>CM059600.1:89125000-94125000 GCA_030412105.1 Cyclura pinguis | reverse complement strand
GTACACATTGATAATGACTTTTAGTCACTATCAGTGACTTTGGACCACATTTCCGCCCAGTATTCATCCAAAGTGCGCTTCGACCCCACTGCAATTGTCCATCTTTGGTGTATAATATAAATCTCTAACTGGTGGTCTTGTCTGGTATCTTCTGAATGATTGTTGATGGTTTATTCATTTTAGTCATTAACGCTCTACCTTTCTGCCAATAATGAGACACATGGTGGCTAACAATCACTAAACTGCAGGAATTGAGTGCTGGGAGCAAAACGAGATACATAAATGCCTTGTAGGTCATGCAGCTCCTCTTAGTGGAATGTCTGGGATTCATTGCAATGAGGAAAAGCACCTCTTGCATCTTATTGGTGTTCTATTTGATAACAGAACCTTTTGGTTCAATGACTTGTATGCCCTAAGACATAAGTAGTGTTTTCATTAATCATTTCTTAGGCAGAAGATGAAGGGATGTAACTGCATAGGATTTTATGTCCTTGGAATGTGTATGTTGACAGGCCAGTGGTCGGAATCCATTTAAATAATATGATCCAAACTTTTCTTAAACAGAGGATGTCTTTCTTCTGAGAACTAAAGATGGGAAAAGCCCTGAAGTGTATGCATTGTTTAGCACCATCAGGTGAGATTTTTACTTGTGGGCATTTGGTTTAGCTCTCTCTGGTTTTATTTTTAATTGTGATTTTTTTAAAAGAATATTTTTAGTTGCTGACTTCAAGATTTGACTTGTGGCCTGCAAGGACCTTGTGGTGGTGAGAAAGGATGGAGAGCTAGGGTACAGAGAAAAGAGAGCTACAGTGTTTCTTATCGAGTGGGCAAGGGGAACCTGGTGCCACAAAGGTTTTTGATGTTCGCCCTGCCTTGGCCATAGACCGGGAGTAGGGGTCATCAATTTGACCCTTTGGACTTCTGCAGATGGCCGCATCCCTTCCTGAAGATACCATCATTTAGTGGCTTCCTAGCTTTTGTACAGGAGTGTGATAATAGGGCTTCCCATTATCTGGACTTGGCTGAAGGGGGATGCTTCTCTCTTCAGGTAAACCAAGGGTTAATGAGGTGTTGGGATTAGGTTACATTTTTACTGTGGGTCAGCCACAGTAAACCACGGTCACAGGGGGAGAATGGCCCAATCGAGGGAAGAGAGGTGAGCATCTTCGAGATGCTTCAAGATGCTTCGAAGGAGAAGTTATAAAAAATCCTTGAGAGGCCATGTGGCAGAGAGACAACAAAGGAACCTCCTGGAGATGGGATCTGTGCCATCAGTAGGCTGCAGACCCTAGGCCTCGCCTCCTGGTCTCATCCCTCTCCTAGACCATCTAAGCCTGTGAACCCAAATGTGAGTAACTAGAATAAGGTAGTTAGTCGCGTTAGAGCTTTTTATTATTTTGGAGGTTGGCTGATCTTCAGAATGTATCTGTTGTTATAACTACTTGAAACTTAAGCGTACCTGAGAGGGGGGAGCCTCTCATGTTTATTATTGTCTTGTTTACTTGCATGCCTTAAAATAAATGCTTTTCTGTAAAACCTCTGTTTCCTCTCCATTCCCACGCCATTCTTCGGCACACGCTTAGATAGGACTTCTCTCACTCAGAAGGGGGAGGTGAGGGAAAGGGGAAGGTCCTTAAGCATAAAGATTGGCAATCCACTGAGCAGGGTCCCACTGTACTGTTCAGTTAATTCAGAATTCAGTGGGTGGTGGCAGCATGAGAATTAGTGAACGCTGGGGAATTTCCTGCTCCTTTTCAAGGGTAGAAGTCAATCTTGGGGGGCTGGAAATAAACTCAGTATGACAAGGAGTCTTCTGACTCTAAAAGGCTGAAATGCCACTCGTGAGGCTTTGTTACTGCAAGGCCGTAAGACCTTTAAGCTAAAATATGCAGGTATTTTTAGTTAGCTAAAACATTTTCTATATCCCAGCCCAGTCATTACTCCAAATTGAGACATCAGTCAAGAAATTAAAAAAAACACTAAGAGGTAAGCTATGGAGGAACTAGATATGATGCTCAAGTATAAAGATATGGCATTAAATACCAAAGTCAAAATCAACAGCGGCATTCCAGTGATGTCTCCTTTAAGACTTAATTCAGTAAAACTTGTTACTGTGCACAAGGCAAATGTTTGCTTATAAGCGAGTCTGTCTGTACCCGCAAACCACTAAATTTCTACCCAAATATGTCTTACTGATTTCACTGGGACTACAAAAGTGAATTCTTTTGAAGCATCAAAAATCAGAAACCTACAGATCCTTACTTACCATTTATTATGGTTGTAGCCTAAAGAGATTAGAAACAAATGTTCAGTATACCATCCAAATTATAAGTTGGTATGTTGTCATCGGCAGACATTTATTATACACTTCAAGACTTGTCTCTTTTTATGACCATTTCACAGATTGGTACAGAAGCTTAAAAAATAGAGCCTGCCCTAGATGACTTTGTGAAGTCAGGACCAAATCTCTAGACTGAGATTAAAGCCAGAGCTGGCCTAAAACATTTTTCTGCCTTTATCCAAAGGGCAAAATGACACTGCCGTCAGTTCCACTTACAGAGGCTGACAGGATTGGTAGTTAAGATTTAATTCAATACTAGCAATAGAATAAAATCTGTCACATTTCAGGGTAGCAGGCTAGTGTCTGTGGTGTTTGACTGGCTATGCAGTACATGCAGCTCTGTTCTCCCAGGCAGGGAAACAGCTTCCTACAGTGGTTGACTCTTTCTGCCTAATGACTGAAGCACTTCAGATCAGGTCTACTATATTGTCCACTGAGCCCTGCCAATCTTGGGCACCGGCAAAATATTTGAAATGTACTCAGTCCTGTACTGATATGTTTCAGTGGTCAAGAAACAATCACTACAATTGTTTTTCAAAACTGATACTGTTAATTTTTGAAACTCAGATATAGGCTGTGCTATGTGCTAATTCTACCTAGATGACTGACTACTGGATTCCTATTTGAGTGTATCTGTCTGGGCTGAACATTTAAGTTAGTTTATTTATTGATCTCTCTCTCTCTCTCTCTCTCTCTCTCTCTCTCTCTCTCTCTCTCTCTCTCTTACCCTATATCATAAAATTTCAGGGTGACATATAAATAAAAAAGTTTTAAAGTGTTTGCACTCTGAAATTTACTTAGCTCCTCATGTACCTACAGTTTGAATATGTGCTCTAGTAATTATTCAAATAATAAGTTTTAATAATAATAAAATAATAAGTGTTTTTCTCTAAGGTTCTTATTATGACAAAACGTCTCTTATTTCAGCAATGTCTTCCAAGGCTTTGCCATCTGTGTATATCGTATGGCAGACATCTGGGAGGTTTTTAATGGACCATTTGCTCATAAAGATGGTCCAGACCATCAGTGGTCAGCTTATGAGGGCAAAGTGCCTTACCCAAGACCAGGAGTGGTAAGTAACTCAAATCTGCATTTCTAAAAGTATTTGCAAAGAGAAGATGCATTATGGGTAGGCTCATGGCACATTCACTATAGCACATGGATGACTGCAGAGTAGAGTTCTTTTCATCCACCATTTTAACTTTGAAATTCCTAGTCAAGGGCTCTTATACATCAGTGCTGATTTTGAAGATTTATCATGGTCAACCCTTCAACTCCTGTGTCTTTCACCAAGGTGGGGAAGGAGTGCTTAAATGTCCCCCTTCCGCTTCCTGAAGTTCTACTGTTATTCCTCACTTCACTCTTGTATTTCATGTTTGTTGAAAGTACAAGGTGATTCCTAATCACTTTATTAACTCCACATATAGGGCTCTTCCAGATGGGTTTAAAGAAACATCAGTTCTCACAGTGTGGCTCCTTGGGCTTTGCCAGTTGTTGCCCCCTGTGTGTCTGTTCTTTCCATTCTTCTAGGGGGCTATGTATAGCAATTTCTTGGATCTGCCCTAGGGTTCTTCCAAAGGTTTTTTTCTCTAGATCTGGGGCATGGGCTGCTGAAGTGGTCCTGTGATTTGAATTTCCACCCCTTCAGTTTTAGCTTTTTCCCCCTTAAACATTATAGTACAAAAGTGCTATTTCACTGATGCAGTATAACTCTTAAGAATATGTTTAAGAAAAGAGAGGAAGGAAGAAAAGAGAAGGGAACATATTGTTCCAGTATGTCTTGGAATTAAAGAGAAACCCACTCAAGGATGGGAATAAAATATAGCCGGTGCTAGGAATTGCTAGAAAATAATCCAGGACAACCAACACATTGTTTGGATATTTTAAAACACAACAAAAACTGAGAAGTACAGAAAATACTGCAACCTCCTGACGCATTTGCTGTGTTTCAAGAAGTACATAATTACCTATCTTAAGCTTGGATATGCTACTTGTTTGGATTACAGTATCCAGAATCCCTAGGCCACCTGGCTATGCTGATCGAGGTTCTGGGAGTTATAGTCCAAAAAAGTAACTTTTCTAAACTCTGATTTAAACACTCTTCAACATTGGTAGAACCAGCATTAACTTGGTTTTAAAACAGGAAGGCATCCCAGCCTGACTTAAAATGCCATTCCAACTCTAGGCTAAGGTGTTCCATGACATTAGCATGTTATAAGTCAGAGCTTTCCAAACTTTTCATGTTGATGAGGCACTTATTAGATGCATAATTTCATGACACAGTAATTCAGCAAGTAATTCAGTAAGTGGAGGCAGCTCCTCCACCCAAGCCTGGCCTGCCGCTGTCTTCCTCGGGTCTACCTTGTCTCGAGGAGGCAGTGACAGAGAGATAGCCCCTGTACCAGTTACATTCATGCAACACACCTACACGTTGGAGCCGACACACTAACGTGTCATGACACACAGTTTGGAAAGCTCTGGTATAAGTCCATATACCTCCTCAGATCATTCTCTAATACTGATGAGCCATTTGGTATTTGTGATTAGTACAGGGCAAACTGAAAACTCAATTTAAAATGAACTAGCTGGTTTTTAGTACCCTGAAGGGAGAAAACATCCTGTAGATTTACAGGGATCAAGCAAAGCATTGTTGTATGTGTTTTTAAATTAGCATATGCAAACCGGCATTTCTCTTGGTTGAGCATCGTCAGGGCTCATGCCAAACTGAAAAGCTGGAAGCAATTACATTTTCAAAGACTCAACATTCTGGTCAGGAAGCAGACACTCCTGATGTCTAGCTGTAAACATTTGCATTGTTGCAGATGACCAAAATGCCCCCCTTTTCAACCTCAGAATAACATCTCAAATGATTAAAGCGTGGTTCCTGCAGACTCTACACTGTAGAGCAAGTTCCAAGAGCAACAAATGGCTTGTAGCTCATGCTTTCTAGGATGATGTCCTCAGGTGCAATCCCTGGTAACTTTGGCTAGAACTAGGAAAGAATCTTGCCTGAAGCCCTGGAGAGTCCATACCAAATTGTGTAGGGCAGGAGTGGGCAAAGTGTTGCCCTCCTGATGTTGTTGAACTGCCGTTCCCAGCATTTCTTGCTTTTAACTAAGTTCCTTGGGACTGATGGGAGTTATAATGCAACAACATCTTGAAAGCTATGTAATCTTCACCCTTTGCTGTAGAGGACACTGTGCTATATGGACCAGTTGCCTGATTTGGTATCAGGCAACTTCCTTTGTCATAGAAAGTGGTATTGTTAGTAGAGATTTCAGCACCTTGCATAAGGATGATCCAATCCAAACAATTAATTCTCGTGAGATTTAATGGAAATCACATATATTTTTAGTCTATTTAGCAGAGGTAAACTATAAATGCACACCCCTCACAGGATTCCCTGTTGAGACTTCTGCCATTTGACTAATTCATATGTGATTTTTTCAGAGGTTTCTGGGTGATAGGGGTTGAAGATGGATCTGAAAAATGGATGTTAAGTCTGATTCCCCAAAGCAGTTCCTGTGTTCTCAAAAGCTCTAGTCCAAATCATTTCTGTAAGGCAGTTTGTATCAGGTGTCTTCATGGTGCCAGATGACCTTGCTGCCAGATAGATAAACAGCACATGCAGGGCCACCACTGTTGCCGAAATGGAATCCTTTTTTTTCCTTGTCAGTGTCCCAGCAAAACCACCAACCAGCCAAGCCGACAATACTCCTCCACTAAGGACTACCCCGATGAAGTTCTTCAGTTTGCACGTGCCCACCCACTGATGAGCAAGTCTGTGTATCCACTCCATCGCCGACCTGTGCTCGTGAAAACCAACCTGCAGCACCACCTGCGGCAGATTGTGGTGGACCGTGTGGAAGCTGAAGATGGGCAGTATGACGTGATGTTCGTTGGCACAGGTCAGTGAGGATCACAAGGAGTGATCGGCTGTAGCACTGCGTGGAGGTCTGCATCTTCTGGGCCAAGGCACTCTCAATCTTATATGTGATGGCTGTTGTGGAAAGAAACACTGTATATGTTTAGAAATGTATGTCTTGGAAATGAACATGTCCCAACCTTTTAAGCAGAGTTTAGAAAAATTAGTTTGTGGACTGCAAGATGAGAGTTGCCGGATACCAGACTTTGGCCCTTCTTTTGCCCTTCTTTTGCAGACTACAGGCAAAGGGAAGGCATTTCAAGGTGACAGAACTGCGCTCAAAAGTGTGTGTTTGTGTCTTTTCTTTATTTGTTATACATGGTATTTTTTATTTGAATGGCATACTTTGGGGTGACTGTTGTACACGCATAAAGAATCATGCTTACCAGGGGCTGTTCTTTGTACCAGCAACTTTGTGACATCCTCTGCTCCTACCCACTGTGGCTCTGACATCTCAGGGACTGGGCTAGTCCTAACTTGCCCAAATACCCAGAATCTGCTAATCAGTTGCCATACCAACTGAGGGATTCTGGGAGCTGTTTTTCCAAAATCTGAGTACTAGTGTTGCCTTTGGTCAAATTAAATCTTTCACAGGTGGGATGAAACCCTGATAATATCAGCAAAAACATCATCTCACAGAGTTGCTCCTCAAGCTTTCAAGTTGGTCTCTCTCCTTAGTTCTTCCTTGCTGAATTGCCCAGTCCTGCCTATGGTTTTCCTTTCTGAAGTCTTCTGAATGTAACCATCTTCAGGATCTTCTGCTTAGCATTTCTCTTGCTAGGTTCTGTTCGAATCCATCTTAGTAATTTTGATGTTTGCTTGTCTTCTGTTGAGATGCACTTTGTGCTAAGTCTTTCTTTGACTAGGTACAAAAAGTGGAAAAATATTCTTATACCCAAGGTTAGGGATGAGGGAATAGACCCTCCTTTTTCATTTAGTCCCAATGAACCTATGAAACTTGCCCTCCTTTTTTCTGTATAGTGAGTAAGCAATCCTCTATCTATTGCAAAATCAGCTTTCCTTAATTTAGCATATATTTTTCATAAGTTCTGTTTTAGTGTTATTTTTTTATCCTACACAAATCCATGTGCTTGATCACAGAATCTCCAGATTAGGTATATTATCTAATGGGAACAAAATGAAGTTCACAATAAAGCTTTAGATCCTGTCAGTCAACTCCTGAAAAAACAGTTCAGATTTCTTCATTTCTTTTTCTAGAATGTACATGTACAAGCCAGTTGTGACCAAACCTGATATTTAGATTTATGCTGACAGCCCAAATGTGTTTGTGCAAGTTCAGGAGCAATTTGACAAATTCTAAGTATATTTTTTAAAGAAAAGTTCTTTCTTTTCTTTTCTTTTTTTCCTTGCTCCATTTTTCATGGAATTTAGTGCACCGAACTTAGTGTCAGTTGATGTTAGCATCATCAACATCAACCTAGGCAACACCAGGTAGATTTCCTAGCAGTTTATAAGGTAAAAGATTTCAAGGGCAGAAGGAGTAAAGTGGATATCTGTGCTAACACATACAGTCCTTGGTGCAATGTTTCTGCCCATAATAGAGATGGGAAAAAAAGAGTAGGTTTTTGTCTTTGTTGTGGTGATATGTAACTGCACAGTTCATCCTGTTTCAGCATATTCTTTCTCTTTCTATCTTCCAGATGCTGGCTCAGTATTGAAGGTCATAGCCCTTCAGAGAGGGAACTTTGCAGCAGCTGAAGAAGTCATTTTGGAGGAGCTTCAAGTCTTCAAGGTGATGTAAAAAGGTGACACTTATGCAAGCTTAGATGTTTCATTCACACGGAACACCAAAGGAACAATCGTGTTCCAAGAGTCATGAGGAGCATATTGCACATGGGCCTACCACTGGTTTAGAACTGTCTTTTTCCTGGTCCACATGCAGTCTGCATGCATTCCTCTTACACATCCTTACAGTGTAGATGCATATGTCTGGACTAATGCAGTGCTGCTCGAAGTAGTGGTCTATGGATCAGTGCTAGTCTGCAAGCTATTGGCTGACAGGCTGAGGCGAGTTTCCAGGAAAGAGAGAAATAGGTGTAGTCACAAATATATCTGACACTTTGACAAACAGATCCTTCCTGTTCCCCTCATCAGATAGTTTAAGAAGCACTGGAGCACTTCTCCTTCTTTATGTTTGTCTTACAGAAGAAGTATATTTGTTACAGCCCAATTAACGTGCAGACTTGTCCTTTTATCTCATGCCATGGATGTATGCTTTTAATTCTGTTGTAAGTTCATAGCTATAGACCCAGATAATGACTCCTGCTCATGCACGGTACACATTGCCAGCCTCTATGGTCACATGTAGGAAAAATGCACACCAATATATTTACACATATCAGCTTCTGTTTTGGATAAGTTGCTGAGTGAGATGTGTAAAAGTCCACAGTAAAAGTTTTACCTTATAATTGAGTACTGGGGAGATTTATATTGATTTTGAATGTGAGAGGGCAGTAAGAGCTTGTGGATTATGAGAGCAGTGTGTTCTGCATCAAGTTATTGATCTGTTTAGCCCAGGGATGGGAATTAAGTGGCCCTCCAGATGTTGAAAGTGGACTGCTCTCCCAGCCAGCAAAGCCAGTGGTGAGGAATGCTATGAGATGCAGTTCAGCTACAGGTGCAGCACTGCATAATTCACACCGTGACCTAGCCCGGTACTTTCTCAGGCAGAAGTCCTTAACACTGTGCAATGCTCAGTGGGGGAAAAGTGAGAAAGGGGCTTCTGAGTGTCCAAAAACACTGATGAGAATCCTCTTTAAGCCCCTTTCTCATTCTTCCCCATAGTTCCTGAAGATACTCAAGGACTGTTCCTATCCTTCTACCACAGAGTCATCTATTTCCCCCAAAACATGAGGATAGGAGAGTCAATCCAGTGAGGAGGATCCTCTTTGCAGGTTGTGTTCCAATAGTCAGCGCATAATGATGATGTCTGCCTCATTGTGAACGTGCTAAAAGAACACTGGTAGTGAGGCTACAACCTGCTAATCCTCACCTTCCTTCTTTCCCACCTACCTGAGGTGGGTGGAATCCAGGAGAGGATCTCAATAGAGGACTCCTGCTGCCAGAGACTCCCTCCTCTCAAGATGTCTTCAAAAACTGCAGAATTTTTTGAAGATGTCTGGGAATGGGAAGAAAACTTATTATTTATTGTCCTCTGTAGGATTGATTAATTTAACATTGCACCCCACCTACCTTTTATGGTTTGTATTAAGAAGAGGAAAAAGAACCTTCTTTGCGGTGGGATTTTGTTTGTGAAACGCCATCCCCTCGAGAGGTGCAGCTGGTGCTGGCCTGTAGTCATTTCAGTACCAAGTCAAACCTTTCTATTTGTCCAGGCATTGTAATCTAATGAGTCTGTTTTATGTTTTGTTATGATCTATCACACCAGAAATATGTCATCATAATAAAAGAAAAAGTTATGAATACAGTAAAACAGGCATAATCAGCCAGTTAAGACACCGAGGCAAACAAAATGTTTCTGCCTGGTGCAAAAAACACTGTAGCATTGGTTTCAGTGTACCTGCTTGAGGAGGGTTACATATGTGAGGTGCTGCAACAGCAAATGTCATCTTTCCCTTGCTGACACCTAATGTACCTGGAAGTACTTGAAGAACAATCTCCCCTAGCAATATTACATTTTTTTAATTGTATATCATTTTTATAATATATTTATTATTCTCTGCCTTCATATCTTCTGAGAGATGGTATATACCCAGATAAAGAAGAATATAATTATTGTTCCTCTTTAATAGAACTGAGCTGGGTGGATTTTGATCCCCAGTCTCTCTAGTCACAAGTGTATCACTCTTCCCTAGATTCTTCCTGGGATTAAGAAACAGACCTGTGAAGAATAAAAACTGTGGTTAATTGTAGCCGTTCGGTTATCTAAGGAAGAAAATTAGCTGAGTTTCCACTTAGGACATTACTTTCTAACCCTGTAAAACTTTTAACCCTGACAGAGTCTCTAGCCAGTTGTTGGTCTTTGTGGGTGTATGTGTGTGCATGTATGCATACATGCATATATATCTGTGTGTGTGTATGTGTGTGTGTCTGTGTATATACATACACACACACACATCTTTGTTTCTGTGTAAAAATAGCTGAGAGCTTAATGGCCCTATATGGATATATGAAAATGCAGAACAGAAGCATGCTGCTGTGGGATAGGAATATGGATCATTTTAATGTCATATTTTAGCTGAGGGAACCATTTCTTTTTCTCCTCCTTTCAGGCACCAGTCCCCATTACTGAGATGGAAATCTCTGTCAAACGAGTGAGTAACAAATGGAATTCTTTACATGACAAGTGTGGTGGTAGAGAAGCCACAGTGCAGGAGAGCCCAGAAATACTGCCCAGGCCATGCGCTTTGGTGGGATATGGTAGGAGTCTGTGCAATGCTGTTGTTGAAAGAAGGTCCTGACCGCCTCTTAAGGAGGGAAGCAGGGCTGTATGTCTGGTTACAGTAACAAATCTCCACAAGCAAAACTTCTTTGGATCTTAGAAATACGACAGACATGTATGCTTACTAGGAGAGTCTATTTCGATAATATATATAATATGCAAACTTGCCAACATGCTGTAGTGGTTTGAGTGTTAGACTAGCTCCATTTCTGCTCTAGAGTGGAGGAGTGTTTCACCGCGTGTCATGAGCGATGTTTTTTACTCCAACTTACCCCGAATCCTATCTGCACGCCCTCCGGTTTCTATCAAAGTAAAGCGGAGAAAATCAGTTGTAGCTTCCGCATTGTCAATTCTCGTGGAATTCTTATTCTTCTCCCTCGCTCCACCCTGCTGCTGCTGATTAGTTAATTTTAAAAAAAAAGTTGTAGAAACTGTTGCTACATTTTAGCGCAAGTGGTGTGAATTGATGTAATGCTTCTGCGTGTAGGAAAAAATGCAGCAGAAATGGTTTGGGTGGTTTACGTAGGAGTTTTTCCATTTTTACAATACATCAGTTTAACATCGATGCTAACCGTGCTAAGACCTCAACTTGTGCGGAACCACGGAGGACAAAATGACATCAGACCGATTTAACGTGCAGATATAAAAGTGACGACACTACTGCAATGTATCAGCCTTGTGTGGAAAGGGCCTAGGACTCTGAGAGACCAGGATTCGAATCCCCACTCAGCCATGGAAACTCATTGGGTGGGCCTGGGTCAATCACACTCTCTCAGCCTCAGAGGAGGGCAGTGGCAAACCTCCTCTGAATAGATCTTACCAAGCAAACACTAAGATAGGGTTGCCATAGGTCAAAGACGAATTGGGGGTACGTAACAACAACAAACTTGCAAATTATACAAGCAGTTGATAATACTCCAACAGTTCTCCCAATACAATAGCTGGTACACATACAGAAAATAAAAGTTCTTTGTTAAAATATTCAGATCTAATTTTAAGTAATATCAGTCTATAAAGAACAGTGCTTAATATCTGACACTCCAACTGTGTTCCCTCTGTGTATGAATGGATTCTCTATGACCTTCTCAAATCTATTCAAAACAAGTTTATTTTATCGTGAATTCATAATAATGGCTAGATTGGTTTCTTCTACAAATTGATGTAAATTATTCAGCAAAATGTGTAAGGGGGCCACTAGAGTCTGTACCCAAATTCCAAAATATTTTGATTTTGTCTCAGTTGTTATGTTAGAAGTCAGCATGATAGAATTAGATATATTTTAACTCAGTGGGGCCAGCAATAGCAGCTGAATCACTCGTCCCACAGCACTGCTGTTACAAGCAAAACTGAAGTTTCTACCCGCTGCATTCAAGTAGATGTATATGGTATATTTAAAACACAGAGGTCCAAGTACAGATTTCCTAACTTGGACTGTTTGCTCCTCAATCCACATGTGTCTGCAGGGTTAACAGATGTAACATATGTGTTGGTACTATGTGGTGACAAGCATGATGTGCAGCAGGAAGAACATTTCTAGAGAAGGCTCTCAGTTTCTGGGTTTGTCATTAATTAACAGGAGCCATCACTGCTAGACATCGTTAGATGTAGAGGAGATGAATTTCAGTTTGAAATACATTAGAATGCCATGACTGTCCCAAGGGGCAATGCAAAACAATATATCTCAGTGAAACACTGACGCAACATCAGATATGGTTCTGAAAGATCCTTGTTTAAATACAGTATGATCATGTGGAAATCTATTCATGCAATCTTTAAATCCGTGTACATCCTTAAGTCAGTGTATTTGCTCTTCTTCACTGCCTGATTTATTATTAGGTCCAAAAACAGATAGAATGTCTTTACTTCTGTAGTGTTTGCTTAGACCTCTAAAAGTGCTCCTTAGATCTTCCTCTAACCTTTAGTTCTCAGGATGATTAGCAGAACTGGTTGGAGCCTTTCTACTCTTTCTCAGTTCTGATAAATCACATTTAAAACTGTATTTCAGCCTCAGCAACCAACATGCATCCGCTACACCTCATTACCTGACACACCTCATTTTGTTTTGTTTTAAATTGGATCCCACCCTATATCATTTGAACTCTGTCCAGTTTACCATAAAATTGGTTTAAACATTTTAAAATTTAAAACAATAAAAAAATTAAACATTCTAAAAATGTATTGAACAAGTGAATGATTTATAAGTTGAATAATTTTAAAAGGTTAAAACAGTATAAGATATACAATCACACACAAATTAGGATGAAATAATTAGGCCCTCAAAGGCTTTAATAAAAAGCTAAGTTTTAACTTGGCTCTGGAATGAAACCAACACTGGTGCCAATCAAAATTCCAAGTGGAGGGCTTTCTATTGCATAATCAGAGTGCCATGTTGGAGATGAACTCTCCTACATGCCCATAAAGTGTAGTGGTCCCACTTGGAGACACAGAGAAGAGACTTTAGCGGATTTCAGTTCGCAGGCAGGCACATACAGAGAGTGGCACTCCTTCAAGGATCAGAGGCTTTAAATATCATAATCAGTGTCTTGAATTCAGACCAGAACCACATTGGCAGCCAATGCAATTCCTTTAAAACCCATGTTATATCGTTTCTGTAAGCTTTTCCAGTTAGCTATCTGGCTGCTGCATTTTTCACTAGCTACAGCTTCCACATTGTCTTCAAGGACAGCTCCACACAGATAACATTACAGTAGTCTTAATATATAACTCTATCATCGTATAGCTATACTCATGTATAGTTCTGTCACTTTTTTCCTATGGGATATCTTATCCCTTACACTCCTTTTCTATTTGGATTCTCCAGTACAGAGTTGTCAATATAGTTATCATACCCCTGGCTGTTCTAATTTTAGTTTTCTACAAATCATAACCAATTTATTATTAACTGGACCAGCAGTAATTTTGAAATATGTCCAGGTTTGACAAAATGGTAGCTGTTACAGGGACTGATTAGTCTTCTCACCGTTGGAGTTCAATGAGACCCAGATTTCTATTGGGGATTATTGAGGAATTTCTGTTGGAGACTAAAGAGTTCCCATCATTACTGTGGCCAGAATCCAAAGGAGTAATTCTACCGGTAGATCTCCTTCTGCCAGCGCAACTGGGAGAGGGAGTGTTTCCACTCCCTCTTGAAGCCCCCCTTACTACACCTCCAAAGCTTTTATTAAGTAATCACATGGAGTCTATTTTGGGGAAACATGGTGGAAAGCTGCAGAGGGGATAGTAGGGAAGAAAGTTCTGTTGCACCGATGATCAAGTGCAAGCACAATGTTGATTTTCAGGAGCCTCTGTTGGTTTACTCCCTTCCTTGTCTGGTCAATGCTACTAAAATTGTTTGGTTGGAGGGTGAGGACCAGGATGCTCTTAACTAGCCTTTCCCTTCCTTCTTGTTCTGTCAGCAAATGCTTTATGTGGGCTCTCAGGTGGGAGTGGCCCAAGTGAAACTGCATCAGTGTGAAACGTACGGGACAGCTTGTGCAGAGTGTTGCCTGGCTCGAGACCCCTACTGTGCTTGGGATGGCCTCACTTGCACCAGGTACCAGGTGTCAGGCAAGCGTCGCTTCCGCCGGCAGGACATCCGGAACGGGAACCCCATGCACCAGTGCCTGGATCAAAACTTGACAGGTGAGAGGAAACATGGTCATGACCGAGGCTTGCTTACTTTTTTGGACCTCTGTTCTGAGACTCTACCCCTTTCAATATAGGATGCTAAGAACTGTAGTCCAAAAAAGGTAAAACTCCCAAGCTGTGGTGATAATATGCAAAGGCTGACAGCCATGGACTGTGGAGGAGCAGGGGCAAGCTATATCTGGACGAACCTGTCATTGGTCATACCCAGGGACCTTGAAAACATGAGTGGGAGGGGGTGGGGATGAGAATTACAACTGTTTGATCAGTTACCATTAGCTGAAACTTTGGTTGTGTTATCAGAGATGTGACGTGCTGAAGCTTCCATGTACATGGAACAGTACAATTATTATTTTGGACAGCAACCATTTTGTGGTCTAAAAAACATGAAGAGAGGACACCGTGTTCCTACCTGGAATAAAGAGATATAAAGAAGAGACCCATCATCTACTAACCTCTTGAATAACCTGGGTTAGAACTTTACTTTTTGAATGCAGAACCTTTTTGGGGGTGTTAAACATATCTCTCACATATCTTTCTGTATCAAAGGACCAGCAATGAAGTCCATGACTGAACATAGATTTAAACCAGGCCTCCCCTGTTCAGCAAAAAACCTGGACCAGAATTGCTGATAGGAAAATGGGTGGCTTCTGCTGAGCTATTGGTCTGATATGGGCAATCTTATATTTCTGCAGTGGATGACTTCGACAGTGCAGAGGAGAAGGTGGTGTATGGGACTGAATACAACAGCACCTTCCTGGAGTGCATCCCCAAGTCACCCCAAGCTGCAGTGCAATGGTTTGTACACAGGACCCCTGAGGAGCTAAGAGATGAGGTGAGGCAGGTTCCTCTCCCCACATTTTCAGTGTTCTTGATTGGTTATCAATAAAGATTGTTTTTTTAAAAAAAAAAAATCTCTCTTTCTCTAAATGCAGACTTCCCCCCACTTACCTGACAGGTTGGGGACTGGAGAACTGTAGGGTTGAAAAGCAGAACCCATGTACTGTACTGTAGGGAGCATGAGGACTTATGGAGGCTTATTTGTGACTGATCGTGCACATGCTGCTAGCAAAGTCTCTCACGGGCTTAGCGACTTTTCTCTGCTCTCAGCTCGCTTTGCAATTAGAGAGCACCTGCAAGAAGTTCCAAGCAAGCCTCCATAGGAAAAAGAACTGATGAAAGAGTGGAAGCCTTGTTGAATTAATAGAATTTGTCCTTAAATTTGGAAGCATCTAAAGAGTAAGTTGTCAGATAATGGGGTGTTGAAAGGTGAGGGTTTCCTGTGCATACAAATGAATAGTCTTCATGACAAATTATTGATCATGCTGGTTCTTTAGATTGCTGTCTTTTTTTCTCTCTAGCAGAACATCTGTGCCTAACTGTATTATGGCTGTGGATTTGACAGTCTAAAGCATTTACGCTATAATGGGGAGAGCTTTACTTGCTAAACTTTAGTGTGCTAGGTAGCTATTAAAAGCGTCAGAGCCTTATCTACAAAAAAAACAGTGGCAACATATTGATTGTATGATTTGCCCTAAAGCTTCTCTTAATTCTGATTCTTTACATCTATTCTTCGTTCAGTGATATTTGGAGACCAGTTTTTGGAAACAGAGAATCTGGAATTAAACAATTCCGAACCCTGTCATATCAAGGTTTGAATGAAAGGTTGTTCATGAGGGAAATCTCTGTACCTTTCAGCTTTGTTTTGGTTGTATGGAATGGACATATTTTCCCCAGAGTTAGCTCATCAAAACAAGACTGCTTTCATGAGGGAGGTATACATATCCAAAACTACCAGAGTCTCTCAGTTTCTAAGAGGCTGAATTAAAGATTATGGTGTTAACACCATTAGAGTCTGTCGTTATTCAGGCATTCTGGAAGACTAAGATGTGCACAGTAGCTAAAATCCAGTGAAGGTTGGTGTATAAATGTGTTAAATAATACACAAATAAGAGCCATTTTGTACATTATACGGGGCAGGGTGGCACAATTTTCAACTGGAGGCCTTCAGATTGCACATATTTCTGAATGCCTTCCATATTAAAAATGAAACAAAGTAAAACTCGTGATGCAGGTAAACCAGCCCATCAGGAAGACGTCTGCCCAAAACTTTCTCTCTGATCTTTACCATGTGCAAGCAGTTGTTTTGAACATGGGGAGAACATTGAGGAATATGCCCCCTACAAAGACAAGTGGTATATTCCAGACTTCTTTAGCTCTGTTCCCACACTTCTGAGATAGTGTTTAGAAATACAACAACAATACTCTGACTCATTAACCTCCGGACTCATTTTATTTTTTTTAAATGTAGAGCATAATTAGCTTTCAAGCCCTCTAAACTTGAGCTCAAGAAGGTCTGAAAGTGTTGGTCCTGGAATCAGGACCATATAAGAAAAGTACCTGGCAGAAGGAGGGGAGAAGGGAGGAGACTACACCTGCTTATGCATTGTGGAGAACCATAAAGAGTGCCACCAAAGACAAGCTAGATTGTGTCAGTTGACAAAACTGACTCCTCTTTTCCAGATGCTGATAGATTTCTTAGCTTCCTCCACTCTGTATTTCCCTTTGGCCTCTGTTACCTCAAATACTCCCCCACCCTCAGAGCTCCTACTAGATTCCCTCTTCTCTTGCCCTTTTTTATTTGGTTTCTTAGTCTTGCCTGCTCTGCTAGGAATTCTTGAATTAAACTGAAAATAGAGAGACCTTTGCTCCTACTGTGTGAGGTCTCACCCTTCTTTTTCCCAGAGCTGGAAGGCCAGGGTAATTCCCGAGAAGCTAGGCTGAGAAAGAAGTGATAATAGTGTAAGGTTTGGGGGGAATTCCCTGGAGTGAAAGGGATATAGGAGGCAGGCCTGACCAGTAAACACAGCTGGTAAGTTCCTGTCAGTTGCTAGTGAGGACAGCAATGGTGTCATAGAGAGATTGGGTTGGTGTCAGACCTCTCCACTACCCCCTCCCCCTGCTTGTCCAAGCCTCCATAGCTTTTGAAAGGACCACACAGAGCAATGGAATGTGCCATTCCTGCTGCTTTTCTTGTTCAGTATGCAAAACTAATAAATACAAGTCACTCATCAACAGGGAAAAAGAAAAGGAGGAAAATCAGGGGATTCTTGTGTACCTCCACCCATCCCCATTCCCCAGCTTAGATTATGCAGCAGTTTCCCTCTTTGGAGGTAAGGTTTGTGTCAGGAATAGAATGTTTTTTTACAGGTAAAAGATATCAATAGAGGAGCAAAAGCCTTCTGCAAGACAGAGCTTGTTAATGCTATTCCTTTGTGTGTAGTTAAAAAAAATGTCACACATCTGTCTAGCTTTTTGGGTGGCCTTCTTTGGGTAGAGCAGCTAGTTCGGGCAAACGTTGCTTCCCGAGAAAGAGTCTTTCTGGGCAGTGGAACATGTTGGTTTGGGAAGTGTATAAGTGGAAACCAAATATCAGTGAAGGGGATATCTACAGGTGTGTGTTGGGGGGGGGAGTGTTAAATAAAAGTAATTGGTTTCTTGTCAGAAAACTCTGGGTCTCCCAGAATTGTTCCAGTAACTCAGTTGTATCAGTGGACATATGAAGGCAAACACAGGATGGGGCCTTCAGCCCTTTTTTGTATAGCTCAGAGGAACAGGGGGCCTTTGAGAAGAGACAAGGATACTTTAGCACAAAATCATTGAAAGCAAGAAATTATATTCAGTTTTTCAGGATTTTCAACAGTTGTGCTATATTTATTTTGTTTTCTCTCTAGTTATGGAAGGAGGAGAGAATACTGTATTGGCCTCTGGAAATTCTGTTATCTCGGCGTGGACATTTTGTGGTGTGTGCGCAGCATGCAGGTCTTTCAGGGTGGAAGGTTTTCCAAGGCCAACCACTACAGACCCTAGAATATCCACCTGTTGTTTTCAGCTGGCAGAAAAAAGCTTGTACAGA
Organism: Cyclura pinguis; assembly: GCA_030412105.1. NCBI lineage: Eukaryota > Metazoa > Chordata > Lepidosauria > Squamata > Iguanidae > Cyclura > Cyclura pinguis. The sequence continues at coordinate 94,106,750 of CM059600.1, read as the reverse complement.
AGCGGGCGGTGGGGTGGGGAGACCATAGCAAGTCGTTTCAGGGGACTCCCCACTTTGAAACAGCCAATCCATATTTCCTCCAAAAATAGCCTGAGAGGCATTCAGACATAATATGTCATCACTTAGGGACGTTCAGAATGGCAGCCAGGCTGATACCGTCACCTCCTGGAGGAGATTAAAATTCAATGATAAGACCCTCCAGGGTCCAAAGCGTGCCCACCTCTGCTGTACGCAGACAGACAGACACATACCTGTGCCATTTCTGAATATTTGGCATACACCTGTTACATAATAGCAAGCCTTGCTCTCCACCTACCCAAAATATATAAATCATGACATTTTTAGGGTGCTGTGTTTATTCATCCAGTACCACAAATGTACATCTCTGGAAATATTTACAGTTCTGCTGTAAATATTTACAGCTCTCCTCCTCCTCCTCCTCCTCATCATCACCATCATCATCACCACCACCACCATCACCAATTTATTCATTTATGTATTGCCATCACTGCATATGACAGTGACATTGCCCTCAGGCTTGCAATATGAGAAGACAGGAGTTAAGAGAAAAAGGTAATGGCCACTGTGGTAAAGTAGTTTGACTATGACACTGGAGACCAGGTTTCAATTCACTGTTCAGCCACAGAAAGGCACCTTGGGTTGATCCACACTCTTAGCCCCAGAAAACCCCATGACAGGTTTGCGTTAGGTTTGCCATAAGTCAGAAAAGACTTGAAGGCACACAGCAACAATGGGAGAGGAGATTAAGTCCAGCAATGCCGGCTGCTGTTCTCTCCCTCTCAAGCCACAGCAGTTGTAGCTTGGATGGATGGAGAGACCCCCTATCAACGGCTGGGCTTGGGCATGATGGAGCTGTGCCCACCTGCATTCCTCTCCCTCTGAGGTCACAACAGTGGCCACTGGGATGGAGAGAGGGCCCCCTCCTCAGACCCTCTCTTTTTCTGAGACCACAGTAGTGACAGTTATGATGGAGGGAGGGCCTTTCCTCAGCTGCTGGGTTGAAGCAAGATGGATCTATGCTTCTGACAAATTGTGGTCTGCTTTCTCAATTTTTTGTCATGCCTTGAAAGAGGTCCTGGTGCACTGCTGGACATCTGGTCTCATAGAGCTTCCTCTGTTACTCTGTGTACTGGGGATCCCAGGAGGGACACCAAAATGTGCTCAACTAAAGGTGGGGAAGATTAGCTCAGAGCACTGCTTAGTGTTACAAGAGGCAGGGTAACTTAGCGAGATCTTGAACCCTATGTCTACGGGGTCGGGTCGAGTCAAGGAGAACACAGAAGTTGAAATAATAAATGATGTTTATTAAATAGGAGCAAAACAGTGTATGCGACACACTCATACAAGATAACTAAAGAAAATAAAGGTTGGAGTGGTATAGAGGGATTTTTAGAGGGATTGTTGGTTTGGGTGATACTTCACCTGTCCTGAAGCCCAGAAAAATAGAGAGTGAAGCTGGGGTGCGATGTAGCTCAGTATGTGAAGCTGAGGGGAGGCTCACCAAGCAAAGCGGCGGCAAGGCGGGATGAAACTCAGGAGCGATCCGAGGAAGATCTCGGAATCAGGGGTTTTTATAAGGAGAATTGTGACTGCAGGCTATGCCGTACTTGGGGGAAAACAATAGATTTAGAGTTGGAGACAAAGCCTCCGAAAGGTCAGAATCTGAATGATTGAGTTATCGTAGAGGTTCTCAATAGAGTAGCCAGTATGCAAATGCAGAGTACTTGGGTATTGCATAGTTTACCCATCAAGCTGCCATCGCGGGGCAGAGGCTCTTTTGTAAGTGGCGTGCATACTTAATTAGAGTACTTGCCTGGAGGTCTCCTAAAGCAGTGAGTCAGCTATTTCTGGCCTGCCTGTATTGTAGTTTGAATATTATGGCTATTAACGGCCGAGCTTGTTTGCGTGCTTGTCCGGTGGCCTCGCAAGCACGTGGAAAGGAATAGAGAAGTGCAGCCGAATTATGATATCAAGAGGATATCTTTTAATATCCCCAAAGCTCGGACTAGCCAGGGCAGTAACACCTATTTTATTTCTTTTTTCCACAATCTCTCTTCTTCCAGGTGAAAACAGATGATCGGATCATCAAGACAGAGCAAGGACTGCTGTTCCGGAAGCTCTTCCGTCAGGATGCCGGCACATATTACTGCAGGGCCCAGGAGCACGGCTTCACTCAGACAATCACCAAAATCATGCTGGAAGTGATTGAGAGTGAGCAGCTGGAACAGGTTTTCCAGCGGGAGCAGGAGGAGGAGCTGCCTCGCCCACCTTGCCGGGGTCCGGACCCCCGCCTGCTCCACGGCCAGAGGATGTGGTTCAAGGACATCATGCACCTCATTGGCTATGCCAACCTGCAGCGAGTGGAGGAGTACTGCGAGAGGGTGTGGTGTGGGGATCGCCAGCTACGGCACAAAGGCCGCCCCCTTAAGGGGAAGAACATGCTAGATGGTGGCAAAAAGGGGCGGGGCAAACAGCACACGGAGAGGAACCGGGTGCCTAGGCAAGCAGTGGCCACATAAAAGGAGGGGGTAGTTGATGCTTCGCCAGAGGAGAACACAAAAGGAGGAGGGGTATTATGGACCAACCTTCCTCTTCCTAAATGAAAATCAACCCCTACAGAAACTGCCCTTGTGATGGGGCATGTCCTGGTGAAAGGGACCACTTTACTGATCACCTGAGCCTGGAATTTCTTCTTGCAGGAAACACCCTGCCTCCTTCTGCCACTAAGCATTGGAGACAAGGACTCAAAAGACACGAGCCCGTAAGCCTTCCTCTCTCATTTTGTTGACTCACAGACTGGTGAGTGGCAGGCCTGTAGACATGGGGATTAGGGTTGGAATGCAGACATGATCACTCAAACATCCTTTCAGTCCCCTGTTCCTGGAACATGGATGGACTATGTGCTTGCCCTGCCTGTGCCTTTTATTTATTTCCTGGTGAATGATGTGAAGCCAATTATATTGACCGGACATTGTATATTTACAGATGTTGCCCATCAGCTACGTTTCATTTAACTATGCCAGCCGTCCTCCTTGTGCTCAGGTCACCCCAACTCAGAAATACTGGCTATGATTGTGGAAAATGGGGATGGTACTGGGTCTAGAAAAGTTTGAGGTCATCTGGTTTCTGAATACAGTTGTGTATACTCAGAGCTGCCCCTTATGCATATGACTTACAGTATGACTGAGGCACCTCATGCAGAGAAGGGAGCACTGGGTGCCTGCTTAAATGCAAAGGGAGCCTAACAGCAGCGAGAATGGAAGCACCACTCATATTTTGCTTTAAAGATTTGCTAGGAATAGTGGAGTGGCTGTTGCTGGAAACTGATGGACACATCCAGCCAGTGGTCTCATGGAAGGGACAAGTGACAGCAATATGAGCCTTGGTTGTAGCAGGTGTACACAGCAGGTATCACCCTTTTGAAGTGAATATACCTGATTCAAGTGGGCTCCTGCTATGCTGCATCTAGTTAGGATGTGAATGGATCTGAACAGTGGGCCATGGGTACAGTTATCCTTGGTTTCTGTCTGGACTAATATTACTTGTGGATTTAAGAAACTGGATTGTCCCAAGCTTACTCTGGCAAGCAGGCAGAAAGCAATCTGAACTTTTAGGGCATTTGGACACGTAAAGCTTAAAGTGGCCAGCTGTGTTTGTAAAGTGACTGTGAAGACTACATTCACAAGAATGGTTATTTGAACAATGCTCCCCTCTCCTGCTTTCTCTTTCAAGTGAGCAGCGGTTGGATGTTAACATAAACATTGCCTGGCAGGCAGTGTGCCTTCTCAGTTATGAACTGGAGTAAAGATGAGGATTTCAGGAGGAAGTCAAGTGAATGGCAAGAGAAGAGCTAAGCTCTTTTCTCCCTCTGTCCCTTTCTGTCTGACAGCTCCTGTCAGTGTGGAAAGAGAAAAGGAGCCACCACTTGTACATCATTTCAAGATATCATTAGCTATGGGATGTGGTATAGAAATTGATTAAATAATAATAATAATTTACACATGGCAGTGGGGTAACATAGCTTCAGTCCTCAGCTGTGTGTATGTGAACTTCCTGTGCTTTGCATGCAATCTTATTCTACCCAAAATAGACTTAATAAGGTGCAGGATCATCCCAGCCTGTATCTTTTCAAGCATTCCTAGCAACGTTTCTGTGACCCAATGTCAGAACCCCAGAAGGGTGTTTACCTTAAGTAAGCTCTGTCTTTCATTCTTGTGTCTCTGGGGCTGTGTTGATCCCTAAGAAGAAATTGATTTAAACACAAGCAGCTGAATGAAAGCCACCAATTTATTCAACAATAAATCAAACCCTTATGCAGCAAGTAGAGGCTTGGGGGTAACTTTTTCCTTTCTTGATTTCAAAGATTTGGTGTTCACCAGCACAGTGAGTGGTCTCATAGCAAGCTGTGCCTAGAACTGAGATATTTGTTTGTCGGTTTGGCTAAAACTTCTTCCTATAATGTCACTACAGACCTAAAAGCTGCTTGTTTTCTACAAATGCGTACGAAACAGCAACAAAGAATCAAATGAAATCTTAAAGACTAACAAGCTTTATTTGGCATAGGTTTTCATCAAGAGAAACTGATTTCATCAGATGCATCTGAAGAAGTGGGTTCTGATCCACAATAGTGTGTGCCAAGCAAAACTTCTTAGTCTTTAAGGTGCCACTACACTTTCGGTTGTTGGTTTTGATGAAACAGACTAATATAGCTACCTTCATCCCAAACATTATTTAAAAATATGTGTGTGTTTGTGGGATTACTATGATTTTGTAAAATGAATAGGAAGTATGACTGTGAACTAACTTGTCCTGAAATAAGATGCCCTCTGGGTCAGTGCTTCTTATCTGATGTTAGGGGACTACCAGGGTTTTTCTCCCCACTGTGTCATGGACTAGCACCATATTTGTGCCTTGTGACTACAAGTATTTTTTTTTCCTGGAAAATTTCCAGGGACTGGCAGCTGATGGATTGGAGGCTGGCACCATCACTTTGAATAACACTGCTCTAGGTTATCCATTTCTGAACAAAAAGTTATTTACATTCACAAGTAGTTTTGTAATGAATGGGCAGCTATAGTTGATGGCCTAGGTAAAATCTTGGGATCATTGGTATAATTACAAATGGAAGTACCTTCAGTATTTCACTATGAAGGTTTTGTGTACATCTGGGGCCTTTTCACACTTTCCAGTTATAGCACTGTGATTCCACTTTAATTACAATGGTTCATCCCTATGGAATCCTGGGATTTGCTGTTTTGACAAGCAGTTTGCTTTCTAGAGTATAATTGGAGGGAAACTGGCACTTCTTCAGTGCAAACCAAGAGAGCCTGTCAAAGCTTCATTCTTACTTTGTGCTAAATCCAGTTAAAAACTTTCAGCTTTCCCATTAAAACAATGGAAAAACGCCAGATCCTTCTGTCTACCTCTCCCAAGCACTACCTCTTCTTTGTGAGTTTACCTCTACTGGGTTTTTCAAAAATGCCCAGCCTTGTGATAAATTTGAGCCCACTGAAGGTGGATAAATTCAGATTGCGCTAGGGATAAAAATGATGGGTTGATTGAAAAATGTTATTGGTTTATGCATTAAGTGGAACTGATGGTAGTGAAGAAAATGGATGAGAAACATTAAGAGGAGGGATTAGGGAGGAGTTGCTGGGGTAAGAAATAACAGCAAAGCCAACACTGATAAAGGCAACAATAATGTGATTCTTGTGTAAACACCATTGTCTTCTAAGCATATGAGCGTTCCCTGGTGCAGTTTGTACTCTTAAGCTCTAACCGTGACATTTTTCCTCCTGATACAGTGTTTGGTTCCAAAGGCAACGGCGTCATCTTTGTTCTGTCCTTTGTGTACAGGGATTGGCTCTTGCGATTTGATACATTCCACAGGTTGTTTTAATGGTGGTTTAATTATCTCAAAGTCAAAGTGAATGTGTCTCTGGATTCTGCATAGTCATGGATTTCCCCCTGTTTGCCTCAGTTTGGCAAGAACTGTCCTGTCTGTTCATTAGAGCATTTTCCTATGGAAGGCCAAAGTGTTCAGCATGTAAAGATCCTCAGGGTGCCACTAAAGAGACTGATAGGCATGACTGCCATTATTATGTTTGTTGGGGAAAGAGATGGGAATTTAAGCCTTATGTGTACAGCGTATATTTGATATCTGATATCTTTTTCAAGAGAACTCCCTCAGAAAGGAGACAGCCTTTATGATCTTTGCCTCCTCTCTAGCCCCAGCCCCATGAGCTAATGCACCGGGTAGGTCTTTGAAGCTGGGTGTTTAAAGGGGTCAGGCGAGAAGAGGGGCAGACAATGAACTTCTTTCCTGCATCTGTCGGAGTAAAATTACATAGAGTTTATTTTTGCAAAAGGCCTACAAAGTGGAAAGTGAGCATGACATGAGGTAAAATAACAAACAGTATGAATGAGCCGGGGAGTGAATTTCACAGCCTGTGTAGACACATGCCGCGTAGGCCTCCTGAACCACAGCATTCCATTTACCAAGGCCTTCTCAGACTCCCAGGGCTGTTCTTCTCAGTTACCAAAGTAGGATGAAAATTTCCTCATCTAGAGGTCTTTATACAAGTACTGAATGCTAAGCATCTTTTTGCCATACCTCTTACTAAATTATTGCGCTCTGCAGCAAAAACATCCCTATCTTAAAAAAACCAAAAAACAAAAACCTCAACAACATTAGTCTTGTTTCACCTTAACAACTAGTAAATTTTTCACGTGGTGCTTCCGAATGGATGGCTCCCAGTGCTGCTGGTCAAAAGACACTGCAGAGCCATGGTGGACATCCCTCTGTAAGAATTCTACCCCCGTGAAATTTTCCATCAGTCCCCAAATTTTTAGAATTGCAGAGAGTGAGACATTTAAAATAATTCAAAACCTAGAATTCTTACATTTGCTTTGGTTTTCCTTGGTCAGTTTGCCTGTCCCTTGTCTATGGATGTCTAACCTCTATTTCTAAATGATCAGTTGAAGTTTTAATGTCCTGTAAAGCTAGAAATTTTGGAACTGAAGTAAAATTTCAAGGAGAGCAGGATTCTTATTGCGGGGGCAGTGCTCTCATTTTACTCCCACACTATAGCTAAACCCCTGTGTGGAGCTATTCCATTCCCTGAAATGGTTTTTCTGGCATAAGAAAACAGAAGTAATGGTAAAGCGCTGGGGGGGGGGTGTATAAATGGCAGATGACACCTAACTCAGTTCTCCTAAAATTCTGTAAATAAGGTAGGGCAAATGTCAGAACCCTCCTGTGGAAGGCCCAATAAAAACCTCACATGGAAGCACTCATGGGCTCTAGAGTCAACTATATGAGACATATGTCTTTTTTCATGCAGAACAATTTCACAGAAGAGTATCTCCACATTTTGCTCCTACCAGGACTAGATACTTTCTTTAAAAAATGAAAGCTTGGAATGCAGACCAGATGATGGTCCAAACAGAACCTGAGTGCCATACTAAGAAATGAATAAAACCCAGCCAGACTGGAAGTATGGTAACCCTACTGTAGAGTCAACTTTATCAGACATACAACATATATCTTAAATGGGGAGGTTATGTATATACATACTGCTACTTCCTCTGGAAATGGTTACAGATTATTGCAGAAACCCAAACAACTTGACCTTAGTCATATTGGATAACAAATGACACTTAAGTGGAACTTCTCAATCAGTTATCTGATGTTTGAATCTTTTATGTTTAACCTGAGCATGCTTCCCCAGTAGTAAGTCCTGTTAATCTTAATGGGACTTACTTCCAAGAAGCACACGCAGCTAGGATCAGGTTGCTGGCTGGGAACAGGGGACTCTACCCTGATTCCTGTGTTATTTTACTTTGAAATTTAGGTTTTAAAAAGTTTTAAAAACTCATTTAGATAAATTACCAATAAAATATCGTCAGAACATTAAACCAACAATAAAACAGGAGTAGCAGGAAGAATGAAGCAAAGGTTTTAAAATAAGGGCTCGTCTAGGTAAGTATAAAGGAGTTCTCCGATGTCCACATATTTTTGGTTGGGCCGGGGGTGGGGAGACTCTTTGCAGTGATTTTTTTTGGCTCTGCATTAGGGCTGTTCCCAAAATGGGCTTGGTTTGCTGACGTGACTATGGTTTGAAGGGCAAGTCTTCTCTGAGTTTTCTTCATTTTATTTTCTTTGTGTTATAACATTAGAGTGTAAAAATGGTATTTCACTGATGTACTATAGCACTATAACTCTAAAAAAAAAATGTAAAACAAAGAGGAAAGAGAAGAGGGGGAGACTTTTTGGTCTTGACGTATTTGAGAATTAAAAAGGAAACCACTTGAGGGTGGAAATAAAATGTTGCAAATGGTGCTGGGAGTTCCCAGAAAATACTACAGGAAAACAAAAAACATTGCTTGGGTGTTTTTTAACATCCAGCAACAAATAATGCAACCTTCCAACACCTTTGCCGCATTTGGAGAAACCCATAGTTTCTCCATACATATAAGGTGACCTGAAGTTTGGAACTGACTTTTTAGACTACAACTCCCTGAATACCCTAGGGGATTGTGGGGATTGTAGTTCAAAAGAATTTCTTAAAGCTCAGCACCCATAAACCGTGGTAGAATCAGTATTAACTGAATATTAAAACAGGAAGGAAGTGTAGCCTAACTTAAAGTGATACCACAGGAGTCAGGCCCTGGTGATGTTAGAAGATTGATGGTACAAGGTGGGGCCCTGGTAAGCATGATACATTATGCATCAACCACATTTGCTCAGAGTATATCATTCAGATTAAAAACACCATGTGTAACAAATGAGGAAAACACACACACACATTTAGACTTTTCAAGGCAGTTTTCTCATCCCGAGATTCCTTCCCCTTCCCCTTGAATGTGGGCTGGAACAGAAAGGCCAGGCCCTGAGATCTGGCAACTCAAAGCCACAATGTTAAGACTAATTGGCAAGAAGAAATTTCTGGAAAATGCTTATTGCCAGAGATTTCGTCATCTTCTCAGTTAGTCTCAAAGGTGCTACTAGATTCCTTTCTGTCGTTCAGCTTTATTCTTGTTTTCCTTTCTCATATTTGGGCTCACATTGTATTATCCCTTCTTCTTCTAACCCGACTTCCAGATGAAGTTCTCCCTCCCCAAATGACAATTCCTTAAGTCATATATTATGTACTGTACTGGATATTTAGTAGTCCAAAGAGAAGTGCAGAAACTAGCAGTCCAAGTGTGGTAGAGCAGGGATGGATAGAAGACCAACTCACCAACTGTCTCTCAGAGAATCAAGATTTATTGGGCCACCTCACGAGTTTCTGAGATTCCAAAAAAGAGTGGTCAGTAACTGGGTCATGTTTATTGTTATTCTTGTAGTTGTTACTTTCTGATGAGTATTCATCATGCTTAGAATCACAATAATTATGTGTTAATATTAAGAGATCCTGTGAACATGAACTCTTGCCTTATAAATCCAGAGCACATCAGAAGACCATGAGGGATTTAACATCACAGTCCTGGTAATAAATCATACTAAATAGTCCATGCAACACTGAAGTCAGACCTGAGCCCACTCCTGGGCTAAAGCTCCAGTAAGAAGGCTTGTACCGCTTCCCTTTGTCACCAAGGCGTTCAAAGCCACTCAAGGTAGAACCCTCTCCCCCCTACACACTCACACTGTTTGGGTGTCTGGTTTGAGATGTTTACTCTTCGCTATGTTTGGAAAAGCAGCTGGCCATATGTGATGGCCGTACCATATGGTGGAGGACCTCTTTCCCATTTTGATAAATAATCAGCCTCACTGGCAGAAGGGGAACAGAGCGGAGTCAGCTGCTTGGAAGTCAGTGCTCGAATTACAAGAAGACTGAAGGAGGCCTGACTTTTCCTGACCCTTTTTAGAAAGCAAATGCTGCAGGGGTGATTTTGTTAAAACTGGAAGATATCATGCGATGGGCCCACTTTACGTACTCTTTAGAACTCAAGACATTAAAAAGGAAGTATCACAAACAAGAAGGGGTGACTTGGTCTTCCAAGGACAGTATTCTATTTGAAGATGTCTTCTCTTTTGAAAACTGGGCAGATTAAAATCTATAAAAGAAGAAAGAGCAGGTGCCTTGAAACTCCTCACCAACAGTTAGCACATGAACAGTAAACTGAAAATGGACACATTTCACCTGGTTACAATGTTCTCCGGCATCATAAGACAGACTACTTTTTTCATTAAATTTAAGAGTGTCTGGAATGTACTCTTACAGTTATAGATACATAAGCTAGAGTCAGGCATCTATAACTGATTCGTATTCATAGTCCCTAGGTGTTCACGATTCTGGCACTATTGCCATGATTGTAAAAGTCCCCCAATCTGGACTTACCTGGCAGCAGCTGCTGTGAGCAGTGGGGGTCTATTCTGTCAATTGCGATGCAGCATATTGACATCTCCACCTACTTCCTCCAGTGATCTCCAGTGAGAGGAAGAATTGCAACAGGGATCTTACTTCTGAGTGTTGCATCAGAGATCATGGGCGATAGGGGGTGGAAATCTCAGTATAGCATGCCCTGACTGACAGGGAAACAAACTCCTCTTGCCCACAGTGATTGCTGCCTGGTAAAGCCAGAACGGGGGGGAGGGTTAGGCCAGGAGACACTACTTAATACAATTAATTAAGTGGTGATAGAATATCTTGTCCAATTTTTTTTTTTAAATTAATTTGTATCTACTTAGTGGGTGATAGAAGATCTTGGCTAATTTTTTTCCTTAATTTGTATCTACATGTGAAAATGAGAAGATTCAGATGTTAGGCAAACACTATCTTACTTTGTTCTGTTCTTAGATGATTCATTCTCTCTCTTCTGGTTTTTCACTGGTAACACTTATCCCCCTGCAAAATTTTGCATCACTGTTACAATGTGGTAGAAAACAACAACAAAGTTACTACCAGGGCGTGTATATGTATATATGCCATATAACACATATAATTGCAGCGCCAGATGTAATCTATCACTGGCTAACAACCCAGTTGGCTAGAGCAGATGATAACAGGAGGGTTCAGAATTTTCCAAAAGAGGACAAGCTGAGACTTGTACATCATGGGGATGTATCTTTGTGTTCTTTGTCTTTGTAGACAAGAATAATTCTTGCAGTATTCTAACTGCTGGGCAAAAAACTGATGATTTCTGCACTATTTTTGATAGATTAATACTTCCCAAATCATGAACAGCTATGTGTAGTTGTGAAAGCTGGACAGTGAAGGAAGCTGCCAAGAAGAAAAATCAACTTGTTTGAAATGTAATGCTGGAGAAGAGTTTTACGGACGACATGGGCTGCCAAAAAGACAAATAAATGGGCCAAAGAGCATATCAAGCCTGAACTCTTGAGAGATGAATAAACTGAGGCTGTTATACTTTGGACATGTTGTAAGACAATGTGTATGTATGTGCCTACGTGTTGCCTGTTGATTTATGGCAACCCCATGAATTTCACAGGGTTTTCTTAGGCAAGGAATACACAGAAGTGATTTTGTGAGTTCCTTCCTCTGAAATATAACCTACAGCACCTGGTATTAATTGGTGGTTTCCCATCCAAGTACTGTACTACATGAATTGTTAGAAAAGACACTAATGCTTAATCAGGAAGGTAGTAGAAAAAAAGGGAAGTCTGGCTTACCAGTGGCTAAGGAAGCCACAGCCCTGAGTCTGAAGGATCTGAGCGGGGCTGCTGATGATAAGGTGTCTTAGAGGTCTCTTTTTCAAAGGGTGAGCACAGGTCAGCAACTAACAACAAGAAAATCAATGCAGAAATACACAAGGTTTTTCTGCACAGAACACACATCTTCTGTGCAAAACAATATAAAAAGGGAATAGTGCTTTCTGGGCAACGTATGTTGTACCCTTTGCAGGAAACCTCAACATGTTTTCTGCACAGAAGAATCATGCATATTTCTATGCAGATGAATTTTACTCAGCTGCCAAGAATTTCACATCAGTGTTGCCGATGCCTTATTCTTCCCAGTGGGGTTTTCTGAGTGGCAGGAACCCCCTTTCTTGGCTGGAAAACAAAGCACGATAACCACTTTTTCAATCTCTAAAATATTGTGTTGCCAAACTTCTAACTAGCAAGGCCTTAGCCTCAGTTGTACTGAACATGACCTGACTGTTCAGGTACCAATTCATGGAATCAGGGACAGATAAGAGCAGAAGCCTGGAAGGAGAAATTTCTACAGTACTAAAAAGAAAGCTAGTAGCAGTTCAGACAGTGAAGGGCACTGTTTTTATGGTGACAGTGAGATCTCACTTGCTCAGTGAGGCCGATAAGGATCTTGCCTCTTCCTGTAAAAGATGATTAGATCTCAGACAATAGGGTGAACGTGGCGCGCAAGTGTGTGTGTGTTTTTAAAAGAAACTGAGACAAAAGATGGCACAATAAGGAATTGTTCCATGTTGATTAGTGTCCATTTATTACAGGACACATAGATCTCCTTAAGTACACCAAACAATCCCAAATGCTGGGTTGCTGAGCTGAAAGGAATGCTGCTTGATGATCAGTTATCCTTTTGGGAGTGCAGAGAGAGGAAATAAGAATTGGTCAGATAGAGGCAACCTGGAAAGGAGACTCACCTTAAGTTGTCTCTGTGACAGAGAAAAGTAAGATTTCACTTCACTTGTTGCTTCAGACTCCACACTCTCAATTCACACACATATCTGGAATTCAGGATTGTAGTGACCTAAGAGATTAGTAAAGGGGAAAAATGATATTAGTGATGGCTTACAGATAGTCAAGCCATGAATTACCTCATTCCTTACACAGGCAGGTTAGTTTAAAAACAGGTGAGTCTCTCTTATGTTTATAGTGTGGAATGTACAACAAATGAAATGTTGAAAGAAAATGTTCTTGGCTCTCCAACCATTTTATAAAAGAGATGGACCGCAGTGCTTAGGTGGGAAAGATTGGAAAGGATCCATTGGGAAAAAAACCCATGATGTAACACATTTAGGAAAATTACTGTTTGTATCCACTGGGAAATGTAGAAATTCTACTCTGGAGTTTATGAATATTTCAGAAATTTCAACAGTATGTGAATTCTGTTGTCTCCAGAGTTTTCCACCCTTCTCCTAGGAGAGATTTCTCAGTTCTATAGAAGTCTGTTACAGAGATTTGTATATGGTAGGCTTTATGCTTAACATAGACTCTGTGTTGTTTTAAGAAGTCTCCTTTAATAGGATCTGACCAGGGATGGAGTGGTATTGCTTTGCCTCACAAGAAACAGGACCGGCCCTGTCTTAGGCCTTCCAGCTGTTCCCCCAAAGCCCCCCTGACCATAGCCCTTTCTTAGAGGACAGTGTTGTGTGCACAACACAGCCTTCCCTCAACTTCGGCCCTTTTTGCATGGCATTTTCCATGCCAAAGGGCCCCTGAAGTGTCGCACAATTTTGAGGAGCGATCCGCACGACGCACTCACAATCATGCAACGCTCCAGGGTAGGGCAGACACCGATCGTGCACCTTTTCATTTTCGGCTAGAAGCCGAAAATGGTGCGCGATCGTGCATTGCTCCCGGGCTTCGCACACACTTACCTGGTGTGCGGAGCCTCTGGAGCCACGCTGGTTGCACTTCCTGCCCCAGCGCAGAATGAAGAGGCGGGGCTCTCACGCAAGCAGGCAGCTCGTGCAGAGTCGCGGGACCCTGGACATGAGAACCTCTCGCCAGAGGCTCCTCACGCGATCCCCGCACCCCAGCGCTGGAAGATGGTAAAGTGCGGAAAGGGCCCTTGTCTTCACTTTGCTGCCTGCAGATACCCTCTGCTGTTCGTTGGCACATTCCATTACCAGTGTTGAAATAAGATGACATTTGGCCAACTTCTGTGCATAGAAGGGGCAGGGGAATAGACAACACCATCTTGCCCTTTTCTTCAAGCAGCAAAATGCCTTGGTCCAGCCCTGATGAGAACGTCATTCTCAGCTGATAGTCCCAAATAAGAAAGTTGTTTCCCTTTCCTGAAGTTCCATCTCTGGAGTCGCACCAACTGAACCTGAACTGAATGGTTCAGATCCTGAACTGAACTGCTCTGAGATTGGAGGACTATTGAATACACCTCCATTACAATTTAAGAGTTCATTGGAGTGCACGTATAGCATGAGATACCTATGTACTTGTCACCTCACAGTTAGAGCCTGTTGAAATCAACTCAGTTGCATAGGGTAGAGGAAGTTTCTGTTACAGTTTTAGTTTTAAAGATCACAGCAGCTTTATTTTAATTTTGGCTTTTAACAGCATTTTTATTTATTAGTTAATTGTTGTGTTCTGACTTTTTCTTCAAAGAGCTCAGTGATGCAATACAACCTTCAGGTGATAACTTGCATAAGGCACCTTGGTGAGCTTTATGTGGGTCTGAACCTGGGTTTCTCCCAGCATTTAAGACACTGCACAGTAGTGACGCCAATATGGAAAGCTTATTTGTATCACCTGTATCTCTGAGCTGAAAAAAGTAAGAATGATTGTCCATCATTACTGGAAAGCAGCTTCATGCATCAGATCAACAGGCTGAGCTTCAGAAACTTACCTTTTGGACTGGAACTTCCAGAATCTTGCTGCCAGCATGGCTCCAGAGTTCAGGAGTCTCTGACCGAGACCCTAGCAAGCTACTGACAGAGTAGATGGAAAGTCTAGATAAACAACCTGCTAGAAGGTAGCTTCCTATGTTCTTAAGATCTCCAAAGCATCCCACAGGGAAAGTGTTGTGCTTGGGTCTGTTATTTCCAGAGTATGCTTCAGATAATAGGCTTTGAGATTTCAGTGATATCAAGGCAGCATTCTTGCCCTGAGATTCTTTCGCCTTATCCAGAGAACCAGAGCAAGGCTCTGAGATCTGGGAACCCTATAGCAGGCGAGTAGAGTAACTACTGGACTTCCTCAGTTGAGGACACCTCAGCTCAGGCAACTCACTAAGGAAAAATGCCAGTTGTTCCCTCAGAAAATCTTCTTTTACTTTGTCCAGAAACCTCCCCTCAGACCCCCGGGTTTTGAGGGAGTGGAGTGGAGGGGAGAATCAAAAGTTGTTATATAACTTGAAGGAGATAGGACCAACTGGAAGCATACTCTCCAACTGTCCCAATTTGGCATGGTCGGTCCCAATTAATCCTGGCATTGTGGTTTTTCCAGCTGCATTTAAAATGTCCCAGTTTCTCTCTCTTTCTCTCACTTTCTCTCCTTTGCCCTTGGCTTACTTCAATTGTTGCAAGCTGATTTGAAAGGGACAGAGTCATTTGTTCTCAACTCACTGGGGAAGAGAAGTTGAGCTGGAAGAGGAGAAGAGATGCTCTTGTTAGTAGACTGAGACAAAGGGAAACTGTTGCAGCCTCTCATAGCTTATGTGTTTCCTCATCAATACCTTTTGCCATCTGGATCACACTCCAATGTTCCTCTGCCACTTGTGTTCTGGTTTTCATCTGTGAAATGTTAGAGGCTATGCAGCAGCTATAAGCACCTGTTTCTGCTGTTACCACAGGCCAGAGGGATAAATGGAGGCAAGAATTAGTGTCTAGATTGTGCTGCTAGACTTCTGGCCATTTCAGTAAGGCCTCATTTAGCAAGCGCGGGCAGCATGTGGCCCTTCAGTTTTTGTTGGACTACAAGGTTGTGCTGGCTAAGGCTGAGAAGAGTTGTAGTCCACTAGTCTCTGGAAGGCCACAAGTTGCCCTTCCCTGCCTTAGGGCCACCAAAGGTCTTGGACCAACAGTGAAGGAGACCCTGAACAAGAGCTCAGCCAAACTAAAAAGCAACACTGGTGACATTATAGCTGTCACTAACTGACCACCTTTCAGCTTTCTGAAGTCCTGAAACTGCAGACGTACAACGAACTCTGCTGGAATCAGTATCATGTCTGTCTCTGACAGCAATTGCATGCATTTTCTAGTTCAGTGCTTCAAAACACTGCATGTTAAAAAAAATCCTACTTTTTAAAATGTTCCTGTTTAGCCACTTGTTTAATTGGAACAGGCAAACAGCAAAAGGGCACTGTATATCTTGGATGATGTAAATGAACATCAGTGTCTCTCTGTGTTGGCTTTAAATCACATAGATCAAATGTCATTAAAGTGGGAGAAATATCTTTCTGATTGTTCAAAGCTGGACCAAAGAAGAGCTGTTGAGATGACTCTAGGAAAACGCTGTGCTTTAAAACTACCTATTGAACACCTGCGATTTTCAATCTCAGCTATTTTGGAGGGCAAGGAGGAGCCCACCTTTCTGTATTCAGTGATTATAAGCATGTATCAGGCGGCAGAATTAGCCAAAGTGAAAAGGCACTGCCATTTCCCCCAGAACATAAAAATCAAAGTCTGAACAGGAGCTGGACTTGTGGGTTCATTTTATAGATTACATTCTTCAAAATCCCCTTGTTCCTCCATTGTTGTTTGAGAGGGATAGCTACGGAGGAAGGATGAAAGCAGTGCTCCCGCTACATACGAATCGCCCTGCCCCATGAAATTTTCCTTCAGTCCCCACATTTCTAGCATTATAGCAACTTAAAACTTCAGTTGAACATTTGAAGTAGGTTTATGCATCCAAAGAAACAATGCAGGCAAAGTTATCAAGGGAATGAGACAAAGAGCAAATATGAGTTTTCACTCTCTGCAGTGCTAGAAATTAGGGAAATTTAATAGTGGGGGAAGAGAACTCTTATTTAGTGGACCCTCATTTTGTCTCACCCCCCACAGCTACACAGCTGTGGTTGTTCCTCCAATCCAGAACAAACACAACAACCTTGTAAAATAGTTTAGCAACTAGATCCAAGGCCATGAACTTCATGGTTAAACTGTTTTTGGTTGTTAACATTCATTAGATGCCCCCTTTTAAAAACAAAACACTTTACAAGAAATAAACGGCAATATAAACATTATTGTTGTTCTTGTTGTTGTTGTTAAAGACAAAAACAAGAGCTGGAATTTGTACACACATCCAGTGGATTTATACTAAATCCAATTTTTAATCCCAACTGGAACAGATCCATTGAAACAATGGACACTATGTAAGTTAATATTTCTGTATAGCTCATTGATTCAGTTTTGATTCCCACTCAGGCTACTGTGGATTAGTAGTTAAATGAAATCCTTCGTCCAGGGATGGGAAAAGTGAGGGCCATAGGCAGTGTACAGCCTTAACCCCTGGAAACCCCTCAAGCCCCCTGACTTCTCCCAAAAAGAAAAAAGGATCTGGCTACTTTTGAGGTGTTTTTCACCCCTCAAAAGCCCAAACTCCCTGCAAATCATGCAGAAACGCAGCAAAATTAAAAAATCCATAAAAGAATGATCTATTGGCCAACCAAAATGCAGAAAAGAGACAGCCTAGATCTCAAGGGAGGTTATTTTCTGTTCCTAATGAAGTTCAAATTTTATTACCAGTCTTCTATCGCCCTTTGTCCCTGGTTCCCACACAGCCAAGAAGGGGAGTGGCCTCTGCCTGCATTGAGATCCTTCCGGAACAACTGCGCTACAACAGAAACAACATCTGATGCAAAGTGTAATCCTGCGACTCTAACATCATCATTCTTCTTCACCTGGATGGTTCTTTAAACATCTTTTGCCTGATGAAGAGGTTCGTGGAGTTTCGAAAAGCTTGAGTGATATATTTTCTGCATTTTGGTTGGCCAATAAAGTTATCACTCTTCTGTGGATTTTGTATTTTGTTGTATTTTGCTGCATGACCAACACAGAAACCCCCGGATATGTTTCCTGGATCTTAATAAACACAGCAATTTCATTTAACCTTCAAGCCCCAAATACTCTCAAAATGCAAACAGACAAACATCCAAAAGCAACCCCCTCCATCAAAAAATATTTTCAAGGACACTGTGTCATTTCTGGTGCACCTGGGAGGGGTTGTTGCTGTTATTTGCCATCAAACTTAATGGCAAGCCTAAAAATGAGAAACCTCCCAGACACTCTGTCATCAGCAGGTCTTACCTGCCAAGGTCTTACAAACTCATGGCTGTGGCTTTCTTAATTGAGGCAATCTATTGGTGGCCCCTCCCTAAACTGCAAACCCCAGGATTCCATAGGATGTTGAAAGTGCAATGATAGTGCTATAACAGTCTAGTGTAGAAATGGGCCGAGTTTTCATCTGTGGAATGTTGGAAAGTATGCATCCCACACCCTGGTATTCTGTCAACAGATAACATAGCATATTCAGGGGCATCAATGATTAATATGTGGTATGTTGCTGTGTGCCTTGGGAGTCTGAGAGCCAGCATGGTAGTTTGTGTGTTGAATGAGGACTCTGGGAGACTCAAGATTCAAATCTCCACTTAGCCATAGAAATGCATAAAATGGTATTAGGTGAGTCACATTCTCTCAGCCTAAAAAGAAGGCAAAGGCAAACTTCCCCATAAACAAAGCTTGCCAAGAAAACCTTATGATAAAGTCACATTAAGTCAGTGTTGACCTGAAGGCACACAACAACTACAACAAATAACTGGAACCCAGTCCCGCTCCCTTTCTCTGTGAGCTATGGTTTGCCTCAGTTCACAGTGTTCAGCTAAGGCAACACTGCAGCCCCATAGCTCATCTGCAGGGAATTATGAGAATGGCCTTATTTGACTCCAGAAGCTGCTGCACAGAAGGTCAACAGTCAAAGAGCAGATGGGTGCAACCTTGTTCGGTCACTAATTTTAGGCACTATGAACATGGGAGCCCCTCCATCTTCTCAGGCCCTTTCCTGGGACAGTTTGATCCCTTTGCTCCCAGCTGTAAGTTGCAATTTTTGTCCCCATCCGTATTGCAGATCAGCCACTCTGACTAGGTCTGTTTTGTGTTTTGGTAAAAGAAAGAGATCTGACCATCGTAACCGCCCATTCAATGTAATGTGTGAGTTTGACCTTCATACACATGGACGAGTTTCCCCACAGCTGGCCAGAGGAGGCAGTTTGTAAAGCTCACACTACTAACTTCCATACGGTTGGAGAAACAAAAGAGAGTGTCTCCCGGGTCCATTGTTTCCATGTTAGGAACTGCGCAATGGAAGTGGAACATCAGAAATTGGCAGCTGCTGCCAAGATGGAACATGTAAACAATGCTCAAGCATCAGTGGCTTGGCAAAACTGGGACTACTAAACCCTTTACAAGATAAAGATAAATGCCCCAGGAAGAACATGACCAATTAACAACTGTAATTACCTAAAAGAGAATGCAGCATTCCTAATCTTAAAGGTCCCGATCCATCTTCCCTTTGAAATCCATGCCAACTGCTGTCACCACCCTCTCTAGCCCAGCTGTAATGGGAGTTAAATAGTGCCTTCATTCAGCACAGCAAAATGCTTTGCCAGCAACCATTTCCGTGGGGAAAAGCTAATGTAGCCAAGCAACTCAGCGGAATCTCACAGCTTATTAGGTTGGGCAAATACAGTGAAAATGCCACTGAGAGGTTTGTTTGTATTCTCTTTAATTAAATGGGAGTTAAGCTAATGTTTGCTGTGGGAAAGGGCACTAGGCAAAACATTACATATTTATTTAGAAACCGTATTGGCTTGCTCTGTTATAAAATGCTTGAAATGAGATAAATAAAAGTATAAAGTTAGAAGGATACAGTTTTAAAGAAAGCACAAACAATATGTAAAACTAGCAAAAAGAAAATCCAGTAGAGAAAAAAAAAATATTGTGCTTGCTCATGGTGGCATTTTAAATAAATCCTTCCCGAAAGGAAAATTCTGGAACCTGATGGTAAACATAGATAAATAGAACTGATAGGGCTGGTTGAACTTCTTAGGGAAGTGAAATTCCAGAGGGTGGGTCACAAACAGCTATGAAGGTCCTCTGTGTCCTGGTAGTTCTAATTTTGGTGAACGAGGGAGTGGAAAGTAAGGACTCATTCCTTGCTAAGAGGCGCCAGAGTGCTGTAGATGGGATTTGCATATGTTTGCCTTCTTTCTGCTCATGAATAGACACCACTCATTATTACAGAACAAATTCTAGGTGCCTCACTTTCTGTTACTGCTAGCGCCCACATATACAGATACATCAGAGCATGGAGGTATTATTCTTGAGACTGCAGCTCTACAAGTCTCAGGCCATTTCTGCACTACACTGTTATAGTGCTATTATTCCACTGTCAACCTCCTGTGGAATTCTGGGGTTTATAGTTTACTGAGGCCCAAGAGTTCTCTGGCTGAGAATTCTGAATGCCCCACCCTAAACTGCAAACTCCAAGATTCCATAGGATGTTGAAAGTGGTATAATAGTACTATAGCAGTGTAGTGCAGAAATGGCCTCAGAATTTCCAAGCCCAGTGGTCATACTGACTGTGTGATTCTGGAAAACACAGTCAAAATGTAAAATTGCCAAGTTTGGCTGTAGATCTAAGGGTGAGGAGCCAAAGCTCAGAGACAAAACATGCATAAAAAGGTCTCAGGTTCAATTTTTGGCATGTCCAGTGGAATGGTCAGTACCATGTGATGGGAAAGACTTCTGCAGTAGACCCAGCAGAACTGCCACCAAAAAGAATGCTCCTGGGTTAAACGGTCTAATGCAATACAAGGCAGTTGCATATAGTCGAGTAGAGGACTGCACAGCTGAAAAGGTCTGTAAGCTGTCTGACTGAGTCAACAGCATTGTAGCATCACCCAGTGGGCTGCATACATCAAGCTTTGGTTGTTGAATCAAGAAGAGGAATTCCAACATGGCAACACCAATTATCTGTGGCCTTCTTCACCCAGCTAGAAATACACACACAGACCCCTACTGTACATGTTTAACTCTTAGCTGGATTGATGAGGATATTCAGACACCTGACTTTGAATTCGTTTTTAGGATTTATTAGAATTCTCTGGCCAGCCTCTTAGAACCAGCTGTAAAGTCATAGTGGCACAGTGTTGATGGTGGTGGAAAGAGAGAGGCAGAATGGAACTTCAGTGGGTCAAGCCAATTTATTACTTCACACTATGTACCATATTGTGGGATTTAATGCTGATACAGGTATAAATCTGTCTGAGGAATTATAGGTCAGGGATTCTGCTGGTACCAAGGTCTACAGTTAGCCTGCAGAGCTGCACAAAGATCAGGTCAAAGGCAAATTGCCTATTAATATTCGTTAATATTCATATGTTACAAGTGAGGAAGAAGGTGGCTAAAAGATGAACTATTAGCTGAACAGCCATTATACTGGGGGGGTTTGTGTTAAATTGATTTTTGTTATATTTAAATGAACAGGGGCCCATTCACACTACACAATTGTAGTATTATTTACTACAATTATATATCCTACAGAGTCTCAGGTTTGTAGTTTGGTGAGATCCTAGAGTTTGCTGGATGAGAATTCAAAATACCCCTCCATAAACTGTAAATCCCAGAATTCTACAGGACAACTAAAGTGAAATCATATCACTATAAGTGTGTAGTGTGAATGGGCCTTTGAAATCCCCAAATCCTTGTTGATATTATGGAATATCATCAAGGAGATCCATCAGTGGATCTCAGTATATTTTCTGACCTTTCTATGCAGCCACCCCTCCACTGTTTATGTTTGTTTGTTTATGCCTAGTGATTTTACTTATTTATTTATTTGTCCATTCATTCATTCATTCATTCATTCAGTTTTCTTTGCTTTAAATGTTTTCTTGGTTTATTGTTACATTTATCCAGCCTGATTGTGATGGAGTCAATATCTGTTTAAAATAATCCACTGCATTTATATAATACATATAGAAATATTTCAACTTCTGATAGAATTATTTGTAGGCTGCTTTTATTGTTATAATCCATCAAATTATTAATAGCAAAAGTCCTGGGAATAGTAAGATGTGTATCTCAGGCATAGGATTGTCCGGCCAGGTTCTCCAAAGTTTGCCAAACATGTGTTTCGAGCTACGTGACTTATCATCCCCCAATTTACAGAGATGTACATCTTCAGGATCTGGTATACATGGAAAAAGTTTTTGAGGATGAAGCTAAAGAATGCAGGGTCTATTAATATTTCTAATATGTCCCAGATGCATACTAACAAACATAGCCTGAGCACCAAGAAAACTCTACAATGTTCTAATTTTTGATTTGGTAGTATTGCTTGGTGAATACTGGGAGGTTGAAGATTTCATAAAAGGACATACTTTTTCATATAGTACATGGTTAATTTGTGTAATTTGATGTCTATTGACCTGGGTAGCTTTAAAGGGGAATTAGAAAAATTAGTTGAGGATAAGGCTATCAATGGTTTCTAGTCATCAGGGATGTATATGACCAGAGGCAACATGCCTCTGAACATCTTTTGCTGAAAGTGGAAAAAATGCTCAAGTCCTTACATTTTGCTTGTAGATTTCCTAGAAGTGCCTAGCTAGATGCTGTTGAGATGGAAAGCAGGAACCCTTTCACACAGTTACGGTACTATGATTCCACCTTAACTGCCATGGCCGCATCCTATGGAATCCTGGAATCTGCAGTCTGATGAGGCCTCAGAGGAGCTCTGATGAAGAATTCTAAAAAATTATTCTCCATAAACTGCAAATCCCAAGATTCCACACTAGTTACAGTGGAATCACAGTGCTATAATTTATCATCGTACAGCATGAAAGACCCTCTGGACTACATAGGCCTTTTGGTCTGACCCAGCATGGCTCTTGCTAGATTCTCAACATGTAAAGTACTTGGTCAGAGAAGACAATATGCTGGTTTGAAGGCTGAGGCATCTTTCAAGATTGCTACAAGACTATGGCCATTTCCGCACTAGACTGTTATAGCGCTGTTATTCCACTTTCAACATCCTATGGAATCCTGGGGTTTGCAGTTTAGGGAGGGGCCGGCCGGCCCCTCCCTAAACTGCAAACCCCAGGATTCCATAGGATGTTGAAAGTGGAATAATAGCGCTATAACAGTCTAATGAGGAAATGGTCTATAAAATCCAGAGAGACTGTGGTTCTGGGTACCTCTAAGAAAGCCAAGGAAGAAAGAGAATGAAGAAATCCCAACAAAACTGAGGAGGTACGGAACCTTCCTCACATACACACACACACACACACACACACACGCCCCTCACATTGTGAAGATTTTTTAAAACAGGAAATTCTGTGTGGCTTACAGTCTAAAGAGCGAGCATAATTTACTGGTCTGAGTGTTGAGTTATTACTCCACAGGAGACCAGAGTTCAAATCCCCATCTAAGCCATGGAACCCACTAGGCAACCTGGAGCAAGTTACACAACTTACACAATGGCAAATCCACTTTGAACAACTCTTACGGCAGGCTTGCAGTAAGTCAGGATTGACCTGAAGGCACAATACAACAACAAGCAGTGAAAGGCAAAAAAAGGGGAATCTTAGTATGTCCCTATTTCAAACATGCACGTGTACCTGAAGGAAGTTTTTCTGAGGGGGGAGACTTGCATGGGTGTAGCAATAGAGGATAGGGAGAAAAGAATTTTACCACTCCAATGCAATTTTCCCTCAGTACCCACTTTTCTAGCATTGCAGTTGAGCATTTAGAAATACAATTTAAGCATTCCTTGCCCCAGAAAAGGATGTGGGAGAATCCTGCAAAACCTCACCGCTAACATTTGACGAACTTACTGAGACGTTTTATATGTTCAAAAAAAGGCTTTCCCCCACATGTACACTTTGGTGCATCCACAGCTGGGTGACAGAATTCATTCTTAGCTTTCACACACGTGCTGACACCATAAAGACATTCGTGCTTTATCAGAGAGATACCAAATCTATTAATCTTGGCTTTTCAAAGTAACATATCTGAAGGCATGTCCGTGGAGAGTTCCTCTGCAGGTCATGGTGTGTTAGACTTTTACAACAGTTTAGAATGTTTAGTAGGATGACTTGCACAATATGCATTTGCTTTGTGCTAAATTTATTACTATGTTGCTTGTGGAAAATATTGTATTTCAAAATTTATTAACTTTTTTGGAAACTTCACCACATATATTTCAATTAAAATGCACTAATTGGTTGGTGTTTTTGTCATCACCTATGAAAACTTTTCCACACAGAAGCCTCTTTTTAGTGACTGATACCCAAACCCTTCTGCCTTCTATTTTTGACTCTGCCCACCCCTGGGGAAAACTGTTTAGGTACACTTCTGAGAACTTATAGTACCCACAATGGATAGGGTTATTATGAACACTCCTACACTCATTTCTGTTAACCTGTTTCTTACCAGAGACACAATTCCAGTGTAGTCCTATATATATCTATTCCCATTGACTAAGTCCCAGTGATTTTAATGGTGCTTGCCCCAGGATAGGAGGTAAAAAATTGCTGCTTTAGATGGCAGTGGTCTCTGCGTTTGTTTTATAATGACCGTGTGTTTCAGAAAATAGTGTGTCTCTAGATGTGATCTCATAGTCCATCTAGTGGCCTGTTCTGAGTTCTGCAGCAAAGGGACGTAGCAAAGGAAATAAAAGTAGTGTGACCTTCTTTAGGTAGATTAGCTTTTGCCTTGCCTTCCATGAATTCTTCTCTTGATCTCAGGGAAAGAGATGGTGATAGGTCCCAACCAGCTGGAGGCTCTGGGACTCTGAGTTCTTTTTGGTTAGGAAAGGATTTCTAGGATTGTAACTATGGGAAGGGGGAGTGAGAATTCCAGCCATCATCGCTGGTCATTTGGGCACCATTCAAGCGTCCTGAAAGCTCTCTCAGGATCTACTCTTAAGAGACTTGTATAAAATTTCTTCTACACCAGTGCTTTCCAGGCTGCCTAATATGGGTAACTGGAAATTTGTGCCAGGGACCAGGACCATAATGGTTCCAATTGGCTACAATTGTTTCTTTCTCCCCTGGAAACTCATCAGAGACCAGACTTAGGGACTGGCACTGAACCGTGGACTACCACTTTAAGTACCACTGTTCTACACAACTCTTCAACCACCCTCCAGTGAAACTGTGATATACCTTCCTTCAACAGTGACATCTCTGTGATGTCAGAACTGTTGTATCCCCCTACTAGCTGTCCTGTTGTCCAGTTTTGTCGTTCAGAAATTTCTACCAAGAAATCACTGTTAGAAAAAGGGAAGGGTGAAAAAAAAGGAAGGACAAATAGGAATAGAAGGAAGACAAAAGCTGTGAGGAAGACCAGAAGAAAAAGTTATAGCACGTGTGTGTCCAAGTCTTGCTTCCTGTATTCTTCTTATCAGGAACAAGGCACAAAAGAGAAATTTCTTGGGTTCAGATCTATCCTCTTGTCTTGGAGTCCCTACCTCATCTCAGAGGTTTATGGGAAGGCTGTAATTGCTCCAAGGATGACAACAGGGCACTGTATACATTGTCAAAGGCATAAAGCCAGATGCAGCTTCTTGTGCACCTAGCTGTAAAAGCCACTCATGCGTAACCATCTAATGAACTTTGCTGGTCTTGTAAGTTTATAGTTGGAAGAGGCCTCTCGGATTCTGTACCAGGATTGGAGGAACCTGTGCTTCTCCAGATGTTGTTGCTATAAATTCCAAGGAGCCCTGACCAGTTTGGCAATGGTGAGGTGTAATGTTGGAGGGCTGGAGATCTCCTAACTGAGGTCTATATTGTCTCATGGTGGCTCTTGTGCAGTCTCTGGCCCTTTCCACACCTTACCTTTTCACAGCGCTGAGGCACGGGGATCACACGAGCAGCCTCTTGTGAGAGGCTTTCGTGTCCCTGCTGCTTCGGCTCCACAGCTGCTGCCTGCTGGCGAGCAGGCAGCATGAGAGCTCCTCCTCTTCCTTCTGCAGGGGCAGGAAGCGCAAGCGCTGCGGCTCTGGAGGCTCCGCATGCATGGTAAGTGCACGCGGGGCCCTGGAGCGATGCACGATTGCGCACCATTTTCGGCTACAAGCTGAAAATGAAATAGTGCATGATCGGCGCCTGCTGGCCCCGGCAGCATCGCGCAATTGCGAGGCCATCATGTGGACTGCTCCTTGCAATTGCGTGACGCTCCAGAGGTCCTTTCGCATGGTGAATGCCATGCGAAAAGGGCCAAAGTCTCACAACCCCAGGTAGTGTGGGACTTCTTAAGACCTGATTACTTTGGGGGCAATTGAGATAACTCCGTGGGGACATCTTTAAACAGCTACTTTATTGAAAAGATTCCGTTCAACACAGTCCTGGCAGCTGTTATCCCCAAGTGAGGTTTCTGCTCACTTGGAAGGAGTACACTTGCCAATGCCAAGAAATGATGATTAGAGCTATTATCTCCCTCCCCTGCCCTGCTTTCAGACTAAGCAAGTGCTTATTTGTTTCACAATAATGTGTGTAATTCCTGGCATGCTGTCCAAATTATAATGGTTGCACAAATAATATTTTACTTGTGTGGGAACATTCACTTGCAGCATTAGGAAGATTTTATGGAAATCTGCAATGTAGAAGGGAAAATATATAGCCTGACCATGATGTAACTCAAATAGGTTGCTTTTGCAATCATATAAGGTCCACTATCAGACTGTCTGGTTCAATAGCAGATGCACTGGACACTTCAGATAGATGGTTTGTCCGTGTTTAATGGTTACCAGATGTTCCCTCCTTGGTTAGAGGGATACCATTACTCTGATAGGCAGTCTTTTTTTTTCCCCAATCAAAACAGGGTAACAACCATGTCATATCTGTTTTGCTATCTAGGCCTTGCAGAGGTATAAAGCTGGTTACTTGACTACCTGAGAATGCAGGCTCCTGTGTGCTCTAGATCAGAGCTTGGGAAAATGGCTTTTATGGACTACATCTTCCAGAATCCTATAGCTAACATCACCAGCAGCAATACTGGCTGGCTGGGAGCTATCATCTAAAAACATTTTTTTCCAAGCTATGCTACAGGTAACGCTTCCTGTTATCTCTGGGGCTCCTGCTGATAGCCAGGATGAGAATTCCAGATTTTCCAGGTTTAAATCTTCTCTCATAAACTCATCTTGAATGATCTTTTGATACTCACCACCTCTCCGTTTTGTGGTGATATTTTATTACCTGCTTCTCCCAAAGGCTTGAGGTGGGATACAACATAGATTCAAATACAACTGAAAACACATCATAAATTAAAATACACTAAAAACTTATAAAACTATTTAAATATGTCAGTTTAAAGATCATAGTTAAAAATTGACTGGGTAGGTGTGGATTACTGCCTATGCACAGAAATTCTTGGAGAAAGGGTGGGGTAAAAATGTAAGGAACTAATTACAGCTGGTGTGAATATAAGGGCATAAAAACCTTGCTGGATCAGACCAAAGGCTTACCTAGTTCAACACTCTGTTCACACAGTGGCCAACCAGAGGCCTATGGGAAGCGTACCAACAGGTCATGAATACGTTGGTACCCTCCTGTTTATGTTAGCCAGAAACTGGTACTGAGAAAGATTTTAAAACATTCTTGTGAATTTGTGTTCAGCTTGTATCCATTGGATATGGAGCTATCAAACAGGAAATACTGAAGATATTCCAAGCTGTACTATACACATCAGTCAAATTATCAAAAGGCCTTTTGTTTTCACCTGTCTGCAAGTCCTATGGGAAATCTGTGGGAGTGGGGTTGTTGCTCGTGGTTGGATATAACTGGAAAAGGATACAGGCTCCTAGGGCCTGGTGGTTCAGGAATGCTTTTCCCAACTGTGTGAAATTTCGTTTGCTTGCTTGAGTTGTCAGGAACTATGTACCATCTGTGAAGCAGCTGCTCTTCAGTTGTGGAATTCTATGAAATACTGTGAATTCACAGTGTAAAAAAATGGTAGATGCTTCTCATCCCCAGAGAGCAGGTTGGGCTAGCCACCTGGTGCCCTTTTGCTTCCACTCTCATTTCACGAATAGCAATTTGACTGGCCTTATATGAGTTTACCCTACTATGGATTTTGAATTTTTTTCTTATAGAATATACAGCTATGTTTTACTTTTTTGTGACTTGGAGAACAATGTAGCTATTCAACAGTGGGATCACAAAGAAGAGGAACTGCACAAATACTGTACAGTAATTTGATAATACTTTAAATGCCATGGCCCTGGAATCCTAGGGTTTGCAGTTTGGTGTGGTAGTGCAATGTACCACACCAATTCTGTAATGCACACCACCTACACTAAGGAATTGTTAAAAGTCCCTGGCAGCATATTCTAAGTCTAGTCCCAAATAAGAAATCCTAGGATCCACACAATTAAGCCATGGCAGTTGAGGTAATATGAAAGCACTATAATCATGTAGCTGCCTTATGTTCTATGCCAGCAAAAAGGCAGGATATTAGATAGACAGACAGACAGACAACATCCATCTAACTACTATGTAAAGCTACCCAATTGACTTCTTTTGTGTGTGTGATTTTTTTAAAAGTTAGTACAACATCTAAAATTAAACATCAGATTTATTAATATACTTGCCTCTCTCTGCTTTTGAAAATAGAAAGCAAGTTCCTTTTCTGCTGGCATTCTAGCTTGCAAGGAATACATATGTTTCACTCATAAATGGAAACCATTCCAGGTAACAGCTTAATTTTATATTTCAAAAATGGAGGATAAATCTGTATGTTTCCTCATCACGTAAGTCCTAGGGAGAGTCTAATGGGGAACCTAGAACCAACATCACCTAGGTTCCTGCACTGTGCAAGGCAAACCTTTAAATGATGTCTAAATGTTGACTTTGGGTAGATCCACATTATACAATGGCAGTGCTTTGATACTACATTAACTGCCATGGCTGTATGCTATGGAATCCTGGGATTTATAGTTTTATGAGGTAATTAGAATTTTCTGCTAGAGACAGTTCCAATGCTGTAGTTCAAGAAGTGCATTAGACACAGAATGTTTAGTATACCAGTAAACAATAAATGCTAGAATTCCATGGGAAGTAGTCATGGTAATTTAAGTAGTATCAAACTATTATAATTAAACAATTAAACTGGCTTCAGCATCAGCAAGCTTTTTTTCCCTTGCTTTGCTTTGCAGTCTTTCTCAGCTTTTATACCCTGGAAGAACCCTTGCAATAATTTCCCATTCTCAGGGAATCCCTGCATGAAAATTATTATATCTACAACTTTAAAAAAGAGTTTTTCTCCCAGTCACAATCTCTCTCATATCTCTAGCAACTTTTTGGAGAATCCTGATTCCAAGGTGAGAGCAAATGTGGTGTACTGGTTTGAGCATTGGGCTCAGATTCTGGAGACCAGGGCTGGGACCCTTGTTTGGCCATGGAAACCCACTGGGAGGGAGAGGCAAACCCCATTTGAACAAATCTTGCCAGAAAACCCTGTTTGCTTTAGGATAGTTGTAAGTGAAAAACAACTTGAAGGCACACAACACATAGGATTCCAGGGAATCTTGGTTGAGAAACATTGGGCTAGACTGATGAAAACTTCTGGAAAAATTGAAAGTCTGCACACTATTGGGTGACATTTTGCTTGTAGTAAAGTCAGATATGGACCTTCAAAGTTTTCCTATGGACAAACACAGCTTTCTTTTCTCTCTCCCGCATTTCCAAAAAACCCAGACATGATGAGTTTCCACACGATTTATCTTGAAAGACATGAACCATGATTTCTCTCGAAAGACAAGTAATCTGGGAATATACACGGAAATAAAACAAGACCACGGGATATCAGAGTAGTACTGTATGTTTTTTTTTAAAAATGGGTATTTTGCATAAATTTCTTGCCTTTGGTGATACTGCCACCTCGTGGTGAACTGATGCTCTCCTTCTTACAATGTCCAGCAAAAGTGCTGTAGTAATCTTTCAGAGTGTTCTCTGTGTATCGAGTCTCCTTTCTTCCTGTGTATTCTAGGTTTGTTTTATTTCCCTTTTTGTCCTAGCCTGGGGATAGGTAAGTATTTTGAATAATGAAAAATAATTTATTTTAAACTGTCAGCACCTAGTGGGCAAAACTGATGTGCAATTTTCATTCTTTTCAACTAAGGTAGCGGTAGGGTAGCATTACTCAATAATAAAGCGCATCTTTTTGCGCCAAGTTCTGAGAAAAGGGATGGCGCAGTGATGGAGTTTTCAACTCCTGTGGTTATAGAGCCGGTTGCTTTATTCCTCCCCGAATGTGCGGGATGCCACCATTCCACATCAGTTTAAAGTTGCCAGAGTGCAAACTTGACAAGGCTCCTGTATCTTTTAGCGGTTGCGTAGAAGCAGGAATCTGAGCAGGCGTTGCTCGTCGTACAACTGCTATCAAGGAACTCTTGCTGAAACCCCTTCTCCCACACACCCTAAGGGTAAAGCACTGGAGCCGGGCAACCCAAGTTCAGACCCTGGGACTCGGAGCAACTCTGAACGTATTTAGTTTTGCTGGAGATGTCAAATTCGTCCGGCACCCGAATGAAAGCCAAAATCCAACAGACTTTTGAAATAAATTTTAATGCAAGCGGGTAATTTTAGCTTTATTTTTATTTTTTTCCGGATTGCAAATCCTGGCTCAAGTCTGAGGGCTTCCAAACAGAGGATTCTGTTTCAGCGTGTGATTCCATCCGCAGGTACACAGCCGTCGGGTAACAAGAGCGGATTGTGAATCGGTGCACGTAGCGGCTGAACTTCCACCTGGAAAAAAATAAGACGGGGGGCTATTTCTGCCCTACCCTGTTCCAGTGCCATTCCATATTATTCCATTTCGACCTCCTATGGAATCCTGGGGTTTGTAGTTCAGGGAGAGGCCTTTAGAATTCCCAGCCAGAGAGCTCTTTGGCCTCAGGAAATTACAAACCCCAGAACTCCACACGATGTTGAAAGTGGAATAACAGCTCTCTAACGTCTAAGGCAGAAATGGCCTGGGAGGACAGCAGCGAGGGCCGCGAAAGCGGGAGGAAATCCCTTCCACCGGCGTCTATCCTCACGCTGCCGCAGCGCCCTCCTCTCCGCCTTCCGTTCCACTCCGTGCGCCTGCGCAAAGGCCCAACGCTCGGTACGCCCAGGCCGACGGAGAGGCGCGCTGCTATGACGTCGCCCGCAGGCGGTGCTGGGAGCGCGAGGGGTCCTGTTGTTGTAGAGTTGGTTGTGGGGAGAGAGGCGGAGGGAGCCGGGGGAGTTTCTCTCGGCTGCCGGGCGGCTGTGGGGGCCTGGGGCCTGTCATGGCGCTGAGACCTGACCCGGGGGGAAGATGAATAAGGGCTGGCTGGAGCTGGAGAGCGACCCCGGTGAGCGAGGGAGGGAGGGAGGGAGCTCATGGGGGGAGAGAGCAGAGTAAGGGGGAGAAGCCGAGCCTGGGCGGCGGTGGGGGAGCAGTGGGGACTCGAGGAGAAATGAGGGAGTCCCCCACCCTTACTTGTTTTTCAGAAGCTGGAATCATGATGAGCTGGTAGCTCTAAAGGGTTGTTTCTGGTGAGGGAACTGGTAGGGAGAGAGGGCTTCGTGTAGTCTGGTGGAGGAACAGGAGTGTCGGTGGCCAACACGAAATCGGGAATAATTATAGCACGCTTGCTTATTTATCTGTTCATTTATTTTGTCAATTATATTTGTATCCAGTCTTTTCCCCAGTGAGCTCAAGGCTGGGCACATGGCTGTCTTCTGCATACCTTATTTTCAGATCCACTCTGAAGCAGGTCGGGCTGAGAGAGTGTGACTGGCCTGAGATGACACTGAGCTTTGTGACACAGTGAGGATTAGAACGTGGTCTCCGAAGGGCCAGTCTAGAACTTGTAACCCTTACGGCACACTTGAAAGTTGTTGTAGCTCCTTGTCGTCAAAGACACAGTGCACAGAGAGGCATGTGCGTTAGGCTGTGTTACTGGCCAGGCGATTTTGTATTTGGTGCTGCTTTCCATTCCCAGATTTGTGCTGGTCTTTGTTTGCTACTTACCTGGCTGGAAACTTTTGTTCTCACTGGGACAGGAAGTGTTTCCAGTCTTGTCCTGCTACAAACCGTCTGTCAGATTTTAATGTGAAGGAGGAGACCTGGTACTTTAATGGAAGTAGGTTTCAAAATGCATCCTGCATGTAATAACTGAGATGACTGCATCATATAAGAATTAAAAAAAGCATAAGTCTTTGAAATGGGAAAGGTTGTGACTGTTACTAGCAGTCAGTGCTCTTATTATATTTATTTATATCCCGTTTTATTCTGCGGTGGCAGTATATATTTTGTACCATAATGGAACTCAAGTAAGAGTAGACTTTACTACATTTGCTTAAGACTTTGTATCCAGTTATCACATTATTCTTCACTAGTCTTCTTTATTCTTTCTCTGCTAAAGGTAGTGCACCCATGTCCCTGTGCTGGGGAAATTTAAGTGCTATTTTTGTATGTATACTCCAGCAAGAAGCAGCTTCCCCCAGGTGTGGATTTGCCTATCCCAGAAAATATGCCAAACTCCTTTAAGAGCAATAAAAATAAATCCTAAATATCATCTGAGCTAATCTGAAGTTAATATAACTCTGTCCCCTTTCAACTGTATCAGACTTGGACTACAGGCCTTCTCAGATGACGAAGCTCACTGCCTGATCTTGGGCTGGTTATTCTTTCTTGGCCCAACCTATCTCAGTGTTGTCCCATCCATGTATAGTACTGTGAGCTCTCTGAGAAAGGATGGAATTTAAATGGGGGAAATTTAGTTTAATTAGATTGAAATAAATGTCAGGATTTTCTTTTTGCTAAGTATGCATGGTCAGCAAGTTATACTCTTCTATATTCTTTTGCAGGGCTCTTCACACTCTTAGTAGAGGATTTTGGTGAGTATGATACACTAAGGGATGAATCTGTTCTCACCTCTGTTTCCCATATGCTAACTTTTGCTGTGTCTTCCTGCAGGTGTTAAGGGGGTTCAAGTTGAGGAAATCTATGACCTACAGAGTAAATGCCAAGGGTAGGTTACTAGCACTTTTATGAGTTAGAGAGAACCAAAATATTTTTCTGAAGTTGTGACTTGTTCCTGCATTTGTGAATGATCATGTTATTGTTCCATTACTGTCCAAAAGGAAATGCCAGGAATCTTCAGAATGGGATGGTTCATGATGATCAGTGCCATAGCAGAAGTTATAACAGGGGAAGAGACTCTTAAGAAAGGTAGCCATTAACATGTCTGGTAAAAGTGGAATATATCACAGTGCTGTTGCTTTCAGATTGTGGGTTTTATTTGATAATATGACTTTTTTAGGAAGTTCTAGGGTCACTTGACGTTCTGTCCTGCCATGAGCAAACTGCTGAGGTCAGCTGTGATCTAGGCCCTTTGCTGCAACATAGAGTTGTGCAAATTCAGTGAGTGATTAGGTGATAGCTCAGAGGTGCAAATGTGAGCCTGATAAATCCCAAATTGCTGGCAGTGTGCTCAGCTGTTGTCTGAGTATCCAGTTGCCAGTACTTGGGACCATCTAGAGAATGTTGGTGAGGAAGGCTGGAATGTGAATACATTATGTCGATGTATTAGCTTTGCCTGTCTTTCAAAAAACCCCTGGGATTGCCAATTATTGTTTAAATGAATAGAATTCTCAAGCTGATATGTCAGTGTTGACATTACTTTAGAAGTGATGCCCTTGTGTTTCCATTCCTTTTACCAGGCCAGTCTATGGATTCATCTTCCTTTTCAAGTGGATTGAAGAGCGCCGCTCCCGACGGAAGGTCTCTACTCTGGTAGATGAGACATCAGTGATTGATGATGACATTGTCAATAATATGTTCTTTGCTCATCAGGTAAGCTGATATAGATGAAGAAAGAACCAAGTCAAGTCAAGTTTATTTGTATTTTAGCAGCCAACCATTGCACAAAAATGAAAAAATAAAATAAGATAAAATGAGAAAGGATAATCCAGCCAATTTACATGTAACACATAATCAGCAATAAATGAATCACTTTCCATACCCCTCCTTGTTCTTTATAGCACGTAATTGTAAAGTCCTAACAAGAAATTTAGATGTTCTGAAAGACACATATTTCACAGTATCAGATAGCAGAAAGCAAACTTTCGCGAAGGAGGAATTTCCCTTAAAAGACTTCAATAAAGGAAAAATATACTTACTCCTAAGATCATTATAAATAGGGCACTCAAGTAGAACATGAATTAAATCTTCTATTAAAACAGTTGCAAGCACATACTCTGTCCTTCATAGGAACGTTATTGTACCTGCCCATCCGAATTGCCAGTGGGAGAACGTTCAATCTAGCATGCAGAAAGGCTAACTTCATTTTATAAGTTGGAAGATCAACCAGATAATGAGGAAGGGGTGAATTCAGTGGAATGTAAGAAACAAAAAATATATTAGATTGGCAGGACTTAATCTCTGTCATCTGGGATTGCATTGCTATATCCTTAAGTCTTTGGAGAATAAATAATTTTGCTTTATCATACCCTTGAGTCAGAAAAAAAGGAACAGAGAACCCCAACTTCATGACAGCCAGTTGCATTTTATGCATCCATGAATTTGGACCAGGCTCTTCAAAGGACATCAAAAGGAGCTCAGATACCCGCTTAAAAATAATTTTCAACCAAAAAAGGAGGGCTAATTTAAAAGCCTCTGTTTTAATTGGCATTATACCTAACTGCACGGAGCAATGCTAATTTTGTGGAAATGGGAACTGCCACAAGTCTGCGCAGAAATTTATTTTGTGCTCTTTCTAACATGTCTAAATTGGCCAGAGCCCACAGCGGTGCTCCAAACAGCAGTTTAGGCAGGACTCTGAGCCTAGATGAAGAGAGAACAGTGTTGCCAGCTGGGTAGAGTAAAGGCTTGTTGTGAAAACATCTTATCCTTAGTACTGAATAAGAAATGTCTAGGATTCCTTCGAACCATCCATCACTATATTTATGTCTTGCCTTTCTCCCAGAGTAGGGGCCTTTCTGCCCTACACCGTTATAGTGCTATTATTTCACTTTCAATGTCCTATGGAATCCTGAGGTTTGCAGTTTAGGGAAAGGCATTTAGAATTCTCAGCCAGAGAGCTCTTTGGCCTCAGTAAACAACAAACCCCAGAATTCCACAGGATGTTTAAAGTGGAATAATTGAACTATAACAGCGTAGTGCAGAAAGGCACTAGGATTCAGTATCTAGGATTGGCTTGATAATATGTAAATTATTGGGTATGTGTGGGGTACCTTGCCACTTGTCTTTTATCGCTGAGTGACACATTCAGGCTTGCCATATTAGTGACAGGTCTCACCTTCCAGGATGAAGGGCATGACTTCAAACAGGCTTGAACCCAAGTTTCTCATCTTAATAAAACAATAGCTCTCTTAGGTCCCATCCTGGAGAAAAGATGGGATATAAATTAACACTCTCATAATTGAAATTGAGGAGTTCCCCTCCAACCCATCAAAATTTATTACTGTTGTAATGAGTGACTCAAGAAGACCCAAGGACTGCCATAATCTCTTAGTTCTGATTTGCTCTGTCTTCCACAAAACTACTCTTCCTTTTGCAATAGTCTTTGTCATCATAGAGATTTGTTCAAATTTCACATTCCCGCTCTAGTAAAGTGTGGTTTGTTGAGCCAAGATGGTGATGTAAGAAGAAGGCCAGCTTCTCTTTCTCTGCCTCTCTGAGCCGCATAGATATATTTTTTTTCAAATGCTAAGATTCTACACTCCAAGTGAGGAGCCAAAATACTGTAATAGAAATGAATATTCGAATTGTCAAAATTTGTAGAAGTTTCTGGGTTTTTGTTTTCCTTTTCAGTGCTTCAGTCTTTCTTAGAATCATAGAAATGTAGAGTTGGAAGAGACCACATGGGCCATCCAGTCCAACCCCCTGCCATGCAGGAACACCCTCAAAGCACTCCCGACAGATGGCCATCCAGCCTCTGCTTAAAAACCTCCAAAGAAGGAGACTCCACCACACTCCGAGGCAGCATATTCCACTACCGGACAGCCCTGACTGTCAGGAAGTTCTTCCTGAGGTTCAGGTGGAATCTCCTTTCCTGCAGCTTGAATCCATTGCTCCTTGTCCTGGTCTCTGGAGCAGCAGAAAACAAGCCCTCTCCTTCCTCTACATGGCATCCCTTCAAATATTTAAACATGGCTATCATGTCCCCTCTTAACCTTCTCTTCTGCAGACTAAACATACCCAGCTCTCTTCTTTGCTTAACACATTTGTATCTAAAGTTATAAAAGAATCCTGTAGCACCTTTGAAAGTAACGGAGAAAAATTTCTAGCCTTAGATTTTGTGGCCTTCGGTCCATTTCATCAGATACAGTTTTGTTTTTCTCTGTCAAACTCAAAAGGGGCTAGATTCCTTTATATCTTTTTATACTGAAACAGGCTAACTTACCTATGCCTTTGAATACTACCACTATGATTTTATTTAGTTGCAGTGCCTGTAGTCAGCTTGAGTTTGAAACTGAAAAATTATCAAAAGTAGGTATTTATATGAATAAAGCACTAGATATTTTAGCTTTGGCTTTCCTCAGGGATATCAGTGGAATGGGAATAATAAGCAGTATCCAGAAGAAGTTATAGAATGATACTTCAGCCTATAGAAAATATGTCATCCTTCTAACCAGCATAAACAGTAAATAGTAAAATAGCAGAGTAAGAATTTCTTTGACACAGTTTTGCTAGTGGCTTCTGCTTAGTCTGCTTGGTTGCCTTGCTTTTCATATTATATGTAAATATTCTCTTTTTTAAAAAAATAGCTGATTCCCAATTCTTGTGCCACACATGCATTGTTGAGTGTCCTCTTGAACTGCAGTAGTGTGGATCTTGGGCCTACTCTGAGCCGAATGAAGGAATTCACCAAAGGATTTAGTCCAGAGGTACGGTGTGGCAGTGTGCATGGAGACTGAGTCAAGCTGAGATCATTGTAAACTACTGATAATCCCATGATATTTTTGTAACATCTTTCTAACCCCTTTTTCCTGCCAACTTGATCTATTCCCCACTTCTTGCTTACCCTTATTTTTTAAGAGAGCTTAAGTATCACTGTATATCATATTGTACTGAGGGTCCATGGTTTGAAGTGCAGTTGGGGGAACCTCCTCAGAAAACGGGCCACTAGTGCCATGCTATTAGTATGGCTGTGGTGAGGGAAGGTTTAGATGCATGGGAGCTGGAAATGCTGAGGTGAGGCATTTACACCTAAAGTGGTCCCCCCCACACACTTTTTTCAGAAACACAAATTAATGTGGAATACATGAGTATTGTCGTGACAGTTCCCATTAATTGTTCTAATAATTTCTACACATGACCTGTTGGCAAATGTAATGGTATATAGGTGTTTTGCTTATTTGACAAGTTGTTGTAAGCTGTCTTGAATCCAGAGATAGAAAATATGTGGGATATTAGATAAGTTCTGGGGGGGAAATGGAATTTGATCAAAGCCATGACTGTAGTTTCAAAAGAACGCCCATATGTGCATTGTTTTAAGAAGAGCTCTTAACTATGATAAGGCAAGTGCCCAGACAGCAACGTAGAACTCCAGCTGTGCTACTTTGAATTCAGGCAAAAATATGTGTGTGTTCTTTCTTTTTATACAAGATGGGAAATGTGTTGCAAGCATGTTAGGCAGATGTGCTTCTTGAAGTGATAGGAGGCTGTTGTAAAAATGAAGTTATATCTGATTCTGATAGAATTTGTCTTCTCTTCTTGCTCTGTTTCTCCACCACTGCTACCCACCCTTGTAGAGTAAAGGTTATGCCATTGGAAATGCTCCAGAGCTCGCCAAGGCACATAACAGCCATGCTAGGTAAGTGGGATAGTAATGCAACAGTGTATTGCAAAACAGACTACATGTACTGTGACAGAATAGGTCCCCCACCTGATCATCTTCTATTGATGGGTAAAGACTTTTTATTTGAACAAGAATTTGGTGACAAAGTGGCTATGTGGAAACACCTTTAATGAGATTCATGTACTGCATTGCTTTTAATTGTTGTTGACATGGGTTTAAATGATTTTATCTTATTTTCAAAGTATTGATGTTTTAAAAATTGTGTTTTTAACTTTTTTCCCTACTAACGTTTAATTTGTGTACTGTTTTAATTCATGTGTGAGCTGTCTTGTGTCCCATTCAGAAGAAAGGTTGGCTACAAATAAAATAAAGCAAATAAATCAGTCTTGGGTATTTGTTCTCTTGGCAGGCCAGAGCCCCGACATTTGCCAGAAAAACAGAACGGGATCAGTGCTGTGCGGACAATGGAGGCATTTCACTTTGTTAGTTATGTTCCTATTAAGGGGCGGCTTTTTGAACTGGATGGGCTAAAGGTTTATCCCATTGACCATGGTAAGGGACCACCACCACTTGCTTACTTTGACTTTACTTACTTTCATCAGGGTGTTGAAAATGTCTTCTTATGTTAGAAACTGTTTGGATAATCAGTGGTTCAGTAGTTCTCATCTAGCAACATTTCTACGTGTTAACTTATGTTAATGCTTTAATTTATGAATAAACTGTATCTAGTAAGAAAGACATATGTTTTCTTTGCTATTCTGAATGCATCCGTTAAAAACATCATTTTAATTTTTAAAATTTACACTGTATTTAGCATTAGGGTAGTGGTGATGGCATATAAGATGAAGGGAATGGATGGTGGAGAGGAAAAAGTATTCTGCTGGTGAGCCACATGTGTGTAGCAGCAGCTCAGATTAGCTTTTGACTTTCCAGAGGCTAACATCAAGTTGAGGTAGCAATGAAAGAGTAAAATACTTCTTATAAACATGGGACAGTATAAGTTACGTATGGCTTGAGATTGGGGTCTTTTAATGTCTGCTTGTTTCTGCGTGAACCCTCCTGCATGTTCTTCTTTAAGTTCTCCCACCTTCTGAGGTTGGAGAATGTGACTTTCGGTGGTGCTCCACCTGTGCGTGCCCCTCATAGATTTGTGGCGTCTCAAGTTAACAAGGTTAAGCTGTTAGAGAGAAAATGTATCCACTTTTAAGTACAGTCCTCCCTCCACATTCATGTGGGTTCGGGGCATAGAACCCTCGCAAAAGTGGAAAAATCATGAATAACTCCCCATCTGTTCCCCCTCCCATTCCATGCCACGGCTTTCTCCTTCCCATGTGAAACAGAAGGGAATGGGGGTGGGGGGAAGATCCCAAGAGCCTTCCCTTCTTTCTCTGGAGTTCCCCCCTTCCCCTTCCCATGTATTTTGCCTGGTGCAGAGAAAATGGAGGGGAAGGGGGGGGGACTCCCGAGGAGGAAAGGAAGGCTCTTGGGAGCTTCCCACACACCCTATTCCCTTCCGTTTTGTCTCAGCGTGAGTTCTCCACGCTGAGGTAAAATCCAAGCGAAGGAGTGGAGGAAGCTCCGGAGGAGGACAGGAACGCTCGTGGGAGCCTTCCCTCCGCTCATTTCCTTCTGTTTTGCTTTGGAGAACTGGCCTCAGGGCAAAATGCATAGGAATGGAGGGGAAGCACATACACTCACAAATAATCAAATTCGGAATGTCAAACCCGCAAATGTGAAGGGAGGACTTTGTTTTAATCAAGATATTGATAATGATTATTGCTTTTTCTTGCTACTAGTATTTCGGAGTTGATTAGATTATATAAATATTCTATTTAGTTTTACTGTTAGCTTTTTTTTCTAGTTTTTTTTTGTTGGGGAGGTGTCATTTTGTCTCTGTGCTTTTTTCCAGTTCTTTGTGATGCAAGAGACCTCGAATTCTTCTGGTAGACGTGATAGAATATATTAACTAACCATCTTACGTGACTTTATAGTTTAAATAAAAGGACTTGTGAGTGATGGGAAAGAAGAGGAGCTTAAGTGAGGCAATACAAAAGGGCAAAATGTTAGTTGGAATAGAGTTAGAAAGCATTAGAGTATAATGACGATGCATAATCTTTTTAAAAAAGGGAAATCTGAATTTGTTTCTGGGTATGTGATTTTCCTTTGATTTGTTTTGTGATCCCATTCTGTGATTCAAGATCGTACAGGCTGTGGTTTTTTTTTATATTTTCTGTGAGTAAACTTTCAAGCAACTCGTATCTCAGTCTAACCACCATCCACACAAGCATATCTGGTTAACTCATTCTCAAGGGATGTACAGTATGGTCAAGATTCAATAGAGCAACTGGCAGAGTGGAAATATCTGGTACCCTTAAAAATCATGCTTGTTGCAGGGAGAAGGAGGCAATGGCAACTTCTCCTAGTGTGCAGGAACAGCCAGAGCACCCCCTACTCTCTCTCTCACACCCACACACACAAGCACACACCGACACACACAAACACACATGCAGGAGACAGCTCCATCCCCAGGTAGTGATTGACTGCAAGGATGTATCTGTGTACCATCTGGCTGTCTTAGCAGACCTCAGGAGGATGAAGCCGTTGTTGCCTTCTTAGACAAGAACGGAAGCTGCTGCTTCATTCCCAGGTACACAAGATTGTGCCCAGGTGCACCGTGCAAGCCAATCTGTAGATGGGAAAGGGGGCAGAGCTGTACTTGGGAGCCTCTAGCTGTCCTCCTCTCTGAGGTGGCAGCAGTATTGGGTAGAGGGGTACTGGGTACATCCTTGCACTACATCTGTAAAAGTACCTACACTTTTAACTAGAGGTTAAACTTGTTAACTAGGGCTTACGTAACTGGGAGTTACACTAGTATAAGCCATCTCCAACCAGTTTCTGGCTTGAGGGCTCTATGATATATTTTTTAGCTTTGTTGTACTGCCTTTCTATTTGCTCTTGTTTTTGCATAGGAAAAAGAACTTGCAGTAAAAGGCTCAATGATAAATCAGTCTGTCGGCGGGGGCTATTTCTTTATACCTACCTGTGCTGACTGTTTCTTGCATTTTCAGGGCCTTGGGCAGAAGATGAGGAGTGGACAGATAAAGCCAGGAGAGTTATCATGGAGAGGATTGGACTGGCTACGGCAGGGTATGTGTCTAGATCCGTCAAAGTTTATTAGAACTGTGTAACAGTTTGGAGACTCTGTTTAAAAAAATAAAAAATAAAAACCAAAAGTATTCTCTCTGATCTTATGTTTTGAAAATCCTTTTTTGAAGGCTTGCTCTTGTGACAAGATTTGCTGCACTTTGGACCGAATACCTTTTTCAGGTTCATTAGTGCAACACCTCAAATTGTTGTGTTGGACTGGCTTTAGAGTGTCACAGGAATGCATTCTGCTGCAGATACATATTTAA
Organism: Cyclura pinguis; assembly: GCA_030412105.1. NCBI lineage: Eukaryota > Metazoa > Chordata > Lepidosauria > Squamata > Iguanidae > Cyclura > Cyclura pinguis. The sequence continues at coordinate 94,065,839 of CM059600.1, read as the reverse complement.
TATCTGATGTTTCCTTTCTGCAGGGAGCCATATCATGACATTCGCTTTAACTTAATGGCAGTGGTGCCTGATAGGAGGGTGAAATACGAATCCAAGCTGCAGATCTTGAAGATGAACCGGCAAACTGTATTAGAGGCTTTGCAGCAGGTGAGAGGGAAGGAGTCAGCCCAATGGCTTGATCTCTTATCCTGGTTGTTTCTAGTTCGTAAGAGAGGAGACATCTCAAAAAAAGAGATTCCACCTAAAAATTAGGAAGAATTTCTTTATTGTAAGAACTGTTTGACAGTAGAGTGGGGACTGCATTGGGGGTTGAGAATTTTCCTTCTTTGGGTTTCTTTAATGAGGTGTTGGATGGGTGTCCTTCAGAAGTGCTTTAATTGTGTATTACTGCATTGGAGGGGGTTGAACTGGATGGCCCTTGTAGACCCTTCCAACACTTAAGATTGTATGTGTCCTTGTTTAGTCCTGATGTTCTGCAACTACACAGGAACTCTGGGCTGCAAATAACATTTCTTCACTTCGGAAGCTGTGGAAGGAACACCCAAATTATTTAAGCGTCCAGGATGGGCAAAGTGGTGCCCTGTCCCCACCCCCAACCTACTTCTTTTGGCCAAAAAAATTATATGGTCACATGCCTCAGAAGCCTCCAAAGTAGAAGTGGGAAAAGTGGGTGCCGCAAGCTGTGTGTGACCCCTCCCCCAGCCATTTCTGCAGCCTACCTAGTCCCTCACCCTTTTTTAAACAAAATTCTTTTCTATTTTTAAAATTCAGAATGTCTCCCTTTGGGGACAGTCTCATTATGGTTTGGAACCCTATACTGTTCTGGGCACAGAAGAGTCCTTTTTAACAGGCAAATTGGAAGTAAGCCAGTACAGTTCTCAGCTCCTGGCAGCTGCTTGTTCATGGAAGGTCGATTCAAGCATTTTTGTGACCCTCCTGTGATATCATTCTTTGGTCTTGGAGATCTGTTTTTCCAAAAGCAGAAGTGAAAAACGGTTCTCATCCTAAAGTAGGCCTGGCTCTAGGAGTGCAATTGCCAAATGAGGCAGGTACAGGCTTGCATGGAGAGCTGCTATGCCCAACTAACTCCTGGAAGGTTTGTCACCCTATTTTGTATATAGGGCTTGACTGCCTTGAGCAGTGGGAGTCTGCACTAGTGACATTTTGTTCACCTTCTGTTCTATCTTTTATAGTGGTAATTAAATTGCAATCCAACCATTCTCCTTGCTGTCCAGTACAGATGCCTTGTGGGTTATTTATTTAATTAAAGTATTTCTGTCCCATCCTCTGTTGTGATATCTCAGAGCACCATACAATTAAAACAATATAAACAATTCAAGCAATTCCAATTAACAATAATAAAATAGTTTAAATAGAATAAAAGGATTAAATATCAAAGTGTTAAAATAGCAGGAAATTCTAAAATAGTTTAAAACCATGTACACGTGTTTGTTTGTTTGTTTTCAAATAAAGGTTATACTCCAAATCCTTAATAAACTTAGAGTCTAAAAGCAACCAGTATTGGTGCCTATCAGGCCTCCAGGGGGAGGGTATTCTGTAGACAGGGTACCACAGCAGGCTCAAGAAATCTTTCCCAGCCAGAAATAATAAGACTCTAGACTACCTTCTGAATGTCAGACCTGGACTAATCCATGTTGAGAAGGCAAGTAGGTTTCCTAGCACTTACCTGAAATTATGAATGTTCTGAAATAATTGCTTGTGGAATGCCTTTAATATCATAACTGCAGGAAGATAGTGATATGGATGTACTACTCAAGAGATCAAATGGTGTGTTCTTCCCTGTCCCGTAAAAATGTGTGTGTGTTTTTCCATTTGTAAAAAGTCATGCAGATGGAAATTACCTTGACCTTGTAGAGAGCTTCATTGCTTTCCTTATTTGTGTTGTACTTCCATTTTGTGAATTACTTATCTTAATTTTTATTTTTGCTTTGTAAGTTAATAAGAGTGACTCAACCAGAGTTGGTCCACACCCCAAAAGCTCAAGAATCTCAGGCTTCTGAGGAACCTAAACCAGTCAGCAGCAAGACCTCCTTGACTACACTGGAAATGGGGAGAGTGCAACTGATTGCAGAGGGCTCACAGGCAGGTATGAGACTGTTAGAAAGTGCAAGTGTTGTGTCTGCTAAGAGTGCAAAGGTAGAGCAGAATGAACAAAGTACATATGAGTGAGCGGTCAGTGTCCTTAGGTCAAAAGTTTTACTGTACCCCCATGACTCACCAACGGAAGCTTGGTGCAAAATACATATGCATAGAGTTGAAGAATTCTGAGCCCAAGATATTTTATTTTATTTTGGCTGCCAGATGTGAACAGAGCTAACAGTCCTTCTGCCCCAAAATCTAGTGCTGGGTATGCCAAAATCCTCTCATTTCAGTAGTACAGTTTAAGGCAAAGTGGAAGTAATTTCTTTTCTGTTCTCATTTGAAGCTTTGCTGATCTGCTGCAGATCTACCAGTGAATCTTAATCCAGCTTCTGCCATGCTCTCCTCTAACCTTTCCCCCACGCCACTACATTGCTTCATTTTTGCTGAACGCTGCCTCTCTTTAACTTTACTGTTTATTTGTGGCTTATTGTGGAGTACAGTAGACTAAAGCAGTAGCCTCTGTGAGGGGATAGGAAGGCCTTCCCTCTATCTGGAAGGGGTTTTTTGGTCTTTTCTCTACCATGCTATTAAGCTTAGGAAAAAGGCTAGTAAAGATGCAGAGGTTTTTTTCAAATCAGTTCATGCAGAGGGAAGTTGTTGAGGGGGATGAGTGGGGAAGGGTGTGTGTTTTAGTGCGTGTGTGTGTGTGAGAGAGAGAGAGAGTGAATGAATGGAAGGGAGGCTCCAGCTGATAAGTTTGTCCTCAGTGCCATTGCTACATACAGTCCAAGGGGGCATAAGGATTGCTTACCTGCATTTGAAGCCTCAGCTTATTAAGGATCAATTTTGACAGCGGAGGCTGATGAAGGCTAGTATTTATTTATGATGAAAAATAATATGCACTCTGGCCCTCAGATTAATGCACATCAGGTTGCAAATTATAGGTATTTGAATCTGTCATTAATCTTGCTTATCTTCGTTGGGTTTGAGAGAAAGGATGATGTTCTGTTCACTGAATACAGATATACTGCATCTCTTTCAGAGGTGTGAGCATTCAGTAAGTACATGTAAAGCTGGTGCACTTGCCTCTAAAGATAAGTGAGAATGTATGCTTTGCAGGGACTACAGAGGAACCTGGAGGCCACGACCCACCTGCCTCAACCCAAAGCCCTCCTAGCAAGTCAAAGCTGGGCAGTAAGCCCCCTGTGAGCAGTATAAATGGGGCACTCTCAAACCCCACTCCCATTGTGCAGAGACTTCCAGCTTTTCTGGATAATCACAATTATGCCAAGTCACCCATGCAGGTAAGTGAAATTTGGGATGCAGTTGCTATTCTCCCCCTGGGAGAGCTCAATTTACATGAGCAGCACTTTCCCAGCTCTAACCTGTGGCTCCTGAGCCCCTGGAAGAAATAGCTGCTTCACAGAGAGCAGACCATGCTACTGTGCTTGCTTTAACTTGGCTGCTGCTCCATAACTATCCCATACTTGAATAACAATCCTTTACAGGACCTAACATTCAGGTGGAAAAGTTTGATTCATATGAGTAAATTACATTGTGCAGATTGAAATTTGTGGAACTCTTCTCCTCGTCTCCTGTCAGACTTTCCTTTTGTAGCTTTTAATGAGCGCTGGAGTCTTTGTGGGAAACCTGATCCTTAAAGTTCAGATATTGATAAAGCCACAGACACACGTAAGAAATGGACTCTGGAGGGTCCTTGTTTTTCTGTGATAACAGTTCCTCAGATGTGTTTTGAAGGCAGTTCTCTAAAATGTATTTCAGGAGGAAGAGGATCTTGCGGCGGGAGTTGGCCGGAGCCGAGTTCCAGTGCGGCAACACCAGCAGTACTCTGATGATGAGGATGACTATGACGATGAGGAGGAAGAGGAAGTGTGCAATGCCAATCCTGCTATGAGGTAATGGCTGTCTCCAGTGTTGACTTGTTTTCTTCTGGGTCCTCTGTATGCAGAGAATAACCCAAGAAAGTGCAGAATTTCCAGTTCAGGTCAAACACTTGAAAAACAGAATGTATGGAATTAAAGGGTTGTGTGACACAATGAATTCCTGTGATACTTGGCTTTGGCCTGATGCATAACACCATCGAGAGAACGGAAGCCTCCTTAACATAGCAAAACAGGGATTCTGCGACTTCTCAGGATGGGGGAACTGTAACTGAGAATAAATATTTTTTTCTTTCCTTGCCCACTGTCAGGACTTATCTGCCAAATGTTAGTCCAGGGAGCCAACTGCACAGTCTACTATAGCATGCGGTAGTGTCAAGATTGAGGGCATATGGGGAGATACCCAGCTCAAATAATAGTGAGTGGGCTTGTTGGTCAAGGCTTGTGGGCTGTTAGAGGGGTTTTTTTAAACCTTGTGAGGTAGGTTAGAAAATAAAGGGGATGGCACATAGCACAGAGACAATTAAAAGAACATACATTGGATGATTCAACAAAAATGCTGATATGATAGATCTATGAGTGTGTGTGTGTATATTTTTTTAAATTGTGTTTATAATATTAAATTGAGAGAGGTATGAAATATTCATTTTGGGTTTCCAGATTTATAACCCAACATTATTAGAACAATAATATAAAGAGAACTATAACACACACACAGTGATGCAGCATCAAACCAATATGGGTGCCACATTCTGACCTGCAGATATATTAAGGAATAGAGTGAGAAATGTGTGATGGGAGATTAACATGTAAAAAGTTGGCAGCCATTAAGAAAGCTGAACTGTTGACCATCCTCCTTTCCAAATAGAAGATTTTAGAACAGTGCTGCTAGGAAGAACCTTATAAAGACTTAAACAGAAAGAAGTGTTCTCAGAAACATGTTATTCCCAGGGATTTCAAGGATAAAATAACTGGGCCCAGAATATCTTGCTGATAGCCACTATGGCAGCCTAAATACCATAAAGGCACCAGATCCTGTCTGATCTTAGAAGCCAAGCAGAGTCAGCCCTGGTTAGTACTTGGATGGGAGACTGGCAGTGAATGCCAGGTGCTGTAGTCTATATTTCAGAAATAGTGATTGGCAAAATCAGCTCTTAAATATTCTTTGCCTAAGAGAACTCTATGAAAATCCATGGGATTGCCATAAATTGACAGATGACATGAAGACACGCCACATGTGCATGCACACACACACAGCCACTGTGGCTAGCTGGTTCAATATAAATATACACACTTCTCTTCATAAACCTTTAATGGCTGGATTGTGGCATGGCTTTTGAGCCATCTTCAAGGACAATCTCTTGATGCTTGTATGATTTGATTCCAGAGTACTTTGGTAAAAGTTGTAGTTAAAAACAGGCAGCAACAAATAAAGGGTGTAATCTTTGAAAGAGAGCACCTACCAGGTAGCTCAGAAGACTGTCCTCATGGCTCAGGATTAGAAACTGAGATGTCTCCATGTAATGCAGAAACCCTTCCCTTCCCAGCTACAGAAACTTCTCCTTTTTATTTTCTTTAAAGTCATTCCTGTGGGTGTGTTAAACTTTTCCTTTGTGTGTATTACTTGATGAGATTGTTGAAGACTGTGTTGTGTTGACTCCATTGATCAGACCTGCTTTTTGTCAGTCTTATTTCCCTTCTGGTATCTCAGCTTGATCTTTCTCTCTTATTCCCTGGTTTTGGACAGTTACAAAAGGAAAGGCCAGGTGAAACATGAGCACCTGGTGGGGAGTGCAGATGGACAGCTCTCCATGCTCCAGCCCAACACAATCAGTGTCCTCACTGAGAAGCTCAAGGAGACACAGAAGGACCTTTCCATTCCTCTGTCTATCAAGACCAGCAGTGGAGGCAGTGCAGTGGCAGTTGTTGCCCATTCCCAACCATCTCCTACCCCCAGCAATGAGAGCACGGACACTGCTTCAGAGATTGGGAGTGCCTTCAATTCCCCACTCCGCTCCCCTATCCGGTCAGCCAATCCCACTCGCCCCTCCAGCCCTGTCACCTCCCACATCTCCAAGGTGCTATTTGGGGACGAGGACAGTCTGCTACGTGTGGACTGTATACGTTACAATCGGGCAGTGAGAGATTTGGGGCCTATCATCAGCACGGGCTTGCTGCACCTCACAGAAGATGGTGTATTTGGGTCACTTACAATCACAGGTAAGTTTCAGGGAAAGAACAGGGGTTATTGGGTCTTGAAACTTCACCAGTCTGCTGAGGCTTTTAGTCTTTTTACAGGGGTAACCAGAGGCCTGTGGGGATAAGTCCCAGCCCCGTGATGAGCAAGAAGAGAATGGGCAGTGGATGTTGAAAATGTAGGAAAATAACAAAGAGAGGTTTACTTTGGGTTAGGATGTCTTAATAAAAGTTTTGTTCATGTTCCAATATGTAACATTAGCCATATTCATACATTTTATGAGTTTACTGTGTACTGAAGGTCTTGCACTGCTGACAAGGAAGTTGATACGGCTTCCATGCTGTAGCAGAGAAATAGGCTGACTCTAGTACTGCCTGTTGGCATTGACAGTAGCCTGTTCTTCTCTTTCCCATGATGTCTCTCTCCACCTCTAAAGGTGTGGATTGCTGCTCTTTGACTGGGGGAGCCAAAAAGAGCTGTGGGATAATCTTACATGACTGTATGGACTGACTTTTCTGGGAGGGAAAATGTCATTATGGAGTCATCAAAGCATCCAGGAACAATACAAAAGTTCTTAAAAAGCAAAAACAAACCAAAACAACATCCAGTACAGAAATAAGGTGAACATGTGCAAGTCATTCCTACAGAAACATGCAAATAGTCATGTGAATGTAGCATGCAGTGCTCTGAGTGGAACTCCTTTAAGTGCTTTTCTCTCTGCTCTTCAAAGTCACCTGAAATTCTAGCTCTGTGGCGTGAGGTTGGGACTCATTTTCTCTGGAATCTGTGTGTCATCTTCCTGGGTCAAGTAGCATCCTTATATACAGTCCAGTTTAGTAATACTCCAAGCTGTTTGTTTATGTACATATCCCCTGCACTTAATATTCTATCTTTTGTCATCTCTGTGAATACTAGATGGTGGGAAGGGCTCTCCACCCTCTAGCAAAGTGAATGAAGAGGTTCAGTCAGTTGTTAAGCTGGAAGAGAGAGATGCAAATGAGCCAAATGACAGCAAGGAGAAGGCTGGTATTGCCCGGTCTACTGAAATCCCTGGTGGGGAAAAGTATTCTCCTAAAGTAAGTATCAGTGTCCCACAACAGTCATACCAGGGCAGAAGTGATACCTGACCTTTAGTGGGAACCACTTACTCTGACTCTACATACTGATGAAAGTGCCAGAAATGATTAGTTGAAGGTACCAGTTAAGCAGAATGCAGAAGCAACAGAAAGGTAGGAGAAGTAAAACTGAAAGGGAGAGAGAAAGGAGCAACAGAATTAACACATCAGAACATTGGTCTCCTGCCTTGAACTGCTGGAATGAGAGAGTAACCCAGTTGTAGTAGTCTTCCTGAGAACTGATAACTTAATTGTGGCAAGACTGTTTAGATGTTTTCTTTTTTTTCCCTGATGATTGTGCTTATGATAGTCCAAGATCTGTGGACTAATTTAAGGCTAACTTTTCCTGTTTAATTTTCTACCTTGCTGGTGATTTTACTTCATCCAATGAACTTGTGTGTTTCACTTCTGTTTGTTGGTACTGTTCCCCCTGCCCATCCAGTACAGTAGTGCTTTTGTGCTGTGTATGCCTTTTGCACTGAGTTGGAATTAATGGTCCAGTCTGGTGTTGAAACTTAACCTTGAGATGTTGCTGATGCTTCAGGCTGATAGTAAGACTCTTTCCTCTGGTGGTATTGGCTCTTACTTGTTCTTACTGACATTAGGAAGATTCACTGTTGGGAAATGGCAGGGCTCACATTGCCCTGTTTGGCTTTGGCAGGAGCTGCTGGCACTGCTGAAGTGTGTGGAGGCTGAGATTGCCAACTATGAAGCTTGTCTAAAGGAGGAAGTAGAGAAACGAAAGAAGTTCAAGGTAGGCTAATGGGTCCATGAAGTGGTTGGTGGAGGTATTGTGGAATCGTGGGATGACTTTCGCTCAGCATGACTCTACTTTCCGATATGAACTCAGGGCAGGAGTGAATGTTCAAACTAGCAGAGTTGGCAGATATCACATGTACTCACAGGTCCACTCAGCGTGCTCAGTTGATGTCTTATTCTAAGCCTTGTTAAACCTAGGTTAATAAACATTAGAGCAGTGCTTCTTCTTTGAAGCTGGAAGTTTCTGTGTGTCTCTCTTTAACTGTTTTATCTTTGAAAAAGTGGATAAATTGGGGCTTTGCCATCTTGCCTGTTGACTTGGCACTAGTGTGCCATTGGTTACAGTTGCCCAAGCTGGTTTTGCATGTGCTTTGGCACTGTGCAAACTTCACTGGCTTTTATCTTGCCAACCAATTGAAGGATAGTTAATACAGATGAACTTTTTCTCTCATTTGTGTGAATACAACACTTGCTGAACAGATGCTTTTCTTCCACTTTTCTGACTCTTTTTAGATTGATGACCAGAGGAGAACTCACAACTATGATGAATTCATATGTACCTTTATCTCCATGCTGGCACAAGAAGGTAAGATGCTTGCTGAGCCATCATGGTTCCAGGAAGAAAAAAAATGAATAGACAGAGAAGGGATAAAGTGATTCTGGGTGTAGGTGGGTTTTTTCAACATACTGCATGTTTCCAAAAGGAAACATCTCTCATAAGTGAATTTTAATTCTAAAAATACTTGTTTAGATGTGAGTTACACTATTTTGAGTAAAATTTATATTAAAGCCTCTTTGCTTAACTTTTAAAATGGGTTGCAATCCTAGTTTAAAATTCTGTTCTGTCTGCTCTGATATCCAGTCATGCACATGTGCTGAATGTGATATTCCTTACTTCAGTTAACCAGTTTCCTTTCCTGGTACAAAATTTCCATGTGTTAGTCAAATTACATAAAAGGAAAGTAGCACTTTCAAGTCTAGTTTTTACAGTAGCGTAATTTTTAGAGGATTTGTGCCCCAAAAGCTTTATTTTGCAAAATCTTTGCTATACAAATCTCTTAGTCTCTTATCATGCCTTCTTATTCCTTCTTGTACATGTCTCTCAGTCTAATCTGTGATTTGGCTGAAAAGAAAAGAAGAGCATGATTTATGTAACATTGGCCAACTTTGCAAACTGTCTTTCTGCAGGAATGTTGGCTAGCCTTGTAGAACAGAACATCTCTGTACGCAGACGGCAAGGGGTCAGCATTGGGCGCCTCCACAAGCAACGGAAACCTGACCGGCGGAAACGTTCTCGACCTTATAAAGCCAAGCGCCAATAGCATCAACCTTTGGACAGTACTGTGTGTGCTCTGCTTGCCACTTTGACTATCTGGTACACATTTCATGCACTTCTCTACCAGTTGGGCAGTGCTCAGGAGGGGGAGCTTTGCACTGAAATTCTCTGTTCAAATCATCAGTGTTAGTGTAATGTTATACATGAACCCACCTGCATTCAGCTGGGCTTCAGATGTTGCCCATTCCAGTGTAATTCTTTCCGCAAAGGGGATGCCTAGAGCATTAACTCCAGGACCTCTTGAAAGAACTACTGGCAAGGCTTTTGAATCTGCTGTTCTGGCTCCTTCCTTGATCTGTACGTGTCTTGCAGTAGCCACCAGCATTCTACCATTGCTCTGTGTGAAGGTTGTTTAAAAAGGGATGAACCAAATCACTGCTATCCTCCAGAATGGCATTGCAGTCGGAGTTGTTGCAGTGTTCAGTTTTCCCAAAGAGAAGGAAGTAACTGTATAGTGTTCCTGGTCACAGCTTTTGGCTCTACACTCTTTGGGATATAGCAGCATAATATATTTGTTCTATTTTTTCTTGATCCATATGATCGCTATAAATAGTACTACAGGTGGCCTCAGCCCTTATTTTGGGAACATGTTATCCTGATTTAAGGAAATGTTCATTTCTGAAAGTCTTCTTTGCAGTTGTTCTTCACATTCAGTGTCAGTCTGCCTAACTTTTCCTAGTAATTTCTTTCAGTTGTTGCAGGAGCAGAGAGAGAATTTTCCATTATGGACCATGTCTGTACAGAATAAGGCCTTATGGTGTGAGTGCTACTCACAATTTGTAGTACAGCTTGTATTGTACCTGCAGTACAAGCGCTGCCTTTTGGTGCTTTGTATGTGTGGAAGCCCTATGCACAAAATGATCAAAATTATGAAACTCTTTGAGATTATTTTTCAGATCTGATCTTGGGGCTGATAAGCTCTAGCCTCAATTTCTGCTGAGCGAAGCATCCTTTTCTGAAGGTAAACAGATGTGAGATAAAAATAAATGGCTGAGTTAATGCCACACGATAGATGGTTTACTGGGAGTAAACATGGTGCGATTGTATTTAACCACAATTGTATAGATTCCTTAGACCAAAATAAGTATCTATCAGGATGAGTTGCGTTAGTGGAAAGGTATCATGACATTGTTATGTCTGTATGATTCCTTCATTTATGTGTTTCAGGGCAAATGTGGGAGGAAGCCAGGGGAAGGCACTCCCATGATGCTGCTAGTAAAAATGAATTGGCCATTCTGTTTTGTTTCTTAAAGCTGAAACATACCTTTGAAGTACTGCTAAATTGTTTGAAATTGGCACTGGGGACTACCAGGCTGATAACTCCATGGTTTTGCTTTTAAATCTTTTTCCCGGGAGTAGATGATGTGGCTTACGAGACAGGTCAGGAAACAGTATTTTGCCACTTCTGTTGAGCAAGGACTGATCTGATAGTAAAACGTGTCTGTACCGTCAGATGGTGTTTTGGGGTTGGGATAGCTGGGCCATCATTGTAGAGGTGGGTGATGCATGTGCCACAGACCTAGAGTATGTTCTTCAGCCAACACTGGCTCAGGGCATGGGACTTCCATCCCCCTCCCCAATTCTACCTCTCCTCCACCCTAGTGATAGCCTTCCTCTACCATGAGACCTTGCTTGCCAGAGGGGCATTTCTCCAGTTACCACACCTCGCTTGTGAAAGTCTTGTCTACCTCTCTTTATATAGATCACTTTATTTTTATGTTCTGTGAAAAGGGACCCTATGCTGGTCTATATAGCAGCATTTGTCAGTGTGTTACAATTGGGAAAAACAAAAATGGGGCACAACTCTTACTATAGATCAGGGATAGGGAAAGTGGGCACCTGACATTTTTTGGACTGCAACTCTCTGTACCCTTTCCCACTGTCTGTGTTTGCTAAGACTGAGTTGAGTCCAGTAACAAGAGAAGACACATGTTCATCACCCTCGCTTTAGATTGTGCTATACAGAGATCATGGCAATCGTTGCTTCTGGAAGATTTCCCCTCCTTTTGTACCCACCAGGAACTATTTAGTAGAATTCAAAGGATAACCACAAGCTGCAGTGTGTGTAAAGGAAATGCCTTCTGAGGAGAGGGTTGTGCAGTTGAAATCAGGACTGCATTGGCTTGCTCTGCAAATATGTACAGATGTTGACTGTAGAATTAATCTTTTTTTATATGTTGACAGAATAATCTGTTTTTTGCTTTGTCAGTTTCAAGTGCTGTAAATACCAGTTCTGTTTCAAAAAATAAAATGTATATCTCTTGCCTCTGAGGGTGGCTCAAACTGGAGCACTAAATGTAGTACACTATATAGCTAGATCATACATTGGTTTCCTGGGTATGAGGTTTGTTTCCTTCTGAGTTCTCAGCTGCAGTATGAAAGCCTAGCAGCCAAATATTAGGCAAAGCTTGGTTTGTGAGCAACTGCTGTTCTGTGTTGGAAAGGAAGTGGTATACGTGATGTTTAATGTGATTATTAGGTTAGAGCTGTGCACTCTGTATCTCTGGAGGGATAGCTATCCACACTATTTTGCAAATCACGTTATTTCCCCACTGCCTTTGAATCTACCATTGCTAAAATATTTGAGATTACTGTCGAAGATTCCCAAAAGACTGTGGTTTGGGCCAGTGCTTCACTAAATCCCTGGATTCTGCCGAAGATGATGGTTTTAATTTAATACGTTCCAAACTGGTTTTATTCTTGATATGTATCTTATTGTTGTCTGTAGAATCACTGAATAATACCACACTCTCGTCTGTGAAATAACAACAAAAAATTAATATATTTTTTATTAAAATAACTTTTACATGACTTAAATTTGTGGGTAGGGAGTCTTAGTTCAGGTATCAGTCCCATTTAGCTATGGGTTTCTTCACATAAATAGTCTGTCCAAGTTGATGAATAACTCAGTTTTCTTTGTTGGTTTATTGCCTGAATGAACCATGACAACAACTGCTTCCATATTTAGAAGTCTAAGGCACAGATCAAAGCAACACCACGTTTAATCCAGTGTCTCTGAGGCTTCTTGGTGGGAATTTCTACAGCAATTACATAGTTAGTAGAATGACCTGTTGTTGACAGTGTCCCTAAGAAAGACAAAATGAAAATGGGATTAGACTGTCATATATTAGACAAAGTAATATGCCTTGAAGAGTGATGCTGCTGCAGCTAAAATATGAGTTGCTGCAAGAGCATACCGCCTGCATGACAAACAGGCTGTATTGATTTCTACATAGCTGTTCCTAGAAATATTGGAGGAGTCTTGAAAGAAATACACAACTAGATAGCATATAGCTCACTAAGCAGCTGTCAGGAGATGGAAAAGGAGAATGTGAGGGGAGGCAAGTTACATGGTAAATAACTGCAAGCATTTGGGTTGCAACAGGAATTGTTGGCCAAAGAGGGCTTGCTGTTAGTGGCATAGCAATGCTAACTGCAGTGTTGGCAAAAGTGTCCCTGTCTGCAGATAAAATAATTTGCCAGCATTCATGACAGCGGGTTGAACTCATTTTGTGTATGTGTGACAGGCCTGAGCATTTGGTTTTTGAGATGGGACTGCTTAAGTGCCTGCTTAAGTCAGTGGCGAAAATAATTAGCCTACCCTGTTTTCTACAGAATTATTGGCCAGAATCCTGTCAGCAGTTATGAATGCATAAGTACAATAGTTACTGGGTTATGCAATGAGCCCCATCCCGATCCCCTGGTCCTCACTTACTGAGCAGTAATCACTGCGGTCAACAGGGGTTTGTTCCTTTATTGCTCAGGAAGCAGCTGGCATTCCCATTGTGGCAGAAGCAAGGTCCCACTTGCAATTCCCCCTCATGCTGGAGATTGCTCCTGTGTGGAGGCATGCACTGTCAGCCAGCTACTTCTTGAATGAGCAGGGAACAGACCCTGTCTGGTAAGTGGGAACCGGGGGATTTTCATGATCCCTATGTATACCCTAAATGAGAGTCTGCATGGGTATCATGAAAATGAAATATTCATGAGTGAGTTACCCTAGATAACACATTTGTAACTGCCCAAGAGAATTCCAGTTGTTAAAAAAACCTCAATAAAAGTATAAATATAAGAGTTACTTTAAAAATAAACAATTTATAAAGTTGAAAACACTGAAATTCATTAAACTATATAGAAACCATAAAAACAGCATGAAAAAGCTTTAAAAGCCCATCCTAGTCAGTTTCTAAAAGCCTGACAGCATAAAAATATTTTAATTTGCCAGAAGAAAGAGAGCGAGGAAGGGAGTGTGAAAGTCTGGGAGCAGCCACTCCTTTCTTTTGTTCCCACCAAACATGCCTGAGAAGGTGGTGGGATAGAGAGAAGGGCCGCTCCAGAATTTTTCAGCACTCTAATAAATTCATAAAAGGAGATAAAAGGCCTTCGCCTAGCTTTATGTAGGGCTTCATAGGTCATCACCAGCACTTTGACCTGTGCTTGGAAATAGCCTGGCAGCCAGTGGAGCTATTGCGACAAGGGAGTTGTATGCTTCCTATAGCCAGTCACAGTTTGGAATCTGGCTGTAGCTCTTTGGATAGATTGAAGTTTCTGAGCACTTTTCAAAGGCAGCCCTACTTAGAGTACATTATAGTAATCCAAACTGGATGTGATCAAGGCATGTGTTACTGTGGCCAGATCCAACCTCTCCTGGGACACATGCAGGTGCACTCCTGGTCACCACCGAAACCTTGGGCCTCCAGGCTCACGGCTGAATCCAGGAGTACTCCCAAACTGCAAACCAGTGCTTTCAGGGGAAGTGTAACCCAATAGAACAAAGGCTGAATCTCTAGTTTCAGATCTGTCTTTTTGACTGACCAGAGGCACCTCAGTCTGGATTAAGCTTCAGTTTGTTCACCCTCATCTAGTCTATTACAGCTGTCAGATATTGGGTTACCACAGAAACAGCCTTCTTGGAATTAGGTGTAAAGCAGTAATAGAGCTGGGTATCATCAGCATACAGGTGATGCTGCACCCCATGGATTAGTTAGGGCCAATATGTTTAGGCGAAGTGTATACAGGATTGTTCGTGTGTCCCACACAAAAAAGGAGAAATGCTGAATGTAAAAGAATGTGGCTACAGCATCCAGCTTTAAATTTTGAATTTTTAAAAATAAGGCTAGGCTTTATAGCTGCATCTCTTGGTGACACTTTTGAAGACAGAACTGGGCCAGAAGAGTTTCTGGTAGTTGAAGGGCAGAACTTCAGTGCTAGTTTTGCAAATCACTTTAAGCAAACCACATAAATATTTGCTAGATACTCTGTTTCATTCATACAAGATTGTTTTATCCAGATTCTGCATACACAGCCTTGACTATGACAGAATTTTATCTTCTCACTATTCTGCACGTAAAATATGTTTTAGAGTAAGACAGACTTAGGATTTTGCTAATGGTAGGTCAATGCCACAAAAATTTCTTTTAGAACCTAATTCTGGTTTTCATTATGAGGAGGTCTTTGCTGCCTCTACCAAAAGATTAATCACAAAACCTCTAGAAATGTTCTTGCAAAGTTTTGGGCTTTAGAGCAACCCTTTCACCCAATTTCACCCAACCTTCCCCCTAAAAATTTCAGCTAGTGGCAATGATTACCTGCCCGTGTGAGTGTCTTGTAAATAGGGCATAGATAGATGCCTGTGGCCGGAGGCTTGCGGTTGGGCACAGGCACTAACCACAGAACTGCCATCTCTGTGTACAGCTCCTTCGGCCGTGATTCTGTGAGTTGATATAAAAGAGGATCCCACCGAGCCCCTTCCAGAAATAAGCCATAGATATAGCATCCCTGAAGAGGCCGCTGGGTTAGCTCCTGTACTGACTGACTCATCACCTACATTGAGAAGATGAAAATGCAAGATCTCAAAAAAAAGGAGTAGAACAATAGAAATCTGCCAACACAGGACATTAGCAGAACAGTCAGTCTGTCTGTAACATTATGCTGACATTACAGTCAGCCCTTCATGTTTGTGGATTTGACTTTCACGGATTTGATTATTTACAAGTTTCTCCAACCCCCCCCCCCCCCAAGCACTTCTATTCTAGAGGAACGTTTCGTCTTGGCAGCTCTGATCAGGCTGTGGAGCCCTTTAAAAACCTACTTCTGGTCCTCTTAACCCCTCCACCAGCTGCTGCCTAGAAAGCTAAGGATGGCTCACAGCCCAATTTCTCAGCACTACAAACTCTCTCTGGATGCCCTCACACCCCCAAGGAAGGAGATGGGCAAAAGAGAAGAAGTTTAGGGCCACCATGTTCCCCTTCCTTCTCCTTTCCCTGACCTGGTTTGGACCCTGGAAGCCTGCTCTCCCCACCATTCCTCAGCCCCCTTCCCATTGACACATAACATTCTGATATTTGTGAATTTTCCACTTTTGTAAGAGTCCTGCGCTGTTAACCCTAGCGAATGTGGAGGGCTAAATGTTTTACTCTGTAACAGATTCACTAGATGCTTGCAGCCATTCAACTGCAACAGGGCATCATGACTGGGTAGCAGAGCTACTTCTGACATTCAGAGTTTTAGTGCGGGGGGGGATGGAAGATGTACATCGCTCAGCTTTTGATACAACCCACTGACCTTAAAATCAAAAGAGATGGTGTCTATGGATATGACAGATTTCCTGGCAAAGTTCTGCAGTGTTCCTGTTAAAAATGCCTGAGGGAAGAAGAACCCACTTATCCAGAACACTGATGGTATCCCTTTAGCAATCCACTTCTGCAGGAACTCAATGCGCAGCAATAGATCATTTACCCAAGAGGCCAAGGGCTTCAGGGATGGGTATGCCTGTGAGAAGAAAAAGACTCAAGAGCACACTTGATAGACTGAGAGGTTGGTACCTACCATGAACAGTCATTCTAGGCTGAGGGACCAATCCGCACATGTGGTTAACCTCTTGTGCCAACCATCATGAGACTGGCATTCTGAGTCACCTGGACTAGGGCTTCTCCTCAATAGTGACTCTGCTCCAGACTTGGTCACTTGCCCCATTTTTTTACATTACATGCTGCTTGCCCTTTGAGGCTTGCAGACTCACAGCCATGGGGGAGCTCAATACTTGCATCTCTCTTTCAGTTCTTTTCCTCCTTACTGCTGTCAGAATTGGTTTGCTTTCTTTTATCATTTAACATGTCTGTAGCCATTTTGTATCTGCCTTACTACTTTCTTAAATCCTATCTAATCAGTGTTAACTTCAATCCTAATCTTTAAAGAGAAAAACAGAGAGAGAGGATTTTCTTGACTGGTTGGCAAGGCAGGATTTTTAAAACTGAGGGGAGAGAGGCTGCAGAGCTAAAGGATGCAATGGAAAAAATGTGACGTCCTTGCTCCTTCAGCCTACCTGAGAATGGCATTTCAATAAAGTTTGTCAGTTATCCATGAACAATTCAAAGTACTGGGGTTACATGGTAAGCATTTCTAATAAGATATAAAATTCAATTAATTAATTCAAAACTTCGAATCCCAGATTTCTACAAGTGATAAGTGCTCTGACAACATTGGCTCTTGTTCATTTCTGCATCTGTAAAGTTTCAGCATGGTTTACTATTGCTTATGAAGTGGCTCATCATCAGGGCAAACAAATGAAGCAGAGGTATTTTCATATCACACATGTTGACCTGGGGAACTTCTACAACTATAAAAATATTGATTTGGCATCATGTGTACCTTACTGTTCCACATCTCTGGGACGATATTGTTGTATAAACTATTGGACATCAGTTCCAGCTGGGATGACATTACCACAAGGCCCTTGAGAGCTTTTAGCAGGTCTTTTAAACTCTGTGCAATTACTACCAGCAGACGATTGTATCTGAGAAACCAAAGCAAGTATTTAGTCAATAAAACTAATCTAGTGTGATTCTGCGAGAGTTCACAGAAATTTTTTTGAGACATCATCCCCCAAAGTGCTTACCCTGGCATAAGACCCCCTCACCCGAGGATTTATGTGGCCAACTCCATGAAGATTTTGAAATGTAATATTGTGAGAGAAATTTCTCTTTTTTTTCTGTTTTGTTTTCCCCTTATTTTTAAAATACACTATTCTTCAAAAATGAGGCAGGTTATATGACATTTCAGATGTGAGGACTGTTGCTACCAGCAGTCAGCTATACATTATAACTGAACATTAAGGACACTTTAAATAAGCACTATGCATTGGTGGGTATTTGCTTTTATACAAATATCAGTTTTAGAAAAAACTGCTGATATGTGACATTGGCTGCTTGCTTATGTACATGTAACTAGAGAATGTCTGCCTGGCCTGATGCCTCAAGTCCACCTTCACAGCCAACATCCAAACTGGACAAAGAAGGTCTGTCCAGGTGGCAATCAGGGCACAAGGAAGATGCCATTTCTAACCTCCTTCCACCAGTGAGCGAGGCTGCAGTGATAAACTGTGGCACGGGTCCTGCTTTTGATTGCTGCAACCTTGCTTGCTGGTGGAAGGGGGCTGGAAATGTCATCCTTTGTGTGCCCTCATCAGCAGCTGAACAGCCCTTCTTTATCCAGTATGGCAACTGGTTGTAAGCAACAGGGGGTGCATTTATATTGTCTTACTAAATATGGAGCAGTTGTGGATCCATAACTTTAGGTTATGATTCTGTAACTGCAATACAGAATGCTACCCATTGACCTGTTTTGATAATACCTTTTCTTCAATTTTCAGTCTGCGCCTCAGTGGAGCTGGGGATTTTCGAAGTTTGATGGCAATACTAATTATACCTTTGTTTTGCTGCTTTCTCTGTCTCTCCTCTGCTTGGTTTTCATATTACACTACAGTACTGTAATTATTCATGAGAGTGAACCACTATCAGTTAGTTGTTATGTGCCTTCAGGTCATTTCCAATTTCTGGCAGCTCTAAGGTGAACCTATTATGGGGTTTTCATGGCAAGATTTGTTGGGGGGGGGTGCCTTTGCCTCCCTCTGAGGCTGAGAGAGTAAGCAATGTGGAAAGGCAATTTATGCCTCTTTAAACATACCTGCCTCTAGTTCTGTGGTACCTCCTTCAATTTCCCTGGTACCTGCTCTTTTCCTAGGTCTTAATTAGCCTGCTGAAGAGAGTGAAAGGCAGATATATATGTAGAAGCAAGGAAGGTTTTATTGGGATGTGTTACTTATTCATCTTTTTTAAATTTTTGAATGGTTTTAAGTGATATTGTTTTAGATGAGGATTTTAATTGTTTTTAAACTTTCATTGTTCTGGTTTTTAACTAACTCTTCTAGAACCTGCTTTGGGTCCAACTCTGGGAGAAAGGCAGCATACAAATGAAACAAAATAAATAAATAATAAATAAATAGATATAATGAATTACAGTAGAAGCTTACCTGATCACCTCTTGGGCCAAAACAGTGTTCATGGACTCCTCATAGAGCACAGGATATTTTAGCATTACATCATGCAGGTCAATGGGCTGAGGGACCTTCTCCAATATATCTCTCGAGGTCTCCTCTACAATCTAGAAAATGGATTGCAATGATACATGGGGGGGGGGGGGGAAGGAACTTATTTACATTGGTTGAGGCAAAAGTGACTGTTGCCTAAGAAAAAGTGCATGCTAAGCTCCCAACTTCCACACAGAATTTAACTGCAATTGGGCTTGAAGGTTTGTGTAAGCTAGCAGACTGCCTCCTTGTCCCCATTCTCATTTTTCTGGAGATCTTCGTGCAGCAAGAAATTCTATAATACAAAACATTCACAAAGAAGTACTGAAGTCCATGATGAATTATACAAGTTAAGACCTTAAATTACGCTTTATTTTGCATAAATAAATGTGCCTGGTGGTTCTGCGGGACCTCTTAGCAGATTTCAATACCATCAACCATGATACCCTTCTGAGCCGCCTTGCCAGGACTGGATTTGGAGGCACTGTTTTACAGTGGCTCCATTCCTTTCTGGAGGGGCAAACTCAGAAGGTGGTGCTGGGGAACTCCTGTTCAATCGTTTGGCCATTGGTCTGGGTTCTGTGCTGTCCCTCATGCTATTTTACACATACATGAAAATTCTGGGAGAAGTCATCTGGAGTTTTTGGGTGCAGTGCCAGCAATGTGCAGGTGACACCTAACTCTACTACTCCTTTCCACCCCAATCCAAGGAGACTGTCCTGGTCTTAAACCAATGTCTGTCTTCAGGAATGGACTGGATGAAGGTAAACAAATAGAAACTTAATCCAGACGAGGAAGATCAGGGAATAGGGGATTAAGCCTGTATTAGATGGAGTTACACTCCTGCTGAAGACACATGTTCCAGGAATTTGGGGGTATTCCTGGACTCAGCTTTGAAACCTGAGGCCCAGGTTTCAGCAGAGGCCAGGAGACTTTTTGGACATTTAAAACTATTGTGCCAACTTTGCCTGCTCATTGAGACACCAGATCTGGCCATCGTGGCACATGCCCTAGTTAAATCCTGTTTGGACTACTGTAACACGCTCTGTTTGGGGCTGCCTTTGAACAGTGTTCGGAAGTTTCAACTGCATCAAAGAGCTGCGGCCAGACTGTTAAATGGGCTCGGTTTATTCTATGCCCCTGTTGACTCAGTTGCCCTGGCTGCCAGTTTGCTTCTGGGCACAATTCAAAGTGCTGGTTATGACCTATAAAGCCTGATTTGGCTCAGGTGCAGGCTGTTCGGCAGACCACATCCTCCTAGATGAGCCAGCCCTGACTCTTGAGATCAGAAAGAGAAGCCCTTTTCTCTATTCCACTACCTTTGCAATCATGGTTGGTGGGGATGTGAAAAATGGCCTTCTCAGTGGGTGCCCGTAGACTCAAACTCACTGCCCAGGAAGGTCAGAATGACCCCTTCCATGTTGCCCCTCCCTCAGCAGACTAAATCCACTGCTGGATGTGCCATTCAGGTAACAAGCTAACAGACCTCCTCCCTGCTTCGGCCTCCTGCAGTTGATGTCTTTGGCTGCAGTTGAATAATGGCTCCAAGCAGTGCATATGTCTCATTCTGAGCAAAAGTGATATTAGCATTGTCATGCAATCCAAATATCTCAGGCATGTCATTGAGCGGGAGGCTCTTGATGTACTGGAGGTATCCCTGTGGAGAAAAAATCAGCATGCAGAACAGGGAGGACTATCAAAAATACCAAAGCCATAGCAAAGACTGAAAGAAGAGAGAAATTGTGCCAGTAACAGCAGCCTTATAGATTCCATGCAGTTTCCTGACCTTGCAGAGTCATGAATAATGAAAAGAAACCACACGTGTGAGTATGTATTTCTCTAGTAGAGCTGTGACTCTACAGCTCAAATCTTGGTGACTTATGCTTAAATAAGTGAGGATTACAATAGTATTTTTTGTATGTTGCACCTCATTATTTAAAATTAATAATGTACAAATCGGTATCCTCCAAGGGCCACATGCGGTTCCAAGGCCATTTTGCAAAAATTCCCCCAAAAGCCTTTTAAGGAGTGTGAAGAGCATCTCCAAAATGTCTAGAAGCCCCCGAATTTTTTGCAAATTTCACCCCCCCCAAAAAAAACCTCTCCAAAACACTTTCCAGGAAGTCGGGGGAGGGCATTTTCACCATATTTTGGAATGATCCTGTGCCAATTATTCCCAAGAAAGGCCTTTTCTGAAATAGGAAGTGAGTTTGACTCAGTTCCTGTTGTCAAAAAAAGGCCTCTCTTGGGCCTAAAATGGCCCAGGAAGAACCAAAAACATAGTGAAAATATCCCCTTTGTCCCATAGAAGGCATTTGGAAGCAAAAGGTTGGGCTTTTTTTGAGGGAGGTGATATGGCTCTCCAAGGTCTCTTGCAGGGGCTAATGCAGCCCTCTATCGTTCCACAGTTGTCCACCCCCTGCTTTACAGCATCACCCAACTTCTAGATGTTTGTTTTCCCTTCCTCTGTAAAACCAAACCATAATAACATTCACAGAAAATAAAATCCAGAGTGCTTCAGTACAAAATCTCCTTCCTGGACCTTCATCCTTCCCCAGTTCCAGAAAATTGTCCCTTGCCCTTTAGCCCTCCATGTAATCTGGTGTTAAAGCTTTACACTTTGCCAGCATCAGATAGGATCAAAAACTGATGATTTTACCCTGAACTTGTATTTTGGAAGAGACTGTCTCAGCATGTGACAAGACCATAGATCTTTCAGGAACAGCCTCCCCGAGGGAAGAGCTTATCATACGCGTGAAATTCTCAGAAAGGGAGTTCATTTGTGAACCCATGATGTGGTGAACGAGATGGAGGTCTACAAGCCCAGACCCAAGTACAGCACTGACTTTTTATACAGTACAGTATGTGGGCTTGCTATTTTCTTCTACTTACAGCAAGATCGTAAGTGGTGCTAATCTGCTTGTAGATACCAGATTCTGAGTAACTATGTTCCGGAATTAGAACATCAGGGTTATAGAAATCTTCTAAAATATTCATGATGCAGCGTCTGTCCCAGTCATCAGTTACCCTGCCTCCATAGTTAATCTCACCAGCAGTGTACTTCAAAACCTACAAAGAACCAGGGCAGAGAGATCACTTCTTTTTTCACAGCTATACTACAGCCACCTTTAGGCAGCTAACAATAAAATCAAGTAAATAAGCACATCAAATAAGCAACATCACAATAAAATGGTATGAAAATCAGGTAAGAGAAGATTGAAAGTCAATAACTGGGAGCCAGTTAAAGTCTTTGGCTTCAATCTCAGTATTCATCCCTCTGTATGCTGGGTCACTTCTTTGAGCACACAGGGATTTTTCTAGTCTCTGTTGCCTAGCCCAAAAGGCCCCTGAAAACTTCAGATCAATGTCTGGAGTGATGTGAAATACTGCAGGGAACCTTGCCTGATAAATGCCTTCTGTTATGCATGCCCTGCCATTCTAGGGTAGGAAGAGACTTAATTGCTTTGGCTGTGAAGATCTTTTTTCAAAACTGAGCGTGAGTACTCAGGCTTTTTTGGAGGAGGGGGCACCTATGGGCCTAAAACAAGTTACAAGGGGAAAAAATGGGGAAAGTAGCCAATTACATCCATTAAAGGACACTGTTGCTCATTTGGGGCAAAAACAAAAACGAAACTGGCACATGTGTGGGAGGAAGACTTGTCTCCACAACACACTATGGTGGTTCTGAAGTACAATACACAAAATGTCAAGATACCCTGTCACAGAGCAAGGCAAGAGAGGCCTATTTTGCTCCACCAAGTTATTCTATTGCTTTTTGGGAAATCCAGGAAAAAAATGAAGGTGAGCATTTTAAGAAAAACACACTTACTGGCCTCCATGCTATTTAACAGCATTCCTAACAGGGCTGGAGGCAAATCCCCACTACCTAAGGATTTTGACATCCAAACATTCACCCAGTCCTTTCCACTACTACAGTGATATTCCAGGAGCCCTTTCACACCACACAGTTTCTAGGTGACTCTCTAAACTGCGTGTCCCAGGATTCCATACGATGTAGGCATGGAATCACAGTACTATAAATTGTGTAGTGCGAAAGGGCTCAGTACTCCACACCACACACTTTGCTTGCACCAGAATCCCACCTTGTAAGGGATTTCTTCATATTCATCCAGAAACATTTTTAGCTGGCTGATGCAGATGCGCAGGTCTCCATCTGTGAACTCATAAGGAATGTTGAACCCCAGCGGCCCAAACTTCCTTCTTTCCAGGGCATTCCCATGGAAGAGGCAAAGTGAGAGGAGTAAGGACTTGAATTCCGAACTCTGAAAAACATAGCTATAATGTTACATGTTGGCAAAAGTTTGTATGTTTCTAAATGTCATTGGCTAAAATGTTAAGATGGGGTATGTGTCTGTATTTCATCTTGGTGTAGTGGACAGCTGGCATGGTGAAGTGGTTTGAGCACTGGACTACGATCCTGGAGACCAGGGTTTGGTTCCTTGCTCAGCCATGGAAAGCCGCTGGGTGACCTTGGGCATGTGATACAAGCTGGTGGGGCAGATCATATTTACATTTGCAGAATAAAAAATGCATTTGAATTCAGCCTGAGAAAGAGCGCTGACCTTGATTTGTTTTCTTCAGCTACAAACCCAACCTGTTACATAAGTGCCTAGAACTAATGTTGTGATTTACACTACCATACTCCCACGCACACCCCCCATGTCATTCGCTGTGCCTCTACTTCTCTTTGATAGCCAGTGTGGGGTAGTGGTCTGAGCCTTGGACTACAGTCCTGGAGATCGGGGTCTGATTCTCTGCTTGGCCATGGAAACCCACTGGGTGACCTTGGGCATGTCACACACTTTCAGAAAACCCTGTGATAGGTTTGCTTTAGGGTTTCCGTAAGTTGGAAATGACTTGAAGGCATACAACAAGAGGCATGTTAGGCCCCTCCCTAAACTGTGGGGAAGAATTGTGAAGTCCATTTTGGACTGATTCAAAAGCTGGCTGTAAACAGTTTCTTTGATTAAATACACAGAAAGCTAGGAATGGCAGATTGCTGTCTGAAAGTGAGTTGGTGGGTGAAGGGAAAGGAATCTCTTACTTTGCTGCAGGAGTGCAAGAAGTCATTGCTGAGACCACTGTATGACTTTAGCAGGTTGGCCTTAACTCCCCGAGGCGGCTCAATGGTCATCTTGGATCCATTCTGAAGGATGGACACTGGGAACTTGTTACTAGGCAAACTGGTGAGCCAGAGCCGGAAGTCTCGATGCACCTGGGCCAGGGAAATGCAACCAATGTGTGATCCAAGGGAAAGAGATTTGTCCCCTTTAGGAGCAACATTTCTACTGAAGAGTCCCTTCTCCCTCCCATCAGAGAAATGTTCTTCCATGAAGAATAATCTAAATGAAGATGTTTTTGGGGTAGGGTCGCGGAAGGAGGAAACAGGGAAAATATCTGCTAAAAAGACTCTACAACCACTTTGAAATTTCAAGTAGATCTTGCACTAGCATATATACCTGGTGTTGCCTGGGATTTTATTTTCTCATAGGTAATACCTGTTAGAAAGATTTGAGATCCTGTGTCTCTAATTCCCCAAACTGTCTTGTCCAGTACCTGTAACTTTTCCCTATATTCCCCAATCCAATCTGTATTCAGAATTATTAACATACAGAAGTTGGGTTCCTGAGGGAACACACTGCCCTCCTCCTTGCTGCTAGGCCTCATCTCCGTAGCAAATGGCCTGAGGCCCAAGAGCTCTCTGGCTGAGAATTCTAAAGGCCCCTCCCTAAACTGCAAACCCCAGGATTCCATAGAATCTTCTCAGACAGCCAATCATATGAGGTCATTGCCTGACACAGAGAAACAAACATACAAACTTTGACTTTTATAGTAGATTGGTAATGTACTTTACTCTTAGGAAATCATCCAGATGCAGTCTGCAATCCTATACTGCTCAATGTAGCACAGTAGTCCCACATATGGAATAACACTACACTGAGCCATTTATCACCTCCCAACCTAAAGCTTCCCCCCATGGCCATTCCATGCCTAGTTGAGAGCTTGGGAAGAGATCGCAGAAGTGTCCGGCTATGTCCCCACAGCCAAACATGAAGCAATTACATCGTCCACCAGGGTTCTCTAGAATGGGGAGCTTCAGTGGCTCTACAGTAGGCTGGGGAGGGGATGATTTCAGTTGTTCTGGAGGGAGAAAGGGAATACCAACCACCATAATGACCAGAAATAGACCTACCCATGCAGAGGGTGAACTTACAGGTGCGTATGCCATTAACAAGGTGCCAGCTATAGTATTCTGCAAGCCACTTTGGGGGAAGAAATGCTTACTGGAGATTTGATGTCATTTTGCAATCACCCTCTAACATGGAACCTCTGGATCCAGGGCTGTCCCAAGAAATTTTGCTGCCTGAGGCAAATGACAAAATGGCTTCTCCACAGATTACTTGTAGAAAAGCTGACCAGACTGGCTGTGGAACTTTACTTCATTTTGGTGACAGGACAGTCCCCTTCATTGCACCAGACAGCAAACTCTGTCCAACAGCACCTTATTGCTGCTCTGTGTTCCTTAGTATCTATTTCATTCAGGCAGCTATCATCTTCTGCATAACAGAAGGATAGGCTCTGTAAGGACACTAAAATAGAGCAACTTCTAATCTTAACGACTGGTCTTTTTTTACTTTGAGTATTTTACTATGAACATCCTTAAACATTCCTAAAGGAGCTCAGGGCATCCTTTATTGCACTGTTTCTGCTGGAAATTTAAAGTGAACTGTGAATGAAGGAAGACATGTAGTTACTGATACTCTCCTTTCCCTGAAAGTAGACTGTCTTCATTTCTAGACAAGACAGGCAGGATCCAAGTGGAGCTTTTCTGCCTAGGTGGAGGGGCACAAGCCTTCCACTCTAGTATAAAAGTTACTGAAGAAGAAAGGAATGGAAATTCAAGTCTGAATCAAAGTGTGTCACCTTGTCAGGGTTGATGCCTTCAATTAGTCTCTCCAGAGAAGGCATCCAGCTTGGAGCCAGGTGGCAATTCTGGAAGAAGACCCACTTCCCACGCTCCATGGCACTGCGCATCATGGCTTCTGCACGGGGCCCCTAAGAAGCAAAACAGAATCACAGAACCAGCCACAATTCTTTTGAGTCATGTACACATTCTTCAATCTATGATCACTTCACTTGGTCAATATGGGCCTGGAGACCAGGAGCAAAAATTAAAAGAAATCTACAGTCCTGCCTGCCTGCCAGTTCCCAGTTTTGATGACAGCAGAACGACGAAAGATCTGAAATGATATGGGCAATGTCATCCAAGGAGACAGAACATCCAAGGAGAACATCCGTGGAGACAGAATGGTGAAACCGAGTACTCCAAATGATCAGTGACTTTTTTGGGCACTGCAGGGATTGGCATTGCTTTCCTCTCTCTGAGGAGCCAAAAGCCCCAGACTTACTTAACAGCCTCTGAGGCCTTCTGCGTGGCCATTCCACACCTTGTGGGAAGTAGGCAGGATTGCAGAACTCTCTGACTATATCCTCAGAACCAGATACAAAATGATGGCATCAGCAGTGAGATCTGTCAGGGTCTTCCAGAGGTTTTGGCATTGCTGTAACCATTTCATGTCTGGCTATGTTTCTGTCTAGCCACATGTTTCTGTCATCCTGCCCATTCCCTATGAAACGTGGTGGTGGTGGTGGTGGTATATGGCTCATCCTAGCATAGGTCCACATGTGGATCTATCACCCTACACTGTGGCCAGTGTGTGTTTTTTCAGGTTCTTGGACAGCTATTTCCTCTGGTGTCTGAAACAGGCCTGCAGTATAAAGTCAGAGGGGAGGATATACAGTCCACATTCACAGGCTTGACCTTTATGAATTTGTGAATTTGATTATTTGTGAGGCACCCACTTCCCTTTCCCCACTTTTCCTCCTCCCATTCCTTTGCCTTTTGCCCAGGCACATGTGCCGTCCTTCTCTGTGCTGAGGCAAAAGGCAAGAGAATGGGAGGGGGGAGCTCCACACTCAGAGACGGAAGGTGTGCAAGCACCTTACCCCCAATTCTCCCCCTCTCATTTCCCTGCCTTTTGCTTGGATGCATGTGCCTTCCTTCCACTCAGCTGGGCAAAAGGCAAATGAATGGGATGGGGCAGCCCCATGTGCAGAGAAGGCACAGACATGCCTTCCCCTCCCATTCTCTTGCCTTTTGCCTGGACACAGAGCAGGAAGGTAGCACGCTAGGGCAAAAGGTAAGGGAATGGGAAGGAAGTCCTCACTTGGACTGGGGAAGGGTTATTAGCAGTTGTTGGGTTTTTTTTCCTTTCACAAGGGTTCTGCACCCCCAAACCCTCACGAAAGTGGAGGGGCCACTGTATTGCCTTCATAACTGGTAGACTTAAGTGTTGGGAAATTATAGAATCATAGTATCATAGAAATGTAGAGTTGGAAGAGACCATATGGGCCATCCAGTCCAACCCCCTGCCGTGCAGGAACACCCTCAAAGCACTCCCGACAGATGGCCATTCAGCCTCTGCTTAAAAACCTCCAAAGAAGGAGACTCCACCACACTCCGAGGCAGCATATTCCACTTCCGGACAGCCCTGACTGTCAGGAAGTTCTTCCTGAGGTTCAGGTTCAGGTGGAATTATTGTATTCAACTTCCATCTGGCTCAAACTCCCTTTTTCTACTTGAAAACCCATTGGTGGAATTGAGCACATCCCTAGCTATTCCACTTAGGTGCCAGCTTGTACAAAAGCACCCTGCAGGCTAGACACACTAGATAGCAAATTCACAGTAAGCTTTCCTCTGGGCTCTTACTTGTCCCTGGCCAAGAGAAATGGCAGACAGCTTCTTAGAAAACTTCATTTCCTCAGCAAATTTATACAGATCAGCAGCTGGGTCTGTGCCTGGAGAGAGGACGAATATCAGTGGGGTGGTTGCAGCAGACTCCTTAAACACTAAAGAGAGGTTTGCAGTCTGAAAGAGGAAAAGAGAGGATGCTGCTGTTAAGAACTAGTGGCTAACAAGAGAAAAAAAAGAGTCTGCTTACAGCCAAAGACCAGCACATCCCCTTCCAATGCTTTCATTTGCTTGTCAGAAATGAGACTATTGCTACAACTGAACATAGCAGAGAATGGAAGAGGCATGATAAAGACCACAAGGTGATGGCCTAAGCAGACATATCAGCTCTTTTCACATCTCCTACTGGCCTCCCTTCTCCACACGACACCTGTTCCACAGTGGCTTCCTACCTGTGGCTCAATAAAGCTCTGCCCCAAATTTGCTGCCACAAAGTCCTGCATTGCATTGGTGACTTTGTCCCCTCGCAGACATCGCAGGACTAGCAACTTCTGGAAGCTGTCCAGTTTGGTGTTCCAAATTCCAGGCAGAGGTTCCCTGTGAGAAAGAAACAGGTACATATTTTCTGTGCATTATGCTCAAAAAATATTCTACATGCAGAACTAGGAAAGAGATACTGTCAAGACCAACAGCATCTCTTGGAATCTCCGGGACAGAATCATTCTTTTCATCTGATTTTCTTTATTTGTGTGTGATAGGGTGGGAGTGGGAATTGGAGCTGAGCCAAGGAAACATCAGTATCCATAACCATGCTGGGAGCTGAAGGGAAAGTTACCTGTGAGGCTCAGCACTGTCAAAAATTACTCGGAAAGCATACAGATTTGCCACAAAATAATCGGCAAAATGAGAAAAATTGGGCAGGTTTGTTAAGGCCAGGATATCATTCCATGCTCTTTCATACAGCCAGGAAGGAGCTGGATTTTCTCGCATGATCTTCACAGCGCCACCAGAAAGGAGGTATCGCCACTCATCCTGTAAGTTGAAATGACAAGATATAGGAAGACAGGTCTTCTTTTCCAAATTTTATCTTTGTAAATCTTGGCTGAAAGTGCAAATATATCCCTCAGTCCCATAAGTGGCACTTCTAAACCTTTCATAAATGTGGCTGGGGGCATTAGTTGCTATTTTTTATCAGGGGCACTTACCACTTCTGTAGTGGTCACTGCTGCCTCAAGGGCATACTTAACACCAAAGCTGGGCAAACTCTAAAAACCCTCCCTCCCTCCTGATTGCGGCAGCCTTTCTGAACAAAAAACAAAACCTAGGAATGCCTACTATGTCATTGTTCCCATGGGCATTGTGGATCAGGCAGTGTCACCAAGAGTCTGCAGAGAGCCTTGCCATCATAAAAAGGGAAAGGCTTTTAAAAATTATAGAAAAGAAAGGAAAGAAAAAGAAAGTTGTGTGTGGTGGGGAACTTTGGCCACCTCAGTTAAACTATGGTGGGCTTCTCATGAATGTTTTGAAAAACGCATGTATCCCCTGAAAGCAACAATGTTTTCTTCATGTTTTACAAGGTCTGAATGGCTCACAAAGAGTGTGCAAGTGTGTGGGGGTGGGTGCGATATGTTGCCTAACTTTACTACAGAGATGGTAACAGCAACATGAAATAGTGTGATCCTTTTCGGGCATTTACTCACCATATCTATTTTGCCTTCATTCATCATGATCCGGATGCACACCAGAAATGCAAACATGAGCTTGTGCTTTTCAAAGAGGCTGCGGCATACATTGCTGTAGAGGCTGAACGTGAGGTACTTATTGATATTTGCTATCCGCTTCTTTAGAGTGTCTGAAAATAATAGTACAGACAGTGAGAAGGAGATAAGGATCACCACAGTGCCACAGTATTTCGCTTTTGTTACAGGAGTTCTTTACGCAAGAGGGACCTAGTCAAGCAGCTGTGTGATCTGAAAGCTTGCCTCATGCTTCCCCTTGGTATGATGACTGCATACTGGGCATTGTCTGAAAATAAGAAGACCACAAGGATGGCTAAAGATCATTAAAAACACATTTATGGCTCAACTGGTATAAGAATATCAACTGAGAGGTTAGCAGTTTAAAAGAACACTTCCATCCGGGGTAATATTAAATTCATGTGATTTACACACTGCCCTGAGGTCTTGAGAGCTAGTGTGGTGTCATGGTTTGAGTGCTGAACCAACCAACGTTCAAATGCTTATCCTTCCATGGAAACTCACTGAGTGACAGTCACATTCTCTCAGCCTTAGAGGAAGGCAATGGTAAACTTTCTTTGAACAAATCTTGCCAAGAAAACCCTGCAACAGAGTCATCTTAGGGTCACCGCAAACCAGAAATGACCTGAAGACACACAGCAACAACCACCATTGGAGGTCTTACGGCATAGGGAAGGATATAAAAGTTTTAATAAATGAAAAAAATAAACAAGGCAACATTTAGGTATGGTGAGAATAAGGTGGATAGCATGGTATCTTGCTTCAGAGACACCTATATTTGCTAGTCTTGCAGACTAAAGTATGTTGCTACCACTATTATCAGTGACACCTAAAATGATGACCCTCATTCTTAAGCACATCCAGTGAAGAGCAAATGCTTTCTGAACACAACTGTAACAATTTGAGGCTAAGCTGGAGATGACTAAGATTCTACAACATTGGTAATAAGTTTGAAGGACTTAATTTATGACGTGGAATGAGGAGATGTAGCTAACCCCTTAAAAGATCTTTCTGTAAATTTCACTGCAATGCAAACTCTACTGGATCTTCAATCCCTCAAGAGTCAAAGCCAAAACCTGCAATAGAAAGTCTAGACTGCAACAGAAAATAGAAGGAGATGGTGCTTTGGACTTTTAATCTTTTTTGTTTAAAAAAATTGCATGCAGGTTTTTATTCTGACCTTAGGTATGTTCTGCTTTAACTGTTTGCCAGGACTTAGATCTTATTGCTAATGATTTTATTATACAAATATAGACCAAGATCCTATGTTGTTGTAGCTACATCTCCTGATTCAGTCCCTCCAAATCTACCTTACAAGCCAGGTAGCCATACCCCACGGAGTCTTGTCACAACTGCTATTTGCACGACACCTCATTTGGTGGAAGGCACCACATATGCCATCATTCAGCACCCTGCTCTCTAGTGCTTCACAACTCCTTTGGTTGGTATGGCTGCCTGACTTCTAAGGTGGATTTTGGGGGGCATTTGCAGTTGTTGCAATCAACTATAAATGTAAATTTATGATGTTGTACATCTGGCTTACAATATTGTAAATACTGAACTAGACAGCAGCCATACTTCTTGACAAAACCTGGAGGGCTGATTACGTCCCCTCCGGTCCTGATCAGAACATATAAGGCACTGGAGTTTTCTGGATTGGTGGTGATTCCCATTAAGTTATTAGAACTACCTGCTCTTTCAGAGTTTGAAATTCCTGTCAGGAATATGTTGAGGAACCATTCCAATGAATACTGGTACATGGGGTCAACGTTGGACAGGTCTGAGACACAGAAGAATAGGATCTGGGTGCGGACTGCCACTGGTACGTACTCCAGCCGAGTAATATCAATATCCTTCTCTGTCTGCTCAGCTATCTTCACTTTGGCCTGGAGGAAACAAAGACCCAAACAAAATGTGGTTTTGTAATATATCAAAAGGAACACCTAACTGGTGGGAGTGCAAATCAGTCACCAACCTGAATTTCCCCTGCTTTTAGCTTGGATGCCTCCAACACTTTGATGAGCTCCAAATCATCAACAGGGTTTCCCTCAGAGGAGCTCAGACGATAGAGGATCTGATCTTCTATCTCCTTCAGCTCTTGGCGCATCTTGGCATTACTGACTATCAGCTGATTCTTAGCCTCTTCCAAGTCGGGGCGCTCTTCAGCCACCACTTGGCCTAGCAACTGGTCCTCTAAGCCACTGTCAAATAAAGATATAATCAAACCTTCCATATTTATAACTTGGTTCTGAACATCCTCACTTGCAAACTGCTAATCCACTAGGCCTAGGCAAGGTCATAGTTTGAGCTGTCAGGACTGTCTTTATTTTGAAACTACAGATGGGAAATAAAACTGACATGATTAAAGTAGAGGAAAAAGGAAACATAATGTAAACTTGGCAAACCGGAAAGATCAAAAATGAAAAGCATAGGTTCCATCACAGCTCCAAAATTTGAAATCAGTGTCTTTATTATTGAGTGCATACAGCTTCCACTATTAAAAAATAGAAGAGCAGGGGTCAAGATCCAACATGGGGTGGGACACAGTGAAAAAAGTAGAGAAAACCACTATTACCTGGGGGATAGAGTGAAGTTAATCAGTGTCAGCTTGGTGGATAGCTCTGGTGTGTAGTGTGGATTAGGCAGGTTGGTAGTGATGTACATCTTGAAATCATCGTGATATGGAATCACTGTGTCGCCCAGTTTCAGCACAGTGCTGCCTTGCTGTTTGTAAGTCTGTATATCAGGAAAAATGTTAAAATGTATACAGTTCTATGCAGAACAAAAAGACAAAATCCTATCGTAGGCAAGTATCATGATAGTCAGGACTCCTCTTTCAATGGCAGTGCACGAATGTTGTGATCTGGAACAAGCAAAATTGGATTGTGGTGGGGAAGAGTTTCAGTTCCACAAACGGAAAGCTGAAATATCTCATTATTGGTCACAGCTGCCCTGCTTTTCAGTGCCCTTTGGGAGGAAGTCACCTCATCATAAGACAACCTGGTCCACTATCACTATTAAAACAAACTAGTTGGCATATATGTGTACTTAGGATGGGCTGGAAAAGACCAGCTAGTACAGAGGAATAATGGAGGAGAAAAAACAGCTGATGGCAGAAGGATTACACATCCTCTCTGGCCCAAACTGCTCAGTGGCAATCTGTATCTTTCTTCTAGTTATGATTCTCACATGCAATGCAGAAGTCAGGCTTTGAAGATGCAACATTGGGGAAGAACTAGTAGGTCTGCCCTAATTCCTATGTAGCTCCTGCCACATTGAGCGCTGGCAGAAGAAAGCCTACCAAAACCACTTGATCTTATAAAAGAGTTACCACAGCTTGGAATTATTACTCAAGCAACATGTTACTCAGCACTAGATATTTTTCAAGGGTAAATTGCTGCTCATCATTCATGAGTAACGAGTATCATAATGCATTGCTGACATGTTATTTTCAATTTTTTTATTGATTTCTTTCCCCCAGCACAAAAACGAACACAAGGTCTCAGTGGTTCCAAATGTCCCACGCTTAACATTTCTGAAATGATGAAATAAAATGTTACCCATTGTGAAAATGTTCTATTGTTAATAGTCCTGTTGATAACATGTTTAAAAGTAATGATGTTTAGCAAGACTGGGATATCAGTCCTACCGCACCTTCCCAGGTATGGCACGAAGCTGGTTTGGGCCCTGGAGCTGGACAGGAAGGAGGCATCCACACAGAGGTACTTTTGGGCAAGAGAGACCAACCTTCCAGACTCTGCTTTCAGCCCAACTGCATAGGAAGAGTCGGTCTGATGGACAAGCTTTATTTGGCAGCAGTAAGCAAATTTACAGAACTTTCAGTGTTACATGAATAGAGAGAAAGTATGCATGAATAAAAGCTGTTCAACATAAGTTGCAAGGCCTAGACAACAGGGCCTTCATGACCATCTTAGCATAAACTTCATCATCTCTGTGAGAAAACAGATGTTCTCAGGGTAGATTAAGACAGCCAGTTTCAAAATTTTTCATACTACCTTATCTGTGGCATTAACTCTGGCCACAGTTCTTGTAGTTAGCAATTTGCAAAAAGCTAGTAAGACAGACTCAAATGGATTCAAAGATTTTAAACCACAAAATGGTCTCATCTAGAATGGCCTAAGGACTCAGAAATAAAAGACCAAATGCTTGAAAATACTTTTGTGCCCAACAGATCTCTAAAGAGACAAAGAAAGGCATTGGTCTTGTTCCTGTACAGAACAGCATACAACAGTTCAGCGTGTGGATATATCTGTGCTACATCTGTGCTCTCAACACCCTCTGGATTCAACATCAAGCTGTTGCAGCCCCCATCCCGCAGCCCTTTTGGGGTTGGTGGAGAGTGGGGAAAGGAGATCAGGGAAGCATCTATGTGCCTATAGCCAGGCACAGAATGATTACATCATCCTCCAAGAAATGCTGAGGTCCTCTGGAAGTCTTGATGGATGAGGTAATCATTCTGTATTCGACTAGAGGAACATAGCCAGAAGCTTCTCTGATTGTATCCTCCACACAAGCCACAGAAAGGCGGAGGCAGGGGCTGTAGTGGCTAAATGGCAAGTTGCAGGAGGGGTACAGTTGTTGCAGAGGGTAGAAGAGAATACAAACCTCCACAATGGAAAAAAAACCCACATACACAGGAATAGAGTGGGTTTACATCTGTGTACAGCACTTACATGATGCCAGCCAATGTGTGTAATACTGCTGCTTTCAATGCATAATTTCAAAGCTCTAAGACCTCCTCCCCCCACACTCTGATGAGACAGGGCACCTGTTTCAGCAAGACAGGTTCAAGAGCTGGGTCCAGTTCTTCCCCTACATTCTCCAGGAGAAATGGCTTTCCAAAACGAATAGCATTTTCCAAGGTGCGTAAGAAGTCCCGGTCACTCAGCTTAGATGTATCTAACCCACTATCTTTCTCCTGAAAAACAGCACAATACAAAGCAATTCAGCACATGTGACAACAAGGGGCATATTCTAGTTGAATGTGAAAGACAGAAAGGTAATTAAAATTGGGGCTTGAAAAAACTACTTTTTTCAACATGCTGGTCTGGGGAGTCTAGGAGCTGGAGTCTAAACAGTATCTTTCCAAGCTCTGATGTTCATGGAGATGAGAAGAATCTAGAGATAAACATTCAGTTTTCTAATGAACTGAACATGACAGGTATTCTCTTTTAAAGTTCACCCAGAACTAAGCCAACATGAAGTTCTGAAGAGGTGATTCAGCAAAGCATGAAAGCAATGCTTGTGTTGGGAGCAAACTAGCAACCATCACTCCTAGTATTTTTTCACGATTCACAGTTCAGCACTCTGCTATGTTTTTCCTTCATGTTGATTGCCTTTCAAATCACAAAATCAGAACTTCAAAATGGAGGACAAACCCCCAAATCTTTCCTCAAGGGTGAATTTTGGTTTTCTCTATTATGAAAAGCATTACATGAAGAAAAGACTAGAAGAAAACTGGAGTCAGTGGAGAGATGAACATAACAACTCAAGTTTTAAAAGATTCAGATAGCCACAAGTTCATACAAGAGTATCATCCTTCACAGCTGCAGTTATCATTTGTAAACTGGTAATTTTAGGTGTGAGATGTAAATACAAGCCTTTATAGGAACAGGCCTTCAATGTCAGAGAAAGAAAAACTTTCCAGTTAGAATGAATGTGGTTAAAAATTTGTCAGAAGCAGATATGCTTACCAAGTTTTTTATCCATTTGTTGGCTTGTCCCTGAGGATCTATGAACAGAGTCCAACGCTGAGAGAACTGTGTTATCATTCCATTCTCCACAGACAAGGTATCGTTGGGCAGACCTGCTATCTGTATAAGACAAAAAGCACTTTTTTTAAACAGTAAATGTAGATTTCTTTATACTTCTGTCCTAAACAAAACTGCCCTGGAAGAACACATTTCAAATCAAGGAAAGCTAAATTCTGTCCAACAAACCAATTTGCACATCTCCTCATTTTGCATAATTCATATTGCTTCTGCTGATTGATGGGAAAACAAAGAACTACATAAGACATTTTGCAGTTAATAGTATGGTTAACCTTTCATTCACAACAACAGCTTTTCTGATGTATGTCTACAAGAAGTAGGATCAGGACACTAAGGACATATCTGTAAAGTTTTCATAAATTGGGCTGAACTATTTCAATTAATTTAATTAGTACAATATCCAAGGACATAGCACTTCATCTACAGCAATCTATGGCTGCTTCTGATAAATAACAGAAACCAGCAGAGGCTTCCTAGTTTGGGCAGATAGATATCTGCAAGGAAAAGCTGTTGGAGGTGGGGGGACTTCTCTTCAGGGATATTCCATAAGCTCATGATTGTGTGGGAACATTGCCATCTCATCACATCTCTGAGCTGTTTGAATTTAGGATCTGGATTCAAAATCAGTTCCAAAACATGACTTTACAACAGGGATGGTGTATTTTTGCCTACCAGATTTTTTGGACTACATTCCCACAATCCCTTGCCTTCCTGGGAACTGAATTCCAAAAAAATTGGAGAGCCAAAGGTTCCCTGCCTTTCTTCTACAATCAAATACTTCTTTTCCTCCAATGATTCAGTCTTAAACTGCTCCAAGCAGCATTTATTAGGGATTTTTCTCTGTATGTAACATAAAATGACTTGGATCTACTCCATTCAGACAGAATTTAGAAAGCCTCTGAAGCTTTTTGGAAACTCGGTGAGGTCCTTCTCCCTGTTTTCCCTCATCAGTCACTGGGGTGCATGTATCTCTTTTTTTATTTTTTAAAAGAAGTACTGCTGTTCAGTGCATACAAAGGCACCATAAAACTGTTCAGCATGCACTCTTAACATTACCTGCCATGATCGGATTTTCACTGGATCTCCAAGCGTGGCTATCAAGTTTGGTTCTTTGGTATGTGGAACATTATGTGTGTCCAGCTGACTTATCCATTCCTCACAAAGTGCTATGCGGTAGTGACCCTATGAAGGAAAATGTGTTTCATGTGTTTCTCTTATGAAATCAGTAATGCTTTTACCTAAATGAAACCCTTCCCTAACTATTTACACTCAGCCCCACCTCCATGCCTGAACATTTGTTCTTGGCACTGAAGGGGACCCTTGAGGCCTATATGCTTAGCTGTTTCACATCCAAAGCTCCTTGGGAAGCCGCCTTCTAATGTTGTTTCACTTTTCAGCTCACTGCAGATATTATAGGCTGAAGACTTGCATGTTTTCCTTTCATGCACAGATTTCCCTTCACTCTTTCCTGGCTTACTTATAAAAAGAGACACAGATCTGATATCAGGAGACACAGCTACAGAGATGTGCCTCCTGATGCCACCCTCCAAAATCTGCCTTTGAAGCCTCATAACTGTCTCCCAGTGCAGCCATTTTCAAGGTGCTGAAGAGCGATGCAGGGAGTAATGATACAGTTCTCCCCTGGTGGTGGGGCATGCTAAGACAGATAGCTGCAAAGGCTCTTGCAAGGTCAATCAGTATCCTGTTGTAGCTGCCTGTGTTAATGCACCCCATGATCACAAGAAGATTGAACACGTCATTACTCACCACTCCATTCTCCAATGCCTTGGCCATGGTTGTGCTGTGGGGCAGTATCGCTTCAAACATAGGATTTGGGGAGCACTTTTGGTTTTTGTGATCATGCAGCAACCAGAAACATGCATTGTTATAATTACGAAGCTGTAAGTCAGGATCACAACATTATAAGTACTGAACCAGATACCCTATTAAGCCCAACTCAGAGCTAACTGTCACCAATTTGCAGCTCCAAACCATGGTGTGAAACCATGGCTTGAACTGGGTTTGCAATGTGGCTAATCAGAATTAGCATCATTTTAAATCTAACAGCAAACCATATTAACAAACCATGGAAGAAGGGGCAAAGGAATCCATAAGCAAAAGATTTTCAGCTATCCAAAACACCTTTTAATAGGTTCTTGCTTTTATAACCAGTAATAGTAGGAACTCTGGAGCTGATCTGAGAAATCAAGTTGAGACATAAAGAAAAAGATAGCCGCTAAAGTATGCACAGTCAAACCATTTTAGCCCTTCATCAGTGGAAAAAATTCACTCTGTACTTACTACAGGCTTTCCCACTTATTTGACAGGTTAGGGACCAGAGCACTGTCAGAAGGCAGAAATGGTCTAAAAGTGGAACCCATCTACTGCGGGAAACATGAAGGACTTACAGAGGCTTGCTTGGGACTGACCCTGCATCTGCTTGTAAAGTCTCTCAGCTGGCTTGACATGTTTTTTCCCCCTCTCTGAGCTCACTTTGTAAGCAGCACATGAGCGCTCCCAAGTACGCCTCTACGGGCAAGAAGTGTCAAGGTTGTTGCCAGGCAGGCAAAGTTTTCCTATGAGTGGACGGCAGAGAGAAGAGGCAGTGTGGCCAGACAGCCAGGTGCAAAGCCAGAAGGATTGTTATGGCTATGTTTTGTGTATTAGAGAAGGCCACACGCCAGACCGCTGATTGGGTCACCCCACTTGTTCCAGGGTGACAAGGTAGCATAAAAAGGCTGGTGTTCGCCTTGACCAGCTGCCAGTTAGATGCCCTAGCTGGACCTGCCATGCCATTGGCAGTATACTGTTTGTAAGGGGAGGTGCTGCCCGATTTTTCTCCGTTATCTTCTATTATTCCTGTTTGTCTAATTGCTGGAATGCTAGCATGTTTTTGCTTAGCCTTATCTTAGAGTGTGGCAATAAATTCAGCCTCTAAGTCTTACTTAATGAGCCTCTGGAATTCTTTCTGCTTCACTGGGACCCTCTGCTGTGGTGAAGCCTTGCTTCACAAATTGTACTCTGCTCATGCTCAGAGGAGCCAAATCCTGCCAACCTTGACAAGAAGAACTGATGGAAGCCACTGTTTCAATACTTGTAATACAGACAGGTTCCATTAATTCAACCAGGGAATCCATTCTTTCCATAGGCAAGACTTGGAACTGTGGGCACATGTGAATCATCTCAAGCAAACCTCCATGGGCAAGGAGAACTGACGAAAGAGTGGACCTCACATCAAATTAATGGAACTTGTCCTTAATAATAGACAAAAGAGCGAGTTGTCAGATAATAGGTTGTCAAAAGACAGGGGCTTCCTGTAGTATATAGCTGTAAGTTCAACATAATTGACCAAATGTCATAAGAGACAGAAGGACTTTGATTCAGGCACAGACCTTTTCCTTTGAGTGACTTAATCCTCACTTAGACTTAAATCAGGACAAAGCTCAGATATTTTTGGGAAAAATGTTTCTCTTGCTCACCGTGAAAGGGCCCAAATATGCAATGAAGCCAGCTGAAATTAGCACGTCTCCTGCAATGTTGTTGATCATATAATCTAGGTTCTGGACGGTCTCCTGCCAGCGCACCCTCTCATCAGCAAGACCATTAATTAACTTAAGGAGGAAAAAACCATACAGACATTGTCATTCAGCTTCTTTGTCAGGGAAGCCCTCGCTATGCCCCATCAGAAAAATCCCAGAGAAAAACAATGATTAGGACTATTTCCCTAAATTAACTGAATTACAGAAAATGAAACAGGAGGCCAGAATCTGCATTGTGACTACCACTGCAAATTAGGGTCAGACAAATGTTTTCTGATAGACAGCGGCTAAGGAGCTTACATCGTGTGGAGCACAATGATTGATTGACTGATTGATTCATTGATTGAATTTATACCCCAGCCTTTCTCCTGAGATGGGATCCAAGACAGTTTACAAAAGTATAAAACAATATTACACTAAAAATCCTATTCTTCAAAACTTAATGTTATTAAACGATGATTAAAACAGTTAAAACATATTTAAAATAAATTACTAATAAGAATTTAAAAACTACAACAAAATAAAATACCATACATCACTTCACACATACTGCTGTAAACACACTTCACATTTCAAAGGCCTGCCTAAACAGAAAGGGCTTCACTTGCTGACAGAAAGAAAGCAAGGAGGGAGTTGACTGGACTTCTTGTGGAAGGGTGTTCCACAGCCTGTGAGCGGCCATGGAGAAGACCTCTGTAAAATTCCACCAGTACAGTTCCACCCTGGCTACTGGCCCCAGAATGCACAAGCCTGCTTGAAAAGGTATGTGTGTGGTCCCAAGCAGCTTCTGACTGCAGAACTGCAGCTGGGAACCAACAGTACCTCTCCTTCTCCCACATCTCCAGCAAGTACACCAGAAATTGGGGGTGTGGGGAATAGCTGCTCTGGGCTGTAGCTGGATGCTGCCTGAGTATTTTGCATCCTGCTTTGGCCACTAAAAGGCTGGGAGATGGCACACCCGCCCTTTGCATCAGGCTTGGGCAGTGTGTGGAGGCGCTGTATTAAGAAGTTACTGGGTAGCTCCTTGCATAACATATTTAAAAGGATATACACACATGTAACCATAGGTTTTGACTGTGGATGTCACCAACAAGTTTCCAGCCATAATTTTTTTGTGGAAAACATATGATTTTGCTTCTTTTTTTCCAGATACAGTTTTCAAGCTGCAGCTTGGAAACTTGTATTTGCCGCTAGCTCACAAAAGCCCAGTAACAACTGGATTTGCACCTGGATGAAAAGCCAAAACACAGCTTGAATGAATCAGCTTTACAATCTAGCTCTGTCACTGACCTTGTCCGCCCGATTCAGTCTCTGTTCACACTGTTCACACTTCATCTCCAGCTCCTCTTTTG
This sequence comes from Cyclura pinguis, assembly GCA_030412105.1. Lineage (NCBI taxonomy): Eukaryota > Metazoa > Chordata > Lepidosauria > Squamata > Iguanidae > Cyclura > Cyclura pinguis. Next base: position 94,025,848 of record CM059600.1, on the reverse strand, counting down.
TGGCGAGGGTGCCTCTGTATTTGGCCTGAAGATGAGCAATGCCCTCCTCCACTTCTCGCAGACGTTCCTTGGCCTCATCAAGGATCTTCTGTGTGGCTTGTAAGTCTTCTTCAGCCTCCCTCAGGGCTTGCTATGGAAATACAAAGACTTGTGAACGCCAAGTTCTCTGTACTGATAAGCACAGAGCTGCTTTTCATAGGAAACATATACTTCTTTTTTAAAGGCCACAGCTTTTTTTTTCTTTTTAAGTGTATAGTAGACGCCTCTGAAGGAAAAGCATTGCTGTAGTTCTTACTCGCTTTGGCTCCACAGCTTTTGCCACGAAGTGGTACTTATGCATCGCTCTGACCCACTGGCAGATAGACGTGCAGGCTTTGGACACTTTGGCTATGGCTGCTGGCTGAAATTCTTCACTGTCGATATATGGCTGGATTGATTTAATGATAGCATCTGCAATGTTATCCTGAAACGAGTTAAAGAGATTGGAAGAATAAAGGTCTGAGAGCTCTGGTGAGTCAGCTTTGACAACAAAGTTCTACGGCACAAACTTCCCAGAGGAGCATGAATGAAAACATCACTTCCCTTGTACTTACCATACACTGTTCCCCATTTATTATGAAGCCAATCTACAGCACTGCTTCTAGACTCCACCAAAATGGCTTATGAACACAAGACAATGCATGTGATAATTGGGAATTCAAGACTGTAATACAGGCATGGACAAATCATAGCCCGCCCATGGCTCTTCCCAGATCATCTTTTCCTGGCAAACAAGGATGAATTCCCTCCTCTGGAAGCCTCTGAGTACATCAGTTCACATTTTAAATAGGCTGCAGGGGCTCACTGAACTGTTTAACATTAAAAAATACAATTTTCCCCAAATCAGAAGTGGATGCCTGTCTGCCTTCTTTTTATACTGAGAAAGTGTGACTTGTCCAAGATTACTCAGTAGGTTTCGACTGCTGAGTGGGATTTGAACCCTAGTCCAACATTCAAACCACTACACCACAATATTTCTCCTGTACAACTTGTCGCTTATACCAAATTGGTCTGCAAATAACTCAAGACATCTTTCCCACTCAACCTCAAAGCCAAGAAAAGGTATGGTTCATTATCAAACTATTTGAACTCAATGCCCTCCACTCCCTCAGCAGCCCGTGACAGTCAGGGGTGCTTACAAGCTTTTCATATTCTCTCCTGGTCAGAGAAAGCAGCTGAGGTAAATATGCTACGTGGAATAAAGCTACTGGCTGCAGAAGAAAACTCACTCTCAGCCACGGACCCTCTTGCTTAGAGGTTCTCTCTCTGTATGTTTCTGTTTTGCTCCATGCAACTTTCTGGGCACAGGATCTTTATATCCCCTTACTTAATCTTAACAAAGCCATGCTGCTAACATTACACTGAGGAAGTATGTATTTAAAAACCGCATCTGTTAAAACACTGCCAAGGAGGTAGGCCACATGCAGCAGGAGCTGTCCCTGTGGAAACTGCTGCTGCCACAAGGAAATATGTAGCACTGGCCCCACAGCAATTTTCCCAGAAAGGTTGGCGTGGCCTTTCTGGAAGCCAACAGAAAATTCTGAAAGGAGGTGGTGGTGTTGTGTGTGTGTTCAAGTCATTTCTGACTCATGACAACCATATGGTGAACCTCCCATGGGGTTTTCTTGTCAAGATTTTATTCAGGGGAGGTTTGCCGTTGCCTCCTGTTGAGGCTGAGAGAGTGTGACCTGACCAAGGTAACCCAATGGGTTACCATAACTGAGGAAGGATTCTAATCCTGGTTTTCTAGACTCATAGTCCACACAGAATACACAACAAGAAGTAACTTTTGGGGTCAACTTGAAATGAGTTCTTTTTATTCTTGAAATGCACACAGTGAGGCTGGTTAGAAAGTAAAGGAAGAGAGGGAGCGAGACAGACAGGAAGGAGACAACCATCGCTGTGACCATTACCTTATCATATTTAACTAGGCTTTCAAGAAATCTCCCTGGGTCCTGAAGAAGGCCTTTGCCAGGTTCCCAATAATCATCTATCTTGGAGCCTGGCTTCTCTCCTGCCACTTTCTTGGGCTTAACTCCCTTCATAATGCAGACAGCTTCAATAACCATTTTCACGCCGACTGGAGGACGCTGCATCGTGCGTACCTAATTGAAAATATGGAGAAAAGAAGTAGATCAATAGATCAGTGTCCTATTTGCAGTAGATAATTTTATTCTAGGCTACAGCATTAAGGCATGAAATTAAACAAGAGGAAAACATATCACTGCACAGAACTTGGAATATGTTCTTTAATTCAATATCACATTAGCTGCCTTTACCAGAAGGAAAACTAACAATCAAGATGATGATGATGATGTATTTATATAGCACCATCTAAGGACATGACACTTTGCAAATGATGAGAGTGTAGGTCCCTGTTCCAAGGGGAAAAAATTGGAAAAAATACAATATGGAGTGGAAATGAAAGCAGTGGTAAAAGAGAAAGAATATACAGCAATTTCAGAGACATATATGTGGCTTGCTTACATTAGCCTTGCTAATATAAATGGGAAGCATTGAGATTGAAAAGAGGTGGCACCATGGAAACATTCTGGGCAGTTCCAGATACAAGAATAGCAAGGGGGAAAAAAGGCTGGAAAAATTTCAAAGATCCCTCTTTGAATGACTGAGGGTGGTAGAGTAGAACAAGAAGAGGTCATAGGCTGGGAAACATGTGGGTAAAAAAGCAGAAAGATGAGAGAGAGTATTAATGGGTGGTAAAGGTGAGAACTCTCTGCTGCCTCCAGAAGCAAACAGATAATCAGTATTGGGATTTCAGAAACAGCATCACCCTGATCCATAAGGCAACTGCTTGGCCTTGAAGGTATGCCCTCTATTTCTTGTTTTTTCAGCTAAACAGGAAAGAAAATTTCAGAACATAAAACTCCTCCTCCCATGAAAACCTTTGGCTGACAAAATTCTCTCTTCTAAGCAGCCATTAAAGGTACAAAACCCATCTCATGCCAAAAGATGACTAAGTGATAGATATACATGGCTTAGGAAAGTATCCCAAGAAAGTTTGTTTGGAATGACACCAAGACCTATCTTCTAGTAAATAAAGTTAGGACTGCAGTACTGGGAAGCATTAAATGCATTAGACTATAAAACTATAATATATACAGACAGCTGACTGTTCTTCCAGCACCATCATCCATAGAAAATCGATTATCAGTTTTTCAGATGGGCTTTGTTGCTGTAGCTTTAATGTTGTTACAAGGAAAATTAGCAGGTGATAACATTTAACTCCATACTGTGAAAAGCCGTCCCTGTGGATTTCTGTAGACCAGCCACAAGAGCACTACATGTCAGACTGTTTTTCCCCCTTATCAGCTTGCTACCCTCATAGAGGTAAGCCTATTGACAAGAAACAAGCAGTTTCCTGAACTTTTCATTCTGATGAGAGGCAGCTGGTTGTGGCCTACAAGCTCATACAAAGTTCCTGAGGATCACATACTCAGTCTTTGAAAGGAGGAAAAATATTCTAAACTTCATAGTTAAGTCAGTTGCAAAAGTAAGCAGTAAAGACCATGTGTAAAGAATAGAAATGGCAAGAGACCTACCTGTGTTCTTGCTACTTACCATTGTGGCATGTTAATATCAATTAAAAAGCAAACTAAGATATCTTATTCATAGGATTGTTCCAAAGTGGTCATGGAGTATTGGTGAAAAACTGATACCTGGCTTCCAAAGATAAAGACCACAGACAAATAAAAGTGCACACATCTCTCTATTCTAATAAACATTTTTCTTCTACTCTCTCAGGCTAAGAGAAGCAAAGCAAACATGCTTTCTCGGAGACATTCCAGAGCTTTTCTTCTTGAGACGGTTGACAGAGGAGCTGAGTTTGTGGAGATCCTGAAAATTGTCTATCCCAAGGCAGGCTGCCTTTACAAGGAGGATTTTGACTGGCTCTTTGACTGTCCCCAGACAGAGCAGTTTCTTGAGTGGTTTTGCAACACAGTAGGGGAGGAGAACATACTGGATACCACTGAACTGGAAACCTATGAGAAACTGGTCATTTCTGGAAAGCCTATTCTAGAAGGGGAAGCACTGGAGGAGGTGTTGAAGACCTGCTCTCAATCCTCTGAGCTAAAATGTGCTCCACAGGAAAATGAAGCCCCGTCCCTTGAAATTCTTGAACAAGAGATGCAGTCACTGAAGAGCCAGCGTGCCTGTCGCATAAAGCGGTACAACAAACTTCAAATTCGTGCAGCCAGCTTGAAGCAAGAGGTCAATTGTTCAACAGAGAAGAAAGACAAAGGCAGCAGGGAGCTGAAAAAGACACTCCTGAAACTGGAGCTGGAGAATTTTCACAGCAATGATGTTCTCAACCAGGTCTGTAAGACAGTAAAGGAGCTGATTCAGAGGCACACAGACCCTAGAAATGAGCGAATGAGAATACCCATGGCTACAGCAGACCTGAGTCATTACCTGTACTTGGAAGAAACAACCATAAAGGTGTTTTCAGGATACCTTTCAAAGATTATGCCAGGTAGTATTCATGATATGGAAGGTGATAAAACTGTTCTGGCAAGGAAGTGGCAGGAAAGCACTTGGGAAGAGCTGAATACAGATACCATAACAAGACTAGCCCAGGAAAGACTGTTAGAAAACAAGAGCCTAACCAGTGACCAAGACCTTACAGATCATACAATAACCACAGGTGTACCAAAAAGCCATGTACTCTATGAAGGGCAGTTGGCTAGAACAGATGACTCAAAATTTACTCAGAAAGCCCTGTCAGAAGAAATGAACAAGCCAAAACCAGAAGGTTTCAGAACTTGTGGTCTAGCTGCTTGGGATGGTTTTCAAGGACAGCTGAAACAAGCAGAAGCTGATGAAACACAGCACCTTAAAGAAGACAACCTGGACACCTGTCAGGAAGAACTAGGGCGCATGGAGTTAGTTTACATGGGGAGCCAGATGGTGGTATTCATGACCTCTGCAAAAATTAAAGGAATTTCATCCTCTTTGCAATGGGCAATAAAAGCCTTGAGGAATGTTAAAGAGAAGAAGGTAAGCCACTAGCCTTCAGTAAACAACACTTGCAGAAGAGTCTCCCAAAGACAGAAATACATGCTGACTGTTGCTATAGGGACAATAAAGAGCTAGAGTGATATCTAAGTGCAGGAAAATAGATTGTCACTCATCTGCCTTCTGGCAGGCCTGCAATTCTTTTTTTTTATTTTTCCCACCTGGACTGAATGTGACAAAATTCAGAAACAAGCTGTTGTTTGGCACAGCAAGCCCTCCTGGTCCCTGCAAGCTGAAGCTTGATAATGTCCTCCCATGTATTCCGCAGCAGCCAAGCCCTGCAGCTTACACCATCCTTATACATCAGGGTGGGAAACTTCTCACAAACCAGGGGTCAACATTTCACCCTCAGAATTCTCTGTGGGCCTGGAAATCTCCCCCAGATCTAGTTGTGATTTCACTTCCTGACTTTTGCTGGCTGAAGGGGCTTCTATGTTGTTTTTAGCACATAAACAACACTCCTGATGGGCTCCAGACAAGGAAAACCAACAGAGAGATTTGTGAGAGGGTCACCAAAGGACACACAGGGCTCTGAGAAATACATTTTTATGCTTGTCAACAAAACTGATATAAAAGCCATTGTCCTTTCCTGTCAAATTGAAACAGATTTTTCATTAACTGCATGGAAACACTAAATTTATTGTCCTTGTTTCTCACAGGTGGAGGAAGAGAAGGGAGAACTGTGTCTTCGCATAGCCATTTGCCAGGAGCAGCTGAGCATCCTCCAAAATGAGATAGACCAGGCAAAGACTCAACAGCTTGTGCCTTTGCTTCAGGGCAGTGCCCGCCTTCTTCGCTTGCCTATAGTAAGTGGGGAACTTGACTTGGAAGACTTCAGACTTGGGCATCTTGAGTTGATGCAAGAGGACACTGCTGCCCAAATGCTGGGCCAACTGAGCCATTTGGAGCTGCTGAGTCTCTTGCTACTGCTGGAGAAGAAGAATGTGCAGCAGATGGGGACTTTGTTAGGGGAGATGTCGACTATCCTGAATGAACTGCTGTCAAAGTTACAGGATTGGCAATCCTGCTCTGAGGATTCAAGGTTCTCCATCAAGCAACGCCCACGAACTCTGATAGACCCCAGTGATTTCACCACCTTACGGTAAAGGCTAGGAAGAGCTGAATTATTGCAGGTCTCTGACAGTCTTTAAAAACCAGGAAATGCAGTACTTCCTTGGCTTAAGAAAGTGGGAGTGATCAAAAAGGAAAATAAGATGGTAGAGTACTAAAACCCAAACAAAATAAATACAGTCGGACTCCTGTATCCGCAGGGGATTGGTTCCAGCCCCCCCCCCGCAGATACTGAAATCCGTGGATAGGAGCGAACGCCCTGTCCCCCTCTTGCCCCCAGCCAATCAAGGTGGCGAGGAGCTGCTGCGGAAGCCACCGTGGCGGGATCATGCTCCTCGCTCCTTTCCTGCCCACCACTGCTAAAATCAGGCTCTCAGCAGGAGGCAGGGGGCAGGAGGCAGCAAGGAGTGCAATCCCGTGCTCCTCGCTCCTTTCCCGCCCACTGCCACCGTGATTGGGCCCAGGGCGAGGGGCAGGAGATGGCGAGGAGCACGATCCCACGCTCCTCACTTCTCTCCCACCTGCTGCCACTGTGATCCCGGCAGCAGTAGGGAGCAAACCGCGGATAACTGAATCAGCGGATAATGAATCCATGGATGGGGGGGTCCTACTGTATTCCAGAGAAGGGAGAACCTGTTAGTAGCTTACCTTCTACCACTATTGTGCAGCACAATAGAACCCCCCCACGAGGGGGAAATAGTCTTATTTGTGCTAAGAATTTAAATATTTAGTGTTATTAATCAATAGTTCCAAGTAATCACAGCTAATGTCAACATCTAATCTGCAAGGATTTTCTCATTATAAATCCAAGACAGAGTTTAAATTCCCTGACAAGGAGAGGGTTAGAAAAAAATGTTACTGTACCCAGTGCAGTTCTGTAACCAATTTACCCATCACTTTTATATATATATATATTCTTAAAAGTATATGATGGGGGAACTCTGAACCCGGGCCACATCTTCTCTAGACACCAGCCTTTGGTGGCTTCTTAGCTTTTGTATCTGTCTCCCCCCATTTTTAAGGCTTGGGATCAAACTAGACGCTAAGGGAAATGCAAATTACCTATTATTAGCCTGTGGTCCTTCAGAGTGGGATTTCCTCAAAGATGTGTGTCTCAGCAACCAGATTTGCTAATCAAGCCTGTTTTTACTTTCTAATGACCAATCACAAAACAGGTTAGATGGCTTAATCTAAGTATGTTATGACAAAAAGATATCTTTTGCCACTTGGGAGGGCCTCACTGAAAAACAAAAATATGCTAAACATACAGTCTAGAATAACCCTAAGTTATTGGCAGTAGGATATCTGAAGCTAAATTTGCTGGTATTGTTGATGCCACTCTTTTGCCCTGCTTATAACTAGAATGCAGTCTCTGAGAGCTTCTCCTAAATGTAATTTGGCCTTCTGGTGGAAAGCAGTTCCCTCATTCTCATCTTTACAAGGACACAAACTCTCATGGCTACATCTTGCATCTGATGAAGTAGAATCAGTCCATGAAACCCTAGGCTAGACATATCTTTCTCTCAGTCTCAAAGGTGCTACAAGATCCCTTTATATATCTCATGAATACAGTTAGCAAATCTTTTAACTGCTGAAAATGTTTTCATCTCTTCCTTAGGCTGTGGGAGATGCTGGACAAGCACAATCAAGAGAAGCAACTCTTCCGTGTCTATGAGACCTTAGCAAGCCGATGCTCACGGCTGTGGCAGGAACTAAGGATGCTCCAGGTGCAGCTAGCCACACCACTCACCCAGCTTCCTAAACTGGAGTCTGAAAACAAGGCCCTGTACTGCCTGATGTACGGTGACTCCAAATACCTAATGCTTCATGCACAGGTGTGTTGGAATCTTTGACCATCCTGTATATTTGCTCTCTAGAACCACAAGAGAACACTAACAATCATGCCACACAATAATTCTTGGTTTCGTTATATCATTATGTTTTGCATCTTTTGGATTCCTGATCGTCTGCTGAGTAGCAAACATTTTTCTCTGTGAATTTTTCAAAGGATAAATCTAGAGAGATGTATTTCAATTTCTGGTCCTATTTGTAGCCCAATTTGTTTACCACCTTTCCTTACAGGAACTCTCAGAATCTTTGGATCTGCTCAGCATCACACATGCCAAACTCTACCAAATGCTAATGGACACCCTGAGTGACTTGAAGGCCAAACGCAAATCCCTGCAGAGCCACTTTCAGAAGACAGAGCGCAGCCTCTACGTGCACTTCTTCAACAAGCCAGACCACCTGAAAGAGCTAGTAGAAGATGCTGAGGAGCAGAAAGTGGCACCTTCATAGGCGTAGGTACAGTCAGCTCCAGAACAGAGCAGTAATTGAGTAGAAAACAAGTGTGATGGTTTTCTCCAAGGATACCCATCTTATCTTAACTTGGATTAGATGGAAAGTGTTTCTCACACTTTCTTAATAGTATAAGCTTTCATCTACTGACATGTACTTTTCACAGATTATCATTTTTCTTTTAGATCCTAGGAACTCATGGGACATCCACTGTGATGTATTAAAAAGTTAACAGCATTAAAGAATTGGTTTGGCAGATAACACCCACTACCATAAAGCACATAAGTAAAAAAATGTAGTTGCAGAAGGACTTAACATATGGCGCTTTTCTTCTACAGTTACTAGGGAAAAGACTCTAAAATCGGTGTCCATCCAAGTTTGGATCACAGGGCAGAGGAAGCATTGAATGCACGGACTGAGGCACGCTGGACAGAATAAAAGCTATAGTTTCCATTTCTAAGAAGAGGTATGACACACTTGTTTTATATCTTTCTTGTGTACTTATTTATGTTTCAACTCCATGTCCAACTTCAAAAGCTATAATAAAAAGATAGTATGAGTACAAAGCATAGTACATGGTTAATTGTCAAGGCAATCAAATTACATTTTTCATACCAAATAGATTCATGGTGTACAGAAACTGTAAAAGAGCTGACCATGATCCATGACAACCAGCTCTATGCACATAGTTTCAGAATTCTGCAGTGAGAGCCGGAGGCTCCTGCTAAACTGAACTGATCTCTAGCTAAGAATGGGCTCTCTTCTTGCACTCTAGCTGTGTTTATACTATGGGTATAATGACAGATCAAAAATAGACACGTACTTCTGAATGCATCCTTTAATACTTTAGGTAGCATGTTGCTGGCACTTGACAACACAGAGAAATTATTTCTCAATGGTATATGTGGGAATATGTGTTGATGCTCATGGGTTTAGGCAACAACCAATGGTATACCTTCACATGCATAGCAAAAATGTACAACTAGAACATCACAAATCTCCAACTATTCAATCTATGACTATTTAACTCTTAAAATCAACCCAAAATAATGACAACTGCTTAACCGCAGATTCACTCTGAAAACTGTTACTCCCTGAACAGGGTATACTGCTTAATTCCTGCACTCAGAAACCTCTCCGCTACCTAAGGGACATTGATGATATCTTCATAATTTGGACCCATAAAGAGAACTGACTCACTTATTCAATACCAGAATTTCAGCAACTTCCACTCTATCATCCGTCTCAGCCTGGAACTATCAACAGGACAAATTCACTTTCTGGACACCACCATATAGCCACACAAGGAACATCTAAGCAACATACTATATCACAAATTCACTGACTGCTACACATACTTATGCACCTCTAGTTTACACCCTGAATGTACTACCAAATCCATAGTTTACAGACAAGCCTTTCAATACAATCACATCTGTTCAGACCCGCAAGACAGGAATGCCAAACTCACAGAATTACAACAAGTATTCCTCAAGCCACAGTACTCGCCATATGAAGTAAAAGAAAAAAAAATCTTGTGCCCAGGACTAACCTATTACAGAACAGACTAAAGATAAGAAATGGCAGAATCTCACTAGTGGTCACATATAGCTCCCAACTGAGACCACTCAGACATATCATCAATGAACTGCAAGCTATTCTGGACAATAATGCTGCCCACTCAAAGGCTCTGGATAGCAAGCCTTTACTTGTCTACAAACAGCTTCTCAATCTCAAACACTTATTTACCTACAGGAGGACACATAATATGGGTGGGGAGATGGATAGAAGATCTTGCCACAAACCTAAATGCCAACTCGGCCCACATACCTACTTGGGAAATGTCATCACATGACCTAATCACATCACCCACAATACTAGAGGTACTTTCACTTGCCCATCCTCTAATATGATCTATGCCATCCTCTGTCAACAATGCCCTTCAGCATTCTACATTGGGCAGACAGGCCAGTTTCTATGCCAGAGGATAAATGGATGTAAATCAGATATTAGGAATGGGAATACATAAAAACCAGTCGCAAAACACTTCAATCTTCCTGGGTATTCCATCTCAGACCTCAGAATAGCAGTTCTTGAAGAAAAAAAAAGGAAGATTGGAAAGAGAAGCAATAGAATTTGAATATATCCACAAACTCCACACCAGTGAGTTGAATAGAGACAATCATTTCCTGGCCCACTACACATTATAACACTAGTTAACACCCCAGTCTCATTGGCCAGTTTACTACATCTTCTTTCTGGTTCCCAGACAGCATCACACTATGTTCTAATAACTCTCTCCACCATTCATATCATTACTTACCGTAGGCAACATAGTTCCTCCTGCCTTCATCCCCCAATGACCACTGTTAAAACTGAACTTATTACTTCATCACTATTCTCCCAAGTTTTGCACTTCTGCTATTCAGAAATATAGCCTGCTCATTAAAGTCTGTTCCCAGGCACTTCACTCCATGCATGCGTCTGATGTAGTCTGCAAAGGCTTATGCTGCCAACTTCTTTTTCCCAGTCCCAAAAGTGTTACAAAATTCCTTTGCATACTGATCCAGACTAACAGGGCTATATCTTTGAATTCTACTGAAAAATAGTAATTCTAAATGTTCTGGATGTGCTGTATAATTGTGGCTGATATCCCAGCTAGCATGTAAATTTAAATGCCAGCGGGTAAGATATTAGAGAAGGAGCTATAGTCCCAATGGCTTTGGGCTGTTTTCCAGTGATTGTCAATATATTCTTCCCAGCTATGATAACAGCTTGGTATTCTGGCTTCAGTTCTATGCTGTAAGTTCTACTGAATTTACCAGAACTTATATCTAAATAAACATGCAAAGGATTGTACTGCATGAGGTGATTCTTGCTTTTATTCCCCTCATTCATCTTCCCTAATAAAATGGTGTTACCTACTAGCATTGCTATAAAGCCAATGGTAGTTTAAGGCAGTAGAAGAATCAAGAGAGAATAATAAGACTGTTGCAATCTGGTAACAACTCATATAAAGGGTGGGGGCAGATGAGAATGGGTCAGCTAGTGAATGTTGATTGTTGACCTTGTCTTAAAAAGTGCAGACACTGACACAAGTAGAATAGTGGTTATTGCCCCCTTGGGCGAAGAGCTATTTTCTTTCCATTCTCTTACCTCAGTGACATCATTTTTGTTGAGGTTCCTTAAGCTTGCAAGGGCAGCATCCAGTGCTGGGAGGGCTTCTGCGAGGTCCTTCTGTGCATCATCAGCAATAGCCTGAGCTGTCTGAGCTTTCACCTTAGCTTTCATTTCCTCTGCCTGCACAGCATTTCTTGTCTCTTCTGCTACAGCTGTGTCTACCTATAGCACCACAAAGATGGTTGGAATCACAAGAGTGCTTTCAGGAGTCTGGCTGGGATCATCCAAGCTGCATCAACTGCAGTGTGATTTTCCCTTATGCAACTGTCAACCTGTGATACAGAGGTAACTGCTGGATACCAAATGAACTTTTCTTTAGTTATAGGCTCTTGCCTTTTTTGTTTTTTTTTTGGCAAATTATATAATCACTTTGCAATTGTCTTTTCTCCACCCTGGTACTGTGGTCAAGGGAAAGCTTTCTCCCATCATCCTACAGGTAAATTCGATAATAAACAAGTGAACACCAAGTAAAACTCTGTAATGTCCACTGGCACATTACTTTTGTCCTAGGTCAGTCCCTTCCCTTCTCCTCCTACTCCAGTCCCCTGTACTTTTTGGGGAGACCACAACAGCCAAACTGGTTAGAAGTAACATTTAAGAGATTGAAGAGTTGTTACTTACGTGAACGATCATTCCGGGATGACAGGAGGAGCAATCCAGAACGCCTGGGTTTGATCCTCGTGCTAGCTGACGCAGGAGTCATTCTCAAGCTTGATGTTAGAATCCGTTAAACTGATTCCCTGACCCTCTCCCCTCAGTTTCCTTCTCTAGCGTATTGTACTTTCCACCAAACTGCCTGGTAACTTCCATTTTTATTTTAGTGGTGGGTGTGGATTGCTCCTCCTGTCATCCCAGAATGATCGTTCATGTAAGTAACAACTCTTCATTCTCGGGCTGACAGGAAGATCAATCCACAACGCCTGGGATTTCCCCAAGCTGTTCTATGGGTGGGTATGTTCTCTACAGCACAGCTTGCAGCACCCTGCGGCCAAACGCCCCCTGGGATGACTTATACTTATCTAGTTTATAGTGCTTAATGAAGGTGGAAGCCTCCTTCCACCCTGCCGCACTACAAACGTCTTCCAGCGAATATGTGGAATCATATGCTACCAACATAGTCATCGAACGTGCTGAATGTGGCCACACATTAACTGGTCTTGGCTGCTTAGAGTAGTCATAACATATGAAAATACAGGTCTTTATCCATGCTGCGATTACCGCCTTACTCGCCCGCTGACCAAGTGTCTTAGGCTGGAATGATAGCAGCAGCGCATCGGACTTCCGAAATTCCCTTGTTCTTTTAATATAGGCCTTTACTGCTCGCCTAACGTCCAATGTGTGCCATTTCTTTTCCAACGGGTGGACCGGCTTGGGGCAAAACGTTGGTAGATGAATCAGTTGCTGTTGTGTGAATGATGACAAGCACTTGGACTTAAAAGAAGGGTCGAAACCCAACGTCAACTTGTCATGGTCGAATTTGCACAAATTCTCATTTACTGATAACGCCGCTAATTCTGAAACTCTTCTAGCTGATGTAATAGCCAGGAGAAATGCTGTCTTAAAAGATAGTAGTCTCAATGATGCCTCTTTCAATGGTTCAAATGGTGGCGCTGTCAGTGCATTCAACACTAAGTTCAAGTCCCAAGATGACAACCTATGCACCGTTGGAAAAGAAGACAGCGTTGCTCCTCTCAAGGAACGTTTTATGTGAGGATGCCTTCCATACGAAGTACCGTCCTCCGTTAAAATAGCTGATAACGCTGCCACCTGCTTTTTCAAGGTGTTAGGCCGGAGACCCTTCTCCAGACCATCTTGCAAGAAGTGGAGCAGATGTGTCACTCCTACCCCTGCCAAAGGAACCTCTTTCTCCTCGCACCATTTTGTGAAAATTTTCCAAGTTCTGTCATAAATTTTCTGTGTGGACTCCCTACGGGAACCAAGTATAGTTTTGACTACATTTTCAGTATACCCATGTTGGGTTAGAAATCGCCTCTCAACCTCCAAGCTGCCAGATTTAACCACTTGGGGTTTGGATGGTTCATTGGTCCCTGCCTCAGTAGATCCGACCTGCAAGGCAACCTCCAAGGTGGACCCCGGGGTAATTGCAGTAGTAATGGGAACCATGGTCTCCTCGGCCAAAACGGCACTATCAACACCACCGAGGCTTTCTCCAGGCGTATCTTCGCCAGTACCCTTTGTACAATTCGAATCGGTGGGAACGCACAGTGAGCCCCTGGGGGCTATGGTACCAACAATGCATCACATGCTTCGGTACCTTTGTCGCCAAGTATTGACAAATACCTTTTGAATTTGGTAGTCTCTGCAGTCGCAAATAAGTCTACTTGTAAAGGCCCAAAAATGCTGTTTATCATTTGGAAAACCTCCACATTGAGGGACCACTCCCCTGGATGTAGACAATTCTTGCTCAAATAGTCTGCCTGGATGTTTTGTTCCCCCTTCAAATGTACTGCAGTAATTGAACGAACATGCAACTCGGCCCAATTGAGAAGACGAGTCAACTCTGTCACTAGAGAGACTGAATGTAGTCTTCCTTGTTTGCATATATAAGCCTTGGCCATCATGTTGTCTGTCAACACTTTCACATGACGGTCCTTCACAAGGTGCACACACTTCTGAAGAGCCAGACAGATGGCCCTCAACTCCAGAAAGTTGATATTGTGGTGCTTGTCTGCGGCCATCCACAGCCCCTGCACAGAATGACCTTGGCAGTGAGCTCCCCAACCAGAAAGGCTCACATCTTTTGTTATATGCACCACCTCCTGTTTCTGAAAAGGTATGCCCGACGCCACATTCCGCCTTTTTAGCCACCAGATCATGCCCGTCCAAATATGACGAGGCACCTCTACTTTGTAATGCCTCTTTCTTGCAATGGCTGATTGATGCCCCATTAACAGCCTCTGCAAGGGCTTCAAATGGAAACTGCCCCATTGAATCAACTGAGTTGTTGACACTAAAGTACCCAGAATTTTCGCCAGCTGCATCAGATCCAGTGATCTGCTTTGCGATAACATCCGAGCCACTTGCTGTACTTTCTCCAATCTTTCCGAGGAAAGATACATTCTGCCTTTCCTTGTATCTATCCGTGCCCCCAAATGAGTCAAGTTCAATGTAGGTGTCAACATGCTCTTTTCGATGTTGAGCAGAAATCCATAAGCTGAGAGCACTTGTATTGTCAACTCCAAATCGTGTTTTAGCTTGGCTTCTGACCGTGCCTTCAATAAGATGTCGTCCAAGTAGGGAAACAGCTGCACTCCCTGTACTCTTAGGAATGCTACAAGCGGAACTAGAACCTTTGTGAAGACTCTGGGTGCAGATGCCAGGCCAAACGGCAAGGCCTTGAACTGATAATGGTCACTCTGGTAGTTGAACCTCAGGTATCTTCTGTCGTCCACACACATAGGGATGTGGAGATACACTTCCTTCAGGTCTATAGATGCCATATAGTCCCCTATCTCCAAATTGTCCTTGATAACCTGCAATGTCTCCATTTTGAATTTTTTGTACTCCACAAACTTGTTGAGATACCTGAGGTTCAACACCGGTCTGTATTTGCCATTTGGCTTGGGCACCACAAAAAACACTGAGTACAGCCCTGTGCCCCTTTGTTGCTCTGGAACCTTCTCTATGGCTCCTGTATTTAACAGATGTACAATTTCTTGGTGCACTACTTGGTGTCTGCTCTGCTCTTTCGGGACTGGGGAAGGAAGAAATCTGTCTTTGGGTGTGGTGTTGAAAAATGTTTTGTAACCCTGGGTCACCACCTTTAATACCCACTGGTCTGATGTTATCTGAGACCACTTGTACCCGAAAGACAGAAGTCTTCCCCCCACTTTCTGTTGCTGGTAGTACTGCGGCTTTCCTTGCTTGGAATTACTTCCAAGCTTCCCTTGTCCCTGCTTACTGTTTTGGTACTGCCTTGCATATTGAGGTCTTGGTCTGCCCCATTGGAATCTAAATGTCCTATACTCGGAGCTTCTTGCTGCATATCCATAAGTCCTACCACCTTGAAAGGAATAGTTTGAATTTCTAAAGCCTCTCCTATCCACCTTCCTCTTTTGAAGAGTGGGCACGACCTGCTTCTTCTCCCTAGTCTCCACCAAGACCTTCTCTAAGGCTTTGGAACCAAAAAGTAGATCACCTTGAAATGGGACATAAGCCAAATTACTGCGCGATTTTTGATCAGCTTCCCAATGGCGCAACCACAAGGAACGTCTTGCCACTGTTAACATATTTATGTTCCTTGCCGCATATATGGTAGCATCCAATCCAGCGTCTGCGACATACTTAAGGACCCTCTGAATCCTCTCCACTGCCTTTAATAGTTCTTGCACACTGAGATCTTGGGCCTCCAAGATGTCCTGTGACCACAAGACCACCGCCCATGCAAACATTGATGCAGCAGTTGATGCCTTAATTGCTGCAGAGGCTGCCTCATGAGCCTTGCGCAAGGATGATTCTGCCCTGCGCTCATCCATTTCTTTTAATTGCGTGTCATTTTCCCTAGGGACAATAGCTCCCGATACTAATCCTGCAATTGGAGCGTCCACAGGGGTCACCTTTAAGAACTCTACATCTTCCTTCAAGAAGGAGTACAATTTATGATTGTATGATAAACTCTTCCTAGCACTACCCTGATTATTCCACTCTGCCAAGATGACATCTTTAAAAAGTTCTGGCAGAGGAAACTCCATACTTCTAGATTCTCTTTTCCTAATTACCGATGCTAATTTACATTCTTTACTTCCTTTCCCTTGGTCAACCTCATCACAATCCAGACCTAGTGTTTGAAGCACCTTTTTCAGTGCACCCTTAAAGCAATCCGCTTCAAACATTCTGTCTGTCTCAGATTTATCCTCCTCCTCAATATCAGAGTATTGGTCCTTGATTTCCTCCACTTCGATCACCTCCTCCTGATTCATGTCATCATCACTAAACTTTTCCACTTCAGGCATAACCTTAGTGACCCCTCTCGACTGGGCAGGGGATGCCCTTTTTAACATAGACTTTTCCTTAGAGGAACTTTGCTTTTCTCTATTTGACACCCCTGACATTGTACTTGCACTAGGATTGTCAGTACAATCCAGTTTTCTTTTCTTGGCCTGCTGCTCCCTTCTGTCTTCATCACCCTCAGGGGCAATTTGATGTAAATTCATTTGATTATTTATTACTTGGTTATTATTAACTGATTGTGTCTGGAAATCAATTTGCTGAGATGAATTCATAACTCTCTGTCTCGCCATTTGAGTACTTAGATGTCTCCAAATTCATTAGACCCTGTTGATCCATTAAAACTGCCTTGAGCTGCGCTGAGACAGCGTCTCTAATCATCTGTTGCATCTCCCCATGGAGACTATCACACATATATTGCCTTTGGCTTTGGCCGCCCATGAGTGGGCTCCCATTATGGGTCTGGCCTTCGCTGCGGCGCGTTAGCTAGCCATCTGGCTAGAAACTGTCTCATGTCTGTCCCCCACGGCAACCTATCCACTGATGAAGCTGCCTGGTCATAATAGCTGTTCTCCACCATGAAAGGCGTGGCAGCTCTGCGCACCTCCGCAGGCGCAGGCACATTTTGGCCCTTGCTATTGGCCGCGTGCGTCGCCACACTCAAAATGGCGTCCGCTGAGTCAGGGGGCTGTCTTTCTTTCCAGGCGCCATCTTGGAATCCTTGTTTCCAAGATGGCGTCTGGAACCCTCGCCAGTAAGTACCTGTGCTATGTTTTGTGAGCTTTTTAACCCCCTGCTTAGCCTTCTTATTTTTCCTGTCCGCCCTCTTCTCAGACAACTTTTTCACTTCTGAGGACCTTTTGTTGGCTGCCATTTTAAGCTCATCAGCCTCGCTCTCACTGGAGGACTGGAAAATTTTTCTGAGCTCCGTTGTGCGCTCTTCCTCAGAGAGACGCTGCGTTTTTTCTTCCTGAGCAGTAGCTCCGAGAACATCATCTGAAGCCTGCCTTGCGGCGGTCTTCTGGACGGTAGGCTGCTTCGTAGTGCCCGAGCCCAGCTCCGTGGTGCTGCGGATCACCTCCTCTGCCAGGCCCACTTTTCCAGGCGTATTTTTCTGGGTAGCCATTTTTCTATCAGAAGCTAATATTTAATTCTTCTCTCTTCTGTTTTTTTTTTTTTCCAGCTATTCTAAGTTACTTTACCCCACTAAATGGAGAGGGAGTCTAATGTGTCCTACTGTCACGCAGGAGAAAACAAAAACTGAGGGGAGAGGGTCAGGGAGTCAGTTCAACAGATTCTAACATCAAGCTCGAGAACGACTCCTGCATCAGCTGGCATGAGGATCAAACCCAGGCGTTGTGGATTGATCCTCCTGTCAGCCTGAGAATATATACTGATTTGTGCACAACAATGATGTGGAAGGTGTGTGTCTCCACCTGTTAAGACTCTTACTCCTATCATTCCTGGCCACTGGCCATGTGAGCTGGGGCTGATGGGTTGCAGGACAATAGCAGCTAGATGATTACAGGTTCACAAGACATTACCAAAAAAGCATCTTATTTTATTGATGTATGTAGCTATGCTTAAGGTGGGTAAACAAGAAGAGTTCAGCCTGCATGTAACGCTGCCTCCATAGGTTCAAGCATACTGACACTGATCCTTCTTTAAGACACACAGAAAACATATACTAGAAAGACAGATGGTGTTAACAGCACAATCATGTGCATGTTTACTCAAAGGTATCTTTAAACCCTCCTCAAGAGAGTTTACAACAATTTTAATACATTTGCAATGTTAATTAAGATGATCTCAAACTGTTTAGGGGTACTTGCTGAATAAGAAGCTGTGTAACCTTTAACCACTGCTTCTTCTAACGACAAATTCAGCTGGTGAGTATGTATGCATTTAAATATTACTTGAAGGCATACAACAACAACAAAATCCCTTCCTATATCATAAGATCTCTGGGCAATTTAGATTAAAATAAGTTTGAATAATTTAAAATGTAAGAGAATAAAAATGTAAAGCAATAAAGAGAATTTAATTTTACTAAAAAGCACTGATTTAAGAGTTTAAAAAGTTAATACGAAAAATATATAAAATCACCAGTATACAACTTGAATGAAATAATTAGGCCCTAAAGGGGTGTTTTTTTTGGTCAAGTTTAATATTGACACTGGAATGAAACCAGTGTCGCAGCCAATCAGTCCTCCAGTGGAAGAGGATTGTATAAGCAGTGTGCCATGTCAGAAAAGGCCCTCTCTCATGTCCTCACATAGTGTATTGCTCCAGCTGGTGGAGCACAGAGGAGAGTCTCTCCAACCGATCTTAGTTCTGGGAGAGGCATAAATAGGGAGAAGTACTCTTTCAAATATCAAGGTCTCAAATTATTTAGGGCTTTAAATGTCACTACTAGCACCTTGAATTCAGACAAGAAATGCATTGGCAGCCAGTATAATTCTTTTAGAATAAGTATTATATGGTTTGTGTAAGATTTCCTGTCAGTAATCTACCTGCTACTTCCAAGTCATCTTCAATGGGGATTAAAGATGTCACAAATGGGACATACCATATATGGGGTTACTTCCTCCCAGTTTGAAGTATCAGTATCCTCAGGGAGCATTCAGCTGTAGTATGTTTAACTCAGAAATAAATTTTAGGGAGAGAAACAAAAGTGAAACACCCAGATCTCTCAAAACAAGCCCTCCATAAGTCTCCAAAACTGTCAGGACATTCAATGACCACAGAACGCAGCAGAACAGTTGGAAAAGAAAAGTGCAGTGGGGGAGAGATAAAATGCCTTTCTTGAAGGGGAAAACTATCTGGAGTGCTGAACAGGAGAAAGGATTGGTGTAAAACATTTTGTTACACTCTTGAAAAATAGCAAATGTAGTCTTCAGATTCTTCATACATGCTAAACTAAAGTATGTGTAGTGAAAAGTGTGCTTCTCTTAACAATCACATGTGTAATGAATAACTAAATAGGAAGCAACATATGGACTGAAGCGAAATGTCTGAGTGAGAAAGCAAGGCCAGCTTGAGCCATTTTGGCACCTGGGTGAAGAAATCCAAATGGTACCTCATCCTTTGTAATAAGAAAAATATATGATACATCATAATTTGCCATTTTTTAAAGACGTTGTCAATGTCCTGCCCCATACATCCAACATAAATACAGCTTTCCTCTGCAAAAGGCTAAATAGCAGAAGTGATTGCACACAGTCCAGCGATCAGGTTCTGTTCCTTCATTTCTTATCCTAGCAATATTATCCCTTCTGTGCCAGTTTCTGAAGGCAGACTGCATACCTGGATTTGTTCCATGGTTAGTAGTGTATCTTTGGCAGCTTCTGCCAGCAGGGGGCGTGCTAACTCTAGCTCTTCCTGCATTTTTGCCACATCTTCAGCTGTTCGCAAAAGCTAGAGAGAGACAGTCAGTGAAATCTGATTAATGAAAAGTAGAACAATTTGTTGCCACCACACTTAGAACAGAACAAGGGTTTGGAGGGAGAATTTAAAAGTGGTTTCACATCACTTCAGAGCACCTGTACTTTGGCAGAGGTCCAGAATAATATCAACCAACTTGAGCACAATCCTATCAAAGGTAAACCTTTAAAACTCCCACTATATTTGGTGAGATTGATTTCACTGTGTTCATAACTCTTTCACTGAAATCTATGTGGCTCCCGTCCTGTCCATAACTCTCATTATTCCTACTCATGATGGCTGAGTATGATGGAAACTTCAGTCACAGAAACCTAAAATCACAGAGTTGGAAGAGGTCCCATGGGCCATCATGTCACACCCCTCTTTTCAGTATAGAATCTTTAGCTAAAACATCCCCAGCAGATAGCTGTCCAGCCCTTTTTTCCGCAGATGTCAGAGAATGGGACCCTACCACCACTCCAGGCAATTGCTTCCACTGCTCAACCACTCTTACTGTCAAGAAGTTTCATCTAGTGTTCAATCAAAATCTACCCTCCTGTAACTTCAGATCATTTGACCTGGTGCTACCCGATAAGAGAGCAGGTCTGTCCCTTTCTCTCTGTGACACCCTTGAGGTATTTACAGAGTGCAGTCATCATCATCTAGAGCTGCCATTCTCAACCTTTTTTTTTTTTTGGCCATGGCCCCCCAGGAATTCTTCTCAGGTTCCAGGGCCCCCTGTCACACAAGGATACAACACGAACAGCCAGGCAGAAAATAGTTTATTACTGAACACCAAGAAAACTTGAACATTCCAACACAGTGGACAAAACTTTAAAAAAAGACTGTACAAAATTAAACATCTACCAGGCCTAATGCAATCGTTGAGCTTGGTGCTTTTCTGAAAGTTTCATGATATCAGGCTCCAAATTAGACAGTAACAATTAGAAGCTACTTCTCGTCACGATATCAGTTCAAACAGTGCATTGGAAAAATATCAAAGGGAACTATTGATTGTAATTAAGGTTGCTGCTTGGTATTTCATTGGTTCAGTTACCAGGGCACCCGTAAACCCCTTGAGGCTCCCCTTCTTACAATTTTCAGTCTGTGAATACCTTTAAATGTGCCAGGACCCCCTTGGGGACTATATGCCCCCATTGAGAATGGTTAATAGAGCACCCTGCAACTGTTCAACAGGCCAGACTGGTGTGTTTTGGGACACTCAAAGTGCTGCAATGAACACTACTGGCTGATATTTTGGTTGGTTTTCTTTCAGTCATTTTCATTCATCAGTCTCATTGTGAGGTAGGGGGCTGCTTCGGAGTATTAAGGGAAGCCAACCACTGTGGTTTTGGCATATTTTCAACATATTCGAGACAAAAACTTGCCCCCAAATTGGCCCATTTTTTTTTTTAAAAAATTGAGGTGTCTGAGGGCTTTGGTGGCTTCTGGAGAGCTTCAGGGGCTGTACGTAGGGGTCCCGAGGGCTGCATCAGGCCCCCGCTCTACACTTTGCCCACCCTGCTAGAGGCTCACGGGTCTCCCCATCCATGAACTAAAAAGGCAGGTTGAATACCAGGGGTTGATATTGGGATGTTTTCAACAATCCTACTTTTTTAAACACTCCCCTGAATTCAGATGCCATGGAGAACAAGTTTTTGTTTATAATTGGAAGATGATTTTTCTCATCTCCTTGAAGCTATGGAAGAGAAGAGGGAGCACATGAACATGAGGTCCACACACACTCATTCACAGAGCTGTGGTTCCATATTGTGTCTGAACCAGACCTGCCTTTTCACATGAGCCATGTATTCATTATCTGCCAGTTGAACCAACTGAAATCATGATTTCATTCAGTGTCTCCAAATCCATGTCAGTAAAACAACAGCGTAAAGACAACCTTCCGTTCTGCACAGGACTGTTCTGTAGATGTCCACCTGCCCCCATCTCTGCTTGCATTTTAGTCAACACTAAAACCAATTCCATTTGAATGGGCTTTGGGGATGCATATTAGTGGATCTGATTTGTCTGTTCAAAAGATAATGTCAGAGTGCCTGCTTAATCTTACTCTTTTTGGGTTGGTGTTTTCTGCTACTGTTATACATTCAGTATATTTTTATTTTGGTAGTCTTGGATCTGATGTATACTGTTATTTTCTTTTTAGCCATACTCAGTATTTCAAAATAGAAAAGTGGAATAAAAGTGAAATACAAATATGACTCTAGGGTACTTCCAAGTACTGACTTCTACCAGCAATCACCAAGCTGATATGCCAGACACTTGCCCATGCTGATTGCTGCCATTTCAAACTTATTTGGGAGTGAGCAGTAAAGCTTCTGTCATACAAAACAGCAGCAGTTAACTCCAAGCCTTCAAAATGGCAGGTACCTTTCCTGTGATGCATTAAACCTATCTGAAGAGCCTTAAGAAGGAGGAGGGGTCAGTGTTGGTTTCTGTTGGTCTGAATGCATTGTTTAGCATATTCAGGGGTAGCTGTATGATGGAAACTTCAAGACTGGAAGGGACTCACCTTGTCCAAGCCACTCTTCATCCTATTTTTGGCAACTTTGAGCTCCTGTTTCTTTGTTCCTATCAAGGTGATGAAGATGCTAAGCAGCTCAAGGTAGCTTTTGGGAGTGACATAATTATGCCTTGCAAGTTCTGCCAAATATGCCTTGCACTTAAGTGCAACACTCTGATGAATTTCTACACACATCTCAATCTGTAAAGGATAAGAAACAGAAGCCGTTAGAAGTTTCTTAATGCTAAGAAGAAGGTAGAGCATGACTAACAAATGAGATGCATGGAAGTTAAAATATATAATTCAGATACTTGTGAAGTCAGCATTTCCCCGAAGGATTGGGATCAAATGCATAATAAATGGAGAAGTGACAACTGCTCCAAACACTGGCAGAGTGAATCAAACACTTTGAATTCTAATAATGAACCATATTCAATTATTAGGCAGCTGCTAGCTCTCTTTCATGTATCCCATAGCATGTATGTACCATCTGAGGTCACTGGCATGTCTGTTCCAAGAAGGACACTTACCATTCCCTGTATGACTTCAGGGGTGGCTTCAGCATCTGGGAGATCACGGAAGAAGGAAGTCGCAACAGACTCAAGGGCTTCCGCAGGCCACTCATTAAACCAGTCAATGGTACAGCAGTTCACTAGCGATGGGAACTGCCTGAGTCGTGCTCGGAATACTTCTCCAATAGGACTAGAGAGTGAAGAAACAAAGAATGAAAAATTGGTTATAAGAAAAAGCTTTAAGTCATATTACTCCAATCTGGATCCACTGTGGGGATTTTTTTTAAACAGGAAAGGTCATATAGAGATATATAAAAGGAGATAGTACATATTAAACTAGTTAGGATGGACAATTCCTACCTCACTAATTCAACCTTTGTACTAGTTAAGGCTACCACAAAGCTTGTGCATTTTAAATGTAGATATTCAAAACAATATTCAGAACAGTTTAACTGAAAAAAGCACCTCAGTCTTTGGAGATGAGAAAAGGAGGTCTCAGGTTACAGTTACCCAAAGCAAAATCTTCAAGCCTAGAACCCTTAAAGGGATGGCAACTTGGTAGATTCTAGGGTTCAGCTATGAAACTCACTCAAAGAAATACTTAAGGTAAAGATTACCAAAGACTGAGCTAAACCAGGGAAGGGCAACTGTGGCCATCCAGAAATTGTGAGATAGCAGCTTGTAGTAGCTTCAGCCAAATGGCAAGGGAACTATTGATTGATTGATTATTTATTTAAGTCATTTACATATTGCTTCTCAACTCACCAGGGCCCCAAAGGAGATGCATAATTGGTAAAAGCACATTGGAAACACGAAATAACTAAAAACCAATTAAATATTATCCAAACTTCTCTCTTACAAAACAGACAAAAATGTAATAAAAACAGTTAGAGCAGATACCCCGAATTTAAAGAGCCAAAGGCCACACAA
Organism: Cyclura pinguis; assembly: GCA_030412105.1. Lineage (NCBI taxonomy): Eukaryota > Metazoa > Chordata > Lepidosauria > Squamata > Iguanidae > Cyclura > Cyclura pinguis. Next base: position 94,001,872 of record CM059600.1, on the reverse strand, counting down.
AACAGCACAGTCTGCTGGAAACTCAGAAAGGATGGTGCTAGCCTGACTTTCCTCTGGAAGGAGTTCTTCGATCAGGGGGCTGCTACAGAAGGACCTCTGTCAAATGTACCAATAAGCCTAGCCTTATGAGGTGGTGGAAGATATAAATGGGTCTCTGGTAATGATCTTAGATTTCAGGTAGGCTCATATGGGCATATCTGAACAGGTGATCTTTCAGATATCCCAAACCTTGAGACGTACAGTCCAAAATCATCTCAAAAATCACTACTGGTCATCCCTGATTTAAATCCTTTATAGTATAACACAGTGCCCATGACCAAAACAGGTGAGGCATCTCTTCTAGAAAATCTAAGCGGAGCAGGAGCTCCAATAAGCCTACAGTGATGGCACAGTCCTGCCTGTGAACTGAGGAGAAGGAATAACTCAACTCAGCAGATTCTTCTTTCACTAAGAAGAAAAGGGTGTTCTTTCAAGAGTCTTTTGTTACTAAGCAGAAGGCATGGCAATGATAAATCCTATAGAAAGAGTTTTCTGACATACAGGATATTTAATAATATTCATTCCATTTTGCAGGAATAGTAGAAAGGTTCATATTTACTTGGAACAGTGTGTAGCAGTAAAATTATAATTAATTAAATAAATAATTAAAACGTACACTGGTATTCACTGCACTTGGTGAAAATCCAGGGACATCACTGTGTGCCTCATTGCTGTGTCTCCCCAAACAAATAATATACTTGTTACCTGCTTCTGGTTTCGTAGTACTAACTCTTCCAGTAGTTTCATTTAGCATGATGCACATCATGAGATCAAATCATTGTTTGATGTGAATAACTGAGGCAGTGCTGGCCCTAAACCTCCTAGTGTGGCATGTTGAGAAAATGTGAATGAGCAATGACGGGACCCAGTGCTCTATACCAGGACCTCTAACTCCCTGTGGTATGTGTAGCCAGTGACAGAGAAGAAAGCTACTTTTAGACTGGAGGGTTTCCTGTCACCATTTGACTTTATGGACAAGGTAAGCTCCTACCTCATGCAGAGAACTGTATGGATATTACTGCGCACTCTCCCTGTGTATGCAGCCATCAGATTGGCCTTGGTAGGCTGAAGCCCCTGGTCCTGAACAATAGGTTTCATGGTAGTCATAATCTGGTCCTGTTCATCTAAGGCATACAAGTTGGGTATGTCACCAGAATTTAGCAGGTTGTTGATATCCTCAAGGAAGGACTCATTTTTAATCTAGAAAGAAATAAAATGGGATTCTTTGATAATTACAGTGCTGTGCCCATTGCTCTTACCTAAATTTACACACCAAAGATTTAATTCTCCTTGATCAGTTCAGTGATCTGCCAGAGAAAAATCCATGTCTCACAGATTTTTTTCTAGTAATTTTATCTGAGTCCAAATAGTGGGGCTTAAACACCATTACTAGTTTAACTACAATAAATCCACTGACTCAATGGGAGCTTGGTAAATCAGCACTTACTAATTAGTTCAGATACTGAACTAACATTTGAAATTTGAGTCTCATCTTTTGGATCTAATGTTGAATTTCCATGACCTTCCCAGGCATTTCATGTTTAGAGCAATACATGTGTGCTTGCTGCCTATTTGTTCTGATTGTTCTCATCAATCTTGCTTATTCGTTTTAACAAGATCACATTTTTCCTGTTGCACTTCAATTTGTGTTGGGGGAAATGCATCAGATAACATATCTGTCGCTGCTGGGAAGTGAAGACACCTAATAGGTATTTTTCACACTGAGAATGAGAAGTTGGTACTTACATGAATAATCATTCTGGGATGACAGGAAGAGAAGTCCACCACGATTGGGTATTGATCCCTTGCGCCAGCCCAATGCAGGAGCCTTCAAATTCTAAATCAGTTTTTTCTGTTGGCCTCAGGTCCCATCCTGTCAGTTTCCTTATCTAGCGTTACCTACAGACTTTAACATCTAAACTAACCATCTAACAGAAAAATATACTAACAGAAAAACAATACTATAAATAATTAACTAGAGGCGAGTGTGGATTGCTCCTCCTGTCATCCCAGAATGATTATTCACGCAAGTACCAACTTCTCATTCTTGGGATGGCAGGAGGATCAATCTACCATGACTGGGAACTTCCCAAGCTTTACTTGTAGGGCGGGTACTGAACTAGACTGAAGACTATACTAAACAACTGCTTGTAAAACAGAGCGACCAAAAGCTGCCTGCGCTGACTTATATTTATCTAACTTGTAGTGTCTGATAAAAGTAGTTGGTTCTTTCCATCCAGCAGCAGTACATATTTCTTCCAGTGAAGAAGATACTTCATAAGGCACCGTAGTTGCCATTGATCTCGTCAAATGAGGCCATACATTCTTTGGTCTTGGCTTCTTCGAGTAATCATAGCACAAATAAATGCATGCTTTAATCCATCTGGCTATGACTGTTTTACTTGCCCTATGAGCCAGGGTTTTTGGATGAAAAGACACCAAGAAAGCCCCAGATTTTCTAAACTGACTTATTCTTTTAATGTAAATCTTGACAGCTCTTCGCACATCTAAAGTGTGCCATTTATGTTCCAACTGATGTTTTGGTCTCCGGCAAAAAGTGGGTAAGTAAATGTCCCCCACCTTTTGAATTGTAGACACAAATTTAGGCAAGAAAGTTGGATCTAGACATAGCGTCAATCTGTCTTTTTCAAATCTGCACAAATTAGCATTTATTGACAGTGCTGCTAACTCTGCCACTCTCCTCGCAGATGTAATGGCCAATAAAACGCTACTTTAAATGACATCATCCGCAAGGATGCCTCCTTCAGTGGTTCAAAAGGAGCCGATGTTAATACATTCAAAACTAAATTTAGATCCCAATGAGGAAATCTATGTACTGTTGGAAAAGTTTATAAGGTTGTCCCTTTGAGAAGTCTCTTAATGTGGGGATGAGATGACAACGATCCCCCATTCAAATTCAATGTTGCAGATAAAGCCGCTACTTGCCTTTTAAGTGTATTCGGCCTCAAACCCTTACCAAGTCCATTCTGTAAAAATTGAAGTATATGCGGAACCGTAATGTCACTTACTGGTACCGGCTTACACCACTTTAGAAAAGCTTTCAAGTCCTATTATAAATACTCTGTGTAGATTCTCTTCTAGATGCCAACACTGCTTTCATCACAACATTGTCTGAATAGCCCGAATCTACTAAATATTTCCATTCAACTTCCACATAGTTAAATGCCGCCACTCTGGATCTGGATGAAAGATTGGACCTCAACTTAACAGATCTCTGTGTGTCGGCAAGTGAATTGGCATTTCCACAGACATTTGCATCATCAAAGAGAACCATGGCCTTCTTGGATAATGAGGGCCTACTAACAACACAGTAACCTTCTCTTGCTTTATTTTTAGAAGGACCCTCTGAATAATCTTTATTGGAGGAAAAGCATAATGGAGTCCCAGAGGCCACTGAGTTGACAACACATCATGCGCCTCCACATCTCTGCTTCCATCTATTGAATAAAATCGTTTTAATTTGGCATTCCCTCCAGATGCAAACAAGTCTATCTGTAAGGGACCATAACGTCTCTCTAACTGAGCAAATATTTCTTTGTTGAGAGACCACTCCCCTGGGTGAATCCAATGTCTGCTCAAGTAATCCACTTGCACATTTAACACCCCTTTGAGGTACACTGCCGTTATCGATCTCAAATTTTTCTCTGCCCACTTGAACAATCTGGTGGACTCCACTACTAAAGGCAGTGAATGAAGCCCTCCCTGTTTGCAAATGTAGGCTCTCACTGTCATGTTGTCTGTACAAATCATCACATGTTGTTTCCTCACTACTTCCATGAATCTTAACAATGCTAGGCGGACAACTTTCAACTCTAGATAATTTATATTGTATTTCTTGTCCACTATTTTCCATTTGCCTTGAACAGATAAGTCCTTGCGGTGTGCTCCCCATCCTATCAAAATCACATCTGTTGTAACCTGAACAACACTGACAATCTGCAAGGGAACACCTGACAAATCATTCTTTCTTTTTGTCCACCAACTCAATTCCCCTTTCAAAGTGGATGGTAACGCCACTTGGCATGTCTTCTCGATACTATTGCTAACTGGTAAGGAATTAACAGCCTTTGCAGTGGCCTCGCATGAAACCTGCCCCACTGCACCAATTGAATTGTTGAAATTAGAATTCCCATCAGTTTTGCCAAAAGCATTAAGTCTGCTAACCTCAAAGCTTTTATTCTTGTTACACACTGACTTAACTTCATCATCCTTTCCTGAGAAAGATACAATTTCCCCTTTAGAGTAGAATCATAGAATCATAGAATCATAGAAATGTAGAGTTGGAAGAGACCACACGGGCCATCCAGTCCAAACCCCTGCCATGCAGGAACACCCTCAAAGCACTCCCGACAAATGGCCATCCAGCCTCTGCTTAAAAACCTCCAAAGAAGGAGACTCCACCACACTCCGAGGCAGCATATTCCACTGCCGGACAGCCCTGTCAGGAAGTTCTTCCTGAGGTTCAGGTGGAATCTCCTTTCCTGCAGCTTGAATCCATTGCTCCTTCTCCTGGTCTCTGGAGCAGCAGAACACAAGCCCTCTCCCTCCTCTACATGGCATCCCTTCAAATATTTAAACAATTTATCTTTGTTTATTTATCTTTACCAGTATTTATCTTTGTCCCTAGATGTGTCAAAACATTTGTGGGTTCCAAATGACTCTTTTCTAGATCCAGCAGAAAACTGTAGTCTTGCAATGTCTGAATAGTCAGACTCACATCTGTCTTCAATTTTACCCTTGAAGGTGCTTTCACCAAAATATCATCTAGATACGGGTATAAGTGAACACCCTTCATACGCAAATGTGCCACTAAAGGAATTAATACTTTTGTGAACACTCTCGGGGCTGATGCCAGACCAAAAGGCAAGGCTTTGAATTGGAAATGCCAATCCTGGTATTGAAACCTCAAATATCTTCTGTCTTCCACTGTCATTGGTATGTGAAGATATGCCTCCTTGAGGTCCATGGAAACCATAAAATTCCCCAGAGACAAATTGTCCTTTATGGTTTGCAACATTTCCATCTTGAATTTTTGACATTTCATAAATTTGTTCAGATATTTTAGGTTCAATACTGGCCGGAACTTCCCATTGCTTTTTGGAACAATGAAAAAGATTGAATATACTCCCAAAAATGCCTGTTCTAGTGGCACCTCCTCTTTAGCATCCATCTGCAATAGATGACAAATTTCCTGCCAAACTATCTCCTGTTTGTTCTTGTCTTTGGATACTGGTGAGCCCAGAAATCTATTCCCCAGAGTGCTGTGAAAACAAATTTTGTAACCTTGAGTTACAACTCTTATTACCCATTGATCTGTCATTATTTGTTTCCACCTCTCTCCAAACAACAGAAGTCTCTCCCTCCCCACAGGAACTTCTTGGTTGTCAATATTGTGACTTGCCCCTTTTCTGGGCAGTCGTTCCTCCTTTTCCTTGACGAGAGAATTGTCCTTGTCTACTAAACTGAGATCTCTGTCTATTCCGTTGAAACTTTCCACCTTTGAAGTGTGACATTCTGACATTATTCCTTCCTCCACAAAAGGAGTAACTGGTACTTCTAAAAGTTCTCTTTTCATTCTTTTCTTTTGTAATGTTGACATAACTTGTTTCTTATCCTTTGTCTCTACTAACACCTTCTCCAACGCTTGAGAACCAAACAACAGTTCTCCCACAAAAGGAACAAAAGCCAAATTATTACCAGATTTCTGATCAGCCTCCCAATATTTTAACCATAATGATCTTCTTGCTATGGCTATCGTGTTCGTACTCCTGGCCCTAAATGCTGTCGCATCAGCTATATATTTCAAAACTTTCTGAATTTTCCCTACTGCTTTAAACATTGCTTGCACACCTAATTGAGACTCTCCTGAATCCACAAAACAGCAGTCCTAGCAAACATTGATGCTGCTATAGAAGCTCATATTGCCACTGCTGCTGACTCATGGGCTTTCTTCAATGTTGTTTCTGCCCTTCTTTCATTGACTTCCTTAAGCTGGGTGTCCCCCTCCTTAGGAGCGATCACTCCTGACACTAGTCTGACTATTGGGGCATCCATGAGAGGAATCTTAAGGAAGTCGATATCCTTCTTTTGAAAAGAATACAACTTGTGACTGAGACCCAGCAATTTCTTTGAATTCCACTGAGATGACCAATCATTCTAAATTACATCTTTAAATAAATCTGGCATAGGAATTTCCACACCTTGTGTTTCCTTCTTTTTTTTATCACTGAAGCAATTCTATCACTAAGTTCCTTAGTACTCTCTTTACCCGTTCTGGTACCTTCCAAACCTAAAGTTTGCAAAACCGTTTTTAGAAGACTTTGCAAATTCTCTCTCCCAAACAATCTATCAGACAACATTTTTAATCCTTCTTCTTCTGAAGAAGAAAACATATCATCTTTCTCCATCATCTCCTTCTCCATTCCATTAAGTCATCACTATTTTGGCCATTATCCTGAGGCACACACATATCTAGGTGCATTTTTCCCGGAATCTTTCTATTTTTAATTTGCCTAGGAACCTCAGTTTCCAATTTTTCCCTTTCTCTCTCATTAAACACACTTTGGCTGTTTTCTTCCAATTTTCTTCTTTTTACCCTTAGGCCATCCTGTCCATCATGTACTAATTCATCTGCTTCCAATTTATTATTTTCAGTATTTTCATGAGGTAATTCACTTCTATTTGCATCTGTGTTAAAATAATTCATTCTCTTATTTGATGATACATTCATTTGATTTTGAACATTAAAATTATTCCATAAATTCATCATGTTAAATAAATTCATCTGTGTTTGCCAATCAGACATATTGTAATTCATTGCAGGCAACGGTGGTCTAAACATATTCTGCAACTGTGCCTGTACTATTTCTTTAACAATTTGATTCATATTTGAACACAAATCCCCTTGAAACTGATGTCTGGAATGCAAATCTGCTTGCACATTTGATTGCTCTGCTTCACAAGAAAAGCTATTCCCAGGAGGTATTTCCATCATCATTCTTTGCATACATTCCTTAAAATCAGAACTCATTTTAAAAGGACCCAACATAGAAATATTAGCCTCGCCAGTGTCCATCGCCTCTTCCCTGCATGTCACTGTCTTTTCTGACTCCCCTTGCTGGCATGCTACTGGGACAGCCGCTTTTCCTATCATGTGCTGTTTTGAAGCTTCTGAAGCATGTGCAGTCTGCTTATCCTGATCATGTTGCCTGTCCATTGCTGGGGAAACAACTGAGCTTGTGTGAGATGAAGCTCCAGCCTCTCCCAGCAGTTCTTCATGGCATCCAGCATGCTTTGGAGCCATCTTAGAATTCACCAATTCAAGATGCGTCTAGAACTCGCCGTGGTAAGTTTAGAGCTAGTCGCTACAGCCTTAGTCCTACTTTTGACTGCTGATCTATCAGAACATTCAACTTTCTTCCTCTTTCTTTCTGTGCTACCCTTCTGAGCCTCTTTTCCCTTACTGGACACGCTGACTTGTTTTTTCTGCTTCCCAGCATTTTTTAATTCCTCTGGTTCGCTCTCACTCGAACTTAGAAATATCTGTCTCAAATCAGTGTACTTGCCATCATCCAGTACCCATGCCTTCGTGGTATTTTGGATGGAAACAAGTTCATCTTCGCCCTGGACTCGCTGTTTTGCTGTCCCTTGGGTGGAATCAAACTGCTCCTCGTCTGCCACCCACTGACTAGCAGTGGACAAGATGGAATTTTCCATTAATTTTATTTGTCTATCTTTACTCGTATTCTTTTTCTCCTGCTCCATTTGTCTTCTCTAAAAAGGCTAAATATCAGATGGGACCTGAAAATTTGTCTGGCTGGTATGCAGGAGATTAAAAAACTGACAGAGTGGGACCTGGAACCAATGGAAAAAACTGATTTAGAATTCGAAGGCAAGACCCAATCTGCCTGCAAGACCCAATCGTGGTAGATTGATCCTCCTGCCATCCCGAGAATGCTGAAGACACAACTTCTACCATATGCCTCTACCTTATCTATGGCACTCTGTGTAATGCTTTAGAGGAAAACATTCCACTATGCATGAATTACATCATGCACATTACCATCAATTATGCTGCTACACCACATTATAAACCTACATTTACCCCTTTTTCTTTTTATTTACTTGAGAGGCAGCAGGATACATCTGAATGCTGGGTATGGAGATGGAAATCAAAGGGTCATATCCTTATGAAGCTCATTTAGTAGCCATGGGCAAGTCAGTCTGGCTCAGTTTAGTTTACTCAGAAAATGCTGGGAACCAAAATTATCACTCTGTTGTCCTTGGAGGACCGGCCAGATATAAATCCAATATTAATAAATAATAATGAATGTCATAGAATCATACAGTAGGAAAAGACTACAAGGGCCATCCACTCCAGCTCCCTGCCATTTCTTGCAATCTGAACATGCAACTCCCAGCAACTTAGTTATCCTACAACACGATTATCCCCTTCCTATGTGGGCAATAGATATCAGGCTATGGATGGGAAGATATGTGAGCAGAACTATCATAGATACTAAAATGAGATTTGGGATTGCAGTCCTATACATACAGAAATGTGTTCAGAATTGTCGCACTGAACTTAATGGGACCTATATCTCAATAGACATGCCCTGGATTGTGACATAAGAGATCCATTCATGGTTCATTTGGATAAGTGCTAAAGTTATTTGGAGGCACTATGTTCTTTGCGGTTTTCAGAAAATAATCTTAACTTTGAACATCCAGATGAGCAAAATGTAGCCAATACATCGAATAGCATAACTGTATAAAAGCCAAAATTCTTAATTCCATGAACAGCAATGTTGTTCTTAGATCAGGTGCAATACAGATTTTCTTGAAGTTCTCTTAGTTCATAGTCTTCCAAGATAACTTTGCTTACCCAAATTAATTGAAAGAATAAGGACAATAACAGAACATGACTATATTGAAACAACTCTGACCACTGTACATGTGAAAGACTAGCTAACAATCCCATGATGTGTTTCTCCTTGTGGTTTGCCAACAAATTCATTACCTGAGTATCTGTAAACAGAAATGTGATGGGTACACTTTGCAGGCCAGCCTTTAGCATGATCTTTTTAATGTTGTCTTTCCACTCAGATATCCCATAGTTCTTAGAAAGTTCTATCTGAAAACATTCATAGTCAGCTCTAAAAAATGAAAGCAGCAGATCAGGGCATGGACTCTAGTCCTAAAAAGGTTAATGTATACACAAAGAAGAACCATATTTTCTTTGATTCTTTCCCTTACAACAGTTCTAACCACTAATGACACAAAACACTTTTAAATGAAAAAATAGCTGGCCTCTTCATTAGAAAAAAAATCTGTGGTGGAAATATAAAAAACTTGTTCTACTTGTGTATGTGGTTTTCCTCTTATGAACACATTGCATTGTTTGGGGCCTTTGGCTATATCTTTAAAAAAATACATCTGGAACTTCAGTGAAAACTTCACAGTAAAATTCTTGCACCAACTGCAATGGCCATCAATTTGTTTCTCAGCAAAATCCAAGGTGGTGAGTCTTACCTATAAAAACCTAAATGCTTTGGGGCCAGGACATCTGAAAGGACTGTCTGCTTACCATGCGAATCTGCCAGCAGTTTATGATCTCCTTTGGGGGCCTTCTGTGTATCTCCTTGCAAAGTGGGGCTATGCTGGTGGAAACATGAAACAAGGCCTTCTCTCTGACAACATCCTAACAGGGGCATTCTTTCCTTAGGAGGTTTGATTGGTCTCTTCTTTGCTCACTTTTGAAGGAGGGGCCTGTTAGGACTATTTTGTTCCATATGGCCTTTGAATGATTTTAAGTATATTGACTCTACTTTCTATTCTTAAAAGATTGTTTGTCTCCTGTTTTAAATTTACTATTTTATGATGATGTTTAAAGGTTTTCAACTTGTTTTCATGTTTCAAATTGTAACTTGTTTTGGAGGCACTTCTGTGGGATGAAAGGTTACTTAGAGAAAAAATATAAATGAAATGAAATAAAATATCAGTGGTATAGATTGTTAAGGGCTCACTGTCCACATTCTTTCATCATAGATACAGATGTTACACTTATATCTTTATTACAAAGAAAGAAAGAATTGTACAGAAAGAAATGTTCCAGAGAAAGAGAAAGAAATAGATGACATAAAAGTGACAATCTTCTGCAGAAGAAAACAATGGATTACTTCACAGTTAGTATAAAGACTCTATTCACAGAGGAAGACTGGGAGTGTGTCTACCTGACCAGCCTCCCACACATATGCACATTACCGAAACAGGACTTATGTGCAGAAAGGCTAATGTATGCTAACCTGACCAAGCAATTCCTTCATTTTGAAGGGGAACAACTAAACAGAGTGCATTTACACAGATTAGAATCTATGTGCACAGGCCTGTCAACCCTAATCCTATGTTATGCCCAATATGTGTATGTAAAATAGACCTGAGAACATGGCAGAACACTGAGTGGGGTGGCAGACACAATCTTACTCTATTACTGCATTCATTTATGCACAGTTGCCACCTTGTATAAACATGCTCAGTATGTCTCTTTAGCAGGAATAAGTAAAAACATAAAACAATCAGGTTTCAAATGTCCTCCTTCCCAACTAATCCCAACTAGTCTGCTGGCTCAGACTGTTACGGCACACATTCGTATCTTACATGTGAGATGCTAGCTTGGTGAGAGATTGCCTTCCACTGCCACCAACACCCAAGAGAAGAGCATTGCCCAGTGCCTGGCGCAGAATACGAGTGATACGGCAAATGTGCTGCATAGCATCCATAAAGAGCACTAGCTTCATCTTGGTAGTATTGATCTGATTGTATTCCTCCATGTACTCCTCAATGACACGCATAAGCTAAGGCCAAGAAGAAAGGAAGAAGAAGTCACCAAGAATGTCAGTTTTCAGGAGGCCATCCACGGAGAAGACCACCCATCCTACATTTGCTTTAGCAAGACTGATCAAGGGAAGGGAAAAACAGAATTCAAGACAGATACTTTTCAGGAAAGGGAGGCAAAGATTCTGCCTTTAATTCCTCAAATAAGATGTTACACAAGTAATATCATGATTTCAACAGTGTCCACTGTAACTTATAGTTGAACTATGATTGGATTAGATCAAAGACTAGCCAGAGTATTAATTTGGTTAAGTCATTGGATCCCGCACCCACAATGTGTCTATCTGAGCAATGGGCATGAGAAACATTTGCCTACCTAAGAAGCTGGAATAATTAATGAATGTAATTCACTTAGCAATCATGAAAGAAAGCATACTGTTATCATTATTATCCTTCACTACATGGAAATGAATGCAAAGCACACTGCTCCTTATTAAAATCTTTATATTTTTACCCTTTGCTTAATTAACATTGTCTCAGTATGCACAATATCCTTCCGCTTGGGAGTTCTGCAGGAAGGGTAATCACTTGCAAAGGTCAGCTGTAAAGATTTTAATGGCATTCACTGCAGTACTATGAACATAAAACATGTTCCCCTTCCTCGTTTATTGCATTTTCCAAGCCTAAGTACTGTGCTCAAGTCATCTGCATAGCAGATTCCCAACTGTTCTTTATTACTTGCCTGAACACCAAAGAAGCAGGGGGCATTAGACAAAAACATCACCATCTAGGTCTGTTCTATCCTCTTCCATCCAGATTCATCTATCATTCTCAGCATGCTTCTAGAACTGTTTATCCTTATACAACCTTCAGTTTTCATTTTAAACTGGATATAACAGCTTCTAATATAGGGCTGCCAAGTCAAACCTTGTATATCAGACCTCTTCTAGAAATTCAATTCAGAAGACACCCTATGTTGTTATGCTCTACAACCACATTGTATGTTATGCATGACAAATTAAAGGGGAAGGAACACACAAGAAGGGAATCATCCTAAGGATCTTACCTTTTCTTTATCATCAATCATTTCATACAACTTCACATCAGAACCAGGGACCATGAAATCTCCATAGAGAAGGGGCTGAAAAGGAACAACTTCATCAAAGGTAGTTTCCCATTCCAACATCATGTCCTTCATAAGGTCATCGAACCAAGTTCGATCCTCCTCATTCACCAGGCGGTCACGGAACACACGGCAGCTCTCATGATACCACAGCCTCAGGAGGGGCAGTTTATCCTGGTAAACAATTCCAAAAAGAGCTTAAACAGGATTCTTCTCATGGTACTCACCCATCACTACAAATAATTTTTTGTCATTTTCTGACAAGACAGAAACAAGATGGAATTTACAGCCTATTTTCTGAGCAGCATCTCAAACTAAAACAAATTACCTACAGAAGAATTAACACTGCAACAAACACAAAGAATCCTTTCCCTTTATAACAGAATTTGAAATATTTGAGTGTGTATTTGAGTGATTATCTCTTATTCCATACTCCCCCATGGCTCCCACCCCAACTGATGCTTATATAATAAGAAACCACTGTTTTCAGTCTAATTTTTGTGGAAACAATGGGTGAAATCCAACACCAATCCTACATAGAGTAGAACAGGATTTGTTAGTCATCACGATCAGTTGATTCCAATGATTCTATTCTACATAGGACAAATGTAGGTTTTAGCCCAAAGTTTATAAATTTAAAATTAAAAAAAAATACTGGGAAAAGGAAGATGTATAGTTCTGTGACTAAATCCATGCATTCACACTTTTGTGCTAGATACTGAAGTGTTCCAGAACACTCAGATGATGTTAAGTACTCAAGAGTCAGGATGACTATGCACACATTATACAATTGATAAGGAGGAGGACTATCCTATAATTTTGCCTTTGATCTACCATAGCTGTTGTCCACATGGATTTTAGCCACAATTCCCAAATGAAAACAGAACTCTTTTCCTTGCACTGGATTGTATCTAATACACAGATAAATATTCAGAAAATTAATTTATCAGAAAAAGGTATGCAATTTCTATTTAACCATGACTCCTGCCAAAGATCAGATATTGTGAAAGGAAAACTCACCACAATTTTGGCAGGTTCCACCATGAGAATCCCCTGGAAAACCTTGGAGAGGTCCCTCAAATTAAACGTATAATGTGATTTGGCTGGAGTGGGCAATAACTGGGATGTGATGGTTGAGTATATTCGTATAGTAGCATCAACAAGAGGTCCATTTAGGTCTGCCACCTGAGGACATCCAGCTAAGAAACCCAAAAGATGCTGATCAGCACTGTAGTAGATATTTTTCAAGTCATAAAAAGACAACAGCAATCACATGACAATAATACAGGGTTAGCTTGAAACACAAAAAAATAACATATAATATATATCAATATCTCACAAAAATATTATTCATGCCCATAGCCTATGTTGTTGCTGAATGTGCAGGTTCTTCTGGTTACCCTAAATATAGTTCATTCCTGTTTATCCAGAATATAACTGCTGCTGGTCTGTCTGGTGAGAGCAGACAGGATTGTAACATTCTTACCTTTTACCACCTCCATTGGTTAGTACATTTCTTTCCAGGACAAATCCAAGATGCTGGTTTTGAAGCCTTTAATGGTATGAAAGTAGGCTCTCTAGGTACACCTTCTTGCTATCAGAGGTGTTGTGGAAAAGCAAGAAAGACCTGCCATTTTGGTTGTGCCGCACACAGCGTATAACAGCCTCCCAGACAGACCTGTCTAGCTCCTTAGCTAAACATTCTAGATGAGTAGTGGAGAATATTCAGAACAAGTAGACTTTTAAAATTGGTTTTAAATTACTGCTGGTTTTTTTGCCCCAGGGTTTACACTATTCTAGATTGCTTTATTTGCTTGTTTAGTCTTTTGTTACTTGAATGCTACCTGCCGCTTTGATTACAGGCAAACAGTAAAAATGGGTTAATATTTTAAGAAATAATGGAAAATTGTTTCTTCTTAGCTTTCCAAAGTACTTCTAATCTTATTTCAGTTGTTTTGGAAAAAAGAATTCAAGACTTTATTGTTTGTTTGTTTTACATTAATCAATAAAAGCAGAAAATTAGCTGGGAAAGGACAATGTCATTAACTAACTAATATATTGAAGACTGAAATTAGAAGGAAAAAAGATAATATATATGGTTAAGCACACTTCAATTGGAAAGACACAGAATCCTTCACGTCTGGGAGTATGTAACATATAGATTCAACAAGAACACCTTTTAATCCACCATTTACATGTTCCGGTCTAAACAGCAAGAAAATACTGTCAGAAGTCTTTTGAATGATTAGTTTCAGGAAGGTAGGAATTATATTGTTTATCATACAATGAAACAATCCCTCTGACTAATCCTTCTCAAAGCAGTTTTGAACCAGCATTCTAAACAATTTATATTATTGTATGAGGTTTATCACTGACATAGCTTCCACATTAGTAGTTCGAAACCTGCACTGGCATTTTTACAGTGAATACATACATAGGCATAACATACATGTATATAAATGCATTTGGAGGCACTAACGCAAGCAAGATTCTCAGATAAAATTACATGGAAGTTCAAAGATACATGTATATAAAATACTAGTGCTGCATAAAGCACAGAGCTGCCTCATGTATGTTAAACTTGGCATACATAACTTTAAAATGTTTTGACTCAGGAAATTTTCCTAGATGCGGTGGGGGAATTGGGTCAAAAACTAGCTTCTTCAAGCAAACGACACTCTCTATCCACCTATGTACAAGCATTACACAGACAATAGACAAATGTGTGTTGAAATCACTTACGGACTGGGTCTCTGTAACATATTTCTCCTAGCCGTCCAGCTAAAATGTCAAGAAGAAAATATAAAATGTTTACATAGTAACTGATACATTTATAACTCAGTTCCAAACACTGTATGTCATTTTATATAACATATACACACATTGCACACACAAATACAAAAGGACACTTTTTTAAACATTAGTTTTACATAAAATTGGGAAACGCTGCAGCACACCTTTACTACCTAAGGGAACTTTCTCAACACAAGGAGAGCATTAGCTCCATGGGCACTTGCTATGGACCACTGGCCAGCAGTGGGTAGGAATAAAGCCCAAAGACACTGTGGCTAGTACTAGCACACAGGATCACATTGAGGGTACTTTCTAGTTCACGACCAAAGCCTAAAGGGGTGGTTTCACTGAAAGATGGGGTTGAGAAGAGAAACAGAAGTTCTACTGCAGTGGCAACTGAGTGCCAGGACAATGTTGGCTTTGAGCCATGGAGACACCTCAAGATAACATCTGATTTAAATACAATTCTTCTGAATTTACTTGATTAGACAGAATATGATCCAAAACAATACAACACGAATTCGTGTGCTTCTTTCTTGATACAATGAACATATGTTTTGGAGGGTTTAATTAAACAGTGATCAAATCTATTTTGGCATACATCTAAAATGACAGCCTAACCCTGAAATACAAATACTTCTCATTTTTACAGCCTCTTTCTCCTTTCACTGATATTAATGCAATTATGCTGACTTTTCCATTACACAAACAAAACAAAACAAAACAAAACAAAACAAAACTGGAAAGGAAAGGAAAGGAAAGGAAAGGAAAGGAAAGGAAAGGAAAGGAAAGGAAAGGAAAGGAAGATCAAGCACTCAACATTTAGGCAGATGATATAAGAGAGGAAGATGACCACCGAGTCAACAGTGTATGTGAGGCACACCTGAACGAGCTTATTGGGGGGAACCTGATCCACAATATGCTATGAGTAGAAATTGCTCCCTATCAGCTAGTGAGCAAGGGAGAACTTTCTATGCTAGGAAACCTTGGCTGCATCCATTAATCATCAGTAAAAATTATATTTTGCAGCACTGGTTTGTGCCAGTCTTAGTATCATACAAATCACTTGGAGAGGCCTGGAGCTGCCCCCTGTCCAGGCTCAAAGCAGGAGATATTTGAAAGGACACTGTCTTTCTACTGGAAAATAAAAACAAACAAACAAAATATCACAAAATATAAATAGCCCTGTTGTCTTTGACAAAAGATTATCTGACTGCAACTAATAAATCCTGTGTGCAGTATGTAAATTTTATTGCACACACTGTAAGAAAAAGAATCTGGGTTGTCCAATATCCTGCATGGAGCCTAGAATTAAACTAGACCTTACATGACTCATGAGGCCATATGTAGTCCATGAGGAAAACTCTTGGAATGCCATACAGCAACAATGGATAGTTGATTGAGCATCTCGCATGCCACAGTACCTGGCTGGTGGACTGCATTTAGTTTCATAACAAACAAGTTGTATAGACCTAGGCAAAAACTAATTCAACTAATAATGTTTAACAAATAAAGATTTATATTAACTTGAACCACTGGCACAGTATCAGCAACCACAACTTGGACTACAAACAATTTTCATCCCACTTTGACACTCCTGAGATCCTTGAAGTCTAAGAAATGTTTATTTATTTGTTTGTTGAATTTATATCGATATCCCACCTTTCTCCCAAATGGCAAATAGCAAAAGCAGTCAAAATAATACAGAGGGGAATGAACAACATTCTCATGAAACTATAACCTTCTTCAAGCATCTCTCACATTACAGTATCAAACTGTAATTTATCAGATCTATAGCATAAGAAAGGTGAAGAAAGAAAGAAGAACCTGCGCTCTCACAACCCACCCATCCAACTGCCTAGAATAGTGGAAAATATCTTCTTCTTGCTGCTATCCTCCATCTCGGTGAATGAGAGGTAGTTGAAATGGCGAGTGAGGCGTGGAGTGATGGCATTTCTTCCTCCACCAGGTGGTCCCATGGCACAAACAAAATTAATATCTACCAACTTCTTGAAGGTACCTGAAAAGAGATTTCCAGAGAAGAATAACAATAAATCTGAAAGAAAAGACTTCCAAGGATGGCAGGAGCAGGGGACATATGTACACTAGAGGCAGAGCCCTTCAGAGCTCAACTAGCTGGCCTCATAAAGAAACTGTTTAATGTACAGAATTAGGTAAAGAATTCATGTCATACCGATTTGTTTTCTGTCATACCAGCCATTGTGATCCATCCACTGACGAAGAAGCTCAATGGGTGGTTGGGCACCATAGGTCTCCAAGGCTGGCATATTGAGGTCATCAATGAAAAATATGAAGTATCTTCCAAGTGGAGGACCAAAGACTCCCTTGCGCCTGTATCCATTCAGAGAATGATAAAAATTATGGAGTAGAACAGTTATATACAAGTGCTTTAGTCAAGATCTTTAGAACACCCCAAATGTTATCTACTTCAAAGACTGCACACGGATCCCCACACTTTAGTTACATTGTGTTGTCAAGGCCACCCATTTCTTGGTAAAACACAGAGTTAGTTTTGTGGACTAGCACTCACAGAATCCCCAGCCAGAATTGCTAGTTTGCCTTGTTAAATGTTCCGGACCAGTTAAATAGCCATTTTTACTTGTTACCGAGCTCTGGTAAGGCAGAGTGACATTCCTTTAATTAAAATATTTACATCTGTCCTTCTGTTGGAAGATTTTAGGTCAGAGTACAATAAAATTATTTTAAACAAGTTAAAGTAATAAAAGACAAGCAGTCTAAACACATATTAAACAATATAACAAGTCAAAAGAGTTAAAAATACTGCACAGGTACAAGTTGAATAAAAATTTTCAGACTCTCAACAGTTTTAATAAAAAGCTACGTTTTAATTTGGTGACAAAATGAAGGTGAAATGGTTGAGGAGACTTAAAACAAATTCAGAAATTTACAAAGCAAATTCTGTCTGTAGAAATACAGATCTCATGGATTCAGTAATTATTATTGTGAACAAAAATGAATGAAGTGACTGTGTTGCTTGATGGGTGAATCTGTTCATAATCCATTAATAATTATGGAAAACTCTGTAACATTTCAAGCGCAGAAAATGCTCTGCAGTATTTCGGTACTAACTGAGAGAAACTAGAGAGTGAAACAGCTGTCTAAATGACATGCTCAAAATTACTGCATATGAGCTTTCTACAATAGTTTAATTGATAAATAATTTTGAGTGCTAAGAAGTAAAACAACAGTACTGTCACAGAGCTCAGTGAGTACAAACAAAACTGCCAGGCTCAAAGTATGATTTTATGAATGATACAGGAACTTTACAAATGGCCCTGAGTTTGGGGGCTATTTACTAACAGAGAGCCAGTGTGATGTAGTGGTTAGACTACGACGCTGGACAACAAGGTTTAAACCCCCACTCGGCCATGGAAACCCATTGGATGACCTTGGACAACTCACACTCTCTTAACCTCACAGGAAGGCAAAAGCAAACCTCCTCGGAACAAAACAGTTCAAGAAAACCCCGTGATAGGTTCACCTTAGGGTCGCCATAAGTTGGAAAATACTTGAAGGCACACAAAGGCAACAGCAAATGTCAATATACCCAGTGTATTCGAGAACAACTGGAACTCTTAGGGCTGAATAATTCATTGAAGATGTATCTAATAAACCTCTCTCCCTAGGTTTACTTTTATGAAGGGGCTAATCTGCCAGGTTTTCCTGTTATTATTCTCAGGATGGATGAACAATTAATTATAGTAGTTCCTTAACACTTTGATTCTTTTTTAAAAATTTTGTTTTTATTTTTAATATCTTCACCAGAATTTTAGACAGGCAGCTAAGAAATGCTAAAAATTAATGCACTATGACCAAAATTCTAAATCAAAAGACGAAATTTGGCAACACAGACAGCTTTACCTTTTATCCAGCTTGCTGTCAATAAGATCTTGAGTCTGATTCGCTGAGGTTCGAGCAGAGAACATCAAAAAGTGGCTGACGTATTCAAGTGGCAAGTTCTTCAGAAGCTTGTCTGCTATTGTGAGTGTCTTTCCAGTTCCTGTGGGACCTACACAGAGGACCTAAATTTGGAAAAGTAACCTGTTATTGAGAGCCAGCTTGGTATAGTGGCTTGAGCACTGGACTATGATGCTGGAGACCAGGGTTCAATTCCCTGCTCGGACATGGAAGCCCAACGGATTACTTTGGGTGCGTCACACAAACTCAGCCCAAAAAAACCCATTGATGGGTTCACTTTATGGTCACCATAAGCTGGGAATGACTTGAAGGCACACAACAACAACAAATCTTTTATTACCTGGAGAATGTTCTGAGTGTGAACACATATTCACAGTCCCATTTTTCAATGGGTAGAGTTTCTGAGAGTCCATTATGACTAGCCATCCTAAACATTACTGGGCCTTTCAAATGGAATCTTTAAGACCCCTTTATTAACTAGTGAAGCAAGTCAGACCAGAAGATTGTATTTCAGGTGGAAAACAACAACAGCTGGAAAAGCAGAGACAGATGCAAGAAAATCCCACCCAGCCATTAATTCTTCTGGCTAGTTGAACAAAGGACTGGTGTTTGCCTGATGAGAATAGAATGCTTGCATTGCTACTGTGGAAGATTAACCCTATTTGAAATTCAGGAAACATACCGGTTTATGGTTGGTAAGTAACATTTCCAACAGGTATGCCATCTGGACAGTGTTCATTGTAGGAACAATAATGTCACAAAAGCTGGTATCAGGCACCATAGTAAATTCAGTGGCGGTATTCATCCAGTTTTCCCAGCAAACCTAAAAGACAAAAGAGAGTTTGACAAAGGCATGTAAAGGCTGAAAATGTCCTGTAGTTTCTTCAGACTGACTTTTGCAAGTACCCAGTAGCTATGTCCTTGTGAATACTTACAATGGTTTTATTCCACTAATGTCAGTAAGACAACAAGCTTTCACCATATCAAAATCCGTCATGACAAAGTCCCACTGAAACTGTGACTTTGATGGTCCCTCCATGAATTGACATTGTCCCAAACTTGGAGAGAGTGGGGATTAGATCCCATTCAAAGAATGGTCTGATCTGGGAAGTATTTAAGAACACAAGCAATTTAGATTGTTCTCAATGCAAGCAAAAGAGATCCCACTTCTGCTTTACAAGTTTTGTGGAAGTCATGGCAGCAACTCTTTTTTCTTACTTCTTTTTACTTAAAAAATGTTCCAACAAGAGGTATTTGGGGGAGAAACAGCCACCAGAGCTCTATTCCTGCTGATGTCGTCATCGCTGCTAACACTGCCACCACCACCACCACTACCACCACCATCAGGTAGTTAAAAAGAGAAAGAAAGGAAGAAGAGCTAGTTCTACCAAAACAGTTCTTCCCTATGTCCCAATTTTCACATCCCCAAACCATCCTCTTTCAGTTTGCTTCTGTAAATGGGATGGCAAACTGGGGGAAAACAGTTGGAAACAGCACTTAGAAACAAATGGAACATTTGTCATGACTGATGAGTCTTGGTGCTTTTAAAATCTGAGTCTTCTTGACTGATTTTAGTTGCATGGAGGTGAAGCTTTTTGGAATGGAAATAGGTTATCAGTTTCCCTGTGAACTCTTTTACTAGCTTGAACAAGATCACCTATGTAGGTTTTTATGAGCACTTAAGGAGAATTTATTAACTGTGACCAGGTTCAACAATTTTGTTTTTATGTTATTTTTCATCCCCAGGAGCTTCTCAAAGTACCTCCAGCTAAGCTATCTATATTTGTTTTTACCACATGTACTTGGGAAGACTCAGATAAACCTTTTCTTCAGACTACACCATATATTTGTACGGGTGCTTATTTGTTGTTGGACTATACGCCTCCTTAGCCCTAGTCAACATAGCCAGTGGTTAGGAATGCTAGGCAGTTGAGTTTAAGACCATGTGGAGGTCTGCATGATTCTTACCCCTGCCTTAAAAGTTTTATTATGGTCTCCTCTGGATGGGGCAAACATGTTGGGAAATTTCAGCATTTATTGCTGTAGTTCTCAGAGGGTTTTTTTTTTTAAAAAAATAATTAACAACTTTTCTCTTGTCCTGAACTATTTTCTGGTAATTCTTGGCTCAATTGTAACATTTTATTCCCACCCTTGAGTGGGTTTCTTTTTAATTCTGAGACATAGTGGAGCAAAAAAATGCTTATTCTCATCCCTCCCTCCCTCGCTCCCTCCCTTAAATCCTTTCTTAGAATTATAGAACATTAATGAAATGGCACTTCTGTACTATTTCACTATACCTCTAAGAAATGTTCTTAAACAACATTAGAAGAGAAAATTTGCCCTTCAGATCATAGGAGCACCTCAAAATACCATTCCCCAGTTGTTGTTGTTGTTTTTTAAAAAAACACTTTGAAAGAGCCCTAGTGCATGTTCAAGAAATCCCCCCAAATTAATGGACAGAGTGGATGTGGAGGTGACAGCAACTAGCAAAATCTGATGCACTCCAAGGAGCTGGTTCACAAGAACATGCTCTTCTTTAGACCAGTCTGGAAGAGCCCTCTATATAGGGCTTGTCCAAAATACTCGGAATACTCTTGATGACCCTTACAACCTCATAAGGTACACCAGATCTTGTAAGGTGCAATGGGGGAGGGAGGTTGAAGAGAGGAGGAGAGATACCAGTTACCCAAGAGGAGCTCTTGGCAGAGCTGAGATTCAACAGGAGAGATGATGAAATGGCTCCTACTGAAAGCAATTTGACTAGGCATTTCTGGTTCATAATTCTCACCCTAACCAAAATACTATACCAGCCCACATAAGACTTTTAAAAACATTTTAAATGGCTACTACCTTCACATCACAGTAAGATATCATTTTGAAGGTTAAGGTCTCCATGTATACATTTCACTTATTTTTAATTAAACTGTTAAAGGTGATGATGGCTATTCCCTACAGCCATGCTGTCCCTGCAGTTCGTTTCACAAGGTGGCCCATTCCTGACACTGAAGTTAGTTCAAGCTAAGGAGGAAATTTGGTTTATTAAAGCATAAAAAGGTTTTGCTTTTATTAAACAATCTTGCTATGTTTTACACATTTTGAGTTTGAGAAAACTCAAAGACTATATTGTATGCATAATAGCTGACAGGTAACAACTACATAATCCCTTACTCTGTTATTATTTATTCAAACAATTGCCAGAGGGCTAACCATGTTAGTCTATTGTGTCAAAAGTAACAAAATCTTCTATGACACTAAAATATTTATGATGCCACAAGCATTGATGGACTGTAGTCCCCTTGAAAAATGAGGAAATTATATTCCAAAAGGAAACAACTGGATTGTCACACAAATAGAGATACAAAATAGAGATACAAAATTGGGGGGGGGGTAAAATTTATCAGAAAGTATGAATGAATATAGAAGTGTAACAATATGAAATCTATACATTAAAAGAGATTGGCCAGAATCCTGTACAGCAGTTATGAATGTGTAACCTGGAGTTACACACTCATGACTGTTACATATTTACAGTCCCTATGTAGCCCCTAGTTTAGGGGACACATAGGGATTGTGAAAATCCCCCAATCCCCACTTATCAGACAGCAGCTACTGCACTCAATGGGGGTTTGTTCCCCTGTCACTTGGCAAGCAGCTGGCTGATCATCCCAAGCTAATTCTTCAGATTTTAGGTTCACAGAGTAGCCCTGCAAGGAAATACTATACCTTTTTGAATGGAACAGAAAAGAAGTACAAAGTTTTGAAGAACATTTTAATTGGCTCAGTTCTTTTATGATGTAAGAGTTAACCAGAGTGCTACAAGCAGCAGAGTCCCGATTAATATGCTACAAAAATACTGACTACTGCATAAAGGATAGTATGTGATGATTATGAACGGTATTATAGCAACAATCAATACACACTTGTGCAGATTCTTAGTAATGCAGATACTTGGAAAAATAGGTCTACACAGGATAATGTATAGATTTATGCTTTGGGACAGTCTTAATGTAAAGGACTGAGTGGGTGGCAATGATTTGTAAATTTGTGTTAGTTACAAAAATGTTCTTTTTTCTTCAGATTATCAGGGAGCACAAATAATGAGAATATATTATCAATATATTATGTAATAATATAAGCTGATTTCTTTGTTCAGAAGTTAGATTTGGGCAGCAAAGAATGAATTCGGTGCACAGCAGGAAATCTCCATTTCTTTCTGGTATAATTTTCCTAACCTTTCTCTTTCTCCTCTCCAGACAGTGCAACTTAGACACAGCTAGACACGCACTTGTTCTCTAGATAACCATTCTTCTTTAGAAAGATATATTTGTTATCTTCCTTATTTAACACACGCATTTGCACAAATGGTTAGAGAGGATGTGCACACCCTTGTATTCAAACATGTGAAGTGGGAAGTGATTCCAAATTCAGAGGTTTTTACTTACTGTGAATGGTCATTCTAGGAAGACTGAAAGTACAGTCCACAACCACTGGGTTATTCCCTTTTGTTAGCTGATCAAAAGTTCTAAACCATTTCACATGTTGCTCTCTTCTCTCCCTTGCAAGTTGGGTGTTAAATACACTCAAACTTAGGTGTAAAAATTAGAAACTGATAGACCTCCCTTCTCTCTATCTCTTTCTAATACAGCCCCCCACCCACCCACACACACGGAGGTGGATTGCTCCTTCAGCCTTCCTTGAATGATCATTCACAATAAGCAACAACCTCTCATTCTCAGGAAGGGTAAAGGAGCAATCCACTATCACTGGGATATTCCCAAGTCATGTCCTTTAAGGGTGGGAGTGGCTGCTCAAGTCTGAAACTACTGCTTGTTAAAACAGTGGGTCCAAAGGCCGCCTGACCTAACCTAAATTTATCTACTTTATAATGCTTTATGAACGTTGATGGCTCCTTCCAACTTGCTGCTTTGCACACATCTTCCAAGGATGGTGTTACTCTGAATGCTGTTGTAGTGGCCACTTAGCTAATTGTTGTGGTCTCAACGCATGAGCATAAGCATAACACAGGCAAATGTAACCTTTCAACCACTTTGATATGGTTAACTTGGATGCTTTATATCCTAATGTTCTTGGGTGGAAACTGATGAAGAAAGCTTCCATACACCTAATTCTTCTTGGTCTTTCAATATGTATCTTCACAGCCCTTCTGACATCCAATGAGTGCCATCTTTTCTCTAATGGATGTGTTGGATTCAGACAAAATGTTGGTAATTCCAGTGTTGGAGCCATTCTGAAACTTGATAAAAATTTTGGAAAAGATGATACATCAACTGTCAAGAACAACTTATCCTAATCAACTTATAGGTTAGGATTTACTGATAATTATGTATTTTCTTGCACCTTGCTGAAGAAATGGCCACTAGGAATGATACCTTAAACGTCATTGATCTTAATGATGCGTCCCAGAGTGGCTTGAATTGAGGCCTTGTTAAAATGTTCAGCGCAAAATTCAAATCCCATGAATGGAATTTGTGAATGGTTAGAGTTGCTTGCAAAGTTATTCAACTTTAAAAATGCTTAACATGAAGATATGCTGTCACTAGCTTCCTTTCAAGTGATAACACAGAAGACAGAGATGCTGCCTGTCTCTTCAACTTATTAGGCCTTAGTCTAACTCTATCAATTCTACTCTGCAAAAAAGATAAGGTACTACTTATCTCCACCTCTTCCATTAATATTGAATCACAGTGACTTTGGAAGGCCTTCCACCTGGTTTCATATATTACTCTGAGTTGATTGATACATAAAAGCCAAAATGATTTTCATCACTGGCTCTGTATATCCCTGACTCCTTAGAGACTGCCATTCAACCTCCATGTGGTTAGACTTAACCATTGTGGGTGACATATTGAATCTTGCGTTAATAGATTCTGTTTCTAAGGTAAACAGTATGGCCTCTCCACTGAGATGATCAATGAAAGTGGCAGCCATGGCCTATGAGATCGGTACAGGGCAATTAAGACTATCTCTGCCTTCTGCATTCCGATTTTCATTAGAATTCTCTGTATCACTGGCAGTGGAGGAAAACATATTGTGTATTTACTTCTCCCCTAGATGAACTATTATCTTCATCACTTTTAGATAACTGTTTTTGTAATTTATCAAAAATCCATAAGCCAGTTCAAGACCTTGGTCCACCTTCCATCTACACCCAGCCTTCAACAAGACATTATCCAGATAGGAAAACAGCTGTACTCTCAATTGTCTCAAGAATGTTATTGAAACATGGTGAAAACTCTGTATGCAGATGCAAGACTGAATGAAAGAGCCTGGAATTGGTAATGGCTACTATTATAATTGAACTGTAGGTATTTCCTACAGTTGCCATTCATGGAAATATGCAAATCTATTGTAAATCTACTGAGAACAAGTAATTGTTTAAGACCAAGTTCTCCAATATGGTTTGCTATGTCTCCATCTTGAACATCTTATATTGCACAAAGAAACTGAGGAACTGGTCCAAGACCAGTTTGTGTCCCCCACTGTGCTTCAGGATGGCTAAAACAAACAAACAAACAAATTCCTTTGAATTTCTCATAGAATCACAGAGTTGGAAGAGACCACAGGGGCCATCTAGTCCAACTCCCTGCCATGCAGGAACACACATCAAAGCACTGACTGGATTGCCCCAATTTGAAATAAATGCTGAATTTCCTTTTGGACTATATCCCTCTTGATCCTATCCTTCAGTGTCGGTGATGGAAGATACGTTCCCTTTGGTCTTCTTGAGAAAGCTTTGTAACTACTTGAAGTACTCGTTTGTCAGAAGTTATTTCTTTGCATGAGTGACTGAAGTGAAGCAATTTCCCTCCCACCAGTAGATCTTCCAAGTCAGTACTGTTGCCTGCCACTCCTAATGGAGTGACCTGCTCCTCTCTTGGCTGTTGTTGTCCCTATTGTTGAAACTTGAACCCAATTTTATTCCATTGCTTGCTCATGTTTCTGAACTCCTTTTGTTTTTGAAAACCTCTTCCTCCTAAAAAAGAGTAGACTTCTCCCCCGAAAATTCTCCTAACTTTCTTCTTTGTATAGTAGAAAGCACCTGCTTCTTGCCCTTTCCTTCCACTAACACCTTCTCCAGAGCTTTTTCCCCAAATATGAATTTTCCCTTGAAGGGAGAATTTATCAAGTTTGTTCTTGACTTCTGGTCAGCCTTTCAGTGTTTCAACCATAGAGACCTATGACTAACTGTAGTAGCAATAACTGCCCATGCTGCAAAGGCTGAGGCATCACATCCTGCATCAGCCACATAATGCAGACCTTGTTACAACTTGCATAATGCTCTTTATACTGACCAAGCACTTACATCTAGAATCTACTGAACTCATAAAATAGCTGCAGTTGCAAACACATAACTTGATACCGATCCTCTAATGAACAAAGCCAAAGCTTCATGAGACTTTTTCAAGGGTGAATCAATTCTTTTCTCATCCACATCCTTCAGTAAGGTGTTACCTTCACATGGGGCGACCGCATTAGAAATAAAGAGTTGGTACTTACGTGAATGATCATTCTGGGATGACAGGAGAAGCAATCCACTATGCCTGGGTTTGATCCTCGTGCCAGCCGATGCAGGAGCTGTCCACGAGCTAACAAAAAAACCCGTTTAACTGGCTCCTGTCCCTCTCCAGTCAGTTTCTTTCCCTAGCATAACTGAATAAGACATCTGGCCCCACTTTACACTTCTAAGCAATGCTCTCACTATAGTGGTGGGCATGGATTGCTCCTCCTGTCATCCCAGAATGATTGTTCACGTAAGTACCAATTCTTCATTCTCGGGCTGACAGGAGGATCAATCCACTACGCCTGGGACCTTCCCAAGCTCATGTATGGGTGGGATTGAAACTATACCACTGCCTGCAGTACCTGGCACCCAGATGCCACCTGTGGAGATTTGTACTTGTCCAGCTTGTAATGTTTAATGAAAGTAGTCATCTCTTTCCACTCGGCTGCACTGCAGATGTCTTCCAAGGAACAGGACGAGTCGTAGGCTGCTGATGTTGCCATTGACCTAGTAGAATGTGGCCACACATCTACTGGACGCGGCTTCTTTGCATAATCATAGCAGAAAAATATGCAAGCCTTGATTCATCCCGCAGTGACTGATTTACTGGCCCACTGACCAAGAGTCTTTGGTTGAAAAGACAACAGTAAGGCATCCGAGCGCTGGAAGTCACTTGTTCTTTCTATGTAGGCCTTCACCACACTCCTCACATCAAAAGTGTGCCACTTTTTCTCCAAAGCATGTACTGGTTTCGGACAGAAAGTCAGCAAATGAATCACCTCCAGCTGAGATGATGACGGCAAACACTTTGGCAAGAAGGAAGGGTCGAAGCCTAAAGTTAACCTGTCTTGCTCAAACTTGCACAAATGCTCATTCACAGAAGGTGCTGCCAACTCTGACACTCGTCTAGCCGAAGTGATCGCAAGCAGAAAAGCAGTCTTAAAAGACAGCAGTCTCAATGATGAATCTCTTATTGGCTCATAAGGTGCCGCCGTTAAAGCATTCAGCACCAGGTTCAAATCCCATGATGGGAACCTATGTACGGTGGGAAACGATGACAAGGTTGCCCCTCTCAAAAACCTTTTGCTATGAGGATGTTTCGCGTAGGAGTCTCCATCTAAATTCAGGATTGCCGACAGTGCCGCTACCTGTCTTTTCAAGGTGTTGGGACGCAACTCTTTCTCCAAGCCGTCTTGCAGGAATTGCAAGACATGTGTAACCTTCACTTCCGCCACAGGAATGTTGTTCATCTCGCTCCATTTCTGAAAGGTTCTCCAGGCCCTGTCGTATATTCTCTGAGTGGCCTCCCTTCGAGAACCCAATATAGTTTTGACCACACTCTCCGCATATCCCTGCCATGCTAAAAATTGCCATTCAATTTCCATGCCATTTTCTCAATTTCTCAATTCCCAATTTCTCAGCCATTTGGGGTCTGGATGGCACACTGGACCCTGGGTGAGTAAGTCCGGCCTCAAGGGTAACCTCCACAGAGGCGCTTGGGCCAACTGCAGCAGCAACGGAAACCAAGGTCTCCTTGGCCAGTGTGGTGCTATTAATACAACTGATGCTCTTTCCATGCGGATTTTTGTCAGAACTTTCTGTACAATCCGGATCAGGGGAAATGCGCAGTGTGTCCCTGGAAGCCACCTCACCGACAGAACATCATGTGCTTCCACACCTTTAATTCCATCGATGGAGAAATAACTTTTTAACTTGGTACTTCCCCCATAAGCAAACAAGTCTACTTGTAAGGGACCAAAAATATTTATTAGGCCGCGGAACACTTCCATGCTGAGAGACCATTCCCCCAGATGCAGCCAATTTCTGCTTAGGTAGTCTGCTTGTATATTCAACTCCCCTTTCACATGTACTGCTGTGATTGATCTCACATGAGCCTTGGCCCAATGGAAAAGCCATGCTGACTCTGCTACCAGGGGTGCAGAACGTAAACCGCTCTGTTTGCAAATATATGCCTTGACTGTCATGTTGTCTGTAAGAGTCTTCACATGTCGATCTCCCACGAGACGCAGACACCTTTGGAGTGCTAGGCGAACGGCTTTCAATTCTAGGTAACTGATGTTGTAACGCCTGTCTGAGGATGTCCAACGACCCTGCACTGAATAACCTTCACAGTGGACTCCCCATCCTCTGAGACTCGCGTCTGTTGTTACATGGACCATATTCTGAATTTGAAAGGGAACTCCAGCAGCCACATTTTTCCCTTTCAGCCACCAAGCCAGCTCCCTCCGAATATGGTGTGGCACCACCACTTTGTAATGTCTTTTTGCAGCTATTGCAAACTGATGTTTCAACAGCAGCCTCTGCGGTGGTTTTGAATGGAAACTTCCCCACTGAACCAACTGCGTTGTGGAGATGAATATTCCCAAAACTTTTGCCAGTTGCATCAGATCTACTGACTCTCTCTGCCTTAATCTATGAGCCTCCTGCCTCAATTTTTCCAACCTTTCCTGAGAAAGGTACATTCTCCCTTTCGAAGTGTCTATTCTTGCACCTAAATGCGTCAATAACATAGTTGGATTCAACATGCTCTTCTCGTAATTGAGAAGAAACCCATAATCCGTCAGAGTCTGGATTGTTAACCGTAAATCCTTTCTGAGCTCGACCTCTGAGCGCGCTTTTAATAAGATATTGTCCAAATACGGGTACAGCTGTACCCCTTGCACCCAGAGAAAAGCTATCAATGGAATCAGCACCTTTGTGAAAACCCAAGGAGCTGATGCCAGCCCAAAAGGCAGTGCCTTGAATTGGTAATGGTAATCCGGGTAGTTGAATCTCAGGTATCTCCTGTCGTCTGAACTCATGGGGACATGAAGGTATGCTTCCTTGAGATCTATGGATGCCAAGTAGTCCCCTACTACCAAATTCTCTTTGATTGTCTGCAGAGTTTCCATTTTGAATTTCTGGTATCCTACGAAATTGTTGAGATACCTTAGATTCAACACCAGCCTGAACTTGCCATTGGGCTTGGGAACCACAAAGAACACTGAATATACTCCTCTAAATTTCTGATGTTCCGGCATCCTCTCTATTGCCCCTATCTTTAGTAAGTGAATAATTTCCTGACGAACAATCTGCTGCTTGCTTTTGTCTTTTGAAACTGGAGAGGGAAGAAATCTGTCTTTCAGTCTCGTATGGAAACATATTTTGTAATCTTGGGTTACTACATTCAAGACCCAGCGGTCTGATGTTATCCGAGACCATTTGTTTCCGAAAGCCAGAAGTCTTCCCCCCACTTTCTGGTGTTGGTTGTCAATACTGAGTTTTTCCTCACTTGGAAGTGCTTCCAAGCTTCCCTTGTCCTTGCTTAGGATACTGGTACTGCCTGTTAAACTGTGGTCTTTGTCTATTCCACTGATACCTGCCAGGTCTGTAGTCGGAGCTTCTTCCGGAGAAGCCATATGATCTTCCCCCACGAAAGGAATATTTAGAGCTCCAGAAATTCCTTCTATCCACCTTTTTCTTTTGCAGACTAGTCATTATCTGCTTTTTCTCTTTTGTTTCTACTAAGACCTTTCCCAATGCCTTAGTTCCGAACAGCAAATCTCCCTGAAAAGGGACAAAGGCCAAATTATTACGTGATTTTTGATCTGCCTCCCAGTGTCTCAACCACAAAGAACTCCTTGAGATTGTTAGCAGATTTATGTTCCTTGCTGCAAACGCAGCCGAATCCAGACCAGCATCAGCCACATACTTCAGCACTCTCTGGATCCGTTCTACCGCCTTCATTAACTCATGTATGCTAAGATCTTGGTTATCTAAAATGTCCTGAGACCAGAGGACCCCCGCTCTTGCAAACATAGAAGCAGCAGCAGATGCTTTTATTGCAGTAGACGCTGCTTCATGCACTTTTCTAAGTGATGACTCTGCCCTTCTCTCATCTATCTCTTTTAACTGGGTGTCCCCTTCCCTGGGGACAATCGCTCCCAAAATCAAACCTGCAATCGGGGTATCCACTGGGGGCACTTTAGGGAAATCTACGTCCTCCTTAACAAATGTGTATAATTTCTGGCTATATGGTAGACCTTTCCTCAAACTTCCCTGAGATGACCACTCACTCGTTATGACATCCTTAAATAAATCTGGCAGAGGAATCTCCATTCCCCTAGGCTCTTTCCTCCTAATTACAGATGCTAACTTACTTTCCTTAATGCTTCTGTCAACCTCATTCTCCTTACAATTCTCCAAACCTAATGTTTGCAGCACCCTTCTTAAAGTAGCCTTGAAGGTCTCTGTTTCAAACATCCTATCTGATTCTGATTTTTCCTCCTCCTCATCATCAGCATACTCAAATTCTTTCCCTTCCATGTCAAGGGCCTCCTCCTGTGCGGTATCTTCCTCACTATCTTCCACTTCTTGCTGTATTGATTTCCTTAAATTCATCTGCTCTAGTGACATCTGCATTTCTCCACTAATTTTCCCTTTGGGATTCGAAGACCTGTCCTTATTGGCTGTAATTCCCATGTTGCTAGTACTCTACCTTTCCTCTTGTTCTATTCTCCTTTTCTTTGCTAGTGACATTTCATTTTGGACATCAGTGGTGACACATTCATTTAAATTAGTTTGTTTCTGCAAATTTATTTGATTAAAAGACTGATATTGATTTTGTAAATCTGAGTTTTTAAATAAATTCATCATATTGCACATGGCCAGTTGGTTGTGGAAATCACCGGTGTTAAAATTCATTGGTAAGCGCTGGTTGCTTAAAAGTGCTTGAAATTGTGCGTTCACCACCTTGTTGATTAATTTATGCATTTCCCCCCGGAAGTTATCAAAGGAATTTTGCCCTGGACCACCAAGTGAACCCAACCATGCCTCGCATGGCTCTTTCTCCAGGTCTTGTCTCTGTGCTGGTGCACTTGCTAACCATCCCGTTAGGAAATGTTTTATTTCTGGAGTTAGCTTCAGCTGCTCAAACATAAACTGGTCATGTTCGGCTGGGCGCATCTCTATAACAGCGGCTGCGGCAGCCTTCTCTAAAGCCACGTCACACCCAGTGTTTGGGGCTGCGTCAGCACTCATTTGCCTATTAGCTGTCTCTCGCGTGCCTCCGTCCGAGGCCTCCGAGGCCATGTTTGCAGTGCGTGGTGCCATCTTGGAATCCTTGCTCTCAAGATGGTGCCCGGAACTCTCCCCCGTAAGTTTCTGCGCACTGGCTGATTTTGGGAGCTTCTTACTGCTCCTGGACTTATCAGCTTTCTTTATCTTTTTTGTCTGTTTTGTCTGTTTTTCCTTTATCAAGCGGTTTCTTACTCTCCGGAGCTCTTTTACCGCCCACAATTTTAATATCATCTGCCTCACTCTCACTGGAGGTCAGAAAAATTTTCCGCAGATCTGCTGAATGATCCTCTTGTGGCTTAGTTCTGTGCCCAGAACCACCGCTATCATCGTCCATCACCTGCTTAACAGCGGTTTTCTGGATGGTATTTTTTCTCTCTCTGTCCGAGCCCAACAGATATGTGGTGCTACGGACTAAATCCTCAGTAGTCACTGCATGACCACTTACATTTCTTTCAGCAGCCATATCTACTGCTTTCTTCCTCAGTCCTGCCCTTCAGTAATAAAATTTAAAACTGTTTTACCGGAGAGGGACTGATACGCGTCTAGCTGGTACGCAGGAGAAAAACTAAACTGACTGGAGAGGGACAGGAGCCAGTTAAACGGGTTTTTTTGTTAGCTCGTGGATGGCTCCTGCATTGGCTGGCGTGAGGATCAAACCCAGGCATAGTGGATTGATCCTCCTGTCAGCCCAAGGATTAAAGCTGACACAGGACCATCAACCCATGGAACAGCCAACT
The DNA here is from genome assembly GCA_030412105.1 of Cyclura pinguis. Lineage (NCBI taxonomy): Eukaryota > Metazoa > Chordata > Lepidosauria > Squamata > Iguanidae > Cyclura > Cyclura pinguis. The sequence continues at coordinate 93,969,765 of CM059600.1, read as the reverse complement.
AACTAACAGTCTTCTTATCAAAGATACACAAGTTTTTACTATAATCTAAGAATCTTCTAGAGCTGAGAGCTGATTTCTGTTCTGCTTCAATTAACTCAGTGAATAATTCTGGCATAAGGATCTCCAAGGATTATGATGTCATTGTTCATCAACACTGACACACTAATATTCCTCTTTTCTGTCCCTCCGTTCTGATCTGAATCCTCCACAACCAAAGTGAATAATACTTTAAGCAGAGCTTTAAATTTATCAGTCTTAAATAATCTACATTTACTTGGTTCCATTATACAATCATCATCCAAAGAATGCCAGTCCTCCACTTCTGAATCTTTTTCCTCACCTGCTAGCTCCTCTGGTGAGCTTTCTGAATCTGCATCAGATAAATGATCTATTGAATTTGAACTATTTCTAATACTTGCACTGTTCCTAAGACAAACATGTTTTGTCTTCTCAACACATTTCCTTGTTTTTTTCTAAACACACTTGAATCAAACCTTGCATCTGTGATGCTTCCTTCTGACTCTGAGAATTTCTCAGCTCTCTTGTTCTTTCTCTTCCACTTTATAAATATTAATAAATTCATTAAACTTAAATTGTCATTACCGTTCAAATGCATTGCTGACAAATTAGTCTGATTTAATAATTTCATTAAAATAAACATAGTATTAAAGTACAATACATTTGTAAAAGTTTGCTTAGAAATACTACTTTGCAGCTTTGAATCTATTTCAACGCTAATTATTTTGTTAATTACAGAGAAAAATTTCTGTACAGAGAAAAATCTTGAACCTGACTGGCAAAACTGGATTCCACTCGCACTGTGGACTCAGATCCCCTTGTCTGCACCTGAGGCTGCAATTGCTTGAACATCATGTTCAGGAAAACAAAAAAAACTACCCTGTGTTCCAGCCACGAGGTATGAGTTTTAGAAACTCATTTTTAATTCTACAGGAGTGTTACTTGTTTAGTTGTGCCTGCATGCTAGAAACTGCAACCCTTTCTGAGTGGCTAGTATCTCTCCTCACTCTAGCCCCTCACATTCTGAATAAAGCTCTCCAAGATGGCATCTGGGAGGCATGACCATGCTAATTTCCAGATAATTCCCTTTCTTCCTCTAAGCTGGTAAACCCTTTACCTTCCCTGTATCTTCATTGTTTGTCCTTTTTAACCATCCTAGACATCAATGTTTTAGGTTTTACTTGTGCTGCTTTTGAATCAGAGTGCTGATGAGGAGACCGACATGTTTCTTTCACTTGATGCCACAAATATGTTTCTTAATATAGACTCTGCAACCTGCAGAAATATGCCTCTCAAAGTCCAACTGAATGGCAGTAGCACTTATATTTACACTTTCACACTCTGTAGCCGGCATGTCTGCAGGTGTCTGAGCAGTTTTGGTAGCATCTTCCTCACCTAGCAACCTTTCGTTTTTATCTGATTGAGTAGGGAGATCCTCTCCATTCTCATTTGACTCAATAATCTTTCCCTTCTTTTTTTGATAAGTCTTGTGATGTTTCCACAAATGCTAAGTACTTATACCTTACAAATGCTAAAATGAGTTGCTTAAATGAGATAGACAGATAAAGAAAGTTATTCTCCACCAGCTGTTAAGATAGGAGAACAAAAGCTGAAGGAGGAAGAGAAGGGAGCAATGAATGAAACAGTTTAGAACTCTAGTCTCCTGCCTTGATCAGGTGGTACAAGGGAATACAACCTGTGAGAGCCTTCTTCCTCCATATGTATATATTCTTATGCAAGGAGAATCCCTCTAAGTGCTGGTTGAACATACAAGTAACTTGGCTGCTAGCTGTGTTGTCAGGTATGGCTAATCTGCATGGGTCCCCTCAGCTGGTCTTTCAACATGTGTGCGCAGGTATTAATTGAATCCCTCTGCTGAAAATCTCATTTACCATTTTAAGGACATCTTCATCCTCATCTTCTTCAACACTGCTAATTCCAGCATCATCTAATTTATAGTCATAGACCAATCCCTCTTCTGGGAATAGTATTTCAATCTGTGAGGAAGAAAACAGATGATGAGCCCTGCAGCTAGTTTCAGTTCAGAAGAGGCTAATATGAAGACAGGTGTGCTGCAATGACTTCATAGTGATTTTATCCAGTTTTTCAAAAATTCAAATTATTACATTTTCTCACATGCTACAAAATAATATTGCAAAAGTAATGCAATAATATTATGTGTTCAATAACAGTTTTGCCACAAAGAAATCATACATGATCTGGCAATACAAGAGTTCTGTAGCTGTGATTAGGAACAGATAATATTCCATCAACTTGCCTTCTCTTCTGACATCTTCGTCCTTAACCATTTGTTGAATAACACACGGCTTTGAGCATCTCCAGTTGCACCCACGCTCCATATTAAGGCAAATATGAACCAGGGTTCAATCAGTTCACCAATACGAGCTGTCTTTTCTGGAGGAATTTTTCTCATGCCCTGAAGGTTGAAATGGCAGTACAAACTTAATAATCCCAGAAAATTAATAATTAAACAAAACATGGAATCATTTGCTATATCTCTAAACTCCCCAGTTAAGTTGAAGTTTTTTCTGAAAGTAGCTCACACTCTGCAAACAAGAGGTCTATTCCAAGCTACAGAACAGAATCATATCAGGTCTCCGGTTGAAAACTTCACTGTTATCACTCTGTTAATTAAAAGTAACTTACTTTCTGGATTGTAGTTTTAGAACATATCCTATTTTATTATAAAGGATCATAAGGCCAATGCGTATATACAATTTATTTGGGCAGTATTCATTATTTTTAAGCAGAAGCTGGATGGCCATCTGTTGGGAATGCTTTGATGTGTATTCCTGCACGGCGGGGGGTTGGACTGGATGGCCCCTGTGGTCTCTTCCAACTCTCTGATTCTGTGACTCTGTTTCAGGACTCCATTCTGCTATCAATACTTTTTTTCCCAAAGTCTTGGAACTGCTGAGAGTTTAGATTCCTGAAGTACTTGTGGGACACAGTATTAGAAACTACAGAATTGTCTATAGCTACTACACAAAAGCAGAGAATTCTAATTCAATGGTCTCAAATCTCTCTGTAATTACTAAACATATAGAAAGAATGATGTAACTATTTTGTTGAACCGATTGTCCATTTTAGTTTACCCTTCTAAATTCTTGAGCATCAACAGAGCAACATCCTACCTCAACTGGAATGAAGGGTTTAAAGAAACAGTCCAGTAACTTGAGAAGACTCCTTGTTAGGTTAGAATCTGTGGAAGCAATTATCTCTTTCACAGAACTTCGGACAAACCTGATAGATTCCTGAAAGAATTAGAAAGATCAAAACTTAACTGTTTTCACATTTATTTACAAAACCGGTGTTTCTTAGCAGCTTGTTCTTTTGAAAATGTTCCTGTTTAATGGATATCAGCAACTGAGATACTTGCTGTAAGAGATCAAAAAGACAACCTGTGGCAGACTGGTACCTCTTTTTAAAGGTTATTTCTACAAAATGGCAAAGTAACTCTTAGGAATATGCACAACAGTTAAAATCTCAACCCTTCTGTGTACAGAAACTCTGCTAATCTTGAACTCAAGAGACACTGAACTTAATTCACAGCTTTCCTGCTACAATCCCAAACAGATTATTGGAAGTTGTGGGAAAATTTAGCTCTTGCAAAGTGCACGAGAAGTTCCTTTCACCTTGTAGACTGTGCCTAACAGCTGCAATAAGACTGAGGGAGACAAATGAGATAGGTTTTCACTTTGTACTCTGATTGGCTAAATCTGGACTGAATTACAGATTTTGCACTGAATGTAAACAGGAGCAGTACTGCAACAGTTCACCTCTAGAAATCTGCTGAAAAGGGATTCCAACTTCTCTGAAAATGGCTTCATAATGTCTGGAATCTTCTTTAGCCAGCATTCTGTGAAGGGCTGTAGTCCCAAAATGCTGGGCTCTAGGTATACCATACCACATCGGGAAACAGTGGCAGGAGAGGCAACAGCTAAATCCTGTACTTCAAACATCATGGTCATTGCCTGGAAATCAGAGGTAAAAATTCAGATGTTTTCTCTAGCTTTTCACAAAAGATGCAAGAGTAACTTGCATTGCCTACATTGTTAGTGTAATGAGGTAGAAGTTCCCTAAAATTTAGCTTCTACAACCTCTAGGGAACTAAGCCAATGTATCAGCAAAACACACACTGAGGCCCAGCAGCATCTGGCAGAAATACTCAAGTTGCAATTCTAAGAATGTTGATTCAGGCATGATCCATTAAAAATCAATTTATGTCATTCTAACCAACATGTCCACCCTCTCTCAGAGAAAAGCAAACTATACATTTTTAAAAAAAGATTACTAGGTCATATTTCTGACAATGCTAAATATCCAGTTTTGCTTAGTATAGTCTTTTAGCTGCATGACCACAAATCTATCAAGCAATTAAAAAAAAGACAGAATAGTTTTGTTCAAACTATATTTAAAAAAAATTAAGAATGTATTTTTGGAGAAACCTTAAAGTGCAGGACTCTCTCACAGAAGAAACAGGAAGCCTCAACAGTTGCCATGATGCCTTTCTGAAGAGCAAATAAGCCACATCAGGATACCACCCTCCACCAGGGGAGAAAGGGTTTATTTTTGTCCACAAATATTAAAATGAAATGTGTGAATGTGTATAGCATGTGGGAGTCTGCTTGTGCTTGCATCTGGAGAAAAAGAGAATGAAAATAAAAAGATACCTCTGTTAGCTTAATGATTTCTCCAGAACTAAGACACAGCTTCTTGTTGTCATCCAGCACAGTGTTCATATTTTCAATCCAAACGGCATCAACTGGACCATCAAACATGTACCATTTCTTTTTGTTATCTGTGGCTACAGCTCCAACCCTAATGAGAGCAGGAAGAATCCCATCTGTCCTATTAGGCGTAGAGGGAAATATACAGAAGTCAACCAAATTGTTGCACATGTTATGACTGCATCATATACATTATCTTAAATATATCTACAATAGCCATTTAAAAATTATAGAGTCTCCCCTTACAGAACAGAGTCTCTGGTTTGAGATCTTGGTATAAGGAAAGGAAGTATCAAAGCAGGTAACAACTCACTGCCAGAAATGCAAAGGCCCCAGTAGCTACCGGAGGCAGCCCAACATTTTATCTCTGTCAATAAATGATCTTTGCCATCAATGTAAAACTATTATAATTATCATTCATTTTTTCTTTCTCTAGACACTGAGGACATGCAAGGTCTTTTTTACAAGATCAAAAGAAAATAAAACCCTCTGAAGCCCAGCTGGAGAGAACAGATGGTTTTACGCCTGTGAACCATGTATTATGGGTATTGTATTTTTTTTTTGGCGACTCTTCCCTATTTGTATACTGTCTTTTGAGCAAACTCTATATTGTAAATAAGCTGTTACACTTAACTAGAATTTGCTATGGAAAAATGTTCTATAATGCTCTTTAGCCCAAATCTAGAAGGCTTCAGGGGAAAAAGCAAGAAATGTTTACTTGGCATCAGTTCTCTTTGGAGTTCTTTTTATTAATTTTAATGCATTTATAGAATTATGCACTGTGCAATAAAGTATATGCTTGGCACAGCAAATAAAAAGGAAGCATTATGGTAAAGTTCCTTTATGGTTTTAAGGACTTTTCTATTACTTCATTTCTGAGGAGTGATCCGTGACTGTAATGATTCATGGACTGTGTTTATAGATTGGGCAAAACACTTTAATTCAGCATGTTGCAAGTTCACCAAGATGGTCTAAGATGATTCTGCAGTTCTCAAGTAGAGTTTGTTGTTGCTGCTGTGTCCCTCAAGTCATTTCAGACTTATGGTGATCCTAAAGCAACCCTATCATGAGGCTTTCTTGACAAGATTTGTTCAGATGGGGTTTGTCTTTGCCTTCCTCTAAGGCTAAGAGAGTGTCACTTGCCCAAAGTAACCCAGTGGGTTTCCATGGCCAAGCAGGGATTCAAATTTAGATCTCCAAAGTCATAGTCCAATGCTCAAACTACGACACCAAGCTGGCTCTTCAAGTAGAGTAGCACCACTGCAGGTGCCAGTCCAAAGAGCAGTGCATATCGGCAAACAATAGTTTCCAGGAAATTATGTGAATATGACAATGGTATGCCACAAATATGTCACGGGTTTCTGGCATGTTGGGAAAAAAAATTCATCCATCACATCACAAAGTTTGAGAAGCACTGACGCAGATGACACCAGAATAAAAATAATGGCCCATGGAATAATGAATGAGACATATTTGCAGCAGCAAATCAATACTAGGTGCTCAGTTTTTGGTAGATCTCAGTACTGACCATCTATTTTACTTTATATGTGCAAGCTCACAACCAGAAACCCAATATTCAACACTCAAAAAAGAGGACACAGTCCATCCAAAGTTACACATTCAAAATCTAATCGATATAGAAAGGAGACAGGCAGAGTGCTTAACTTTGACCTGGTCATATCCTTATATTTTAATCTTATCACTAATACACACACAGACTTTCTACAATTGCAACTTATACCGAGTTCTTATTCTTATGAAAAGGACAAGAGCAGAAAGAAGAAAAGTTAAGTGTTTTACCATTCATGAGTTAACAAGTCAAACTCTCCGTATAGCTGGCCCATTGTAATAGATTTGGGATTTAATATATAATAATTGACAGCTTCATAATTTCCACCACTGACTGAAGGCTGACCTTTCAAAGATGTCATTGCAGCAGCCAAAACTTTGTAACACTAAGGAAAAAGCGTGCAAGAGAAAACATCTTAGCATGCATTTTCAGTTGGAAAACAAAGCCAATCCAAATTCACCATGAATTTACTACAATGAAGACTACAAAGCAGTAACAAAAGACTTTACTTGAGGGTCTGGCATGATTAAGAAAGCAAGATTATAAAACAGAAGCACTGATCACAGAAACAAAAAATGGGAAAGACCTTGGTTCTTTCAGAATGTTGATGAACTATCTGAAAACATCACTCTGCAGAAATCCTACTAAAACTGTAGCAGCTCAAAGTCACCTGCACCTACCTGAACAAGACTCTTCCATAGAAATGTAACTTCAAGGTATCAGTTTTAAATCTAGTGGTCTTACTGCAAAGCTCTCCTATGCAGGTTGCCACTATACTTTACAAGAAAGGATTTTGCAGTCTCAGACAAAGAATCTCTACCTCATTAGATTAAGCAAAAGGGGGCTGGAAGTGCTCATACTATAGATATTAATGCTCAGAACAATCTCTAGCTATTTTCATTTCCTCTCTTTGTGAGAGTATCACACTATATTGACTGCAACCCTTACCTTAGTTTTTCCAGAGCCTGTAGGCCCCACTAGCATGAGGCCGTGTCGTACCACTGTAGTTTCATAGAGCTGGATACACTTTGTCACAAACCCTAGAACAAAAAGATTTTGAATGGGAATGCCTCACAGCTGTTTTCACTGCCTGCCAGTCTGCTTTCAAACACCAACTGTTAGTGGAATGACTTGTGTACCTATTAAAGTCAGTGACTGCATTATAAGCAACATAGAAGAGGACTTTGTTCTTTAACTATTTGGAGAAAGATGGTAACTTAGCCTACTAAGGTACTATAGCTCAGTACTTTTGTTGCTACTGCACATTTTAGGATCATGGGAACATGATAAGCAGAAGAGTCTTTTTTGTGATAGCAGCCCAATTCTGGAATTCTCTTTCTAAGGAAGTCTGCTTACTGCCATTTTTTTCCCCTAGGATCCAGTGATGAAAATTTTTGTGTTGGCCGATGTCTCTTAGATTGTACAGAACCTGATTGGGGCACTCATAGGAACAACATGTTGTGGAAGAAAACATGCCTGAGACAGACAGAGCCAAATCCAGGGCCTTCTGCCACACACTCTTTCTTCTGTTTTCCTGCCGGCCAAATGAACTGCCAGTGAAGAGACAAATCATTCTTCTTGGAGGATAGAATGGAACACTTGAAAAGAATTTTTGAAATTAGGCTATGGGTCACATACAGCCCTGGACCCAGACTGCCCAACCCATTACAGAACCTGCTTTTTTTTAAGCACTAAAATTATTATTTCTTCCTAACGTTTTGATCACTTTCCTGCTCGTCATGGTGTTATGTTAATGCATGCTATAATAAAATCGACTCTCTCTCTCTCTCTCCCATGTACACATACATAGCCAACAGCATGAATTTTCAAGTGCTCAATATTCTGCCCAAATGCTACTGTAAAAAGGAACCAGATATCAAATACAATCTGGAACACAAAATGAAAGTTTGTTTCTTCATTCCTCCTTTTCTTTTGAGATATATGACACTTCTCTCATGGCTGTGACTTATATTTAGCACTATTTTTTTCCAATAAAAATGAGTTTAGAGCCTCTGGGGCATCATAGCCTCCAATTAAAAGGGATGTCCATAGAAAGAAGGGTTATTTTTTAAAAGCTGAGGCTGTAATCCTATACTCTCTTAAGCCCAACTGAACTGAGATTCTTAGTTTTGGTTAGACCTGTACTGCATTACCCTGTTAGAATCACAGAGTTAGAAGAGACCACAATCCAATCTCCTGCCATGCAGGAATACACAGTCAAGCCACTCCCGTTGTTATTTTATCATTTGGTTTATATCCTGCATTTCTTCCATCGTACTCGGGTCAAACTCCACAGAGTTCCCAGATGACTCCCAGCCAGACACTTGACAGGACCTTTCCTCATAGATTGAAAGTTGTTGCAATCCACTGCCATAATGACCAATTCCCAAGGCCCTCCAGGCACAGACATATTTTTCAAAGAAGTCACTGTTATATAGCAAGAATGATGCTTTTTAAACAATACTACACTGTATGACACACACACACACCCCAAATACAGAGAAGGTGTCTTCCTTTTTCACTTACCATCCACATCTTTCAAGTTGTCTTTGAGACAGCATCTGTGAATTGCTTCTTCTAGTATACCATAGTCAATAGGCTCCTCTTTTATCATGGGAAACAGGTCAGAAATTATACCATTGAAAAGTTTGAGATCATCCTGCAGGAACTTAGGAACATTGACATCCTTGATGGCTCTTAGGCAAATCAGTTCCTGCAATCAATTCAGAACAGACTATTAGGCAAGTAATGCCTGATTCTCTTTACCTGATCACCTGGGACAACTATTATATTCACCCTCAATGGCCAAAGTATTGTGTTTTGTAGTTCTGATTATTCCACAGGACAGATGATTTTTCAGTTTTGGATTGTAGTAAATGCCATCAGGATGATTCTTCTCAGTTGTATAATACGGTCTCATTTAATACATCTTTAGTTGATGTGATTTTTAAAAGTGTGCAGGGAGAAGGGAGTTCAGTGAATATTACCAATAGTGAAGAATAATTTTAAAATAAACAAGATCAGCCAAATCAGCTTCTTACGTGCCAGCTACAAATGAAATATTAAACAAAACAAAACATTAAAGAAAGTTTAGTGTTGGCACTGCGTGCCTTCAAGTTGCTTCCAACTTATGGCAAATCTATCATGGTGTTTTCTGGGCACAATTTGTTTAGAGGGGGTTTTCCTTTGCCTTCCTCTGAGGCTGAGAGAGTGTGGTTTCCCCAAGGTCACCCAGTGCATTTCCATGGCTGAGTTGGGATTCAAACTCTGGTCTTCAGTCATAGTCTAATGCTCAAACGACTACACTACACTGGCTCAATGCCAATATTAAGTGACAACAAGGAATTATGACTTTATTCAGTGAATATATTGACAAAGACTAGTTTGCTTGGCATAATTTACAAGTTTCATTTAGTAGGTAAGCTTAGTTTATTTGCAGCATGGAGCAGTAGACAAGAACTTGTGGAAAACATGCCTGAGACAAAACACAAAACAAAACACTCTTCTACAAGTTTATTCAGAAGCAAAATCCACTGGTTTCAATAACACTTACTTGCTAACAACTGTGAGTAATGACATTTCCACACTACACTGTTCCACTTTCAACATCCTATGGAATCCTGAGGTTTGCAGTTTAGAGAGGGAATTTAGAATTCTCAGTAAACTACAAGCCCCACAATTCCACAGGATGTTGAAAGTGGAATAATAGCACTATAACCGTGCGGAAATGGCCTAAGAAACTGTTAAGAGTGTAAATGATAACATATTTCATTTTTAACATACCTCCTTCTCTATTTTCATTTTCCTTTTTTACATTTTGTTTGAATATCACCTTATTTGTCTTGTAACAAAAAGATATTACATGTTTTGAATACCAGTTTCATAAAGAAAGTGCAATACGGAGGGAAGATATTGGAGTTCTGTGTAACAAATCAGTAACAACTCCATATATGCTGTTCTAAGTAGTTACAGGCTTATTCCAATGTAATGTTTCCTGATTAATTTTGTTAGGTAATAGTTAATTGTTACCATGCCATTAAAATACTTTTTAAACTGTCTTAAGGTAATAAAAATTTAGCAAGTTTATTTATATTGCTATTTGTCTTGCATTTATTGATAACCACTTCAGGCTTTTAAAAAGGACATTTTAGACAGATATAAAATGAAAACAAAAAATGAACTCTATTGTGGGAGGACAAGGGCCTTCTAGACGGCTGCTCCCAGGAGGCGAGGCATGCCCTCTCTCTGTTCACCAGCAAGACCTTTTCTTTTAGACAGGCTTTTGGCTGCTAATTGGTTGCTGCAGAAGAATCTTTTAATGGGAAGAGGAGGTTCTTTACTTTTGTTCTCCTTGTTATGTTTAAAAAGCTTTTAAACTGTTTTAAATTAGTGTTGTTTTCAATATGATAACTTGTTTAATTGTTTTTCATCACTGTATTGATTTTTAGCGACATTTGTTTGCATCTACACTATGAACCACCTCAGATCTCATAGAAGGAGAAAGGTGAGATACTTATTAAATATATAACATAACATACACACGCACTGCTCAGCTAGAAAGGGCATCCCAAGTACAGTACTCTAGAACCCTTTCCCTGGTTGTTTTTATGAAGTGGAAAGCACATCTTAGTGACAAGGCACCACTGCATATGGAGTCCTTTCATGTGAGACTATCATGGACTTGCCTCATTCATTGTTGGATTTTCTCTTTTGAGATTGCCAGCAGCTGAAATTACAGTCTTCACAGCTCTCATTCCAAAGTCGTAGTGATCCTGCAGCAGAGGTATTGGAAATGCCAACAGCAGAATGAGGAACTAAACTAGAATGGAAAGCATCTTATGAATTAGGCAACAAAAGGGAATTTTGACAGTCTTCCACTTCATATGTAACCCAGCCTTTCTAAGTAAACAAGAGAAGTGAGAATGTTTCTGTAGTTAGTGCAATGATTCAATATTTTTTTATTGTGATCAAGGATAAAGATAGAAAATAGAATGGCAGAGAATAAAGCTACAAAAAAAGAACTTGCAGAGCTATAGTAATGTTTTCTTCTTGTCCCTGTACTCTCATAGAGTCCTTGGTAACAGCTTAAAATAAATGAAAGCAGGGCATGACTGATATCATTTATAAGACTGCAAGAAATCCTGAGCTAAGGAGGATCAACATGGATAAAAGACAGATGCTGAGGTGGCAATCAAAGAGAGATGAGACTATTGATGCTTCAAAATATCGAAGTCAAACAAAAATTTTGAGTTGTGAGATGAACTCTAATTGAACCAGAAACACCAACCTGGGAACTGAGTTGTTCAGAAGACAGTTTGAATGTGGTGGTGATTTTTTTTGCCAGAACTTTGGCTTCATTGAATCCAAAGGAATACAGAGAAATTTCAGCAATCATAGAATAATCCGGAACCATCATTGCCACAGGACGAAAGAGAGCCTGGAACATATATATACATTCATATACATGAAGAGAGAAAGTATCATGAACAATTACTTTTTTACAAGTACATTTACTTTCACCAATCTTCACGTATGGCTGGGAGGCCAATTTACAGCAACTTGCCTAAAACAAGTAAAGCAACCCTACTGAAGACACAAACTATAAAATCAATCACATGTATCCCAGATATTTCTCAAAAGTCTCACATATTTGAGGAGAAAATTGTCACCACTGGCCAGCTAACATAGTAACTTATTGAACCATCAGACTTAAAGTATTCCAAAACCTTCCACGCTTCCAATGTGAATATTGATTGAACTTGTTTGAAATCTTCAACTTTGTTGGAAGGAGTTTTTTTGAAAATCCAGAATCTAGCTATATAATCTAGCTTTGTGTGTGCATTTGTCTTCAAGTCTCCTGTTGACTTATAAAGACCTCACCAGTTTCAGAAGGCTTTCTTAGGCAAGAAATACTCAGAAGTAGTTTGCCATTGTCCTCCTCTGAAATATAGCCTACAGCACCTGGTACTTCTTGAGAGTGCTCCATTCAAGTACTAAGCAGGGCTGATCCTGCTTAGCTTTTTTTTGCTCCTCATATGAGAATTTGCTCCCCAAATTCTAGAGTTTGGGAATTTTTTTACATTTACACCTATAGGCAAATTAAAATAATTAAAATATAGGTATTTCAATTAATCATTTTATTCTCACCTTTTTTTTCCAAGAGTTGAACTTAACGGCATTTCAAAAATGGCACCTTGGACAGATCACATTCTTTCAGTCTCAGAGGAAGGCAAAGGCAAAGATGCTTTGAATAAACCTGGCCAAGAAAGCCCCATGATAGCTTTGCCTTAGGGCTGCCGTAAGTTGGAAACAACTTGAAGGCATATAACAACAACAACAATATCATTTTATACCATTATATGTAAGTAAGAAACAGGCCTTTACATATGAAATACAGCTTTTCATCCAGTAGAATTTAGATACCTTTAAGTTATCTGGTAATTCAGTGCGCCCTGCATAGCCAGGGTTCATTGTTATGAACACTGCACAAGATGGGACCAGTGGGATCTCAGCTCCTTCAAACATGAAGCGATCCACCTAAATACATTAAAAAGATAGTAACTCATAGTGAATGATTTGTGATTAAGTAAGCGTCTTTAATTCTACAGGGAACAAAATTGATTTTGTATCAAAACTGATAAAAATTAATCTTCTAGAGATTGAATCAAATGGCTTTATAAGAGCCAGTCCAAATTTTCCAGTAACTAGTTTGTAACTTTGATCAGAAACCTTTGAAATCCAGATTGGTGTGCAACCATTTTTCTCCCATATAGGAACCGGCACTCCTCCAACACCCTTATAGGAACCGGCACTCTTCCAATTAGATAAATCCCTATTCTGTCATGATTGGATTGAATAACTATTTTATTATTAAGAAGAGGCCATTTCTCCAGCTGTAAACATCCTCCTAGCAATTTCATGTTTTTAATGAAGTAGCAATCAACTGAACGATTATGTGATGAGTCAAGCATAGAAAGAGTTGTGATCCTTTTATGGAAAGCTTAATAGATAACAACTTGAGACTATTTATTAAAATGCAGAGGAATTATAACAATAAACACAGCTCAAAGATTCTTATTTAGGATCAATTCCCAAGATATATAAACAATGCAAGACTTGGCCTGAAATGAGGGTCACAGCCACATGGGAAAAGTAAAGCAGGTTGATCTTGTGTGTTTAGCATGTCTTTGGCTGTGCATACCAGGAGTTCAGAAATCCTTCTGTCACTAGAGTTAAATTTATCATTGGTAAAAAAATAAATATTGGTAACAGTATCAGTGTCTTGGTAACTTGGCAGTTTTGTTTAATTAATTTCAAAAACTTGGGGTAATGGGTTATAGCAACACTGGGTACCCACTGGTTGCCAATGCTTTTGTAGTGTTTTTAGTACCAGTGAAGTTTTTCTGACCTTTCCATTGAACAGTGGCCCTCCAATAAGAGTAGTGGCAAAATGAGGCCAAAGTCTTATAAAGAGCCTGAAAAAGTTAGCTTTTCGGACTACAACTCCCAGAATCCATTTTGACATTAGCTGACAACCAAGTGAAGAGAAATCAAAGGAGAAATCAAAAAGGCCCCCCCTCATTATTTACTGACATGTCTTCCTAGACTTATTCCCACCGCTTACCCTCTGTTGTTGTGCCTTCTGAATTGTTGTGATCTGCTGGGCAACTACAGACAACACTTCAATATCAATACGGTTAAACTCATCAAAGCAAGCCCAGGCTCCAGAACTGATCAAATAAAAAGAAGTCAGTATCAAAAATCCTGTAATTGCTAGCAATTCAGTCAATTTTAAAAGTTATGAGAAATGATGGCAGTAGTAGAGGGAATGACTCTAGTAAACCTCCATCTAGCTGTTGGAACTTCTTGTCAAGTATTTGCACGTGTAGAGGACATATTTCAGTCCAAAATATTTATTGCTATTAGCCACAAACTGTTGCAAAAGGAGGGCATACTGAAAAGATACCCATTTGTGCAAGATATATATTAAAGTCAACAGACATTGGCTGTCTCTTTGGTTTATGCTATAGGTTTAGGTTGTAAAACTGAGGCCAAATCCCAAACCACAATAATAAATATTTTGAAGGGATCTCTTTGTAGCTACAATCGAATACAAATTTAGTTTCATGAGCTACAAAACTTACTACTGTTGGTCCATTATTCAATCAACTATATGCTACTAATTATACCATGTGGGAGCAATAGATTGAAAGCTGTTTATGACCTAGGGCAACAGCTGTGCCTCTACTTTAAACAGGACAAAATGAAATTGCCATAATGTACCAGAGCCCACATTAAGAAAAGTGTATAATGCCAGGTAAATGGGGTGCCAGGTAATGAGGCCAAACTTACAAGCAATACTGTTTTTCTTGCAAAGTTTTTTAAAATGCAATTATAAGGATTTCCTTAAAGATTGTTTTTTTTTTTTTCTGGTTGTCAAATCTTTTATTGTCTTCTTGCATATGAAGGATCTTCTAGCACTTTGAGACTGACAGAAGATTTTGTAGACACAGTCTAATTTATCAGTAGACTGAGTCTACAAAAACTTGTGCTACAAACTTCTGTCTCAAAAGTGCTAAAAGATTCCTATACTGATGCAGACTAATACAGCTATGTCTTTAAACAGTCTTCCTGGTTTTTCTTGCTCATAGCAAAATGTGAGTAGTTCTATTTTATTTACTTACATAGATTTAGATTTGTACCCTGTCATGAATTCTTAAGAGGCTTATAATACAACAAAACAGTGTAAAAATTACATTAAAATTGATTAAATAGAACAATTCATAGGACTAACAGATATATTAGAAGGCAGAAGCAGCACATCTAAACCAAATTAGACATAGATGGCTTGATAAAAATCTCCAGAATCCTTTTTAAAAGCACCATGTGATTAGGCCTGTCAGCTCCTACTGTGACAAGAGACCCCCCAGATGACACCTGTGAAGAATCTCTGTTCCTGGTAGATCATCACATAGCTGATAATGATGGCACTTGAATAAACATTTCTTGGAGACAGATATGTGGGAAAGTATAGTCTACAGAGTAACTGAAACAGTTCCCATTTTGAAACTCAGCTGCACACCAGCCTGAAATGGTGTCAGTCCATGGTGGATCTAGGTTTACATGAGGAATCTGCCTGGTGGTGCCTGTTACTCAAGTTTGTGTATGTTTATTCTGTAAACATTGTTAACTGCAATTTGAAATTTATTGAATATGCATGGTTTATGTGTTTAGTTCGTTTATGCAGATAGCCCACAAAGCTACACCAACCTTTGGGAAGAGCTTTTTATCATGTCCTCCTTGGGACAGACAAGAAATGTAAACCAGTCCTGGTTCAAAAGATGACCCTGGGATATAGCCAATGAAATTGGTTATTTTCAGTCTCTGGGATCAAACACGACAACATCTCTCTATGGCTTGACCAACAGACAATGTAAAGAAACCAATTTAGTTAACAATAAGCCATCATCACATCATCAGTCACTGTTCTCAGTCTCCATAGACCCACTGTGCTCTTCATGAGACGTAGTAATATCTTGATTCAGACATTCTGATATCAACCCATTTGTTCCCTTTGATGCTATGCCAAGATTTATATCAACAGGATCATATTCAGATACAGCACTGCATTTAAGTTTACCTGGCTAATCCTTTCAGGAATTTCCCCATTGCCATGAAATCAAGCTGATCAGAGCAATTAAACACAACAGTCTGGATAGCTAAAGCTTTCCCCAAATCCTTCGTTGTCTCCGTTTTGCCTGTTCCAGCTGGTCCAGCAGGAGCACCTCCAAATTTTAAGTGCAGAGCTCCAGTGAGCGTCAAGTAGCACCTACCACAAAGAATCAAACTGTTGTTCAAGTTGGCAGCAATTCCAAAGTCATCGAGTCAAACCCACCACATCAAAACATTTATGACTGATACCTCAGCATTATCAGCTGGTTAATTAGGTTAGGTTAATTATAATTAGGTTAATATAATGAGAATATAGGCTATAGGAATACAGCATGTAATCATTCAAGCTATAGTGTACCACCAGTGGAGAGCAACATGGTCTAAGGTGTTCAGATCTGTAGGAAAAGGACCATCTGTGGGAAATTAAAACTCAGTTCAGACACATATAGATGACAACTGTGTGTTTGTGTATCTGCCTTCAAGTCACCTGTCAACTTATGGTGACCCTGCGAATTTCATAGGGAAGAGAGAAAAGATTCAAGGAGGGTTCACTACCCTGCCCAATCTAGACATCCATTTTGAATGTGATGTTAGACATTAAACAGGCAAACAAGGTTCAGCTGACAAGCCCTCTGAGAATAAATTCCATGGCAAGTCAGTAATCAATTAGATATCCTCTCCTCAGCTGAATCAAAGCACCAATAATCAATACTGCTGTGCCACATCAAGTACTACAATGCAGATCTTATACTATTATTCTCCGAAAGCTGCTTTAACCACACTGTTTAATGATGAATATCCATCATTCTATATTACCCACAGAGGACTATTTACTTAATCTGCTTCCATTACCATTAGAAAGATCTCAACGGCTCTATCCTTGTTCAGTCCAAGAAGAGTCAATTTATCTTCCATGAATATAAATAACAGCTATATTGTCATAATTAAAGAAGCATATCTTAGTGCTGCTTTACATCCCTCTAATTAAAACAAAAGCTTTTTTAAAAAAGAAAGATATGCCTCAAATAGGATTGTTGTAAGATATATGTAAAATTTATACTGACACAACTGAATTATATATTTAACTGTATTCTTCCTTTCCCACTGACTCCATATAAATGTATCTTGGGGCCCTTTCAGACTACACAGTTACAGTGCTATGATCTCACTTTAATTGTTATGGCAATATCCTATGCAATTCTGGGATTTGTAATTTAAGAATGAGTGTTTAGAATTCTTGGCCAGCGAGCTGTACTGCCTCACGAAACTACAAATGCCAGGATTCCAAAGAATGCTGCCATGTTGGTTAAAATGTAATCACAGTGCTATAACTATACTGTGAAAGGGCCCCGGTTTACAGGAGCTTTGGGGTTGGCAGTAAGTAGCCCACAATTTTGTCGCCTAGCTGTCTCTTCCTGCTTCTAGTACCTTTTACCCATGCAGATTCCTCTCTCCTGCTGTATCTGTCTTCCTCAGTTCCATCTCCTTTGTCATGCTTTCTCCTTCTTGTACTATGTCACCCTACTACCACTGACCTTATCCTCTTCAACTTAAATTACAATTCCAGTATAACTGGTTTTCTGATGACTTTTACAACAACACACAAAAGAACCAAGTCACTGCTGTCATGAACACATTCCAAAATGCTTTCACTGATCCTGTTGGGGAAACTTAAGTCCTACAACCTGTTCCTGACAAGATGCCCTGCACTCAGTTGCAAATAGGTTTGAGTAAGGGTGGTAAATTAGACCTTTGATTCAGCTCTTGAAGTGATTATTTATTTATTTTAAATTTAAATCAACTGATTACAAAGGTTGCCCGGGGAATATATAAAGCACTAGGAATATAAAATACAAGACATAAAACAATAATAAGACTGAGATTTTTAAAAAACCCTAGCAATGCTCAGTGCATTTTTTCCCAAGATTATTTTTTTTTCATATAACAGATAACTATACCTGTCAGTGAGAGGGGTGATCACCAAGCGCCCGCTGTTGCCCAGGTATTCATAGCCATATATAAATTCAGCATTCACTGCACGGATATACAAATCATCTCTTGTCCAGTAGTATCTGATGATATAGAAAAAGGCAAATGGAAAATGCATATAGAACAGAAATTACAGGATCTATCTATTTATTTATTTAACAACCTGCCTTCCTCCCAGTATGAAAACCTCCCAGGTGGTTCACAACAGGATTACAAACAGATACAACTAAAAACACAAGTTATAATATTAACTTGAATTAAATGAATTTCATTTAGTGCCAAACAACAACAAAAGAGGCAACAACCAAACTTTGAAAAAACAATTTGAAAACAGATTAGTGGAGGGGAGAAAAAAAGATAGGAAAAAAACAGTCTCCTTCACTAAAAGTCCATTACTTAACAGCCAGTCGCTGGCCATAAGTCTGTACGAATAAGAAGGTCTTTGCTTGCTGGAGGAAGGAGAACAAGGATGGCGCTATCTTAGCTTCCCATGGAAGGAAGCTCCACAACCTGGGATCAGCCACAAAGAAGATCCTTTCTTATATCTTCACTAAAGTGCCTGTAAGGATGTTAAGGTTGAAAGCTGCCTCCCAGTGAAGCTCATATGGAGAAATACGGTCCTTCAGACAGCATGAATCCAAGTCATACAGCACTTTACAGGTCATAACCAGCTAACAAAGGGTCACTATAAATATCAAAATTTGTATCACTTTACAGCTCTATGATCCTAGTCATCTGGCTGTATTTTATTCACACTAAACTGAGTATGTCTTGGGAAGAGAGTGATGTTGGGCTGGAATAATAACCTTTGTAAAATGATATAATTTTGAACAGGTAAGAGCACAAGATGATGATGAGGATGAGGATGTACTCATTTTCTCTCTCTGAGGCTCATCCTGGTCCACAACACTTTATACCTGGGAAGTTGTATATGTAAATAGCACTGAATTTAATAAAACTGATCACATATAATAGGACATCCCTCACCTGAGCTGGGAAATCCATTCAAAATCATTCTCACTCATAACATTCTCCTCAATAAGTTTAGCTGCCACATCTTTGGCATGGACTTCAATCACAATGAGAGCAGATAACACTGCCCGCTGCATCCGAGACAGCTTCCCTCGTACAAGTGCTACTAGATCACTGAGCTGTGTAGGTAAAGCAAAACAAGTCAGTCTGCGCCCTGGAGAAAATAACTTGAATCTATCTACTTGGTATTCTTTAGTCAGAAATATTCTGAAGCATATGAAAATGGACATTTCTTAAGAGAAAAAACAACAACCACAGACCTTACTTTAAATTTTACTTCTTAATGTTTATTTCCATAATGAATTGGTGGTTTACTGAAAGGGAAAAAGAGAGGACTGATTCTCACTGGGCTCCGTGTGGTGGAGGAACTACAGACAGAGACAGAGTGAACTAGTGCAGGGGAACAGAGATCAGAAATCCAAATGCTCTTTCTTGTCTTAGCTCTCCATCCAGCCAAAAGTTTTCTGACTGCACAATAACACTCCGGTTCTTAACATCCTGATACTAAATCCCACCGAATGGTAAGAACAGGTTGCTTACCTGTAACTGTGGTTCTTCGAGTGGTCATCTGTGCCCTCACACACTAGGAGCTTTCGCGCATGCGCGGTACCGTTCGGAAAATTCTAGAGCTTAGTAGCTTGGCAGGAACCCCTCCCCCTCCGCCTGCACTGAGCATGCTCAGCCCGCCGAGCAACGGTCTCTCCTCAGTTCTAAAGTCCGCCGATAAGGGACCTGAGAAAGAGGGGATGGCTGGGCGGGTGTGTGTGAGGGCACAGATGACCACTCGAAGAACCACAGTTACAGGTAAGCAACCTGTTCTTCTTCTTCGTGGTCTCTGTGCCTCACACACTAGGAGATTTCGTAGCTTACCAGTAGGACGGTGGGTCAGGTCCTAGAGTACGGAGGCCAGCACCGCTCGTCCAAAACGGGCATCCCTACGGGACCGGCAGTCTAGTCGGTAGTGGCACACCAAAGTTGACGGTCTGGACCAGGTCGCCACTCGACACAGTTCCTGCAGGTCCACACCTCGAAGCAGGGCTGCTGAGGATGCCACGGCTCTGGTGGAATGAGGCTGGAGCAAGGCTGGCGGAGGCTGCTTTGCAAGTTCATAGGCCAGAAGGATAGTCTGGGCCACCCATTTAGAAAAACGCTGGGTGGATACCTTGTGGCCTCTGCGGCGCTGACCATAGCACACGAATAACTGCGGGGTCTGGCGAAAAGACGCGGTCCGGTTAGTATAGAATGCCAAGGCCCGGCGAACATCAAGGGAGTGTAGGGACCACTCCAGAGGTGTTGTTGGGTTTGGATAGAAGGTTGGCAAAATGATGTCCTGGTTGACGTGGAAGTGTGACACCACCTTGGGCAGGAAAGAGATGTCAGGTCTGAGAACTACCTTGTCCCTGTGGAAAACAAGGAAGGGCTCGTCAGCTCGCAACGCTGTCAGCTCACTGGTCCACCTGGCTGGGGTGACAGCCACCAGGAAAGCAGCCTTGATGGTCAAGAGCCTGTCATCCGCTGTGGCCATGGGCTCGAATGGTGGTCGCGTCAGCTGCGACAGCACCAGGGAGAGCGACCAGGGCAGTAACGGTGGCGATACCGGCGGGTAGAGATGTTGTAAGCCCTTCATGAACTGCTTCATGGTAGCGTCACGGAAGAGCGCTGCCGATGGAGAGCCGCGAGGTTGATGGGCCACAATAGCGGCAAGGTAGACCTTCAGGGACGAGAACGCCAGTCCCTGCTGCCGAAGGTGGAGTAAGAAATGGAGAACAGTATGTTGGCCGACAGGCGATACCGGCTCACCCATGCCTCAGCAAAAGTGATGAACTTCTGCCACTTATAGCCGTAGTTACGGCGCGTCGACTCCTTCCTGGCCGCGGTCAGAACGCCCTGGATGATCGGATAGTCTAAGGCGTTATCCGCCAGGCGTGGAGGGCCAGGAGCGGCAGGTCGGGATGGAGAACGAGACTGCCTGTGACAGAAAGTCCGGCGTTGGGCGGAACCTGAGGAGTCGACCCCGAGCAGCTTCGAACAGGGGGCCAAACCAGTGTTGTCTCGGCCAGTATGGGGCCACGAGGACAACGTCCGCTCGGTCCGCCAGGATCTTGGCGACCACACGACCTAGGAGGGGAAATGGAGGGAACGCATAGAGGAGGCCGCCGCTCCACTGGAACTGGAAGGCGTCGCCGAGAGAGGCCGGGCCCCGACCGGCTCTCGAGCAGTACCGACGGCACTTCGCGTTCACCTCGGTGGCGAAGAGGTCGATCATGGGCTCGCCCCAACGGTCTCGAATCATTCGGAACGCTTCCCTCGAGAGGGACCACTCGTGGTGGGAGGAAGTGTCCCTGCTGAGGGCGTCCACTGTGGTGTTCTCCTGGCCCGCCAGGTGACAGGCTATTGGGTGGACCTGAAGCGACACACACCAGTCCCATAGTTGGAGCATGATGGTTAGGATCGTGGTCGAATGGGTCCCCCCTTGCCTGTTGACATAACAGATGGCCGTCGTGTTGTCCGTCAAGAGCAAGACTGTGTGTCCCGCAACCAGGTTGCGAAACACCCTCAGAGCCTTCCAGATGGCAAGCAGCTCGAGAGCGTTGATATGAAGACCGGTCTCGTCGTCGGTCCAGCATCCCCGAACTCTGAGACTGTGACAGTGCGTTCCCCATCCGAACAGGGAGGCATCGGCAGTTACCGTGAGTCGAGGAGTCGGTTCCCGGAATGGCATCCCTGAGAGCAGGTGGCGGTAAGAAAGCCACCACAGTAGGGAGCGGCGCACCTGCATCAGGATCCAGAGGCGGCGTCTCTGGTCGTCTCAGAGCGGATTGAAGACCCTGATGAACCAGTGCTGGAGCAGGCGCGCGTGAAGTCGAGAGAGGTAAATAACTGCCATGGTGGAGGCCATGTACCCGAGGAGCTGCTGGATCCTCCTCGCTGATACCGTCGGCGCATCGAGGGTGGCAGATGCCGCCCGACGAAGGGTACACGCACGCTCCAAGGGCAGATAGGCCCTGGCAGAGACCGAGTCCAGGGTCGCCCCGATGAAATCTAGCACTCTCGCCGGCTAGAGGTGCGACTTCTTTGGGTTGACCCGGAGGCCAAGACGAGTCAGGAGGGACAAAGTTCTGTGAATGTCCCTGTACAGTTTCTGTCTGCAGGACGCTACCAACAGCCAGTCGTCGAGGTAGGGGTAGATGGAGATGCCCTTCGTCCGCAGATGCAATACCACCGGGGCCATGCACTTGGTGAAGACCCTGGGAGCGGTGGACAGTCTGAAAGGCAGCACCCTGTATTGGTAACAGGTGCCGTCGATCGCAAACCGAAGGTATCGTCTGTGCTGCGGGCGAATGGCGATGTGGAAGTACGCATCTCGAAGATCGATGGAGGCGAACCAGTCCCCTCGGTGAAGGAAAGGCAGGATTGAAGATAGGGTGACCATCTTGAACCGTCTGGGGAGGATGTATTCGTTCACCCCTCTGAGGTCCAAGATGGGCCGCAGGGTACCGTCCAACTTCGGTACCATGAAGTACCGGGAGAAGAAGCCGGTGGTAGTGGCTGAGGACGGTAGCCTTTCGATCGCTCCTTTTTGCAGGAGGGACTGGATCTCTTCCAGCAAGGCCGGGCCCAGGAGGGTCGCGAGCCAAAGCTGCGGCATGGCTGCGGAGGTTGGTGGATCCCCATCTTTTTGGCTGTTAGGCGAGCCTTTATGATGTGGTCCATAGCCTTGTCGGTGTTGGCGCTGAAGAGTCCCGTGCCATCAAATGGGAGATCTTCAATCTTCCTCCTGGTGTCCTCCTGGATACTGGAGGAACGGAGCCACGTGTATCGCCGCAGTGCCACAGAGCCCACTAACACCCGTGCAGCCACCTCGATGGAGTGCCTGGAAGAGATGATCTGGTGATTGGCGAGTACTACCGCCTCGTTGAAAAACTCGGTAGCACTCGCCCGGTTCTCCTCCGGAAGGCTGGATACAATCGGATGGAACCTATCCAGCAGGTTCCTCAGGTAGGCCGCAAGGCAGGCTTGGGTGTTAGACACCCTGGCTATGAGCGATGAGGCTGAATAGAACCGTCGCCCGAAGGTGTCAAGCCTCCGACCTTCTCTGTCTGGCGGGGTGGTGTGTGCCCTCGTGCCCCCCTTGGTTTGGGCAGACTCAACCACCACGGAGTTCGGCAAGGGATGACTGAAGAGGAACTCGGCGTCCTCCTTCTGGGTACGATAAAGATGCTCGAGCCGGTGTGGGATCGGCTGGGCGGAAGCCGGCTGGGCCCATGGCTGCTTCAGGGCCTCCATCAAGGCTGGCAGGAATGGCAATGGGGCCGTCGATGGAGGACGGGTATCCACATATTGAAAGACTGGATCCTGAACAGCCGGGGCCGGTTAAGCGATCTTGAGACCCAGAGCTGCCGACATCCGAAGGAAGATAGCCGAGAAACTCCTGACGTTCTCCGGCGCCGACTCCGGTGCGGGGTCGCCAAACGCCAAGGGGGGGGATTCGTGGGATGCCAGTGTAGACTCATTCGAGTCTGAGTCAGATTCGTAGGTGTGAGAAGACCCGGAGGATGACTTATCGGGTGACCTCTCCCGTGACGGTTGGCGAGATGGTACGGCCAACGTCACAGTCGGAGTTGCGGTGGTGAGAGGCCTCACAGATGAGGATGTAGTCGCTGATGCCTGGGAAGTTTTGGTGATCGGGACCACTGCAGGTTGCGGGCGTTCGATGGCCTGAGTAACGGTCACAGCAGCCGACGACAGTGGCGCCTGGGCGGTCTCCGACAACGGACAGGTCGCCGTGGAGGTGACCCGCGGCGGAGGAGAGACCGTGCGGTAGTGCGGCGAACGTTTGCGTGAGCGACGGGGAGCCGGTGACCTGGAGCTGGAGTGCGGCGATCTGTGGTATCGGGAGTGATAGGCCCCACGGGATGGAGAGCGGGACCGACGGTACGGTGACCAGCGCCTTACGTCAGGATGGTACCGATCCCGATATGCTGGAGAGTACGAGCAGTAAGACCCCGGGTACTCTCTCCAGGTGTGCTCTCTGCCGTATCTGGCAATATGCAATGCCGAGGAGTACGGAGAGTCAAAAGGTGGCCTAGACCACTCCGGATAAGCCTCTCTGCGACATGGAGAGCGCTGCCTGACCCGTCGCTCCGGCGTCTGGGATGTACTCCTCCCGGAGGATTCCCTCCGATGAAGCGAGGCCTGGGGTGAGGCTGGAGTATGCTCTGGGCGGGCCACCATTTCAGGGCATCCAGGCGGAGACACCGCGGCAGTCAAGAGAGGTGGACCCGGGGGCACCACAAAGCCAGCGGACTCTTCCCCATCGGAAGCCTCCAGGATCTCCTGGTGCTCCGATTCTTCCTCAGGTTCTTGGAGAGGTTGGGTCGGAGGAGGTGTGGGAGGCGCAGGCCTCTTAGTTGGAGAACCACGCTTTTCCTTCTCCTTCCTCTTCTTCTTCCTTTCCTTCTCCTTGCCCTTTTCTGGAAGAGCAGGCCACCTGCGTTGAGCAAGGGTCAACGGCTTCGTCGGTCTCGGTACCTGCGAGGGCGCAGGAGACTCCCCCGAGGTCGATGCCAAGGAGATCCTCAGAATCTTCGGCAATGCGGAGATCGGTGTCTGAGGTGGCGGTACCAAGCCTGGTACTGCCGACGTGGTCGGGTCGACGGCCGTCGACACCGACGAGGGCATGGTCGAAGGTCGCCCCAATGCCGATGGCTTGGACATCGCCGAAGCAACTGACGGTCGGTCCTGGGCCTGTAGAGACTGCTCCCACTAGTGGGATTTTAGGCGGGCCAGGTGATTCCTCAGGGTCTGGGAGGTGAAGTCTCTACAGATTGGGCAGGCCCTGGTGTTATGGGCCTCACCCAAACAGAAAAGGCACTCGCTGTGACTGTCAGTTAGGGCGACCTTACGACCACACGTTTGGCAGGGTTTGAAGAGAGCCGACATAGAAATTGAAGAAGACGACGGGGAAGAAATGGTGGAGAAGGCAAGATGGCGGAGAAGCGAAGACGACGACGAGGGAGACGAAAACGGGGAAGAGGGGGGGCAAGAGGTGAAAATCCCGTAAAAAACGGGTAGCAAGTCACCAAATCAAGTCCGAAATCCGAAAGGGGTATCCAAAGTCCAAATCCAAGTCAAAAACCAGCAAAGAAGCACATCGAAGAAAGCCAAGACAGAACCAAGCTCAGAACCTCCGTACGCAACGGCGGACGAGAAAGAACTGAGGAGAGACCGTTGCTCGGCGGGCTGAGCATGCTCGGTGCAGGCACAGGGGGAGGGGTTCCCGCCAAGCTACTAAGCTCTAGAATTTTCCGAACGGTACCGCGCATGCGCGAAAGCTCCTAGTGTGTGAGGCACAGAGACCATGAAGAAGAATATATCTTCAGCAATCTAGAATTTGACACAGGATGATCACATGGTACTTTTCAGAGTCCCAGTACCATCACCAAGAAGGTCCTTTCTTCCGTGCTCACCCTCCATGAGACAAAAACACAGCAAGCAGGAATTCTGAGGTGGATCTTAAAGGTCACATAGGTCTATTTGGAAAGATATAGTTCATATATGATTTACTGTCTGAGAGTGGCAACTTAAATTGAGCCTAGAAGTGAATGTGCAACCAGTGCATTTGGGAAAAGATAAGTTACACACTCTAACTCCTGCGTGCCAGACAAATTTCAAAGCATTTATTGCATTTTGGAAGCAACTGGAGTACACAGAATACAGGTGAGATAGAGAGAAAATGACAGTAGAGATCTTGTCTGTATCTCTAGCTCAGCTTCTTGTCTTTTCAGTAAGAATTGCCCCGATTTCCAGCTTTCACTTGACTTAAGGTCAGGATTCTTGTCAGTGGCAGCTGATCTATGCCACGTTTTAGTCTATGCTTCAGAGGAGCTATCTAACATACTAAGCCTATCCCCAAAATAAGTTCAGCATCTTGGACAGCTCCTTTGACGTTCAGATTAAAAGGCAAGCGGATTCACTGCACAAGTGACATGGAGGTAACCAGCTGCCACTAATTTTTGATCCTCTAGTGCAGAGTACCTGTAGATGTTCTGAACTACAAATCCCATCACTCCCAGACAATATGGTTAGGAAGTCTAAAACATCTGGAACCCAAAGCTAAGGTAGGAAAGGTCGCTCTAGGGCAAGTTTCAGTTCATAAAAAAATGAACCTACAAATGCAGTTACGTGATATTTTTACCTGAGCACTTAGCAGGGGAAACAGCCTGGTAGACAAATCTTGAGCTTCTAGGGCCTCAGATACCTCCTTTGTCCAGAACGTCTGACATCCAGCAATGGTCACTTGGCCTGGCCAATCTAAGACCCAGGTAGTTCGTGGCGTCTTTATTAAAAACACATTAACTTCATAGTAAATACAACAGATAAATGTCTTTTTCTTCATTATTCCCCAGCCAAGATCTAGCCAACTATATATTAGATGGCACTGGCTTGAGTATTATATTTATCTTGATTTGTATGATACAGATTTGCTCTTTCCATTTACAAGAACACTTGTAAACAGTACTTGTCAGTGTGTACAAAGTGTCTATAGGAAAAGATCTGGCCATAATTTTTTTAAAAATACTGGATATTCTTGTAAATGGAAAGAACAAATCTGAACAATCAAAACAAAATTTCTTTTTGTGGAAATAAAAATTGCTTCATTGCGATCATGACAAGGATGGCATCACTTGATATTTTGTTGTTCATCAATGTCTCTCAAATGCTAGCCAAGTTGACCAGATTGAAGTCACATCTAGACAATGCTCAAATAATTACAACAGAAGGGATCTAGCGACCTGAACTACATAGGGATGAAGAAACTCCCACCATCAGGTTTTACTCTCCCTTGGTAAAGTAAAATGTGGCCTTAAATTGCTTCCAGCTTCCCAACTTGTAACTACAACCAAGAAAGCCTTTCATAAACCTCACAACATAAAAATACTGCAGTTCTTTCTGTCGGACTCACTTGGCAACTGTCATTCATGATATTATAACCTCCCATCTAAATTACTGCAGTATCATCTGTATAGGCCTGTCTGGGCTTCATGGACTTTCAGAAGACTTAATAATTACAAAACTCAGTATCACGGGAGCACATTATATCATTTTGCCCCAGTCTACCATTGTCTTCAAGGTGTTGCTTATTGACCTAATTAATTCTGGTCCACAGGATCATTACTGTTTCCCACTTTTCCCGATATTCTCTTCTGAGCTTCACTGAAATGCTCTTCTGCCATCTGTGAATGAAATTAAGACTGAAGACACAGAGGGGCACCCTTGGTGTCTTCCCCCTATCCTCATAATTCTCTTTGACTGAAGCCTCTCAAACCTTGAACAGCATCATACCTTTTCACCACTACCCCAAGATTCTGATGGCAAGAATACGATGGTATGGGGACAGAGGTTTAATATTCATTGATTTTTTCTAGATATCCTTGTTCTAACATATTCAGTCATAATCCATAATAGTGTATCTACTATGGCATTCATTTGGATTACTTTTGGTATCCCTGTCTGCATAACAGATTTGAGAAACAATTAAAGAAGATGAAAGCTTCTTATTCCAAAAAAAGTAACACTATGAGACAGCAATAAGGACACAGTTATGGGCACTATTGAGATCCAAGTACACAGTTGAAAAGTCAGAAGTTTAAACAGAAAAAACTTCAGTAATCTGTCAGTATTAAGGTTATCAATTTTTGAGATGACATATCCCTCAAAACTTTATAATTAATAACATGCCTTTTCTATCTTAAAACTGCACCGTTCTAGCCAAAACGCTTACATGTGGATAAACCTTGATCGCCCTTTCAATGTTGTCTCGCACACTGGCCTTCATAATTTTCTCAACTTCCAGCAGCCAGTCTTCCACATTTCCCGTGGGATAAATAGGACAAACAAGTTTTACTTCTTCTCCTTCTGCAGAATACATGTGTGTAATCTGGAGATCTTCCTGAAAGAGCAGCTAGCAAGAGGGAGCACAGCATGAGATGCCAAGCAGGGAATTGCTTTTCCTTTCCTTTCTCGTACAAGGCAGCACATTCTATATCATAATGGGTCAAGAATAAATTCAGTCCTCCCTCCACATTCACAGGTTTGGCCTTTGCGAATTTGATTATTCGCGAGGCACATAATTGCCTCCCTCTATTTTCCTCACCCATTCCCATGTATTCCTCCCCAGGCTTGTGAGGTTTGCGTTTAAAATGGATGTTCTTTGCCTCTTGGGTGAGCAAAGCCCCCCCTTCTACTGCTGAAGGGGTGTCCTCTCTGCCACATGGCTGCAGTTTCTGCTCTGTAATGGCTGCTGACTGGTCAGGTGCTTTCTTTGTTCCTACCACTCCTCTTTCAAGACGGCCACCAGTACCAGTAAGCCCTTTATCGTGTCTTCCTCCCCCCAACGCTGGGGCCAGAAGCAAAGGAATGGGAGGAGGGAGCTTTGATGATGAAAAAGTAATTCAGTTTCCAAAAAATGCTTGGCCAAATTCAAACGCATGGAAACAAGCTCTCCAAATGTCCAGTAAAAGATTCTCTAGATGTTTATTCAGATACAGAGGCTACAAAACATTCGGCATAAAGACTACATTTATATTACACACCACACACACACACACACACACACACACACATTACAATTTAGCATACAGACTCTGCTAGTCAAAGCTTGGAAACAACGTACTGCATGTATCAGTTTCTTTAACACATTACTTTTGGTAATGAGTCATAATGGTGAGCTGTTTTTGCATTTTAACATTAATATTACCATATTATGCTTCTGGTATAATGACTAATATTTAGTTAATATTACAAAAACAGTTTTTTGA
Source organism: Cyclura pinguis (assembly GCA_030412105.1). Classification (NCBI taxonomy): domain Eukaryota; kingdom Metazoa; phylum Chordata; class Lepidosauria; order Squamata; family Iguanidae; genus Cyclura; species Cyclura pinguis. The sequence goes on along the minus strand of CM059600.1, from coordinate 93,940,912 downwards.
AATATCATTTGGGGGGGATTTTGGGCATTTTTCTATTTCTAAGGTTTGTCAAAAAAAATTATTTAAAACAGCATGGCACCTCATACTAGCACGTTATAAATTTACAAAGTTAGAGCCAACATTAACTTCTTGGTCATTTTCATGAATATTTCTAGATGTGTCAAGTGTAGGATAGTGAAGATACTGGATTAATTTTGAGACCTCTAAAATTAACAAGCAAAAGCAACCCTAACTGTATTGCCAGATTTAATTTGTGTGTACAATTCAATTTACAATTGCCTCTAAAACAGATAGATAGTTTGTGCATTGTTGTGATGATGTGGTCGCTTTTCACTCAGAACTGATTATAATATTGTCTCTATGTTTAAACAGCAGCCCTAACAAGATACATATAAACATGCAGTCCTGCAGTAGACTTTGTTCACGTAAAGCAAGGCTGGGAATCTGATGCTATTGAAATGCAAGTTCTAACAGCTCTTGCCAACAGAGCTAAGAGTGAGGTAGGCACATATGGAGGCCTACCCCAATGCAAAGACATAGATCTCCATTCTCTGTTCATTTCTACATCTAGATATATTTGTGTTGTTATCACAATCATGCCAACATAGTAGCAACTGTATGCTTTGTCACACTCTCTCTCTGACTCTCAACAAAACAAGTAGGATCTGCCATATTCCCCAGGAAAAATGGTGATTATTTACCCGTGCAATATTCTCAAAACATTTGCGAAGATGAGGCTGTACAGCTGTAGGGTCCTTTGTTTGAGACAGTATTTCTAACAGTTCATCATCAGAAAGGAAGTAGAATCTGGAACGAGAAAAGTCTCCTGTTTTGCCCTGTTCTTCATTTTTGCAGCTAAGAAGAGCATTACAAGGTGAAATGCTGAAAACTAGCTTTAAAGCAGGGTGGTTGAGCCCCCGCATCCACTGAGTTTGGGCACCTCTGGAACTCCAGAGAGCAACAGCCACACCATCATGTCTGTCACGTTGATGATCTGAAGAAACAACATGTGACTCTTGATTGCTTTTTGGGATATTGAGTAGGTGGGTGGTGAGTTCTTGCTGTTTTAGCCCTCCAAATCAGCATATTTCAGCAATCCAGACTATTTAAAGTGTGTATTTTTTGGCTGAAGAACTATTTTTGGCTGAAGATTTGGAGGAGGCAGTTGGGAGCTTGGGAGAGCCAGTGTGGATTTCTGTAACTGCACTGGATACCCCAATGGCCACCTGTGAATGGTGGACTGCGCAATTCTCATCACTGCTTTAAACCTGAACTAGCATTGTAAATGCTATGTTCAATACCTGAAGAATTACAGCATTTTAATGTTCCTGGCAACAAAGAACCAGCCCACGTTATTGCTTTTCTGCCTATTCTTTCCCTCCTACTCTCGATATGCTTTTCTTTAATATTGCACGTAGGTACTGAAACATTCAAGATTATCCCCATACCTAAAATTCTAGTCCTAATATTATTATACATCTTGTTGAACTACGATAAAACTGGGATGGAAATAAATAAACAAACTTTATGTTACGGTCCATAGACCCAATCATAGAAATACCTTGGGAAAGCTCCTCTTTTGGTCTCCAAGTATTCACTCAGGCCTTTCTGCACCAGGTCCAACAGTTTATTACATTCCCGCAGCTTTTCCAGCAGCCTGGGATCTGGACATACACTAATCACCTGGGAGCAGCACAGGCAATAGTTAGTTATACCGGCACCTGGACAGACTACTCACAGGAACATATATGACTCACAAAGAGTAATTTTTCAAAAGGGAATGGAGATTTGAATTTTGAAGCTACCTTCAAGGAAGCACTGGTAATAAGAATTTTGGCATTATGCGACTAAAAAATAAAGATAAAGAGCACTGTATTAGAAAAAAATGCAGTTCAGAGAGTCGGCTGTTATAACTGTTAGCACTACTCTGCAAATATCAGCTTGAGTGACTACTTCAGTTCTACGACAGGGGTTAGAATTTGTAGGCCTTGCCCTGATTTCAAAAACCGACAAAAACAGTTAAGACTTCTGGCACTCACAGCTCATTGCATGAGGAAGAAAAGAAAGAAGGAGAGGAAGAGGGTCAAGGAAAGCACAAGAGAAAGAAGAGAAAGGAAGAGGTGGTCCTGCCAACCCTGGCTGTGGCCCATCCCACTACGACCTTCAGCCCTGCTCTCTCACTTAATGTGGCCCACCAAAGGGATGAGATCTTCAGCCTCATCCAGGATCTCAAATCATGCCTTGCAAAGTAGTATTAAGCATAGTTTAACAAAATTAAACATCACAGCAAATTTTGGCATTGGAGGCAGAGGAAATGGAACGGAACTGCTTCACATGAAACAATGTATGCTGTTGTGGATTTCACAAATAGGTATAACCTCACCTCTCTGTTCTCTTCCGCATTCTTCATGATCTTTCTCCACATCCTCTCCATGGTTTGGTAACGTTTGCTTTCCACTGGCAATTGTCTGTTAATGTCTTCTGAGCTAAAAATGGGCTCCAGATACAGCCACGAACGTTGACAAGTCAACCATTCCTCCAAGACATCCTAGGAAAGCACATCAAGTAAAATAATCAGCACAGTTATTCACATTTGGGGCTCAGACTTTAGATAACATGAGTGGAAAATTGGCAAATGACATGTAAGTATCAGAAACAAGCAAGCAGCAGGATTTTCTTTACAAAGGAACTGTGAAATAGTACCCAAGCTATAATCCACTGGCCTCATAGAAAATACCCCTATGAGAGGATATAAAGAGAAAAAGAAAGCAAGCTGAAACTTTTGAGGAAAGTCCAGATCTTTTATAATACAAATGTTATTGTTCCTATCCAGGGGCCACCATAATCTAAAAGTAAAGGAAACACAAAATACATACAGAAAAAAAGAAACAAACAAGCTATAAACAATGATTTCAAAACTTCCCGTGTGGATATAAGAAAAAGTGAAAAATGAAACAGACCCCTCTAGGCTTATCACAAAGAGAATTCAAAAGGGTGAGATATACTTCTAAAATATTAACTATAATGTAACAGGGTCAAAGACACAGGAGACCCTATTGTCGTTCATATGATGGGTTCATTTTTTTTCAGCTGTACTAGCAAATTTTGAAACTCTCAGTGAATTAAACAAATAACAAAGCTTTTGTAGAGCTGTTTCAGTGTGCTGCCAAAGTGGTCTGCAAAGCTGTAAAGGGAAGGAGCCACATATTGCAGAGTTAAACATTTCTATTCACTATATACCACATAAACAAAGTAAAATACTTGGAAAGCAATTCTAAGGATTTACGATGGAAAGAATGCAAGGGGACAAAGATACAAAAACAAATAGAAAAATAGGTAATGTAGCTCTACTTCATATTTGTGCCAGGTCCCAAACCCCTTGGATTGATTCTTTTAACATGTTCAGCTTTCAGTGGTGTCAGTCCTTCTAATAACCAAATATATATATCAGAGTTTGTAGCCGTAATGTAGGAATTTGGCGGTAAGCTTGAGCATAGTTATGTTGTCCGAATCCCCCTAAAGTCAAGACTCTGTTAAATTCTTCTACAGTGCTTATACGACTGGTGACAACCATCATGTCAGTTAGCTGCAGCCTCCTTTTGTATAAGAAATAGTACAAAAACATTTAAAATGAGCTTATGAATCTACTCCATTGGGAACAGCTCTGGAATAACAATGCTTTTTATCATGATTCAGTATCTAGTCTGGAAGTTTCTGAGACGGGTAGCTCGGCAATAACTAAGTCTGTTAGAAGGATTTACATGACAACAGAGATACTCAGCAAGGCCAAGAAGCAATAGCCCAGTAACATTAACCCAGTCACCTGAGATAACAGCATACTAATAAGTCATATTCAAGATTCAGATTTACTGAAGCATCCAGACTTAGCGAATAATTTATTCTTGATGCAAGGATTATCGTAAATGAAAACTGAAACAACAAGTAATGCTCATACAGTTTAAGAATTTTTTAAAAGGGCTTGATTGATTTTGAGTGTTATGAGTGGTAGGGTGATTCTAAGTTAGGTCGACTGGAGAGGGAATGAAGCAAAATAGCCTCTAAGGGCCTATTAGTTCACGTTTACCTATTCCCTTACTCTCAGACTACTTTTTTTTCTTGATTCTTGTCACTGGTTACAGTGGGTGGTGTGACAGAATCACTCTGTGACAGCTATGGGCCACCACACCACCACCTCCCTGGCAAGTCCTGAGGCCTCAGCATCCAATCAAAGGACTTTGGATTCAGCTAGGATTGAGAAGTTGCCACTTATGTGAATGTTGATTCTGGGATGTCGGGAGGAGCAATCCACGTATATCTGGGTTCAATCCCCATCTGCCAGCCATGAGCAGGAGCCTCCAAAGTTCTTTTCAGTTGTGTCCATTGAGGCTCCCTGCTTACCCACTCAGTTTAACTCCCTAGCCTAATCTTCCTTACTTGTAATTTTACTATTTTACTTTGTTTTATTTATTTTTGGGTGGTTGTGGATTGTTCCTCCTGACATCCCAGAATAAACATTCATGTAAGTGCCAACTTCTCATTCTTGGGATGGCAGGAGGATCAATCAGTCATGGCTAGTGTGTGCGGATCAAACCCAGATGTACGTGGATTGATCCTCCTGCCATCCCAAAAATGCCTCTGCCCCATTCCTATCCCTAAAACATCCCATTGTAGAGTCTTTTCTTGCCCCTGGAAATGGGAACACCCCATATGTGATAGCTTCTATGGGTTTAAGTCAGGGTGGACAATTTCTGAGAGTCAGGAGATCCTTCTTGTCTTCTTCTGGACTTTGGAACCTGGACACAGTGTTGCACTGTTTCTCCTCGTCATGCACTGTAAGTCCCTAAACAGAAGTTCTTGTTATCAGAAACAAACATGCCCACATGCTGGAAACAGTTAGAGGGAAAAAAGTAATTCTCTGAACACATGACACAGAAGTTTCCTTCAAGCTAGAGGCGGGGAGGGTATGGCTTTCCAGATGTTCTTGAGCTACAATTTCCATAGTCAGTAGTGAGGAATCATGGCAGCTACAGTCTAGCAACATCCAGAAGTTAATATATTCCCCATCCCTGTTTCTGATCAAGACTTGGTAGCACTAGCAGTAGCATGGTATTCCTTTCTCAGAATTTAAACAAAACTGTGAACCAACTTAAGCTATCTTTCCACAGTGACACTGAAATTAGATCTCATCATAGTTTGTTATTCAGAAAGAGTAACATTTCTTCGTCGCGGATAAATGTGGAATACTTGGACTCTAGAAGCCAGATCTAGCTAATATTAAATTAGTTAATGGTCCAACTGATATAACTGCACAGTGTTCTCTATGAACAGTTAAAGCAATTACTTGCAGAATGCCTCTGGTGTTTGTTTGTTTGCTTTTAAAATAACACTTTTTGAAGTGTTGTGGCTTAGACTGATTCAAAACACCACTTCCCCAGTGCCTGATTAAAGATGCTCGGAGCTCTTCTAGTCTCATTGGTACTGGCAGGCATACAATATCTCTCAGAGTCAGGCTGGAGGTTAAGAAATTACTTTGCTCTCTGCTCTTCAGATTTCGTGGGCAGACAGGTGTGTAATTAAGTGTCTTCTTCAAAGCAGACAGCCCTGAGACTCGTGTGGATGGTCAAGAAGCCATACAAAAAATAAATGTGTATTGAGACTTTCTGAGACTGAAGTAAAGGGCATTTCAGTCCTAGACATCCACCTTGGTTCATATGCCTACAATCCTAACATAATGGGAATTGCAACTTAACCCTTTCCCCCCTTGTCACTTATGGCAGAAAGCAACAATTGCCAATTCTACTGGTAGCAATATTTTAATTTTTGTGAGGATAGCTATATAGCTTGCTTTCTAAGTATATTATGTGTAATGTGTAATTATGTGTAATAAAGTGTAAGTGTAAGTGCATAATCTTTGTTGTGACCTTTTGATGCAAAATAAAATTTTGTGTTCTCCTAAGATGCCTTATCTACTCAGATTTTTGTTCTTTGTTTTTTAAAAAATGTGTTACAATACCTGAAATTATTATTCTATGAGAAGAGTTTTCTTCTTTGATAAAAAATACCACCCCCACTATCTTGGACAAAAAGAACAGAAAAGGAAGAATACCAAACACAACCACACATTCAAAGCACACATGGTTACATCACATCAAACATGTCACCTGATTCCTTATGATCTTGGGCTCCATCCCTTTGTCATTCTGAGATAACCAGAACATAATGCTGCAGACTCTGGTTCAAGTACATAAGGATGGCTAATGACCATAAATAAAGCAAAAGAATGATAAAATAAAAGCCTACTCTTGAAGTGCTTTCTCAGAGTACTTCACTCATAAAAGCAATGCACTGATATTCAGTCACTGTGAAGGACATACGTGCTTCTCTCTATCTGTAAAGAGTTTCTTTGAATACCTCAGCTCTAGCCCAGCAACATGTACAGAAGAATGTGCCTCCTTTCAATTATTTTAGAAGTCTGTTTTTATTCCAGTGAGGTTCCAAAGATCAGACACACTGGGATAAAACAGTATTTAAAAATCATCTTTAGGTATAAAGTGAAGGAGGACTGAGAGTTCGACACCCTAACCCTAAACTACTCCTAATACATATTAAATTGCACACACTGAGAGTTTCATGAGGATTTTACATGACAGCATGCTGTGTTACTTCCTAAGTAGTTTCAGTCTTAGTTGGCTTAATTTTGACTTGGAATGAGAAGGAGGAGCAGCTCCCACTTAACAGTGCCTAACTTACTTTTAATGTCCTCACTTTTACAGTGGTTTAATGGCAATCTAATTCTCTGACACATAACTCTGTCATTATCCTAGCTGGACTAGCTTGGCCTTGAATGACTTTTGTGACTATGGGTGAAATGTGGAAATAAATATCTTACAAAATCAGGCCTTTCAGGGCTGAAGCTATGCAGTGGTGTGACTAATATATGGAAGGCTGTATTTTTAACGAAAATATTATATTCCAAGTATGAAATTTTCACAGGATGAAAAGTTCTCTTTAATTTACTGAAGGAAGTCAAGCCTGACAGCAACCCAGCCTCATTAAAGTTACAGAGTCTGGTGCAAAGCTTTGTGGAAGTTATAATATATACACAGAGCTCCTATGTCAATACAGCCTGATTTCTCAACATGCAATGGGGGAATATACCCAGACCATCTATAGCATCAGTGACTTAAATGTCAGTGGGGTGCTGAATCCACTCTGAGTTTTATTCTGAATTTACTAAACAGTACCGTTTATTGATACTGTTTAATATCTTTAAAGTTTGGTACCTTTAAAGTTTGAACTAAAATCTAGAGTGGATTTACTGCTGTACTAGTTCATGAGTTGCCACTGTTCCCTAGTGCGGTAACATTATCAGCACTATTTTTGGATATTTTCTCTGTTAATTCTGGTTTGCCTTTTGATGAGCGTTTGTACCTGGGTCATCTTCAGTTTATTTTCCCATGTGTTGATCCTATCCTCAAATGGCTTTTTGAATGGTGAGAAAGACATGCTTTGGGTCATAACAATGTGATCATCCAGAAGTTGAGAAGCTTCATCAGGGCTTTTCAGAATGAATGTGTCTGTTTCTTTATAGGGAACTATGTTGAAGAGGATGGATTCCCATTCTTGCTCCATCTTATCCAAGGCCTAGGAAATTGGAAACAATAAAAACACTCATTGATCATCAATTGTATAACAAATATTGCATCGAACATGAGAGATAATTAAAAATTAATGCAGATAATGACACTGGTAACAGATTGAGACCACCAGCGAAGAAAACATTGGGAAATGGAAATTACTTTCTGCCCCAAGACCTGCTTTGCCTAGGTAACCGAATTGATTAAATACACAGATAGGTAAGATCGCCCATGCATTCCACCATCTTAATTTGTCAGCAAATTAGAAGGTCCTTCTTGTGGGTTATTTTTTAAAAAAATGTCATTATTATTATTCCTAGCCGACTAGTACTTTTGCTAGAAATGTAGTATTTAACAAATGTTAAAATCCATATTGTGAGGAAAGACCTCAAGAAAAACACTGATACACACACACATACACATGTATACAAACACACACACACACACACAGAGAATTACAATCTAATAGTTGACACTGCAAAGAAAGTCAAATGGAATGTTCTCCTCACATGCTCAATTGAGTACTCCTTCCCCGCAATCTCTGCTATTTTAGATATGATTTCAATGTGATCCTGGAGCTTCATCTCCAGACAGCGTGCAAATGTCAAATTGGCCTTGGGCTTCACATTGATTTTGATCTCCTCAGAAAGCATCTCCCAATGACGGTTGCGCATTCCAGGATTGCGGAGACCTTGAATCAGGGGTATGTACGGTCTGAATTCCTCAATCTTCCCACGGATTTCCACAGCCACATCCTGACATGCTTTGAAGAACATGAAAATGTACTATTAAGGATCCTGCTAAGGATATCACTATAGAACACAATATATACCAAAAGCATTGTGAACACAGGCACAAGGATAAATAGTGAAGGTAAGAGAACTTGGGAATTCCAAGAGGGTATTATCCAAAAAGAAATTCTGGAAAGTGACCAGCATATTCCTTCTTAATTTCAATCATTTTGTTTATACCCTACCTTACTCCCCAAGACTGAGACACAAGACCACTTATCTGCACATTTGAATCAAAGTTAAGTTTAATTGTTCTTAGTCAAATATACATATATCCACCTAGATTACAGTGATGAGAAAGGCAGTGGCTTGTAAAAGCCAAGATATATCCACTTCTAAACGGTTCAATTTAACAAACTGTAGTGTACTGCTGTATAACCTCCAGTTGCTCTCACAATGGAGGAGTAACACTCCAGCACTGCCATTGACAAAAGCCAAGTTTTTGAAGAATAACTCTATTATACAAGTGTGTATTTTTAATCCTCTTGCTCTGAATGATTAACCTCTCCTCATACATATTCCTTCATCTCCTCCTCGGTTAAGCTGATTCATCACAGCATTTTGAACAGAATTCATTGTTCGGTGCAAAACACAAGTCAAAAAAGGAAACAAAATCCCACACTACAGAATATTTTACAACGTAAACAATATTTTGTGAAGATAGTTTTAGAGACAGTTTGCAGTTCTGGTATACTAGGAGGTCAATACCTTTTCATTGCTGTGTGTAGTTCTTTGAAACTGGTTTTGCAGAGTTGTCATGTCACCATATGTTGGACAAAGGAATAAATGTTATATAAACAGGTATATATAGTTCTGTCTTGAATCTCTCCAGAACAACAAGCTATCGAACAGTTCAAGGCCAGCCATTACCTGGAATATCCTTAAATTGTTTCACGCACTTGTGCATTGTCTTAAAGGATTCATTGACATTCTTCTCCAGCTGCTCTGCATCGATTGCAGACAAAGGGTCATGCATCCAGCTCTCAGCCCAGCGAAGCCAGTCTGACGCTGTAGTCCAGAGGTCATAAAAGGGCTGAAAGTCCTTCACCATCCTGTTCAACTTATCATACTAGAGAAGCAAAATGAAACAAACCCCCAGAAATATTAACTCCTGATGTGCATGTGTTAGCTCCCATTAGTGAGCTAACATTCATTCTAGAGTTTGTTGCTCCAGAGACTTGAACCAGGGGACTTCCTGGCTCCCCTTTTCTCAGCTACTTCCAGCTCTCAGTCTCCAGGTACATCAGTACAATGAATTTTTATACCACAGTGGGAAACAGGTGGTCCTTCAGATATTATTGAACTGCAACGTCCAATGACCCGAATGAGCACAGCCAATGATGAAGAATACTGGGAGCTGCTATTCAACAGCATCAGGAGGACTGCATGATTCCCACTCATAGCTTACACAGATGCACTAGGCCTCAAAACCCACTCCCCCACTCATTTTAAGCCATACGTCTTTCAACCAAAGCTGAACGTATGAAATGAAAATAAAGTGAAAATATACTAACCAAGCAGAGAAAATTGCTTATATAATCAACCTGTACCAATCTACAGAAGACAGAGAAAGAAAGGAAACAACAGAGAATGGAAAAAGAAAGATTTATGGACATTAAGTACAATAATACGGATCAGACAAAGTGTACCAAGGAATTATTTTCATATGAAAAGAAGTGTTGGAGTCCTTTCCCTTACTGCACTGGAGAACTTCAATATCTGTGCAGAGGAGACTGCTCTGTCAGGAGCAGCTCCAGACCTCATATCTGGTATGATAACCATGGGCTTGTCTCAAGTAATATCAGGTGCCACCCATGCCGCAGGACACACTCTGGACCTGGTTTTCTGTTCTGGATGGGAAGATGGTAATCTGGGTGTGGAAGAACTTTCTGTAGCTCTGTTGTCATGGACTGATCACGAACTGGTGGGGTTTAGGCTCATCAGGACTTGGAGCCTCCGGAGAGGGGGCGTAGGGCATTAAGATGGTCTGCCCCAGGGGGCTTATGGATGCAGACAGATTCCTGACAGCTCCTGGGGAGTTTCCTCTTGCCTTGGCAGATGATCTTGTCAAAGCCCTGGACGATCTCTGGAACAGGGAAATTGCTAGGGTGGTGGACATGATTGCCCCTAAGCGTCCCCTCACAAGAAGTAGAGCCAAGGAAGCTGCCTGGTTTACTAGGGACCTGGCAGTAACGAAATGAGTGGGACAGTGTTAGCAAAAGATTTGGGGACAGTCCAACCAAACACAGGCTAGAGCTCATTGGAAGGCTGATGCAATGGCAATGGTGACAGCGAAGAAGTTACCCTTCTTTGCCACCATTGTGCTGCACAGTACCATACAGAAGAGCTGGCTTGAGTGGTACAGGGTCTTTTATACTCTGGCCCACAAGAAGAAAAGAAAGACCACTTGACTGCCCACTGTGATGAATTTGCAGGACACTTTGCAGACAAAATTTCTCATATTCGCTCTGACTTGGATGCTGTTGGGAGTTTTTTGTTAAAGCTGCTGAGGGGCCCAGCAGAACCATCAAGGACACACTCTCTGTTATTTAAATGATTTTATACTGTTCTTACGTGATTTTATTTGCTTTTAAAGTTTCACGCATTTTTTTAAAAAATTGACTGTTCTAGAAGCCACTTTGGGGAGAAAGGCATCATACAAATGCAATCAATCAATCAACCAACCAAAAAAACAAACAACAAAAAACAACAACACAAAACCCACCTATCTACCTACCTCTGGTGGTAGCAAGAGAGAGATCTGAGTAATAGATGGACCTTATATTTTCAGAAATGAGGGTCAACATTCACTACTTTTCCTGGAATTCCCTACAGCAGGTGGGGGAAGTCTGGATCTCCAGATGGTGTTGGTCTATGACTCCCTTCGCTCCTGACTATTGACAATGACAGATGGGCCTGACAGGAGTTGGAGTTCAAAATCACCTGGAGGACCATAGGCTCTACACTCCAGTATTACATTACTCATGATAGGAGGTTATCAAAGAATAAAGCATGATTTAGAGTCTGGGGCTAACCCATAAATCACAAAGATATGGCTCACTTCCTATTCTCTTACAGAAGTAAAGTGTGTATAATATCTGGTTCTTAAAAAAAAAATCCTTATTTCAAGAAAAAACATAAACAAGAAAGAAAAACAAAATCCTGCAAAAGAGTTCTACATTATACAAGCACTGCTATGTTTTAAGGTTTCAAAAAGTAACCCCTTCATCGGAACTTGTCATTTCTTGCTTCTTTTTGAGTTGTCTCTTGTTCCTACACCAGGGAGCCAAGCCAAAATTATAGTCTGTGGCCATTGCTCTACTAACATTTTGAAATCTCTGCAGTATAAATCATATTCCTTGACTATTTTTCAATGAATTCAACATAATGTCCAACAGACATAGAGAAGAAATCAGTGGAAAGGGAAACATACTGGCTTATTGATTTCTGCTAGCTCAGATACAGAAAAGGCTGACAATAGGTGGTGTAATTTTTGTTATTATCATCAGCCTCCAGAGTTGTGCAAAGGATGATGAAGGTATAAAAGAGTTTGACACTTACATTAGTCACTGGTGAGCCAAAAATTCGCTCCCTATTGTTGTAGAGTAGTGCCATTTGCTGGGAATCTTTCAACTGCTTCCTGACTCTTCTTGCTTCATTGGCTATCTCATGGGCACGGTTAATATCTGCGTGTGCAGAAAATCCAGCCACAGCAAGCTGTGAAAAAAAAACAAAAACAGGCACAGTATGTGGGGAGGTATACTGCATGAGACATACACATAAGTTTAGACATACATTTATGAAATATTTAAGATCTTGTTAATGGCCATAAATCCATGACAGAATCCTAAGAATATCAAGTTTCATATTGCTCTGGCCATAGGTTTCTCTCATACAAAATGGAAAATTTCCCTCATAGTCATGATGGAACTTGCTCACTAATGAAGACAATAATTAATCTGATTAATGAACAATTAGCTGCAGCAATAATTCCTTTCTCCCCAGGTTCAATGTAGTAAACAAGTAATGGTAGCACTAACACAGTAGGTGTGAAATTCTTGAGAGAGGCACTTTGCATTCTTTAAATTTAATTCAGGAGACTAATATTATCATGAAAATAAGCATGCCCGCTGCTATATCTCCATAATACCTGCTCAAGCTATATATTTGAAATAAAAAAGATGACTGCAAAGGCATCATAGATCTCCAGTGTTTTCTTCTCCAAAGATTGCCTGGACTTTCTGTTGCACTGGGAAGGGAGATGCAAATTATTTTAAAAGTTTAATCTAACCTTCAAGAATGTGGAAATATACTTGAAAGAACAATGCTGACGTGACCTACATTCACAGAAAACAGAAAATAGCCCAAAATCTAAAGTTTACTTTAGAAACGAAAACATGACTTTTGAACACTTCAAGTTGAAGAATTAAATATTGGCAGCTGGTTCTAGTATGACTGATTTTTTTTTTACTCATCTTCCTTTCCAGGATGCTGGAAGTAATTTATTGGATATGAAACATGACACGTGATAAAAATTAGCTGTCCCCATACTGGTATCCTCCTAATGTAGCCGGACATCAGTACAACTCTGCCAGATGGGGAATTATGGGAGTTGTAATCCAACACATATACAGAAGGCATCACGCTGAGAAAGTCTAACATAGAGCTAAAAAGTATGCTTGGTTTTAAAATTTATATCTCACCTTCTTCATAAAGCATACTGAAAAATGTAATATTTTGTATTATTTGAAGAAAATGTCTCCCAAATATTATTTCAGTTTCCTTGTATTTCTTTTTTTCATGACTTAAGCCTCATGATTGAAACTGTTTTTATGCTATTTTTTTAAAGTTACTTTTGATATGGGTTCCTTTCACAAAGGTGACACATCCCTCCTCCTCCTGTACCAATACTTCTGAAGAATTCTAAGTAACACCATTTCCAAGCTTACACTGGAAACAATTTAAAATTGGACCATCTCCCATGCTGAATTAAATAAATATGAGAAGCTGCTGTAACATGCTGCTTTATTACACAATTCCACGTGTTACACGTGCTTACACTTGTTTTAGCTTCTTCCTATCTATTTATTGATGACTGCTTTAACCGAAGACAAATGCACAGAAGGATTTAAGTGCTAAATATCAATACCTGTAGGCCATCCAGGCGTTCCAAGAAGTTGGTTTGATCCATGAGTTGAATTTTACGGAATCTCTCTTCATCTTCAATGTGCTGCTCTCGTATCTGTTCAATTTGTGTGGTAATTTTCATAGGCCAGTAGCTTGCAGCCCACCTGGGAAAACGAGTCAAACAAATATTTCATAAGGATATGGGAGGTTAATGTTAATGCAAGTCATAATACTAAATGTAAGCAACAGTTGTGGAACAAAAGCAGGAAGAGACAGTGAGCACCTTAATTTCTTTGTTGCCAAATCCTGTCCCATCCTATAGTACATGCAATGGCTAAAGGCAGGATATAAATTGTCTTAATTATGAGAAAATAGTTTTATCTACATAGCCTACCATGTCATTCTACACAGTCTGAGGAATGTGAGTTCTAGTCCAAACTATATTAGTTCCCAGCCTATAAAGCAGAAATAATCACGATAGTCTACCTCATGGGGAACGACAATAAAGGGTAATTATTTTGCATACCAAAATGCGCCATTTGTTACTTGTCTCTTCACTTCGGATAACTGTAGGAATGAGAGAACTCCTTGGCCCATGGTCATCAACAAACCTGTTCATATCTTGCAAACTTAGGCTCCTCTGGAATGTAGTTGTCTTCCTTTCTTACTGCCTTTCATCTCACCAAGCATTAGAGTCTTTTCCAACAAATCCTGTTGTCTCATGATATATCCACAGTACAACAGTCTCAGTTTAGTCATTTGGTTTCTAGTGAGAGTTCAGACTTAATTTACTCTCAGACCCATTCATTAATTTTTTATTTTATTTTTCTTTAGTGGCCCTGGTATCTGCGGAACTCTTCTACAGCACCAAACTTCAAACGGGTTGTCTTTTTTCTTTCCTCTCAGCTTTCTTCACTGTTATGCTTTCACAGCCATACACAGAAATATAATTTAGAAATACTATGGCAGGAACTAGAATAATAAAATCATTATTCCTTCCAGCTCAGTGCAGGATCTCCAGCTAGACATCCCCAGCAGGAGCTGTCCAGCCTTTTTTGAAGATGTCCAAAGAAGTAAACCTCACCACCCTTCTAGGCAATTGGTTCCATTGCCGGAACACTCTTACTGTCACAAAGTTCCTCCTAATGTTCAACAAAAATCTAAGTTCATGTAACTTCAAACCATCAGACCTGGTCCTGCCCTTTGGGGCAGCAGAGAACAGGCCTGCCCCCTCTTCTCTGTGATAGGCCTTGAGGTATTAAAAGAGTGCAATCATGCCTTCTCTTCACCAAGCTGGACATGCCCAGCTTCTTTAACTTTCCTTATATGTTTTGTCCTCCAAACATTTTGTCATCTTTGTTGCCTTTCTCTGAACCTGCTCCAACTGGTCTGTATCCTTCTTAAAATTAGGCACTCAGAACTGAATGTAGTACTGCAGATGAGGCTAGGTTAGCACATGACATAGTGGTGCTATTACCTTTCTCAACTTGGAAACTATGCTTTTATAAATGCAGTCTAAAATATCATTTGCCTTCTTTGCTGTAACATCACACTGCTGGCTCACATTCAACTCATGATCAACAAGAATCCCAAGGTTCTTTTCACATGCAGTACTACTGAATCATGTATTCCCCATTAGATACCAGTGCATTTGATTTTTGTGACCTAAATGTAGAATTTTGCATTTGTCTCTACTGAATTTCATTTTATTAATTTCAGCCCAATTTTATAGTTTATCTTGGTCCTTTTGAATTCTGTTCCTATTTCCCAGTGTATTAGCCACTCCTCCTAGTTGGATGTCACCTGCAAACTCAATAAGGATTCCATCCGACCTGTCATGTTAGTCATTGATAAAAATCTTGAAGCTTCACAGCCCCAGGACAGAACCCTGAGGCACTCCACTCAAGACCTCCTTCCAGTTTGAAGTGTAGCCATTGGTGACAGCTCTTTGAGCATAGTTTTCCAACCAATTATCAATCCATTTGAGAGTGTTCCCATCCGTTCCACATTTAATATGTTTCCTAACCAAAATATTTAGGGGGACCTTATTAGTTTGGTTGAAATTCAAATAAATGACATCCATAGCATTCCTCCTACTAGACTGGTGACTTGAACAAAAAAAGATACAGTTGGCTCTCCACATTTGCAGGTTTGATTTTCACTAATTTGATTATTTGAACGTTTCTTCAACTCCTGCCTCAGGTGCTTCTTTTCCAGAGTAACCTTCTCTCTCAGCAGCTCTAATCAGTCTCTGCAGCCCTTTAAAAATCTAACTCTGATCCTCCTTCTCCCCCAGCCACTGCCTGGCCAGCTAAGGACAGCTCAAAGCCCATTTTCTCAGCACCACAAACCTTCTCCCAATGCCTTCCTCACACCCAAGGAAGGAGATGGGCGAGAAAGTATAGGGCCACCATGCCAACACCCCTTCTCTCTTCCTTCTGTGACTTGATTTGGATCATGGGTGCCCATCCTCCCTACCATGCCTCATCCCCCCCTTCCACTTTTGCCAGGGTCTTGTACCCCTAACCCTAGCGAACATGGCAGGACAACTGTATAAGATTAGTTTGGTGTGTTTGTTCTTGACAACTCGTGCTATCTCATACTGCTCACAGCATTGTCATGAAGATACTTGCAGAGAGGATAAACAACTGGATAGTAAATATGGATTACGTCTTAGATACATGTCAATAGCCGCAAGAATATTGTAGTTGCCTCAAACTTGGAAATGGATTGAAGTACCGACAATGGACAATGTATTGTTAAAGTTGCTGAGTTGGACAAAAGGGCCACATAAATGTGGGTTTTGAAGGATATTGCCAATTGCAGACTTTTTGAAAGACTGGAAACCATTTATGGATTTTTGAGCAATAAGAAGTCTAATGATACAGTAAGCCATGGATAGGGTCATTAACAATTTTAGCAGGATCTGTTAATTTAATTTAATTTAATTTAATTTAATCTGTTAATAATTTTAGCAGGATACATCCCCCCCCCTTTTATATTTTTCTTTTCATTACAGTCAGGATTGAGGGCCCTGCTGTGTTTCAGTTAAATGTCTTTTTCCTTTCTAACACTCTTTTTCTTCCTTCTGTTTTTTTGTCGCATTTTGATTGCAACTTTGATTGTATAGCAGATTGTTAGTGTTAAAAATCAGTCATTCTATCAATCAATTAAAAAAATACTTGCAGATAGATTCCTGTATACTCTGTTCTAATACTTTTCCTTGTACTGAAGTCAGCTTGGTTGGTCTGTAGTTTCCTGGATCTTCTTTTTATCTTTTTTTTTTTTTAAAGAGGGACAAGGTTTTTCTTCGGTTCTCTGGCATCTCACCTGTTCTCCAAGACTTCTCAAATATGATGACAAGGGGTTCAGAGAGTAGATCAGCAAGTTCCTTCAGTACCCTGGGATGTAATTTATCTGGTCCTGCAGATCTGAACTCATTTGGATTAGCTAGGTGATTTTTGACTAGCTTCCTAACAATTTTGTTTTACAATCCAGATCCCTTGCCAAGTTCTCTCCTGCTGCATGGAAACACACAGTTCTGTTTTGGGAGAAAACTGAAGCAAAATAGGTACAGAGGAGTTCTGTCTTTTCATTGTGATCTGTTAGCCTTTTACCATCCTTACTGAACAGCAGACCCACTCTCTCTTTGGTCATTCTCTTGCCTCAAATATATCTGAAAACTATTATGATTTTGGTATTTAATGATATATTTTGACACATGAGGACCTCACCTATTTCCCCCATAGCTGCTTTCTGTATCTTAGCCTTCTTTTGATCTCTTGACCTCAGACTCCTTTCCAAATAATGATTAAGCCAAAGTACAGAAAACTACTATGATGTCATCATCCACTTTGAAATTACACAAAACATCATCGTTTATTATTTTTCTTTTCCTAATATTGAGTGGTAACTCTCCTTTTGCACATTTCTTTCTTCACTTTCACCAACAGTCAGTCCAAGGCTTTCCTATTTCCTGCTAATACTATGGTATCCCCAGTATATTCTAAATTGCTGACATTCCTTTCCCCAATTTTCACATCTTCTTCCTCTGAATATAATTCTGCTTTCCATGTGATATGTTCTGTGCATAAATCAATCAGACAGGATGACAAAATACACCTGTCTGCCCTTCAGCAAATGGGAAACCATTCTATTTTCCCATATTTTGTCCTGATAGTGGACTCGTGTCCACAGTACGCACTATGCATTAGGACAATCAAATATTGTTGTACCCCCATTTATTTTAAAGCAAACCATAATTTCTCATGGTCTATATAACCAAAGGCTTTGCTGTAATCTATAAAATACAAGTAGATTTCCTTCAAAATTCCTTGGTATTTTCCATTATCCAGCATTTGCTTGCAATATGACCTCTAGTGCCTTGTCCTTTTCTGAATCCTCTGGTATTCCAATTCTATGCATAGAAGTCATGTCATAAAATCTTGAACATCACTTTGCTTATATGGGAGATCAGAGCTATTGTCCCTCATGTCAAGTTTCTTCAGGAATGAAATGCATATGGAGTATTCCCAGTGTGTGGGCCATTGTTTTGTTTTTGGTATTTGTTGGAAGATTTTTGTTAGAATTGGGTTGGACTCTCTCTAGAGAATGGAACAGCTGTACTGGTATACCATCTGTTCCTGATTTATTTCTTCCAAATGGTTTGAGGGTATCTTCCACTTCACTTTCTAAAATTGTGGATTCATCATCAAAAGCTTTTTCTCTGAAGGAATATGTCATCATTTCATCAGTTTTAAATTGTTCCCCAGTGTATTGCTTTCATTATTTTTAAGTTTATTCTGATCATATACAATGTTCTCCTATTGGTTATACAGCATCCCTACTCTTGGTCTGAAGTGCTCTGTAATTTCTCAGATCTTGTGGAAGAGCTCTCTAGTTCCACCTTTCTTTTGTCTTCTTTTTTGTCCATTGATTATTATAACATTTCTCTTTGTCCCTATGCACAAGTATCTGAACAGATGAACTCAGGATTCTGATCCTGTTTCTGTCATTTTTTATTTTTACTTCTCACCTGTCCTTAATCATCATATCAGTCATCATCATATCAGCCATCCACTAAAGCTTTTCTTTTGTTTTGGCTGCAGATAGTATCTTTCTATATTCTTCCCAGATAATGTCCTCCCTTTGATTCAGAGTCCTTCTGGTCCCCTGTCAGTTAGGCTTAGTAGTATAACTCTGTTCTTTGTGTGGTCTTTAAATCTCACATAGGCAAAACTGTCATCATAATTGCCCATCAAACAAAGTAGCTCAAGGTCCTAATTAATGTTATATATTTGTGGTATGTTCTGTGACAGCTGTCTTTTCATGGTGAAAAAGCGTGTAAAAGTATGATTCTAGTGCCACCATAGCTGGAAGACAAGTATGTTTCTTACATGCAAATGTCACTCTTCCCCCATTAGCACATGGAAGCATAGCTCTCAATTCTCCCTTTCTTCTAGCCTGCCTTGCACCTCACTCATGCCACAAATCTCTCTTCCTCTCCCCTTCCTCCTAATCCACCATGTTTCTCTTCACATTACTTACCACTTATTTTGGACAATAGAAAAACAAATAATTGGAAAACATCACAGTACATGGAACATCATGACCAGCATTCAGGAATGCTGTGCCAAGTTCTAGTCACTCTGTGCAACCCTGAGCAAGTCACTGTCCCTCTCTACAGCCTTTCTTATTGACGACAATAAACAGGGACTCCGTCTCCTTATAAGCATGTGCTGTGCTTTATAAATTGGGTGCCTGACTTACTACGTTACAAATCAGCTGTTAAACTCTGGCACTGCCTGACAGCCAGCAGATACCTCTGAGCAATTCTCACGTTTTTTTTGAGCCCTGTACATCTGCATACTG
Source organism: Cyclura pinguis (assembly GCA_030412105.1). Taxonomy (NCBI): domain Eukaryota; kingdom Metazoa; phylum Chordata; class Lepidosauria; order Squamata; family Iguanidae; genus Cyclura; species Cyclura pinguis. Next base: position 93,921,486 of record CM059600.1, on the reverse strand, counting down.
CATAACCACTAACTCCATTGTTTCTTCCTAAGAAACAAGGCAAAATAAAGGCCTCCAGTTTTCTAAAAAGGTCAGAAATTACATGAGTGTTTCACCACCGCAGCTTCTGCATTTGAATAAGGTACTTCAGTGGGCATCTTTTCTGGTTGCCTGAAGAGATTTGCTGAAGCCCTCTGATGTGTAAATAAAGCCCTGAGGCAGAAAATATGGTAACTGAAGCCAAAGGTCTTGCTCTGACTGCAGGGAAAATGCCTTGTGCTTACTTGTCATTGAAGTCATCTTGAGTCAAATTGTAAAGGAATTCCTCCATGATTTCATATTCTTCCATGACCTTACTTATCAACTCCTACATAGTGGCAGAGACAGAGATGGAAAAAGAAGCAGACAGGCAGCCTTTATTTGCACGACCAAAACTTCATTCCACACATGGTATACTATTATTGCACAGAAAATGGCAACTATGAATGTTTGAGTATGGTTGGATTCTGGTAAAATGAAAAGAGGGAAGGAATTCTATTGCACAGTTTATGGGTTATGATAAGACAGGGAACCCAACAGGCCCAAGGTATGTCAAGAACCTTACTTCAGGGTTTGAAACAAAACAGGGTTCCTCAGGACCTGCAAGGTTTTTTGGGTCATTGCAAAGGTACATTTTGTAAATTAGGACCAGCTGTACCAACACTACTCTGATTAATTCAATATAAACCCATACAGATATAAGGAGATCAAGAAAAGTACTATAAATGTTAATAGGCAATTTATTGATAAGCTAATATTCAGTATCTAAAATAAGGACTAAGCAAAAAGTGAGAGACAATTAAAAAACAGAAAGATTTAAAAAACATTTTTTCTACCCAGCCCCAAAGGATCACACACTCTGCATCTGTATCCACAAACACAACTGGTACTCAGGCAGCTTAGCCCACATGCCTGTCCTCATACTCCATTGCAAATGCTTGAAACATACACTGGTGACATATTATGTGATCCTACAGAATATGCTTTCCAGAGATTTGGTAGGCATTATACGCATGAATAGCTCACACCTGTCACAGTTTCTAAAAAGTCCAGATCCACTCAATAAAAATGGAATAGAGATGTGGCAACATCTGTAGAATTTACTATTTAAGTAACAGCTTCTAATTCCATTCTACTCTTCTGTGTAATTGACAGCATGTATACTTATTTGATAACAGAAGTAGATTTGTTCACATGAACTTAGGCTTACCATTATAGATCCATCAAAAAAAAAAAAATCCTGAATGCAGGTACAATTCTGTGACCATTATCCACTGTACTTTAATGATGTGGTCACAAATTTCCTGGACACTATCTATCTGCCTGTCTGTCCGTCCGTTTGCCCATCGAACTATCCATCCATCCATCCATCCATCCATCCATCCATCCATCCACTGAATTTGTATAATACTTTTCATTAAAAAAAAATTGTTCAGGCTTGCTAGAGAGGTTAAAAACAGTAAGAAGGGCCTTTTTGTTTGTGTCCGTTGCTGAATTTCTGTCCATCCTATATACCCTTTAAATAGGGTCTCTTCACAAGTGTAACTGTCAGCAACAGCTGACCTTCCTGTTCTACCATCCACAGCAGACGAAAGCAAGACCCTGTTACAATGTATCTGAAGGTCAGTCTTAACTAGATATGGCTCTGACTCTCAGAATATTCAAGTTCGTTATCTAGCCTTAAGCAAAAAGAATTTCTCCCTAAGCATATCGACTTAACAGCTTCTGCCCAGTGGGCAAATATTCATATATCTGACATTCTGTGTAAAGCACTGAATATTAGTTCATTAGGTGTATAACTGAACACTATTTATTGGTTTTAAGAGGATTTTTTTAATGGGTTCTCTCATTTAGCTCATAGGTTTAGCTCATAGAAAAAGTTATCTCAGTACGTTTAACATTACCCTCATGGCCTCAGAGCCATACTCTTACAGCAGCCTAACTTTCCTGTTACCTCCTGAGCTTTCTGCTTCTCAGGAATTCCTTTCATCCACTCTCGCAGTTCAGCTAGTTCCTCAATGCTATTTGGTTTTTCATAAATTTTTCGGCTGATGGCTTTGAAGGCTTCACAGATCTGCAGGCAAAAAGTGATGAAGGTGTGAATATCAAGATTGAAACAAACAATTCGGTCAGCTGAGGCAAAATGGAATATATTCAACAATGAAATTATGAGGAACGTGTGGTTGCTACCTATAAGAATAGCTACATCTCTTCCCTGCATCCTCATGGTAAAATTTACCTAAGAAAACATGTGACATGACCTCACCATGCTTTGTGTTCCCATACAACTGTCTCCACAAACAATCAGCAAGTAGGTTCGGAACAGAGGAATCCTAATCAGAACAATATTACATCATGTGACTTCTTCTGAATATTATACTGGAAGGTCAGGAAAAAATTGAGGTAGAGGAAGTCGAACGTTCCTTATTATGAGTAGTTTGGGCTTTAGATCTTGAGTCTCAGGAATTTGGTCTTCATTTTTAGCCAGCAAGCTGGCTATCACTATTAGAAAGGCATTAGCGATGACTAAAATGAGAACAGAGCACAGTGGGCCTTCCTTTACTGCGACCTCCACATGCACAATTACCAGCTCATGTGAAGCACTGCATCCCTGTACCAAAAATGGTGACAACATGCACGCGGGTGCTCTGAAGCATCCACACGTACATCATCGCCACCACTGAATATAATGGGATGCTTACATTCACATTTTTCCTTATTCATGGGGGTTCCTGGAAAGGAGCCCCAGAAGATACAGAGGGCCCACTGCACCACATTAAATGTTTTTTATGGGATAATACTGAAAAATAACAATTTCGCTCATGAATATGCTTAGGAATTGAAATAGGAGAATTATCAATATTTCTGTCTGATGCTTCCCCTGCACTGACCTTTCTTGCAGAGAACTACCTGATTTAATTGGCTGTTCTATCTCACACCAGAGTCATCCTGGTTTGTTTATGCATCTTAGGAGAGCTTGGAAAATTTGTTTATGACTGCAACCAAAAATATTTTCTTCTAACTGCACGTTTCCAATATGGCTACAAAATTATTCCTCTGTGTACATCTCTAGTGACAAGTATGAGCTATGAGACTCACATCTTCCACTTGGCTGTGTAAATTCTTAGCCAATATATCCAGCATAGAGGTGGCCAAAGCTTTGCATTTCCTGGAGAGGTTTTGCTTTACACCTTCAACACTGAGATGAAAGGGACCAATGACCATGCTGCTGGGCAGGCTGTTGTCCAGCAGCTCTTTTTCTTTTAAATGCATGTTTACGATTTCTCTCACTTCTTGAGCAGGTGGACACTGGACCTCATATTGTCTAGACATATACAGAAATATTATTAAGGGAAGAGTCACTCAAATAAGAGTTCAGCACACTACTTCGGAACATACTAATGTATTCATCTCTGCACAGGTACTTGAGAAATAATGGCCAAGATCCTGCACTGGGAGATGGAGAGTAAAATTCTGCCCAAGTTGAATTATGCCTCTTCTGTCCTTTTCCCTCCCTCAAACCCCATCTGTCTGATACTGGTTCACCCTCCCCCCCTGACATGAACGTGGCCATTTGGTGGCCGATGGAGAGTGACAGGTGGCAGCAGATATGTTCTTATCATCCTCTGGGACTTCTGGAGGACTCCCTGGAGGGTCAAAGAATGCCTTTGTCATTATGCATCTGGCTATAAGAACACATACAAATACTCCTCTACTGCTTCCTGCTCTTCACTGGCCACCAAATGGCTGTGTTGGTGGGAGCTCATTGTGAGACAGATGGTTTTTTAAGATAAACGGCCTGGCATCATTGCACAAGGGATGTGTTGAACAACTCCCTTTGCAATGACCAAAAAAGAGACATATGGCGATTTTACACTAGTAAAAGCCTTCAAGATCATCCAAAGAAACTTGCATTTTCACACAAGGCTGCAATACTACTGTTACTAGGCTGCACACCCCGACGTTTTCATATGATTTAATTGGGAAATTATATTAATTGGCAGATAAGTTTAACTGACATAAAATATAAATTATACACACTCATGGTTGAAAGGCCATGCAGAGAAGGACATTGGCTGGAAAGCAGGTCAAAAGTAACCTCAGCATGGCCAAGCCATAAGTTCACTGAGAATTAGCCAGGAAAGCCTGACTTAGTGGCTCTAGGCTACAATGAAAAAGACAGTCAAGTCCAGACGCAGCAGGCAAGCACCCCTGCTGTGTACATTTCCTACCAAAACCTTGCCCAGCCACATTACCCAACAAAGACATTGAAACAATCAGTCCATTCTAGATCCCTTTTGTTTAATCTGCCAGAAAGCAATTAACTCACACCCCTTCAGGAAGGGAAATAGAGTATAAAAAAACCCAGTTTTGAGCAGCTAGTTTCCAGTTCACCAGTTGCTGAATGTTTCTCTGCCACTTTGATTCCCAGCTGTGTATTGCCCTCAGATGAAAGTTTAAGCCACACTGCTGCATCTTCACTGCTCTCTAGATTGGTAAATATTGCCCATTTTACCCTGAAATCTCTCTATCTCAAACTTTCCTCCCTTTTCCTTCAGTTAGCCTTGTGAGTGCATGACTGTTTGGATCTTGTGTGTGTGTGACTGAATTTTCCTCAATAAAATACCTTTTAGTTTACTTTTGAATCTTCGGCTGATTCTCTTTTGAAGGGATGCCTTGTAGAGGAGGGAATGGGCTTGTTTTCTGCTGCTCCAGAGACCAGGAGAAGGAGCAATGGATTCAAGCTGCAGGAAAGGAGATTCCACCTGAACCTCAGGAAGAACTTCCTGACGGTCAGGGCTGTCCGGCAGTGGAATATGCTGCCTCAGAGTGTACTGGAGTCCCCTTCTTTGGAGGTTTTTAAGCAGAGGTTGGATGGCCATCTGTTGGGAGTGCTTTGAGGGTGTTCCTGGATGGCAGGGGGTTGGACTGGATGGCCCTTGTGGTCTCTTCCAACTCTACATTTCTATGATTCTCCTGCTAAGACCCCATAAATTTTGGTGGAAAGATCTCGCTAGGTTACCCCCCTCACAGGCCTCCTAAATTTGAGCTAATTAATTCCCCATTGTCATGTGGAGATACTGGCATCATGGGTGGACCCGAGTCACCCATGTTTTGGGGTAACACTATGCACATCTATTTGGGAATAAGTCTCAGTGAACTCAGTAGGTCTTTTTGATAGATATGCAAAAGATTTCACTCTTCGATGCCATTCAAAAGCTTTCAGAACCTTTATAGCAGTGATGTATTTAAGTCTTTTACTCCAAGTCTCAGGTCAAATCTCAAGTCTCTACCTTCAAGTCTCAAGTCAAGTCTCAAGTCTGGGAGCCAACTTTATACCCCAACCTAAATTCCAGAATTTTTGGACAGAGTTGAATAAAGTCATTTGTAACAATTTAACCAGAAATGGCCCTCCACATTTGTGCTTTTGCCACCTGCAGCTTTAGACATGGGGAATAGGATCCTTCTTACTTCCCATTTCAGAAACTGGAGGCTTTTTCAGAAGTGGGGAATAGGATCCTTCTTACTCCTAATTACTGAAGTTTCAAAAGCTTTAGAAGGAAGGATTCTTGCTCCTCAAGCCTGTTGCCTAAAATATTTGCTGTTCCCTTCTGAGAAACGCACCCTGCACTCAGGGACAAGCCTTGCCTTCTGCTCTTAGAAAAAGTTTTAGAAGCAGACCTCAAACCCGCCTCAAGCCCATTGCCTAACCTGTTTGCTGTTCCCCTCTGAAAAATGCGCCCACATTTTGGGCTTGAGACAGATCATCATGTGACCAGTAGGCAAAAAGAGATGGAAGCATTGTTCAAAGTCGTAAGGTTTCTGGATGAATGTGTTATATTACAGAACAGAGGGCAGCAAGTCAATCACTAAAAATACACAAGCCGAGTTGAGTCAGTGCGTCATTTAGTGCCAAGTCGAGTCCGAGTCGAGTCACTAGAGCAACTTAAATCTGACTTGAGTCCAAGTCAGTCAACTTGAGTCTATATCACTGCCTTATGGTCATTCAAAAATCTGTGTATTGCCATAGATTTTCAGCCAGGTCTCATGCATATTTATTCAAAATTAGTCCTGGTGAAATTAATGAGGTTTATTCTAAATAAATGAACACAGGATTATAGTTACAACTTTGCATAGGAATAGAAGAACAGAGTAGAGGCTAAGAAGTTTTGCAGTGCCTATGCTAATAAGATAAAACAGAGGGGTGGTGTCCCAAAGCTTCCCAATCATGCTGGCTAAAATTTGGAACATAAGGTAGATCTCAGTTTCTGTAAGTAAAGTAGCACCCACATGGATATCTCTGCCATACACACTCTGTTATAAACTCACTGGGCAAAGAGATGGAATAACAGAAAGGCATGAAAATACTCAAAAAGATCACACTTACATAAAACAAAAATACAAAGAGAAATATTAAGGGAAATAAGTACAAAAAACCAGAAAGCATCTGAATGAAGAGAGCAGAAGGAGAGATGGACTGTGAGAGGCAACATCGCTTTTTGTAAGACTGGTTTTCAAGGTTCTTAGATGGTGAGCATGAGTGCTCATGGAAGAGCAAACGAAGAATGAAAGGTAATAAGAAAACTCATAAGTAAACATTATACTATAGATTGACACTTAGAGGAAGGAAAAAATAGAGAATTAAGCATGTGAGAGAATATATTCACTGATATCCAATGATATTAAAGTTTGATGACTAGGCTGGAGAAGCTGAACTTCTTGTGCTGTAACACACTCTAACAGACACAAAAATAGAAACAACCCTTTATTTTTAGCATTTTGGACCGAAGAAATGTGAAACTACTCCTGTGGGAAAGACCAGTAAAAAAAACAAAGGTTTATGAAGTGTTACTTTGAGTACTTTGTCCTTTTAGGGATATATAAAAGTTTTTAAAGTACGCTAAAAAAAGTAAGGTCTGAATGCACCAAAGTGTATTAAACCTGACAAAAAGCAAACACGGCTTGTGGTTCCCTGTTCAGTGTTCAAGTGGGGACAAACTCTGGTTTGTTGGTATCTGATAATGTGAAACAGATCTAAGACAACATAGTTCTAGGAAAGGTAAAAGTATTCCCTTATATAAATTATCGACAAGAATATGTGTTACATTAAAAAATAAATAAATCAGGAACTCAAACACTCTTAGCAGCATAGAGAAAAAAACAGTGACATGATATTATGGCAAAGATTACCAACATGATCTATTTCATATTGTCCTTCAGTATAGGCAAAATCCCAAATGGTCACAGCTGGATAGAATTTTGGGTATCTAAATCTGGAACTGGTATGGGGGATACAATCCATGCATTTGTGGATCACTTTCTGAAATATCAAGAAATTGGAGTGGGATATAATTGGGAGGGGAGGCTGCAGATGGAAGGTAGGCGGTGAAAATGGCATTGTATGTGTAGAAAGGGGCAGCTGAGGATCCAGGTCAATGTGTTTAGAGGAACTTTCTGCCTTTATGAAAACATTTGTCAGTGAAGCAGGGTGTTCATCAAAGCATCATTCCAGTTTTTAGAATTTCCTATACTGGTTCCTGCAGTATCATATGAAGGAGACTTACTTTAGAAGACTGTGGATATCACGGTTATTCAGTTCTAAGTATCTTTCATAATTCTTGGCATATGCCTGGAGTGGGATCAGTGCTTTGCGGATGCATGTGCAGATAGTATTCCGCAGCTCTACCACTGCTGGCTCATTTAAGCCCACAGACTCCAACAATGGTGTGCCACAGATGAATATATTTTCAAGCACATACTGAAAAGGGACAAAAGAACCATCATTTATCATAAAGTTGATTGTCATTTGCTTCCATTTCCTTGAGTAAAGCAGGTGTATAAAATTAAAATGCACCAATTTTTCTCTGTGTGTATGGGTATATGTCTGTGTGTAGCAGCTAATATTTTCCACATTTGTTGGAACATCCCAACACCTCAAGCCAGTATGACTATCCTATCTGGCTAAGATGGAAGCTTGCACAATAATGGCTACCAGACTTTGACCAGTATGAACAGAGAACTGGAAGGACCACAATTCAGAAACCCATTTATAAAGGAAACTTATTTGAATTCCTCGCTACACTACATGTAATTTGCACCAAGGGTAATCTCATTTGTGCTCTAGTTTGTCTCTCTGATCTACTTGTGGTTGCAGATATCTCAACCCAGCTGTTGAGAGAGGAAGTATTTAGTCTATATAGTATCTTTTAACACAGTTTTCTGGCATTTAGATGGAACAACCAAATGCAGGCAATACTCTCCTAATTTAAAGAGATGATACTGTGACCCTTATCGCAGCCTCATTAAAGAATGCTTGCAGAGAGAATATCAAGGAAAGAAACATGCTGTGAAAGACAGCTTCTGATGGAAAAATGACTTCCTACCTTAGTCAAAATCAATAGCAACACATTTCAAAAACTGCAGACAAATAATCTTTTAATTTATTCTGAAGGTCACTTTAATAATGATGTGTGTTGACTTATCTGATATTGATATAACAAAGAAGATGAAGCTTCACTTGATAAAGAGGTGATAAATGTATGAAACATGTAATCACACATCTTATACAGTGCCATTTACTTTAATGTCAGCACAAATAGCTTTAAGACCTAAAATCTAAAAAACGACATTATTGCCAGTGCATGTAATTTGAGCTGAGTATGTTTTTCTCAGTGCTATAAATGTTAGCTAGATTCTCTGGAAATATCTAAGTCACAAATATTAGCTAAATCCTCTTTCTGCAAAATCCTCCATGATCCTTAGCCCTATTAAAATCTTTGAGATCTTACATGCCTATGCATGAGTTTCTTTACTGCATCTGGAATGCAAATTGAGCTTCACCTGTTATTTTCTAAACTCAGAAAATATCAGCGCTGGGAAATCAGAACAAATAGTCCTTCCCTACATTTCAGTATACTGTAACTTCAGAATGGCATGAACGTATTCCCATCAAGGAAAAAAATCAAGACTTTTAAATTTCTCTAGGCTGCTTTCCCACGCACTTTCAATTTTTCCAAATTTCACTCGAATGCGGGCAACAACATCATTTCTGAGAAAGGTGAATTGGCCTGCAAATCTCCAGCACTCTGCCCTAAGCGTTAGTTTTGGCATATCAGTCTACAATAACTATTATAACATTCCTGAAATTCTGGAGGAATAATTAGGAACAGTAAGAGGGGGTTCTGTAGCATCTTTCTCTAATATAGGTATTTATTTTCAGCCAAACTGCAATGGTCTCAGTAGATTTTCTATGGGATGAAATCATATTATTAGAGTAAGGTATCTCAAATTCCCCAAATAACTCACTTTCTCCAGCTGTGGTATGGTATGGGTAGCCAAGATCCCCTTATTAAATAGAGAAACAACAGATGTCTCAAAGTTCTCCAAAGGTGTGCTGAAACGGACACCAGAATTGTCCAGAACCAGATCAATTATGAACAGAGGATTTTTTCTTGGTCTGCAAAAGGAAGAACACATAGAGACTGCTGAGACTGTTAAAACTGAATAGCTTCCAACAGGACCTTCTTTGCTGATTTCTAAAAAGACCCACCAAGCAGGCAGTGGTGGAATCACAGAACTGTAAAGAATTTTAAAGATCACTGAATCCAGCAAAGCGCAACCCTTTTTCCTTTCTTCAGCTTTTCACAGTACTTTTCTTTTTTTATTTTCATTTTTATGATTCTCAATGGTCACATTCAAATTGTTTACATTTGTCTTGAAATATGTGTTTTAAAGTGGATTACATGCCCCATCTGAAGTGTATTGTTTCAGCCCATTTCACCAGTTTATCAAGATGACATGAATTAATCACGACGGGTGTAAATAAGCCTCTTATTAACAGTTATCCTAACAAGCACATAAGAAGGAGGTGCATAAACAGTACATGGTTGGATCTGTAGGATATTTCCAATGTAATCAGAGTACTAAAAAGACATTTCCTTGGCCTGTAATAGACCCTGGTTCTAGTGGATGCAGAAAGGATAAGAACACACCCGAGGTCATAACGTAAGATTCAAAATCAATCCTAATTATAAGGATAACAGTTATTGACAGGGTATGTGGGTACACAAGTGTTAGAGCCTTGAGAGATGGCCATTCTCAGCTGTACTGAAGACAGGAAACAGTTGGATCTGGAAATCCCACTATACCTGCTTTCTGTAATCAAGACCTACTGACAGAATACAGAGTATTTCAGGGATGGTCCCTATAGGCAGCAACTAGGAGGTGGAAATTCCTAACAATCCAGATGAATGTAAATTGTGTTAATCAGTAACTCCTCATTACCATCTGCCAAATGGATGCCAAACAAGGTGTTAATTCCGGCCATGTGTAAGAGGCATTGCCGTTGCCGGGACAAAACAGACATAGTGACTGCCCCAACATCTGTTAGAACTCTAGGATCCATTGTGTTAGCAATCCCACATTTAAGTTCTGTTTTGCTCAGGACAGCATATGCAGGATCTTCTCATAAAGCCAGTGGAGGGTGCTCTGCTGACTTCACTTTGTATCCTAAAACTCCTGTCTTACAGAAGCCAGCAATAACAACTTAAAATGAGAAATGCAGAAGTATGTCCCAGCCTTTGCCAATCAACCCTGTTGCACTGAGAAAACTGAAGCACATCAGGGGAGAGGACATAACTATAATGTGCCCTGTTCTGACGGACAGCACTATGAACAGTGGTATCACTCATCAGAAGCCTTATAAATGGCGGACCAGATGTAAAATTTTCAAATATGAAAAAGAAACCTCTAGTCATGTAAATAGAATACATTGATCAATGTGCATTCCCCTTTCCTCAATCTTGAAACATTTCTTCTCATCAATCCTTACCTGTATGGGCTGTTAACAAGGTCTTCTCCCCACTCCATTTTTTCAGGGCAGTTAAGGACACTGTAGCATGCATCCACAAATAGCTGGGTGAAGTTCACTAATGAATCCTGGACAAGGTAACGTACAGAGTCCTGCAACATAAACTTGATGAGCTCCATCAACTGATGAAGCTTGGACATCTGGTATACCTCCCATTTGGTTTCATACAAGTTGTACCAGCCTTTGCCTATGTCTCTCAGACTACTTCTCACTGCTATCTTTAAAGTATTGATCCAAGTATCCTTTAGGAACATTGAAATCTAGAGAAAATAAAGCAACAAAGAATATCATCAACAATGCTGACACATATACATAAACTGATGTAACAAAATCTAGATAGCTACAGCTGATTTCCAGTGGAAAAGGACCAGAGAGAACATGAGGTAAGGAGTTGGAAAGTTTCCTGTGTTTGGTGTTTTCTTTCTTTTTAAAATATATTTTATTTAGATAAACTTTATCCACTTTATTTAAAAAAAACATAAAACAAACCATTAATCCTTGAATAGGTAATACTGAGTCAGAAGGTTAGTAATCTTCTGCTGTATGTGGTTAGTGGTTGGCGATAGCAGCAAAAAAATGAAATGTGGTGAGAGTTAAGTCTCCCCTCCTTGCTTCTCCATTACAAATCATCCCTGTGAAGCTGCTTTGTTTAGAAAAAAGCAGCCACTGAGGAATTACCAAATGTGGGAGGTTTTGCCCATAGAACAGCATGCAGCAAAATCTACTTCAGAAACATTCAGATAATGGTACAAACTATTCCCTTAGCAATTTACTTAGACAAATCTTTCCCCATAGATTCATTTTAATTCCTCCATCTATTTTTGAGTGAGAATGCAACATTTGCTTTTAAAAACTGATGGGAAAAAAGTCTGGATTTTACTAAAACATGGGAGTTGTAACTCTTTCTTCTAATATCCATTTACATTTTTGGGAAAAAAACACACAAGTGCTGTATTTCATAAAGAAACAGCAAAAAAGCTACACCTTGCCCATCTTTCACACAAAATAGCTTTAAAGTTATCCCCTGAGAAAAACAGCATGCACATTTTCCACTGTTTTCTTTTAAACTTGTTTCCTTCCTAACCTCCAGGCTGCTTTTTGAATGTGAGGTGCATTACAGATTAAACACATTTCAGGAGTTTGGGAAGCTAGTGTCTTCAAACAATCCAGTGTGCCTGCTTTGGGAAAGTAAAACCTCTGGAGCCCAAGAATCAGAACTCAAAATAGTGTCTGAAAAATGTGTTGCCTTTTAAGATACCTGCTTACTCGGAAGGAGCTTTTCATGCTTCTTACTCTACAGAACTTTGTTTTCAATTAGACTGTGGTTAAGCCACTCACAATGACAACTATGAGTTCTGATTTAAAACTGATGGCTGTCTGATTCATGGTCATTTATTTAATTGCAATCCAGACCTGTCACGTAATGTTCCCATGTGGAGTGTTCTCCTTCAGTGTTTAAGCAAACAACCCTCTTCTGTATACTCCATTCCATTCCCCCTCCTTACTGGTTTTCCATTCCATTCCACAAGTCAGCCAACACGCTACAGACACGGAGCATGCTCAGTCCTCACTAGACCGGTTCTGTGGTCACAAACCATTTAGCGGGGCATCCCCTTTTAAAGTTTTTTAGTTTCCTTGAAATCCTGGAATTCCTCTCCCAGGCTTTCTTGACTACATATGAACTGGCACTAGGAAAATTGAATTATGAGTACATATAATGATATTTTTAATTCCACCATTGACCAGAGACATCAAAACAGTGTGCCTAGTTTTCCTCCCTGCTTTGCTTCCATTTATATTCTTACAACAATCTTGTGAGTTAGCTTAGGTTGAAACAGAGCAACTGGCCCAATGTCACAACATGGCCTGTGTGGAAACGTGAACCCAGTTCTTCTCAGTACTAGTCTTACAGCATCATATTAGCATTCCCTTACTCAGAGACGTTGGCCAAAGCCATTTTTCCACAGAATCATCTCCATACTGTTATACCTGGGAAAAGGTCTGTGTCTGGATCTGTTCAAACTCCTCTAGCCGGCCATATTTTGTCAGAGTTGAATGGAAGAGTGACATAGCTGCGGTTTTATTACACTCATCCCGCACTTGGCACAAAGCCATGATGACTTCTGGTCGTGTCAGGAGAGAGACAAATATAAAAGCTTCTCTTTGCTCATTAAATGGGTATTCTGGAACCTCAATGAGAGCTGACGACAGAAAAAGCAATGTTGTTTTAGCAGTAAGAGGAGTCTCACAACAGTTCTTGCCAAACATTGAAACAATACATCATTACTTATTTCTTAGGAGGAGAACAACTGTACCTTAAGCAAAACAAGCAGTTGCATCACTTTCAAGAATGCAGCCCCTATCAGAACACATTAAAGGACTTCATGTTGGTCACCATCTACAGCCTTTTTGATCTTCTCTCCAACAAGCTTCCTTTAGAGCAGAGTATATCATCTCCAACTTTTCTCACCACACTCATATACCTTCCAGAATCCAGACCACTCTATTTTTTTTTAATTAAGTGACAGTCTATTCTCATCTATCCCCCAAAAAAGATTCCCAGCCTATGGACCTACAGTACCCAAAGCTAACACCTAGGTCACATTTCTTCAAGCCATGCCTGCTGTCATTTGCAGACGCCAAGAAAAGCTCGATTTGAAGACTCATTTAAACTGTGAAAATTAAACAAGTTTACATATATCTAATACTTGCTTATTTTGATGGAAGTTGTCCAGGCATGACAGTTGAGTGCTGTCCTGCTTTTTCCTGACTATTGGAAATCTCCGTTTTCTTACCTTTGAAATTTCACCAAGCATCTCCCATAAACTTTGAAATCTAGCCTTGTAACTGTAACAGGAAAACATCTGTTCCTTCAAACAATCAGTCTTTAGAGTCCTGGACGCCACATCCAATATCTCATTGCCAGACTAGCTCTGTTTCTTGAAGATTCCATGGCAGGAGCTTGCATATATCTACAGAGTGTCCCTCATTCTTATCCAGAAAAGATTGAGAGATACCAACAATGTTTACATTAAAAGGCAATGAATGGATATGAAGGTGTAACACAAGTGTAACACCTTGTTACACAGCTGACACAGGAAATTTAGGAAATGGCTGTTTCTGTATATCCAAAGACAAGATTCAGCATGATCCACCTATCATGTCAACTGTCTGCAAATTATACAAATATGTGACATGGGTAATATTTTCTTATACTATTGATTATCTCCTTCCCTATCATATATCAATAATCATCTGAAGTTAAACATAACAAACAAAGCCATTTTTTCTAGAGTTCTTACAACCTGGAAAACACTGTCTTTTTCTGCTGTGCCACCTACCCTTTTCTGGTACCTTCTCCTCCTCCTTCTCAGGCAGAGTGACATAAGAAAATGTCTGAGGCTTGGAACTGACAATTCTGTCAAAATTAATCTTGTTCATGGTACGCTCATAGTCTAGAGACACTTCTCTCCCCAGGCGGTACAGCCGATCTAAAACGCTAAGCATAATTAAAAAACTAATTAACTGAATGAACAATGACCTCTCAAAATGATACATCTGTGTCACTCATATATCTATAGACCCACGTTCATGTCTCCTGTGTTCACTTATGCTTTGCTTCTTCATTAAAAGTGTCTACAGCATATTAACAGAGCTTAATAGCAGAGCTGAAGTGGGACAGCCAGCAATGCTCAATAGGATCAAGGGACAGTGGGACACTGTTGTGTGCCACATAGGAATGTATTACTACTAACTGGGTTAGTTAATTAGGAGCAAGATTTCAACTATTATTTCTTAGTTCCCACTTGAAGCTTTGCAACTGTCAAGCTGGTTATAACTGTCTGATTCACACTGAGCTACAAAGCTGAAGGTTGAGAATCCTCATATCTGAAGTAAATGAAGATCAATAAACAGAAGCAGTCTTCCCTGTCAACAACTAAAGCTGATGCACGTCTAGATGAGCAGCTCCATCTGCACTGCAGGATTCATCTGGATCCTACTGAAAGAGTCTGGAATATCTATTTTACGGTGTGCACAGGGATACCTGTCTCCAGTGGGGACACAGTCTATATACAGTCTGTACAGCCAGTTGCATACAACTGCAGCTGGATATGGGCCAATATTACTACATACAGAATAAAGGCTAAAATAAAGGGATAAAATATAAGATCAAGCATTGTAAGGAAAATGCAGAAGGAAAACAGTTCACAGTAATACAAATTAGGGAAGAGGACTTCTACATTTGAATGCTAAGTAATGCGACTGGAGTGGAGGTAGAGTCATCAGGAAAGGGACTCTTTAAATATCTCTTGAGAACCAGCATGGTATAGTGGTTTGTGCATTGGACTATATGACTCCAGAGTCCAGGGTTCAAAATCCACACTTGGCTACAGAAGCCCACTGGGTGACTTGGGCAAGTCATACTCTCTCCACCTTAGAAGAAGTCAAGAGAAACCCCGTTCTTAACAAATCTTGCCAAGAAAACCCTAAGTTAGAAATGACCTGAAGGCACACAACAAGTATCCCCTACACAGAGTTTCCAAAATTACAAAATACCCAGTGGAGATCAACATTTTCTCTTACTACAATATTATTTCACTTCTAGTATCAAAGTTCTTTTCTCCCTCTGGACAAAGAGGTATTCACAAACAGCCTCTAGCCTTGTTTAAGAACTAGCTACATTGTATTTCACATCTCTATATCTGAATAAGGTAAAAATAGTCACAGTTCAGTGAGATGGATTTAAATATCAATGCTACTACTGGTTGATTATTCAACTAGCTTAAGGACATCATAAATTTTCCAAGTCTACAGAACACAACTGCCAAGACCCTTTTCCACATTCAACTCACCTCTGCCAAACTTATTCAGGAAGCAGCTCTCAGTAAATTGCAATACTAGGTTCCAACCACACACACACAAAGAAATCTTGAAGACCATCTAAACTGTGTTCCAGTAGAAGAGAAGTGGTGGAGAAGGTGCAGTTTGGTAACTCGTGTATCACAGATTGGAGCACTGCATCTTCAGGTTTACAGGTGCTAGAAGTCTAGACTTATTTGGAATTCTTTCACTGCATCATACCTCATTATAGTTACATGTGACTACATCTGAATTGCAGCCAAGTGTTATCTGCCCATGTTTATGTTTATTAGCATGTGCAACTATGAGAAGGGAGAAGAGGAAGGGGATTTATAACTGTATACTGCCACTGTCCCTCAGCAATTGTTATAAACAAGATTTTAAAAACAAACAAAAACCCCAGTGAAGGTTAAAGTGTTTCAATAAACCAGTTTAACTGCCTATGAAAGACTGTTGGAATACTTACTGATTCCCTTTCCTCAGACGTGAAGTTTCCATAGCCATCTGCTTCATGTGTTTCAAACTCTTCTCTTCAATGATTTGTAATCCATCCACAGGCATACAGTCCACATATAAATTGTACAACAACAGTGCCTGTGTTTTCTTCCTCAAATTATTGGCAGAAATCACCCGCTGAGCAAAAACACAGGGATCTTCAGCAAGAAAAAGCAAACGTACTCGGGGCACCCAGTACTGACAGGGCA
Organism: Cyclura pinguis; assembly: GCA_030412105.1. Classification (NCBI taxonomy): domain Eukaryota; kingdom Metazoa; phylum Chordata; class Lepidosauria; order Squamata; family Iguanidae; genus Cyclura; species Cyclura pinguis. The sequence continues at coordinate 93,905,034 of CM059600.1, read as the reverse complement.
TCAGTGGGGCTCTCCCTGGACAGAGATCAGAAAGGAATTAAATGTGCTGAGGGCCACGACAATATATAAAAGAAAACAGAATGTGAAATAATAGGTCTATGACGATAAAGGTTGAGCCTTCTGAAATGCTTGGAACCGAGTATATTCCATATTTCATTTATTTTTTTATTTGGAGTACAGTCCCTTTTTGGAACAGCCTCACATCTCATTTGTTTGCTACTTGTGTTGTGTATGAGATGCAAGGCTGGAGAGAGACTGAGGATCTGTGAAATGGTGGGAATCCAAGCATAATGCTTGGTGCAAATCCATGCCTCCCACCATTTCACAGTTCCTTAGTTTCTCTTTTTGCCACCAGATGCCCGCTCCTTTCTTCAAGATGGTGGATGTGGCCCTCATGCTTGCTCATCTCTAAGATCTGAGAAGCACCACAATTGCAACCTTAAAGGCAAAAGCAGGTGGCTGGCAGGAAAAAGAGAGAAACTGAAGATTTGAGAGACAAACAAGCAGGAGTGCCACATCTACTTCCTTGAAGGCAGTAGGCAGCTGACAGCAAAAAGTTTAGGGTTTTGGGGTGGGAGGTTTTGGGCTTCAGATTTCTGGATAAGGGAGGCTCAACCTGCTGTACTCCAGGTGGTCTTGGATGACACACGCTTCCTTGACCCATTTCAAACCAACTTCAGAGGAGGATATGGAGTTGAAATTGCTATGGTCACCTTAGTGGATGATCTCAATCTTAGCATCGATGCGGAAAGTGTATCCCTGTTGGTGCTTTTAGCCCTCTCAGTAGTGTTTGACATCATTGACACAGTATTCTTCTGGAACACTGGGGGTGGGGTTGGCAATCAGGGACATCACGCTGCAGTGGTTCCAGTCTTACCTTACCTGGCAGGTTCCAGATGGTGGTGCTTGCGGATAGCTGCTCCTCAAAAAAATGAGCTGTTATATGGCATACCACAAGGTGCCATTCTATCCCCTATGTTTTTTAACATCTACATGAAACTGTTGGGAGTGTTCACCTGGAAGCATAGGGCAGGGTGCTATCAGTATGCTGACGACACTCAAATATATGTCTCAATGCCTGCAAAAACAGTCTTAGCTAAGGATAGTATGTCTCCCCTGAATGAATGCTTGGAGGAGGTAATGGGCTGGCTGAAGAAAAACCAACTGAAACTGAATCTAGACAAGACAGAGGTGGTTACTATTAAGGGTCCTAATCTGGAGGTGGAGTCAGAGGTGTGTCACCCAATTCTGGATGGGGTCACACTCCCTCTGAAAGACTGTGTTCACAGCTTGCAAGTGCTCCTGGATCCATCCCTCCAAATGTCAGCTCAGATGGATGTGCTGGTCAGGATGTTTATTATCAGCTTTGGCTGATATGCCAATTGTGCCCCTTCCTAGAATTGGAAGACCTAAAGATGGTAGCGCACACTCTGGCAACCTCAGAGTTGGACTTCTGCAATGCACTCTACATTGGGCTACCTTTGTACCAAGTTCAGAAACTCCAACTGGTCCAAAATATGGCAGCCAAATTAGTTACAGGTACAGCAAGGAGTGAGCATATCACACTGATATTAAAATCACCGCACTGGTTATTAATTAGTTTCCAGGAAAAGTACACAGTGTTGGTTAGTATCTTTAAAGCCCTATATGGTTTGGGTCCAAGTTACCTGCAGGATTACTTCTTCCCATACAATCTGTCTCATAAACTCAGACCCTCTGGGGGCCATTAAACCAGCCAAGACTAGAGTGGCACAAATCACCCAGAGGACCTTCTCATTGGCCACCTCTAGACTGTGGAATGACTTCCCAGAAATTTGACAGCAAAATACACTGTCCAAATTTTAAAAAGTATTAAAGACCTATCTCATTTGGCAGGCCTACCCAGTCTATTTTTAATTATGATATACTTTTAATTATGATATATTTGTATTTTAAATGGTTTTATGTGTTTTTGTGAATTTTAATCTACAATGTGTTTTAATTGTACTTTAATTTATGTTGTACACCCCTCTAAGAAATAAATGAATAACAACAACAACAACAACTAGTACTACTATACTAGCATGAGGCTGAGTCTTTTGTGGCTGTAAAGGAAAGATGAGTGAGAGAATCATAACTGAGCCTAAAAGGAAATATCAATGTGCCTAACCACAAGAGACAGTAGGAAATCTGTGAGCAAATTTTCTATAGTTCCTTTTAAAGGTAAAAGTAGTGAAGTATGTTAACCTCCTCCTGCACTTTTTTCTCAATTTCAATTCCCCACCCTCCATCAACTGCTATTTGCCCTGTGGTAGCAAACGTGGTTATCATCTGGTAGTTGTAGAGCAAATTAGCAGCTTTGCTGTGGGTGAGAGATGTTATTTAGATCATCAGTCTGATCATTCCACCCTCCACTTTGATTGGATTGGATACTGAGATTCAGCACATTAGCTCCCCATGATCTAAATGTAGCCATGGAGTACATCCATCTATTTTAAAACTTGAGTTTTCCCATATCCCCTAACTTTCCATCTGTTGAAGAACTGTTATAAGTATGCCCTTGGTACACATTGAAAAAAAGTGATACAGTATAATGCCCTGATTCCTACTTCTCAATCAGCTACAGGCATAAGCTTGGAAAACATTCTTTTTGGAATACCTGCAGTAGTTTTAAAACTGCATTGCAAGTTATATTCTATTTTTGTATGAGTTTAACTGGATTAATAAGTTGTTTTAAAACTGAGACATTTAACATGCATTTTTATTTAAGATATATGTATACATAACTGATAGAGCAAATTGTAACTTGTCTCCTGTCATAATGTTTGTTGTTTATGTATGGTCCCCCCTTTTTTTCCTTTTATCAGTCCCTGAAGAAGGCCATTAAACATTAGTAGGTTGAAAAGTACTGGGCTTACTGGAAGAATACAATCATCTTTTTTAACACCCTGAGACTTTCTCTCTTCTCTACATCCCTTCTATTGAGCATTACTGCTCCTCATTGCTTCCTGAAAATGATCCACAGCAGAAAGAAGAAAAATGTATGAATTGCTGTTGATTTGGCCATCCTGACATAATCTAATAATAAATTAATCAAAACTCACCTTCTTCAGTCATTCTTCCATTGAGTATACATCTCCCTTTTTCGTCCCGGACTAGACCCCTATGGTTTGTCTTGTGAACCAAGTAGCATTTTGTCTTTGGATCATAATCCAAGATACCAACGTTTATCCACTTGTAGACCAGCTTGCGGCTTTTTGGATCTTCTGATATATGTATGACAAAGAAGGTTACATATTTTCAAACTGTATTAATTAAAATACATAAAAATAAAATATACTCTGTTCAATGTTGTACTACCCCAACGATTCCTCATTTGGTTCAAGACTCCATATTTCCTCACTTTCACTTTTATTGACATTACATTATATAAAAGTATCTTAGGAAGAAAAATTCACTAAGATGTTAACACACAAACATTTTTATGAAGAGTGCATCTTCAGGGTTTAATTTTCAGAATTTCTGAGCACCAGTATTTTGTGTTATGATTGTAGAAAAATTGCACACACACAGAATATTTTGAAAGTGAGCTCATAATATGATAGTGGCATATATATACACCACAAAAGACTTAGGCCATTTCTGCATTACACTGTTATAGTGCTATTATTCCACTTTCAACATCCCGTGGAATCCTGGGATTTACAGTTCAGGGAGGAGCATTTAGAATTCTCTGACAGAGAGCTCTTTGGCCTCAGTAAACTACAAACCCCAGAATAGAAAATAGAAAAAGAGACCTTGTATGTATCCCCCTTTTCTTTTTTTAGAAGTGGCAGTATCTCATATTCATGCAACCCTATACTGTACCATGCCCCAGTACATCATCTGTTGGTAAGAGTGCTTTTCCTGGAATTGGTTTCCGATCCTCAGAGCCAGGCTCCACCCCCAACAAGAGCCACTCTTCTGGGGTCCGACAATCATACTCTTCATCATCAAAAACCTAAGCAGGCAATAAATAAGAAATTAAGAGTTCATAAAAGCAATCACTGGGGCAGAATGTACAGTTATTTTTCCATATCCAGGCACTTTAGCACACTTCCTTCCATTTTCTCTTTCTGGTTTTTAGCTCCTTGTGCTCAAGCAAAGCTATTCCAGAGAGTCCACCAGCCTTCTATAACGGTGTAGAGAGAGCCTGAAGGCAATGGAAGGAGAAAGGTCTCTCTGCATGCATGAGTGAGTATAAATACATCTCTCTCTTAGGTCTTTGTACCTTTCCCAGTACTTTGTAGGAGATGTTCTATACACTGTTGTACCTTTTGTTGGATCAAAGCTTCTTCTTGGACATCAGTCTCTTCTTGAAACATATCTAAATTCTGTTAAGCACCACCTCCTCTTCCCACTCAAATCCTAAATCCAGTGCCCTGATTATTTCTAACAAGCCTCTCATGTGGCAGACACAATGTAAGCCACTATTTTCAAATGATAATGTGGTCTTCATAAGCACACTTACACATAAAATTTGATGGACAGTCACCATATTCTTAATAAATTCAACTGGAGTATCAGGTTTGTTAAAAGCCTGAGGTAGAGGAGAGAGACCATTCAGTCCTCTGTCTTACCTGTAATGGAAGATAGATAGGGAAAAGTGGGTCTCTGTTGTCCTCAATAGTTGGCATATTGGCAGGGTCTTGGTGTCTTGGCATCAGTTCATTGGAATCTATTCCTTCATTTTTTAAAAGTTGAGCGATATCTAGACTAAGATATAATCGTCTTCTCCTGGTTAAACAATTAGATGAAATAATGCATATTTATGGCTATCTCCAATAAATTTAACTAGATGTTTACAAACAAAATAAACTAAAACTAAATAAATTTACAAAAACTGAAGCATTTATTTAAATAGTTATCTGCCCCGAACTCTCATAAGGAAGAGCGGTATATAAATTGAATAAACAACAACAATACTCTGTTATCTGTTTCAAGAAATAACAAATATGCCAAACTCAACAGCACAGAGCAACTCTAAGTTGAGATAGAGTAATTATTGAGAGGCATTCATTAAGCGGCATATTCATATCCCCTTGCTAAGGATATGCCAACCTGCTTCTGTATTTTGTGCCTACCTATATGTTACTAACAAGTTTGCCAGTTCCCAATATCCTAAATACAGAACTAGTGGGGTATAGTGGTTTGAGTGTTGAATTAAGACTCTGGAAGAACAGAGTCTGAATCTCCAATCAGGCACAGAAATCCACCGGGTGATCTTGGGCAAGCTGTACTCTCTCACTGGCAAACCTCTTCTGAACAAATCTTGCCAATAAAACCTTAGGATAGGGCCACTATAAATCAGAGTCAAGTTGAAGGCCCAAAATAACAACAACAAATATTCTGAATGCAACTGGCAACGTTAAAATCAACATAATGGGAGGTGTACTTAACCACTTATCAAGTCCCAGAATTTTGTATCTGCAGTGGCTAACCAGATGACTATAAGAAGCCCATAACAAGGACTTGAGGTACAAGCCATCTCCTTGTGTTCCCCAGAAATAGATCTGCATAAGAGGTAATAAAAAGTCATCCCTATCAGTAGCCATTGTTAGCGTTCTCCATTATGCCAAAGGCTAAGCCACCATTTTGGGCAAATAGAAGTGACATTCTGTCACTCTCAGTCACTACTGGGGAGTATTTGGGGCTTTTTTCTAGGTGTTCTTGGCTATCCCCCAAACCCTAATGTTTTAAAGTGGAATATGGCCCCAAATTTTGAAGGAGTGCTAGGGGAGTTGTTGGGAGCCTTGTATATCCAAGGGCGACACCAAATCCTCCAAAGGTAACCTTCAGACCATACAGTTCCCACCCCTGACTAAATTAAAGTCCACATTTTTGGCACTCCAGGCTTATGCTGGAATACAGAAACCTATTGAAACTAATGTTTTAACTTTTGCAAAAGACTTCAGCCTTACAATTCAGTCCTACAGAGAAACATGCAGTTTGGCCTGGACCTGGCCTGCCAGCCTCACAACCATTCTACCAAGGCCCCACACAAGGAACTTGCCATCTCCCTGAAGCCTCATCCTGTAAGAAAGTCAACGATGGATGAGGAACAACAGCTCCTTTAGGAGTCACCAGCTCGGACTGCCTGGAGCACTTTGATATTATAATTCTCAAGTTCCCCTTGCTAATCACATTTCTTGATGGGAAATGCAAGCAGCAAGGAACCTTGCTGTCAGGGAATGCTATCTCAGAGTGTGGGGTGTTCTGAGGTGGGGTGCTCCCAACAGAGCATTTCCCAATTTTGTCAATTTTTTACTGTTTTTTCAGCAGTGGAGTGGAGGAGGATCATAGTTTTAAATTTCCCTTCCATACACTTCCCTATTCTACTCTGTTGCTCAGCTGAACAGCACTGAAGCTTCTGTGCCAGCCTATCAGTTGTACAGTGGTGGCAAGGAGGGCACACTACCTTACGTTACAGTTGGTTGTGCAGGTGTTTGGAAATGAATTTGTATGAATGGGTGTGTTTACGAGGGGTAGTTTCACCTATCAATGTAATGCTCACTCTAGAAAGTTAGTCATGAGGGAATGGGACTTTTGGCCTGAAGAATCAGACCCATCAGTACTGCAGAGTTAAGTGAGCTTATTAATTCCAGTTGGCATAGAACAGGTACACTGTGACAAATGATGCCTCTGAGATCGAGGAGCAACCGATTGTACCCAGAACTGAGCCAGTGAGTGAGGAAGTCAACTTGCAAACATTCCCTGCACTGGAAGGTCAAGCAGAGACAGAGTTGCCCCAGCCAGCTCACGACAGAGAGGGAACCAGCAGTGATTCAGAAGAGTTATAGCCACCTTTGCCCATCAGCCCTCAATCACGCAGCAGGCTGAAATGGACTGCTCAGAGGGAGGCTGCATGGAGTAAACTGAAGAAACAATAACAAGCAGCACCTGTTCACAGCAGCTATGTAAGTCTGCCGGTGTGGCTGCTCTTTGCTTGCAGCAAATTGCTAGCAAGCCCTCACGACCTTCGTGTCTCCTGCTCCCTGAAACCCTTCAGATGGATCTCTGTCTCCTGAACCTTAGGACTGGATTTTGACCTGGCCCGGCTTGCATTTTCCTTGTGTTTGGTGTATTCGGACTCTCCCTGCAAGTATTCCTGACCTCCCTCCTCCCTTGCGGGCTGAGGCTCTGCAGGGAGAGAATCCTGACATAAACCTAACTTCATTAGGTGAGATTATTCATATCAATAGGTTTACTGGAGAGACACTTAACTCTGAATAGAACTGGACTCTTATTTATACAGAAGTTCAGTAGTCATACAGCCAAAAGCAAAGTCTAAATTTTACTTTCCAAATATTGTAACGAATCCTTTATTCCTTCTTTTCAACCATTAATTACCTCTCAATCTCAATCTTCCGAGGGCACTGTCCAGGAAGCACTTCAAAAGGAACTTGTACTTTTGGTTTATATGCCTGCAGAGGAAAGTCTGATTCTTTGATAATTTCTGTAGTTGGTCCAATTTGTTGGCTATTCAAAATATTCCCAATATCCTCAGGAGTATCAAATGTTGTGACTGACAAGAAACAAAATTGAGAAAAATCTGTCATTTAAAAGTTATTTAGTCAGTTATAAATCACCTCATGCCATGTATGCATATATAATATACATGTGCTAAGAAATGTGTCTTTCTCAGATGACACTCTGGAGTTTTTAGATCCTCTTTTAGCACTAAGAAAGCCAATAAGAAAGTGAGGATCAATAAAAAATTTTGGTACAACCCCCCCAAAAAGGTAGATTGGGCCTCCCAAATTTAAAATGGTATTATAATGCAAATCAATTGAGATATATTATAGATGGAGTCTTGGGAAAAGGGGATTTAGAATGGTTAGAGATGGAAACAACAGAAACTGAGAGGAGATTAGAGAATATCTTTTTTTGGAACTTTGATAAGAGAGAAATAGTAAAAATAGAAAACCCCTTTTTGAAGAATATATTAGAAATTTGGAAGAAAAATAAGGAAAAATTAATGCCAGCTATTTCACCATTAACCCCAGCAGTGATGATGGAAAAATTTCCAAAGAATTTGACAGATGAATTAGAGAAGGAATTAAAAGCAGAGAATATATAAGTTAAAAGACTGAATAAATATAATGACGAATACAGATAAAATAGAAGAGAGATTGCAGGGTACTAAGATGTCATGGTTTAATTATATTCAGTTAGAGCAGTGGACAAGGAATTGGAAAAGTAATAATAAAGTTATTAGAGAATACACTAGATTTGAACAAATGATTAAGCAAAGAGATGGAATAGGAGCAAACGAAATACTGAAGGGTACCACAGGTGAAATATATAAAATATTGTCAATATTTGAAGATGAAGATGAATATCTTAGAAAAATATGGGAGGAAAAACTAGCACAAAAAATAGATATTCAAGAATGGGGAAAGATTTGGAATCAGCCTCATTTAAAAAAATTATCCATAAGGATAAAAGAGAATTATTTTAAATTGGTCTGGAGATGGTACCTAACACCAGTAAGGTTAAACCATATCGATAAGAAACAGCCAAGGTTTTGTTGGAGGGGTTGCCAAGAGATTGGCACATATATTCATGTGTGGTGGAATTGTGAAAGTGTACAGAAATTTTGGCAAATTGTGTTTAAAGAGATAAAAGAGATAACAGGAATTGTAGAGTAGAAGGCTTTCACGGTCAGAATCCATTGGTTCTTGTGGGTTTTTCAGGCTTTGAGACCATGTTCTGGTTGTATTTCTCCTGATGTTTCACCTGCATCTGTGGCTGGTATCTTCAGAGGAATAACAGGAATTGACTTACAAATACGTCTGAGTATAGCATTAATATCTATATTTGATAAGGTTAATTGTACCCAGGTAATGAAGGATTTAATTAGAAATTTATTAACTGCAGCAAGGTCAATTATATCAAGAAAATGGAAAATGCAAGAAGATTTTCAAATAAAGGATTGGTATAAAGAAGTGTGGAAAATAGCGATTAATGATAAGCTAAAATGCTGAAATAAAGTCAAAAAAGGAATAATGAAAGGGAATGATTTTGAAGAAATATGGAAGATATTTGTAGAAAAAGTCCTAATAAAAGAGGGAAGTGTCACACCTCTGTTACACACCAAAGTAATCCCCAGAGAGGACCCCTAAAAATTGGCTTGGCTCCCCAACCTGGATATTGGTTAGTAAAGGTCAGTTGCAGTTAAAAACAACATTGGGGTTGAATGGGAAATCCTTAACAACAATACCATCTCCCTCTGCTATATGGGGACATAGACAACGTCCTTTAGGCTAGAAGACTGACCTATTGTTCCGAGTCATGTATCTCTAGGCAGACAATAGATTCACTCCTGGACACTGTCACACCACAAGCTACGCTGATGAACAGTGCGAAGCCAGACAATCAAAACCTATCAATTCGGAATTTTAAACCTATCACGCACCTGGCCCTCCCAGTACAAAAACAATACCGAGGAGGGGTCATGATATTTGCCTAACATTATATTCCGCGCTTATTGCCCATTAACGATACTTTACTAGCCGATACCTGGCCTGAGGACAGAAATTAGCTATAAAACTCCCCACTTTTGGAGCCTCTTTGGAGAGCCTCCTAGACCGGACAGAAGAGCCCTTTTCGCTGCTACCGAAGCCTCCCATACTAGCCTCTCAGACGCTGCTGAGAGCCAAACGCGACTCACATTCCTACTCATCCGCAAGACCCCGCTACTACCATCCATCTGGCCCGGGGTTCCAGCCTCCCCTTGGTGCTTTACACCGAGTCTGCGCTAATCTTCTCCTTCCCCCAGGATGTCTAGACTAAGGTCCGTATGCCCTTTCTTCCACTTGGTGTCTTATTTCCATCTTTATTTCTGTAGCCCTAGTATAAGTGCACAAATATTTGGTAACGTGAGTACGTGACTTTCTCTCTCTCCGTTAGTTTTGTTAATAAAAACCATTTTAGCTCATTTCTCTGACTCTTGCATGGTTCTGACCCCGTAGACATAGGGTAGAAGATCCCTTGCCCTGGCCTCTCGCAAGTTTTGCTGGGTAGCTCCGCTAATTCCTTAATTGTTGAAGAGTGGTTTGAGTGTCCTCAAGATACCCCCAACTTTCAGGGTAACACCTCCACAAGAAGAATTACAATTTTGGAAAGGAGAGTAAGCTGAAAGATAATTGGCTCGGGGAATGGGTTTACACTTAGTGTTAGGGCTTTCATTTAAGGTTATATTTAAGGTTACATTTAAGGTCAGGGTTAGTGTTAATATATTTAGTAATAGGATCATATCTAGCAACAGCAATAGGTTAAATATAGTTGAAAAGGATAGAGTTAAGAGTGTAACAAAAATATATAAGCAATATGATATATAATACATGAAATAACTATATGATGATAAAGGATCTGGAAAGAAATAATGATGTAAGCTATTTCGTTGTAATGTTTTCTTTTTCACTTTTATGGTTATCATACGGTGTTATGTTTTATTTGTTTTTTTCTTTTATAATTAATAAAAAATTTAAAAAGAAAAGAAAGCCAGTGTGGTATAATTATAAGACGACTGGACCAACACTGGAGAGAACTGGATTCAAATGACCCCTCAGCCAGAATGCTCACAACGTGATCTCCAACTACTCACTCTTTCTTTGCCTAATCTACCTAACAAAGTTTGGTAGATTTTGAGAACAATGTGGAGGGAAAAGAACTCTGTACGTAGCCATGACCTCTTGGAGAAAAGGCAGTATATAACTGCAATAAGCAAGCAAGCTAAGGAAAAAAGAGCTTGCTGAAAACAGTAAGTGGCATAAGCACATGCTATCTCTAGAAGTTGGCTAGGCCATGCAAATTCATCAACATTTCTCAAATTTCTGGTGGCTAAGGAAGACTATAGTCAAGTAAACCTGGACCATTTACAGCAGGACAAGCAACTATGAACCAGCCCTACGCCAGAAAGAGATGAGAGCCCAACTGATAAGGAGCTGGAGTGTGCGTGTGCATATGTATGTGTGTGCGTGGAGGGGCTCTATGTTGATTTTTCCATCCCCTGCCCTCATCTGGAAATTCAGAACCATCTCTAATTGCACATTTCCATGTCCTGAGTTTTCAAATGAATCTAATGCTCCCAGTTCTGATCTGCCAGCAATTATGCTATTCCACACATCTAAACCTGGCCATGGTAATGCAAACCCTGATTCAGCAGGGTTAATCCTGTATGATGATCCTGTGTGATCATATATTAATCTTGGCCAGAACAAGTGTCATTTCAGAAATCGTTCTCTAGATGTTAGGTAAGTAGGGTTTAACTTTGTTTTTAAACCTTCTGTACTAAATGTTGATCTTTAAATGGTGGGTCACAAAGTCAACCTTATTAAAGCTGACTTAGACCATTTCCACACTACACTGTTATAGTGCTATTATTCCACTTTCAACCTCCTATTGGAATCCTGGGGTTTGCAGTTTAGAGAGGGGCATTTAGAATTCTCAGCCAGAGAGCTCTTTGGTCTCAGTAAACTACAAACCCCAGAATTCCACAGGATGTTGAAAGTGGAATAATAGCACTGTAACAGTGTAGCGCGGAAATGGCTTTAATATCAGCCAGGCTTCTGAAATCAAAGAGAGGGGGAAGAAGGAAAGGGAGGAAATGTAAACAAATAAGCATAATGTAAAAATGATACTGTGCTGAATTTGGAGTTATGCTAAAGGATCTTTCACAGATCACTTGCAATCCAGTGCATCTGGTTATGTAGAAATTTAGGCTCTCTTCCATCTTTGTAATTCTTGATTCTACTACTTCTGTAAACAGAACTATCAGTTTTTATATCTCAGGGGAAAATCTCTGCAAGGCCTGGCAAAAACAGCTGATGGCTGGTAATGTGGCTGTGTTCCAACTGGGCTGCCCTAATTTCTGCAGATGACTCATTTTTCCTTCTCCCTCTGGATTGTTCTGGAGGGGGCTTCCTTTCCTTTCCCCTAGACATGTGGGTTCCTCCAGACAAGTGATGAAGAGCAGGAATCTGCTGGAGTATTAATGATATGAACTCTCACCTCATGTTCAGCATGTATATATGTTCATATAAATCCTATTATCACAGAAATGCCATAAATCTACAGTGGCCTGATTCTAAGGAAACAACTTGAGGAATCTCTGAGAGCCTCAAAAACCTCTCCCAGCTCAGAACTAGGACACACAGACACTCCAATATACAGTTTTAAAAAATAACCAGAAGTAGTCTCATGTTGTAGGCTGGAGTTAAAGATGAATCCTTGACCCTCAGAAGTCAAAGATCACCCTTTACATATGGACCTAGTCATGAAGCCATGGCAAACAGTGGTTACATCTCCACTCATTAAGCCACAAATCCTGGCTTATTGCTCATGCTGCTTGATTGCTTCCACACTTGGCTTCTTCCACTAAAAGAAACAGTTCTGGTTTGGATTTAATCTTAAGCTTTTGTTTTCTGGCTACCTTTTTTCTTCCCCTTTAGTGGCTTCTATAGGAGCCAAGCAGAATCAACTGGATAAGCCAAGATTCACCAAAACTCTGCCTTATTGTTACATACAAACCCAAGAATCTAACATGGATCCTGTTAAGGGTCAGTCTTACGTTCTTCATTGCCATTTAAATCCCTTGCCTCTTATCAAGCTCATACATTTTAAAAAGTGCATCCTACATACAAAAATACTTTTAAATATTTCACTTCTACTATCTCCCGCATCACCAAGAATAACAATAACTATTACTACTACTACTACTTCAGGCCCCTCCCTTTTAAATCAAGATCTCTGAACAAACCAAACCATCAGGACTTCTCAATTTTCTCTCTTCTTTCTATCCCTTCAGGATGGCTCCTCTCCACTGTTCTGAAACAGTGCTGCTGCAATCCACCTGTCTGTTAATCCACAGGTGTCCATTTGGTCTTTATTCTACTTGACTGCTCTGCTGCTTTTGGTATTGTCAATGATCAATCACACTTTTCAGCTTTTTGATTCCAGGAGTCCAACTTTCTTTTCTCATCTTTGGAGAGAAAGATACTGACAGTGATGTCTTCCATGTAGTTACCTTTTGGAGTGTGCACCTCAAGTTCTGACTGTTTCAGTAAATCCTTATATACAGTGGGACCAGCACACACTTCCTAAAATTAAAGACAAGAAGAATTTCAAGAAGACACCACAAAAATATGAAAAAACTATGTGCAAATGAAGGTTATTACATAATATAAAACAAAACCAAAAACAGCAATTAGTGTATCATTTGCGGATCTAGGCATCTGCATGACAGCAATGAGACTGCAAAGGACAAGATACATTCAGTGCTTTATATAACTCTCTGACTATATCAACATTAATTACATAATAACAAATTCAAACTTCTACATCTAGACAGAAAATGTATTTAACAAGGCTTTAAGAATAATACTGGATCTGGAGAGTGTTTCAGTAACCACAGAGTGAGGTCTTTTCCCATATCCTTCACATTACAAAGCAATCCATTCCTCCAGAAGTCTCAGGCCTTTTCTCCCATTCTAGTAGTTTATATAACACACTGAATCTGAAACCCCTCAAATTCTGTACAAGCTAGTTAACTGAAGTCAGTACTATAGGTCAAGGGATATCCCTATAATATTGCTGTACCACTAATGGCATAGTTATACCATTCTATTTATAAAAACATATGAGAATTGAAACTGCTACTTTCATTTACATCAATATTGACTGTCCATAGTTCTAAAATATATTAGAGGAGGACTAGAAACCCAGCAACATAACATCTACTTGCTGCTGCCCTATGACAAAAAGCTTTGTGAGCAAGGGCGTAGAGTAAGAAAAAAGCTGTTCCTTATTGATGAGATGTGAGCTTATCAATAAACATATATTATTAAAATCCATTTCTTTTTAACATCAGAAATTGTCATTTACATAGGACTTATTTGCAGACCAATAATAGACAAGAAGCAAGGGTTTTCTTTTATAACATGGAATCTACACTTACCCCCAAAAGATTTCTAGCTCCTGGTGTAAGGACATCAGAGTAAAATCCTCGTTCTTTCATCACTGGGTACTTCTTGCTGCTTGTTCTGCTGGGACTATCTGCTGGGGATGAGCTGGGTCCAGGGGAGGAGTCTGATATCTGGCTATTGGAATAAGGGGGATATGGGCTCCTCCCCAAAGAGTCTGTTAGTTCCTTCTTGGCTTTATCCATCTTGCTCTTGATCTCACAGATGAGAAAAAGGCATCACAGGACACGCCTTCACATCTCATAGAGGAAACAAATTGCCATTAGTATCTTTACCGCTAAGAACCTTCAGCTCTTCAGAAGAAGAGGCTTGTGTACATGCTTATTACTTAATTTCCAGAATAAAAAGTTCTGAAGGTTGAAACCTCATGAAAGCCATAGCAATAACTTAGAATTGTAAACTCCCTACAAGATCTCTGATAAGAGCCTCAGAACCTGTTTTATTCTAAGTCAGATCACTGATCCACATAGCTGTAATCTATACTGACTGACAACAGTTGTTCAGGGTCCAGGGAATCCTTCCCATCCCTCCCTGGAATGTCAGAGATTAAGCCAGACACTTTCTACATACTAAGCATACACATCAGCACCCAGCTGTGACTGGTCCACGGTCTGGGGGCTAGTTAGAATTAATCAGTGACACTGAGGGTATGTTGCTAATGGACATTCTTGTTAAGACTGACTCCAGCATTTGAAAATGATTGTTGAAACGGAGTCACAGACATAGATTGTTGAAAGAGAGCCACAGTACAATGAGACTGGAAATATGCAAAATATGGCTAGGATCTGGCCGTATTAAGCTAACATGAAGATATGCTGTGCTTCCTTGGATAGGTACCAACTGAGGAAAAGGGGATTACATTCCATATCAATACATATCCCTATACAACACCTTTAGCAAAGGAAAAAAAAGGCAGAAAAAGAGGCTCAAGGTACTGAAGCTGTAAAGCTACAAGTTTAGACTACTGGGCCATCCAGTCTATTATTGCTTTCTCTGACTGCCAGCAGATCTCTAAGATGTCACACAGAGAGATCTTGGAGAGAAATATTCCTCAGCCTTACTATCCAATCAGAATCCTTTTGGCTGGAGACTGCAGGGAATCAGCATTGCACTTCCTCCAGGAAAACAGTGTCATCTACTCTGAGTCATGCCTTCCTTACATTGTTCTTAGCAGAAAACTGTAATGCTGTGCTAGCCCGTTATCCCTGCTATAAGGCGTAGGCCCTGTGACTGACAAGATATTCCAAGATGTGCTCCTCTGATAAGCGATCACCACTAAAAGAATGACCTGGGAAAGATCTCTCTCTATAGCCTCAAAGTAGAAAATACTGAACTAGATGAACTAATGATCTGAGACAGCATACAAAATATATTCACATGGAGGGCAGTCATATAACAAAATTGACTTCAGAAATCCTGCTGTGTTGAATATCTTATCTAGCACAACATCATCTAAGCAGAAAACTCAAGAATACATGAACAGCAGAATAATCCTTGAATGTGGTTATATCCAAGTGGTTGCCATTAACATGGTAGGCTGCAAAACATCACACTCATGCTTCATGACAGTTCCAGCCCACTGAAACTGTCATACCAACATGACTGAGGATCACTGCAACCTACACACTACGTGCTCCATTCATCTATTTAAAAGCTGGCTACAGGGAATCATCTAGTCCATCTGCTTCCAAGCAGATTTCTTCTCACAATATTGGTTTGTCAAAATGTATTGTTTGGCAATAGGCCATTAATTATATGAGAAAATATTAAACATGATAGAAGTGTTCTACAATAACTCACCCCCCTCAAACATAGTCATATCTAACTTAAGACAAGATCAATAGAACCATAAAGAACCACAAAAACATTTAAAAAACACAAATATTTTAAAAATCCTCTTAATATAGAAAACTATGTTAAATGTTCAATGTTGGCTGTTTTGTCATTAAAATGAAATAAGAAAGTGGTTCTAGCAGAGTTGTTTGTTCAGTTGTCTGGTGGTGCTTTTGTTTTCCATTGGGTGATCTCATCTCACAATTTCTTTTCAGCTGTCGGGTTAAATGCAAGCCCACGCAATTTATTATGAGTCCGGGTATCTGAGCTAGATAAGGATACTTATGTAAATGACGGTGTTAATTAAGTGCTGCCCTCAGCATTCTGGCAAAAGCCTAATGTAGCCTTTTGTTGTGCAAAATTTAGCCCCCAAAGCTATTCTTTACGTGCCCAACCTAACCTCACAAAGCAAGATCCTTCCTGATTGGCTGCAGCCTGCACACATGGATGACTACACCATAGCAGGATGGGCATCAGCAAATAAGACTTGGTGATCAGTGACTGAGCAGATGTTGTATTGTAATTAGAAGGTGAAATGCCAATAAAAATCTAGTCATGAGCAAAATCTACATACCTTAGAGGGGTCAGTCTAATGTGTTCTTTGCTGGCTCAGCAAGTTGACACTTTCCAAAATCACTAACACTTTACACACTGTTCTCTAAGGAATGGTTTAAAAATAATTATAAATCCACCCCCCAAGTTTCATGTTTACTTTCAACATCCATTGTGCTAACTACACCCCTACAAAACAATGTAGTTTTCATGCAGCCTTTTAACAAAAAGTGATAGAAGTCAACAGTGTCTTGATATTTTGTATGTTTTGTCATTCCATCTCCGTCACAAAGATGGGAAGGATAATGCCTTCTCTCAGAGCTAGAATTCTCACGTCTTTGCTTTCTGTAAATATAAAGAGTGGGTAATCCCTTTCTGCCTGAAAAAAGTAACTCTGTCCTGTAGCTGAATGAAAACACTTCCAATAGTACAATAATTTGTAATTTTGGCTATGATCTAATTTTAAGTGATAGAAATAGCAGAATCATACAAGAATTTCTCCATTACCCAGTAAGGAATTTAACTATCTAGACAATCTGAGGACCAAAATGCTGAGCCTGATTCTCATAGGGATGTAATTCTTCACTAAGTTTCTTCTTGAAGGTAGCAACGAGTAATTTCAGTAATTTTCTCCCCATTGTGAGAAAATCTTTGAAAACTATGCAGTTTTTGAAGGCTATTCAAAATTCACATATAGTTGTTCTGCAAAGAAAACATCGTGTTCTGCTCAGAAAACAGGATATATGTGTGGAAAATAATATTTCAACATAAAAATATTAATTCCTGAGCAATAGAAGGCTGTCTTCTGCACAGAAAAAGTTTTTTTCAAACATGTACAAATTTTACCCGGCAGAAATCTCCAGTTACAGATTTTTTTTGTGTAGAAAACAGCATTTTCTCTACAACGGTTAATATTTCTGCACTGAAATATTAATGAAATATCATTTTTAAAATTGAAATATTGAAATATTATTTTCCATACATTTTTGTTTCCTAAACAAAAATGCCATTTTTGCACGAAACAATCACGTAAAAATCTTGTGCAGAATAAGTTTTGACCTGTGAAGATTCTCATCAGCCCAGGATTCTTCTCATCAATGCTTCTCAACACTTGAAAAACCATGTTCTTCTACCATTTTTCAAATCTTTTCAAAATAATCTTTCCATCCAGTGATCATCATATACTCCTTCTGAACAAAAAGATATATAGTGAATTATACATCACTCCATAGAATTTCCACAGTCCTACAAACAGGACTGAAACCAGAATAACACTTTTCAGAGTCAACCTTGGGTTCCAGTGAAAGCTAGCAAGAATCCAAATCTGGACATTTTGCTTCTAAATATTAGACATTCTAAATCGTGTGCTGGGCTATGTTATTGATCTATTAAATGGGCTGCTGTCATGTATAAAATAAACTTATTAAGGAATGGAATGCTCCTCTAGCACCTATCCATGGGCTATGTGGCTATAGTTCAGTTGTAGGGTACAACTTTCCCAGTTCAATCTCTGTCCCAGCATTTAAAGGTGATATGAAAAGCACTTCTCTGCCCAAAGTTTTGGAGACCCACTGCTAGGCTGAGTAGAAAATACCAGTAAGATTGACAACTAGTCAGATGGCATAAGGCAACTCCTTTGGTTCACTTCTTCAGCCATTTCTCTTTGCAGCAATCTCTGGATGTGACTGGATTAAATGACAAATCAGAATTCTTACCGTTAGAACTGTTACTATTAAGAGCAGGCTGCCCTGCTATATCTCTCCAAGAATTGCTTCTGCAAGCTTGTCTGGCACATACAAAGCAGTATTTAACACAGACATGCCAAAAGCTGGATCACCTCAGGATGTATAATTTTTACTTGCCAAAAGAAATGTTAATTAAGAAGAAAACAATATGCATTACATATCTGTACTGCTTTCTAACAAAAGCTCTAAAAGCCGCTCAGATCAAAACAATATAAAATTCCAGATTCATCAACAACATAAAGGCTCCACAAATAGTTGCTTTAAATAATTAAAATAACATAAAAATTAGACAAAAAAATATCAACGGATAATTCTGTAAACACTCTTGTAAATGTAGATAGAAAAACAAAAGCAAAACGATCTCTCACATTGAGACATTTTTGTCAGTTGTCTGAAAACAAGGAGAAAAGTACATGGAACTCTCTGGACTTAGATTCTACTGGAATTGGACTACAGTGGTCCCTCCACTTTCGCAAGGGTTTGGGACACAGTGGAAAAACTGTGAATAACTCCTTCCGCTCCCCCTCCCATTCCCTTCTAGGGCTCCCCCCCTTCCCATTCTGATGCAAAATGGAAGGGAATGGGGAGCCTTCCTTTCCCCCTCTGGAGTTCCCCCTGCCATTTCTATGCATTTTGCCCCGGTACTAAGAATTCTCCCCTTTCCTTTCCATTTTGCCTCAGTGTGAGTTCTTTGGCTGGAGCAATATGCATGGGAATGGGAGGAGGAGAATGGTGGGGAGACACATGTGCTCACAAATAATCAAATCCATGAACATCAAACCCATGAATGTGGAGGGAGAACTGTAATTCAAATACAAATGCAAACTTAACATAGGTACAAACACATCTGATAAATTCAGTAGCTTTTACAAAGACATAGCATGCATGCAGTAGATTTTATAAAGCAGGCATATCTGCTGCATTTCAGAGGAGGACAATACAAAGAATAATACTTTCTAAATATTTACAGTTACTTCAAAAGCCCCATGGACACAGGCCATCCTCACCATTACCAGCTTTGGCATACCATGGGTCAACCACTTCAGATCACAAGATATTGTGTATACCATGGCACACTGTCTACTGTTCTATAGTAAATGGCATCCACAACTGTAGTTATCAGACCTGTTCAAGCTGGAATGACAGAACAGCTGGCTAAGCCATTATGACGACCCTAAGCCCTGAAACATAAAAGTGTGGAATGCCATTGAAAAAGAGCGCTAGAATGGACACCTCAAGAAAGTTTCTCCTTGGATTCTGATTAGTCCAAGGAAATAATAAACATGGAGCAAGATAAGGAAAAGTAGGATAGGATGGGAAGCTAGCGAAGTACGTCCAGGTGACAGCCTCAAGACTCTGAAATATCTTAGCACAATACGCTAAGCTTCCAACTTGCCCACCAAAAAGGTAGACCATCCAGGTCTGTAGCTTTACAGATGCATCTGTGCACACAAAGTACAGGTCCCTTTACAATCCCTCATAGCAAGCAACTAGGATAAGCTCACTATGGGTGGGCAATTTTACTGCTTACAACCGCACTGTGGGTGAGCTGCCCTGCTGAAATGGATCAGAAAAATTCAGCAATGTGTACTTCCCAAAACATGAAGTTCAATCAACATATCTGTCTACTTCGATTTGCAAGGCAATCAGGGAAGAGAAACTCTACCCATGGATGCATACCTGCATTCAGTCATTAGGAGAAGGAGAATGCTAGAAGGGATAACGAGAGAAAAGCAGAGAACAAACGGAACCTCTACTGAATCTTAGAGCTTCTTGCCAAAGAATCTCTCCAGGCTGGATTCCACAAACAAAAAGCATACTGGATTCCTAAGCTTGAGGGCTGTTATAGGCTTCAACTTGGAGAACTGAACTTCATAGGTGGACTTAATGCGAGAGTGAACCCATAATGTTCAGCAATACAACAGTATTAATTTTAGAAATAAAAAGGAACCTTTCTTTGAACTCTGAATTATGGTCTGAATTTAAGGAGGACCGACCTAGCATTACAAATGCCTTGGTTCAGAAATTAGGCAGAAGAACTTAAAATAAAGAGAATGCCCAGGTAATGCTTTAATCAGTTGGTATACCTTTTATGTGAGAATGCTTCAGGTTGGACTTTGCTTACTGCAGGAGATCAGCTACTTTGAAGGCACTCTCCTCGTTGCTTGCTTGACTAGGGTAGTATTGTAATTTATTAGTCAAGAAGGAATTTGCATTTACTGGCACTCCCAAGCTTTGCATACTTACATCAACGAACTTCAATTACTATAAAACCAGTTAGAGGAGAATATGACCAACAGAACCCTCTTACTCTTAGGCGCTGGGAGACTCTGGGTCATGTAGCCTCCCTACCCCTTTTTGTTTTTTTTACAACATGAGACTTACTAGAAAAGATGTCAGAGTGATGGAACACATATACAGAACCCAAACTCTATGTGTATTGCGGTCCTCATGGCTTAGCATTCTCAGTAACAGAGAATTCCATAACTGTGGCAAGATTGCCAAAAAGGCACCAAACCATATTTCAAGTGTTAGAGGGATATGCAAGAAGATCTCTTCCACAGTTTTTGATATACAGGGATGGAAGAATCTGAGAAAATTTTCAGTCACGTAGAATGTCTCTATAAATGCAAAGGGATATTGAAGCTAGAAACAGCATCGTGGATTGTACCTTACCAAATGGTAATACTTTAACAATAGGTGTAATAATGTCCCTGATCAGTCAGAACCTGCCTACTACATTTTGTATCAGATGCAGTTTCTGAACTGTCTTCCAGGGCAAACCCATGTGGAGCATATTACACTAAAAATCTTAGGATAACCAATGAAAGGAATGAGAAGGCAAGGTCTTGATTTTCAAAGAAGGCACTCTCCCTTCCAAGTACTGTACTGACCAAGCCTGATCCTACTTAGCTTCCAAGATTAGACACAATCTGACAAAAAAAGCACAAACAAAGCACAAACAAACAAACAAACAAAAAGCTTCACTTGTTTAAGAGAAAGTTTGTTTCCAATGACATCTACACACAATGAAGCAGCCACATGAATAACTATTACATATTACAATTCACATGGGACCTGAGAGCGTATTTTCTGTTTAGGAAATTTGTGACTCCTGGAGTTGCCACAACATGGTAGAGGATATGCATATATTGATTCATTATTTAGGTATACTGAGAGGAGTAAACAGATATTAAAGCATAGCTACAGTACTGTAAAACAATAATCGAATGGAACACTCAGTAAGTGAATGCCTGAGGCTGGAAAATTTCTGAAGCTAAGAAAGTATGAACTTAATAAGTCCCCTATGCAGGAGAGCACTGGGAGGCCCTATATGAAAAGCAAATATAAGTATTATCAATAAGCATTTTTAAAAAATATTACTTAATGGAAGAGGAGCAACTTAATTTCTAGTCCATCAGTTCCCCCACTCTTATCTTCACCAACCCCTTGCTACTGTCTCTATTTTACTTACTTAACAAAAGCGTATACCCTAACAAATGAATTTACCACAGTTCATTTTTATTAGCTATTTTTATGTTTTGGCTACAGTTATTTTTGCAGCGCCGCATGACTGCTTGCTATCAGCTAAGATGAATCATAGCTGGACCTTTTATGCCTCCTGAACTGCTACTATAAAACAACACTAAGATAAAATGACCCTGCTGTGCCTTCCACCCTTCCTATCTGTTCAGTATCCCACTGAGAGGGTAGAAAAGGTATTGAACATCTGTGCTGACTTTTCACCTTGGCAGCCTTAAGCTCAATACCTTTTACTCTGAGGAAAAAAACCCCATAAGAATATGAGAAAACTTCCTTCTAATTTAGTGTGTACAAACAGATTTTCATTTTTAAAATTTCTCATAATTTTATTTATAGATCTACTTAATTCTAAAGTCAGCCATCGCCCCTCGCCAAACCAGGAGATCAAATTCACTTCACCAAAGTGATGTAAATACCTCTGTGGAATGGGTTCATATATTCATACTGGAAACAGACTCCTTACCTCACTGGACCTCTCTCCATCTTCTGACAGAATATTCATAATTATTCAGTGACATCAAATAGGTTCATCCAATAGATGAACGTCAGCACATCCATGTTAGATATCCATGTAGCTGCTGAACACCCACTCACCACTTTGGCTATACAGCAGTCTATTTTTGTACTAAATAGAACATTGTTGGGACAGGAACAAAACCTGTCACCCACCTTTGTTTCTGCTCCATATTGTTTTAATTCCCCCTTCACACACACCTACTTCTGATAGAATAAGGAGCCATCTGAGAGGGACAGTAGAGTGAGGAGATAAAAGACAAAAGGGGGGCAGGATTCCCCCCCCCCATGCAATATACCTAAATTTAGTGATCAAAGTAGACTCCTTAATCCCTATTTTATAGTCAGCTAGTGAACTGCTCACTTTGCAAACCCTTACAAGTCTGATTTGGCTTTCAATTGGTGGCTTAAGTAGACACTGTTGACTAGCAAATCACTAGCTTTGCTTTTTTGACTCAGTTTTTGTCATTTTTCAAGTTCCTGTCACTTCTTAATATACACACATACATATATATCTGTATGTGCTATTCAAAAATGGAAAATCTATTTTTTTTGTTTGCAGTTGACACATTGTCTGTATCGCCGCACTGACAGCATATGCCCAAAAAGGACATGCACAGTGGGACGGGGACCAAGCATAGTATATAGATGATTGGCAAGCTCTGCCTACAACCGAAACAACAGATGCTGCTCTAGGACAGGGCTGCATTCCACTGACAGCTGTGTGGGGGAAGTGAGCAACACACCTACCCACAATGGACCTGTATCTTTACTGATGTGCAGCTGGTACTGTCGCTGGTCCTTCACTGAAGTTCTCTGCAATCACCAAAATCTATTCACCAATTAAAATAAACTCCTGCTTAGTATCCTGATCAAAAGCGTGCCCATCTGTCAGATGCACAGGGGGAAGCGCTCATACTAGTTCTTGACGATTGTGAAATTGGTAGAGTCTTTCCAGAATATAGCGAAATAAAACAGGGCTTGAAAATAATTTACTCAACATCTATTTATTTAACTTTTAAGACTTTGCTCATTAAATCAATCACCAAGAATCCAATATTTCAAAACAAAAAAAGATGCAGTGCAGAGGAAACAAGCTCAGCCGCCCTTTTCCTACTGAGATGGCCCCTGCTACTTTTCTTAGAGCCCAGCTGATGTATTTTTCTTCAGCTTGGAGGATGAGTAGAAAAACACCAATCTGTTCCTTTCTCCCTGCTGTGTGAACTCTGAAAACCAGCAAAGCCTGGGGCCGGTTAAGAGGTGATAACCCTACTGCAAGCAAGGTTTCTGGATCTTCTGGAAGCTACTTTACCCTTCCTTCAAAGTCCTAGGGCAAAATTCTCCTTCAGATGCAACAAAAAGGGTCCTGGCTTCTTGATCTGGCTGAAAAAATCTCTTACTTAATAGAAGGGATAGAGAGAAAAGTTCCATTCCACCCCTCAGCAAGCAACTAGCTTGGGGTTTCTATGCTATGCAATTGCTCACAGCTGGGATGCAAAGCAAATATTATACCAGACAGTGTTTCTCCATTCCCAAAGAATTTGGAATGTGCTATAGTGATAAATGTGCCAAATGTGCCAAGTATCAGAGTCTGTAAAAAAGTCAAGAAAGCACATACATTTATACTCACTTAGATATTGCAAAGCATTTTTTTCCTCCAAGAACAATGACAATTGGAATAGCTTTGCAGGAGAGACAGTTTTCAAAGGCACAGGCTATGTTGACTTTTATTCACAACTGGCAACATAATCATATTTTATACCCTTGGAAAAAATCTTCCCTCAAATATTTTTGATCTTATTTAATTCATGCACAAAAAGAAATCTGCTGTTTGCCCTGAGTAAGGTAGTAAATGCTTCCATTCTTATGAAATCCATTTCAATCTCATTCAGAACAAACAATTATAAAAATATTAAACTGATGCTGACATAGTATATTTCCTGCTACTGCAGTTCATTCACATATCACACAATCAAAGGTGCTCATTAAGTTCTTCAGTTCTTCAATACCTCAAAAATATATTTTCTGAATAAACTTGGAACGTAATTCTTTTCTGGGGTTGTTTAATGGTACAAATAGAAATGGGATCATGCTATAATAGAAATGCTGATACAACAAAAGCCACAACGCAAGTCATGGTGGCAAACCTACAATTTCGATTTCTCAGTCAAAGCCAGTATTACACTTTAAAGATATTACAATTCACACATTTGTCTTATGCTCTGGCATGGGCTTTTGATATAGTGTTTTAGCTACATCTCTTTGATCCAATATTTCAACCAAGTGGGCTAAGAAAACAATTGTTTTTTTAATGAGGTTCAGAATGACTCAATGGTTATAATAGAAAGAGAAAATTACTTTTAAAAATCAGTCCTGACAACAATAAAAGGCTAAAAGGAGCAGCAATCAAATTAGATGACAGACAAATCCAGGAAAGAAAACATTAGCTCTCTTATTCTGCTTTGGTATTCTTAATATCCCATTCACGGGGTGGGGTGTGAGGGATTTGCCAGATTTTGAAAAGAACCTGCACACACAAATCCAGATCACAGAATCATAGAAATGTAGAGTTGGAAGAGACCACACGGGCCATCCAGTCCAACCCCCTGCCGTGCAGGAACACCCTCAAAGCACTCCCGACAGATGGCCATCCAGCCTCTGCTTAAAAACCTCCAAAGAAGGAGACTCCACCACACTCCGAGGCAGCCTATTCCACTGCCGGACAGCCCTGACTGTCAGGAAGTTCTTCCTGAGGTTCAGGTGGAATCTCCTGATGGTTGTTGAGAATCAGTGCACTGGCACTCTTGTTGTGCCTAAATATATGCCATGATTGTTTGTGTGTGTGTGTGTGTGTGTCTCCAAATTGCCTGTTGTCTTTTGGAAACCCCATGAATTTCATAGGGTTTTTTTAGGCAAGGAATACTCAGAGGTGTTATTGCCAGTTCCTTCTACTGTAATATAACCTACAGCACCTCTCATATTGGTTGGCAGTCTCCCATCCAAGTACTAACCAGGGCTGACCCTTCTTAGTTTCCACGATCAGTCAAAGTCTAGTGTCGTTAGGGTATTTAGGCCTTCTGGCTGAGTGTACCAGGATCTTTTCAATATCCAAAGTCAGTGCAAAAACATGTGAAACAATCATAGTGTGGTTTCATTATACACCGTGTTTCTGCCAATAGTGAGATCCTGCAACCAGCTCTGCCCCTTTGAAATTTAGGAAAAGAGCTTCCAGACTGTCTTGAACCCCATCACCTTTTCATTTCAGACAATAAACACTGAAGCTGTGGACTATGAATAAAAGTAATATGGTAAAGAATAGAGCATAGATGCCCTGAGGAGTATGCCTTCACGGAAACTTTACACATTCCAGTGTTGGTGTTTTAATACTAAGGCAGAAGCAAATCTTTGAAGAGTAATAACTAAACAGAAGATTATTCCTTGCCGGCATCATCTCTGCAGGGTTGCAAACTGCTCATTACAGCAGGGCAGGGAAGTAAGGAAGGGGTCACTACAGAGACGTAGAACACTGAACTGGAAACATAAAATGCTGCTGTCAGAAAACCTTTTTTCCTACACAGCAAATTTTATCTCTAATTTGTTTCAAACTACTGATTTAAGAGCAACTGATTTTGATTCAGCTTCAGTTTAATCAGCCAACAGATAAATATTGTGCCAGTATCTTGCAACTGTTAAAAAGTTTTACAATCAATGACCTAAACCCAGTTGTTAGTCCCAATTACAGGAGATCCCCTGAGGTTGGTAAACTGACATTTATGTGAATTTCACTCATTCAGTGAGTCAGCTCTAGTCAGGATTAACACTGGATGCGTATGTTCTCAGAAGCTTAAACACATCTATGTGTAACCTACTGAAAGAAGCAGGAGGATATCAGCGAAATAGAAAATAATATATACGGTTGATACTCAAAAAATAAAAATAAAAGGATAAAAATGTGTGTATTTGTATCTTCTAACTCAGATTAATTCAATTTTGATGCTATTTCGATCAACTGTAATTCAGAAAGTATTACTATTAATATTATGGTGTACAATACTG
Organism: Cyclura pinguis; assembly: GCA_030412105.1. NCBI lineage: Eukaryota > Metazoa > Chordata > Lepidosauria > Squamata > Iguanidae > Cyclura > Cyclura pinguis. Next base: position 93,878,789 of record CM059600.1, on the reverse strand, counting down.
ATTATAAAACAAGAAGAAGGCTGCCTTGGCTGTAGCCAGTTGGGCCTTAAATTGATGTATTCTGTTCATTACTAAAACATGGAACTTCTTGTGAAGAGCAAGGCATTTCCCCGCTTTAAACAGAGGATCTTTCTCCAAAAATTGTTCAATGAGCTTCTACACAGGAGTTATCTCTCATGCATTAGGATCTATTGTAACAGTGCTTGATCACTTATCTATTATCTCAGTGACCATTGCTGGCTCAACTCCAGCCACCAAAAAAGAGTTGGAGACACCATCACAACTCACTTTGTTCCAATCATCTGCCCTACGAAGGATACACTGTCTAATATAGTCCTTACAAAGCCATCCTTTCAGGACAACCAATATGCTGCTGAAACTTTCAAGAAGTATGATGCTGAAACAACTTTGTTTCAAAATCCTAAGAACTAGAGTTTCTGCTCTCTGTAATATGTTGAAATAGAGGTTTACAGCATTTAATTTAAAGAGGTTTAATTCCTTCCACTGTAGTCCTGCATGTCTAGCTTTGATGTTGTTGTTGTCATGTACCTTCAAGTCACTTATGGCTTATGGCAATCCTAAGGTGAAGCTATCACAGGGTTTTCTTGGCAAGTTTTGTTCTTAGAGAGGCACCCTAATTATTAAAAACAATTGATAAGGATTGAAACAATGCATGCTGATACTAAAGTAACATACAGCCAACTCATTACCTAGGATAACTGAAAGAGAATCAGAGCATATAACTGCTTAAATGCACCTAAAAACTGGAAATACTATATGGAGGGATTGTCAAAATGGGAGAATTTTTCAATGGCCAGTGGATGCTCTCCTAGGCCCAATTTGCTTAGATAAAATAAGTACCTAACACATTATCTTGTCTTGGACTATTGTTCAAAAGTTTCTTCAAGAGCACTTCTTTTGGTTAGAATGACCCTATGGGCTGGAAAAAGGTACAGGAGTCACAAGATTCCAGCACGCTGCAGAGCAGAGGAAGAGAAAAGAAGTTATTCCAGAAACTCTGATCATACACCTTTGGTCTTTCCTCAACTGTCAACTGTCATTGTGAGGCAGCCATTCCAACAGACAGCCTGAACTGTTCCCATGCCAACTAGGTATTATGAAAACTTTGATAAGAACTAATTTGTTTTTTAATGCCTCCCCATCTTCTTCTTTACTTTAGTGCCACATCTAAAATTTAAATTGTATGCCTAACATTGTAAGCTGGTCAGAGAGCCTTTTTAGCTAAAGAGCAGGGTTTAAATGTGTGAAATAGGCAAACGAATTTTTTCAAAAGATGGAATCCTATGAATGTTTCCCACTGTATCAAAAGCGGTTTAAGCTTAGTTAGGACTGCAACCTAAGGAATTCTCCACATGCTGCCATGTTCTTACTGAAACACCAATTCCTTGTAGGAAAATGACTGACAGTTATATGCAGATCCTCACATGAGGGGTAGATCCCAGACACGACTGCCTGTACACACCCATATTATGGAAGTAGCCCTGGTTGCAGATCCTGAGCGCATGGTGTCTGTATCAAGCACAAATTTATGTACACAGAAGCAAAGCTTGGAAAGTCACCTTTAAGAACAAAATATGATATACTCAGGGTACCCCAAACAGTGACTGAACCGTGGTAGGATGATACTCAGGGTCCTAAAGCACCATCCTACTGCAAGTTAGTTATGGACAGCTTCAGCATGTCAGTATATCCATTCTTCTTAAAAGCAACTCCTAAGAGGTTCCAGAGGGGGCACACGCCATGCCACTTCTATTTAAAAGCACAGGGAGATGCTTGGTATTGAGTCAGACCATTGAGTCCATCTAGTCCAACACTGTCTGCACTGTATGGCAGTGTCCGCCCCAGGCTTCCAGCAGGATGCTTTCCTAGCCCTCCCTGAAGATGCCAGCAGGGATTGAGCCTGGGGCATTCTGCAAGTAAAACAGACGCTGTACCAGTAAGTTACGGCCTTCGCAGACCTCAAACATGATCTCAAACAGCCTAGGAGCTATCCAGCGGTTCAGGGTCTGGGCCAAAGAAGCTCAGGGTTAGAAACAGAAATGACTGTGTCCCTTAACGCTTCTTTGCCAGCGTGATGTGGTCTGAGAGCTGGTCTAGATCTCTGGAAGACCAAGGCAATATCCGCATCATACTGTTATAGTGCTATTATTCCACTTTAAACATCCTATGGAATCCACGGGTTTGCAGTTTAAGGAGGCGCCTCAAGGCGACAAACCCCAGAATGCAAACCCCAGGATTGCACAGGATGTTGAAAGCAGAACAATAGCACTATGGTCGTTTCCGCACAAGCCTGTTATAGCGCGATGATTCCACTTTCAACATCCTCTGGAATCCTGGGGTTTGCGGTTTCGGGAGGGGCCGGGAGGGGTTTCGGGAGGAAACCGCAAACCCCAGGATTCCAGAGGATGTTGAAAGTGGAATCATCGCGCTATAACAGGCTCGTGCGGAAATCGCGTATAACAGTCTGGTGCGGAAATGGCCCAAGATTCAAATCTCCGCTCGGCCATGGAAACAAACCTGGTGAATCGAGGCCAGTCACACTCTCTCAGCCTCCGAGGAAGGCAATGGCGAGCCTCCTCTGAATAATCATCCTTGCCGAGATCACTCCGTGATAGGATCGCCTTAAGTTCCCCAGAAGTGACCTGACCTCAAGACTTTCCGACGCCGTGCACGCACACGTCCGTCACACCAAGTTTGGGTGAGAGCTCCCAAACAGTGCCCTCTCCCAGGCTTTCCTCCTCTCCCGCCCCTCTGCCCAGCAAAAAAACGTAAAAAGTTTTAAAAATGTTACTGTGTTCCGCAGCTTACACACCGAGCGCCCGGCCGGCCCCGCCTCCGCTGGGAACCTCTCGGTCTCCAAGGCGCAGGACGCCTAAGATGGTCGCTAAGGGGATCGATCCATTCCAGACCTGTGGGGCGAAACAGGGCAGGGTGCGAATGGAGTATTCCCTTTTGCCTTCCGAAGTCGGGATTTTCTTTGTCACTTCCTGAGGGAGTTTTTCTTTTACGTTACCCTTTTTTCCCAACGTATCTGGTGTTTCGCTTTGCTAACTATGTTTTACTCTCCTTTGTATCTCCATCCCCCCCCCTCCGCGAGGGAGAAATTGGTTGCTTCGAAGTAAAGCGAGGACTAGGAGTCTGTTGAACGTTGGAGGCGCGAGACTTTTCCGATCTCAGGGCGGAAGTTTTCTTTCACTGCGGGCCCTGCGTGTCAAGTGTTGTGGGCTTCCAAAGAAGGAACACCACCTTTGAGTATTCCTTGCCTAAGAAAACCCTGTGAGATTCAGGGGGTCACCAGAAGTCTACAGGCTACTTGAAGGCGTGCGCACAGACACAGGCCCTTTCCGCACTTTACTGTTATAGTGCTATTATTCCACTGTCAACATCTATGGAATCCTGGGGTTTACAGTTTAGAGGGGGGCATTTAGAATGCTCAGCAGCAGTAAAATACAAACCCCAGAATTCCACAGGATGTTGAAAGTGGAATTATAGCACTAGAACAGTGGCCATTTCCGCACTAGTCTGTTATAGCGCTATTATTCCACTTGCAACAATCTATGGAAAGGGCCAGTGTAGTGCATAAAGCCCTGCGTACAGGTGCATGCGCGCGCACACACACACACACAAAAAGAGCAAGAGCTGGTTTCATGGTAAACCATAAGGAATGTGGCACTTGAGGTGGTAGGTGCACCTTGTGTCCAGAAGTTGGTAAAATTTTTAGACTGCAATTCTCAGAATATTCCAGCCAGGGTAGCAACGGACCATGCATGCTGGCTGGAGAATTCTGCAACCAAAAATGTTACTTTACCAGGTTCTGTTCATGTTTATAATCATCTGGAGAAATGATCCAAGAATAATTTACAATTTATGGGAGAAAAATGAGAATCTAATGAGCTGATCAACAAAACATATGAAACTGGAAAATAATAATAATTGTTTTGTTAAGTTTCCAAAGGGGCAGTTCTGTCACAAGCAAAATCAGTAAAGACTCCTGTGGTGCCTTAACTAGAATCAAATGTATTAGTTTTTTTCTCAAAGATACCTATATGCAGATGCCCAGAGAAAAATAATTTGAAATTTTTTTAGCTTGAATGGGTAAGCAGGCATCTTATCCTATAACGCTGCAGGATAATCTTCCTTAATGAATCTGGGGTATGTGAGATGTCTCTGCACGCTTCCTTAATTCTGAACTGCCCTGTAGTCTTGACCTGAAATATAACCAGCCTTAGTTGAGCAGAAGAGAAATAATCAATTTTCATTCATTGGAATAGTCTCCAGAGGAATAAATATGTTGGTCTGTCACAGAAAAAGAAACAACAGCCTAGGCCTTTGTGACATATTAAGGACTGAGGATGTTTCATTCCTCATCCTAGCAACTGGAAGGCCTTGTGAACCTTGTCTCTTTCTTTCTCTCTTTCTTTCTCTCTCTCTTTCTTTCTTTCTTTCTTTCTGCATGCTTTAACAGATTTCACCAGTGTGAGGAAAGATGGAAGAAGCAAAAGAAAAACAAGGGAGGACTGAGGATGAAAGAGGATATTGTCTGGAACCCCTGTAAAATTAAATGAATGCTGCATGGTCGAGGGTGTGGTAAAAATCTCATCTGGAACCACACTACAGATCACAAGTTGCACATTTGTTATGGTACAGGGTTTTGTGTATTAGAAATCACTTTAAACAGTTCTGCCTATTGTAATGGGCTCAGCCCACAAAGGTTTATGCCATAATAAGTTAGCTAGCCCTTTAAAGTGCACAGGACTTTTCTTGTTTATTCACTAGGTTATTCTTCAATCCCTCATCACTCATGAAGCCCAAAACAACACCAGACTGTGACTCTAGTTGTGAATAGGATATTCTGGCATTTATTGATTGACTTAAAATTTTTCTCCACTCTTTATTTTAAAAAGACTCCCAGAGCAGCTGAAATACAATGTGGAAAGAAAAAGGGATGGAGAGAGAAGAGGAAAACAAACAGAGAAATCAGTTCTTAAATAATAATTTACTATTGCTGGAATCAATGTGTTGTTGAACAGTTCACAATCTATTATTGTTCGATTGTACACCCCAAGAATGTGGAAAGGCTCTTGCAGAGAGGAAGCCCATCATGTATGCTCTGAGCCCTTGTGCCTTTCTCAGTTTATAAAAGCAGTAGAGAGAAGGGTGGACATAGTGACTGGATAAAGCGAGTGCTATAAATGCCTGCTCATGACAAGGAAGGGTCCTAATGCATCTAAAAGAGGGAGTCTTATATAACCATTACTGGGAAAAACTGTCTATGATCCTCATCATACTGGATAATTACCAGTCAGAGCCTTATACCACTGCTCTGTTATAGTGCTATATTCCACTTTAACTGCCATGGCAACATACTGGGAAATTTTGGGGATTGTAGTTTAGTGAGACCCAAGAGCCCCCTGACTGAGAATTCTAAATGTCGCTCCCTTAACTGCAAATCCCAGATTCCATACAATATTGCCATGATAGTTAGTGTGGATATAGTCCTATCACAGGGTAGGATGATAGACCCTCAGTATCCAATATTACATTTTTGTCAAGGTCATGGAGCATGTAGTGGTCTCTCACTCCAAGAGTTCTCTTATGCAGTTCCCTTCCAATTAGCCTTCTGGTGAAGCCATGGAGCAGAGACAGCTTTGGTGAGCTCAGATAATTCAAGCTAAGGAATGGACTGGAAGACAGAGTGTCCCTTCTGGTTCTACTGTATTGCTCAATAGCAACTGATGCCATCAGTCATGGTATCCTACTGGACCATCTGTCTGAGATGGGACTTGGAAGCACTGTGTTATGGTTGTTTCCACCTTTACTAGAGGGGCAGATTCCCATGGTGATATGGAAAACTTGGACCAGTTCACTGCTTTGGCCATTGGCTTGTGGGGTCTCTCAAGGATCTGCCTTGTTCCCTTTACTAGTTAGCATTTATATGTGGGAAAGGTCCAGATATTTGGGTTTATGTACCACCCACCTCTATTTCTCCTTTCCATTCAAATCTGAGGGAGCTGTTTTGATACTAAACCACTGTTCACTCTCAGTAATGGATGAATGTGAACAAACTGAAGCTTAATCCAGGCAGGAGAGAAATGCAGGTGACCAGTCAAGAGGCAGATATAGGAACAAGGATCTGGGAATAAGCCTATTCCGAATGCGATTACATTCCCCTTGAAGACACAGATTCACAATTTAGATGTACTCCTGGATTCAAACATGAACCTGGATTTTTAGATTTCTGCAGTGGCTGGGAATTCATTGGCACAATTAAAACTGGTGTACCAATTCATATCTTTAACAAAATTGTCTTGTCTAGTCACAGAAACTCATGCTTTCTTTACATTCTGTTTGGATTGTTGTTACAGGATGTACATGGGGTTACCCTGAAAAGCATTTGGACACTTAAACTGGTCCAGAATGCTGTAGCCAGACTGCTGATGGAGACTGTTTACAGGACTTATAATATTCTGCTGTCATAACTGCTTCACTGGCTGTTTTTCTGGTTCCGGCCAATGTGCTGGTTATTATTTATAAAGGCTTATATGGCTTGGATCTAGTTTGTCTGAAAGACTGTATTCTCCCATACAAGCCTGTCCAGGTTTTGAGATTTGCAGGAAAGACCCCTTTTTTCAGTCCCACCATATTCAGAGCAAGTTTGATGAGGACAGAAGAGAGGGCATTCTTGGTGGCTGCTCCCAGACTATGGAACTTCCTTCCAAGAGAGAGTAGGTTGCAAAACCTTTCTATTCTGGCCATTATCAGGCAACTGACTGGCTAATACAGACAAAGGTTTTAAATGGACATGCTGCATCTTCTAATGTTTAATGTTGTTGTTGTTGTTGTTGTTGTTATTAAGGAGTTTTTAAAAACTGTTTTAACGTTCACTTAAATGTTATGATGATCAGTTTCATTGTGCTCTAATGTGTGTAATTTATTGTGTTTGCACTAGTACTTGTTTTTAAATAATGTTGGGGGCTGCCTTGAGAGCTCTCACGACACTGGGAGAAATGTAGAATTCAAATCTAATGAAGAAATAAAATACTTATAAGTAATTCTTATTATGATTAAAAACAATTCAGTGAGGTCTGATGGAGCTAATGGAATACCATGCTTCCTATCTGCTACTGCTTGTGTGTATGTGCTTTCAAGTCACCTGTCAACTAATGGTAACCCTATGAATTCTTCATAGGGTTTTCTCAGGCAAGGAATCTCAGAGATATTTTTGCCAGTTCCTTCCTCTGAAATATAGTCTACAGCACCTGGTACATATTTGATGGTGGTCTCCCATCCAATTACTAACCAGAACTGACCCTACTTAACTTCTAAGGTCAGGGAAGATCTGATACTTTTAGAGTATTTAGGTGGTGGTGGTGGTGGCAGCGGCGGCAGCTGCTGCTGCTTGGTGACACTGTCCTTCAATAGGGCCAACAACAATGGAATGGCCAGCCTTCCTATATTCACCTATAATGGAGGGATATAGAGTATGTACTCTGAATTTAACTTGCTTTGGACATGCCTTCAGGAATTATATTTTTAAATTGATTCCTTTAGGCTGCAGATTTAAAAGCACAATGTTGTACAGATGCAGCAATGCTTGTGATGAATGGTGTGAGATGATCTGTGCTGATTTGTGTATTTGGTATTACTGAGGTTGGCACTGCAGCAGTTTTTGCTAAATACAGCTTAACAACAACAATTTCTTTCATCTTGCAGTCCAAAAAGACACAAAATGCTGTAGCACTTTGTAGAATGTAAGTGAAGTGATAGGATTCAAATACATAGCCCTATTAGTCTGGATCTGATGAAGCAGACCTAGGTCTACAAAAACTTATGCTACCAGCTTCTTTCTCTCAGTCTAAAACATGCTACAAGACCACTTTGCATAAATATAATGGTTAAAGCTATAATCTTATGCATCAAGGATAGGAAACCTATCTGTGACAAGGCCTGCTTCTTTCCCTTACAGACTGGTGTGACATCTCCCCCACCCCAGTCTGCTAAAGCAGCTTGCCACTTCATACAGCTCTGCCTTTCCCTTTAAAACACCACCTTTGTGTAAAAAGGGTAAAGCCTTTCATTGTCTTCTAGATGCCCCTTTAATGATCTATGGTAGTGTGGTTCTGTTTGGTTAGAGCTACTGAAAATTATTCAGCTGAGTCAAAATCTATAAAAGTATACTATAATTTTTATTAATTATTATTTATTAATTAATAATTTTCATTAAATTAACAAACAGAATAAAGTATTGGTTTTCATATGTCCAAGCGCAACAGAACTTCAGAATGTTTCTTATATGTTTCTTCAGACAGTTTCTTATATCTGTACATCAGCATAAAGGCACAGGTCTCTCTCACACACACATACGCAGCCTTCTGGGTCAATTCTCAAATCTAGATCGCCCTCTCTGACCTGATTCAAAAATGGCTTGATTTCTCTTCTGCCCATCTCTCTAGGCTTTTTTGGAGACACCCTTCTCACTCAAACTCCCACCACCACCCTTGGTTGACTGAGAAACTCTGGCGGAACGACTGATTTTCAGCCCCTCTTCTGGAAGTCAGACACTAAAACCAATTATGTGCCTGCTATATATGCATTTTCACTCAGGCCTCCATCCCCTCCTTCACACTGGATTTCTCTCTTGTGTGGCCATTCTGGTTGCCTGGCAACCTGTTGCTGGGTGGCTTTTCTGACACCCAGGACAGCCACTCCCTCCCAGACTCGGCAACTCTATCCTTACAAGATTGTGTTGAGAGGTGCCTTAGCAATTGTTCCCAAGCCAACCCAGCTGGAAGCAAACTGGAAAATATAGAAGAATCTATACAAATGGTTTGTGATAAAACTGGGCACTACAGTTCAAGAAGGATATTAAGCTGGAACATGTTCAGAGGAGGGCGACTAGGACGGTAGAAGGTCTGGAAGCCAAGTTGTAGGAAGAACAGCTTAGGGAGCCAAGTAGGTTTAACTTAAAGAAGAAAAGACTGAGTGGTAACATGATAGCCATATGTAAATAGCTGTCATGTAGAAAATGGAGCAAGCTTGTTTTCTGCTGCTCCAGAGACTAGAACATGAACCAATAGATTCACATGGTAAGAAAAGAGATTTCCCCTAAACATTAGGGAGAAACTTCTTGATGGTGAGAGCTGCTCAGCAGTGTAATGGACTCCTTTGGAGACTTCTAAACAGAGGGTAGATGGCCATCTCTCCAGAGTACTTTAATTACGTATTCCTGCATGGCCAGAAGTTGGCTTAAATGGCCTTTGTTGTCCCTTCCAGTTCTGTGAGTCAAAGCAAATAATTTCAAAAGTGAAGTAACAGAGTGAGAGAACTGTAATATAAAGAACGATTACACATGAAGTAATGAGTCTGAAATATACATCGCAAATAGAATGGAAAAGAGAACAGTTGTACCTTTAATAGTTGTGTAGAAGTAGAAATTTCAGCAGGCATAATTTGTTATACAAGTAGCATCTGTTGAAATTCCCTCTTTTGTACAACTAATAAAAGGGACACAGCCCTGTTCTCTTTGGTATCTGGCTACTCTAGTTGCTGAGTGAAGAACTCCTTTTGAAGGCTACAGTCCTGAAAATAAATCCTATTGCACAACCAAACCTTCTGGGAAAACAGGCATAGGATTGCCCTGCACAGAGGCGCCCTTCATGTTTGGCTTTAGGGCTTGTACAGGACATGGGCCATTTCTACACTAGACTATTATAGTGCTATTATTCCACTTTCAACATCCTATGCAAACCCCAGGATTCCCTAGGATGTTGAAAGTGAATAATAGCACTATAACAGTCTAGTGTGGAAATGGTCATGGAATGGGACCATACTTTCACCTTTAGTCCATGGATACCTCCATATGGCATAGTTAGAGCACTTTGATACCATTTTAGTTATGACAGTTTCCCCTTTATGGATTTTTCGGAGTTGTAGTTTAGTAAGCTACTTCTCTGCTGTAATCAAAGAATTGCACTACAGTGATCTAGGAACAAATTAAGTGCCTCATCAAACTACAAACCTCATGACACCATAGGATTTAGCCATGGCTGTTAAAGTGGTATCAAAAGACTATTATAGGGCAGTGTGGGTACACACTATATGAATAGAAATTAGAAAGAGTTACAGAAAAAAAACTGATCTGATGATTTTATGATTTTGAGTTACTCGCAACAGTTTTCCATAAAAAAAAAAAATCTTGTGAAATAGCATGAAGGGCAGGAAACCAGTGCAGATTATGGGGTTTTGTATTATAGTTGTGAGTCATCTATAATGGGACTTCAGATTCTAAGTGAGGTGGTTTTAGTATTGTTGAGTGGGGACCAGCAATTTGGCCACAAGAGGGCAGTGGAGATCACCTAATGAGCCATAGGCAATAGCCATGTTCTGTGGGGTGCAATTTATTTATCTTATTAAAGAGTCTTGCAACCATGGTCAGAAACTGAGGTGCTTGCTTTAATGAAATTAGCAAGGAAGAAAGTGGCCCAGTTTGCTACTGTGATAGGAAAGCTGCAACCCCCTCTGCACCTGAATCTGGAGAGCAGAAACATGCTCTTCTTCTGAGAAAGCATCCCCACAATAACACAGTTACAGCTCACCAGCTTCTATTAGCTTTCCATTGTCAGAGAACACATCCTGGTGTCTGAAACTCTGTAAATGGAGTGGCCCTTTTGAACATTTCCTATGAAACCTGCCGGCATTTACTTCTACCTAGCAAAGGCACAATGTAAAAGAGAATGTATGTGCCTTCATTTCTTAAGTGTTTTTTTTTTTAATTTCCACTGCAGCCTGAGATGGATTCTCCTCCTGAAAGGTAGCAAAGGATTGTTAGATGAACCCAGGCTGAGTACAGTCCCTGTGGAATATCCAGGTGATTTATCTGAGACTCTTCAAAGCCTAAATTCACAGCAAGCCTCCTCTGTCTATGTGGTTCATCTCATTTAATTTTAACAGTGTGTTTCAAGGCTTGAGACAAAATGCTTCACTGAGTCAGAAGATTAAAGCATAGAAGTTTAACTAGCAGGGAGTTCAAGAATCTACTGGGCCATAGCAGACCCAACAGTTCTGTGATCGACAGGTAAATAAGTGTCTGTGCCTATGATTGCATTTTCATACTCACTGGCCTTTACTAAGCACCAAAGCTTAATGCCCTGCAAGACATGAGCTGCAAATAGATCCTATGGAGGGATCTATCAACAAAGGGGCTGTGACTATTCACCATCTCCAAAAGGGAGTGAGCTCTCCCCTTTGTTATGAGTTTCGTTATTATCCATGTGAGTCTCTTGAGCAATAGTCTTTTTAAAGCATGACTCAGAACTAAAAGATAATTAACATTGCCATTGTGTCTCTTTCTGAGGCTATAGTTTGAAGGATGGATAAAGTGAATGATCTGAAGTCTGCCTCAGCTTCCTGGAGATCATTTGGCGTCTTACATGCCTCTTGCAATAGCAGGATAAGCCTTAGGGCCTTCCCGCACTACACAGTTATAGTGCTATTGTTCCACTTTCAATGTCCTATGGAATCCTGCAGTTTGCAGTTTAGGGATGGACATTTAGAATTCTCAGCCAGAGAGCTTTTGGCCTCAGTAAACTACAAACCCCAGAATTCCACAGCATGTTGAAAGTGGAACAATAGCCCTATAACAGTGCAGGGCAGAAAGGCACTAACTTTCCAAAGCAGTATTATATCAGGCATGATGGGAGAAGCTATAGCTATCAAAAACTTGCACTGTATATAACTCTGAAAGGTACAGGATCCCTTTCAGAATCTAGAAAATATCTCCTTAGCTTCCTAATTTGTTGTCCTCAAGCCAGCATCCTCCTAGACATGTTTGACTGGCTAATTCATTGAAATATATCCTTGAAAGAAAGGCTCTCCTAGAAGTTTAGTATAAATACAAAAGCAGAAACTTTTTCCTCCTATAGTATTAGCCGCTTCACTGCAGGAAGCCTTTTTAAGGAAAGTATGGGTTAAAAATTGGAGCTGGTTGCTTTGTGATGATCTGTTGTACTTTGAACAAGACAGTTGGGAGTTTAAATCAAGAAGGATGCTTTCTAAGGAAGGCAAAGATCTTGATTGGTTTGCTTATTCGTAACTTAAGGGCGGATTTAATAAAGATAAGAGAAATCCAGCCATAGAGGTTGAAGAAAACGTTCAGAGTTGTGTAAAGATTATAACCAGGTAATTTAAAAAATGTATGAATGGTTTTTGAAATTAGAGGCAGAAGCTGAACTTGTAAAAGAGTACAGGAGAAGGTAAGCTCAGAATTTTGGGCATAATGTTCAAATGGATGCATGGGGGAGAGCTAGTGGTTTCAGCATTGGGCTATGACTCTGGAAACCAGGGATCAGTTCCCACCTCAGCCACCGAAACCCACTGGCTGACCTTGGGCACGTCACATACTCTCAGCCCCAGAATCCCCTGGGGATAGGTTTGCCTTAGGGCGGCCATAAGTCAGAAACAACTTCAAGACACACAACAGCAATAGGGGGAAATGTGTAGTCTAAAGATATATAATTTACTTTGTGTGGTAATTTAAAAGAAAACCTGTATAAGATTATTTTATTTAACCTCAAATAAGCTGCTGCCACTGTCTCAGAATGTTTCGAATCCATGTTGGGAGTGTCAAGTTAAAGAGGGCTCCTTTTTTTAAATGGTAAACTTGTACGAAGGTGAAAAGCTACTGATCTAAGTTGTATATGTTAATCTAAAAAATGTTAAAGGTAGATTTTGTAATGTCATCAGAAATGTTTCTGTTGGGCGTTATGGATAAAGAATTGGATAGTAAATGTGGATCACTTCTTTGATACATAATAACAGCAGCACGAATATTGTTTGCTTAAACTTGGAAATAGACTGAAGCACTCATGATGGAAGAATAGATTGCTATAGTCACTAAATTAGGCCCAAATGCCAGATTACCATGGGTTTTAAAAGATAAACCAATTGCAGATTTTCTGAAAGATTAGAAAAAGAACTGTGTTAAAATGAAAGTGACTGTATGTTGGTTAAGAAGTAGACTTTTACTCTGGAATTCTCTTCCCAGGGAGGTCAGAATGGCCCGTCTCTGCTGTCTTTCCATTGACAAGCAAACTCCTTTTTATTCCGAGCAGTTTTTAATACAGAAAGTTGGTAAAGAATGGGCTAGAGAGTGCTGTATTTAGTTGGCTCTGTAATGGTAGAATAATTTACTTTTTCTTTTTTATTGTTTTTTCTTTCATTACAGTTAGGCTTGGGAGATCAGAGCCCTACTGTGTTTAGCAGTTAGTTTTAGTGTTTAGTTTAGTGTTTCTGTACTGTATTTTAGTTATATGGGTCTCCCCTTTTCTTTCTCTTCTTTCTCATTCTTCTTTTTCCCCCTGCTTTCTCTCTCTCTCTCTTTCTTGAATATATGTTACGTTGACTGTAAATTAAATTGTTCATGTTAAAAAAAAATCAATCAATAATTAATCAATTAATTAATTAATTAAAAAAAGGAATATATTCCTGAAAAAAAATAGAATGTTCCCTTTCAAGAGTGGAACTACATATTTGGAACAGAGAGTATTGGCTTATAAGTTTATAAGCATGGGTTTATAAGTACAGAACATGTTGGCACAGTATTAGCTTGTACATTTATAAGCACTGAACACACATAAGTATGGAGCATCATGATAGAGTATGGGTTTATTCTGCAATGCATTATGCATGAATCTGCCTTCGAAGATGACTTGAACATGACAGTTGCTGTTAAAAAGAGGAGAGGATCAGATACTGAGAAGTTTCAAAAGAACTCTACTGATCTCTTATTTATTTTTGGGTACAATGCATAGTGCTGTTGCCAAGGATTAATGCTATACCTACGGTATTTGAGAGTTAGTGCCATTGGAAACAATGAGGCCGATGTATGAATAGACATGACTAATTTTGAGGTTCATACCTCGCAATTTCAGTATCTCAAGAACCGTCTTCTCCCTGATGAATCCGACTGTGCGTTAAAACCAGTTCTGGAGTCCCTTCTGCCATTTCCTCTGATTAAACAAATGGCACCCAAGAAAGAGAGCCTTTTGGTACCACCCCTTTCCAGCAATGTAAGGTGGCCAGATGCGGCAGAGGACAGAGCTGTTGAACCTTGGAGAGTTGTATAAGAAAGGAAATTTCCACCTTTGTAGCTGAAGGAAAGTCCTATTCTCATTTACATCTACTCATCCTAGATTGTTGAGTTCTAAATGCAGACCAAGGACTTTCAGACAAAAATCTGTTAGAATGACTTGTCAAATTATACAGTGTTTCCATCTTTCCTTTCATATGTGTGCTGTTTTATACATTTTAAGTATTTATGTTGTTTTATACATTTTATACAGTTTGTCGTTCTCCCTTCAAATGATCTAATTTATTTACTTTTTCAACTGTTTTATATATCTAAAATGCAATTTAAAACTCTTTCAGATTGATAAAAAATAGGGTAAGCTGGAGAGTTAAAGCTGAATCTGTGCTATTTTATTGTGTTTGATAGATTCATTTTCGCATGTGGGAGTAATATAATATGTGGCTATTTCTGGGTAATAAATAATCTAGACTGTGTGTCTATATTCTATAGACTTAAAGTTAAATGATTAGAAAATGTCAGCGTTGATGTAGCTGTTTAATCAACACAAATAATTTCAGAAGATACAGGAGAGTTTTCAAGGACTCTGTAAAAGTACAGGAGGTGAAATAGAAATTAGTTGTTTGCCTTGCCCTTATTTTATATCCTTTAAAATAACAAACCCAGCACTATGGCTTACATTTTTATTGCCTTGTGTCATTATTTATATTTTCTGTAGTAGGAGTACTCCTGTACCAAATTTGAATGCTGACATTTTATGTCCGTCATATAATTCACCCTGCAGAGGTGGGTGTGATTGCTTGCGCTATGTGGAGTAAGCTTCCATTTTTATCACTACCCTTATATTCTCACCCACAAGGGATGGTTTTAATCTGGAATAAACATCACACATTATGGCAATAGCCTTAAAATACATCTGACAAAGATGCTTAATCATTATAGCAAAAATCACCTAGTGTTGCTATTTGTAGAACAGTTCAGTTTGTTCCTTCTGAGTAAATGTTTTTTTTAATGACACCAGATCAATATAATGACAGTGCTTCCAAAGTTAACTAGCACCAACCTTTCATCTTCCATTTCTCACATCCCATTCCTTGTATACAATCTTTCTTACCAGAATCTAGTCCATGAAAATTTGTGTACACATTTTATAATATTTTGATAATCACTCAATTATCTTATTTTTCTTGTAGAGCATAAACCTATTTTACTTGTCTTTTTGTTGTGGTGGTGGTGGTGTTGAGGCGTTTTAGGCATTTACTTATTATTTATTCAAGCAGTTAGGAGGCTGATCATCATGCTGAAAGTATCTTCAGCAGTACCCTTGCTGCCTATCCCTCTGTCTGGGTCAGAAAAACAATATTGCGGGTCTTACGCACTAAACCCTCCTCCCCGCCACCATTCTAAAACTGTGGAAGAAATTCTGACTCTATGCATATACATTTTGCAGCTCCTGTGATGGCAAACTAAAGGTAAACTAGAAGGTTTGCAATTTATTGCATCTTTACTTGTATGGGCAATACACCTTCTATTACCTCTGCCGTGGTTCTTTTTTATTTTGCAGAAAACTGAACAGGAGACCAACATGGGCTTGATTCAGACACACTGTGGCAGTTCCATGTAATGAATGAGTCCCTACTTGCTTTTTGTATAGTTCTTGAGTATTAGGAATTATTAGCCACTAGTGAGCTGAGGTATCCTTGTATGGCTGGCACAGTAATGGAACTAGTCCACCAGAATCTGAGACAAGGAACATGACTTTCCAGATGTTGTTGGACTACAACTCTCATCAACCCTAGCCAGGAAAGCCAATTTTGAAGGATGATGGGAATCTCAGTCCAACCTTTGGAAGGCAATACACACTCCAGCCCTGCCCAGTATGAATCTATTTAACTAGTAAGTGGGGAACTAGTCATCTTCTGTCCCTTTTGGATCCAATAACTTTTCTTACTGTCGTTTTGGAAGTTCAAAATTATGGTACTTGGGAACTGTAATTTTTATGACACACTGAAAGAGACACAGGTCTGTCCTACCAAAATGTTAATATATGGTGAGAGCAGTACAACCCTATGAAGCACATTTTCCCAAAAGACTGAAATTTTGCATGCCAGCCAATGTAAAATCGGCCTGTCCATGCCACTTACTTCCTCTCCCACTGTGAGGAGCTCCATTCCCATATAACTAAAACCAGCGTACCTATTTTCATTTGACAAGTGTTGGAGGGTATGCTGTTAGAGCTTTCCTCACATTTCCTGCTCCCCTTAAGGCATAGCTAAATAAAGATATAAGAGAATATATACTATGAGAGAACCATAACTACTTCCGTACACCATGTTCGGGTGATAGGATAGTCATTATGTTACACTGACTGGGAGGGAGCGGATCACATCCCAGCTTAGTCATGTCAAATATGTTCTAAAAATGCACTTCTAAATTTGAAGTGTGCATTCATAATTGTGATATTTCTCCCCAACTGGGCTCTGCAGACTTCAAGCCTGGTGACCTGAGGATAAAATAAAGAAGCCCATTTCCTTAGTTGCCAAGCTTTCAAATCAAAAAAGCAGAGCAAGAGCTTACCCATTCCAGTTAGAGATTTGGTTGCCAGGTGATTTGAGGGCAGGAATGTCTGAGTCAGGCATCAAGATCCAAGCAAGCAGCCAATGAAAGGTGACTATCTCTTGTTAATTTCCTGTTTCTTGGCTTTAGCCTTCTTATTTGAACAATTCAGTTAAAAGTTAAATGGTAATGCCTTGAAAACCTAACACTCCCCAGCCTTTTAATCTGCCTTTTCATTAAGATGCTTCAATGAGTCTCTCCTGGCTATCCCAGCCTGTGTTTTCATGTCTGCTACGTTACTGGAATCCCTGGTTCTGAGCAATGGCTGGATTCTGTGAATCTGCTTTAGATAACCCCTTAAATCAGTGCCACTCAAAGGGGTGGTCTCTGGACTAGTTCTGGTCCCTGAGCCATTGGCTGCCAGTCCCTGATGAATTTCCAGGAAGGAAGGAAGGAAGGAAGGAAGGAAGGGAGGGAGAGAGGGAGGGAGAAAGAGAGAAAGAGAGAGAGAGAGAGAGAGAGAAAGAAAGAAAGAGGCGATAGGGTTGCTGTGCGGAGAAGATGGTGAATTACTAACAGGGGGAAGAGAAAAGGCAGAACTACTTAACACCTTCTTTGCCTCAGTTTTTTCCCAGAAGGATACAAGCACTCAACCTGGCGGTTGGGGAGCAGGTGAGGAAGCTGGGGAAATGTGGCACATAATAGGTAGAGAGGTGGTACAAGAATACCCGGCCACACTGGATGAATTCAAGTCTCCAGGGCCAGATGAATTGCATCCTAGGATATTAAAAGAACTGGCAGAGGTCATTTTGGAACCACTTGCTATAATCTTTGAGAAATCTTGGAGGACAGGAGAAGTTCCAGCCGACTGGAAGAGGACAAATGTTGTCCCCATCTTCAAGAAGGGAAAAAAAGAGGACCCAAATAATTATCGCCTGACGTCAGTACCCGGAAAGATCCTGGAGAAGATCATTAAGCAGTCAGTTTCTAATCACTTAGAAAGCAATGCGGTAATCACGAGAAGTCAACATGGATTTCTCAAAAATAAGTCATGCCAGACTAATCTTATCTCTTTTTATGATAGAGTTACTAGCTTGATAGATGAAGGGAATACTGTGGATGTAGCATATCTCGATTTCAGTAAGGCCTTTGACAAAGTTCCCCATGACATTCTTGCAAAGAAGCTAGTAAAATGTGGGCTGGACAGAGCTACTGTCAGGTGGATCTGTAACTGGTTGACTGACCGTTCCCAAAGGGTGCCCACCAATGGCTGCTTTTCATCCTGGAGAGAAGTGACTAGCGGGGTGCCACAGGGTTCTGTCCTGGGCCCAGTGCTGTTCAATATTTTCATCAATGACTTGGATGAAGAAATAGAGGGCATGCTCATCAAATTTGCAGATGACACCAAATTGGGAGGGGTTGCTAATAAGCCAGAGGACAGGATCAAAATTCAAAATGACCTGGACAGATTGGAGAACTGGGCCAAGGCTAACAAAATGAAATTCAACAGAGAGAAGTGTAAGGTCCTACACTTAGGTAGAAAAAATGGAATGCAGAAATATAGGATGGGGAACACATGGCTGGATGGCAGTATGTGTGAAAGGGATCTAGGAGTCTTAATAGACCACAAGCTGAACATGAGTCAGCAGTGTGATGCAGCAGCCAAGAAAGCCAACGCAATTCTCGGCTGCATCAATAGGAGTATGGTGTCTAGATCGAGGGAGGTACTGGTACCACTCTACTCTGCTTTGGTTAGACCTCATCTTGAATACTGTGTCCAGTTCTGGGCACCCCAATTCAAGAAGGACATGGTCAAGCTGGATCAGGCCCAGAGGAGGGTGACCAAAATGGTGAAGGGCCTGGAAGCCAAGCCCTAAGAGGATAGACTTAGAGAGCTGGGTATGTTCAGTCTGCAGAAGAGAAGGTTAAGAGGGGACATGATAGCTATGTTTAAATATTTGAAGGGATGCCGTGTAGAGGAGGGAGAGGGCTTGTTTTCTGCCGCTCCAGAGACCAGGACAAGGAGCAATGGATTCAAGCTGCAGGAAAGGAGATTCCACCTGAACCTCAGGAAGAACTTCCTGACAGTCAGGGCTGTCCGGCAGTGGGATATGCTGCCTCAGAGTGTAGTGGAGTCTCCTTCCTTGGAGGTTTTTAAGCAGAGGCTGGATGGCCATCTGTCAGGAGTGCTTTGAGGGTATTCCTGCATGGTAGGGGGTTGGACTGGATGGCCCGTGTGGTCTCTTCCAACTCTACATATCTGTGATTCTATGAAAGAAAGAAAGAAACCATTGTTTCCAATAGTGCTGGTCCCTGACACATTGCTGACCAACCCATGAAATAAGGAGACCACACACAGGGCTTGGGTTGAACTAGGGCAATTTATTAATATATGCCTAATTAACATGGAACTTGAACTTGAACTTGGGCTTGAACTTGAACTTTGACCTGAAAAAGGGGAGGTTGACAGAATGGGTTTGGCTAAGGTGAAGGGCCACCTCGGACCTCTTGCCAGCCTCCCTTGGGCAAGGTACTGGGTCCCGAAGCAAAGCCATGAAGCTGGGTTCTAACTTCGGCCAACCCTTTTCTGAAAGGCGAGCGCCCCCCACAAGCACCCTGTCCCTTGGCCACAAGACTGGGAACCGGCCATGGGCCCACCCCAAAGACAACTCTACCACAGTCCTCCCTCCATGTTGGACAACAAGAAGAGAGGGCTCCAGAGGCTTATCCCACACCAAAGGGTGCCATAGGTACTCACCAAAGCTTTCGGACCCTCCCACCTGCCAGTGTGACCTAATTAAATGGCCTATTTAAGACACCACCCCAAAGATCAATTGACCATCTCCCTTGGCGCAGTGTAGGGTAGGCGAAAACCCCCCTGGGGGGAGGAATTCCTACCCGGCCCCGAAGTGACCAGTGAGCTTACACTGAAACCAAAGGGTGGGAGGCTGGGTCGCTGGAAAACAAAGAGGCTAAGGAAGGGGCGGTTCAGCCCTAAAAGGGGGCTAGTTGACTCCAGTGCCTCCCCTGTCCACTGTGTGACCGTCAGCTTTTACCCTTTTAGGGCTGCGCCGCCCCTTCCTTAGCCTCTTTGTTTTCCAGCGACCCAGCCTCCCACCCTTTGGTTTCAGTGTAAGCTTGCTGGTAACCAAGTCGCACAGTGACTGCGTGCTCTCCCTTTCTGGGAGGCCAGCAAAGGCATCTCCCTTCCCAAGCAGAGTAGCGCAGGTGGAGGGATATGAATTGTGAGGGAAAAAAATAATTACTAATCCCCTGCATTATACAGCCTGTGAAACAGGGGGGACTAGAATTGTTTTTAAGGTGGAGCTGTTGGTGTTCAAGACTGGCAGGCAGATCATTATGAATTCTACATACTTGCATGTAAGGTTTTATAAAACAGTAAAAAAGAAAGAATGCAGTGCATAATAATAAAACCACCAACTAAAGCAGTTGACAATGTGTCTGCCACAAACACAATGACCAAAAAATTGAAATATTATGGAAGCATTAACTGTTGAAAGCATAACATTAGTATGCCAAGGAAAAGGGAAAATACATGTTGTTGTGTGCCTTCAAGTCATTTTTAACTTATGGAAAATCTAAGGCAACCCCATCACAGGGTTTTCTTGGCAAGATTTGTTCAGATGGGTTTTTTCCTTTGCCTTCCTGTGAGGCTTAAGAGAGTGTGACTTGCCCAAAGCCACCCAATTCATTTCCATGGCTGAGTGGGGATTTGAACTCTGGTCTCCAGCGTCCTAGTCCCAATACCCAAACCACTATACTATGCTAGATGCCAAAAATGCATAGGATCCTATTAAGCAAATGCAAAGAAGGCTATAAACTAGGACATTTCTGATTAGTAGCCCAGGGAGCCCAACTGTGCTGGAGTCTCCGTGGTTCCTGATACACAGTCATGGGGAGCAGTCAGCCCTCTCTCACCTAGCCTGAGGGGGAGCCCAAGCCCTCCCCTCCTTGTTCTGGGGTCCATGGAAATAAGTACAGCCCTTAATTTTCTATTTTGGCAAGAGATCCAGTTGAATGTTCCATGAAAACCCAGCATTAAAGCCCCAGATAATCTCAGGCATCTATCCAAGTCAGGAAAGAGACCCTTTGAAGCTGGTAGGAAGAGAGGCACTTTTCCCATTCCACCACTTCCATAGACTTCTTCCATAGGGTCCCCTTCCCCGAGGGTGGGGGGGTAGAGTCATTTTTTTCTCCCTCTGAGCCATAGCAAACATGCTAATTTCTCATCTGGAGAAAAGCAGCAGTGGGCAGGGAATTTAGGGGAGGAGTGGCAGTGGAGAAAGGATTAAGCATCCATCCTGCTGGCTGCCATTTCTTCCTTCTAAAATATCTCACCTCCCACTGCTTTTTAGATGTTCAAATAGACACCAGGTTCCCCGCTGGAGGTCCTCCACCTTGTCTGGCCATTTGATGTAGTGCCTGGAATCTTGCTGGCATTGCCAAAAATTTGTCGTGTGCTAACCACTTGCCAGAAAAGGTTGCTATGAAGCCAGAAGAAAAGAAAAATGTGTGTCAAGGATTAGAATGGCTGAGTAGATCTGAGTCTTTTCCCACTGTGATACCAATATGTGTGTATATGTGCCTTCAAGTCACTTGTCGACTTACGGTGACCCCATGAATTTCATAGAGTTTTTTAGGCAAGGAAGATTCAGGGGTGGTTTTGCCAGTTTCTTTCTCTGAAATAATAGCCTATAACACTTAGTATTCATTAGTGGTCTTCCATCCAAGTACTAACCAGAGCTAACTGTGCTTAGGTTCTGAGATCAGGCAGGATCTGGTGCCTTTGTTTATATAGGTGTCCAATACACATGATGTCTTCTCCTTTCTCCCACTTGCAATTACCATGCAATAAGATGCGGCACTGGGTTGTGCCTCTGTCCTTATTCTCCAAATGTAGAGCCAAGGCTTCACTCATCACTTCAGTAACTGCCAGGTCCTCTTAAAGTGTTGACATTTGCAATCCTGACATTTTCCACAGCTCCATCTGGGAATTAATGGCCGGATATTAACAGCGATGGGGCTGTTTATCATAATTAGTCTCATGAAGCTATTGAGCATTCAGCTCTCCTTCCCTCCCGCCGCCTCTCTCTTTTTATTATCAGCTGCAAGGAAATAACTGTAGAAACTAGGAGAAGAGATGGCTGATTTATTTATTGATTGATTTATTTTGGTCTGTCAGGTTTAGTCTTTAGAGTTTGCCAAGCTGAGCATCTCTTCGTAGTGATGACGCCAAATTTGACCTGACTTGGGCACGTAATTGGAATTACTGGAGCCATTTGGTATTTTGAAAAGACATTTATTATTCTGACATTTTCTGTAATTCAGACCTCTCCCAACACAAACTACAGAGATAGTCGTGACAGGGATACATCAAATACCACAGGTATTATAGCACAGTTTCATCTGCAGGTGTATAGTAAGAAAATCTACATAAAATGCAGTTTTCTCTTTCCTTAGCCTGTAAAGCCTACAGGATGCATTTAGGATTACTAGACCAACATTTTAATAGTAAATAAATAGACAATGATTATTTGTAGTAGGAAGCATTTTTCCTATGGCCAATGGAAAATGCTCAACAAAGAAACATTTTATTTGTTTGCTTGCTTTTTTGCTTGTTTTTTTTTTAAGTTTAATAAATATTCTCACTTTTCATCTTGAAAGGCCACTCACCGTTTATAATAATGTGGTAAAGTAAAAAGATAAAAATCACAAAAAACAATACACGTCTGGACAGTGCTTTTAATCACCTTGGTACCAAATGATTTCTTTTAAAATCCAGGTTTTAGCCAGAAAACCACCAAAAGAACTAGGTTGCCCTCACGGTATATTTTGTAATGGGGGAATCATGGCTGGAAGGTTCTGTCTTTCATGTCCACTTGCCTCATTTCTGAAACTGGGAGGACCTCAAATGCTGATAGGAATGCCTGGAAAGGTATACCTGGGACAAGGCAGTTTGGGGGATATTAAAGCCCCAAACCGTCTAGACCTTTAAAAGTTAGCATCAGCATCTTGTTTTAGTGTGAATTACTGAGAGCTTCTCTGTGGTGCTTGAGAAACTGTTTTTTTAAAAAAACAGTTTGTGTTTCCCTATTACAGCCAAGGCCCAGTCTGAGGAGTGTGTGTGTGTATGAAGCTGAATTGTCAGGTGTGGACTCTTTGGAGGAGAGGAAATTTGCATATAGATGCTAATTGGCTACAAAAATGAGAGGGGGAGGGAACCATGAACTATTTTTCAAGGTGAGGCAGGTCATTATCAATTTTGTTTGTTTGCACCTGCATTTTGGTTATTTTAAATGGTTTTATGCATTTTAGTTGTATTTTAGTCTATATTGTACCTTTTATACTTTTGTCTATCTTGTACCCAGCCTCAAGCCTTGGGGATAGGTAAGACATTAATAATAATAATAATAATAATAATAATAATAATAATAATAGTAGTAGTAGTAGTAGTAGTAGTAGTAGTAGTAGTAATATTCTTCTTCCTCCTCCTCCTCCTCCTCCTCCTCTTGCAAAACTGAAAAACAAAAATACGTTTCACAATCATTATCATCATCCCTAGAAGCAGTTACCAATGTGACCATCAGGAAGTCAATGACAAAATAATAAATGAAATATTACAAAACTAATTAAAGCGTGACATTAATTTATCTACAAAGCGAGCAATATGGAAAATGTTATCATTATTGTTATTATTTTATGCATATCAGATTGTTGATGTTTTCTCCCCCAGCTCTCCTGCCTCCTTATTCTGAATCTAATCCTGCTTTCCATAAGATATGTTCTGCAAAGAAATCAAACTGACAGGATAATAAAATGCAGCCTTATCCGACCCCCGCCCTTCTCAATGGGAAACCATTCTGTTTTTCCATATTGTGTTCTGCCAGTGGCTTCTTGTACAGAGTAGAGGTTGCACATCAAGACAATCAGATGTTGCGGCATTCCCATTTCTTTTAGAGCAAACCATAATTTCTCATGATCTACACAATCAAAGTGTTTACTGTGGTTTAATCTATAAAGCATGGGTGGATTTTCTGCAGAAATTCATTCATATGTTCCATTATCTAAATTATGTTTGCCAAATGATCCCTAGTGCCTCTTCCTTGTTCCTTATATGCTAAAAGTCTTTGTTATAAAATCTTGAGAATCACTTTGCTTGCACAGAGGACCAGCACAATCCAATGGCTACGTCAGTCCTTGGTATGCCTTTTTGTAGGACTGGAATGTACATGGAGTATTTCTAGTCTGTGGGCTATGGTTTTGTTTTCCATTACTTGTTGGCAGATATTTATTACAATGAGAATGGATACTGTCTCTGTAGCTTGAAACAGCTCTATTGTTATGCCATCTGTACCTGGCAGTTTATTTCTCCAAGTGCTCTGAGAATCTTTTCTACTTGTCTTTGTAAGATCATGGGTTCATCATTAAATGGTTCTTTCTTGAAGGAATATTTCATTGTTTCATCTCTTTTATATAATTCTTTACTGTATTGTTTCCACTGACTGGGTACATGGGAAATGACACTGTGTCACTTTCACCCACAATTTTGGTATATTTCGGCTGAATTTTGTCCTTTTTTAATTTGAGGAGTTTGAGACTCTGAGGGTACTGCCAGCCAGTTTTGTGTCATATTGGTGCTTAAAAAATGTTTGTGGATTAGGGGCTTCAGGTACCACAAAAGGGGGACCGTAGGTAACATGGGCAACATTCCTCACCTTTGTGTTAAAGATAAACATCAACGGCAAGTGTTAATAGTCTGCAAAGTGTATGGGGGTGGGTGGGAATAATATTCATATAACATCTTGATATTTGTTCAATCAAATTATGTTTGTTGTTGTTATATCCATGCCTTTGGTCTGCTCTCTATTACCGGTGAAGTACAGCCTAAAAGACTGCAATAGGTGACATTGCTCTCTAGATCTTGTTGAACTGCTGCTCCCAGCATTCATCACCATTGGGTGTTCTTGCAAGGGTTGCTGGACATTTCAGTTGAATAACACTCGCAGGGCTGTGCAATTCCCACCTGTAAGGTAGAAAAACTGCTGGCATATGAGGACAATAGAAGGAGAGGTCTACTAAAGAGCCTGATAAAAAGAGTGTGGGCAGGTATTTATGTTTGCCTCTACACGGGGCAAAGGGATACCTGAGTAGGATCATACCCTCCAACATTTTGCAGATGAAAACTAGGGCCATTTCCACCCTACACTGTTCTAGTGCTATTATTCCACTTTCAACATCCTGTGGAGTTCCGGGGTTTGTAGTTTACTGAGAGCAAAGAGCTCTCTGGCTGAGAATTCTAAAGGCCCCCTCACCGTAAACTACAAAGCCCAGGGTTCCATAGGATGTTGAAAGTGGAATAATAGCACTATAACAGTATAGTGTGGAAATGGCCTGGGGCACATGTAGCCAAGCAACAGTGTGTGATCACTATGGTGAAAGGTAATAATGAGGAAGAACATGTAAGAGAGAGACTGCAGCAGTTTGCTTTTGCCTGAGTCTACAGAAAAGGGTTAAGAATCTGCCCTCTCCTCTCCTCCCGCTGAGCTAATTGGATGCAAACAGCTTTTGCATTTTGAACTCAGGTTGTAACAGTTGAAGTAGACTGAGGACAAAGAGAGATGGTGGGAAGAGGAGAGAAAAACTGGGACATTTTAAAAGCAGCTGAATAAATGGGACTGTACATGATTAATCAGAAGTGTCTCTGCAAAACTGGGACAGTTGGAGGGTATGATATAAGATTGCTACTCCTCTAATTCAACCTGAGGTCCACATAGACTGAGGTCTATCATGGACATACCACTTCCTTCTGCAGCCCAGCTGGGTACTTTCCTAGCCTGTGCTGGGGCAGGAAGCACCATGCAGAAGCATCATCATGTCATGCAGAAGTGTCATTGCGGTCCCGTCCTTCTTCCGTTCCCATGGTGGGATGGGAGGCGTGCTGTGGAAGGGGCCTCTGACTTACAGTGACGCTAGGGCTACCCTATCATGGGATTTTCTGAGGCTAAGTGTAATGCACCCAAGGCCACCATGGCTGAGCATGTAATTCAACCCTGGTTTGTAGGGTTGTAGTACAATGCTCAAACCACTGCACCACACTGGCTCTATATCTCTAATTCTCTATACTTGGCTATCTAGTCCTGTTTCCCTTCACTATTGTTTAGATGTCTATTTTCCCTTTTTGTCCTAGTCCTGCCCTCCCAGAGAGCTCTGTCAGTGTCCTCCTGGTTTACCTTCCAACAATTCTCTTTTCCAGCACAGTCAAAGAGATTACCCAAAGTCTTCCGTGCAGATGTTTGCTAGGCAAACATAAAAGATTTTGTGTTTACACATTACCCATTAACATTCTTCTGCTGATGTGAAGGTAGTAATTATAGAGCCAGATGGGGCTGTACATACAGTCATTGACACCAAGCCCACACACTGCTGGGTGGCATTTTTTAACGAGAGGCCAACCACTAGCGGGAAGATCAGCAAAGCAATTAAAAACTGAATTTCTAAATCTACCGCATAGCTTATTCCAGGTGAAAACTAAGTGCTTTTGGCTGCAACTTTTGGCAAAAAGAATGCAGTACATGAGATGCACTCCAAGCTAATGTGCTTAAACCTGAGATTCCCCTTGTTACAACATGATGGTAATGGTACAATAATTATATGCCATCACCTGCAAGAGTAATACAGAGACAATGGTGCCCACTCCTGAAACCCCTGCATGCAGAAATACTCCGCAGAAGAAATGTACTTTTTCATATTCTCTTACCACAGGACGGCCCTGATTCTGTGGGGAGCTCAACATAACACTGGTTGATTCTGGTATGGAGAGCCCTCCTCTACTTTAAGGCCCTCCACAGGGTAAATTGGGGGTGGCCAAGCTCCAGGGGCTCAGGGGGCAATTTACAAACTTCATGGCCTGCCAGGGCTGCACTCACTGCACATTTTTAAAAATCATAGAAATGGCCAGATATCCATGTCTGGGTTTGGGCAAAAAGTTATCAGGTTTTTCAAAGGTGTGGGGTGTCCTGAACCTTGTGTAAAAGGAACACACACACCCTGAAGATTTGTAGAACTGTCAACTATCCTTTTTCCCCCACCCAAAATTGGAAGAGGGGGTTCTATAAGGGGCCCAAGAGCCACAGAACAGCCACAGGGAAACACCTGACCCCCACTACTGTGGGAAATATATATTATAGTCTTTGCATGCAGCTTGGGTGTACAGAAACATTTTTCATGGTCCAATTGATCTGGACCATTGATCTGGTCCAATTTACAACTGTTTCTGGGGTGGGGAACCTGTGGCTCTCCAGCGGCTGCTTCAGGACTTCAGGTCCCATCTGCCTTAGCCAGCATTGTTAATGGTCCGAACATTGTAAGCTGTAGTCCAACAGCATCTGGATGGCCACAATGATGCTTTCAGGATTGCTTACAAGATAAGAAATTCCAATTAATTTTGTGAAAGGGAGAATGACTCACTCTTATCTAGTAGAGTTGAAGCACCTTCACAAATGTCCAGGGCAAAGACACAATAGGGGTGAGGGTAGGTAATAAACATTTATGGCACTTCTAAATAAATATGGAAATAAAATCAAGAGTTGTACAAAGAGGGCTAAAACAATTGCTTAAAAGCTCTAAATACCATGTCACAAATTTTGGAGCAATAAAATGAAAGGAAATGCCATTAAAAACCGTAACATTATTTTAACAGCTTTGATTACCACAGTTTAGTAAATGTGAATATACTGAATTGGCCACTTGTGGACCAATGTGATTAAAAAAATGTTAGACATTATCTCTTTAAGTCCATATGTTTATTTCTCCCTGGACTGGCACTTCTGGTTTGCTTTCAGTACGCTTGCAAATGGTTTGCCATCTGAAGAACATAAACATTGAATATAAGATATAATACTTGGCTTGGAGAATCTCAAAGAAAGTGCCTGTCTCTAGAGAAGCCCATGAGAACAACATAGGAGACAGAAAAGAAATCTGGAGAAAATTGCTGAGATGCTGGTATAGAGCAGCACAGTAACTTAAGTAAAACCAGGTTAAACTAAACTAAGCCAAGTTTAACTTCTGCATTAAGAAGCAGTACAATCAATTGCTCAATATTCGAGATTACACATCATACTGCAAGTGTTTGGCTGTCAAAATGTTTTGGCTGGAGCTGATAGCAAGCTTTAGACCACAATGTATTGGAAGGTTAAAGGAACCCCATTCCTGTTCTGCAGCAAAATTTATATAAGACCTCACTTCTAAGCCCTCACTCTAGGTGTTTTGAAATTCAGACTGAATACTGAATTTAGCTTTGAAGATCACATTGGAATTGGATGGTTGCAGCTGGTTTATATAAACAACTACATGGTCTGCATATACATTTCTTGATCAGAGTAGATACGAGGCCACAGTACTTGGGCATGTTGAAGTTGTATGCTGCCTATGTAAGGGCTGAAGGAGCTATGCAGGTATGCAGCCTATGTAAGGGCTGAAGCAAGGTCAGCCAGGCCCCAAAGCAGGGTTTGACAAGGGTTCTTGGGACTCAGAGGTCTGATTGAAGTCAAGGCTTTGCTCTGTTTATCAGGCAAGGACAAGAGGACAGACTCTTAGTATTGGTCTCAATTCAAGGCAGCAAAGGCTCCATTGTGTCCACCACCAATTTCAGGGGACAATATTGTACACTCCTTTTTCACCACCCCTTCTCCCAGCCATTAGGCAATTCTGCCATCTATTTGTACAATATACAAAAGCTACCAGCTGGGCTTGGTCTGAGCTAGGGATCACAAAGCACAGAAAGCTCTTCTCAGGGTCAAAGCTTAACCATGGCATGTGTGAAAAAATAACAGAAGGGCTATATCTAAGGATGTGCAGCATGGTTTTTTCACACCACCGTACACCATAAGGCTCATAACCTCTGTGTGTCCATTGTAAGTGAAGACGTAGGGTGGTGAGGGATAGCATGAGATCACAGAACTGGTAATATGTTATATTTAGAGCAATTCTACTTAGCCAGCCTACTGTGAGATAAGGAAGCTAGCTATGAAAGAAATCTAAAAAACTAGACTCTCTCATTATTAATGGAGGATGGAGCTTGTAAATTCAATTTATGGATTAAAGTTCTCCAATTATTTTCAGGGTGATTAAAACTCTCTCTCTCTCTCTCCCATTTTCTCTCTCTCTCTGGTCTTGCAAATGTTAGTGTTTGCACTAATGCATCAATGTTAAATTGTGAGAGTAAGGCAGTTCATTAATATTAAATGTAAAGAGCAGTGTGTACACCAAATTGCTAACAAATCCATTCATCATTAAGTCATCAAATTAGAAATTAATTTAAAATTACTAAAATGGCCACCAAGACGCCCAAACTGTGCCCCCAAACTAATGGACTTAAACTAATGGACTCAAATAACCTAAACTGTTAATCACGTTTCAAAGAATTGATGTGGTTGTTTTTTAACAATTAAAACAATGAATTTTAAATTGATTGTTGAAAATTTTAACAAACTAGGGAGGCAAATTTATTAGTAACTAATTATTTTCAAGCTCTAAAGATGTTCAACTTCAAAGAGCAACAAGCCCAAGGAATTTTCAAAAGAATTATTTGATAATGTGAACAAGAAAGGCAACTCTTTACATAGAGGTTTGCCAGATCTATGTTAAGAAGATCCTTCCATTTCTGGATGCCAGAATGGATAATGCTGAAAGGGTCAGCTGCTAGAGTGGTCCACGTAGCCATTTAGTGCCTGCAAGTGGGAGGGGGGGTGTCTCAAGGTGATTCAGGGAAGGTCCTTTTCTTTGAGCTTCCAGTGGAAGAAATACAGTTGAGGACTGTGTTGCTACCGAGCCAGTCAACTGCATGTGAATGGGGGTTCAAAGAGCTACAATACTCCACCAAGCCAATGTAAGGCTGTGGCCATGGTCTACTTTTGAAATGTTTACCTGAACAGCCATTTAGCTGGAACAAAAGGTCATGATGGTAAGATCAGAACTTGCTGACAGTGCTAAAAATAAGGAAAAAAACACACAGAAAACTGAGGCGCAGATCAGGAAAGGACATAATATTAGGTGAGGATGGAGCAAGAAATCAGTATTTGTTAAGAATGCTGAATACTAGCCTGGCATTGCATTTGCAGTACTCAGGGTGTCTTATAACCATTAAAACAACGTGAACAAAATCCAGAAAATTAATCAACAATCACATACCTTCCAACATTTCACAGATGGAAACAGGGACAGGTATGGCCAAGCACCAACAGATTGCAGTTGTCCTATCTTAGTCCTGGCACAGTTGATAAACAAAACAAACTGAATATCTCCCAGCTTGTTACTTACTCCCAGGCAGTAAGCAAGGAGTCATAAATAAAGTCCAACATAAACAAAGTCCAGCAGGGTTTCACGGCAAAGGAGTGTCCAAGGTCAATCCGAGCATTTGTCAAGACATCCAGCAAAGTCAGAAACCCCTGGAGGGGAAGGATGCCAGCTAAATAGGTCCTGAGTCTAGTGCAGCTAAGACTTTTGATTGTTGCAGGTTGTAACTCCTGAGAGAGCGATGCTGTCTCTCTCTTTGCTGCCTGTGCACTGTGAAGCTGGGTCGAGGTAAGTTTTCCTCTATATCTGAAGAGGCAGGACTCTCTGTTGGAGCTGGCACCATCCCCTGTTCTGTTTCCAGCACTGTAACCTCTCTCTGTACAGCAGGACCTGGCATGCCTTCTGTTTCAGCCTCTGGCATGTCCTCTGTTTCAGACTCTGAGTCAGAGTCCATGCTCTGGAAGCAGGGCATGACAGCAGTCAAGATGGCAAATGTTATTAATAAGGAAAAACAGACAAGGTAAAAGAGGCTATAGACGTTTGCTTTTGCTTGAATCTACAGGAAAAGGCAAGATCCAAAAGGAAAACCATGCTTTACTTGGGGAGAATGGAACAGATGATGCATTAGTGGAAATGCAGCACAGCAGAGGTAAAGAGGTAGTACAGAAATATGTGGCTACTCTAAATGAATTCAAGTCTCCTGGGCCAGATGAACTACCTCCAAGGGTATTAAAAGAACTGGCAGAAGTAATCTCAGAACCCCTGACAATAATCTGGAGGAGGGCAAATATTGTCCCCATCTTCAAAAAGGGAGAAAAGAGGACCCAAACAATTACCACCCAACTAGCCTGATATTGATATTGGGAAAGATTCTAGAGCAGATCATTAAACAGATAGCCTATAACCACTTAGAAATGCCATGTGATGCCATGATCACTAAAAGTCAATGTGGGTTTCTCAAAAACAAGTCATGCCAGACTAATCTTCTCCCCCTCCCTCCTCTCTACTAGCTTGGTAGATGAAGGGAATGCTGTGGATATAGCATATCTTGATTTCGATAAGGCCTTTGACAAGGTCCCCTATGATATTCTTGCTATGCTAGACAGTGCTGCTGTTAGGTGGATTTGTAACTGATAACTGACTGAACCCAAAGGTTGGTCACCAGTGACTCCTCTTCATACTAAAGAGAAGTGACTAATGGGGTGCCACAGGGTTCTGTCCTGGATTCAGTACTATTCAACATCTTTATCAGTGATTTGGATGAGGAAATAGAGGGCATTCCTATCAAATTTGCAGATGACACCAAATTAGGAGGAGTAGCCCTAGAAGATAGGATCAGAATTCAAAATGACCTTAACAGAGCTGGACCAAAACTAATAAAATGAATTTTACCAGAGAGAAGTATAAGATACTACACTTAGGCAGAAAAAAAATTAAATGTACAGATAGAGGATGGGTGACACCTGGCTTGATCACAGCACATGTGAAAGGTACAAGCTGAACATGAGTCAGCAGTGTGATATAGCAGCTAAAAAAGCCAATGCAATTCTGGGCTGCATCAATAGGAGTATAGTGTCTAGATCAAGGGAAATGATAATGCCATTCAGTTCTGCTCTGGTCAGATCCCACTTGGAATATAGTGTCCAGTTCTTGGCAACACAGTTCAGGAAGATATTGACAGGCTGGAACATGTCCAGAGGAGGGCAACGAAAATGGTAGAGGGCATGGAAACCATTTCCTATGAAGAGTGACTTAGAGTGCTGGGTGAGTTTAACCTGGAGAAGAGAAGGTTAAGAGGTGACATAAAAATTTTTATGTTTGCAAATTACCCATTAACATTCTTAGAGGTTTTTAAACAGAGGCTGGATGGCCATTTGTCAGGAATATTTTGGTGGTGTATTTCTGCATGGCAAGGGGGTTTGACTCAATGGCCCTTGTGGTCTCTTTCAGCTCTATGATTCTGTTATTCTATGATTCTGCCCTCTTCTTTCCTTTTCCCTCTCAACTCAACCTGCAGCAATTGAAGCAAGCCAGAATGGAGGAAAGTGGGAGGAAGAGAGAGAAGATGGGACATTTTAGAAATAGCTGAAATAGTTGGACTGCAGAGGTATAATCAAAACTGCCAGACTGGGACAGCTGGAAGGTATGCACTTAACAATCACAAAAACTTACAGCAGAAAAACCAGTGAGAAAGACACTGAATGTCCTTCATATTATGTGAGAACAATGACTACCGAAAACCAGTACAAACATAAATATAAACAATATAGACATAAAGCCAATCGAAAAGAAATGTTGCTATGGCGAAAAACTGTTACTAGTAGAAGAGATGTACAATTTGCTATTCCCCCATTCCTGTATGTCATTATTTACAAGTGAGTATTCGTGTACTGAAGTATCATTCCTATATAGCTTTATTTACAGGCACTGTGTAGTCCTGTTTGTGTGTTGAAACTTAGGCCATTTCCGCACTACTAGTGCTATTATTCCACTTTCAACATCCTATGGAATCCTGGGGTTTGCAATTTAGGGAGGGGCATTTAGAATTCCCAGCCAGAGAGCTCTTTGGCCTCAGGGAACTACAAACCTCAGGATCCCATGGAATGTTGAAAGTGGAATAACATCACTATAACAGTGTCGTGCATGGAAATGGCCTCAGGCTACCACTAGAGAGAGTAGATATTCAATAATTTAAAATATGATTTCTCATTAGGGTGACATCCCTAAAGAATCTGAGTCAACACGGAAACTATGTTTTAGCCCTGTTCAGATGACCAATGTCCTCTTTTATAAAGGACCATCCTAAATTTGCCAATGGACTCTCTTCTTTTAGAAAGTGTCCTTTATTTGAAGAGGTGCCCAGTCCAAACCTGATTTAAATATTAAGAACCACAAGGAATGTAGTCTATCAGCCACAGTTAGCACTTCAGTAAAGCCAGCAAGGACACAGGTCACCCAGTCACCCAGTCCTCCTCACTCGAGAGTTATTGTAATTCCGTATAAATCATATTTTAAAAAAGCAATTCAAATGTAGAGTCTGTACATATAAACTAGCACATGAAGACACCCTTCATTAAGTCCATTTGCTTCTAGCATCTGTTGCTAGCTGCCTGGTAAGCGCCCTCACCACCTACATAACCCAGCAGAAGGAAGATTATCCACCATCATGTGGGTATTAATATTTTATCCCTGAATCTTACAGTAATATAAAAATATAAGATCTCTCTTTTTCTAGAACTTAGAAGCTGGATCGTATCCTTCAGGTTTTCTTTTTCTTCAACGGTCCCCAATGGTAAAGGAATCACTACCCAAAGAGGCTATGAGTACAAGAGAAGATAAATCTGAAGTCCAAACCCTGCGATGGCCAGGTCATCAGCTGAGCCGATGGCCTCCCAATGCATGCATTTTTAGCCACCTTCCCTCCCCAGTATGCAAATAAGAAATAGGGATTGTACAGTAGTAACAGCTCATTGGCTGCTGCTTGTTTGTTTCCAGGCTTACAGTCATAATGGGGGGATGTCCTGAGCTGTCCTGAGGGATTTAGGGTTGTTCTTGAGCTCTGTATTTCAGACTTAGGCCACAATGGCCTAAATACCTTGGTTTCACCAACTGCCAGCAACCAAGCACTCAACATCAACTCCTTTCCTTAAGAGAAACCATCTCATACTATGTTGTGTGTAGCACTGGGCCTTTCTTCCACTGGTTTGGGGGACTGCTTCTGTGCTAAGATTTGTTCCAGGCCCTGTAATACACCAAAGTGGCTACTAAACAACAAACCCCTTTCTCAGGTACAGAAGCCATCTTGAAGCCAAGTCTGAATACCTAAAAGACTGAATAGTCATTTGAAAATCAGTTGGGAGTAACATGGTAGAGAGAGGAGACAGGATCTGTAGATGTCTAAGACCTTGAAGAAATACTGTTTTTACTTTTCTGCATAGAACATAAGAAGCTGCATTCTGCCAGGTGAGGTTATTTGTCCATCTAAGTCAATACTATTTAGACTCGCAGCAGCTCTCTGTGGTCTTGGGAAGGAGTCTTTTCTATCACTAGCCTCCCCATCCTTTTTATTTTGGAGTGGAGATGCTGGGCCTTGAACCTGGCACCTTCTACATACAAAGGACGTGCTCTGCTACGGGGCTTTGTTGCTTCCCCTCTCTAACAAAGGCAGGCATCAATCACTGTCCGGTCCACAGAATGTCATTCCAAAATTCCAGCGAGAAGAGGAAACAACATGATCAGAGGTAGCTGGAAGAAGAGAGAAAGGATTCGGTCAGAGCTCAGGGTTATTACCACCAAGAATTATCATTGCCCATGTAGTTCAGATTTGCAGGGTTAAGAAGCTGTTGCTATTGTTGTTGTCGTCGTGTGCCTTCAAGTTGTTTCCATAAAACTTCAGTACAAATCCTCCAGGTTTCCAGTGTGTTATGTAGCAATTGGACAGCAAAGCATTAGTAAGGATATTTGGTCTGTTGTTGTTGTGTCCTGCAGCTCTGCATCATCAGTTTTCTAATTCACTTGAGGCTGCTAATAAGTTCTCTTTGCTAATTATATGTTCTCTTTCTCTCTCTTCTACTCCAGAAATGACCAGTTGATGAATCTCAGAGAACGCATCCTTCTTTTGGAGATTCTTGAATCTGCAAGTGGATTATGGATATCAAAAAGGACCAGGATGATAGTGAAGAGAATGACATAAATACAAGGTCTAATTCTTTGGGATATTACATGACTCAGGGTACGTTTATTGTACAAAACAGCAATAGAATGTGCTCTTCAATACGTATACACCGTCTATTTTTCCAGGATTTTCCCTCTAGCAGCAGATGGCACCTATTGACTCCCACGGCGTGCGAGACCCATGAACTGCCTACTGGGGCTTCATCCTAATGTAGTTATACAGAGGTTGGCTTTACCAGAGCGCAGTGGACCCTTTCACATTACACAGTTATAGTGCTATGAGTCCACTTTAACTGCTATAGCGGCATACTATGGAATCCTGGGAGCTGTGGTTGAGGGAAGGGGTATATAGAATTCTTAGCCAAACTACTCCAAACTACAAAGCCTAGGATTCCACAGGATACAGCCATGGCCTGGAACCACAGGGATATAATTGATGGTGATGATGATGAAAATCATCATCATCATCAGTACTATTACTACTACTACTATTTTATTAATGTATTAATTTTATTAATTTATATCCTGCCTTTTTCCCAATAATGGGATTCAAGACAGCTAACAACATATTTAAAAATAAGACAGATTAAAAGCTATTGAAAACTTTGATAAAAGTATAAATATAAAAGCTGTTTTAAAAGATATTAAATAATTTATAAATTTATAAACAATTTATTAAGTTAAAACATTAAGCATTAAAAACTTTAAAATTAATTAAAAGATGATACAAAATGTAAAACAGCACAGCACATCATTAAAAGCCCATCCCATTCAGTTTCCAAAAGCCTAGTGGCACAAGAATGTTTTCAGTTGCCTATAGAAGGAGAGAAAGGATGGCCCATCCTGACTTCCCCAGGGAGGGAGTTCCAAAGTCTGGGAGCAGCAACTGAGAAGGCTCCCTCTCTTGTTTGCACCAAATGAGCCTGAGACAGAGGAAAAGGCTTCTCCAGAAGATCTTAGAGCTCGAATGGACTAAAGAGATTCAGTCCTTCAAACAGCCTGGACCCAAGCCATATAGGGTTTTATAGGTCATCATCAGTGCTTTGAATTGTGCCTGAAAATGGATTGGCAGCCAGTGGAGCTATTGCAAAAAGGAGTAGTCAACCACAGTTAGCAATCTTGTTGTAGCGCTTTTCAAAGGCAGTCCTATGTAGAACATATTACAGTAATCCAAACGGGATGTAACCAAGGCATGTGTTACCATGGCCAGATCCAACTTCTTGAGGAAGAAGTGCAGCTGGTGCACTAGTTCTAAGTGTGTAAATGCATTATTGGCTGCTGCTGAAACCTGGGCCTCCAGGCTCAGGGCTCAGTCTAGGAGTACACCCAAACAGTGAACCTGTATTTTCAGAGGGAGCGTAATCCCAATGAACACAGGCTGACTCCCTATTCCCACATCTGTCTTTTGACTGAACAGGGCCACCTCTATCTTATCTGGATTAAGCTTCAATTTATTCACCCTCATCCAGTTCATTACAGGTGGCAAGCACTGGTTTAGGCCTACAGGGGGCCAATAATTCCAACTTCTTTGGAATTAGGTGGAAAGGAATAATACAACATACTGATGACACATAACCCCAAAACTCCAGACAACTTCTCCCAATTATTTCATGTAGATGTTAAATGGCATAGAGGACAAGGCACAACCCTGAGGGACTCCACAGGCCAATAGTCAAGGAGCTGAACTGGAATTCCTCAGCACCATAGTCTGAGAGCACACCTCCAGGGAAGAATGGAGCCACTGTAGAACAGTATCTCCAGGCCATATATAACAGTGAATGATTAAAAAGGATACTGTGGCTGATGGTATTGAAAACCACCAGGAACAGAACCATCAGGAAGACACCTTCCCATCTTGTTTCCAGTGTAGGTCATCCTTGAAGGCAACCAAAACTGTTTCTGCCCCATAACCAGGCCTGAAACCAGACTAAAATAGATCAAGACAATCCATCTCACCCAGAAACTCCTGGAGTTGCAAAGCCACCAGACGCTTCAGTACATTGCCTAAAAATGGGATGTTAGAGCCTGGTCTATTAATTATGCAGTATAGTAGGATCTGAGAGCCAGCATCATGGAGTGGTTTGAGCACTGGATAACAACCCTGGAGACCAAGGTTTGATTCCCTGCTCAGCCATGGAAGCCCACTGGGAGACCTTGGGCATGTCTCACACACACTCAGCCCGAGAAAATCCCATAATAGGCTCACTTTAGGCTTGCCATAGGTTGGCAATGACTTGAAGGTACACAACAACAATAGTGGGATCCAGGGAAGACTTTATTTTCCAAAAAAGTTCTTACAACAGCCTCCTACCTCATTGTAAAGAGGCTTATAGCTTTCCTTACCCACTCAAACAGTTTCTCTGGCATGTTTAGTAAGTCAAGAATGAAAAGGGTCTAGTACACATATGGTGGCTCTCACCTCTCCTGTCCACATCCTCAGTGTGCACAAACTGAAAAACATCCATCAAAAATAGACAAGCAGGAGCCAAGGTTACATCCACTGGACCTGCATCAGCTTTGGTGTCCAAGTCAGAGTGGATCAGAGCAATTTTATCTGTAAAGTGGTGGGCAACTTCTTCACAGGGGGTTCTTGAGTGGTTTACATTCTCCTTTGGGCCAGATTGTAACAGATTCCTGACTGCTTGAAATAGCTGCACTGGATGGATCTGTGAAGATGTAACGGTATTTGACAAAAACATCATTTTTGCTGCCCTTCTTGCCCCACAGTAGGCTTCCAGATAGATTTTAGTCTGTTCTCAGTTGGATTCATGCTGAGTTTTCTGCCAGAGTTACTCTAGTCTCCATCTCATTTGTTTCATTGCTGACAGCTCCTTAGAAAATCAGGGGGCTGGTTTACCTCCATTCCATGAGAAGGAATGTTCCATGTCCACTGCTCCAGTCAATTCCCCATTCCAGAGATCTACCACGGCTTCAACAGGATTGCAAGCCAAAGCAGCAGGAAACTTTCCAAGAGCTATCAGGAATCCTTTTGGATCCATAAGCCTCCTGGGGTGGGCCATCTGAATGGTTACCCCATCCCTGCAAAGACTCTTGGTCCCAGCAAGTCTATACCTGACCAAGCAGTGATCTGAACATGACAACAGAACAGTAAAACGCTCCTCCATTCCCAGATCACCCTCATCCCACCCTGTACAGAAAACAACTTCTAATGTGTGCCCAGCAGCATGATGGGGGCTAGATGCTACTTGGAAGAGACCCATAATTATCATGGTATACCTGAAGTCCTGAGCCACTCCTCACAAGGTATGGGTGGCTGTTGAAGTGCCCCAGCATCATAAGCTGCAGGGACTCCAACACTACCCCGAGACTACTCCAGCTAGCTCAGGAAATGAGACTGTTGGGCAGCAGCATGGGCAGCTACACCAACAGAATCTCTAACCTTTTCCAGCAACCCACCTTTGAGAAAATATATTCAAATCCTGCAGACTGGGGGATAGGATGCCTGGTCGGGGGGGATATTATACTCATAGACCACTGTACCTCCACCTCCCCCCTCCCCCCCCCCCCGGATCTTGCCTGCTGTTAGACAAAAAATCCTGGAGGGCAAAGCTGAAAGAGATTGCCCACCCCCAGCCCCATCCATCCAGGTCTCTCAAATACGTGCCAGATCAGCATATTAATCTGGGACCAAGTCTTGAATGGCATCTGTTGTACCATTCACTGACTTGGCATAAAGCAGTAGCATTTTGAGCCCAGGAACTACATGAAAGACCTCAGCATTACCTCCTGTAAAAATTACAGTTGTGTCTAGGATACGCAGAAATGCTCATTTACTCCATAAAGCTCCTTAATTGTTGGTATTTTAACTCAAAACTATGCCTAATCATCATAAAGTAGTCACTGTTCTCACACACTCTGAGGAACATTCCATGTTCTAGAGGGATTTAGTCTCAAAGTGATTTAGGGCTGTAGTGTTCTGCATTGGGATGCTTTTACTGGATGCCTGGATTTATGCCCTGAATGTAAATGAACTCCTTCAGCTTTGTAGCAGGACAACGCTATTCTTCTGGCCTTCAGCATAACAGAAAAGAGATTAAAACAATAAATAGAATCCAAGGCACTTCTAACAGGACCATTACATTTCCTGAACTTATCATATCCAGTGCAATAGAAATAGCCTCAATGTGTGCTCAGAACAGGAATAATACTGGAAACAAGAGGTCCAATGCTATTTCTATGCATTTCTGGCACAGCCAGTTGCACAGATCTATTGGCCTAGGTTTTCATAGGCCATTTCCGCACTACACTGTTATAGTACTATTATTCCACTTTCAACATCCTGTGGAATTCTGAGGTATGTAGTGTACTGAGGCCAATGAACTTTTGGATGAAAATTCTAAATGCCCCTCCCTAAACTGCAAACCCCAGGATTCCACAGTGTAGTGCGGTAACGGCCTGAGTCAAGACGTAACACAAACTTACATTTGTCCCTTGATTCATACAGGTTTAAGACAGCTTTATGAGACCCATCAACTCTGTGATGCCACCTTGGTGGCTGAAGGAAGGAATTTCCCATGCCACCGGTGAGTTGCAGGCTTTTGCCGTTTTGATAGCTTCTTTGGTGACAACCCAGGGCATGTCCTTAATAGTCACCAAGCAGGTGTTTTTCTTACGAAGGAAGAGTTGCCTAACCAAGAGCAGTGTGTACACAACAGCAAAGAGATGTTCCAGTTTTGAGGGAATGTCATAACCACTGACATGGCATATAGCACTCTTTTTCACAGTGGATCTCACCTGATCACTTCTCCTAATAAGACAATGATTCTGTTCTTTCACTGGCCATATGCCTGCAAAAACTTGAATTTTGTAATTCTTGTCTGACAAAAGCTCATTTTTTTTTATCTTTCTATTTTTTTTTCCCAGTAAGATTAGCACTTGGTAATCCTGCTCTTGGTAATACTAGATGAAGTTTATACAAATTACGGTTTATAATTGAGGTTTATAGGGGTTTATAAAATTATGCATACTGTGGGGAAACAGGATATGATTCCCCCCCCTTTTTTCTCTCTCTCTCCCCCCCTTCTCTCTCTCTCTTAATAATAGAACTCAAGATCATTCAATAAAACTGATTGGCAGGAGATTAAGGACTGGCAGAACAAAGTACTTCCTCACACAACACATAATTAATTTATGGATTTAATTGCCATCCAATATGGTGATGACCACAACTCTAGATGAAATTAAAAGGGGATTAGAAAAAATTCGTGAAGGATAAGACTATATCAATCACTTGGAGCTTTGAAAAGTACCTTAGGGATTCTGGGAATATAGTCCCCACAATCCCCCAGCCAACATCGCCATGCCCACTGATGGCAGGGGGTTCTGGGAACTGTAGTTCAAAAAAGGAACATCATAGTTATTGGCTATGATAGTCAAATGGTACCTCCATTTGCAGGCACCCATCAGTATTACTTTTGCAGGCACAACAATACAAGTGCACAGGGGCCAGGACCAACCTCGAGCAAGCATAGGTTACAACTACATCATCATATACTTGCTTGGCCCACCAGTGGCAATGTGTCAGGTGCACATGTGCTTAGGAGTAATATTCTCCCATTTAGCAGGTGTAACACAAGGATTGTACCCTACAATAACAAGCCAGGTAGTTTGGTGGTTCCCAACCAGGGCAAGAGGACAATGGTCCTCTCCTGTTATTTTTTCCCTCCAGCACATAATACTCTTGAAATCTTTTCAAATAGGGAGATTTTCTGTAGATATTTTGCTAGATACTGTGCCTCATGGTAAAGGCGCTGCACCCCTCCTCACAAAAAAAGATGAGATTTCTATCTGTTTGAGGACAAGATCTCTACATTTGGCCTCCAGAGAAATATGCATTTGAAATGTTGGCCGTTTCCGCACCTTACCTTTGTCCGGTGCCGGGGTGTGGGGATCACATGAGCAGCCTCTTGCGAGAGGCTCTTGCGTCCCCGCTGCTTTGGCTCTGCAGGAGCTGCCGGCCGGCCGACAGGCAACATGAAGGCTCTGCCTCTTCCTTCTGCAGTGCAGCCGGGTATTTTCCCAGACTGTGCTGGGGGAGGAAATGCAAGGGCCACAGCTCCGGATCCCCGCACGCAAGGTAAGTGTGTGTGGGGCCCCAGAGCAAATGTGCAATTGCGCACCATTTGTGGCTACAAGCTGAAAATGAAATAGTGCGTGATCGGTGCCTGCCGGCCCTGACAGCGTTGCGCGATTGCGAGGACGTAGTCTGAAACGCTCTTCGCAATCACGCGACACTCCGGAGGCCCTTTCGCATGGCAAGCGAAAAGGGCTGTAGTATAGATTAGCTTTACTACCCACTTCAAAGCCTCCTTTTTTCCTTCATGTATCTTCTCCACATTTTTTCCTCCCAGCAGATATATAGGTAAACCAACCCAGAGGAGCAGTAGTCCATGGGAGGTGCGGTACATTTCCAAGTTATTCCAAATGACACTAATTGGGG
Source organism: Cyclura pinguis (assembly GCA_030412105.1). Classification (NCBI taxonomy): domain Eukaryota; kingdom Metazoa; phylum Chordata; class Lepidosauria; order Squamata; family Iguanidae; genus Cyclura; species Cyclura pinguis. Next base: position 93,837,681 of record CM059600.1, on the reverse strand, counting down.
GCAAAACTAGACTTTAAAGGCCCTGTGTGTTCCCTGTGATTTAACACATTTTCCCTCCAACAACAGAAAATAAGTGCCCCAACAATCAGAACCGCAAATTAAGCAAGTTTTTACTTTCCAAAGATGATTTATGAAACAAAACATGCTAAAAGCTAGGGAGGAAAGGCACGTGTTACGACAAACATATTTTGCCACTTGGGGGAGCACCTCTTCCAAATTCATTCTGAGCGTATCATACAGTTTGACCCTGAGAAAGCCGAATATGAATGTCTTAAGATTTCTTCCATCCTGAGTGGTAGATGTTTCTGTTTAGAGACAAGAACAGACAAATCTGTCCATTTCATTTTCTCCCAATTAGTCATTTTAATTTTAATCACTCCCAATTACTCATTAAATTCATTATGTCCAGTTTCCAGATCTGGATGATTTGTTTTAGGTGGGCAGGAGGATATTTTTGTGCATTATTTTATCCTAATACATGTATTTATGCAAATAATTTTGCTTGATGCCAACTTTTCTAAGCCATACTCCTTAATGTAATCAGTATCTGTTCATGAGGCTCACTAATAGACATCTTTATATAAGCACTTGTATTTGGAGAACTGCATCCCAAAATTAAAAGAAATTGGAATTTCAAGGATAAAAATATGCTTTCATTTGCATATTCAGGAAGATTGATGCTAGGTAGTTTCACATACAAATACAAACTGAATGGGTTTCTCCCTGTCTCATTTTAGCTGGATTACATAAATTTGGGGGCTTTAGGGTCTTTATAACTAGCATGAGCTCAAGTTATGTTTTGATGTAGTTGCTTTACTGTCTCTCTTTATAGGGCACTGTTGGCCTCATTCAGCCCTTACTTCTATGCCATGTTCACCAGGCCATTCAGAGAATTCTGGGAAAGGCATGTTGTATTTGAAGAGATGAACTCTTGTATCCTTCAGAAAATCCTGAATTATATCTACACTGGGGAATTATTTCTCACACCAGAGACTGCTCAAGATCTCTTCACAACAGCTAGCAGGCTTGTCGTCCTCCCATTGCAGGAGATCATTGCCAGGTAAGACAGGATCCTGGTTTGGAACTGGAAGAGGGGCTATATTTGAGTAGGTGTTGATGAGATCCTTAAGAGACATAGAGCTCATCCTTGTAGGAGAAACACCATCTCTATAGGACAGACATTCTCTACTTGTGGTCTATAAATGCCTTGAAGGTCTATGTGTAGCCTTCTGGAGACTCGTGGAGCAAGCAGGATAGATTTTCTCCCCTTCAATTTCTTCTTCATTACTTTGAAAACTGCACTTTAATCATTTTTTTCTGGGGAGGGGGGTCCCTAGCTTTCATCAGATTTTCAAATATGTCTGTGATTCCAGAATGGTTAAAAACCACTATACAGCGCCAGATGAGATTCAACAGCTGAATATGCTGTCTGCATATAAAACAGCATGAAAGACTAGTCTCTTCCAGCAGGCCTAGCCTGATGATTTTTGAATTATGGATTTCAAATTGTGAATTTTAAAGTATGGTCTGATTATATTAATGTGTATTGATCTTACACGTTGTTTTACACTGATGTTATGTTTTGAACTGTTTTGTGTGTTTTAATTGATGTTATGTAATAACAGCAAAAACAATTTTTTAAAAATTAGCATTTTTGCAACAAGTTTGAAATGGACAAGAAATCTATAGGGATATCAAATGAGAGCATGGAGATATGTGCCAGAGAACATTCAGCACTGGTATCTGCTGAATAGAAGGTGCCCCGTCCTTATTTTCCTAGAGTGTATTAGGCAGGCCTTTCATTCTCATCTTTAACATGCTTGATCTCTGTGCCTCAGCAGAATTACGGCAAGGGTCAAGGATCAAGATCCTGGCAAAGGTCAAGGACTATAGTTCACCTGGGCCACAGATAGTCCCAGTTTTAACATAATTGGCAAGGCCAATAAAGAATGGAAAAGTTCCTGGTTCACACAAGAGTCTCTTAGATCTAGAGGTCCACAGAAAGCATAATCACATTCCTTCTTAACTAAAGGGGAATTCATTTAAGGACAATAACTAGGGCACTGCAACTAATCCATAGGAGTTTACCAGCAGCAGAGGGGCTAGTTGCAACCCGGTGAATCTTCTTAGTGGAAAATGGCATAAGATGTCCTTTACTGACTCTCTGGCCATTTCTGCACTAGACTGTTATAGTGCTGTTATTCCACTTTCAACACCCTGTGGAATTCTGGGGTTTGCAGTTCACTGAGGCCCAAGGGCTCTCTGGCTGAGAATTCCAAAGGCCCCTCCCTAACTGCACACCCCAGGATTCCTGGGGATGCTGAAAGTGGAATAATAGCACTATAACAGTTTAATGTGGAAATGACCTCTGTTGGCCTCATTCAGCCCTTCCTTCCATGCCATTTTAACCAGGCCTTTTGGAGAATGCTGGGGAAATTGTGCTTTTGTTTCTAGAGTTTTCCTGTGGTCTCTTCTCCTAAACTTCACAAAAGAAAAGCATAACATGACATGGAAAGCCTTCCTCTGACCATCATGTTCCCTGTTTCCTTCCCACAGAACCCTTGGACTCATTGATCTTGGGCAGGACTCATTTGGTATCTTCCCTCAGTGTGGCTTACCTCTGCCTCTACTGGGTTCTTCTTACCAAGTCCTACTCCAATTCCTTCCCCTGCTGATCTGCTACATCTTCCTCTCCTGCCAGTACTTTCTCCCTCTCCCTCTCTCTTTTAACACCACTGAAATAGACTGTAGATCAAGAGTAGGGAAAGTACAGCCTGGGGGTGACGTGTGGCTCCCCATGGCCCAAAAATGCACTTGGAATGGGAGGGCAATTCTGCCATGTTTTTGGTCCCCCTGAGCTGTTTTAGGCCCAGGAAATGCCTTTTTTAAACACTAAGTTAGAACTGGAAGTGAACTGGACCTCAAACGTAACAAAAGTGCCCTGACACCCCCCAGAAGCATTTGGGGGGAAGTGTGTGTGTGTGTGTGTGTGTGCGCAATGGAATGATGTGGCTCTCTAAGGTCTCTCGAGGAGCCAATGCACCCCTCTAATCCCTAGCCATTGCCCCCTCAGCTTAGACGACAAACAGACACTCACCCATCACCTTCCGAGAGACACACCCTCACCCCTCTCCTCCTAACCCATAGAGGTTTAGGCTGTGTATGGGGGGGGGGGATCACCCTTTACTTCATAGCTAAAGGGAGCCTAGAGAAAGACCAGTGACGCCTCACAGTCAAAGCAAAGTGGGAATGCCTTACTCTAAAATGGGGTGAGGGGTGAGAGACTCTCTCCTGCTAGGTCCATGAGGTGTCCATTGTAAAGAGGCAAAGAATCATAACCTCCCCTAAACTATCTTGGTTTTCAGGGCTTAGCAAAAGATGCAAATGCATGATTTTCAAAAACCTTGATGAGTTCATTGCCCTGGTCACAGTGTGGTATTCCATGCAGGGGAAGACATTCAGCATTCTAGTGGGTGTGCTCAGACCTTCACTTTGGTGTATAAGGTTTCTCAGCAGTTCCCTGTTGATCCTCATTTTATTTTCACTCTTTTCTCAGATTCTTGGCTGACAGTATTTCTATGGACAGCAGCCTAGGGACTTATGCTTTGGCATATGCTCACAACCACCATGCTTTGCTCCGTGTGGCCGCACACTACATTTTCTTGAACTTTGAGCCTCTTTCTGCACATGAGGCCTTTCCAGGCCTGGATCTCAGCACAGTGATCAGCATTATTTCTTCAGACAAGCTTCTGGTGTCCTCAGAACTGACTGTCTACCATGCTGTGCAGCACTGGGTAAGGTCTCAACCAGCAGAGCATCTGTTACTGATCAGGAAGCTCATGAGACAAGTTCGCCTCCCACTTCTAACTTCTGAGGAGGTTGCTACTGTCCAGCAAGATATTATTGCAGAGTATGGGCATGCGCACTTGCAGTGGGAGCAGCTGGATGGAGCTGGGAGACTTCTGAAGAGTGGGGGTCTCAGGCATGGCATGTATGATGACTGGATTGTGAGCTTGGGCCTCTTTGTAAGCAACATGCAGGGAGGAGTAGTTGAGCGTCTGAAAACTCACTTCTTGGGGTTCAACCTACAGATGGAAAGTTGGGAGGAAATCCCACCCTTGATGTATCTTGACTCCTCTGGCTTCTTGTCTGTCGGGCACAAGCTCTATGTCTCTGGGGGGCAAAGGCTTAATGGATCTGTCTTAGGAAATCTACATGAGTTTGATGCGCTTACAGGCCAGTGGATGCAGCTGCCATCCATGTCCATACCCCGCCGAGAACACGGCTTTCTAGCATGTAAGCAGAAACTCTATGCACTGGCGGGACGGAGTGGAAGAAGTGTGCTTGATTCTGCAGAAAGCTTTGACCTGGTACAGAAGTTCTGGTCTCCCATTGCCAGCCTTCCCTTTGCAGTCAGCCATTTCGCTTCTGCCACCCTGATGAACAAGCTCTACCTAATTGGAGGGTTCTCTCACACAAGAGCAAGCGGCCTTGCTCACCGTGGCATCCTGATTTACAACACAAACTTAAACTTGTGGAACCAGGTGCCCTTGGCATTTCAGTGTTACAAATCAACAGCGGTGACTATGGACAACGGGATCTTTGTCATCGGTGGACTAGTTGAGGAGAGCAGTCGACGCGAGACCCCCGGCACTGTAATCCGAGCTCTGATCTCTGGCACCCATAAGTGCTTTTTCCTCAGCAAGGATGGCACGGTGAGCCACGATGTTGCCATTCCAGAGCTCCCCATCCTGGTTTTGCCACCCTGTGCAGTGCAGTGGCAGAGGAGAATCCACGTGCTGGTAGGGAATACAATTTACCAGTGGAAGCCTGGAGAGTCCAGCTGGACCAGGAGTCGAAAAAGTGCTCCCAATACAAGGGTGACATTCTTAACAGTAGTTAATGGTGTGATGCTGAGGGTACCAAAGAAAACTCTACAGCCCCTTTTACAAGAAGCCTCAGCAGCATTGACAGCAGTTTGGGTAGCAGATCAACAGCCTTATTGAATGCTCTCCAAATCCAGGTCACTTTCTCAGTCTTTCAGTGGCACCCAGAAAGGAGAATTCCACCATACTGAGCTGTTCCTCTTGAGATCGCCAATACTGATTTCTTTAAGATTTGAATAACACTTAAATTGCTTCCTTCTTATGGCACTTGAGACAAGCTGTCCATGGCTGAGGCCAGTTGCTTGGCTACTGAATAAATCCCATTCCTACCACTTTCGTGCTTCTTAATGTCGCAAACAAGCACCTGGACAACCTCTGTTTGTCTTGCTCATTTGTTTTACAGTGTCTTCTGCCTCAGCACTCACATGCTTTCTCTTGACCCATGGCATCTAACCCTGCACACATCTGCATCTACCCATACTCAATGGTTTATTTTCTTTCTTCTCCTATCCTTCTTACCCAGCTCCTCTTTTAAAAAATTCTACATGAAAACTCACTGACCTCTCTCTCTCTCTCCCCCCCCCCCCATTTTTCAATGTCTACAGACAACTCATGACTTTTATCCTTGTTTCTTAACATGCCAAGAAGAGACCAGAACTAGAAAGGGTAAAAAGGAGAAAGCAACACCAATCAGGGGGAGAGGAAGAGAGTCACTGGTGATAAACCTTTCTTTCACAATATTAATTTACTTTACCTTTATAAATCTCTATTAAATTCTGTTATCCATTAATACATGGAACATTAGTAGGTGTACATGAATCCTCTTGATTTTATTGTTGCAGCAACTGTTTCAGGTAGATGAGGGCAAAATACAGGGTTGATTGCAAGGTGAGCTTCACAGTTGAGTGGAGATTTGAACTTGGGTTTCTCCACTCCTAGAGTGTACCCACATTATATATTTATAGCAGTTTGATACCACTTTAACTACTATGGCTCCATCCTATGGATCCCTGGGATTTGTCATTTCATTAGGTACTTAGAATTCTCTGTCACAAAGCTCTCATACAGCAATTTGTGGAAGGGACTAGAGAATTCCAAGAACGTGTAACCAAGTTACAGATCCCAGGATTCCACAGAAGGGAGCCATGGCTGATAAAGTCATATCAGACTGCTCTGACCGTGCAATGTGGATACAACCTTAGTCCAACCAGCCAGTACACTACACTCACCTCTCTGTCATGCTTTCTGTCTCCTCTGCCTCTAATACTGATCTAGCCATCTTAGGGCCAGTTTACACAATTAGCAAACCTTTTTCTATAATGTACAATTCTGGGTGATAGGTATATGCACTGGTGTTGATGGTTGTATGTTGAATTGTTTGCTGGATCAGGGTGAAGTGGTGGGGGGTGGGGAAAAGAACTCCTGAAAATAAACAAAACAATCCCACCCCCACAGCAATGTCCTTCCTTCCTTGCATTTATATCCCTTTGTTTAGCCAGAAGGGCTCCTAGGATGGCTTACAAGATATGTTTTCGTGCTCCTCTGTCCTACATCTAGCATGTTATTAGCATAAATCAGATTTCAGTAATAGCAACCATAAATGCAGCAAAGTACAAATCTGGTTTTGTGGGCCCACTTTCAATCAGCTGTACCCCTGATCAGTTATCCTGAGCACATCTTTGGTTGCAAATATAAGATACAGTACCAAGCATCCTACTAGTCTGGGATCCATGATGGGGACTCAGGCCAGAAATGCTTCTCTACTTGTACTCCCACCGTCCTTCCTACACCTTCCATCTTTGAGGCTGGGGCTTTTTTTTTTTTTTTGAGAGAGAGAGAGAAGGTCAGCTATTCCATTCCATTCCATATATGTGCACACACACAATCCAGCAAAATGGGCCTACTATCATACTCTCCAGGGATCTCTGCAGTACGAATAAGTCATAACAGTGCCAGTCTGAAAACTGGAGCAGGACTTAATTATGCTCTATAAATTATGCCCAACAGAGCAGCCATCTCCCACAGAGATGTGATCGCAGGTAGGCAGGTGAGACCTACAAATGGTCCTGCCCTGTCTCTTTGATACCCAGCTTGCCTCTCTCTCTCTATCGGCTTTGACGTTTTATTCCTCTCCTCCCAGCCGCTCTCCCCAAACTCTCTCACAAAGAGAACCGCAAACTGCCACGGTAGTAACCCTCAACAATGTATGCTGAAATCCTGGCTAACAACCATAACCCGACTTGGCTGCCCTAGTAGCTGGAAACATGATTCCCCAGGGGAGTTGCTACAATGCAGCCCCAAATGTTATATCACTTGCCTTTATGCAGCCACCTGCATGGCATAGTAATGGCCACCTGCTCAACCCTTCAGCTATATAAAGCACACCCACATCAAGCTGCTCAGCAGAGGCCTTGGTCTTTATAGCAATGGAAAAAGACAAAACAGCAACAGGGGAGACCTTCAGCCAGGGGAGAGAATTAAAGTCAGCAGAAACCCAATTTGAAGCCTCCACAGGGCGTATGGAACTATAGTTTGATAAAATTGAGTGAAGCATTACATTCTGCCACACTGCACTCTTTCCCTGCCCCAACTATGCTATTGAAGCAAAGCATGTCAAGGAAACAAGTGTGTAAATTGTTTAATATACCTTTAAAAAAACACCTCTGAGTATTCCTTGCCTAAGAAAAGCCCTGTGTGATTCATGGGGGTCGCCATGTTGACCGGCGAGTTGGGGGCACATGCACATACAAACTTGGAATTCTGCTTTCCTTGCTGCAGACCTGGAGAAATTTAATTTTGCCTCAATGGAACATTTCTACCAGTAGAGGTTAATATCACCATACCGAGGGTTGGGGCAGGTTTTATACAAAACTGGGGGGTGGTCACACTTGGAAGACTGAAAAGGATATGCATAGCTGGAAAGGGGATAGAAGAATGGTGATCAAGGAGGGCTGGAGAAACTCCTCTTCAAGAAAGTTTACTACATTTTGTGTTATATAGCTTTTTTTAAAATGTTGATTAATAGGAGATATGAAAAGAGGTACATAAGATGATGTGCAAGGTGGAGAAAGTGGTTAGGCAGAAGCGTTTCTCCTCCTTTTATCATATTAGAATTTGTAGTCAAACACTAAAGTTGAATGATGAGAAACTTGGGACCATTTAAAAGGACAACATGTAGTTAAATGGTCAAAATCATTGCTGCAGGAAGTTGTGGCAGCTGATTATTTGTCTTGGTTTAAAAGGGAATTGGACAAATTCATGGAGAATAAGGTTACGTATAGCAGATGGAGATATGCATTCTTAAGGATACCAGAAACAGTACTCTTCTGGGTATCAACTGTTGAGGAATGTAAGTAGGAGACTGCTCTTGCACTCATGTCTTGCTTGTGGGTTTCTCATAGGCAACTGGTTTGCCATTGGGGGAACTTAATTGTGGAATAGATGGGCTGTCACTCTGACCCCTATGGCTGTTCTTACACTGGGCGACATTTAACATTTTATTGCCAGCTGTCCTGACTAAGGCCATTTCCGCACTAGACTGTTATAGTGCTATTATTCTACTTTCAACATTCAGTGGAATTCTGGGGTTTGCAGTTTAGAGAGGCGCCTTTGAGGCCCCCTCCCTAAACGGCAAACCCCAGGATGCCATAGGATGTTGAAAGTGGAATAACAGCACTATAACAGTGTACTGCGGAAATGGCTTACAGATATCCTTTTAGAGCTGTTCACAATGCCATTTTTTCGCATTCTGAGAAACAATCAGCAAATTTGGCCACCCCACTGCTTTACCCGCAACTACAAAATGTTTTTGAAAAAGTGGGAAAAATCAATCTGTTCCAAATACGGATCCCTCTATTTATTCTCATTCTCTGCTTCCTGGTTTGTATTGTATTAGCTATTTTTAAGAATACCTACCCTCTTATCCTATGACTGCTAAATTTATTTGGGAGTCTTTCTACTTAGGATCTTTTGACTCTCACACGGACAGAGACACACAGTCACAGGCAAATATTGTACATATTTTACTCTCAGAAGTCTAAAATCTCTAAAGAAAGGGTTTGCCCATAACTCAAACTGTGAAACTGTAAGAACTGAACCTGCTTTCCTGCCAGGTAGCATGTATATTCATTACCCTTAAACCAAGTGTTTTCGGCATTATCAAAGTGCATTCCATATTCTTTAAGATAATATTCTATAAAACCTATATTGGTTTTTAATGCACACACCATTTTAATGCACATGCTGTTTCAAATAATTCCAGATCTTCTTTTCTCTCATCCATTTTACATGCTACAAAACCCCCAACAGATTAAACAGAACATTATAATGGACAATATCCTTAATTATTAAAATCACTTTTTACATAGGCAAAAGATAAATATCTAGATATTTATTGACGTAATCTACTTTAACTTCTTTCATTTAAAAAAAGCAGCAGAACCAGCCATGTTTTGCCATACAACTTGTTAGTACTCTTGCTATGATAGCAGATGTATCAAAATGACTGAAGAGATGAAGTCTCCTGTGCCATAAACTTGCTAGGTAGAATTAGGTAAAACACTCTTTTTCAGGCTCTGGTGATAATGATACCCATGAAGCCCACAGGGTTATCTTCTGTGTGTGTGTGTGTGTGTGTGTGCGCGCGCGCTTTCAAGTCACCTGGTGACTTATGGTGACCTCATGAATGTCATAGGGTTTTCTTAGGCAAGGAATACTCAAAGGTGTTTTTGCCAGTTTCTTCCTCTGAAATATAGCCAACTGCACCTAGTATTCATGGGTGGTCTTCTATCCAAGTAGTAATCAGAGCTGACCATGCTTATCTTCCAAGATCAGATGAAATCTGGTGCCTTTGGGGTATCTTCCATGGGCCTACTTTTTTTCCAACGCATCTCCTAAAGTGATTTAACTGACAGCAATACAGCTCAGGGGCTTCTCTGTGGCAGTAACCTGCTAACAGTCCCCTGCCCTCCTGCAGGAAGTTAGATGAGCCCCTCCCTGGCAGCTTGTCTTTCAAGACAGCTGCACCAGCCTGTTATAGCATTGAAAGACATAAAAGAACTCAGTAGCACATTTTAGCTTCTAGGCAAGCAGTAACTATGCCTTTTTATTTTATCTGCAACGTAATGGTCTCTAAGGTTTTGTTGTTGACGTTTTATCAACTCTGGTCCTCTGTTTTGTTTTGTTTGTTTTGTTTTGATTTTTGTTTTAAAGTGACTTTTGTTGAAATGCCTGAACTAGTTATAGCCATTTTCCAGAGTTTGGATGTAATACAAGCAGAAATGTTACCCTATAAAGCTTTGATCTAGAGCTAACAAGGGAGCAAGGACATTCCTTTTAAAAGCAACTGGGGGTGGGTTGATGTCCTTTGGGGGGATATAATTTTAGGCTTTTTTCTTACTGTTTAGATTGGTGTGTGTGTGTGTGTGTGTGTGTATGAAATAGTAAAAAGCAATGGGTAACTTAATACGCTCCCCCTTCAAAATCAGACATGAATTATTCGGCAATATTTTACCTCTTAAAAATATTGCCACTGGTAGTAGCAATTATTCATTTTAAAAGGTAACTGTCCAAGTTGTGGTGGTTTGATTGTTTTGCATTAGATGTTCACCACTTTTAGGCTGGGGAAACTCTAGTGGTGACTGTCTAGAAATTATTTTATAAATGAAGGGATAAATTAAAAAATAGTAATATGTGAAACACTTTGAACAATTGAAAAGTCCTATACAAATGTTTGCTGCTGTATTGACAATTTCTAGAATGTGAGATTTTGTCCCAAGTTAAGCGTTTCTAGTGGAAGATGCCATTTCAGATGCTTCTTTGGGTCGTTTTCATTGTTCCTGGCAGTAGAAGGAATATAGTACAAATGGGTAATCTGCTGTCACTGACTTCCTCTTTATTTGGCATAATAAAGAAGGGGAAAGAGACCTGTATTGTTCTGGTTTATACAGTGTCTCCAAACTCTGGGGATCAGTGCAGAGCGAAGCCCAGCACCGTGTATTGTGGATGCTCAGATGCCATGGCAACCAAAGGGGTCAGGAGGCTGGAAATTAATTCCATTTTCAGTCAGTAAATGAGAGTCAGAGGCCAGAGTATATTCATTTATATACATACAGATGTATACGTGCCTTGGTGCTTACATACAGTTGTAAATATGTGCACACACAGCTTCACACAAACTCATAAAAACAGAAATGCAAAATAGAAATGTGTATGCTGTCATGGTGAACGCAAACATGCAACTGTCCACAGTCATATGCACAAGAGATTAAATAAGGAGAGTGCCATTAAAATCAAATGTGAGTGTTAATTTCCTTTGACAAACCCTCAAATTCAAATTTACATCCCTTGAGTACCTCAGTGAACTCTGACTTGGAATAATTTGCTTCATTTACATTTTAATGTAGGCAAAACTTTGACTTTGATTAGTTCAATTACATTGTTCAAAACTACACTAATGAAAGTCAAAATGTGATTCTGAACCAAGCAGGGGTTATGAAGCCAGGGCAACACCCCCACTGACTCACTCGGACGTAGGGTTTCGAGTGTACAATATCCACAGAGAAGCCAAAGGAAATTCTTGCCTGAAAAGACTCTGTGAAGAAATATATGACAGCTGGAATCCATTGACACAGCTTTCTCAAAATATTGTTGTTGTTGCATGCCTTCAAGTAGCTTCTGACTTATGACAATCCGAAGGTGAACCTCTCACAGGATTTTCTGAGGCTGAGTGTGTGTGATGCTCCCAAGGGGTACCAGTGGGTTTCTGTGGCTGAGCGGGAGATTGAACCCTCGTCTCCTGCGTCTCAAACCACTACACCACGCTGACTCATCTTCAACATACAGACGTCTGCAAATATTTACATCCTAAAGCCCTTCATAGTTTTGAACTACAACTCCCATCATGTCTCACTGTTGGCTATTGTTACCCTGTTTACTGGGGGTCCCATGAGGGACACCAAAATGTGCTCAACAATAGGTGGGGAAGATTAGCTCTGAGCACTGCTTTAGCGTTACGAGAGGCAGGGTAACTTAGCAGGATCTTGAGCCCTATGTCTACGGGGTCAGGCCGAGTCAAGGAGCACACAGAAGTTGAAATAATAAACGTGGTTTTATTAAAGACACAATCAAAACAGTGTATGGAGCACACTCACACGAGATAACTAAAGAAATAAAGGTTGGAGTGGGATAGAGGGGTTTTTAGAGGAATTGTTGGTTTGGGTGATACTTCACCTGTCCTGAAACCCGGTTGGAAGCGGAGAAGCTGGGGAGCGTGGATCTCAGTACGTGGAGCTGAGGGGAAGGCTCGCTGGACAAAGCGACAGCAAGGCGGGATGGAAGCCAAGAGCGATCCAAGGAAGCGCTCAAAGTCAGGGGTTTTTATAAGGAGAATTGTGGTTGCAGGCTAGGTCGGACTTGGGGACAACAATAGATTTGGGGCTGGAGACAAAGCCTCCGAAAGGTCAGAATTTGAATGATTGAGTTATAGCCAAATTGTCAATAGGATAGCCAGTATGCAAACGCGGAGTACTTGAGCGTTGCATAGTCAGATCATCAAGCTGCCAGCGTGGGGCAGAAGATCGTTTGAGAGCTGCGTGCATACCCAATGAAGGTACTTGCCTTGAGGTCTCCTAAAGCTGCGAGTCGGCTGTTTCTGGCCTGCCTGTATTGTTTTGGAATATTACGGCGATTATCGGCCGAGCCTGTATGCGTGCTTGTCCGGGGGCCTCGCAAGCACGTGGAAGGGAAGGGTATGTGAAGCCGAATTAGTGATATCAATAGATATCTTTTTATATCCCCAAAGCTCGGGCTAGCCAGGGCAGGAACACTATGCTCTCTGGGTTGATGGGAATTGCTGCCCAACAATACCAGGAACCTGGGATGTACTACATCCCTGTTTTTAAAAATAAAGCAACCATTTGTTTCATAGGAATTCTATCTGAGACTAATTCATGCGTGTGACACACTCCTATATCTATCAGAGCAGCAATAACCCCTTAAGTGTCTGACAGGTTTTGCATACCTGTGGGACAACTTTAATATAGATATCTTGCCTTTTATTTTCTAATACATATCCTTAGGTACACAAACACACAATTTAACAACAGCTCAATTAATTAGAACTGGCTGAGTCTTTTATCATGTAATTGCAGAATCGTTAGGGAAGTAACGATTAGTTGTTGTCATTCTTCCATGCCTTCAAGTTGTTTCTGATTTACAGCGATCCTAAGGCAAACCTAGAGAGCCTGCATGATGTAGTGGTTTGAGTATTAGACTATAATCCTAGTGACCTGGGTTGGAATCTGTGCTCAGCCATGGAAACCCCCTGGGTGACTTTGGGCAGGTCACAGTCTCAGCCTCAGAGTAAGGCAATGGCAAACTCCCTCTGGACGGGAAAAAAAAACATTAAAGGTTTGCGTTAGGATCAGCACAAGTTGGAAATGACTTGAATGAACATAACGACAAAACGAACTTATCATAAGGTTTTCTCGGCAGGATTTATTCAGAGGGGTTGCCTTCCTCCGAGCCTGAGAGAATGTGACTTATCCACAGTCACCCAGTGGGTTTCCATGGCTGAGGGAGGATTCAAGCCCTGGTCTCCAGAATCATAATCCAGTGCTCAAACCACTGCACCACACTGGCTCAGTGCCGTTGTCATTATGTGCCCTCAAGTCGACTCTGACTTATGATGACCCTGTCCTAGGATTTTCTTGGCAAAGTTTCTTTGGAGGAGTTTGCTACTGCCTTCCTCTGCAGCAGAAAGTGTGACTTGCTTCAGGTCACCCAGTGGGTTTCTATGGTGAAGTGGGGATTGACAGCCATGTCTCTGCACTAATCTTGTTTCTCACCCTGATCCTCAGGAAATCCTGCTGATTCTTATGAATGTAGGTATGTGTGCCACTTCTAATTTAGCAGCAGTTGTATTTGCCTCTAACAGGACCACACAGCTGGTGGGAATTGCAATTTGGCTAGTCCAATCGCACTGATTGTGTATTCAGAATAATGCGGAATCCCTTTGTGATCATACTAATATTTCAAATTTTTGTGGTGTTGGCACTATTTGGAGTTGTGTGCTGGATGCACAATGGTGAACGACCAGACTGAAGCTATGTTTAATGTGGTGGGGGAGTGGTTACTCCCTGCCCCAGCAGGAAGAGTGTTAGGGTCAGTACAACATCCCTTCCAAGATGTATATAAGTATATTCTAAAATGAAACCCCTGACCACCTAGGAGAGCAAAGGTCAGCGGAAGAGGCCTCTGGTCAAATCATGTAGCAAGCACTAGGGATGGTAATTCTAGATTTTGCCATTCCTGAGAGAAGTCAAGAAAAAGCAAACTATTTTTTCTTCCCATAGTGTTGAGTCACTTGGGAACTTTTTTTCTTGCAATGTCAAGAGACTGTGTAAGTTTCTAAAGAAAGCTACAGAGCTTTCTCTAAAGCCACACAGTTTTCCTGAAAGTTGCAAAGCTTTCCTCTGAAAGCAACGGAGCTTTCCAAAAAGACGGAGGGGAAAAAGCACACAAGACAATGTGGCACAACTTAGCATTTTGCACAACTTTACATTTTGCACAGTTTTAAATGCTGTACGTTATACATGGTGCACAGCTTTAAAATTCTATGCAGCTTTAAAAGCTTTTTTGTCTCCTAAAAGACAGGGCAGAAAAGCACAAAACAGAATGATGTGCAGCTTCAAAAGCTTCTTTTTTTCTTTCTTTTTAAAGGAGTTTTCTAAAAAGACAGAGAAAAAAAAGGCACAAAATGGAATGTTGCCGAACTATAAAATTGTACAACTTTACAAGGGGAATGGGAACTACAGCCCTGAAAGTTCAAGAAACAGTACATTGTCCACAGAACAAACAGATTAATCATGTACACAGAAGGACAACACTTTAGTATAAGTTTCTTAAAATGTGCAGTTCACAAAGTAAGTAGGTTTTGTTACGCTTAGAAAATAAATGTTCCCACAAGGTTGCAGGAACTTTTGGCGTGCTGTTTTTCCTCCCATAAATGTTCCCTAGGGGTCCAGAACTCCAAATTCCAAACTCCCACTTGAAAACTGCCCATCATTTCCTAGCTAGCACCCGTGCTGAACTCCAGTACGTACCACCATCAGGTTTGCTAAGTTTCCTAATTATACTGTTGAAATACTAACTATATCCCAGACAAGACTCTGTCTCACCAAGCAGTTGGTAAGCAATGTATTATAGAGAAGAAATGCCGTTGATAGGAAATATAAAGCTTCTGTGATGCCTTTCTTAATTGGTTGCTTTCTGAAACATTACTGTCTTTTTGAAAATTCAGGCGGGTAACGTATCTCAGGAAGCTGAGGGAGACAGCACTGATTTATAAGAAGACCTTTTGTTGAAGTCAACATTCTGATGTCATGTTTGTTTCCCATTTGGGATGCTCTAAGGATTCCAAAATTCAAAAGTAGTCCTGGGGAATGTGCTTGAAATTTCAACCAAGAGCCACAAGAGGAAACTTCCAGAGGCCTCTCAGTCTTAGAGACAGTCTATTCCACTGTTGAACAGCTCTTACCACGAAGAAGTTACTCCTAATGTTTAAATGAAACCTTTTTTCTTGTAATTTTAAACCATTGGTTTGTGTTGTAGCCTCTGGAGCAACAGAAGACAAACTTGCTCCATCTTCAATATGACATAATTTCATATATTTCAATATGGCTATCGAGTCACCTCTCAACTCTCTCTTCTCCAAGCTAAAGAAACCCAGCTCCCTAAGTCATTCCTCATAAGGCTTGGTTTCCAAAGCTTTTATCATCTTGGATACCCTCCTCTGAACACAATCTTTGCTTAAATTAGTGCAATTTTGGAATGACACTTAGAAAATCTGAAAAGAGTCTGATTCCTTCTGTCTCCTGTGTTCATGAATGTCTCATATCTGGATAAATTCTGAAATCCATGCCAGGTAATAACACTTTTCTTGGGCCAACTGAAAATCAGCAACTCTTCCTAACATTTAGGTAGCATTTTCCTCCTGGAGAGATCTCATAAGGCTACTAGTAAAAATAGCAAGTAGATGGACAAATTGGTAAGCAAACTGAGAAGTCTCATTGGAAATAACTAAGATTTCTCATGTGTAATTGAAGCACTGACAGATCAACTAAGAAAGACCATGCTCTTGCTGCAGAAATGAATTCTCTGGTGCCCTTTGAGGGGCCAAGTTCATCTGCCATCTATGCCTATCCAAGACTACAAACTCTTAAGGATCACTAAAACAGAAAAATGAGTAGAAAAAATGTATCCACTTGAAGTCTCCTTGGAAAGCAGAGTCTCCTAGGTCAAGTCTCTGCTTGCGTGGTGTTGTTACTACCCAATTAATTAGTTTAAAATTGACACAGAATGACACAGAAGCCACAAAACAACAGAGGGTGTAAAACTGGCAGAAAGGGAGAGATGTGCCCTGCTAGATTTGCAAGTACACATACATATAAATGCTCAGATACATGTGAATGTCAATGTATCATTCAACAGTGTAATAACAGGAGAGCCCAGTTCTCTTCAGATCCAATTGCCTCTCTAGTAAGGATAGATGTATCTGTTTGGTTTGGTTTCTGTCAGATCTGCCCTTTACCAGTCTTAAGATAGTTCCAAGCCAATTTCTGCATCTGTCTGTGACTTTTCAAAAAGTCTAAAAGGAAATTTATATGAATTTTCATACACATTTCTTCTAATTTTTACATGTGTGTATGGAATTTTGTCTAACACACGCCTTGTGTAAGTAATTTTGCAGAAAGCACTTGGCTCGGCGTATCATAGAGCTGATCCAGGCCAAATGCCTCACTCTGAAAGGTCTTTCCTCTGAACCAACCATTTGGGGCCTGCCTTCCTAAAGGGAAAAACGTTTTCTGGAGTAAGGGCAGCAGCACCTTTCCAAGGTGGGATGCCTAGCCATTCTTGGTGCTCTGCCAGCGGAGGTGCACTCCTCCCTTAATGGAAGGGTCAGACTTGGCCATGTTGATCAGTAGAAGTTATCAAGTGAATCCTGCCCATCATGTAGTCATAGTTGCACACCATGCCAATGATGGCTGCCAATAGGATTGGGAGAAATACTCAGTGTAATAGACAGAAGTCACTTGGAATGAAGCAGAGGAAGATTTGCTGTACGGCAACACAGAGTCTGTAGGTATGCTGCCTCCTGTCCCCGCAACAAAGAAGCTCCGTCTCCAAATTAAAAATAGACAAATAAATCTGTGCATTCTCATTACACAGAGAGAGGGACCTTTGCAGCTTGGAATCTAATTCGGTAATCCATAGAGAAACCAGGCAGTAGCATCAATGAGATGTGTATAATTTGGAAAGCAGGACAAATGCTAGCTGTGTACGATACAATGCCAAAATGACTATCTAAGCTGTGTTTGGGTTCTGGTGGACCTTCAGGTCACCCTTCTCAACCTACAATGCCATCTGCTTTTAGATGTGCCATAACCACATTTCATCTCGGCCTCAAGTGTTTACGTCCATCTTTCAGCAAGATCCTCAGTTTGGATTCTGTCAGTGTAAATGCCAACAGACAGTGCAATAGACAAATGCTCATCCAGCCCTCTCCCTCTCTCTCTTTCTCTGCTCTCCTCCAGTTCCTCTGTCTTGCAGCGCAAATAAATTGCTTCAGATTCCTGTAACTCAGGCAGAAAGCCAGGCCCCTTGCTGATCAAACCAGCCGACCTGGATAGTGTTGCTATGGTAACTTCCACTTTCTTTCCTCATCCCTTTGTTTGGCTCCGGACCCAGACTTTGTGCACAGTCATAATGGAGGCAGACTCTTGGGATATTTCGGGCTGAGGTGACAGTAATTTCATGCAGCGCAGTGGCATGTCATTTGGCCCCTCCCCTTCAGGGCGTAGAGCAGGGAATGCTGTTGACCAAGAAGGCTTCATGCAGTGACGGAAGATAGCAGGAGAAGAAAGCTCTTCAGGCTTTGGGAAAGAAAAGAATAATAGTAGTTCTTTCTCGGTCTATCTTCCAAATAACATGCATGAGAAGAACACCTTTTGTCTCCTCATCTAACATTCCTTATCTCACCTCTGCCTGTGGCATTCAGGAAGTTGTCTAACTGGACAGATTGTTTCAGCATATCTGGGTGTATATGCGTATGCATGAAGACTCTTCTTCAGCACCTTTTCCCCATCTTTTGCTACCCATAATATAACCAACAGACTCTTTTCAGGCACAGGGTCTTTAAGGAACAGGAAGAAAGCCACATTGGTGGATAGGTCCCCTCATAGTCCTCACTGACACCAAGAGAAGCTACTCTTTTAAAACACTAGTGTTAGAGATACCTCTAACATCTGGAAATGGAGAGATTATGTTGCGGACTTGTAATGCTGGGCTTTATTTTAGAGCTGCGGGCATAAAAGCCTGAGGGGAGGGGGTTTTATCACTTTCCTGGATTTGCCTTAGATCTAGAAAAGACAATATGCATGCATGTTCTGTAATTCTGTGCCTGGACAAGATGCAGAAGCATTCCTCAGTGCTCTTAAGTATCTGGGCAAAGCACAGGCACATTTTGCATTCCGAAGAGAGTATTCTCTCCCAAATTCGCTCTTTAAAAATTTAGTGACATCTCTGGGAAACAGTTGAGCGGTACAAATGAAAGCTTTCATTTTGCCACTAAACCTTCCTTACTCCGATGTATTTGAATATTTGTCAATATTTAGTCTTTAATTGCTTTCTTTTGTGAATTTTAGAATAAGAAGTACTGACAAGGTGACCGTATATAAATTCTCCTTAAAGTCCCAAATTTCTTCAACTCTGATTCTGAGCAGTGCAGCCTTCTGTCAATCGTTATCTAGTGACGCCATCTCTTAGTGTCTTCTTTATGGTGTCCATAATACAATTTTATTTGGGCAGTGGCAACTGCCTGTGAAATTTCATACAATGTGCAATATTAAGTGACATCTTTCCTTCAAAAACTTTTAAATGTGTCTGTGCTATTTGGGAAGTGTATAACATCTGGTTCTGTAAACACCTAAAAAGTTTTTCTTGATAATGGATTCTTCAGATTGCACGTTAAGCATTTGGAGTCCTACTGTCCCTTTTAAACTCCTCACAGCTTAAAGTAGGAAATTCTTTTCCCCTTCCCTGTTTAAGATATTCCTAAAAAAAGGGGGTGGAGCATTCATGACAGTGTAGTGTGATGGTCTGAATGTTAGACTGTAGTGTCAGAAATAAGCCCCTTATATCTTAATAATTCATGCCAGTGAGGTCTTTAAATAAAGAGGCTGAATCAGAGATTCTTAGATCAAGCAGCTTGACCGCAGCGATCAAGATTTTCTTTTGTCAATTCTGCAGAATTGGGTGCCACACCCTTTCATCAGAGAAATGGCACACCACACAAATCGAACATCCTACCTTTATACCCTATTTCCTCGGCCGCAAGCTGACTGCCCCTCTCACCGATTGGTTGTTGCTATTGGGGTGCACAATGTTCCCGATCCGCCTACCTAAAAATCCTTTTCTGATTCGTTACAAGCATTTCCTTGTCTTATTTGAATCCCCACTCGGCCATGGAAACCCACCGAGTACCCTTGGCCAAGTCATGTTCTTTTGGCTTCAGAGAAGAGCCATGAAAACCTCTCTAAATAAATCTTGCCAAGGAAGTCCAATCGTAGGTTCACCTTAGAAGCAGCTGTAACAACTTGAAGGTACAACAATAGCCCCAACCAATGAAGCTTAAGTACAGGTGAAGTTTTGTGTTAGTTAACAAGAGTAAGAAGGAAGTTGCCCATTTTCACCTTTCACACAGCAGAAGCATTCATGATGTGAGCATCCAAGCTCCTCTTCCTCTTTGATCATGTGCTGGCCCTCCTGGAGCATAAAGAAGACACCAAGCATGAAGATCAGGAATTATTTTTAAAAGACAGGAGGAGGGGGGTTAAAAATGGGAGATGAAGGATATTCACAAACTCTTAGTAGGGGCCTTTCTGCACTACACTGTTATAATGCTACTATTCCACTTTCAACATCCTGTGGAATTCTGGGGTTTGTAGTTTATTGAGGCCAAAGAGCTCTCTGGCTGAGAATTCTAATGGTCCCTCCCTAAACTGTACACCCCAGGATTCCACAGGAGGTTGAAAGTGGAATAATAGCTCTATAAGAGTGTAGTGTGGTGGGGCTCATGAAAGGGGCTGGCTCTCTTCATGTAAAAATCCCAAGATCTGTAGGAGGGGGAGAGATCCCACAGAATTTTCTACCAATTCCAATTCCTCTACTGACTTCTCTCCATATGACCACATAAGCATGCATTATCTCATAAAATCCCACATTTATATTCCTCTGTTAAATTTACAAAGTGTTCCACATATATGCAATGATAACGCCACCTATATGAGTTAAAAGCAACCATGTATCAGTCAGATAACTCAGAATATTTAACTCCATAATCTTTACACACAGTGAAGAAAGCAACTCTGTCTTCACTTGGGTTTATATAGCAACCATAGAATCAACATTGCCCTGAATGTTCATGTGCATTACAAATTCCGCTATTCTCTTTCCTCTTTCACATGAACAATCATATATTAACATAAATATTAGGAGAGCAGCTTTGCAGCAATTTAAGCTGCATGGGTGAACATGCCCTAAAAGTAATCTATTGGTTTATTTATTGCACTTACAAGAAGATCTCCCTCCAGGGAACTTCCATCCAAGTAGCTTATGCAACTAGTCCACCAGGCTGCACAATGTTTCTTCAGCCTTAATTCATGCTGTGAAACAAACAGCTGGTCTACAGAAAATGCTATATATGTAAGGTCTCAGTCTCATCCTTGATACAAGAGGGATCAGGTTGTGTCCAAGTCCCATGTGCTGATGCAACACTGTGCTGGCCCCATTTGTGCAGAATGCAAAACTTAGAGCTTCATATGTTGTTGGACTGCAACTCCCATCATCTCCAATAAGCATGGCCAGTAATGAGGGATAATGGGAGTTGTAAGTCCACTATATCTGTAAGAACCAAAATTGGCAAAAGCTGAACTATAGGACTGAATTGCACGGTCATTGATACTTAGCTTGAGTCAGGACAATAAGCATCTCCTGTTTGAAAAAATCTCCAGCACCTTCACTTAAAAGGATCTCAGACAGCAAAGTTAGAAAAGGCCTTTCTGTTGGACTTGGGAACGGGAGGACAATAAGTCAGAGCAAAATAACCCTGGGCTGAATGAACTTGTTATTTGGCTAGGTGTGGAAAACTCAAGCACATGGGCAACAGGAATGGTACACTTGACCAGAACCTGTGGGTCCATGGAAGTTCAGCCAATTCTGCATTTCCATTAATATGAAGTGTAAAAATGAGTCTAAATAAATTGCAGGTCGTGCTTGAGCATATTTATGGAAACTAAGTTCCCTGTACCTTTGTATCAGTTGTTCAGATAATGCAAGACTTGATGGAGCCAACCTAAAGCGGTACATACACCTTGAGAGACACAGCGGCTGTGCTCTCTTGTGTCATATGACGTCTCAGGAACTACCAGTCTCAGAGTTCTTTCTGCAGGAGGAAGGTAGGCAAGAGGGACGGCGGGGTGGGAGAATAAATGCTCCACAATAATCAAGGACGTGTAAGCAGATGACATGTTTAAAAAGAGAACTAAAAGATGTTAAGGAACACCAATCAATCTTCCAGGTTTTCAAAACAGACAAGTCCTTTCTGCAGTCTGGCTCAGGCAATATTCTGACTGGGGAAGCAGATGAACATAAACAAGATGAAAAATGGTTTCAATATACAGACAGTGATTGCAGCAACTGATGATGAAGAGAAGCTGCCAGATGCAACACGCGACTCCAATCTAATGCTTTCAAAAGACAGTTAAATAATATCAACACCATTAGAATCATAATATTCAAAAGAAGGCTTAGAAGACGTATGAAAGAAGAATTTTACACTATTTGATTCTCTCCATCTGCTGTCCCTCTCAAAATCCAGGCATGTGGCTAGTGCAAGCTGTCTGTCTCTGTTTGGGTTTTCAATTCACCTGTCAATATATGGTGACCCCTATGCATTTCATAGGGTTTTCTTAGGCAAGGAATATTCGGAACTAGTTTTGCCAGTTCTTTCCTCTGAAATAGGTATTCATTGGTGGTCTCCCATTCAAGAACTAACCAGGGATGACCCTGCTTAGCTTCCAAGTGCAAGTGGGATCTGGTGTCTTTAGGCAATTTAGGTCTAGTCAGCACTCATCAAAAACTGTATGAATTTTGTGTTGGGGTGAGATTGTTTAAAGCACTTAGCTATTTTGCTTATTAAATATGAACTTGCATGAGAACTGAAGATGTAATTCATCAGTTTGCAAAGAAAAATGCCAGAAATATAGGGCTTTAAAGTGAATTGGTGCATATTATAAAATGTTTGTAGTGGTATTGGTCCATTAGGGGGAAGAAAAAAAGAAAAGAAATCAAAAGATGAAGAGGGCAATACCATTATAAGGACAAAACTCAAAATTATGAAATGGTCAGTTGGCTTTGTCAGATTCTTCTTCAGGCTAGATGTTATGTTCAACAGGGAAACAGATGGCTGTTGGGAGCATGATGGACAAGCCCCTAGGTGAGCCATAGTGTAGCTTCAGAAATGTAGAAAATCTAATTTCAGAATTAAATAGTTCTCTTTCATGATTCATGAGACCATATGTATGGGATACAATTGTGGGATGTGTATGGGTGGGGTCCTGTTTTCCAAGTTTATAATGTGCTCACTCAAATGATGCCTGAACCGCAGGAATTTGAATCTAAGTAGATAACACATATGTAGGCTATTGGGATTGCTTCAGAATAAGGGTTTGGTTAGGTATAATTATGATCTAGATAAGAATACTTTTCCCATTGCACCTTGCAGGGTACTATTTTTAAACTTCTAAAGTTTTGTTCTGCAACCACAATTCCAAAACCTAAAAATAATGTGCCTCTTGTTAGCCATTTCAGCTTTTCATGCAACTCATGCAGATATAGGTGGAGTTTAAGACTAGAGTAATAATTCTCTCCCAGATCACCCCACCATGATTCTTTAACGATATCTCAATTTTCATATTTAGAAACATGATTGTAAAAGCAGGAGCCTTCAAAATAGCAGCAATCCTTTCAGAATTAGCAGCAGACTTTACCAGAAATGCACTTACTGTGTGAGATATAGCTTTTGCATAAAATATTGGAAAGGTTGAGGCAGAACAGGGGGAAAAACTGCAAAAGCAATATGTTGAATACTGAGCAGCAATGATTTACAGGATAATGATTACATTCTTGTTTATTCATAAGGGTTTTGAGCTGTGTTCTGTGTTCAAATGGCACACAGTTCATAGCACTGTCACTGAGAGGTTGAAATTTAATGGGAATATATTGGGTATATGTAAGGAAAGCTGCTGATTCAGTATGATATATTTTTGGTTTTAGCAACACTAAAAAGGCAAACACTGCAGAGATTTTAACTCGGAATTTACTTGATGCGGTTTGTCTCATTCTTCTTTCCAATTAGTAGAAAATTTGAGCTGAAAACATACAAATTACCACAGACAACTAGATTATGCTTTCAGCTGGATATTATAAGGCTCTTTACATTTTGCTCTGAGCAGTTGTTTAAGATTGCCAATAGTTGCAAAATAGCTGCTGTATTACTCCCTCCCCCATCCCCCCTGCAAAGGTGCTGGCACTTCAGGGATGGCAGGAATGATTTATAAATCTTTCTGCTCTATAAATGTAAGATCATTATCGTTATTAATGAAGTTAATTGCCGTACTGCAGCAAAACAGCCTCATCAGTTTCTCGATTTGCTCTTCAGCCTGACGACAAGCAGATAAAAATGTAACAAACACATCAAACAGATGAAAAATCCAGACACATAAACAACATCACATTTCCTACAAATGGCATACTTTGCATTTCGTGGCTGTAATTTCTTTGCTCCTCAACCCTGTTGGGATTTTTAGCATAAATGCAGAAACTTATGTACAAGGGAGGCTGACTTTCTCTCTATTTTGTGGATTTTATTAGTCTCCATTTGTTTTGCTCTTATGTTTTATAATGTCACCAGATTCACTTCAGTTTAAATTAAGGTGGTTTGTATTTTAGGCTGTCTGTGACCCAGCATGCACGTCCTCATTTATCAGGGAAGTTTCATAACTGCCTCTGATAAATCCCATAATTGTGACTGTTTATTTCTTTTGCATCAGGATCAGCAGCTGATGATAACACAGAGCGTTGCCATAAACATTTATCGAAATCCTCTGTGCTTCCCTCAGCCTTTTAATTCCTATCGTTTTCTTTTGATCAGTGGGCTGAGTGGCAGCCCGATTTTGCAATTATGGTCGGGTATAAACAACATGTGCAGGGGAGCAGATGAGCCTTGAGCGAGGAGGGCATCAGTCCTTGCTTGTTAGGGGTGGTTTATGATGTGATGTTGTAACTCATGAAGATAAATGGACTCTCTCTTCAAGCCTGAACCAGCATTGCACCCTACAGAAAAACAAGAGGAGGGTATAAAGTGTTACTGCCCTGGCTAGTCCGAGCTTTGGGGATATTAAAAGATATCCTTTTGATATCACAATTCGGCTTCACTTCTCTATTCCCCTCCACGTGCTCGCGAGGCCACTGGACAAGCACACAAACAAGCTCGGCCGTTAATTGCTGTAATATTCAAACAACAATACAGGCAGGCCAGAAATAGCTGACTCACTGCTTTAGGAGACCTCCAGGCAAGTACTCTAAGTAGGTATGCACGCAACCTACAAAAGAGCCTCTGCTCCGTGATGGCAGCTTGATGGGTAACCTATACAGTACCCAAGTACTCTGCGTCTGCATACTGGCTACTCTATTGAGAACTGCTACGATAACTCAATCATTCAGATTCTGACCTTTTGGAGGCTTGTCTCCAACTCCAAATCTATTGTTTTCCCCCAAGTACGGCATAGCCTGCAGTCACAATTCCCCTTATAAAAACTCTTGATTCCTAGACCTTCCTCGGATCGCTCCCGAGTTTCATCCCGCCTTGCTGCCGCTTTGCTTGGCGAGCCTCCCCTCAGCTCCACGTGCTGAGCTACATCGCGCCCCAGCCTCGCTCTCTATTTTTCCAGGCTTCAGGACAGGTGAAGTATCACCCAAACCAGCAATCCCTCTAAAAATCCCTCTATACTGTATACTGTATATACTCTATACTGTAACTGGTTGACTGACCGTTCCCAAAGGGCGCTCACCAATGGCTGCTTTTCATCCTGGAGAGAAGTGACTAGCGGGGTGCCACAGGGTTCTGTCCTGGGCCCAGTGCTGTTCAATATTTTCATCAACGACTTGGATGAAGGAATAGAGGGCATGCTCATCAAATTTGCAGGTGACACCAAATTGGGAGGGATTGCTAATACGCCAGAGGACAGGATCAAAATTCAAAATGACCTGGACAGATTGGAGAGCTGGGCCAAGGCTAACAAAATGAAATTCAACAGAGAGAAGTGTAAGGTCCTACACTTAGGTAGAAAAAATGGAATGCAGAAATATAGGATGGGGGACACGTGGCTGGATGGCAGTACGTGTGAAAGGGATCTAGGAGTCTTAATAGACCACAAGCTGAACATGAGTCAGCAATGTGATGCAGCAGCCAAGAAAGCCAATGCAATTCTCGGCTGCATCAATAGGAGTATGGTGTCTAGATCGAGGGAGGTACTGGTACCACTCTACTCTGCTTTGGTTAGACCTCATCTTGAATACTGTGTCCAGTTCTGGGCACCTCAATTCAAGAAGGACATGGTCAAGCTGGAGCAGGTCCAGGGGAGGGCGACCAAAATGGTGAAGGGCCTGGAAGCCAAGCCCTATGAGGATAGACTTAGAGAGCTGGGTATGTTCAGTCTGCAGAAGAGAAGGTTAAGAGGGGACATGATAGCTATGTTTAAATATTTGAAGGGATGCCATGTAGAGGAGGGAAAGGGCTTGTTTTCTGCCGCTCCAGAGACCAGGACAAGGAGCAATGGATTCAAGCTGCAGGAAAGGAGATTCCACCTGAACCTCAGGAAGAACTTCCTGACAGTCAGGGCTGTCCGGCAGTGGAATATGCTGCCTCGGAGTGTGGTGGAGTCTCCTTCTTTGGAGGTTTTTAAGCAGAGGCTGGATGGCCATCTGTCGGGAGTGCTTTGAGGGTGTTCCTGCATGGCAGGGGGTTGGACTGGATGTCCCGTGTGGTCTCTTCCAACTCTACATTTCTATGATTCTATGATTCTATGATTCTATACCACTCCAACCTTTATTTTCTTTAGTTATCTTGTATGAGTGTGTCGCATACACTGTTTTGCTGTGTATTTAATAAGACATCATTTATTATTTCAACTTCTGTGTGCTACTTGACTTGACCTGACCCCGTAGACATAGGGTTCAAGATCTCGCTACGTTACCCTGCCTCTTGTAACGCTAAGCAGTGCTCTGAGCTAATTTTCCCCAACTTTAGTTGAGCACATTTTGGTGTCCCTCCTGGGACCCCCAGTACACAGGGTAACAAGAGGTATGAATTTTTGACTCAGCTGTGGTCTTTGTGCAGGTTTTCTGTAAGCAAACTCAAAACTCAAACCACCAAATTAACAAAACAACCCCACAAACACACCATAAACACAGCAGATCTGTGCTAGCAGCAGGAGAAGCAATTAGGCACTGTCCCAGAGTATATGCACATTAGCCTTTTTTTTGTTTTTGGCTCTCACCTCCCACCAGGAAAAGACTCAAATACAGAGATGAACCCAGAAGCTTCTCCTTAAAGCCAGAAGATACTCCAACAGTAGGGCTTAATTATTATTAATGTAGCTGTACTAAAATGGAGCCAGCCTAGTTCAGGACCCAAGACGCACATTGCCAAGTGCTGTGCTACCTGAGACAAATGGTTTCGGTTGCTGATGATTGTGCTGTACAGTCATGACTTCCATTTTCTGTTCAGTGAGTCTCTCCGGACATAAGAGCCATGATGTGTGTGAGCTTGGGAAAGTCACTATTCTGGACTACAATTTCTGGAATCCTGTGTTGGTTAGGGAATCCTAGGAGCTACAGTCGCCCAAAAAGTAATGTTTCCAAGTTCTAGATGTACCCACTAATCTTCCCCCTGAGCAAAGTTCTTTCTGTATACGTTATGGAACTGATCCTGAAAACTACTGATGCTATCCTTTGCATTGTGGCTGAGAGGTCTGATTTAGAATGGAGGTCAACTGGTTATTCATCCCTGAAGAGTCTTCTCTCATTGTTGAGTGCAGAATATAGGAAGTTTGTCTTCTACGAGATCAGGTTATTTGCTAATCTAGCCCGGATTGATGCACCCTATGGCTTCCTATGGCTTCAGATAATGCCCTTTCACATGACCTGCTATCTTATACACAGTGTTGAACCAGGGATCCTTTATATGTAAAATAGGTGCTTTGCCGCTGAGCTATGGTCCCAGCTCTTTGGCTGATACTGTGTTAGAACCAAAACAACAAAGCTAGGAAGATGTGGGAACATGATGAAATAGAAACACTTTGGATGGCAGATGGGAAATATATACGCAAACATAGCCCAGGTTTTAAAATCCATGTGAATATAAATGGTATTACACACCAGGCACATTGTAATCATACTGTGGTACATAGGTAGTAGAGGTGAACAGGAAGATACAGACTTCCTTCAAATCTGGCAGAAAAGATTTTCAATCACCTGCTGCTGGGAAACAGTTTATATCCAGACCCTTGAGCAATCCTATTGGTACTTTATAATGATCATTCTGAATACTCAGGATTCAGCTTGTGATTGTGAACTTGTTGATTATTGCTGAAATCGTTCTGCAAAAGACATGCAAATTGGAAATTCTCCAAGCCTGCAGCAAATAGTTATAAAGTGTATTTTAGATAACATGGAAATGTGTGAACTGACTTAAAAACAAGCTCATTTAAAGAGATGTGGAGTCCTTAGGAATCAGCCTGCAGTGTTTTTCAGAAAGACCTTGCAAGATTATGTATTATCAGTTATAAATTTTTAAAAGGAAGGAAAAAAAAAAGAAATCCATGAGAGGTGCTCAGAAAGGTAGAAAGTCTGAGAACATGATACCAGATTTAAAAAAAATAAATTATTTTTTTTAAAAAAGTCATAGTTGAAATGTTGCCTTGAATCCTGTGGTCAACTGACATCATAAGTAGACTTACATCTACGAGAATTAGAACTGGGCAATTCCATAATGTCTGCATCGAGTAGAGGGCTGCTGTAGAGGAGCCAGCAAAGTGAGCAATGCACAACAGGACTGATGCACAACAAGACACTGGCTAGGGAGTGCAGATGTGCATTTGCAGAACTCAGTGCACATCAGGACATGCTGATGTCCCATAACACATCTCTGCATTCACTAACAGGGTTTCTTTGCACCTCTGCTATGTAGCTAAGTATACATAAAGTAATGTAACATATACTGTGAGAGAAGATTCTGGCCCATGTAACTGAGGCCCTTTCCACACCTTACCGTCTTCTGGCGCCGGGGTGCGGGGATCGTGTGAGCAGCCTCCGGCGAGAGGCTCTTGCGTCTGGGGTCCTTCGGCTCCACACAAGCTGCCTGCTTGCACAAGAGCCCCGCCTCTTCCTTCTGCAGCACAGCCTGGGAGTTTCCCAGGTTGCACTGGGGCATGGCTCCAGAGGCTCCACACGCCAGGTAAGTGCGCGCGGGGCCCGGGAACAATGCACAATTGCACACCATTTTCGGCTTCTAGCCGAAAATGAAAAGGTGCACGATCGGTGCCTGCCGGCCCCTGGAGCATCACATGATTGTGAGTGCATTGTGCGGATTGCTCCTCACAATTGCGTGATCCTCCAGGCCCTCTTTCTCATGGAAAATGCTGTGCAAAAAGGGATTAAAATGTGGAATTGAGCTTTGCTTTTTGAACTAATTCTTCATCAGTGCAAACTCTCCTGTCTGTGACTTCAATATTGTACAATTCCTAGCCAGCTTCTTTGTCTCAGTTATTTTGTGGGAATGAGTACATTATGCCTACTTGGCCCCATGGAGAGCTACAGGAGACAAAATAATTTTCTTTCTTTTACTAATGTGAATGATTTCTTCCATTTTTCTTGTTGTTGTTTTTTTCCCAGTTTCTTATAAACTGTCAAGGTCAGAGACCTGGGCGGCAAGCCAGCCCAGAGAGGGGAGTGTGAGAACCAGCAAAGTCCAGCCGGGAGGAGACAAGCAAGCACTTAACACAAGGGAGTTCATTTACCAGAGTGTCAAGCGAAAGCCATGGTTAGAGTTCCAAAAGCCAAGGGTCAAGAGTCCAGAGATCAATTCAAGGTAGCAGGAACCGGGTGCTGGGAGCAAGGAACAGACAAGAGGAGGTTTGAAAGAAGTTTGCCACAAGCAAAGGAAAGCTTCCAGGCAGGCAGTTATATAGCCCAAGACACAGGTGGCTAGTTACGCTTCTTGAACTTAATCAAGGAAGCCTCCCTTTGCTCAGCTCTCTTGAGTCTCTGCCTTGTTTGTGGGCTGATTGGCACAGGCTCCAAACCATCTTCAGAATCGGATCCCTGTTGCCCTAAAGGAGCAGGCAGAGGAACGTCCGCGCCTGCTTGGTCCATGGCAGCAGGGGGAGCTCTTGAGCTGCAGGACTCATCTCCAGCCAGAGCCACAGGGACCAACAGCTGCTGCTCGTCATCTCCACCCTGAGCAACAGGGACCAACAGCTGCTGCTCGTCATCAGCAGGGGCTTCAGTTATCATATAAACTGGCAAAAGCATAGAGCTTTCCTATAGTTCAAGGAACTCCTTTCAGTTTTGGACCTTGTTGTTCCATTTGTAACAAAAACACAACATATTAAAAAGTAAATTCAGTTTGTCATTGTTTGTTAAAAAAATGTAATTTTGTTACATCAGATATTATCAAGTGAAGTTATATGTAATGCATTTTATGTTACTAAAGTAACAAAGCAACTTTCACCCTATAAAGCATGCTACTATTGGCTTTTTCTCAGTTTTTCCAAAAGTTTCCTCCCCCCTCCCCCTGAAGTTCAGGCCTTCAACATTTCTGGAACTTTCTTCTATCTTTACCTGAGAGTAACTCTCACTGAATTCAGTAAGAATTCAGTTCAGCAGACATGTGTAGGATTGTACTGTCTGGCCATATGAGAACATACTTTCGAAGGTTTTGAGCATATTTGGTTTTGAACGTATTTAGGGAATGCTTGGTCCCCCACATGTTGTTGCATGTCAGCTTCAATGGAATTCGATGCCACAAGCTGTACAATGGCTACCAACTTGGATGGCTTTCAAAGAGGGGTTTGTTAAATTCATAGGAGTTAGGGCCATTAGTGCCTGCTAGCAGAGGTAGCCATTTCAAGTACCAGAGGCAGTGTGCCTTTCTATGCCAGTTATGAAGAAATGCATTGAGAAAGATGGAACTGCGCCCCTGTCCTGCTTATGTGCTTAGTTGGCTACTGTGTGAACACAATGCTGGCTCTGGCAGGTCGTGAGTCTGATCCAGCACAGTCTGTTTAGGTTCTCCCATCACCCTTCCACGTGGGCTGTACCAGCTAGGGCTGATGAGACCTCCAGCTTGGAGGGTGGAACATTCCTCACTCTTTGGCTCTTTTCGCACAGCATTCGACATGTGAAAGGGCCTCTGGAGCATCGCGCAGTTGCGAGGAGCTGTCCACATGACGTCCTCGCAATTGTGCGATGTTGCTGGGGCCGGCAGGCACCAATTGCGCACTATTTCATTTTTGGCTTCTAGCCGAAAATGGTGCGTGATCGCACATCGCTCTGGGGCCCCGTGCACGCTTACCGTGCATGCAGAGCCTCCGGAGCTGCGGCGCTCACGCTTCCTGCCCCAGCACAGCCTGGAAAAATCTCAGGCTGCACTGCGGAAGGAAGAGGAGGAGCTCTCACGCTTCAGCTCCGTAGGCAGCAGCTGTGGAACTGAAGCAGCGGGGACATGAGAGCCTCTCGCAAAAGGCTGCTCACGCGATCCCTGCACCCAGCGCTGCAAAAAGATAAGGTGCAAAAAGGGCCTTTGTTCTGAGCATTCCTTGTACCTGAGTGTTCTCTCCTGGAAGATCAATTAAAGAAGAGATGAACTTGTTTCACATGACAGACAGACAACTACAGAGCAAACTATGAAATCTGTGTGGGACACATGCAAACTTTTTTATTCACTCAACATGCATTCAAGAGTATTGGTGATTATGTGTCTCAAGCTACCAACGGATGTTGGGAAGGGAGAGTCAAGAGAGAATCTTTTTTTTTTCCTTCCCATTTTAAATTTACTTCCTGATTGAGGTAGTTTTACATGACAGTCCAAAGTGACTTATTAGAGATAATACGTGTCTGTGCCATTTCCTCACTTCACTGTTATAGTGCTATTATTCCACTTTCAACATCCCATGGAATCCTGGGGTTTGTAGTTTAAGGAGGAACCTTTAGAATTCTCAGCCAGAGAGCTCTTGGGCCTCAGTAAACTCCAAACCCCAGAATTCCGCAGGATGTTGAAAGTGGAATCATAGCAGTATAATAGTGTACTGCAGAAAAGGCCTGTGTGTGTGAGAGACGGGGGAGGGGGGAGAGGGAGGAGAGAGAGCAAAAGAGAGAGAGAGAGACAGAGAGAGAAAGCGCACTCTGGAAATAATTTCTAACGTGAACAATGGCATTTTACAGCTGAATTTGGTGACAGCTTTAATGGAATTGTAAAATCGAACGCTTTCATGGCTGGAATCCATAGGTTGTTGTGGGTTTTCTGGGCTTTGAGGCTGTGTTCTGTTAGTATTTTCTCCTGACGTTTTGCCTGCATCTGTGGCTGGCATCTTCAGAGGATCTGGTGGCATGGAAGTGAGACAGAGTATATATACTTGTGTAGTCCCCAGGTGGGAGGGAGCAGTTTGCATGTGTTACAGGTGGCCTGTGTGATGGCCTATTGTTAAATGGGATATCCCCCAGGGTGTATTGTTAGTCAGGGGATATGCATAACAGTGCATTAAGTACCTTAGCAACCCATTGTATTGTTCCTTGTAGAGGGACCTCCAGAGTCTGGGTGGTGTTCATTGGCATATTTTTGATTCCTGATTTTAGTGTTCTTCAGTACTGGTAGCCAAATCTTGTTTACTTTCTGAGTTTCTTCTTTCCTGTTGAAATTGTCCATGTGTTTATGGATTTCAATGGCCTCTCTGTGTAGTCTGACATAGCAGTTGTCAGAATGGTCCAGAATTTCTGTGCTTTAAAAAGTATTCCGCGTCTAGGTTGGTTTATAACATGTTCTGCTACTGCTGATTTTTCTGGGTGGATCAGTCTGCAGTGTCTTTCATGTTCTTTGATTCATGTTTGGACGCTGTGTTTTGTGGTCCCTATGTAGACCTGCTCACAGCTGCAAGGTAAGTGGTAAACTCCCGCAGAAGGTAGAGAATCCCTCTTGTCCTTTGCTGAACATAGCATTTGTTGAATTTTCTTGGTCAATCTGTAGATTGTTTGGAGGTTATGTTTCTTCATCAGTTTCCCTATACGGTCAGTGACCCTTTTGATGTATGGTAAAAACACATTCCCTTTGGTTGGCTGCTTTAATGGAATTGTTTGTTGTTGTCTGCACACCATGTGCAAGGCATAGATTGATGGGAAGGCTTACCACACATGTTATTTGTTTTCCTTAGGCCTTCCAAAGGAAGGGGAGAATTCTTGTTCTGCAGATCATCAATTAAAATGAAAAGGAATTCATCCAGCCCTGACAAGGGAAGAGCCTGCCAGGGTCACCCTTACCATTAGGATGAGTGAGGCAGCCATTTGAGGCAGCGGATGCTTGAACAGGGGTCACAGGAAAGATGCTTGGAGGACAAACCTCTTTGCAGCATACAGTGTATCCTGCCACCCTAAGCTAGCCTGCTGCCATCAGACCAACTTTGTGAAAAAATGGTGTGTTCCCCCACCAGTGTAATCCAGTAGTCAGTTCAATTGGCTCTGGACACAGGATAGGTGACATCCTTGGTACCTGGTGTCTGTCAGGGTGTTGAATCCATTCTGGGCATTGGTTTGAACTTTAAAGGAGTTATATGGGGTGTTGGAGATCAGGTTCAGCATCCTGGATCGATTGTTTACAATTCCAACTAAAATCTAGCATGGACTCCCCCGTCCACCATCATGGATGCCAGCTGCCACTGGATGATGCCATCTTAACTGCAACAGGATGATGGCTCTCATTTTTAACTTAGGGCCCAATGATATGTGGTGTTAAATCTATTTCTGCATTTGACTTGGTTCAGGTGTCTTAAAATGCAAACTGTATCAGGTGCATGTGGGTTGGGTAGATTGATAATTAATGGGATCAGTGGAATTGTGGATGGAATTTTAACCCTGTGTCCAGTTATTGTGTCCAGTTCTGGGCACCCCAATTCAAGAAGGACATGGTCAGGCTGGAGCAGGTCCAGAGGAGGGCAACCAAAATGGTGAGGGGCCTGGAAGCCATGCCCTATGAGGATAGACTTAGAGAGCTGGGTATGTTTAGTCTGCAGAAGAGAAGGTTAAGAGGGGACACGATAGCCGTGTTTAAATATTTGAAGGGATGCCATGTAGAGGAAGGAGAGGGCTTGTTTTCTGCTGCTCCAGAGACCAGGAGAAGGAGCAATGGATTCAAGCTGCAGGAAAGGAGATTCCACCTGAACCTCAGGAAGAACTTCCTGACAGCCAGGGCTGTCCGGCAGTGGAATAGGCTGCCTCGGAGTGTGGTGGAGTCTCCTTCTTTGGAGATTTTTAAGCAGAGGCTGGATGGCCATCTGTCGGGAGTGCTTTGAGGGTGTTCCTGCATGGCAGGGGGTTGGACTGGATGTCCCGTGTGGTCTCTTCCAACTCTACATTTCTATGATTCTATGATTCTAACCCTCTTCTCTCCTGTTGTGGGACTTAGGAAACTCTGTCTTCTGAAATGAGTATTGGCTTTGGGAGGATGGGCACGGAAATCCTTCATTGGTATCAATGGGCATGGAACAGAAGAGAAATCCTTTCCAGTGTCTAAGCAACTTCCCGAAAGAAGGACTCAAAAAAGTGCCGTTCTCTGAACTAAGAGGTGGATCATTTTTTGTCTTTTATTCTCTCATACACCACTCACTCACAGAGGGATGCTTTCTGATGGAAAGCTTTCTTCACTTGGAAAACCAGTCTTTCCAGCAGATAGTCAGAAAGGGTGCTGTATCCCATATACACAAGGATTGACCAGTGGGCCAATGAAGACAGGAATTTGCCCAGCAACATGTGATGCCAACAGTGAGATTAGCAATCACATTGTTTTTATTTAGTCAGCTCGTATCCTGGCCCTAGCCATCTCCCCCGCCCCTGCCAGCACACCAATTAACATTAGGAAAAAGACCCCTATCTGCATCAATGGGAAGCTCTTTCCCCACAAATACTTATTGTGATGGGGGAGGGGATTGCTGAGATCAGGGTTGAAGAGTGAAGTCTTAAACCTCTGCTCACATTAGGGTGCCAATGTCTATTGCTCCCTTCCTGTGCCTGGGATTTAATTAAAAGGCTACCGTGGTGTGATTGATAATCACATTGTTAGCATCAGATGCAGTTAGGGCCTAAAGCTCCAATCTGAGAAGAGCAGGTGGAACTGACTTTATTCTTGCCTGGGAATTCATCTGGTATACAAGAAATGACCTCTGACATGATGTACCCATTAACATCTATTAGCAAAATATTTTCAGTATAGAGTATAGCAGGAAAGGAGAAGGTTCAGAAGTCTTTGCTCCCATACACTTTGGTCTGAGCAAAGACTGCTAGAAAACAGAATTCTAACCAGAGTTTCCAAAGATCAAACTAGAGTTCTCTACTGTACTCCCGTACTGCAGATGAAAAGATTCCAGCTGCCACCAAATTTAAAGAAATCTTAACCTGATTGGTCTATTAAATAAATATTTGCAAATTAGCTTAGATTAGGAGGAGAGAGAAACTGGACATTTCAAAAGCAGTTTAACATGTGGGATGGCAAAGAATTAATCAGAACAGTCTCTGCCAAACCAGGAGTGTTAGAGAGTATGGTGAAGGCCAGCCAGAAACCCTCTCTTAGTCAACAGGTCCATCCCCATGCAGCACCCTGCCCCTGTTACCACTTGTAACTTAAGTGAAAACAAAATGGAAGCAAAAACCAGAAACGATAACACACCAGTGATCTCCTGCCTTCTTGTTATTGTTGTGTGTCTTCAAGTCATTTCCAACTTATGGTGACCCTGAGCCTATCACAGGGTTTTCTGAGACTGAGTGTGTGTGTGATGAGCTCAAGGTCAGCCAGTGAGTTTCCATGGCCAAGTGGGAAATTGAACCCTGGTCTCCAGGGATGTAGTCCAGTGTTCAAACCACTACAGCATGCTGGCACGCTGGGCTCAAATTGGGTTAGAATATGAATCTAATGTATTACTTAGAGCCTTTCCGCGCCACAGTGTTATAGTGCTATTATTCCACATTCAACATTGAAAGTGGAATAATAGCACTATAACAGTGTAGTGCAGAAAGGCTCCCAGATAACAAGAAGCCAGTGTGATCTAGTGGTTAGAATGTTGGACTGGTTCCCATGGACTCCTCAAAATTCCCCAGGAGACCTTGAGCCAATTTCAATCCCTCTCTTCCTCCCCATCTCTGTGCTTGACCTACCTAAAAGGACTGTTGTAAAGATAAAGTGAAAAGGGGAAGCCATGTAAATCACCTTGAGATCCTTGGCAGAAAGATGAAATACAATTGGCATAAATAAAGCTTCTCTGATCTTTGCTGTCGTAGAACCTGAAGAAGCCGCTGTGCAGGTGACCACTCATTATAACTTAGGAAATATATGATGCTGAGAGGAAAGGAGACCATGTTGTACTGGAATCTGCCCAAACATTTTCATGTATGTCCATATACTGAAGACCTTTCTAATCAGTGACAGCACAATCCTATGTATGTTTACTTGAAAGTAAGTCCCATCAATTATAATGGGGTTTAATGCCAGGTAAGTGCACATAGGATTGCAGTCTTAGGCCATTTCCTCACAAAACTGTTATAGCACTATTATTCCACTTTCAACATCCTATGAAATCCTGGGGTTTGCAGTTTCGGGAAGACTGCAAACCCCAGGATTCCATAGGATGTTGAAAGTGGAATAACAGCGCTATAACAGTCTAGTGCAGAAATGGCCTTAGCTGTGCAAACCATCGTACCACATCTACTGGTTGTCAATCGACCACCCACTGACATTAACATCAGCAATGGCTCTAAATGTGGGGAAACTGCACTGGACACAGATAACATGATTTATGAGAAAATTCCTTTAGTACAGAGGAACTCCAGACTTATAAAATATAAGTATATAAATCTAAAATTTAACTGAATATTTATTTTATGTATTACTGTTTAAAATACTGTATTTATATTCCAATCATATCATGGTGCCTCAAGGCGCTTTACAATAAAGTCAAGTTAATCAATTTTAAACAACTTAAAAACAGTAAAAATAATTTAAACAGATCAAAACAATGTTAAACAATCTAACAAGTTAACACAAGGCAGTTCAAAACCAGTTAAAACAACTGAAAACCATGCACAGGTGTAGAATTGGATGGAATCAATTAGGTCCCGAAGGGTTTAATAAAGAACCATGCTTTTACTTTGAATCAAAATGAAGCTAGTGTTTGTGCTATCTGGGCCACCAGGGGCTATTCCACAACTAGGGTACCACAGAAGACAAACCTTCTCCCATGGCTTTCTGTTGGGAATAAGAGTTTCCCAGGGTGTTAGCCCTATTGGGAAATTCTATGGAAGCTAAAACTGTAAGGATTCAGCCTCCTTTTTAGCAGAGTAGCAGAAAAAGCATGTCTAAATTTATGTATGGCTTCTCCGATCTCAAACTGACTGAAGAAACAAAACAAATGCAGGCAGCTTCAGGTACAAACTTAGAAAAGTTTACTAATGGCTTCTGCAGTTACTTATGTACTGGGGAGCCTACATCCTAACTAGCTAATGAATAGTAGTAGCTTCATTCTTAACTCACCATCTTCTGATGGAGATGTGAAGCATGGTCCGAGACGAGGAAGAGGAAGCAAAAAAATGGAGGAGAGAGTTGCTGAGAAGCGTCTCTTTCTTTTATAAGACCGATGACCCAAGCAACTGTCCTGGGTCACATGATCTGATCACCTGAACACCAAAGGTATTTATGATCATGCAATTAAATGACAGAAAGGCAAATGGTGGAGCTTTGGCATGCGAAAGAGAAAGAAAGCCCTATGCTAGCTATGCCCACTTGCTCTAAGAACCAGATGTGGGGAGAGAGAATGCTGGAATTTTTCCAACACTTTTCCCAGTGGGACATTGCAGTCTTGGAGTCCTCAGAGAAGCGTAGAAGGGAGAAGCACTCCTTCAAACTTCATGGACCCAAGCCATTTAGGGCTTTGAATGTCATTACCAACGCCTTGAATTCAGACTTGAGAACAGTTTTGTACCATGTCTATGCAATATTCTGATCAGTGTTTTTATCAGTGCTTTGTTTTGTACTAGCTACAGCTTCCAAGTCATTTTCAAGGGCAGCCCCAAATGGAACATGTTGCAGTAATCTAATAGAGAAGTTTACTATGGTATGACTAACTATAGCTATGTTGTTGTTGTTGTTGCTGTTGCTGTTGTTGTTGTTGTTGTGTGCCTTCAAGACATTTCTGACTTATGGCAATCCTAAGACGAACCGTTTTTCTGGGGACTGAGTTTGTGTGACACACCCAAGGTCACCTAGTGGGTTTCCATGGCTGAGTGGGGAATCAAACTTTGGTCTCCAGGACTGTAGTCCAACACTGAAACCACTATACCACACTGGCTTTGTAGCTATGGTATTTCCGCCCAATTAGACAGGGGTAGCTATATTATTCCTGTCCAATAAAAGAAATGGCTAGCAGATCAGTTGAGGCCAGCTCCAGACACTCCAACACATGGAGTCAACCTGAGTGATCAGTAACAGAGGTGGATCTAGGGGTAAACCCAAGCTAAATCTCCTCTTTCAAGGGAACTCCAACCCCATCTAGGACAGATCATTCAGAGACCTGAGAAACACGAATTCTGAAGGTTTCCATCAATGTGTTTCAGCTTCACTATGTTCTCTGTCATTCAACCTATTACAGGATCCAGGCACTGGTCCAGTGTATGCCAGTGTATCTCTACTGGTGCACTGAGGCTTTTATCACACAAGGCAGGCAAATCACAATTACAGCAGGATAAATTGTCTTTGGCAGGGATTTATCACATGACCTCATTCCTCTTCGGTTGTTCTCTCTGTGGTAGACCCTTCGGAAAGTGGTTCTTTTAAAAAGGAGGTCATTGTAAAAGAAACACTTTCCAAGCATTTCGCTATCCTGCTGTAATTGCAATTTACCTTCCTTGTGTGATAAAGCCGTAAGTCACTTCCTGGTAGCTGTTCCCTTAAACCAGAGGTGGACAAAGTGCAAGCTGTAGACCACATGTAGCCCCTAAGACCCTCAAATATGACCCCTGAAGCCCCCTAGAAGGCCACCAAAGCCCGCAGACTTAAAAAAAATGGGAGGAGAACACAATTATCAAGCCATTTTTTGCCCTCAGCCTAAAATATCAAAATTACTTCTTTGACCCTCCAAAGCCACCCAAACTTGTCCAAAATACGAAAGAACTCTTTAAAAATCACCCGAAAATCAGTCAAAATGGCAGCCAGAAGTGACGTTGCATCACTTTGGGTGTGCTGAAATGCACCAGTGTGACCCATCAGCCAGGGACAGGGTGGAAAAACAACCCCCCCCTTCTGTGAAGTTGCCCATGCCTGCTTTAAATTGTGTCTGCCTTCTGTGTTATAAGTTTCTCTTCTTTCCTGTGGTCTTAACCTTCCTACTTAGTTCTCATACATTGATACGTATGCCTCACTAACTTTCAAGGGCATGACCCCTAGCGGAATCTGCATGATGATTCTCCAAACTGTGATGCTTAATTGAGTGTAAGCTTCCTCCCCATTCATTTTTGTAGTGATTGCCACCTCTTGTCACTACAGCTGATCCTCCACCTTCACTCTGCAAACTACGCATGAAAGTGAACTTCTGCAATTTCTTGTCATTTTGCAAACAGTCTCAGTGACAGATGCATGACCTCCAACATTCCACAGATGAAAACCAGGACATGCATGGCCAGGCAACATCAGAGTGTGGTCAAGATGGTAAAAGTTCTTACTCAGGAAGGACATACAAGCTAGGACAGGCTGCAGAGATTTGCTTTTGTCCGGGCCTACTGGGACGTGCAAGATTCTATTCCTTCTCTGTTCTGACCCTGCTCCCCAAGTTAACTAAGGCCCTTTTCAAATGTGTGGGGGGGAACGGTGTAGAGCGACCTCTCACGGAGGTGGTCTACACCGTAGAGTGGACTGGCATGGACTACTTTTCATAGTTCCACACCAGAATCCACTCAGGAGCGGCCAGAACTAGCCGGGCTGCGTGTTTTATAAAAACCTCTTTTTAGAGGTTTTTAAAAAGCACGGAGCGCGCAGCCCCGTGCCGCTCCGTCGCCCGGCTCTAAAGTGGATCTGCAGGCGCGCGCAAGTGCGTGCCTGCAGATCTGCCGGGGGCGGGCTTCCGGCTGGCGAGCTTCTCCGGTTGGTGGAGAGCCTCCACCAACCGGAAGCTGCCATCTGCGACGCCGGAGGAGTGTGGAGCAGCAAGCTGCTCCACGTGGCGACGGACTTACTCGGCTGGAGGTAAGCTCCGTTTTTGGGCGTTTTCGCCCGTTCCCCCCCACACACATGTGAAAAGGGCCTAAGTGCAAACTACTCTTGCACTTTGAACTCAGTTTGCACCAACTGAAGTAAGTTGAGGACAAAGGGAGAAAGTGGGAGGAGGAGAGAGAAACTGGGACATTTTAAAATTATCTGAAAAAAAAAAATGCTGATGACAGAAGAGTAATTGTGACTGTCCTTGCCAAATTGGGACAGTCGGTGGATGTGCAGAAGGCCCACCCCTGCTTTCCATTTCTTTTTCCAGAGCAACCAATATCAGAAAAGCTAAAAAGCACAAAACAAAACAAAACAAAACATGTGTATGCGAGGCCCTTTCCGCATGAGGCGAGTGAATCGCTCCATGCCGTTACTCACCGCTTCTTCTTATGCCCTTTTCGCATGGCAGTTTTCAAGCGAAAGGGCCCCTTGAGTGTTGCGTAAATGTGAGGAATGGTCTGCATGATGCACTCCCATTTCTGTGCAGCAAATATGCATTTTTTTATTTTCGGCTTTTAGCGGCTTTTAGCCGAAAATAGCCCGCGCTCACGCAAGGCTCACGGGCCTGGGCCACACTCACCTGCGATGCGGAGTCTCTGGAGCCGGGCCGGTTGCGCGCCCTCTCCTCAGGGCAGCCTCCAACTCCCAGGCTGCACTGCGGAAGGAAGGGGCGGGGCGCGGGTGGGGCTCTCGCGCTAGCAGGAAGGAGCTGTGGAGCCCGAGCAGCAGGGAAGCAGGAGGCTTGCGAGAGCCTTCCTGCCCAGGCTTCTCATGCGAGGCCCACACTCCAGCAGCGTGAGAAGGTAAGCTGCAGAAAGGGCTTTAGCTTGAAGCAATGCAGACTCTCCCTTAAGCCCTTCTGCAGGGCTCCTCCATTTGGTCCAGGGTGAATCGGAGCAGTGCAAGGTCTGTAGATCCACGCTGCTCCGGCTGAAAATGGCGGCTTCCTGTTCCTCATGGGTCCGGACCAACCGCTGATGCTGGCCATGCCCACACCCTGCCCTCCGCTGATCGCAGGCTCGCGTTGGTGCGAGCCTGCACATTTGCACAAGTGAGGAGGAACGCAATGGTGCGCTCCAGAAGATTGAAAGACCGGATTTTTCCGGTCTTCACTTAGCATGCTGGAGGACCACTTGGGGGCATCTTGGATCAGACTAAGGTGCAGAACTAAGGTAAATAGTCTGAACCTAGTCCGATCCAAGGTGCGGATGACCTCCGTGACAGGACGCCTTGGCCCGTTTTAACTTCCTGGTGCGGAAGGGGCCTGAGTTTGGAAGGGCATGTTGGCTTCCTTCCTGGTACATATGTCAAGATGTTGTATTGAAAAGGGGGGAGGGGAAGAATGTGGAAAACAATCCTGAGTTGCCATAGGAAGAGAGCTCCTCACCCCACCCCAAAACACAAGACACGACCTGCCTTTCCTAATTGCCAAAGAATCACTGGGAGGAAATTCAAGAAGTGGGGGCAAAGGCTGTGCTTGCTCCAGAAATGAAGTTCACAGCTCAACTGTCAACACGAAAGACAGAAATCACCCCAGGGAGAGAGACTGAGCAGGGATTCACATGTCTTTAGCCTTCTGCTCACATCGGTGGTGGTGGGGAGAGGGGGAAGCAGTTTCATTTGCTGGCCTGATTGGACTGATGAGATTTCCATATTCTTCATTAAGAGCCTGCCAGCCAGCTCAGCTGCCCTGCCATTTCCCATTACTCACAGCTGATCCATTATGCAAAAGGAGAAGAAAGCGGGTAGGGGGGTGGTTGAGGAGAAGGACCCCAGCTAGTGACTGTAACGATCCTGTCAGCATCCACGCTCCAGGGAGAGTTGAATGTAAGGTGATCTAATATTTAGGGAGGCATAGACTGGGATGGGGAGGGGGTGAGATCTCTTCTTGAGCCACCTGCTCCGTGTCTGTACCGTGACACTTTCCTTTCTTGCCTTCCACATCACCTAGAAAGATCACTTCCATGGCATGGGCATGAATTCTGCATATATTCATCCATCTTTGAGGTGAACAGTGCCAACTGCCAGACTCAAGAGTCTAACATTAACCATGGCTGTAATTTCCTCTAACACTATTGTACCACCCTAACCACACCCAGTCGTGTCTGATTTTGAAAGCTAAACAGGATCAGGTCTGGTTTGTTTGGATGGAAGACCACTAGAGAATACCAGGTCTAGAAAAGTCCTATCAGAAATCCTGGAGAACTATGGCTAGTGATCAGAACTCACCATGCTGGGTCAGATGGATCAGTGGTCTGATTCAACATAAGATGGCTTTCTGTGTTCTTATGTGAAACATTTTATGTAGTCCCCCCTCCCCCCCCCCGCGCCCTTAATGCCATTCTGGAGCAGACAGCATTTCATTTGTTGATCTCTACCAGTCTGACTGACATTTCCAAACAATTCTGTAGGAGATCCAAGCACATTACTTTATAGTTTTGTGTTTTATTTTGTTTTGTTTTAAATCAGCATTCAAAGACTATCACTAATTTAGGATAACTACAATTTGTTCACCTTATGGTTTAACTTAGGCCATTTCTGCCCTATACTGTTACAGTGCTATTATTCCACTTTCAACATCCTACGGAATTCTGGGATTTGTAGTTTACTGAGGCCAAAGAGCTCTCTGGCTGAGAATTCTAAAGGCCCCTCCCTAAACTGAAAACCCCAGGACTCCATAGGATGTTGAAAGTGGAATAATAGCACTATAAGAGTGTAGTGCGGAAATGGCCTTAGTTTCTAGGCCCTTTCATTAGTGAGCTCTGTGATAATGACTTCAAGCTATCTGCCATCACCGAGCTCCTGAAAGTGCCAGAAGGATAGTTTGACAGAAAACTCATAGAACCATAGAACTGGAAAAGACGACAAGGGCCATCCAGTCCTACTTTCCCCCACCTCTCACCCCGCTGCCATGCAGGAATACACAGTCAAAGCACTCCTGACTGATGGCCATCCTGTTTAAAAACCTCCAAAGAAGGAGACTCCACCAGACTCTGAGGCAGCACGATCCACTACTGAACTGCACTTACTGTCAGGAAATTCTTCCTAAGGTTTAGGTGGAATCTCTTTTCCTGTAGTTTGAATCCATTGCTCCATATCCTAGTCTGTAGAGCAACAGAAAACAAGTTTGCTCCATCTCCTATATGGCATCCTTTCCTATATTTAAATGCGGCTATCATGTCACCTCTTAACCTTCTCTGCTCCAGGCTAAACATACCCAGCTCCCTAAGCTGCTCCCTGTAGGACTTGGTTTCCAGATCTCATAGAGGAAGAAGGATTCCAGATTCTAAACCTGGAAAGGGCAGGTCAGGGCTGTGGCTTCAGGACAGGAGTCTGTAACATCTAATTAAACACCCAGGCCTCTTTATCTCCTACACATCTACACTGAAAGGGATGACAAAGGGCACCATTTTGAGGCCTCTTAGTGCTACCAGATGGTTCTAATCCAGAGTCCTCCTCTTTTACAATATTTGCACATCAGTTGATCAGTAGGCCTCTGATAATTATTGTGGGATGGTAGGAGGGCTTAATCATGTAATTAGCTTTTTAATGTTTGCTGGACCCTCTCCTACTCTCCCAAAGCCAATTTCTGTGTTGGCTTCCATATCAGTAATGAGGTGAATCTGCTCCAGATTTTAGTCTCTTCTGGGTTCTAGTCCTAACTTTAAAGGAGTTATCTATGGTGTTGAACCCTATCCCTCAAATAGGTTCAGCATGTTGAGTACCTCCTTTAAAGTTCAGACTAAAACCCAGAGCAGATTTACCACCACTGTGGCACTGGAGCCATCAACCACCACTGGATAATTTAATGTCGCTGTGACTGGGCACAAGGTATCCATCAGTCCTCCAAATGCTTTTAAAAACCTCTCATGGTGGTAGGGGGGTCCTCAGAACAAGCCAACGAAGTCTGAACATGCTCAGCTAGCAGATACAGAACAGTGATTAGTTGTTGGAAGTAAAAACAAAGAAAGGAAAGAAAGAAAAATACTGGGAGTGGGAGAGTAAAGGGAGTACAGTATCCTAAACTACAGTCCTAAAAGTACAGAATCATAGAGTTGGAAGAGACCACAGGGGCCATCCAGTCCAACCTACAGGAACACACATCAAAGTACTCCTGACAGATGGTCATCCAGTCTCTATTTAAAAACCTCCAAAGAAAGAGACTCCACCACACTCCCAGGTGGCATATTGTACTGCTGGACAACTTTGACCATTAGGAAGTTCTTCCTGAGTTTCAGGTGGAATCTCCTTTCCTGTAGTTTGAATCCATTACTCCTAATCCTAGTTTCTGGAGCAATGGAAAACAAGCCGGTTTGATATGACGTCCTTTCAAATATTTAAACATAGCTATCATGTCCCCTCTTAACCTTCTCTTCTGTAGAATAAACATACTCAGCTTCCTAAGCCACTTCTCATAGGGCATGGCTTCCAGACTCTTCACCATTTTGGTCGCCCTCCTCTGAACATGTTCCAGCTTGTCAATATCCTTCTTGAAATGAGGTGCCTAGAACTGGACTCAGAATTCCAGATTAGGTCCGATTTAAACAGAAACCCTTCACATTTATTAAAGGTTTTGTTGCAAAGACATCACTTTTGTATATGGGAAGGGGGCACCACTTGTTTTTGATGCTGTTTTCCTATTAGCAACTGAGTACGATGGTGGGAACCAAGGACTCATACAGTAGCGGGAGGGAATGATGGTGAAAAATTCTGTTGCTGTGTGCCTTCAAGTAGCTTCCAACTTATGATAACCCTAAGGTGAACCTACCACTGGGTTTTCTGGGCGCTGAGAGTGTGTGACATGCCCAAGGTCAGCCAGTGGGTTTCCATGGCCAAGCAGGGAATCAAACCCTGGTCTCCAGGACTGTGTAGTCTGATGCTCAAACCACTATACCATGCTAGCTCCCTTGAAGAAGAATCCTGCCCCCCCCACCCCCACCCCCCCCGAATAGCATGAGGTGCTTCTTCCAGCCTACAAGGGCTGGAAGCACCTTCCAGTTTCTGGAAGGGCTGAAAACCTTCCAGTTTCTTGGAAAGGATTTCAGAAATTTAAGTGAGAGAGGAGAAACAATAACTAGGAATTATTTAAGAGGGTGGGGAAGGGAAGAAGGAATAAAAAGCAGGCATTCAAAGAGATGAAGAATATCGACTGTGTCTCTAAACAATAAAATGGAAGGACTAAATTCCAGTAATGACACTGTGCACAGATACAGACTTATTACTTTAAAGCTGCCTCTGGCTG
This sequence comes from Cyclura pinguis, assembly GCA_030412105.1. Taxonomy (NCBI): domain Eukaryota; kingdom Metazoa; phylum Chordata; class Lepidosauria; order Squamata; family Iguanidae; genus Cyclura; species Cyclura pinguis. Next base: position 93,792,869 of record CM059600.1, on the reverse strand, counting down.
TGCAGTTGCTGGACTTGGAGGTAATTATAAGCCTCAGAGAGTGACCCTTTGTTGTTGAGCAGTTGTTTGGTAAATCAAACTACAGAATACTGCTTCTCTCCTCCCTGGGGCCCTTTCACACTTTGTTGTTATGTGCCCTCAAGTCAACTCCAGCTTACTGCAACACTTTCATAGAGTTTTATTTGGCAAAATTTGTTCAGAGAGGGGTTGTCATTGCCTTCCTCTTAGCTGAGAAAGTGTGACTTGTCCAAGGTTGCTCAGTGGGTTTCCATGACTGAGCAGCATTCAAACCCTGGGTTCCATTCACACTATCTAATTATCATGCTATATTCCACTTTAACTGCCATGGAAACATCCTATGGAAACCTGGGATATGCAGTTTAGGAAAAGGTATATGAGAGCCAGTGTAGTGTAGTGATTTCAGCATTGGACTATGGCTCTGGAGACCAAGATTTGAATCCCCACCCAGCCATGGAAACCCACTGAGTGATGCTGTACAAGTCACACTCTCTCAGCCTCAGAAGAAGGCAAAGCCCCACCCCAGAACAAATCTTGCCAAGATAGGTTTGCCTTAGGGTCACCATAACTTGGAAACGACTTGAAGGTACACAACAACATCAATTGTTTAGAATTCTCAGCTATAGTGCCTGAGTGCTTTGCCAAAGTACAGATCCCAGGATTCTACAGGATGTTGCCATGGCAGTTAAAGTGAATATAGTGCTACAATTGTATAGTGTGAATATGCCCCAAGTATATATTTGTATATTTTGTATATATAAAATTGTCCCTCCCTAAAGTACAAATAGGGAGGGTGGAATCTATGGGGGTGGAATCATAGCAGTTACAGATTCTATAAGATGGAATCATAGCTGTTAAAGTGGAATCATAGTGCTATAACTGTGTAGTGTGAAAGGGCCCCTGATCTTTTTATCACCCTCCTCAGAACCTCTCCTCCTTTCTTTTCTTCCTCTGTGTCTCATTAAACCCTTACTTCACCATTTCCCTCCCTTTTTCTTTCTTTTTCCCTCCCCCCCTTTTTTTTTTTGCTCATTCAGTCCAGAGCCCCCTTCCTCCCCTACTTTTCCAGAATCAAGCCTTCTAGCATAGTTCATGGAAGCCAGGAAAAGTTGAACTGTAGGCATTCCACCAGAGAGCTGCACTGCTCAAGGTTACGTAAGTATGAAGATAAATTCCATTACAAATTAAAGAAAGTGTTTTAGATAGGATTAGGCTATTTTTAAAAATAAAATGGAAACTTTGAAAAACTGGATGCTGTGAGTCCTGTCCAACTGCAGTTCAACCAAGAATACCTTCTTTTCCCTATCCACGTGCTACGTTTGAAATGGCAGAGCCAGAGAAAAACCCTTGGTAGCTGTTCCACATTTATGATGGTGGAACATTGCTCTCCCGTGTTCCAACTAGGTCCCAATGGCATCTATTTTCTTAGCGTTCATCCATCATTTCCTGAAGCCTTCCACAGATATCAACCACCAGCTGTGCTGGAAAACACACTAGCTCAGCATATTTGTGGGGCTTTTCAGAAACTCGCACATCCTCTGTGACTGTGATGGAAGGAAAGGCAAAATTCACCCCAGTCCAACCCTGTGCAATTACAGTTGCCATTCACTCTGCCATTCTCTAGCAACCTGCATCTCCCAGGGCCCCTAATGTACATGCTGTGCTGACGCTGCAGAGAGTAAATCCAGAGGCAACAAAAAGCTGGGTATTACCACTGACAGGTGTTTCCTTGGTACCAGCTGGTACTCGGCTCAGGACAGCTTCACTCCTCCTTAGCATTAAATCACCCCAGAAAGCCCAGGAATGCAGCTTGGGCCCTTTCACTGCAGCTAAATCTCATTACTTGGGTCTAACAGAAGAATGAAGAAAAGAAAGGCCTGCCTTTGATCAGCGAAGAATGATGGTGGATAATAGTGGTATGATCAGTTGCTGAGCTCTCCTGCTGGTCTGAAGTAATTAATCAGCTGAGTGCTATTTAATGGTGGGCCCTCTGTAAATCCATCCCACAGTGCCTTCCTTATGGCTCTTCCTTGCATACCTCTGCTTGGGAAATCGTAATGCTAAGGCGATGGAGGAAAGCCAGGGGTGGGGGTGGGCACTATTTAGGGCAAATCTCAACAGGTTATTTTCTGTGCTTCTGTTTTGGCGGTGTAGCATTAAAGCAGGATGGCCAGAAAGCCCATTTGCTTCCAAAGTGAGGCAATGCCGTTTAAAAGAACTGCGCTTACACTTCTGTGAATTGTGATATGTATTATGCTTATCTTTTGCTCTTCTTGGGTTCAGATTTCAGGCTTGCTTCTTCCTCAGACCCAGCTCAGTGCATGGGTCTCTGAAACTGCTTTCCAAATGAAGTCCTCCAATTATTATTCCACAGCTCAGCACAGTGGACTGCTGTGTAAACTGGACTAAAATTTTGGATTCTTGACTTGCTATTTGGTACTTGGCAAGGCAGATATAAGAGGCTGTTGAACACCAATGTTCTGGAAAAGCTATGTATCAGCAAAGGTTTCTCCTCAGTTTTATTGTTTGTTAAGGAAAATTGTCTTGGCTGCGTTTGTGTACATAATTCTGACAGAGCCTTACTTCTTCCAGACTGGGGTGGCTAGTCCCAATCTGATAAGGCACCTTGTCTTTACCACATACCTCTGGCTGCCCCTTTATAACACCACCTTTGTGCACAAAGGTGAGAGTTTTCAATGTTTATTTAGAATTACTTAATCATTTTATGGCAGTGTGTTTTCTATGTCACTTTAAATACTATATACAACTTAAGCTGAGTCAGTGTTTACAAAAATAAACTGTAACATTTGTTAAGATAACAATAAGAATAAAGTAGTGTTTTAGACTTCAAATGCAGGTCAAGGTTGACATTTTTCTTCAGTGCACTTTTTAGACAGTTCAATTATATATTTAGGCTCTTTCCGCACCCTACTTTCTTGCCTGGTCTTCTGGTGGCAATCCTGGCAGTGGCTCTGCCAGGAAGGGAGTGCAATGGGCTTCCTTCCACAGCGTAGCCAGGTACTTTCTCAGGGTGTGCTGGGCAGGAAGCACTGCCATCATGCTTCTGGGGCTTCCGCAGGACAGGTAAGTGCAGGATGATGGCGCAATTGTGGGTCATTGACGGGGAAAACCTGTCAATGATTTAATCTGTGATCACTCTGCCTGGGGACAGGAGAGGAGCAGGACCACAACAATGTCATGCAGAAGTGTTGTCACGATCCTGCTCCTCTGTCATCCCCATGCTGGGATGAGGCACTATGGAGGAAAGGGCCTTAGACTTTCATATAAAGCATAAGTATCATATAACAGCCCTTTGGTTAAACTCCCACCAAAAATTTAATCCCCAACCTAGGTCATACTATCTGACCAGGATTCTGCTAGGATTCAATTACTCTTCTGCGGCCTTTTCCGCACCTTACCTTCTTCCAGCGCTGGGGTGCGGTGATCGCGCGAACAGCCTCTGGTGAGAGGCTCTCGTGTCTGAGGTCCTTCAGCTCCGCATGAGTTGCCTGCTCGCGTGAGAGTCCCGCCTCTTCCTTCGTCAGTGCAGCCTGGGACCTTCCCAGGCTGCACTGAGGCAGCAAGCATGACTGGTGCAGCTCTGGAGGCTCCACACACCAGGTAAGTGCGTGCGGGGCCTGGGAGCAATGTGCGATTGCGCACCATTTTCGGCTTCTAGCCGAAAATGAAAAGGTGCGCGACCGGAGCCTGCTGGCCCCTGAAGCATCGTGTGATTGTGAGTGTGTTGTGCAGATCACTCCTCACAATCGCACGACGCTCCGGGCGCCCTTTCGCATGGAAAATGCTGTACGAAAAGGGCCTGCCTCTCACTAGGCTTCCACTGAGAACTAACCTTTCCAAAAAAGGACTATAGTTCCCATCATCCTTTACTTATGTTGGCCACACAAATTTTGTTCCTGATCTGCTCAGTGGCCAGAACCCCTTTAGTGCCTTATACTGATGCTTACCCTCCAACTGTCCCAATTTGGCAGCCACAGTCCCAATTAATCCTTTGCATCCCACTTTTTCAGCTGCTTTTAAAATGTCTGTTTCAGTCTGGTCCTCCCACTTTCCCCCTTTGTCCTCAACTGACTTCAATTGCTGGGATCTGAGTTCGAAATGCAACAGTAATTTGCATTCAATTAATTCTCACTCAGTTAATTCAGTGGAGGGAGAGTAGAGGAGAGACTGATTCTTCCACTGTTACACTGGGTTGGATTAAACCGTTGTCACATCCTATATGTGTCACACAGGACCAGTCCACACAATCACTTTCCACAGTATTTTCCACAGTATTTTCCACCAAACTGACTTCTTTGGTGGCATTTCTCATAGCAATTGGCCTTGTCAGTTATTCAGACATGTATCAAAACTGCACTTCACACCACAACCTGAAAAGTCTTTGAAATGGGCCTAGATCCAGGAAGTAGAACAGTAAACTGTGATTTCAACATGAATCAGAAAACTGACAGAATCAGTTCCCATGCCAAAATCCTCCCAAAAATTGTGGTAATTTGCTATGTAACCATGTCTGGACAAGGAATTCTCTTGTTGATCAGCTCACATTTACCTTTAATAGCTGCAAAAAGTTCATAATGTTAATAGCATGGAAGGAAGGAAGCATGAGGTAAGACCATCTGTTCAGAGATGGCCAAGCTTCTGAATTCAGCCACTATAGTGAAAGAAGAAGGGCATTCAGCTGCTGCATCAGCCGGCTTGCTGAGCGGTATGGGTTCCCAGTGGAATCCTGTAGTAAAACTGGGGTTACAGGACAAGAACTGGATTGTTATTCAAGGTGAGGGAAGAATTAAGACAGAGTGATTCATAGGCAAAGACTCACAGAAATCTGAGAATACTGACTTGCTTTCTCCTTCCACCCTCCCCTCATTCTTCCTGTACGGTGAAGACCCTCTGCACAGACTGTGAAGGAGAAAGAAAGGTGAAAAGGAGCGGTTTCTCCATGAAAACCATGTGCAGGATCAGACCACGCTAAAAGTCCACCTGACCTTTTAAGGTCTTTGAAGGCTTTAGATGAATATACTTGAGGTGCTAGTATCTCTCTGTCTAATGCTATAGTTGTCTTCTATTTAGGAATTTTGGCCCTCTGGGAATTCTCCTTAGGGCCATGCAATCTCTTTTCAACCCATGCTGGGTTGACATCATGGACTGGCATTGCTGGCTAACTTCCAAGGCCCAGACCCATATAGGGGACTCATGCTTGACTCCGAGAGCCTCATAGACCTCTTTGTTGTCACTGCCTGCACATCTGTCATGTCCAAGCATGAGAGCAGAGCAAGAGCAAGGAGATCAAGCAGTATCTCTTGCTCGCTTGGCTCACTCCTATGGGTATGATGAACTGGGCCCACAGAGTAGAAAGCAAACAGGCTGAAGGGACAGTGGCAAAGAGAAGATGGGCTCAACAAGCATGTCAAGACATTCTTCCCTTAAAATGCCAGGGGGATTAGCTTTTATATACTAAGAGTAATTCAGATTGCTAGTTTTTGAAGTGGGATTGGTAGTTCTTCCTTTAAGAGCAGCTTGATGGGTTGAAATTAGTAATTAAAACTGGTTAGCTTCTTGTCCTTAACACTTTTTTGAGGGAGAGGTCTTGCAGCAAAAACAAGAGAGCTTCTTTGTAGCATCTTAAAGCCTGGCAAGGCTCAAGTCCTTTTATGCACCTCTGGTGAAATGGAGTGGACTCCGTGAAAGCTACACAAGGCAGTTTTTGTCCTGAAATGTTTTTCCTACTGATTTTGGCATGGCAAATGTCTGCAAAATGCAGAAGAGTTGTACTGGGCTGGCTAATTATTTTTCTCTGACTGGTTATCAATGGGAATTGAGATAGTAATGTGAAGTCTGCAGGGAGGACAGGAAAACTTGGGGGGAAACAGAGTGAGTGCTCTCATTCCCCCCCCCGAACACTTTTTTTTCTAGAAAAATAGAAGAAAGTGGGTTATAGACGATTTCCTTTTAACATGTTCCTACTCCATTTCTGAAAGCTATTAAGCAAGTAGGCTTTTGCTTAAGAAAATGTACAGCATTGCTACTCAAAGTGGCTGTCCATAGACCAGCACCAGTGTACAAGCCATCAGCTGTCAGTCTATAGAAAGTTTCCAGGAAAGAAAGAAACAGTTGTGGCTAGTGGGCACAAATACGGTATTAGTCCTTAGGGCAGGAGGAAAAAAGGGAGTTTCCCACATTAGATAGTGTGAGAAGCACCCATGTACAGTTGTTGTTGTTGTTGCCTTCAAGTCATTTTCGACTTACGGTGACCCTAACGCAAACTTATCATGGGATTTTCTGGGGCTGAGAGTGTGTGGCATGCCCAAGGTCACCCAGTGGGTTTCCAGAGCCATGTAAAAATCGAATCCTGGTCTCCAGGGTTGTAGTCTAATGCTCAAACCACTACACTGCACTGGCTCTAGGGCCTGTGGAAAGAAGTTTGAAAATGGGGAGGGAGGACAGCTTCTAACAACTTCATATATAAGGAGAAGTGTAGTGCGGAAAGGCCTTAAGCCTACATCATCAGATGACATAGGGCCCACCCACTGTACACTGTGATAATGCTATTATTCCACTTTCAATATCCTGTGGAATCCTGGGGCTTGCAGTTTGGGGGGGCCTTTAGAATTCTCAGCCGGAGGGCTCTTTGGCCTCAGTAAACTACACACCCCAGAATTCCACAGGATGTTGGAAGTGGAGTAATAGCACTATAAAAGTGTAGTGCATAGAGGCCCTTAGTCTATGAAGGCTTATGACACCAACTTCTTTCTCTCAAGTCAGGAAGGTGCCACAAGATCCCTTTGCATTTCATAAAAAGGCGCTTCCTTGTAAGAGGCTTTCTTAAGTGAGGTACGCCTGTACCAATGAATTCCTGTTCCTAATCACAACCAAGAAAGGGGAGAATGAAGAATAACAGCAACAAAAGCAACAGTAATAGCAGCAGCAACTTAAAGTGGAAAGAGGGCAGTGGGAGTGTGGGTGTCAAGGTTTGTTAGGGAGTCCAGATTCCTTGTTGTTTAAAATAATTTTAAAAGGCTGGGGTGGGGGAGAAGAAGACTCAGAAAAAGAAATCCCTCCTGATCATTAAGAAGTAATCTACTTTCCCCCAGAACACACACACACACACACACACACACACACGAACATCCACCACTGCCCCAGAGGGCTTTGCAGTGATCACAAACAAGAGAGAATATTGATTCCCCGCTGAGCTATGAACTAGCTGTACCCTGAGGAGAGGAGGAGGTGGTGTTCTGAGGTCAGAAGCAGTGATAGGGCAAGTATGGATGCTTCCAGCCAGGATGCACAACTATCTTTTAATGATGATAGAAGTGTTACTGCAGTCAAGGATGCTGTCAGGAGTGTATTGATTGCAGTGGAGCTGGGAGAAATGACCAAAAGGAGGAGGAGGAGGAGGAAGAGGAGGCAGAAGCAAAAGCATATTGCTGAGGCTGAACATCGGGCATCCTAGAACAAAACAGTTAGCATAGTAGTGAGATAGCTAAAATTTTACAGACTGAACTCTGAACTGGAATTGAACTGGTTTCTAGGACACAGAGGTGAAACAAACAAATAAAACTCCAGTTGTATCTCATTTGATGCCAGAAGGCACAGCTGCGAGAAGAGTCCCAGGAACATTTTTTTAGCACTTATTTCCAACACTTTTCAGATGAAAACTGGGACACTCTTGTGTTTATGGAACATCTCTGTTCTCTCCCCAAGAGTCCCTGTCTGAGATGCCCCAGTTCACACATTGCTGAAAGCTCTTCTTTTCCACTTGCTATGTGTTAAACTGTGTGTGGGATACACAGCTATAAGGATATGTACATGCTGTGACATGTATGTAAACTAAAGCCAAGATGTATCCAGCTCCCACTCAGATCTTTAATGAGAGACCTAACGGAAACTTGAAGAACTGTAGAATATATAGATGAATACAGTGACATATTTTTCCAAAGCAGCAGATATCCCCAACATCTTTCCAAAGTCAAAAATAGGCTCAAGCAGTGTTTTATGAGGTATTAGTACATAAGGCCTGTTGTCTCATAAACAGGGAGAGGCTGGAAGCCTATGTTAGCAATACAGAGGAAGAGAGGGAGGGGGGAAGGAAAAAGGAAGATGAGGGCATGAAATCAGTACTTTTCTATTTTAAAAAGAGTCACTGGGACTTCTGTAGTCCCAAACATCACACTCTTTGCTGTGATAGCTGTTATTCAAAAATTTTGATTTACAATGGCTGGTTGGGAAGGAGCTATAAGTCTGTAACAGAGCCCCTGCTCTTCACAGAGGGGCTCCCAGGTTCGATCCCTGGTGTCTCCAAGTAAGATAAAAGAAACCTTGGAGAGATGTTGTTAGTCAGTGTTGACCAGCCTTCCTCAACCTGATGCTCTTGAGATGTATGCTACAGTTCCCATCATCCCCAAATGATTCAGTCTTGATGTAGACCAGGAATGGGGATATTTTGGCTTTCCATATGTTGTTAGACTCCAACTCCCATCAGCTCTACCCAGGGTAGGCAAGGAATGCTGGGAGCTGCAGACCAACAACATCTGGAGGGCCACTCCAGAGTTCACAATGGCTCATCCAGAAGGGAGAAAAGTCTCTGGAAGTGTCAAGAGTTTCCAGTCCTGATTTTACTTAAATATGCCCAAGTGTGCATCCACACTTTTTCTTGAAATATCCTTAGTTTCCCTCACTCCCCACCCCCTGTATTGTTCCCCCTAATACTGATCATCTGCCACATTCAGACTCATGCAACATTTCAAAAATTGATGTTCATCAATTTTCACAAAGCCTTTTTTTATTAGTATACAGAAATTATAGGCCATTTCCTCACTATACTGTTATAGTGCTGTTACTCCACTTTCAATATCCTATGGAATCCTGGGGTTTGCAGTTAAAGGAGGGGCCTTTAGAATTCTCAGCCAGGGAGCTCATTGGCCTCAATAAAGTGCAAACCCCAGGATTCCACAGGATGTTGAAAGTGGAATAATAGCACTATAACAGGATAGTGCGGAAATGGCCGTAGTCAATGTGCTGAAGTGCTTCAGCAATATTTACAGTAGTTCAACATTTGGATCATCTTGTTTTGGTGCAACATTCCTCTTTGCCTCACTTGATCTCTGCTGAATCTATGTCCTGCACTACACTGTTATAGTGCTATTATTCTACTTTCAACATCCTGTGGGATTCTGGGGTTTGTAGTTTCTTGAGGCCAAAGAGCTCTCTGGCTGAGAATTCTAAAGGACCCTCCCTAAACTGCAAACCCCAGGATTCCACAGGAGGTTGAAAGTGGAATAATAGCACTGTAACAGTGTTGTGCAGAAAGGCTCCTAGAAACAATAGCTGTGTTTACTGGCGGCAGCCATCTTAGCTAGTTCTGGGATAATAATAAAAAAAAATCCTAGTAGAAATATATTTCATTTTAGAAAATAGTGGGTTAATTTAAACTGACTTGGAAAGTAGGAATGAAAAGTCCTTGGTAATGGCAGGAGTTCTTAGGAAATACCTTGGGATAAAAAAAAAACAGCAAACGAAAATCATATCAATCTCCAAAACAAAAATGGTTTGTACAGGAACAAAACCTGTGACTTTCAGGGATGTTTTTCTCGTTCAGAGGAACTCAGTATTGAGCTAGATGACCAATGGGCTGACTGAGTACAAGGTAGCTTCCTATAGTTCACCTGTCATGTGGTCACTCAATCTGCATGTGCTCGGAGGCACTCTTCCGTTGTTATAACTTGCTTCAGAAAGCCTAATGCTAGCTCAAATCGAGCTACATAGAATAAAAAGAGATGAGACTTTGCAAAAAATTGCAGAGAAGGATGGGCAAGGGAAGGAAGTGAACCCAATCCCTCTTCCTCTTTAACTTTCCCAGCATGCCCTATCCCAGATATGAGGACATCTGCCATATATCAGAGGTGACCCCAGTGGAACATCACAAGCCTTATGGAACCTTAATTAAAGAGCTGACATACGTCTGGACTTGTATGTTATTTTCAATCAGGTGTTGAGCAATGGTTTTGTGGGATTTCTCTTCTCCCCCCCCCCCACTTGCCAGGACCCTTGAATTCTTGTAGCTGTAAAACACAGCAATGACAGGCAGTGAGCAGGGAGATACTCCCTGAGACGCCAGTCACGCCTGACCTCGGATGTCACTGGAAGGCAATTATCTTGCTGCTGAGAAATGGCCGCCTGAAAATGTAACAATCCAAGCAGCGGAGTGTGGCTCCCCCGCTCCTTACTCTCTCCTCCCTCAGTCTAAGCCTCCCTCCCTCTGTGTCTCTCTCCTTTCCCCTCCATCTTACAGGACTGTCATTGCCAGGCCTGTGAAAGGAGCAGTAACTTTCTGTTGTCCCCAATGCAGAGACTGGTTGTCCCTTTGGGATGCCATTGTGTCCGCTGGCGTCGGAGTCCAGATTATGCATGGAGCTTCTCCGCCAGGCTCCTGCCGCCTCATCTTGCTCTGATTCATTGCAGGAGTAATGGGGAGAGAGTTGCAGAATGCTGATGAATAAGTGGCATCCTCGCTTGCCTCATCTGCAGCTCACGTCACTATTTCAGGGGATAATTTCTGATCTTCTCCATTTAAAGAAAGAGTTTGGGAGGGGGGTGGTTAGAAATATCAAGCACTGCTCTCTTCTAACCAATCTACAGGCTTAGATGTGCACACAACGTTAGGGCTGGTCCCCAGAGGGCCATTACAGCCGAAAGAGGGAAGGTTATATAAATTACAAGGACAAAGCCCAAATTTATTTCAGATTTTTTGAAGCTAGGTCAGCCGGACTCAGTTTAGGAAAGAGAAAGCATCGGTACTGAATACTCAACAACTCCTTCCTCCATACATCTGGAAAGGAGTCTCAGTCTGTGTGGTAAAGGAAGAAAATTCTTTCATGCTGAGCCCAAATTTGGGGTCACAATCAGCTTTGAGAAACACACACACACACACTCCACAAAATGTGAACAAAGAGGTCTGGAACAAACAGATAATAGAGTGCTAGTAAAACACTTTGCAGTCCCAGAGAAATATTCCTTAGTTCACTCTAAAGTAAGTAGGTGAGGGTGAGCCTCTCCTTCTAACTAGCTTCAAATCTCAAGCTTGATTCTTCCTTGCTGGCACCATTGTACCTTTTTCATACAGGAAACATGCCCAACAGGGGATGAAGTGCAGTAGTGTATTTTTTCTAAATGGTTTCAGAGAAAAAGAATCCAGCTGCTGAAGGAGCAACTTGAATCAGAAGACTGATGTGAGAATGGAATCTTAGGCATTTCCCCCCAGTGTTTTTCTGCTGAAAACACCTCTCCTGGAGTTTGGGTGGGGTTTTTTTTGTTTTTTTGTTTATAAGATTTGTTCAGAGGGGGCTTGCCTTTGCCTTCCTTAAAGCTAAGAGAGTGTCACTTGCCCAGTGGTGTTACTGCCCTGGCTAGCCCGAGCTTTGGGGGATATAAAAGATATCTTTTGATATCACTAATTCGGCTTCACATATCCCTTCCAAGTGCTTGCGAGGCCCCCGGACAAACACGCATCCAGGCTCGGCCGATAATTGCCGTAATATTCCTAGACAATACAGGCAGACCAGAAAACAGCCGACTCGCCGCTTTAGGAGACCTCAAGGCAAGTACCTCCATTAGGTATGCAAGCATCTCTCAAAAGATCCTCTGCCTCGCTCTGGCAGCTTGATGATCGAGCTATACAACGCTCAAGAAATCCGCGTTTGCATACCGGCTACTCTATTGATAAATTCGGCTCTAATTCAATCATTCAAATTCTGACCTTTCGGAGGCTTTGTCTCCAACTCCAAATCTATTGTTTTCCCCAAGTCCGACCTAGCCTGCGGTCACAATTCTCCCTATAAAATCCCCTGATTTTGAGCGCTTCTTTGGATCGCTCCTGAGTTCCAGACAGCCTTGCTGCCGCTTCGCTTGGCGAGCTTCCCCTCAGCTCCACGTGCTGAGATACATCGAACCCCAGCTTCGCTCTCCATTTTCTTCCGGACTTCAGGACAGGTTTCGTATCACCTGAATCAACTATCCCTCTGAAAATCCCGCTATCTTACTCACACCTTTATTTTCCTTAGTTATCTGTGTGCTTGTGTTGCTTACACTGTGTGCCTGTATTTAATAAAGATCATTCATTATTTTCCAACCGGTTTGCTTCTTGACTTGGCCTGACCCCGTAAACACTGGATTACAAGATCCTTCTAAGTTACCCTGCCTCTCGTTTTGCCAACATGTGCTCTGAACTAATTTCCCCAACTTGTAGCAATTTGGTGTCCCTCCCGGGACCCCCAGAAAACAGGGTAACAGAGGGTTTCCATGGTCTAGTGCGAATTTGAACCCTGATCTCTACAGTCACAGTCTAATGCTCAAACTGTTACACCATACTCTTCTATGAGGACAAATAAATCATTCAAAAAATAAATGCAAGAAGTCTAGAAGCCAAAATGACTAATCAAGCTTTTGTTCTTTGGACACATCCTGAGAGTGCATTACTGAGAGCTTTATCACATGAGGCAGGTAAATTGCAGTTACAGGATGATAATGACATCTTTGAGTTCCTCTTCTAGCCTCCTATGTAAAAGAAATGCTTTCCAAATGGTCCTGCACCAGGAGAACAACAGAAGAAGAATGAGGCAATGTGATAAGTCCCAGCTAAAGATGTTATTATCCTGTTGTAATTGTGATTTACCTGCCTTGTATGTTAAAGCCCTTACTGGACGACAATAATGCTGGGTAAAGCAAAAGGTAATAAGAAAAAAGGAAAGGCTGCATTACAGCTGTATTGTTTCAATGAGGGAAGCCAAGGCCCTGAATTTGCAAGACCTGAGCAAAGCAGTTCGTGACAGTGTATCTTGGAGGGATCTCTTTCATAGGGTCTCCATACGTTGAAGCCGACTTGACAGTAACTAAAATACATATACATATACATATACATATACATATACATATACATATACGGAGGGCATTTCAATCAGGAACAAAGTCTGAAGTGGACAGTCTGTGAAGCCTCTCTTCCCCAGCACCTGTAATTTACTTGCAGCCTCAGTGGCTGGTTTGTGTATTTTGTGACTTTTTTTAAAAAAAAGCACAAAACGTCATGCAATGCAGGGACAAATGTATGTGGCCCTCCAAATGTTGTTGGACTGCAACTCCTACAGTCCTTCCACATTGGCTACACTGGCTAGGCCAGATGGGCACTGCAGCCCAACAACATTAGAGGGCCTCATATTCTTCACGCTTGATCTAGCCCTACCCTAACCCAAACCATGCCTCTTGGCTGAAATCCTACATCACTTCAGCCTAGTGCAAATACAGTTCTTCCTCCACATTCGCGGAGGTTTGGTACAGAGAACACCCACGAAAGTGGAATAATCGTGAATAACTCCCCAGGGTCTATAGTGTGGCTGAGGTTGCTGGCATCCCTCTGGGGCAGCCATGGCTGGCTGGAGCAACCTGGCCACACCATTGCCCATGGAGAGAGAGGTTGACAGCCTTCTTGATCGCATGGCCAGACCTGCTCTGGCCCCACGTGCTCTCCTGAGATCTCTAGCAGCCCTCCCAGGTGGCAATCGCTGGGTGGATTAGCTCCATTCCCTCGATCATTGCCTGGAAGGGATGCCCCCAATTTCAGCAAAGCGCACAAGGCTGGAGTGACCTCGGCCAGGTGATTGCCGCCCGCTTCAGCCTCTCCTGCTTTACTCAGATTGCAGGCATTCCTTCCAGGCGGTGATCACAGGAATGGAGCCATCCCCCCCTGTGATTGCCCACCGAGGGGGACCCCATGATCTGAGCAAAGCAGGCAAGGCCAGAGTGGTTGGGGATAGCCTGGCTGAAGTTGCTCCAGCCCTGCCCGCTTTGCTCAGATCATGAGCATCCCTTCTTGGTGGCAGTCACAGGTTAGGTTAGGCCCTTCTCCGTGATCACCGCCTGGAAGGGAGGCTGAAGATCTGAGCAAAGTGCAAGATGCCTGAGTGGCCTTGCCCGCTTTGCTCAGATCACAGGCGTCCCTTCTGGGCGGTGGTCAGGGGGTAGGTTAGACCCTTTCCCATGATCGCCACCTAAAGGGGAGACCAGCGATCTGAGCAAAGTGCAAGAGGCCTGAGTAGCCTCACCCATTTTGCTCAGATCACTGGGAGTCCCTTCTGGGTGGCAGTCATGGGGCAGGTTAGACCCTTTCCCACGATTGCCACCTGGAAGGGATGCTGGCAATCTGAGCAAAGTGCAAGAGGCCTGAGCAACCTCACCTGCTTTGTTGAGATCATGGGTATCCCTTCTAGGTGGCAGTCACGAGGTAGGTTAGATTCTTTCCCACGATCGCTGCCTGAAAGGGAGGCAGTGATCTGAGCAAAGCGCGCAAGGCCTGAGCGGCCTCGCCTATTTTTCTCAGATCACTGGCCGTCCCTTCTGGGTGGTGGTCACAGGGCAGGTTAGGTCCTTTCCCGCGATCGCCACCTGGAAGGAAGGCTGGTGATCTAAGCAAGGCTCATTGAGGCTCAGATTGTGGGTGTCCCTTTTGGATGGCAATAGCAGGAATGGAGGTAATGCATCCTGGGATCATCCTGGGATCATCCACCGCAAAGTGTTTGGGGCCGAAGCAGGTACAATCCACCATCACCCCCAAGAGGGAGGCCAGAGGCCTTCTCCTTGGGCTATTCTGTGGCCCACTTGCTCTGGCCAAGGAAGGGGAGGAGAAGAATTGTGAGAGGAGCCTGTGAATAATCAAATTCACGAACATGAAACCTGTGAATGTGGAGGAAGAACTATATCTGTCAGCAGATTTATGTTACACTTCCACTGCATGATCCTTTACTGAGGAGCAGTGTAGCACAGCAGCAATGCAGAATGCATATTGGCATGCTTCTTGGTGAACATTGATGATCATCCATGTATGCAGTGATTCTACAAGCAGAACTCTGTTTTCACCACCACTGACTGGATATGACCATAGTGCATGTCCATAAAACTCACTCCACATGCTTAGTACAACTTACACCTCATGTTACTAAAACTGTGCTGGCCCTCCTGTTAACATTGGTTTCAGCATAACTTTGTCAGTTAGAGATCACCTGCCTGACGAAAGACACAAGGAAGACCCTAATGAGTTGTTAAGAATCCTCTTCTAGCCATTCATGTCTAGGCATGAAGTTTCAGTGGACCACCACTAAAAAGAAGGAAGGAGACACCAGCTTGACTCAGCAGTCACTGTAGTATAAAACTAGGGCCCTTTTCACATAGCATTTGCCATGCATTTGCCATGTGAAAGGGCCCCTGAAGCGTCGCGTGACTGCGAGGAGCGGTCCACACGATGCACTCGCAGTTGCGCAACGCTCCAGGGGCTGGCAGGCGCCGACCACTCACTATTTCATTTTCAGCTGTGAACTGAAAATGGTGCACAATCGCGTATCATTCCGGGGCCCCGCACAAACTTGCCGTGTGTGTGGAGCTCCGGAGCTGTGGCGCTCGTGCTTCCTGCCCCAGCGCAGCCTGGGAAAATCCCAGGCTGCATTGTGGAAGGAAGAGGAGGGCCTCTCCCATGAGCAGGCAGCAGCTGTGGAGCTGACGGAACCGGGACGCGAGAGCCTCTTACAAGAGGCTGCTTACGGGATCCCTGCACCCCAGCTCCGCAAAAAGGTGAGTTGCGGAAAGGGCCTATGATGAGTTTGCTGAAGTCACCGTAAAGTTCTTGAAGTTCTTCCTGGTATAGGGAGAAGAATCAGATTGAGAACTCACATTTTAAATATTATGTTCCTATATGTTTACTACTTGTGAATATTTATTGTTTAGGAACCAAGTGTCTGTCTCTTTCTAAACTACATGCATTGTATTTTTAATACATTGTCAGTGGAGGCTATTGGCTTCCATGTCATTGAGACAGTGAATTCATTTCAAGTTTTCACCTAAAATCTAAACAGCTATCCAAGATGCTGAACCTATTTGGGTGGAGGGGAGATAGGGTTCAGCACATTGAAGAACTCCTGTAAAGGTCAGAATAAAACCCAGAGCAGAGTCATCATCCCACTGACATGGAAACTACCAACTGCCACTGTGTTCATCTTCTAACCCAGCTTTCCCTCAGCCAGTTGTCAGGTCTAAGAAACCAATGGTCCCCTTGATGAGAAAGAAACTGGCCTTCAACAGCATTAGTGAATTTGGATTTCAGGATGAAAAGGAAGTCCCAGCTTGAAGCCTCTCACTTGTTAGTCCTGTATTCAACCTGTGCATTTTAAACAAATAGAACAAGGACAAATGTCATGTAGGAAGTGAAAAAAGACATCAGAGGATTTTTTTTCTAAAAAAATATTACACATTTGTGGGCCTTACTGCTCTGGCATGAGGTGATGGCAACAAACTTCCAAGACTGGAGGGGAAGAATTGAACAAATCCACAAAAATGGAACTATTGGCAGCTATTAGCTGAAATGTCCTATAACATAAGATGAGCCTATCGGATCTAGGATGTGTGAACTGATTCTATGGAGCTGTATCATTTCTGAGATATTGGGAAATGTCAGCTTGTCTTAGTTCATCTCTTTCACACACACAAGCCATCACTCAGCACCTATCAACGAAAACCTTAAATATCCCCTTGTCCTTCTGAAGGACCTCCATGCTTGATTACAACCACCGCATCCACATTCTACCCTCGTTTTCTTTTTATTTCACAGCTTGTAACTTTCTAGATTTTATCTCTTCTTCACTATCTCCCTCTTTCTCCTTTCCCTGAGCTTTCCCAATTATAGCACTAATGCAGAGGCTCCTCAGTGTCATTTGGCTGGTGACATTTGGTTGTTTCCTGGCAGATAAAGGAAGACATCTGATGTGACATTTTGAGCCCTGCTTCCATGGCCATCCCTGATGGAAGATCATATCTCTCCATCGAAGCAAGCTGAGCACGTTCCAGCAGTCCAGGCTGGCAGGACGTGTCCTCATGTGGTTTAGTGTAAAAGCCACAAAGTTAAGTTGGGGTTATTGGCAATGTGCTGGCACGAACACAAATTTTGCTTCTGTTTTCTCTGTCTGAAGTGTTCATTGTGAACCTGCATGGCTGGACGTGGAGATCAGATTCAGTCCCAGCTGAGTGCTTGCACTGAGCCAACATGAGGTATTAGCTCAGACCACCAGCTGGTTATTTTCCAGGGACATCTAAATTGAGAGACCTGCTGTAGCTGACATCTGGTCTTCCTTGGGGCAAGTGAAGAAGAAGAAGGAGGAGGAGGATGGGGAGGAGGAGGGGGAGGGGGAAGGGGAAGGGGGAAGAGGAAGAGGAAGAGGAGGAGGAAGAAAGGGAAGAAAAAAGGGAAAGAAGAAGAAGGCAGACCCAGGAAAGCAAGTAAAAATAAGTATAACTAACTATGAGAGAATGTGTTGATTCCATGTTACATCAATATTTGTTGGTCTTGTTTTCTTAAAGCGACAAACAGGAACCACCTCCTGTAACTGGCCACTGCCATAGAGAATGACAGAAAGGGATAAAGAATAGAAAGGTGTTTTTTTTTTTCATCTTTGATTTCTTCCTTACATTCATATTTAGAGAAACTCCTGGCATTTCTACAGTGGCAACTCAGGTGCCAGGAAGCTGTGCCAGTGCAGGTTGGAAGGAGGGGGGCCTTGGACAGGATGCCTTTAGTGGACCCTGTCTTCCACACCACTGCTCATTCACTCGCTCTCTTCCCCTCTTTCCAATTTGAGTGGTTGCCAAGATGGGGAGGATTTGGGAAGGAGCAGCTACAGTCCCTTCTCCTTGCTTGTGCTGCTGATCACAGAATGGCCAGGAAAACAGATTGTGAGGGCAAGGAGGGGAAAAAAGAAAAAAAAACAAAGAGCCAGGGACTCACAGGTTTGGCAGGCAGTCCTCTGACAAGATCCGATCCTGTTCACATACTTAATTATGTCAACCCTTCATGCTAGCCTCACCTACTAGCCAAACAACCTAAACAAACTCAGAGTCTTTAGTCATTGCTCGTAAGGCTTGGTTTCCAGGCCTTTGATCATCTTGGTTGCACTTCTCTGGACACTTCCAGAGACAGTTAGTTATCTTTATTCTTTTTTTCTGGTCTGAACAGCAATCTGACATACAGAATTTTAATTGATAAAGCTTTGCCTCATATGACATTGGAAAAGTATCATCTGTGAAAATTGTCTCTGCCAGACATCTGTTAGCGTAGAAGACCTATACATGTTTGGCAGTTGTAGACAGAGCAGAACCTGCAGCACTAGTACTTCTAACTGTTCCATACATCCCTTTCAGAATAGAAGTGGATGTAGATAGGTAACATATGGGGTGCAGATCAATTGTGGGAAAGAAAGAAAAGAGTTCTTATCCAGATAATCGTGGCTGGTAGCTCCATTCTGAGTTTCAGTCTGAAGTTTAAAAGGTCTGTCAAAGAGGCTGAACCCATGGATTCATCCAGAAGCCTGGGGGAATCAACCCAGAGTTGATTCACTACCCCACTGATGTGTAAATCACAACAACCACTGCATCCAGATGAGCTTTGTCTTTCCTAGGTTTTTCACAATAGCTGGGAGATTGAATCTGTATATCTATGATCTATATCTATATTTATATCTATCTATATCTACAGTCACTACCAGTTGCTGTGGGTTATATTTCAGTGGAAGGAACTGGCAAAACCGCCTCTGAGTATTCCTTGCCTAAGAAAAGCCTATAAAATTCATTGAATAACACATAAGGTAACTTGAAGGCACATACACATACACTTTAAATCCACTTGTTTACTTATTTGACCCCATTTGCTCAATTGTGTATTTGGAGGAGCTCAAATTGTATGGCAGTGAAACCACTGGGTCAAGGCACAGTAGCTGGTTGTGGGCAGGTCTGGTGACTGCCTGCTTCACAGAGGCTCACTAGTCCCTACCAGGAACTTGTGTGTCAGAGCTTGAGCTCTGTGAATGTGAGATGCATGAGTCAGATGAAGCTTGGATCAGACCCAAGGCTTTGGCTGAGGCCCCACATCTGTGTGTGGGTGGTGAATCATCTAAAAGGAAAGGGTTAAGTGTCCCATTTCCCATGTGGCCATCATTAGGTAGCCATTAGCTACTCATTGTTGCATCAACAGTGTGAGGCGTTGAATACCTTTCCCTTTGGCAGCATTCCAGCCGAAGGGAGGAAGCTTCGGAGAAAATGCAATTACAGCAAACAACAGCCAAGTGAAAGCGAGAGCTGCAATCCACACCTGGCACTAATTAACTTAATTAGCCCTTAATGAGCTACACTGGTCGGAAGGCCTATTTTTACTTAATTATCCCCTAATGCGCTTGGCAGAAAGCGAGAGCCCTGATGGATGGAGCGGCTGTGCCTGACTCCTTTTGCACCCAGCCAGGCAGCCTGAACTTTCCTGCATCCTTAATAAGCGAGCTTGGCTAGACAACAAGAGGGAGGGTCTGGTCTGGTCTGGTCTGGGGAATACACATGAGCTAGGAATCCCCACCCTCCCATCACCTGGATCACAGAGCGGTGCTGGGTATTACTGGCACACTCACTTTCAGGACAGGTTTCATCAGACAGAGTTACATATCTGAATTTCATATATCTCCCTGGTGACAGTATGAGTATTTTCATTAACATTCATACCACTGCATCCCCATACCCTTCTGTCTGTTGGTGTTGTTATTTGCAATCAACTCAACTTTGACTTATGGCAACCCTATGAATGAGAGATCCCCAAGAGCCCCACCACCAACTGCACAGCTGAGATCTTGCACACTCAGGGCAGCCAGGGCTTCGAGGGAATCCCCCTCACCTTTTGATACCCCATTATCTGACAAGTTACTTTTGATGCTTCCAAGCTTAACAAGGGTTCTATTCTCTCACCAGTTCTTGTTGCTTACAGAGGCTCGCTTGGAACTGTTGCATGTGCATGTTGCTTGCAAAGTGAGATGAGAGTGAACAAGGCACTAAGCCAGTGGAGAGACTTTGCAAGCAGCATGTGTGTGGTTATTCCCAACTGAGCCTCCATAAGTATCATCTGTGTCCTTCATGTTTCCTACAGTACGGTACATGGCTTCTACTTTTCAACCAATTCCATTTTTTGACAAGGCTCCAGTCCCCAACCAGTCAAATAAGTGGGGGAAGCCTACAGTATGGTTTCCCACTTTTCCTACTGTCTTCCACTCTACCCAGAGTGATTGTCTTTTCCAGTGAGCCACATGATCTCATGATATGTTCAAAGCACAACAACCTCAGTATAGTCACATTGCTTCTAGTGAGAGTTCAGGCTTGATTTGCCATAACACCCATTCATTTCCCTTTCTATATCTTGGCACAATGATGGACTTAGTGAACTTTTAAAGCTTTACACTAATTTTTGATATTAGCAATTTCTAGCTTGTGCCACAGTCTGTTCTAGGTCTTGTTTTTGCAGAGAGAATGGAAATTCTCCATCTTCTGCTGCTAATTATATAGTCTGATTTCTGTAACAGTCATCTGATGATGTCCACAGGTACAGTCACCTTTTTGGTTGCTTGGAAAATGTGTTCACAATGTTTCAATCTCTTGACACCTTTAAAAAAAAAGATTCCAGATGTAGTGTACTAGTAATAGTACTAGCAATACTAACTTACAGACCTCTTTGGAACTGAACAAGTGCAGCTCACCAAGCTGGGCTTTGAATTTTGGAAGGCTTCTACTGGAAACTACATACCATATTACTTTTATTTTGTATATGGGAATTTATATTCTACTCTCTCTTTCTAATAAGCAGTCATCCAAGTGTCCTGTTCAGGCTTCAGAGTTTTCAAAGGTAGCTGGCTGCAACAGTGGCACCCAGCCGCAGGGCAACATAATAGTAGGTAAGGCACAGTCACATTGCACAAAAACAGCTACAGCAGAGCCTGACCGAAAGAAGGTGGAAGCAGTCAGGACCCTGGACAGAGGCATGTGAGAAAGCCAACTAGATTTCACCCATGGAAGGGAAGCTGATGCTTTAAATATAGAACAGGGGTGCCTGAAGTCCAGCCTGCAGATTGCATGCATCCCCACAGTGTGTTTTTTGCAGCCCTCAAGGGAAGCCCAAGAAAGGCCTTTTGGTAAAACAGCAAGTGACTTTCTTTTTCTTCTTGTTGCCACTTAATGGGAGAAAAGTGTGATATAACTTTTTAAAAAATAATTTTAATTTTTTTAAAAAAATCTCTCTTAGCCCAACTACAGGGGGGAACCAGGGGGCAACAAAGGGGCAATATGCCTCTACGCTCCATAGAGTGGGCAAAACTTGATTTTTTGTGGGGTGTGTGTATGGTGGGGGGTGCAACCCCCAAGATCTCCTGGATGGCTAATGCGGGCCCCTAGCCTCCCACAGTTTCCCACCCCTGTTCTAGAGCTATTAAATACAGGTAAATACTCCCCCCCCCTAATTTCTGTCAAAGAAAATTCACTTGGGTGAGTAAAGCTGTTTCTGTCTCGAAAATAAGCCTGAAGCCAGACTGAAATGGGCCCAAGGGATCAGTGTCATCTATGAATTCTTACAAATGCTCAGCACCTTGCTCTGAAGTGGAGTTCTGGACACAACCTGAGAATCATTTAAAACTGCAGCTGTCATTTTAATGGAATGGGCTAGAACAGGGATGGGGAGCCTCTGTGTCTGGCAGGGTGGTGCACCCCATCTTGAATGAAGTTCATCTTCCTCCCCAAATGGGCCTTCCCATCTGTGTTGCCCCTGCCAGAAGGGAGACAGGTCAAGCTTCATTCTTCCCTTCTTTTCCATTTGGGAAAGGTACGGATGATCCAAGGAAAAAATTCAGCTGCAGCCTCAAAGGGTGTTCCTTAACACCCTGGCTGAATCCACTTCCATTCCTCCTTTGCCTTGCTTAGCTGGGGAAGGTGCAGGAAGAGTGAAGATAAATTAGATCTCATCTTATCATCAGCATCACCTCCCCCACCATCCTCCTCCTCCTCCCCCCACCATCATCCTCATTATTACCATAGCTATACTTAATGCATGTAGACTGCTCTCTGCAACTGTTATCCAGTTGAAATTTTCACAACAGTCCTGTAAGGTAAGTCATTACTGCCACTGCCCATCTCTGTACTGCAGATAGAATAGTAGCGGTGGTGATGGCTGAGGCCGAATGAGGGTATCTTGCCCAAGGCTACCTAGTAAGTTCACAACAGAGATGAGATTCACACTAGGGATTTTTCTCTTTGAGCTCTCTGTCCTGAAGGGTTGTGCAGTTATCACTCATATTTTCTTCTCAGGGATACAACAGCTTCCAGGCAAAGCAGAAGATGTGAGAAGCAAGAGATTAGCATTTTCCTCCTATGTCTTTTCACTGCAATATCTTTGAAGTAAGCAGTGGCTAAGTTCCTCCCGCAATATTTGCAGATGGAGCCACTGCCAAACTGTACGAGCCTTCCAAAGTCATTAAAAGTTGATACAGTCTCCTTTGGGATTCCACTCCCCCCATCCCCCAAGCTGCTGGTTTGAAGCATTTCAATCTGGCCTCAGTATCTGCTGATATTATCTTTACTGGATGAGACACTGCCCACCTCTGTACTGAAGAGGAGTCTTTGACAATCCAATTGCCACAAAGCAAAGGAGGAAGAAGAGTGCCAGGCACTGATGACCTTTCAAACACACACACACACACACACACACACACACACACAGTATTGCTTCCAGTATTTTGGATCTGTCCCTTTGACAAAAGTAACTCATCCTAGCAGCAAGAACTGCTATGGTTCTATTATGTGTGTTAATGATACTCTGCTAAACTACTTCCATATTGTGTCCATTCATTTCTGGTCCCTCTTCTGTATAGGGACTGTTGCCTTTTGGGGAGGCTAAGTACCAAACACTTTGATTGCAAACATATTGAGGGGATGTACACCTAAACAGGCTCAGCCTGGCAGCACCAGCATAAGCAAAGTCAATCGACTGAAGCGTTAAGCACAAGTCCAAACATCCTCTCTCCAGTGTGGGGTTGGTTGGCTGACTTGAAACTCAAAGGAGAACATAACTGCATAAGTATCAACTCAGAGGAGAACAGATATATTCCAAGCCCACACCTGGTGGCACAAGGCCACTTTGATGATGCTGATGCCCCACAGTCCACTGTGGTGATCTTCATCAGCTACCAGGAGCCCTGTCACATTATGCAAATATAGCACTACAATTCCAGTTTAACTGTCATGGTTCCATCCTATGGAATCCTGGGATTTGTAGTTTTGTGAGGCTCTAGAACCCAGAATTCTAAATGTCTCTCCCTAAACTGCCAGTCCTAGGATTTCATAAGCTGTAGCCATGGCAGTTAAAGTGGAATCACAGAGCTGTAATTGTATAGTGTGAAAGGGTCCCAGGAAAATAATATCTTGGCGATATGACAATCACATCACATGGCAGGACAGCTAGGCTACATCAATATTGCTTATTTGAAATGGAAATACTTCCTTCTGGTGACCCTGTTGTATTTCCCCCAGCTCAGCAACAGGAGCTTGTACCCCAACTCACAAGGAACACCAATTTGCAAATTGCATGGATAGGCATCATGTTCCAGGTGTGGGGATTCTTTTCTCTTCCCCAGAAGCTCACACAGTTTGGTTGGCTGTCGGGGGCAATGGCTGGGAGCAAGGAAGGCTGGGGTCTGCAACTCTGTTTCTTCATCCCTTCCCACATAAGGACAGAAGAAAGGGGCCAGTTTTTCAGCATCTCTCCTGTATGCCCACCCCAGTTTTTTACCAAGTTGGACCACTGGCCCACCTACAGTAAGGGGAATGACCAACCTACAGAAGCCATTTTGTCCCATAGCTGCTTTAGCTGCTTTCTCCTACTCCACTCTGGAACTGGAACTAAGCGTTTTGCATGCTGCACACTTTTTACGTTTGGTGGGGAAATGTCCTAATTGGCTCCTCCCAAGATCCTCCCTAAATCTCAGAACAAACAAAAAGTTTTCCCACCCCGGGGGAGTTCAATGTTGTTTACACTGATTGGCTGGGATTTTACAACTGCGCACTCCCTGTATAATGGTTTGTCACACAGATGGTATTGCTTTCTTGCCCTTTGTTGAGACAGACAAGGGCAATGGTAGGAGAAGCAAGGGATTGAAAAAGAAAAATAGGAGCTCAGAGCCAGCAGCTTTCTCTTCCTGTCACTGCTGCAGTCTTCCCTCCTTTCCTCCCTATCACCTTTACTTCTGCTGCCACCAGCAGCATAATTGTCTACCAGCATATCTTGGTCAAAGGCAGCAACTCCTCCAGGTTCCAGGAAAGGGCCTTTCCCACCCCTAACTGGAGACTGAGTCTAGAGCTTTGTAGGTGCAAAACATGTATTCTGTTACTGGGCTGCATATTTCCCATATGCATAATGTTACATTATGGCAAGCATCTTTTTAAGCATGGATGTAAGTGTAGCTTAGAGAACCAGCATGATGTAGTGCTCTGCGGGTTGGACTATGACTCTGGGGACCAGATCTGAATCCCTGTTAAGTCATGGAAACTTACTGGATGACCTGGGCAAGTCATATCCTCTCAACCTCAGAGAAGGGCAAAGGCAAACCTGCTCTGTGTGGATCTTGCCAAAGAAAGAGAAAACCCCTGTGATAGCTTTGCCTTAAGGTTGCCATAGGTTGGAATCAACTTGAAGGCATACAACAACTGTTGCTTATATGTGTGTAAGTCCCATTTTGGATGGGATGCAGTGGGATATTCATTTGCTCTTGTGCTCTGTCCAAAATCTTCCCTCCACCCCGCAGCTATCGGGCCCTGGAGGGACCCCTGCAGTTATTGCTTACCAAAGAGAGGGGAATGAGAGGAGAAGGAGAAGGAGAGGGAAAGTGATTTAGACCATGAAGATCTGGCTCCTCTAGGTTCCCTGGGGAAGGAAAATAAGGCTGCCCTCCATCTGAGAGCATGAGAACATCTTCATTGCTCCCCTTCCGCAAACCTGAGATCTACTGCTTCTCCATGATCTGAATCACTTTCCCCCACTTTCCTTCCCCACCAGTAAGCAACTGCCATGGGAGCCCCTCCTGAGACCTGACAGATGCTGGATGGTGGGAGGGCTCAGAACTGCATATGTGGAGCTATGCGCTGATGTAGGATCTCAGCCTATATGTCAAAAGGTGATTGCCTGATTGATTACTGCTACTACCACTACTACTGGCATTACACCATCAGTGTGCATAATGCTTTATAGAGTACAAGAAGATAGGCCTCTGCCCCAAGGAGCCTGCAGTCTAAACATTGACACTGCAGAAACAAAGCTGGAAGGGGAGAAAAGTGTAGCTAGGACTGACAAGGGAAATAATATGCAATTGTTTCAGGTACATAGGCTTGGTTAAAGCAGAGTACGTATGAGGAATCTTTCTCTAAATATTTTCACCGACAACTTCTATCCAATAAAGCTTAAGGGAAAGAATTGTGGAAGCTATTGTCCAGTTCCAAGTATACAAAACATCAAAAGAAGAAGGGCAGAGTCTTTTGAGGGAAAAAGGGAACTTTGGATAGTTCACAGTGGTGATGCTCAAGAAGGAAAGATCACAAACAGAGTTGTACTGAGAGATTAGAGAAGAGCAATGAGCTGGGCAAGGCCATCAGCAGCTTACATGATATTGACAAAGTGATTTGCTTTGCTGAATAGAAAGGGAGTATAGGGATTTAAAGAGAGGGGCCCCATGACTGAAAGGGTGAACTATTTTGGGAACTGAGTTCTGGACAGAATTAAGGGAACCAAGGTGAGAGAACAGAAATTCAGAGAGGTAAGACTGCAACAGTGTTAGCAGGAGATGACCTTTTGCTCCATCCTTCCTTATAGTAGTGGGGAAATTCAGGAAAGCCTTTGTTATTTGGATGAGACAATGCTAGAGATTTATGGAATCTTCTTTTAGAGGCAATTATTTACAAATGTAAAGACTGGGAAGGCACAATGCTCATTCAGTTTCTAAGCCACAATAGTTTTGAAAAACCAGCAACAACAGAAAAACCAACAAGCCAGTCAGAATAGAGACATAGCCAAACTGCTCTGGCACACTTCAAAATCTGGCATGTGCATACTGCTGTGTTTCCATTCCTCTCCCATTTTTTCTTCTAGTTTGCACTGTTTCATTTACCCAAAGTGACAAGGGTTTCTTTCCTCGTCCAAAAGCCGCCTTAGTGGTCAGAGGTCTGGGTGAAAACATTGCCCCAGAGGTGTCTTGCCTGGCCATAAAGATTATGACTGCTATTGGCACTCACTCCTATGTGTTTTTCCTCTCCAGCCTCCAAACACCTAAATTTGCCATACACTGTTAATATATAACACTTGCTTTGCCTTCTCTGTGTCTCTGCTTGTTGCCTCTCTTTTCCTGAGCATTTTATGATCCAAAGTTGCAAAGGTATGCTCTCATTATAGCTCTATAAATTGCCAGGTACTTTGATGCTGCGGTAATAAATCATTACAACAGCACTACACTCTGTAATGACCAACATTATCTCTTCCTGTTTGAGAGATGAAAGCTGATTGAGTTGTTCTAAAATCCTAGGTTTCTGTGGTTTGCTGCTGTTGTTGGATTTGGGGGTGTGTGTATGAGAGAGAGAGTTTTCTTTTCTTTTTCTTTTACTACATAGTGACCTGGCACAAATGTAATCTTGTCAATATATACGACAAGGAAATAAAATCACCAGACCACAGAGATACTTCCTGGGTGGGATTCACAACTGATTGGGAGCTGGGATCTCCAACTGATTTGCTCCCCCAACATGGGGCTCTTCTAACAATTAGAATTTTACCAACTGTTTTGTGGCAGAAATTGAGCAGATGAAGAATGCGGATGTGGTCATGATTAGGAAAGCTTGTATTTCTCAAGTTCTTCTTCTTTTGCAGTTGCTTAAGAAGGGATAGTATTGTTACCCCAAAATGGGATTGATTCAGTGATCCACCTGCAGTGCCAGTACCTCTGTACAAAGGTGGGGAATATTAGTTCAAAGAGGAGGCCTGTGAGAAGAGAGTACCTTTATGAGATCTTTTACACCTTTGTCTACCAGTACTAGTGCAAGGAAGAACCAGCCAGAGATCCAAACGCAACCTTAATGTGTTTTATTGGGGGAATTGCAACCACAAACACAAGATCCAAATAGTCACACAATCACACAAGGCTAACTGAAGGAAAGTTTTAGATAGTGAGGTTTTAGAGCGCAGTGGGTGATATTTACCAATCCAGAAGAGCAGCAAAGAAGATGATGTGGCTTAGATGCAAGTCTAAGGACAGTAGACAGTCAGAAATTGGAGTGGCAGAGTGGCTACCAGCAACTGGTGTACTACAAGTCGGCTGGCCAAAAACTGGTGTTTAAATACTCTTTTTCTTCCTGGAAGGCAAAAGCACTAATGGCTTGCTGGCAGAGTAAACAATGGAGTCTGGAAGGTGGACAATGAGGTCCGGAATGAGCTAATGGTCTTAGCATGAGGTGACAAAGGCTTAATGGTAGTCCTGATAGCTCTGTGGGCACAAAAGGGAAGCTTGCTTAATCAGAGGGGGAGGAGTTAAGACAATCAGCCATCCTGTGGAAATCTCCTACACACTCTCCTACACACTATTGTCTCTTAAATGTTGAGTTATCAGAGGTTAACTGCAAGTCCAGTATTGCTGGAGTTTCCTGGTGATTTCCTGACCATGACCTTACATATTGAGGTCTTTCCTGACCCTATTTTGCAATACATGTGTGTGGCCAGCTTTTCCCTCTTAGGCCCTTACCACAACTCACCTTTTCTTGGCGCTGGGATGTGGGGATCGCTCGAGCAGCCTCTAGCGAGAGGCTCTCGTGTCCCCATTGCTTCACCTCTGCAGCTGCTGGCTGCTCACGTGAGACCCCTGCTTCTTCCTTCCACAGTGCAGCCTGGGAGTTTCCCAGGCTGTGCAGGGGCAGGAAGTGCAAGCACCGTGGCTCCAGAGTGCCGCATGCACGGCAAGTGCATGCGGGGGCCCCCGGAGCGATGTGCAATCGCGCATCATTTTTGGCTTAAAGCCGAAAATGAAAAAGTGCGCGAGGAGCGCCTGCCAGACCTGGGAGCACCGCGCGATTGTGAGTGCATCGTGTGGACCACTCCTCGGATTCGCGCAACGCTCGAGGGGCCCTTTCGCATGGCAAATGCCATGCAAAAAGGGCCTTAGTTCGCATGGCTATGGAGCCATAGCAGGGTAATTAGAATGATAGAATCATAGAAATGTAGAGTTGGAAGAGACCACACGGGCCATCCAGTCCAACCCCCTGCCATGCAGGAACACCCTCAAAGCACTCCCAACAGATGGCCATCCAGCCTCTGCTTAAAAACCTCCAAGGAAGGAGACTCCACTACACTCCGAGGCAGCATATTCCACTGCCGGACAGCCCTGACTGTCAGGAAGTTCTTCCTGAGGTTCAGGTGGAATCTCCTTTCCTGCAGCTTGAATCCATTGCTCCTTGTTCTGGTCTCTGGAGCAGCAGAAAACAAGCCCTCTCCCTCCTCTACATGGCATCCCTTCAAATATTTAAACATAGCTATCATGTCCTCTCTTAACCTTCTCTTCTGCAGACTAAACATACCCAGCTCTCTAAGTCTATCCTCATAGGGCATGGCTTCCAGGCCCCTCACCATTTTGGTCACCCTCCTCTGGACCTGTTCCAGCTTGACCATGTCCTTCTTGAATTGGGGTGCTCAGAACTGGACACAGTATTCAAGATGAGGTCTAACCAAAGCAGAGTAGAGTGGTACCAGTACCTCCCTCGATACCATACTCCTATTTATGCAGCCAAGAATTGCATTGGCTTTCTGGGCTGCCGCATCACACTGCTGACTCATGTTCAGCTTGTGGTCTATTAAGACTCCTAGATCCCTTTCACACGTACTGCTATCCAGCCACGTGTCCCCCATCCTATATTTCTGCATTCCATTTTTTCTACCTAAGTGTAGGACCTTACACTTCTCTCTGTTGAATTTCATTTTGTTAGCCTTGGCCCAGCTCTCCAATCTGTCCAGGTCATTTTGAATTTTGATCCTGTCCTCTGGCGTATTAGCAATCCCTCCCAATTTGGTGTCACCTGCAAATTTGATGAGCATGCCCTCTATTCCTTCATCCAAGTCGTTGATGAAGATATTGAACAGCACTGGGCCCAGGACAGAACCCTGTGGCACCCCGCTAGTCACTTCTCTCCAAGATGAAAAGCAGCCATTGGTGAGCACCCTTTGGGAACGGTCAGTCAACCAGTTACAGATCCACCTGACAGTAGCCCTGTCCAGCCCACATTTTATTAGCTTCTTTGCAAGAATGTCATGGGGAACTTTGTCAAAGGCCTTACTGAAATCGAGATATGCTACATCCACAGCATTCCCTTCATCTATCAAGCTAGTAACTCTATCATAAAACGAGATGAGATTAGTCTGGCATGACTTATTTTTGAGAAATCCATGTTGACTTCTCATGATTACCGCATTGCTTTCTAAGTGATTAGAAACTGACTGCTTAATGATCTGCTCCAGGATCTTTCCGGGTACTGACGTCAGGCTGACTGGGTGATAATTATTTGGGTCCTCTTTTTTTCCCTTCTTGAAGATGGGGACAACATTTGCCCTCTTCCAGTCTGCTGGAACTTCTCCTGTCCTCCAAGATTTCTCAAAGATTATAGCAAGCGGTTCCAAAATGACCTCTGCCAGTTCTTTTAATATCCTAGGATGCAATACATCTGGCCCTGGAGACTTGAATTCATCCAGTGTGGCCAGGTATTCCTGTACCACCTCTCTACCTATTATGTGCTGCATTTCCCCTGCTCCCTCCCCTGCTCCCCAACCGCCAGGTTGAGTGCTTGTAACCTTCTGGGAAAAAACTGAGGCAAAGAAGGTGTTAAGTAGTTCTGCCTTTTCTCTTCCCCCGTTAGTAATTCGCCATCTTCTCTGCGCAGCAACCCTATCACCTCCTTCTTTTTCCTTTTGCTGCGGACATATTTAAAAAAGCCCTTTTTATTGTGTTTAATGTCTCTGGCCAGCCTAAGTTCGTTCTGTGCTTTAGCCTTTCTGACCTTCTCCCTACATCTCCCGGCTACTTGCTTAAATTCTTCTTTGGCGGTTTCCCCCTTCTTCCATTTCCTGTACGTGTTTCTCTTAACACTTAGCTCAGCTGAGAGTTCTTTAGTCAACCATTCTGGTTTCTTCAGATGCCTTCCATTTTCCCTCCTTATTGGCACAGTTTTAGACTGTGCCTTCAGTATCTCCCTTTTAAGGAACTCCCACGCCTCCTGAACTCCTTTCCCTTTCACTATTCTTGACCACTGAATTTCAGCCACCAGCTCCTTAAGTTTACAGAGGTCCGCTTTTTTAAAATCTAAGATGAGTGTCTGGCTACACTTATCTTCTCCTTCCCACTGAATGCCAAATTCCAACAGGGCATGGTCACTCCCCCCTAAAGATCCAACCACTTCTACCTCATTAACAAGGTCATCCCTATTGGTCAGGATCAGATCTAGAATATTTGATCCCCTTGTGGCCTCTTCCACCTTCTGGACCATGAAACTGTCTGCAAGACAAGCAAGAAACGTGCTGGACCTTGCTGTCTTGGCAGAGTTTGACTGCCAACATATATCTGGGTAATTGAAATCTCCTATTATTACTGTATCTCTCCTTTTTGAATGCACGGTCATTTGGTTGAGGAAGGCATCATCAAGGTCCTCAGTCTGGGTTGGAGGTCTGTAGTAAACCCCCACCAGAATATCCCTATTGTTTCTCACTCCCTTAATTCTTACCCAGATGCTGTCGACCTGGCTTTCTGGGTTTAAGTCATGGATCTCTTCACAGGTGAAAACATCCTTGACATACAAGGCTACTCCTCCTCCTTTCTTGTTTGGTCTATTTCTACAAAATAGGCTATACCCCTCTATTCCTACATTCCAATCCTGAGACTCGTCCCACCAGGTCTCAGTGATGCCTATCAAATCGTATTTATTTTGTTGTACTAGGAGTTCAAGTTCATGTTGCTTGTTTCCCATACTCTGCGCATTAGTGTAGAGACACTTAAGTCCCCGGGCCCTTCCTGCAAGTCCTGTACTATAGTTTTTACTCCTCCCGCCACTGGCCGCTTGTACTACTTGGCCAATATCATTTGGGCCAATATCATTTTAAATATAATATATATTTTATATTTATGTCAATTAATATTTGCCAGTTAAACCATATCAAAGTAAGGGAGTGTACAGCCTGCTAACAGTACTAGGGAAATGGTAGATTTGAAAGTGCAGATGCTTATCATGACAGTCCCCATAGAATCAAAGGAGAGTCCAAAATGCAGGCAGTTGTATCGCTCCTTATCAACAAACCAGTTCTAGCTATTTGCAGCTCAGTTGGGAATACAGTATGTCTTTTGTAAAGCTAGTGGGCTTTAATTGTCCACCCAAGGCCATTCCCATCCACCCACACATCACTTTGCGTTACAAAAATGATAACTCATGATAATTTGCTAAGGAAATCCATTCTATCCCAGTTTCTGTGCAGATCTTGGAAACACTACTTTGTTACGAAATTTCCCCTCTTATTACCTTTGCTTTGGAGAGAGACAGTAGTGTATTATTTTACTCATTGCTTGTCAACTGCCATCAAGTCAGCTTTGGCTTATGGAGGCCCTACAGATGAGAGACCTCAAAGTCATCTTTTCATCAACTGCCCTTCTCAGGTCTTGCAGATTCAGGGCCATAGCTTCCTTGACTGAGTCTATCCACCTAGAATGCTGTCTTTATCTTTTCCTACTGCCTTCTACCTTACCAAGCATTATTGTCTTTTCTAGTGAGTCATATCTTCTCATGATATGGCCAAAGTATGACAGCCTCACTTTAGCTATCTTGTCTTCTGGGAAACGGGCAGGCTTGACTTGCTCTAGGACCCATTTACTTATCTTTTCAGAAGTCCAGGTATCCAGAAAACTCTTCTCCAGCACCACATTTCCGATAAGTTGATTTTCTTCCTATCAGCTTTCTTCACTGGGCAGCTTTCACAACCGTATATAGAAATTGGAAATATGATGGCATGGACAATCCTAACTTTAGTATTCAGAGATATATCTTGACACTGCAGGATCTTGTCTAATTCCTTCATAGTTGCCTTTCCAAGTCCTAGTCTTCTTCTGATTTCTTGACTGCAGTCTCCATTCTTTTTAATGACAAAGTCAAAAGTATGGGAAATCTTGAATTATTTCAATGTCTTTGTTGTCTCTTTTAAAGTTATGTAAAGAATCAGTGATCATTATTTTTGTTTTCTTAATGCTCCACTGTAAACCTACCTTTTTACTTTCTGTCTTGACTTTTTTCAGTAATCATTTCAAGTCTTTGCTATTTTGTGCTAGTAGTATGATATCATCAGCATATCTTGAATTGCTGATGTTTCTTCCTCCAGTTTTCCAGTTTCCTTCCTCTGAATCTAATCCTGCTTTGCATATGAGAGGATCCTTTGTGCCTCTTCTTTTGCTGAACCCAGCTTGGAAATCTAGCATTTCTCATTCCATATATGTTGGAAGTCTTGTAGAATTTTTGGGCATGACTTTGCTTGCATGGGAAATTAAAGCATTTCCAATCTGTGGAACATTGTTTTGTTTTCCACATTGGTTTACTCATTAGTAGCATGGTATTTTAGATGTTTGGAGGAATGTTGCCACTCTCCTTATATATGAAGTTGTTAGAAGTTGTCCTCCCTCCCTATTTTTAAGCTTCTTTCCACAGGTTCTAGAGCCAGTGCAGTGTAGTGATTCGAGCACTGGTCTATGACCCTGGAGTCCAGAGTTCGATTCCTCACTCAGCCCTGGAAACTCACTCAGTGACCTTGAGCACGTCACACACTCTTTGCCCCAGAAAACCCTTTGATAGGGTTGTCTTAGGGTCACCGTAAGTCAGAAATGACTTGAAGGCCCATAACAACGACACAAGTCCTCTGCTGTAAAGAGTGCAAGAGATTTTTACAGCCTCCAGTGCTTCTTCTGATGCAGCCTAGAATTTCCTGGGTCCTATCAGAGTAAAAGCCTATTGCCTTTTTGATATCATGGTTTTAAACTTAAAAATGGCGGGGGGGGGGCAGAAAGGAGACCATCTTGGTGTTCCCTTATGTAAGAGAAGAGTCAATACTCCCTCCCTCATGAGTAACTTGTAAACATGTTAATCTGACAGCCCAAATAACCAAGATCACTGTGTTTTTCCCCAAAACTGACTATACTGCCCCGTGCTCCCTCCAAAAACTAATTTGTCACAAGTAATGTTAATTACAGTAACAAATTAGTTCCAACCTCTGCATCGGTGAAGGTTGCAGCTAAGCCCAGCAGGAATGGGGAGGGCGGGGGTGGGGGGCGAGGGATGACTGATGTGGTTGTCCTTACTAATCAAAAAGTCCCATCACTTTGTAAGCCCTGGAGAGGAGCACTGGCAGGACTTTCAAAAGAGAAAAGAAAAGAAAAAGTGGATAGACTGTTAACAGAGTTGTCAGCCTTTGGAGTAATGACACAAAAAGGGCAGAGCTCCTGTGTTTTTAACAGTTTTGTGTGTGTGTGTGCCTTCAAGCTGCCTGGTAGAAAGAGGAATTTTAGCAGCTGCAGTATGTGATGTAGGGTTTTCTTTTAAAAAAAAAAGCAGCTTCTCAAATCTTCCCCTGCACAACTATTAAAGGTGCAAGATCTCAGTTTCCTTTCACATCTTGATACCTAAGGCCTTTCTGCACTACACTGTTATAGTGCTATTATACCACTTTCAACATCCCATGGAATTCTGGGGTTCATAGTTTACGGAGGCCCAAGAGCTCTCTGGCTGAGAATTCTAAAGGCCCCTCCCTAAACTCCAAACCCCAGGATTTCACAGGGTGTTGAAAGTGGAATAATAGCACTACAACAGTATAGGGTGGAAAGGCCCAAAGTAAAAAAGCATCTACTTGCAGAATTCCATACTTACTGAGCATACGTGAACAGCAAAACCAAGGGAAAAGAAAAAAGAAAAAGAACCCAGCCTGTCTCTCCAGGTACTCCCCAGCATGTTGAAAAAACATAGACCTATATGTGTAGCTACCAAAAAAAAAGAGAAATAATTCAAAAAGTGGAGGCTAGGGAAAGCAAAAGTCATCCCTGCAGACATTTTGGAAGAAGCCTTAAAGTGGTTTCAAGATGATTCAAAATGTTTTTGTTTACTTAAGTAAAGTTTATTTGTCCTGGCTGTTTCATTTCATATGTGCATATCGTTAGTTTTGGGTAGAAAGTTTGCTGAAACTTATTGAACTGTTCTTTTTTGTGGTGTAGGAACCTGTCCCTATTCTTTCCATGTTATTTTTGGCTCAGGGACCAAAGTTTCCATTAAAGAAGTAATACCCATGGACACATCTACATCATTAACTGAGGTACAACTGTAAATGTATTAACCAGATGCTGTTATTGTTGTTATATGCTTTCAAATCAACTCCAACTCAGACCAACCCTATCATAGGGTTTTCTAGGCAAGATATGCTCAGAAGAGGTTTGCCATTGCCTTCCTCTGCAGCTGAGAGAGTGTGACCTGCCCAAGGTCACCCAGTAGATTTCCATGATTGAGCAGGGATTTGCTGAGCAGGGAGTCACAGTCCAACACTCAAAACAATATACTGTAGTGGCTTTTGTTAGACAGATAGACAGACAGATATAAACCCCATGGAAATATTATACCTGGATAAGGTGGAAGAAAAGGTATAGGAGGCACACCGCCAGAGGCTCTGGCCTGGTGCTCGATGTCATTTCTTATGCCACCCCAACCCTCTTGGCTGCCAACCTCCCCATGTTGAAATGGGAAACCTGCAGAGGGCTTTCACTCATATTCATCCGCATACAAGTAGAAGCTTCTTTGTGACCAGGAACTCCAGAGGAACAGGAGTAGAAGTCCTCTGCAGCTCTGTCCACACAATGCAAGGAGACTTGGGGCGGGGAGTAAGACAGACATGCCTAGCCCCAACCCCCCTTAGATGTATTCCGGCACCCTTTTTGGTCATAATGCGTGAATAGATCTATACTATAAGTACGGACAATCTATGGACAGATCATGGAGGAGGGCAGCTTCCCCCCACTAATTTGTAGCTAGCCTTTTCTCTCTATCAGGTTCCTCCATGGCCACTGATTACACGTATAAATATTCCTGCAGAAGAATTTGGTCTTTTGATTGTCCCCCCTTTACTGGAGCTTGGAGCCCTTTTTCTCAGCCTTCTGGGAGCAATCTGTTCAGCCAGTCACGTAGGGATGGGGGGCAGGGGGCGATGGTCCGCCCCAGACAGCAATGTTTTTGAGGCGTCCTGGCCTGTAGCCACGCCCGCCACATACCCTGGCCGTGCCCCCGTGTACCACAGCCATGCCCCCACGCACAGTGGCCGTGCCCCTCACGCTGTAGCCCTCGCCCCCCGCCTCCCCTCGCCACACTCCAAGCTCCGGCGCTGTGTTCAGCTGCACGGGCCAAAGGAGAACGGCAAGTGCATTTTCTCCACCTCAGGCTAATGGGAGGCCTCATACAACATCTTCCTTCCACTTTTCTCCCCGCTGAGGTTGGGGTAACCCAAATCAGCTTGACACAGGATCCAGGCGCTGCAGCTTCTGTGAAAAGTACCCCTGGTGAAGCAGATAGAACTAGCCTGTGGTGAGCCACTGTCTCTTACAAATGGTGTAAATCTCCATTCATTACCTGTTACAGCCAGCAGAAGCCCAGTGAGAGAGAGAGAGAGAGAGAGAGAGAGCGCACTGGTATCTCCTTTAATCTTTTACTGCACGCTTGACACTGGCATTACAAGAGATAATATTATTAACAGGCCTTTGTGCCATGGGTAACATGCCTTGAAGGGGTGGGGCATAATTAGCCCTGGCAGGAAGGATGAGGGCACTGATAAGGGTGTGAGGAGAATGATGCCAATAATCACTCCTCTTTCCAGCCAGCAGCTATGCAGGGGGAGGGGAACACAATCCCCAAACCTGAAGTTAATTTGTGACAAACTTATTGCATTAAGCTACTCAAAGGACTCTAGCTGTGATATTGCGCCAGCCCAGCTGCACACAAAACCCCCTCCGCCTCAGGCTGCCTCTCACATCATGCCAGCTGGTGCCAGTTGAAGGAGGAGGGAGGTGAAGGCGGAGCAGGGGGACACAGCATTCTTAGCTGAAGGACGTGCACTCTTATTCACAAGGCCTGGGAAAAGAAAGGCAGCCCATAATAGGTGCCTGGAGAGGTGTGTGCCAAGAGCCTGGGGTATAGATGATGGCAAAATAACAAAAACTCCCGATTGCTGATGGCTATGTAGGGGATTTGGGAGGAAAGGAGCACCTGGTCTTAAAATGGCTCCCTCTTAACTTGCCCATTCTTTGAGGTGCTCCTGGAGTTTGAACATTTCTAAGGGTGCGGATGTGGTGGGAATTGTGGAAGTCAGTGGTGGGTTGATTCAGCCATTGTTGCTTGTTTGTGACCTGTTGGCAGCAGCGTGGAGAGCCAGCCCACTTGATCTTCTTCAAGCTCAAAAGACAGGACTCCTAACTGATCTCAAAAGCATCTGTATTTTTACACAGATTTAGCTGCCTGTTATTAAATACTGGATAATCCACAGAACATTTAGTAGGCATCTACTGTGAATAATCCCGGCGAAAGTATATAAAAACCCCACCCATAAAAAGGTTCAGCAGATTGGAGAGCTTTTTAAAGTCCAGTCTGTAACATGGAGTGATTCCTTGACCCACTGACTTGGGAGCCACCAGCCACCGCTAATTTAATGTAAGAAGGCAATCCGGAAGAACGTAGCAGCAAGCAGAAAGGAGAGCAAGATAGTTATAATTTGTAAATCAGTGTGGCTGAATTGCAGTTGATTGCACTTTATTCAAGGGTATATTGTCATTCAGTTTGCCAGATTTAGAGCAGGAGTACCTTTTAAAACTAGCAATAAGAAAATGTTTTGAGAAACATTCCTTTCCTTGTGTAATTAAGGTTCACTTAACTGCGCTTAATACATTTATGCTGTTATGAAAAAAAATGTGTCAGATGCTTCTGGCAGAACCCAGGGTCTCGAGAGGCAGAAAGACAAACTCTCTTTCCAAACACACACACACACACACAGAGAGAGAGAGAGAGAGAGAGAGAGAGAGAGAGAGTCCTAAAACAAGAGTGTTCTCCATGGGGGATTTTATGTGGGGTTTTGCAGCTAGGATATGAAATGTAGCATTTCTCATTTTGAAAGCTGCAGAACTGTCCGGAGGCCTTCACAGTTCAGTGTTTTGTTGATAAATATCCCTGAGCAAGTATCTGACAGAGCTAAGCAAAGACTGGAGCTTATTAGCTGGAATGAATGCTATTATATTGCCTTTTGCTGTGCCAAAGCATTTCTGGATAAACTAAGTTAATCTTCTGCTACTTTTGTGTGTGTCTCACTAAGCTCCTCCAAACATCAGGGACGGGGGGGGGGGGGGGGGACAGCGGATGGAATTACGTCATTCTTGCAGGGTCTTAAGACAGCAGGGGTCTCTGTTTCCAAGGCCCGCCAACTTTGGCATCATTACTCTCACACTGGCGCTTAACAAGGATGCAGGCAGAATAGCTTGCCTGGCAGTCGATCCAGCCGCCTGTCTGTCCGTCCTGCAGCATTCTTTAGAAGTGCTCCCATTCCTTGTCATCTTGTCAAACCCAACACTGTGGGATGCAGTGTTTGGGCAAATTAACACAGGCACAAACACACAAAATGAAAGCAAACCACTCCAGTCTCTTGGGCATTAGCTGCTGTCAGATTCAGCGAGCAAATACCCAGCAGCCAGACTTTTATATCTAGAGTTAGGGGTGTAGTGTGGAGAATGTAGAAAGATTAACTCTTGTTTCTGGTGCCTTGGAGGTGGTTGTTTTTATTTTTTACCTAAACATGCTGGCCTGGCTGTAAGGCCAACTTCTCAATAAGCTAGTAAACCTCTGGCTGGGTTTATGTGGCTTCAGACTGAAGCAAAAGGCTCACATGATTGATGTGGTTGCATATAATTCTCACCCCCTGCGCATATTGGAAAAAAGCCGTTCCATCAGGCAAATCCCCCATCTGCAGGATGAAGTGGTATCCAGAAAGAGGTTCGGAAAGAGGTCCAGAAAGTGGTCCAGAAAGAGAGTTGCTAACATAGTTCACGTTATTAGCAAGTCACAAAAAACATGAGATTTAACGATGAAGACTCAGGTCTTGTTCTACATATCCTCTATTTACTAGTTGGTTCTATCTAGGTCCTTAATCCTGTCTGGAAAGGGCTGGTGATAAGTATGGAGCTAGGCACACTCTGAGCATGAAAAGCTACTTTCAGAAAATATTTGGCTACAGTTGGAATTCCAAGGAAACAAACAAACAAAAATTCCTTATTATTCCACTCAGAGTTTTTTCTTTAAAAAGTAACCATTGGCTCTCACATTTCTCGTATGTAACTAAAATTATTGTTACTGTCCTCTGGCCTGTGATACAAAACACACCTTCTCCTGTAACTGTGTTTTGTGTTCATGATCACTACTTAATCCCCATTTTGACATGATCATGGTAACCCTAAGGTGAGCCTTTCACTTTAGGTTTTTCTTGACAGAATTTGTTCAGAAGGGGTTTTCCATTGCCTTCCTCTGAGGCTGAGAGAGTGTGACTTGCCTAAGGTCACCCAGTGGGTTTCCATGGCTGAGCGGGGATTCAAATTCCAGTCATCTAGAGTCCTAGTCCAACACTCAAATCAATACACTATGCTGGTTCTCTGTAATACAACACACAGTTTAGAAATACACTGTTAACTTCTGTTTTTGCTCTTCTCTGCCATGCACAAGTAGCAGCACCTTCTTCAATATGGCATGGCACGGATGAAGGTTACAGGTCCATGTGGCATCATTCTTACAACAGTGATCCGGAGTCTTATAGTTCTAACTTTTGAGGTGCTTTCAAAATATAGCATTCTGGTTTAGAAGCTACAGACATCCTTCCTTCTAGAGGATACTTACAAGGTGAACAGACAAGGTGAGATCTAGATACCTTGTAACTCCACAGATTCCTAACACTCAGACCCACCCTCCTCAAATGTCTTTTCTGGATGCTTCCTGTTTGGTCTTCCACTTAATTTCCAGGTCATTGGCTATAAATGCTTATGGTATGGCCCACAGCTTAATGACAGACCACCTGCTTCGTATGCAGAAGGTCCCAAGTTCAATCCCTGGCATTTCTATACAGGTCTAAGAATGAATCCTAAAGCTCTGGAAAGATGCAGCCAGATGGTGTGGATAAATGCCAGGCTTGCAGGAGCAATGAAGAGGGCCTTTTCGTGCCACTCAGTTATAGCGCTATGATTCCTCTATAACTGCCATGGCAACATTCTGTGGAATCCTGGGATCTGAAGTTTAGGGAAGAGCTTCTTAGAATTCTGAGCCAGAAAATTCTAGGTCCTCCCCAAACTACAAATCCCTCGTATCTCCAGGCCTGTTGTTGTTCTTGCTTGTATTCAAGTTGTTTCTGACTTAATTTGACCCCAAGGCAGTTAATGTGGAACCAGAGTGCTATTTCTGCATGGTGTGAAAGGGTCCCTGGACTAAGTGTAAGGCAGCTTCCTATGGTCCTGAATGAAAGGACCAGACAGCAGATACTGGGAAAGAACTCCACCTCAGAGTCTGAAATTCTGTTGCTAATCGGTCCAGACCAGGAATGGGCAACTGTGAACAGGAGGAGCCACTTTTCTGCCCCCAGAATCCTCTTACCACCAATTACTAATTTTTTTTAAAAAGACAGAGAAAAGCACCTGGAAGTCCATTTTTGATTTTGAAAAATCTTTTTAATGTTAAATAGTGCAACTCCCAGACCTTTTTAAAGGATAAGATGCAGTAGCAGCCTTGGGGAGCCGTGTGTGGCCAGGGCTACACTTGGCCACTCATGTATAAGCAATACTGAGTTAGCTAGTTAAATACATGGATTCACTCAGCATAAGCAAGGGGAAGAAAGGCTGAAGATCAGTGGAAGATCACTGCCAAATACCCCAGATTCAGGCTATTTCCGCACTAGACTGTTATAGTGGTATTATTCCACTTGCAACATCCTATGGAATCCTGGGGTTTGCAGTTTTGAGAGGGGCCACCACACTTTGGCAGAGAAGGCTGTGACACCTTGTAAAACTACAAACCCCAGAATTGTGTCTGAAAGAGTTTTGCAAGGGAGCAATGCAAAGAAATGTTCAGCTGTCCTTGAAATCTCAAGAAGACTGTACCTTCCAGTCAAGTCTCAAGTCCTGCAACAAGGAAGGCACTTAAAACACACACACACACACACACACACACACACAGCCTCTAGTCCAATCTCAATTCTGCACCCTGCAATCTCAAGAGCCAAGTCTCAAGTCCTGCAACAAAGAAAGCACTTAAAACACACACACACACACACATACACACACAAACAAGTCCTGGAAGGGACACTCAAGTCAAATCTCTAGGCCTGTCTCAACAATTCACAATCCCTACCCTCCAGTCTCAAATCAAAAAATAATACGGATTAATGCATGCTCAATAAACGATTCTGGAGGCAGCTACTGTTCACCTTGTTTGTTGTAGGCAACACACACTCCTCCTATAGAATCAGCTAGAGTAGAATCCCATTCTTTTCCAGCTCAGGTTTTTTGGCATTCATTGTTTACCACAGACAAGCTGCTGCAACACAAGACCAAAAGTCTGTGTTTCTCCAGCTCTCCTTTGCAATCCTTCCAATGGCAATGCTACTTATAAACGTGCAGCTAGACAGAGGAAAAAGAGGAAAAGGCGTTGAGAAGCATAAAAAGACTTTCTAAAAGAGAGCTTCAAAACAGGTTAACTGAAGTATTCACGTATTCAAGACACAGAAACTAAGAGAGGAAGTGGCATCATGACAATCTTAGTCCCAG
The DNA here is from genome assembly GCA_030412105.1 of Cyclura pinguis. Classification (NCBI taxonomy): domain Eukaryota; kingdom Metazoa; phylum Chordata; class Lepidosauria; order Squamata; family Iguanidae; genus Cyclura; species Cyclura pinguis. The sequence continues at coordinate 93,752,025 of CM059600.1, read as the reverse complement.
AATTGACCAAAGAAAGCTGGTGAAGGTGCAAGTATGGCTGGCATGGCTTGCATGGAACCCCTGAACCCCTTTTTGCAGTCTTTGGAACCCCCTGGGACATTCCCACAAGCTCCTAGAACCCCACACAAACTCAGTTTTGCTCCTCTGTCCCTTACCTCCCAATCCCTATCCCAAAATTACCTTGCAGAGGGAGCCAGCAGCAGGGAGGAGCAGCACTAGGGGCACAGGCAGCAGGAGGCAGAAATGGCAGCCTCCAGTGTGTGTGAGGCTTTATGCCAGTCTGCTGGCCAATCACCCGTGCCCACGTTGGGTGGGGAAACACGTGAGGAATGGGATCCCTTCCTTGTCCCAAGTTTTCAGGTGTCCCAGTCTCCCAAGTTTTCAGGCATCCCGGTCTCCCAGGTTTTCAGGCGTCCCAGTCTCCAACAAACTGTTTGAGTGGCGGATTCGAAAGATTCCGTTTGCCTATATTGGCACAGGGATTCGGATTCCCGAATCTCGAATCCCTGCCAAAGATTCGAGGATTCCGTTGGCCCATCCCTATGTAAAACAAATTAACCATACAGTATAGTATAATATAAAGCAAAGTGACAAATACATATAGTCAAAATATACAAGGTTATAAAACAATATTAAACTAAAATTCCAAAATCTTCAGAAAACAAGGAAGTATAATGAGGGAAGGAGGAGTTGGCAAATGTTCAGGGAAGCAATTTCAAGAGTATGGAGTGGTGAGTAAAAAAGGATGAAGCTGAGCAAGGAAGAAGAAACCTTTGGTTGAGTGAGAAGCTGAGAGTTCTTAGTAGGCAGATCTTGAGCACGCTGGTTAAAAAGTAATAAGGCCTGAAAGTTTTTTGGGGGGGAGGGAGGGGGGACCTGAGTTGTTGAAAGTTAAAACAAGAAGCTTGTCTTGAATCCTAGAAGAAATCTGGAAGGATGTATTTTAAGAAGGAAAAACAGCAAGGCATGTTTCTGTCTGTCTGTTCCTTCTCAGTTGATGTATTCTGCCCAAGATCAAAATTTAACATAAGAAGAAGCGCTTGAAGCCTGAACACGAAGCAAAGGCTCCCTGCTGTCTTATCAAAATACTTTTCAAATGGTCAGGGGTTCATGGGTAAATTTGAGGTACTTGTACATCATTGCTCACACAGTCTTGGAAAAATGGGATCTCTTACACCAGCAAGCAGTGTCCTTAATATGGAGGAGCTGCTTAGGTCTGTGTGTGTGTGTGTGTGTGTGTGTGTGTGTGTGTGTGTTTTTAAAGCCAACTTGGACTTGGAGACTCCACACAGCGGTGACTTTAACAGTTTGGTTCAATTGACTGAACTCTACCTCTCAGCCCGAACCGTCTAGCCACAGGAAATGGTTTCCACTTATTTGTGTGGATCCGCTCGTGGACCTCTGCCAGCAAGATAATTCGCACTAATTGGCACCCTTGTAACAGCCTCGGTGGGGAAGCTAAGGACAGAATGGGCCATGGAGCCTCAACCTGCCCTCTGACAAAAGGAGGAGGAAAGGAATGAAAAGCAGTAGAGGAGACAGATGGGAGGAAATGAGCAAAGAATAGGGGGTGAAAGGAGGTGCGGCAGATGGGAACCACAGGGAAGGGAAGAACAAGGCAGTGGGTTTGGGGAGGGGGAGGGAAGAGAAAGGGACAAATGGGCTAGCGGGGAGGAGAAAGATGGACAATTGTGGCAGAAGAAAATAAGTGGAAAGATGGCAGGAGAAAGAGATTAGCATGAACTTAATGCTACCTGCTTCTCTGCTGTGTTCTCACTCTGTTTGACTCACACACACACACACAGAGCCCTTTGTCCTGCACCTGGTGATCAGGGAGTAGCAGAGCTGGGTCTGCGCACATTAGTTAACACCCCCTCCGGTTCCTGCCTTTTGAGCCTTTCTTAAGCCCAGGCCCCTGAGCCGTCCTGGTTTTGATCCTGCCGCTGCCTCCACCCCTTAGCTGGTGTGTGAGCCGAAGGTATTATTAGGACGCTTTAGTTCATGGGTTCTGGCTCTCTGCAGTTTCCGTGGCAACCAATCCAATTCAGCCCCCGTTCTGTTTAGCTACAGCAACTCTCCAGAGGTTTCTTGAGAAAATGTGTTTGTCAAAACAATTTTATTTCTCCCCCTTTGGGCCCCGCTTAGCGACAGCCCCAGTTAAAGAGGCAGGAGGTGGTTTTGTGCCGTTGCCTTGTAAAAAGACACGTCGGGTTCGGATCCATTTTGCCAGGACCGCGAGAGATCATAATATCCCTGCTCTCTGGGCAGGAGAATCCAAGACAGGCCCACCCGGTAATATTCTAGTTGTAACTGACATTCAAATAAACTGGGCTGAAGAATGTGGCCTTAGACCCTGCAATGTGAAAACAAGGGTCTCTCTCTGTAAACGACTGCTTCGCCTAAGAGCTTATTCATACATTTGCGGCAAACGCATTTTGGACTGAGGCATGCAGAGCTGCTCGGGGACATTTCCCTACTTGCTTTTCAGCTACTCATGAGCTGAAAGAATCAAGCCAGGGTTACCTAATTAATGTCCAGAGAAAGAAACCTACACAAAACAAAATTTTGCTGTTCCATTCTTTGCAGCTCCCTTTTAATTAAAACCTGGGTTCTACTCCCCTGCCTGATATCCTCAATATTTCCCCCTTAACTTTTCTCTTTCACTGTTCTTTCTATGGCTCATCTGCCTTTCTTCTTTTCTTCATGACACCCCCTCCCCTCTTTTTGATATAAATCTGGTTTCTTTCACCACATTGCTCTGGTTCCTAGAGTTTTGGACCTCTTAACTTCTTAATTTTCATGGACAGAGGCAACAGCATTTGCTGTGATATAATTGATTCGGTCTATCAACAGCCGGGGAAGTGATTCTTCTTTTCAAAATTAAATGAATCTATTTTTCTTCCAAGCTAAGTCTATTGCAACTTTCTAAGGAGACGGCACTTTGTTTGTCTGCTAGTGCCTAAGGCCAGGGACTGGTCTCTGCCTCTGTTCCATTCCCACCTCTGTCTTTCCACTTTCTCCAATATTCTCCGTTGAGCTACTTCACTTCAGAACATTGCTGTGGTAAGGAAAAATGGTCCTGCAGCAAGCGATAGAAGTGCAGGGGAAATGCTCTTCTGCCCACATTTGGCCCTGATGAACAGGCAAACTGAAGGTGAACTCTTTCTTTGAGCAAGCCGAAATCCCAGCTGTGTGGTGATTTTAAAATTCTGGGTTCTGTTCTCCGGCACATCTCAGTCTGGCTGATCTGCCCACTGAGCTCTTCCAGATTCACCTAAAGAAGTGAATTGTTGTGATGCATCTCCTTGGGTTTTGCCATGGATTGTTGTCTCTGTGTTCACTCATTCAATTCTTTTGGGGATCTATCTGCAGCAATTTCTTGGAACTTCCAAAAGATTTTTTTAAACCAGGGTGTGGTGTGTGGAGGTGATCTTACGGTCTTATGGTCTGAAGGGCAAATTTTCTCTTCTCTGATTTTTTAAAAATTTACTCATAGAGTTATAGCACAAAAGTGCCATTTCATTGATGTGCTAGCACTATAACTCTTAAAAAAACGGCAAATGAACAAAAGGAAGGGAGGCAGGGAGGCAGGGAGGGAGGGAGGAAGATATTGTTCCAATATATTTTGCCATACAGCAAAATAAAACAAAATACACCAAAATCCAAAATCCATAAAACAGTGATATTTTACTGAACCAGCTATAGAGCACCAAATAAATCATACTAGTTTTTGAAGTTTCACTGACTTCTTCATCAGGCAAAACCTCCAGATCTCTTACTGATTCATGGAAGAGAAATCTAGCAAAATACAACTAAATCCAAAATCCACAAAAGAATGATACCTTTACTGCCCAACCAAAATGCAGAAAACACATCATGCAAGCTTTTGGGGCTCTATCAGGCAAAAGAAGTTTTAAAATATTACAGGAGAAGAAAGGGGATGATGTTACTTCTGTTTCTAGAAGGATCTCAGTGCAGGCAGAGGCCGCTGTCCTTCTTGGCCAGATGGGGAATGAGGATAAAGGGCAGTAAAACATAGGCAATAAAATTTCAAATTTAGTAGTAGCAGCAAAGTAACTTCCATTGAGATCGAGGCTGTTCCTGTTTCCCCAAGTCCCTTCTTTCTTAGGCGGAGAACACTGAATTTCTCAAAAACTCTCTGTAGCGTTACATCTAGAAAAATTTTGTAGGTGCTATATAGGTAAAACTTGCCACTTATGGTCTAATAAAGAGTTTCACCTTTATTGGAGGTAGACAGTTCAAACAGTTAAGTCCCAGTCCATTAGCTCCCTCCTGTTAAAGGTTCTCCTGTTTGCAGCTAAATTTGGTATCTTCAAATCCAGCTAACATATTCAGGGGTAGCTGTCTTGCTCCCCACCCCACCCCACCCCACCACTGCAATCTCCCAGTATATTTGCCCCATTTGGAGAAGCCCTGCTATTTGCAGGGTAAGGGAAAACAGGCTGTTGAGCTATCACCTGGGGTGAAGCAATGGCTTGCTTACAAGAAATATAACAAGCTCTGGGATATCAAAAGGAGAGACTTTTTCCCCTACTGTTCTAAAGGTATCTTTGTTTTCTGTGTTGAAGTAAATATCTGGGGGGGATATTATCCGAGTGTGCTTGATCAAATACCCTGTCAAAATGGTTTCCTGGGTTTTCTGGATCAGGTCTTAAGCAAATACATGGGGAGAGGGAATCTTGCAGTTTCTAAATCTCTCTTTCTGATGGCTCAAGGGAGATATCGAAATCAGACATAGCTTATCATTAATCCTGCAGTAGACATGCGCCATATGTTTGCCATCATACTCTACCCTTCTGCTACAAAATATTGACCCTTTGTTTCCAAATTTAGTGCGCTACCAAGACCTGAGCTCAGACTTTCACAAATAACTTTTCCTCTCCCAAAGGATTCCACACATGACTGATCTAGAATTTCTTTCAGATAAATTCAAAAGCAGAGCTTGGCTATATTTCCTAGAATTGATGTGCTGTTGGTTGCTTATTGAAACCCTATGCCTCTTGATTGCTTAAAGTTTTCTACACTTCATTGTTAACTTTGGAGTGTGTGTGTGTATGCCTGCCTCTGTAAACTATGAGCATTAACTTGCAACTCACAGAGAAAAAAATATAGCAAGGACTTAGACATCTGGCAGGCCAGGGGGTAGATACATCCAGCTGCAGTTCTGCAGTGAGGAGAGCTTTCATGGCAAAAGTGCCAGCCAGGTAGGAACTTCCCCTCGCTTAAAGGGGGAGTGGGTGATTACACATCCGGATCAGGAATCTTCATTACTTGCCTTTGCTTTTGCGTAAATGTGTTATGAGTGGTAAGGACCAAGGAAGTGACGTCTTTTATCCTTGCTGTGAAACACAGTTGTTTGGATCTGAGGATCTGATAGCCCCCTACCAGCACCTTTTAAAAAGAAAATTCTCAAATAAACCTTTGGAGTTACAAAAGTGAAGAATTTCTTCTCACTAAAACAGACAATGTAGCCTCTCTAGCCATCATCTTTCTGCAATCAAGAGCTGAGTAAGTGTGTTCATCCCACAAGATTGGGATAAATAAATTAGAAAATTGGAGGTTGACAGGTTTAAAAGAGAATTATTAAGGATCTAAATGCATATATTGCGTGGATAGACTGAATCTCATCTTATTTATAAGACTGAATTGGATTTCTACAAGGAGAAACTACAGCATGAGAAAGCATAGACATTGCCTATTTGATGTTGATAAGGCTGACCTGCTGGTGGCTTTCAGCTAGACAAGAGACAAAGTGAGTTGTTAACTCTGAAATTATTGGATTGAATCAAATACGGAACCTTTCCAGGAATTTTCTCAGGACCTTTAACAATCAATGATACAGGAGCTACATTCTTTGAGAGAAGTGGAACTCCTAAATCTGTAGAGGAACATGATCGAGGTCCCAAAGAGGGAGATCAACAGCATCAAAGAAGACCTGTGAGGAGATGTAAGACAAGAGAGGGATACAGAAGTTAGCAATATGGAAGTGAAGGAAGTAGTAAATTATATGAAGAGATAAATTCAAGTTGAGTTAATGGAGGGATTAGCTAGTGAATTGAGAGAGATGAATGGCCAAGAAGTTCTGGTTTGTAAAATGAAGATTTTAGCTTGGGAGCAGGGAAGAGGCTAATCTGAAACTGATGTGCAATCAAACTACATTGATGGTTGAACAAAACCTGGATGATTGAAGGGGACAAGAGAAAATTTTTTAACAAGCATTCTGTTTCAGGACATTTATCCTAAAATACCAAGTGGAAAGAAACTGGAAATATTAATGAAGGTCAAAGGAAAGGAATCTGAGAAGATGGATGGAGTTCATGGATAGGATGACTACAAGGGAAAAAGGGAATTAAATTCAAAATGAAATAGATTTAGTTGAAATTAGGTTATGAAATGATTATAGATCGAACACAAAATTCAGGGATGTGTCTTCCTTGACTGAATCTATCCATCTGTAATGTGGTCCATCTGTAATGCAGCCTTCCTTTTCTCCTACTTCCTTCTACTATACCAAGCATTATTATCTTTTCTAGTGAGTCAGGTCTTCTCATGATGTGGCCAAAGTATGACACCCGCAATTTAGTCATCTTGGCTTCTAGACAGAGTTCAGAGTTTTTTTAATTTTTAATTTTTGATATTTAAAAGAAATAAGATCCCATCTTTTCAAGGTTGCCATTTTTAATATTTAAATTTGATATATAATAAATTTTCTGAACTGTATTTTTACTCAACAACTAAATATCACAAATATGAACGTACAAAGTAACATAAGTCCTGAACTGTACATGAATGAAATTTTTCTAATTGATGGTACAGAATTGACTTCTGGCAGACTAGTGGATAGCAGCTCCTGGCAGCTTTTCAGCAGCCAGGAAAGATTTCGTGGTAAAGGGCCAGCCAGAGGGATCTGCCTGGGGTTTTAACCCCTTCCTGGATAAAGGTTAGAGAATTAGCCAATTGAGTATGGAATTTCCATTTTATGCATTCACTTTTTAGGAAATGCATTGTGAATGGGAAGGACCAAGGGAGTAACATTTTGCCCTTGCCATGAAATGCAACTGTTTAGATCATAGTATCTGACAGCTGTATGCTGGCAACCTGCTTTTTTAAAAAAGAAGAACTCTTAATTAACTTTGGAAGTAAAAAAAATAAAGAACTGATTGAGATGGATCAGAGCACCCTCTTGCAGCTGCCTTCTTTCTGCAACTAAGAGCTGAGTAAGCTTCTTTGCGCCATAAGATTCAGACAGTTGAATGTAAAAACTGAGGTTGGTGTTTAAATAAAGAAGTAAGAAGTAAAAAAAAAATACATGCATCAATTTTGTTAATAGATTGAATTGTATTTTATTTGTAAAAAGGCATTGGGTTCCAATAAAGAAGTTGGAGCATGAGAAAGTACTGACGTTATCAACTGGTCTGTTTTCTTGCCTGCCTCTAGCCAGATTCCAGGAAAGTAAATGGTTAATTTTATAATTGCTTGACTAAGTGAAAAATGGAATCTTTCTGGAACAGATAGAGGATCTTCTATAAGGGATAATGGAGCAAACACATGGAGATTTCAAGAATATGACCGCCATCATGAGACAAGAATTCAAGGAACTGAAACAAGAGGTAAAAGGTAGAGATATAGAAGATACAGAGAAAGACGTAAAATTGGACACAGAAGTGAATCAAGATGAAAACCAGTTGGCAAGACAAGGACAGGCAGAAGCAGAGTTCACAGAGAGTGTTCCTGCTTTAGAGGAGATTTATGATCAGGAGGTTTTGACTGGTGAAAGGGAGATTTTACCCCAATTCAGGGAGAAGAGGGGATGAATTTGGTTGGGACCTTTATGCAGACTGAACAAAATCAAAACAAAAAACCAAAAATTATATTGTTCCAAGACTGTAGTTTTATAAAGTTATGTGTGAGGGCTACTCTGTGAAACTGAAGGAACTGGAAAGATGTCTAAAATATGGGTGCTGTTTCAGAATAGAGTTTTTAAAATGTCATGTGAGAAGCAATCAGGGAGAAATGCTTTTTTTTTTTTGGTGAAGTGGGGAATTAAATTCAAGATGAAAATTTGGATAAAGTAGGTTAATATAGTCACATATTTATGATGGCAAATGGATTGGTCTATGAATTCTGTAATACTTTTTAGATATAAAATGTTACAGATGTATCTGAAAGCCAATGATGTTATAAAACGTGTAGTAGGTTCATAGTTCTAATTATAGTCATAGTACAGTTAACAGATTTTTGATAATGATACTGGATTTCATTTATAATGATATGAATACATATCATTATGTATTGATTATGTATTGAAGCAGCTGCTGATGGTGGAAGAAGAAGACAGAGAACCAGAGGACCAGAGGTGACTTAAAGGGTTGCACAGCCTGATCAGAGGCACCAAGAGGCAATGTTCCTCTGGAAAAGAAGCACCTGAGCTGGAGGGAGGCAGGGATTGGAGAAACTCGCAAATAATCAAACCCATGAAGGTCAGACCCAGTCGCGTAGGGATGGGGGAACGATAGGGGCAATTTGCCCCAGGCGGCAATGTTTTTGGGGCGGCCAAACCCGTAGCCATGCCCCTGCATGCCCTAGCCATGCTCCCATTCACAGCATGCACGCCGCCATACCGTAGCTATGCCCCCTCCCGCCTCCCCTCCACTCACTCCAAGATCTGCCACTGGTCAGACTCACAAATGTGGAGGGCCAACCATATGTATTTTCTCTTGTAGAAAGTATGAATTGGTTCAGGGGGAAGAAGAGAAGATTAGATAGTCTTTTTTGAGAGACTTGGAACAAGGAGTAGACTATACTCCATCTAAAGGAAGAGGGAGGTCAATCCTTTCCTTTCCTTTCTCTCTTTATTACTTTTTACATGTTAGTTCATATGTTTATGTAGATGTTGTTTTTTTCTGTTTCTTTTAATTCATGTATATTTTTGTAGTGTTTTTAGTTTTTTCTGGAAAACACTAAATAATTATTTTAAAAAGTCATTTTTAATAAGTATCTTATTTTGATTGTTTTGAAAAAATATTATTGATAGTGTAGACAACTTTATTTGTAGGCATTGCCATTTATGAATAAAAAGGCTGATTTCTACATATAATATTCTGGGTTTTTTTAATTTTAGTAAGACAGAAATAATGTCCATATAATATTTTGATCCCCTTACAGATGCAATGCAATTTTCATCATACTTGTTAATGTATATATTTTCCCTATGTACTTTATATGCTAGAATGATAGTGTAAAACCAAAGTTTGGAAATGTTACTTTTTTGGACTATAAAAAAGTAACTAGCGTGGGCAGTGCCGCAAAAGGTAAATATTCCAAGCTCTGTGTAAAATATATAGGTGTTAGGGGCATTGTATTTCGACAGGATCTATGTGAAACCAAAGCTAAATATCACAATTTTATCTGGAACTGTGGTTCTGTGTTTGGCAGCCATTCTTTAAAATCGGGACATGTCCCACAAATAACTCTTTATCAGAATTAACTGTTCACCAAATGCCAGTATTGATTCATGTTTCTTTTTAAAGCTCACTTGAGCTGACTTTACTGAAAACATTTGGGAATTTGTCTGAAGGCACATGTCTGAACAGTATAAAATTTAAGAGGAGGAAATTTCCCTGTAGTGACTCATTGCTGGTATCAAAATTCTGCAAATTGGACACCACATTTGTCACCTGTGAATAGAGCAGATTGTACCCTTCTATTCTACTTTGCCTATTTGACCTTGTTTTTCTTTTGCTTGGATATTGTAAGATCGCACTGGGCCAGAACTGCTCAGATGTACAAGATGGAAAAGCAGTAAATAACTCTAGGGAGAGACAAGCAAAACCTGCCAATGTATCCTGTCTGATTGTTCAGCTAAGCAACCCATGGGGGCAGAGGAGAAAAGGGAAAATATATGTTAGGAAAAGAACACATGACACAAAACAACTGTGCTGTCTGTGACGACATAAACCAAAGTTGGGCTGACACAGGTACACTGGATCTATGTGTGGAGACCTTATTTGGCGTGGAAATTTCTCTAAACCACAACCCCAACAGCTCAGATGCTGTCATTCTGTCTTTATCTCATCTGTCACTGTCAGAAGATTGAACTTCAGCTGACAAATGTCCGCTATTATTTCTATAGTCTAAAAAGGACTAAATTTCTAAATCTGGCAAGGGAAAGAACCAAGTCTGAAGAGATAATTGCAGAGTATGGCCCGAGGGCACAAAGCTCCGTGAGCTTTTAAAAAGCACATTTCTTATTCTTTTAAAATATCTATATCTGCAAAGATAAACGCAGGATTTTGTGAAAGATGTCAGTCATGATTCTTAAAAACTTCTACAACCAGACTGTCAAAAACTCTCTAAACATGTTTTGCAAGCAAAAGGCCCTTAGTCTGCTAGTTAGGGATGGAGCAGAACTTGGAAAAGTTATTGTTTGGGAATAGAACTCCTGAACACTCCAATCCATGTAGCACGGTCAGTGGCTATCCTGGTGGGGGGGGGGGGCGAGGTTGCTGGTGTAGTTGTAATTCACAAAAAATAACTTTTTTCAAGATCTTGATTTGGAAAAAAACAAACAAACAAATATGGAGAGCCTTTCCCAGTCAATCAGATATTGCATCCTTGAAGCAATTGGGTGGTTCCATAGCCTGAGCAAATGAAAACTAACAAACAACACAACAAAAAAACAAGTTGTTTTTAACCAAATGATGAGTAACAGTAATCAGTTTTCAACCACCATAAAAAATAATATGGCTGTGTTCCTGGATCAAGAGATGTATCTCCTGGATGAAGAGATGTATCATAAAGGTCTATACAGACAGAACTATGAAATGTCCCTTCTCTCATCCCCTTAAAATCCACCAATTTAGCTGCTGTAGACCCGTCTGTGCCAATCTATTGGCTGGTGGATGTTAGAAGTCCAACAACGCTTAGCACTGAAGAGTCAAGAATGGCCAAGAGAGGGCTATAGTAATAGGGTTAGAAATCTGAATGATCCAAAGTGTCTTCCCTTCTTGTCTAATTATCCTGAGCTCTCTGTGATGTAAACTGGTACTCTTAAAGATGTTTTTTCCACTTCTCTTCCTGCCAGTCCTCTTCCAGGTGTTCAATAGAATGAAGCTAGATTAGATCAGTGCCGTGACTAACTTTCCTATCTTAGAGTGGAGTTCCCATAATAAAACTTTGAGTTTGATTCTCCAAGCCATTTGTATATTTGCTTCTTAATCAGGATCTCTAACTGCTGCACACTCTCTATCAGCAGAGAGTTGGGGAGCAGCAGAGAATTTGCTCAGACCAGCCAGCACCCAGATTAACCTGGAAGTCTTCACAGTAGAGGTGTGGAATGTTTGGCTTCCCAGATGTTGTTGGGCTGTAATTCTCACCAGTCTTGGCCAGTATAATGGCCCAACAACATCTGGAGTGCCACACATTAGCTGTTCCTGCTTTACATGGATCAGGGAACATCAAGTGGATTATTTATTATTGATGCGAGGAAGCTATCTTCGACAATGTAGCTGGTCCATTTATTCCTTTTTAGATAGTGTTGTGTTGTATGGTGGCATACAAGAGAAATTCCCCAACTGAGAACTTTCATGGGTTTAAGCCCTGTCTGCTCTGTTAGATGAGGTCCAGATGTTATCCCAATGTCATATGGATTTAACATACTCCAGTGCTAAAGGTCATGTTTATGTGCATGCTACAAGAACTGCAAACACCACTTCAGCTGGTTACCTGTGTCCATGACTGGCTTCTACAGTAAGATGCCCCCAGCCCTTCTCTCTTGGCAGCCAACTCTAGGAAATTTGTGAATGGAAGAACCACCCTTCAAAGCTCTATCTAGTGCAGAACCTTGGCACCTGTCCAGGACACTCAAGACCTCTGGACTCTCCCCAGAGATGTTAGGCCCTTTTACCAGCCACATCGACATTGATTAGTTATTTTCTGCCCCAGACTAAACAGCTCATGGAAAGAAGCTGGCACATTGCTGAAAGAAGGAGAATCCATGACTGTAAAGAATTTTACTCTTGTGTACTAACTCATGGGTAACAGTCACATCTGTAACTCCACTCTTTTTGTGGTATTGACCACTTCTGGAATGCAGGACCTCTCCCCCCAAGGTTTCAAATGAGCTGAAATGGAAGCTAAGCAGCATCAGCTCTGGTTAGTACTTGGATGGAAGCCTGCCAATGGACATCAGGTGCTGTAGACTATATTTCAGAGGAAGGAACTGGCAAAATCACCTCTGAGTATTCCTTGCCTAAGAAAACCTATGAAATTCATGGAGCCACCATAAGACAATAGGCATCCTGAAGGCACATACACACACTCACAAAGTGGATTTCAATAAGAAAAAGTTTGGTCATTGATTAGGTCCTTCATACTATAATCAACAATAGCTAGTTGGATGCCTTAGGGCAGAGATCTCATAAGGAGAAAATGAAGATTCATCCTATGTCTATGTAGCAGTTAGTAATTAAACAGATACTAGTTCTGAGCTAGGGGATTTCTCCAGTCATAGCTAACAACCCCAAAACTCTATTTGGACTTCAGCCCATGCATATAGATAGCAGCTTGAATTCCTAAATGAGATAACAAAGATGCATCCATCATACACTTCAACTCCCTGATCTGACAAAGGACAGTCCCAATTAATTCTCTGTCATCTCACTCTTTTAGCTGGTTTTAAAATATCCCAGTTTCTCTTGCTTCCTCTCATTTTCTGCCTTTGTCCTCAACTTATTTCAATGGCTGAAAACTGAGTTCAAAGTGCAAAAGTACTTTGCTCTCAGTTAACTCCGTGGGAGGAAAACGAGCAAAGGAGAGGAAAGTCTGAATCTGGTCCTTTCCAGTAGACTCTGACAAAAGCAAACTGCTGCAGCTTGTGTGTTCTTCCTCATTAATAACTTTTGCCAGCTTGGCCACGCTCCGATGTGGCTTAGCCACACGTGTCCCAGTTTTCATCTGCAAAATGTTGGAGGATACAGTCCTCTGTTGCTGACTTGCTCCTGTTTCTGATGCAGCAACACTCATAAATCTTCACATTTAAAAAAATATCTGGATATCTTGAAGTACAGGCAGGGAGTCAAGTTGCTGAGAGGCTTTCATCTGGAGGGGGTGTCTGGTGCCAAAGAAGAGTGGTTGAGAACAATTTATTGAAAGGTTGCACAGGGAAGCCTTTGTGAAGAAGGGAAAGAAGCAAGTGTGTTGAAGTGCTGGGAAATGGGGCAGATGATCCTGTGTTACCTTCCCTCTTTACTCCTTGATCAAATAACCTCTGCAGAAAGAAGGCATCACAGGATTTTCTCTAGAGGAGAAGGAAAAAGGAAGGTGGGTGGTGGTGGGGCCTGAGAAATCCAATCATTTCTGTCATATATTATCATCAGTGCTCTTCCTTGATGCACAAGACTTTCAAAATTAAAAGAAGAGACAGAGCCAAGTGTGTAGCATCTATATTTTCCCAGCTCCCACTCCCTAGACGAACATCTGTGTAAATTATAGATCAAACTCTTCACGCTTTCCATCAGATGTGGAGCAGCAAATACTGTGATCTGGTTGCAAATGGAGGCGTGTGTGTGACCCTAGAGTTTTGGAATGAACTGTGGAGAAAGTGGGAGAGTACCCTTCCTGAGATGGAAATGCATCTCGGTTGTATGACAAAAATCAGCTGAAAAAACAAAAAGAATGGGAAGGATGATAAGGATGCCTCTAGACCCTGGCACTCAATTTATACTCCAATGACAATTTTAATTTCACTAAATACGTCCAACTTGACAGGAAGTCTCCTCAGACTTAATTAAAGCAAACTCAAATGTCCTGATCCAGAATTATATGGGTTGTAAATAAAACTTGCAATAAATTATTCTAAAAAATTCCTTTCCAGTTCCTCATCAAGCCCCAATTTGGTGAAAGGAATAGGTTTTTCATCGAACAGCTACACACTGAAGATGGAGTAGGACTCTCAGAAGTTGACTTTGTCTTGGGTAAAAATTGCCGCTGCCATCAAGTTGTACTTGCATAGCCCTTTGAGATTTGATACTCCTAAAGGTTAAAAGTTGGAGCCTCATAATAATGCCGTAAGAACATCCACCTTTAGTTTCCTTCTTTTTTTCTTTTTTTGTATAAAGGAATACATTTCTAAATCTGGCAGAGAGAAAAGTTTGAAGACCTAACTGCAGAGCACACCCTGAAGGCATAATGTGCTGTGAATAATTTAAAAGAAAAGTTTGCCATTAAAAAAAGTCTACCTATTCAAAGACAAATTCATTATTTTGTGAAGGATATTACCTACTTACAGCCTCTCTACCCATATCCTCCTGCACCTTCTTTGCATGCAGAAGGCCCTTGGTTCAGTGATGAACCTCTTCAAGGTAAGGTTGGGAAAGACCCCTGCCCACAAACTGTGAAAAATTGCCACCAGTAAAACAGCACTGAGCCACATGAACCAGGGTTCTGACTCTGTATAAGGCAGCTTCTTATGTCCCAGTCCCAAGAGACAGCAACTCTGATAAGCCCTTAAATCAAGCATTTCAAAAGGTATCTGCACTCTTATACTTCTGTGTATATTTTGCACACACGCTGCAATTTGTGTGACAGGGGAGTTATTTGTATTTCTGCTTTATGTTGATTTCCATCACATCATTGATGTTGCTTCTAGATGCTTTTTGCCACTTCCCCATCCACTCTCCTGGTTTTTTTTGAAAAAAAATTTCAATAGAAAGGCAGCAGATTCTGGTTCATTTGCGGACATCTTGTTTGTAGTGTGAGTTATATTGTTTGATTCAAGTCTTACTCTGTGTTTAATAGGTATCACCCCCTTGGTATAAGTGTGAAGTACTGGACCCTACAGAAACCTACCATGCTTTATTCATCTCCATGAGAACCCTTCAAATGGGCCTAGAGGACACATTAAGGACAGAGCAGCCTACTTAACTTGTCTGTCCAGCTTCATGGAAGGAGCATTTCAAATGAGCTAATCCAACTAATAAGGGGAGTGTAAAATGAAGTAATGAGTCATTAACTAGACACATGACATTATGTTCCTCGGTATGAAGCTACCTTGCTTTAATTTTAGTGTCTTACCAAGAAAAGCTAAGATTGCACTCTTTTTACTCACCATGTTTCTCCTTCTTGTTATTGACATGTCTTTGCCATTCACATCATGCCAACAGCCTCCAAGTTTGTTTTTGCTACCTCCCCCCCCCCACATCTCCCCCTCCTGTTTATTATTTCCTTGAGTAGATTTATTAAACAGTACAGTTCAGTATATTACCTTTCCATGGTCCCCCCCCCCCCCGCCCCCGGCCTTATTACCTCCAATTGGTTCTCATTTCATTGCTTTTGTAGCATTATATCCTAGTCTTAATGCTATTTTAATAGAGTTCTTGTATCTAATTTCCTTGTCATTAAGTTATTGCTGTCTAACTCATTGAAGCTGTTGTCTGATGTTTCCCATTGGGGGCATCAACAAAATGTCTCAGAAATTATTGTGAAAAACAGCCGAAGACAGGCAGAGCTTTTTTGGCTACTAGAGAACCATACCTATAGCATAGTTTCTCCAAGCACAAGAATATGCTCTCTGCTTCCTAAATTCTTCTCTAACCCAACTCAGCCGTGAGTTCTAGAGGCAAGAGTACAGAGAGATCACATGGACTGGAGACAGCTAGTTACTCTGTGTGTAGATCTGTGGATAGGAATAAGCTTTTAAAGTAAAGAGTTACAAATAAGATAGTTATCTTGCACCTTATTTCTTATCTTCAAAACTTCAGAAGTAACAAAACAAGTGTGGGATTTGTTATTGTTGTGTGCCTTCAAGTCATTTCCAACTTATGGTAACCCTAAGATGAACCTATCAGGGGGTTTTCTAGGGCCAAGAGTCTGTGACACACCCTAGATTACCCATTGGGTTTCCATGGCTGAGCAAGGAATTGAACCCTGATCTTCAGGGTCATAGTTCAATGCTTAAACCACTACACTATGTGGGAAGATTGGGAAGAGCAACATTCTCTAGTTACTTTAAAAGGTTATGTTTCAGGGACACCTGAGCAGCAGTTTGAGCTGAACAGTACGTTTTGATTTTTTTTTTTTTTTTTTGGACATACTCTTAGTAGTGCTTGGTGTTTGTTTTTCTACCTCCCTCCCTTATGTAAGGCCATTTCCGCACTATGCTGTTATAGTGCTATTATTCCACTTTCATCATCCTGTGGAATCCTGGGCTTTGTACTTTATTGAAGCCCAAAAGCTCTCTGGCTGAGAATTCTAAATGCCCCTCCCTAAACTGAAAACCCCAGGATTCCATAGGATGTTGAACATGGATAGCACTATGACAGTGTATGTGGAAATGGCCTAAGAGTACAGAAAATCAATGAAACTATGGGTAATGAGTAATGTACCAAACAACCATGATATCAAACAGGAAGAGGTCGGTAATAGCAATGGATTACTTGTGGGGAGGGCTTCAAAATGAGCTACCTAATGAATTAACGACTTAATTCAAAAGTAACTTTTCAAACTCTTGGTTTGGATATAATCCAACTAGATCAGTAATGTAAAGCAGCTAGCACGGTAATGGAACAGGTTATCTCTGAGTGTCCCATTAAAGCCGTGGACAAGCAAACATCATAAAAAACAGCGCATGGTACAGGACAATGAGGTTGCAACCACCCCTATAAATACAGTGGACTTCAGTCAGTACATTCTTCCAGGGTGCATTCAACCCACTCAGAATTCAGGTGATGGCAAGGCATGGGTAAATGAATAAAGACCCAGTCTTCCTGTATATTCCATTTCTTCTTGAAACTTCACATCCTTCTACTAGTATCCCACACAGCTCCAAAGGCAGACATCTCAAAGTTTGGGAAGACACATATATACACACAGGTTTGGTTTGGTTTGTTTCTCTGCTCTAAAGATAATTGCAGCACCACCCTGTTTAGCATGGAATGGCAAATAAAAGCAATCTTAACTCTTTGAGCTGTGCCAAAGTAACCCTTGGAAGAGGACATGAGCTGCCAAGACTAGGATATTTCTAGGGACAGTGTGTGTGTGTACACGTGCCTTCAAGTCTCCTGTTCACTTATGGTGACCCCATGAATTTCATAGGGTTTTCTTAGGCAAGGAATACTCAGAAGTGGTTTTGCCAATTCCTTCCTCTGAAATACAGCCTATAGCACCTGGTATTCATTGCCGATTTCCCATCAAACTTCAGACCAGGGCTGACCTTGCTTTGCCTTCAAGATCAGATGAGATCTTGTGCCTAAATAGGAGCTTTAGAAGAGGAGTCAAACTGAGGAAGGGTTTTATTGACAAGAAAGCAGCTGCCCATTTTCTATGTCTTTGTTTTCCTGCCTTCAGGGAAGTGTGGGCAGGGGGGGGGCAGAGTTGCCATTTCCCCCCCTTGGAATCAATCCTGAGGAGGATGCTAGATTATGCCATATCATTCAGAGGGGGTAGCTGTATGAGAGAGATACTGAGAATGGGAAATTGTTGTAGACTACTAAGGCCCTTTTCACATGTGTGTGGGGGGGAGGGGAACTGGCGAAAACACGCTAAAACGGAGCTTCCTCGCAGCAGGGTAAGTCTGTCACCACACGGAGCAGTGCGAGCTCGCTGCTCTGCAGTCCTCCGGCGTCCCAGATGGCGGCTTCTGGTTGATGGAGACTCTCCACCAACTGGAGAACCTCGCCAGCCGGAAGCCCGCCCCCGGCAGATCTGCAGGCACGCACTTGCGCGCGCCTGCAAATCCACTTTGGAGCCGGGCGACGGAGCGGCACGGGGCTGCGCGCTCCGTGCTTTTTAAAAACCTCGAAAAAGAGGTTTTTAAAAAACACGCAGCCCAGCTAGTTCCGGCCACTCCTGAGTGGATTCTGGTGTGGAACTACAAAAAGTAGTCCACGCCAGTCCACTCTACGGTGCAGAAGACCTCCGTGACACCATTTCAGAAGCCCGGTATGGAAATGGCCTAAGACCACAAAACAGACAATAGCCAAAATCCTACATTAGGCAGATGGCATGTAATACTCTACCCAAGCAGTTCCATGTTTTCTCTTCCACCCCAGCAGCAAGGAGGGTACACTGCTGCTGATGATTACTGGTGGAGTGGGGAGGAAGGGGAAAGCAATTCAAATGTGTTCACAGATGGAGTGCACTCTCTTTTCCTTTCCCTAGGAGCCTAGAGCAGCCACATCTTCATGGTCTAAATTGCCACCCTCTCTCTCCCCTCCCCAGAGGTTTCAGAGTTTCTAGGGGAAGGTTCTGGATGGAACACAAAGGGCTAGAAAATAGCTCCCTGTGTCCCCTCTAAAATGGAACATATACATGAGCAAGACACCACCACCACCCGTCCTCCAAATCCTACCTTCTTCCTAGTACATGAATGTCACTAACAGGATACTGCTCAATGTTGCAAAGGTGAAAAGGCTGGTATGGGAGCTAGACTGATTTCATTCGCCTCTTTCACTCATCAGTGAGCATCCAGGATTCAGTTAAAAGTTTTCTTTAGAATATTTTTGATCCCTCCTCCTCTTCCTCCTCCTCTTCCTGCTTTCCCAAAAGAGTAGATGTTTACGTACTGTGTGAATTGAATAAGAAGTCACAAAAGGAAAAAGAACTCTAAATCATGTTTAGACTCACGTGGAACACAGGAAGCTGCCTAGTACTGCATTGGAGCATTGTTCCATCCAGTCCAGTGCTGTCCATTCTGACTGGCAGAAGTTCTCCAGGGTTTTAAGCATCATTCTTTTCTACCCTTCAAATGGAAATGCCAGAGACTGACCCTGGGTCCTTTGGTATGCAAAGTGTGTGCTACTGAGCTATGGCCCATCCCCAATTAGTTTCACATTTCTTTAGCTTCTGGCCTAGGAGTTTAGAACAAGCCCTTTGGTAGTTTGAAATCCAGAGACATCAGTGCATTCATCTTGACAAGCCACAGGAAAGCAGAAGAGTCACACACACACCACCTCTTTCAGGTTCCTTAGGAGCAGTCTGTCGTGTCCTACACATCTTTCATCTGCTTCTTGTTGCCAGGCTCAGCTACCACTTCTCTTCATTATGCAATCCTTGCATTAAGAATCAAATAAATGAACTCTCCTGATTGATATGAATCCCTCATCAGTGGAAATTCATATTAGTCCACGAAATTCCCTCCCTGTTAGATCAGAAGAGCACAGATCTATTAAATCAAACATTCTGTTCCCAACAGTTGCCAAGCAGTGAACCCTAAGAAACTCCCGACTATCAGAGGAAAGGAATTAAGTCCAGTCCCTACCACATGCTACATGGGACCATGTGTCTCGGACAGTGGCTAGCGAACCAGCCCTCCTCTTCTGCTTCCTGGAGCTTATGACCTTCATGGCACCTGAGCTACCAAAATAAGCATGGCACAGAGCCCTTTTCATCCAACACTGCTTAGGCTTCTACCACTGGCAGCAATACTGTATCCAGGTGCTCTGTGGGCAGGCCAACACCATACCAGGCCATAGATCACCACTACGCTTGTCAGAGTGAAAGCTGGACAGGGCTCCTGTGCCTTCAACGGTTGTGTAAAAGAGAGAATTTCAGCAGGGGGTGTTCGGTACCTGGTTGTGTGACAAGTAACACTTTTTCCCTCTTGTCTCAATTTCCTCTTCTACACAGCCACTGGAGCTCCAGGAGCCCTCTCTAGTTTTCACTCTGGCTACTCTAAGCACCACACCTGCTGTCTCATGAGACTCTACCACCACTGTCACTCTACCAGTCAGACTCTGGAGCAATGATGGTGGGCCACTTTCAGTTCAGACCAAAATGCAACAGCTGCTGCAGTTCAAATAGAAGAGAAACTGAGCAAATAGCAATGCTACTTGCATCCCAGGGCCACCAGTATTTAGCTGGGTGAGCCAATATCTAGGGCAAGCGACCAGATCACAGCCAGACACATGGCCAAGGCCAAGCTATAATGAAAGGGAGGGGATCTTGGCAAGATTCATAGGGCACAGCCCGAATAATCCAGGTCTCCTGATGTCCCTTCTATAGCTCTACATGAACCCTTTAAGGCAGTAATTGCCACCCACCTTTAAATGTTCACTCAGCCTGAGTCGGGGGAAGCCTTGTACTAGACTGAGATGCTGTGAGCCAAGGTCCAAAACAGCACCCGTTCATGGCCTAGGACCTCAAACAAATAACCACAGACAGTAGTATGTGACCAAATGGACAAGACTGGATTTAGTACCAAGTATGAATACACCAAATTGCAGAGATGGATACATTTAAACTCTCTCTCTGTCTCTGTCTCTCTCTCTCTCTGTGTATGTTTGTGATTGTGGAGGCATAGCTATATACAAACCAGAATTCACTTTATGAAATATAATACAATAGGCAAAATCAATAAAGACAAAGTTAAGCTAACTTACCTACCAATATAGTAGGCAGGATCTAAGATCAGAGGAGTGTAAGACTCTCCACATAAAACAGGTGCAGTGGCAAATGCATGAACACATAGGATAGACGTAACCAGGAAAAGGAAGGTTTTATATCTTGTATCCTGGTTGGGCCTGTTGGATTTAATTAGCCAATGAAGTGGCTTAATGCCTCAAACTATCCAGTATGTGTGGATGTGTCCCTTTCCACAACTGTTTCTGTCAAATTGCTTTCATGTGATAACTTCAGCTCTGAGCTTGACTAAGCTACCACACAGACTCATGGGTGCACAAGATAAGGAGGCATGAATCTTCCATGAAACACTGCTTAAACTCATGGAAACTCAGTTTCCATAAAAGATGCCATGGTGGGGTGGAGAGGGAGGGAGGGAGACTTTATAGGCCTTCTCTAGCTGTCATCTAGATCAGTTTTACAAGATGTCATTTACTGTCATAGTTCTTCTGAAACTTAGCAAGACTTTGAGTGGCTTCTTTGAAGTATCAGTGACTTGGGCAGTCCAAGTGGATAGCAGCTGCTGGTGACAGTATGCATGGGGCTGGGTGGCAGTACCTCTGTGTTTGCCCCAAGGACCAAAATGGCTTGGAACAGTCTTAGAGGACTGGTGTTCCCAGCAGATATCTCTAGGATTTCATACACAGTGATATAATGTCAATGAATATGGAGCTCAGTTGAATAATCAAGGCTAGTAGTCTGTAGGATCTTCAACAAATTATTGCAGCACAGATAGAATACTTCTGTTCTGTTACCCCAAAACATGGCTGACTCAGGCATCCACTCATGATACCAGTACCTCCATGTGATGATGGGGAATTAATTAGCTCAATTACGAGGCCTTCGAGAGTGGGGGGTAACCTAACAAGGTCTTCCACCAAAGTTTATGAGGACCTTACAGGAAAGAACCAGCTAGAGAGTCCAAAATAAACTAAAATGTGTTTTATTAAAGAGTTCAATCATGCATGCAACAGATTCAAGCGCTCACACACTCACACAAGAGTAACTGAAGGATAAAGGGAAGAAAGTTGTCGATAGCAGAATTTTAGGGAATGGGCAATATTTACCTGTCTGGAGAGCAGCAAAAAAAGCAGCTATGTGTCTGTCTTCGAACTGAAGGACAGAACTCATTTGGGAATCAGAGTGACAGCCTGGCATTCAGCAAGCAAGATACTGCTTCTAACTGCCCCAAACAGAGGGTTTTTATACCCAAAATCTGCTTGGAGGACAAGGATGTGAATGGCTCTCTGGCCGAGCAAACAATGGAAGTTGCAACATGGACAATGGGGTCCGGACAGAGTTAACAGTCTTAGTGTTAGGTGACAAAGAGTTAATGGCTGCCATAATAGCTCTGTAATGGTGGACAGGTAAAGGAACAATGAAGGGAAAGGTCTAGGTGCTAGGAAGAAGGGCTGAAAAAATCACTGTTGTGTCTCACACAGGCCAGGCAGCAATTAGCAGGCTGGAAGAGGATGGTTATTACTCATGGTGAGGAGAAAGAGACAGAGTAATTCAAAGCAAATCTGAATTCAAACTAGAAATCCAAAGTTCCAAGATATCCAAATCCACAGGGGCAAACCAGAAGCATAGTCAGGGCAGGCGAAGGTCTGAGTTCAGGAAGCACGGTACCACTGGAGGGTTTTGATCAGCAAGAAGATCAGTTGTTGACCCTGGAGAGACAGGCCAGCTATTTGTCTTTTATAGACTAACAATGTTGATGCAGGTGTTCCCTCATTGAGGCTCATCTGTTATATAAACGAGCTGAAGGCATGAGCACTTCCTTTCCTTGCAGTTGTTCTGCCAAGGTAGCTGTCTGTGTTGCTTCTTCCTCTGACTCTTTTTGCTGCTGGCCCTTCAGTTCCCCTTGCTCTGGCCCCTGCCGCTGGGTCTTGTCTTCCTCTGGGCTATCTTCTGTCTCTGACTCAGAACTCTCCTCCTCACTGTCAGGGTCTCCAAGCAGGGCATGACAATCAGTGGTTTGGTGGGAACTTCTCTTCCCTATTTTACGGTAGCAGAGCTTAAATCTGTTATCTCTGAAGTTACCTGCTGATTGTCCTGACAATCACCTTGGCTATGCCTAGAAGGGATCTCTGACATACTTTCCAGTACACGTGTTCAGCCAGTATTTCTCTTCTGCCCAGCCTGGCCTTACAGTCATATCAGGATCCATTTTATATCAATGTCAATTAATATATTTTGCAAATTAAATCATATTTTGACAGTTAAAGTATGTCAGATCTGGGTGTGTGTGTGGGCCGGTAATGGTTCAGAATACTGCATTCCATTTCCTCTTCCAGTTTTCCCAGTCTAATATCCCAAAACCGATAGTCAGCATTTCATGATCCTTGAATATGCTTGGTCTTTCTTGGCTGTTTAGGGTGAGACATGTCTGCCTCTGAAGGTTTTCTAATGGACTTTCAAGACATCCACAAACCTTGGAATTTTCTTGAGTTTGCTGGTACTTCTTGCTTGTATGTTTCCCTATAGAACTCAGCTCTGAACTTCAGGAGAAAAGATGGTGATAGGCCTTATCTTCCACAAATCTCTTACTGTAATTAGATTTGATAACAGGTAATTAAATATCCTAAGGACCTAAATATCCTAAAGGCACCAGATCCTGATGCTAAGCAGGGTCAGCCAGGGTTAGTATTTGGATGAGAAATCACAAACTAATACTAGGTGCTGTAGGCTATATTTCAGCGGAAGAAACTGGCAAAAGCACCTGTGAGTATTCTTTGCCTAAGACAACCCTATGAAATTCATGGAGTCACCATAATCAGATGAGCAACTTGAAGGCACACAGACACACACAAACTATGAAAACTTCTATTCTTTTTACAAAAAGAAAAGAAAAGAGCTACAGGAAACTAAACGTGGGATCCAGGGTCAAGCAGCGGGGAGAGAATGAATGGTCTGCTTAATCCTTTGCTTCCTGCTGTTTCTCCCTTCAGAAATTACCTTCCCAGACTATTACTTGCAAGAGAAAAAAGAAATACAAGAACCAGGTATCTTTTCTACCTTGGAGAGAAAAGGGAGGACAGGGGAGAGAGATAATTTTAAACTGTCCCACTGTTCTGGATTTCAGCTTCCTTTGGAGGAAGAAGCATAATACTTCCCATCTTGTGGAGTTTGATCTTAAGCTTGAACCATCAACACATCACGTGGGAGTAAATTCCAAAAAGTTAATGAAGTGTTGTCTGAAGTGGATTCTTCACTCTGTCTTGAACTCTGTCACAGGAAGGTTAAGTCTAAGACCACAGCTGCCCTTCAGTGGTAGCGCTAATAATATACCACTTTGATTTAGCATTATAACTCCACTGCTTTATGTCAAGTCCTTAATAAGGTGTAATTGTCAGCATTAACTTGTAAAATACGTTGTGCTAATGAAAACTATGGACAAGCCCAGTTTGTCCTATTGTTCTTCTAATCATTGAGAGAGAGAGATTGCACTCCAGGGCCTGTTAATTTTACTGCTGTGTTTGTCAACATTGATAAATCATAGTACCAAACTTTTGAAACTCTTGATTACAATTGATAAAATTCACTTCTGATTAAAGGAAGTTGAATTCCTCTTCTCCCTCCTCCTCCTTTAAGAAAAAAAAATGTGTGACCCTTGAGCAACTTAGAAAATGGCTGCTGGACTCACCACAGTTTCCCAGCCCTCTTCTAAAGGAAAAAAAAACCTCCCTGCATGGTTGATAACTTGGAAAAAGATTATCAGTTATTCTTCCTCATTACTTCTCCTCCTGAAAGCAGTTCAGAACATCTCCTCCACCCCTTTAATCCCAATAGTCTTCATAGTCCTAATGAAAGCCATTAGCTTCACTGACTTCACATTAACATTAAACAGCCACTGCATTTCAAGTTTGGCTTCCAAAGAACATCCCATTTGCCACTGTAGAGAGTAGCCACTGAAAGGGGAAGAATGGCAGTGTAGCCCACTGGCTACAGTGTTGTGTTTAAAGTTGGGATATTGTATTCAAACGCCCACTCATGAATGGCAATTTAGTTGTAGCGCCTCAGCTATGAAATGCCCTCCTCTTGAGCACCTATTTTTGATCCTCTTTTCTTTGTGCCAAGTTAAAACTTGTCTTTTCACCATAGTTTTAGGAGACAGAGAGTGGTGGCTCTTTGCAGCTCTTTGGGCCAAACTGAAGTTTCTGAATGCTTTTCAAAGGCAGCCCCACATAGTATCGTAACCCAGTAATCCAATTCTACATATGCAAGTCAGACAGACTGGCTGAATCTTATTATGAGAAGGGTGAAGGGACTGGGTGGCCCATCTAACCCTGAAGGCAGCAGGCAAGCATATGGGGTGTTGCACAGGGCCCATGGCAAAAACATCTCTGTCCTCCAAAACTTTACCATTGCTCCCTAGCACCTCTGCTGCTTGAGGCAGCTGCTTCAGCCCACCTAATGGCAAGACTTGTTTTGTTTATATGTTTCAGGCCTGTATTGCTGCAAATAATACATGCCTCACTTTTGTGAGCATCTGTCACATCTAAGGCAAGCCTCCAAAGAAATGCAGAGTCACTTGCCCAGGAAAGAACAAATTGTTTTTCTGAAACTAACTAGCCCTGAGTGGGCTGGTGGTTGGAAACTGAGCAGACTGCTCCTGTTCACTGAGACAAGGGGCTATGGAAGGCATGCTGGTGGGAGCTAAAGAGAACTAATGCTCTGTGCTTCACTAGAGTCCACCAGTGACTTTAATGAGGGGTTTTGTCCTCCCTCTTTTTCCCAAAGTTTTGATCAAGCATAGGCACAGCCAACAGTAGCTCCACTGCTCTTGTCTGTCTTTTCCTGGGATATTTCTATGTTCACCCTTGTAAACCAGCCATAGGCCCTTTCCACACAACGTCACTGTGCCGCTTCTGGGACGGGATGGCAGCGGTTGGCAGATTGCAGTTCCACATGACGTTGTTGCCGTCTTGTTGCCATCCCGTCACAAAGCATCATGCTCACACAGTATTTGCAAAATGGAAAAAATCTGTTTTACACCTCCGATCGCACCACGCTCCCGTACTTACCGTTGTGCGGAAGCGCGATTGCAACACTTCCTGCCTCAGCGCAGCAATGGCAAGTGCCCATCTGTGCTGTAGAAGGAAGACGTGGAGCCATTGCACTTCTTTCCACAGGGAGCGAGCAGGTGCGGAGGGGAGCATTGCTGACACACTCCCTTCTGGACCCGAATTGCAGCACGACAACATGGAAAAGCACTGTCATGCAGAAATGGCCGTAGACTGGACAGCCCACACTTGTTAACAATTTTATTATTTTTTTTTAGTAGTGGCCTTAGATTACTAGGACTGAAAAACTCTTAATATTACAACAAACCGAAAGTGTGGGAAGTCATTTTTAAGTAATTTTTTACAATTATAGTTCCAAGGACCTGAAAAGTACATAGTTATTGTCTGAACAATATTTTCAAAAGAGTAGCTCCTCACTCCCCCATGTTTCAAGATGAATTAAAATATTTGGCTGGCATTCAGTATTCCAGTTACAAAATCATAATCCAGAGTTCCAGATCTGCAGCTGTTCTGTATTCAGTAAGACTACATAAATGCCACTATAGCCCACGTTACAAGCCAGCAGCCAGATCAGGTGAAAGTAGTCCATTCATCTTCCAAACAGGGTGCAAGGAAGAGGATGTTTCCACCCTTCTCCCACCAGTAAGTGAGGATATAAGGGAGACATTATTTAGTTATGCATATGTAACTATAAATAGCTGGTGTAAATGATTGATAATTTATTTTTTTTAAAAAAGCAAATTTAAAGCATTTACTTTAATTGTAAGAACTGGACAGGCTGTGCTGTAAAATACCTTTCTTCTGTCCACCTCACTGCCATTTCAACACAGAACATGAGGCCACAGGTTGGCGCCCAGCCCAGCCCAGCCTCTGAAGCATGGGATGGTCCTCTAACACCATAAAAGAAAAGGCGACTTTACCAAAGAAGTGAAGCAATCTGTCCTTAAGTTACAGTCATAATGTAATGTACCCACATTGCTGTTATTAAGAAAAGGAATTAATTATAAGCAACTGGATATTTGTAATTACTTACTTTCAAGATCAGATCTGAATGCAGCATAGGAAAGCATATGATTTTTGAAGAAAATATAGTTCTTTTCACTGTAGACCTTACATCAGTTACATTAAAAAAAAGACACATACAGCCTATCTCCATATCTCAGCATTGCTTGTAAAAACACACTTGAATCAAATACAATTTTCAGTTTTATGACAAGATGATCTTTTTAAATGTAATGTTTTACTGGATAATGTCTTTGTGGAGAACAGTGGTTAATGACAATCCAATTTATAGTTTGTTGCAAAGGCCTAAGAGATATTATTGCTCACCAAGATATTGCCAAAGGTCAGTTTGGATTTTTGGAAATTGTTGTGAAAGCTACATATATAATAAAATTTATGAAAATGTGTTCATGATATAAAACACACCTATTTACCTTTATGACCATAGCTTTATTTCATTCATATACATAAATCCTCAAGAGAGCAATTCTTAGCCCAGAATTCTGGCTGTTGCATTTGGTGGACTGAAACACACAAAGGTGGATATTTTCCACTCATCTCAAATAAAAATATTCAAAAGTGATAGTGCATTACATTGAGTTTTTCTCATAAAAGAGAACATAAAGCCAGAGGACACAACTACACGTTAGGCAGAAGATGCTACTGCTGCCTAAAACAACATCTCTGGGTTAAATTATCCCTTTCCATAACAATAGTCACCCTTCCTCACAGTTTCCCACCAGCTTCCATAGTTGAGGATATGGTGGGATCACCATACCACCTGGATATCTGGGTTTTACTTGGATTCTAGCCATGCCATCCACTGCCTGCTTGGATCATCACTTGACCAAGTTTCCAAGCTTTTAGTTGTTGTTGTTTTAAAGCAAGGCTCTAGCCTTTGTAGCAGCAAAGATAGGAGGCAAAATGTAGAGGCACTCTTCTGCCAAGTTGGTCTGCAAGAAACAAGTCTACTCCACCCTTTCAGGCATGAAGGAAGTGAGCGTGAGCAATGAAAGCAAGAGAGTACAAAAAGCAAGGGAAGGAGGCATTACAAAGGTGCAAGAAATGCAAAGGAGGGAGAAGGAGAAACAGGAGAGTGAGAGTATGAGAGGCAGAGTGCAAGAAGCAGGGGAGGATTGTATTGCAAGGGTGTTGTTACCCCAAAACATGGGTGACTCAGGATGCACCCACAATGCCAGTGCCTCTGTGAAACAATAGGGAATATTAGCTCAAAGGGGAGGCCTGTGAGAGGGGGGTAACCTAACAGGATCTTTTACACCTGTGTATACTGGTACTAATGTAGGGACACCAGCTGGAGATTTAAAGAATACTTGTTTTATTGGGGGAATTAACAATCACATGAGATCCAAGAAGTCTTGCAATCACACAAAGCTAGCTGAAGGAAAGGGAGAAAAAATTGGATAACGAGGAGTTAGGGTGAGTGGATGATATTTACCTATTTGGAGAGAAGAGACAAAGCAATGTGGCCCAGACTAAGAGTGCAAGGTAGTACAAGAATGGGAATTGGAGCAGCAGAGTGATGGCCTGTGTCCAGAGTACCATGAGCTCTCTGCCAAGGTTTAAATATTATTTTTCCACCCTGAGGGGGAAGATGTTAATCGCTCTCTGGCAAAGTAGACAATGGGGTCTGGAACAAGCTAACAGCTTTAGCATTAGGTGACAAAAGACTGATGGGAATCATGATAGCTCCTTAATGGTGGGACAGGTGAGGGGACAATGGAGAGTTTCAGTGGACAAAGGAAGAGGGTTGAAGACAATCAGTCTCCATTGAGGCAATTTCGGGAGCTGTTGTTTCCAAAGGTCAAGTCACTGGGGGACATTTGTGAGTTCATTATTACTGGAGCTCCCTGATTATGACCTAGTCATGCCGTGAAGTCCCAATCTGACCAGTTCCTCTTTGCCAGCAGGCTTCTCAGCTACAGCAGGATATAATTTATATTTCATTCCAATTAATATTTGCCAATTAAACCATATCATAGATTGGGGGTATATGGCCTGGTAACAGTGTGAGTGATGTGAGAGAGGAAGGATGAAGAGGCAAGGGGACTAAGTACTGCCAGCATCCTTTTGCAATAAGCAAAGGAGAGAGGGATAGTGTAGACTTGCGGTGAAGTGAAGGAAGGAGTGAAGGAAGGAGTAGCAGGGGAAAAAGAGTGAGCGCTATGAGTGGCAGAGTGCAAGAAACAAGGAAGGGAAGCAAGAGAGGGATGCATTGCAAGGGTTTCAGGAGAGATGAAGCGGGAGGAGGAGTAGAAAAAGGAGAGTGAGTAACATGAGCAGCAAAATGCAAGAAGCAAGGGGGTGCATTGTGAGAGGGAATGGGAGGGAATAAGAGAGATGGAAGAGTTGGTAGAGTGGTAACAAAGTGCAAGAAGAAAGGGAGGGAGGCATTCCAAAAGTGTGAGGAAAGGCACACAGATTCAACAGAGATCAAGTGAGACAAAGGGGAAATGTTAATGCTAAAACAAAAGGATCTTAATGCTTAGCATATTATTGCTAAAGCACTTTAGCACTATAACTTCTGCATTTTTAAAAAAGGGGTGAGTGGAAACTGGTGAAAATCAGTTTCTGAAATGTTGCACAAGACTGAATGTGAAATGTGATCAGGGGAAGGAGGAGAGAGAGGGAAAGAAACCTGGGATGCTTCAAGAAAGAAACTGGACGCAATCCCATTAAAATGCAGATACAATAAAAAAAAACTTTTTTAAAAATTGAATGTCTCAATACTTCCTGAGATATTTTACTCATCTGAAGCACTGCACGCCACCAAATTTCAGCAGCAAACTGTGGGGGAAAGAAAGCCTGTCAAAGAAAGTGGGAAATACTTGTTTTAAATATTTGTTTTGCTGCTGCAATTCAGCAAGGCAGCAGCAGCAAGGAGGTGCAACGTGTTTCAGGTTTCTTTTTTGTGGGGGTGAGGACAAGAGTATTGGAGAGGGTTTTCCCATGGAGCCACCAAGGTTTCTGAGAGTGGTGCTGACTATAAATATGTCCTCATTCAACCCTTTGGCATTAGAACAGGAATGAAGTGCTATTATCTGTTAGGGAAATAAGACCTCAAACCAGGCCTGATGTTTGTGGCCATAGCTTTGAGTAATTTGCAATACTATAGTTCCGCTGAGAGAAAATTGCTGTGTTACTTGATTTTAACATGGGTTCATTCAAGAGCATAAACATGATTCTTACTTTAATATTACATGTATCACAAAGCAGAGATCCTTGAACTTTTTCCCAGGTGGAGGGACTCAACATTGGCAGGCAAGTCATTATTAAGTTTGACTACTTGCACGTATCACTTTCCAAAACAATGAAAATACAGTATGTTGCATTAAAAAAATCATCATTTTCATCATCCAGCTGAAGGTGGTAACAGTGAAAGTGATGCCAAAATAATGATAATTGAGTGCTCTTCTGATTGATCATGCCTGAAGGCGTTCAAGAACATAAAAGTTTCGGTTGTCCAATTTTACACGACCTTTTCAACATTGTCTTTTGCGGGGGGGGGGGGGGAGGTTGAGCTCTGGACCATGCTGGAATCCATGCCACATGGACATTTAATTCAGTGAATCCTACATGTTATTAATGGAATGAGGAGAAGGCTGCCACCTCTGGCCAGGCTGGGAACACAGAGGTGTTTTTTTTTTTTTAATTAAATTTTTGGGCTAATAGCACTCCATTTGCCACAAGGGTTAAAATTCACAACAAAATATACGGTGGATTTCTACAACTTAGCTCTTCCAGCTGGTTAAAATGCTTTTTTAATATCCTTCTTTGAAAAGAATGTC
The DNA here is from genome assembly GCA_030412105.1 of Cyclura pinguis. Classification (NCBI taxonomy): domain Eukaryota; kingdom Metazoa; phylum Chordata; class Lepidosauria; order Squamata; family Iguanidae; genus Cyclura; species Cyclura pinguis. Next base: position 93,721,775 of record CM059600.1, on the reverse strand, counting down.
AGTATCATCTGGAAAGCAAATCATCTGGTACATGGCAATGACACGGACAGGCCATGGCTGAAACTCCTCAAGGCACAGCATTAAAAACTAATGCAGAATTTATTTTAAGGGGAACAGTAATTTGCATAGAATTTTAAAATCAAAGGAAGAAAACATCTTAAAATAACAACCCACTCACACAGAAACTGAAAAACTTACCAAATGTCAAAATCCATTTTTCCCCATTGCCTGGCATAGTATTCTGTCAGAGCAAGGCCCTTTTTGGATAGGTTTCCAAAACTGCTTTTTTAAAAACCATTGCCAAATGAAGATAGACATTTTCTCCTAATGAAAAGTGGTGCATTTGGTGCCTGGTTAAAAGTTCCAGCAATCTTTCCTGGGGGGTGGGGAATCCTCACTTGATCTGTTAAGTGACCATCACTTGTATCTCTCACCTCTTCTCCAAGGCCAAAGATATATCCAACCAGATTAGAAAGACTCTTTAGCCAGTAAGGGGCAAATGAATGAAAAATTAGCCTTCCACAAGAGAACAAATATAATTTTTAGATATCATTCTGTTTATAGGGATGTCCAAACCAACAATCTACGCACACATTATGGAGTCCAGCAGGTTTGTACTATGTTAGCACACCTCCCTGGTGTTCATGCATTTTACCTGAGAGGAAAGGAGTGTTTGTGGGTAGAGATCTGGATTTGGCTCAGAATTCTCCTTTTCACAATAGAGCACTCTCTGTGTAGATTATTATGGGTGTTTGGCCCATTGCCACCAAAATGAGCATTTGCTCTGTGGGGGGAGGGGGCACATGAGCATATGAGGGACATAGCCTCAGAACTTCCTTGGAATATTATGTTCTGGGCACCACAGTTCAAGAAGAGTATCAGCAATCTGGAACCTGTCCAGACAAGGGCAACCAAGATGATCAAAGGCCTGGAAATCCATCACTATGGGGAATAACTGAGGGCTTTATCACACAAGGCAGGCAAATCACAATTACAGCAAGGTAATAGGGTTTCACACCACAGAGTTAGAGCTCCACCATTCCACTTGAAGTCCCATGGCTTCATCCTGTGGAATCCTGGGATCTGAAGTTCTGAGAGGGGCATTTGTAATTCTCAGCCGGAGCTCTTCTAATGACCCCACCAAACTACAAACCCCAGAATTCCATAGGATGCAGCCTTTGGCATTAAAGTGTAATGATTGTGCTGTAAGTGGGTAGTGTGAAAGAACCCCAGGATCGAGCCCAGAACAGAGCCCTGTGACATCAGTGTTCAGTGGTTTTGATGATGGGACACAGGGTGTGCTTATCAAATTTGCAGATGACACCAAAATAGGGGTTGTTAATACCTCATAAGACAGAAGCAGGATTTAAACAGATTGATCAGAAATATGTGTCTTGTACTTGAAACAAGGGAGAAAATGCTGTTTTTCTCCCTGCTCCCTGTCCTACTGAATCAGGAAGCTAGAGCGGTCACACATTTCTGGGAGTGCAAGCAGACTGGCTGAAGACCTGCTGCTGCTTGAAGATCAGTCTGCCTCCTGCCATCCCTTCCTGACCTGCCGCCTGAGTTTTCAGAGTCCATAAGCTAGAGCAGCACCTCAGTCGCTCAGCTGGCTGCCGTTTTTCCTCTCTCCCCAGATCTGCTCAGCATGTGAAGAGAATGTGCCAAACCTCACAACCTCAGCCAAGTTCATGCGCTGAAGGTAAACCAAGGAGGTGCTTTCAAACACAGCTTGGATGGGGGGCTCCTGGCCTTGGCATAAGCTTTCTATTTATTTTTAATCTCTCTGAGCCTTTGTTTGAAATGGATATGTAAAGGGGGAAAATAGAGATAAATTATCCCTATTCTTCTAGGGAGAATGCAATGACCCTGAACAGAGGCAAGCAGGGGAGGCTAGCTATTGTTCCTGTAGCACAATGCCTGCCTGAATCAAAACAGACAGAGATGAACAAATGCTAATTTCTCCTTTTCGCCATGAGACACCAGAGTAAAAATGCTAATGGCATCTGCAGAGGGCCTGAGATAAAAAGTCTGGGTGTTTGTGTGTGCATACGTGGTTGGGTTTGAACTGTGAGATAAGCTGGCAAACAAGGTAATTAAAATAATTAAAATGCTAATCAAAGGGGGGCATCCAGCAGAATGATACGCAGACAGTGAGGGGGTGGGGAAGGTGAAATGTTGGGAGATGAGGGCAACTACGCATTAGCTTTATTTCTGTGAAATGTCAGAGCAGAGGGTGAGGAGACGAAAACCTCTTCATTCTCAGCTCTAGGGAAGACTGAATTAGTGAGAAAAGGCGAGCCTGAAAGTTAGTGGGAATCTGAGAAGCATGGAGTCTGTTCAGGATTTGTGAGGTAACTCCCACGCAGGCTTTTTTGGAGGATGTGGGAGGCCAGCAGGCTCATGGCCTGGCTAAACTCAGGAGGACTCATGGATGTTCTATCTCAGTCAGTGTCTCCATTTCAGCAGCTCAAGAGGACCGCTGGATACAACCAAGGTGACCAGGCATACTTCTGGCCAATTGCATTAGAAGCCACCATCACATGAGTGGACAGGCCCATAGAATCATTACAAGAAGCGTAGCCCACATTCAGGACTCCTTTGGTTTTTCTAAGAACGGTGCCATTTCTGCATTAGACTGTTATAGCGCTATGATTCCACTTGCAACATCCTCTGGAATCCTGGGGTTTGCAGTTTCGGGAGGGGCTGGACAGCCCCTCCCGAAACTGCAAACCCCAGGATTCCAGAGGATGTTGCAAGTGGAATCGTAGTGCTATAACAGTCTAGTGTGGAAATGCTGTAGATTGTGCTGCCTGCCTCATGTCCACGTAGCCTTCAACACCATTCTATGAAACCCAGGGATTGGCAGTTTAGGGAGGGTCATTTAGAATTCTCAACCAGAGAATTCTAGTGTCTCATCAAACTACACACCCCATAATTCCTTAGGACACAGCCATGACAGTTAAAGTGGTATCATAGCACTATAACCATGAAGTATGAAAGGGTCCTTAGATGGATAACCTACTGACCATTGATTTCAAAGATGCATGTCAACACTAGCTAGAGACAGATTACATAACATACATACAAGGAGGGATGTGAATAACTTGGGAATGTTGCTTTTTGGATTGCAGTTCTCAGCATGCCCTACCCAACATGACTGAGGTATTCAGGGAGTTGTAGCCCCAAAATTAAGATTTCAAAGCTCTGGATCAGCTCAAACTATGTAGCCCTGCCTCTACTGTCACATGTACCATATTGCTTTGCCACCCAAGTATAACCATATAGCTCCATCTGCGAAGTCAGGGAAACAATGTTGCTTCAATCCAAGATGTCCACACATACAGTGTAGGGGACAGCAGGTGAAAGCCTTTGCATTTGTAGTTGAATTTACGGAGATTTCCTTTTAATTCAGAAAGCCGTGCAATTAAGGTTCCAAATAATGTGAAAATCTCTGCATGTACAGCTGTATGCACACTAAGCCATCCTTCCACCCTTCAGAAAAATAGCACATTAACACATTTCAGTATTTTCAGAGCTCATGCAAGCTATTGTTGAAACTAAGAATTTTGCTTTCAGGGCAGTCTGACACCATGCAAAGATTTTTGCAAACACTTGCTTGGACATTCCTGTGATTTTATCATGACTGATGGGCAAACTTCCTATCATTCTTGGACTCTTGGCTTCTACCTGCATTAAAGAGGCCTGCTTGCATGGATCATTTTACAGCCTTCTAATGTCAGCTGACTGGACATCTCCTTCTTGACCCAGGCTGAAACATGCCTATCTTGCAATATTGTCAACTTCCATCTGTGTTGGTTCAAGGCCAGTCCTAGGTTTAGGGGGCCCTTAGTAAAGTGCCCTCTGGTGGGACACTTCCTACTTTAGTTGGTTTGCTTGACAGTGATGGTGAGAGCATGATGAGCTTTACACAGTACTTTGGGATGGCATAAAGGGAGAGAGTACACAGAGTTTGGAAAAGTTGGTGGCTTACACAGACAAAGCCTAATGTCCGTACCACGGGGCCCTGACTAGGAGCTGTGTCCCCAGCAACTGCTAAGGTGTCCAGTGCTGCTCCTTGGCCTGCTTTGGCTGTAGGAAGGAGTGGGCAGTCATGATGACTTGTGAGCCTAGATGATTTTTTAAATGGCTACCCATTGCTACCTGAAGAGACAAAAGGCGGCAGTCAGGCGGAATGGAGCGTGGGTAGTAGAGGCATACCTCACTTAACACCTTCTCTGACAAAGAAGCTCTTTTTTTTACAAAATCGTTTTACACCCATCCACCCCTCATCTTTTCTTCCTTATCCTCTATTTAGCGGGAGGTTTTGTTTTCGTCTGGCAATATCAGCACCAAGGGGATGGTGAAGGAGGCCTGGAGTGACACAGATGTTTGGTATCAGGTTGAAGTAGTGGGCCTGCAATAAACCATGTAGTAAAGTTTGAGCTGAAGAAGAATAAGATTCTACTGTAACTAGTCCTACTGTACTTGGGTTGGCCTGCCTACAACAGGCAAGGTAAACAGAAGCTGCCTTCAGAATCCCTAACTATACATGTGTGGACAGCAAAACTGTGGAAAGTGGACAGGTCTACCTCACCAGCTCCCCCCTCCAACACACACATGTTAAGAAAACAGAGATTTATGACACCAAAATAGAAGGTGTAATAAAAATGGAGACTGTTGAAATAAAAAATTATCCTGGGATACATTTTGGAAGAAAAACTTTCTAGTGGTCTCTAGGAAGTTCAAAATGTCTCCTCTTGCTTATGCAAAGTTTACCTGACCTATTGTTTTTCATATGTGCATATTGTTTATTTTGAATAAAAACTTTACTAAACTATTCTCTTCTCTTTTTGTGGTGCAATAACCTATCCCTATTTTTTGCCATAATATTTCTGCTTCTGGTACCAAATTTTCTTTGAAAGAAGTAATGTCCAGGAACACACCTGCTTTGTTAACTGAGGTATGCCTCTGCAAGCTTCCCTGGCCCAGTGCCATTCACATATGTTAGACTGCATTTCCTAGAATATCCCAACCAGCATGCTAGAAGATTCTTAGAACTGCTGTCAAATATCTTTGGAGGGTGCTGTGTTGGATAAGGCTGACCTAGCAGTAACAAAGGATCTCCCACTTTGGACTGAAAAAGGAATGGTGGGGAGAGATGGTGCTAGATGAGAACAAATGCTTGAAAGGTCTTCCAATTATTCTAGAGTACATATGCCCCATGCTGGCCTGGGGGATTTTAGGGGTTGCAGGCCTTATCCTACTTGTTCCAAGATCTTGTGAAATGCCAGGTGCTTTGCAAGGACTGGAGGATAAGTTGCCTAACCAGCAGCAGCCTGCAAAATGCAAGCAGTGCATGATAGGGTTGTCATAAAATTGGAAGTGTTGTTACAAAGCAGGACATGTTCATATGACAAGAAACACATTTTGAAAAGTTTTTGAGAAGTGGTTGAAAGAGAGAAGGACCACGACAGAGTCATTCAATTTGATGTCCTTTCATTCTCATCACATTTTCTAAACCTTTGTTTCTTTTTGCAGTTCTCCCAGTCATCCTCCTGTTTCCCTATTCCTGTTCCTTGTGGGAATGATGTAACTGAAGGAAGGATGCTTAATAGCTTGATATAACCCCCCCCCCCCGCTTAAGAAATGGTTTCTGATTCTCAGTGTGTTCAGATTATACAGTTATGAGCTACAAATCTCTATACTAGTGATGATTCAGTTTTTAAGGGCAGAGTACTGTTTATAAATCCTTCTAGTGTATTCCTAGTATTTTCTCCATTGATCGTTTCACTGCTAGACAGTGGACAGTTGTTGTTTGTGCAATTACACTAGTATGTCCCTGCCTAAATATAAACGTCTTGCCTGGCCAGTGGGAAAAAAGCAAAGAAAGGATCAATCAAGCCTTCATTGGGAGGAGTTCCACAGCCTGGGAGCAGTGACTGAGAAGACTGTTTACTGTGTCCTCCCCAAACATGCCTATAATGGTGGTGGGGACTGAGAGAAAGTCTTCCCCTGAAGATCTTAAAATGAGAGCAGGCTCATATACGAAGATATAATCTTTCAGATAGTCTGGCCCCAACCAGAAGACCTCTTCCTAGGTCAGCACCAGCACTTTGAATTCTGCCTGGAAACAGAATTCAGCAGCTAATGAAGCTGTTGCAACAAAGAAATGGTGTATTCCATTTACCCAGCCACAGATCAGCAATCTGGCACAGTGTTTTGGACTCACTAAAGTTTCCAAACAGTATCATCAGCATCAGCATCCCACCTTTTCCCCAGTTTGCAACGCAAGGTGACATACAAGAGTTGAGAGAGAAATAGCTAAAAGAAATGTTTTGTTGTGTGCTGTCAAGTCATTTCTGACTCATGGCAACCCTAAGGCAAACCTATCATGGGGTTTTCTGGAGCCGAAAGTTTCAATGGCTGAGTGACATGTCCTGCCTTGGAGACTGTGGCAGTGAGGAGGAGGATTCTGTCTCCGAGGCAGAGGCTTCCCCAGAGGCTGGAGTGTCCCCAGAAGCTGGTCCAGAGGGAGATAATATGCAACAACAACAAGGGCCTGAGCCAGGAGAACAAATAGAGGAAGACATAGCTGACACACCTACCTTGCAGCAGAGATGCCATGAAAGGGAGGGCTTGTGTCGCTTGTCTCGTTTAAGTAGTAAGCGAGCCCTAATGCGGAAACACCTGTGGCAACAGCAGCCATAGATCAAAGAGGGCTCCAGCTGGCCTTTCCTCCCAGGGTCAGCAACTGGTCTCTTTGACTCTGAAACCCTGTGCTGTGGTCTGTATCTGGTCATCTTGGAACTCTGCCTGTTTGGACTATGGTTTGGATTTGCCCCTTTGGATTTGTTTGCTCTAGGCTTCCTTTCTGTTTGGACATTCTTTGACTCTCGTCTTGCTGTGCTGTGCTGTGCTGTGCTGTGCTGTGCTGTGCTGTGCTGCTTGAGATTTACTGCCTGCTTGCTGTGGACACGACACTGAGCAGGGAATTGAACCCTGGTCTCCAGGTTGTAGTCCAGCGCTCAAATCATGAAACTACAGCATGTCTCTCTTAAAATGGAAGTATATATATACCAAATGCCAAAGTTAAAATGCCATTGAACTATCCATAAAATTAAAACCAGTTAAAAACATAACTATTAAAAATGACAAATAGACAAAACACAGATGGTACAGCACAACTCTGCAAGGCTCAGTCCCCTTGAGCAGTCAGTCTTCAAAAGCATGCCAAAATAAATTTTAAAAGTATCCACCTGCCTGCAGAAAGAGAGCAAGAAGGATGCCAGTCTAATCTTTCTTGGAAGGGAGTTCCAGAGCCTGGGGACAGCCACTGAGAAAGCCCTCTCCTCCTTCAGAGCTACTTGCAAGAGTGGGGGGACAGAGAGAAAACCCTTGATAGAGGATCAAAAAACATGGGCAGACTCATAGGCAGAATAGTATCCTTCAGCTGATCTGGACCTGAGCCATATCATGTTTTAAGGGTTATAACCAGCACTTCAAATTGTGCCTGGGAATGAACTGGCAGCCAGTGGAGCTGTTATAACAAGGGGGTTGTGTGTTCTCTGTGGTTGGCCCCAGTTAACAATCCAGCTGTAGCTCTTTGGACCAACTGAAGTTTTTGAACATTCTTCAAAGAGAGATCCATGTGGAATGCATTACAATAATCCAAATGGGATGTAACTGATGTGTGTGTTACCACTGCCAGATCCAACATCTCTAGAAATGAGCACAGCTGGCACACAAGCATTAACTAGTCAGAGGCACTTCTAGCTACTGCTAAGACCTGCACTTCAAAGCTCAGGGATAAATCCAGGAGTACACCTGAACTGAGAACCTGCATCTTCAGAGGGAGTGTAACCCCATCCAATGCAGGCTGAATACCTGTTCCCTTATATGCCTTTCAGCTGGCCAGGAACACCTCTATCTTGTCTGGATTAAGTTTCAGTTTGTTTTCCTTCCATTACGGGCACCAGTTTAGAACCAAGACCCTTTCTGCATCTTACCTTTTGTCAAAGCCATCATGTGGGGATTCAGGGAAAGCCTCTCCCAGGAGGGCAGCATGATAGAGGCACTCCCTTCCACATGAGCTGCCTGCTGGACAGAAGGAAGCATGATGGCTCCGCCCCTCCCTTCTACAATGCATCCCGGCACTTTCCCAGGCTGTGCGGAGGGAGGAAGCGCAGCCATTGTGCTTCCTGATGTTCTACACTGCAGGTAAGTGTGGGACAGAGATGGGAGGACTGTGCAATTGCAGTTCATCAATGGGAGAAACCTGTCATTTTCTGCTTATTCCATGATTGCGACCAGTGGCCATGGGATCGTGACAGGATCACGATGACATCATGCAGAACTGTCGTGGTGATCCCGTTGTGATCCCGGAGCCATTGCGGTTTGAAGGTGGGATGCAGGAAAGGCCCAATACAGCTTCCTTGCATTCAGATAGAAAGGAATGGTACAGCTGGGTGTTGTCTGCATACTGGTGGCGCCAAACGTATATGTTAAATGACATGGGGAACAAAACTGTACCTTAAAGAACCCCAAAGTCTAGTAGCCAAGAGGTCAAACAGGGTCCCTTGACATCACCCTCCCTCCAGGAAGGAACGAGCCAGTGTAAAACAATGCCTCCAAGCCCCATGCCAGCAAGGCAGTTATTAAACAGCAGAAGGAGCCCCATGTGGAATTGTTACAATAATCTAAATGGGACGTAACCAAGACATGTGTCACTATGGCCATATCTGACATCTCCAGGAACAGACACAGCTGGTATGCTATTTTTAGCCGTGATGGGAATGGGAAGCCAACAACATCTGGAGAACCACAGATTCCGCATCCTGTTACAGATGATTTTCGGAGTACACTCTTAAAGAGGATGAAACCTGAATACAAAAATGAGCAGCAGCAGGAGCCAACACGTTTTATATTCTGTCCTAGTCTTTTGTTTATTTGCAACTGGACCATTTTAGTTTGCTGTAGGGTGTAGCATTCAAAAACATCTAATGGCTGATGAATAATATTACAAGCCAATGTGGTGTTACACCTGCTTGCCTTTGTCTAGAAATGTACGTTGTCTTTTAAAAGCATGAAGCAGAGTCACAGGGATGTGTGTATGTATATACACGAACACGCACAAAGTCACACACATGCGCATACACTTGTACTTGCAATGTCCTTGATTGAGGAATGGAAATGGCTTGTTGCTTGCCTTGACCAGGCATTAAAAAAAAAAAAACTCAAAACCCAGCATTGATGTTCTCCCCTGCTGTTCTGGGGACGGAGCATAATCACACTGGAAAGATTAAAAAGCTCCATGTGTCGAATTCTGTAGAGAACTCCCTGCTAGGAACTCTGCATCTCCAGCACTGTGTTCGCACAATGTCTGTGGAAAATGCTTTTCAAGCCAATTGTGTGACAATAGGGCTTTGGACTTTAAGCCGCTGCATGGGATTTTTGGCTTCTACTGTTCCCAGACTCGTCAGCACAAGGTTAAAAAAAGAGAGAGAGAGAGAGAGAGAGACAACACATGGATCCAGCTTTATTAACTTAGTTCCTGTCACTTCATTTTGCTGCCTTCATAGGGTAGTGCCTCTAAATATACCTCTTCCATTTTCAGTGTTACAGTTAAACCTCATTTCACTTCCAGCTCCCAGACTAAAAAGCACAGATAAAAATATATGGGTGCTGTGGCAGCCCTTTGAATGTCAAGGTTTGTTTGTTTTTTTACAGAAATACTTGACCATGATATTGAACTCTTTTCTACCCACAGTCTACTAAGCTGCCAACAAATTAAAAGATTTTTAATTGCTTTGGCAATTGCCTTTGATTGATTGAATGTCAATAAATATGTATATTGCCAAAACTTCAGTAGAAATGACTTTTTGAGATATTGGAGGTGTTAATTAGCAAGAGCTACACTGATTACTAGAAGAAAAAGACATTTTAAATAATCCCTATTGCTCCCAATTACAGTAAAATGTCAGATACAGAATAACACTTTGTAAGCTTTCCACTCTTTCATGAAGAATAAATATTGACCTCCAGCAATTAGGCAACTGAAATCTTAGCCAATTAATTGATGCATGTTATCTTAAGGGTGGGCTATCAGCCCCAGCAGCCAGCACAGCAGAGCTATCAGAGGAGACAGGAGGTAACATCCAGCAACACCTAGGGCCCCACAGGTGGGTCACCTGCCTTAACATTTCCTCACTAGACTAGACTCACTAGACATTTCCTCACTAGACTATTATTCCACTTTCAACATCCTATGGAATCCTGGGGTTTGCCGTTTGAGGTCCCTCCCTAAACTGCAAACCCCAGGATTCCATAGGATGTTGAAAGTGGAATAATAGCACTTTAACAATCTAGTGTGGAAATGGCCCAGGGCTCGATTCCCAGCTCAGCCATGAACCCACTGGGTGATCTTGAGTGCATCACACACTCATCCTCAGAATACCCCATGATAGGTTCACCTTTGGGTCTCCATAAGTTGGAAATGACTTGAAGGCGCATGACAACAGCAAATTCTGTCCAGAGACACATTGCTTCAGGAGTAATCTGTTGGGGCCCTCATGCTGGCAACAGCTGGAAGTGAAGCCTTTATTCTCTTCCCCCCTCCCCCCACTGCCCTTTCGGGCACCTCCTTCTCTTTCTCGTTCTCTCTCTCTCTTTTTCTCCCCCCCTTTCCTCACCTCCCCTCCCTTTCTGCCACCTGCTTTCCACTTCCTGCCCAGCCTCATTCCAGGCAAGGGACAGATCAGCCTCGCCAGAGGCTCAAATTCATGAATTACAGAGGGCTTTTGGAACTTTGCTTGCTTGTTTATTTCTTGTATTCATTTATATCCCACCTTTTCCCCAATAATAGGAGTCAAAGTGGCTTACAATTTGTTAAAAAACAATACAGAAGTTAGGCCAATGGTCACACTGGATGATGCCAAAGGCCACAGTTTCCTCTGTCCCTGGAAGAAGTCAATCCTATACACCAGCTGCATTTGGATAACAGAGTGTAGGAAATTCCACTGCACTATCAGACTACCAGATACAGCACTGTGACAGATAAAACCAGTAAAGCACATAGGGAAATGTAAGAAACCATAGTGAAGCTATGAAGCCCAATGAAGGTAGAAAATGAACAACAAACAATCCCATGGCTTCCAACCTACCCACAGGCAGTTGCATAGGGACGTGGGGGCGAAGAGGGGAGCCATTCGCCCCGGGCGAAAATGCTTGGGGGGCATCCCGGCCTGTAGCCACACACCTGTGCACAGTGGCCACACCCTTTGTGCCATAGCCCTCCCCTCCACGACCACCCCCACTCCAAGCTCTGCCACTGCCCACAAGGTCTATTTCTTCCTTCTTTCTCCTTTATCCATTTGTATTTTGTATATTTTGTATTTTCTATTTTGTGTCATTGTATGTTAATTTGAAATGAATGAAGACTATTTTAAAATAAATGTGGCTTTACTTGCAACTACTTGTACATAGGCAAATACACAGTCTAACAGAGGAAAGAGCTAGAAGTGGGATATTGGTTACACTTTAGAGAAATACGTGAAACCAGTGAATGTGGAAAACCAAACAAAAACAAAGTCAGCAAATTTACAAACTAGCCAGTATACAAGTGTGCAAAGACTGCTAACTCTCGTAGGCATCCTGATAGTTTGGGTATTCTCTTCCATCTGAGGATGGAATGACCAATGACCAAACAGCAAGGACTCACTGTTGTGCTATGATAGCAAACCCACCCACCGCAAGCTCTCAGTGGAAGATGTCCTTGGTCTACATATGGCTTTGGGATCCTATCTGGCCGTGGGATCCCTCCCAGTCTCCACCAGCAATGGAACGGCCATGGGGAGAGGCTATTGCAGAGTCATGGTGAGTCCTGAGGGTAGTGATGGGGAGCCATAGTGGAGTTCTGTATGTGGAACTCTTATACTACTCTCAACCACGCATGCAGTTAATATTCCACTGGCCGGTCTATTTTGCCGGCAAAGGTAAATCAGAAGAATTCTGGAAACAGCATAGAGTCATGGGCAGTCTGTGGGAGTAGCACAGAGGAAGGAGTCACATCAAGTCCTATACCTGTTCAGTTCACAGTCATGCCCCCACTAGTGGTGGTGCCCCTTTTACAACAGCTCAGACGTCCCCACTGTCTCCACTAGTGGTTTCTCTCAAAATGCAAGTAGTAGTTTCAGAAAGGGGAATTTTGGTGGAAATGTGAACCAAAGAGACAGGATTAATGAAACTTCCTCTTCCCCCTCTCCCATGACCTAAAGCTGCTTAAGTTTTCCCATAGTTTCTATTTAGGTTTTTTTTTAAATGTACAGATTACTTGCTCTAGTGCCACTGTTCAGTTTGGTCCTGGCAAACTTCTTGGAAGTAACTTATTACAAATAATGAGTTACCTGTAGTTCTTTTCTTTCTAGCATGAAGAAGTACATTACATTACATTACATTACTGTACAATTTTAAATTAACAATGAATACTTTCACTCCTTTTGTAGTATAACTTTAATTTTTTTTTGTTACTTTTATAGTTTTGAGGAGGTGTCCTTTCTAAACTTTGAAGGAGGAAAACCACACGGATCACAGCTCTGCCTAATTGTAGGTGTTGAGGGTGTTTTTTGTACTACAGGCTGGTGGCTTTTGCATTAAAAATACTGTATGTTTTTAATAATGAAATAAAAGTAGCCAAATTTATTTTTGAAGATCAAAGCAAAGAAATGAATGGCAGAATGGGCTTGACTCAATGGCCGTTGTGGTCTCTTCCAACTTCATGATTCTATGAATTACCTTCTAAAAATTGTAACCATCCTGCTTGGACTACAATAACCAGAATCCCCTATCCAACATACGGCAGTGCTGGCCAGGGGGTTCTGGGAGCTGTAATCCAAAATGCAATGAAGCAATATTTCAAAATTCTGTTTGTATATATATATCATAAGTAACCTCCAGCTATGACCAAGATTCTGCATGGGATAGATAGTTACAATATTGTACCTATGCTCCATCTCCCAGTTTGACACCCTAAAACACAATTTAACCCTTAAACCCAACTTACAAATCAGGCATCCATAGCTCTGCAGTGCTGGTGAGCGGCATGCTGAAGGATGACATGTCCTGCCCCTTCCTATCACCAAGCTGCAGTCTCAGAAGCAGGGACCAGTTACAACTCTGCACAATACCATGGCTGGACACATCATCTTTCAGCTCCCTGGTCACCAATGCCACAGAATTCCTTTGCTCAGTACAGCTACCTGGTTTTAAGGTGGGTTTCAGGGAAATTTCCCACCGTAGCCTAGTGCCACAACTGTAAATTGTAAATATGAATACAAAACAGTTACAAGGTTGTAAATCTTGCTTATGACATCATAACTGTGTAACAGGACATCAGTCTAATAGTAACTAATTATATTTTAAAAGTATATTTTCAAAATCTGCTTCTAAACTATGGTAAACTAACACGACTGCAGTGGGTAGTGGGCTGTATTCTTTTTAACCATCCTTCTGAATGTTGTAAGCTAAAACATAAATGTTTAAACAGTCACTTGGAAAACAATATTGCTTAGATAAGCATTAACCATTTCCCCCTCTTTTGTTGGAAGTGAAACAATCCTATCGACATATTATGATCTATGTGGTACTAGTAAAAGAAAGATTCATTCTTTTCCTGGAGGATTTTTTTTAAAGGCAAAATATCTCACACTGAAGAGTATATTGGATCCAGATTAGCAGCTGTCACCAGAAAATTGGACTGCCATTTTGTGGAGTTAAGTTTTTCATTAAAGTTTAAAGTAAATACAGGACTTCCCTCCAAAGACCATCACTCTGATAGGTTCCATCTATGTGGACTCTCAAATTCTGCATCATGGCAAAGCTTTCATTGGGCCAAGAAAATGTTATGAAATTATGGGCTTGAGCTCTTTTAACTCTTCATTAGGGAATATATAAACAAGTGTGAAGTGGAAAGAAGGCACAAAAAAACTATTTCACATTGGCCTTGGAGTCAGCACTTTAACACTGCCTCAAAATAGAATTTAGGAGGATGCAGCAGGATTTCAAACTGGTTTCTGTTTGGTTGGTGCAGGTTTTAGAGTGAGTGCACTGAGCACTGATGCTTTATATACATTGAATATGTAACATGCCCAGATTATATAATGACCTAAATCCAATTGCTAGCCTCAGCCAGAGTAATCCCACTGAAAGCATTGCTAAAGGGAGAGTCAACACATATGCAAATCCCATTAATTTAATGAGTCTCCTTTGGCTGGCATAGCTACTGGCTTTATTATTTTTATTAAAATATTTCTGTCCTGACATCTATGGGATCCCAGGGAGGTATACAATAAAAGCAATTTAATCAGTTCAAAATAGGAGGGGGAAAAAAGATAGGCTAAAGAGCACATTAAGCAATTTCATAAGTTAAAATAAGACAGTGTAGAACCAATTAAATCAGTTTAAGTCAGTTTAAAGTCATGCACATGAATATATTTGGAAGATATCAATTAGGCCCCAAAGGCCTTAGTTAAAACCCTTGTTTTCATTGGCACCAAATGAAGCCAGTGTTGGTACCGGACAAGCCTCTGAAGGGACAGTGTTTCACGGCTCACGCACCACTGCAAAGAAGGCCCCCTTCATCTCTCATTTAGGGCAAATGTATATAATACACATTTAGTATGGAAACACTGTTTGATGAAGAGGTTTGAGGAACTCAAAAGGTTGCACACCATTTTGTGACATTTTGTTTGGCCTAACAAAGGTTTTGCCCTGATATGGATTTTAGAGGATGTCTGTGCTGATCAGCCCTAGCAGAATGACCTTTATTGTCCACTTCCCATGGTTTTGCATCAGGTGGTGGATCAATTCTATTTCAATAATTTTAAGACACTCTGATTCTTCCCCAGGTTTTATTACCAGTTAAATCTGAATACCAGTTATGATCCAGGCACTTGCAAATGGGCTCCACCAGGTAAACTTCCTTGCTGAACTTGGAAGGAGGGAGACAGCGACATGGACTGTTGTAGTAACAACAACATGACACCCTCCAGGACTGACATGGACAGTCCTTTTTAATCCTCTTTTGTACTACTTTTTCACCTGATTTTAACATATCCCAGTTTCTCTCTCCTCCTGCCACTTCCCCTCTTTGTTTTCAGCTTACTTCAGTGGCTGCAAAGAAAATTCAAAGTGTAAGTGTGGTTTGCACTCCATTAACTCAGCAGCAGGGAGAGGAAGGGGTGGACTCTTGCTCTTCCCAGTAGGCTCAGGCAAAAGCAAACTGCTACAGCTTCTCATAGCTTGTGTATTCATTAATAACTTTTGCCATCTTGACCACACACTGATGTTATCTGGCCGAATAGGTCCCATTTTCATCTGTGAAATGTTGGATAGTATATTGAAGGGTACGTTGGAGGCTTTGCCATAGTAGTAAATACTGGATTGGAGTGGGAGGGGAAACACAGATAGAAATGGGAGACACTGCAGTGCTTGTGCTCAGTGTAAAAAAAGGGACTATCTATCTATTTGCTTAATTTATATCCCACCTTTCTCTCAAAAGTGAGAGTCAAGGCAGCTTGTATCATATTTTAAAACAATATGCATTAAAAACTATGAAAATTCAATAAAAGTGTAAATATAAAAGTTATTTTAAACAAACAATTTATGAAATTAAAAAGTTTAACATTACTTACAAGACCACCTATGGACCATAAAACAGCACAGCACATCACTAAAAGCCAATCTCAGTCAGTTTCTAAAAGCCTGGGGCAGAGTCATCCTGGCCACTGTAGGGAAAGACTTCTAGAGTACGGGAGCAGCACCAAGAAGGCCTTCGCCTTTGTTCCCAGCAAATGAGCCTCAGTAAGTGGTGGGATTGAGAGGAGAATCTCTCCAGAGTTCTAATAGGCTCATAAAGGCTCATAAACATTACCTTCCTGCTTCAAGTATGAAGAAGGCTAGATTGGAGAAGATGTGTCAGTGAGATTTCTGGTTTTGCTGCTTCTATGACTCTCTGGTTGTAGGGAGAAATAGCTTTTGCATGGGACTGGGTGAAAATGGTGTGTGTATATGTGCCTTAAAGTCACCTGTCAATTTATAGCAACCTCATGAATTTTATAGGGTTTCTTAGGCAAGGAATACTCAAAGGTGATTTTGCCGGTTCCTTCCTCTGAAATATAGGCTACAGCACCTGGTATTCATTCATTGGTACTAACCAGAGCTGACCTTGCTTAGCTTCCAAGACCAGATAGGATCCGGTGCCTTTATGGTATTTAGACTTTGGGTAGAAACTAGGGATGTAAAAAAAAAAAAAAAACCTCCCTTCTTCTAACATTTTGTGCACATCTGCTTGTCTGAGCATAACAAAATTATACTGCAGACATTCTGCGGTCCCCTCAAGAAAAGCATCTGATACAAGAACAAGAAGTCAAGAGGGTGTGCATGGGTGTAGTTGTGTGTATAGCACAGTTTTCATAACTGTGAATATGCAGGTTACGCAAAACTCCTGTTTCTGTCCCAAATTAAAATCCTTTTCTCTCTCTGGCACTGAGCACACACACACTACAAACATAGCAAGAAAGGCTGGTAGTTCACAAAGACACAAACAACCTGGCTTTCAGCTATTGCAACTTGCCCTGAAAAGAAGATAGTTGAAGTTCTCCTGTGCCTGCTCTTCAGTTATACATATGTAAGTGGAGAACAGGATACCTCTCTTAAGCCCCATCATTGCTGCCCTTCTCCCAGGTGTATCTGGGACAGGAGTGCTGGTGCCAGTACATTGGTAGGAAAGAGAGGTGGAGCACCCATGGCAACTACTCAGAAGAGAATTCAAAATCAACTAGTTCAGTCTTCATCATCTTGGTGCCTTCCATATGTTTTGGACTACCACACCCATCACCCCCAGCTATGCCATCCCATTAAGCATGAGGGCTGGAGACCAAAGGATTTGTAGTTTAACAGATGTGAAGTGTACTAGGTTGGGGAAGGCTGTGTTATTATTTCTTCATCTCAGATCAATGATTTCAGATTAGGATGTATGCTTTCCTGGCCAGGTAAATAAACCATTGGGACTATCCCAGATGTTCTCTTGTTTGGAAAAATCTTGTAGACACAAACTCATTAAATGGGGATAATGCAAAGATGAGTTGTTCCAAACCAGACCCTCCTGAGTTCTTGTCAGTTATGCCTCCCAAATTTGTTTGAAGGTATTTTCAACCTTTTAAATATTAAGATTCAGCAACTCAGTTCCACTGCAATTCTGGTGAAGCCCAGCACTCACCTGTCACAAAATGCCCCCCAGGGTCTGACAAACCCTAGATCCTTTATTCAGCCACTGCAGTTCTAGCTGTGCAACTATGGCAGCCCTGAGGATAGAAAAGGCATTACTTTTGAAAGTCTCTCTTTATTTTCCTAGAACTGTTGTATGGCTGACAAAAGGTATGTCAGCTTCAGATATAGTCTGGTATTGATCCCACTTCATAAGACTGTTGTTGATGAACTGAACTTCATGGGACTGGAAGAAGTAAGTGTTATTTCCTGCTTCACTTCAGATTAGTTTTCCTGGCCAGAGGCTATTGCATGATGATTAAATAATTGCCTTTCAGGCAACTAGCATATCACTATCACTTAATATTAATGATTTTTTAGATTTTTTTTTAAAAGGTTAATGTTTTCCACTCGACTGAGTCACCAAGAGTGAAAGCATTCTTTCCTGTCGAATCTATCTTGCTGAGTTAGGATCAGGATACCGTATTCTATCCCATGTTAGTTGTTAAAAAAAAACCCAACTACATAGATTATGTGAGTCTTTTAGGGCAGAGGTGTCTTCATATCAACATGCTAATTGATCTTTGTGAAGAGCTTTGCAGTTTGTCTCAGGGCCTTGTTCCAGGTTCCAAGATGCCAGGGTCTTTCCAGGTCTCAGGTCCTAGGCCCCTTTCCATTTGACTTTCAAGAAAGAGAATGAATCTCAGAATAAGAACGCTGATTTTTTAAAAATGTTGTTACTTACTTGTGTAGAGCCATCAGTGTACATGGTGCTTTACAGATAAAAGAACACCAAAAAAGCAGCCAGCCCTGCTTTGTGTTGTGTGCTGCTGGCCCCAAGCTGCTGCAGATTCTCTACAGATCCATCTGGCCTTTTCCTCCTTCCCCTCCAAAGTTTCTCAAACTGCAGATAGCGCCAGGGCTTAGTCCTAGTGAGTAGTCAGCACAAAGAAATACTGAGCTACCTTGAGAATTGTTGAATATGTTACCACAGGACTGCTGCTGTGTGGCTTCTCCTTTCTTACTGATCATTTCCCCTATTGTGTTCTCAGCATTCCCACCCTACTGCAAATGGATGAAGCCCCAGTTCAACTCCATTTCTTGGCACGAGGTGCACGTGAGGTGTATCATGGTCAGCAAAAAGCCTGGCCCAAATATCATTTTTCCCTCTGCTGTGCTTTGGCGCTAGATTCTGTTTTGTTTTAATTCATGATTTAACTTCTCCCTCTGTCGTGTTGCATTTCTCCTTTTCTGTTTTTCCTCCCTTCACAACTCCTGGGTTTGTTCATCATCTTTCTCTTCCTTCCCTCCTTCTCCATCTCTATGTCTTTTTTTTTTGCCCCCCCCCCCCAAAAAAACAAACAAACCCTTGAAGCCATGCCCAGAATGATGTGTTGGATTCTCAGCATTTTAAATTGTACATCACCTTTCACTCAATAAGGCTTGCATTGCATTGCATTGCATTTGTATGCTGCCTTTGGGCTTGTTTGTGAATAGAGAGGCAAAGAGAAAGTTGTCCTTGATGTCCCTTCTTGTCTATATTAAGAGCCAGCATGGTGTAGTGGTTTGACTTTTAGACCAAGACTCTAAGAGACAAGGGTTCAAATCCCTACTCAGCCATAGAAACCCACTGGGTGACCTTGGGCAAGTCACACTCTCTCAGCCCCTGAGAAGGTAATGGGAAATCTCCTTTTTGCCAAGAAAACATCATGATAGGTTCAGCTTAGAGTTTCTGTAAGTCAGAAATGATTTGAACGCACGCAGTAATTTGATGTTTATTTTCCTGTTAGTTCGTTTTTGTTGTCCTTGTCATTGTCATCTTCCTTATCACCATCTCCTCCTGCCCAAAATATTTGTCAATTATTAGGACCATTGTGATGATTATAATGATCTTCCTTTTGGGGATGAGGGAGGATTCATATTTTAAGGATGACTGGAGGGGAAAAAAAAGGAAGGAAAAGAAAATGTGGCCAGTGAAGGCCCTAGTTAATGGGAACAATTCATTCAAAACAAAGTTTGGTAGGTTCCATGTTGGTAGGGCTGTTCTTGATTTTAGTCTAAGCTTTAAGGACTGGTCTTAGCCCTTCAGCACGTTTGATAGCTCCTGTAAAGTTCTGACTAAAAGCCAAAGCAAATTTACTGCCCCACTAATATGGAAGTCACCAACCACCACTGGTATTTTTTTTTTCATTTATTTGACTCTGCATTTTTTTGTTTATTAGAATGATATGTAAAGTGCAACTCTGATAGACAGTTAATATATTGTGCTTAGGGACATCACCAGGAACTGTTTTCTGTAACATCACAGAGACTGGTCTTAGATTTCAGGCCTGAACTCTCAAATCCTAAAGCCTGGGATGCTCCTGACCTGAATTTTCAGGTTGTCAGGGCTTCACCATATCAGTTCTTCACAAGCCTACCTCCCTACGTCTCGCATGTAGAAAGGTGAAGGTTAACAGCAGCTTTCTCCTACATCTTTTATTTGATAAATACTAAAGCAGAGCCAACAGAGAGTCACCTACTGAGAGGTGTTCCTTTACACTCTGGGCAAAACAGCAGCAATCTGAACCTCCAGAGCTTTCCTCCTGATCTTCGTAGGCTGCTACAAAGCCAAGGATCATGGCAGGCAACTCTCCTAACTGTCTTTCTTGCTCAATATTGATGAAAGGACAGGATGCTAAATTGCCATTAGTCCTATGTTTTAGACCAGAGCTTGCCAAACTTTTCATGTTGGTGACATACTTTTTAGACATGCATCATATCATGACACAGTAATTCAGTTTTACTAGCAAACCAGAGGTTAAACTAACCCCTTACAAGAGATCCGAGCACATACATAAATTGTAATAATGAAATGTATGGGGACACAACATGTCTCATGAAAACCTTTCATTTATATTTTTAAAATATATGATTTATAAAATATAACATACATTTCCAAGGCTCGGGTGGAGGGCTTGTTCTTGGTCCAGGGAGGTGACACCCCTACACCCTTCAGGAGACACACTAACGTGTCGTGACACACCATTTGGAAAGCCCTGTTTTAGACTAATGTCGTC
Organism: Cyclura pinguis; assembly: GCA_030412105.1. Classification (NCBI taxonomy): domain Eukaryota; kingdom Metazoa; phylum Chordata; class Lepidosauria; order Squamata; family Iguanidae; genus Cyclura; species Cyclura pinguis. Next base: position 93,701,454 of record CM059600.1, on the reverse strand, counting down.
GATATGTGCCTTACAGTTGAGTCTGACTCATGATTGAACCTCTCGTAAGGTTTACTTGGCAAGGTTTATTCAGAGATATTTTGCCATTGCCTTTCTCTAAAGGCCTTTCTGCACTACACTGTTATAGTGCTATTATTCCACTTTCAATATCCTGTGGAATTCTGGGGTTTGTAATTTACTGAGGCTAAAGAGCTCTTTGGCTGAGAATTCTAAATCCCCATCCCTAAACTGTACACCCCATTATTCCATAGGATGTTGAAAGCAGAATAATAGCACTGTTAACAGTGTAGTGTGGAAAGGTCCTCAGGCTGACAGAGTGTGACCAAAGGTCACATGGTGGGTTTCCATGATTGAGTGGGGATTCAAATTTTGGTCTCCTGAAGTCTAGTCTAAGACTCAAACCACTACATCATACTGACTATTTTAAACTATTAGACTTATTAGACCTCTTGGATCATTGGATCTATGAAATTTATATCTTTTTTGAAATATGAACTTCAGACCTCTTCAAGACCATTAGACCTATTAAAATCACTGGTCTTAATTTAGTTGTGACTATCAATTTCCATTCATTCATTTGGGTTTACTCTAAGTAGGAGTAACATAGGATGTAGCCCCAGGATTGTTTTCACTACCTGATCCTACCACCACTGCTAGACCTAGGGCACTGGGCAGCTGGCAGGAATAAGATGGTCCAGGATGTCATTTCATAGATTGCTGGGTTTTCAGCTTGTAGATTTCTCTGTGAATGGTGCAGCAAGATGATTCTTATGAGGCAAAGTATAAAACCCAACTGGAGTGGGCAGTCATAATTTCACCCCTCATTACTGCTTCGAATTCAAAGACACAGTTGTGTCAGTCTGGATAAGTATACAAAGAGATCTTGTAGCACCTTTGAGACTAACTGAGAGAAGACATGTCCCACTAGAAAAGACAATAATGCTAGGTAAGGTAGAAAGCAGTAGGAAAAGGGGAAAACCACATTACAGATGTATAGACTCAATCAAGGAAGACACAGCTCTGAATCTGTTGATGATAGGGTGACTTGGAGATATCCCTCATTCATAGGTTCACCATAAGTGGAAGTTGACTTGACAGCAGTTAACAACAATGATGATGGAATTTTACGCTTCACCAGCTTCATACAGAATATTGGCCTGAATTCCAATGGGTAAAGGAGAATTCTGTGTTTACCATCGAAGGTGAGCTACTCTGTAGTACTGTTCTTGGAAATGAAGTGCTTACTAGCAGAAATGCTTTGGAATGTGGGGTGTCTTGCAGCTGCCCAGCGAGGCGGGGGGCAGAGTCTGTGTTCTCTACCATCCTAGTATGCCCTGGTGGCAGACGAAGGATGCTGTGGATACCTAGATAATGGAAGTACATCCTGGGTAATGCAGTCCCTAGAAGGTCACTCCCTGTGGCCTTCTCCCTAACAAGATATCGTCCTATATCCCCACTGTGAAAAACTGTTAATGTTCAAGTAAACTGAAGCACCCACCCGAGAAGAAGAGTGGATGTACTCAGGAGTGTAAGCAGAAATGCTATCTCACAAACTGTCCAATCCCCAGTTCCACCTGCCCTGGAACTAATTCCAGCAGCTTGTCACAGCTAGCCTCCTCATGCATTAAACCAGAATTCAGGCCTCATTCTGAAGCCTTGGATACAAAGCTTTGTTTTGGATGTGTGCGCTCACAGACCTATGGCCTCATTTTGCCACAGCACAGGAAGCTGGATGATCCATTTTATCTGATGCTGTTGAAAAATCCATGTGGTGCACTGCATCTCCCAGTCAGAGGCATCTTGCTATAAATGAGACGTTGCACTGCAGCCAGGTCCATGGGCTTGGCAGCCTGCCCAGCAGCAGTCTAAATCTCATTCTGCAGTTTGAGACTTGCAGACAGCTATTTAACACAAAGAGCCAAGCTGTTATCTTTTCCCTTAGGGCTACCATCCCTTCCACTTCTCAAATGCCAAATTATAGTCTACATTTAATTTCAATGCCACAGGGAGATACATGTCAGAGGAGGGCAGCGTCTTCGGTTTAAAATTGGCTACATTAGATTAACAGTGATAAAGTTGGGGGTGGGAAAGGCTGTGGCAGGGAAATCCAGACAGAAACAACTTTCTGTTTAACCTGTCATCTAATTCTCAAACCCATCAGAGGACTTCCTCCCTGTTACCTTGCACCACAAGGGGTGAAGGCAGAAGGCACCATCTCTGGCACCAGATTATCACCAGATTAACATATCCCAAAAGAGCCACATTCTGACTGATGAAAATACCTAGAGCAATGCAACAGAGTTTGAGTTAGGAGCACAACACTGGATTTTATGGCCCTGCATATCAGTGAGTATGTTTCAAACAGAAATGTGATTATTCTCTACCACCACATCCTCTTTGAGCCCTTGCTTGCTCTATAACTCAAACCACCACCTGCATGCAAGAAAGACATAACAATGTCCATATAGTTATTTATGTGGCACTGGGATTTTGGATGTCTGCAAGTAATGTGAACAGAATGAAAACGCTGGTCTAAGAGTGTGTGGTGGGGAGGGCTGCAGCATGTAACAAGAATCCTCAGTGCTTTTATGTCTGCTATACGAGTAGCACTTTTCACACATTGTGTTGAGTGCAGATAGGACGCCAGGATTGCTCCCAGCCCCAGTATGTTTGGCTTAACATAAACAGAGACTTTGTATATATGATCTGTCAGCCATGTGGTAGCTGTGAGATTCCTGTACTGAGCAGATAGTAAAACTAGATGACTTCCCAGCTTCCTTCTAGCATTTAAATGGGAATATAATTCTGTCTCAGATAGGATCTGTGCACATGTTAAGCTGAACGTCTGGAGTTCAGGAGCTGGTTTTACTTGCAATTTAAAAAGTGTAATAAATGAACTGTGGATGCAATCCAGTCAAGCTAAGCATGTTAAAGTTCTACAGATTTCAGTAGAAGAGTTCTGAAAGTGTTTTCACCTCCCTCTGCAATTTAAAACTATTCAATTTGATTAGATACCCCCCACGCTTCTAAATAATTTTGTTTTAGCAAAAATGCATGTAATAGAATTCTGGAGCTGTGGTTTATATTCCCTGGAATACTAGGACAATGATGTGTGGGACACTGAAAACTAAGATGTTTTTAGTGCAAGGGTAGGGACTGTTTGACCCTCCAGGTGTTGTTGGACTGCACCTCCCATTAGACATAGCCACCATGGTCAGTGGTGAGAGATGAACTTTCTTTGCTTCAGGATCACCACTGCAGAGCACAACCATCTTTTGCTGATGGCAGTGAGTAGGTGGGAAGTATTAGTGCAGGACTACTCTGGAACCAGAACTTGGTTGTCCTGAATTTACAATCTGCAAAGATTTTTATCAGACACTTGGGACTAGTAGGGAGCACAGCATAGACTCAAATGCTCCACATGTGTGTGCTGCCCAAGCTATCTGCTACTTCTAGAATAAGGCAGGTAATTCTGTTAAAACTGGTAGGAATTATGTGGGCCTCCACCAACTGATGTTGAACTTCAACACCCACTGTTCCTCACTGGCTATTCTGGCTAAGGCTGTTGGGAACTGCAATCCAATGACAACTTAAACAAGGCTCATCTAGCCTAGCTAAAGCTCTCTTTAAATATATGAAGGGATGCCATGTAAAAGATGGAGTGAGCTTGTTTTCTCAGTGCTACCCTGGAGAACTACCTGCCAAAGCGATGGACATTTCCCGTGATTCTTAACCAGGCTAAGGTTCTGTCAGCTGTGTTGTATTAGAGTTTGACCTGCTTATGTCCTAGTTTGTTTGTTTAAATATTTATATCTCACCTAATATCTCAGGAACTCAGGGCACTGCGCAGTTAAAAAATGGAGACAATAACAATAGTTTTACTGGGCCACAGCAGAGAAGGCCCTCTCCCATGTCTTCCCACAATGTAATGACCCCCCTGGTGGGGTACAGAGGAGAGACCCTCCAATAGGTCTCAGTTGTCAAACAGGCATATATGGGGAAAAGTGCTCCCTCTGGTATCAGAGATGGCATCAGAGCAAAGCCAAGAAGTGCTAGCTGTTTCTATTATTGTCACATACTTGCTTTTCTCTATCTGCCCTGCTCCATCTACCCATACAGAGGCAAGGGAGAGGAGACAATAGCTTTGGGAAAGCCATTTATTCTTACTTTGTTTTGTGGCTCTTCTTCAAAGAATCGTACTGATCAACTAACCCACTGCTTCTTAGGCTATTTGATATGGAGGACTGACAGTATTTTTTTTCCCAATGTGCCAGGGGCCAGTAACTTATCTGTGCCCATTGGGTGCAATTGTTCTGTCTGTCCTAGAAAGTAGACTGGGAGCTTATGGACCAGCACTGGTCCACAGACCACCATACTGAATAGCACTGAGGAAGCCATCTTGTACCTAGGTTAAATATATAACACAAGCTGAAACACATCCAGAGCAAGGTGACCAAGATGATCAATGGCGTGGAAACCAAGGCCTCTGAGGAACAGCTGAAAGCTGCATATATCAAGTTTGGAGAAGAGTGAGAGGTGTTATGATGGCTCTCTTTAAATATATGAAGGGATGCCATGTAAAAGATGGAGTGAGCTTGTTTTCTTCTGCTCCAGAGACTAAAACATGAACGAATGGATTCGGATTTCAAGAAAAGAGATTCCACCTTAAGAAGAACCTGATGATGGTAGGAACTGGTCAATAGAGCAATAGACTGCCATGGAAGCAGGTAGAATCCCTTTCTTAGGAAGTTTTTAAACAGAGATTGGATGGCTATCTTTCAGGAATGCTTTAGCTGCATATTCCTGCATGGGAATGCACTGGACTAGATGGCCCTTGCAGTCCCTTCATACTCTATCATTATACAATTCTGTAATAATATGCTAATCACAGCATCACATCTAGTTTGATTCTAGGCTCACAACCTATTGGTCACTAAACTGTAGAATATGAAGGAAGTGTGCAGCACCTGCTTGTGGTCATCTCACTGAAGATTTTGACTTCCGCTGCTCTATAGAGAGGACTGTTGTTTCACCTGCTGTGTATACTTGTCTTTCTCTCCCTGAGCACCCAGACTCCACACAACCACTTGGTTATTATGCCAAAGGATTTACACCGTAGGCAGCTGCTGCTCTTCTCTACATGGAACCTGGTAGGGCTTATACTGAAAAAAAAAAGCCATCAAGTTTCATGGTAGATGAATTTTGGTACAAAAACATCATGGAGGAATACTTTGCCACTAAGGCTGCTTGATGCACATTTAACTCCAGTTAAGAAAAGAGTTTCTGAGCAGTTACAGCTAGAGTTTCAATAACACAAAACTTTCTGAACTCACCAGGAACTGCTTCAGTGAATAATCCCCTGTTTACTTGTCACTTGTGAATGTAATATATACAAAGTGTGGAAAAGTTACTTTTGGACTACAGGTCACAGAATCCCCAGCCTGAATGGTCATACGTTTCTGTGCTAGCTAGAGGATTCTGGAAGCTCTGGTACAGAGTATTATATGAATACTCTGTACCAGAGCTTCCAGAATCCTCTAGCTAGAAACATACCCCAAAGCAAGTAGAACTGCATGTTAGAAACAGTCACATAGGCATATAGTTGATGTAGATTTGTAATATGGCAGGAGCCATCTAGTTCTTAAATGTTGGGTGTGCAGATACAATCCATTTCCCAGAACAAATCTTGCTGTAGCCAAAAGAAAGCAGATTAGTTTTAGATAAGCCACTATTCTCTCAGTCTTTTAGCATCCGCAGTCCATCATCTGCAACAGCAGAATGTTAAAGTCCTGACCTGCATTGCAGGGATGGCACATAGCCTACAACAGTGCTGATTAATTCTTTGTCATCTCACTTTTTCAGCTGATTTCAAACTGTCCCAGTTTCTCTCTCCTCCTCCCACTTTTACTCCCTCTTCTCAGCTTACTTCAGTTGCTGCAAACTTGAGTTCAAAGTATAAAAGTAGTTTGCACTCATTTAATTCAGCTGGGAGGAAAGGAGAAGAGAGGGCAGAATCTTGCCATTCCCAGTATGCTCCAGCAAAAACAACTATTGCAGCCTCTCCCAGCTTGTATGTTTTTCCTCATTAATGACTTTGCCATCTTGACCACACTGATGTTGCTTGGTTGCCCATTTAATTTGGTGAGGTACTTAACATCTTTGCAAGAGAGCTTAGATGCTAAGAGTTCAAGAAAATATACTAAAGTTCTCAGCAGAGAATTTAAGTATATGAAACCTAAGTTACACCAAGTTTCAATATTTGAATTGTTTTGTGCTTTAACTATATTTTATTCAGTCTTGTCATGAGCTTTGTTGTTGTTGCTGCTGCTGTGTGCCTTCAAGTTATTTCCAACCCTAAGGTGATCCTATCAGGTTTTTCGGGGGCTAAGAATGTGTGATGCACCAAAAGTTATCCAGTGGGTTTTCACGGCCCAGAGGGAAACCACACCCTGGTTGCTAGGGTTGTCATTCAATATGCAAATTGCTATACCATGCTGGGTCTCCTTGTCATGAACTAGTACAATTCTATTTGGGGCAGAAAAGCAAAATATAAATCCCATTAATATTGGTGGCGGTGATAATGCAGTATATGTCACCTCCAGAAGGGTGCATTGCTCCTTGTGTTGCTTCTGCTTTGCCCTGCTCATGTCTCATCATTCCATGACAAAGAAGTGAAATGATTTATAGGCACATGATCCTAAAGTCTCCTCCACATAGGAGGTGCAGAGATTAACAGCCTCAGACAGACACAGTACATTAAACATGTTTTCAGCAATCAGTGACTGTTTATTTAAGCAAACCATAATTCATTATGAGTAAAATATTTTATCTTGGGAGCCTTCACTCCACTAACTCTTTGTGTGTTGTCAAAAGCATCTGTCAGAAATCACTGCTTGAAAGCCTGGATAAATAAAAAGGATATCACAACTGTATGCTATGGACCAATGGTAAGGGGCCACCTCCAAGAGATGCTGGGAATGTCATCTTTTCATGTTGGAGAGAGTGCTTCTTTCTGTGAAAGCAGCATGCTGATGGGCAGCCATGCTGATGACAGGGAGCCCTTACCTATTGACACCTGTTACCCGATGACTTGCTCTTTGGACGCTTCCAAATTAAAGACAAATTGCATTAATTTGATATGGTGTCCACTCTTTTGTCAATTCTTCTTCTCTACAGATGCTCACTTGGGACCACTCATACACATGTGCTATTTGCAAAGTGAGCTCAGAGGGGGAGAAAGTGCCAAGCCCGTTGAGAGACTTTACCAGCAGTGCACGTAGGCAGATGATCCCAAGCAAGCTTCCGTAAGTCTTTCATGTTTTATACAGTAGATGGGATCCGCTTTTCAATCAATTCCATTTTCTGACAGTGCTCCATGTCCCTAACCTGTCAGATAAGTAGGGGAAGCCTGTACACAAGTGGCTAGAATCTATCTGCACTATATATGCATGCAGTGTACTTTCAGAGGGGAAACAATGCCAGTTGTGACCTCCTAGTGCACAGGTGCATGCACAGTGGTCACATAGGATGATCTACATGAGGTTTAAATGCCTGGTCCTATCCTGTAGGAAATGCATACCTTCCAGTATTTTCCAGATGAAAATAGTACAGATGCTACCTTGGTCAGACAAGCATTAAAAGCCTAGCCTCAACATCTGTAGAGGAGTGAACTATTCTGGCTTATTGGTACAAGAATGCAGCTGGTGTGGCTATGTTTTCTGCAGTTGCCTCCTTTGACCAAAGTGGGCTGGTAGATGAATCTCTGCTAGCAATCTCTCAAGATTCCAGCCTTACAGAGATAAAGGTAACTCAGGCAAGCTAAGCATCTTGTGAAAGTGGAGAGTGAATCACTCTAAAATTTCCCTAGTTAGGAACCTAGGAGGTTGTTGTCTATACCATCCTTCACCAACCTGAGGTAAATCCAGACATTGTAGATCTTCCTAACTCCCATGAGCCTCACCAGGCATGGCTAATTATTGAAAGTCCACAACCTCAGGAGGGACACGTTTTGGTTAAAGCTGGTTTACATTGGCTGGCAGAAGCTTTGTATGGTTTCAGACTGGATTCTGCCCCGTGGGCCACCAAGAGATAGTAAGAATTTAAACTGGGACTAGATGTCTGAAAATCATATGCTGTGCCACTGAACTATTGGACTTTTATATGTTTGTTTTGACATGAGATCTTTTTCAAAGTCATAGTGGTTTTGTACAGGTCATATGCGTATATAATGTACATCTGCCCCACAAAGCCTGCACCCACGGTGTTCCTGTTTTTTAAATAGAACTCACTAGCTGTGGTTGGATTACTTTGTAGCCACTTTGCTCCTGCTTAAATTGTGAAGAGAACTAACACCTTCAGTGTGTTAAGAGTACCAGAGTTGATGCAGTCGAGGATAAAGCAAGGGTTAAAATGAGAAACAGATGCAGGAGGCTATATTACTGTCTCCAGCAGTGGAAATAAACAGAATCACTCTGCTGCATAAAGAAAATTTGCCTGCTAGATACCCGTGCCGTTGCACTGTGAGACAAGGAAACACTCCCACTACACCTGGTTCTTGTTCCAATTTTCTTGCTCAGCCTAATTTAAATCCTAATTTAAATCCCTTGGCACTGAACCCTGCTGCATCTGGTTCAGTCGCAGAAAACAGCAAGTTATTAAATGCATCATAATGTGCTGAGATCTGCTATATATAGAATAAACAGTTTGTAAAACAAACCAACAACAACCACATTGCAATTAAAAACACATTAAAGGTGTGACACAGGAATCAGGATGCAAGGATTATTACTCTTAAAATCTTGGAACACCACTGTGTTCCATCTTTGCGATCCCCCACCAGCACTTACCCAGAAAGTTATTATCTGGATTAAATTAGCTCGTAAAAAGGAAAGGGGGAGGGAGAAAGGAAAGCCAGCAAAAGGCTTCCCTTTAAGATGGAACAAGATAACTCATGCTCCACTCTCAAGCATTGAGGGAAGCGAGCCTTTTGTTCTCATTAATATTCTTCTGTACTCAGCCCGGGTAGAAGCCTCACTGTGCTGGGTGCTGTACAAACAAATATCTATCTGTCTATCTCTCTGCTATTCTGTCCAAGGTAAAAACAGAGAGAGAAAGAGTGTTATCATCTGGCTGCGGTTGTGCAAACTGTTTCACTTCATTGGGGCTAGCAAAAAGCCCTGTGGAGGTTATACAGTAACTATGTTTGTGGTTTATTGCTCCCAGAGAGAGGAACAATATCATTATCCCCATTGTACAGATGGAGATGACAAAGAATTGCAATCAGCAAGCAACTCACGGTTTCTCAGACATAGATTGTTTTTGTTTTTTGTTTTTTTTTGGCATTTAGGAGACTACTCAGGTGCAGATTGTAACTGTGACTAAAAGTCTGGGTTTTAGGTCTGTGTCAGTTCTGGCACTTACTTCTGAGCATCAATCAGTCAGTCTGTCAGTCCTAAACACGGGATTAGCCTATGGATGATCCTAGGCATCTACTACACAGTTGGGAAGAAACTACATTTTCTTCCTCCAGGAAGACCATTTTTTTGCTTTTATTTCATAAAATTCTCCATGGAGATGAGTTGCAACACTGTCAATCCAGATGCTGATGCCACAGAAAATTGTGCTGCCAGTGGTCACACTTGGTTGCCACTGCTGACAAGTAACAAGGGAATAGGTTCCAATACCTTTACTGAAGGGATCCACAAAATGGCAACAAAGCAAGGGAGCTGTTCTGTCCATACATACTCTGTCGACTGTCCAGCTGAGTCCTGTGTGTGACCCACTGATATTGGTGCCCTTCACCCCTGAAAAATACATCTGGCCACTCAGCTACATGAGCTGCACACCTATACGTTTCTAAAAGAGCAGTGTCTCACCAGCCACCTTCCTTGCTCTAAATGGAAAGAAAATACACACTCCTGCCACCATCATAAATGCAATCCTGAGGATGGGTGTTTCATTTTGCTCTTGGAAGACAAGTGGGTGGAGCCAAAGGGTGAAGATCCTGTCATTAGTCAGGAATGGGGCCAGGAAGGAATTTGGCCCAGGTTATCATCTCCTGCCTCCATACCATGAATTCTTAATTAATTGCACTTGAGTCCCCAATCAGACATGGAAACCCACTGAGTTACCTTGCATAAGTCACACTCTCTCAGGCTCCGAGAAAGGGAAAGGCAAACCCCATCTGAATAAATCTGGGAAAGAAAACCCCATGATAGAGTCACGACTTGAAAGCACACAACAACTAAAATGTTGGCTAGCTGACAACCCTATGGCTTTACTTCTCAGCTACCTAAGGCAGCCGTGAATCCTGCTCTACAGAAGGCAGCCCTCTCTTTTCAGGGTCTCAGAGGACATTCCTCTGTTTGAAGGGGTCCTCTATTTGATGGTTTGCCTGGTTCATGTTCATTTTAGAGATAAATAATGAAACATTAACTGTTACACTGGAGTTCTGTCCCAGATACAACCTTCTCCACCCTTCTCTCACCAAAACAGTAGGGCCATTGTGCAGGTTTGTAAGATGGATTTTTTTTTTTAACAAAAACCTGTGTGTTGTGTGTCTTCTTCACTGTAAAATCTCATTAGGAAAGATAACTTTGTTTCTGAGTTAGTTGTAATAAAGGCCATTTCCTCACTAGACTGTTATAGCGCTATTATTCCATTTTCAACATCCTATGGAATCCTGGGGTTTGCAGTTTAAATGTTTGCATCAGATGTTGAAAGTGGAATAATAGCGCTATAACAGTCTAGTGCAGAAATGGCCAAAGTGTTTAGAATAGACCAGCCTGGCTTGGATCTGTTAATGATACACTGTGCACTTTGGCAATGCTGAATCTGTGTTGACATTGTTAGTTTATTATTAGTTAAAAATAATAGGTCACTTTTTGACATAAGGAAGGGCTGGCATAGCTTGGAGGAACAACAAATCGGGAGGAGAGAAATGAATGTTAGTTTAAAACCACCGCCACCACCACACCCTGAAACAAACTGCTTGGTAACCATCTGATTATTAAACTGCTCTGCAGCCCTTTCTCCCCTCCTCCACAGGAGCTTACAACAGCTCTCCAGCAGTGCTTTACTGGCACCCATGAGATTTTAAGCCTAGCTCAGGGAATCTGTAAATACAGCTGTGAAGTTTCAATAAGATTTTAATTTGGATAGTTGTTCCAATTAGACGGACAGGGCTGCATTTTCAGATGGCACAAATTGATCTAAATCTCAGTAACGTTCAGCGTAGTAAAACCAACTTGCTCCAGTGGACCTTCTGGCCCAGTAGCCTTTCTTTCTCCCACTCTTGAAAATATTTTATACTTCCCCCCACCACAGAAAGAGAGAAATCTTAATTGTGGAGAAGAACACAGATACAGCTTAATTAGTACAAATCACAATAGTGCTATTAGTGTGACTGGGCCCATGTACCTCTATATCAGCTGCAAACCCGAGGTGTGGTTTGCGTAGCAGACTAATGTGACTCGCAAAGGCAGTTTATTTTTTTAAAGGATTTCTTTTTTGCTTCTCTCCCTGAGCTGTCTGCAGCGGCTGCTGGGTGCACCTGGAATTTCTAGAGCAAAGGAAAGAGTTGAGAACTGTCTATGAATAAAATATCAGCATTCCAGCCACACACACACTCTCTCTCTCTTCATCCTGCTGCAAGCTTCATTTCTAAATAAGAAGCTCAAGTCCCTTTGAGGAGAGATAGATGTTTTAGGTTTTCAGAGGGCCTAAATCTGAAGTGCATTTCTTTGCCAGCAAATTGTGCAAGCACAGTCTTGATTATGCACCTCTAACTTGATTTATATATGGGAGCATTTATTCTGTACTATTGTTCCTTTATTAATGAATCTGAAGAGATTGGAATGGGAAAGTAAACTTCATTCCAAGCAAAATCCATTTGCTGCTACCTTTCATTTGTGTCTGTGCCTTCAAGTTTTCTGTTGACTTACAGTGACCCCATGAATTTCATAGGGTTTTCTTAGGCAAGGAATACTCAGAGGCCATTTCCATACCGGGCTTCTGAAACGGTGCAGAGCGACCTGTCACTGAGGTCGTCTACACCGTAGAGTGGACTGGCGTGGACTACTTTTTGTAGTTCCACACCAGAATCCACTCAGGAGCGGCCGGAACTAGCCGGGCTGCGTGTTTTTTAAAAACCTCTTTTTTGAGGTTTTTAAAAAGCACGGAGCGCGCAGCCCCGCGCCGCTCCGTCGCCCGGCTCCAAAGTGGATTTGCAGGCACGCGCAAGTGCGTGCCTGCAGATCTGCCGGGGGCGGGCTTCCGGCTGGTGAGCTTCTCCGGTTGGTGGAGAGCCTCCACCAACCGGAAGCCACCATCTGGGACGCCGGAGGACTGTGGAGCAGTGAGCTCGCGCTGCTCCACGTGGCAACGGACTTACCCGGCTGCGGGTAAGCTCCATTTTAGCATGTTTTCGCCCGTCTCCCCCCATGTGAAAAGGGCCAGAGAGGGTTTTGCCAGTTTTTTCCTCTGAAACATAGCCTACAGCACCTGGTATTCATTGGCAGTCTCCCATGCAAGGACTAACCAGAGCTGACCCTGCTTAGCTTCCAAGATTAGACAGGATCTGATAATTTAAGGTGTTTACCTACCTTCAAATACTGAACAATTTCAAACCATTCTATTTGTTTCTCGAGCAGCTGAATGCCACTTGGATACTCCTGCAGATTCTGTAGTCATATAGGATCGATGATATGCCCGACACTTTCGTAGAATATTCTGATTTGTGCTACGAGAGAAAAGTAACCAAGCTACATGTGGATATAACACAAATGGAGCCAAATTCCACTTTTACTTCTGACTGTGAGGTCTCAGCAAAGACACAGTAAACAGAGCTGAAAGCAAAATTTAGCCCGTTGTATTTTATCCTAGGTTTAGGGCCACAGGTAGACACAAATTATTTCACACACAATGTCTCTGCCCCTCAAATGAGATGATCACAACCGCATCCGTGTTCGTTGTTCTTAATATAGATTTAGATTCATTTGCTATAGTACTGTAACATGCTCTTTACTGCATTAATGTGTAAGGCCATGCCATCTTCTCATGCCATTGCTTCTAATTCTATAGCAGCAATGTTTGAAAAAACAGTATGTCCTATGCACAGCCTTTAAAAGTAACTCTTCAGAGCTTTGGTCCCAGGACAATACTGTGCAGCACAGAAAACAGCTGCAGAGTAACAGCTGGGCCTAACTGTAATAAATCCATTAACTCAGTAGAATTTACATTGGTGCTGAATCACCATCCAATAGTGGTGCAGTGGGTCTACTTTACTTGGGACTACCAATAAGATTCAGGTCAGGTGGCTACAGCTGCCACTTTAGACCTATGCCACTTGTGTCCACCTTGGACCAGAGAGGCAGAGCAGAGAGACAATCTGGTATAGTGGTTTGAGTGTTGAACTAGGACTCTGAAGAACCGGAATGTGAATTCTTGCTCAGCTGTGGAAACCCAACGGGCAAATCACACTCTCTCAGCCTCAGAGGAAGGCAAAGGCAACCCCCCTCTGAACAAATCTTGCCAAGAAAATCCTGTTATAGATCCGCTTTAGGGTCACCATAAGTCAAACACAACTTAAAGGCACACAACAACAGCAGAGCATTGCTTCAAAACAATAATTTAACTGGCTCTGAAAGAAGCACCCTAATCAGAACCATGCTTTTAAAGGACATTTCTAGACCAAAAACTCTAGTATATAACCAATTTAAACTTGAATCTACATATGTTAATGATAGCAATTTGCTATGAAAGAAGCAAACATAGAGATTATAAAGAATCTCATGAAGACCTTTAAGAGCAAGTCTGAGGAATATGTAGTCTTGTTAATCTTGTTGCCCTATCTGCTCCAGCCACTGTTGAGTGATCATGGGAGTTCATCAATTTCTGGAAGATTACAGGTTCTCCATCCTTGCTTTGTTTTTGTTGTGTACCTTCAAGTCATTTTTGACTTAGGGGTGCCATAAAAAAAACCTATCAAGGGGTTTTCTTGGGCTGAGAATGTGCAGTGCTCCCAAGGTCAGCCAGCAGGTTTCTATGGCTGAGTGGATAATCAAATCCAGGCCTCCAGGATTGTAGTCCAATGCTCAAACCACCACATTACACTGGCTCCATCCTTGCTTTAGAGGATGTAAATAAGTCACTAAAATCTTATCAGTTTGATAGGTAGATTGCTGGAGCAGGAATAGGAGGGCATCATTTTCATCTCCTCCCTCTGCTCTGTCCTTCTCAGGCTTTTCCCCTTGTACCTCAGTTCTCCCAGTGATCAGGTCGGTATTACCTTCATTTCATGATTTGAGAGAAGAACCTTCTCTCAATTTAATGGCAGAGGCATATAATCAATAGTAAGGAACTGCAGAAGGAGGACATATATGATCGGCTTTACTTATATAACACTGGGCCTTTGAATATCACAGCTAAGGATAAAGCCATATAAGGGACAGAGCCAGATAAAGCCATATTAAAAAAAAAAACACTTTATGTGTTGCTGCCATAAGAGGAAAAGAACACCTCTGAGCAAGTGACATGGCTGGTGGTTCCCATGCCAATGGGACTGTGAACTCACTATGGGTCTTAGGCCATTTCTGCACTAGACTGTTACAGTGCTATTATTCCACTTTTAACAACCTATGGAATTCTGGTGTTTGTAGTTTACTGAGACCAGAAAGCTCTCTGGCTGAGAATTCTAAAGGCCCCTCCCTAAACTACAAAGCCCAGGATTTCATAAGATGTTGAAAGTGGAATAACAGCACTGTAACAGTCTAGTGCGGAAATGGCCTCAGTCTGAACTTTACAGGAACAACCCAAGTTGTTGAACCCTATTCCCAAATATGTTCGGAACCTTGAATAGCTCCTTTCGTGTTCAGACTAAAACTCAAAGTGTTTTCACCACCCCATTGACATGAAGGCCATCAATTGCCACTATCAATTACACCATTCACGCTACATAATTGTAATTTAAGATTCTTTTTGTATGTTGTTGTGCTATTTCAACTTCACTTGAATCTGAGGTAAATCAGCTCAGGGTTCTCTGGGGATGAAGGTGTTGTTTAGAATTTTCATGAATAAAGGAATGTGTGTTCACTCAGCATTTTCTTTTCTCTTCTCAGTCTGTGGTTTGTGTCCCACTAGACAAAATTTTTGTCCTCATCTTGAGACTGATCAACTAACTCTTGATCTCTTTCCAGTTTTACCCCCTTTCTAATGCAGCGGCCCTTTTGCACTACACAAATAAAGCAGTATGATTCCAGTTGAATTGCCATGGCTCCAGCCTATGGAAACCTGGGATTAGCAGTTTAGGAAGGGGCATTTAGCATTCTAAACAGAAGGTTTTAGTGCTTCTTCAGCCTACAAACCCCATGATTCCATAGGATGTTGCCATAGAGAGAGTGAGAAGAAGAGAGATGGAGGGGCACAGATTTCTTGTGCATGCAGTTTTGCAAAGAAATAAGAAATGATCAATGTGCACATTGACTTTATAACAGTGGCTGCAGAGCTAAATTCAGACTGTTCGTGTTTGGCATTCAAGAGACATAACATTTTCTTTTGATTTCTGATGGTACTTTAATGGAGGCAAGCTCACTGATCTACAAATCATTTGAAAATTCATAAAAACCAAATAAAAATAGAGTTCCCTTGTTTATCTCTGGGGCCTGAACTAAATGACCTTGTGACCCAGCACAACAAACAATGAAAGCCAAGAGATGCTCAAACTAAAGGAACAACAGCTAAAATAACATGATATGAGCACTGGGAATAATGTATCAAAGCTAGCAACTACCCTGAGTCCTATAAATCTCTTTACAGAACTAATGTGCCATCCAGCTACAATGCAACTAAAATAGACTTTAGGGAAAAAATAGCCCCCCAAAAGGCCAGTTCTACAAGCCACCACAACACTTACACATAAATGTTTATGATGGATCGCAGCAACTGATGCACCAGCCAAGTGTAAGCATTTGTGTATCACAAACACAATGGCAGGCAGAGAGTTCTGCAGCAGTGCAACCAGCAGGACAGAACTATATCTCCATGTAGTGTAATTGTTGTTGTGTGCCCTCAAGTCATTTCCGACATATGGCAATCCTAAAACAACCCTATTATGGGGTTTTCTTGGCAAGATTTGCCCAGAGTGGGTTTATCATTGTCCTTTCTGTGGCTGAAAGAATGTGACTTGTCCAAGGTCAGAGTGGGCCTCTGTGGCTGAGCTGAGCTTCAAATCCTGGTCTCCCAGAGTCATAATCCAATGCTCAGACCACTATACCGCACCGACTCTCCCTCTGTGCTCTATCTATGAAAAATACCATTGCTAGATATGGTGTCATAGAGACAGTATCATGTCATAGAGAGCACACAGTTTGGAGCAGGAGGATGTTGCCTAGCTGGCACAACATCATGTAGACTGGCATTATTTAATTTATTTTAAATTGTTTTAACTGGTTTTAAATTGTCTGGTTTTAAGTAATAAATTATATAACATCCTTTTAGTCTTTTAAAATTGTTGTTATTGCTATTTATTGCCTTAAATTGACTTTATTGTACACTGCTTATAGATCTTCAGCTATAGGGTGGGATATAAATATTTTAATTCATAAATAAATGATCTGATGCCAGAACTAGGAAGGTTTAAACTTTAAAGGTAACGAGTTGTTCTTATAGCCCCAAAGCCCCACAAAAATAGTGACGATTATTATTCAGAGGTTGGCTTTTTACAGTAAAGCTTTCATTTCCGGTTTCTCAAAGGTAGCTGCCATAGTTGTGCTTCTGCTGTTTTTAAAAATCTGAATGCTATAAACCAATGACCCATGGTACAACAAAACAGTCTTCCCATCTGCCTCACCACTGCCTCATCACTGCCTCAGCACCCAAATCAGAGCAATGAGAAGATGTACCAGTCACAGCACAGGCCAGGACTTCAGCTGCATGATATTGTTCCTCCGGTCCAGCCTTGACAAGAACACTGCAAAAGGAGTGAAATTTGCCCTTGAATTACACCTACAATTTAGTGATATGTTTGTTAAGAGGGGAAGGAGCTAATTAAAAGTAATTCATTTTATATTTAACTTGTTAGTAGTAAGTCTACCAGTGGTAACTCTAGATGACTCAATCCTTTAGCAGTAATCTTTTAAAATAAAACTGCATTGAGATACATTTCAGCAGAACAGATGCACCCTAGCTGTGATACACATGATGCTGCTCTGTCTCTAGTCACACAAGACAGGCCAGATACCATCACGGCAAAGCACAGTGACAGAACTATGGCTCTTGACAGACAGTCACTGACAATGGAATTTGGCATCACAACGTAGCCAGAGAGCAGGTAGATGTAATATATATGGTATGTAGTTGTATATCAGAGATTCTACATATACTTTTACAGAGGTAATATGACAGCTATCTTCACATCTGTAAAAGGCTGCCACATGGAAGATGGAATGAGCTTGTTTTTTCTTCTCCAGAAAGTAGGACCCAGATTCAATATCATAAACAAATAGAATCTGACTAAACTTTAGGGGGCCTTTCTGATGGTAACATTTTCTGGAACAGTAGACAACACACCAGTAGTCTCTGTGGTTGCCACAAAAACCAACAGAGAGTCTTGTAGGACCTTAAAGACCAGCAGTTGTATTATAGTCTAGGTAGGTCTTAACAGTCCACATGTGTAACTTGAATGAGTTTTTCCTTTAATTTTACTGCCTGTTTCTAATAACACTACACAGGGACACAGAAGTTAGAGCAGACAGCAAGGTACAAACGTGTAAAAAGTGGTGCAACCTATTCTGTCAGGTGTGCATTTTAGAGACCATGTAAGACTGGTCTTACAAGCGCTACACTGGCTTCCAGTGTGCTTCCAATTCAGGTTGCTGGTTTTGCCCTAGAAAGCCCTAAATCGCTTGGGGCCAGGATATCTGAAAGACCACCTCTTTCTGTATGACTCTGCCCAAAATCCAAGATCCTCAATTCATGCCTTGTCATGTGACCCCCTACTCTGTGAGGCTAGGTTGCTGGGTACACATAACAGCTTTCTCTGGAGTTGTACCCCATGTGTAGAACTCTGCCTACGAGGAGTCAGGATGGCTCCACCCTCTTTCAATCTCTAGTCAGCAGTGACCACTGTCTTATTTTGCTTGGCCTTTGGTTCATTAAGGGTACCTGCGCTGGTTGTTTTTAACAGTTTTTAATTGTTGGAGGCTCTAGAGCTGTTTTTAAAGACGAATTTTTGTTTATTTTTAGAAACATTTTTAGCTAGGTGTTTAATGTTTTCAAGGCTTGTACATTGTCTTGGAAGCCCTGGGAAGCTGAGAACTGATAAGCAAATGCCCTGGTGGGATGAATCTCATGATTGGAATGTAGGAATGAGGGCGGAGTATAACCTATTTCGCAGAAATAGACCAAACAAGAGAGGAGGAGGAGTAACCTTATATGTCAAGGATGTTTTCACCTGTGAAGAGATCCATGACTTACATCTGGGAAGCCAAGTTGAGAGCATCTGGGTAAGAATTAAGGGAGCGAGAAACAATAGGGATGTGATTGTAGGGGTTTGCTGCAGGCCTCCGGGCCAGCCTGAGGACGCGGATGAGGCCTTCCTGGGGCAGATGACCACACATTCAAAAAGGAGAGATGCAGTAGTAATGGGAGATTTCAATTATCCTGATATTTGTTGGCAGTTGAACTCTGCCAAGACCAAAAGGTCCAACAGGTTCCTTGCTTGCCTTGCAGACAATTTCATGGTCCAGAAGGTAGAAGAGGCAACAAGGGAATCAGCTATTTTAGATCTGATCCTGACCAACAGGGATGACCTTGTTGACGAGGTGGAGGTGGTGGGGTCCTTAGGAGGGAGTGACCATGCTCTTTTGGAGTTTGTCATTCAGTGGGAAGGAGAAGCCAAGTATAGCCAGACACGCATCCTAAACTTTAAGAAAGCTGATTTCTCTAAACTTAGGGAGTTACTTGCTGAAATCCCATGGTCAAGAATACTAAAAGAAAAAGGAGTTTATGACGGATGGGAGTTTCTTAAAAGTGAGATACTGAAGGCACAATTGAAAACTGTGCCAATAAGGAGGAAAAATGGCAAGTTCAACCCTTGGCAATCAGCAGAGCAGACGTAGCTTATACAGCTGAATTTGAGAAAGAAAGCCCGGTTATTCTTTCTAGACCTACTCCCTGTACTACTCTCTGTAGTATCAAGGATGGAAGATGAGGGAGCTGCCGTGGTCACCTGTAGCACTTGTGGTATGTTCCTTTTCTTGCCACAAGATGTTGTCGGGTACACCTGCACCAAGTGCAAGCTGGTGACCTTCTTGGAGGAGAAGATTCGGCAGCTGGAGGCACGAGTGTCTAATCTTCGTCTTATTAGGGAAGGTGAGGAGTTTTTGGATAGGGCAGAGAAGACCTTCCTGAAGACCGAATGCACGGGGGAGCTGCCAGATCAGGAAGTCAGCACACTGGGCCAAGAAACGGATGCTTGGAGGAATGTCACACGGAGGAGTAGAAGGACCAGGAAGGAAACAGAGACTCTCAACCTACACAATCGCTTCAAAGTTCTTGGCCTTATGAACGATGAGGAGCACCAGGAGGAGGGAACAGAATGTCAACAAGAAGGAATCCAACTTCGGCAACAGGAACTAGATCAACACTCCCAGCCTCAACAGAATGCCCAGGCGGTCCTAGAAGAACCTGCTCGTCGAGGAGCCCCGGACAAGCCTCAGAGGAGGCGAGTTCTGGTTGTTGGGGACTCCTTGCTCAGAGGAACCGAACCGGCAATTTGCAAACCCGACAAGTTCAATCGAGAAGTCTGCTGTCTTCCTGGGGCCAAGATCAACCACATAACGGAGAGGCTAACCAGGCTGGTCAAGCCCACTGACCATAAGCCCCTCATTCTGGTTCATGTCGGAACCAATGACACTGCGAGGCGCAGCTTTTACTACATCGCAAAGGACTACGAGCTTATGGGGACAAAGCTTAAAGATCTTGGTGCGCAGGTGGTCATTTCGTCTCTCCTCCCTGTTCAAGGATAATGGCGCAAGAAGGGAAAGGGCAATAGCAGAGGTCAACAACTGGCTCCGCACATGGTGCCACCGGCAACGGTTTGGGTTTTTGGAACACGGCCTGAATTTCCATGAACGTGGGCTCCTGGCAAGGGATGGGCTGCATCTCACGAAACTTGGCAGGAATGTTTTTGCAAACAGTCTCGCAAGGAGGATTAAGAGGTCTTTAAACTAAGTTCTGCTGGGGAGGGAGACAATATTATTCAGGGCAAGGACTCGGCGAGTGCAGGGGAAAAGGCCCAAAGGATATTGGCCAAGTAGTACAAGTGTCCAATGGTGGGAGGAGTAGAAACTGTAGTACAGGATTTGCAGGAAGGGCCCGGGGATTTAAGTGTCTCTACACTAATGCACAGAGTATGGGAAACAAGCAACATGAACTTGAACTCCTAGTACAACAAAATAAATACGATTTGATAGGCATCTCTGAGACCTGGTGGGATGAGTCTCAGGATTGGAATGTAGGAACAGAGGGGTATAACCTATTTTGTAGAAATAGACCAAACAAGAAAGGAGGAGGAGTAGCTTTGTATGTCAAGGATGTTTTCACCTGTGAAGAGATCCATGACTTAAACCCAGAAAGCCAGGTCGACAGCATCTGGGTAAGAATTAAGGGAGCGAGAAACAATAGGGATATTCTGGTGGGGGTTTACTACAGACCTCCAACCCAGACTGAGGACCTTGATGATGCCTTCCTCAACCAAATGACTGCACATTCAAAAAGGAGAGATACAGTAATAATAGGAGATTTCAATTACCCGGATATATGTTGGTAGTCAAACTCTGCCAAGACAGCAAGGTCCAGCAAGTTTCTTGCTTGTCTTGCAGACAATTTCATGGTCCAGAAGGTGGAAGAGGCCACAAGGGGATCAAATATTCTAGATCTGATCCTGACCAATAGGGATGACCTTGTTAATGAGGTAGAAGTGGTTGGATCTTTAGGGGGAGTGACCATGCCCTATTGGAATTTGGAATTCAGTGGGAAGGAGAAGATAAACGTAGCCAGACACTCATCTTAGATTTTAAAAAAGCGGACTTCTGTAAACTTAAGGAGCTGCTGGCTGAAATTCCATGGTCAAGAACAGTGAAAGGGAAAGGAGTTCAGGAGGCATGGGAGTTCCTTAAAAGGGAGATACTGAAGGCACAGTCTAAAACTGTGCCAATAAGGAGGGAAAATGGAAGGCATCTGAAGAAACCAGAATGGTTGACTAAAGAACTCTCAGCTGAGCTAAGTGTTAAGAGAAACACGTACAGGAAATGGAAGAACGGGGAAACCGCGAAAGAAGAATTTAAGCAAGTAGCTAGGAGATGTAGGGAGAAGGTCAGAAAGGCTAAAGCACAGAACGAACTTAGGCTGGCCAGAGACATTAAAAACAATAAAAAGGGCTTTTTTAGATATGTCTGCAGCAAAAGGAAAAAGGAAGGAACAAGGAAATGATAGGGTCACTGCGTGGAGAAGATGGCCAATTAATAATGAGGGGGAAGAGAGAAGACAGAACTACTCAACACTTTCTTTGCCTCAGTTTTCTCCCAAAAGGATAGAAGTACTCAACCTGGGGGGTGGGGAGTAGGTGAGGAAGGGGAGGAAATGCAGCACGGAATAAGTAGAGAAGTAATACAGGAATATCTGGCTAAACTAGATGAATTCAAGTTTCCAGGGCCAGATGAATTACATCCAAGGATATTGAAAGAACTGGCAGAAGTCATTTCTGAACCACTTGCAATAATCTTTCAGAACTCTTGGAGAACAGGAGAAGTTCCAGAAGACTCGTGGAGGGCAAATGTCATCCCCATCTTCAAGAAGGGGAAAAAAAGAGGACCCAAATAATTATCGCCCGGTCAGCCTGACATCAATACCAGGAAAGATCCTAGAGCAGATCATTAAACAGTCAGTTTGTAATTACTTAGAAAGCAATGCTGTAATAATTAAAAGTCAACATGGATTTCTCAGAAATAAGTCATGCCAGACTAATCTTATCTCTTTTTTTGATAGGGTTACAAGCTTGATAGATGAAGGGAATGCTGTAGACGTAGTACATCTTGACTTCAGTAAGGCCTTTGACAAGGTTCCTATGACATTCTTGCAAAGAAGCTAGTAAAATGTGGGCTGGACATGGCTACTGTGAGGTGGATTTGTAATTGGTTGACCAACCGAACCCAAAAGGTGCTCACCAATGACTGCTTTTCATCCTGGAGAGAAGTGACTAGTGGGGTGTCACAGGGTTCTGTCCTGGGCCCAGTGCTATTCAAAATCTTCATCAATGACTTGGATGAAGGAGTAGAGGGCATGCTGATCAAATCTGCAGATGACACCAAATTGGGAGGGGTTGCTAATACCCCAGAGGACACGACTAAATTTCAAAATGACCTTGACAGATTGGAGAGCTGGGCCAAAGCTAACAAAATGAATTTCAACAGAGAGAAATGTAAGGTCTTACACTTAGGCAGAAAAAATGAAAGTCACAAGTATAGGATGGGGGACACGTGGCTGGATAGCAGTATGTATGAAAGGCATCTAGGAGTCTTGGTAGATCACCAGCTGTACATGAGTCAGCAGTGTGACCCAGTAGCCAAGAAAGCCAACACAATTCTTGGTTGCATCAATAAGAGTATGGTGTCTAGATCAAGGGAGGTAATGGTACTACTCTATTCTGCATTGGTTAGATCTCATTTGGAATATTGTGTCCAGTTCTGGGCACCTCAATTCAAGAAGGGTATTGACAAGCTGGAACGCATCCAGAGGAGGGCAATCAAAATGGTGAAGGGTCTGGAAGCCATGCCCTATGAGGAACGGCTTAGGGAGCTGGGTATGTTTAGTCTGCAGAAGAGAAAGTTAAGAGGGGACATGATAGCCATGTTTAAATATTTGAAGGGATGTCATGTTGAGGAGGGAGCGGACTTGTTTTCTGCTGCTCCAGAGACTAGGACAAGGAACAGTGGGTTCACGCTGCAGGAAAGGAGATTCTACCTGAACCTCAAGAAGAAGTTCCTGATGGTCAGAGCTGTCTGGCAGTGGAATATGCTGCCTGGGAGTGTGGTGAAGTCTCCGTCTTTGGAGGTTTTTAAGCAGAGGCTGGATGGCCATCTGTTGGGAATGCTTTGATGTGTGTTCCTGCATAGTGGGGGTTGGACTGGAAGGCCCCTGGGGTCTCTTCCAACTCTATGATTCTATAACTGAATGAATGAATGTTGTTGTGGTGTTGTTTCTGATGTACGGCAACCTAAGGAGAACTTAACATGGGATTTTCCGGGGCTGAGAGTGTGTGATGTGTCAAAGGTTACCCAGTGGGTTTCCATAGGTGAACAGGGGAAATCAAACCCTGGCTTCCAGATTCACAGTCCAGTGCTCAAACCACTATTTCCCTAACAGGTGCTCTAGAAAGTGGGAAGCCGCAAGCTTAGATAACAAATACATAAACTAGAAGGAGGGTAATCTCACATACATAATGTGCCCTATTTGAGAAAGGCTGTACCTCCTGCCTTGGTCCCGTGTACTTCTAATTTCCAGACATGCCATCTTCCCTTGGAAGTGGAGTGTCAGGCACATGCAACTGCCAGCTACTCAGAGCGACATGCGCTGATCCCTGCAGCCACTTATATTCCTAACTTCTGTACTCTTGCTGTGCCTGTCTCCAGCTATAGACAAATGAGTAACATATGGCCTAACGTGATTAAAAACAAGTTAATTGCTCTGGCTTCCAGCCTCTCCTTTCATCCTCTCAGCCATTATGGAAAGCAAAGAGCCTTAGCAGCTTTGTTTCCTCACTATTGATTGGCTTGAGCAGCCATCAGTCCTGGGTGTCTGAAATAAGTGGTGGCTCAGGCCGGCTCAGATAATTTGCCCTTCCTCCTGACAAGTAGGTGACAGGAAGACACAAAGCGGGGAGAGGCGATTGCTGGGCTTGCGCTTCAGTCATCCCAGGTTCTCTTAATGGCCACGACGGCTGAGAAATAAATGACCAGCACACATCCAGCCTCCAACACTTCCCTAACAGGTGCTCCAGAAAGCAGGAAGCTGCAAGCTGAGATGCTCCGCACGGGCAATGTGACCCTTGGTCTTCATTAAGGCAGCGCGGCTTCTTCCCTTCCCCAGCTTTCCTCTGGTGGCTCACCGAGGCACCTTCATTAGCGACTCCAGATTGCGGTTGGGAGGGGCTTTGCAGAAGCACGGGCTGCCACTCTGGTTGCGGCTGCGGCTGCTGTTGTTACTTCTGCTCACTGTTCCTGCTCAGGCTCCAGCCTACGTCAACATGGGCTGAGGAACTGCTGACGGTTTGTGTCACTTCTCCTGAGATCCTGCACTTTTACACACCTGCAGCATCCTTTCTGCCCTCTGACTGGCATTCAGTTTTTTATTTGATTTGATAGTTTTCTTTTGTGCCTCATCCTCATGCTTAGGGTACAAGATCTCCTCTCCACCCACCCTGTTCCCCTCTAAGGTCACATTGACCTTAACCCTGTGGGAATTCTTGGGTCACTCATAGCAGGTGCAGTACCTCCTCACATGGATAAGTTCCCTCAGTTTACAGCTTGTCCTTCAGTCTGGCACATGGGGAAGCCACCTTGTTCCAGAGCTGTCAGTGCATCTACTGAACAAATGGCACAGTGCTCTCTCTGTACCTTGTGTGTATATGTGCCTTATGTCAATTTATGGCAATCCCATGAATTTCATAGGGTTTCTTTAGGCAAGGAATACTTAGAGGTGGTTTTGCCAGTTCCTTCCTCTGAAATATAGTCTAGAGCACCAGGCATTCATTGGCAGTCTCCCATCCAAGTACTAACCCTGCTTAGGTTCCAAGATCAGATAGGGTCTGGTGCCTAGTACTTCACCACCAGTTATTGGCTTCTCCATAACTGATACTTAATTCAGAAGAGCAGTCCCTAAGGAGGTGGCATCATACTGCTCTGTTCCTTTACTTCAAAACTGCATTTTTCAGTCCTTCTACCCCCACCAATGGCCTACACCAACATACTGAAAACAAAAGTGATGTGACATTGCTTTCAGTTTAGTGTTTGGTGCATTTTTGTTTTCTTGCCTTTTCTTGGTGGTGGTGGAAGCAAAATACCTGTGTTCTGCATCACTTTATAGTGGGTTTTGGCAATTTGGGGGCAAAAAATCCCTTTAGACTCAGAGGCTTGGGGGAGGTTGGGGGGGTACTTCAAGAAAGGGGCTGGGGCTACCTGCGGCCAGGGGCCACAGTTTCCCCACTCCTGCTTTAGCTCACTTTCTTGTACATGAACCTGCGTTACAAAGTTGCTGCAGGTTCCTCACCATTACAGAGTCATAGACTCATAGGCCATTTCTGCACTACACTGTTATAGTGCTCTTATTCCAGTTTCAACATCCTGTGGAATCCTGGGGTTTGTAGTTTCCTGAGACCAAAGAGCCCTCTGGCTGAGAATTCTAAATCTCTCTCCCTAAATTGCAAGCCCCAGGATTCCATAGGATGTGGAAAGTGGAATAATAGCACTATAACAGTGTAGGGCAGAAATGGCCATAGAGATGAGGGGGACACTGTAAACCATCTGCTACTTCAACCCTCCATTCAGAAGATCCAAAGCTACATCGTCCCTGAAAGATGACTTTCTAGCAGGTTAGACAAAGAGGGGCACCAGCACCAATTCCCACCCCCACCCCCGCTTTCCCTCGTTCCACAGACTGTACCACTGAAAAAATAAAAGCAAAACAATTCCAGTTTTGTTTTGACTGTTTCTCAGGGTTTTTTCTCCCATTTGAGGGATTTTAGGGGCAAATAAAGCCTAACTACTGCATTTTGTATATTTCTGAGGGAGCTTTGGCTATTTTCAGGCGATCCTTTCTGCAACCCAATTAACTGGGGATGGGGTCTCCAGGGGCATCCTAGGAGGCACTGGAGACCAGAAAAAAGGTGGTTTGGGGCCACAGGCAGCTCACTGGGTGCAATTTCCTTATGACAGCCTCTGCTTAAGACCTCAAATAAGGGGTTGCTCACCTCTGCTTTAGGACCAAACTTCCATGGCCTTTTCACAACTGCTAGAAAATTCCTTCTCCCAATCTAGGCTTTCCAGCTTATCCACCCGGACATAGTCTATCAGCCAAGGATGGGAGCTCAAAGGAGGCTGAGAAATTTTCTGCCATTACTGCATGCCTGAAATGGCAAAAAAAAAAGAATCCAAAAAGGCAATTAGGCAGGGACAAGAACACTAAAGTGAAGTATGTGCTTTCAAGTCATGCTTAAGTTTATGGTTATTCTTGTATGCCTTCAAGTCATTTCCAACCTGGCAACCCTAAGGCAACCCTGTCATGTTTTGTTTTGTTTTTGTTTTTTGGTTTGATCTGTTCAGGGCAGGGGTTGCCTTTTCCTTCCTCTGAGACTGAAAGAATGTGACTTGCCCACAGTTACCCAGTGGGTTTCCATGGCCAAGTGGGGATTTGAACCTTGCTCTTCAGAGTGCTTGTCCAGAGCTCAAACCACTACATCATGCTCACTTATGACAACCCTATGAATTTCATGAGGTTTCTTAGGCACAGAATACTGAGAGGTGATTTCCCATTGCCTTCCTCTGAATATAGCCTATCATATCTGGTATTTCCTAGAGATCTCTCTGCCATGTACCAATAGGCCTGACACTGCTTAGCTTCTGATATCAGAAGAGATCTGATACTTTCAGGGTATTTAGGCAGCTACAAGAACTTTGTAAGGCTGCATTAGTTGGCTGATGGAATGTGTTCGCTTGTTTGGTCACATATTATGAACCATACCCAGAAAGCATTCCTAACCATACCAGAAACCCTTCTGTCTACATCCCCAGCCTGAAATGGATTGCAAGTTTTTAAACTGCAAAACAATACATATATTTTCTATATACTGTACGAAATTTGCTCATCCTTATGTTGCCACAAGATTCCAATATTTTGTATAGACTGGTCCAGTTCTTTCTTTTGGTGTAATGGTGTACAGCTGGACATTCAAGGGAATGTGTTCTCATTTCCAGTTATAAAGTACTAGGTAGGAGACACGCTGCACGCAGAGGTGTGGGGTGGGGTGGTGAGATGAGGTTTCCTCTCTTTGCTCAGTATCTTGATCAGCCAAAAGTTGCCAGCCATGAAATCAACTCTGAAGCCATTTCCGCACTAGACTGTTATAGCGCTATTATTCCACTTTCAACAACCGGCCGGCCCCTCCTGGAACCGCAAACCCCAGGATTCCATAGGATGTTGAAAGTGGAATAATAGTGCTATAACAGTCTAGTGCAGAAATGGCCTGAGAAAAAGAGAGGCTAAAAGGATAGGGAAAGGAAGTCTGCCTGTGTTTTGATCCAGACTGAAGGATAGTCTGAACTGTTAACAGTGCTCTCATGTGCGATTTGTCCTGTGGGGCTAGCAGCAGATGCGGTGGATTTAGACTGGGAAAACAACATGAAGAAAAGAGTAAAACACCATCTCCCTCTGCTACCATCTGAGCAAACTGACAACTCACACACACACACAAACACACACATACACACACACACACAAACATCTACATTTCAGTAAAAGGAAAAACATCCAATTTTCTGCAAAATATGTCATTTGACCCTGAGGAGCTGAGCACAAACAGCCTGGATTTAGTGCCAAAACAGTGTCAAAATGACTCTGTAAGGTGTGCTCTCTGGTGGTGGTGGGGACACCGGCCCATTTCTGTATTAAACTCGTAGGAGTTTTGACACTTGAGGTTCCAGGGTAAGATCTTGATTCCTTATACTTTCACATGTTCTGTACACATTCCAAACAGCATTAACACATGATATGATGCATAAGAGAAAATATCTATGTGTACTTTTGTTAAAGCTCACTTAGTTCTTGGCACAATTGTGTTCTTATAAAGCCACTGGGATTGGATGTGTGCTGCTAAGTTGTTGAGGTTTTTTTTAATGCTCCCTACCCTTTTTTCTTCTTGCTCCTTTGTTGGAAACTCTCGTCTATCTCCTTTCTGTCCTACCTGCATTACTTGATTTGTCAGTCCTGTCAGAAGGAACCTGGATGCTTAGATATTTTCCACAGTGTCTACCCTTGCGCTGTCCACTGACTTCCGATTGTCATTGGCTCTCAACATGTTGTTTTGGATTAGTACAGTTCAGAGACACAGTGTGCTTCAGAATGTGACATTTGGACGTGTCAAATCTGAGAAGGAAATAAATGTTACTGAGTTAGAAATAAACAGTAGGCAAATACTGTGCAGGGACAGATCTCACTGTCCATCTTCTTCACTTAACCTTCCCAAACGTAAAGGAGAAGACTGATTGGTCAGATACCTTAACTATGATATTGTCTGTGCTTACTGAATTGGCATCAGGACTTCAAAACTGTCTTGCTGCCACCAAGATGATGATATTTCATCTACAACAGGAATGTGATTGAAGCTGCGAGAAAGGCAGGGTATAAATAGAATTTGTTGTTGTGTATGCCTTCGGGTTGTTTTCAACTTATGGAGATCCTAAGACAAACCTACCATGGGATTTTCTAGAGCTGAGAGCGTGTGATGCCTCCAAAGTCATCCAGTTGAGACTGAGCAGGGAATCAAACCATGGTCTCCAGGGTCATAATCCAGTGCTCAAACCAGTATGCCACACTGGTTCTCATAGATAGAACACATACATACACTCCATACAGGTCCTTCTCTGTTTCTGGGATCTATACTATATTTGAGATTGCCCCTCGATTACATTAAATTATGAGCAATTCCTAAAGGTCTCTGACTCATGCTGCTCTATGACAAACAGGCATTTGCCATTTTCTGTACAGATGGCAGCCCATCTTGGCTGCCTAATCTGTGTACCCATATATCCTATTTATCCAGGTATACATCATTGTCACATACCAGCTACACTTTTACAGTCCCATTTCTGGTCTGCAAAGTTCCAGAATGCAGAGCTAGCTTACCTCACACCTCTACCTGCTGTACCTCCACCTGGAGATTACTTATGACATGGCAACCTGTGGTTCTGATGTTCATTAGAATACCCAATGGTCCACCGTGTAGTCTTTATTTCTTCTCTTCTTCTCATGGAGCTAACAGAACACCTTCTGTTGAGAAAATTGTGTTCTTTCCCCCTCCTCTGGTGGGATCATCTCACATGGTGGAGCAAAAAAAAAAAAAATCCCAAACATAGCACAATAACAAGTACTGCATGATTACATTGTCAGCACATCACAGAAGTTCTATTTTACAGCCCTTACAGGTACACAGTGTCCTTCAATAGTGTAACTGCAGTTTAGTAACTTTCTTGTCTTTATTTAGGCACAGCCTCTTCCTGAATAGCCAAGACAAGACGTATTCTTATTTTATTTATTTATTTATTTATTCAGTCAGTCAGTCAGTCTGCCAGTGCAGTTCAATTCTCTTACCCTTTACATGCCCACACTCAGTCTTTGAAAGCTAAGAAGAAGAGCATTAACGGAACTGAATACAAGGCCCCAGTTCTAGATAATGCTGCAGCTAAGCGTGTCCCATCAGTCTGTTCTAAGTGTTCACTAGGAAGATTTATTGCCACCTCCATTTTATATGACACGCTTATTAGCTTTCCCTTGATTCTGTTTCAGCTCCAAGGTGCCACTCTCTATTCATGGCACTGTGGGTGGCAGGTGCCTCCACTTCCACCACAACTAATTCCCCATCAAAGTTTCATTTTCCTCTCTGTTGGCTTTCTTCAGTCTTTAGCTCTTCTTGTCACAACTTTTAACCATCTGTCACCTCAATTCAGCTGAGTTTTTAAAAGAACAGTCTCCTTCTCTCCCTAGTCTCTAGTTCCCTAGCCTGTTTCCTCTCTGAAGAGAAATTGTGAAACACCTTTCCATTTACTTTCTTATGAGGTGTCAATATAAGCCACAAGTACTCTGATTAGGGTTCCCGGATACATAGGACTGCAAAAACTGAAAGACGACAGCACCACATAAAACCTACATATAATATCTAGCATACTGGAATAAAATAATATACAAACATGGGCCCTGGATGACCACAGACTTTGTAGCAGGACACTTTGCTGGCTTGGAAGTTCTCTGCAGAGTACATTTTTCCCCCTCTTGAATCGAATTGAATTCCACCATGCACCTGGCTGGCTTCCCCATGGCCAACATGGGAATCTTTCTTTGCTGGATATGGAATCTCACCCCATTAGAAATTGATGTGTTCACTGTGGGTGATAATAAATGCGTATGGTTCTGTTCAACCTTGTCCCCCAGCTGAGAAGAAAAGAATAGCAGCTGTAGTAGAGCAAAAGAAGATATGACTGATCCAGTTGAAAATATCATTCTGCCCAACGTAATAGCTTACTAGAATAGTCTGCATTGCCTTCTGTGTGAAGCAGCCTTGGAGTGTAATATATCTGTTTGATACCACTGCAGCAGCCATGGCTCCATTGTGTGGAATCTTGGAATCTGCAGTTCAATCAGGTACTTAGAATCCTTTGTCACAGAGGTCTAATCCACTTCTCTGAACTACAGCTTTAAAGCTCTCTAGCACAGCATTCCTAGTCTCTTACCAAACCGAAAATCCCAGAATTCCATAGGATGAAGCCATAGTATTTAAAGATATTCAGAACTGATAGAACTGTGTGATACAGATATACTCGTGGTGAAATGACAATCCCAGGCCATTACTATTCTGATATTCCAGCAATGATTGAACATTGAACAACTAGAGGTCAGATATGAACTAAAGGAGCACTCCCAGTGGTTAACCACTGGTAATGTGCCAATGGGAAGCATACTTTACTTACTACTTGTGGTTCTTATTATATTTATGAACCATCAAGAATGGAGTTATTATGCCTCCTAATAGTAGAGTTTAAGGCAAAACTATGATACTCATATGCACTCATTTAGTGGCATGGGTGTCATTTCTTTGAGGTATGATCTTGCCCTGCTGGATTATATGAGAAGACATTATGATATGGTGGATCAACTGCTGTGCTTGGACTAGAAAGACAGGGAATCAACTCCTTCAGCCAGTCATTATCTCTCAACCTGAAGTACCAGGCAGACTGGGTCAATTATCATGGAGCTTTTGGGGCTAGTTTAGTAATGATGTGATGGAAGAATCCAGCATAGAACTGATCTCTGTTGCTTCATATCAACTGATTATTTCACAGACATAACAAGGGAGAGAGACTTCATTGTGGTTGCTGTGTATATGTATGTGTGTATTTACATCAGATCCTATCTGAACTTGGAAGGTAAGCAAGGTCAGACCTCTTTAGTACTTAGATGGGAGGCTGCCAATGAATACCAGGTGCTGTAGGCTTTATTTCAGATGAAGGAACTTATAAAACCACTTCTGCTATTCCTTGCCTGAGAAAACCCTCTAAAATTAATGGGCTCACCATAAGTCAATAGGTGACTTGAAGGCGCGCGTGCGCGCGCACGCACGCACACACACACACACTTACATGCACAAAGGTGAGAAGCCTATAATCTTACCTGTCTCCTGAAGTCCTCTGAAGAAGAGGCCTTACTGTCTACTACTCCCTTTCCTCTGGTTGGGGATACAGATTAGAGCCTTTACTTTGTTATTTTGGCCATTTCCACACTAGACTGCTATACTGCTATTATTCCACTTTCAACATCCTATGGAATCCTGGGGTTTGCAGTTTAGGGAGGGGCCTTTGAGCCCCTCTCTAAACTGCAAATCCCAGGATTCCATAGGATGTTGAAAGTGGAATAATAGCACTATAACAGTCTAATGCAGAAATGGACTACACCACCCTTTTGAACACCCTCCCATGGAACACTGAGACTTTCTTTCTACCCATTTTTTTTCTGCTGATTGGAAACCTTTGTGTT
The DNA here is from genome assembly GCA_030412105.1 of Cyclura pinguis. Taxonomy (NCBI): domain Eukaryota; kingdom Metazoa; phylum Chordata; class Lepidosauria; order Squamata; family Iguanidae; genus Cyclura; species Cyclura pinguis. The sequence continues at coordinate 93,669,600 of CM059600.1, read as the reverse complement.
TGCAAAATGTTTTGCTGAGTTTGCTGGTTTTGAACTATTTGATTCTCTGCTGTAGTTGGTTCCTTAATATCCTTTGTGTATGTATTTCAAATGAGTGTTTTAGCTTAATTTTAATGTGCTGAGTTTCAGATTTTATTGTATGTCATTTTCAGTACTTTATTGCTGGAAAAAGCTATTCATTTAATAAATGACTGAATAAATACCTCCTATGTCCCTTCTATCTTATGCATTTGCTGTCAAATTAGATTATCTGTGGGATACTGAGATGCTTTGTTGCACTCTTTCATGCATTGTACATTCAGTTGTATTCTTCTTATAGAGGGAAACAAGCTTGTTGTCAGGCCAGCAAGAAGCTCTCAGTGGAAGAAAGGAGTGGAGGGAATTTTGGAAAAGGCTTGGGGTCTTTCATACTGCCCAGTTTTAGCACTATGATTCCACTTTAACTGCCATGGCAACATCCTATGGAATCCTGGGATTTGTAGTTTGGAGAGGCACCACAGCTCTCTGGCTGAGGATCCTAAATGCCCCCTTCTTAAACTACAAATCCCATGATTCCCAAGGATGTTGCTATGGCAGTGGAAGTGGATACATATCATAGTACTTGTGTAATGTGGAAGGGCCCCTGGTCCCCAAGCACACTATTACTTACCCTCCCTCTTATCAGTTCTGCTTAGAACTTGAGAAAAGTTACTTTTTTTTATTACAGCTCCCAGAACCCTCTAATCACACTGTAGTTGCAATCATTTGGTGCAATTCATGAGTCCTAGAGAATGAAGTCATGCGTGTTTGCCACAGTGGCTACTTCCAGCCTGTCGAACTCCATCTGAAGGAAAGTTGGGCTGTCTTACCTTCCTGGTTGCCCTTCTGCCTGCAGTCAAATAACCTGTTATCCAGACAGCCCTTTGGCAGTGGGCTGTTGATGAGGAAGGGGGCATTCATCCTGTATTCTGTTGATGTTCTTTTAATTCATTTTTAATTCAAGGCTGCTTTATGATCATAATTTGTTCAATTGTGTTATAACAGTATGCATTTATATGCAACTTTATAAGTTAATTATAACATGAGCCACCTTAAATCCCAGTGCTGGGAGAAAGCAGGATAAAAAATGAAATGAAATGAGATAAAATTAAAACAGATGGTATTCTTTTTCACTCTGACTTGCTCCTATTCTCATTCCACTCTTTTCACTGATTAAGATATAAATTAAACCAGGCCTTTCTCTTTACTTTATTAGATTTATAACAACAGAGAGGTGTTTTTGAGGTGAAGTGGCAGGCTTCTAAATGTTCAGCTTGGTGAAGAGAAGACTGAGGGGTGACACAATTGCCCTCTTTAAATACCTCAAAGGCTGTCACACAGAGGATGAGGCAGGCCCGTTCTCTTCTGACCCAAAGGTTATATGGTTTTAAGTTATATGAGGTTGGATTTCAACTGAACATTAGAAGGAACTTCTTGGCAATAAGATTAGTTCACCAACAGAACCAGTTTCCTAGAGAGGTGGTGGGGTCTCCTTTTCTGGATGTCTTCAGAAAGAGTCTGGACAGCTACCTGCTGGAGATGCTTTAGCTGGAGATCCCGCACTGAGCAGGGGGTTGGATTCAGTGGCCCATGAGGGCCCTCCGAACTCTATGATTCTACAATCTATGATTCCATGAATTGCAGTCTGCGCAAAAATAAATTATAGGGGCAACATCAGCCTAGCCCAGCAGCTGATACTATAACACAGTCCTGTTACCTAATTCCATAAGATTCTTTCTATAAATGCTTGATAAAATGTGCATAAATGATTTGTATATGTTTTAGTAAATGGGCAATCAATGGCTCATTTGTTACAGAGTCTAAGAGCTTGTTTCCAATATTCCACAACACTTGGTCAAGACAGCTTGTTGTTGATAATGATTTCAACTTAGGGCGACTCTTTAAATGATAGACGTCTGAGATACCCTTTTATTAACAGCTCTTCTCAGATCTTGCAAACTTGGGGCTATAGTTTCCTTGATTGACTCAATCCACCTGTAATGTGGTCTTCCTCTTTTCCTACCACCTTCCACTTCACCAAACATTGCTGGGTTTTTTCTTTGTTTTACAACAAGCTATGTTGTCTCAAAAAAAGATCCTGTCTTATTTTGGAAGCTAACCAGGATCAGCCCTGGTTAGTACTTGGACGAGAGACTGCCAAGGAATACTAGCTGCTGTAGGCTAAATTTCAGAGGACAGCAATGGCACAGTGCCTCTGTATATTTCTTTGCCAGCTGTAGGGAAATAGCAGTAATCTGTGAGTATGAGGGGGTGACACAAGTGTAGGATCTGTTAGAGACAACAGTAGTGGCACTTTAGCTAACTCTTGCTAGTATTGCACAGAAGAAGGCAATGGTGGACCATTTGTGAATGTCTGTTTCCTTGAAATCCCATGATGAGGCTAGCCTTGTTACCACCAGATCCAGTACCTACTATCAGTACCATGCTTGGCAGTATCTCATTTAGCAAGTCCTGCAGCTTGATACTACTGTTCTCACCTTTATGTTCCTTACTGTGCTTTTAACCAGAGTAAGACCTTCTGAACCTCAACATATCCAATGTCGAAGTCACAGAGAGGAAGGAAACATCATGTGCTGTGTGTTTTCTCCTCTGCAAAGCTTTATGCCAAGTTTGGAGAATATGTGGACAGCTACTTGCTGGGGATGTTTTAGCTGGAGATCCTCCATTCAGCAGGGAGTTAGACTCAGTGGTCCATGAGGCCCCTTCCAGCTCTATGATTCTATGATTCTATGTTGTGAGACTAAAATCCCCATCAATCCTAGTCAATGGAGAGGAATTATGAGAGCTGTAGTCTAGTGAAATCTAAAGGATTACATTCATCACCCCGTCTGAGAGGTGAAAACTAAGGCCCTGTTTAGAGGTTTACCTCTAAACAGGTATTTCCAGGAATAAATAGGTATATAAATAGGTATATCCAGGAATATATGCAAAGAGAGTATAGCATGATCATGTCTGCAGGACCACAAGCCCTACAGGGGAAGACCTGAAAGCGTTTGCACAACAATAAGCTGATACACACACACACACACACACACACACACATACACCAGCCCTGTCCAGACATTTGTGGAGTGTTGAACAGCGTGTGCAACGAGAGAGACAGAGCTTATCTGAGTTGTATGCAGCTTCGTTTACTTCTTTGAGCCTACTCATGTCAAGCTGTGACCAAAAAGTTGTGATCCCTCTACACACCCTCAAATGAATGTTTGAAAATGACTTTACTCTGAGGTAAGATGATCATAGTACCTTCCTTGGGCTGTGGCCTTAAGAGGGACAATGGTTATCAGTTATCTCCAGTGAACATTAAACCAGCATCGAGCCAGTTTTTCTTAAGCCATCAGGTTGTATGTATGTGGGAAACAACCTGATATTCCGTTATCTGATCCATTGTTAACTCAGGGCTGCTTCACACATTGTGTTGCTCACACAGTTGTTTCATGAGCACATGCAAATATATAAGTAGATATACGGGCAACATGTGGAGATACAGCCGCCCCAACCTGGGCCAGGCTGCAACACCCTGATAAGTGTATACTGTGTGAATCAGACCTAAGTCGTTCTGCTCTCTCAAGCCAGATGAGCAAATGGCAGCTTGCATCAACCCAAGTCAGGTGCTTGTATTGTACCAATGACAGTTAGTACCTCCTGTGTCCACAGTGCAGCGAATCCACTCTACAGCTTTAATCTGAAGCTCTACAGGGTGCTGAATTTACTGTCAGTCCTCCACATTTGTGGATTTAACATTCACAGATCTGATTATCTGCAAGTTTCTCCAACCTCTCTCCTCCCACCTCAAGCACTTCTTTTCTGGGAGTACCTTCCTTCTCAGCAGCTTTGATCACGTTGCACAATCCTGTAAAAACCCACCTCTGGTACCCCTTCTCCAATAGCTGCTGCCTCGCCAGCTCAGGACGGATCACAGCCCCATTTCTCAGCAGCACAAACCCTCTCCTGGTACCCCTACACACACCCAAGGAAGGAGATGGGCAAGAGAGAAGTATAGGGCCACCATGCCAAGCTACTCCGGTTTTTCCTTTTTTCCCTTACCCAGTTTGGACCCTGCATGCTCACTCTCCCCACCACGTCTCGTCCTCTTTCCCACAGACACATATACACATTTTGATATTTGTGGCTTTTCCACTTCTGTGGGGATCCTGTGCCCCTAACCTTGGAAATTGTGGAGGGCCAACTGTATTTTTGTGTCAGGGCTCGGCACTTTGGAGAATTCCTCCGAAGTTCCGACTGAACCCCGGAGTGGGTTCCAGAGGTCACCCACCATCATTGTATTGTTCTCACAGCCAGGCTACGGTCATTTTGGCACAGGAGATAGACAACCTTGCAAGGGCTTCTCCCCCTCTCTGACACTTAAATAACAGCAGCAATAACAAAATAATAATAACCGATCAAACAGTATGTTAATTTAGTGAGTACTCCGGCCCATTTCAAGAGCCCCGACCTCTGATGCCCGAAGCAGCCATCTTCCTCTATCGGATGAGACGGCCACCCCGAGAGTGCCCATTTGCTGCCCAGATCTGCCCACGCGCTGTGGGGCAAGGTGCCACTGCCGCTGCCAGAACAGAAGAGGAAAGAAGTACAGGAAGGCGGAAAAAAGACGGGCGTTAAGGGGAGGGCGCCCTATAGAGGGGAAACGGAAGCCCAGGGAGGGCTCCGGTGAGGAGCGGCTGGCGCTGGGTGCGCAACGCGCCCGCCTTGCGCCCGGTGCCCGGCGAGGGCTGGAGGGCAGCGGGGGCCGATTCGCGGCCGCCTGCAGCTCCGGGCAGGCCAGCAGGTGTCAGAGGGAGGCTGGCGGCCGGCGCGCCGATTGCTCGCAGGGGAGGAGGGGTTGCGTGTGCAGCTGAATAAACACATACAACGCAATTAAGGGAAGTAAAGATTCTTTGATTAAAAGGAGAATCCGGGCTCATCTGTTTGTGTTTGAGCTGCCTAATCTCCTTCCCCCATTGTGCACGGAATTAAGCGTCTGGGTTTTTCTGTTTCTCAAACAGAGAACGGGTCGTGAGTGGCAGGGTCACAGAACAATCCCAAAACCGCTCTAGCCAACCGGGTGGAATAATGCCTCATTCAGATGGAAATGCGGCGCGGGGCGGGGCGGCCGAATCTCCTGGGACCCAGCCGCCACGGCTGGGGAAGAATGACCCTGCGATGCAGGTGCTCCCCTGGCCGGGACACCTGCCCACGCCATCCCAGGCACAGAAGCCTACCTTCTTATCTGAAAAGAGAACAATGTACAGAGAGTGGCAGCCTCGGTTTTTTTGCGTGCTTGCAGTGGTGGGGGTGTCGGGAGGGGGAAGGAGCAGATGGGTGATCTGGCAACCATAACGCTCTTTTCCAAGCTGAGACTTTCCCCCCCAGTTAACGGTACTTCTTCTGTCCCCTGTCCCCAAGGCACACTCCCATCAGCCATCTCACTGTGGGGGGAGGAAAGCTGGTGTTCTCCCCTTTCTGGAACCTCCCCAGAGCCATAGGGGGGATGTGTTGTGCTTTTAAGTCAACCCTAACATACCATGAGCCTCTCTTGGGCAGGACTTCTTCAGAGGAGCTTTGCCATTACCTTCCTCTGGGGCTGAGAGAGTGTAACCTGTCCAAGATCACCCAGTGGATCTCCACGAACAAGCAGGGATCTGAAGTCTGTCTCCCAGAGTAACAGTCTGACCGCTACACCATGCTGGCATTCTCCCAGTGCGATATGATGCTCCAGTGCTCAATGGCTCTTCCTGGACTGAAGACCTATGCCCAGTTACCTGCAAGGAAACTCTATTGAATATAGAGAGACTTACTGCTGAGCAAGGACAGTTTGGGGCGGGGGGAGGGTTTGGATGGGACAAGCACCCCTCCAAATATGGAGCTTTATTCCCCCTTATTTACCCCCTTCCAATTTCTAAACTCTTGTGGTTACTTAAAGGCACTGTGCCATATAACAATACATTAATATATGATTATCTGGGGAGGTCAAGGATGGACTAACTGCAGCCTGTGTTCCCCTGAATCTATTTTTCTAACTCCTCCAATTTTTTTTTTTAAGTTGACACTCCACTTTGCTGACAAGGTGGGACACAGCTTGCTCACCTAGAAAAATACTCTGCTATTTCCCCCTCCAGACCTGACTGGGTTTTTTTTGTTGTTTTTGTTTCCTGGTGCTGCCACTGCCTCTGAGTAAACAAGCACAAGATTGTAGTCAGATACTAACCACCCAAAACTGGTTCAGTGCCTGTGGTATTTAAGATGTATAAACTGTCACATTTAACTTAAAGTGCATTCTGGTTTGCAGACTCAGCGTTTTAGAGGTTTTTTTCCCTAAGAAATAATAAGAATAGCATGTAATATTTATAAAGCACAGAAGGAAGAAGGTACCGTGCAATGCTAAGCCATAGTTTCACACTTCATAAGAGAGGACTGGGTGAGTCCAAGGGCCAGTTTTCTGGTCCAGAGCTCTCCAGGGGCTACACAGAATGTCCAAAGTGCCAAAAGATAAAAACAGAACACCCAGAAGCGGATGGAAATCCCTGTCTTCCAACTGCCTCAATTTGGCAATGACAGTTCTGGTTAATCCTCTGTCCTCTCAGTTTTTCAGCTGCTTTTAAAATGCTGCAGGTTCCCTCTCTTCATCTCATGTTCCCCCTGTGCCCTCAGCTTACTTTGGTTGCTATAAACTGAGTTCAAAGTACAAAAGTAGTGGGAAGCAGGGAAGAGAGAAAAGAGCAGAATCTCTCCCTTCCCAACAGGGTCAGGCAAAAGCAAACTGCTGTAGCGTCTCCTAGCTTGTCTGTTCTTCCTCACATATAACTTTTGCCATCTTAATTACATTCTGATGCTGCTTGGCCACATGTGTCCTTGTCTTCATCTGTGAAATATGGGAAGGTATGAAAATCTGCTTTTGATTCTGGGGGCAAAAAATGAGTAGTTTTTCCATACTAGTGCTGAGGAGCAGTCTTACAACCTATACAGAAGGTGAATCTCTATTCGTGCAGGTTTCCAGGAAAAGTAATTCATCTTTTCCCTCCACTTTGTCCCAAAAGAAAAAGGTGACTTAGAGAGTTGAGGGGTGGGGGTTGGCACCTGCTAAAACAGCCCAGTGGGTATCACATGTGGACCTTGGGCCACATTTTGCCCATCCCAGATCTGGGAAGATGAAAAAGACACACCAAAGGAAGGGAAAGACAACAACAATTTTGAGCATGGCTGGTTCTTGCTTGTGGGTCACTTGCAACTTGCTCGTAGAAAAGATGTGGGAATTATGCAGCCCTCCAGATGTTGCTGGACTGCAGCTCACAGCAACCCTAGTTAGCATAGCCAATGTTGGACTGCTGGATGTTGCAATCCAGCAGCATCCAAAAGGCTGCATGGTTCTCACCTGAGCCTTAGTGAAACTCCATCTTTTTCTCTCTTAGTGAGTCTCCATCTTTTTCTGTCAAGCGCTTCTTCATATTTCCTCCATTCTTTCCTTGTAAGCAAGAAAGCAAGAGCATGTATGGAGCAGGCCCTTTTCACTGCAAACTGAAAAGAATCAGCACAATATCACACTGTTGTTTTCCAAGCATACCCAATCAGTTTCACACTGATAAGTGTATTGGTGTTCTTCAGCATGGGGCTTCTAAGTAATGATTGTGACTAACATCCAGCAATGGACCTATTCTCCACGAAGTTGACTAGTCCCATTTTTTAAAATATCTCAGCTGGAGACTACTGCCATATTTTGTGGCAGTGAATTCCAAACACTGTGTGAAGAGATACTTCCATTTGATCTAATTGTATAAACTGATTATCAATGTCATTGGATGAATGTTGGTTTTAGTATTATGGAGCAGGAGATGAAACACGCTGTCCTTCCAGTTTCTCCATCCTATGTATAGCTTTCCATGCTTTCTCTCAGAGCAGAGAAATGTTATTTTTTTGGATTACAGCTCCCTAAATCTTCAACTGTCATAGACTCATAGAATCATAGAAATGTAGAGTTGGAAGAGACCACACGGGCCATCCAGTCCAACCCCCTGCCATGCAGGAACACCCTCAAAGCACTCCCGACAGATGGCCATCCAGCCTCTGCTTAAAAACCTCCAAGGAAGGAGACTCCACTACACTCTGAGGCAGCATATTCCACTGCCGGACAGCCCTGACTGTCAGGAAGTTCTTCCTGAGGTTCAGGTGGAATCTCCTTTCCTGCAGCTTGAATCCATTGTTCCTTGTCCTGGTCTCTGGAGCGGCAGAAAACAAGCCCTCTCCCTCCTCTACATGGCATCCCTTCAAATATTTAAACATGGCTATCATGTCCCCTCTTAACTTTCTCTTCTGCAGACTAAACATACCCAGCTCTCTAAGTCTGTCCTCAAAGGGCATGGCTTCCAGGCCCCTCACCATTTTGGTTGTCTGGACCTGCTCCAGCTTGACCATGTCCTTCTTGAATTGGGGTGCCCAGAACTGGACACAGTATTCAAGATGAGGTCTAACCAAAGCAGAGTAGAGTGGTACCAGTACCTCCCTCGATCTAGACACCGTACTCCTATTGATGCAGCCGAAAATTGCATTGGCTTTTTTGGCTGCCGCATCACACTGCTGAGTCATGTTCAGCTTGTGGTCTATTAAGACTCCAAGATCCCTTTCACACGTACTGCTATCCAGCCACGTGTCCCCCATCCTATATTTCTGTATTCCATTTTTTCTACCTAAGTGTAGGACCTTACACTTCCCTCTGTTGAATTTCATTTTGTTAGCCTTGGCCCAGCTCTCCAATCTGTCCAAGTCATTTTGAATTTTGATCCTGTCCTCTGGCGTATTAGCAACCCCTCCCAATTTGGTGTCATCTGCAAATTTGATGAGCATGCCCTCTATTCCTTCATCCAAGTCGTTGATGAAGATATTGAACAGCACTGGGCCCAGGACAGAACCCTGTGGCACCCCGCTAGTCACTTCTCTCCAGGATGAAAAGCAGCCATTGGTGAGCACCCTTTGGGAACGGTCAGTCAACCAGTTACAGATCCACCTGACAGTAGCCCTGTCCAGCCCACATTTTACTAGCTTCTTTGCAAGAATGTCATGCGGAACTTTGTCAAAGGCCTTACTGAAATCGAGATATGCTACATCCACAGCATTCCCTTCATCTATCAAGCTAGTAACTCTATCATAAAACGAGACAAGATTAGTCTGGCATGACTTATTTTTGAGAAATCCATGTTGACTTCTCGTGATTACCGCATTGCTTTCTAAGTGATTAGAAACTGACTGCTTAATGATCTTCTCCAGGATCTTTCCAGGTACTGACGTCAGGCTGACTGGGCGATAATTATTTGGGTCCTCTTTTTTTCCCTTCTTGAAGATGGGGACAACATTTGCCCTCTTCCAGTCGGCTGGAACTTCTCCTGTCCTCCAAGATTTCTCAAAGATTATAGCAAGCGGTTCCGAGATGACCTCTGCCAGTTCTTTTAATATCCTAGGATGCAATTCATCTGGCCCTGGAGACTTGAACTCATACAGTGTGGCCAGGTATTCCTGTACCACCTCTCTACCTATTATGTGCTGCATTTCCCCTGCTTCCTCACCTGCTCCCCAACGGCCAGGTTGAGTGCTTGTATCCTTCTGGGAAAAAACTGAGGCAAAGAAGGTGTTAAGTAGTTCTGCCTTTTCTCTTCCCCCTGTTAGTAATTCGCTATCTTCTCTGCGCAGTGACCCTATCGTCTCCTTCTTTTTCCTTTTGCTGCGGACATATTTAAAAAAGCCCTTTTTATTGTTTTTAATGTCTCTGGCCAGCCTAAGTTCGTTCTGTGCTTTAGCCTTTCTGACCTTCTCCCTACATCTCCTGGCTACTTGCTTAAATTCTTCTTTCGCGGTTTCCCAGTTCTTCCATTTCCTGTACGTGTTTCTCTTAACACTTAGCTCAGCTGAGAGTTCTTTAGTCAACCATTCTGGTTTCTTCAGATGCCTTCCATTTTCCCTCCTTATTGGCACAGTTTTAGACTGTGCCTTCAGTATCTCCCTTTTAAGGAACTCCCATGCCTCCTGAACTCCTTTCCCTTTCACTATTCTTGACCATGGAATTTCAGCCAGCAGCTCCTTAAGTTTACAGAAGTCCGCTTTTTTAAAATCTAAGATGAGTGTCTGGCTACATTTATCTTCTCCTTCCCACTGAATTCCAAATTCCAATAGGGCATGGTCACTCCCCCCTAAAGATCCAACCACTTCTACCTTATTAACAAGGTCATCCCTATTGGTCAGGATCAAATCTAGAATATTTGATCCCCTTGTGGCCTCTTCCACCTTCTGGACCATGAAATTGTCTGCAAGACAAGCAAGAAACTTGCTGGACCTTGCTGTCTTGGCAGAGTTTGACTGCCAACATATATCCGGGTAATTGAAATCTCCTATTATTACTGTATCTCTCCTTTTTGAATGTGCGGTCATTTGGTTGAGGAAGGCGTCATCAAGGTCCTCAGTCTGGGTTGGAGGTCTGTAGTAAACCCCCACCAGAATATCCCTATTGTTTCTCGCTCCCTTAATTCTTACCCAGATGCTGTCGACCTGGCTTTCTGGGTTTAAGTCATGGATCTCTTCACAGGTGAAAACATCCTTGACATACAAGGCTACTCCTCCTCCTTTCTTGTTTGGTCTATTTCTACAAAATAGGCTATACCCCTCTATTCCTACATTCCAATCCTGAGACTCATCCCACCAGGTCTCAGTGATGCCTATCAAATCGTATTTATTTTGTTGTACTAGGAGTTCAAGTTCATGTTGCTTGTTTCCCATACTCTGTGCAGTAGTGTAGAGACACTTAAATCCCCGGGCCCTTCCTGCAAATCCTGTACTACAGTTTCTACTCCTCCCACCATTGGACACTTGTACTACTTGGCCAATATCCTTTGGGCCTTTTCCCCCTGCACTCACCGAGTCCTTGCCCTGAATAATATTGTCTCCCTCCCCAGCAGAACTTAGTTTAAAGACCTCTTAATCCTCCTTGCGAGACTGTTTGCAAAAACATTCCTGCCAAGTTTCGTGAGATGCAGCCCATCCCTTGCCAGGAGCCCACGTTCATGGAAATTCAGGCCGTGTTCCAAAAACCCAAATCGTTGCCAGCGGCACCATGTGCGGAGCCAGTTGTTGACCTCTGCTATTGCCCTTTCCCTTCGTGCGCCATATCCTTGAACAGGGAGGAGAGACGAAATGACCACCTGCGCACCAAGATCCTTAAGCTTTGTCCCCATAAGCTCATAGTCCTTTGCGATGTAGTAAAAGCTGCGCCTCGCAGTGTCATTGGTTCCGACATGAACCAGAATGAGGAGCTTATGGTCAGTGGGCTTGACCAGCCTGGTTAGCCTCTCCGTTATGTGGTTGATCTTGGCCCCAGGAAGACAGCAGACTTCTCGATTGAACTTGTCGGGTTTGCAAATTGCCGGTTCGGTTCCTCTGAGCAAGGAGTCCCCAACAACCAGAACTCGCCTCCTCTGAGGCTTGTCCGGGGCTCCTCGACGAGCAGGTTCTTCTAGGACTGCCTGGGCATTCTGTTGAGGCTGGGAGTGTTGATCTAGTTCTGTTGCCAAAGTTGGATTCCTTCTTGTTGACATTCTGTTCCCTCCTCCTGGTGCTCCTCATCGTTCATAAGGCCAAGAACTTTGAAGCGATTGTGTAGGTTGAGAGTCTCTGTTTCCTTCCTGGTCCTTCTACTCCTCCGTGTGACATTCCTCCAAGCATCCGTTTCTTGGCCCAGTGTGCTGACTTCCTGATCTGGCAGCTCCCCCGTGCATTCGGTCTTCAGGAAGGTCTTCTCTGCCCTATCCAAAAACTCCTCACCTTCCCTAATAAGACGAAGATTAGAAACTTGTGCCTCCAGCTGCCGAATCTTCTCCTCCAAGAAGGTCACCAGCTTGCACTTGGTGCAGGTGTACCCGACAACATCTTGTGGCAAGAAAAGGAACATACCACAAGTGCTACAGGTGACCACGGCAGCTCCCTCATCTTCCATCCTTGACACTACAGAGAGTAGTACAGGGAGTAGGTCTAGAAAGAATAACCGGGCTTTCTTTCTCAAATTCAGCTGTATAAGCTACGTCTGCTCTGCTGATTGCCAAGGGTTGAATTTGAAAGGATTGAAGTAGAGGGCTTCAACGGCGCGCACCGAAGGCTCCTCCCCCTCATTAGTCCGTTAGACTGTGTGCTCAGGGAGAGCACACAGCCAGCACAAGGAGACCTAACAAAAACGAGCAAACAAACAGACAAACAAGCAAGCACAGCCCCACAAGCCTGTAAACAACACCTGGTCAAGGATGTCTTCACAGATCCAGCTCACCCTCTGCTCTCTCCTCTGGGAAATGTCTGTGAAGTTTACTCCAAAAAAGTAACTTTTCCAAGTCATCTTTCCAAAGCTAAGATTTGTATCATGTCTTCTTCCCTATACTCCAGTCACACAGGTACAGGCATATATATCAGTTAATGAGGGAAATGCATCTGTGGGTGTTACTTCTTTAACAGAAAATTCAAGTACCAGAAATGACATGAAAGGAATAAGTATAGGTTCCTGTGCCACAAAAAAAGAAAAGCAGTTCAGCATGTTTCAGCAAACTTTTTATCCAAAACTAATAATATACACACATGGAACGAAGCACATAGGTTAGGTAAGCCTTGCTTAGTAAACATTTTGAATCTTCTAGAGATCGCTCAAAAGCTTCTTGGAAAGTGATCAAGGGATTATTTTTCACCCTTCACCGGCATCCATTTTTCTCATGATTTCCATTTGGTGGCCAAACTTATACATCTATGGCCATTTCTGCACGAGGCTGGTGAATCGGTTTGTGCCGTTTCTTACCAGATTTTCTGGGCTCGAAACAAGGTGGACTTTCCCTCATTTCCTTCCGCACAGCTACTGCATATGTTCCACTCTGATTTGGAGGAGTGCGAGTTCATTCATCCACGCTGCCTCCGCCGTGGCCACTCCCGCTACTCTCCTCACCCCACCCTGTCAGCTGTGATTGACCCCCCCCCTTTTTTTGCATGGTTTAGTACGTCATTGCGTACGTGTGTATGTGCAAAAGTCCATACTACCCCCTGGCCCCTCCCATGAGCCCGCCCCTGACCACCAATTCGCATTGGTGCGAATGTACGTGTCTGCACCACTGTGAAAGTATGAATCGGATCGATCTGGAAAATTGGAAAACCAATTTCTTCCGGTTTTCAAATAGCGCACTTTACCACCACATGGGGGCACATTTAGTCAGAATTACATGCAGAACAAAGGTAAATAAACTGAACCTAGTCTGCTCCAACGTGCAGAAGACCTCCGTGGCAAGATGCATTGGCCCGCCTTAATAACCGCATGCGGAAAGGGCCTATGTTTCTTTAACATTCTGGGGGTAGCTGGTGAGCAGGCTTATTTGCTTTCCTCTTGTCTTCATTTTTCTGCCCAAATGTGCTCAGTGAGGGATTTTAAAGGCAGCTGGTGTTCACCTTGCCCGTTGCAAGAAGGCACACACAGCTACAGCAGGAACAGCTAATGTAGAATCCCATGCTTTGCCAGCTCAAGTTTTAAGTAGACGTGCTGCTGCAATTCAATGCCAAAAGTCTGTGTTTCTCCAGTCCTCCTTTATCATCCTTCCAATGCTAATTCTGCTAAAAAGCTTCCAGCTAAACAGAGGAAAAGTGGTTGGGAGAGCATAAAAAGATTTTGTGAAAAGGAGCTTCACTGTCAGAGGCCTTGTTAACTGAACTATGCCTGCAAATTCAGAAAGTTACTTGTACTGCTTCTACCACCAGCAAAGTGGTAACCGTATCTTCTACCTGCTCAGCCGGGGGGTTGATGGAGAGTCAAAACACACAACCAGAAAATCCCCAGATAGAGAAAATATGTGAAGTACAATGCCTAGTACCTATGGGATTATCATGGAGAACTGAGTTGGTAGCCTTTATCACAGGATAGGTTATTTTTAAAATGTATGCCCCCTTCTTCTCCCTTTGAAGTAAATGATAGCGAAATCCCTTAACACCAGGTCCAGTACTGGTGCAGAGTTACACCATTAGCAGGGATGTAGTCATGATCTGGAGGACTGTAGGATGTGACATAAGTGAGCTTCTCCTGTGACCCTTATGACTCCACTTTGTTTGAGCTGTTATGTCAGCATATTGTGGCTGGTGGAACTGCCACACCATCAGACCTCCTCAACTAGTGGAGCTCAAGTATTGGATTATTGTTGTTGTTGTGTGCCTTCAAGCTGTTTCTGTCATGATGACCCTAAGGTGAACCTGTCATGGTTTTGGTGGGGCTGAGAGTGTGTGATGTGCCCAAGGTCACTCAGTGGGTTGCCCTGGCCAAGTGAGGAATCAAACCCTAATCTCCAGGGTCATTGTCCATCACTCAAACCGCTACACCAGGCTGGCTCTAGTTGCCCTTCTTTCTAGAATATAAAGCTTCACAGTGGCTTTTTCCTCATGTGGAAGGTCCTCCATCCCTCTGAACATTTTGGGTGCCATTTTCTGTACTTTTTCCTAAGCTCTGCTGTATAATTTTTGAGATGGGCTGATCAGAACTGCACACAGGATGCTAACTACAGCTGTGGCATAGATTTGTGTAATGGTGCTGTGATATTGGCAGCCCATATTTTCAGTCTCTTTGGCCCATGCCAGCTGGGCACTATGCCAATTCTGATTAATTACCAAACCAGTTTAATTTTTGTTAGTGGGACAAAACTGGCTAATAATGAGAGAAGGAGAATCTATTTCTCTGTTGTAAATAACTGAAGCACTCTTCTCTTCACTGTCAACAAAATGATCTTCTGACCAGAGCAGAAAGATGGACCTTATAGTGTGATAGCATTCAGGACTAGCTTCATCGAGTCCTGTACAGGACCAGCAGTCTGGAGATGCGCTTTGTTAATCTTGGGCCATTTCCACACAGGCTTAAAGAAACGGTGCAGAGCATCCTCCAGGGAGGACATCTGCACCTGGGAGCGGACTGGGTTGGACCTACTTACTGTAGTTCCGCACCTCAGCCTGCTCCCAAACGACCCGAAGTGGTCGTCCAGCGTGCTTTTGAAAGACCACTTGAAACAGGTCTTTCAAAAGCACGGAGCGCGCCACTCCGTTCCCGCGGTCTGGTGCAGATTTGCAGGCTCGCACCAGTGCGAGCCTGCGATCTGCCAGGGGCGGGCTTTAGGCTGGCGAGCTTCAGCAGTTGGTGGAGAGCCTCGACCAACCAGAAGCTGCCATTTTCGTCCCCGGAGCAGTGCGGAGCGGCGGCCATGCACTGCTCCGGACCAGCCTGGACCCAAGCGTGGAGCCAAGAAGTCCGGTAAGTACCGGCACGGGGCGATTCCCTCGCCCTGTGCGGATATGGTCTTGGTTAGCTTACTTTCACCCTGGCAATGGGATGTCCAGCAACTCCATGAGTGGGATTATACTGGATCAGTTTCAGCTAGTGAATACCACAGATGTGGACAAACTGCTACGACAAACTACTACTCATTCTCTTTCCTTCCTCTGAAAAGAGCCCCCCCTCCCGCCACATAGGTACTAACCATGGTTTAACCTGGAATGACTTCTATGTTGGTGCTGATTATGGCTAACACTAACCTTGTGACAGGACCTGGGATAGTTACTTCTTTTAGGCTACCAGAATCTTCCAGTCATCAGTTGAGAAGAAACGGTTTCTGGAAATTATAGTTAATAAAAAACATTCCTCTTACTTTCAATTGTAATTTCATTTTGATTTCTGGTTTCAAATTCTGGTGAATGAGGAAACCCATGTACTAGTCATGGTTAACCTCATTCCATGTATCACTCTGTGGTATCACAACCGCATTGTGGTTAATACTGCCGTGAAAAGGGAAGGAAATTTTATTTTTTTAGATGGCATTTTTAAATAGTTGAGCCAGCACCGTGTAGTGGTTTGAGTACTGGACTTGGACTCTATTTGTAAATTGTTGGTTTTTCTAGAGTATCTGCAGGAGCTATTTGTAAACTGTTGGTTTTCCTGGAGTGCTAAGAAGACAGCATGGTATCCTGAGAGCCAGAATGGTGTAGTGATCTGGAGGTTGGACCCGGGTCTGGGACACCAGGGTTAAAATCCCCACTGAGCCAAAGAAACCCACTGAACGGGCTTGGGCAAGGCCCCTTCTCTCAGCCTAAGAGGAAGGCAATGACAAAGCTCCTCTGAAGAAGGCTTGCCAAGAAAACCCTATGATAAGGTCGACAATCAACTGAAGTTTGCTTCTAGTAAGTAGAAGAGAGCTTATAGGGGAAGCTGTGCAGTGGCTCCCTGAACAAAACAGCACAAGGCAAAATGGTTATCAGGATGCCGTCCAGACACATACACAGCATTTAAAAATGCCACACAAAGCAAGATTAATCATGGCTTGAACAGCACAATTCATAACTTCCAAATGTCATAAAAATGCTTGCAAAATATTTAGCTCAATAAAAAATCACTGAAGAAGCTGCCATCTGGTTTTTACGTATTTATTTATTTACTGGTATTGTGCAAGTGGAGAAATTTTAAAGGGTTTATCTCACACAAGCCACCACTTTTAGCCGCTTTTGCGGTGATGCACTCAAGTCTTTCAGGGGCTGCTTTGTCATGCAAAACTCTTCTGCCCATCTACTTTACTCATTATTATCAGCATGGAAGTCATTGTGAGAAGTTTGCAGTTTTGGCAGTTGGTCCTACAATGGGAGGACAGAAATCGATAGTCCTAGGATCAGTTTCCCTAGGCAATTTAATGAGGAATTTGGAGGAAGGAAAAGACCAGGAGGGAGATGGGAAAGTGACAGCACTCTTTGTTGCTTTGTTGTTTGTTGTGTGCTTTCAAGTCATTTCTGACTTATGACAACCCTAAGGCAAACTTATCAAAAGTTTTTCCTAGCAAGATTTAACAAGGAAGCATACAACTCCCTTGTTAAAACAATTTCACTGGCTACCAATTTGTTTCCAGGCACAATTCAAAGTGCTGGTCGTGACCCATAAAGCCCTATACGGCTTAGGTTGAGATTGTTTGAAAGACCTTATCTCCCTGTACGACCCTGTCCAAGTTTTAAGATCTACAGGGGGAGGCTTTCTCTCAGTCACTACCATCTCGGGCTCATTTGCTGAGGACACAGGACAGAGTCTTCTCAGTGGCTGTTCCTACCCTCTGGAACTCTCTTCCACAGAAGGCCAGGTTGGCCCCCTCCCTGCTTTCCTTTTGCCATCAGGCGAAAACATTTATGTTCAAGCAGGCTTTCAATGTGTGAGCAGCAGAGCTGTGTATTTTTATTGGGCTCTTTTATCTTTTTTAAGGAAACTTTTGCATGTTCTTATAGTGATTTTAAACTTTTATATAGGTGATTTTAATTGTTTTGGATTTTTATTGTGAATGTTTTTAACTGTTCTGGAAGCTGCCTTGGGTCCCACTCTGGGGAAAAGGTGGCATATAAATGGAATAAATAAATAAGTTAGATTTGTTCAGAGGAGGTTGCTAGTGTCTTTCTCTGAAGCTGAGAGACTTGCCTAAGATCACCTTCTGGGTTTCCAGAGCAGAGCAGGGATTTGAACCTTAGGGTCCCAGAGTCCTAGTCCAGCCTTCCAACCACTGTACCATGAAGCTCTGGTCTGCTAGGGTGTTTTCCAGCTCTGTCTCACTCCCTGGTCTCCCTTTCCACCATCCATTCCTCCACTACCCTAATGTTGAATCTAAAACATTGCTGGGTAATTGACTGAAGGCTTGAGAGAAGAAATCCAGAGATATCCTAGATAAATCCTGGCAATCATCATATGCCATGGGGAACTACATAAAACTAGTAAGCTTGCAACAATGCAAAGAAAATAGATGTAGTTACCAAATATAGGAAGAAATTATTTAGTGAGATTCATAAGGGCCATTGCCATACCAAAAAAAAACCCCACAAGCCCATCGGCTTATAGTGAAAAAGAATAAACCAGTAATATAATGTAAGACTGAATGTATAAAATCATGCCAGAATCTATTACGTTTTTAAAAACTGTCTAATATAATTTCTTAGGCAGTGTACAAATAAATTAAAATAATAAAATTACTATTTAAGTCATAAAGCAAAAGATTCTGCAGCTGGAAAGACCGGAAATAGTTTTTTAAAAAAAGATAATTGAACGTAGCATGTTGGTGTCTATTTTGAAGAGTGACTAACAAGAGATCCCTTTAAAATGTGAGTTGCATTAACCTCTTTGTTCTCATAACCATTCTTCCAACCTCCAACCCTTTCTCAATCCCATTTCTACCTCCCTACTTCCTGCCACTTTGCAAGAGAGGCTGCTTAATGCTGTTGTACTTTCTGAGTATCTGTAACTCGGCATTACCATAGCCTATACACACTATTTCTTTTGTCCTCCTGTACCATGTCATCTCTGGTCAGAGAACTTTTTGAACAAAAACCTGCTCAACAGAAATGAAAGTGGGATAAATGTTGGTCTTATGAAAGCGAATTCCTCTTTCAACCTCCTTCTGTCTCAGTGGAAAAAAAAAAGTCATTTGTCTATAGCCTGAAAGACCTTAGAGAAGACTATGGGAACAGCTTGTGTCTGATACGCATAATAGGAATGGCTTATTATGGGCAAGGAAGAGGCAGATCCCTTTTACTCCCTCCCTTGCTTTTCTGTATGATACACCTGTCCTGCAAATAGAGCTTGGAAAGTTCCTGTTTAAAAGTAATTCATTCCCATTATACTTAAGAGGGTTTGAGAGTAATTTATGCGTAGGGATGGCAAAAAAGTAATTCATTGGTCATTGCATTTTTGTTGCAAAGGTGGCAAATTAACCTTTAGGATTGCCAAGAGAAAGGCATAAAACTTGAATCAAGGCCTGGCAAAATGTGGCTAAAATAGCCTTAAAAGGTGACTTTGAAAAACAACTCAAGGACATCACTTGTTGCACAAATGGAGTTACTTCACCCTACTCATTACTTTTGAAATGTGACTTTGTTGCACTAAAAAGAGTCAGACACCAAAGGGAACCCCCCAAACAAGTTCTGAAGATGGTCACTAGACCTCAGCTGTTCATCTGCACCACCCATAGAGAGAGGATGCATTTGAACATGGATGTTCCAATCAGGTACTGTTGTTAACAGTCATTGATAAACTTCTTGTCCGTGAAGATGCCTGTTGCCACGTTAAAGGACTCTAGTGATGATGACTTCTGTAAGTTAACTGAGAGCTGTGTGAAAAAGTGCTTCATTTGTTTTATCAGTACAGAATAAAGACGGAAAGAATATTCTATAGTTTTTGTTTCCTGGCTGAAATATGGTTTTTCCAACATTTGAGAAAGCTGGTTGGGAGAAATAACAAAGTGGTGAGAGTTTTACACAGTTTTCATCTGTTATTCACACATCCCAATGTGTGTTTGGGCAATAATTTTCTGCAAACATGCATGTGGGTTCTTTGCATGAAAGTTTTAGGGTTTGGCACAAAAAAACAAACAAACCCAAACCCACTTTCCATTTGTGCAAGCCATAAATTGACAGATGACTTGAAGGTGCGCGCATGCACGCGCGCACACACACACACACAAGATTGTTGGATTTTGTGCCAAAAAAATCAACCTTTAACAAAACAAGTAGATATCTGAAAACAACACAAAATCTTGAACATGCAGACACACACAATCATGGAGTGTGGGGTTTTTTTTGAAATGTGGAAACAATGCAATAAAAACCCCAGTCATCTTGCTAGAATAATTTTTCAAAGCACTTCAGGATGCAAAAAAACCAAGTGAGTACTGTGCAGAAATATTTGTTACTCTGCAATAGGTAGAATAGTGTAGAAATTATCCACTCTTACCTGTGAGGACAAAATAATTAAATATTTACATCACTAATACATAACCAATTGTGCTTAGCCCTAAGTATTACAAGGAAGGTGCTCCTCTTTTAATTCTCTCTACACCATTCGCAGTTTTGTGAGCTTTTGTAATGTTTCTCTTGTATTTTCCCTTAACTTCACATATCCAGTCTCATCTCTCTATTCACTTATCTGTTTGTTCTGTGAACAAGATGTTGTTTATTAAGTAAGAACCAACACCAAAGTGCTGGTAGAGCCCATAGACAGGCCACAAACATCATGAGGGAGAGTCAGCTGAAGATATGGTGCAGTCTTGTTCCTTTCAACAGTATACTTCTCTTAGTGTTCCTCTAGCTGTGCAGGCCGGGTATTCATATGGTGACACACACACACCGAGTACCAGGCAAGTTATCTGCCTCCTAACAGTGCTCCCCATGCTGTCGAAACTGGAGACATATGCTGCTTTTTCACACTGTGGAAACAACAAATGTTCCTTTTTCTGTTTGGTAGCTGCATTCTCATGATAGACATAAGGGGAGCAGATTTTTTAGGCCTTTGTACAATTAAGTAGTCCACGGGTGCATAGAAACAGGCAGACTGTATAGCCTCAAACCCCTTCAATATGGATCTTGGGATAAGTGGGTTCTTTAACTAGCATGAGGGGCTAGGGTGTAAGCTTTTAATAAAAAATCAACAATTGAACCAAATTTTCTGTTAAAAGTATTGCAAATGTATTCTCAAGTGAGATGTAGGTCCACCAGACTGAAAACTAGAGATGGCTCCTGTACTGGCTCCATCATCTTTAATGATCGTGTAGAACAGCAAGTATTATTTGTCACACAAGCAGGTAACAAGCAACAGGTCCAGAGCCCTCTCTAGTTTTTACTTGGGCAATCCTTGTTATTACTTGCACACCCTCCAGCATTTCACAGATGAAAACCAGGACAGATGCGGCCATGCAACATCGGAATGTGGTCAAGATGGCAAAAATTAATAATGAAGAAGAAACACAAGTTAAGGGAGACTGCAGCAGTTTGTTTTTGCCTCAGCCTACAAGAAAGGGCAAGATTCCACCACTCTTTCCCCACTGAATTAATTGAGTGCAAACTACTTTTGCACTTTGAACTCAGTTTGCAGCAACTGAAATAAGCTGAGGATCAAGGGGGAAAGTTTGAGGAGAAGGATAGAGAAACTGGAATATTTCAAAATTAGTGGAAGAAGTAGGGTGGCAGACGACTGACTGGGCAGTGAGGTAGACTTGAGTTGATAGACTCAGACTCAAGTCGGACTTAAGTCACTTCAGTGACTCGACTCAGACTCTACTCGGCCATAAATGATGCACTGACTCAACTCGACTCGAGACTTGTATATTTTTAATGACTGACTTGATGCCCTTGGTTCAGTAACATAATGCATTCATCCAGAAACCTTGTGACTGAACAATGCTTCCATCTCTTTTTGCCTAATCACATGACAATCTCTCTCAAGCCCAAAGTGTGGGCACATTTCTCAGAGGAGAACAGCAAACAGGTTAGGCAATGGGCTTGAGGGAGGCTTGAGATCTGCTCAGCAGCCTGTCCCTGCTGCATAATAGAGGAGCTTTCTAAAACATTTTCTAAGAGCAGAAGGCAAGACTCACCCCCGAAGTGCAGGGTGCATTTATCAGAGGGGAACAGCAAACGTGTTAGGCAATGGGCTTGAGGAGGAAGGATTCTTCCTTCTAGAACTTTTGAATCTTCAGTAATGGGGAGTAAGATAGGATCCTATTCCCCACTTCTGAAGCTGCAGATGGCAAAATTGCAAATGTGGAGAGCTGATTCTGCTTAAATTGTTTAAAACTGACTTTATTTCACTCTATTCAATAATTCTGGAATTTTGGTTGGAGTATAAAGTTGGCTTCCAGACTTGAGATTTGACTTGAAAGTATCTTCAAGGACTTGAGACTTGACTTGAGACTTGGAGTAAAAGATTTAAATATATCACTGGGACTGGGACTGTGCCTGACACATAGAGGCAATTGGAGGGTATGTGACTACTTTGCAAAGAGATGGACCCAGGCTAGAGGCCCTTCTCACCTTTCTCCACCAGCAATCATCTGCAGGCCTTACCTAAAAATGTAGGATAAACCTACCTGCTTCCTTCCTGGTTTCACAAACCTACAAGGAGAGATGAATCCATTTTTTCTACCAGCATTTTTTCTGTGTCTGGTGTCCAGCAGAATCACCTAGCAAAATGTGGCAGTGGCGGGGAGTGGAATTAACCTTTTCCTTTCTCACATGGCATAACCCCCAAAGGAGAGACTAACCTGCACCTTCCCCAAGCCTTTCCTTTCCTTCCAAGCTCTGGCAATTGTCATCAAAGAGCAAGCAGAGTTCTGAAAGTTACCTTTAAGAGAATTAATCTAGCAACATGCCAAAGCCATCCATAAATTTGCAGTGATAGGATGATGTCTTGAGTCTCAGAGCTTCAACCTAACTCTGCGCACTTAAGCCAGAGTTTGGAATAAATTTGTAGACTATCATTACAGAAGAACAATGGTTAGCGTTGGTCACCATTAGAACCACTGCAAATTGTTGGCAAGTTATATAAATTGAATGTAGAAATGTATGAATTTTCTATTAGTTTTTTTTAATCATTTTGGCAAGCACCACACACAGGCAAGGAAGGATCACAGGCTCCGTCCTCTGAATTTGCCAATGGCAGTAGAGTAGTTTTTCTCATTTGTACCATTAGTTTTATTCCTTTACAGCATGGCTGAGAGAGAAAGAACGATGATAGCAATTTCTCTCTCATCTCATCCTAAATTAGAATTTTAAAATAGAAGAGCCCCTTTTTTGCCTCTGGTGTTGAGTCCTTTGCAGTAAGGCACAAAACAACAACAACCCCAAAACAAAACCCTTGAGTAGGTAGACATTCATTGTAGGAGGAAATGCCATGTACTCCTCATAGGCAGCAGAAGGATGATATAGGTGAATCCTAGATTCATTTACCTTGAAAAAAAAATCCACTGATTTCAGTCATTCAAGTGTGCTTATTCCACATGTGAAGATATAGATAACCTTGCAGTCTCTGAGCCCAGTTATTATCTAGTTTATTAAAAAAGTAATTCCCAAGTAAATATGTTTACTATTGCTGTCTAGATTCCAGCTCCTGTCTCCATAGAATATTGAGGCTGAGAGATCACATCTGCCAAGAGAAACTGAACACAACAGTCCAGATAAAATCCAGACTTGTAACATGCTGATCCAAAATCTCAGCTAGTCAGTTGTACAACAGAGCTGCTAAACTATTATACTCCGCCTCCTCCTACTCCCTGCAGTAATTCAACATACTGTTTATAGTAAAGATCAGTAGATGCAGGTTCAGTGAGAAAATTACAGACAGACATTCTGACCTAAATCTGCTAGTTTCAGCTAAAGTAAACCTATTGACTCAACTGCTGAAGATTAAGTCAATACTTACATAAATCTCATTGGTTAGATGGGGTTACTGGATCCAAGTCAAGTAGTTGGATTTACAGTGATTTCCGCACTACACTGTTCTAGTGCTATCATTCCCCTTTCAACATCCTCTGGAATCCTGGGGTTTAGGGAAGGGCACTTAGAATTCTCAGCCAGAGAGCTCTGCGGCCTCAATAAACTACAAACCCCAGAATTCCACGGGATGTTGAAAGTGGAATAATAGCACTGGAACAGCGTAGGGCAGAAAAGCCCTAGGCCTTTGAGCTCATGATTTTCCGAATAGAATTCAAGTGACACCCCTCACTTTCATCTTTCCTGATGGGGATTCAGTTGCATATCTTTAAATGGTAACCATAACTGATACTCTCACAGGCTTGTTGTGATATGCCCTCCAAAATTTTACAGATGAAAATTGTGACACATGTATCAAGCAATATCAAAATATGGTCAAGATGGCAAAATGAAGAAGAGCACACAAGTTAGGAGAGGCTGCATCAGCTCGCTTTTTCATGAGACCAGTAGGAGGGCAAGATTTCACCCCTTCCTCTTCTCTCCTCTCCTCCTTCTGAGTTGACTCCAAACTACTTTTGCATTTTGAACTTAGGCCATTTCCACACTACACTGTTATAGTGCTATTATTCCACTTTCAACATCTTGTGGAATTCTGGGGTTTGTAGTTTACTGAGGCCAAAGATTCCCCTCCCTGAACTGCAAACCCCAGGAATCCATAGGATGTTGAAAGTGGAACAATAGCACTATAACAGTGCAGTGCGGAAATGGCCTACATTTGCAGCAACTGAAAAAAGCTGAGGACAAAGAGGGAAAGTGGGAGAAGCAGGGACAAACTGGGGCACTATAAGAGCAGCTGAAAAAGTGGGATGACAATTGGGACTGTCCCTGCCAAACTGGGACAGTTGAAGAATATTCTGTGATGGTGAAAAAAGTAAGGAGGGTGTACAGTGTTGTGGAAAATATACTATCTCATAGTTTAAAACAAAATGTATGCTACAGTACAGACTGCTATTTGCCTACATACTGATTGATACATTAAAAATTATGCACTATAGAGATCCACAGCATACAAACCATCACAGGAACAAACTCTTTTTCTTAAACTATTGAGGAGGTGGAATTTAGTAATACTTGCACATCACTACAACAATGTATGATAAAAACAAAAACTAGAAACACAACATTCATTGACATAAACATCTGTGGTCCATGACTCAAGTTATACAATGGCTTTCAGAGCTAATGAGATGTTCACATTTAAGTACCTTTCCTCTATGGATCAGAGCATGTGTGTGTCAAAACCCACATGAGGAAACCTTTACATTAACATATAACTACAATGAAAATGTCCATTATGTGGAAAGAACCAGAAATATATCTTCATCTAGGTCTTTCCACTGGTATTTGTAATTGTTTCCTCTACAGTATCTGAATGACATCATTATCAACCAGTTGCTTTCCAGTATTTTCCTCCCTGACTGCCCATGCTTTTTAGGCCTGATATGGGTCCCTTTTTTTCTTTTGTGATTAAACACCAGACAATCCAGTGTGGACACTGTTGAATTTCCAAGGTGCCTGCTCATTTATTTCAATATTTCCTGTTTATTAAATTAAATGTTTATTTGAGATGCCTTTTATTACATGAGATACTGTTTTATTGCATCTTCGTGAGAATTAATTTGCTTATTGTGCCTTCAGAGTGTTGTGTGTATGTGTCTTCAAGTCGCCTGTTGACTTACAGTGACCCCATGAATTTCATAGGGTTTGTTAGGCAGGGAATAATCAGAAGCGTTTTGCCAATTCCTTCTTTTGAAATATAGCCTCTAGTTTTCCTTGGTAGTCTCCTATCAAAACACTAGTCAGCCTTTCTTAAGTGCCCCAGTCCTTTTTTGGGGGTGAGGAGGGGTAGCAAAGTGAACTAGGATGGAATTTTGTTATAGTCTTAGCTTCTTTCTTATATTAAGAAGCCAAAACCAAGGAAAACTATGGAGGATGAAGGAGAATGTAAACTGCAGTTGTGGATGAAATCCACTGCACCTACTAGATGTGTATAAGCCCAGTTGTACTGTTGGGTGCTGTTGGTGTTGGATAAGCTCCTCTCACCCCGTTCTGTGCCCCACAATGAACTATTTCTGACTGGCTATAACTGTCACTCCAGCCTAATTATACCCATCTTCTTTTCTTCAGAGTAATTAATATACAATTAAAAGGAACAGATGGAATTTCCCCAAGACTTCTGTCTATTTGTGAGCCTGCTGCATGTTGTGGAATCCTGACAAGAATTAATGTGTGAAACTAGGCTGTGTAAAAAGAAAATAATTACAAAATAGTTGTTTTGCTTTAGATTTTTGTAATGAGCAAAGTCCTTTCCTTCCTCACTCCTTCCAAAAAAAAACAAAAAAAAACTGACTATTGAAGTAATAAGGATGAACCATTATACATGTATAAATGTCTCTGTTATTAGCACTTTTGAAGACTTACTCTTGACATAACTATCTCAAGAAAAGTTAGTTGGTGTCATTTTATCTGAGTTCTTAGTTTAAATTTCAAAGTGTTTTTAAAAAATTCTTTCTCATCATTGATTTACTTTTTTTGGTATACGTTGTTAGACACTTTGAGCATCTCAGCTGCAGGAGAAAGCAGTTTACAAATTTCACTGTAAACAAACAAACCAACAAGCATGACTTGCCTCTACTTAAAATTCAGGCTGATTAAAATGGATTTGCTCCTCTTTTAAGTAACAAGTATAAACCCTGTTTGTATTTTCTTCAGTGGACAGCACATTCAGTGAAACTTACAGATCTATGATGCCACTTTAATTGCCATGGTTCCATCCCATGAAATCCTGGGATTTACAGTTTCTGGAGGGATATTTAGAACTCTCAGCCAGAGAGCTCCTCTAGTGCCTCCCCAATTACAAACTCCTGGACTCCATAGGATACATCATGGTAGATAATACTAAACTATAAATATATAGAATACTAAATACTAAACCATAAATATATAGAAGTATTATAACTGTGTAGAATGAGATGAACATCAGTAATGACAGTTACTTCCATACACTGGCTTGATTCTAGAAGATGGGAGCAAGTTTACTTCTTATTGAATGATCTGGTAAAATTCTGCTTGCATCCTCATATGTCAGAAGTTATAAGAGCCGAAGACAAGTTTTTTTTTCTTTTCTTTTAATACCCTCCTCAATCTTCCTCCCACCAAACTCTAGTAAGGCCATTTCTGCACTACACTATTACAGTGCTATTATTCCACTTTCAAAATCCTATGGAATCTTGAGGTTTTTAGTTTGGAGAGGAGCATTTAGAATTCTCAGCCAGAGAGCTCTTTGGCCTCAGTAAACTACAAGCCCCAGAATTCCATAGGTTGTTGACAGTGGAATAATAGCACTATAGCAGTGTAGTGTGGAAATGGCCTAAAAGAATCAGGCCAGTTATCGCCAAAAATAGGCAATTGATTCTGTGTCTAAAATCCAGGCAGGACCCAAATATTAGAAAGTATGTTAGCAGTAGCTGGAATGAACGTTCACAAGAAAAGAATTCCACCATGAAAAAGCACAACTCTCTTGTGTAAGAGGAAACTGAGGGTGACAGCCCTGCTTACTTGGAAATCAGTTCCACTAAAAAGCAGAGGTAATACTGCCTTTCTCTTTAAAATGATTAAGTAGGAAGACTGCAGTAACATGCACGCACTCACGCCCCTATTCCCAGGCTATCCCCTCTCACACACAGATTTCTCCTAAGCTTCCCATGCTAGCCTAACAATGGTTAATCATTTTTGTGCCATTATTACTCATCCCTGTGCGGTAGTAACTCAATGTGTTTCCAAGACACTTTGGAGGTAAAGTCTCTTGCATGTGTGCCGACATGGATCCCACACTGACAGAACCAATTTTTGTAGCTCTGGCAGCTGCTTGGTTGCCCTTTGATTTTTAGCTTGAGCGACTGAGGATGGGGACTGGATTCTTGGAAGTCATGGAAGTCTACCATTTGTGCACTTGACCTTTGTGCAATCCTGGCTAGTTGAGGCAGTCAGAGGGAGACTGACAAAAGAGACAGAGAAAAATGTTTCCCTAAGAGATTGCTCTGCCGTTCAGTCTGAATCCTGCTGTATTTTCTTCTCTGTTCAGAAAGTCAGTTCTAAGCCAAGCCATATCAGACAATTATCAACTTTTTTAGTCTTATGTTCACATTGGAGCAAAGTCCTCAAGTATGTGAGAGTGACCCGTGCAATTGTGACCCATTTCCAGCATGGTGCTGATTGGCTGTCTGCCATCCAAGTTGATTTGAGGAGTGAAAGGCTCTTGGCTTCTCCGGGGGATGATCTACACAGGGAACCAAACTAGAGAAATGTTGGCTTTGTGTTGAGCCCAATTCAAGGTGCTGGTCTTGATATACAAAGCCTGAAACAGCTTGAGGACAGGATATCTGGAAAACCACATGAACCTGCCCAAAATCTAAGATCACCATCAGAGGTGCCGTTACATGTCCCACCAGCCCACGAGGCTAGGTGGTGGGCACACATGACAGGGCTTTCTCTGTAACAGCAGAGTTAAAGTGGAGTCCTAGTACTATAATCGTGTGACGCTAAAGTGGACCATATCTGCATGAAAATAGTGGGGCAGATAATATGAGGATCTTGGGTATGTTTATTTATTTAAAAAGAAACATATTCAGCAATCCTTAAATTAGCAGGCCCAAGATTCAAGATAGCTGACAATATGAGGAAAATAATATGTATGAAGCATAAGACTTTTAGAAAACGATGGCTCATAGAGACTCTATATATGAGGATTCAGACTAACAGAAGCAGAAGAGGGGTAATGAACTTTCACTAATAAGGATTTATCAGGATGTGATGACTTGATACAGAATGATTAGCCATGGTAAAAGCTGGGAGTGGGGATATTTGTCTGTGACAAAAGCTGTTTTCAAAAACTGGAGGGACACATGAAGACAAGGATGCTAAAGAATACGTGTGGTGAATATGGCTTCCAACTTTCCCAATCTGATAAGAACAGTCATGATTAATTCTCTGTCATCCCACTTTTTCAGCTGCTTTTAAAGTGCCCCAGTTTCTTTCTTTTCCTCCCACTTTCACCCTCTGTCCTCACCTTACTTCAATTGCTGCAAAGGGCAAAAGCAGTTTACTTTCAATTCAGCAGGAGGAAGAGGAGAGAAGGGAGCAGAGTCTTGCCCTTCCCTGTAGGTTCACGGGAAAGCAAACAGCTACAGCCTTTCCTAGTTCATGTGTCCTTCCTCAATAATTTTTGAAGAGCATCTTAAACACACTCTGATGTTGCTTGGCCATCTGGTTTTCATCTTTGAATTGTTGCACACCTCAATCCCCATTTCTTCATTGAAAGGGCTGGAAGAGCTCCAAATAGGTATGATTATTCACAAAGAGGGCCCTTTACAAGCAGTCAGGAACCCTGCTTGTTTTGGGTTTCTGATTTTGTAGAGAAGCTCTCAATACATGCAATCCAGAGCTTGGAAAAGTTGCCTGTTTGCATTATAGCTCTTGGTGTCTCCCTTGCCACTGGGCCTGGTGTTGATTGACATCTTTATAAAGAACTTGGATGATGGAATAGAGGGCATGTATAATCAAATTTGTAGATGACACCAAATTAGGAGGGACGACTAATAACCCAGAGGACAGAAACAGGATTCAAAATGCCCTTAACAGATTAGAGACCCGGGCCAAATCTAACAAAATAATTTTCAACAGACATGACTCTGAGGTACAAAATTTAGACAGAAAAAATGAAATGCACAAACACAGGAGAGGCAGTGCTTCACTTGACAATAGCAGGTGTGAAAAAAAGATCTAGGGGTCTCAGTAGGCTACAAGCTAAACAGAAACCAACAGTGTGATGTGATCACCACAAAGCCAGAGGAAAAGGAGTAAAATGTCCATATGAAGGGAAATAATATTATCATTCTATTCTGTTTTGATCAAACCTCAGCTAGAATATTGTGTCCAGTTCTGAGCATCACCTTTGGAGTGTGCGCAGAGGAAAACAACCAAAATGGTAAAAGATCTGGAAACCAAGCCTTTTAATGAACAGCTTAGGGTATGCTTAGGTTGGCGATGAGGCTATAGAGAAGTGATACAATAGTCATCTTTAAATATCTGGATGATGTCAGAAGATGAAGTAAGCTCATTTTCTGCTGATCCAGAGAATAGGATACAAATCAATGGATTCAAAATGAAAAAAAAATAGATTTCATCTGAATATTAGGAGGAACTTCTTGATGGTAATTACCGTTCAACAGTGGAATAGATTGTTTTGGGAGGTGGTGGAGTCTTGTTCTTTGGAAGTCTTCAAACAGAGGTTGGACATGTTACTGCCTTTGCTAGCCCGAGTTTGTGGGATATTAAAATATCATTTGATATCAATAATTTGGCCTTCTTCACCCATTCCTCTCCACGTGCTTGCGAGGCCCCTGGACAAGCACGCACACAGGCACGGCCGACAATAGCCGAACCATTCAAATCCCAATCCAGGAAGGCCAGTCATTGCCAAATGCAGCTTTAGGAGACCTCAAGGCAAGTACCACATTATGTATGCACGCTACTTACAAAAGATCCCCTGCCCCGAGCAGGCAGCTTGATGAGCGGACTATACAACTCTCAAGCACTCCGCATTTGCATACTGGCCACTCTATTGACAACTCTGTCATAATTCCATCATGCAAAGTACTGACCTTTCGGAGGCTTTGTCTCCAGCCCAAAACTCATTGTTATCCCCAAGTACGGACTAGCCTGCAGCCACAATTTTCCCTATAAGAACCCCTGACTTTGAGCGTCTCGCTGAATCGCTCTTGGCTTCCATCCCGCCTTGCTGTCGCTTTGTCCAGCGAGCCCTCCCCTCAGCCCCACGTGCTGAGATCCACACTCCCCAGCTTCTTTGCTGTTACCGGGCTTCAGGACAGGTATAGTATTTCCCATACCAAACCTCCTCTCAAAATCCCTCTATCTCACTCCTACCTTTATTTCTATAGTTCCTTGTGTGAGTGTATTGCATACACGTGTTTGATTGTATTTCAATAAACCAATTATTATTATTTCAACTTCTGCCTTATCATTGACTCGGCCTGACCCTGTAGACATAGGGTTCAAGATCTCGCTACGTTACCCTGCCTCTTGCATTGCAAACTTGTGCTCTGTGCTAATTCCCTCTCCATTGTTTGAGCACATTTAGGTGTCCCTCCCGGGATCCCCAGAAATCAGGGTAACAGAGAGCTGTCTGTCAGGAGTATGTATTCCTAAATGGCCCTTGATGTCCCTTCCAGCTCTTACGATTCTGTGATTCTGTGAAGTAAACTTTTCAAGTCTGTAACCTGGACGCTGCCTGTTTGTCTTTTTTCTCAAAAAAGAAAGTTGATTGCAATGGGATGTGCTGAGGATTCAACATATTTCTGTGCTTAACCTGTACTGAAGGAGTCTCCATCTTATCAGATCCAGGCTGGCATTCTGTTGGTTAGTTCCAACTAGGGGACGCCCTTTCAACATATCAGTAAAACCCATTGATTCCATGGGATTTACTTTAGTCAAGACTAACAAAAGGATTTAGGACTCTCAATCTCCATCCTTTCCACCACAGCATGGAGCACTCTACCCAACAGTAGTTTAAAAAGTAAGATTTCCAAGTTCTGAAGCCATTATATCTGCACTTCTCTGAAATTAATCCCACTCCCCATCCTTCCACATGTTCACAGAAAACCTGAGAGAAAGCATTGTACTGATTCTGGAAAAGAAGAACATGAGTTCTTTGGCTGTGGCTGAGGCATAGGCAGTGCTATCTCTGTACTCTTTGTCCCAAAGAAGCTGAAACTTTCTGCAGGTTTGGCAGGAGATCTCAAAAGGGCAGCTGGAGCATCATAAAGAGCTGGCTTACTCCTTGCCCTGTCCGTTGGCTGCTCCTTTGCTTGTCAGTGTAGCTGTGATGTAAGAGTCCATCACCCTTTGTGCTTTTGTTCCACAGAACCCCCTCCCTCTTATGCCATCACTGCCCAGCTGTCTGAGCCCTGCCAGCTCCAGCAAGCTGTTCCATTCAAGGCAATACTGGGTGCCAATCGATGAAAGAGAACCAAACAGCCAAGACCTCACTCCCCTTTAAGCTGCCGGGTCATTCATTTCTGTAATGTAAGCTTTCAAAACTTAGAACTACTCTTTCAGAGGTGAATTTCGTATCAGTGGATAATTTGGTACAGTCAAGAAAGAGCATCTCAAACAGAAGACTTCCTTTGTAGCATTTTATTCTTAGCAGTAAAAGTAGCATTTGATCTAGTTCTAGTAGCATCATTTTGCTTTCTCACACAATGCATGAAAGGTAGCCTAGCTATATAATGCAGTCTAAAGGAACATTTACACTTTCAGGTTAGGACATAACTCCCGTCAACCCAAATACTATAGACAAGGGTGAAGCAGGATGTTAGCATTACAGTCTAAAAACAAAGCTTGCATATGCTATTTTTAAAAACTACAACTTCCAGTAGCCATGACAATGTTTGCTGAGAAATCCTGCAAACTGTAGTCCAAAAAGTAACTTTTCAAAGCTCTGCCAAAAACATATAGCGGGCCACAAGTTGCCAAGCTCTGCTGTAGGAAACTGTTGTGATGAATCATCTCTTCCTTATTTTCCTCATTAAAAATAAATATATTACTAAAACAGCGTCATGTAAAGTAGAAACCCAATCAGCTTCCCAGTTAATAACCAAAACCAGAAGTACGGCTAACATGTTTTTTCAGGGTATCATGAAACACAATTAGTTTAAATGTGCTCCAATCACAAAGAGTTTAGAAACAGATTCTGAGTAAGTTAACATCAAAGCAACCCTGCAGAGAAATGATTCCATTTCAATCTTAAATTACAAAGAGTCACCGAAGAAATAATTACAATCATTATAAAAGAAATAGAAATTAAAATAAATCCTACTTAATTTAGAAAATAACCCCTTTTCTCTTTAATGGCCAAGTTGATGACTTTTTCAAACTAGTGTTGAAGGTATAATCTAGTCTGGGGGATAACATCAGGTGTCCATCAATAAATAACCTTTTTCCTTCAAGCAAAAAGGCTTCATTCCTAGGCCAAATTGTTTGTAAGCTACATCACAGATTGAAAAAGCATATATTTCCACTAGCTCATTTAGAACAGTAATTTAGCCCAGATAACTTAATTTGGATTTACTTCTGAACAGAGCCTGGGAAGTTGCTTTCAAGAGGAATAAATATAATGGAATGTTGAAATCATTCCTAATGGAGCAATGGTGCTGTGATGCTCTGGAACTTGGGCCATTTCCACATCTTTGAGGCCCCTCCCTAAACTTCAAACCCCAGGATTCCATAGGATGTTGGAAGTGGAATAATAGCGCTATGACAGTCTAGTGTGGAAATGGCCTAGGACCCAGAGCATCATCCTATGAATGCTAAGTTATGGATGGCTTCTTCAGCATGTCCCTAGATTCATTCTCCTTCAAGGTAGCTTTCCAAAATCTCTTTGTGGGTAAATAGGCTTAGGATTCAGTTTCATGAGTCCGTGGCTTAAACACTAGGAATCTCTCATCTCCGTTTTCAAACTCTTAGCCCAGTTGTCCACTGATTACAGCAGAACAGTGGGATTATCTTGTGCAGCTAATATTGCTCATGGCTGTTTTCCAAGATTAGGCTGAAGAGAAAGATGATGTAGTTTCTTTATCTATCTGTCTATCTGTCTAGGCCTTAGATATACTAGATACTTGACATGCACACATTTTTGAATGCCACGTCTTTTGGTAACTTCCCAGTAAAGGTCACACTACCCATTACACTACATGTGAAATTAGCAACCACTACGATGGATTAAAACATTTCAGATTGTTTGTTATTGTTGTGGGTGTTTCTCATCAACCACAGAATGGACATTCAGGGGGCTATTCCAGCAAAACCATGAGCCCTGGAGTTGGTGAGCAGGGAACCACAGCAGCCTTCTGCCTGCAGAATTCTTATGCTACATGGGACAATGTAAGGTTTGGGCTGTTAAGTGTAATGCAGAGTGAACAACCAGAATGCCAGAGGTTAGGGGGCCACATTGGACCTGCAGGGACTCTTGGGAGACATCCCGCCCCCATTGTCCCACCCCCAAATTTGCTCTGGTTATGTTATTTGGGGGGGGGGGCATTTTAGACTCTAGAGAGGACTTTTAAAACAGAATTTGACCAGAAATTTGTGCCACAGAACTGGCATGGGGAGAGGTGTTAAGTAGATTTAATATCTAGCTTGAGCCCTAACTTTCTATGTAATAAGACCCAGACTCTGGAATGAAGAGATGGGGTAAACCATCTAACCCTGTTTACTAAACATGTGCTTGCCCATTGAGCTATGTTGCAGGAATTTGTGTTTGTGTTGACTTTTGTGCTAAAAAGAGCATGTGTGGGAGAAGGGAAATGAAACCCACCTCTCATTGTGCTCTGCTTCTTCAAACCATTTTCTTCCTACCTCACTCCAATACTTAAGAGTAAGCCCGAAGAAAGAAAAATGGATTAAACCAATGGAGGATGGCAAGATAAATGTGTGAAATGATAGAATTCTTTCTCAGCTCCCCTGCGAGTTCCTTTTAACATGAAAATGGGCAAACACATGTCTGTCTTTGCTTGAAACCTCTGAGCAAATGGGAAATGGCACATGACAGGGACACCTCTGTCCAGTGAGAAGTCATATGTAAACGCTGGCTGGATTTTAAAAAAAAAAATGCAGGGGTAGCCATGTTGACCATAAGACAAAATCCAAAATGCATAATGTGTTGATATGTTTATGAGGTGAACTAAGAGTATGTCCACGCTACAGGACTTTGATCTCTTTGATCCCATTTTAACCAGCATGATGCTATCCTATGGAATTGTGGGATTTGTAGTCTAGTGAGGCATTTAGAATTCCTGGTTTTGAGGGTCTAATGATGTAGTTCAGGGGGGTGCACTAGAGAATTCTAATTACCCACCACGCTACAAAACCCAGGATTTCATATGATAGTACCATAGTAATTAAAGTGGGATCAAACTGCTATAAATGTGCAGGGTAGATAAATACCAAAAGGTGCAAACTACATCACACTAGTTTTCAAAGCTTGTAGAGTTCATCATCAGATAAATATGGTTTTTAAAAACCATGCAAGGGAAGGAAAGGGACAATATTGGAGTCCCAGTGTTTCTATTTTTGCTTATCTATTAGCTAGAGAAGAAACAGCTCATGGAAATGGGTACCATATGATATCTCAGCCCACTCCAAATAGCAATATCAAAAATGTAAGTTAAAATTACCCACCTGGTATTCTACACAGCTTCCTTCTCATTTGAATTGGTGGTCAGCTGCTGCATGTTAGCATGTCATTACAGCATTCACTTGGGCCACAGAACTCCTGCTGTGCTAATGCATCATTCTAAGAGAGGCACTTGAAATGAGATCAGAACAATATAAAATGCTACATTGAGGACTGCATTGTCAATGTCTGGTGTGCCACTGCAATGGGTTCTAGAAGCTGGGGAATATAGATGTGTTGTTATGTGCCTTCAAGTCAACTCCAACTTATGACAACCCCCTCTTAGAGTTTCCTTGGCAAGATTTATTCAAAGGAGATATGCCATTACCTTCCTCTGAGGCTGAAAGAGGCAACTTGTCCAAGGTCACCCAGTGGTTTTCAATGACCAAGCAGGGATTCAAATCCTGGACTTCCAGAATCACAAGAAGACAAAACCTTTGAGTGGTGAGTGGATAGAGAGCATGGACTTGAATTCCTTTTCCCTATGGAAAGAACTTATCCTGTTCACGTTCCCTGCTACAAGAGATGATTGGTGGGATTTCAAGTTTTTTTTTAAAGGTCTATGAAAATAAAACCATATGTGCGGAGTACAACATTTTGTAATATTTTGTGGGGTTGTGCTTTCTAAGAACATACAGTCCATGCCATTCCACTGACACAGTTTGAAGCAAGCAGCCTCCAGGCTGAAAGTATGTGTTGGGGGTAATCCCTTCCTCAACCATAACTAAATACAGGTGAGATTCAAATTCTGCCACTTTTCATAGCTGCAAGGCAGTACAGGGGGCCATCAACACCAATCAAACAAAGCAACAAAGAGAAAAGACCAAAAGAATCTTGGTGCAAATCAGCATTCAGCCGGGTCTGGCCGTTTCAAGTGTGCCATCTGACTACTATACGAGTGCCCAATAGACAGCCCATGCAGGCAGAGTCAGATGCCACGGGCAGGCCTTCGGGGAAACATTCTTATGTTCCCCGCTAAATATCATGTAGATTGGTGATGGATCTTGGCTTTGTCGGAGGTGCCTGAGTGATGCACCAAGTGGCTCACAATAGATGCAGTGTGTGCAAATGAGAGGCGGTGGAGGCAAGGAGGGGCTCTATAAATATTCATGGGCAAGAGTTCCCTGATCAAAAGGCATAATTCTGTTTTCTTTTATAATATATCTGGTTAATACAGACTTAATGAACGAATGAATAATAAATTAGTCCAATTTTGTTTTCTTTCTTTTCAGAAGTGCAGGCTCAAAGGGGGACTTTGTACGAGTTTGATTGATAGGCGAGGCTTGCTGGGAAATCTGTTACCCAATTGTTTATTAAATATGAAACAAATGATGGTGGAGTCATTTTAATCTTGTTGTGGCAGTGCACGCTGGTGGCACCAATCAAGTGCAGGAGGGTGGAATCCTTACCTGGTGAACTATTCTGCCTGCTGTGTGTGTGTGTGTGCGCGCGCACGCATGCACGTGTGCACAACTGTTTTTTGGTTGTTGTTGTTGTTGTTGTTGTTGTTTTTAGCTTATCCAAAAGGGAATTGAAAGGGTCAGGGGAGGGACGATTCAAGACTTTCCTTGGACGTGAGGAAATAAGTGGTGCTAGTAAAAACAAAGACCGAAAAACAGCTGGAGGGGTAGCCCTGTTAGGTGAGCCCCCCCCCCCCTTCCCTCTTTGGGAGCTTCTTTAAAAATCTCTGAAACTCAGAACACAGCAAGGATTTCCTCATTAAATGACTGAACAGCAAGGGTCATGACCCCAAGTTGTGGGGGGATTTAAATACAGAAACAGCATGAGGAGCTGTTTCACTGCCACAGTTATCTCCCTTAGCATTCCTGTCTGCCTTTGGTTCACTCACTGTTTATAGCGCATCCACAAAAGGTTACTGTTAAATCACCACCCTCTGAATCACTATCCTCCTGTCTCATTCCTCCATCCCACTCACCACCACCCCGCTATTTCATACCCTCTGTGTCCTAATGTGGCAAGGACAGTCCCAAGTAATCCTCTGTCATCCCACTTTTCCAGCTGCTTTGAAAATGTCCCTGTTTCTGTCTGTTCCTCTCACTTGCCCTTGCTTGTCCTCCACTTATTTCAACTGCTTCAAACTGAGTTCAAGGTACAAATGTAGTCCTAGTACTAAAGTAGTTTGCACTCAATAAACCAAGCAGAGGAGGAAAGGAGGAGGTGGAATCCTACCCTTCCCTGGAGGCTGAGGCAAAAGGAAGCTGCTACAGCCTACTGTTCTGCCTCATTAACAACTTTTGCTATCTTGACCACATTATGATGTTGTCGGGCTGCATGCCTCCCAGTTTTCATCTGTGAAATACTGAAGTCTGATGTAGTGATTTGAGTGTGAGATTAGGGCTGCAGAAGACCAAGGTTCAAATTGCACCTCAGCCATGAAACTTGGACAAGTCACACTCTCTCAGCCTCAGAGGAAGGCAATGGCAAGAAACCTCTGTGATGGACTCACCTTTGGGTCTCCATAAGTTGGAAATGATCTGAAGGCACACATTAACAACAACATGCCACTTTCTGCTTCTATCTTTCTCCAGACCTGAAAAAACTTCTTTGGTGGTAGGGAGATGGGGAGGAACAAAAATGTAGTACAGTCTCAACAAAGATAATGCAAGTGCTGCTACACTATCTTTACCTGTAGTGTAAACTCAACCTGTGTAACAATGTATCAGAGAGATGAACCGTCTCTGCTTGGCACATATTTATATAATCTTCTCAAACGATTAAAATTTCAATTTCATTTGTTTTGTTTTTTTTAAAGAAATAATACTCAAATACTTTTCGGAGTCTATTAAAAAAATCAAAATATTTGCAGAATAGATGTCAATGAGTGTTATAGAACAAAAAAAAGAAAACCCTAATTGCTTTTGAACAACCTTTTTGCAGAACATAACTACCATCACTTTAACATCATTATCTTTCCCCCAGTATATGCTTTCTGACCCAAATGAAACATTAAACACTATGGCCCTTTCCGCAACTTACTTTTTCTTGGTGCTGGGGTGCAGGGATCGCGTGAGCACCCTCTTGCGAGAGGATCTCGCTTCCCCGCTGCTTCGGCTCCGCAGCTGCTGCCTGCTAGCCGGCAGGCAGCCTGAGGGCTCCGCCTCTTCCTTCCGCAGTGCAGCCTGGGATTTTCCCAGGCTGCGCTGGGGCAGGAAGCACGAGCGCCATGGCTCCGGAGGCTCTGCACACATGGTAAGTGCACGCAAGGCCCTGGAGCGGTGCATGATCGCGCACCGTTTTTGGCTACAAGCTGAAAATGTAATAGTGCACGATCGGTGCCTGCCAGCCCCAGCAGCGTTACGTGATCGCGAGGATGTCATGGGGATGGCTCCTCGCAATCGCGCAATGCCCCAGAGGCCCTTTCGCATGGCAAATGCCACGCGAAAAGGGCTTAAGTTTATTGACATTTCATAAATTATAATCAGGATCAGACCATTGTGCTTAAGATCAGTTGATGCAATATTCCTGGCAGAAAATAGCAAAAACTCAGAATGAGAAGTCAAGGAAGAAAGTGCAGAAGCTGGATTACATTTGAACATCAAGAAAACAAAAATAAGAAGCACAGATGATTTAAATAAATTTAAAGCAGACAATGAAGATGTCAAAATAGTCAAAGTTTCCCTATACCTTAAAGTTTTCCTATGGCTCAGTCTTTAATTAAGATGGAGACTATAGTAAAGAAATAAAAAAAAAAGACTGAGGCCCTTTTTGCACAGCATTTTCGATGTGAAAGGGCGCCTGGAGTGTCGTGCGATTGTGAGGAGCGATCTGCACGACGCACTCATAATCTCGTGATACTCCAGGGCCGGCAGGCACCGATCGCACACCTTTTCATTTTCGGCTAGAAGCCAAAAATGGTGCACGATCGCGCATTGCTCCCGGGCCCCGCATGCACTTACCTGGTGTGCGGAGCCTCCAGAGCTGCGCCGGTCGCGCTTCCTGCCCCAGCGCAGCCTGGGAAGGTCCCAGACTGCGCTGCGGAAGGAAGAGGCAGGGCTCTTGAACGAGCAGGCAGCCCGTGCGGAGAACGGACCCCAGACACGAAGGACCCCGGACACGAGACCCTCTCACTGGAGGCTGCTCACGTGATCCCCGCACTGCAGTGCCAAAAGAAGGTAAGGTGTGGAAAGGGCCTAAGACTTGGAAGGGCAGCTATAAAGGAACTAGATAAGATCCTTGATTGTGAAGACATGTTTTTAAATACTAAAGTCAGAATCATTCAGGCTATAGTATTTCTGATTGCTATGTCTGGTTGTGAAAGATGGACAGTGAAGAAAGCTGACAGGAAGACATTAACTATAGCCATCTCTCCATTTGCAGGTTTCACTTTTGCAGATTTGATTATTCACGGATTATTTGCTGTCACCTCTGCTGCCTCTCTGTGCCATTTTTAATAGGGACAGCAAGCCTCATGAGACTGAGAAACTGCGAACAAGGGTTGTAAGTCCCTATTAAAAATGGTATAGGGCAGCAGTGGAGGTGGCAGTAAGCCCCACCAGCCACCCGCTTCTGCCTTGTGAAGGAACCGTGATGCCTCAAAGGAATCCATGGTGGGTTCAATATGGTGTTACTTTTTTGTGTGTTAAATTTGGTTTGGAAGGGTCTAGAGTTATTCATGGTTTTTCCACTTTCACAGGGGTCCTGTGCCCCTAACCCTAGCAAATACAGAGAGACGACTGTAATTTGAAATGTGGTGCTAGAAGAGGGTTCTGCAGATACCATGACCTGCCAAAAAGACAAATGAATAGATCTTAGAGCAAATCAGGCCTGAAATCACACTAGAAACCAAAATGGCCAAACTGAGGCTTATTGTACTTTGGACATATCATGGGATGGCATTACTCATTGAAAAAGACAATAATGCCTGGTAAAGAGCTTTGTAGTAGAAATGGAGACAGATTGCATTACAGGTAGAAAAACCCAATCAATGAAGCCATGGCTGCTCTAATTTTGCAAGACCTAAACAAGGCTACAGATTACTAGAACTCTTGGGGGCTGCTCATTCAAACAGTTGCTGTAAGTGAAAGCCAACTTGAAGACAATTAACAACAAGATGGACCTTGGAAGGTTTAGAAGGGGTGTGTAGCTACAAAGGGCTAGTCTAGGTCATAGGCCAGCATGTGTTCCTCCCAGTAAAATGTTGGGAGGGGCCTGCCAGAGAGATACATCATGCATTGGCAGGCCTGATGCTCCTAACAATTAGGATAGGGAGAAGAATCAGCCAGTAGTGGTGATGTCTGATGAGGGGACCACAGCCCTATGCCACACCAGATCAGAACAGAGCTTGGGAAAGTGCCTTTATTGTCTGGAGAATTCTAGGAGCTGTAGTCTAAAAAAAGAACTTGGTTAAACTTTTTGCCAAAAAGTTGTTGTAAGTGGGATTCCTAGATCCCACACTCTGCCCCTTTTCACTGGTCTTCAGGATCAGAGAGAGAAGTCTCAAAGTGAGAACTGGCCTTTGCAAAGTATGTGTGTTTGTGTGTGTGTATGTGTGCACGTGCATGCACATGTGTGAGTCTTGAGGGAAAGGTGGAATATAAATAAAGATGGTGGTGGTGGTGGGGATGGCAAAAACAACAATATAATTTTACACTTTTTTTAGGCTTGATGGGAGGTTTTATTTGAACGGTACCATCCTCTGTGCAGATGTGGTTGATGCTTAAGGTATTGAATGTAGTGACATCATCGGGGGCTTCCCCTTGTGACGTCAGCCTTGAAATACCACCAGAGTCTGGCTACTGTCAGATTATAAGGGTTCATCCCTATAGCTGAGATTTGGCCCTGAAATCTCAGAGCTGTGGACAGTCCTGACCTGGCACGCCTACTTATAAGTTTGAACCAATAAATGGTCTCTGTGGCTATGGGCAGGGACTGTCTTAACCAATTATAACATAAGCCTTGCTGGGAGCCTTTTTAGCTAAAGAGGAGAATAGAAATGCTTTAAATCACAACATAAACATTAATAAGACTGGGGGTAAATTTCACCCCAGATTCCCTGAGCATGGCTAGTGCCATTCTGTCTTGCCCTCATAGGTGCTGTGTGCCCAAGGCCCTATAAGGTGCCAAGGCAGTGGCAATTCTGCTTGTCACTGCTAGCATAAGAGCGATTATTAGGTAGCACTAGGAGCTCCCTATTTGGAAGATCCTTTGTGGCTGGGTTTGTATTGTTGTTATTTCAGAAAGAGTAAGTGACAAAGTCAGTGCAAGACAAACAAGGGCTGGTTTCACTGTTACTTAGCCACTCTGTAGTCATGGGAAAACTGTTTCCTTTTTAATTCTTCTTCTTTCAGTTATTTCAGTGAGTGTTGGGAGCACCAGCCTATATAGAATTAGAAAGATGCAAAGAGAAAATAGACCCCACAAACACCACTCACACTGACTCAATCTAGAGCACTTACAAAGTCAATCAGAGCATCTACACATCCAGAATACTTAAACATGCAAGGTGCTTCACTTGCCAACCTTATTGTCTTTTTCTGTAGCTTCACATTATTACAGCAGGCAGTGGTCCCAACATGGATGTTCTGTGCCTACATCTACTTTTTTAAAAACTGAATGTGAGTTACCTGTATCTGAGGAAAATATTTATTTATGCCACCATAAGTGCCACATTTAAAGCTTCCTTCACACAGTAGCCATACACCTCCTTGGCGTATTCAATTTTTGCATATCAGCACTATTGTTACAGGGATGTGCATCACACTGACAGGCAGATGCTTCACCTATTAGGGGCTGAGCAGATGCCAGACACCACCCCTGAGCCATACAGGGGGGTGAACCCCAGAATATCATTCAACATGGGCTTCATATTCTTTAACCGA
This sequence comes from Cyclura pinguis, assembly GCA_030412105.1. NCBI lineage: Eukaryota > Metazoa > Chordata > Lepidosauria > Squamata > Iguanidae > Cyclura > Cyclura pinguis. Next base: position 93,628,158 of record CM059600.1, on the reverse strand, counting down.
GCACAGCTTTCACCTCCAAGAGTACAGCCCAGAAAGACTTGGCCAAGGCAAATGGATGCTGTTAGTCTTTATTCACTGAGTCTCTCTATAAAATGCACTTGCGGGCCCATTTCGGTTCCAAGACAGCAGATGTCCATCCAAAGGCAACACTATCTGCAACCAGTAACTGTGGCAATTTAATAAGATGACTCAGGGTTTAGTCTGAGCTTTCCAACTGTACAAGGAGCTTGAGGACAAATACCAAGGAATTGTTTCTCCCAGTCCTGCTGGCACCCTGTGTTGTTTTACATGATAATACAGTGTGTCATAGAAAGTGTTGATGGCAGCCTTGCCAAGAGTCTAGCTGAAGAGACATTGGCACTATGCCTGAAATGAGATGTGACCAAATAAAAATTGACATAATTTATCTAATAGTGAAAGTCATAAAATTTGGGATGGAAAGGAAAACTCTCTAGAACAGTGGTTCCTAAACTTTAGTCTTCCAGGCAATTTGGACTTCAGCTCCCAGAAGCCCAAGACAGCTTACCCAGCTGTCAGGACAGCTGAGAACTGAAGTCCAAAACATCACAGGGACCCAAATTTGGGAACCACTATTCTAGACGGCGGTGTGATTCAGACAATTTGCACTGGTTCACCCACACTGATTGATAAAATCAGTTGTGTTCATGGCTGCTTTTCAACATGTGCAGCACCCTCTGTGTGTCTGTGTACGTGTGTGTGTGTGAGAGAGACAGACAGTGAAACAGAGTGGCCAGGGAAGGAAGAGGAGGCAAGAACAGAATGCTGAAGGCGAAACACTGAAAGCAGTGCAGATGGGCAGCTGGGACTGTTGGAGAGGGGATGCATGCAGAGAGACATGGAAGGTGTAGAATATAAGAAGGCGTGAGTGAGGGTGGTCAGGCATGTGGGAGTGAGGACAGTAGCGGGGAAAGCAAAGCAAGAGGCATGAGACAGTTCATCTCCAGGAGAAGCTTGCAAGTGAATAAGGGTGGTTGCAATTGAAAAGGCGGTGGGGTGGGGTGGGGTGGGGTTGCAGCCAGATAGCATGATGGTTAATTGAAGGAGGGAGCGGAACTGAAGCTGATGACACTGGGCAAGGGATGTGATTACTCTTGGGATGGGGAGGAGGAGGAGAACACCCATCTCGCCCTGCCCCAGTCAGGAGTTTTACTTGTACGCATGGGTGCTCATTCTTATCAGGAGTTTGTGTGCACACACAGGCATGCATGCATGTCATCATCATCATTAGCACCACCACCACCACATGTTGTAAGAGAAATAACAAATCATACCACAGTTGAAAATTGTTAGTTAACATGTACATATCTGGAGGAAAAACCAGACAGAACAGGCCATTAGTTATTTTGAATGGTACCACTGTCTCTAGATGACAGTGAACTCTGTGGCTGTAGTGCCAAAGGAGCGCTGAATGCCGTTGACAAACCTGCAGAACACAGTGACTTCCAAGCAGTTGGACTATGACTCTGGAGACGAGGGTTGGAATCCCCACTCAGCTGTGGAAACCTACTCGGTGACCTTGGGCAAGTCACACTCTCTCTGCTTCTGAGGAAGGCCATGGCAAATCCCCTTTGAACAAATCTTGCCAGGAAAATCCCATGTTAGATTTGCCTTAGGGCCACCATAAGTCAGAAATGACTTGAAGACACACAGCAACAAAATATAAGGCTATGGAGAGTGAAAGGTAACTGTAATCACTTTAATTATTATTATCTTTTTCTTACCTATCAGTTTTAAAAAACTATCTTGCTCTTGATTGAAGCCCATATTGCCAGCTGCACAAAAACCACTTTCCTGCTGCACAATTTATATTACGTAGTTGTCCACAAACCTTGTAGCTAGCTTTTGCTCGCCTTAAAAGTAGTGTAGTTTGTTTTTCTTAAAAATAGATCATGGTAGAAGTGCCCCAATATGAGCCATGGTGTAATTTCAGAAGTGTCAGAAAGGTAATTTCAGAATTAAAACACGGGGCCTTTCTGCCCTACACTGTTGTAGTGCTATTATTCCACTTTGAAAATTCTGTGGAATTCTGGACTTTGTAGTTTACTGAGGCCAAAGAATGCTCTGGCTGAAAATTCTAAATGCGCTTCCCTAAATTGCAAAGCCTAAAATTCCACAGGATGTTGAAAGTGGAATAATAGCACTATAACAGTGTAGTGCAAAAAGGCCCACTAACTCTTCTTCCATGAGTCATAGGACTATGACTCTTTCTGCTCTAGACTGTTATAGCGATATTATCCCACTTTCAACAGCCTATGGAATCCTGGGGGTTTCGGGAGGGGCCAGCCAGCCCCTCCTGAAATGGCAAACCCCAGGATTCCATAGGCTGTTGAAAGTGGAATAATCGCCCTATAAGAGTGTAGTGCAGAAATGGCGTTATATTCGTGACATGGGATGATAATGTTGGACATTACAAGTTGGTCCTGAATGCTGCAAGCATATGTGGATGGAGAATGTAAACCAAACGGATGTGTAAGTACACAGAAGAGCAGGAATCATTAGGCCATGGGAGAAGGAATTGAGATAAATGCACCTTGTGGATGCAGTGTCATTTGCTCCTATGGAATCTGTCTGGGCCATTGGTCCACCCTTGTGAATTTGTGGCAGCTATGGAACCCTGCTGGAAGAGAGAATCACACCAACATGTTCATGCTTCTAGTTATTCCAGCCTTTGCTCTGTGTGTGTGTGTGTGTGTGTGTGTGTGTGTGTGTGTGTGTGAGTAGGAAAGGATTTCCTAGAGTATTCTTGTGGGCAAGGCTGAGACGTTACATTTCTTCATCACCTCTCAAAGCTTCCAGATCAAGAGGGCCAGCCTCTTCAGAGCGCACTTCCCTTTTAGTGCTGTGTACAGTTTACTGAACCAACAAGCTGGTTCCAGTTCCATGCCTCATTAAAACCTTTTGGTTCGTTTAACACCCCACCTGCTGAGGTGAAGTGGCATGCCAAGGTGATGAGACTCATACTGATGAGGAAGAAGAGTGGCCTTTCTTGGCCTATAATGCTGAGACATTCTCCACCTCACTGAGCATAAGGAATTTACATCTCATATTTACGATAATCTAACGTAAGAGGTCTTTAGCAACTAAGTTGCAGGATGCAATCTGGTCCAAATTTCACTGTGCCCTTGACTAAAGCTAAAGAAGCTGTTGTTAATAGCAGAATATCCAAGCTTTCCAGATATCTTGGCTTCTGCTAATGCTATACTTCATGACATTTGATTTATAAACTATCCCCTGAAGATCTACTGCAATTGATACAAGCCCAGTGTAACCAGCAAGACCTTTATCTTCCATTTCATTTTCACTTCGCACCACATGGCATATCTGAGAATTTCACCCAATATAATTAATTCTAGATCAGAACAAAGGATTTGAGGTAGGCATTCCATTTTTCAAAATTCTACTCCTATAGTGTAATATATAGTGAAAACAAAATCAGACAACTTAGATTGGCTGCAGCCACATTGTCAAGTTACCATTAGCTACAAAATCTGAGCTTGCTGAAACTTTCTAATCTGTGGAAAAGCTCTAAAAAAGTAAACTGCTTTGTTCTCATGGACCATAGGCTAGCTCATGCTGGATGATGGGAGGAAGATGGTCATTCCCTCCATGTCCACAGTTAACTTACTTAATTAGGACTTACTACACTTGTACAAAGCAGTGTTTGTGAGAAATATGGACATCAGATTATCAAGTGCAAGAACTGTCTCTGAGATGATGTCTTACGTTGGGCTACCTAGGAACTATTGGCATTGAGCTCTACCAGGCCACTAGCAGTTATGTGAATTGGCTATATGTAGCCATCTTTCATGTGACCATATCACTTCTTTTAATCTATTGTTTTTACGACACTCCAGTGTCTAGTATTATGGCCGTCAATACATTTTCATTATCCTGAGGCACCAAAGTTGAGAATACTGTGGTAGTGCTAAGTACTCACACCAACACAGCAAAACATTTCAATTCTGCTGATTTCCCACCCCAACCATCAAGTCTCTTCTGGTGCATTGGATAGGATGCTGAATTTCAACCAAGAAGATCTGTGTCCAAACCCCACCCCAGGCATGGAAATTGGTGGACCACTCACTGTCTCTTGGCTGAATATATTTGACAGGATTTTTCCAAGGTTAAGATGAGAAATGAAAACCCCACACACACTGTCCAGAGGTCCTTGAAGGAAGACCAGGGCACAAATCTAATGAATTAGAGTAACTCATGACTTTCTAAAACCAGACCTTGGGAAACCTACTTTTGAAGTCTTTGTTGTTGTCAGGTGCCTTCAACTAAATTCCAGTTTATTCCTTATCTTAGGACTTTTTTGGCCAGATCTATGCTGAGGTTTGTCAAGGCTTTCCTCTAAGGATCAGAGATGGTGATTTCCTCAAGGTCACATAATGGGTTTTCATGGCTGAGCTGGGATTTGTACCCTTGTATCCTGGAGTCCTAGTTCAACACTTAAGCCACTATAGCATGCTGCCTGCTTTTGCAGAATACACCCCCAGAATCCCCCAGTAGGAATGGCCATTTGCTTTTTCAAGATAAACTTCCCAAGTTCTGCAAGTACTGAAGAGTACCTATTGTGATGGCAGCTAAATATATGGCCAGATTCCACCATGAAAACTTTTAACTACAAATTCCTACTAAGAAGAGATTGGCCCAGGCTGAAATATGCATGTAGCACAGCTCTGACATCCTAGGATGTGATTTTCATGCAGACACCCCTGGAGAGACCTGTTCAGCAATTAAGGCCAAGTGAGCACAGGCATGAAAATATATGTCCACCTCATGAAGTCAGAAACCTCTTACTATGTGCTTGGTCTTGAATTTCTGGCCACTATTATAGAATCAGCTGGAAAATCCTTCCTGCTCAATATTAGAATTCCTGGCAAATTCATGTAGCTTTCCTGTTCCTTTAAAGCCAGTCCCAGCAAGTCTACTCTGTTTCCCCCCAAGAGTGCTTCTTTTTTTCTGTCTTTTTCTGGCAGAGAGATATATATGCATAATAAGCAGCTGCCCTTGCCCAAAATGTCTTCTGCTTCCCTGATTTCTCTAATCACTTAAATTATCCAAATCCAGATGCTCTCACACAAGGCATAATTGCTTCAGTGTCTACCAGGCTATAAACTAATCCTTTCCTGGAGCTTACACCAGCAGAGTGCTTTGAAGACAGGGCTGTCTCAACTTGTAGCAATGTCAGCATAGTTAGAAGGCAGGAAAAAGACATAGTAGCATACCCACCAACATTTCAGAGATGAAAACTGAGACATGTGTAGCCAGGCAACATCAGAGTGTGGTCAAGATGGCAAAAGTTGTTAATGAGGAAGAACGGACAAATCGGTAGCGGCTGCTGCAGTTTGCTTCTGCCTGAGCCTACTGGGAAGGGCAATATTCCGTCCCCTCCTCTCCTCTCCCCCTCTGCCGAGTTAGTTGACTTCAAACTACTTTTGCACTTTCAACCCATGTTTCAGCAACTGAAGTAAGCTGAAGACTAAGAGTGAAAGTGGAGGAAGAGAGAGAAACTGAGATATGTTAAAAGCAGGAGAAAAAGTGGAACAACAAAGGATTAATTTAGGATTGTCTGTGCCAAATGGGGACAGGTGTAGGACAGAACAGTAAGTGCAAATAAATAATGAAGTAATTGTTATGGGCATTACGGACACAGAAGAAACAGGTGACTTTCCGTAACAACATTGCTAATTCCATCTTATAGTTCTGGAGAAGGTTAAAACCTAAATTAAACCATGAGTTATCACCTTACAGCACATATATGGCCTTGTAGAAGAACCCTTTTCTCCATCAGTTCAATCAGTAGTACAGCATGGTGGGAACTGCTGTTCACCAGTTTCTGGAGGATTTCAGGTTTCCTAACCCTTCTCTATGGCAAAGGAAATGTGAACAGCAATATCTATGCTATGGCAGTGACTTGGTGGAGGAATATGTCTGAGAGAAACTAGAGGAATTTTAAAAGCAATGTAATGCTTTTTAAAAGTAATGCTTTTCATACAAACAACAATTTAAAAGATGAAGGGATGAGACTCTCTTTTTTTTCAGGATTTGAGATTAGCAAGTCATTGTGAAAATGGACAAATGGTTGAAAAGTTAGATCTAAATCTACAGCAAATCAAATCTATTGATATACATGGTGGTTTTCAAGAGAGTCTCTATTGTCAATACTGTGATCGTCTTTGCATCCTTGTAGACTACACTACAAGGTGAGGGCACAGCAGCTGTTAAAAATGTACAGTAAGGAAAACAACCAGAATATCACGACTTGCGGAGTTTGAACAGCTTTACAAGATGATTGGGCAAAATCATGAAGGGCGACGCATCCGTGATTGCTAATACCAGAGACAGTTACTAAGGAGCATGAGTGTGAAGATGCTCTTGTTGTTCATGTCTTGCTTGTGGGTTTTCTCTCAGAGCATCTGTTTAGCCATTTTGTGAACAAAATGCTGGGTTTAATTGGTCTTTGGTTGATCCAGCAGGGCTCTTCTCACGACTTATCTGAACTTCAGTTGGTCATTCACAGTCAATTCTAGACTGTTTCCCTTGTTCTTTTTTTCCCCCCCTCTTGCCCTTCCCATCATGGCACCCGGATAGGCTTGAAAGTTAGTATGGCATTGTGATTAGATGTTTATTTGGGAACTGAGAGATCCTGCGTCTACTCCTCCAATGAGGCATAAGCTTACCAGGTGCCTTTGGATCAGACATACTCTCTCAACTTGACTTACCTCATAGGGTTTTTATGAGGATAGACTGTGGAAGAGCCATGTGTACCAACTTGAGCTCATTGGAGGAAAATTGGGATATAAATGTGACTCACACATAAAATAGTTCCCTTGAGGTAGAGAGGGAAAGATGGAAGTGAACTCATGTGGCAAGTACAAGAGACAAGTATGAATGAGTGCAGTTACAGCTATTTATTCTTACTTTGGTGTATAAAGGATTAAACGATGAGCTATGCTGGAAGCATCATAGGGGAATGTAACCTTATTGAGTCCTTAGAGGTGTAAGCCAAATCTTTTGCAAAAAATAGTGAGTTCTGGAGAGAGATTCAATGGCTGAGAGACACATCTATCTCTTCCAGCATTCTGTAGTCAGATAATCTTGCTAAAAACAATGTGATTTACTTTCAGACAAGGGACACAAATCATGTGGCTGTCCAGGTAGAATCTGACTGCGACTCCCAGAAGCCCTATGCAGTGTAGTCAATGGTAAAGAATGTGGAGGTTTGCAGTCCAACCACATCTGCAGGCTTACAGAATTCCAGCCCCTGCTGCTTTCATATGGAGGTATGTGGATAAACCTTTGCCTCTGGACTGAATTCAGCCTGCATTTGGATTCTTTTGTAATTGAATGTTTCACTGTAGAAAATTATACCCCAGACAAAGAGAAGCAGGTATGAGGATAAAAGTTTAGACTTCTCCCTGACATCCTTCAGTGGAACAAGATTCTATCATTTGGGCCATCATGGCAGACTGAAATCGTATCATCCATACCAGAGCTTGCATCCAACATTACATTTTTGATCTGCAAGTCCCCAAATCTCCAGCCAGCATAATGCAAACATAGGTTTACCAGCTCACCTGCTGTTTGTGAGAATTAGCTGTAAATAGTTGAGGGAGAACCATGGAGTTTATTTATGCAGGTGAGGATTAGTAATTTTGGATGATTCAAGGAGATTAAATTAACATCATTGGTTCAGCTAAGAATTATTATAACATCTGCTTATTTATTTCTGTGGTATTTGATTCCCTGGAAATTAAAACATATAAACTCAAGCAGACTGCTTACTAGAACATTTGGAAGCAAAGAGTGGTCTGCACTGCCGGGGGTGGGGGGGGGGCGGGGAGGGAAGCAGTGATCCTAAAAATGGATAGGGAGGGGAAACTGTCATGTTAATTTTAATCTAATATATTAAAGTCAAAGTTTGTCTGTTTGTCCGTGTCAGGCAGAGAAGACCTCATGTGATTGGCTGTGTCAGGTGAGAAGACCTCATATGGTTTGGCTGGCAGAGAAGATTCTATGGAAACCTTGGGGTTTGCAGTTTAGAGAGGGGCTTTTAGAATTCTCAGCCAAAGAGCGCTTGGGCCTGGCCGGTTGCTAGGAAGATGAGGCCTAGCAGCAAGGAGGAGGGCAGTGTATTCCTCCAGGAACCCAACCTCTGTATGATAACAACTCTGAATATAGATTAGATTGGGGAATATGAGGAAAAGTTACACATACTGGACAAGAAAGATTGGGGAATTAGAGACACAGGATCTCAAATCTGTGTATTTCAACTGCATCTAATTCCTAAGGTAAGGTAAGGTAAGGTAATTCCTAAGGTATTTCTAACAAGTATTGCCTATGAGAAAATAAAATACCAGGCAATGCTGGGTATATACACTAGTTACATATCAAATCATATGCTCCTGGAGTAGCTCTTCTGCTGCTTATACCAAAAAATTAGGAACATATTACAATGAATACAGATTATTTTCAATGATACCTAAAATTTTATCTGTTCTTAGTTAAATACACTGGTTAATTCCTATTATCAAAACCTGGATGAAAAATCCTGGACAACTAGACACTTTTAAAGTTAATATATTGTATAAGGTTAAGGTGTTCTTTAGATACGGGAATAATGACAGGGGACCTGTATTTCTATGAATTTCTTCTATAGCACTACTATTATGTTTAAAAGGCTCGTCACTGCCCAAATGTGCCAGTCTCTCATTACCACCCTGTTGTCACTCCTCATCTTGCCAATGATGATGTGCTACTTGTGGAGTGAATCCAAAGAAAATAGCCCCTAAACCACTGTTTTAACAGCTAAAATTTAAATTTCGAAAATTTAAATGTCAGTTCTGAATGGCATCTAAGTCACAATTTAAAATCTCCTGACTTTGGAAATAAATATAACAGTTGATGATATGCTTGTAGATTATTTCTGTTAGGAATATAACTACCTATAATATCTTCAAGTGAAAGGTCCATGGAGCTTCTTTTCCTGCCTTTCCATTGCCATGTAAGCACATCTCATATATCAGCAGTTTCTTCTAAAACAACCCAAGCAGCATTTCATCTTCTGCAGAGATATCTGTTACTCTTCCTTTGATATGTGAGCAAGTTTGATGTGGCAGGTGAGAGTGGGTGAAAGCATCGTGGAAAGTACACAACATCACAACAACCAAAACTGGAAGTCTGTAAGGAACAGAATGTACAATTTGAGTTTTGATCAGAAAAACAGAAAGTGGTGTTCCAGGTTTGAGCCAATGGTTTTCTGTCTCTTCTGTCTGTCTGCATTTGGGACTAGCACAACCCATCCATGTAGCTATTGTCTTCACCCCTGCTCAAGCTGTATTTTCATATATAACAAATATAACACAAGTTGCCCTCACTCTTTCCACAAAAGGAAGCTCACCTGAGAAGTTGCCCTGAAACAAAGTATTTCCTCCAGAGTATTCACTTTATAGAATCTACTTTCCCAAATCCACCAGTTACAGAAATGAGAAGCATGAATATATACTTTTCGGAGCTGGTTTTGGGGAGGGGGAGGAAGAGGAGGAGAGTCATAGATGTGGGTACACACACAAAGCTTGAATGAATGTGCTCTCTCTCCCCCCCTTCTCTGTGTAAATACATATATGCACTGTCATTATCTGTCAAAATAAGAAGAGTAGGATTTATTTTAAAAATGAAAACAGGATTGCTTCTCAGGACCAGAGCATTTAGTTGAGTAAGAGCCTTGTTGTTGTTATGTGCCCTCAAGTTGACTCTGACTTACAGCAACCCTCTCGTAGAGCCTGCTTGGCAAGATTTCTTCAGAGGAAGTTTACTCTTGCCTTCCTCTGAGGCTGAGAGAGAGTGATATGTCCATGCTTATCCAGTGGGTTTCCACAGCTGAGCAAGGATTCAGACCCTGGTCTCCCAGACTCATAGTCCAATACTCAAATCACTATATCATGCTGGCACAGTAAGGGCTTAGCCCCAAAATATTATATCTCCAGAGTTCATATCCACCCACAATGGCCTGTTTTGGGTTACCATAGTTAAGCAAACTTGGAATGAGTGGTATCATGTGCTTTTTCCTTTAGATGGAAAGTTTATTAACTGTTATCCATTGTCCAACTGAAAAATTCATTCCCCCAATCTTCAAGAATCCAGTCAGGAAGAATAACACAGAGCTGAGAATTTTGTGCTGTTTTCATCTTATATATGCACATTCAAAAGCATTTTTGGAAATTATTCAGTGCAGAAATACAAATGGGATGTTTTTGGGACAAAATAATGAAGTGCGCAACCCCCCCCCCACATCTCTCTCTCTCTCTCTCTCTCTCTCCCCCCCCTCCTTCCTGGCATCCTGTTGTACAATTATAATGTTGTAAGCTAGGCTTATGACCTCATAAGTGTTTAGCATCCACATTTATGATTGTGACACCATTGCCCTGACGTCAACTCTTAAAATCCAGGCAGTTCTGCTGAAGAACAGAGTTCTGCAATGCTGGTGAGAAAGTGCTGAAAGATGACAAATCCAGCCTCTTTGTGGCAGTGAGTAGGGATGTAACAAGCAGAAGAAGGGATCCTTGTGGGGTCTCATCACAACCCCTTGTCACCCTGCTGCTTGTTGGGATGCATCGTCTTTCAACACTTCAGTTGCCAGTGCCATGCAGTTCCATCCTGTGGTAAAGCTGCCTGGATTTTAAGGTTTTGGGAAGTCAGATCAGGAGACAGACCATAGCCATGACACTATAGCTACATGTCTGAAGTAGGATCTCAGCTGTTTACATTTGGATTTTGTTCAAATAGTGCATTTCAGGGAAAAAGTGGATTTTCAGATTAAAAAACATGGTTTTCTCCACAAAAGCCACTGTGCATTTCTGCACAGAATACCTTGACAAGACACTTCAGGATATGTGAATACTAGGTGAAAACTGTATGGATGTATTTTTCCAGAGCAGGGAAATAACTATGGAAATTATTCATCCTCATATGTGAGGATAAAAGAGTTGAAGATTTACATCTCTCCTCCTTCATTTTGTGTACTTTTATGAAGTAGTCTTAGTTTGAACTACACTTGTCTGTTATATCTGGCTCCCACAGTTGACACATGGCTTGAAATCCTGGTTAATAAACTGATATTAAACCAGAGTTTCTCATTTCAGATCAACATGCTGAAGCTTGTTCATGAAAGGAGAAGACAAGTTGGAGCATGAGGAGAGAGTTCACTCTCAACTTGCTAACCCATGGTTTAATTTATAGCTCAGAAAGCCAGAAAAAATACATCTGAACCAGGCCATAGGCTTATTGAATATGCCAACCCAAGGCACTTCATTCAAATTTGGTTCACTGATTTTCTTGCAGTCCTTTGCTTTATTACTTCATTGCTTTCCTTAACATTTCCTAGGACATTGTTATTAATAGACCAAGGACAGTGGACAATACCTGCCTGCTCATCACCTCATACTTGTAGTATTTTTCTCACTTGGTCTCCAAGAAGAAAGTTGCTGACATGTTCAAATGGGGAAATATAGGTCAGATTTAGCCGCTAGGCAGAATCAGAGGAGAGCCTGCAGTCATCCAAACATCATTAGATAAGGAGAATTATGGTGCCCAGGGGCGAAACATGTCAATGATATCCCCAGTTGTTTCGTGGTTCAGTTCTGTTAGCTTTGCTACCCCAAGCAGGCCTGGATGTCACTCCTCTTCAGAATGCATAACTTTAATCCTTTTCTAATGGATATACAATCAACAGGGTACCCTGGATATGAGGGGTGGATTCCTTAAAAAGCAGCAAGCTGTGTGAGCCACACAGCTGAACTTCACTGGTGCAATAGGATTATCTAAAAACAGTCACTATACTGCTAAATTAATGAGGCTGTAATGAACACAGGTAGCTGCTGTTTAACAAATCAGACCATTGGTCTATTTAGCATAATATTGTCTATACCAGTCATGGTCCATGGGCTAATGTCAGTCTGCAGGTTAATGCCAGTCCATGGTGAATTTCAAAGAAAAAAAGATCCACTTATAGTCATTGGGCACACACAATTAACATACTGCTTCCTGGCACACTAGGAGAAAAAAAAAACTTTGTCAGTCCCCCACATCAGAGAGCTCAAGAATCACTAGCCTATGCTAATTCTGAGCAGCTGGCTAGGATCTAGGGATGTCAGGAGTTTCTCCATGGAAAACATGTGGTCTGGAAGTGTGTTACAATTCCTGTAAAAGTTCAGGCAAAAGGGGAGAATGCCAGTAACTGTGAATGCAACTAACTGTCATTTGCTTGTGGACATTCCTCTGTACCTAATCAGAAATTAGCAGTCCTTACCTTCCCAAATCTCTGGATAACATACAACCCCCATAGTGTTTTGATCCATAAGGTGCAATGTCTATGATTCCTAACACGTACACTGGAACCAGGAGACTCAAAAGAAGATGACTCAAGACCCTAAGCTGTTGAAAGAGAAATATAGTGTTTATATATATATGCTCCCAAATATGCAGCCACAGTTCCTTCTTGGGCCATTTCTGCACTAGCCTGTTATAGTGCTGTATTATTCCAGCCAGCCCCTCCCTAAACTGCAAACCCCAGGATTCCATAGGATATTGAAAGTGGAATAATACAGCACTATAACAGGCTAGTGCAGAAATGGCCTTGGTCATCTTCTTGGACAGAAGAAACGCTGGGGAAAACTGGGGGGGGGGGTACCTCTCTACACATATCCTTTGAGCACATGAGAAGGACAAGGTTTACAGAGGCCCACTCCTCACTGCAAAAGTAGAGTATGTCTGCAACCAAAAATGTTCCCTAACAGAAGCTACACAACTAGTGATGAATTATTATGCAGTTTTTACTCCTGCACAAATTATGTTCTGAACCACATATTGTGTGCTTCCTAAAATCTAGCTCTGTAAAAAGAACGGATGGTTAATTTAAAATAGCTATTTTAAAATATCACTAGTAGTGGAAAATAATGGAATGATGGATTTGTGGAGCATTTATCTTTCTCTTATCTATTCAGCATATTCTAAGCTTGCAGTCTTAAGTATATCTTGAAATAACACACTAATGTACTAACAATGTTCTAAAGAGCTCAGCCGGATCTGACATCAGAGCAAACACCTTTAGGATTACACTGCATGTGTATTTGCAAAAGTGATGTAGAAAGTGTTGTCTACATTTCTCTTGTCATATCACAACTATTCAGATTATGGACAATAAGAGAGCTGTGTTTCCAATAATAATTTCTACTAATGCTATATTTTAGAGCAGGAAGAGCAGTTGCATCTATGGTCTCAGCAGAGAAACCTGGAAATGACATTGATGTAATGGCAGCAACATTCCCATTTAGGGCCAGATTTACTCACAGCTGATCGAGAGACAAAAAAAAAAAAAAAGGATGTGTGAATGTGATCCACTGTCATGCATGACAAAGCTTCCCCATGGAAAGTTTTGCTAACATGAATGTTTTGGATTGTAATGTGACACATGGCACTTGATTGTTTCAGTCCCAAAAGAGAAAAAACCCACAACGCAATTCACAATTATAGGAGTTGTACATTCAGGCTTTTTATGAATAAAGATGTTCTTTATACAGAGAGAGAGAAAAGCATTGCACTCAGTCCATTTGACCTAACTTGTTAAAACACCAACATTAACTGGAAAGCAGAGTAAAAAAGAGAGAATCTCTTCATGTGTTTAACCTAGCCTGCCTTAATGTGTAGGCATAATTTAGACAGAGAATATGGAGCAGGATGAAACACCCCATTCTGATTTGGTAACAGGCTTCTATCGATCCATGTGGAGAGGTAGGTAAGAAACAGTTGTAACAGTAATGATGATTATGATGATATCAATTTTACACATGTGCAACATGGCTAGAGCAACACAACATAGTCAGTGTTTGCAGTGTGATGCAGACCTCCCTGCTGCCACAAGTAGCAGTAGTTGATGGGGGAAGAGTAACAAGGCCCCAGCACCAATAACTGGGCCAAGATGCCAAGGCCTAGTAGGATCGATGCTGTTTGCCACTGCATCTTTTCTATTTTTTTTTTAATGTGGAATCAGAGGGTATTTGGTGGGCCATTCAGATGATTAAAGATGCAAATCGTAGTTTAAAAACATAACCTGTTTTTTTCTAACACAAAATAGAACTTAGTACCAAGGTAGTGTGTTCAGTATCAAAATGGGAGAACCACACTCCATTTTCTGCCTGTAATCATGATGACTGTGTCATTTAAATACATGATATGCATTTTAAAAACTGGACACGCTCAAAGTATTTCATAGAAACTTAAAGAGCTGGAATGGACCAAAGGGGCTACCTAGTCTCATCCACTGTCATACTGGAATATACAGCTAAAGGTATTCCTAAAAGATGTCCATTTCACCTTTATTTAAAGACCTCCAAAGAGGTCTGTCACTCTGAGGCCATTCATTTCACTCCTGAACACCTCTTACAGTAAAAAAGTTCTTCCTAATGTTCAGATGGGAGAGCCACTGTAGTGTAGTGGTTTGAGCACTGAACTACAATCCTGGAAACCAGAGCTTGATTTCTCACTCAGCCACGGAAACCCACTGGATGACCTTCGTGTGTCACATACGCTCAGCCCCAGAAAAACTTGTGATAGGTTTGTCTTATGGTTGCTGTAATGACTTGAAGGCACACAACAAAAACATATAGATGGAGCCTCTTTTCTTTCTTTTTTTTTAAAATCAGGATTGGGTCGATTTGTTCCAAAATATCAGGGACGTAGAATGGTAGAAAAAGATGGTAGAAAAAGAAAAGGTGCACCCAGACTGTGGAGCTTCCTGGTAAGGCATCCTCTCTGTTGTGCTTCAGCCAGAAAGGAAAGACTTCTTTAAAAATCAGGTAGATGTTTGGTAAATGATTGGTGGATGAAGACAGCACTTTTTCGTATGAGAGTGCTTTTCTTTCTTTTTCAAAAACACATTAAAATGGTGTTTTTGATAGTTTCAAATTGGTGTTTTTATTTAATTCTGTTTTAATGTTTGATCTTCCTCAGTGTTCCAGTTGTATTTTTTAAATTTATTATTACTGCGTCTCCCCAAGTTCCATCTTTGGGAGGAAGACAGGATATAAATCTAAGAAAGTGATCAGACAAATGTTAGTTGTCTTCTTCACAACTGAAGGAATATAAATGCAGAGTGTGTATGTGTGAACTGGTGGGTCCTCTTAAGGCAAGGGTAGGAATTATGTAGCCCTCCAGATGCTGCTGAGGGCTTCCGTTCCCAAGAGTCCTAGTCAACAAAGCTCATATTTCTGCAGGAGGCAACGGAACAACAGCAACAGCACAATGTAACAACTCTGCATGCACTGCTTGCTAAGTAACTCCCATGCAGAAACAGCATCATGTCTGTTAACCCCGGAAGACTACCACAGTCAGGCCACAGGCCTTAGGCATAATCTCCTCTGCTGACCTCAACTGTTCCTAAATCAACCACAGACTAAAAGGGTGGAAACCTCTGGGAATCAGAGAGGATGGTGATACTGCAAGGTTTGCCCTCCCTATATGGACAGAGCTCTGGAAGGATAGTTTTAAGGCAACTTCTTTTATACTCTTATTTTATTGGGTGTCTTCAAGTAGTTTCTGACTTAGGCTGACTGTAAGATGAGTGTCTCATAAAGTTTTCTTGGCAAGATTTGGGGTTTGCTTTTGCCTTCCTCTGAGGCTGAGAGAGTGTGACTTGCCCAACGTCACCCAGTGGGTTTCTATGGCCAAGCAGAGATCTGAACCCTGGTCTTCCAGCTTTATAGCCCAGCACTCAAAGCATGACACCACATTGGCTAGCTGTCCTATTACCACAGGTGTCTTTCACAGAAGGGAGCCCTGAAGTCGAAAAGATCTGCAACTTCCTCTTTGAAACAAATCCTTTGGGCCTGAGTTGGGTCCACGTGTGCAGTTATTCCTGCCCTGCTCTTTCCCTCCACAATTTAGCTGCCTAGGGAGATTTAATGGCAGGGCCAAGGAGCAAGGAGCCACCGGGCTACCAGGTGGGTGTGTAGGTGGAGCGGATGGCCTCAAGTGGATTGGAGAGGGAGCGGGCAGGGAAAGAAGCTTTTCTCCTAACAAGCACACACCTCTCCCCCTCCCACTCCATCCACAGCATTTCTCCCTTTAAAGCGCCATGTGGGGCAACTTTAACGAGCTCGTGCGTGTTGACATTTACTACATGTTTTATGAACGGGGAAGCTTTCAGGGAAGGCAGCGTTAAGCAGCGACGATCCCTCCCTCCTCATGCCTTCTTCCTCTCCCGCGGCGGGCTTGTCCCTTTGTGACTGGCAAAGGGGCGCTTTCAATTAAAACGCACACACACAGGAGAAGGCGAGGGGGGAGGGCGCGCCGTGGCGGGCATTCCAGGGCCAGCCCTTGGTTTTGTTCTCCCCGCTCGCGGCCTTTGTCCTGAACTCCCTTACCCCCCTCGGTTACCACAGTAATGAGAAAGTATGGCCACCCCGCTCTTATTACCATATCAATCTCCCCTGGCCCCCGCCTGGGCCAGCGAAGTGGAGGCGGGGGGGGGAGAGAAAGGCGGCCATAAGGACTCCGAAGAGGAGGGGAGGCTTTCCCGAAGGCCCCCTCTTCCAAAGTGGGCCCCATGTGTTGGCAAATAGCACCCCCCCCGCCACATACACTACCTCTCTCTCTTTCTCTGCCTTTACAGACCCCCGCCTCTTCCTCCCCCGCCTCCCTCCTTTCCTTCCTCCCCTCTTTCTTTCGCTCTTTCCTTCCTCTCTCCCCCCCCCCGCCCTCCCTCCGAGAGCCCTCGGCAAGGATGGAGCGCAGGTAAAGCTCCCCTTTGATGCCGCTCGCGGCTCCTCATTGGCTGGCGGGCGGGCCGGCGGTGCCTGCCACTGGCCGCTTTGTTCTCTCGGACGGAGCCGACCCCCGCCCGGCCGCCGCGCTCTGGAAAGGGGAGAGAGCAGCGCCGCGCTTCGAGCGCGGGAGTCCGGGAGGGGAGGCGGCGATGACGGACGCCCGAGACAGACAGATAGACGGGCGGGCGGGCAGAGCTCCTCACTGCAGGCTGCGAAATGAGGCGGTGGAGCGGAGGGGGGAGAGGGGAGCGAGGCGGCGGCGGCGGCGGCTGTTTCTGCCCCCCCCCGCCATTCTCCCTCTCGGCACCACCCCCTCCCGCTGCTCGTCTGGGGAGGAGGCGGGTGGAGACGCGCCAGGCAGAAGCAGCACCGAGCGCAAGGAGAGAAGAAGCGGCGGGCGCAGCACCACGCGGGCAGGTCGGGAGCGCGGCTCGCCGTCCTCACCTCAGCCGCAGAGGGCGCGGACGGCAAAAGGCGGGGTTGCCGGCGGAGGCGCTCAAGGTAGGAGTTGCGCTCTCTCTCCCTCGCCGAGGTGGCCGAGGGCGACCCCGCGGGCCCTGGGCGGGGCGGGCTGAGGGTGGGGAAAGCCCCAGCGAGGAACACCGAACAGCGCCAAGCCCTCAACCGAAGCGTGACCTCACTTTGGCCGCTCTCGGAAGGGGAGGGAAGGAAGTCTTCGCTGGGCGGCTGGGGGGGGGGGGGCGCGTGTGGAGACGGCGGCGGGGTTTCTCTTTGGGGAGTGTTGGCGGCTCTTTGGTGGGCAGGCGGGACCCAGAGCTCTGAGGGGAAAGGGAAGGAGCGCGCGTCTCCCTTGGAGGGCCGGGGACTCGAAGGGAGACGGGCAGGCAAAGAGGGTCAGGTGCTTCTGGGAGCCCGGGAAGAAGAGCCCGTCGACGCGGCTCCCCGCTCGGCTGAAATTAGAAGCGAGGCAGATTTTGAGAGGGAGGGCAGGACGCGAAGGGTGGCGGCGGAGTGGGTGGCTGGGTGGGTGGGTGAGGGAAGGAGCGGAGCGCTCCCTGGAAATCCCAGCCGGGAGCGGGGATGCTCGGGAGGCACTGAGGCTCTCCGCGGGGCAAAGGCGGACGGAGGAGGACCGAGGCGGGGGCGCTGCGGGGTCCCTTGGCGCATTGTGGCGGGAGGGACGGAAGAGGGGATTCTTCGCGGGGCCGGAGGAGGACAGGAAGGTGTGCTGGGGAGGCGGCCGGGGGAGCCGGGAGCGGGCGAGGGCGAGGGGAGGCTGAGGGCAACACACGGACCGGCAGCTCCAGAGAGCTCCCGAACACAAACTAACTTTCTGTCCCTTGCGCTTAGCTCCGTGGGTTTTGTTGTAGCTTTTCGTTCTGTGTGAGATGGCTTTCTGGCAGGAAAGAGACTGCCGAGTGGGCAAAGAAACAAAAAAAAAACCCCCAACCTGTAACAGTTGTTGGGGTTTGGTTTTGGGGTGTGTGTGTGAGTGTATTGGATTTTTTTCCCCAAGTGCAGGTGCGAAGGGCGGAAGGTGTCTGCCAGAAGGGGAGGGAAGGGGGGTCGGGAGCGCCAGCGGGGGAGGGAGACCGAGGAGCAGCTGCTGCGGGGCGCGGGGTGTAGGCGGCCGTGGCAGATTCTGCTTCCCCTTTATTTCAGTGGGTTTTTACATCTTTCAATAATAGCCGTCTAGGGAAAACGTCCTTACTGCAGGACGATCAAAAAACAAAAAACACTCTGAGCACAGGTTTCCGATCTAGAGCATGTATTCATTATCTCCCAAACTCGAACAGTTCCGTGGATGGGGTTGTGTTAGCAATGCGATTTTCTCTTATCAGTTTGGTGCTTGTTTCTTCGTGTTGAGCGAGTCACTTCGGCTTGATTTCCTTTAAGTAGAATCTGGCCCCTTCCTCCCCCTCCCCGCCCCATCCACCTTTCTCTTTCTTTCGCTGCTGTTCAGATGTTGCCTGAGATCTTTCTAAGCGTTTACTTGACTATATTAACGTTCCACTTTCTTTTTCTCTGTCTCTGTATGTGTTCCTGTCTCTCTGTTTTCTCTCTGTTTGTGGTTCATAAGTATCTAGAAGAAAGAAAACACCCCCCGGGGCAGTGAGGGGCAACTGTTCTCACGTACTGGTATCACCTATTACATGCCCTCCCATATTGTCTAGCGACACCATAGAGAAAGGTCTGTCACAGTTTTCTTCACGAATGCCTCTTTCTTTGGAGGGGTATTTGCTTATTTTAAATGGGGAGGAGGGAAGAAGTATAAATGTCAATTTAAAGCATAACAGCCATATAGCTTAAAATGAAAATACTTTCTTTTAAGAAAGAGGAGGGGGATATTTTCCAAGCTTTGTGGTTGTTCTAGGGTCTGGAATTAGACGGAAGCCTTTATTATTTAATGTGACATAATTCATTCCTGAATGGGAGAACGAGCTATCTAATAACCAGTTCATTCAAATGAGCCCTGATGGTGGGATTTGTGCACACGCAGGCACAAGCACCCGCTGTGTTAGTCTTTCCATCTCTGTGCAATAAACACTTGGTGTGAGAATATTTTTAAACATGGGTCCTTGATTTGTACATGGAACATTGTATCAATAAGCACAACACATGGGGGAGAACTCATTTGGAAATGTTTAATACATCAGCTGACTAAGAGCTACAGATGCTAAACTTTGTATTTCCTGTCAAAAGCCAGATAGAGTATGGGGTTCAGGACTAAAGTTGGGGACATTTGTTTGTTGGCTTACAAAAAGTAAGTGGAACTAGTACTGTGTGCTTTTGTCAAGCCTCACAGCAGAAAGCACATTGTCCATCAGATAAATTTGCCTTGTCAAACCGCCTTATTGCTACGGTTCCATCCTGGTGACTACCCTCTTGAATAAATCTTGCTAAATGGGAAGATGGGGCCCAAAAGGCCAGCCCCAAAAGGACTGGGAAGTGTTCAAGCCTTTTTGTGTGATTTCAGACTGGTTTGAAACAGAGACCGGGGGGAACAAAGGATCCAGTGCACTTGAGACTCCTGCTGGCCAGCTGTTCTGTCATTGACACTATGGAGAGGGCCTGAGATGGCCAGTTGGAGGCTAGTGGTCCATAGGTCACTCTGTCTGTGCCATAGAAGAGTGGGTGAAGGAAGTAGCTCCATAAACCTTCATCATGCCTTCTGGAATTATATTACAGTTCTCATTTAAGAGACTTGAGATGACTTGCCCAGATTTGCCATGTACTCTCTTTGCTAACAGGCCCATTAAGAAAAGGATTTCTTTTTTTACAGTTTTGGAAGGGAAGGTAGTAATTGAGAATCACAGTTTATAAACAGTAATACATACTATGTAGCACAACACATAAACTCATAATAAACTACAAAGAGAAAATAGATTTAGAGTGTTTTCTCTCCAAAGGCCCAGTTCCTGTCTCACCCCCCCCCCTTCTCAGGATTTATGTGGAATCCTAGTACCAATTTGTGCTGGGATTGTGCACTATCTTGAATCTATACTTGAATCCTGTGCTGTATGTATTATCTTGGATACTGTACTTTATATATTGTGAGAGAAATCTGCTCATACAGCTTCATCTTCAAAGAGGTGACAGGCTCAGGCTAATATAGATTTGTGTAAAGTGACTGCCTTTTGTGTTTTTATTAGCTCAACATGTGCCCTGGGTCACCATACCTGGGTCTTGAATTTATCAATGTAACAATTCTAACTGGTATATACATCTTTTGGGTGGCATGAACAAGGAATGGGTGAAATGCCATTTCAAACAGTTAAGCACTGAAGTTGGGCAAACAGAATGACTGGAAAGTGGAAGAACAATTATGGGTGTTGCTGCAGTTGTTACGCTGCCATTAGGCTAGGTTGCTTTGGAAAACTGAACGTCTACTTTAACAAACTTAATGTAGAAGATAAAATAGAAAGTATTTGTTTTGGCTATTCTTTACAATAACAGAAGGCAGTATTTTTATTAATACAGATAATTCTGGGAATAATTCACTGCCGTTTACTGCATTTGCTAAAAGCCCATGCTCGCTGCTTATCTCTGCTGTGGAATATTTCCTGGCATCTTTTGTTTAGTTGCTTGGTTGTGTTTTCATGAACACTTGCCCCTAATGTTACCTGTGACATTAATGCTACTTAAGGGAAACTGTCCATGTTATTACCTCTTAGGCAAAAGAACAAAGTTTGTTTTTTTTTAAAGAAGTTTGACTTCATCTTTTTTTACCATTGTAAAATTTAGAGGAGTTGGATTATTTATTTAATCCAAGACAATTTACAGAATGAAGTGGAAGTATTCTTAAAACAATATATACTTACAGAAGTTTTTAAAAACATCTCCATTTTTTGCACCTAGACTTGGCTTTTAGTCAGGACATCTCTGAAATCAGCCATTATGCTAACCTAGTTTTACAAAAAATTGCCAAAAGGTGCTGGATTACAATGCTGCTTTATTGGTCTTCCTGCCAATATCAAGCTTTTTTTTGGTTGCTCAGATGATTTTTGCCTGGCCACAGTCAGTTAGGAAAGCAGTTATTCACAAACTGTCATTGATCTCAATGAGGAGGGTGTTTTGTTTTGTTTTTTGCATTTGTCTGTTTTATTTGTATCTCAAATTTACTTTGAGCAATTCCAGCTCATGGTTTTATCTGTAACTTCAAGTTATATGTGGCTGAGAAATCATGACTGTGCCACAAGTGAACCTCTTTTAACTAAGTGGGAATTAGGACCTTGACCTCCCCAGCCCAAGATCTAGCACTCTGTCCATTGCACCATGCTGACTTTGCTGTGTCATACAGGCTGGCCCTATAGCAAGTATGCCTGTCTTTTGGTATCAGACCCCACTTGATCTTGGAAGTTAAGCGGGGTCAGCCCTGGTTAGTACTTAGATGGGAAACCACCAATGGTTAGCAGGTGTTGTAGGCTATATTTCACAAGAAGGAACTGGCAAAACCAACACTTCCTTGCCTAAGAAAACTCTATGAAATCATTTGGTCACTATAAGTCAACAGGCAAGTTGAAGGCATACACGCATATATACAGTGTTTCCAGTAAGAGATATGCGTTAGAAAACCATATCCTCACTAAGAGGACCACAAGCCTAATTTATGATTCACAACAATTCAAGTTCTCAGAGACTGAAATACGTGAAGATCCTTTGGGTATCATCATCACTGATACCAAACAAACCATTTTTGTTCTCTGCTTGTTCCAGTATGCTTGTATTATTATTTAATACATATGGATGAAGCATCCGAAGATGCATTATTGGACCTAATAAAAACCCAAAGGTATTGTTTTGTGTCTGAAGATTTTAATGAACTTGGAACAAAGCCTTGAGAGGGCAATCCACTAGATTCTATCATTTTTTAAAGTTCTCTTTGTCTAGGCTCGTCCTTTTCATTTCCCTTTGCTTCTCCTATAATTTTCCAGACATTGCTTTCCATCACCATTTGTCTGGCATTGGTTTCGTCTGACAGCTTCCTTCCCCCCTGTTTTTAAGTACAATTTTCTGTCTCTTACTTGCACTTTCTTTCTCTTTAGCCTCTTGTTTCAGCTGAAAAATTGCTCCCCTTAACATCATCCTACCCCAGTCTTTCTGGTAAGTATTTTCTCCGAAGGACATTCCTGCAAATCTTAGTGCGAGAATCAACATTAAGTCTTCTGTTGTTTTTCCACCTATATTCTATGCCCAGGAGAAACATGGGTTCTTCACACTGGAACCTGTCACTTCCCCAAAATAGCATAACCTGATGAAGAGAGGGTGGGGTTTATTATAGGGCACAGGCTAGATACTGCACCAAAAACATGGGGCAGGGGTACAGAAGCGAATGGGTATCTTGATATCTGTGGATGTTGTATGTTGTCTTGTCTTGCTTGCGTCACATAGCTGTGATTCTCCTGCTGTTTTGCGTAGATGTATTTTTTAAAATTTGCATCAGTATATCATTCTTGCACCCGTGTTTCAGTGTGAGCACCTCAAGGCTTATATTGGCACTTCTGTGGCAGTATCTTATTATATTAGCACTACCTTGATCTTCTAGTTAAGAGTTATTTTGTCCTGTGTTTTAAGGGGAAAATGTCCCTAATTTCAAGGCTCTGCAACCTTAACATCTTTAAAAATCAAACTTCAAGTGAGTTAACTTGAATATAGCTATTACTTTTTGTCACTCACCTCCTCACCCTTTCTGTGTTCATGTATTCTTTTGTTTCTTTGTCTTATACTCTTAATTGTATCTCTGTTAGTGGTTGAGTATACTTTACTTCTGCTTGCCTCGTATCCTGATGTTTTATATCCTTGCTTTGTGATGTTGAGTATCATGTGTACCTCTGTAGCCGTGTTTGTTCTGCATGTACTGTGAGCATAACTATTTGACATGGATATTGGTTCTCAAGAGAGGATCCCATTTCACCTTGGTAGATCAAATATGAAAAATAGAGACTTTGCTTTGGAGCTGCTTCATAACCGTTGTTACAATGTCTTGATTATAGTACTGAGGCTGGTCTTTGTGATCACTGGCTGGTTTTAGGCTGTGTGTTATTAATATAATATGGAGGGACTAAATTAATTTTATGAGATGACCGTGAGACTTCAGATCATTCAGTAAAATAACAGCCTGGTGGATCTGAAGATCAAGATAATAACCTTTTGTTTTAAGCTTGAGGAATGAATGAGTAATTCTATCATTACTCTTCATCTGAAATAGAAGCTGGGTTGGGAATATCAATAAGTTTTTAATGAATCTCCTGTCATCACAGTGAGATGCAGTCTCTTAAAATTAAATCAAGTATGCTAGATTGCTGATGTTAGTGGTGTATATGTGGTTGAAAGAGTGACCATTATCTTCATGTGTTGTGTTCAATATTACAGCTTATCCATTATTCATTGGTGCTGCCATTCCTTTTTTTTAATTACTGTGTATTTAGAAGCAATATTGTGTTAAACACTAAGAACATTATTGAAGCCAATGAATAAAATCACTGACAGCCCTCCCCACTTCAACTCAGTGAGGTCATCCATGAAATAGTTTGGATTCAGAAGGGGAGAGTAAGGGATCAATCCTAGATTATAAGGCCACTGGTATTTGGTCCCTGCCTTTAAAAGATTTAACTAGAATTGAGTCTAAAGGATGAAAAGCAAAACAACGCAGACTATTTTCTTCTTTGTACCGAGTGTAACTGCTGAGCTGTCATTGCTGTGGGGAGCCTTTTGTGAGATACCATCTCATTGTCTGTGCAAGCTAATACCTGGTGTCTTTCTCCTGCCGTCTGGTTCTCTGCTCGTGGATAGCTCAAAGAGGAAAAATAAAGGACAGGGGAGGAGAACTGGCTCAGGAATGTAGACAGGTCAGACTCCCTCCTAGCCTTTAAATCCAAACTCCTTCATAGTATCACAAAGACTCTGTGTGTATGTGTATGTGAGAGAGAATGCATTTGCATATGTTAAAGTAGTCAAAAGCAAGAACTTGCTGTTTTAGAATAACAAAGAAACAAACACAGCTGAAATGCTGCTTTAAAATTTAAAAAAAGGTCAGCTTTCAGCAAGAAAATATAGCTTCATATATGTGCTGCAGCTGAAGTGTTTACTTTGTCAAATAATGGAAATTATATTTTTATGCCAATATTCATAACTTAAAATAACTAAATTAGTACACTAGTACATTTAAAAATGAAATAAATTACACGTGGTACCAAAGGGGTGCGTAAGATCCATTAAATTGTGCTCCCCCCACCCAAAGATGAAAGTTTTCATGTATTTGGCACTAGTTTTATTTTTCCCTCAGTACTACAAAGACCAGCTTTCTCATTAGCAATGCTTGTTATGCCTTTTATGTCTACTAAAGCTGGATTTGCATTCTTGCACACTACCACACATTATACGCAAGTTATCATATGCCTAATGCCTGCCTCACAAAATGCTTCTTCCCACAATATGGTTATTTGCAATAACTTTGGCCAGCCTCAAGGGAAATTCTAGTGTACCTCATGGATTCACTGTCTCCACTGGAGATGACTTTGACTGAATACATGTGCTTGTTTGTCTTGTTTTTGCTTTTTGTTTTGCTTTGTTTTGTTTTGAGGTGAGTTCCCCAATTATACTGGACTCTAGTTGCATATTTGTGAACTGTTTTTTCACAGAGTCTGATAAACCGTATTACCCTAGGAACATGGGCAAATGAGTTGTATATTGCAGTAAAACATTGCTGTAAGATTTTTATTTTTTATTTTCCAAAATTCTCATCTGCAAATATCTATGGAGGTCTGTCTGTCTGTCTGTCTGTCTGTCTTTCTTTCTACACTGGTCATAAGTTTTCTTCCAGAGTAGCTGGTTTGGAAAGTTGTAGCCATATACCAAGACGCATGACTATTCTTTGGATTAAAAGTAATCTCTTGGTTTTCTACAACTGTAAAATCACAATGCATCTGCTGCTTCAGAAAAAAAAATACACACTTTTTTTTTGACAATTTTTAGTCCAATTCAGTTTCGTCTTTATCCTTTCTGTCACCTTCACAAACTTTAACAATGTACTCTTTCAGATTTCTTCTTTCAGGAATTTTGTACTTTTAAAAGAAAATTCTAGCTATACGTAGAGTCTTGCCTACCTAGCATCAGATTTAGAACAAACTTTAAAAAGTCCCAAATATAATATGAATGTGTTGCTTTTCTCCCTTTGTATCAAACTTGGATCTGTGAGTATTTGGCTCTAGCACCCACACCTGTACCTGCATGTGCTTAAAACACATATCCCTGCTAGTGTTCTCTGACACACTCTTGCCAAGCAGTTTGCTTGTATAACCTGTGTTTGCCCAGTCACAGAATCTGTTGTATTATGTTTACTATTTTTGTCCCTTTTCCCTCCTTCCTTCCTCTATAGCAAATGTATTCTTTTCAATGGAAACAGTGGCATCATTAATATAGGTGAAGTTCAGCAGTGTCCACACTCAGATAATAAAGAATTTATACTAGGTTTAAAGATATAACAGAACCTAAGAAGTGCATAACTATAATTTATGCTGTGGTAGGCATAGTATCTGATATGCTACAGCCTCAAATCAAGTCATTTCTCCTATTCCTTTTCTTTGCTAACCTTTATCCATCTCTCAAGCTTTTATTCCTTTGACACTTATTTAAAATTGATATTTTTTTTAAAAAAAATCACTTCTTTACTCCTCCTTCTTAAACTTTCACCCCAAAGTCAAAATATTATCAAACAAACAATGGGGTGAAGTTACAAAAGCCAGGCTGAGGGGAATGAAAATTGGGCTCCTTGTGTCATCCAACTCTGATTTTTTAAAAAAATTATCTCTCCAAGGTCCTGTAGGGCCACGCCAACAGGTGAAGCTCACAGGCCATAGCTGCTCTGGATTTTAATCTGAACTTTAAAGGAGCTATTCAAGATGCTGAACATATGTTGGGGATAGGGTTCATCATTTTGGAGAGCTCCTTTAAAGTTTGGACTAAAATGCAGAGTATATTCGTGACTTCATTGACATGGAAGCCATCAGCTGACACTATCATCAGGTATACTGGCTAGATGCAAAAGAGGACAGGAGTCTTGTACCTTTTAAGAGTTGTGACTAAGAGGGAATGTGAGCAGATGGTGATTTGCCATGCAAGGCCAGCTGCTGAAATTCCTTATTCTGTGCAACTCTTAAAGGTACAGCAGCCCTGTCCCCACTTTTCATCCAGCCATCTGCTATTATCAGGTTTAATTCCCTTCCCAGGAGCAGGGTTGTGCATTCACTTAGCAGAAACAACCAGTTTCCCATCTGCCTGAAGGATGCTAGTGTGTGTGTGTGTGTGAGAGAGAGAGAGAGTGTGAGTAAGAGAGAGAGAGAGAGAGAGAGAGAAGGGGATGGAAGGAAAAAATGTTGCCTTAGAGCCAAAAGTCTGTGTGGAAGGTTGTATGTTTATGAAAGCAAACTCAAGCTCATGTAATTACGTAATTTAGGGACATGATCCTGCCCAGCTACTTGAATCACTGTGCCATTGTCACCATTCAAGCAAGTCCTCTCACTCACAGCCCAAGGACTTGTAAAGTTTAATCAGCCCACACCTGACCTGCGTGTTCTCCTCTAAATATGTATAAAATTTTGCCATTAACATTGAACAACCTAACTGCACAGTCTTATCCATATTTACTCAGACATAAGTTTAAATGAACATGACAGTCAGATGGGTTGACAGCAAATCAAGTCTAAATTTTTCTCCTAGAAGCCAAACATTGCATAAACTGAAGCTGTTGTACTTTGGACATGCCATGAGATGCCATGATTCAGAAGAAAAGACAATTATGCTTGTTAAAGTGAAAGGTACTCAGAAAAGTCTAAGGGCATTTCCACGCTACGCTGTTATGGTGCTGTTATTCCCCTTTCAACATCATATTGAATCCTGGGATTTGCAATTTAGGGAGGGGCCTTTAGAATTCTCAGCCAGAGAGCTTTTGGGCCTCAGTAAACTACGAACACCAGAGTTCCACAGGATGTTGAGGGGGGAATAATAGCATGCAACAGTGCAGGGTGGAAATGGCCTAAGACTGAATTACAGGAGGATAGATTCAGTCAAGAAAGCCACAGCCTTGATTCTGCAAGACCTGAGCAGGGCTGTTAATAAGAGGGTGTCTTGGAGGTCTCTCATAAGGTTTCCATAAATCAAAGCTAACATGGTGACATTGAACAACAAGAACAACACCAAATGAGTTCAGTGGCACTTACTCCCCATGAAGGGTGCATAGGATTGCAGCCTGAGCCTTCTTTATGAGACATCTTAAGAACTGCAATACATATTTTAGAACAGAAATTGAGCTTTTAAAGTGGGAGTACCACTCAGAATTTTTTCTCTTTAAATATGAACTCCCCATCACTACAAAAGTGAGTGATTTTAACATGTTCCCACCAAGAAATTACCAAGACCTTTTTCAAGCTGTAAGATAGATAGATAGGTAGATTGTCTTTTTTGGAATCTAGGCTAAGGCTTGTCTAGCTTCACATTAGGCACAATATCCAGTGAGGTTTGTCTACACTTTTAGGTAATTGGAAACTGTGGCCATTTCCACACTACACGATTGTAGTGCTATTATTCCACTTTCAACATCCTATGGAATCCTGGGGCTTGGCAGAGGCCCCTCCCAAAACTGCAAACCCCA
The DNA here is from genome assembly GCA_030412105.1 of Cyclura pinguis. Lineage (NCBI taxonomy): Eukaryota > Metazoa > Chordata > Lepidosauria > Squamata > Iguanidae > Cyclura > Cyclura pinguis. The sequence goes on along the minus strand of CM059600.1, from coordinate 93,600,201 downwards.
GGATTCAATAAGATGTTGAAAGTGGAATAATAGCACTATAACTGTGTAGTGCGGAAAGGCCCTCTGTCAAAACAAGGACTGTGGTTCCTGCTCTTTCTGTGGCTAAAAGAAAGACCCGAAGACTGGCAGTTGAGGAGGGTCAGCCCGGATCAGTAGTTGAATGGGAGACTGCCAAGGAATACCAGGTGCTGTAGGTTACATTTCAGAGGAAGGAACTGGCAAAACCACCTCTGAGTATTCCTTGCTTAAGAAAACCCTATGACATTCATGGAGTTGCCATAAATCAACAGGCAACTTGAAGGCACATACACAAATACACACAGGGATCCACCAGCATCAAGTATAAAAAGTAATCTGTTTATACTATTTGTTACAAAGCCCATTGCAATTTTATTGTTGCTATTGGCTTAAAAAAAAAAGCCCAGACAATTTGTTACAATTTTTAAAAACCTTAGGATTTGTAAGAGTAGCATAAATCTTGAAAAAAAATGTTCAGAATGCCTCTTAAAATGCTCTAAAATATTTAAAAGTATCTTGAAAACATTGGCTGTAGCACACAAACAAATGTTAACTTTGTTCCTACTTTTTGCAATACTTTAAAAATTCAGGTTCATTCTATTTTCAAATGTAACTACATTACAGAAAAAAGGAGGGGTAACTAGGTACAAATAACTATGTTATATTGTTAATACCTGTTCTGTTACACTACATTTTTACATGTAGTTCACGCATGTAATTCACTACTTCCCAAATGTGGGCAATATGCAAATAAACTTGGGAGGTCTCCTCCCTGCTTTTTGATGAGGAGAAGTTCAGGCCTTATTGAAGTCCTATTTTGTGTCAATAATCAGATCACTATCTCACATTTCTGTTCTGTTCAAGACAGGATTTTTCAATAGTGGGGGCCGGCTGATGGGTACATGTGACATTAAATGCCTTTTCCTGACAATCTTCTTCATATAGTCTCTTCTTTTTGAGGAAACCAAGGCACCATCAAATTCATGACACATCATGTGTCACAGATTTAGCTCCATACTCATTTGTCTTGAACTCAAGTGCGACTTGCCTCTGAATAAACAAGTGTAATCAGAAACCCAGCTGGAAAACTGGCTAATACTCAAAATGGGATCTGGTCCATGTATTCGTTATTAATCAACCAAGCTAGGTCTGGGCAGGATGGAGCTTGTTGAAATGATGTTTTATGGGACAGTTGCTCACCTTTGCAACAGGTCTGTAGCAGCATGGTTATTATATAAAACCTCTGGGAACATGGGAAGTCTGAGTGCAGATACTGCTTTCTTTATACACCTGTCCTTCTTTTTATAGGATTTGGGAAAGCATGGGGTTCTGTCAAATATCTGTATTTTTTTCCACTTCTCACATTCAGTCATGTAAAGGCAAGAATCCTGTATGCAAGGCTGATTCCAGATTTTTTGCTGATTTTCAAGGTATAGAGCCTCTTTCTCCAGGCACTATTAGATCTGCCCCCTCTGCAAATAGAATACAGCAAAATTCTTTTTCTATCCTTCATATATTTCTTGTCTGGTCTTCTAAGCAGTCTTTTGTCCCAGTGCTCAAATAATTTCATATTTGCAATTTGTTTCATGGATCTCGAAAACCTTCATGAATGTTTGACTGTTACCCACCATATGAAGGCACTTAATGGCTAGGTTTATTGTTCTGCTTATTTAACTAAACCATTCCAATCAGAAAGGTTCTGGACTGAAGTGACATTAGACTGGCAGGAAGAGACTAAGAAGGCCAGACTCAGGTTGTATGCAAAGATAAATCTATTTAAGTAGTGAGGTTGCTTTGGAAGTACAAGACCTGTTCTGTCTGTATGAAACATCTTCTCTCCAGAACAGAATTGAAGGCGAGTGGAAGGATAGAGTATGGAGGAAGAATCAGCTGTGTGTGTGTGTGTGTGTGTGTGTGTGTGTGTGTGTGTACACATACATACACCTGCCTGCCAGCCTGCCTTCAAGTCCCCCTTGACTTATGGCAACCTCATGAATTTCATAGGATTTTCTTAAGCAAGGAACACTCAGAGGTGGTTCGTCAGTTCCTTCCTCTGGCATATAGCCTACAACACCCAAGAAATAAGAATGGGCAGCCCACTTGAAGCATGGTATAAAATGTTATACTTTCATGCTGCTTGTATTGAGTCATAGGCTATCTCCTCTTGCCGAACACTTGTGGGAGCCCAGGCCCAAAAAATATCTTGCTGCCTGGTACAAAACAGTAAATGGTTCTTCTTGTGCAACCCGGTCCTTAAGATGAGCAGTACCAAAAGTCAGGCACAGTATTTTGGCTTGCCCCAAGGGGGAAATCACAGATGCACCTGTCCGCACCTAGGACTAAACATGCAATAGCAAAAGGTTAAAGTTTAATGTTTTCTCCCCTTTCATGATGTGCAAACTCTGCAGATTGAGGAGACTTGCTCTCCCTCTAATAATAGAGTCGACTCTGAAATGCTACATCTCTGTGGAGCTTTGTATTATCCTATAACTCACAGTGGTGTGAGTATCTAAGCATATTCAATTCAATACCAATAAAAATAAATTATATTGCATTTAGGGTGGGTGGAACTATAGTGCAATTTGAAATGCTAAATTGGTTTGCAGCTCTTAGCCAATGCAATTCTCGGCTGCATCAATAGGAGGATGGTGTCTAGATCGAGGGAGGTACTGGTACCACTCTACTTTGCTTTGGTTAGACCTCATCTTGAATATTGTGTCCAGTTCTGGGCACCCCAATTCAAGAAGGACATGGTCAGGCTGGAGCAGGTCCGGAGGAGGGCGACCAAAATGGTGAGAGGCCTGAAAGACATGCCCTATGAGGATAGACTTAGAGAGCTGGGTATGTTTAGTCTGCAGAAGAGAAGGTTAAGAGGGGACATGATAGCCATGTTTAAATATTTGAAGGGATGCCATGTAGAGGAGGGAGAGGGCTTGTTTTCTGCTGCTCCAGAGACCAGGACCAGGAGCAATGGATTCAAGCTGCAGGAAAGGAGATTCCACCTGAACCTCAGGAAGAACTTCCTGACAGTCAGGGCTGTCCGGCAGTGGAATAGGCTGTCTCGGAGTGTGGTGGAGTCTCCTTCTTTGGAGGTTTTTAAGCAGAGGCTAGATGGCCATCTGTCAGGAGTGCTTTGAGGGTGTTCCTGCATGGCAGGGGGTTGGACTGGATGGCCTGTGTGGTCTCTTCCAACTCTACATTTCTATGATTCTATGATTCCCCCCCCCCCAAGAAAAAAGGAAACAGAATGTTAGAGATAACTGGGAAAGGGAGAAAAATGTCATAACATTGTTATATTGAACAGTGCATCCACACCTCGATAACACTCTTTTAAAAGAATAATAGAACTGAAAGGATAACTAAGGACTGCAACTGAAATAGTCATGGTAAGGCAAGCCTTCCATATACATAAAAGCTAAAAGGATTAGCACTTTCTCGTTCAGCTAAAGAAACAACATTTTGTTCATATTAATTTATTTTCTCTCCGATAGCACAAGCTGTGGCTGGCACCTCCATGATTAAAGCAAGACCCAGCATCTGGTGACTTCCCGTTTCAAGCATTGCTTATTACAGGAAATTGCCATTTTAGTTTTGTGCATAACTTGGTAAAATTACTTTGGGGGTTACTACCAGCAGCCAGAAGCGTGTGAGGATCTGGGGCATTGTAGTAAAAATGTGACTTTCCCAAGATCTGCACTTCTCGTGTCCCCCATGGCTACAGATAGGATTCTATACATGTCAGAATAAAACCAGGTCTATTTTAATGACCTGATGCTGTTAAGGGCAGAGTTAACTATTTCTGCATCAGCAGTAGTGCTCCGGTTATATTCCAGTGCTAGTGCATTGGTTTTGCCCTTGTGCCACCTCTGGATCACTTGATACTTTGAGCTACTTTATTAATACAGTGGCTTATAGCATCTGGATGTAAAAAGGGATATGGCTGAAGTATATAAAATTGTGATTATAGCTTAAAAAGTGAATAAGGTTCAGTCATTTACTCTTCCACATAATGCTAGAGCTAAGGTGATTCTCAATTACATTATCCATTAATGGATTTAAAACTTCTGATCTGTGAAACTTGCTCCCACTGGAATGAGCAATTTATTTTATTTAGTTCTCAGACACATGATCTTTTAAGGCAGGTGACAACAAATACAACAGTAGAGATCGGCAGTGAAACAAATGAGGCCAGAAAATAGAACACGAACCTTCTAGGAAGATAGAAATAGTGACAGGCTGCTGGGCTTCTGCATGGCAACAGCTTTTAGTCAGAAAGCTCATTGTGTCTGTCCTAAGGCAAAAAAATGCCTGTGGGTAAAGACAAATGTAATATTAATACAAAATTAAATAAGAGCTCCCAGCAAATTCTTCAGATGAATCATGACCCCAGATTCTTTCTCTCATTTTAGGGACTGGAAAGACAGGTATGCATTCTAGTGAATCACATGCTAGCTCAGCAAACTTTTTGCTCCTCTCGCTATGAATCAGGAACAGCTCTGACCCCCGGTCCCTTTTTTAAAAATACCAAGGTGTTATACTGGCATTTTTGTGTGTGTGTGTGTGTGTGTATTCCAAAATATCATTTTTTGTTTTAGTGGAAGAGATGGGAGGGAAGTTTCTTGGTGACATCGCAGGGTGCCAGCCAACCACCTCTGTGCACAGCCAGAGTCAGCGCTCTTAGAACCAGTCTTTTCAAAGCCTGATCGTAGAGATCAAAGGGGTAGCATGAGGTAGTGGTCTGAGTGTTGGACTAGGACTTCAGGAGACCAGAGTTTGAATCACTACGCAGCTGTGGGACCTCACTGGGTGACCTTGGACACGTTACACTCTCTCAGACTCAGAGGAAGGCAATGGCAAACCTCAACTGAATAATTTTTGCTTAAAAAATTCCCTAAAATACGATTCCCGTAGGTTGGGGTCTGCTTGAAGGCACAAAACAACAAGAGATTAGAGACATATTTCCACCGAATGTGGTGGGGGTGCTTCTGGACCAAACTGAATTGGTCTTGAAAAAAATGCCCAAAACATTACTTGTGTCTCTCTTATATGAAATACCTTGAACTGGTAATAGAGTGCTTTGCTAGTATCAAACATAAAGAAACTCTCATTAAGCATCCAGATACAGCAACTTTTGAGAGACAAGTCAGTGGGAAAAGCAAGGCATCATGTCTTTCCATTTTTTTTTCAAATGTTAAATATTATCAGCCTAAATTGGAAACCTTCAAGAAAATAAAGATCTTTGTATCCATAAATGGCCTCATGTCACAGATCTCAAGCAGTTAGAAATTGATTTTGCTTTTTGCTTTTTTATGAGCAAGAGCTGTTACTAAGACCCACGTATATTTACTAAAAAATTAAGTGCCACCGTGTTCATTGTGGCTTATTGCTTTGTAATTGGATGTACTTTTATAGCCTAATTGTCAGAACTGCAGCAGATCCTCTTTGTCATTTGGTATCCTGTCTGTGCTGGAGTTAGGATCTCCAACATTTCACCACTTCAAAAAGTGACACACTTAGAAAAAACCTGCAATCACAGCAAGATCATGAAATACAGTTTTAGTTGTTACATATTGCTGAAGTACTAAAATAATTTGAGCAGTTACTAAAATTTGCCAGTTTAATTCTTAGAGTAAGGTGCAATAAAGAAAAAAATAATAATTTATGTCATCCTATGATTTTATTGAGATGCCTTCCCTTTTAAAATCTTCAAGTGACTTCTCATGTGACATCAGGCTTAATGACTGCACTGGCAGATTAATTTTTACTAAAGGACAAGCACTGAAAGCCCTGTGATTACTGTGTTTCCATTATTTGAAAACTGACATGATTTAGCATTCTCAGACTGTTCCACCTGCAGACTGTGGAGCTCTAGTGGTATGAAAAGACACACACACACACACACAGAAAGAGACAGTCATACTGACAAAGGCTGTTGCAGCTTCACTCAGAGCCTGACCAGCTTTAATCAAAGTCATTGCAGAAAAGGAAAATTAATAATTTTCCATATTTCTGCACAAGCTTTTATCCTGGTTTGGAGCAACAGAAAAATCAAGCTTTCATGTTCTTTGTTAATATTAGATACATGGACTCTTGTGCACATAGCCACACATAAATAGGAAATCAGCAAATACTGTGTGTAGATTAGATGAACATATGCTTTTAATTAGAGCTAATTTTTGCAACTGAACCTGGAACTGAAGTTTGTTTAAACTGTAGTTTATTGGAACAAGTCAGATCAGAAACTACTGTTTTAGTCTCAGCTAACTTAATAAAATGTCGCTGAACTAGACACATTTTGTCTTTTCTGGACATAATGACAAATTGCAATTTGTTTAATATGAATGCAGATTAATCTGTTTTCCTTGTGCATACTGAAGGAGGAAAGGCAAGGGGATACCTTTAAAGAACAAGACTCATTTGTACAGTGAACTGGGCCAGTTCTTTGCTTTTGTTGTTGCATGCCTTCAAGTTGTTTCTGACCTTTGGTGACCCTAAGGTGAACCTATCACTTGATTTTCTTAGCAAGATTTGTTCAGAGGAGGTTTGCCTTTGCCTTTTCCTGAGGCTGAGAGAATGTGACTTGCCCAAGGTCACCCAGTGGGCTTCCATGGCTAAGTGGGGATTAAAGCCCCATCATAGCCCAACCCTCATACCACTACCCCATGCTGGCTCCCAGAGCCACTAGTTTAGTAAGACTTAAAATTGTAAGAGAGATGACTATTGGGAGAAATAGGGGAAGTGGGGTGGGATGTGCTCTCCATCATTGGATCTCACCATATTTTTAAATAAAAATAAATCACTCACATGCCATATTACTGCCATCTGCTTCTGTAATGATTCCAGAAGCATGAGGCATCCAAGGGGCAGTGGTGGTGTGGCATGGCAATAAAAATGACTAATCAGTTCTTTGAATAAATAAACCCTTCACTCTCAAGGTGAAATTGACCAGAGGCTTCAGCAGAAAATCAGCAGAGGAGAAAGACTTGTGAAGGTAATGTCAAGAGAGCAGGCAGGTAATGCAGAAATTCTGGGTTACAGGTAGTCATCAACCACTCTTCTGTAGCAGGTGCATTATGGCAGGAAAAATAATATTCTGCCATAACTGTGTTGGCCATGAAGGAAATTCAACAAAATCCACAAAGGTGCAATACCTTTATTGGACCAACTCCAAAGCATAGAATACATCATGCAAGTTTTCGAAGCTTCACTGGCTTCTTTGTCAGGCAAAGATTTTAAAAATCATACAGGAGAAGAAAGGTGATAATGTCAGAGTCACAGGCCTGTGTTTTGCCTCAGATGTGTACTGTCTGGTCAGTTAAGATGGTACTGAGGGATCTCAGTACAGGCAGAGGCCACCCCTTCTTGGCTGTGTGAGAACTGGAAACAAAGAACAGTAAAAGACAGGTAATAAAATTGCAACTTCATTCACAACAGAAAAGTAACTTCTATTACTGATCTGGCTGTTTCTGCACAAAGTATTTTATGTTTTAGAATTAGCTCAATAGAGGTATCATTGCTTTGTGTATTTTGGACTTTGTCATATTTTACTGCATTATGGTAGGTCACCTATGAATGTTTTGTGTTGGTGTTACAATGGATGTGAAACAGTCTCTTGAAATTTTGTGATAATGGGGACAGCAATGTAAGAATGCTGCCCTTTGAGAGATACATTGTCTGGAACATTGGTGAATGAATAGTATCAGTAGTAACACACAAAACAGACTTGTGTGGAAGCACAGCTTGGGAAAGTTACTTTTCTGGACTTACAGATCCCAGAATCACACAGCTAGGCCAGCCATGCTGGCTGGGGGGTTCTGGTGGGTATAGTTCAAAAAATAACTTTTCCAAGTGCTATGTGGAAGTATCTTTATTTAATTTTATTAGGATCAGCTTTAGTGATTTTCCAGAACATCATAGATTCTCAACTAGTAATTTGTACCATTTGCAGTATTTTCATACGGACCTTCAGTGATATTTGCAGGGCAGTTTAGAAAAAAATGAAGGAAAAATTGAAATCTCCTATATAAAAGTCAAAGTGAGTTTGTTTGTCTGTGTCAGGCAGGGAAAGACCTCATATGATTGGGTGTGTGAGGCAAAGACCTCACATAATTAGCTGGCTGTGAAGATTCTATGGAATCCTGGGGTTTGCAGTTCAAGGAGGGGCCTTCAGAATTCTCAACGAAAGAGCTCAGGCCAGTTGCTATGGAGATGAGGCCTAGCAGCAAGAAGGAGGGCAGTATATTCCCTCAGGAACCCAACCTCTGTATGTTAATAGCTCTGAATACAGATTGGATTGGGGAGTATGGGGAAAAGTTACATGTACTAGACAAGACAGTCTGGGGAATTAGAGACACAGGATCTCAAATCTGTGTATTTCAACCACATCTAATTCCAAAGGTAAGGTAATTCCTAAGACATTTCTAACAGGTGTTACCTATGAGAAAATAAAATCCCAGGCAACACCAGGTATATAGTATACTAATAAAAAGTTGTTTGGCACAAAAAGAGCATCAGACCAACCTCTCACGGGGAGGGGTATCATTCCATAACTGCACGTCCCGCACCTGTAGACAAGAAATTCATGGAAGGTCAAAAGATCATTCCCTTTTAGCCATTGGCTGCAAACTAACAAACAATAAACCTGGAGTATTGACACCAGCTCCCACTCCTATCATCCTTTTCAGCAAGCACTGCTAATAACTTCTGGGATTAGTTCAGATTCAGATAAGATAAATTTGGACATGTAATTGATCAATCTAAGGCCATTTCTGCCCTACACTGTTATAGTGCTATTACTCCACTTTCAGCATCCTGTGGAATCCTGGGGTTTGCAGTTTAGGGAGGGGCATTCAGAATTTTCATCCAGAGAGCTCTTTGGCCTCAGTAAACTACAAACCCCAGAATTCCACAGGATGTTGAAAGTGGAATAATAGCACTATAACAGTGTAGTGCAGAAATGGCCTAAAAGACGTAAGAAGGATATGTGACAGAGGAATATAACGAACCATGTTCTAGATCACTTCAGATGTCTACAGCAACTCCCATCAGCCCTAAGCCACCATAGCAACTGGTGAGGCCTGGAGATGTGAAGGTCCAGGGGAGAAAAATATTTTTTTGGGGGGGTGGCATTTTTCCTGTTCCCCTCCAGGCCTTTTTCCCCCTGAAGGTAAAAAAGGTTCCTCATAGTTCAGGTTTTCCTTACTGTTTGGGAGCTTGCAGCTCCTTTTGTAACAAAAAAATTACAATTAGAAAAAGCAAACTCAGTTTATAATTTTCTGAATAAACCATACTTTTAATATATCAAATGTGACTTTTATGCAAAGCCAAGTTAATGTTGTTGTTGTGTGCCTTCAAGTCATCAGACTTATGGCAAACCTAAGGCAAACTTACCACAGGGTTTTCTGGGGCTGAGAGTGTACGACGTGTCTAAGATCATTCAGCAGGTTTTCATGGCAGCATGAGGAATCGAACCCTGGTCTCCCAGGTCATAGTCCAATGCTCAAACGACTACACCATATTATACATAATGCATTTTACATGCCTAAAGTAACAGAGAGACATTCAGTTTATAAACCATGCTAATATTGATCTTTTTCCTTTTTTTTTAAATCCATCTGATTTAGGAAAAAAAAAACTTTTTTCTTCCCAAGCTTCAGAATTTCCAGTAGTTTTACATTTCTCGTGAGGTCTGATATGAGTTGAAGTCCAACATCTGAAGGGCCACAACTTGCCCACCCCAGTTCTCCTCCTCTCGCTCCCACCTCCATCTGTATATCTCACCTTTATATATCATGGAAGAGAAGAATCCCAGGCCACATAAAAACCTGTTAATAAAGGTTGTCCAGAATTTTAATGTTTTGAAAATGAGTTACAGTGATAAACTGAAGTTAGGGCACTGTGTGCTTGGACACATTTTGATCTGTCCAAAATAGTTCATGAAACCAATTAGCTTCTGTGCCTTATGATCAAAACAAAATCAGGAAAAGTGGGGAAAAGCAGAATGGGGGAGTAAGGGCAAGATCTCAGTGTATGGGAGAGTGAGGGAGAACATGTGTGTAAAGGATACACTTCATCATCAAATCCACAGCCTTTTATTCATTATTAGTGAATTAAGAAAAATACCAAATGTTCCTTATGCACAGTCTTGGTGCTGGTGATCTGCTTTGGATTTCAATTACTGGAGAATCCAGAATCATACAAGGGTGATGTGCACAGACTAATGATCTGAGCTGAAACTTTATATCCAGTGTGTGCCCATGTGTAGTATACAGAAATAAAGAAATATAGTTGTGGCCTTATGTGGTAGAACCTGTAGCTTACCTTAATTATTCAAATATAATCCAGAAGCAATTACTATGCTAAGATTGACAGGTCATCTGACTGTCAGCATATCTTCCGGAGCATCTTTTATGCTTTCACTATAGGAGAAACCTCTCCTAAGAGCTATTGGCAGCCTTCCACAAACCACTTGAGAGTCCTTCATTTTAAGCCAGTATGATTATTTACTTGTAAGAGGTTTGGGGAGTGCAACCAACAGTCTGTAAATTCTATGGTGCTGTGTGTATTATGTGTTGTTTGCTATTGTAATGGAGGCAGAGAGAGGTAGATGGATAGTTTCCTTTGCCCTTTCTTTGAACTTCAGTGAATTTAAAAAAAGATATCATCCTGAGCTTTCACAAAGTAAAGGTGTGAATGGAAAAAGAGAGTTATGAATACTTTTTTCCTCACCCTCAAAATTAACCTGCTCTTTGCTTAAAAGTAACAGACAGAACTCCCCATTCCAATTGCCTAGAGATATTTAATGTCCTTTAAACAACCTGGTTGGGACATTCATAGGTTTATATTCATGGCACATTAATTTTTTTTAAAGGAAGTCAGAAGACCTTTGAAGGGAAATTCTTTTAAAGTTCAGTTGCTTCTCTTCAATTTCAAAGGGCAGAACTGATAGGAATTCAGCCCAAGATGAACAATTACTTCCTATGCCTTGCAGACTCTGCAAAAGGGGATGTCTCCATTTTAACTAGGTTTATTCCACTTCCTTAAAGCAGAAGCATGGAATTAACCAGGGTTCTCTTGTTTTCTTCTTCACTGACATCATTCCTTCATTCACATCAGGTCTTATGCTTTAGCTCTTTCTGGAGCACCCAAGTTACAGCTCCAGTATGGGTACTGAAGTGAGAAGAATAGTTATAGGGTAGCAAAAACATGGCTGGTTCACTGATGATATCTTTTCTGATGCCATATAACAAAGCAACAATATTGTTTATATCACTAGTTTGTGGTATAAGCTCTGTGGTTCAGCTGCATCTTAGGGAACATGGGATATACAGCCAAACAACTCAAATACGCATTAGTGCACACTCTTACATTAGCTTGGTCTGTAGAGTCTTGATCATGGAGACACAATTGAATCTTTGGCAATGTTGGCCAATGTCAATGTTATGATTTTTAGCAGGCTCAATAGTCATTCCATCATCCTAGGTAGTTCTGAGAAAGGTAGTTCTGTGAGAAGTGGGCAGTTTAGGAATAATATGTGGATATTCTAGGTTTAAAGACAGATAAATGATGCAGAGAGAAAAATAAGACTGTAGCAGAGACCAAAAACTCTCTTGATTTAGATACATGGATATTCTTTTTTTGAAAGATTAAAGAAATGAATTTTGATGCAGTCTTTGTGGATTAAATGGGCTTTGAAGATGAATTTGAAGCTCTCCCTACTGAATCAAGCAGTATGTTATGCCCACCGAAGCAGGCACAATACACTCCCAGTCTTGGCATTTGCAAAGAAAAGAAATGCCCACAAAGCAGTCTGCTATATTTGGCACCTCCTTACTCTGAAGAGGAGCTGCCAGGTTTGTTGCCAAATCTTTTCTGAAAACCAGCTTGCTTATATTCTGGTTGGGCATTCACAGAACTAGACAAAAGTGTCCCGTGCTTAGTAACTTACTCAAAGAGCAATTCTTACAGCATAAAAATCCACATGGTTCCCAAAATGTTTTTGTGTTGGTGAGGCTGTGTGGTCCAAAATGGAAAATGAAATATAATCAATTGTGTAATGCAGAGGAGCCAAACTGTCTCTGTATGTCTGAAAATATATGTATTATCAGTTTGGTGAAAAGAATGTCCAGCTCTTCTAAAAGGGTAATAGAGGCATCATTGCCCCTTAGGCTAATGGCTTCTTTGCTATCATAAAAAGTGAGAGCTTGTGGCAAGAGTGTCATTCTGAAGATCAGGGGAAAAACCCTCTTTGGGAGGGTCCCATTTGTTGAGTGGTGAACTGATATTCCTCTGCACCAGTGAATGTGCCTAGGGGTCTAGGGAAGGGGGCCTCCTAATAGAGAGTTATTAAAGATGAGTTTGTTGCAAGTGTGTTGACCACATGATTGCTTGCCTACATGGCTCCAATCTTTGGAAATCACACATTGTCTTGGAAGAGTTATACTTTGCCTGTAACTCCCAGTATCCCCTAGGGATGTAGTACAGCGGAGGGGTCAGTGGTCATGAGGTACATGGGAGCCAGTGAAGATGGAGAATATCATTGTGCATTCCTGGAAGTGAAATTTAACTTGCTACTTAGGATCTATGCAGGGTGAGCTAGACAGACAGAGTTGGTGTACGAATGCAACAGTGGTATTGTGGAGAAGTTGGAGAGAAGGCTTATAGTGGGATAAACTGAGCCTGTACCAACAGGACAGGCTCCACCTGAACTGGAGCTGAACCAGCTTGCTGGGGCTCAATATTAGAAAGGTACAACAGCAGTTAAAGTGACTTCTGGGCAAAATCTAATTGGAGCTAGGGAGCATCTGGTTTGAGATGAGTCATCACTCTGGCATGAGGGTATAATTGTTTTAGAGCATTCAAATAGGGACAGGATCGAACTTGGCAATGAACAGACAATAGAGTGAATGGTGAAAAGGGCCTGTAGGGAACAAAAAAACATACCAGAAACATTTGGAAAGGGCATAATGTATAGATGTTTTGATACTAACAGGGACAACTGGACTGTAACTGGATGGTTCAGCGATAAGGAATGTAGATATATCATAGTGAATCGGATATAAACAGTTGTATATGGTTATAATGCTTCATACACACACTCTGGTGAGAACAGAGAGGGATGTTTTACTTTGTATGTCAAAAAGGACCTGAAGAGTCTGGTAAAGTAGAATGCTTAAAAGAAATAAACAGATCCAATAGAATTGCTGTGAGTGATAATAACAGAACAGGTCTGAAAAACATCATTGATATTGGTGATGTATCTTTACTCTCTGACCAAAATACTCAGGATAATCTTGAGAATGTGGAATAAACTGGTATAGTTATAAATGACTTTAGTTACCCTAACATGGATTAAGTAAATGCATATTCAGGTTTTAACTAATAAGAAGAAAGAACTCTAAATACCCTAAATTGGTACTTCTCAGGATATCTGATATGGGGAACCAGTTATTCTTTTCTCTTGTCTCCCAGCAACTGATACCATATTTGTGCCCATTGGGTGCAAAAGTTTCTTTCTTTCCCAGAAACTCACTGTGGACCAGCAGCCAATAGCTTTAATGGACTTGCATGTGTCCATGTACTACCACTTTGAGTAGCATTGTCTTAAATTACTGTGCTTTAGAACAGTTCAAATAGAACTAACCAGAGGTGGCCTCAACTTAGTCCTAAGCAGCTGTGGATTGTACAGAAAGTCTTGGGTCCATGTCAGTGTGGTTTCGGGAGAGGATTTGTGGTTTGTGATGCCGAGAAACTGGGGCATTAGCCATCCTTAGCTGGCCAGGCAGCCACTGCTGCAAGTGGAGGAGGATCAGAGGCAGGTTTTTAAACGTCTGCACAGTTTGATTGGAGCTGCCAAGAGGGAATGTACCCCTGGAAGAGAAGTGCTTGAGGTGGGGGAGGGCAGGGGTTGGAGAAACTTTTAAATAGTCAAATCCATGAAAGTTAAACCTGTGAATGTGGAGGGCTGACTGTATTCGAGAACCATAACATTGCTCCCCACCACAAGCACAACAAGTTGTGTTTCCCCCCGTGTATTTATATTCTGCCCTTTACATGAAATTTGTAGGGAAGTGGAGAAGAGGATCATCTGCCCTGAATTAGGGGCATGCCTAACCTGAACCTCCCCACTAATACTTTCCAGTTTGCGATGCAACAGAGAAGCACAATCTTGTACATTCATCTTCTGCTTCCTATCCCAATTTGCTTCCTCCTAGCTCCAGCATGAAACTCTCATTTCAGTTGCAACAAAAGAAAACAGCTCTACATAGCCCTATTTGTCTGGATTTCATCCATATACTCAATGTGTTTGTTGTGCATGTGAAAGAAGGAACAAGGAACCATATCACTGGGAGAAGATGTGGGTAGACCCAAGACTCATGCAAAATGTGAGTGATCTGGACTCCACTCTGTAGCTGGCAGATATACTTGCAAAAATTATATTTCTGTTAAAAGTCAAGTAATTACACTTGATGTGAATTAGCTCCTCTAAATCTGCAAGAGGGTTAGAAGAATCTGTTCTGGTTCATCTACCACCATAAGTAAGTCAACATGATTCAAGCCAGGGGAAAGTACGCCAGCCTTGTGCCTTTTGGATAAAGAAGCAATTGAACAAGAATGATTCTGGGCCGATGATGATGATGATGATGATGATGATCCCACGTACCATACTGTAGGGAGCATGAAGGGCTTATGGAAGCTCACTTGGGATGGACCACACACGTACTGCTTGCAAAGTCTCTCAGCCATCTTAGCACCTTTTCTCCCCTCTCAACTAATTTTACAAGCATAGCAGACATGTGAGCAGTTCCAGGTGAGCCTCCATAGCCAAGAAGAACTGATGGAAGAGAGGAACCCCTATCAAATTAATGGAACTTGTTCTTAATTTGGAAGCATCAAAAAAGTGAGCCATCAGATAACAAGGGCATCAAGTGATAGGGGCTTTTTGTATTTTTTCTCAATGTCCTCCCTTGTGGCCCCATTCACAACCTGTTTAATCTGGTATGTGCGTGTGTGAGAGAGAGAGAGAAAGAGAGAGAGGGAGAGATGCAAGGGGAAGAAGGAGTTAGAACATTAGATTGCCTGTAGCTAGAGCCCAAGTTTCTCTGGGTAGCTGATGTAAGGTGTGTTCCCTGTCTGTCAGCAAAACAGCCGGAAGGCTAGAAGTCAGTGGTAGCAAAGGAAGAAAACTTTGCTCCAGAAAGGAAGAGCAGAAAAAGAGGGCAATGAAGGAAAGAGATGTGTTTGTGTGTGCGCATATGTGTTATAATCGCATTGCCTGCTGAAAGGAGACACCGGGGTGGTGAAGGATTCCTTACTTTATTTGTGACATTTCCCCACCACCATCCATCCTTCTCCTTCTCTACATGCATTTTATGTGAACCAAAAATTCCTGTCTGATTACATAAATTAACATACATAATTAAATTAGAGTCAGCCCTGATCTTAACTGAATGTGATTGGCTCGGAAATGTCCATTCTGCAACTGAAGAACAAGGAGCAAGGGAAGGCAGTATGCTTTATTCTCCTTTGAGCTCATGGGTGACCTTTCCCTTTCCACTGAAAGCAGTGGATACGAAATGCCTAATCACATCATTTGTGAGCATTAATGGAAGTCCATACTTTGTCAGCTGGTAGTTGTGGCATGCAGTACATATTATTTCCTCTGAGTCTACTAAAGAGCTCGTTACAAGGGTGGCTTTTCTATAACAGATAAATGGGGTGATAATGTGAATGAATCCCTGTGTCTTGCCTAAGTGCATTTTGCCACCATGGTATGGGAATCTGCTGATGGCTGTGATCGCAGTGTGATTGGCTCTTTTTCCAGAGGTTTCCGAAGCTAACAACAAACATATAATTCACATTTATTATAATTATTGGCTTTCCTCCCTAGCTTGGTTTGACCTGAATACAGGTAAAGCTCTTGCACAGAACACTATGGCCTAAATCCAATTGCTCAAGCTAACTAAAGTAGATCTACTGAATCATAAGAATGTGCATAAATGCTGACTTACCAAGTTATCATTGTTTGATAGGTCTACTCAGGATTAAGGACAGTAACACGCAACATGTTTAAAAACAAAGAAACTTGTGAAGAAAAATGAAAATTAAATATTTGCTGGTAATATTATATGGGTGTTGCCATTATTGTACAGTGCAGTCATATGTACTCCAATGTAGAATTTGACTCTTGATAATTCCCAAGGGGTCCTTGTTGAGAGAGTCACCTGGAACCAAGGAGTCAAGATCCTATGCCAGGGCTTCATCGTATACATCTCTGTACTCAAGAGTTAGCATGTTGATTATGCTACATGATCCTTGAATTGAGTGATAGTATTACGCAACCATTTTTGTGAGTTAATGCACAGCTGAATGCAGATCTGAAGAAGTACTACTGCTGACATCAGTAGGGGTAGATAGATATACATGTAGAATGGCACTGCATGAACAACTCCACTTCTATAACTTTGAACTGAATACAGTTGTTGGACATCACATAGAAATGGAGAACTTACAATGTGCAAGCTATCAGCAGGATTCCAAACAACACGTGATCGGTAGACCTGTGCTTGAATGTGTTGTGTAAGGAATTGCCTTGGAATTGTGCCTCCATTTTATTTTTCTTCTAGTTTACATTCCGTAGCTCCTGCCCTGCAAAGAAGACGACGTTAGAATAATGTCTGGCTGGTGGTAACGGCAGATGGAATGGACTGCCTTTACTATATTAAAAGCCTCATGAAACAGACTGAGATGAGATGAGATGAGTCATGAGGTGATTGGAGAAATTATACCACTTCAGACTTGAGAGCCCACGTGAAGTAGTGGTTAGAGTGTTGGACTAGAATTTGAGAGATCCAGGTTCAAGTCCCCAGAGAGCCATAAAGTTCACCAGATGGTCTTGTACAATGAGTCCCCCCTCACTCTCTCCCTCTCCCTCCCTCCCTCCCCCCTCCTCTTCCTCTTCCTTCCCCCTCTGTCTCTCACTCCCTGACTTACGTTACAGGAATCCAGTGTGGAAGAGCAAAAAAATATAGTCGGCCCTCCACTTGCATAGGAGTGGGATGCAGGCCACCCATGAAAATGGAAAAATCATGAATATCATATGCCTCCCAAACTTTATTTGACACACACAAATAAGTACCTGTGCTGGCAGAGCGGCTGGGCCTGGGTTCTCTCACTCACTTGCTCACTCACTCAGGCAAGTGAGGGGGAGATGAGATGGGATGAGGGTGCAGGAGGAGGGAGAAAGGAGGCACCCATCCCATCTGTTCCCCTTCCCTTGCCTGTGTGAATGACTGAGCGAGTGAACACATACACCTGCCTTGCCTCTTCCTATTCCACCCCTTCTCTCCCTCCCGCCTGCATGAGTGGCAAGTGAGCAAATGCACACGTGTGCCCTCCTCCTGTTCCTTTCCCCCTCCCACTCAGGCAAAGGAGTGAATGAATGAACTCACACACCCTCCCTCATCCCACCCATCCCCTTCTTCCCTCTCACCCACACAGGTGAGTGAGGGAATGGGTGATTTCCTCCCAGTGAAACAATCCATGATTACTCAAATCCACAAATGCTTAACCTGCAAATGTGGAGGGCAGACTGAAACTAGTAAAAAGTAAACAGTAGGTTCCAGGTGGGTACATTTACGCTGGTTACTTAGGGAAGCATTCATAAATGTTAACCTGCCTTCACTTGATGTCCCAAGCAGTTTAGCCCTTCTCCTGCTTCGGAACACCAGCACAACAATCTGCTTCATACCTACATCAGGTTCTGGAAAAATTAGAGCCTTTGTTGGCTCATTTGCTCCATACTATGTGGTGGAGTCAGCCCTTACCACTCCACCTCCTGAGCTGAGGTTTCTAAGCTGCACCTCAGCAGTATCCCCTCAGTGGTTGGCTCCACTGGTCCCTTTGAAGTCCCTGACCTGCCAGCAACCGCCCCATGGTGTTGACGTTGCACTATTGATACGTAATCGTGAAGAGCAGTCTCACTCTAGCAGACAGACAACCTGTATCTAATTGGTCTTTATTATTTGTAATTCTCATGACACTGAGAACCTGATAGCCATGCTAGAAGCTGGCAGTGTTCCTATTTGAATAAATACATTCTTTTATTCCTTATCTTGGCTATAAACAAAAGACAAGTGTCTCCCTTGCCAGGTTCTCACTTAAGACTGTCATTTCTATTGCTGTCATACCTGTAGCTAATAGCCGCTGGCTAATCTCTTGAGGAAGTATGACCATCTGAAGCTTAGCTGCTAAATCATCCTCCTCACCCCTCACCCTTTTACAGTACTTAGCAAGAATATTCTTAGGAATAATGGCTGAGATTCTAGAACAGCTAGATCAGTTAAGTATACTTAATGAAGTTGTGTCTCCTGGCCTCACCCTCCCTTCCAAATCCTGACTTACCAAGAAGCAGCCACTGAGGGCAATGGGGGCCTATCCTGCCAATCCTGGTGCAACAGGCTGATGTAACTATCCCCCCTTCCCCTCCCCGAGCTGTCTCTTGTGTGATGGTCAGAATCAGGGTCCCTGTTGTAATTCCTTCTCACACCAGAGTTCAGTTGCAGGGAATGGAAATGTCAGAGTGCTGTCTCCAACTGACAGGAGAGCAGGACTCCCCCACCCCACTGCTCGCAGCAACTGCTGCCTAGTAAGTCAGAATTGGGGGGCTTACATTGTTTTTGTACACCTTCAAGTTGTTTCTCTGATGTCTGGTGACTCTAAGGTGAACCTCTCACATGGTTTTCTTGGCAAGATTTGTTCAGAGGAGGGTTGCCTTTGCCTTCCTCTGAGGTGAAAAGAATGTGATTGTCCAAGATCACCCAGTGGGCTTATATGGCCAAGAGGGGATTCAAACCCTGGTCTACAGAGTTTCGTAGAATGATAGAGCTGGAAGAGAGCACGACGGTCATCCAGTCCAACCCTCTGCAATGCAGGGATACACAATCAAAGCATTCCCAAGAGGTGGCCATCCAGCCTCTTTTTTAAAACCTCCAAAAGAAAGAACCTCCACCACACTCTGAGGCAGTGTATTCGATTGTCAAATTGCTCTTACTGACGAGAAGTTCTTTCTAATGTTTAGATGGAATCTCTTTTCCTGGAGTTTGAAGCCACTGTTCTATGTCCTAATATCTGGAGCAGCAGAAAACAAATTCACTCCATCCTACACAATATGCGTGTTAGCCTTGCTGCCTGTTAGCTGAGCTCCTGTTCATAGTCCAGTGCTCAAACCACTACACTATGCTGGCTCTCTGAGAGGGGGCTTTTACAATTCCTGTGTATTCCTACACTATTGAGTATGGAGGGATTATGTATATGAATAAGTTACAAAGGTGTGAGTCTGGGTTATGTGTTTGTAACTGCAATTGTGAATTCCAGCCAATATCTTCTTCTTTGTGATCTCTGTCTTGCACAAATAGAGTTTCTGTCCGCACAGACCCTTCTGCAGAACATTTCAGAGCTGGGCAATTCTGGAGGGAATCCCACCCCTCCTCCTTAGTGCTCATGTCTAGGTACACCTCAGCCAATTCTCTTCAATTCCTTTTCCTCTGCAATGTGAGCAATATGGTTAGGAACTTCTTCTTCTTGAGCTGAAAGTTTTACCTCATTGTTCTTTCTCATACAGAAAAACCCTCACCTTGCATCCCTCTCTGCAATCTTCAAATACTCACAAGTATACCAGCAAACATTAAATGTGCAACACAACTATGTAATATATTATGTCATTACAGTCAATCACAAGGTTGTTTTGTGGACCTGTCCTTCTGTGGGCACTGGAAATGACTGGAATGTTTTGGAGTCAGTGATCCTAAATGTATGAGTGTTCACTCCATCCTTCCTTCCACTAATCTTTTTTACTTTGACTACCACAAAGGCATGTGTACAAACCACCACCACCCTCTGATCTTCTGCTTCTGCTGTTGCTGTTCCTCCTCCTCACTATGCCAGCGTGCCTACTTGCATTGGCAGGCAAGCAGAGATGGCAGTAGCAAGGAGAATTAGCAGCCCTCTATCTCCTTGCGAGTCTGATTTCCCTCCTAAGGGTGACAGTGGATGGTTCCCACTGCTGCTCTGGGGAGCAGATGGAAAAACTGATAGCAGTAGACAACACAGCTCCCTGCTGGCCTTCCTTGCCATCCAAAGAAAGGATAAGCAAGAGCTCTTTGTCACTTTTGGAGCTCAGATGGGTGAGTAGTCTGTGATGGCGATAAGAAACAGCTTACAGATGTCTGCTCTCTCTCTCTCCCTCCAGATATCTCTCAGGATTGGCCCTGGGGAATCCAATTGTCATCAGTGCCCATGGCCCACAGAAAGAGAGTGGGACTATTTCTTCACTGACCACCAGTTCTCTGGGCAAGTGAGCTCAAGTGAATCGATAAAGCATGTGTGCTATCACAAGTAGTGATGCTGAAGGGGTGTGAGGGTATGGGTGTGCGTGCACGTGTGCGTGTGAATACTCATAGAAGGCATCTTTCTAGCTGCCGCCTCCCTAGCCTGGACCCAACCCTAGGGACTGGACATTTGGGGTAAAGAGTGATGAAGCTGTTGTAAAATGCATAACTATGTAAGAATACTTATTTATCCAAGTATAAAACGTAAAAGGAATGAGGTGTAAATGAAATGACACAGTCCTGAGATGGTAGAATGGAGATTGCAGAGAAAAGGCAGAATTTTCAAAGCTATTGCCCGCCTAGTCTTCCTGCAGGTTAAAGCTCAGCCCCAAGGAAGCTTTTCTACCTTGTGAACAGAATTTCTACTTAAACAGAGAATAGGGATATTCAAGGATTACCACACTTGCAGTCTGGGATGATACACAGTCACCTCTACCACCTCAGTCTCCAGAATGTAACAGCTATATTAGTCAGACTCTTCTCCTGCCCACTGTGTTTGGATTTTATTTTCATCAGGGGTTGTTTTTAACATTAGCATCTCCTTAAACTGTTTTGCATGTTTTCCTCTTGGTGTGTGTGCATGTTCTATTTTAGATTTCTGTCTAATATAGCCCACATTCCTGCTGCTCACTTTCTAGATCTGTAGATTCATCGTGCATACTGCATACTCCTTTGATGCCCATTTATGTGAGTATATCATGAAAACATGTTTTTCTTAGATGAAGGAGTCCCAGTTGTCTTCTTGTTCCATACTGCTTGCTACTTGCAGTCTTGACAATAGTGATATGCTCAAGAGAGGTGGGATGTTCCTAATCAGTTACAGAGAATGTTAATCATCAATAAAAAAGGCTGGAAAATCTATTTAAATTAGTTGTTTTGTGCCTCTCCATTATTCAGCTTTATCTGTTAGGCCATTTCTTCAGTCCGTGAAAGTTGTCCTTTAGGTTATTCCCTATCGATGATTTAAGGCCAACTTTGACATCCATTCAATGGACAGGGACCCTCACTGAAAGTCTCGGGTTGAGTATTTCAGGTTTCATGGCTGGATCCATTCCAGCTTTCTTTTATGTGATCTTTTTAAGCACGAAGAGTTCAGCAAAATTGCTGTCCCCTTCGGCAGTCATCTCATACATGCCACACAGGCCTGTGCAGCTTGAAGACAGAAGCAGAGCCAAGCAGGTATAAGACTGGGAGAGCAGGAAAGAGTATTGCATGCATTTTTGTGAGGGAATCATAGAGGGAAAGGATGTGGAAAGAGAATGCAGCCACCACTAGGGCAGTGGTGTCCTATGCCTGTTCCAGAAGTGATGCTGTCTATACAGGAAAGGTGGGGAACACATAACTCTTTAGATGTTGCTGCACTATAACTTGCATCATTTCAGCCAGTGGCTTGGCTATGCTATATGGTTCTAATGGAAGTTGACATCTAACAACATTGGGTGAAGCACAGATTTTATATCCATGCAATGGGGCTTTGTTATCACTGTTCTCTGCAGGATTTTTAATTTTCCATGCCATTCTCGTTTTGTTTTTCTCTAGAACTTATTTCAAAAGGTCTCTCTGCTGGAAAGTAATTTTTATGTTCATTCCTCTGTCTGTCCACCTGGTACATATATCCTTAGAGTATTCTTTCTCCTATTTGTTCAGCATTTTGATTGTCATTTCTCCATAAATTATTTCCAGCTGCTTTCTCATTGTCATTGCCTGCTGTCTTCTAAGCATCTTTCAGTTTGGCACAGAACTGTTAAATGCATTTCCAAAAAAAATAACTTAAAGAGGTAAAGCTAGGTTTAAGAGTCACCGTCCAATCCAGTGGTGCAGAAGGAGGATTACATCATTGCAGCTTAAGCAGCAATAAAAACATGCAAAGATTGCTGTGAAGTCTTGGCAGACTTCTATCAGCATGACACCAGATTTCAGGCTGTTCTGGCAGCAGCCTTTTGGATCCAAAAGTCCATAGGTGTGTGGATCTAATAACTCCCTGTATTAAAGATGAGCCCCAGGGGCACTGAATGGAGCAACTGTCCGTTTGAATGCATGATGGCATCCAGGAATAAATCCTTTCAGTAACTGTCTTGTCAGGTGACTTTTGTGAGTTGCCTATGAATTATAAACTTCAGAAAACAGAGCCTGATTTTAACAGAAACCAGACTAATATTAATTAAGAGGTATTGGGGTGGGGCATTGAAAACTGAGATACAGTTCCAGCTATACAGTCAGGTCTCCATATCCAAGGAGTCTGTATTCACTGATTCAACCAACCACAGCTTGAAAATATCCCCCCCCCCCCCAAAAAAAAACTATCCAAAAAGCAAACTTTCGTTTTGCCATTTTTAAATAAGGGACATCATTTTAAAGCACCATTATATATAATGTGACTTGAGCATCCACAAATTTTGGTATACATGGGGGTTGGGGTGGATCTTGGAACCAAACCCAAGTGGATACCAAAAGGCCCACTGTATAAGCAACAATATATATAAAAAAAAATAAACAGACATAAACAATATATAACAATGCACAAAATAAAAAATAAAAATACAATACATATGAAAAAAACAAACATTATATAACAAAACTGCAAACATCTACTTAAACTAAAAACCCCTCTAAAATAAAAAGTTGGTTCCCGCCCTTGTTGCAAACAGCTCCTACTAAACAATTACACTTAAGTCTTTAATTAAAATCAAGGTTAATTCTTGTTGCTGATAGTAATTATAACCTTGTCTATGTATCCAATAAAGAAAATTTATCATTTATTCATAAAAAAGAAAAAAAAACAATAGCAATCATTGCAAATCACTTGTTAACATTATTCTATTATTGTTGCTAAAATAATAGCAACAATATCTTGAGTGGAAGTTGGGCATCTGGTCCACTTGTGAATATTATTTCACAAAATGCTTATGCTCACTAAGGTTTCAAGTGATGATTGTTGCAATTGATATTTCAAAATACAATGGCTTTTCTTTGGTTGGTTTTGGAAAGCTGGAGCTCATAGTTTGACTTCTATCAAACTTTGTGCCTATGTTGCACTTGCCCATTTATTTCCAGTAGTATATGTTTGGATTATTTCTATTCATGTGCAGTGGTGGAAACTGACAGAATATACATGGTGTTCATTTCAATCCAGTCTTTCTTCAGTTCATACATTAGCAGAGGCATAAGATAATTAAAAAATAGTTTCTCTCTAAGTGAACATTTTCTGACCTACAATGTAAAAGAGGTTAAATGTATTTGAAATCACTCTATCCAATTAATTCTGGATATTTCTTACATGTGTGCTTAAGCTTTTTTCAAAATGTTGCAGAGGTCTTGGTTCCACCAATATCCTGTGGCAGTATTCTTAGCCTGAATTTTCCCAAGTCGAATCTCCAGGAAGTATTTGTGCAAAAACACCACACACACAAACTTTTAAACTCTCAGGGCCCCTTTTGTATTAATTTTATTTCCTCGTTACTGTATGCAACCCTTCTTGAGTTAGGTTCATCTGGGATTTTTATTACTGAGCTATTTAATCCCTCTTCTGAATCTTTAATGAAGATGTTAAAGAAAAGCCAGCACTGATTTCTGTGGTTTCCCTGTAGACGTTTTCTTCTAGTTCGATAGAAGAATGCCGTTCATCATTACCTTGTGTTTGCAACTTCTCACTCCGGCACGGCAGAGTTGCTATCCAGACTTGTTCAAATTAATTTCTCCCACTAAGGTTTTGTGAGATGTTTTAATGTGATGTTTGATTAGTGACAGGAAGGAAAGAATGGGAGGTAAATGCTGTGAGCACAAGAGATGGCATGTTTTATCTTGGGTGCTAGCCTGTTGGTGACCTCTTGCATGCCACAGTGACAGGCCTCAGCAACAAGTTTCCCTCCTCTGCCTTGGTTAACTTTGTCACTACAGGAAAGCTGAATAAGTTGCAAACTCAAACATGACGTGCTGAGTGAAAGTTTCTCACAGAGATTCCTTTGCAGAGGTCAATAGTGCAGGGGTTTTCAGTTTCCTTTTGACCGAGAGACAAGAGATTTCAGGACATATACCATTGTGAGAGATCTGGCATAAGGGCGGCTGCTATTCTTTAAATATTGGTTCATCAGGTTGACCCAAGTATGCCATGCTGAGTGCTAAATTGTTGGAGAAAAAACTGTGAGTTGGAAGGGGGTGTCAGTTCTGAAAACTGAAGTTTCCCACAGGCTGTATGAAGGTGGATTTTGACAAGCTTTCTCACTGGGAAGTATTAAGCTTTTCAACCAGCTTGTTGGTAAATTCTCTAGCAGTCTGTTCCTTTGGGTCTTTTGTCCTAGTTTTGCATTTTGCTTTTGAAACACCTGTATGTGTAATTTTTGGATCCCCCTCCACCACTATCTCAGTCTAAGGTTTCATTGCCAAGCTTATTGCAAGTGGCAGAATGTGCTACAATCATTTCTGTGAAATGAGTCTTAAGCAGGTGGCAGCAGAAATGTATACGCCCACTCCTCAAAACTCCAGGTGAATTCCAGATTACTGTATGCCAAGGTTTAGATGATCTTGAAATGAATGCCATCTGTGGATGAAGAATAGTACCTTGGTTTAGAGCAGGTGGTGCAGAACAAAAACATACACTTCTTTGTGCAAATAATTTACTCATTTGAATGATGTAGACTATGGAGAGGTTATATATTATCTGAGTCAACAGTGGTGATTACACACAGAAAGAAGGAATATAGTCTTGATGGGCAGATCTGCTTGTTGTTTGACGCATGCCTAGTTTTTCCTCAAACGTAAGATTTTATTTTAAAAACAAATGTCTGAGACAAGTTTACAAAATTTCAGTGAAACACATGGAGCATTAAAAACACAATTGTACTATAAAACCATAAACATTGTGAAAGTGGAGAGGCAGTCAGTATAATACTAGACAGATCAGCAGGTAGATCCACACAACAGCACAATATCATTCTGTGAAAAGCTTGGAAGAAAAAAAAAGAGTGGATGAGCCTAAAAGATTTTGAAAAGACTACTGGATGAGACCAGTGAGTCTTTTGGTCTGGCATACTGTTTCCCACAGTAGCCCAACAGACACCACTGTGGAGCTCACAATCCAAGTCTGAAGACAATGGCCCTTGATCATTGTTTTACCCAGTAGCTGGTATTTAGTGGTGTACTGCGTTTGAAAATAGGGGGTACCACATAGAAAGCTGTGGCTTCAGAGGCAGCTTGCTGCTAATACCGAGAACACTTGGGCAGATGATGCATTGCAGGGCATCACAGCAGAAAAGGGACAGTTCTCAGTCATTAGCCAAATAGATAGGGCTGCTGAAAGAAGGGTTGTCCAGGAACACAAAAAAGTTGGAAAGAGTGGTTCAAAGGAGAAGAGATAGTCTTTAAGATGCTTCGGCCCTAAGCTTTACGTGGCTCTGATACTAGCACTTTGAACCCACATGCACCAAAGAGCTAGTGAAGCTCTGTATAAAGCTGGCAAGATGGATTCTGAACAGTCTCTGCCCTACAGCACTATAGCAGCCGTACTTTGAAACTTTTGAGGCTCCTGAGCGGTCTTTAAACTAGGCAATATATGTATAGCATGTGCAGTAGTCAACTCTGGATGTTACCAGGGGGTTGATGACAAGGGCCAGGCTGACTGTGCAAAAAGGTTCAAAATGGGTGCAAGAGCCCAAGTTGATGATAATGTCTTGGCATCACAGGTATCATCAAGGTCTCTGTGTATGTGCACACCTTAAAGTAATCTGCTTACTTATGGCAACCCCATGAATTTCATAAGGTTTTCTTAGGCAAGGAATACTCAGAGGTGGTTTTGCCAGTTCCTTCCTCTGAAATATAGCCTACAGCACCTGGTATTCCTTGTCAGTCTCCCATCCAAGTACTAACCAGGGTCAACCCAACTTACATTCCAAGATCAGATGGGATCTGATGCCTTTAGAGTGTTTAGGCAAGAATACCACGCATGCATAGCAAAGCCTGAATCTAATGGAAACCCCATGTGGTGAATCTGATATTTAAGGCTGGAATGTAGTCCACCTAGAATATGTTAAGCCCCACCTTTTTGGTCAGATGGTACCCTCAAGCATCTTTTATCCAGGGGCAAGAAGGAGTCATGTTATACCTGTGAATCAAGCTTTGTTGAAAATGTATCTAGGCACAACATTTTGATTGAAAGATTCTTTGTTGTATTCCTATGCCCTCACCCCTCGTTCCCAGGGAACAGGTTAAGGGCAGTGGAGATTTGTCAAATGTCACTGAGTATACTAACCCCCAGTTTAATTTCTGAAGGTCTCGTAGAACGAAAATACATTACTTAAAGCATAGGTAAGGCTGGCTATTTGTTGTTGTGGTGTGCTGTCAAATCAATTCTGACTTATGGCAAGCCTAAGGTGAATCTATGATGGGGGGTTTTTGGCAAGATTTGTTGCCTTTTCCTTCCTCTGAAGCTGAGAGTGTATGACTCACCTAAGGTCAGCCAGTGGGTTTCCGTGGCTGAGTAGGGATTTGAACCCTGGTCTCTAGAGTTGTAGTTCCATTCCCAAACCACTACACCATGCTGACTCACTGGTTATTTAGTGTATCCATAAATTTCAAATGATAATATTTGCAACATGACTCCTACCAAAAATGAGCTATGTTTAATTTCATTTGGAAGTAATGAGGCCCAGATTACCAATTAATTCATTGCATCTGTTCACTGAAATATACAGCATAGTCCTATAAATAATTACTCGTAAGTAAAGCTTAACTGTTTTCAGTGGTGCCTGCACACCAGTAGGTATTATTTAGGATTATAGATTCATTTATAACCAGTTTGGAATACTGGGCATGTGTTTATCTCCTCTGGTTGTTAAAAATGTTTTTGGCTCCTAAGATTGAGTAATAAAATCCCTATCAAAGCCTTAAATCTACACAAAATCAAGATGATTTTAGTGAAATATTTGTTATCATGAAAATACTACATTTTAAAGGAAATTCTGGTCTGCTTTAGTTGAAATAAGGGAAAGAGAAAGGAGTAGAGTGGATATCTTCCCAGGCAACCTGTATTTAAAATTTTCAAGACAGCTCTTTATGTGAAATAAATTGAGATCAATGGACTTGATCTTCGGCTGGAGGGAACTGATGGAGTTCTGCTGAATAGAGCAATGTGGTTTAATAGCACCTGAGTACCAGCTCTTACGTTTAACAATGCAATCTATTTATCTCTGGCCTGCCCTTCCCATGGGAGATGATGGCAGCTCCATTGCTGGAGATCTTTAAAATGACTCTGGACAAAAGAGTGGAGAGCAGGCTGGCGAGGGAGGGAAGGAGGAAATAATGTTGGTTTGGAAGGATGGACTAATAGTTTTTCCTGCATCTGCAGTTCTCTTACTGTCACAAAGCTGTCCTTGTATGAATACAGCAATGTACTGGTGACCCAATTTTGCAAATGGCAAGGGGAACATAATTTTGCTTCTTCCTTGTTTTCTCTGCATAAATGCAACAAAAGAGAAGGGATAGGGTGGCGATGGTTTTTTGTTTTTGTTTTGTTCCAGGGCAGAGACACAATGACCTGAAATCTGGATTTCTGTTTACCAGACCTGAAGACCTTTGGAGGGCTTGCGGTAGACCATGTGCTACTCTGACAGTGTCCCTCCAATCTGGTATATGGATAATCCTGGAGAGGTTATGATGATAATTCACTCTTCCCTTTGGCCTTTCAGCCTATTGTTTAAATTCTTTTACAGTAAGAGATTGCAGATTGTGGGAAGGAAAAATACCGATTCTTCTGTCAACATACCTTACTGCATAATGTCTGTCTACCTATCATGCATTGTCTATTCAGTCTCTTTTATGTATCCACATCCACAAATTACTTCTCCTTTAACTGCATAGTGCAGCAACAGACCTTGTAATCTGAACAAGCCACTGCATTTACTGACAAAATCTGCTAGATGCTGCTGCTTCCCTGCTTTGCAATCACCCACTGTCGTTGGAGATGTACCCACTCAACAAGAGTCACTCCAGCCCTAGAGCAGTGCACCTGTGCTTTTTCTCCAGCTTCCTGGTCCCTTGTTTTTCAACTCAGGATGCTATTCTACCTAGTCACAACCACTGCCAGCACCCTCCTGAGCAATGTTACATTGTTTGCTTTTATCTAGGAAGGGGAAGAAAATCACACATTGAAAAATGTACACTGTACTAGTCTCTAAACTCCCTGCAGTAGCAGCAATAACTGTTTGGCGCAGTTTGCCCATTAAACAGCTTCGAATCGAGTTATGGCCCTATATAAATAATAGTGATTATAATGATACTTGGCCTCACTGCAAAGCTTTAGAGTGATGGATTTTTGTGGGAAACAGTGGTACAAAGTGCCTGCAGCAAGAGATTTGAGTTGATAATGATGTTCACATTAGTTTTAGGGCACCATTCAAAAGGAGCAAACGAAAACACAAAGGAATCGTCCTCTGTTACATACTACTTCCCTTCTTTGTTCTGATTTCTTTTAATACCTCACCAAGACTTAATGCAATTTTTGCTCTGAACATTTAGTTTGAAAGCTCACTTTCCATATTGGTAGATATTAATATCTATGCACAGACAAATCATTGTGTTAAGCCTTAGTCAAACCGAGTTGACCTGCTCGTTATTTTTGTTACAGTTTGGACTTTTATGCCTTCCTGGATTTCCATGATGACCTAGTACAGTCCTACTCAAAATGGTAATCTGTAGACCAGTCCTGGTCCTTGAGCTATTGGCTGCCAGCCCCTGAGAAGTTTCTAGGAAAGAAAGAAACAATTGTACTCAATGGGCACAAATTTAGTGCCACTCACTAGTACATTGGAAAAAATTAATTGCCAGTCCTCCACGTAGCCTGAGAAGCACTGATCTAGAATATAGTATTCAAGATCTCAGTGCACTGTACTAAGTATTTAAAATTGGTGATGTTTTCTTAGTTTTAGTTTCAAGCTATTGTAGTGTTTGTTTTATTAACCAAACAACAGGATATACCGGAGCTACGTTTTTGGGAAAATGCTAAAATATTCTGAATTCTTTAGTCAGGATGACCATAGGTCATATTGCCTAAGGGACTCTGGGAGTTGTAGTCCAAAAAAAGGAACTTTTTAAAACCCTGAGACAAGTGTGATTTAATATCTTACTTTGTATTTTATGGATTGTACAAACTGTAGTTTGCAGAAAACTGCTTCTTGTGTGAAAAAAAATCAGAACAATGGATTGATTCACCAGAACAGAAACCATAAATAGAAAATTTTGACTCTTCTTCCTTCATGTGTGAAGGGAAGGGAGTACATGAGCTTCAGATTCAACCTGCTGCATTTCCATCACATCTGAATACGGTTGCTTTTTTAAAAAAAATTAAAAATGCTAACAATGGAAGTGGATTTTCTACATCTTTTTGACTGCTAAAGGATTAATAAAGGATTAAAAGACAATTTTCCTCTACCTGAAATTCAATGCATAGAAGATCTAAAAACACTTGGAACAAAAATGATTTATAGATGAAATTTACAAATAGATGTATATTTGGAAAATTGGTCAGCTTTTAAATAGATTTATGACTAGTAAGATTCATGACTAATATTGTTATTCTTCTTCCTTTTGTATTTTTATCCCCCCCCCCTTTTTTTTTACACTGGAACATTATTGTATATAATTGAGAACATTTTCAAACTTAAATAAAAAAAATTAAGCTAAAAAGCAAACAAATTCTAGAAGCACATTCATACTAATAGGTTAACATGATTTAATGCTGCTAGTATAGTTCATGTTTTTCTTTTTGGATTGTTTGGCACTGTCTTCCATGACATTTTGAAGTTTTATATAGATCATGGCCAATCCACTTCAAATCATCATCATCGTGATGGAAGGGGCTCCATAGACCATAGAGTCCAACCCACTGCACAATGAAGGATCTCCAGCTACAGCGTCCCCAGCAGGTAGCTGCCTGACCTCTTCCTGAAGATGTGCAAAATGGTTCCATTGCCAAACGGCTCTTACTGTCAAGAAGTTCTTTCTAATGTTCAATTGAGATATCTTCTCTTGTTACTTAAAGCCATTAGACTAGGTTCTAGCCTCTGGGTCAGCAGAGAAAAGGCTTGCCTCCTCCTCTGTGTGACAACTCATGAGGTATTCAAAGAGGGCACTCATGTCACTCCTCAGTCTTTTCTTCACCAAGCTGAGCATGCCAGGCTCCGTTAACTTTTTCTCATATGTTTTGTTTTCCATACCAGTTATCATCCTTGTTGATTTTCTCTAAATCTGCTCCAGCTTGGCTATATCCTTCTCAAAGTGAGGTGCCCAGTACTCCCAATAAGAATTGACCAGCAGAGAATATAATGAGACTATTGCTTCCCTTGACTTGGAAACCATGGTTCCGTAAATGCTTGTTAAAATAGTATTTGCCTTTTTTGCTCCAGCATCACATTGCTGTGTCTTGTTGGATTTCTGATCAACAATAATCCCAAAGTCCTTTTTGTATGTAATACTGCCAAACCAAGTATCCCTAGTCCTATACCTATGTATTGTGGCTTAAATATAGAATTTTGCATTTGCCTCTATTGAATTTCATTCTGTTAGTTTTAGTCCAATTTTCTCATTTATCAAGGTCCTTTTTAATTCTGCTCCTATCTTCCAGTATATTAGCTACCAGTGCCAGTTCTGTATCATCTGTAAATTTGATAAAGATTCCTTCCACTCCGTTATCTAAAATATTGATAAAAATATTGAAGAGCATGAGCTCCAAGAGAAAACCCTGAGGCAATCAAGAACTCTTTCCAATTTGAAGTGATGACAAATCTTTGAGCTCAGTGTTCCAAGCAATTGTGGATCCATCTGATGTTGTTTCAGTCTATTTCATATTTAATCAGTTTTGCTAATCAAAATAATCTCCCAAAAGTAACATTTTTGTCATAATTAGTGAATATTGACTTGTTATGCAAACATTGTAATGTCTACATTGTTCTGATAAAAGAATGTTAGAAAGTAACACCATCATTACCAAAAGCATCGCAAGGAATATTACTTCTAACACATTACTTCTAAGGTCAGTTCAGGAGTAACCCAAAGTGTTAAATTTCTGTACCTTCAGCTCTGTCACATTTTCAAATTTTCTCTTCTTAGATTATGACTCTGTCTACTTCTCTCCTCTACAAAGTCCTACTGCTACTACCTCCACCTCCTCCATCCTCCTCTTTTGGTCTTTTGCTAGAGACTCAGGGCCTTTCTGCACTACACTGTTACAATGCTATTATTCTGCTTTCCACATCCTGTGGAATTCAGTGAGCTCTCTGGCTAAGAAGTCTAAATGCCCCTCCCTAAACTGCAAACCTTAGGATTCCACAGGAGGTTGAAAGTGGAATAATAGCACTATAACTGTGAAATGCAGAAAAACCTTCAGTCTTTCCTTTTCAATTGAAAAGAATCAATCTTCATGCAATCATTAATTCATTCATTTTTTTCTATTCCAATATGAAATTTGCAACTTGTCGGCCTAGGGCCATTCTTTACTGTCCCCAGCACAATGCATGACCAATAATAATCATACTAGGGGTGGGTAAGAGAGCCTTAGTTTCTAACTTTGGGACATAAGAAGTTCTGGAGATTGTTGATTAAATAATAATAGTAATAATAAATCCCCCTCATGCATCATTGTTTCTTTTCTTCTTCTCATTCCCAGATGCTACTTCAACCCCTGATTCTGAAACAGAACTTCTGGTTCTGTACCAGGTCTCTCTTGAATGCCAGCCTAATTGAGAGCACTTGGCACTTGCTTTTCCTTCTCATCTGCCCTGACATTGAGACAGGTTTGCAAAGACAGCCTTTGGCAAAGTGAGCTGTTGCTCCTATACTTGGTTTGTGGTGGCTAGCAGAAATCTAATTGGTTGGTACCCTCATTTTGGCCATTAGAAGTGAAAATGAAATGGTGACTTCCCAAGGGCACTTCTGTCCTAGCACAAAGCTGATCGATGGGAAGTGTGGGTGACATTTATATAATTATCCATGGGTTGAGAAGAAGAGATGGGTGTTACTTCTCTCGAAACATTAGAACTTGGAATCATCCAATGTAGTAGGCTTAACATAAAAGTCTCAGATTTTGTTCCTGTTCTTTCCAATTTTAAATTCAGTTAAAATAATCTGACCTGGAAAGCTAGTATAAAATGTCTCTGATTGTACCAGGAGCTGAAGAAAATATTTGAGGATAAACAGAATGTGTATGGATCTCCAAAATAGAATTGGAAAGAACAGGAATAAAATGTGGGACTTTCTGGTCTCTTCTGTCAGTCTGGATAAGCAATAAAAGTGCAGCTAGCATAGTGTGATGTTTCCCACAGAGGCCAACCACTTGCTTCCTTTCTTTGCCCTTTCTGGTAATTGGTACTCAGAGATACCTGACAATGAATGTCCCATCTAGTTATCATGGCCACAGGACTGACGTTCCCTCCATGGATTTGTCTAAACTTGTTTTCAAAGTTATCCAGACTAGTGGGTATCATATCGTGATGTGGCAGCAGATTCCCTGCGCTGTTTATGCATTGTGTGAAAAAGTATTTTCTTCTCATGTGGTCATGTGCTCAGAAGTATGTTGTACTGTGTTCTGTCGGGCTTGTACACAGTCCTAATGTGGCTTCCCTTATCTTCCCACCATACATAATTTCTTATATCTTTTTCCTCCTTCAGCCATCTTTTTAAAACTTAGGAAAAACTCAAATGATGTAGCTTTCTTTTTCCTGGTAGGGAACGTGCCATAGCGTAGGCAACTGGAATGTTGTTGCACTGCTTGTGTGAAGTCTACTGAAGGCTGAAATACTCCTGCAATGAAGTGTGTGTGTTCCCTGTAGGAGCTCAGTCGTGTTAAAAGTGGAGCGTTTTACTGCTAAGGCCTGCACTTTAGAGCCTGATATGTCTCCTGCTGCCTCTCCGAGGCATAACGGCTAAGAGAAGATCACCAGAGTTGAGGAAATTTCTAGAAAGAAGTTGTTAGTATGTGAGCATGTTGAAAGGAAACACCTTCTCGGGAGAAAAAGAAGGCATAGGGGAAGCACAGCACCTTATTATCTAATCTTCTTTGTCCAAGGAACCATCTGCTGGAAAGTTTGCCTCAGGGACTGTTTCCTGACATGGTCAAGGGAGAGTCTCTCCCCTATTAATTGGAAAAATCTAGATAGTTCCAATTAAAGAAATCCTACCACATCAATAAGACACTTATACCACTGACAGCAGAATTACATATTTGCATTTATAAACACAGTTTATTTATTAGATGGTTATGTTTTTATAAGGTTCCTTCATACCCATTGAAACTCATCTTATTTGACCCATGCCAAAACACTGTCAAACAGCTGAAGAGATTTAGGTCTCCTTAGCCTCCCTTTCAACTCATTCTCTCATTTTGAAATGTTTCCTCTTTAGAAATCTATAGTGATTTTGTTTGATTTTCTGGACAACTTTCCAGTTAACGTGTACGTGTTGAATTTAATAGCACTAGAGCCAGGTGCCTTCAGGTCACCTGCTAACTTATGGCAAACCCATGAATTTCATAGGGTTTTCTTAGGCAAGGAATACTCAGAGGTGATTTTACTATTTCCTTCCTCTGAAATAATAGTCTGTAGCACCTAGTATTTATTGGCAGTTTCCCAACCAAATACTAACCAGAGCTGCCACTGCTGTACCCATGTAATTCTGCAAAACACCTTGCATTGGATTTTAGCTATATCTCAGTAGTCAGTCAATTGTTGTCTTTAGGAAGAGTCTGTCATGACTCAGGACTGGATCCCATATGGTCTGAAGAAGCTTGAGATGGGGAAAGAATGAGTGCAGGAATCACTCACAGGGAAAAAGAAAAGAAGACACCATTCAGAGACTTTGATGTGGAGAAATACAGAGACCAGCATTGCCTCTTCCTCCACAGTCATTCTGCCCTTCTGCTCCTATGACTTTGAAGATTCCACCTCTAACCGTTGGCACAGCAGGAGACTCTCCAGCTCTCCGGAATATGAAAAATTGAGCATGACCTCTAGTATCTTCCACACAGGAGTGGAACAAGAAACTCTGAGCTACCTACAGCCACAAGTTCCAGTTGACTTCAGGCCTTTGTGCAGCAACTTCTCTGCTCTATATCCAGCCTGATTTTCCTCACAACAATGCTGAGAGCTGTCCATGGTCCTGCTGCCTTCAGCACTTGAACCATTTTCTTAGTTCCTCTTGTTAGCCGTTCTAGTTTCTTATACCTCAGAACTCTTGAGTCTTTATTGAGACCTCTTCTCAGTCAGTGTGGGTAGCTGAAGTACCAAGTATCACAACATTTTCTTCGCTGGCTGCCTAACTTCCTAATTTCTTTTTCTGTCAGATGGTGATGATGGCCATTTTTGGTGGGAGTGGGAAATGTTGTTCTGTCTCTAGTCATTACTAGAGTACTAATTTTGAACCTAGTATATTTGCACCCACAGTGAAGGAAATACTGGTTTCTCTTACACTGATTGGACTCTATGCCCTCTTTGTATCAAATAGTGGAACATCATACACCAGCTGTGCTTGCCTATCATTTCTATAGATTACAGTGTATCCAGGGTTACTCATATCTCACTGCCCAGTGTATCTGCATCATCTTTTATTTGCAAAGATTCCAGTTTTCTGATTTGACTTTCAGACATCCCATACCAAATATCCCTTTTAGGGCCAAGCATACAAGAGATGGAGATAATGAATCCCTTAGAGACAATTAGGAAATATTTCACATCCCCAGCATGACAAACAGGGTAAACCTTGGCAATGACCATTTAAAGTTCACAAAAAAAAAATTGTGTATCCGTTATAGTGACCAGTCCCAGCAGTTTGGTTTCACTTTCATTCAAGGCAGTCTCTTCTGTTAGAAAGATGTAAATCTTTGCTTATTTCATTTTTGCACATATGGACAAAATTATGCATGCTTCCTCTCCATTGGATCACATTACAGGAGTTTTGGTGTATTTTAATGATTTTTCACAAATTTTGCATTACACAAAATATCTTTTGTCCCCAGATATTGTATATTGTACAAATGTTGTCATTGTGTACTTTCAAGTTATTTCTGGAGTATGGCAATCCTAAAGTGAACCTATCATTGGGGTTTCTGGGGGCTGAGAGAGTGTCATGCACCCAAGGTCATTCAGTGGGTTTCCAAGGCTGAGTGTTGAATCAAACCCTGGTATTGAGGGTTTTAGTCCATCATTGAACTGTGCTGGCTCTCATATTGTACAAATTCAACATTTTTATTCAAACAACTGTCAGTGAATCACTGATTTAAAAACTGTCTCAATTCTCTTTACAAGCAGACACCCAAAGCTGGCCAGTGTTGGCATCTGCTCAGTCCACAGCCCTCAAAACAGTCTGTCAGCTTGTTCCTCAGAAACATGTCTAGCTATTTTTGCCCTTCTATAAGGGATGAAATTACAACTCCAAAAACAGGCCTTTAAACTCCTGCCCTTTTTATATAAAACTGTTTAAAGAAGATCTTTAAAGGAGAGCAGGTGGGAAAAGTCCTCATAACACAAAAATATTTTGACTCAGCATATTGTGGATTGTTGTTTTTGTTTACTTTTTGTATCATCTGATTTGTTTGCCTCAAGGAACGTCACCCGTTCTTGTGATTTTCAACCAAACAATTACATTTGATTAATCTGTGTTGTTACTCCAAAATGTGGATGACCCAGGGGTCCATCCGTGATGCCAATGCCTCTGTGAAACAGTGGGGAATATTAACTCAAAGGGGAGGCTTGTGAGAGGGGGGTAACCTAACAGGATCTTTTTACACCTATGTATACCAGTACTAAAGCAGAGACACCAGCTAGAGATTTAAAGAATATTTGTTTTATTGGGGGGAATTAAATATCACATGCACACAAGATCCAAGCCATCTAACAATCACACCAGGCTAGCTGAAGGACAAGGAGGAAAAATTGGATAGCAAGGAGTTAGGGCGAAGTGAGTGATATTTACCTGTCCAGAGAGAGGAGACAAAGTGATGTGACCCGGAGTAAGAGTCCATGGGTAGTACAAGAATGAGAATCAGAGCAGCAGAATGAGGCTTGTGTCCAGAACACTATGAGCTATCTGGCTCAGAGTCAGAGTTTAAATACTCTTTTTCCACCCTGAGGGGGAGGACGTTAATGGCTCTCTGGCTGTGTAGACAGTAGTGTCCAGAATGAGCTAATGGCCTTAGCATTAGGTAAGAAAGGACTGATGGAATTATGATAGCTCCTTAATAGTGGGACAGGTGAGGGGACAAAAGGGGAATTTTGGTGGACAAGGGAAGTGGGTTGAAGACAGTCATTCTGTGGAGGCAGTTCTGGATGCTATTGTTTCTAAAGATTGAGTTGTTGGAGGACATTTGCAAGTCTATTGTCACTGGACCTTTCCTGATTATGACCTGGCCATGCCCTGAGGTCCTGATCTGATTTAATTTTGCAACGCATGTGTGCAACCAGTTCCTTTTTGCCAGCAGGCTTTCCAGCCATAGCAGGATATAATTTATATTTCATGATAATTAATATTTGCCAATTAAACCATATCATGGAGTGGGGATGCATGGCCTGATAACAGTGTATGTGTATAAATGCATAGCGAGAAGCATTTTAGAAAATAGATATGGGAACCAGCATTAGAC
This sequence comes from Cyclura pinguis, assembly GCA_030412105.1. Taxonomy (NCBI): domain Eukaryota; kingdom Metazoa; phylum Chordata; class Lepidosauria; order Squamata; family Iguanidae; genus Cyclura; species Cyclura pinguis. Next base: position 93,563,178 of record CM059600.1, on the reverse strand, counting down.
TACAACTCTGGAAACCATGGTTTGAATCCCTACTTGGTGACCTTAAGCAGGTCATGCTCTTAGTCTCAGATGGAGGCAAGGGCAACCCCCTGCCCCAAAAACAAATCCAAGAAAACCTCATGATAGCGTTGCCATAAATTGGAAATGATTTGAAGGCACACAACAACAACAAGAGCAGAAACAACAACAACAACAATTTTTTTAGCCTGTCTTGTATGAAAGTGCACACTAGAAATGACCAACTTATGCAGATGCACAACGTCCACATTTCCTGTCAAGCACTGTTGAGCAGAACGTAAAATCATGTGCTATAATGTGTTCTCCTGAAGGGAACCACTTTAGAATGAGGAGATTTCATATGAGCTCTGTAACCTATGCAAATCAATCTGCAGTGGGCAAGGTGGCTTTAGAGATTACAGACCCACTGACAGCTGTGACTGGTGCCACCTTGAAGGATGCAAATCTCATTATTCAGGCTTCAAATGTTTTGGCTGAGTCTTTCTGTTGGGGTTGCTCATGAGAGTGCCTCAATTCATTTTGGTTGATACATTCTTCAAGTGTGTTTCCTACTTTTCCTTCAGAAGTAGGATTCTATTCACTGGTGCAAAGAAAAGTATTCCCAAATTTGGCCTCTGCTCTGTTTTCTGGTGAAGACAGCAGCACTGTGGGAAGGAAAGCCGGGGGGGGGGGGAGGAGAGGAGAGGGAGAGAAAGAGGGACTTGTTTGGATAATGCACCTTCCTCATTTTTATTGTATTTCTCAGTGAGAACAAAGCAGATTAGGTTAAATATTTGTTAAACTGGGATAAATTTTAATGTGAACCTGGCCGTAGCATCTTCTTTTTGTCACTTCTATTTTACACAGTTATTGCCTGAACATAAAATGATATAGATCTGAATATTTCCCCAATGGCTTTTACATCTCCATTTATGTACAATTTCTCAATCTCTCTGAATGTTTCTTTTATACCTTTGATATTTAGGGATCCAACATTTTCTCTGTTTGCCTTCCAGATACTGGTGTGTTATAAGAAGTAATATTATTATTATTATTATTTCTTGTATTTCTAACCACTGTTTTTCAGATTCTTTACTACAGAGATAATATTTGCTAATGTTTGTGCTTTATCTCTATTATTTTAATTTAATTTAGCAAGATCTCTGCTCTATTGTGGCCTGTTTAACACTGTTGGTTCATCCTGATGATGCGTTTCTGGCAGGTAGCTGCATGCCAACTCAAAATCCTGTAGAGAGTGCAATTCTGCTCCTTCCTTCCACTGGCCATCTTATGTGGTAAACAACTCATGGAAAGACTACATTCCATGTTCAGACAGTGATACTTTAATTTAGCAGTAATAAGGATAACGTCCAATTGATTTTAGTTTGTCTTTTCTGAGGAAATCTGAATCTAAATCAGGCTAAATCTAGATTATTTTTTTTTTAAAAAAAAGAATATGTCTCTAATGTGGCAGTACAGCATCACTTAAGAGCCTGAAAGATGTCAGCAGTATGCGTTAGACTGAGACATGTAAATCAGTTATCGCACTATTTAGCAGCAGCCTTATTCTCAAACTCTCTTTGCCAGAAAAGAAGGCAAATGACAACATACCTAAATACTCTTCATAAAACAGAAAGTAGAGTTAAAGGTAGTGTTTTTGTTATTTCTCAGCAGAATGAAAAATCAGTTTCCCTCAACAGTCTTCTCAAGCTACAGTACTGGGCCTGCTTACCTCAAAATTGAACACAGTGGAAATTATTTGTGTTGGAGGTTAAGGAGTAAAGTACAAACAAAACTAATCCTGTAGCCACCTTTCATAGGAGAGAGTGAATATTTGGAGGAAACCAATTAACACAGAGGGAAAGGCTTCAATGGCAACCCGTATCACATATCAAATGTTGTCATCTGTGCTTGAAAGGAGAAGGTGAGCAAAGGAGTTCTCTGATGGTGTGGCTCTGAGGTTCCAGTTGCCTCCCTCCATTCTAGATATTCTGGTCAACTCCCATCTTTGCTCCAGTAAAAGACAAGAGATGGGTATACCTGAATGCTCCCTTAGAAGGTTTTTGTCCAAGTGAAATCTTTGAGCGGCCTTTGTTTGGGGGACAAGGAAATCCTCTTTGGTTTGAAACGTGTAGGCAAACTCCTTGATGGAGAGCAGCAGTACAAGAAGGTATCAGACAGCAGAATTTGACTGTGTGCTGTAGGAAAAGAAACCTGACAGTCTGTATTTCCTATGTGTTCATAGCAAACTGATTCTGGTTCTTTACCATTTAATGCCCTCCATAAACTATACAAAAGAAGAAAATTAGCTCTTATGTGCTCATCATCTGCTTCTGGTAGTCATGGAGGAGAGCCATGCAGAGTGCTGTAGTCTTTCACCTGTGGAAACCCTGCTTAGGCCACCGCTCATTTCTGCTTATTATACTTAGGTTGCAGTCCCCTGCACACTTGTTGTCATCGCATGTCTTCAAGCCACTTCCTCCTTACAGTAATCATAAGGTGAACCTGTCACGTGGTTTTCTGGAGGCTGAGTGTGTGTGATGCATCCAAGGTCACTCAGTGGGTTTCTGTGGCCAAGAGGGGAGCCAGTCTGCAAGGTTGTAGTCCAATGCTCAAACCATCACACCATACTGACTGAATATACAAGTTTCTTTCTGCTGTGACTTCAATTTGAACCAAGGTTGCTGTGGCCACAATGCAGAGTACTAACCACTGTATGACATTTACATACTGGTAACTTGTTTTTTCTTGAGAATCTTTCAAGTTGCTTGGCTCCATGTCCAATAACAATTTTGTGCATGCATGGTGAGGTGGCATTAAAACAGAATGCATGAAAAGCGTGGATGGGAAAGCAGTTCTTTAATTCTTTCTCTCATTTGTTAAATTGAATTGCCATTTACACTTGTATTTTGCTGATCTCTAATAAATTTTCTTTTTTTAAAAAATTTAGCAGAATAGTGAGACATCAAATCTTGCAGAGAAGTAGGGACTATTATGTTCCATCCATCCATCATGACCTTTTCTGCTAAAAATGTGGTAATGTAAGGACATATAAGCAGGCACTACTTGGTAAGGGTTCTATGGATCATCGGAAAGGAACCTTCAGAGAAGGCAACTTCTAATCCCCCCTCACAGTTTCCTTCTTCTTTTTCCTACTTTTTCAATCCAATCCTCTACTTTCCATGTGTTTCCATGAGTTCTGACAATTCTTTTTTGAATCTTTCATCAAACATTTAAATGCAGCTTTCCGAAACATGGACTGAGGGTGGGAAGCCCCAATTATTTATCTGTTCTAATTGTAAACCAGGATTGGGCAAAGTGTGCCCCTTGGTTTGCATGTGGCCCCCAAAGCTGTTTATGTGGCCCTCTGTTCTTACAGACTCCCCAGAACTGCCCTTTTTCTGGCCAAAAATAAACAAAGAAGAGAAAAAGAAAAAGATGAATTGTTTTCTTGACAGTTCAGCTTTTAAATATGGGTTGTATGGGCTTTTTGCATGGATGAACATAAGACCATATCTATTTTTTTCAAACCAGAAGTGGACTTTCAGTCTCTTGAGGTTTTGTTTTTCTCCCATTTAGTCCATGAGGCCACCAGAAGGTCCCCAGGGAAGATGATTGGCTCCCAGGCTGCTGCAGTTGTTCATCCCTGTTGTAAACAATGGGAGAATGATGCAGAAATTTCTTTTTTTAAAAAATAACATTTTTATAATTTGAATATTGTGATTCCTTGGGGGGGAAAATTATTTCTGTAACCTGTCAATGATACTGAATGCAGCACATACTTTGTCAAACAAACAATAGTGAAGAGCTGGTTTAATTGGGGATGGCAGAGGCTCCCAATCCCTTTTCATGCTTGGAAGGTTTGTTAAGCCCAAGACAGTGAGAGATGATTAACTTTTCCTAATGAATTTTCTTAATTAGTAGTTTTTGAGGGGAGCCAATTTTTATCTCTCCAGGTTGGAAGCAATGGCTAGGATAGAGAAATAAAGCAATAGAAGCAGCTTACGGGGAAGGATTGAAATTGTAATGATTCCATTGTCTAGAATCCACCCTAAATTGCAGGAGCATGTATAGGAGGGTTATGAGAATGATTAATTCATATACCCTGCCAATAGCAACTTGAATTACAATAACACCTGATGGCCCCATTCTGCAACACACTTTACATACCAGTACTGACAGTCCTTGTTTTAAAGAACTGGACTGAGGCCCAGAAAAATTAAAGATCCCATTTTGTTTTTCAAGCAGAGAATGCTATCTAAAGCACTTTCATTAAGATTTAATCTCACATATTCACTTTGTACAACTGGCACAAGGCTTATATGGCTGTGAAGCTCTTCCATGTCTTCTCATGCTTGCTAACACAAAAAATGTGATCCAGAATTCAGTTAAACTACAATATATTTCTTTCTAGTGGTAACTTAGGTTTAGGTTGCTTAAAAAAGCAGCCTCCAGTGGTTGCCTCTGGGTTGCTAGACTTCCCTGAATGAAATGTCCTATATAATATGTGGCACAGCTGTAGTCCTGGATCTATAATGTTCCAGAAATAAGGACTCTGAAACTTGCCTGTTGATTTTCTCCTCTTACATGACTGATGATAGAGTAAAAGGGGGTCTTTTAGGCCATTGAAATCCAATCTCGTGCCTGGTGCAAGAAATCCAGCATTAGTCGATCACCACCTAATGACTGTCCAACATATGTTCATCCCTTTTTTAACAAGGAAAATCCCACCTCCATTCTAGGTAATTGATTCCCTAGCTGAATTATTCTTACCATATAAGCTTCTCCAAATGCTCAGCTGAAATACAAGCTTGTGTAAGGTGCTTGGATGTCATGTACTAGATAACCCACACTCTACAAAATTCACTCTGAGGTAGACAGTAGTTTATTTTTATAGCTAAGCATAAGTGATATAGCACACTTACACAGAAATCGCTGAGACTAAAGAATGTATACAGCTTAAAACTTTTCTATGTTATCATTACAAATTGAAGTGTGCAAACAGTGATTGGTGAGGGCCATAAATCCATACGCAATACCATCTCTCCAGCACGTCCCAAGCCAGTGCCTGCCACTTATCCTCCACATCCTTGACCAGGATGAACTGATGCAGTCTGTTATTAATCTGTTCAACAGCGCCAGATTCTCAAAACATCCAGTCTCTCCAGTTTGCACTTTCATTTGTGTGCTTATCTACTCTTCTCCCCTCACCATCCAGATACATTGTTGCAATAAGTAGCCTGTGTGTAATAGCAATTAGCAATACCTAACAGGGATACATAGTACCTTTTATGCAATGGTTAAATATATTTGCCCTCATGCACATCCAGCAGACCATACTCATTTCCATATGACAGGGAGCTTAGCGACCCCTACAGACAGCTTTCCAGCAGATGAGAACAAGCATTTGCTTTCTTGTGTGTGACAACTTTTCAGCTCTTTGAAGGCTGCTGTCATGTCTCCCACTGAGTCTTCTTTTTTTCGAGGCTAAACATACTAAGTTTCTTCAGCCTGTCCTCATAGTCCTTTATTCGTTTATTTTAGATCCTTAAAACAGACATGTAGGCATTATATAATTTGTATAAGCAAATAAAAACAACACAATAATGAAATCCAACACATATGCGTGCACACACACACCACAATTACCAACACAATAGCTAATATAAATTTTACAGGAGCTAAAAACATAAAGGCAAGTAACAGGAACTAATATCAACATCAATACTATTAAAAGGTTTAAAAACATACTCTATTAAAAAGTTGAATAATATAGATTCTGGACAACATCTTAAACATTCAACAAATGCTAAAATATAAAATGTGGAGTCATAATAATAAAATCTATAAAGGTCTAGAAGAATTTTTCAAAAAAATTCTTAGTGTGGTGCCAGTAGGACACACAATGTGTCCATAAGACAGCCCCTTCTGAGGAGAGCATTTTTATGAGAGGAAGGAAGGGCATGATCAGTACGGTTTTTTCCTGCATATATATCCTTCAGACTTCACACTGAGGAGGCATTCAAAGGGCCTCAAAAGATAACCTTGGGAGACAAGTAGGTAAATATGAGAGGAAGTGTCCTATGAAGTTTCTCCAGATGTTGTTGGATTACCAGTGATGAAGTCCAGCAACATCTGAAGAGGCACAGTTGTCTGTCCCTGCTGTAGAAGTTTAGAGGTGAACCAGTGCTTTCAACTGGGTCTGGAAATGAATTGGAAGCCAGTGAAGATGAGAAGCATGATCGTTCCATCTAGTCCCCATTAGAACTCTTGTTGCCAGAGCATGAACACATTTTCCACAGCCCTGACCATCCATCCTTGTTGCCATCTTTTGGATCCCTTCCAATTTGTCTATATCCTTCTTTAAGTACGGTGCCCATAACTTAGTGATTTCTCACATACTCTCTCTGTCTCCTCCTCTTTTCACGCATTTTGGTAGAGTTTTATTTCTTGGCTATGTAGGATTATGTAGATACTATTTCAAAGACATTAGTAATCAGCACTAAATGGTTGTTATTTGAAAAGCGTCTGAATTTACATAATGTGATGTAACTATCTAATGCTGTTGTCTGTCATTATTTTCAGCAGCAGTTATACATTTCTTCCTTCAGAGAGATGTCTCATCTGGGACATTTTTCATTATAATCACTTTTGTGCAGGAGTCGGTCATTTGAAATCTATTTAACGACCATAGGATTTGGATAGGCATGTTCATTCTAAAAGCAGAGTCATAAATGAGAAAGTAAATCCTAATGAATCTGTTTTGGGTAGTTCATCGTCATATTACAGACCAGTGTCTCCACCAGTAAGCATGACTTTTTTCAATACCCTGTGGTGTTTGACAACTTTCATGAATGTGTTATGTCTTGTGCAGGTTCAGTTTATTGATAAGACCTTACGAGTGCAAGTTCAAGTGGCCAAGATGGTCAGAGACCAATTGAACAGATATTAGGCCAGCTGAAAATGTGCAGAATCCAAATCACTCTTGACCCAAGCATATTGGGAATTACTTAGTATTACCTTCCCTCGGTCTAAATTGGTTTGGTTCTGGCATAACTTCACTCCTTCTTCACCCCCCCTTCTCCCTCCCTCCCCCTTTTTTTGGTTCTTTTGCTGTCAGATCCGGGCAGAAGAACAGTTCTACCAGCAGACTGTCATGTCAGAAGATCTCTGGGATCATCTGGCAGAAGATAGTTCTGAGGGCTGAGGGTCATTTCTGCCAGAAAAAGAGGCTGCAATAACTACAGTCCTGTACACACTGACCTGGGAGTAAATCTCCCCTCCAGTACACACACACACACACACACACACACACTCCCTTCCCACATGCACATACATGTGTGTGGGCATACACACACGTACATCCTTCCCCATTATATAGGGCTAGGCAAAGACAGGGTGAGGCCCTTCCCTTTGCCAATATAACAGCAGTTTTGCTCTTCCAGGCTGGCATGTTTTCATGTTTCTGTTCCATGCACACAGAAATGGCATGTTATATACTCAGCTAGCTTTGGTTGATTTTATTAATCTGTTCGCAGAAGTGAATGTAGCAACAGCCATAGAAAAGCAGGCCACAAGGTACTGTAGTAATAGCTTGGTGATGAAATGTGGCGCATCTGTCAGAAAGCTCCAGTCTGGTGGAACAGAGGCAGACAGAACAGCTGTGAGGGAAAATTGAGTGAGGACACAGGGCCCTGAATAGTTATGAAAATTGGTGGTGTGTATTTAGAGACAAGGCTGCATTTTGAAGGACAAGCTTGAAAGGCATTGCCCTGTAGAGATGCTTGGAACTTAGTGATTAGTGCGTGCGTTTACCAACTGCAGATGAGAAAGGAGACGAGGGAATTGTCTGCCATTGCAGGGATATTGCTGGCATTTGTTAGATGCATTCACAAAGAGAATTCTACTCTGCACAGGTGTCCTGGGTTCAAAGCATTCTTTAGCCAACCTCAGTGTCTGTAGGAAAGGGATCTGACTGCCAGCACATCTCAGCTATCTGGCAGAGAGCAATAAGGGGGAAAAAACCCCCAGAAACTGTCTTTAATTAAAGAAAACAGGAAATTTCTGCCTGTATCTATGCTGCTCCTGTGCATTTCCACTCATGATGTCTCCAGAGGGATATGGGGAGGACAACTTCAGGGGAGGAAAGGTGCAGTGGGGACTTTGTTTAGCCTACAGAAGGGCTTGAGTTTGAAAGGATGGTTCTATCTGAGGCAGTCCCCGGGGTTATTTAATTAACTGTCAAGTTCTAATTAATTAATTGCACTGTGGCTGGCCAAATCCCTTTACTTAGAAGAAAAAAAAAAGAACTATCTCAGAGTAGTGAGCTACCATTGATCACACAAAGCACAGAACTGATCGTGATGAAGCTGCATAAAAACCTCCTTGTTAAAGTATTTTCCGGAAAATATGTGATATCAACATGAAAAAGCGACAGACTAGTTTGAATTATGCATTATGCATATTGGCTAGATGTTAAAATGGAGCCTGCTGCCTTTCTTAGTCAGCTGGCTTGCTCCCTTCAGGAGGACTAGAGGCCTACATAGTGCAAAATAGTTTCAGGGTATGTGAAGATTACCGCTACACTGACATGGTAAGTATAGCAATACCTTGAGAAATCTCAGATTGATGTAAGAACATAAAGGTGGCCATGCTGGATTGGACCTAAGGTTTATTTAGACCAACTTCCTGTTCTCATAGTGACCAACCAGTTGCCTACGAGAATCTGGACAGCGAGTACAAGACATGAGTACAACTGCACATGCCATCTTGCCTTTCACAGCGTACTGCCTCTGCTATGAAAAGTCACATATAGCCACTGATATTCCTGACCTGCATAAATTTATCTGACCCCTTTTCAGAGATGGGCATTGCTATGTCTTGTGGCAGTAAATTCCACAGTTCATGCACCATGTGAAGAACTTCTTTTTATCTTCATTGAATCTTCCACTATCCAACTTCAGTGAATGATTCCGCTGAAGTGGGAGCATTATTGGAGAGGTAAAAAAGCTTCTTTCTAAAAGTCCTTTAATTTCATTGTCATCTACTGCCTTCCAGGCTGGTTTCCTGTTCATGAGGTAAAGAATTCTTTATGGTTGGTCTTGATGCTATTAGCAATATGCTCCTGAAAAACTTTTTTTTTCTTTTTGTGCATCCCTAATTGTCTACTTCCCTTTCCTTTGTGAAAGTTTGTGTTCTTTTATGTTCACCTCATTTGGGCAAGGTTTCCAATTCCTGAAGGAACCACCCCCACTCCCCGTGTGCCAGATAGCTTCCTTTGTACTGCTCATTAGCCAGCCTCTTTGGACTTACTTTGTACTTCATTTCTTGGTGTGAGCTGTGCATTCTAGCTGAGCTTCTATTAGTGCAGTTTTAAGTAGCCCTCAAAGCATCTTAGGAGAGTTTTGTTCGTTTTGATTTTTCCTTTCAATTTTCTTTTTGCTAGTTCATTTATTTTAGAAATGTTGCTAATTTTGAAGTCAAATAGGACTGTGCTGAAACTTCTTTCACATTTCACCTTACGTATAAATCAAATCTGATATCATTGTAGTCATTATGTTCAGTCAGCTCATCGATACTCACACTTTGCATTAGGTCTTGGGTAGTATTTCCTTAGGGTTAGACCCAGGGTTGCCTCCTCTCCAGCAGTTCTTTGAACAAGTGTGGTAAGGCACAGTCATTTAAGAATGTGCTTCTCAAACTTTGCTCTTACAGATATTTTGGACTTCAGCTCCCAGAAGCGCCAGACACTGCAGCCAGTAGGAGAGGATTCTGGGAGCTAAAATCCAACACACTTGGAGGACTAAAGTCTGAGAACCTCTGATTTAGAATATTTAGACATTTCTAGTCAAATAACTACTGAAAGGAAATGTTTGAGACAGGATGTCAGAAATTGCAATACGTTTTCCAAATTTTAGACAGAAATAAATGCATGCATGCGCATATATATATATATATATATATATGCGCATGCATGCACATCTGATGTTTTAATCAGTCTTTCCTTTATGAGAGGGAAATTTGCTTTCTGTGCTTTAATAAGGCCTTATTCCGTACTGGGAAAAATGATATATTTCCATCAAAGTAAAGGATCAAAGTTGTGTGGATTTTGCAAGAGCAAAGCCTGCAAATACTCTTAAGAGCAGAGACTGACATTCAGAATTCAGCATCTTGAGAATCTCAGTTTTCACTACACAGACAGACAGACAGACACATATATGAGACTTTTACAAAAAGTTGTCATGACACAGTCAGGGCAGGATGTTTAAATATCCTATAGTAGCTCTTCGCTTTCCCTGCAACTGGCATAGTAATTGTGCAAATTTTTATATAGTTTGCACAGTTTAAACCAATTGCAGCAACCAGTTTTTCATTTAAAAAATATCCAATTGCACATAGTTCAGAAGATGGTCTGTGAAAGTGTCTGCTGAAAAACTCCCACAACCATCTAACACTGTACCGAGTAGAAAAACACACATTGATGGTTGATTGTTACTTCCTATAAAATAACTTAACCCTGTTGTATTTGTCCTGAGCTGTTCATATAACATCTGTAGAAAAGTACAGATATATGACTGCTAAAAGTGCGGAGGCCTAAATCTAATTGCTAATAGGATTGCCCAGTCAGGACCATTTCAGGCCCTGAGATTTTGAAGTGAAAACCTGAAACTTGGGGACAGCTCCTAGGAATGCTGCTGGAGGTAGCCTCTGGTGATACCACAGGAGCAGGCCCCACTGATGACAACCAGTCTGAGTTTTAAGATCTTCAGGAGATGGCTTTGTCTCAGTCTCACCACACCAGGTGAGTCTGATGAGGGCTCAGGAAGGAGCTTTCTCAGTGGCTGCTCCCAGGTTGTGCAACTCCCTTCTGCAGGAGGTCTGGTTGGCTCCCTCCCTGCTCTCTTTCTGGTTGCAAGTGAAGACATTCAGACAGACATTTGAATTTTAAATATGGAGCAGTAATTTGTGTGTGTGAAGTGGTGTGGTGCATGTTTTAATCTTTTATTGGAAATTATGTTTTAAACGTGTTCTAAATGTTTTTAACTTTTAAAATCACTTATTAAAAATATTTTTATTTAATTGCTTTTTAAGTTTTGTAAATGAATGGTTTAGCTTAATCTTTTTTAAATTATTGCAAGCAGCTTTGAATCTCCATCTCAGGAGAAAGGTGGGTTATAAATTCAATAAATAAATAAATATAAACCGTAGTTGCTTAGAGCATGTCATTTAAAGAAAAGCAAGAAGTCACAAAAATAAGAAAATATTTCCTCAGTTGGAAATTCAGTTGTAGTTCTGCACTGAATAGAAAGAAACAAACTTTTCCCAGTTGTGTTTTCAGCAGTGAGAGGACAACTTTTCACAAAACATGGCGATTGTAGCTCAATCAAAGTACTCCAGGCAGTGCTCTCACTCTGAGGCCTGGAGGAGAGGGACCTAATTGCTCCTAATTGCTAGTTCCACCTAAAGTAGACCTATTTAATCAATATGATTTAGCTAGGCATATAATTTATTTTACTCAGTGGAGCAGAGGTGATGATTGAAAGGGATTTTCACATATTAACCAAGGCAAAAAGGGAGCAGTGGTGTTGTATCACAGTTAAAGTGATCAGTTTTGAAACTATTGTACAAAGTTTTGCTTTTGTAAAGGAAATGGAGTGACCAATAAGAAAGCAAATAGTCCAGGTGTTCAGAAGGTGAATTTTTTGGGGCAGGGTTTGTATATTCTGTTACATAATTTTAGAAGAGCAGCAGTTTTAGAGAATAAAGGGACAGATTAAGGAAGGGAAACGACTCTTTCTGACAGCTAGCAACTTTAATAGGACAGTTTTACAGTATACAGAGACGATTCCAATATGTAAATGAAAGCATATGATCAAAGATCTGACAAAATGAGAAATTAAGGGCTAATGTCAGCACTGTAGAGATGTAAAACCAATGCTAGAGTGAGACATAGGCCATTTCCGCAGCCCTGCCCCTCCCTAAACTGCAAACCCCAGGATTCCATAGGATGTTGAAAATGGAATAATAGTGCTATAACAGTCTAGTGCGGAAATGGCCATAGTCTTGGAGTGCACCAGATTCCTCCCTCCATACCATGAGTAGGCAACATGCATAAGTCTATGAATATTGGCATAGTAGACACATTTTATAGTTGCCTTGGTTATGAGCATGCAGTCCTCCCTGTTTGTCCCAGTTTACAATCCTCAGCCAAGGAAACAGTACAGCACTCACTCTCACCTGCAGGGAATTCTGAGGGTTTGTGTTTTATCTGATCCTGTAAACCATTGCTCTGAGAGCTGGAAGACTGGATGAATGCAATGTGTTGGGAGTCATTGGCCTTATGAGCTCCGAAAACTCTCATAAGACCTAAATGGTTGTATTTATTCTTCTTTTGTTCCCATTCCTTTTCACTGTGTCACAACATCAGCATATTCTCCCCCTTGCTGAAATCCTTATTTTCTGATTCCTCAAAGTAGCCCGAATGATGCGTTCTTCCTCATCTGTTTTGACTGCATCTTGTTTGCTGTTTGTAATTGCTAAATAATCTTGCTCTAATAATCTGCATGTGTCAAGTATACACTTACTCCTGGTCTTGAGGTTTACTTTTGTGTATATTGTTCATGGCATGACTGTTTATACATTATTAAGAAATTGCATCATCAAAAAGAGGTCAAAAGAATGCACAAATTTGCATACACTAATTTATAGGTGCAGTTAGAAATAATTATAATTATAACATAAGTAGAAATGAACATTGAAAGCCATTGCCTCCCCTCCACAGCAGAGACAGAGCAAGATGTAAATATCATTGGTAGATCTTATGGGCTTGTTCACACACAACACACACATCCACAGTTCCACAACTATCCTTGCTTGCTTTAATTTTCTCTGTCTTATATTCCCCCTCGCCCACACAGATGTGCATGTATACACCCATATACTATTCATCAGTCATCTGCTATGAGAGTTATAGTCCAAATTTGTCAGAGGCTACCAGGTTGTTTAGTTCTGATCTGTGCATACATACATGTGCCTTCCTCCTCCTTCTCCCTCACCACTTCTTGCTGCCTACATAAGATCCAAAGAAAGCCATAATGCAAAATGAGGAGTGGGGCAGGACATTGCCACCATTCCTGAAAGCAAGGAACCATCCCTCTTTCCTTTTGCTTCTGGGATTTGTAGTTTGGTGCGTAGAGGGAGAAAAAGAGCACTAGCTCCTACAATGCAATGTGTTCTGCTCCAATGGAATCTAAATCCACAGATATAGACAACATTTAGAGGAAAGCAAAAAAATAAAGCGAGCAGAAACAAGCATATGGTCTTCCACTGGAATCTCAGCATGTTTGAGGATAGATTCAGCATTTTATCTGGAACAGAGGCCATTTCTGCCCTACACTGTTATAGTGCTATTATTCCACTTTCAACAATGTAGGGAAGAAAGGCCCTAAGTCTATAATTAATAAAAGATCAAATTTGTGTTTTTTGAAATTGGGCACTTCGATAATCAGATGGCTTTATCAGAATCTGTTTCAGTGATACAGTTTTACCTATTAAAAATTGGTCTTTAATCCTATTTAATCTTTATCTTTCCATCTATCATATTGTTTATATTTATTTCTGTTTAAAACTGAGGTGTAATTAAAAAAGGTCACAGATGTGACATAGCAGGGGCTAAAAGTTTAAAAGATGTCTTCCATATGCTCATCATTTCCCAAAGAAAGGGGTTGATGGTACTATTTAGTTTACATTTAGAAAAAGGAAGAAATATTAATAAATCTCTATATAAATGAGAATTTTCATTCTCCATCTGAATCCATGCTATATCTTTGCCCTCTCCCCTAATAAATTTGCAAATTTGTTTTAACCGCAATGCCATATAATACTAAATCCAATTTGTTGTTGTTGTTGTTGACAATGATAATGTTCTTGTATGCCTTCAAGTTGCTTTTCACTTATGGTGGTGACCCTAAAGCAAACCTATCCCAGGGTTTCTGGAGACTGAGGGTATGCGACATGTCCAAGGCCACTCACTGGGTTTCTGTGGCCGAGCAGGAAATTGAACTGTGATCTCCAGGGTCACAGTCAAGTGCTCAAACCATTGCAACATGTTGGCTCTCCATAATCCAGTGAACAGCCAAACCACCAAAGGTAGCTTGTTTGTATTTAATTTTGTTAACAAATGTAATAGATTTCTTTTTTTCCTGTCCAAACCTTTTTGCTAACCTTGGATTTCTTAAAAATTGGGACTCAAGAGAAGTATCTGAAATAGAAATAAGAATTTGGGGAGAATATATGCTTTAACAATAACTAGTCTTCCCAGCATACTTAAATTTCAGTTTTGTCCAGTACCCCAATTTCTTTTTAGTATGTTTAAACGACCAGTTTATAATTAAAGATACAATATTTGGGGGTTGCCTTTAGTTAATAATAACCCCAAATGTCTAATACTTGAAGAATTTAGAAAGGTATCTGCCAGTTTTATAAGCTGTTTTTTTTTCCTGTCAGCATGTTGAAACAGTTCAGATAGTTTGTATGGAAATCATAAGGTACCTAAAACCTACTGATGTCTATTAGTTGTCAACAACAACAACAGTTCAGAGGTTCAGAAAATATTTCTAATTGAAGGTTGTTATGTTTAGAAAGAGGATGAATTACAGAATCATGTAATATCTATTGTTCCCAAGTCATATAATTCAGTTTAATAGTTGGTGTAAATGTAACTGTTATCTATCCATGCATGGTAAAAGAAAAGCAAAAGAGAAAAAGCCCACAGAATCCTCCTCCACCTACGTCTGCTAAAATCATACCAGTTTGGGGTATATTTCCTTCATTGGAGTTTCTGTAAACAAATGTCTTTATATAGTTTAACTCAGTTTGGGTCTTAAGTATTTAAATGTAAACTATATAGTCACCAATTTCAGTGAGAATTATTGACTGAACAAGAATCTTGAGGAGTTTTGTGTTTTCATTTTGTTTTATTAGAAATGCATCCTGCTTCATTTATAATGCACAGTCATAGGCATCTATGTTAGGTCACACTTTCTTTCTTTTAAATTTGTGGTTATGTCAAAGTCCAATGAGTAAGCCAGCTGCTCTGGCTGAAGAGTGACTTGGCAACAAAGAAGAGCACAAAACCTTCCGGATCTTGGCTATATCACAGCACAAACAACTCTAGCTGGCTACAGCACTTTTTCTGCTGGTGAAAAGAAATGAGCAGTTATGCTGAGACAGAGAGGCCAGACACTGTGTTATGGGTTAAATGCATTGATTCCAACTTTAATACAAATACAACAAGTAGAAATCAGATACGGCTAGATTCATAAACACATAAATATACCCTTTCTTTAGAAATAAATGTGTGCAGGCAAAGTAACATTGAGGGGACACGGGACCTGATGGTTTCCAGACCAGCAAATGCTCCAGCAGAGCATCAAGGTTGCAGATATCTGGTAAACATTGGGCAGGGCTTGACATATCAACCAGTTTATGAGATGTGCCCGGATGGTCTGCTTCTGGTGAGGTCACCTTCATCTATGCAGACAGCAGGTCTCTCTCCCCTTTGCATCCATTTAGCCACTCCAAGGCTTCCCTCTCCCAAATTTAATTTGTGCCCAATGTCCCCTCTTTTCTTCCATAGCTGCCACAAGAGGTGGCCAGCCTAGCTTGGCACCCCCTCCCGCATGTCCATTGAATGCCATAGCTGGTGGAACAGCGAGTCCAAGTAAAGATCACAGCCCTCCAGAGAAAGGTATATGCTTTCACCTGTGTATAGGTGAGCCAAGTCTGTTATGTATGCCTGGGTGGTGGTGGTGTAGGAGCATCTCCTGTTCAGACAAAGTTACAAATGATGTTCCAGTTAGCATGACACCAGGCAGTATTATATGAGCACCCTGCCAAACCATATTGGTAACATTCATGTCCACAAGATGTGAACCGCTGGGAATAGGCATTGGGTGTTATGGAGATCTGCCATCACAGTTCCAGTGAGTTGGAGCCTGGGCATCTTAACTAGATCATTCTCACCCAGATGGAGAAGAATGACATCACATGGGGGCTGTGTTGCAGCAAGTTTGATGATTCTGAGGTGTAGATCCTCCACTACATGCCACATCATCCCCATCAACTGATAGTGGCCAGATGTGACATGCCAAGATCCTGGCCTTTGTCAGAGTAGTTCACGTGGTGTTCAGCCCAGAAAACAAGGCTGTGTCCAACTATCCATACCACAGTTGGAAGACCTGCTCAAAAAACAAAAGGTAGATGGGCCTGAAAGCCTGCCCCCAAGGTTTGCAGCCAGCTGCTTTCCACTTTGACTCCTAATATAGGACCTGAAAGCTCTAGGCTGCCAGCATCTCTCCCTCTGAATAGTGGAGCTGTGCAACCCATGAACTGCTGCAGCTGTAGCTGCTCCTATGAGCAAGGAATGGGTGGAAAATGGAGAGGCGGGGGGAACTGACTGCCAAGATGGCTTGTCTAAGGACATGTCAAAATTGGTACTGGGTGAGAGGGAGACCTGAAATGTGTAAGAACAACATTCCTGGGACATACAGATGTAAATTTAAGCATGGACTGAACAGGGCAAATATGTCCCGCTGGGATTATCCTAAGGTGATAATCTGCCCCGTGCTATTCTGACCTATCAGAGAATTTGAAATGAATGTGCAAGTCCTGTTGGTTGAAATGAAGGTTGAACAATAATAGGGACTGATCAGAGGAGTCATGCCTGGATCTGGGGAGTAGTTCACTAATCCATGCAGCTGCAAAGAATGCCAGTGTGAAAGCAGCCTTGAAAACCATAAGCTCATCAGTAGACAAGCAGACTGCTGGGAACAGCCGGAAGAGATACGGAAGGACAACGACAGATATAGGGAGATGAGTATTGGGATGGTGGGGAGTTTCCCTTGTTCAGCGCTCCAGGACCCAACAGACCCAAAATTGGCCATGGGGTTAGGGAATCCAGTTGCTTTGGAATAAAAGGATGGCAGTATGAGAACTTTAGCACCACCTCTTCTCTCACGGGCCATTTGGCTAGCTCACCCATCATGTTAAGAAAGCTCCAGAGACACACAGACTGTGTTGATAAGCTTTGCGAGTTGAAGGGGCTAAAGATAGGAGGATAGCACATTCAGCCTCTATCTGCCAAAGTTCAAAAGGTATGCAGGCACTTCCTTAGGTTGTGGGGAGGCCTGGAAGATGCAGAACTGAAACCAAGAGAAGGAATCTGCTGGGGGGATTTTGGATTGTTGCAGGTTTAGGGTTTGCAGCACTCTGAACAAAGAGATGGCAGACTGCTGGGAAGAATTACCTAGAATATTATATGCCGGTCCCTGTGTTTTAGGGAAGGGGAGGCAGTGAAAGAAGTGGCAGGTGGGATTGCCTAAGGGCTACACTAGTGTGTGATAATCAACTGCCCAATTGTTAGGTAGGCAGATGCAAAGGATGGATCTGTAGGCATGGTTGCTCAAAGCAGTGCAGTCTTCATGGGGAGAGATGGGGTTGCAAAACATTAACTGGAGCTGGGATTTTGCTGGGCTACAATTAGATCCTTAGCTGTTCAGCAAAAGTACTGGACAGCCGGTGGGAAGGGGTGGCTTGAATCCAAAGAGTGTAGTACTTGAGCAGAAGTGACTTCTGTTTATAAGCATGTAGCATGTTGCTAATGTCCCCTGGGCTGAGGGCTAAAGAACCCAACACAGGGGCTGCAAATACAGGCAGTGGTAGAAATGTTTGGATCCAAGCCATTGAGACTGCAGTGGCAACAATGCCTGAGACAATATAGGCTGTGATTCTCATGTACCTGTTGATTTACACTAAGATCACCTCTTTGCTGTGGATGTGCCACCTTTGGGTGATCAGTCAGTATTCTTTAATTGAATGACTGACAGTTGATCACCACTAAGAAACTGAAGGCTGGGACTCTTACAAACTTACCAGACAGGTACAATCTTTTCCACACTGGTAGAAAGAATTGCTGTGCCTGCTTTGATATTTCTGCTGTGTGATTTATTGAACAATTAATAGGCCAGGAGATATCGGTTTGTCACTCAAACTGAATTCTTCCAATAATGGTTTGGATTCAGAGAAACTCCTCCATTAACAGAATAGTTCCTTTTGTTTGAAGAAGAGCCTTTGATCCAGCAAAGGCTCTCTGTAATGGGAAAGGGAGGCTACATTCACCAGCTTCCCTTTCTGTAACAGCCTCCTGCACCACCTTGCAGGCTATTTTGGTGAGCAGTCCAATTCTCAGGGCACATCTGAAGGTGGGTGTAAGGGAAAGGGGAAATTGTGAGAAAGGTATTTTGTGGAAGGTACCTGCTTGCTTAGAGATCACCACATATGTCCTCTTTGCTGCAAAATTCTTCAGTCTACTCCTTTTTAAGTGTTGACAACTAATGAGGAAGTGGTCTGGGCCTGTTCTAATTGTTCACCTGAAATAAGTAAGGAACATTCAAAACTGAAATAAATGAGGAAAATTCAAGGGCTGAAGTTATATTACGCTTATGTTAAGACAACCAGAAAGTACAAAATGTAATCAGTAATTTGTATATTCCAAGTTTTGATGAGTTGCTGTGAATAAGCCTTACTGACTTCAATTGAGATTACTTCCGGGTAAGTATGTATGAGACTGTGGAAGCTGTGATATAATCAGATCACTGAGACTCAGATTGCAGTCCATTGCATTCTGATTGGGGAGTATTGAATGCACTAGCCTTTCTTTTTGAGTAAACATGTGAAATATTGGTCTTCACTTTCATTTTGGATTGCTATCTGAAACATGAAGATAATGAGAATACTGACCTACTTTGCAGGGGTGTTGCAAGGATAGATGACATGTGAAATGTGATGTGTGGCTGTATAGCAGTACATGTGAAAGGGATATAGGAGTCTTGGTAGATCACAAGATGAACATGAGTCAGCAGTTCTGAGCACCTCAGTTCAAGAAGGATATCAACAAGCTGGAACGTGTCCAGAGGAGGGTGACCAAAATGGTGAAGCGTCTGGAAGCCATGCCGTATGAAGAGTGGCTTAGGGAGCTGGGTATGTTTAATCTGCAAAAGAGAAGGTTAAGAGGGGACATGATATCCATGTTTAAATATTTGAAGGGATGTCATGTCGAGGAGGGAGTGGGCTTGTTTTCTGCTGCTCCAGAGACTAGGACAAGGAGCAATGGATTCAAGCTACAGGAAAGGAGATTCCACCTGAACCTCAGGAAGAACTTCCAGGCACTCAGAGCTGCCCGTCAGTGGAAAATGCTGCCTCCCTCTTTGGAGGTTTTTAAGCAGAGGCTGGATGGCCATCTGTTGGGAATGCTTTGATGGGTGTCCCTGCATAGCAAGGGGTTGGACTGCATGGCCCCTGGGGTCTCTTCCAACTCTATGATTCTGTGAAATGCTTTGGACACAAAAAGGCACTATATTCAAAGCTTCTCATTACCTTTGTTCAAGAAAGAAGAATATGTCACCTAAATGTTCTTAATCTTACGCTGGCTGTGCAGTGTAATCCTGTAAGTAAACCCCATTGGATTCAGTGGGATTTGTTCCCAGGTAACTAATCCCATTGAGTTAAATGGAGTTTACTTCTGAAGTTGTAATATCACAACTGTTAATTTAGTTTCCAATCCTGCAAAGAAATGGCTATTTAAAAAAAAACCAGCAAGAAAGAGAAGACGTGAATGGATATTTGGACATACATTGATTTTTTTCCCCTCTTTTTGTTTCTGGACTGGAACTTTTGTAATGTTGTGGAATCTTGCAAGGATCCAAACAGAGCTAAATGGAAAGAAAGACACATTTCCCTCACAAAACAAGCTCAGCTAGAAGCATTCCACAGCCACTTTTCTGGATAGACATCATGTCTTACCACCCTTTCCAGAGAAGGTAATTCCTGTCAATTTTCCTTTCCTGGCAGCCCAAAGCTCTTCAAAGTTGAGGCTAATGGAGAGAAGTGGAGACATTTATTCATGTGTATTTGTTTATTAAAATATTTCTATTCAACCCTATATCAAAAAACTCAGGACAATATGCAAGTAAAATCAATAAAAATAAGTTAAAATGATTTAAAACAAACTCAGTTTAAAGAGACTAAAGGCGTATTAAATACATTAACAAGTTAAAATGGGTTTAAACATGGAAACAGTTTAAAACAATGTGCATAGCATTTGAAGTAAATTCACTGTTGACTGGGGGGATTTAATAACTGGGCATGTTTTGACCTGTGTCTAAATGAAACCAGCTTTGGCACCAATTGGGTCTCAAAGGAGAGGGCATTCCACAGCTGAAAAGGCCTTCTCCCCCTGTCCTTACACAGTGTGTTGATCTCACTGATACATTGCCTATGAGAGAAAGGATATATGTTTTTGCATGAAAGATGTGATTCCCTTTCAACTGTTCCTGAATCAGAACAAAAGGAATTTTCCAACAACCCCTCTTCCTTCATCTATTGTCTTCTTTTATTATTTTTTTTTAAACTACTGCTTCAGGCTTTCACTAATGAACAGAATGACAATGGGAAAGGAAGTGGAGGGAAAGGGGGAAAGATAAGGAAGGGGAAAGGAGATGAGGGCGGCAGCAGCCTCATCAGTTGCTGACACCTCAATTAAGTCAAAGAGAGCCGAGAGGGGCCTCCTCCAATCATCACTGGTCGCCACTGGCTTTCTCGGGTGGTCTAGCTGTGCCAGCAACAGCAGCGGCTGACAAAAGAAAAGAGGAGAGGTGCCATAACGACTCAGCCACAGTTCCAGCATCTGGCCAAGTAGAGATGGCAGTGGAAACACTCTGTCACAGCAGAGGAGCATCCAACAAAGCATGAGTCGCTTGCACAGTTACAGGAACGACCTCCACAGGGCCATTCAGGAGGGGGATATCATGGTTGAGATGAGGGACCTGGGCCCAATCACCCACCCTTCCCACTCCAGTACCTGCGGTTCCCATCTCATTCCAACTCATGATTGAGGTAGCTGTTCACTAACTTTCAGCCTTTCTCACTCCAGGAATATGGTTCCTTAGAGGCCTCTGACCGTTAGCTGGGAGAAGGAAGGACTGTTTCGTGTATCTTGTTGGTCGTATGCCATGGGACGGGATTGTCCAAAGAGCAGGAGAGCAGAAGCTGAGTGTCAGCAAGGGTTCTGAGTTTCTAACTGCTATAAGGCCGGTTATCTTAGATGAGAAAGTAAAGAGGATCCGGAGAGAGGAGAGGAAGAAGGTGAAACAGGAGAAATTCTGACTAAACATTCAGAAAAACTCCTCTAATAGTAAGGGCTGCTCAGCAGTAGAACAGACTGGCTTGGGAGCTGATGGACTGTCTATTGAGATTTTTAAGCAAAGGTTGAGTGGTTATCTGTCAGCTTCAGGTGTGCATTTCCTACACTAGCAGGGCGTTGGACTAGATGGTTGTCAGAGTCACTGCCACCTCTTTGAATCTGTGAGGGAAGTGCAAGATGGCTAGGTAGTTAGTAGATCTTAAAAGAAGAGGAAGCACAGTTTCATAAAGCATAAGAGACATTGCTAGAAGTATCTCAATTAAGTCACTGAATAATATGACAGATATAGATGATAGTATATGAACACCATGAGAACACAGAGGGGAAATAGGGAAAGATTATCTCACATATTCCAGAAGCATTGACTGAAATGTTCCATCTTTTGAAGGAAAAATGTAAGGCATAAGAAGTAAGATTTAGAAATTTCATTTGCTGTAAGATCTGTGAGCCACAAAAGGCACCTTTGGTATACCTGAGGCAATAGTGAATTTAGGGTTGCACCCTGGCAACCCAATTCCCCAAAAATATGCCTGAGGAACACCTGAAGAGAATTCCCAAAGATATATGCATGCCACTGTGAACATTAGACCACTGTATAAATTTCACAAAGTTGTTTGGTGGTATGTCAGTCCATTGTAGAAGCAGGGGTGAAGAACAGCTCTGCTAATACAGAAGGCTGCTGAGAAACTGGAATTAGTTGGGAGCCTGCAGTGAGGGGATGCTGTGACCCATCACATATTCCTCTTGGCTTGTGTTGTCTGAAATCTCACTGTCTTTTACAGCTTGAGAAGCAGGAAATCTTAGGCACTAGGCTTCCTCTTATTGGCTGGATGCCCAGCTCCATAGAGTAACAGAACAAAAATATTGTATAACATTTGCACAGAGACGGGCTGAAATTGCCTGCTTAAGGGTGGGGGTGGGGAGCCCAACTAGTTAATTTAAAAAACCTAATTAGAATTCAATAGACATTCTCCACCAGATTATATTCATTTGAAGTTGGCTGATATTTGGGGCCTACCCTGTCTCACAAAAGGCTTCTTACAAAGCGATAGTCCTTGAAAATCCCAAACCAGTGATTCACATCCCTCCTTCAGTTCCCAGCTAATCCTCTAGCTTTTCCAGGTTTTAACATGAATAAAGCCTCTAAAAGGCCAGCAAATAGGAAAAGATATTTGACAGTAATCCCTTAGTTCCCAAGGGCCAGTGTTCTCATATTACAGGTTATTAAAAACAAAATCCAAGCAGAAAAAGAAAGGGAAAAAGAAATCAGCAAGGGTAAGTAAGATTTTAAGTCCCTCAGCTTTCACTAGAAGCAGGAACTCCCCAGATGGCTCTGACTGGAAGAATTAAAACACAAAAACTTTGCATGAAGTTAGGAGCTTTAAGGTTTGCCAGTAAGTTACCTGCTGAGTGCCCAAGAGTTAAAAGCCTAAAATTCTTTGGCATCTAAGATGAAATAAAATAGGTTGGGGAATCAAAATTTTCACAAGGGTTCCCTGGTGGAAATTTCAAAAACTGATCTTTAACTTGTATAAAGTTGATGGAAAATAGATTAAATTTGCTGGATTAGTATATTCTCAATTTGCAATGGTTTACTGCCAATACAGTCAGCCCTCCATATCAATGGGTTCTACAATCATGGATTCAACTAATATTCGGGGGGGGGGATCCAAAGATCAAACCTTGATTCTGCTGTGTGCCAAGCATTTTGCTGATGTATAGGCATACCTTGTTGTATGCTGCCATTTCACAGATCCTCTCTGGCACTTGTTAGAGTTATTCACCATTTTATATAAGGGGCACCATTTTACTTTGCCATTGTATGTAATGGGGCTTGAGCATCTGTAAATTTTGGTATTCATGGAGGGCCTAGAACCCACCTTCAGTAGATACCAAGAGCCCACTGTATAGAAATTCTGACAGTCTGAGTAATAAAGATTTTTTTTAACAGTATGAAGAAAAAGAATAATATTTCTCTCACCTGCTCTTCTGAATGTCCTTTGGGATTTTTAAAAAATGTTTTATTTGCTCTTGAAGCTCTGAGTCTCATTTTTATATAAATGCAATTTTTAAAAAATCAAAAACTGAGAAACACTCCTGTTTATTTTGTGTACTACTGCCTCTATTTCACACTTGTTCAATCAGAACAGTTTCGAAAGGGGTAGAATTGTTAGGCTCTTGTAGCAAAACCAAACAGTTAGTTGTCTGTGACTAGCATTACATTCTGTTTATTTAGTTAATACACTGTCATACCTTGGGGATTATACTTCTGTCTTGCTATACCCATACAATATTGGTCTTCAGGAACTTGGAGGCATTTCCACTCCACCTAAAAGTCTATGAGTATTTCCACCACACTGCTGCACACTCTACCAACACACACAGCATTTCAGCTATATATGTGTTTAGCATCAACCCCTCCTGATGCGTGCAGTACTAGACTACTAGGCTTTATAGATAGCTCTTGTAAAAAGCCCATCTTCATGCTTAATTTGAGACTGCCAGTGAGCAGATCCAGTACTCACTATGGAGTTCTAAACATAATTTAGAAGTCCATGGTGAGCAGAGGAAAAACTCATATTTCAGAAAGGGACTATAGCAGAGTTCTTAAGGAGCCTGTTTTATGCTGTGGAGAGTAACTCCATTCAGATGTAGTCTGTAGTTTTTGGTTAGGAGTGCTGCCTAAGCTTGGTGTTTAGAACCCCAAACAAACGTATCTTTCTTGTTCCTAGCTTCTGAAATGAAGAATCGGATAAAGACATGTGCTTTCCTGTGTGCTGCATGTATTTTGAATAAACATGGTGCAAAAAAATAAAACATGGAGAGTATCATATCAGAGCCAGCATGGTGTAATGGTTTGAGAGTTGGACTATGACCCTAGAGACCAGGGTTCGAATCCCCACTCGGCCATGGAAACCCACCAGGTGACGTTGGGCACGTCACACTCTTAGCCCCAGAAAACTCCATGATAGGTTCATCTTAGGGCTGCCATAAGTTGGAAACGACTTGAAGGCAAACAAAAAGAACAACAATCAGACACACACACACACACACACACAAAGCCAAAAAGATACGCTGCCCCTCATGTGGAAAGAAGAAGTTTTGTTATCTGATTGTTTTAGAGCAAGTGCTTCCAGGTAAGATATTCAGAATACTTTCCTCCAAGACAGACATTACAGCATTGGTTCTTTCTGATTCATGTCATCATTGAATGGTGTAAATGCAATCAAATTTCTATTGGGAATAACTTTGGATTTGCATCTCTCTATCCAGAGCCATTGTAATTACAAATCACAGTCTATCTAGCAGTCATTGATAATATCTTCAGTGCCTAAAGAGCCCTCACTCTTTCACTGCAGTACAAATCAGAAAGCCTTCCAAAAACAGCAATTAAAATTACTGTAAATGAATAGAGGCTAGGTTGATGTAATTGGGTAATGAAAAAAAGAAGGCTTCAAATTGATTTTATTGCCCTTCAAGAAGTCTATTTCTGGGCTTAATTCTGAAAATAGGCAATAATTTGTATTGGTTCCTCTAAAAAAGAGCTGCAAGGCAAGCTGATGGAGGCTTTCATCTATTTAGAAAAAACAATCAATGCTGCACATTACTACAACCCTAGTAAACACACCAATAAATATGCTTTAATTCTTTAAATGTTTGATTCAAACTCTATTGAAGTCAGTTAACAAGCTGTTAGGAAAACTGGATTGACCAAAAGATGATTTAGGGGCACTAGTACCTTCTCTTCCGGACAAACTAAATTGCTGTTAACAAGACAGGGTAGATAACATTTGGTTCAGCTTTTAACCATTATGTAGCACCTAAGTGTGCACTATACTGCCGACCTGTAGATTGTGGATCAGTTCAACTGGGCTATAATTCTGAACTCATTCCCCGAAATTAGAAGACGCAGATTAAATTCTATTATACCCCCTAAAGAGACTGTGAGGATATTCCTTAAGGGTTACAGTATAAATCCAATTACTCCCAAATGACTCACTCTCAGGGGATGAAGAATAAATCCTATTACTCTCTCAAAAGATTGTGCAGTGATTCGCAAGAGACAGACAGCAGCTACCCTACAATCACTTGGGCTTAGTGAGAGTGTGTATACAGTGTGTGTATATCCTATTACTTTATGGAGACAGTATATACTTAATCACAGGATAGAAGACATAAATTCTGGCCACACAAGAGTGAGGCTGTACAAGGTACAGTAAATGACCGCTTACAAATCTGGTTTTGAGACTGATTTCTTGGATCTTATAGACCATTCCTCACCAGCCTACAGTCTGACTGCTGTATGGAATCACTTCCTCCATCATAAATCAGATTCCTTTAGAACTCTGCAATAGTTTCTTCCTGAAATACAGTAGTTGTTCCTTTGGCCACTAGAATTAATGTAAGCTTTCCACTGACTTCTGTGGGCTCCCTGAGAAAACGGTATCATACAATTGCTGTCATTGTTCCTAGATTTTAGCTTAGAGTCTAAATCAATATCATGTGATATTACTTTATGATGCAGCTGTTCTATGTCCAGTGGATAACTGTACATACAGTCCCCCAACATCTGTGAATATGTGGCTGCAACTTCAAATTCTGCATGTAAAGTTACATGGGAGTATTGGTAATGGGAATGTAAAATAGGAAATGCATGCTGTTGTGAAAATCTGTAAAGTAGATGGTGAAATGTAAGTGGGCATTGTCTAACACACTCTATCCTGATTTTCCTCCTTCATTTATAGTTTGATTAAAATGCTAGAATTCTCAAGTGCTAAGTTACATAAATGTGTATGTTAATTTGTAGACTTCAAAGCAAGCTTTTAATATAGGCCATTGCCAATCATTAAAGCTAAACTGAAAAAATTAAATAGGCATTCTTAACTTCAAAAAATGTAATGAATCCTATAAACCATAGAAATGCTTGACCTTCTAAAAATCTCTACCACTTGATCTACAGAAGCTGTTGTTGATCTTCTTCACTTCCCACAACTAAAGAAAGACTTTACACATTCCTCAACAAATGAAATTATCTTTGGAAGGTGGCTGGGGTTTTTTTTCTGTTTTTTCAAACCTTAACTGTTTAAAGAACTAATACGCCCACCCAACCTCTCCCTTCGTACAATAATGCAGAACAAGACTGTGGGTTCCATCCAGCACTGTATGAGAAGATGTCCCTTTCCTCTCTCCCTCCAGCACTGCCCTGGTGTATTCTCAAACCTGCTTTGAAGAATCCCCTGTGCCTTAGGAGCACCTTGTAGGGGCATACAGGGAGAACTGTAAGATGAAAGAGGAATCTGCTCCCCTAGCAGTGTTTGGACTACTGGCAGAAAGGACATGGTTGAATACAACTTCAAACATGCAGAAATAATAGGTTGCAAACAGAATAGAACTAGTTTATAAAAGTAATGCAAAATGCATCTGACCAAAGAATAATTACTGTGTGGAAAAAAAGTATTTCCTTTGTCTGTGCACCGTAATTCAACTTCACTAGATGAACCTGGGCTCTGATACTGTGTAAGACCATTCAGTAGGAGGCGGAAGGTGCGCTGCTGCTTACAGAAGCACCTGCAAGCTAAGTCCAGCAAAAATGCTCATCATCCATTTAATATCCCATGCTGGCTCTCTGGTAAGTGAAGGTGGCATAGGTGGTGTGTGTGGAGCAGGTGGTGGTGTGATTCTAGCAGGATCAGCAGATCTGTGCACCACAGCAGCTGAAGTGTTTGGTTTTCCTGAAAAGGGATTTATTGTCTCCTTTTCTCTGAGGGTCATTTGCAGCCCTCTGTGCTGCACAGACCCAGAACTTCTGCTCCATGTGCTGTAACTGAAGGCACCTTTGTCTGATATAGAGCATTAGTGATGAATCCATAGCCTAAGCGAAGAAGATTGGGGGTGAGGGGCACTGAAATTATACCAGACCTTGTCACACACTGGACTTTACAATTCCACTTGGATCCCACTTGGAAGATTAATTAAAAATTGATAGTACAGTGGGGAGAAAACAGCAAAGGGAAAGAAAAGATAGTGCATGAGGAAAGAGCTGGACATCCTCAAATATCATTCCAGCAGCAGTTTGTATTTTGCAGTCTTTTTACATTCAAATGTATTATTAATTCGTTTCTTTTTACATTGCACACAGGCTGTGCATCTTAAGTGATTTTGCTATCCTCTTCTGGGTCACAGTCCAAAGAAGCGGTTTAGGAGAGAGTAAAAGCACCTCAGGCGGCTAGGAGTTTTATTTTTATTTTTTGAAGCAACAGCTCCCACTCTTGGAAAGGAAAGCTGCTTTTTCTTTGAGGAAAAACAAGTCATAGTTTAGGTAGGCTATTATTGGGCATTCATAAAAGATGTCCCAAATACGTCCATCTTGTCTCCTGTGCTTCATGTGTTGCTGTCAATAGCTGTGCCCACTCTATGACCTCCTCATTAGTTATTCTGTCAGTCAGTTTTGCTTTGAACAGTCTGTGTAGGAACATAGACAAGCTGTACGTATTGTGTTGTACAGATTTGTTTTCCAGGACACCAGCAAGAGAAATCTTCAGATGTGACTTTTAAGATCTCTGGTGTGGTGCTTGTGGGGCTGTGATGAGCTTTATCCAGATTGCAGGTGGTTGGTCAGGGAGGATGTACTCTTGGAGTCCCAGGATCAGAGAGCAAGTGATACATAAGGAAACTATATGTCTGCAGCTTCTTGGGCAGTTTTCTGTGCCTCACTTTTACTTGCTTGGGCTTGGGCAGTGAAAGACGCTAAGGGGCAGGGTAGGACGTTGACACCCTCCATGGTAGAGACCAGGGTGCTTTGCATAGGGTGCCAGATTGCTGCATGTAAAGGGAGCAGAGTCATAGGCTATTTGAGGTCTAATTGTCCTCCTCAGATGTCCTCTTGGCTCTTCGTTGCAAAAGAAGGATGTTCTTAGCATGAGGATCTCTCAGGTTTTGTAGGGGCAGTTCATTTGCTGAAGCATATTCAGGGTTTAAAACCCGTGCTGCTGCTGTTAATTGCCTGTTGGGAGGACTGATTATTCTTTATCGCTTTTTGTTATTTTTCCTGGGCTCCTTAGTTTTTAATTGTTAGGTGTTGAGGGCTATTGTTAGAGGCTTATTGAGCATTCAGCTGCGTGCTCCGTTTGAGGTCTACTGGACCTTTTGTTGGTGCAGGGCCTGCGTGGCCTCTTTACAATGTGGTTTATTAGAGGCCTATTGAGCCTAGTGGTGCCTTTTAGGCCTGCTTGGTTCAAGTGGCCGCTTAGCTGCTTAGGGCCTATAGGGCCTGGTCGTAGTTGGGCCGTCCTCGGACTGCCTTGGCCACACTGGGACTAGAGGCCTAGCGGTCTATAGGGCCTGCTGGTCAGATAGAGGCCTGCTAGGCCACAGGGTTTTACAGGGGCCCCTCAGGCCTAGGCCTTGTTCCGGAGGCCTGCTAGGCCCATGGCCTGTTGTTTTCTGCAAGTGGTGGGGGATTTTTGTCCTGCTTGTTGGATTTTTTTGGGTGGCCCTTAAAGGTGTCTCCCTCCCCAGCTGCTAAGCCCCCATTTAGTTTAGTTGGTTAGAGAGTCTGGGGTTAATATCAAGGCCTTGTTTGTCACTTTCAGGCCTTGTAGTCCAGATTTATAACTATAATTCCTATATTGATACTTTGTTTTACTATTTTATTGTTTGAGTGAGAGCCAGCATGGAGACAAGGGTTCAATTCCCTGCTTGACCATGGAAACCCACAGGGTGACCTTGAGCACGTCGCATACTCTCAGCCCAGAAAAACTATGGCCATTTCCGCACTAGGCTGTTATAGCGCAATGATTCCACTTTCAACATCCTCTGGAATCGTGGGGTTTGCAGTTTTGGGAGGGGCTGGCTGGCCCCTCCCGAAACTGCAAACCCCAGGATTCCAGAGGATGTTGAAAGTGGAATCATCGCGCTATAACAGGCTAGTGCAGAAATGGCCCATGATAGGGTTGCCATAAGTGAGAAATGACTTGAAAGCGCACAACAAAGACAATAAGGCTTGAGTGGCGACAGTTTAGTAGGGATGGAAATAAATATAGAAGTAACATCAACGACGACGATGATGGTGAAGATGCATTGTTAGCATCTGTGGCAGTTTAGTAAGATTTGTGCAGGTAGGTGTGTGCACATGCATGCATGTAGACTTTATTACCTTGTTGATCCCTTTGAGTGTGTCTATGGAGTTTGTGCAGGTGTGTGTGTATGTCTGTGTGTTCACAGGCATGTAGATATGTGGATTTATGTGTGTAGACAGCACAATACATTTAGGGGTTAGTTTGACTCCTGCTTCTGACAACAGTTTAGAACTCTGGTTAAATATAATGGAAGAGGAACAGGGGATAAGAAAAAAGCCTCTTTAAAAGTGTTCCAACTAAGGCCCTTTTCGCACGGCATTGTCCATGTGAAAGAGGGCCTGGAGTGTCATGCGATTGTGAGGAGCAATCCGCACGAAGCACTCACAATCGCGCGATGCTCCAGGGGCCAGCAGGCACCGATCGCGTACCTTTTCATTTTCGGCTAGAAGCCGAAATTGGTGCATGATCGCACATTGCTCCCGGGCCTCGCGCTCACTTACCTGGCATGCGGAGCCTGCGGAGGCGCGCTGGTTGCGCTTCCTGCCCCAGCGCAGCCTGGGAGGGTCCCAGGCTGCTCTGCGGAAGGAAGAGGGAGGGCTCTCACATGAGCAGACAACTCATGCGGAGCTGAAGGACCCCGGACGCGAGAGCTTCTCGTCAGAAGCTGCTCGTGCAATCCCCGCACCCCAGCGCTGGAGGACGGTAAGGTGCGGAAAGGACCTATGTGTCTTCCCCTAGTTATTTCACCTTCATCCACAAAGAAGGAGGTTGTCACTTTAGCACCAGTCTTGGAGCAGCGGCAGCTTTAAGAGAAGGCCCTAAACGTGCCGATGGCAACCTTCTGGGGCCCACTGCCATCTAGGAAACACAGAAGCATACAGTGTATGGGTTACTAATGAGGTTTTTGATTGCTGGCAGCTCTTGAGGAACAAGTTACATGGATCAAAGGCTGATGCTGCTATGAGCAATGTTTTGGAGGAGACAGTGGCCTAGTTAGCCAAGTTAAGCTGTCTTCTATCTCAGGGCCCCAGGCAGGATAACGTGCACTAAGTGAATCTATCAATGCGGCTTACAGTCAACAGGGCTTAGAAACATGGACTTGGGAGGACCTTCAGGCAGCAACGGAGCTTGGAGTTGGTCCAGGGGGGCGGGAGGGGAAGGGGCTATGGCACGGGGGCTTGGCCATGGTGTACAGGGGCGTGGCCACGTCACACAGGGGCATGGCTTTGAGCCAGGATGGCCCAAAAACATTGCTGCCGGGGCAAACCACCTCCATCGCCCCCTCATCCCTATGTGATTGGCGCCAGGTGAATTTGGGGTGTCGTTGCACAGGAAGGTGACAATTGCCTATTGAACTGTATCCACAAATAGCAAGCCTGCAAACACCTATGGCTTTTAACCTATAAACCTATGGCTTATAACAGTCTTTTAACTGCACTATAGGGAATGAGAGCAAAGCATGGGAGAGGAGTTCAATGATTAGAAACCTAGGAAAGAGTCTGTGGATCAGACATGGGCCAAAACCTGGCTCCCAAGTTTTCTTATTTATGCTGTGGTCATAGTTGCAAAGTTGGCATGTCTTATCTCTGAGTTAGTACATTGACAGAATGCTGCTTGTGATGAGGCGGAGTCGTTGCTATTTAAGGTCTGATCACTCCTCACATTCCTCTTTGGATCTTTACAGTGTGGTCCATCCTCCTGCCCTCAGTGCAGTGTGATTTGTCTTTTTGATCTGGGGCCAGGTAGGATTTGTTCCCCCTTTTAAGTCTCTGTGTTTGTGTACGCGCACGCACGTGTGTGTGCCTACCCCATGCTATTTCTGTCGGACTTGGACAATTGGCTTTGAGCAGTTTGATTGAATAGGCTTTCACCTGGAAGGTAGCTGGGGTAGAATATAAGTCTTCAGTAATCATTTTTGGCACCCTTTTGGTATAGAGAAAGGCTCTGAAACCTCCTCTTGTAGGCTTCTACAACCTGGGGGTTAGGGAAAGAGGCTACCCTTGGGGTTAACCTGGTATCTGGGTTCTCACTTGAAGAGTTCTGCAGCTTGAGTTGGGAGTCCTCTGGATTGCCCTTGGAGCTGAGGAGTTTCTCCCAAGGGGAGGCAGAGGAGGTTGTTAAGGGGTTGACACCTGGCCTCAGCAGGAACTGTCCCCCCCCCCCCCCCGTTTCATTTCCAGGCCAATACATCTTAAATAGTTCAGGTCAAATGAAGTGGCCCTTATTTAACCCTATTTTCTGTGTCTGGTCTCATTATTCCATGGTTGGTTATCAATATTCTAGTGCACTGTTCAAATGCTAGATGAGAAATCTGCTAGGATATTTTTTCCTAAGATTTGTTTGACTCTGACTAGGGGACTGAGGCTAATCTCCTCATCACCACCACCACTGGCAAAGCAAGTGTTTTTCAGTGGGGTTCTTTTTCTTGGTCTTTTGATAACAATGCTGGCAGAGAGATTATGGGAATAACAGCTTAATCACCTGGGCACAAAGTTGGGGAAGACTGTAGTAATGGATAAATGGACAAACTCCTTTTCCCTCGCTGTCTTTTGTTGTACACAGTCAACAAAGTTCAGTTAAAACTCTATACATATATCTTTGGGATATATGTGAATATAATGGCAGTTGTTTATTTAGTGGAAACCACCAAATACTGCTCCTCCAACACCACCACTGCTACCATCCTGCTGAAACTGGAATGAATGTAGGAAGTAAAGAGGCAACTGTATGATTGATCATGTCTTAAAATTTAAATTAAGAACTTGGCATATTTCTTTGAACTAGAATGTGAAGGCTTTGCCTGGTTGAAGAGTAACTTGAAATGAGTTATCCAAGTGGGCGTTCTCATGTGATCAGTATGAGTAAGGATGTTTCACAGTTTGGTGTTTAATATTTATTTAGGCAGATGTATTTTTAACTCTGTGCAGTTTCAGAGCAAATAGAAATTTCACCTGCATTTTTCAAAATAACTGCTTCTCAAAAAAGTGGGAAGACATAGTAGAAACTATAATCTTAATTTCTTTGGTGGCCTGAGTGGTTCACTAATTTATGCAGTGAAGATAAGTAGCAATGATAACCTTTGAGGCTGAATAATCTTTTTGAATAGAAGGCCTTAAAGTTTGAAGAGATAGGCTGGAGACCACAAGAGCTTAATGCTAGATGAAAGTTTTCAGTCTTGATGGTGCCATAAGACTTTCTGTTGTTTTTACTGCAATAAGGAAACGTAGCCCTTCTGGCATTCTGATACCGTGGAAGATGGATGCTAGAAAAGGACCTTGTACTCAGCAGTCTCATTGACCTTTCTTCTTATCACACATCAACATGAACAGCCCTTTTTTTTTTGCACCACCAAGAACTGTTAAAGGTTTCCTCTATCTAACATGATGCTACGGTAGGTGTACTACTGAAGTAAAGGGAAGAGTAGAAGCAACAGAAGTCTCGTTTTCTCTCTTTCTCTTTGACACAACAGCAGGGACTATATTACCAAAATTGAACAGCTTACTTCACTTGCTGGTTCCCTCTTTTTTTTCTTTCTTTGAACACTGAATCACTTTCTTAGCTGGCTGCTGGTTCTTTCTTTGTTATTTTATTTGTATTAATGTATACCACTGTACACAAAGAAACCATACATTTAAAAAATCACAGCTAGAAAAAGACAGAATAAAATGGAATAATCACATAGTCAATAAAACCAATATAAATCTCTGGCTTTCACTGCAGGGGAAGTACACTGATATGTCTTAAACAGGTGACTGAAATACAAAGCTATTGATTTCTGGCTAATACTGGTGTAGAGAGAGTTCTAAAGGGCAGTTGCAGCATATAAGAAACAGCCATTGGGAGCATGCATCACCACCAGCAGCATCTCTTCTGAGCACCCAATGATTAGTCAGAACTACAGAGCAGTATAGAGTTCTGAAGTAATTGTGTTTTATAGTGTCTAGCATTTGACCTTTCCTGGTCTGTAGAGATGGGATAATTTTCATGTATCATTTACTTTTGGTGCAAATGAGGGGAGAAAAATTGATTTCCCAGGGCTTTTTACAACCAACTTTGGCAGATTCTGACACAGATGACGAGTCCTCATAGTTCCTCAGTGTAGAAACTGTTTTATCATTTGCCTTGTTCCTTAATTTATTTCTCTCTTTTTCCTTCCTTTTTTCTTTATACCCTAAGCTCTCAAGGAGTATTGTCATTTTTGCCAAGCTACTTGATTTATCCTGCAGTGTTGTGTAGTGATTTGAATACTGGATTGGGACAGGGCAAATCCAGGCTAAGATCTCAACTGTGCAATGAAACTCACTATGTGGCCTTGGGCCAGTCAATCCCTGACAGCCTGATTTACCTTACAGGGTTGTTGTAGGATAAAATGAGGAGGAAGAGAACCCCATATACTACTTTGAGTTCATCTGAAGAAATCATCCTCAGAGGAGCAGCAAAGGAGGAACAACAATAGTGACAACACAGAAAAGAGAACAGCAACACCACCTGTTGTTGCCTGGGTAAATTCACTTTTCTTTGTTTCTGCTTTTCCCTTACACCATTACATTACTGTTTGTCTGTATCCCAAGCTGATAAGTACAATGTGCATTTGTAAAGAAGCATCTCTGCACCAATACCTTGCCCAGTTCTATAGCTAGTACTTGGAGCTGTCTGTGAGGTTCTCAGCGCTAAATTAGGAACTGAATGTTTGGTTGTCACAAAGAGCTGGAGTTACCAGCATGAGAAGTGGTGACAGCACTGACCATAGATAGGGAGGCGCAGATCCACTGCACATGCCTGGATTTCTACTCTGAGGAGTATGGTCTGGGATTATCACTGCCTCAGCTGGCAAGCAGGTACTTATGGTCTGGGCAGCTTTCAAAATCAGTGAAGGATAACATTAGAAGCTTGGAGAAGAGTGGGTTCAATGAGAGAAGCAAGTTTGCCATTCCTTTCTCTCCAGGCACAGCATGGCAGGAGTGAATTATAGTAACATGGAGCAGTGCTTCAGATGTGCCTCATCAGTACATACTTTCTAGTTATACCCACTCAAATGGCTGAATAATATGGCCTCTCCCCTTCCATGAAATAATATGGCCTCTCCTCTTCTGTGTTACCCATTCTTTTCTCTTATCCTTGTTGTGACTGCCATGTTAATTTCCATATTTGGACTTAGCTTCACAGACACTATTAGAACAGCTTCCATATAAATGTAGAGGCTGTTATGCAGATTTTTTTTTTAAATTTAGCTCATTCATTATATAGACTAGACAGAGAGAAAGACTATAACCTGTGCTGTAATGCTTCTTCAGTGGTTTCATAGTACAGGAAACCAGGGCTTAGCAGAGTTGTGCACACACACATACACAGAGGTTTTCTGCCTAGGAAAAGGTCCCTAACTTTGCAGGAAGGTATATGTGTATGCATGTGCATGCATGCATGTGATATATTTCACATTAGACAGGTAGCATAGACCAGTGCTTCTTAAGATATCTAAGGTGGAGAACTGGCGAGGATTTTTCCCAGTGTGTCAGGAACTGGCATCATGTTTGTTCTCATTGGCTGTAGCTGTTATTTTTCCCCTAGAAACCCGGTGTTGACCAGCAGCTTATAGCTTGTAGACCAGCAGTGGTCCATGGACCACCACTCTGAGTAGCCAAAGGTTAGACAATGTTGCATGAGGAAGTACCCTGTTCAGAGGACCATTGAGTACTACATAGACCAGCATCCTTTTCAGTGTAATCAAGTGGAAAATGCATCTTTGACAGTGCAGTCCTGATTACATAGAAGTGTGTTCAGCAAAATAGTGTATTTAAGATTCTCCAGCATTGGTAGCTGCTTTAGTCCATTGAGACTAAGACAACAATGGGTTGTATAGGACTTTTAAGAGTATTTATTACATTATTACATTATGAGCTTTTATGGATTATAGCCCACTTCCTTAGAAGCATAGAATGTAATTGCTTATGTTCCATGCTCTTGAGGAAGTGCTGTAGTCCAGCAAAGCTTATGGTGAAAGAAACAAAGAAAGACAGACAGACAGACAGTTCTGCTATTAGAACTGTAGTCTTAAACTGCATGCATTTCCATTGTTTCCCAGTGGACCCAGCTTCTGAATAGACCTCAGAATCATTCTGCATAAAACTACACTGTAAATCCCTGAAATTTTCCTTATCAGTTTAGTATACAGCCATGCTCATAGTCTTCTGGAATTTTATGGCAAAGGGGAAAGTGACTCTGCAAAAATTGCTCACGTAGAAACTGAAGTACCTCTGTTCCTTCAGCATGTGTCACTAGACTCTGGCAGTCACAGTACTTGAAAAAGTTGACTATCTGTCTACACATAAACCTGACTGCAAGGATCAAAGGGAATTCAAGACTACTAGCACAATATACAGTCCTTCTTTCTGAGATGCCACTAGCAGCTGCTCTTGGGCACCAAAATTTTGGCAAAGGATGACAGTGTACCCCCACTTTCAACCCTGCCACTCTGTTTCATGGAGAGGAGGTAAAGTGGAAGGATGAGACTTTCAAAAATGGAATTAAGTCACTCCATCAGATTTCAAAATTTTGACATCTTTTACCTCATTTACCTTTACCAGAGGGCCGGGATATTGTAATATGTTGGTCTAGGATTCTGTTCTAATCCCCACTTGGCCATGGAATGCCACTGGATGGCCTTGACCAAGTCACATTCTCTTAATCTCAACACATTATCTGAATGTCCCCCAACACATCTTGCTAAAAAAACTCCATGATAGGTTCAGCTTAGAGTTGCTGTAAGTCAGAAATGACTTGAAGGCACACAACAGCAACACTTCATTTTCTGGACCTTTTAATGAGGTGACTCCAAAACCCAAATCAGTACCCCATTCTTCTTGTTGCTTCCTGTTTCAGTGGGATACAGATATTGCTGTAGGCAATTTCTCCTCAATCAGTACTATAACCAGTAGTTTGCTTTTTGCAGCTGTCTGTCTTAGTTGTTTTATCATCTTACTGTGTGTTTGAATATGAGACACTGAGGAATATATGTGGTGCTGTAGCTCTGGCCTCATTGAGAAGCCTGCTGTTTAACACAGGGTTAGTGATCCAGTTTCTGCAATGTATTATTCATCTTTACTTCTCTTTTTCAGCCTTGCTGGTAAAAGCACCCTCCTTATGCTCTGTGAGCTTCATGGGCTGGCTGCCTGGCTTTATGCTGTTCACTCTTTAATTTTCTCCTTCAGTCAGTTCTGGATTCTTCTGTCAAATTTTTCAGAACTTAATGCGTTGCCTTTATTCTGGCTGTTGCTCTCAGTTACTTAGTTCTGCAAACAGCAAATATAATGTTCCCATCTCTTTTCTCTCCTGTAATAAGAGCAATCCTCAGGCCCTAGATCAGTCAATTTACCTAGGTGTTGTTAAAGATATCAACAAAGATTTCAGTTGGATTACTATTTTATTTTTCTGTTTTAACTTCCTCCTCCTTCTCTCTCTCTCTCTCTCTCTCTCTTTTTTGTAACACGCCTGGAAACTTTCATGAAGAACAGCCTATGAATCATATGAAAATTACTTTTAGTAGTGGGGTCTCAGAACCAGAGGCTGGATTCTAGGTATTTCAATGTTGGAATGTATGCATTTAATCCCCCAAAATGTTTATATATCAGGTTGTCTGTATGCAGTAAAGTTTAAGAGTTTGCTCAGAAGCATAGAAAACATATTAAAATAATCAGTAGCCCCCCCTAACCCACATAACCCATATGTGGAAAGGGGCAGTGGGGCTGTGCCACTGGACTCCAGCACCACAGGGTTCTCCTCCCCCTCAGCCCAGATTCAAATTAGCCTGGATGTCCAACCCAGAGACAGCCTCTGCACCTAGATTTTTTCTAATGCTGAAACCCTGATCACACAGCTTCTGGGGAAACGGTATCCATAGGCTTCAGTAGCACGTATAGACTGGCATGATGTTGGTGGCAAGACCTAGCAGTATGACTGCAATGCACTTTTCTACACATGGAGGCTCTTATATGCATAATGGATGAAGAAATCTGTTAGCTCATGGTGATGTGCACAAATAAGTGCCTATTTAGGCACAAACACCTCATGGACTTCAGAAGATAAGGCAACGTCTGTCCCATACATTTCATCTTAACTGGGATGCTTGATAACAGGTGGCTTGTGTTTATATTGTGGGACTGCTGAGCACTAACTGTCAGTGATTTCATTCAAACTAATTAACAACTGGTTCTGGGTTTTTTGCCTGCACATGTTAATGTGTCTCATCAGTCTCCCTTCACCTGGCGATACATACTGTCTTCTTATCCATTTCCCAGGAGCTGGCAGTGTTGCTCCCCTAGCTCCACATCTGACTGGTGTTTCCTCCAGCCCCTCAACAACAGCTGCACTGGACGGTGGGGTGCTTGGCATATCCACATCCCTGGCAATCCCTCACAGCTCCAAAGGATTCAGTCCTTCCCTCTAATCCAATCCTCTTGATTCTCTGTCCTCATTGTCCTCCTCTCTTCCTCCTCTCTCCCCCCCCCGCCCCACTGTCGGCTCCTTTTTTAACCACATCAGCCTCCATGTCTTTTAATAATTTTAAACTTGTGTCAACCAGTTGAATGACACCACTTCTAATTGCTCCTGTCTTCAGTGTGAACACACACAGAGCAAGTATGCAGTGCGCTGCAGGTGATATGACTCAAAGGCACATTTGATGAACATTGGAGCTGCATATTTTTGTTGGTTAAAACACAACAAAAAGAGAACAGCCTCCTGCTTTCTCAAGATTAGATCTGACCAGGTGGGGCAATGCAGATGGGGCAGTTTTAGGCTTGGCATTTGCTGTCTAGAAATGTGACTTGAGATAATTTTGTACCTTATTGTCTCCATGCTGCCACAACACAGATTGTTTTCCTTTCCCACTCCATTCCTCACAAGCTGTGAGAAGTTATTTCCCTCAGGCAGCAGAACCCCGTTTTAAATAATTTGCCCAATGAAGAAATGTAGTTCTCACTTTTTGTACTGTGGCATCTGGCATAGATAATGCCACTTCTCTCTCACTAGCCTTCTGCTGTGTTTCCTGTAATTATGAAGTCACTACACAAATTGTACTCTCAGCAACTGAATAGCACCAGGAAACAGCTCGAAAGTATAGAGCAAATGTCACCACAGGTCTCTTAAACCTGCAGTGGTGCAATTATTGCTAATATCTACTCTTGTACCTAACCCTGGTTAATAACACTAATCAAGCATTTATATAATACTTTTCTCTCAGCAGAATCACAACATGCTTTTTCTAAAGTTCACTGGCATCTCATCCAAAAGTGCTGCCTATGCCACTCTAAGGCAGACACTTCATGGGGATTAATGTAACAACATCACACCATAATAATGTTTTGGTTTTCACAGATCTAATATCCCTTCCCTATTCCAACCTATCTTTTCACGTTAATCGACTCCTCAGTTCCATAATATAGCAATCTGACTTGTTCTTTTTATTCCCTTGGTGATTTTTTTCAGTCTGAAAATAATTAATACTATGATTATTCCTAATAGGTCACATAATTATCAAGCATGGTTATTCAAAAACATGGCACAAATGAATGCTCTAAACAAAACTGGAAACTGCCGTATAAAAACTAATGCCAGTGAACTTGAAAAGAAATTCAAGCAATTAAATAATGATGATTCTGCTGCCTTCCCTGTTCAGACATGTCTCTAAGAATAATGATGGAACTGCATTCATGGCGCAAACATCCAGTCTTTTAGCCTCATTTTAACTGCAGAATTTGTGGGTTAAAGCCTAGAACTGTGAGACAAACTGTGGCCTGAATCCTATTGCTAATCCCCATCCATGATCTAATCCCCATCCACATCTAATCCCCATCCCCCATCCTATTGCTAATCCCCATCCATGAAATAGGCTCTTTGAACTAGTGGCTTTTAGCTATGTGTAGATTCATTTGCAGTGAATTCAATGGGTCATTGTACCTCACCAAACTGCAAATCCCAGAATTCCATAGAATGGAGCTATGGCAGTTAAAGTGGTATCAAACTTCTGTAACAGCCTACCATAGGTATATTGGAGTGGCAATTTGAGAAGGCCCTGGTTAAAGTCTTGTGTCTGCAAATGATTCACAAGGTGGTAGAAGGCAGGTCATTTTTTCTCAGCCTCAATGTCCACCATCCATGATATGAAGAATATGCTCGTTGAAACTGTGGCATTTACTTCTGTGTTGGTTTATCTTTCAACAGCTGATTAAATGGGTCTACTAGTTTGGACTGACTAATAGGGCTCAGGACCACATGGCTGAGAAGTGTCAACTGCAGTTCTGTAAATCTTAGAAGTATCAATAGCCAGTAGGAGGGGATGGAATGGTGATAGCTGCTGAAAGAATGGAGTAGATTTTGGGAAATCACTTTTTCAAGGCTAACTGGTTGTTGCTATCATTACAAAGTTTGGTTAGTTAGTGCTATTGCCATGATTTTTAAGTAATTCTTTTGTCATTTTTGGAAAGTAACAATGATAGTTTCTCCTCATCCCACCCTATTTCAAGTCTGAATATTGCCCTATGGTTCAAAACACTCTCCTCCTGTCTGCCTTGTTGTTGCAATACCCACAACGTAGCAGACAGCACAGCACGAGCTAGGCCTTAAGCCATGCGACATTCCTTCATCATGTGGTGAGGACACATGCCCACATGTAATAAAAAAAAAAAGTGTGGTTACACTGCAAAAAGGATTGAAATTATTCTTTGCCAAATAGTTGTGTTGTAACTTAATTATACCTTTCTTACAGGGAAAAGGAATGAATTACAAGTAGCTAGTTATTTGTAAATAGCTGCTTCCAGACACTAGAACTGTGGTGTCTGTGACAGGAAATTTAGCCCTTTTTTGCCTGTGCTGCCAGGGAACTGATGGAGAACTTCCTGTCCAGAGGCAATAGCAGTTTATGAAGGGGGAAGGTTTTCATCAGGGCCATCATACAGTAGAAAAAGGTTGAACCCTTGTTGACTAGGCTCTTGAGCCAAACTAGAATCCCTAGTAGCTGCTATTTATACTTCCTAAAGATTCATCCACAGTTACAAGAGTAATGCATAACACATAGTAACATGCATAATTTGGTCCTGTGCCACCTGATGGGTTCAGAGAAAGCAGTGTTGTTTGTGCTGGTAGTTGATGCCTATGTTGTGCATGGCAGCTTGCTGATGGAAACTTCCCAGAATGATTCATTTTATAACATTTGCTTCTGAATATAAAGAGCCATAGATTCTTCACATTCCCTTTCTATTCCTTTTTAGTGTTTCTCAGAGCTTGGGAGTACCTAGTTAGAAATGACAAGTTACCAGTAACTGATTCCTTTTTGCAATAACTGAGGTACCACTAAGTTTGATTAAGACTGTAACAAAGTAAGGAATAACTTCCCTCCTTTCATAGTGTAACTGTTATGCCATATTACTTAGGTGTGTTTTACTACTGGCTAGTGGCTTGTAGTGTTCTAATTTTTCAAGAATATAAAAAAAAGTTAATAGAGACCTCCCTTCACATTTGCAGGTTTGGCCTTCGCGAATCTGATTATTTGTGAGGTGCCCACTTGCCTCCCCTCCATTGTCCCCCTCCCATTCTCTTGCCCAGACACACCATGCCTTCCTTCTTCACACCCAGAAAAAAGGCAAGCAAATGGGAGTGGGGAGCCCCATGCACTGAGAAGAAAGGTAGGCACATGCCTCCTCCCCATTTTCCCACTTCCATTTGCTTGCCTTTTGCCCAGATATGTGGAAAGGAGGCACATGGGCCAAAGGCAAGGGAATGCAAGAGGGGAATGGGGGAGGCACGCGCGCACCTTCTCCACATGCAGGGCTGCCCCCTCCCATTCACTTGCTTTTTTTCCCAGGCACGTGGTGGAAAAGGCACATGTGTCCCGGCAAAAGGCAAGGGATTGTCAGGAGAACCCTGGAAGAGTATGGGAGAGGGAGTGCTCACTTAGATGGGTGGCCAGTTTTTTGCAGGTTTTTTTTTTTTTTTACTTTTGCAAGCGTTCTATGCCCCAAACCCTCACAAAAGTTGAGGGGCCACTGTAATATAAGCTACTTTGGAATAGCAAGAAAGTAGAGTTTTAAAAATTAGCCGCAGCAAGCATTAACTACCTCCCGTTTATTCCTTGAAATTGCAATTTTAGTTAATTACTTTTCAAAGTAACTCGCCATGCTCTGATGCTGCTCCTCAGTGCCTTCTTCTACTTCATTTTGATATGGCCTTCATCTAGGTGCCTTACTTCAAATGTAGATGGGAGGAAGTTGCATTTGGATTGTTTCATACAATCCTGGATTATCTAGAATTTGGATGATCTAGATTCCACATGATATGCTTTGGTCATGTGACTACTGCTTCCAGCAAGAATATATTTAAAGCTTATACCAGTTCAGGATGTTGAGGTTTAAACTTTGTTTCATCCCGGTGTCTTTTTGATGTATCAGTATAATATTTTGTAAATTATGCATTCCAGTTCTACATACTAATTTAACACTGCAATCAGTTTCATTCAATAATTCTTCTGGTAGTGTTTCCTAGGCTTTGGCTTTATAACGCTGAGATATCTCTTCTCATTTGTAATTGTTTCTGGCTTGATGACCCTTGCTCTATTATCTTGTAGAGTAATTGGCTCTGATGACAAGTGGCAGATAGGATAGCATGATTCTTTCTGACTAGTTTTAGTCGCTATCTCCATCAGTACTGACAATGTTGTCATGACTATTTATTGTGCAAACATACTAGCAAAAAATCTCATGCATTATGCAGATTGTTCCTTTTTTTTCATGTTGCATGCCAACATGTTAAAACTTGTGCACAGCAGTCATTGTGATAGTTTATACATGTGCATGCCTCTGTTTTCTATGAGGAAATTATGCAGTTTAAGACTTTAATAACATCTCAGCTTATCTGGGTGAGAATGTTTATTTTCTGTCCCTTTACTCTTGGATGCTTGTCTTTCAAAACTGTTCTTTTTTTGGCTGCAATCCTTTGCATGCTTTTTCAAGAATAAATTATGTTGAATTTCATTGTCATTGTGTTCCTTCAAGTCATTTCCAACTTAAGGTGAATTATTGTAGGGTGTACTTGGCAGAATTTGTTCAGAGGGGGTTTTGCCATTGTGTTCCTCTGAGTGTGAGAGTATGATTCGTCTAAGGCCACCCACTGGATTTCCATGGTGCTGGAATTTGAACTTTGATCTCTTGGAGTTCTAGTTCAACACTCAAACCACTATGCCATGCTAGGTTCTTGTTATTTGTACTTCAGCAGATTTGAGCAGGGTAGGTTTAATTTTATTCCAAGGTTTGCTCAACCTGTTTTCCTGTTAGACATGTGAGAATACATGAAACCCTGACCTGAACTCTGTGCAGAGGGAGGCAAGCTACAGTGGACCTGCTTGAAGTTCTTGTCTTTTAAGGCTTTAATTTTATCCTTGTGGTGAAGCATTGATAATCTGACTCATAACCTCCGTCTGGGAAAATCTATTGCTTTCATATCATTTCCTGGATGATTCAGTTTTTGCTTTTTGTATGGTGAATTCTACTCCAACAAACCACTAGAAACCAGTGTTGAAACCAGCGTTTTAGTTTGACCTAGCAAACAACTGAGGCACAAAGATATGTTCTGTGTCACAAGGCCACATTTCTTTTGTTGGCAAGCAGGACATTCCTCATTTTTTTTCCTGCCAGGCAGATACATTAATATGGATGGCTACAAACACATTTTTCCTGATGCATCGTAATACCCATGGAACCAAAGTCAAGTGCGTATGAGAGCTGAATTTTGAATAGACCACAGTAATTGAGCTCCCTTCTTTTTCATCTGACTTTAGTGGAACTGCAGCACAAGGGCAGCTTTTTGCTGAGAGCACCTTCTGTTTGGGGTGTGTAATATTCCCCATTAAAACTCACATGCACACACACAGAGAGAGACAGATTAATGTTTCTGAGCATATGTATATATGGACAAAGAGATAATGTCTGCAATGAGATGATATAAAAGGTGAGGGGAGCATTTTCATGAATGTATTTAATTTTGTTATTTGTAGGTGTTTAAAGAGCAACCTGGTATAGTAATAGCAAAAAGTGGTCAGAGCAGAAGTGGGGAATATGTAACCCACCAATTTTTGGCAAACTCTAGCTCTTATCATTCAATATCATTCACTAAGCTGGTGAAGGCAGCTGGAAGCTGCAATCCAACAAAATCCAGATGGCCAAATCTTCTTCTGGTTTAAAGAATTGGTAGGCAGTAAGAATATTGAAGGATGAAGTCCAAGGGAAGATGTAGCTAAGCGTGTGGAGAGAAGGGGAGGCTATGGGCAGGTCATAATATGCCATTATGACCTGCCTTTTTTCCAAGTCAGCAAAGAAGATCTGCTTTTGATAATCCAAGACTATTTCTTTTCTTTTTTAAAAACAAACCTGCAAGCTGAATTCCCTATTGAAACAGTAACAGATGTTCCTCAAGACAAAAGGGTACTGAAAGCAAGTCCTCTCCGTTCAGTCCTCTGTGTTGTTATTAATGTTATATTTATTTATATCCCACTTTTTCCCCAAAATTGGGACTCAGATCAAATCACAATTTAACAGAACAATTAAAAACATACAAAAAATGAATATTAAAACAGATTTAAACTATTTACAATTACACTTCAATAAAAGAATAAAATCCAGTTAGAAGATGAAAAGCTCTTAAAAACAACAATTAAAACAATACAGCACCTCCTAGCCCGTTCTTCAGAAATTTTATGTTTTAAAAAGCTGTCTGGATAAAAAGGCTTCAGCCTGTTGGTGGAAGGACGAGAAGGAGGGGGCCATTCTCGTCTTCCCTGGAGGGAGTTCCAGATTCTAGGAGCAACCACTGAAAAGGCCTTCTGTCCTGTCCCCACCAGCCAGGCTTGCAGTGGTGGTAGAACTGGGAGAAGGGCTTATCCTGATGATCTCAGAGTCTGGATTGGCTCATACTCTATTATGTAATAGTATACTAATTTTGGGGGGTTGGGACCATGAAGCAACAGATCATGATATTGCATTTTCCCCTGTCCCATCTCGATACCTTTGGCATCCATGAGAGTAGAATGGCTGAGGAGGTGATGTCTTGTCACATTACAGATAACATGCCTGTTCTTTTTGGTGCCAGTCCCATCTATCTTTCCGTCTTTCTTTCTTTCTTGCTTTCTTGCTTTCTTGCTTTCTTGCTTTCTTTCTTGCTTTCTTTCTTGCTTTCTTTCTTTCTTTCTTTCTGGTGGAGGTGTCCAACTATACGCTCAGTCTCAAGCATCTTCAATAGCCAGCCAATGTGTGGGGCCTCCTGCTTGCACCTGGACGCCTGGTACATTTGACGTACATTTGAAGTAAATGTTACTTGGCATTTAAGGCTTCTCTTCAAAGGGAAGTTTGGCAAGGCTCACACTGCCTGCCTCCTCCTGCTTTATTGCTCTGCAGACAGAAATGAGACTGTTGGGGAAA
The DNA here is from genome assembly GCA_030412105.1 of Cyclura pinguis. Lineage (NCBI taxonomy): Eukaryota > Metazoa > Chordata > Lepidosauria > Squamata > Iguanidae > Cyclura > Cyclura pinguis. The sequence goes on along the minus strand of CM059600.1, from coordinate 93,518,383 downwards.
TATTTTTCCCTTCTCCACGTGCATCTTGCCCCCACCCTAACACACACAACAGAGATACCTCCTGCACCAGGAGTGGATCGAGTCCAATCCAGAGCAATTGGTTGAGAGACATCAAAGAGACAGCAGGTTGCCTGGACTACAGCAAGTACACAGTGTTTCACTGTCTTCAACTTTTCAAGGAGGCAGGCCAGCACATTAGAGACACATCACATTTGTTTTAAACAAACTCTTGAGTGCAGTTAAAGCCAGAAAAGCTACTGTGTCAGACTGACACTTCTCCTTGCAAGCTCTACTCCTTGGGTGTTTCAGGGTCATAACTACCATCTGTTGGCAACTAGCTTTTGTTACCTCTGCGTTTTCTGTGCAGTTAGTGCAGCAAATTGTTCCCCTGTGGCTGAAACCTTGTACTTGCCCAGTTTCTGGGAAGAATTGAGAGCTGGTTGGGAAAGTACATAACGGCTAAGTGACCATCAACAGCAACGAACAACTTGTAGCAGCTTCATATCACTTTAACTGTCATGGCTACATGCTCCGGAATCATGGTGTTTGTAGTTTGGTGAAATAATTAGGATTTTGTAATAAACAGCTTTAATCTAGTATTTCTTAAACTATCTGATGCTGGAGGCTGTAAACTGTTTTTGCCAGTATATCAAAGGCCAGTATCATATTAGTGCCTAGTGTCTAGAGTTTGTTAATTGTGATCTGGAAGTTCTCCAGGGATTGACAGCAGATGGCTCAGGGACCAAGATAGAACCATGAACTACCGTTTTGAGAAGCACTGCTCTAGTCTACTCCCCTGGACTATAGCAGTAGACCTCCTAGACCTCTCTAGCAGAGAATTCAATGCACCTCACTAGGATTCTGTCACTGCGTAGTATAGATAAACTAGAGTGACAGTTTTAGAAGTTCCTCCTTTAAGCTTTGTGTCTGCAAATGACTCACTTGGTGATGGAAGACAATCCACTGTTTCACAGCTTCGGCATCCCTATCCATTACAAAAAGAGTAAGCAATAATGCTTTGCTTTATAGAGTAAAGATTACAGTTAGATGATGCATGCAAAGCACTTGGATCACCTGAAGGTGCTGTGCAAGGTGACCACCCTTCTTAAAGTGTTGAAGACAAAGTTCCAACCGGAGCATGTAGTGTTTGCTGTGCAGTCCAAATGTGCTGTGGATTGGTTTGCATGGGGATAGGGCATTAGGGCTGCAAAGTGGATAGATTTGTGGGATAATAAAGGGGAGTGACATTTTTTGAGCAGCCAGACTCAGCATTACCACAAACAATGCCAGAGACTGCCAAGGTTTAAGCCCCATCTTTCTGATGCTTCCTACTGAGGAAGAAAGCCATTTTTGCTGGAAGATATTTCACTTGCATTTTCTGCAGAGTTTATAAACAACCAGAAAAAGAAAGGGGAGAGGAAAATGGCAGGCAGGTGAGCCAAAAGATGTTTTGTGTACAGAGTAGAATATTTTGTTCCTGTTTATCGGAAATAGCAGATGCCATTGAAAACACTTATGCCTTGCTTTTCCAGCTGCAGCACTCCATCTTTAAGATTTTTAACAGTATGTTCATAGAATTATGCTATTGTTATTTTTTCATAGTTATTTCAGCATCTCCCTACCACTAAGGAGTCTTGATGTGGGAGAACAAATCCTGGCTCATCACTAAGTAGACTTCAGGACACAGTCTACAGGAGTTTTTCAGGCTCTCGTTGGGACAAAGAAGTGCGACTGGTGCGAGAGTACAAATGATCTTACACATCCCGGGCTCATTTCAGTGTGATTTAACCTACAGGTAAGATGTAGGTTAACCATGACCCCATTAACTAGGACACAGGAGTTCTAGGGAATTCCATTTCCCTTTCAATATTTTAACACACTGCATACTTTTTCAAGGGTTGCTTAGCATCCACAAGGACCCCTCATTAAGACTCAGTATGAAAAATGCAGTGTTGTATTTCACTATGAAGCTTTGAGCTAGGATTGCATCAGTGTCTTTGAGCTAGGTCTCAAAGACACTGATAGTCTCCGAGTGCACCATCTGCTGAGGATTCACATCACAAACTTGACAGCTCACTCGAAGGGACCCCAGAAGAGGCACACATTGACCAATAGCTTGACCCCAACTGAGCAGAATGAGCTAAAGCTAAATAAAAGACCAAACAGCACAAGCAAAGAGTGCAGGAGTCGGCAAGGCTGTCACCACCAATGGAGTCAGTAGGTTCCAGCAGCTTTCTGTTTTCCTGACCTCTGGTTATATACTCTCAGTGTCCTGTCCAGCTGTGGACTAATTACCAAGACCATTACCACTGGCACTGTGACCCTCTCTGGTAGCATTAATCCCTGTCTCGCTGCTACCGGTCTCCCTCCCACTCTCCTCATCTCCTGCCACTGGTCTCTGCAGTGTGGAGCCTTGTGCCATCACTCTCCTGCACCTCTTCCAAGGGCTTCTCCTGTGTTGCCCTGGACTCACTACTCAGTGGCCTCAGCCACATTGTCAAGACCACCAGCCTTTCTGGTCTCCATAGCTTCATCGCTGCTCCGCCAACAGTACTGGCAACCTTACCAGACTCCACAGTGCCAACTTCTGCATCTGCTGTCTTCACGGCCCTGGTATTGAGTGCCCTGCCTCCTTTGCTGCCTGCCAATGTGTAGGTCCTTTCAACAGCTTTATCACCAACATCAGCAATAGTGGTAGCACCAGTCCTGATGATCACCACCACCTCTCCTCCAGCTGCAATCATTGAGTCCTCCAAGGGGGAGTATAAGACTGAATCATCCTCCCCAGCGACACCATCAGTCCATACTCCTTCCCCACCAGCAAAAGTGGAAGACACCACACCAGCCTTGCTCCTGGAGGATGTTAAGATGTTCTTGGACATCATTCTTCAGATGGCAAAGTGGAGCGACTTGGACATCACGCCATCCCCAACACCAGTGACAGACCAGTGTTCATGATGGTGAATTCCCAGGCTCTAGACCCCAACCATCCCACTGCTTCTTGCACTCCTTAAACTATCTTGGACCAAACCAGCTTCCTTCCTGCTAGAGTCTCATAGACTGGAACATCTCTACAAGACCAAGTAGGACAGTGCGCTATTTCTGTTCAACCACTTGCCTGCCAACTCCATTGTGGTGGAATCCTCCCAGTCTAAAGGTGGAGAAAGACAGCATACTACTCCAGTGGACAAGGAGGGCAGACACCTGGATGTCTTCAGCAGATGCTTTTATTCCCCCTCAGTGCTATCAGTCAAGGTTGCAAACACACAGGCTTGCATGGTGGCATACCAGAGGTTTCTGTGGGAGAAGAGGCTCTCTTTCATGCAACACCTTCCAGAAGAACACTGTAACACAGTTCTGGGCATCCAGCAGGAATGCCACACCTTGACTACACAAATAGAGTTCCCCAGGCATTCTGTTGACTGTGAGGCCAAGGTTATGGCAGGTGTGGTAGTCCTCTGCAGCTATGCCTGGCTCTGCTCAGTGGGCCTTACCAGCAACACCAGACAGCACATCAAAGACCTCCCATTGAATGGCATGGGGCTTTTTGGTGCTGGTAGTGATGACGCAATGGACCATATAGCTAAGGTTCAGCTGACAGCCAAGAGGATGTGAATTGGGGCCCTACACCAACAGCTGAAGCCCTCAAGATCATCGTGGTGAAGGTTGTCAGAATCCTTTATGCAAACCAAATCTCCCCCCAGATCCTACAGGATGTTGTCTTAATACTCCTCCAGCCCCCACAAGTGTCCCTTCAAGCAACAGAGATCCCAGCACTCTCTGCCCAAGAAACAGGTGGGCACACTGAGGTCACACCTTTGACTCCTCTGCCCAGATGACACCATAGCTGATCTTCCATTTACTGGATGTCTGCAGCTCTTGAACACCAAAGCTCTACCACCATTACTCCATCTGACAAAACATAACCAGAGATGCATAGGTCCTTACCATTGTCTGCCTTGGTTATGCTATAGAGTTCTCAAGTACTCATTCCAGAGAACAGCACTGTTGGAAGCACTCTCAGAAGAGGTCTCCACCCTCCTCGAGAAGGAAGCCGTGGAAAGAATCCTGGACTCCTGCATGCAAGATGGCTACTTTTCTTGATACTTCATGGTACCAAAGAGATACAGTGATCTTAGCCTAATCTTGGACCTCCAAGGGGTGAACAAGTACATCAGATTGAGGATGTTCAATATGGTAACCCTCCAAACCATCCTTCCCTTTCTGAGACAAGGGGACTGGTTCACATTGGTGGGCCTGTGTGATGCTACTTTCACATTGTGATCTGCCCCCAGCATCACAGTTAAAGAGGAATAATAGCACTGTAATTATGTAGTGTGAAAAGGTCTCTGGTAATACATACCTATGAATGTTTGCATTTGTTTTATTTGGGGGCTTCGCCGTACAAATCAAACTGGGTAGTTCTGCAAAGTTAGAACCAGCATCTTTGTTAGCCAAGCAAAGCCGGAATTCTACAATGGTTACTTCTCCTTCAGAAAGGCCACATGGGGGCCTTTCTTAATAAGTAAAGGAGGAGAAAAAAAGAGCTGCTTGCTCTGCTTCTTCTACTGAGAAACCCAGCCTCTGATTAAGGAGGGGAAAGGAAGTGTGTTTATATTATTTTAGATCCTTTGTGTGTGCATGTACGTATGGGTACATGCATGAACACCCATGCTCACATGGGAATCCCCCCCGACATTCCTCCCCTCTGGAATCAGCAGCCCTGTAAGTAGTCATCAAATAGGCTCTAAGAGAGTAATAGATCCCAGATTTCATTCCTCCCCCCCACACACCTTCTTAACAGAATATCTGTGTTTGTTCACTCTGTTGTCTGGCTTCCTGTCAAGATATCCTGCAGCCAGCCTGGAGCAGCTTCTAATGGGCTGCCAAGGGATTTAGTCTGATATGAGTGTGTACCAGGTGCTGACAGCTTGCTGGAACAGCTCGCTCTACTAGCGTGATTGGAAATTGGTCTCTCATTTTCACCCTGTCATAGTGGGTAGATAGCAGAGGGAAGAGCAGGGATGCTCTCTTTCTGTAGATTTCCACTGGTGTGTGAGTGGGGGCAAGGACAGCTTTTTTTTCCCCCTGCCTACAGATGACTTCCTCAAGCAGGATTTCTACACTGCTTTTGCTCTTGTCATAAGGGGCAAGCTCTCAGGCTGGCCTTATCATCAAGCCACATGAAGCAGTCCCAATTTGGGCAACAGATTCAAGAGTAAATGCCAGTTTCCTGCATCCATTCTTTAGCCATTATCATTTTGTTCAAATGAAGACTCCATCTAGAGCTGTCTGTGAGTGGGTGTGCCTTCAACATTCTCAGATGTGAAAAGGTCTAAAGCCAACAGAGAGTGGAACATAAAATTCAAATATGGCTGACAAATAATTGGTGTCAGCTTGCACGACTAAAGAAAACTGTGTTCCCAGTAGTCCTTTTATATGTGCTAATTTAATTTTTAATGCACACATTTGTCTACTGGTTAACACTATTTAATTAGCATTTTTCTATTGACTAATACCGAAGCAACCTTGCTGAAAAGCATACTTTTATAAAGCGGTTTGGCAAATAAGGATCACTAACAAGTGAACAGAAGGGGACTAAACGCAGCTCTGCCTCCCTCCCTTCCCCCCTCCCTTTTTTTTAAAAAATGGGTTTCTGCAGTATCATTATCAAGAAAGAAAGAAGGAAAGAAAAGAAAGAAAGAAAGAAAGAAAGAAAGAAAGAAAGAAAGAAAGAAAGAGAAGGAAAAAATGAATACATAGGCTATGAATGTGGACAAAGTACTGTATATACGTTAATATAAGCTGACCACATTTCAAAAATACATTTCCTTGAGCTTGACATCTATAAGATATTCTGATGGTAAATGTTTGTTTACTTTTTCCATTTTAGAGTACAAGTCTATCCATTTGTTTCTTTCAGGCTGGTGAAATGCTGTAGATGACTCATGTTTGCTGGTAATGAGGCTAGTAAAAATTTGTGAGAGCTAGTAACGTTTTCATATTTCTTTGTGTGGTGATCACAAAGATCTGAACAAAGTGGCAGCTTAGGGTTTGTAGCTGGGTGTTTGAGAAGGCTGATAAAATCCATTTTTCTAGTATTTAAATATTTTCAAGATGGTAAGGTTTTTTGTTTTGTTTTGTTTTAAGGAATGGAGAGAGAGAGAGAGAGAGAGAGAGAGAGAGAGAGAGAGAGAGAGAGATATCCATTCCTTAAAACAAAACAAAACAAAAAACCTTACCATCTTGAAAATGTCCTATCTGCTTCTCAGAGATATTCAACAGGGACAGTAAGGCAAACAAATATATATATATATATATATATATATATATATATATATATATATATATTTATTCAGCCTAGTGTGGTAATTTTCTTAGCTTTTGTCTAGCATTTTGTTTAAAGCTATCAATGAATGTTCTGTCTGCTTCTCAGAGGTATTCAACAAGGACAGTAAGGCAAACAAATATATATATTTGATAGCTTTAAACAAAATGCTAGACAAAAGCTAAGAAAATTACCACACTAGGCTGAAGTCAGTGTGAGACTTCTATAATTCAGTTTTAGGGAAGCTCAAATAAATTCACATAAATCTTGAGTTCATAGAATCATAGAGTTGGAAGAGACCACAGGGGCCATGCAGGAACACACATCAACATATTCCCAACAGATGGCCATCCAGTCTCTGCTTAAAAACCTCCAAAGAAGGAGACTCTACCACATTCCAAGGCAGCATATTCCACTGCTGTGTTCTTTCAGTTTTCTTGACCACGGAATTTCGGCAAGTAACTCCCTAAGTTTACAGAAATCAGATTTTTTAAAGTCTAGAATGTGTGTCTGGCTACACTTGGCTTCTCTTTCCCGCTGAATGACAAATTCCAATAGAGCATGGTCACTCCCCGCTAAGGATCCCACCACCTCCACCTCATCAACAAGGTCATCCCTGTTGGTCAGGATCAGATCTAAAATAGTTGATCCCCTTGTTGCCTCTTCCACTTTCTGGACCATGAAATTGTCAGCAAGGCAAGCGAGGAACTTGTTGGACCTTGTGGGGTTGGAAGAGTTTAACTGACAACATATATCAAGAAAGTTGAAATCTCCCATTACTACTGCATCTCTCCTTTTTGAATGTGTGGTCATCTGCTCCGGGAAGGCATCATCCAAGTCCTCAGGCTGGCCTGGAGGCCTGTAGCAAATCCCCCCAATTACATCCCCGTTGTTTTTCGCTCCTTTAATTCTTACCCAGATGCTCTCAACCTGGCTTCCTGGATTTAAGTCACAGATCTCTTCACATGTGTAAACGTCCTTGACGTATAAGGCTACTCCTCTTTTTTTCTTGTTTGGTCTATTTCTGCAAAATAGGTTATAAACCACTATTCCTACATTCCAATCGTGAGACTCATCCCACCAGGTTTCAGTGATGCCTATTAAATCATATTTATTTTGTTATATTAAGAGTTCAAGTTCATCTTGCTTATTTCCCATGCTCTATGCATTAGTGTAGAGACACTTAAGACCATGTGCCCTTCCCAGAAGTCCTGTGCTAAAGTTACTTTTCCTGCCCATGTTGGTGTCTAGTACTACTTGGCCTGCTCTATCTATATCATTCGGGCTATTTTTCCCAGCAGTTGCTGAATCCTTGCCCTGAATAATACTGTCTCCCTCCCCGGCTGAGCTCAGTTTAAGGACCTCCTGATCTGCTTTGTGAAACTGTTAGCAAAAATGTTCCTGCTGGTGGTTGTGAGATGTGGCCCATCCGTTGCCAGAAAAGTTGAACTGAACTCATTTGTGGTCCCCTTTTGCCCCCTCCCTTTCTTTTACTTCTTCAGTGAATTTTGTTGTTCTTGTTGTTGTTCGTTCCCAAGTCACCTTTGACTTAGGGAGACACGATGAATGCGAAACCTACAAGAGCCACGCTCAACAACTGCACTGCTTGGCTCTTCCAAACAAAGGGCAGTGGCTTACTTGAGAGAGTTCTGTGAATCGATACCTTGCAATGCCCTGTCCAAAAGCCACATACAACATAACATGGAAAATACACATATACATGAGAGCGAGAAAGTAGACAGAGATTTCACAAGCAATTATCACTTTGTTGACTATGGAGATATTGGTGAGTGATTTAATTTAAAACAAAATAGTTTAATATCTGACTGCACTGTATTGAAGAAAATCGAATTGCTTATTACTCAATTTGATCATTATGTTTTCCTTATAGGAAGACACCTCACACTGGCTGCATCATAGGCATTGTGCAGAAAATTTGGAAGCAGGATTTTGAGACCGCCTGTGCCACACATCCATTATGTGTGTTTTGCCACCAGGCCTGCTGGTCAAATCAGCTTTGTTACTTCTTCTAGGGCAGGCATGGGGAACTGTGAAAGGCTAGGGGGCTACATTATCACCCCCCCCGGACAACTGCTCCTGCCAAAATAAAAATCCCCACCAAATACCCTTGAGGGAATATGGGGGTATTTTCATCATGTTTTGGGCTATTTTAAGTCTGGGAGAGATGTTCTAGAGCTTCAAATTATGTCAAAGACATGCCACAGCAAGTGCCCAGAAAGGTGACCAAGACAGCTGCAATAGATTTGTGACTGCTGTGTGAACCCTAAATACCTTCTGTGACAAGCAAAACACTGCTCCATCTTCATTCCCAGAGCATTGGGAGGAGGTTGTATTTTTAAAAGAGTGCAAAATTATTTTGGTATGTGAAATAATGGGTAGAGCAATTAATAATGCATAGATAGCCATATAAAGGTATGTAGTCCATAACAAGAGAGAGGGGGAAAAAAAGAAAGAGAGAGATTTACTCTGGAACTAGAATTAAAAAGACCTGATTTGCATGCATTCTGCTAACCCTGTACTTTTTTTTCTACACATCTAGTCTATGAGGACTTCAACTCTTGGAGCAGGATCATAGTTTAGTCACAAAGTGCATATTTGAAAAAGATCCAGGTTCAATCCTTTGCCTCTTCAAGGAGGCTTAGAATCATGTCTGAAACTATGGAGAGGTGCCTATCATATTAGTCAGTGCTGACAGCATTAGGCTAGGCAGATCAGTGGTGGGATTTGGCAGAAGTCAGTTTCATATATAACCTGTGAAAAATCTTGTGCCTATGTGAAGCGTACACATGATTGAGGACCCTGCCTGTTTTATTATTAATACAGCCTATTCAGTTATACTTTGTAAGTGCCTATGTAAAATTGATTGGGATGAAAAGCAACTGATGGAATCAGTAGGTTCAGTTCTGCTACCTTACCCTCTGTATCTGATCATTGTAAACGACATTAACTTCTGTGGTCTAGTGAAGTTCATATCTTTCTTGATGGTCCTGAACCAGGGGGAGCAGCTGCCATTAGTAACAAACTAAGAAAACATGGCAAGTATCACATCCTTCAATAAGGATGGCACACGCCATTAAATAGGAATACAGTCAAGCTATCAAGTGCTAGAGTCACATCACAGAAAAGCATGATCTAATATTATTTAAACATAAATAAAATTCACTCCTGTTATTACAAAGAAGATGTATGTCTATACTCAGCCCCAGTGAGTATTCTAAAACTGAAAAAGTAACGCTTCAGATTCAAATCCTATAATAAAGTTTATGGGGAATGGGAGATATCAGAAACCTCTTGCCCAGATTCTGTACACCCTGCAACTAAAGGGTAGAAGAGTGTGGCTCATCAACCAGATGTGGCTCTCATGACCTTTTCGAAAACCTGCCACCTTCCCTTCCCTGAGATCTGGCGTGATCTTAAAAATGGGATTTCGACCTGCCTCAGCAGCCTTCCTCTATGTTCGATCATGTTTCCTCAGCCTCTCTGCCTGAGATGTTTCCAGACAGAAAAGTCCGAGCACTACCAATTAAATGTCATTCCATCTTCATCTGTCTAACAGGTGTGTGTGCATATAGAAAAATGGATGGAAGAAAAGATGGGAAAACAGAGAACAGGTACAATTGACAGTGACATCTCACACCCCTCAAACTTTCATGAATGGGGTAGAGTGATTGCACAAAAGCACAGTGTACTATTGGAGTTCCAGGTAACAAGAGCTTCTTAATATGACTAATAGCAGTGATGTAAAGAATACAAAATTCCTTCTTCTCAATGAGAAAGGATGTGTCAACACACTGAGATAACATGTTGGGGGAAAAAAAGGGTCAACTGCTGTAAGATTTTCTGAGTTTAGGACCCTTTTATATATATAATTTTTTCAACATTTTTCAACATTTTTGCACAGAAAATCATGTATTTTGGGAGAGGAATGAGGTGTTTTTGTCAAAACAAAATTTTCACAAAAACTTCCTGAATACGGAAAAAAAATGTGCAGAACCCCTTATAGTCTCAGCCAGTAGGGATAAAGCTTCTAGATTTTTTGGAAAAAGTCTTTACTTAAATGTCTCAGATTCCAAAATGGAACATCACAAGGGCATTAACAAGATATCAGGTCATGTTTATACATTCAACCAATCAATAATATTCTCTGAGTAGGGAGGTATAATATATGAGCAAAGCTCTTTCCCTATTCTCGTGTTCAGTTAATTCTTTTTACCTTTTCTGTATCTTCTCTGTACTCCCTCCATATAGCCTTTCTTATTTTATTTCTCTTATTTCATAACTCAGTGATTATGTTATCCCTCACCTCTATCATTCCAGGCCTTAGACCTCTAGGGGAGGGGGTAGACCAATCAGGATCTAGTAGTAGATCTCACTGTGGTTTGCAGTAGATCTACAAGGAGTGTTCACTCTCAATTGTTTAGCAACAGCACAATAAAATACCAGGTATGTCTTTTTCCCTTCCAAATTAAGCTGTAGAAATGAAGTATTGGGGCAAGGAGGGTGACGGAGATGTCTTATTCTGGTACTGAAAATAAATACTTGGCTTAGTGCCTGTGCTAAGTGGTATCTTCTTCCTTAATTCTACTAGGTGCATTTCTGCTCTTCAGGCACTTTTTTTGCATCTGATCTCACTTGCTGGAATCTGTGGCTTTAGTGAAAGACCAAGAAGAATCTGGATGCATAAAATCTGGCTCTCCACCCCCCACTGCATGGTGATGATTGAAGACAGATGTTGTGGAGGGACACCTTCTATGGTTGAGGTGGGAAAAAGGGAGGAAAAAAGACAGCAAGGAAGGTTTCATATGGTTTCTTCTGATAGGTTCATCTGCTAACTGCTACTACCAATATGCCGTTTGCCCCACTGTCTTCTATGGCTTTTTATTCCTATGTGATTAATCACTAATTTCATATAGGGATTGAAGCCGTGCAATACGCTGGGGATTTGCAACAGAGAATGCTCACCTCTGAGAGTTTTCTACAGCAGAATGTGGTTGGAAAGTTCAGTGTCTTTCATAGATAGCAGGAGGACTGTCTCCATGGATATTTACTAGAAGCTGTTGCCATGTACTGCTCTCATTTACTCTCTCAACCCAGGGATGCAAAGTTTTGGCTTGCTGCATATTTTTTAGTAGACTTCCCATTGTCTATTACCACTGTCCTTAACGGTTAGTCTTCTGAAGTCCAAAACACCTGGAGGGCCAAATATTGGACACCACTGATAATATAGATGGCCAAAGGTTTCTTAGCAGTACCTTAATCCAACCAGTTGAAGGTGCCCATTGCTCCTTGCTTCTGCTCCTGCAGCTGCTTTCCCATAGTAAGCAAAATGCTGTGCAGGTTGCCAGGGCAATGTCTGGATCATTGCAGTGTTGCTTTCTTTTGGGACTTAACCCCTTCAGATAACATTCCAGAAGTGATAACCACGAATACTTGTGGCAATAGCTAGTTTCTTGTTTGTTTTCAGTCAAAAATCAACAACTCATCTCAAACATACATTACTCCTGTATAAATGTTCAAGCAGACACAGAGTATTGGCACCAAGTAAATATCCTCTAGACCATGGAGAAAGTGTAGGAGGGAGATTCCCTTTTAGCCATACTCTTGGTAAGAGTTACCAGGCTCTAAGTCAGTGAAAGCTTAAAAAAGAAATCAGCAGCAGCTCTATCACAAACATGTGATTAAAAAGTGTGTGCCACTGAATTCGAATATGTAACACGTCCTTCAGCCAGCATGGGCAACATTATGGCTTTCGTGGTTTTTACCCCCATAACAAAGGAGGACTATGCATAAAATACTATTTAGAATTTTATATCTCCCACTACAGGAAGGAAGTTAGATTATTATGAAAACTTGATTCAGTCTAATGAGAACATTTATCTCATCAGAATTTTTATTTTTAAATTAAGGCATTAAATTTAGTACTACTTGCCCCATAAATAAATACACACATACACAGATACATACATACATACATACATTTATGCTGAGATAATTGTCCACAGCTACCAGGATGAGTGAACCTCCCACTGTATCTTTTATCCTTTCATAAAAGTCTTTGTTTCTCTGCAGGTTTCCTTGTAAGTCAGCTTCTCTCACAGCCTGATCATGTACACAGGGGCACCTTAAGAAGCTTGCCTTTAACTACAGAAAACATGCCTGGAGCAGTTATGTTCAAACCCCTGCTTCTAAGCAGTTTTCTGAAGCAGTTCGCCATCATCAGTGGAAGAGATAAGCATCCTGGTATTAGAAGAAAGGCAATATCCTAAGGTGTTTGTGTGGTGCCTGAGGAGAAATAGTTAAAGATTTGCATTTTCACTGTTTTTGCTGTCTACTTTGTTATATAGCAGGTTAAGTTTTTTCCTAACTGAGATCCTAAATCACGTGACTTCTTTCACGTGAAATTCTTTCTAAAATGTGATATAGATATGCTCCTCTCTGGCCTAAATACCTTAAAGGCAGCAGTTCCCATCTGATCTTGGAAGCTGAGCAGGGTCAGCTCTGATTAGTACTTGGATGGGAGACTGCCAACAAATACCAGGTTCTGTAGGCTGTATTTCAGAGGGAGGAACTGGCAAAACCATCTCGAGCATTCCTTGCCCAAGAAAATCCTATGAAATTCATGGGGTCACTGTAAGTTGACAGGCAGCTTGAAAGCAAATATACACACACATCCTATGATAAAAGAGAAGAAGCTGAAGACAGATGCTTGTACCTGTGCTGCAGCCCAAAAGACTCTGAGTTCACACAACATTAGGCACATTTTGGATCCTGAGATTGGTTCCTCAGCAGGATATGACTCCACTGACAGGGTTATTATACTACTGTTATGGAGCCTTCCTCTATGTTCCCCAAGTGGCGTCAGGGGCTTTTAAAAAGTCTGTGTTATATCTGTCATATTAGTGAAAATGGGTGAAATTATACAGTTTGTGGAAGAGATTATAAGAGAACCCCTTTGGCTCACTTCATAAAAGAAGGCCCCCATTAACACCTTGTGAATTATTAGCTATTAATCAGCACCTGCACAGAATAAACTATCCATACGTATCATTATCTGGTCCTTAATGAAGCGATAATAGGAATGCTGTGGAGCAGGGATATTAATGTCCCCTAAGAGACCAGAGCAATGGAAAGGCTAGAAGCCAAGATTTTTAATTTAGTGCCAAAAGCTTCCACTGTTAATAAGGTAGTTACTTATCCCCATCCATTAGCACAGTTTGGCCACAAGTGCTTCACTTGCCGAAATGAGCTCAGCCTTTCAAAAGAGCTTTGACAGATGTTGTGCTGCTGTTCTTTGGCTCTGTTGGGACTTCATACAGCCCAATGCGGGATGCCAGTCTACTACAGTCTACCCAGCAGGCAGTCCCATTCAGGACCTTGTTTTGCTTTCTTGTTTGGCTAGATTTATAGGGATTATAGTATCCATTTGCTCTTCTTCATACCTAGAAATATTTTTAGAAGGCTGTACTACACTTCACCGACCCTTCCCACCTACCATTGTCAAAGTCACACATAGACACCCCAGCTTTAAATTTTGTGAAGGATATGCACCTATACTTTGATGCTGTGAAATCACCCTTTAGAGAGGTCTGCCAAGGTGTGTATTGTTCCTGGGGACTGGGACTTATTTAACTGTGTAAATACCTTTGCTGGTCATGGTCTCTTCCAGGTTATTTTTCTTTTCTATAAAAGGAACAGCATTATGGATACCTGAAAATACTGCCAAGTATGACAGTGCCGTCATCAAAACAGCAGCTGCATAACTGTGCTATAGGTCCTGTTTACTGCTGCCCAATGGGAAGACATGGCCCTAATGTTAAGGCTAACACAATGTAAACTTGTGGTACGAATGGCCTCATAGGTTTTCTGGCTGGCCTGTGCAAACAGGACACTTCATACTTTTCTGGTGGTTATACAGAAATTATTCCTTCTCTATTCAGTAGGGAGGATGTACCATGTACATCAGAAGTGTGTTTCATGAAGATTTTTAACATATTTTCTAGAACACTCATAAGGCCCTCCAGATGTTGTTGGGTTGTGAATCCCAGCAGCCTTAAGGCAACATAGCCAGTGGGTTAGAGATGTTGGAAGATATAGTCCAACAATACCTAGAGAGCCACATGATTCCTACAATATACATGATTCCTGCTGATATACAGTGGACTCTCCATATCTGTGACTTCTAGATCTGAGATTTCCAGCCACTGTGGAGTATCTGCTATACATAAAATGCTGGCGACATGGAGGAACTAAAGCGTCTGCCTGCTTGTCACACTATTTAATAATATGCGCTGCAATGATTTGTGTTTTGCCACTCATGGGCAATCCTGAAACCAAACCCTATAGACACAGAGAGTCCACTGTACATCTCTGAATGGAAAGTAGACATGTGTCTATGAAACTTTAAAAAAAAAACTACAGAAAATAATACAGTCAACTGCTCAGGTCAAGGTCTGCCTTTGAAACAAAGATTTTCCACCATTTGAGGACGGCTGTATCACAGTGGTCACTCTTATCTCCTTCCAACCATTAGATAACACATTTTAGCTTTGACTTTTTTTTTTCTCCTAACCTAGTGGCCCACCTAAACTTAATATCTGGCACTGCTGGTATAAAGATGCCCATGCTAATCTACGGTTGCATTTTGAGCTGACTGAAGAACAAGTGTGCCTACAGTAAGCAGTTCTTTGGGTAGCTGCCAGCCACCTTGTCTGCATACACTGACTGTGCATAGCAGCAAACAGTTCAAAGACATAGCTGTCTTAGTGTGGATCAATACGCAAAGGGATCTTGTAGCACCTCTGAGACAGAGAAAGAAGCTGGTAGTATAAGCTTTCATAGATTTACTTCATTGGAACCCTTGGTGAGACAACCTAAAGTAAAATACTTTTCACAAGCAAAACAAAAACAAAACTCAACATTCACCTGCCTGGATTTTATCCATATAGAATCATTCCATCTCTACAGGAGTGCTCTAGATCTTCATGGGATGATCTTTCCCATCTTATTGTTTCATGGGTTCAAAGCACAGAATCAGCCTAAAAGACCTTTCTACATGCATTTCTACCTTTCTACATGCATTTCACACACACACACACACACACACATACACACACTTCCTCCCTGTTAGTATTCCAATAAAATCATTTTCTAAAAAGTCCTTTCCAATTGACATTGCTGAAGACTGGATGTTTATACTGTGATCCAAGCGCATGTTTGGGAGAAAACCAAAGAGTAGAATTGTTTTCTAATCTCAAGAATTAAGTATATGTGATGATGATCCTGAGTCTTTTGTAACAAATACTTGTTGCATTTTAATGCTGTCTTGCAAAAATAGCTATCTAGAAATGTGTGTTTTTTAAAAATTTCTTGGTGAGAAAGCAAACATACATGGGCTGTGGATCATGAAAAATGTATGACATAATAAATGCATTTGTTAACTCTGTAAAATCACACAAGACTCTTGACTGATATTGAGTATTGTAACCAATAACGTATTGTTTTGATCTGGTTTTGATCAGACCAAGTAATCCCAGCATTCATGAGGGAGGTTGTATTGTACTGTCTGATTCATACATGATGGTGAGCCAGTAATACATTGGAACCCTGGAGAAACGTGGACAAGCAAGAGTGCTGGTTGTTGGCTGCCCACCAGTTCTCATTTGCAATGGAAAAAGCTACACAAACCCAAGATTTTTAGTTTGTCATTTACTGGCACATACGAACCCAGCAAGATTCTTCTCTCCTAAGAAGCCATAGAATTAACTCTAAACCATACCTGGGATTATTGACTTGTTAGCAGCTTTGGCCTGACAGAGGAAGAGACAAAACAGAAAGTAGGCTGAGTCCACATATCACAAGGTATAGCCACTTCCCTCTCCCTTTAAATCAATTAGCCAGTGTACGCCAGCAGTCTGGTTGGTTACAGTGCCTGAATGCTCTTTTAGACATCTCCTCAGCTTTATGGAAGCTGCTTTTTCATGA
The DNA here is from genome assembly GCA_030412105.1 of Cyclura pinguis. Classification (NCBI taxonomy): domain Eukaryota; kingdom Metazoa; phylum Chordata; class Lepidosauria; order Squamata; family Iguanidae; genus Cyclura; species Cyclura pinguis. Next base: position 93,502,053 of record CM059600.1, on the reverse strand, counting down.
ATGAGGACATCTTCTATATAGTGACCAGAAAATGTGATTGTACTAAATGAAACTTACTTCTAAGTAAACAAGTACAGAATTCCAGTGCCAATCACCCAGCCATGCAGACCAGTGTCTGCTGTTTTCAAGGAAAAGAAGTATGTGAGTGGGCCTTCTACCTATCAGTCAGTTCACATGTTTTTCTAGCTTCTCAGGAGGTGGAGATGCTTTCTGATAAGTGACTTCCATGTGGTTGGAGCAACATCTAACATGCACAAGGATAATCAGGGCAATTACTACTAAACAGTAAGTTTTGCAACATGTTTCTTTCACGTAGTAAATACATAACAGTTGGTAACAAACACTGATTTGAAGTGTTTTTAAAATAAGAGATGCAAAATTTCCAGAGATTTTGAAGCCACAGGAAAGAAAAAACACCTCTTTTCCTCTTTTTTCTGTAATCAACACCTGAACTAAAAGAAACCTCTTCGATTTTGTTAGTTTATTAGAAGCAGACAAAAATAAAACAATTCTTACCTAATATTAAATTCTGCCAGGTTTTTTTTCCCCTGATTCCTACAATTTCAAGATACTTCTCAATCCACATGTGTGGCAGAGTCAAATTGGGGGGGGGGGGCAATGTACATGCTGTGTAAATTTGTTTGTCGTCTTTTACAGTTCTTCCAATACCAGTTCAATAACCATGTTGTCATTATCGTCACCACCACATCTTTTTCCCAGTCCTGGAGCCCTTTCATTCTACACAATTATAGCAGTTTGATTCCACTTTAACTGGTGGGACATTATCCTATGGAATCCTGGGAATGACTGCAGTTTGGTGAGAAACTCAGGCCCTCTGATAGAAAATTCTAAATCCCGTCCCCCATAAACTGCAAACCCCACGATTCCACTGCACAGAACCATAGCTATCATAGCACTCAAACTATGCAATGAAAAAAGGCCCCTGGTGCTCAAAAGGGCTTACAAAAATTAAAACAGATAGAGAAAAATGCATTACTGAAAACTCTGCCTCAAAAAATGTGCAGCACATTCAAAAGTCCAGATCTATGATTAGTGACCCATTCAAACAACGCTTCATGTGACAAAATAAGACCAGAGACTAGTTATGTTTGGTTTTGTCCCAGTGAACAGGCAAACAGCTTACTGAGGCTCAATCACAGCAAATATTGCAGTGCAGCAAATGGAGGTCAAGATGTGTTTCCTTTGCAAGTTTTCTTGCTTTGGTTACATGGGATAGAAGAGTTAATCAGAGTGACAGCAACTTCTGACTTTATATACAGTTTAAAAGGTCACAAACGCAAGATTGCACTGATTTTTGACCAGCTCACAAAATAATATGTGGAGTACATACTGCTGGCAGCATCCAAACTGTGCAGAACTGTCCCTCCATGACATGTCAAACAGCAAGAAAATGCCACTGCAAAGGGTGAGCCAAAGGTTACAGGGTCAGATTACACTTGTGGCAGTATATCTGGACTATTTTTCATGTCATTCTTCTCCTAACAGGTGGTAACACCCACCCAGCGCCCCAGTGATAACTAATGACTCCACAACTAAAGGTTAAAAAGCATCTCCTTGTTGAATTTTATGAAATATATTAAATTTTCAGATCCAAGCTCTTTTCTCATAGACCCAAGGGTTGAGCCATGAAAATTCTCACTACCACATCATGCTAAGATAACAGTAGCTAACCTACTAACACCTCATCTAGGGAAGCTGCCAACACTTTGCCCCATTGCCTAGATGCAGGTAGGTAAATAAAAACAGGAGGGTAAAGTGATGTAAACCCTTAGCACATCAAAAAATATTATCAAAGTACTGTCAAAGCAAATCAGTTGTGCCTTTTATGTAGTTTAGGTTAAGTCCCATGGCAAAATCTCACATATTTTTAGAAAAGAGATTTTTTTGGTGGGGGGGATAAAACAAAGTGAAGTGCTAGAAAATCAAGGACTACACAACACACTCCATCTAAGCTACACAGAGTTAGCTTTGGGGCTGAGCATTCTTGGTATCAGTCAATACATGGATTTGAGAAATCAGAATATTACAGGCACATATTTTAAGTTAAAATTCTGTGCCGCCCCCCCCCCCGAAACAGAAATTCATACATTTTGCATAAAAGTCAGAGATACTCAGGTACTCAGAAACTGAAGATAAAAAGAGGCACAGCTTTATTATTGCTGATTGAAAACTTGTTGAAAAAGATAGCATGAAGTATAATGGCCTCATATCCCTTGTGCATTGAGCAAGTGTCTTGAACATATTTCAGAGAATGATCAACATTTGGCAAAGAACACTGGCCCGTATTCTGTATCAGCTAATTAGTTAAGTAACCTCTCCTGGTTCAACTGCCCCCAAACCTGACAGAAATGTCATTCACCCATGCTCTGATCACTGGCAAAATGGCCATTTTCCCCATGCAGTTAATGTCAGTAAAGTAGACTGGGAGAGGGAAGTTAGAATCATAGCAATAGTGTCACAATCACGCCTAAGTAGTGATTGTGATTATGGGACAGTTACCTAGATTTACTCAACCTCAACTGTTCTGTACTCATGACTTACTACTTAGTCAAGACTGTGACACTACTGCCACAATAGTAATTCCACTTCCTACAACTCTACCAGGCATCAGCTGCATAGGGAGAAAGATATGCCAGCTATCAAAGCTGGATTAATGATGCTTTTTTCATGTCTGCTGGGGTGCAGGGGAGTCAGGCTAGGTGGTTACCTAGTTAAGTATAACTAAGAAGCTAAAGCAGAATGCATGTGCCTTCCCCTTGCATTTTGACATGGCAACCTGTGAAGAGAATCAAAGCAAAGGCTCATCTTTGACACTTAAGACCTTGAAACTTCACAGCTGCAGTCTCTTTCAGGTGAGCAATGAATTCACAAACATACATTAAAGCAAGCTGCTGCCTACAAAAGCTCAGGACACACTAAACAAGCTCTAAAGCACTACAGCTTTTCTTTTTTACCAAGAGAATCCAATGACTGCACTGCCATTTCATCATATAAAATCAATCTGACAAAAAACAAGAAAAGGCTACTATATGCCTAAAACAGCCACTGAAGTTACCAATTTCCATCCATTCATATCTTATGCCAGCTAGTCCTCAATCTGTTGAAAAACTGCTAAACCTTCTTAGTTATTCTGGTCACATGTTCTTTCCTTGTCCAATTTTAAGGCTGCTCTTGTACAGAGCTAACCTGGTTTTTCTACCACTAGTACCTTTATTACTTTAGTTGCTGTATTGGTGTCCTCACCACTGTTTCTATTACCATCACTCCCTCTGTGCTTACAGGTTTTCAGATTTGTTCTCCCTATTATTGTTACTCTTATGAAAAAAAATCCAAAAAAAGGAAAGAAAAAGAAAGTTCTGTTACCCAAAATGAATTACGTTAGCATCTGTAGTAGGAAAACGCTAATGCTGCTTTGACATCCAGATGCTGGCGCTACAGTTACTTTTGCCTTGGCCTAACTAAGGAAATATATAACAACTACTACATGTCTAGCTGTAGCCTCCCCTTACGCCCTTGATGTTAACACAATCTGGACAACAATACTCTCCAATTTATGCAGCCCACAGCTGTTCATGGTTTGATGTTCTTCCTTCTTAGTTTTTTTTTTAATCTATAACATCTGCTGCATCACTAACTTCCCTTGGCTCTGATTAAAACAGTGTGAATATCCATGACATTTGTGCCTGTCAAGCCTGTCATCAAGAGGTGACGCCCATGCTGGAACTGGGAGAAGAAGGTGTATGAATCGTTATTGCTCAAATACTCTTCAACGATGAAACCTTCCTGCTCAGCCTCTTCTACCAGCACCTGGCTACAGAAGGCTCCGGCTGCCTCAGTGGGTCCATCTTGTCCATCAGTTCCACCACTCAGGAAAGCAACTTCGCATCTCTCAAGAAAGCTTCCTTCTGCAGTGTGCTTAGCTCTGTGCAGCTCCAAGGCCAACTGCAGAGCAAGTTCCTGGTTCCTCCCACCCTTCCCCTTCCCTTGAAGCTGCACAGTGGTTTCTCCACCGGCCAGGAGACAAATGGGCATATCTCCCTGGGTTTCTTGCAGAGTTTTCAAGGCACCCATAAGGTCCATCCCTGGGATTGCCAACTCTTCTGCAAGGTTTGAGAGTGCTCTCCTCACCTTGTCTTTCAAAGGGTCACTCCTGGCACCTCCAGTGGTGGTCAAGCAAACAAGCTGAATCAATAGACTGTAGAGCTGGGCAACTCTGCTGACCTCCCCACACACAGCATCACTCAGAAGCACAGACAGGTAACCCAGATTCTCTGCCTCGTGTTTGGCCTCCTCTAAAGCCACTCTGTTAGAACCAATGACAACATTGAAGACATGGGAAAAGTCTTGAGGAGTACCAAGCTCTGTAACAGAGCCAGAGAGAACAGTTTGCACAGACTCTGGCAAGTCATTCAGCAGCTCATACTTGGCCAGTATCTGAAAACAATCCTGGATGTTGTGAGAACTGGCAACAGTCGGCCCGCTTGCTATGATGTCCAATGGATCCCCAATGACATCAGAAAGGATGAGGCTCAACACCTGGAAGCAAAGAAGGTAGCAGGTAAATATAGTTCATGTTGTACAAAAGCTTGCTGATGTTCAGCTGTGCCTGCTCTGAATTTGGGTGTTAATTGCAACCAAGGGCAAATTCATTTGTGCATCCTGATCAGCCAGCTGATTGCAAGGACAAACACCACATAGAATGTTTCCATGACAGAAAGAACAGGTTTCAATAGCGGGAGTTTATATTCAATATCCAATCAAAGAGGCAGGAATCCTAATCAACCCTGTTATGAAAAAGCCTTGCTGAACTCAGTTCAAGCGACATCTGAGAAAACACTTCTGATTAGGACTGTAACACTTAGCAGCTATATGTGCACTGTTTAAAACTGCAGGCAGAAGGCGTCATCTTATTTGTTCAAAAAGGCACTTCCCATTTTCTCTTGTTGAAGGGAATGCTTCTTCTGGGCACGCACACTCCAGCGTGCACACATTGCTTAAAAACAAGTATAAGCATGCTATGGGATAATCTCTACCATTTCCATATTTGAGTAATAGACTGATTCACTAATATACTAAAATCTAAGCGAAAAGATAGAGGCTGAAGAAGATACATTACTTGGTTAATTGTTCTATTTAGAATCATGCACCTAATGACACAAAGAGAGGCAGACGAGACTGATAGACAATTAAATCTGGACACCTGTTAAAAGCAAAAGGGTGGTGAGCAGTTCTAGGTCTGGAAAAGGACTCTCAGTCAAAGTTCTAAGACAGGTTCACCTCATATTCAGAGCCACACCTGTGTCATTCACATTCATTTTCTCTATAAAAAGGGAGGTGAATCATGTAGCTATGTCTTTAAATATTTTATGCCTGCTGCAACCCGCCCCCCCCACCCCCTTTGCCACATAAAAGAGGGGATTCATCTTCAGTCACATTCCTACCCCTCTGACAGAAGTCAATCCTGACTTTTACATTTCTGAGGAAGAACTCATCCTCCTCTCTCCCTGCTAATTTATAGGATTTTTTTAATCTAAAAAAAATGTGCTAATGGTGTATACAGGTATATGAAAATCAGGAAGACTTCCTTAAAAAATTGTTTCTAAGTCCCCAACCAATTATGTACAACTTGTGTATAAAACATGAATTAGGTCATTATCTACATTGTTTACTCAGTCTGCATAATCCATTATAGCTGAATAAATCAGGATTTTTTGATTGAATACTTTGGGATTTTCAGCACAGAATTTATCTCCCTTGCTAAAACCATTCTGTTCAGCTAAGAGACTGGTATTCATTTTTCAAAAAGCAGTGTCTGAGCCCTCATGGATATACAAAATGGCAGACTGGAAATATGCAAGAATGTGTGCTAAGGGCTTACAGGCTATAAAGGTGGTGGCTTCTACCCCACAAGGGGACACTCTGTGCCTTGCAGAGCTCCCTGATACTCATTTGGCCTACCGTTTCCCCGCTAGGTTCCTCCCCTTCATGCTGTCATCCATCTGTACCCCTGCAAACAAAGTCAGCCATGTTTTACAACAATTTGCCATCAAAATAATGTTGGTCGGGCTCTAGTCTCACACACTGTACACACTGCCCTCTGTGCAATCTGAAGGTACCAGATGCCTCTTCAATGCTAAATAGATATGGATGATCTTTTGGGTCTGAATCAGTGACCTCCTTCCGTTCTTTCCTCAGATGTCTTTGGTCAGTTACTCTGGTTGGTCACCAGAGAACCATTTTGGGGCCACCACTCGGTAGGGTCCTGCACAAGTAGGTCAGGTTCCCTCACTCGTGAAATACGACGTATCCATCCCCCAAGGACACAAACAAACTATTTCTTCCTCTCTTTTACATATGCGTAGGCTCCATCCTCAGGACTGGGAGGCACAAAGCCTTAACCTCAACAGCACCATCCTCCACAGACGAGGGAAGGATTGGTCTAAACACGATTGCTGGCAATCCAATTAAACCCTTTTTCTCTCCCTGAGCAATCCTGCTGGAAGACAGGGCCAGGATGGGGGATGGCTCCCTTTCTGTGCCGTCTTTCTGACTGAATCAGTAACTACTCAGGGAAACAGAGTATGCAGGCAAAGCCACCAGTATGCCTAGTTTCCCTACAGAACAGCTGATTCTGGCACAAGATGGAAGGCACGAGAAGGCCGATCCTCCTGCATGCTGCTTCCTAGGAGAACTGGAATACGACAGTCCACCAACCAGCTGCTTAGTGGCGCACCAGGAGCCCAAGTTTTAGCTTACAGTGTCTACAGCTGCTGCACTTAGCCAAAAGACCAGAAGGTCTCTTCAGCCTCTCTCACATCCATTGGATTTGTCTTCAGAGACCTTGAGGAGGATTAGCTCTGCCCAGCCCTTTCACACTTCAGAATATTTTACATTTGATTTATTAAAATATTCCCAAAAGTACTGGAAAGACAGAGCCTTTCGTATTCACCTGGGCGGGATAGGCACACTGGGCCAGCCCCCCACCTTTCAACAAGGAGAGAGCTTTTCGAAGAGTATTGAGCTCTTGAATGGTAGCTCCTCTTGAAGCTAACAGCCTGGTGATGGTTACCTTTTCTTCAAGGGTGACCGGAGGGATGGGTGCAGGTAAAAGTGCTGATCCCCCTCCTAAAATGCAAAAGAACATAAACAGTGAGTACATATTTATAACTGCAGGGATAACTATGTTGACCGTGAAAAAATTCCAAATCCATATTGTGGACTTTATGAGGCCAACAACAAAAGCACAAGATCCTCCATGCACCACATTGTAACACGCATATTTCTTCATCAGGCAAAGATGTAGAAACACATGAAGGGGATGGGATGGGGAGTAATGAAGTCATGACATTGCTTGCATGTTGTCTTCAGAGGGCACACAGGGAAGATCTGCATACTATCCAATTAGGCTAGTTGGATCGTACCCACAATGGCCCGGAGATTACAGGGAACAATGAGGGCAATAAAAGAAGAGCAATAATTTGGTTCTCTGTTGGAGAATAAATGTGCCACTCAGCAGGAGGACTTTACACTGAAGGAAAAGTAATTCATATAATCTTAAACTGAGACTTGATTTTCTAAGGAATTATTCTTTCCAGCCAATGGAAAAGCTACTCAGTTTGGCTCCTACCAACATGTTTTGTCTCACCCATCCCTTAAATTTGTCCCTTATTGTTAACTGCCATCAAGCTGAGTTGGACTTGGGGCAGCCCTGTAAGTGAGAGACCTCCAAGAGACCTGACAAACATTTTGAAAGCTTGCATAGAGAAATTTGTGCCAATTTGGTGGGCTCAATGAAGAAATTGCCACAATAAACATTTTTGCAGCGCAGGATTCCTTCATGCAACCGGAAAGCTAGGTTTGATTGTGCAAAGCAGACACTACGGAGAGACATTTAAGGCCAATATTTCCCCTGCTCCCTGACAATGGAAGAAGATTTCATTGTATTATTTTTTATTTGCATTCATGGATTACTGGAGTGACAGCTGGGATTTTTTTTTTCATACCAACCAGTTAAATCAGACATTCACATACAAACTCGCTCTGAATCCATTAGGTTTTGCCTTTATCATTGACTCTGTGACAGCAGCTCAACACAACCCTGGTCCTGTTAAAACACAGACCCAGAAACACAAGCAACTAATCTAAAAGGGGAAGAAATTGGGAAGAGCTCTTTGCTCTTTAAAGTGCAGTGAAGGAGAATAGATATGAATATCAGACAATCCACTTTGTAATATGGAAGAAAGAGTTTTGAAAATCATATAGGCCAAAGGACAGAGGACTGTCTACAACGAATCATGATTTACACATATCTGATCCAAGGAGAAATGTGAGTGTAGAGAAAGAGGAAGAAAAATGAGAAAGTGAATGAGAAACAAAATGATTGCTTTGGGGGAATAAGGTGCAGGCATAGAGAGAAGCTGGAAATTAATGAAAGAAGAAAAAAGGAGGGATGCTAATCTTGGTATAACAAAGGGGTAGGGGGAATGACAGAAGGCAGGGATCAAAAAGCTCAGAGAAGTGGGGGAGGTGGTCTTGGTAAATGTACAAAGAAGAAGCTTTAGATAAAAGCATGATGGCAAGAAATGTAAAATTTATAGCAGCTACAAACTTAACCTGCTGTTTACCGGGGGGGGGAGGGGGTTATAAATATGCTTCTGACCGGTAGACCCCTGTCTACAGCTGTTCAGTCATATGGGCACAGAGCATGCATCTGGGGACAGCAGGAACAAGACAAGGAGCTACTTCAGGGTTCTGGATACCATGCAAAACAAATTGGAAGGAATGTATGTCCTGTGCAGCTTTCCCAACTCAGGGGACAGACCCAGAAAAGAACAGACATGTTTTAGAGATGAAGAGAAGACTGCAAAAGAATAACGAATTAACACGTTTTTTGTGTTTGAGTTTCATTTTGGTTTTTTGGATGAGTGAGTGCTATTTTTAAAAAAGCCAGACATGAGGGAAGGACTGAGTTTTGTCTAATCACAGATGGCAAATGTGTTTAAGGATACTGCTGTGCTAAATTACAACTGAGAACATTAGTGCAATTGTTTCACTGAAAAGGTTGGTGAGAGGCTCTACATCTCCAAGCCTCTTTAGAACTTCGAGCAGTGTCTGTCTCCTTCGTCATCGCCTTCTGCTTCCAGTCCTATGGCCACACCACTACCATCTGCTGAGAGTTTTATGAGCTTCCAACCACCAGCTCCACATACTGAAAAATTAAGAACCTGAAGGCTCAGCATAGGCTGAAGACCTCATTCAGCCTACCAGGTGATCTTTAGCATTCGCCATCTCTCAGTCCACCTTGCCTTCTAGGGTTCCTATGAGGACAAATGGAGTGAGAAAGACAGACTACCATACATGCCGCACCCCTGAATTTCTTGGAGGAAAGGCAGGAGGTAAAAGGAGCCAAACAAATAACTCAGTGGCAATTCAACGACTATCATTTTGTTCCCTGTGCCACTGACAAATAGGGGAAGCACGTGTCCTACAGAGATCTGGCTGCATATTATCTCTGGATGCTCTAGAGATCTAAAATTTCTAGAAATTATGAAGCCATGGGAACAAAACTGGAACTTGCAGGAGAAAAAAATTAAAAATGCAATATGAACCCTTTCTCTTTGCAGACCGAAAGCCATTTTGTTACGTTAGGAACATAAAACTCATATTTAACTCCGTTTGGCATAAAATTGTCACGTTTGATATATAAAGAGTACAATTTATTCAGAATATAATGAGAAATTAAACTTTTTTGTGCTACAAATGGAATTACAAGGTCCTATAAGGTGAGGAGCAAGGGCCGTCCCCCCCCCCCGCAAAGAACAGAATAAAGCATTAATATCAGTAAAACAGGAAAAATTATTTTGTGTCCTCTTGTGATCCGTAGTATTAAGCACACATAATATGTTCATTTCAGTAAGATAAACTGGGAAAAGGAAACCAGGACCAGGAATTATAGTGATTTGATACCATACACAGTCTTACATAAAAGTCTTCCTCTTAAATAGTTTTTATAAATAATTTGGGGGCATAAATATGTGATCACCTTGTCTTAAACATTTTTATCAACATTACACACACACACACACACACACACACACACACACATATAAATATACACACATAATACACACACACGCATACATACATATATATATATACACACACACACACACATACACACACACATACACACGCATACATACACACACACGCATGCACGAATGCGCGCGCACACTTTCTATATCCCATTTTTCTACCAAAAAAAAGGCTTCGGGGGAAACTTGGGAGTATACATATTTCAGAGTTTTTTCAGTTGTTTTGGAAAAGTCACATTTCTAGGTTGCTTCTTGTTCCTCTGTACAGCCACAACAATTCAGGTTGAGGGATAATTTAGCAAAATGTTAAAAGAATCAAAATCAGAGGCAAGGAATGATCTTTTTAAGAAATGCTGACAAACAAAAGGATTCTATATTGTTTCCCATGGAAAGAAAAACAACATATACAGTTTAAACAGACACTAGTTTTCAGTATATAAACCACCAACAAATCAACTGGAGTTTTGCAATAGTACTTTTTTATATAGTGATTTGGAAAGGAGACCCAGGAGCAGTGTCTGAACTTGATGTAAACAACCTGATGGAGGGAATGTAAGAAAGACTGCAAGAGTTCATTGACCATATCAATTCAATAAACTGTTGGGAGACGCATTATTGTATGTAAACTAATCTAAAATCCAAACAAAAAATATGGCCTCTGGCACCCATATCACACTTTGCACAAGTTATTCATCCTAGACTCCAGTTAGGGGACAACACCCTTAGCTTGGCCACATGGTTGCTACCTCTACTGTAATTCCCTTAAAATTAGCAGCTCAGATGTCAAGGAGTCTGGAGAGTTACATGACATTGCAATCCATGTAAGATAAAGCCAAGTGTGAAATGTGCAGTTTGCCAGCATTTGCAGCCAAGACAGAAGGGTGTGCAATAGGTGGTGACATCCTGTACAGCCATTGGCAAAGACAACGAGGATTTGAAGACAGAGATGGTGATTGAGGACCTGGTTCAGGAGAGAGGTGGAAGACACGGGGTACTCAGGTTTGATTTAAGCAAATTCTCCTAGCAAATTCCAGCTGTTTTAGACTACAGCTCCCACAGAACAGACAATCACCAGGGTGCCTTGCAGGTGAAGTGGTTAAATGGCAGTACTGCAGCCAACACGTTGTGAGTTCAATCCTGCAGAGCTCCAGGTTGATTCAGCCTTCCATCCTTCCATAGGTTGGTAAAATGAGCACCCAGCTTGTTGGGGGCAATTAGCTAAAATACATGTAAACCACTTAGGGAGTGCTTCACACTGATAAGCAGTATAGACATGTAACTGCTATTGCTATTGCTATATGGAGATATAATGCAAAAAGTCTAGAAGGCACTAGGTTGGGGAAGCGTAAGCAAAAGAGAGGGGAGAAAAACACGCAAGGACTTTGGAGTCCTTGCCGTTTTATTGGCCTTATTCATAATGAGCACCTCTTAAAAGAAAGTCAGTGCCATTTGAAGCAAAAAGTAGAAATGAAATGAAGTGTAACTAAAAGCTTATGGCAAGTGCCACAGATGGATGGGAAAGAGAAAATAAATGAAGTAAAGAAAAATAGCTCAAACACCAGTCACATTTGCAGCCTGAGCAGTGGACGTGTGATCACATCTAAGCAGATGACCATGGAGAGAAATGATCAAGAGAGTTTGTGAAAAGAATAGAGGTCAACATTGTGCCAGGGTCAGCGCAAAAGCTACCATTAAATGATAAATGCTCTGAGTTTTGAGACACTGAATCTGCAAAAGGCAACAAACCAGAAAAACAATAAAATAGGTACAACATTTCATCAATCACTAGGAGTGCAGCCAACTGAGTCCAGTAGCCAGGGAGGGAGTTCTCTCATATCGGCGCCCTTAAACTGGCTTGGAAAAGGAGAACAGGAAGTGGCCCAGAAACCTTTTTCAAGATAAATGTAGCCAAGGAGTGAAAGTTAGCATGGTGTAGTGGTTTGAACATTGGACTATGTATGATTCTGGAGACCTGGATTGGAATCCCTGCTCAGCCATGGAAACACAGTGGTTGACCTTTCACAAGTCACATTTTCTCAGCCTCAGACGAAGGCAAAAGCAAATCCCCTATGAAAAATTTTTTTAAAAAAAAACTTGCCAAGAAAACCCCATAAAAAATCTTGCCAAGAAATCCCCAAGATCGAGTTGCCTTAGGGTTGCTGTAACATGGAAATGATTTAAAGGCAAGAAAAGTACTCAAAGGGCACAAGGAAGCAGTGCTCATTAAATGGATTATTGAGCTACTTGAATAAAGTGCCAGTACTCCTCCCACCCAACGAAGAATACTTGAACCCATGAAGCTGAGGGATGCAACCATCGAGGGGCTTTCTCTAAGAGAAAGGTTGACTTAAAAGAACTGTAACTCTTGAGAAGTATAGGTTTTCAAGAAAGGGCCTTTAAAATTATGCTGTACTGTTTTAATTGCCCTGGTTTTTAAACTGCTTTTTAACATTTTAATTGTATGCTTTAAATTGTTTTTAGGGTTGCATGTTTTGGTTATGTTTTAACTATATTGTACTTGTTTTAATTTGTAAGCAGCCTTGAATTCCAGTTTTGGGGGAAAAGCAGGGTATAAATAAAGCTGATGATGATAATTACAACAAATTTAATAACAACAATATATAAAACTAACTTGAAGACAGATTATGGTGATGATTAACTATGGCAGCACTGAGGTATGGGTGTGTACATGGGTACACACACACTCATTCTGCCCATGATAAAAATCCACAGATGTTTTCATGTGTGAGCTGCGCAAACTTTCCAAAGATCACCTCTTCTATTCCCTCTCCCCAAATTCTGACAAAATTGTTCTGGCCCAACTTCCACACATCAAAAAATGTATGGGATCCAGGCAGACACTCTTAGCTGCTGGCAGTTGCCTCTCAGACCTCAAACTCTTTCCCACTACATACAGATCCAGAAATGTTGATGCCAATGAAACACGCTTTCTCTGGCTTGAATAGTTACAGACATAATAAATTTGTAGCAGAGGAGAGGGAGAGAAAGTGAGAGACCATCTAACACATTTTATATGTTTTTTTTAAAAAAGTCTGTATTAAACATGTGCATACCATGTGACAGACATCAAACTTAATGGTACTATCAAATAGATTACATAGTTATGCACCAATTAAGCTGAAATGAAGCCTGAAGTATGTAGTCTCTTGTTCTACACTTCCTTTGTCCCTGTCACAACTCTTGTCTACCCATTTCTATACCACATACCAGCTTTGTTTCAAGATGCTTTGGACTGCAGTACAAGCAATAAATCACTGGTCTGCCTATGGCACCAGTGAAAGTGTGGGCATACGAAAATCTGTGAAATAAATCTGCTTCAACATTACTGAGACCCCTTGTCAAAAGGATTTCATGAGCCACACGCCAAAAACGGAAAGGATAAACTGAACAACCATTTCAATTTCCTTCCATCCTATTCAGAGCAAACTGCAGACAAATTTCTAAAATTCTGCTCTTCATGATCACATATCCTACACCTTCCCCAGCACTTGGAATGGCGTGGTATTTCTGTTTTTTGATTCAGGACTGCCATCCTGTGGAGAAAGTAGGCCTTGCTGCTTCAAAACTCCAGTGAGTAGCCTGAGAAACAAAAGCAAGAATAGTACTTCATAAGGCTGCAAAAGGTGCAACAGAAGTGCAAACATCTTATTTGGAGATTGATTACAAAGTGAGATTCGCATGTCTCAGACTCCTTATTGCACCAAAAAAAGCAACGCAGGAAAAGAAAGGCTGAGTCAAGAAGAATACAATTAACCAATACTGTATGGTAACGTCTCTTTCAGCTAGCTTATTAAACTACTGGACACAAGATTATTTGTATTAGTATTCATACTACTGCCCAGCTTACCAAGAATTCCCAAGTGCCGGTCTCCATGAATAGACAACAGCAGACATACACGGCTACCAGGACATCATTTCCAAAATAAGCACCAACAAGCATGTTTCAGGGACCAGGTCATTGCCATCATCCTACCACTAGCACAACACATTCACTCTCTCACAGACATATCTTGTGAAACTACCATGAACATGGGAAGTGGACTGTAAACTACTCTGAGCCACTTTATGTTCCAGTTCCACTTCCTTGCAGCAGACAACTTGACTTAGTTTGCCAGGTGTGTGTCATGAGTGGCACCTTCTATGTAGAAGCAAAAAACCCGTTAAGCCAAATTGGAAAAGAAAGAACAAGAACAGCAACAAAACAAAGTGTGTGTAAAAGAAAGCAGAGTCTTTTGGGCAAGTTGGTTTTCCCATCCTGTAATCCAAGATATTACCTGAGATCAGCACCAGGAGAAGGTCTTCTGCTGTCAGGCCCTCAGCCAGATCCCGGATGGCACTGGCTGCCTTCAGAGCATCTCTGTCGGGGAGGTTGTGCTTAGCTCCTTCCATAACTAGGATGCGGCTCTGGGGCTTCAACAACATCTCCCTACATGATTAAAAAGAAAGATGAACAGGTTACCTTCTCAACCATGCTGACCTTGCCAGCAAATGCATCTACAATGAAGATTCATAGGACGATAAGTTGTAATTTGGATCCGTCCTAACTGCTAAATGAGAAGAAACAGGATCCAGTAATTTTTATAGGTCTGTGTGCCCCTTATCAAATAGGCTGACAGCTGCTCTGCATGGTGGGAGGGGGGTTCGCACTTAGCCACAGCTCACAAGAATTGCTCATCACTTACGAATGGCAGCATGGCCTGTTTCCAGTTGCACAAGGCCAAAAGCATTCACTCCAGACTTAGGACATGTGCACAGAATTAAAATGAAACAATTCATAATCATCCTGTTTGCAGGGTGACAAGATTCCAACGCATTTCAGCCAAAACATGCTGCTATCTTGGATCCATTATGGCTCACTGTGTTTCCTAGGGGAACTCTTGTCAGGGATTCCAGGCAGGGAACCCTGGGAAAATGATCAGCCCACTGCAAAGATGTTGCATCATGCCCCAGCTGTGGGTAATTGCAAGGTTGCATAAGAAACGGGGGTCGTGTGCAGATGGTAGAAGGAGGTGTGCAAACCTCTACCTGATTGGTTGTAGATATGTATATAACAAAGCAACGCCAGTATGTATTTGTCTGTTGACCAAACCTGGTGCCTGGCGCAAGCTTTTGTCCGTCTGTCCTACGTTTTGTATATAACGGAACTTTGCTGCAAGATAAAGTGCCTCCTGTTTTGGAAGAAACTCCTCTGTGTGTGACTATTCTTACTGGGGAACAAGGCTGCTGCTGTTGGCTCGCTGAACTCTAGTTTTTCCGCTGCGTTTCTGTGGGGCTGAAACTCCTATCATCCCCAACAACTCTGTACTCTCTGAATCTCTACACAGAAAGATTACAAACTTCCCAGAACCCTCTGCATATTAAAATCAGCCAGAAACTGAAACAAGTTTGGAGGTAGTTAGTTCACAATAGACTGTAAGCTCTTAGAATAGAATTCTTGACCCCAAAAATTCTCAAAGTAGGTTTTCTCTCCAAACACTTAAAATTAACAATCAACGTGGCAATACAGTTTGCAACTTGCATTTCCAGCTGGTTACAATATTATTACTACAGGCAGTGGTTCAGACCGCAGACACTTTGAGTGGAAAAGTAAGGCTGGCTTCCAGAACACAAGATCAAGAATGAAAGTCCAGTTACATCATATCCAACTAGACCCATGGGGGAAACCTGAGATCGCTTCCCAGGCCTAGCTTTGTACGCAGTGTGGGGAAGGCCCACAGCTTCCTTACCTCATTCCTCTGCACTGCAGAGTTTCTTGGATGCCATGTGGAACACTAATTACTCCCCGAACAAGGTGGTCTCCAAGGATGTCTTCTGCTGCAACTGCCATGCCCAGTACGGCCTTCCCAAAGCCAACCAAATACAGGTTCCTCCTCAGTTCAAAAGGCCGATCACGCAACACAAGCCTGGGACGACCGCTTGTCTTGTCTAGTACCAGGGCCCTCTTCAGCATGGGCCCTGGCAGGACAGTGCCAACAGCACTGCGGAAGAAATGCAGCCCATGCTCCCTGAGCGCCATATTGGGAGAAGATGCCCCACCAGTGGTGGAAGAGGTGGGTGGCCAGCAGACTGTACCAACTATGGGCAAGCCCCTGAAGCCTGAGGCCACAGCCTAAGTCATTAGCCAGTCATCACACACACCTGCAACAGACAAGATTACTTCTGTGAATTGAATGCTGAAAAGAACAGGTAAAAAGGGACAGGTATAAGGGTTTTTTTTTCCAGTCCCAGTGTACCTGTCTGAGTTTGCAATCCAGTCTGTTTTTTCGCCTCAGCCTCCAATAATGCTCACTGATCTCCTGGGAAAGTCCAGAGGTCTTCCTGATCTGATGAATCAGATGAGCATGTTAATGATCTACAGACTCAGGCTGCCTGGGAAACCATCCTTCTTCCATTAGGGAACCAGACAAAAACTAGAAGACACATGTTATGCAAAATAAGTTTCAGAAACACACCATATGCTAAACTGCTCCCCACCTCAAGTCATCTAAAAGCAGAGGGACACAAGCCCAATATCAGATTGTGATATAGCAAAGCTCCCTCAAACCCTGATTGACTCTTAGGTCAGGATTAAAAAATAAGAAGCCTCCATGACTTGCTAGAGGGTTGAAAGGAGAGACGTAATTGGGGATAAGATGGCTGGGTTATTTAAGCATAGGAGAAAGATGTCGACAAGGAATCTAACTATTCTTGCAGATTCTATCCCATCAAAGATTTTCTACTACAACCTACCTCTGTTAGTGGGAGCAGCAAGTTCCACAACCTGATAGTTGCATGTGTTAAACGAAACCAAAATAGGTTTATCATCTCCCATTATACACTAAGAGAGTTTTCTCCAACCTGATGGCGTCCATAGGTGTTGGACTGAAACTTCCATCATCCCTAAGTAGTAAGGCCAGGAACAGAAGGAAGCCTGAAGGTACTAATTACTTTGCACCACTAACTTCCCCATGAAAAGGGAACAGAGTTTTGCGTTGCTTTTACAGTATTAGTTCATTTGTAAAGAAGGTGCGAAGAGGACTGATGTTGCAAACCTAGAGCAGTGTTTCTCAGCTAAGGCTCCCTAAAAATATAGCATTCCATGAGTAGAGGTTCTTCAAGAAATTGTGACTGTAAAAAAGCATTTTTTTTAAAAAAAAGCTGCAGATATGATTTTTATGTAGTGATTTCCTGAGACATGATAATTATTTCAATGTTTCCTCCAGGGTAAAAAGAGTGAGAAGGGCTACTCTAGCATCTAGACAGCACTAGTCCCTAAAGGCAACAATAAAACTCCTAAAACAAAACTTCTATTTACCAGCAACTGTAGAAAAAAACCTAAGAGCCAATTTCTTTTGTTTCTGGCCAGATTCAAATTTTAATCTAGTACAATGCATTACCTACCATGTGTGCACCATAACACCAATGCCCTCCTGTTTTTGTGTCCACTGATTACAGGTGTGCATGCGTGTGCATGCGTAACACTGCAGAGCAGCATGTGCTTTCCGTAGCTTGGCAAGTATCCTTCCTCCTAAGCAATGGGAAGATAACTGCTGGTAGTCCAAATTCTTCACAGCTTATGGTCTGCACTGAATTCAGTTGGGGAGGGTGTGTGTGGAAGAGAAGAAATGTCTTTTTTTGACGAGAACTATGGCCACCCAAGAAACAAGTAAAGTTATCTTGCTTTTCTATTTGCTCATTATTAACTTCGAAGCCATTGTTTGGAAAGTGGTCCAGGAAAGTGGTCCATTAATCTTTGCAGAGATCTGCTGAGAATTGCTTCTTCTGTGACAGGATTGCTCAGGGACTGTGAAGGGCTTAGATTAATCTCCTCTAAATGAAAACTTCATAAGCTGCCATTAATGAATACTGGTCCTAATCTGCATATTAATTTGAATAAATCATCACGATGTGTTCTTCTGAAGGTTTGTTGTGACTCTGACGCACGCTCCAATATATGAGGATAGAGATGGTTCCTAATTCCTTACTAAATCCACTTGATGTGGAATAAAGAGGCATTTTAAATAACTATGAATCAACATGCAAACATTATATACCTGATGATATACAATATGCAATATTAACCAACAGTATTGACTGTACCTGTATTAGTAGATTTAAATAATCCATTAAGAACAGGGATTTAGTCAACTTCAAAACCAGATTTGGAGCTATCAGCACAATTGTTGATTTTTAATATCTTCTCTTTATTTCCTTTGCTCTACTTTTCTAAAAATGAACTTAAAATCATATTAAATTCTTGGCACATATAGTTTCCTCAAAGGATAACCTGATAATCACTGAAGTGGCAGCTGCATGGTAGATCCCATTACTTCAATTGGCTTGAAACACCATTCTAAAATTTCTCGTACAATTACTGTCAGAAAACTGTCTGGGAACCCTTTTCTATGGGAACAGTAAGTAGGTGACCAGAGATGATGGCTACGGGTACAATCAGAGGCCAAAGTGCCAAGGTTCATTCAATATCCTGGAGCTGTGCAGCATTACCAGTTCTTCTCACTTTTCCCAAGTTCCCAAGTGTAAGTAAACACTATCTTCAAATGACATAACCTGACTGAAGAGCTATAGGTAAGCGAGAACTGATCTGCAGATCGAGTTCTATGAGAATAATATGTCACTATCCAGGATGTAAGTCACTGATAGTACATTTGGCTGGATCCATTTAAGAGCCATGGGACACTTCTTCTCAGGCTATCTGATGTGGGGGACCAGCAATTATTTTTTCCAGCACGCCAGGGACTGGCATGATATTTGTGTCCATAGGCTATTGTTTCTTTCCTTTCTGGAAACTCACCAGGGACCAGAAGCAAACGGCTTGAGTAGTACTCTTTGAGCAGTACTGCTGTAGGTGACACCAAATGGTTAGGATTAGGTATATCCATTATTTAGAACTCATCAGGATAATGTCAGCTCCCTCATACTGACCTTGGGGGTGAGTCTGTACTCACAGACAGCCACCCAAACTGAAAAGCTTACTCACCAACACTAACAGACCTCGCTGCAGAGATAAAGGCACAGGAATGGGATCATCTGGCAGATGGCAGTTCTGTCTCTCTGTCTACTCTGGAACACTTTTACAAACTCTAATAATATCATCTTGAGAGCCAGTAAGGTGAGGTAGTTTGAGTGTTGGACTCTAGGGGTAAGGGTCCAAAACCTTGCTCAGGCATAGAAACCCACTGGGTGACCTTGGGCAAGTCACACTCTCTCCAAAGAAGGTGATGGCAGATCCTGTGATAATGGGGTTTTCCATCATCCAGGTTCAGTGCTTACGGGGGGGTAGTTCTCCCTTCAGGCACATAAAGCATTAATGAACTGCTAGGGTTAGGTTTCATTAGGGTTAGCATCATAGGTCATGAGAAATAGTTGCCCAATCAGGGGGAGAAAGGTGGAATCTTCGAGATGCTTCGATGGAGAAGTTATAAAAATCCTTGAGAGACCACAAGGTAGAGAGAGAGAGAGAACAAAAGAGACATCCAAAACATCAACAAGGGGCAAGGATGCCAGCAGAGACATAGGCCATCTCCTGGGCCCCCCTCCATACCATCTCAGAAAATGACCAACTGCTGCGAGTAGCTTAGAATGTCATGTGGTTAGCTGCATTAGGCCTTTTTGTTTTTTGGGGAAGTTTGGCTGATCTTGAGAATCTATCTGTTCTTATAAGTACTTGTAACTATTAAGCGTACCTGAAAGCAGGGGGAGCCTTTTCATGAGTATTATTTTCTTGTCTATCTTGCATGCTTTAGAATAAATACTTTTTTGTAAAACCTCTGTTTCCTCTCCATTCTCATGTGTCCCTCGGCAACATGCGTAGCTAGGATTCCTCTCACCTGGAAGGGGGAGGTGAGGGAAAGGAAAGGACTTTAAGCATAGAGATTGTGACCCCAGGCAACGTCCCACTGCATTGCTGCAGAATAGGTTAAGCAGCAGGTGGTGGCAGCTCAGAATTAAGAGAATTTGGAGAAAATCCCTAGCTCCTATTCAAGGCAGAAGCCAGCACTGAGTGGGGGGAGGGCTCCCTTATTTTCTCCAATCTCCACAGACCCCCCTCTGAACAAACCTTGCCAAGAAAACCCCATGACAGTTTTGCCTTAGAATCATCGTAAGTTGGAAACAACTTGAAGGCACACAACAATGACAATAATGTCATATATGGGGCTCATCTTCCTATGCCAGAGTGTGCCAGCAATACTCTCATTGTATACTACACATAGCAAACAGACCAGATTCTACAGAGAAGAACCAATGCACAGAAATCTGATATCTGGCCTTCAGTATTAAGAAACCAGTTGTGCAAAATATTCAATTTCCCAAAACTAGAGATGCAACATTTCTGGAAATTTTGGAGCCATTAAAAAAAAAACACTTTTTTTCTTTTCTCAAATGAAGTAAAATAAAATCCAGAAACATTTGGAAAAAAAATGGGGGAAATGCAATTATTAGCATGTTTTAAAGATTAAAAGGTACTTTGTTATTTTGGAAACATAACATGGATCTTATACACAATATAATACTATCATAGAACTAGCTTTTAGAAATAATTTTGGGCAAGTAAATATATGGACAGAAAGCCTGCATGGTACAGAGGTTTGAGTGCTGGACTACAACCCTGGCGACCAGGGTTTGATTCCCCTTACAGAAATCTACTGGATGACTCGGGTCACACACACTCAGTCCCAGAAAACCCCATGATGGGCTTGCCTTAGGGTTGCTGTAAGTTGGAAAAGAAGATATACACCATCAACGACAAATATATGGACACCTTGTTTTAAAGATTTTATTATTTATTTATTTATTATTTATTTATTTATTATTATTATTCTACGCTCAGTAAGGTTTTTTTTAAAATTTTCTCTAGTTTTTCTGTGGAAAAAAAAGTTTTGAAAAAAAATGGTTTTTTCCCCCCAAAATCTTTCCAGATTTTTTTCCAGGCCTTCACATCTCTAGCCAAGACACTGTCTCTAAACTTAGGGTGGTCATCTTTGAACAAAAGAACCTAAACAGAAACTGCAACAGGAAAGAACTAAACAAAGATTTATCAAAAAGTAACTTATCACCTGTGGCTTGAACAGGGACACAGGCTTTGTACATTACTATATACGCTAAACAGTCCATGCAGCAAAATCTCTATTACCTCCCAACTGCTGTTTGCAAATGGACTCTGATTAGCACATTTCATTGTCTGTACTTTTTACATTACCATTCCCTATAACCCTACTGATTACAACCCTCCATCCACTAGAACTCACCTAGATTTCAAATTCTCTCTCTTGTAATATTACCTTCACTGGAGTTGCTGAGAAGGCTGCTGAAATTGCTTTGACATTTCTAAATGCCAATTTTTTTCAAAAAAATCAAATGAAGGACCATTGTAAATGCTTAATGACACATAATTAAGAATTTGGAGTTTTAAGTAAAGAGGCATTACTAAAGATAAAGCACACAAAGAATCAAGCAGTTCCACAATGGATTCTGAGTAAGTGATACCAAGAACAAACTGAGCAAGTGGTCTAGATAAAGTTTTTAAAAAGAGTGCTGGTAAAAGAAGGAATGTCCATGACTGTGTCCATTACTCCAGGGGAAGGATTATTTGCAGAATAAAAAGTTGTAATAGTAAATATTTTGTGCAAGAATTTATTGAAAGAGTGTTTGCTTACAGTAAAAAAAATCTTTATTCCAAAGGTGTCACTAAGAACGTTGATTATCAGTTAACAGTGACAATAAGCATGCAATAAATACTTAAGATAATACAAACAACTCCTTATATAGATTTCCATAGAGGTTTCCAAATTTAGGTTTAAGCAGTATATTTTGAATATGAAGATACAATTCACAGATCTATAATTTAGAACAATATATTTACTGCTGCATAACAGACTTGGACAGAACTCTCCTTTTAGACTTAGGTCTTTGAGGAGAACTGTTACAATCATGAATGCATTAATATTATGGTTAAGGAACTATTGCTTTACCTCATATATGTAATTTTTAACATCAGATTTTGTCACAAATAAGAGCAATAAATTGATTATCTCTTATTAACTTTTATGAAAACGGCCTCCAAAGTGACTGAATATCAGTTAACGAGTCGGACGAACTGCCCACTGATGGTACCTCTATCCTGTCCAGCTCCAGAGTGAGTCCCACAGTATACCTGATTTTGTGAGTCTAACATGTTTTACGCTGACATTAGCCATTAAACACAAGAAACTCATCACATAGGCCTAAATCCAGGTGCTAAACCCAACCAGAAGGCACCTAAGATTTACTTAAGTGCTGCCTTACTATTCAGCAATTGTGTTCACTAACTTGCTTACTCTTTATCCAATTCCAGACTTACCAAAGCATCATTTTAGCTTAATCTTACTAGACTGGGACAGGAAACTGAAAGCAAATCTTCTCCATGATGCTCTCTCTGGCTGCTACAGCAATAAATCTAACTTCTGCTGTCTGCCTAGGCTTATCAACATGTGAGTCCACTTTATGTAAAGCTGTCCTAGTAAGGAATCACAACACGGTGTCAGAAGTTGGTGTGGAATTTTCTTTGTAGTAACTGGGAGATTGATTTAATTGAAGATGTGGACTCATTCCAGCCTCTATCTATGCTTGTTTTACAATATAATTTCACTGAGAACTGGAAGCACTGGGAAAGTGGCTTTCAATTATAACTCGCTGTAGATGGACTTGAAAATGTTGCAAAGAAATGGCGAATAGCTATTTTATTACATTGTTTGGGGGAAGAAGGCATCACTCTATACAAGACTTTTTTTTTATGGGAGAGAACTAAGAGATGTTGTAGAAGTTCTTGAAAAATTTAGAACATATTGCAGGCCCAGAAGGCAACTATATTTGAAAGATTCTGTTTTTGCAAACATTTGCAAAGTTCAGAAACCACAAATGAGTAACGTATCAATAAACTTAAAACAAAAATTGCCAGTTGCGAATTCAGTAGTGCAATTAATAATCCAGTGAGAGACAATATTGTGTTTAATGTGAAGGAGTAGGGGTTTAAAAGAAAGGTTTTGCCAGGTTTTGAAGGAATCCAAACTTGCTCTTGAGAAAGTAATTGAAATATGTTGTGCTGATGAGATAACAAGAATTCAGCTGCCTACCTTGGTAACAACATATGAGGCACAGAGGCTCATAAAGCCAATGAAAGAATTCCAGTTCAGTCCTTTAAGCTAAAAAGAAATAGACTGAGTGTGGATGTAACTGGATACAAGATTATAAATTATCCTTATTATAGTACAATTCATAAATCTCAAAAATGCCCAACATTTGGAAAGGCTTGCAATAAATGTAAAAATAATTATGCCAGGTAATGTAACTCATCATCAAATTCTAAGATGTAAAATAAAGATATCAGACTCTTGAACTTAATACAAGTGTGAGGGAAAAAAAATGAAGACAGTCCCACTTTTAACTTGGTAGATTCTCATACTGAACTCAGAAGTCCCAAGTCTCAATTCTCTGCAAGCAAGAGGGTCATTTAGGCTGCTGATGACCTTTGTTCCCCAGATCCCCTGACTCCATCCTTTAACTTAGGTGAGCAAGGAAACTTCCTGCCTGATTTACAAGTGCATTCCATGTTTAAAGTGACACAATCTCTGAAGCAAACAATCCCATAAGTTCCTGTTAATTGAAACTACACCCTATGGCAGAGCTTTCCAAACTGTGTATCATGACACATTAGTGTGTCAGCTGCAGTGTGGAGATGTGTTGTGCAAACATAACAGGTGGAGGGGCTGCCTCTGCCACTGCCTTGGGCTGAGGAAGACCCCAGCAAGGCTGAGGAAGACCCCAGCCAGGTCCGGATGGAGAGGCTGCCTCCATTTACTGAATTACTGTGTCACAAAATGATGCATGTCTAAAAATTGTGTCACCAACATGAAAAGTTTGGAAAGCTCTGCCCTATGATCATGTTACCTCCTGTGATAAACAGCTCTGAACAAAGAGAAGTGTCTCTGAAACGTTTGGAAATGTTTATAGAATGCATGGTTTATAGATTTAAATGGTGTAGCTTTAAACTGTTAATGTTCTTCTGACTGCATATACGGAAAACAGCACGCGAAACCAGTATGTAAAAGGGACTCTGAAATGCCTCTTTTATCTCACTTTGAGCCTTCCTCAAGTGTACCAATTCTGCTGCAGAAATAAAACGTTCATCTTCTTCTCCTCTCCCCATTCTTTTCTCAAGTTGCTTTGCAAATTTGGAACAATCTGCTAGGCAGTGAACCTCACTCTTGTGAAACAAGCACTTTGGTCACTAGGAAATTGGTGCAAAAAGTCGTGGGGCACAGCTGTAAGTCAAAATAAAGGTAGTGTATCACTATTACCAGCTACACTGGTTGCTTGCTGCCTCTGACAGCCAGGAGAAACTGGGGCGTAGCTTCCTTTGGGAGGTGCTCCTTGCCCTTCCAGGATTTAGGGGTTAGATCCAATTCTGGTTGCACATGAGAAAGTAACAGGAATAGACAGACTGCCTCTGCCAGCCATGAGAGTGGGGTGCAGCTTCCTTTCCAATCCTGGCTAAGCCACAGTGACTGCTGCTTTGTGCCATGTTTTGATAGTGCACAATTTATGGTATTTGCGAGGAGTCCTGGAAACACACCCTTGGGAATAACAAGGGCCCACTGTATTTTGATGGATGGCAGTACATCAGAAAGCTTCTAAGAAGATTAAAGAACAGCTGTACCAAGCACCTATACTTCAATATACTCATATGGCAAAACCAGCTGTCCAAACTAACATATCAAAAGACAATTTAGGAGCTTGTTTGTTTCAGGACAATAAACCAGTGCCCTGTCTTCCAAGGTCACTTAGGATGACAGAACAAAATTATGCTCAAACAGAGAAAAATTGCTGGCTATTTTGCACACAATGATGAAGTTTAATCAATATGTTTGGTAAAATAATTTAATTCAGACTGGTCATTAACTGTTGGGAGCAATTTTTTAAAAGCCTACAGGCAGTGCACCTGCCTGTTTGCTCCAAATGCTTTTACAGCTTCAGGGGCATGAACTTAAGGTACAGTGGCCCCTCCACTTTCGCAAGGGAGCACAACCTTTGTAAAAACTGAAAAATCACAAATATCTTTGTCTTCCCGCCCAACTGAGCAAGCAACAGAATGCACATGAATGCCTGCCCTTCCTGCACTTCTCCTCCTATTACCTTCCTTTTTGCCCAGATGCAGGGAAGGAAGACACATTTGTGCTTTCCCTCCTCTGCTTCCCCTCCCATTTACCCAAGCACTGTGTTGAAGGCACATGTGTGTATTCTCTTCCCAGGCTCCCTTTCCCATTCCCTTCCTTTCCGCCCAGGTGTGAGGAAGGCAGGCATGCATGCATGTGCATTACCTCCCCATGCCCTTCTCATTTTTCCAAGTGCAGGGAGCAAACGCATCCACACACCCCACAAATGATCAAATCTGCAAAAGTTAAACCTGCAAATGTGGACGGCAGACTGATGTATGTACCCCAGAAAGATATAGTTATCTCACTGATACCTTGTTACACACTACCATAATTTTTTCCTCAGATTGGGAAAATTCTATGAAAGGGGGGAAAGTAAAACATGAAATGAACACATCAGCTAGACCACCAGTCAGAGTGTGTATAATTCAAGAGGCAACAAAACAAGATCATAGAACCACTGAATCTTAGAACTGGAAGAGATTATAAGGGCCATCTAGACCAACCCCCTGCCATGTGAGAATATAAAGCTGATACACAATTTCAGGTGGTTCAAACACATACACAGCAGGGACAGTCACAGTATTTAAAAATGTTTTCCCAGTGGTGAAGTTATTTTGGTCTGTGAGGGACAATCTGTGCTGTCAAGATGGGAGAGATGATTATTCCTACATCCCAAAGACAGAGCATATTCTCCTAAGTTTGTGAGACTCATCAGGGTTCAGAGAACCAAAGTAAGAACAAGAGGACTGATGTATTGGCCTGATATGTCAAAGCATATGGAAACATTTATTGGAAATGGTTCTGTTTGTGCTTTTTTTTTCTCCAAGCAATCAAAAGGTATTACTTACCTTTTCTGTACCAGCTACCACTTGTAAATATAATTTGTTACTTGGAACCCCCAAGTAACAAGGTTTATACGCTTAGATTTAGATTTAAATATTCAAATATTTAAATATTCAACTTTTTATTTATTTATTAAAGGCTTCTGGAGACTAGGATTCAAATCCTTGCTCAGACACTGGGGTGATCTTGGGCAAGTCACATGCTCTCAGTCTCAGAGGAAAGCAAAGGCAACGCCCCCCAAACAAATCTTGCGCGTGTGCACGCGCGCGCACACGCACACACCGTGATAGGTTCACCTTAGGGTTGCCATAAGTCAGAACTGACTTGAAGGCACACAACAACAAAGTGACACTGGGAAGGGGAGGTTCTTTCTAACCATCATGTGTCTCCCCTTTGAAAACTGACTTATGGCGACCTCAAGGCAAACTTAACGTGGGTTTTCCCGGCACGATTTGTTGCTGTTGCTTTTGCCTTTCTCTAAGGCTAAGAGAATGTGACTTGTCTGACGTCGCCCTGTGGGTTTCTATGGCTGAGTGGGGATTCAAACTCACATATACCGGTCATGTGAATACAGGGAATGTATTGTATCCTGAAGTGTAAAGTTTACCCAACAAAATTGCAAGAGCTGTGATTACCAGGCTCAAATCTGTGTTTGCCTGCCATGGGATTCCAAAGATAGTTGTGAGCGATATGCCCTTTGTTAGTTGAGAAATTTTGACCATTTGGTAAAGAATGGGAGGCTGAGCAATGTTTTAGTGGCCCAAAGTACTCACAATCTATCAGAATGTCAGACAGAGCAATCCACTCTATAAAGCAGCTTACAAACACAGAAGATGCATGGGTGAATCTGCATTTGGTAAAATATCATATTACACTAGCTACTGGAATTTAATCCACCTTGAGTCACAGGCCTGAGAAAAAGGTGGGATATAAATAAAGTTAATAACAAAAGTACACTGGGTCTTGGTATCTGCTAGGGGTTGGTTCCAGTACCCCCCACGGGTACCAAAATTCATGGATGATCAAGTCACTGCACACTGCTATAGTAAGATGGTATCCTCTATGTAAAATGGAAACATCAAAGTTTACTTCTTGGAATTTTTAAAAATATTTTCAAACTGTGGTTGGTTGAATCTGTGGATACAGAATCCATAGGAATCCATAGGTCAACTGTAATAGTAATAATGCCATATCCACCTGCACAAATGCTTTATCAGTAGGATGTTAAAAAGTTACTGTAGCAACTGACCTATTATGTGTTAAGATTCCTACTGTTATGTGTCAAGATCTCTACAGAGCCCAGAACAGACAAAAGATACTCTTACAACTGAACAGCCAACAGCTCTACATGGAATGAGAATCTGAGAACAGCTTAAAGAAAAAGGCAAACTTGGGTGATAGTACTGAAGTAGACGAAATATTGTAACGCCATTGAAAAACTAAGCTTTTCTCCTTTTCTCAAAATAATAGCACCCAAGATCACCAATGCGGATTACTAGCAGAAGACAGAAAAAAGGAAAGTATTCCCTTACAGATGCATACAATTATGAAATTTGCTACCAGAGGAGCTGACAACTGTCATCAAAACAGGCCTCGGTCTGACCCTGAAAAGATCTTATGTGCTTTAAAATTGTTTACCCCAACCCAGAGATGTCGGAGATCCAGCCTAGCGTCTTCCATATGCAAAGTGTACCTGATACCCCTGGGCTATGCAAGCCTCCTCTTTTTCTAATTCTGAACAATTCCCAGGGTAGCATTTGCTGCAGCTGCATTCAAAGCAGACAGGTCAGGAAGCCAGTAGCACAGAATGATGCATCGTGGACCAACAGAACAGTTTTTCAGGGTCTCCTGTCTCTGCTCTCCTTGAGCCCAGATACACAAACTGCCCAACTTCTAGGTTGCTGCCTGTCAAGAGATAGTGCTTCGCATAGTCTGGGGCGTTCCAGACATTGCAGACCACGCTAGCAACTTTTTCTTAGCGCCCGGGATAGCCTTCTGGCCATTAACGATGACAACCACAACAGCTGGAGAACTGGATTTTTTTTCCCCCTAAGTGCTTCTTATTGTCCTGGTAAAGCGATTTACCTACCGAGGAGGGCCTCTACGCGCACAACCCGATCCCACGCAAAGTTAGCGCTCCTAAATGCTGGCCGGACTCCTCCCACCAACACTGCACTGCAAGTGGCCTCCCTCCCCTTCGTGTCTGTGAGGAGGCACCGTTTAAGGGCTGCCGGGCGGCGGAACTCTTGAGACTCGCCAGCGACCGACTCCCCCGCGAAGGAGGACGTTCCCCTCGGCCCGCGAGCCCCGGCGCGAGGAGACCCCACAGGGCCAAAAGGCCGCGTGACCGCCCCGACCAACCACACTTAACGGTCTCCCGCATGCCCCCGCCCCACAGTGCACCGCGGCTCCTCCGCAGCGGCCCCCGCCTAAGGCTCTCAGACCGTCACTGTCTCCCATAAGCCCCCGCTCTTTTCCCTCGCGGCCTCGCTCCCCTCCAACTTACCCTCGCATCCCAGCATGCACCGCGACCCTTAGGTTTGCTCTCGCCGCCTCCGCTTTCTCTCCTACCCATTTCCTCCGATTCCCCCATAATTCCATGCGCGCATACCTTCCTTCCCCCCGCTCCCTTTCCCTTTTCTCAGCCCCCTTGGAGCCGCAAAATGGCGGACACAATGAACAGGAGTTGCCGCCGCCGCCGCCTCTTCTTCTTCTTCACCGCAGCTTGAATCAAGCCCGCTGAGGGCGCAGTCGGGCCGCTTCCCCGGCATTCCGTTCCCGGTTTTTCCACCCTGAGGCGAGCTCTGCCCACCGCACATCCTTCCCGCTTCCTCTCGCTGTTCCTGGCGCGCAGGCCCCGCCGGCTCTTCTCCCTCCCTCTCTCCCTCCCACCCACCGGGCGGCGGCGGCGGCGGCGGCGGGGAGATGAAGCTGACGGACAACGTGCTGCGGAGCTTCCGCGTGGCCAAGGTGTTCCGCGAGAACTCGGACAAGATCAACTGCTTCGACTTCAGCCCCAACGGCGAGACCGTCATCTCCAGCAGCGACGACGACTCCATCGTGCTCTACGACTGCCACGAGGGCAAGTGAGTGCGAGAGAGGGGGTAGGCTGCGGGGGCCTGAGGGGGTCCCCGTGCTCCCGGTGCCGGGAGCGGGGAGAGACCCCGGGCACCTTGGCCTCGCCTGGGCTGGCGGAGGTTGGGCTGAAGCAGAGCCGTTTTGCTCTTATGAGATACTTTTCTTAAAATCGGCTTTGAGTGTTCGGGGGCGCCCCTGTGGCTGTGGAATAAACTGGGCTTAGACATGCGGGACCGGTCTGGGCCGGAGATGGGAAGCGTCCCCGGCGCTGGTGGTGCGCTCCCTCGCTGAAGGGCGGGGCGTGTGGGGAGGAATCTGAGAATGAGCCCTGTGTGTCCCGTTGAAGAAGGGCAACCTATAGCGTTATCCTTTTTATTTAAAAGAGTTTTTAGAGAAGTAGTTCTGGCCATGTTTTTGTGGTAAAAAAGAGGAGAAGTCGTGTGGTACCTTAAACCCTATCGAATTATTAGGCAGGTTTTACCAGGTGTTTTAAAGTGTTGTGTGGGTAGTGCCAGTTTTTTTGCATTTAAACAGTAGAAATACTGAAATTATTTGGCAGTTCATAGAATCCTAGAGTTGGAAGAGACCTCAGGGGCCATCCAGTCCAACCCCCTTGCTATACAGGAACCCACATCAAAGTACTCCCGACAGATGGCCATCCAGCCTCTGCTTAAAAGCCTCCAAAGAAGGAGACTTCAGCACACTCCATTGAGGCAGCCTATTCCACTGCTGGACAGCTCTGACTGTCAGGAAGTTCTTCCTGAGGTTCAAGTGGAATCTCTTTTCCTGTAGCTTGCATCCATTGCTCGTTCTCCTAGTCCCTGGAGCAGTGGAATGATAATGTGCTCTATTTTTTAACTGTATAGGTATTAGACTCTAGAATACCTGTACTTTTAAATATCTCTGCTCTGCACTTTACGAAAATGATTTTGTTGAGGAATTCTTCACAAAATTCTGAGAAGAGCCTAACAGTATGAGGCAGTGATCAGAACAACATTGATGGGAGTATTTATAATCTGTCATATTTTGTATATGTTGCTATGGAAAAAGAATAGCTGTTTCTTGACGGCAGTTAGGTATTGAGGGGAGGGAATTCTTAATAAGGAGAACGCTAAGAGGAGAAGATATGCTGTAGTTTAAGGTACTGTGTGAAAAGAAACAAAAGAAAGACTTTGTCTAAGATGAATGGGAAGGCAGAGAGAATGAAGTTTGGGGTTGAACAAGTAAAAAAAATAGGTGAAATAACCCCGAAGGCACCAGATTCTGTCTGATTACTAAAGAGTAAGTACGTATAATACTTGGAAGCAAGACCATAGGAGCAGCAGGTGCTATAAGCCATATTTCAGAAGGAGGCAATGGCAGGCCTCTTCTTCATAAATCTTGTCAAGAAAAGCCCATCATAAGGGCACTGTAAGTCAGAATTCACTTGAAAGAAAATAGCAGTAACAAAGCAAAAAGAGTAACACTTCTGACTCACTAAAAACTACATTTTTGGTTAAAACAGGGTTCATGATAAACAAAACAAATATGCTTCTTGGAATCTTGGGTATACTAAGCACCTTCCTTTCAAGCCAAAAATGCAGTTTAAAATTTCTGCTGCTACATGTTGATTCAGTTCTGTGGTGGCAACAGACTCCGGGACAACACAGGGAAGGGGTGTTGCATGTGTGCTGCATGTTGTCTATCCCTCTTGTAGATAAAGCAGCTATTACATAGGCTGCAGCAAAATACAACACTGTTGTGTAACTGTATGCTGATATCCGGAAAGTGAACTTGTTTGTGGATAGTACTTTCATTTGCTCATCTTCTAATGTGATGTATGTTAGCTGCTATCAGCAATGTCCTTTAGCACTAATTAACACCCCAGTCTCAAGAGAGCTCTCTTGTCCATTTTAACTCCCTCCACCATTCACATGATTAGCTACTCATCTTGGCTTTAGGCAATATCTTTCCTCCCACCTTTGTCCTCCCACTTCTGCATTTCTATTGCTGTTCAGACACACAAACTGCTCATTGGTTAATATAAACGTCTGCCCCTAGGGACTTCACTCCATACATCTGATGAAGTAGACTTAGTTTAGGAAAGCTTATGCTATCAACTTCTTTCTCTTAGTCACAAAGGTGCTATGAGATCCCTTTGCATACTGATCCAGACTAACATAGCAATTTCTTTGAATTCTACCACCTGTAAAGGTGCGTTTTTTTAAAAAATTCTGTTCTTAGTTTCTTGTTAAAATTAATCTAGAAACCACTTCTTCTGAACCAACCAAATAATTGGCTGCCATGAAATCAATTCTGCAATCTTGTTGTCAAGAATGTATAAAAATTCATTCTTCATCCTATTCCTTTCCACAAGGAAATTATCCACATGTTGCTCAATCTTGGTTTATACATTCTTTGGTCTCTTCTTTGGCCTGTTTTTTCCCCCCACTAGTGATGTTCTCTTAGAATGCATATACACTGATAGAGTTACCATCTAGAATCCTTCAGTTCACAGAACATCTGCTTTTGTGCACATGTCATCTTTATGGGGATATGACATACTATGGAGAAAGAAATTTTTTCCATCTAGTTGTAACAGAAGTGATACTATATATCAGAGGCACTGTCATGCATCCTTTTACTTTGCAATAATACAACTTTTATACCCCACTTACTCTGTACCATGCTAATGTTGCATATTTCTAGTATTTATTGCTCAGATACGGTAATTTGCCATTGTATCCTATAGTAGGAGATATTACGCCAGTTTAGATATAATGCTGAACCATAGTATAGTATCATGGGAATAATCCTTAGGCTTTTAGATTATCATGCCCCCTGTCCCTTTGCACTCCAGTTCGTACTGGATCTTCAGTGTCCCATGGTTTCCATAGTATAGTGTCGAGCATGATAGATTTTGATGTGAAAGACTCAAGTTCAAATATCTGTTTAGCCATTATAATCCTAATCTGTTGGCTCACTTACCGTGTAAATTTATTGTGGTGATAAAACACACTGAAATCAATCTTGAGCAATTGAGGCAGATTCTTGTAAATTCAATGTTCTAACAGTGGGGATGAGGTCTGCATATAAGTTTCCTGGATAAAGAAACATTGGTCTAACACATTTAGCCATACATTTTTGTGGCTTCTTCTCACTGCCCCTCTTCCCTTTTCCATGCATTAGACTTGGAGGAAGAGAGGCCTTCTATGTTGCATTCAGTTTTGGGCCAGGCAGAAGTAGTGCTGAGTTCTTGTGCACTTCCTGCCTGCCACACTGTGTCATGTGAGAGCTAAGTACTCCTACATGTACCACAAAACTTGGGGAGATGTGTGGGGAAGTTGCTTGCTGCAGTAGCAGATTAGATGTGGGGCTAAGGTACTGGGGGAATTCTAGGATTGTATTCTGTTGCAGGAAAGAATCTGTAGAATAGCAATTAAAAATATGGTTCAGTCAGTGTACTCTTACCAGTACTAAATTACCTATGTAGTGGAATCATGACAGTAAAAATATGAATTATATAAAGCTAGCATATGCAAAGTTATTGCAGAGGTAGTCTTTCTGTAGAGCAAGTTGTCAGCATCTATATGTATGTTCTTGCTGGGGTTTGGAGAAGAGACTTGAGACTTCCAGAAGTATCATCTTGGCTGCATTTGGTTGAAGTGTAACTAGAATTAACAATTTACTCACATGGCAACAATACCAGCAATGGCTGTTCCTCATTCCGTTGTGGTGAATCATGTGTCCCTTAGACATTCCTTACCACGGCTAATTTAAATGTCCCTGTCGTTCTGTGTACTTTTTGAGAAGATTCAATTATTTTTTTTTCTTATTATTAATTTGAAGGTTTTTCTAGGCCCTGTCTTTCTTTTTTTCGTTTAATATTGTGAGCTAGGATTTAATTGTCATTTGTTAATCTGCTGAGTTACCTGTAGTTCATGTTTCTGATAATGAAAGATGAAAGCACCATTTTTATAAAGACAGTTGGATTATGGGGGAGTGATTGCTTTTTAAAAGACTTTGGTATGCCTAGGCAGACTTCTTTTGTGATGAAAAGTATAAATGTTCTCTTAATTCTTCTTGACAGACCAAAGAGAACGCTATACAGTAAGAAGTATGGAGTGGATCTCATCAGATACACACATGCAGCCAACACTGTAGTGTACAGTTCCAATAAAATTGATGGTGAGTGGTCTCTTCATTGCCCCTAATTTCTCCTAGCTAGAGCAGAAGTACTGAATCTTTGAGGAAAAGACTCTAAATGAGCTTTTAGGTAGTAAATAAATGTTTCTCTTTTCTAAGAATCTAATTTCCAAAGTGTTACTCAAAGATGTTTTTCCCTGTTTTCAACTGAACAGTAAATCAAGGTGAAGTGCAACCATACACTAGCAATTTGATTGTCTCTTAACTTTCTCTCCACTGGCTAAGTTTTCTGCCATTCCTGTCATCTGTCCCATCTCCAGCTCTAATGATGTTTACTTAGCTGCATATTCAAGGAAGATTATAACTAAAAATATGAAGAAAGAAGAGGAAGATGCATTATGTAAAAAAAATCAGGTTTTGAAATAGTTAATAAGATTAAATATCTGGAAATAATTATACAATCTAAAAATCAACAATTATATAAAAAAAGTATGTAAAGGACTGGTAAAATATAAGAAAAGATCTTAATAAATGGCAGGAAGTTAATAAATCTACTTTAATATAGCTGTCTTTGTTTTTCTGTCTCTCAAAATGTAAGGGAATTTCAAACAGATTTGTCGAGAAAGACAGGGGAGGCTTGTGTCCCACCACATATTGTTAGGCCACAACTACTAAGTGCCCTGTCCAGCATATCCAGTGATAAAAGAAATTTTAGCAGTTGCGGTCCGGCAACATATGGAGGACCATATCATTCCTACCCCATTCTACAAAATGTAGAAATACTCCCTCTACCAGACTGTTTCCTTTTTTGAAATAAGATGTAAAATTTTCAGTTTGGGAGACTCATATGATTTGCTTGTTGAAATGTAGTTTGTCTGCTCCCTTTTACTCAAAGGTGTCCAGAGGGCATTTAACTGAACTACGTTTGGCTAGGAGGTTTTATTTATCTCGATTTCTAACTTGCTGCTCTGCAAATGGCCTTTTGTGCTCTGTCAGTTTAAGCTATATAAGGAATTCATCCTGATTCATGTTTTGTCTGCATTTAGTAACAGCTTGAGTAAAATATTGGTAAAATTGTTGCCAAAGGTGACAGTAAAAATCTGAAATAAGATGTTGAGATGCTTGACATCCTTCAAAGAGAATTTTTTAATTAATCATCAAGGCATTGATATTGAAGACATTATCCAGAAGGAAGTACACACATGCTAGTGGAGCACAAACTTACAAATACCCAATTTGCATGTCACAGCAAGCCATGGAGCTGATGCCTTTTGTGCAGCAACACTGACTATTGCCCTCTGCCTTAACACTTCTGTTTGCTGTGGGAGCAGAAACAAGTCACGAACCTAAAGTCTGTGGTCTTTTTAGCCAGTTCCTCAGCAGGAATCAGGAGCAACAAATAGCAGCAGGAGTCAGCACACAAGCTTATCCACAATAATTCAGAGTTCTTGCAAATTCTGCCTTATCATTATAGTCAAAAATGTAAAATTCACTATCTTGTAGAGCAGACATGTTGTGTAGCCACTGAATCTGCATTAGGCATTCCTCCACAGTGAATGGGCGCATCTTTTCCTGCTTTTCTGGGTGTTTAAAATAATGTTATGGCTCTTTGACTTGGTTTTCAGAAGTGTTCAAGGTTCTTTGATGGTTATGCTATTGTTAGCAGGGTTCTTGATACTAAGAGATATGGGTTTCTTGAGAAATGTTCCCATACTTTGAATTGGATGACTTTTTTTTTTTGCATTTGTGACTTCCTTTTGCTTTAGCTCGTTTACTAAATATATCACTAAGTGTGCATTATTTACAAGGATATGAAGCTTTACTAATAGCCAAAACTATTTTGAGCAGAATTTTTGTTTTTATTAAAATGAAGTTGCATTTTATGTCAGTAGCCTGAATTCTCAAGGTTTATCTCCAGCCCCCCAAAAGCTTTTAGTCTGTGTGACCTAGTACATCCAAGTTCTTAATACTGACATGCAGCGCTGATTATGTCTCTTTGTGACCTAATTTGGATTGTTCTGAATGAATTCCATGCACTATGTTCAGTTTGTTACATTGGACCTCTTCAAAAGTGAAGATGAGAATGGAGGAGAACCATTGTATTATTTGCACTTCCTCTACACTAAGAAGACCATGGTGAAGGTGGTCTCACTTTTTACATCTCTGTCTCAAAACTGTAATTGCAATGTGTTTGAACTCAGTTCTAGAATGTTTTTCCCTCTCTTTGTATCACACGCTGCTTCTGAAGCTGTGGATCAGACTAGATGGAAGTGCAAGAAAGACAGTGATATGTCTTTGGTTCAGTTACTTTGCAAACTGAAAAGACAATTTGCTGTTTAGTAGAATAGAGGAGTCCTCCACTATATATTATAATAACCTCTTCATTGCCTGTTAGATAACTGTCAGTTTTAATAATTGTCTTATACATAACTGAAATTGCTATATTATCTGTGGAAATACATGACACAATGCAGTATGGAGGCAATGATGAAGGTACATTGTAAACATATTATCTGTGGAGAAGGCAGGGACAGGTGAGTCATTCTCTTCTTCTGCAAATGCTTGCCACGGTTGGTGCATATGAACTTATATTTTAGGGTTTCTTAATGAGTGCTTTATCCAGCTCTGCTGAGGTCTTCCTTGATGAAGAATTCCACAAGTTTCAAGCCTGCTTCCTCCTACCATATGCTGCCTGATTCCAGGCTGAGGTAGTAGTTTGTACAGTTTGAGGGTCTATGATACCACCCGGTACAGGAGATAACTGTACAGGCCACTGCCTTGCCTGGGGCAGAGCTTCACCTGCTGAAAGGAGCTTCCTATCTTCGTTTCTTTGGTGATCACTACCTGTTGCTACTTAAAGAGATCAGCAGTTCATCTCAGACTCTCGTGTTTGTGTCTTGAATAACACATTTTGGAACTGAACTATCCGTTATGATTTGTTTAATGGAGAGTTGGCTCTTCAGACTATCAGATTGGTGGTGGTTTGCTTAGAATGTTCCTGCCAGCCTCTGGTTGAACATACAGCGTAATCGTTTGTAGATTCATTAGGAAAACTTTCAGATTATTTCCATAGAACTGAAAAGCTGCAATATGTGTAAGCACTTAGTCCAAACCTGACCATTCTTTATTCGTCACTTGGGAAAGAGGATTGTTCTTTGACCTGTGTTTAGCCTCCCCTTTTCTCAACTTGGCAGTATCCAGATGTGTTGGGTTTCAACTCTCATCTTCTGCATGCTACCTGGAGATTGTGGGAGTTTTAGTCTAGCTAGCACAGTCTAGCTAGCACATGACAGGCCTCCAAACTGGAGAATGTTTCTGTAGAGAAAAGCACACTTTTACGTACCAAGCAACTTTGACATCTATAAATATATCACCAAATAAAGAATAAATAAAGAAAGAGAATTGAGACTGCCCTGATTTTGGTGGGCTGCATCTCTCAGCATCTCTCACTGTGCTGCTGAAACTGCTGGGACTTGCACTGTAGTATCTGGAAACACATATTCCCATCCAAATCAGAGTGTGATTTTGCAAGGCATTTGTCTTTTAGCTGCTTGGTTATATTAAGCAGGTAGGTCTGCTAAATATACTGGTTAAGAAATGCAAAAATAAAAAGTTATTGATTAATTTTGACTTCTCTGATTATTTCTGCAAGTGCTAACAGTGTTTCTTTAATTTTTTTAATTAACTTTTGTTAATTTTTCTCAAATGAAAATGAGTGTTCAGTGTCAGGGAATTAAAACTTTTTAGTATGTCTTTTATGCTGGAGGCAGTCTACACTTTGTTGAGGAGGATACTGTGGCTGCTACAGTCTTGCATTGGAAAAATGCTAATTTTTTTAGTTGAAAGTATTACATGGCAACTATATTTCCTGGTTTCAGTGTGTATCCCCAAGTATAAATATGCTTTAAGAAAAAGAAATGTCTTGTTGGTTTAAGCAAGTTCTTACTACAACCAAGTGATACAAGGTTGCTGTATAATGTTTGCCTTGTTGATATTTTCTTACAGATACAATCAGATACCTCTCCTTGCATGACAACAAATACATCAGATACTTCCCAGGACACAGCAAGAGGTAAAATGAGTAAGACGTTTATTATCTTAGGGTGGAAGCAGGGGTAATAAGACAAAGTATTGGTTGACAAACCGAAGATACAACAGTTAATGCCACATCTTTGTTTCTCCTGTGTAAGAGTCTCATGTTCTTTGAATTTCTGAGAATGAAACATTAAATACAGCTCAGTTACTTTGTGGTGTTTTATTTTTATTTCTTCAGAGTTGTTGCTCTCTCCATGTCTCCTGTGGATGATACCTTTATTTCTGGGTCACTTGATAAGACCATCCGACTTTGGGATCTTCGGTCTCCAAACTGCCAGGTAAACTATCTAGCGGTTCATACAAGCTGTGCCAGAGTGCTGCTTCAAATGCAAAAAAGCTTATAGATTGTAGTCATTGGTTCCATTAAAATGTGGTAAAAGAAATCCACAGAAGAAACCTGTGGAATAATTCCTTTCAACACCTTTCCAAATTCTAGGGTTTGATGCATCCACAAGGGAAGCCTGTGTGCTCATTTGATCCAGAAGGGCTGATTTTTGCAGCTGGGGTGAATTCTGAAATGGTGAAACTTTATGATCTTCGCTCTTTTGATAAGGTATATAATGTTCAGGTAAATTTTAACCTACATAGATTCCCCAAAAGAGACTTTGAAATGTGATCCCTTTTCCCATAGTAGAATCTCTGTGGTCCAGAAACCATCATGCTCAGAATGTCTTAAGGGTCAAGACATATCTAATTTCCGTTAAATGATCCTTTGCCTGTTCTCCTGCTTAAGAAAATGGAAAGCATCTTCCTGGATCAGGCAGTGTCCACCTGGCCTTGCGTTCTCTGCACGAATTCCAGTGGACTGTCGGCACTAGTTGGTTCACCAATATATCCATGTTTGTGTTCTGTTCCCCTAGCTTAGACATGCTTATTTTTCTTGAGAAAGTATTAGTCATTCAGAATATAATTTGTTCAGGCTCATACCAGCAGAAAGGCTAGAATGGTTCTGCTACACTCCTTTATTTATTTTTTCTTTCTTAAAGGGTCCATTTGCCACTTTTAAAATGCAGTATGACCGAACCTGCGAGTGGACTGGATTGAAGTTCAGCAATGATGGCAAACTTATCCTCATATCGACCAATGGAGGGTTCATCCGGCTCATTGACGCCTTTAAAGGAGCTGTTCTGCACACATTTTCAGTGAGGACTGCCTTTTTTTTTTTTTTTTTTTGGTAACCTTGTGGAAAACTCTTTGTCTTAAATCTCTCCCAAGATGAAATGGTCAGTTTGTACTGTGTAAGAAGCAGCTTTCTTATTTTAAATTTCACAGCTGTTCATACCTGCCAGTGTCTGTCAGTATCAAATGTGAACTTGCTCTATTTCTTTGAAGTTAGAGGTAGAACCAAATTTCTTAACTCTTCCTCTCCCCAGTTCCTCCAAGGGCAAACCATATTCATTGTCTCAATAACGTGATCCCAGCTTATCTCCTCACTTTTATATGATTCTATTTCTTGGGTCACCAAGTTACGCCTTTTTCAACCTGTTGTCATCCAGGGTCTTATGCCCACAGTTTCTCCGCACAGTGACTGTTAACACAGAACCAGACTCTTTCTCTTTAGTCACCTGTCATGGCTGATCCTGAGAGTTAGTGAACTCAGTAGACTTCTGGGCCAAGTGGGGCAGACTTACAGTATATCTACTTAATTGTTATAGGCTTCACTATTAAATGTAGTTCTGTTGCAAGTGCATGCATTTGTGCGTCTGATTGTCACTTATTTCCCCAAATGTTAAGAGCCACCTTTTTACCCATATAGCTAAAGGATGTCATAGGTACCCTCCTCCAGCCCAGTGTTACTTGAATTGGTTGCTCGTGGCCCAGTGCCAGTCCATGAGCCATCAGCTGCTAGTCAGGGAAGCATTTTCAGGAAAGGGAAAAAACATTTGTAACCAATGAGAACAAATATGGTGCTGGTCCCTAGCACATTGTCGGGGGGAATTGCAGATCCCCCACACAGATAGCTTAGAGCAGTAGTTCTTAAGCTATCTTTGTTCCTGTGCTTGAGGTTATGTTGAACTTTTCTTATACCCTTACAGCTCCAAAACGTTCTTTTGTAGGGATACAACAATAGTAAAGCTGTCACACTGGAGGCGTCCTTCACCCCAGACTCACAGTTTATAATGATTGGTAAGTACCATTCTTCCTCTCTCTCTGACTGGGGGGTACCCATTCTGTAGGGTACCTGTGGCCCTGAAATGGATGTTGTCTTTCTTTGCAGCTTCTTGTAGACTTTCTGTGTTTTGTTGATGTGTCCATCATTGCAATTTACATGGGTTGCTTCATGAAAAGGTCATCTGGTGATGGTTTATACTGCTATTGCATAATCCAATCTACAGGATCAGAGGATGGGAAGATCCATGTCTGGAATGGAGATACTGGAATGAAGGTTGCAGTGCTGGATGGAAAACACACAGGCCCAATTACCTGTTTGCAGTTCAACCCCAAATTTATGACTTTTGCCAGTGCATGCTCTAATATGGTAAGGAGGCTGGTGCTTCTGAAGACTTAGGGCAAATTGAGTATTTTACCAGTTGACTGCTTTGTCAAGATTTTGTTGTAAAGTGGCCAAAGGATGTTATTACTGTAGCTTGAACAGCTGCAGTAAATAATCAGTTTTCTGAGACGGTATAAAAGAAAACTTTTTGTTTGAAATGCCTTGCGTTAAGTCAAATCAGTATCGGTGTGCTCCAGGAGCTAATACTGGATCAGTTAATGATACTGTCTTGTGCTAAGTAGAGCTATTCTGCTTTAACAGATTGTCCTGTGCCTAACTTCCCCATGGCAGATGGGGAAATAGAGGAATGGTAGGGTTCGTACCCTAACCTAATGTCATATATGAGAATGGATACAGATTCTCATACTGTTTTAAATTTGGGGGGCACTATTAAATCATATGTGAAACTGGAATGCTATTGCTGATCAGCACTTTACTGACATGTACTAGATACTTGACAATCTAAAGAATGGGTACAGGATGCCTGCTAACCATATTCTCTGTAAATCTGATCAACTCTGTAAGAACACAGTAAAATTATTGCCTTAGCCTAAGATAGATTTCTAAACTGTCATGACTAAAGAACAAGGACTGGCAAAGTGCTGTTGATGTGTGACCATGCTTCCCGTGCTTCAATGTTTTACTTAAAATGATTCCTTGTACCCTCTAGGGGTTGCGGGGCAATTTTTCCATGCCTCACAGAATGTTTCAGGCCTAGGAAGAGCTTTTTTCAAAATTCACAGGGCTTACAAACAAGTTGGGGTCTAAAAATAGTGCAGAGCATCCCCCTGTACCCTTAGATAATAATGGGAGCTGTCTGTGGGGTTATGTGGCCCTTCGAGGTCTGGTCAGGGCATGTGCGTCCCCTAACCTCTGGAAATTGCCCATCCAAGCTTGTAGAAGATTCTTTGGCATAACCTTAAGACGAACCATAGTTGCAAATCAATGAACAGTAGACATTGTCAGCATCCTACATACTTGCTTTCTTCTTCTTTTGTTTTCAGGCCTTTTGGTTACCAACAATAGATGACTAGTTCCATTCATCGTTTCCTTTGGACAGTTGATACTGTAGTGAAAGAAATATGTTTGTGAAGACAGCAGTGAAAGTGTTGCAAGTGCATCACCCAGACAGAATGTTCCAGTCCAGCACTTTCTGTGTATGTTTTGTTTGCTACATTTCTTGCATAGGATTTTTTTTTAAATTTGGTTGTGCAGAATCTTGCTTGGAAACTTGAGCATGATGTCTGGCAGCATCTCGACTACGGCAAAATGGATTTCAGATGAATTCAAGTTTGCAGCTTTGCTCTGGAATATATTCTGGTTCAAATTTGCCATACCTCATATGTATTGACACTTAGTCCTTTTTACATGTAATGGAAGGCTATCACCCCTGGAATGCTGTACTTGTTTAAAAATGGACTTTCAAGCATTACAGTTTCAAAAACCAATATTATCTAAGCTCTTCATTCTTAGGCAAACACTTGTATTATATAAATTCTGTGCCATATATTCATGTAACTGTCCAGTTCTTGAGGGAAGTTTCGGACACTGTTGAGTCTTCCAGTTTTGGAAAGTCCTCGTGCTGTTATGAAGGTTTAGCTTCCAGCAAACCGTAGAAGATTTGAGGCATTTTTCCATGGGCAGCATCTTGGACACAGAGTTACTTTGGAATGTTGTAGTGGAGAACAATAAGCAATACAGGAACCTTTCTTTTGGAAAATGCTCTCAAGCAAAGTGGATGGAAATACACTCCCTGTTCTCTTTCAGTGTAATCTAACCTAACTATGTAAATATGTGGACAGGGAGGGTGGAGGTTGTGTCTTTTTTTTTCCTTTTTAAAAAACATTCAATATTAAAAAAAAAACACTTGGACCAATACGGTATTGTGGAATGAGTCTTGGTTGTGTATTCGCCTTTCACCAAACATTCCATTGTATTCTTTCAGGGTACTAAGTAATGATTACTCACCAGCTCCAGCTGTTCATCTGTCATGTATTGTATAATTACAAATTTAGTTAGCTTTCTGTTATACACCTATCTTGATGCAGCTAGAATTTCCAGTTAATGAACTTGAGTATATTCTTGACACGATAATCTTTTTGCAGAAAAATGAAGAGTTGTAGTCAACATGTGCAATGGCATCCTTTCCAGGCCAATAAGAAATGTATTAAGCTCATCTCTTATAGCTGTAATACTGATACTACATTTACATTTAATTTGGTAAGGCATTCATTGAACTATCTGGGCCTATTGCCTGATGATCTTTATCACCAAACACGTAATACTAATAACCTGTATATTTCAACAGTTACATTTCAAGCAAGTATAGTTCAAATCTTTCACACTCCAATAGCTGTAATCCCCCTTTGAGGCCCTAGTGTTGATGTCTTCAGCCGGGTTTCTTTGACTGTGCCTTGCTTTGTTTAGCATTGTTTAGATGTTGTGGAGATCTTTTCTTTGCATTATTAGTTATGTGTTGTACTAAACTGTAAGTACAGGTTTCTTTGCGTCCTCCAAAGAGCTGTTGCACATAAACCAGCCTGAAGGATGTAAAGCTTTTAAGTTTCGGTTGGCAACAGAAGCTGTGGGCGGGGAGGGGGGGATCTAATTGCCTCTGTGCTAACATTATTGTATCTGTATTTAAAATGATTTATTGTGTGTGTCCGGCTGTTGGCTCTCTCACGCATCTGCCAAAATGCAATCATGCAAGTACTTGCCGCTCAAGCATTTATTTCAATTTCATCAACATGCTATCTCCTGGCTTCTGTTGTACTAATTAAGAGCATTGCAGCAGTGACAAGCTGGTCAAGATTTTGGGCAATGATGTCTTATATGGCATGGCACTGAGCTGTAGGCTCTTTTTTATGAACATTTTTCTTAATCCAAGTGTCTTAACAC
Organism: Cyclura pinguis; assembly: GCA_030412105.1. Taxonomy (NCBI): domain Eukaryota; kingdom Metazoa; phylum Chordata; class Lepidosauria; order Squamata; family Iguanidae; genus Cyclura; species Cyclura pinguis. The sequence continues at coordinate 93,459,193 of CM059600.1, read as the reverse complement.
TCTGTTGTGTTTGTGGCTGTTTGTAGTCTTAGCTGCTTTTCTTTTAAAAAAAGAAATAAAAACACTATTTTTAACTTGGCTAGTCTGTTATTTAACTGAACACATTTTGATAAGTTCCCTGATAAGCAGGTTGTCAGCTCTGCATTTCTCTTTCTGCTGGCAGCTCATCAAGTCATTTCCTTGGTAAAGCACTGCTTGCAAATGTATTCAGATTTCTTAAAGGTGTATTACAAGTTCTAAGTTATATTTGCATTTTGTAAATCCGTATTTGCATCTTGCACATGATCTTATAAATACTTTTAGTGAAGAATAAATTACAGTATGAGATATGGGAATGCTGCTGCTTCACTGTTTTGTTGTGATTCCTGTGATTACGGTTTCTTCATTTCCATCAAAATGTGGACACTTTTTCTCAGCTTAAGAAACAAATACAGATTTCGTTTCTGAAGCAGCTGCTGGATAATAAGATTAACTGTTCTTATTTAGGTCTGCTGGGATGCAAACATCAAGATTATAAGATTGTGTGGACCCTGAAAACACATAGGGACACCTTTTGGCACCCTTGTATGTTCCCTCACGTCTCATAACATTCATAAATACAAAGGTTTCTAAATTCAACCACTTTACATAGCCATTAGAAAAATGGTGTTCGTGCTAATCACAACAGAATTGGGCAAAACTTTTTTTTTCTTTTGATGTGTAAAATGTTGCCCTATTTCTAGCTTTCTACCTGAGTACACTAATAATCTAAATACTTACATTTAGCTTTGTGGACACGTACAACTGCATTCCTGCTCTCACCTATGCACCTGGTTCTTCTTAGCTATCCTAAACCTCTGCAGGGGTTGTGGAGAACTCTACTTTTCATGGCACTTAAGCTGGCAGTTTTAAAATGCCAGCTTGTTATACTGGGTGTTTACATCTTGTTTTGCCCTTTAAAAAAGGTTACCTGTTGAATATAATTGTGAATTTGTCCATAGGGACTGAACATCAGGTGTGTAACTTATGGCTAAAATAATCTTATATAAAATTTAGTTGGAGTAAGTGCCCTTAAACTCACTAAGACTTGCTGCTGAGTAAATGCACATAGGATTGGTCTACTTGGAGTCCCCTTGCTTGAATGTGTCAGTTTGTCATGGTCTATGAAGAACTAAGTATTGCAGTTGTACATGAAAATACGGTTTTACAGAGACAGTGTCTTTGATCATGTTAACCTATGTTGTTTGCACTGGGCTGATTATAGTGCTTAGAAGTGTAGGGGGGTTAGCAAGTGAGAGTAACAGCTTTTCTTGAGATCTTTTCCAGACACCAGCTCTTAATGAGAGATGTGAGAAACTGACATAAATTGGAGCAAAATGTTGAATGCACTCTCACCTCCTCACAAGTGTACCTGTTCACAGCTCCTTTGTCAGTTTCCTTCTGAGATATTTCTGGGATATGAGTAGTTTGTTTCCCTTTAACTCCCACCTTGGTTTTTTGAGTGGTATCCTAAGCTTGCTTGTGTCATTAAGCAGCTTTGGGGTATTTTTGTATGCCATACTTTGCAGTTTATAAGCATACTGGGAGGAAAGTATCATCTTTAGATTAGCATCAGCCCTATTTTGGCTTTAGTTTTGTCAGCATGTAGCCACTTGCATTTGCTAGAGGAATAACCAAGTGGGATTCTAAGGGAATTGTTCTGTTTCCAGCATGTCTCAAAACAGTAACATTGAAATACCCCCCCATATTACCTAGAATTATGCAACAGTGGACAATGCTTCTATTTAGGAGCACTAAATTATTTAAAGCTTGCACGGGACTGGCTGCCTGCATATCAGTTTATGATCAGTGCAGAATGTGGAATAGCAGTAGTTTGGCTACAGCATGAGGTGAACATTACTGATTCCCAGATGCTCAGCTAAAACTGAAATAAACACAATACTGTAAGATTAGGCTTGTTCTCAGGAGAGTGGATTATGTTGTGCCAACAGAGAGGTCAATGCTAACAAGAACAAACATTTTATTACGGAAGTCAGTCCTTCATTCATTGTCCAGTTGGTTTCAAAAAATTGTGTTCCTACTGATGAGATACCTCTGAGGTCATAAGTGGCACATCACAGACATTGCAAACTGGACTGTGAGTTCCTTGGCAAATCAATTCATCTGTGATGTGGTTATCTTTCTTTCCTTCTGCTTCCACTTCAGTGAGCACTGCTATCTTTTCCAATGAGTCATGTCCTATGTCCAAGGTATGATAAGCCCTCAATTTAGTCATTTTGGTTTCTAGAGATTTGGATTCTTGATTTGTTCTCAGACCCACTTCAAATGAGCTGATTCTCTTATCAGCTTTCTTCACTCTACAGCTTACACAACCATACAAAACTGAGAATACTGTGGGATGGATTATCTTGATTTTGGTATTAAATGCTACATCTTCACACTTGAGGACTCCTTCATAACCGTCCTTCCAAGTCTTAGTCTTCTGATCTTTTGACTACCATCTCCATTTTGATCAGCGACTGAGCTAAGATACGGTAAATCTTTAGTTCAATATCTTTGTATAGTACCCTTAATATTTTTATCAGTTTTATTATAAATTAAACAAGTTTAAGCCACAACTTAATATATAAACAAACTGTAACATTTTAACAAAACAATCACTGCAAAGTAAAATAAGTTGAAAAAGTACAAACATCACTGCAAACCACCCTTCATTAGGTACCACATATGTCTTGCTGGGTTTGATAAGAAGTTTTGTGTCCAACACCACCATATAAAATAAAATAAATTTCCTTCAGCTGCCTGAACAATCTCTCTGCAAATATCCTTTTGAGTCAGACACCCTGTCCATTGTATAATCATTCTGAAATGAATGTATAGTCTTCTCACTTATTTACTGTTCAAGTGTTTCTCTTAAGCTTGATGACCTTGCATAATTCCACAGTAGTGGCAGCATGCCATTTCCTTAATACTGAAAAAGCTTAATTCCAGAAGAAAAATTTTATCCCATTAACATTAAATGTTCATTCATTCATATTACTTACAGAACCAAATGAGTGCGCAAATAACAGGATGTTCACATGAGAAAGAGATGTTATTTTACTGCAGACCCTTCTGTTATAAGACATGGAAACAGTGAACTGCCTTAGAGTAATGGCAACAGAAGTTGCAGAAATGAGCTCTTCTAGTTTTGTTCCCAAAGGATGAAACTGTAATTTTCTCCAGTAACAACTGCAGGTCTATATATGGTTTGCTTATCCAAAATGCAGGTCCATTATTCACTGAGTAGTAACAAGGCATTTAATGCTCATCCTTGTTATACAGTGGAATTGCAAACACAGAAATATCATCATAGGAAGCAGGTATGTTACTGTCCATAGTCCAGTAGTACCCGTCCTTCTTCCCCTTGGCTTTCTGTACCAGGCACTTGGCCAGTTCTGAAAACCTGCAGAAACAAAGTAATAACTTATCAGAGCAAGGATTAGCAAGCCTGAAGAGATGAAGTAAGATTAATTATTATGGTACTAGGCTAAGTCTGGTTCTCAATTCTGCCATGTTACGTAACTACAGGCTTATCCCCCTTATTTGACAGCTTAGGGACTGGAGCACTGTCAGAAAGTGAAAATGATTGAAAAGCGGAACCTATTTACTGTAGATAACATGACAGATTCATGGAAGCCTGCTTTGGACCAACTGTACATGCACACTGCTTGCAAAGTCTCTCAGCTGGCTTGGTGAACCCCCCACCCTGCCCCAAGTTCACTCTGCAAACTATGCACACGTGGTCCCAAGCAAGCCACTGTAGGTAAGAAGAAATAACAGACGCCCACTGTTCCAATGCTTGCATTACAGACAAGTTCTATTAATTCAACCAGGAGATCTGCTCTTTCTGTAGGCAAGATCTGGAACTGTGTGTAAGCAGTCCCAAGCAAGCCTCTGCAGGCAAGAACTGATGAAAGAGTGGACTCCAAGTCAACCTAATGGAACTTGTCCTTAATTTGGAAATGTCAGAACAGCACATCACCAGATAATGGAGTGTTGAAAAATGGGCACTTTCTGTATGAGAAAAAAGTAACTTCCTTATCTAGTTAAATGTAGTTGCAACATGTACCTAGCCCTGAACACGATCAACAGTTTGTGTCCTACTACTTTTCCTAGTTTCTCAGAATAAATAGGATAGAAAATAAGAATCTGTTATAAGTGTTATTTTGAAGAGCAAGGCAAGGAATACTTTTCTAAAGACAACATAGGTAACTCCTTAGCGGTATCTGTTGGGCTGCAGTTGTTCAAGAACGCTGACTGGTATTCTAGTAGCCCTATAACTTTAGCAAAGGTGATGCAACAGCCATCATTATGTATCTTAAGGGCTGCCCTGTGGGAACAAGCTTGTTCCTGGTGATGCTCAAGAGGACAGAAAAACTAGTTGAGAGATTCCAACCAAACACTGCACAGTTCTTACCGTCAGAAAGGTTTAACAGTGGAATGCATTATGTCAGAAGATTGCAATTTTTAGAACAAAGATCAGATAACCACTTCTCAGCAGTGATTCAGCAGGGGATTCCTGCACTGCCCTTGGGACAGCCTTTGGGATCTCTTCTAATTTTGTCATTATAGTACTGATATGCTAGCATGTTTGCTACCATAAGCAAGGGCAGAATTGTGACTACACACCTAATATGTTGTGTTCTTTATTTCTTTTACTACCAAAGTAATGCTGTAAGCATTTTAAGTTATTTTTTGTTGAGATTCTTTAGGATTCCTACAAACTCAGTATTACTAATAGTACGAAAATGTTACAAGAGTTAGCTCCTGCATGTTGTGAAGGTATTAGAAATTTAGACACTGCAGCAAGTGCTATTCTTGCTGTGCCATGGCCTAAGGCCTAAATTAAACTGTTTGTCCTAATAAAGCAATGAAAGTTACATGAGTGTTGAAATACCAAGCTCGCATGTATTCAATGGGTCTAAATTTAGTTGGAATTAACAATCTGATTTAGACAATTCTACTACAAGTAAGTGCCCTCCACAAAAAATTCAAGACCCTGCTATTTCCATACTGGCAGGATATACGAATAGTACCTGTATGGGTCAGTTGTATTGTCCTGGAGAAAATTCCTGACAATCTGAGCCACATCTTCATTTGATATAACATCCCAAAGTCCATCAGTTGCCATGATAAGGACATCATCTTCCTTAATGTTTTGTGTTGTTAGATCAAATACTTCCACCTAAACAAAATTAATGAAAATTCAGAAGCTTTCTTAATGCAATGCTAATACCATCCAGCTTGTGGGCAAATTGAACCTCAAAGTCAGCACAAACATCTAGGTAGTTAATTTATATGTCACATCTCCACAACAAAGCTGTGGACAAGTTGACTCACAATATGTCTTATTCGTCAGTGTATACAAGGAGTTGGGGGAGAGAACATGGCATTTTGTTAAGCACCAAATGAAAACAAAAACAATGAAGCTAAAAGGACAGCATCAATATTATAATGAATCCTCAAGGCTTAACACACAGCATAACATCAAAATTAAAAGACACTAAAAACGATAACACTAACCCCCAACGGTTGCTGCACTCTCAAGGAGACAATCCTACCTCAATTAAATACAGATTCAGAGACAGCAGGGTCTTCTCACCAAGGTAGATATTCCTTAGCTGGCTTGGTAACCTCTCCTCTCGAAGTGACTTGACAGTAGCAATTCTTAGAATCACAGAATCATACAGTTGGAAGAGACCACAAGGGCCATCGAGTCCAACCCCCTGCCACGCAGGAACACACATCAAAGCACTCTCAACAGATAGCCATCCAGCCTCTGTTTAAAAACCTCCAAAGGAGGAGGAGACTCCGCCACACTCTGAAGCAGCATAGTCCACTGCTGGACAGCTCTCACCATCAGGAAGTTCTTCCTGAGGTTCAGGTGGAATCTCTTTTCCTGTAGCTTGAATCCACTGCTCCTTGTCCTAGTTTCTGGAGCAGTGGAAAATAAGCCTGTTCCCTCTTCGATATGAAAACCTTTCAAATATTTGAACATGGCTATCATGTCCCCTCTTAACCTTCCCTTCTGCAGACTAAACATACCCAGCTCCCTAAGCTGCTCCTCGTAGGGCATGGCTTCCAGACCCTCCACCATTTTGGTCACCCTCCTTTCAACACGTTCAAGCTTGTCAATATCCTTCTTGAAATGAGGTGCCCAGAACTGGACACAGTATTCCAGATGAGGTCTGACCAAAGCAACATAGAGTAGTACTATTACTTTCCTCAATCTAGACTCCATACTCCTTTTGATTCCTATTATCCAACTCAGAAGCAAGTGCAATTGTGTCCCCTAAGACTTTGCAAAGATGGGCAGTCTTTGACCTTCCAGATCTCTTAGCCTATCAGTCCCACCATCTTTGCCATTGGCTATGCTGGGTGAGACTGATGAAAGTTGTATGCAAAAACATCTAGACAGCCAAAGATTCCCTACTCTGCTCCAGTAAATAGGCTTCAAATTGCAGTATTATGCAGTCTTTCCAGTTATTGTACACTGAAGCAGGGCTGTTGGGGGAAAATTTTTTTCCAAGTATTTATTGTTTCGTTACTGAATTCCTAAGCAACTCTAAACTAGGCATTTTGTCTTCTTGAATTATGTCAGAAATAATTAAGATAACTGACTGAGAACATGTGCTCATTCACAGAAAGAATGACGCCTATGTTTAGAAGGATCTGTTCTCTGTTCCCCTGTCTTGCAATTTATGTTAAGCAACTCTTTGTGTGTCTTCTGTCTTTTTGGAAGCTCTATAAAAATCCTGATGTTTCAGTAAAGCTTTGTTCATCTTCCTCAGACCACTGCTTGCAGCCAAGCTGACCACAAGGACTGACAAGATGTTCCCTCGTGGTCAAGAATAATTAATCACACGTGCGCGCGCATGTGTGTCTGTGTGTATGAGAAACTGAGAGACAGCGAGAGAGACAGACTCCTTTCCAACTTGATTCGGGGCTCAGTTTCAGCTCTGTGATTCTACCTGGGAAACAGGGTTGGAGTTTTATTTTAGTCATGCTCAACAAGGCCAATCTGCTAGAAGCGAAACAAATTCTCAAGGAACGCAGAAAATAAAAGAAATGGAACTACAGTATACCCAGGGTTGCCACAACCACAATGTCATATCACTTGCCTTACCTTGGGAATACAAGAAAGGAAAGGCTTGACTTCAACATCTGTTTCAAGGACTTTCAACTGATGATCTCCCAGGCCTCGAGACACAGCCAGGGTGCCTAGCAAGCGAGCCTGGAAAAAGGGTAAAAGTCCTTGAGTCAAGAATGTGACAGCATAGATAGCTGAAAGGCAGCAACTAACCCAGCTATAGTTTAAAATATATTTACCCCCCAAATATTTTCATCATGGTTTAGTTTAAATACAAGCTTAACACAGCTGAGAGTATAAATTTAACAGAAGAAGAACATTTCTCAGATGCAGCACATTTCCTAAGAGCTATCAAAAAGACAGTAAGCAAACACTACAAGCTTACGAAAACAGGATTATTGTTTATCTGGCCCCAACAATCACATTTAGCATCAGTTGAACTAATGGGGAGAGTACAGTTGAGGTGTCAATATTAAGACAGTCCTGTATCATTCAACCATCCCAGCCCAGAAGGTGGGAATACTCAACCAGCCTGCTGACTGGGATATTATCAGGTGGGCTGCAGTCCTTCAAATACAGTGGATCTAAGCCATTTAGGGCGTCAATAGATTATGCCCATATATTAATTAATTAATTAATGCTTAATTAATAAAGCATTAAGCAACTCCCACTGAGTTCAGTGGGACATACTTCTGGATAAATGGGTATAAAATTGTAATTAAAAGAGTTAAATTAGGACTTTGAACTCTGCTCAGAAATAAGCTAGCAGACAATGAAGCTCCTTTAAGCACAGAGGACGTATGTTCATTTCTAGATGTACGTTAACAATTTTGCAACTCTGCTCTGGATTAGCTGAGGTTTTTGAACAGATTTTGAAAGTTGGGTGTTGCCAGATCAGCAATGTAGTGAACAATACACTGCTGCTGCTTCTGTATGTAGGTTATTTTTTTTCATGTTTGTAACAAAAAGGAAACTTACTAGTGCATGGTTCTTTTAAAAAGCTAAACAGCCTATCTAACAATTTGCATGAATCTACTTGCACAAGGTTGACAGTTTGACAAGCCTGTTACCCTCACCAGCATGTGGCTATTTTGTACAACTTGAGTTAATGAAAGCATTTTTGGACACTTGGCAAGAAAACAGGCTCTGCCACTGTTGGAATTATAATATTGGAATTATAATAAATAATGACAGACAGCTTACTGGAAGGGACCTGCAAACACACCTGTTTTCCATGTCCATGGATCAGAGGGTACTTAAGGTCATCTTTCACCACCGTCTTGTACCCCCTGAAACAAATAACATCAGTAGACCTTTCAGTGTATTCTGGCTGCAAGCAATCTAGAGATAAGCATGCCTGAACTAACTGATTCCAACTAATTTCAAAATACACACCTATCTTTTTGTTGGGATCGTTCCTTGCATCACAGTTTTACAACTTCTGCAGCTTTTTTTTTAGAACAGAGTCATTTGCCTTTTTGTGTAATGGAGAACTGATATTTACAAGGAAATATATTCAGGGGTAGCTATCTTGGCCATGCAGCAAAATACAACAAAATCCAAAGTCCACAATACAGTGAGATCTTTATTGGACTAAACTAAAATGCACAAATACATCATGCAAGCTTTTGAAACTTTACTGGCTTTTTCACCAGGCAAAGATTTTAAGAATCATACAATGGAAGAAAAGTGATGATGTTTGAGTCACAGGCCTACATTTTGCCACAATGTTACTCTGGTTATTAGCTGAGATAATCTAGAGGAATATCGATGCAGGCAAAGGTTTCTCTCCTTCTTGGCTATATGGAGGCTGAGAACAAAGGACAGTGTTTTACTTGCATGATGTATTTTGTGTATTTTGGTTTGCCCAATAAAGTTAACACTGTTTTGTAGATTTTGATGTTTACAAATATCACCTGCCTGCAAAAAGTCATACATGATGTCTGCAGTCAGCTGTTCTATCCAAATCACAGTCAAGAGTGGGTCAAGGCTTCCAGATGCTGACACAATTTTTTCTACTGAGTCTCCAGGGGTGGACAACACATGGCTCTCAAGCTCATGGATGCTCCTTTCCCAGACAAATGACTAACTAACTCTAGGAAGAAGGGAGAAATGCCTCTGTATGCAGGAAGGAAGCAAAAAGTCTTGAGTACACAGATCAAAGAAAGAAACAGAGGTGAAACAGAAGGATAAGGCATACTCTCTAGAGCTTCCTATCACTAATCACTCCATACAAATGTTGATACCTCTTTGAGTCCAACATAATTAACACTCTAATGGAATATTCTGGTCCAACACAAGTCTAGTTAAAGCTCCAAGGCAGTTCCCAATTTCACATTTCCTTTTCAAAGAAACTATTAAAATAAAAAGACATGACATTTGATTGGGAGAGTGAGATTGTTTTTCCTCTGCACAACACACAGAAGGAAGCAAAAGCCTACTATTATGCGCCTCTGCCTTTGCCATTTCAAAGGGCATCTTGGTCCTTTTGAAACCAAGATGTCTTTTGTACCCCAGCATCACCCATCTCAGTAGGCTGGGAAAGCAACAGGAGTACAAATGATTAACAACTCCCAAACTGGCTACATTATCTTCTCACAACCCAACAAAATGGCCACATGAGGGATAAAGAAGACAGTTGTTGCAGAGGACATGTAGGAACAAAGAATGAGGCAGGGGATGAATCTAAACTACACTCCACCTCATCCTCTTTTTTTGAAAAAAAATGAAGGCAATGAGGAAGGCAGGGAAAAATGCCATTTGCCAAATGCCGCCATTGCCATGCAACTCCCCATTCTGGGGCAGGGATAGGGAAGGGTCAATCTGCCAGGGTCCAAAAGAAATTATGTTCATTCTCCCACCCTCAGTACTTTTTAGGCAGTGGGGAGGCCAATTCATTACATTTTTGGACATCTCTGGCCCATTTTGGGCCTAGGGTACTTTTTTTTTTTTGGGTAACAGAAAATGGAGTAGAAGTTTTTTTCCTGGGTCACTTTCCGTTGTAAAAAAGGCCACTCCCATACATCTAAAATGACCTAGAGAGGGCCAAAAACCTGATGAGATTGCCCCACATGCCTTGAGAAGTCTTTTGGGGGCAAACCACCTATATGGCCCCCAACTCACAACAGTTGCCCACCCTTGCTCTAGAGTACACTCATGCCCTAGCCAATCAGAAAGCGAGACTCACCAGCCTTCCATGAAGTAGTCCCGGTACAGGACCTTCTGCCCCACATCATCTCCTTTCAATCTCCTTGGAAACTCATACCTTGTAAATTCATCAGCTAGGAGCTTTGGGTAAATAAAAGCCTGAGGAAGAAATGACCATTCAGAGTTTAAAAGAAGCATAGTTTCAGAGGATAGCACTAGGAATTCTTAGGCAGCTGCTCAGAACTGTGTTCCCTGTCTTCCTCATGATTTACAATGTGAATTCAGTCAAGTCAGTTGACTCGCTCCACCTTCAGTAGAGAACAGAAAAAATGTCTAAAAGCAGAAATTTCATTTCAGAAATGAAACTAGGATCCCAATCCACAGAACAACAAGCACTGTCTTGTGACTGTGTGAAGTAAGGGTGATCTTCAGGAGGAAAACCCATGTTATTACACAGAGTCGTCCACACTGGATTAGCAAAAGGCATGGTAAGTCAACACAGTCTCCACTGTATGGTCAATTCATTATTCTGAGTGGCAGAACAAACAACTAATCCATGCAATTGAAGATAATAATCAGGCACTAAGTACTTCAGAGCTTCTCAGTGCTCCTTTTAGAGTACTATTAAAGTATAATACATTGCAAGAGAAGCTGTCATAACACAGAATGGACCTGTTGAAAGTCTCAATATTCATTAAAAATGGACAGGCCTTATGCACACTGCCATTATAAAATATGCAGAAAAGTGTTCTGCTGTTTGTTTTTAAAAGGGAGTTCTCTTACCAGGTGCTGAATTCTCTGCCTCTCTGTCTCAGGGGTGAATTCAGTACTCAGAGGAACAAAGTGTTCTTTTCGTACAAGGAGTGCTCTGAATTAAAATGAGAATACAGGTTCTTATCATTTCCAAGTGGATCTATGATCTTATTACAGTTTTTCAGGCATGGGAATAAGTGGCACAAGCCTTAATTGCTTGCAATAATGTTCACTGCACACAACTATCTTTTCAGATACTCCAAGATCTTATTCAGGTCAAGGGACAAAGTGGCTTCAAATGTGAACATCATCTTGCTGGTCTGTGGTACACACAGACTCTTACCTGACCTACAAGTGTTCACCTTCACTAATATTTGAAGTTGCATAACACAAAGAACATCATCCGCTTACTCGGTATGTCCGGAAGGTGGGAAGAGGCCAACCCATAGCACGGCTAAACCTAAACTAGCTGTGGCCAAACAACACTCTGCTGATGAAAGCAAACTGAGAATCCAACCACGTATTGCAGCGTTTTTTTTTTGTTTTTTGTTTTAAACTTTAAAAAGCACTTGCAAACCCTGTTACTTCCTCTTTCCAGAAAATGGAGGTATGCAAAGCCTCTGTCTGGTCTGGAGAGGTTTGAATCTTCCTTCTTCAAACTTGTTTCTCCCTCAAAAATCCTCTCTGCCCCTCACAAACTACTGCTTGCTTGCAGAAGTGCCATTTATGGCAAGCAGTATCTGGGGAGCGGATTTTCAGTAGAAAACTCACTTGGCCAAAAAAAAAATAGAAACAAAAACCCCTGAACTGCCCCGTCCACATAGTACATCCCCAATCCAAATCAAATCTGTGGACTTCTGTGTTTTCTTGGAAAAAAAGGAAGTTGCCGCCTTTAGTCAGACTTTTCATAAAGAATGCTTAATGTAAGAGGTAGTTTGATTCTGACTCTGTTAAAATGGGGATGGTCTGACATCAAGTATCTTACTCTTTGTTTTAACCCCCCCCCCAACACTAGTAACTCAATTCTACCCCACTTCAGTGGGCAATGCTGGGCTCCCATTCCAGATTATACTGATACTGACTCACCTGCTGTCACCTGCATTTGCTATATAGAGCTTCCCCTGCAGATAAAGCACAGCCAGTGCTGTGCAGCCTCCTGACTGACTGGTAATTTCCATCTCCTGACCGATTACTTCATCCTGTTGGAAAGAAACATTACTTGATGACAAAAGGGAAGTGTCAGATCTTCCAGCAAGGGCCAACACCTAAATTCATCATTGCTGTCAGCAACAAAAATTACCGGTCCCCCACTGATAGCCAGTTCAAACCAACAAGGCCCACATTTTGCTCCTTCCCCATGCTATTATGTTTTTATGTACATAAAAACAAAGAGAAAGTTCTGTGTTTCACATCACAGTAAACTTAATTGGGATGGTACAGTCCTGCTTTTGGAATTTCCACAGGCAAGTCCATGGTTACCGATAGGACAGAATGCTGGAACAGATATTATTAATGGCTGGCATTCTGTATCACAGACAATGATCCATAACTGTTTTTTATTCACCAACACTACACAGTCATGATTGCACCACCACAGTCACAATTATAAAAGGCCCCCAAAGCCACCTTAACAGCATGTTAAGCCAGCAGCCACATAAGAAGAAGCAAGGAAGAGGTGTTTCCACTCCACTCCTACCAGCGAGTGAGGCTGCAACAATCAGGAGCAGGAATCTGGCTGCAAATCTTCAGCCTCCCTTGCTCCCTGGTGGGAGGGGGCTGAAAAAGTTATCTTCTTCATGTCCCGACAGCTGAACAGATTACCTTTGCTGGAGGAGGCTGCTGGCTGTTAAGGTAAGTTGGAGGGGGTGGAGGTCAGGCCAGCACATGTTAACTTAGTTATGCATATGTTACTAAGTAGCTGATGCAAGATATTGGTGGTGGTGATTTTATTTATGTCCTACCTTTTCCCCAAAATTGGGATTCAAAACAATTTACAAAAATAAAAATACAGTTAAAAACAGTTACAAAATGAGAAGTAAAGCATTTAAGACCTTACTATTAAAATGTGCGTGTATGTATGTGTGCCTTCAAGTGGTCTGTCGACTTATATCAGCCTCTTGAATTTCATTTCTTAGGCAAGGAATATTCTCAGAGGTGATTTTGCCAGTTCCTTGCTTTGAAATGCAGCCTACCTCCAAGTACTAACCCTGCTTAGCTTCTAAGATCAGATGGCATCTGATGCCTTTGGTGTATTTAGGCTATTATTAAAACAGCTGGAATCAAAACCTTTTAAAACAGATCCATTAAATAACAAAAGATGAAAATCAGCAGATGCCTTTTTGCTTCAGGGCCACTATGGCCATCAAATAGTGCCCAGTAATAGCCAGTCAGGTACTGAAAGCCAAAATGTGAGAGTTATCACTTTGTTAACCATTCTTTCATCCCAAAGCAAAGATGTTTTGGGGTGCAACATACACAGAGTATGTGATGAAGATAACGAATTAAACAAATAAATAAAATAAATCCTGCACAGTTCTTCATGTTTTCAAGAAACATGTTTTCAAGATCCAGATTTGGACAGGTACACCTGAGCTGGTAGGTTTCCTTGCTTCCTTCTCTGTACAACAGTCTCAGCACCCCCACCCACCCAAAAATGCTTACACAGGGCCAAGAGACCATGATAAATGGGGTGAGCTGTGGAGTGGGTAGGAGATCTCCCCCAAATTGAGAAAGAAATCATACTTTCCAGGATTCCCTCCCTCCAAGAAAGGCAGATCCTAGATCCCAGTCACTAACAGCTGGCACCAAATTCTTCATTGGCACAACTTTTGGCAGTGAGTATTGGAATCAACGTAGTTCTGGTTGAGTTGATAAACAGACACAGAAAGGCTCAAGATCACTGCTTAGTCAGGTGAGGAAAGTACAGTGGGCCCTCTACTTTTGTGGGTTCAGCATTCTTGGATTTGATTATTTGCAGAATATTATGCTTATTTAATTTATTTATTTAAAAGACCTCTTACTCTATTTGCTCCAGGAATGGGTTCTCTCAGAATCCAACCAAATTCTGTAGTCCACTTCTGCGAGAAGAGTCACACTGGAGGACCTAGAGATTCCAAGAGAGAATACATGCCTGGCATTGCTAATTTCTATTAGAGGCTGACCACAGAATCACACTGAGGACCTAGAAAGTCCTAGAGAAGAGTTCTGAGGTTAAAAAAAGTGCTTGTGATTTTTATTTGCATTTTTTCCACATCCGTGGAGGTTTTGCAGCCCTAACCCCTACACAAGTGGAGGGCTCACTGTAACAGCCTCACATTCAGGACAATATCTAATGTAAGAAGCATCACCATTCTTTGGGAGCGAATAAAGGGGAAAGAAGGTCACTTACACATTCCTGGAAGGCGTTCTCCAGAGCTCCAATGACCACATCTTCCTGACGAATTTGCTTTTCTTCAACAAACTGTGGGTCGCTTTGGCAAATACATTGTCCATTGAGGTGCATCGGGGGACTGACTTCAGTAATGCCCTCTACCACATCTTCCAGTTTCTGTTTGATGCAATAGTGCAGGTAGTTGGAGGCCATAATTGATGCTTCTGGCCCACCATGACCATCAAACAGTGCCCAGTAATAGCCAGTCAGGTACTGAAAGCCAAAATGCAAGAGTTATCACTTAATGGGCTATTCTTTCACCCTCCTGGAAGGATGTTTTGTGGTGCAACAGAAAGAGTATTTGAGATGGATGTAAGAGCTCCAGACACAAATTTCTGTTTAGCCACAATGTTCAATGAGTGATGATGGGTAGGTTTCCAATCTCTCCACCTCACCTGGCATTGTGAGGATCAGAACAGTGAAGCACTTAGACAATTCTTCACACTTTAGGGATCAATTACTGAGACCTATTTCTTCACTTGCACTTTCGGATCCTTTTTAGGGTCAAACAGCAGAACAGAAATACCTTTTCCAATAAATAAACAGGCTTAATTCTAACAATATTCTAAAATACTTCAGATTACTGTAATGTAATTTGTAGGGCTGCCTTTGAAAATGGCCCAGAAACTTCCAAAATAGGGTACAGAAAATGGTTAACAGGGGACTTGTAGCCATATTATGCCACTCTTCTGCCATTTATCCTGTTTTCCAGTCCTTTTCTGGTCTATTTCAAAGTGCAAGTATTAACTGTCAAAGTCCTGAAAGATATTTAGTTGGGTCAGAGCCAAGTGAAGGTCATTTTATTTTCTTTGGCCTTTGGTTCTACTAAACTTGTTCTGTTGTTATTTTATTCCACTTAGGATTTTATTTTCATGTTGTATTTCATAATTTTTATTTTTTTTATTTATAAATCATCCAGAGAACTTTCATTCTTAGGTAGCATATCACCATGTTAAAAAAAATACTGAAGCAACTTCAGAGACAGACACAGTTTCATTTGATTTGGAAGTCTGCCTACATCAAATGTTAGCCACATGGAAAACTTCACCCATGCCTATTAGGTGCTTTTAAACATCAGCAAGGGCAACGACTTTCTCCTTTACTGCAAGCTGCCCCAATAAACAAGATCATACCACAAGAATCCAGTATGGGAGGGAGGCTCTACTGGGTAAGCGGGTTCTTCTGGTTTCACAAAGGCATCAATTGTGACTCTCTGACGTACTAAGCTTCCCCACGCTTCAAATTCATTTGAATATTGTTGTTTTATTTTAATCTCCAAGACAAATTCATCAAGCACATGGCTGTTGGGGTTCCTCCCAACTCTACAGTTCTATGATACTGTACAAATCTGCAGCTCATGCCTTTCATGGGATACTTGGCAAGCTCTACTAGCAAGCTCAAGAACAAAAGACAGCATTCATACTCTGATATATGACACTGCAGCACAAAAAGAGGAAGAAGAAGCACTTCTTATTAATAAAAACAAAGCGTGTCTAACCTATATTGACAGTGTATGCTTCCCCTCTTCCCACCCCACCACATATGACTACTATGCAGAAATGAGGTGCCACTGAAAAGAAGCCTGTCAGTGGAAAAAGTGAAAGCTGCTTAAAGAAAGGGGCTGGAATCTTACTCAGTATTTATGATGGTGTGAGCTAGGTTTCTGTGTGTGTTTGCCTGCAAGTCGACTATCAACCTCATAAATTTTACTATTCACATTTAAGATCATGGTACTATTGCCATGATGAAATTGCACCCCCCAAAGCACACCTTAAAACTCTCACCAACTTAGGTGGGGCACTGAAGGATGATGCATACAGTTCCTTCCCATCAGCAAGCTCAATAAGCAATTGTTCATCACACTGCAGCTCACTTGTGGTCAGAAGCTGGACATGTCATCCCTCAGCTCTCTGCTCACCAGTGTTGCAGAACACCTTTGTTCAGCGTGGCTGCCTAGCTTCTAAGATAGGTTAGGGCGGCACCAGATTGGAAAATGGATCATAGCTCTGTTATCATAGCTATGTCTCCAGCTCTCATGTACGATCTCATTCAGGATCTTGGAGTATGTATTCAAAGCAATACTTTGTAATGACTGCTACACCTGGGTCGTCCTCTTTTGATCCTGAACTGTAGAAACACGTTCAGACCTGGGAAGAAGGGAGTAAGGAACATTTAGCCAAGCAACTGTCCACTCAGCTGCCAACTGGTAGGGGAAAAACAGAGGATGAAAAGAAGCTTGACCACAAAGGCCCACCGATTTCTTTATGAACCCCTGTACGGTAAGACCTTCAACAGCGGGCCATCTGCATTTCTCCACCTCATTTGAGGTAAAGAGCATGGAAACTAGGGGAAAGTCCTTCTCAGTAGTGGCAGCCCAGTGATACGAAAGTGGGATTTAGTGGCACTGGTTTTGGTGTCTTTTCAGTGTCAGGTATACTACACTATTCTTTTCCTGGACTTTTAGACAACATTTTAGTTTGTTAATTGTTTTTAGCTGGCTTTTAATACTTTTTTTAATTAAGGGGGAAGAATTTGGGTTTTTTTCCTTATATAAACCACTTATTTTTTTAAAAAAAATTGAAGGTCAATATGAAAATACCTATAAATGTCATTGGCTGGCATTCAGTATTGCAGTTACACATTTGGAGTTATAGATCCTTAACTGCTCTTCATTCACTAACACTACATAGTCTAACTATAAAACTACATAAATCCACTACTGCCCACTTTAAAAGCCAGCAGGCAGATCAGGTGAAGGAAGTGCATAAGAACGCAAAGAGGATGACATTTCCAGCCCTCCCACTCACATCAGGGAGTGAGGCTGCCACGAGGACTTGCAACAGGGGTTCTGCTTCTGCTTGTTGCAGCCTTGCTTGCTGGCACAACAGGGCTGGCAGGAGGAGGAATGGAAACATTCTCTTCCTTGTGCCCCAGTCAGAAGCTGAATAGACCTTCTTTGCCCAATACCTGGCTGTTAAGGCGGGCAGCAAAGGTCACACCTGCAGACATTTAGTTACACAGATGTAACGAAACAGTCAGTGCAGAATATCAGCATGCATCTATAAAATACTTACAACAAATAAACTGGAGCACTCAAAATGCTATATTAAAACTGTGGGTGCAAGAAAATTATGGCTGAAATTAATCCCTGTTATTCAGAGGCTAAGACTTCATATATGAACCTACCTCAGTGGAGCAAAGGATCAGCCATTCCTGATCTTCCTCTTTGCCATACTGCCTCTTCCTGATGGAGATCTGACAGCATGTTGCTTGGTCTTCATTGAATTCTGATTTTTCTGCATTGATAGTTCTGATGGAATAAACAACTCTTGTTAAAACAAAATTCACAAGAATAGTCAAAGCATTTGCTATTTTACTATGGCCAATGAAACTAGTGAATGCTCACTAACATACTGATCTGCTGTTACATGCTCTAAACACTATATAAAATATCTGTTACATATTTATCCATTGAAAGGATTTGTTAATTGCACACCTGTCCACCAACAACCCTGATGTGATGGATAAGAAATGTAAGAACAGTCTTTAAAGACAGTTTAAGTAACCATTTTTAAAGTTACTTTTAAAAGCCAAAGGACAGGGCATTTTAGAATACCCCTTTAAACATTTCCCATGCACTCAGGAGAGCCAACACCAGCCTGATTCTTTTGGGAGAGAGTTCCATAAGCAAGGGGCTGCTACAGAGGAAGCCCTTTCTCATACACTGATCAACCCAACCTCTGGAGATGGTGGTGAGACATGCAACAGAACCCCCACTGAGCATCTCAATTTCTGTGTAGCCCTGTATGGGAGGAAGCCATCTTTTAAATAAAATGGTCCCAGGTTCCTTAGCCAGTGCAGTTTGCTCAAGAGCAGTGACACATGGTCTCTAGAATACATGCCAGACAAGAGTCTGACTGCTGTATTCTTTTCACTAGCACTTTATTGAACTCTTCAACAGCAACCCTACAGAGACTCCATTACAGTAGTCTAGCTGAGAAGAATTAAAGCATGAACCACTGTGGCCAAATCCACCTTCTCTGGGAAAGGGTGAAGTTGGCAGAGCAGCCAAAGCTGCTCAAAAGCATATCTGGATACAGTAGTTACCTGGCCTTCTAAAAGCAATGCTGGGAAGAGGAAGGTGTCATACCTCCACAAGAAGAATTACAATTCTGGAAGATGGAGTAACTTGAAACATAATTGGCTCTGGGGGTGGGTGGGTTTATTTTTAGGAATAGTTGATATGTTTAGTAATAAGATCATATTTAGCAACAGATTAAAAGTAACAGAAAAATATAGAATTAAGAATGAAATTATTATAATAATAATGAGTATAATGAGAATGAGATGTAGATATAGGTAACCAAAATATATAAGCAGTGTGATATATAATATGTTGAATAAGTATATGATTGTAATGGAATTGGAGAGAAATAACAATCTAAGCTTGTTTTTGTTGAAATTCCTTCCCCCCCCACTGTTACATGTATCACGTGGTATTTTTCTTTTTTGTTGTTGTTTTTTTCTTTATAAGCAATTAAACAAATAAATAAATAAATAATAAGCAATGCTGGGTCCAAAAGTACGATCAAACTGTGAGCCTGGTCCTTTGGGTGAACTGTAACCCCCTCCAGCAGAGTTTATATCTCAACCCCAGGATGGTTTCTCTGTTAACAGAGTATTTGTCTTATCTGGATTGAGCCTCAATTTGTTTGTTGTTACGTGCCTTCAAACCATTTCTGACTTATGGCAGCAGTAATAATATGGTAGCAGTAATAAAAATGGCAGCCCCTGTCACGGGGGCTTCTTGGCATGATCTGTTCAGAAGGGGTTTGCCATGGCCTTCCTCGAAGGCTGAGAGAGTGGGACTTGCCCAAGGTCACCCAGTGGGTTTCCACAGCTAAGTGGGAACTCAAACCATGATCTCTAGAGTCAGAGTCCAATACTCAAACCACTACACCACAGTGGTTCTCAATTTGTTTACCTACATCCAATCTCTTATTTCATCAAGACAACAATTCAGAACTTGGACAGTTTCCTCTGCACTGAATGAAATAGGGAGACACAACTGGGTGTTATCAGCACACTGGTGAGAGCCCTCAAAACTTCATGATTTTTCCCAGCAGCTTCATGCAAATATAAATAAAAGAAGAACAGGAGTCAGTTTTGAGACCAGAAGAACCCAATGGGGCCAAACAACATTCCCTCAGCATCACCTCCTGAGAGTGTTCAGCCAAACAAGACCAGAACCACCACAAAATAAAGTTCCCAAGTCCCGTATTCACGAAGGATATTGCGATGGGTGGCACTGAATGCCACTAAGACTTCCACTAGGGCTGCAGCTCTTCTGTTTAGCTTCCAGTGTGGCAAAGCAAGGGGTCCACTACACT
Organism: Cyclura pinguis; assembly: GCA_030412105.1. Lineage (NCBI taxonomy): Eukaryota > Metazoa > Chordata > Lepidosauria > Squamata > Iguanidae > Cyclura > Cyclura pinguis. The sequence continues at coordinate 93,439,362 of CM059600.1, read as the reverse complement.
TCCTGGAGCCATGCTCTTCGTCCCAAGGTGACCAAGGCTTTTTCTGTCCTCAAACAGAATCCCAATAATCAGCTTCATCTAAGAATGCCTGCAATTTGCCAGCACTCATTCTAAAACCTTACACTTTTAAAAGGAAGATCAGAAACTGGCCAACAGATATCCAAGGGGGTGGGATCCAGTCACAGTTTCCTAAGTAGAGGTCTTATAACTACTTCTTCCAAAGGAATTGTGAACAATCCTCTTTCAGAGAATGCTGAAGACAAAAGTGGCCTTTCTGTTCATTGTGTGACCAACAAGCAACAGGAGAGATGGAGAATTAGCAAAGTATGTTGGGCTATGAGTGCTCGTCAGACTTGTACCTTTGAAACCTGTCTCCTGGTCTTTTTGTTTCTTCCCTCTTTATACAACAGGTTGATTTTCTCCCATATCACAGTTTGGTTTGCACTGGGCCTTTTATCAGGACTGAGACACATCTCACAGCCACTGAGTTACTTACTTCTCTATTGGGAACCTTGCATGGTTTGAACAAGCTGCTTAGGACCAACACAGAAACAACTGAATCTCAATTCTGATATGTATGGGCAATTCTAGGTGAAACTAAATCAAAGTATAGCACACGAGCTGCATGCAGGCCCCAAGGGTGTTTCTGCAGTCTTTACCCAACATTTTGAATTTTTAAAACTTTATTCAAAATGCCCCTCTTCTTGTCCATGGGGTCATTTTGCCGTGTTTTTGGAGGGAGGAGGGTCCAAATCAAAGTGACATTTCACTTTCTGGTTTGAAATGATCTCTTCTGGGCCAAAAACAGCCCACCACCAGCCAAAATGGCAAAATTGCTCCCTGATCCCCTAAAGTAGGGTTTCATAATCTGGGTTCCTTGAAACCCTATAGTTCCGAGATGCCACTAGGAGTTCCATGATTCGAGAAGAACCACTCCTTTTTTTAAAGCTCTGGATACAATTTTTATGTAGGGGCTCCTTGAGAACTGAAGATAATTTAAAGGCTTCCTCCAGGGTAAAAAGGTTTCGTAACGCTGCCCTAGAGGGTGGAAAGGCATTCCGACGTTGTTGTTGTTTTAAATGAGCATTTAGCCCTTTGAGGTCCAATGAGGAACATATGTGATCCAAGGAATTCAGGCAGATGCTCACCTTGAATTAAAGAATTGTGGGAATGGGGGTGCATTTGACACTTTGCAGATGCCAATGTATCTGAGCAGTCTTACAGCTTAAAAGAAGAATGGTATCAGACCTAATGAGAGACCTGACTCTCCAAAGACTGAGAACTTCCAGAAGTTCAAGTCTTGGCTCATGGATGTGAAACACAACCCCAAGCCAGGAAGATATACCATGGTTATGCAGAGAGCCCTCTTGAAAGCACTGAGAAATGGCTTGCTGGGAAACACCTGCATCTTGCAAACAGTCAAGAAGAAGAAGGGAGAACTGAGCCAGCTCTGCAGCAGGGGTTTCTGAACTGTGGTTCACTGGCACTCTCAAAATCTGGGCCAAAAGAAAAAGTTTTCTTTGTTTAAATTATTTTTTCTGGGGATGGAGTCCAATGCTTTCACCAGATTTTCAAAGGAGCCTAGAAAAGGGCTAAAACCCACTGTTCTTATCCCCAGGAGATTCATGTTTCCTCTGCTCCTTCCTCGGAGCTCCACACTGATTTGTGCATGCTCCTTTAATTGTCTCTCTCACTCTTTTTAGTGCCTCCTTCAAACTATTCTGGCTACTGCTCCAGGAGACCACAGGATTTAACAACAAAGTTCCTATGAGTCAGTTTCATTCTTGAGACCATAACTTGCCAACACAGGAAATGGATGACATTTTAAATGTTCTTGTTTCTTAGATATGCATGCAAAACATTTCATGGATGTTGCTCCACTGACTGATTCAGTGTTCAACTACCAACAAGGAAGAGCCATAGTCTTCTACTGTGCTCTGGTTATGTCACATATTGGTAATAGTAGCTGATTATTATAGTCACAGAGGTTTCTCAAACAGGCAGAAAATAACAAATCCAGACTTTACAGTCCTTTTAGTGCAAGGATACCTCTGCCCCTCCAAATGCTGCTGGAGTATAACTCCCAACATCCATCCTGACTGGCCAAAGTTAACGGGAGCTGCAGTCCAGCAGCAGCTCAAGAGCTGCAAGTTGTCCATCCCTGTCTTAATGAGGGATATGTTGAGTAGCAAAGCCTCTGGGGCTTGCAGTGGGCCTTTCAAAGCAGGAAGCAGGCCCCTTTCTCCTGACAGCTAGCAAACACAGTAGCGGCTGGGGATTCTGTTTGATCGCACATTTGTGGCAGGGAATTCTTCACCGTCCCTATGCTGTGCTTCCTTTTCTTCCCAACAGTAATCTTTCGCCTCTCTAGCTGTAGCCATAGTGGGTGGATAACAGTGGGAAGAAGGCACAGAGTCCAACTGTGTCAGATGGAGGTATGCAATAGTGACAACAGCTGGTTGGGGAATCTGTCCTTGCCAAGAACATGTGGCAAGGAGATGGAGAGCTGAACCTAGTGGTTACTGGTTACTTACTGATTATGGGGGGGAAGAACCAATCCCCTTTCCGTTGCTAAGGCAGCAGGGAAACTGTGCTGTCTGCTTTATCAACAGTTTACCTTGTCCAGCATGGAAGTGAATACAGCCAGTAAGTTGTTTGTATCTGTTCTGATTAAGATGTTACACTTGGGGAAGATCCAGCAGATGCACTTTTGGAATCTGCTTGCATTGTTGTTGTTCAAAATGCTTTTCAGTTTGTGCTGGATGTGCAGGTGTGGACAAAATCCAAAGACTACTGAGAGCAACCATATTCCTACTCAATCCCTTAACTTTTCTAGTTTGTGTATGAGCTGCTGCAGGAGGTAGACAGGTTAAGTGGTCAGTCCTTGGGCTGCATGCAGACAAATAAACTGAGCTTATATGAAAATAATAATAATAATAAAATTTATTTTTATCTCACCTCTCCACCTGGATCGAGGCGGCGAACAACATTAAATACATTAATACATTAAAAACATTAAAAAACATACCCAATCCTCCCCACCCACCAATCCACCTAAGACCAACCCCCTAAAACACACTAAATCAATCAGCTATTAAAAGAACAGCAAGACAATTGATGGGAGGCGATGGAAATGCTAGTCTTGGAAGGCCTGTGGGAAGAGATCAGTCTTGACTGCTCTTTTAAAGCAGTCAAGACTGGTAACGTGCCGGGTCTCCTCCAGCAGGCCATTCCATAACTTGGGAGCGATAGAAGAGAAGGTCCTCTGGGTAACCGCAGCCAGCCTAGTTCTGACTGGCTGCAGTAAATTCCTCCCAGAGGACCTTAATGTGCGGGGCGGATTGTATGGGAGAAGGCGATCCTGCAGGTAGGTTGGCCCCAAGCCATGTAGGGCTTTAAAGGTAATGACCAACACCTTGTACTGTGCCCAGAAACTAACAGGCAGCCAATGGAGAGACTTTAGAACTGGTGTTATATGGTCAGTTTTAGGTCTCCCGGTGACGAACCTGGCTGCCATATTCTGAACTAATTGAAGCTTCCGGACTAAGCACAAGGGCAGCCCTATGTAGAGCGCATTGCAGAAGTCAAGCAGTGAAGTTACTAGCGCATGTACCACTGTTTTTAGGTGTTCCAGCTCCAGGAAGGGGCGCAGCTGGCGTATCAGCCGAAGCTGATAACAGGCACTCCTGGCTGACGCATCTATTTGAGCTGTCATCTGAAGTGACGAGTCCAGGAGCACCCCCAAGCTGCGAACACAGTCTTTCAGGGGAAGTGTGAGCCCGTCTAGGACTGGTTGACAGACCTCCACACCTGGACTAGGGCCCTTAACAGCAAGTACCTCCGTCTTATCTGGATTCAGCTTCAGTCTGTTTTTCCTCATCCAGTCCATTACTGCTTCAAGACATTCGTTCAGAGGCGAGATGCCACCCTTAGTTGATGCTGTTATCCTCAGCATGGAGAGGTATACCTGGGTGTCATCAGCGTACTGATAGCACCTTGCTCCATGCCTCCTGATGATCTCTCCCAGCGGTTTCATACAGATGTTAAATAGCATTGGGGACAGGACAGCGCCCTGAGGGACGACAGAATTAAGCTCCTTTTTCGAGGAGCAACTGTCCCCAAGCATTACCATCTGGTATCTACCTGAGAGATAGGACCGGAACCACTTAAGCGCAGTGCCCCCCATCCCCAACCCTCTCAGGCGTTCCAGAAGGATATCATGGTCTATGGTATCGAAAGCTGCTGAGAGGTCCAAGAGTACCAGCAGGGTCACACTTCCCCTGTCGATACCTAGGCGAAGATCATCCACTAAGGCGACCATGGCAGTCTCGACTCCATATCCTGCCCTGAAGCCAGTTTGAAATGTGTCTAGATAATCTGTTTCATCCAAGACAGCTTGGAGCTGAAGACCAACAGCCCTCGCGATCACCTTGCTTAAAAATGGGAGATGGGAGACTGGTCTATAATTATTCATATCCAGGGGATCTAGGGAGGGCTGTTTTAGAAGCGGCCATATAATCGCTTCTTTTAAACAAGCTGGAAAATTGCCTTCCCTAAGGGATGCATTAATAATGTATCTTAAATGGATCTTAATTGCAACTCCTCCCTGGACAACCAGCCATGAAGGGCAGGGATCAAGAGGGCAAGTTGTCTTTCTTATATTTCCAAGGAGCTTGTCTACGTCCTCGGTACTCACTGACTGAAACTGATCCAGTATAATCCTGTTCACGGGGTTGCCGGACACTTCACTAATAACCTCTGCAGTAACACCGGCATCCAAATGGGCTCTTATCTGAGAGATTTTATCTGCGAAATGATTATTCAAAGCATCACAGCAAGCTTCACTAGCTTCTAACAGCAAATTCAGGGGAGTGGGTATCTGAGTCAGATCCCTTACCACCCTGAACAGCTCTGCAGGACGAGAAGTCGCAGACGCAATACGTGCAGAAGGGAAAGTCTTCTTCACTGCATCTATTGCCACTCCATAGGAATAAAGGAATTCTCTATAGCGTGTCCTGTCAAATAAGACTCCAGATTTCCGCCAGTTGCGCTCTAGTCGTTGTCCAACCTGCTTTATGAAAATGTTTGGGTTGCAAGGGGCTGCAATCCTCCTTTGGTTGCCTGTCTCTCTCTTTTGGCAAGCAAATATTGCTCCAAAGATCTGCATTCTTCTAAGCAATCTTACACATATTTATGTGGAGCAACTTTTCTGCCCCCCATGCCTTTTAATAGAGGTCTTCTCTGCTATTCACTAGCACTGCACCATCTTAAATTCCAGGCTTTTCCCTGCTTCTCACACACCAATCCCTCAGATTATTTGGCAGGGACCTGAAACAAAAAAATATGTCCCTTCTTACACATTAAGATGAGTGGGTCAAAACATTCTGTCACTTGTTCTGGCCAAAAGTAACTTGGCACCTTCAACATGTTGTGGACTACAATTCGCACAATCTCTAACCCATGCTGGCCAGGGCTGATGGAAATTACAGTCTAAAGTACATGGAGGCTGCCTGCTTTCCCATCCATGGTACTGGGTCAAAGAAGAGGAGAAAGCTGTTTTTATCCATCTTTTCACTAAACTTGCCATATATTCAACCTGTTTGATTTCCATGGCTGAAAACAGTTTTGACAATCAAGTGCCATGGCTTATTTCCCCTCTCAAAGTGCTTATATTCACAGAGCAGAATGCTTGATCTTTGAGGTGTGTTTTTTCAAGATCTGCTGACCTCACTATGCTTTTCCTCTGAAGAGTTTAGCTTGAGGACAGGTTTAAGATTTCAACAGAAGGAAAACAGGCTTTTTACATGGCAAACAAAGCAGCAACAAGGAGGAGAAAAAAGAGAGGTACCTGATGCAACAGCCACATTGTTCAGTTTTAGCCACAGCTTCAGTGTGTGTTTCTATCCACAGAGGACTATGACCAAAAAATGAGCATGCAGTCATTCTCTAGTGAATAAATCATGCTATATTCTGACGGTACTATGCCCATATATGTGATTTGATTCCTTATTTTAAAAAACCCGTCTCATACTCTAGCAGCTTGATTAATCTGTGAAGATGATATATCCTCCTAGCTACATGTTATATCGGTAAAATACAACCTTTAAATAAAATTACCTAATGTTTGGCTTTAAAGAGTATCACAGTAAAATAATCCTTGCTACTTTGCAGATCTCGCCTGCAATCACATTATAACAACAGTTGAGCTGCCATAATATTGTCTGTATAACATGTAAATGGAAACCACTGAGGCAGTTTTATGGGTGAATAATAAAACACTACTGAATATCCAGTTATAATCTAGGCAACTATAACATATTTGTCCTGCTGTGGATTGCTGTGCTGCAGATTAAGCAAAGACACATTCTAGATAGAACAGAGAAGTTCCATTCCCTCATACTCTTCCACTGGAAGGTTACGTGGTTCTTTTGTTCCAACTAACGGCTTGCAAGTATGATAACGAAAATCTTGCAGCACATTTTAGGACCTCACGCATTTTCCACTCCTGCTATATACAAATAGTAAGTCTCACTTCTCACCCACCTCTTTTTCTACTGTTTCTCCTATTTGCTTCCACTTTGCAGTCAAGAATACTGCAGCGGATGTAAAGGGTACAAGTTCTTAGCCAACCTCAAAAACTGGCTTTCCGTTCAAGAGCTGGGTGACTGGACAGATGACGCTCTTGTCATTACAGCACCATTACGACTGAAGACTAATTTGTCATGCTGTCCCCTGACAGGAAGTTGTAAGAAGCATGCACATCTGCCTTACAGGAGAAGTAAGCAAATCCCAGCGAGCCATCAGGAAACATCATCCATACCACTAACGTAGTGAGGAAGCAGCTGTTTTCACAAGCAGCTGTTACGAGACTCTTTTCCCCAGAACTGGTATCTAGGAAATTATTTCCAGAAACACATACACACAGATTGGGGGTGGGGTGGGGAATGTTATATCCACACTAACACCCACACATACACATGTAGCTCAACACTAAATGCTGGTGTGCTTTGCCACATAAACCCAAAGAGCAGTTTATAACACTAGAGCTATGCCAACATTATTCTGACAGCTGTCACAATGTAACTGTGGTTTACAACCTATTTTTACAACAGTCTTTTGAGAACTTATACTGCAGGTCAGACAAACAGTTATGCTAAGGTAGTGGCCATCTTTTCTCACCTTTACATAAACAATATTTAAAAGTGCAGTATAATGGGAAATACCCTATAAAAACAAAATACAATTCATAGTAACATTGAATTCTAAAGTTACAGAAAATTGAGAAATTGCGACTTGCGTATAAAGTTAGCCAACTGTGCAGAGTGAGTCAACTTGACTCAGGTCTCCCATAACTCGGACTAGTAAAGCAATGTTAGAATTTCACGACACCAGTCTTCTAGCCTCTGACGGTGTATTCACAGAACAAAGTCACGCCTTGTTATTGCAGGGTCAAACATGCACATTCAGAGGAGCTCTTATTCTCAAGCAGGTTTGCCACCCATGACCTGAAGCCTATTCACAGTCCCAACCAGAATAAACGGTGTTGACATTTAAAGCCCTAAATGACTTGGGACCTCAATACTGGAAGGAGTGCTTCTCCCCACATACACCTGATCAAGAATCGTGGTCTGCAGGAGAAGCCAGTCCCACCACTGTGGACAATATGAAGTGGGGAAACATGGGAGAGCACCTTCTTGTCTGCAATGCCGACTGGGGTACACTCTCCCCTCTGAGGTCTGATTGGTGCCAACATCAGTTTCTTTCCGATGCTAAGCCAACATATGGCATTTTATTAAAGTCTTCAGGGACTAATTTATTTGAATGTATACATCACAGGCATGTTTCGTGAGGACTTGAGAGACACAGCCTTCTTAGCAGCTGTTCCTCAGCCATGGAACTGCTTTCTACAAGCAGGCCATTTGGCTCTTCCCTAGACTCTTTCTACCAGCAGGCGAAGACATTTTTATCAGGCAGGCCTTTGAATTTTAACTATGGAGCAGTAGCATATGTTTGAAGCGGTGCACCTACATTTTTACTCTTTTAGTAATAATTACGTTTTAAATGTTTCTAACCTGTTTCAATAATTTCTTTAAAAAATACTACTTAATGCTTACCTTTTGTAAACTAGTGCTTTAGCTTAATTTTTTTTGAGTATTGTAGCCACTTTCAATTCCACAGCGAGTTTCCAGGAGGAAAAAAGCAGGTGAAGTCAATGGGCATGATGGTGGCGCCGATCCCCCGCACACTGAAAATACCCTGCTGGACTCCCACAACAGACTATATAAGAAGCACTGCACTAAACTATGAGCTTTTAGGATCTCACTAAGCCTACTTGAGCTTCTAGAGAACATTTTGCAGCAAAATGCACGAAATGTCTTCCTCTTTCAAGGTTAAGGTTGCCATCCTGAAAACTGGGGAACGCTCCTGTACCGTTAATGATTGTGCAGAAAACGGAATTTCAACAGGCGTAACTTCTCACCCAGCCAGGAAACAAGCAACACTTGCTAAAATTCCTTCCTTTGCACCGCCATTAAAGGTACAGGGGACTGCTCCGGTTTTCACTCTGACAACCCCAGATGCTACACACCTCCTTCCCGTTTCCCTCTACTTCCAGACCAGCTTCTCCAGACCCACCACCGTCGAAATGGGACTGCGAACCCTCCAGAGAGAGAAGAAAACAGAAGATCGGCCGCCCGAGGCGGTGAAGCACCTGGGATGAAACTGCTAGGCCATTTCCGCACTGGCCCGTTATAGCGCGATGATTCCACTTTCAACATCCTATGGAATCCCGGGGTTTGCAGTTTAGGGAGGGGCCAACGGGCCCCTCCCTAAACTGCAAACCCCGGGATTCCACAGGACGTTGGAAGTGGAATCATCGCGCTATAACGGGCCAGTGCAGAAACAGCCTTAGAGTGTGGCTCCCGCCCAAAGCGCCCGGGTGGGTGTTGTCCGCGAGCCCAGCCCAGCCCCTCCCCGCGGGCGCCCCCCCCACTCACTCCGCATAGCCCGTCCGCCACTGGAGAGGCCTGTCTCGGGACGGGCAGTAGACGGGTCGCCTCCCGAGCTGCCTCTCCTCCCCGCAAGCAGCTCCGCGCAGGAACTTGGGGCGCCTGTGGGGCGCCGGCGGCGGCGGGGGCTGGGGCGGCGCTCCTTCGCCGCGCGGGAGCGAGTGCTGCTCAGAAGCCCGTTTGCCTCGCTGGCTGCTGCTGCCGCCGCCGCCGCCGCCGCTCAGGAAACGCCTCTTAAACCAGTCCGAAGACATGAAACCGAAGTCACGGCCACCCGGCGCCGCGCCACACCATCTGCCTCCGCTCCCCTCGGCGAGCCCGACGAACCATAGCCGAGCCCAGCCCAAAGTTGGCGCCGCGGGGGGCGGGGCGAGGAAGCGGGGGGCGGGGAGAGGCAGTCGCCCAACCAATCACCTCGCCGCGGCCTGGTGACGAGCCGCCAGCACGAGGCGGTCGTCGCGGGCCAAAATGTTCTCGGGCCGGCTTCGCTGCGGACGTGGCGCAGAAAGTTTCCTCGCGCCGCTTGCCTTCCCGGGACGGGCAGGCGTCCGTTTGGAGGCCGGAGGGAGAGCGCGGTGGTCCCTCTGCGCTGATCTCAAACTCGGGTTTCCAATAATCTAATGCCAGAGGAAAAAAATATTAAGAGAACAGCGAATGTATGGTATGGCTCAAGGATAATGCTACACACGATTGCGATATGAACATTTCTTGCAAGGTTCTCCATTGCCCCAGCCTCTTTTCCAGTGTGTATCAATGTGCGCCTGTGCACGCGCGGGATTGCGTGCGCCTTCAAGTCACCTGTCGACTTACCCGTTGATTTCGTCAGGTTTTCTTAGGCAAGGTCGTTTTTGCCAGTTCCTTCCTCTTAACTTTAGGCCAGTTTCGCTCTACACTGCTCTAGTGCGATTATTCCGCTTTCAACATCCTATGGAACCCTATGGTTTGCAGTTTAGGGAGGGGCCTTTACACTTCCCCGCCAGAAAGCTCTTTGGCCTCAGTAAACTACAAACCCCAGAATTCCACAGGGTGTTGAATAACAGCGCTGTAGTTGTGTAGTGCGGCAATGCCCGTTGCCTGCAGAAGCTGGAATGCGTTACTATTTATTGTTGCTATCTCTCAGAAGAATCAAAATAATGAGCGAAGGAGATGTTATTAAACAATTGACCTTGTAGTACTTTTTGTGTTTAATGAGAAGTAAGTTCCACTCAGTTGTTTGTGTTGAGCCCCTAGAGTGGCCTCGGAACTTTAGCATTTGAGAGACTGTTATGGCTGCTACCATAGGAAAGAATAATTCACCCGGCTATTAAGCACGGTGTCCGCCTTTCCTTAGTGCAGGGTGGGAAATGGATGGTCCTCCACATATTCCCAAGCTACGACTGCCATCATCCCTGGCCTGCACAGCCAGTGGCAAGGGATGATGGGAATGAATCACAATGTTCCATCAGCTGGAAAGCCACACAAGTTCTCCATCTCTGCCTTGCTGGCTTCTAAACATAATGGGTTTGGCACTAGTGCCATGCATCACAAATGCTCAGCCGGGTGGAGGGTCCCATTGCCAATGCTCCTGCGATGGCACATTGTTTAAAGCAAGGGTGAGGGACACCTTTCAGCCCAAGGGCCAAATGAATTTCAGAGAAGTTGTTGTTGTTGTTGTGTGCCTTCAAGTCCTTTCAAATTAAACTCTGACTTAGAGTGACCCTCTCCTAAGGTTTTCTTGGCAAGGTTTATTCAGAGGAGGTTTGCCGATTGGCATTTTGCTGTTAACTCCTGGCAAGTCAGTTTTGACCTGTGGTGACCCTACGTCTTACACAGCCCTCCTCAGGAGTTTGCCATTTCCATGGCAAAGCAGGGAATCAAACCCTGGTCTCCAGGGTCATAATCCAATGTTCAAACCACTACACCATTCTGCCATTCCTTCCTCTAAAACTGAGAAAGTGCAGCTTTCCCAAGGTCACTCAGTGCTGAGCAAGGATTCAAACGCTAGTCACCCATTATCTTAGTCGAGTACTGAAACCACTACGCCGTGCTAGTTCACAAAGGAACTTTTACTTCATTTTTACTTTCCTGCATCTTCGTCTAATCGCTCAAGGGCAAGATGTAAAAGAAGAGTGACTAGATGAGGACGCACTTTGGGCAAGGGAAGGGATTGCTGATGTGAGCTGATGAAAGATTTGGCTCCACTCTATACATCTAAACATTCAGTAACTTAAATTAATGGTTGATTCAACAAAAGTAGATTGTTTCACTTAATCTCTATGCCTCTGTGTTTCTGTGGAACTCTGAGGGCTGCCCACATTTTGATGTTTTTATTCCAAAATAGCAGCTAAGAACTAGGAAGTGAAACTAATGTTTAGCATGGTTGAAAACATACCACCCAAACTGCAGGGAGGAAAAAAATAAAAATAAACGGGTGGAGGATTGCTGAGGCTGTAATCTGAAGCTTGTTGCTGTTTTGGACTTATGGAGACCTGAAGGTGAAACTTATCGTGGGGTTTTCTGGGGCTGAGAGTATGTGATGCACTCAAGGTCACCCAGTGAGTTTCCATGGTGGGGCAGGGAATCGAACCCTGGCCTCCTGGGTCATAGTCCAGTATTCACACTACTGTACCACACTGGCTTTCAAAGCTCACTTACCTGGGAATAAATAAAACCCATTGATTCTGGTAGGATTTACTTTTGCATAGAATCAAGATGCATGTTATACAGCTATTAATGGATTTCAATTTGTATCAACAGCACAGAAGAGTTACTTTTGCACTTCAAGGCTTCAGTTGCTTTGAGCCTCACCGACAAGATGCCCTTTGCATTAATTTCTGAACTTCACTCACATGGAAGTGAAAGCAGAGGTGGGAGATTTGTAATGCAAATGAGCATTCTGGTTAATGCAAGTTTTACATTTGGATTTCCACACCCTGCAGGGAGTCTCTTGTTCCAAAACATTTTATCTCCTGCCACTGAGTTCACACTTCCTCCCACTACAAATTCAGTTTTAGAGAACCCTAGGAGGTCACAATCACGTTATCATTTCAGAAACTTGAATAGATAACTTGGACTTTTTTTAAAAAAATATGCTGGATGCAATCCAACATTACACGAGCAGAAAGCAAGCTCCTGTACATCTCTGTTCCTCCTTCCCTTTCTCACAGTGCAACCTTCTCTGCCCCTGGAACCGGCTCTCCAGAGACGGTGGAGACAAGGAATCTACAACAAGTTTTGGGTTGTTTCTTAGGAGAGCAGGAAATTGCCCACACAAAGTTCTGATCTCCCACTGCAGCCCTGTAAGATTGCCAATAAGTCCACACAAGGTTCCTGCCTTTGGTGCCATCAGCGTCCTGCCCCTACCCACTAAGACACAGTTTCCAGTGGTGGGCACCCCCCGTGGTGGGGCACAAGGGTGGCAGGGTGAGGAAGAGCCAGGAAAGATCCATGATGCGAGATTGTCTGCCACTTATACAATGTTGGATATCACCTTCTAGTCCTATTTTTTAAAAAAGTCGCCGTTTCAGATGGTGACAGCAAAGCTGAGAGTTTCTGTAGCACTGTGAAGAATAAACTGACGTATAGGATATCTTTTTGGGGACAGGAGCAGCCTCTCCCAGCCTAATGTCCTCTAGATGGGTTGGACTACAGATGCACGATGCATCCCCTGCTGAAATGGCCATTGCTTTCTGCAACTGGTAGATATAGATGATGCACATATGTATAAAGAAGACAAACAAAAAGCAGAAGTGGGATTGGAAGGCCATGACATGCAAGAGGCAAGTGCTGACTTTTTCTATGTCACGTTCAAAGAGCTGCAAGATAAACAGAGAGGTCATTCATAGCATTTGTACTTGGAATAAAACATTTTCCTCAACTTTGCCCCACTAATTTAAGAGGAAGTATGTGTACTGGAAAAAGATAATCCTGGTTTTGATTGAGCCTTAAACTAATTCAATCAAACTTTGTAAACAGTAATTCAGAATTTTCACAGAAGTACCCCCTTTGTTCATCTACTACATAAAAGTAAAAGTTTGTGAGTTTGTCTGTGTCAGGCAGGCGAAGACCTCATACGATTGGCTGAGTGAGGTGAGAAGACCTCATATGATTGGCTGGTTGTGCAGATTCTATGGAATCCTGGGGTTGGCAGTTCAGGGAGGCACCTTTAGACTTCTCACCAGAAAGCTCAGGCCAGTTGCTATGGAGATGAGGCCTAGCAGCAAGAAGGAGAAGGCCAGTGTATTTCTGCAGGAACCCAACCTCTGTATGTTAATAACTCTGAATACAGATTGGATTGAGGAATATGGAGAAAAGTTACAGGTACTGGACAAGACAGTTTGGGGAATTAGAGACACAAATCTGTGTATTTCAACCACATCTAATTCCTAAGGTAAGGTGATTCCTAAGGTATTTCTAACAAGTATTACCCATAGGCAGTAATGTATTTAAGTCTTTTACTCCGAGTGTCAAGTCAAATCTCATGTCTCTACCTCTGAGTCTCAAGTCAAGTCTCAAGTCCGTGAAGATACTTTCAAGTCAAGTCTCAAGTCATGTCTCAAGTCTGGGAGCCAACTTTATACCCCAACCAAAATTCCAGAATTATTGGATAGAGTGAAATAAATACAGTTTTAACAATTTAAGCAGAGTTGGCTCTCCACATTTGCAATTTTGCCATCTGCAGCTTTGGAAGTGGGGAATAGGATCCTGTCTTATTCCCTATTACTGAAGATTCAAAAGCTTTAGAAGGAGGGATCCTTCTTCCTCAAGCCTGTTGCCTAACACATTTGCTGTTCCCCTCTGAGAAATGCATCCTGCACTCTGGGGGCAGGTCTTGCCTTCTGCTCTTAGGAAATGTTTTAGAAGGCTCCTCGGATACGCAGCAGGGACAGGCTGCTGAGCAGACCTCAAGCCCGCCTCAAGCCCATTGCCTAACCCGTTTGCTGTTCCTCTCTGAGAAATGCACCCACACTTTGGGCTTGAGAGAGATTGTCATGTGACTAGTAGGCAAAAAGAGATGGAGGCGTTGTTCAGAGTCATAAGGTTTCTGGATGAATGTGTTATGTTACTGAACCAAGTCACTAAAAATATACAAGTCTCGAGTTGAGCCAATATGTCATTTATTGCCAAGTTGAGTCTGAGTTGAGTCACTGAAGCGACTTAAGTCTGATTTGAGTCCAAGTCTATCGACTCAAGTCTACATCACTGCCTATTAGAAAATAAAATCCCAGGCAACACCGGATATATATTCTAGTTTGTTATATTTATTTCTTTGTGTCATTTGTATGAAACCACTCTCAGCTTAGTTCTCAAGGTGGCTCCTTTGTTTGATGTTGTTGAAGGATAAAGACTTTGAGGTCCATAGCACAAAGTTAGGAGACTTTAAATGTTATCCCTCAGTTTTCTAATGTCAAACTATCTTGGTTGGCTCACCTTATCAACATTTTTCCCTTCTTCTAAAAGCAGCTGGGAAGACGCCAGTTTGGATTAGAGCCATGGCACAGGGAAAGAGGCATAATCTCTTCCCACACTTCCCACATCTCATAATATGATATGGTTCCTCCAAAGTCACTATTAACCATAGCGGGGAAATAGAAAAAGGCGCTTATCATTGGAATCAAAAAATGTGATCCCCGCCCCCCCCCCCCCAGATTACAACATCTAAAATCCACCAGCTGTACCAGCAGGGGGACACTGGGAGTTGTGGTCCAAAAAAGTAACAGCTTCAGCCTTCAGCCAATACAGTCTATATATTTTCCTTCCCAAGTCCAATAGAAGGTCCACTTGTCCCAGCTCAGAAGGGAATATGATTTCCGTTTAGGAACTGGCTAGATGTTCAAAGGATTAACACCTCTGTCTCCTGTCCACCATAGTCACAAATGAAATACTTCATAGCTGCTTTTATTTAACATGTGTCCCACCTTTCTCCAGTGGATCACATGGCGGATCACAACAGGGTTAAAACAAGATACAGCTAAAAACCTGATGATACAAAAGTTACAAAACAATTAAATTAGCTATCATTAACATGGTTTAAAAAAGATACAGCTAAAACCTGACAATACAAAAATTAAAAAAACACATTAGGTATCATATAAAAACTCTCTATGACTTAAAACCACTTAAAAATCATCTAAAAGATATAACAATGAAGATAAAAATGGAACACGCTCTCCCACCTTTTTAAAAAAAAATCTTCTGCAGAAAGGATTATTCATTAAAAGAAACAGGCAGGTATAGGGTGATCAAATCACACACACTCACACAGATCAAAGTATCATTTGGCCCTAATGTTTGTTGTTGTTAATTGCCATCAAACTAACTTATGGCAACCCTATGAATAAGAGACTTCCAGGTCACCCTGTTATCAACAGCCCTGCTCAAGTCTTACAGACTCAGGGCTGTGGCTTCCTTGCTTTAGACTATCTGCCTGCTACCCTCTATCTTACCTAGCATCACTGTGTTTTCTAGTGAGACATGTCTGTTCCTGATATGTCCAAAGTACAATATCTCAGCTTAGTCATCTTGGCTTCTAGGGAGAGTGCAGGCTTGCTTTGTTCTAGGCCCCATTTATTTGCCTTTTTAGCAGTCCATGATATTTGTAGAACTCCTATCCAGCACCACAAATCAAAGTTGATTCTTTTCCTATCAGCTCTTCCTTGTCCAGCTTTCACAGCCACATGTAGAAATCAAAAATAACATGGCATGGATAATCTTTACTGTTCAGTGATATATCTTTATACTATATACTTTATACTTGGGGGTCTCTAATTCTTTCATCGCTGCTCTTCCAAGTCCTACTCTATTTCCGCACTAGACTGTTATAGCGCTATGATTCCACTTGCAACATCCTATGGAATCCTGGGATTCCATAGGATGTTGCAAGTGGAATCATAGCGCTATAACAGTCTAGTGCGGAAATGCTCCTAGTTGCCTTCTGATTTGTTTACTAGAGTCTTTATTTTGATTTATGACTGAGCTAAGGTATGCAAAATTTTTAATCATTTCCCTGTCTTCATTGTCTACTTTAAAGTTATGAAAATAATCTGTGATCATGATTTTTGTTTTCTTAATGTTCAGCTGGAGTCCTGCCTTTTTCCCCTTAACTTTCTTCAACAAGCCTTTCTAAGTTCCCCTGAAGATTTCTGCATGTTCATGTCCCACTTGTGCCCATGTATCCTTTTGCAGATAAATTGCCCTGTTGATCCTATGTTTGACAAGTCACAGGAAGTGGCCTTTAGGATTACGTTGGAGGTCAGTGCACGTGGCCATCTTTCTTTGGTCCTGTAACACTGTTGTTGAGTCGATAAGGGAACAGTGTTGGCACCTGTCTTTGTTGCTTAACCTTAGCCTCACAGATACACCAGTTATTTCACACCCAAGGGGCTAAATAGTCTAACAGGTACACATACTGAAGAAGTGACTCTGGCAGTTCTGCAACACTGCCAGCATCTGTGTTGTAAGGGTGTGAATAACAAACACAATTCCTGCATGTCTGCTCAGAAGTAAGCTCCTTTCTGCTCAATGGGACTTTCTCCAAAGTAAGTTTGAATAGGATTTCAGCCTAAATGTGCTAAAAACAATCAATTTCTCTGTCTCCCTTTTATGAGGGTGTTTTGTATAACAAATTATACCAATACGTTTGCACTTCAAGGGAATGTTGGTAACACATTGGAAGCATGAGTGGATAATCAAGCAAATACATATAAATGACAGTGGCAGGGGAGGGATATTAACATGCATTGTGTTTTTATAGATTTGTCTGCCTCTGTGACTGTAAACCCAGAAAAGCATAACCCAGCCCCTGAAAAAGGAGGGAAAATGACTTGTCCTTAAACCTCTGTGTAGACTTTGGAATGTCACAGTCTTCAGCTTGTGCAGCTTTCTCCTACCTGGATGTTTGGAACTATATCTGTGGCCATTTCTGCACCACACTGTTATAGTGCTATTATTCCACTTTCAACATCTTGTGGAATCCTGGGGTTTGTAGTTCACCAAGGCCAAAGAGCTCTCTGGCTGAGAATTCTGAATGCCCCTCCCTAAACAACAAACCCCAGAATTCCATAGGATGTTGAAAGTGGAATAATAATACTATAACAGTGTAGTGTGAAATTGGCCTGTATTCCAGATGATCTGGACTGCAGCTACCCTAACTGTTGGCCAGTGAGAATAGTAGTCAAATATATCTGGAGGAACTTGCATTGGGAAAGATTGAGATCTTTGGAGTAGTGGAGCAACAACTGCTAAATGTTTAGGGGAAAGGACAACAAGGATGTTGCAGAGATTTATAAAATTTTGCATAGCATAGAGAAACTGGACTGACAGGTGCTTCCTGTTGTATGCCTTCAAGCCATTTCTGACTTATGGTGACCCTAAGGTGAACCTATAATGGGGTTTTCTTCGCAAGGTTTGTTCAAAGGGGTTTGCTTTTATCTTCCTCTGAGCCTGGAGAGAGTGTGACTTGCCCAAGGTCACCCAGTGGGTTTTCATGGCTGAGTGGAAATTCAAATGCTGGTTGAATACAATACTCAAACCACTATCCCATGCTGGTGTCTTCTTACTCATCATACTAAAATTTGGGGTGATCCGATTATACTGACAGGAGATTCAGGAGAGACGTAAGAAAGTATTTCTTTGTACAATATATAATTAATATGTAGAACTTCATGCCACAACAAGGAGTGTCAGGACTGGAAGAGTCCAAGTTCATCCCTACTTGGCCATGAGACCCGTTGAGCAACCTTGGACCAGTACCCAATAGGTTGTTGTAAATATAAAACGGGGGGGGGGGGCAGAGGTGAGAGATGTACACACTCGTTAATTGACTGGAGGAAAGGTGGGATAAAAAAATAACTGATAAATGAACAATAAGCGGCTTAGATGGCTTCTAATACAAATACAAAGAGAATACATCACAGTATTGATGAGGTTGAAAGCTTCTAAAGGAAGTATGGGAGCAACTGCAAGAGAGAACTATTGTCCTCCCAGTGCTTAGTAGGGGCATTTGGTGGACATTTGATTTGAACCAACAGCAAGGCATTCTTCTTACTTTCTCGTGTTGAATTTGAGCAGGGTCAGAACATGAAGGCCTAAATCCAATTGTTAGGCCATTTCCGCACTGCACTGTTACTAGTGGTATTATTCCATTTTCAACATCCTGCGGAATTCTGGGGTTTGGAGTTTACTGAGGCCAAAAGCTCTCTGGCTGAGAATTGTGAATGCCCCTAGTTGCAAACCCCAGGATTCCATAGGATGTTGAAAGTGGAATAATAGCACTATAACAGTGTAGTGCGGAAACGCCCTTAGTCCCAATGGCAATGGACCAATTGAATCAATAGAAACTTAGTACCTCAACCCTTCTGTAAGTTTCATTGATTCAGTGTGTCTACTCTTGTTGTGATTTAGGATCTGGATTTAGGCCTAGGATAGAGGTGGAAATCATGCCTCTTGATTAGACTGTTGTAATGTGTTCTATATGGGGTTGCCCTTGAAGAGTGTTTGGAAGCTGCAGCTAGGACAAAATGTGGCAGCCAAACCAAGGTTGGATGTACATTTTAGCAACCATATAATGGCAGTCTTAGAAGAACGGCACTGGCTTCCAGTTTTGCTTCCAAGCTCAATTCAAGGTGCTAATTGTGACTTACAAAGCTTTATATGGCTTGGGGCTAGGATTATTTGAAAGTCCTCCTCTTCCCTGCTTGAAATTTGAGACTTCCCTTTTAAGGATCGTGCTTTATAAAGACGACACTTACAAAACTGGGGTAAGCCACCTTTCTGTAACAGTATGAATTAGAGGTATGACAGTTAGTTGATTTATCCCACTGATTAACTGATTGAAAGCCTGCAAACCAGCAGATATGTAAAAGGGTAAGCAAGGAGATGTGCAGATGTTTAAAAGAAATGCCTCAGATGTGTAAATGAACATTTCGTTTCTAATTTCTTCTTTTATACCTCCTGAGTCTCAGTCTCTCTTTTATATCAAGCCCAGATGTTTAGATCTCATTTTCTATAATTTCCCTAGCCAGCATTGCCAACAGTTAAGGATTATGGAGTTGTCACTGACAACATCTGAAGAATCCAGTGGTGTAGCTGTGGGGCAGCTGTAGTTGGGGAGGGAATACGACATGAAGGCATTACCCACTGAGATAATAATCTGACCCCAAATAAATTTTCCTTCATTCCCCAAATTTCTAGTGTTGTAGGGAGTTCACAGTGAGTGCTCTGATATTTTCTGTGTTTACATTCCCTCGCCCGTCCCTTTTCTTTGGATGCCTAAAGTATTGTTTCTGAATGCTCACCTGAAAGTTTAATCTACTCCAGTGCTAGAAATGCACATAATGGTGTCCCACGAGCACCTATGGGAAACATGCAAAAATTATTAGGTGTAAACTGCCTCTTCCCACTCTTATATCACTTGGTGACAAATTTTTAATTATTTATTTGATGCTTTTCTGATACTGAGGACTCCCCCTCTGTTTAGTCCCAATAAGTTACAACCTCCAGTAGTAAAAGGGGTAATTTTACTCAATGAAATGCCCTCCAAAATTTTATTTATATTGAAATGTATGGGCTTCCTTTCAGCTTGAGGAGCTACAAAGTATTGATAACATTTTTAAAAACCCATATAATTTAAAAACCCAACAAATGACAACAAAACAAATGTTTTGTGTTTGGCTTTTATAGTACATCAAGGGAGGGCAACTTGTGACTTTCCGGATGTTGCTGGGGTATAACTCCTATCAGTCCTAGCTAGCAGAGCAAATGATAATGATCGATGAAAGAGACACGGCTTACTCATTGCTGCTGTCCCTTTGTGTCTGGGCTCCCCACTTCCAGGACAACCAGGCATTTCTACCTTGTCCTTATTTTGTGTCTTAATGACCGTAATGGAACAGTCAATACACATACTGATTTTAAAGATTCAGCCACTTACCATCTCCAACAAGGCTACTTTCTCCTTCTACCCACTTCTACTACAGTTACACTGTGGGCCTTTCTGCACTACACCCTTATAGCGCTATTCTTCCACTTCCAATCTCCTAAGGATTCCTGGGGTTTGCAGTTTAGGGAGGGACATTTAGAGTTCTCAGCCACAGAGCAATTTGGCCTTAGTAAATTACAAACCCCAGAATTCCACTGGATGTTGAAAGAGGAATAATAGCACTATAACAGTGTGGTGCGGAAAGGCTCTGTATGTAACACCCATGTCTTTTAATCCAGACTTGTGGAGTTAGTGAAGATTAAGAAGCTTTAAAATTCCACGGCATCCTGAGTATGGAACACCTTTCCCTTCCAGGTCTGATTGACACCAGTTCCATCTTTTGCCCAAATCTGTACAGCTAGATAATTTTAAACTGATTTAATTTGTTTAAAATACTTTGTGACTCTTTCAGTTGTTCCTTAAATGTTTCATTTATTTATTTTTTTACAATAATTGAAATTTTTTAAAACTGTTTTTATTTTTATACTGCCCTGTGAGACTGGAATTGAGGGTAGGATATAAATATTTTGATAAAAATAATAAAAAATACACTTGAGGCTAGGCACTAACTGGTCATCTGAAAAACTCTGTAGCTATTTGAAAATCTGTTTCAAAACCAAGATTTACAATCATGACGCCGGATCAAATATAGTGTTCGCAGGGAAAAGGAACTGGCAAAATAATTTCTGAGTATTCTTTGCCTAAGAAAATTCTATGAAATTCATGGAGGGTTGCCATAAGTTGAACGGCAACTTGAAGGCACATGCACACCACCACAGAGGAAAAATGGGCCTTTTCCGCACTAGCCTGTTATAGCGCAATGATTCCACTTTCAACATCCTATGGAATCCTGGGGTTTGCAGTTTCGGGAGGGGCCACTGGCCCCTCCCGAAACTGCAAACCCCAGGATTCCATAGGATGTTGAAAGTGGAATCATCGCGCTATAACATGCTAGTGCGGAAAAGGCCATTGACTCATGCACTGGAGAGCTAGAGCAGCCATGTTAACAAATGCAGGACAGCAGGAGGTGCATAGTCCAATGAATCCACCAGAGGGCAGCAGGACACCAACTTAAAATCAGGTCTCTGAGTTGGGGGCTAAAGATGGTGACCTCCAAGAAATGTTGTTGAACAATGATGGACAACATGCGTTTGAATACTAAGGACAGGACTCAGAGATGCAGCTACAGGGAAGGGGAAATGAGGGCATTGCCTCCCCAAACAAGAATTCTGCTCCTCTCCTCAACAAAACATTCCTGCAGTCCCCCCAAACATCTAGAGTTGCAGTAACTTAAAAAACTTTGGTTGAGCATTTAGAAATACAACTGAGGATTCCAAAGAATGCTACCAAGGGAATGTGAATACCAAAAATGTAAGAATTCATGGCATTTATCGTTACTGATGTCTCGCTCTCTGCAGTGCTTGGGAACTGAAGGGATGTTTTGTTGGCAGGAGGGACAGAATTCTTATTCAGGGGACAATGCTTTCATTTTGCTTCTCCCATAGTTACACCCCTGAATGGACTTGGCATCATCATGGACTTAGGCAGTGGACACAGAACCCAATTAATTAGTATACTCTTTATTTTTATATAAAACTAGTGTATTTACTCAGCGTTGCCTGTGATTTTATTTTCTCATAGGTAATACTTGTTAGAAATACCGTATGGTAGCTTTACAATTACAATTTCCCCCCCTTTTTTTTATATTATTACTAACTAAATATGACAATTTTTTTTTCCTTTTAAGAGCTCAACAAACTGCCTTGTTCAGTACTTGTAACTCTTCCTCATATTCCCCAATCCAATCTGTATTCAGAGTTGTTAACACACAGAGGTTGCTTTCCTGAGGGAATACACTCACCTTCTCCTTGCTGCTAGGCCTTGTCTCCATAGCAACCAGCCAGGCCCAACAGCTCTCTGGCTGAGAATTCTAACAGCCCCTCCCTAAACTGCAAACTCTAGGATTCCATAGAATCTTCTCAGGCAGCCAATCATATGAGGTTGTCTCTCCTGACACAACCAATCATATGAGGTCTTCGCCTTCCTGACACAGACAAACTTGCAAACTTTGACTTTTATATATTAGTTAAAAGATATATTTTATATAGTTATTGGTCATGTATCCTTAGAGTATTTAATAAATAAACATACCATGTCAATTATTGTATACCCTAAGCCAGGGATGAGCAAAGCCTGTCTCTCCAGAACTACAACGCCCATCAGGTGAAGCTAGCATAGCCAATCATGAAGAATGCTGGCAACTGCAGTTCAACCATATCTGCAGGCTCATGCTTTGCTCCCTCCTGCTGTAGGTATAGCTATATCCATTGCTGTATGAACACACAAGACAGCCAGCAGAGCACAATGGTTTGAGTGCTGGACAAGGACTGTGGATCTGAGTCTCTGCTTGGCCGTGGAAACACACTGGATGACCCTAAGCAAGTCACACTATCTCAGCCTCAGAGGGAGGCAATGGCAAACTCCCTCTGAACAAATCTGGCAAAGGAAATCTTGGGGTACACTTGCCTTGCAGTTGCCATAAGCTGGAAATAACTTGAAGGCATGCAACATGTATGCACACTTAGTTATAATATTCAAATAAGGATGTGCCAGATATTGAACTGGTGCTATAACAAGAGCACTGATCAGTATATGAAAAGAATTTCCTTTCTGGAGTTCAGTCCATTCTGATTCAATGTACTCTTTTGCGACTGTGACTAACCCTCCTTGAAGATTCCACTGACAGCCAGCAAGGAAGTTGAAAAATTCTACCCCCCCGCCAAAGCCTTTGAATGGCTAATAAATGGATTGGGGCTGATGGTCCCTCTAAAGTATCTATATGATTTTCTTTATAGTTTTAATACTGTATTCCACATTTGTGGGGCATCTCAGACCTTATGTACCACCTGGGATCTTTTTGTTTTCACTCAACCATGTAATACACCTGTATCTTCTTTGGGGTTCTGCTTTGTTGAAACTGGATGAAAGGGTCCCTGTTGGTTCTGCCAGATCTCTTAGCAGCATTGGATACTTTTGACCTTGATATCCTTCTGGAATGGGTATTGGCTGTTATGGACATATATGACTGGGCATCTGCCTGTATTGGCTGAACTTTCCAGAACATGATGCCTTAGGACTAGAAGGCCACATCAGTCAATCTTCTCTGGTCAAGCAATCGCCAAAGATGTTGATAACCACTTCTACTATGTCCATGCTGGCTGAGAGTGATAGAATGAGAGAGATTGTGGTCCAACACATGGGGCAGAATAATGAATTCTCACTTGGCACATTTTCCATCCTGTGGCAGGCTTTGTGACTCTATCTGAGCCCTTATTACTATTATGTCATGAGTATGCACCGTATCTAGCATGATGGGACATAATTTACAGCACCAGCACAAAATTATCCCTGGAACCGCTGCTCTTTGGATGCAGTATCTCAGAAACGAGCATAAACATAGCAGAGCTTCCAAACAGCAAAAAGCGTGTGCAGCAGAGTACAACTACAGCATCAGCTCTGACCCCTCTACCCACTGGTTAGTACACTCACAGACACAGAGTTTGTCATCCAAAATACCTGGAGGCTTTAATCTTCACAGTTGCAGTATGTACATCTATACACAGGACACGCAGATCCACAGGCAGAGATTCAGCGTCAGACAGAGATTCGGATGCAGAGATTCAGAGCAAGCATTCCCGCTCCTCTTTTAGACACACCTGCTTCCATGTCATCAGTCAGGGCCATGAGCTGATGCAACCCCTTGCCATGATTTCAGCATCATGACTCAGCCCTTACCACAGGTCCCCTAGGGAATATGTCATAACTTGCCAAGTCATTCCCCAGGTGTTCCACATGCTCATCAAATGTATTTTTTGCTGGGGCAAATGTCACCTCATTTTTATCCAACATAGCATGTGATCAAGCTGCAGGTGAAATGCAAGAGCTGCCTTCTGAGTAAGTTCTTGCTGAAGAATCACAGATGACGACTGCCAAAAGGCAAAACAGCATTCCGATATATCATATTCCTTAATCTGCAAAGCAGATACTGCAGTATCATTATATTGCAAGGGCAAATGGCTAGAATACATCCAGGTGTGAACATCCTTTATGTGTCTACTGTTTCTAGGCAAAATATGAAGCAATAATCTACATGCAACCTGCATGCTGGGATTTGTAATCTAATGCCAGCTGGATGACTGCATAATGGCTACTCCATGTTAAGGTCGTTTAAGGGAAAGAATGTGAAAAGAACAAGTAGAAAAGCAGTCACAGAATGAGGGTTTTTAAAGAATCAAATGTGGATCCAATGTTCCAGTGTGTGCAGGGCCAGCCAAAACTAAAATTCCAGCCTGCAAGTGGCTTTCCATGCTGTTATTTTTGTTATCTGCAATCAAGCCGGCTTCAACTTATGGTAACCCTATCACTCAGAGACTGCCCTGCCCAGGTTTTGCAAATTCAGAGTCGTGGTTTCCTTGCCTCCTACTCTTTCTTGCATTATTGTCTTGTCCAGTGGGTCATGTCAATTTAATGAAATGGCCCAAGTCCAAAGTCAACCAACCAGTTTTAAGCTATTTTAGTTTGTTTAGCATGTTTTGATCTTGTTTAAATTATTCACTGATTTTAATGTTGCTTTATTGTTTGCCATGCTGAGATCTTTCAATCAGAATGCAGGATAAAAATACTTTACTAAATAAATAAATAAGGATGATACTCTCAGTTTCATCATCTTGGCTTCTAACGAAATTTCAGGCTTAATTTGCTCTGGAACATATTTATGTGTCTTTCTGGCAGTCTATGATACTTGCAGCATTCTATTCCAGCACAACTTCTCAAGTTCCACATATGCGTACCATTCTTTTCCACCACATTTCACATTTCCAAGCTGTCCCTTTGTTCAAGGCGGTAACTGTTTTAGTATATAAGACAGTCCTGTGGCACCAGATTATTTCTGTATTATACTAGGGAACTGGTGTGGCATAGTGGTTTATTGTACGAGGACTCTGAGAGACCAGGGTTCACATTTCTGTTCAGCCGTGGAAGCCCACTGGATGACCTTGGTCAGGTTGCACTCTCTGAGGCTGTTTCTGCACTAGACTGTTATACTGCTATTATTCCACTTGCAAGATGCTACCAACTCCTGGGGTGAGCAGTTTTGGGAGGGGCCTACCAGCCCCTCCCAAAACTGCAAACCCCAGGAGTCCCTAAGATGTTGCAAGCAGAATAATAGCGTCGTAACAGTTTAGTGCAGAAATGGCCCAAGTCTCATTTCTCATGTAGTGCCATTTTCCTCCCTACACTGCTCTAGTGCGATCCTTCCACTTTCCACATCCTGTGGAATCCTGGGGTCTGCAGTTCAGGGAGGGGCATTCAGAATCCTCAGCCAGAGAGCTCTTTGGCCTCGGTAAACTCCAAACCCCGGAACTCCACACGATGCTGAAAGTGGGATAACAGCACTATAACAGGGTAGTGCAGGGAGGCCCTAAGTCTCAAAGGTGCTGCAAGAGCATCCAGACTAAGAGGAACCTGCCTTTGAACTCTACCCCCCCCCCCACTTCCTCAGAGGCGCGGATGCGAAGAGTGGCTGGATCCTCCCCTGCCCCTGAAGAAGGGGGCTGGGGTC
The DNA here is from genome assembly GCA_030412105.1 of Cyclura pinguis. Lineage (NCBI taxonomy): Eukaryota > Metazoa > Chordata > Lepidosauria > Squamata > Iguanidae > Cyclura > Cyclura pinguis. Next base: position 93,413,777 of record CM059600.1, on the reverse strand, counting down.
GCCCACGAAAGCTTAGGCTGAAATGCGAGGCTCTGTTGTGCCTTCAAGGTGCCACGAGGCTCCTTTCCGCTTCCACCCTTGCAGATGCAGAGCTGGAAGCCTCCCCCTCCAGCCTCCTTCCCGGCTTTCCGAACGGGGCAGGGGTGGAGAGAGCGCCAGAGCGGGCGGGCGGGCGGGCGCGCGCGCTTCTGCACCGGCTCCCCGCGCAACGTGGCGGCGCCGGGCCCTCCCTCCGGGCGGACCCCGCTCAAGCCCCTCCTGCCCCAGCCCGCGGGAACCCGGAAGCGGGCGGCGCTGGAGCCAGAGCCGCTTCCTGCCCGGGAGACGCACAGGCGGGCTGGGGTGGAAGCTGCCGAAGCGGACTGGACCCGGAGCCATGACTCACCAGACCGGCATTCACGGTAGGCGGACGGGGGGCCCCCCGCCCGTGCCTTCCCGGTGGTGCGGCGCTCCGGCAGCCTTGCGAGGCGAGGGCCTCGCCCGGGCGCCCCTCCGTCGCGGCCGCGCCCCGGTGCCCGTCCTGCCCCCTCCCGGCTCCCCGGCTCCGGGCGGGTCGGCGCTGCTTCCCCGGCTGCCCGGCTGGGCGGGACGAGGAGCGGCAGCCCTCCCCGGGGGCGGCTCCCGGGGCCCCCTCCGCCGCGGTGCGCCGAGAGCGGGAAGGCGGTTCGAGAGGGGGAGGGGGGCATCCGTGATGCTCGGGGGGTTGTGGTGGCGGGAGGGTGGAAATTTGGGGGGGGGGTCGTCTTTAAAGTGGAGGCTGTCGAGCCGCCTTGGAGGACGAGAAGCCGAGGATGCTTCCAAATTTCGGGTGTATAGACTGGCCATGTCCGCACGAGACGGTTATACCGCTATGATTCCACTTTCAACAGCCTGTGGAATCCTGGGGTTTGCAGTTTAGGGAGGGGCAAGATTGCAGTGCAATTTGAGGGAGTGAGGGCTCACATTCCTCCCAAATAATAGGTAGAACCTGACGTGCTCCCTGCGAGGGCACCTGAAAGGGTCCGTTTTCTCAGGTGCGTGCTCCGTAGGCGAGGAGAACTCGAGCTTTCCTTGCAGCGTCCCAGCAGCGTACCTGGAGTGGTTATTTCAGGGGGGAAACAGGTACATTGGGCCGAGTGCTTTGCTCCTTTGGATTTTCTAGAAAGCCTCACCCAGAAATCACCTCCACTGTTCAGCTTTTCAGAATCTGCAGGGGCCCTTTTTATTTTCTCCTACCTAACACTCTCAGGGAACCGCTTTGGCATCCTCTGTTGCATCACAGCGTGTGGGGCAGCTTTTTTCCCTGTAAAACCTGCAAAGGCGGTGGCAGCAGTAGTTCTTTTGGTTCAGTGTCTGTCGGTGCAGTGGCTTCCTGGGAGATCACCGTATTGCCTTGTATGTCTTTGCTCTGCAAAGGGTTTGAAATGTGTCGTCCTTGTCTCTGCTGCTCCATTACTGCTTAACAGGTTTAGCTCTGCAGTGTGAATCATAATTGCAGGAGCCATTTCCCTTTCTGCGTAGCAGTCAGCTACTTCATTCTTACATCTGTCTGCCTCTTTTTGTCTTTAGCATTCTCCAGACACTCTCACAAAAGATAATTTGGAACATTAATTGTATCAAATCCATGTTAAGATATGGGTGAAAATCAGCACGGGAGTGTCATGCTGCAGAAGATAAAAGTGATAGACTGTTTGAGCGGGAAAGCTGTTTGGATGTGATAGTTCACTATCACAGTGTGTGTATAAGATACGCAAATTAAACTGATCACACTAATAGTACCCGTGAGACACACACACACATACACATAAATACCTAAGCACTTTTTTAAAAAGAATATTTTTCTTAGAGGATGTCAAGCTGCAGATTGGTACCTGAGGCTAGACTCATATCAGTTTGAATTTTCCAAATAACACTTTTTTCAGAGCTCTAATGCTGCTAATACTGAATGCAGGAAGAGTCTACACTGAAGTCTTTGCATGCTGTAGTAAACCGAGTAGAGTTGATTGCAGAGTGGTAAGGATGCAGTTTGGTATCACAGGACGAGTAATAGGAAATGTGGTTGGAAACTAAGAAAATATCTGAAGGGAGCAACTGGCAAGTCATCTCCTAGGGCACAACTGGTTAAACTGCCTTTTTAACCAGAGAATTCTTGTTGTTGGGTAATGAATGTGTCTCACAAAAGAGTTTTCAACATTGTCTGAAAATGGATGTAGAGATGGTTGTGATTTGCAAGGTATACAGATGTATAATCTCTAAACTACTTTTGAGCAAGATGCTGGAATGCTGTGAGGTTATTCCATATATTGAAATAAAACATTTGGATTTTGCTGTTGGCAATAATCTACTGAGTACTGGTAGTTTTTAAGCTTTATTACAGTGGTTATAATGGCATGTGTGATTCTGTAGTAGTGACTTAGGCCTCAAGGATTAATTTTACCTTCTTTAAACAAGTCATCTTCAGCCAAAGCAGATTTGGTTGCCAAGTTAACATTAGCACTTTAAGGACCAGTCATAAGACTTGGATTAAAAGTGTGTGCATACTTATGTTGGAATTACGTGCCAGGGAACATGTAGCTACTTCCAGTGGGATGGAGCATACATGTGAGCATTACATTATAGTTTTCTTCTACATGTCTTCCAAGGAGCTCAAATATATAGGATTTTTCCTTTTCCTTGTTTTATCTACAAAAGAACACTTGAGGTAGGTTAGACTGAGAGATGGTGGCCATACCAAAGTCACCTAGTGAGCTTCATGACTGATGGAGGACTTGAATCTGTTTTCCCCCTAATTTTAGTCCAGTACAAGGAAACCCCTACATTTTGGTGCCCTATTATTTGGTGACTCACTCTTTTGATACTTCCAAATTGAGGCCAAGTCCCATTAATTCAGTGGGAGTTCTGCTCTTTCATAAGTTCACCTTGCCTGCCGAGGCTCACTTGGAACTGGTCACACGTACTCTCTGATTGCAGAGTGAGCGGACAGGGAGGAAGAGTGCTAAGCCAGCTGAGAGACTTTGGAAGCAGCTTGCATGCAGTCAGTCCCGAGTGAGCCTGTGTAGGTCCTCTGCATGCTCTCTACAATACAGCACATGAGTTCTGCTTTTTCAACCAGTTCTGTTTTCTGAAAGTGTTCCAGTTCCTAACCTGTCAGATAAGTGGAGGAAGCTTGTACAGCACCTTCTCTTCAATTTTCTTGGTGGCTTCTTGTGCCTGATGCTATTCTTCAAATGGTTATATATGTCTAACAGAAAGGTTTAAGCTGTTGCCTTTCCCTGTAACTGGTTTATTTTTGTAATATCAAAATGACGGTGTGTTTCTGTGTTGGGAAAAATCAATGCATGCCATACAGGTGTTGTAGCTTGCATGCTGTTGAATTTCAGAGAAGTACTAAATTTCTTTCTAATTGTAGGCTAGTTCTTACTCTCCTATCTGTCCTGTTGTTATTCTTCTGTAGAAGATTTATTTAAATGATGTTCAAAGTCTGAGAGGGTCATCTGCTGACACTTTGTCCATACTGTCATCCCCATATTGGTACTCAGCGATTACCCATAATTCCAAGCAAACAAACAGCAGAATTATGAAAGTTCAGCCGTAGGACCCGGAGTTTATTGCTGTTTAACCAAGCCTGACAAAGTGCTATTGATTTGGGTTAAGAATTGCAGTTTAATAGTCCTGTTAATAACTACGGTGTCATTGAAATTTGTGAATAGGCCCTGATCAAATCACATCCTTGAATTTTCTTTAGCCGTCTGAATACTGGGATGCTTTGCCTAGAGAAACTTGACTTTGCTTTGATGTAAATAAATTGATGTATGAGGAATTACTTAGATCCTGAAACACCTCTTAGGAAACTGACATGTTGCTGTGTTTCTCCAGAAGGGGTTACCAAGATATATCTGGGCACAGCAGGAGTTCATTCAAGGTTTTTGTCATTGTAAACAAACTGCCATCCAGACTGTGTGTGTATGAGTTTTCTCTACCTACTCCTCCCAATATACTTTAACTACCTTGAAATCTCCATTGAGGTTTTAAATGTGTTATAAATTATGTAAGAAAATCAATACTAATGTGTAGAATTGGGAGATGCTAAAGACTTCCTGGATCAGCCTTTCCCCATGCTATTCCAGATGATGCAAATTCTTCAATTCACTTTCCGTTTCAGTTACAGCGAATTTTGCATGGGTGTCCCCCTTGCCCGTCTTCAAGAGCTGCTTGCACAGAGTAATAGATCTTGACGCTCCTGAACGCTTCCTGTTGTTAAACACCTTGGTGAGAGTCTTTTGGCAAAAACCTCCAATTTATGGTCGCTGTTACTTAGTGGCTCAACCGCTGTGACTTGGCAATAAATCCAGTTGTATCCTGACCTCCATCCAGAAACAAACAAGGGAAAGAAGTTTCCTAATCAAGCAAAATCTTTGGGAAGCTGAAAATGCTGTCAAACAAGGAGTACTTGCCCTGTTTTGGTCACAACCTCATTCTTTAAAACCGCACTCCTGAGGCATTTGTATTAAGTCTTTTACACTACAGTTATAAATACCAAAGGGTATGTTTCCTTAAAGAAAGGACAGGAATTGTGTGCCCTGCTAGATGTTAAGGAGCAGCAGGTCTCAGCAGCCCTAGCCAGGGTAGTCAGAGTGAGAAATGCTGGGAGTTGCAGTTTGGTGACTTCTGGGGCCCAGTCATACTCTGGAATACAAGTGCTGTGATTCCACTTTATAACAGTCATGGCTGCATCTTAGGAGATCTTACAGTTTATAGTCTAGGGAGGCACTAGAGGAGCTCTCTGGCTGTGAATCCTAAATGCCCCTCTTTCTGCCAGTCCCAGGATTCCATGGGATGTTGTCATAACACTTAAAGCCAGGACGCAGCACTATTAAGGGTCACACAGTTCTCGTTCCTGGTTAGAGTGAAGAGTCCATTTAAAAGAAGAAAAAAGGGAGTAGGAGGAATGAATACATCTGTTGCTTAGGATCTCCACACATGCATGGTAGTTAGGTTTTGGTATCTTGAGAGTAAACACTAAGGGGAACCCTGGAAGTGTAAACTGTGAGAGGAAAGAATATGGAAAACTCGCTCGGTAGCTTCCTATTTCAGGTTCTGTTTCCTGCTCCTCTGATTCTGGAGCAGATATGCAGACTTTAAGAAATCAAGAACATCTCATCTTTAAATTCCAATTTGAATTGCTTTTCTGTGTCTGTCAGCTGTATTCCAAATGTTCATAGATTGCAGCCTTAGTCTTTTTGATCTTACCGTCTTGCGTTCAATATGCACTTTAAGAAGGAAGGGAAGTTGGGTTGATTTGGTTTTATCAGGGGGTGGGTGAAATCAACTTGGTTCTCACCACATCTTGTACAAAGATTCGTGACTTGTCTTTTGCATTTAGCAATGTGGGCTCTCACCAGAATTTGAAAAAAAATGCTCTTTTAGACTACAGCATCCATAATCCACCATCTATGAGAGCCACTAGGAGGAAGATTCTGAGAATCAGAGCCCCTACAGAGTAATCCTGTGCCTCACCTCTGGTGAGCTTATTTCATAATAAGTCCAGCATCCTGTTAGTATTCTGTTGCAGTGAAACAGAAACAGAGGGGCTACTGCTACTCCTTCTCATCAATGTGAAGAGAGGCTGGGTGAAGGCAATTCAGATCATGAAGTTGCTCTAAGCTTCTAAGAGAAGGAAAAGGAAAATGCACTCCAAGTGAGAACACACCGTCATTTTCTCTCCCTGTGGTTGACCTGAGACTGACTGTTTCTATCTGATCTCAGTTGCCTCCCTCCTACCCTTTCCCACTGGTAATTGACAGTAGCAGCGGCCCTCCTTGGAGCTTTACAGCTACCAGGCAGTGAAAAGATGTGAAACTGCACATGCAGCGCTATGCACACATACTGTATGTGACTTCAGCCAGTGTGTGTTAGCCGTTAGTCATTTGTTTGCTACCTTTTCAAAATTATGTTTTCCTTTTGCATTGTCCATTGGAGAAAAGGTCCATGTGTGAGAGGGCAAAGCTCTTTGGTTGCTTACAGCCCAGTCCAGCGCAGAGTCCAACATTCCTAAGCCAAACTAGGGCTGAATGAATGGATCTGAAGCATGGAAAGCAACATGGACTGTGGGTTCATAGTTTGATGCTGTGTGCACTGTTGAGAAAAAGCTTTCTGTTTTAGTTTGCATCTCAAATGCTAGGAATTTAACTGCCTTTAATAAATAAATAGGCATGTTTATCATTTGCACAAAATAATTCTCCAGATATTCTTTGCCATGCTTTTTTTCATTTGCTGTTGGAAAGCTCGTTTCCTCAAGACTACCCTGCAATTCATAGCTTTCTTTGATTCTAAATGAAATATCTGGAAGGAATTGCACTCTTTTCTCCTTGATTCTTCATTCTTGTTATCTGGTGGTTAGCTGGACATAAAACCTGGAAAAGTTACCTTTAATGACTCTAGTTTCCAGAACATCTCAAACAGCATGTGCATTTGTAGTTCCAAAAATAATTTTTCCAAGCTTTGGCTGGGCATTACACCAGATTTAGTTACCTTCTCCTTTCCACAATTATGTATGGCTTTGCAGCTGGTAATCAGTCAGAATCATAGGTTTATTTAGTAAATGGTAATACAAGAAGGTTTCTTTCCTCTACAAAGAGCTGCTGCTTTGAAAGACAAAAATACTGGAAATTTATCTGTTTCCATTGCAGTGTGAATTGTCCAACTTACTTCTTAGGTTGCCCGCGGGAAAAAATCCACACAATTGCACCGGTTTTATTCTAGCTAAATGAGCCAAGCGTAACTATCTGGTTCTAGCCTTGCAGCTAATGTTGTTAATTAAAGTAATCGTTCCTTGCTGGAGGATAACCTCTAAAAATAATTGAACTCATACCGCTCAGTTCTTAATGCGTCTTATGTTTGCAAGATCTACATAGTTCTATCAGTTCTATCAGTGGGGTGGTTTTCTTCTCCCACCTCAAGCTTGTGGGAATTTTCTTAAAATGCTTTGCCATTTGGTCCCAGGTTTAAATTACTTGGAGGATTCTCATGATCACAAAGAGGGATTAACTCTCCATCTTTTTGAATTGGCTCTTTTCCTTAGCTGCTGTAGGTATTCATCTTGCCCTTTAGGGCGGATGGTGGTTTGCCATGTTGTGCAAGTTTTTGTGACTGTGTTAAGCTGAGGGATAGTGACTAGCTGAAGGCAGCCAAGTGAACTATACACCTAAATTAAGGAACAGAAACTAAGTAAAATATACCTGAATTCAGTTGCTAGTCCTAATTAAAATAGACCCATTGAATCAGTGAAACTTGTTCTCTCTCGTGTGCCTCACTTTGAGGACTCCTCAACAGACAAGGAGGAACTTTTTGCCAGCATGAAAGGGAGGAGACTCGGCAGCCACCCAATCAAATGGCTGAAGACCAGCCAGGATCCTCTTCTGTTGGGCAAGTCAGGATCTGAATAAGATGAGGAGCAACCACTTAGCCTCTAAGAAAGGCATTGGCAAAAGCAGCTGGTTTGAACTCTTCCTGAGATGCAGTGTGCAGCTACTATAGAGGTTTGCTTGGGAGGAGCCCATCCAAGAATGCTGTTTTACTAACAGCAGCTGAAAAGCTGGGAGTGAAAGTGCTCAGTGTTATATGCAGGGCAGTAGCTCTGGCCAGCCTTTGAATCAGTGGCAGCCATTTTCACTTAAGATCCCTGGATTGTTTACAACTCTGTTTGTTGTGGAACCTTTTGGATCTTTGATAGTATTTCACTATCTGGGTCTCAGTCTTCGGCTGCTCTTTGCACGTGTTCTTCGTTCCTTCTTATACCATTCCTGACCTTCAAGTAACTGATTTAGTTTTCCTCAACCTCAGCTGACATACCCCTGACTCTAATCAGCTGGGCTGTACTGTTTCAGAATGGTACTTAAAAATCAGACTGAGACACATACGTAAATGTTGACTTACCAAGTTCTCATTGGTTCAGTGGGCCTATTCTAGATGGGACTAGTCATTGGATTAAGGATGTAATCATGGTTGAAAACCAAATTCTGGTTGGTTATACAAGCCAGCTTCATAACCCACAGTAACATCTACACCTTGGTTGTGCGGGAATAGGGGAGGGGGGAATATGCCAGGCAAATGCTTCCCTAGATTCTTTCTAGTTTATGTATGTAGTGCTAAACCATGACTTAGTGTTACATGCAAACCAGCCTCTTTGTGGGAATATCTTCCGAAATACAAGCTGCTCTTTAAAGTACACACTCCATTGCTTTCATTCCAAACAAATCTTTTTGTTTTTCCTGTCTTTTTTGATGGTTTTGTTTCCATAGTCAATGACATAGTGCAATATTTTGGCATAATGTGAATAGTAGTTTGTTTGGCAATATTTGTAGTGTTACATGTTCACCATACTTGGATTAAACCCCTTTTGGGATTGGCCTTCATCGATGGCCTCTGCTATGCACGCAGACTCTTTTTCTCATGTGGAATCCTGATGATATACATGTTCCACATCAACAGGGGAGTTTGTGAACACTAACTACAAATCTTTTTTCCCCAAAAATATGGAAAATAGGGCAGGTGGGAGTTGAAGGATTGTGAGGACAGGGAAACTAGTCCAGCCCTGCCCTTGTTCTCTGTGCAGTTGTTAACCGTGTAATGGCAACAAACAAATGAGGCTTTAGGTCATGTCTGGGGGCTGGTTTTCTGCCCTTGGAACCCTCTAAGGGTTACATGAACTGCCAAAAAATGAGAAACAAAACCCAAGTACTTTGAACATATAATAGTGCAGGGGAAGTCTGGCACCTATTGGAAAGGTAATTCATTGCTCCTGGAGGCTTCCAGGAGAGGCAATTCACTATTTTTTACTCAAAAATGGGTAGTTGGAGGGGCTGCTAGTAGCCCCAAAACAACCTTAGAGACCACTTGTGGTCTCAAGGCTGCACTTTGCCCACTCCTGGTTTAGAAACTGAGCATGCTGTTCCATCTTTTCTGAGAGGTTCACATAGTTAGTGTAGCATAATGGCCTGCCCCTGGGAAGAACAGCTTGCAATATTAATAGGGACCGTGTGAGTTTCTCCCCATGGAAACATGCTGTGAAGATGAGTTATTCATATAGCACAGCTCATCTACAGCAGCACCCATGAGTGTGATCCCACTGGAAGCTAAGGTCATTTGGTCAATGCTTCTGGGAAATGTTTCAGTTTCCTTTCTATAATTGAACGACATTCTCATGTGATGACTTTGCACAGTCTGTCAGTGAGCAAAGGAGGTTATATTAGAAGTTATTTCATAGTGGGAGACCGGTTGGAATCATTGTTTTGATAAATACTTCATAGAATGTGGCTTCAGCATGAGGACTGGCTCCCCAACAGTTACAATAAGCGTACTTTACATGCAGTGAAGTGAGGGAAAATATTATGACCCCTGGTTTACACCACACACGTTATTATCTGAGTATGTCTGGCCGTACACTCCCTCTGACTATCTTTTGTAGTTCATTCTTTGTGCATGCCACAGTCTGTGTAAGAATTACAGGTCACAATAAATTCCTTCTGTGTGCAGCGTTGGGAGGCTGGAGACCCAACGCAGAAGAATATATATTTCAGGTCTCTGTGTAAATGAGCCTGTAAAACAGTGTTGGAGAAGGTGTGGCCCTCTTTCGTTCCCGCAATCCTTAATCAGCATGGCTAGTTTTGAGGAATTATGGGAGTGATAGACCAAACATATAGAGGACCAAAGATTCCTTTGATTTACAGTCTCATGATGTTGACACACACCCTCCTCTCATGTTTTGTATATATTTCTAAATTTGAAACTATCGAAGATTTTCCCTCGTAAATCATGTATGAAATTAAAAAAGATGGCTCTCCATGTGAGAAATTTTGTTTTTGTCCATCTGGTGTATTGCTTTGCTTTTTCTCTAGCCTTTATTCTTGCAGTTTCCTCTTTCCACAAACAACCCAGCATGCTCTGTTCGTTTTATGTTACAGCCTCATTGCATAGTAGATACAGGAAAAGAGCATACCAGATGGCACAGAACATATATATAAAAAAAGAGCTCTTACCACAGGATTGAGATAATCTGCAGGGCTTCATTTGTGTATGTACCCAATGGGAATTCCATTTCATAGAAATGCTTTTAATCCAATGATGAGTTGACCCAAATGAATGAAATAAATGAGGAAATAGTACCTGGAAATCTTAAGACATCACCTACATCCCATGGTTTTAAGGTACATGTGGTACAAGCAGCAGTGCATTCTTCGGCAGTGGGTTCTTGTGAAGATCACCGTGTGGACAGAACATAGTATTTTGTAGGACCACATGTCATGACAAATTTATACATGGTGGTCCTAGGACTTGCCTTCTGCCCTTTTTTTTTTTTTTTTGAGTGTAGAGCCAGTGTGCATCTGCTGCCATTCATATAATGGGAGCACAGATGCCACTGGGAGAGATGGATGCAATTATGTACCATCTCACACAGAGATGCTGTAACAACAATAAGATGACTGTCAGTTCTCCATGTAGTGTCCCTGTGAGGCATGTTATGCCATTATGTTGAAGGGTATTTTCAGCCTCACTTGACAATGCACCCTGTTACCTTTTCTTTTTATTTTTCAAAATTACTTTTAAAATATAGTTGTCACACTACTTTGTCAGACTGTAGGGATTAAAAAAAATGCAAGTTTAAAGAAAACTTTACACTAATATGAAATGGAGGGAGAAATGGCCTTTGACTTGCATGGGACAGACTTTGACTTGCACAGCCAAAGTGAATTTAGATGGCTCCACCAAAACAAATATTTGATTTTTTTTCCTGGCCAATAGATTTGTGCCACTTTAAATCTAGAAAGTGTGTGGAGAGTTCCGGAAGGCAAGTAGCTGCTCACAGTTTGTCAGTGTTCATCAGCCGACAACTCCAACAAATGGTTCATAAGAATTCCTCAAATGGTAGCTGAGTGGTGTGAGACTTTGTAGTGCTTGCTTATTGTACGCTGTGCTGGAAAAAAAAAGAGGAAGATTTCTGTGCCATTCTGGGAGACCTTATGATGTCGCTTCTTACAATAGGGACTATCTGGGTCACCAGGGTTATGGGAAGGAGCTATATGTAGTGATTTCTCACATTCTGACAAAGAGCCATGCTGTAATAGCTCTTGTGGAAATGAACCGGACAAAAGGTTGGGGGGGGGGGTCTTATTGAAAAAGGCACCGACATATGCTGAGAAACACTTTTCCGTATTTCTTCCCATGTTCCATTTCTGAGCTCAAAGATCCAGAACAAGCTGTGCAAGAGAGTCTGGGTGAATAGGTGAAGTGTTCAGCCTTACAGCTTGTTTCATCCTGCTGTATTGAAGCTGTTTTAGAATAAGCAGCTTGCTGGGATAATGGTCGAAATTCATGTTTGCCTGGCAAATGGTTTGTAGTAAAGTTGAACTTGAGAGCCCTTGTTTTATCCCAGATTTCTAGAGAGTGAGATTTAGGTGAAAATCCTATACATGTTTAGCAAAGTGCAAATATATACCAGCGTAGTGAGGCTGTATCTCACAGTTGTGTATCCAGTTGTGTAAGGGGCACCACAGCCTTGAGCTCACACAGTTGGTTAATTAGCTCCTCACCCATCAGTTTGGAAGAGTGAGAGAGTGCCCTGTGTTTAGGTGCTTCCAGAATAATTGATTGTATTAGTGACAACACAGTGTACAATTACTTGGACAATTATTTTGACTCTAGTGTTGTGCTGCAGCAGGATTCTGGCCATGTACTTTAGTTATTCTGTTAACCCGAAATATCGCACGAGTGAATCATTTTCTTTACCGGATCCACAGATTATGGATCTCCTCTAAGATCTCTTATTATAATATGAAGAAATAGTTTGTAGTATGGTCTTTCTTGGACTGTACTACTTTATTTTGCTGAAGGGAATCTACATGTTCAAATGCTCTTCCATATAAAACTGTCCCAGTGTCGAAAAAGGAAGGAAGGAAGGACTGAATCCTTTCCTTTAACAGTGTGGATATGTGGAATGTAGGTAGGGAATCCTTCCTTGTGATTTGCTGTGCATTTGACATTTGGCACTCTTGAAGTGATGCAGGGTATAGGTTCAGTGAGTCAGCATAGTGTAGTGGTTTGAGAATTGGACTACGACTCTGGAGATCAGGGTTCTATTCCCTGCTTGGCTGTTGAAACCCACTGGGTAACCTTGGGTGCGTCACATGTTTTCAGCCCCAGAAAATTCAGTTTGCCGTAGGGCCACCATAGGTCAGAAATGATTTGAAAACGCAGCAATAACAATAAAATTGATTCAATCTTGGAACAGTAGAGTTTTCTTAAAAGACTAACTGAACACTCTAAAAATCCAAAGTGTGGATTGTTTTGATTCCTTTATCACAGTAGCTTTTGACATTCACTGGCTTCTTCATCAAGCAAAGATGGTAAAAAAAAAAATCATCTAGTTGAACTAAAGTGCCATTATAAGAATCACGCATTTGTTTCTTGTTTTCTTGAGATATTTTACAGGATGGTCTATGCAGCCCCCTTTCTGAGTGAAAAGTTGATTTATTGCTTTTCACTGGCAAGTAGAAACCTAACAGGTAAATGCTGTGTTTGCAGAACAGTGTAGTTGAAAAGAGAGAGAAAATCAAAATTGACCAGTTGCTTGTATTGTTAAGGCACTGCTAAACAATTGAGGACTTTTCTGCATCTATTCTTGTCCCTTGTGGAAAAACCTTACTAGATGGTGTTGGAGTGAAGCTGTTCTAAGCACAGTTTGTAATGAGAAAACTGGGGCACCAGATCCTGTCTGATCTTGGAAACTAAGCAGAGTCAACCCTGGTTAGTAATTGGATGGGAGACTGCCAAGGAGTTCCAGGTGCTGTTGGCCATATTTCAGTGGAAGGAACTGGCAAAACCACCTCTTGAGTATTTCTTGCCTAAGAAAACCCTATGAAAGTCATGGTTACCATAAGTCAACAGGTGACAGGAAGGGACGGACACACACACAAATGAATAAGAGATCTCAAAGACACCCTGTCATCACCAGCCCTGCAAACTCAGGGCTGTGGCTTCCTTGATAGAATCAATCCATCTGTAATGTGGTCTCCCTCTTTTCTGACTGCCTTCTGTTTTTCCAAACATTGGTCTCCTCTCCAGTGAGTTTTAGTATTGTCCATGATAAATAACTTTTGCCAGGAGTAGGTAGAGGAACTCTGCCTAATGAAGTGTATTAGATCTGACAGATGAGTGAATAACACATTTGGAGCACTACATGTTACATTTTTAGTGCAGTAGCAGCATATGCAAACAAGGCACAGTTACTTAGTGGAGTTTGCTTCTCTATCACCTGCTTACTATGAACAGCAAAAATTATCTCTTAATCTGATATGGGTTTCCTTATTTTTCTTACACACGTATGTTCTTGCACATGGTAACTGTCATTGTCCTGAGAAAGAAATTGATGTGTTCTGTGGTGAGTTGATGGTCACCTGCATATCTGGGAGCTCATCATATGTTCATATCTACATAAAAAACACATTTTATGGATGCATGTGAAAAAGTTTCATATTGTGCATGGTTATAAGCATTGTGTTTGTAAAACCATGTCAGTTATACATGTCGGGGGACCAGGACATGTTCCTTAACTCCTTTACAAATGGTGGCAAATTGGTATTTGCTGCCATGTAGCATATGAAATGCATCGTATTGTCTGGGATTCTCTGTTCTCTGCAATACTGTGTGTCTACTTAGAAGTTCCAATGAGTTCAGTGAGGTTTACTCCCAACCGAATGTCTGTTGGATTGCATCATTAACATCTGCACAATAAAGGAAACTATGCTGACACTCTAGAAATGAAGACAAAATATGGTTTAGGTGAACTGGAATTGAAAAGACACAGGCACATACATACTGTGACATACCTGGTTGGCAGATTAAATTTGTATTTTGAGCAATCTTACCAGCTACTTCCCATAATTGAAGCTCCTACCATGTTATTGATTGCTTTATCTGCTGAGAGTATTAAAGCCTGAAGTACCTCAGAAAATAGACAGTAACTCCAGCACAAACAAAAGAGTTTCACTTGATACAGGGCTGTAATTTTGGGGCTGTCTGAATAATTAAGGTCCTGTGACTCTGAGCATTTCAATAGAGCAGAACAGAGGAAATCCCTTGGAAAGAATGTACTTAAGAACCTTTCAATGTAATAAGGTGACTGTTTGGCTCCATCCCTGGGCCTTGGGTGCATGACACTTGATCCAGCTTTCCCCAGTCGTTGCTTGGCTCTTGGGAACCTTGGGCAGGTGAATGACTAGCAGGGGTGAGATTGTTTTACAGGCCTGGAGTTCAGAGAGTAATATATACAGTGGCATGCCTCTCTGACTGCTTGTGAAGCTGTACCATGCATACTAGATTTCAGATTGCAGGGGTCTCTCTTGTGAGAAACTTCTCTGATTTCTTAGCAGAGAACATTGAAAGTAGTGGTAGCTGTTCTGATTGCATGATGATCGATTGAGGGATTTTTAAAATGAAGTGGATAGAATACATCTGAGCGATGTGTGATTTAATTAAAGCCACTTTTAATTCCTCCTGGATTTAGATGCTGTGTTTGAAATGCACTGAGGTATTGCCATCCCAGTGTCATCATATTAAATGTTTTGAAGCTCTGTGAAGTCTAAATTAGATGAACCCAAAGCGTCCCTCCACACTCACCAAAGCTGAAAGAGGTGTATAGTTGTAATACAGAGACACGATAAATGATAGACAAAGAATTAGGAGCCATTTAGTCCTTTGAATGAATGCTAGATAGTTGCATGGTTATTTTTTGGCTGGCCTTCACTTGGAGGTCATAAATCTTCAAAAGAAAATTGGCTCCAGGAGCAAGCAGTTGCTCAACAATTCTTTTTACTTCATCTAGGTATTGGCAGCTCCTTCTTACCCAATCTTACCCCCTTGTGGCTACAGCAGTGAGGTTTATTATCTTTCCCCACTGCTTTCAGTAGTATCAGCAAAAGGACACAAGATTTTAGGATACTGATTCTACCTCATGTATTCTGTTGGCCTAAATATTACATTTCTGATATAGAGGCTAAGGACTTACAGCCATTAAGTGAGAACGGTGTTCATCTTATATAGAAAGCTTTGGCCCAGTTATCAGATATTCCTTGCAAAAGCTGATAGCAGCATGGAAACTTTTCACGGTATGGTGGCATCCCCATTGCTGATCTGTTGTTGCCTGCCATGGCCATTGTACAGAGTAGTTCACACACCGAGGTGGTTGTTGGAAGCTTTTGTTTGGTGAGTGTTAACAGGTGTGTCTTTAACCCAGCTGCTTGTCATGTTTTTGTTTGAAAGAAACTGTTTGGGGTACTTCACCGAGGGGCACATTGCATTATATTTCATATTGGTAAAGATCAGAGAATTATTTATTTATGTATCTATTTGATATTTTGCTTTTCTCCCATATGGGTCCCAAATTGGCATCTTTGGA
Source organism: Cyclura pinguis (assembly GCA_030412105.1). Lineage (NCBI taxonomy): Eukaryota > Metazoa > Chordata > Lepidosauria > Squamata > Iguanidae > Cyclura > Cyclura pinguis. The sequence goes on along the minus strand of CM059600.1, from coordinate 93,398,347 downwards.
AATTCTGAAGCCATGGGGCAAAAAACAAGTGGTTTTTTTTTTCTGGTAAGCTGGTAGGAAGAAATGGAAGTTTGTTGGAAAATTGAAATATATCACTTAAATGTTTTCATATTAAATTTAAACATTTTTACTCATTAGCAGCATATCCAGTTACATAATTTGATGTATTTATGATATTTTAAAAAATTAAAGATTTAAGTTTTGTGCAAGCAAAAATGTGAATATAGCCTGTATTAAAAACAGAGGTTCAGATTCCTGCACTCTGTGCCTTCTGAACACAGATATTTTAGGTTCTGCAATTTGAGAGAAGTAGAAAAACATGAATACATAAAACACAAGTTTGATAATAATATGGAGGAGGAGGAGGAGGAGGAGGAGGAGGAGGAGGAGGAGGAGCAGAGAAACACTTTCAAGCCGTCAGAGTCTTAAGGACGTGTCCAGCAACCTATCTGGGTATAATGTTTAATTGACCATTGAAAGTGCTGAACGCTTCAGTAGTGTATTCCCATCACAAATAATGAATGGCTTTTGTATGCAGTGTTGATGGAGATGGCAGTACCCACTTGGAACAGAAATGCATCTTGGATTTGAGTGTATGCACAGGAATTATCATTCTCTAATTGTATCAATTGTTTTGGATGCAAATTTTCATACTGCCATGTTTCTGGTATTCTGAATGAGCTAAACAAATCCCTATATCTTAGAAAACATTTCATTCATTCCAGAAGTGACAATATTTCACTGATTTTTTCCTATGTTTTCCAAATATTCATTTTTCTCCCACCAGGAAATGCAAAATTTGTCCTGTAGAGGGCAGGGAGGGATGGGGGAAGCTGTTTCCACCCAGATTTTTCAGGGTGCGTCGTATCTCTGTTGTTATTGTTGTGTGCCTTCAAGTTGTTTCTGACTTATGGTGACCCTAAAGTGGACCTGTCATGGCGTTTACTGGGGATGAGAGTGTGTAATGCACCTAAGTCACTCAGAGGGTTTCCAGGGTCATAGTCCGATGCTTGAACCACTACACCGTACAAGATATATATTTTGGTTTGATGTTTGTGTTGTAACCTTGGACAGTACTAGTAATAGCAGAGGAGAGATGGCAGTAAAACAAATGGAAGAGTCCAGAAAATCAGGAGAGCCAGTTGAAACATATCTAAAACAACAGTGCATGAGATGGATCTTTGGGAGCTAAGAGGTCAAGATGGCCTTACTTGGGAACCCTGCAAGACTGTGACCTTATAACGGTAATACTGAATGTAATGCCTGCTTCTCCAAGCCCAGTGAATGGGAACTGAAAACAGCTAGATGAAGTCACTTCAACATAAAGATTGCGTGCAGAGATGAAAGATTGATAGCCACAGGCTCAAGTTTCCTATCCGGAGGACAGAGTGGCTTGACATATTCAGGAGGGCATCCATTTCAAGGCTCATGTATTATTGATCCAGAAGCAGTTAGGTGCTGCTGGAAGACAGAGTGACAGAGAGTGGGGCACTCGGAGAAAGCCAGGTCCACTCTTCTCACAAGTTGGCAGTTGTGTGAAGGCAGCTAGGCCTACTTTTCTCACAAGTTGTGTAAAGGCAGCATGAATACAGTTGTAAACTCAGACTCAGTAGACCCGAAGCAGGTCTGAAAGAACTCTAAGGAAATACATCATGTGTGCAGGGATATTTTCTTCCCAGCTCAGACAATATAGTGGTCGACTGTGTCAGACAATAAAGTAGTAAAGCAGAATATGGATGGTGGTGGTAGTAAACATATCCCTGATTTAAATTAAGGTTCTCATTTCAAAATTAATGTGTTTTGTGAATTAGCATATATATCAATTGATTGCTGTAACAATTGAAAACATACTGATTTGTAATGTCATAGAGCATTCATGCAAACCATTAGTGGAATTCAAATCATTGGTCATTCAGTCCACATGCTAGACTTATGTCTCCATAGGGATGAGACTCTAATTTTTGTTGTTGCTCTCTGAGCACCCATGGGGATATTAAGCAAGAGTGCATACTGGAAAGTTAAGTGTGCCATTGTTATCTTTGCAGAAATTGCTCTGCAAAAGAGCTACAGCCTTCACTACTATCAACTCTACCATGATTTCTCTATTTCAGATACAGTTATCCACACACTTTTAAGTATATGTTCACCACCATATACTTTTTATGTGTGTATTGTGTAAAGTATTGTGTAAAGCAAAACAAAGAAAGTGAAGATTGTTAGGGTGCATAATTCTGCACCTAATGCCAAGTTATAGTTATTTTTCTAATGTTTGTGCATGTCATTCGTTTAGCCCTGGGTAGAGTCCAGTTTCCTTCCTTGTCATTGCTTCCTTGGTGGTTTTTGCAAAACAAAACCCGCACAACTATCTTTCTTTCTTCTCTTTCTCCCTCATAAGGGGATGACTCCACTTTATATAGTACCAGAGATGACATTTTATATTAACTTGGAGCAAGAGAACAGCTAATCCCATGACAAGGGAAGTGGACATTTCTTGAGAGTGTTAAAAGAATAGTAAAATGCCAAAGATGCAGAGAGGAGGAGATTCCAAGGATATCTCATGTGGTTAGTACTGAAAACAGCCTTAAAACTGCTGAGTAGAAAGTTTTTGCCATAAGCAGACAGGAAGACGAAGACGAAGTAGCTTGCAGATCTGCAGACAGTCTGGGCTTCTTCATGCTTTAGCTAAGTTCTTAGATTCAGAGCAGTTCCTTACCTTGGTCTGTGCCAAGCACAAAGGGGATGTGTGTGAGTCAGTGAGTCAGTGTGTGCATGTGCATGCATGCAATAGATTTTTGTTGTTGTGTGCCTTCAGGTTGTTTCCTAAGGGTGGGTTTTCTTGGCAAGGTTTGTTAGGAGGGGGTTTGTTAGAAGCCTTTGCCCTCCTCTGAAGCTCAGGGAGTGTGACTCACCCATATTCGCTCAGTCGGTTTCCATGGCCAAGCCCTGGTCTTCAGAGTCGTAGTCCAGCACTGAAACCAGCACACCAGGCTGGCTCTCTACAGTAAACTTACTTAATAAATTGAAGAACTCAGACTCTTTCAGTGGAAGAGTATGATTTGAAAACCACTGCCAGGCAGAGTATGCGTAGCCCTGTCTTTAAACTACCAGAATCTGGGGCTGATTGCAGGAGAGTGGAATGCTGCCCTACTACTATGTCCTAATGTGGTCAAAATACTGGACAGACCAGGCCATGGGTCTGACCTGTGAAGTTGATATTTTGATTGGGGCTTTACATGTTCTGGTTCAACCTACTAGACAGTCTCTTACTTGTGCTTGCAATCCACTTCCTGTCTTCTTCAACGTCTTCTTTTGTGAACAGATGGTTGAGGGATATAGTGAGTCTCTTTCTCATACAAGACAAGAAGAAACAAGTGGAGAAAGAACTCTTGCTATCCCTTCTCTTATCAACACCTCAGAGTAAGGGCAGAGGATGTATAAAAAGTAAGGTAAAGTGAGAAACAGTGTGTGGAGGCTTTATTGACTTCTGCAAGCTACCAAACAAGTGAGGGGTTAAGGGAGGGGGCAGGTACCACCAAGCATCAAGAGTGAAGACCCCATCCCTGAAGAGATGGTGAGTGGATTCCTGGATGCTTGTACTTAACTAGTCCTGCAAGTGCAAATGATGGCTTTTGTTTAAAATGCAGAGGAAGTAAAGGGAGGGGGGAAATGTAATCCTTGTTGTAGGGCAGCGTCGGGCACCCTTCCTCAACCTAGTGCCTTTTAAATGTGTTGGAGAACGGCTCCCAGTTGGCCATGGAAGCTATTGTCCAACACATCAGTAAGGCAACAAATTGGAGGAAGATGCTGTAGAAGAAAACCAGAGAAGCTCAGGTACTAGATACTTGGTGGATGGGCAGGGCTTTATGCAAGTTGTGGTTTTTATGACTTGCAGGACTTCCTGTTCCTCCCTATAAATTTCCTGTTCCCTGTTCTTTTGCTCCTCATTTGTTCTTTTGCTTCCAGCTTTTTCTACATATACTGCTTTCTTTTCTGAACTAGTTCCTAACAAAATTTTGAACTGTTTGCAGATGGAAGACTTGGCTGCAGAGTCAAGAAGTACAGACAAATGTATAATTTATTAGAGAAATTTGGGTCCTGCGTAGTTAGAAAGAAGGCAAAGATGATCCTTGGTGTGTGTGTGTGTGTGTGTGTGTGTGTGTATTCTTATGGCATCTCTGTGCCCAAATAGATGTGTGTGCTTGTTTTTTGAGATGATCAGGAAGCAAAGTGGAACAGATACGGCCTCTGCTGGTGGCTGGAACTGATGAACCTAAGCAGCGCTGAGTGATGGCTTCAGGAGCCCTTCAGAGCTGCTCTTTATTAATAAGTCAAATTGAAATGGTCTCCTTTTGTAAATCAACTAAATTGGCTATCGATGGAGCATTCACTCTCCACCTTTACAGACGGCATTGTGTGTTAAGCCTTTCCTTCAAAGGTTCTCTGTTACTAAGTCTGATTAAACTCTCCAGATTACAAAGGATGCTTGTAATGAGCACTTCCAGCACAATATTGGGAAGCTCAGATCTAGTAAGAGCCAAATAATTAATCCCTGTTAAACCCACACTTGGTATTTTGCAGAGTGAAGACTATCTTTCTTAGAAATGAGATCAGAGTCTACAGACCCACAAAACATACAAGTGAGAAATGAATTACATGGATGTTACAAGTATAGCTACAGGTATTAGTTTGAGCATTTGGTTGTAGGACTAACATTTTACATAGTTGAATATATTGGGTAATGAGAACGGGAATGACTTGACTCCACAGGAAACATTCTACATAGCTCGATTGCCAAAAGATCCTATGAAAAGATCCATCTCTGGAAAATCAGTGAGAGAAGCAGCTATGTGGGTAAGTGCCCAGAGCATGCAATGGAAGGTAGATGGATGAGCCTTTGCTCAGAAGGTAACATTCCTAACCTTTATAGAAAAGTAATTTTTATTTTGGGATGCACATATCCCTGAGGCCATTGCATACATTGCATACAGTGAAGCATTGGTTCTGGCTTTTTATATATGTATGTATGTATGTAATTTTCAGACGTATAGCTATGTTAGTTTGTTTCAACAGATCAGAGTCCTGTGACTCCTTTCAGACTGCTCAATTTATTCTAGCATCGTCTTTCATAAACTGGAGTGTAATCCATGAAAATTCACACTAACATACATCTCTCCGTCTTCGGTTCTTTGCAAGTACAATACTGCACCACCATCATGCAGAAAAAAATGGAAGTCTGGGAGCCTTTGTTGTTGGGGAGGGAGCTTGCATTGAGTCTGTAAGATGTTATTGTCTTAGGAAAGTACAGATCTGTAGGTCTCCAGAAAGTGAAATCTCAGTGCCTCTACTTTCCCGATTCAGAACCAGGAGCAACACCTTTGAAAAGGGTGTAAGATAAACTTCTTTAGTCATGGGGTGTTGTTGGCTGTCCTATCAGGTCTGTCCTCAGGCAGCATTGTTGATCCCATCCCAAAGAGGGAAGTGTGTGTTTGTGAGTGATATAAGAAGGCAGGAAGAACTGGGACCAGGGGTGCTTTCACACTACACGGTATTAGCACTGTCAGGTCCCCTTTTGACTTACGGCAATCCCATGAATTTCATATGGTTTTCTTAGGCAAGTGAGATGGGATAGAGCAGGGCTACTGCAGTCCTTCTGAATATTGCCCAGAGACAAGGTGTGCACAGATCAGACAGCAAAAGACTATGGCTGGAATCCTGTCAGTTAGTGCTGACTAGAATATACCCACTGAATCAGTTATTGAATATTGAGATAACATGTAGGTAAATCAAATTGCTCTAACAGCATTATAGTTCTGACTGATACGTATAATCAGGGGCATATCTAGGAAGAAAAATATTTAATTCTCGGAATCCCGCATGCTTCCATTCGCTCATGCTGGCTAAGGAGTTCTGGGAGATGTAGCCCCCAAAAGAAAACCTTTTTCCAGGCTCTGGAAACTGCTGTTCTGTAAGGGTACTCTGTGTGTGTGTGTGTGCGTGTGCGTGTGCGCACATGCATGCACATGTGCCTTCACATTGCTTGTTGACTTACAGTGACCCCATGAATTTTATAGGGTTTTCTTAGGCAAGGAATGCTCAGAGGTGATTTTGCCAGTTCCTTCCTCTGGCATGAAGCCTAGGGCACCTGGTATTCATTGGCAGTCTCCCATTCAACTACTAACCAGAATTGAGGCTTCCAGGAGCAGAGAGGATCTGGTGCCTTTAGGGTATTGAGGACCTCATATTCTACTTTAATTGCCATGGCAACTTTCTGTGGAATCCTGGGAGTTGCAGATTAGGGAGTGGCATTTAGAATTGTCAGGCAGAGAGTTCTAGTACCTCAGCAAACTACAAATCTCAGGGTTCCATAAGATGTTGCCATGGCAGTTAAAATAGAATATAGTGCTATAATGGTGTAGTGTGAAAGAACCCCAGGTTAGACACCTCTTTGGTCTAGCTTTTTCTTCCTAAAATGACCGGCCAGGTATATACAGGAAGCCCATTGGTAGGACAATAAAATGGCTCAACTTATGTCTGTCAGCAACTGGTAAGCAGAAGTATAGAGTCTCTTGTAGTGGACAGAGTATAGAACCATCATCACTAGTAGCCACTGGGAACCCCATTCTTTGTGACTATATCCAGCCCCCTTTTAAACACATTCTTGATGTATATGTGTGACACAGTGAAGGGACTGTGTGAACAGAAAATAAATATGTGTGTTTGTAGTGTGTGTAGACTCAAGAACAATTGGGTGGAAACACACATAGGGCCTGTATGGATAACAAAAATTCTGTATCAATAAAAGTGTGTATTTGGATTTCTGTTCTGCTTTTTTTGCCAGACATGTAACATTCAGCCATGTTAAAAATCAACCCTAAGCAGTCTGTAGGATCAACCTGGTATGAATTGCTTTGTGACTGTCTAATATACTGGGAAACAATGGGCATTAGACCTGCATATGTTTGCAAATTCCTGTTTTGGCTGCTGCCATAGCTGGAAGAACAAGCACCTGGGTAATCAGGTATGAACAAGTTGTCTCAGTAATCCTGTGATCCCGTAATCTGCCAAGTCGGAATGCGCAAAGCATTATTCTCTTACTTGCATTTAGCTTTGATTAGCTGGAAATCATGGGAAAGAGCAGGAGGAGTGTCAAATTCTCCAAAGCAGTTCCGCAAACAGCAGGCAGCTGTTATGTTTGTCTCAGCCCTGAAAGAGTTAGCAAGATCCAGTTTCCCCTGCTGATTGTAAAACATGCCTCAGCAAGCATAGTAAAGGATATAGTGACCTGATGCAGAAATATGCCCTGATTTGCAAATGAGTAGTCATCCACAAGAGCACATCCTGACCAAGATCCCGCTTAACCTGAATTCAGATCCTGGATAAGATGCAAACTTGCTTGGATTACGGGTCCAAGAATTGCATAGCCACTGAGAATTGTACTAAAAAACAGTAACTTTTCCAGGTTTTTGTATTAGCTGTGGCTGGTGCAGTTGTAACTGAAAATGACAGAGGTAAAATTAGTTCAGAAGAGAAACATGAGTTCCCAGAACTGATTTCCTGATTTCTAAGTCATTGTCTGTGAAGATCCAGTATAATGGTTGGCACCAGGTCAATGTCACTGTTACCCCTAGTTCAGAACCCACATTGTGCAGATCTAGAAATCAGATGCTATTTAGAGCTATCTTGTGTATATTAAATGTAAATGTATGTAATTAAAGTATAATTATTATAACATTTATTGTGATTAGACAGTGAAGTGAATGGTGCCTGTGTGCTTGTAACTCCTTCTGGCTCATTTCTCTGTTACTGTCAAGTGTTCTTGTAGTGAAACAAATGCTGTCTTGCGAAATGCAATTCCTACTTGCTAACCCATGTCAGAGTTCTGTGTGCCCATGTTTGGTGAAAGGAGTGAGAACACTTGGGGGGAATTACATCATCTTCAACTAAAGCAGTTCAAATCCTTCCTGTTGTACATCAAGGGCACTTTGTTTTTGTTTGTAACATGCCACCAGCAGGTTTTCACATGGCGGTATCTGCCCACCTCTCTGAGGGCTGAGATGGTTGCCATTCTTTCAGGTTCATAGCAGATTATCCTTGAAGGGTCAGCGTAGGACAGGCAGAGGGCGAATGCCAGAGCAGCTCCAGTTCCGATCCCTATAAATGTCTATCTGTTCCTTTGCTTGGCAGCCTGCTGGGGAGAGGTCACATGCTTCAGGACAGACCGTCTGAAGCAAAACAGAGTCAAGTCATGGCCTGAGCAAAAACAGAGTTGCTTCTGCCTATCATCACTACCACCCTTTCCCGCAGTCCTTTCCCCTGCTTTGTATACGTCTTGGGATTCTCTGTATATTCAATAACCTGTCACCTGAGGCCACCCAGCCTTTGCAGGCCAAAGTATCTGCTAAATGTGGGATATTATGTTCACCCAAGCCAAGTATCAAGTTCACTGGATCACATGTGCTTGCAGTCGGTATTTAACTCTGAAACTTCTGTGAGAGTCCATACTTCACCATACAGGGTCTATCAGTAGCAGTGAAATCTACAATTCAGAAAGAGATTTTATTGTTCCCCGTCCTTTTCTTTTCTTTCTTTTCCTTGCTCCCTTCTCTCATTGTGTTGAAGACTGGAATAACATTTGGTCTACCTTTTCAAATCCTGATCAACATGTTTCTGATTCTTTTAGCCACTACGGAATTAAAGGATTTTTTTGCCAAGGCTCGAAATGGCTCGATCCGTCTCATCAAGATAGTCATTGAAGATGGTAAGTTTATGTTAATTTGGTTTCTTTGCAGCAGCTTGTTTCTTTGCTCTGTGCTTTGTTAGATTTCATCATAATCTAACTTGGGCACCACAAAAATACCAGGGAAGAATTTTGGTAGAAGTTGCTGAAAGGTAGTGGCGTCTCATGGAAGCAACATGGCTGTAAATTGAAAGGATCCGGGGATATTATTTTTAATTGATATCAGTCTCCCCTGCCCAACTTTGCAATGAAATGTCTTTGGGACATATTATGAAGTTCTCTGTATTTTTAACATTTGTTCCTGTGAATGTCCTTGCTGAGGTCAGTGGAAGTTGTTTAGGCTGATGAGACAACTATACAATTGACTGTTCTCCTCTCCAAGTTCAGTTTTTTAGCTGCCCTCAGGACTTGTCTTTCAGACAGTATGTAAAGCATTTTTCAGTACATCCTACAGTTTTAGCATCTGATATGGCAGCAGTTGTTACAGTGTTTAAGAGAAAGCAGAGATCTCAATACTCTTGTATTGATTAGGTGGTGGTGTTTTTCATGGCTGCGGTGGAACTTGTGTCAAAGAGCACGTGTTGCATCCCACTTGCAGTGCAATACTAAGCACATCTACTCAGATGAAAGTCCCGTTGATTTCAGTAGGATTCTGCTGCCAGAGAGAGTCATCTCTATCAGGTGTTTAGGCTTTTTATATGAAACTCTTTTGAAAGAAACCTCTTTCTTTGAGCAAAAAAAAAAAAAAAAAATGACAGCTGCAGCGTAGTCTACAGAATTGCATATAAACATGAGTCTTGCTGTTGCATCCCTTCAGCTCTGTTTTTTGGAAACACAGCCCAGAATCTGTCAAATTTTCTTTCCTGGTAGTATCTGGTTACGGATCACGTGTTGGCTCTTTAACAGGGGATTGTCTTACCAAATGTAATCATGTCTAGATGAAAGCTAGCCTGGAACCCTGCTTTCTTCCCTGGTGTGCTATTTTCTGTGCGGGCAAAATATTTTTATGGAAGGAACTTTCTTTCATGGGAACTCCCACTTCCCAGTTTGAGGTGATATAACCCAATTATGGGCTTTTCTCCTCAATGATGCCTTTGTGTTTTTTGTTTCCCAGTCACCTCTTCGTTGCAATTTGGAAAAACTACTTCTTTGGTCTAAGCTCCCAGAATCTCTCAGCCAGCATGCTGGCTGAGGGAGGGGTGGAGTTTTAGGACTTGCAGTTCATGAAGGAAACTTTTCCAAACTCTGCCTTTTTCTCATCTTCCTGTTTGCAGATCAGGTACTTCCTGAAGAAAGCTACTTCTGTTTCATTTAGCATTCTTTCATATCCCATCCTCTACACCTATTTAATTGTGTTGTTTCTATGCTGGTGAATAGGCTGATCTGAGACACTTGGAAGTTAGTTCATGAATATGGACTAGGATGGAATTTTTCAGAGAAGGCACATAGATCCATCTGTAATGGAATATTCATTTTCTAAATACAGTCTTCCCTCCACATTCACTAGGGTTAGAGGCACAGGACCCCCGTGAAAGTGAAAAAACCGTGGATAACTCTAGGCCCTCCCAAACCATATTTAGCACACAAAAAAGTATGATCACCATATTCAACCCACCATGGATTCCTTTGAGGCATCAGGGTTCCATCACAAGGCAGAAGTGGGTGGCTTGGGGGGACTTACTGCCACCTCCGCTGCTGCCCCACACCATTTTTAATAGGGACTTACAAGCCTCGTTTGCAGTTTTGCAGTTTCACAAGGCTTGGAGTCCCTATTAAAAATGGCATAGGGAGGCAGCAGAGGTGACAGCAAATAATCCGTGAATAATCAAATCTGCGAAAGTGAAACCCACATATGTGGAGGGCTGACCGTACATTAATTGTCTTATGACTAGTTGTCCCCAAATAAGTGTTTTATTGCTTTCTAGAAAAGTAAATTTCACATTAAGTATTCATGCTGCTGACTTTGGTTGTTTCCAAGCTAGGAATGGGAGTATCTGTTAATTTTGGTTTCTCTCCATTTCTAATTTTCTGCTCGTAAATTCTTATCAAACTTTTCTACCTCAGTTTGCAATTGTTTTCAAAAAATTTTTTTTAAATTACATGGAAATTCTTATGCATTTTCATTTAGATTTCTCCTGGTATACGTATTTTTGTATGGTGTTTCCCCTACTCGTATTTACTCAATTTGTGTCTTGCCTTTTTCCATTCTGGGACCCAAGGCAGTTTAAAGTATAAATGGAAACCAAATACAAATAGAACAATGAATGATACGAATGTTAAGCAACAATTAAATAGACCACCATATTAAACGATATAAAAACATTAACTTAAAGCAATTGAAAAGCAATTAAAATATAATGATAATGGTTAAAATACAGCACACCCCAATCAAAAGGGCTTCTGCAGTGGCCAGATAGCAGTCAAAAGTCTAAGCAAATAAAAAGGTCTTTGCTTACCTGTGAAAGCATTGAGAAGGTTCTATCCTATGTGCTCCTCAGCCATACCTATGATGATGGTACTTCTTTGTACTTTATTTTCCCCTGGTAGATGTATTTGGGCACACTTTTGTGGTTGGAGAATTGCATTACACAATTCAGAGAAGTGAATATTGAAAGATAACTGTGTTCTGGTTTTCATATTAGTAGATTCTCCTTAGAGAGCCAGTATGGTTTAGTGGTTTGAGTGTTGGACAGGGACTGTAGAAGACTAATCCCTGGTCAGCTATGGAAACCCATTGAGTAGCCTTGGACGAGTCATAGTTGCTGAGCCTAAGTGGAAGGCAGTAGTGAACCTCCTCTGAATAAATCCAAGAAAACCCTATAATAGGGTCATCATAAGTTGGAGTGGAATTAAAGGCACAGAACAACACCATTAGAATGCAGTCTGAGCCAATTTTCCTCTGTTGATATGCCAAGATTGCTTAAGGCTGTAGAATACTTAAGAAAAGATGGTGGTCTGGTGAGTTATCCAAAGTTAGAGCATTTTACTTCTGTGTCTACTTCAAGCCTTGGCCTTGAGAAGGTTATACAAAATCTGACCGTGCTTCTCAGAATAGACGTCCAAGGAGGCCAGTGGAACTTGAGTTAATCACCATGTATGGAAAAACTGGGTAGTGGGAGTGGGGGTGGTGTTCGCTTCAGTTTGATGATCTTTAGAAAGATTCTACGTCATGAGAATCTTGCTAGGATGAATCCAGATGTATGAATCATGTCCTGTCTTTTCAGTATAGCTGATTCAGTGTTAGCCTATTTAGGAGTAGTTGGATGTATTTCTGTGAATGAAATGCAAGACATGCACTTAGTCGTTACTGAATGAAGTATTTTTATCTATATGACATACGGCTATAAAACTTGAAGGCTTGTTGGGGGAGCTACATAGAAGAAATATAAATCATGACTCTAATTGTCCATATTTGGTGAACAAATAAATACAAGTCTGGTTATGACTGCATACATCTCTCTTGTGTATCAATGTAGAGCTTGCAAGAAGTAAGGTATAAACCCATTAATGTTCCTTACAGTAGCATGCAATCTTTGTCATATTGTTATGTGAACAGAACACCCTGTGTTTTTGTCCAAAAAGCACCAGATCTTGTCTGATCTTAGAAACTAAGTGGCGTCAGCTCCGGTTAATACTTGAAAGGGAGACCACCAATGAATAGCAGGTATTGTAGGCCAGTGCTCCTTAACCTTTTCTTTACAGGAGACCCCCTGCAAATATTATTTTTGCCAGGGACCCCCAAGACTTAACTCAAGATTTAAATATTTAAATTTTCAAATATTTTATTTATTAAAGGCTTTTGGAGACTAGGATTAAAATCCTTACTCAGATGCTATGTGACCTTGGGCAGGTCACATCCAACCTCAGAGGAGGGCAAAGGCAAACCCCCTCTGAACCCCCCCCCAATTCTGAGATTGGTTAACTTTAGGGCGGCCATACATCAGAATTGACTTGAAGGTGCACACCAACAAAGTGCCACTCTCAGGGGAAGGTCCTTTATAGTCATTTATGTCTCTCTCCTTCGTGGCAACTCTAAGGTGAACCTATCATGGGAATTTTCTTGGCAGTATTTGTTGCCTTTGCCTTTCTCTGAGGCTGAGAGAATGTGACATGCCTGAGATCACCCAGTGGGTTTCCATGGCTGTGTGGGGATTCAAACCCTGATCTTCAGAGTCATAGTTGGGGTATGCAGATACGCCTGTTGCTGTGTGCCTTTTGTCGGGAACACAGCAGTGGGGATATGTGTGTGTGAGGTCAAACTACTCCCTTGTTTGCAAACAAGGGTGCAGTTTCAGCACCAGCAACCCCCCACCTCTGCCACCTCCCTGTTGCTGCTGCTCTTCGTGTGCAGCAAGGCTTTGCAGATCTCCTATGAGGGCTCCCTGGATCCCCAGGAGTCCCTGGACCCTAGATTAGGAACCACTGCTGTAGGCTACGTTTTAGTGGAAGGAACTGGCAAAACCACCTCAGTATTCCTTGCCTAAGAAAACTCTATGAAATTCATGGGGTTGCTGTAAGTTGACTGGCAACTTGAAAGCACACACACACACACACACACACACACACACACACACGTCAAGCTAATGCCTTCTCCAGGTGTTGAAAGGATGCATGTGGTCATGGGTGGTCCTGAGGCCTCATTGCTGGCACCTGCTGCCAGTAGGCTTGGTAGCCATGCCCCCTGAACAACCACACATTTGGCTAGTACGTGAAGAGACGCAATTCGTGTATCAGCCTGCTTACACAGAGCTTCTCCCCGCTTATTGGCCGTATCAGGGCCAGGGGATGGGGTTAGCCCACAAGGGCCTGTGGAACCCATCAGGTATTAGTTCTTCCCTACTTACGAGAGCTGAAGCCTTTTATATGCAAAATAATCTGCCCCTGCTGTTGGAAACATTTTCGATATCTAAAGATGGGAAAAAGTTGTGCCACATGTTTAATGGAAACCTTTTTCCTCTGCCACCATCTGTCCCTTCCCACTCCGGAGGCCTCCGCTGCGCTGTTTGACCTGCTTTCTGACTCTCTGCCTGAGCCACATGAGCCTTCAGATGTTTTTCCTGTCCTTGCCTCTGATGTGTTTTGTTTTGATAGGGCTGCTTCTAATGATAGGAAGCCCTGGCTTTAGGAAGTGATCTGCAAATGACCTGATGTGCATTAGGAGTGTTACAGGTTGGCCCTCTAGGGTGCAGTGCTGTGAGATTTTCAAAGTAATTTCCATTCCCTCACAGAGCAGAGTGTGTTCAAGGAAATTAACGTCACTTCAGCAGAGCACAAAAGCAGATGTGCTAGCAACAAGAAAAGGGACTCTGATAGAATGATTTGTATGAGATGAAGCTCTAACGGCTGCTCGACTGGAAAACCCCCACACATATTTCTACACCTTCAAGGACTGGAAATGAAAACAGTATTTAAATTATTTCTGTGACTTGGCTTGAAAGAAGTGCTGATCTTTTGGACGATATCCGAAAACAGATTTCAGTGATATCTTTGATCACAAGTTCACAGTTATCATTTCTGCAGCTCTCCGGCTCTTGCTGGACTGCAGGTTCCAGGAGCTCTAGCCAGCATTGTCAGTGTTGACGAATACTGGGAGTTGCAGCACAGTAATATCTGGGAGGCTGCATGATTCCGACTTCAGCTGGATAATGCATTGGTTTACATGTGCATGCATGAGATGATATGACTCAGCTAAAGGGCCAATATTGTGGAGGCTAATCCTGTAAGGGTTTGGATGAATCTGTAACCTATGAAATTGCACTAAATAAAATCTTAGTCGTGTTGAAAACACAACCTTGCAATTGAAAATTTATGTTCTTTTGATTTTTTTGTTGTTGTTATGCTTCTCAGATTTTTGTTGTGCATGTATTTAGGATTAATGTTTTAGACTGAGATGACTTTGGTAGATGTCTCGCTTAGGATGTCACCAGGTGCTTCTGTATATGGTTTCAAATCACCTATCTGCTTGTGGCAGGCTATGAATTTCATAGTGGTTTCTTTTGTTAGGAATACTTAGTTCCTTCCTCTGAAATATAGCCTATAGCACCTGGTAATTGTTGGCTGTCTCTCCATCCAAGTACTAATCAGGGAAGACCTTGCTTAGCTATCAAGATCCAACAGGATCTGGTTCCTTTAGGGTATAATATAGCCAACATGGTACAGTGGCTTAAGCATTGGACTACGATCCTGGAGAACAAGTCTTGCCAAGAAAATCCCATGATTGGTTTGCCTTATGGTCGCTTTAAGTTGAAAGCAATGTGAAGGCACACGACAGCAACAGTAGAGGTTAAAGCTTCTCTTCCTTCCACTTCTTTCATTCCCTTCCTCCTCCTTCAGATTAAATTAAATTTGGCAGTATTGCATTACAATCTAAGCCTCACTTAAAACAAATAAAACATATGGGTGTCACATAGTGGCCATTGATAAACACATTGTTATATAATTTTTGTGTTTGATAAAATAACTTTTATTTTTGTTTGTTGTGAGGAGTGTTAAGCAATAACCTGTAATTATTGGTACTGAAAGTGTATTAGAGGTCAAATCTAGATGTTTGTAACTAGTGTCTTAAGTTTTCATTGATAAAATAAGACTGACTAGAGTTAGGGGGGTAATTGGTTAAAAGTAACATAGTTACATCTAATTAGTTGCCCTCCTGGCAGTGAGGGTATAACAAAGTAATAATGTTACCTTTCAGAAGTAATGGAATAAGTGGTGTAATGAGTAACATTGTCTAAGTTACTTTTCAAAGTTATTTTTTAGGATATTTTGGTAAAATGTTTCAAAATGTTTATGCTATTGTGTTATCAACCCTAGTATGCCTAACTTCTTTTAGAAAGGGAAAAACAGTGAGAAGTAACAAGCAGCGTAAGGAGCAACTTAACAGGGTATTTTGCAAACATTGCAGTGCGTGGCAACAAGTAATCAAAAATCTCTAAACACTACAAGTAACAGGTCTGGAATTACTTTTAAATAGTAGTTTCACAAGTGTTACGAGAACATAACACTTCCTTGTATAAGAAGAGGCTGAACTGTGCAGCCCTAGAAGCATGTACACTGAATTCTTTGGGGGGAAAAAAACTAGTAGGATGATGCTTCCTATAGAAACAGGCAATGGTTCAGATTGACAGAGATTGGAATGCTAGAACTAATAGGCTGGATGGCCTCTTTCTTATAATGGAGGGGGGGAAATGTGGCTGAGTAGCTGAGGGGCAGTTTCTGACCTGTCGCTGGTTGAAAAGTACAAGAGGTGCTCACTTCTGGACATGACTGCCAGGTTCCTTGAGGTTTTTTGCCCCTTTTTTTGCTAGATCAGGTGGGAGAGGTTTGAAGCAAATGTGCTTTCTCTTGGGATCCTTGGAAGGGAGCTTTTCAAACCCAGCCTTTGGGGGAAGTTGAAGGGCTTGAGAGTTCTAGGTGTGAGGGAAACAATGATCGAAGCCACCTGGAGTCTCATGGACTACACATTCTTCACTCTGCCCATTCAGGGTTTTTTTGCTCCTGACAACAGCCATAGTTTGATGTTGTGTGTCTTGGAACAGTTTCCAGAGTTATGGCAACCCCAAGGTGAACCAATCACAGAGCTTTCTTGGCAAGATTTGTTCAGAGGGGGTTTGCCTTTGCTATCCTCTGAGGCTGAGAGAATGTGACTTGCCCAAGGTAAATATATATTTATTTGATTAAAATTCCTAAGAAAGCTTTCCTAAATTCCCGTGACAGCAAATATGTAACAAAGTAGGCATTTAATAACTTTTAAAAGGTAAAGTATAAGTACTGTACAAAATTGTATATTTAACATATCATTTTATAATATTATAAGTTTTTATTTTGAAGCCAGAGTCAGAGTTGGTACATTTCTACTGACTCTCACTCCACCCAAAATTGCTTTAGTCTCTGACTCCAACTCTGACTTCATATCCCTGCTACAAGTGAAAAGCGGATTAACATGCCTGGCTAACATTTGTGGATTCCAAAGATATGTGGCACCTTTTGAACTGTCTGCTGTTTTTTCAGTGTGGTCCCTCTCATTTCTGTGTACACACTTACTGATGAATTCCTGGAAAATCTCTAAGTGCAGGCCACTTCTTTCATGGCCGCAGTCTGCACATCTCATAGACAATAGCCTGAAATTAGTCAATAGTCAGGGCATTTAGTATGAGCAAAGAGCCGTGCACGTAAATTTCTGTAGCTGATCGCATCATACAGTCATAGAATCATAGAGTTGGAAAAGACCACAAAAGCCACATTGAGTCTAGTTCTCTGCTATGCAAGAATGCACAACCAAAGTGCTCGCAATAAATAGTCATCCAGCCTTTGTTTAGAACCTCCAAGAAGGAGAGTTCACCACAGTCTGAGGCAGCGCAGGCCACTGTCAAACACTGTCAGGAAGTTCTTCTTAATGTTTAGATGGAATCTCTTTTTTTGTAGTGTGAAGCCATTGTTCCATAACCTAGTCTCTGGAGCAACATAAAGCAAGCTTGCTCTATCCTCCATATTATATCCCTTCAAATAATTAAACATGGCTATCAGGTTACCTCTTAACTTTATGTTCTCAGGCTGAACATACCCAACTCCCTAAGACTCTCCTAGTGGGGCTTCGTGGTTTCCAGGCCTTTTACCATTTTGATAGCCCTCCTCTGGACTCATGTTCAACTTGTGATCTACTAAGAATTCTACATTTTTTTTCACATGTACTGTGGTCAAGCCAGGTGTCACCCATTCTATATCTGCATTTTTGTTTTTTGTTTTTGAGTATGATACCTTGCATTTCTTCCTATTAAGATCTACTAAGGTAATCTTGAATTTTGATCTTGTCCTCTGGGAATTTAGATACCCCTCCTAATTTGGTGTTATCTGCGAATATGATAAGAATGCCCTCTTTTCTCTCATCTAAGTCATTGATAAAGATGTTGGATAGCTTTGGGTCCAGGACAGAACCCTGTGGAACCCCACTAGTCACTTCTCTCCTGACATTGGTGATCACCTTTTGGGTTTGGTTTGTTGACTCAAATCAAATCTACGTAACATTAGCTAGTCCACATGTTACCAGCTTGTAGTCTGTTTCTTTCGTTTTTAGCAGCTAATAAATGGATGGCAAATGCATGTGGGGCATAGTTGACAAGTTGTCTGTAGAGGAGAGATGACACCAGAACCTGAGAAGGAGTGGAGAATTTGTGGAATTCCAGGTTATATTGGACTGCAGTGCCCATCAGCCCCAGCTACCAGTGGTGAGGGGCAATGGAAGTTGTAATCCTTCAACATTTGGAGGGCCATATATCCCACATTCCCAGTCTAAGACCGTTGTATTCTGATGCAAAGGGAACATAACACACCAAAGCTGTGTGAATGTTGCTGGAAGAAATGATTCCTCATAGGTGATTAAACACAGTCTCCTCTTTCTGGTATTGTTGAGGCTGGAATTTCAGGTTCCACTCCCCTGCCCTATTGACATAGCACAGAATAACATTTGTTATTTCTAATCTGTGCACTAATCTGTGCACTTTAAAAAATTAATCTCTGTTTATTAACATCTCTTTGACTCACAAAACTGGGTGTGTCTGCTATGATTTCTGGCACAACAACAAAGCCTTTTCTACAGCTTGCAGATCAGATGGACTCAGGTGCCAAATCAAAAAGTATGTTACTGTAGATTTATAGAGTCAGGTGAGTCACTAATGCTTATACTGATTCCAGTGAAGAGCTGTTTTTCTGTCTTGCATTCAGATTTAAAAAATGAGTACTTTTTCTGAAATGTGGAATTGGAGAGGTAGGAGATGCCTGTACTGGAGCATCAAGTTATAGTGACAACTCAAAGTGACAAAGGAAATACAGTCAACCCTCCATGTTTGTGGGTTTCACTTTCACAGATTTGATTATTTGTGAGTTTCTTCAACCCCTGCCCCCCCCCCGAGCTTCTTTCCCTAGAGAACCTTCCCTCTCAGTGCCTGCTATCAGGCCACGCAGTCTTTTAAAAACTGGCCTCTGGTCTGCCTCCTCCTCCACCAGTTGCTGCCTGACCAGCTAAGGAAGGATTGCAGCCTGATTTCTCAGCATCACAAACCCTCTTCCAATGCCTCCCGCACACTCAAGGAAGGAAATGGGCAAGAGAGAGGAAGTATAGGGACACCATGCCGACCTATCTCTTTTCCCTGACCTGGGTTGGATCTTGGATGCCTGCTCTCCACACCATGTCTCAGTCTCCTTCCCACAGACACACAGACACACACACACACTTTGATATTTGCAATTTTCCCACTTTTGCGGGGGTCCTGTGCCCCTAACTCTAGTGAATGTGGAGAGCCAACTGTATAATAAATGTCAGGAGGCAAGTCACCAGTTTGGTTGTGAAATTGCTGTACCGTCTTGCCACACAAAAAGCCAGTCTGGGTAGTGGCTGGTGAAAGTGAAGCTCGAGGCTATCAGAAGTGTTAGAAAAGGAAAGAGAATAAACAGCTGTGCTGAATTGCAACTCCATCTCCACCTCTGAGTAAGTAGACTCAAATATTTTTTAAAGGTCTGTTCCTTGTACATGTTTAACTAATCTTTGATATAATTTTTTTCTGATTTGCACAAGTCCCTTGCTTTTCTGCTGTTGCCTGCCTAACATGCAGGCAGTTAAGAGTTCAGCAAGTCTGGCTTTACTGGCTTTACTGTAAAGTGCAGTGTCTTCTGCACAATTTTGTTATTCGGTTCAATCAAGTTAGCTCAAAATGCCATCTCTCTACTCCCAAAGTCTATACAGGAAGAAAGAGCTCATTTCGGCTTAGTCTTTCAGTCTTCCCATGCAGGCCACAGGTACAGTGAACAGTTTGGTTCAATTTTAATAAAAAAGAATAGTCTTCTTTTGACTTGCTGTATGTGTGGTTTTAGTTGTACACCTGTATCTTATTGCAAGACCAGAAATTTGGGGACAATGTTAGTAAACTTAGAAATGCCTGTACATTTGGGATAGCATCATAGCATTTTAGTGTTCGAATGGGCCATAAGGGCCATCTAGTCCAACCCCCTGTCATGCAGGAATACACAGTTAATGTGTAACAGGAAAAAACTGATGGACTCATTGATGCTGACCCCAAGCATTGCACCTCTTTTGTTGCTAAGCCATAATTTAGCACGGGACAACCTGTGGCCCTCAGCTTGATCTCATGTGCTCTTTGGCATCATAGGGGGAGGAAGAGCTGTATGACAGCTACTTCCAATAAGGGGGCACACCAAGAGTCTCACTAAATACCAAATAGGAATGCCTTGCTTCATAATCTAAAGGGACAAGAGTTGTAAAAAGCAAATAAGGGTAAAACAGAATCTCCAGTCCAAAGAGACTTAATACCATGGTGCCTATGCTAGAATCACACACCATGATAGATCACTGAAGACCAGTGGTGACTCATGTCTTTCATGTCAGAGGGCCAGTGAATCCTCTCCAGCTTCTAATCCAGGCATTAAAGGAGCTATTCAAAACACTGATCCTATTCTGGGGACAGAGTGCATCACCTTGGATGGCTCTTTTAAAGTTTGGACTAAAAGCCTGAATAGTTTCACTATCCCATTTAACATACATCAGTCTGTGGTGATAATGGGAGATGTGAGATTGATAAAATCTATTTTAATACGACATAGTCTGCCATGGTGTGGGGAATGCAACCAACAGAATTGATTTTGGAAGCAGATAATTAGAGCTGAGGCCTCAAACTTTAGCCTTCAAAAAGATTTTTCTGACCTTCCAAAAGTGTGATTATTGTCGTGACCCATTCTGCTGTTCAATTGTTAAAGTAGAAGTAGTGAATAGCAATTATTGTCCAGTCAAGATGAGCTGGAAAAACAATATGAAGCTGTGCCAGTGGTTAAGAACTGAGTATTTTTCTTTTTGAATAAACTATCCTGGTAGTCAGAAGACTGAACAGAGACGAAATGATATTTTCCCTTATGCTGGCATGAATTGTTGCCAGAAAATTGCTAACCCTAACTCTGTGAGAATAAATTGGAACTGCTGCTCTCATACAAACTGTTTTCATATGTTGACATTGGAGGTGGTTTATCAGTGAAATTAAAACTACAGAGGAAACTGATTTGTGATACACTGTTTTCACTGGTTTACAGTTTCCCTATTTCCTTTTAGATTTCTTCCAGTACCTTGTGAATTGTTCTTTACAGCCTTTACTTTTAGGGTCTTGCTTGTTTGCTGTTTCACTTATTTTGCCAGGTTCAGTTTCTACTGGGCCTAGTTGAGGTGCAGCACATCTTAAATGTTTCTTTAGAGGAGATAAGCACAGTTTTAACATTCTTCAGTACTCATGGATATACGTTCCATTTTAAGGAAAGAACATGGCTTGTCTCCAGATGAAGTTTTTAAGAGAGGGATTTCTTTTTCTTAAATAAGGCCAGTCAACATAGCTATCAACTTTATAGACCTATAAAAAGAAGAGGTGAAGAACCCGAGATTGAAGAGTACGTGCGCGCTCCCTCTCTCTCTCTCCCTCTCTCTCTCTCTCTCTCTGTGGTTTACTGTGGGGATGGGTGAACAAAAAAGACAGAAGGAATCAGAGTACAGGTGCTGTATACCTGGAGGCTGAGGCTTGAATCCTATTATTAGTCCTAAATAAGTAAGCTCATTGAATAAGTAGGATTTACCAATGTGTTGACTCACCATTTAACAGTTAATTCAATGGGTCAGCTCATGGTAGGGTTAACCAGTAGGATTCAGACTTTTGAGATCTAGTTCATAAAAATGCCTCATTTGTCCTAAGTGTGATTAAAGAATTCTGTTTACAGATGAAACCACTTTCTCTTTTGGTTCTCTCTACTTTTTTAGATGACTCTCTACTTTGATTCTACTTTCTAGACAACTCCTGATAGGGAAAACAGTATTTAAAATCCTGTATAACAGGATAGTGGCATCTTCACTAAAGGAATATGCTTTTGCCTCGCCACCTCTTGCTATAAAATTAGTGGACGTAAATCAGCAAAGGAGGAAAACTAATACTTATAATAGGGTGATTAAAAAAATCTTGAAAGACAAGTGGTATAAAAATCCAGAGAATGTTAGTATTAACAGCCAACAGCCTTGGCTAATAACCTGTGATGTCAGATACAAAATAAGATAAAGTCTGGCATTCCATATAGTAGTTACAGATACATAAACTAGAATTATGAATCTCTAGGTGCTCTATTTATAGTTATGCTATGCATTCATGATTGTGGCACTATTGCTATGATTGTAAATACTTCCTGAATCCCACCTTTGACTCCAGAGAGCCACTCCAAGCAGTGGAGTTATGTTCTGCTGGTGATGGAGGCACAGAGGGACGACATTTCGAACCCTTTCCCACAAGCAAACAAGGCAAACAAGGTCACTGAGACCTGGTGGGATGAGTCTCAGGATTGGAATGTAGGAACAGAGGGGTATAGCCTATTTTGTAGAAATAGACCAAGCAAGAAAGGAGGAGGAGTAGCTTTGTATGTCAAGGATGTTTTCACCTGTGAAGAGATCCGTGACTTAAACCCGGAAAGCCAGGTCGAGAGCATCTGGGTAAGAATTAAGGGAGCGAGAAACAATAGGGATATTCTGGTGGGGGTTTACTACAGACCTCCAACCCAGACTGAGGACCTTGATGACACCTTCCTCAACAAAATGACCACGCATTCAAAAAGGAGAGATACAGTAATAATAGGAGATTTCAATTACCCGGATATATGTTGGCAGTCAAACTCTGCCAAGACAGCAAGGTCCAGCAAGTTTCTTGCTTGTCTTGCAGACAATTTCATGCTCCAGAAGGTGGAAGAGGCCACAAGGGGATCAAATATTCTAGATCTGATCCTGACCAATAGGGATGACCTTGTTAATGAGGTAGAAGTGGTTGGATCTTTAGGAGGGAGTGACCATGCCCTATTGGAATTTGGCATGCAGTGGGAAGGAGAAGATAAGTGTAGCCAGACACTCGTCTTAGATTTTAAAAAAGCGGACTTCTGTAAACTTAAGGAGCTGCTGGCTGAAATTCCGTGGTCAAGAATAGTGAAAGAGAAAGGAGTTCAGGAGGCATGGGAGTTCCTTAAAAGGGAGATACTGAAGGCACAGTCTAAAACTGTGCCAATAAGGAGGAAAAATGGAAGGCATCTGAAGAAACCAGAATGGTTGACTAAAGAACTCTCAGTTGAGCTAAGCGTTAAGAGAAACGTGTACAGGAAATGGAAGAGGGGGGAAGCCACCAAAGAAGAATTTAAGCAAGTAGCCAGGAGATGTAGGGAGAAGGTCAGAAAGGCTAAAGCAGAGAACGAACTTAGGCTGGCCAGAGACATTAAAAACAATAAAAAGGGCTTTTTTAAATATGTCCGCAGCAAAAGGAAAAAGAAAGAGGCGATAGGGTCGCTGCGCAGAGAAGATGGCGAATTACTAACAGGGGGAAGAGAAAAGGCAGAACTACTTAACACCTTCTTTGCCTCAGTTTTTTCCCAGAAGGATACAAGCGCTCAACCTGGCGGTTGGGGAGCAGGTGAGGAAGCAGGGGAAATGCGTCACATAATAGGTAGAGAGGTGGTACAGGAATACCAGGCCACACTGGATGAATTCAAGTCTCCAGGGCCAGATGAATTGCATCCTAGGATATTAAAAGAACTGGCAGAGGTCATTTTGGAACCGCTTGCTATAATCTTTGAGAAATCTTGGAGGACAGGAGAAGTTCCAGCAGACTGGAAGAGGGCAAATGTTGTCCCCATCTTCAAGAAGGGAAAAAAAGAGGACTCAAATAATTATTGCCCAGTCAGCCTGACGTCAGTACCCGGAAAGATCCTGGAGCAGATCATGAAGCAGTCAGTTTCTAATCACTTAGAAAGCAACGCGGTAATCACGAGAAGTCAACATGGATTTCTCAAAAATAAGTCATGCCAGACTAATCTTATCTCTTTCTATGATAGAGTTACTAGCTTGATAGATGAAGGGAATGCTGTGGATGTAGCATATCTCGATTTCAGTAAGGCCTTTGACAAAGTTCCCCATGACATTCTTGCAAAGAAGCTAGTAAAATGCAGGCTGGACAGAGCTACTTTCAGGTGGATCTGTAACTGGTTGACTGACCATTCCCAAAGGGTGCTCACCAATGGCTGCTTTTCATCCTGGAGAGAAATGACTAGCGGGGTGCCACAGGGTTCTGTCCTGGGCCCAGTGCTGTTCAGTATTTTCATCAACGACTTGGATGAAGGAATAGAGGGCATGCTCATCAAATTTGCAGATGACACCAAATTGGGAGGGGTTGCTAATACGCCAGAGGACAGGATCAAAATTCAAAATGACCTGGACAGATTGGAGAGCTGGGCCAAGGCTAACAAAATGAAATTCAACAGAGAGAAGTGTAAGGTCCTACACTTAGGTAGAAAAAATGGAATGCAGAAATATAGGATGGGGGACACGTGGCTGGATGGCAGTACATTTGAAAGGGATCTAGGAGTCCTAATAGACCACAAGCTGAACATGAGTCAGCAGTGTGATGCGGCAGCCAAGAAAACCAATGCAATTCTCGGCTGCATCAATAGGAGTATGGTGTCTAGATCGAGGGAGGTACTGGTACCACTCTATTCTGCTTTGGTTAGACCTCATCTTGAATACTGTGTCCAGTTCTGGGCACCCCAGTTCAAGAAGGACATGGTCAAGCTGGAGCAGGTCCAGAGGAGGGCGACCAAAATGGTGAGGGGCCTGGAAGCCATGCCCTATGAGGATAGACTTAGAGAGCTGGGTATGTTTAGTCTGCAGAAGAGAAAGTTAAGAGGGGACATGATAGCCATGTTTAAATATTTGAAGGGATGCCATGTAGAGGAGGGAGAGGGCTTGTTTTCTGCTGCTCCAGAGACCAGGAGAAGGAGCAATGGATTCAAGCTGCAGGAAAGGAGATTCCACCTGAACCTCAGGAAGAACTTCCTGACAGTCAGGGCTGTCCGGCAGTGGAATATGCTGCCTCGGAGTGTGGTGGAGTCTCCTTCCTTGGAGGTTTTTAAGCAGAGGCTGGATGGTCATCTGTTGGGAGTGCTTTGAGGGTGTTCCTGCATGGCAGGGGGTTGGACTGGATGGCCCGTGGGGTCTCTTCCAACTCTACATTTCTATGATTCTATGATTCTATGATTCTAAGACCATGTCAGGTAGAAGCAGGACCCCTGTTGCAACTCCTCTTCCCACTGCAGATTGCTTGTGGGAGGAGCTGGAGGAGCGCTGACAGCTGTTAAGATAGGTTTGGAGAGTATGATATTCAGTGATATATGATATTTAGTCACATTCGTAACTAAGTTGGCAGCGTAAGATCTTATCTGATACAATCATCAGAATGTCTGCTTAATACCATTCTTTTTGTTTGCTTGTGGTTTCTGTTGTCACTACTTGCTTACTTTCCTAATTTTGATCGCAAAAATTGTTGATAATGCGACTTTCGTTTGAGAAATAATGTAACCTTTTTCCATTGGCAGGCAAACTTTTTTTTATTCCAGCAGGATTTTGGAGATGGGCTGATTTTAAAGAAAGGACTTTTAATAGTGCTGTATTATTTTTACAGGATTCACATTTTTTTTAAAAAAATCTTTAATGTCTGTTTTAAATTGTTTACAATTTTTTGATTATTTAATTATCTTTTAATGATAATTTTTTTATTTTCCTATCTGTATTGTATCTGTTTTAATTTGTAAGGCATCTTAAAACTTGCTTCTGAGGGAAAAGGTGAGGTATTTGATAAAGGTCAGGTTAAAATAGGATTTCTTTGGTGAACACCTTCTTGTTATACCCTTTTTGGTTTGTAGTAATAGTTATTATTAGAAAGGAAAGAAGGATCTATATTAGAACCAAGTACATCACTGTGTCTTCAGAAAAGTTAACAGAACTTGTAACTTCTTGTTTGGTTGCCTTTGTGGTGAGTTAGAGTTTCCTCCAGTCAGGAAAGTTTTGCAGAAGCGCGCTCTCTCTCTCTCTCAATCTTTCTCTCTCCCCTTTTAAGGCCACAGATAACTGACATCGGCATTACTGATGAAGCATGGTAGTAACTTCTGTGAATGTTGAAAGGATGCCCTAGCAGCCATATAGAGAAGTGCTATTTAAAAGGACAGTCTGCAACAGAGGACTTGATGCACTCTCAGTTCCCTTACATGAATCTCTGTCCCTCTCTCTCTGCATATGCATTTGCCTGTGAATGTTCTTCAGTCACAATAAAGATAGCATTGTGCCCCTGATGCATGTCCTTTTCGTCCTCTCTCCCCTTGTGTGTGTGTGTGTGCGTGTGTATGCATGAAGACAACAGGCAGATAGATGTGGTTAGTGGGTTGTTTCTGAGGCCTGTCTATAACTATATCAATCAAGGAGGAGAGGAAACATTTATCAAAAAAAAAAAAAAAGAACATATTGTATATGTCTGTGTTCTTATCATAAATACATGTTGGAAATAAATACATATATTCAATAGCACCCTTTCCCACTCTCTCTCACATACATCGTATGGCCAGTTCTGTGGAGTATTTTTATAGCTCTGAAAATTTGTGCTTTGGAGATCTGCCACATCTGTCTCTGGACAATGAGTGATATTGAGCTAATGTCTAATTCATTTCAGAAGCTTTTGAATATTTAGACAGAAGAAATGTTTCAAAAACTGGAGTGGATTGGTTAACAAATAAAGAACTGAATAGCTTAGCAAACAGTTAGACAGTTGTTAAACCAATGCCAGCTTGTGAGGCAAAGAGGGTTTTTTTTTAGCAGAAACTGTGAAAGAGCTACCACAGTTACTGAGCAGAAGCTGAGTCCAGGAAAAATAACAGCTAACTTGCAGGTCTGAAGAGTAGTCTACAGGAAATTTCCTTACTGAAACACTGTGATACTAGGGAAGGCAAAGCACATTGTGGTAAAATACTAATGGAGGATCCTGCAGTTTTGGAAAAAGAAAGTAGTAAATAGATTAATCTTTTCCCAAGTTTGTTTGTTGTTAATTGCCATCAAGTTGGCTTTGACCTGTGGTGACCCTATGAATGAGAGATGCCCTACAGGCCCTGTTATTTGCAGCCTCACTCGGGCCTCGCAGACTCAGGACTGTGTCTTCCTTGGTTGAGACTAGCCACCTATAATGTGGTTTTCCTCTTTTCCTACTGTCTTCAGCTTTACCAAGCAGTATCATTTTTACTGGTGAGTCATGTTGTCTTATGATGTGTCCAAAGCACAACAGTATCAATTTAATCAGGGTCAAACTTAATTTGCTCTTGTTGTGTGCCTTCAAGTCATTTCCAACTTACAGTGACACTAAGGCAACCCTGTTATGGTGTTTTCTTGACATAATATGTTCAGAGGAGGGTTGTCTTTGCCTTCTTCTGAGGCTGAGTGTTATTTGCTTTTGGACCCCTTTGTTTGCTTGTTTGTTTGCTTGGCAGTCTCTCCTCACACACCATATTTCAAATTAGTTGATTCTCATGTGGTTTATTTAATGATTTCATGATTCTCAGCTAAATATTATTTTTTGATGATTTAGGTGATTCTCAAATAGCTGATTTCTCATTTCTTTACCTTCCAGCTAGTGAGGTTTCAGCTTTAAACAAGACCATTTCTGCATGAGACTGTTATAGCGCTACGATTCCACTTTTGGCTGGCCCCTCCCTAAACTGCAAACCCCAGGATTCCATAGGATGTTGAAAATGGAATCAGTGCTATAACAGTCTCCTGCAGAAATGGCCTAAGTTGTCTTCTGGTTCTTCCATTTGTTTCTTACTAGTGTATTATCCGACGTTGCCTGGCATTCTATTTTCTCATAGGTAACACTTGTTAGAAATATCTTAGGAATTACCTTTCCTTACCTTAGAACTTAGATGCAGTTGAAATACACAGATTTGAGCTCCTGTGTCTCTGATTCTCAAACTGCCTTGTCCAATACCTGTAACTTTTCCCCATATTCCCCAATCCAATCTGTATTCAGAGTTGTTAACATACAGAGGTTCAGTTTCTGAGGGATTACACTGCCCTTCTTCTTGCTGGTAGGCGTCGTCCCCATAGCAACTGGCTTGAGGCCCAAAGGTTCTCTGGCTGAAAGTTCTAAAGGCCCCTCCCTAAACTGCCAACCCCAGGATTCCATAGAATCTTCACAGCCAGCCAATCGTATGAGGTCTTCTCGCCTCACACAGCCAATCGTATGAGGTCTTCGCCTACCTGATGCACATAAACAGACAAACTCACAGACAAACTTTGACTGTTATATAGTAGGTTAGTGAACAAATAGGTTGAAATAGCTCGTAAGTCTGTGATTTCTCAAACATGTTATGATACTATAGTAGGAAAAGCAAAGAGGAAGAGAACTTGAAAAATGTTACCGTTGGCTGAAAGGGTGTGAAGCACTTTTGTGACTTAACAGAGGGCAGCCAATCCCAGCCTAGGGAACTCTGTGTGGGGAAAGAGGAGCTTCAGTGAGGGAAAGAAGGAATTTCCTAAAAATGAAGGGTGTTCATTGGTGGCATTTGGGAGACAGACAGTTGGAGGAGTCAGTTGGGATTTGGGAGGGATGAATGCATGCTGAGTGTCTTAATTTGCTTGAAGGAAAAGGTCTGGCATAACTTATTTTGAAGATTATTTTAAGTTTGGAACTGAGTACCGAACTTGAAAAGCAACGAATGTATGTTATAAAAATAAAGTTGAACTATTGGTTACTTTGTTAAACCTGACTCTGACTGGCTTCCTTAAGCTGGTTTAAAGAGTGCCATGCTTACCGTAAAGAACACACAGCTAACACACACACTAGCCCACAGTGAGGTCACTTAGAGGCCCAGGACCCAAATCCAAGAAGGGATTTTAAAATGGACCATAGGGCAAGGTGAGAGTGACAGATTTCCAAGGCTAGGAACTGCGAGTCCAGCCTTGAAAGGGGATCCTTTGCAGGTATCTTAAACCCTAATAATTGTGAAGACCAGTATGTATATCCTGATAATAAACCTTTGATGACAGCAAAGAATTAAGTGCTATGAATATCCAGAGGTTTGTAGATGAACAATTTCAAAACATTACATCAAGAAAATCCGAAGTCTTTGTAGGAAAAAGCTGGAATTTGTACCCCTTACAAATTAAGCAAAGTGGTATATACTTGTTCTTGTTTTTCCATAATTTAACAGTTTGCTTATTAAATTACTATTCTGCCTTTATCAGAAAAATGATAGTCAAGGCATACTTTCCCAATATGTGAGCCAGAACACATTCCTCCTTCAGAATTTTGTGGTACGGTTTTCCAATCATAAAAAATGTATACACTGTGCAAAAAAGCATGCAAAAAGGCATATATTACGAGGATTTGCTTGCAAAAGTGTGTATATCAGAGAAAACTCTTCAAAAATGCATACAGATACTGGTGTGTATAAAATGCTCACATATTTTTGTCGGGGCTTCAAAAGGGAATCATTTGAAAGCTGGTAGAGAAATGGGATAGAACAAATTTGAGCTTTTAAAAAAATGTTAACTGTCAAATGACGTAAACCAGAGCTGTCCAAGACAGATTTCCCTCTCCATGGCCGTCCATCCCCCCCTTGCAGAGCTACTGTCATCAGAATAGACAACGGCTCAGTATAAGGCAGCCTCTTATGTATATTGCAGATGCATCTGCATGACTTTCCCAATGGGAAGTGGTAGTCTAAAAGATTTCACACCAGGTGTCAAAGATTCCTCTGGAAGGCAGTGGTGGCCATCTTTCAAATAAATAAGGTTGTGGATAGGGTGGAACTTGGTAGAACAGGGGTTTGTGCCACAGGGTGCACAGAATTGCAGAGGCAAGCACCGTTCTGCCTTGATAGCAGTAGTAACGTGACTGAACAGGTGAAAAAGCTGAAAGTGTCGCCTGTAGGAACTGCTGTTCAAACTGCATTGTTTGCCTGTGATACATTGTTTGCCTTGCTTTTGTTTCCAAAGAATGAAAGAGACAGTTTAGTACTTTTGTGAAGGATCCTGAAACTGTGTGGCCTAATACCCACCTAAATAAACTGAGTTTTGGGAGTATAGGTGCTGCTTTTAGTGGTCTTGTCACCTTCTACGCCCTTAAGAAGGACAGCTTCTTCTGAGAAACAGGCAAATGACCAGACGTTTCTTGGTTCAAAGGCTAGAGGCCAGATTTATTGAGTATAAAAGTATAAAAATATATAAATCTGCTGCAGCAGGGTGCCGGAGGTTCGGGACAAGGGCCAGAGGCTTGGCAAGGCCTTTTTATCCAGGTAAACAGCATACACACCCACTGCGGCATTTTTCCACCAATTGCAGACCACCCACCCCATATTAGATAATGTCCAGAAACTTCCATCCATATAAGGAAATGTCCAGAGGGGCAGGTAATATGAGGTTTCCTCCAATTACAAACTACCTTCCAAAATAAGGCAATGTCCAGGGAGAGATGCTACAGGTGAGGTAGAGTCATGAGTCCGCAGATGGGAGGGGCTAGAACTCCTGTGTATGTGACTACCTCTTAGCTTGTAATGGAGGTTGTCTTTCCTTCACTCACAGTCTGATAGTATTCCAAGCGTAGTGGAGGTTTTAGAATGAAAATATATAAATTGGCGAGAAAGGGATAGACAGAAATTACAACTGTTTGGAAAATGCGACTGATTATAGAGGATAAACACAGGTTATGTGTGTAATTGGAAGGCTGGCTTATTGGGGTGGTTTCTGCCTATAAAAGTGGGGCAGGGGAGGCATGTTCGTCTTGGAAAAAACTCAAGAAATCATTGTTGAGCATATCCTGGGGAGCTACTTTTGGCTATAGCAGTCTGGTGCATGTGTCCACTGTGTGTAAGTTGCGTCTGTGTCTTTGTTACAGCTTATGCATGATTGCCTTATGTAGGTCAATTGACTTATGTAGGGGCAATGCAAGCTCTGAATCTGAGGTCAGATCTGCCCAGTGTGATAAGAAGCCGGATTAAAAATGGGGACAGGGAAAGAATGCTTATCAGTCCTGCACACAGGTCTGAGTTTGTTTCAACTTCGTTATCTAGGTGACTGGCAGCACTTTACATTCACTCTGTATATATGGCTGAGTCAGTTTATTTGAATGAGGGGGAAAAC
Organism: Cyclura pinguis; assembly: GCA_030412105.1. NCBI lineage: Eukaryota > Metazoa > Chordata > Lepidosauria > Squamata > Iguanidae > Cyclura > Cyclura pinguis. Next base: position 93,367,586 of record CM059600.1, on the reverse strand, counting down.
AGCAGCAAAGTATAGATATATTTTTGCATTTTTTTCCCTTGTGCACAAATGTTACCAACCATGTACCTCAACTCCACGCCTACACTGAAGCTAATCACACCAGTGCACTCTACAGGCAAACACTTCCAGCTGAGGCATATTGCTAAATTCTTGTCATTATAGTCTCCTCTCCACTCTGAAATTGTCCTTCTCCTTTCCTTTCCCTTCTCAATAAGTCTAAGCATTATTTCTTCTCTGTGTTTTGGTTTGGTTTGGCTTAAAGCTGGGGTCCCAAGGATGGGCCCATGGACAGCTCCTTTGGTGTGTACGAGGCTTACTGCCTCTCCTGATATTTGGAAAGTTTATTTTTGTCACTAATAATAACTGGGAGGCTGTTATGCTGCAGACTAAAGCACCAACCCCCACTGCAGTTTTGAGCTCCTGTAATGGCCCCATGAGGCCTTCTTAGGAGACAAAAATGCTAGCCAGCTGCAGCCCAGAGGTTCATTTAAGAGTTCACCCAGCAGCCCAGAAAAACAGAAAAAGGTAAAGTTGCGTGATGGTAGGGAGTATCCGAAGGGAGGGCTAGAAAAGGTGATACAGAGTGAGGAAAGTGTTTTGCTTTCATTAACTGTGTGCAGTTTTGCCTGGTGTGTATCTCTGAATGGTGTGAATGAGTGAGTGCCTCTTTGTCTTCTGATATCAGCAGTTTGTGTTCTGCGAATGATTATGTTTTTGATGTGTGGCTTGTGGAGGCAAGTACATATTTTGGCATTTGAGGCTCAGAGCCCCATCCCCAGCCTTCTGCCCAGCTACTTGTCTCTGAGTCTCACCAGTGTGCCTTTTATGAAATGAATGTTGGAGCAGAAAACTTTGTTGTTGTTGTTGCTGTTGTTTTTTAATATTCTGGGAAATGAATGTTCAGTCTTACCCACCGTGCCAAACATTTTGTGAATGTGTAGCCCTCTCCAACACCTTGACACATGCCAAGTTACAGATGTCTCCACCTGACCCCAAAGCATTGGTGACCCCTCTTTCAGAGGAAATGGTATGTTGCAGGAGGCATTTCTGAAATTAGGTATTTCCTTTTTCTGAGAGAAAAGGAAAAGCCTCTTCTGAAATGGTATCTACAGCTATAGTTTTAAGTACTAAAAATAAATAACATTTTGTTTTCTTTTAAAAAAATGTTGCGTTACTTAGTCAGGAGCCATTTTTTCCAACCACAAGTTCTTTAATCAAATAATTTTAATTGATTACTCAATTAAATATTACAGCCCAACTTTATAGTGAATGAACTGCATAGTCTTCACTTTGCTTACTGGGTCACTGCAGGTCATTGCCCTCTTCGGATTTAGCTACAAGGATCACATTTGTTTTGGATTATAAGTCATTCCAGTGTGATGCAACTGCTGCCTCCGAGTAACGGCTGAGACTTAAGAGCCAACCTTCAGCTTATGATCAGGTGGTACAACCTAATCCTTCCTCGTCGTTTTTACATTTCACACTGAAAATGGTGGTGCACTTATTTGAATGTTTCCCAAGCATTTTTAAAAAATGGAAATATAGGTTACTATTGAATTGCAGCGAAAGGGTAAGCCAGAACCTTTATTTTTGGGATGTCCGTCTTCTAATTCTTAGTAGAAAATGACTAAATTGAGGCTATTATACTTTGGCCATATCATGAAGACACCATGACTCATTAGAAAAGACAATAATACTTAGCAACATGGAAATAAGGAGGAAAAGAGGAAGAGTGCATTATAGATTGATTGACTCCATGGAGGAAGTCATGATCCTGAATTTGCAACACCTGGGCAAGGTTGTTAATAACAGTGTCTTTCCATTCATAGGGTGACCATAAGTCAAACCCTGCTTGATTGCATGCACCAATAGTGGCTGTGCTTGAGACTGGAAGGAGGCCTCAAGTAGAGTGCTGTTCTGTCCTGGGGTCAACACTCTTCAATATTTTTATCAATAATTTAGATGATAGGGTAGAGAAAATCCTTGTCAGATCTGCAGATGATACAAAATTGGGAAAGATAACTAATAAATTGGAAGATAGGACCAGAATTCAAAAGGACCTTGATAAACTAGAAAACAGCTGAAATTAATAAAATGAAATTTGGCAGAGACAAATACAAAATTGTACATTTAGGTGACAGAAACCAAATGCACAAGTAAAGAATGGGTGATACTTGGCTCAGTAATGTTGTTTGTTCACTGCTGTCAAGTCAACTTTGACTTATGGTGATCCTAGTAGGCATATTACATGTGAAAAGGACCTTGGAATTATTGTTGATCGTAAGTTGAACATGAGCCAGCAATGTGATGCTGCAGCAAAGAAGACAAATGCTGTCTTAGCCTGTATTAATAAAAGCATATTTTCCAAGTCAAGGAAAGTTATAGTCCCTCTATATTCTGTGCTGGTCAAGACTCATCTGGAGTACAGTCTTCAGTTCTGGGTACCTCATTTTAAAAAGGATATCGACAAGTTGGATCAATTTCAGATAAGGTCAACAAGGATGATAAGAGGTAGAGAGAACAAAACATATGAGGAGAGGTTGAAGGAGCCTGGCATGTTCTGCTTGGTAAAGGGAAGCTTGAAGGGTACCATGATTGCACTCTTTAAATCCTTCAAGGACTACAACAAAGGGGAGGGAGGAGGCTTGTTCTTTGCTGCCTAAGAGAGTAGGACCCAGTCCAGTGGTTTTAAGCTACAGGGGAGTGGATTTTGAGTGAACATTGGGAGGAACTTCTTGACAGTGGGAGTTGTTTGGCAGTGAAGCCAGCTGCCACCAGTTGGTGGGGGGTCTCCTTCTCTGGATGTCTCCAAAAAGACACTGGAGATGGTCTAGCTGGGGGCCTGCATTGAACAGGGGGTTTGATCTAAAGGCCCATAGGGCCCCTTCCTATTCTGTGATTCTGTGAATGTTTGACAGGAACGGGCATTTAGTTCTGTGGTCTGCCACTAGACTGCAGAATTGTACCTGTCTGAGGAGGTATATCCCTATGTGTCTATGCTGCATAAGATTTTGGTATATATTCTTTGCTTCTCATTTGTCCCCTGTAACTTTGTTTTTATATGAGAGGAAACCCTAATTTGTTTTAATGTATGGTAGGTATATGTGAAGTCACAGAATACAAAATAGACCTATTCACCCCCATGTACTTGAGCAATATATATGTCTCATTCTATATACATATATCTGTGTGAATGTGTTTCTTTGATCCATATTAGATATGGATATAGAGACAGAGTCTGTACTTATATATAATTATAAATATATAATTTTTAAAAAGAGAGGCACCGATAATGAAGGAGGATAGGTGGGGCTATGGACAATAAGACTTCTTTCTAGACCAGTGTTCCCCAACCCAATGCCCTTCAGTGCCCTGTATTGAATTACAGTTCCCATTAAAGCCTAGCCAGTATGGTCAGTAGCTAGGAATTATGATAGTTCAAGTCCAAAACATATCAAACCAAACCAACCCTAATGTAGATTAATAGTGGAAAGATTTATAGATCTTTCACAAGGTTCAGAATTTTGTAAAATAAAATCCAAAAGTGGACCATGAAACAAATCTAAACAGTGGTACGTTAAGATATTCAGTGAAGATTGCGCCACCTCCTCACATGATGATATCATGTGAGAAAATTAGTCTGATGGGACTCCACAGTCAACATTCTTATGGAACCCATTAATAATTGCCCCTTGCCTGTCTCCAGCAGCTGTACCCCCCCCCCCCAAAAATGTTCTTTTTCAGCATCTTTGTCAATTATATTATGCAATGGCCATGCTGATTGGGTTGTCTTCTTCTCCATAGGATCAAGATTAATGACAAACTTGACACAAAGAAGGAAATGTAGAAATGCATGGTTCAGTGTTTTCCAAATGTAGTTGAACCAGTTGAACCATTGGTTGAGTATATTCACATTTATGTGTAAAGTGGAAACATCAATGTGCGTGCATGTATGTGACTTCATATCACATGTTGACTTACAGCAACCCTACAGCAATTTCCTTGAGTTTTCTTAGACAAGAAACACTCAGAGGTAGTTTGCCATTACCTTCCTCTGAGATATACCTTACAGCATCTGGTATTCCTTGGCAATCTCCAGTCCAAGGGCTAACAAGGGCTGACCCTATTTAGCAGAGCAGGTGGGATCTGTTGCCTTCTAGGTACTTAGACCCTTGGAATTATCAATGCTGTATCTTTAGGTGAGAAATAGAGTGGTCAAATTGGGTGTTGCTGTCTGAAAGACAGGGCTTATCTGCTGCTTCTGTCAACCTCTTATTTTTAAGCAGTGGAATAAAAGCAGGCTCCCAAATGACCAAAGCTTCATAGCTTCCTCTTTTCCGTCAAAACTTTGCCAAGTTGGTATAAGCAACAGGAAGTAGTTGCCTATTTGAAAAAATATTTTCCATCTTAAAGGGAAGTAAGCATTTCTGAGGCTGGCTTAGTTAGCTCACATTAACACTCTCCATTCTTAATTTCTCTCCCTACTGTTAGAACTGTTGTTGACTTGAAACTGTTGTGCTGTGTTTGTTTACTTATTGATTGATTGATTGATTTTTTTGAGGCTTGGTTATGGGGAACAGGCAGTGGGCCAGGAGAGCTATAGACACCTCAGAGTGACCAGGGAGTCATCTACATGTGCTGTTTTAAATGAAGACATGTGGCCGTGCATTGTGTAATTGGGTTCTGGCAAAGATCCTTGACCTTCTTAGTTCCTTTTTTGTGTGTGTTTATCGTGAGTAAATTGGACAGTGAGTTAGCATAGGGCTGAAGGGTTCTGGAGAGACACAGCCTGATCTTACCTTCTTGGAAAACTGATCTGTAGCTGGAACACAACAGATGATGTAACACATGGATGTCACTCTCCTCCGTGAAGGCAACAGCCATGTGGTCCCGGACACCAGTGCCTATCTCAGTAGATTTAACTGATGGTAGGCTTACTCAGAGGAATCAATGGTTCTAGCTTAGCACTCTCACTGATTCAGAAATTTAGCACAAGTAAGACATTAAAAAAAATTAGAAATATATTAAATTTCTTTATGTCTATGTAACCATTGGTCTATGTTGTCCAGCATAGTCTTTCCTGGATTGGAACTAGTTCTCCATGGTTTCCAGTTGAGAATCTTTCCATGACTTTTTACCTGGAGATGTTAGATTTGAATATAACTTTGTTGTTGTTCTTGGTGTGGCATCTGCCTTCATCTTGACTCCCACCTGTGGTGACTTTATCATTGGAAAGATTGGTTTTCTTGGCAAGATTTATTCAGAGGAAGTTTGCTGTTGCCTTCTTCTAAGGCGGAGAGAGAGTATGACTTGCCTAAAATCATTATTGGGCTTTCATAGCTGAACAGGGAATTGAACCCTGGTCTCTGACAGTCGTAGCCCAACACTCAAACCACTACACCACTCTGCTTTTGGAAATTTTGAAGGCATGGGAAGAAATGCATCCCTTAGAGTTCTCCCAGTTTCCCCCACAACGCTTTCTGTCTCTGAATTTTTTTTCATGCAGCAAAACAAGTAATGATTGCTTTGTTATAGCTCAGAGGAATTATGTTCCTTTCCTTATTGTCGAGGTTATTAGGCAGGCCTGGTTTTTCAGGGGAAAGGAAGCAGCTGTAACTGCGTGGTAGAGCCTGTGGGAAGTATGCAGAAGTTTTTGAGTTCAGTTTCTTCATATCCAGATAGGGCTAGGAAAGAAGAGTCCTAAATGGATCCCTGAAGAGTTGCTGTCAGTCAGTCCATGCAATACGGACCCAAATGCATCAGTAGTCTGAGCTGACTTAGTGTGAGGCAGATTCTTGCATTCCCAGAAGGAGCTTGTTTCATAATATGCTGGATGGCCTGATGACAATGACAACAGAGATAATGGTGACGATTGCAAGTTGTTTGTTTTTATTTTGAAAGGGAATGTGTAGTACCTTTGTGGATGTTCCAATATAACCATAGCAGTGACGCCTCTTGTTTTTTAAAAAGTCTCATCTCAGCACAGTTGATATTTAAAGGAGATGGAAGATATTTGTTTTCCTTATGCTCTTTACATTTCAGCAGTGGCATTACTTGTAAATACAACACAACCTGGTCAAGAGGATCCAAGGACTTAGACAGCTGTATAGGATAATGAGGAATGAATCCACCATGTTGACTATACACTTGGGGCTATTGACGGTTATGAATAAAGAAGTCCATGTTTGTACAGAAACCCCACATGTGGACTAAAGCCTGTAAAGCTTTAGAGTGCAGTTATGGTCAGAGTAATGGTATGCTAGCATTTTCAATAATAAAAATAAAAAATAAAAACGAAACACCCCCGGTACACACCTGCTTAGTTAATTACATAATACAGGTACCATTTCTTTTGTTACACCTTCCCCTCCAACTGCCTGCCCCCCATCCAGTGAGGAAGGCCATCTCAGGAAACGACAGTTTTTTTCTCTGGCAAATGCTCATATCTGTTGCTGTGACCGTGAGAGCTTCTGGAGTTTCTCAGGCAGAAGAAAAGATGGGGCTGTCACTATTCTAACCAAGAAGGTGTGGGCTACACCAAGGAGGGCTGTAAATTCCTTTGCCTTGGTTACCATGCTGTATTAAATGTGACATCTCTTTTGCTTGCTCATTTTTTTCTCTCTTTTTTACCTCCCCATTATCCTGACTTTTAGAACAATTGGTGCTTGGAGCCTACAAAGAACTCTCTCGGCGGTGGGATAAGGACTACGACTCTTTTGTGTTGCCACTGCTGGACGAACTGCAGCCATGTTACATTCTCTACCGCCTGGACACCCAGAATGCACAGGGCTACGAGTGGCTTTTTATCTCCTGGTCACCTGACAACTCTCCTGTAAGTATTTGATTGTATTTCCATTAAAAGAAACTCTACTTGAGTTTCCTCTCTAGGGTTCGTAATTGCCTGGCACACGTATGCAAGTGGGTTGAGGATTAAAGGGTACAGTAGCTGCTTCTTTATGGAACAGCTGTTGCTCAGATTCTTATGCCACCTTTTACCCAGGGAAATAGCAGTGTTCTTGGGAAGCGTTGAGATTGCCTGCTGCTTTGTATCTAGATGTACTCTGTAGGCTTTTGTAAATGCTGCCAGTTATTGTGTGATTGTATGAAAATGAACTTTTTAAAATTTGGATTTCTGTTGATGAAAAGTAATGAGGTTCAAAATGAAAAACGTCAACCACCCACTTCTTCTAATATTTATTTAACGTTTTTCAAAATGTAGTTGGCTACAAGAAATTTGACCACATCAAATATTCACCAAACGTCCTCCATTTCCAGGGAGTGGCATTGCTTCTGTTTCTTTGCATAAATGTGTTTATACATCACTGACGTCTAAAGATTTCAAAGCAGTGCTCAACAGTTACAAAACAGACTTTATAAAACAGTACATAGAATCAATAGCCAGTATTTACGTTAACCCTAAAGTACATGGCAAGCTGGAAGTAGTGAGCCATGTGGCATGTGCATTTGTAGAGGAGAATCGCCTGTGGTTAGGACCAAACAGGCCTTTGATTGGGACTTTTTGCCTGTTTCATACTGAAAGTTGCTGATTTCTAATCCTAATCTCCCTCACCATGTTTTGCATTAATGCTTAAACAGTCTGCAAAGAATTCAACCTCATCAGTGATCTACTTCATTAGAACATGAACGAACAAATAACACTAATCCTAATCCACATCCTAAGTAATGCTTTAAGATGTGACGACAAGTAGCAGTCATTATTTCTGTGGAGAGGGAGTGTACTGAGGGCTCACTTGCATTCTTTCTATACATTCTCTCTCATTCGCTGGCACATTTCTTGCTAACTATTCTGCCAGAATCTTGCTGAACTCTTGTTCTTGGAATCTTTGCTCAGGTTAGAGCTACCCTGCCACCTGGTGGTCAGCTGAAGTAAATTGGACACCTGAATTTTGCTCAGGCTGAATCTTGCAGCCCACTCAGAGATGTACCTGTCTGTTTAACTGTAAAGGAGCACAAGGGCGATGTGTAGGTGGAATATGTTGCTGTTGTGGTTCTTAAGCTGCCTGATAGGAAGGACCAGTGATTTTTCCCCCAGTGCGCCAGGGATGAGCTCTTCATTGGCTACAATTACTTCTTTCTTCCCTGGGACAAAGCAGCATATCTCTTGGGAACTGGCACCAGGCTGTGGACCACCGCTTTGAGGAACACTGTTCTACTTCTTATACTAAGCTGAACACTCAAGGAAGTGAAGTGAAGTGTGCAACGTCTTGTCACACTGCTGCTTTCATGGCTTTCCCGAGCCTGTCTCTGGTACTGGAAATGAGGCACTCTGGGGGTGGGGGAGCGAGGGTGGTTTAAAACCATAGAGCATAACAAAGAGGTGAGGTGGAGGAAGGGATGGGTTTTGTTTCCTTCCCTGTGTGTTTTGCTAGTCAAAAGGTAGAAACCACCCTTCACTTTTGGTACCCCGGCAATCATGTATTTGATAAACTTGAACCTACCTGGTTTATTTCTTAGGATTATATTCCTCCAGTAGCCTCAGTGACATCTGGCTTCAGCTGCAAAGGGACTTAGAAAGGAAACAAAGAAATAAATAGTTTTAAATAGAGAAGGCATATGTTTTTTTAAGGGCATTCTTCTAATTGTGTACCCCCCCCCCCGTATACATTGGACTACGTGTTGTAATTATTTTAAAATCCAAAATGACGTTTGAGGGTCAAGCGCCTGTATTTTTCAGTTCATTTATTGTCAGTCATTTACTCATTCAGTCAAGCGGTCCAGCCTTACTCTAAGAATACATCTATGCTGTGAATACACGACAGCTTTAAACGTTAGAATCTTGGGAATTATAGGCTTGCAATGAGTCCCAAAATTTCTGTGCTAACCACTTAGCAGAGCTGCAGGGTTTTTTTAAAAAAGATTTTCAGCCATATTGGTTGAATTACTTAGTGGCAATAGGCCACACATTAATCTAAGTATAGGTATCTGTGTCTGGGTCTATAGTGGAAAAAAACCTTAGGTTTGCTATAATATAGTTTGCTATAATGTTTTGGCAGTGGGATGGTTGCCAAAACTGTGATTATATTTGTACAGTAGTTCCCCTCTTATCTGTGGTCTCGCTTTCTGAAATTTCAGCTACCCGCAGTCTGAAAATATTACATGGAAGATTCCATTGTCTGGGTGATGGCACCTACACAACCTGCTCCGGGCCCTGCCACTGTTATCCCAAAACATAGGTGCCACAAGGGCCACCCTGCAATGCCCAATACCTCCTTGAAAAAGTGGGGAATTAATTTAGCTCAAAATCAGGAGGCTGCGAGAGAGGGGCAACTTAGCAAGATCTTTCCTACCAGCATTTACGGGCACACGCAGGAAAAGAACCAGCCAGAGATGCAGAAGTAAACTAAAAATGTGTTTTACTGAGGGGAATTCACTCATTTATGCACACAAGATACACATAATCACGCATTCACACAAGAGCTAGCTAAAAGAGAAAGGGAAGAAAAATTATAGAGAGGCTGAGGGGTTTGGGGGATTTCTAATTACCAGTCCAGAAGAGCAGTGAAGAGCAGAAATGTGTTTTGGCCTAGGTAGGACCTAAGGACAGTTCTCATTCAGGAGCCAGACAGAGTGACGGGTAGACCTTTGAGAGACTGCACTGGGCATCTTGAAATCAGGGGTATTTGTACCTTGAAAATGGCTTGTGGGTGTGAAGGTTCCAGATGCAAGACAAAGGGAACCTGTTGTTGACAATGGGTCTTTCGCCTGTTGATGGGCTTAGTGCTTTGGTTGACAAAGACATGATGGATGTTGCAGTAGCTGTGTATTGTGGGTGCTGTGAGGAAAGAGGAAAGAATCCAGGTGTACAAGGGATGGATACCTGTCAATCGGTGTCCTGGTGGGCTCCTCACAGTTGGATTCCCTGGAAAATTCCAGCTTCTATTCAAGCCTGTTATCCACCGAAATGGTGCGTATTTGCCTGACAAATGACTCAGTCATACCTGGAGGAAGTTTCGAGTTGACCTATCCTTCTCACATATATGGTCAGATTCTTTCCCTTGCTCGGTTCAACCTCTCCGTCACCTCTCAGGCTTGAATTTGATATCAGAGCCAATAAAATGTGTTGCCAATTACATATGATGCCAATTAGTTATGGTGCCCATCCAAACCATACTAATATCAGGGATCTCCAAAGCGGGACCTTACACCACCCACACTTTGCCTGCCTGCTGCCCCTGACTTTAACTGCCCCTCTACCAACATAGCCACAGGAAATGGCTCTAGTGCCATTAGAAGTTGCCAGGTAGCTTCCGAGTAGTTTTGTAGAGTACTGTATGTTACAGGATTTGGTACTATCTGCGGTTTCAGATATCCACTGGGAGTCTTGGAATGTATCCCTTGCAAATAAGGGGAACTGCTGTACTTAAATTATACTTAGTTTGAAGCAATATAATGGCCTCCCATTTAGTTTTTATGTCCAATTTAACGTGATGATTTTGATCTTTGGCCTGCTAGTGCTTAGTGCAAGGACATTAATGTAGCATCCCAGGAATTTGTTCTGGCTTCACTATCAACCAATCAGTCAGTTGGTTACTTTACATATACCCCAACTTCATCTCAAGACTAGCACTCAAAGCAGCTTACAAGTTAAAAAGAAGTACAGGTAAAACTGCATGTAGCTACAAACATACACAGAATTTAAGATTAATATAGTATTAAACTGTTTATAGATCTTTATAACATTACTACTGAAAGGATAGAATATACAACCTACTATGCCTTAAAAAGAAAGAAAGAAAGAACGAACGAAAGAAAGAAAGCCTTTTACCAGTAAAACAATCATGCTGGAATAGAAAGGAAATGGAAAAAGAAAATAGAAATAGAAAATGGAAATTAAATAAAAAAATAGAAACTTGCTGACAAAAAGTTAGCAATGAAAGGAAAGGAGTCTCTTAGTCTGGGACCAGCTACAGCGAATGTCCTCTCAAGAGCTTCCACCGGACATGCCTGAGAAGGCAGCAGAATTGAGAAAATTGCCTCCCCTAACAATCTTAGAGCTCAGACAAGCTCATATGAGAAAATAAGGTCCTCAAATATCCTGGACCTGTGGTATATAGAGTCTTAATAAGTCACAACAAGCACTTCTTATTGTGCTCAGAAACAAACTAGTAGACAGGGGAGTTGTAACAAGGGAAGGGTGTGCTCGTGTAACAAGCCTGTATTAAAATCTGGCTCCAGGTCCAGGATATTTGAGGACCTTATCTGAACATTTTTCAAGGACAGCCTCACACAGAGAGTGTCACAATAATTCAAATTAGATATAGCTGAGGTTTGTGTCTCCATGGCCAAGTTGGGTATCATTAAGAAGGTACAGTCAGTGTACCAGTTTTAACTGTGCAAAATGCACTCCTAACCACCATTGAAACCTGAGTATCCAGATTCAGGGCTGAGTCGAAAGGTATGCCCAAACCGTAAATCTGGGTTTTCAGAGGGAGTATAACCCCATCCGGCACAGGTTGACTATTCCTTGATATGTTTTTTGAATGGTCAGGAACATCTCTGCCTTGTCTGGTTTAAGCTTCAGTTTGTTTGCCCTCATCTAGTCCTTTATTGAAGAGAAATACTTGTTTAGAATTGAAACAGCTTACGTGGATTGAGGTGGAAGAAGAAATAGAGTTGGGTGCCTTCAGCATACTCATTGTATTGAACCCTGAAATTCTAGATGGCCTTTCCCAGTGGTGTCATATATATGTTAAATAGCTTGGGAGACAAAACTCCTAGGAGTTCCACAGGCAGATGTCCAAAGAGTTGAAAAGGAGTCTCCTGGCAACATCTTCTGTGTTCACTCCTTCAGGTAGGAAAGGAGCCACTGTAAAACTATCTCCAAGTTCCATCCCAGCCAGTCAGCTTAGGAGGATACCAGAATCAGTGCTTATCAAAGACTGCTGAAAGGTCTGTCAGTCTTTGAGCCAAAAGGAAGTGTTGGATTTCTTCAGAAGACTTTCAGATTCTTCTGAGTTGTAGGTTTTCTATTCTGTTGCTTAAGAAATGGTTATTAATTTGTTTCTGCTTTGCTGTTCAGGTTGTGCTGCTTGCATAGTTTTTAATAATCATTTGATTTTAAATTTTTGAGCTTCTTTGAAGTTTTTTGTTTGTTTGGAAGTCAGGGTATACAGCTTCTAAATAATAATTTCAGAATATGTTACCAGTTTCTGTCTGCATCAACAGATTATGAAAGATATTGTAAGACACCGTTAAATACACTTGTTATGTATGAAAATTCCCCTAGTACTGGTAATTGGTAACTGAGTTTGTATGTGAAGTGGAATATTTCACCCCCTTTTTTTTTTTACTATAAACCTTCTGACAATAGAAGGAACCATAAATACCAGGTGTTGCCCAAGTCCTGATGTATTCCTAAATAAAATAATCTGTGATTCCTCCAAAGAATGGCTCCAAGTTAGTGACTTGGTGCATATAGAATAGTTTTTCTTGGGAGCCTGACAGATTGTGAACTTGCATTCCCTTCATGGCTATCTTGTTGTCCAGTAGTTTATGTTGTCTATGCAGAGCATGACAGGATTACATTTTTGGACTACAGCTTCCAGAATTCCCAGCCAGCTTTGTCACTAGCCTTGCTTGCTGGGAGAATCTGAGAGTTTTAGTCCAAAAAAATAATTTTTCCAAGGGTGAGATTCCTTAGAAGAGCAGTTTAAAGACAACTACCTCTAAGAAGGTAATGACTGGGGAACATACACTTCAATAGTGTATGCACAAATAATTGCACGAATAATTTGACACTTGGATCATTATGATCTGGTATTAAGATTGGTAGAGGCCACAGACCTGTTCCTAGAGCCAAGGAATGGCTTGTCCTCATCACTGATGATGTTTTTCCTTTTTCTCTCTGTGTGACCAGGTTAGACTGAAGATGCTGTATGCAGCAACCAGAGCAACGGTGAAGAAAGAGTTTGGAGGTGGACACATAAAAGATGAACTTTTTGGAACAGTTAAGGTAGGGGTGGAAATCTTTACTTGTCTATTCTTGCCTGCAAAAAAATTTCTCCTACCTCTGATGTATTTTCTGCTCATCTTAGAAGAAGTTTACATTGGCAAGAGTGAATTTTGATGAAGTGCATAAATTCTACTGCCTCACTCCGTGGAATTTTAAAAATCAGAAGCACTGTATAGTTTAGGTGTGTGTGTATGTGTGTGCTTAATCAATAAACCAGACATTCTGTTTTTATTGGGTGTGGGTGCTTTCTTTTATAAAGGAAAACTTGTAGTTCTGTATGAAGACGTTTTTGCACAAACTACAGCAACCTCAGCCGAAAGGAAACCACTCCTTGTTTAATTCTCGTGCTGGAAGTGAGAACTGTTGCCAGAGGCCAGTGATTTTTCAGTAGGCTATCTTGATTTGATGAGAATAAAATTTTTTGTAAATTATCATCACATTCCCAATTTAAGGATTTTCAGTTTGACAAATAAGTGAGCCCTTGATGAAGGAAATTCTGGAGGAATACCCCAGTCTATTCATGTTGTGTACAGTGTTGTTCAAAATCCTACATCTAGAAGTTAGAATATGATTTTGTACTTTTACTTTCCTTTGAGCAGTTTTTACTTCTTTAAATCTGAGAAAATGCACTAGGAAACTGACTGATATCTTTCTCCATTATGTTCCTATCTGTGGACAGATGCAACTTCATTCACATTTACGTGCCTTGCAGGTTGTCTTCTGTCTGGATCTCCATGGGGTGGGGTGGGATGGGAATGAAGGATGACCGAGACAAAATCCCCAAATGCTTGAATATATGGTTTGAATGAGCAAGATTTCTGAGTGGGGGCCCAGTGTGGATTGTCTGTGCAATGTGAGATCACCCTTGTGACCTGCAAGGGTGATCTCATAACACCAGACCTCATGTCCGTTGTTATACTGCTCTTCCTGAGAAATTCTTTTTTGTTCATAGTGCTTAAACCACTATAGTGGAACTCCTTGCCTCCCCACAGTGACTGTTTTTTAGAGCAGGTTTACGATATTTAGTCTCTTTGAGGAGGGTATGATATAACTAAATTTGGTGAGTATCAAAGTTGGAGCTTGCAAGTCTCCTTAATAGCCACCCTACCTTTTCTTTCATAAGGAAAAAACTAAACATTAGGTACATAAGCTTCACATCAAGCCCTGTTTGAGTGTCAGTCAGGCTTATCTGATTGCACAGATATATGCAGTATCTGCATCCCTTGGATTGTGCCATCGTGACGAAACTTGGGTAGCTTAAGTCCATTTTATACATTAGGATGTAGCAAAATCTGGTTTCATGGGCCTCTGCTTCAAGGAAAGATCCACAAGGTGGCAGCGGTGCTTATGAAATGAGGCCTCCACTCTATTGTAGAATAAATCTTCTGTTTCTGGTTTTCTGTTTGTGATTACCTCTGATGGAGAAGTCTTCCAGGTACATCTCTCTTTGGCCAAAAAATGTATAACTAAATAATCTGTGGCCCATTATCTGCTGACGTTGGCATTTTCTTCTTAGTGGTATTTTACTTTTCTAAGCAGTGCCTGCAGAGTGAAAAAACTTACCAGGTTTGTCCTGGGAAGCCTCATAACAAGGTTTTCTATGAGCTGTTCTGTGTGCTTCCTGAAGTGGAGCAACAGTGGCATATACACACAGTCAACACCTGCAAACCATTTTGGATAGACATGTCTATAAGTGGCTAAGTCAGAGCATCAGGCTTAGTTCTGAACTGGGGCTGCAAACTTCAGACTAGGATATCATCTGCTCAGAGCTTGTAAAAGTTACTTTGGAGAACTATGGCTCCTAAATCTCCAACCAGTAGCCATACTGGCTGGAGACTGGGCAGAGAATTGAAAAATGTACCTTCCCCTAGCTCTGCACCTGCTGTAACACTGGCTACTAGAAGATGGTTTTTAGCAGTATTGGGATGTGACAGCTGATCATGGATAAATGTTTCTGCTGTTGTGAGTGGCTCCTGAAACGGGCTTGACATGCTGTCAAGGGTGCATAGTGCTGATCTGAAAAAGGAGCGGTTTAACTTTTTTGTTAATTGAGGGGAAATGCATTTACGGAGTCATACAGGCCACAGTTTATATAAGATAGAAATCCTGTGTTTGTTCCTTATATCATTGCAGAACAGTTCACCTTTGATGCATTGGAAGACAGAAAAGGGCTTAAATGTAAAGCTTATTATTTTGCCTCATGGCTTCCTGAACTGAAAAGTAGAGAGCTGACCAGCAAGTAATTTCGCAAACACTGCTATGCATGCAGAACCATGGGCTCTTGCCCCTAGAAGTGAAAATGACCCCATCTGAAACAAGTGCTTGTTGGTGGTGGTGGTGCTGCTGTTACCACTTCTATTATTCATTTATGGTTCATCCTTTCGCCATAACTGGATTCAAGGTGGCTTACAAATTATTAAAACCAGTATAGCTTAAAAACCATACAAAAAGATCAGCGTGTGTGTGTGTGTGTGTGTGTGTGTGTGAGAGAGAGAGAGAGAGAGAGAGAGAGAGAGATTTAAAAACAGTTAATATGTAAAGTTAAAACTTTTTAAAATTTATAAAAAGCAACATAAAGACTCAACAGGACCATCACAGTTGATTCATAAAAGCCACATAGAATAGGAATGTTTTCACATGCCAGTGGAAGCAGAGCAAGAAAGAGAGCGACCCTAGCTTCGCTGGGGAAGGAGTTCTAAAAGCCAGGAGCAGCCACCGAGAAGGCCCTCTCCCTTGATTCGACCAAACAAGCCTGAAAGGGTAGGGATCAGGGACAAGGGCCTCCTCCAAACATCTTAGAGCTCTAACAGGCTCATATAGGGAGATATGGTCCCCTTGGCACTCTGTCCATTGTGGCTGGCAAGGACATTGTGGCACCATGAAAACACTGCTGGTAGAGTAGGTTCATGTATGTATCCCATGTTTCTTTCATTGTGGAGCTCAAGGTGGGATTGGTTATAGTTTGAACTAGATATGTGGTTACTATGTCTTCTCTTTTGTTTGACTGCAGGAAGATGTCTCACTCAGCGGTTACCAGAAGCACGTGTCATCCTACTCTGCTCCAGCTCCTCTGACCGCAGCTGAACAAGAGCTTCAGCAAATCCGAATCAATGAGGTGAGCAAGCAGTAGACTGTGACACTCATCCCAGTGTTCCACCCCATCTGCCATTTCCCCCTTGACTGTTTCACCTTTCATAGTGTGATTTCAAGCTTATCTGTTAGACTGAGACTGGAGGATATGGCTTTGCTGCTGGGGTGGTGGTGGTGGAAGAGCTGGTCATTTTCTTTCCTGTCTCCATTTTGGAAACCATTAAAATAGCTGTCAGTTCTGGCTAAAGGGAGAGGAAATAAACAGCACTGGTTGGAAGTGGAAGGAAGGGCTTCTGAAGCCAAAAACAAGCTATAAAGAAGAGGGTGCTGCAAGGAGGAAACAGACTAGAAAAATAGAATTAACATCAGTCACTATAAATAAATTGGCTGGCTGTAATCTGATTTTCTTGTCCATTTCCTTCCTCGTAGCTTTGCCATACCTGTTTTATTGCTTTTATTTGGCCAGTTCCAGATAACTGCTGTGCAGAGAAATAGCCCTTCCCTCATTCTTGTTGGTGCAATGTCCAGCATGTGCATTTCGACAGTTTCCCTGTGGTGACATGGTTGCTTGGAGGTCAAATCGCTTTCTAAGCTGTGAAGTATTGCTGCCTGAGTGCCAGAGGAACATGCTGTTCCCTAAGCAGTGTTGGTGTTTGATGTGCCTACATTGTACGCCATGTAGTGTCTTCCAAATGATATCTTGGCCTTTACTGAGGCAAAATAATTTTGGGAATTGGTGAATGAATTCTGGCATTTATTACCAGCTGATTGCCTGTTCCGCTGAGCAGTCCCTCAAGATGGTGGCCAGATACCTCTTCACATAGTCATGGTGTTGTCAGTGCAATGAGATGGCCCCACATGTGAAGCAAGAAAAGATTACGAGAAAGTGCATTCAGATCCTCTGTGAAAACCCATGTTGGCTTTGAGGTAGTAGTTCCCAACCTTGAGTCCCCAGATGAAATGGGACAATGAGGGCTAGGGATGATAGGAGTGGTAAATCCACAGAATCTTGGACTTAGAAGTAGAAACCAATGTCTTAAAGCAGTTTCAGATCTGTAGGGACCTCATCCATACATGTCACCAGTTGGTTGAGGCTTGATAGAAAAGCTACATTTTTGAATTACAGCTTCCAGAGTTTTGATCATCCATGCTAGTTGGGGGATTCTGGGAGCTGTGATCCAAATGAGTAATGTTTCCAAGCTTTGGGCTCAAGACTGTGGTTCGGCCTGGCAACAGTTGTGTTGAACTAGATAGCTTTTCAGTTGTAAGAATTTTGAATCCTAAGCTTCCAAAGTAAGGATGATAGTTTAACAATGACTTAATCACATTTTCCCCATCTGTTCCAAGAACACAGTACCTCATTTGGCATTCTTTCTTGCAAGCTCACATTCTAGTCATCTAAGCACTGTTTTCAGTTTATCGCTTGGTCCTTTAACACAGAGAGCACCTTAACCATTTTTAACCTGCCATAGCTTGAGCTTTAGGGCTCTTGTGTCCCTATTGTGAATGAAGATCAAATCAATGATGACTTAGTGACTAACGTGCAGCATCCTGCATTCTCATTTGTGCTTACTTAAAGCCTTGAGGGTGTTATCCTTTCTAGGAGAAGGGGTGATACAGAAGCCTGAATGCAGGCGGGTAGACATTTCCCTCCACTGTTTCTAAAATGAGCTTCTCAGTATCATAACACAGATATCTAGCCAAAATTTTCCAGGAAATGGGCATTATGGTTTCCATAAAAAGGAGAGCAGCTGGGTTTGGGTAGAAGCAGCCAGGAGCCCCTCTTCTGTAAATGCAGGATTATGGACTGAGAGGGACAGGTGACTCCCATCGATGTAGGTTGGGGAGTATGAGAAGTTCTAGAAACAAGTGTAGCTGTTCCCCTGAGGAAGAGCAAGGGACATGGGCTGGGGAGGCAGAAAAAGAAAAAGCAACTAGGGTGGTTAAAAGGCAGAAATTGGGACTGATTGGGATAGTATGACATCAGGAAAGGATTGGGTGATGGACAGGGATGCCTTTGCTTTTTCATTCAAGGCACAGTGTATGTTGTGCTCAGGTAATTACACCCAAATCCTATCTGCTGTAATAATGATGATAATAGTAGTCATCATCATCATTTCCAAAACCAAGACTCAAGGCAACTTACAAATTAAAACGACTATAATTGAATTAAGCAAAATTAAAATGGAATCAAACTATTAACAGCACCATAAAAACAGTTTAAAACACACATTTGAAAATGTTTAAAAGCGAAGAGTAACATTAAAACAGTACAGCCTGCTCTAAAAAGCCCTTTCTAAAACCTTAAATTCTTGAAAGCCTCCTGGCATGAAAAAGACTTTGCCTATTGACAAATGGACAGAAACAAGGGGCTATCCTAGCCTTGCTAATTGGTGTAGATAAATTGAGTTTGCAGGATTCCTTTGCCCTTGCTGCCATCTTAAATTTTTGGTTGTTCTTGTAAATTCAGATGATTTTAAAATAAACATACCACCTTGGTGTCACTGGTAACTGAAGGCAAGGGAACCATGCAGTCTTTGTGTTTCACTTCATGCAAGAATGACTGGAATTCAATGGGTGGTGGATTTAAACATTGAAAATCATGCAGGCAATGGTCCTTATCCCTAAACAAAGTTCTCCAAGTATTCTTCCAACTTGTCTCTGCTGGCTGTTTGCCAATACAGTAGGCCCTCCTTACTTGTGGTCTCCACATGTGCAGATTTGAGCAACCTCCAGATGTGTGAATTTGAGCATCCTGTACCTAAAATGGCAGCAGCATGCACAAACACATACTAAAGCAACCGTGTGTACCTTGCCACCATTTAGTATTATGGGACATGAGCGTTTGCATTTTTTCTTTTACGTGGGCATTCCTGAAATGGAACCCCTGCAGATATGAAGGGTGCATTGTACACATGCCAGATCCACAAATTGTCCCTCAATGTACAAAAAGTAATTTTTTTAGTGTTACTCACAAAAAAAAGGATGCTAGCTTGAAGAGCAGTTTTCCCACCTTTTATTCAGAAGAAGTTGTGTTTCTATTTTACGCACCAAGTGAGAAAGGTCCCTTTTAAAATAATTGCTGGTGATCCAAGTGTTTTGAGCTGATATGTATACTGAATTTCAACTTTCTGTTTATTGAGGAAGACAGATATTGCATTGTGAGCAAGAACCAGATGTCTCATCTTCCTGCATTTGTATATGTATAAATCATATACCAGGGATGGGCGAAGTTTGACTTTCTGTTGTTGAAGTACAATCCCTGGTATTCTTTAATACTTGCCATGGTGGCAAACGCTGCTGACAGTTGCAATTCAACAGTATCTGGAGGGCTGCACAGGTGCCACCCCATATAAAATAAATATGTATTACACATGCAGAGAGAGAGAGAGAGAGAGAGAGAGCACTTCATTGATGACCAACACTTCATACCCAGTTTATTTTAAAAAGGCCATTCACCTCAGATGCTTTGCAATATATACCTACATATCAGATCTGTGAATCTAAGATGCAGCCCTCACGCCCGTCTCTCCTCTTACCTCCTTTTTCAGCGATGCTGTTGAAACAATCCCAGCCCCAGTGATCATCTCTCATTCTGCACCCTTCTCTAAATACATCTGTCACCATTTCTGGTGACAGGCAACCCACTTTGCCACAGAGTTGCTTCTTCCCCACTTACTTCCTCTTCCCACTCTCCACCTCTGCATGGTTGAATGATTTTGACAGGCTGTGAAGAGAGTCCTTCTCTGTTCAGTGTTCCTTTGCTGGGTCAGTGTGCATGTGATCCAGTGTCAATGTGGCAGGCGAGATGTCACTTTTGTTTTGGGGACAAGCTCGGAGAATTGATTATCACTCATGAAAGCCTAAATCACCAGCTCAGCTTCAGGATGGCTTCCTCTTTCTCTCTCTCTTTTATTTACCCACCCTCTGCAATTTAACCATTTGCCCACAGTACTTTTAGTCCCATGAACCAAATTCATCCAAGATGCTCCTGGTGGGGTGCTGTAATGACAACTAAAAGTGCATGAAGTTTCCCAGTGCAGGCAAATATATTCTCTCATTTCTTTTGTTCTGGCATGCTTCTCCCATATCTTTCCATGCCTGAAGGAATCACTTTAGATTGAATCAGACCATGACTCTTTAGAAGTTTTTTGCTGGCTCAGTATTGCCTCTGACTCTGTTTGGACTCAGTACATCTTGGTTTAGTGGCAGACATCACCCTTCATGTGTGCTCAGAAGTTTGTCACTTCATAGCATTTTAATAGGTTCCAGTTCAGGAGGAGACAATTCTTTCTTACCTGCATTTCACACAACAATCAGAAGGTCTGGCTCTAGAGTAGGTTTTTCATTCCAAGGGTTGGATCTAGTAGTCGCCAGTTGCAGAAAACAATATTGTTGAGTATGTACAGAGTATGCTTATGGTTGTGTAATCACCAGCAGCCTCCAACACAGCCTAAGGACTTGGAGGGCTAGGCATTTCATGGCTCCAAGTAAACTTAAGACCGCTCTCATTTGATTGCTTAAACAGTGTCTTACTGTAAGTCCCATTGTAGTTTTATGTGATTTAAGCTGCTTTCTGCCTGTGTCTTGCAGGGTAAAACAGCCCGGGTAAGTGCTTCTTGTTGCTTGTTTTCTGTTGTTTTTGCTATACTGTTTGCTCTCCTGCTTTTTTGAGTGAGGCATAAACTAGGCCTCACCAACAGAGAATGTTTTGGGCTGGCACCTCAGGTTTAATGAAAACAGTGTCTCCGAGAAATAGAAGTGAGTCATTTATGGCCCCATGTGTAGAGCTATGCAGATAAGAACTTGAAATATTCATTTGTACTTTGTTCTAGCATCCAGTGCTAATGACGCATACCTACGTGTAGCCACAGGCTTAATTGTCTTTGATTGGGAAACCCTGAAATCTCCAGTGCTAACACTATGGCATCACTATGTTTAAATTGTCATACTTCACCTCCATTCCAGAGCTTTATTGAGATTTTTGAAGCTTAAATTGTCCCTTTCTCCCCACACCTTCAGATGCATATAGAGAATGCTAGCTAGATGGACCAAGCAGCATTTCTTGAACTAAATTAAGCTCACTACAGATCCCAAGGATAAGCATCTGCCAGGCGTGACCTGTATGTTTGTTGGAGGCAATAGCAGTATCAGGCCAGTAGTGGGGTTTAATCATTTCTGGCCCCTAGGGAAGCTTTCGGGCCTAATCCGCAAGTTTCATAATCAAGCTATGTGTTTCTTTGGGTGCAAAGTAGAGAAACCATCAGAATGTGGCGTTACTTGTGCTATTTCAAATACTGGCTTTCTGTCCTTTGTGCATGTCTGCATGTTTGTGCAGTGTTTTCTGTATCCCTTTGCTTCAAAGGGAAGCCGCTGATTTCTTGAAGTGTGGCTTTTCTGTGTCTTGTGTGTCTTCATGGGACAGCATTAAAATAGTATACTAGGAACGGCTCAACTTTCCTTTCCCAGCATCGTAGTATTTATAATGAACACTCTCAAACTAGTTTTGTTGACTATTTTGCATGTTGCAACAAAATGATATTGTTACCAGTTTTTGTAGTGTCCTAGTGTCACATGAGTATATAAAATAAGCTTTGTAAGTAGCAGGCCAACATGGATAGCATTGCAACATAAATACCTTAGACCTCACTGCAGCAGAACAAGCCTGTCAACTGATCTTTGTTAGTAGCCTAGAGCAGCAGGATTCTTATGTGTTACACATAGCTGTGTATTCTGCCTATCAGAGTCAAATTGTTTGGAACTCCTGGTATTAAAGCCCAGCGGGGGATTTATCCCATTTTGAGGCCTCACTTTCAAGTAGAATCCAAATTTCAAAGATTAGGAAATGTAAACTGTACATTGGAGGTGTTATTCACCTTAGACAGGCTGGCTCCCCATATGACTTGTTTGCATAAGGGAGGGTGTGACGTCTTGATGAGATCATTCTCTTTACTGAATGTGAAAACCGTACATGAAAAAAACAAAAAAGACCTTGAGGGGCATCTATATATTCACATGCATTAGATTAGTAGCATTTGTTTCTGAAAGAGGCATCCATTGAAACATTATACCCTGCATATTAAATCATTTGGAATTATGATACAGTGTTATCACATCAGAAATAGCTATAAATTTGAAGAAGCGTAGAAGTAAAAGCAGGGTCTTAATGAGTTCATGAGGGGCTTAGGGCCAGGTATTTGCAGTGATGTTGACAGCACTGAGCATTGCCGCTGAAATGGTGGCCACTTACATGAACTGAGAAACAGCAGACTGACTTGATCAGATATGAAAACTTAATCTGCTACTTCTCCAGTGCAGAGCTGAAACATAGTATGTGGCATCCTCTGTGGGTTGGAAAAGAGCAGTGATGTAGACTCGAGTCGATAGGCTCAGACTCAAGTCAGACTTAAGTCACTTCAGTGACTCGACTTGGACTTGACTTGGCCATAGATGATGCACTGACTCGACTTGACTTGAGACTTGTATATTTTTAATGACTGACTTGATGCTCTTGGTTCAATAACATAACACCTTCATCCAGAAACCTTGTGACTTTGAACAGTGCCTCCATCTCTTTTTGCCTACTAGTCACATGACAGTCTCTCTCAAGCCCAAAGTGTGGGCGCATTTCTCAGAGGGAACAGCAAACTGGTTAGGTGATGGGCTTGAGGCAGGCTTGAGGTCTGTTCAGCAGCCTGTCCCTGCTGCATAATGGAGGAGCCTTCTAAAACATTTTCTAAGAGCAAAAGACAAGACTCGCCCCCAAAGTGCAGGATGCATTTCTCAGAGGGGAACAGCAAATGTGTTAGGCAACAGGCTTGAGGAAGAAGGATCCTTCCTTCTAAAGCTTTTGAATCTTTAGTAATGGGGAGTAAGATAGGATCCTATTCCCCACTTCTGAAGCTGCAGGTGGCAAAATTGCAAATGTGGAGAACCGATTCTGCTTAAATTGTTAAAACTGTATTTATTTCACTCTATCCAATAATTCTGGAATTTTGGTTGAGGTATAAAGTTGACTTCCAGACTTGAGATTTGACTTGAAAGTATCTTCAAGGACTTGAGACTTGACTTGAGACTTAGGGTAAAACAAAGTCTGGAACCTATCAGAAATTCAAAATGTAAAATGACTTCTACCATGTTACATGTTTTGGAAGCCATTTTGGAATAATATTTGCCATAAAGATTGTTACAGGTTCCAGCACATGTGCAGACCTGTAGTCTTAAGAGTAGTAAGCATCTTATTATAGCTTCTTGTTACAGACTGTTCAAACACTCTTGGTTCTCTGTCAGAGTAGTTTAGGACATTAGGGCAAGATCTAACAGTGTAACTTTGGCTTATTCTGCCAGAGATGTCAGTCTTCTGTCTGTCCTATAACTCTCTGCGTACTTGAAAAGCCAGTTTTAGAAGGGTGGGAGATCCCCTGGAACAAGTTTTGTGGCAGAGCAGGAGGGGAAGAAAGCCCCAGTCTTTCTGACCGTGGATATAGAAGTGCATCATTGGGTTTCTGCTTTTCAAACCAGCATAGCTTAGTAGCATAATTTATATATTATTGACTTCCTAAGAGGGAAAGGCATTCCCTGTTTCTGTGGAAGATTTTTCCTGCAACATTCTTCTTAACTGAGGGAGAGGCAGGTTGGGACTCTGCTGATTAGCATTTCCTTTTCTATGACTAAAGCGTTGGAGGTTTTTAGGCTCCAAATAGTTTTGCCACGTTTTTGAAATAGGAGTAAGGGACAGTCGGAATTCATGACATGCAGGATTGACAGTCAGGAAACAGCTAATGGCAAGCTTCTGTTCTATCTAAATGCCAAAGGAGAATATTGATTTCAGTTAACTTAGTCATTTATTTCTCTGTAAAGTTACCATATTGTCCAAATTCTTAAATTCCAAAATGCATACATTTCTGTCTTTATACAGGGTCCACACTCCTAAACATAAGATGTGGGGTGATGAGGGATCTTCTTCAGTTTCTCTCTCTCCCCCCCCCCCGCCAAATCTTTCCAGCCCTCAAAAAGGGGAATCTGTTATAATAAGGGACACTTGGCAGTTCTATAAAGGTTAAGTTTTCCAGACCTCAGATAAAGAACATCCCATATAACAAGGGACACGTGACAGCCCTGCCTCCAAACCAGCCACTTTACTATTCATTTGCCAGAGTGGAGGTTTAATATGTGCAGAGAAATTGCTGGCACTTCCTTTTTTTGTAAACAGAAGATGAAGCACTGAGCCGTGGCCCAAGAGCCCCTGCGCAGAATTTGGCTGCTAATCAAGGCCTTGAAAGGTGGTGGTATTCTGAGCAGATACCCTTGCACTTGAACCAGGTGGACTTCTGCATTCAGTGGCAGTCCTGTGATTGACAGTTGGCCCTGATCTCTAGAGCATGATGGCTTGGTCTATTCAACGTGAAATTTAAAATGTTCTTAAATTGTGAAATGCTTGCTAGAGCTATGCCCTGTCCCTCTGTGCACATTATAAAAGGTCCCCTTTCCTACTGCAAGAAGAATAGTTTTCCGGAGATCTTCCACTGTAAAATTGCCACATCTTTTCTATAACAGTGGGAAGGACATTAACAAGTATTAAAACATGTGAACATGGTTTTGGGAGCCCAAGCCTGTTGTAACTTTTCAGGACAAGTTCATCATTATTGTAAGCTGCTTTGAGTCCTTTGCCAGAAGAAGCTTGTTGCGGTACAAAAATAAATAAATAGAATCATGCAATTGCAGACAAAAACATATAGCCTTTCTTTCTTAGAGGAAAACAGGACATTTCCTTTGGCCTACTTTTGATGATTTTTAAAAAAATCCTTCCATAAAGCTTATCTCAGCATGCACATGATAAAATGCTGCACACCAAAATTGACTGAGACAGGAATATTACATATGCTTACCAAATGAAACTTACCACACTGAACACAATGGGGCCAATTTCTGACCAAACATGATTTGATCTGTGGTGTAATGTTTACACATATAATAGACCCTTCCAGATTAGTACATCTTGCATAATTTGGTGTTTTAGTGGAAACCTCCAGGCTCCATGGATGTTTTAGAGCATCTTTTAATTGTTTAGGATGTTTCACTCTAGAGCTGGAATCTTCTTGGTGACTTACACCAGTGTAAGTGGGAGGTTAAATCAGTGGTATATTTTGAATGATGTTGTACAAAGATGCATCCAGTACATCTTTGCCCTGTAATTTTTTGTCCAGGCTACACAATGGCAGCTGAAAGGTGCTGAGTGCAGCTCTCCCCACTTCTTTCTACCCTAATGGCTGGAGTTGGGGCTGGGACTGCTTTGTGACACCGAAACCTGACCTCCTGCATTCATCTCTCTTGGATTTCTTACATAAATATACTAGTAGAGCTTTATTAAATAGGACCCGATCCATGATGACCTCATATTTGCATTCCTTAGTCAGCAGGGGACAGCTCGTATACTTGCATCCCTAAATCAGCAGGGGATGAATCTTGATTTTAGGAATTTACCTTCTCCCTGTGCATTCAGTTCTTTGAATTCTCAACTTCTAAATATTCATCATTCTATAGGTATTACTGGAGATATTTCAGGTCTATAAGCCCAGGCTTTCTTCACGGTTTTTTATGCCAGTTTTTTAAAAGTGTTTTTGTGCACATTGCAGGTCCATAGACTCATAACATATTGCGATAGCTATATTTTGGGTTTGATTTTGATTTTTTAAAAATTTCATCCTGTTTTTGTAAACTGCCCAGTAAGTGGTTTATAAATTTCAGATAAAAAGATAAAATAGTTGTGGTGGCAAAGAATATATGTGAGAGTACAACTGTTGCTAAATGATGCTTCCTTTCTTGTGATCTTTGTTGCTGAAGTGCTACCATGAAGAAAATTCTTGATGTTGAAAGCAGCTTAAGGATGGAATGGGAGTCCAGCATTACCTGAGGGATTCTTTGATGCCTCTGTTACCTGTACCCTCCTTATCCTTCACTTGGTTATAGTAGCTAAGTTCACATTCTTATCTTAATAAACTCATTTTGTAGTACACTTGAATAAAATGCAGAAAATTTCAGTTAACTGCAGTTTTCCATTTCAGCTGCACGGGGAAACTATTATTACCAGCTTGGAAACAAGATAGGATCTGAAACCAACTTTAAATTGTGGCTTAGGATCCTGATTTGTTCCTTGATTGGTAATTACAGTCTCCCTTTTGGAATAAAAAGGGGATCTGTGGGTAGTTGAAGGCTTCTGGCATTTGTAGTGATTTGTATAAGTTTTTTAATTAGACCATTAGCGATAATGGTCCAAACCCAGAAATTCGGCATTTTGCCCTTTTCAGTTTTCCATGGACATTTTTGTTTAAAGGAAAGGTAATTGGAAGGAGGGAGGTGTAACTTTTAGAATTTCTTCAAGTAGTAGGAAACCCTAGAAGATCTTAGTGCATAAAACTAAGTTGCTTTCTCATATGAAACTATCAAGGTTTGCTAAAAAATATAGATACCTCAAAGCTTTTTCTTGGTAGAGCCGAACATTTTGATCACTTTCTGTAGGGGACCTTTCCAGAGGAGTTTAGCATAGAATTAACCTTGCTGCAATTTTTGTTTTGCTTCTGCTGCAAGGATCTTCATTACCTGGCCTCCAGCAGTGAGATGGTAGGGCTCTCTCCTCCAAGTATTATTTTGCTTCCATTTTTTTCTGCTAAATCTCCAAGGCGCCTCTTATGTATAAGTTCCTATTGTCCTCTACTTAATTTTGGAGATAATGTTTTGTAAAATGGATCTGTCTGCTGACCCCACATTGATTTTTGCTGATTCTGGTTTCTTCTCTTCACCTGTCCTCAGGATTCAGATTCCCAGGAGTCTTACACTGAGATGGTAGGCTGGACATTGTGTGTCTCTTCCTTTCTAGGGTTCCCCTCCCCATTTTCTGGAGCTTCTTCTCTTGCATGTATTAACTATGACAAAAGTTTGAAGCCTCCCTTTGAGGAGAAGAGTTACTGCAGTTCCAAAAGAGCCAGTTCTGTAATTCAGCAGCTGAGAATCTGTAAATTATTGTTGCTTGGCTGAGAGGTATATAAAGCTAGCATACTGTAGTACATAAACCAGATAAAGTTCAAAGTCCCCCCTTCTAATCTCAGCTCAGTTGTCATCGTTTTAGGAATGTTACTATTTCTTAGCCTCAGCCCCACTCCCCAAATACAGTATAGGGACACCTTAATCTATATATTCCATGTTTGGTGAAGTTTCACAAAACATATGTCCATGTGCTCACGTTTTCCTTTGAACCTTACAACCCAAGCCCAAGTGGGCAAGGAGGAGCTTTCCAGACCAACAAAGGTGCTTCACATTCTCCTAGTCTTCTATTGCCTTATGAACCATCTGAGCCTCTTTTTTTTTTTGCTAGAGCTGCCTGCCCTAATCCAAGCCAGCTAGGGAAGCCTGTGCTAGAAGAGTTGTCCTGTGAGATGGCCCATACCTTCAAGGAAGGAAACACAAGGGCCTCCACTTCCCATGTTTCCTTCTGCTTTGGTAGGGTTTGTGAGACCAATGCTCTTGTAAATTATATGGCTGGATTTTCCAGATTGCTTGGTTATTATGGTGTCCAAACACAACCATTGTGTGGCTTTTCTTTAAATAATTGCAGGTTCTTTGCCCATATGAAACCTTTCGCACATACACAAAAAAATTGCCCAGCAGTTGTGTCTTCAATTTATATACCCTTGATTACACTGAAATTGGTGTACTTTTATGTCTGTGGGGCTGGATCCATGACCTTCCATGTTTAGCTGGAATCTCGAAAGGGCCCAGTATTTTTCCGGGATAGTGAAAACCATCACTTAAAAGTGACTCCCAAATGAACTGCCTGCTCAGGTTAAAAAGTTATGCCGTTCCTGGGAGGAGGAAACTGTATTCCATATTATTTTAGAAAACTGTGGGAATCATGTGACTCTCCAGATGTTGTGGAACCAAAACTCCCAGCACTCCTCCTCATTGGCTGTAGTGGCCAGGGCGCCTGGGAGTTGCAGTCCAAGGACA
This sequence comes from Cyclura pinguis, assembly GCA_030412105.1. NCBI lineage: Eukaryota > Metazoa > Chordata > Lepidosauria > Squamata > Iguanidae > Cyclura > Cyclura pinguis. The sequence continues at coordinate 93,339,520 of CM059600.1, read as the reverse complement.
TCTTAAGGACTGTATGGTCCCTACCCCTGTTTTAGAACAACTGCATACTAATAAATTGCTTAGTGGCTTTTGTTTGCGATTAGCCTAAGCCAGGAACTGCTAAAACTTTTCGGTAACTCTTTTTTCCTTTTGTTTCTGTCACAATGTGACTCCATATCCCTACATTCTCCACGGCAGATGGTAGTGGGCTGCTGCTGCTGCCCATCAGTGGTTGAATACCCTCACCTTGAGGAGGTAGGCTCTGCTTGCCAGCATTTTGTGCTCTGCTCCCGGGGGGCAATTTTTTTCTTTTGATTGTCAATGTAGTCACATCCTTCTTGATTTTCTCTCAATCCAAGGAAGGAAATAACAGCAAAACCTCCAACAAACCAGTGTTCACTTTTTGTTATGGGTCCTGTTTTCTAAACTGCCTTGAGAGAAACATGAAGGATAAGTTACCCAATGTGTGATGTGGATTTCTCATAGAATGAATATTTCCTTGTATTCTTTTCTGAGAGAATTTGGGACAACAGTGAGTGGCTGGTGTTTAAGCAAGATGGTGATTAGAAACCTTCATTCGAAAGGCCATATTAGGCCTTCTAAACAGGCAGAAAATTCTCTGCACAAGCTTTGAAAACACACAAAGAATTTTGTGCTTTTTTTGGTTGCCCTGATAAAGCCCAACAATATGGGCTCTGAAATTCATCTTACGGTCAACACAGCTACTCCTTCATTCACTGAATGAAGACTCTTTCCTTCCTTTTTCATGAGTTTCTTCTGTGTAATCTCTCTTGTAACCCACAGTATAATTGTGTGTGTGTGTGTGTGTGTGTGTGTGTGTGCGTGTGTGTGTAAATAATTGACAAAAGTTACTGGGAATTCTTAAAATGCAGTAAAAAAATCAATCTGTGTGCCTATGCCAATATTTGTCTCAGGCTGATAAATATAGTAGGATCCTTTCTGAATACAGAGTTAATGCCAGTGTATAGGAAGGATTTGCGAGACTGAGATTGTAGAAGGTTCCCATCACCATGCTTCAGAACTCAACTTGTTTAATTGCTCTATAATGTGAGCGCATAATGTTCTGGTGGATTTCTGATAAAAATAAATTTTTGACCAGTCTTCTAACTGCTATTTAAATTCTTACCATCTTCCTGTGAAGATTGGGGATGCTTGAAATGAAATGTGGGCCTACCAAGGACTGTCAAAGGAGACCACTGGGCCTGTTTAAAATTAAGGCCAACTGGACATGAGGTGAAATATTAAGGTCTTTCCTCCTTTGCTTCTCAATAACAGTCATGGGAGGGGTGAGACTGAGACCGTCTGCCGTAATCTGAGTACAAATCCCTTCCCCTCCTAGGAACTTTCAGTTTAGGGAGGGAAGCTTCTGTTGGTACCAAATGCAAACTTCCCTTCTGGGGCACACAGCAGCATGAAAAATGTGCCTGTTCTTTTCATTCTGGCGGGGAGAAAAAGTTAAATAAAACCATGAAGCTTGCCATGGTCCTTATCCTGATCCTCCCCCATGGCTGTTACGTTGAAGATGATGACATGAAGTGCAGTCATACAATTATTGTGGTGTCTTGTTGTGCCACTTGCATGGCTTAATTATGCATCCTGGGCTACAATTTATGAAATATTCCAGTCTGTAATAGTGCTCTCACCAATCCAGGATTATTACCATTTTTTTTTAATTGGCAAGAGTACACTTTCTCCTTATGCCTCATAGGATAAGGTCCAGATCTCCCAGTGCAAAAGTTGCAGCTACCATCACTGCTTTGGCTATAGCCTGGGAGAAAGCCACTTCAGAACTCATACAGGAATATTGTACACTGAGTTTTGGTTGTCTGGAAAAGTGGTGGTGCCACCCTTTGTGTTGTACATTGAGACCTGGAGAGTTCCTAACCTCCATAGCCTTGTGCTGACTGTGATCTGGACAGAGTTCTGTTCCCTATGCTTTCTGTTGGATACCATAGTAATGACTGTGGTGCTAACCTTTTCCCGCACTGCAGCTCCTGTAAGATGAGAGAGGACCGTGAGAGGAATGAAAAAGAGCTTTGCATGGTACAACTAATGGCCCATGTAGTTCAGCTTCTCATTCCCATCATAGCCAACCACAAGATGTAAAGTTTTAGAATTACAGCTTCTAGGATTCCCCAGCCAGTATAGCCAGTGATAGGCTGTAAATGCAGATGCTTAGAGAAACCTCGCAAGTAGATCATAAAGGCAGCAAACCTTTCCTGCTGTTGCTCCCCTAAGAAGCTATACTGAGTAGTGCAGATGTCCTCTATTGATTTGTTTAATTCCCACTTAACACCGTCTTCAGACTTGTTCATTACCACCGTATGAGGTGCCAAATTCCATGAATCATGTGTTGTGTGGAGTAGCACTTTCTTTTCTCTCACTTTGCAATTAATGCTTTGTAAATTTCAACAAGGCTTTTGTAATGCTAGCAATTTCATTTTCAGTCTTTTCCCTAATGATTGTGACTGTGGTGTTTCTCTTTTTCATGATCATTATCTACAGAGTTGATGTTTTCATTCACAAAACCCCTTTTCTACATTACTTAAGTTCATACCCCATCAGTGGTGTTGATAGTTTTACCCCAATATGTGTTACTTTACATTGACTCGTACTGAACTTCCTTTACTATTTTCCTATGTATTATCTACCTACCTACTTCTCCGTCTGCCTGCCTGCCTGCCTGCCTGCCTGCCTGCCTGCCTGCCTGCCTATCTATCTATCTATCTATCTATCTATCTATCTATCTATCTATCTAATCTATCGTAAAAAGTTTATAAAATTGCAAAAGAAGCAGAAGAGGGAGAAGAAGAAGAAAGTTAAGATGTACCCACTTTGCGTATCTGATCACATTGTTTGGGCACATCCTGGAGTTCTTTGCACCTAGATCTTCACCATCTAAAATAATTCAGTCTCATCTGCAAACATCATTACTTGTTATTCACCCAAAACTGCAGATCATTTTCAAAGAAGTTCAGTAACCTAGACCCAATACCAATTCTTGAGGGACCAAACTTTTTATTTCCCTTCACTGTGAGAACCGTCCATTACTCTTCTCTGCTCACCTCTCACACTTCCTTGTTATTTATAAAACCAGTTACTAGGCTTAATGATGACCCATTTTTTTGTTCATGACTGCCAAATGAACTCAGGAGTCGTTAGTGGGGATGTGTAAAAATATGACTACTGTATAATTTTTGTCCACAAATTTGTTTAAATTTACAACTCCCAAACCTTGGTGGAGCATTACTTCCTTTTTCAGACATGATGCTAATTCTCCACAGGAAAACTGATTCTTCTATTAGTTTATTAGTATTGTATCTAGTTATTACCCTAGTGAGCTATAAGTAAAATTGTCCCTTGTGTTTAATAATTCTGTATCTAATTTTTACTCTAGTAAGCTAAAAGGAAAATCTATTTTTCCACAAGTTTGTCCAGTACTGTTTCTTCTCTAGCTCATATATGATGAATAATATAAATTAATGTATTTTACATACTACTTTTTTCAGACAATCCATCCGTCTTTCTAATTCTGGTAATCATCTATTCTTCTGCATACTAGATCTGTATCCTGTTGCTTTTAATACTTTTCAACTGTATCTGGGTGAAAATGGAATATGATTAACAATACAACAAAGGGAAACATTTATAGCCAATCAGGACTACTTCAGACGTTTGACATGCATGAAACTGAAATTGCTTCTGATAACTGAGACAAGAAAAAAAAATGGAAATTTTTCATTCAGCAGAAAGTTATCTTTCTGCCCCTTGATGAAAAGTAGACTCAACCACTCATTCCATGATCAAAAATGAAAGTGATATATTGATGGTTGCTTAATGAAGCGTGTGACCTATTTTTTTAAAAGTTTTTTCTTTTCTGTAAAGCACCAAAATGATGAGATAATGATTTTTCCCTGATTATTCCTTCTGAGATCTTATAAGGCTGTATTTCTGCTATTATTTTAGAAAGAAACACTCTTTTCAGTCTCATTTTTAAAGTTATGATAAACTATGCCAGTTGATTTCAGTTACTGAGGAGATATTTTCAGAATTATTGGAAGACTAGATTTTAAAAGAATGTACTTTTATTGCATTCTTAAGATACACCACTTTGAATGCAGCAACTAATCATTTTCTTATGTATAAAAAGAAACTTCCTTGTTCCCTTTCTTATTTCACCCACTAATAAGTCTCTCTGAGGCAATGTATAAAGAAAGATTTAGGGCTGGGGAGGCTCGTAAAGAGTAAAAGAGTTTTATCATTTTGTTTTCAATTTGAGGGTTATATAGGGAGTATGCATAGTATGTTTAACGAAAAGAAAAGAAGTTGCATGTCTTTTCTTTACACTGTACAGTCAGTGCTCCACATTTGTGAGTTTGACTTTTACAGATTTAACTAACTGCAAGTTACTTCAAACTCTTCCTTCTCCACCACCAGCCAGTGCTTGAGGAGCTATGGATGGATGGCAGCCCAATTTTTGATACCACAAACCCTCTCCCAGTTTCCCCTCACACTCAAGGAAGGAGATGGGTGAGAGGAAGTATGGGGCCACCATGCCAACTCAACCCCTTTCCCTGTCCTTTCTCTGACCTGGTTTGGACCATGGGTGTCCATTCTCCCCACCATGCCTCAGTCCCCTTCCCAGAGACATACACATTTTGATATTTGCAGTTTTTCCACTTTTATGAGGGTCTTGAGCCCCTAACTCCAGTGAATGTGGAGGGCCAACTGTATAATCAAAAACAGTGTCCACAGCGTATGAGTAGATAGCTGTAAGCTTTACAGCTGTCCAGCAGGCCTTGTGGATTTGGATCTATGTCCAACTTTTAGTCCCATCTAGAGTAGACCAAGTGAATCAATGGGTTAATTAATTAACTTACCACTGGGACTAGGAATTGGGTTTTACCCTTTGTTTTTGCCAGTACCTCATGGCTATGATTTTATAAAGCAAGCCCTATCAACAGTCTCCTTGATTTTCTTGTTTGATACAAAGCCTAAGTAGAGGTACATGAATCTGGAGCAGGGGGTGTGAGGAAATGTTCTCAGACTGCCTCTGTCATCTCCCCTGGCCAGCATATCCCATGATGAAGGATGGTAGGAGTTGTAGTCCAACATAGGGAGGCTCACTCTCTCCACTGGTGCTTGAGAGAGTCAGGAACAAGAGAATATCCCTTCCCCAGCACTGTGAATAGGCAGAAACCAGGGGTGCTGCAGTTCCTGCTTGGGGAGGATGTGAGAAAACAGCCTGGAGTGTGTGCAAACAGAAGCCAGGAAAAGTAAAAAGCAGTTTCCCTATCGCCATTGTTTTGGCAGCTGTCACCAAGGTGGCTTTCCAGCAGTCCCTGTAGAACCAACCTTTGGAAAGGAACATGCAACTGCATGTAATAGATTGTTTGGCCCTCAGTTAGCATTGCTTCATGTCTCCTTATCTTGGTCTGCATATAAAGGTCTTGTCTACAATGGCAGCCTCTGCAACAGGCTTTTTCTTCATAAGGATTCATAAGCTTGTGAGTGCCCTAAGTACCAGCAGCATGATTTGTGCTTTGCTGTCATCTCGATATCTCATCTTCATTCTTCTCCAGCTTCCTTGGTTTTGTCTCTGTCAATTTATTTTTGTTTGTTTCTCTCTCTTTTTTTCTTGTTGCCAGGTCAAGACTGAAATCAGTGTAGAAAGCAAACACCAGACTCTTCAGGGACTGGCTTTTCCTTTGCAACCAGAGGCACAGCAGGCCATTCAGCTGCTCAAGCAGAAGAAAATCAATTACATCCAGCTGGTAAGAGGCCACATTGAAGCTTGTCCATTTATTCTTCAGATGACTCCTGCTTTCCTGCCCAAGTCGTGTGTGTGTAAGGCTGCATTCTCTATATTGCTGTAGCTTATCCTAATCCAAATGTTGTTTTGAAGTATGTCCTCTTGCCTTTGTTTAAATAGAAACTGGACCTGGAGCGGGAGACCATAGACTTGGTCCACACGAATCCCACTGAGATAGCAGACCTACCTAAGAGAATTCCTCAGGATTCTGCCCGTTATCACTTCTTTCTGTATAAGCATTCTCATGAAGGAGATTACCTGGAGTCAGTTGGTAAGCTCTGGACAAATATACAGTCTTGTCTTCTTTTTTTAAAGAAAGAGAGGCTATAATTTGTGTGTGCCTTTCACAAGCATTGTGAAGATGTCCATGTTCCTATGAGATGTGTAGAGAAATTTATTCTTTGGGTATGCGAGTCTGTTTTCACCTGTATAGATTTGGTTATCCCAGAAAGTGGGGATCTGAGAATGTGACTTTTGATTTCCTTTCTGGTAAAACATGTTTGTCTGTGGCAGTCCTCAAAACCACAAGCAGCTTCATAAGACATTGCTGCCAAACTGTGCACAAAAGGATTCTGGGAGTGTCAGAGCCAGTGTCTTTGGAACCATGGACTAAAAACTGTTTTCGTGCAAAGGTTTTGTTCAGTCTAGATGTTCTGCCTTGTCTAAAATGCACAGATGGCAGTCATTTCCCTCATCCGTACCCTGGGTTTGTGGAATTAGTCTTCCTGGGTCCCAGGAATGGCTGATACACTTTCCTTTTCTCTTGCAGTGTTTATCTACTCAATGCCTGGTTACAAATGTAGCATCAAGGAGCGCATGCTGTACTCCAGCTGCAAGAGCCGACTGCTTGACACAGTGGAGCAAGACTTCTGCCTAGAGATTGCAAAAAAGGTAAATAGTGACCTCTTGCTCCAGAGGCTTATCTTGAAGCAGGGAATTCTGTTCCTCCTTGCTGGACATTAAGACCTGATTCCGGTTAGTGGATCCCAACTAGAGTAGACCTACTGAATCAGTTGTTGCATGAGGAGTCAACATTCAGGTAGATCCCATTGCTTCAGTAGGTTTGCTCTAGTTGGGATTAGCAATAGGATTTAGGCTTATAAATTCTGAATGGTGTGAAGGAGTAGTGGGAAAGTACCTGAACATTCTTCAAGGGAGACTTACTCAGGTGGTGATAGATGAGTCTGAGCAAAAACTGTTCAGAGAAGACATCTAGATATTTTGGTGATCTCTGTGATTCTTACAAATGGGTTATCTGCATCTGTACAGTGTGTCTTTTGGAACCACCCAAAGCAAGGACGGAATCTTCTGTCAGGAATAATTTCAGATGTCCAGACAACCTCATAATGAGAAAAGATTATTCCAGCAGGCCTTAATGAACACATCTGGAATGTTCAGATCTTGGAAATAAAATAGGATACTTGATTGGAAATAGCATTAAGGGGAAGGAGATGTTAGGTGTCTTTTGGAAAAAGACAAGAGGGGGAATTGCAAATTGTCTCCATGACGAGCGGAAAGGTGCCTGTCGCTACAAGATTTAGATGCCCCCATGGCCAAAACTACAGACTACATTTCCATCCTTTCTTTGTCCCAGATTGAAATTGATGATGGAGCTGAGCTGACGGCAGAGTTCTTGTATGACGAGGTCCACCCCAAGCAGCACGCCTTCAAGCAGGCATTTGCCAAGCCCAAGGGGCCTGTGGGGAAAAGAGGACAGAAGCGACTTATCAAAGGACCAGGCGAGAATGGTGAAGACAGTTAAACCTCCTGGACAGAAGGACAGGGGTCAGGAAAATGGGCTGCGAAGGTCTGCCAGCTTCCAGGGTTGCAGCTCCAACCAAATCTACCCCTTGGTGTCTGAGCCTGTCCATTGAACTCCAGAAACTTTTCCCCTCCACCTCTTCTTTCAGAATCATGTCCACCTGATTTCATGGAATGGGAGCAGAATCTGGGGGCTAAGAGGGAGAGGGAGAACTGTCAAGTGTCTTCTCTTCCCTTTTGCTCTGTTGTTGTGTAAATTCTGGGGGAGGGCATGTAGGGAGGGGGACCCTAATTGTTCTAGTTTGAAATGACTCTTTAAAATTGATGCTCCTGTTACTTATTACATTGTGACCTGGTTTACTTGGGATCTGTGCTACAAAATCCAATTTTGTTTGTCTGAGGGAGTTGCTTACATGTGAAGAGCAGGACCTTCCTTCCTTCATAAAAATCCCTCATGTTCTTTCTCTCTTGGGTTACTGTTGTTCCTATGTCATGAGAAAAATAGAAGAAAAAAACACCACCACGTTATCAGTAGTCTTCAGAACCCGACTACTGTTAATTCCATTCCCTTGCCAAGGTGGGTTTGTGTGCCGAGGATCTGACTCAATATTCATACATTTTTGTGACTTTTGGATGGGTGGGGTATGTTTCAGCGATGAATGTGATCTGTTTCTGTCACCTCTGCCCTGCTCCTGGCACTTCTTGTTGTTTTCTGCTTTATTTACCTTGGGCCTGTGGATTTACTGGGGTAGGGGCTGCCGAGGCTAGTGGAGTTTTCTTAGAAAGACAGAGGCATGTTATTGGGATGCAGTAAAGCTGATCCCTCCCTTGCAGCTAGAGAGGAGGCAGGTCCCCTGAGAACTGCATCCATTTCATCAGTGAATTGTCATAACCTCCTGTTCCAGTGCTTCTTATCTAGCCTTATTTATGGCAAAAGAATGAGCTTCCAGCACAGATTCCTAGATGGAGCCTAGATTTCTTGTTAAAGGAGCTGCCTTATAGTCCTGCTTATTCCTTTTTATAAAGCTGTGCACTGGAGACCAGTTGGTTAATTCTGGTGCCCATCCACCCACCCCCAGCACCTCACTTGGACGGCTCAGTGCCTTGTGCCACAGCCACACAAGGGGAGAAGACAAGGGGCACTTAGAAATAAGTATAAATCTGTGTCCTGTTGGCATCTCTGTCTTAACAAAGTCAAGGCTCCTGCCATTTTCACATTGTCCTGGTCCATCATTCCTGATACTCTTCTTTTCGTGACAGTAAGGCAACCATTTTACAGGGGAAGTCTGCTTTACCACACATGGCCCTGCCAGCTTTCAGCCTGATGCTGCATGAATGTACTGAGATTTTTGTCTTACTTACTGAGACAACGTGGGCTTGAACAGCCTGCTCTCAAGCCAGATGGTTCCAAAAAGGGCCACCAGTGGGAATTTTCTGTGAACACTATAAAGCCAACTAGTCCTTTGGCCCAGTGAGATGTTTGCTCTGGTCACTACACACAGCCGTATTTGCTGTCATACCAGTGCTGTGCTGATTCCTGTGCAGAACTGTGCATGTATTGTAGCTCTGCAACAGAGCTTTGCCTAGCCAAGGGGATGCTGCCCCTTTCACAGGTCACTGAACACTGATTGAGTTGCATTGTGTGTGGAGCGTACTTTGCCCACGGGGTTGTTCATCTCCTGTGATAGATACCATTTACTGAAAATGTTGTAAATCCGTTTCAGCCAGGTATAAGGAAAGAATGGCTTACAAAATGAGAATCTTACTCATGTTTGAGAGTGACTGGAGCAGCGATTCCTGGTGGAAAAAGGAAGGGCACTGAGAGAAGCCTTGTCAGTCTGCTCTGAAGGCAACTAAAGGACCGAGCATGACCCAAACTCACACAAAGCTCTTGCTACAAATTTAATCTAGCTTAGGGACATCTGAAAATCAGTGAGAGAGATGTGTTCTTTCTGGGAGGGTCCCTGAATTAATTGTGTATGATTAAAATTCACCTTCTTACCCATTGTAGAACTTCTCTTTTGTAAGAAAAAAGAAAAAAAAGTAGCCCTGAAATCACAAGTCTTGGTTTATAGAGTCAGTGATGTGGTGTTAGCTTGATGGCTTTGTATTTTGATTCCCCAACTGCATTTTTTTTAATTGTTGTTGTGTGCCTTCAAGTTATTTCTGACTTATGGTGATCCTAAGGTGAACTTACCACAGGATTTTCTTTGCAGAGTTTGTTCAGAAGGCCTTTGCTTTTCTCTGATGCTGAGAAAGTGTGGGTTGTCCAAGGCCACCTAGCTGGGCTTCCATGGCCAAGTGGGGATTGAGGCTCTGGTCTGCAGAACCATAGTCAGACACTCAAGCCACTACACCACGCCAGGTCTGTTTTAAAATATAAAGTCAGTGTATTTTGTTTTTTAAAGACCACAGCAGAACCAGATAACTGAAGCACCAAAGTGTGCTTTGCCAAGGAAGGAGACTGGCTTTGCTATAGCTCATTCATTGTTGTAATGAAAGCAACAGGGACTTGAACTGAAAAAGAAAAAAAAAAGAGCTGGGTTTCTCTCACATTTAAAACAGAGCCTGGAGAAGTTATGAGGAAGTGCTATAACTACCAGAATCCTTGAATGCTTGGGGTGTTTTAGGACTAAAAAATAGCTTGCCCAAGCTCTGGTTGAAAGCATTTTGCACTAGACCAAGTTCAGAGTAAAGTTTTTAAAACAAACAAAACAACAAAAAGATTTCAGAGCAGAAATCTAGATTGCAGCTCTCCCACAAATTCTGAGACTGTGTGCTTATCCTATTTTGCCATCTTGATTGGTTTATCTTACATTTAGGACTTCCTTCACCATGCTTAGAAATGTCAGTTCTTGCTTCCAGTATTTGGTGTCAAGAAATCAGCTGGGTAGGACTGCAGTTTAACTCTAACCACCATGGTTCTTTAGTAGGTAAGGTTTGGGTTCAAATAGGCATAATGAAACAATCCATTGGCAATGTTGGTAGGGGTGCTGTGTATTATTTATTTATCTTTTAACCAAAATGTCACAACTGCAGTCACCCTCAACCCTCCTGGTTCATATTCTTCTCCCAGCATCACTGTAGACAGCTGTGTTCTTTTCTTAACTTCATTTATCCCTGCCTCACTTTTTCATGACACCGAGGCAACCATTTTATGGGAGAAGTTTACTATCTAGGGCTTTCAGATTGTAATCTTATTGGGGAGTTACAGTGGCGTTGCATCCAGTACCCCCTTATGCAAGCCATTTCCCTTTGCCCAGAGAACAGCCAACTTGGCTTAGAGGCTGGTTGGTGTGTGGGCACAGCTGCACACCAACTGTAATGTCCACTGAAAAGTTTTGTTGCCATTTTTGCATTTGTTGGCCACCATTGGAAATGCATGCTTTGTGGGTGTTCAGTGGGATGTTGGTCTAGGTTAGATGTGTGAACTAGTCCATTTGTGTGCTGCTGGCTGTTGCCACCCTTTTGAGGTATCTCACTGCCACTGTGAGGTGTAATGAATGAGAGAAAAGGTCTTTTGGTTGGTGGGAGTCTGTATTGTCTTTTGAGGTAACAAATACAACCTCTTGTTGCTCCATTCCCTCAACTCTCCCACTTTTTAAAAGGGTAAACCACAGGCCCAAAAGAAAAAACACCTCTTGGAGGAATCTTTGCCATGTGGAAGTTGTCTATTGTGACAGTGTTCACTGAGGCCCAGAAGTCACATATCTTTAGGAGCCCCAAAATGAAGGAGCTCCAAAAATGAAGGAATATTATTCCATTCAAAGCAGGGTGGGCAACATGTATCCCACCAAATATCTTTGGATTACAACTCCTGTGATCCCTTCCTTTTGGCTACTTTGGTTCAGCCTCATGGGAGTTGCAGTCCAACAACACTTGGAATGCCACAGGTTGCCTACCCCTGGTTGCAAGTGTGCCTGGAATAACCACTGTTGGCATGTCTGTCCTCTGATCTGACAGTCTGTAGGATTTGCTCCATGTAAATTAAGCCACAGTGCCTAAATACCCTAAAGGCACCAGATTCCAACTCATCTTGAAAGCTAAGCATGGTCGGCCCTGGTTAGTACTTGGATGGGAGACCACCAATGAATACCAAGTACTGTAGGCAATATTTCAGAGGAAGGAACAGGCAATTCCTCTGATATTTCTTGCCTAAGAAAACCTTGTGAAATTCCCTGTGTCACCATAAGTCAACTTGAAGGCACGCGTGCGCGCACACACACACACTTGAAAGGAATTGGGTAGATACAGCATCCGAATTGTAGCCATGTTTCAACTGAGGATTTGGATGCTTTCAGATTGGTCTGAATCATTTCTTTTGCAGTATGAAAGCAGAATGTTACCACGTAATGACTGTGGTCTCATCTTCCCATCAGTACCTCAAAGTCTTCATCAGTTGTCATTTAAGGACCTGCCAAAATTTCCGTGAAGAAAAAAGATCACCATCAGCCTCTGCATTTCAGGACTGCCCTTCTTGTCTCAACCTTTTCTCTTCGGCAACCTGCCACTAAGGAACAAATATCAGTCTTTCAGAGAGATTACAGGGTTTCTGTTTCTCCTGTCACCAGCCTCTGTCCCCACCCGTATCCATGTCCGTAGCTTGCGTCTCTGTTATGCCTTGGAGATAATATTTGGCCAGCTGCTTTTTGTGGCAGACCAACCAGATTTTGCAGGACGACCTTTAAACCACCCTTGCAGGATGAAGATCACAGTGATCTGACAGCTCCATAAAGATCCACTGTCCCCGTGCTACTTTTTCCCAGTTTTGATCAAAATTGTAGAATGGAAAATCCACCACCCCACCTCTAGCTACTCTGTGGACCACCAGGAGCACATTTGCTAAGAATTAGAAACAGGTCAGAAAAACAATGAGGAATGTTATTCAGAGTGTGGGAGATGTGGGTGTTAGTCTGCCTGAGAAAACAGCTCCCCATTCTAAAACACTGAATTTGATTGTATTGGAACTGATGACTATCTAGCAATCAAACATCACAATTTTTCTACCCAGCACTAAGCCAGAAGACCTGATCTTTCCCACTATTAAGTGGCTTTAAATTATTGTATTAGGCTGTCTTAGTGTCACATGATGTTGAAAAGTCAGGGTGATTGCTTGAGCATCCACCATATTCGTATTTGGAACTTGCTTGATCGAGATGGTTTTGGTTTTTTATAGATGACGGGCAATTTTGTAGCACCTCCAATGTGGTGTTGCAAGGACCCTAGTTTATAGCATTGAAACAGTGGAAATTTAAAGAACAATGTTAGAAAATTTTGCACATGTTCAGAGGAAACTATGATAAATTTAGCCAGAGAAAACTCTAGAAGATTGTAGATAGTTAACAGTTGTGTCAGAAAGAAGGACTAATTGACAAGATGATGAAAACAAGGAATCCTTCATTTTATCACTGAGTTTCACTTGTCACGGAGATAAGCAAGACACAGGCTGCATCTACATTTGCCACACTAACAATATCCCAAATCTTTCATGAACAGCAGGTTTGGAGAAAATCTAAGATGCACATTCCTGACTAGGCTAGATGATGATGTTGATTTGGTGATTATGTAAGAGGCAGGGCATACTGTATTGAATGCTGTATTTTCTAAAATAAAAATACTTTTAAAGCAATCTATTTTGCATATTTCTTTAGCACATAGAGACAGTTGTTGGGGCTTATTTAGCCACTTGAAAAATATGTAGTACAGAGACTGCAACCTCTTTGAGAGCTAGCTGTCTCCAGTCCCTAGCCAGACTCCCTGTACATCTTACTCCGTCTTCATTATGGATGGCGAATGTTGCTGAGACATGGTGGAAATCACCTTGCCACATGGCCAAATGCTGTGAACAATACTTATAGATTTGCATGGTTGGTACTTTCCACACAATGACATCATGGGTGCATCCTGGCCCTTTTCTGGTGAATTTGGATGTCAGACCTTGACAATTTAGGTAAAGGTGTTTTCATATTAACCTGGCAGCAGAATGCTTGTGAAGAAACTGCTGCTGTCAGGTAACGTGGGGATGCCAACTGTCTTACTGAAAGTAATTTTGCAGTGTGATTGTAACACAGGAAGGCATTTCTCCTTTCTCCTCTGTGTGTGCTATCACCAAGTTTGCCAAATGTTCCTCATCAGTTCTTTGCAAATCTTAAATGCTGCAGAATCCAAATTTACATCCCATATTGATAGATATGCACAAAAGAAATGAAATGTGTCCCAAGATGCTCAAAATATGCTTCTATTGGAAAAGAAGTCCCATGCGTTTCTGCATGTGAAGGCTCTTAACGTTTTCCTCAAGACCTATGTAAGATCATAAAAGGTCAACGTGGAAATACATAATATGACAACATTACATAAAATCATTGTAACAGTAGCACATTGGCTGTGGCTTATACATACCTATTTAGAATCTGACTTCAGAAACTTCAAAAGGAAACTCTCAAAAGGTTTTACAGAGTAGGAGGAAACATGTAGGGGAACCCGATTGTAATTCAAGGAATAAAGTAGGTGCTCCCTCAGTGAGTCATTTATTGGAACAGCATCATTCTACAACAGACCTCAAATTCTGAGCTGTAGAGAAGATGAATGCCATTGATGAGAGGATCCTGTTAAAAAGGAGGTGGAGTAGATATTAAAATTAGGCTTAAATGAGAGTCTTGACCTCTGCTCTTGTAAAATCTTTGTTTCCTGATAGTCGCTTTCCCTCTGGCTCAGGTACATTCTTGTGTCCTTGAAAGTTATTGATATTTTTTTCAACCATAAGTTTACAACACAAAATAAAATCTTCAGTTTTTCTTCACATGTGTTCATTAGTCTGGTAATTGGTTTGAGAATTCCTGGTCCAGAGAATTTTTGAAGTTGGATTCTAAATAGATATGAATTGTACATAGTACCTGAAGAAGGTCTTAAGATCATACATGGGCTTTTTGTGTGTGTGTGAAAAAGCAATCATTTTTTGAGCATTTGGAGACATGTCTCAAGTTTCTTCTGCAGGTTTCCTTGGGTGCTCTCCAGTTTTTGCTTCCTGGATAGAGATACCGTTACTGTGTAACAGTAAATCCTTCATTATTCAGATATTAGTAAGTGATCAAAATCAGGCCAAGGCAATGGTCCCCCACCCCTTAGATGAAATCCACTGTAAATGAGATGCCTGAGGAGGGAACATTTTCTATCACAGCTACAGCCTTTTCTGAGGAATCTTTCAAAATAGTAGTTATCATTCCTGCAGGAATGTTTCTTCCACTGTTTCCTCCAGCATAATCCTGGGTAATGAGGCAAACAGAGAATTCAGACTGGGTTTCTCTGTTGTTCCACAACTGCCCAGAAAATCTACCGTTGCCTTTGCAATTTGCAGCAGGGAAGATCTGGTCAGGTCAGTATCGTGTATGCTTAAAGTATGCTCAGCTTGGTGGTATCATGTCACAGATATGAAAAAAACATGTTTAATAGTTGCTAAAGTATGGAAAGGAAGAATGGTCCCGTGAAAAGTACATACTTGATCCAATATTCAAAGATCTAGCTGTGTTAGTCCATATCAGTAGACAAAGGGGTCTTGCTGCACTATTGAGACTGGTAGAAAGAAGATAGTAGCATAAACTTTTGTAGAAGGAGTCTGTGAGTTTGTAAGTAGAATTTGTAGTTTGTGCTTAGGCTGAGAGCTTTCTCTCTGTTTCAAAGATGCTACAAGATCTCTTTGTACATTTGACCTGTGGATATTGTTCTCAATTATAGCTTCACATTTTGATCTTTTCTCCCCCCCTGCGGTTAATCTTTCAACTGAGTTGTGTGTGGGAGATAAATTCTGTGTATTTCATAAGATGATGCGAGAAAGTTCTGTCCTGGGCTCACACTAACTTGGAGGTTGGCATACAGAACATGCTCATCAAATTTGCAAATGACACCAAACTGGGAGGTATAGCTAATGCCACAGAAGCAGAATCAGGATTCAAGATGACCACAACAAGTAGGACAAATGGGCCAAAACTAATGAAACACATTTCAATGGAGATGAATGTAAGATGCTACATTTGAGAAACAAAAATGAGATACAAAAATATTGGATAAATGATACCTAGCTTGACGGCCAGGTGTGTTAAAAGTATCAAGAGGTCTTAATACACATGAGTCAGTAGTGTGTTATGGTAACAAAAACAAAAACTTGGTGCAATGCAAGGGTCCAGATCAAGAGACCCTACAGTACTACTCTATTTTGTTGTTGAAAGACATCATCTAGGGTACTGTGTCCAGTTCAGTGCATGACAATTTAATGGTATTGGGAAGACAGGACATGGCCAGAGCAAAACAAGTGAAGAAAACGAAGCCTTCATAACCTGGAAAAGAGAAGATTGAAAAGTAGTATGGTAGTTGTCTGAAGGGCTGCCACTTGGAAAATGGAGTAAGATCGCTTTGTGCTGCTCCAGAGACTAGGACAATTTACATTGCAAGAAAAGAGATTCCAAATAAGAATCAGGAGAAACTTCCTGATGGGATGAGCTATTTGATGGTGGAAATGGGCTACCTGAACAGATGGGGGACTGCCATTCTTTGACGTTTTTAAAGCAATTTGGGTGGTCACGTCTCAAGGATTCTTTAACTATGAATTCCTATGTTGATGGGGTTGAATCATTACTATTCCTTCCAGCTCTTCAATTTTATGATTTCATGGTAAACTGGAAGATAATGAGAGAAGGAAAATTACTATTCCCAGCTAAAGCTTTGAATGTCCCTAAAAGCTCAGTCTGTTGAAAGTCAAGATCTGATAGCAAGCCAGAGCTGCCATGCTCATTATGGGAATAAGAGTTGGACTCCATCCTAGTTCATGTACAAGTCATTCCATTCTGAATCCGTCTCTATTTTCAAAACAAAGAACTGCTTATGAAAGAAAGTATTCCACCATTGGTATCATCAGAGGTGTGGGGGCTTCTGGGGAAACATTTTTTCCCCCTGAGTTGACGTGGCATTCTGCCACATTGAGGTGGATGTGAGGACAACCAGTAGCTAGATATGGAGACACACAACTCAGTCCATGCCACGGCACCGCAAAACTGCCAGGTAATGGCATGGAAAATGTATGTTGATTGGCAAGTTGTTTTCTTGACAAAGTTACCTCACATTCTTAAAGCACCAGTTTAGCATTAATCTACAGTCCTCCCTCCACATTTGTAGGTTTGACCTTCATGAATTCTCTTCCTCCTCCCTTGGATTTTTCTGGGTGTGGAGAAGGAAGGCAAGCATATCCAAAGAAAAGGCAACAGAATGGAGGGAGGGGAACATGGGTCTGCCTGCCTTCTCCCCTCCGGAGGTCCCCTCTCCCATTCCCTTGCCTCTGGCCCCAGCACAGAGAAGGAAAGCTTGCACACCAAAGCAATAGGCAAGGAAATGGGAGGGGGAACTCCAAAAAGGAATGGGAGATTGCAGAGGGGGGGAGTTGATTTTTTCCCCCACTTTCATGAGGGTTCTGTGCCCCAAATACTTACGAAAGGGAGGGGCCGCTGTAGTAATGTTTCTGTAAGTTGTTTTCATGAAGCTTAAATTCTGACTTTTATAATGAAAAAGCTTTTTTTGGCATCCTGTGCTATTTTCCTTGCCTTTTAATGTCTGTTACGCGTGGCTTTAGTTCTGTAGATAGCATATGTATGTATATGTGCACACACATGCATATACATACACATAACGAAATAACTTATTTTTTTGTTTTTATGTGTGCTTTTTAACTCTTATCGGTTTCAATTTTTGTGACTTGCCTTGGGGCCCAGCTCTGAAAGAAACAAAGTAGTAATAACAATTGCAGCTAGAAAGGAGGTGAGGGGGGTGCAATGTGGCAGCAACTTTCAGACTAACCGATTTGTAGTTTAGCATGAGCTTTCATGGATATAAACCCACTTCTTCTTTAGCTGTTGAGGCCTTAATATCACCCTGCACGGCATCTAAAAATGTTGGAGTTTTGAGAAGACTTAGCTCTTCTTAGATTGCTTTCGAACGTAAGGCTGAATTGAGAATTTATAAGTGAAGAAAGGCATAGTTCAGTTTCAACTTTTCAGGCCTGACTGTGCAAAAGTAGATAGACGTAAGAAGTTCCACGCCAGTCTCTTTCAGTGGCGGAGCTTGGAGTGCATTGACGGGGGGGAGGGCAGGAGGGGGGCAGGAGAGGGCGGGGCTATGATATGGGGGCATGGCCATGGTGTGTGCGGGTGTGGATGCAGTGTGTGGGGGCATGGCCACGGCACACGGGCATGGCTACAAACCAAGACACCCCAAAAACGTTGCCTCTGAGGGCAAACCACCCCTATCGCCCCCCCCCCCCGTCCGTACGTGACTGGTCTCTTTGGAATTTGTTTCTAAGCCACCAGGCTGCTGGTTATCAGGGCCAGACTTACCATTAGACATAATGCAACTGCTGCCTTGAGAGGCAGATGCTGAGGTGCATGGAGGCTCAAAGCTGGCAGCCCCCAGTTCCCTCCATATACCATTCCTCTTGATCCTCTAACCCACACACCCTACATGGCCTCAGGTGTATTCTTAACCTGTGGCTTCAGGTACAGTGGACAGCGTTATCCCATTAACAGTGTTGAAGTAAGATCCACACATCAGTCTGTCCCACTTCTTTACGTGGAACAAGGGAAGAGGGCTAGCCTTTAGGCACTGCGAGTCATCAACTTGAGTTAAAAAAGGTAAGGTGGGGTGCAGAACAGGGAGAGCTGTGTGTGCCCTGTGACCTGCTCTGTGACATCCTAGTTGCTCTGTGACATCCTAAGCTATTTGATTCTCTTCAAGTGTCAACTATCATCTGTCTGCTTCAGCTGAGTGGCTTCATCTTGCTCCTTACTGCATCCAGGCACTGGTCTAGCACCTGTACAGTCCCAATGACACAACTCCAATGACAAGGAGAAGCAGAGCTTAGTGTCATCAGCATAGTGATGACACCCAAATTCCTAATGATCTCTTGCTGCAGCTGTTAAACAGCATGGGACATAGGGAGGCAACCTGTGGCACCTCCAATAGTAATCATCATAGAGATTAACAGGAGACTCCCCTGTGCTGATCTCTGGAATGAGCCCTGTAGGTGGGAGTAGAACCACCCTAACACAGTGGCCCCTACTCTCATCCGGCAGAGCTGGCAGAGTAGGATGCCATGTTGAATGGTATCAAAAGCTGCTAGGAGATCCAGGAGGATGAGGGTGTGTTGTATATCTGAGCAGCCCAGGCTGCTCCAACACTGAGTTCTGGCCTGAAAAAAAAGACTGAAATGGGTCCAGATAATTTGTTTTCTCCAAGGACATCTGAAGTTGCCCAGCCACCCCATTCCCAAGCATCCTGTTCAAAAAGAGGCTGTGTGAGAGAGGTTGGTAGTTCTGAGGTCCTCTTCTGGGGGCCTCCTTCAATCATCTTCCCATGCTGTGGCGAGGCCTTTACCAGTGGTTGAAACCACCTGATTAGCCCAGGTCAGGGCAAGGGTCAAGTTTATTTGAGGTAGGATGAAATGATTCAAGAATATTGTCCATGCCCTCAGGCCATGACAACTGAAACTGATCCCAAGAGACTGGACTAGATGACACACTTCCGTGAACTCTGCAATAACTGTGGCACCAGGTCCTGCGCAAATCTCTTCAGAATGTTAGTAAATTTGGATTGATCCCTGTCTCCTCTCCAACCACATTATGGTTTTTATGCATGATTTAGATGCTGTAGAATGGGTTGGACTCATGTTTTTATAGCACTTGTCAGTGTCCACCCAGTTTCTTCTTCTGTGCTTTGAGGGACTGTTTGTTTGCACCAGCTTTGCATGGTAGGATATATAATCAAGGTATGTCCATTCTACTTCTCTCCAAAGCCCGATCTTCTCCACTGATAAATCCCAGGGCAGGCATCAAACTAGATGATCAGGACTCTGTGGTTATTAATCCATGGTGATAGTGCTAATTAAGTCTGCTGCATGAAGTGCTTTTGGGCTGGGATTACCCCTGAGTCAATGAGTCACACCCCATTAAGCTGATTTTGCTTCCTACAGCAGAAGCACCTCACTATATTTCAGCCCTTTCCTTGGCAAGGAGCTTTTTACCCTGGAAATTCTTATTGCTGACTTGGTGACTCTTTCATACTACATAATTGTAGTGTTACAATTCCACTTTAACTTCCATGGCTGTATCCTATGGAATCCTATGGAATCTTGGGATTTGTAGGTTGGTGAGGCACTAATGCTCCCTGGTTGGGAATTCTAAATACCTGTCTCTAAACTGCAAATCCCAGCATTCCATAGGGTGAAGCCTTGTCAGTTAAACTGTATTATAACTGTGTAGTGTGGAAGAGCTCTTACTGGCTGCAAGAAGCATGGAACAAAAGAGGTCTGGCAACCTTTCCGTAAGTAGAAAGGAGTACTCATCATTTTTGTGCCAGGTATAGGTCTGAGATGGAACCTCAAAGGTGCCAGTAGTGCTTTTGTGTGGGTACTTGGACTTCTGAGACCAATCCTGGGAGCTGGTTGCAATTTAAGAGTCCCCCCTCCCCTGCCGTGCTCCTCTTTCCCTTCCTTCCTGACCATCATACAGAAGCCAGAGAGCAGTTTTCTCTGTGATGGCACCCACAATCTGCCTCCAGGCTGCAGACATTGTTCTAGCTGGGACCATTGTTTTATATGTGTGCTTATTTGTTTTATTTACCATATTGCATCTTGGGCAAGAAAGGAGCAATACAAATTCTGGGTATAAGGGTAAACATTTAGCACTATTATCACAGCTATCATTCTCACTGGCAACCCAAAGACTGATTTATGCATCTGATTTTGGAAGCCTTTACCATGTTCCTCCAAGCATTGGTACTTATTTTGTTTCCATTTGGGGTGGAACATTTACAATGATGCTGCTGTTTAATTCCCTACCATCAGGACCTGGTTTACTGTGCCACTATAAACACTGGCTTTTTTGTGGCTGGCACTGTAAATTGAATTCACAGCATGTGCTAAAACATGCAGCTGGAAATGCCACCACAAAGACATCTTCTGAATGGGTTGAATGTGTATGCCTATACTGAAAAACTTAGAACAATTCTTTTCCCTCAGGCCTGGGAGTTGGTGGGGAGAGAGAGACACACACACAAGATTGTGAATTTCCGATTACCTACAAAAATTAACATCAGCTCCTCTGTAGCCATCTGAGTGACACACTATATGGTTAATCTAGTGGTATTTCCCCGCCTTTCTTTTAGCCTCATATACATGATAAACCGTACATTTACAACTAGATGTTCCTGTTTGTCCTTGTAGTTTACTCAGCACTAAATTTTTCACTCAGAGTTACTCTGTTGTCAGTTAAAATGGTACGGAAGGATCTCGGTGCAGGTGGAAGCCACTTGTCATTGGCCAGGTCTCAGCTTCCCCAGGTGAACAGCAGCCTTGAAGGAGGAAACACAGAAGCAAGTGCACCAGGAGCTAATCAGACTGGGATGAGAGCCAGCTGGCTCCAGCCTTAAGGAAGGCACAGGGCAGTAGCTCAATGCCAGAAATGACTTATGTGTTGGTTGTTTTTGTCTTCTCTGCTCATTGCCCACCTGGATTTTGACCCCCAGACTGTCTGACCGTGTTGCCCACTGGATTCCTGGATCTTTGGGTTGTTTCTGGATGACGTTTCTTCCCACTGTGAACAGGCAAGCTGTACCGGCTGTTAGTGTCTCTGACTGTGAATGGCCTCCTGCTGACCAAAGGCTAACAAAAGACAGGTAACAAAATTTCAACTCTGTTTCAACTGGAATGGCATCTGAGACAAATTGTAGGCCTGTGACTCTAACTTTATCACTTTGCTTCACCTGTATGATTTTTAGCATCTTTGCTTGATGATGAAGCCAGTGAAGCTTCAAAAGCTTGCCTAATATATTTTCTACATTTTGTTTGGCCAATGAAGGTATAATTCTTTTGTGGATTTTGTTGTATTTTGCTGTGTGGCCAACACAGCTACCACTGTGTGTGTTTCAGTGTTTGTAGGAGCTGCTGCTGATCTCTGGACAAGGTGGAGGCAGGAGGCTGGAATAGCTTTAATTTCCCTGGTGTAGCCACCATTGCATCCATCACTTCTTCCCCTGCTCCTGCCACCTCTTTGCTGTCCCAACAGGCAGGTCATGCTTGTCAAGCAAATCAATAACATGCCAGGGGAATGAATGAGAGAGAGAGAACCCAAATAAATTTTTAATTCCCCCCTTGCATGGGGACACTTAGTGCTAGCAGTATGTTCTCTGGGTCCTCACCTTATCCAATCTCCCTTTGGCATGGAAATCTAACCACCCTGTAAAAACAGAGGGAGAAGGAAGTGGGCAGTGGTAGTGGCTCTATCAACACTCTTTTCTTGGGGGGGAAAAGTGGCCACAGGGGACTGTAATCTGTGGTTGGAACTGAACGTTGCAAGCTAAGCATTTGCCCAGCATGGTGGGACAGCATAACGCCCCACCAACATACATAACAGGCCTGACAAAAGGGCAGAGATTGCTCTCTTTCTCCCACTGCTTACCCTCAGTGTACAACAATACCAAGGGTGAGGTGGGGTTTGCACGTACAACTTCACCTCCCTCACCACTAATTGACGCAGAGGTGCACTCAGGTGTGCCTGGGAAAAAGGAGGTGTCTCTGCCCCCAGCATAAGGCTGCTCCGTCATTCCCAGCCACGCAGCAGCAACTGGAATATGCTCAGGCCCAACCCTAACCAGTAGTCAGGAAAATGTAGCTGCACTTGCAAAGCCTCCCAACTATTGTTGTGTAACCGAAGTAGGGGCGTTGTGGAAGGAGGTACTCAATATCTCCTTCAGCAATATCCCCCTGCAAACGTATACACTGGCATAACTGGGAGTTACGTCTCCAACAGGGTGAAGGCCCTTGTCTTCACTGCAACTTGGAGGAAAAGGAGCCATGGTAGTAATGATACCTCTGAAAATAGATTCCCGCTTCATGAAGGCTGTGGAGGAGAAAATGAAGGCAAGTGAGAGGGACAGGTCCTCATTGCCCTTTTCTGTGGTCCTGGGAGCCTTCTACATATATGAGACAAGCTCATGCTGGACAGTCCTATGTGGTTGCTTCTAAAATAAGTGTGGGCAAAGTGTGGCCCATGAGCCATGTGTAGCTCCCAGGGCCATCTTTGTGGCCTGCAGGGCCATCTAGGGTATCAAAAAATTTCCTAAAAAACTTTTCCGTCCTAAAATGCCCTATAGAAGGGGTGGAAGGTGTTTCCATCATGTTTGGGCTCCCTGAACCCTCTAGGGGTCAATTTTTTCCTCCAAATGCCCCCAGGAGGTGTGTGGGGCATTTCCACTATATTTTTGGGTGGTGAGCTAGGCCAGTTTTGGTGGAGAAGAGCCCTAATTTTTGCAACATAAATGAATAGGAAGTGTCTTCCACTCATTTTATTTCCTATTTTCTTGTTTTGTTTTGTTTTGTTTTGTTTTGTTTTGTTTTGTTTTGTTTTGTTTTGTTTTGTTTTGTTTTGTTTTGTTTTGTTTTGTTTTGTTTAAGGGCCTCTCTTGGTGCTCTCTAGAATGGCCCAGGCTAGCTAAAAATATTCCCCCCATGTCCTCTAGATGTTGTTTGATCTCCCTAATCTTCCAGAGTTGCTCACTCTGGCTCTAGAAGATGGTTGTTTGGGCTTTCAGTAGGCAGCAATCCAGAGGAATGATGCACTGGACCAATGCATGTCACATGAAAAATATTTAATTAAAAAATTATTTTCTTTAAAAAAAATCTCTCCTCCAGGATAAGAGAGGTAGCTTGTGTCGCACACGTACAACCACACACACTCCAGTTAAACAGCACCAATCACATTCAGACAACACCTAACTGGTTGAAGTCGGAAATGTTTGCTCTGCATACAAATGATCTGCTTAAGTACAGTATAGTGCTGCACACAGTAACTGCATAGCTATGTTAGTTGTCATAAATATGTCCTAGCTGAATAAATTTTGCTTTTTTTAAAAAAAAAGTTAGAAAACAACTGTGCACCGTTGGTTAGTAAAACTGCTTCTATGCTGGTGAAGAGTGTTATCTAACTAAAATAAAAAAATACAAAAATAATTGTGTATTGGAAGAACAGAGTCCTGCATAGGTTTATGGATGTTGCTGGGGAAAATCCACACATGCTAACTTTTCCAGTGAAACACTACAAGACGAAAACACCCTGGAAGGCCAGTGGAACTCACAGAACACTTCACAAGACTCCTGTCACCAAACGCCATGCTTGTACTGTCCTTCCCTTCGCACCATCATGCAGAGGGATCTGGGATTCACTTCATACCACTGGCCTGACAAAAATTCAGCTTTATAACAACTGTTCCAAATGGCTCATAAATGCCACGGCCATAGTGCAGCAAGAATTATCACAGGAAGGTACCAGCTATACGTTTGCAGTCTCAAGCCCTGGCCCCGGGAATAGCAGCTTTCGCCCTTCCAGCCTAGATAACAGTGACAAGTGAACTCCTGCCTCATCTTGTCCTTCTGTTGAGCAGTCAAGGAGCCTGTCACTGACACTTTGGTTTGATTACCACCTGTGCTTGTTTGGATCTGGAAGGTGTTGGGATTGAGGTGCAAATAGGTGTCAGAGTCCATCCTTCGGCGGATGCAGCGGCCATGGTTATTGCAGATATTTTGGCTGCAAAGTTTGGTTGCTGTGGTCACGTTGACAATGTAGGGGCCCAAGGTGCTCCTCAGGTACTTCTGAATCTTTAAGCAGTTGGTCTTCGAGATGAAAAAAATATATATATATACACATACACAATTAATAGAGAGGAAAACCAGGGAAAACCTGTTTTGCTAGTCTATACATATTCATAAATACAGGAATTTAGTACATTCAAGGGACTAGTACTTAAAATGTCTGAATTGAGACAAAGGTCCCATTGAATTTAAAGCAATAAAATCTATGGAAAGAGGTTGTCTTCCACTTGAAATTAGCTTCTTGGCTTCAGATGGGTGAATGGCAGACAGGACAAAGGGTTTTCAGTTAATTCCTTGTGCTAATAATATAGGGCCCAGTCTACTGAAAGAGTGGTCTGACGTTTATATTTCAAAAATTAGATCCCTGTGGTCCATTTACAAAACAAGAGTGCATAATCAGGCTGCATTCATGATGGAGGCTTAAGGTTTAGCAATATTGAACATACACTCTTGTTTAATGACATACAAAGAATGCTGGATGCTTCGTCTCATCAAAAGACACTCTGTAAGTATTTCATGTAGTTTTAGTTACAACTCAGAATTCAGCAGGAGTCACAAAAAACTAGAAGCTTTAAACAAGTAAGTTTGTATTCAGCTCCTAACACTCTCTAGCCAGTACCTTGTTAGTGACATACACAGGCATGAGTTGCATTGTGCACACAAAGTGATTTCTTGGGACAATGCACAATGGCCATATCCAGCTTTCAGTGGTGTAATCAGACTTGCATATGTGGGACTGTTGTGCACGCAGTTATACGTTAAAGTACACAAAGTAGCACATGAATGTGCATTCCTTCTAGGCATTGCCTTTACACACTGAACATTGAAAGTGCACTATAGTTTGTCAGCCAGGCACACTGACTACTGATTCACATATGTCACACTATGCCAGTAATCAGTGGCAGAATATCCACCAGGAGATATTTATACTATGCTGAAATAATGTAGGATCTTGAACCTCCAGCCTTGGACCTCCTGCTCTGTATCTGTACTCTTGCATGTAGAGTCACTTTCTGGTAGCTGTTCCCTGAATCTGAATTTTCCATCTGAGTTACTACATTTCCCTTCCATCCTGCTGCCCTAATCTTTCTACTTAGTTCCATGTTCAGAACTTAAACCAGGAACGGCAAACTTTTAGCCCTCTAGATTCTTTGGACTTCAGCTCCTAGAAATCCCAGTCAGCATGGATAATGGCAAAGAGCCAAAAGGCTCTCTACCCATCTCCTAAGCAGTCAGCATTAAGTCACTATTGGGCAACACTGGTTCACCTAGTGCATCTCATCTGAGATCTTCCCTGGGCACACAGAACTTCTCTTCTGTGTCCATGCCCGGCACAGCAATTCCATGGCTGGTGGAGAGTAGAGGGGATCAGAGAAGCATCTGCCTGTGTTCCCATAGCCAGATGCAGACTGAAGACATCTTCAGCTGAGATCTGCTGCTGCCCTCTGGAGGTATCAGCAGATGATGTCCTTGGTTTGCTCCTGCCTATGGGAACATAGCCAGAAACTTCTCTGATCTTCTCTGATCTGCACCAGCAACAGAATGGCTATTGGGGATGACTATTGGAACAACTTGGTGTGTCCTTTGGTGAGGATGTTGGTCATTGTGGGGGGAGGAAGAAAATACCAACCTCCACAATAGCCAAAAAACACATAGACAAGGAAGCTATGTAGGATCAGCCCTGGTTAATATTTGGACCAGGTGATCTTGGGCACAAGAATAAAGGTGGAATTAAATTTGTGTTTGTCACTGAAAGAGAGCCAGAGTGGTATAGTGGTTTGAGTGTTGGACTAGGGCACTGGAAGACCAGGGTTCAAATTCCTGCTCAGCCATGGAAACCCAACAGGTGATCTTGGGCAAGTCATACTCTCTCAGCCTCAGCAGAAGGCAAGGGAAAATCCCCTCTGAACAAATTCTGGCAAGAAACCCCCTGTTAGGTTCACCATAAGTCAGAAATGACTTGAAGGCACACAACAACAACAACAACAACAGTGTCACTAACAGGATGCCAGCCATTCTGTTTATAGTATTGAGTAAAGACTGGGTTTATTTAAAACCAACCAACCACATATGCATAGTCTTTCATCTCTTGTGAGCCCCCAGGAGTAGGACTGACAGTTCAGTTTTCAGAAGTGAAAGCCATTGTGTGAAGTTTAGTTTACATATGTGGTGAATTTTTGAAAAATTGTCAGCTATGTTTTGCCATGCAGTGCATGCAGTGGTCTTTCAGGACCAAATATATTAAAGCAGGGGTGGGCACAGTGTAGCTTTCCAAGTATTGTTGGACTGAAGCTCCCATCAGACCTGGTGAGGAATGATGGAAGTGACAGTCTGATAACATCTGAAAGGTCACCCCTTTATTAATGGTGTTACCTCAGTTTTCTCCCTTGCCAATCTGATTACATTATCTACAGAATAATAATTATAATAGAATTGAGAGAGTTGAAAAGAGTAAGAAAAGCAGCTTTAATGGCTACTGTTCAGTTACCTGGTTGCGAGAATAGTCTGCATCTCCCCAGAGTACAATGCCGTGTGCTCCCATGGCGGCTGCCTGCCCAATGGTGTACACCAAATCTGTCTAGAACAGCAACAAAAACCACCACACACAAATTTGCAGGAGTAGGATAGACACCAAGTCATTTCTCAGGGAAATCCGACCCTCTTTTCTGTAAACCAAGTTTCCAACCATTTTTGCCCATGTGTGGCAAAAGCCTAAAGTCAGATTAAACAAATAGGGCCATTTCTACGCTTCACTGTTACAGTGCTATTATTCTGCTTTCAACATCCCGTGAATTCTGGGGTTTGCAGTTTACTGAGGCCCAAAGAGCTTTCTGGCTGAGGATTCTAAATGCTCTTCCCTAAACTGCAGACTCCAGGATTCCACAGGATGTTGAAAATGGAATAACAGCACTACAACAGTGTAGTGTGGAAAGGCCCACAGAGGCTGGAATACTCCCAACTAGACTGGACCCATTGAATCAACTGTTGAGTGGTGAGTCAACACACAGGTAAATTCAATGGATTCAAGGGCTCTACTTTAGCCAGGAGGAACAAAAAGATTTAATCTAATTTTTTTCTGTGGTGTAGAAATCATGACATTCAATGAAACTTAATAAAACTATGTATTTGAGTTTTCTTTTGCTTTGTGTCTCTGAATTTTCAGGACATTTCTTCAGAGCTTGAAAAAGTTACTCTGAGAAGCTACATTTCCCAGAATCCCTCCTTCCAGCCAGCATGGTCACTGTCATTTTTTAAAAAAGAGCAGCCTTCCCAAGCTCTTTCCAAAGAAATGCCATGTTAATCTGTATCCACATAAAAAGTGGGAGGGAGGGGAAGAGAATCCAGCAACATCTTTGAAACTAACTGATTTGTTTTCTGGATCCACTTCTTGAGATACAATTCCTTCTTTGAAGTTCTATTTAACGATCTCTTTTTCTTCAACAATGAAGAAGAAACTGGCAGCGTGGCCTGTTTATCAAAGATGATAGAAGCTCTGTCTATGGACATCCGGATAGCCACTGGTTTGCAAACCCAGTCTATCTCAAGTGTGGTTTGGGGGCAAAATGCAAGAGAAGCACCTCACCTGGGTCAGCTCCTTCAGTGTGTAGGTGTAGAATGGCCTGGCATACACAAAGACAGGCAAGGAATGCTGGGTAGAGGGCAGTTCGGCCACTCTCAAGGCTTCGCCCACTTTGGCCCACACAAACTTCTTCCCTTGGAGGGAAGTTCTCAGCACCTCCTCCATGTAGATGGAAGGATAGAGCGCTCTGCTCTTCTCCCAAAGCCAGATCAACTCATCGTTACGCTGTACCTCCACTGGCGGACAGTGCCCTGTGAAGTTCACAAAGTCATCTAAGTAATGGTAGTTGTAGCATTCTGGAAAGAGGTAGTAGCCCCACCAGCCATTGGGACGTAGAGACTGGGCAAGCCAGAGGGTGTCCAACATGAATTTCTCTGCAGCTGTCTCAAACTCCCACTTAGCCTGCATTTCTGCTTGGGAATCAGACAAACGAGGGTTCCTTTCCTTGACGAGACGGAGCGACATGGCTCGATAGACACTCTTCTTATCCCAGTTCCGTATCCACCGAGGCCTCCAGTGCTCCCAGTCAATCACAGAGAGGCCTGAAAAGGAATCTGAGGGCATGATGGCCTCAATATCACTCCTCATTTTGTCCAAGTGTTTTGTCAGGCTGGAGTTCTGGGGGCAGCCCCCATTAACAGCAGTGGGGGGCACTGTTGTGTTCAAGTAATAAGGATACAAGCCCAGCTGGTCATAGTAGAAAATAGTGATGTTCCCCCCAGCGAAGGCTTCTTGAGTGTTCACCAGAATGCCATAGGAGTCCAAGTTCAGGGGGACCTGATAGGCAGCTGAACACCGAGCAGTTGGTGCATTCCAGGCTACTAGGAAAGGACTGTTTTTTACAATTGGGGGCAGGGATGGTTTCAAGCTGTGAGTGGCTGCAGGTAGGTCTGGGAACAAGAGCAGCAGCAGCAAGAAGGTGTGGCGACTGAAGCACTTCTGCAGCCTCAGGTGTATTGAAGTCCACTTGGGTGGCCCAGTCGAATACAAGGTTTCCACATTGTGGGCAATACTGCAGGAAGGGCAGAAGAGACAATCCACAGAATGAGACACTGAGTTACCAGCTATCACCCTTTTTAAAATAAAATCTCTCATTCTCCCAATCTTGAGCTTCTATTGTTTATTCATTATTCACATGTCACATTTACACGCTGTCTTTCCTTCAACATAGTCTACATAGTTCTCCACTTTATAACAGGCCTGTGCAGTAGGGCGGGCTGAGACAAAACAACAGACTCTCCAGGACAGCCAGTGAGTTTTGTGGCTCAGGATGGGCAGGAGGAGAGTGGAACCTGGATCTCCCAAGTCTCAGTCTAATTTCTACACCACACTAGCTTGTTCTCATTTTAGAAATCAAGTTCTCCTACAAAGCATGATTATTCCTGGGTTGTCACAAGCAATAGAAATATGCAGGCTCACATACCCAGGATGATTTCATCTGATTGTCACTTTGATCATTTTAGGAGTATCACAGAGACCCTGAAATCTCTAAAAGCTAGCCTCCCCTTGTTGGGATATTTGCTGCCGTCATGTTTACCATTGGTTCTTCTACTGGTCAACCAGATGTTTTGGACTTCAACTCCCAGTGGCCCAAGCCAGCATGACCAGTGGTGAGAAATTTTGGGAACTGAACTCCAAAACATTGGAGAGGGGACAGTAAAGACTGAGAAACAATTGCTCTATGAATAATAAAACCCCTGCTCCTCCCCCTTGAATATTTGGAGTACTGAAGACACAGCTGAGGATGAATCAAAATGCTTTTGAAAGCCTCCTTCCTCTCCATAAGAGGGAAGCTGTCTGTTTGCTAATTGCCCTTGCTGCAGGAGGTTTCCCAAAGCTAATTTGCTGAGTAATTCAATTTGCAGTATACACGAATGAGGTGGCAGGGGAAGCACGACTACTGCACTTTAGAGATCACTGGACTCTGGGGTCATGAATCTGCCTGCAGGGCTATTTACTAATGGGAGAAAAGCTAGCATCCCCTTACTGGGTCACTTGCTGCAGTCATGTTTGTCACTGGCCTTTCTATTTAGAATTTAATCCCTTTTCAAAAGAGAAAAATGCTATAACCTTTGCACTGAGAGATTTACGGAACATTATGGATGCAAGTTCTGAATGGAAATCAGTTGTTATTGGTACACACATGCAGACACACACAGACACAAGCACAGAGACCCTTTCAGGATGCTCTTTCCTGACTTCTGCCCTAGCACTGAAAGCTTATTTTCCTCCTCTTCTAATGCTCTTCAGCTTTATGGGGCCAATTCCACTGGGAGCTGAACAGTCACATTAACTTCATTCTGCATAGGCCACAGAGCAGACATCCAATGATTACAGCTTTCAATCATTGCTGACCTGTATTAAACATACTACTCCCCCAGAGATGGAATGCTTCTTAGTCAAATGCTTTACCCGCTAATGTCCAAAGCTCTCAGAAAACCACATACAATAACCTGATGGAACAAGGGCAGCCCCAGAGCTATAGGAATCGTACCAAGTAGCATTGGTGGCTCCTTTGTAAGAAGTAGCAGAGGAGGGGTATGAATCTGCTCTGGGTTTCAAATCAAACTTTAAAGGAGCCATCCGAGGTCTTGAACGGTCTCCCTAAAATGGAGTCAGCCCTTTGGACAGTTTCGTCAAAGTCCAAATTAAAACCTCAGATTGACCACCTCAGTGCCATGGGAGCCACCAGCTGTCACTGACACAGGGCACAGAGCAGTGGCTACAAACTTCAGGAAAAGAGATTCCATCTGCATATTAGGAAGATCTTCCTGATGGCAAGAGCAGTTCAGCAACAGAATACTCTGCTTCAGAGGGTGCTGGAGTCTCTTTCTTCGGAGGTTTTTAAACAGAGGGTGGATGGCCTTCTGTCGAGAATGTTTGATGGTGTTTTCCTGAGCGGCAGAGGTTGGGCTTGATGGCCCTTGTGGTCTCTTTCAGCCCAATGATTCTGTGATTCTATGATGTCAGCCTTGATTCTATATTGTTGTCTATGTTGCATAACTCTACTCATACTTAACTACATAGTTCAGGTACTCTTTTAGTGAATTGCAAAGATGTATACCAGGGCACTGGCAAGAGTGTCTTGATGCATAGCAGGCTTTATGGTATAATAGGCACTCCTTAGCCTGTGCTTATTAGGCTCTACCAATGCACATGGACAGTCCCTAGCCATAGTCTGGATGGACATTGGTCTGGATGTGCAATGGTCACTTTGCTGGCTCTCCTACATAGTAACGTCATGGCAGCCCCTTGCTGAATGCAGACATTGCGAAAGTGCTCAGTTCTGTTTCCTGCTGACACAAATTCACTTATATAGACGTAGATCTTATACGGAATTCCAGAGCTTATCGTTAGTTTTTCAGTGAAAGCTCATCCCATCCTGTTTCCTTGTAAAAGAGGCACAAACCCCCTTCCTTCTTGTTAGCATATGTAACTCCTTCTTATCCTGCTTGATTCTACCAAGCAGTGGGCTTGTCAATGACTGAATGGCTCTGAGGCCTTTGCGTAAATACAGATAAAGATTCAAAAGGACACCCTAGTCCAGGTTCTTAAGGAGGATAAAAATGATCTTACACAATTAGCAGGCAAACTGTGGGTGCCAGCTCAGCCACCCCAGGCTTATGTTCCATACTCATACATTGTAGTGGCTGTTACCAGATGTGTTATTATTGGTGAGCTATAGTTGTTCCTTTAGTGCAGCTAATGGTAATGAACAGGCTAATGACAGTGAAGGCAGCTACTGCAAACCTCAGCCCATTGTAAGCAGACCACTGCTAACCTACCTTTAAGGGGTGTTGTAAGAGTAACTGAGATGATGGTGGTGGAAGAGGTGAACAACAACAGCAAATCTATTTATACACCATTTGCTCTTCAAAACTGGGACTCAGGGCATCAGATGAAGTGCTGTATGTGAACCTTCTCAGAGTCTAATGGACTTTCCTTCTTTAAATGTCTTTAAATTGGGCTTGGGTGGGCATCTTCGGGGACTGCTTTAGCTGTGTATTCCTCCATAGCAGAGGACTGGACTAGATGGCCCTTGTTCTGTGATGTTCCTCCACATTGGCAGGGTGAGGAATACACTCTGGTTTTCAATTTGAACTTTAAAGGGGTTCTTCAAGGGCTGAACCTTTTTAAAGGACAGGTTTTGGCACTTCGGCATAGTTCAGACTGAAACTTGAGGGCAGATTCACCAACCCATTGATGTGGAAGCCCTCAGCTGCCACTGCACATACAGTAGTAATCATCAAGAGGAGAAGAGAATAATAATCAAGAGGAGAAGGGACCAGATGCCCCAAACACAATAACTGGCTAACTGGCAAGATTTGGGGGAACGTCTACGTTAAGCCATGTTTGCACGGAGTCCAGTTAGATACCCAGAGAACAATCAGTTCATTCTCTGGCTCCAGCAGTTCTCATGATCCCGAAAAGAAAAAGTGTGTGTGATGGGAGGGAGATAAATGTAATACCCCACTATCTGCTTGCAAACAGAAAGCAGGAGGCAGATCGTAAGCCAAATTGTGGGGAAGGGCTTGCGGGTTGCTTTGATTCTTCTTCCACAGAATGACAGACTGGGTGACCTTTGAAATAGTTCAGCAGGAATTTTTTCTCCCAGATTCTTAAGTGAGAATACATTTTCAGGATCACAACAACAACAAAACCATTGTCCTTTAAGTGTAAAGAGATCCCACAAGTCGGCCTTCTTGCTTTGTAAATTTAAACAGTGGCGGGCCCTTAAGGGATGGATTTCATTGTTGTTGTTTCAGACCAACTGTTGTTTCAGACCAACTGCAACGTATGGCAACCCTATGAAGAAGAAACTCCCAAGAGCACCAGTCCTTGACTGCTCTGCTCAGATGTTGTAAACTTGACTGAATCCAGTAAAAACAGCTATAGTCAGGTCACCATATATGTATGCTACTGAAAATGGTCCCCCATGTACCTGTGACAGCCACAAGCCTGCAGTTGCCAGTTCGTGGAGAGTTTCCAGGAAAGAAACAATTGTCATTAATGGGAACAAATACTGTACTAGTCCCTACTACACATGGAAAACATTGCTGGCTCCCCCATCCCACTAGTTAGTCTAAAAAACATTGGTTTATAGCACTCTGGAGTTTATGGCTCACCACCATCCTGCTTGGAAAAGTGAAGTTTGAACTACAGCTCCCAAAATACCCTAGCCAACTGGCGAGGAGATTCTGAGAGCTATCATTCCAAAATTCACTTTTCCAAGCGCTGTTTTGCTGTGATTCATTATTCTCAATTAAGTCTCAAATAGCACCATTGAGGCATGGGAGGAAAATATCTCCTTTTCCTATCATCTCCTTACTCATCCTCCCTGTGTTCTTTATGTCAGTTAGTTAATTCAAGCAGAGAAGTATCCAAAAGGTAATCACATAGGAAGATTTCTCTAGTGGTCATTCTTCTCCTGCACTTAAGAAAATTTCCAAGAGGCAGAGTGGTGAGGATGGGGTTAACTGTGTTTGATGCAGTAAAAATAATGAAGTGTCTCTTAGGACCTTGAAGTCTAATGAGTTTCGGCATAAACTTTGGTGAACTGCCACCCACTCCACCAGTTTTTTGGTCATGGGCTGCAGTCCAGGAAAGTTTATACTACATAAAAATTGACAGTATTTTGCATTTGAGAAGGTTCCTCCTCTGCCACACCCAAAAGAAACCTGTTGCACTTGTGGCTTCTATGCCAGTGTGTGTGTGTTTGGGGGGTGAATCTAATCTGGCTGTTTCTCTGAACTTTTAAGGAGCTATCCAAGGTGCTGGATTTGTTGGTGAAGAATAGAGTTCAGCACTTTGGACAGCTCCATAAATGGAAGCAGGCATATTCCACTGCCCTCAAACAGAAATAATATCTCACCTGCGTCACTTAAATACGCTGCAGGCACCAGATCTCATATGATTTTGGAAACCAAGCAGGGTCAACCCCGGTTAATTCCTGGAATGGAGACCACCAAGAAATAGCAGATGCTCTAGGCTATACTGCAAAGAAACGAACTATCAAAACCACTTCTGAATATTCATTCCCCAAGAAAACTCTGAAATTCATGCGGATGTCATAACAGAACAGGCAATCTGAAGACACATGCTTTACATTACATTAATACCCTACCTCCTATAAGTCATCAGTTAATTTATATGAGGTTCCAGATGGGGACAAATGAATCATGCCCTGCCTTTGTGTGCTCTTTTTGATTGACTTTTGTGTGAAATGCTATGGTCACTCTACATTTGCAACCTGTGTTATTACAGTGAACTCAACAAATGCTACAGGTTCACAGATGTTACCTACAGCATGTTGTGCTGCTTTTGTGCAACAATAAAGGCACCACTTTAACTCATGAAGAGTGGAATAGCCCTCCTCCATGCAGCAAAGAGTGGAATAGTATCCCTTTCAAACCTTTCTCTTTTTAAGCTGTATAGAAGGAGTTACTTTTATCTGAACCACTGTAACTATTGGTTCTTGTGGGTTTTTCGGGCTTTGAGACCGTGTTCTGGTTGTATTTTCTCCTGATGTTTTGCCTGCATCTGTGGCTGGCATCTTCAGAGGACCAGAACACGGTCTCAAAGCCTGAAAAACCCACAAGAACCAATAGATTCTGGCTGTGAAAGCCTTCGACTCTACACTGTAACTATACTTACAATGAAGAATAAAATAAAACTTTTGTGGGCATTGCAGCTCTCAGTACAGGATACTGTATGAAAGGGGCAGGATAGATTAAAATCTAACTCAAACAAGAAAGACTTTACCCTTTTCTCCACTTCCAGCATTTAGGAGTAACACAGATCAATATTACTCTATCCCTCAGTCTTAACCAAAACAATTAAATCACTTGTCTTTTGACCTTCTAACCTAGGAAGGGGAATCATGTGGCCCTCCAGAGGTTGTTGGACTGCAACGACCAGCACGTTTCATTGTTGGCTGTGTTGGCTAGGGTTGTTGGGCTCCACAGGCCAACAGCATCTGCAAAGTAGCAGGATTCCCACCCCTTAGCTCTAGCTAAGTAGAGGTGCTACTTAGAGGTGCTACTAAACCCCCTTTTTAGATTTGGCAGCAATTCACTTCTGCTCAGAGAAATATTTGCGTGTAGCTCACATTCCATGTATGACTTTTCTTAATAATAATAATAACAGCTATGGCATTTAATTATAGTGCCTTTTTCTTTAAGTGTTCAAAGCACTTCTCAGTAATCCCCAGAGTACCCCTATTGTAAACGGCTGGCATGATTACTCCCATTTTGCAGATCAGAGGCTAAGACTGGGAGAAGGGCTAAGCTAAGGCCACCCAGTGAGCTCTCAGAGAAGAACTCAAGAGATTTCCTGCTTCTAGTCCATGTTCTTAGTATCTTGCATGTGCTGATTGATGTAGGTTCCAGCAAATACTGGAAGGATGCCTACCGACCTTTGGGCAGAGTGATACATGGGCCAAATGAGATATAAACTAGGAGGGACAGATGCATGTGCGTACTTTCTTCCTTGAGAAGTTACAAGGCTAATGATCTACACCTGGGAACAGTTTGGAATGTTCTTTGTTTGGGCTTCAGCTCCCACAAACAGCCAGCTACTATGGCCAGTAGATTCTGGCAGCTATACTTCAGAAAAGCACCAGAAAACACTTTAAAAGTTGCATGGATTGCTAAAAATGCCAAAAACTGCAACTGTGCAATAAGCTAGTGAGCGAGATAGGGTTGCCAGAGTGAAAACTGGAGAAGGGGCTCCTGTACCCTTAAGGGTTGTGTAGAAGAAGGAATTTCAGCAAGTGTTGCTTCTTGTGCAATCAGCTAACAAGCAACACCTACTGAAATTCCCATTTTCTACACAAATTTCTTCTTCTGTACAACCTTTTCTACACCAAAAACACTGTGGTGCATTGTGTCTGTCTGTGCATGTGTTTTAAATAAATATTTTCTTTGCGTCTATGGGCTATTTGCAACCCTTAAGAAAGGGCCAAGGGCCAAGAGAGAGCCAGGAGCTTTTAGCTAGGTTTTGTTTTTTAGTTGTCTGTTGGTGGCAGTATTGGGGCCCTTCAGGGAGGGGAGGAGTTACAGTGTCATGCTTGGTGACAGGAAAATGGCTAATTTCAAAGACATAGCCATGTTATTCTGTTTGTGAGGCTGAGAACATGCATCCTTAGGACGGTCAGAGTGAAAAATAGAGTGGATTCATGTACCTTTAATGGTTGTGTAGAAGATTGAACAACCAGCTGACAAGCAATGCTTGCTGACATCCCCTCTTCTATACAACCATTAGAGGTACATGAATCCTCTCCAGTTCAAAAAAAAAATGCACAAAACAAAACATCAAACCCAGGCACCATAGATTTTTGCCTGTCTAACCCATGATTTATCTGGGAAAATGACTAGGGCAGAAAAAAGTCTTACTCTGATCTTGCTGTGATTTTCCTGGGGGAAAAAGCTAGAAGTCATGAGCCAGATGGTGGTGGACAGGGGGACAAATGTAGAGTTTTGTGTGTTTTTGTGTATCTGTTATATATCTCTGTGTGGGAAAGAGAGAAAGAGGTGGCAGAATGTGTGTGACACAGAAGTAGGGAGAGATGTTTTGTGTGTGTTTGAGTGTGAGTGAACGAGGGGGAGAAACGTCCATTCATTTGTGTACAGGTGTGTGAGAGAAAGGGGGAGACTGTCATCTATATATGCGTGCATGTGTAAGATACAGAGTTTTTCTCTCTGAAAAGCAGTGTTCCATTTAAATTAAAATGCAATTATACTCATACCTACTTGGAAGTGAGCCCCCACGAGTTCAGTGGGGCTTACACTCAGGTAAATACGTTTGTGTTCTGACCATACTCTGAGCTTGGTGAAACATTGTCCTCGTTTTCATCTGTGAAATGTTGGGGGAATCTGTCACTCCCCGTCTCATCATCAGTTGTCTCCTGAAGTAGATGGCTCACCCTGGCTAAGGCAGGACCACCCTAGTACTCTAGCTGCGACCCAGCCTGCTATGCTAATGTCGCTTCCTGAGCTCACAGTTCTTATGCAAACAGACTGTTTGTCAAAGTTGGTCATCCACTTAAATCCTGAGCAGTTCTGTGCAGATAGAGCAATCCTTCCAGGGCCATGTCTTAAGGCACCTGTGAATCTAAAATGGATTTCTAGCACATAAGAGAGAGTTCAGGGTCCATTTCTTTTTAGAGAGTAGTCATATCATCTCTCTGGGCAGCTATTGATTCTGTAAGCTGTAAATCCAGGTGGAATTTCTGATGTGACAATGACAAATGTACAACACTGCCTCCCACGTGCCCCCATTTTCCATAAAGCTTTTAGCCTACCGGACATCTCTCTGAGCACATCCTTTTAAAATAATTAATATTGCATTACTGCCTGAAAATCCAGCAGAAGCAGCATATTGGAAAGTAGAGATGGGACATTCTTAGCCCAGAACGATGTGCAATTAAAGACCATGCTGCATGGGAACTTTGCAGACAGCCACTAACAAAGCCCTAACCCAGCCTTTCAATGAACACTTTGAGAATTTTTATAAGATAATAATTTCAGACATGAATCAAGTCAAGTTAAGCAAATCAGCCCAACATGTGCGTCAGAGCAGCATGGCTATGCTCTGTTCAGCAAGTTGTGTTGTGCAAGGAACAAAGGCAAACCAAGATAAAACTGATGTCTGTCTCATTTCACTGTGGTTGGCATAATTCCAGGCTACTTATTCTTCCCTCACTTCCAGCATTTTGTGTATTTGCTATGAATGCATGCAAGTGTTCAATAATTATTGTTCTATACATTAAAATGTGTGTGAGGAGGGGAATGGCCAAAGTAACAGAAAGCTGGTCTAGGGCAGAGAAATAAAATTACTCTCAAGTTCATGTTTAGTTTTTCATTTTATCAAATTCACTTGCTCTGAAGACAAAGATTTCAGTATAATGAATGCAGAGAATCCAAAATAATGCTTTGTTTGAACGTTTAAGAGGACTTTCAAAATCGACAACGATTTACCAGATCCTTTAAATCATGCTGTGGGTGTTCAGAAAATGCAAAGCAATAGGGTATCGAAGGACATGCATGTAGTTAGCATGAGAACTATTCTCCCTCTAACACACTTCCCCACATTGAATAAGACAGCTGTTTTAATGCCACGATTTAACCATTGCTTTCCAGAGTGAAGGAAGTTGCACAAAAATCCAGTGACTCTACGGACTATCATTATCTTTTGGCAAGCATTATGGTAAGTTGGAGGATGGAAGCAATAAGAAAATTAGAAAACACATTCTGGATGTTCAGACATTCTAATTTAGAAGCATGAGGGGGGATGCAGATACCTTTTAAAAAGAAGGGGATAGGAATTTCCCTTCAGGTTTAAATGTTCTAGTTGCTCTCATCAGAAAGTGTTCATTCTCCAAGCTTTTTTCCAACCCTGTGCTGCCTGTTATTTCCAGTGCTGCTTATTTCCACTAGCTGCCTCTCTTGCAAATAAGCAAGAGCAAGCTGCGAAAAAGTGGGAGCTTGCCGCGAATTTTAAAGATGGGTTCTTTCAAAATTCTGACGAGCTAGTAGCAAACTTCCATTTCTGCAACCCGCATATTCAAATACTGAGAATCAGGAGCATGCCTCTGTATTTTGCCTGGTCCACTCATATACAAGTTGAAGGGGTAAAAATGCTATTGCTGGCTCTGGCAGGTGAACCCTGGAACTGTCTGAGACAACCCTGAATATTTTCCCCTCTTTTCCAGAGAGCAGCCCTACAAAAACAATCACTCTGAAAAAAATACGGGTTCCTCTCTGTGAGAAAGGGACACTTACCTGGAGAATTTTGCAGCCATGGGACCCAGTCTCTGCCTCCAGTTCCTCCTAGAAGCACCCTGCCCACTGTAATGCTCCGTCTCCCTCCTTAGATTCAGGCTCAGACCTGGCATAACATCAGGGCACCTGCTAAACCATCTCCCTCAGTGGGTCCCCCATAGCTCAGGCAACCTCCCTTTTCCTCAGGCTGCCCAAACTGCCTGCATGCCTCTCACTTGCCTCGCATCCAGATGTATTTTGCACATCAGTTTTATCCTCCAAGGCACCCAGGAGGTGTCCCTTGGACCAAGAGAACTGGAGGGGAGGGGAACTACCTGTGGCTGGTCTCCCCTGCTTCTGCAGTGGTACAGTCCATGTCTCTGCGCTTGGTGAGCAGCTGTGTTTATGAGCACCTCCTCCAGACGAACCTCATGCTTCATTGGGGCAACTGTGTGTGTTGCGTTCATTCAGTCAAACAGAAACTCTACAACCTCTCCGGCCCTTTCAATAGCCGGTTGGTGCTTGGCAACTGACAGGCAGAAACAGCCTTTGCCTCTTTTCTCCGACCTTTGCTGACTCTTTCATCAGGCCTGTTAGCGTACCAAGAGGCAGCTACAACGTGCAAACTGATTCTCCAGGACATCAGCTGAGACTCTCCTTTTTACAACCATTCAAAAAGATTTGACTGAATAAAACCAACGTTTTAGCTGGCTTCTAACCTCTGGCCTCTGACTGAGTGGAGACAAAGGTCTCACTGCTGGACCTCAAACTCACATTGGATAGGTAAATAAAGACAGGTAAATGAGACGGTAAGAACTGAATCTTGCACCATTAAATTAAATCCTTGTTTTCTGGAGTCCTGAGCAGAAACAATTTTACAAAGCGTTGGGGCAAAAACCCTCTCTTTTCTAAAAAGACATTTGTAAATTCTGAAAAATTCCTTCAAAAACAGGCTGAAATAAAATTCTACTGGACATGCAACAATCCCGGCATGAAGAGGACTATGCTGTTACTTGACTGCCATATAGATGTCAAATATATGGAAATTTGGGGAGTTGGAGGAGGTATTATAATCCTAATTCATTGCTAACACAGTGAAGCAGAACTCCGAACTTTTTCAAAACTGACTACTCAAAGCCCTGAGCTTGGATGGGAGAATACCTCAGTTTGGTTTCTTTTACATTTGGCTTTTAAAATAGCAACAACAATATCCAAATTCTTTTAATCTCTAATGTGAAGAAGGTGTGGATATGGGAAATTCCTATTAAAAATGAAACAAAGTTAAATTTTTGCCCTTCTGTTCTCTTATTGGTGACTGGTGGCTTCCATGCCAGTGGAGCACTGACTCCGCTCTGGGTTTTTGTCTGAACTTTAAAGGAGTTATCCAGAGTGCTGAACCTATTTTGGAGACAGAGATTCACCACCTCCAGTGACATCAGAGCCACCAGGTGCCACTGCTTACTCTCACACTGTTCTTTTGCTACTTACTACATGGTAACGGCAGCACTTTGTGAACACTTCTCTCCTTCAAGCAGAGCTTTCCACTCAGTATTCCCTGGGCAAGATGTCACATGTGATAACAACGACCCTGCCATTAGGAAGAGTAAGGCAACTGCCTCAAGCAGAAGATTTTCAGTGTTATAAAAGGACAGCTAATTGTTAGTTATTTACTTTGTTGTTGTTGCATGCTTTCAAGTTGTTTCCGACTTATGGTGACTCTATCACAGGGTTGTCTCAGTCTGAGAGTGTGTGTTGCACCCGAGCAGGGAATCAAACCCTAGTCTCTAAGGTTGTAGTCTAATGATCAAACCACTACTCCATGCTGGCTCCCTTATTTACTTTGTTACCATTGTACTGATACTGGCAAGAATGGTGAGAGATGCCTGGGATTTTCCGCTTCACATGCTAAGCGAATGTGGTGGCAGAGGGTTGGAGAGAGTTGCCCTTCTGGCTGAGAAAACAAAATGTTTTTGGCTTCTCCTAGCAAGCAATGATAATGATAGAGTTGAGTTTCTAAGCCGTGGGCTTTGCGAAACTAAGCAAGGACAACCTTGCCATTCAGCAGGGTGAAGTGTACCTGTGCCAGCCAACATGGGGCAGTGGAAGTGGGGAGGGAGAAATATGATGGGAGCAAAGCGTGTCTGTATAGCATGATGGAGTGGTTTGAGTGCTGAACTAGGATTCCAGGAGGCCAGGGTTCGAACCTCTGCTCAGCCATAAAAACCACTGAGTGATCTTGGGGAAGCCACAGTCTCTTAGCCTCAGAGGAAGGCAAGGGCACACCCCCCTCTGAACAGATCTTGCCAAGAAAACCCAGTGATAGGTTTGCCTTAGGGTCACCATATGTCAGAAATGACTTGAAGGCACACAAGAACACAACCCAGCAATCTTGTTTTGAAACAAAAAAGTGCTGGCACTAACAGACATGCAGACAGAGGTGGATGGGACAGATCCTTGTTGACCCAGCAGCGAAGCACCTCTAGGCAACCCTGTAAACTAAACGCCTCCTATTATTCTGCAGATGAAAACAGTTCAGTTTCCAAAAGGCAGCCAGGCCTTAGCATTTGTGCTGTGGGTAAACAATCCCCTCTAGAGGGGTCTGAACCCAAGAACATTTCTAACTAATTTCACACAGGTTCCTGAAGTGAAGCTGGCTGGCAATGTTGGCCAGAGATTTCACAACTGGTTGTCTGGATCTCAGAAGCAGCTCTCAGACTAAATGCCTTTTAACCCACTGCCAGTCTCCTGAGGGATCACGTGCCATTTGGTCATATGGAAAAATTGCCCTCAAATGAAAAAGAGTACAGGTGTCCAAACTGCTCCCAGGAGAAGCTCTGCTTCTCTGTCAGGGCTTCCTGGAAAATGTCAGGATACTATACTCCGTTAGTGACGCATCATAATAATATCCCTACTAGAAGAGGGAGAGTGGGATATGCCAACCCACTCCCATCACAATGCATTATGTTACAACTTCTCAGAAAGCAATTCCAAGCTTTAACACAGCATGACTCCATATTTCCCTCTACCTCCTTGTTTCACCTGGTGTCAATAACATGAGTCCAGCAAAAGTCACTGAGCTGACCTGTACAAAAATATTTGACAGGCAATCAGCTGAGAACAATGCTGGTTCCTTTCTCAATTTGTCAATCCCTTATTATCCAGGGTGTGTATTGCAACTAGTTTCCAGAATGGCAGATTTTTCTACAATGTACCTGTGATGTTTACACAAGGAAGGAGGAGAGTCCATATTTCACAGACAGATAATTTTCTGTACCACTTCCTTTTAAAAAAAAAGTGTGTGTGTGTGTATGCTTATTAGGTTTAAACAGTGAACTTGTACCACAGAATCCGATCACCAATTTGCCACCACAAACCCCTGTACTTGGAGAATTTATGCTCTCTGTGTGTGAGTGTGTGTGTGTGTGTGTGAGTGAGAGAGAGAGAGAGAGGCAGTTGGTGGATAACTGCAGTTGTTCAGATATATCCTTTATGTAATTAATTAAGTAAGCAAACATGCAACCCCAAAGAAGATGTATATGAAAAATAAATAGTTTTAACTTGGATGGCAAAGGGTAAAATAAGTTAAGCAAGACAGACTGGTGGGTAGAAACCTAGCCTTAAGGATAACAAAAATAGGAAGCCCTTCAGTTCTAGCTCCTGCTCTTATTTATTTTGAGTCCAGGAGAATCTGACACAGGAGAGAGCACACAATCACAACCATCCAAAACTGGTTTTGTGGTCATTCTGAAGGGGGCAGTGATGTAAACCTTAGTTTATTTCTAACTGTGAGAACAAATCATTTAAAAAGTTTTTTCTCTGCTGGGTGAGATTACAAGAGATTTTTGGATTTGTTTTATTTTACACTTCAGGATTTGTTTGTGAAAAGAGTATTTGTGCAAGATGCCTTGTTTTTTCATAAGAATTGTTTCTTGGGCAGGAAACAACAGAGAACAATGTGTTCTGTGCAAGAAGCATTGTTTCTTGTGCAAAAGATTAAGGGGGGGGGAGTCCAAAAATTTCTTTAAATCTCATGGTGACTGGCCATTTTCCTGATGGAATTACCTCAAATTATTGGCTTCCAAGGACTTCAAATTGTGTCATTTTGACTTCCCTCTCTTGTGTCCTTCCCAGTCAAGGACAAGAAAATTTGCAAGTATTCTTTACACCCTTAGAGGGGAGCAATCAGGAAACAGAAATAATGCTTTATGTAGAGGAAGAGCAGAACTTTCAAACAGTGAGCCAAAGAGACTATAAAAAAAGAGGTGAACTCAAGGAAAACTCTGGGACTATTCTAAGCTGTTCAGCACTGGGATCATAAGAGTAAAAGAAGCTCATACCAAGTCAGAACCCAACAGACAAATTTACTTTTTAGATTACAGCACCCAGCACCCCTCAATTAGCATGAGCAGCAGCCATGCTGGTGGGTAGTTTAACCCCCAATACTTTTTTTCACGCACTGGCCATTGGTCCATCTAGCCCGGTATGGTCAATGGCCCAATCTAGCCCAGTGTTGTCTGTAGTTTGGTTGGTAGCAAAAATAAAAATCAGAGGACTGAACAGAGACCTTTTCATACAAAGCATGTGTTCTACCACCACTGACCTACAGCACCATTTGTGAGTTCCAACTGGGAAAACGTTAGGCTATCTGTTTGGTTTTAACTGGCTGACTAATGCATCAGAAGATTACATCATGTACATGTGTACACTTTAAGCTGCTTCCTCTATGTGAGATAGGCTTCTGTATTTTTTTAACCAGTTGTCTACAGAAGAGACTTTTGACAGTTTCCATTTCTCTCCTCAGTGATAAATGAAGAAGCTATGCTTACTATAAAATTCCCTTCTGTGCAATGATAAAATGGTATAGAATCCCTGTCTCATACGGCATCTGGCAACTGCAGCACATAACTTTCTATCCCTGTTATCATCACGTCCATGTGCAGCAGCTCTGAATGCAGATGGCTTGTCTGTCACAGAGACTGGCGACCAGCAGGCTGACATCTGGAGGCTAGCTAGTATCACTGCCAGCACCAGAGTCCTTCCTTTCACCAGACTGCTCCCTCTGATTCTCAGCCATTCAGAACTGAGTTAAAGGCCTGGAGATAATATAGCTCTGCTAGGAATTTGCTTACTCCAAATACCAGCATCCAGAAATCTCTCTCTGTCTCTGTCTCTCTCTGAAATAGGTTGAGTTAAAGGAAGATCCCCAGGAGCTGTGGAAATGTGCAATTTCCTGAAACCTCTACACCCCAGTTCCACCTGCTGTGGTTCATTACACAACCTAGTAACATTAAGAAAAGGGAGAG
This sequence comes from Cyclura pinguis, assembly GCA_030412105.1. Lineage (NCBI taxonomy): Eukaryota > Metazoa > Chordata > Lepidosauria > Squamata > Iguanidae > Cyclura > Cyclura pinguis. The sequence continues at coordinate 93,295,623 of CM059600.1, read as the reverse complement.
ATTTAGCAGTTATTTGTTTCCCTCTCTGGGTACCAGAAGGCTGCTTTCATTCTTGCCAAGCAAAACAGGCTCCAAATATTTTCTGCACTGGAAGACTGGGAGTAGGGATGGGGGGAGATGGCTAAGAAGGGAAGCCAAAATGAGGCAGTTTGAAGTCCCTGGAATCCAACATCCACCTCCAGGGCTGAAGTCACATTTCCTCAACTGAACAAAAAAAAGCCCTGCCTCCTTTTAAAGCATACTGTGAAATTGCAGCCGCCGTATAAATGATACATCTAAACGTTTTGCTATCAGGTGATAACAGCTTTAGAGCAGCTTGCAGCGAATGAGGAAAGTAGTGACCCAACATATCCGGAGGGAACCAGGTTGAGGAAGCATGCTTTGGAGAACTCCAAGGAGTTCATAGAGTCATAGAATCAGAGATGGAAAGGGTTTCAAGGGCCATCTAGTCCAACCCCTGAGAGTATTCCTGAGAGATGAGCATCTAACCTCTGTTTAAAACCCCACAAAGAAGAGAGCCTACCTCCCACCCCAGTGGTTCACCTACATCACTTCATCAGCCACCTTGAGTCTCAGTTTTGAGGAAAAGGTGGAGTATAAATAAATTATCAGTAGGAGTAGCAGTAGATCATCAACATCATCTACCACTAGCCATGCTGAAAGAAGGACCATAGCTCACTGATGATCAGAGCATGTGTTTTGAGGGATGAAGCTTCTAGGTTCATCACTGGCAGCTCCATCTATGAGCATCTGAGATAATGAGAATACAAAAAGTATCTCAAAAATATCATCTAGAGTAGAAATGAATAGAAAGTGAAAGGGAAACTTCATGGTAGGGTTGCATTAGGGTCACAGTAGGTGAAAAATAACTCGAAGGCACATAACAATAACAACAATTTCTTCTTCTTCTTCTTGTTGCTTTGTGCCTTCAAATAAGTCATTTCTGACTTAGGAATCTATCATGGGATTTTCTTGGTAGAATTTATTCAGAGGGGGCTTGCCCTTGCCTTCCTCAGAGGCTGAGAGAATGTGACATGGCTAAGGTCACCCAGTGGGCTTTCATGGCCAGGCAGGGGTCCAAACTCTGGCCTCCCAGTGTCTTAGTCTGATGTTCAAGCCACTACACCATGCTGTTTCAAACTTACATCTGCAAAACTCATCTTTTGGTTGCTGCAGAGATCAGAATTCTCTACCAATCACACAATGACCAAGTTCCTCCTCAACCCCACCTTTTCAGCTGCTGCAGATCCCCCAGCATGGCCGTGTAATAGCTGGTGGAGAGTAGAGGGGGATCGGCAGGGTAGCATTGAGCTAGGTTCCTATCACGAGATGCTCAGCAGGGAGTTCATTCTCAAGGACCTCTGAAGGAAGCCCCAGGAGGTGCTGGAGGATTCCTACTGCTGGTACATCCAGTTATAGGAACAGAACAGGATGGCTCTTCACTACCCCCACTTTTCTCTCCACCAGCCAGGCAATGGCCCTGTTGAGTGGGCTGCAGCAGCTTGAAATAGTTTTTTGAAGGGGTTGTATGACCGGGAGACATGTTGTAGTTATGCCTGTGCAGAATTTTATGATACGGTTCCCAGTGCAGAATCTTGGCCTCAGTTGTAATGATGTAAACTGCTTTCACAGAAACCTTAACATCTCAAGGGAGTCATAAAAGGATGAATGAATTCAACTACGTTTGATCCAAAAGTATCACTAGCTTAAATTTGATCAGATATGCATTCATGATTTATTTATAGTTTAATCAGGACAAAAGCAATGTCCTGTGATTAACTTGGCACAGATATAATGTGTTGTTCAGTGGCACGAATACCCCCTGCAGCTTCTTCATTAACTTCATGTCCTGAGCAGAGAAGAGTTTCTGTTCTGATATACAAACTACTCTTTCAGTGCCATCTTCCTGTTTTCACTGTTAGCAATCAGCACATATGCAGCATTGGCATTCTGAATTATGATTTTTTCTTTTTTTTTAAATGTTTATTAAGCTTTGTACAGAAAAGACCATGACATCTGCTATGGTATTTTTTAAAAAAAACAAACCATAAACCATAATAAAGGATTGACTAATCTATTTAGCACTATGTACTTTCTTGTTTTGGTTCACCTCTAGCTCAAATTATCTTTCCATAAATTATATTGAAAGATCACAGGGAAGCTTAAAGATCTTTAATGATATGCATATTCAATAAAGAGTAACTAGATATTATAAAAATAGTGTTATGCTGGATCACTTCTTGCTACCTTTAACTCTTGTATAAGCTTTCCCATCAAGGATATTGCATGATTGGTTAATATAGGTTAACTTCCCTTTCTTCCCTACTAAGGCAATTTCTAGTTGAATCTGAGTGTCAAAATTTAGATTTTAATGTCCTCCAAATATAAGGAATAATGAACCTGTTTAAGGCTTCATCTTAAATGTTGCTATTGTTTTCTTTTCCACTTCCTGAAAGACCAATGTCACTACATGTTATATATGCATCCGTGGCGTTACATTGTCTTCAACAGTTACCCTCACCTGAGGAAATTACACAGCTCACCTTCCTAGGTGTTAAGTACTACCTATAAAATAACTTCATTCCATTTTATCTAATTGGTGCACAGAGAGAATTCGAGTTACTTCTCCAAAAATGAAAACAATCTCCTTGTTCAACAGTTTATATTAAGATTTTTTCCCAAATTAAACTCATTCCATCCCATACTTTAATTATGATTTCCTATTTTAGTCTGAAGAATATGCTTGCAAACTGTTTTGCAGAGAATCAGTCCTTCCAATAAAGTCAATTTTGCTAATACTAAGATGTAAAATGAAACTTGGGCCAGTACATTCTGGCAGGAATTTGCAGGTTAGCAAATGAAAGAAAGGCAACAACTGATCTACCCACTTATGGGGGATTGTACTAATGCACTCAAAAAAGGAGATACGTCTCAAGATGGTGAAGAATGACATTAAATGACCTAGATGCAGGTTATATGACAGAGAGATTGATGGGATTTAAGATGCAAAAGGTTAAGAACTATCACTCCAGGATCCAAGATGAAGTCCATCTTCACAAGAACAAAAATGTTCATTAATCTCTGAGGAAATTGGTCTGAGGAAACTGGTCACAAATAATGGTGCAGTTCAAGAGCTACAGCATTGTGTAGTAACTTTGAGGTTGTTTCGACAAAACTCAGTCTTGAAACACATAACACATAGGCAATCACAGGCCAATATGACAAAGTCTGTTTCCAAGTCAACTAGCCAGCTATTATTAAGCACATTTATTCAACAACTAGTCATTATTTACAATAAATTCCCACATAAGAACCTACCTAATCTACCAAGTGAGATCTATTGTAACCTATTGACTGGTAGGGCTGACCAGTGACTCAGGCTTCACTCTACTTTTAAGTCTTTTTGGGTCCTGCAATGGAAGAAAGTCAGGATGTAAACTAAATAAAATAAATAACTACACTGGGCTTCTTTACTTACACTACTTGCCAGGAATTGTACCTGAAACTCATTCCAGAGTTCAAAAAGCATCCAAAAGCATGTGTTCTATCACTAAGCAATGGTCCCTCCCATCCGATCCCTTGCCTAAACATGTGATTTGTGTGCATATACGCCTTCAACTCTCTTGTTGACTTATGGTGATCCCATGAATTTTGTGGGGTTTTCTTAGGAAAGGAATGCTCAGAGGGGTTTTTGCCAAAATATGTTGATTACTTCCAGTGAAGATATGTGTATATTGGAATGCCAAATAATATGAATGGTAATAAAATGGAAGGGGGAATGGATGAAGAAATCAAGAAGCACCTTTGAGACTGACTTATTTATTTTAACACGAGCTTTTGTGGCCGTCAATCCACTTCATCAGATGAACTGATGGAGATGGAAGTTCAGCCAAAGTAGGGGTGATAGGTCAGGACTGTTTGAAATCCTGAGATCCTCTATAAATTAGGCATCAACCACTTACACAGGTTACATTATTCAATTTTTTTTAAAAAACAGTCTAATTACTGAAAGAAAGAAAAACCTATGCGCTTACTTCACTCTGAGAACTGGAGAAGACCGTCTAGGCCCTGAAACTCGGCCAAATTCTGAGACCTGGCAACCCTAAGCCACAGGCTTATTGGAGTTGCAAGTTTGTGGGCAGTACGGAACTTGGAATAACTATGGAAGAAACTCAAGGAAGAAAGTGCAAAGGCAGGTTTACAGGTGAACATTAAGAAAACAAAAATAGTGACCACAGAGGATTTAAATAACTTTAAGGCAGATTATGAAGACATTGAAATAATTCAAGATTTTCCATACCTTGGCTCAGTCATTAATCAGAATGAGGGCTGCAATCAAGAAATCAGAAGACTAGGACTTGGGAGAGCAGCTATGAAAGAACCAGACAAGATCCTGAAGTGTCAAGATTTATCATTGGATACTAAAGTTAGGATTGTCCGTGTCATTCTATTTCCAGTTTCTATACACGGCTGCGAAAACTGTTCAGTGAAGAAAGCTGATAAGAAGAAAACTCATTTGAAATGTGGTGCTAGAGAAGAATTCTCCAGATACCACGGGCTGCTAAAATGACAAATTAATGGGTACTAGACCAAATCAAGGCTGAACTCTCCCTAGAAGCCAAAATGACTAAACTGAGACTGTTGTACTTTGGACATATCATAAGAAGACATGAATCACTAGAAAAGACAGTATTGCTTGGTAGAGGGCACTAGGAAAAAGAGAAAAACTACATTACAGGCAGATAGATTCAATCAAGGAAACCAGGGCCCTAAGTCTACAAGGGCTGCTGAGGAAAGAGTGACTTGACGACTTCCCATTCATAGGGTCACCATAAGTTGAAGTTGCCTTGATCTCAGTTAAAAGCAACATGGAAATCAATACTTTAAAAGTGATAGTGCAGAAAGTGTAGAAAGGCTAAGTGATTCTCAGGAATTCTTGGGCAATACTTAAGCAACATCTAAGGCAATCTCCAAGAAAAGTATGAAAACAAGGCTAAAGGACATCAGTTCCCTAGAGTGGGAAAATTCTTATGAGGAGAGTTCTTGCGTATATGAGTAGTTTTGAGGACCCAAATACAAATACATCTAGTATGCCAAGAAGCTGTTATCTTTGTTTGTACCTGTTTCTGTGGTGTTGATCCGAATCGTTCTTTTCATACAGCGCGTGTTATTGATCCTCGTGTTGTGAGAATTTCATGATTCTCCCTCCCCAGAGAATGGCCCAGAGAACAGAAGGCTTGTCATAGCCTGGCCTCCCTTGAACTATGAAGGTACCTGACTTCTCAGTTCCCTTATGTTTTTCCCATATGCAGACACATCTGGAAGCAAGTGAACAGACCTTGTGGATAAATTCATGCAGGTCTTGAGAACATGGTGTTGGAATATAGTAAAATACTCCCTATTGTATAGGAAAGACCATCCTTCCACAAGCAGTTTTCCCATAAGCAACTGACTGTACACTGTGGGAACAGAATGTTGGACTATATAGGTTTATGATCTGATCCATCATGGATCCTCCTATTTTCCTAGGTTCAATATTCTTAAATAATGAAGGAAGGGCCTAAATACCCCACATATGATCTTGGAAGCAAAGCAGGGCTAGTCCTGGATAGGTCTTGCAGAGGGGACCGCCAAGGAATATTAGGTGCTGTAGGCTATATTTCAGAGAGAGGAAATGGAAAATTACCTCTGAGTATTCCTGGCCTAAGAAAACCTTATGAAATTCACGGGGTTGCCATAAGTTGAGAGCTGAGTTGAAGGCATATACATACATACACACAAACAAAACTGTCCAGTTAGACCCTGCTGATGGAACACTGGATGTGGATAAAGCCATACACAGATACAGTATTTAACAGAACAAAATAATGAGGTAAAAACAGCTTTCAGTGTTTTCAGATCCCACCATGGCAGGATGGAGGAAGCCCTGTTTCTCTTGAGGAGGAAAGGAGTACATCCTGTGTAGACTGGGGCTGTCAGGGAGAGAAGAGCACAGGACTGGGATTACAGGCAACACTGTGCACACTGGTGGCAATTCTACGTCTTAAAGGGAACCCCAAGGGAACACACTTATGCAGAGCAGTTTTAAAGGGAGAAGTAATTTCCTCCCAATAGACTGAGCAACCAAGAGCATCTCAGGTACTTTTGTGTGCTTGGCAATTCCTTTTGTGATACAGAATACCGGCTAAGAGACGTCTGGAAATGCAGCAGACTGGGAAATCAGCCTCACATAACAGTAGGGAGAGAATGTGAATGAAAGAACTTGAATTTTGCCTGGATTGAGAGGTATTCCATCATTATTTTCAAGTTCTGGCATACTTAAGATACAGAAAGTGTAATGATTATATTATGTTTTGTGTGTTTTCAAGGTGTATAAAAATCTAGCTGGGTGTTAGCTTTCCTGCTCTGATCCTAAGTATCACAGTCCAGGAAGGCAGAATGATTCTTTGAACCAGAGCATGCTCTGAAAACTGACAATCCAGTCCTCAATAATAAGCCTATTGATTTTAGTGGGTAACTCCCATTCAACTCTGGACAGGACCAGATTGTAAATTGACATGCAAAACCATCACATTCAAAGCCTCATCCCTGCAACAATTTATGGGAAATGCTGCCAGGATGGCTTAGCTACAAATGTGAATAGTAAGCATTGGGTGATTGATTGGGTTCATTTTGAGAGGAACTCCAAGCAGATGTCCATTTTTCCCAGCTGTCCCTGAGGGTTGTGTGGTAAAGGGGGTGTATAAAAATGTTGGTGGGTATATTGGTCAGATGTGTGACAGAATAGCTACATCTGCTGAAGATCCAACACCTGTACTAATGGGGAGAGAGCTTACTAGAGGCTTCTAGAATACTCTCTCTTTCTCTCTCTCTCTCTCTCTGTGTGTGTGTATGTGTTTCGCCCCCACTGGAACTCCACAATTCACCAAGAGGAATTAGGTCCAAAATGGTGGCTCATGAAGGCAGGCACAGAACTGAGGAACAAGGTGCCTCTGAAGAACAGTGTTGTCTACTAACTGCCATGTCAATGGGGTGTGGAATCTGTTCTGTATTTTAGTCTGAACTTTAAAGGAACTATACAAGGTGTTGAACCTTGTTTGGGGATAGGGTTCAGTTCTTTGAGTAGCTCACTTAAAACTCATGCTAAAAACCACATCAGACTTACCACCACACCAGTATTTATTTACATTACCGGAACAGAAGCTCATGAATTTGTCTTTTAAAGCATAAATCTTTCTGCTTCCTCCCTACAAGTTTTCATGATTTCAGCAGCCTAATTTACAAGGAAAAACAGGCTTGTTTGTTGTTGTTAATGTTAGACCAGTCAGTGATCTACTGGTATAACATCTACTAATCCCACCTTCTGCTCACTTCCTTTTCATATGATTTTTTTTAAAGTTAAAAGCAGCTTTGATCACTCTCTGCTTTTTCCTCCTATCTTCCTATTTCCCCTTTAAAAATCAAATCTAAAATAATCGAAAGAAAAATGGTGAATATAATAGAATCATAGCATTGGAAAGGACAAAAAGGGCCATCTAGTCCAACCCCCTGCCACACAAATACACACAGCTAAAGCACTTCCAAAATATGGCCATCCAACCTCTGTTTAAGAAACTGCAAAGGAGACTCCACCATGTAAAGTTGAAGGCTTTCACAGCCGGAATCCATAGGTTGTTGTGGGTTTTCCGGGTTTTGAGGCCGTGTTCTATTAGCATTTTCAAAAAGCATTCTGTGTCCAGGTTGGTTTATAACATGTTCTGCTACTGCTGATTTTTTCTGGCTGGATCAGTCTGCAGTGTCTTTCATGTTCTCTGATTCGTGTTTGGACACTGTGTTTTGTAGCCCCTATGTAGATCTGCCCACAGCTGCAAGGTATGTGGAAAACTCCAGCAGAAGTTAGAGGATCACAGAATGCTCTTTGAAAGCACAGAAATTCTGGATCATTCTGACAACTACTATGTCAGATTACACAGAGAGGCCACTGAAATCCATAAACACATGGACAATTTCAACAGGAAAGAAGAAACTTGGAAAGTAAACAAAATTTGGATACCAGTACTGAAGAACATGAAAATCAAGACTCAAAAACATGCCAATGAACACCACCCAGACCCTGGAGGTCACTCTACAGGGAACAACACAATGGACTGCTAATGTACTTAATGCACTGTTATGCATACCCCCTGACTAACAATACAACCCTGGGAGATATCCCATTTAACAATAGGCCAACTGTAACACATGCAAATTGCTCCTTCCCACCCAAGGGACTACACAAGTATATATACTCTGTCTCATTTCCATACTACCAGATCCCCTGAAGATGCCAGCCACAGATGCAGGCGAAATGTCAAGAGAAAATACTAATAGAACATGGTCTCAAAACCCAGAAAACCCACAACAACCTATAGACTCCACCATCCTCCAAGGCAAACTATCTCACTATCTGGTAGCTCTTACAGTCAAGAAATTCTTCCTAATGTTTAGGTAGAATCTCTCTCTCTCAATCTCCCTGTCTCTTGTAATTTGAATTCCTTGGCTCATGGCCTAGTCTCTGGACCAACATAAAACAAGCTTGCTCCATTTTTTTTAATATGACATCCCTTCATTTAAAGATTGTCACCTCTCAATCTTCCCTTCTCCGAGCTAAACACAGCCAGCTTCCCCACAAGGCTTGGTCTCCAGAGTTTTGATAATCTTCACTGCTCTACTCTGAACATGTTCTAGCTTGTCAATATCCTTCTTGAACTGCAGTGGCCAGGAACTGGACGCAATATTCCCGGTGAAGTCTGACCAAAGTTGAATAGAGATGTACTATCACTTCCTTCAGTCTGGATACCATACTTCTGGATCGTATTGGGGGGGGGGGGTTTGGCTACCACATCACATTGCTGATTCATGTTTAATTTGTGGCCTCTGCAAGTTAAACCTTAAGGAAGACCTAGAGCAAGGAGTGGCTGACTTGTGATTGAGAAAATATTCCAGAACTTTTAGAAAACAGTAAAATGGCAACAATAATAAAAGGTAAAACAGCTGGCTGCTACATAGGATACAGGGCCATTTCCGCACTAGACTGTTATAGCGCTATTATTCCACTTGCAACATCCTATGGAATCCTGGGGTTTGCAGTTTTGGGAAGGGCCGAGGGGCCCCTCCCGAAACTGCAAACCCCAGGATCCCATAGGATGTTGCAAGTGGAATAATAGCGCTATAACAGTCTAGTGCGGAAATGGCCCAGGTTAAACTGCATTTGGTATGCTTTCCATACCTGTCACTATTATACAGAAAGCTCACTGACACTCCCAGCACAGTCGTCTTAGTGGTGTACTAATTAACTGCTCTGCGGCCATACGTGGCCTAATATCTGACTTGGTTTGGCACTCAGGGACACTTTTCCCAGCGTGGGCTTTTGTCATTACCTCCCGGCCTGAGGATTCACACAGCCAGTCAGGGTTTTGCATCCATCACACAAGCATCACTAAGCTTAGACCATTGGTGTGTGTGTGGGGGGGAGACAACTGTGGCCCTCTGCTGTTTTCAGCCCCTCCAGTGCCATTGAGGAGGTACTGTGGAAATTTTAGTCTGAAAAATCTCTGGAGGGTCACAACTGCCTGTCCTGTACTAGGCACACCGGATTGGTTGGGGGTTTATAATGCACTGTCTAATGCTTAGGATCAGACCACTGGGGAACGGCTGCTGCTGTGGGAACAGTATGCTTACTGCCCCCCCTCCCCGGTCTGTCTGCAGGTCCTTGTGCCAGGGTGAGATCTATCCTTGTGCCTTCAGGGAAGAAGAGCCTGGAAGCTGGACTTTGGAATCAGTGAAAAGGGACCATAAAGGAAGGTCACTGGTGAGAGATGGTGGGTCCATGTTAATGGGATAGTGAATCCATGTTGGGTTTTAGTCAGAACTTTAAATGAGCTATCCAAGGTGCTAAACCGTATTTTGGAGATAGGCTACAGTTCCTTGGATAGTGTGTTAAAAATTCAGGATAACACTCAGAATGGATTTAACACTTCACTGACACGGAAGCCACCACCTCCTATTTAGTGCCACATATTTTTCTCTAGATTGCTAACATATTCTACCTTGGCTGTTAAAGCAGAGCATAAACAGAAGAAGCGACACAAAACTCAGAAGCCCAAAGTTCCTTGTGTGAGGGGACCATTGCTTAATATGTTCGTGACAGGAAGAATCTTTTGCTGCCCAAGACTCAGTCCTTCCCCTGCCTCAGGGATGGGGAACAGATGGCTTACCAGATCTTACTGTATTCCAAGTCCCATCAACCCTATCCAGTATGCTTAAACAATGTTATACTTTTTAAAATGGCATTTTATATGATAACTTCTTTAAATTTTGTGTTTTAGCTTTCGTGTTTTAGCTTCTTTTTTGTTATCTTTGTTTGTCTTGTTATCTTGCTTGTCTTGTTTTAGCCTTGGATCCCAAAGCTGGGAGAAAGGCAAGATAATTTTGTGTGTGTGTGTGTGTGTGTACACACACACACACACACGCTCACATACGTACGTACATACATACATACATACAGCGGGCCCTCCACATTTGCTAGGGTTAGCGGTGCAGGACCCCCCACAAAAGTGGAAAAACTGCAAATATAAAAATGCGTGCATGTGTGTGCGGGAAGAAGGATGAGGCATGGTGGGGAGAGCAGGCTTCCAGGGTCCAAACCAGGCCAGGGAAAGGAGAGGGAAACGGGGGATTGGCATGGTGGCCCTATACTTCCTCTCTCTTGCCCATCTCTTTCCTCGAGTGTGTGTGGGGCATCGGGAGAGGGTTTGCGGTGCTGAGAAATCAGGGTGAGATCTATCCTCAGCTGGCCAGGCAGTGGCTGGTGGAGGAGGAGGAGCGGGAGGAGGAGGACTAGAGGTAGGTTTTTAAAGGACTGCAGGGCCTGATTGGAGCCACTGAGAAAAAAGGGAGATGTGGTGGCAGGGGTTGGAGAAACTTGCAAATAATCAAATCCATAAAAATGAAACCCACAAATGTGGAGGGCTGGCTGTGTGTGTGTCCGTGTGTACATGTGCTCGTGCGTCAGTGTGTACACACACACAGAGACACAGACACTTAATGGTCAAGGATTATGTGAATTAGAGTTCAATGGAGATCTGGAAGACTGCAGGCTCCCCTCCCCTCCCCAATATCCTCCTCCTTCATGTTTACAAGCCGTTTGCTGAGTACTATAAAAGATGGACAGCTTCCTGATGAGGTTGCTTCAGCTGGAGATCCTGCATTGAGCAGGGAGTTGGACTCAATGGCCCATGAGGCATCTTCTAGCTCTTTGATTCCATGGTTCTATGATTCTATGTATCATCAATCATTGACTCAACATGACTGATATAATACCAATAAACATCCATTCCAGGTCCAAGAATTTAATTTAATTTAATTTAAATTAAACTGTAGATGTCAAATACTTGCACTGTATGTTAAAAAAAAACCACTATATCTAGGAGTAGCCTTTAGGTATTCAGGATTGCTAGAGACAGAGCTTTTGGAAATGTTCCAGTTCTATGTTTTTAAAAAGGCAGGACTAGTTGAAACTAGTAACTTTCACCTTCAACCACAAACAAACTGAAGAAGCCAACCAGTTTTTCCACCTTTTCCTTACTCGCTTGAGTCAAGCTGCAATCATAAGGATATCCTCCCTAGGGACATGATTGCACTGGACTTAGCACACTTCATTTCTGAATAAACAAGTTGAGGACTTGATTGTCCAGCTGTAGCAACCTGTTTGACCAAAACTACAAAAAAGGCAGCTCACAGCTTTGCCAAATGTCTGACTTAAGACAGTAGCAACGTTACCTGAAAATCTTGATTTTCTTCCTCTCTTCCCTGTTCTCTCTGCCTGTCTCCCTTTCTTACTTACGTCTTTCTAATTCACAATAAAAAAATTCATCCTGAGTAGGTTATAATAAAGTATTCCACATACAGGAGCATAACTGGAAGAGCAAGCTTTGCGTCTGGCATCCATATTTATAAAAATATTCCAATCCTAGTCACCTAGCATACCGCTGAGCAATTAAATAATAGGTCATGCTTATAGTATGCAACTGTAGTCCTTTCTCTTATCTTTTTTTCTTCTTTAAAGTTGCAGAGGCAGCCATCCACAGGAGACTATGATAATGAACCCCATTCTCTGAACTGTTTTGGCATCTCTAATTGCACAGCAAGGCAGTTTTGACATACATGGAAGTAAACAAACCATAAAAGGCAGGAGAGAATCCACTGAACATTAAAGAACCCAGGCAAAGGAAGTAGAGTGAGGGAGGAGTAGATATAATAACAGAAGACTGGAGCAGAGTTTCAGGCAGAAATTGTTTCACTGAGTTCATTTACTGTAGTTTTCCATCCATGTAGCAATGACGGTATACAATGCTGATCCACTCTGTTTAATTTTGGCTTTGGATGCAGCTGGCACTAACTCTCTAAACAATCTCTCTCAAGTCAAGGTGCTAAGCAGTGTTGCCCTGAGTATCAGGCACCTTCAAATATGCCAATGCAAAAGAAAATGGATTTGTGCATATATATTCCCTGATATATATAGGTTAGGCACCAAACTAGCAAATGCAAAAATGAGAAACAATCAATCAGGGAAAAAAATAGAATTAATGTACATTCCAGAGCAGCAAAGCTGGGAAGGGGTGTGTGTGTGTGTGTGTGTGTCTGTGTCTGTGTCGGACTGCAATTCCCAGAGCTCTCATTTAGTATGGCCATGCTGGATGGGGCAATCTAGGAAGTTCAATAAAGTGATTTTTCCAATCTCTGTTAAAGATTAACAAACTGACACAGTAATTGCATAAGTTCATAGAACTAAACAAATCATGTAATGGCTCGTCCATTAATACTCCTCATTGCAGCAATATACTCTCTAGCCTTCCCCAGGTGAAAACTGGGACACGTTTAGCCAAAAAACATCAAAGTGTGGTAAAAATGGAAAACTTATCAATGAGGAAGAATCAACAAGCTAGGAGAGGCTACAATAGTTTGGTTTTTTTCTAAACCTAATGGAAGGAGCAAATTTCTGCCACCTCCTCCTTATCTTGCTGAGTGCAAACTGCATTGCAAAGTGGGAGAAAGAGATAGAAACTGGAAAATTTTAGATGCAGCTCAAAAAGTGGAATGACAGAGGAGTAACTGAGATTGTCCCTGCTGAACTGGAACAGTTAGCCACCTGGTTTGTATACTCGGAATTTAAGCCAGGATAAAATTGCTATCATTAACTTGGTTTAGCAACATTGTTAAAAGTACAAAAATGTTTTTAATCCTATGAATTCATTCATTCTTGCACTAAAGTGATATGCTAAGGCTTAAAAGCAGATCCAAGAAAATTAGTTTTTTGGGCTAACAGGTCCCAGAACACCACAGCCATTGACCATGCTTACTGTAGCATGCTGGGATTTGGAACCCCTAAAAGAAATTTTTCTAAGATCTGATCAAAATACAAATTATAGCTGCAGGTCCATGTGTTTAAAGCACAGGTCTGTTCAGTCATGTAGAAAGTGTAGAAATGTGCTGGGGGGGAGCTTTCTTTTGAAGAGAAATAAAAGCATGTTAAGTATGGCTCCTTTTTGGAATTACATGCAAGTTTTCAGATCAGAATGTTTGCCTCAAAGAGAAGGCAGGTGCAAGCTAAGCTGAAAGGAAGGGCCACCCCCATCCATTCTCAGGGAGGCAGTTGGCAGGATTGGAGGCGGGGGTCAAAATCACCCCCACAAAAATCCCCTCCAGCTGGTGTCAATTTCTCCTCCTAGAAAAATGCCACAAGTGGGTACTGTTTTACCCAGAAAACTCCTCATGTGTGCATTTCAATGTCATGTTCATGTCCTTCCTGTGCAGGACACTCACATGCAGAAAGAATCATAGAATCATAGAGTTGGAGGAGACCCCAGGGGCCATCGAGTCCAACCCCCTGCCATGCAGGAACACCCATCAAAGCATTCCCAACAGATGGCCATCCAGCCTCTGCTTAAAAACCTCCAAAGGAGGAGATTCCACCACACTCCGAGGCAGCATATTCCACTGTCAGACAGCTCTGACCGTCAGGAAGTTCTTCCTGAGGTTCAAGTGGAATCTCCTTTGCTGCAGCTTGAATCCATTGCTCCTTGTCCTAGTCTCTGGAGCGGTAGAGAACAAGCCCACTCCCTCCTCAGCATGACATCCCTTCAAATATTTAAACATGGCTATCATGTCCCCTCTTAACCTTCTCTTCTGCAGACTAAACATACCCAGCTCCCTAAGACGTTTTTCATAGGGCATGGCTTCCAGAACCTTCACCAAATTGGTCGCCTTCCTCTGGACACGTTCCAGTTTGTGGACATCCTTCTTGAATTGGGGTGCCCAGTACTGGACACAGTATTCCAAATGAGGCCTAACCAATGCAGCAGAATTGGTGGCTCCAATGTCAGTGCAAGGGTGATCCACACTGAATGTTAGTCTGAACTTTAAAGGAGCTACTCTGTTTTGAGGGTAGGGTTCAACAACTTGGATAGCTCTTTGAAAGGCTGTAATCCAGAGACTGCCCCATTGATACTGGATCCAGCAGCCGCCACTGAGTGCACAGCTGGTTTTTCCCCCAGCATTGGCTCCCCGGGCTAGCTCCATCCCCTGACATCTGCATATTGAGTGCAGCTACCCTTGATAGGGACTCCAAGAAATCTGGACACCTGCATGCATGAAGGTCTTGATCACATGGAGCCATTACTGAGGACCTGCCAGGCAGGACTAGCTTGTTCTGTCTACAGGAACCACAGTACCCCCAGAACAGACATCAGCTCCCTGAGCCAAAAAGTATGCAAAAACTGTCCCTAACTTCAAAGTGTGTTTAACCCTTCACCACCCAAAAAGGGCATATTTTCATGACAGAAGTTTGAGTAACAAGACAAACAAAAATGAACTTATGATTCATCTGTCTTCTTCTGTGGGGGAGGGCAATGGCAGCTTTTGGTTCCAACGTTACTAGGGTGGTTTATTTGCTCTGAGTTTTAATCTGAAATTGAAGGAAGGTAATGAAGGCGCCCAGCCTCCTCAGAGATAGGGTTCTCAGCACCTTGGATAGTTCATTCAAAGTTCAGGCAAAAACCCAGAGCAAATCACCATACCACTGGTATGGTGCAAGAGGGAAGAAGAGAGACAGCTTGGCTGGCTGGCTGGCTTGCTCATAGTGATAACAGTTTTCAGTCAGCCCATGCTGATGCCCACTTCTGTTTTCTTGTGGCACGTCAGTCCCTTACATGTCAATGGTTTAAGTGAATCAACTTTGGCATTTTGCTGTAAACATACTAAAAAGTCCATCATCAACCGGACAGACAATTGTTGGACAGTGCTTGGTGAAGTGAAACCAAGAAGATGGAGAACAGTCCTTTTCTGTTGCTGCTGCTACTCCTTCTCCAGAGGACAGGACCCAAATCAATGGCTTCAGATGATGAGGAAGAAGATTCCCACTGAACATCAGGAAGAGCTTACCAATGGTAAGAGCTGTTTGAAAGTGGAATTGACTACTTCAGAAGATGGTGGATTCTCCTTCCGTGTGAGTTACCAGTTAAAAACCAATGGACTGATCAATAGTATTCCCGAGGGCTGCATAAATGACAAGGGGGAAAATAATGGCTGGGATTTCTTAGGCAAGAATGTCTCCCTGCCCTCACTAGGAGTGTTTGCTTGATGTGTGGAAATCTCTGTGAATCTGTGCAATGTTTTTAAGAAAAGGCCTCTTGATCAAGGGCAGCATGTAATGACAGGAAGAGAAAAAAAAATGCCAAAGTGTGTGTGTGGGGGAGATACTTCAGGATTTGGACATTTGTGCTCAGTTGTTTTACTGAATCAGAGCATTATTAAGTAGGTTTGACAATTATCAGCATGGCATTCCTTCAACGGTTTGTCACTTGCCCCCACAGGCAACAGCGACTGGCACTCAGAATTCATTAGATCGTTTGGTGGAGGGTGCAGGCGTTGTGCCAGGGAACCTACCTAATCCTCTCTTTTCCCATCTGATACCCACCAGAAGTCAAGATGACTAAGGATGATGGGAGTTGTAGTCCAGTATGCCTGGGGCAGGATGGCTAGCAATTTTGCCAAGACACGTACAGGTCCATTTGTTTTTGTTTTTAATTAATCAATTTTTTTTTAAAAAAAAACTTTTGAAAATTATTCCTTCCTCATTTTCAATTTTAAAACGTTTCTTCAGAGTTTTAAATCGATTTTGTCTCTACAGAGTCCTGGTATCTTGGCATAGAAGATGGGAGATTCTAAGAAAGAAAGAAAGAAAATGGGGATGGGGAGTGTGTTGGACTCTTGTTCTCATCAGCCCTAGCCAAGGACACAGGATACTAGGAGATATAGTCACACAACAGGTGGATGGCCACATCTTCCCCTGTCCCAGCGTTAAAACTCCGAAGAGGAAGGGTGAAATTGCCCCTTAGTGGGAACAGGGAGTCCACCGCCCAGATGCTGGAGCCCAGGATGACCTGAAGGGCCGGGAGGGGGCTTTGCCATGGGCGGAGTGGGGCGGGGGAGGCAGCCATTCAACAGGCTGCCCTCGCCCTCTCCGGGCTCCTCGCCCACCTCAGGGTGGGGGAAAAAGGGGGGAACGAATATGTGTGCGCCTGTGTGCAGATCTGTGCCCGTGTCCCCTTTTCTTTGTCTCCCCCCGCCCACGCCAGGGCCACAGCCTCGCCTCCCCGCCTCCCCTCGCCCGCTTTGGCGAAGCTTCATCTCCCAGCCTTCCCACTCGTGGCTGCTCACATCTTCTCTTCCATGGCGGCTGGGGAGGCAAGAGCCCTCCCGCAACAGGTCCTTGGACGG
This sequence comes from Cyclura pinguis, assembly GCA_030412105.1. Classification (NCBI taxonomy): domain Eukaryota; kingdom Metazoa; phylum Chordata; class Lepidosauria; order Squamata; family Iguanidae; genus Cyclura; species Cyclura pinguis. The sequence continues at coordinate 93,278,805 of CM059600.1, read as the reverse complement.
GGAGATGCCTCTGCGCGGGCAAAACAGGTGAAGCCTTCGAAAAACCCAGGCGGGAGAAGGAAATTGGGGCGCTGGGGAGACCCATCTGCCTGGCCCTGCCAGTTCCGCCCTAGACTGTTATAGCGTGATTATTCCACTTTCAACATCCTATGGAATCCTGGGGTTTGCAGTTTAGGGAGGGGCCATCCGGCCCCTCCCTAAACTGCAAACCCCTGGATTCCATAGGATGTTGAAAGTGGAATAATCGCGCTATAACAGTCTAGTGCGGAAGTCACTCCATGGGAGGAAAGCCCGAAAGGAAGGATGCTCTAAGGACAGATATACCCCTCGGCGTGTACGCGAACGCGCGCGCGTGTGTGAAAAAGTCGCGGTGCCAGGCGACCTGGGTTAAAATCATCCCTCTCCCCCGCCCCCCGGCCATCGAGAGTGCGCTCGGGCTCCCTCCGGCGCAAGCGAGCCCTCTCCGGATCTGAGAAACCCAACTCCCGTGAGTCGTCTATGCCAAGGAGCCACGGGAAAACTCCCAGGAGGAGATGGAAAGGAAGCCGCGGGTGAATCGATAGACCCGCAGATAGGAAAGAGCCACTCTCTTGGCTTCCCAACAAAGAAGAAGAAGAAGAAGAAGAAGAGAAGGACGGCACGATGCGCGCACGACTCTCACCCACCACCCACCCCGCCGGTCAGGAGGTTTTTTGTTTTTGTTTTACCGTGGTCGGCTGCTCATCTCTTCCGATTCCGACGTCCCCCCTGCTGGACCACGCGCTGCCGGCGAGAGTGGAGTCAGGCACTCCGGCGCCGCTCACCTGGGAAAGGGGGAAGGAAAGGACCGCCCCTTCACCTGCCGGCCACGCCCTCCCGTGGTAGGCCACGCCCCCACCTGCCCGCTGAACCCAACGCAGATCACGCCCTGTGATCTTTATGCCTCTGGGAACAGGTCAGGGATTTGTTAATCTGTGACTCACTCCTCGCAGACTCTGACTAGGCAGTGGGGGAAAAAAAAGGAGATTTGCGGACACTCCCCAAGGTCCAGCCCGGCACTCCTTATCTTTATCCTTATGCCACTGGCCCAAAGGTGGGAGGAAGTGAAGGCTTTGCCCTTGAATGGCTTCCTGACATCTCACTCTTAAAGGCACCCTCGGGGATGCGGGACCAGAGGAGGGGACCAACAGAGGAGAGGTTAGCCTGGAGGTGAGAGTGAAAATGAGGCTGGGGGTATGTAGGATAGAGGTGGTGTGGCAGCTGGTGGGTTCCATGTCAGTGTGGTTAGGAACCTGCTTTGGATTTTACTCTGAACTTTGAAGGAGCTATCCAAGCTGCCAGACTTATTGGGAGGATATTTTTCAAAACCTTGGATAGCTCCTTTGAGGAATTCCATGAAGATTCACTGTGCCACTGTGGCATGGAAGCCACCCAGGACTACAAAAGATTAGGATGGACAAGGGGAGAGGTTGCATCAGGGAGAGCATCTGGAACAGGGAAAAAAGGCTTATCTTGTTTTAAGCAGCTTGGAAATTAGCTGTGGCTCTTTCACATTATAGAAAGAGAGCACTATGGTTTCATTTTAATTGCTATGGCTGCATCCTATGGAATTCAAAGATTCGTAGTTTGGGGAGGCACTAGAGCTCTCTCACTCAGAATTTTAAATGTCCTTTCCTTAACTGCATATCCCAGGATGCCATAGGATGCTGACATGGAAGATAAAGCGGAATCATAGTTCTATAAAGGTGTGAAAAGACCCCTGGTGCATTGTAAGGCACTTGTCGGCTTATGACAACCTCATGAATGTCATAGGGTTTTCTTAGGCAAAGAATACTCAGAGGTAATTTTGCCTGTTTCTTCCTCTGAAATGTAGCCTACAGCACCTGGTATTTGTTGGCAGTCTCCGATCCAAGTACTAACTAGGGCTGACCCTGCTTAGCTTCCAAATCAGTTTATTATTTATTGTTCTGCAAAGGGTGACATGAGTAAAAAATGCCTGGCAAATAGGCAGCTAAAAGATCCTAATGCCAATGTGCAACCTGATACCTTTAACATTCATGATCTGAGTGAGCTGTACTATCACCAGAGTACTAGAAGTTGTCCTTCAGTGCGTATGCTAAAAATGGGATTGGGAACTATGGGCAAATGCAAATATCATCCAAATTTCCTGGTTGGTGCTTTCTCCCAGCATGCACTTGTAGGTGTAACCTGATACCCTCCCGTCAGACATTGATTCATTCAGTTTTCAGTCCCCATTTTGGAAAAAACGACATACCTAGGTAAGAACTCCCAGTACCTCCCAGCCACTATGGCCAGTTGCCATGTTGACTGAGGGTTCTGGAAGCTGTAGTGTAAAACAGTAACATTTCCAAATTTGGCTTGGACGCTGAGTTTAACTGCAGAAGAGGTGACTACAAAATCTGTCCCAGTTTTGGAATTGTCATTGCTGTCATTGAATCTTCTTGTAACTTCTTAAATTGTTTAATATGTTTTTAACCTTTTCAAATCTCTTCTACTAGTTACGTTGTTTCCATCATTTGATCATTTGTTTTACAGTGTGCTGCTTTGATGTCTTTGGATGGAGGGTCATACATATGTATTTTAATAAATAAATAAAATAAGAAACTTTTTTCCTGTTGCTTTCCCCATTCCCTCTTTGCACAAGGCTGAGGCTGATGAAGAATTCTGGAGAACTTGAACACACATTTGTGGCATTTTGGTTGGTCCTAATTGCTTTTACCTGCGGATTTTCTTTTTTCTTTTCTCATGGACCAGCAGGATGACTTTTTTAAAAAGTCGAGCAGTGGATGTGGGTGTTTTCTTTTCAGGAGCCAACCTATCAAATCTTCTACTTATTCCATCTTGATTTTACTCAGAGTCATTGCCTCCTTTGGGGACCTTGCCTGTACTGCCTCCAAGTTCAAATTGCCTTTTAGGTTCTTGGTGGGACACAACACACATAGGCAGATGCTGTCTTTCTCTGACATGAAACTCTTCTTGGATTCATTCACCCGTCTTGTTCCATCTTATCCTTTCCTACACTGGGAATCGCTGGGGGTGGAGTGCTTCGTGTCAAAGGGGTGCCCATGTCAGGGGGTGGTGAAACTACTCCAGGTTTTAGTGTAAATTTTGAAGGTGCTGTACAAGGTGCTGTATGTCTTGGAGGGGTAGGATTCAGCACCTTGGATAGCTATTTTACAGGTTGAATTAAAGCTATGAATGGACTTACTGCTCCAGTGACATGGGAGTTGTCATATACTGTTCTTCTCCTAGCAAGTACAGTCTTAGACATTTTGGTGTCTGAAGCAAAGGACAAGATGGCACGCCCTCTTGTTTCACATACAGGCTCTGAACAGACTAGCAGCTAAATCTTATTTTGGCACTGGCCATAGCATCCATCCTACCCCACTGAATCTGTGGGCTACAGGCTATCTTGGGTGGATGTGATCAAGAGCAGGCCATATGGCCCACATGGCTTTCTTCTCATAAAGCTAGCTTCTGTTCCCTCTTCTTTCAACATCTCTTACCTGAGACCGCTGCCTCACTCTGCCCTGTGACAGAGCCAGTCCTGTCTCCTTGCCAGGGTTGAGAGTTGGGGGTACGGAGCCAGTGCAAGTTAACAAGGCCCAGCACTGTGAAAGGGGCCCATTGCCTGAGTATTTTGCCTATGTTTTTGCATATGTTGGTAGTATCATTATTTGTCAACCATTTTTTGGACATCCACTGTAAAACTGGTGAATTTCAAAGAAAATAACGATCATGTATAAAATTGTGCATTAGAAAATACTAAAGCCTTTTAGCTAGGTCACCCTTGATGCAAGAAAGAGCAGGACTGGTGTCCAAGTGTGGAACAGGAAGCCATGGGTGAGCAAAGGGACACAGGTAACACCAGCAAGGAAGAAAATGAGGAAGGCAGGGGGCATCGGAAGAAGCCACAAGGAAAATTCAACAACTCCAGCTATGGTGATTGTGGTAGTCAGAAACAGACACCTGAAGGCCATCAGCCCACTGTAATCTGAGGTGCCCAGACAAGGAGGAGGCGCCTCAGTGTGGCTGCTCACCTAATTTTTCACCAACTCCTCTGCCTCTCAGAGCACCTCCCAAACATCTCCTGGGCAGGGATGGTCTGAGTGTGGATTAAAGAGTTAAGTCAGACAGATGGTTGAGGGGGAAGGTACTGGTTGTGGGTGATAGTAATTGTGTGTTTCACCTTCCCCAACACAGACTTGAGGGAACAAGTGAACTTCCTAAGTCCCAACCTGGTTTTGGCATTCCTGCTTCTAGCACTAACCTTCCCTTTTGGAATGAATATTTAGGCCTGAATATCTTCCCTTTTTGCTCATGCTACTTTGCTGTTTTATTTTCCCAGATAGAGCTTCACATTCTAAGAAGTGCCCAGGGCTTGGAAAAATTACTTTGGAAGCTACAGCTTCCACAATCCCCTAGCTTTACCAAATTTCAGTGATACAGTGAGTTGTAGTCCAAAAAAGAAGTAAGTTTTCAAAACTCTGGAAGCAACTGTGGCTGCCTTTAGGTCAGGACAGGTGCAACGCCGGGCCATCAGATGTTTTGACCTGCAACTCCTTAAGTGCTGGCCAGGCTAGGTGGAGTTGTAGGCCAAAACGTCTGGAGGGACAAAGTTTCTCCAGCTCTCTTTTAATCAATGTTTATTTCACTGGATCTGTCCAGCCACATTGGGAGATCTGTTCCTACTTCCATGCTAGGAACTACATACTGTTCGTGTATCACTCAGAGATCTGGGAAAGCTTGTGCCTCATGGTGGGATGAGTGGTGTGTCATACTCCACCAACTGCCATAATTTGGCACGAACAAACCTATTTAGTGTTCTGCGGTCCCAAATTTTCAGCTGCTTTTAAAATACAGTATTCCAGTTTTGTTTACTCCTTCTCCTACCACTTCCTCACTTGGTCTTTGGCTTACTTCAGTTGCTGAGAACTGTTTTCAAAGTCCAAAAGTAGTTTGCACTCATATACTTCAGCAGGAGGGAGAGGAAGGGGGAGTGGAACTTTGCCCTTCCTTGCAGACTCGGGCAAAAGCAAACTGTTGCTTGTCTGTTCTTCTTCCTGGTTAATAACCTTTGCCATCTTCACCACCATGTGGTTGCTTGGCCTCATGTGTCCTGGCTTCCATCTCTGACAAGCTGCAACTTATCCTGGGTTTTTACAAGACCTTGAGCCAGTGCCTCTACGACTTAGTCCACTTCCTTTTCCCTCCCAACATTTCTCTTGTTCCTCTGTCTTTCTTTCTCCCCAGCACTGCCCCCCTGTCTTTTGAGAGCCAAAGGAGCTGTGCTGCTTCATTGCTCTCTGTTTCCAGTTCTGGTTTTGCAACTGCCTTCTGGACCAACTGCCTTCTGCACCTAATTAACCTGCCTTCGGGTCTCCCTATTCAGTGGCTTTGTCTGCATGAGACAGAAAGCTACTGTGCACACTGTGGTCTTTGTTCTCATACAGGGTGCTTACCATACCATGCCTAAGTGGTCTGAAGCCTGTGGGGCTCAGTGTAGCAATTGTCCCTTGTGAATTTCCAAGCGATTATGAACAACCAGGAAGTAAAATCTTTTGTTGTTATTTCTTCTCCTGAAACAGATAAAAGACATCCACTCTCCTTCTCTTTCTTGCTCCGACCCCCACCCCAAGATTTACTTCTCACAGTCTATCCCATTGTGCTCCTCAGGTGCCCAATCCAGTGCCATGGAAACTTGAGATTTCTCCGCTACCAGTAGGCCTCCCAAAGGCTACCATTTCCTGCTGTTCTTTACTAGCAAGCCCTAAATTCCCCATCCCTTCTTACTCAATCACTGCTGTTAGGAATGATAAATAGATTGTCTGCCACTCCACTGCTAAGGAATGGTATACTAAGTAATTCTTCTTTGTAGAAATATGCATGGCAAAATAAGCCTCTCTGGTTTAATCTAAAGGTTTGCCAATGTTGCTAAGTTCATTCCTCCACATTGCCCGAGCACCATGTACCATGTATGTGCCAGACTTTTGCCCAAGTTCGTTGCATTTTTGTGTTTGTTTGGTACATATATATAGAAGAGTGTTTATATGCATATGTGACTGAGGACTCGTAACATCACTGTTACAGTGACAGAACTGTGGACTTCTCCTAGCTTTAAAATATGGTTGGTATGTTCCATCTGCTCTATACAACACAGGCAACTTTTCAGTGGCTGCTCTTTAAAGGCATTTTGTTTAAACTGTGGAAGCTGTTTTTGGAGTTTCCTCTGCCTGCTCTCCTGTATTAGTGTTCTGTGCAGATGTACATCCTGTGCAAACATGTCTTTGTGCGTGTGTGTTGTATGCCTTAATGTTGCTTCTGAGTTGAGGTGACCGTAAGGCAAATAGATCACAGGGTTTCTTAATAAGATTTGTTCAGAAAGAGTTTCCTGTTGCCTACCTCTGAGACTGAGAGTAACTTCCCCAGGGTCACGTAGTAGATTTCAATGGCTGTATGAGGATTCGAACCCTGCTCTTTCAGAGTCCTTAGACTAACACTCAAACTGCTATGCCATGCTGGCTCCTTGGCCTAAACCCATTGGGATGGGGCTGTATTAGTCACACTTAGATTAGACCTACTGAAATCAAAGGTATTTATGGGTTTGATTCAGGTTTTATCACACATTGCTGGTAAATTGCAATTTCAGCAGGATAATAGTATTTTTGGCTGGGACTGATCACATGATTTTATTCTCCCAGTGGGAGACTGTTTGAAAAGTGTTTCTTTTATTAACAGATAGACAGACACATGCACATTAATGACTTCCTTTGTAAAAGAAACATTTGCCAAGTGATATCCTACCAGAGATCAACAGAAGAGGAAGAAAGTAATGTGCTAATAGCCAAAGAGCTATTATTCTGTTAAGTGTGATTTATTTGTCTCATGCGATAAAGCCCTCAGTCTGGATCTCACCCACTGAAATCAATGGACTTGGAGCTTGCCAGGCTCAAGTTGGAGCCAGCCTTGCACAGACACTACATTCCCGTGAAAAGTGATGAAGGATCAGAGGAAGAAAATGCCTTGTATTCTTGGGAGCAGGCATTCCTTACCTATTTGTTTAGGCAAGAATAAATTGTCTATATGTACCTTTAATGCTATTTGGTGGTGAAAATAAATAGATATTCTATTTCTGTTGGATAGACTTTGTTATTGGTTGCTGCAAAAATATGCAATTACATTTTCAAAGCTGCTGACAAAAAGTTCAAAAAGTCCATGTGTGTCAAGAGTAGGAATCATTTTCCTGTAAACCTGGCAATGTTCTTTGTGACCTTTCAAGTATACCTTAGAGAAACATATGTGTTATACAGGGAGCGAACTTTGTTTGTTACACTTACATGTCTCGCAATTCACCCAGAAAGCTCAAGATGGCATACATCACCTGTCCTTGTTTTGTCTTCTGTGCTGTAGCTCAGAGAGAGTATAACAGGCACAAGGAGAGCATCATGGCTCAATGAGGGTTGAAAACTGGGTCTCTCCAGTCCCAAGCCAACTCCGCGCTACATACTAATAGCACAATTATTCCACTTTCAACATCTTATGGAATCCTGGGATTTGCAGTTTAGGGAGGGGCTGGCGAGCCCCTCCCTAAACTGCAAACCCCAGGATTCCATAAGATGTTGAAAGTGGAATAATCACGGTATAAGAGTGTAGTGTGGAAATGGCCCCAGTCTGACTGACAATCGAACCACAGCATCATGCTCGTAAGCCTCCAGTTGTTCTCACACCTTACTGGTACGCAATTCCTACTCATCACAGCAGATGCTTTGCACAGAATACTTGGTGTTAAAGAAATTCACAGAAAACAAAAATTCTGTAAAATTATTGATAGAGTGAGTGACGTTTTTCATTTTTGTTACAGCCTGGTCTTTAAAGAATATATCTCTGGTTAACTATGGAATGCAGTGCTGGAAGGATTGCTTTCTGAGACCCCACCCTAGTGAGACATTATGAGTGGCAGTAAACAGACAATGCTGAGTTGGTTGCATTGCATGGTTTAGACCCTGGCACAAAAGCTTCTGTTTCAGTAACAGAAAAAGAAGTAATGATCTGTGATGGCTGTTGTGGATTGTAGTGGACATCACCACCTGCTGACAGAAAAGGTTATAGCAAGCAAATAATTGAATTTTTGGTATGTTTCTGAACCAGGGTCGAACACTTTTGGAAGTGACTGCTCTGAAGACAGTTTGCTCATATTTCAAGAATTCCTAAAAAAAAAGAAGAAGAAGCAATTGATGGGGCCCAAATCATTCCATGGTTCATGAGAAATACATTGTCACATCTCCCATTTTCCTAGAATGTTTGTTACAGTATTTGTTATGATTCATGTATTATTTTTCTGGGGCAGCTCTGGACTGTTTTATCCTGACAAAAATCTTATGGGGCGGTTTATTCCGAGGAGTAGTAACAGGTCCAAGCCTATTTACTGAATTTCAAAGCTGAAAAGGAATTTAATTTTGTTTTGCACATTCGACCCTCCCCCCCATGACTCTAGCCATTACAAGATACTATTTTATCAAGTCTGAATGCATTTAACAGAGTGTATGTGTGCTTCATACTCCCAGGCAAGGGAGACAGGGCACCGGGGTGAGTAAAGCAATGCTCAGGAATGTACTCTGCCATTGATACTCTGCAGAAAACACCAGGTGTAGCCATGGCAACACAATAGCTGAGTAAATTGTTAAGATTTTCCCCACTTTGAATAAAAAAAGGCAAGGATACCTTTCCACAGTTTATTAAAATGGCAGTTACTTAGGATCAGCCTAAGGCATTTTGCTTCCTGAAAGCAAACAGCAAATGTGGCACAGTCAGGATATGTACGATTCAAAGCCAATCATGATTATTTCGGCCCCTGAGGCTGAAAAATCCCATCACTGCTTCTCTCTTGCCCTGGAGGTATAAATACAATAGCAACAGTGATGGCTGATCGTTCCCATGTCACTGAGCTGATGAATCCATTCTCAGGTTTTAAAGTTCAGAACAAAACCCAGAATGGACTCACCATTTCACTAACATGAAAGCCACCAGGTATCACTCAATACCAACTCATAGTGCTTCTAAGACACTGCAATTCGCTGCCTGAAGTGATTTCCTCATTCTCGTTAATGGTTGAACCAGGACATTACTCTATATCTTTTTTTGTTTTAAGGAAGTAAAGGCAGCATAACAGATGAAGACAAAGAAATAGGAGAATAAGCGTGCTGAGAGCAGAAGGGGATTGCCCTGACTAACAAGGAAATGGCTTATTTTAAAGATCTGCTGAGACCATGCCTGACTGGGACTTTGGGCAACTGTTCTACTAAATATCGGATATTTTAGTTTGTAGATCATTGACCTAAATCATCGTGAGCACCATGGTTTAAATCCTAGTGTTATCAGACTTTACTAGAGTAGACCCATTAGATCAAAGGATTTTACCTACATGTTGGTTCACCATTCAACAATTGTTTCGATGGGTCTACTCTGGTGGTGGTGGTTGCTGCTGCTGCTGCTGTTGTGTGCTTTCAAGTCATTTCCATCTTATGGCAACACTATCACAGGGGTTTTGGGAGGCTGAGTGTGTATGATGCGCCCAAGGTCACCCAGTGGGTTTCCATGGCTGATCAGGGACATGAACCCTGCTTTCCTAGAGTCATAGAATCATAGAAATGTAGAGTTGGAAGAGACCACACGGGCCATCCAGTCCAACCCCCTGCCATGCAGGAACACCCTCAAAGCACTCCCGACAGATGGCCATCCAGTTTCTGTTTAAAAACCTCCAAGGAAGGAGACTCCACCACACTCCAAGGCAGCATATTCCACTGCTGGACAGCCGTGACTGTCAGGAAGTTCTTCTTGAGGTTCAGGTGGAATCTCCTTTCCTGCAGGTTGAATCCATTGCTCCTTGTTCTGGTCTCTGGAGAGGCAGAAAACAAGCCCTCTCCTTCCTCTACATGGCATCCCTTCAAATATTTAAACATAGCTATCATGTCCCCTCTTAACCTTCTCTTCTGCAGACTGAACATACCCAGCTCTCTAAGTCTATCCTCATAGGGCTTGGCTTCCAGGCCCTTCACCATTTTGGTCGCCCTCCTCTGGGCCTGATCCAGCTTGACCATGTCCTTCTTGAATTGGGGTGCCCAGAACTGGACACAGTATTCAAGATGAGGTCTAACCAAAGCAGAGTAGAGTGGTACCAGTACCTCCCTCGATCTAGACACCATACTCCTATTGATGCAGCCGAGAATTGCGTTGGCTTTCTTGGCTGCCGCATCACACTCCTGACTCATGTTCAGCTTGTGGTCTATTAAGACTCCTAGATCCCTTTCACACGTACTGCTATCCAGCCATGCGTCCCCCATCCTATATTTCTGTATTCCATTTTTTCTACCTAAGTGTAGGACCTTACACTTCTCCCTGTTGAATTTCATTTTGTTAGCTTTGGCCCAGCTCTCCAATCTATCCAGGTCATTTTGAATTTTGATCCTGTCCTCTGGAGTATTAGCACCCCTCCCAATTTGGTGTCATCTGCAAATTTGATGAGTATACCGTCTATTCCTTCATCCAAGTCGTTGATGAAGATATTGAACAGCACTGGGCCCAGGACAGAACCCTGTGGCACCCCGCTAGTCATTTCTCTCCAGGATGAAAAGCAGCCGTTCGTGATCACCCTTTGGGTTCGGTCGGTCAACCAATTACAAATCCAACTAAGAGTAGCCCTGTCCAGCCCGCATTTTACTAGCTTCTTTGTAAGAATGTCATGTGGAACTTTGTCAAAGGCCTTACTGAAATCGAGAAATGCTACCTCCACAGCATTCCCTTCATCTATCAAGCTAGTAACTCTATCATAAAAAGAGATAAGATTAGTCTGGCATGACTTATTTTTGAGAAATCCATGTTGATTTCTCGTGATTACCGCATTGCTTTCTAAGTGATTAGAAACTGACTGCTTAATGATCTGCTCCAGAATCTTTCCGGGTACTGACGTCAGGCTGACTGGGCGATAATTATTTGGGTCCTCTTTTTTTCCCTTCTTGAAGATGGGGACAACATTTGCCCTCTTCCAGTCTGCTGGAACTTCTCCTGTCCTCCAAGATTTCTCAAAGATTATAGCAAGCGGTTCCGAAATGACCTCTGCCAGTTCTTTTAATATCCTAGGATGCAATTCATCCGGCCCTGGAGACTTGAATTCATCCAGTGTGGCCAGGTATTCCTGTACCACCTCTCTACCTATTATGTGCCTCATTTCCCCTGCTTCCTCCCCTGCTCCCCAACCGCCAGGTTGAGTGCTAGTATCCTTCTGGGAAAAAACTGAGGCAAAGAAGGTGTTAAGTAGTTCTGCCTTTTCTCTTCCCCCTGTTAGTAATTCGCCATCTTCTCTGCGCAGTGACCCTATTGTCTCCTTCTTTTTCCTTTTGCTACGGACATATTTAAAAAAGCCCTGTTTATTGTTTTTGATGTCTCTGGCCAGCCTAAGTTCGTTCTGTGCTTTAGCCTTTCTGACCTCCTCCCTACATCTCCTGGCTACTTGCTTAAATTCTTCTTTGGTGGTTTCCCCCTTCTTCCATTTCCTGTACATGTTTCTCTTAACACTTAGCTCAACTGAGAGTTCTTTAATCAACCATTCTGGGTCGTTCAGATGCCTTCCATTTTTCCTCCTTATTGCCACAGTTTTAGACTGTGCCTTCAGTATCTCCGTTTTAAGGAACTCCCACGCCTCCTGAACTCCTTTCCCTTTCACTATTCTTGACCACTGAATTCCAGCCAGCAGCTCCCTAAGTTTACAGAAGTCCGCTTTTTTAAAATCTAAGATGAGTGTCTGGCTACGCTTATCTTCTCCTTCCCACTGCATGCCAAATTCCAATAGGGCATGGTCACTCCCCCCTAAAGATCCAACCACTTCTACCTCATTAACAAGGTCATCCCTGTTGGTCAGGATCAGATCTAGAATATTTGATCCCCTTGTGGCCTCTTCCACCTTCTGGAGCATGAAATTGTCTGCAAGACAAGCAAGAAACTTGCTGGACCTTGCTGTCTTGGCAGAGTTTGACTGCCAACATATATCCGGGTAATTGAAATCTCCTATTATTACTGTATCTCTCCTTTTTGAACGTGCAGTCATTTGGTTGAGGAAGGCATCATCAAAGTCCTCAGTCTGGGTTGGAGGTCTGTAGTAAACCCCCACCAGAATATCCCTATTGTTTCTCGCTCCCTTAATTCTTACCCAGATGCTCTCAACCTGGCTTTCTGGGTTTAAGTCACGGATGTCTTCACAGGTGAAAACATCCTTGACAAACAAGGCTACTCCTCCTCCTTTCTTGTTTGGTCTATTTTTACAAAATAGGCTATACCCCTCTATTCCTACATTCCAGTCCTGAGACTCATCCCACCAGGTCTCAGTGATGCCTATCAAATCGTATTTATTTTGTTGTACTAGGAGTTCAAGTTCATCTTCCTTGTTTCCCATACTCTGGCATTAGTGTAGAGACACTTAAGTCCCCGGGCCCTTCCTGCAAGTCCTGTACTATAGTTTCTACTCCTCCCGCCACTGGCCGCTTCTACTACTTGTCCAATATCATTTGGGCCTTTTCCCCCTGCACTCGCCGAGTCCTGGCCTTGAATAATATTGTCTCCCTCCCCAGCGGAACTTAGTTTAAAGACCTCTGAATCCTCCTTGCGAGATTGTTTGCAAACACATTCCTGCTAAGTTTCGTGAGGTGCAGCCCATCCCTTGCCAGAAGCCCACGTTCATGGAAATTCAGGCTGTGTTCCAAAAACCCAAACCGCTGCCAGCGGTACCATGTGCGGAGCCAGTTGTTGACCTCTGCTATTGCCCTTTCCCTACGTGCGCCATATCCTTGAACAGGGAGGAGAGACGAAATAACCACCTGTGCACCAAGGTCCTTAAGCTTCGTCCACGTAAGCTCGTAGTCCTTTGCGATGTGGTAAAAGCTGCTCCTCGCAGTGTCATTGGTTCCGACATGAACCAAAATGAGGGGCTTATGGTCAGTGGGCTTGACCAGCCTGGTTAGCCTCTCCGTTATGTGGTTGATCTTGGCCCCAGGAAGACAGCAGACCTCTCGATTGAGCTTGTCCGGTTTGCAAATTGCCGTTTCGGTTCCTGGGTCATAATTCAATGCTCAAACCACTATACCATGCTGCCTTTCTTTTCTGGTTAGGACTAACTAACAGGACTCCAGCCCACTTGGCAATTAGTTCCTAAGAATTTGCTTTTGAGAAGAGCCAGTATGTTACTCAGAGCTTGCAAACTCATATTGTTTTGTGAGCTGCGTTTGTAGAAACTGCCTTCCTGAAAGCGCCATTGATCATAGCCTGGTGCTGGGAACACTAGGTATAATTCAGTCTGTGGGCTACATGTGGACCAAAGCATTTTTTTGGGTGGTCCTTAGACCCCTCCTCCATTTTTTGATTTTTTTTTTTAAAGGCATCCCCAAATGCCCCCACTGCCCCCTAGAGTTTGGGGGGGGGAGGAATTGCCAATTTTTAATACACACACATGCACACACCAGGCTATTTGAGACCCAGGGGAAGCCTTTTCTTTCCAAATCACAAGCTTGATGGGGACACTCTGGCTCTAAATTTCTTTCATGGAACAGGTAGTTGGACTAAGTGGCCTACAATGTCCCCCCCAAAACTATGCGTGCTTCCAGAAGAGGTTGTTGATGTGTAATGGCCATACTCTTTTCATCTAGTTTAATAGGGGGTGAAGTCAATGACAGCATCCACTTCTACGCTTCCTTGCCCCCCATATTTTCCCAGTGCATCATCTATCTTTTTTTCTTTCCTCAGTCCAGTGGTGGCTTGTGGATTCCAGGTCACTGAGACGCTGCATCCATTTTAGGTTTTAGTCTGAAATTTAAGGGAGCTAACCAAGACACTAAACCCTATCTCTCAAATAGGTTCGGCACCTTGGACAACGCCTTTAAATTTCAAACTAAAATCCAGAGCAGATTCCCTACCATGTGGAAGAGATCCACCAGCTGTCTCAGCACTTAAAATCTGCTAATGAGAGAAAGAAGAAATGGCTGCATAATGCTTTCTAATACGTAATGCTGCTGGTAGTATTTCTATCTGGAATCAACCCAGTACCTAGCACAGCATTCTACTCAATTCATTGTTTGCTTTCTCCTAGATATATGTGGAGTGGGCCACCTGGTAGGCCTATGTCCTGGCATCAGTGTTTTGCAGCATTGGCCATGTATATAAGATTGTTATCTACAGCTGAAATACTTCCGTACTATACAATATCTATTTCACAAAGCAAGGGGGCATTTTGACTACATGTAACGTCTTTCTGAAGTTTGTATTCATCTGGCTCTCTCTCTCTCTCTATGGCCATTTCTGCACTAGCCTGTCATAGTGCTATTATTCCTCAATGGCCCTTCCTTAAACTGTACACCCCAAGATTCCATAGGATGTTGAAAGTGGAATAACAGCACTATAACAGGCTAGTGTGGAAATGGCCTATCTCTCTCTCTCTGTGCATGCATGCATGCATGCATGCATGCATCATTATGTTCTTTACAGGTATACAGACTGGGGATCTACAAAGCTCTTAAGTTTAGGCTTGAGTTTACAAATTGAGATGAAGGAAACACTTAAAAATGTACTCTCCCAGTGCTTCATCTGTTCTTCTGGTGGACCATATGGGAGGAGGCAAGCTAGCACCTTATTAGTAACACATGCCAGCATCACACTGGTATCTCTCTCTCTCTCTGTCTCGTTTGTTGCACAGGCAGAAATTCACTGCCTCCTTCACACAGCATTCCCTAACTCATTGCTATCCCCCTTCTACGGTCATTTAGTGGCTGCTAGAGACAGAGGTTGATGGAGAAGCATCCAGCTATGTGCCTATAGCCAGACACACAGTGGAAAAGGCATCCTCCAGGACTTCCCACAGGTTCTTCACAGATCCTGGAGGATGACAGTTTCATTGTGCACCTAGCTGACTGCTTCTTTCTTACTAGTTACTCGCCACTAAATGGCCATAAAAGGAGGCAGCACATGAGCAAGGTGAGTCCTGCAGAAGGGGAGAGAGTGGAACTTTATACAACATCTCCCCACCAAGGACCATGGCTTTTGTTGGCAAAAATGAGAAATTGACACTAAAGACATCAAAACCTGTCTTATCTGTTTTCTGCTTTGGCTGTGTTTAGTTTATAACGACAAAATTGATTGTAGTTCTCTTATACCCACGTGACTGAGCCATCCCCTTTCACATCTAGATTTTTCTGGCACTTAACAATCTCTAAAACGTGCTGCAGCAACTAATAAGGAGATAAGGTCCTTGTGGAGTAAATTCTCATTTTCTTCAGTAAACACAAACTGCAAGAGTAACACTTCACGCTATCTGCCAATTTGCTATCTGACTTATATAGTATAAGCAATTTTTTTTTTTTAAAAAAAGGGGGCCAGTATTTCTTCCCAAAATTGTGAGATCTGTGGATAAAACAGCCAGATATGGAGTCCTCTTCTCCACAGGCTCAGTAATATGTGGGCAACATGTGATATATGCTATGGATGAATTATCTTGAAAGCGTGCTCATATGATTGTGAAGAAACAGATTTAAAAGTGTACAGGAGGAGACACCTGCAGCCAGTTGCATTGGGAGTTATTGAGAAACATATCTACACCAGTCCCTCAGGTTGACTTCACATCTACCATTCTCCCATAGGTCATGCCAATCAATCAGTGACACATTTTGGCAACTTGGCTCCTTGTAACATTTAACAGGGCAATTCATAGGTTTTCAAAATCTGCCATTTTTCTCAGAGGATTTCTTCTGAGTAGTAACATCTTGGCAAATTCACAGACTTGGGCATTTTTGAAACTAGCAGGTGGCTCTGAGATTTTGTAATTTGAATCCAATTTGGGTTTTTTTGTGGTTGGCATTGCTCTGTGAAAACGATCCCTCCCTCGTTCTGTGAGTTCTCTCTCCACTCTGCATATTGAGTTGTTTTGTCTGCATGGCAGTCTTCTGCGGGAAGATGTTTGCCATATTCTGAACACCAGAAAGGGTGGGGTGACATGTAGCATGCTATCACAAGGCAGATTAGTTGAAATATACATGCCTCTTCTAATTCTATACTGTCATTGTTAAACCATGCTTCAGAGGTCTTTTGCATTTCAGCTGTGTTGCTGCTGAAGTTTGCATATTGTGTAGTATAATAGTAAAAGCCCTAGGTTCAAACCTAGGCTTAGTTAAGATGCTCTCTGGATAATTTTGGGCCAGTCACTATCTCTTAGCTTAGCAATTAACAACAACAACTCAACGTGTAAGAAATAACCAGTTGGTTGGTCTTATGTTTTAATCATGCACTGAAGAAATCCCATGTATATTATTCTGCTTATGCTTTTAGTATTGTAAACTTTCAATATTTAAAATGTATAAATGGGCAAAAACAAGACAAAAACTGGGAGTGAGGGAGGAAAGCAAGCAGGCAAGCAAACAAGCAAGCGTGGTTTCATGATTAATTAAGCCATCACAATTACCACTAGGGGGCATTTTCATATATGAAATCAATCAGCAAATAAACTACTGTACCAGTATGCAATCTTGAGTAATCCTAATCCAGGCATATTCGCTTGCAAGTCGTTCCTGCTTCAAAAATAATACAGATTCCACTTGGATAAATGGAGAATATTTTGTGAACAACAGAATTGTGAGAGGAGATGGAAAAGTAACATTCTAGAACATTCTAGATAACATTCTAGAACATTCTAGAAGCCCACTGAGTGAAGAAACTGAGGGTAATAAGGAAACTTACCTGGAACTGAGGAGAGGGCAGGTTGAGAAAAAAGAGACAAATCCAGTCCCAGACATTTTTCTGCTTGTGTTGGGGAAGCAAGTCCTACCCCCATCCCAAACATAGTACCCAAGCTACATAGGACCTATGGCCAAATTCTGGCACCTGAGGCAGAAATTCACATAACCTCCTTTCCCCATTCCGAGCAGTGAAAAGGCAATAATAAACAAAGATTTGCCCCCTTTTTATGATACCCCCAATTAGCTGCCTTGGCTGGTCACTCCGCTGTGCCAAACAGTAGGGCTGATCCTTTCATGTATTCAGAATATGTATAGGCGAATGTGAATGACAGATTTCAAAGAAGTAGCAGTGTTAGTCTCTTGCAGCATTAAAAGGAAGAAGGGATAGGGAGAGGGAAAAAGAACTGTAGCAATACTTTTAAGACTAACTGGTTTTTATTTTCTCGTGAGCTTTTATAGATATAAACCCACTTCTTCAGATGCAATACAGAGTAATGTTAAAGCCTCAGGCTAAAAAGCATATTTGTACAGTTGTGGAAGTGCGATAGAATATAAAATCCAAAAAGATCTAAATCAGGATAATGTACCTGGCTGCACTTGAAATCACCCAAAGCAGATGATTTCAGCAACAACAGAATCTCCAGAGCATAAGAAAGAGAGATTTAACTCTGATGTTGTTGGGTCTGTGTTGGAGAGTTATACTCTGTCATAAAGTAACTGTGTGTTTTTTTTAACTGTAAAAATGTTCTATTTCCTGACTTTTCTAGTAATATTTTGGATTATGTTCATAGTTAACTCCAGATTTTGTGATTGATATGGGCAACTTTATTGTTATTTGGGAGTATGTTCAATAGTCCCACTTCTTAGGAAAAAGTTGAATATACTCATTTCAGAATTTTCCAGATGGCTTCAGCTGCTTGAAAGTATAGAACTACCACAACTATAGTAGAATACAAATTGTGTTCATTCTCTGAGAGACAGAGCCATGTGAATGCCCCATTTCCAGTTTTTAGTAATCAGTATGCCTTGGAACTGGTATTTCTGAAAATTCAATGTTCTGGATAGCGTGGAAATACTTTAACCATTTGAGGATGGGGTTCAACCCCTTTCAGGGTATCCTGTCCAACACAATTTAACATCATTCAGGGGTTCTGTTGCTTCTGTTGTCACTTTGCTATCAGAGTTTGGAACAGTTATGTTTTGTATATCCAGAATCATCTAACCACACTGCCCAAAGACACTGAAGTCCAAAAATAAGTTTCCCAGGCTCTAGTTGATATTATCTCCTCTGTCAATATGTTCAGGACCAGATCTGAAGAGGGTCAAGCAAGGTGACGATTTCTGTTCATACTTAGTTGGAGTATTAGTAGGAGGTCAGGAGTTCCCAGGTCAGGATTATTGCAAGCCCTGAGATTTGAGGGTCCAAACCTGAGGCCTAAGGATGATCTTTCCTTGTCATGGGGGGAGACCTTAATGATCTCACAAGGGTGACATTGCAAGCGGTAGTCCCTGCTGGTATCATTAAGTATCAACCGTAGTTGCACAGAATATGCAAGTGAAATAAAAACCCCATCAAATCTAACAAATCTCCCATTCCTGCTTTCTTCCCCCTGATATTCCTCCTTTTCACCCTGAGGACTGGAGTGGAAAGACCAGTCCTCAGAAAGACCATAATCTGGCAGCCATACCTGGGCTCCTCTGCCTTTAGGAGTTCTGCTGTATGCAGCAGGTAAAACATCGTTCACCACACAATCTCCGTCTCCATGTTTAAAGGTTAAGTTGATGATTTCTGACTGCTATGATTGTGTTTTAAAGGCACACAGGCTCCACTTTCAGGCTTCCTTTCATCTTCAGGTGAAAACTGGCATTTTCCCCTTTGAGTACACACTGATGTCACCCACGTGGCTAAGAGTCAAATGACTGATAAAATAAAAATCTTACACCTGCCTGTATCAGAATAGAAATGAAGTTGGCACTCTTTGCTCTCCCTTCCCCCTCTCTTATAGTCACTGCAGTCCAGTGGATTCTGGGCTGGGCCTCTGCTTTGGTTCTTGTTTCGGATGTCTGGTCAAATTCCATGGCTTCACAATGGCCTTGAACAGATGGTTATCTGTCAGGTTCAGTCAATGTTGTTTGCCAGATGTGAGAATTCTTACATGTTGCAGGAAAACCAAGCGAATTTGTGTTTGCTTTGTACCAGTTGCAGGGATAGGAAGTGCTCAAGCATTTAAAATGTGATGAATTGTTATCCAATTTGCAGGCATAATTGTACATCTGCTTGTTGAACAGGTGCACAAGAGAGTTATGTAAACCATTCAGCACTGCTGAAATGAAGGCAAGTGCAGTGTAGTGGTTTGAACATTGGACTGCAACCCCGAAGACCAAGGCCATTTCCGCACTAGCCTGTTATAGTGCGATGATTCCACTTACAACATCCTCTGGAATCCTGGGGTTTGCAGTTTCGGGAGAGGCCACAACAACAGCAACAACTGCAACTGAAATGCCCATGCAGAAGTGTATCTAGGGTGGGATAAGTAGGGTACATGCCCTGGGCGCCAATGCCAGCAGGGCGAAAAAAAGCCATGCATGTAGGGGTGGGAGTGCGGGTAGGGGTAGGAAGGTAGGGGTGCAACTTCCATGCTATTTATGCCAGATATGCCACCGTGCCCATGTCAGAATCTTAGGTACATTAGGATAAAACTTTTGAGGGATAAAAAAGGAGATATCAGTACTGGCAGCAAAGGGTCACAGTAAAAAAAATAAAAAGTATAGCTCCTTTATGGCTTAAATACTCTAAAGACACCAAATCTGGTCTTATCTTAGAAGCTAAACCGGGTCAGCCCTGGTTAGCATCTGTATGGGAAGACCAGGTGCTGTAGGGTATATGTCAAGGGAAGGAACTGGCAAAACTACCTCAGAGCATTCCTTGCCTAAGAAAACCCTATGAAGTTCATGGGGTCTCCATCATTCAACAGACAACTTGAAGGCACATATACACTTACATGCACTCATATACACACATACACACACAGTACCCTTACAGAACATCAGTAAGTCCCAGAGCCTGCAAAAGTTTCTTTTGCGGGCTGCATCTCCCAGAATCCCTCAGCCAGCATGGGGAACAAAGTATTTTTCTTCCTCGCTATGTCCCTGATTATAGATACCAGTCAGATCTGTAATTCCATTGAATCAATTTGATTTACCTGCATGTTCTCTCATTATCCAAGAATTGATTCAATGGCTGTATTCTAGTCAGGACTAATTGACAGGGTTCCAGCCACAGTCTTTTGTTGTCCTGGGCAATCTTTAGAAGGACTGCAGTAGACCTGCTCTATCCCATCCCACTTCCAGTGTTAGCAGTTAGTTACCAGTTACATTTCTATGCCATTTATCAATGTAAAGCACTCCCTAAGCGATTTACAATATTATAAGCTAATTGCCCCCCAAAAGCAGGGTACTCATTTTACCAACCTATGGAAGGCAGAGTCAACTTGGAGCCCTGCAGAATCGAACTCACAACGTTGTGGCTGCAGTACTAGCATTTAACCACTGTGCCACCACATTAGTATATGTAGCATGGCAGCAGCCTGGCTACCCAATCTCTAGCATTAAGTGGGAGAATACCCTGAGTTTGAGAGCGGACACTCCTTTTGAACTAACATGGCTACTCTCTAGCAACTTCTACTGGTGTTTTTGCCTTGATTGGAGTAATGGAAATCCTGATCAAGTTCACACACACACACACCCATGCCATCCCTCTTGTGCAGCAGCACTTAAGATCAATGGGCATGGGAGAACAGGGGCCCCTCTACATTACCTATTTATAGCACTGTGATAATACTTTGGCCTTTTCCGCACTATGCTGTTATAGTGCTATTATTCCAGTTTCAACATCCTGTGGAATTCTGGGGTTTGTAGTTTACTGAGGCCAGAGAGCTCTCTGGCCGAGAATTCTAAATGCCCCTCCCCAAACTGCAAACCCCAGGATTCCATAGGATGTTGAAAGTGGAATAATAGCACTGTGACAGTGTAGGGTGGAAATGGAATGAGTATTCCAAATTAGTAAGTTGGCAATACTTGATTGTGTGCCTTACCTGTAAAGCAGGAATGAGAGCAATTGCTGATATGTTGTGGTAACAAAAGAGAAGAGGATGAAAAATAATGATTCATGTGCCAAGTGCAGTGCAAGTAATAAAATAACATGAACAAGGAAGAAGCATTGTGCATACAAGGAAGGCAGGGGATTCAAGGCTGAGAGATTACTTCTAATATTATCTTAACTGCCTGATTGTATAGTGGAGAGGGAGCTAAACAAGTTCAGCTGTTCATAAAAGCTGTGAATGTCAGCCCCATTCCAGTCCCTTCATCAGAAGAAAGTCTAAAGGATGCAAGGATGAAAAATCAGTTGAGGAAAAGATTTTACAGATCTGCAAAACACATCACTCCATTCTTCTCATCACAGAAAATTTGAAACTGTCAGTAGGCCTTTTTGCTTGATCTTTGAGGCTCTTCAGTTTGTTCTACTATAAGGAGATTTTGTCTCATACTGACAATATGTATGTTGGTGTTGCGAAATTTGTGAAATGTGAGTAGTGAAACCTTCTAGCAGAGTAATCATATTGTCAAGGCAGAAGCTGAACAACATCAAGTGCCAAGTCCCACACAGCCATAGATTCCACTAGAGAAAAGGAATAAGTTTAGTCTGTGCAAAACATATAAAGTAACTTTACTTACTAATACTTGTGCATATTCAAGCAGAGTCTAATGGAAGAGAGGGAGGAAATGGCTGTAGTGTAGTGTAGTGATGCAGGAAGAGAGTGGGTACAGGAAAACAGAGAGGAAATTTGCTAACATGCATGCAAAGATTGTTAACTCTAAAGGGGGCAGGATCTGGAATTCTAGTTCAGAGCTAGCTTGGATTAAAGTGGGGATGAGGGCTGTGATGAATTATACTGTCAGACCTCATGCATACATTTCTGCCCCTTGGGAGGAAGTAATTCTTTGGGAAAGAGTGCACTATATGGAAGGAGCATGAAACCAGGTCAAACTATTGTCCAGTCTGTGGCAGTTTCAATTAAATCCAATATTCCTGACAAACACATAACCCTCTGAATTTTGAGAAGATGATGCCACACTAGTCCATATGCATAGCATGTGCACTGACTGCTTTGGAATCTTCATGTGGTTGCACTTCCAGAGTAACAGAGCTGAAGAGCAGGCAGTGATGCTCTGCCATCAGAAGAGACAGCTAGGACTATACAGCTATCTGCCTTCCAGCTAAATATACCTGCTTAAAATGTGCTTTTAGAAGATGGGGTTGAAGAGTGGCTCTAACCATGGTCAGCAAAGGTCAGATGTAATGCCAATATATATTTCAAAGGAGGATGGAGTGATGTGAAAGGACAAAGGAATCCAAGAACCTCTGGCTTGCTCTCGGTCACTAAACTGTAGTTAGAAAAATTGGGGAGCATTATGTCTCCCCAGCCTCTCATGCTACTTGTTGGTGTTGTATGCTGTCAAGTCATTTCTGAGTTATGGTGATCCTAAGATGAACCTGTCATGGAGTATTCTTAGCAAGATTTGTTCAGAGGGGGGTTTGTCTTTGCCTTCCTTTGAGGTAGAGAGTGTGTGACTTGTCTAAGGTCACCCAATGGGTTTCCATGGCTGAGTTGGTCTCCAGAATCATAATCTAACCCTTCAACTGCCACACTGTGCTGTTTCTCAACCTGCTTTTATGAACACCTGAATTAAATGTTTTCTTTGGCGCTCAGCAAGCAAAGGTTGTTTTAGGGTTGCCAACTCTCTGAACACCAGGTGAAGTCTCAGGGAATTGTTGTGTTTACCTGTTTCCAGTGAGGAGACAATTCTCAAGGCAATGAATGTTGAAGAAGGAGATAGTTTGATTTTATTGTGAGAGTTAGTTTTTAATGGCTAAGTTTCTGTCATCTCACCACTCCCTATTGGCACCAGGGTTCACTGACACAGTGCAAACATGTTTGTATGTATGTCTCACTCCCACAAGATCAGTGTGCCAAAAGACTATGGGAGGAGGAGAAGTGGGTAGATGTATTTGGGCCCACATTGGGCAGCTGAGCAGTGGGATGCCAGCATCACACCTTGTAAGCTTGACAGCAGAGGCACAGGGCCTGAAAAATATGCCCTGAAGGCTGACGGAAAGCTTTCCTAAACCACCCGGCCTTCCTAAGAAAAACACAGAAAATGGCTGGAATTTCCTCGCTCTAAGCAAAATACAAAAGGTTAAAATAATATCTAGGTTACAAGATTAAGTTTTATCCAGCTCTGGTTTTGTTATGATATCTCATTCAACTTGAATTCAGATATGTGTGGGAAACACATGGGTCTTAATAACAGCAAACCAATAAATATTTTCTCCCACTCAAGAATGTGATTCAGGAATGCAGCTAATGATGAAGGGTAAGTACAATTCACAAAATTTGATCAAACTAACTTTGTGCAGACTCATAGAGCTGGGAAATGAGCCAGTCAATGGATAGCTGGGTTTCTGGAAGGGGTGAGAAAAAATATTGGCCCTTCAGATGTTTTAGCCTCTGAGAAGCCTCAACTAGCATGGCCAATGGTAAGAGATTATGGGAGCTTTAGTCCAAAAACTCTGGAGGGCCAGAGGTTCTCCAGCCCTGGTTTACAGCTTGACCTTGTGCATGTTTCCTCAGAATTAAACCTTACTGAATCCAATGGGATTCAAGCCCACTGATCAGAGAAAACCAAATGCAAGCAGACAGGCCACATTTCAAGCCTTACCAAGCGTGTATATAATTAAGACTGATACCCTATTTAAGCATATGTGGAAAATGAAAATCCCGTTGAACTGGATACATCTGGGTAGGTATGGATTGACCTTGCAGTTTATTTCTCTTTACATTTTAGATTCTTGCTTACTTTTACCTAATAGGAAACTGACGTTCATGTACTGTGCTGTATTTGTCAATATATGAAGCTCATGGTGTAACTTTGGGCAACTGTATTTCCTGATCAGCTTTGCAGGGTTGTTGTAATGATAAATGGCTTTTGAGACCTGATGTTTCCATGTTTGCAGTTTTTTGGGCCCTTCCTGCCTTCCTGTTTACCTTTTTCTTTTTTTAGTGGGATCAGATTTTAGGTTAGCTCTTCCACAGAGAGCAAGGGATTAAACCTCTGTGCCTGTCCACCTATGGTCTCAATCCAGATAGGGACTCCCTTTTGTCTATTTATTAAGATCCCTTCCCTCTCTCTGCCAACATGCTCAGAAACTATACGGCTACTGCCATGTGTAGGTTAGCCGAGTGCTTCTTAAGTTAAGTAAGCAGGGTTTTTTCCTCAATGTGCCAAGAGTGGACACCATCCTTGTGCCCACTGGCTACAAGTGGTTCTTTTTTTCCTGGAAACTTCCTGGAGACCACCACCAATTGAGGGACCACCACTCTGAGTAGCACTAGTTCAGACCTCATTTTGTACATCCCCAGATACTGTGTCCTAAGCTTTCTGTACTGTAGTGTGTTCCAGCTGTACTGAATGCTGTGCATCTAATGGATACTCTCACAAAACCAGAGAGTAATGCTCAGTCTTTACACTCTATGCCTTGTCAGACATACATTAGGGAAATACGAGCATGTTGCAGAAATTCTTGAAGTATAACAGCATTCAGAATCTCATTGATGCTTTGACCACTCTGGTCCATGGGTGCAGTTTCCCACTCGTTTTGCACATGCTCAGAAAATATTTGCTTAAGGCGGTGCTTAAAGTTGGCTTGAGGAAGCGTTAGTGCCTGCAATATCTCCCTGGGGAAATGGAGTGGGACAGGAAGCAGATTTGCTTTATTTTGCTCATTACTCCATTTCCCACAGAGAAAAGGAAGGAGAATATGTGGGGCTGGGAGCTCCTGCTCAGCTAGACCTGCCCCCCTCCGTTGCTTAAGGGCTCAGGGCAGAGGAAATATGTGGATGTGGATGTTGCCCCTAACCTACAGAAGCTGCCTGAAGACTCTGTTTTCTGGGAGGTCTTCCCTCCAACATAAAGTAAACCAATCTGAATTTGGCTTCTTTTTTTTTCTTTTATTTATTACGAAGAAATGAACAGAACAAAAAAAAAAAGAAAAAGAAAAGAAAAACACCGCATGATATACATAACAGTGAAAAAAAAAGAAATTTCAATAAAAACAAGCTTACATTGTTATTTCTCTCCAATTCCATTAGAATCATATTCTTATTCAACATATTCTATATCACACTGCTTGGTTACCAATATCTAGATCTCATTCTTATTATACTCAATATTGTTATAATAATTTCATTCTTAACGCTATACTTTTCAGTTACATTTAATCTATTACTATTACCAAATATGATCTTATTACTAAACTTATCAAACTATTCCTAAAAATACCCCCCACCCGAGCCAATTATGTTTCAACTTACTCCACCTTCCAGAATTGTAATTCTTCTTGTGGAGGTATGACACCTTCCTCTTTTATTAAAACCTTTTCCACAAATAGCTTCCATATTGCTTCAAAATCATTCCTCTTCATTATTCCTGTTTTGGCCTTGATTTGGCGTGTTAACTTATCATTAATCACAATTTTCCACACTTTTTTATACCAACCCTCTATTTGAAAATCTCTATGAATTTTCCATCTTCTTGATATAATTAACCTTGCTGCAGTTAATAAATTTATAAATCCTTCACTACCTGGGTACAATTAACCTTATCGAATATAGATAATAATGCTATACCTGGATATATTTGTAAATTAATTTCTGTTATCTCTTTTATCTCTTTAATCACCCTTTGCCGAAATTTCTGTCCACCTTCACAATTCCACCACATATGAATATATGTACCAATCTCTTGACAACCCCTCCAATACAACGTTGAGTAATTCTTACGTATATAATTTAACCTTACTGGTGTTAGGCACCATCTCCAAACCAATTTATAATAGTTCTCTTTTACTCTTATGGACAAGTTTTTTAAATGATGCTGATTCTAAATTTTTCCCCAGTCCTGAATATCTATTCTTTGTGCTAATTCTTCCTCCCATATTTTTCTACTGAATTTGGCTTCTACTGGTATGCTTTGCTTGTGCCTAAATTTATTTCCAGATCTGACAGTACAGGAACTTCCTGAGCATACTGTCCTACTGTCCCAGTTTGTCAGGGACAGTTCCAATTAATCCTATATAACCCCAATTGTTCAGCTGCTTTTAAAAGGTCCCAGATTCTCTCTCCTCCCCTACTTTCCCCCTTTGTAGTTTTCACTCAGCAGGGTGGAAAGAAGAAGCTGGAATCTGGTCCTTCTCAGTAGACAGAGGTAAAAGGAATCTGCCGAGCCTCTCCTAGCTTGTATGTTCTTCCTCATCAATAACTTCTGCCATTTTGACCACACTCTGATATTGCTTGGCCACATGTGTCTTGGTTTTCATCAGCAAAATGGTGGAGAATATGGCCTTGTATAGGAGATACTTTTTTTACTGGTAATGGAGAACGAATATTGCATTTCAGTCACTGCTTTTGTTCCCAATTGTTTCATGGCAATTGGGAGGTTCAGCCACACATCAGTATCAACCCTCTGTTACCCCAAAATGTAGGTGCCACAAGGACCAACCCATGATGCTAGTAGCTCCTCGCAAAGGTGGAGAATTAATTAGCTCAAAATCAGGAGGCTAACGAGAGGAGGGCAACTTAGCAAGATCTTGCTACCAATGTTTAGGGGCTCACGTTGGGAAAAGAACCAGCCAAAGATTCAAAGGTAAGCTAAAAATGTCTTTTTGTTGAGGGGAATTCACTCATACATGCATACAAGATACATACAGTCACACATTCGCACAAGAGCTGACTGAAGGATAAAGGGAGGAAAAATAGAGAGAGAGAGACTGAGGGTTTTGAGGGGATTTATAACTACCAGTCCGGAAGAGTACAAAGAAGCTGAAATGTGGTTTGCTTAGGTAGAACCTAAGGACAGTTCTCATTCAGCAGACAGACAGACAGAGTGATGGGTAGACCTTCAAGAGAATGCGAGTTGCAAGCCTAAAATCAGGGGTATTTGTACCCTGAAAATGGCCTGTGGCAGTGAAGGTTCCAGATGCAAGACAAAGGGAACCTGTTGTGGATAATGGGTCTTTCGCCTGTTGAGGGGTGTAGTGCTTGATTGACAAAGACATGATGGGTGTTGTAATAGCCATCTATTGTGGGTGCTACAAGGAAGAGGAAGGAGTCCAGGTGTACAGGGGATGGGTATCTGTCAATCAGTGTCCTGGTGGGCTTCTCACAATGGCATTCTCCAGGAAATTCCAGCTTCTATTATTCTCCGGAACAGCAGTGATTTACCTGATAATTGACCTAGGTTATACCAAGAGGGTGTTTTAGCCTGACCTGCCTGTGGCCTCATGTTTACAGTCAGGTTTCTTCCTCTTTTAGTTTGACCTCCTGGTCACTTTCAGGTTGGATTTGATATGTGTGTTGCCAATTAAATATGATGCCAATGAGATATGGTGCCAATCCAAACCATAGTGATATTGAGGACCCTCAAAGTGGGGCCTTACACCTCCCTCAAGACCACCTTAAGCAAACACCTCAAACAAGGTGCAGATCTGTGATTCTCACACCACAAGTGGTTTATTTTATTTCATTTGTCCCTGTGATAACTTTTGTCAACTTTGGCCCTTTCCGCATGGGGTTATTAACATGGGACAATGTGTTTTGGCACAGAGCTGTTCTGCACGTGAGAGCGAAAGAGAGGGAGGGAGAGTGTGTGTGTGTGTGTGTGTGTGTGTGTGTGAAGCTCCTTCCCCCCATTCCTGGGGCAGGATCGTGCTGAAGGAAGGGCGAAGATGAGCGGGGAGCGCGAGATTGCTCGCCCAACTTTGCTCTGCCAGGTGATCTGCCTGGGTGGGGTGAGTTACCATATTGGCACCTCATTTTCAGAAGGCAATTTGGCGGGGAAACTGCCTCTTATACACTGGCAAATATGTACCTACATAGGTACATAGATACATACAAACATACCAACCCAAAAGGAAAAAAAAACAAGCCACTCACAGCCACCAGGGTGGGGTGAGGGAAGTAGTGGGAGTGGTCACTGCCAAAGTAGTGCGAATGCATGAACTTGCACTTCTCTGAATCAAAAGGAAACATATGGAGGAGCTGTGCGGAAGCAAATGAGGGAAAGCCCGCATTGTTTGGATCCAATACGAAACAGCATGAACCACTTCATGTGCCTCGTGTGGAAAGGGCCTTTGTCTGATGAAGAAGCCGGCGGGCTTCAAAAGCTAGCATGATGTATTTTGGTTGGCCCAATAGGCAGTATTTTAAAATGTTGTCATCAATCTTAGCACCTTTTTTGTCCTACAGGTCTTTAAAAGTGTGATATATGTAACTGGCAAAAAGTTGTACAAGAATTCCTATGGGAAGGGAAAAACCCAAGAGTAAAACTTAAGACCATCCAAGAAGTAAAAGAAAGAAGAGGACTCTCTCTCCCTAATTTGAAATTGCACTATTTTGCATGCTGTTTGGATTGGATGAAGGAATGGATGCCTTTAAAGAACACTGGAACAGCATCCATTGTGCCAAGTTTTAGCTTCAGTACATTATCAACAATATACTTGTTTTAATAATTATATAGATATTTAAATTGTTTTTCCTCCTCCCTCCCCATCCCCTTTTCCTTATGTGTCATGTCTCAAGTGTGGATTGTATTTATAAAAGCAATATAAATGAATGAATGAATGAATGAATGAATGAATGAATGAATGAATGTTGACTTTTACGTGGCTTCATTCTGAGTAAACATGTACAGTTTAGTGCTATTAATACTCAGTGATCAGAAACCTGCTGGTTTAAGTTAAGAGTTAAGGCTCATCTCAAGCTCCACAAAGCCAAGAACCTGGAAGCTAAGGCTAATATTTTGATTAATGTTTCCTGTGACCAGGAATGATACTGCACAATGTCACAAATTATGCTTGCTTAATTGGAAAACATCTGGGCAGTGGTTCAAAGCCTTTTAAGGTCTTATGCCCCATTAAGCTCTGTGGCTTATATCCTCTCATAGAGCTTAACAGGCATAAGTCAGTTAAAACAGGATCTAGCACACTGTTATAGTGCTATATTCCACTTTAACTGCCATAGTGGCATCCTATGGAATCCTGGGATTTGCAAACGAGGAATAGACATTTCAAATTCTCAGCCAGAGAGCTCTTGAGCCTCTCTAAACTATAAACCTCAAAGTTCCATAGGATGTTGCCGTGGCAGTTAAAGTGGAATAAACATCATAGTAATTTAGAGTAGTGACACCCAGCATGGTGTAGTGGTTTGAGCATTGGACTATGACACTGGAGACCAGGGTTCAATTCCCCACTCAGTCATGGAAACCCACTGGGTGACCTTTGGTGCATCATGTACTTTCAGCCTCAGAAAATGCAATGATAGATTTATCTTAGGGTTGCCATAAGACAGAAATGACTTGAAGGTACACAACAACAACAAGTTGTGTAGTGTGATATGCATCTTAGGCTCCATGCATCCACATCCCAATGAGGAGTTTGGGTCCAGCAAAAACATATCACCTTATTCTAGTTTATACTGATTTTCAACCCGCATTGCCAGAGGGATCCTCATTGGACTCATGCCTGTTTGTTGCTTACATTCCCTCAAAGAGTTTAATGGGGCATAGAACCTTAAAAGCCTTTGAACCTCTGTCCAGCGGTTTGCCAAGTAGTCTTTCCAGTACAAGTCTGAATAAAGGACATTGGTATTTTTCACCAAAATTTGCCTGAAAAAGAATATACCTTTTCAAAAATCGGCAGGAAAAAGGTGCAACAGTCTGGTTCAATTTCAACACTGTCCAGCTTGCAATATTTGTTGGATAAGTTTGCAGTTCAGCAGATTTGTAAATCTCATCAAAGAGATAATGGATGAACAACAGTTTACTGGTTGGATGGGTTCTGGGTGGCAATTTGATATCTCACTGCAGCAGAAATGCACAAAATACATCATGCAAGCTTTTGAAGCTCCATTGGCTTCTTCATCAGGCAAAATAAGTTTTAAAAAAATCATGTAAGAGACGAAAAATGATGATGAGTCACAGACCCACATTTTGTATCTGATGTTGTTTCTGTTGTAGTTCAGTTGTTCTGCAGGGATTTCAACGCAGGCAAAAAGCCACTCCCCTTCTTGGCCATGTGGAAAAAAGGAACAAAGGACAATAAAAGACAGGTAATAAAACTTCATTAGGAACTAACTCTAGACCTGTGGCTGCACCTTCCTTCCCTGTATGATTTTTTTTTTAAACATCTTTTGCAGGATGAAGCTAGTGGAACTTTGAAAGTTTGCGCGATGTGTTTTGTGTATTTCAGCTGGCCAACAGAGGCATTGCTCTTTGGTGGATTTTGTTGTATTTTGGTGGATGGCCAACATGACTATCGTGAATATGTTCACTACAGCAGATGACACATTGAATGTGAATTAATCAGCAAATATATATAAAAACAGATAACAGGAGACTTGGGTACTAATTATTGATCATGCGGCAGTTTGGGTAAGAATTAGTACAAACTGGGGGCCAAACTAGAATAGACTAGGATGAGCATTTACACATTGGCAAAAAATGTGCAAATTGGCATATATGTGTTTTATGTGTGCATATGGAAATACAGAAAATAGCCATTGATATGTAAATAGAAATACACTATCTTGTATCATAGTTGGGAAAACTTTTGCCTATCTGGTAACTCACATGCCTGCCAAGTCCACTGTCCAGGTGCTCAGTGGACTTGGCAGGCAACTTCAAGGCCCCGGATCTGCCTTATTTTTTATTGTCTTTAAAGTAGGCAACAGGTCAGCTCTTCTCACAAAGAATGTCTTCAGACTGAAGAAACAATGTCACATCCATTTATTTCCTGCTCTTTTTTTTTTTTGGTGTTACTACTCCAGGAACAGATTTGTTAGCCTCATTCCCGAGAATCAAGAAGGCACTGGACGTTTTAGAAAATCCAGGCTCCAAGTCACCTCTGTATCCTCTATAAAAAGCAAACACATCTATTTGAAGAAACTCCACAGGAAAATGAGCCACAAAACTGGCCATTTCAAGTGTCAGATGTTTGCTGAATAATTGTATGATGAAAATAATTCATGACACTTCTTTCCAGAGTAGCCATATCAACATCTGTGGAACTACCCCAGGTAAGAAATAACACCTTAGGGCTTGGGAGCTGGGGATGTACATAATATCAAGTTCTCAATTTTCATTTTCTCTGTTGAGTAGTAATTGGTTGTTAGCTGATATTGCTAACTTGAAAAATTAGTATTTTTAATGCAGAAGTAATAAAAAAGAAAGTGATCTCAGCCTGGGGTGACAACTTAAATGAAGTACCTATGATCCTAGCCATTTCCAGGTGGGATTTGTCGCACCCATGCTGCATTCTAAATGACAGTTTTAGGTGACTTGATTAAGCAGTTGCAGTTATTCTGAAACTGGTGAGAGCAGATTATGATTAGGAAATCAGTGGTAAAGGCCTTGTTGAACTGCATTTATGGGTAAATCTGGAACACTGAAGTATTCTGGCATGAAAATAAATGCTATTCAGTATCCCACTCCAAACCAACTACAAGGCAAAGCAAACAGCAAAGAAAAAAGAACTCAGGACCAAGTCTGATATTTTTCTGTCTTCAGGGCTGGTTCAAATTTAACTTTTTTGTTCTCTTTTCAGATAGTATTTTGTACAGGAAAATATGTTATTCAGGCACTATTTTACAACTGATACCTGGATCTGTAAGGAAGCTAAGATGGTCTTACATCAAGTTCACATAGCCAGATAAATGTATGATCACCACACAATCAGGTGCAGCCAAAATACTTTTTCCTACTCTCAAAATCCACATTTAAGACACTTGAGTAACTCCACCTTCCTCCTTTCATCCAGTTATGCAACCATTAGTTATTTAAACACTGGTACACTATCCATTACCAGACTCTCATGGGTTTTGTATACATAGTTGTCCATTTCAGTAATTTCAGCGGTATTTGCTTTTCTGAATACATTTGAAACCTTTACTTCTCTTTAGAAAACAGGGAGTGATCAAAGAGTTGGAAAAAATGGTATTTTACCCACTCCTTTCTCAACATCTGAGTCTTATATTAAACTATGGGTGCTGGATCACTAGGAACAAAATAATTAAATCATTCAATATCTAAAAGAAGCACTTAAGCCCAGGGGTGTAGCTATCAGGGCTGTTTTCCACTGTGTATTTGGGAGAATTATATTTTTCTATCAGCCATTCCACAATTGCTAGAGGTATTTTATGCCATTGCGACCCTTACCTCCTTCATGGGACTACATGAAATTTCATCATTTTTAAAAATTCTAAACAGACAATATAACGACATAACCTTTTCATTCCTAATATCTAGAATCTAGACAATCACCTCATGACAGATACAGATTCAGTACTCATTACCTTTTACAGGAAGCTCCCACCCTGTTGATGCCCCATTATCTGATGACTTACTCTTTTGATGCTTCCAAATTAAGGACAAGTTCCATTTCATTAGTTCTTTTTGCCTATGGAGGCCTGCTTGGGACCACTTTCATATGTGCACTACTTGCAAAATAAGCTGAGAGGGGGGGAAGGTGCCAAGGTGTGCAAGAGACTTTGCAAGCAGTGTGGGCACAGTTGGTCCCATGTGAGGCTCTAAGTCCTTCATGCTCCCTCCAGTACAGTACATGGAATCTACTTTTCAACTATTTATGACAGTGCTCCAGTCCCTAACATGCCAGATAGGCTGGGGAAGCCTGTAATGAGAATGATTTCTTTGAGTAATTTTGTTCAGGCTTTTTCTTCCTCCCCTATGACAGTGAAGATTTTTTTTTTATTAGTCATTTTATTATGTTGTCACTTTACCTTTTAAGTCACAGCAGAAGTGTTAGGAGTAAAACCAAATTATTCAAAGCTGGAAAGAAGAAGTTGTGGGTTGTTTTTTCAAAATGAGGTATCTTTGTCCACAGAACACTTTGACAGATGGTTAGGTTTCCTTCTGACACCATAGCATCACATGCATGCCATTTTTACCCTTTATCTTTCCTGAAAATTACTTGTTAACCTCTCATCCCATTTTACATATACCCAAGTCCTGAAAACCTGCAATGATCTTCCCTGTCATCACCCAACCTTTTCTTGGAATATTGTTCATAAATCCCTGTCAAGGCTCTAAAGATATTTCCTTCCTGCCTTTTGACTGCTCAAGTACTAGAGGCTGACTTAAGGAGATGGATAACCAGGTCCATCCCAGCCTTTGAACAGTTCTCCTTTAAGCTACAGGCACTTGTTAACAGAGATACCTGCTGGATTTGGTACCAGTTAAGAAGCAAGTCTATGTCACGGTAAACCGCAAAATAAATAAGAAAATGAAAGGGATCCATGTAAAATAACTGATAACACCAACATTTATTTGGAGGAGTTGTATAGAATAAAATGCAAGTAATATGTAAGTAACAGGCTACAGTGAACAATCTGACTATAAGACAATTAGACATTGATGGGGCTACAGATTTCTTCAAGCAGTAGCTGATACAAGTTTGCTCATTCCACTGAAGTAGGATCTTTCCCTTTCACTCATTACTTCAAAGTGCAGGGGTCGCCTACAGAAATTGCATTCAGCAGAGGAGTGCGGCTTCAGCTCCAGGTCCACTTCCTTCCAGGTACCGAGCAATTTCTCTGTAAGATGGAAATGATAGGAAACATTCTTATCTGCAAGTTTACAGACCCAATTGTTACAACACTAACTCTAGATTAAGGTATATGCCTTTACTACCCAATTATGTCCCACCTTTTTATTGTCTTTTCTAAGTCTCCAACAGTCGCAAGTCCTTTTTATTTACCAGACCAGGGGAGGGCAAAATGCAGCCCCATGCACTGTATGTGGCCCTTGGATCGGCTAAATGTGGCTTCTGAAGCCCTCAGATCCCAGATTCTATTAAATCTTTTGGTTCTATTTTTTGTTCCCAAACTAGCCACAAATGCAGTGGTTTGCTTCTTGCATTCCTGCAGAGCCTCCTCCCAACAAAAAAGACAAAAAACAGTGACTCAAAGAGATGCAACTTCTTTGCGGGTGCGCTGAAACATGATGCTGCAGCCTGCAGGGAGTGGAGATGGCAGAGGAAATGGCCCATGACTTCTCCATAGTTGCCTACCCCTCAAGTGTACTCCTTTTGACTGAATTATCCTTGAGTGGTCAAAAAACCCACAGTCCCTGCTACATCCTTATTCTGCCCTGCATTTACAGCTTCAAAGAGCCACTAGAACTTTAACAGGAGTGAAGGTATCACAAATCTAGCACCTTACTATCAGTTGCATATGTAGCTCTTGTGCTTAATACTCAGTACACTTAAGTGACAGGAGGAAGATGGCTGATGTTTGCAATGCAGTACTATGTTAATGGTGCAATGCTATCGAGCAGGCATAGGGAAAGTACAACAAGGGGTAGCTGATCACTCCCACTACAGAGGGTCAAGAAATCTACACAGTACAGGTAGAGTTCAACATTTACTGTATTAATTCAATTAAACTCATAAATTGTGCATATTAACTTGCTAAGCGCTCTACTAGACTGAGGCACTGAAAGTACTATGCTCAGTATCAGTACCAAATACCAGACTACAGCTTGTCTTTTTCTAGAAACTGCATGCTGTGCAAACAAGCAGAACTAAGTCAGCACAGATCCTGCCTTGTAATAGTGAATACTTTGCCAGCCTATCAACCATAGTGCTAAAAAGCATAAAGAGTTGGCTGAAGCTCAGTTTCACACATAACTGCATGTTCTTATGCATTCAGAAGATGTATGTTCTGCCAGACATATTTTCCATGTTTGTAGCTGCTAACAAGAGCAAACTAACCATATAATTTTAATATACAGAAGTGTATTAACGATATAGGTTAAAATGTTCTCATTTGGCAGTGTGAAATACCTTAATAATGCTGTTATGCTTTCATGCCTGTTCACTCACCAATAAAATAGTTCATCATCTGTGGAGTATGATGAGGCGTTGGAGCGATACGTAGCAGCTCTTCACCACGTGGCACAGTGGGATAGTTTATTGCTTGGACATAGATACTATGTTGGCTCATCATTTTGTCACAGATCTCAGTGTTCTTAGCAGCATCTGCAACCTAAGATTTATGAAGGTTTAATGCCTACTATTATTCTAGAAAGGTCTGCAAGGCTTACAAAACCCAAGGCTGCAAGCACAATTACTAGTACCATGAAAGACCAAAGCACTCCATCTCCCCAAATGAAGGGACCAATACTTTTCTCACAACTGGCAATGTCTGTTATCACCAGTCAAATACTAGCCAGAAGTAGGAGAAAGTGTTGGGAAAGCAGAGAAGGCAAGAGCCGAGGTCGGGGGGCAGAGGCAGGCAGAAGAGAAGGCACACTTATATATTAGAAGACAAGTGACATGGTCCTATGCTTTCTCTCTGGCAATGGATGTGAGGGCATCTATTCTGATATCTTAGCTCCCTCCATTTCAGTAGTAAATTTCTATGTTCCAGTGGGCCTGTAGTAATCACTAAGAAACAGAGGCTGGCATCTTAAGTTTTGTAGTAGGAGGGAGCAATGCAGCAGAAATTCTGTAGAGTTTCTTTAGACTAGTGCTTACAGAACTACAACTAGTTCAATATCTAAAAATGGGAACACAAGCAGCATCACACAAGGCTTTAGCAATCACCACTGTTCTGGAGAGCATACCTGGCGAACAGGTAACTGGTTGCCTAACTCTGAAGACCTAAAATCAAATCTCTACTACCTAACACAGCAAGGAATTTGCTTTACTTATGTTCAACAGATACTTCTCTCCAAGCTTAGGAATCTTAAATATTTACCCTGATAGGAATGATGTGACTGGGGCAATGCACCACAGGGAGCCCAGCGTCCATCAGCATCTGTCGCAAGAGTTTAACATTGCGTTGGTGTTGGCGGCGAAGGACTTGCCCCTCGGGACTTTTCAGAATTCTCACAGATTCTAGTGCTCCAGCTAAAAGCATGGGTGGCAGGGAGGTAGTAAAAATGAACCCAGCAGCATAGGAACGAACCGTGTCTATCAGAGAACTGGTGCTGGCAATGTAGCCTCCTACACAACCAAAGGCTTTGCCTGAGTGGGAAGGGAAAGAAACATACAAGTTTATTTTATCCTAGTTCTTGGCTTACGGTTCTCTTTTATCTACACTGAGCTACACATTTTGTGCAAGCAGTAGATCTTCAGCTAGAAGTTCGCATTTTGTTTTGTCTTCCACAGACAAAAAGCTGCTTCAAGTCTTCAAGCAACAGCACCCATTTGTAAGAGAGCTAGTTTTTTTTTAAAGGCCTGTGCATACACAGGAATATTAAATCCCACATAATTAAAAGTCAGGCACCCCTATGGGGGGGGGGGGAGACAACTCAGAGCCACCATTTGGTGACAGTAAACTTTTATGTAGAGGCATTTAGAAAGACTGTCTTAAAAGATCAGCAGTAATTTACTCATTGGAATACCAAAGGGATTGAACTTTGCCATCTGTGACCAGAAAACACAGAATCCTAAACTAAATGTTAAGACATCTCCACTGGTTGTGCTGATTTGTATTAACCATTTTGGATGAGGTCCAAGGGATGCTTTACAAAAGGGAATTTTTGTAATTCCATTAGTGGGAAAGCATACACTCTTGTAAACCAAGACTGTCAAAAGAGGCTTGCAAAACAAGGACAAGCAGCTTGAGGTGATTACGCTGCCACTAGTGTTACATAACACCAACTGTCAGTTCACAGTTTCTTTACACTTAAGAGATAAATACACTAGGTACAGGTCATTTTTACTGTAGGTTTTCAGTTTGATGTAGACACTCATCAACTGGTAGAACTTGTTGCTGGAGTATAGCATGATTCTGTTCTTATTCAAATCTTGTTACACAACACACATATCAGATTTCAGGATTAAGAAGCTTTCTGCTTTAAAGTACAGCTAGAACTCTAAAAAGACTGACATTTTCACAGACATTGACCATGCTCAAGTATCAGGACCTAATCAGTTATGCAAGCAATTATAATGGTATGACTTATTTTTCCTTTATCTCAGGTTTAGTTTAGCTAGCATTAGTCCTGACTGAACAGGACTAGTGCACACATACCAAGTGTTCCAGAGATAATATCCATTTTATGCATGATTCCATCTCTGTCTCCTATGCCTCCACCGTGAGTTCCATACAGCCCCACAGCATGGACTTCATCTACAAAGGTAATTGCCCCATGTTCATGAGCCACATCACAGAGCTCTTCCAATGGACAAACTGCCCCTAGAACAAGATAAGAATCACAAATCATCACTACAATCTTGCTTTTGAAAAGCCATGGCTACCAAAATTTCTGGGATTTGCCCAAAATATAGCAGGCATACCATCCATTGAATGAACAGTTTCAAATGCAACAATTTTGGGAGTGGATGGATCAGATCTTTTCAGTAATTCTCGGAGATGATCAACATCATTATGGCGAAATATATGCTTTGGCACTCTGCTGTTTCGAATCCCCTGAATCATGGAAGCATGGTTTCCTGCATCTGAATAAATTTCACAACCTGGAATGAGATGGGGAGAGAAGGCCCACTTTACAACTTGATCTTTGGTAACTGATAGCATTAGGTCAATTCATTAATCCTACTGGGAAGATCAGATTATTTCAACCTGCTTCTAAAGAACCTGGGGAAAAAATACTATTGTGGACCTATCAAACAGGATCTCTCGTCTGGAGCCAGGGAGATACTTTCAGAGCACAGTGCTGACAGAAGTGGCTTCCTCAAGATTTGAAGAGCAACCCATACATTGTCAGACTAAAGGGCTTTTGTCTTAGTTTTCAAATTCTGTTGGAAAGAACTCCAGAGCGATTCCAGTACAACAGCAACATCACTAAGCAAAGTACTTTTAAGCAGAACATCTAACATCCAGAAGTGGTGCAAGCACTCCTGGAATGCTTAGGAGTGCCATGTAATAGAACAAGGTGTAATGCTCATTCAACCAATTCCCTTGCACTTGCTGTTTGAAGCAACAAGCTTTTACCAGGAGCTTCAGTAGAAACATAATGATTTCACAAGAGATGTTAAAAACATGATTGGGCAGATGTCCCTGATAGATTGGTAAGATTACTACCTTCATTCATCCCAGACCCACTGAGTGTTTGGCTTAGATGATCAATACAATTTTGAGGGTGATTAGAACTCTACAGGGACTCTGGAAAGTATGCACCATGTAACTAATTTTTTTCAGCAATTCCTTCCAGTGACAGGATATACCAAGTGCAAGTTAGATCTTACCTGGCAACATTTTGGCTAATGTGAAGAGCGTTGAATCATTAGCTACAAAACAAGAGGAGAACAACAAAGCAGCATCCTTTCCATGAAGATCAGCCAATTCTTTTTCAAGATCAACATGGAATTTACTGGTTCCCGAAATATTCCTGGTGCCTCCTGCTCCTGCACCATGTTGTTTCAGTGTTTCCCTATGAGGGAGGTTCCAAAAGAGACATTAATATTTCTTGCGATATTTTGCAAGTTACCTGTGTTCCAATTTGTACAGCATAATTTTTCAAATAATTGTTCCTATTTCTCATTTTCACTTAACATGAGAGGTCTAGATTTTTAATCTGGCTTTCGACTTGGAACAGTTTGATGAGCAAGCCTAAAACTGTTTAGAGGGGAGGCATTTTCTTCCCCAAAAATATAGTGAACAGGTGTGGCATGTGGTATAATGGCTCAAATAAAATAGTCATTAACGAAATCAGCATTAGAAAAATCAAAGGAGTACTGACAATATCAGTTGGGATTTTATGATAGAGGTCCTGCATAGGATGGATTGTGGACAAAGATTTGTCAGATGGGTACAAGAAATCTATAAAGACCAAACTGCATCATTGATAATAAACGGAGAAAAAACAAAATCTTTCAGCATAAAAAAAAGGGACAAGACAAGGATGCCCGATTTCACCATTATTATTTATACTCACACTGGAAGTTTTAATTACGGAAATTAGAGAAGATACTGGGATAAGAGGCGTAAAAATTAAAGGACAGGAATATAAACTCAAGGCATACGCTGACGATCTGTTAATCTTTTTGAAAGATCCTAAGCAGAACATTGAAAAATTAATGGAAAAACTCGATACATTCGAAGATATTGCTGGGCTAAAGTTAAACAAAGACAAAACTAAAGTGCTTACAAAAAATCTTCAAGAAAAAGAAGAAAAAGAGCTTCTAGAAATTTCAGGTTATAAAACAGATAAGAAGATAAAATATCTAGGAATATGGATAACCAAACATGATACAGAACTTTTCAAAAATAATTATACAAAAATCTGGAGAGAGATCCATAACGATATCCAAACATGGAACAAATTGAATTTATCACTACTGGGCCGAATATCTGCAATAAAAATGAGTGTTCTCCCTAAACTAAATCTTCTCTTTCAAAACCTTCCCATAATTATAAATGAAAAGTTCTTTAAAAACTGTCAAAAGGAAATTACTAAATTCATATGGGAAGGTAAAAA
Source organism: Cyclura pinguis (assembly GCA_030412105.1). Taxonomy (NCBI): domain Eukaryota; kingdom Metazoa; phylum Chordata; class Lepidosauria; order Squamata; family Iguanidae; genus Cyclura; species Cyclura pinguis. Next base: position 93,239,461 of record CM059600.1, on the reverse strand, counting down.
ACCAAGAATCAAATGGAGAATACTAATGGATAAGAAAGAAAGAGGAAGATGTGGTCTTCCAGACTTGAAACTATATTACCATGCCGCAGGATTATCATGGATTGCAGAATGGATAACGCTTAAAAATGATCGAATGTTAAAGCTAGAAGGAGCAGATAATAAATTTGGATGGCATGCACACCTGTGGTACGGGAAAGAAAGAGCGGATAAAGAATTCACAAATTATATAAGAAAATCATTACTACAAATCTGGAAAAAACTCAAGCCCAAAATTTATTAAAAAATTCCACAATGGATCTCTCCACATGAAGCACTCTTCGGGAGATGGAAATCAACACAAGAAAAATGGATTCATTATAAGGATATCATAATCGAGGGGGGAAATTACACATTAAAATCAAGATCTGATCTAGAAAAAGAAGGATTTCCCAGTCAATGGTTTTTGTATATACAACTGAGGGAGAGATTCAAAATGGACATGAAGCTAGAAGGATTTCTTTCAAAAGCAGAAAAGAACAAGTTCGAAGTGGCCATTTTTGAGAAGCCAAGACATTTAACATCTCAAACATACAAATTTTTATTAAACAGGGAAATGGAAACTGAAACTATAAAACAGACAATGATTAATTGGTCGTTAAACATAGGCAAAACTATAGAACTTGAAGATTGGGAAAACAGCTGGAGAAGGATGCAGAAATTTACATTATCTCAAAATCTTAAAGAGAACTATTTAAAAATGTTTCACAGATGGTACTTAAGCCCATCAAAATTCGACAAGATGTATAAAACAGGAAAGAAAGAATGCTGGAAATGTAAAAAAGAAGAAGGCACGTTCTACCATTTATGGTGGACGTGCACAAAAGCAAAAACTTTTTGGAGAAGTATTAATAAAATCATGATAGAGATATTGGACATTAATATACCACTGTCTCCTGAACTGTATCTGTTAAACATTATTCCAAAAGTACAACAATTAACTATCAAAAACAGATGGAAAATATTGCTATACATGATTACCTCTGCAAAAATTGTCTATGCAAGGTACTGGAAAAGTCAACAAATCCCAGACCCTGAGGAATGGCTCATTATGCTTAATGAAATGAAGAACTGTAATCAATTATCAAAGTCACTTAAAGAAGAAAAAAAAGCAATATATGACTCAGAGTGGAAGCCAATAACAAGTTACCTTAAAAAAAAGATATGGAGATATTATAATGTAAAATTAAAAAAATTCATAACAGTGGATCAATAATTGTGCGATGTACCTTGACCAGCAGGAAAAGGGAAACAAAAATACATAAAGATATATTATGAGTGGTCCAACAGAAGGATAAGGAGAGAGAAGGTTAAAAAAAACTTGTACATATGAATTTGAAACGTAAGGTAGATACAGAGGTAACTATAATAATACATAGAATAAACCGGAAAAAGATAAGTAGGAAGTAATTCTACTTTGTGCATCATAAATATATCATGTAAAGAAATAAGAAGATATAGTTTAACTGATAGATATGGGCTATGTATTGTGTACTATGGATTAAATATTATGGACCATGTATAACTGACAGACATGGATTATGTACAAGTATATTACGCAATTCAACATTGTTTATATAAATCTATTATTTTAATGTCTTAATATTTTAATAAAAATAATTAAAAAAAAGAAAAATCAAAGGAGTACCGTCATTGAGCTGGCTTCATCTTAATTGCTGCTTCTACAACAATATACTTAGGGATAGTGCTGTACAAAAAGCTGGGTCACTGTGCATTAGATTGGAACATGGCCCTTCTAACCTGTAGTGGGGCATCTGGCAGAGAAGCTGAGGGGTGGTAGGTGGTAGAAGACAGAATCTGAATGCAAGATTGATCCTCTGAACTGTTGGACACGTAACAGTTTCTCTAAAACCACGGAGGACCTATCAGCTCTACTGGAATTGTATTGGCTCTCAAATACAAATTGGGTCTGAATGCAAGGTGTTGGTGACAATATTCAAAGCCCCAAACAGCCTGGGACCTCAACACTTAAAAGGACATCTCTTCTAATATACCTGGGTGTCCTCCTTTAAGTTCCACCAGTGGCAACAATACACTATTTGGAAACACAGAAGAGGACCTTCTCTACTGTGGCACCCAGGTTATGGAATGTCCTCCTCTTGGAGGCCTTAATGCCATTCAAAGCCGACTGAATTTTGGCATCAAACTAAAATATCTTTACCAAACTCTTTGAGGCCTAAGGATCTTGGGTGAAATAGATTGTGGAATTCTGTATAAGCACGTGGTATTCAATTAACTTTAATGCTTTACTGTTTTACGTTGTGTGAAAATGCTCTGAATGGCAATTCCATGATTTCTAAATTGCTTTCTTGTTTATACTTAATCCTGAAATGGGACATATATACTTTAATTCAAATAAAATCTATAAGCCACACCAGATGAGTAATAATTTGCTTCTAATCAATAATTATGAAGGATTCCAAGAGGCACTCTAATTAGCCAACATTTTACTTTTAATTCTACAAATACTTACATAACAGCTCCACAAACTCTGGGATGACGACTCATTCCAAGATAATCATTGCTGCACCAGACAGAGACTTCTTTTTTGCTGGTATGAGACTCCGAATAATCATCAGCCATAGGGAAAATCTGGGCTCTTCTATTCACTGTTTTGAACACACGGTATGTGTGATCTCTCTTTTTCTCATCAATTTTTTTCTCAAAAAACTGGTCATATTGAAAAGTAGCAACAGCTGGTAGAGAAAGACATTAGCACAAGTAAGACATTGCTCTTAGAATGTGCAACAAAGGATTTAGAGATTCAAGCTCTGATTTTTCACTAAGGAACAAAACCTAACCAAGGCTTACATTTTGGCAAATTCTCCTGAAGCAGATGAGATACCTTTTCTGGCCTTTGCTTCAACATAATGTCCTGGAATTTCTTCAGCAAGCCATTTTGCTTTTCACCATCAGTCTCAACAGTATTTTCTGGTGTCTTGGCAAACTCTATACAGCAAGATGGCATACAGAGATTAATAATTTAGGAGAATTTTCCAAAGCAGTTTTTGGATAGCTCAAGAAGCTTATGCACAAATAATCCAGAAGAATTTTGGTTTCTAAATAATAATCAAATCAAACAGTAATTGACAAAATGAATACAAGGAAGCTTCTCTTCAAGATTTAAGAGTGAACAACAGCTATAAGGAGGGAATCAACATGAGGCAACAAGTGTTTAAGAATTCTATCATTTACATCATCATAAATATTCTAGAAGAAGCACCTTAGTCTGGTGCATGTTTTAATGTAAGTCAGACTGGATTATCCGTCATTCACACTTTCAAAAGGTCTGCATAAATTTACTCCAGCTGTCCAATTCTGCTGACAGAATTGCTCACAAAAGTTTGGTTTCATATAAAGGTAACAAATACCCTAAAGGCACCATATTCCATCCGATCTTGGAAGCTATACAGGATCAGCCCCGGTTAGTACTTGGGTGGAAGAATGCCAGTGAATACTAGTGCTGCATTCTATATTTCAAAGAAAGGAACTAGCAAATGCATCTCTGAGTATTCTTTGCCTAAGAAAACTCAGTGAAATTCATGGGATTATTGTAAGAGGCAAGCTGAAGGTACACACACACGCAAAAAGGTAACCATGCAGTGAAACTTTGAGGTGTACGGTCATCCCACTGAGCTGTTGGTAGGTTACAATGACAAAGTTGCCAAGATTCAGTCTGATTCAGTGAAGATTACTTGTGCTATGAAAGCCTGGTTAAGAAAAGTTATTTTGCAGTGCACTTTAATAATGCATTGAATTAATTCTCACAAGAGTGCTCTACCCCATGTCAAAACTCTACTTAAAGGAACACCACCTGCACAAGAACATGTAGAGACATCTTTGAACGAAAGACTTGTTTCAGAACTGTCATTAGTCTCACACCAAAAGCAGATGAAAAAGTTGAAAAGCAAGAAGTATTTATTATCTGGTTTCTACCAGTTACGGCATTTTAAAAGACTGAAAAACCTGTCCTTGACTATAATTTTGCTCAGTTCTGCCTCCTCTTTAAACCTGTCCAGCACAATCAGAGTTAGAGCCAAACTGAGACAAACACTAATATCTGGACGAAGCCATACCTTTTCTTACAGCTTGCATTTCTTCCACATCCTCCTGGAGTTCCAGGCTGGCTTCGCAGAAAACGTTAGTGTTCCCTTCATTAATCTGAGCAGCCAAGAATGGGCATTTAGACACGGTAGCCTGGTTAGCACTCTGGCTGGCAGTAGGTGGGTGGTTTATAGGAAGCTGAGATTTGCTCACATTTTCTTGAGCCACATCTGGGGTGATTTTGGCCTCTTGAATAAAAAATAAAACAAAACAAAAAACACTTGCAATACAGCAGGAATATCTAAGGTATACATTTTGACTGTGTACTTCCAGTGCCTAAATATACCTTACATACAATACATTATTTCTTTATTAATACATTATTAATTATTTATACATTATACATTATTACATTATTCCATACAATACATTATTTAGGCCATATCCCTAAAATATCAGCAGTTAACTTCCCATTAGGCACATGGATGTTCATCAAATGATAATCTACAGACTGCAGAAAGTTACAGGATTACATGTAATTAACCATTCTTTTTATCCCTTCAGTTACTCCTTCCATTCCCAAGATATCACACAACTGTGAATGTTTCACTGACTGTAAGTGGATAAATAAGATATTAGAAGTCAAGGAAATGAAAAGCTAAATACGTCAGGAACTGAAATCATACACACAAATGTAACAGTGCTAATACACTATTTATTAGGAGTGTGATGCGTTGTACAGGACTTCAGTGAGCGAACTGAAAGTAATTAGCAAAATCCAAACATTTGAAGCAAAAGATTCCCTTCCCACAGCTGACCTTGAAAGGCCAGCTTCGGCTGGTAGTTCTTATCAGTACCGCATTCCTAGCTTTGTTTGCCTAACGGTCTCTGGTTCCCATTCTTGGTTACAAGCAAACAGCTAATTAACTACTACTACATGTCCCATACTGAAATATGGAGGGCTACCCGACAAAATATCTAGGGTAGGTGTGGGGAAAGTAGAGCTGAAAGGCTTCATGTGGCCCCTCAACTCCACTTCAGCAGAACCGAATGCCCCCCTGAAATTCTTCCTTTAATAAGGATGTGGGCCAATTCGCAGCTGGGGTTTCACATGAAAACAGCCAAAACATTCCAAAACTGTCTGCAAATAAAGTTGTTTAATTCAGCCTCCTAGTGAAGTCCCCCCCTCCAAACTCTTGAATAAAGTTGAAATTAGTCAAAACTAGTGGACACAAGTGACACACCACTTTCAGCATGCCTGCACCACACAGTGCTAATATAGGCTCTACGCCCGTTGGTCCTATGCCCACCCCTGGACTAGGGGAACACTTCACCTATTAGCAGTGGATTTCACAGTATGTTTACACCAAAGAAAATCTAGGTTGGAAGGGACAGCACTGTTAGGATTTTCTAATGAAGTCGTAGGACTGTAGCTTCTATACGTTTCCTTTCTGTTCGGCCCTTGCCTTTTGAACTCTTACGATTATTTCCTGATACACCAATGGCACACGCTTCACTACCGTCTAGCAAGCTTGTGTTTTGAGATACTTTCTACTACAAAAGCAGAAAAGGAAGAGAGGTTAAGACCTGAAAGGTCATTTTTCACCAAAATGGGCTAAAAAGCTACTGCGCACAGTCCTGCTAAACCTACAGTAATTTCCTCTTGTATAGTAGGCAACATGTCTTCCATACTCCACTTTTTTCCCTCTTAAAAATTCTACAGGAGAGATGGTTACAATATACTTTGGACTCTGAACTCAGAAAAATGTCACGTTCAAAGTTCAGACAGTAGTTAGCCTCCCCAAAGTTCTAAATTAACGTTAATACAACTCTGCCTTGGAAAGATTTATGTTAAACATCTTCAAGCACAATATAAGATAAAGTTAGACATTTGAAAAACATGATCTCCAGTGCAGTCACTGTTCTAGGGCAGTGGTTCTTAACCTTTTCTTTACCAGAAACCCTCTGTAAATATAATTTCTTCTCAGAGACCCCCAAGACTTAACTCAAGATTTAAATATTTAAATTTAGATTTAACTAATGAAATATTTATTTATTAAAGGCTTGTGGAGACTAGGATTCAAATCTCTGTTCTGACACTGGGGGACCTTGAGCAAATCACATTCTCTCAGCCTCGAAGAAAGGCAAAGGCAAACCCCCTCTGAACAAATCTTGCAAAAAAAAAAAATAAAATCCTGTGATATGGCAATCCTAAGGTGAACCTAAGTCAAAAGTGACCTGAAGGCAAATGAGGGAGCAGTTTATTCATGGGCAACATCCCCCTCCCCACTGCTATGTCCCTGTCACTGCTGTTGGCGTTGGTGTCTAGCAACAGGGCACTGCAGACCTCCCATGATGGTTCCATGGCCCCCGGGGGTCCACCGACCCCAGGCTAAGAACCACTGTTCTGTGGCATATCGAATGGAATAAACTACATACAAACACATGTGTTCAACTATCAGCACTGGAAAAGCTCTTTGTAAATAACATAAGTGAAGTTACTGGTATTATAATTGTTCCATGTTCCACAAGTATAATCACTAGCACTTTTCAAGTAAGCATAATAACTGGGGGGAAAAAAAAGTTCCCAGTCACAATGTATTGAATGTCAATTCACACAACAAAACTAAGCCTTACTCTCACTAGCAGAGGTGATTTCTTCAGTTTGCTGGCAGTGAGCCGCTGATGTACTTAAGGCCCGTGAAACAGGCTTGGTCCCAACTTCCATCATTTTAGGACAGTTCTGGGCGTAAAAGAGAAGCGATTTGCCAGCCTTCTGCAAGAAAGCCTGAGATACCCGTGACAGGAATGGGCAGCGGCGAACAACAGTTTCCATTTTCTGGTTTTCTAAGCACCTTGCTGGAAATAGCAAAATCAGAAAAAAAGAAAAGAAAAGCAAAGTAGTAAGCCACCCACAAATACAGGTTCAAATGCAGGTATGACTGCTTCCAGATCTGACAACACAGCTTACCCTAATAAGCACTGTAATAAGTACCAAAAGCTTTCATACGCACACATTTGTTGGTTAATTCATACAGATCACAGCCTTCAACGTAAGAAGTTTTGCAATGTGGGAAGCAACCACTTGACAGTTTTTAGAGGTTAGGCAAGTGTTACATAAGCAAGGAAAACCTCTGAACTTAGTATAGTCACAGATAGCTAGACATACATACTGATCTACATGTAAAAATACTTCCAATACTTCCAAAAAGTATTCCAAAAATACTTCCATCATAGTTCAGCAGTAGATACTTCATACATCATTGTTTTAACACTGAGAGAAAAAAAAAGTGGCCTGGGAAAACAGATCAATGGACTATTGAGTCACCACTTCCAGAAAGGCAGTTATAACAGTCCGTTCCAACATTATTCAGGGTTAACTGTGGCATTTTGAAAACTAACCAACTTAATGCAGCACAGCATTTTCTGGGACAGAACTCAGAAGGCCTATCCTGTATCGACATATCCAGTGACATCTAGATCTGGACTTGCTATTTCATACAGGCTTTAGTCAACACAAAATTACACCATAATAACCTATACTCACTTGCAAGATCCAGGAAACTCGACTCCTTTTTTCAGTTCACCCAGAGACAGAGGTGGAAGGAGGGACGTGTGAAGAAAAGGATTTGTAGAGAGGATGAAATGCTTGCCCCAAATCCTCATCCAGGTTCCTACAAGAGCAAATATGGGAGCCTGAAGAATTATCCGGTTTTAGATCAAGGAAGCCTTCGGCCGGCAGAATAGGATCGGCCTCATTCCTGGGCACAATACACCCAATGAAATTTCCTCCTCTTCTGATTCGTTATTTTGAGGGATCACGACACCCCCCCCCTTCATCCTTCTCAGGTCTCCGGAGCTGATTCAGAAAAGGGCCTCCCTTGTGTCCCCCCCCTCAAGTGGCGTACAGTGTTAAGCACAACGAGAAGGAAAGCAGACGCCCCCGAGAAAAAGGGGCTGCCCTCTTCTTGGGAGACGGAGCCTCACTCGGCCGTCTCCCTCCCCTGAGCCGAAGGGACGAGAGAGACCCGAAGACCCGCCGGCCCCCAAATCCTGCCCGGCCCTCCCCAGATTCCGTGGGGGGCGGACAGAGAGCGCGCCCTCGCCGCCACCCTCCGCCGATCCCCGCGTCGCCCTGCGGCTGTCCAGCGGCCGGGCCGGGACAAGGTCAGGACGGAGGGGCCGCTTGGGCCGCTGCCGCCCCAGAAACAGCTCCGCCCGAGCGCCGAGCGAGGCGAGAACGGAGCAGCCCACTCCCCGTACGCACTCGACCTCCCCCCCCCGCTTCCCGTCGCCCACGGGGACCACCGCATCTCCCGCGCCCCGTATCCCTCCATTCAACAACCCTCACCAATCCGACCGCCGCTCCGCACTACCGACTCCGGCCGCTGCCTATATATAGCACAGCAACCGCGGGCACCGCGCAGGCGCAAACGTCGTCACCCGCCGAGCAGAGCTGTGAAGCTGCGCATGCGCTCGGATTGACAGCGCGGGGGCGGTGCGCGGGAGGAGCGTCGTCGGGGGCGGTTTCAAAGCCGGCGGGTGTGTCTTTTCCTGTCGTGGGGAGACGCCGCTTGGGCGGGAAACGCGGGCAGGTTGCGTGGGGAGGAGTGGGGTTGGTAGGGAGGTTAAGGCGGAACTGAGTCAGTTGAGGATTGGTAGTACGGTAGGCGAAGGGCGCCCTCCTTCTCAGTCTGTTGGTGGAGGAAAGAGAAAAATGGAAACGTCCCCGGAGTTGTGCGGGAAGGCGGTAGACGGGGCTCAGACCCCAGCCTTTGAGACCCCTCCCTAAACTGCAAACCCCAGGATTCCATAGGATGTTGAAAGTGGAATAATAGCAGTACGACAGTCTAGTACGGAAACGGCCCTAGGAAAAACCCGTAGCAGCCTCCTTGGCTGTTGTTAGAGGCAGAGGTGTGGCTTTCCCCTTGGCCGCCTGCAGCCATGTGTTGCCCGTGAAGGTGGGGTACAGTCTGTGTAATTCACTTTTTTTTTGAACAGTCTCAAGACGGCTTAGTCATGGAGTTGTAGGCCAAAAAGTCAGTTTTCCATGTTTTAAAGAACGGGAAGGGGTGCGTACACAGAAGAGGTAGGGTGTGTGTGACTGCTGCCCTATTTTTTCATACCTCGCTTTGTCATTCTAGTATAACAGGCATGAGACTATGTTTATTGTTGTGTACCTTGGGTGCTTTCCAGCTTGTGCTGACCTAAGGTGAACCTATTATGGGAGTTTCTTGGCTAGGTACTTTCAGAAGGGGATCACCATTGCCTTCCTCTGAGGCTGAGGGAGTGTGACTTGCCCAGGGTCACCCCAGGGGGATTCCATGTCTGAATGAGGATTTGAACACTTGTCTCCAAAAGTCCTTGTCAACCGCTACGCTGTGATGGACTATGCACCTATTTTCAAAGAGCCTTTCTTCAGCAAGAGGATAGTGGAGGTTGGGAGGGATGCCCTACTTGTTCAGTCCCCCCCCACGCATGACTTTATTTTCTTCCTTTCTGTATCTCTAAGGGGCACAGACTGTGGCTGGGCAAAGCCTATAAACTGTTTGCCAGCAAAGCTGTTTTGTTTCAAGTGTAGCCCAGTTTCTTAATGCCCAATGTGTAAAGAGTAATGCCAGGGGGCTCATGCCTGTTTGGAACTTTCTGTGCCTTGGAAACTCAAATTTCAAATGTGTTGTGGGGAGTTGTCTGTGTTTACTCAGCAGGGAAGGCAAGGTATTCTGCATGTGCTCAGTGGCCTCTTTCCTTGATCATGGCGCTATCTGTTCAAAGGTTGGGATCTGGCACAATTCATCTTCTATGTGGGCTTGTCTCAGAAGACAGTCTGAAAGTTGCATTGAGAAGAAGAGCCAAAAGTTTGCCTCTTGAGTGTGCTGGGCTGTGGGATACAAATAATTCCAGCATGTGCCTGTCTGCCTCTCCTTTAATTATTTTAAATCACAGTTCCGAGTGTTGGCCTCGACCTTCAGTAAGACTTTAAAGGGCTCTAGTTCTGCACATTTTTGAGATGCCCTTTTCTCATTTGTTCAGGAACAACCTTGAAGTATCATGATTGTACTGTCTGTGCACCACCAACTTCAAAGAGCAAGAGCAGTGGAGATGAGATGTCTGCATCAGTTGTGGAACTCTCCCCACATAAACATGACAGCCTGCGCCTAATCCTTTTTGTTTTAGCTGGATTCCAACAGAGGAGGAATGAGATCGCTTACAGTTATCCAGCCAGGGGAGATCCTGTGTTTAAACTGCTGTTACCTTATGCCCTTGGGAATGGGATGGGTGGAAGAGAACTTGAAAACAAACAAGGTCTGGTTGCCAGTATTTTTTCTGCTTCTGATAGCAAAATATGTCTCCAGTTAAAAGAGGAGCCTAAGAAGAAGGATTAAAGCAAACAAAATTGTGGCTGGTTTTAGATCAGTGGAACAGGATATGTGAATGGTTAAAGCTCTCAGAAGTACTGGATCTTCAAGCTGGGGAAGGAAGAGAGCGAGGAGGCAGTGTACATGACACTGAACAATAACTTTTGCGAGTTTAAATAGTACTGTGCAGAGTATAAGAGGGCAGTTCCACGTTCCCAGCTGTCTTCTGTTTAAACTGATAGATGGGTCAGATGAAGTAGGGTTTTTTTTCCCTATAGCCAGGGAAAATAGGCAGGAAACTAGCTGGAGAGGTGGTTGGGTTTGTTTCCCAGTCTTTGCGTGTGAAATTTTGTGGCTTGATGCTGTGATTCAACAAACAGCTCCAAGTTACAAAATTTGCAGTAATGAAAGCATATGAGCAATAAAAATAGGATGACTCAGAGCACACAGGAACTGTGAGAAAGCCCTGATTTCCATATTCCTGTTTGTTAACTGTGCACTCCTACACTGGCTTTGTTCCATCTCAGTGAGGTAAATTACATGTGTTTGGATTGTTTTTTGTTTTTATTTTGTTACTGTAAAAAGAACTTTAATCTCTGGTTTCATTTTTTGTGCTTTAGTCATGAATGAATAAATAACATGAAATTATCCTCAAATCATAGTATGATAACACTCTTATTAGAAATATTGAAAATTTCACTGAGTTCCTGGGCAAGCATTTCAGGTTTTTTGAATTCTTCATCAAGATGGATGTTAAAAACTGTGGAACTGGAAATGGTGGTGAGAGCACAGATAATAAGATGGGCAGAATCTTGTTCTACATGCTACAGTTTTTAATCCTCTTTATATAAAATTGGGTAGTCCAATTAGTTGGAGAGGTTGCTGGTTAGCCTGAAGCAGAACTGAGTAACTACTACAGTTTATATTTTCAGAAATGGGAGAGCATAAATTATTTTGTCTGTCCCCTGGGTTGGGTGTATCTTGCTGTTTCTCTCATACCTAGTGAGATTAATTCAGTTATCTCTTGTATTCCATCTCAAGACTGGGACAAACTGCCAACTTGCTGGCAAGTGGAGGAAGCATCGTGCCCAGCCTTTTCTTGCTCCTTGTTTTGTTTACGGTGCAGCTTGATACGTTATACAGTGGCCCCTCCACATCCACGAGGGTTCAGAGCGCAGAACCCTCGTGAAAGTGGGAAAACTGTGAATAACTCCCCACGACCTCCTTCCGATTCCCTTCTGGGGCAGAAGCCTTCTCCACACCTGGGCCAGAGGCAAGGGAGTGAGAGGGGGCGGCTCTGGAGGGGAGAAGGAAGGAGTATGTGCTCCCCTCCTCCATTGCTTTACCTTTTGCCTCTGGGGCAAAGCACTGGGGCAGAGGCAAAGCAATGGGAGAAGAGAGCTCCGGAGGACACGAGGAAAGCACAAGTGTGCATGTCTTCCCCTTCTTGGTTGCCTTATTTTTTTGCCTCGCCTTATTTTTTGCCCCGCATGCATTCTCAGTGCTAGGGCGAAGGCAAAGCAATGGGAGGGGAGTGCTCCAGAAGGTACAAAGAAAGCGCTTATATGTCTCCCGCCTTGCATTGCCTTATCTTTTGCCTTAGTGCGAGTTCTCAGTGCCAAGGCAGAGGCAACGCAATGGGAGGGCACAAGGAAAGCACAGGCCTCGTCCCCTGCCTCAGTGCCTCACCTTTTGCCTCAGCACCAGTTGCTAGCACTGGGGCCGGAGGCGAGGGAATGGGAGAGTAGGAGCAGCTCTGGAGGACAGGAGGAAAGTGCTGGCTGCCTTCCTCCCCCTGCCAGTCCCCTTAGCTTTTGTCTCAGTGGGAGTTCTCAGTGCTGGGGCCAGAGGCAAGGGGATGGGAGGGGGAACTCTGGAAGGCAGAAGAAAAGCATGTGCACCTGCTGGCCTGTGTCTCCCCCGCCCTTACCGTATGCCTTGGCATGCTTGCCTCCTTTCTTCACACTGGCAAAATGCAAGGGAGTGGAAGGAGGAGAGTGCGGGGGCGGGGAGGTATGGGTGCCTCTTGAATAATCGAACTCATGAGAGCCAAATCCACAAATGTGGAGAACTGTACTGGAGAAGTCAGAACAGTTTACTCATGACATTTGGTTGATCTACACTGTTATAATTACACTACTATAATTTGGTGTGTGTGTGAATTCTTTTTTCTAATGGAACAGTTAGAAAACAGTTTTTACATGAAATTTCGTTAGTATCACCTATTTGCATACCGCTGCAGTGTTCCAGTGCTCTCCAGGTCTATACAAAATGGCAAAGAGGTAACTTTGCAGAACTTGAAAAGGGTATACAATATTTCATCAGCAAGAACATTAATACCATGAGACCTTAATACCATAATAGGACAGCAGCTGGTGGGGGAAAAAATGGTCAAAAGTTTTCTTTCATTGGATATACTGCTATTAATTAAAGCATTCAAGATTGCAGCAACACAGGGCTCTTGTCCATGCAGAGCTTAGTGTTTGGCCAAGCCTTCTCGTTTATACTTGATGACCTCGAATAATCAAAAGCTGCCCTATTTTAGCCAGATTGGTCTGATAAGTAGTATCATCTTGTTTCCCATGTATGCTCTTAGAAAAAGAGGCATTGAGTGTAAGCAGTATCCTTGTGGCTAGAAATCCTGAGTTACTGTTGAGGGCCAAACAATGTGAAAAAAGAGAAGTAGTTAAGAGATGTGAAATTAGTGGGACTGTCCTAGATTCTCAGCTGTGCATGTAACTGTAGTGCTTTTTTTATCTAACGTAGTTTTAGCTTCAGCATTGGCAAAATCTGAGCGTAGCAGAATTATGAAACGGGAAACCTTTGTGTCTGGTTACCAAGAGACCTTTGGACAGTACTAGATTCGTAGCTGTGAAGTCAGTATGTCAGATCTTTGACTCCAACTCCTCTGTTTTTTTACTGTCTTGACTCTGACTCCTTTATAAATGGCAAATGTATTTTAACTAGTAATAACAAATTTATTGTAGTAAAAGCTAGTACAAGGCATTTCATGACCACCATTTGACTCATCAGGCAACTTAGATCTAATAGATCATAAAATACATTTATTTGATTAAAATTTCTGAACAAGAAAACATTCCTAAATTCCTGTGAAAGTAAATATGCAGCCAGGTAGACATGTAATTTAAGTTTTTATTTTGAAACTTGGGTCAGAGTTGGTACATTTCTACTGATGCAAGCTCTACCTGAAATTGCTTCTGACTTCATGATTCCAACTCCACAGCCCTGATTATTTTAGCCTTCATGTTGGTGGGAGGAGAACCTTCTCTTGTCCCCTTTATTATATCCTGTTTTTTTTACAATTAAACAAGTTTCTCCTAACATTGACTAACTCCTCCTACTCTCCAGTAGTGTGAAGGCTGACTATCACGTTCCCAAATAAACCCAGGACAGGAGTCTAATCATAACCAAACCCCTGAGTTGCAATCCTAAGTATTTGCTGGAGAGAGTAATTTCCACTTGATATGTAGCCCAATTCTGTATGTATTTACTCAAAACCAAGTGCACAAAGGAATGTGGAGGGGTACCTGGTGGGTGGGTGGTTCCTCAGAATGAGCAGACAAAGAAGTTGCTGGTCCAAGGGTCCTACTTCTGGAGTTCTGGGTAGCTTTCTCCTGGTGTAAGGGTATGTAAGTCTCCAGGCTCAGGAGGACTTGCTGGCAGTGCTGTCTTGCAAGTGAAGCCCATTTAGTTTAATGGAAAGAGTCAGCATATCTTTGGAAAGTGAAACAGCTGTATGTGTTAGCATGTAGGTTTAATATTCTTTCATTGAAGGCAACGAGACAGAATTGCTTAAATTTAGCTGCATAGTGCTGATCATGTTGCAACTACTGGACTGTTTTTATGCCATATTGCCTTCTTGTCAAGGTTGGGATAACTCAGATGTTTCAGGTTTTTTTAACTGCTGGATGACTGACTTGAGGAATCATTTTATGACATGAAGGTTATTTAAACACAAGTAAGTAACGTTTGACCGTAAGATGGGATTGGTGATTAGAAACCTCTAACATGTTTTACAGCTGTAGAACTTGGCCAGGAATGGTTGTATACAAGTATTATTATTTCTGATGTTCTGCTATTGCTTGATACTTAAAAGAACATCATACCCTTACTGGGTTTAATAATTTTGTAATCAGAAGCTTGAACCAGTAGCTCTGCAGCTACTTCCAGGAAAATCAGTTTTTGTTTTGTTGTGCTAAGGGGTTCTACTGGGCACAGATGATTCAGCATTCTAATTCATTTGTTTTTCACACATCCATATGTAGGCATATAACCAGCATTGAGGCATAACTGGTGCTGGTCTTTAACAAATAACAAGAGTATAATTCTTCAGATTCTTATCCAACCCTTCTTGAAAGGCACAGGGCAATTTGCAATTAAGACAAAGCAAAGCTTTAAAACAAAACAGAACAATGAGATAAAATCCATAAAATCTATCCCAGGTGAAATATCCAATATTGAAGCTGCAGTTCTTTTCAGAATACCAGTTGAAACCTAGAAACTAAATAATTTATTCTAATGCTTTTGAAAAGGACCCAGGCTCTGACAAAACATCAAGTTTAAGGGTGAAAAGAGTCCTATTGAATTGGATCAAAAATCCATCTGGCCCAGAATTCTGTTTCTAAGCAGTAGTTAGCCAGGTGCTTACAAGCCAGGCATGAAATCAACAACTTTCTGTTTGTTTGCAGCATTTGATATTCAGAAATATCTGGTATTCTGAGCTGTGGCTGTCCTTTCTAATTAAGTGTGGTGGTCATGCCTGTGGTCAACATCGTATCTGGCCAATGGGCCCTTAAAGTAGCTGGAAATCAATTAAAATAATATAGTATGATATTCAACATGCAAAGCTATTGCATTGTGAGATTTAAAAACAGAACTAAAAATAAAGCAAGAAGGAGAATTGCATGTACTCCAGTAATGTAATTCAGATAATCTTAGAAATGTATGATGCAGCTGCAATCATGGTATTGCTGCAAGAGAACCATTAGAAACATCCTTATTAAAGTTCCCACTGCCTTGTGTGATTCCATGAGGAGCAGCAGAGGTGTGATACACCAGGGCTGGTAAGCAGCATCACCTGTTTTTCCAGTCACATGCTTCCCTGAAGTGGCAAGTGCAAGTGATCGGTTGCTTAAAATACACATCTTCTCTCAAGCATTTCTCAAAGGACTCCAGCCATTAACTATTGTTGTAGCAGAAACCAGGCTAGGCTGCGGAGTTTTATCTCAGCTGCCAATCTTTCTGTGTTCATTGGTAAGAGGAAGGGAGGTAGTAATTACTACTACAGAGCTCTTGATAAAACAGATTCTCTTACTTAGATTGAGAAATCTCTATGGGGCTGAGTAAATATGGAGGGAATAACTATTCGGATAGGTTGCACAGGATCTTCATAAATTGTTCTAGTGTTCAGGAATAGGCAGAAGGTAGATCTGGACCTACTGGTAGTTTTCTGGGTGAATTTCAGTAAGGAGAGAAAGGCTTCTGACAATATCCCTCCGACCCCATTTTACTTTTGAAATGAAGAAGACTTGGGATAACCAGGACTGGATATTTGTTACAGAAAGACTGTGAGATCTGTCATTTCGTAGCCTAAAAACAAATTCATGAGTTGAGAATTTTTACATTTTTTAATCAGATTAATTTTTAACATAAATGCTGAAACACTGGAGTCTGCTCACTTTTGATATACAGTGGGGTTACCATCTGTCCTCTTTTTCTTGGACATGTTCTCTTTTTCAGAGCTAGAATTTCTGTCCCAGCAGATTTTTAAAATCTCTGGGTTTTCTTACAAGGCCTGGACTGGAGGAGGTGGGAGGTCAGGTGGTAGATGTCCGAGGAAGAGGAATGTGCCAGATTAGAGAGATGTGCCGGATTAGAGCAGGGTTAGGGAAGGCCCCCAAACAGACAGCCCTATTTATTATGTGACTCACTGGATTCTAGCTGAAACAGTTGTAGGAAGAGGGGGGAAGAGGGAAGGAGAAGGTTCCAGCCTAACTAAACCTATATGTAGCCTTTGCCTGAGTGCCTTGGCCTACTGAAGGGTTTTGCCTCCTGATTCTGCACCAATCTTTTTAAGCAATAGGCAGTTGCTGGGGAAAAAAAATCTACAGATAATTATAATTATGTTCAGTATCAGGAGGAAGAACAAGGTGCACCTGAAAAAGTCTGACCATGAGGTAATGTTTTTATTAGTACAGAAACAGGAGTTTCATATACCAATGTGTTTCATAGCGAATTGTTTGTGATAATTTGTGCACACTTCCTTTTACAATTAGTTGGGTATTGAAAAGTCATTTGTGACCAGATCAGTTGTTGGTATTATTAAATATTGCTAAATAATCAATATTGTTGTTATTTAAACACAGTTAAGGTTAGAAATATTTCTTTTGGCAATTATCACAGCTTATATAGCAAGAATATTTAAAGTGAGAGTTGTCACAGTGATCGGTGGTGTGATGTACAATGGATCCTCCACTTTCACGGGTTCATCATTTGCAGATTTGATTATTCATGGGTTATTTTATTTTTTAAATTCTTACCCTGTCTGCCCCTGCCACAGAAAAAGTATGTTCTCTTTAGGAATCTCAAGGTCCTCCAGTGCAATTCTGTGTCCACTACCATCAGAAGTGGACCACAGAGTTGTGCTGGAGAACCTGGAGCTTTCTAGAGAGAACACTTCTCTAGGCCTTGCAAGGTCCTCCAGTGTGATTTTATGGCCTACTTCCACTTAAAATTGACCATAGAGTTGTGCTGGAGGACCTAGAGATTCCTAGAGAAGTGTTCTCAAGTTTTTTAAAAAAGTATTGGTCATTTTATTCACTTTCCTCCCCACTTTTGCGGGGCTGTTCCCCCCCCCCCAACCTCCACAAAAATGGAGGGCTTACTATAGTCACTCAGTAAGTGATTCCTCTTCTTCACTTTTCAAAATATAACCCTAGTATATAAGTGATAGAGCCAGGGTGATGTAGTGGACTTGAACTGGAAGACCAGGGTTTGAATCCCCGCTTGGCCATGAAAACCAACTGGGCGACCTTGGGCAAATCATACTTTCTCAGCCTCAGAGAAAGGGAAAGGCAAACCTCCTCTGAAACAAATCTACCAAAAAGACCTTGTGATAGGTTCAGTGTAGAATTACCATAAGTCAGAAATGACTTGAAGGTACATAAGAACAAATATACAACAATGACAGAAGTAACAATATGGCCCGAAATCCAGATGCTCATCCCATTGTTGAACAGTAAGTCAGTATATATGGAAATCTAACTGGTTAAATGAGTCTGGTTTAGTTGAGACTGGAAATTGGATTTAGGCCACAGTTGTTAAATTAGCATTTCAAGAAAAAGCTGTTTTCGTTCTTTCAGTACAAGATGTGTATCCAATCGTTTGTAAACTGATCCTCTGTTAAGCCTTCTCTTGAATGTTGCCTGTTCTTTAGAAGATTTAAAGCACACTCAAAACCCAATGCTGTATTACCAGCTAGGTCTTTGCAAAGGAAAAGCACTTCATTTAGCAGACCTTTTGTGCTGAGATCTTAAGCTTCTCTTCCTGAATGTACAACCAAAGGCTGCAATTGTGGGCATGCTTGCTTGAAAAGAGACCCATTAAACTTGATAGAACTTAATGTTGTCAATATATCTAAATGTTTAGTTTGACTTTGATCATGGCAATTGGCTCTTGGTTGAATTCTTGCCATTAGTGATATGAGGGAGTCATGAAAATGACTGATCAAACCAATGTGTTTACCTATATTCTACAGTAATTAGTGGAGCAGCAGACTATTGTATTGAAATAAAGTTCTGACTACATTTTGCATCTGTGAGTGGGCTGCCCTGTTGTGTTTCATTTGGTGGCTCATTTGGTGTTAGAATGACATGTAATTATTTTGAAACCAAATTACAGTGTCCTAGGTGGTGCACAGAAGGATTATCTGTTTAATTATAGTTCTGCATTTGTAAATGACAGAATTGAAGAAGTTGCTGTTTGGATACTGCCAATATTGCAACAATGAGATAATGCTAAAAGAATCCTTAGTTTCTGATACCAGAGCACTTTTTGCAAAATAGCTAAATTAGTTTGGCTAATATCAATTATTTTGCCATATCAGTTATTCTCCCAAAAAGTGTGTCATGCTAGACTAGAATCTGCTCACAGATTCTGCTAGATGTCCAAGGAGGGGTTGCAGAAGCAGGAGGTACTGGTGTCAAATTTTAAGCATACACTGGATAATGCAGTACACCACAGAATTTCAGAAGAAAATCAACCTGTGCTTTATAGATTATAGCAAAGCCTTTGATTGTGTAGATCATGAAAAACCATGGAGTGCATTAAAAAAAATGGGTTGCAACAACATGTTTATGTGCTGATGCATAACTTATACTCAGAACAAGAGGCTGCTGTCAGGACAGAATATGGCAAAGCAAAACAGTTGCCAGTTGTCAAAGGAGTCAGACAAGGCTGAATTTTATTACCTTATCACCTTATCTGTTTAATTTATATGTTGCTATCACATAGAAACTGGGATTAGACTCGGAGGAATGAGACATGAAAAACTTTGTGGAAGGAACATGAACAACTTAAGATATGCAGATGACATCATATTAATGGCAGAATGGAATGGCTATTGAGTAAAGTCAAGGAAGAAAATACCAAAGCAGGGTTACAGATGAGCATTGGGGGGGGGAGCCCAAAATAATGACCACAGATGATTTTCATAACTTGTAAATGGATGATAAAGACACTGAAATAATTAAAAATGTTCTGTACTCAGTCATAAATCAGAAAAAAGCCTGTAATCAAGAAATAAAAGTCTAGGACTTGGAAGGGCACCTTTGAAAGAAACCAGGTAAAATCTTAAAGTGTAAAGATACATCATTGAATACCGAAGTCAGGATTGCCATCATATTTCTGATTTCCTGTACAGTTGTGAAAGGTGAATAGGAAAGAAAGCTGATAGGAAGAGAGTCAATTCATTTAAAATGTGATGCTGAAAGAGAGTTCTATGGATATCTCGGACTGCCAACATGACCAGTAAGTGGTTCTCAGAGCAAATCAAGTGTGAATTATTGCTGGAAGCCAAAATGACTAAACTGAAATTATCATACTTTGAAAATATTATGAGATGATGTGACTCATTTGAAAAGATGATAGGGCTTGGCAAAGTGGAAGATAGTACGAAAAAAGGAAGACTGCATTACAGGCAGATGGACTCAATCAAGGCAGCCGCAGACCTGAGTTGGCAAGATTTTAATGGGGCTGTTAATAACATGTTGTCCTGGAGATCTCTTATTCATAGGATCTGTGTAAGTCAAAGCTGGCTTAAGAGCAAATAACCAAATCAAGGAGCAATCTACATCCAAGAAGCATTGCTTTACATGTGACTTTCAGGCCATGTACAAGCCTGATAATATCACATTATGCCAGCTTTTAACCAGAGACCACAAGGCAATTTGCAGTAGCATTCATTAAATATAATCATTCCAGTAAAACACATAAATTTTAAAAATTGAAACCATGAAAGAAAAATCAGTCAAGATTAAGAGATATTTGGCTGTGAGGTGGTGGCTATATGGGTAGAAACTAGAGAAGGACAAAGAAGAGACTGAAAAAGAGAATGCAAAAATACCCAATCAAAAATTCAGTCAAAAGTTAAACAGAAATAATGAAGAGATTCACATGAATAACAAACAAGCAAAACCCCGAAGTCTAACAGGGACCTCTCTGAGCTGATCTAGAGGCAGGCATGTGACAGTGTCTTCACATGGCTTTAGCCACTTGTTTTCTGCTCAGTGGCTTTACAATATGCTTACCCTTTATGATCTTTTTTTAAAATTAAACCTTTAATTAGGTCACAAGGCAGTGCACAGAGGTGCCTGATGAGAAGTTTAGTTTGATTCCCCAACACCTAGAGCAACACCACTGCTCACTCGCTGTTGTCAGAAGAATAGGTGAGATTAGGCTGATCAAACAATAGAAGACGATGACATGGATACGCTGGTTTTAAACATGGCAGAATTTTACGGTATGAATGGACTGGAAACTAAACTCTTGGGGCACAACTGTTGGCTCCTGAACAAGCCCAGCTGTAATGAATGGGAATTGCACAAGGATTCTATCTTCTACCTCCTCCCCTTCAATCCTGATCAGATTTGGCAGGAAAGTGTTGTGATGAATTGCTTTCATTGTCTGTGCTTGCACACTGACACCTCCTACTCTTGCCTGCTCTTTTGTCAAGAGAAGCAAGTCAGCTGGCGGTGCTATTAGTCAACTGCGTCATATTCTCCAAGTGCATTGGGGTATGCTGCCTTGCTTCAGTACCCCCATCCATCTTTCACACATTTGATACAGTCCCTGGCTTTTTAAGTATCCCCCAAATGTGTCCTTTGACTTTCACAGTCCAGGTGATTAATCCTCCTTGCCACCACCTGCATGTTTCTGGCCTTATTTTGAAAGTGGCTTAATTAACTATACACAGTATCATAAGTGTTCCTTTTTAAGCTGTCCTGCTCAGATAACCTGTTGCATTGGCTTAATCATTGTTTTCTTATTATTGACAAGCTTCTTGCCCTGTTGTGTGACGCCCATCTCTTTTGCAAGTGCCCTACTTTTGCTCAGAACAGCATGTAACCGTGTTGATCGAATAGGAAAATAAAGCAAAATCAAACCCACCCACACACACATTGCAGTGATATCTTTATTAGGCCAACCAAAAGGCACAAAATTCAAAGTTCACTTTTGTGCCTTTTGGTTGGTACAGTAAAGATACCACTGCAATGTTTTTTGCTTTTTGGATTTTGCTCTTCTTAAAGACTCACATAGTGGCCATAATTGTACAGTTATAGGTACCTAGACTTCATCTGGGTTTGCATCTCAAACTGTGACTATTTTGAGTGTTGCAGGGGCGGCAGGGGGGAAAATCTCTCAAGGGATTGTCCACATGGGCTGTTTGGAGAAGGAAGCACTTATGAAAAAAACACTTAAGCTCAGCATCTCCTGGTCTGCCGTCTGTCTGGTTTGCACATGGGAAGAGCAGGTAATGTAATTTTTGGAAGGCAAATATGATAGCTGCAATGTGCAGAATGAAGGAAGGATATCAGTGTGGGCTCCTCCTCCCACGTAAAATCCTTTATTGACATATCAAAAAACAGTGGTTGGTGACTTCCGTGTCAGTGGGACAGTGAATATGCTCCAAATTTTAGTCCACTTGGGGAAAGAGTTATCCAGGGTGCTGAATCGTATGTCTAAAATAGGTTCAGTACTTTGGCTGTCTCTTTTAAGATTTGGAATGAAATGAGCAGATGCCCTGCTGATATGGGAGCCACCAAGGTGCTACTGCATGTCCCCTGTCTGTAAGTGGAAGCAGTGCATATCAACCAAACCTCCTAGGACATGTGTGCAGAAGATTTTAATACTAATGACAAAGAATTTTCACATTTTAATGGGGCATTATCTTGTTAATGTACAGTTTCTGGCTCCCCCTTGGATTGCAGAGTAGAAGTGAGGTGGAATGCAGCATTATTTAAATGATCAGGGGTCACAGGAAGATTGTGGCCCCTGCCTTCTAGAGAAAGAGATCATGGCAGGAGGAGGAGGAGGGGTGGCAAGGAAGTTTCCTTTTCACTACTTGCAAAAAAAAGAACGTTCCACTTTATCTGTGACTTGCCTTTTGACTGCAAATGAAGAAAAGCATTTTGTGGCTCTGGCTGCTAGCACGAGAGACCAAGGTTCTTGGGTCAACTGCAGCACCTCTACCCTGGAAGGCTTAGAGCCAGGAAGCCATACTTTGGGGAGGCATATTCCTCACCCTGCTGCTCCTATGGCTGGAGGATCTGGACATTAACCTCAACATCATCTGTTCTCCATGCCCTATTTCAAATTAGGTGGGTTCCAAGGGCAAGGTCCCAGCAGTCCAAAGTGTAGACTGGTAGGAGCCAAGCAGAGAGCAAGCAATTCAAATGAGTGCAGTCTGAAAGCAGGGCCAAAAACCCATCCATGGTCCAAGCCAGTAAGGTCCAAGTGGAGAGCAGGCAATTCAGAAGGGCATCAGTGGCTGGTGGTTCCTATGTCGTTGGAATGGTGAATTTGCCCTGGGTTTTAGTTTAAATTTTAAAGGCGGTATCCAAAGTACTGACCCCTATACCCCAAATAGGTTCAGCATATCAGCTCCTGCCAACAGATAGTTATGGGAAATACTATAAATAGTTGTGTTACCTTTGAAAATGGCTGTTGCTAAGTTCACAAAATTTGTTAAGTTGCCAGTTAAATATCAACTAGTCACTTTAATTTATATCCCACCTTTTCCCCAAGTGTGCGACTCAAAGCAGTTCACAGAATATATAGAAGCACAAATAGAACCATGTATAGCTGGAAACATACAAAATGGGTGAAAATAATATTAAAATACCTGTAGAATTAAAATTATATAAAAGATTAAAAGCATAAATTAAAAACAGTACAGCACTCTATGTAAAACAATTACTTCCCAAACACTTGCAGGAGTAGAAGGGTCTTCACTCGATGATGCAAGAAGGGAGCCGGCTAGCCAATTCCAGAATCTAGGACCAGCCACTGAGAAAGCCCTCTTTTGTGTTCCCAAACGGGCCCAAGAAAGTGGCAAAATTGAAGGAAGTCCCTTGAAGATCTTAGAATCTGGGCAGGTTTATGTAGGAAACTACAGTCTAGCTTGGTCCTTCATAGGTCATTCCAGGCACTTTGAATTGTTCCTGAAAATGGGTCTGTAGCCAATGGAGCTGTTGCAAAGAGGGAATTTTGTGCTCCCTGTAACCCGCCGATATTAATAATTTGGCTGCAGCTATTGGGACCAGATGAATTTTCCAAACGTTCTTCAAAGGCAATCCCACATAGAATGTGCTGCAGTAATGCAAAAGGAATGTACTTAAAGCTTGTGCCACCATGGCAAAGCCAGACCTTTCAAGGAGCAGGCACTGCTTTATTTGTGAAACTACATTTGCAGCCACTGCTAAAACCCAAGCATCCAAATTCAAGTCTGAGTCCAGCAGTCTGCCCAGAGGGAGTCTAATGCCGTCCAGCACAGATTCAATCTCTATTCTTGCCTCTGTGTCTTTTCCATGAACCAATGTACATATTTTAGTCCACTGATAAGTTTTTTTTTTTAAAAAAATGAAAATAAGATCCAACATTTTTCCAGTTTTGGATGTTGAAAAAATGGAATAAAGATTTAACATTAGATGTTAAAGTGCAGAATGTATGGGAGACAGAAAGATAGTCTGGCCAGGGGCAATTGTACAAATGTCAGTGACTGGTGATACAAGTTTAAAGCAGGGAGAATCTATAGAAATGGCATAAATGCCAACAGAATTTTTCATAAGGATAAAAGAGAATATCTGTTCATTCCTGTGCCCCCATTATTGCTCTAAGCCCAGGCTTGTACAGGCTAGACACCCAAAAGATGATGATTATGATGATGATAATGGCTGGCATGCATACCAAGAAGATTCAAGGACAGGGATGGACAAAAAGTGGTCCACAGACCACATGCACCTCAAAGCTGTTTTTGTAGCCCCTCCCAGATGCTTACCCTTCCCCCTCAATGAAGATCAGTTTCTATCTTTGGAAGCCTTGGGAAGCACAGTTTTTCCTACTAGATAAGACATCGGGCCATTCCCAACCTTTTTTCCTTATCCCCCTAGGAAGTAGAAGTCACAAATTTTGTTTTTTCTTCCCCTGTTTCTCCAGCACTGGTATTGCCTGGGTTTCTGGGAGGCCCCCAGAACATATCCACTCTGCCCTAGGGTTTATTTTGCTTTTAAAGTAAGCGGATTAATGCTAGTTAATTAAAATCTGTATGGAGTCTACAGTACCATCTTTAGTAAATAGGCAGAAAACTTCTCTTAACTTTCTAACCTCTAACTAGAGGTGGGCCTAGGATGGTCTTTCCTCCCCATGGCCTGTAAGCAGCCTTGAATACCGCTTCACTCTGCAGGGCCCTAGATCCCTTCAAACGGGGTCAGGGGTCGGGTCTGTTTATGACCAGGAGGAGAGCAGAAGTGCTGCTGCTTCCTGGTGAAGTGGAAAGATGAACAGGGGAAAGGCTGAGCAGCCACCAGGATGGAGGGAGAGAAAGAGTAGCAAGAAAGTGGGGGTGGTTTTGTGGCTCAGGGAAGAGAAAGAGCAGAGAGAAAGTGACAGAATAAAGGGAACGACGAGTTATCTTAGCCTTGTGGCTGGTTTTTCTTCTAGGAGCTAATAAAAAGGAAACATAGCATGGGCAACCATTTTCTATTAGGAAATGAGATTGCTGTAAGTGGACAAAGTCTTTGCATGCCATCTGGTTACAGTGGGTTTCGCAAACTGCTGCCCTGGCAGTCATTGACCAGGAGTGGCCTAGTTCCGTTGAGCCAGAGTAGCAGCTCTTCACCTTTGTTTTCTTGCAAAAGGCTGAAAACTTAAAAAAAAAACTTGGAATGCGATTTTTACCTATACTTGTCCACTTGGAATGGGCAGAACTGCATCAATTCTGCTCTGCCAAACTTTGGCAGAAAACAAAATGAGTTCAGCCTGCTTTGGCAAGACTCTGGCATGGATCAATGGAGTCAGAAATAGCTTCTGTAGTACACTGTGAAAACAGCCTGTCTGCCTTCTGAGACTGACAAGTGTGTGTCGGATCCTCAAAAGCAAAACGTGGTTCCTTGAAGGTAACACAAACAAATATACCATGAGCCAGAACCACCCCCCGCAGGTTGTGTCTCAGGCTGTCAGATGCAGGTGAGATGTCCAGCAAGGCCCAGCATGTCTGTGAAAGCCTCTTTCCACCACCACCCCACCCTCATCTGACAAGGTGAACAATGAGCTGCCAGGATCTAATTTTAACTGCTTCAGAAGTGTGTGATAGCAAAGAAGCAATCTCAGGAAAGGGAAGTGAGAAGTATTTGCCTGCGGGCTTAAGGTGGCGGGGGGTGGGACCTGACATATACCCCTGGTTCCTCCCCTGCATTGCACACAACCTCAGATAGAGGCACTTTTTTGTTTGTAATTGCTCTCCCCTTGCAGATCTCTCTTCCTTTCCTAGAATTGTAATTCTGCAGAGGCTGAAATGATAAGCGCTGGTATGCTCCAAGGCCTCTAACACAGAGAGGGGGCTGTACAACAGTGGCGTCCCTTGAACATCCAGCTTGTTCTGGAACATGCCAGAAAATAGCACTGCTTGTTTCTTGAAAAATGTCTACATCCACTGGGAGCTATAATTCAAACCCAGGTCCCTGTGGGAATAGAAATCTCTCTTACTCTTGTTTCTCTGAAGATTTTAGCCAGCGTACCCCACATCTCTTTCCTGGTTGGTGTCTGGTGGAGACAGTCAAAGAAGATTCCACCTTTGCTTTCGTCCTTTTTCTTCTTTCTGCCTTTTTTTCCCCCTCTCATATGATGTGGCAGTGAAATGCCACAGTGGTGGAAGACGAAGTCATTATTTCACCCGAGTGACTGAGCACAGTTGGAACAAAGGGCCAGCCAAATAGAGGAAAAGCTAAGTAGATCCCTGTGATTACAGCCAGAACTTGCAACCATATGCAGGCACATGACATGAGCAGTTACTGTGGACAAGTATTTTTAAGTTTTGAAGGGGAGTGAAAGCACAGCTGAAGAGTTCCTGAACCAGTTCTTGCCTTCTTTTATTTTAGAAGCAAAAACAGGGGGCCCTAGCCCTTTCCCCTCAAAGAGGCCAGGACACCCACTGGTCTCCGGGGGAGGTGTTTACAGGCTGCACCCGCTGAGACTCCTAGGAGAGGAAAAATGGATCCTTTTGATTGTTCCCAGAACAGTGGAAAAGGAAAAGATTGCTGTCCTTTTCTTCCTCGCCTCAGGGAGGGAAAAAACCCAGCTGTGTTTCATTGCCATTATGTAGGTCATACCTTAAAAGCTAAAAACAAACACTTTTGAATAGGATCTTTTTATGGATTGTTATGTGTGCAGGGAACTGAACTGATCTCGAGAAAGGGCATGGTCACCTCCCTTTCCTTCCTTTCTGATGAAGAACTCATTAATTGAGTAAGCTGTGGCACAGCAGGATATTGAACAAGCAACATTATAAGCACGGAAAGCGCCTTCTTTCATGGTCGCTGAAAGTGCGTCCCAGCCAGTGGATGTGTGGCTCAGTCCTTGCGTGATGCAGCCCCAGGAAACGTTTTTAGTGACAATGACAGGAGAATTAATCACACTAAAGATATCCTAGTTTGGGGGGGGGGGTCAAACAGCCTTGTAGCAGTTAAGCTGCCATTTGTCAAATTTTAAAGAAAAAGTGTCTGAGAAATGGGCACTTCCTTGCAGAGGAGAGCTTGGCAGGGCAACAAAAACTTTTCAAAGTATTTAGAAACCTTTAGGTATTTTTTTTTCAAAGATGATCTTAAGTCTAATTAAATGGCGGAGGCCGTCTTCCTCCTCTTACAGGCTGTACCTCCAGACTGAGGGTTCCCCAGCAAAGCAGCAGGACTTCTGTGGCCCATGCAGGCCTTTGGGGATTCAGTACAATACAGGCCTTGGGGCTCCCACTGACCACTGTCATGGCCCTGGCCCTAAAATCTTTTTGGCACAAATGATCATTTTTTTTCCCAACCAAAACAACCCCCACCCCTGCAAAATGTTTAAAAAACCTTTGCAGGGCTGTGCAATGCTGTTTTCTGAGATATCCTGCTCCAAGAACAGTTCAAAAAACAACTGGAAGTGACATGTTGTCCTTTTTGTTTGTCCATAATGGCTGCCATGTTGATACACTATGGGCATCCAGAGTTCTGGAGGAGCAAAAAATGGGGTGGGTGGCCTCCAGACTATGCCTCCCCCTTTGCCCTAGCACTATCAATCAAAAGTCACTGTGCACCTATTCTACCTTTTCCTTCCTAATGGATGTTTCTCTGATAAGAATAAAAACATGAAGTGGTAGGACAGCATGGGCAAGTTACAAATGGACAATAGCAAAATCCACCCCCTCTGTCTTTGTGAGTAGGGAATTTTATGATGCAGCCTCATCAAGAAGTACCCTTAAGCTGCACTCTTTTGGAGGATTTCTGTAGGATGGAGAGTACCATTTCCAAAGAATTATGAATTGAGTTTGTGCATTATTAAAATGAAAAGGTTTGCAAGCTGGTATGAACAAAAGTGTGTGAAAACAGGGGAACTGTTGTGTTTCTTTGCTATCTCATCCATTAAACAATGTCTAATGGATATCAGTGACATTTGTTCACCAACACCCCACATAACCATTATGGGAACCATGACTGTGCTACGGAGGAGAAATACTGCATTTCCCAAAATACCCAGTTATCACTCTTTGAGCATCCAAATATCTAATATCCATAGAAGGGGACTGGCTTTAGAGAAGATGTGAAACAGAAGGAAACATTTATAAAGAAGAGAGGGAGAGGTAGTTCCCTGAACAGAGGCAAAACAGGACAGAGTCAGGAAAGACACTCAGGGTTAATGTGTGATCTAATTCTGTATTAACACACTTTTACTTGTTTGTTCTTTTTCATAAATGTGTCTGGCTGTTCCTGTTAATTTTTGATACAGAGTCTGGTCATGCTTATTATGGTGAACTCACTGAACAACTCATCCACTAGTCAATATAGAGATCACCTGGAGGCACATGTACCTGAGGGATCTTTAGGGAAAATAAGGCAAGGTGAGTGACAGGAGCTGAATGGTTTGGAACTGTGGTGCCAGCCTGAAAAGCGGATCCATCACACCTTGGGAGCCCATGTGTGTTCAGGTGAATGACTGAACAGCACTAGAAAACTGGAGAAGTCTCTCTTAAAAGGATTTGAAGGCCTATAATCACTTGTTAGTCAACTAGAGTGGATTCATTGCAGCAACTGGAACTTGGTAAGTTAACACACAATATAAGTTGCGTTGATTTAATGGGTCTGCTATAGTTGGAACTAACAATTGGATTTATGTTCAGTTTCTTTTCAGATCGCTAGCTTGTTACTGCCCTGGCTAGCCTGAGCTTTGGGGATATAAAAAGATATCTTTTGATATCACTAATTCGGCTTCACATATCCCTTCCACATGCTTGCGAGGGCCCTGGACAAGCACGCATACAGGCTCGGCCGATAATCGCCGTAATATTCCGAAACAATACAGGCAGGCCAGAAACAGCCGACTCGCCGCTTTAGGAGACCTCAAGGTAAGTACCTCCATTAGGTATGCAAGCAACTTTCAAAAGATCCTCTGCCTAGCGCTGGCAGCTTGATGATCGAGCTATACAACGCTCAAGTACTCCGCGTTTACATACCGGCTATATTATTGACAATTTGGCTCTGACTCAATCATTCAAACTCTGACCTTTCAGAGGTTTTGTCTCCAGCTCCAAATCTATTGTTTTCCCAAAGTCCGACCTAGCCTGCGGTCACAATTCTCCCTATAAAAACCCCTGACTTTGAGCGCTTCCTCGGATCGCTCCCGAGTTCCAGACCGCCTTGCTGCCGCATCACTTGGCGAGCTTCCCCTCAGCTCCACGTGCTGAGATACATCGAACCCCAGCTTCGCTCTCCATTTTCTTTCGGACTTCAGGAACAGGTTTCGTATCACCCGAATCAACTATCCCTCTGAAAATCCCGCTATCTTACTCACACCTTTATTTTCATTAGTTATCTGTCTGCGTGTGTTGCTTACATTGTGTGCCTGTATTTAATAAAGATCATTCATTACTTTCAAACCAGTCTGCTTCTTGACTTGGCCTGACCCCGTAAACACTGGGTTACAAGATTCCGCTGCATTGCCGTGCCTCTCGTTTTGCCAACCAGTGCTCTTGACTAATTTCCCCAATTTGTGTAATTGCAAGGTTATTTAGGTGTCCCTCCTGGGACCCCCAGAATACAGGGTAACAAGCTGCTTGAGACAGTGGAGTGGCAAACAGAACCCCTCATCCACTAAAGCCAAGGCAGGAGTGGAGAAAGTGTAGCTCACAGGCAGTGTGCAGCATCAAATGTCAACACCCCAAAGGTCCTACATACCCCTTTCAAATCATGTTTTAAATGATTGAAAAACAATCTATCATTGCTCCTGGTTGCACACTACTGGCACACCAAAATCAGGCCAAACTGAGAAGATGTAAGTGGGAAGTGACCTCCTGTTGTGATTGATGCCTGCAAACATGGCAGTGTCTGCTACAGATATACAGGGCTGAAGATCTCCCTCCCTCACCATAGTTGCTTACCCCCTCCCTGTTATACCTTAAACCAGACAAACCATTTTGGAACTGGAGAAAGATAAGATGTATCTCTGTTACCAAAGCCTCTGACAAAGACGCTCCTTTTTACACCTAATTCCCTTCCTTTTCTCCTTATCTTCAGAGTAGCTTGAAGGTGTTGTTTTTTTTTTTTAGCAGCATCATCGCTCACAGGTTGATGAAGAAACACAATCTGGAAAAATGCAGACTGTTAGTGCTGGGTTGCAGTAGCATATCTGCAGTACACAGTACAATAACACTTGTGCTGGAAAAGAATGAGATTCTGCCTTAGCTGTTTCTGTTGCAGCTGTGTGTGCTTGCCTATACAGTGAACAGCAGGTAACTCTAGACTCCCTTACAGAGCATTTGTGAACAGTAAAAAGACAAAACGGGAGGGCAGATAAGCCTGCTTCATCAGCTACCCTCAGAAAGTTTTTTTTTAAAAAATGGAACCTGGCGAAAGAAAAAGTCATCCTTGGATGGTGCAGGTTATTTATGTTCACTTATGCAAAGCTTACCTGCCCTGGTGGTTTCATTTCACATGCCTGTATTGTTAGTTTTGGAGTAAAAGTTTGATGAAACATGTTGAACTTCTCTTCTTTTTTTTTTTTTGTGTTGTAGGAGCCTATTCCTATTCTTTCCGTGTTATTTTTGTGTCTGGTACCAAATGAAGTCATGTCCAGCAATACATCCACTACGTTAACTGACATGTACCTGAAATCATGGAATCCTGAAATCCTAGGGTTGGAAGGGACCACAGGGGCCATCCAGTCAAACCTCCTGACATGCAGGAACACACATCAAAGCACTCCCAACAGATAACCATCCAGCTTCTGTTTAAAAATGTCACAAGTGCCTTCCTCCATCCTTGTCAGTAATAATATAATGCTAAGAGATAACAAGCTGTCCTTTCATGACACCTAAACTTTGCTGCCTCTTACTCTGCCCAATGGCAGTGCTTGCTCTGCAGTTATTATTGATTGTTATGTACTCTTGTGAAATGGTAGACAAGGCATTTCAAGCATGGTCATTCAAGGAATGACCCCAGTGCTCACATAGTTGTAGTTCTGTGAATTGTGGTGTGATCCACAGACCCCAAATTCATCTTGTACTTTTATTTAGTGATGTAACAGAAGATGGACGGGTGTCAAACCCCTCTTATAGAAGGAATATAGTGCAGCAATACAGAGGATACTGTAAGGACAGAACAAGAACAAAAAAACTCAGATGAACTTGCATGCCACCAAAGCAAATATTTGTATACCTACCAGTGACTCATTCAGTCTACAGTTTGTTACCTTGGGACTGAGTTGAACCGCATATTGTGTTCACAGCATTGTGGCAAATTGTGAAACTTTCCTGTTTCTGCTCCCAAACCCCAGTTTTTGTATTACCTAACCCAGTGAAGAGTTTCAGATAACTGAAAAGCACACTTTTGTGGCATTTTAGTCATTCCTAATAAAGATATGGCTCAGCAGCGGGTTTTGAAATTTCGTATGAGCCAGCTTAGCTGTCTTTTTAAAATTTATTTATTTACAAAATCAAAATGACATTTGGGTTTTCAAGGCAGCTGCTCATGCTCCCACAAGTGCTACAGATGTGGAGAAAAATAATTAGTATCATGAGATACTTGAACAGTCAATTGTCCTATGACAGTTTTTAAAAATGCTTCCTTATAGAGCTCCTCTGTTTCTTTATTCCCGCCTTCCACTTCCTTGCCCTCTTGCAGAACCAGGAAGAACCAGAGCTTTCCTAGGCTACACTTTTCTTCCTGGGATGCTCTTTTTATCCCTGTGAAAACTAACAGGATGGGGGTGTATTGCTCTGTATGGGTGAGCAGAATGCCTAAATCAGATAGGCTTGAAATAACATTTGGAACTGTCCAGAATGGTGATATTTCCCCTCCCTATGCTAGCAGCAAATTTGGGAGATGTTTCCATTGTTCAGTCCAAGGAGACAGATCCTGCTATGAAGGATCATGTTTCTAAGTCCAGTAGAAGAATCTCTTTTCCTCTCCAGTGAGTGCATGAGCTCATGTAGTTATTTGTGTGAACGCACGGAAGTCAAAATATATGTCAGGCCTGCACAGAGGCTGGCACTATTTGGTACAGGATGCAATAGGATTAACCTATGCCTTGAAAAAAATATGTTTAAATGTATGCAGGCAAAAATCTCATTATTATGAATGTCTCTTTTTATTACTTATGGATGGAATCCTGTTGGGGAGTTACGAAGGCATAATTATCATAGTTATGTGGCTGCGTGGTGCCTCCTGACCCAAGTCCCCTAATCCCCACTTACCAGGAAGCAACTGCTGCAATCGACGGGAGTCTGTTCCCCGTCACTCAGGAAGCAGCTGGGTGATGTTCCCACTCCCTCCCGTGAGCAATCTATATCGCTACAAGCAGAAGCGGGGGCTCTGCTGCAATCCCCTCTTGCACTAGAAATTGCTCCTGTGACAGGTTGGAAACATCAGGTAGCTGCTTCCCAAGCAACAAGAGAAAGGGCCTCCGTTGATCACACTAGCTGGTAAGTGGAGATTGGTGAACTTCAATGGTCCCTACATGTCTCTTACACTAGGGAATACGTAGGGTTCATGAGTTCCAAAAAGTTACAAGTTTGTAACCCTAGGTTACACATTCATAGCTCCCCAACAGGATTCCAGCCTATTTTCTGTATTTGACATTGTATACTAACAGTATGCTAGGAGAAGGGAGGAGAGAATGAATTTACGTCAGTTAAAACAGGAAATCATAAAACAATGAAACGATACACAGTAATAAAAATCACATGGTAGGAAGTAAAAAAAAAACAGCACAAAGCTGCTTTTTGTTGTTTTCTGTGCTGTCCTCTGTCAAAACCAAATCTGTGATGATTTTTCAAAAACCTAACACAAGAGTAGTGCTAGCTTGTCCAGTGTGGCCTGGCAAAGCATTGTTAAAGTACTGCTTTCTTATCAAATCTTTAAAGAGCTTTTGCTTCCTGCCTCCTTTCTTGTAACCCCCTCCAAAAAAACCCTTCTGTTTCTTAGCTATTGGCCTTTTAATTTGCTGATTCCTTCTTATTGGCCTTCAGTTAGTTGATTTGCAGCCACTGGACTTGTGCACGTTTCTCCCCCCCCCCCCCCCCGTTTCTGTTCTACTTTGCTGACAAAGCAACTGCTCATTTTTAGATTTTGAAATGAATGATAATACATTATAATATTTTTGTCTATTTTTTATTAATGCACAAGCAGGGGTACACTTCCATGTGGTAATTTTATTCTGTGGAAAGATGCTCTGACTTGTTCTCATCATATTCCAGAAGATGTTCTTTTGGCTGCCATGAAGTGTTGCCATGTTCTTTTCCTTGATGACAAACTGAGATCCAGAGAGGCAAAGGAGTTAGTTCAGCATCTGGCCTGTTAATGAATCTAAGCCTTGCCACAAAGGGTTGAGTGGTTACATTGCACACATACGTACCGGGTGTTGCCAGCATAGGTCTGAAGGTCATATCAATGGGGCATAGGTGGCTGTTGGATTCTCTATGTAGCTGTCTGTCCTTGCCGTATAGGGTGAGCACTGGTCAGCTAGTTTTTACTTTGAGAAGAGAGATCTCAAAGGACTCCTTTTGTTTCAGTGGGATATGAAGACTTACTGGTTTGTGGATGTTGGGAAAGATAATCCACCTTTCTTCTTCCTCTTTTTCTTTGCAAAGTATGCCAGCATCCATTTTTTCTCCTTTTCTTTAAGGGTGGCTTGGACTTTGATACTGTTTCTTCCAACTAAGAATGGAAGACTCCTGATCCAATGATCACTCAGAACCTAGACAACATTAATGTGCTAAATGTTGCATCTTGTTTTGATTTTCCCTCCTAGATCCCTCCCTCTTTCTTATCTTTTGTAGGGTGCCTATGGAAAATCTGAGGGTTTATTTTGTTCTTCATTTTAGAAGCAGCTTTTGTTTGAGGAGACTGGTGAGGAGCCTCTGGCTCTGCAGGTGCTGCTGGTCTCCAAATCCTATCAGCCTCAACTAGGAAGCCCAACGTTCAGGCATAATGGGAATTGAAATCTAGATTATGATGATGATATAAATTTTAATTCTTAACTGTCTCTCTCTAAGGCTCTAGGCAAGATACAACATAAGTTAAAATGCAATTAAAAACATATTGTAGGTCTTTAGATTGCAATAGGTCTTTAGAACTTTTAAAAATTCGGATAGAGTATTTTGCTGTTGAATCTCTTCCTGCAGGTCATTCCACAGTCTAGGGGTGGCCAATGCCCCAAAGTTCTCAATTTCTGGACCTGATCTCAGTTTTACCCTCCAACTAGCCTTACCAACTCAACAATAGCGCCATGCTAGGAAAAGGTGGAACCTATCCTTAGCCCTAGGTTACTGAGATTTTATTTGGAGTTCTCATATGAGGTCCCCAAATCCTGTATTTTGGATGCTGATTAAAAGGCATAAGTGTCTCATGTCCTAAAATTGACATGTGTGTGTCTCTGAACCTAGGAACTGTACAGACAGGATGAAAAAGAACAAGTTCCTTACCTGCAACCATGATTCTTTGAATGTATTACCCTGACTTCTGTGGGTCGCATGGGAGACACCTTGATTCACTCCAAAATGCAAAGGTTGGGGAAATTAGCAGAGCACGGCAATAGCACAACAAGGGGCAGGGTAACCCAGCAGAATCTTTTACCCAATGTTTATGGGGTCAGGCCAAGCGAAAAGCCAAACAAATGTACTAATAAATTGTTTTTATTGATAAAAATATTGTCATGCACCAATGCACTCAGTCACTCATTCATGCACACAAGGCCTATCCGCAAGGAAAAGAGGTGAAAATTGATATGGGATTTAGTGGAGAGGGTGTAAAGGTGGCGATACTGTACGTATCCTGAAGTCTTTGGTCCAGGAAGCGGCGAGAAGGATGGAGCTCAGCAAAGAAAGGCAGCTGAGGGGATCACTCAACTGAGTGCCAGTCTGCTAGCATGGCAGGGAGTTCTCTGAAGAGACCCTCCAAAACTGGGACTACTTATAGGGCAGAACGTACCTCAAGGGCAGGCCCTCTCCCGGAAAGAACAACGGCCAGAACAAGGGGAAAAATGCTGCACAATAGCAATTGGATAGTTCGCATG
This sequence comes from Cyclura pinguis, assembly GCA_030412105.1. Taxonomy (NCBI): domain Eukaryota; kingdom Metazoa; phylum Chordata; class Lepidosauria; order Squamata; family Iguanidae; genus Cyclura; species Cyclura pinguis. Next base: position 93,204,665 of record CM059600.1, on the reverse strand, counting down.
ATTGGTTCATGCAGATTGACCTCGCCTTGTAGGATTTTCCAAAGTCAGAGTTGCTCAACCTGGGGAAAATCCAGTAATCCAATCAAGTGGCTGAGGACCCTTTGTTCGTGTGGACGTGTTTAGCCTGAGGTCTCCTAGGGAAAATGTGCCTGGGGATTTTCCAAGCCTTGACCTAGTTTTGGTTGTTCAACCTATTTGTCTATGTACCCACCTGGGCAACCTCTCTGGCATGGCAGGTATATCTGATATCAATTTAATATCCCCCCAGGATGGGCTCTGCCATTGAGGTAACAAATGGTTGTCTGAACCCATACAAATGGGTTTACTGTGCCTGCACACAGAGCTCCTATGTAAGGATTTTGATGGTATCCCTTCCTCCCTTGGTCCATGTGATCAGTCCAGTTCCCACTCAGACCCTCAATTTCCTGGACACTGAAACAGCAGCCAAGGAACTAGAGAGAGAGCATGATACACAGAGGGGAAGATGGGTAGGTATTGTGTGAGTTCACAGATCACTGCTTGAAGAACCACAGTTACAGGTGAGCAACTCGTCCTTCTTCTTTGTGTCCTCTGTGACTCACACAAATGGGAGACTAGCAAGCTGCTCAGCATAGGAGGTGGGAGTGTCATGTGACATAAGAAAACAACACAGCTCTCCCAAAGGCAGCATCAGCCCTGGACCTGACATCCAGCTTGTAATGAGTAATAAAGATCAGGGGCTGAGACCAACTAGCTGCCTTGCAAATGTCCTCCAGAATTATGCCTTTCAAGAAGGCCAGTGAGGCAGCCACAGCTCTGGTAGACTGACTATGCACACAAACAGGAAAGTCTTTCTTTGCCAGTTCGTAGATAGATGATTGACAATACCCACTTAGGGAGGCACTGAGATGACAAAGGCAGAGCCTTTTTGTTTGAAGAGTAGCACACAAAGAGTCTTTGAGACTGATGAAAGTCAGCAGTCCTATTGATGTAAAAGGCAAGAGCACTCCTGACATATGAACAATGTGGGGTATGGCCCATGTCTGATGTTGGGTTCTGCATGAATGCAGGCAGAACAATGTCCTGGTTCAGATGAAATGCTGATATCAATTTTGGTAGGAAGGAAATGTCTAGTCTAAGAACCTCCTTATCCTTGTGGAACTTCAAGTATGGTGGGTTCACATGAAGGACACACAGCTGCCCTGCTCATCAGGCAGACGTAACCGCCACTAAGAAGGCTGTCTTCTAGGTAAACAGACAAATGTCACAGACCACCATTGGCCCAAACTGTTTCTTTGAAAGCTGCAAAAGGAAAACCTCTAGGCTCCATTGAGGTGTAGGTCCTAGTACAGGTCGATGTAGATTCTTGTAGCCTTTTAGAAATTATTTAACCAATGCATTTGGAAGCAGGAAGGCTTGTTGAGGATTTGGTAGTTGGTAGAAATCACTACCAGGTGATGGAGAAGAGGGAGAGAAATATCTCTGTTAAATAGTGATAGTAGAAACTCCAGCATATGATGGACTTGTGTTTGGTGTGGAGAGATCCCCCAACAAGAATTTGGTCTGTTTATAAGCACAGAAGTGCAAAATAGCTGGCCTAAGCACAACTGCAATGATACATTGAATTGGTATGAAGATCTGCTAGAGAAATACTCCTCAAGCTGTCAGCCTTAGGATGTCCAGGTCTGGATGCCACACTTGCCAGCTGTACAGTGTTAGGAGATCCAGTCTCTCTAGCAGCCTGCTGTAGGAGACCTGAATAAAGTGTGGAAGAGGGCAAACCAAGGCTGTCTGGGCTACCACAGAGTAATTAGGATGCATTTCACCTTATCTTTGTGAATTTTGGCAATCGCCCTGGTGACAAGGGGACATTGAGGAATAGCATACATGATGGTGCCTTCCCAATGAAATAGGAAGGCAACACTGAGATAGCCTTTCCCCTGATGTGCTTAGGAACAGTACATCTGGCACTGCCTGTTCTGTGCTGAGGCAAAGAGATCCACCTCCAGAGTGCCCCATTTCCAGAACACAGTGTGAAGCATGCTGGGATGAAGTCTCCATTCATGGCAAGAGATTCCAGCCTTACTGAGAGTGTCAGCTAGGGTGTTTTCAAGGCCCAGAAGGCTTTCTTCACAGCCAAGATCTCAAGAGCACTGATGTGGATAGCATTCTTCTTCTGTCCAATGATCATTGACCAAGAAATCTTCCACACGAGGTCTTGAGCCTTCAAGTGGTCACTAATGTTGTGGGTTGATGTGGAAGGAAAAATGTGTCCACCTGGATGTTCAAGGAATCATAGAAATCATAGAATCATAGAAATGTAGAGTTGGAAGAGACCACACGAGCCATCCAGTCCAACCCCCTACCATGCAGGGATACCCTCAGAGCACTCCCAACAGATGGCCATCCAGCCTCTGCTTAAAAACCTCCAAGGAAGAAGACTCCACCACACTCCGAGGCAGCATATTCCACTGCCGGACAGCCCTGACTGTCAGGAAGTTCTTCCTGAGGTTCAGGTGGAATCTCCTTTCCTGCAGCTTGAATCCATTGCTCCTTGTCCTGGTCTCTGGAGCAGCAGAAAACAAGTCCTCTCCCTCCTCTACATGGTATCCCTTCAAATATTTAGACATAGCTATCATGTCCCCTCTTAACCTTCTCTTCTGCAGACTGAACATACCCAGCTCTCTAAGTCTATCCTCATAGGGCTTGGCTTCCAGGCCCTTCACCATTTTGGTCGCCCTCCTCTGGACCTGCTCCAGCTTGACCATGTCCTTCTTGAATTGGGGTGGCCAGAACTGGACACAGTATTCAAGATGAGGTCTAACCAAAGCAGAGTAGAGTGGTACCAGTACCTCCCTCGATCTAGACACCATACTCCTATTGATGCAGCCGAGAATTGTGTTGGCTTTCTTGGCTGCCGCATCACACTGCTGACTCATGTTCAGCTTGTGGTCTATTAAGACTCCTAGATCCCTTTCACATGTACTGCCATCCAGCCACATGTCCCCCATCCTATATTTCTGCATTCCACTTTTTCTACCTAAGTGTAGGACCTTACACTTCTCTCTGTTGAATTTCATTTTTGAGTCATCATTCCAGAAATTGATACATGGCCCTCAGTATGTTGAGACAAATTTGGGGAGAGTCAGAAGGTGTGTTGAAACAGGACTGGAACCAGGCTTGCAGAGGACCGATCTGAAACCTTGCATCAGGTTGTGGATGTGATAACTGAAACCCCTGTCAGAGCTGCTGAGGACGAGCAGCAGCTGTTGGTCCCTGTTGCTCAGGGTGGAGATGATGAGCAGCAGCTGTTGGTCCCTGTGGCTCTGGCTGGAGATGAGTCCTGCAGCTCAAGAGCTCCCCCTGCTGCCATGGACCAAGCAGGCTTGGACGTTCCTCTAGGGCAACAGGGATCTGATTCTGAAGATGCTTTGGAGCCTGCATCAATCAGCCCACAAACAAGGTGGAGACTCAAGAGAGCTGAGCAAAGGGAGGCTTCCTTGATTAAGTTCAAGACACAGTGACTAGCCACACCTGTGTCTTGGGCTATATAACTGCCTGCCTGGAAGCTTTCCTTTGCCTGTGACAAGCTTTCTACAAGCCCTCTCCTTGCTTTCAGCACCTGGCTCCTGATACCTTGGATTGATCTCTTGGCTCCAGACCCCTGGCTTTTGGAACTCTGACTATGGCTTTTGCTTGTCGCTCTGGCTTAGGTAAATGGACTTCCCTTGACTAAGTGCTTCCTTGACTCCTCCCGGCAGGACTCTGCTAGCTCTCCCACTCCCTTCTCTGGGCTGTCTCGCTGCCCGGGTCTCTGGCCCTGACAGTCAAGGTTGTGGAGGCCATGAACCCAATCAGCATTTAGACATCCCTGGCAGTCACTCTGTGGGTGTGTCAGCAACTTTCATCAAGTTGTTGAGACTTTTGTCTAGTAGGTAGGCAGTGGAGACATGAGAGCTGAGAATGACCCCCGTGAATTTGATCTTCTGTGTTGGCTGTAGCTAAGACTTCTTGTGATTCACAAGCGGTTCCAGCTCATTGAGGAGGCCAAATATCATGTTGATATTGGCAAGAAGACAGCTCTTGGAATGGGCAACAAGGAGCCAATTGTTGATGTAAAGAAATACAATAACACCTTGCTGCCTGAGCCATGCAGCCACAGTTGATGTGCACTTTGTGAAAACATGAGGTGCAATAGAAAGTCCAAAAGGAAGGATGAAGAATGATAAGCCTTTCTTCCCATGGCAAAACAGAGGAAGCACTGATGTGGCAGCCAGATTGTGATATGAAATATGTGTCATTCAGCTCCAGCATAGCAAACCAATCTCCTTCTTGCAATAGCAGCATGATGGTACTGAGAATGATCATCCAGAAGTGTCTAGACTGGATGTAAAAGCTGAGGTCCCTCAAATCCAGGATGGGATGAAGGCCTTTATCTTTCTTTGACATGATAAAATAATGGGAGAAGAAAAACTGTGCGACAGAGGAGTTGGGCATGGATTTGATGGCGACCTTGGGGAGAACACCATTGACTTCCTTGAGAAGTGCATTGGAAGGGGGAATACTGTGGACTACCCCCACAGGGGAATAGTCCCAAAATTCTATGTCATACCTCTCAGAATGATATCTAGAACCCAAGTACTGGATATTATAGCAGCCCAGATATGATGGTAAGATCATAATTTGTTGCTGAAGAGAGGAATGGTGGTGAGAAGAGGGCCAACAGGAGAGCCAAAGATAGCACTTGCACGGTTGCTGGACTTTTTGTGGAGAGACTGCAGATGGTATTTAGCAGCTGAGGAAGATTTTTGCTAGGAAGCAGCGGCAATGTTGATTGCTGGAGTGCTTGGATGTAAAGCACTGAAGCAATGCTTTATATCCAATGCCAGAAGATTGCCTGGACCATTCATAATGGGAACTGGACAACAAGTGGGCCTGAGTTTGGAATCCAAATTTCTTTTGCAGTTGTATGCATTTTATATGTATGCTTCAACTTGTCAACTGTCACCGTGTTAAAGATAGGTCCGCTCCCCATTGAACAGAAGGTCCTCTATAGTTATTCAACTTTGATGCGAAAATCCAGATGACTGTTGCCACTTGTGTTTTCTAAATTCAATAGCTCCTGTCAGTGCTTTGCCACTACAGTCAGTGACATGTCTTGTAGTGGTCAACTGTTGGGCGGTGAGACTATAAACTTCTGTCTACAGTGCTCATGCCAGTTATTTGTCATCGTCTGACAACTTTGCCAAAAATGGTGTTGTTCTCTCCCACAAGTTTTACTGATAAGCAGCCATACAAGCCTCATAATTGGCATTTCTGAAGGAGAGGAACGCAGTGGAATATAATTTCTTGGCTAATATGTCCAATTTCTTGCTGTCTTTATTGGCAACACATTAGTTGAAGGCGCACACACACACATTCACACACATGCACTACAAAGAAGATGCATCTGCTCCTCTACACTGCCTTCCCTCTAAGATTTAAACTTAAAAACAGCCTACGATAATCCAGTGTTCTCCAGATATGCTGCACTATGGATCTTATTGTCGTCAGTAAGTGCCATGCTGGGCAGTGATGACAGGAGTTGTAGTTCAGTGCAGCCTGGTTGGGGGAGGTTGTGTTACTATATACTACCACCCCTCCTATGAAATGTACAATTTTTATAATTATTAATGACTGGAGAACATGATTGAAGTCACACTAACCAGAAAACATGTTTCATCTGATCTGAGATGTGTTCAGGGTCAGAAGTCCAGAGAGGATTAGGCGGGAAAACCCGGGGCTGATGAGTTTGTGCTAATACTTTTACCACTCCAGTCTCTTTGCATTTCCAAATACAGTGAAAGACAAACTGACCAGCTTGGTGAGGAATCAGAGATTATACCTTGATCTTATCCTATGGAGATATTCCCTATACACCTTACCTGACTGAACATTAAGAGATTGTCAGGAATTCTATCAATGTTTTGTCACTCCCAAGTAAAACAATCAGCCCATTCTGGACCCCTTGTGAATCCTGTGGGAAAGCCATTATGGCTTTGTTAACACACCCCTTCTGGCTATCAAATAAGGGTACGAAAACCCTAGCTTTGATCCTAGCCATTCACAGTACTTTGGACCTAACAACATTGTGCATGGTGCCCCAGATTACTGTTCCTCTGTGCTACCCTCCAATGTTGTCTGAGCCACTCTCCTATGACCAGTGGTGGAGCTTGGACTGTGTGGAGGGGGGGCCGGAGGGGAGGGGGCTAAAGCACGAAGGGCATGGCCACTGTGCATGGGGATGTGGCTGCGGTACGTGGGGGCATGGCCAGGGCATGCAGGGGCATGGCTGTGGGTTGGGATGCCCCAAATCATTGCTGCCCAGGTTGAACTGTCCCCCCCACCCCCTGTCCCTACGTGACTGCCTATCACCCCCTTCTTCATCACCCAAAGTTTTTTTAAAAAAATAGAAGTAAAACAGTAACAGTAATTTCCCAAACAATTAACAGAAATGTAGGAATGGTTCCTCGTTTGCACAGATAATTGTAGCCAATGCCATGTCCTATATTCGGACACAATACAGAGGCAATGTATATTAAGTAATTAATTAAGGTTGGTGTTGATGAAACTTTCTCAGTGACCCCTCTATTTTAAACTGACATATGCCATCTCCATTAATGGGCTGGGTATAATTTTGTAGTGGCTGTCTCTCTCTCTTTCTTACCAACAGGCATCTGTTGTTGCTTCACTTTTTTTACTTCATAGAGTTGTAAAATTTCCAGAAATTTTGAAGCCATGGAAGGGGGTGGGGTCTGTTTTTTTTCCCCAGAAAAAATGGAAAAAGATATTGGCAGATGATAAGTTGAAAGTCATGTTGTTACTTAGGAACTTTAAATGCATTCTATATCCCTTGTTTAGCCATAAAATTATTGTGTTTGATATTTTAAAAGTACAGTTTATTCATAATATAATTACAAGTAAAGCTAAATTGGTTACAAATGAAGCAACAGCATTCTGAACTGTAAGGAACTATATAGAAACTCTTTGATTTTGCCAGCATGAAGAGCAGGCAACTCTCCTCCTAGATTAATAAGATAGAGAAAATTATTTTATCTCTAGTGATTCTTCCATACTGTCCAGCAGACATAACACACTCATTCCCATAAAAAGAAATGAGAAGAGGAAACCAAGACCAAGAATTAACTGGCACTGTTACTATTTTACATAAAAACCTTCCTCTTAAAATTCTTTTTAGAAATGATTTGGAGGCAATACACCTGTGAATGCTTTGGGTCTGTGTGAAGCACCCAAGGTCACCCAGTGGATTTCCATGGCTGAGTGGGCAATCGACTCCTGGTCTCCAGGGTCGAGTCCAGCACTCCAACCACTGGCTATACCTTTTCGGCTCTCCTTCAGTTAAATTGTTCCACACTGCTACCATGCTACTTCTTGTTGTTGTTTTTCTCAGATCCCTTTCTCATTACATTTCTTAATTTCAATCTGGGAATTGGTTGCCTAATTAAGCACCCAAGATATTGTTCCTCACAGGGCCAGATTGCTCTATTTATGTTATAGGCTGCTTTGATCAAAAGTCTGTGTGTTTTTGTGCTGCACAGGAATGGGGAGGATTAAGCTGGCATTGATTTTCTTTTTCAGGATTTGCGTAAAAGGGCAACATTTGTGGCCAGAATTCTTATAACCTCAGTTCTGCTAGTTGAAATTGCTGAATCATTTTCAAGGGCAGCCCACACATAATGCAATGCAATAATAATCTGAGATTATCAGAGAATGAGTCATGTAGTCAGGTTATCTCTGTCCAGGAAGGGCTGGAAAGTGGAGAACCAGTGAAAGCTGATAAAAAGATGACCTAAATGACAGAGGCCACACATTTATACTGACAACACTGAATTATTCCCCAGGCTGCATACCTTCTCTTTCATATGGGATTGCACACAGGTCAAAGGACATGGAGTTGGGCAGAAATCTCCAGAACAACTTCTGAAATTGACCCTGTGAATAATGGTAGCAACATTGTATCACCATGCCCAGCCAATCCCAGTCCTCTGATTTATTCCAGCCAGATGGCATGGCTGATGGCATTTAAAGTTGTGGTGTTTCTTCAAGTTGTTTCTGATTTATGGTGACCCTAAAGCAAACCTATCACAAGGTTTTCTCAGAAAGATTTATTGGGGGAGGGAGTTGCCTTTGCTTTTGTCTGAGGCTGAGATAGTGTGATTTGCTCAAGGTCGCCCAGTGGATTCCTGTGGCTGAGTAGGAATTTGAATCCTGCTCTCCAGAGTCATAATCCAGCACTCAAACCATGGCACGTCACTGCCTCTCAATGGTATTTAAAGCCACTATGAAATCAAGGGGAATCAACACAACCAGTTCCCCATTGATCTGTACAACTGGATGATCAAAGCTGCTTCACTACCAAATCTCATATTGAAACAGGCTAGACAACCAGTTTCATTTAAAAGTACCCAAGACAGCCACTGTCACAATCCATTCTAGCTTGCTAAGAGTAGTACTAGGATTTGGCTTTGCAGAAGTGATTTTATACTTTTGAAATTCTATCAACCAGGGCAATTCTCTCCAAACACCTTATCTTTCTTTCAAATTTGGTTGTGACTGTCACAGTATGCGGAATGCACAGCAATCTTAGTTGCAATTATCAGTAAACCATTGAGGTTTATCTCCACCTTTTTTGAAAAAAAAATTCCAACAATGGAGAGGGGTCTGGACTGGGACCACAGCATGTGGAAACAGAAAATTGCTCCCACAGTGGGCAATTCCTGGAAAGAATTCTAGGCTGTGGGTATGCAGTTACCTGATCAACATACTGGCTATCTCTAGCCTCAGTTTAGGACAATGCTCTTTTGTATGGAAAGGGAATATGTGTTTACATTCCTACTGAGAGGGAAGTTATTTCTCTTGAAGGACCTTCAATAGCACAGAGTGTGATCTTAAGCATATTTAGTCAGAGGTAAGTCCTTCAGGAGTCTACCTTGCTGTCCACCCCCAAGAAATCATATACACATTTAGATAGACTATAGGACTACAACCTTAACAGGATGATTTTCAAGACAGTTACAAATGGATGTGGAACAACACTATTTTTATGGAGACTACGGAAAGAAATAAATTCTCCATGGTTTTGCCTGCTTCCATGAACTGCAGTAGGTAATTTCATGACATAAAGGAAGTCCGTTGTAAGGCGTTAAAAAGAGAATTTTGTCACCCCAAGGGATCTGATTTATAGTGGCTGATGTGTTCATGAACCTTAGCTCAGTCACTCTAGTTCATGGAGTTGACTGTGTCTTGTGTGTTTCTAGGTGAGCTGTTATGCTCGCCCCACTTTTCCAAGTGGCGAGAAGTTCCAGGGATAGCACTTCCCAAGCCTCATTTCCTTAAGAAGGAAGGAGCAGTCTGAGAACAAACCAAGCCTGAACTCTCCTTAGAAACCAAAATGACCAAGCTACTACAGCTACGCCCATGAGCTCAAAGGGCCTTTAAAGTGTCGAGGCAATGCAGAGCTACAATTCACTGAGCAGACTCCCTTCTTTGTGCACTGTGCTGTAACGAAATAATTTGCTAAGCCAATTTCATCACATACTGTGGAAAAATTCTTAGTTATCAGAGTCACCAAAAGGTTGCATCTTCACAGAATGTGATGCAACCAAGGAAGGTCTAGATATTCAGAGAACATCCATGATGTGGTCCCACAGCCTTGCTTACTAGTCCTTCTTAACAAGTTCCAGCTGTTTCTCTCCCCAAAATTCAGATGGATGGGCTGCAACAAGTGGCTTGGCAGAAGGGTATATATGAAAAAAAAAAAAGACAGGTGAATCAGTCCTCTTGAAGACTTTTTTTTAAACTGATTCTGGATTGTTTAAACAGAGCACTGCCTGGTTCATGCAAATTCAAAGGTTTTATGAAAGCATATATTACTCATGGTATTGGATAGGATGGGAAGAAAGACATTTGATGCTAGGGAAACCAAATCGTATGAGCCATGGTTCCGGTAATGTTCTGCTTACTAAGATGTGTCCTTTCTATCTACCTTCAGTGTCCTATCTGCTGTATCCTCTGTCTTCAGAAGCCATGAATATAGTTGGATTTCTGTTATTCCTCCAAAGGGGGATGGGATGTTCCTAAAGAGATCTTAACTCAAATGTTTGCTATTCTGATTCGTTAAAGTTGTCTGGTGGGCCCTGAAGTCTGTCTCAAAGTCTCTCTCCACTTCATTGAGAGATATCCTATAAGGGCCATACTGATTTGTTAGTAGCACAAAGCCTCTCTAGGCTTTTTGGTGTTGATGCTGTATTCTCTGAGGCCCTCCTGGGTCTGCGCTGATTTCCTTGTCCTCAGTGTATCTCTCATGAGATAAAGTTCCAGACATTCCCACAGACCTGGCCACTGACTGAGCTGTTGGCTCACTTCATCAACATTAACGTCTCTTTATTTTTTCCACACTGTACTCATATAATGTATGAGAAGAAACTGTCAGAAAGTGAGGCATGAAAGGTTGGATAGAGAGAGAGAGAGATTGGGTGGAAAGTGTGAGAGTTGCCAGTCCTGAAGAAGAAGGTTGAAGCGGAGTAGCTCAGACAGCATCTACGGGTAGCAAAAACAAACAAAGGTCTGGGCTCCATGTATTACATCCAAGTACTACAATTTTCTGGGGTCGAAGCTGGGGTTTATGTATCTTATTTCCTACCCTGAAGGAGAGTGCATAGACAAAGTGGTAATTGGTTTCTCATAGGGTTGACAAAAGAATCTGAAATGGACTGATTGTCTTAACTCTCTTAACTCAATGACAAAATATTGATGGGAGTCATGACAATCTCTTAACGACTGGTTGGACGGGGGACTAGAGAGGATTGTGATAACTGAAGCCCCTGCCAGAGCTGCTGATGACGAGCAGCAGCTGTTGGTCCCTGTGGCTCTGGCTGGAGATGAGTCCTGCAGCTCAAGAGCTCCCCCTGCTGCCATGGACCAAGCAGGCTTGGACGTTCCTCTGCCTGCTCCTTTAGGGCAACGGGGATCCAGCTGTGATCCTGAGGATGCCCTGCAGCCTGCGTCAATCAGCCCACAAACAAGGCGGAGACTCAAGAGAGCTGAGCAAAGGGAGGCTTCCTTAAGTTCAAGAAGCGGTGACTCGCCACACCTGTGTCTGGGCTATATAACTGCCTGGCTGGAAGCTTTCTTTTGCTTGTGGCAAACTTTCTACAAGTCCTCTCCTTGCCTGTTCCTTGCTTCCAGCATCTGGCTCCTGATACCTTGGATTGATCTTCTGGCCCCTGGATTTTGGACTCTGACTATGGCTTTTGCTTGTTGCTCAGGCTTAGGTAAATGGTCTGCCTATGAGTAATTGCTTGCTTTCACTCCTCCTGGTGGGACTTTGCTATCTGTCCCTCTCCCTTCTTTGGGCTGGCTTGCTGCCCAGGTCTCTGACCTTGACAAGGATATCCATAGGGCAGGATCACAGTATGATCCCTGATTCCTTCACTTGGGCAGTTTGGCCTTCTATTGTATTCAAGTGTGTGTGTATCCTGAGGTCTTGAAAGGATTATCACAAACCCATTAGCATTGGGTTTTCCCACCTAATCCTCTCTGACCTTACAGCTTGACTGTGTCTGAGGTGAGCCAGAACTGGCAACTTGCTTCTGGACAGCATGCTTTCAAATGTGTTTTCCAGTCATAAATATATTTATGAAAACAGCAGAGTGGGAGTGTAGGGTGTGGTAACACTATGCTATGGTATATGCTGGGAAGAGACCTCAAAGATGACTGTGGAAGGCAGATGGAAGCAGTCTGACCATAAAAATATCAGGGGAAATCCAGAATGGACTCCTCTGCTTCAGCTATTTCCATTTCAGAGTAGATTTCCCTGCCCACAGTCCATGACACACTGTAATATTGTGATCCGTGTAATACTTTCATACAGCTGCTATATTCACATGACCTTTCTTCATCTTTCTGCTACATCCCACAACACCCCAACCACACTGGCTTGAAAGTCCTGCCCTTTCCCTGCCAACAGAAGTTGATGTGCTTCTGTTCACAATGTTGTACAAGCCCCTGGCCACACCTAACATGGAAAGGTTCTGGTAACACTCTTTAAATCCAAGTGGAAGACAGAGGAAAGGTGAAGTCCTGAATTGTGGATTCCACCATTTTGTAGTTGTAGTGCTGTACACTAACAACTGTCTTCATGTTGCCTATTTTGCTTCCATCTTTTTTCAGTTTTCTACTTGTTTTTGTCATCAGGGTAAGGTTTGTTGTGGCAGCAACTTGCCACTAATTTATTCTTTTTTGGTAATGGCATGCCATGCTGCCATGTTGGCAGCAAAGAGGACAGAATAGATAAGAGGTAAGGGACTCCTAGCCAGCTCTGCTACCATTCTTGATGCTTGTGGCCACGTAGGTCTTCAGAACAAAGTGGTTTTATCAGTTCTCCACTCTAAAGTGAAGGTGGGAACCATCTTGTTCTTTGCCTAAGATAGTAAAATATATTGAGCTGGCCCTGCAGCAGAAAGGTTAAGCTTACATATACAAACTACCAATTTTCTACTTCTTATAACAGTCTGCATACTGTTTCTCCTGCAAGACCCAGCTGTTGGCAGTTCATCATATATCTTCACTTGCAACTTATTTTAATACCCTTCTTCACAGGGGCCCTACATACTCTATCCTGAGTTTCTTGGAGGAAGGGCATGATATACATGTCACAAATGAATTGCTGCTTTAATTATGCCTTTAGGATAGGCTAGTTAGTCTAAAGAACTAGATGTAATGGGGCAGCCTTGAGAGTCATTGTCTATTTTCCACCAGCTCTCTTAGTTTTGAGTAAATCAAGGCCATTTTTGGCTCAGCAAATGAACTGGTGCAGTTATGTCATAGAACAGTTATGACATAACTAGTGCAGTTATGTCATAGAACAGCAGTATAATAGTTTATGATAATCCCAGAGTAATACTGCAGCAATTATTTCCTGCCTTATAAGAAGGACAAAGGAGGTAGAAGAGGAGAAAAAAAGAAATGGAAATGTGGCAGAGCAGTTTATATTTCACATCTTGGTCATATTGAGAAAAGATTAATTCAACTAGTTTTTCTTGTAGGGGAGCTTTGTTTTGTGTGAGTGTTTCAAGTGTACACATGCTGTAGCATTGCCTAGGGGTAGTGCTGACATCTTTTCCCTTTTACTTTCAACATTTTATCTCAAGCATCTGTCAACCTGCAATGTTTTCCTTCTGAAGTTTAGGAAAGGAGCCCTCCTCTGTCTCCCACTCGTGGGAGCAATACATTATAGGTGGACGTGGGACTGAATTTTCTCTACTGTAGTACCCTGTTTGTCAAAACCTCTCCCCTAGGAGGACTGATTGGAGCTGAGGCTTCAATGTGGCTTTTTATTAAAGTCTCCGAATACTAACTGCTGTTGTCCAATATGCATAACTTCTTGGTTCTAAACTGTTTGAACCTTTAAGCTGTTTTAACTTGTTAAAACCATATATTTAAGTAACCGTATAAGTAACATAAGTAACCATATGTTTAAGTAAGTCTGTCTATAATATTATTCTAAATTCTGAATTTTTGATTGATTTTACTACTACGATGCTTTAGATCCCATAACAGACCGGGACATAAATAGTTCAGTAAACAAACACACTTTCCCCATATCGCTACCATATGGGATGAAATTGGTAAATATCACCCACTTCACTGTGAAACTCTCACTGTCCAACCTTTCCTCTCTTTTCCTTCAGTTAGCCTTGTGTGAGTGTGAGACTGCTTGTGTGTGTGATTGCATTTCCCCCAATAAAACAAACAAGCTTGCTTTTGGATCTCCGGCTGGATCTTCCCTGCATTAATACTGGTAGACATAGGTGTAAAAGATCTCGTAAGGTTACTCCCCTCCCACAGGCTTCCTCTTTGAGTTAATATTCCCCATCATTTCATGGTGGCACTGGCATCACAAGTGGACCGTTGAGTCACCCACCTTTTGGGGTAACAAGTCCATCCAGAGAACTACACTATACATTTATAGCACTTTACTTCAACTATCCTGATATTTGTTGGCAGTCAAACTCTGCCAAGACCCAAGGTCCAATAGGTTTCTCGCCTGCCTTGCAGACAATTTCATGGTCCAGAAGGTGGAAGAGGTGACAAGGGGAGCGACTATTTTAGATCTGATCCTGACCAACAGAGATGACCTTGTTGATGAGGTGGTGGGATCCTTAGGGGGGAGTGGCCATGCTCATTTGGAATTTGTTATTCAGTGGGAAGGAGAAGCCAAGTGTAGCCAGACATGCATCCTAGACTTTAAAAAAAGCTGATTTCTGTAAATTTAGGGAGTTACTTGCTGAAATCCCATGGTCAAGAAAGGAGTTCATGATGTATGGGAGTTTCTTAAAAGTGAGATACTGAAGGCACAATTGAAAACTGTGCCAATAAGGAGGAAAAATGGCAGGTGTCTAAAGAAACTGGAATGGTTGACTAAAGAACTCTCAGCTGAGCTAAGGGTTAAAAGAAACATGTACAGGAAATGGAAAAATGGTGAAACCACCAAAGAGGAATTCAAGCCAATAGCCAGGATATGTAGGGGAAGGTCAGAAAAGCTAAGGCACAGAATGAACTCAGGGTTGCCAGAGACATTAAAAACAATAAAAAGGGCTTTTTTAAGATATGCCCGCAGCAAAAGGAAAAACAAGGAAAAACAAGGCAGAACTACTCAACACCTTCTTTGCCTCAGTTTTCTCCCAAAAGGATGAAGTACTCAACCTGGGGGTGGGGAGCAAGTGAGGAAGGGGGAGGGGGGAATGCAGTACAGAATAAGTAGAGAAGTAGTACAGGAATATCTGGCTAAACTAGATGAATTCAAGTCTCCAGGGCCAGATGAATTACATGCAAGGATATTAAAAGAACTGGCAGGCGTCATTTCAGAACCATTTGCAATAATCTTTGAGAACTCCTGAAGAACAGGAGAAGACTTAGCAGACTGGAGGAGGGCAAATGTCATCCCCATCTTCAAGAAGGACAAAAAAGAGGACCCAAATAATCGCTCGGTCAGCCTGACATCAATACTATGAAAGATCCTAGAGCAGATCATTAAACAGTCAGTTTGTAATTACTTAGAAAGCAATGCTGTAATCACTAAAAGCCAACATGGATTTCTCAGAAATAAGTCATGCCAGCCTAATCTTATCTCTTTTTACAATAGGGTTACAAGCTTGATAGATGAAGGGAATGCTGTAGACATAGCATATCTTGATTTCAGTAAGGCCTTTGACAAAGTTCCCCGTGACATTCTTGTAAAGAAACTAGTAAAGTGCAGGCTGGGCAGGGCTACTGTTAGGTGGATTTGTAATTGGTTGACTGACTGAAACCCAAAGGGTGCTCATCAATTGCTGCTTTTCATTCTGCAGAGAAGTGACTAGTGGGGTGCTGCAGGGTTTTGTCCTGGGCCCAGTGCTATTCAACATCTGCATCAATGACTTGGATGAAGGAGTAGAGGGCACACTGATCAAATTTGCAGACAACACCAAATTGAGAGGGGTTGCTAATACCGCAGAGGACAGGATCAAATTTCAAAATGACCTTGACAGATTGGAGAGCTGGGCCAAAGCTAAAAAATGAATTTCAACAGACAGAAATGTAAGGTCCTACACTTAGGCAGAAAAATGGAATGCACAAATATAGGATGGGGGACGTGTGGCTGGATAGCAGTACGTGTGAAAGGGATCTAGGAGCCGTGGTAGATCACAAGCTGAACATGAGTCAGCAGTGTGATGAGGCAGCCAAGAAAGCCAACGCGATTCTTGGTTGCATCAATAGGAATATGGTGTCTAGATCAAAGGAGGTAATGGTACCACTCTATTCTGCCTTGGTTAGACCTCTCTTGGAATACTGTGTCCAGTTCTGGGCACCTCATTTCAAGAAGGATATTGACAAGCTGGAACATGTCCAGAGGAAGGCAACCAAAATGGTGAAGAGTCTGGAAGCCATGCCCTATGAGGAACGGCTTAGGGAGCTGGGTATGTTTAGTCTGCAGAAGAGAAGGTTAAGAGCGGATATGATAGCCATGTTTAAATATTTGGAGGGCTGTCATGTTGATGAGGGAATGGGCTTGTTTTCCACTGCTCCAGAGATTAGGACAAGGAGCAATGGATTCAAGCTGCAGGAAAGGAGATTCCACCTGAACCTCAGGAAGAACTTCCTGACAGTCAGAGCTGTCCAGCAGTGGAATATGCTGCTTCAATGGAGTGTGGTGGAGTCACCTTCTTTGGAGGTTTTTAAGCAGAGGCTGGATGGCCATCTGTCGGGAGTGCTTTGATGTGTGTTCCTGCATGGCAGGGGGTTGGACTGGATGGGCCTTGTGGTCTCTTCCAACTCTATGATTCTATGACCTTGGCAGGATGCAGAAATGTCCATTGCCTAGTTGCTTGCTTCTTCTTAAATAAAAGTAATACTTGTTGCTCTGAAGCAAAGTAAGCCTGTTGCATTGTCTTTCCTTAGCATGAGAGGAAATACATAAAAAGTGAGGACACATTCTAGCTAGGTGAACTCCCTAGCCCTCTTCAAGAACTAAACACTGCATTTATTTCAGAGGTTTGGTTTCCCATCTATAATCAGTGGTGACAATCCATGAAGACAGACCAAGGTTTTGTTGGCAGTGTAGCATTTAAATGTTTAAAATAGGCTCTAATACATGTGTAGAAACAACTAGGACACTGTCTCCCCTCTTCCAAGGCTCCAGGGTTTCTGCTTAATCTTTGGATCTGTATTTTAAGTTACTGTGTAGGAGATCAAGGCACAATGATAAGGCAGTCTCAATGCCTCTACTTGGCTTTCCCTTCTGTCATCTAGGCTGAGAAATGGTTTGGCACTGATTGAAGGCCAGGGACAAAGTACACATCTGTGTGCACGGAACACAGAAATCTTTCAGAAAATGATATAGTGCGTTACAGTTAGGCGTAAAGGAAACAAAACTCTTGGGGACAGGCTTGGGAAATTCTGTTCTAGGAAGTTCCTTGAAGACAGTGCACTTACTATTTGGCATAATTGTCCATTAACAGAACTTGGAAAGGTGACTCAAAACATTCTACAATATGCTTTTAATCTAGAGAAATGTTTGAGTTCCTGGTCAATTATTGTGGTCATTTACAAAATGGATCTGGATGCAACTTCTTCCAACTGTATTAGGACTGTTTCATGTAGGAGAAAAAAAAACATGAAGCCAATCAAAGTTGGTTGCGAATTATGTTATTTCACCATGGGGCAATTAGTTAACATTATTTTATTTTTAAAAAACCATATCCTGCTAGGTTCTCCTCTGCCCCTCCCCACAAACTTTCAGAAAGCTTGGAACAGGTATATAGAACAAGGAGAGCATTGGACTATGACCCTGGACACCAGCATTCGATTCCCCACTCAGCCATGGAAACCCTCTGGGTGGCTTTCGGCACCTCGCATATACTCTCAGCCCCAGAAAACCCCATGATAGGTTTGGTCATAAGTCGGAAATGACCTGAAGGCACACAACAACAACACACAGTACAAGCAAATTCGCAAGCCAGAGTGGTACAGTGGTTTGAGAACTGGAGGAGGCCTCTGGGAGACCAGGA
The DNA here is from genome assembly GCA_030412105.1 of Cyclura pinguis. Taxonomy (NCBI): domain Eukaryota; kingdom Metazoa; phylum Chordata; class Lepidosauria; order Squamata; family Iguanidae; genus Cyclura; species Cyclura pinguis. The sequence continues at coordinate 93,187,077 of CM059600.1, read as the reverse complement.
TTGGAATTCTCACTTGGCCATGAAAACCCACTGGACAAGGTTTTCATGACCAAAAGAGAATTTGAATCCTGATCTGATAGCACTGGATAGGCAAGTCACACCTTTACAGGCTCAGAGGAAGGCAATGACAGACAGCCTCCTCTGAAGAAATCTTGCCAAGAAAGCCCTGTGGTATGTTCACCTTGGGGTAACTATAAGTTGGAAATGACACAACAACAACAACAAGCAAGTCCACAAAATATAATCAACAGCTACCAAAAAATATCATTAATAAACCCCAGAAAATGCCAATAACTTGTCAAAACAGCAACTTGTAAATCTGAAAAACTGAAATGGAGACACAGAAAAGAGAATAGTCTTAACACATGCAGAAGAAGGAGAAAAGGTTGTTCCAGGTTAATTCCGTCTTGAACAAGCGGGTTTGGGACAAATGCTTACAGTCAAAACTTGTTGGAGGTTTGGGGAATCTCAACAAGGAAGGACTTCCACAGAGTGGATGTCATTATTCAAAAGGCCCCAAATCCTTTCTGCATTTCAGTGGACTTTGGAGGACTGAGGGCCCCATCCAGAACAGGGCCTCAGATGATGAACAAAGCATTGTCATATCCCCTAATTGCCCCTGTTTGGCAGAGGCAGTCCCAATTAATCCTCTGCCTTCCACATTTTCAGCTGTTTTTAAAATGTTGCAGTTTTTCTCTCTTCCTCTCATTCCCACATTTGCCCTTAGCTTGCTTCAACTGCTGCAAAGTAAGTTCAATGAGCAAAACTAGTTCTACTCTGCTTGCTAATGTTGTGTGCTTTCAAGTCGTTTCTGAGTTATGGTGACCCTAAGGTGAAGGTGAACCTATTATGGCATTTTCTTGGCAAGATTTCTTCGGAGGGGGCTTGCCTTTGCCTTCCTCTGAGGCCAACAGAGTGTGACCTGCCCAAGGTCATCCAGTGGGTTTTCATGGTTGTGTGGGGATTCGAACCCCAATCTTTGGAGTTATAGTCCAGTGCTCAAACCATGACATCATGCTGCCTCTCTTTGTACTCAGTTAAGTGGGAGCAAAGAAAAGGAGAGGAGGAAGAAGACTCTTGCCCTTCCCAGTACATTCAGACAAAAGCAAACTACTGCAGTCTCTCTCAGCTTGCGTCTTCTTCCTCATTAATCTTTTTGCCATACAGATGACACATGGCTCAGTTTTCATCTGTGAAATTTTGGCAGGTGTGCATTATGGGCTTGATGAAATACAGCTTAGGGCAAAACTAGTGATGGCAACAGATCTCTCTGAACTCAAGGTGGGCTCTCATATTTTACAACAAAAGGAATGTACAGGTGAGAAGAACAAAACCTTTCTACACCCACAAATTAAACCCCTTTCTAGCTTTTGCTCCCAGTCAAGTTCAGAAGAAAGGCCTTCAGCGAGCAAAGACTGCATGGAAGTAAGCCATGGGGGAGGAGTTAATGTTCCCCAGTGTCCAACAATGTGCCTCTGACTTCTAAAAATCAAACCCCATTTTTATATGTGATTGGGTGGCATTTTGGATCTGTGATTGTCTTCTCTAATTTGTCTCATTTGAACAAATCCAGAATGACACAACCTTTACTCAGGCACACAGCTGGCATGTCACATTCAAAGCTGCTGTGTGAGAAAGGAGACTAATAATCCACTGTTGAAAGGTGGGCATGTGAAGGAGCACCACTGGGGAGCTGCTCGAATGAAAACGTCTTTCTAAGAGGCAGAGTATCAGGGCTTCCACGGGCTCAGCACACGTGAGACTCTGAGATTTGTGTGATAACCGTCTCTTGTGACAAACACTGCAGCAGCAGTAAGAAGAGAGAAAGCAGCTTGACTTCTTTGTGTGGCAGACTGTGTAATAAGGCTCATGTGGTGAGTGAAGCAGATGCGCTCTACACTGGACTCATCATAATAATTGCTGTGGATGAGTGTTAAGGGCACATGGGAAGGTCTTATGCAGCTACCTGTCCAGCAAAAAGACCAGCAAAAAGTGGCAATCTCTCAGCACTTTCGAAAGAAAGAACGAAAGAAAGAACGAAAGAAAGAAAGACCTTACATTGCAAAATGTATTATGTGTTTTAAGTATAAATGGGTCTGTCTTTGAGAGAGGAAGAGAAAATGAATGACTGTCAAACATGGCTGTATCACATGCATAGACAGGATGGCCTGTTGGTTTCTCTTGCCTGGATCATCTGTTGCTATGGTTGTTCACAGAAGTAGAATTAGAAGGGTTAGGATATCATAATCATCATTCCCCACCTTCAAAATTAGATATGATTACTACTTAACAGCATTATGACCAAGCTGGGATATGAACTTCTGTCCCTCTGTTCTAAGTCCAACACTTAAAACCACACAAATGGTATCAACACTGAAATGCAGTGGCAGAAAAACGAAACAATTAATGCACTGAGTTTACAAAATGAAAATGAAAATTAATAATAATAATATGCATAATTATAATTTGCATGGTATAGCAAAATAGATGCCCAGATTTGCATATCTGGAATGTGACAGCCCTAACTACAGCACCCAACATCCCTGACATTTGACTATGTTGGCAGAAGCAGATGGGATCTGTAGTCTAACAACACTTAGAAGGTCTCACCCTGGTGTACAACATCTTCTGGTTTGCGTTTGTGAAGTAGTAAAAGCCGGCATGGTGTGGTGGTTTCAGTGCTGAACTACGACCCTGGAGACCAGAGTTCAACTCCCTGGTCAGCTATGGAAACCCAGCAGGTGATCTTGGGTGCATCACACACTCTCAGCCCCAGAAAAACCCATGATAGGCTTGCCTGAGGGTTGACGTAAGTTGGAAACAACTTGGAGGCACACAATGAAAACGACAAACCCAGCTGCTAACACTGCCGGTCAGCCAGGGTTTTCTCATAGCTGGTGAAAATGAAAAGTATATCTATCTATAGCCAGTTGTATCTGTTTGATGGAGCGTACTTACTCTTAGACAGGTCAAAGGGTGAGAGTATGCACCAAGTGTACATTTGTCCTCCTAGAGTGAAACAAACCAAATTTTTAGTGTACTCCAATATATGTGTTTTCAGAAGTAAATCCCACTCACTTCAATCAGGCCTACTCCCAAGGTAAGTGGATATAGGACTTCAGTCTGAACTTTCAAGGTAGTGTGCCATATGTTTAGGTATGTTTAGTCTGCAGAAGAGAAGGTTAAGAGGGGACATGATAGCCATGTGTAAATATTTGAAAGGATGTCATATTGAAGAGGGAACAGGCTTGTTTTCTGCTGCTCCAGAAACTAGGACAAGGAACAATGGATGCAAACTACAGAAAAAGAGATTCCACCTGAACCTCAGGAAGAACTTCCTGATGGTCAGAGCTGTCCAGCAGTGGAATATGCTGCCTCGGAGTGTGGTAGAGTCTCCTTCTTCGGAGTTTTTTAAGCAGAAGCTGGATGGCCATCTGTTGGGAGTGCTTTGATGTAGGTGCCTGCATATAAGGGGGTTGGACTGAATGGCCCCTAGGGTCTCTTCCTACTCTACTATTCTATGATTCTATATTTCAGGAATAACCTGTAGTTGTTACCTTGTCACCCCTTTTTAACAAAAAGACTATTGCAGAACTGGCAGACTGTGAGAGGAGGCAAATAGCCTTTCAATCACAGGTCCCCAAGGCTTCTGGGTATGCTATTGTCATTCTTTTTATAGAAGTGGGTGTGTGGGATCTGAGTGAATCTGGGAGGCATGGTGGGCTGCATGTGGCACACGGGGAACACTTTGTTGTTGTGTGCCTTCATATCATTTCTGACTTAAGGTGACCCTATCAGGGGTTTTCCTGGGACTGAGAGTGTGTGATGTGCCGAAGATAATCCATTGGGTTTCCACTGCCAAGCAGGGAATCGAACCCTGGTCTCTAGGGTTGTAGTCCAGCACTCAGACCAGTATACCATTTGCCTACCCTCAGTATAACCTGACAAACAGTTCTGTAGAACTTGAAAGCTCACACACTTTTGCTGCATTTTGGTTGGGCCCAATAAAGACATCGCCCTAATGGGAATTTTGTTTTCAGTTAGGCTCACATGGCTACCATTGTTTGTATGTTTGTTTGTTTGTTGTAACTTCCAATACAGCAATCAACATTAGACTTTCTTACTCAGAACAATGACTTGTCTAGTCTCGTCATGTTTTGACTTGGATAATTACCCTGAAGCAAATAATCTGAACACAGAACCAGCCTGCCCAGTCGAAGTTCTGCTCAGGTCAGATTACAAAAGGCTATAGGGCCACAAACCTAGCATTTATTGTGCTCAAGCAAGAGAACACTGAACTTGCTTCGCTGCAATTTGTGGCACCTTTTTCTGAATAACCAGCAGTGTGTAAACACACACACCTGTTGTGGTGGAGGATACACCTATACCTTTAAACATCATTTGGCTTAAAGGAAAAATTGTGTTTACAGAACTGTGTTTATTTCCCTGTTGTACAGCAGCCAAATGTTTTTCCGAGATCTTGATATCTTTGCCGCATTCCTACCTTTGAGACTCTGCTCTGTCTCTATTCAAAGCATTCTCTCAGAAGCAAAGATCAGTTCATAGTTCCTCTGTTCTTTTGCCTTTGGTAGATTGCCAAGTGATACTTCTTGATGAGAAACTTCAACAGTACCATTTATTCTTCCACTCTAAGCCTTGGGGTTTTACAGCAGAGATTAGCTGTGTATATAAGTCAAATTGGAAACAAAGGGGAAAAAGGGATTTTCCTAAACTAAATAGTAACAAAACATCAAAATATTCACTGCTATTTAATGTGCATTTATTATATTGTCTTCCCATTCCTGTGGAGAATAAGCAGAAAATTATAAATGAACACCCCTGTCAGTGTTCCCTGGACCCAAAGGATTCCTAGCTCAGTGCTTTGCATACGTGGATCCCTAGATCAATCTTTAGCCCTAGCTGAAGGATCTCAGTGGAAAGACAGCAAAAGATCTGGGAGAAAACAGGTGAAACTGAGGTAGGTGGACTAGTTTTTTAAAAAACAATTTACAACATGTGAAATATCAATCATACAAAATTATAACACAAAATGCAGAAGATATGAGAAACATTGAAAGAGTCAAGCAATGAAGCAAGACTGAAATATTCCAAATTATTTTTTCGAAAGTAACAAGTGTAGGGGAAGACGTGAGAATGCAGGATTCAGAGTAGGCACATAGTTAAGAAATGCATACCAGGTTCCTGAAAAAATATCTTTTTACCCCATTGTCTTTGCCAATCTCATCCGATGGTAAAGTTTTTTTGATAACACAGTTTCTAATGGTCCATTGGTCATCTGAGTTTAAAGACAGGTCCATACAGCCATATACTTTCTTGTTGTTGTGTGCCTTCAAGTAATTTTTTTTTTACTTGTGGTGACATTAAAGCACCCTATAACATGGTTTTCTTGGCAAGATTTGTTCAGAGAGAGGTTGCTTTTTCTTTCCTCTGAGGCTGAGAGAATGTGACTTGCCCACTTGACCCAGTGGGTTTCCATGGCTGAGTAGGGATTCAAACTCTGTTCTCCAAAGTCCTAGTCTAGCTCAAGTCCTAGCTCAAACCACTAAACTATGCTGGGTCCCATATACTTTAGAGATAAGAAATATGATAGTGGTTTCTTTCCACCAGGTCTGCACAACAAACACATCCAGTTTCATCTGATTTTGGAGTTTAAACAGAATGAGGCCTGGTCAGACAAGAGACCATGGACAAACTTTCTGACTTAGTATAAGGCAGCTGCCTAAGAAAAGTAATTTTTTAATAACTTTAAATCTTCAGTGCAGATTTAAAGGTTGATGAACACTTACAGACACAGCTTTACAAGGCCTCTATAAAGTTCTTAAAATGCCTAATATAATTAATACAAACAGGATACATGTACGGAGGACAACACACATGCTTCTTGAGTGTGTAAAAATTAATGAGTTTGTAATTTGCAAGCCATCTCAAATCTCATCACTGGGAATAATATAAATGAGCGAAACCATCATCATCTTGGTTATCATTCTCCCATTACACATTAAACAATTTACAATGTTAAAAAAGTCACAACTAACCAGACCTAACCAGCATCCTCAAAAACAGCAAATTGTCAACAGACATTTGAAAATCTTAAGACCACTAAAAGCAAAAAAGTCCCAAGGACAATGACGTGATGCCTAATGGTCAGGAGTTTGGTGCCAGGTGAAGAGACAAGGTGGACGTTACATTATTTAAAATACCATCACATGATAGGGATCCTCTCCCCTTTGAAAGCATGGATGCTCATAGGATTGGGCCTCATGTTGTCTTAATGGTCAGGCAGCTTTATAGCAATATGTTCAGTACTTCAGTTGTCTGGTTCTTCAGCATTTGGATACGGATGGACAACTTGTGACCCTGCTCATCTGTTGAACTGCAATTTCTATCATTCCTTCTATAGTGGCTAGGGCTGATGAGAACTAAGAACATTTCCACACATGAGCTGGCCCCTCCTGAAACTGCAAACCCCAGGATTCCATAGGAGGTTGAAAGTGGAATCATTGCGCTATAAGAGTGTCATGTGGAAATGGCCTTAAGTCAAGCAGCCCCTGGAAGGTCACAAGTTGCTCACCCCCAATTTGGTACTTAAAACAACTGTTTTGAATTATGCCAGGACACAAATCTGCAGCCAATAAAGAAGGCCGGGTATGGCAAAATGTGCTTGTTTTGCTGACTCCCTTAACAGCCTTGTAGACGTATTAAGAGACGGAAGAGAATTTGAAAACAGTCTCCAAAAGGGCAGCCCCATAGAGGGGCTAGACTAGGATTCCAGAAGACCAGGGCTCAAATCCCTGCTCAGCCACAGAAGCTCCCTGGGAGACTTTGGACAGGTCACCCTCCTTCAGCCGTAGAGAAAGGCCAGTGGCAAGCCTCCTCTGAATAAACCTTTCCAAGAACACCCTACGATGGGGGAGTCATAACTTGGAGCTGACTTAAAGACATGTAAGAACAATAGTGATCTATCTTGGATTTTATCCATGGATTCTTATGGCGTGTTCTGTAAGCAGGAATGGACACGGTGGATTCATCACGTGGTTGTGGTTGTTTTTGGCAATTGCACTTGAAGTGTTCATTTCAAATATTACAGATGGCTTGGTTTACGCATGCAGTTACTGTCACTGTATCTGTCATGTCAGGAGTTGGCAAGTGTAGCTTGTGGCTTATACGTGGCTCTCAAAGGGCCCTAGTGTGGCTCCCGCGCACACTACTTACGTCCTCTGGGAGATGACAAATTTTCAAGATTTACAGTATTTATACCCCAGTGTGGTGTAGGAGACCAGGGTTCAATTCCTTCCTGCTTGGCCACAGAAGCCCTGTGGGTGACCTTGGGCACATCACATGCTCCCAGCCCTGGAAAACCCCATTATACATTTGCCTTAGGGTTGCCATAAGTCAGAAATATCTTACAGGCACACAGCTACATCATTTATACCTTAACCTTCAACCAAAAAGTTTCCCAGAGTGGCTCACAAGTTATTCAGTCTAGTTATTTAATTGCAAGTTATTCGATTACAATCTAAATAAAGCACAAAACACAAGGAAAAGGGGACGGCAATGGTGGAGGGATTAAATCCAGCAGATGCTGGCTGTTCTTCTCTCCCTCGGAGACCACAGCAGTAGCAATTGGGGTGGAGAGAAGGCATTTCCTCAGCTGCTGGGCTTAGGCACATGGAGCTTTTCAAGATTCCCCCTGACCCCATTTTTTTAAGGCCCAGGGGCCATCTGGCCACCCCCCCTGCCCCAATTGGCAGTGACTTCTGGTTTTGGGGTTTTGAAAAAGCTCCCTTCTAGAATTTAAAGTAAAACCTTAAAAAACATGGCCAAATTGCCTTCCCACAGCCCCTAAAGTACACAGAGAAGGATTTGGTTAATTTTTTTTTAAAAAAAGTGTGGGCAGGTGCTTCCCTCTCAGTTTTGACAAGGTCAGATGGGGTCATTGGCTTTTAGAAGGCTGCTCAACCTTGCATTACATTGTTTTACCTACATTCTTTGGTAAAAAATTATAATCTTGGGGAAAGAGAAGAGTTTATTGTGTTTTTTTTTAAAAGGCTGACACACTGTATGGAATGTCCCTGCCTTTTGATCAACAACAATTTCTCAGCAAAGCATTGATCCCTTTCGTAGTTAATCAACTGTGGACTGGGAGTGATGATTGCAATCTAGAAACCATGAATGATTTCTTACAGTTACTTTGTTCATGTCAACATGAAGGCTTGTATCTCAGTTGTATAGCACCCCCCCCCCCCCAACCAGGAGAAGGTTCCAGATTCGATCCCTGGCATCTCTGCCCAGGCTGGGGAAAACTTACGTTGGCCACCCTGGTAACTACAGCCACTTGAAGAACTAGATGGACCAAGGCCTGAACTTATATAAGTCAGATTCCTATGTCAGAGTCTTATTGAGATCTGAAGGATGCAGTTACTGGCTTTTAACCCTTTTGGACAGCCCACAGCTGTTGTTGTGGAGACACAGTAGAACTGGTCATCAACCAATGTGGTGGAGAAAAAAAGTTTCATCATGTGACAAATGTTTGAGAAAACTTTCCATTCAGGCTTCCTATATCTAATAAGTCTAGTGGTCACAGATCAAACACTGAGAGCAGAACTCTACTGCAGTGAGTTGGTCCACTGCCACCCAGCAGCCTGATTTTGGTATCCTTTTAGCATAACAGACAATTTTTAAACTGTTCAGTGATCTAGAAAGGGTTAATTTGCATTTGTGACCTTCTCAGATATCGTCTTGCATTAGCTTGGCAGTCTAAGACTAGGAAAAGTATGAAGGCTAACAGCATGGGGAAGTGCATTTTCCTCTGTCACTGATCTGCTTGTAAAGCTCTCATAGCTACTGAAGGGACAAGATGGGTCACCCTTGCACACTTTTACTTCTGTACTATATAAGTGTTGGGAGCTCATCTTCTATCTGTCTCGGTCTGAGGAGGTGTGCATACCAGTCCAGGAGCGCCATATAACCATGTATGGGGAATTTGATCATAGAGCAAGAATAGACTGGGTGCAATTACTTGTTTAGGGGCCTAAATTTATCATTAGCTGTGAGGATGCCCTCACAGCTGGGGACCCCATCGGTGAAAGGATTGGGGAGCTTCGCTTCTGTGTACCACCTGCTGCCCCATCCATCGCTAACAAAGCTTATCTTATAGCAGTAACGTCTATCATGTTCAACATCAAACGAAGTCTAGAACTACAGTACACCTGCTTCCAGAACAGAACTGTGGAGTCTTTTTCTTCTCACTGAATACAGAATGGAACATCCTTTCCATCTCTGTTTGGATTCTTGTAAATCATTAGACTGGATGACCCCGGAAATCTGAAATGTAACTGTAATAGCCAGAATCATTGAATAACTTTGTGAAGAGCACAGATCAGATTTCTAAATCATGGTGGGCAATGGGAAAGGAACAAAAAAGAAGAATGGGAAGACTGAAATTTGGTACAACCAGATTTTCTTTATTTAAGCCTGCATGCTGCAAAGACACAATCATAAATGCAGCTCTGTGCCCAGCATCCAAATTCATTTTCTCTGCAGACACCTGCCAATCAGCTGCCAGCAAAAGAGCAGCAAGGACAGCAACCTTTCCAGGTCAGCAGCTTGACAGAGAAACATAAAGTTTCATAATTCAATCAATGCAGAAGGTTGAGCAGCTTCTTTTGAGACAATGCATTACGTCTGAATTAGCCAAAACATCCTTAATAAATTCATCTGTCCATCCATCCAGTTTTCCTCTTGCTTATGCAGTGCAAAGCAGTTTACAAGGCACAGGCAAGGCAATCCTCATATATGTCTACTGTGAAGTGCAATGGGGCTTAGTCTTGGGCAAATATGTAGTAGAGGCTGGAATTGCATGGCCATCCAGATATCATTGGATAACAAATTCCATCAGCCCTAGCCAATATACCCAGTCATAAGGAATTTGGGGAGCTCTAGTCTGACATCTAGGAATCTGCATGATTCCTGCCTCTGATGTATAAGATAGTGGCCTGAACTATGTAAAATGTTGGCGCCATCTGTGAGCAGATACACTTTTAATGGGCTTGTGTAAGAAGGTATGTAAGAAGTGGCTTCCCTCACACCACAAGAGCTCCAGGCAGGACACTCAGGTACAATTCTGCTCTGCCTCCATCATCCCAAACTGGCTCCCTCCGTCTGCTCTGTAATCCCACTGAATTACACCAGCAAAGACTTTCACTCTTCTGGTTTTCAACAGGATTCTGGCCCAAGTGTTTGATGCAGCATGAAGTTTGACCCTTTGGCATACACAGCTCTTGCTAGTGAAAATATAGAGGGATGCAGGACAAAAATGGTCCTAAGATATCCCACTGTTAATTTCACTTCTGAAGTAAAGAACATGTTCCAGGGTGCAGATACAGGAATACAGTAGACTCTCTGTATTTGAGGGGTTCTGTTCAGCAAAAATATGATTGCCCACATCCCATATTATAAATGCACGCGGATGCTTCAGTGTGTTCACATTGCTGCCATTTTAGGTATAGGATGTGATGCTCCACATTAGATGGACATCACAAATATAGAGGTCATTTAAACAAAGAGTCCATTTTATTTGGTTTTAACGTTAAAATTTTGTTGTTGTTAACTGCCTTCAAGTTAACCTTGACCTATGAAGACTCCATGAATGAGAGATCTCCAGGCCCCCCTGTTACCAAATTCATAATTGTGGCTTTGTTCATTAACTTAGAATATGAACTTCAACTAAAAGGAACTGAGGTTCTGCAAAATTAGGGCTGTGGCTTCCTTGACTGTCATTATAATGACAGTGATGTAAATAAAAGATGAAATAAGGCATTAGTATTCATGTTCAACAGATATCAAATATCTTGCTTAAATTAATCATTTGATCCATTCAGACTGACCTCTGATGTTTGAAACAATTAGAACTGATCAAGTGTTGTTGCGAGTCCGAGAGTCACAGCAAAGGAGATTTTGTAGACCTAACTTCCCTTCAGCAGCCCTTGGGAGGAAGGACAAACTAGTACAGGAGGATAAACTGAAACAGTATGTTTTAAGCTGTCTGTAGTCTGATGACTAACAGTACTGCTGGATTTAAATAATTCCTTCTCTAACCATAAATACAGTGACCCCAGAAAGTGTTTGTGCAAATGATGATTCAATGGAGCTCTGTCACATAAGGCTGTTTAATATCAAAATGAAGGCCAGGAGGAGCACATGGGATAAGAGGTATTGTATGAGCTCAGGCAAAGTTTTCAGACTGAACTTTAAAGAGGGAGCAGAAAATCAGAGACACTAAAAGATACAGGGAAGATGTATTTTGGGATTGGGGAGAGAGGGGACGATGACAGCTTCATTAGCTGTTGACTAAAAGGCAGTCATAAAGAGGATAGAAAATATCTGTTTAGCAAATCTTCTGAGGAAAGAAGCAGCAGCAATGAGCTCAACCAAAGTTTAAACAGAATCTCAGAAAATATTACTGTTAGTTTAGTTGGCAGTGGAACAGAACCAAATTCATAATTGTGGCTTTGTTCATTAACTTAGAATATGAACTTCAACTAAAAGGAACTGAGCGAAAGTTGGGTGCTGAACTTGACCTATCCAGTCTTATTTTGTTAGAAGTGTATTTTAATATAAAATCATATCAAGTAGCACACAAACACTATAAATTAAATAGCCCAGCATTTTCCTCCCAAAATGGCCAACCAGATGCTTTTGGGAAGACTCTAAGCTGGACAGAACTATGCTCCCTAGCAACTGATATTGCATACTGGCTCTGAGACTGGAGGTAATATCCACCAGTCATAATTATGAGTGATAGTTGCTGGCATCCTTATCTTCCAAGAACTGGTCTCATCCCCTTTTAAAACCATTCTGAGTGACAGTTGGCAGCTGTCACTGGAGTGAAGGATGCTTCTCCAGGGAGTCATCCCAAGATAGTCCTCTTATGTTTAAAGGCCTGTCACCAACCGGGAAGGACCAATTCGCAGACACAGTTCTCAACCAACAGGGATTTGGCAGAAGGGTAAAAAAAAAAGGCTCTGCACAACTGCGTCTACCTACGTTGTGGCTCTGCTGTTAGCATCACAGGTACCATGTACTTTTGGAAGTTTGTGGGGAACCTACATTGTACAAATGAAGCTGAGCTGCCTGAAACAATTGTTGAACATCCTACACTCAAGAAGAAACTAGTTGTGGACTCTGAAAGTATTTTTTTTTTTAAAAAAACCAACTCCTGTTGTTTTTGTTAGTCTGGCAAGGATAGTGATCCATTTCATGTCTGATTTGGGACAAGCAGCAGCACTATATGCATGAAACCTAAAAGGAGCTACATAATTCCAAAGCATGTCCGTGCTATGAAGAACATAAGAAACACCATTTAGATCATGGCCTACCTAGTCCAGCATTCTGGCTGCACAGTGCCCAGTATATAACCCAGAAAATGACATAAAGAGACATTCTGGGGGTGACATACAGCCTTCTTGGACTGACAGCCCCATTATTGAGCAAGTTGTTTAAATACAATTTCTCACTGAACTTGTGTGAACCAGCTGACTTCCATAATGAAATGAACTTTCTACAAAATAAAACAGCAGGTGAAAGGGAGCTGATGAAACAGGTTCAGAGTGTTGGATTCTTTTCAGTGCTAAATTAGTACTATTCATCCTTTGCCAACAAGGTGCTTTGCATTATGTTCATTTATATATCAAGTTTCCTTCAGAGGATTCCAGGTGGCTCCAGTTTTGTGAACCCTAGAATCAATAGTGTTTACAATGAAAAACTGTCGGTCTTGCAAAACTCAAGTCGATCTCTTATTTCATTTCTTGATCCTAGGCCAGATTTCCTACAGTCTTTGGTTCTATTCTGTTTCCTATTGCATTCCAATCGCCTATAATTAATAAGAAGTTCTGTTTTGGTTTGTGATCAATTTCTTCCAGGATTCCTGCACAGAATCTTTCAATTTCTTCTTCTGCCTCTGTAGTTGGAGCATAAACTTGGATTACGGTTATACTGATGTATTTTCCTAAAGTCTTGTTGACATGATTCAGTCAGACTTTGCATTGTATCCTTCGACTACTTTTGCTATATCTCTCTTTAAATAAAATAAACTACATAATTGGAAGCAGAAGACAGAGAAAATTCATTCTCTCTGCAACAAGAAGACCAGGATCAGATCATGGCACAGACCATGAACTACTAATTGCAAAAGTTATAGTAAAGGTAAGAAAGGAAACTAAACCTACCGTCATGCCAAAATACAACCTGAAGAACAGCCCCACAGAATTTAAAGATAATGTGAAAAATAGATTTGCACTATCAAGCCTAATTGACTGGCAGCCAAGAACAACTCTGAACTGAAGGTGAGGACATCATCAGGGAGGAATGCAAAAGGACACTATCTGTAGCCAAAAAGAAAGAGAAATCTTAGTGGATAACAGACGAAACTCTTCAAGCAGTTAAGGACAGATGAGGAGCCAAAGGAAAAGGGGACAGAAATAGAGTCAGAATCTTGAATGCAACTCTTTAGTAACTTGTGTGCATGGACAAGAACTACACTCAGCCCTCCATATTTGCAGATTTGACATTCATGGGTTTGATTATTTGCAAGATTCTCCAACCCCTACTTCCTCCACCTCAGGCACTTCAGGGAAACTTTCCCTCTCAGTGGCTCCAATCAGGCTGTGCAAATCTTTAAAAGTCCGCCTCCAGTCCTTCTTCTCCTCTACCAGCCACTGCCTGGCCAGCTCAGGAGAGCTCGTAGCTCAATTTCTCAGCACCACAAACACTCTCCCAATGGCCCACACATACTCAAGGAAGGAGATGGGCAAGAGACAGAAAGTATAGGGCCACCATGCAATGCTCTCTTTTCCCTGACCTGGTTTGGACCCTGGGTGCCTGCTTTCCCTACTCCTGCCTCAGCCCCCTTCCCACAGACACACACATTTTGATATTTGCAATTTTTTACTTTTGTGAGAGTCCTGTGCCCCTAACCCTAGTGAATGTGGAGGGCCAAATGTACTGTAATAATCAATGAAGAGAAACAGAAGGTGAGAACAAAAAAGGCCATATCATGAGAAGACACAACTTAACTGAAACAATAATACTACTTGGTAAGGTGGAAGTCAGTAGGAAAAGAGGAATACTGCACTACAGATGGATAGACTCAAGGAAGGAAGCCATGTCCCTGAATCTGCAAGACCCAAGCAGGGCAGGTGAGGATACAGGGTGACTTGTAGGTATCTCATTCATAGGACTGCCATAAATTGAAGTCAACTTGATGGTAGTTGATAACAAGAATCAACAAAACTATCTCAAATTTAGGCTACAGAGATATGTCTAGTTTTCATTAATATGGTACAAACCTTTTTTGTTTGGAGAACAGCAAAATAAATACATAACCATTACAATCCTGTATAAATTGCATTTATAACAACATAGTCTAGTGAGCTAAAATCAAATCCTACCTGCCAACTCCTGGAATTCTTAAGGCAAGTGTCTTGTTGAGGTATTTGCATATTTGAAGAAGAGACTAACCTAGAGATATGTATAAAATAAAAGGAGCCCTGGTGGTGCAGTGGTTAAATGCTGGTACTGCAGCCACAAGATTGTGAGTTCGATCCTGCTGGGCTTCATGTTGACTCAATCTTCCTGTCAAGGTCAAGGCGACGGCGAAGCAGACACGGAGGCAGAAGCTGGATTTAACAGCTTTACTAGTAATAACTCAAAGAGGTTACTTCACCAGATGTCAGCGTAAACAAACAGCGAGTCCCCGGAACGGCAAACTCAAAGCAGCTAGGTCCAACTGGAACCAAGAGCCCACAATACGGGGCACGGATTCATGGTTGGTAGACAGTTGTTGCCCCGTGCCCACCTCCCACAGTGTCCAACTTAAATAATCCATTGTAGCCCAGCTGAAGCTGATCACCTGTCCGTTAGCCCAGCTCACAGCTGGAGACTCTCAACCCGTCGGGGCCGAGTCATCGATCGCTTTTCCCATAGCCGCTGAGACCTCCGGACCGCCCCCTTCTCCAGTCGCCTCTGGAGGAACATGGGGGGAGGGTCCACTGCAAACTCCGGACTGGAGTCAGAAACACCGGCCTCTGCCCCTGGAGCGCAAACATCTGCGGCAGGTGCTGGCCTGGGCTCTGCGCCAGGGACCGCTGTGGAGTCGCAGGCAGACTCCTCCCTAGGCTCTGAAGGAGACCCCCCTCCCGAGGGCCCCTCAAAGGGATCCTCCCCAGGCTCTGACGGAGCCCCCTCTCCCAAGGGCCCCTCCAAGGGATCCTGCCCAGGCTCCAAGTCCGAATCAGGAGCAAGATCAGCCTGGCTCATGACACTTCCATCCTTCCGCAGGTCAGTAAAATGATTACCCAGCTTTTAGGGGGCAATTAGCTAAACACATTGTAAACCTCTTAGAGAGCACTTAGCTGATAAGTGGTATAGAAATACACATGCTATTGCTATGAATACATATTATATCACTGCATCCCTGTGTGCCTGGTATCATTCCTCATGTTCAAAGGTTGAGCATAACAACGAACATAGGACTCCCTCACCATAATTACTGTGATCCTGTGATTGACAGTCCTGATAAGGACACTCCAATTTTTAACATTTATTTAATTTATATCCCACCTTTCTCCCAATATGAGATGCAAACCGAAATCACAGGAGCTCTGTGACAGTGTTCAACCAAATGGAATTAGAAAGTCCTATCTAGACTTTTGTGGTCATCATACAAAGTTCTGGCATGCTGCTAGGTGAGCAGTGATGCTAGAGGCAAGGTCTACATGTATACTCACATCCATGTCCCCAGTTTAGCCCTGCATGTGAACAAATGGACACTTGAATAGGGTTCAAGTTCGCAAGAGAAACTGGTTTATGCTGAGGCCCTTCACACAGATGAGATGTTAGGAAGAGACTCTGCTTCAGACATTCCCATGCTCTATTTTTCATGTTTAATAGTCTCCACTAAAGTACTATTAAATGACAGAAAATGCTGCTCAGTAAAGTATAACCCAAAGAAAACAAATTAATTAACATTGTTTTGACCTTAAGATATGTTGCCTTCTGCTATACATGTATCCAGAGAGTTAAACTCACATCCAAGCATTCTGAACTAAATCAAATCCCAACTTTATTTTTGAAGCAACTATAAATGAAGACAAGTAATGGTTAGATGAGTTTAAAAAAAAAAGATAAGAAAAGTACACTCTCCTAACTGAAACAAGGAAATAGAGGACAACCAAAGAACAGGGAAGATATCTGCCCCGGACAACTAATCAAACATGACACAAAGAGTCAGGCCAGATCAGCTGCCAACAGATCTTTATACAAAGAATAGCACAGTTGTAATTACAATTTAGGGCAATAAAACGTACAATTGAAATGGTCAGGTGAGGCAGAAACAACATGAATAAAGTTAACTGGTGTCTCTGATTCAGTGAGCAATTAGTGGAAACAGTGTGCATCAATCAAACAATTTGCTACCAACCACCCCTAGCTGAAATAACAAAGCATATCTATGAACAAGCCAATTACTCCAGTCCAGGGTACTTCCAAACAAGTTTGAGGTGGCGCTTTTCGGTATCCCATCCATGGCATCAATACAGAGAAAATTAAGTTGTTCTTGGGTGTCCACCTGGATCTGTCATCCTGCAGGTTATTTTCATTTTAAAATTTTGATCTTGCTATCTTCAGCCTTAGGGTTTCTACAGCCTATCCAGTCTTTCATTTCCTCCTGCATGCCTAGGCTTTGTTATTTCACTCTTTTAATTCCCTTCAACTTTACCAACTGTAATTAAATGTCCCCTTTTGGGTTATTCAGCTCGCCCCTCTGGATTCAAAGTCAGGCCAAAGGAGATTTAAAGTGCATGCAATTATTTTCTTCAGTCCTTTAAAAACAAAACAAAACAAAACACCCACCCACCCACACTTTAGTCAGGAGTAGAGAGTCAGTGGGGGAGGAAGCAAATGCTTAACCCTTTCCCTGTCTGCCACTTCCCCACACATAATCAACCTAGCTTCCTTGCCACTCACTACCTCTATTTTTTCCCACTCTCATCACATTGGCCACTAAAGGCAGGGAAGTGGGGAGAAAAGCTGATGGAGTGGACATGTGATCCTGAGTGGAAAAACAGCAGTTCATGAAAGAGTTAAGTATCTTCTTGCCTGTTCTCCATTGGTCGTTCATTCTCACAACTCATAACTCCTAACAAAAGAGGTTACACACAACAGTACTAACATCTTTGGCCCAACTGAAAGTGACCAATGACACTTCCTTGTGTAGACATTATACAAGCAGCATAAGATTCTGAAAGTGAGGTTGGTAGATTGCTGCTCTGACCAGTGATGAGTTGAGGGCAGAGCAGAAACCAAAGCTTCTCTGTAGCAGCATAAAGAAAGCTGCAGAGGGGTGCCCACTAGCATTCCCAAATCCCATCTAGTCTTGCTGGGGCTTATGACAGGGCAGGAAGTGCGTGAACTCTGATGCCTTTCACTTGATAACTGATCTTGGCACAAGCCCTATTTATGTCAGCGTGTCCCTGAGCGCAGCACAGACTGTGAACTTTGTTGGCCTGTGTAAAATTCCAGTCCAATGGAAACGGGGCAGAGTGGTGGTGGTGTTAAGCAACAGATTGTGATGTACACAAAGCAAGGACAGACCTTTGTGCTGTTCATAATCCAGTGGCTAAGATGGCTGGGAGATTCTGGGTGTTGTAGTCCCAAATAGTAACCTCCTCAAGCTCTCTTTTCAAGTACGGTATTTGAACAGACCAGGATCTGGACAGAAGAGAGCTTAGACAGCTCATTGGAGATCAGTGTAGTGAAATCAATGAAATCTTCCACAGACCAAGTTTTTTCAGAGCTGTTGGAAACGCAACAAGCATGAGCAGCTCAGCAGTGCTGCTGACACCACGAGTATGTTCACTTGCCAGGTAGCAACACCTTTCTCAGAAAACGGTCATATTCAGGAGCTCAAAGGTCTACATTTTCCTCTGTTTCACACAGCTACTGTGCTGATGATCCCTGAATCATCTTTCCATTTGTTTCCCCATCTAACTGCCAAACAGCAGTAATGACTGGTTTTCTGTTATGGCACTGCTCTTTAATAAAGACTGCAATAAAGGAAAAACAACAGAAAAGATTGTTTCTGTTACGATGTCGCACTATAAGTAATGAGAGGGTTGTGTTCAAACTGATTTCTCATTAACCACCAGGGCTAGTTTGCCACATCAAGCCTTTAGCTCCCAGGCATTTAAAACTTCCTTTGAAGAAATGAAAGGAAGTATTGGAGAAAGCATACATAAAGACAGCCCCACTTGCCACAAAATAAAAGTGCACTCAGCATTTAACTATTAACAGAGACAAGAAACACATATGGATCAGATTCCCTGTTGGATGTCTTTCTAGGAAACAACAACCCCAAAACAGTTTCAATTGGGCTACAGTTGTCTCTAATAGTTAAGCTGTTGATTAACTGTTAACAACTATTTAAGCTTGTTTTCTGAACTCCTCTAGAGAAAATGCTTAATGTCACAGAACCAATATTTAACCTAAAATCTGAAGGCTTGGTATACTTGCCGTAAAATGGGCTGTTGTTTTATCTGGGTGCTTCATACATATTATCAAGGTAGTTCACAAATACATGGTTATGAGAAACTATGCATTACCATCATATCTATTTATACGCAGGGTTTCCAACCTATGGTCAAAGCAGCTTGCCAGTACAATAAACAAATCAGCACTTAGGTACAAGAGAAATGCTGGCATTTATGACCAATACAAATCATAACCTTCGCAAAACTATATTAAGATGAAGTGGGTAGTCTCCTAGGGCCATGTTCCTTCCTATATAAGGCCATTTCCGCACTACACTCTTATAGCGCAATTATTCCACTTTCAACAACTTATGGAATCCTGGGGTTTGCAGTTTAAGGAGGGGCCAACCGGCCCCTCCCAAAACTGCAAACCCCAGGATTCCATAGGATGTTGAAAGTGGAATAATCACGCTATAAGAGTGTAGTGCAGAAATGGCCTAAGTTAGATAAGCAAGAGCCAAAGCAAAATGTGAGCGGAGCTATACCAGGGCTTGCCTTTTCCCACCCCCTCATCCATGTACCTATTTAATCACGTACACAGAACTATCAAGAGCCAGTGTGTAGTGGTTTGAGTGCTGGACTACAATCTTGGATATCAGGGTTTGATTCCCTGCTCAGCCATGGAATCCCAGTGGGTGAGCCTGGGTGCTTCACACACTCTCAGCGCCAGAAAACCCTGTGATAGGTTCGCCTTAGGGTCGCCATAACTCAGAAACGGCTTGAAGGCAGACAACAACAACAAGAACAGCAAAACTATTGAACCACAGAGACAAACATGATTAGGTTAGTGAAACTGAGTGGCCTGATCCCACTCAACCCAATCAATTTCCACACTGGCTGGTAAATCAGAGACAAATGAACAACTGGCAAAGCAACTCCTTCTGCACTACTTTTCCTGAGAATTAGGATGGGAAGTAGGGAGAGAGGAAGAAAGGTTAAACATTCCCTTTTCATAGTCTGCCCTACTGGTCAGGAAGAAAATGAACAATTTCCCTGGACTTTCTAATGCAGGCATCTTCACTACCTCTTGTTTCTGAGGAGGGGAAGGCCTCCTCTCGGCTAGTTGAGAAACACTGTTAGGGCACACTGGGCCACAGGCTGGGGCCTCCCCACAACTGGTTTTTAAGGGCTACAACACTTTGGTCCTGACCACCATTTTACAAGTCTTAGGAAGTCATCAGTGATGTCTTCCCATATAACAATGCCAAATATCTGCAGTGGATGCTCCTCTTCTCCCTCTGTGTCACTACCTTTAGTGATCAGGCCTCTTCACATTTGTCTCAATTTTACTAAAGAATCACTTTTACTTAATTTTGAGGGACCTCACCTGTCATCTTCAACCTCTGATTGTGACTACCACTAGCACTCATTTCAGTAATGGTAAATAAGTCAGTGAGATATGCCTGCTGTAACATGGATGCATCACCTAAAAGTAAGGAATATGCATCTTGCAATTCAAGTGAAACCAGTATCATTAAAATTCCAGAAGTGGACCTGTTCAGCTGGGCATATTTTACACAGAACTAGAGACAGAATCCTTACCATGGTGTCTGAACCTGGGATGCTGACTTCTTGATCCCAGACAAGCCAGATTCATAAAGCACAAACAAACTTTGGTTTATAAGCCTCACTGGTAAAGAATAAATAAACCAAGATTCTCAATTTGGATGCCAAGGAATACCTTCTATCTCTTTTTAATTTAGACAGCAGAGTACATGGGACAAGCCAAAAAGGACTGAATGAGCTACATGTCTAATAGGAAGCTCAGAGATACAGGATTCACCAGACTTCTTATCATTTTCTGGAAAAATCTGGATATCTCCTTTACATACATACCTGCTATTTCAAGAAAGCATGCAAAGGGAGAATAACCCCTCCCCATTCCCACTACATTACAAACAACTTCTTACATTTCATGTAGCACAGTTATCTAAATAACTTGTTCAACAACTGAATGGTATATTTTTATTATTCCTTCTTTCCCTTTCTCTTTGTCTGTGTGTGTGTATAAAAGATTGTATGCCTTTGGCAGGACCCACTGTTTCTGGTTGCTATACTTCTAAAGTGCCATGTACATAGATGGCGTTGTAAAATAAAAGATACTAACAACATTACAAACAACTTCTTACATTTCATGTAGCACAGTTATCTAAATAACTTGTTCAACAACTGAATGGTATATTTTTATTATTCCTTCTTTCCCTTTCTCTTTGTCTGTGTGTGTGTATAAAAGATTGTATGCCTTTGGCAGGACCCACTGTTTCTGGTTGCTATACTTCTAAAGTGCCATGTACATAGATGGCGTTGTAAAATAAAAGATACTAACAACAAAATTTAGGAAACAATTTGTAGTGGATACAAACCAGAAAATGCAGTAAGGAATTTTGCTGTAACTGTGCATCTCATTATGCAAATCTCTACACTCCAGGTTTTGGTAGTAATTGCCTTTCCTCTTTTGAATTTCTGTGGGTCTGATATAGCCAACTACTAAGAAAATGAATGAGGCATGAAACTATAACCTGCATGAGAAGCCAACTGTTAAAAAAGAATGCAAACAAATTCACATTAGGCAATGTTTTTTCATAGGAAAACAAAGCTGTAGCTAGTTAACTGGCAAGTTAACTCACATACCAGCATATCTCAACAGCACAGCTGAGGAACCTTAATGCAGACACATTATAAACCAAGACCATTTCTGCACTACACTGTTATAGTGCTACTATTCCACTTTCAACATCCTATGGAATCCTGGGGTTTGCAGTTTAGGGAGGAACATTTAGAATTCTCAGCCAGAGCTCTTTGGCCTCAGTAAACTACGAACCCCAGAATTCCACAGGATGTTGAAAGTGGAATAATAGCACTATAACAGTGTAGTGCGGAATTGGTCCTAGACATTGTTTTGGTTAGCATGAAGTCCAGAAAACTGAAGGAAGGTGAAACAGGGATCTGAGGAAGAGATAACCATTGTCCTTCTCTGGAGCTTCTTTTTTAAAGAAACAAATCAACTTGCCTAGGATTGCAGCCACAGAAATACTTACATCCTCAAAATGAAGAAATGGCTGTCATCTCTTCCAATATTTCATCTTAAAACTTTGGCCTATGCATACTTTATTATACCATGCTTATTCAATATGTATCAAATGCTTACTTTTTTTAAAGCACCATACAGAGATTAAAAAAACAAAACAAGATATTCCCTTATGGTTCATAATTCTCCACCCTGCTTAATGGCCAGCCAGATGTGGAAGTATGGAAAAATCAAAAGCTTGCTCCCACTTTTGCAACCCTTAGGCTGGTCCAAATAAAGGACTGCAGTACTGTGGATCCAAGTATGACTAAGTGTATTTGTTACTTCATTGCTTAATTAATTAGCATTTCTGCATTTGGGGAGACATTGTAGAGTGGTTCAGAGTGAAATTCACCCCAGAGGGATAGCCTGAGAGAAACTTTTGTACAGTTGTGGTGGGACAGTTTCAGAAGAATCTCTTTCTTTTACAGTTACAGATTAAGGTACTTTGAAATGTCTTTCTCAGTTTAAGAAAATTTTTAGGGCAAAAACAAGCAGAAGCATCAACAGGAAATCATGGGAGAATTACAATTTGAAGATTTTGTCATTTGGACCATCCACAGAATTTTGTAAACGAAGTAGGGTATTTGCTCAGTAAAAGCCTTTTGTATCGGTGCCTCGCGCAGTTCTGGGAAACTTCACCCAAGCAGAGCATCTTGACTCTGGTTAGAAATCCAGGATGCAGTTATAGTGTACTTCCCTGTTTTGATAATGGTATATTAATTATTCAAATTTCTCAAAGATTTCAAATTGGACATTGTGTTACAAAACACCGCTTACAAATCTCTGCTAGCACTTGTACATGGATGCTAGTCGCCACCTGGTGGTTTTGAGTCAGTATACGTAATTTCCATCACTGAAAGGAACATGAAGGACTTACCAAAATTGCCCATTCAAATATAGAGACAAAACTGATTATGCAAAAGCAGTATTGTTGCTTCTGCTGTCATGTTCGAAACACAGATCTTTCAGCAGCAAATATAAACTCAGAAAACTCAGCTAAATTTCAGTGTTGCTTAAAGATGTTTACATCTGTGTAGCTGTATCATGCAGTCTTAAGAGACAGACTTATTAGTCTACTTAAAGCAAAAAAAAAAAAAAAAAGACAGGAAAACATAACCTCGAGACACCTTCAACATTCACCAATTTATTTCAGCACAAGCGTTCGTGAGTTACAGTCCACCACTCCATACATCTGAAGAAGAAGGCCGTTGCCTACCACACCTTATCTGGA
Organism: Cyclura pinguis; assembly: GCA_030412105.1. Taxonomy (NCBI): domain Eukaryota; kingdom Metazoa; phylum Chordata; class Lepidosauria; order Squamata; family Iguanidae; genus Cyclura; species Cyclura pinguis. The sequence goes on along the minus strand of CM059600.1, from coordinate 93,164,171 downwards.
AATAAATTGGTTAGTCTTAAAGATACCACAAGACTATTTTCCCTTCCTTTTTCACACTGTAACCTTAGATTTACCTGTGACTAAAGACCCTTCCACACTACACTGTTATAGTGCTATTATTCCACTTTCAACATTCTATGGAATCCTGGGGTTTGCAGTTTAGGGAGGGCCCTTTAGAATCCTCATCCAGAGAGCTCTTTGGCCTCAGTAAACTCCAAACCCCAGAATTCCACAGGAGGTTGAAAGTGGGATAACAGCGCTGTAACAGTGAAGTGCAGAAGGGCCCTAAATCCCAGGACATCCAGTGGAACTTACTTCTCAGTAAAGCCCATGGAAACCAGACTGGGGCTTCTCTTCCCAGTCACAGTGCACGGGATGGAGTTGTACATCCATTCAGAGAGAACGACTTCTCGAATAAATGGCCGTTTCACTGACGCTTAGCAACGGCGGACTTCAGGGTCGTCCCATTTGCAGGCCGGCTCCCCCCAGCCTCATTTTTTGGAGGAGGGGGAGCAAACCCTTCCCTAACGTCAAAGGGGGCCCACTCCAGAGGAGACCTGTCTGCCTAGCCGTGTCAGACGCTCAGCACAGAAGACCCTGGCCTTCCCTGCGGCCCTCTCTCCGCCTCCGCGACCTCCCTAAGCTCCGGGGGGATACCGAAGGCCGGGGGAGCCTCCCACCAGACGCACTTGGGCGGCCCACGGAAACAGGAAGCACGAGAATCTTGAAAATGGCCCAAGCCGCTTCTCTTTAGGCTCAAAGCCCTTTGCTAAAAGTCCTCCGTCCGCACCACTCCCCGCAGTCCCGCCGCCGGCTCAACAAGCAGCGCGGCCTACGACGCCCTGCCTTTCCTATCGGAGGGCAACATTCCTCGCCCTCCTGCCGCCTCCCCTTTAAGTGTAGGACGCCGTTACTAAGGCGGCCGGCAGGGCGGGTAAACTGAATTGCTCCGGCGGCAACAATCCTGCCGGTTCTTGGTTCCGCGTCGGCTCTGGCGGCGTCATGGCGTTTGCTTGCTTGGTAAGGGCGGCGAGACGGGGGAAGGGAGGCGGTGGGTCCGCGGGCGCGGGCCGGGCTTCGCTGGGTTGCCCCGGGGGGGGGGGGGTCTCCAGATCCCCAGCAACGGGGCTTGGAAAAGAGGTTGGAAAGGGGCTGAGGGAAGTTTGCAAGAGCCGCCCTCCCGTTGCTGCCTGGGCGGTTCTTGAGAGTTATAAGGCCAAAAAAGGTAACTTCTCACAGTTCTGAGGGAGAGAAAGAGAGGTGCAAGGACGACCCGGAGTGTCATTTGGAAAGGAAGAGCCAGGCCCCGCTGAGTAGGTTTGGAGACGGAGACCCTCCGGCCGGGCCAAAGATGGCATTCCTCTCAGTGTGTTTTAGCATCAAGCCCAACTAACTATTTCTTGTAGTTGGCTTGGCCTAACAAAAATTGTATGTGGACCCGCTAGGAGCCCAGGAATAAAGATAAATAGTCACCTCAGCTGTCTGTACTCTCTAATTAAAAGGAAAAATGGGGGTGGAACAGAAAAGGATGCTGCTGGGCATGGTGCGGAAAGGCATTCTCTGATTTTAAAATGTCACAGGAGGCTTAAGTAGGTTAGGCTGTGCTTGATGCCAGAGGAACAGATGGCCCTCTGTCTGGCACTGGGCTTTTTTTTTTCTTTTTCCTGTAATAGCTGAAGGGATATGCTAGGTCAGTGCTTATTAAGCTGTCTGAAGTGAGCGGTGTGCCAGGGACCACCCTCCATGTTTGTGCCCCTTGGCTGCGGTTCCTTATTTGTTTCTTTCCTGGAGGCTCTCTGGGGACTGGCAGCGGAGGACTCAGTGACTGCCCCCCCCCCGACCATGGACCACCACTTTGAAGGGGTTTTTCTTTTCCTTCCTTCCTCCTTCCTCCTTCCCCTCCTCCTCCTCCTCTTCCTCTTCTTCTTCAGCAGTAGCAAGGAATTTCACTTGATGGATTCCTACCTGTCATGTAACTATTTCCCATGCAGGAACTCTGTGGAAGATGGGTGGAAGAAGAGCTAGATTTTGCCATCTAGTGTGGTGTTATAGTTTCCTAGAAATGGGGATGGGACAAAGTTTTTGAAAAAGAATTGTGATCATTTCCTAGACTATCCCTTCTCATTCCACCCCCCTACTTTAATCATGTATCAAATCCATAGATTGGCCAGATGGTGTCTGTTTCTATTCTCTTTACTTCATATAATATGAAAAATGTAAGGATCCGTCCCTCTTTTGCATGTAGCCACTCTACAAATGTATGATAGGGAGCATAACCATTCTGGAACCAATATTGTTGGGGATACTACATTATAACTCTTCTGTGTATGGTAATGGTATTGTTTTCTGGACAAACAGAGAGCACTATCTGTGCTGTTGTTCAGGTACAATACTAGAAACTTTAGAAATAGCTTCCCGGAAAAGAAATGATTTATGCTTTGGTATCTCTTTTGTGGACTGTGCAGCAGTGATGTCTGGCTTTGCAGGAGTTAAATGTATTGATAGCAATCCTGAAAAACATTGTGTGTGCCGCTGCTGCCACCATTGTTGTTAATTGGGACTCAAGTCAATATAATATTTAGAAAAGAATAATACAGTTAAAAACATGCCGAAAATGAACATCAAAATGGAATTAAACTAATCACAATATTAAAATAATTTAAAACTACAAATGAAAAGATGAAATAAAATTAAAAAGATAGAAGGAACTTTAAAATAATTGAGATTAAAGCAGTGTGTCACACCCAGCCCATTCTTTAAAAAAATTCTGTCTTAAAAGCCTATTGGAATAGAAAGGGTTTTGCCTGCTGATGGAAAGACGGCAACGAGGGGGTTGTTCTGGTCTCCCTGAGAAGGGAATTTCAGAATCTTGCACCCTCATCAGTTGTGCCTGGGATGATAATGGGACCAAGAGATGGGTCTTTCCTGGGATCTCATGGTCTGGGCAGGCTGATGTGAGAGATATGATCTATCAGATGGCCTGGACATCAGCAGTACAGAGCTTTATAGGTGACAATCAGGACTTTGAAGTATGCTTGGAAACAAGATGGCAGCCAGTGGAACTGTTGTAGCAGGTGTGTGTCTGGTGTATTGTTGAGCATTGCAATTTTCACATGGTTATAACGATGTGAATACTGTGATCCCAAATGCTCCTGCTTGGGATAGAGTTTTACTTAGAAGTGAGTCTCATAGATTTAAGTGGTGCTTGTAATGCAGTGTGCTTGTAACAGCTATTTGCAAATGTATATTAAAGAATGGCATAATTTCTTATGCATCTATGGCTAAAATGTGATATATATCACAGTGATAATTTCTGATTCCAAATCTTATTCTGTAAAATCAATCCCTACCCCCCCCCCCAAAAAAATCCACTGACAGACATCAAAATGTAACCATACACTTCTATACTGAGAAGAACAATCTTGGGATGTTAAGGGTTAACCCACCACTGTGCTGACTACTCAGAGTAGTCCATGGCAGACCTAGCATTTTAGGTCTGGCCCCATTTGTTTTTGGGGGTTCAGTGATAACCCTAGCATCATCAACTTTATTTTGCCTTTTAAAAATTTTGTATTTATGGAAAAGAATTTCTAGTTAACTGTCTTAATTTAAAAAATGTTTTTGTATAGTTATGTTCATTGCTTGCATACTGTCCCAGGACCTTTTAGTTATGTACTAAAAATAAAAATAAAATACTACACCAGGGCATTCAAATTGTGTTTAAAAAAGGCTGCGTAGATTATTCATAGATTATTTTTTCTTATTTTGCATAATCAATTTGGTTTGGTTATTCGAGGAGAGAGAAGAAGTTATGGAACACACCGAATTGCTGCTGGAAATTCTATACAACCATCCTTTCACTTCCTGAGATTTCAAGATTGACTGTTCATGGCCGTCAGAATTGAAAATATGCTAGTTCAAATGAATGCTGAGAAGCCAGATTCTCCATGCTATATGAAATTTTGCATACCCCCAACAGTGCAGCATACACATTGATATGTACCTTTCCAAAGAAGAGTTTGGCTGTAAAAATTGTGAGAATCTGTCTAAAAGTGTGGTCAGAAAGAATTGTGTAGTTCAAAACAGCATTATATACATTAGGCTATTCCATTTAGTGTGTTGGATTCTGAAGTAGCTGGCTTGATCTTCACCAGAGCCAGCTGCAACTCAAAATTCAATGAGAGCATAGATTTAAATGATGAAAAAGAGATCAAGTTTCAAAAATACCAAAAAAGGAACAAAATTTTGTTTGAGATGAGCAAGATGCTCCTGGACTGCTGCTTCTGCTATTCATAATCAGCATAGCAAATGATGAGTTCTGAGAGGTATAGATCGACAATATTTGGAGGGCCACATTTGCCCAGCTCCAGTGTAGATTAACTGAAATGAAGCCAGTGTGCTTCGACTTGTTAAGTACATTGGGGTCTTCCTTGGGAGAAAAAAAAAGTTTGCAGAGATCTCTGAGAAATATGCTTCAAAATTGACTGGCAACTTGCCAGTTTTTCTGATCATTTTTATAGAGAGTATAGGCAGCTTATATGGATTTGTGCTTGCTATTTGTCTTTGTTTCTTTTGTAGTTTCTACAGAGAGTATAATATGAAGTATTTGAATATTCAGTTTTAAGGTCATGACTGCACTATTCTTGTGAAATAATACAAGTTCAATATGAATTGTGCCTTGTGTTATACTCCCATTGTTCTGTAATTATGAAACTTCCCAGCTGATCTAATGAAAAATGAATGTTATTGTGCAAAGGTCCTACCTATAATGACCAACCTATAATGACTACAATTACATTTTTTAAATGGTTAGATTTGCAATTAGTCTTTTTAATCAGCTGAAGAAATGTCCCCCAATTAAGCAGGCAACAAATTAAAAAAAAAATTAAAATCAAGGGTTCCAGCAACTGCATTTGGCAAGCAGCATGTTAAAGAGAGGCATTCACCCTTGTCATGTAAAATTATTACTGTTGGTTTTAAAGTAAAATACTTAGTAGTCTAGCTTTATATACAAAGCTAAGGAGGTTTCTTGCCTGTTTAAAAGCTACTATCCTCTTGGTAGGCTAATTTTAAAATGGCTACCTTTTTCTCCATGAGCTGTCAGAAGACAGATAGGTCTCTGTCCCTTGTCTAGCAGTAGGTTTGATTCCATTGTTGACTGTAAAAAAGAGGCTTGCCTCCTTCGGGATCAACATGAAAAAGCAGTGGGCTAGCAAGTAAGGAATGGAGCAAGATGTCACTTTTCCAGTAGTTTGCACTGCTGTCTGCATGGAATTCATTGTTGCCAATAGTGGCAAGTTGAAAACCTAAAGATAATATGATGTTAGCTGTTTTTCAGCTGGTAATTCTTTTAGTACCTTATAAAGTTACTCAATAAAGACAGTAAAATATCACAACAAAAATAATGTACGTTAAGCAGATGCACATGTTATCTAAGAACAAGAAACAAGTAATGTAATTTGATTCCTCTTCTTCTGCAGGAAGATCCAACATTGGAGAGGCATTTCAAAGGCCATCGTGATGCAGTAACTAGTGTGGATTTCAGTCTAAATAAAAAACAGCTTGGTGAGTTGCATTGTTTTCTTCAGATTTATCTTTCATAGATTGAGATACTGGAAATTTATCTCCAGATCATTCAAAAGACACTGTGTTAAAATTTTAATTCAGAAATGTAACCTGTGCATGCTTACATCTCATCCAGACAGATGGGGTGTTTTAATCGTTTAGAGTCATATTGTGTTGCAGAACTAGATTTTCAAGGTAGGCATTTTATGCCATTGTCACCTCAACAGTTGTAAGCTATGGTTTTGAGTTTTAACCACCTTTTTAAAACTAAGTTTTTAACTAAGATTTCAAAACAGTGGTTGAAGGAACAGTCTGTAGATACTTGGGAAGAAACTTGCAAGGATATGTAGCAGAGAGGAGAAAGGACAAAGCTGAACTAATAAGCAAACACCCCATTTGCTTTCCTGGTTATTTTAAAGAAGAGATTCTAGGAGGTTCAAGACAGTTTTTCTGTTGCTGGGAGTGAAGATGATACTTTATGTTTTTTGCTTTCAGTGTTGTGATTAGTGAATAGTCTTTTTCTCTTCGAAATGAAAAACTAAAATTTGAAGCTGGTGATTGATACTTTTGTTGGCTATGTGATCTGTTTCCAGTTTAATTTTGTAAAGATAATGAATGCCTTCTTTTATTTAATCTAGTAAGTGGATCTATGGATTCATGTTTAATGATTTGGAGCATGAAACCTCAGATGAGAGCCTATCGCTTTGTGGGTCACAAAGATGCAGTAATGTCTGTTCATTTTTCACCATCTGGTCATCTGATTGCTTCAGGTTCCAGAGACAAAACAGTTCGCTTATGGGTTCCAAGTGTGTAAGTACCTGCTGTGCCTGTCAGCTTCACATACTTCATACTAAGTTGTGTGTACTCTTTCTCTCACTTTCTGAGTTGTACAGGATTTGGAGGTGTGTGTTGTTATTTGGTTAAAGAAATTCAATTGTAGTGAAGATAAGAGCTCATTAATGTCGGAAGCAGAGATTATTTTTTGTGATTGCAGTGAAGGCTGATTTGTATTTTGTGTTTTTATCAGTGTAAAACAGTTATGCTTAGAGAGACAACAATGCCAAAGTTTTAATGTCGTATAGATGTGGCTAGGAAACTCTGTCCTTATGTGTTGGCTTACTAGAGGCCCAGTTAGTTTTCAGAATGTTTCAAACCTCTGGGTATATATTGATTCGGAAAGTGGTTCCTGTTGTAAATCAGTTGAAGACCAGAATGTTACGGACTAGGATAAAATTGTTACCCTTCTGTGAATCTCCTTTCCTTAAATGGGAAGAAATTATTGTCTCAACTATTGACTGGCATCTGATTGCTGCTGCAAAAGACTTTTCATCCCCTCTTACTGGGGGTCCTGTGCTTCCCCTAAAAACGGGCTCCATAGGATCTCCCAGCCTTCCACAGTTGGTTTTGAAGGCTCATAGCTTGTTATAAGGGAGAACACATTCCTGACAAAGAGAGTCACATCAGCAGAATTATAGTGGTGGTAGTAGTAATGGGTATCCCACCTTTTTCCCAGCAAAGGTGCTCAGCAGTGATTGAAACAGATACAGTTAAAATCTTTAGCCTATTGGTTTTAAATTTCATGCGCGAAGCAGTTATGTTCTACAAAAGATCAGGTAAAAATATTTGTAACTCTCTATTCGTGAATGAAAAGACCCAGGTGACATGATACATGTTTGTGATTAAATGTGAATTACTAAATGCGAATGTAAATCAGAAGTGGGCAAAGTGCTCCAAAATGCCCCCAAATGCACTCTTGGAAGTATGGAGGGAATTTCAATCACATCTGGAGCCCCACCACTAGCTCTCCAGGAGTCAAAAACAATTTTTGCAAAAAATGTTTGTCTCCCGATGGCCGAAAATGTCCTCTAAAGGGCATATGGCATTTCTCCATCACATTTTGCAGCCACCATGGGCCAGTTTAGGCCCAAGAAGGGTCTTTTTTAAAACATGAACTTCTGCTCACTTTCTGTTATTAAAAAAGGTCTCTGCTGGGCCTAAAATAGCTCAGGAAGCCACCAAAACATGGTGAAAATGTTCCCATATCACCTAGAGGGTCTTTGGGGGCAAAATGGTTTTTTTGAGGGGTCAGATGCAGTGGGGAGGTGCAGCCCTCCAAGGTTTCCTGAGTGGCTAATGCAGCCCTCTAGCCTCCCTCAACCCATGATGTAAACCTCCCTTAGCTCCTAACTGGGTCTTTTGTTTATGTTTCCTTACCCTCTTTGACATGAAGTTCCTGCACATTCTTTATTTTGCATCACTGGAACAAACAGTTTTAATAAGATACCATTTTGACCCTACTACTTCAAACATTCTTTTTATTGTAATTGTTTTCTGTGAAGGATGCAAATGTAAGCTGTCTGAAATTAGGAGCTGCTCCAGTAAATAAAGTGAAGTAGAACAATTTCTTCTTGTGCTGTGTTTGGTATGTTCTGTATGACTAAGCTCAACCACTTTGGTGTAAATGTATATATTAGAAGCTAGCAGGAAAATGTGCGTAAGGTTCAAACTATTTGGAATCCATTAACTTTCTCTTGTGTTGTTTCCTCCCCTGAACTAAGCAAGGGAGAATCGACTTCATTTAAAGCTCATACGGCAACAGTCAGAAGTGTTCACTTTTCGAGTGATGGGCAGTCGCTGGTTACAGCTTCTGATGACAAAACAGTTAAAGTGTGGTCTGTCCACAGACAAAAATTCTTATTCTCACTAAGTCAGCACATCAACTGGGTTCGCTGTGCTAAGTAAGTAAAGCTATTTTGTTTTTGCATAACCTTGTGGTGGTGGTGTGCAGTACATAAAAATAGGGTGTGTTATGACAAAAGCGCTGTATTGCTGTTTTTTTCCCCTTTGTTGATTATATTCCAAGTTCGTCATCATGGAGCAGGCACACTGAAATGAGTGGGAGTTAAGTTGCTCGTGGCAGTTTCAAGTTCCACTGATTTAAATGGGTGTATTTTAGGTATTCATAAAACTATCTAGAGGTTTAGTGAGGCTGTACATGTCAGCTGTGCTCAGTTACCCCTACAGCTGTGCTCACCATATATAGGGAGAAGATTTGAAGGGGGGTCTGCTGAGCGCACTGAAGTGTTTTGTAGATCTTTCCCTGCACGTGCGTACTGTAGGTGTGGGGCAGTCAGGGGGCTGGGTGAGGCTGAGAGCTGGCCGTGCTCTCTCTCCACGATGGTCCTCACATGGAGTTAAAAATGCCTCAATATGGCCTTTGCATATAAATGAAGTTTTCAGATGAAGACCTGAAAAGTTAATGAAGTAATACACCATTCATTCATCACTTTATGTAACTACCTGTATACTTTAGCATTTAGCCATGTTTCAGCACTTCAGTTATATTTCCAACAAATATATCTTGGAAATAAGATCCAGCCCAAATTGGTATGGAGATTAGATTGGGAAGAACATGGAATAAATTGATTTCTGTGTACATGACCTTCTTGTGTTTCTCCTGTGTTTAAAGTGAGAAAGTCAGCTGAGTGGAGGATGAGATGAATAGCCTTTTTGTCCTTCCTCTCCTTGTTCACTAAAAAAAAAGGTTTCATTTTCAGAATAAATAGTCAGATTTTTCAGTAGGGAGTATTGTTACTGTGTTCTTCTGAAGACTTTTAGGCTGCAGTGATACATATATATGTTTATGTTTAGACTGTTTACTGCTGAGTTAACATATATAAGATTATAATTGTTGTTCTTATAATTATGTTAATGCCAAAATACTTAAAATTTTGGGTAGCAATTGGTGTTGAAATATATAAAGTTGTATCTACAAAAAATGTAGTGAGAGGTCTACAGACTTTCATACAAAATTTGTTCTGCTAATCTAATAAAGAGAAAGTAGGATTTCCTAAGGAACAGTATTTTTGCACTACTTCTGTTGGTTATCTTAAATATCTTGTTATAATTGTTGGTGCATGGAGAATGCTTTGGTATGTTGCTCTGATAATAGTCACATTCATTGAAATACTGCTGGGGAGTCGAGCATGTGTGCTGAGTTCATTGTCATAAGCCTGTTAGTTCAGCACAACTGCCTTATTAGTTATTTGCTTCTGAAATTATTATCTTTTTGTTGCTATAGGTGACCAGGATGTAGCTTGTAGTTAAATGGATGCCTGTCTTTTAGGTTTTCTCCTGATGGAAGATTAATTGTCTCCTCTAGTGATGATAAAACTGTCAAACTCTGGGATAAAGCAAGCAGAGAATGTGTTCACTCTTTCTGTGAGCATGGAGGGTAAGTATCAGTACAGATTCTTGGGACTTTACCTGTCTTTGAAAAGTATTTGAAGGCTTGTCTCTAGACTCAGTCATAGCAGTCTGTATCATTTGCAAACCTATTCAGCCATTCAGCAAAAGGTTAAAATCAGTGCACTGAGAGAGGAGCATCTTTGCTCTGTCTGCTCTCTTCTCACTCTCCTCATGTGGAGAGTTGCAGTCTAAAGGGAAGAGCATCTACAAAATTAGGTTTCCTGTACATATGAAGAGGCTCCTCTGATAGAGAATGCTTACCACTTCAGGCTGCCCTATCATTAGAGCTGTCAGCTCTCTTGGACCTATTGGGCAGAATGGACAAGAGATTAAATAGAATCTTGTGTTGCAATTTTTAATTTTTTTTTCCTATCATATGGTATATGTATGTGCTTTCAAGTCACCTGTGAAGTTATAGGAACTTCATTAATTTCATAGGGTTTTCTTAAGCGAGGAATATTCAAAGGTAGTTTTGCCAGTTCCTCCCTCTGAAATATAGGTTACAGCACCCTGGTATTTGTTGGTGGCCTCCCATCCAAGTACTAACCAGGACTGACCGTGCTTAGCTTCAAAGATCAGACAAGATCTGGTGCCTTTAGAGTATAGCTTTGCATATTTTTGCTTGCAGTGTCCCCTACCCCTTGGGTGCATTGGGACATTTTTGTCATGTCCTTCCACCTGGACTGCTTTAGGTCCAGGAAGGGCCTTTTCTTGAACTAGGAAGTGAACTGGAAGTCACTTAATGGTTTTGAACGGACTTTGTGAGAGCATTTTGAGCTAGAATTAAATGAAGTAAAGAAAACATTGAAGTTGGTCCCCAGAGTCCACAAAAGTGTCTTTTGGGAGGCTAACATGACTGGCAGGCTACATTTTGCCCATCCTGTTTTAAAGTCTCATGGAAACGTTACTATTCCAGAAAGTGGGGATTGGCCCATTGGAAGTTTAATATCAACCTCTAGAAAATATACTTTGACATACTACTATGAAGTAACATGATGGTTCATAAGAATATATGAGCAATTAGTGTTTTTGCTTTTTGTTTGGATCAGTATGTTTTACTTTTTGTCAAAATAGAAGAGCTTTCATTCTGCACTGTACAGGTTTGTGCCTCATGTGGACTTCCACCCTAGTGGTACATGTATTGCTGCAGCTGGCACAGACAACACAGTGAAGGTGTGGGATGTTAGGATGAACAGGCTTCTCCAACATTATCAAGGTAAGTAATCTGATCAAGAGGTATCTCTTTGTTTAGCCTGTGTCTGCATTTTCAAGCAAAATAAACACTTTACTTTGAATACATAGTTGGTTTCCTTGATCCTTTTGTCTGTCAGTCCACCTCTCTGTCTCATATATATTTTTTCACAGCTTGGAAACATTAGATGGGGCTGCGCTCATCTAGTTACAGAACTTTGATTTAGAAAGGTTGGCTTTAAATGTAAGCTAATAAATATAGTGGCATTTATTATAGGCCCAGTCACTGGAGGTCAGGCAAGATAACTCTATAAGGAAAAGTTTGCAGAAGGAGGAAGAGAAAAGTACAAGAAAAACAAATACAGTCTGAACAGAAAGACTTCAGGCTAGTTTTATTACTAAAACTGGTTCTGTCTTAATGTTTGCATCTCATTTAGAAACTATAGGGATATGCAGTATGTGCCTCAAATTTCTTTGTCTCACTTTATGAAAATAATTAATTGGAGTGTGCATTTGTGTTGTAGTGGTTCTTCTAAAACTATACCAATCTCTTTTCTGAGGTTGTTTGGAAAATTAATACTGATATTGCTTACAAACCATGAGTAGAAAAATTGACTTTTGAGTATCTCATATTTAATGATTTTGTTCCTTATCCATCTTTCTACTTCAGTTTCTTTTTCATGTCATGTTAGTAACCTGCATTGGTATGGTTTTTCCCCCCCTTTTTCCTTCCTCCCACCCCACCCCAGTACACAGTGCTTCAGTGAATTGTCTGTCCTTTCACTCCTCTGGAAATTACCTCATTACTGCTTCCAATGATTCAACTCTAAAAATATTGGATTTACTAGAGGGGAGGCTGCTATATACACTTCACAGTCATCAGGTGAGGAGAATTGAATGGATGGTTTGCAACTGGAAATTTGTGCATACAAATTCTACAGCAGTGTTTGCTTACACCGCAGCATGTGTATCCTTTGCTTACTTATCCATAATAACAGGCAAGGAATATACTTTTTGGACTTGAAGTGCATGTGGGCATAGATTCTTTTTAAAAGCTATGTCAAGATTTTTCATATAAGAAACAGGTCATACATAAGATGGCCCCTGGGAGAACATTCCAAGAACCATACTTTGTTTGTGGATGAGGGAGGAGAAAGAGAGTGGTCAGACCTGGCTGCTGGAGATGTGGAGATCCCACTGCTGTGAAAATTTCTGTGACCCTTGTCTACTGGTAGAGGCTAAAAACAAGCATTTCCTGCATTTATAGGAACATTAAAAGTCTTGTAAAGAATCTTAAGGATCCATGAGGATCCGTACCTCAGAGACTTGTTTTTGTGCCACAGCAGTGCTGGTAAGTGCTGCATCTGTGGATTTTACTTTTGTTCTCTATAGATACTGATTAAAATTTGATGTTGAAATTTAACCTGTAATACCCAGTATGACTTGAGTTGCACGTATTTAAAAGTGCATGATTCCCTCAGTGTGTAGTGTCTTAGGCATTGAAGTCTTCTTAGAAGACTTCTGGTGGTCTCGCTATCCATGGAACAGGTGGATTTTGTAAGATCTGGCGCCTTGTCTGTGTTGGTGTCTCACCTGGATAACTTGCTGTGCAGGGGAGGTTCACCCATCTTTCTCCTTGTTAGCTTTTAGAAGGCAAGTGAAAGTGACAACATTGTTCCAGAGAGTACTAATTGTTTGCTTTATGTGATTGCACCAATCACTGTTTTTGCAGTGATTGTAACGTACTCGCTGTCTTATATACGGTAACCATCATCTTTACTCGTCTTTTAAAAACTAGCAAAGAAGGAACAGAGTTTCTCAGTGGGTTGAAAGTTTTTCAGCTGGGGGCACCACTACAGAGAATGTTCAATCTAGATTTTAGACTTTAAGCAGGTCAGTGAGCTTTGTAATACCCTAGTTTATAAACAGGAAAAGCAATTATACTGAAATGTTCTGGAATGACTTGGGATGGGATTTGTTCCTCTCCAGTACTCCTAAAAGTGCATAATACAGTATATATTCCCATCCCATTCTTGCATCCTCCAGAAAACTCTTAAAGGTTTCTTCTTCCTCTTCTTCTTCTTCCCCTTCTCCTTCTCCTTTGTATTACTACACTACTGCCAATACCACCACAACCACTACCAATGGATAAATGTCCTGAACACATATTGGGTGGGCCATAGTTTAGTGCAAGACATCTTCTTTATTGTTGTGCCTTTTTTTAAAGTATTGCTAAATCTATGTTAATAACTATAAATAAAAAAGTGTTAAAGTTACAAGTATTTTTGTATCAAGTATCAAGTCTCTGAGTTATTTTAGTCACTGAGATGATCAGCTTGTTAAATTTGTATAATTTACATATTTGTGTTGAAGACACTCCTTGGCTCAGATTTGCTTCTTATGTTGACAGCTGACTAGGGCTCTGGGACATCTACTCATGAGAGGAGCCTCGGATTCCTTAGATAGGCTTTGACGTAACTATTGGTGTATATGAAATTAATTACCAGTTGATTAACTCTAGTTTACATGAGGAAGGCTGCCAAGTTTACATTGGTGTCTTTAATTATGGTGGTGCTTATTCTTCATATCTCAGTAATTGTTAGGATGATGGAGTTTAATTCTCTGCTGACATTTGCAGCTGCGGAATCTGGCACACTGTGATTGCATCTTGAGTGTCTCAGTTTATGGAGTACTTTCCTCTAGAAATACAAACAAGGCTTGGAATGAATATGTGTATCCATTGCTGACATTTGGACTTACAGAGAAACAGAATGTTCCAGGACTAAGCCACTTTTGGGTGGTCATTAAAACGTGTACAAAAGGATATATGTTGTTGATTTGGGTGTTCATTTCCAAACTGTATATTCTGTTTGGAGAGTATTTTGCAACAAATCATTATGCATGACAATTGCTTTGATGAAACACTTTGATATTTTTATTCAAGATGTCTGAAGGCCTCTAAAAAGGAGAAAACTTTGGTTGAACATTCTATGGGAGAAGAAGCCATTTTGTTAGGGTCTGTATAGAGCCCCAAAATTGAACAAATATTGTTTTGATACACTTGACTGCTCTGCTGTTGTTAAGGACCTTTAAGTTAACTGCAGCTTATGACAACCCTGTCATATAATTTTCTTGACAAGTTTTATTCAGAAGAGGTTTGCCATTGTTTCTCCCAAGGATAAAAGCATTTGACTTTCCATAACTGAGTAGGGATTTAAATGCTGGTCCCCCAGAGACCTAGTTCAGTGCTTATGCTTGGCTTTCCAGTTGGCTAATACATTTCTTAAAAGAACCGAAGCAGTGAAAATGCCAGTCTTAACATCTATTCATTTAAAAGCAGATATTTAAGACCCATTTAGAAATAACTAGATGAGGAGCTGCGTGTGCTGCATGTGGGAAAGTGTTCAGTGAGGATGTGGTCACCATAGAAAAGACCCTGTTTTATATCTGTAAGCCTAATAGATTTTACTGGTGAAAACGCAATCAACTTCTCCATGGCTTATCTTAGGGCCTGGACAAGTTTGTGTAGGTTGCATTTCACAGGACCAGATTCCAAGCCACTGAGGGCTTTAAAGTTGAACAACAGCATTTTTACATCAGGCCTATACATATACTGACAGCAGTGGTATAGAATCATTGCTATATGTATTGATGGCTTACTTGTAGGCAGCCACAGAGGGGTAAAAAGGCATGCCTAGTTCTCTGCTGTTCCTCTGACAGCTCCCTAGCAGGCTAGTAATTTTCTGTGAGCTTATTTACAAGCTGGGGATAAATGTTCTGTTTGGGTATATAACTTTTAACATGATTTACTTTTTTAAAAATAATCTTTATTAATATAACATATAATAAACATGTGTAACATAAAACACATATATTCTATATTACAGACAATGTTTGTAATACAGGCAATAATATGAACATTAGAAACGATAAAAAAGAAAAACGAAAAAAAGAAAAAGGAAGAAAAAGAAAAGTTGATTTAATATTCTATGTGATTTTTATATTTATAGTATATTTTTTTAAACATAATTTTGAACTACAAGTATTTAAAAGAGCTGTAGTCAAATGTTCAGTTTGTCATTACTGGAGTTGGGAACATGAAATAAAAAAAACACAAATGCTTGATCTTGAAAAATTTCCTGCTGCTGTGAAACATCTTGGATAATAATGATGAATTTACATGTAAGAAAACAGGACCTGAAGACGGTTATATATGAATACAATAAAGATTCAGGATACCATAACAGGATAAGTTTTTTACATATTGTGCTAAATCTATATGGCTGCATCAGTTTTCTTTACATGGCCCAAATAACGTTGGACCTTTTTACACCATCTTGGGGCGGGTTGTACGTATTACAGTAAATAATTTTAAAAGCATCCCCCCCACACACATAGACCAACAAAGTTTCCATATGCATATTTTAGCCTGCTCAATCTGTACTGTATTGTTTGTTCTTTTGTCATTGTAGGGACCAGCTACTTGTGTTTCTTTTTCAAGAACAGGAGACTTCTTTGCTTCTGGAGGGTTTGATGAACAGGTATCTGCTTTAAATTCTCTTTAATAACTTGTGTGTAGCCTATACCACATTAATGTCACTCAACTGTTATCTTTCGTCATCATCAGGGTCTACTACTCTAGGTTGTCCCAGAATGTGTGGCTACAACAGGGTAATAAATACAGTTTAGCTTAGCTTGAACTTTACCAAGGAAAGAATATGCCAGTAAGCTAATTCAGTGTGAGTGTGTCTAATTTCAGTGGTAGAAATGCCTGTCGAGTACTTACTGTGATAACATTTTTTCTGTATTGGAATTAAAACATCTCTCTGATAGATTTTTCCAGTCAACTGAATGACCAAAACTGCTGGTGATATTTCTAGATCTAAATCTAGAGATTTAGAAATGGTCTTTTTGTTCTGCTTATGTTATCCCTCATGCTTTCCAAGTTGCTTCTTCCGAAAGATTAGAATTTGTTTACATGTTAGCAGTTTCATAGGTTTAGAAAATGCTTGAACTGTCTCTGTATAAAAATGTTCAAGGCAGAGTGCAAGAGAAATTTATATTACAACCAGAATGAACCAGCAAAATATCAGAAAGCACCATTTTGAAAGTTTGAGAGAACAAATGTGTGAGCTTGGTATCAAAGCAGACATATTTCCTGGAGGACTTGTTGTGTAAGTTGCCAAGACTGTGGCAGTGGGAGTCCCATCCTTACCTATATAGATCTAGCTTAACAAGTAGGAGGAACTTGAAGTTGAAACAATCCAGCTGATCTAAAAATACAGGAAGTTACATGCAAAAGGTGCTTTCATTTTTGCAGCATATTTGGACCATCACTATTTTAGGTCCAGCAGAGGCTTTTTTTTAAAAAAGGAAGTGAACAGGAAGTGACTTGTAGGTTATTTTCTGTCATACGAAAGTATTTCTTAAAGCTAAAATGGCCATGGGCCCCCAAAATGTGGCAAAAATGTCCCCTACCCCATGAAGGTTGGGGCAAAAGAAACTGAAATTCTTTTGCAGGAGGTTACGATGTGGGTGTGCAGACCTTCAGGGTCTCCTGTGGGGCTAATATGGCCCCTTAGTCTCCAGCAGTTGCCCACCCTGCATGGTAGTATGCACGCATGCCTGTGCCTTTAAATCATATGTCAAGTTATTGTCACCATGTGAATTTCAGAGGTTTTTCAGAGGAATACTTAGAGATGGTTTGGCAGTTCCTTCTTCTGAAGTGCAGTCTACAGCACCTGGTATTCATTTGTGGTCTCCCATCGAAGTGCTAACAAGGGCTGACGCTGCTTAGCTTCCAAAATCAGATGGGATCTGTGCCTTTAGGGGATTTAAGCCCTTCTTAAAATGTAGTTAACTCTAGTCAGAGAGGATTTAGAGAACCTAGAAGTATTATGTGCTTCAGACTGTTCTCTAAACACCTTTTTTTTTGGGAAAGCTGTTGGAATTTAATCGTTCTTTATAAAGTGCTCAGTGAAAGAGTTTAATAATATAATGCCTTTCAGTAATATTATTTTAGATGTTGCCAAAATTTCATTGTATTCCTTCATTCTGGCAAAAGAGTATTCTTAATCTTGTGAAGGGTTACCAAAGAAATGCCAGAAGAGTTCCATGTGTGCAATTGTTTCAAATTTTATTTTTCAGGTAATGGTATGGAAGACAAACTTTGACACTGCTGATTATGGTGATGTATTAAAAACACGAAAGCATGGTATGAATGTAAATGGTGCTGAATATGGTGATACATTGAAAACACGGAAATCCAGCATGAACATGAATGGTGCTTTTAACAGCATGGTAAGTTGATGTTTATTTTAAATACATCTTGCCTAGCAGTTGTCTCTGAAATGAAATATTATGCCCTATTATAATTCGTAATTGTTCACTCTTACTCAAGAATATAAGGAGTTTTGTTGTTGTTCTTGCTATCATCATTTATTTATACAGCATCATCACTGTACATCGGCTTTACAAGTAAAAGTAAAGTAAAACAGTTTCTGCCTTCAGACTTACAACCTAATTAAGACATGACATAAAAGGAAAAGGTGATTGCACTTTGAGAGAGGATTAAGTTCAGCAGATACTGCCTCACTTCTCTCCCTCTGGGGCCACAGCAGTGGCAGTTGGAATGGAGGGGAGGGCCTTTCCTCTGCTTCTGGACCTAGGTATGGTGGAGCCATGCCTGCCTCTTCTTCTCTCCCTCTGAGGCCAGGACAGTGGCAGTCAAGATGGAGGTAGGGTTTCTTCATCTCCTTCTGGACCTAGGGAATGATAGAACTGTGGGTACCTCTTCTTCTGTCCCTCTGAATCCAGGGCAGTGACAGTTGGGATGAAGGAGAGGGCCTTTCATATGCTTCTGGGCCTAGGGATGATGGAGTTGTGCCTGCTTCTTCTTTCCCTCTATGGCCAGGGCAGTGGCAGATGGGATAGAGGAAAGATCTTTCATTTGCTTCTGGACCTAGGCAGCATTTTATAAGTACTGGTGATATATATCTGTGGCCTTAGAATATGGAGCTCTAGAAGTGCTCAAACACTATCTGTAAAGGCAAACGGATGAAACAGAAGACCAGTAACAGATAAAAGGATGACAGGAAAGCAAGCTGGCTGCAACAGAGAAGTACCAGCAGTCCTTATTGATAATTATTTTGTGCAGATCTGAAATAGAAGTTGTGGAAATCAAGACAAGTGGAGCATTTTAGTTACACTAGGAACTTGACAGAAATTAACAGTGTAGTTATTCCTGTCATCGTGTCCTCTAAATTTAGCATTGACATTTGTTGTTTTTTGGAATTTGTTCCTATTTGTAAAGTAGCATTTTTAAATAAAATATGCATGCTGTTCTTCAAACATGACATTATCCATGGATATTTTATACAGTTTGTGTCATGACATTTTATAGGAGGGTTGGTTCATATATTTTCTTATCCTGCTTGTGCTACTGGTGCCACCAAGTACAATTTTTTTTTTGTTTCCACCTTCTCAAATCCACTAGCCAGCATACAGTCTATCACAAAAGGAACTTTCCAAGGCCCTGTTTATAACCCAGTCCCACCTGAAGGCATTACTTAAGCAGCATTAAAAAAAATAGTTTAGAAAACAATGAGGTGATACGTGTTGAAAGCTGGTTGTTTTAATGGGTTTTTTCAAGGTACTCCTTTGTTTTAGGCAATTTGCAGAACTGTAAAATAACAGTAGTGTAATATCTTTTTTTGAAATTGTATTTGCTGAACTGTTTTTAGGAGTCTTTCCAAAATCGAAACTGGATTGTACTTTGTTCACTGTTGCCAAAGAAAATGTTTACTGTCATTGTGTAGCACTTAGCTAATCGTGATTATGGTACCATATATGATTTGTTATTACTGTGCATATATCTGACATTATTTTCTTCTGAGCTGAAACAAATTGGCATAGATTTTAGCATAGTGTTTAAAGGAGTGCGGTTCTGTTTTCTAGGACTGTTCTCCAGAAACCTTAACATGTGTCTATAATTGGCTTTCTGTTTTGCATTGTGGTTATTATGAGTTGCCTTGAGTCTCACTTTATGGAAATATAAATAAAATGATTGATGATTTGGGTGATTGTCTACTGAAGTTCCTGCTTGCCTAAATTGGTCTATGTCACTAAGGTACCACTCAGCTTTTGCTTTGTCCTAGCAAAAGAGTCCTTCCACTGGATGTCACTCTTACCTTCTGTTTAAATACAAAGTGAAAATACCACTTACTCAAAGTTAAAATAGTTAATTGGAAGGGAGGGAAGTAGAAGTTTCTATCATGTCCTGACTTTTTTAGGAGCTGTTTTTTCTTTGGCTTAAATGAATTCTAGTTTCTCTCCCATTCTTAATTTGGTTATCTGACAGATTAGACAGAACATATAATTGCAAATGTACGTTAGCCCTTTAACTTTGGGTGCAGTCTCTGATAGTAGAATTTTTAAATTAAGCATTTAAAATTTTTGCTCCAGGGTTGTCCTAAGACAGTTGGAAATCATTCTCCTTCGTCGCTTATATTTAGCCACAATTCTGTCCTTCTCACATCAATTTCCTCTTTTTTCTTCTCTTTTTCTTTTCCATCCCTGCAACTTCACATGCCATAGGCTTGCTCTTCCTTCTCACTCCTGCTGCTGGCATCACTTCAACTCAAAGGCTGAGGCACAGCCATGGTACTGGGTAGCAGAGTGAAGAGGTGTTGGATAGGCTGTACACTAAGGCACATCTGAAAGTAGGGTGAGGCTCACTGATGGGTCAGAAATCTGTTGTTGCCTGCTGGAAAAGAAACTGGGTTGTGGGCTGGGACTCTCTTCCCCCAGAAATTAGACTAGTATCCTCTTTGCTATTCTTTCATAGAGCTTTTTGTTTGGGCAGACCTTTGAAGGCTGACTCCTCAGAGGGAAGGGGGCTTCTAATGTACTGTGTTGTTTAGATTTGTTGTTCTTCATTTTAACAATCTACCTTTAACTACTTTTATGTTTGTTGTTTGTTTCATTGTATTTTAACATTTGTACAATATACATTTTTAGCCATATTTGTTTTAACTTTTGAAAGCTGTCTTGAATCTCAGATTGGAAAAAGTTAGGACATTTATATGAGATGAAATATTGATGTGCTGGTGGTCGTGATAATGATGATGGGAAATCTGCCCACAGTATCACCTTATGAGGTAGCCCTAGAAAGCTTCTAATTCCCTCCCCACCACTCCGATTATGGAGACTACAATATGGATTTTGCAGCATTGCTTTGAGGATTGCACCAAAATAATTTATGGGAAGTTCTTTAAACACTCAGAGGCTCTGTGTAAATGCTAGGTAGTTATTATTGTTGAAGCTATTTCTTGAACATTATATTTTGAAGCACAAAGTATCTTTAGACATCAGTGATTGCTTTTTAGACTTCAAGGCATGTGGTATGTTCAGGCCCAAATAAGTTGCTTGGTCAATTTAACCTTATTTACCCTAGACACCTTAGTTAATACGACTCATGTATAGAGTGGGAGAATGATAAAATCTTCAATTGAAGACAAATTCCCCTCCTTCCTATCCTGCAGTAGTTGCAGCTCGTATCTTCAAGCAAAGACTATAAATAATTATCTTGATTTGTTGACGCTAGTAACAGTACTAAAAATGGCCCGTCTCTCCCATCCTTTAGTGTTCTTCAGTTCTTTGAATATATCCATTGCATGGTAAGAAGGTACTTAATATCTTAGCTGAATAAATTGTGCAAGAGAACAATGAGATGAAATAGGTATGATCTCTGCTCTAGTGTAATTGTGTATTACTTTTAGTAAATAGTGCCTATATAAAAATTTGTGTCTCGGCTGCAAGTAGACCCCCACAAAACATCTAGAACTTAATTTCCTTCTCTGTGGCCAGGTAACCAGTAAGCAAGGTTTACTCTCCTTGTGTACATGTGTATTTTTCTTTAATTTAGGGCAATGGTAGTGACCCTCCAGATATTGTTGCATGGAAATCTCATCAGCTCTAGCCAGCATGTCCAGTAATGAAGAATGATGGGAGCTTTATCCGACAGCTTCCGGAGGCTCTGAGTTGCCAACCCTTGATTGGGACAATCTGAAGGTTCTAGCTAGCTTGTTTGGAAATAATGGACATCAGTTTAGGAATGGTATACCGTAGTTTAGAAGAAACCAAAGTGATGGTGGGTCAAGTGACCATTATGAAAAAGCTAGTCCTCTTGTAAGCTTGGATCTCCTCTCATTCTGCTCCTCTATGTACAGTGCAGCTGCTTTTTGAAAACTGACCTACTGACCATCCTACTATTCTTCTCTCCTTCTGAAATAGCAAGTCAGACAGTTAAAATGTTTCTGCAGGAGCAAATAATTAAATCTTAGAAAAGCAATTTGAAGTTGAAGCATAGTGGCCAATGTCAGAATGCTGAGACTGAAGTGAATGCTGAAAGCACATGTTTTTCACTTTTTAAAAATCTGTTCTTCAAGGTACCTTGCAGAGTAGAAGTTAAGGTTTGGGGGCTGCCTGATTGGACATACAGGCACTGCTTTGTGTTGTGTTTTGTTTCAAAAGGAAGTACAACATGTAGGGCTGACTTCTGCCAGTCTTGTGGAAGGTGCTGAGACTATTTATGGTGCCTTGTGTTGTTCATCTGGGAGTGGGAAATTAGAGAATAACGCAACTCTTTGGATTGTTTGCATGCAGAAACCAATCGATGCTGGCAGTAGTGAGCTTCAGCAGACTGGAACTTACAGACAAGAAAAGGTAAGCAAAGGCAAACATTTCCTGGTTAAGATTTTTCCACGGTTAAATTGTGGTGAATACAGGCAAGCATTTGTGTATTATGACAGATAAATGTCACAAGGCTCATTTATCAGTGGAGGTGACACAAACATACTTTGCAAGCTGTGAAAAGAATTAGTAGCAACATACCCATTGTACGTGCCTTCAGTAAACATCAGAGTACTTGAAGGGCTGATATGTGTCTGCAAACATGAATAATACAACCCCTGGAGCAAAGTTTCTCTAAGATTTCTAAACTTGTATTTTCATCCTCCATCCCTTCCAGTGGAGATGCTGCAAATGTCTTGATTTGCTTCTGTGCCAAATAGTTACAACTTAGGATTTGAATGGTATTTTTCTAAGTTTCACCTGTATGACCTGGGACCTGTGTATAAATGCTGAGAAATTAATGAACGCGAAGTAAGCTTGGAACGATGACCGACTAATCAGTTAACCAGACAATGACAGCTTATGGGTTATAATGGTTT
Source organism: Cyclura pinguis (assembly GCA_030412105.1). Lineage (NCBI taxonomy): Eukaryota > Metazoa > Chordata > Lepidosauria > Squamata > Iguanidae > Cyclura > Cyclura pinguis. Next base: position 93,141,936 of record CM059600.1, on the reverse strand, counting down.
TATTAGTAATTTTAAAAAGTTGTATTTATCAGTAGTGTGCTTGTTCAAATGTATTCTTGCGCATCTCCTATCAAAATATAAGTGAATTAATATCTATTCCAGAGGTCCAGCTAAGTATTACTGAGGCATCTTGGTACCTACTTAGGAGCATTTTCCTCATTCCTCAGTCTTCAAATTGAGGAATAGATGCTTAGATAACTCTCTGAGGCTTCTAAATGTTTTGTTCATTATAAAAGGGTCAGAGGATGGGCATTTTCTATCTTGCCATTGCTCTGGTTGCATCTCATTTAAACTCTGTTCTCATAGGCTTTATTCAGTCAAGGAGTGCTGGATTGGGAGAAGTTTGGTGGAGTGGCTTGGAGATATAATTTCTGTGTTTGAGTGATCACTGCTGAAATGCCTTCCATGGCAGTTGTATACAAATTGAATAGCTGCGCTAGTACAGCTCTTCACAGTGGGTTGAGCAGCACTTCTTTTCAGATCAGTTTAACACTCCTGCCATATTTGGTATTTGAGTTTGACATCCTTAACTACTTATTGTGTGAGCTGAATGTCTCTTGCCACTGGTTTGTTTTTTATTGTTTTTTTTTAAAATCTGGTTATAGTGATCAGTGCTTCTTTATCTTCCAGCAGGCAGAAATGGATTTTGGGGAAGTTCCAGATAAACAAAGAATTCAAGAAACTACAGAATCAATTAGAAGGCAACAAGAGCAAATGGATGAGGCCAGTCTTGCCAGTACGCTTCAGCATATTGTGGGACAGCTTGATGTTCTTACACAGGTACAGAACACTTCTGGGAGTCTTGACACCAGATAACTTGAAAAACTAAAGTAATGTTGACACCTGGAAAGAAGATTCAGTCTTGAGAAGTTAGTGTAGAGATCTTTTGGGATATTTCATTTCAAAGCAGAGTCTCAAACAGTAGTTCCTTTTAGATCTGCTGTATCCACATGTGTAGAAGGTTATAATTCACATGTAATACATTTTAAGGGTTGTCTGTCAGTCAAGTGTTCATTTGACTGCTGGTAAGTCAGTAATATCTTAACTAGAAGTGGGGAACCTGTGGTCTTCCAGGTGTTAGTGACTGTAGCTTCTGTCAGCCTTAGTCAGTATGACCAATGGTGTGGAATTCTGGGAGCTGTCTTTCAGAAACCTCTGGAAGACCGCACGATTCCTTCTCCAACCTAAACAATAAACATGGCGCATGAATAAGCAGCTTCCTACCTTGCTGATCAAGGTGCTGGATGTTAAACTAGGCAGCACTGTATTGACTGACTGTGATTATTTAGTCTCGGCAACCAAAAGACTAGTTGAAGGAAAGTTTCCTAAAATAAACTTTCTGAACCTATGTGTCACAAAATAGGTCTGTGGCATTACTGTGTTTTTGATAGAATCAGGAGAGTTACTTAGCATGGCCCAGAGTGAAAAGAATGAAGGCAGATTGTTAAAGCAAAAGTAAAAAGAGGCTTTTGCGCAACCAGTTATCCAGACTATTTAAAACATTTGTGTTCCACCTGTTCCTTAAAAGATCCCAAAGCAGATAAAGACTCCAAACTGGCATGAGATGTGGTATATCTATATGTATTGGTAGCATATGTGTGTATGTATTGGTAGCAGTCTTTTGGTTGCACATAACCAATCAAGGTTTTCCTTCTGCTGGCTCTGAGTGACAGTGTTCCTCCTTGTAGATTGATGTAGTGGACTGTCCTCTTCTAACTGAATTCTGTCTCTGACAACAGAGGCTGTGACATCCACCAGAAGCTGTATGTTAAGGACCTGGGGCTTTCACATCATAGCGCTAGTTCAAACACTAGTTCATCCCTGCCATGCAGACTTCTTCCAGTCTGTAATATGGGTGTCATAGGACTAGTTTAGAGAGCCAGTATGGTGTAATGGTTTGAGAGCTGGATTATGACCCTGGAGACCGGGGTTTGACTCACCACTTTGCCCATGGGAACCCACTGGGTGCCCTTGGGCAGGACACACACTCTCAGCCCCAAGAAAACCCCATGAAAGGTTTGCCTTAAGGTCACCATAAATTAGCAACGACTTGATGGCACACAACAACAAGGACTGGTTTACCGTATAACAACCATGAGTGGTTCACTATACAGCGTACATCAGTGGTTCAATGGAAATGTATGAAACACAACACTTCAAGGAAGAGTTTTGTATGCACTACATGTAGAAGGTCTTTTTTGTTTCTTTTATATGGCCTTCTGCATTTCTTTTACAGTTCTTCTGTTAACTTATGCAAAGGCATATAGCATACATAGGCCTTCATTTGTACTATTTATTGATAACACAAACTGGCAAATGTGGCCCTCTATATTTTTGCCTAAAACTAGCCCCCAGCCAGTGCAGGCACCAGTGAGGGATTGTGAGAGTTGCATGGAAAGAATGTTTGGATAGCCACAATTACCCACCCCTGGTTTGTAACGTTTGAAAAAGTGTGAACTGAAGGAATTCACCCTTCTTATGTGTATAAGGTGTGTTTTGCCTCATAGTGGACCCTGGCATTAGTATACTGGGAGAAGGAGGTCTCTTGTGCATTCCTCTGTGGTTAGAAATTCTAGAGAGGCAGATGTGGGACAGCAAATACAAAGCTCTGTGGCATCTTTATTAGTTGTGGCGTAAGCATTTCTGTGAACAGTTCCACAAAATGACCAGCAGAGGGGTCTATAAGATAACAAGCTATATTGAAGGAGATACTGTTTATATGTGTCCTGATACATCTGAACTTCATAGGCTTTTGAATACAGTATGTCGGTTTATCATTCATAGGAAGATTAAGGATGATTAAGGAGGCCATTATTGCCAGATGCCATTTTATTGCTTGATTTCTAAATTTCTACATGTGTAAGGCTGTCTTGTATCATTCAGCTTGTCTTGCAGAGAGTTCCTCTCCCAAGCTGGTGCTTTACTACACAGTAAAATAGAAATTTTGGTAAAGGTTGAGAAGTTACAATTTTCAGTCTGTGTTGTACAGGAATGGGGAACCTAAATAATTTTAATTTGTTATGCTTCCATACATAAAAGGTGGTTCCCAAAGTATATATGGTGGGACATGGCTACGGGGATATCATCTAGTTTGATTCTCATTGACTCCTTATTTTTCTATGGGAGCAAGTAAGGTCTGCTGTCATTTAGACTCTCGCATTGCTGGCAAGCAAGACACTGCCATACCAGTGATATCTCTGAATATATAGCTTTTACTAGCTTTCTTTTCTGTGTGGTCAAGTAAAGTACCACATGAAATAATGCTGCATTAGGGGCAGACATGGTCCCCAGCTGAAATTCTGTGGGTCAAGCCGAATGGGGATCCTCTTTCCTTCCTGCTCAAGATTATCCTTTTATTTCAGGGTAGGGCCCATATGTTTTCAAAACAACTTCCCCATACCAAATAATGTTTGGGATAACATGAGCTCTTTCTTTACTAAATGCATGTTCTAGATTGGAAGTGAGATTTTTTTTTTCATGGCGGCTAGAAGCCATGTTTAGTTTCTGGAAATTAAGCAGATTTGGATTTTGAAAAGCTGACCTACCCTTACATTGTATTCTGTCCAAGAAAACAATGTCAGTGAATAGGGGTGAGGTCGAGTTGGTGGAAGGATTGTTATCTTCCATCCCTTCGAGTTATACTTGGTGGGCAATTGTAAGTCATAGGTCTTTTTCCTCCCCACATGGCAACTTCTTCAAATGGAGGGGTTATGGCATTGTACTGGCTGAATTCTTTGGTAAATTTTAATTGGTTTATTTTCCATCCTTGGAGTTGATTGTAACCTTAAATCTTCCACAAGAAGGTAAAATACTTAATGCAGTGAAACAAATTTTCTTACCAGTCTGCTTTACCAACATCTTGTGCTTCGGTTTAGGTATTTTAAGTTTTGCAGTATCCTTATTTGATTCTAATTGTTATTATGATGTTATTTTATTATAAACCTCTGTTAGCTATAATGCTTAAACATTATGTGTAGCACAGCATAGTCAAGTGCACCCTTATTTCGAAGTTCCAATAATTTCATACTTAAAAAGTTACGTCTTGGCACTGCATTCTTAAATAGCTATTCTTGCAACACCTTTCTCCTGTTGCCTTTCTCATTTTTCAGACTGTTTCCATTCTAGAACAAAGGTTAACATTAACAGAGGACAAACTGAAGGAATGTCTTGAGAATCAACAAAAGATTGTGCAAAGTAAATCCAGCTGATGTCCAGGGAGCTGATGAAGCCACCGTTGTTGGAATGCGGGTGCAAGTGCACTCCAATAATTTTGTGTGAATGTGTTTTTTAAAGGGAAAACATTTCCAATTTTATTAGAATAAATTGTACAGCTAATGATGTCTGTAAATAGATTTTTTTGTGTTAAGATTAAACTTTGCTTTCATACTAAAGATGGCCATTTGTGTTGCTTAGCTTTATCAACCTAGTTTGGATCTTCAGGTGTTAACGGATGTATATTTGCAAGTGACACCTACTTCAGTTCTCAGATGTGTTAAACACTAATTAGACACCCTCATTTTGAGAAGAACAAGCTTCTAGAGCCTCTGCAGGTAGATTTGTTGAAATGTTGTGTACATATGCATAAGAACATGGTGGGAGTTTCCTTTCAGATGGAGAGGAAATCTCTATTCCAAGAGTGCTGCAAACATTCCAGGAAGTAATGTGACTCACAGTTTTTGGGAGATCCTTCTTGTAGTTTCAACTGCCAGAAGAACATCTTAAAATCTGACTGTGGCTTGCACAGAGAGCTCCGTGTGTACAAAACCTTTCAGTATGTTGGAGCTAAAAAGATCAGGTTTGACTATTAAGGTGAAGCATGCCAGCAAATCAGATCTAACTTGTGTCCTAGTTATTTTTAATCTGAACATCATTTGGCTAATCATCAAGCATCAAAAGCTGTTTTCTCCCCATGTGTGTTTGCATAGTCTGTGCTAGATTTGTATGCATGTTGATGATATTGATGGATTTGTCTTGGCTTAGTTATTGTATATACTCATGTATAAGTCTAGAAATTTTAGTCACAAAATTGACCCCCAAAAAACCTAGGATGACTCATCCACAGGTCAATGTAAGTACTGTACCTTAACTCTTATTTAAAAAAGGAACCATTCCCTTCTCTGAGCAGAGCAGTGAAAAGTGAGAGCTTAGTCTGTCTACTGTCTCCACTGTGATTCTGCTTCTGGCCTTTTGGAATGCCTAGTTGGGAAAATGGCAGTGGCGGCTTTTTGGCACTTCCCCTCGGAAGAATGCCAAGAGAGGAGAGGGAATCAGTGCTTCTTTTAGGTTCTTTACTCAGAGAAGGGGATGGTGCCTTTATATTTTGTGTGTGTGTGTGTGTGTGTGTGTAAGATTAAGGTACATTATTAACTCTTAATACTATACCTTAATTTTATCAAAAAAAGGTACCATCCCCTTCTCTGAGTAGAGTGATGGAAAGCCTTTCAAATGTCTGGGTGGGAAAAAGGTCATGGTGGTAGCAGCAGTGCCCAGGGATGGCTAGCCCCCTGAGGTGGTGCTGGCAGTTTCACCTCTCCATGGGTCATATCATAATTTTGGCCCTCAAACCTGTTCTTGACTTATACATGAGGTCGACTTATGCAGGAATATATGCAGTCCACTCTTGTCTTCATTATATTACTGATACAAAATTCTGATCGCTTGTGTTGCACCTGACATTAGGACCCCTAGTGAAGGATGTCCCCTTTTGGTGTGGGACAAGCTGTGGCTTCTTTCCAGGCAGCAAAAAATTAGTTTAAAGGCTCTGGTTCACATGGAAAGAGTGCCTGACTTGGCTTCTTCCCAATCAGTGCTGCTCCTGTTGAAAGGTAAGGCAAAACTATCAAAGAAAGGTGCCGCATTGAAACCCATAATGAAAGTTTTCCAGCAAAGATTGGATGGCCATCTGTTGGGAAGGCTTTTTAGCTGTGCGTTTTCTCCATTGACATGTATGCTAGCTGCTTCCACATGGTTTGAATAGGTGATTATTGCGGTCCCTTCAAATTCTAAAGTTCCGTGGTTGTGAGTTTGCCTTATGTGACACCAAGTAAGTTAGATGTTACTCTTGTAGCATATATGCAAGTGGCTATATTCAGGGAGGTGGGATGCTGTTCGTCTTTGCTGAGCTGCTGAAATTCTCTTGCTCCTTCATCATCAAAGACTTCCTTGCACTGCTGTGGTGATTTTTATCCCAACCCCCAAACCATTTCCTGGAACAGAGGAATTCAAACTTCTTTGAATAGAACTGGGGTTTCTTTACTCCCCACTCCACTTTTCCATCGAAGTCTGTATTGGCTTGTATTTTATGAAAACCTTGCGCCTTATTATTTCCATCTGGGTTTTTAAAAAAGTTCTCTTTGCTTGCCAGTTCCATAAAAGATTCCTATCTCCTTCTGTTAGACTGTATATTCTGACCATCTCAGAGCGTCTGTTAGGAGCTGCAGATTATTTTGCGTCTTGGCCAGACATGAAGAGTGGAAGAGAAGATTTCTTCCAAGCTTTGTCCTTCTAGACATTTTTTTTTCAGGAGGGGGGGCATCTTGCCTGGGGGCTTTTTATGTTGTGGGAAATGGTCAAAGGGGAAGCAAGAGTACCTTGCGACTGCATGAGCGCCAGATGTGGTTAGTGCTCAGCATGTCTTCATGGGGAAAGGTGCCTGCTCTCTATACATTTAAAACCAGAATGAGAAAACAATCCAAGTGACTCTCCTTTTACTTCTACTTTACATTAAATGTTAAAATGCTCTTACATATAGTGTGATCCTACCATACTTTGTTCCCAACTTACTTGTAACACTTTTTGATTGCAATTGTTCCTACAGTCAACAATGCAATTTTGAATAGGATCCTTGGGGATTTTTCCTGTAAACCAATGTCATACATGCATTAGTACACAATGTTGGATCCAGTGTTGTTATTTCACTGACAGAATTGCCTTTGCCAGAGGAATAGAGAATATTATCCCCCCCCAGCAGCCCCCTATGTACCTCAAAATCTGCTCCAGAATGTTAGGGTACTCTCCAGAACAGGGTTTGGCGTAGGACAGAGGAGAGAAGAGAGGAATAAAGTCCCATTGCATTACTGGACTTGTGATAGCACTGTGCTGCGTTGAATCCGTTCCTTTGTTTAACACCCCAGCCTTCTCCAAGGAGCTTAGGGTACTATGTGGCAGTCTACCTGCAGTGTCACAGCACTTGTGAGTCTGGCTGTGTTGAGAGATAGTGACTTAAGCTAGTTACATGGAGAACTTCATAATCAAGTAGATATTTAACCCAGGATTATTCTGTCTAATTAGCACCCTCGGTGTCTGCTATCCAACCTTCCTCTGCTTGGAATCCCTTTCAAAAGTATTAAGTTGTAATACTGTCTGGCAATGATGGGAATTGCACTTCGGTATATCTGGAGGCTCCCAGGTTCATGAAGGCATCACAGCATTAAATATATTAGCTTTCTTCCCGAGTTGAGTGCTGCTGTTTCAGGATATCACCTAAAAATATTAGTTTGGTTTAAAGCAGTGGGAATTTCAGTACAACGTTAAGCATTTTTACATGACTTGCAACCTAACCCACTCTATGGTAAGAAGCAAATCCCACTGAATTCAGTGAATTCAGTTGAAGGCATGTGTGCTTAAAACTATATCCTTAAACTGGTAGCACATGATATACCTGTTGCCAGCTGCCGCATTCTAAACATGCTGCTGAAATTTAGCAACAAATTTCATCCTTAAAACAAGGGAAAAATGTTTGTTCTAAAGGTTTTTTTTGGATGGGGGATTGTTTCCCACTGACATTCAGCTGCAAACTGGGAAATGCCATTAAAAGAAGCATTTACTTTTTGTTTTAATAGAATGTAGTGGTTAGCCAACAAATGGTTTAATTTTGCCACCAGATTTTTGTGGGAGGTGGAGGAGAATGCAGCCTACATTGTGGTTAAGAGGAGCAGAGTTGACCACTTCTGATGTAATAGGTTTTTATTAAGTTGCCTTGTCCAGAGATCATATTTCCATACAATGGAACTCCCATTGTGGGCAAGTGTCACTTATGATGAACCAAAGGGCCTGAAGAGGAATTGTGTGGGAAGTAAGTACAGAAGCAGCTGTGGGCTTAGAAGTAAAAGTATCTGTAAAAAAGAATTTTTCCTGAGGGTTTCCAACTGGAGTCTCCCTGAGGCAAATTCAGTGTACTGAGAAATGCAGTCTGGCCCCTCAAATTGACAATCCAGCGACACAAAAGATTTGATGAAGTGGCAGCTGTAGCAACGAAGTTCTGTTGAGCTACTTGAGATGTCTAGCAGTTAGGCTGATGGTCCAAGACCTTTAAAAACTACTTGTGGATCTGTGTCTTAACCTCACCTCTTTCTTTATCTTTATCTCACCTCTTTTTTCTCTAGATCTCCCTGTTGCTTTCAGTATGTTATCTCCAGTTCCCTGACAAAGAGATGATATGATCTATATCACTTATATGCCGCAGTCATTAGCAGGTGCTGCCAGTATAACTCTGAAAGAAATTAAGGATTGGGGGAATTCAGGACACATTTCCCAATTGTGGAAAAAAAGACCTTGGCCAGAATCCTGTTGACCAATTGTGGATGCATTACCTGGAGTTATGCACTTGTGACTCTTCCATATGTATAGTTTAGGAGCTACATAGGGACCACGCAAATCTTCCAATTCCCACTTACCAGAAAGCAGCCACTGTGATTGATGAAGGTCTGTTCTGTTGATTGGGAAGCAGCTGGCTGCCATTCCCACTGATCCTTCACGTGGGTGATCTCTGCTGCAAGGAGAGATTGCAATAGGAACCCTTTCTGCTTGTCACAACATAGATCACTTGTATGAGAAGGTGAGAACACCAGCCACTTCCCAATCAACAGGGGAACAGACTCTCATAATTCACAGCGGCTGCTGCCCAGTAAGTGGGGATCAGGATGAGATTCACTATATAGCACCGTAATTATGGTGCTTGTGCCTATTTAAATCCCCAACAGGATTCCAGCCTTTGTGTTTATGTCTGTATTGATGTGTCTGAATTTCAGCATCATATTCCTATTCTCTTGTGAGAAAGAGGCAGTCTTACTCATTGCATTGAATTCTTTTTACAGAGACTGAAGCATCTGTGTTCATCCTCTTGCAAAACTGTTAGTTTGGAAAGTGATGGAATAGATCATTGAGGGAGGGTATACTGCAGCTTCCAAAGTAAAAGGTCCAGAGAGGAGAACGTCTCATTTGAGGAATTTCCTCTCTGTGGCTGTGGTGGCAAAGGATGTGAGAAAGGGTTAAGGATTCTGTTTGGAACTCTGAAGCAATTGCCAAGCCAAGTTCCTAAAAAAAGCAGTTTAATTTGTTGCCATTAGGTTTGCCAAACAAATGACCTCACTGAAGTTTTTAGTAACAGCTCTTTTTACTCAGATTGGTCCCTAGGGGAGGTACATATGCCAGAAGGCTGAAGCGAAGGGATTTTTTTTGGCTATTACGGGCATGGAACATGTTAAAACATACTCATATAGTGTGGGGAAAAAAGCAGTCTTTATGCAGTGCCCACTTTCCTTCCTGTCTGGGAGTTTAATTTCAAGCAATGTCGTGGTCAATTCATAAGTATTCTGGAAAAAAAATCTTCAGGACTATATTGGTGATGGTGATGAGCAGCAGGTCAGACACTCAATGCAAATAGCTCTGTTCCTATTCTTATAGTGGCTGTCATTAGTCTGTTAACACTAGGCCTACATTTTGTTCAGATTCTAGTCTGTGTATTCTTTGGTCTGCATGTCTTCATTTTAGCAACCTGTAAAATAGCTGCTTTTTTTCAAGGTGTTCTAAAATGTAAGCATGCAGATGGTGTGCAGGTGAGCTGGATCAAGGTGTGTTTATGAGTAAATGAGGTATTGTGTGAATAATCATTTAGGCAAGTGGTTTACCGGTGGTGGTGATTGCTCCAGATTCAATGAGTGTTTGGGGCAAATTGCTCTTTGGTGAGTTCTTCTTTTGTTGATGAGCTGAGTAGTCTGCTTACCTGGCAGCATTTCTCCAAGGAGCACTTGGGCCTTGTCACAGCTGGTCCCAAACAATCTTCCTAACTTACCATTATAGGCTGCGTTCGGGAAGTTAAAATAGTAGACAGACTTAACTATTCCTGGGTTCAGTTGTCTTTGAAAGGGATGGTAGAGTTGGGCTGTCTGGTCCTCTTAGTAGTGGTTCTTAACCAGGAAGGCTCCATATGTTGGATTTCAGCTCCCATACCCTCTCAGCATTGGCCATGCTGGCTACACTCAAGTTGAAGTCCAGAAGTGTCTGGAGCTCCCCTAGTTGAGAACGCTTGAAGCTACCCAAGGACTCCTAGTGGTGGTGACATCATTCAGAAGTAGCATCATGTGCTTTGCCCGGTTGGGGTCTTCTGTTACTTTCTTTTCCTCTCAGCCAACTTGGACAATGGAACATGGTAAGAATGAACTAAAAGGATTACATGTTTGACCTGTGATGTCTGATCTTGGGATAGGATGCTTCCTCCCTTAGCATTTACGTGAAATCTCACTGCCTATCATTTTCACTAGAAAAAAATGGTTTATTTTATTTTATTTTATTTATTATATTTGTATGCTGCCTTTCTGCCAACTTAGGACTCAAAGCAGCTTGCCTCAACAGATTAAAACAGCAAAACATTGAAAACATAAAATCATAAAAACCTAAAAACTTAAAACAGTGTTCCATTAAAAAAAAACATCAGCTTGCATGCTGGTGCCCATTTACTGTGACCTCTGTAATAGTTTTCCCCCAAAGTGACTAATTGTCTTTTAGTGCACTCTGCAGTTTAAAATGGTGGCGGAGGTGAACAGCAATCACTTTAAAGCCTGCTTCCCATGTTATGCCGTGCTGGGTCTGCAAGTGCCTTTTCCTTACTTTCTCATGGTATGGCCAAGAGCCATCTTAATCACCAACTCTGCCTCCATAAATGGGTCATATGAGCAGATTGACTACTAAAAGGGTTAATGTAATAATTCTGCAGTGCGAGTTGTTTGGATGAAGTTCAGCATTGCTTCACTTCCCTTTTACACTCCCTCTGTGAGTATTTTCTTAACAGCTGTCTGGGATCTGTTCCATTCAGACTTCCCCTAGTGTGGGCCTATGAAAACATGCAGTCTGCTGCTCTCAGTAAAGTTTCCATTGTCGCACCCTTTACTGGAAGAGAAAAGGAGCATAGTACACTGGGCTTAGACTTAATGTAAAATGCCTGCTGCTGATTATCTTTTTAAAAATCCAAACAAACAAAAAAAGAGGACAATTCCAACACTCCACAACATATATGAGAATCTAACAGCTCTTCAACATCTGTATCACTTGGTCCAACATTGTTTCAGAAATGCACTTAGAGAAACAGTGTAAGTGTAGTTTTGTGTTTCAAAATGTTCATTTGCATAATAAACATCTTAAAAGTAAATGATCAGCAATAGTCTAGCATGGATGTGACATAGGCAGCAAAGGGTTTTAGCTGATATATGTGAACAGGATCAAATGGTTCTTGGAGTTTCCCTGTGGCATAGAGCAGTCTCGTGCTGCGTTTGCTAGATATTGCATTTATTTATACCCTGCCTGAAAACTGGGACTCAAAGCCTTCTGCAACCTAGTGCCCTTCAGATGTGTTGGATGACAGTTGTCCCCACCCCCAATGCCACGGCAGTGCTGAGATTATGGGAGGTGTAGTCTACCATAATTGAAGGATTCCATATGGGAGCATCTTGGCTTCTCATTTGCCACACTGCTGCCTTTTTAGCATTGGGGGCAGTCAGATAGGCTGCAGAAATGGCTGTGCTTTCCACACTGGCACTGTTTCATACTTGATGATGATACACACTTGCCCAAAAGGTTGGCTGCTACACTGGCTTAGGTCACTTGAGACAAGAATCAAGACCCCTTCTCGGGCAGCCAGCAGTGGTACCCATTTCCAAAATAACCCTTTGGCACACGTATGTGTGATATCCTGTGGCCTTTAGTTGTGATCCTAAGCATACCTACCTTCCAAAAGCACAATGTGCTCAAAGCATTAGAAGGACCAAATTATGCACAAAATGCTTGTGCCTTTCCTAAATGTTCCTTATCTGTACACAGTTGGATGCAGCAATACTTCCCTGAAGAGAAAGGGACCAGAGTCTTCCATGCTGAGCCAAATACAACATTAGGCTGATAGCTTTCTCTAATTTGGGTTCATAGAAGGAAAAGTTGAGAAGTCTTGATTGGCCTGCCATGACTTGGTTTACATGGAGCCTGGCTGGGCAAATCCCACAAGGCTGAGTTACAGGAGAGTCAGCAGGAGGCTTACGTCAGACAAAATGGGTATTGCTCTGTAGCCCACCTCCAGAGCAACTCCATTTACCTCAGTGATGAGAGTAATAAAATTCTGTTGGTGGATATTGCATATGGAAATAGCTATCATACGGTCTGGTGCTAGGATAAAGGATTATTTGGGCTATAGGAACACACACACACACAAAATCAGTATGTCTGTATAAGTACTTGAGAGCTAGCACAATGCAGCAGTTGAGTGCTGGACTCAGACTCTGGGAGACCAGAGTTTGACACCCCACTCACCCATGGAAACTGACTGTGGGAACACATTTATATGTGAAGATGTATAAAACAATATACATGGATTTATAAATATAAAACATATATTGGTTTTGTATGCTTTTATATATAAAAATCCATCAATACTTTCAAGTCATAATTTAAAAATAATATGGATAGGCCTACTGGAAGAGACTAGTCTTTACTGCTGATTTAAACTCAGTAAGCATCTTGAGCTGACAAATCTCTTCCGGCAGGTCATTCCACAGTCCGGGTGCAGCCAAAGAAAATGTCCTCTGGGTAACTGCCAGTCTGAATGAAATAGATGTCTCTCCCAAGACCTGAGTATACGGGGTAGATTCTGCAGGAGAATCCTGTAGGTAACCTGCACCCAAACCATGGCAAACCCCTTCTGAAAAAATCTTGCAAAGAAAACCTTATGATAGGGTTGCTGTAGAGTCATCGTAAGTCAGAAATTGCTTGAAGGCACACAACAACAACAACAACAACAACAACAACATGCAGTACTTAATGAATATTACTGTAAGGTTATTTAGTATTTTAGATGATGCTAATATAAAAGAAAAAGAACAGATCCCTGTCTGAAGATTTTACAGTTTAACACTATGGCCTTTGTATGCTTACTTGGGAATAAATACCATTCAGTATAGTTAGGCTTACCTCTGAGCAAATATGCACAGCATTGTATATAGATTACTCAAAATCTCGCCTTCATATGGTGTAAAACATCATACAGTGTCTCTTCTGCTTTTTCCAACAGCTGCTCTGTGACTTTAACAAATACACCTTTCACACATCAATGCGTTTCCTTGCTAGTTGGTGTTGATTTTTTTTCCTTTCCCTGTAGCTGTAAAAAGGCCTAGAGCTCCTCTCAGGCAAATGAGTAACTGTTTTCTATCTAAATGTTCCTAAGTCAGTGCAATCCTGTGGCTTCTTATTCAGGAGTAAGTTCCACCATGTTCAAGGGCATTTTCTACTAGTAAGTAAATAAAATGGGGCTTATTTTTTAAGAATGCCTGCATAGGATTGTATCAAATACCCACTCATCTATCCACTATACTCCATACACTTGGTTTAGCACAGGTAGGCTGAGGGCAATCTAATTGCATTTGTCAGATGCATTGATCTACAGTCTAACTTAAAAAAAAACAACCCAAAAAACTTAAAATCATATTTTGTAACAGTTGCAAGGAGCTGTATTCTTATTTTCCACTTTACTCCATTTTGGTAGCTTTGGGGTAGTTTAAATCCAAAGTGCCACCATCATCATAGTCCTTCAAGATGAGAATAGTTAGCAATAGTCATGGTATGGTAAAGTAGAGAGAAACACCCAGAACTTCTCTTGCTGTTAGGTAAATATTCAAAACTATTTGAAAAAATGTCAAAAAAAGGTTTTTTTGAGTGTTGCAAAAACCTGTTGATAAGACTCCTAGACTGACAAGAATCTTTGCAGTTTGAGACTTACTGTGCACAAAATTCTGTTTTTGTGCAGAAAACAGCATTTTCCATGAAGAAAATGATACTTGTACATAGAAATATTATTTTCTGCATAGAAATAGTTCTTTCCTGCCCAGATGGGGGACTTCTTCTGAGCAAAATCCATGTGCGGTTGATTTGCATAGAAAACAGCATCTTCTGCATGACATTTTGTGCAGATAATGCTGTTTCCTACGCAAATCAATCACATACGAATTTTGTGCAGAGTAAATCCTGAATTGCAAATAGGCTGTAGAAACTGTAGAGTTGTCAAATATTTTCTCACAGTTGGAAGAAAGTTGATAAAGTAGCTTGTTGCTTCCTTCAAGAAAAAATTAGTAAAGAATTACATCCCCACAATATAAGGAATGGAGAAAGGAAAGGAGAAGCAAATTAAGGAAGAGACTGGTTTTGACAGGATTTAGAAGACTGGAAATTCCTTCTGTCTCTTTCAAGTCTGGAAAGGAAGCTTCTGCAGAGGATGGACGTTAACATCTGGATAGATGGGACATTGGTATGACAACCCAGTGTTTTAGTTTGAGAGTTAAGGGAATGGCTTGCTTATATGGGAAACAGCCAGAAGAACAGACTAGGCTGAAGGAATTCCAACTGACATAAACTATCCTTTCAGTTCTCAGGTTTTTCCATGAAAAGGAGTTTAGGATCTTTAGGATCAGGTAGCTACACTGCAAACTTATTGATCTTGAATGCCTTGGACAACATCTAACATGATTATCCCATTTGACTATTTACATAAGATTGTTTTGACATAGACCTATTTGGGGACAGCTAATCGTTTCAGATAATCCTGAGGATTTAGATAGCAATAATAAAGTTTTGGACAATGGGAAGCCCTCTTTGTGCTACAGTTGCATGTGGAAAGACCTCCTGAGATAGAGCTGGTGCTGTACAAACACAGTCAGATGGAGACATTATACAGACCCAGAAATAACATTCAGCACTACTTGCTCTCACTACACTCTGTCTGTGGAAAACATACAGATGTAGTATAAATATTCTAATGAAACAGTAGGCAAATTTACTCATGGGGGGCAGGGCAGTTCATCTAGCCCTGAACAAGATCTGTGTAGACTGTAGGCAGGATTAAGTCAGTGGATTGATTTCAAAGTTAGCAGCTCTTTTCTGCCTACAAGTCCCCATGGTTGTATATGAAGAAAATGGCTTGTTATTATGCAAGAGTTTTGGTACATCAGTCACACTCCATCTGTATTTTATCTATTTATTATATTTATCTCTAGTTTTTCTTTCTTAGCTTAAGAAACATAGGATGAGATCTTCTGGATCAGACCAATGGCCTACCTCATCCATAATTCTGTCCCCCACAATGGTGGCAGGAAGCCCCTGAGTAGCACAGGGATACAATCCTCTTCTTGTTCTCCAGTAACTAATTCTGAAAGCCATTCTTCCTCTCAGGCTGCCCCAAAACATCTTACTAAAGCAGCAAATAACACCCATCTCAAATAACACCCTCAATGTTCCATTTTCCCCAAGACTAACCATATTATCACACCACTCAAGTCAGAAAATCCTACAAGCATACTTCTTCACATCCTTGCTCTCCAAGGTAATGAAATCTATTACCCACATTGAGTCCCAGTTTTGGGAAAAAGGAAAGGTATAAATGATGGTGATCACCACGCCCCGCCCCCGAAAACTCTCACCCTGGCAGTGTGTGCTGTGTATGTATGTCTTTAATTAAGAATTTGCTGCCTTTAATTGATATCCCAAATCTGCTCCCTGAGGCAGTTGTCTCACTCCAATTAATGGAATGGCCAACCATGTAGGAGGAAATACGTATCCATCATGATAAGCTGCAAATAACATCCTCCGTCTCCATGGATTTGTTTAATCCCTTTTAAAGCCGTTGAAGTTGGTAGCTGTTGCTACATCCCAAAAAAGCCAACGGCTGCTGTTCTTGGGGATAATGGGAGGTGTAGTCCAAAACTCGGCTGCATCAATAGGAATATGGTATCTAGATCGAGGGAGGTACTGGTACCACTCTACTCTGCTTTGGTTAGACCTCATCTTGAATACTGTGTGCAGTTCTGGGCACCCCAATTCAAGAAGGACATGGTCAAGCTGGAGCAGGTCCAGAGGAGGGCGACCAAAATGGTGAAGGGCCTGGAAGCCATGCCCTATGAGGATAGAGTTAGAGAGCTGGGTATGTTCAGTCTGCAGAAGAGAAGGTTAAGAGGGGACATGATAGCTATGTTTAAATATTTGAAGGGATGCCATGTAGAGGAGGGAGAGGGCTTGTTTTCTGCCGCTCCAGAGACCAGGACAAGGAGCAATGGATTCAAGCTGCAGGAAAGGAGATTCCACCTGAACCTCAGGAAGAACTTCCTGACAGTCAGGGCTGTCCGGCAGTGAAATATGCTGCCTCGGAGTGTAGTGGAGTCTCCTTCCTTGGAGGTTTTTAAGCAGAGGCTGGATGGCCATCTGTCGAGAGTGCTTTGAGGGTATTCCTGCATGGTAAGGGGTTGAACTGGATGGCCTGTGTGGTCTCTTCCAACTCTATATTTCTATGATTCTATGATTCTATGAAAAGATCTGGAGGGTACCAGGTTGGGGAAGGCTGGTTTAGAGGTCAGCCTGCACTCCTAGTTGCCTTGCTCGTGCTGCACTGTTGCCTTTTCCCCTCTGGAGATTTGAGATAGCCCTGCACATAGAACTGAGTTATTTGGGAGCCTGCTGCCTGAGTCGTTAGCTGACCAGGACCCTTTCACACTATACAATTATAATGCTACGATTCCACTTGAACTGCTGTAGTTCCATCCTATGGAATCCTGGGATTCAGAGTTTAAGGAAAGGTATTAAAATCCTCAGACAGTGAGCTACCCTACTGCACCACAACTAGAGGAGCTTTCTGGGGGTTAGCGTGAATGGGCTTCTGGAGAGGTTCAGCATTTGAAGACCAAAAACATAGGATATGTGTGCATGCCATTTTTAAGCATGGAGACAGGCAGAGCTGCTTAATGATTTCCTGGATCTGGAACAAATTTAATAACGAGCAGCAAGTGTCAACTTCTAAGAACATACTATTCGTGAAAGTTTGACTTTCTCACTCTATCCTCACAAAGCGGGATGCATTCAAGAACTCAGCCCTGTTTTTGTGATCATAGGAAGCTACTTAATACAGAGTCAGGTCAATGGCTCATTTGGTTTTGTAGCATCTGCACTCTGACACCTGGTACTGACTCTTGGCCCAGGGACTTCCAGAGCCCTACTTGGAGATGATAGACATTGAACCCAGGACCTCCTGCAGGGAAAGGATACACAGTGCCCCAAGTGATGGCTCCGTGAAGCATCTGGAACCAAGAAAATCATCATTGTCACCACCACCATCTTCATTTTATCACCTCTCAGCTCACTAGCACCCCTGAGCAGATGTACAATGGATAAAAAACATTTTAAAAAGCGAATACATGACTAAAACTCATTTAAAAGCAAATTAAAAGCACCTCTTTAAAAGTAGGTTTCAAATCTCAAACAATTTAAGAAATAGTTGAAAACAGCCAGAGCTTAAGGACCAAAGCCAAATGGAAATCACACAGTCTTAGCTGTTTGTTAGGAGTTGAAAAAGGATGGAGCCAGCCTGAACTCCTTTGGTGTGTGTGTGTGTGTGTGTGGGGGGGGGTGCGGCTACAGTTAAAGTCCTGCCACAGCTTAGCCTAACACCACCCTAGCCTCAGGAGGTGTTAGAACATGCAACAGGGCCTTCTATGCATCAGGAGTTGTTGTTGTTCCTGGGGTACAAGTTAGCCTATGTGCTCATGGCATTTGGTGGCTTCCAAGTCAGTGGTATGTTGAATCCATTCTGCCTTTTAGTATGAACTTTAAAACAGTGGTGGTGAGCCCTGTCTCTCAAACAGTTTTGCCACTGGGGTAATGCACCACTGACTTGCCACATCTGCTATATCTGCATAGATATTCACATGCATGAAATTTTGGGGCAACGACTGTTATTGGGAGCAGAGCTGTTGAGAGTAGGTTTGGGCCTTGGTCAAAAATCCGTTGAGGTGCATCCCCCCGACTGTTCACTGGCAACAGATCTGCACAATGAGCAGGGGCTGTCAGTGGGTGACTACTGGCCAGGTGGGCATCTCTGGGAGGTGGTGGCTTTTGGCTTTGAGTGGGAAAGAGGCTCCCAGCTGTGCATGAAAGGTGGGAGCTGAGGAAGAGACTCTTTTCCTACTCCCCTCTCTCCCTGGCTGCCTGTGGGCTGGGAAGGGACTCTGGAGACCTGCTGCCCAGGGCTTCCTATTGGGTAAACCTGCAGCATTTCTGGGGCAAGGAGGGTAGACAAGTGGGGAGACAAGGGTGGATGGGGGAGAATGAGACAGTCATTTATTGTAGTAGGTGGGGGGAAACAGGGGTGGGTCTTCAGCATCTGGAGCAACCAGGAGCTTTTCCTCTTTGCTCCTACGGCCATTTCATCACTTGGTGGATGTGGGAGCAGCTTCCAAGGAGTCCACCTTCCTTCCCTAGCCCACCCTGTGGCACTATTGAGGCCCTGGTAGACCAGCTAAAGATCTTTATATGAGATTTCATATTTTGCATATTGATGTTTTTTTCTTTTAAATTCGTCAGTGGATGTCAGAAACAATTGACAACTAACAATATTGCCAAAAAAAAAAAAAAAAAAGGCAATACATTTGGATCTGGGGCCCTTCCCAGACTACTGGGCCTCAGTAATTTGTTCTGGCATTCCCTCTCCCCATTGGCCCTGCTTTGGAGCTCTTCTCCCACACTAACAGACAGTCCAGCAGACAGAGGCCAAGCCTGTACTTCTAATATTACTCTACTATCTGCCACATCCACCTCTATATTAAAGGGAAAGTTCTTTTTGAAAAGCAACACTTGTTCAAGCTGGGTTTCTTTCTTTCTTTCCTTCTTTCTTTCCTTCTTTCTTTCTTTCTTTCCTTCTTTCTTTCCTTCTTTCTTTCCTTCTTTCTTTCTTTCTTTCTTGGGGTGGACCAGCTTTCTCTCTCTCTAAAGCCCTTTTATACCTTCTGCTCAACATGCCAGATTAGTGTCACAGTCACAGTGTGATTCCTTCTTCTCTGGGTAGCCCAGATTTGTTGGCCATGGTGGGATGAAAATGTTGAAGAACATGGGGAAGAGCAAGATCCATTCTGTAAGGAACAAGAGGAGGGGGCTGTATAACAGCATGTGTGCCGTGTAAATGACTTGAAGCAATTAGCAGACCCAACCTGAACTCCTTCAGCAACTGTTCATGTTAGATTGTTAAGGACTGCAGGAGACTTAGCAACCTCCCATCTCCCTCCTTTCTTGCCTTTATTTGGAAACTCTGGCTGCATGGCCCATTAAACCTGCTGCTACTTTATGTAAGTGAAACTGCCACAATTAGAAGCTAGAGAAAAAGAAAATCTGAACTCAGAAACCAAAAGGTTTGGATATTGATTTATTCACTTGATTTAAACACCTGGTTACAGAAACAGCCTTAGTATCGCAAGCTTTTTGTTTTAGAATCCATTTAATCCTTGGCTTTTAAAAGACACTATTTAATGTTTCCTATAGGAGAGATCATTTGACTTTACACTGATGTGGGTTTTTCTTTCACAATCTAATTTAATAGGATCAATCAACCATAAACAAGAGTCTCACAAGTTTATGTGGTCCATGAAGATAAGATAAGCAGAGCTCAAGCAGCATGAAATTAGGGTCACTGAAATATTGGGGCCTGTTCACACTAGATCATTATAACACTGTGATTTCACTTTTAACTGCCATTGCTGCATCCTATGGAATCCAGGGGTTTGTAGTTTGGATAGAGGCACTAGAGCGCTCTGGCTGAGAATTGTAGGTACTTTCTCTAAGCTGCACATCTAGGAATTCCATAGGATGGAGTTATAGCAGTAAAAGTGGAATCATAGTGCTATATTTGTGCAGTGTGAAAGGACCCAAATTTTCACCTCCATTGCTCCATTCACTCTTCATGGTCACAGATAACAAAGCACGTGCACAGTGTCCTCACTCTCTCTGACATGGCTATTCAGGTCAACCTCTGTCCTGACTGAAAGAGAAATACTGCACAACCTCATTCTCTTGGGGGAAATTCCTTATCTGCCACTAATCGCAGCACAGTGTAACTTAACTGGGAAAGTTATGGAAACTTCAACTCCATCAATAATTGTAGCATTATGTAACTTAATTTCAAAGGCAATTTCTGCCTTGTCAGTAATTGCAACACAGGGCAACCTAATTCCAACAGCTGTGGAAGATCAAGCAATTGCCCATAATTGCTGCACTCTGCAACTTACAAATGTATTGCCAATCTGTCAAAACAATGGCAGTGATGATGACAGCCCCATTCAAGTCACTAAATGTTCTCCCAAGTTCTACTGGAGTAAAAATGCAATAATGGAATGATGCTTGAGTGTTTAATTCAGGCATGGAGATATTGCCAAACTGCAACTCCCCTCAGCCCCAGCCAGCATAGCCAATAGGAGTCCAATGCCATCAGGAAGGCTGCATGTTCCTAGCTTCAAGATGCAACATGTGTTAAATCTAAGTAATTAATATGTGGTGATTTGTTTGTCCCACAAAACTGAGATGTGTATCAAGCTGGAGTACAATTGGCTGACTGTTTGCATTTCCAGCAATTGGCCTTTGCAAAATGTTGCTTGCCATTCTGTTTTAGAAGAGCCTATCTGTTTACTATACATGTTGGACGTGTATCTGGACAGAGAGGAAGCCAGTATGGTTTGAGCATTGGACTAGGTTTTTGAGAGACCACAGTTCAAATCTCTGCTCAGCCATCAAAACCCACTGGGTGACGCTGGGCAAGTCACATTCTTTCAGTCTAAGAGGAAGACAGTGGCAAACCTCCACTGAGTAAATATTGCCAGGAAAACCCTAGCATAGGGTTGCCATAAGCTGGAGTCAATTTGGAGGAACATAACAATATTATCAAACATGACAGAGAGTGTGTAAAACATTTCTGTATCTAAGATGAATAGGGATGTAGTTTTGTTTTACATATACTAGTACATAAGCACTGACATATAAATGAAAGCAGTCTCCACAAAGCTGGTCTGAAAAAAATGGAAGGACACACAAAAGCATACTGAGAGACAATAAATGCAAATATTGTGCTTTCTGGAGAATACGCCTTAGCAGAGTCCAGTCATTCCAGGGAACATGGCATTCTCTGGAGAATGCACTTGAACAGAGTTCAGCAGTTCCAGAGAACAGGGCTAATGAGAAACGACTATATTTTCTGCTAGCTGATGTACTTTCATCCCTGAAGAGGGGAGATCCTCTTTCTGGTTGAGAGTAATACTTCTGGATTCAAAAGGGCACGACACTTCTGCTTTCAGTCAGGCCTCTTCTTGAACAGAGAAGAGGATCCAGCCCTTTGGAATTCCCTGAGGGAGAAAATGGAAAGCCCTTCACAGAAAAGGTTGATGAGCTTCCACAGAAGCTTGTCAGTCATGAAAAAAAGAAAGTCCTGTGGTTTCAAAGGGTATCAAAGAGAAATGTCAGAAGTATGGGTTTATCCTATCCACCCCACCAGTCCTGCTTGCCACTTTGAAGTCAGACTTGTAACACAAGAAAAACTGACACAGTGGAAAGAGTCCCTGGAAATCTTCCTTCACCGTCAAAATGTATGCTTTGGCTCCTGGATATGCCTGGCAGTCACGAAACATGTTCCCATGTTGTGGGTATTGGCTTCATGTGCTAGACCCTTATGCTTTAATAGTTGCTAGGTCTCCCTACCCTGCTCCCAATGTGGCTGCCCTGTAAAGCTTGGAAAAGTTACATTTTTTTGGATTGTAGCTCCCAGAATCTTCCAGCTAGCATCCAACACTCGTCTTTTTTTTTTTTTTTAAAGAGCCCTGACATTGGCACCTGTGTAATTTTTCTCTCTCTTTAAAGGCCCCTACACATGGGATGGCCCACCCTGGCAGTGCCTTCCTGTGGCAGTGGGATTTAGTGATCCCAGGAGGCTTCACTGACACTAGCACTGCTATTGGAAGGGCCCCCCGGGCTAGACAGGTTTTTGCTAAGAAGCCAGACTAAATGGGCCAAACACCTTCTCAGGGAGTAAGGGCTGCATTGGTAAAAAAGAAAGGATAGTGTCTATGATGAATGTGATGGAGAGACTCATGAAAGGAAGCTATTGGGCAGCAGTAGTAGTGGAGGGCAACATTGGCAGAGGAACTCTCCTAGAAAATGTTGGTAGAACACTTGTTAGTACTGTGCAGAAGAAGACATCACTAAATCATTTCTTTATGTCTTTTAGCCTAAAAATACTATGATGTGACCATCCAAAATGAAGCAAGAGTGATAAAAGATGAGTGCTAAAGAAGTGTGCTAAAAGATGAGACACCCTTCCCCGACAGACTGAAAGGCACTCAACCAGTAGATGACAAATAGTGCTATTTCTAATGACACAACTGGACCCAAGTCAAAAAGACATTCAGCTGCAGGCATGCATAGAGGTGAAAGAAAAACCTGAAGCTTCATGATGTATATAGTACGAACATGGAATATGAGAAGCATGAATCACAGAAAGATAGAATTTGTAAAGCAAAAATGGAACACACAGACACAGCCATAGTTGGGATGACTGACCTAAAGTGGACAGGAATGGGACATTCTCAACCATATAATTATAGAGTATTTTACTTCAGGAATGACAATCAAAAAGAAATGGATGACATTAATAGTGAAGTGAGATATGGGCCCTTTTCGCACAGCGTTTTGGAAGCGAAAGGGCCCCTTGAGCATCACGTAAATGTGAGGAGCGGTCTGCATGACGCACTCACATTTTACACGACACTCAAGAGTGTGACGTGCAGCATATGCACCTTTTTATTTTTGGCTTTTAGCCAAAAATGGTGCACGCTTGCGCACCGGTCAGGGGCCTGGGCCGCACTCACCTGCAGTGCGGAGCCTCTGAAGCAGGGCCTGTCGCACGTCCTCTCCTCTGTGCAGCCTACAGCTCCCAGGCTGCACTGCGGAAGGAAGGGGCGGGGCGCGAGTGGGGCACTCGCGCGACCAGGAAGCTGCTGCGAAGCCCAAGCAGCAGGGACGCGAAAGCCTTCCTCTGAAGGCTTCTCGCATGAGCTCCGCCCCCCACCTCCGCGAAAAGGTAAGGTGCAGAAAGGGTCATAGAAAAAGTGGTTAGGGAACATAATGCAAGGTATGACTGAATTATATCAACAAAACATTATGGAAAACCTATCAGTTTAATCAGGCCATGTTGAGAATAATAAGCAATTGGTATGCAAAAGCTGGAAATAGAGCAGAACCAAACATGGTTTGAAAATCTGTCCTGGAATCAAGAAACCAAGCAGGAAACTGACTTACTGAATTTTGTGAAGCCAACACTTTGCTCATTGCAAACACATTCTTTAGACAACTGAACAAAGAACTGCATTGTAGACATTAGCAACATTAGCAAATATTACATAATTGGAAGTAGAAAATGGAGAAGGTTAATTCCGTCTATAAAAGCAAGATAAAGAACAGACTGCAGTATAGATTATGAACTGCTGATATCAAAAATATGGGTAAAGGTAAAGAAGCACACTAAATCATCTTGCCAAAATACAACCTGAAGAACATCCCTGCAGAATTTAAGACCATGTGAAGAACAGATTCGCACTATTAAGTCTAATTAACTGGGAACCAGAACAACTCTAGACTAAAGTCAGGGACATTGTCAGGGCAGGATTCAAAAAGACATCTATTTCAGCCAAAAACAAAGAAAAGCCTCAATGGATGACTAACAAAAGTCTTTAAATGGTTAGGGACAGGTGAGAAGCAAAAGTAAAAGGTGACAGAAATAGGATCAGAATCTTGAATTCAGCGATTTGTTACTTAGGGTCAGAGAGAACTATTGTGAAATAGAATAAGATAGCAAAAATGGTGGAACAAGAGATCTCTTTCCACAAGTTCTGAAAAATCTAAGGGAAATTTAACTGAGAATAAAGCTGCTATATGAGGAAACTACATTATATCATCAAGACAAAACAAAAAATGATGGAAGCAATACATTGAAGAATTATACAAAAGAGACGAAAGGTTGATTGATTTTTTTGGACAAAGAACCCACAATTTTAGAAAAGCAAAAAGAAAAGGCTCACCAGGAACAGATGATGTAGCAATATAATTGTTTCACACTATAAAGACTGAATCTTTTCAATTTCTTACAAAAATCTGGCAATGAATATGGAATATAAAACAATGGCCCATACTTAGAAATGCTAAATATACATTCCATTCTTCAACAAAGGGGACATCAGAGTTTGTAAAAACTAGTGGACTGTTGGCCTAATCTCCCATGTTAGCAAAGTAGTGCTTAAGATATTATAACAATGGTTTTACCATATTAGAGTGAGAAATGTCAGATTCCCAGACTGGATTCAGAAAAGGAAGAGGCAGTAGGGTTCATATTGCAAATATACATAACAAAGATAATGGATTAAAGCAAAGCATTTCAGAATAAAAGCAACCTGTGTTTTATAGATTACAGTAAGGTCTTTGGTTGTGCAGCTCAGTAGAAACTATGGATCAACTGGATGTGCTACAACATTTGATTGTCCTGATAGTCTGGATAAGAAGCCAACATCAGGACAGAATACGGAGAAACATAATGGTTTCTAATTGACAAGTGGGTCAGGCAAAGCTACATTTTATAGTTGTATCTTTACAATTTATACAGAAAGGACATACTAGAAAGCAGAATGTATCACAGAGAAAGTAAATAAAACTTGGAGGAGAGAGGTGTGAAAACTGGGGGAAGGAACATCAATAATTTTTTTTGTAATATTTTTTATTGAAAAAGAAAACAAAAAAAATACCCCTACA
Source organism: Cyclura pinguis (assembly GCA_030412105.1). NCBI lineage: Eukaryota > Metazoa > Chordata > Lepidosauria > Squamata > Iguanidae > Cyclura > Cyclura pinguis. The sequence continues at coordinate 93,117,027 of CM059600.1, read as the reverse complement.
TGACAACATACAATCTACCCATAAACCACCTACAAACATACTAATACACATATATATAAATAATACAAATATTACCTACTAAATATATAGTAATTGACCAAAACAAAAAGAACTTCCCCCTTGAGTGAGATACAGTCTTATTATATTCTCAAAAATATCGTAAAGTAAGCCTCCCCATATAAGAAAAGGAAAGACTAGTATTCTGATTGTTGCACATCTGCGTAAACCTCTAGTTATGTAATAACAATACCATTATTCACAATAAATCCTTGTTATCTTCAAACATAATATTAATGGTATTCCTTCACATCCCTATTCTGTCAAAAAAAAACCCAATCACATCAGAAACTTCTTCTCCTTCTTCCACCTCTCACCACAACATTACCTGGGGACTACCAACCGATAATTTATGGTTTACAAATATTGACAATAAATTGTATCATTCCTACTTAAACTTAAAAGACATACCATATTTCTGAAATGTAACATATTCCTCCATAGAGCTAGAGATAAAAATCAAAACAGAGTAAATCCAAGGAAGGATCCCATAATCGCTCCTGAATACTCAGAGCCGAAAACCATTGGCTGGAATTTCCTTGTTTTGAAGAAATGCTGCAAACAACTCCCAGGCCTTATAGAACTTATTATCCATCTTTTTCTCCAATCTATAAGTCATTTCATCCATCTGTGCAATTTCGATAACTTTCTCTAACCATTCATCGACTGTGGGGATGTAAGTCGATTTCCAGTATCTGGCATAGACAAGTCTGGCTGCCATAATCAAATTCCAAGCATCATCAATAATTTGAGATATGGACATGATCTAAAAGCAAAGACTTGGAGTGAATACTGATGTAAGTTAAGGAAGAAGGTGCAAAAGTAGAATTAGAACTGAACATTAAGAAAACAAAAATAATAACCAGAGATTAATTGATTATTGAGCTGATGATGAAGACGTCAAAGTCATTGAGGATTTTCTATACCTTAGAGATGTCATTGATCAATATGGAGATTGTAGTCAAGAAATCAGAGGAAAACTAAAGCTTGGAAAGGCAGCAATAAAAGCTCTGGATAAGATTCTCAAGTGTGAAGATGTATCATTAAATAGCAAAGTCAGAATCATCCATTCCATAATATTTCTGTTTTCTGTACAAGGATGTCACAGCTGGACACTGAAGAAAGCTGATAGGAAGAAAAACAACTCATTTGATTCTCAGTACCCTCAGGAAGGATATTGACAAGCTGGAACATGTCCAGAGGAGGGTGACCAAAATGGTAGAAGGCCTGGTAACCAAGCTCTATGAGGAGAGGCTTAGGGAGCTAGATATATTTAGCCCGGAGAAGAGAAGATTAAGAGGCAACATAATAGCTATGTTTAAATACTTGAAGGGATGTCATGGAGGTTGGAGGTTGGAGCAAGCCTGTGTTCTGCTACTCCAGAGACTAGGACATAAAGTAATGGCTTCAAACTTCAGGAAATGAGTTTCCATCTACACATTAGGAAGAACTTCCTGATGGTAAGAGCAGTTCAACTGTGGAATGTGTGGAGTCTCTGTCTTTGGAGGTTTTTAAAGAGCAGCAGGAAGGCCATCTGTCGGGAGTGCTTTGATTGTGTATTTCTGCATGGCAGGGGGTTGGACTTGATGACCCTTGTGGTTTCTTCCAACTCTGTGATTCTATGATTCATCCGAAATGTGGTGCTGGAGGGAGAGTTCTATGTGCATCTTAGACAGCCAAAAACAAAACAAAACAAACCATGAGGCTGAGAACAAATCAAACTCTAATTCCTACCAGAACCCAAGATCCCTAAACTGAGCTTGTCATAATTGTTGTTGTTATTTGTCTTCAAGCTGACTTCTATAGATGAGAGGCTTCCTAAATACCCTGTTGTTAACAGCCCCATTCAGGCCTTGCAGACCCATGTCTGTGGTTTCCTTGACTGACTCAATCTACTTGTTCTTCCTTCTTGTCCTACCACCTTCCAGTTTGTTGAGTCTTAATATCTTTTCTAAAAGATATTTATAGAAGATTATTTCTCTTTTCTGGAAGACAATTGTGCTTGTTAAAGTGGGAGGCAGCAGGAAAAGAGGATAGATTGACTGAATAACGCACAAGATGGCCTTGCCTTTGCAAGACCTGAGCAGGGCAGTTGATGACCGTGACTCTTGGAAGTCTCTCATTAAAAGGGTGATCACAAGTTAAAGCTGACTGGATGGCAAAATGCAAGAACAACATCAGATGGGGTGAGGGAACTGGAGAAAAATATCTAAGAGAAAGGGCTAAAAGTAGGGTTGAGAGCTGCATGCTTGTAGATTCCATAGAGCCCCTGAGATCCTCCATCGGCTCTGCCAAAGGCCCTGGCAATATTCTGCCCAAAATTTAGCTGTTGAAGGTGTTGTTCTCAACTGTTGTTTGTTGCTGTTGTTGTTAGAGGAACAAAATGTGATGATTAGAAGTTTTCATGCAGAGTGCTTCCTCTGTGCACAAACAACCCTTCCTTCCTCTTTCCCCATGCTGAGGTTGCCCCATGTAACGTCTGCTGAGAGCCAGCCCTGCCATTGGGGAGAATGAGACATTCAGTTTCCACCAGAGGATGGTGGAAAAGACTGTGAAGTCAGTGGCCCAATCATTCCCTCCCACTCTTCTGATACATTCCTGTCTATGAGAGGACAGAATTGTGTGTGAGAGACACTGCCTGTGCTGCCACTCGGACCCTGCTCTCCTGTTCCATCGCCAGCACTGAAATAAGGTTTTGGCGACCCATCCCAAGCAGCTTCTGGCTGAAGTCCTGGTGGCCTCTGGTCCTCACAATGATCAAGTGAAGTATCTTCGCACTGCTCAGACTTCCTCCGGCATATGGAATGGGGGTGTTCCTTTGTCCTTTGCCTCAAGCAGCAAAACCTTCTGGGACAGCCTTAAACATGCAAAACCAAAGACCAAAGAGACACCCATCCCCTTACTGGTGGGTTTCCTTGTGCTGGGTTTAGGTGACTGGTGCTGACATTATACATTCTATGCTCTGTAGTGGCAAGATGGATGGGGCAATTGCTGATGCAGGGGTGGTCAAACTTTTTAATTATTGGATTTGCCAGCGTATAAGAACCAGTTTCCCCCCCAAAAAATACTGTTTGAAAATGGAGTGCATCTTATATGCTGGTGTGTAAGAACTCATGATGGGACAAAATGCATAGGAAATGGAGGAGGAGCTCCGGAGGGGAAAAGGAAGCCTCACGTGAGGCCTCCTTTCCCTCTCTGGAGCTCATCCCTCTTTCCTATGCATTTTGCCCTGGCACGGAGAACTCGTGCCAAGGCAAAACAGAAGGGAAGGGGCGGGGGGAAAGGAGGAAGCCTAGCTAATTTTAAAACTAATTCCCCCCCCTCAAAAAAAACATTTAAAAATGGGGTACGTCTTGTACGCTGGTGCGTCTTATATGCCGGCAAATATGGTATTTCCCCCTCTTACTGAAATCAGTGGAAGACAATTTCTTCCCCCCAGGGCTCTTTCATGCAACAGAATTATAGTGCTACCGTTCCATTTTAAGTGCCGTGGTTCCACGCTATGGAATCCTGGGGTTTGCAGTTTAGGGTGGAATGTTTAGAATTCTCAGCCAAAGAGCTCCTCTGGGTCCTCTGACCAAACAACAAACTCCATGATTCCATAGGACGCAGCTATGGAGATTCAAGTGGAACAATAACACTGTATTTGCATAGTAGGAAAGGACTGCTGGTCTGTGTCTGGTATAAAGTTCTGTTGTCAGCAGGTACACAGCCATGGTCTGGAAGAGTCCAGAATATGATGTCAGTATCATTTCCCCAGTACCCCCCATACTGCCCATGTCCAGCACATAATTCTGTCTCATTTATTCCATTCTACCAGGATACCTTTGTCAGAGAAATGGCTACAGTAATGGAATATTCCACTGGCAGATCTAAGACCAGCATATTCTTCACGGTGGGAGTGTATCTGGTACTGTCCCCATACACAGAGCATAGTGGGCCATCTGCTAGAACTTATGGCCATCTCAGGCTCTGGATCACCCCGTAAGAAAAGAGACAGATGGATGGACTTCTAGTAAATCTTTCCAAACTTGCTTTTAACATGGAGTTTCAGTTCTCCTCAACTTCAGCTTCCGGAGAGTCCCCAAAACATCTGTTGAACAAAAAGAGAAAGCAATTATACTTCCATTTGTTTGAACATTATTCATGCACCCTCCTATCATGTTTTCCATGGTAAAAGACATATTCATATAGTGGTATTCTACAGAAGGTGGTTTCAGTTAGTAAAGTGGAAGACTGTTATATTAAAACTGTTGAGAGGACAGTATGACTAAAATAACGACTACCGTCATTATAGAAATGAAACACAATTTCAGAGAAGGGAGTGTGTATGTGTTCTGCTTCAGAGGGTTCACGCCTGGGTCTGAAGTCATCCTCCATTGAAAGGGGCTGCCTTGTCTGAGTCCAATTTAAGGATAAAGATCCCTAAAGCTTTGGAGTTGCCCATTGACAGCAGACTGTAGAGGCACACAGTGCTCCTGGTTGCAGTCTTCCCCCACCAGTGAGATACTGTATTACCATTTAAAGTCTATGCAAATGTGCATCTGTACTTATAAATCAGAACACCCAAAGTCTGTAGAAATCTCTTTTGGTGTTGCATATTTCTCCCTTCTCCTCCAGCAATTTATAAGTGGCCACCCTATTTCTAGACAAGGAAAGAACTGTGTTCTTTCCCTAATGAGATTGTTACCCTAAGAGGTGTGGGACTTTGAGGTTCACCCACAATGCCAGCATCTCCTTAGAATTTGGGGAATTATAGCTCAAAGGAGGCCTGCAAGAGGAGGGTAATGGCAGGATCTTTTCACCTGTGCATACCAGTACTAACTGTAGAGAGGACTCCAGTTAAAAGTTAAACAGAGTATTTTATTTGGATTGTTAAAACACGCAAGAAATCAGTCACACTTAAGAACCATACAAGGCCATTGGAAAATGAGGCAAGAGAGGTTGGACAGAGAGAGACTGGGTGGAGAGCATGATAGTTACCAATCCTGGAGCAGAAGGTCAAAACGGAGTGGCTCAGACAGTGGGTCTGGAGGTACAAAGAACAAACAGATGTCTGGGCACCATGTACTACAAATTCCTGGGGCCAGAACTAGAGTTTTAATAGAGTTTTCCTGCACTGAAGAAAGATGCACAGACAAAGCTGTAATGGTTTTCTCATGCGGTTGACAAAGGAATCTGGAATGGGCTGATAGTCCTAACTCTAGGTGACAAAACATTGACTGGAGTCCTGACAATCTCTTAATGTTTTGGCCAGGTAAGGTGAATAGGGAAGGTCTCCACAGGATATGCTCACAGTGGGGGACTCTGATGGTTTCACCTGGGCAGTTTCACCTGCTTGTTTTCAGGAGTCCTCACAACTTACAGTTTTTAGAAAGGATTACCCCAAGCCAATTAGCATCAGGATTTCCTACCTAATCCTCTCTGAACTTATGACCTGGTCATGTTTGAGGTCATCCTGACCTGGCATATGCTTACACCCAGCGCACTTTCAAATATGTATTCCAGCCATGAAATATGTCCAATTATGAAAACAGCACATCCTGCAGAGTGAAGGTGTATAGAATGGATACAGGATAGTTAATTTTGGTAGTTCCACCACCACATAATGAGTGGGAACAAATTCTAGGGGAGGGAAATGTATCATAAATACCAAGATGAATAGATGGATTAATAAGGGTCTGTAGTTAATAAAGGAAATCCCAATGGATTGCTCATCTAAAATGACAATTTTTTATTCAAATGGAAGCAAAATTATAGATAAATTGGGGGGGCATATATTGTTTACCAGTTCTGAACTCTTTAAGGCACACCCCACCTTTCACCCCATGTTCTTTTTGCTTTTAGGAGGAATTTGAAATCATGGATGCCCGTCACTTGTCTGAAAAGGTGGGCAGCAGAGGTACATGCCTATTTCAGTGTACTATGGTAGCAGGAAAGCAGCTTACAGGATGACTGCTGGCACTGCATGAGCACATAAGGCCACAATGTGGAGTGAGTAGCAGCAGCATCCAGTGGAAGCCCTTGGGCAAGACGCCTTCAGCGGACTTCCTCCCCTATTGGCTTACTTCACTGCTGTTGCTCCACTCATTCACTGGAGCCCAGTGTCCACAGCTGCACACAGAGAGAGGGCAAGCAGCAGCTCCTCCTCCTGGCTCCTGTCACTGCCCACGATCTCCTCAGAGGGGACAGGTAGGAGAAGAGAGACTTGTAGGGTTACTAGTTGAGGATTGTCACAGGCTCTGAGATTTTCGAGACTAAAATCTGTGACCTAGGAATAGCCTCTGGCAATCTTGCTCTAAGTGCTATATATTGGAAAGTTGTTGTTGTGTGCCTTCAAGTCATTCTCACTTATGGCAACCCTAAGGTGAACTTATCACAAAGTTTTCTTGACAAGATTTGTTCAAAAGGGGTTTGCCATTGCCTTCCTCTAAGGCTAAGAGAATGTGACCTGCCCAAGGTCACCCAGTGAGTTTCCGTGCCCATTTCCACACTAGACAGTTATAGTGCTATTATAATTCCCTAAACTGCAAACCCCAGGACTCCATAGGATGTTGAAAGTGGAATAATAGCACTATAATAGTCTAGCGCAGAACGGCTCATGGCTGAGTGGGGTTCAATTCCTGGTCTCTCAAGCGTCCCAGGCCATTTCCGCACTACACTCTTATAGCACAATCATTCCACTTTCAACATCCTATGGAATCCTGAGGTTTGCAGTTTTGGGAGGGGCCGGCCGAAACTGCAAACCCCAGGATTCCATAGGATGTTGAAAGTGGAATAATCGCGCTATAAGAGTGTAGTGCAGAAATGGCCCCAGTCTAGCATTCAAACCATTGCATCATGCTGGCTCTCATACACTGAGTAACAAACACATTTGCCCACAGCTTATAGTTCAAACACACACATGCAAAGAACATATTTTCCATTTGGAAATCAAGACAGAAGCCTTAACAAAAGGGGCTGTTTTGCAGAAGATGATGAAATGAGGGGATTATTTCTTCTCTCATAATGAGTAAACATTATCTGTTATCCTAAAGAAACTAATAATGTTACAAATCTTTCTGTTGCTTTAAAAAAAAAACGCTCAGCGTTAACTCCCCTTATTGCCCACAAAATACTGTACACGAGTACTGTTACTCATGTAAACCATTACTTCCAGACTTGGCTTACAGTTATAGGCCAGGACACTCAGACTAGTTTTTCCAGAACAGACTTCAAAAAAGAAAAAATAAATACAGTCAAACGCTCAGAGAGGAAGCCTGAAAAACCCACCTCCCCACCCCCCAAGCTATGACCCTGAAGGGAAGAAGCTATCAGTGTGAATTTTATCAGGAGAAAATTTGGGAGGAACTGAAGCAGAGGGTTAAAAACAAAATAAAACCTCACCCTCCACTAAACCCAGGGAAATTCTTCTTTGATTGGTCTGCTGCTTGGATGCCATCATTAACTTTCCTTTTTAATTTCCATAATTCAATTAACCTTCACTCTAATTGTTAAGCCATTTAATTGCTTCTTCCTTGTAGGACTTCTAGAATGGTTTGCTAGACTTTCTCTGTTATGTCCTTCAGTTATGCTGTGAAGTCTCCAGTGGAATAAATTATTTCCCCCTTATCTCACTTGCTTTCACCATTCATGTCTTTGAAAAATGAGTTTTATGTCCGTTTTATGGCACCAATCAGTGAGGAGCATCACAAAGAATCCAACAGAGCAATCTGAGGTTGTGGGCTGCTGCAGAGGAATTTTGTTAGTGCCTAAGTATCACATTCTAGAGTTAGAGCAACCTGCTTCATGAGCTACCATCAATAGGTGAAGGCAGGAATGGTATCTGAATGATACATCAAAACTTTAAAGACATTCTCCTCTCTCTCTGTATCTATATAATTAAGCTGTCTTTCAGCCAGAAAAATAATGTTTTGAACTAGTGGTACAGATATTTCTGAAAGAATCCAAAGTCTCTGGAAAGATCAGTCTGAAAACAAGAATGGGCAACTTGTGGTCCCCTAGATGTTGTTGGACTGCAATTCCCATCATCCTAGTCCACATAGCTAGTGGTAAAGGATGATGACTGGCTACCAACATAGTCAGTGATAGCTCAATACCGTCTGGAAAGCATTGTGTCCTCCAGTTGGGATTGAAACCTTCAGGTAATGGCAATATTCCTTGATTTTTTGCATATCACCATCACATCTGGAGTTCACTTGCAAATTTTGAATTTGGTTATCTTTAGCCAAAGTGTATCACTAGAATACAATATCCCCTCAGCCCATATACAAAGTCTATTGCTAGAATACAACCTCCTTAGCCCCCAGTTTATTTAAGATTCGTTTATTTGCCACACAGGCTGAGTGAGAATTTGAACTTGGCTCTCTCTGGTCCCAGTCTGCCTCTATGATAATTCCAAATTGTAAATGGGGAAGCAGGAGGGCAGGTAAGAAAAAAATGTCCATTACCCTTCTTATATGAGATCCAGCATGGGTAGTGGTTTGAGTGTTGGGCTAGGACTCTTGGAGACCAGGGTTTGAATCACTGCTTATCCATGGAAAACCATTGGGTGACCTTGGGCAAGTTACATTTTCTCAGCTTCAGTAGAAGACAATGACAATCCCTCTTCTAAATAAATCCAGACAAAAAAAAAAGTCGTATGTTCACCTTGGGATCACCATAAGGCAGAAATTATTTGCAGATACTTAACAATCACCTTTCCTATATGTCCTTGTAAAGAACTATGTAAGTCCTTGTAAGGTGTTATGTTGCAGAGACAATAGGGATAAAACAAACCCGACCACTGCAAAATACAAAGGAGCAGTGATGTATTTAAATCTTTTACTCCAAGTCTTAAGTGAAGTCTAAATCTCTACCTTCAAGTCTCAAGTCCTTACAAGATATTTTCAAGTCAAGTCTCAAGTCTGAGAGCCAACTTTATACCCCAACCTATATTCCAGAACTTCTGAACAGAGTTGAATTAAGTCAGTTTTAACTATTTAAGTAGAGTCAACCCTTCACATTTACGATTTTGCCATCTGAAGCTGGAAGCTTTTGTGTCAATGGAAATAAAAGAGTCTGCAGTTTCAGAAGCGGGGATTAGGCTTCTTCCTGCTTCCTATTTCTGAAGCTGGAGGCTTTTTCAAAAGTGGAGAATATGATCCTTCTTACCCTCCCCCATTACTGAAGCTTTAACGGCTTTTAGAACTAAGGATCTTTCTTCCTCAAGGCCACTGCCTAACATATTTGTTGTTCCCCTCTGAGAAACATGCCCTGTGCTCTGGGGGGTGAGTCTTGCCTTCTGCTCTTGGGAAAAGTTTTAGAAGTCTTCTCTGATATGCAGTGGGGACAGGCTGCCGAGCAGACCTCAAGACTACCTCCAGCCCATGCCTAACCCATTTGCTGTCCCACACTTTGGACTTGAGGCAGATCATCACATGACCAGTAGGCAAAAGGGATGGAAGCATTGTTCAAAGTTGTAAGGTTTCTGGATGTCATGTTATTGAACCAAGGGCAGCAAGTCAGTCACTAAAATATACAAGTCACAAGTTGAGTCAACGCATCCTTTGCGGCTGAATTGAGTCCGAGTCAAGTCATTGAAGTGACTTAAGTCCAACTTGAGTCTGAGATAATTGATTTGTATCACTGCAAAGGAGGACCATTAACAAGAGCCACTGGGATTCAGGTGAATGTTTAACATAATTCTATGACTGCTCCATTGAATGTGTGAAAGAACCACTACAGATTAAGCAGCTCTACTATCACCCAAGCCACAATATTTTTCAGCAGAGATGTTGCACACTCAGCTGTGAGTCATCAAGTGATGAGACATCATGTGATGCCCGTGCATGTTTGAATCAGCTCTGAGTTTATATCATACCAAATCTGTGTCTGTCAACATCAGGGAAGGAAGTGTGACAATCCTTTTGGTGTAGACTCAGCACCTACTTTATGATATTCCTCCCACCACCATGTCCCTCCTTCATAGACAGGTAGGAGGAGAAGCTGTAGCACTGTTGCAGTTGAGCAAGCAGCCTTGGAAGAAGAAACTTCTTCATCTCCTTCTGATGGCCCCTGGGTCTCCTCCTTAACTTTCAGATGACCCTCAGAAAAGCTCACTCTGTTCACAGTCTGACAGATGGCTGGGAGGTTACATTCTTTGTGGCAGTTACACAGTCACTCTGCCTCCTAGATATGCACTTCTGCTGCAAAAGTCCAGTCCAGAAGCAAAGGTGAAAGGGAACCAAAGAGCACAGGACTTTGCACAATGATTGGGGTGGTGGTGGTAATGAAGTGTTCCTGTAGTTTCTAGTCCGAACTTGTGGGATATTAGATATCATTCGAAATCAAGAATTTGGCCTTCACTACCCATTCCTCTCCACGTGCTTGCAAGGCCCCCGGGCAAGCACGCACACAGGCGTGGCCAAAAATAGCTGAACCATTCAAAAACAAACCCAGGCAGGCCAGTAATTGCCGATTGCAGCTTTAGGAGACCTCCAGGCAAGTACCCTTTTAAGATCACATTATGTATGCATGCTGTTTACAAAAGATCCCCTGCCCCGAGCAGGCAGCTTGACGAGCGGACTATCCAACTCTCAAGCACTCCACGTTTGCATACTGTCTATACTATTGACAACGCTGTCATAATTCAATCATCTAAAGTACTGACCTTTCGGAGGCTTTGTCCCCAGCCCGAAACCCATTGTTTTCCCCGGGAACGGACTAGCCTACAGGCACATTTTCCCCTATAAGAACCCCTGAGTTTGAGCGTCTCATCAGATCTCTCGTGACTTGGCTCCCGACTTGCTGCCGCTCCGTTTGATGAGCCTCCCCTCAGCCTCCACATGCTGAGAACCTACGCTCCCCAGCTTCTTTCCTTTTTTACCGGGCTAGAGGACCAGGTGTAGTATTTCCCCAAAAATCTTCCTGAAAATCTCCTATCTATTTTCCTCTCTTTATTTCCTTAGGACTGAGTGCGTGACTGCGCAATTGTGCAGTATTTCTTAATTTTCTAAGTGAGTGAGTGCGTATGTTTGCCGTGACTTTATAAATAAAGGAAAACAATTATTATTCACTTCTGTTTGATTATTGACTCGGCCTGACCCCGTAGACACTGGGTAAAAGATCTCTCTAAGTTGCCCTGCCTCTCACATTGCTAACTAGTGCTCTAGCTAATTCCCATTCCCCATTATTTTGAGCACATTGAGGTGTCCCTCATGGGACCCCCAGAAATCAGGGTAACAGAGGGCAAAGTCCTTCCTTACAGTTGCTAAAAATTACATCATAGTTTGACAAAGTGATGTTTTGGGCCACATATCAACGAAGAGTCCTGTTGCACTTCCTTGGACGTGTGAAACTTTTTTGCTCAGGCAGTTTCTGCTGAAAGGGGCAATTGTGTCAAGGCACTGCAGCCAGGGCCTTGAATCCCATGCTGGGACAAAGGTGGGATATAAATAAAAATATTTTGTTTTCTTTTTTAATAAATGCTATTCACAAAACTCTTGTGAAAACTAACCTATCGTCTCAATTTAAGTCTTTAACTGGAATTTATGAATGTATTCCTGTTCAGCTGTTTCTCACTGAAATTGTTCTTTGAAATTCCTTTGTTGTTTGGTCTTTTAATTCTATAATCCCTTAACTATCATGGCTGGTAGCCGTGGTCGCTGGAGAACTTTGGGAACTGTATACTGTAAAAGGTAACTTTCCCAAACTCAGAGTTATTAAGCGTTGAATTTTTTTCTTTTTTTTCTTTTTTTCTTTTTTTTTGATAAAGTGGAATTATAGTCCATCGCATACCCTCACCAAACCCAGAAAAAGTTACACACCAGAATATTCTTTGGAACTTTTTGGAAGCCAGAATCTCACATTGCACTCACTCATGAGCTTTATGTATGGAGCACACTGATTTAAAAAAGCACACCTCCACAACAAATGGAAATAAATGCAAGATTCTGGCTCCTGCCATTGCTGCATGAATGAAGCAGGAAGGGCAGAGCTTTTGCAAAGGATAGCAACTTTCTTTTAAATGCAAATACCTTGGTAATTAACACGGATGGGAAAAGAACCATGGAAAGTACCTGACAGCTAAATGAGAGCTTGCAAAAAAAAAAAAAAAAGTATTTCCTTATGCTTAGCATCAGCAGAGTGGGCTAATTTAGTCTGCTGCCTGCAAGAAGCTTGTCTCCTTTCTGCTTCAGGGGAGTTCTGGGTGCTAAGGTGCCATTAAGATCTGCCTTTGATAACTTGCATCACAATTCTAGTGGAATATTATGTCATGCTCAGTTCAAACTCCTAATCGTTATATAATCCTGGTGCATTCAACAAGATAGACGCAATCACCCTTTTTGGGCACACTGAGCAAAGACACATGTTCTGCTTTGTTTAACAATATGTTTTTAGGGGACAGCACATGGAATATAGTGGGTCCTCCACATTCATTAGGGTTAGGGGCTCAGGACCCCTACAAAAATGGAAAAACTGCAAATATGAACATGTCTGTGCATGTCTGTGCGAATGGGGCCACGGCATGGTGGGAAGAAAGGGCACTCAGAATCCAAACCAGGTCAGGGAAAGGAGAGGGAAGGGTGGTGGGTTGGCATGATGGCCCTGTACTTCCTCTCTCTTGCCTATCTGCTTCCTTGGGTTTGTGTGGGGCAGCAGGAAAGGGTTTGTAATGCTGAGAAATCAGGCTACAAGCTATCCTTATCTGGGCAGGCAAAGGCCGGTCAGTGGTGTACCGAGGCTCAACAGTGCCCAGGGCAAGGGGCAGGGTGAGCCGTGGTGGGTGGGGTGGGACAAGCGCATAGGGCAGGGGTGAGTGGCAGCAGGGGGAAGGGCGAGCGCACAGGTGGATGGGGGAGAGGCGAGTGGCAGCGGCTGGGGGAGGAGCAAGCGGCGGGCAGCAGCGAGGTGAGCGGCGGCGGGGAGGGGAGGGGTGAGCAGCAGTGGAGGGGGCCAGGCGGGCGGATCTTCTTTTTTGCACCCCCAACATTGGTGTCTAGGGCACGGGACCCACTTACCCCACGCTAGATCTGCCTCTTGAGTGGCTGGTGGTGGAGGGGGAGGACCAGAGGTGGATTTTTAAAGGGCTGTGCAACCTGATTGTTGCTGCCAAGAGGGAAAGTCCCCCAGAGAAGAAGTACTTGAAGTGCGGGGTGAAGGGAGTTGGAGAAACTTGAAAATAATCAAATCTGTGAACGTTAAACCCACAAATGTGGAAGGCCGACTGTATTTTGGTTTGACCTTCTAATCCTCGGTCCCTGTGCACGTAACTAAATTTGTGCAGCTCTATTTCAACACACTCATTTCTTCTTACCTAGGCCTCTCCTTCCCAATCCTCCACAGAGATTGCTACTCTGCCTTTGAAATGGAGAGTGTAAGCTTCCTTTTCACCATTCCTTCTGATCGGGACCTTTGCAGCAGGAGTGCAGACCTTGGAAGCAGAGGTATTACATAATTGTCGCAAACTTTGTAAGTTCTATAAAGCACCACATTCATGGGTTCGGTCAGCAATGCTGAAGATATTAAGACCAGGGATTTTGAGTTACTCCTTGGTAGGCTAGCCAGGCATATAATGTCCGGTTGCCAGTTGGACCATGATTTCTTCTTTATGGAGGACAATCCTCTATCTAAAGTCACCCTGTGTTGGAAGGTTGATGTAATACAAGATGAAGTTTAAAAACATTTCTAAAAATCCAAAGAAGGGAGAGTGAGTAGGGGCCTTGAAATTGCCAAACTGGCACGCAGTTCATCGGGCCAAAGTCTTGCCCATTATAGTAAGATAGTTAACTGTTTTGTAGTCATGATCACTACTTAGTCATGATTTTGACACTGCTGTTACAATTGTAACCCACCCACCCCAATCTACTTTATCAGGAATTGGCTGTATGGGAAGAAGGAAGTCGATTTCTGTTGATGGTCAAAGCATGGGTTTTTTTCCACACTACACTCTTACAGTGCGATGATTCCACTTTCAATATCCTATGGAATCCTGGGATTTGCAGTTTCGGGAGGGGCCACTTGGCCCCTCCCGAAACTGCAAACCCCAGAATTCCATAGGATGTTGAAAGTGGAATCATCGCGCTATAAGAGTGTAGTGTGGAAAAGGCCATGGTTGAATGATGCTTGTGTTCAGGTTTGGAGGAGTCACGCCAGGATAAGTTTCTTACCTAAGTACTTAGTTAAGTATAAGGTGATATAGGATTCTGGCTGTTCTCTTTCCATTTAGAATCTAATCATCTAAACTTTAGATGATGGCAATTATTCCTAAGTTTTCATCAGTGGTGTTTATTTGCACAGTATGTGTAAGTTAGTAAGGAGCAGTTGCATGGCCTCCAACATTTCACAGATGAAAACTGGGACACATATGGCTGAGCCATATAAGAGTGTACTCAAGATGGCAAAAGTTATTAATGAGGAGAGACACACAAGCTAGGAGAGCAGTTGCTTTTGCCCAAGTCTACTGGGAAGGGCAAGATTCCACCCCCTGGTCTCCACTCCCTGCTGCTGAATTTAATTAAGTGCTAACTACTTTTGCACTTTGATATCTGGTTGCAGCAACTGAAGTAAGCTGAGGACAACGGGGGGAAATGCAAGGAGGAGTGAGGAACTGGGACATTTTAAAAGTAGCTGAAAAAGTGGGATAACAGAGGATCTACTGGGACTGCTTCTGCCAAATCCAGACATTTGGAGAGTAGTAGGTTGAAAGGTCAGGGATACTTTAGGTATAGATTTCCAGTATTGGGGGGGGGGGGGCTGGAGTAGATGACCTTCAGAGATGTTTCCAGTTATACTGCTCTATGATTCTCGAATGCGATATCCGCATTCTAGGTAGACTCACAGCCTCTTCATTCTCTTTTTAAGGGATGTATATGTAGCTACTCTTGTCAGTTACATGTAGGACTAGGAGACTGAATAGAACATTAGAATCATAGAATCATAGAGCTGGAAGAGATCACGAGGACCATTGAATCTAACCCCCTGTCATGCAGGAAGATACCATCAAAGCATTCCTGACAGATGGTCATCCAGACTCTGTTTAAAAACCTCCAAAGAAGGAGACTCCACCACCCTCTGAGCCAGTGCCTTCTACCATCAAACTGCTCTTACCATCAGAAAATTCTTCATAATGTTTAGATGAAATGTCATTTTCTGAAGTCAGAAGCCATTGCTCCATTTCCTAATCTCTACAGGAGCAGAAAACAGGGTTGCTCCATCCTCCATGTGACATCCCTTCAAACATTTAAACAAATGTTTAAACATAGCTATCATGTTGCCTCTTAATCTTCTCTTCTCCAGGCTAAGCATACCCAGATCCCTAAGCCTCTCCTCATAGGGCATGGTTACCAGGCCTTCTACCATTTTGATCACCTTCCTCTGGACACGTTCAGCTCGCCAATATCCTTCATTTTGTGGGTAGCCAACCTGTGGTGAGGATGCTACAAATAACATTGCCTGGTGGAGTCTGAATGTATCCTGGGGGAGAGCAGTTGCTTTCATCTGTTGGCCTTCCCTACGAACACTTTTCCTTTAGTTGGAATTTCCCAGATAGGATTACTGGGGAAAGAGGAGTGAAATTGCCTCAGGAATCGTCCACACCGCAGCATGTTCTGAGCCTCTCTTGCATCTGCTTCAGGCTCTTTTTGATCTGGATCAGCCTCTGGCCTGGCACGCTGCTGTTTTCAGTTTGACTCTGAAGTGGTTTTGCAAACCACTTGGGTTGGCTTTCATGTGTAAAATCAGAGTAAAAAGGTGTGCTAACATGGTGAGCCATTTGCCTGAAATCCATTGTTGCCTTGGTCACATGGACTGGGGTGAGCTTTAGCCATTTTTTTAAAAAACCATCCCTCACACATGAGTACTTATTCAGGCAATATTTTTAATTAATAGTTTTATTTATATATGTGCATATGTGCAGATTTGATTTCCTTGTCAATTTGTTCATTCATAATCCATTTATTCATACTTTAAACAAAAATAATCACTGAATGACTACCTTGCAGGTCACTCTTTGTGTTACCTCTGCTTTAGATAGAACAAGCCTAGGCATCTCCATTCAGAAGTAAATCCAATTGACTTCAATGGGACTTAGCTCCTAGGTAAAGGCTCCTAGGATTGCAAGTTCATCTTGGAAGGAGTGAGGCTAGAGAAGGGAAGAAAGACCCATTGACTTCAATAGAAGTTACTTCCTTCTGTACTGCAAAGGTATCCCTAGTCTGATTTCATTTTTATCTGCCAACCCTTCACCCCTGTTCATCCCTGCTGGGGAAAATGTGCCCTATACCAGACAGGCTATGTGATTCCTCATATATGTGCAGGGTTGAACTTTTTTAAGAATCTGAGGCACAGAATGTGAATACATATAAGAAAAATGGCAATACTCCCTCCATCCTCTTCTGATCCTCTGTCCTCTCCCACTGGCCCCTCCCTAAACTGCAAACCTTAGGACTCAATAGGATGTTAAAAGGGGAGTAATAGCACTATAACAGTCTAGTGCAAAAATTTTGTAAGGTTGAAACTGGGAGTTAGTGAACATTGTATGGCAACACAGGGCTGAAAATGGGCTAGAAATGTTGTGTGCCGTGTGAGCCCCAGAGTGGAGGAAAAGATGGATCAAGAGCAGGAGATGGGACAAGGTTAAATATTCCCTCGATGCCCCCACCTTTGGTGACAAACTCAGGAGTGACAGTGTAAGTTGTGTGTCCCCTTTGCCCATACAGCTAGGTCCAGCCTGCATGATGTTGACTGTTGGCTTGAACTCCAAGAAATTTGGCATCAGCAGCAAGGAACAGGTTGGTCTCTCCTGGATGTGTGTTAAAGGCACACTCAGCCTGAGAAACTGTGCATATAACTGCATAGCAGTAGGAGAATATTGCCAGTGCCAATGTGAAAATAATTATAAAGCCTTTGGGAAGAATGAAAACCCTTAAGAAGGAGGCAGTGATTATTGGCTGCAGCCTGCTTACCTCCTTGTATTTATTTAATTAAAAACCACAAAGGTACATCCTGTTGTCGGCTATAGCTCTGAGCAAGAGCCAGGCATCAAAATCCCACCCAAGGTGTAGCCCTGGGAATCATATTGAGAGAAAGCACACTGAGTCGCTCCATCACGCAGTACAATTTCCTCCAGGCTTGCAGAAGTAATAATTTGACATGGTGGTCAGCGCAGATCTCTCCCAAATCACTGTGACAGAATATTTCAAAGCAAAGCTTGGGAAAGTTTCCCAGAATTCCCCTAGCCAGGCTGGTGAGGGAATTTTGAGAGATGTCGAACCTCTCAAGTAACGTCTCCAATTTCTTTTTCAACGTAGCTCCTCTCAGTGGGACAGGAAGGGGAATGGATCTATCTTACTCATATGCCCTCACTATGGGTGTGACTTCTTTTGCAGCCAGAGGGAGATGTGTTCTGAGCAATGGTGTAATGGAGCAGAGCTATCAGGATCAAAGTGCCAGGAGCATCTAATTGGCAGCAACAGTTACTTCATCTGCCACCTCTCTCTCTCAAGGTTCTCTTCCCTTTTTAACTTAGCTGCAGTTCCAGTGACAGCTGGTGGCTGCCATTTGGTAGTAAATAAACTCTTGGTTTTAATCTGAACTTCAATGACTGGATTCACCTCTGGCTAAAACCACCAAAGTCATTATGCAGGTGGGAGCAAATACCCATTGTAAATCGAAGTATCACCCAAAAATGTGCAAAAACTTTCAGAAACTCAGGGAGAAAACATTTGAAACCACTCATTCTGGCATTCAAGAATGAAATAACCAAAGATTTACATATGTAACCCTAACCTACCACCATAAAAATGAAAATGAAGAAGAAAATGAATGAGCAAATTGATCACGTCACAATTTGTAATTTGTTGACCACTGTATAAATTTGCTGATTCAAGTTTGTATAAAAGCTTCCAAATGAATTTTGAAATTTAAAGTATTATGAAGCAGCATGAAGGCTTTTAAACTGTCTTCCCTTTAATTTATTTAAAAGTAATAGCCTTTCCAAGCAAGTCAAAATTCTCCTTGGAAATGGTGGTATGTTATCCCATGTGTGATCCCACATCCCGATTTCTACAGTCAAAGAAATAATAAATTTGTTATTATTAAATACCAATCCAGGGGACTGTATTCCTGTCTATGGTCATGAAAGCAGAATGGTGAAGAAAGCTGACAGGAAGAAAAATTAATCCATTTGAAATATGGTACCGAGGGAGAGTTCTATGGATACCACAGTCTCCTCAAACGAAAAATGAATGAGTCTGGAGCAAATCAAGGCTGAACTTTTACTAAAAGTGAAGATGACTAAACTGAGACTGTCCTACTTTTGACATATCATGAGATGACGTGACTCAGTGGAAAAGATGCTAACACTTGGTAAGTAAAATGTAATGGAAAAAGAGGGAGACCACACTACTGGTGGACTAATTCAATCGTGGAAGCCAAGGGACTGAGTCTGCAAAGCCCGAGCAGGGCAGCTGATGACCAGAGCTTAAGGAGGTCTCTCTTTCATAGGATAGCCTTAAATCAAAGTCAGTTTGGAGGCAAATAGCAACAACAACAAAGTAATCATGAGCCCATTTATGACCTTAACAGGGCAGTCATCTCTTTTCCTATGCATTCCCTGGAAACAATGCACTAAATTACCCAGTTGTTCATTCCAGCATATCAGACTCATTGTATTAATTGCTTAATGTTAAATCAACCAATAAGTAAATCTCACCGAAATGCTAATTGGAACTACTACTAAATCACTATTATGTTAACACATAGGCCCTTTTCTCATGGCATTTGCCATGTGAAAAGGCCCCTGGAGCATCGTGCGATTGTGAGGAGCGATCTGCACAACGCACTCACAATTGTGCGACGCTCCAGGGGCCGGCAGGCGCCGATCAAGCACCTTTTCATTTTCGGCTAGAAGCCAAAAATGGTGCGTGATCGTGCATTGCTCCAGGGCCCGGCATGCACTTACCTGGCGTGTGGAGCCTCCGGAGCCATGCCGGTCGTGCTTTCTGCCCCAGTGCAGCCTGGGAAACTCCCAGGCTGCACTGCGGAAGGAAGAGACGGGGCTCTCGCGTGAGCAGGCAGCTCATGCGGAGCTGAAGGAACCCGGACGTGAGAGCCTCTCACCGGAGGCTGCTCGCACAATCCACGCACCCCAGCGCCGGAAAAAGGTAAGGTGCGGAAAGGGCCATAGTGTGGTACAGTGTAGAAGCCAGTGTGATATACTAGTCTGATTGTTGGAACAGGACACTGAGAGACCAGGATTTGAATCCCCCTTTGACCATGAAAATTCACTGGGTGGCCTTGGGCAAGTCACATTGTCTCAGCCTCAGAGGAAGTCAAAGGCAAACCCTCTCACCCCTTAATAGGTTCACCTTAGGCCCTCTGTAAGCTGAAAATGACTTGAAGGCATACAACAAATACCATTTTCAGGAAAAATCTGAATTTCTTTTTGAAAACACATAGCAGGAACTGTGTTATCTAGTACCTCATAGAAATTCCAATCCATCCATCACTTTATTTATATCCAACCTTTCTCCCTGGCTGGGACTCAAGGCAGCTTACAAAAAGACAGAACACAATAAAACACATATAGTTAAAAAAAACATACAAAACCAAGATTAAAACAGTACTAAATAAAAATTAAAACCAATTAAAATCTTTAAATTAGAAACAATTGTTGTTGTTCTGGTATGCCTCCAAGTCATTTCCAACCTATGGCAACCCTATCATGGGATTTTAATATAGCACCATAAAAGCCATCTCTGTTAAACTCAGTTTTCAAAAGCTTGCTGGAAAAGAAAGGTCATAACCTGTCACTGAAAGGAAAACAGAGAAGGAACCATTCTAGTTTCCTTAGGGAGGGAGTTCCAAAGTGTGGGAGCAGCCACAGAGAAGGCCTTTTTCTGTGTCTCCACCATCTGTGCCTGTGAAGGTAGTGGGATAGTGAGAAGTACCTCCCCTGCAGATCTCAGAGGTTGGACAGGCTTGTGTGGGAAGTACTGTCCTTCAAATAGCCTGGGCCTGAGCCTTAGAGGGTTTTATGAGTCAAAACCAGCAGTTTGAATTGTTTCTGGAAAAAGATCAGTAGCCAGTGGAGCTATTGCCACAAGGAAGTTGTGTTTTTCTTGTAACCAGCACCCTTTAGTAATTGGGCTTCAGCTCTTTGGATCAGCTGAAGTTTCTGAGCACTCTTCAAAGGTAGCCCCACATAGAGTGCATTACAGTAATCAAATTGGGATGTAACTAAGGCATCTGTCACCATGGCCAAGTCTGGTGTTTCAAGGACTTGATGCCGCTGGTGCACTAGCTTTAACTGTGCAAATGTGCTCCTGGCCACCACAGAAACCTGAGGATCCAGGGTCAGGGCTGAATCCAGAAGTACGCCCAAGCTGCAAATCTGTGTCTTCAGGGAGTTTGTAGTTCTATCTAACCTCATCCAACACAGACTGAACTCCAATTCCCTGATCTGTCTCATCATTGACCAGGCACATCTCTGTCTTGTCTGGATTAAGCTTCAGCTTGTTTGTACTTATCCAGAAGTTTTGCCTTTAATATCTTGGACCACTTTGTATGGCTATACCTTTACTAAGAATCCTCCAAACAGTGGTGCAGGACTGAAAAGGTTGCCTGAGTTTGAAACATGGGAGAAACACACCCACCATAGTTCTTTGAATCTAAGGTAGGGCTTATTATACATTCAAGAATTCAGTTTATGAATGGACTAACTCTGAGTCTTAGTGGCATCTCTATAAGCAGCTACCATTTCACTGTTACCAATTTAAGTAAAAGCTAAAGTTGGAGCACCATCAGGTTGGAGATGTTTGAAGAAATGTAGGTTTAACAGAAGAAACCCCTTTTCCGGCAAGCAGGTGTGCCTAGCGAAGGCAAGCAGTGAACTTCCATACTCATATCTCCCAGCAGATGTCACTTCAATGCAGAGCTAGGAGAGCAAGAGGGAGAGGGAAACTACCTACAAAAAATTTCATCTATGCTTTCTCATTAGAGACATTGAGACATTGTATCTGCTACTATGGTGGCAACACATTTATTTAACTGCTGTGCAATGGTTAGCATATTGAAGGGATTGCTAGGGGCAAAAATAGGAAAGTAATACATTTAATATGATTTCCTTTTTCAAAAAAATTACATGGAGTAGGAAAATGGCAGCATTTGCTAAGAAGAGGTTACTGAAGATGACATGACTGGAAGAGTGTTATTTGGTGAACCAACATCTGACAGTTTCCAATATGACTGAACAAAACTATTTTTCTCAGTAATATCATAGTGATAATGAATGCCATCTTTTGGAAACAGCCATTTCTTAGTCCCTCTCTTCTTCTATTTCTTTTTAAAATGTACATTTCCTCTGGCTATTCTGGAAAGTAGATATCTCTTCCTTTCAACTAATCCACACAAGTATTTCTCTTTCTTTCACTCTGAGGAAGTTTCAAATGCTGTACAGTATCTGGTGTTCCCCCAGCCCCATTTCAGTACAGGGTCAAACTGATTATATAAATAAAATAGCAGAATTTATGGTTGTTCTGTACAATCAAATCTTCCATTTGCTTGTCACTTTGAAAGGACAAAAAATTCTAGATATCCTCAGAGAACTCAATTATCCCATCTCTATATTTTGTCCCCTCTTTCATTAATGTATAATGAAATTTTATTATAATATACCATTGTCTGATAACAAATGATGAAATTTAAATCTGGTTTGTGAAAGGAGAGAAAAAGCAGAATGTCAACTCACAATACTTCTCAAATTATTATTTTTCTCAAAAAACTAATTCTTAGAGCTGGCCTATTCCTTATGCAGAAGAAGGAAAAATGCTGCAACTCAGGGCCTTTCCACATCACACTTATAGTGCTATCATTCCACTTTCAACATCCTATGGAATCCTGAGGTTTTCAATTTAGGGTTTTCAGTTTCTATGGCCGAGTGAGTATTTGAACCTTGGCCTCCAAAGTCACAGTCCAATGTTCAAACCACTACATCAGGCTGGGTATCAGTATCCTAAGTATTCGAAGGTGATAATAGAAGAAGATTAGCTGTTTTCAGGTGGAGGGTGTGCTAGGGAGCCAAAGTAGTAAAGAACAAGGGACTGTCACCATCAAGATTGCTTGGAGGCACTTTGCAATTGAAAGGAACGGTCTGGGAATCTTGTTTTAGAGGTGCTCAGATAAGCTGGCTCTTTGGACACTTGTGCTTGGAGCTCTGTATTTCGCTGCCATTTACTTTGACTGGTGTTCTGTTAGAAGCAACAGGGGAAACTGCCAGCCACCATGATAATGGTTGACTACTCTAAGGCCCAAGTAACAGGGTGTGTGTTTCCTCTGTTCATTAGGTTAAAGAGTTTCCATGAACCACACAAACATGACGACACATGCCTGCTTGCCCAGCCACTGCCCAGTATGCAAAGCCATCCTGAACCTTGACAGAATATGAAGCGTTCCTGCCCACTGGGCACCACCCTTGTGATATCTTTTCTTACGGTTATTTACAGCTAACTCTTGACTCCTGCATTATTTTTGCTCTTGTATAACCAGATGGATGTAAAGTAGTCAAGGGGCCAGAAACTGCCATGAACTTACTTGTTATTCTCCTAAGGAGCCTAATTTTAGTTCTCTAGTCTCACGCTATCCTGGGACAAGCATCTGGGCCACTGAGTCCTTTGGATCTTTTGTTTTGAAAGCTAAAATTATCCTTCAATTTGACAGTGGGTTTTGTGTGTGTGTGTGTGTTTTAGAATTTCCTCACTGATCATCATCATTGCCATCATCTGGTGATACTTCTTCTTCTTCCTCCTCCTCCTCCTCCTCCTCCTCCTCCTCCTCCTCCTCTAAAAACCTGCTTAGACTCCAAGATTGTTCCCTGTGATCCTTTTCCTAACATGTTTCTCTATTCCGCTCTGGCACTTTCCCCATTTTTCATGGGCCAGGATCCACCATTTCTTGCTTTTAATCACCATATTGTCTCACTTGGCTAGAGATGGAAAGGCCATCATGCAGACTCTGAGGTTTTTGCAGGTTCT
Organism: Cyclura pinguis; assembly: GCA_030412105.1. Lineage (NCBI taxonomy): Eukaryota > Metazoa > Chordata > Lepidosauria > Squamata > Iguanidae > Cyclura > Cyclura pinguis. Next base: position 93,093,958 of record CM059600.1, on the reverse strand, counting down.
TTCTGATCACATATCCCCACTCAATGTCTCCCTGCCATTGTCGTCATCATCATCATCATTTCATATAAAAAATGAGAATTATCACTCGTGAAAGCTTTCAAGGGCAGTTTTTCTTCAGAACTAGGCACAACCTTCCCTGTAGCCTGTTTTGCCCCAAAAGTTCTCCAGAAAGAACTTTGTCAGAATCATAAGTAGACTTCCAGACACTTTTTTTTTTGTTTGTTTGAGGTATGTATGAGCCAGCAGGGCATAGTGGTTTGAATGTCAGACTATGGCTCTGAGAGACCAGGGTTTAAATCTTGACTCAATCATGGAAATCCACTGAGTGACCTTGGACCAGTCATACTCTCTCAGCCTCAGAGGAAGGAAAAAGCAATCTCCCGCTGAAGAAATCTTGTCAAGAAAAGGCTGGTTTGCCTCAGAATTGCCATAAGTTGGAAATGACTTAAAGGCATGCAGCAATAACTGGCAACAAATCTCAGCAGCTGAAAATTGGCTCCTGGAGTTTGCCCACTGTTGGTCTGAAGAGAACCATTTGCCTCATTTGCACGGACAGAAAGCCTTACCCCTTCTTGATAAAGCACTCAAGGAGCCCAAAGCTCCTGCTTCTGACATAGCAAAGAAGTATTGGAAGAATGTGCATGATTGTATTATTAAAACTCTTCAAATTAATTTTCCAATGAATCCTGAAAGATATTTGTTAAATATACTTGATGTCAAAAACTTTAAAAAGAATTCATTGCGAAAAATGATGATCTATATGGTTACAGCAGCCAGACTGGTATTTGCACAAAGGTGGAAACAAAAAGAAGCTCCAGATACTGATGAGTGGTTATGGAAATTACATGATTTAAATAAATTCGATAAATTGACAACTATATTATCGGACAAATCCATGAAATTATTTAATGAAGAATGGAATCTAATCACCCCTCTTTGGGAATCCAAATGGGGAAAACAGCTATGATTGGGTTAAAACTATAAGACATAGGTCGCGAATTTCTTCATATGGTAGAAAAGTTGTGCAACAGATTAATATTTAAAAAAATATTTTTTGTCTAGATGGAGGTATCTATATAGATAGGATAAATAAGATAAAAGCAAGAAACGCGAAGCTAAGATCAAAGAGTTATAACCACTCACAAATAATATAATAAAAAAATGGATTTTGAAACTGTGAGAGGTAAGAATCCTATTGATGTAGCTTAAACATGTCTAGTTAAGGTAGAGGTTTATTTTGACATACTAAATGAATGTTAAATTTTGTTGGTAAAATGCTAGATAAGATATAACTGACTTTGAAATAAGAAGTGTAAACAAGGGAAGATTACTAGGTATGTATGTATATTTTATTTTATTGAAAGTATGCTGTAAATTATGAGTTTGTTATTTATTATTTTTTCTTCCTTTTTATCTTCGTTTATTACTGTTGTATGTGAAGTTGGTGTCTTTTGTTATTTGAAAATCGTTTATGGATATATCTCTTGTTTGAAATTCCTTATTTTTATTTTTTTTTCTTTTTGTTTTAATGAACAATAAAAAGAATTTAAAAAAATCTCTCACTTCTGGTGCTTTGCAGTGGACTAGGGCTTGTGTGTGAGCATTTCAAATATGATTATAGTGGTCAAGCAGGGAATCTGGAGCAGGAGAAACTGCTACCAAAGGTCTCAAGCCAAGAATAACTGTTTCAAGCACTTCTTAAAACAGGTATAGGAGAAGCTCCATTTTTAGGATCCTTCTAGATTCTGCATTCGAACCAAATTGAGGTTACTGTGTCTCAAAGTTGTCATTGTCATTGCCATCTTTAAACACTGATCATTAAAATTGGCAAAAATATGATCTGGAAGTCCTGATTAATCTTCCGTCATCTCATTTTTTCAGCTGCATTTAAAATGTCCCAGTTTCTGACTCTCTCCCTCCTCCTCCTCCTCCTCCTCCGCCACCTCCTTTCTGCTCTATCCTTGGCTTACTTCAACTGCTGCAAATTGAGTTCAAAGCACAAAAGTAGTTTGCACTCAATTAATTTAACAGGGGGAAGAAAAGAGGAAGGATGAAATCTTGCACTTCGCAGTAGGCTCAGGGAGGGAAGAGCAAACTGCTGCAGGTTCTCCCAACGTGTGTTCTTCTTATTAATAACTCTTAATGTCTTGATCGCACTCTGTTGTTGCTTGCCCCCCATGTCCTGACTTTCATCTGTGAAATTTTGAGGGTAAGCCATTCCTCACCACATTAGAAATCTCAAGATTTCATAGCATACATGTTTGACATTTAAAGTGTGAAAAGGCTCCAGATTGTGGGATGGAGCTGTGCCCGCATGACTTTAAACCAGGCCCAAGCCTCTTGGGCTACAAGTGGATGGGCAAGTATTTGTGTGCCAGCTTAGTCACCCAAGAAGGTTCTAGCCACAGCAAGACATGTTCTACTTTGCCATTTCCACAGTGCCTCTTACCACATTATATTTGGGAAACACCAGCTTCCACAATCTCTATCTTGACCTATCTTTGTGTTATCCTTATTTCAACAAGTATACTGGTCCTTGTTCTAAGAGGTCATTGCACTAACTGAACTGTGTTTCTCTTTTATATGCTCTTGTGTTTGTGTGTTAAGGACAAAACATGTTTCAAAAAAAAATCAAGGCTGTATTTCTGGATTATGGTTAAGCTGATTTTCCTGCTTTAGAACTGTGTTCATTGAAACACAGTTTCATGGTGGGCCACACCTCTGGCAAACATCTCTTTAGTCCTCCATTCATTGTTATTTGTGTGTCTCTGTGTATTCACTTATGTAGATGAATGAAAATGCCCAGCAACACTTTTCAATGTCAAGAGCATGATTAGATCCAGAGTTTCCTGTTCAGTACCATTGGCTTTAATTAACAGCTGTAGTGAGAGCAGTCAGGTTATTTAGCAGCCGGGCTCCTTGTTAGAAGTCTAGAGAAGGGAGGAAAATACAGTGTTCAAACCACACTATTCCCCCACGGGGAAGGGCAGAGGATTCCCTCATGACTATTGTGCGGGATGATGGCCTCCTGTTCAGAGTTATCCAAGTAATGCTCATCAAAAACCTCCTCGCAGTCTCCACTGAAGTGCAAAATGCTAAGTGTGCACTTAGATTACAGGGAAAGTGCCCAAAGCTGAAGAGCAAGACAGTCATGCATCTGCATGTCAATGCTTTCCATTCCATTTAAAACCTCTGTAAAATGAATGAATCTTCTTGTGTTTCCAATAGCCATGTACATCTACCTCCCAGAGGAGGGTCAGGTTTGTTTATTTCTTCTCAATGAATGCTGAATTGGCACAGATGTATCTCTGTGTCTGCTATTCCAATAAATGTACTAGAGACAAAGGTTTTCTCTGTGTGTGTGTGTGTGTGTGTGTGTGTGTGTGAATGAAAGAGAGAGAGAGATCTGTGTGTGTCAGGGTAAAATTGTAAGTTTGTGGATTGTGTGGTAGCTTGACTTTTAGCAGGGGAAACTGGTAGAATATCTAGGTTAATGGGTACTGAGATGCAAGAATAGCATTTGATGAGGACAAAACATAAAGGGAAAAAAGGCTCTGAAAATGAAGGAGGAGGAGGGGGAGGGCAAAGAGGGAAGATGGTTCTTCAGTCCAAGGGATTCAAATATGGTTGCCAGCTTTCAGGGTCTGGCTTGGGTTTTCAGTTAAAGTCATGAGGGCAGAGCACCATCACACAGTCTGGGACTTTAAGTGTCAAACTGCCCAAGAAAGCGGCAGTTAGTTTCACACAGGGCAGGGGCAGCTTGAATTCAAGGGAAGTTGCTTTTCTGTCCTTAATGAAGTTGAAATGTTGTTGCCTGTCTTTTATTGGCCTTTGTCCCAGGCCGCCACACGGCCGAGAAAGGGAGTGGCGTCTGCCTGCATTGAGATCCCTCAGTTCCATCCTAACTGATAACAGAGTAGCACCTGAGACAGAACGTAGGCCTGTGACTTTAATATTGTCACCTTTCTTCTCCTATATGATTTTTAACATCTTTGCCTGATGAAGAATCCAGTGAATCACTGAAAGTTTGCATTATGCATTTTCTGCATTTTAGCTGGCCAGTAAAGATACCGCTCTTCTGTGGATTTTGAATTTTGTTGTATTTTGTCGCATAGCCAACACGGCTACCCCTGAATATGTTTCTAGGTTCACGGGTCATCTCTAGGCAGGAGACAAGGGTGCAAATTCTCCAGTTGGGCTCATCTTTAGGTAAAAGGAAAGGACAAGGTGTAAATATCCAGCTCCACTAGCAGAACAGCAGCTTGTTACAATTTCCAAGACTTAATTCATTTCTTGCTGCAACTTGCAAATATTCTGTAGCGCAGTGGTTCTTAACCTGCGGTCCACAGACCACCGGGGGGAGGGGGGGCATGGTATCCTCACAGGGGGTCTTTGAAGGCTTGAAGAAATGTAGAAAGAAGGAAGGAAGGAAGGAAGGAAGGAAGGAAGGAAGGAAGTTAGGAAGGAAGGAAGTTGGAGAGACAGATGGACAGTCATACCTTGATCTCGAAGAGGAGTCTTTTGCTGATGATAGACATCATTTGTACAAAGTTTCATTACAATATCTCATATCATTCAAAAGTTATGGAAGTAACTGTTCAATAGCAAAAAGGGGGCTTACAGCAGTAGAGGAAGACAAGCTCATAGAAATATCCACAGTTGGTGCTCTGAAACTGCAGTTCAGGGAACAGTCCCTTCCAAATTTCTGGGCTCACTTACAAGCAGAGGGCTGTGAAAGTACTGATGCCTTTCATAATGGCGTAATTGTGTAAAAGTCATTCTCTGCTCTCATTTATCTTAAAAAGAAGTACAGAAACAATTTGAACTCAGAATACAAGTTTTGGCTATTAAGCCCAGTTTATAGGGCTTGCAAGTAAAACGCAGCACCAGCCTCCTCATTAATTAATTAATTAATTAAAATAAATAAGTAATATTAGGCCATGGTTTGGTATTCTGCTATTATTTTTGTTGTTGTTATTTTAAATTTGTACAGAATCATTTCAATAAAAATACTGTAACAGGACTGTGTGCATTTGCTTATTTCTCCCTTCTCTCCAAATTTGAAGACCCTTGATGAGCAACTTCAAATAAATATTTGATGTACTTTAGAGGTTTAAATCTTGAGTTAAGTCTTGGTTGTCTGTGTGTGTCAAGGTTGTCTGTGACAACCAAGGGAGTCTGTGATAAAGAAAATGTTAACAGCCGCTGCTTTTGGGGGGAGGTCTGTGAATTTACTTTTTCCTTCCCTTCCAGTCATTGTGGCATGAGGGCTCATCTTTCCATTCTGCTTTTCATACACATTCTGAATAGAAGCATGTAGGCTAGATTAAATGTTCTTTATCCCATTTCTGCAGGTGAGTAAGAAGAAATAATTCCTTCATTTCACTTTGATCTGGAAACAGCTCCTTAGCTGAGATCTCCCAGTGGAAAAGCATGTTCTATTTCTTTCTGTCCCTCTGTATGTTTGAATGAAAAGCTGTGAACAACTGTGGTTGGTTCTTAATGCATAGCACCTAATGACATTGCTAAGGACCATTCCTAGATCTCTGGTTTTGGTCTGGAAACCTCAGGACACAGGACAATCCTAGATACCCTCCAAATGTCTCTATTTGGTAGGAGTGATTAATCCTCTGCTGTCCCACTTTCTCAGCTGCTTTTAAAATGTCCCAGCTTCTCTTTCCTTTTCTCACTTTCCTCTTTTCACACTCAGCTCATTTCAGTTTCAGCTTACTGAGTTCGACATGCAAAAGTCATTTGCACTCAACTTAGCAAGGGAGAGGAGAGGAGAGGACATAATCTTTTCCTTCTCAGTAGGCTGAGACAAAAAAAAGCAAACCACTGCAGCCTCTCCTTGCTTGTGTCTCCTGCCTTGTTAACAACTTTTGCTATCTCTACCACACTCTGATGTTACCTGGACAAGTTGCTTCTGTGAAATGTTGGAGGTTATAATAGCTCCAAACCCTGAACTCTGGCTAATTAAGTATAACAATTGTTACAGGAGAAAACCCAGTAACTGGAGCATAAACAGCGAAGGATTATAAGATATGGTGCAGACCTGACTCCACGCTGGAAAGCGGGTTCTGAAAAAAAAAAGTCCTACTGTTGGTCTGGATAAACTCTCTTTTCCACTGATTTTTATCACTGTTCATCTGGTTAATCTGCTTTGCTTAGCTTCCCACAGGTTCACTTGTCAGCAGCATCTCCACTTCTGGCACTGCAAAGGGTTTCCTGATTTAGCCTTCAGAAGGTGGAAACTATTCTGGATTGGCTGCTTAGTAACTGTTTTGCCTGTATCCGTGCACTGACTTTTAGTCATCCTCTCTGACTCACACATTAGCTGGTGTTGGACTGCCCACTGAGGCCTGGCTCTCCCAGCAGCAAAGGCTGTGAACTTCCTTGCTGTTCATAAAATACCCTCAGGGATCTTTTCAGGGGCAAAACACACAGTGGTGGTGATGTGTCACCCCTTTCATTTGGAAGTAGGCATTCAAGCTGGCACACATCTTGCATGTAGCCTCCAAAACAGCTGGTACACCATGATGTTCCCACTGATGAACTCCCATCATACTCTTTCCAGATTGTCAAGTAAGAGTTTAGACCTGTGAAATGAATGAGTAGGTCTTCCTTGAGGTACAGACTGCATATTGTGATTTAAGCTGGGTTCCTTTATTTTATTTGTCTTTTATTTGTGTTGTTTTTGTACAAGTGCGTGTGTTAGAGAGTAGGCAAATTTTTTAAAAAATGAAAAAGAAAGTATGTAGGAAAAAGTCAAGGTAAGGGGTATGCATATTTCCTACGAGTGACCCCACCCCTCTGACAACAGAATTTCTTCAGCGATGTGTTTCAAACATCAGACTTACAAAGTAAGCCTGTGTTTAATTTCTGATCATCAGTCACCAAACGAAGTGTGCTAAAGGTCAGATACATAAGTGCGGAAAAACACAAGCCATGATAAACAAATGTCTTTCACCACTTAGGAGACCATTGTAGCAAGGAAAAAAAAGTGCTATAGTTATGTATGTATATATGTGTGTGCGTATGTCGTTTTTTTCTCCTGAATGGGATTCAAAGAGGCTTACAACGTTAATTAAAACAGAGCAGTCAAAACAATACGAAATACAAAAGTTTTTTTTAAAAAATAGAACATTCAACTAAAGCACTTGTTAAAACATTCAGATTGTTTTAAAACACTTAAAAATGAAATGTTTCTTGAAACACTAAGTTACAGATCACTCCACTCTGGTCAGCTAAGGCTGGAATCCCTGCCTGCTGGGAAAGGGACAACTGAGGGAGGCAGATTCAACCTCCCTCGGGAGGGCTTCCCAAAGCCTGGGAACAGCCACCAAGAAAGCTCTCTGGGATGTCCCCACCAAATGAGCCTGGAAGGGTGGTGGGATGGACAGAAAGCCCTCCACCAAAGATCATAAGATTCAGGCAGGCTAGTATGGGGAGATGCAGTATTTCAGATAGTCTGCACCTAAGCTGTATAGGGCTTTTCAGGTCAAAACCAGCACTTTGAATTGTGCCTGGACCAATAGCCAGTGAAGCTGCTTCAGCAAGCGAATTACATGTTCCCTATAACCAAACCCAGTCAGCAGTCTAGCTGCAGCATTGTGAATTTGCTTATGTTTCTGAACTTCAAAGGCAGTCCCATGTACAGTGCATTACAATACTCCAACCGGGATATAATCAAGGCCATGTTACCATGGCCAGATCTGGCTTCTTGAGAAACAGGCACAGCTTGTGTGAACACATTCCTGGCCACTGCCAAAATCTAGGCATCCAGGATCAGAGATGAGTCCAAGTGTATGACCAAGCTATGAACCTGAGATTTCAGGAGGAGTGCAACCTCATGCAAAGCAGGTTGAATTCCTGTTTCCTGATTAGCCTTCTGACTGACCAGGAGCACTTTTGTCTTGTCCAGATTAAGCTTCAGTTTGTTTGCCCTCATCTGTCTGTTATTGACAACAAAAACTGATTTAGCACCAAGACAGTTTCCTTGGAGGAGATATAGAGCTGAGTGTCATCTGTACATTGGTAACACTGCACCACAAATCTCCAGCAAACAGTTCCCAGTGGTTTCATATGTATGTTAAACAGCATGGGAGGCAAGAGAGAGCCCTAAGGGACACAACAGGGCAATAGCCAAAAATGTGAATGAAAGTCCCCCAGCACCATCTTCTGGGTTCCCCTCTCCAGGAGGAAAGAAGCCACTGTAAAACAGTGGCCTGAAATATCATCTTGGGGAGGCAACCCAGAAGGATACAACTGTTGATGGTATCAAAAGCCACTGAGAGATCCAGCAGAACAAACAGGGACACACTCTCCCGGCCAGTTTTCCGTATATGTCATCTATCAAGGCGACCAGAACTGTCTCTGTCCTATAGCCAGGCCTGAAGCTATATTGAAATGGATCTAGACAATCCATTTCACCCAGGAACTCTTAGAGTTGGGAGGCCACAATATGCTCCAGAACTCCCCCCACCCCCCAAAAAAAGGGATATTGGAGATGGCTGATAATTGTTTAGTAAAGTCAGATTCAGAGACAGTTTTTTTTTTAAAGAAAGTTTCCTTCAGGCAGGACAGAACGCTGCTTTGCTGCAGCAAGGCATTCCTTACTTTGCTTACTCACTCGGCCAATTCCCCCTCAGCGATTTTAATAAGCCAGGAAGGGGAAGATCCAGCATAAATGTGGTGGCTCTCACATCGCCAAGGACCCTATCCACATCCTCAGGCTGCAGAAACTGAAATGTATCCAACAATATAGGACAAGCAGGTGCCAAGGTTACATCCACCAGATCTGTATCAACCACAGCATCCAAGTCAGAGTGGATCTGAGGGATTTTATCTGCAAAGTGTTGTGCAGTCTTTACAGCAGGCTGCTGAGTATTCTTCATGGTGCTTCTGTGGGGCTCCTTCCCCACAGGAGCAGCATGGTCTGCAGGATAACACTGTGTGGATGCAATGGTGGCACAGAAGAATGATTTCTTTGCTGCTACCACAGCCATGGAGTAAACTTTCCAACAGGCTCTAGCCTGTGTTGATCAGACTCACTCTAGGTTTTCCATCATTGATGCTCTACTCTCCATCCCACCTATTTCACCACCATCAACACCCTGGTGAACTGGGGGCTGGTTCACTAAATAATATCATCTAGCATGAGCCTTAGAAAGTAGACTAAAGTATAACTAACAGAACTGTGTGGCAAATATGTTCTTGTCAATTTGACCCATGTGCTCATGTCAAATTGACTTTATGGGAGAATCCAGATCTGAAAATTATTGAGCCATTTTTTTTTATGGAAGGTGTGGGCCAATAATGGGATTGTTACCTTAAATCAGCTACTTTGGGCTATTTCTGCCCTACACAATTATTCTAAGGGCCCTTTCACATAACACAGTTATAGTGTTATTATTACCCTTTCAACATCCCGTGGAGTTCTGGGGTTTGTAGTTTATTGAGGCCAAAGAGCTCTCTGGCCGAGAATTCGGAATGCCCTTCCCTAAACTGCAAGCCCCAGGATTCTACAGGATGTTGAAAGTGGAATCACAGCACTGTAACAGTGTGGTGCAGAAACGGCTTTAGCATTGATGATTAGTTTTTGCCTTTTTCAATTTTGCAGGAGCAATTTAAATTACCTTTGTCAGCTAAATGACAGGATTCACAACTGAAACTTTTGTTATAATTTAGATTTGGCTCTGAATCTGAGATTCCCTTAATACTGGAGACATTAATTGAGGCCATCCAAGTATCCAAACCATATATACATAATTTTTGATTATATATAAATAAATATGACATGTGATGTTTACAGCAAGAATGGAATAGAGAATTAGAATATCCAAGTCTGATTAATCAATTGCCATTGGTTTTAATATCATTTTGGGAGGAAGTAATCACATGAGTAAATTTGGTTTTGGAAAGTTCGATGATTTTCATGGGCATGCATGTTCTTTTCGGTTATTTACCGGTTCCTTGGAAATCAACAAATGGCCAACAAACATGGACTTTCTTCACTCTTTTGACTGCTAAAAGATTGACTCTTTGTTACTGGAAAGATAATTATTCCCCACCTCTTATCTAATGGATAGAAGATCTAACAACGCTTGAAACATTTGAAAGAATGATGTACAGATGACATTTACAAATGTTTAACTTATAGTTAAATTTATAGTTAAACATTAGGTCAGCTTTTACAGAAACTTACGACTAATGTGGCTATTCTTCTTCCTTTTGCATTTTTTATTTTCCTGCTTTTGTTTTATCGAAACATTAATGATTGTATGTAACCGAGCTCCCTTTTGAATATATATATATATATGTGTATGTGTGTGTGTGTGTGTGTGTGTGTATATTTAAAATTAGCAACAGGTGATGATGATGGGGTCTTCAAAGCTGTGTATGTGATTGAATTGTTAGAATGCTCTAGTCAGGCTTACTGCTGTTATCCTTAACGCAAAATGTGTAGCAGCATCCTTGTTCAGCACATAGAATATTTACTATGCTGGAGCTGAGATCAGATACATATATGGAAATTGTGCTGAGAGTCTTTTGATCCAGGAATTGGACTGGAAAACTCCAGGGGCCCTTTCTAAGGTTATCATCTGTGCTTCAGAGTTCAGATGTAAGCCATGTGTGTCTGGGGAGGCAGCAGTGGAATGCCTTTTAAACTCAACACTGTCTTTTTATATGTAACAGCTCCCAACAGCATGAAAGTTGTTACTCTCCTGTCTCTGTTATTCTGAGCCTGGAGGGGAGAAACTGCCTGTTTTTCCTCCTATGAAACACAGAGAACTGTTCTTTTTAGTCTGTGTTTGCTTGTGTATCAAGCTGTTCACACAGTCCTAAACCCTACTGGTAGTTCCAACTTCCAAAAGGACAAATCCATGCGACTATATTCATAGGATTTCCTTACACGTTGACTCACCGTTTGACAACTAATTTGATGTGTCACTAGAAGAAATCAGAAGAATTAAGCAGAATGAGGCAGTTGCCGTCTGACTGAACGCTACTTGGCAGCCCCAGCTCCAGTAGGCCTATCAGCTCACTTGTTGAACGGAAAGGCAACAGGTAGGTAAATCCTTCTGATTCAAAGGGTTTTCTTTAGTTTGGACTAACAATAGAATTTAGGCCTCAGCACGCCCTCCAACATTTCACAGATGAAAATTAGGACATGTGTCCTAAGCAACATCAGAGGGAGGTTAAGATAGCAGAAGTTATTAATGAGAAAGAAGTCCCAAGCTAGGAGAGGATTTTTGCAGTTTGCTTATACCTCAGTCTATTGGAAAAGGAAAGATTCCATCCCCTTTTTTAACTCTCCCTTGCTGAGTTGAGTGCACGTGACTTTGAACTCAGTGTGCAGCAACTGAAGCGAGCTGAGAGTGAAGGGGGAAAGTGGAGGAGGAGACAGAGGCCATTTCTGCACTAGCCTGTTATAGCGCTATTATTCCACTTTCAACATCCTATGAAATCCCGGGATGTGCAGTTTAGAGAGGGGCCTAAACTGCATTTTAAAATCAGCTAAGACATTTTAAAATCAGCTGGGACATTTTAAAATCAGCTGAGAAAGTAGGACAGGAGAGGTTTAATTAGAATTGACCCTGCCAAGTTGGGACAATTGGAGGGTAGGCCACAGACAGCTGACTGAAAGTGGCATGAAAAAATCAGCAAACGGCTATATATTGATTATCATTGTATTTTACTCTTAGGATGAGGGTGGGTGGGTGGGTGAGTGAGTTGTGGAATGTTTTGTCCCAGATGCCGCTATATAACTAAACAGTGTAGCATCCTGACTTGAGATTTGTCAAGATCTCAGACTGCAAAACGTTTTGGGACAGCCCTGCTTGGTCACAGTGGACACAGTGAAGTGATGATCTTGCCTCACTGGATTGCTAATATTCCCACCCAAATGTTGACGATAAGAAGCCAGATCATCCCCATGAGTCTCTAAATGAGCATTTCCACACAGGAAATAGCTTGCATTCTTTGACCCCAAGTATGCTCGCAAAGGATTACAAGAGAGGTGGTGGTGCAATCATTGCCGGGGGGGGGGGGGGCAGCAGTGGGGATGAAGGGCAGGGGAAGAGGAAGAGGAAGAAGAAGCTCCTAAAGCCCCACTCACACTTTAACTGCTCATTAGTTACCACTCACGATCTGGGGCTCTAGCCTTCTTTGAAGGAATATTTAATTCAAGCATCTTACCAATCAGACTTTTTAAAGAACAAAAGCTGCTTGAGAGATGTGACATTGTACATCTAGAACATGGGAAATAATATTCGGCTGAGATCAAAGAAAGTCTTAAACACAGAAGGGAGCAGAATTTGGCCTGGGAGGTTTGTACAAAGCAATGGTCAGAGCTACCTGCAAAGCCCCGCTTGGAGACCCTGTCCTCAGAAATGGCTGCAAAACTTCACAGAATGTGGGAGACCAACTTTATATTTCCAGAGGGCTGCACTGGCCCCTCAAATATGCAAAAAAACAGAACTGGAAACTGGAAAATAAGCTAAAGAAGAAAATAAAGTAATAAAAAAGAACTGAAAAACAAACACCCACCCATTTCCAATTTTAATTTTGGAGGTTTGGCCAGAGGGTAAGGGCTGGACCTCTCTTTAGAGGCAACAATAGCACACTTCTAGAGGCTTCTGAGAGCAGACGAGTCCATTTGGGACCATTTCTCCTGGGGGCCCTCAGGGTAGGAGACACAAAAAGATTCCTGAGGAAGTTGTGAAATTGAGAACTTGGAGAGGGCTCCTGTCGCTCTAATGGTTCTGTATAAAAAGGAAACATCAGCAGGTATTGCTTGTCACACAGCCAGGTAACAAGTAATACTTGTTTAAATTCCACCATCTATACAGCCATTAAAGGTACAAGATCTCTTTCCCATTTTCACTTTGGCAACTCTAGGCTGCATGCTGCCTGTGAATTTTGTTGTTGTTGTTGTTATATGACTGCAACTCAGCTCCAACTTATGGTGTCCATATTCTTGTGCTTTCCTGGCCAGATTCCTTAAGAGGAGATTTTCCAGTGCCTTTCTCCAAGGCTGACGCACCCAAGGTCACTCAGTGGGCTTCCATGGCTGAGCTGTGAATTGAACTCCGGTCTCCAGTATCGTAGTACAACACTCAGACCACTATGCCATGATGCTGGCTCTCTCTATCTGAAAACCAAATGAAAGTATCGATTTCAGTCAACTTAGCTATGGCCATTTCTGCACTACGCTCTTTATAGCGCGATTATTCCACTTCAACATCCTATGGAATCCTGGGGTTTGCAGTTTGGGGAGGGGCCAGCTGGTCTCTCCCCAAACTGCAAACCCCAGGATTCCATAGGATGTTGAAAGTGGAATAATCGTGCTATAAGAGCGTAGTGTGGAAATGGCCTATGTGTTTTCTCTGTGAAATTAACACATAGTCCTAATTCATAATTTACAAGATGTACTCATTTCTGTCTTTACGAAGGGCCTAAACTCTTTTTTTTTGGGGGGGGGGGCATTTTGTTCTGTGTAAAAGGGAAACCTTTCCAACCTGGAATTAGAGGACATCCCTTATAATGTGGAACACCTGTCTCCCTGATAAAGGACAAGCTTTCTGGTCCTCAAATAAAAGGCATCCTTTACAATGAAGGACACTTGGCAATCTTAGGTGGACCTAATCTGGTTATATAACAATTTTTGTTGGAAGCTTGGGAAAACAAATAACAGGACAAGATATAGGCTGACATTCTATGTTGCAATGGATGTGGCATAATGCCTTCCTTGCATAATGCCCTCCAATACAGCTCCCTGAGAGTTTAAGCCTGCATGAAAAAGCAGGAACACCCTCCCTCAGCCATTTTGCGAGCTGAGGAAGGGAACAGGCTAACCAGGCAGTAGTCACTTGCTGTTTTGCAGCTGAAAGCAAACAGCAGTTGTTTCTTACCCTGATCTCTAGTAAGTGGGCTGGAAATCCAGGAGAGAGATGGCTGCTCTTTTCTACCAGTTGCACCTCACACCCTCCCTGGGTACCTACATGGCTGCTCTATACATTCTCTTGGTCATTCAGTGCTGGGAGTATGCACTGCCCTTTCAGCAGCATGATGTTTACAACCCCCTGCTTTTTTATTATTTTTAATTGTATTTTTGAAATTGCTTCAATATTGTTCATAATTTAATTTCATAAGAATTTCAGAATTTTATTTAAGGGCTTTTCCGTACTACACTGTTATAGTGCTATTATTCCACTTTCAACATCCTATGGAATCCTGGGGTTTGCAGTTTAGAGAGGGGTATTTGGGATTCTCAGCCAGAGACCTCTTTGGCTTCAGTAAACTACAAGCCATGGAATTCCACAGGATGTTGGGCGTGGAACAATAGCACTATAACATTGTAGGGCAGAAATGGCCTTAGAATAATATAATAATTTAGTTTCCTTAATATTGGCGATAATTGCTTTAATATTGGTAATAATTTAATTTTGGAATAATTTAATGATTTAATTTTAGAATAATTTAATTCTATTTTAATGTTGACCTTTTGTAAGCTTTTGCCTATATTGTGCTTACTGTGAGTCACTTTGAGTCACATTTCTGGGAAAGAGGCAAGATATAAAGGAAGTTTAATAGTACTAGTAGCAGCAGTGACAACAACAGGGCAGGAGGAATAGCTCCTTGATCAATGGATTTAAAAGGACATATACATGCATGTCTGTCACCAACAGTCCATAGATTTGATTCTCACTCTAGTTCTCCTTCTGGATACCAAGGTAACTAGAGTTGCCAGACTGAAAACTGGAGAGTATAATTTTTGTACTTTTAATGGTTGTGCAGAGGAGGGAATTTCAGCAGATCTTGCTTGTCAAGCAACTAATCCTGGCAACTCTAGAACCTGCAGACATACACAACACTTATTTTTAATCAAGTTTATCAAACAGGTTTTTTTAAAAGTCATTGCTACTTGAGAGTCCCTTTGGTCTGTTTGGAGTTTAGCTACAGAGTGCCAAAATGAAAGCACTGCTTCCCCAAATAAGAATTCCCCCCAATTAAATATTCCTTAAGCCTCAAATTTCTAGCAGTGCTGAAATGAAGACACTGAAAATGGTTTACACCTATAATTCCAATATTTGGTGTACACCCTTGGTCACTTTGCTGGCCCTTTTTCTCAAATGCCTAAACTGCATTTCTAAAGGTTTCAACTGAAGTTTTAAGTTACTGCAGTGCTAGAAATCTGTAGATGAAAATTTCAGCACAGGAGGGGGGCAGAATTCATATTCAGTAATCATCCCCCCCCCCACCTACACCCCGGGTCTGTTCCTCTGCGGCATTGTATACAGAGAAGACAGCTTTATTTCTCCTTAATGAGCCATTCTGTGCAGCACCCAGCATATTATGCAAGAAAACTCACTCTGAGCCATTTCCCTAATCAGGTGAAGAAATTCCGTAATGAGCTCAATCATAATCATTTTCTGTAAGCCTCGCGTGATGAGGAAAAAGGCAATTCCAGCGAAGGCTTATGTAACAAACAGGCAATCAGATCAGACTAGGATTATAGCCTAGAGAACTCTATGTGGGCTAATTATTCTAGTTTGGGGACAGTGGCTCTAGTCAGAAGTGTTCTAATTACAACTGGCTTACTAGACATCATTAGCCATGATTTGCCTCTGAAAATGTTCCAGCAGAGGAAATATAATCATTGGTGGCTTGACTTACTGCATCCGTGCTCCCTGTTGATGAGAAGGAAGAACTGAGCATAGGAGAATAGGAAACTACCTATTATCGAGTCAGCCCATTAATTGGTCTAGCTTAGGCTGTCTACACTGACTTGGTTTTTTCACAATATACAGGTGTAGTGCTACAATTCCACATTCACTGCCCTAGCTCCATGCTGTGGAATCCTTGGATCTGCCATTTAGGGAGAAGTGTTTAGAATTATCAGCCAGAGAGCTTTAGTGCATCACTAGACTACAAACCCCAGGGACTCCATAGAGCACAGTTGCAGCAGTTGTAGTGGAATCATAGTGGCATAAGTGTGTAATGTGAAATGGTTTCAGACAGAAATCCTACTCCGTCCTATCTAGAGATTCTAGAAACCAGTGGCGGAGCTTGGAGTGCGTGGAGGGGGTCAGGGCTGCAGCGTGGGGGCGTGGTCACGATGCGTGGGGGCATGACTATGAGCCAGGACACCCAAAAAACATTGCCACCAGGGTCCAACCATCCCCATCGCCCCCCCCCCCGTCCCTACGTGGCTACTAGAAACTGAGCTACAGACTATTTTCATGTAAATCATTGGAAGAGGCATTTTGGTCCATTGGCCATACTGGCTGAGGGAATTCTAGGAGTTGTAGTCCAAAAATTTATTCTTTCAACACTTTGCAAAGCCTGTACTTTGCCACTGAGCTATGCTCCTTCTCTGTTGAATGAACTTTAGCTTTACTCATTCAGAATATATAGGTTGTAGATAGCTACTGAAGAGCACCCTCTACCAACTTTTCCACATGTAGAAGCAGCTGGATCTAAGATAACTGGGATAGTTTTTCTTTCTTTCTGTCATGGACTAGGAATCTTGTGCAAGCCATGACTTGTCAGGCTCCCTCTCTGTTACAGTCAATAAAACAGGGGACAGAATTCTTATTTGAGGGTCCTTATTTTGCATTCTCTATAGCTACACTTTCTTTCTTTCTTTCTTTCTTTCTTTCTTTCTTTCTTTCTTTCTTTCTTTCTTTCTTTCTTTCTTTCTTTCAACAAAGAACACACTTTCTGGGCTCACAAAGACCCAGTCCATGAAAGTGTATGCCGCAATAAAATAGTCTGATTTTTTCCCTCAAGGTGTTTTAATGTTTCATGAATGTATTTTAGAATACAAAAATTCAAGCTAAAGGATTCAATTCTAAAAATTCGTATTGAAAAATGAAAATGATCCTATATTTCCAAAATGACAACCTTAATCTTTTCCCAGAAGTGTTTCTCCATAATTCTGTTAAAAAAAAAATTCTGACAGGATCCCTAAGTGGAAAATCATATCCCACCTTGTATTAATCTTGAGGCCAGTCTACTGTCAGCTGCTCTGGGCTCTGTATGAACAAAGGGAACCAGGAAAGTGTTACATCTGCTTTGCAGATATAGGCCCTTTTTGCACGTTACTTTTCTCCTGGAGCTATCACGTGGTGATCCCAGCAAAGCCTCTCCCAGGAGGGAATCGTGTCTGCTGCGCTCTCCCTCACACCGGCTGCCTGCTGGATGGGAGCAAGCGTGATGGTTCAGCTCTTCCCTTCCACAGTGCAGCCCGGCTGTTTTCCAGGCTGCGCTGAGGGAAGAAACGCAGCCATTGTGCTTCCTGACGTTCCGCACAACAGGTAAGTGCAGGAGGGATGTGGGAGGACTGCACAATCACGAGTTATGTTCGAGAGAAACCCGAACATGATAAAGTCCATGGTTGCGATGAGATGGCCACGGGATCGTGACAATGTCATGCAGAACTGTCATCGCGATCCCGTGGCCATCCTGTGGCCATTTCGCATTGGAGGTGGTGTGCGAAAAGGGCCATATTTAGAGCATCATGCACTAGGCAAGCACTGAAGCCTGAGCAAATGAAAGTGGCTAGAACTGGGATTCCCATACTGTAATCAGAAAATTTTACAAGTTTGGTTTACTGGTATATTGGGGGGTTGGAGAAACAAAACTTTATAAAGATTTAATCTGTTTGATGCTGAGTACTACATGTTTGTTCCTGCGCAAAACAAGACACAGAAGATTGCATGGACAGGTAAATGATGTGTGGGAGAGTAATAATTCATGACAGGCAACCCCAGATGTATATCAGCAAAGGACACAGCTAAATAGGTAGCCTAGTGCAAAACACACACACACACACACACACACACACACATATTTGTGCTGGTTCTATCAGCATTGACTTACGCAGGAAGGCACATTTAAGAGCTGTAGTATCAGGATCCCCCAAATGAATGCATACACTTTAGAGGCCCTAAAATTCTACAAAACTGTTCTTGCTGGATCAAATGATTGACTTCTAAGGTTAAAAATGCTGTCTGAGACTATTTAAATTTCAACAAACTTTGTTTCTTTGGTTTTTATGGGACCAAAATGATTGCTACAGCCAAGTTTGAGATGGTTCAACTTGTAAAATATTGCTTTAAAGGTGGTTTGTGTCTGGAAACAGTTTTTTAATTGGGTAGGTCTTGTTTCATTTCTATTGCATATTTGTACGTGGTTTCCATACTAAAAGATGGGATGTTTTCATTTTGCATGGTTTCATTTGGACGTATCTAGTGGTGATGTTCACACTGGACACAAAATAATACTTTGCACATTTATGGAACTCCATTAATCTTCTCTCTGCTTCTCAGCCTCTTAAAATGGTTGGCTATACAACATTCCTTGAAAATCTCTGGTGAAGGAGATTGCACAACAGGTAGTCAGGACATTCCTTTCCTGGAACAAGCGTTCTGAAATGTTGACACTATATTCTGGAATGCTTTGTGTGCAATCATTCTTGAGGGAATACAATGCTCTTCTGCTACACGTGGGTTGACTGAAGAGCACAGGCTAGCATGTTGCAACAGAACAGTGTGAGAGCCACTAAAATCTACACATCTGCAAGTTGTTCACTCATATACTATGCAAAGTGGAATCAAGAAAAATGAGAAGGAAAAGGGAATGGGTTTCACTATAGCAGGTCATTTTTAGGTGAAGCATTTGGGGAAAGAGCTTTAAAATCAATTTTACTATGAAGAATCTCCTTCTACAGAGGTTTCAAGGAATACCAAATGTCTGAGGAATGACATAAGTGTAGAATATTAGAATATTTTAGGGCTGATTGATGGAGGAGATGACCCCTCTCTACTCTATGGCTCTCAGTCCAGAATGTTAATTCTTCTTAAGTCCCACTGAAATCTGAGGCAGGTAAGTTGATATCTACAATATTGCTTTCATTACAACTTAAGAAACTCATGTGTTTTCTCCACACTGGGTCCTATGTGTTGGTATTTCCTTCTTCCACATTCGGGAGAAGCATGAGAATCAAGCTACAGTCAGCCTAATCCACATTTACGGGTTAAGCATTCACGGATATGATTATTCACGGATTACTATATATGCCACTGCTGTCCTATCTCAGTCCTGGCACAGCTGATAAATCAAACAAAACAAACTGTATATCTCCCAGCTTGTTACTTACTTCCAAGCAGTAAGCAAGGAGTCATAAATAAAGTCCAACATAAACAAAGTCTGGCAAGATTTCATGGCAAGGGAGTGTCCAAGGTCAATCCGAGCATTTGTCAAGGCATCCAGCAAGGTAGCAGGTCAGATAAGCTCTGACAACTCCTGGAGGGGAAGGGCGCCAGCTAAATAGACCCAAAGCCTAGTGCAGCTGTGCCTTGATTGATTGTTGCCAGTTATAAATTGTGAGGGAATGATGCTGGGTCTCTCTTTGCTGCCTGTGCTGTGTGAAGCTAGGTCTAGGCAAGTGTTCTTCTTTATCTGAAGAGGCAGGACTCTCTGTTGGAGCTGGCACCATCCCCTGTTCTGTTTCCGGCACTGCAACCTCTCTCTGTACAGCAGGCCCTGGCATGCCTTCTGTTTCAGCCTCTAATGTGCCCTCTGCTTCAGGCTCTAAGTCAGAGTCCACGCTCTCAAAGCAGGGCATGACAACCCCCTCTGCTGCTGCCCTGTACCATTTTTAACATTTTTCAAGGTTTTTCTACTTTTGTGGGTGTCCTGTGCCCAGCCCATGTAAAAGTGGAGGGTCGACTGTACACGAAAAGGTCAGCCTGCTACTGTGTTAGTCTTTAAGGATTCCCACAGAATTTCATGCCTGAGCTAGCAGACCTGCAAATGAAACCCGTGTTTATCTCCCAATAACCAACCATAAAGTAAAACAAACTTTGCATGAAAAGATGGTGAGAGAAATGTGTGCTACAACAAACAAGATGTCTTTTGCCTTTTAAGCAAGGTCTGCTGCTAAATGCTATCTTGGGTCCTATGTTTAGAGAAGGATGAGGAGTAAAGAAAAAGTAAATAAAGCATAAGAGCCAGTTTGGTGTAGTGGTTTGGGTGCTGTAGTGCTCTGGAGACCAGGATTCAAATTCCTGCTTGACCATGATAAACCACTGAGCAACCTTGGGCAAGCCACATTCTCTCAGCCTCAGAGGAAGGTAAGGGTAAACCCCTCTGAGCAAATTCTGCCATGATATGATAGGGTCAGCTCAGGGTCTTCCTAAGTCAGAAATTACTTGAAGGCGCACAGCATCAACCAATGAAATACAGAACAGAACATCTTGTGCAGTTTGACCCTTAGATGACATAAAAATTTAGATGGACTGCAATCTGATCCTGAAAGGCAATTCATCACTGAGCAGTGGTTGGATGATGCTTTGGGTTCCGCCATATCATCCTACCAGTGCTCACTTGTGAGTGATTTCAGCATATCAGTCTTCTTATCAGTAAGTTTCTGAACTCTGCTGGACAGATACCTCATTACATCTCTGTACTACATTACATCAGATGGATTGTTGGCACTTAGTATGTGTCCAAATGTAGCAGAAAATCACAGAAATGGAACATGATATTGCCTGCCAGAAGACTGCCCAGCTGCACCTCCTATAGCAGCTGCTACCTGAAGCCCATAAGCAAACCTTCCATCTGAAACAAGTGCTTGTGTGCTTGGACTTTATTTTTAATTCCAGGAACTTGGACACTTTCTGTTATTTTACTGGGCTGTATTGCTCAGCTAGCTTTACTGGTATGAAGAGCTTTCTGAGAAGCCCATGCCAACCATGGTTAGTTGACAGTCTTCAGATCACAGCTGAATCATTTAGTTAATAGGCTGCACCCTACCTATTTGGGCACTCTGTGTAAGATGAGCATCACCAACCAGGCTACTTGGGTCAGTTATTTCCCTGAATGTTATTCTTGAGATGACACACACACGCTTTTACTGCCTGCTGATTGCTCTCTCCTTTCCTCCAGATGGCTTTGGGTGTGATCATAGTAATTAAAATCTCCAAAGGAAAAGATAGGGCTTAAGAATCTGGGTTAGTAGGAGACGAGCTGCCTGACTCACTGAGGCTAGTGTAAGCCAGGGTGAAATGTTCAACTGTGTGCTCTGCAGGATTGTTCTCTTTGTACTGTTTCTTGGGTAGCACATTCAGATGCAGAAGCATGTCTGTATAACTGTCAGAAAGCTGAGGGAAGGACAGTAACTGAGTGGCAAAGAACATAGTCTGCGTATACAATATCTAATATCTCAGGCTGAGTCTTTGGCGATTCCAGTTGATGAAAAAGAATTTCTGGCGGCAGGTGATACAAAAGGCTTTTGAGATCGCTTGGAGCCTCTGCCATCCAGGGTAGACATTATGTGGCTAGAAGGTCAAATAGCTGGACTTGATGTAAGGCAGAGAACTGTGTTCCTAAATTTGGTTGATGTTGACATTTGCTGGAAACACTTAAGAGTGTTTTTCTCCCCCTCTTCAACCAACCAACTACATTAGGTAAATGAATATATTTCATCCACATTTCTGTTAATTACAAGCACGGCCATTTAGTCAGAGTTCTATTGCTTATGGCCAAAAGGTTTTGCTAAAGTTCAGATATGGTAAGTATAGTTCCTAGAAATGCTATGGCTGCAACATACAGTACATACAGCTAGCCTCTCCCATTAAAGCCAAAAGAAGCAATAACATAAAGAGTAAGAAAATAATAAAATCATTGTGAGATGGGGCATGCCATGACAATTCAAAGCAGTCTCTGAATTTGTTACCTCTCTCCCTTGATCTAGGTTATGGCAAAGCAGAACATCTACCAGACTGGCTGCTGTTAAATACCCAAGCTTATCATTGCTTCCATTAGCAAAGCCATGCCATGTGGCCCAAGTGACCAGTGTGCTAGTTTTGGCGGCAGAGCTGGGGACCCCCCCCTTTTTTTTGGAGTTTTCGGACTACAGATCCCCAAATTCCTCCAGCTGGCATGACTGTTGGGGCTGGAGAGTTCTGAATTCTAGGAGTTATACACAACCATAATAGTAACAACAGCAGCAACAAGAATCATCATCATTATCCAGGCTTGGGGCAAATAACACTACTGTAGGTCCAGCAGCTGTTTGGAGAGATTTACTTTGAGTGTTGCTTGATTGACATCATTTCCATGTTCAGAAGGTTCATGAAAAATGCTGAAGTGTCCTGAAGGTTCGTTGGTCTTAGAAATTTTGGCACACACCCCCCCCCCCGTGCCACAAGACAACACTAGTGAGCTGTGCAAACTGGCATTTGCTCACACGGTACACTTTCAGAACACAGAAAAAAAATGGTTGTTCTCAGAAGATGTGCCTTCTCTGTTTAACAACAAAAAAGGTCTCTCCTTTTCCTTGTGAGAGACAGCCAACTTTTCATAAGGCAAACATTGCATGTTAATCCTTTGCTTGGTCACATCAAGCCCTCAAGGCATTGCAGTGGATGTGAGCATGTGACTTTCCTTCCCGGACCCCATTCCATACTCTGTGCCTGAGGGATCCGTCCATCAGAGAGTAATTTCATTTCCATGCTATTTTGGCCCATTGGCTGGCTGAGTGTTCTACTCTTACAGTCTATTAAAGCGTGCTGCCAATGACCTCAGGTTGAAGAGGGTTGCCGTTTGACCATTAAGGAGAGAGCGGGTAAGAAAATTGCCGTGGCTGAACAATGGAAACAAAAGTGCATTTGCTGGCAGCGGTGAAAATGGGAGCCAGGGGAGCTGTCAAAATCATGAGCTGGTGTGCAGAAATCAGCTCACCACCCCATCCTCTTGTTAAGAAACGTGATTTTGTTGCGCCGGAGAGGGTGAACCTCCACACAAGCATTAGGGGTACATTAAGGGAGGCAAGTGGGCAGGGAGGCCAGTTGGGAGAAGGAGGGAGGCAGAGGTCAGAGCACTTAATAGCTAAGTGCTTTTTTACCCTTGAGCTTTGAGGGGTTGGCTGGGCTAGGGAGGGTTAGACCGAGCGGGCTGTCTTAACTTCTAACCAAGAAAAGTCTATTGAAGCAGACTCCCTCCCCTGAGCATCCAACAGAAGAGGACAGCAGTGGTTCTGGATTCTGCTGTCAGTTGGGTGCTTAATGCAAGCTCACAGAGCTTGGAACCCTTCCTTTTGTGGTCTATACTTCCCAGAAAAGAAACTCCCTCTTCAATTCTCCTTTTAAACACATTACATACATATCAGTTTTCCTGAAATTTAATTCCACGTTATTTCTCTAGGATTTGTGTCAGCCTTCTAAACCTCAAGTATAATTTACAGTGCTTCCCTCCCCCTTTCTTTCTTTCAACAGCGATCTGCCTCAAAAGGAAATGAAAGTCATGTATAAAGGCACAGTTAAGTTCTAAAGATGAAGATGGCTTCAGTGTTGGGTCTGGAAAGCTGAAAGCAAACCTGCTCATGGACAGCAAGGAAGCCTTGTTGTGGATGGTTTTGACTTGAAGCAGAGGGCTTGGAAAGCTGCTCACAGACAGCAAGGAAGTCTAGTTATGAGTGATTTTGGCCTACAACTTCCATGAGTCCTAGGCTGTTTCCACACTAGACTGTTATAGTGCTATTATTCCACTTTCAACATCCTATGAATCCTGGGGTTGCAGTTTAGGGAGGGGCCTTTAGAATTCTCAGTCAGAGAGGTCTTTGGCCTCAGCAAACTACAAACCCCAGAATTCCACAGGATGTTGAAAGTGGAATAATAGCACAACAACATAGCAGTGAGGG
This sequence comes from Cyclura pinguis, assembly GCA_030412105.1. NCBI lineage: Eukaryota > Metazoa > Chordata > Lepidosauria > Squamata > Iguanidae > Cyclura > Cyclura pinguis. The sequence continues at coordinate 93,070,245 of CM059600.1, read as the reverse complement.
ACTGTGGGACTTGTGCAATATTTGGAGAGCTGCTATTGCTCAGCTCTGGTGTAGAAAATGGAAACACAATATGATACCATTCTTTCTTACTTATAACCAGCCCAGAGACAGGAAAACAATGGGATAATTTACTGGAGGATGCCAATGTATCCTATAAATGTCAGAACCCAGCTTGTATACAGAAATAAAACCAATTAGAATGACAATCAAGGCTGGAAGATGTTCCAAGGCAGAGGAAGGAAAGAGTGATCAAGGTCCAAAAAACAGGAAATTGGCCCTCTAATCTCTTACCTTTCATCAGTGGGCTAAACTGCATTCCTAATTCTCAGGTCTCTTGATCTTTCTTTTAGAGACAGTTGCAGCCTGTCACCATTGGACTGGGGCAACACCTCTGGCTGAGAGGGAGTTTAACTCTTTGTCTCCCATGTTGTTTTCACAGGTGAGATTCAGATTCTTCCTCTCAAATATATTATCTCAGCTTGGCATGGAGGGTGGGTGGAGAGAGATCATGTTTGGTCCAGCCTTCACCCCCCCCCCTTTTTTTTCATTGAAATTAATAGCAGCTCAGCTGTGTGGGTGCACACATAAGTCTATGGCATTTTTGACAGAGAAAAAAAATGTGGAAAGAGTTATAAATCTGTCTCCTAATACTGCCCTGATCCAATCCTTCCCCCTCGCTCCCCACAATTTCAATTACACTTTTGAAGGAAGTCCAGAAAGCCAACCAAAGTTTATCTGCATCTATGTTGGGCTTTAGGTGTCACTAATTTCTGGACCTGTAAGCCATCTTCTGAAATTTAGGGATACATTTAACAACCTTGCTTAGCTGGAACTGTTGAACTATTTAAGAACCTGTCAAACTTGCAGCTGATTCAGTGCAGAGAGTGACCATCTGTTGCGTGATGGAAATCTTTCCTCCTCCCCCCCCTCTTTCTTCTTTTTTTAAGTCTCTGCATGGAGAGCGATTCTTAAATCGTGAGACATTGTACTGCGGCTGTCCAAAAGCTGTCACTAGAAAGATTACCAGCCCTGGTACCAAAATACAGTTGCTCAACTATTATTATGAAACAACTCATCTTTATTTAGTGTCTCAGTCAACTGCTTTCCTCACTCCCACCCTGCTCAGGCAGACTTAAATTTTGCAAGGCTGCTAACCAGTTTCTTCCTGGTGTGGAAATCAAATACTGTGGATGTAGGGGCTTTGCTGGATTTATTGGAGAGATTACCTGACAGGTGCATGCATTATCCAGACATACAGCTTCTGCACTTGTAAAACTTCCAGGAGTACATGTTAATCCATACTTCCCCTAGTTCAATTTAGACTCTTGCCTTAATCCTCACTGATCGGAAACCCTGTTCTGAAGCAGAGGTGGAGTTGTCATTGATGAGATGTTCTCACTTGTCCATGTTCTTCGACAATCCTGGGGCCCAGATGGAACATGGATCTTAGCATGTTCCAAGAGGGAAATGGCCAACACATGGCCTAGGTGTGGCCTGTGTGTTCACCAGGATCTTGCTTTTTCTCAAAAAGAAAGAAAGAAAGAAAGAAAGAAAGAAAGAAAGAAAGAAAGAAAGAAAGAAAGCTTCCTGCAAGTGAAATTGGCTGTTGCTGGGTTTGCATAACAGGCTTTAATGAGACCCATGTGGCTGTAAAGCAAGGGACAGAGTCATCTGGAAATCTGTCTTATAAGGAGCATCTTTTCAAGCCATTTCCTCCTACCTGAGTATATTCCATAACACACCAAAGGCCACTGAATGAGTATTGCATTCAGAACTTCTTTCTCCTCCTAAAATGAGATGGATCTAATTCAATAAAGAACAACGCAGTTTGGACATAAAGAAAACAGCTTTGCCTGACTGCAAAGTAGACTAGCTGCCAAAGTTTCCTCAGAGGTGAAAGCTCAAGATTTTGAAATGGCTGACAATGACTGCCAGTCAGATGAACAGTTCTCACAGCATTTAGTGTACATGACTGTGCTCTTGGAACTTCTTTAACCAGCAACTCAAAATATAACAGAATGTAAAAAAAGGCATATAAATAGTTGTTAAGTCATTGATGGATTGACTGAATGAGTTCCTACTCCGTTCTACAGCTTTCAAAGCAGCTTACCTACAATTAAAAAGACAAGGCTTAGCCTTTCTCTCAGCTTTACAGTCTAAAAGAAATACAACATAAAAGGAAGAGAGGATAGGGAAAGGAGGAAAACTTAGTTTCTGACTGTTATCAGTTTCCTCCATCTTTTGGAATGGGTGCTGAATGACACCCCAGAAAACAACATCTTTATACACTAGTTTTGAAGGAGTTTCATGATTTAACAAAGCAGTTTTTGGGAACCATGAAAGGTGTTGGTTTAAAATAGACAAGTGATATGGTCCCAGCTCTAGCCAAGGCCTCAAAAATACAAAAGGTCAGTGACAGCATGGCCATGAATTCTACTTTGTGGAGGATGGTCCTCTATTTGACTGCTCAGTCTAAGTCCTGTTTAAAAATAACCATAAAATGGTAGAGTATGCAGGGGCCCAGAAGTAGCCCATCACCAGGGGCCCTTACACACAACACAAGTATAGCACTATGATTCCACTTTAGCTGCCACAGTGCCATCCTATGCAATCTTGGGATTTGCAGTTTAAGGAAGGGTGTTTAGAATCCTCAGACAGAGAGCTCCTCCAATGCCACAGAACCCAGGATTCCACTGTCAGACTGCTCTTATCATCTATAAGTTCCTTCTAATGTTTAGGTGGAATTTCTTTTCCTGTAGTTTCAAACAATTGCTCCTTGTCCTAGTCTCTGAAGCAGCAGAAAACAAACCTTGCCTTGTCTTCCATATGACATCCCTTCAAATATTTAAACATGGCTATCATATCATTTCTTAACCGTCTCTTTTCCAGGCTAAACATAGTCCAGCTCCCTAAGCGTCTCCTCATAGGGTATACTTTCCAGGGTGTACTTTTAAACAATAAGTGGTTCCAAACACGTATTTTACAATATATGTCTGCATATCCCCCCAGCTGTCCCAGTTTGACAGGGACAGTCCTGATTAACCCTTTGTTGTCCTACTTCCTCAGCCGTGCTTAAAATCTCTCAGTTTCTCTCCCTTTCTTCCACCTCCCCCTTTGTCCTCAACTTACTTCAATTGCTGCAAACTGATGTCAAAGTGCAAAACTAATTTGTACCCAGTTAACTCAGCATGGGGAGAGGAGAGGGCAAAGTCTCGCCCTTCCCAGTAGGCTCAGGCAAAAGCAAGCTACTGAAGCCTCTCCTAGCTCGTCTTCTCTTCCTTATTAATAACTTTTGCCATCTTTATCACACTCTGATGTTACTTGGCTACAAATGTTGGAGGGTATGTGTCTGACATACCCTTTAAAGACCAGTAATAACTCTCATAATAGCAATGTAACATTTAAACAGAGGGCCTTTCTGCACTACACTGTTAATAGTGCTATTATTCCACTTTCAACCTCCTGTGGAATCCTGGGGTTTGCAGGTAAGGGAGGGGCCTTTAGAATTCTCAGCCAGAGAGCTCTTGGGCCTCAGTGAACTACAAACCCCAGAATTCCACAGGAGGTTGAAAGTGGAATAATAGTAACATAACAGTGTAGTGCAGAAAGGCCCAGAGTTTGTTAAGTTACTTATGTATATCTATATTAATCTATTCCTAGTAGTGAATGACAAATAATTCATTTACTAATTTGTTGCCATAACTTGAAAGTCATTTTATGTTTTATGTGTTGCTTTTTTGTTACTTTTTATGGCCTTTGGGGGCAGAGGTCAAACAAAACTTAAGACTGATAAAAAGACTAATAAAAAAGAATGGCAGAAAATTTAAACCAATCATGTCAAAGCCCCTACTGTAAAAATTACCATTTAAAAGTAACTCAGCATTCTTAGAATGAGTGATTAATAATTAGAAATTTATACTGGTTAAACAAATAAAGTAACTTTGTTCCCAGTCATTGGACTGGTTTTGAAATGCAACTTTATTAAGCCCCAAAGAGGTTAACTTGTTACAGGTAAGTACATGACTCTTAACTTGTTACTTCCAGTGTCTGTGTATAACCATGTATAAAAGAAATACCTTTCTTTATATTTTATTTTATTTAATTTTATTTATAGTCTACCTGTTTCCCAATCCAGGATTCAATGCAGCTTGTAAAATACTTTTATTTTTGTAAAATAGGTTCCTACCAATTGGTTGTCAAAAATAGAAGGGTAGTGGTGGTGCTATACTCTGGTTGATGTAGGCCAGCTATATTCTTTTTCCAGTATGATTTAATAAGTTACTTAAACACTTTCTTCCCAACAGACAAAATAATATCCTCTTTTTTTCCAGTGCAGAACCTCCAGTGGACCCAACTCATTCTCAGTAGTTGTAGAGTTAATTGTTATGATAAGGAGCTTAACTACATAAGTTGAAAAACTTAGCATTAAATGATTGTAATTACCATTTAATAACCTAAGATAACTCAGTATTAGTTCCTTAGTAATGAATAACTAGTTGTTTTTAACTGGGGAGCCAATGTGGTGTAATGGTTGAAGTGTTGAACCAGAAATCTTGAAGACCAGGTGTGACAAAGTTACTTTGGGGGTTAGCTATTTGGAACGCCATGGCAACTTGATGGTGGGTTGCTAGGCAACAGGAATAGTCCTAAGACTGAAACTCAGCACAGTGGTGCGTATGGGAGGGGCTAATGGGTGAGAAGAATTCTATATAAGGCAGAGAGTCTGTTTCTAAAGAGAGCCTTCAGTGAGATCTTGGCTGGAGAAGGTGGCTGGGTTGTGTTTAAGCAGCTGAGGAAAAGACAGAGCGAACTGGTGTCTGAGGCTGGGAGTTATTGAAATAGACTGTTAGAAGTTTAAACTTTTTAATAAAATGGTTCTTAACCTGAGGTGCAGGAACCCCTGGGGGTCTGTGGAGCCCTCACGGGAGGTCCATGAAACCCTGCTACTGGACACCAGCAGCAGCAGCAAGGATGTGGCAGGGGGAGGTGGGTTGCAGGGGCTGAAACTGTTCCCTCATTTGCAAATGAAGGAGCACTTTGGACATGCACATACATACCTCCATTACTGAGTCCCTGATGAAAGGAACATGGCAGCATGCACGTGCATATGCCCAAATATGACTCCAGAGAGCAGGGTTTGAATCCCCACTCAGCCATGGAAACCCACTAGGTGACCTCAGGCGAGTTACATTCTCTCAGCCTCAGAGAAAGGCACAGGCAACAAATCTTGCCAAGGAAACTCCCATGATAGGTTTGCCTTAGGGTCGCCAGAAGTCAGCTTTCAAAAGAGAGAGATGATGGCTAGAAAGAACCCCCCCATGTCAGTGGTGCTCTGTTGTTGTGTGCCTAACTTCCGAGTTACGATAACCTTAAAGTGACTCTATCACAGGTTGTGTTTTTTTTTTGGCAAGATTTATTCAGAGGGGGTTTGCCTTTGCTTTCCTCTGAGGCTGAGAGAATGTGACTGGCCCAAGTTCACCCAATGTCTGAGCAGAGATTTGAATCCTGGTCTCAAAAAGTCTTTAATAAATAAATATCTGGATATTTAAATCTAAATTTATATATTTAAATCTTGAGTTAAGTCTTGGGGCTGCCCAGCAAAAAATTATAGTTGCAGGGGTCCCTGGTAAAGAAAAGATTAAGAACCACTGGTTTAATATAACAACACTGTATTTTACATGAACCTTGACAAGATACTTTAATTCTAATGTTGCTATAATAAATGATCCAGTTTGTTTTTATAACTGCTGAATTGGCCTGAGTTATCTAAAGACACTGGTAACAAAGAAGAACATGCTACCATAAATAAACTAATTGTTTCTGAGGGAACATTTAAGACTCTAGCCCTTCTACATGAGGGTGGTGTTTAAAGGGTGGAGTTAAGGCTGAGTGTTAGTGTCAGGATGCCTTATTTGGCTGATACTACAAAACCAATCTGAGGAGAAACAAGAACCTGTCACACCAGGGTTCAAATCCCCCTGCTCATCTATGGAGACCATTGTGTGACTTTGGGTAAGCCATACTGTCTCAGCTTTGGAGGAAGACCAATGGCAAACCTCTTCTCAATAAATGTTCAAGCACATTTTATGATAAGATTACCATAAGTTGGAGCTGATTTAAAGGCATGCAACAACAACAACAACATTTAATTGCTGTCTATTACACTGATGCCTTAATGAACAAACTCAGAATCAGAAGGTGGCTCAAATGTTGGCTGAGGTGTTCCACTGCTGTTTCTGATAGAGTTCAGCATGAACAATGGGAAGCAACACGTCTCTCCTCCACCACCATTCCCCGCAAAATCACCATCTCTGCCTGTAGGCAAGCATTCACCTGACTAAAGGGAGTTATAAAATCCAAGCTTTAAATGATTGCAAGTTACCAATCATCCCTGCTTGTTCTGATTTGGGCGATCTCTCTTATTCTGTCCCTTCACTATTTAGAGATGTCACTTTTTCAGTCCAGATTTAAACTCCTGCTTTTCAAGGCAGTCCATCTCCATAGCAATAAGGCAATTCTGAGCCTCCTGTTTTAATCCCTGACATTTCCCTCCTCTTATCGGTCCCAGTAGTGGCATTTGCCCACAGAACTGCTATAAATATTTCTGGGTGTTACTCCCATGATAATTTGCTTCTCTTCAGAAGCGCTCACTCACTCAAACACAAATGGTAGCCCCTCCCTGAATCTAACCTTTCTCCTTCTCTTCTCATCCATTCCTTGGCTTCTGCCATGCCCCAGGCTTTCTTTAAGTGCTACTCCTCATAATAGTGAGAGGTTTGCTCAGAAAATTTGCTGCTGCTGCTTAAGGAGGTCAGGTGAGAAGTCATGACAAGCATGTATTGCTTGGGGTGGAGGTCACCTTCTCTTCTTTTCTTCATTTGGCTGGCATTTTTATAAAAACCATCCGAATTCTCACTTTCCAAATTAGTAGTGAACCAGACATTTCCATTCCAGAAAACAATTATCTTTCAGTTTTCACACTTCTCTCTCTCTCTCTTTTTTTTTTGAGGTGTGAGCCACACTCATACCCACCTACTGTCCCAATTTGGCACAGGCAGTCACAATTAATTCTCTGTCATCCCACTTTTTCATCTGCTTTTAAAATGTTCCAGTTTCTTTCTTCTCTTCCCGCTTTTGCTCTTTGTATTCAGTTGCTGCAAACTGACTTCAAAGTTCAGAAGTAGTTTGCACTCAATTAACTTTGCAGGGAAAGAAGAGAGGTGGGGGCAGAATTGTGCCCTTTACCATAGGCTCAGGCAAAAGTAAACTGCTTCAGTTTCTCTTAGGCTCTTTCTGCACCCTACCTTTGTCCTGGCAGCATCCAATGATGATGACAGTAGTGGCTCTTCTGGGAGGGGAGCACGATGGAGGATCCAGGATCCAGGAAGCATGACAGCCACACGTCTTGCTGCTGCAGCACAGCCAGATACTGTCCCAGGCTGCACTGGGGCTGCACTGCACTGAGGCAGGAAGCGCAGCCATTGTGCTTCCAGGGCCTCTGCACACAAGATAAGTGCGGGCTCGCGGCGGGAGGGCAGCATGATCACTGATCATTGACAGGGAAAACCTGTAAATTATTAGTGACATGATTGCATTGTCTGAGGATGGGAGAAGGATGCGACCTGGACAGTGTCATCCATAAGCATCGTCCTGGTCCCGACTTTCTCCCAACTCCATGGTGGGTTGGGTGTGTTGAGCGGAAAGGGCCATAGTTTGTATGTTCTTCCTCATTGATAACTTTTGCCTTCTTGACCATGCATTGATGCTGCTTAGCCACGCATGCCCTAGTTTTTATCTGTGAAATGTTGTAGGGTAAACCCTAAAAGGCATCAGATCCTGTCTGATCTTGAAAGCTAAGCAGGGTCAGCTCTGATTAGTACTTGGATAGGAGACCACCAACCAGATGCTGTGGGCTATATTTCAGAGGAAGGATCTGGCAAAACCACCTCTGAGTATTCCTTACTTAAGAAAACCTTATGAAATTCATGGGGTTGCCATAAGTCAACAGATGTCTTGAAGGCACATACACACAAAGAAACATGGCATTTTTTGGCAGTTTCCCAGCCAGATCCTGACTCTGCTTAGCTTAGTTTCCAAGTCCAACAGGATCTGATTGCTTTCACCAGACACAGCTTTCACCAGACACAAGTCCCATTGCAGTCAATTTCTAAAAGTCTGTTGAAATAGAAAATTTTTCATTTGCAGGTAGAATGACAGCAAGGTGGGAGCCATCCTGGTCTCATTTTGGCTGCCAACATCTGGCAGCAGCCACTGGGAAGGCCTTTTCTCTCATTGCTACCAAATGTGCCCAGAAGGGTGGTGGGATGGAGAGAAGGGCTTCTCCCAAAGAACTTAGAGTTCAGGCAGCATCATACAAGAATATAAGGTCCTTCCAATGGCCTGGGCCTAAGCTATACAGGACTTTATAGGTCATCACCAGCATTTTAAATTGTGCCTGGAAATGGATGGGCAGCCAGTGGAGCTGCTGCAACAAGGGATTTATGTGCTCCCAGTAGCCAACCCAGTTAACAATTTGTGCACTTCAAGTTTCATTTTTAAAAAAAGTTTTGGGGTGTGGTTGTGGGGCTTTTAGACTGCTAAATGACAAACCTGCCACTTCTGAAAGCTCTAGGAGTGAGGCTTTTGGGGGTGGGGAACTGTCTGTGGGACACCCAAACTATCTTTAGTGACCGCATGTGTCCCATGAGCTGTACTTTGCCTAGCCCTATTCTGTGTAATCTCTCAGGATCATTTCACTTGTTCTCACAGTGCCCATGATCTTTCAAAGGCAGATTACTCATTTCCAAGATTACTTCCAGCTGCCTTATCTTCCATTCAGTTCCATGTGCTGTTCTCTATCATATCTCTTTGAGGATGTCCTGCCAGCTTGTATGCTGATCACAACAAGGACATCTGCTTTTTCCACTCAACCGTTCCCTCCTGTTACATTTCATTGATTCATTTGGACTGGTACAGCTCAGCCTGTGGGATTGTCACCATACCTACTGGGTCCATTGATGTACCATGCCTGACACCTCTGTCTGTTTGGAACCGGCCTCACTGGTACTGAAATAGACATGGCATTTATTATCAACAGGTATCGTTGGAGGGATGAAATCACTTTCTTCCTCTGAGCAATCTCTCTTCTCTGCCCTTGTCAGTTTTGTTCTTCTCAATGAAACACCTTTAGCCATATCAAGGAGTCATCCCCTGTTCTTTTCCAAAGAGTATTATCATGTATTATATTTCTTATGCATAAATCTGGTGAACTTTTATGTTAGGTTGCCAAATTGCAGTTTGGCCAGGTTTTAACCAGATTCTAGGCATGTCCCCTGGTGCTTGTTTGGACCAACATTAAAGAAAAAAAGTCTCTACCCCTTATAGGGGCTGAGATAGGAGGCAAAACGTGAAGGCACTCTTCTGTGAAATTGTTCTGTGAGAAACAGGTCTGCCTCTGCCTTTCAGGCACAAGGAAAGGGAGAATGAACAGTATGAGCAGTGGCATGTGAGAAACAAGGGAGAGAGAGGTATTGCAAGGAGAGACAAGGGAAGGAGTAGGGGGGAAGACGCAGTGTGGAAGAAGCAAGGCAGGAGGGTGTGCTGTGAGGGGGGTGAGATGCAGAAAGGAGTGCAAGGAAAGAGAGGGGGAGTGGTGTCGGCGGCAGCATGCACGAAGCAAGAGAACTTTGAGGCAGGTTCGCTGAGCGATTGGCATGGTCCAAGGTCACACAATAAATTCCATAGCCCAGCAGAGATTTGGGTCTCCCTGTTTCAAGCCCACCACTTTTACCATTAGTCTGATCACTGATTCTCTCAAATCATGTTGTAACTGCTAAAAATGGCATGAAGGTTGAAACATAGTGAAAGAAAAATGCAGCAATTAATGAGCCCAATTTGCGCAATTGGAATGCATAATATGAAGAAGTGGCATATGGCAGCCCTGTGTTAGGTTGGCAATACACAGCAGTTGCAGCAGTTTATTAGATCCAACTGAAAAATGTGTGGGCCAAAATTCAACATCACACTGGCCCTCAGTCACCAGTATGACAGGACTTTCTTTCTTTTCTCTCCTATAGCCTTCTCAGGTTCCTGAAGACCTGGTCTGTACGGGAACAGGTTTTAAGAGGTGTTTGTGTGGGGGACTTCAAGAAGGAGGCGAAATTCCCCCCCACCTGTATGAAAGGTAGCAACCTTAGCATGTCTATAATCAGTAATTGCTAATTTTCTTGTCTCTTTAAATTTAAGCACAGCAGGTCTTTCCTGTTTGTTGGTCTTAGTCATATCCTCTCACTGCATCAGTTAGCCTGCAGCTATATTGACCTCATTTCCGCACGAGACTGTTATAGCGCTATGATTCCACTTTCAACATCCTATGGAATCCTGGGGTTTGCAGTTTCAGCCGGCCCCTCCCAAAACTGCAAACCTCAGGATTCCATAGGATGTTGAAAATGGAATCATAGCGCTATAACAATCTTGTGCGGAAATGGCCTGAGTTTGATCATCTTCCATTTTGTAGTTTGCAGTTCTCTTTTCTCTTTGTTTGTAGAAAACGTGTTGCAGAACCTCTCACCATGAAATGGCACGTATCACATCCTGCCTAGAGAAGGCCTCCTTGGATGAAGAAAGGGACAAGGAGAACCAGATTGCCAGGCCCCAGCTGGAGCCAGAGGAGGCTTCCAGTTCTGCCATGGCACTGGCAAAGGCAGAGCCCAGACAGCAACTGCAGATCAGGAGGAATAGACAGAGGTACTTCACCCTCTAAAATAATGCAAATTAAAGATCAGGTAGCAAAAGGTCAAGCAATGCCCTTCTCCATTTAAAGGAAGAATGCTGAGTTAATGAGACAAGCTGGGCTGATTAACTGCTGGCTATAAATCAACACCGGCCAGACTATTCTATTGTTATAGAGCAACAGTTCCCAAACCTCTGTACTATCCTATCAGACATCTCCAGCTTTCTGGCTCTCTGACTTTCAGTATGTTCTCCTGAGTTCCTCTCTCAGCTTTGGACTCAACTCAGGGCTGCCTGGAGCATGCTTCTGCTAGTCACCCCATGTAAGCCTTGGGACTGGCTTGGCTTTCCTCTGCCAGTTATAGTGGACTATAGGTGCTCAGCTGGCCATTAAACAGGATTGTATGAAACCAGTAACATTTGCAACTCAACATAGTTCATACTTTTTTTATGAAGAAGAATAGTTGCCTTTTTTCCCTTCTAGGCTATTGTTTGTTTGTGCATGGACAGTGTGGGACAAGATGTTGCTCATCTTCTGCTTGCAAATATGAATTACTCTGCTTGGGAGACGTACTACTATTCTTCACATTTCTCAACACCTAGTTCCAATGATGGAAGCAATTCTGCAGCAAAAAACAGTCTTATACCATACTGGCTGTGATAGAAAGCCAGTTTTTAATAGTATTTATTTGTTGCTTTTCTGTCCACCAGGGCTCTGCAAGTGTACATGTGTGTTCGCGCGTGTGTACGCTCATGTGTTTAAAAACCAGTTTTCAGAATCAGAGGTCATATAGAAAGTAGAGTTTTGGCTGTCTATAGGAGACTTAGTAGGGATGGAGCCAGGAAGACTTCTCTTTGGTGGTAATTCCCTGGTTGTGGTGCTGGTACTAAGAAAGCATTGTCTCATATACTCACACAGTAGAGCCTTTGCTGAGGAACACAAACTCAAGGCAGGCTCATGTTAGTTACAGTTTTAAGGCCTCCAGAAGTAGCTACCTAATGCTGTAGTTACAATTTTAAAAGGACATCTTTAATTTTTCAAAAATAACTAAAAGCTAGTTATGTTTAATTTTAGTTTCTTAAAAACCTACCAGAATGCTACAACCCACTGTATTATGGAACAAAATGCACCTAAGTAGTGCAGCCACATGATGGAAACCAAGGCCATTCCCAGACATTTTGTTGCCTGAGGTGAGCACAACTTACCCAAATCATAACACAATGTATGCCAATTTATTTTTGGTGTATAAGACAGAAAACCTCACAACATCCCCTCTCCATCTCTGGCTGTGAAAAAATATAATAATGAAATGAAGTAATCACTGACAGTGTGTCGTTCTTTCATAATCCCTGAGATGTGCTGCCTGAGGTGGTTGCCTCTTTCTCTCTTCAGTGGTGGGGTTTAGGGACCCATAACTGTTGTCTTATCTCTCTGGTGTGCACATTTCCCTCCTCTGATGCCATGCATTTCCCTTCCCTTCCTTACTCTTTATGTGTTTTGCACAGTGAGGACTGCTGTTAACATGGCAAACATGCCAGCCACTGTCAAGTGTGAATTGCCTCCTACGCTTCTCTTCCAAAAGCTCAAGTGCTCTGAAAAGCTGTTCATGCAGAACGTGCTAGCTGATTTTCAGGCTGATGTGAAAAATATATAGCATGTGAAATGTAAAGAACAGTGAGGGACTGTGTTCTTTTTTCTTGTCTATTTGACAGATGTCAATTGGAATGGTCTTTATTTGCATCTATACAAGGAGTAGACTTCTGCTTTCTACTTCTCCAAGTGAAATTGTTTTCCAGGAAAAAAAAATTCAGTAGTGAAGTATTCAAATATACTTTTAAGACATCCAGCAAGATGCCCAGTCCAAACAAACTTATAAATCCCCTAAATTGTCTATAGATAGATGAGAGATACATGATGGGTAAGTGACCTACAGATGTCTCTAAGGGATGCTTCTTTAATTGCTCACTCATTCAGGGCAGGTAGATAGGCAGTGCCAGCAAGGAGAGGTAGAATGCAGCCAGGGATGCTGTCACTTCTTGGCTATAGGCCTTTGCATGTGCCCAGCAATGCCAAACCATGGTACTGTTCCTCAGTGTTAGGGAAAAAAAAATAGCCCACTTCTTGGATCTTCTGTTTTCTTTTTCTTCTGAGTGTGATGCTTATACTGCACATTTGGTTCAAAGCGTAATGTGAGACCTTCAAGACCTTTTACACCACACAGTTATAGCATTACGATTCCATTTTAATTGCCATAGCTACATTCTATGGAATCCTGGGACTGGCAGTTTAGGGAGGCATCAGAGCCTCTGGCTGAAGATTCTAAATGCCTCACCCCAAACTACGGACTCCCGGATTCCAAAGGATGCAACCATGGCAGTTAGAGTGGAATGATAGTGCTATAATTACATAGGGCCTTTCTGCACTACACTGTTATAGTGCTGTTATTCCACTTTCAGCATCCTGTGGAATCCTGGGGTTTGCAGTTTAGGGAGGGGCCTTTAGAATTCTCAGCCAGAGAACTCTTTGGCCTCAGTAGCGAAAGGGTGAAAGGGCTTTTGTAATCTAACTTCTGTTTGCTTTTACGTTCACCTTTATGTTAATAGGTAACTTCCTTCTGACAGATATATAGATATACACATGTATAGGGGGACCAGAGATTAAAAACTGATTCAGCCATAACTTGCAGCCCACCTGAATTCCCTGGTTGGAAGATAGAACTATTAACGTGCTAGTTCCTATCTTTTGCTTGTATCTCTGCATATGCACCTGCCTTCACTGAGAGGGATCTTTGGTTCATCCAGCTCAGTGCTGTCTCCTCTGTCTGCCAATAGCAACCTAGGGTCTCAGGAGGAAATCTTTCCTAGCCCAGCTACTTGAAAAAACCCTGCCCACCCCGCAAAATCAGGAGATCCTAGGGACTGAAGTGAATGCAAGATTGGCTATGTGTGGAAGATCTGTGTGCTCTTCTACTGAGTTACAGCCCAAAGTCAGCTCTGATCCTTTAAGCTGGCATGTCCAACTGGTACGTGATGCCTTTCTGTGACTCAGCAGCACACGACAAAGAGGACACCGCTATTCGAATGACAGATCCTGGCACTTTCACACGGCTTTGGGATGTGCAGGGTTTTGGCAGGCCTACTTTTTGTTTTCATGTGGAGTGTGCAGGTGAAAGTTTAGCTGAGTCACTCTAGTTCCTTGTAGGAAAATTGGTTCTTTAAAGAGCCCCACCTAGTAGGTGAAGCAGCAAGGAGTGACAGCAAAGCATGTCATTCAGAGTTGAAATCACTAGCAGATCCTTTTGTTATAATGAGTGACTTGTTGTGTTTTTTTACTTGTGTTGATTTTACTTATTTGTTGTGGGGTGCTTTCAAGTCGTTTCCAAATTATGGCGACCCTAAGGGTGGACTTGTCACAGGGTTTTCTTGGCAAGATTTGTTCAGAGGGGGGTTGCCTTCACCTTCCTTTAAGGCTAAGAGAATGTAGCTTGCCCAAGATCACTCAGTGGGTTTTTGTGGCTGAGTGGGGGATTCAAATCTTGGCCTCCCAGAGTCCAACACTCAAACCACTACAACATACTGCCTCTCAGGTTTTGTTTTGTTTTTAACCTTTAGTGAACTGATTCAAAATTCATATATCCAATGAGACTTCCAATACCGAGCAACCTCACAAGCACCTCCAGCAAGACAAAGACAGGTTTGTTAATGGAAGATCCAACTGTTCTATCTCATACCATACCAGTATTTTAAAATGTAGTTTCAGTAGAGGCCTCCATGAAAATTTGAAGTGGAGGGTGAATCACAGAATCTTAGAGCTGGAGGGGGGCAACGATCTAGTCCAACTCCTTGCCATGCAAGAACTAAAGCACTCTCAAAAGATGCCCATCGAGCCTCTGTTTAAGGCCTACAACGATGGGGAGTCCACTATATTCCTGAGCAATCTATTCCACGGTTACTCAGTAATCCGTTCAATTGTTTTGGTGTTAACTGTCTGCACTGTTCAAAATGAGATCATTTGTTTTCCTCTATATATTATTTATTTGCAAACATTTATATACTGCTTGTAGCCAAACATTTCCAAGTGATGTAAATTGATAACATGTCTAATATACACAAAATAAAAATCCATAGAAAACAACACAGAGTCTGGCACCCTGTTCAGTAATTATGACCTTGTAAGGCTGACTTTGTGCCTTATGACACTACACTATTACAGCACTTTAAGTGCCATGGGAACATCCTGTGGAATTCTGGGAGCTCTAGTTTAGTGAAGTCCAAGACCTCTCTCGCTGAGAATTCTAAATGCCCCTCTCTAAACTGTAAACTCCAGGATTCCATAGGATCTTGCCATGGCAGTTAAAGTAGAATATATTGCTATAACAAAGTAGTGTGATAAGAGACCTCTAAACCTTGGAACTGTCCAGTTCACGTTTATGGTTGCTGCCTAATCACTATGACAAAAATTGCCTCCAAATCCTACCTTTGAAGCCCTGCAACTCCCCCAATATGGCTATTTCCAAGGCACTGGAGAGCAGGGCAGTGAGTAATGACATGTCCAGACCTCTTCCTGTTATGCTGTGCAGCGCGAAAAGCAGTTGTGATAAGAATCTGAGGGGCTCTACAGCTGCTTTTTGTAGTATACCCCACAACTGAGAGAGAGCCAGACATGTTATTACTCACTGCTCTGCTCTTCAGCACTTTGGAAATGGCTGTGGGAGGGGGGGAAGTGTGAGATCTCGAAGGTAGGATTTTTGGAGGGTTGCATTGGGGGATGTTGGAGCTACCTCTGTATGCAGGATCTCAGAGACAGGTGTTTTGTTTTGTTTTGGAAGTTAGATGTCAGGTGGGACTACCCAGAGAAAGCTTACCCAAATAAATAGGTTGGCTTCTGCATGATTATTTGATTGCATGGCTGAGAGAGGAAAGAGGCACTAAACTTGTCTTCTTTTTGAATGTTTGCTGGATGCCTGCAACCTATCTTCCCCACAGAAAATCTTACCACAGGCTTTTGTTATGCTGTCATAAATATTCAGAATTAAAGTATGTCTGTGGGTTCAGTGATCCTGAGAACTTTGTTATTGGAACATCGGAGCTGCTGCTGCTGCTACCAGCAGCCTTCCTGTATAAACGGACTGTGCTTCCACCACAAAGTAAATTCCCAGAAAGCGAATGTGGACAAGTAGAACCTGCAACAAAATGTTGCAGTGTGGATGCTTGGGTGTCACAGTCCTCTTCATAACCTATGCCAGTATAATGCTCCATTGTACCAGAAAAAAGCAATTGGAGCAATGCCCAGTGGTGGCAATAAGATTACAGAAGAGAAAGCCATCTTCATTGTCAGAGAAAGGGGGCTTTCCTGCCCCTGAGCACCTTGGAAGCTGGCACAGCAGTTTTCTCTCTTGACAAAAATAACTTACTATGCTACCTCCACAATTTGATTATCTTACTGGTGTCTTACCACCTATGCTGCTTGCGCCGCCTTCTCTTGGTGTCATGGTTGCACTGACCAAAAACAGTATGGCTGTGAAGTACTTCCAGCCAGCCATACCCCTTTCCAAAATATTACGTTCAATACCTTCCCACCTGTCTTCCCCCCTCCCCCAAACCCACACAAGAGACATCCAAGACCACTGACAAGATCATTCACTGGTCCTTATTGCATCATAGGGAGAGAGCTTTCCCTCCTGAGGTTTTTCTTTTCCTAAGTTGTTTTTGGAAATCTTGGAATTCCCAAAAGCGTGCAAACCCCACAAATCATTCTTGCACTTCAGCAGATATTTGGGGTTCTCCAGATCTTGTCTGTGGATGATGCCACTTTGGCTGTATAACAGGCAGCATTCTGAGAATGATTCTTCTAGTTATATACAGTAGCAAACCAGTCTACTTTTCCATGGCCAGGGAGACTTTGATGTGAAGGAACATTCAAATATGCTGTCCTTCACCAGAAGCCAGAAAATGGATAATAATCCCAGGAACCCCGTGAGGCATGATTTATCTAAATGTGCAGTTGAACCATGTAGAATTTCATGAACATAAAATCAGGTACAAGGTGTGATTAGGCAATGAAGTATACAACATCAGAAAATAAAAGGCTTATGAAAATGGCACAAGGTGAGGCTGCTACACTATTTGCCTTGGACCTTGAAAAAAGTTACTTATCCAAACAAGTCTTCCTCAGCTATCTTTTCACAAGCAAAGCCTTCCCTAAGCTGTGGCTGATTCTTTGCCTTTGTCTTGACACGCAGCAGTGGAGTTCCCTTCGTCATAGCATCACTGTGGGCTCCATGGCAACCACACGTGCCCTGCTGCAAGAATGTCAGGTTGTGGCAGATTTGCAGCACACACAATTGGGAAGGGAGCTTTCCGTTGGAAAGGCTTGAGTGTTCGCAGAGTTGTTCTTGCAAAGCATGGAAGCGGTGCCAGATAGGGATGTCTTCATGGAATGCAAAAGGGCAAAGGACTTTACTATATTCTGAGACAGCCTGGTGCCTTCCAGAGGCCATTCTGGCTTCTGGCAATGGTGAGAGCTGCAGTCTAATGTATCTGGAAGGTGTCAGGGGTGGGAAGAGAGTGCTCTCTATTGCTCTTCTTACAACTTTTGGGGGATTCCTTGGTCGATTTCATTGAGTCTTTTGCAAACATGAAATGGAACTTCTGTTTATTCTCTAAGGGAGAACAACTCAACAGAATAAGAGCTACCATACTTAACCCAGAAGCACTCACCCATCCTGAAACAGAGCTGTCTCCTCACAGGCAACAAAAAAGTGTCCAGACACTGGTCTTGATAACATAAGTGTCTTGTGTATCTTTGTGGCAAAAAAATCAGAATCACTTTAATAACAGATCAAATCCCACAATTACCTTAGTGGTTTCACCAAAACAGGCTGTCCAGATCAGCAAGGTCTGGAAGCCATCTGTCACAAAGGCAGGGAGCAGAACTACTTCTAAGAATTCTGAAGCCTGGAGGTTTATTTTATGAGGATTTTTAGTGGGAAACTTTTCTCCTGTCTGCTTGACCCTTCCTGAGCATAGCTGAGATGCTTTTCCTAACTCTGATTTCAATAAACAACCTACAACTTCTGTGTTGCAACAGCTCCACTGGCCGCCAGTCCATTTCTGGGCACAATTCAAAGTGCTGGTTATAACCTACAAAGCCCTGTACAGCTTGGGTCCAGACTATCTGAAAGACCATATCTTCCCATATGTGCCTTCTCACACTCTTTGATCTTTAAGGGATGTGTTTTTCTCAACATCACAATCTCCACAGGCATGTTTGGTGGGAATGTGGGAGACTCAGACAAAAGCAAACTGCCAAAGTGCCTGTAGGCTCAGACAAAAGCAAACTGCTACAGCCTCTCCTAGCTGGCCTATTTTTCCTCATTAATAAATTTTGTCAATAGGACCACACTCTGAGGTTGCTGAGCCACACGTGTCCTGTTGTTCATCTGCAAAATGTTGGAAGGTATGTGTCACATTCAGTAATTAGCATCAGAACCATAGTAAGTCAATTTAAGAATCTTTATGGTTCATTTATATGTAAATAAAAAATTTCATAATAATGAATCACATATGTGCAGGTGATGGATGAATGAGTAGTAAGTGTGAATTAATCTTTCCAAATGCTAACCAATTAAGTATGGGGGTGGGATTTTATTTGTCAATAATGGGTAGTCAGATTTCATTTTATAATGAAATTAAAATATGAAAATATAGCCTATTTTACCTATTTTCTGTAAAAAAGAATAAATCAAAAAGCTATTAAACTTTGCCGCTTCTCCTTAGGCCAGGTCCATTGGACTTGTAGCCCTTAAGCAATTTGCCCAGCCCAGTGGTGGTTGTCCAGCCCCTTTGCAGACACTCTGAAAGAAGGTCAGAAAATTACTGAGACAAACTCAGCTGAAGTTGGGAGTGGTCAAGGGAGCAAATAATGGGGAAAGGTGGTCTTACACACTATGTCATGGGCAGAGCCAAAGGCCACACTGCTGGGGATTTCTGAGAGTTGTACTAATATTCCCAGGCTCTGGATAAGATGGTGTCTGAGTCAAGTTGCAGCGTATCCGCATTTTATTATGACAATTAAGTGTTGTTTATAAATCAATACTCTATTCCACAAAAAGAAAAAAAAATCAAAAATCAAAAGTAATCAGCAGTGCAAACATAAACAACACCATAAAACAAATCAACAGTAAAATGTGCCTATAGAGAGCATATAAAAACAGTGATCAAATAAATTGGAAGCATATACACAAATGACTTCAAGGACAATACAAAAAGCCTGAAATGCCACATCATATGGCAAAAAGGAAGAAAGGGAGCAAAGACACTGGTTTTTAGGAATCTGGGAGACCAGGGTTCAAATCCTTGCTTAGCTGTGGAAACCCACTGTGTGATCTTGGGCAAGTCACGCCCTCTCAGCCTCAGAGAAAGGCAATGGCCAACCTCCTCTGAATAAATCTGGCCATGAAAATACTAGGATAGAGTTTCCATAAAAGTCAGCTTGAAGATACATAGCAACAACTACTATTTCTGGAACAACCAAAATTAAAATTAAAATCTGCTCCATCAGTTGCATGACAACCTTTCAGATATTTGCAGACAATTATGAATGAGCACTCACCATGGCGCCACTTTTCCATGGTGGTGGGATTGTCTGCTCCTGTGAGCCAAGAGGCTATGCTGCTGGTGGCAGTGCTGCTGGTCGGGTCCCCTGTGGCAGATGGGCTTTTGCTGCGGAGCCAAACAGCCCCTGGGCAGCAGCAATAGTGGAGGGTGATACGGGTGGAGGATCTCTCAGAGACAATGACAGTGTCATCATAGCTAACGTTTGTTACTATTGTGAAGAATGAGGAACACTAAACCCCTTTTGAATGTCTTCTACCACAAAAACTCTATGATGAGACAATCCAAAGTGAAACAAGAGACAGGGACAGAAGATGAAACTGCTAGGAATTTCTCCTTGCCGGGCTACAGCCAGCAAGGGAGGAGAGAGGTCAGGAACACTTGGGGAGTCGGAATATACCAAACACCAGGAAAACACAAGCCGAGCCAGGTCAAGGTCCAGTCCAAAGGTTCAGGAGGCAGAGATCCGTCCAGAGGGTTTCAGGGAGCAGGAGACACAAAGGTTGTGAGGGCTTGCTAATAATTTGCTGCAAGCAAGGAGCAGCCATGCCGGCAGACTTAAATAGCCCCCATGAGCAGGTGCTGCTCATTATTGTTTCCTCAGCCTAGTCCAAGCAGCCTCCCTCTCAGCAGCCCATTTCAGCCTTCTGCGTGATTGAGGGCTGATGGGTATAGCTGGCTGCAACTCTTCAGCATCACTGCTTGTTTGCTCTCTGTCATGAGCTGGCTGGGGCAACTCTGTCTCTGGCCCTTTCTGCATCAGGTAATTAGAACAGGGCAGTGTGTCCTCGCACTGAGGTCGTCTACACCTTGGAGTGGACTAGGAGCGGACTACTTACCAGAGATCCGCACCTCAGTCTGCTCCAAGACAACCCTAAGTAGTCTTCCAGCGTGTCTTTGAAAGACCAGAAAAAACAGGTCTTTATATTCCTGGAACGCGCCATTGCATTCCTGCTCCCTTGTGCAGATTTGCAGGCTCGCACCAATGCGAGCCTGCCATCTGCGGAGGGCGGGCTTTAGGTGTGGCAAGCTTCAGCAGTTGATCAGGACCCACGACCAACCAGAAGCCACCATTTTGGAAGCTGGAAGCCACCATTTTGGAAGCCGGAGCAGTGCGGATCTACAGACCTCGCACTGCTCCAATTCACCCTGGACCAAGGAGGAGCCCTGCAGAAGGGCTTCAGGGACAGTCCGCATTGCTTCGGACCCCAGAAGAAGCGGTGAGTAACGGCACGGAGCGATTCCTTCGCCTTGTGCGGAAAGGGCCATTGTCTGACCTTCCAGCACAGAGGATGTTTGCAGGTTGACTTGCTCAGTCACTGGCTCAGCCCCCTGCACAATCAGTTGCTCCTCAATCACAGTATCATCATCTATCACAGAAACTCCCAGGTTGGATGGCACTCAACAAACTACTGGGGAAGAGCAGAGGAGAACTACATATAGTACTGTGGCTAATGATGTAACTGCACTACCGGAGCAACTGACTGAATTTTCCATGGCTAACAGTTCATTGATCTCAAACACATTCTTCAAGCAACCAAAGAGGTGACTGTATACATGGACATTACCTGATGGCTAATAGACTACATAATTGGAAGCAGAAGATGGAGAAACTCCATTCTCTCTGCAAAAAACAGACCAGGAGCAGACTGTGGCTCAAACCGTGAACTGTTAAGATCAAAAATTAAAGTAACCCTAAAGAACAATACTAAAAAAACCATCCTGCCAAAATACAACTTGAAGGACAGCCCCACAGAATTTAAAGAGAATGTGAAAATTAGATTTGCACTATTAAGTCTAATTGAGAACCAGAAGAACTCTGGACTGAAGCCATGGACACTGGCAAGGAGGAATGCAAAAAAGACATGATCTGTTGCCAAAAAAAAAGGGGGGGGCTCATGGAGACAGATGGAAGTCTTCAAGCAGTTAAGTACAGATGAGAAGCAAAAGGAAAAGGTGACAAAAATAGTCAGAACCCTGAAAGCAGCTGTTCAGTGTTTTGTGTGCTGGGACAAGGAGAGCTACTGGAATAATAAATGCAGGGAAATAGAAGATGACAACAGAAAAGAAAGAACAAGAGACCTCTCTCACAAGATCTGAGAGATCAAAGGAAAATTTAAATCAAGAGTGGGGATGCTCTACAATCAACAGGGGAACATATTACATGACCAAGTAGAAATAAAAAGATGATGGAAACAACACATGGAAAAATAATATAAAAGAGATGAAAGGCTGATAGATGCATTCAAGGAAGAACCATATGAAGACCAAAGTATTCATTCTAGAAAGTGAAGTGAAAGCTATACCAAGAACTTGCTAGAAACAAATCACAGGGAACCGAAGGCATACCAATAGAGCTGCTCCAGTCTACAGAGATAGAATCTACTGAATCTGTCAACAAATATGGAAAACAAAACCACGGCCGACAGATTGGAAAAGCTCAATATACATTCCAATCCCCGAGAAAGGGATGCCAGGGACTGCGGTAGCCACAGGACCATTGCATTAATCTCCAATGCTCAAAATTCTACAAGAAAGTTGGTTTTTTTTAAACCTTATATGGAGTGAGAAATTCCAGATGTCCAATCTAGGTTCAGGAAAAGAAGAGTTACTAGGAATCGTATTGCAAAGCCTTTGATTGTGTAAATCATGAAATGTTATGGAGCACTCTTAAAGGAATGAGTGTGCCACAACATTTGACTATCCTGATACGTAACCTGTACTCAGGACACGAGGTTACTGTTAGGACAGAATATGGTGAAATGGAATGGTTTCCAACTGGCAAGGGGGTCAGGAAAGGCTAAATTTAATCACTCTAGATGTTTAACTTGTACACTAAACATATCAAACATAAAGCAGGATTAGATCTGGAGGAAGGAGGTGTGAAAATTGGAGGAACATCAACAGTTTAAGATGTGAGGATGAAACCATGCTTTGTTGTTGTTGTGAAAATAGCAAAGACTTGGAATGACTTCTGAAGAAAGTCAAGGAAGAAAGTGCAAAGCAGGTTTACCACTGAACAATAATGACCACAGATGATTTATATAACTTTAAAGTAGATGATGAAGACATTGAAACAGTTCAAGATTTCCCATACCTTGTCTGAGTCATTCATTAATCAGAGTGGAGCTTGCAGTCATGAAATCAGAAGACTAGGACTTGGAAGGGCAGCTATGAATGAACTAGACACAATCCTGAAGTGTAAAGATATCTAATTGAATACTAAAATTAGGATTGTCCATGCTATCGTATTTCCAGTTTCTTTGTATGGTTGTGAAAGCTGGACAGTGATGAGAGCTGAAAGGAACAAAATCAATTCATCTGAAATGGGGTGCTGGACAAGATTCTCTGGATACCGTGGACTGCTAAAAACCAAAATAAGTGGATCCTAGGCCAAAGCAAGCCTGAACTGTCTCTAGAGCCAAGATTACTAGTCTGAGGCCATTTCTGCACTACGCTGTTGGAGTGCTATTACTCCACTTTCAACATCCTGTGGAATTCTGGGCTTTGTAGTTTACTGAGGCCAAAGACCTCTCTATATGAGAATTCTTAAATGCCCCCCCAAACTACAAATCCCAGGATTCCATAGGATCTTGAAAGTGGAATAATAGCACTATGACAGAGTAGGGTGGAAATGGCCTGAAATTGTCATACTTTGGACTCACTAGAAAAGACATTGGCCCTTTTCACATGTGTGTGTGTGTGTGTGGGGGAACGGTGTAGAGCGACCTCTCATGGAGGTCGTCTACACCGTAGAGTGGACTGGCGTGGACTACTTTTCGCAGTTCCACACCAGAATCCACTCAGGAGCGGCCAGAACTAGCCCGGCTACGTGTTTTTTAAAAATCTCTTTTTAGAGGTTTTTAAAAAGCACGGAGCGCACAGCCCCGTGCCGCTCCGTCGCCCGGCTCTAAAGTGGATCTGCAGGCGCACGCAAGTGCGTGCCTGCAGATCTGCTGGGGGCGGGCTTCCGGCTGGCGAGCTTCTCTGATTGGTGGAGAGCCTCCACCAACCGGAAGCTGCCATCTGCGACGCCGGAGGAGTGTGGAGCAGCGAGCTCGCGCTGCTCCACGCGGCGAAGGACTTACTCGGCTGGAGGTAAGCTCCGTTTTTGGGCGTTTTCGCCCGTTTCCCCCCCGACATGTGAAAAGGGCTCTTAATGCTTGGCAAGGTGGACGGCAGTAGGAAAAGAGAAATACCATATTACAGATGGATAGAATGAGTCTGCAGGACCTGAGCTGTGCTGCTGATAATAGATTGACTTGGACGTCTCTCATTGTTAGGATTGCCATAAGTTGAAGTCAACCTAAGAGCAGCTAACAACAACAACATGAGAGTATCTCTTAGTTGCCTCTTCTCCAGGATAAGCATACTTTGCTCCTTCATAGCATAGCAATCCTATTTTACCTCATAACAAGGAAAATAAAAGGATCTATTTCCTTTAATGTGCAAAGTTTTATTGTGTTTCAGTGCAGGTAAACTGTTTCCTTGCAGAAGCCAGAACAAATTTAGACAGGGTTTTTTTCCCTGACATCTGAATGCCCTTGCTGTTTAGCAAACTGGTAGCATTTTTCCAAATGTACATTTACAAGTGCAAAGTTTGTTCCAGGAGGTTTCAGAATTATGTCTTCTGTGAATGCTTGCTACAAAATGCCACTGAATGACAGATACATGGAAATTGCTCCACAGATTTTAACATTTTCAATGATGCAGTTTTATTCAGGCTTGCACAACCATAAGAAGGAAGACACTTCAGCACTGATGATATGATAATGATAATTGCTGGTGTCTTTCATTTTAGAGAGGCCATCAAAAGGAGCAGATAATAATTTGCCTTAAATACTCTATATTATTAGCAAAGAGAGGGACAAATTGCTTAATCACTATTGCAGGGTTCTCATTTGACAAATCCCAGCTGTGTGTGTGTGTATATTGGTTTCCTTATTTATATGGATTTAGCTGTTTGTTTACACATGAAGAACACTAAATCCAACATAAGTTCACCTTTATTTTCTTTTTGCTGCACATTTTCCTCTTGTCTTGGTGGAAAAAGCAAACGTGAATCATGCAGGCATGTGGGTAGGCGCATGTAAACAACAAAAAGAAACCATAGCAAGTGAAAACATTATCTAATCTTCATGAAGAAAATTATGCAACTGCTTTTCCTGGCAGTAGTGGGAGTCCTGAGGTAAGGTTTGAAAATGATCCGCTACTTGCTTGATCCAGACAATCCCACAAAGTCGTCCAAATCAAGGGCTCCGAACTTCATGTCCACTTCAAGAACACCTAGGAGACTGCCCAAGCTATCAGAGGTAGGCACATTCAGAAAGCCACCAAATATTTGAAGGATGTGACTCTGAAGAAACAATGGCCATTTCCGCACTAGACTGTTACAGCGCTGTTATTCTACTTGCAACATCCTATGGAATCCTGGGGTTTGCAGTTTAGGGAGGGGCTGGCTGGCTGATGTGCCCAGGCCAAGCACTGGAGAACCAGCCAAAGAAAAGTACAGAGTTCCTCCTGCACATGGCTGAAAATGCTGAGCTCAAGGGTCTGGATGTAGATTCACTGGTAATTGAACACATTCAGGTTGACAAAGCCCCCAAAAGGCACAGGTGAGCATACGGGGCTCATGGCCACAGCAATCCCGACATGAGTTCTCCCTGTCATATTGAGATGGTTTTGTCTGAGAAGGAAAAAATTGTCCCTAAGCCAAAAGAGGCAGTTGCTCAGAAGAAGATGGTATTTCAAAAGAAACTGAAGAAGCAGAAACTGATGGCTCGGGAATGAATATTCAGTTAACAAATAAAAATAAAAATTGAGAACTGAGAAAAAGAAAATTATGCAACTGAACTCTCCAGATGTTTTGAAGTACACTGTAAAATATCAAAAAAAAGTCTTAATGGAATACCCTGGGATATACATTGACTGGAGAAACTGATGACTAAACTATATCAATAAATATACAATAAAATACAGCAGATCAGTTTGTCATGAATCATTTATTCACCTCTCTTAGCTACAATATATCTGACTAACACCAAGGGGCTTCTCCAGACATAGTAAGTGTTGCTGGCAGCTGTATTTCCTTCTGTAGTTCTTAGGCTTTTTTAAAAAAAAACAACAACTAAACAATGTTTCTTTTATTCTGGACCAAATCTCACTCTCAGCAGTATCATTTTATTCCTACCACGTGTGTGTGTGTGTGTGTTTTAACAACAACAAGGAAAATCCCAAGGAACTATATATCTCCATACTTGTGGTTCGTAATTGGTTTCCCTGGCCATTCCTCCTCCTCCTCCTCCTCCTCCTCCTCAGTGTGGTTGGGGGCATGAGTCTCTTACAGTTTACATGAAGATTTTTAGAACATTGTTCCTTTGAAAAAAAAGGGTTATACTGGGGCTCAACATCCACAGCCAACCAGGAGCAAGGGCACCATAGAGATCCGCATTATGTTTGGCCAAGTTACCTACGCTGTTATTAAAGTGGAATAATGATTGGCTTAGTTAAACCTACAAAGTTATACAGCTTCCTTCATCCTTCCCCTCCATCACCTTTTACAGAAATGAAAAAGAAGATTGGAGAAGCAGTGTTGATCTGGAGATCACCCAAAGAGGCACCAACCAGCAGCAGGTGAAGAGCTCTGTTGGGAGTGTTCTTGATTTTTCCCACTAGTCTGGAAGTGTCCCCAAATCAATATCAGAAAACACCAACTTTAATTTTTCACTCTTTTCTTTTCTCCGTTAAAGCAAAGTAACAATAATAAGGGCATTGGATCTTTCATGCAGACTCGCAGAGAGATCTTTGGAGAGCTTCCAAGATAATCTCCCTGGTGTTGCTATTATATGGAGTTGTACATTGTTAGGCATGTGATAGAGAAAAATTCCCTCCCTCCCTCCCTCCCTCCCTCTCTCTCTCTCTCTCTGTCTCTCATTCTCTCATGATACTAGAACCTAGGGTCATCCACTGAAGCTGAATGGGAGGAGTTTCTAGATCGATAAAAGGAGATATCTTATCATGAGGTACGTAGTTAAATGATAGATATAGTGATGATAGCTACTAAATCGGAAAGTGCCAAAAAGGGGCTTAGACAAATTAGTGGAGTTGAAGGCTACCTGTTGCATTGCCACTGGTCAAGGTGGTTATGTTCTGCCTCTGAAACCAGAGACATCGTATCTCTGAACCTGAGTTGCTGGAGAACTACAGTTGGAGAGGACTCATACTTTCATGTGCTGCTTCTGCACTTCCCAAAGGCTTCTGGTTGGCCCTTGTGGGAGCATAATACTCAACTTAATAAGCTCTTGGTGTGATCTACAAGGTAGCTCCTCTTCCTTCTTCTCCTCCTATTTATTGATATCCTGCCTTTTTCCAGCTATGACTCAAGGTGGCTTAGAACAGTTAAAAGAAACATATCTAAAAATTAGACCAAATACAAAAGTTAACAATATCATTAAACTAGCCATGAATTAAACTCTGTGCAAAACACAACCATTAAAAACAACAAATAACCAAAACACAGATAATACAGCTTCTTCTGTTATAGCCAATGAGAATTAACAAAAGGACACATGCTTTGATTAGACTGTTGTATCCTATGTCAGAGAATGGGGAGACCCCAAACAGATGTTCATCACTTGATAACTGTGGCATCAGATGGCGACTCTACTGTGTGCATAAGCTCTTCCAGACACAATACAATCAACAGAGTCTTTCCCAAAGACAGAGGGCCATTCTGTGGGGACCAGCTCTCTTTCTCCCACTCAGACATACCTTGCCCATTGTTTGAGATCTTCAGCACCCTCATGTAGACCAGACCTACACTGGAGCTTAGGAAAGTTACTTGTTTGGACCACAACACGCAGAACCCCTCAGCCAACCTAGCTAGTGGGAAAAGCACAAAATGTACTTTTCTAAGCTATTACCTTTTCAAACAGAGATCTGTACAGATTGAAATGTACTGAAGAAAAGGGTGGGTTCATTCAGCTAGATGCCATTTTTTAACTCCAGTCAGCAGTTAATTCTGTCAGACCAGCTGCAGACAGGAAAATCATTCTTTCACATCTCCAAATCTGCTGGGAATCCTACATGCCTATGACTACAGCGTTAAAGACAAAACCTGGTACAATTTCCATTCCTGCAGACCCCCAAAACAGACAAGTCCAGGGTCTTCAGTGATTGAATCTCCTTCCTTGTTGTCTGATTTTTTCTTCTTTTCCTGAGATGCAATACATCAGGGAAGAATTTAGCATGGAGGGTTGAAATGACGGGGGGGAGGGTAGTTCACAGTCTGTCATCCAGACCAAAATGAAATGGAAGTCCAAGAAGCATATGATACCTGCAAAACGGGTCTGCCTGAAGCAATTCTCCTTGGTCGAATTGCTTCCTGGGGGTGGGCGAGGGGGGGTAGTTGTTTTTCATATGAAGCTACATGAGTCAGGGAGTGTTACCCAGGTGATGAGTGAAAAAACATAAATACAAAGAGCAGCTGCAGGGTGGAAAGAACAGAAGGGGGGGAAATCTAGGCTGGGAAATCTTTCCCTCTAACTATATAACCTCATTTTGGTCATTTGGTCATGTTACTGGGAAACTGGCTTTTGACTGGAAAAATCTGTGCTGGGCCTTCCCTCCCCTCCTTTGGTTCTGTTTAGGTTCTCTGAATAAATCTAGTGGGCATTTGTTGGTATGTAAGGACAACAAACTCAGATTAAGAGGGGATTCCTCTAGCCCAGACCTTCTGGAATTATAGAGTCTATACCCAGTTGTCACAGTTCAATCTCACTTCCGTTGTTGTGTCTCTCTGTTGTGGGATCCCCAGATTTGTAGTTTGGTGGGGTCAATCGAAAGCTGTGCAAAATTTTCTCTAGTGCGTTAGTTCAGGAGAGTGGAACTACAGGATTCAATAGGATGATCCATGGCATTTAAAGTGCTATCAAACCACCATAACTCCGTAGTGTAGATATATTCTTATACTTCACCACACTGTGTCTGAAGTGAGAGTCTTTTAAAGGGAAATTAATTCATGAAATGATGTGGGGACACTGCCAGGCACTCATGGCATCTGCTCACAGAGGGTTCTGTCTGATCTATCTCTATATGATTGGCCACTTGCATCCTATGCCATTCTACTAGAAAGGAGTCACTCCACCCTGTCCTGACATCGCTCTCCATTGGGAATGACTGATTCTTCCAAAACTGAGATGCAATAAAATGATCTGCTGTCAAGGGTGACTAAATTGAGAGAAAACTTAGAGAAGAGAAAAAAAAAGAGAAGAAAAAGAAAAAAGAAAAGTTACAAAAGAGAAATTAAAGTAAGGATGAGTTAAAAAGGGGGTCAAAAGAGCATTTTCCAGCTTGTTACTTACCCCTCTCTCCCCGTAGACTTCCCACACTTTCTGACATCGGTTTGTTAAATCAAGATCAAAATAAATCCCCTCACTTTGAAAAAAAGGAAAGTCCTTATATATTGTTTTATCTCTGAGATTCAGAGCTAACTATTCTCTAAACATCAAAACCTAATTGCGTTTCATCACCAAATCTGTCCTTAACGTAGAGTATACAGAGTGTCCAAATTTTTAAATATGATTGTATGGAATTTCCCTTCAGCTAATTAGATAATTTATCTACTTTTGCCAATTCCATTACCTTCTCTAACCATTCGTTTACCAAAAGAATCAATTTCTGTCACCAATACCTCACAAAGGTTATCCTGGCTGCTGTCACCATATAACATAACAATATCTTATTTTCTCTTTCCGTTTTGTCTTTAAAAGAAATAATGCTGGCCTAAACACAATCTTTGTTTTTAAAATTTTTTGCATTTCCCCGTTAACACACATCCAAAATCTCCTAGCTTTTCTACAAGTACACCATAGGTGATAAAATGTTCTTTCTTGTACTTTACATTCCCAACATTTATTACTAGTATTTTTATACATTTTTGTTAATTTAACTGGAGTTAAATACCACCTATACATCATTTTTTTTAAAAAAAAATCTTTATAATCATAACAATTTGTAAATTTTAGTCCAGATTTCCAAATTCTTTCCCATTGTTCTAATTGTATAAACTGTCCCAGTTCCTTGCTCACTTTAACATACAATCTTTAATTAATTCATCTTCTATTACATAAAGTAATATTAATTTATATATTGTTATTAAATGATCATTTTCCTTACATATTAACTTTCCTGATTTGGATTTATTTAATTCAAAATCATATTTATTTTTATCTATCCTAAATCTTTCTCTTAATTGGAAGTATGCCAGCCACTGCATTTTAATACCTTCTTCTTCCAGTTTAGTAAACTTCTTTATTTTCCAATTTCCCTGTTCATTTTCTAATAAGTCTTTATATCTAATCCATCTTTTCAAATATCCTAATTCCCTTCTATAAAAAGCTTCTTGTGGGGATAGCCATCCTGGAATTTTAATATCAAAATTATTTTCATATTTACCCCAAATCCTCAATAATGCTCTTCTAACTATATGATTCCTAAATTGTGAATTTACTTTCACTGTCTGGTACCACAGATAACCGAGCCAACTGAATCTTAATTCATGACCCTCTAATTCCAACAATCTTTCATTATTTAGTAAAATCCATTCTTTTAACCATGCCAGACCAGAAGCTTCAAAATATAATTGCAAAGCCAGTAAATCCAACTCTCCCCTTTCCTTTAGATCCACTATGGATTTCTCTTTGATTCTAGGTTTTCTACTCAACCAAATAAACTTTGAGATATCTTTTTTCCAATTTTTAAACAGTATATCTGATAAAATGATTAACTCATAGAATCATGGAAGAGACCCCAGGGGCCATCCAGTCCAACCCCCTGCTATGTAGGAACACACATCAAAGCATTCCCAACAGACGGCCATCCAGCCTCTGCTTAAAAACCGCCAAAGAAGGAGACTCCACCACACTCCATTGAGGCAGCATATTCCACTGCCGGACAGCCCTGACCGTCAGGAGGTTCTTCCTGAAGTTCAGGTGGATCTCCTTTCCTGCAGCTTGAATCCATTGCTCCTTGTTCTAGTCTCTGGAGCAGTGGAAAACAAGCCCATTCCCTCCTCAACATGACATCCCTTCAAATATTTAAACATGACTATCATGTCCCCTTTTAACCTCTTCTGCAGACTAAACATACCCAGCTCCCTAAGCCACTCCTCATAGGGCATAGCTTCCAGACCCTTTACCATTTTGGTCATCCTCCTCTGGACACGTTCCAGCTTGTCGATATTCTTTTTGAATTGAGGTGCCCAGAACTGGACATAGTATTCCAGATGAAGCCTCACCAATGCAGAATAGAGTGGTACCATTACCTCCCTTGATCTAGACACCATACTCCAATCTGTCAAGGTCATTTTGAAAGACCCTACCAATTTGGTGTCACTTGCAAGTTTGATCAGCATGCCCTCTGCTCCTTTATCCAAGTCATTGATAAAGATGTTGAATAGCGCTGGGCCCAGGACAGAACCCTGTGGAACCCCACGAGTCACTTCTCTCCAGGATGAAAAGCAGCCATTAGTGAATCCTTTGGGTTCAGTCAGTCAACCAACTACAAATCCATCTAACAGTAGTCCTGCCCATTGGTATCATTTGAAATAAATACATTAATTTTGGAAACACATTCATTTTTAGAACTGACAGTCTTCCCATCAAGAACAGAATTCAAGTTCAATTTAATCACTTTCAACCCTTTGTCACATCATATTTTGATGTTGTGAATAACTGAAGAACAGTTCTAGAATAGTTATAATAGCTATAATTGTTATATTATGGTTAGGAAATCCTTAAACTACTACTTTTTAATTTTCTCTTCTTCTTTCTTTTTATTTCTTTTCTTCTACCTATTTTCTCTACTTGCTTTCTTTAATATCTGTTCACTTCCTCTCTCTCTCTCTATTTTCTTTCTTTTCTTTTGTGTTTAGCCTGAGAGTAGGAAATATAGTATGTTATTTGTATATAATCTTTTTTGTTGTTGTTGTTGTTGCTGAAATTTAATAAAGACAATTTAGAAAAAAATAATCTGCTGTCCAAAGAGAGGTTCTCTGCTGTTTTTCTGTCTCAATCATAACTCTGGAATTTTACTCTTCCCAGGACAATTGTTCACACAGAAACAGAGAAGGGAGGCATACTGCCTCCTCCTCCCCCTGCTGAGTTCAGCAAGTCATGACATCTGTGGATTTAAAGGTAACCTGCCAAGCTCTGCTCCAAAGGTAGATGATCATTCATTTCTTGCACACTCCAAAACCAAGCTTTTTTCAGATGTAAATGATGAAGTGTGCTGTCATGGTTAGCCATGGAGAGAAGGACAGATAGGAAATTCAGAAGCTGAACAAGATGTTATTCACAGGAGCCCACAGTCAGCACTTACAAAAAGTCAGCTGGAATTTTCTTGGTTCTCCAGTTCCACCCAAACTTTATTCAGATTAAAGTCTAGGGGGGTGTTACAGAGTACTGAAGATCAGATCACCAGGTCCCTTTGCTTTGCTAGTAGCCATGATTGTGCAAAGAGAAAGGAAGGTGAGCTATAATGTCAATCATCCCAAAGCAAGCCCTCTACCCCAAATTCCACCTTATATGAGCCTCCAATCATAATTTATAGAGTGCTAATCTGGATATCAGGCACATGGAAAGCATTGCTCTAGTCTAGCTCCTGGTGAGTCATGTGGAAGGTGATTTCTGTTGAAATCTGTTGTCTTGACCAACCACCTATAATTAGCATTGACTGTGATCAACCTGTAGTCAGAAAGAATCAAGTTATCTGAGACCGCAAATAAGGAAAGTGTGGCAAAGCTGGCAATTATTTCATTTTTATTATATTTTACCATTCTAGGGGCAGTATTTGATCTTGTTACCCCAAAACATGGGTGACTTGGGGGTCCACCTGTGATGCCAGTACCTCCACATGAGAATGGGGAATTAATTAGCTCAAATGCAAGCGGGGGGTAACCTGATGAGATTTTCCACCAATGTTTATGGGGTCCTAGCAGGAAAGAACCAGCCAGATATTCCAAAATAAGCTAAAATGTGCTTTATTGAAAAGTTCACTCATGCACTCAAAAGATGCAAGCACACACACACACATGCACAAGAACTAACTGAAGGATAAAGGGAGGAAAGTTGTTGATAGCAGAGTTTTAGGGAATGGATAATAATTACCAATCTGGAGAGCAGCAAAGAAAGCAGTGATGTGGCTTAGACTTGCGCCTAAGGACAGTACTCGTTCAGAAATCAGAGTGACAGAATGGAGTAAGTGAGTGAGTGAGCAAGTGAGATACTGCATCAGACTGCTCAAAATAGAGGGGTTTTATACCCAAAATCTACCTGGAGGGCATGAATGGCTCTGGCCAAGCAAACAATGGAGGTTGACACATTGACAATGGGGTCTGGACGGAGTTAATGGTCTTAGTGTTAGGTGATAAAGAGTTAATGGCTGTCATAATAGCTCTGTAATGGTTGACAGGTCAGGGAAGAATACAGGGAAATGTCCAGGTGTAAGGAAGAAGGTCTGAAACAATAATTGTTTTGGTAGGAACTTCCTTTTGCTATTGTGTGGTATCAGAGAAGTTAAAGCTTCAGTTTAAGCCTATTATCTCTGGAGTTACCTAGTAATCTGACCGATAATGACCTTGGCTACACCTAGAGGGGATCCTCTGATCTATTTGCAGCATGCATGTTCAGTCAGTAGTTTTCCTCTGCCCAGCTCAACCTTTGAGTCATCTCAGGTTCCATTTTATATGAATGCCAGCTAAAGTATTTGCCAAACAAGTCATATTTTGCCAATTAAACCATATCAGATCTGGGGTGCGGTGGGGTGCAGGCTGATAACAGTGTTTCTGTCTCAGGCACAAACTGTGGACAATCTATAGCCAAAATCCTATGCAAACTTATGTGGGAGTGAGGCCCATTGAACTCAGTGGGATTTACACCTCAGCCAATGTGCCCTGGATCATTGTATTAAGTTTGCATTGCCTTACAATATGTTCCTATCTATGAGGAAGCAATTTGTGAAGAGCAATCGTATTACACATACAGTCGCAATCCTGCATTGGGAGATGTGACTATGAGATATAACTACAGTGTTTTCCAGTCCAATCCCCAACCCACATTTCTTAGCTCTAGCCCCCAAGCCTAGCAATTTCCATGTTGTTGAAGAGCAAGGGGAACAGTAGACAAGTGTTCAGCTACTTTCTTATAGACTGACAATGAAAAGAATCCACAGGGACCTCTTGGGGTCCTCTGGAGATCTCTGCTGGTTATATCATTGATTTGTGTCCAGCTATAAGAAAATAGCTGGAAATTTCTCTGCTGTTCCCCCTGCTCTCCAGTGATATGTGATATGTCAGCTTGGTGTGTGTATGTGTGTGTGTGTGTGTGGGGGGGATTGGACCTGAGAAAAGGTGAGTTTTGGGGGCCCAATTTTGTTCATTGCACTGTCAGTAGAGAATTCTAACCTCTACAACAACCAGAAAAGGGAGTTGTGAGTCCAACAGGATGCTATTTAGTTATAGGTTTTCAGTACAGTCATCTCTCCACATTCACTAGGGTTAGGGGCACAGGACACCCTGTGAAAGTGAAAAAACTGTGAATAACTCTAGTCCTCCCCCCCCAAACCATATTTAACACACAAAAAAAGTATGATCACCACATTCAAGCCACCATGGATTCCTTTGAGGCATCAGGGTTCCTTCATAAGGTAGAACTGGGTGGCTGGTGGGACTTACTGCCTCCTCCATTGCTGCCCCACACCATTTTTAATAGGGGCTTAAAAGCCTCATTTGCAGTTTCTCAGTCTCAAGAGGCTTGCAGTCCCTATTAAAAATAGCATAGGAAGACAGCAGAGCTGACAGCAAAGAATCCCTGAATAATCAAATCTGCAAAAGTAAAACCTGTAAATGTGGAGGGCTGACTGTATATGCAATATTTACTGGATGAGTTACCCTAATAAAATATTAAAATATAATAACAACCTATCAACAATCAATAAAATAATTAAAAAGCAATTTAGAAATTGCAGGAGCAAATAAAGTGGTTGGAGGAGATATACTACATTAATAAAAGGATACCACAGACCTAACATTTGGTGTGCTAGACATCCAGATCTAAAATCCCTGGGAAAATAAAAAGATCTTCACTTTGCACCAAGAAGAATACAAGGAAGGAGCCAGGCAAGTCTCTTTGGGGAAGACTTTCCATAAGCCGGATGCCACCATCAAAAATTATCTTTCTCCAGTAGCCTCCCAAACTCTGCCACTGTGGATTTCATAGTTGTTCTTCCTTTCCGTTTTCTTTATAGGTGGGTTGGGGAGCCTTTGTAATATGTAGATTAGAGAGAGATTTTGATCTGATGCCTTTAACAATGTGTTCATACAATAAATCCAGTCTTGGAAAGACTGACTTTTCCAGTTTTCATATGAGTGAAGGGCCCCTACAGTCTCAGAGGTCTGGACCATTGCAATTCTTGATTTCTACAAGTTGAACTCCTTCAAATATCATCCTCCTCCTCC
Organism: Cyclura pinguis; assembly: GCA_030412105.1. Classification (NCBI taxonomy): domain Eukaryota; kingdom Metazoa; phylum Chordata; class Lepidosauria; order Squamata; family Iguanidae; genus Cyclura; species Cyclura pinguis. The sequence continues at coordinate 93,035,384 of CM059600.1, read as the reverse complement.
TCCTCCTCCTGTCCTCTTCATATATGAAATCATTGCCTAGACTCTTTTCTCCATCTACATTTCTCCTTTAGCCTCACTGTGATTCATTCTACACTGATGACATTAACCTAGTGGTTCCTTTGCCAGCTGGGTATGGGGTGGAGCTATCTGCCTTCAATCTCGCATGGCCTCATCTTCTCCTAGCTCACAAGGCCCCACAAGGGGTTCCTCAACTGGATCTGAGTGGCCCATCTCCCCACACACTGGATCCAAGTCCCATGCTAAAAAACACCCCAAATTAAAGATGAAGGAATCAAAGTCTATAGAACTCTGTGATACAAAATAGCAGTGGCATCAAAACAGTAGGAGTGAATGAAAGGGCCAAGGAGTGAGAACTGAGCTCTGACGAGAACTGAAGAGAGAAGCACCAGAGCATGGCTTATATTTCCTGACAGAGGACTAGAGAGCCAGAATGGTGTAGTGGTTTGAGCATTAGACTACGACCCTGAAGACCAGGGTTTGATTACCCACTTGGCCATGGAAACCCTTGGGTGGCTTTGTGCAAGACACACTTTTTCAGCCCCAGAAAACCCCATGATAGTTTCACCTTAGAGTTGCCATAAGTCAGGAAAATGACTGGAATGATGGCTACAGCAGAGGATTAGAGTGATGCCTTCACTTGGCTTCTGGACATGCCTGCCAGCCATGCAGCCGTATCCAACTGAACAGTTTCCTCACCCTTCCCAAAGTCTGTGAAAACTACACAGGTCTCAGGAAGAGGAAAGGCCAATGGTAGCACCAAAGAATGTGACACCAAACCTATTCTCTTGGCCCACTGCAAGCTCCAAATGGTACTTCTGGGAAATCAGGAATACTATTCCCACAAAGGCCAACTAGATGATCCTGAGAAGCTCAAGCCCAGTTTGGCTGAGAGTTGCAGTCCAAGCATTTATTTTTATTTTATTTTATTTTAAGCTTCTATGTTCCATCCTTCAGATGGAAGGTCCCCCACAGTAGCTTGGAAATTGTTAATTGGACAATTTCCTGCCCTCAGGTTCACAATCTAAAGAGACAGAAAGCCTGCCTGTGTCTTGAAATCTTCTGGGAAGGACTTTTGTTCTCTCTCATCAACCTCACAGGTACATCTGGTGAGGATGCAGGAAAGGGCCTTCTCAGTTCCAGGCTCCAGAACTTTCTTCATAAACATGTTAGAGTGGTGTCTTCCTTGCTATCAGCTTCCAAAGGCAGGTGAAGACCTCTTTGTTTCATCAGACCTTTGAAGACTGATTGCTCAGGGGCAAAGGACCATTCATGGGCTATGTTTTTATATTTATTCCTATTCATCTTAATGGTAATGCTTTTAGCTGCTTTTCATTTTGTCGATAGTTTAATTATATTTTTAAAGACTTGTGGAGGATGTACCTTTTTCTGGGTACATCTGTTTAGCTTTTATATGCTGTCTTGACCCACAGGGTAGAGAAAACACAATAAATATGTAAATAAATAAATCTTAAGACTGTGACTAATAAAGGCTTTGTGGCTATAAATTCAACCCAACCCTAGTCTCTCAAGGACTGTTGATGGTTCCCACATCACTAAAGTGGTGAATCTATTCCAGATTTTGACTAGCTTCAAATATTGACTATTTGGCAATAGGTTTCAGCACCTTGAAGAGTTCTCTTAAAGCCTGGACTGCGTACTGGCATGAGACCCACCAGCTGTCATGCTCACCACTACTTTGCTTATCATACAGGTTAATTAAGCATTCTGGGAACCTGAAAGATTTGTTCAGTGATCTGTGAGATTTTGGATGGTCCAAATGAAGGAACTGCAAAACTTTGGATTGTGGAAGTGCCCACAAGTATGTGAGTTTCAAATATAAGGAAAGAAATCAAGCTAGAAAAGTTACTGTGATTTTTTCAAAAAATGATTGGTATATTGCTTAGTGGCTGTGCAGAAATTAAAGGAATTGGTGCAATACCATAATACCATTATAGACGCCTGGGTTCTTAATGCTTCTCTTCTTAATTTCAGTGTAGCTTGCTCTGGGCACAGAAAGTGTCCCAAAGGATTGGGGCCTTACCCTTGCGCTCTTTCCTGATGGCTAATTGCTTTCAAGCTTTCACATTCAGATCTTCTATATTCATTTTTCACATCAACTATCTGCAACATCTCTCCTGTAATTTTCTCAGATGTTTTGCTCTTTGTCTGTTCTGGCATCACCAACATCACCAAATAATCTTTTAACCTGATAACTTAGCACCTGCAATTGCCTAGCGGTCACAAATTTCCTCTTGCTTTCCTAGCTAGTAATGTGTGGCATTGTCTAACTTCCATCATAGCTTAAAGATGGAAGGCAAAAAAAAAAAAAGAGGTTTCTGCTCACAGACAGCTGGGTTGAAGACTGAAAAAAACAGTTAGGAATTTGGGTCATACTCTCTACTGAAGGCACAGAAAGCTGCACCTGTTTGAACTGGCAGCCAATCCACAATGAGTATTTTTAATTCATTTATTTCACTTCCATTGTCATTTTTTAAAAATATGATCAATAGGGAATGTGGCTACCCTTGCCTTTCTTGCTTTGGTTTTGACTGAGGCTTTCCAACTTGGCACTGCTTCCTCTGGCCACCCAATAACTAATTTTTCCTCAGTGTTGCTCCAACAGCTTTTCCTGCCTTTGCCGGGAAAAGGATAACCACAGGGATCTCTTCTACCAATCAATTCTAGATGCTTAGCCAGTTATCCAGGCCTTCCTAGATCTGTGCCAATTTCTTTCTTTTTTTTAACCTTCTAAGGAGGTCTCTCTCACCAGTGGATTCCCCATGGGGCTGCTAAAGAACTTGGGATCTTTCCAACTAGGCGGGTCAACTTCCTTGCTCACTTGCTCTCACTGGTAGCGGCAACCGTGTCAAGCAGTCGTGCTTTCTGTTGCATCTGTGATGGCCTTGTGAGAGGAGTAGGGTGCTAGCCAATCTGTAAAACAGCACTGGGTATGGTGCTCAAAAGAGCAGCAAACTACAGCTATTGTGTTTGTAATTTATAGTTGATGTTAGGGGAGGAGCAAAGGAATCAGAAAAGAATCAAATGACTTCACAAAGCCATTGGGTGAAGCAAATTATTTTCTCTTCCAAAAAAGAAGGGAAAAAACCCCCCAAAGGAATTCTGGAAAGAAGCCCAGCTGAGGCTGTGCCAATAATGTCTTCATCTTTGTACCCTATTACGCAGTATTTACAAATTCTGAATTAATGCCTGCCCTTCGTGAGAGGCAGACTAACTCCAGTAAAACAGAACTGGAAGAAGCACTGAGAAAAAAAGTCAATTTATTTAAGACATAAAATATGTCAGAACTTGGAAATTACTTTTTAAAAGGAATTGCTAACAGATGTACTTCCAAAGCCCCCAAGTAGTTTGTTGCTTTATAGTTACAACTTATTTAGAAGTAGTTACATCTCTAAAAAGTATCTATAATCATTCTTTTTAGGTAGTTTGACAATCTGAATGCTACAAGCTCCACTCCCTGCTTCCCAGCAACCACAACAGAGCAAGATGCAGCAATGCAAGGCACAATCCAAGCCACCACTTGAACAACATGCTATTCCTGCCCCATGGTTTAAGGAGACTGTCTTCCTATACATATATAGAAAGAACAAAAATTTTATGCCTGCAGTGCAAAAGAGTACAGCTATGCCTCATTAGATTACAATCATAATGTTGTTATCATTTTGTTATTGGAAAAAAGTTAATTACGTATAGTTATTTGTAACCAGTTACTTCTACTTTCCTGCTTCTGGTCATAGGTTTGTTGTCAGGAATCACCATGGGACCTTATACTCTTCACAATGATAGCACTGTGATTATAACATAGGCAACATCCCATGGAACCCTGGGATTTGCAGTTTAAGGAAGGGCTTTTAGAATTCTCAGCCAGAGAGCTCTAGTACTTCCCAGACTACAAACCACATGGCAGGAATCATAGCTTTATAACTGTGTAGCGTTAAAGACGTCCGTGTCTGAGATGCAGAGCCTGTAGGAACCGACTGTGTCACAGGAAAAGATTCTAACCTAATCTAGTCTTCTCTCTAATACACTGATATTTTTTTTTGCTTTGTTTTTTACTTGCATTTCAAATGGTAGCATTCTAAGAGAGCTGGACCACCTACTTAAGGGAAAAAATGTTTTCAGGGGCTCTGCCACTTCTCCAGCAATGCCTGTCACTTTCATCAGAGAAAAATGACAATCAAACAGTGCTCAGCCCAACTTTTCATTCTCTTAATTATTCCTGAATGTATAACAGCTGTGACCCTAGGAAAGTCTGGAAGCTATTGTTTCAAAGTTAAATGCCATTACATCCCCTTGACTGAACAACAATGTGGCGGCCTACAACCAAAAGGGCTGTGCTTCATTACCCACCAAATGAGCCATCAGCTGCTGGTAATTGATCATCTCTGAGTGGTTATTGCTCAAGTATTTCGCTGATTTTGCTGACACTCGTTGCAGCTGCAACTTTGCTAGGCCATAGAGCTTGCATTAGGAAGGGATTCTATGACATCAACACAAGAGCAAACTGTGATTCAGTCTGCTTCCTCAGTTTATATTTTGAGGTCTAATAAATAGGAGGCCCACAAGGTACCTCTTTCCTCCCTCCTCAGCAAGCGCTTTCTTTCCACACATTGCAAACAATTAAATCACCAATGATAGTTCGTATGTCTCCTGAACATTCTTTTTTGGTGAAAGCATAAACTCCTCTTGTCACAAGATTCTGCCTGTGTGCCTCTTTCTTGGTTCTGTGAGACCAATGGCAAAGGAACGCTGCAAACAAAATCACAATGTAAGTCCAGAACAATGACAGAACAAGCTGTAGTTTAAACTGAACATGGATCCAATGTTCTCAAAGCACCACGCATCCAATGAAGGGCCAACACAGGACTTGATTGTAGGACTCTTCTACATATGCTGCTCAGCAGTATTGCAGCCTTGGAGGTAAATCTAAAAGCCCTAAATAAAAGATAAAAAATGGGTGGAAATGCATAACAGATATTCCAGTATAACGAATTTACTTTTTTGTCCCCTCCTTAACACATAATTGAAAATCCTACTACCTTAGTCAAAGTGAAAAGGGCCTAATCTTTATCCCAGACTGCTCCTTCTCTGGCAAAAGAAGTGAAATTTTAAATAGGTATCAGTCTCCCTCTTGGTTTAACATCACTCCCCCCCCCTTTTTTTTTTAAAGAAGCAGAAGTGAGCTTCTGGCTCTTCTTTTCCACTGAGGGAGGAAGTTTTGACAATCCATGGGCCCCCCAGATATCCCAGCAGTCAGAAACTGGCCTCATGGACTTGCCAAAGTTGCCCACCCGTTTTAAAGCAGAAATGCCTTCCACTGGCTCTATGAGGTGGGTGATTTGGGAGAAAGGTGGCATTGTGAAGAGAAGACCCTGCATTAACAGCTCTCCTCCCCCAAAACTCCCACCTCACAGAGCCTTTTTTAAGAGTAAAATTTCTAAAGGAAACTTTTAGCCCTTAATAGTAGTCCTACCAATGGCTATACAAAATGGCAGTGCATACTGGAGTGGGGGCAAGTTGGTCATTCTTCCACATTTATCAAACAAAGAAGCCATCCAGCACAGCAGCCTCTCGGTTGGATTCTTTGGTAGCTAAATAAATAAAGAGAATGACAAGCCATCAAGCATATCAAGGCCCATAAACTACTGTGAGTTTGGAATACCAAGCCATCTCCCTGGGCTGTATTGTCAACTGTGATTATTATCAACAGCTCACACTGGTTAGATTGCCTTTTTCATTTGCAGTAAACCAAGGTAATACCTGCTATGTTAAAATATGCAAGATTGCCATTTTCTTTGAAAAAGAAAAAAAACTCAACCTGCTTTGAACACAAAGCTCTGGGGGGGAAAGAACCTCATAAGGTTGAAGCTTTCATCTTTTTAACAACTACCTGGGTGACTAGAAGGTATAATTATTACCTCTTTGTCGGTAGGGAATCCCAATTTCTTCCTTCTTAGCAGCAAGGCTGCCACACTGAAGCTCAGAGAATCAACCTGTACTTCTCAAAACCCTGACGAAGTAGGAGTAGCTGTGCTTCTCTGCAGTTTCCACTCTGGTCTGGCCTTCTGCTGGACCTAGGCTGGCCACAGGTATCCTGTATCTTTACCAGCTGTGCAAAAATGGGCATATCAGCAGGTATAGATTGCCATGGAATTATCATGACATTTCAGGAGGCTGTTTTAACAGCAGCTAAAATTTTCTATTGTTTAGGAGGTGGTGTGGAGGCACAAAGTGGAGAAAAGACCGAGAAGGGACACAGAAAAAAAATATATTTGCTTTGTCTCCCACATTTTGATAGATTTAAAGGTAAAGAACAAATCACTGTCTTGCAGCCAGGCAATACTACCTGACAGCATTTCTTGGCCAGCAGTGTTGTGAATATGTTTGGGTGTTGCCAAACAAAACCGTCAAAAACTGATCTTTTTTCTTTTTGACATCAGTTATGTAAGCTGCTGAACAATTTTTCTAATGCCTTGTTTTACCCTTAGGCGTTTTGGATGCATTATGTTACCTTCTTGGGAGTAAAGGTAATAAAGAAGCACAGGTATGGCAATAAAGAAGGACAAGTATTCTAATTCATCTGGCAGTTGACTGACAACTTGTCTGAATCTGCAAAAGGAATGCTGAGCTCCAGTCCTGCATCAGCTGGCCCGCTGGACTGCAGTTCACCAACCTATGTGTGGAAACTCTGATGGTAAAAACAACACCCTTCCATATGTCCACAGGTCCTTTAATTCTTCACTGAGACTGCACATAGGTGACCTTTATTTTGGGAAAAAATATGCATGCGCCTTTATAATCCTTGGGATGTGGAGGTTACAGATGACGTCATCCAAAGCTGTGTACATCTGCTGCACTGGGAATCTATGCTACTATGGGACTTGGCTGTTTAAGGGCATCTCTCCCTCTGATTAGCACTTTCATTCCTATTGAATGTGCCCTGCATATATAGGGCTGCCCCACTAGACAGTAGTGTCTCAGGTGCAGAACTGTGTATGCGTCAGACTAAATGTCAGAGATATTTCCTGTAGTATCACTCACAAGGAGGTATAATCTTTATCCATGACGCAGGCATTCAGTATGGCCCAGCATAGTGTAGTAGTTGTACATGTGGAACTACCCTATAGCTGGCCATTCACAGGCTCTTGGACTTACTGTAGAGCCACTATGGTCCACCCCTTCCCCCAGTCATACTGTTCTGGGGGGCGAGGTGGTGAAGTGCCTGACTATCCCTGTAGCAAGGGATAAAATAATTGTATTCTCCACTGAGGTCCTCTGGAGGTCTCAGCAGATGATGTAATCATTTTGCATCTGCTTACAGGGACATAAAGAGATACTTCTCCATTCTGTTCCCCTGCTTTCCACCAGGCACAAAATGGCCACATGCAGGTACTTCAGTGGTTCTGTAATAAGTCAGGGTGGGGAATTTGATCACTGTAGAGCAGGGATGTCAAACTCAATTTCATCTTGGGCTGCATCAGCATTATGGTTGCCCTCAAAGGGCCGGTTGTATCTGTAAGACTATATAAATGTATCTACTCTTTTATCATATGGAATAATTGCTTCTGCATTCGTTTATTACTGGTTTTAATAATAACTAGCTCTGAAACTAGAAGTCTAGGAAAAATAATGGCAAGCAAATATTCAAGTGTACAACTATTGTATAATTTACTGAAAAATGAGTTTTGAAAACAAAGTTTTTTTTTAACCATCAGACAAATATTACCAAGCACTGTTTATGACATTAACTTTGTTTAACTTTTTGGTCCCAATTGAGATCCTCTCTGTGCCTTTTTCAGCCCCCCTGCCCCTCCCTGTGCCTCCCTCTGCCCCCCTGCCCCTCCCTGTACCTGGTGAGCCCAATCACCACATTATGGGCCCCCAGTTGCCAGTATTCTGAAGAGAGGCCCAGCAGCCAGCACTCACGATCTACTTCTACTTCTGACTGCTCTTCTCTCCAACTCTTGCGAGTCACATGGAGCATTGCCATGGTAACCCGCTGCAATGCTCTGATGGTGAGGCTTGGACAGAGGAGCAGTCAGAAGTAGAAGTAGATCATGAGTGCTGGCTGCTGGGCTCCTCTTCAGAATACCGGCAGCCGGGAGCCCGCAATGTGGGGATCAGCAGTGGGAGTGCCACAGGCAGTGGGAGTGCCGCAGCTGCAGGAGAGGTGCAAGCGCCACATGAAATGGCCTGGGGGACTGGATTCGCCCCGTGGGTCTTGTGCTTGACACATGTGCTGTAGAGGGATGAAGAGAATACCAACCTCCAGCTCAACCAGAAAAAAAAAGTTAGACCACTAGGAGGATGCTAACCCATGACTCCTATGGTATTCTAAAAAGGGGGGAGGGCTTTTATTCACCACCACTTGCTTGGTTGAGTGTTTGTGTGGTATCTTGTGCAAGCATGCAGTGAGGAGGGAAGAGAACCCAAAAACTCAATATACATACCACCTTTTCTGCTGCAGTGCCCTACCATTTCTTCCCACTATCTCTCAACTTAGAAGGATAAAATTTCTTTTGCAAGAGCACTGGGGCATGCATCTCCTATTATGCTTCCTGTTTAAAAGAGTAAACAGATTTACCCTCTTCCCACCAAGGCTAGGCCCCTGGAATAATGGTCTTTCCATTTCTCCATATTGCTTGAACAATTGTCATACTGCTCAGTAGGGTTAGGTTTTGTGAGACAGGCGTTCCTACCACTGCTGAGAATTACAAGAGCTGTACATTGCACAAATGGTCTTTTCTTACAGATAAATGTAAGAAAAGACCATCAGTTTATTTGTAGGCTAGTTTTCTGTGGTGAGCCATGCTCAGGGTCACTCAGGTCAGAAAGGTCTACAAGAATAAAATGAAAGATTTTAAGCTAATTCCTCCACAAACAGCTGCTGTTGCTATATGCTGTTTGGTCAGCTTCAATATACAGTCAGCCCTCCACATTTGCAAGTTTAACTTTCCTGGATTTGATTATTTGCGAGTTTCTTCAACTCCTGCCCCCTCAACTCAAGCACTTCTTTTCTGGGGGAACATTCCGTCTTGGCAGCTTTGATCACACTGCACAGCACTTTAAAAACTCACCTCCAGTCCTCCTCTTTCACCAGATGCTGACCAACTAAAAATGGCTTGCAGCCCAATTTCTCAGCACCACAAACCCTCTCTCATTTCCTCCCCAACACCCAAGGAAGGAGATGGGTGAGGGAGAGGAAGTATAGAGCCTCCATGTCAATCCACTCCATTCCCCTGACCTTGTTTGGATCCTGGGTGCCCATTCCCTCCACCATGCCTTGGCCCCCTTCCCACAGACCCACACATTTTGATATTTGTGTTTTTTCCACTTTCGTGGGTATCCTGTGCCTCTGACTCTAGCAAACGTGGAGGGCCAACTGTATAGCAACACTATGACTGAGATACCCTCCCAAAGAACCTGTTATTAACAGCCCTGTTTAGGACTTGCAAGTTCAAGGCTTTGGCTTCCTTGATTGAGTTGACCCATTGGTAATGTGGTCTTCCTCTTTTCCTACTGCCTTCAACTTCACCAAACATTATTGTCTTTTCCTGTGAACCACATCATCTCATGATATGTCCAAAGTACTTTAGTTAAGTCATGTTGATTTCTAGGGAGAGTTCAGACTTGATTCGTTGTCGTACACATTTCTTTGTCTTTTTGGCAATCTATTGTATCCACAGAGAACCAGCATGATGTAGTGGTTTGAACATTGGACTATGTCTCTGGAGAACAGGGTTCAAAATTCCACTTAGCCATGGAAGCCTACCTGGTGACCTTGGGCAAATCACATTCTGTCAGTCTCAGAGGATGGCAAAGGCAAAGCTCCCTCTGAAGAAATCTTGCCAAGAAGACCTAGTGATAGGTTTACCTTAGCATCGTCATAGTCAGAAATAACTTGAAGGCATATCACAACAATTGTATCCATAGATCTCTCTTTCTGTACCATATCTCAAATGAGTTGATTTTTCCCTCATGTCAGCTTTCTTTACTGTCCAGGTTTCACATCTCTATACATAAATCAGAGATAACATGGTCCAGATGATCCTGACTTTGGTATTTAATGATATATCTTTATACTTTACAATCTTGCCTAGTTATGTCATAGCTACTCTTTCAAAGCTTTGTATTCTTGGCTTGGGTCTCCATTTTGATTGATGACTGAGCTATAGTATAATTTTTTTAAACAATGTTGATGTCTTCATCATCCACTTTTTAAGTTAGGTAAATCATCTATGGTCATTATTTTTGTTTTCCTAATATTCAACTTAAAAAAGCAAAAACAGGAATCCAGTTTCATCTTTGAGACTAACTGGTCTATTCTAGCACAGGTTTTCCTGGACTCCAGCCACTTCTTCAGATGCACTCCAGATCAATCCACTTCATTCAGCTGTACCTCTGCTTCTGAACTTTCTTCCTTAACAATCATCTGTTATTTTTCCGAGTCTTTGCTACTATCTGCTAGTGATATGGTGTTATTTGCATATCTTAAATTGCTGATTTTTCTAACAATTTTTCCATAAACATACCCAATTAACAGAATAAAGAAACCAAGAATCAAGTCCAGTCTATTAAGTAATTCACACTAGGGCTTAATAAAAACAACAACAAAACAAAAGCACTGAATAGCAACAAAACCAGCACATTTTATTTAAATGCTGCTCTTTTGCAATATTCTCTAGGCCACTTCAGCACCAAGAACAGCTTTTGTAGGTGGAATCCATCAGCTTTCCATCCTCCCAGGTGAGGAGAAAACAAACAAGACAGCCAGAGGCCAGGCCCTGGAGGACTCAGAGATAATTTTGGCAAATCTGATGCAGGAGTTGTTAATGTCTTGGACTGGAGATCGTACTTGAAACAATGTTTTTCATGCAGGAGGCCAGTCTACTCTTGTTCAAGGAACAAAATGTATTCTCATCAAAAGTAAACATGGTCTGAAGAAGGTGACTAGAAGAGGTGCTCCTCCCTTCAAAAGGATGAACTTGTACAGTTTATATTTTCTGTATGCCACAAAATTCTTTGTGCAATGACAAAGGCAAGGGACTTCATCTCTCCTGGAAGATATCTCTTGCAAAGTAATATTCCGCTTGGCATTTCACAGGGCAGAGATCTAGCAAAGAAAACAGGCTCTTGGCTGAACTCTGGTTATTCCTGACACAGATTAATTTGCCCTTTGAGCAGATCGTGTCTTCCAATCCTTCCATTTTCTTTGAACTCTTTCCTGTCTGCAGCATTTTCAAATGAGTCTTGGGACTGCAGGAAGGTAACAAAAACCTTTAGTCGTTATTTTCTTTTGAGATGGATAGATTTGTCATGTCAAGAACCACAGGAGGAGGGGAGAGAGAGAGAACAGGAGGACAACTGTTGTTCAGTTTGCCACAGTGGCTTTCTTTCAGTAGTTCTATGGGAATGCCACTTCCTGAAACAATCTCCAATGTATGCAATTACATCATTGTTATGTGCTCAGAGAACTGTGTGTATTTGCCCTGCCAGCTTCTCTTCCTTGCTCCCTTTGGTACTGTAATCAGCATTGCCTATTCATGTATCACGAGCATGTGTTCTCTTGACTGTCTGTCAAGACTTTGTTACAGAGACAGTGGGAGCTGCTGTCATTTTATCCATTACGAGACAATGATGGAAAATGTTGGCCTCCCTCTTGAACAAGCTTGATATAATGGTAATGGGGGCACAAAGTCTCAATAAAATATTGCTGTTGGAGAAGTTCAAGAACAGGGATTGGCAAGCTGTGTCCTCCCAGGCATTTTTAGGCTGCAACTCCCAGCAGCCTTAGCCAGCATAGCCAGGGGTGAGCAATGCCAGGAACTGAAATGTAAGAACACCCGAAAGGCCCCACCTCTCCTACCAGATGTGTGATTTTTTGTAAATTGAACTTATTAATGACCAGAGAACACGACTAGGGTCACACTGGCTGGAGACATGCTCTGAGTCATGAAAGTTCACATAGGATTATGCAGAAAACCTGACGCTGATGGGTTTGTGTTAATCCCTTCACCGTTTTAGGCTTTTGGCATTTCTGAATACAACGAAAGGTGAACTGCTCAGATTGGTGAGCAATCAGAGACCATCCCTTGATCTTATCCAATGGATAAGATCCCTATACACCCTAATATCCCTATACACCCTATCTGACTGAACGTTAAGGGACATCATGAGTCTCATCAATAATTTGTCACCCTGCAATTAAGCAATCAGCCCATTCTGGACCCCTTTGTCAATCCTGTGGGAAAGCCATTATAGATTTGTCACTGCACCCCTTCAGGGCAGGAAACAGAGTATAAAAACCCTAGCTTCAATCCCAGCCTTCTTGTAGTTGGAGGCTACATATGTAATATGTCATATGTGGTGCCCCAGACTGCCGTTCCTCTGTGCTATCTTCAGATACTGTCTGAGTCACTCTGCTGTGACCCCTTTTTCAGGACTGGTAAATATCACACTTCCCACCCAATCTGTCTCCGTCCAGTCTTTCCTGACTTACTCTCCAATAGCCTTATATGGTTCTTACAAGTGTCTGATCTCTTGTGTGTTTGTCAATCTGGATATAACACGTTGTTAACTTTAACTGGAGTCCTCTCTACAGTTAGTACAGGTGAAAGGAGCTTGCCATTACCCTCTTCTCACAGGCCTCTTGTGAGCTACAGTTCCCCCAAATTCTAAGGAGAAGCTGGCATTGGAAGTGGACCATAATATCCTTTACTTCTTAAGGTAACAGCTACAAGTTGCCCACCTCTATTCTACAACAGATTTAGAACTGTGCAGCTCTCTAGATTGTATTGAACAGTAGTTCCCACTATGTCTCACTATGGGAATTGTTAGCAAGGGCTGCTGGCAGTAGCAGTTCAGCAACATCCAAAGAGCTGCACAATTCTCACTTCTGTTTTACAAGGTGATATGGGATATGCCTTAGATCTAGGTGAGGCTGGCTCTTCTTGTGTCCCTCCCCACCCCTCCCCTGGAACTTTAAACTTCTTGAGTCCTCTGAAGTGGAAAGAGATAGAAATTTAAGCAAGCTTCTTAGCTGCTTCTAAATAACTCATTTCAAGCTGTATGACACCAACATGAAATTCATGATGTTGGAAGAAATTTGGTGGCTCTTTGGGACAGAATATTGGGTGAGATTCAGGAACACTGGGCCACTTCCCCACTCTGCCCAACATTGCTGCGAAGAGAACAATATTCTTTGCTTGTCTCCCAGTCACAGGGTCCACCAACAGATGCTAATGGTGGATGAAATCAAGATGTCAATTTCCTCTGTACCCTACCCATGAAGACTTCTGATGGATTCTCCCTCAGGGTTGTTCACGTGGACACCAGTCCAAGGCTTCTATCATTCACTTTGCTATTTTTAAACCGTTCCTTGGAAGTTACCTGAATGGTCAAAAGCTGGGCACTGTCTGCTTTTTCTTTTTCAGTCTCTTTAAATTATTCTCAGTGTGGTTTTGTGTCAGATTTAACAGCACAACCAATTAGTTACCACCAGGGAAGCTTCATATCATTTGTGGAAGATATAAGATTATTCAGACAGAAGAACTGATAGTTTCAAGTAGCTGGAAGTTAACGCCACCATATAAAGCATTATTGTCTTCCCACAGAATCCTTCTGTCCTGGGGAGCACAGCTGCAATGAAAATAAATGCTCTCTTTTTTATCCCTGTTTATTTATTTTATAATTACAGGCCTTAGGAAAGCTCTGTCACACAACACTTGCTCTCTGATGGCATTTACTAGGCCCCACAAACGGAATTCTAACTTCCATTTTTACTTCCCCATTCTGAGAGGAATTAAGTGTAAAAGCAGGCATTCAGGTCAATGGAATCAGGATTCCCATATGCATACCACTGTGTTCCTTGCTCACTAAAGTTAATGGTTTTGGTTCTGACATTGGCAGAATGAGGACTGCACTCAAGACGTTCTGTCCTGACATGAAGAGCTAGAGTTGTGTAGTGGTTCAAATGTTGGACTAGGGCTCCAAGAGACCTGGGTTTGAACTTCTACCCAATCATGGAAAGCTACTGGGTGATCTTGGGCAAGTCATACTTTCTCAGCCTAAAAGGAAAGTGATGGCAAATGTCATCATCTGAATAAATCTCACTAAGAAAAGCCTAGGAAAGAGTTGACACAGGTCGGTGTTGACTTGAAGGCACATAACAACAACAACAACAATAACAATAACAACAAATCCTGATGCTGATTTGAAGGAGGCCTTAGGTTGAGGCATCTGGTTAGCTTAGATAAAGTCTAGGCCTGCTCAGATAAATACTTTCACACATTGAAGAAATGGAATCGTGGCTACCATGTACATCCTTTGAACACCAACAGGCCCTCTAGGGATCAGGATCAGTGAAAGGGACCTCTGCATGTACGTATGTATGTATGCATGCATGTATGTATAGGTGCCCTCTCACATGGACATTGAACCCACCAGCCTAAAAAGTTGTTGTCATCTCCTTTCTGCATGGAGGTACACTTATAGTATGGCTGGATTATCCCCATTTTAAAAAAACAAAAACAAAAAACGTTTGTGTTTGGAAGACCACCATAGAGGCCCTTTCACACTATACAATCATAGTGCCTATGATTCTACTTCAACTGGCACGGCTTCATCCTATGGAATCCTAGGGTTTGTAGTTTCGACAAAGGCACTAGAAGAGCTCTCTGGCTGGGTTCTAAATGCCTCTCCTTAAATTGTCAATGAGAGCCAGTGTAGCATTGTGATTTGAGTGTTGAACGATGACACTGGAGACGAAGGTTTGACTCCCTGCTCAGCCATGAAACCCATTGTCTGACCTTGGTGAGTCTCACACACACTCAACTGCGGAAAACCCTGTGATAGGTTCACCTTAGGGTTGCCATAAGTTAGAAATGACTTGAAGGCACACAATAACAAGCTGTCAATCTCAGAATTCCATGGGATGTTGCCATGGCAGTTAAGGTGGAATCATAGCACTATAATTGCATAGTATAGTCTACTAACATTCTGAACATTCATAGCTGTTCCTGTATCTGAATGAAAGTCTGTGTATATTCTTGTATGTGTATGTGTAGATATACATATAAATGTAAAAGTGGAGCAAAGAACATACCTGTTTAAGCAGAAGCAAGGCAAACTTACTTGCTTTCCTCAAGTGCACAGTATTTTCTCCCTTAGGGAGTTTTCATGTTTTGCTTTCCCTCTCTGACAGAATGTCAGTGAGAAGATGTCTCTATGACTCATGGAGGGAAAAGGGCAGAATCAAGCGGGAGGGACTTTAGCATCAGCCAGCCCTGTTTGGGGAGATATCATTCATGGCTTTGCAGGTTCATTGTGCTTTGTGATGTCAACTGAGTTTCAAGAGCAGCTGCATTTGGAAAGCTATAAATATTTCCCTGTAATAATAGGATAAGTGGAGGAATTTCCCACTTCTTACCTACCTTTTATCTGCACCTGGAGCCACTTGTGTGGTGCTCAAAGACTCCTTCCTTTGCTCCAGAAATTAAGTCCACCATCTGTTTCAGTTTTGTGGAATGTTTTAACTTGTTCTTGCTCCTTCCCTCCCTCCCTCCCTCCCTCCCTCCCTTTCTGTCTTTTGTGTGCACACGCACACACAGATGTGAAAAAATGCCCTTTCATCAGCTTGCCATCTTGACAAGACAATAAATCTCTGCATCACTATGGAGCGGCACTACATCTCTTCAAACATAGGAATTAGCCCTTCATATGTTAAAGAAAAGAAAAGCACCAATCGCCAAAAGTGTATGAAACTGGGGTGAGGTGGAGGACTTACTGTA
The DNA here is from genome assembly GCA_030412105.1 of Cyclura pinguis. Classification (NCBI taxonomy): domain Eukaryota; kingdom Metazoa; phylum Chordata; class Lepidosauria; order Squamata; family Iguanidae; genus Cyclura; species Cyclura pinguis. The sequence goes on along the minus strand of CM059600.1, from coordinate 93,019,557 downwards.
AAGGTTTTCAGGCCAAGAACCATTCTGGAAATGGTCCCGAAAAGAAAGAGCAGGAGCTTCCAACTTTTGTGTGTATGTGTGTGGCAAGCTTGTCAAGTTTTCTATAGACTCTATGAGTCATCCTTTCTAATGCCCTTGATATACAATAATGAAAGACAGATCACATGCACTTGGCTTATGAAATGGTCATTCTTAAATGAGATGTGAGGGACAGTATGGCCTTGAACACTGTGCCAACATAAGAGAGGAACAGGCAAGTACAACAAGCACAAAGTACTCTGTGCCTAATGGAACAGCCAGCTTGCATCCAGTAAGATTGGAAATACCTAAGAAAATACAGAATATACCCAGATGTAAATAGCGGCTGAGAGCTGCAATGGTGTTTATAGTAAGGCTTAAGTGACTGAACTCTGGGCCAAAAACTCCCCAGCCCAAATTACATCTCTCCCATGAACCATACGCTTCTATTATCCCAGATTGGCAGGAGAAGGCCTGATTAATTCTCTGTCACCCCATTTTTTCCCCAGCTGCTTTTAAAATGCTCCAGTTTCTCTCCTCTTCCCGCTTCCCCCCTCATCTCGGCTTGCTTCAGTTGCTACAAACTGAGTTCAAAGTCCAGCCGAAATTTGTGCTCAGTTAACTCAGCAGAGGGGAGAGGAGAGGCGAGGGCAGGGCAGACTCTAGCCTTTCTCAGTAGCCTTGGGCAAAAGCAGACTGCTGCCAGCCTCTCATAGCTGTTTGTTCTTCTTTAATAACTGTGACCATCTTGATCACACTGTAATGTTGCCTGGCCACGTGTCTCCCGGTTTTCATCTGTGAAACATTGGAGGGTATGATGATCTCAGTAATAACCTTTGGAAAAAATTAGTTTCCAGAGGACAACTTCCACAATTCCCCAACTCAGTAGCCATGCTGTTTGTTGTATAGTAAAATGCTCTGAACACCAAAATTCTTTTTCAAGTGCTATATAAACATCATAATTAATATTACTGGTACAAAGGAAATAAATAACTGTGATTCATAACTAAGTCAACCCGCCAGGTGTCCAAATGGTGGCCTCACATAGTATTTCAGAGCTGAAAAACTTTTAAAAGAGCAATTTAAAATTAGTCTTTCTTTCATCTAACATTTAGGAACTTGATTAACTGCTCATAATAATGAAAAGGTAAATGTTAAATTGTCATAATAGTATTTTTTCACTTTCAATTGCATGCCAGTCTTTTTAACATCTGCTGGCATTACTTTTTCTTAGATTGGAAAATGTAGATTTTATTGTTGTGATATTATATTTTTAAACTATAGTTACAGAATAAAGTAAAACTATAGTTACAGAATAAAATGAAGTGAAGCCCCAACATTTAATATTTATTTGAATTTCCGACACTGAATTCTGAATGTAGTTGGTAACTCTGTTGTCAGGTTTTCATCACCAAGTTCGGCTTACAGACAAATCTGAGAATAAGAATAAGAAGAAAAGAAGTCACTTTGGTTAGTCAAATTAGTCAAATGCGAGGACAGTCAGAACAACATATGATGGATGGCTATTTCAAAGGGGAAAAAAGCTCTTTCAGCTCTTAAGATTTAATTACAGTAGTTTTCAAAACATATATACTAATATTAGTTAGAGAGGGGCATGCCTCAGAATGACTCAGATTTTGGGGAAGGATTGGAATAGCAATTACTTGATACTTTTCTGAGCCACCCAAAGCTAAGAAAACCAGTCACCCAGATGACTGAAGTTCAAGTCCCACCCAATTCCTGCACTGTTTTCTCCCTTCCCCCTTAAGGCATTACCAAGTCTGGCAGTGGGGGAAGCAATGGTGGCATGCGTGGAGAGATTTTTTTTTTTTTCTTTTGCTTGCTTTCCCCCACCTGGCAACCAGCTATGCCTGGATGACCAAGTCCTCCCCAGACCTCTGGCTCTTAGGAGAACTCCCATCTCTCATGAGTCACCCTAAACATTGCATATCACTGAGCCAGCATGCTTGGGTGGGCATGGAAAGGAACAATGCTTTCTCCTTGCCTGTCTTTATTCATGCCACTGTCTGGCTAGAGCAGAACTTCAGGGGAACCGCCCTAGAAGTTAGGGCCTGGCATTGGCGTCTTTCTTCCGTGCCTCAGGATAAGGAGAGGATTCCGGGGTGGGGTGGGGGGAGTGCTGCCTTGAAAACACCCCCCCCCCCCAGCTGCAACAGACTGTTCCAGGCATCTGCCTGGCTCTTACCTCTCCCTCTCAAACTTTCTCAAACCATGGCTGCCACCAACACCCAGTTTGAGGGGATGGATCCATGAAAGAAATACTGAGCTGCCTTAGAATCTGCTGTCTCAGAAGTCAGTGATTGTTCTGCTACAGAATTACTGCCATGTTACTTTTCATATCTTGTTTCCGGTTCTTTTTCTACCTTCCTTACCCTACCCTAAATTGTTGGTACTGCAATCTAACTTCATTTCTTTCTTTTGAGGTACACACAGGTCACATCCTGCCTAGGAAAAAGCTTGATAGAAATGTCTTTCTTCTTCAGTGATTCAGTTTTTTTCAAAAAGTTTGATCTTTCCTCTTTTCCTTCTACCCTACCCCAGCAATTCCTGGCTAAACATTTTCTCACTAAACAACTCTTGACTAAACATTGTTCCCTTTTCTCTCTCTTTCTCTGTCATCTTCTTTCTCTGTCTTCCTCACTCCACAACTCCTGTCTCCAGTCTTCTTCTCTCTCCTCCTAGCTGCACTTACCTTCCTTCCTTAACCTGCTTTTTTTTCATCCTTTTTTTTATGCCTCCTCCCTTCCCCACTTGGCTTCATTTATCTTTTCTCCTTCCCAGCCCTCTCTTTCTTCCACTCCTCCTCTTTCTCCTTCTACCCACTCTTCCTAATTTTGCTCATCATCTTCTTTCTCCTTCCCTTCTGCATCTCTTGACTCTCTAACTCTTTGTCCCTTTGCCCACTGAAAAAACCCAACAACGCACCATCACCACAACAAAAATATCTTGCAACCATGAGCAGGGAATGTTGAGTTCCCTGCATTTTGACATTGTAAGTAATATTAAATAAAATAAGACATGCTTCTGGGTAGACAAGCACAGATAAGATTGACTTGTGTTGGGTCTCCCTCAGAGATACTAGCAGGACTGGAGTGTTACAGCTTGGCACACCTGCAGTTCTGTTGGTGCAGCCTCAGTTGTTTGCACTGAACAGTCAGCCTCCTTAGATAAGGCAGGCAACAGACACTTGACAGCCGCTGGAAACAATGCCGATCACCCGCTTCATGAAAGACATCCAAGGGAACATGGAACATGAGTCAGCAGTGTGATGTGGCAGCCAAGAAAGCCAATGCAATTCTCGATTGCATCAATAGGAGTATGGTGTCTAGATCGAGGGAGGTACCGGTACCACTCTACCCTGCTTTGGTTAGACCTCATCTTGAATACTGTGTCCAGTTCTGGGCACCCCAATTCAAGAAGGACATGGTCAAGCTGGAGCAAGTCCAGAGGAGGGCGACCAAAATGGTGAGAGGCCTGGAAGCCAAGCCCTATGAGGATAGACTTAGAGAGCTGGGTATGTTTAGTCTGCAGAAGAGAAGGTTAAGAGGGGACATGATAGCCATGTTTAAATATTTGAAGGGATGCCATGTAGAGGAGGGAGTGGGCTTGTTTTCTGCTGCTCCAGAGACCAGGACCAGGAGCAATGGATTCAAGCTGCAGGAAAGGAAATACCACCTGAACCTCAGGAAGAACTTCCTGATGGTCAGGGCTGTCCGGTAGTGCAATATGCTGCCTCGGAGTGTAGTGGAGTCTCTTTCTTTGGAGGTTTTTAAGCAGAGGCTGGATGGCCATCTGTCAGGAGTGCTTTGAGGGTGTTCCTGCATGGCAGGGGGTTGGACTGGATGGCCCCTGTGGTTTCTTCCAACTCTACATTTCTATGATTCTATGATTCTTCTCATTCAGGGAGGTAATGGTACCACTGTATTCTGCATTGGTTAGGCCTCATTTGGAATACTGTGTCCAGTTCTGGGCACCTCAATTCAAGAAGGATATTGACAAGCTGGAAAGTGTCCAGAGGAGGGTGACCAAAATGGTGAAGGGTCTGGAAGCCATGCCCTATGAGGAACGGCTTAGGGAGCTGGGTATGTTTAGTCTGCAGAAGATAAGGTTAAGAGGGGTCATGATAGCCATGTTTAAATATTTGAAGGGATGTCATGTCGAGGAGAGAGTGGGCTTGTTTTCTGCTGCTCCAGAGATTAGGACAAGGAGCAATGGACTCAAGCTGCAGGAAAGGAGATTCCACCTGAACCTCAGGAAGAACTTCCTGACAGTTATCGCTGTCTGGCAGTGGAATATGCTGCCTCAATGGAGTGTGGTGGAGTCTCCTTCTTTGGCGGTTCTTAAGGAGAGGCTGGATGGCCATCTGTTGGGAGTGCTTTGATGTGTGTTCCTGCATAGCAGGGGGTTGGACTGGATGGTCCCTGGGGTCTCTTCCAACTCTATGATTCTATGATGTCATTTCAGGCCTGTTCCTGTCGTGTCCCCAGCCATTGTGATCATGCATTATGTATGACCAGAAAAAACCTGGTAATAGGCCCCTTTTGTGTGACAATTGCATTGGCTAGGGCTGTGTGGGAAAGGTAGAAGCACTATCTAGGCATTTTTTCCCCTCAGTGCAGCACAGGAAGAGGCTGTCTGCACCGTGGAAGGAAGGAACACATCCCAGCTGCTACTATCTGCCAGCAGCCAGCTGGGTGCAGAAGGGTAGCCTTCGGGACACACTTCCATCCCAGCATAGGCACTCCTGGGATGATGCCAGGACATTGCAGGCAAGGTGCAGAAAGGACCACAGTGATTTGCACTGTGTACCATGCGTCAATGCACATCAGTCCCAATGCGCATCAGGCACTTCTGCTGGTGTCTCATTACACATCTTCATAATTCATTACAGTGGTTTCTTAGTGCCTCTGCTACTTACCAAATATATGTTAGGTCATGCTATGTAACTGGTTATACAGGATTCTGGCAAATATTATTATGATTGTGGTAAATATTTGGGGTATTAATTCTGCAAACTAACTGCAAAATAAAGAAAATGTCTCCAGTCAGAGCTCCTGATTAATGAGAAAGCTTTCTTTTTGCTTGGAAAAGTTTCTTTGGATGGACTATAACTCCTACATGTTGTTAAAAGCAGTGCTTGTGAAACTGTCAACAACTGGAAAGCTTGGGGTGTCTTTTGTTGCTGTCACTGTTCAAATAGAGCTTGGGAACTTTTTATTGATTGGACTACAACTCCTATGTGTTCTTAAAAACCATGCACACAAAGGTGTTAAAGCCGGGAAAAATTTGTTTGTTTGTTTCTGCAAAAATGCACAGCTTGGAAAATTTCCAACCAGATAAATATTTTCTCATTTATTAAATTGGAATGAAGTGCTCTGAGCAACTGTGGTTGTGCTTAGTGTACCATGCTTGATAATGTCCCCAGGGGTGTCTTTCAGTCTCAAGTTTGAGCCTTGAAATTTCAGGGCCTGGGATCCCTACGTCTGTCTATGCTAAAGAGGAGGAGGGTTTTTTTTTTTCTCCTGGACCAGGGGATGGTTGACAAAGCTCTCTGGAGGCTGAAGAGGGTTGGTAGGAAGAACAGAATTATTCCCTGGCTCACCTTTTCTTTCAAACTGGAGGAGAATTTAAGGACTTAAAGGCTCACCTCTTCTCTTACTCTTCTTTCACCCCATATACCCACTTGGGCAGATAGTAACAGCATGATATCTTTAGAGTACAACAGTGTGTTCATTCTGTGTGATATAGACAACATACGGAAATAAGCAATATTTTGCCATTTGGGGACAGAATAATTTGCCTACAAAGTAATAATGAGAAAGCTAAAAGACAGACTGGGGGCCTTTCCACACTCCACTGTTGTAGTGCTACTATTCCACTTTCAATGTCATATGGAATCCTGGGGTTTGTAGTTTAGGGCAGGTATTTAGAATTCTCAGCCAGAGAGCTCTTTGGCCTCAGAAACTACAAATTCCAGAATTCCACAGGATGTTGAAAGTGGAATAATAGCATTATAACAGTGGAGTGTGGAAAGGCCCTGGGATGTATTCTGGCTGAGTTGGCACTCATTTCCTATCCTAATTCTTGATGCAGTAACTGTGTGGAGCTTTGTAATCAAGGTACACAAACATATTCCAATGTATATATAGTTGTACCTACAAGTTAAGTCATCCTGGCAGATCCTATTTATCTTATCCATCTTCCACAAAGACAGTATTTAATTGTTTCTTTGAATCTGGATTTATCTACTAATTAGACATTGATCTTCCCTTGCTTCTCATTTTTGAATCAGTACTTTCTTCTTTTTATTCAATAAGAAGCTGGTGTAAAGTTTTGAAGGGATATTTAACAGCCTAACTGAAAAGTAATCATTAGAATATGTTTCATTTCTTTTTTCTTTTTTGTTTTGAGTAACACTGGTTCCCACTACACTTGAAGATTGTTTCTCTACATTTTTGTTAAAGAGGGTGCCCACAGATTCCTCTCAATATTGGACTTATTGTAGCAGACCACAGGTAGAGTTTGAAAGCAGAATATATTGCTCTGATAGAACATTTCAAACAATTGCACTGAAATTATTGCTTATATTCTGCACTGTGAGAGTTTCTCTCACACTGTGAGACTGTCTTCCTGAAAGATGCCTGTTTTAAAAGGGCAGAAATAATGAGAGTCATTTATGGGGAAAATAATTGTTCCCCTTCTCCTTATTTTGGAACCCATATTTTGGGGAGCGCTTGATTTATCTTTGGCCAGTTCACTGGTTCTGTTCACTTAAAAAGGGAGTGACTTTTTATTCTGCTCTGGTAGGATTGCTATGGTTATCACAAAGCATGCTATCACAAGACAGTTTCTGCTGAAACAATACACTGCCTTGTTACAACTTAATTTTAAATGTACCCGTGAGTGGGGCTTTGGACAACTTTGGTGAATATCTTCCTCCAGAAATTTCTTCCATGTTTTCTTTCCAGTGAATTGTAGTGAATTTTATTGGACAATTTAATCTCTTTTAAACTGTCATATTTTGTGAATTTTTACTATGTGTTTCTTAATTTGTTGTTGAGTTGATTTGAGTCTTGAGTCAGGGATAGTAGTCGCAGCAACAGCAGCAGCAGCAGCAGTAGTAGTAATAGTAGTAGTAATAGTAGTAGTAATAATAATTCTGAAACAGTGTACCCACTTGTACTTTCTATTACACTGGCAGTAGGAGAAGTAGTTTTTTTTTTAAATCTTCCTAGTGACACAAATTCATAACAATACGAAGAATCAGGAAAACACATTCTGCTTCTCTTGATTCTGGTCCTAAGCATTATAAAACTAGAGACTTTTAGTGCACTTTAATTGAGCACAATGGGGACTTTCTGTGGGAAGTTGCCCACACTGGTTGAGCAAGCAGACATGTGCAGCAGTGAGTGTATTTGGGGAAGTATGGTAATGAAATGCATTGCTCAAGACTGTGTATTGTCATATAACCTGCAGCGCTGGAGGAAGTGAGATCTTTTGCAAGGAGCAATGTTTGGCCAAAGTGTAAACGTGTGGAACTGAGTCAGTGAGAGATTAGTTGAGTAGCTTAATAGTCATCAAAAAGATTCATTCTTACAAAATTACAAGATCCTCATTAGTAGCTTTAGGAACTGAGAACGGATTGCAAACACTACAGGGAGACATTTATTTATTATTTATTTAACACTTCACCTTTGTCCCAGGATAGAACCCTAAGGTAATTAAGGGGATTAAATGGTGAGTTAGGTTTATTACCGATTTAGGTTTATTATTTATCACACCCCTATATATTTTTATATACACACACACACACACACACACACACACACACACACACAATATATATTAATTTAAAACTATTCCATCAATCTGCAAGGGGTCAAAAACATGCCTTGCAGACTATGGAATATTTTTTTAAATGTATACTGGAAAGGAATCCATTATTGTTTTACCTTTCCTTTAGACCCGCACTGTCTTGCTGAGCACATTTAGTGAAGAAAACATAACAAAAAGTTTGCTTCAGTTACTAAAATTTTCAGATATGTTTACCCCCTGTGTAAACAATCTGAAGAGATTTTTCTTCACAGAAAGGAGTTCCATTTGGATCATTGCCCTCAGAGTTCACTGTTTGCTTGCTGGATATCTCTTTAATGACCAGCACCAGGGCCAGCCTGACTGATCTTGTACGGTGTACTAGTTGGTCTGGGTGACGAGAGGACAACAGTGGAATACAGGAGAGGGGGACAGAAGCACCAAAAATCAAACAACCACAGTGTTGCAATAAGAGGTGGCCAGAAACCCACTTCTGGTTTTAAATACCAGTATGTTTGAGTATTGGAGTGGGACTCTGGAGATCAGGGTTTGAATCTCCACTCAGCCATGGAAACGCACTGGGGGACTTTGGGCAAGGCGTACACTGTCAGCCTCAGAGGAAGGCAAAGGCAACTGCCCTGAACAAAGCATGCCAAGAAAACCTTGATAGGTTTGCCATTAAGTCAGAAATGATCTGAAGGCCCGCAACAACATTTTTAAAAAAAGTTAAATAGGGCATCCCCCCCCATTGCATCCCATTTAAAAAGTGAATTGTGGCTCCCAGAAAATTCCAAGAGAGGAGATTACCTCTTTCATTGCCTGAAAAAGAGCAGTCCAGGGAGTCTGGAAGGGCCAAGGGCAGCCACTGATTTGGGTAATCTAGGTAATCAATTACCGTAACACAAAATGCCTGACTGGGATCCTGGATCAGGAGACATGCTGTACATACGTAACTGTGGTATGTTTCCCATCGAACTCCCATCAAAGCTCTCCTTTTCTCTGCAGCAACGGCATCATCTCCAGGAACCTCTGCAGGACTCCCGTCCGGAGGATGCCTGTCATAATACATCCAAGCTATTGGAACATAGTTGAAGGCTTCTCTGCTGTTCCATCTACTCTCCACCAGCCTGGAAATGGTTATGTTGGGAGACAGCTGCAGAGAAAAAAAGTACAGGTTACAGAATCACAGCCTCCACAATAAAAAAACTGTGATGGTATAAGTTGGATTTGCACCATCATAACTGCCAACCTCTATTTCCATTTCCCAACTTGCTTAGCACTTGTCGGACTGGTGTTCTATATTTCTTATGATAGACTTGAAAATATGCTATCTTTTCTTAAAATCAGCCCTAGTTTTGTTTAAATAGGTCTTGGATGCTCCTTGCACCTCTGTCCCATAGCAGCCCTCAGTTGTTTCAACCCCAAGAAGCCACGCAGGATCCTAAGAACATGAAATTACAGCTCACGTAATACAACAAAGAACCAACAGTGGGTTTGTGAAATATAAGCTGGCACCTGATTTTGCTGTTTAATTCTTTAAAATATTTAGCAGACAAAAAGATTTCAAAGGTGGACTGGAGGGAAGTTCCTTTTGGTGGGGGGACTAGTTTTTTTCTGTGACACTCTCTCAATACCCTTTCAAGCTCTGGACAGATCTCAGAGTAGAATCTGCCTCACCACTTTGGTGGTACTATCAGCAGTGGAGGCCAGTGGTCTGTGAAGCATGCAACTATGGGAGAACTGGGAGGTCACTGCTGCTCTTTCACCCTTCTCCTCCTCCTCCTCCAATCACAAAGCTGGAAGAGACTACAAGGAGCATTGAGTCCAACCCCCTGCTATGAAAGCATTTCTGACAGATGGCCATCCAACCTCTGTTTAAAAACTTCCAAAGAAGGAGACTCCATCACACTCCGAGGCAGTGCATTCCATCGTTGAAGTGCTCTTACCATCAGGAAGTTCTTCCTAATGTTTAGATGAAACCTCCTTTCCTCAATTTTGAAGCCAGTGCTCTGTGTCCTAGTTTCTGGAGCAGCAGAAAACAGGCCTGTTCCATCTTCCATATGACATCCCTTCAAATATTTAAACCCAGTTATCATGTTGCCTCTTAGCCTTCTCTTCTCCAGGCTAGATGTACCCAGCTCCCTAAGCTGGTCCTCATAGGGCATGGTTTCTAGGTCTTCTACCATTTCGGTCACTCTCCTCTGGAGACATTCCAGTTTTTGCTGTTGTCGTTGTCATTGTTGTCCTCCTCCTCCTCCTCCTCCTCCTCCTCCTCCTCCTCTAAATCCAGTAAATGAATGTAACTGTGAAAGAATGTAGTTCTTATGTGCATTCAAGTCAACTGCAACTTATGGTGGCCTCATCCTAGATTGATAGATTGATTGATTTTTGGGCACAACCTTTTAGAGAAGGTTTGTCACTGCTTTCCCCTCAGGTTAAAAGAGTGTGGCTTGCCCAAGGATTTCAATTGCTGAGCGGGGATCTGAATCCTGGTCTCCTGGGGTCTGACACTCAAAACCTCTACGCCGCACTGATTGTGAAAGAATGCAAGTATTAAAAACACATTCTGTGGTCATTCACCGTGGCGCAACTCTTTAGGTGCCCAGTCAAAAATAGTTTGGGGAAAGGGAAATCAAGGATTTGCTCCCCACAGATCCCCTCAAAATCCACATAAGGATGAAGGGAAAGTAAGTTTGGGGTGGAGGGAAGGGACAGAGGTCATACCTGCCATTTCAGGTTTCTCTCTCACCCCGTTATTTCACAGCTGCTATGCTTTGTAGTTGTGCATTGGAAAAGCACATCAAAGAACATCACTGGTTGCCTTCCTTTGAATCCAACCAAAGTCCCTAAGAGGCAAGAGCCAGGAAAGAGAAGAAGGAAACCAGAAAGCTAGAAAGAAGGGAGGGGAGGTGGGAATTGTAAGAAAGACTCTGTACAAGGAGGAGGTACAAAACAGGTTTAGCCGCTTTCAAGTCACTCCTATCAATAAGAGCTCTAATTCTTTTAGACTGGAATGCACATGACTGAAAGCACACGGGCCCCACAATCATTGAAAAAGTAATGACAAACATAAGGGGTTTTCTGTGAGGGGGAAACAGTATACCTGGTTAGCTATGTGTATTTTCCTTATGAAAAGAGGAAGAAATAGTGCCACATCAGCATTTACTATGTTGAGGCAGTTCTACACATTACAAGGGAAACCTGATTGTATGTGTGTGACACTAGTGTTACATCACTGTTTCTCCATTAAATAAGTACACCTGGAGCTAGACTTGGGATTCATCCAGGCAGGGCAAATGCGTTGAGAGATTTGGTACTTGTTGTTCTCAGCATTTTTTTTTTAATATCCAAACATTTTGTCTCTTGTTCTAGACTGTATTTTCTAGCAATTCCAAGTGCCACCTGCAACATTTTATTCCTATCCTTGAACGGATTGCTCTTTAATTCTGAGACATACTGGAACAAAAGGTATCCTTTAAAAGTTTTTTTAAAGGTTTAAAGGTTTTAAAGTTTTTTTTAAAGAGTTGTAAAGATTCAATGTATTAGTGCACCAATGAGTAAGTGAAATAATATCTCTGTATTGTAGCACTGTATATTTAAATTTTTTAAAAATCAGAAAAATAAAATTTGCTCTTCAAACTATAGGAACACCTCAGCAAATTACACCCTTTTTTAAAAAATGAAAACCTTTGGAAGGGTCCTAGTGCAGATCCAAGAAACCACAAGAAAAAACCCTTCAAAAGAATGGAATAAGTGGACGTGCAGGCAACTACAACCCTTGAATCCCACCAAAACTCAAGAAACTATATTATGGTTACTTCTGCTTCTTCATATTATTTTGAGAGATCCTCTAGTCATACACTGGAAAGATCCACTGATCCATGTAGGAGCTACATCAGACGTGCCTAAGTTAAGTCACATTGATTTCAGTGGGTCTTTTGTAAGCATAATGATGTTATTATCACATCCAGTAAGAGCGGAAGTCCTAGACATGAATGTCTATGCTGTTGTGTATGGATACATATGTGCTGTTGATCTAACTTCAAATATTTGGTGCAGGAAAATTCAGTATAACACTGAGGCCATTTCCGCACTACGTTATTATAGTGCTATTATTCCACTTTCAACATCCTGTGGAATTCTGGGGTTTGTAGTTTACTGAGGCCCAAGAGCTCGCTGGCTAAACTGCAAACTCCAGGATTCCATAGTATGTTGAAAGCGGAATAACAGCACTATAACAATGTAGTGCGGAAATGGCCTATGTCCATGCAGCAGCAACCGTACCTGTCACATGTAAGTTGCTCTTCCAGCGAAAAATCTCAAGATAAGCAACGATTTAAACCCAACCACACTGAGAGATTAAACATCAGATAATTGGATTTCTAATGCAGGATGTATACAATGTCTGATCACCATCCAGGCAGATATGTATATATTCTTAATTAGAACTCCAACTGTCTGCCCACAGAAGGTGACTTTCCCACCATCTTAATAGTATTTTTGTTTTAACAGCCCTCTTGATTCTGTGAAAATACCTAACAATAGAATGTACAAGTACAAAGTGTCCTTGCTTTCTGAAACAGAAGACATCAAACTGTGAAATTTTTACTTTCAAAGAAAGAAGCATCAGACACAAAAAAAATCAGTCGCCACATTTTTATATCAATTTGCTCCCTAAAATAAATTAAATCTGTTCTGGGTGAATTTGAATTATATTTTTGCATCAGTTTCTTCATTATATCTTTTGATGCGAAAAATAGCAACATAATGTTATTTTGGACGGTTGGTAAATTGATTATGTCAACGCTGTGGAGTGAAGGTACATGAAGAACAATATATATAACTATCTAATTCTGTCAGTATCTCCCAATATTTGTGTTGATTTTATATGATTGCAAAAGCAACAAAGGCCATTTCTGCGCTAGAGTGTTATAGTGCTATTATTCCACTTTCAACATCCTGTGGAAATCTGGGGTTTGTCGTTTACTGAGGCCAAAGAGCTCTCTAGCTGAGAATTCTAAGTGCCCCTCCCTAGACTGCAAACCCCAGGATTCCATAGGAGGTTGAAAGTGGAATCAAAGCACTATAAAATCTAGCGCGGAAATGCCCATAGAGGACACAAACAATTACAAGTAGATCAGTTATGTTGGTGGCTCGGCTGTGGAACAAGAACCTCTGAGTATCAAATTGGTCAGTACTCACCAACAGTTTAGAATGTTTGGTTCCAGAATTTGGAGTTCCATACACAGAGATTGGTAATGAAAGGATGGTGGAAGGACATAGCTGGTAGATAGCAACCAAACATCTATGAAATTATTTTTATTTTGGATGCCTTTTGCATTTTATTACTTTATTTCACCAGATTCATGTAAGTCATCATCAGACCAGAATGGTTCTCTTGGGGAATCATTCATGAATCCATTCATGAATTCATGTCCACCCATCCTCCTTGATTCTGATTATTCTCTAATTTTAAATCAGCATCTATTGATCTTAAGAGTGCCATGCCTAGATAAAAGTTTTTCTTTCTAACCACTGCTGGCAGTATCAGCCTTTGAAGAGCGTACTTTAATCTAAATGAATTGAGTGATGTTCTTTGAGCAAAGTAAGAGTCCAGATAATGCTCCAGACCTGGTTTCCTGCAAACTTCCTAGGTCAACAGTGTGTTTATCTATAACCATCTTAATTCTATTTTAACTTAAAATCAAAGGTGCATCCCTTTATATCTATTTAAATTGTACCCCTTCTTTCCATCAAAACAGTATTCAGGGTGGCTAATGATAATTACGATAGAAAGTGCGTGTCTGCAGTGGAGCAAAGATCCAAATTAAGGAGCAAAGACACCAGTGGCTTAAAGGATTTAAAACAAAAACAAAAAAATAAGGCCATTTCCACATGACGCTGTTATAGTGCCATTATTTCACTTTCAACATCCTCTGGAATCTTGGGGTTTGCTGTTTAGGGAGGGGCATTTAGAATTCTTAGCCAGGGAGCTCTTTGGCCTTAGTAAACTACAAACCCCAGAATTCCTCAGGATGTTGAAAGTGGAATAATAGTAGTATAACAGTGTAGTGCAGAAATGGCCTAAGGCTTTATTATAGGAACTCCATTCTAAAAGAGGACAGTCAGTCAGTCTAATCTAGCTGCATTCTAGGGAAGAAACTCATGGGAAGAGAAGAGGTAGAGAAAATATCACGGTTTACATCACAGAGGGGTCAGGATAAGTAGAGCAAGAAAGAGGACACTGTGGGTCATTCAGACCAACTAGCTCTATTACTACTTCCCACTCAGAGCCATTTTTGATTCTTCTGGCCTAAGCTTGGCTGCACTTCTTACAAAAAACAAAACAAAACAAGATAAGAGCCAGAGTTCTCTTCATGTCTTATGCTGCATAATGGGGGAACTACATAAGTACTTTGGGGACCCTGAGAAAGGAGGTATCCATTACCTCCTTGTGCAAGACCTTTTTTCCCTGGCTACGCAATGACAGATGAATGGCGAAGGGTTGCTGTTCTGGCCCTGGCTGTCTATGCGTGGGCTGGGCTGGCAGCCAGAAGAAGCTGATAATACAGGTCAAGAAGCTCAGGTAGGTAAGCAATTAATCAGTTTACTTTAGGAAGAAAACAACCTTACAAATGAGAAGCAAATAACAATCCCAGCAATGTCCATAAACCAATGGGAGGCAATATAAACACAGGTCAAAATGGCAGAATAACAGGCAAGGGAAGCAAACAGAAGCATGCACAGGAGAAATGGTCAGTTGATTGTTGACAAAGGCTAGAGGGAAAAGGTTCAGTTCTTATAGGCTCCAGGGTCAGCGCAGTTGGTGCCTGATTAATTGGTGCTTGGCATAAATTCGCTGGGAGTGACACAGAAGACTGTTTTGGTGTCTATGCTGGGCAAAGGTAGGTACGGCTAGATCATTCTCTGTGTCAGAGTGAGCAGGGCTCCCGGCTGGGGCTGACACTACTGTCCCTGGGGCGGGTGGTGATACTGTCTGCTTTGCAGGTTCTGCTGTAGCAGTCTCCGTGCCAGGGCTCAGAGCAGGTTCTCCTGCCTCAGACTCTGAGTCTGAGTCTAGGTCCTGGAAGCCCATGACACTGGCCACTGATTGGCTGTAGGACTCTATCTAGGTTCTGGCTGGTTGTGAAAAACAAAAGACTAAAAGACCTCCTAGATTTCCAGCGTAAGTATGGTGACACAGCTTTACACTCCACCAGCGTAAAATGGGATCTTGGCCGTAGACAGCATCCAGCAGGCTTAGACTCTCTCAGCAGTTAGCCCCCTTGTGTGCCTGCTTACTGCTTGAATGAATATGGCTTTGCCTATCAACGGAAGTACAACAAAGAAGAGGATTTAGCTTTCCCTAGCAGAGACTGGCCAACAAGAAGTCCACCTCCAGTGGCAGGGCGTAGAGTGTGTGCAGGGGGCGGGCGGACAAAGGGGCAGGGGCGGGGCTACGGCCTACAGCATGTGGGGCGGGGCTACGGTGTGTGGGGATGGGGCTATGACAGACAGGGTGTGGCAACAACAGATGAGGTGGGGCTATGGCACATTGGGGAGGGCAAGCAAGGGGCTGCGGTGCCCCCAAAAATTGCTGCCAGGAGCTCAGTGCCCCCATCGTCCCCCATCCCTACATGACTGACCACCTCCTATGTCTGACTAGGCATCCCTTTGATGGAACAGGACTGAGGGAACGGCCTCCCCGTAGATCTTAAAACCTGGATAGGTATCAGTGGGAGATAAAGTCTTGTATAAGAGACTGGTGGCTATTGAATCTGAGGTTAACAGGAATCACATACTCCCAGTAACCAGCCCCAGTCAGCTGTCTGGCTGCAGCATTCGGAAGCAAAAGAAATTTCTGCAGAGGTTTCAAAAGCGGCTGCATATGAAGCAGGCTGCAGTTGTCCACATGAGATGTAAGCAGGATGTGTGGCCAGATCTGATATCTTAAGGATCGTCCACCACTAGTGTTCTGACCTGTAACTGGGCCCGGAAGCCAAACTGAAATGGATCTCCATTATCTGCCTTGTCCAGAAGCCCCGGGATTTAAAATGTTCCCTTATGCCCTAGCACCTTGCCCAAGACCAGAATATTGGAAAATGCCCAGAAATTTCCAACATGATGGGAATTGGGGAGAGTTTTTTCCTTAAAAAAAGCAAATGCCTCACCAGGATTTTGCTGAGGGAATATGGAAGGGTAAATTAGGTGTTTACCCTCATGCATTAGGGCAATCCTATCATCCTATGCTACCCCACCCTTGGCTGTTATTATAAACCAGGGATTGGAAGGCAAAGCAAATCTAGTAGGCCTCATCTCTCCAGAGCTTCTCTCCATAAGAACGTGGGGCCACTCTAATCCAAAATGCTGTTCACACGGTGGCATACTAGTTGCCTCTGGGAAGTCCATAAGCAGGATGGGAGTGCAAATGCACCCATCATCCACACCCCAAACCTGTACAAATGGAAAGG
Source organism: Cyclura pinguis (assembly GCA_030412105.1). NCBI lineage: Eukaryota > Metazoa > Chordata > Lepidosauria > Squamata > Iguanidae > Cyclura > Cyclura pinguis. The sequence continues at coordinate 93,003,235 of CM059600.1, read as the reverse complement.
CCTATATTTTCAGTACTGTGTCAGTAATTTCTGGAAGGACTGGGATGGTATAACAAACCATTTCTACCGAGTACACAACAGGTGTACATTTTGTTTATTCGTTTATTTGTTTGCTTTATAGCCGACCTTTCTCCCAAAATGGCACCCAAAGTGGCTTTCAATAAAAGTTAAAAGAAAAAAAGCTAGAACAATTACAAAAGTTAAAAAGATACAACACATCTATTGAACATCCATCTATACTAGGGGTAGACAACCAAATAAGCTCCCTGGAGAAACATCAAACACCCTCTAGGGGCATGGAAGCATTCTCGCTATGCTTTTGTGTTGTTCTACAACAGGAGAGGACTTTTTTTTTAAACAGGAAGTCAATAGAAGTTAGTTCCTGTTTCAAAAAAGTCTTCTATTGGGCATAAATTGGCTTAGCACACACACACACACACACACACACAACAAACATGGTGGAAATGCCCTCACACCCTCTAGAAGGCATTTGGGGGAAAAAATTTTTTTAAAAGTTTTTTTAAATCCTTGGGGAGCCTAGGGGGCCTCTAAATGCGACAGAAATGCTTTCCACACCCCAGAGTTCATTTGGGGGCATTTTGGAGCTTTTTTTTTTTTTTTTTTTTTAACTGACCCCTGGATGGCCATGGGAGCCACAAAAGAGACTCTGGGGGCCACATGTGGCTCTTGAGCTGCACTTTGCCCATCTCTGTTCTATACCAACCAGTTTAAGGCTGAAGCCTGTTTAGATAAGAAGATCTCTGCTTGCCACCAAAAAAGGGGGAGCAGAGAAGAGGGAGTTCTATAGCCTAGGAGCAGCTATTGAGAAGGCTGTCTCCTAAGTCCATGCCGCATGAACCTGTGAGGGTGGTGGTACAGAGAGAAAGCTGTATCACAGTTTTTGGCACTGGCCTAATGTACCAGCATGTTATTGTAAATGGTATTGGCAACGCTGAAGACAGCCCTAAATTAACTTGAATAATTGAAGAGCTGCACACAGGCCATTTCCGCACTGGCCTGTTATAGCGCGATGATTCCACTTTCAACATCCTCTGGAATCCTGGGGTTTGCAGTTTCGGGAGGGGCCGGCCGGCCCCTCCCGAAACTGCAAACCCCAGGATTCCAGAGGATGTTGAAAGTGGAATCATTGCGCTATAACAGGCTAGTGCGGAAATGGCCACAGACATGCCTGGGAGGCATGGAGTTGGCAAGAAATATGGCTTTTTCAGATATACAATAAGAGCAGTCTGATCAGCACACTGTTGGTAGGAAGGAGCTCAAAAGTAGCCGAGGCAAGTTGAATAGTTGACAAGCTAGGAAGGTACAATGTTTTTCAAAGTCAGCCAGAGAAAAACGATTGCATTAAAGATGTCAGCTGATCATTTAAGTGGAAATAACTTCAAACAGCGCTGGGAAAACTTGCTATGGTCAACGATAACAGAACCCATCTGGCTTTCAGTTTTTATCAATGAAATCGTTATTTCAGTTTGTACCAAAAAGGAAGAAGATCCCTTCAGATACACTATTGTGCCTAATAAGACCACCAAATTGTACTTAAAATGTTAAGCGCAAATGCTGGTGGGTATAATCATCCCTCCACAACTTTATGCATATATAATAGAACTGTCCATTAATCATTATATTTCTTTCAGAGTACTAAAAGAAGTTACATGAATTTACCTCTAGATACTGATCTCTTCTCAGGATTGTGAAATGGTGTGAAAAAAGATAACGTTATTGTTTGATCTCTGAGAGCTGCTATAATAGTTCTAATCAGGACTAACATAATGTGAAAATGTTAAATATAAAAGACTGGAGTCTAACTGTTTGGCAGGTTGCACAGAGATAAAATTCTGTTGGATTGGCGAAGCAAGTGAATGGAAGACAAAGGCCAAAAAACTTGCAGTGCTGTTGCAGCTGTGTCTTGTTCCCAGAACCTTAATTGTCATGTTGATACAAATATTTACAACATCTCTCAATTTTGTGAACAGAATGTTATGTTGTTTCCTTTGAGGTAAAAACCGTACTGATAGAGATGTCATTTTATATTTTCATTCATATATAGAAAAAAATTGTTACAAATGTATGGAGATTCCTCAGCATTCCATGAAAGGGACTTGATGCCATTCACATACTCCAAGTGAGCATATACAAAACACTTAAAAGTGCTAAAAGGACTTTTTCCTGCCATCTTCTTCCCCTTCTGTTCCCCAGTTCTATCTCCAGTTGCTTGGACAGGGACAAAGTAGGGTTTTTCCCCCCACGTTATACATGTCAATTGGCTCATCACTGCAAGGATGTCTGTGTATCACTCAACAACTGTCTGACACTTTGTGTTTCTGATGATGGAGATTACAGTCCATCAAAGCCCATGTGGTAATAAATTTATTGGCCCTGACAATGAATTCTTGTTACTGGCTTTGCTCTTGATGTTTTGAACATAGTTATGCTGTTACCAATGGTATGATATAGTGAAAAGTGATTTTTTTTTTTATGCTGTCGGTTGTGCTGTGAATGCTGCATGTGACAAATCACAGTGGTGTAACTGTGGGAGGGAGGCATTGCCTCCAAGCAATAATTCTAGCCCCTCCAAATGGAATTTTCCTTTGGTCCTCAAATTTCTAATGTTAACAGTAAATTAAAACTTTGCAAATGTTTAAATATTTAAATTTAAATATTTAATGAAAGGGCAGAATTCTTATAATCTTATATGTGCTCATTTTTGCCCCCTTGTAGCCATACTGCAAAGCTAGTGAAACTGTAGAGCTCCAAATATTGTTGGACTCTAACTCCCATTAGCCCCAGTCTGCTGGGTCAATGACAAGAGATAAAGTGAGGAGTGGTTCATCCGCGTGGATTTCTCTTTTGTTCTCTTGTAAATTGAGACCAGAGTTTTCTGCTGGAGAAAGCTGAGACTATGTAAGCAAGCTGCTGAATGAATCTGTTTTTGTGAAGAAGGAGGATGGGCTTTTGAAGTTGGAAAGTGGGTCAGCAAGTGTGAGTCCTGTGTGAGTCCTGTGCTAATTAATGCCAATTCCCATTCCAGGAATCATCCCATTCAGCAAAAGTTAATCGTTAGTCAAACACACAATGCACTTCAAGAAGGGATGAGTCACTCTCATTGTAATGTTGAATGTTATGAAATCCAGCGTGACTGATGCATTAGATCAAGCTAAGCTCTTCAAACTGAGTGGAAGTGGAAAAAGGGCTAAGGCCAGCTGTGGTGGAAGCTGAGGGAGCCGTTTAATGGCTTCATTGGAGCTGGGCTGGTTTTGCTCCATTATTGACTTTGGCCTCCAGCTGCTAAAACAACTCGGCCTTAATACCTCAAGAAAGGACTGGGCAGGTTTGTGAATGGGGCAGGCTGGAGAAGTTGCAGGAGAATGGGAGGGGCATTAAGCTAAAACAAAACAGAATGGCTAAGTAATGAGCATGTGTCAGCTCAATGGCCTTCTATTCCTGGAACTGATTTCCCTTTTTTTTTTCTTGGCTAGCCTGCCAAGTGGACAAGTAGATCTCAGGAATGAACAGAATTCCAGGACCCTTTCCTCCGCTACTTCTTCTTTAAATAACATGATTCAGTGTGTAACATATTCAGCAGAGCTAGTTTAACTAACTACAGATGTTTGCTCAAATCCAGCCTAGAAATATAAACAGGCAGACAATAGAGAATCTACAGCCAGCTGTAAATATGACAGGCAACTGCAATTGGGACCGGCCTAATCTCTAAACAGAGAGAGAGAGAAAGAGAGAGAGAGAGAGACCACTCAATAGGGTCCCTTGAGCCAAGGAAAGGAAGGGGTGCATTGTGGGAAATGGCCTCTAGCCAGATCACATGACCCTTATTCACTTCTATGTGATTAATAAATGAACAATGACTCCTATGCAGACAGTCCTTGTGTAGATTACTCTTGCCCTTTTCATGGGAGAATAGCCTGCGTGAAAGGAGCTGTCATGCAATGGGGTCCTTGCTGAAGGTTGTGTGCACATTAATACTTCTCTCTCTCTCTATTTTTGCAGTTTATGGGCTACACTTGCATGAACTAATAAAACTGCAGGAACTGTAAAGATCTAAAGGTCAGACACTTTGTACTGTGGCACAGTCTTCTGTACCAAGTGTCAAAGCTGGCCTTTCCATTACACAGAAGGAAGCACCCACCTTGGGTGAAAGATTTGGGATACTATTAAAAGGCAGCAGGCTCTCCACTAATGTTCTTTATTGGGGGAAAAAGAAACCACCACTATGATTTCCTGTCAAAATGTCTTTGGCTGGCCTTGCAAATATTTTAAAGGAGAGAATCCATGTCGTCTAGATTCACATTGACTGCAGCTGAGAACGGAAGCCTCCCCAAAGGCTTCTAGGGCTTGTAGAGTCCATCTGAAAATCCACAGAACTGACAGATATGATCTTTCATTTTTACAAACAATAGAAAAGGATACACAACTGGATCAATTTTTTTAAAACGCCTTAAATGATACAGAAGGTTGTAAGCAACCTTATAATATTCCTGGAAGATCTGTAACTTCAGTTGTCAAGGAAACGTGAAGAAATCAGACACATGATGACTATTTTTACATCTCCCACCCACGCTGAGAAGTCACCCCTTCAAGCACACCTTTTCCTCTCTCTGTTTGAACGGATGGGTCATCAAGGGTTTGGACTGGAAAAGGCAGACGTGTCCGGTGACACAGCTTCAGTCAAACTTTACTTTGGATCTGGGAGGATACTTGTGATTGATTTCCCCTTTAATTCATGATATAACAATACAGAAATGTTTAGTGACACACAAGCACGTCTCCAGCAGTTCTGATTTCTTTTCCTTTCCCTGATAATCCCTCTCCTCCGATCTAGATCAAAGTAGAGTATTCTGCAGCTGGTACAGAATGACTCATCCCCCCCCACCCATCAAAATATATATTCAAGTGGAGTCATGATGTCTCTTTTGATAGGTGTCATCCATACATTTACCCCTGCAAGGGGAAAAGTTATGACACAAGCCTGAGTATATAATTAAATTCCCTGAAGCCACAGGATGGGCTCTAACTATTTTTGGTTTAGTTTGTTTGCTTTGCTAAGTAAGCTCTTCTGGCACAAAGTATATTAATGTGTAGATGCTATTCTGGCCATACATACTTCCAGGAAGCATTGACGATACTTAATATTAGAATCCATTGCATGCTTTCAAATGACAAATGCTTGAAAGAGAGGAGATGTCTTTAATTCATGGCCTGCTTGACTCTGAGCATTCCTTTTGTTTATTCCGAGCATTATGTTTATGTTTATGGGCATCCCAGAAATGCCAGAATCCCAAAAATATTTCTTCAGATAGTTATAATTTGCACTATATCAGCCATTCTTGATGGGACCATATGGTCTCTAAGGGGGTGCCCCTAGCACATTTGAAGGGGGTCACAGACTGAAAACTATGAAAAGGTGAGTCCCACAGATTTATGGGGGCCCTGGTAACTGAATCAATAAATGAAAGCTTGATTTATCTTCAAAGTGATATAACTGCACATTGTCAGTTCAGTCAGTCTCAAAAAGATTTTTGGATCAAGAGTGATCTGCCCAATACATTTCCAATACGGTGGGACAAAGTTCGACTTTTTAAAAAAATTGCCTTTCCCTCAACATATTTGGTTGTGTGAAGATTCAACAAGTTAAATTCCTTGACAAAATCCAGGAACAGAATTATCGCAACAAGAGGTGACCTCTGATTGTCATTATCTAATTTGGAGTTGTCATCATGAAACTTGCAGAAAAGCTGACCAGGTCAGTCTCTAGCCCCCTTTTGACACATCTGGGTATTTTTCTCTTTGGCAGTTTACAAAGAAGTAAACCTGATGCTGCTTTCCTGTATTCTGGATGTGGCCAATAAGTACAAAGTGGAAAAGTTACAGAAAAGTTACTGTTTTGGACTAAAACTCCCAGAATCCCCCAGCCAGCACAGTCAGTCTGATACAAAGACATCAGGATGACCAATAAACATGAAGCATTTTTTTAAAACTTACATTAAAAAAAGGTTATTTTGTTATTATTTATCAAATTAAACTTAACACACAAGGCTACAACCTATATTTAGGCTCTGGCAGTTGTCACTGAAGATCCGCCTTGTTCCCAAATGGTACCATAGTTTGAGCATTGGACTATGGCCATTTCCGCACTATACGCCATTAGCATGTTGTAGCGTTACAAAGGTGGTATTGCTATTTGTGTGATGTCATCAGGTTAGGAACGCTCCCTTTCTGTACCCTCCGCCTTGAGTGGATGAGTAGTGGTATTGCCACCCGTGTTCCTTCCCCATTACAGTGTCCTTCGCCACTCCCTTGCCCCACCTGCATCCTGCCCCACTGCTCTTGATTAGGTGATTTTTTTTTTTTTGGAAGCCATACTAACATAGCAATATTGTAATGGCATGACATGCCAGTACACTATTGCATTTTGCTCTACAATGCTTAACAATGTATTAAAGAAAGTTTTAATTCAAAGGAGAAATTTAAAATAAACATGGAGAGGTGATAGAAAGTTACCATGCCATGGGAGTTGCCGAGGGAGGGACAAGCTGGGCATGTCTACAGCCCGCCCACTACCACATCCGCGATGACAGAAAGTACTATCAAGTGCTATAATGCTACCGCACTACAGTGGCTGACAGGACTGAAATGCTAAAGGGGGTTCTTAATGGATTTTTTCTGGAAATAGAATACAGCGGTTTGGCAACACTTGGGAGTGAGATAGCACCTGGATAGTAACATCATTCAGAAGCATGGCTCCTTGACCAGAAACAACCCACAGCTGTTGCGCTATAATGACGTTGTGTGGAAATGGCCTATGACTCCTCCGAAGACCAGGTTCAGCTCCCTGCTCACTTATGAAAACCCACTGGGTGACCTTGGGCAAGTCACGCTCTCTTAGCCACAGGGAAAGGGAAAGGCAAACCCCCTCTGAACAAATCTGGTGAAGAAAACTCCATGATAGGTGTGTCTTCAGGTTGCTAAAAGTCAGAAACGACTTGAAGGCACACAACAACAACGGCCGAGACTCTTCAAGCTGAGTAATCAAACTGACTTGGCCGAAGCCTTATGGAAATGGCCATAATGGATGGATATTTGCATAATAAAAGATATAGATGAGCAGAATATTCAATAGACTCTGTTAACAATATTCTCATATTTATCTACAGCCTTTTTTGGTATGTACTGCAGCAGAGCAGTAACTTGCTAGGCCGAAGCTACCTGACAGTTTCACGGGGGTGGGTGAAGTTAATGAATCAAGATTAGATACTGTGGAGGTTGCAAAGCTAACTTTCTGCTGAGTAGCTTGTAAAAGAAAACTTTCCTATAGAGCCTTATTATCCTAGCACAACATTAGCATAGATAAAAATAGCACAAATTAGTGGAGGAGCTGAAAGGATTGTATAAAAACTCTGAATGCATCTTCTTTTCTGGAGAGGGTTAACCTCTTATGTGCGTGAGTAAAAGTGTGCACAGTCCAAGTTCTCATACTCCTGTGTGCCCTGTCACATAAAAAGTTTCCTTGGCTGTCCAAAGAAAGGGTATGGCGCTCGAGCAGCAAGAAACTAGAGGTCCTGTACCAATCTGCTTCACTTTCACCCACTTCTGTGCAGCAAAACACCCAGTATAAATTCAGGGTATGGCATTGTTTCTAAAAATAGGAGAGTAGGCATAATTCTGAAGCAGGTGGCATAAAGAGCCTGGGGTTAAGTAGATGTAGTGGCGGTAGAGGGATGGCAAGGAGGGATCTGTTGAATCGTGAATCTGCACCCTCCAATATTTCACAGATAAAAACCAGGACAACTGTGGCCAAGCAACATCAGAGTGGGGTCAAGATGGCAATGAGGAAGAAAACACAAGCTGGGTGAGGCTGAAGCAGTTCATTTGCGGCTTACTCTGGTGGGAAAGGCAAGAGTCTTCTCCCTCCTCTCTTCTTCCCCTCCTTAGCTGAGTCCAAACTACCACTGCAAGCTTGAAACTCAGTCCGTAGCAAATGGACAAAAGGGAAGGTGGGAAGAGGAGAGAGAAACTGGGACATTTAGAAGCAGCTGAGAAAGTGAGATGACAAAGGATTAATTGGAACTGTTCCAGCTAAATTAGGAAAGCTGAAGGATGTATCAATCTGTTGAAGAATGGAGTTATTCAAGAGGCAGTCAGGTCTCCTGCTTTTTTGGCCCCTTGCATCTTAGGAAACAGCAATCTCCCTGCATCTTTCCGCATCTGGCCCTGCATTTTTACCAACTTATACTAAAGGAAGTTAAAGGATATTCCTGAGCAGAGACCTTCAATGCAGCAGACCTTTTCTGCAATTTAATGTTCTAACAAACAGAAGGAAATCTGAGTTCTCCAATTTTCTATACAGAAGAGTGTTTTTTCAAGCCAGAGGTCAGAAAATAAGATATAGGCTAAATCCAGATTTATTGAAAGACTTATTTATTCAGTTTGATTCAATTATTCAAAAGGTTGCCAAGGGGGACCTCAAGTAACTAAACCTAAAGAGAGAACAACTTCTTTCTGCTAATATGTCAGGTGGCTTTAGTCATACAGCTGCTACCCATTCATATTAAAAGCCCCAAAAAGTGTAGAATGGGGGCAATGAATCCGAAAGTCCAAGATGCTACAGTAATACTTGCCTGACTGGTGAAAGCTGAAAGGTTGTGCTCAGTTTGAGACAACTTGGCTGCTGCAGGATCATTGCTCTTGGATCTTTACTGTCTGAGATTATGGCTGAGGCATATATTCATCAGAGTCTAATCACAGAGATGAATTCCAGATTCCTGCAGAGATATGTTTGAAAGTCACATTCCCAAGGCAAATCTTTCCTGACTAGGACGTGAAGAAGAGGCACAGAGACATACAAGTTATGGCCCCAAAGCATGTGATGAAGATTCTTCCACTTTGGCACCTGGGCTGGAATGGTCCCTCACCATCAGGACATGTTTGACAACATCTCCATCACAACTCATAATTAGCTGGGGTGGGCAAGTGCTGCCAAAAAGTTGCACCTCCTAGATGCAGTATTTCAATTTTGCAACTTTTGCCTCCTTCCTTGCACTGTTTTTAGGCCTTGGGAGTCTTTTTTTTAAAAATCGCTTTAAAGAGCACTTTTGACCCTAAAATGAAACAGGGCAGCACTACCTAGGCATTGCAAGATTGTTCTCAATAGCTCATAGAGGGTGCAGATACCTTTTTAAAATAAAAAAGATATTGAAATATTTTGGAATACAAGAGGCAAGAGGACTAGGGATGTAAAATTTCCAGAAATGTTGACATAATGGGGGGGAGGGGATTTTTCCCCCCACTGGGAAATAATAGTAATTTAGGGAAAATGGGATAATATACAATTCTTTGGACCTTTCCACACTAACACTATGAGAGTGCTACTATTCCACCTTCAACATCCTATGGAATTCTGGGGTTTGCAGTTTATTGATGCCCAAGAGCTCTCTGGCTGAGGATTCTAAAGGGCCCCTCCCTAAACTGCAAACCCCAGGATTCCATAGAATGTTGAAAGTGGAATAATGACACTATAACAGTCTAGTGCAGAAATGGTCCTAGTGTATGTGTCCGTATTATATCAAAACCAAACTTATTTTACTGCTTTGCAGAATAAAATGCTGCCTTTCTAACTTAGTTACTATATACAATGATATTGTTTAGCAGGTTTATGAAAACTGAAAGTATAAAAGCTTTATTTTTCTACAACCAATATTGTGGATACCTTGAATACTCAAGAGAGAACTGCTGAGCTTCTGCTAGGAATGTGCATCTTTGTTTTGTTATCTGAGAAGGAGATGAAATCAAGGAGATGAAATCAAAATATTTTGTTATAGTTAGTTTCATAAATTGAAAATATTAAGACACTTCAGTGCTTTATCTTCACCAGCAGTTCAGGTCCCCCTGCATATTACTCTCATGAAGATGGGAGCACACACTAGATGCAAAAATGGATTTTGGATTTGAATTCTGTTCTTATTTATTATTTTTCTTACTTTATTTATGTCCCTCCTTCCTCCCATACAGCATCCAAGGTGGCTTATAAGGTAAATTAAATCTTTGGAGGTTCCCCTCCACCAAAAAAAAAAAAAAGGTACCTGCAAATTTACACATTAGTTTAGGGCAGGTCACCCTTAAAATAAGTTTAAGGTTGCTTTAAGCAGCTAAATAACAGGGCTGGTGTCATATGGATTGAAAATGGGGCTGCAAATGCTCCAGGAATATCATGTGATGATATGCCATGCCTCCTGAAGACACAGCTGTCTGAGGAAAAAGATCTCATGGGCATGTACCAGAAACATTTGCTGCTCCACATGGAACATGCTCAACAGCTATGCTTCCCAGTCATCTAGCACAGCCCTGTCCTCCTACCATGCCAGCCATACAACCCACTGGTATATTTATGCCCAGTTTGATGGCACTGTAGAGGGACTCTACTCATGTACCATTTACATGTGTTTTCTTTTTCATGTCCCCACTCAGCCATGAACTCACTAGGTGGTAGCAAGCCAGTCAAACAGCCAACTTCTCTGTCTGTCTCTCTCTCACTCCCTCTCTCCCGCTCTCATTCTTTCTCTCCCAGACTTACCATAGGGGATGGTTCCAAGGATAAGGTGGGGAGAAGGTGAGGCATGCGTGCTATTTTGAGAGCACGTAAGTGGGGGAAAAATCTAACTAATAAATAATATAAAAACCCACATCTGAGAGTGCACAGGATTCCTTTACATAGCTACTTGAACAAGGAATCCAGAAGTGTTTTTAAGTGGGGGGATCAACATACATCTAACAGATAATTCTCAAGGGGACTCAACTACAAAGAGTCTTGGTGGTCCAATTTTGCACACTCCATTATGGGCTCCATGCTACTGAACTAGTGTTCTGAAATTTGTGAGCTTAAACTTCGGGAGATTATCCTCTAGAATTTTCGAGAATTTTTGCTTTAACATTTGCTAAACCTATTTTAAACTATGTTACTATTTATTAGTTTCTTCCACACTACTTTAAAAAACCATGAATGTTCCCAAGTGCTAAAATAAAAATGAGCCTTATCTTTCTGTCCCCCCCACCCTGAAAACTTTTTATCACATCCTGTTCATCTTGTTTCATAAGTGGACCGTCTGGAAGTAACCCCTCAAAATGATCATTTAATTCTCTGAACTGTTCAGGAACACTGCTGTTTTGAGGCTGGTGAGATTCAAGCAGTGTAATCTATTTAAAAAGAGAACTTATTAATTCATGTAATTTTTAATCCTGTGGTCAGAATTTCTCTGTGGACTCTGTTCCCTAAATCAGCCGTGCCTGGATTCAGTGACGATCTACAGGAAGGAAATGGTCAGCCCCTCAAAAAGCAGTAATTGAGATGTCAATAAGGGCTCTTTCTTGCTGATTTTTTTTTTTAAACAAGGAGAGGGTTCAGTGGTTTCCAGGGGGCCAAAAAGAAATGCTCAGGGACCACATGCAGTTTGGAGGCTGCACTTTGCCACTCCTTAAACTACAGCATCCAGGTCAGAGCAGATCTGAATGATTTTTGTCTACAAATTGTTTTGCAGATTCTTCATGATGGCTGTATTCTCTATCTGTGAAGCAGAGCTGACCTTGCTAGACATCTCTGTGGAGACACAATGGTGGCAGAGAAGAATGTTCTCAAATCATCTAGGTTGCTCAAGAAAGTTCTTACAACATTCAGGAATGACCTAAATGTTGAATACAATATATTTAGAGGAGTAATGAAAATTAGAAAATTCTCAAAAATTCTCATAGAATAATCTCTTGGACAACGTTCTTAGAGTATTCTTCTTCAAGAACACTCTTACCTCAGGTCACTATACTGAATGCCCAGCTGACAAATAATGCTTCATTGTGGTGTATGATATGTGTGTGTGTGTGCGTTTAGTTGTTATTCATTTTTTGCCAGATGTATTGTTGTGTGCCTTAAAGTTGTTTCTAATGTATGGTGACTCTAAGGTAAAACCCCTCATTTTTTTTTTCTGGTAAGATTTGTTTAGAGGAGGTTTTCCATTGCCTTCGTCTGAGGCTGGGAGAGTGTGACTTGCCAGATGTCATCCAGTGAGTTTTCATGGTTGAGAAGGGACCCAAACTCTCATCTTCCACAGTCCTAGTTCAACACTCAAACCGCTATGCCACACTGGCTCTCTGGAAGTATCACAATGCATTAATCTTGGATTAAACAAATCTTTGGCACTGTAGACTCACATGGTCTTTTAATCGACGGTCAGCATTATTGGATGCTGCAGACTTTTACTGTGGCAAAAAGACTTTCATTGTGACAAAAAGACCTTGTGTATTCTTTCAACATATGGAGAGAATGGGGTTTGAGCCAGGTAAAAATGGAGATCATAAAAGTAGAATCACGAAAGAATTCCTAAATCTTGTCTCAATTATCTGATAAGTGCTGTAAAGCAATCTGTCTGGAAGGTGCGGGACAGTAATGTGTCACAAAACCGAGTAACTGCAACATTTACAATAAAGGCTTGGGATATCGGCCCCTGCCGAAGCCCCAAGATTCCTGAGAAATAAAAGGGATAAACTGTTATTATTATCATTCCCAAACACATCCCTGGAACTGTTTCCTACTCTTTTCTTCAATAGTCTAGATAGGAAAAGGGGCTGTGAGAAACTCGGTGTCAGAGGTTGGGAATAACTAGTTAGATTTAACCGGTCATGTGCTGGTTAGTTATCCCTTCCCCTCAAGGAGACTTAATTTTTTGGGTCAAGAAAGTAAAGTCAAGAAATAAGTAAAATTTTAAAAGTATGCACAGAGGCACTCAAAATATTTCTGATTGAGAATCGTCCACCCTTGATTTCAGTCGTGTAGGAATGGGGGGGGGGCTTCTGGGGCATGCCAGCCTGTAGCCATGCCCCCACAGGCCCTGGCCACGCCCCCACGCACCATGGCCACGCTCCCCACAGTGGCCACACTCCTCCTGCCCCCCCCCACTCCAAGCTCTGCCACTGCTTGATTCACCAACCTATCTTTATAGCCACTTACTGTCACACTTCAATATCCTCTATTTGGAATTAACACTGTTCCTTATTGACTTTTTCTAATGCATATAAACAATCGACAGTGTTTGGGAGGTTTGGGAATAGTGTACATAGGGGGAGGGAGCAGAGGGGAGAGAGAAGACAGATGAAGATCCGTGACAAAATGTCACTGGACAGATTTTTCGATTCCATACCTTAGGAAGCTTTCTCCAGCCTGGCACTTCCCAGACGTCTAAAGGAGAGAACTGATGAGCACGTATCAGAAGTAGAAGTAAACAGGAGACAGAGCTCCACATGCTGATCGATGGTCCCTTGCTTTATTTATTTTTAAAAAGCCCCACACAGAGTTATCCTTCCTCATTGGTCCATTTCTTTAGAAAGTGTATTATACTACTCCCGAAATGTCTGTGTAAAGTGCAGTCCCTGAGGAAGGCCAATTTTGATAGGACCCAAAACACAAGTGACTATAATCAGCATGTGGACTTCTGCCTCCTGTTTACTTCTACTTCAATTTCCAGATGTGTTGTACCATAAATCCCACAATTTCTTGCCATCTGTCAGATCATGGGATTTGTAGTCAAATGGAGTTGGAAAGTATAAGGCTAGCGAAGGAAATTAGAAACTTTTGAAGAAACAAAGAACAACATGTCAACTGGAAGACAATGGTGGCAATCAAATGTGCTATTCTCTAAAAATTCCACAGTTTCATTACAAGCCACCAATTTAATTAATGATTATAAACAAAGTAATGGAACAAATTGAATGTCCACCCTCCCAATGTTTAACAGCGACAAAATAATTTCCAACTATATTCAACCGTGAATGACAATCTGAAACAGGAGCACAGATGACTAGGCCCTTTCTGCACCTTACCGTCTTCCAGCACTGGGGTGCAGGGATCACGCGAGCAGCCTCCGGCAAGAGCCTCTTGCGTCCGGGGTCCTTCGGCTCCGCATGATCTGCCTGCTCACATGAGAGCCCCACCTCTTCCTTCCGTAGTGCAGCCTGGGACTTTCCCAGGCTGCGCTGGGGCAGGAAGTGCGACCGGCATGGCTCCGGAGGCTCCGCATGCCAGGTAAGTGCACGCGGGGTCTAGAAGCAATGCGCGATTGCGTACCATTTTCAGCTTCTAGCTGAAAATGAAAAGGTGTGCAATCGGCACCTGCCAGCCCCTGGAGCGTCGCGCAATTGTGAGTGCGTCGTGCAGATCGCAATCGCGTGATGCTCCAGGCCCTCTTTCACATGGAAAATGTCATGCGAAAAGGGCCTAGGAATGGGTGAGAATTTTGTTTGTTTCATATTGACAACCACTGATAAAATTCAGCGAAGTACTTCATAGTCAGGATAGAACAACCCTGAGATTATATAAAATTGGAATGTAGCAGAAACGGAGATTTGTCCATTCATACCCAGAGCTTTGCATGCCTGACTCTTAAAAATCTGGTTAGAAATCCCCATAATTTCAAAGTATGATTGTGCCGAATTAAGATGGTTATCTTTTTTTCAGAGGAGCTCCACATCTTTCACACATATACAGCATGAAGATACAACCTGGTCCTTTGAGTGTGAGAATAGCTTTATTTATTTAATTTGATTGGTGTGAAAGGGGGAACATTTTATTTTAGCTCAGTTTTGGTTGAATTTACCAACTTTTCAAATTTCTTTATATCTGGGACAGGAAAAAACTCAAGGTTTGAGGGGGGAAAAAACCATAGCCACAGGAACATGTAAAACTGACAGATTTTCCCATCCCTAGTGATGAACTGGTTGAAAACAAGGATAACATACTCTGTCGGGGTGCTGATGGGAAGAATGATGGTAAAATCCAGTGCAGGAGTTTGGCCATGTGTGCTTTCAATAGGTCAGGGTACATTTTGTTTTCATGTTGTAATGACCTATGGTTATAAGCAATTAAAACTTAAACTGAGCTGAATAGAATTGGAAGTTTTTTGGAAGTTACCTCTCTGGATCACATGTCCAGAAATCCCACAGCTAAAAAAAGTAACTGTTGCAAGTTATGGGAAAAGTCTTCTTTTGACGAATCTCCCTGAGCTGTGATGTCCTACATAATTAGTGTGTGCCTAATTGTGTACTACCATAAAAACACTCCAGCCTTTGATCCTGTTTCCCTTATTCCACCCAGCAGAGGGCAGGGCAAGGATATGTGTACACACAACTCCTTTGGGAAAGAAAGTTTACATGTGGGGAATCAAATAGGGAAAAATATATTCAGAATGTTAAAATTCAGCCTACTTCCTAGTCTAGAGTTTCAAATGTGCCTGTCTTCATTCTTTATTACAGACTTTTACTTAGATCATTCTTTAGCGCTTTGTGCTTGGAGAGCTGTGGTAAGAGAAATTAAGGGGTTTTTTTTGTGGGCGGGGAGAAGGGTTCAGCTGAAGATGGATCTTATTTAAAACACGGGAAAAGGTTATATGTCATCTTCTGAAGAAAAGAAAGAAAAAGAAAGAAAGAAAGAAAGAAAGAAAGAAAGAAAGAAAAGAAAAGAAAATACACATTCTTAAAGAAAGCCCATTGTGTTATCTGAAGAAAAAAGGCTGTTATTGTTAAAATGAAATGCTGCGGAAATGCTACGGAAACAAGTGGAACTTGCAACAAAATGTTGCAGTATTTGTCACACACACACACACACACCCCATTACTCTACTCAACAGACACTGAAATTTCTCTGGCTACTGAACATGCTAGGTCTTCATTGGACTGTTTTATTTTGTTTGGTTCCTCTTAGCTTTTTTAAAAATCCATTTTAAACATCACTTTGCAAATATCAGGGATCCCCAGGCCATACTGATGTCTTCCTTTTGTTTTTCAGAGGTCTCCTTTTGGCTCCATTTCTGTCAGCTTCCTTGCCTGAAAATGTCATTAGAAGAAATAATATATTGTGCTTCATAATGTATAAATCTTAAGGAATGGAGATAAAAGGTATGTTAACCCTGTTGCAGCAAAAAGAAGAGTCTTCTGGCACTCTAAAGAGATGCATACGAATTATTTGGGATAAGCTTCTGCAGACTCCAATCCATGAAAACCTCTAATAACATGGGGTTGAATCCATAAAACTTCATGCTGAATAAAATATATTAGTATTTGAACCACTGCAAAACTATTTAGTTGATTTTTCATAATGGGTACATGCCGAAAGGGCAAACATCCTGTTTCAGTACATAGATTTCCTCTTCTTGCCTCTAGCTCCATTTGGGGAATACATAATCAATATGTTGGCATCCAACAAGCCCTATTGGGTTTGTGCTGGCTTCATAGCAAATAAGTTGGTATACAGAAATATAGAAAATCTTGCCAGATGGTCCCTACCTCAAGGGCTAGCTGAGTTTGCCCATTGCAGTAAAAGTGACAAGACAACCTTGTGGAGTCTTAGAGAATAAAATATTTATTAGGACACAAGCTTTTGTAGACTATAGTCCATCAAATGCATGTATCCATAGTTAGAGGTGTAAATACACATGGTTGTGACAGAGACCTGTAAACAATGAGGTGAGAGGGAAATGAAATGCACAGAGTACCTCATGTTATCAACCTCAGTCATTCACAAAATAGTTACTGCTGATAACACAAACCTCTAGGCATCAACATTTTATGCTCACGCTAAAGCAGCCATTCTTGAGCAAAGAAACTTCAAAGGGGGAACAGAATGAGAGACATGCTAAGTTGCAATCCATCAAGAGATTCCATTCTACCTCCTGCAACTTGGACTGAGATAAAATTTTTAAAAATACACACGCATCAAAGATTACACTAATTGGTTTATCCAATGCCAGAGCATTTCTGTTTCCCAGAATAAAATAATATAGTCTCTGACCTGAGAGGAAAGAAACCACAGAGCGAGAGAGTTCTATACAATCCATTATTTATTTGTCTTTAAGGATAAAATATTTGACTAGAATTAGGGCAATAAGTGGAATGTCTGCAAACCAGAAGGTAATATTGTTGTTGTGTGCCTTCAAGTTGTTTTCCAGTTATAGAGACCTGAAAGTGAACCTATCACAGGGTTTTCTGGTGATGTGTGTGTGTGACATGCCCAAGGTCAGACAGTGGGGGCCTTTCTGCACTACACTGTTACAGTGCTATTATTCCACTTTCAATATCCTATGGAATCCTGGGGTTTGCAGTTTAGGGAGAGGCCTTTAGAATTCTCAGCCAGAGAGCTCTTTTTAGCCTCAGTCAACTACAAACCCAAGAATTCCACAGGATCTTTAAAGTGGAATAATAGCACTATAACAGTGTAGTGTGGAAAGGCCCTGAGTTTCCATGGCTGAGCAGGAAATCAAACCCTGGTCTCCAGGATTGCAGTCCAATGTTCAAATCACTATACCACACTGGCTGCCTCCAGAAAGTATACACAGTGACAGGTAGGTAGGTAGGTAGGTAGGTAGGTAGATAGATTACAGATAGACAGACAGACAGACAGACAGGTAGACAGATAGACAGATATCAGTTCATAACCCTACCAGAGATGCCAGAGACAAAAACCCAGGCTTCAAATCAATGTAATGCTTACATGTAAACCAAGAAATATGATTTTTTTTTTACAGAATTGAGATTTTTAGGTATACCTCAAAGCCAGATGAGGGCCAGATGAGGCCTTCAACTGGTTTTTTTTTTCAAGACCAATTTCACCCCCCCACCCCACTCCACCCCCACTAATTGCTGGGTGTAGCAATGGGGTGGCAAAATGATCGCAAAGTCACTCAATGGGAATTCTACACCTCCAAACAAATTTTGCTTCATTCCCCAAATTTCTACCATCCCAAAAAGGGAGATGCTGGAAATGTTTCACACCTGGAACTTTTACGTTTGCAGGGTTCCCATTCTCTTGGTCACTTTGCCTGCTCCTTCTGTGTGGATGCCTAAATTGTATTTCTAAATGATCACTTGAACAGTTACTGCAATGCTGGAAATTTGAGGCCTGACAGAAACTGACATTGGGGAGGGCATCAGTTTTATTTTGAGGGGGACAATCCTCTCCTTTTGCCCCCTCAATTGCTTACACCCCTTCTCTCTGCAAAAGAAAGCGAAATACACTCCTGGAAGTGTGATTCTTCTTTAAAATATGGTGCATGCAAAGCTGCGTATGTCTGGTTTTGGTCAAAAATAAGGGTTTCCAAATAGCACTCTTGCTGCTGAAATTTGGCAATGTGCGGTAGTGGGAACTGAGGCTTGCAATGGGTCCAAGGGGAGGGTTGGATTTCAGCTCCTGTAATCCCTGGACATCTTGGCTGAGGCTTCTGAGAGTTAAAACCTGAAACCCCCATAGTGGAATGAAGGATGAGAAGCACTGCCCTACAATATGGCTAAAATGTGGATGCATTTTCAAATTTTCCTTTCAAGGCAGAATGTGAAAATGCATTCACACGTTAGCATATGCACATGTATTGAGAAATAACCCCTTCTGAGTTCAATTCTATTTTCATCCTGGTTATGTGTACATAGAACTGTAACCAAAGGCTTTTGTAAAAACAAGAACCCAGAAACTTAAAAAATATCTAATGAGGCAAATCAAATGTCCTCTTGTATTTATCTTACTAAAAGTATATGTCCACAAGTGGGCATTTTCGTTGTTGTTTTTTAATAGCACTTAAGAGATTTAAGGCAAACTGAGTATGTGCAAGCGCTAACAGTGCAAGACTTGGTAGCCTTGTTTATACCAGTATAAGGTAAGCCTATAAAATTCTTATTTTGATGTAGTTCTATTTTGTATACATTCTGTTTTCACACGCATCTAAAGAGGATTGGAGAATGACGTCTATTAAGAAATTGTTCGGGGAAGATTTTATGCATGACTGTGTAATAATTTTTCTTTACGGTACAGATTGATTTGCTCACTTTCAAAGGGAATTACAAGTCCTTTGATAATAAGAATAAAAGGTCACCTAGTTGTAAATTCTGATTCTTTCCTGCTCCAGGCAGGAACGCTCCAACATTTGTACCATCCTCTGGCTATGCTAGTTGAATGGTTTCAGCACAGCCACTAGCAATACTTGGACTGTGAGAGACATTAAAAGAAGAGCTGTGTTTTTCTTTTTCTCCCTTTCCACAAAAAGAACAGCAGCAACAACAAATGTCACAAAAGAGATATTATATCTTGCCTTTTCCCCAGACCAGGACTCAAGGTGGTTTTGTTGTTGTTGTGTGCCTTCAAGTTGTTTCTTATTTATGGCAATCCTAACGTCCTAAATATCCTAAAGTCACTGGATCCTGTTCTGTTTGGAAGCTAAGCAGGCTTAGCCCTGGCTAGTACTTGGATGAAAGACTGCCAAAGAAGAGCAAGTACTAGAGGAAGGAACTGGCAAAAACCCTTCTGAGTACTCCTTAACTAAGAAAACCCGATGAAATTCGTGGGGTTGCCATAGGTTGACAGGTGACTTGAAGGTGGGTGCACGCACGCACACCCCCCCAGTAACCCTGTCATGGGATTTTCTTGGTAAGATTTGTTCAGAGGGCTTTGGCCTTTGTCTTCTGTTGAGGCTGAGAGAATGTGACTTGCCCAAGGTCACCTACTGGGGTTTCCATGCCTGAGCAGATATTTGAACCCTGGTCTCCAGAGTCATAATCCAATGCTCAAACAACTACATCTATGTGGCTTACAAAAGTTAAGACATATACAGCATATTTTCCTCTGCTGGCCTATTTTTTTTTCAGTTGCTTTTAAAATGTCCAGGTTTTTAATCTTCTCTTCCTACTTTCCCCTATTGTCCTCAGCGTACCTTCACTGCTGCACACTGAATTCAAAGGGCAAAAGTAGTTTGTACTCCATTAACTCAGTGGGGGAGTGGGACAGGAGGGTAGGAGTCTTACCCTTCCTTCTGTGTGTGTGCGTGCACATGTTCATGTGTGTAAGTCGCTTCAGGTCATCCATCAACTATGGCAACTCTGCAATTTCCACAGGGTTTGCTTAGGCAGAGATGATTTGCCATTGCTTCCCTCTGAAATATAGCTGACAGTACCTGGCATTCTTTGCTGCTCTGCCATCCAAGTACTAATTAGAGCTGACCCCCCTTAGTTTCCAAGATTAGTCAGTCTCTCATTCCTTCAGGGTATCAGGGCTCAGGCAAAAGCAAACTGGTGCAGCCTCTCCTAGCTTTTCTCTTCCTCCTCATTAATAATTTTTGCCATCTTGACCTCACTCTGATGTTGCTTGGCTCCATGTCTCCCTATTTTCATCTGTGAAATGTTGGAGGGTGTGATGCAGCTAAAAAAACTCTCATCATAAAAATTTAAAAAATATAGTTAAACTATCAAGAGAGATAAAAAGCAAGTAAAAGCATGACAGTTAAAATAAAATTAACAAGGCCTTATGAAATTCCCTTCCCCCTGAGCGAAAAGTCCTCAAAGGCATGTGGGATCAAAAGGATCTTTACCTGCCTATGGAAGGATCACAGGAAAGGTGCCAGTCTAACCTCTCTAGGAGAGGAGTTCCACAGCCTGGGACCCGTCACCGAGAAGGCCCTCTCATGGACTTGTGTGATGAAACAGACCAAAGTGCCTTACCAGAGGATCTCAAAAACACAGGCAGGTTCTTATGGGACCATACAGTCTTGTCAGATAACCTGGACCTTTGCTGTTTAGGGATATGTAAGTCATGACCAACACTTTCTTCTGCGCACAGAAACAGACCAGCATCCAGTGGCGCTCTTGCAAGCAAGGAGCTTTGTGCTTCCTATAGCCAGCCCTGGTTAACAATCTGGCTGCAGCTTATTTACTATACATGTACCTGTCTGTACTCTGTTAAATGAATCACAGCAAAACCTTACATGAAAGTAACCTGGATTCTGTTCTTTTTAACAAGAAGGCTGGATTCTGCAACATACACAAGCTTTGCATATATTGGCTTGTTATTCTTCTGGCTAGTCATAAGGAGGGTAATCAGTTTAACTCCTGTTGACGCTTCCCCAGTTTCAAAGACACTGACCACACACTTTCAGGCCCATACAGTGGCGGAGCTTGGAGTGTGTGGAGGGAGGGGCGGGAGGGGGCAGGGCTAAAGTGTGTTGGGGCACGGCCTCGGTGTGTGCCGGCGTGGCCTCGGCATTGCCACGGTGCATGGGGGCATGGCCAGGGCATATGGAGGCATGGCTACAAGCTGGGACGTGCCAAAAACATTGCCGCCCGGGGCGAAGCGCCCTCCCCCCCCCCGTTCCTACACGACTGGGCCTATACGGCAATATAAATATTGGATGAAAATATGGCTTTAAAAAGAAAGAAAACTCGAGATGTTTAGGATATTGAACTGTATTCTAAATTCCATTGTCCTACGTGTGTGTGTGTGTACACACATGTATGTAAACTTTGCATGGAGTAACAAATACACACCACTGCCTGGCCTGTGCTTCTTCCATCAGTGACCACATTGCTTCCTTTGAACCTTTTGCAACATTTATGTATTTCTAAGGATATATAGTCTCTTTCTTGCAAAGATCTGGAATGTTATCTGGGTGACACAGAGTTGGTTTACATTCTGCATACTAGTCTGACAGGTTTGTGCCTCAGTTGTGCAGAAAAAACAGTGCTCCCCAGTAATCATGTCCAGATGGAAGATTCCCATGCTCTTGGCCTGGAGTTTCTGTGTTAAGCTGCAAGTGTGGAAAGCCAAGAAACAAGATTATGTGACTCTGACTAAGAGACCTGTGTGCACATTTGAGGCTGGGACACCGACACAGGATAAGAAGCCAGACTCTGATACATGAGCAAGCACCGCTGAATGGTTATCTGACCTTCTTCAACTGTTGTCTGAAATGGTTTGGCAGGCAGACCAACAAATTTTACAGGTCAGTCCTACTCATATCAACTTATCAGTGTTACTGAGCCCACTAGGACTTCCTCCCAGGTTAGGAAAGTTTACTGAAATGCTTCATCCTATCACCCAGTAAATGCTCCTCCTGACCTTGTGATTGGTTCCTCTAAGTCCCTCCTTCTCCTATTAACCTTAGTCCTCCAAAATTTTCCCCTTCTCCCCTACAAAATCAAAATGTTCCACCCTTTGAGGATGGCAGTTTGCATTCCCACCATAATCTTAAAAACTGTCCCAGCTGAGCAGCAGTGACGGCAAGAACGCAAAGCATCACAGTACAGGTGCCCCACGCTTTTTCGAAAGGTTATAGACCAGAGCACTGTCAAAAAGTGGAAATTGTTGAAATGTGGAAAATGAGTCAACTCAGCTGTATACAGACTGAAAAAAAAGGACACCAAATATTGAGGGAAAAAAGCAGGCCATGGTCACTTTTCAACGATCTGCTCTTTCAACCATTTTCAGTTACAAACAGAATGCATGGCCAAAACAGACCATGTGTTGAATATGTGGGTCCTGGTTGTAATTGAAATGGGTTGAAAGAGCAGATTGTCAAAAAACAGGCTGTTGAAAGTGGGGGATGCCTGTACTCCTTATTGGGCCAGTTGTTATAACCTTTAGACTCTTCACACTGACTAGCTAAGTTTTTAAAAGATTGGAAAAGCATGGGTAAAAGTTAGTATCTCTTCTACAGAAGCTCATGCCTGGCAACCATGGAAATGGCTGAAGGCCTCCCCCCATAGGATTCCTTCCAGAATATGAGATCGTGAACAGAAGCCTTGCTACAGGGCTTCCCTCCAGCAAAGCTAGGTTGCTTACTACACAAGACGGTTGTTGCTGTTCTTACAGGTATTCAAGCCGACTCCAACTTTTGGAGGCCCTGCCATAAGGTTTTCTTGGAAGGGCTTATTCAGAAGAGAGTGGGTTTCCAAGGATGAATGCAATTTAAATCCTGGTCTCCTGGAGTTCAAGTTCAAAACTCAGAACACCGTACGGCACTGCCTCAAGTACATGAGATAACAGGGCTTTTTCTGTAGCAGCACTCCCACTTCTGGAGTGCCTTCAATACTTCTGGAAAAGGTCTAAGTAAATTTTGGATTTTTAAATACTCTGTGTAAACAATACAAATATTGAAATATATGCAGACAAAATAAATATTAAAATGCATGTAACTTGTGTGTTTCTTATTCTGTAATATCAACCTAATTATGAAGACTTACCTCAAAGTGTTTATAAAAAAAAATTAAGATCCTTTTTTCCCCCAAGCTAATCA
This sequence comes from Cyclura pinguis, assembly GCA_030412105.1. Taxonomy (NCBI): domain Eukaryota; kingdom Metazoa; phylum Chordata; class Lepidosauria; order Squamata; family Iguanidae; genus Cyclura; species Cyclura pinguis. The sequence goes on along the minus strand of CM059600.1, from coordinate 92,980,124 downwards.
TCCTGATAGCCATTTCATACATTGGAGGTCACTTGGCTTTGCCAAAAAGCCTGTATGATACAGATTTCAGTTGCCTGGCTGCCTCATACATCTATATAGCACACGCTGATAAAACTCATAAAACGGTAACCGCAGTATGCTGCACATAGCAGGAAAAAACCCCCTCAAAATACAGTCTGGTGGTTTGGTTGGGTCTAATAAAGCTAGGCTCCAGCTATGTGGATTTGGTTAGTAAATGTGTTTCCTGCATGGTTAGCGTGCATTAAAAAAAAAATGATCCAAGAATGTGGATGCAGAAGTCCACTTCACTTGTACGGTTGTCAGACAAAAGAGAGGGCTCCTGTACCTTGGATAGCAGTGCAGAAAAAGGAATTTCAGGTGTCGCTTTGTCAAGCAAGCGGTTAACCAGCCACACTTCCTGAATCTCCCTCTTCTATATAACCATCAAAAGTAGCGCAGAAGCCCCGCTCCAGTTTTCAGTCTGTGGCAATTCTACCAGCGGCACTCGAGTAACGCCAAAGCCTGTTTTCCTCTCATTTTGCAAAATATTAAAGAATTCGACCTGGGGAGACAAGAAAGACAGAATGCCTTCGTTCCAGCCTTTGCAATATTTGAAACAGCCCTGTAAATCCAGGGAACGACAGTCAACCGGTCACCTTCCGTGAGGCCCGACTACAACAATTCGCAGCCTTACCCACCAATCCCTCCACACTCCACTCCCGCCCGACCCCTTCCCGCGCTTTGAGTTGAGCGGTTCCGCACCGAACCTGCTAAAAGCACCGCCTCCCTCCCGCATAGGCTGCTCTCCTTCCAGGAGCAAGCAGCCCATTGGCGCCGCTGGCGGGGGCCGAGAAGGGAAGGGAAAAGCTCCCGGTTCTTTTTCAGCAGAAGGTCACGTGGCGCAAGAAGGGCCGTCAATCAAGGATTCCGCTCGCAAATCTCCAGATTAAAACAGCGCGTCTGTGAGCCGCGCGGAAGCCTTTGCGCGCACCTTCTACCCGCGGCGTCTTCGGTCTGCTCAGTTCCTTCATCAGTTATTTCCACTGCTTTCGCGTCCGTGGCGCAATTAAGCCTCCAACTCCCCCTTTTCCTTGTTCACTTTCCGCGGAAGAAATCTTGTGCATCCGTGTGAACGGCCGCAGGCAACGCGCGTTTCTCTTCGCCCCTCCCCGCCTGGCTTTAAAGCCGCGCTTAAATCCTTGCACGCGGCTCGGACCGTACACTCTTCCAGTCTAGGAGGGCGCAAGGCAGTCTTATCGATTTGCAGCGTTCCGCGTTTACAAAGGCTGAGGATTAATCGGCGTTCCGGATTCCAACCCGCAGTCCCGAGCTGAGATCCGTAAGGAGGGACTCCGAAGGCTCTTGTGAGCCGCGCCTCCTAGTTCCCCGCGCCGAGTGATGGTCGAGGGAGAAGGGGTCAAGGCGGGAGAGATCCACGCTCGCCAGGGTGGGGAGGCGATACTGTGGCCACGCCATTCATAAAGAAAAGCCCTTCGGAGCGGAGCGGGCCGCCTCCTTACTTTCCGCGGTCTGGAAGGGAGAAAAAGGCTCGTTCCTAGCAAGAGGAGAAATCCGGGAGAAGTTTGGGAACGCGGCTGGACATACGTAGGTCGAGCACGCTCCTCTCTTACTCCTGCCCGCGCCTCTGAAACGAAGGCGGTCTAGGATACCTTCAGAATCAATGGGCCTGTTGGTTTTTAGGGCCTTTCCGCACGACACGGTTATAGCGCTATCATTCCCTTTTCGACTTCCAGTGGAATTCTGGGGGTTTGTAGTTTCCTGAGGCCAAAGACTTCTCCGGTTGGGAGTTCTAAATGCCCCTCCCCAAACTGCAAACCCCAGAATTCCATAGGATGTTGAAAGTGGAATGATAGCACTATGACAGCGTAGGGCGGAAATGGCCTTAATCTCATCGACACAAAACGCATATAACAAGAAAAGACTTCCTTTCGGTGGGAACTCGTTTGGAAGTGGCTTCGGACTAGAATGAACAAGGACGTTGAGCGAAGTATCCACGGCCAAATCTATGGCTGTTTCAGTGTGGCCCTATAGGGCAGTACACAAATCTATAACCCATAAAAAGGAATGGCTAATCCTACCTTTTCCCCTCCTCTCCACCGTGCCAGACAGACATGCGCCCCAACATGCCAAGTAAAGACGGGACCTTTCTTGTATTCGTTTATATTGTCCCCCAATGTCGGGATTTCACGCGGTTTACAGAACGTAAAAACCAGAACACATTTAAAATACTCCAACTGATCAAATGTAAAAAAAATAAAATAAATCTAAGTTATTGGTGGGGCAAACCTGGCCTGCTGGTGCCGCTGGGAGAAGCGATTCATTGCTTTAAAGCGCAGTTGAACCACGATGACATTAGAAGCATTGAATCGTCACTGAAATACAGAAACACACTTTGTGGAAGGGAAGCATTGACATGTGCGCTTCTAAGACTTTAGGAGTCTGCTGTTGGCCGGCGAGTTCTTGCAGCGGCGTTCGCCCAAACCCTCCATCCTGGAAAGGCGCTGCGTGGCGATGGCAGGAGACGAGAGCGCACTACTCGGGCCATTTCCGCGCTAGCCTGTTATAGCGCTGTGATTCCACTTTCAACATCCTATGGAATCCTGGGGTTTGCAGTTTCGGGAGGCGTCGCCCGGCGCCTCCCGAAACTGCAAACCCCAGGATTCCATAGGATGTTGAAAGTGGAATCACAGCGCTATATAGTGCGGAAATGGCCTCTGTGCGCCGCCGGTGCCGCTGCTTCCCCTTTAAGCCTGGCGCCTCCGCCCCCCTCGCAGGCCAGGCCCCGCCTTTCCGAGCATGACGCGCCGAGCCGATGGCGAAGCCCCCTTTTTAATTGAGGCTGTCAGGCTGAGCCCGCGATCGAGCCAGCGAAAGAGGCGCTGGAAGCGGCCGCCGCCGGAGTCGGGGAAGGAGAAGCAGCGGCGCCTGCAAGCCGAGCGAGGAACAGCAGCGGCAATAGACGTCTCTCTCCCCCTCTCTCTCTCCTTTTTTCTTCCTCCCCCCGGGGAGGGGAAGCCGCCGCGCCAGGCGATTCTCTCCGCCTCCCCGCAAGTGGCAGGAAAGAAACCTCTCCGCGGCGGGCAGGAGCAGCGAGAGGAAGCGGCGGGGGGAGAGAGCGGAATAGCGCCGATTTGGTGAAGCCCTGGGATCGCGAAAGCAGCGCGGGCCTTTCTCGCCTCCCGCTCCCCACGCCGTCACCCGGATCGTCTTCATTTTTCTTTTCTTTTTTTAAGGCAAAAAAAAAAAAAAAAAAAACTCTTTGCTTCTCCGACTGTCGCCGGTGGTTTGGGGAAAAAAAAAGGTTGTGTCGGGCATTTCCTATCCGCCAGCCGCCTCCCCCCCCCCCAACTCCCTATTCCGCTCCGGGCGGCGACCCTGATTTGTTTTCCGCGCGCGACCCTCCTCCTCCTCCTCCTCCCCTGCTCCCAGCCCCCCGCCTTTTTTTGCGATCCTCATGAAAAATCACATCTGGGGCAGCAGCAGCCCCCGGACTCCCATGGCTGCGGCGGTGCCGTGGAAGAGCGTGGAGTGGCTGCAGGAGGAGCTGGAGTCGAGCGGGGGCAGCTCGCTGCTGCTCCTCGACTGCCGCCCGCACGAGCTCTTCGAGTCCTCCCACATCGAGACCGCCATCAACTTGGCCATCCCGGGCCTGATGCTCCGCCGGCTCAAGAAGGGCAACCTGCCCATCCGCTCGATCATCCCCAACAACGAGGACAAGGAGCGCTTCATCAAGCGCTGCAAGGCGGACACCGTCCTGCTCTACGACGAGGCCACCGCCGAGTGGAGCCAGGACGGCGGCGCCCCCACCTCCGTCCTCGGCCTCCTCCTCCAGAAGCTGCGAGACGACGGCTGCAAGGCGTTCTACCTGAAAGGTATCGGGCGCGGCGGACCCTTTCCCCGGCGCTCTCCTCTGGCCTTCGTTCCCGGGTGGCGGGCCGCCGGCTCCCTTCCCCGAGTGGAGCGATTGGCGCGGCTCCCGCCTAGCGAGCGCCGCGGCTCCCCCTCCCGCTCCCCGCTCGCGTTTCCCCCCCGGCCGGGCTCCTCCGCCGTCCCGCAGACCGGGTCTCCCAGGCCGTTTCCGCACCAGCCTGTTTTACAGCGCGATTATTCCGCTTTCAACGTCCTATGGAATCCTGGGGTGTGCCTCTGGCCCCTTCCGAAACTGCAAACCCCGGGATTCCATAGGATGTTGGAAGTGGAATAATAGCGCTGTAACAGGCTAGTGCGGAAATAGCCCCAATCTTGGCTCTTCCCTTTCCCCCGCTTCCTGGAGATTTCGAGATAAGGGGGCGGCGGGGAAGTTGCTCGCCTTAAAGCACATCAATGGGAGAAGGAGACTTCTAAAGATTTCTAGCTAAAACCTTTAAGACGTGAGAAGGGCTTTCCAAACAGGATTTATTTTTATTGCCAATGCTGCAAGAAGTGGCTCTGTTGTGGGGGAAGGGGGGGAGTTGTTCTGATTTTAGTGTCTCCGGGCCTTTTTTCCTCCCCCCCTTTAATTTTGTTATGTTCTTGCAAAATGGTTCCATGTGTGGAGAGCAGGGAGAAATTTGGCCGCGGAGCCCTGGATCTCTCTGGTTGCATTTCCTCCCACTCCGCCCCGGCAGAAGTGAGGAATTCCCCCCTCCCCTCACTCCGGATTGAGCTCCGGCGCGGGGGGGGGAGGAGGAATTATGATTCCCTCGCTCCTCTCTTATTCCAGAAAGAGAAGGTCTGTTCTTGAAAGATTCTCTCTTTGAATGGGAGGCGACGGCAGGGTGGGGTGGCAGGGCGGGAATACAACCAGCTCCCCCTCCTTGTATCCCTTTTCATTCTGAAACCTGGCTTGTGATCTTCCTGCCTTTTATTTTAAATAACATCCTCTCCACTCTTTCTAGCGGACCACTAACTTTTCTCCCTCTTTTAAAAGGCGATCTTGTCGAGCCTTTCCCCTTCCGCAGTGGGCACTCTTCCCTCCTGCCTAGTAGATCTTTCATTTTTTAAAGATTTGTTAAATTCTTAAAATACACATGTATTTTAACAACGATGATCATAACATACTCTGCAATTTGCAGTATATAGAGGACAGATTTGGTCAGAATTGCTAATGGCAGTGTGAACCACATTTAGCGACTCTTAACTTTTTTGTGTAGTGGCCTCACTTGCCCCACAATACTGCTTTCACCCCCATCCAGTGGCTGCTCTGTAATCTGCCTAGGGGGTGTACTGTTTCAATGCAGTTTGTGGTTCCTTACCTTTTGGAAGAAAGCCTAGTTGGATCAGTAAAAGGAATCACTTCTCTGTTAATACTAGTTTGAGGAACCTTTATGGTGCCTCCTGGTGTGTGTGTGTGTGATGGCTGGATCTGTGGATCTGTTTACTTTTTGGCCGTGGGTTGAGTTAGAGGACTTCTCTGGCCCATTCTGGCTCTGTCCTTCTCTTACGCCTTTCCGTCCCTGCATAAATACCTTAATTCATTATAACTTCCCATTCAGTTTTTCTAAAGCAATCCTTCCCGCTTTCAGAAGGCACTGCAGAACATTGCTCTGAATAAGCAAGTCCGTCAGGCCAGGGAGAACTGCCTTGCTTTTTTCTCAGCACACCTCTGTGGTTGGTCACTGGGCGGCAGAGTTGAGGCAGAAATAGCAGGCAAGACCAAGTCAAAACTGTTGATTTAGACAAAGTGTGTATATTACAAATATAAAGCTAGGGGAGGGAAAGGAAGTATTGGGCAATATGTGGGGTGTATGAGAAGGCTGAAACTAATCTTAGGGTTTCTGGGCTTCCCTTTCCTATGAATTTTTTTTGGGGAGGGGTTGAATTTACACAACCATGTTAGTTTCTTCAGCCTTTCTTGATGACCCAGGACAGTATCCTTCCTCTTCCACTCTCAGTATTTGAAGTACTTCTCATGAATTTTTGCAGTGTTCTACGACCTGAATTCTGTCCTTGGGGCACTTTTCTTCTTTCCTGATTGTCTACTAAACCCCTTAAACTTGCATGTTAGCAGAGAAAAGAAGAGTTAAACTGGCTTTTTTCTCCCTTCTCTTTTTTGGGGGGGCCTCAGTGGGAAATGTTTCCAATTAAAATTCCAAAATGGCTTCTCCATATTGTCTTTCTCTTTCAGGAGAGGAAAAGGGAACCTTTTCCTTCATGTCAAGGACCATACACTCTGTTCATTGACCTTACCCAAATAGGCACCAATCCCCTTGAATTTCCAGAAGGCATGGTTTATCAGATTGCCACAATTATGACTAAATGCCTGTTAATGTCTCTCCTTTAATGGTCAGTTGAAAAAGGGAGACCCAAGATAAAATATCAACAGGCGGAATTCAGTTCTGACTTATCAAGGAACCCTGAATTTACTTAAACAACATGCAGGAAGTTTCTCAACTTGTGGTCTGAGTAGCTACTGTTTTGTTTTTATTTTTTTTACTATGTGATGTCGCAACTGATTCAGTACAGTGCTCATGTATTCCCCTTTTTAAAAAGGAAACTTCCGCTGTTGCCTGTTCTCTCCTCCCTTTCCCCAGCATACCTTTCCCACATGTTGAGCAATATCTTTGAGCAGCTCAGATAAATAATCATTTCTGTTTATCTACAATTAACTGTGAGGTATTCAGTTATAAAGAGGTGTGTGGTTAGTAATTCACTGAAAAGTGAACCAGAGTGTTCTTGTGCTCGTGGTCCTGTGAGAAGTTACCTCTTCTCAGTGGGACTGCTGTGCTTTTAGCAGTTATCTACAGGTAATCATTCATCAGGTGGAGCTTTTCATAAGTCTGCATATTCATAACAGTTCGTATCCAGAAAGCTGCAGTTGCTGCCTTTATGCTTGTCATGAAGCTGCTAAAAGGCATTGGAGCCTTTCTAGGAGGGAAAATAGCCATTGTTCCATGAGTTTTTTGAGCTCTTATTTTGCCTTCTGTTTTTTTTTTCTTCCTGCAAATCAAATATATATGACATGTGCTAAACTAGTGTTTATGTTGTTGTTGTGTGCGCCTGCAAGTCATTTCTGACTTCTGGCAACCCTAAGGTGAGCCTATCACAGGGTTTTCTGGGGCACAGTTTGTTTGATGTGCTCAAGGTCTCCGGTGTTGTAGTCCAGTGCTCAAAACACTACGTTATGTTGGCTATTCCTTGTTAAACAGAGTGATCTTCTTACTTTGGAGCATACTAGGCCTAGTGCATACTGCTTCAGACTACAGGTGGAGGAGCTTGTGTGGTAGAATGCTTTTTGTGCCAAAAAAAAGAAAACAAACAAAATTATAACTTTTTTTATAACAATATAAACAAAATTACTCCATGTAGTAAAATTGAGGAAGAGGTGGTGATGGTAGTGGTGGTGGTGAAGCTCTGCTTTATATTCTTCCTGACACCACTTTTCTATATATTGGGGTTGTTTTTTAAAAGAGGAGTACAGTATTTATTTCTGTTAGCCTCTGTTTGCTATCTTCTGAAACAAAATTTCAAAATATCTGTTAAGTATCAGATATCAGAAAATCATGTGCAAACTTTCGAGATCTCCAAAACTCTTCATTATGCTAGATGTTAAATAAAGTGAGATTGCTGAAGAAAGAGTCTGTCTGGTCTTGAAGCCGTGGAGTTGGCATTCTGTCACTGTCATAAGAATAATGAGAAAGGAAGTAGCAGACATTCAAATTCAGCTCTGAAGTGTTAAGTGGATTTCATAATCTGTACCTAGAGCTTCTGGGATGAACCGGGAACTTCAAACACCCAGCGGCTGCCCCCTCTCCATTTTTAGAAAATACGAAATCCAGCTATTAGATCTCTGTCAGACCTTGCTATACTCACACACAGGTTTACTACTACAGAAAGAACTAGTTTCAGGTGGCAAGTGACGGCAGGAGAATCTGCCAGCACGGTTTAGTAAAACTGCTGAAATTAATATACTATCTGAGTGTAAACTGCTGCATTCACTTAAAGTTTTTACTTCATTGGTGCTACTAGTCCCTGGCTCTGTGTTTGATCTGCAAAAACTAGGAAACGATAGCACTCATCTTGAGGCTGAAAAAACTTTCACTTGCCAATTCCTGGATTTTAAATTGCTATCTCAAGGTACAGGAACAGGCCAGGCTTGTTTGGGGTGAGTTGTTACCTGTGATAGCTACTCCTGAAAGGGAGGTTGAAAAAATCAGGTAACACTCACATGTCAGACTTCTGCAGGAATCAATCCTGTGGAACTCAAAGGGGCTTACTCTTGAGTAGCCATGCATATGATTGCATTGTCTTTTGTCTTGAGGACATCTCATTCTTATACCCTTATTCTGAGAGTTTGATTATTTTAACTGCAAATCCCAAAATCATGCTGGCTGGCAGAAAGTTGCCTAAAATCTCTCAGGCAGCGTGACTGTTGATTGTGCTGACAGGTGGGATGCTGGGAGTTTGGGTCCAAACAAGTAACTGCATAGTATATTCTTCTAGGAGCAGTTGCCATTATTAACTGTGGGCAACCCTTGGACTCTAAATCAAACTCTATATTAAAAATAAAGAATTCAGAGAAGTTGACTATTCAGCACCTTGTTGCTAAGGAGGAAAGAAATGCAAAAAAATTGGAACATCCCCCAATAATAAATCTGTATTTGGATGTCTGTAACTTTTAAGCTGCAGTGACATTAAAATGCATTGTCTTTTCACTTCCACAGGTGGATTCAACAAATTCCAGACAGAATACTCAGAGCATTGTGAAACCAATCTTGACACTTCTTCTCCTACCAACTCTCCTCCTGCCTCTGTCCTTGGTCTGGGAGGACTGAGGATCAGCTCAGATTGCTCCGATGGGGAGTCTGACCGGGAGCCTAGCAGTGCCACAGAGTCAGACGGGAGCCCAATCCCAAACAACCAGCCAGCCTTTCCTGTCCAGATTCTTCCCTATTTGTATCTGGGTTGTGCCAAAGATTCCACCAACTTGGATGTCTTGGGCAAATATGGCATCAAGTACATCCTGAATGTTACTCCCAACCTTCCCAACATGTTTGAGCACGACGGAGAATTCAAGTACAAACAGATTCCCATCTCGGATCACTGGAGTCAGAATCTCTCTCAATTCTTTCCTGAGGCCATTGCTTTCATTGGTAGGTGTTGGACATCCTGTTCTTCATATAACAACCCCTTCAGCAATTGGTAGTTTTCCATAAGTAGTCCAGCAGTTTCAATAACTGCTCATTATTATTGACATACAGTAGATTAATCTACCCAACTCTACACCTTCTAATTTCAGTGTCTGGCAAGTGTGCCAGTGATGGGCACCTAAAAGAGTTTGGCTACAAGCTTTATGCCATTTAAAGCCAAAGGGCTTTATTCCAGATAACTGTAGTGGGACAGAGGTTACATGTGGTGATATAGTTTTAAAGAGAATGTATTGTATTGTTTGCTATTTGTTTTGTTCCAGAGTCTCAGTGCTGTGCATTTAGTAATAATCCCCTCTTGTGAGTATTTGCAGTTGAAAATATTACATCTGAAAGCCTTTAGATTTCATTCATGAGAATCAAGATTTGTTGGCGTTAAATGCTCTCTTTGTATTTACTGTATGTCACAGCTTCATATTCTTAGCTATTCATGAGCACTTGCAGCTATAAAATGAGAGTCAGATAGCTGATGGAAGGGGTTGACCTGTCCAAAAGACAGTTTGTCTTTGGGGAAGTTAGTAGAGCTGTTGCCTCCAAAGTGTCTACTTCCAGAGAACCCTCTCAGCTCTGTTGCCTTCTGTGAGCATCAGCTATAGAAGTGCAGAGGTTTCTGGGGGCATAATCTCTGGACCAGATGTCTTTAATGTGGGACGCTGCCTTGGGCCTCAGTTTCACCCTGAGCCAAGTGTCAGCATGTCATCAGAGGCTCCCAGTACTTTTCCGTTTCTTGTGAATAGTCGGAGAAGGCTGCTGGGCAAACTATCTTCCCTGTCATTTCTGCCCTCGGAACCTGGAAGAGTTACTTTTCCTTGGGTTACAGCTTCTGGAATCCCCTAGACAGCAAGGAGCCATTAAAGCTTGGGGCCTAATTTGGCAACCTATGAGAATAAGGGAACTTTGGGCTGTGTGCTTATTGCTTGATAGCTCAAAGTGGAATTGAATGTGAGCTGATAGGAAAGACATCCTCTCTGTGATGATTAAGTAATACATTCAAGTAATATTCTCAAGTTTATTTCTTGATGCTTGAAGTCATCAAGTGATGGATATCCCTGTGTGAACCAGCTAGCACCAAAAATGTTGTATTAGAGGCTGATTATTGCTGTTTGTAAAGAAGACCCGCATGCTAAATATCTAAAGGGGTTAAAACTTAATTTATTTGAAATTAGGTGCTATAACCAAAAAGGTGTTTGCTCGGGTGGGGGACCTAGTACTAAGCTTGGGAAAGCAGCAGACACAAAGATGAACTTCTGAAGATGACTTCAGACAAGGTTGTATGAGAGAAGGCACCATAACTTGGAGTTGTGCCTGCAACTATTGTGTTCAAATGGATACTTTCTAGGATCATTTTCCTTGTCCAGATTTGCTTTTGTGGTATAGGTATATACATGACTGCTGCATTTATGTGACCATGTCTTGTATGCGACAGCTGATAATGTAGACCAGCATAGCAGTCACAAATCTGTTTTACTGTGGTAATAAAGAGAGTGGACCAGCATTGAGCACACAGTAGAGCTTGGATATCCTACAGCTGCTAATGTTGCTTGCTTACTCTTTTCCGTACACTTTTTCTGAAAGTGTAACTCCTTTGCTTACACTTTTTCAGCTGTAAAGTGATTTATTCGGAGGAAAATTACAACTTTAGATCTAAGGGTATATGAACAGTTGTTAAACAATTCTTTAAAATCTCTTTATGTGTATGTGTATGTGTAAATGCATATATACATACACACACATCAGTTTTTTGATTGAAGCTGTGCAGGTGTAATGTGGTATTTAGGTAGTGATTTAGTAAAAAGCTTCCTTTCTGTCAAAACCACATAGTATGTTTTTTGTTTTTTAAATAACGGAAAACTGTTACCTCACTCATTTACTATGCATCAAAAACAAAACAAAACTGGACAGCAGGATATTTTGGAGAAATATTTTTGCTTGAGAAATGACAGTACTGAACTATCTTTGTCACATGGTAGTGCTTAGTGACTTGCACAGCGATGAGAACTGAAAGGTCAACCTGCCTATTCTTTATTTCCCTGTTAGTGTCAGCTATCTAGCTTATGATCTGTCATCTTCCACTCTCTAGCTAACATGTTTAGGCTGTAAACTTCTCCAGGCTTAAGCATGTGTACTCTGAAGTAAATCCTATTGAAATGAATGGAATGTAGCTCTGCGTCAGTGTGCTTTTAGAATTCTGGCCTTTGTTATGGGACACTGTGGTACAGATCATAACAACACAATCCTATACATATTTACTTGGAAGGAAGTACTCTGTAATTAATCCCAGAGAAATGTGTAGACTGTCTTTGATGGGACTACTGAATCAAGTTGATGTGCTTAGGATTGGAATCTTCCTTCTCCACTGCTAGTTGTGTGTGTATGGTGTATTAACATACTTCAGTCACCAATGCAGTTTTTAGCCTACAAAACTTAGCTTCTGCCACTAAGCAAGAGCCTGTCTTGCTTGCATGTTAGGCACTTGAAGGTAATTATTAATCACACTTGATGCCTGAAATTCTGTTTTTATATTTCCTCTAAAAATCACTTAGGGCAAATGAAAGTTCGTCAGCACCCAACTGAAGCTGGTTTGCTGTTCAGAAACTCAGAGGTCTCCAAGTGATATTTTGCCAGTGCTGCCAGATTTAACTAGTTGTGGCTATCTGAGTGTTTTTTGAGGACACAACTCACTCTTGTCTTATCTGAAATATTAAGATGATTCAGGAAATTTCAGAGGCAGAAGTACAATTCTGATTACTCATGCAAGATAATTACTGTTTCTTCCTCCTTTCTGCCTTGGATAATTGCTTATATCATCTTCATAAGGCAAGATTGAATGAACTGACACTTGTTAACTCTCTTGACAGTGCAGCACTAACTGCCACTGCCTATGCAATTTCTTCTAAAGTGTTTATAAAGGAAAAAGTGCACTTGTTTCAGTAATACATAGAAATATTGTAGGATTTGAGCTAACCTGATAAATGCAGGTGTTCATTTAGCTCTGACTACTGAAGGAAAAATGGTTCTTCTTTTGGTCTGGAGTGCTAAACCTTTCTCTTTTTCTCCCTATTTCAGATGAGGCTCGTTCGAAGAAGTGTGGGATTCTTGTTCACTGCCTCGCTGGCATCAGCAGGTCAGTGACTGTAACTGTTGCCTATTTAATGCAGAAGCTCAACTTGTCTCTGAATGATGCCTATGACTTTGTAAAAAGGAAAAAGTCCAATATCTCTCCAAACTTTAACTTCATGGGCCAACTGCTGGACTTTGAAAGAACTTTGGGACTCAACAGCCCATGCGACAACCGCTCCCCCGGTGAACAGCTCTATTTCACCACTCCAACCAATCACAACTTGTTTCAGCTGAACACCTTGGAATCCACATGAAGGAGATATTCTTTGGGCAGCCCCAAGTCTTGAATAGCTTCTCTTGAGCATTTCAAATTCCTTTGTGGGGGAAAAAAAGTCTTTCCAGTCACTCTTGAAAGAACTGGTTTCTCCAAGCAAAGCTGTCTGATTGCTGCTTTACTGAAAAGGCTTACGCCATTTATTAGTATTCTGATGCTAATCAAAATGGGTTCAGAGGAGTTACCTTATCAGAGTTATTTAATGTGGGGGGTAGCCTGGCATTATGAACGCAGCTGTTACTGGCAATAACTGCTTTCCTATGTGTGTAGAGACTGACGTAATGCGCACACAACACACACACACACACGTGTGTGTGTATACACACATACACACATGTACCACACGCACACGTTTAAAAAAAGCAACTTTTGTGTGTTAGCTTGGTGTGGAAAGCAAAAGGAGACTTATGCACTTGGCAACCTTGACCAATAAGTGTTGGCCTAAGACTGTTGTTTTAAAACTGAGTTTACTTTTTTTTTTTAAAAAAGAGGTAAATCTTTACTCTTTCTTGAGTTCAAACTCTTTTTAAATATGTATGTTCCTGACTGTTTGTACAGACGAGGTTGCAAAACCAGTATTTTATTCTGTTCTTGTTCAATTTCATGTTTTTTAGATAAAAGAGAAAGAAAAAAAAATCAAAATGTTTCTATTGACCAAATGCATTTTGCACACATTGTAAAGCCTTGATATATTTCTGGCATGTTACTGGGTACGTAGGTGGGGAGGGGAAAGAGAAAGAGACAGAAAGAAATCTGTTGCTAGTGCTTGTTAGCAACTGGTGGGAGTTTTCCTGACATAGGTAGGCCAGTTGGTGATAATGTCCCTCTCCACCTTGCCCACATTCACAATCTTTTGTGCACTGAATCAGCCAAGGTGACTAAGCGCCAATGTGCTTTTTTTAAAAAAAAAAAGAAAAACACCACCTTTGCCAAAAAAAAAACAAACCTACTCCCATACCCTTACCTTCACCAGTTACCACTCTCTTTGGTGTTACTTGAGATGACATCTCACATCACCTTCATCCAGAGCTGGTAGAAGCATGTTTCAAGGCTCTTGGTTGCTCTGTGCAGCCTTTTATGACTGTTAACATCACCCAGCTGGCCTGAAATCATTCCAGCTTCCAAAGCAATGAAAATATTTTTCAGTGATGTTGTCATTTATCTTGCACAGTTGTTTCTTGTGTGTGCGTGTGTATTAGAGGATGGAGCAGCAGGGAAGGATAAGGAAAACTAAAACAGTACTGCTGTTTTAAAATCCTTAAGTGGAGACTTTGAAAATGTGTAACCAGAGGACAACATGCATATGAACCACAAGAAGGGCATGGAATTTATTCTATTTAGCAAAGGTGAGGGGAAACTGCTGAATTTCTGAGGCCATTGGAGTTTTTTTCTTGAACTTCTTTTTCTAAGTAACTTCTTTGCTGTGCCTTCTACAACAAGAAGACTTGTTTATATTTCTCATTGATGTATAATACTGGAAGAGGGAGAAGTGGTGCTTAATTTTGTGGGTTTTTTTGGAGAGAAGAGCAGAATGGACATGGAAAAAAATTACTGGCTGCAGTGTAGTCCCTCTTTTTTTCCCTGTCTCTCTTTCTATTTTCACTTTCAAAGTTAACCTCTAAAAAGCCACGGATCCCCCCCCCCCGGACAAATATTCAGTTTTTATATTCCCCAACCCCAATAAATAAATCTCCATGTGGAAGAATGTTTAATGCTGTCACATCATGAAACTGATGTGTGTGTGTGTGTGTGTGTATTTTTGAAAAAAAGAAATATTACCAGAATATTGGAATGATTTCTTTTTTGTTGTTATTGCTGTTGATTTGTTTATTTTTTTTGTTCATTTTTAAAATGTAACAATGTTGGAGTTGTTTGGGTCATCAGGGCAGGAAAAAGTGGAGCACTACGTGTGGATAAGCAAGCAAATGAGGAATCTCCTAACTGCATCTTACCTCAAGGAGAGTTTTTCTTTTTTTAATTTTCAGGGATTTAGTGCATCTGTATCTTAAGCTGGTTTGTATAAAGGCTTCCTGTGCCAATGGTGATCGTCTTAAAGATGCATCCTCTTCGTACAAATGAGACTTTGTTAGTGAGGAACAACTTTTGCTTTCTGTGTTTATGAAGGAAAAATGAGTGACCCTGTATATCCTGAACCCAAGGTTGGGACTTTGTTTATATTGCAAATAAAAATTATTTTTTCTTTAAAAAACATGTTTGTGGTTGTTGTTTTTTTAAAAAAAACCTGCCTTGTTTTGCCGGATAGGCTTCCTGATTTTTTTTAAAAGAAATATTTTTCCCTTTGCCTTTAACATGCTACTCTGACCACAGCCTGTGTTTGCTAGTCAGTGTTTGTGTGGTATTTGGTTACACACATAGTTTAATTTTGTGAAAGTCCGGTGGTATAAACTCCATGAGGAAAGGATCTGAATTAGGCTGAAGCATAAAGAACTTTCTGAAAGACTGGCCCTCATCTCACTAGCTGAAACATATTCCCTGGCAGGGCATGTGTGCGCTACAAGCTTCTGTTTGTTGAGATCTTGCCAGCTTCTTTAATGGCAGACACGGATGGGCTGCATCTGTTTAAAGCCGTTGGGAGCCTTGTCTGTAAGAAGGGTTCAGTCTTTAAAAATTGCAACGCCAGTCAATGGGATCTTTATAGGTGGCTAGCACCTTTGCTAATCTGGCCTTCCCAGTGCTTGATCCCTAGCGATGTGCTAAGCTCCTGACAGAAATCATCGTTTGGGAGAGTGACAGGTGCTCATGAACCATGACAGGGTCGTGACTCTTGCTGCTTCATTTGGCAGAGTGAGTAGTATTTTGAATGTCGCCTGAAATCGCATGTTGGGGTGAGAGGGAAGAACACACATTCATGTCAAGTTGGCGGCTTTACCTTCTCCACCTGGCCTTAATGTGCCAATTCCTGTCAGAAATGGTATAAACACAAAACAGCTCCCGCTTTACATGCTAATTTACTGGTGAACTTGACAATATGATGGCCATCTTGTCTCCTGTTGGCAGTAAAACTGAACGGATTTTCTTCGGGAAAGGAAAGGCAGCTATTTTCATTTTCAAGAGTCATCTCTGTTTGGTTTCTGGCTGTCACCCTGCCGTCTTTCAGGTGCAGAGAGTTGTGGCAAAAAAAAAAGATAACAGTGTACGTTAAGGGAGTCTGAGGAGGCAAGCTGGATGCCAAAAGATGTTGAAATGTCTCTTTGAAGCATACAATAATTGTGATCGACTGTGAACAAAAGCAACCAGGAAAACAGAATTCCTCTTGAAGCCTCAAATACTTCTTGGTTCCTGGTTGTATGCAAGTATAGAGACTCTTGACCTCAAGCTGTGCTGTCAGGATGAAGACGTTTAGAAATTTCCTTCAACCACGTCCTATACCTTCAGCATATAAAAGAACAGATTGTTAAGGAACTGGAATCCTAGCTGTCCCTGCATCTTTCTGAATGATCTGGGCTAAAGTTCTCTGTGTGAGAGGCTGAGACTCAGCCCCATCGGTTGGTAATAGCAGAGATGGCTGTTAGTGTGCTCTACCTATAAATAACAAAGCCTATTTAGGAGCACCCTGGCCAACTTCACCAGAGATAACTGGAATCTTCAGTGACTGCTTACATGCAAATGGATGAGTCAGAGAGTATCTTTTTCAGGAAACACAAAGCGATCAGCAAGTGTGCGTGGGGCCCCGGAGCAATGTGCGGTTGCACACCATTTTCAGCTGAAAGCTGAAAGCCGAAAATGAAGAAGTGCACGAGCGGCACCGGCCAGGCCCTGGACCGTCATGCGATTGTGAGTGCGTCGTGCGGATCGCTTCTCACAATCGCGCGACGCTCCAGGCGCCCTTTTGCATGGCAAATGCTGTGTGAAAAGGGCCTGGATCTCAGTTGTTTGCAGAAGTACAGTGGTGAAAATTTTGCCAAGAGGCCAGTTGTATTTGGGCCTTCCTAGTAACAGCCATTCTAGCAGGCTGCAAAGGAGCAGAACCGGGGTACAGCACTGCCTATGCTGAGCCATCTTTGCTCTTTGGTCCTCCCTCAATTGTCACCCAGAGGCAGCCACCCCGGTAGGCTAGTGAAGCTATTTCCATCCCAGCTGGTTATTCTAAAAACCGCACTTGTGCTTGAGATTGCCTTTTTCCTCTTCCCTCTTCATCACTTTTCTCATGGTTAGTGCCTTTTAGATTCAGTAGGGAGTCTTTTTAGCTAAAGAAGAGGGTAAAAACACTAAAAAAATGGTCACACCTGTGTCTGGACACAACAGAACTGTCCCTGCTTCTTTTATGGTTCTTTGTGTACTACAACAAGTTTTAAAGTGCTAACCAAATTCCAAGTCAGGGTGGAAATTGTGTGGCCCTATAATCTCCAGCATTCCTTGGCATTAGTTACACAGGGTAGGCCTGCTGGGAGCTACAACCCAACCACATCTGGGAGGCTGCACAATCCATACTTTTGTTCAGAATAGTCACTCATGTACCTAACTCTATAGCTACATGGAAAGCTGTTGGAAAGGAGAACCTGTTCATTAATCAACAAGAAGATGGAGAGGAAAAGAGTTTTGTCGCATTTTTTTAATGCAAGAAAACATACCTGCTTTAATAAAAAAAAGCCTCATCTGAAAAAAAAGATGAGTGCTGCTTGTTATGATGCCCAATCAGGAGCTCTTTGAAAGAGAAAGGATTTCATGCAGAATTTAACATGACTTTGGGCAGTTGGATTGCAACTGATTACCCTGTTGTTGTGTGCCTTCAAGTTGTTTCCAACTCATGGCGACCCTAAGGTGAACCTATCACAGCGTTTTCTGGGGCTGAGAATATGTCATGCACCCAAGGTCACCCAGCAGGTTTCCATGGCCAAGAGAGCAATCAAACCCTGATCTCCAGGGTTGTAGTCCAACTCAAACCACTATACCACGCTGCCTCTCCGAGTGGTATACATTTGCCATCTTCTCTTTTGCTGACCTCGGAGCAAGTTGTTTGTTTGTTTGACTGATACCCTGCCTTTCCCGAAAGCAAAACATATAAGAATAAATATGGAACTTTCTCAGAATATAATGCATCACTTATAATCTAACACTAAATTCCTGGATCAGCAGGAAATAACCCTATACTGCAGCGACAATAATAATAGTTGTAATCCTTGTCCTCACCATCCCAGTTAAATCAATTCAACAAAACAAGAATTCTTAAACCAAACGCAAACTGAAAAGGAAAGATTTTTGCCAGTTTCTGAAAACCCATTACAAAGGAGTTGAGTAGTTTCTTGTTGTTTTTTTAATTTTTTGACAACCTGGAGGAGGAAATCAGCATTCTGGATGATGGGTGAGTGGCAGCTTTATCTTTAGGCACATCCAACCCCTTCTATTAATGTTTCATCTTGTGTACTAAAAGAGTAGGAAAAAGGAGTGGGAGAAGGACAATTCCCCATTTCTATCTATAAAGAGATGTAAGTTAACACAGGCTCATTATGTCATATAGTGGATGAGGTTAACAGAGTAGTCTGCTGAGGCGTGTGTGTGCGTGTGCGTGCGTGCATTTGTTTGTTTCGTTTTTTGGCCCCTGTGGGCTTCCCCACAAAAAGCTTAATGCACAGATGTATTTCAAAGGATATGAATCAATGCGCAAATGTTTTCTCTGTGGCCCGGGAACTGCTTTTAATGGCTTTCTTACTAGATTACACAGAACAGCAGCTCTTGAGGAATCTGTAGAAAAGCCTGCAAATTTCCTGCTGATCACACAGTTTGTTGCAGTCAGGCTGCTTTCTCTCCTTGATCCAGTATTGCTTTCTTGGTTTTCTCTTAAGACATCCTTGGACAGGATTCAGGTTAATAATAGCATTTAGCATCAGCTGTCTGAGGTAAAGTTTCTTTCTTTCTTTCTTTCTTTCTTTCTTTCTTTCTTTCTTTCTTTCTTTCTTTCTTTCTTTCTTTCTTCACAGTAGCTTAATTGTGGCTGTCTGCAACTATTTTTAGCCATCTAACTGGAAGACATAAGCATAAACTGAACATTCTGTGGAATGACTCTGTATTGCTTAAACAGTTTGATCTGAGGAGTGTCCCACGATGACCACAGTACTGTAGCTAGAAATGTTACACATTTGTTGGGTTTGAATGAGCAGCCTCTTTGGCATGGTGTGGTTTATTCCACATCCTTACATCCTCAGTGGTATCTTCCAGTGGTCACAGGGAGCTTTTCTGGCCTCGGCTGGTGGATACAAAGATAGAGCAGTTGGTAAACTCAGCTCTGTGGTTAAATGTCTATGTAAGGAGTGCTTTGGGTTTCCTTCTTCTTACCTCTAGAAGCACCGAGAACTTTAGAACTAAAGGCAGACGGGTAGAAAGCTGGCTCTCCTAGGACTGGAGCACAGGTAGAAAAAGCTACATGAGAAAAGACTTTTGGGACAGGGGAAAAAACCCTACCACATACTCTCAAAAGGCCTAGAAGAAATGAAATTTGTCTAACCTTTCAGAACAGCTTCCATTCCACAATGTTGTTATTTTGTGCCTTCAAGTAGTTTCCGACTGATGGCAACCCTAAGGCAATTGTTATCATGGGGTTTTCTTGGCAAGGTTTGTTCAGAGGGAGTTTGCCTTTGCCTTCCTCTGGGGCTGAGGGAGTGTAACTTGTGCAAAGTCACCCAGTGGGTTTCCATGTCTGAGCAGGGATTTGAACCCTGATCTCCAAAGTCATAGTCTAGTGCTCAAACCACTGTACTGGTTCTCCATTCCAGAATGCCGTTATGAAAAAGGAAGATTTTGAATCTAGGTCAGAGAAGAGACACCTCCTTTTATCCTGAGACATTGAAACGGTTCATATCCTCATATCTTAGTTTATATCCTCCAACTGTCCCAGATTGGCAGAGATGGCCTCAGTTAATCCTCTCATATCTCACCTTCCCAGTTCCTTTTAAAAAGTTCTGGTTTTTCACTTGTCCTCCCACTGTCCTCCTTTGTCATCACCTTATTGCAGTTGCTGCAGACTGATCAAAGTGCAAAAGTAGTTTCACTCAATTAACACAGCAGGAGGGAGAAGAAGGAGAGGGCAGAGTCTTGCCCTTCACAGTAGGTTAAGGCAAAAGCAAACTGCTGCAGTCTCTCCTAGTTTTGGAACATAATATCTTGCACAGTTTGACTTTGCTTCTTGCACTTTTGTGTGTTCTTCCTCATTAATAACGTTTTCCCCCTTGTAGCACAGCCACACCCTTGTGACCACACTCTGGCCCTTTTCGCACGCTGTTTCTAAAGCAAAAGGGCCCCTTGAGCGTCGCGTTAATGGGAGGAGCGGTCCGTACGATGCACTCCCATTTACGTGACGCTCAAGAGCCGGACGCAGAGCGGACACGCACCTTTTTATTTTCGGCTCTAAGCCGAAAATGGTGCGCAGTCGCGCAATGCTCCCAAGGCTTGCGCACACTTACCTGCTGTGCGGTGTGCCGGGAGCCGGGCCAGTAGCGCTTCCTGCCTCAGCGCTAGCCTGCAATTCCTAGGTTGCGCTGCAGTAGGAAGGGGCGGGGCGTTCACGTGGCACTCACGCGACCGGCAAGCCAGCTGCGGTACGGAAGGAGAAGCGAAGTGAGGGCCTCGCGCAAGAGGCTGCTCGCACGAGCGCTGCCCCCCACCTCCGCAAACAGGTAAGGTGCGGAAAGGATATCTGATGTTGCTTGGCCACGTGTCCCATTTTTCATCTGTGAAATGTAGGAGGGTATGTTGATTTACTGAAGCAGACCACAGCCACTAAACAGATAGACCACTAAGTCTGGTTCATTTCCAGGCTAATGGTACAAAGCCTATCAGAGGTGGGCAGCTTGCCGTCCTCCAGATGTTGTTCGATTGCAGATCTTTTGACCCCCTTCCTATTAGCTGTGCTGGAAATTCTGGGAATTGCAGTCCCTAACATTTCACAGATGAAAAATGGAACACATGTGCCCAAGCAACATCAGAGTATGGTCAAGATGGCAAAAGTTATTAATGAGGAAGAACATACAAGCTAGGAGAGGCTGACACAGTCTGCTTTGGCCTTAGCCTAGTGAGAAGGGCAAGATTTCACCCTGCCATTCTCCCCTACCCCTGCTCATCTGAAGCTACTTTACATATCACTGGGGAAACCTTAAATGCACCAGGGTTAGCAGCTTTCTCCAGACTCTTGTGGAGATATCCAAGTTCCCCTTTCTTACATAACTGAAAAGAAGGGGCTTTGCAGGGCAGTTCCTTCCTGCTTTTCCAGTGTAGCCTAAGCAGTTTCGGGTTAATCCTGCCAGACCTTTGGAACAGTTGCAGTTACAGCCAAATCTCTGGGGGAGAAAAAGGTAATTTTAAGGACTATACAACAGCCATCCTGGCTGGGGGATTCTGAGAGTTGTCGTCCAATGCCCCTTAGGCAGCTCTTTACCTAAGGGCCTGGTTCAATTAGAGCTGTGATAGGAAAATAACTCCCTGGCTAAGTCTGTGTTCCTCTTCCTCGAAGGTCAGAGTAAGGTGGCAGACTAGACAACACTTTTTGCAGCCAGTTACAGCCTCTTAGCCACACTGTGTGGTAGGGCCCACCTTTGAGGTGCTCTCAAAAGGTATGACTTGCTGGAAGATGTAATGCTTTGTGTACTGCTACTGCTCTCTTCACACAGAAAGAATAGTGTGGAATGAGAAACAGAGCCCCTAAAGAATTTGAAGAGAGGCAGTGTGGACCTCAGAAATGGGTTGCAAAGTGTTGGATAGGGAAAGAGATTTGGAGTACAGAAAGCTTTGTAATGAGGCACAGAGCAGGAGAGAGAATAAGCATGCCTTGTGGCGTGATTAGAGAAAGATGAGTGACAGGACAGAGACATTTGTTTGTCTGGAAAGGAGTTGGCTGACAAAATGAACCAGTGTGGAATAGTGGTTTTATTGCTGGACTAAGACCCTGGGAGACAAAGGGTTCAAATCCTTGCTCACCCATGGAAACCCATGGAGTGACCCTGGGCAAATCACATTCTCACTTTTAGAGGAAGGTGCTGACAAACCTTCTCTGAATAAATCTTGCCAAGAAAACTCTAGGATAGCATCACCAGAAGTCAACTTGAAGGCAGATAAGAAAGAGAAGGAGGAGGAGGAGGAAAAGGAGCAGCAGCAGCTGAGAAATAGGGGGACAGAGAGAAGCATGGGACAGGATAAGTGAGAAAGGGACGGTATGCTCTGGTCAGCCCCTGTCTCACTTACGTGCCCTTGGTGAGCTCCCAGAGCCCAGACCGAGGGGAGATGTTCCCTTACACATAGATGAGCACTCGATTCAGTGCAATCCCACTCTCAGTAGTTGGTTCTTCTGTCTGATTTGAGACTTTGCTGATGAGGAATCAAGAAAGAAGTGAGTTGCAAATCTGTCCAGATGGGTCTTTTTTAAACAGAATATATTCATAATTGTGTAGGATCACACTGATTATGCAAATCTGCCTCAAAAATAGGAATTCTCTGAGAATAATTATGAGAGTAACATAACAGGCTATGGCCACCATTTTATACAATGATCTCCTGTTTTCCATTTGTCTCTGTACTGATGTCAAGGAATAATTTTTATAAGGACTGAATGAACATGTTTCAGCTGAACCAAACATGGTTTCTTCTAAGCAAAACTACTGTTAATGGTGTCATTAAACCTAGAGGGAAAATGGGAGTGAAAGGTCCTCAAGCAAGAAAGTCACCAAGTTACCTGGCCTGCAGGCAATAGCTTGCTTTTAGACACTTGGCTGTCATTCTCTTAACAGAGCTGAAATGAGTAGGCATCCCCACATTTTCAGTTGTAAATTTTAACACTAAATGTTCTCTGTGGAAGCGTTTACGTCTTAGGTGTTTGATATCCAATTATTTTTCAGTAGCAGTCTGTATTTGGCAGTGACACCATCTGTTAGTAGACATGAACATGCAACAGCAGTTAGTGTTTAACAACATCTGACATAGCAGCTAATATCTGTCAGCTGACATGCAGTAGCACTCAGCATTTGGCAGCCTCTGATAAGAAGCAGTCAATATCCGTCAGTAGACATGGTGCACAGTTATTATATGACAATATTTGACATATAAATGTGAACATTTGACAGCAGCTAACA
Source organism: Cyclura pinguis (assembly GCA_030412105.1). Taxonomy (NCBI): domain Eukaryota; kingdom Metazoa; phylum Chordata; class Lepidosauria; order Squamata; family Iguanidae; genus Cyclura; species Cyclura pinguis. The sequence goes on along the minus strand of CM059600.1, from coordinate 92,957,508 downwards.
TGTAATGTGACATGGTGGAGGTCACTGTCTGATAGCATCTGACAGCTGATATGCTGCCACAGTCAACATGTGACACGTTAATAGTGAAATACTGACCATCAGAATGTGAGAACATCTTCCATGTCGTAATTAAGGAAAATGAAAACGAAAACTTTTCTTTTATTACAGACATTAAATATCACTTGAGTTTTCTATGGTAGCAGGCTTGGTTTTCCTCCATCTCCCACATACTCACATTTGTAGCCTTGAAAACGTGAGACCATGTAAATAGTTCTGCTAATCAACACTTTGTTGTATTTATAGCAGACTGGCACATGCTTGATGTGAAGTGCTGCATGAGAAGTGCACGTAGTTGGATCTCAGTGACTCTAAGATCCCAGGCTCTCTTTTACTTGGAGGTTTCTCTCCCACCTCCCTTGGAAGAAAGGAGCACACCATGGGCAAATGCAGCCGTAGCCATAAGCCTTGCCTACTATTGACTGAGTTGCCATGCAGACATTTTAGCATCTTTTAGGATGTGTTGCCAGCAACCACTACTGCAAAAACAAAACAAAATAAAACCAGGGTAACAGGAAGTGATGCTGATACATGTGTCCCTTGCAATTACCCAGAATGGATTTGTTGCACCTCTCTCTCCATAAGAAGATGTATAATCTCCCATAGGAGGAAGAGACAGTGCATATAATATATTTCTATAATAGGAGAGATACACAAAAGCCATTTCCACACTAGAGACCATTAGCACGTTATACCGTTATAATGGTGGCATTGCCATTCATGCGATGCTGTCAGGTTAGGGACGCTCTTTTCCACACCCTTCCCCCTTAAGTGGATGAGTAGCGGTATCACCACTGGTGTTCCTTCCGCATTTCACCTTCCTTGGCCACTCCCATGCTCCGCCTTTACTCTGTCCCACCGCCTCTGATTGGATGGTGATTTTTTTTTTTTTTTTTTTGGAAGCTGTACTGACACAGCAATGACATGCCGGTACACAATTGCACTTTTGCCCTATACTGTTTAAAAATGTATTTAAAAAATAAAAAGTTTTGACTCAAAGGGGACATTTAAAATAAACAGAGAGAGGTGATCGAAAGTTACCACACCATGGGAGTTGCTGAGGGAGGGATGAGCTGGGCACTTCCACAGCCCACCCACTGCTGGATCCACCATTACAGGAAACGCTATCAAGCTCTGTAATGGTACCGCACTTCAGTGGCTGATTGGATTGAAGTGTTATAGGAGGCTCTGAACAGATTTTTTCTGGAAATAGATTATGGCAATTTGGCAACGCTTGGGGACAGGGTAGTAGTTGGATAGTGATGATGTCACGTAGAAGCATGGCTCCTGGACTGGTAACAACCCTCTGCTATAGCGTTATAGCAATGTCATGTGGAAATGACAAAAGTGAATATACAGGATGAACCAGACAAAGGCAGTGGGGTACGGGGCAGGGGAAAGGAAGTTTCAGTCAGCTGTGGTTCCTCCTCCACTGTGATATCCAAAAATGGCTCTGAGGGGAAACCTGTGCTCCTACTTTGCGTTTTTGGGGCAGAAAGAAGTATAGCTTCCTGCCGTTTACTCTTTTCCTTCTTCTGGCAAACTAGAACTATTTGACAGGAAGAATTTGGTAGGCCAAACTTATTTCTAGAATCTCTGTGTTGGGGAAGAAAATGGTTGTTGTTTTGTTAAATTGTTAAAATATGTACATTCAGCCATGTATCAGAAGACCTCCGGGGGAGCGGCAGACAACAAAAGCAATTTAAAGCAGTTTAAAACCATGAAGGAGTTCAGAATTCCACACCCTAAGTCTAGACATCCTAACTTGATACTGAAACGAGGTCAATATCGGCACCAGTCGGTCCTCCAAGGGCTGTTGAATGGATGCCTGTCAGGGAGCTGTTAAAATGTGCAGAAGCCTTATCTGGGAAAAGATGGCAACTGTATTTTGCAGAGGTAGAAGTGCAGAAAAAAAAACTCAAGAAAATAAGCTGTGAAAGGGAGGTGTTGTGTACCTTCTTCTGCATGGACCACACTGCCACGTACCCAGCTGGCATTTTCAGAGTACATCATCTGGGGATGGGACAGATCAGCATGAACTGCACATGGGTGGCATCTTGTGCCCGAAGGGAATCAGTTGTGCTGAATGGAGAAGTGGTTTTAGTTTATGTAACCCATAGAGCAGCCTTCCTGCAAAAGCTGCCAGACCAATGGGACTAATTTGCTGGCCTCCTTAACTGGCCTGGATTGACCCTTGCTAGCCTATAAGAGATAATAGGATAACAGCCCAAGGTGGTTTGACTGCAAGCCAAATCCCTGGTGTCCATAAGGCCTTGAAAAAGAGCAACCGAGAATACATTCTAATCTGAAATGAAAAATCATTCTAGCCAGTGATACTTAGCTTCTGGTTCCCAAGAGGCTACTTCTAATATCACAATATTATCAGTCACCATGGCATTGAGCAGGCAAATCTAATTTTATTCAGGAATCCCATTTCTTTAATTCAGAATTAATTCATCTCTCAATGGAGATACTCTGAATTCTGCCCCCTCCCCATGACACTGTCCTTTTCTTCTGCTTGTCTGCCCTGGATGTTGTCAAAAGATTTGTCTCCTTCCTTCCTCAACTTTATTGTTAGTGACTCTCATGTACCTTTTAGGATGAGGAGACATTGCTTATGTTCTCTCACCCGGTGCACCAAAATGATGTCGTAATCAGAGCTCCCTTCAGGATACTGAAGGAGATGATTGTCAGATAGCTCCTGGCAGAGAATAGCTCATGAGGCACAGAGGCTGTGTGCTACGTGAGGCTGATGGCTAGCCCTGCATTTTCCGGAAAGCTGGACTATAATCGTTCTGGCTGTAGCAAATGGGTGAGGCTGAACAGGGGTGGGGAGACGGTCCCGAGAAGCAGCATAACTTGCCATGCCCGTGTGGGAAACATGCATGTTGCAGGAAGTCTTATCAGACCGTGGCATTTATCCTTCTGTTCTGCTTCCTCCTCCTCGCCTCTTGTTTGTTCTTTGTATTGTTGCTTCTCGGGTAATTATTTATTACATCCCTGAAGGGCTGGCATTTTGATGAAGATAATGTGGCCAATGCTGAGCAATATTGCACGTGCTGTGAGACATTAGGCTTTAATCGCAGTTCCCAGAGGATGGTCTCAGATGTGCTGATGGGCCGTACATGCCATGGGTGGATAAGTTCCCTAGGATGTTAGTTTTTACCACTGGGAACAATGTGGCATGGAAAGTTAAGCTTTTAAAAATCTCATTGCTGTTGCAGAAGAAAAAGGTCACAAGGATACAGACTTTAGGTTGCAGTATCTCTGAGCGATGTATCTCCAGTCTATTTGAATGTATCCATGTCTTCCCATATGAGTTTGCCTGAGCTGTAAGATTTTCAAGGGAGGCCCTGCTCTCTGCCCAGTGGGCATGTTTGGTGGGAATGCAGGACAGGGCCTTCTCTGTGACTGCTCCCATATTTTGAAATTCTCTCCCTATGTAAATTAGGATGGCTCCTTTTTTGCTCTCTTTTAGGCAGCACTTATGATCCATCAGATTTTTAAAGTGACTAGAAGGGTAACCCACTACTTTTAGGCCTTGCAACTGTAATTCTTATTCTTTTCCAAAGAAAAAACTTTCCAAGCTATCTTCATTCATTATGATGCTGTTTTTCATTTATAACAATCCATATTTTCTTATGGCCTCTTCTGTTTTATTCCTCCCCAAAAAAATCTGTTATGGAAGAGAAGATGGAATAGCTGCACAATGTATTTTTGCTGGTATTTCTAGGAGCCCCACCATCTGGAAACACCCCGGGACTTAATAATTTCCCTTCAAAGAACCAGGCAAACTTATATGAACTTCACTGATGACAGGAAGGAACAGATAGTTTATGATGATTCAGTACCTTCTAAGGAAGAACGAACTCTCTTGTTTCAGATAGGTGTTATATCAGGGGTCAATATCTGCAGTGTAAACCAGATCTTGGGGGAAAATGGCTTTGGGATTTCATACTGGCTGGGGATTCTGGTAGTTACAGTCCACAAACCTAATTTTTCCAAGCTCTGATGTAGAGTAGGTTTAGGCTACAGTAGCTGGATGCTTGAGGATCAGGCTGAGTAGCATTTCTACATGCCAGTATCACCAAAAGTATCTGACAGCTTTAACACAACGCAGCGATTTGCTGATCTAGCCAGTGCTTGAAGGTTATAGAACCAAATCGGGGAATGCCACATCATGCAGGAGAATCTGCAGCTGTATTTCACGTGACCCAATTCCCATGAGTCTTGGCATTAAAAATAAAACAGCTGTAAAACAGCTAGTGATAAATATTTTAGTAGGAACCCAGATGCATTTTTTTCCAAAATGGATAGAAATTTGCCATCAATTATTATTTGGAAAAGTGAGAGGGAATTTTTTTATGCACTGTGTCTTGAATATTTATGTCTTGAAATCTCTTCCCTTATGTTTCCACTTCCCTCTATGCATGGATGAGCAGAAAGTTATCATGGGCATAAGAATGTGAGAAATGAAAGGCTCAGGTTGGCTCACTAAGGTTGTTGAAGAAAACAAGGTGTATACTTAAAAGTGTATGAATAGCCTGGAATTAACATGGCATTGTGTATGTGCATATGCATTCAAGTCGCCTGTTGACTGTTGACTGATAGAAATAGCAATAACCCACATCCCTTTTTGCACATGGAAGCTAAACAATAACATTAAAGTATTTTCAGGTGACAAAAACCCCTAAAAAATTGTGAATAATTACCTGAACTGGGACAAGTCCAACCTTTAAAAAAAATAGTGTAAAACTAACTTACAAACTAAGCTGTTCCTTCCTGATGATAAAAAATCTGCAACAAAGCTGTTCCTTCCTGATGACATACATCATCAGTTGGTAGGAAATGGAAAGATACAACTGAAAATCTTATTTTGATGAAATAAACATTGCTTGTTGCTTTCATGGAAATCTGGATGAAAGGAGGGGGGAAGTGTAGTTCAGGCCTAAGGACTCACCAACTGAAGCAACAGTTTTTTGTTTGTTTGTTTGTTTGTTTACTGGGGAGGGGGTAGTGAGCCATATCTCACCACAGCACCTGTCTGGAGGAAGGGGAAGTGCCATAGTTCTATGCTCCTTTATCCACACGTCCAACAGTAGAACCCTAGCCAAGAGTGGGCAAAGTGTGGCTCTCCTGAAGTTGTTGGACTGCAGCTCCCAGCATTCCTTACTAATGGTTATGCTGGCTAGAGTTGCAGGGAGTTGAAGGCAGTAACATTTAGAGGACCACCTTTTGCCTATCTCTGACCGAAGTATAGGATGGTGTGAAAAGCACATGTGTACACCTGATAGGGGCCAGCCCAAGGCTGCAAATCCATTTTTATTATTCTTTGTTGTCAAGTCATGTTCAGCTTATGATGACCCTCTGAATGGCAGATCCAGAACCCATTCACACTGCGTAATTATAGCATTATGATAACAACTCAACTGCCATGGTATCATCTTATGGAATCCTGGGATCTGTAGTTTGGTGAAACACTGGAGGAGCTCCCTTGTTGAAAAGTCTAAACATCCCTGCCTAAACTGCCAAACCCAGGATTCTATAGGACAGATTCATGTCAGTTAAAGTGGAATAATAATTCTACAATTGTATAGTGTGAATGGGCCACTGGTTATTAACAGCCCAGAGACTCATATCTTGCAAACTCAGGGCAGTGGCTCCCTTGACTGAGTCTATCCACCTATATTGTGGTCTTCCGCTCCTAGAGCATTCCAATCTTCCCGCCATTATTATCTTTTCCAAAAATTAATGTTGTATGATAGCCGTAGTTAAATTATTTCATTTTCTAGTAAGAATACAAATCAGTTATTTTGGCAGGGGGAAACGAAGGCTAAAATGGTTGCTCATGCTGAAGGATGTTCATGTGTGCTTTTAATAGCTTGTAAAATGTATGCTTTGCTGCACCTTTGTTTCCAAGTTTTTCACACAAAAGAAGTTTTTCTTAACAAAAGAACAAACAATCAACCCATTATGGGAGGCACTGTGGTGAAGGGAATTAACAAAAAAGAAAGAAAGACAGTGATGTTAAGGGAAATAGTTGTTCTGTGTTTTCAAGTCATCTCTGACTTATGGAGACCCTAAGGAGAACCTATGATGGAGTTTTTTTGGCAAGATTTCTTTGGAGGAGGGGCCATTGCCTGAGGCTGAGAGAGTATGGCTTTCCCAAGGTCACCCAGTGTATTTCCATGGCCGAGCAGAGATTAAAACCATGGTCTCCCAGGGTCCTACTCCAACACACACACCATTACACCACACTGTAAACCCAGGGAAAGGAAATGGGTTCCAGGTTTCTGGGGAAAGGAAGGAAAGGTCAAAAATAAGTGTAGAATTTGGGAAAAGAGGCTTAATTGACGGCTGCTTCATCATGTTTCCCTGATGATACGTGAAAGAACTTAAGCTGCCACTAACTGAAACCTACTGTCCCAGCAACAGTGAGCAGTATCAGAAACCACTTTCCCACCTTCTCTGAACCCACTTGCAGCTTAGGGATCATACAGTATTGATATGATATTATATTAAATGTTATATTCAAAGTATTTTTTGATGGGTTTTTCAAATGGGATGGTATACTTGGGTCACGCATAAAAAAACTGAATTCCTGTATTGAAAATGGAGGTTTTAAATATGATGAATACATACGTTAACCCAAATCTGAAAGATTAATTTCTGCCCTTTCAGTTCCTTCTTCTCAAAAACTCAAGTTTCACTTTCAGAGAATTTAAGTAAACATATTCTTTAGCATGCAGGTGGAAGAAAAGCAAAGATTTAAAGTGGCATCAAAAGTAAAAGAAATATTGTACAATTTGTTTTATTAAGAACAAAATGGTTGGGGAAAATCTGTCTTTGAGGGGCTTTCCCTGGCTGTAGATGATCGTTCAAAATGCAATGTATTTACCATTTCTGAGGGACGTATTTCTGATTTATCTTAAAGTAAGAAGGAGATTTAATTCTGAGTCAGTCTTCAGATTCCATGTTTTGGTTTGGCATGCTCCCTCACCCCTTTACATTACTTGTAAATGACAGGCCTTTGCAAGGTGTTTTAACAGAGCAGTGCTGTTTAATAGAAAGATTTGATTAGTTCCTGAATGTATTTTTTTTTTATTTTTGGAATGATAATCTAATTTAGGCAAGGCTACTACCTTCTGTAAAAATCTGGCCAGGTTCCCAACATCTGGACCTGAAAGCTTGGAGTTCTTTAAAAGCACTTAACAGGATATTCTAATGCTCATGATTATCCTCTCTAAGAAAATTTCAAGAAAATTCACTGTACCTGTTGTACAATTACCAAGATAAGAATGGAACGGGGAGTTAGAATGCCCAGTGATACATGGACAGTGGAATATTGCTGTTCTAGTAACATGAATCTTCTATTCTAATTGACATGAATTCAACTGCTCTTCAATTTGCTTGATGCCCCAAAGGCTTCATCATAAATAGCAGATTAAACAGATTGAGATTAAGCTCATGTTGAAAATGTGGTCATCCAGAAATCACTTTAGCATACATAACAAGTAACTGCCCAGGAGGCTTGGCCCACTGGTTCTGGGTCAGCAGCATATGTATCTGTTTATTTAGCCTTACAGTCCTGCCTTCCTGTTAACTGTAAGCTGTGGCTACATTCTTGTACTTGTGAGACCAGGACAACATCATCCCTGATATATTTTGAGAACAGGTCTTGCTACCAAGAGGCAAAGTTCCCATAAGTGGAAGATTTGGACTGTACCTTCAGTTACCCATTAGAAGACAGTGGAATTGATGGATATCTCTGAAACAGGGGTGCAGCTGCAAGTGTGTGTGTGTGTGTGTGTGTGAGAGAGAGAGAGAGAGAGAGAGCATTGACACACACACTCCACACACAATTATGTCCCTGACTGAATTATTGCCTCTGTCCTCAAATTTCTAGCATTGTGGTAACTTAGAAATTCAGCTGAGCATTTAGAAATACAATTTAGGCACCCAAAGAAATAGGGCATGGAAAGTTACCAAGGGAATGGGAACACAGCAAATTTAAGAGTTGTAGGTGTGAACAATTTTCGATGTCTCAAGCTCTGCAATGCCAGAAATTTGAAGACTGAAGGAAAATTTCATGGCGGCAGCAGAGAGGAGGGAGAATTCCTATTGGGAGGGTAGTGCATTTATCCCCTCCAGTAGCTACATGCCTGAACTCATGCATGTAGGGCTACAACTAGGAAAAAACTGATTCGATCATACAGATTGTATAAAGACCTAAGTAGAAGTGGGTGAATCTGATAAAAAGCCCAACTGTGCAGTGCTTCTCAATCCTAGCCCTCCATACATTTGAGACTTCAAGTATCATAATTCCTGAGCATTGGCTGTGCTATCTGGGGCTTCTTGAAGCTGAAGTCCAAAAACATCTTGAGGGTCCAAGTGTGGGAAGCACTGTCTTACAGCAATCTGTTTGCACAGTAGCCAACCAGTTGCCCACTGGGAAGCTCACAATGAGGATGTGAGTGCAACAGCACCCTCTTGCTTGTGTTTTCCAGCAATTAGTATACAGAAGCAGACTGCCTATCATACTTGCAGCTAATAGACAGCCATGATAACTAGAAGTCACTGGCACTCTCAGCTCCACAGAACTCATATGTCTTGGTTTCTAAGCAGTAGTGACAACTTAAGTTCACTTGCTTGTCAATAGAGGAATGTGATGAACATCTTGTCAACTCTTGTCCTTTTTTCTTCCCCCAAACCTCTGGGCCCTTTCTCTCTATTTCCCTTCACTGTTATTTCCTCTTTACCATAATGCCTCTATGAACAGGCTGCTTCTTTCTTTTTCCTTTTTCCCCCTTTTTTCTCTTTTTCCGTGTTGCCTTTTTCTTAGAAATATAGAATCATAGAGCTGGAAGAGACCACAGGGGCCATCCAGTCCAACTCGCTGCCGTGCAGGAACACACATCAAAGCACCTCCAGCAAATGGCCATCCAGCCTCTGTTTAAAAATCTCCAAAAAAGGAGCCTCCATCACACTCAGAGGCAGCATATTCCACTGCCAGACAGCTCTGACCATCAGGAAGTTGTTGTTGTTGCTCCTCCTCCTCCTCCTCCTCTTCTTCTTCCTCCTCTTCCTCCTCCTCCTCTTGTTCTGTTGGAAATCTCCGAAACAAAAGTGCAATAATAGTAACACACCCTCCAACACATCACAGATGAAAACTGCAAAACATGTGGGCAAGCAACATCAGAGTGTAGCCATGAAGGCAAAAGTTATTCATGAGGAAGGATACAAAATCCAGGAGTGGCTACAGTAGTTTGCTTTTCCCTGAATCTATAGGGAAGGGCAACATTTTGCTTCCTCGTTGCCTTTCCCTCCTGCTGAATTAATGAAGCACAAGCTACTTTTGCACTCTGAACTCAGTTTGCAGCAATTGAAATAAGCTGAGGACAAAGGGGGAAGGTGGGAGAAGGAGAGAGAACCTGGGGTATTTTAAAAGCAGCTGAACAAGTGAGATGACAGAGGATCAATTGGAACTGTCCCTGTCAATCAGGACAGTTGAAGGGTATAATTATATTTTTTCCCCACCTCTCCACTATGGCCCTTTCCACATGTGTGTGTGTGTGGGGGAAACGGGCGAAAACACCCAAAAACGGAGCTTACCGGCAGCCGGGTAAGTCCGTCGCTACGCGGAGCAGCACGAGCTCGCTGCTCCGCAGTCCTCTGGCATCCCAAATGGTGGCTTCCGGTTGGTGGAGGCTCTCCACCAACCGGAGAAGCTCACCAGCTGGAAGCCCGCCCCCAGCAGATCTGCAGGCACGCACTTGCGCGCGCCTGCAAATCCACTTCGGAGCCGGGTGACGGAGCGGCGCGGGGCTGCGCGCCCCGTGCTTTTTAAAAACCTCAAAAAAGAGGTTTTTAAAAAACACGCAGTGCGGCTAGTTCCGGCTGCTCCTGCGTGGATTCTGGTGTGGAACTACGAAAAGTAGTCCACGCCAGTCCACTCTACGGTGTAGAAGACCTCCGTGAGAGGTCGCTCTGCACCGTTACAGAAGCCCGGTGTGGAAATGGCCTAAAACAGCACTTGATATAGCTGACAGAATGTCAGTGGAAACAAATAAAAGCAATAGCAACAGAACAAAAACAATAAGAAGCCACAGATAAGGCCAAAATATCGCTTTGTACAATCAGCTCTTTTAAAAATTAGACCAAAACAGCAGTGGCGGAATTGGAGTGTGTGGAGGGGGGGCGTGACGGGGTGGGGCTACGGCACGAGGGGCATGGCCACTGCATGTGGCGGCGTGGCTAGGGCACGCAGGGGTGTGGCCAGGGCACGCAGGGGCATGACTACGGGCCGGGATGCCCCCAAAGCATTGCCCCCCAGGGCAAATCGCCTCTCTCGCCCCCACGTCCCTACGTGACTGCAAAGCAGAGTGTCTGTACTGTGACGAGAGTTTGAGAAGTTGACCCATAATTTGGCATGGTCCATAGATCTTCCTCTCTTTCTTTCCACACTTCTCTGTGTTAGACTGGCATCCGTGATAGTAATACTTGTGTCCTGCAGCTGTTGAGCACGGTGATTGAAGGCCACAGACCATACGTCAGGGAAGGTGATACTGATATGACCACCAGGCCTCCTAAACATGAAGTAGGAGTCAGTCCATTTCCCTTCCTTCAGGTTACTGGGCAAATTGGCTTGACAGTTACTCATTCTCTTCCCAGAGAATTCTGGGGATGGCTGTTCTCAGAGTGAAGCGGTAGATCTCACCTAGATAATTATGAGCACCTTGCCAAACTAGAATTCCCAGGATGCTCTGTGGAAAGCTGTTACAGCTTAAGACATATCGAATGAAACCAGCAAAGGATTTTTATGTAGATACTCCTTTTGATTCATTCTTTTAAAAAAGTAGAAAATAAGAATAACGCTCAATGGTTTCTGCAAGTCCAAAGCACTTCACATACATCATCTCAGTTACTCATTCAATTATGTGAGGTGAATCAGGTTTATTACCTCTGTTTTGTAAAGGGATATGAGACAAACAGAACATGGAAATGTTACTTTTTTGTACTATTTGTTCCTAATGTCAATTGTATTTTATGATTGAAGTTTTTAATCAGTATTTTAATAAATTTTAACACAACTCATAGATAGGTTTGTTATCTTTAAGTTTTAAATCATATAATCTTAAATTCTGCAATTCTAACTCCACTTACTTGTTGATTGTATTTTATGGTCAGTGCTTTTAACAGCTTTTAATGGAATCTACTACTGTTTTAACTGTACTTTTTTCTTGTTCTAATTTGTAACTTCTGCTGGCTGTTTGCCGTAATAAATGAAATGAATGGACTTTTTTGTACTATGCATCCCAGAATCCATCAGGGACTCTCAGTGGTCATAGTGGCTGTAGGATTCTGGAAGCTGTAGTCCAAAAAGTTCCAGACTCTTGATAAACAGTGGCCTTTCCTAGACTGCCTAGTATTTTTTTTTTTTTTTTTTGCTGGGGGGTGAGATTTGAACCAGGGACATTAAATGTTATCTGTCAACCACCAGCAATCTTGTGTTGCAATTTGCAGAAAAATCCCTTAATATTTGTGCATTTTGTCTTTTTTGTAGAAAAAAGGTGCGCGTGTGTCGGTCACTCAAGGAGGAATGGGGCTGATGCGGGGAGAATAAATGAGAACTCCTATGTTTAAAATATAATAAACACTCCCTTATTCCCCACATAAATATCATGCCGGTTCATTTCAATGAGTCTGCTTTCTGGAATGGTCTAGTCTTGTTCTGACAGGTCTCTTTATCTGTCTCCAGCTTTTCGCTGCTCCCCCCGCCACCTTCCGGTTTGTGTAGGAGGTGTTTGTCTTTCCTCACTTGTGCTGACTTCAGTGTGTGCAAGTCTATGCCCAAACATGTACGGATAACCCAGTATAACCCAGTTTAGCAATTATTTATGTACCAAGAGCTTTTTTTGTTATTGTTGCTAATGGAAGTGCTTAGCCATTTGAAGGGTGTGGATTGGGGGCTGTTATTGAAGGCAGATGAAGCAACATTTTTTCCTTTTTATCCAAAAGCTGATTCAAGTTACTAAATAATAGAGAATATGCCAAGTTTGTACTATTACTCAGAAAAATCTTTGGCTTTCTTCCAGTGGGATTTGACACTAGGAAACTGAGTTGGGGAAAAATGGTACCATGATATCAGTGCTAGTACCACACCAAATTGAGAAAATGGATTATCCTTTTTTTATTGTCTATCAGTGGTATGCTGAAAATATAAACATACATCTAATTCAGGCCTAATATGGTAACATTTGGGGCATATTATTAACAGAAAATAGGATGCACCTAGGATGTTTCTGCTAGGGCAAGAGAGTATTCTCACCTTCTCATCCCTTTCTGCATCCATCTTGAAACTTCTTTAAAAACAACAACAACAAAACTCCTTTCCTTTAGGATTGCCAGATCAAGAGCATTTTGGGCCCTGGTATTTCAGGGCCAAAATTTGAGACCTATGGATGACCCCAGTGATGTCACAGGGATGGGCCATGATGAAGTCATTAAGCACATTGATACATTAAGCATCAACCACTGTTGCTCAGAGATGTCATTGAAACAAAAACACAAAGCCTAACCAAATAGGAAAGTACTTCTGTGGTTGGAGATTAAGTTTTCCAAGCTATCCACTCAACAGAAAATAAAATCCTGGCAGTTTTGAACATGTTTGAAAGCACGTCTCTCAACCAAGTGTAGGAGTTGGAGTCTAAGAAATAAACTTTTCCAAACAAAAAGAAAGTTATCTAAACTCCATTTTAATGTGCTTCTCCCACTTATGAGTCTCTTGAAACAGGCAGATTTTTTTTCTTTTTTTTTTCTTTTAGGTACGTATCTAGAACCATCAGCTTGGGGAATAGGGGGAAACAGTGGACTGACTTAACAGCTCATCCCCCTGCCATAAAAACAGAAGCCCTTTCTGCAGCTTACCTGCTTGCCGTGTGGGCACATGAGGATCACATGAGCAGCTTCTTCCAAGAGGCACTTGCGTCCCCCCTGCTCCTGCTCCGCAGTAGCTCCCTGCTGGCTGGCAGGCAGCATGAGGGCTCTGCCTCTTCCTTCTGCAGCGCAGCCGGGTACTTTCTGACTGCATTATCAAGGTTAAAGCAGGTTTGAAGAAAGATTTCAATCTGAGAAAAACTTTAAACATTCACTGCTCCAGTGAAATCCAGAGCTGGACATGCTTAAGGACATAAGAATGGTGATGGGTCAGCTCAAAGGCCTTTCTCGTCCACTGTCTTCTTTGCCAGAGTGGTTGGGGTCCTGCAGTTTTGGCATCATCATCACCTTTATTTATACACAGCTTTCACCCCAAGCTGGGAGTCAAGGTAGCTACTGTTGTGATTATGAGAAATATCTGTACAGAGCTTGAAAAAAATTACCTTTTTATTATAAATCCTAGTGTTACCCTGTGTACTGGGGGTCCCGGGAGGGACCCCAAAATGTGCTCAATTAAAGGTGGGGAAAATTAGCTCAGAGCACTGCTTAGCGTTATGAGAGGCAGGGTAACGTAGTGAGATCTTGAACCCTATGTCTACGGGGTCGGGTCGAGTCAAGGAGCACACAAAAGTTGAAACAATAAATGATGTTTTATTAAACACAAGCAAAACAGTGTATATGACACATTCACACAAGATAACTAAAGAAAATAAAGGTTGGAGTGGTATAGAGGGATTTTTAGAGGGATTGCTGGTTTGGGTGATACTTCACCTGTCCTGAAGCCCGGAAAAATAGAGAGCGAGGCTGGGGTGCGATGTAGCTCAGCACGTGCAGCTGAGAGGAGGCTCGCCAAGCAAAGCAGCAGCAAGGTGGGATGAAACTCGGGAGTGATCCGAGGAAGGTCTCGGAATCGAGGGTTTTTATAAGGAGAATGTGACTGCAGGCTATGCCGTACTTGGGGGAAAACAATAGATTTGAAGTTGGAGACAAAGCCTCCGAAAAGTCATAATCTGAATGATTGAGTTATCGCAGAGGTTCTCAGTAGAGTAGCCAGTATGCAAATGCAGAGTACTTGGGTACTGTATAGGTTACCCATCAAGCTGCCATCGCGGGGCAGAGGCTCTTTTGTAGGTTGTGTGCATACCTAATTAGAGTACTTGCCTGGAGGTCTCCTAAAGCAGCGAGTCAGCTATTTTCTGGCCTGCCTATATTGTTGGTTGAATATTATGGCAATTAACGGCCGAGCTTGTATGCATGCTTGTCCAGTGGCCTCGCAGGCACATGGAGGGGAATAGAGAAGTGCAGCCGAATTGTGATATCAAAAGGATATCTTTTAATATCCCCAAAGCTTAGACTAGCCAGGGCAGTAACACTAGCCTCTACTGAAGGGGATTCTAGGAGTTGTAGCCTACAAAATAAACCTTTTCAAGCACCAAATCAGTATTTTTGATGGTAGTCCACTGGAAATAATTCCATGTGGCATGATTATTCTGTTCCTCCTGCAGAGGCTGTTGAGCTACTGCTTATCATGATGCATTATTGCCCAGCTCCCTCTGGGAAAGAGGTCTCTTCCTTGTAGCCTCTTGCCACCAGTGCAAAGCTGCCCTGTTAGTCGAACACTTTCTCTATGGGAGAGGCCTCTTTGGCTTGTAGGTCAGCAGAGACACATGCTTATTAAAGCGGATGAGCACTGCTTATCTCATTCCATCAGCAGTGAAAGCTGAGGCGTGTTGATAACAACAGCCAAATTATGATGCTTGCCATTAGCAGACTGAATAGCTCCTGCCCACACGTTACCTGGCTTTCACCACTATCATTAGCCCCTTGTCTTCATGGGAACTTACTTCCTCCCAGTGTTTTTGGTAACAGATGATCTAACCCGTTGGGCAACTGGACACACCCACTGGGCCAGAACAAGAAAAGCCCTTTCTTCTCCTCTGCGGCTGTCATCAACTGACTCATGTACAATAAACATGTAATAGGAATGAAACGTTACTTGAAACTCCTTGAAGCATGAGAGGCTTGGATTCCCAGGGTTAGCTGGGATGTAGCTGACCAACCAGGTAGCATTAATAAAGAGAGGTTCACTGTTGTAATTGTGAAAACAGCGTGTATTGTCACGAAGGGCACATATCTTGTCAGTGAAGCAGATGAATCCATGTGCTAACAGGTCCTTTAAAACAGCTTCTTGGTGAAATAATGTGCTAATAAAATATCATCTGCAGTGACTTGGCTGCTGGGATGAGGAGGCCTGAATGTCCCTATGCACCATGTGTAATACAGGTAGGAAATGAGGCATGACAAAATTTTTTTAAAAAAAGGGATCAAGAGAAAAAATAGTAGAATAAATTCAAAAGTTGTGGTTGCTGTGTACTTTCAAGATGTTTCTGACTTATGGCAACCCTAAGGTGAAGCGGTAGTAGTAGTTGTTGTTGTTTTGGCATGACGTATTCAGAGGAGGTTTTCCTTTGCCTCCCTCTGAGGCTGAAAGAGTGTGACTTGCCCAAAGTCAGTGGGTTTCCATGGCTGAGTGGGGGGATTCGAACCCTGGTTTCCAGAGCTGTAGTGGAACACTCAAATCACAACACCACACTTGGGCCCTTTCCGCACCTTACCTGTTTTTGGCACTGGGGTGTGGGGATCGCACGAGCAGCCTCCAGCGAGAGGCTCTCACGTCACTGCTGCTTCAGCTCGGCATGAGCTGCCTGCTTTCGAGCAGGTAGCGCGAGAGCCCCGCCTGTTCCTTCCGCAGCGCAGCCTGGGAGTTTCCCAGGCTGCAGTGGGGCAGAAAGCGCAACCATCATGGCTCTGGAGGCTCCGCATGCACGGCAAGTGTATATGGGGCCCTAGAGCAATGCGTGATCACGCACCATTTTCGGCTGAAAACCGAAAATGAAAAAGTGCGTGAGCGACACCTGCCAGACCCTGGAGCATCACACGATTGTGTGTGCATCGTGCAGATCGCTCCTCACAATCGTGTGATGCTCCAGGCATCCTTTCGCATGGTAAACTGCCATAGGTCCATCCTCTGGAATTCTGGGACTGATAGTCTGGGAAGGAACTAGAAGACCTCTATGGTTAAGAAATCTAAATGCTCCTCTTAAACTACAGACCCCAGGATTCCATAGGATGGAATCGTGGCAGTTAAAATGGTATCATGGCAGTAGACATGTGTAGTGTGGAAGGATTCTACTTCACAGGGTCACTGTGAGGATAAAATAGAAGCATGTACTTTAAGCTCCTTAGAGGAACATAAGGATAATAAATAAATAAATAAATAAAAACCCAACATTTCATGTAGCTGTTAGTGCAGTTTAAAAGCTTTGACATAGAAGCCATTTCCACCCTACATTGTTATAGTCCTATTACTCCACTTTCGATACCCTGTGGAAGTGTGGAGTTTGTAGTTCATTAAGGCCAAAGAGCTCTCTGGCTGAGAATTCTAAATGCCCCTCCCTAAACTGCAAACCTCAGGATTCCATACGATATTGAAAGTGGAATAAGAGCACTATAACAGTGTAGTGAGGAAATGACCAGAGAGATTAAAGTCAGCTTGTAAAAATGCAGAATCCCATTTTAGATAAGGTCTTTTTTTAAAACTATTAGTTCATGGGAAGGATAATATGAGAACAGGGAGCAAAAATAAAAATGTCAGTATTTCTTCCCACTATGTGGAAGGCTGGGGCTAAGCCTCTGCGAACAGAATCAAAAAGTAGCAATGCCGCCATAATAGTCCATCAAGTATTAGAAAAATGAAATAATTGAATTGTGTACAGTGAATTGATAAGCCAGTCTTGAGACATGCTGTGCCAGCATATTTGTGCACAACATAGGATGTGATAAGACCCATTTCACACATTGTCCCAAAATTTTATGGCATTGTCTTGGTGATGGCAAGGGTATCATGATATGTATTGCAAACAGAAAATGGTTATGGCACATTGTCATTTGAGATTGTTTGCATTAATTTTATGAACTAAATCCTAATTAAGACAGAAATTATTAACACTTCTTTATTAACACTCTTTATATTTGCCATAGCAACTTTGAAATGCCTTTCAGAGCCAGATTTAACATGAAGATTATCTTTAATGATGAACGTGTAAATATTTCATAAACAGGACAAACATCATTGCTGTGGAGAAATTAAATTGACTTCATTCACTGGCCAATGTAAAAGTTGCTTTGGGAAGCTAGGTTTGCTTCTCCTTGCAAGAAAGAAGAAGACTAGGTTCCAACTAACAGATTACAGAACTTATGGACCACACATGTTCGGTGCATCCATTTGCCAGGAGATTAAGAGCATGGTGAGATTACACCTCCTACCACGTTGGAAGAATATTATGGCAAGGTGGAGACCAGGTTAACCCCATACTTTGGCAAAGAAGGAACAGTTAAAGGGAACTTGTTTCACTACTCCCAGCACTTCACAAATGAAAATCACGACACATGGCCAAGCAGCATCAAAGTGTGGTCAAGATGGCAAAAGTAATGAAGAAGAACACATAAGCTGCAACAGTTTACTTTTGCTTGACCTTACTGGGAAGAGCAAGTCTGTCCTTTGTTCTCTATTCGCTTTGGTGAGTTAACTGAGTGCAAGCTACTTTTGCACTTTGAACTCAGTTTGCAGCAATTGAAGTAAACTGAGTACAAAGGGGGAAAGGAGGAGACCAGAGAAACTGGGACCTTTTAAAGGCAGATGAGCAAGTGGGACAACAGAGGATTCGAACTGGGAGCGTTCCTGCCAAATCAGGACAGTTTGAGAGTATGCATTTTCTGTCAGAAAGAGCATCTATAATAACTCTGCAGCTAAGGACTAGTCGTTGGGTTTATGTTTTTTCTCCTGCCTCCTAATTCCTTTTCTTTTTGTAATGTGTCTATTGAATTCCAAGCCTAAGCATGGGAACAATTACTGAAACTATTCTAAAAGACTTTTTTTGTTCTTAAGAGCAGAATAAAAAAAAATGCTCAAATTAAACAAAGAATTACTACTTTGTGTTTCATCTACAACGTGTACCAGGCCCTGCTTTTGAAATTATGGATAGGTTGTTCGTGTGTAGTACTTCTTCTTCATCAGCAACTCTGAAAATAAATAATATATGCAGTTGGTTAGGATTAGGCAAGGTTTTCACTCAAAAGTATTTATAGTTCTTTAACATTATTTTATGACACTTGTGCCTGGGAGTGCTTAGTTAAACATATTTGTATTAAGAACAAGGTGCAACCTAGTCTTCTGTCAAATAATCTGTTCTTCATCTCTTTGCTAGATATATCATGACAATTGAACTTTGATCCATCTTCTCGTATTAATTTACTTTTCAAGGTAATTGAGATTTTGGAAATTGGAAATGAGATTCTTATACGGAAGGCATGGGCTTACTTTGTTTACTCTGAGTCAATTTATTGTTTCTGGTAATGGGTTGCTCATGTTTGCTGGGTTAAAGATGATCTTTAAAGGTGAGATACCGTCTGCCAACTTCCACAGAATGGCAGCATTTTCAGTCATGTTATATGCTGTTACCTAGGTATGGTCCTGGAGTGTTTACTGATTATTACTGGAATCGCTCATTGGGTCTGTGACTAAAAGAAAGAAAGAAAGAAGGAAGGAAAGAAAGAAGGAAAGAAAGAAACCTATAGAATTTGTTGACCAATAAGTATGATATTTTGAAGCTCAGAAATGAGTAGATTGATGAATTAAATGGCCCTGTTTTTGTCAACCAATGGATCACAGTGCCGGCCTCCATAGCCACTATATCTATGCAAAACACTTCTTTCATATATGTTGGACTCCCCAACCTATGTTTAGTAAAGATTTTACAGCATCTATTAGCTGCTGGTCCTATAATTCTCCTCATGAATTTCTTAAACTTACGGTTTAAGAGATTTAACATAGTGGGAGAATACTGGAGAATTTCTCCCATTTTCCCATATTGGGAGAAAGGCAAGATATAAAAGAAATAAATAGATTAAAAACCCTAAATTAAACATATGATCTGCTTCTATCCAGTGTTAATTTCCTTTTGGAGAAAGATTATTACCTGAATTAATTTTATTTTACATCATTTTGAATTTCACAGACAAACATGTGCTCTTGAACTGTTTGCCCATATCAGAAATTAACTTTTGGTCAACAGAAATGGTTCCTCCAAAACCCTTCCAAGAGCAGCACTGGAAAGACAAATATCCTCCCCCTATTACTGAGTCAACTCAGTCATAATCCTTTCAAGATCTGAATGTATAGCATAGAAACCATAAGCTCTGCATGGAGAGGTATTTGTTCATCTTTTCTAGGTTTTTGCATGAATGGATTCTCCTTGATATATTTGCAGTTTATTTTCTGCTTGTTTTTTCCTTGGGTAACTTGGGTTCAACGGTAATTGATTTTTTCTTGCTTTTCTCTTAATGTCATTTCAGCACAATGAAAATTAATGTGAAAAAGGATATTAGAAAGAGACAAGACTTTAGAAAATTTTAAGGTGTTCTGTACTTTGTTCTGTACATTGATACAAAAGGAAGACATATCTAGAAAGTGGAAGCCCATCCTTGATTACCGAAAGATTAGATAATATCAGTGCATCAGTGGAATGCCATTGAACATAATTCATGTTAAAGTGTAAATCACATTAACCTTCAGTTAAATTGAACAGCTTCTAGGAGGGCTGTGCAGTAAAAAAGTGACACAGAGTCTTGTGATATCTTATAGACTGGTACATTTATTATGGCATAAGGTTTTGAAAATCCATTAGATGCATGGAAATATATTCTTACCAGGCAGGAATATACACACACACAGTTATACAAGGGCAGAACCAAAATTCAAGAAATCCCAAGAATGATAATTACCCTAAAAGTGATCTTAAAAATGGTAGTTAGATGTTTATACATTCATCTCTGCACTTGTGTACTGATTGAGGCATATAGTGTGTCAAAGTCTAGGCATAACTCATTTTCTCTTGTTTGTGCCCATTGACGACTTGTTCTCAGTGAAATCAACTGAAACCTATGGGTGAGCATATGTTGCCACTCAAGGCTGTTTTTGCAGGCCCAGACAAATCCAGCAGTTTTGCAGGCATAGAGAACCCTTCTGGACATGAAAGGGGTATATTGCCTCTCTTGGAAGTTTTGTGGAACAATAGTTCCCCTTCTGTATGTATGTACACACATGTACACACACTTTCTCTCACACACACACTCTATACTGTTACCCTGACTTCTGGGGGTCCCTGGGGGACACCCTGGTTCACTCCAAATGCAAAGGTTGGGGAAATTAGCCGAGCACCAGCTTTGGCAGAACCAAGGGTAGGGCAACACAGCAAGATCTATAACCCAGTTTTTATGGAGTCAGACCACAAGAAAACCCAGGGAAAATGTTCAATCACAGTATTTTACTGAGGAGAATTCACTCATGCATGTACACAAAATGCACACAATCACACATTCACACAAGAGCTAACTGAAAGAGAAAGGGAGGAAAAATTATAGAGAGGCTGAGGGGTTTGGGAGGATTTATAATTACCAGTCAGAAGAGTAGTGAAGAGCACAAATGTGTTTTGGCTTAGGTATGACCTAAGGACAGTTCTCATTCAGGACCTGGATGGACAAAGTGACAGGTAGACCTTTGAGAGACTGCACTGGGCATCCTGAAATCAGGGGTATTTATACCCTGAAAATAGCCTGTGGCAGTGAAGGTTCCAGATGCAAGACAAGGGGAACCTGTTGTGGACAATGGGTCTTTTGCCTGTTGATAGGCTCAGCGCTTGATTGACAAAGACATGATGGGTGTTGTACCAGCTATCTATTGTGGGTGCTGTGAGGAAAGAGGAAGGAATCCGGGTGTACAAGGGACAGATATCTGTCAATCAGTGTCCTGGTGGGCTTCTTACAGTTGGGTTCCCTGGAAAATTCCAGCTTCTATTTAAGCCTATTATCCCTAGGAATGGTGTGTATTTGCCTGACAAATGACTCAGTCTTACCTGGAGGAAGTTTCGAGTTGACCTATCCTTCTTATGTTTACAGTCAAATTCCTTCCCTTGCTTGGTTTGACCTGTCCATCACCTTTCAGGTCTGATTTTCATATCAGAGCCAATTAATACAGTTGCCAATCCAATATCGGGCCAATTAGGTATGGTGCCCATCCAAACCATACTAATATCAGGCACCCCCAAAGCGGGGCCTTACACATCTCCATTATCAGAAGCAGTATGCCTCTGAATAGGAGCACAGGAAATCTGTTGGCTTCATAGCCTGCTTGTGGTCATCCAGGAAGCATCCACATGGACACTGTGGAAAAGTGGTTACTGGAAAAGACACATATTGGATCTGATCTGGTCCAGTATCTTCTTATGGTGAATGTGTTCCTTCTTTTTTGGTGATGGAAAAGGAGGAGAATAGTTTGATACTCTGATACTTTTCTAACATTATGATATGAGAAGAAAGGGCGTCTGAGGTGAAGAGGGGCTAATTGGGGGTGCAATAGCCTTTCATTCTGAGATTGTATAATGAGATCACTGCATTATCATTTCTGATACATGGGTGTTGTGTCATTAGGCAGATGTACAATCCTGTCCAGTTATCATGGCTCAGATCAGTTGCTAATCTTTGGTTGTGTCAGATAGCTTTAGGTCACCACCCCGTCTAGTTAGGTAGACTGGGATTATCAAAGCTTTTTTTAAAAAACAAAAACAAAAACAAAAAACCATAAGATAGTAAGAAAACAAACACAGGCAAAAATGCTCAGCCCTGAAAAGAGCTGCCACTGATTTGGACTAGTCTTAAGTTTACTGACATCATCTGTATATTTTTAAACAACTGTCTATCCCCATTTGGCCTGTGTAAGTACCTAGATACTTCTTATCAATAGGGAGGAACCTCGAAAGAAGATCTGATCATGTTCCCAGAACCTGCATATGTTGACAAGCAAAGCAAAGAAAGCAGCCTATCATTACACTAATTGCATATCAATTTGTTGGGAAATAAACATGCTTGTTGGAGCTCTTTCTCATATCCGGGGTAGGATCCAGATTTGCTATTTGAGAAAAGAGGGACCATACCCATGCATGGAGTGCACTCAGATTCATCCGTCTCACACTGAAGGTTTTTTTTTTTAAGCCATTCTCTCTTCATCCCTGTAAACCATCTCCCATGTTGTCCTGGATGGTCTAACAACCATCAGAGCAAACCATGTTTTTTCGGGGGAGGGAGAATAGAAGAGACAAGAACGTTAGGCAAAGAGGAAATCACTCCCAGGTTCTTTTCTCTGTGCCTCATGAGTCTGTCCACAACACGTTGGAATCATTTATTTATTTCTTATTTAATTTATATTCTGCCATTGTTCCAGCACCAGACTCAAGGTGCCTTACAACAACAACAACAACAACAACAACAACAACAAAGCCTAGCCAGGGAAAGGGTGGGCATCAGTGCAAAAGCTGAAAAACAATTAAACAACATTATGCCAAAACACAGAGTCAACAAAGTTTAAAATACATGTAAAACATAATAAAAAGATAAAACACAACATACGCCACATTAAAATCTCCAACGTATTAAGAGCCAAAAATCTGCCTGAATAAAAACGTCTTTGCCGGCTGGTGGAAAGATACCAAAGCGGGGGAATTCCACAAGCTGAGAGCAGTCACCAAGACAGCTGTCCTCACCAAGCATGCCTGCCATAGGGGTGGGACCAAGAATGTGTGTGCAAGTTAGAGTTTTCCCTAAAAAGATGCCTTCTAGATGTGTCAGGCTACAATACCCAACATTTCCAGCCAGCTTCTTCAGTGTTTGCTGAGGTTGATGAGTATAAGTCAACACATCTGGAGGATGCCAGCTTGGGGAAAGTTATCTCTAATAAAGTCAGCTCTATTCAACAAAAGCTTATGCCATGATCATTTGTTTGTTTTAAGCTGCCACAAGACTTTTTGTCATTTTTTGGTTGAAAGAATTCTTCAAGAATTCTTCCAGAAGAATTAGAAGATGCACCATACACTTACACCCTAATCTCTCCAATTACAACTACAATTTCCTTAATTCCTAGCCAATTTTGGGTGTCACAATTAGTTAAAATGTAGTTGGTGGTTTAAAATATACAAAAGATTTGAAATAGCTTCTCCGCAAAAGCCTAAATCTAGTTAGTCCTAGATAGAGTAGGTCCATCAAATCAATGAAAGTGTTGACGTACCATGTTCAATTTGATTAAATGGGTCTGTTTTAGTTGAGACTACCCATTGAATCCAGGCCAGAAATGATTAACTGTGAGGAATTTTAACTGACCATGCTTATACCATTTTTCTCAAAATCTCAACATTCTACTGCCACAGTAATTCCTTTTATTGCTTTTTAAATTACGGTTATAACTTATGAAAATGTGCACAGTGTAGAGAAAGCAGACAGAGAAATGTTTTCTCCTTCTCTCATAATACCAGGCCACAGGGTCATCCAATGAAGCTGAGCAGTGGAAGATTTAAGAATCATGATAGAAGATAGGAAGTCCTTCTTTACGTAACAAAGGGTGAAACTATGGAATTTGCTTCTTCGTGATGTAGTGGCAGCTATCATCCACTACTGTTTTAAAAGGCAATCAAACAAGTCAATCGAAGTTATGGCGTTCACAGGTTACTAATTATGATAGCAATACATTACCTCAGTTATTATTATATTTATATTTATGTACATCCCACCTTTCCCCCAAAGCTGGGATGTACAGAAAAAGTCAGTTCCCCAAAGCCTGTTGGAATAAAGAAAGGTCATCACCTGCTTTTGGAAGGAAAACAAGGAGAGAGAGACAAAGGCTCCTTAGGAAGAGAATGCCACTTCCGGAGCAGGAGAGAAGCCTTCCAGATGGCCCTCTCCTGGTCAGGATGTTGCTGGGGAATGCCAAATGCTTTCCCCTCTCTTGTCTGCGTTCTAGGCTTCCCATAAGTATTTGCATGGCCAAAGGAGGAAATAGGGTGCAGGCCTTCCTCCTGTTCCCGCAGGCCTCATCTTATGTTCCAAAGCAGTGCTGAAATGACACCTACACAATTCATATCCTCCAACGTTTCACATATGAAAACTGGGACTCTTGTGGCTAAGGAACAGCAGAGTGCAGTCAGGATAGCAAATATTATTAAAGAGGAAGAACACGCAACCTGGGAAAGGTTACAGTAGTTCACTTTTAACTGAGCCTATAGGGAGGAGCAAGATTTTGCCCCCATCTTTTTTCTCCCCCATACTGAGTTAACTAAGTACTTTTGCACTTTGGACTCAGTTTGCACCGGTTGAAGTAAGCCAGGACAAAGGGTGAAAATGGAAGGAGGGAAGAGAAACGGAAATATTTTAAAAACAGCTGAAAAAAGGCTCAAAATATAGGACACCAAACTGAGCTGGAAAAGTAGCTGAAAGTCTGGAAGGAAGATATAAAATTTACTCCAAATTTAAATCTTAGAGAAAACTACTATAGGATGTTATGTAGGTGGTATATGACTTCTGAGAAGCTGCAGAAAATTAAAAAAAAAAAAGGGAAGTGCTTTGTGTTGGAAATATGAAGCAACTATTAGAACTTATTATCATATGTGGTGGATGGGCAAATTTGCTAAAAAGTTTTGGAAAGAAATTCATGACTCAATTCAAAGAATAATTAATTTTAAAGTTGAGATGAATCCAGAATTGTATTTGTTAAATATATTGGGCCAAAAACAGAAATGAAAAGAAATAAAAAGATACTTTTATATCTTGTTACAGCAGCTAGATTAATTTATGCACAACACTGGAAAGAGAGAAAAGAAATAAATTAGGAGGAATCGAAACTAAGAATTATGGATGTGATAGAGACAGAAAAGATTGCCTATTCATTAAGAAGTATTTCTATGCAGAAATTTGAAAAAGAATGGAAGGGTGCGTTAGATTGGTTAAAATGTAAGGAAAAATAATTGTTTATGTTTATGTGTATGTAAAATACTGAAATTACTAAAATATTGATTATGAGGTATATTACAAAATGTGTTACATTTAAGAGAAGAAAAAGTATTATTTAAAGAAGTGGGTATAAATAGTGAGGACAAAAACTGAGGAAAAAGTAGATAAATGGAAGTGGGGGGGAGGGGTAAATATTTGATATGTATAGTATTCTATGTGTACAGATTTTGATAGATACATACGGAATTTTGAAATTTCTTTTTTTCCCTTTTTTTATGTTATGCTTAACTATATTTAATAAAAATATATTAAAAAAAATAAAAACAGCTGGAAAAAATGGATTGAGATAGGATTAACTTGAATTGTTCCTTTCAGATCAGGACAATTGGAGGTTATGACAATTATGCCAGGAAAAGAAAAATCTGGAATGAATTTAGAGAAGTTCCATGTGGTTCTTACACTTTGGTCCTCTGGGTGTTTTGAAAGTCACCATCCAGAAGCCCTGGACAGCTTTGTGAACGGTGCAGGATCTGGGAGTCGCAAATACCTGGACAACCAACTTTTGAGAACCACTGTCTTGTACTTCATTAAGGGCCCAGCGTGCTTGTCAGGAAGCTTACCCTATGCAAAGTCCAGTGAGACAATATGGGCTCCAACGTGATCCTACGGTCCCTTCAAGAGGGCTTCTGTAGGAGAACATCCTTGTGGGTTCTAGGAAAGAGGCTCTTAATTTTCAGAATGCTAGTACAGCACTCAGCTAAAATTTCGGGCTTAGGAAGGCAAGAATTTTACCAATATTTTACATTACCAAAATCATTCCCCCCTCTCTTTTGTCATTTTTCTTCTTCTTTTTTGAAAATGGAATGAAATTATTTATAAGCCATATTGAGGGAAACTGACACCTCTGTTGTCTATGGCATACATATACGGTATGGCGCCAGCATGGTGTAGCAGTTTGAGTGTTGGACTATGACTCTGGAGACCAGTGTTCGAATCCCTGGTCAGCCATGGAAACCCACTGGGTGACACTGGGCAAGTCACACCCTCTCATCCCCAGAGGAAGGCAAAGGCAAATCCCCTCTGAACAAACTTTGCCAAGAAAATCCTATAATAGGTTCACATTTGGGTCACCATAAGTTGGAAACAACTTGAAAGCGCACACCAATAGACTCTATGGAATTAGACCATGGCTTGTTTGAGTTTGTTATCTAGTATTTTCTATTTTCTAGGGTTTAATGGTCTCTGCTATCATAGAGTCTTGGCTCTCAGTCAAAGGTGTATTTATAAGTCTGAAAGAAATGAATAAATGTAATCAAAGGCCATTTCCGCACTACACTGTTATAGTGCTGTTACTCCACTTTCAACATCCTATGGAATCCTGGGGTTTATTATTTGCTGAGGCCAAATTGCTCTCTGGCTGAGAATCCTAAGGGGCCCTCCCTAATCTGCAAACCCCAGGATTCCATAGGATGTTGAAAGTGGAATAATAGCACTATAACAGTGTAGGGCAGAAATGGCCAAAGTCAACAATAAGTCTGTATAGGAACATAAAGGGAAAAAAATTGCCACACAGTGATCATTGACATAACACTCTTAACACAGTTGAACAACTAATAACGTCCTTCAGGGTGTATACTCCCATTATTTTATTTAAGTGAAGTGAAATACCACACCCTGAAGACAGTGTTGCAAGTACTTGAGAAGTACAAGTGACTGGCCAGTATGTCCTTGCACGTTTGGACTTGTTGAAACACCATCATCCTCTTACCTCTTTGGCCCATGAGAAGAACATGTTCAGTGACCCATTTGTTTGTTATGTTTCATTGTACTGCCTTTCCTGGTTGTTTTTCAGTCTATTCACTTACGTTAGGGAGTAACAACATAAAATAGAGGATTTGATACATAAACAATGACTTAACCTCTTTAAAGCTGGTGAAGGTGTCACCATCAAACATCAACAGTTTGGTGTTAATTGTTAATCCCACGTATGGTAGACTCATTGAATTAATGGAATTTACACTGGTGTTGATTTGCCAAATTTCCATTGATTTAATGGCGCTGCTTAGCTAGGATTAACAACTGGATTTATGCCTCAGATTGAAAATGACCTTGCAATATATCCTATTGTGATATTTTAGGTCTTTTTCACATTACACAGTTATAGCACTTTGATACCACTGTAACTGAATTGAAGTCCAAAACATCAGAAGGACCAAAGATTGAAAACCACTCACTTGAATTTTCTGCCAAAGAATTCTGAATACCTCAGAAAACTACAAATTTCAGGATTTCACAGGATTGAGCCATGACAGTTCACATGGTATCAAAGTGCTATAATTGTATATTCAGAGCATTTTCCTTTCAACAGGAAGTGACGACAGGGAACTTGTAGCCAAGTTTCTATTCAGTGCCGACAGACAGCATGAAGCTCTATCACGTGCTTCTATTGGGCTTCCCCAGTTTGAGATGACAGAGGGCTCCCCTACAACCAATGAACGACGGGAGGGCAAGACAGGGGTCTCTCAGGCAGCATTTGGCTGTAGTTTTGTAGTTTGGGGGAAGGAAGAACCATCACATTCTTAGAACTCCAGTGAGTACCAGGAACAAGTCATTGCACAAGGAAGTACTGGATACTTCCTTTCACAATGACTGCCCCCCCCATGTGGTAGTTTAATGGCAGATCACATCACTTTGTCTCACCAACAAGATGCAGACCACAGTGGCCTAAATCAGGAGTGAGATGCAAGCAGTGTTCCAAACGTTCCTGGACTATGCCCCTTTCCGCACCTTACCATCTTCCGGTGCTGGGGTTCAGGGATTGCGTGAGCAGCCTCTGGCGAGAGGCTCTCGTGTCCGGGGTCCTGCGGCTCCGCACAAGCTGCCTGCTCGAGTGACAGCCCCGCCTCTTCCTTCCACAGCGCAGCCTGGGAGTTTCCCAGGCTGTGCTGGGGCAGGAAGCGCAACCGGTGCAGCTCCAGAGGCTCCGCACGCCAGGTAAGTGCGCGCGGGGCCTGGGAGCAATGCACGATCGCACACCATTTTTGGCTTCTAGCTGAAAATGAAAAGGTGCGCGATCAGTGCCTGCCGGCCCCTGGGGCATCACGTGATTGCGAGTGCATCGTGCAGATTGCTCCTCACAATTGCGTGACGCTCCAGGCCCTCTTTCGCATGGAAAATGCCATGCAAAAAGGGCCTATGACGTCCAGTGTTCCTCATGAGTGTCTACATTGGGTAGGGCGGGTGAGACTTGCAGTCAAACCACATCTGGAAGGCCACATGATTCTCACCCTGGGCCTAAATCCAACTGTTACTCCTAATTAGAACACACAGTCAAAGGAATTTGTGTAAGGATGCATCCATCCCATTTCCATTGATGTCTAATGGGTCCATTCTATTTGGGAGTGACAATTGATTTTAGACTGTTATAATTTTAAGGGAGTGCCTTAAAGGGAGTTTGCTGCTGCAAAAAATAATGAATGGTCTTGTGACACTTGAAAGACTAACAAGTGTTATTTGGCAAAAGCTTTCCTTATTTCACAACCTTTTGTCCCTTCAGCTGTCCCTCTGTGTGTGTTCTGATTGTGTATGAAACATCTTTGGACTGAACCAGTATCATGAGGCACTGTCCATTGTTATCTCCTTTGACTGTAGATCACTTTCCAAGGCAGCCTGGAATGGGAAAAAATGTGCATGATTCTAATTAGAGTTACTATTTTTGTACCACACATTTCTCAGATAGATATGTTTATTCATATGTCTTGCCTTCCCTCACCATGTTCTCTATTTTACTCTTTCCTTGTAATGCCTAATGCTGCATCTGTCTTCGTGGTTCCAGCATATGAAAACGCAATATTTTTCAGTGACTTTGTTTTTACATTGAACACATAAGACATTAGTGAAGTGAGGATGTCCCCACAAGGCTTCTTTTCTAGGTGGAGCAATGAAACCTTAAGATAATCTGTTTCTGAGGTAACATTTGCTTCTCTAAGAACTGTAATCTCTTCATCTGCATACTCTTTGCTCTCGAGTTTCAAATGGTACACAGAAAGTTGTCTGCTATGTAGTCCTCCAGTTTTGCCTAACAGCCAATGGTTAACAAAAAAGGTTATGAACAAAGTTGCAGGCCTGCTTGCAAAATATAAATTTTATCAGTGCGTTGTTTCACTGCTATATGTTATTAATTATATAACTTCCTGTTCACGTAAACTATTTCCTCACAGTGCAATTTGCCCAAGCTGGAAATTTACTTATAAACTGAAACTTGTTTTCAACAGTGGAATGCATTGCCGCACAATAAGTAGAGTCATGAATTTAATAAGTCCAGAAGGGACTTTTATAAGATTTCATGGTTGAAACTCCATCAGATTTAGAATTGAGGCATTAGGCTTGAACAATTTAAATCATATTTTTAAAGCAGAGGGAAGTGGAAATCAACGCCAAAACAAGGACAGTCCCAGCTTCTGTGAACCTCCCAAGTTGCCTCAGCTTTTGCACAACACTGTAAGATAAAAATCATGGGTCAGTAGGCTAAAGACAACTAGTATGTTGTACTGCTGACTCCCAGGAGGCTCATCAGACCAAAGCAGTCACTATCTGCCTTGACAATCATTCCACTGGCAGACAAGACCAAAATCTTCACAAAAGTTTGGAAAGTTGCTTTTTAAGAGGAATTCATGGCTGTTACTTGTTGCGGAGTTTGGAAGATAATTCACGTCTTGTTGCAGCAAAGGTGGAAATTGTGCAGCTTTCCAGATGTTGTTGGATTGCAATTCCCAGTAGCGTTAGTCAGCTCTGCCAGTGGTGGGAAATGCTGGGACTTGCAGTTTAGCAATGGCCATTTCCGCATTAGCCTGCTATAGTGCTATGATTCCACTTTCAACATCCTGTGGAATCCTGAGGTTTGCAGTTTAGGGAGGGGCCTCAAAAGAACCCCAGGATTCCATAGGATGTTGAAAGTGGAATCAAAGCACTATAACAGTCTAGTGCGGAAATGACATAAGTGTATTCTGCTTGGGAGGAGTGTATTCTGCTGGGTAGGAATGCCGCAATTGGCTTGGGAAACCACAGCCAATTGTGGCATTCCAGTGAGTTTTCCTTATTGAAAACACATACTTTTTATCATTCCCATACATTCACATGGTAATGTATACAGCAAGCATACTGCCCCCTCCCCAAACACACCATTGCACAGATATTCAAGTGGTTCCACATTTTCCATGGCAATTGTATTTCTCAAGCAGGAAGTTCACTGTGACATTGTTCCCACCCCCATCGAATCTACGAAATATGAATGACAACTATGTATTTGTAATATACCCATTTACAGACAGTTTGCTGCCTGAAGTAAGATGTTTCCCCTCCTCCATTTTGCGTGTGGAAAGGAAGGGACAAACTGCCAATTGAGTCTTGTAACACTGGCTGCACTAACAAGTCCTTCATTGCTCTTGGAAGCAGCAGCCTAGCTAAGGATTGTGCAGGATGGTAAGCAGAGCATGGCCCATAACACAGACACATGGCTCTGTCCACTGTCACTGCTTTTACCCACTTCTTGCCTCTCAGCTTCAGCTGCCTGAGATGAGTGCCTCACTATGCCTAAGGGAAGGGCCAGCCCTGCCCATAGCCCTATGGGGCCCACTGTGTCCTGACACATACACATTAATGTGTAAGGATGTATGTCAGACATTCATATTTTATGGATTTGTTTCAAGTCCTCCACATGTCACAGACGAAAGCAGGGACACACATAGCCAAACAACGTCAAGGTGTGGTCAAGGTGGCTAAAGTTATTCACAAGGAAGAAAAGCAAAGCTAGGAGAGGCTCCAGCAGTATGCCTTTGACTGAACTTATTGGGAAGGGCAAGACTGTGCCCTTCTCTCTTCTCCCCACAGCATCTTGACTGAGTTATTTGAGTGCAAAACTACTTTTCCAATCTGATCTCTGTTTTGAGCAATTGGTAAGCTGAGGACAATGGAGGAAAGTGGGAGGAGAAGAGAAAAACAGGGATGTTGTAAAAGCAACTGAACAAGTGGGATGACAGAGGATTAATCAGGAGTGTCCCTGCCAAACTGGGACGGTTGGAAGGTATAGAAGCATCAGTGTCCCTTTTGAAAATGGAAAAAAAATAGCACTTAGCACAGAGACATCTTCAATTAATTACTATTTATAACCTCTGAGAACTCAGAAGCATTTCAAGGATTTGAAAGAATGTAACATTTTATCACACTGGCCTCTTGAGGCCAGTTCAGTGACATAAACCTCAACCATTCCCATTAGCTTTTGCTGCAGACAAAAAGCTAACACGGCCTATTAGCACAGAGGCTCAATGGCCTTGCCTCTTAAAGGGACAGTATACCACAGTGAGAACCAGTGTGGTATAGAGGTTTGAGTGTTGGGCCCTTTCCGCACCTTACCTTGGTAGCGCGACGAACCAGAGCCCTCACGATATTGCTAATATCGCAAGAGGCTCAGTAGAGACCCCCTTGCAGTCCGCATACAGCAGGGCATTGGCGAGAGACCATCAGTCCCCGCCCGGTGGCTTGTCGGCGTCCTGGGCCACGCCTAGGTCCCGCCCTGTCCCCGCCCCACCGCCCCTGATTAGGCGGTGGTGTTTCTTTTTTTTTATTATTTTTTTGCCAGCTATCGTGCCAACGTTAGCACGATAGATCCTGCCAACAGGCTGTTTCGTACTACGTTGGTAACATGCTAATGTGCTAACGATAGCGCCGGTTTTTTTTTTAAAAAAACACAGTCGGTCAGACCCCGGGGGCTGCTGTCGTCTCGAGTGTGAGTGGTGACGCAGCCCCGGGGTGGCATCTCGCGGTGACGTGTCATCCAGTGTTCCCTGCTGTGATGGGGGCAGCGGCTGGCCTGCTGCTGGGCGGAGCGGCCCCTGGGAGTTGCTGCGTGAGGGACAGGCAGCAGGGACTGCCCGCACCCCGCCCACTCCCGGGTCCTTCCCGGAAGCACACCGGACGATGGCTCCGCAGGCCCTCTGCTTGCGCGACCGATGCGTGAAAGGGAGGTTATTTTCGCCTTTCAGGCGAAAATAAGAAAAAGCACTATCAGCACTATCTGTGGCCGTGATAGCACCTGGTTTGCCAGAAAGTCATGCAGTACAGCGGCTCGTGAAGGGGGGAGGGAGTGTGCCTGATACGCTTTAAAAACACCATGCGAAAAGGGTCCAGGACTATTACTCCAGAAGCCAGGGCTTGAATCTCTGTCTGGCCATAGAAACCCAGGGATGACCTTGGGCAAGTCATATTTTTTCAGCCTCAGAGGAAGGCAAAGGCAAACCCCCTCTGAACAAATCTTGCCAAGAAAACCCTATGATAGGTTTGCCTGAGGGTCAACCATAAGTTGGAAGTGACTTGACGGCACACAACAACAAACACCACAGTAGCTCATGTACCACAGAATGAACTAGGCTTGTTAGAGTGAAAACTGTAGAGGCCTCCTGACCCATTGGTGGTTGTGCAGGAGAGGGAATTTCAGCAAATGTTGCTTGTCATACAACCAGGTAA
This sequence comes from Cyclura pinguis, assembly GCA_030412105.1. Classification (NCBI taxonomy): domain Eukaryota; kingdom Metazoa; phylum Chordata; class Lepidosauria; order Squamata; family Iguanidae; genus Cyclura; species Cyclura pinguis. Next base: position 92,925,102 of record CM059600.1, on the reverse strand, counting down.
TGCCTGCTGAAATTCCCTCTCATCCACAACCATTACAGAGACAAGAGCCCTCTACAGTTTTCACTCTGGCAGCCCTAGAACACAATTGCTTTATGAGACAGCAGAAACAATCAGGTGAGCCAGGGAGAAGTCACTTTTGCTTACCAATACATCAGAATCTCTATTTGCCCTGTTAGTCTTATCACTCGGCCCTTTGGAAGGGCACAGTATTGGTTTAAGGCCACTTGGGCTACAATTGCATACACACATAATTTGCAGTAGGTCCTGTTGAACTCAGTGATGCTTACTTCCGTGGGAAAATCTATAGAATTACCTTGCAGTGAGGAATCTCGAGGAAGGTTTGTAATGCATTTTTCTTCTTTTCCCCCTCCATATTGCTATTTATTCAACTTAAAAGTTCTGGCTTGTGAGGATGAAGATTTTTGGCTGGGGAATGAAAAATCATACTGGAAATAATTTGTGATCAACCACAAGAACAGAGAATTACAGGGAGCAAAAAGAATCAGAGGAGCAGGTCATGAATTATTTACAGGCTGAACTATGCTCTCTAAAACCAGTCACTGAATTATTGAACATAATGAACAGAGTCATTTTAAAAACTAGAGATTTTCTTAGTAAATTTATGAATGGGAGATGCAGCAGGATAAAGATATATAATAAATCACTTAGCACGCTTTGCTTCCACCTCATTTTAGTTTCTAGCACAGGTTTGGTCAGGGTGGGATGGATTTATTTGGCTAGACTTATCCTGTGCCAATGGATAATTAATGCCACTTTCTTTTTACTCCTTTAAAATAATCAGAAAGCAAAATTGCTTTAAACACAGCTCTTGGGTCCTTCTGCCACGTTCAGAAAAAGGTATGAAGTTGGTAGAATACCAGTCATTTCCTCCAGTCAAATTTCCTTTAAGTGAATGAGGACAGTGATTTAAGGAACTGGAGACAGTTTTCTTTCCTAATAGCTACATCTGTACAGCACACCTGTGTCAGTTTCATACCACTTTAACTGTCAGGGCTGCATATTAAGGAACCTTAAGATTTGTAGTTTGGTGATATACTTTAAATTGTCTTCTAGGAAGTTCTAGTCCACTCCCTTGATCTACAGCTTCCAAGATACCCTGACTGCCTGTCTGCACTATAGAACTAAATTGGTTGAATTCCCAGTTCCTTTCTTCTTATGGTGCCTTGGCACATAGTAAAGTACCTAATCAAAATACAAATCCCAAGGCTTCTCAGGATGGAACAATGATAATGCATGAGAATTATATAATTCTGTAGTGCAGATTATAACTTATAATATTGATTCTCAGCCTTTGATCTTCTAGATGCTTTGGACATCATTTCTCAGATGACCTTGTTAGCATGGCCAATGGTCAGAGATTTTGTGTGTTGAAGTCCAAAACAACTGGATGACTAAAGGGTGAGAACCACTGATTTAATATTTCAGAAATGTTGACCATGAGAAGAGAGAAATTCAAGTTCTGGGCAAGAGTGAGGAACAACAGAAGGAACAAGATGTGGGCTTTTAGCTTAGTAGTAGAGCAGGAATTTTGTGTGTCCTAGGTTCAGTCCTATGCATTCCAGATATGCTGAGTAAATTTACTATCTAAACCTCAGTCACACTGCTGCTAGACAAACCAATGATCTAATTAACCATAAAGGTACTTTCATGTTTCCCACATGATCTCTGTTCTACTTCCACAGGAGTAGCTGGAGAAGTGGAAGACTTTGATAAAACAAAGTTTCTGGCCCCAGGCTCTCCTCCCATTGTGTCACATCTCATGTCAGCCTGTTCAAAACAAAGAGATCATGACATCTTATAGACCAAGAGATGCTTTGTGCCATAAGCTTTGTTCCCTACAGTCTTCCTCCTGGGAGACAATCTGGTGCATATGTGTGCTCTGTCAGCTTTTCTAGTTTCCATCCATTTTCTTCTATTAAGTGTCAGCACTGACCTTCCATGTTATACAGGCTGGTCAATAAAGCCCAACAAGTTTCCAGCCTAAGCACTCATTGCACTGTATTAAATTAATAGGGAAAAAGAGGGGGAAGTACACAACAGCGCTTTAAAAAATAATGTTTTTGGATTATAAATTCCCAAATTTCCAATCAGTTTGGAAGCTGTAGCAAAAAAGAGTGAGTTTTCCAAACTGCAAAAAAGTGTCAGAAGAAAGGGGAAGTGGTGCCAAGAGTGACATACTGAAAGTGGCATTAATATAGTAGAATCCAGTTTAGTTAATTCTGAGTTTCCCATCGTCTCTGCAGCTTCATCTGTGGGTAACAGTTCTGCTAAGCAAGAGTTCTTATAAACACCAAATATTCCTTTTAACTGGAAGATGGTTTGCATTGGGTACTCGCTGGGAATGGCAAGGACCTGCTTCAGCTCTTCACCACTGCCACCTGTATTAGAAATATACTTCTTCACTAATTGTGTTCTTGAAGGAAGCAATGAGTAATTTTAACAAAGCCATTCCTGCTACAAGAATCTTCAAAATCCATGCAGTTTTTGAAGCCTATTCACAATGTGGGACTACTTCTCTGCAAAATTCATCTGCAGTTGTTTTGCACAGAAAACAACATTTTCTGTCCAGAAACACAATAAAAGCTATTTCCTATGCAGATCAACCACATGTGAATTTTTCATACAAATTCCAAGTTACAGCATTTTATACAGAGGAAGCAGTATTCTTTCAATATTGTTTCATGCACACAAATTGATGTTTTCTGGGGCAAACAACCATGTATGAATGTTGTGCAGAAGAAGTCCCAAGTCATAAAGATTCTTATCACTTCAGGATACACCTTGTCAGCTTCCTAACACTCAAAAACCAGGTATTTCAACACTTTTTCAAATATTTTTGAATATTTTTTCCATTCCTAACCTGTATACTCATCTATGTTTTTCCTTGGCCCAGAGAACAGCGGTAGTGTGAGTAAGGAGCAGTAATGGCTACTGGCTAGTGGTTCATTGACTTTCTGCTTGGAACATAACCAGGCAGTGATGAAAAAGATGAGGAAGTGGGTTTGCAACACTGCTAACAGTGTTGATAAGAAAAGATAAAATCACTGAAGGAGAGAGACCAGTGGATGACACCATGCCCAAGCCCGTCTTCCCCCCATGGATCTTGCAGTGATGTTCAGGAAGGCAGCAGCATCAGACCTCAAAGGCCATTCCAGGCTTTCAAGGCAATCATCAGCACTTGGACTGTGCCTCGAAGGAAAAGCTGATGTGCAATGTTCTCTCTTTGGCTCTCAAAGCTCCCTATCTCACCTCAGGTTTTGAGGGTAAATCTGTCTCACCCAGCCTTCCCAGATGATCACATGATGACACCATTGATTGCTGGTTTCTTTGGTGTGGATTTTTTTCCATTCTAAAAGACTGAAACCATAAAATCATAGAAACATAGGATCATATTGGAACTGAAACGGACTGCAAGGGCAATCTAGTCCAAACATCTGCTATAGAAGAATACATAGCCAAACCTTTCGCAAGAGGTGATCATCCAATCTCTGTTCAAAGACTTCCAAAGAAGGAGAATCCATCGCACTCTGAGAAGGTCTATAGTTGAACAGCTCTTACCATCTCTACCTCAATGCTTACGTTAAAGGCATATGCTCAGATCCTACATCAAAGATGTAGTTATGAATATATAACTACATATCACCTTCCTATCCGACTCCTCAAACCTACCTTGACAGCCAGTAGCCACACTGAGCAATGGAGGTCCATTCTGCTGGTGATTGGGCCACAATAAGATAGAGTTTCCAATCCCAGCAATCTGCAGTGGGATGAGAACTTGCTGCAAGGGTTGTCTTTCTGATTGTCTCTCTCACCAGATGTGGCTGCTGGCTGTTAAGGTAGGTTTGAAGGGGGCATTTGTGATTGTGGCAATAATGTCACAATCATATACATGAATACTGGACAGTTATGAGAGAGTAAGACCCTTTCCACACCTTACCTTCTTCCGGCGCTGGGGTGCGGGGATCATGCAAGCAGCCTCCAGCGAGAGGCTTTCGTGTCTGGGGTCCTTCGGCTCTGCACGAGCTGCATGCTTGTGTGAGAGCCCCGCCTCTTCCTTCCGCAGCCCAGCCTGGGACTTTCCCAGGGTGCACTGGGGCAGGAAGTGTGAGCACTGCGGCTTCGGAGGCTCCACATGCCAGGTAAGTGCATGCGTGGCCCGGGAGCAATGCACGATTGCGCACCATTTTTGGCTTCTAGCCGAAAAGGAAAAGGTGCACAATCGGCCCCTGCTGGCCCCTGGAGTGTCGTGTGATTGTGAGTGCGTCATGCAGATTGCTCCTCACAATTGCGCGACACTCCAGGTGCCCTTTTGCATGGAAAATGCCGTGCAAAAAGGGCCTTTGTCTAGGTTATGCATTCAAAACTGTTGAACAGGTTGCCAGCCACCATTATTGGTCAGAAGAGCTTTAAGCTAAAATAAATATATTGGCATTTTTGGTCCTACCTTTTTAGCTTTGGCTGCATCCACTGGTGGAATGTGACCTCCAATAGCTTATACGAAATTGAGATCTGACCATCAGATGGAAAACGGTTCCCTGCCTGTGCTCTAGGTAACGTCACAACTGATTGGCATAAAGTGAGATGAGCCCTTCTAGGCCAACATTTGTCATTACAGATTGGTTCCGATACAGTCCTCACTGCTTCAGTGAGTTTATGCTGCAAAAACTAACATCAAACCACTCCTTACACCAATATTGTACATGACAAAACACTAAAGCATTGTTGAACTTACCCTACAAAATAACATTTCTCATAACTCTGGTTGTTCGGAACTGCTCAGGCTGGAGTTATTTATTGTAATAACATCAGGTAGGTCATAGGGTGAGTTCAGACTCAGAGGAAACTTGCAATTAGCTTAAAGATACCTGCAGGGAAGGGAGGATGTTTGGTACATACCAGAGTTTCATGTCTAAAGGAGCTGGCACAAGTAAAGAGTGTGGTGACACAAAGCATCAAAATAGAAGTCCTCTTCAGGTATCCTCTAGCTGTGTTCTGTAAATGTGTGAGGAGGAAGAACATGTTAAGGATTCCAGATCACATGGAGAGTTTCTACAGACAGACCATTATAGACCATTATCTCTTCTTCAGAAAGTCAACCTCCACATGTGGAAGACAAAGGAGGAGAGTGGGTGGGGCTATTTGCTCAACACAGTTAGACAACATCTGAAGAGAAATATAGCTATGAAGATGCTGATATGTGTGTCTGATGGCAGTATTATGAAGAGATCTCAGGGAAAAGGTGGGTTCATGCAACAGCTGCTTCAATCACAACGTGACTTCTTTGCAGTGCTGTCATTCAGCAAGTTCACACTGGTTCATCCAACGTGGTTGTTAAAATGTATTGGGTTTGCCAAACCACTTGTGGCGACAGAAAACAAAAAACCAGTTAAATTCTTGTGAGCTTGCCAAATGTTTCCCAGTGCAAGTGAAATGAAAACAATAATAAATTATTATAGGGATATGGGGAGGGCAAGATGGCAGTGGAGAGTCCATGGCATTTGGGAACCTAAATGTGGGGAGGATGGAGGAATGAAGACTCTGGTTATGGACTGAGGGAGAAGCTGGCAGTGGCATATATGAACCAACCACCAAGCGCCTGAAGATGCACAGGCTGGGGTAGTTGAAAAGGGAGCCAGGAGAAGCAAAGAGAGGGAGGAGAAAGAGACTGGAGTGGGTGAGGAGAATGGAGAGGTGAGGGGGTCAAAGAAGAGGGAAGGATTGGCTCCTCCAGAGGCAGGAAGAGTCAGAGATGCACACATGCGGAACACCCCATAGTCCAGCACAGTTGCTGCCGAGGGGCTGGGGGAAACACTGGCCAGATAAAAAGTTGAGGGAGAAACATTGTGGCATCCTGGCAGGGAGGCAGCAAATGTCCCCAAGTGAAGAGAGATTGGCAGGACACATTTGCACATGTACACATTTTGGCAAGAAAAGAAGAAGATGGAACCAGCTATTTATTATTTTGAATGACACCAGTGTTTCTTTGCATTCAGCATTTCATCACAATCCACACCAAGAAGTTCGCACATTTTTGAGTCCCATTGGTGTTACCAGGAGCTCAGCATTCTTGCTGAAATCAAGGGTACTCAAAAATGATGAGCTTGGCTTGGATTGTACTCTGATCCTTAAAGACCTTCCTCAAAAGTGAAGGAAGTTCCCTCCACAAAATGAAACACAGCCATTTTTTAAAAAAGATATATTTTAGCTGAACTTGCTGAACTTTGCAGCCCAGGCAGTAGATTCAGTTTTGGTACATAGCTGTCAGTAGTGCAGGGAAGTCCCTTTCACAAGGAAGGAAGTTCCCATCACAAAATGAAACAAAGCCCAATTAAATAAAATACATTGTTGCTGAACTTTGCAACACAGCTTAAATTATGATGTAGCATAAACAGAGAATTTTGATCCCCTAAATTTCAGTGAGTATGATCATTTCGGTCATGTCTGCAGCTTGTATAGCACAGGCAGTAGGAAGATTCAGTTTTGCTATGTGTCTGTCGGGTAGTGGGTTTGTTTCCAGTGGAGGGAGCTTTTCCAGAAAAAATTCCCAGGGTTTACATGAAGCCCAGTGGTCATATTCTGAGACTACTGAGTAAGTTCCAGGGAATCTTATGACTAGATGGATATGATAAATGTTGCTAGTTATTTAGTGGTGATTGATTTCTGCTTTAATAGCTCTTTATGGTTTCTGATGCAACTGAACAAACCTGGCATATACAACTGAAATGCTTGCAGCAGATCCTCTAGAAGCCATGCCCTATGAGGAGCGTCTTAGGGAGCTGGGTATGTTTAGTCTGCAAAAGAGAAGGTTAAGAGGGGACATGATAGCCATGTTTAAATATTTGAAGGGATGTCATGTTAAGGAGGGAGCAGGCTTGTTTTCTGCTGCTCCAGAGATTAGGACAAGGAGCAATGGACTCTAACTACAGGAAAAGAGATTCCACCTAGACTTCAGGAAGAACTTCCTGAAGGTCAGAGCTGTCCAGTAGTGGAATATGCTGCCTCAGAGTGTGGTGGAGTCTCCTTCTTTGGAGGTTTTTAAGGAGAGGCTGGATGGCCATTTGTCGAGAGTGCTTTGATGTGTGTTCCTGCATAGCAGGGGTCTGGACTGGATGGGCTCTGTGGTCTCTTCCACCTTTATGATTCTATGATCCATTTTGTTTTCTATGCCAGATTTGTTTGGAAAGTCTTGGATCAAATATAGATGCCCCATCTTCAGGTTTTCTATGAGGTGCTTGGGAAGGCTAGAACTATTGGCTTGTAATCTTGGATGGGGAAATAATTTGTCGCTGCTGTGTGCCTGCAAGTCATTCCAACTTATAGCAATCCTAAGGCGAACCGAGCACAGGACTTTCTAGGGCTGAAAGTGTGAGACACACCAAGATCACCCAATGGGTTTCCATGGCCAAGAAGGGAATTGAACCCTGGTCTCCACGATTATAGTTCAAACCACTACACCATACTGGCTGTCAAAGTCACTGGTTGTTGTGTGCCTTCAAGTCATTTCCAACTTATGGTGACCCTAAGGTGACCTATCGTGGGACTTTTTGGGGCCGAGACACTGTGATATGCCCAAGGTCACCCAGTGGGTTTCCATGGCTGAGCAGGGAATTGAAGTCTGGTTTCCAGGGTTGTAGTCCAGTGCTCAAAACACTACACTATGTGGGCTTTTGGGAAGTAGCTACAGAAGAATAAAGCTGCCTCTTTCAAGTATCTGATTTATCTATTTAATTTATACCCCACTTGTCTCCTGGCATTTGTCCCAAGGTGACATATATCAGTCTTTAGAAAGTACAGTTAAAATCTTAGCCAAAAGTTTCTTTAAAAAAAAAAAAATTAAGTAAACGATTCTGTTCAAACAATTCTGTTCAACCCTTGAGGAGGAGCCTGTAGTCCTAAAACCCAGGACACTAGCCACAACAGCCACTACTGTGCTCAACTCATGTGTCGTTTTCCTGGTGTTGTGGCCATAGTTTGTCACATGTATACAATTGGGAACTCAGACTGTTTCCCCCTCTGTTGCCCACACTGGATGACAAATGAAAGTTAGTCTTCCTTTTAGCAGGGCTGAAGATTCACTGCTCACCTTGGATTTCTACATACTTTTATGATGCAAACGAACAATCAGGTCAAATCTCCCCCCCCCCCCCGCCAAATGCTTGATAGAGTGACATCCCACACCTGGCAATCTGCCTTGTTTGCGAGCTTTTGTATTTCAAAGAAACAGGTGCAGGTGCCTCATGCTCCTTCTGCCAGGTAGCCTGTGGTGGTGATGGTGCCTTGGCGAAGGCCCAGCCAACACCTGTCTGTTGCTGGCAGGGAGTCTGGTCTCTAGAGGCACCATTTGTTCTGTCTCCATGTGTGTGATCAAAGCAGGTAGTCCTACATCATTACTGTGATGAAAGGGAGAGAGATTTGGGCAAGGGAATTCAAATTATTTCAAGAGACGGCTGGAAAGAATAAAGAAGAGGGAGAGAGAAAGAGCAAAGAGTCTAACATGCAGGTAAAAGTGGTTTCTATTATCCAGTTTTGGATTTGGGATGATTTTTAATCTCAATATTTGTTAGGAAGCATGCTCATGTAGGCCACCACAATATTCATAATAAGAGGAATCCAGGAGTACTAATGGGGGTTGCAAATATTTCCTTCTCCCCACTTGCCACTTCTCCCCACTTGAATGCAGGCGTGGGTTTATTCAGATAAGCTCTCTTCCTTACAAATGTTGGGCGCTGGCACATTCATTTATCAGTCTATGGGAAGAGATTGGAGAAAGTGTTTTTTTTTTTTTTTGGACCACAGCTTCTGACCTTGCAGTTAGCAAGGACAATGGAATTCTCCCAGAATTCTGGGAGCTATAGCCAAAAAAGTAACTTTTCCAAAGTTGGGACCTCTCAGTTATGACATATTATGGAGTTGGGTCTCTTAGTCTTAAGGTACAGAGGTATGACAAAGAGAACTTCCTTCCCTATGAAATGCTGGGTGTGAGGTAAAATTCACAAACAGCTTCTAATTTCTGGATTCTGAATCTTCAGGAATTGTTCTGAAAGGACAGGGAGATCTGCAATACTCTTCTTCACTGTAAATCGAGTTCGGTCAAATCAAAGCGGGCTTTTGGTTTAACTTGCTGTATAAATGTATGTACGAGATGATAAGTCAATGGAACACTGTGATATAACAATGAGATTTGGTGTACACATCCAAGATATCATTCTGTTTCTTGTCCCTTTTACCTAGTTTTGTAAGACAAAAGAAAACACACGGAGTAAAACATGATATGATATCTGATTGCCTTGATGACTGAGTCATCGAAATGAAAGTTGATGTATTTGAAGGCAGTCTGAATTTTGTGGGTTTAGATTTTATTTAAGTATTTATACCCTGCTTTTCAAAGGAAAAAAATCAACATGCAACAGCTATCTTGATCTAAATTAACCCTTGCACCTTTCCTGGAGAATAAGGTTATCCATAGCAACTAATCATTATGACTATAAATTATCTCCAGTACCAGAGGCGGTGTGCTTCTGAATACCAGTTGCTAGGAAACATGAACAGGAAGGTGCCATTGCTTCCTGCAGGCAAACAACTGGCCACTATAGAGGCATAATGCTGGTCGAGATAGACCCGTGTGCAAGCACTTGCCTGAATCTCTTCCTCTTTCAGTACCTTTTCAAAGATTTTCTCTCTTCTTTAAATTAAAAACTTAACAGAGAGGCTGATATACTGTGAAGCGTATCTGGACCACCTCCAGAGATTTAGAGAGCACATCTACTCCCTGAGGCCTGAGCCCCTAGGGTTCTCAGATGTTGGGGTCTGGCCCCTCTTCTCCAAGCCTGAAAATGAAGGGTGGAATCTCGGGGCAAGAACTGTGTGCTTCCCACCCCCATTGTTGTTGCAGGCTGCTTTAGTGCGTCTGCTGTAAACACACGGTAGTGTCTCTGGCAAGCTCATCTCCTCCCCTTCTGTTCTTTGTCTTATCGATTAGACTTTTTTTTTTTTAAAATTTAAATTACATGCTCTGAGCAACAGCGGTTAATGCTTAATGTATCATGTTTAATGATATCACCAGGTTCTGCCCCCTGCCTTGAGACATCACCAGGCGCTGTCCCTAGTCTCACATTTTGGCCACGGAGTCTCAGGGCCTGATACCTCTGATCCGGCAACCCCAGCTGCACCTATCCTTTTGACTTCCACCCCCAAAATTGTGCCCCAAATAGTTCCACATAGTAAGTTCTGCTCCATAGATTGTACAACTGATTGGCTATTCTGTGCTCATACCACATCTCAGTTTCTTGGCCAAATTACTTGTAGCATTAGTTTCCCTTCTGTGCAATGGATGTTGGAACAGAAAAACCGTGAGCTGAAAAGCATTTTTCTGTGTTTTGGAACTTGGACCACATCTCTTCCTTGTACTTAGGTTACTGGGCAAGTTATTTTTCTAGGAAATGGCTGTTTTGTAATCGCCCACACCAACCATATAGCAGCCTTTATGAAGGAGCATCTCATGTCTGGCAGCCATTTTGACAGTGTCCCAACCTTCATCACAAGTTTTAATTCCAGCTTGAGCTCTGTAATTATTTATAACAGAGCTAGGAAAAAAATATCAAATATTGCTTATTGACTGATTGGCTTTGACATATGTACTCAGGTTTCTGATTTTTTAAGAACCTACCACCTAGGTAGCATGGTCAAGCATCCAATACAATAGTTCCACTGATGGAATTGCTGCTTCTGGTAGTGGAAATAGGAAGGAGTGATCTTCTTCCCCCTCTCATTCCTCCATGCATCCTTCAAACACTTTTATGGTGTTATAGATCGGGTATCATTGTGACAATGGATTTAGGGCAATAAAATAGCAGCTGGCAAAATTCTCTGTTGTGGTGCCTCCTATGTGGAACAATCTCTGCACTGAACTGAGATAGGATCCCGATGAGAATTTTTTCTGCCAAACTCTTGAAATCGTGCTTCCCTGAGTATTTTCCTGACAGTACATTGTCAGTTTCCCCCTGATTGTTTTAATTTTTTTTTACTGTTTATTTTGCTTTATAGTGATTGCTGATATTATATTCTATTATGATTTCATTTTGTGAAGCTGTTTTTGAAATCAGTGGTTTACAATCAATAAAATATAATAAGATAACATTCTCTCAAAAATGAGACAAAGCCCTACAATCGTAAAAGCAGCATGATAAAACAGCAAACAACGCTCAAAAGCCCAAAGACACTGGCAAAACCGATTCCACCTGAAAACAGTGGACTGAAGCCACTCAGGGTAAAAGCCAGCCAGTGTTGGTGACATCTCCCTTGAAGACAGAGATATCAGAAGATAAGCAGATATACATGTTCGGAACAGCATGCCATATTTCAAGTATGAATCTCAGTTTAACCCAAGGACAGCAAAAGACTAATTTTAAGACCTTATTTGTAATGGAAGCTGAGAATAGAATTAAAATTGGTGTATATGTGTTTCAAACATCATTTTACAATTCAAGTTCAAATGTGAGCTCAATGTTAGTCCCATTTCAAGAGGTCTAGAACAGTGAATAGAGGCCTTTTAAACATTTGCTTAAACAGCTTATTTGTTTCTCTGATTTCATTGCATCCCATTCACAAGGCCTCAAAGCATTCACAATAGTCTTTATCTTACTTCACAAGGATAAACCTATAATATAAGGGTAGGTTTAGGTTCATCTTGGTTCACATATGTTGCCTTTGTCTGAACAAAAGCATGCCTGGAAGTGTCTGAGACTACTTATGTTTATGGCCTGGGGAGGCCCAAGTTTGTTTCTTGATCCTAAACAGATGGAATGAGTATGGGAAAGGTAGAGAACACTTCTGCAATATTTGTATCTCTCAGTCTTTGAAGAAGAGAAGGTCTGTCATTGGCAGCTGCCACAGAGAATTTAACTGTAATGCCCTGTTTAAAGAAACATCCCTAGTACATTAACAATGCCAGCCTAGGCAGCTGGAGTACTAAGAAATGGGGAGGAGAGAGAGGTGGTGGCATCAAAGTCAAGAAGAGGGCAGATGTGTGTATGATTACTTTGAAAATCAAGGGTGTAGAATATGTGGCTGCAACTTCCATTGTCCTTTATTACTGGTTTTGTTGTCTGAGTCTAGCTGGAGTTGCAGTTCAATAACTTTTGGAGGAACTGCATTTTCTTCACCCCTGTTGTCAATATTTCCAAACTAGCATGATGTCAGTTGGATGGGACATATGCAAGATGATCCTGTGCCTGTTTTGGAGAAGTTGGCCCCACTACGTTCAAAGAGACTAAGGCCCTTTTCACATGTGTGTGGGGGGAAACGGGCGAAAACACGCTAAAACGGAGCTTACCCGCAGCCGGGTAAGTCCGTCGCCACGTGGAGCAGCGCGAGCTCGCTGCTCCACACTCCTCCGGCGTCCCAGATGGTGGCTTCCGGTTGGTGGAGGCTCTCCACCAATTGGAGAAGCTCGCCAGCCGGAAGCCCGCCCCGGCAGATCTGCAGGCACGCACTTGCGCACGCCTGCAAATCCACTTTGGAGCCGGGCGACGGAGCGGTGCAGGGCTGCGTGCTCCGTGCTTTTTAAAAACCTCGAAAAAGAGGTTTTTAAAAAACACGCAGCCCGGCTAGTTCCGGCCACTCCTGAGTGGATTCTGGTGTGGAACTACAAAAAGTAGTCCACACCAGTCCACTCTACGGTGTAGAAGACCTCGGTTAGAGGTCGCTCTACACTGTTTTAGAAGCCCGGTATGGAAATGGCCTGAGATTGCATCCTTAGTCAACATGACAATGGCCAAATTAATCTGAACTGTTCAGTTCTTTGGGTCTTGTACGATTGGTGGGAGTGAGGATGAAGGGGAAAGAGAAAGAGGGAAGTTACTTTATTATATCAAACAATTAAAAATTCACTTTTCACTGAAGCGATGATGGACAATTGCTTGCAGGAGCAGGTGGATGAGGTTTACAAGAGAAACAGTCAACTTGTAACCCTCCAGATGTTTCTGGGCTTCAGTTCTGAATATCCCTATCCAGCATAGTTAATGGTGAGGACAGATGGGAGTTGCAGTCGAGCAATAACTGGAGAGACACTAGTTGCCCACCTTGAGATTGGACAAACCTGTAGAGGTCTGTAAAAGGCTATTGACATTCTAGCTGTATGGAATCAGTGGATTACAGGCAATATACAACTGAATATAAGATACTGAGAGAGGACAAAGAATTGTGTGTGTGTGTGTGTGTGTGTGTGTGTGTGTGACTGTTGGCTTCATCACCTACTTCCATATGGAGAAGTGCATCCACACAAGTGGGAACTTTCTCTTAGAAGAATATCAATTACAAAAGAACAATCTAGAACTAAATTACCAAGTATCAGAGCCATCTTTCACATTACACACTTTTAGCACTTTGGTTCCTCTTTAATTGATATGACAACATCCTATGGAATGCCAGGGTCTGCAGTTTAGGGAGGGATACTTACAATTCTCAGCTTGAGGGTTCTAGTGTATCAGCAGACTATAAATCCTAGGATTCTATATAATGGAGCCATGGCAGTTCATTTGGAATCATAGCACTATAATTGCGTAGTGTGAAATGGTCTCTGGTTGGCTACTTTGCCAAGCAGCTTGCTAGGCTGGCAGGACATTATAGAGACAGCCATCCTCTCTTGTTAGTTCCCACTTTCAAGCAGTCAGAGGCATTCCTGTACCTTCATCAGCAGCGAGGGAGTAAATGTTTATCAACGTATGGAGTTTGTACTTTGCCAGCAGTACAAACTACAGATTTGATCCTTGGCAATCCTTATTCAAGAGCAGGAGATTCCAGAACTTCTGCCTCCATTTAGGATAGAGAATGCAGAGCTAAATGTAATTTAAAGTCTGGCCTGGCACAAGCAGCTTCTTATGTTCCTGGTTAGTTCTGCTACAGACTGCTGTTCTGGGTTTATCTCAGCCAGAAGCCTGTCTGCGTGCCTTCACAAGAGCTGATATGGATCTTTTTCTTGGAAGGGATGTGAATCTTGCCATCCCTCCCCACTTTTGCTCAAGTCTTGCATACTAATCACCGACAGGAGTTAACTGTCAGAGGAACAACTCACATTTGAGTTTTGTAAGGGATGAAGAAGACCATTTCTAACTGTATTCCTTCTTCCAAACAACTGCACACCATTCATTATGCTGTTGTTTTATTAATGCTGATGGCTTGTTTTATAACTGGGTTTCTTTGGCTGCTGTTTATTGGCTTTTGATTATTGCTCAACATATTTTAAACTCATTGTTTGTAGCTTGCCCATTAGTGACTGTTGATGGCTGTGTGTGTTAAACTGAAAGGCAGGACATCAGTGTCTTAAATAAAACAAAAACTAAATCACTCTAATGACTTTTGTGTTGGTAACAGACATTGGTTAGGACTGAATCCTGAATATTCAGAGCTTCTTGCCTTCCACAGCACTGTTTCCACTTTAAAATAGATAGCTATTTTGCAAAGTTAAGTAACAGCAGTAAGAATTTTAGTTGGGTTTATTAACAATAGTGACAATAGTTAATGCAAAGGGTTCTCTAACTACTTCTGTACAACTGCTCAGATTACTCTGGAGGCCAATGTTCAAGAACAGGAAAGTTAATGGGATCCCATAAATCCAGCTAATCATGTTTAATGCCATTTGATCTATGACCTTAAATGTATACTCTATCCCTTATGTTGTGCCTTGCTGGTCTGATTCCATGCTATTTCCTCTAATATGTTTATGTGTGTCTGTATCTTCGGTGGAACAAGGGGAGGGGAAGAAATATTCATAAAGAGCTATGGTGCAAGCAGTTCAATTATTTGTATGCAAATATATGCATATTGTTCCTGGGTAGACTTTGGTTTCCACAGGATGATACAGATACTTTCCATGAAACATCTTTCATACTACACAGTTATAGCACTGTGACTTCATTTTAACTAACATGGTTGCATCCTACAGAATCTTGGGATCTCAGTTGAGGGAGAGCTACAGAGAACTCTTATGGCTTACCAAATTACAGATCTGAAGATTCTACAGGATGCAGCCATGGCAATTAAAGTAGAATCATAGTGCTATAATGGTACAATGTGAAGGGGCATCTAAAGTGTCCTGAAGATTGATTTTATCTTGTACTCTTTCTTGCCTGTTAATCTTGTTTCTCGCCAGTCAACTTCTCTCCTAGCAGTAGTGTTGAGTAGACCTGAGTAATTAACAGAGTGCCAGTAGTCAGAACTGATCAAAAAAGTTTAGTAATGAGGATATCCCTGACAGACCTCTGTAACGTCTATCTTCCTATTAATATCTACAGTGGTTCATTGGCTGATCCTCCTGAGGTCTGAACCTGGTCGACCAATTTGTATCTGCGCGACAGTAGGAAAGCTAGAGTGCACATTCACCTCTATTTTCCTTTCTGAATTGCTTTTCTCTTTTATAAAATCAAAGTTAGGCATGGGGGCGATTTAAAACGACAACTCAAAATCCATGTTACTCTAATAACTTGATCAGGCATACCAAAAGAGCACAAAAATGTGAAAGTTTGCACACTTGTTTTCCACACTTGCCAATAAAATGTCTTATTCTTTTGGTGTTTCTGGTCTGAGATAGGTATAAAAATTCAACACAATAGTAACTCCATGTGCCTAGATGCTCTGTAACATGAATCTCTGAATGAAATCTAGTGAGGCTGGAAAGTCTTAGGCCCTTTCTGCACCTCACCTTCATCGCATGACGCTCCAGGCAAATGCCATGCAAAAAGGGCCTTAGTCTTAGTGCATGCAGACATGGCAGCACACAGACTTGCCTGCTGCTTCATATTTGCCTAAACCAGCTTCCTCCAATGAATGCTGTCAAAGGCTGACACAGCAGGAGCTTCCGAATGGCCTGGTGGCTCATTTGCCCAAATGGTGACATTATTGACACTCTGTTAATTACTCAAGTCTACTCAACACTACTGCCAAGAGAGGCGTGCATATGTGTGGGACAGCAAAAAGATTGAGAGAGAAAGTTGATAAAGACCTAGATTCTACATTGCTTCGGCATTGCCTACACAGCTGGCCCTGGAGTTATGTTATGAAGCCCCTATACTGAATACTGATGTGGCACCACATATGTGGATCAATGGTTAATGTGCATGGCTGACAACCCATTGTGTGATTGCAATGCATAATGCGCCAAGGTAAGGCACAGAGGCAAGATGTGTTTACACCCTACGCTGTATGCTTTAATGGCCTGACACACACACACAACTCTGCTTACACCACCATCAGCTGGATACAATCATTAATTTTTGTCAAAACAAACAAACAAACCCACACCAAACTCCATCTGCATGTATAGTAAAACTTATGCCTGCATATGTCACTAACAGGATGCCCACAAGAAATTGCTGGTTATGTTTGCAATCTGTCTGTAAAAGCAGCACTGGCTTTGAAGGATATAGTCTTGTGACAAGTATAATCAGCATACTTGCATTTCCTTCCTGAAAAGGTCTCCTTGATCAGATTAAATGAGCCAAACAGATATTGGGAAAGTGGCAGGAATATGAGTCCGATTAGTCACCACTAATTGTACTCCTAGGCTGTGGAGGGCAGGTAATCAGTCTTTAGGTGTGAGCAGTTACACCAAGACAATGAGTTGCACTTTCCACAGGACATCTTGCATTTGGTGTTATTGATACACTGTGCTGAGAAAGAAGCCGCACGGCCAGGTTGATTTACCTTCAGCTACCCTGCTAGGATTCTCTCTCTTAGTTAAATACTTCAAGGATATCTCCCAGTGTGGCCAAACTGAGCCTCCCAGCCACCCTTTTGTTCTTTTGTTACTTTCTCCACTGTTTAGTCAAATCTTGCCCATAGATTTCATGTCACCAGGACCGCTCATTATGAAAAAAGGATATTTTGATTAAAAGTGATGCCCAAGATAACACCCTCGGTTTTCAGTGACCAACGTCCTGCTCTTTTCCTCAAAAGGGGTTCTGTGCTCTGCCCTGGTGAGAAGCAGGTCTACTTCACTCTGCTTTGCTCTTGATACTGTACCCTGAAGCTGTTTGCTCTGCTGAAATCTGTTGCTAAATCAGAAAAAATTGCTGTGGGCCCTATTTTGAACTGAAGTCACTATTTGTGAGCTACAGAACCTAGGATTTCAACTAGAGAATCTCATCAGTATGTTATTTCTCCTAAGTTGTGCTTCTGGCTGTAGGAGTGTGCCTCACTGGTCCCTTTTCTGACAGCTTATGTCAACGTTCTTCCCCTCCAGCTAGAATGACCATGGTCCCCAGTGTCTCTTCAAGATAGCCTCGGGAGACCAAGAAGAAAGTAACCTTTGCCACTCTGATCTTTGGGAGGTCTTTGCCCTGCACATGAGAGCTTCCCACACTGCTTTTCCCTTTCTTTGTATGTGAGTGTATATGTATGGAAAGATTAATTTAACCCTCCTTATGAACTCATTTTTCTCTTCTTGGATCTCTAAACCCCTCCTATAAGCCTCTCTCTTTCCAGAAGCCTTAGAACTACCAACTTGACTAGCTCCCAACTTTAACTTTACCCCATGATATATCCAGCCCACTTCAGCTTCGTGGTCCCTGCAACCAACATCCTCCATCTTAGAAACATCTCAGCCCCTGCTCCCACAAGCAAGTGTGCTTCCTTGAGCTCATTCTTCCCCATTTGAAAGCACTGCATTTTACTCTTCTAGCTGTTTGTCTTATTCACTTATTGTTTGTCATTCACAAAGCTCTTCTACAATATTTGCTATTTTTCAATGCCAGTTGCTATGTGTGTTTCTTGTATGTGCCAAAAAATTACCTCTGAGAAATAACTGAGTGAAATAGTTTACTGGGAGCACATGCCCCTGTTCACAACCACCAAAGCTGAAAGATCCTTTATGCATATTCTCAGAACATGCATGAGTTCCTATGTGTGTCTGGAGACACATGATTCAGCCAGAAGTGACTCACCTCTAAGCAGGCATAAACAAAGGGTGCAATCATCTCTGATGTAGATTTCTCTGTGTGGTTGTGAAAGCTGGATGGTGAAGAAACCTGACAGGAAGAAGTTCAACTCACTTGGAATGTGATACTGAAGGAGACCTCTACAGATATCCTAGACTACCAAAAACACTGATATCAAATCAAGTCTGAACTCTCATCAACTGTCAAAATGAACAAACTGAGGCTGTTGCGTTTTGACCATATCATAAGATGACATGTTTCATTAGAAAAGACAATGATCCTTGGTAGAGAGGAAGGCAGTAGGAAAAGAAGATGATTGCATTACAGACAATCCAGGAAGCCACTCTCCTGAGTTTGTAAAACATGAGTTGGACTGTTAATAACCAGATCTCTAGGAACTTTCTCATTCATAGGTTCCGCTAAGTCGCAGCCAACGTGATGACACATAACAACAACACAGCCTCAACTAGGCAGTCAGGGAAAGCTACCTTGATGGCAAATAACAGCAACAAAGACTGGGAGAGGAAAGTTAAGTGTGGAGACAATCAAAAGGAAAGAACACGGAGGAAGCAGTTTGAGAGCTCGTTGGGAGACCTGCTCACCCACAAAGTGCCCATCTACTCCTGAAGTAGTATTTGCTCCAGGCACGTGCTCCTCAGTAGCATGTTTTTACAGATCCCATCATATAACTTGCCAAAGTGCTTCATTTGCATTTCACTAGAAGCCTGAGATCCATCAGCTCATGCTAGCTGGTGGCCCTCATGTCAGTGGGGCCTGGATTTTAATCTGAATTTTAAAGGAGCTATCCAAAGTGCTGAATCCCAGCCTGAAAATAGGTTTGGCTCCTTGGTTTAAAGTTTGGACTTTAAAGTTTGGACTAAAGTCGAGAATGAAATCACTACCCTACTGACCTGGGAATGACTGGCTACCACTGCCATAAACTAGCACAGATAGGCACTTCTTATTAAAAACAAAAAGAGCCATTATGGGGCAGTGGTTTGGGTATTGCACTAGGACTTAGGAAACCAGGGTTCAAATCCCTCCTTGGCCATGGAAAGCTACTGGGTGACTTTGGGCAAGTCACCCACTCTCAGCCTCAGAGGAAGGCAATGGTAAAACCCCTCTGAATAAATCTTGCCAAGAAAACCCCACTGTATGTTCACCTTAGGCTCCCGTAAGTCAGAAAAGACATATAATACCAATTAAAAGCAGGGTACCCCTAAGGAGCTGCTAGTCCCAGGAACTGGTTCTGAGTTCTACATCTTCATGACTTCACAGGCCTAGTCTATTCACAGAAAAATAAATTCATAGTTACCTTTTTTTTTCTCATTTCAGCTGTTTAATTTGACTGGGTAGAGAGTCACATTGTGTTCTTAGTGCCAGAAGTGTAACTGTTCTTTCCATTTTCCATTTTTGAAATATAATTTCTGTGCTGGCTACATGCTTTTCTAAAATGGCCCCTCTTCTGCTTTCTATCATGGGAGACCAAAATTTCCCCCATGGAGCATACACAACATTCAAGTGTGAGTTCAGGGTGCTTTATTTGTGTTCTTGTGTTCTGATGTGCCTTCTGAATGTGGCCAGAGCACTTGACCCAAATACTGAAGACAAGAGGTTTAAGTAGACATAGAGTTAGAGCTAGAGGAAGGGCATGGAAAAGGCAATGGCTATCCAAATATATACAACAGGGAGACTGAAGGCTAATGGGCTGCAACAGTTACCTTGTGGGTAGGACTCCTAGGTTTCTAATTCTGCCCTCCAGAATATCCTGGGCTCCTTCCTCTTTGTCTGAAATCCTGATCTACAGAGGTATGATAGTTGGCTGGAGCTGCTCATTGAGAATGCTGGGAGACAATGTCCACTGTATATGTGGATGTGTGTGCTAGGGTGGCAAAGGCTATGCTACATCATTAATGCACAACACTCTTTCGGGAAGATACACAATGGCTTTTTGGAGCTTGTTGGAGCAAACCAAGATCCATAGATTGTGGGAATGGGCTTTTTGTGGTCTTTCAGATGTTGGACTGCAACTCTGATTAGACCTAGCCAGCAGTGGCAATGATGAAAGATGATAGAAGTTGCAGACCCATAATATCTTGAATGCTGAAAATTATCCACCTCAGTCTAGTCCTACAGTGGACAGCTGGATGCCTATGGAAACTCACAAGCAGGCCATGATGCGATAAATTTTCTTTATTGTTTCTTCTCTGCATCTGATATCTTGAGAGCTTGAAAAGGTTACTTTTTAGACTGTGCTGGCTGGAGGATTCTGGTAGTTTAAACAAGTGACTCTGAAATATCCTATCTTTATCCTGAATGTAAAAAAAACAAAACAAAAAAAAATTGGAGAAAGAAAAGGAAAGGAAAGGAAAGGAAAGGAAAGGAAAGGAAAGGAAGGGTAATGGATCGATATGGTGGCGAATGAAAGAGGTGAATGAACTGAAAATGGGTATATAGGAAGCAGTTTGGGAAAAGAATAACCTCAAATTGTCACAAGAATGCAGGCCAGTTTCTTAATCTTCAGAACCATTTAAAAACATGTTGCATGCTGTTTTTTTAAAAAATATCTTTGGTTGAGCAGTATAAAGATATTTGAAAAGAGGAAGAAAACCAGCCCCACGTCAATGTGTTCATACATGATAAGTAGTGTTTGTACTGACTTCCTCAGCATGAAAGTTGCACCGTCATTTCACTGGGCCTGCCCTCCACGGGTTCATTCTACATCATCGGGAAGCAGGGGGATGAAGGAGAGGGCAGTAAACTGGTAGATGACCACATAGTTTAAGGGAATATAAGCTTAAATGGATGGTGTGGCTTAATCCTAGCTGCCTAGGATAACATTTTTGAAACAGCCAAATTAATTAAGAGGTGTGAAAACACATTCATGCCACAGACAGATCCCTTACCATGTGTGCATAGGCCTCTGTGGTCTCTACCATGAGAGAACCATAATGCAGGATCACAAAGTATTTTCCCCCCTCTGTTTCTGGGGTGTATCCTGCTTTCTCTGTGATGGCTTCATCCTATGGAATCCTGGAATTTGTACTTCAGTGAGGCATTTAAGGTCCTTTCACACAATTACCATGCTGTTTTCAAGTCTAACTGCCATGGTCCTGTCCTATGGAATCCTGGTAGTTGTAGTTTAGAGAGGGATATTTAGAATACTCAGCTGGACCACCCCAGTGCTTCACTAGACTACAGAGTACTCCAGTGCTTCATCACTGTACTTGCTCAGGCCAGGTGCTGAATGCTAAACGGGTTGGACATCTCAATATCAAGGATACTAATTTTCTGCCACTCTCTCCATGCAGAGGACTAGTCTTTATAATATTGTAGCTGACTTGTTTCTTCATATTTGCACAGGCCTGGTGTACATCTAGGACAGCATAAATTGTCATTCAACAAATGGAGTACTTTCCAGTGACAGTCATATACTACGGCCTGCCAAGTATTTGACACCTTTTCCCTTCCTCACATGTGGCAGTGCCAACTGGGCAATAAAGGCAGAAGGCTTATGGAACCTCTGGTCACCGATGGGCTTCATTTACCATGGCTGATCACAGTTTGTAGGCCTGGTTATTAATGGTATGTTCATCTATTCATTGTCCTCAGGAGTCCAGCTGCAGGCCTCAAGAGAAAAATATGGGCAGTATGGATGTCAGCCAGACCATTCTCCAAGGCACAGATTTCATTCAGTAATCTGTGTGTGTGTGTGTGTGTGTGTACATGTGGTGGCGATGGTGGTAGGGAGGTAACTCTTATGTTTGCTCCGTGGGATGCTGTTGAGGACAACCTGGAAGTTTCAGTGAACGCCAAATGTGGCTGTGGGCAAGAATAACTGGTATAACCAAATGGACATTGATTCTAACAGAGTTGCACTGACTGCCTATTTGCTTCTGGTCTCAAATCAAGGAGCTCACATGTCATAAAGCCATAAATGGAGAAGATAACCTCCTTATAATAGATGTTCTCTGACTGCAACTCCCATAAGTAATGGTGAGGAATTTTGGAGCTACAGTCAAAAGATTTTTGAAGGGTTGCTTAGGGGGCTGCCATATGCCTGCCCAGATTCTAAACACCTCCCATCCTTTGACTTCAATTGTATATATTTCACTAAAAATGCTATTTTCCTCTGAAAAAAAAAATACTCCAAGAAGTACAATTTACTATTCTACTGCCATCCTTAAATAGCAGAATATTACCCCCACTCCAAAATCACCCAGAAGTGACTTCTAGCTCTCAGAACATCATTTCCAATTCTGGGAAATGGCAGCAGTGTGGCTCATAATACCCTCTTCTGATTCTAGTCTACTCCAATCCTGTCTGTGTCTCAGACTGTATTCTGAAAAGGGGCAAGTGTTTTGATGTAAAGTCAAAAGTTACAGAAGTGCTCAGGGCTCTTGGCATTGTCAGTTAATGACTGGCAGAGCCTGGGGGGGGGTGTAGCTATGGGAGGGGGCAACAGATTGATCTCAGATTAATACAACTGTGGGAAGGAAGAGTGGGCCACAAGCACTGGGCAAGAGATGCCCATGACAGCTGCATTCAGGACTAATGTTCAGCAGAGGAAGGCTTTCACCTGAGCAAGACCGTGGAGAGATTCTTAGTCTCTTAGCACTGGTGACTGGTGGTCCAGGTATCCATGGAGTGCTGCTCTTGGTTTCAAACTGAACTTTAAAAGAGCAATCTAAAGTGCTCAGCCCTACCCCTCTGATAGGTTCAGCACCTTGGAGAGCATCCCACAGCCACTGGAATCATCAGCCACCAGTGTCTACAAGGGTGGAGAACAGTGGACTTTATTGTTGCTGTTGTTGTTAGGAACCTTCAGGTTGACTCTGACTGAATAGTGACCTTAACATAGGGTTTTCTTGGCAAAAGGTTTGCCTTTCCTTAAGTCTGGCAGATTGTGACTTGCCCAAGATTGCCTAGTGCATTCACGTGTCTGAATGGGGATTCAAACCCCAGCATAGCTGGACAATAGGGCCTTCCTGCCCTATGCTGTTAGAGTGCTATTATTCCATTTTCAAGATCCTATGGAATCCTGGGGTTTGCAGTTTAGGGAAGGACATTTAGAGGACCTCAGTAAACTACAAACCCCAGAATTCAATAGGAATTTCAAAGTGGAATAACAGCACTATAACACTGTAGTGCAGAAAGGTCCATAGTCTAACTCAGTGGTTGTCAACCTGGGGTCTGCTTGCTGCTAGACACCAACAGCAGTGGCAGCAACAGAGATACGGCCACAGGGGAGGGTACAGGTCCTGACAATGCTCCTTTGCTTGCAAATGAGGGAGCAGTTTTTGGCACTTGCATACCTCCTCCCCACTGCCACATCCTTAACAAGTGAGCAGTTGGAGTGTGCACACATGCCTGATGCCAAGTCCTTAGGTACCCACAGCCTCTGCTGCTGCATCCCTGATGAAAGGGACATAATGGCAGGCATGTGCGCATGCCCAAACGATGACTCAAGAGAGCAGGGTTTGAATCCCCACTCAGCCATAGAAATCCACTGGGTGACCTCTGCCAAGTCACATTCTCTCAGCTTCAGAGAAAGGCAAAGGCAACAGATCTTGCCAAGAAAACCCCCATGATAGGTTCACCTTAGGGCTACAATAAGTCAGTTTTTAAAGGAGAGAGACATGATGGCTAGAAACAAGGCACTTTTTGTTGTTTGCTTTCAAGTCACTTCAAACTTATGGCAACTCTATCATAGTTTTTTTTGGGGGGAGGGCAAGATTTGTTCCGGGGGGTTGCCTTTGCCTTCCTATGAGGCTGAGAGGATGTGACTTGCCCAAGGTCACCTAATGTCTGAATGGGGCTTTGAATCTTAGTCTCCAGAAGTCTTAAACAGATAAACGAATGTTTGAATATTTAAATATAAATTTAAGTATTTACATCTTGAGTTAAATATTGGGGGACCACAGCAACAAATTATATTTACAGGGGTTTCTGATAAAGAAAAGGTTCAGAACCACTAGTCTAAGGTAGCACCTTATGTTTCTAAAGCAGAGATGCAAACAGAACTTGGAAGCGTTCTCCTTTTGTGTGAGCTACCACTCCCAGAATCCTCTTCAGCCAGCACAGCCAGTGCCCAAACTGGCTGAGAATTTCAGGGAGCAGAAATCCAAAAAAGTAACATTTTCATGTTCTGAGTACAACAATAAGATAATTTAGTGTGTGTCTATACGGGCAGAGAAATGAAGTAATGGGGGACCTGGTCTTCTACTACCACTACTACTACTACTACTACTGCTGCTATTATTATTATTATTATTATTATTATTATTATTATTATTAATAATAATAATTTATTTCTTATTCATCTCGCCCCATGGCTTGAGGGAGGGTACACCATAAATGACAAGACAGCTAAAATACAGCTAAAAACACATAAAATAGGTTTGTGAAACACTATCTAGTGGATTGTTACCCTGTTTTCTGGGGGTCCCGGGAGAGACACCTAAATAACCTTGCAATTACACAAATTGGGGAAATCAGTCAAGAGCACTGGTTGGCAAAACGAGAGGCAGGGCAACGCAGCGGAATCTTGTAACCCAGTGTTTACGGGGTCAGGCCAAGTCAAGAAGCAGACCAGTTTAAAAGTAATAAATGATCTTTATTAAAGACAGGCGCACAATGTAAACAACACACGCACACAGATAACTATGGGAAATAAAGGTGTGAGTAAGACAGCGGGATTTTCAGAGGGATAGTTGGTTCGGGTGATACAAAACCTGTTCCTGAAGCCCAGAAGAAGATGGAGAGCGAGGCTGGGGTTCGCTGTATCTCAGCACGTGGAGCTGAGGGGAAGCTCGCCAAGCGATGCGGCAGCAAGGCGGTCTGGAACTCGGGAGCGATCCGAGGAAGCGCTCAAAGTCAGGGGTTTTTATAGGGAGAATTGTGACCTCAGGCTAGGTCGGACTTGGGGAAAACAGTAGATTTGGGGCTGGAGACAAAGCCTCCGAAAGGTCAGAATTTGAATGATTGAGTTACAGCCAAATTGTCAATAGGATAGCCGGTATGCAAACGCGGAGTACTTGAGCGTTGTATAGTCAGATCATCAAGTTGCCAGCGCGGGGCAGAGGATCTTTTGAAAGTTGCGTGCATACCTAATGAAGGTGCTTGCCTTGAGGTCTCCTAAAGCTGCAAGTCGGCTATTTCTGGCCTGCCTGTATTGTTTTGGAATATTACGGCGATTATCGGCCAAGCCTGTGTGCGTGCTTGTCCGGGGGCCTCACAAGCACGTGGAGGGAGGGAGGGAATGGGTATGTGAAGCTGAATTATTGCTATCAAGAGATATCTTTTTATGTCCCCCAGAGCTTGGGCTAGCCAGGGCAGTAATAGGATATTAATAGTGGAAGGGTGATGGACAAAAGAGTACAGGGTGAGACAAACATGAAGGCAGTCTGCTCAGAGTTCATAGCAACATAATACATTTTGCCTGTAGACAAAACATGGTCCATATGTTTACTTCAGGATCTGGAGTTTTATCACTTCCACATTCATATTGTAGGCTGTTATAGTTTTCATCCGGGGTGAGGGAAAAGTACAATACCAACTAGGTCTAGATATTTTGGTTCTCTCTATTATGCTGTTAGGCAAGAGATCACATTAAGAGAGTTGTAGTCAGGGGATAAACCTCATCACTCCATTAAACTTGTTTTCTGGAATCATAAGTAGGCCAGCAACACAAAAATTCTGGTTGTTGGCAGTTTGGGTGAATAAAATGAAGCTTTAGTGGTCTGAAATGAAGGATATCCATTACCCTCTAATGGCTATGGTGTTTTGGACTCAGTATAGATCAGAGTGTTTTTGACATGTACATTCCTCCCTCCACATTTGCTAGAGTTAGGGGCACAGGACCCCCGTAAATGTGGAAAAACCATGAATAACTCCAGGCCCTCCCAAACCATACTTAACATATGCAAAAAAGACTATGATCGCCATATTCAACCCACTATGGATTCCTTTGAGGCATCAGGGTTCCTTCACAAGGCAGAAGTGGCTCACCGTCACCTCCGCTGCTTCCCCACGCCATTTTCAATAGGGGCTTATAAGCCTCGTTTGCAGTTTCTCAGTCTTACAAAGCTTGCAGTCCCTATTAAAAATGGCCTAGGTAGGCAGCGGAGGTGACAGCAAATAATCCGTGAATAATCAAATCTGCAAAAGTGAAGCCTGCAAATGTGGAGGGCTGACTGTAAGCATCATTAATCAATGGAACACACATCTATGGTCAAGATCCAATACACTTTTAGTGTAGCTTAAATATATATGACAGTTATATTACACAGTATTATAAGTGTCATGGTTTTAAGCTTTCTAATTGCACAACAGTCAGCTAGCTCCCTACCCACTAGGCCAAAAGTATGAGAAAGCAATGTGTGTGCTCTTGCTGAACTGTTTACATAACTGTTTTTACATTAGAGTAGTGCCCCCAAACACTGTCTGTGTTGTACACCTTCAAATAATTTGTGACTTAGGGAGATCCTAAGGTGAACCTCATGGGGTTTTCTTGGACAGATTTGTTCAGATGCAGTTTGCCTTTGCCTTCCACTGAGGTTAACAGAGTATGAGTTGCCCGAGGTCACCCAGTGGTACAGTGGGGATCTGAACCTTGGTCTCCCAGAGTCCTTGTCCAGTGCACAAACCACTACACCAACACTGGCTCCTGTAGCATGGCCCCAAACACTACACTAGGGTAAAAACAGTTAGGCTAGTTAGATTGCACTTTCTCAGGGGTTGTGTCAAGTGTAATCCTTTGTGTAGCCAATAGTTCCTCAAGCAGATTTTCCATACCCTAAAGATACCAGATCCTGCCTGATCTTGGAAGCTAAGCAAGGTCAGCCCTCTTTAGTACTTGGATAGGAAACCACCAACGAATACAAGATGCTGTAGGTTATATTTCAGAGGAAGGAA
This sequence comes from Cyclura pinguis, assembly GCA_030412105.1. NCBI lineage: Eukaryota > Metazoa > Chordata > Lepidosauria > Squamata > Iguanidae > Cyclura > Cyclura pinguis. The sequence continues at coordinate 92,898,235 of CM059600.1, read as the reverse complement.
CTGGCAAAACTGGCAAAAACATTAAGTATTCCTTACCTATGAAAACCCCATGAAATTCATGGGGTCACTTTAAGTTAACATACACACAGACAGCGCCCCAAATAGGAGTCTGCCTATAACTTGAATAATACTAGATCCAGACACAAATCACGTAGGTGAGTCTTAGACTTAAAATCTCTCACATTTTTTTCAGTTTTGCCAGCTTGCTTCATCGTCTCTGAAAAAAACTCCTTCATGGTTCTTTCTGAAATGTTGGATAATAAAAATAAGAAACAACAGATTTGAAATTGCTTTTGGTATTTGGTACTTTACAGTCAGTTACTTCAGTATTTTGGTAAAACAGTTGTTTTGAGTACTGTATATTTTAAACTTCCACCTTCGGTAAACTAGTCATTCTTCAGATCATGGCTAAATGGAATTGGTGTGCTTTTGCATTTGGAAGAAAAAGTTAATAAGCAGTCCAGTCCTGTACATGTACCCTACTTTGTTCAGTTCATCTGAGTTAAAGGATACAGGATGAGGACTGCAACCCTTACAACTCTTTCAGAAACTGTGGTGCGTATAACTGTCATCTATTTGTCTTTTGTCAAGAAGCAAAATGAGAATGGACATGTAAGTGTTATGGATAGTGAAGAAAGAGATGGGGTTCTTTTGTCATGAATATAGCATTCATGTTACTAAGACCCTTTCCGCATGTGTGTGGGGGAAACGGTCGAAAACAGAGCTTACCGACTTTGTTTTCTGGCCGGCTGAGTCCGTTACCACGAGGAGCAGCGTGAGTTCGCTGCTCCGCAGTCCTCCGGCATCCCAAATGGCAGCTTCCGGTTGGTGGAGGCTCTCCACCAACCGGAGAAGCTCACCAGCCGGAAGCCCGCCCCCGGCAGATCTGCAGGCACACACTTGCGCACGCCTGCAAATCTGCTCCGGAGCCTGGCGATGGAGCGGCACAGGGTTGCGCGCTCTGTGATTTTTAAAAACCTCTAAAAAGAGGTTTTGAAAAAACACGCTGCGCAACCAGTTCCGGTCGCTCCGGAGTGGACTGAGGTATGGAACTACAGAATGTAGTCTGCCCCAGTCCACTCTACGGTGCAGAAGACATCCGTTGGAAGTCGCTCTGCACCGTTTTACTAGCCCAGCGTGGAAATGGCCTAAGTTAGAACCCATGACTCCTTTAAGGATATTTCCAGTATTAAATGACTGTCCATCAACAAATATGTCTATGCTTGTGACTCTTATGGCATGGAAGAACTATACTAGGGGTCTTTCTGCACTACACTGTTATAGTGCTATTATTTCCACTTTCTACATCCCATGGAATCCTGGGGTTTGCAGTTTAGAGAGGGGCGCTTAGAATTCTCAGCCAGAGAGCTCTTTGGCCTCAGTAAACTACAAACTCCAGAATGCCATACAGTGTTGAAAATGAAATAATAGCACTGTAACAGTGTAGGGCAGAAAGGCCCTAGGTTTCACACAGGCCCTAGTACCAACTATTCCTGTAAAGCAACCTTCCCCAAGGCAGAGCTTTCCAGATATGTTGGGTTACAAAACCTATCATCCCCAGGCACCATGGTTATTGGAAGGCCCCAGGGTAGAAAAAGCTGCTTTAACAGGTAGAAGGGACTTCATGGCCATGCTTTTGTTTTAAATGTCTCTTTTTGAGCTTCTTTAAAATTGTGTACCTTTTCTAATCTCAAGCCATGCATAAAATGAATTTGCAAATAGTATCCAATGTAACCTGCTGAGTACCCTGTGTTCATTTTAATCTCCATCTTTACCTAGAAGTCTCTGGTCTGAATTGCTCAACAATGTAAAGGGCAGACTGAAAACAAGAGAAAGACCCTAGCTTATGCATTTTAACTCCTGTCTTCTAATTTTCAAGATGAAGAGAATGGATATTGGTACGTGTGTGTCTGTATATGAGAGGGAGAGAATAGGTGCAGTGCAGAAAAGGAGGCCTTTTCCTTCCTCTTCAACCTCCTGCTTCAACCTGCCCGCACCTCCTCCCAAGTTATTTGCTCGCTTCTGCCCAACATGCTGGGACATTCAGACCATAATGTTATACCTGCTTGCCCAGGAGGAAGCCCTACTGAACTTCCCAGAACTTACTTCTTAGTAACCATCTCTGGGAATGTGCTTTGCAACTGATTGCTTATACGTCTGGCTGACTTCTTGACTACAGGAAAGGAGGTTTTACCTTTAGCAAACCGGAGAAGTTTCATTTTGACTGATCTTCTGGCATAATCAAATGTGCCTGTGATAGCTACTGCCTATACGGTCATTTGTTAGGAAGGTTCAGAAAATACTGGTCTTAGTGGATTGTAGATTGATCACATTCAAATGAACCAAGGTGGACAAAACTGTAATAGTTGCTCTTTGCTGTTACTTGTCATAGGACCCAGAGCAATGGCTTCAAACTTCAGGAAAAGAGATTCCATCTAAACATTAGGAAGAACTTCCTGATGGTGAGAGCAGTTCAACAGTGGAATAATACACTGCTGGGGACGTGGTAAAGTCTCCTTCTTTGGAGGTTTTTAAACAGAGGTTGCATGGCCATGTGAAAGGAATGCTTTGATGGTAAATTCCTACATGGCAGAATGGGGTTGGACTCAATGGCCCCTGGGCTCTCTTCCAACTCTACGATTCTATGATTCTATTTCACACAATTTGAGTGGTTTACTCCCTTCCCCCTTCCCCATCTTTCTTCCTCTTCTGCTTCTGCTAGTGTAACCTCCTGCTAGAAGTTGCTAGTAACCACAGAACAGGGAAGACAACTCTGTCGTAAGCAACAGAAATTTTCATAGCTGTGGTTCTATTTTGCTTCTCCCTTTAGAAACAGAATCAGTCATAGTTCCTTCTCTGGTGTTTTTATTTGTGGTAGTCTTCTAAATTATCCCTCTGCTCTGTGTGTGTGTGTGTGTGTGTGTGTCCAATAAAGGAATTCCACAAAAATAAGAGCACAATTGGACTGAGTGCTAGATTGTTCCAACCACTAGCAAAGGAATGTGAGTGGAGAATAGTGAGCTACACATCCAGATTACCTGCAGAATGTGCAGAACTGAGCTGCTGGAGGCCACTGTGATGTTTGGAAACAGTCTCCTGGTCCAGGGCCCCTACATGTTTATAGTCTTATTGTTCTACTTAAACTGCAATGGCTTCATCCTATAGAATCATGGGGTTTGTAGAGGCACTAAAAGAGCTCTCTGGCTGAAAATTCTAAGTATCCTTCTATAAATGGCCAACCCTAGGATTCCACATGATAGAACCATGGCAGTTAAAGTGGAATCAAAGTGCTATGACTGCATAGGGTGGAAGGGCCTCAGGTAACAGCTAAGAGATTGCTGCTACCTGTCTTCTTCCAACCAAGGTCAAGCTGGGGAAAAGGAATCAAAGGCACCCACAGTGCCCTGTAAGTATCACGTGCAATTCTGTGCAGGAAGCAGAATGTGCCAGTAGGTTACTATAATTTCTGATGGAACAAATAGAGATTGCTGCTGGAACAAATACAAATTACCAGTTGAATGAACAGAAGTGATATAGAATCTGCATGATGGTGATTTTGTAAAACTCCTATTTAGGGTTGGCTATGAAGTGACTTTTTAAAGGGCTATCAACATTGTCTTTATAATTTCAAACTGCTTCACTCCATCTGAGGCACAGCAGCAACTTCCAGTCCCCGCCATATGGGCCACAAACTCAAGATATATCATACCAAAAGCTGACCAAGTTATTCTGGCATCTGATACAGGAAACTCTGTCTTCCTGACAATAAAATGGCAATTATATATTAAATGTCTAACAACGGACACTCCAAATCAGCATGACACCCAACCTCAAAAGCAAGTTTCCAGAGGCAGCAACCAAACTGCTCCAGGAATTGTCTGCATGCCTGAGCACATGAGATGTTAACCTCCAGATTCAGTCAGCACCCATCACACAGTCCTGCTGCTGGGAGCTCCCACTGTCAGTACTATGAAACTGGTACAAATGGTTTGACAAGAGAGACTATGGCAAAAGACATGAGCAGAATCTCTAAGAAATGATGATAGATGGCTTCCTACGCTATGAAAAGTATAAACAGTCTATGACCAGTCAGTGGGGTGGAAGGCTCCAAAGTCAGAGGTAGGGATCATGCAGTCCAAAGGCCACATACAACCCAAGCCTGTTCTTATAGCCCTCTCCCTTCATCCCCTCCCCTCCCCTCCCCAAGCCTCCCTCTATCTAAAATGTTGGGCTGAGAAGGAAGGTGAATTGCCCCTCCTGCAGTCTTTTGGGAGTGGTGATTCACCTTTTAAATGTATTTCAGTACTCTCCTCCTACTCACACTGCTCTTTTTTTTCCTTTAAAAATCCATTCTGTCCCTGTTGGGTACTGGGAGTGGGAAATTGACTCCTGGATCCCTGGAGCTTGCTTCCCACTGCTGTGTATAGCTTTGTGTGGTTCAGCAGAAATGGTGTCCATTCTTATTACAGGGTTTGATGGTAGCTGCCTGGCCCCACATTTTATGCATTGTTTTTTGAGATTCACTCTCATTACCAGACCTCACAGATTTGTTGTGATGATGATTTAAACATAAACCCTGCTCCACATTCACACATTGCTGCAGGTGCTGAGGCCTGAATCCATGAGCAAATGCTTTTGAATCATATTTTTACATCAAAGCCACAGCCATGCTTTGGTAACTGTGCACATGCACATGTTCACATGAGCATTTCTGCCACAGATTGAACATTTTTCAATTTAAATTCTCTTTGCATGGATATTCTTTAATTGTGTTCACTGGAGAGCATCCAGAGGCAAAGCTGAACTTGGGCAGGAAGTGATCCATTGCAGAAGTCACCTTTCCTGCTTTCAGATATATATTGCTCTGCTGAACATCCAGTCAAGCCACAGAGGGTTCTGGAAAATATTATTCTATAGCGTCAGAGAAATTAGAGTCGAGTCTCAGGGAGTGGACACAACAAGAGAGGAATGAATCACGGGGTGAGAGCACTGCCTTGAAAGGTATTCATATGTATTCTTTAGGCTGGGTGTTTTTTAAAAAAGAATTGAATGGCATACAATGTGGTCAACACTTAATATATTGTGCTTAATGGCATCACTGGGTCTACCTCTTGTGACATCAGAAGGGGGTCATTTCTAAATCTCATGTTTTGGCCCTGAAATTTCAGGGACTGGAATAGTTGTGAAACAGGAACCTGGGTAAGTCTGTGTAGAGCCAGCCAATCACAGCTCATGGGATGGTGTGAGGGGCATGGCGGAAAGAATATGGCCTAAAGGCTTGCCGGTAAAATGGTTAGATAGGGCCAGGCAGGGAGAGAGGAACTAATAAGATCTGGTTAGGGTTTTTCAGAGAGGAGAATGTGGAGAGCGTTGAAGAAGTAGTGTTTGACATGGAGGTATTACTCTGTGTGAAATCAACATAAGACTAGATATTTATTTTTCTTTTTAGGAAGTAAATTTTTTACTGTTTTATTTTTTACATTTCTGTCTGGATATTTTAACTCAATAATTAGGTGATCAGCACATCCTCTGGTCCAGTACAGCGGCTATCTTGAGGCCCGAGTACCAGAGCTAGAGAGGGATCTTAAGGGTAAAAAGATAAGGTGGGCTGTTTGGAACTGGATCGGAGTTCCATCACAAGAGTCCTCATCTGGCAACCTTAGAATGGTTTTTACTGGGCCAGTACTGGGGTGTGTTCCAGAGTAAAGGGACTTGTTTATCACATTTCACTGCTGGGAATTGGTTGTCCTTATCATGGATTCCAAAGTGAAGCAGCTAATATACAGAATTAGGATACAGTCCTATACCCATCTACCTAAGTCCCATTAAACTCCAAAGGCCTTATATCTGACGTAAACATGTTTAGAACCTCACCATAAGCCACCGTAAGGACATACAGTCTGACTTAAATGGATTCATGCTACCATCTGTCTCTTTTTCTCTAGCTAGTTCTGCTTTTCCCATCTGAGTTAGGAACCTGACTCCTCTAATATCCCGGAGGTGTTAAAAGACTGGGCAACCCATTAGCTAATTGCTTTGCAAGACCTTTTGATATTTGTGAGTACAAGGAGCAGACACAAAAGCACTATAACCCTCATTTGCAAACAAATTACCAAGAGCTTTCTCCATACTTAATCTTCCAGTCCCCTTTGCTCATATAAAAAGTAGTGTAAACATCCAAAATACTAGCTTGAGTGGATGTGACCAGTTTGGAAGCTGAAGGACTGAGACGGTATGAAAAGAAATACAGTCATTCCTCCACATTCACTAGGGTTAGGGGCACAGGACTCCTGTGAAAGTGGAAAAACCGTGAATAACTCTAGGCCCTCCCAAACCATATTTAACACGCAAAAAAGTATGATCACTCTACTCAACCCACCATCGATTCCTTTGAGGTGTCAGGGTTCCTTCACAAAGCAGAAGTGGGTGGCTGGTGGGGCTTACTGCCACCTCCATGGCTGCCCCACACCATTTTTAATAGGGACTTACAAGACTTGTTTGCAGTTTCCCAATCTCACAAGGCTTGGAGTCCCTGTTAAAAATGGCAGAGGGAGACAGCAGAGGTGACAGCAAATAATCCGTGAATAATCAAATCTGCAAAAGTGAAACCCACAAATGTGGAGGGCTGACTGTATTCTATATATTTTGAAAAGGACTGTCTGGGAGAGGAGAGGAGAGGAAAGAAAATATCTCCATCCATCTGCAATAGGACTATAAGTCAGTAGCTGCTGCCAGTGTTATTGGGTGGGGTGGGGTGAGGTGGGTAATAGAAAATGCCTATATCCAAAAGGGGGATAAAATGTGCCAGAAAGATGTACAACTCTGCCTAACTCACTCTGAAATGAACCCCTCTCTCTGCAGAGGGTAAGGTTTTTAGCCCTTCAAGATCACATGCAGCTACAGGTAGTGCATAGAGAAGCCCCACGCTAATTGTCAGTGTGCCCAGGGTTAGTATTCTTTACCCCTCATACCCATGCAACCTTCCTACATTTCTCCTTCTTGCACACAAAGACCAGAATCTTGTTAGTGACATGTGCATGTGCCAATGTGACTTATCTATGCATATGTATATTTTGGTTTTGGGCAGACTGCTAGGTTTTTGGGCAATATCCAGAACTCCCTACTGGCAGCTATCAAGCCTTGGGAAGGGTGACCGCTTACTGCTGTTTTCTGGAGGAGCAAGGAGAGAATGGGGAGGTGACATTCAACCAACGCAGCTCTAAGGGGAAGGGATGAAAGGATACATTCCATGTGTGAGTGCACTCCTGTGTCCTTCCCCTTCTGAGCCAAAATGAACAAGTTCATCAACATCTGAATTCTTGCGCTCTCCCTCTGAACTACAGAAGCAGCATGTGGTGGGAATGGGGGAAGGTTTTCAATGGGACACACAGGACTAGAGCAGAAGTAGACAACCCAATGGAGGCCAGGGTCCAATTTTCTCAATCCAAGCTGCCCCCAGGCCTCATGCTCCCAATAGTGTTTTCAAATACCCCATCTTCTTCCAAGTCCTTCCAAAGCAATATTGACTGGAAGTGATGTCATGTCACTTGCTATCATTTTGAAAAGGACTGTGATGCAAATAGATGTTTTGAAGGTGCTTCAGAGTTCTGGAGGACTTAACTGTGTTTATCTGGGGGTGTTTTTGCACATTTTTGCTCCTGTCCATGTGGTTTTTGGGTTAAAAACAGCTAAGCATCATGCCCATTTTTTTAAAAAAATTGGATGGTTGGGGGACTTCAGAAGCTACAAAAGTAGGTTCTAGGGGCAGCATGTGGCCTATACTCTGCACTTGGACCACCCTTGAGCTAAGGGATAGATTCTCGTGCCCTTCCAGAAACAACCATACACCGGGGGATTGGCATAGAACTGTGTAGGTAGAACATTATGGTCTGCCTGCTTGATGCAGGAAGTTGACCATACCTTTTCTGCTTACCTTCACTTTCTCACAGATTCACAGCCTGTCATACCCTGCCTTGGCAGCGAGGAGGCCCATGGGTCTCCTGCACCCACTGTCCATGCCACTGGGCTCCTAGAAAGTGGTCTCTGCAGATTTCATCACGGACCTTCCCTCATCGGCAGGAAATATGTCCATCTTAGTTGTGGTGGATCTGTTTACCAAAATGGCGCACTTTATCCCCTGCCCTAGGCTCCCCACAGCGAAGGAGACCACTCGGTTGTTCCTCCACCATGTTTTCCAGTTGCATGGCCTGCCCGAGGAGATCATGTCTGACAGAGGCCCTCAGTTCACTGCTCACTTTTGGTGAAGTCTGCTGCAGCAGCTGGATATCCGGCCTCTCCTCTCCTCTGCTCACCACCTGCAGTCCAATGGGCAGACGGAATGGGTCAATGCTGTCCTGGAGCAAAATCTTCGCTATTATATCAGCCGTCAACAGGACAACTGGGTGGAGTTGCTCCCCTTGGCAGAGTTTGCCTATAATAACTCCCTCCATGCCTCTACCCAACAAACTCCCTTCTTTGCAAACTATGGTTTCCACCCTTGGCTGTTTCCTGTGATTGGTCCTGCTTCTGTGGTGCCTGCAGCAGATGAGTGGCTCAGGGAAATGTGGGATGCCCAGGCCCTTCTCCAAGAGCACCTGGATTTGGCCAAGCAGGCCTACAAATAGGGAGCAGACGAGAAGCACTGGTAGGGGCCTCCCTTGCAAGTTGGTGATTCTGTGTGGCTCTCTGTGAAGGACCTGCCTTGTTGTCGTCCCTGTCGGAAACTGGATGTCTGGGGGAGGAGATGATGGAGGAGGGAGTGGTGTCATGCCCTGTCTTGGAGACTGTGGCAGCGAGGAGGAAGATCCTGACTCTGAGGCAGAGGCTTCCTCAGAGGCTGAAGTGTCCCCAGAAGCCAGTTCAGAGGGAGATAATACACAACAACAACAAGGGCCTGAGCCAGGGGAACAAATAGAGGAAGACATAGCTGACACACCTACCTTGCAGCAGAGATGCCGTGAAAGGGAGGGCTTGTGTTGCTCGGTCCGTTTAAGTAATAAGTGAGCCCTAATGAGGGAACACCTGTGGCGACAGCAGCCATAGATAAAAGAGGGCTCCAGATGGCCTTTCCTCCCAGGGTCAGCAACTGGTCTCTTTGGTCCTGAAACCCTGTGCTCTTGGATCTGGTTGTCTTGGAACTGCCTGTTTGGACTATGGTTTGGAATTGCCGCTTCGAATTTGTTTGCTCTAGGCTTCCTTTCTGTTTGGACATTCTTTGACTCTCGCCTCATAAGTAGGGACTGTGCTGCTTGAGATTTACTGCCTGTTTGCTGTGGACATGACACAGCCTTCCCCAAATCACCCTCCCTCCCTCCCTTACAACAGCATGAGCAGGTTTAAACATTTCTTCTCTGTGTGCTGAGGTCCCATGGCACATCCTGTTCCTGGCACTTCTCCTAAAACCAGTCAGCTAAGCAGGGCAAGTGTGGGATTTAAATGGGAATGGAGGCATCCAGGGAGCTCTCTGGCACATTGCTGTTCCCAATCATAACAGAAATCCTGCTGGCACACTAGGCTAAAGCAATTGTGTAGGAATGTGAGGGTGAAGGGGGTGGTGTGAGCTGGGTTGCTCCTTGCCTGCCTCCCTGTGCACCATTGCCCTTCCCACGCATACTGTAGCCTCGCCTCATGCCTCTGCCCCCACCCTTACCTTGCTTGCACCAAGCTACACCACTGGGCTAGAGATAGGTATTTTTCACAGGATCATGTCGCTCCGAGCAGCCTCTTTTACCTTCACAGCCTCTGTACCCCATGACATTTTTCCTGCTTTTGCTTCTACTTACACCAGCCTAGTTATGCAGGACAGCAGATGTTGAATGTTGAATGTTGAATAAATCTTTATTGCTCAGCTAAAAGCCATTGCAACTCGCCACAGTCAGGCAAAATACATCTGAATAACTAGATAAGACATTGCGGATGGCAATGGACTCATATAAAAGATAGCATATAAAAACAATGTATAAGGAATAAACAATCAATGTAGTGATTTTAAAAAATTGAGACAATATAAAATATAAAATATGTCTCCAAGATGATATAATGTAATCCAATATAAAATTCAATATAAAATTATATAAAATATACAATATAAAATTGCACTTATGTATTCTATAACACCAGGGTCAATTACTTTTATCGCCTCCGTATTGTTCATGGGAATAGTTTTAATATCTAGATCTTATCTTACTTGCAGCTAAAGCAAAATTTGCAACCATAACAGAGACATAAGGATCATTATCAGCTAATAGTCCACAAATCTGCTCAAGAGGTGGTCTATTGGAAAGGGAAGAGGAGTGGAGGAAGCAGTTAAGGAACTTTTGCCTAGGAGATGTATATAGGGGACAATGTAAAAGGTAATGTTGAATGTCCTCTACATCCCCGTTCTCACAGATGCAGAGTCTTTGGTGGACAGGGATATTATCATATCTTCCCTTCAAATAGGCAGATGGCATACACTGAAAACGTAAAGCTGTGAATGCTTTTCTAAGTGGGGCGAAGGTAAGGTTTTAAAAATATTGCTCCATTCCAAAATATGTTTTATACAATGGATACCATAAAGAATATGCTGTTAGGGAGAGCAAATATAGGTCACCCCATTTAGAAGTGAGGTAGATTTTTTCTTTAACCAGTTGTTTAATTCTTTTGGAAGAATAGATGGGTAAGGCTTCTAAACTGATCTCAAAATGGAGAAGTATAGGCCTTACGGAATTTGCAGGACAGCAGATCAATAAGATCACAGCTCACTTTCCCTCTAGACCACTAAACAGAGAGAGCAGAATAGTGTAAGAAAAGGGTCATTCTTGTGTGCCACATTCCCGTCATAATCCTGCTATTCCTGGCCTGCAATACAGCTAGATTTGTGGGTGGATGGGTGGGTGGGTGGGAGTGTTTGGGCAGTGACTTTAGAACTCTTTTTTAAAGCACGGAAAGGGTTCAACATTGGTAGGCAGGTTGCTATTAATTTTGCTTCCTTGAAGGTACTTGCAATAGAAGAGCAGATTACTTTCCCCATTGAAACAGCCTCAAATATGAAGACTCTTACAAGCACGGTGAGTACTTGGAGGTGCCTTACATGCATTCAGTGTAGGCTACTCCTGTGCACGTAGGCAGCAGATGGATTGCAGGTAGCTTTTATGGTTCCTGGAAGAGTTCAACATCAACAGCTGTCTTCATATTTCTTAGTGCTTGATCATTTAGTACACTTCTGAGTCATAATTCCTGAGGAGGTGCAACTGTATCGGTGGTACAGTTTTGCCCGGCCACTTCAGGACACCTCCTTTGTCTAGTCTTAGGGAGGGTCTCAAGCCCCATTGCCTCCTCTCCAAGTTCTTGGTCACTTATGGTGGGTGACAGTCAAGCCTCAGAAGGCTTCCTCTGTGCTGTGTCTCACATGTCACTTACCTGATGCATATTCCGCACCGAAGTAACACACAGGCCCTTTCCGCACCTTACCTGTTCGCGGAGGTGGGGGGCGGTGCTCGCGTGAGCAGCCTTTTGCACGAGACGCTCACATCCCTGCTCCTTCGTCGCTGCAGCTGGCTTGCCGGTCGCGCGAACGCCCCGCCCCCGCCCTGCCCCTTCCTTCCACAGTGCAGCCTGGGAGCTGTAGGCTGCGCTGGGGCAGGAAGCGCGACCGGTCTGGCTCCAGAGGCTCCGCAGGGCAGGTAAGTGCATGCGGGGCCTCGGAACGATGCGTGACCGCGCAGCACTTTCGGCTTTAAGCCAAAAATAAAAAAATGGGTGCGCAGTCCGCTTTGGGCTCTTGAGTGTCGCGTAAATGTGAGTGCGTAGTGTGGACTGCTCCTCACATTTATGCGACGCTCAAGGGGCCCTTTCGCTTAGCAAACACCATGCGAAAAGGGCCACAAAAATCCACAGAGTTAAACAAGAAATGCCAACCAGATGCATAATTATATACACACCTGCACACAGTGTCTCTTGCAATTTGGTGTGGACATGGTTCTAGCAAAGAGTTCAGCATACGGGTTTATTTGCCTGCTTGTCTGAAACATGATGTGCAGCGGAGGACGGGAGAAACTCAAGTGTAGCCAAGTATGTCAGACTCCCACACACAAATGCACATTTCCCTCAGTCCGCCGCCCCACCTGCTGCTGGCTCAGGGCTCCGTGGTCCCTGAACGAGCTGTGGGTGGGCAGATGAAAGGCGGTGGTGAGGCAGCAGGCCAGGGAGTAACTATGCTGCTCCCATCATGGCCCAATGACAGCTAGCACTTCCTGTATCAGTAGGCAGTGAATCTGCCCTGGGTTTTCATCTAGCATTTAAAGGAGCTAGCCAGGTTACTCAGTCCTATCCTCCCCAGGGTCATCCTCTTGAATAGGTCATTCAGACTAAAACCGAGAAAAGATTCACCATCCCACTGATTGGTAGGTGACAGGTGAGCAAGCATAACACAAGACTCAGCTCTCAGCCTCTCAGAAAGAATGTGTAGCTTCTTTCTTAATAACAGCTGGATAAAAAAAGGAGAGGAAGGACTCTGCCACAGGGCAGTGCATTGGACAAATGGGGGTGAGAATAGGGTGTGATGTGAAAGGTCTCAAACCTTCCTTGCTTCCTGACCAACAGGAAGGCAACAGCTGCTGCTGGAAAGTAGCTGGGTGGTGGTTGGCCCTTTTCTTTTTGGCATGTGTTGAGGGAACACTTGCTTTCCACACCTGGAGAATCTTCTGCCTCAGATATGAGACTGAACATAGGTCTGGCCCTTCGTCAACCAGTGTAACTGAGGCAATTCTAGCAAATGTGCACAGGAAGGAAATGTAAGCTTGTGTTTGTAGGTGAAGGACTTCAGATCTAGAAATTAGGGAACTTACATTTGGGGATGATGACTACTGTTCTGTGGAACGGCTGTGCTGGCTGACAGATTCTGGGAGCTGTTGTCCGAAAAAGTCACATTTCCAAGCTTGGGATGGGCAGCTGCATGGGAGCCAAACCACTTCATGGGCTGAACTTCCCACCTGCCAAAATGCTGCTGTTTGTCTTCAGAGTCTCTTTCAAACTGGCAAGCAGGACTAAATGTTGCATCACTATTTTGAGAGGGACTTCAATAAAAAGAGGTAATTGAGAAATGGGGGAGATTTTTATACACCTTGGGGAGGCATTCTGTGTGGTTTTCAGGTGAAATTGCTTGAAAAATAGACTGATATTTTTAAAAAGGGGGTGGGGGCTTTGGAGATTGAGATCTTCAGGATCTCTAAAAGTATGGTCCTGGGTTCATATGCAGCCCTTGGGCCCCATTTTCCCAACCCCTGTACTTTCAGATGCTTTTATAAAAGATGTGATTCTTCAGCTGCCACCACTGCAGACCATAAAAAGCAAACCTTAACTCCCCACTATCCGCTCCAAATGCTGCTTTGGGTAGAATTCACTAAATTTTTTTTCTCTTTGTTTCAGTCCCTCCACAAAGGACACTGTACTCTGATTGCACTTGTTCACACATGCATTTACTTCACTTGGCAACTTGCTGTTCAGTGACATGCAGCGAAACGTGCTGCTTACTTCCAATAATTTGACAATCCTTTGTTTCAAGATTATGTAAAGTAATAAAAAAGCAATCTGATTCCTCTCTGCCAGTCATTATTTTATATTAGTAAATATTGGCCAAATTCCAGCATCCTCTCCACGTATCATAAAGGTCCTTATGAGAAATATATTGTGCTAGCACTAGGCAACCTCCATGAAGAATGGGAACATTGTGCAACACATATCAGCTACCAGGAGCTGTTGTGTAATGCACAATGTGTAGTGTCAAAATAGAATGTGGAATATGCAACTGCATAATGAGCAGTGTTGCTGCATGCACAACTCTGCTTTCGCTGCTGCCAGAAAAATACATGACTTTCCACACTACAGTGTTCTAATGCTATTATTCTACTTTCTTTTTTTTAATTTTAAATTTATTAAATTTATTTATTAAAAAAATATACATAGAAAACATACAAAACAAATATAAACAAATACATAATTACACAAATACACAAAACAAAACATAATATACAAATTATTACTAAATACATAACATATTACAAAATACATACAATGAAAAACATTTGCTTCTTTTACCTAAATACTTATTATTACAACTTAAATATTACTTCCCACTCCAACACAAAAACATTTTTACCATAATCCATTTCATTTTGGTCTCTATATCCCTTAATCTTTTTTTTTTTAATATTCTCTATTCTAGAGTATTTCAGTAATCGATATTCACCATCTTAACAACCTTCCATGAATTCTTATAAAACTTAATTACCTTGTCCCATTGTTTTATAAATTTATCTTTGCTCTCCCCTCTCATTTTATGTGTTAATCTATCCATCTGAATCATATCATACAATTTTAGTTCCCATTCTTCTATTGATGGCATTTTCCCCAGTTTCCATTTTTGGGCAATAACCATTCTTGCTGCTGCTGCCATATAAAACAATTGTTTTCCAACTTTTTTATCTAATTCCTCATCTATTATTGATAGCAGATATATATCTGGTGCCATTTCAAATCTTTTACCCAACATTTTTTCTATTTGTAAGTGAATAGACTTCCAATAATCTTTTACTATCTTACACGTCCACCATGAATGATAAAAAGTTCCTATTTCTGTGCCACATTTCCAACATCTTTTTGAACATTTATTAGATATTTTCGCCAACCTTTCCGGTGTTAAATACCATCTCAGATACATTTTATATAAATTTTCTTTTATATCTTGACAGGTGGTATATTTTATTCTTTTTTGCCATAATTTCTCCCACTGTGTCATTGGAATTTGATGAGCAAAATTTAGAGCCCACTTTATCATAGATGGTTTAATAATTTCTTCTTCTGTGGACCATCGTAGTAACACTCTGTATATAGAGGAGATGGCTTTAGGTTTCTCTGAATACATTATTTCAGTTAATTCTTCATCTTTTACTTGAAATCCATTGAGTCTAATGTCACTTCTTAATTTTTCCTTAATTTGTCTATATAAAAGCCAGTGGCATTTGATACCAGATTCATTTATCTCTTGTTGGGATTTAATTTTTATCTGTTCTTTTTGCCTCTCCACCATATTCTCATATTTTATCCACTTATCAAACAATATATTTTCTTTCTTATAGAAAGCCTCATGGGGAGATATCCACTGTGGAGTTTTCATACAAGTTCTTATAACATATTTCCTCCATATTTTTAACAACGCTTTTCTTAAGTAGCGACAATTAAACTCTTTGTTATTTTTCCTTTTATTATATCAAAGATAGTAATGCCACCCCAACCAAAGTCCATCTCCTTCTAAATTTAATAGTTTGGTATTTTCTAATTTAATCCATTCTTGCACCCAATTCAGACAACACGCATGATAGTACAACATCAAATTTGGTAAGGCTAATCCCCCTCTTTCCTTAGCATCTACTAATATTTTCATTTTTACTCTTGGCTTCCTTCTACCCCATATAAATTTACCAATTTCTTTTTGCCAAATCTTAATAACCTTGTCACATTGAATAATAGGAATCGTTTGAAAAAGATAAAGAATTTTTGGAAGTATTGACATTTTGACCGTAGCTATTTTCCCCCACCATGATAATTTTAAACTACTCCAATTCTTTAAATCTGTCAAGATAGTTTTCCAGGTTTTCTCGTAATTATTTTTAAACAAATCAGAAACCCGGTTCGTAATCATAATACCAAGATATTTAACTGTTTTAGCAATTGTATAACTCGTAATCTGTGAGGGCGATGGATGTGAGGGCGATCTGGCTGCGACATCTGTCACCCCACTGATCGCCAGGGTTGATTTGGCTGATCTGGCTGGCTAGGCGGGTGTCCCCTTCCTCCCTCACTGCTCCATGTGCGTCCCTCCCGAAGCTGCGCGCTCGGTGGAAGAGGACGACCATCCCAGATAGAAGGAGTGTACCGTTCTTCGGTCAAGGGTATACAATAGCTAGAACCTCCAAACAAGCTCAAGGTCCATTATTCTATTTTCAACATACTGCGGAATCCTGGGGTTTGCAGTTCAGGGAGGGGCATTTGGAATTCTCAGCCAGAGAGCTCTTTGGCCTCAGTAAACTACAAACCCCAGAATTCCACAGGATGTTGAAAGTGGAATAATAGCACTGTAACAGTGTAGTGCAGAAAGGCCCTGAATCTATTCTGTTAAAGTGAATAAGTCATCCTGCATGTATTATGTGACTTACACATGCATATCTCACTAACAGAATGCCAGGCATTGAATATTAAGTTTTATTGAATTCACCGTAGGCTAGCCAAAAGTTACTGAAAAAATTGAAACTGAGTAGTCAATCAGGAATTTTTCTATAATTCCAGCTGCATTCACTCCCCAGATTTGAGTACTTGTGCATCCTCTCTATTAGACCACTGGGTGACCAGCAAACACACCAACAAACAGACAGACAGACAAACAAAAACAGAATCAAAATGAAAAAGAGTTCAGTCAAAAAGCTTGGAAAAGAAATTTCTTTGAATACTGTGGCTAATAAAGCTAGACTTGCACAGGGTGCTATATTGAATTTTCATGTGCACAACCAGGGTCAAACCCCCACCCCCCGGCTGCATCCCACCTGGCAGGTCAAACTAACTCTCAGCTTTGTCCCTGGCATAACATGGATCATATGGAGGCAATGAAAACATCATTTAGAACAAAACTATCTAAAGATGGATGCTGCTTTCGGATGAAAGGGGCCACAGTCCCAGCCCACTGAAATAAATAGAAACTGGATGAGGTCCAAAATGCCTGGGCAACATATGATAAGACTGAAATGGGCCTTGAACTGTCTAAACCACAATTTCTTCTTTGAGCAATGCTAGACCATCTGGACACCACGTGTGATTATGCGTAGGAAGAAAAGAAACCCGGAAAGTTAATGATGTTCTTACTGTATTTGAGGCCCAGATTTTAGGTTATCTCTCAGTGAGTGGAAAAAGTTAACCTATCCCCATAATGAAGTTCTGGACATTTTGTTTACTGCATGACTGAAAACTTGAAATATATGTACTGGCCCCAGGGTACTTCTTACGCTGACCAGACTGCAAACACGTATCAAGTTCACACTGCCTTTTTGATTCATACTTACGGGTGACTCTGCCCTAGCTTTGGAGTCACTAATAGGGAAACTTCATCTGTCTCTCATTCAAGTTGTGATTGTCACCTGTTTGACTCTAGACAATAACATATATTCCCAGGGCAGCTACCGGTCCTTCCAGGAGGAACAGGCTATTGTGAAAT
The DNA here is from genome assembly GCA_030412105.1 of Cyclura pinguis. Taxonomy (NCBI): domain Eukaryota; kingdom Metazoa; phylum Chordata; class Lepidosauria; order Squamata; family Iguanidae; genus Cyclura; species Cyclura pinguis. Next base: position 92,880,993 of record CM059600.1, on the reverse strand, counting down.
AATGATTCTGCCCTCTGATATTATTACATGAATCTTACTCTTTAGATTTTCATCTGTCCTCATTCAACCTACTATTACCTCATCTAATTCAGGTGTCTTCACTGATAGTAAGTCCTTCTACATGTAGCTATATCTTTTTGCTGGCTATTGTTCTGAGCCTTTAATGGTATCCAGCCATGCTTCAATTGTGAGAATCCGAAGTGGACACCATTGCTCTGGTATCTGATATTCAGTTGATCTGAGATATGACATAACAGTCACTCCAGAAAAATTGTAAAGGATAAGCTGAAGGGTAGAAGGTAAAATAAATATTTGTCTGGATTATTAGAGGTCTAGTTTAAGGGTTGGTTCAAAAGTGTCAAGGTTTGGTTCAGAGGTGCCATTTTTGTCTCACATAACTTCATTGCCTCAGATTATATGTAGGGAAAAATGACACACTCCACGACTGCACTTCTCATAGGTTGGGTTAGGCTAAGATATGCCTTCTTCCTGGAATGCAAACCTTTCATATCAGTTGAACAGTTTTTTGATGTGGGGAAACATTTTAAACCCACAAGCACCCCATGAAATCTGACATGGTAGGGTCACATGTGAAGCCCTTGCAGCTCTCAGGATTCCGGATCTGACATGGGCTCAGGATTCCTAGTTTGTTCCTCAAGCACGGGCCTGTGTTCTCCCAGTTTTTTAAAAAATGATCTTTCAGTACTATGTGAATTGGCTCTGGGACACATTGCTAATGAGACGAAGAAGTCAGGAAGACAAGAGTCAGGATGCAGACAGCTACGGAGGTGATACAATCTTCCGCTCTAATGTAGGAGAAGGATGTGTTTCCCTCTGTGAACCTTTTTTTTATTGCACTCAGGGCAAACAGCTATTGTTTTGAAGCCTTTGTTCTGGCAGTCATAAACAGGCTGAACAAACTTGCCCACAGGTACAATAAATATACGGTACCTGTTGGGCTAATATTTGTTGAGTCAAGTGGAGCAGCTACTCCCACCCCAGTAGAAATTACACATTTATCCTGTGAGCCTTTTCTTTTCCATACATAGCTTCACTTTTGACCTACAAAAGCCACATCAGATTGTCCTCCTCACAGTTGCTCTGGGGAGTCAGTGGAATCAGTGTTCATGTCTCTCTAATCCCCTGATGACTAGTCAGCTGGTGGCCACTCCATTCCTTGTAGTATATATCTTTTATCTTCTTTTTTAAGCTCCCTGCGCAGGACAGACTGGGTCACGGGGCAAAAGCAGATGTGGCAATATTGAATGTCACTTCTAAACTCACCTTGAGATGGATTGAAGTAATTTAATAAACTGGTGATTCTAGCTGTGCAGATGTGCTACAAGCCTGAAGGCGGGATGCAATGACAGGAGAAGAAAATAGTCACCCATGTACCTACATTGGGCCTGGGGATAGCAGTGAACTCCTCAGTAATGACCCTGCCACTTTGTCTTAAGCAATGGGGAAAGAGTGCCGTCAGAGATTGTGTCTGTGCGTGCATCTGACGATTGTTTCCTTTGTGTCTTGCTGACTGAATGCAAGCAAATCTGTCAGAATCTAAATAAATAAATAAAGATTTATTTAAATGCACATTAATATTTTATCCATACCTACAACATGTAAAAACCATGCTTGCTGAAGAAATGTATCGGGAAAGAGGTTGCTCACTGTCTGAATGTGGCAAGGCCAGAACCATGTGTGGTGAAGAAGAGGGCTTCCTTCCTCCACACTCTGAAACTGGTTTCATGTGTACTGTTTATCAATCTCTCAGTAACAATTCTGATAGATTCTCCACCTCCGGGGTGGGGCAGCGGTATCCTCAGTTCTTTTCAAGGCTTTTCTTGTTGCTTCCTGCGTGGGCGTGCTGTGGTTTTTTGTGCCTGACAGGGAGCGTCATATGATGGGTCAGCAACTTTGGATCTCTCTGTCTGAGTCCCATTTCCTTCCTGAGTTTGATAAACAGTCAAAGGAACTATTTATGTGTGCTTCTCTCTCTCTCTTTGTGTGTGTGTTTCAGATGTTGGCTGTGGCTTTTCTTGACTTTCTTCCCCACACCCACCTCCTCCTCCTTTTTCTTCTTCATGGTGTCCTTTGTGTTACAGCCATTGAACTGCTACCTCTCTCTTTATTCCTCTCAATGAATTACCGGTTTAATGGAAAGAGCTTAGCTTTTGCTTTGAGGCAGGAGTGGGCCCTCCATAATTCTGAGGACTACAACTCCCAGCATTCCTCAACATCATCCGTCCTGGCTAGACCTGCTGGAAGCTACAGTCCAACAACATTTGGAAGGCTACATTTTGCCCACCATTGCCATTAAGATGTTATGATTGTACACTGTCAATGTAATTCCCATAAGGACCCATTCATGCAATGCAGTTAAACCAAGGAGTTCAACTACCGAAACTAATTTAATAATCCTTCCTGATCACAAGGAAACTCCTGGATCTCTAGTTCTAATTTGTGATTCTATTTGGCCATGTGTACACATGCTTGTGCATGCACACATGCTCATGCACACACGCTTAGTGGTGATAGTAAGGCAACTAGGATGTCTCAAAAAGAATTCGCAGTATCCAATCTTATTATAATCCTAGAATTGTTTGGGGGAAAATCATAGTGGTTCGGTATAAAACTGTGATAGGTTCATACTGAATAGGGAATAAGTGTATGCAAACCTCTCTGATTGATTAATTGATTGATAGATAGATAGATTGATTGATATATTTGCCGTGGAAAAGCCTATGTGAAATGTGAGCCCTAGTGGAATAGTAGCCATATGCTGGGCATATAGGTTAGCCACTGCCAAGCTATAAAAATCAATTTTTTCCCTGCTCCTTGGCTCTGGGTTACCGTAATAACTGGTTAACCAGGTAGTGCTACATTCCAGATCCACTGTGTTTCCATTTCCACAATCAACTTCCTAAGAATCAGTTTTGTTCCTCTCCCAGTCCTCACCTGCCTTGCTCTATGTAACATGACAAGGGTCTACCCCCAACTGTCTGATTTTGGCCCTAAAATCTCCAGGAATAGGATGCTACTGATCTAGCAACCCAACATCTTGGCTACAGCTTTGCCGTGGACTGGTCGTGGTGGTGACTGCTTGGGCCCCTGAGGACTTCAAGACCTATTCCTAGAGCTAAGCCATTTCCGCACTGGACCGTTATAGCACGATGATTCCACTTGCAACATCCTATGGAATCCTGGGGTTTGCACTTTCAGGAGAGGCCGGCTGGCCCCTCCTGAAACTGCAAACCCCAGGATTCCATAGGATGTTGCAAGTGGAATCATCGCGCTATAACGGTCCAGTGCAGAAATGGCCATAGTGTTGGCTGTGGGCCACACTAGAAGAGCCAAGGGGTAACAGGGCCAAATGAGGAAGATAGTCCAGTGCCTTCCTCCAACATGTAGGTCTAACAGCTCTACTTGTTTAAAAGGGGAAAATGATAACCTTTCATATGACAAAACATACACAGCTGCCAACTGGAGATCACAATGCCTATTTGTGTTTTGTTGGGACAGTTATGCTACTTCTTTATGTAAGAATGAAAAACTGTAAGAACTGGCAAGGGATGTGCAGTTATAATATAAGCAAGAATAACTTAACTCATTCTTTACCAAAGCAACAATTGAGCTAAATCTTTCCTGTGCTCTGGTTTTAGGGGCCTTTGACTCTTCTGAATTTGCGGGTTAACTTGGCCATCTCCTTCCTGGGCAAACTCTCTTCCCTTTCCAGCCTCCTGATTAACAGTTTCTTCCTGGTGGAAGAGCATGGATCTAGAGTAACTCTCCCGGTTGCTGTTGCGGCTGTTTTTGTTTGTGCTGAGGATACAATGAAGCACACTGGAGAGGGTTATTTTCATTCATTCCAGAAAGCCTCTTTGGGCACACAGAGGATGTGTTGTGCTGAAGTGAAAGGCATCTTTGAAGGAGTGTGTCATCTGCCCCCACTTGGCCTTGCTGTAGGACTGGAATCAAAATAACATCTCAGACTTTGCAGCACGATTCATCTAATCTATTTAGGATGTCTCTCCCAGCAATCCCTTCCCCAAAAGAATGTTTTTGCTTCCCCAAAGGCAGTGGGCCATCCTCTCCCCCCCTCCCCCCCTCGCCCCCCTCCCCCATGCTGTCCTGGACTAAAGGATATTTCAGAAAGCCCAAACTGATGCCTGTCCTTGCCATTCAGTGACTGTGAAACAATTAAGCTATGGGCTCCAGAGTGGTGCACAGTAGTGTTGCCAGCTCAGGATCATCCCAAGCCTTGCTATTTCCAGCCCAAACCCTGAGACCTAGGAATGGCCCCTGGTGCTATCATTCAATCTTATGCATTAATACCAACTACAGTTGCATGCAGCTTGTAATTCAAATGCAAACATACACACACAAAGAATATATTTTGCTGTTTGGATATTAAGAAAGAGATCTTGGCTAAAGGAATTATTTCCAGATGAAGGTGAAATGGGTGGGTGGGTAGGGGGAGCATACATTTAATCTAGCCTACCTGCTTTTAGTCAGAATGTGGATTCAGAGCAGAGCCCTGGGGCCACAACAACTGGGAGGAAAGAAGGAAGCTAACTGAGGCCGTTTCTGCATGATGTCACTATATTGCCATAGCAGCGGGTTGTTTCTGGTTCAGGAGCCATGCTACTGTACAACGTTGTCACTATCCAGCTGCTATCCCATCACCAAGCATCACCAAACCGCCATATTCTATTTCCAGAAAAGATCCATTAAGCACCTCCTATAGTGCAGCCAGCTCACTGTGGAACTGTAATAGCGCTTGATAGTGTTTCTTGTTGTCTCGGGTCCAGCAGTGGGTGGGCTGTGGACGTGCCCAGCTTATCCCTTCCTCAGTGATTCCTATGTTTAACTCATGGAGTTAAAGCTTTTTATTTTTTTTTAAATACATTTTTAGGCATTATAGTGTGAAAATGCAATAGTGTACTGGCACATTTAGTACGGATTCCAAAGGGGGGGAAAATTCCCAACCAATCGGGGCGGTGGGCGGGGTGAAGGTGGGGACAGGGAATGGCCAAGGGCGCTGCAGTGCAGAAGTGGAAATACTGCTACTCATCTACTTAAGACAGAAGGGTGCAGAAAACTGTGTTTCTAATCTGCTACCATCATGTGAATGGCAATGCTGGGATTGTTACAGTATTTCATGCTAATGGTATGTAGTGTGGAAATGGCCTAAGTAAATACATAGATCTCCTCCTGGAGCATCTTTGCAACTTGCAGCAGCAAACTGATTAAATTTTGCATACTGCAGCGAGCGGCACATTTACTAGTTGAGCTGGAGATTTGCACAAGGCCCTTTCCCTTTTCCCAGAGCTGAGCTCACACGAACTGGAGAATTTGCTTCCTCATCTCCCACCTGGAGAGAACCTAAGAAAGTAGAGATTTGTTGTGTCATAAACCATCATAGGCAACATTTGTACAAAAGCCTATACAGCATGAATCCCAGCACTACTATGCAACTCACTGGGCCCTGGGTCAAGTACTGTCCTTCAGCCTAACTTTCCTCAGAGGGATGGGATGACGGGAAAAGTAATTGTCCCCTGTCTCAGGCATCCTGGACTGCTTGGGGATGGGGCAGGTTAGAAATGTAACAGTAATGTAAACAGGGAGACATGTTAACTTTTCCTCCTAGTGTCTGAGAATACTTGCAATCCGTCCTCAAATGGAGAGAAACACACTTCTGTTTCCTCATAACTTCCAGTTCTTTGGTTCACCCCCTTGTAATTGTCCTTTGAGACAATTCTGGAGAGGGGAGTACAGAGAGGCAGCTGTGTGGGTGTGTCACTGGTCCTTCACAGCCTTCTGTAACTTCCCATATATAATAACCCATTTATAGCCATTCATGCTCTTGTGCAGAAGAGGGCTTTCCTGTTGAATGCCAGTGCTGAAGAATTTCTGTCATGTGGTCTCATATGTGACATCAGACATTCTTGAACCAATGGCTTATGTGGCTAAGCTGAATACTATGGCTACTTTTCTGGATACAAGCTCCTTTGAACTCAACTAGTCTCTCTCCTTTCCAAGTAGAAGTGATTAGGACTGAGCTAAAGGACAGGTAAGAGAGATGTCCGAAAATGGACTTCACGTCATGCTTTTTTTTGCAGGTCCTGCTTCCTTGATGTATGAGTGCTACATAGGCTTTAACATGAGCATAGCTCATAGTGACACAGCTCTACAATCTACTGAACTTGGAAAATGTGAAATTTATTTACTGCTCATCACATGCGAAATGTATTAAGTAATCATAGCCTTCCCTAAAATTCCTTACAACTATACTGGGTACGCATGTTACTTCGTACCTGCAGAACCAACAAAGGGTCTTCTGCTACCTTGAAGACAAGGGAGGTGAATCTATTTCAATTTTTGCACATGAGAATGAAAAATTTCGAAAGCTTTCTTCCTACAGAGTAACGTTACAAGAGCTGTTGTATAGCTACGATTTTAATCCTTCAGTGCTTTTGGCAAATCTTTTGCAAGTGAAAATGCTTTACACAAAGGTCTTGCATCGACATTACTGTGTGCAGTCGGGAGAGAAATAGCAAGCTCTTGGAAGATGCTGCACCCAGTGAGGACATGACAGAGGTTGGATCCTTGAGTGTTTTAAACTTCACCTTGTTGAAAGCAAAACAGCTGAAGGTACTTCTGAGGCCACACGGTATTCATTCATAACATATATGTCTTATTTAAATTCTGAACATGATCCACCTTGATAGACATATGTTCCGGAGGACTTTTGGATAACTTAGGCCATTTCTTTATTGCACTGTTATACTGCTATTATTCCACTTATTTCAATATCTTATGGAATCCTGGGATTTGTCATTTAGGAAGGGGCCTTTGAGTACCCTCCCTAAACTGCAAATCCCAGGATTCCACAGGATGTTGAAAGTGGAATAATAGAACTATAACAAGTAAGTGTGGAAATGGCTTGATTGTTGTCTGTTTCTGTTATCTATTTTTGCTGGTGACTGTAGGATTATATTATGAGCATGGAACGTTTTGCAGAAGACAGAGGAATGATCTAATGTTGTTGTAAGCAAACTTTTAAATAAAAAAAAAATCAACGTTAAACATTTTTCATCTGGGCAAAAAGACATTTTGGTGTGCTAAACCCATCATTTTCATACAAAGCATGCATATAAAATGGTCTTTGGTGGAAAATGCATCAAAACTGGAGGAAAATATCTTGTTTAAGACTGAAAATTCTCACAGTAGTAGACATTTTTTTCAGTGAGGTCTTTTAACATACTGAGGAAGCCTTTCTTGCTAAGAAAGAAAAGTGAATATTCTTTGCATCCCTATAAAAGACCAATAAATTAATTACAAGATAATTTTTCATGGGCCAGCACAAAATTCCTCAAATATATGGGCTTAAATCCAGTTATTAGCCTCACTTAAGTGTATGTTAGGAGAGCCAGAACAGCGTAGTGCTTTAAATGGTGGACTAGGAATCCAGGAGACCAGGGTGGATTCCCTGCTCAGCCATGGAAACTCATGAGGTGATCTTGGGTAAGTCTATTCTTTCATTCTCAGATGAAGGCAATGACGAGGCTTCTCTGAACAAATCTTGCCAAGAAAATCTTGTGATAGCGTTACCTTAGGGTTCCCATAAGCTGGAAATGACTTGACACACACGTGTACATAAATCTAAGTCAGAGGTAGGCAAAATGTGGCCTACTGGCTCCATGTAGTCCGTGAAGTCACAAAGTATGGCTGCTTGTTTTTTGTTTTGTTTTGTTTTTTGCAACAGTTGGAGGATGATTATTTTTTCACCAGAAAAGCTGCCTAACTGGGTTAGAACTGGCTGGGAATGTGGTGGTTGAACTCCTCTCAGAACCCCTCAAAACTTCCAACCACCCGTTAAAAAAAGAGAGAGAGAGAGAGAGAGAGAGAAACTGCAATTCAGCCAAAATTTTAGCCACAATTGATGTGATATCACTTCCAGCACACCAAAACGTGACAGTGCCCCCTACCCAGGGAGGCCTGTGTGAGGGCACAGTTGCCCACTCCTGGTATAAATCAATACTTACACAAGCTCCATTGATTCAGTGGGTCTACTCAAGTTGGGACAAACAGCTAGAACGAGCCCATGGCCATTTCTGCCCTACACTGTTATAGTGCTATTATTCCACTTCCAACACCCTATGGAATCCCGGGGTTTGCAGTTTAGGGAGGGGCATTTAGAATTCTCAGCCAGAGAGCTCTTTGGCCTCAATGAAACTACAGACCCCAGAAGTCCATAGGGTGTTGAAAGTGGAATAATAGCACCATAACAGCGTATGGCCCATGACACATCACTTTTTACTCTACATGATGAGCCGGTTGGTGTGTTTCTTTTTGTGTCACTTCAATAGCGAGATAAATATTTGGATAAATTATTTCATCGACTATCATCTATTTACTAGCAATACTTTTATCTCTTTTTCTAGCTCAATAGTCAGCCTAATCATGATGGCTTTAAAAATTGATATAAAACCAACAAATTACTAAGGACAGAATAAAAAACCAAGGACAGGGCAGCAGAGAAAAATTTTATATTATTATTAAGATTATAATTATTACTATTAAAATTGATGGCGATGATGATGATGATGATGATGATGATTTTCTTATCTGCCTCTCTTCAATGCTGAAGGTGGGATACATCATACATTAAAATACAATTAAAAACAGATCATAGATTAAAATACAATTAAAAACACATAACACCATTTAAAATATACAAGTTTAAAATTCATAGTTTAAAATTGATTGAGTAGGCGTGCTGGAAGAGATAGGTCTTCAGTACTTTTTAAAATCCAGACAGCATGTTTAGCTGTCAAATCTCTGCTGGCAGGTCATTCCATAGACTAAGAGCCACTGACAAAAAGGTCCTCTGGGTGACTGTTGCCAGTCTAGTGCTGACTGGTTTAAGTAAGTGGTCCCCAAAGGACCTGAGTGTGTGGGATAGATTATAAAAAAAATTAGGCAAATGATAATAACCAACAGCATGAGCAGAAAACAATTTCTCTAACTTGCCAAAGGTGTGCCTAAATGCAAGCATTTTCTTCAAGGTTTCTGTGCCTTTCTATCTTCTAAACTTGCCAGATAGTTCAATTCACTCTTCTGAGGAAGTTTGATTACCTTTTCCAATTTCTGCTTAAGCACTCATTGTCATCTGAACTTACTCTCTAGACCTGTTGTTGCTGTTGAGAAAAAATGATAGAACTTTAACATAACATGTAAAACTGAGAATGTGTCTATGTGCTGAATTTCTCTATAATGTACCCCTCGGTATAGCCACATCCATTTAACCACAGTGTTGCAAGTCTCCTTTACCGTGTTATAATTCTTCCTCACAAAACTGCTGTACAAAATTCATTGATCTACAGACATCAACTCCAGTACTGAGACATATAAATGATTGCTATGTGAGACAGTCAGAGATGGATAGACTAAAAATGTCAATGCCTGAGAAAATATTGGCCGGGATCATGCATTTTGAGACACACCTATATCACAAAGCTATGTCTCCACAGCTATGTCTCCAGAAGCTAGCCCCCCAAAACTCACTTATTTCTATGTTGTTGGAGAGCAGGGAGATAAATGAAACTTTATCTAGTTATTTTCCTTTAGTTGGATGTGCTGTAAGATGCATCTGCCGAAACTGTTGGGGAATTGAGAGATTTTTAGTAATAAGTCTCCCAATCAGCAGAGTATTTAGTAAATGCTAAATTATCATCTCCACCCGAGACGCACTTAATCTAGCTCAAAATAAACACAAACAGTTTGGTTGAAAATATGTAAAAAGGATTTACTCACATAATGTTGTGCATAGTTTACACAGGTTCAAATTCTTGAAGAAAAGTAAGATGAAATTAAGAACTCACATGCTTACAGGAAAGCATGCTTGCCAGAAAATCAGAGAGCACATGCTTGCAGGGAAGCCAAAGAACAAAAGGAAAGAGGAAGAGAACATGCAAGGGGAAGTGGGTGTTGACCAAACAACAGGAAGTTTACTCTAGGCAGCCCCCTCTATGCCTACAATAGACATGCAAACTAACTAACCAATTAATTAAGCATGCAAAGGTTGCCACTCCCAACAGAAACTTCCAGGGGTCCTCAGAAAGTCTCTGCAAATGCTGTTCTTCCAGCTCATTAAGCTAAAGGAAAATAGCTGGATTTCTTCCCACCACTCTCTGACAACCTGGAAATTGTTATGTTAGGGGATGATGGAGGTGCTGTACTGCTTACGAGATTGGTTTCAGCGGGATTTTGCATTCCAGCCTCCACAGTGACCAGAAAAGGGAATTGCGATGATGTAAATGTGGGTGTCATAATTCAAGAAGCAACTTGAAAGCACATATACACACAAATCTGACTTACGCCATTGCATTTCACTAACAGGATGGCAGCCATCTTTTCTTTTAATTGAAAAACAGTCGGGAATTTCAGAGGGGGGGAAATCAGTAGGCAAACCAATAGAATAGCTCCAGTGCTGACCATAGATATAATCCCTTGGAAATGAAAACCTTGGTTCTGAAACTGGCTACCAAGCATAGCCTGAATTGCATATACTTGAAATCAGTTGGAATGTTAACGAGATGAAAGGGGAACTCTTTCAGAAATAGATACAGTTTTCTCCACCATAAACTGTGTAGCCAAACATGCCAGAGTTCTAAACTGGGATGCCAGCTAGAGGGTTATGTGTGTGTCATATATTAATCCATAAAATCCAGAGAAGGATTTGCTTAGGTGAATAATTACCTGATTAGAAAATATAACATCTAAATAAGCCCTTATTACTGTATACCATGACATCTACCACATTATTTTAAAACAGAAATATATAATGTGACATTATATTTATTGGTCCACAGTAGTGACATTAATCTAACAGAATATTCCACATACTCTGGTTAAGACACAACATCTCCAGAAAGGAAATCTAATTGGAAGGATAATAATTGCAATATTTTAACATGTGGGCTTTTTGGATTTTTGCAGAAATGTTTAGATCAATGTCTCACACATTCCTCATCAGCATTTATCTAGGAAGCACATGTACAACAGAACATGTGGAACAGCAAAGCAAAGCAAAGCAAAGCAAAGCAAAAAAAAAAAAAAAGGGCAGTGTGGTCTAGTACAACCTTTCCCAACGGAGTGCCCTCCATGTGGGTTTGGCCCCAACTCTCTCAATCCTCAGTCCACACATGGAGGAAACCAGGTTGAGGAAGTCTGTTTAATGGTTAGAACAGGGTGGGAACTGTGATGTTCACCAACACTTGGATTACAACTCCCAAGCATGCCTCAGCCTTGGCCTTGCTGCCTAGGGCTGCTGGGAGTTGCAGTCCAATAACCTCTGGAGGGCTGCATGATCCTAACCGGGGTTAGAGATTTGGATATGGACTACAGGAACCTGGATTCAAATCCTCATTCTTTCACAAATATTTCTCATAAGCTCCCTGATGCAGTGCCATTCTGAAGCACTACAGGGAATTAAAATAACAACTAGATTCAGTTTCATTGCACTGTTTGGAGAACCAGGCTGGATTTGCACTGAGGTTAGTGTAACAGTGGTAGCTACTGTCATGTTGCTGGGCCCCCTATAGCTGCCAAGTAAGGCTGGATGCTGGCAGTGGCGCTGTAATGGTGACCATTTCCCCCCTTTTACTGTACACACCTGTGATCTTACGGGAATCCAATTCCCTCAAGACACTATGGCTGACCACATTTCCACTGGAAGTTTCAGGCTGGTTGTTCTTCTGCCCTAAAGAGAAGCTTTGTCAAAGGAACATTATAATTTTGCATAAGCTGAAAGATAGAAAACAAAGTGTCATGTGCCAAATATTTGCTGAGAAAGGGGTGATATGAACTCTCTGTCTCTTTTCTTTCCCTTCAGATCTCCACAGATTTCATCCACATGTCTTCCAGTTACAGAAGACTCTCTCTCTACCCGTGCAAATAACTTTTCCTTGGATGCTTACCCCCGCTTATGTTAATGTGATTTGCAACAACAGTGGAACAGGTACTGTGGCCAAAAAATGCCATGAGTTATTAATGCCAGCATTAAGGTCTGCATTGAGAACTGAAGTGCTGGAACCTTCATTTTAGCTCTAAACAGCAAACAACACTGAGGAGGCTCAGAAGATATGTGGGTTGAAGCTTAAGAGATGTTTCTTTGTTCTCCCACTGTGCTTGAGACAATGGCCAGCAATTTATCAGATGGCAGATTCTTCCTGATTTCCCTTTGGTAGTCCTTTATGTCCTCTTTGGTGTGTGTATGTATGTGATCGTCTTGGGAAATGTTTCTTCAATAGCACAAGTTGATCTGAGCTGATCTAACAGACCTGAGCAATGTACTTCCCTGCTTCCAAAAACAAGAAGGGTGTGTGTGTGTGTGTGTGTGTGTGTGTGTTTTCCCTGTGAGCTCAAGCTGCCTCAGGCTACAGGCCTGGTCTGGATTTGGTTCTTCAGAGGTACACAGCATGAACAACTTTGACTACAAAGCCAGAAAGCATGGTTTTTATTAAGGGCTTTATTGGCCGTACGAGACCTGGAGATCTGCTGCCTGCCAGCATCCTCCAGTGGAAACTCCAGGCTGCTTCTTCTGCCTTTCCTCCCACCCCCTGTGCTTCTCTTTTCCCTTCTTTCTTTTACCTTGAATAAATAACTGGAATCTGAAGGCTTGTGGGGATGCCAGCTGGAACACAGTCAGTTCCTTTTCAACTTGTTAGACACGCAGGACAAGTTTACAGTTTGCTAGTGTGTGATATTTACAGTTCCCCTGAAAGGCAGGCTTGCTTGTGCTCCCCCTTTGGCAGACGATGACAAAGTCTGAGTTTCAGAGACCCAGATGAAAAACCACCAGGAAAGGAAGAGCCCTCCTCCTTTCCTCCTTCCCTCCCTTTGAATGTCCTCTATTAACAGCAGAGCCCTGCGCACTGTGGAGTGTTGACCAACCAGCACAGAAGAACACGAGCAAAGATCAGAAAGACAACTATTCAGTTACAAACGTCTCCTTCTAATTGCACAGCTAGAGCACCTTCATTGAAATATTTCAAAGCCTGGAATAAGCTTCAAATCACTCTCTGGATGTATAAGGAAAGCCATGAACCTGCGGCTTTTCTATGGCCAAGGGAGTGGGGGGTGGAGGACCATATTCAGTTTACTCTTTTACAGTCTCACTGTAACCAGCTGACTCATGGTAGTGGCTGCCATTCTGGATCCAGCCCTCTATGCTTGGTACTTCATCAGTTTAGCAGGGGCAACAGGTGGCTTCCATGCCAGGGTGGCAGTGAATCTGCTCTGGGTCTCAGTCCAAACTTTAAAGGAGCTCTCCAACCTGCTCTATCTGATCAATCAAATAGATTCAGCCCCTTGGATAGGTCTTTGCAAAGCCTGGACTAAAATTGAGAGTAAATTCATTGCTCCATTGACATGGAAGCCACCAGATGCCACAGTGACACTGAAGAACTCCAGATACAGAGGGTTTGATCCAGAATAAGTTAAATGCACTTAAGTCCCAGGGAAAGAATTCCAAGACATTGGAATTCCCAATGAACTCAGAGGGACTTTTGAGTGCAACCCATTTAGTCTGGATTCAAGTAATTTAAGGTGGCCACATGGAAAGGAGGACAGAGCGCCTCTACTTTTCATAGCTGTGTGTAAAAGAAAGAACTTCAGTAGATAAAGACTACTACAGGCCTTTCTGCAGTACACAGTTATAGTGCTATTATTCCACTTTCACCATCCTATGGAATCCTGGGGCTTGCAGTTCAGGGAGGGACATTTCAAATTCTCAGCTAGAGAGCTTGTTGGCCTCAGTAAACTACAAAGCCCAGGATTCCACAGGATGTTGAAAGTGGAATAATAGCACTATAACTCTGTAGGATGGAAAAGTCCTACATGACAAGCTCCACCTGCTGAAATCCTTCTTCTACACAACAAGCATCTTAATTCCAGTTAAAGGAGTAAATTCACCTGAGTTGCAGGTAAACTACTGTGTCTGCCCTGTGTAACATTCATTGTAGAGAATATGGCAATGGCATGGCCCTTGATGAAATGGCTTAAAGTTAGGGATGCAGGGTAGCAACCTAACAGCTAGGATTGTCAAGTACTCCACTTGTAACAAGATTGTTAGAGAATATTAATTAATTAATTTCCCCTGATGGTTCACAATGTAGATTATGCTTACCTGGACTTGCAAGGCAAATGACATCACAGGGGAGGGTAACTGTTTTTAGGGAGCCCTGGTGGCACAGTGGTTAAATGCTGGTACTGCAGCCACAAGGTTGTGAGTTCGATCCTGCTGGGTTCCAGGTTGACTCAGCATTTTATCCTTCTGCAGGTCGGTAAAATGAGTACCCAGCTTGTTGGGGGCAATTAGCTAACACATTGTAAACCACTTAGAGAGCACTTCGCTGATAAGCAGTGTAGAAATACACATGCTATTGCTATTTTATGATAGAAATCAGAGGATAGGTAACTGGCACTTGATGCCAGATCTCAGTATATAGTAGGGGAAGGACAAGAGGCCATTTAAGCCTGATTGCCCCTTCACATGACCTCTTAGATCTTCTGAGCATGACCCACCCTTCAAGACTGGATAGGAATCTTTCTTCTTTTCCCTTTTTTCCCTCTATCCTGTACTGTATTAGATGGATAATTGGCTTCAGTCATGTCATTAAACAGGCTTCCCCTGGCAAGTAGCATGGGGGAGAATATAAGATTTTGGTTATCACCTTTTGGCACCCTTTTGTAAGCTATCAAACTCCCTCTTTAGGGCCCTATAACCTTGTAGACCACATGGATTTCCTTGAAAGATTGCTGGGAGAGAGGGGAAATAAAAGGAAAATGTAAAAGTTGCCTTTAAATGTACAACCTTGCCAATGCCCTATTCTTTCCACACTGAAACTATATCCAGCTATGTGGGAGGGAACAGCACTGGCTAGATTCATAATGTCTTTCTTATGGCAGTCTTAAGCAGAATAACACAGCTGTGGGTCCTTCAGATCCTGGCCAAGGATATGGCATTAAGGAACATTTAGTTTTAAACAGACACGCATACTGAGTTAACAAGAATGATCTAGACAAATCAGAGATGGGATAAATTTAGAACTCCACAGTCCCATGTGAACAATCATGTTCTTATTGTAACCATAAGCCAGAAGTATTTTCCTGTTGCGTTTACTATACACTGCAAGAGCCTAAGATGGAAAGGCTAAAGCCAAGAAGAGGCTGGGGACTTTACTAGAAAATAGCACATCAATCTGCCTATTGTGCAGACAGTGGCCTTTGGCCAGTAGAGCAAAGGGTCCATCTTGTGTACTGAGCTGCTTTCTTTGTAGTGCAGCCTTGAACATTTTTATTCAGAATCTGAGTCTGAATGAGCTCAATGGAACTTACAACTTAGTAAAGTGTGCTTAAGGCTGCAGCCTTTCACAACCTGAAACTGGAGCTCTGTACTAATTGGCACAGTCAAATCAAATACATGGAGCTCTCTTTTATATTACAATAGGCGTTCAGGGATCCACTGAAGTAGGAATGAGTAGGTGGTAGACGATTTTGGGCCAGTGCTTCCTGATTCTACCCCCGGACTCCACACACCAAAGAATCCTGAGTACAAGTATAGGCTCCCATGCACATGAGGAATATCCTGGAAAAGGGAGACTATAGTAGTTTAAGTGTTGTCTCATACCCTCCAACTATCCTGATTTGGAAAGGGCTGTTGTCTATTGCCTGACATTTTCAGTTGCTTTTAAAATGCTTCAGTTTCTCTCTCTTCCTCTCACTTTGCCCTTGGTCCTCAGGTTACTTCCATTGCTGCAAACTCAGTTTTCAGTAGCAGAGAGCAGGGGGTGGAATCTTGCCATTCCCAGTAAGCTCAGGCAAAAGCAATTCTAGCTTGTTTGTTCTTCCCCATTATTAACTCTTGCCATCTTGACCTCATACTGATGTTGCTGGGCCACACATGTCCTGGTTTCAACCCATGAAATGTTGGAGGATATGTTGCCTACACACAGACTTTGTGGACAGGGGGTCTTGAACAAGGCGAGTGGGCAGGGGGACAGTGTTAGTAGTCAATTATTTCCCAAAGTGAGGAAATGAACACGCTCTACTTACAGATTCAGTTCTCCACTGGACAACATGCAGTGAAAAGCAGAAGGGTAAGTAGCTTGTATTCCCACTTTTTCCCCCAATATTGTGAAGTGCAAAAGCATCCTTGTTTGGTTTATTATCTTATTGGAAGCCAAAGAGATCATTGTTTCCTCGTGGATGCTGGAATCAGTGTTGGAAGACAGGCTTCTACAGTAGATGCCCAGGAGGAAGGAAAGATGACCAACTTTTCAGTTGCTCTGTGTACCTTCCTCCTCCTCTTCCTTTCATTTGTATCCCACCTTTTTAGGGTATAGCTATTGGCGGGGGGATGAGGGGATTGACCCTGCAAACAAAAATTCTGTCCCCTCCATGAAATTTTTCTTCAGTCTTCAAATTTCTATCATTACACATTGAAAATCATTCACATCTATGGGATATGGATTGTAGAAGTCTTAGATTCTCTGTGTTTGCATTCCTTTGAAAAAATTTTACCTCCTTTTCTTTAGATGCCTGAACTGTATTTGTAAGTTACTGTAATATTGGAGACTGAAGGAAAATTTCATGCAGGGCGAACAGAATTTTTATTGGAGGGCAATGCCTTCATTTTGCCTGCCACAACAGAAAAAAGCATGTTTCTGTTGAGTGAATAATGGTGCCTAGCCAGTCAGTGACTCCTAAAGAAGACCCTATTGTGCCACTTGGTTGCATAAAAATTTAGGGAATAAATGGGTGAGAAAATCCAGTTTACATTCCCCTATTTGAATCTGTACCAGAGAGATTTTTTAAAATATTTTTTTTTTAAAAAAAAAATACGGGGAACTGAGTGAGTGTGCATGCATCCCTTCAGGTTGCCTATCAACTTATGGTAACATCATGAATTTCATAGAGTTTTCTTAGGTAAGAAATACCCAGAGGTGGTTTTGCCAGTTCCTTTCTCTGAAATATAACAACTGGCATTTGTCAGCGGTCTCCCATCCAAGTGCTAAATAGGGCTGACTCTGCTTAGCTTCCAAGATCAGACAGGATCTGGTACCTTTGACACAATGGCAAAAAGGGGTGAACTGTTTCACATTGCTGTAATAGAATTACAGCCCGGCCTTTGTAATTGTCATAATGTTTAACAATCATCTGCATGATATGACCTCTCCAGAATACGAGTTATATTTTGCAGGATGTAGGTCTGTGTAATAGGCAAGATGAATGAGTGCCTAGCTGCGCCTTACTCCAACACCTCTGATGGTAATGTGGGGATTTAATTGTTTGCTAATTTCATTCTCAAAGAAAGCAATGAGTAATTTTAGCAATTTTTTTATAGCCGTGAGAAAGTCTTTGAAACTGTGCAGTTTTTAAAGACTGCTCATGTATCAGAGCTTGTTCTGCACAAAATATGCATGTGGCATTTTTTATTATGCAGAAAGCACAATTTTTTTGCTGTTTCCTGTATATAAAATGCTGTTTTCTTAATTTTCTGCATTTTTCTGTTTTCTGCTCACAGAAAATATATATTTTGTACAGCGAAGTCCAGGATCTTTCCCAACAATTGAGAATTTTTTTTTTACTCACTTTCGAATATTCTTTCTATCCTAACTCTAACAAGGGGTTCAGAATTGTGTGGTCTTCCAGATGCTGCTGCAATGCAACTCCCAGCAGCCTTAGCCAGCATAGTCAATAGTGAGGAATTCTGGGAACTGCAATATAACAACATGTGGGAGAGGCTACGTTTCCTACCCTTGCTAGAATAGCTACAGGACTGTGTTACTTTGTTGAAGGAAGGGGATTCTTAGCTGGAGTTGGGTTCAGGCACAGCGAGGCGGGTGGCTGGCTTCTGCTACTTCTCCTGCAAACTGCAACAACAAAATGTTAAATTACAGCAAGGGAGTAGCAGAATTCATTGGCTAAGCACACACAGAAAATAGGATTGTTACTCATAATTCAGGATGGAGGTAAGGACCAAGAAGCCTTCCAGATGTTGTAGTACTGTAGCTCCAGCCCTAGGCAGCATGGCCAATGGTGAAGATGATAGATTTTGTAGCCCAATGTCATCTAGAGGGCTACACATTCTCCTTACCTGTTCTGGGATGTTTCCCTACCATCCCATAGTAGTATATTATTCCATATATTTATGATTTACAAAAGCTGTGATGGTGTAAGAAACCAGAATGGGTGCAATCATGAGTTTATGGACCTGAACATTTTACGACACTCCTTTTTTTGTTTTTATCACGCACCACCTTATGATCCATCTTTCAGCAGTTCAGTAGAACCATGGATGTTCTGCTTGTTATGAATGTTTATTTTTGTTCTATGTGACAGATTGTTATTTTATTGTTATTTCCATAGGTGGAACAGAACAGTAAAGCTAACCTTACTCTGTTTTGAGTTGTATTTACACAATTGCCACCTCAGTGAATTTCTTTGAAAGACACAGGAAAGAGTTTAAAAAGAAAACCAACATCATTAGTAACTCCTGGGGAGACAGGAAATTAATCTTCCTGTTTGTTACCACATGTTCCCCTCCTTTCTGAATTAACCCGAACTTCCTGTTGAAAACTAGAAATGGTTCTTTACAGGAAGTTAAGTAAGGAACTTAGAAGGGAAGCCTTTCAAGGGCTTCTGTCAAGCTATTTTTCTCCCTTTGAACTTTGTCTTTACACACTTATGTACTTTCTGAAGAGAAGATGAAGAGTAACAAACTTCTTGGTTCAAAGGACTTTTGTTTTGGTGACATGCTGACTTTAACATAATATGTATGTATGCATGCGTGTGTGTGTGTGTACACACACACACACACACACACACACATACATAGTATGCATGCACACACATGCACTGCCCATTTGCATAATTCAGCTTGTCAAGGTGACTGTTGCTTAAACAGAGCAAACAGATTTCCACCCCCAATCTGCCTTTTTATCTATTCAGTGCTCAATATCCATGGCAAGAAACAATGGAGGGACTGAATAGGGGACTTGACATTATCATGGAAGGGTTCTTCAAAGTGAACCATCCTTTCCTCAGAATGATTGCTATACCTTTGAAATGGGGAGAACCTTCTGGAGAAAGAAAAGTGCTTTATGAAAGAGAACTTGTTATGAAACTTTCCTCTGTTGTCATGCATCTTTGCCCATGGCTGACCTTGCAGCTACGCTCTCAAAATACGTTGCAAACTACCATCTGATGTGCAAAATATACAGAATACAGGAACAAGTCTTGTTGCATTTGATGATTCTGGATTGGAATCAGTTAACAAAATGAAGGAAATGTTATTTGTGCTGATTTCACTCAGATACTAGTGACCTCACCACACTGAAATAACACTTTTACAAAAATTTACAGAGCGATAGCTGGGTTAAGTTTGTTGCAATAAAACCAAACAAACAGATTTGTAGTACTTTAAGCACAGAGCCAGCAGAGTTTGAATCCCTGCTCACCCACAGAAATCCTCAGAGTGGCCTTAGGCAAGTCACACTCTCTCAGCCCCAAATGAAGGCAGTGGCAAACCTCCTCTGAAGAAACATTGCAAAAAACAAAACAAAACAAAACACCCTAGGATAGGGCCACTATAAGCCAGAATTGACATAAAGAAAAATACCCCTCCAAACATAGAGCAGAGTCTACTTTACCATTTTATAAAAAGTGTTATTCTGTCTACTTGACAGTTGCAGAAGATGAAAATACTGTTCTCATTTCAGAGTAAAATGGACCCAGTAAGGAAAGAGGGCCACATGGAGTTTGAAGAATATCCAAAGGGGGAAAAAAGGACAAAAAAGAACACATAAAATGTCCTCTGGAACCTCAGAGATTAACAAATGTAATCTAATAGGAACCTATTTGAACTACCACAAAGTAGGGTTGCCAGAGTTAAAACTGGAGAGGACTCTTACAGCTAATGTTTGTACAGAAAAGAGAATTTTAGAAGGTATTGCTTGTAACAAGCCGCTCCTGCTGAATTTCTCTCTTCTACACAACCATTAAATGTACAAGAGCCTTCTTAATTTTTCAAAATGGCAGTCTTTTTTCTTTTCTTTTCTTTTTTTGCTGCATGGTTGCTGGGTGGAAATTGAGGGGCAGATCTTCTCCTGTTCCTTGTACTGAGGAAAGAATTTACCTGCTACATTTCTGGTTGTCGTGCACCAGTTAAAAACACAGTAAACATGTCACAAAAAAAGCTGACAACTATGAGGTATTAATTTCCCATTCATTACCTCATTGGGTCATGGTTCCTCTTGGTTTGCCTGTGGCAAATAAAGAGTATTTTTACTGGTCCTGCTTCCATATCTTTAGCAGAAACTCAGTGTAGACACATCGACCAGGCAAAGCTTTGTGGCAGGTAAAGAGACATTGGGAATAGTTTTAGCTGCTTAACTTCTGAGAATCAAGGTGATGTTGCAAGTAATAAAAAAAGTAGCAACCTTAGTTCTTACTGCTAGTCCACATATTAACTGAAGCCCTCTTGTTTCTCCCACCGTTTCACAGAGTGCAGATCATGCAATTTAGGTTCAGTATCTCATGAACAAACTGCAGGGCTTGGAAAAGTTACTTTTTTGGACTATGAAGAGTCTTGTGGCACCATAAAGTAGGTTTCATTTGGGATATGCTGTCACAGACTGCAGTTACTTTATCAGATGCATCACATGCTTTCAGTGGGCTCCAGCCTCTGAAATCTTATGTCATCAAAAATGTGTTAGTCTTTAAGGTTCCACAAGACTCTTCATACTTTTTACCCCAATCAGACCAACATAACTTCCCTCCACTCAACATTATTTGGACTGGAATTCCCAGAATCCCTCAGCCAGCATAGGCATTGTTGTCCATGCTACTGAGGGGGAAGGTGATTCTGAGAAATGGAGTCCAAAAACAGTTTTGCCAATCTCTGCCGCCTGCCTGTAATTGCAAAAGGGTGTGGTTTTTAAAAGGTATATTTTAGACTTTTTAAAATTTATTTCTGTTGTCTTTGTCATTCTCTGTTGATTTCATTTTAACTGTAAGACATTTGGGAGGCTATAGACTAACTACTTGTATTTCCAGGTTAGGATACAAGTGCTTGTAGCAAAGCAAAAACACATGAACAAACAAACACTAGGACAGAGGGAGGGGAAGGGAAGATAAAGAAACTCTAAAATTGGTTGGGCACTTAGAAAGAAATGGCATGGCACTCCTGGGGTGCCATGGACACCAACCAATAGGTGACAATTAAAATTAGCAAAATGTTCTCTTAGCAAACGTTATGCTTCTGTACTCACACAAGCAAGACCTGCCTTACTGCTGGAAAATAGGGATCCTATACACCAGGGATAGACTTCTGTGGCCCTCCAGATACATTTGGCCTACAACTCCCATCAGCCTTAGCTAGCATCACTTGAGCATTGGGCTACAATCCAGGAGACCAGGGTTTGATTCCTCGCTCAGCCGTGGAAACCCACTTGGGCACATCACTCACTTTCAGCCCCATGTGACCTTGGACATGTCATGTCAAAAACTCCATGATAGGTTCATGCACAACATACAAGGTGGTGGTTCTGGCAAGATAAGAAGTTTTGGGAAAACCAAAAGTTTGCAAAACCAAAAGTCTTAGGGAAACAAGAGTCAAATGAAGTCTGAGCAGTCCTGATATATTGGCTGGCTGAGGAATGGAAAAAACCCAAAGATTGGTCCATTGGGAAGCTTGGATGAAGGCTTGGCTGGTAGATCCTTCTGAAGATGGCCATTCCTCCATGCTGCCACAACCCCCCTTCTCTCTATATATGTATATAAAACTAAATTTTAGGTATTTAGAAAATTAAATTTTATTTCCATTCAAAAGGGATCTCAGTTACACACAGTAATGTTCCAGTATAACAAAAGCAGGACAATAAAACAGCAAAAAGAAATAAAATCACTACATTAGTCATGGGTTTCTATAAAAACTGATCAATTTTCTAACTATAAGTGCACTTGTAAATTTCCTCTGTACATTGTTCTTTCAAATGTTATAAGCATGGTTTGATCATCTATTCACTGGATCACAAGTGTAGAAAAGTTATCTTTCCAGGAGCCAAGTATCAATGTTTCAGCAATCAAAAGGGTACAAAAAATTCATTGGCCATTTGTTGATTTCCAAGAAACAGCTAAATAATTCAAAAGAACGTGCATGTCCCTGAATATTAAGGAACTTTCCAAAAACAAATTTACTCCTTTGATTACTTCCTCCCAAAAAGGAAGTTACTGTGGGACAACTCCAAAACATATGAATTAAGGAAGCATTAACAGTATTGCATCTCCGGCCATTTGCTGATTTAGAAACCCCTTTGTTGAATAGATGTTGTGACTGCCCATATACCCAAAAGAGCATTTTTTGCTGTATCAGATGTAGTAGAGATCTATGGCCATACTAGTTATAAATATTAAAACTGATGGCAATTGATTAGTTAAAATTAATCTGTTGTGTTGCTGATGTGTGCCTTCAAGTCATTTCCAACCTATGGTGACCCTAAAGCAAACCTATCATGTGGTTTACTGGGGCTGAAAGCATGCGAGGTTTCCATGGCTGAGTGGGGAATTGAACTGTGGTCTCCAGGACTGTAGTCCAAACTGCTACACTACGTTGGCTTTTCCCACTTGTTCTTTATAATAGTAAAATGCGCTGTAGTAATGACACTAGCATCTGATGTAGTTCAATTCTGGCTGCTCTGTTCCTTTTGGCAAATCCCCACCTTCTGGAAATGCCCTAAGAGTTCAGGGCAATAGTGGTGCCATGTATACACAGGGCCTTTGAGTGAACTTATTCCCCTTTGACACACTTTAACCACCCATCTGTTTACCCAGCTGGAATAAAGAAGGGGAAAGGGCAGACTGTTTCCATTCCTCCCAAAGAAGGTTTAAAACCTGGTGTAAAGGCTTTAAATTGAATCCCACTGGTAACTTTGAAAATGTCCCAAGCTAATTAATTAGATATAAAAGGATTAAGAAAGGATTGCAAAGAATGACCCCATAAGTATTCACCAAAACAGTGGAAAAGTACTCCCGCTCTGCTCTGTCTTTTATTCTCCCATCCCTACAGGATTGTGTAGACAAAATGTTTGCTTAATGCCCATTAAGGGATAGCTAATCTCTGTGCTAAGTGATCTTGACAAGCAAGAGAACTGATAGTTTTCATCTGCATTATGTGAAGCTAGAGAAAGATATGGCATTCATCTGGTTCCACAAGTCCAAAATAGAACAAGTGATCTAGTAAACACCTACACACTGGGTGCATAGAAAGCCACACCGCTGTCATTCTTCATGTACCATATATAAATACCTTGAAAGGGCACAATGTGATTTGGTCTTGCTGCTGCCTCATTAATGCATGAGTCATACCTTCTGCTGGGGCTCCAAGTCTTCACACATTCTGAAGTACAAGATCTCTATAAATACAAGAGCCCCAAAATGTGTTGCATGTGCGTGTATATGTATATATATTCCCCAAATCCTTTTCCTTTTGGCAGAAAAAGGACCATTCCTATGAGCTTAGGTTATGCAATTATACCAGCAGATGTCTTTCATTGTACAGCAGGAGTGGGCAAAGAGTGGCCCATGGGTGACATCTGGTCCTCAGGACTCTTTTTGTGCCAGGCCTCAAAAATGCAAAATTTTTTCAAAAAATTCCTTTTTGCCCCATATCCCCTTGGAGAGTATGGGGACCATTCCATCATGTTTTCCTCTCCTTCATGCCAATTTATGCTGAGGAGAGGCCTTTTTGAAACAGAAGGTGAGCAGGACTTGACGCAGAAGTCAAGGACGCGAGCAGAATCACTTCCTCTTTTTAAAAATGGCCTCTCCTAACCTTGAAGCTACCTGCCACAAAAACAAACAAACAAACAAAAAAACATAGGGAGAATGCCCCTGTGTCCCATAGATGGCGTTTGTGGACGAAAAGTTTTTTTGTTTTTTGTTTTAAATGGGAGTGAGTGCAGTGGGTGTGTGGTTCTCCCAGATCTCCTGAGGGAATAATGAAACCCCTAGCTTTCCAGAATTTCCCACCCTATTGAAAAGATGATAAGTCCTCAGGAATGACTACAGAAGAGTGGCAGCACGGTGTAGTGTAGGCCAGCCTGTGTTCTGAGCAGGATGTGTGATTCATCCTTAAATAGTGGGGTGGACTCCCCACTACTCAGACCATGAGCTATCAATGGGGTCGTGAGCCTATGCGCAAACTAGGAGTGTCTCCTTAAAAACAAACAAATTAAAATCATGATGCTCACTGCTTGGAAAAATACTATCTGGAGCAGAAGCAATGTGTGTGGAGTTTTCTGTCCTTTTTATCCACAAAACAACCCTGTGGGGCTGGATATACTGACTCACTGACCCAGGATCATTCAGTGAGATTCAAGATTTCATTTCCGTTTCATTTCAGTTTGAACTATGGTTCATCTGAATTCTGAGGTTTTTGTGGGAGGGAGAGTTCTGAGAAATTTCCCCTCAGAGTTGATTTACTTTTAATGATGAGGGAGCTGAAGGATTCCCCTGGTCTCTTCCTCTCTTTTTCTTTTGGCAGCCCAGTGCCCTTCTCTTTGGAAGGGATGCCATATAGAGGAGGGAGGGGGCTTGTTTTCTGCCGCTCCAGAGACCAGGACAACGAGCAATGGATTCAAGCTGCAGGAAAGGAGATTCCACCTGAACCTCAGGAAGCCACAGTCAGGGCTGTCCGGCAGTGGAATATGCTGCCTGGGAGTGTGGTGGAGTCTTCTTCCTTGGAGGTTTTTAAGCACAGGCTAGATGGCCATCTGTTGGGAGTGCTTTGAGGGTGTTCCCGCATGGCAGGGGGTTGGACTGGATGGCCCCTGTGGTCTCTTCCAACTCTACATTTCTATGATTCTATGATTCTATGAATGTGGGACAAAATGTCTCTCACCTGCATCATGATAAGAAGTCCACACTCAATATGTTTAGAGTCCTCGCAGAGGATACTAGGGCCATTTCTGCATTAGGCTGTTATAGTGTTATTATTCCACTTTCAACGTTCTATGGAATCCTGGGGTTTGCAGTTTAGGGAGGGCCTTTGAGGCCCCCTCTCTAAACTGCAAACTCCAAGATTCCATAGGATGTTGAAAGTGAAATAATAGCACTGTAACAGTCCAGTGCAGAAATGGCCTAGATCTGTAGCCTGCTGTACGTTTAGTTTTTGACATCTGTGAACATCTTAGGCCCTTTTTCCACATGTTTTCCCATGAGAAATGGCCGCAGGATCACGAGGATGGTTCTGCATGATGTCCTCGCGATCACATGGTGCTCCCATAGCAATCTTACAGCAATTGCGGATTATATCATTTTCGGCTCCTTGCCGCACTTACCTGGCATGTGGAAACTCAGGAAGCGTGATGGCCACGCGTCCTCCCCCAGCACAGCCTGGGAAAGTACCGGGCTCCGCTACGGAAGGAAGGGGCGGAACTATCGTGCTTCTTTCCATCCAGCATGGAGCTGGCATGGAGGGAAGCGCAGAGGACGCGATTCTTTCCTGCAAGAGGCTTTTCGCTTGATCCCAGCGCAATGGCAGTGAGAAAAGTTAAGGTGCAAAAAGGGCCTTACTGTAACTGCTGTTCTGTTTTTCACTGTGAACAAAATGATACAAAGACAGATTTTCTAAAGGGATTTTCTTTAAACTTAGAAACAGAAGCATAAGTGGAAATTTAATCTGCAATCAGATCTGTAAATAGCACAGGCCCACTCACAAATCCACTCAGTAAAGTAACACTCTTCATGTGATTTTTCCACATGTGGGCTTCCCCAGGATCATGTCCAAGAAAAATCTAGTTTAAATGTAGATATTTAATCAGAAGAGCCCTTCATGGGACAACCAGAGATAAGTATTACCTGTGTCCACATGTAGTTCCTAATGAGCTCGCCATCAACCTTGAGCTGCAGTCCTATACATGCAGTCCTCTAGGTCTTTTTGGAAGGCATCTCCCTGCAGACTGAACCAACATAGCCATGGTGAGGAACATAGTTCAATAATATTTGAAAGACCGTGTGATTTCCACCCCTGTCCGATTTACCCGGGAGTAATTCTTAGGTAAGAACTGCCAATAATTTTTTTAAGTGATTCTATCACATTAATAATGCCCAATGAGGAGAAGTGGAAGGAACTCAAAGGGGATCATTCCGATTCAGAAGCCTTATTGCCTTGTTAAGAATATCTCCAAGATGTTGACCTGCAATGGCTAATAAAATTCATAACTCTGATTCCAGACAGAAAGCATTAAGGTTTTCACTTTTACACCTTGTTTAGTACATCCAAGAAAGGAAGCTGTGTTTTCTAAAATGCACCAGCATATGGAGCCCTGGTGGCGCAGTGGTTAAATGCCGCTACTTCAGCTACAAGGTTGTGAATTCAATCCCGCTGGGCTCCAGGTTGACTCAGCCTTCCATCCTTCTGCAGGTCAAAATGAGTACCCAGCTTGCTGGGGGCAATTAGCTAACACATTGTAAACCGCTTAGAGAGCACTTACTGATAAGCGGTATAGAGATAGACTTGCTATTTAATTTATTTTATTTATTCATTCAATTTATAATCTGCGTTTTCCCCATCATAGGATTCAAAGCAGCTTGCAAAATTTAAAATAAAATTTTAGCTAGAAACTGATTTTGCAAACATTTTGGGGAAAAAATTAAATCGTAATTCTGTTTACAAAGATACATGGTCAAAGTAACTTAAAATAGATTAAAACATAACTGAAAGGATACAAGATAAAAATACAGCACACAACTTTCAAATGCCCTGCTGCCGTATGATTGAAAGTCAAAAATCTGCCTAAATAGTAAGGTCTCAGACTGCCTGTGGAAAGAGAACAGGAAAGGGGCTAGCTGGATGTGTAACAGAGTTCCACAGCCTGGGAGCAGCCACTTTTTCTTGTGTCCTCACCACATATGCCTACGATGATGGTAAGTCAGAGAGAAATCCCTCCCCCAAATATCTTAAAACTCAGGGTGGCTCATATGGGCAGATTCAGTCTTTCAGATAATCTGAACCCAAGTGATGTAGAGCTTTAAAAGTTCGAATTGGCATTTATATGTAGGAATGTGTGTCTGTGCCTTCAAGTATCCTGTCCACTTAGAGTTTTCCTAGGCAAGGAATGCTCAGAGGTGATTTTGCCAGTTCCTTCCTCTGAAATATAGCCTACAGCACCTGATACTTGTTGGTGGTCTCCCATGAAAGTACTAACCAGGGCTGACCCTGCTTAGGTTCCATGGTCAGATAGGCTCTGGTGCCTTTAAGGTATTTAGGACCCTACGTATATGGAAGTATTCCTGAGAACTTTTCCCCTTGGTGATTTGCTTCATCCAGTGCCTTTCCTTTGGGATTTCTTAGATAAGTTAAATAATCTACGTTTGCAGCAGAGTGTACCCCCCCCTTCCACTCTTATCCTGTGAACAGGAGTAATGTCCATTTTTAAAGCATTATTTAATGCATAATATAGATGCTTAAAATACTTTTTTTCCAGGAAGGCAGCCAGTGAGTTATTATTAAGCTTCAGAAGACAGGGCTACCATTTGATCATAATCAGGTATCAGAAATCATTGCACAGTATTATGCCTATCAAAAAGTTAATGTAGCCAGTCTTAACATGGATGTTTTAATGTTATTATTACCATTGAAAGTGGCATTCATCACTGGCCAAAAAAGACATCAGAGTGAGCCTGTGTAATATAGTTCCAATTACTGAACCCTCATCTAATGCTTTTTTTATAACAGTCTTGCAGCCTAGCATTACCAGCCATTAATGCAATTTCTCCTCTGTTGATTAATTTTCAGAATCACCTCCCTCCCCTTTTCTGTAATGGCACTTTATCACAATCATGCTTCCCATAAAACAAGGCTGCAAGTGACACAGAAAGATTTGTGATGACCTAGCAACTATAGTTAAATACAGAGCACCTCTCTCTCTTTCTCTCACGTATCAGACAATAATATGCTTGTTTTGGAGTCACTGATGGAGGAATAGTCAAAATGTTCTGCCGCCACAATCAGGACAAAAAGATAGAGGCTTGCTCTGCTAGTGTTCAGTGTCACACAATCAGTTCAGCCTTACTGTAGGAATTGGTGAACTGTAATAGATTAACTGGGAGGACAGCATTGTAAGTACATAAATGTATAGTGCACAACTGCATAGGACTTCTGGCTTAAAATACAATTGTTAGTCCCAACTAGGGTTGGCTAATTCTACCAACAAACATCGTAAGTCAACACTTACGCAAGTTTCATTGTTTCAGTGGGTCCATATCCTCCAACATTTCCCAGATAAAAACCAGGATATATATGATCAAGTAACATCAGGGTGTGGTCAAGATGGCAAAAGTTATTAACAAGGAAGAACAGAGAAGCTAGGAGAAGCTGCAGCAGTTGGCTTTTCCCTGGTCTGACTGGGAAGGGCAAGAATCTGCCCCTTCCTCTCTTCTCCTCCCTCTGAGTTAATTGAATCCAAACTACTTTTGCACTTTGAAATTAGTTTGTAGCTATTGAAGTAAGCATAGGAAAACAGGGGAAGTGGGAAGAAGAGAGAAGAACTGGGACATTTTAAAAACAGCTGAAAATGTGAGACAACAGAGGATTAATTGGGACTGTCCCTGCCAAATCAGGACAATTGGGGTGTGGGCTGGCCCCTCCTGAAACTGCAAATCCCAGGATTCCAGAGGATGTTGAAAGTGCAATCATCGCGCTATAACAGGCTAGTGCAGAAATGGCCCTGCTTTGAGACTGTGCTCTGTTTCACAACAGGTGACCCGTCTCATCTCACGGCAGGCTAGCCAGCTGTAGAATGACTGTATACCCCTAAAGATCCTAGTACACTATAACAGCAAAAAAGCACTATTTGATTCTCACAGCTGAAGATTTTTTTAAATTAACTTTTTATTAAAAACACTATAAAGGGAGCACACACAAAGAAAAGAAACATAAATAAGAAAAAAATTGAGCAGATACTAAAAAAATACACCAATACAGATATAATACAGAGATGTCCAAGCAATGAAAAGAAGAAAAACATATATAGACATTGAATAAAAAAATAAAAACATTTAAAGAAGAATAATTATTGACTTCCTTTTGCCATCGACCTAGAACAATATTTACACACATTTTTTCCTTTACTTGTAACTCCCTATTTATCTTCAATTCAAATGCATTCTATAGTTTGAGTTCACCCTTTCCTTTCTTTGTAGTTCCTTACACACCATTACTTATTTGGATATCTAAACATATTTTACAGAGTGTAACGAAAAGTTTAAGTCATAATTCAGTTCTATTTACTTTTGAATTCTCCATACATGATGTATATGTAGAACCTACCTGGCAGGGGAGAAGATTTTTTAATACCATAGTTACTGGAAAGAATAACATCTCTTTCCCACTACATAGTTACAGCACTTTGATACCACTTAACTGCCATGACTGGAGCCTCTGAATCCTGCAGTTTGTAGTTTGGTGAGGCATGAGGGAGAAAAACCTAGAGACGTCTGGTTGAAAATTCTTAATATTTCACCAAACTACAAATCCCAGGACTGCGCAGGATGTAGCCATGACAGTTAAATCTGAACCCTAGTACTACCATTGCATTGTGTGAAAGAGACTTTTATTGTAACCTCCCTTCAAGTGTGAAGTGATTCATATAGCTAAATGGACACAGGAATGCCCTGCTAAACCCATCTGTGAGGTCATTTAGCTTCCTTGCCGGGCCCCCCAGTGGCAAGGTATTGACCATGGACATCTGCTGAGTAAATCGTGGGTTTGCAGGACATTGCAGTGTGGACCTCCAGCAGGAGCTAGAACATTGTGCAGTCTGGAAGCCTGCACAGGCAGAAGTCTATTTACCATGTGTGAAAGGGATTTTACTCTCTTAAAGAGAGGATAATAATTGTATTATGGACAGACAGATGAGGACATTTGTGGAGAATCACATTGATTGCTATATTTGTTTTTACTTCTGTTCTGTCCCTACAGACAGATTATCTGTTCTGCTTATGGTTTTAGCCATGGAGCAACTGCTATTAGATGTTAAACTTATTTAAAAAAAAATGGAGGGAGAGGTCAGCCATTTATTTTTATTGTCCCAGCAGCCCTCTTCAGGGGCTTGTCACACTAGTCAGTTTTTGAGATTGGCCATTTCTGCATGGGGTGAGGGAATCGCCCTGTGCCGGTACTTACCGGACTTCTTGGCTCCACGCTTGGGTCCAGGCTGGTCCGGAGCAGTGCATGGCTGCCGCTCCGCACTGCTCCGGGGACGAAAATGGCAGCTTCCGGTTGGTCGAGGCTCTCCACCAACTGCTGAAGCTCGCCAGCCTAAAGCCACCCCCGGCAGATCGCAGGCTCACACTGGTGCCAGCCTGCAAATCTGCACCGGAGCGTGGGCACGGAGTGGTGCACTCTGTGCTTTTGAAAGAGCTGTTTCAAGCGGTCTTTCAAAAGCACACTGGACGACCACTTCGGGTCGTTCCGGAGCAGGCTGAGGTGCGGAACTACACTAAGTAGGTCCGACCCAGTCTGCTTCCAGGTGCAGACGTCCTCCCTGGAGGACGCTCTGCACCGTTTCTTTAAGCCTGTGTGCAAATGGCCATTGTCCTATTAAAAAACCACTTCACTCATACTTATGAAGACAAGTGAATGCTGATGCTGGGCATCTTACTACCCCACTTTAATAGTGTAACTGCCATGGTTTTCTTTTCCATGGTATAAGTTCTTCAATACTGACAATGCTGTTTGCACTGCCGTGTTTGCACTCCCTTGCCCCTACCTGGTGCATCATGAGTGATTTTCATTCATTTTTATCAAAATTTTTTTTAAAAAAATAAGCCATGATGTTACCCTGACTTCTGGGGGCCCTTGGGGAACACTTGGATTTGCTCCAAAAATACAAAGATTGGGGAAATTAGTGGAGCACTGCTTAGCAAAGCGGAGGGCAGGGCAACACTGCAAGATCCTGAACCCTATGTCTACGGAGTCAGACCACACAAGAGCCAGGTCAAATGTCCAATTGTCAATGGTTTATTTAGCAGAATTAGCAAAATATCCACACACAGCGAAGCAGTCACTCACACAAGTGCACAAGGACTAATGAGCTGGAAAGATATGAAGACTGGGAAAAGCAGAGGGAAAGAGAGCAGTTTATACTTCACCTGATCCTGTAGACTGCGGCCTGGGAAGAAACAAACCAAAGAAGGCTTAGCGAAGGAAAAAGAATGCTGAGAGAAGCTCTCGACTAGCAGAATGCCAAGGAGGCGGCTAGTCAAGCGTAGGAATTCTCCAAAGAGAGCCCCAAAAGGCAGCTCAATTATAGTGCACTGTATGCCTCGGGGACAGACCCTTTTCTGGAAAAGGTTAATAGCCGCATCATGCAGATGGACCTGATCTCTATCTTTATTGCTGTTGCAAGTGTTAGTCTCATCTGGAGGATACTCAATTTCCATCAAGGTGTAATGCTGTTACCAGCCCATGGTGTGTGTATGTGCCTTTCTGAGGTTTCCCTCTTGGAGACGTAACTGGGGGCACGTTGGCCTGACCTTGCTGAAAATGCTTTGGTTTATATACCCGAATGTCTATGTTCTTGTTCAGTGAACCTCTGGCTTAATAACTTTCTGATGTTAAATATTACACTTTCCTTGGACTGGGTCTGCTAGCAAGGGTTACAATGACAATGCTGTTACATATGAAGTCACAACACTATCACACCATTGCTTTTAAAAAAAAAGTTTTTAATTGATAGTAATTCAAAATAATGGCTGAGATCCTACATCACATTTGTAACTACATCAACAATGTTAATGAATACCTTAAGGAACTGACCCCTAGAACCCATTTTAAACCTGAAGGAGTTGCTCCATATGATGGAGGTCTGTAGCACAGTTACTTTTTTAAAAAAATAACTGACATCCTGCATTGCAGTCACAGATTCTTAACCTAGAGTTGCGGATTCATAACTGCTCAGTATTTATCTATAATACGTATTCATGATCATGACTATACATACAGCCTGGTACCCAACTAGAGGGAGCTGCTCCATGTGATGGAGGTGTGTAGCACAGGCAAATGAATGCTTCAGAATGGTGCAGTTGGCTGCCTTCGTTTGGGGATAGGAAGGGACTGGCTGCATCATGCTGAAGCATCTCACTCACCCATGCTGCAGACCTCCATCGCACAGAGTGGCTCTCTCAAGTTTAAAGTAGGTTCCAGGGGGTGCATATGATCATAGCAATAGTATCATGATTGTGAATACATACCATAGGTGGATATGGACAGCTCCAAATCTATACCTCTGGGTGATGAACCCGTAACTGTGTTGCAGCATGTCAGTCACTTTTTTTAAAGTAACACTGTGGCAGTAACACTGTGGCAGGTAGTACTATAAGAAAGCAGAGGAGAGATCTTTGGAAAATATCCTTGTGTTGTACAGGTGGCTGAAAGGTGACTTCCAAAGGTTAAAAGGTCAAGATTGCACCATTATTGCTCTATAGCAGAAAACCCTTTATATTTTTAAAAATCACAAAAGATCTAAAAAGGATTTCAAGAATATAAAGGCAGAAAACAGTTCAGGAAAGGCTGCTATTCTCTTGGGAAGTCTTGTTCTCCCTGCCCAAGCACCAGAAGTAGCCTGAGGCTTCCTTACTGGAGATTTCCTTGGGAATCCCCAACAAAGGGACAACCAGATCACACCTGCACTGTTTTTACCGCATAATCAATCTCACAATGAGGCAGAACGAAACATTCAAACTCAAACTGGTTACTGAACCATAGCAGCAAAGAGGGCCATGAATGGGTATTTCCAGCACAAAAATAAAATAAAATTGAATTTCTGAAGATGGAAAGGCACTCCTTCCACCCAAACTGCCACTGTTCTGACCTTGGAGGAAAAGAAAAAGAAGCTGGCACAGCTCCATTATGCCTGGGCCCAGAAGCACATGAAAAGTCCTCCCTTCATCCCAAAACTGGCCTTGTCCTGGCTTGGAGGGAGAGGCAGTTATCTCCTGGGCTAAATGCCTTCCCACACTGCCATCCCCCTTTCCTTTTGTGTCATGTCTTAATTAGATTGTAAGTCTGAGGGCAGGGAACAGTTTTGTGTTCTTTTACTTGTACAGTGCCATGTACAGTGATGGTGCTATATAGATGATGATGATGGTGATGATGACGACGACGACGATAACTCCATATCCCAACAACACCAGGAGAGGCTAAGGGCAGGATTAATCCAGTGCTATAACAGTATACCAGCATTGTGTGATAAGCACCAGAGGTCCTTTCCATGCCTTACCTTGTCCTGTGGTGCTCCAGTGGAAATCGTGGCAGTGGCTCTGCTGAGAAGGGAGCATGATGGCAGTGCTGCCCTCTACATTGGCTGGCTCCCTGCCGAAGGAAGCATGATCAACATGCCTCTTGTTTCCATAGCACAGCTGGGCACTTTCCCAGGCAGTGCTGGGGCAGGAAGCACCTCCGTCATGCTTCCAGGTCTTCTGCAGGCCAGGTAAGTGCAGGATGGTGGTGTGATCATGAGTCATTGACAGGGAAAATCTGTCAATGATTTAATCTGTGATCACACTGCTGGCAATGGGAGAAGGACAGGACCATGATGACATCATGCAGAAGTATCATCGTGGGCATTGCTCCTCTCCCATCTCCATGCTGGGAGAACAGCATCCTGCGGAAAGGGCCGGAGTCTATAGTCTGTTGACATCTAGCAGAAGTGACTCTAATTGAGTCCATATTGCTCCTGCATTGCATCCTGGGAGTGCTGGAATCTGCAGGTATGTTGACTTTAAAGACATTCCACCCCTTCTGTTTAGCATCTTGGGACCCATTCAGACTACACAGTTATAGTGCTATCCACTTTAACTGCCATGGTTCTACCCTATGAAAGCCTGGGGTTTGTAGTTTGCTGAGCTACTACAGCTCTCTGCCTGAGAATTCTAAACGCCTCTCCAACTGCCAGTCCCAGGATGTCATAGGATGTTGCCATGGCAGTTACAGTGGAACAATAGCACTATAATTGCTTAGTGTGAATGGGACCCAGGACCTCAAAAGTTCCCTCCCTGATTTGTGACATTTTGACAGAGCTTGGGAAAAATAAATTAAAAGCAAACCATGTAGCCATGACATGTTACTTTTTTGTAGTGGGTGGTAATATTGTTACTTTTTAAAAATAATGTAACAACTGTCAATAACACTATATTTTTCTTTTAAATTAAGCGAAATTATATGTAGCCACCTTTGGTCCTTTGTTTGGAGAAAGGTGGGATATTAATTACATTACATTACTAAAATAAGTATAACAGGTAATTCTTATATGTTATTTCTAAAATATTATTGGGAGAATTATTTGGGGGATATGGGAAAGTGGGAGGTCATTTTTTCATTTTTTTAAAAATAATTAAAGGTAACCCAGTAGCATCACAGTACAAAGAAGTTATTTTTGAGTAAAGACCAATAAGTAACATAATGACCCCCTCCCCACTCTAATGAGAAATGTTAATTAATTATGTTTTAAAAGTAATATTCCAAGCTCTGTACTTTGGTTGGTCCTAACAAGATATTGCTCAACTGTTCATTCTGAAGGCAGTCTTGGAACAAATTTCCAAGCAACATTCTTTCTCACTTGAGCTCTATGCTCAAGCAAACTGTGTTTAGTTTTTCTTCTTTTTAAAATTCCAGCTTGGAAATAGTCCTCCAACCCAGAATTTTGTCCTTCTCCTTATCTCAGTCTCTCTCCTTTTCCAGTTTATTTGTTTTCCTCATGGGCAGTAGATGTTTGCCTTCAAAAGTTTGTGAAACAATACCTTTCTCTTTAGGGTGACATACAATGATTGTTTTTATTGTGACAAGGAACATTCTGGGTCTCTAACTATTGTGCTACCTAAAATTCTCATGGTACTTTATATCATACTCACTGGACTGGATTTAGATTGAGTCTTACTTAGTGCAAACCCATTTAAATCAGTAGAACGTATTGTGTCTAACTGAAGTTCAGCTGACTTCAATCAGTTTCCTTTAAGTATGATGTTAAGGCCATATCTGCACTACACTATTACAGTGATATTATTCCACTTTCAGCATCCTATGGAATCCTGGGATTTACAGTTTAGAGACAGGCATTTAGAATTCTTAGCCAGAGAGCTCTTTGGTCTTAGTAAACTACAAACTCCAGAATTTCACAGTATGTTGAAACTGGAATAATGGCACTATAACAGTGTAGGGCAGAAAAGGCGTCAGTCTGCACTCAACTTATTGGCAGAATTTTTTTTTCCCTAAGATAAATAATTGAAGGAATTTAGTCCCAAAAGTGATGTACTGTCTAGGACAAGGGTGGGGATCTGTGGCTTTCCAGATGGTTTATTTTTTTTTGGGGGGGGTCTCTCTCCCATAACCCTTCGCCATTGTCTGTGTTGGCTAGGTTTGATGAAAGTTGAAGGCCAAAAACGTTTGCTTGCAAGAGACTCATCCAACACGTTGCAGAGTTTTGGTGTATAAAATATCATATAATTAAAATATCACTATTGTTAATTAAAGCCTAATTTGTCAACTGGCTTGCCAAGACCTAGCAATTCAATTTGGATTCATTTCTCCACTGGTTTTGGATATTTATCTATGGTTTGTTTAGCATGCCATTGGAATAAAGACACCGTTTTCTCACTGGTTTGGTTTTTTCCCCCCAACAAACCAAGAGCTCTCACACTATATAGTTATAGTGTTATGATTCTACTTTAACTGCATGGCAACATCCTATGGAACCCTGGGATTTGCAGTTTAGGGAGGGTTATTTGGACTTGAAGGGATGCCATGTAGAGGAGGGAGTGGGCTTGTTTTCTGCTGCTCCAGAGACCAGGACAAAGAGCAATGGATTCAAGCTGCAGGAAAGGAGATTCCACCTGAACCTCAGGAAGAACTTCCTGACAGTCAGGGCTGTCCGGCAGTGGAATAGGCTGCCTCGGAGTGTAGTGGAGTCTCCTTCCTTGGAGGTTTTTAAGCAGAGGCTGGATGGCCATCTGTCGGGAGTGCTTTGAGGGTGTTCCTGCATGGCAGCGGGTTGGACTGGATGGCCCATGTGGTCTCTTCCAACTCTACATTCCTATGATTCTATGATTCTCAGCCAGAGAGCTCCTCTAGTATCTCACTAAACTACAAACTCCAGCATTCTACAGGATGTTCCCATGGCAGTTAAAGGGGAATACGCTGCTATACTTCTGTAGTGTGAATGAGCCCCTGAGAAGGAGTCTAGGGTTTGTCTTAGTTTTCCTGCTCTGGCTTTTTGGAAGAAAAACAAAGCAGAAAGGAAGCTATGCCTATATTTGGATGGCACACTAAAGAAAACATGGAGGAAAGCTCTTACTTTTTTTAGCCGTTCCCACTGCAAGCTGGAGTGAAGCTTGGAAAGTTAGTTTGAAAAAATAATTCATTCCCATTCCCATATTTGAACAGTTGTCATTAATTGTTGCAGTGGTTGAAAAGTAATGGGCTTCATTACTTGTTTCTCTGCTCAAGGCTTTTCTATAACTTTCTATTATTATTTTTTCAGAAAGAAAAAAACCTCAAGACTGATACGCCAGTTGCATGAAACTCAAAAATACCTGTTAATGCCTCTTAAAACGCAGTACTCAAAATACTTCTGGAAGAACTGAGAAAGTATTATTATACCTGGGAATCATCATCCAATCCAAGATTCTAAGGCTGCTTTCAATAATATTGAATAACATGAAAAATTATCAAGCACAGCCAAGTTAGAGAGCTGACTTGGTGTAATAGTTTGAGCTTTGGACTATGGCCCTGAAAACCAGAGTTGGATTTCCTGCTTGGCCATAGAATCCTACTGGGTGACCCTGGGTGTATCACACACTCTCAGCCCCAGAAAACCCCATTATAGGCTTGCCTTAAGGTTCCCATAAGTCAGAAATGACTTGAAGGAACACAACAACAAGAACGATTTTTACACCAATAAAGAAACATCAGTCTTACTCTTTACATTATTTTTTTACACAATGCTTCCTTCTACCTTTGTTATCTCCAAATTAACTAGTTACAGGTAACTATTTTGCTAGTGACTCCCTGCTTCCAAGCTCGGTGAAGGAATGACCAGGTAGTGCGAACATACAGGATAAGCCAGAGTTCTCTGGCTTATCATGTCATCTGAATCCTTTTCCTCTCAGCTACTAGGCTTCAAAGATCAGCTCTTGAACTGATCCTAGGGCCCTTATCCATTTATTTCCCAGGCTGTCTTCCCTCGCCCCACACACACCTCAGCTACATGTGTTTTCCATGGAATTTAATGGCTGTTTTTCATAAATTGGCAGATTTTCATACAACTGTCTTTGTTTTCTGTAAGTTTAATTTCTCAGAAAATAATACCAGATTTTAGAACTTTCAATTAATTCAATAATGACTGTTGTGAGAGAACCATAATTAAAATCACAAGAACTGACTGCCCCAATGTAATGCCAGATGAAATCATACTTGGGGTATGTAAATAACTATGCTTTCTCAATCTGTGTAAATAGCTATGCTTTCTCA
Organism: Cyclura pinguis; assembly: GCA_030412105.1. Classification (NCBI taxonomy): domain Eukaryota; kingdom Metazoa; phylum Chordata; class Lepidosauria; order Squamata; family Iguanidae; genus Cyclura; species Cyclura pinguis. The sequence continues at coordinate 92,843,399 of CM059600.1, read as the reverse complement.
ATCATTGCCATGCTTTGATAATAAGAAGATGGCAATTTATAGCCACTGCATTTTAAATGTTTGCCCTTGTTGAAAGATATATTAGCATGCCATTTTTCAAAAGCATTTAGGACTTTAAAAATAAGGGTACTTTTTATGGTTTTAAAGATGTATCATCTCTACATGTATGGTTTAGTACATGTGCACTGAAATCAGCAGGAGTTGGTGGCTCCCAGGTTAGAAGGATGGTGAATCTGCTCTGGGAACCATCCAAGATACTGAGCCCTGTCCCCAAAATAGATTCAGCACTTTGGACAACTCCATCAAAGTTCAAACTAAAATGAAGAATTTGCTGTACGACTAACATAAGAGCCACCAGCCAACTGGCAACTGGCAACTATGTTTTAATTTTTTGAGTGAAGAGGTTGCTAGCCCTTTGTAATGTGATTTCTGATGACTTCTACTGCACAGTATGAGAGAAACTCTTGAACCAGGATCTCCAGCTTCCAGCCGCCAGACCCTCACCTTCTATACCACCTGCCCTCTGGACACCACCCAGGCAAGGTTTTGTGACTGAAGTGCTCTCTAAGGTGCTGTATTAGCTTGAATGCTAGTAATCATCCCCACAACTTGAAGATCATTTGCTGACTTTACAGAGCAATGAAGTTACACCAGTACATATATAACCCTTTGCTAGCCTAAGCTACGAGCTGTGTGCCTTTGCTTTAACTGATCTGCTGAGAAGCCTCCAGCCTATCTGTAACTATGCTTCTTGCCTTTGGAAGGGATGGATGAGTCAATATTGACCCAGTCCATGTCCTGTTGGCATGTGTTCCTCTGCTTGTCCATTCTGTCTTGTCCGTGCTATCAAATGATTCATTATTCTTTCTTCTTAAATATATACGGACAGCTTGGAGTACTTAGCAAGTGGGTCTCTTACTGTGCTAGTTGAAAATATCCCTTGGGAATGACAGAGTACAATGATATGTTTCTAACTGTTTCAAGATGAGTTTGTGAAATTTAAGTCATGGGAAACATACATAATAGGTTATGAGGTCTATAGAATATAAAGTAGAAAGCTTTGTGTATTGTAGAATGTGTGTTTGTATGTTACTAAGAGCATAGACACAAGCCCAATCCAGGCAGAAGGCCAACACAATTATAAACAAAGAAATAAGAATGTCAGTATAACTATCAACATTGAAAAGCTAGTATAAAATAAATGCTTTAACTGATAATGAACCCAAACGCAGGTGCTGAATTAAAGGTACCCGCTGATGTAATCTGATGGCTGATGTAATCTGATGGAAGGCAGCCAGAATCTGACACCACTTGGTGTTTTATGTGACCTCCAGGAATTAGATTGGAGGAGAAAAGGATATTGATGTAAATAAAGTACTGTAAGTGTCTGTTATCTCATTGGACCAGTTATGTCAGCTGATTAGACTAGGAAATATATAAAATGAACTGAAAGAAGTCTTGCCAGTCTTCAACATACAAAGACTATTGTTCATAAACAGCTTTGTTGTTTCTAGCTAATGACCTAGCCATGATGATAAAGACTGACAATGCAGCTGAGAGAAGAAAGAATCTTTACTTTCAACTTGGCTATGCTAAATAGATATATTTAGGTTTTCAGCTCAGAACATATGGATCTCTGGACTGAGGTGATTAATACCCTCTGAGTCATCATGGTCAGATCATTATCTTATAAGGGCTAGCATCAAAGGTACAACCTCCTCCAGCAGGGATGGAGGACCTATTAAAATAGGCCACCCTTGAAGGCTAATGGTGGATTCCTTGAGGTTCCAGGAGGCCTTTGGGGGTTTTAGGGCTGGCATCCCTGACAGTCCTGTTGATGCTCTTATTAAGTGGAATGAAACTTTAACCAGAGGTATTGATGTGGTTGCCCCCAAGTAGAGACCCTCAGGAAGCTCAACAGGAAGGATGATGTTTAGAGCACAGATGGAAGAAAACCTAACTTTTGTGAGAGAAGATATGATATACAGAACATCTTTGTTCCTATAGGGCGGCAATATGTGCAGCAAAGAAAGCTTTTTTCTCTGCATGTACTGCATCTGCAAATTAACAACCATCTGAGCTATTCAGGGGGTGAGAGGTCTAACCCAGGCACCCTCCCCCCTGAACCACATCTTAGAGCCTTCACTAGCTCTTTGTCATTTATTTTATGACCATTTTGCAGATAAAATCTCTCACATAAAAGCTGACTCAGATGCCATTGTTGGAGCAGAAGTCAATAATGAGGTGTCCAGCAACTCTGTAAGTGGAATTGTACTTGATCAGTTTTAACTGGTGAGTACAGCTGATGTGGACAAGCTGCTGGGGCAAGTAAGGAGGACAATTTGTTTCCTCAATCTCTGTCCATCTTGGCTGGTTGTCCAGGGAGGAGAAGCAATTAGACTTCAAATATTTCATATTATTAATGTGTCTCTCAAGTAGAGGAACCTTCCATCCTGTATAAAAGAGGCAGTGGTTACACCACTTTTGAAAAAACCTTCCCTGGATCCCCTGGACCTTAATATCTAATCTTCCTTTTTGGGGCAAGGTAATTGAGAACAGTTGCCTTCCAACTCCAGGTAGTCTTGGATGACACATGCTTCCTCGACCAGTTTCAAATTGGCTTCAGAGCAAGATATGGAGTTGAGACTGCTAGGGTCACCTCAGTGGATTATCTCTGTCTAAGCATCTGTGGAGGGAATGTGTCCCTGTTGGTGCCTTTAGAACTCTCTAAAAGCACCAGTGTTTGATACCATTGACCAGGGTATCCTTATGGATCACCTGGAGGCAGGGGGTTGGGAATAGATGGTACTGTGCTGCAGTGGTTCCAGTCTTACCTCTCAGATAGGTTCCAGATGATGGTGCTTGGGAATAGCTGCTCCTCAAAAAAGAGCTGTTATATGGCATACCACAAGGTGCCATTCTGTCCCCAGTGCTTTCTAACATTTGCATGAAACCTTTGGGGGAGATCATTTGGAGGCGTGGGATGAGGTGTTATCAGTAAGCTGATGACACCTGTATATATTTCTCCATGCCTTCAAAAACAGTCTTAGCTAAGGATATTATGTCTCCTCTGAATGAATGCTTAGAGGAGATAGCAGGCTAAATGAAGGAAAACAAATTGAAAGTGAATCTAGACAAGACAGTGATACTTACTATTAAGGGTCCTAATTTGGAGTTAGAAGTGTATGAAGCAGTTCTAGATAGGGTCACACTCCCCATGAAAGAGTATGTTCATAGCTTGGAAGTGCTCCTGGATCCATTCCTTCAAATGTTAGCTCAGATAGATGCGACAGTCAGGAGTGCTTACTATCAGCTTCTGCTGATATGCCAACTGCACCCCTTCCTAGAACTTGAAGATCTAAAGATGGTAGTGCATGTGCTGATAACTTCAAGGTTCGACTTCTGCAATGCACTCTACATTGGGCTACCTTTGTACCAAGTTTAGAAAGTCCAACTGGTCCAAAATAAGGGAACTAGAGGTGTTACTGTGATAACTGAAGCCCCTATCAGAGCTGTTGATGACGAGCAGCAGCTGTTGGTCCCTGTGGCTCTGGCTGGAGATGAGTCCTGCAGCTCAAGAGCTCCCCCTGCTGCCATGGACCAAGCAGGCTCGGACGTTCCTCTGCCTGCTCCTTTAGGGCAACAGGGATCCGATTCTGAAGATGGTTTGGAGCCTGCGCCAACCGGCCCACAAACAAGGCGGAGACTCAAGAGAGCTGAGCAAAGGGAGGCTTCCTTGATTAAGTTCAAGAAGCAGTGACTGGCCACACCTGTGCCTTGGGCTATATAACTGCCTGCCTGGAAGCTTTCCTTTGCTTGTGGCAAACTTCTTTCAAGTCCTCCTCTTGCCTGGTCCTTGCTCCCAGCACCCGGTTCCTGCTACCTTGAATTGATCTCTGGACTCTAACCCTTGGCTTTTGGAACTCTGACTACGGCTTTCGCTTGATGCTCTGGTAAATGAACTCCCTTGTGTAAAGTGCTTGCTTGTCTCCTCCCGGCTGGACTTTGCTGGCTCTCACACTCCCTTCTCTGGGCTGGCTCGCCGCCCAGGTCTCTGACCTTGACAGTTACAGGTAAATCCAGGAGTCAGCATATCACACCAATGTTGAAATCACTCCACTGGCTGCCAATTAGTTTCTGGGCAAAATACACAGTGTTGGTTATTACCTTTAAACCCCTCCATGGTTTGGCTCCAAGTTATCTGGAGGATCACCTCCTCCCATACAATCCACCCTGTACAGTCAGGTCCTGTGGGGGCCATTTACTTAAACCAACCAGGTTTAGACTGGCAATGGTCACTCAATGGACCTTTTCATAGGTCATCCCTAGACTGTGGAATGACCTGCTGGAAGAGATTCAACAGCTAAACACACTGTCTGAATTTTAAAAAGTACTAAAGTCCTATCACTTTTGGCATGTTTACCCAGACAGTTTTAAACTATGAATTTTAAATTTGTATATTTGAAATGGTTTCATGTGTTTTTAGTTCTTTTTTAATCTGCGTTGTACTTGAGTCTTGGGAAAAGGTGGGTGAGAAGAAACAACAACAACAACAACAACAAATCCCATTATGATTACAATGGTTGTCCTTTAGGGATGTTTATAGGTATAAAAGATGCTGCTAGATATACTGATACCCAGGGATACTGACTCCTTGAATGTCTGTCTATTTAGACAGAGAAGGGAGTCAGGGAGTCAGACTCACCCAAATTGTCCCCTATTCCTAGCCTCTGGGCCATTGGACTAGTGACTACCTGCAGAAGCATCTCGCGGAAAATACATTCAAGAACTGTCTTTACTCTGGTCTTAAGGAAAACAAAAAACAAAGTCAACTGATTAAGGAAGCCATCTCACGTGACCTGATGGCTGGACTAGCCCTGGGTTGATAATATCTGTGCTGCTTACCTTTTGCCAAAACACAAGAGATGTTGTATTTTCATTCTGTAATTTATACTGAGCAGAACTGTTCCTAGTCTTTTTAAAACTGCTCTTGCTTTCCTTATATTGACACATTTTGGTCTGGCTATGGCTTGTTAGTTTGCTCCTATGGATTGTTGTCAGGTGAATTTGCACTGGATGGACTGCACAGCATGCTAGATGAAGAGTTTTTCTAGTGTGACCTAGAATTATAACATTTTCAGTCCAGATAAGTCTTCATGGGTACAAATTGTCTAAGGCCATTTCCACACCGGGCTTCTGTAATGGTGCAGAGCGACCTCTCACGGAGGTCTTCTACACCGTAGAGTGGACTGGCGTGGACTACTTTTTGTAGTTCCACACCAGAATCCACTCAGGAGTGACCGGAACTAGCCGCACGGCGTGTTTTTTAAAAACCCCTTTTTTGAGGTTTTTAAAAAGCACGGAGCACGCAGCCCCATGCCGCTCCGTCGTCCGGCTCCGACGTGGATTTGCAGGCGCACGCCAGTGTGTGCCTGCAGATCTGCTGGGGGCGGGCTTCCAGCTGGCGAGCTTCTCTGGTTGGTGGAGAGCCTCCACCAACCAGAAGCTGCCATTTGGGACGCCGGAGGACTGCGGAGCAGCGAGCTCGCGCTGCTCCGCGTCACGACAGACTTACCCTGCTGGTAAGCTCCGTTTTTGGGCGTTTTCGCCTGTTCCCCCCCCCATATGTGGAAAGGGCCTAAGTCATTGGTCAACCTCGAATTCCAAATGTTGTTGGACTTCAACTCTCAACTTTGCCAAGGACTCTGGGACTTGTAGTTACTATAACCAATAATAACTACATATAAATAATACTCTCACTAGAAGCCAAGATGACTAAACTGATACTATCGTATTTGGGACAGATCACGAGACAAAATGAATCACTGGAAAAGATGATAAAGCTTGGTGAGATGGTAGGAAGTAGGAAAAGAAGAAGGCTGCATTAGTACATCAAGGAGTTATGGCCCTGAGATTGTAAGACCTGAGCAAGGCAACTGATGATTGGGGATCTTGATGGTTCTCTCATTCAGATGGCTGCCATAAATCAAAGTTGATTTGATGGCAAAACAACAACAGCAACAACAAAACACGATTAATTATTTCAAATCAGTGGTTCTTAACCTTGGGTCTGCAGATCACTGGGGGTCCATGGAGCCCTCACAGGGCGTCTGTGCAGAGTTGCCATTCATCCCAGAAAATCGAGGAAATCCTAGATTTAAGGTACTAAAAAATGTCCTAGCCAGTTTCGGACTGTTGATGTAGCATGTCCTGTATTCCTCAAAATTAGTAGCGATGATTGTGGTGGCAGCAGAAGCAACGTCTCTTCCTAGGCTGGTAGCTCCGGGCACTACTGTGCAGGTGTGCCAGAGAGCTCAGAAGGAAGGAAGGTGAGAGGAGAGCTGAGAAGAGGAGGGAAGATGTCCAGACCAGGCCTTGTGGAGTGAGTGTGGCAACACTGCTTGAGCCCAGGGCCAGGCAGCAGTGCAGAGATTCACAGGCATGAGAACAGAAGAGAGTCCTTTTACTCTTGCGGTTGCTTGGAAGTGAAGCGGCAAGGCTCTCAGTGCTCCTTTGGGAGAAAGTGTGAAAGAAACACCATTCCACTCTGAAGGAGCACTGATAGAGTAGAGAGAGTAGGTGCTTTCAAAAGAAGTACTTACCCTGTCTACTCTCTCAGTGCTCCTTTGAATGGAAATGGCATTTCTTTTGTGCTTTCCTCCAAAGCAGCATCAAAAGCCTTAATTTCCAGGCATTCCTTTGGGGGAAAGAAAGGGCATGAGCAAGGCTGTTTCCCCAAAGGAGCACCAAGAGAACTGCTCTGGGGGAAAGGGCAAAAGAAATTATTCTTTACACCTGCCTCCCATTCATAACTTTCCTGCAGGAAATTTCAGTTTATTCTACTCTCCTGACACTTGAAGGACCTCAGCATGATATGCCATAGATCATTGACAAGCCTCTTTTCCTTTGCATTGGCTACTGGAAGAATAAGGAACAAGGGTCAACACTTGATGAGCAACTTTAAACAAATATTTGAATATTTAAATAAATATTTGAATATTTATATCTATATTTAAATATTTAAATCTTGAGTTAAGTCTTGAGGGTTTCAGACAACAAATTATATTTACAGGGGGTCCCTGGTAACGAAAAGGTTAAGCACCATTGTTTTATATTATTATTGAATATTATGCTTTGGGGGTATTGTATTATATTGTTGTTGTTGCTGTGTGCCTTCAAGTCATTTCTGACCTGGCAACCCTAAGGCAAACTTATTACAAGGTTTTCTGGGGCTGAGACTGTGTGACACATCCAAGATCACCCAGTAGGTTTCCATGGCTGAGCAGGGAATTGAACCCAGGTTTTCAGGGTCATAGTCCAATGACCAAACTACTACACCACACTGGTTCTCAAAAGAGGTACCCCACCTTTTTCCCAGAGCTAGTATTCAAAGTGATTTGCAAAATAAAAGAAATACAAATAAAAACACATTACATAACAGCATACAAAACATTACTTTTAAAAAGCAATTAAATTATTTTTATCTGTACTTTGTTTTAATCTACACTGTAAGCACCCTTAGCTCCTACAAGGGGATAAGGCTGGAGATGGATGGACGGATGATACTCTCTCAACATACACCATTGCCATTCTTTTCACATAATTCATTTTTGGAAGCATTCATATTATTTTCTTAGCATCTTTTTATCAAACCTTTCAGGTATTCTTACATGGCCCTTTCAGGGATCTCTTATCCAAATGCATACTCACTTACTTTTAGAAAAGAAGAAACTTTAGGGTATCTCAATTCAGATCTTTCTCCTGGACTCAACAACCGCATTTATCTGACTTACTGCAGATTAATAATAGCCATTTTGGAGTCAGGAAACAAACCGTTCCCAGATGTTTTGCTATGACAGAACAGAATATTCTGTAGTTGACACCAGCTTCTTACGCTGGTAATTCTTCCCCTACCCGGGTTCAGAGTTTTAAATAGCTAGGAACCCCAACCCCTTCATTGATCTTTCTCTTCTTCTCTTTCTCATTTGCGCTATGAGCATTTTAGTATAAGTCCCAAGGATTTTTTAAAAATAAATTCTGTTCCCAAAAGACAGATCATTTCCCCTAGCAAAAATAGCCCACTCTTCCTCTATGTAAGGATAGAGATAGCACAACAGGCATGAAGTGCTAGCTGTTTGCAGGCTTACTGCCATGGAAACTACCACTGCTCTAGAATAGCTGCAATTTACCCATCACATTTTGAAACCAAGCTGGTGCACAAGCTTAAATGATATGAGACTGAACAACCTGGAAAAATACCATCCTCTGATTTCAGTCATTGCCAGGTGTCTACTTCTGATAAGATTCAGCACAAGATGAACTCACCATACGATGTTGCACTGACTGCTAATTTGGAAAGCTTTCAAAAGGGATATGATAAATTCATGGAGGAAACTGTTGTTAGTGGCCTTGTAATCATGACAATTATATATTTGCTATTGTTGTCATCAGCCTTCAAGCCATTTCTGACTTATGGTGACTCTGAGGCAACCCTACTGCTGGGTGTTGTTGGCAAGATTTGTTCTGAAGGGGGTTGCCACTGCCATCTTGCCTTCCCCTGAGAGAGTGTGACTTGCCCAAGGTCACCCAGTGGCTTTCCATGGCTGAGTGGAAACCTTGGTCTCCCACAGTCCTAGTCCAATACTCAGACCACTAAACTGTACTGCCTCTTGTTGCTGTATATTACTTTCAGTATTAGTGTTCAACCCTGTCAATGCTGATGGCAGTGATGGTATCCATGGTATCCAAACTGATAACTGGTATTTTGAAAATCATAATTTTTTTCACATGTAACAAAGGGTATGGCGGCTATTTAAAAATCTGTCCATGCTTCTGGACATCCTTACTGAGAGGTTTTCCATACATCAAAGTTTATGGAATCACAGTGCGCAAGGCAGCTGCCTAGTTCAGCATCCAGGTAAATTAAGGCTAAAGGATCCACAAATTTAAGTTTCTAGCACAGGGATGGGGAAAGGAGGTATGCCAGCCATGTATGCTCTGTGGAATGCCATTTCAGCTCCCTGTGGTCCCCTAAAGCTCCCAGACCCCTCCCATTTGTTTTTTTAAAATACAGGATTTTTTTTCAAGGGAAAAAAAAAGCTCAAAACTGGTGCATAACATGATGCTACCTCCAGTTGTATTGGACACACTGGTGTAGCCCCCGGAAGGGTTCAAGCATGATAAATACCCCCAGATCCCTCCACAACAGCTCACACCTGATCTAGCCTCTGCTTGATGAGTTACAGTAAAGGAGAGCCCACTCATCTGCAATAATTGGATCCCTTGTCACACTATTCTTGCCATTAAGTGATTTCTCCAACTATTCATGTCAAGCACACAAGTACTCTTTTCTATGTGTAGAACAGCATTTGCTCTAAATCTGTGCTGTGCTGTTTATATTGCTTCAAGAAAAAAACTTAGCAATGTCAAGAGCTTTTACCTTGACCTTTTTGTGGCTTATGGTGGTTTGGGCACTTGAAGCTCTTTTGACAGAGCAGGGCTGGTGAGAGAATTGTCATTCTCAGCTTATGTTCAAAGCTCTCCTACAGTGCGCCCTAGTCTGGTATGACCTCTGCACACATGAATGCGAGATCACACAAAGCATCTCTTTCATTATAATCAATGGACACAATGGGCATGGGGTGTACACATTGCACTGGGGTTCCTGGATCGGAACTGCTGCATATATGATGGGCATACTGTACATGTTTTAGACCTCTGGCAGAAGTAATCTCTGTTCCGACAACCTAGAGTGAGTAAGATAGAGAAAGAGAAACAGGTGTCAGAAAGAAAGGGAAAGAAAAAAAGTTCTGGCTGCACCCACCACCAGCACGGAGTACTCCTAAGGGAAAGTGGCCCTCGACAGGAAAATAAGGCTCCTCATCCTGCACAACTTCAATTCAGTATGACTTTTCATCATTGAGAATGCTTGGGGATTAAGAGCTGTAGCTAATGATCTACAAAGGCTTTGAGAGTTCAAGGGATTGGCACAGGGAGTGAGAGCAGTGAAATAAGCCTACGGAAGAGCAAGTCTCAGAAGGAACCTTACCAACTCGCCACTCCTTGCCTCTCCTTCCAGGGATTTTGAATATTTATCCTCTGAACTGTCATGTTTACACACCTAATCCCACCATGTTTGCAAGCCTAAACCCAACAATGGAGGCCCAGGGAATGCTTGCCCAACATAACATTGTTTCCACAACCAAAAAATGGTTAACTGTAGACTGAGATGATAAAACTAATGGTGACTATACTTTCAAAGTCTAACCTGCTCTTCAGGAAACAATGATCAGAAATAAATACATAAAGACAATGGACTCTATTTCTGAGTGCAGTCAGAGTAAGTGGTGATTTTCTGAGTAATCCTCAATGAATGAATGAATCAGTTTGATTAAGACACTATAAAACAATTTTCCTGAAATAGTTCATTCCCTAGCAGCAGCATGGCATCTATATGTGATGGCATTTTAAAAAACGTGTTCCATTTTTCCATGCATATTTTCCCTACTGGTTGTATAACACATTGTTGCACACATACTGTTGTACTAATTGGTCCTCAGATTTATAAATGTATGAATTTCTCACTGCATATTGCTTGTGAATTGTGGGTAACCTTATATAAAGTGGTGAATTTATCTACCATCCCTATCTGCAATAAAACTAAATGCCGACACAAGGAAACGAGGGAAAGAAGAGGAGGAGGGGAGGAGGACATCACTGGGAAAAAATACAAATATGTTTGCAATGAACAATGAAAATCTCTTGAAATAGGAGACTCATTTCAACAATCATGAAAGCAATCACAAAAGAAGCTCTGTACCTTTTTATCTACTATGTTACATAAAGGTTGGAATGCTCTTCTAAGTTTTTTCCGTAAAAAACCCCCCACTGCTATCCCAATTCATTATTTAAAATAAGATTTAAAAGGAAGATCCTATGTGTCTGTGCCTTTTACCCTTCTCAGCTTCAGATTAGTAAACAAGATACTCCTAATTACTAAGAATGGACAGTGCAGTGGAAATTCTATATCGTTTTTAAAAAAGCAGAACTGGAAGACTCATCATAGTTATGTGCTAGTCATCTGACTTTCTAAAAATACTCAAATTACAGGAGAAGTGTACTGATCACAAGGTAGAAACAAATTGGGCCCTGGTATTTATTCATTCAATTACATTTTTATCTAATTGCTCTATTAAAAATGACAGAGCTCCAGATACCTGACAAATTATAAGTAAAAACCAATTAATCAATAAAACCATTAAAATTATCACAGTGATTGATAACAAATAAACAGATTTAAAGGCCAATTTGAAGTAATCTGTCTTCACACCTTTCCTAATAGCAAAGAAAGGAGAGACTGAGGGAAGGGTCCTTTAAGTGGGCCTCCAGATGCCATGGCATTCTCAAGAGAGCCTCTCTTTAAGGAAATCACATAGTTTGCTTGAACAATCAAATAAAAAGATCTTGATTTTGATGTTTCTTTAACTGGATGAGCAAACCAAACCCTGCCATCTTGAAATTGCTCCCATTAAAAATTTGATTTCATTATTATTCCTTCAAATAAAGAACATGGTATATTTAACAGATTGGCTCTCTCCACCCAAACATACATGCACTTCTGAATGACACATAACTATCTAAGCAGAGTCGAAACAATAGCCAAAACTGTTCGCCCACCTGAGAACAGACCCAGTGAGTTTGTGAAATTTACACAAATGTTGACTTACCTAATCCTCATTGATTTAGTGCTTTTGCTTTAACAACTGGATTAGAGCAGTTCTATTTCAGACAGAATGTCAAAGCTGTTGATTTATATTTCTTTGTTGGGCTATTGTTCTTCCAAGTTCATTTTTGTTCTGACCACAAACTAAATCATAGGAAACATTTAAAATCTTGTTTGTTTCCACTTGTCAATACTGCTGACACAAGTAAGTTTTCAATTGTCCCTGACCAGCAGCCACCCACTTTCATAATTTTTGTATCCATTAATTCATAAGCACTGAGCAAAACAGAATTTATTCTCAGGCACTCTCTTTACGTAACACCTTTTGGTCCCTAGGTGTGGATGCTCTCACAGTTGTGTCATTTGCCTCCAACTCTCATGGATTTTCCAAATACAGCCTCTGATGCTGCAATGTGAAAGAACATGACCCAACAGGATGCTGCAGCTGTTCCTCAACACTTATTCTACACTACAGTTGAATATGGAGCAGCAGCTTTTGCAGCAACGCCCAGCTAATAGCTTCTATTCTAGTTACTTGAGCAACATTGATCAAGGAAATCTGGGCCAAAAGAGCAGCCTAGCAAGATGGCCATTCTATTACTGAAGTTGTTTCCTTGGGCAAGATGTGTAGCTGTATAAGTCTGCAGAGAGGAGAGTTCTCAGAATCAATTGTACTTAAATATGACAATAGAAGACACTGTGATTTTAAATCGCACCTGAAAAAGCACCAATTACTTCACTGTTTGTAAAATGCGTGTTCCTGAAAACCCCTACCTATTCAGAGAAATTAGCAATGTGCGGATTTGTGTGTTTCCAACTGGGAACAGATAATAAAATTTGCATTTTAATGTGAGTTTACAAGATGTGTAGCACCTGAAACCACACACCCCTTTCTCCAGCTGTCTTTGTACATAATGCCTCTAAAAATGCATTGAGGAGATGAAAGTGCGCACAAAAATGCATATATTACAGGGAAATCATCACAAAACCACAATTTAACAGGAAAAATTACATGCAAAAATGTCTATATTTGGAAAAGTATGTATGGAAATATATGTACACCAAAATATATACCAAAAATATGCATGGATCATATAGACGAAACAATCACCACTTGATGGGAAAATTGGACACAATACATCCTGCCACTGCTGCTGCTCCTCCCAGTTACCAGCAAGCTCACTTTCTTATTGCTCTTACTTGCTATCAAGTTGACTTCTCTATGAACGAGAGACCTCGGAGATCTCTGGTCATCAACTGCCTTGCTCAGGTCTTGCAACCTCAGGGCCATGGCCTCCTTGACTGAATCAATCCACCTGTAGTGTACTCTCTTTTCTTCCTGGACTCCATATTAAAAATGAGAACTAGAGTGGAATTGTATTTGGTAGATTCATCTATCTACAGTTTTGACCACAGTGCTTAAAAAAAAAATGGTTTGTTTCAGCTGCAATAGCATATATGGATCCAGTGACTGAGAAGCAGAGATTCTTGAGAGATGCTTATAAAGTGTTTTCAAAAGAAGGAAACCTGCAGTAATTTACCATGGTGTATCAACCCCTCTCAGTACTGTCAGTGCTAAATATCATTGTATGTCAGCTATAAAACAACTGCCATCATCTACTGTGAATTTAGGTTGTGAGTCCTGAGTAATTTCTGATATGGAGGAGAAATGAAAATCAAGAAGGGAAGAGGTAAGGAATAGACCACCCTGGAATAAGGTCCAGGTGGCAGGCTGGTTGACAGGCATATCAGCTGACTCTGCATGCTACAAATTGCAACAGTTTTTTAGTTCACACATTATTTCCCATATTTATGAAGTTCTGGAATTCTGTATGGGAGTAACATCTTCATAAAAGGACTTATGTATGCAGAAAGTAGAATACAGTGATTCTGTTAAATCCATACCCAGTAAAGGGGTGCTATTATGTTACTGCAGTGGTTCTTAACCTGGGGTCTAGCAACCTCTGGGGGTCTGTGGAGCCCTCATATGGGTCTGCAAAGCCCTACTGCTGGACACCAACAGCAGCAACAGGGATGCGGCAATGTGGTGTGGAAGGTTTGCAGGTAATTAAACTATTCCCTTGTTTGCAAATGAGGGAGCAGTTTGGGCAGGGGCACACGTGCCAAGAAAATTTTTATGATAGGGTTGCCTCCTGTCAGTGGCACTTCATTGTTGTGTGCCTTCAAGTCACTTCTGACTTATAGCCACCCTAAAGTGAACCTATTACAGGGGCTGTGTCACAAGACTTGTTCAGAGGGAGTGTGTCTTTGCCTTCCTGTGAGGCTGAGAGATTGTGACTTGCCCAAGGTCAGCCAGTGTCTGAGTGGGGATTTGAATCATAGTCTCCAGAAGCCTTAAGTAAGTAAATAAATATTTGAATATTTAAATCTTGAGTTAAGTCTTAGGGGTCGCTAGGAAAAGTTATATTTCCAGAAGCTCTCTGGTAAAGAAAAGGTGAAGGACCACTCTGTTACTACATAGGGGAGGTGGCAAAGTGACTGATGTAAATTGGGATTGATGTGCAACAGGACTGACACACAACGAGACCGATATGGAACAAGACTCATGTGCATTGGTCGCATTGTGCGGTGGTCCCACTGTGCATCAGTCCTGATAAGCATTGGGATATTAGCTAGGGAGTGACAATGTGCATTGGTAGAGCCCCGACATCCTTATATGCTATTGCGTCAGGAGGCCCTTGCTGGTGTCCCATTATGCACCTTTGCAATTCACGAACAGGGTTTCTCAGTGCCTCTCTGCTATGTAGCTAAGTCTTTGTAAAGCTACATAATGTTTACTGTGATAGAGGATTCTAGCCTGTATCATCAAAACAGGCACATGCAAGAGGGAGGTATTAGCCAGCTTTGGGGTAGGGAAGGATCCTCAAGTTTTACAAACTCTTTAGGAAAAAAAGCAAGAGGGAAGGAGACCTCCTAAAACAACATGATGAAGGCCAAGCATGCTAATGTCAATTAGAAGAGAAAATCAGGCAGAGTAGAGAATAGGATCGGGGAATGGAACTGGAGAGGGAGATGGAGTTGGCTGGCTGGGAGTGGGCAGTGAAGATGGAATGGTTGGAGCAGCCCAGAAAGTTTTAAAATGCTGCCAATCTGCTGGTAGGGGAGCAGGAAAGGCTTGCTGAGAGAGATGGAAAGGGGGGGGGGGTAAGGAGAGGGGTGGGGAATGGGAAGTTATACTGTTCTGTTGCCTTCTTCACCTTTTTCTTCCATGTACAAGAGAAGCAAGCATAAAGAAGAAATAGACACAAAGATACAAAAAGGGTATAAAGGATCATCTCATTATGTTTTGGGTATGCTTAGCCAGGACAAGAGAAGGTTAAGAGGTGACATGATAGCCATATTTAAATATTTGAAGGAATGTCAAAGGGAGGATGGAGCAAGCCTGTTTTCTGCTGCTCCAGAGACTAGGACACAGAGCAATGGCTTCAAACTTCAGGAAAAAATATTCTATCTAAGCATTAGGAAGAACTTCCTGACAGTAAGAGCAGTTTGACAGTGGACTATGCTGCCTGGGAGCATGGTGAAGTTTCCTTCTTTGGAGTTTTTTTAACAGAGGCTGAATGGTCATCTGTTGGAAACGCTTTGATGGTGTATTCCTGCATAGCAGGGGGTTGGATTCAGTGGCCTTTGTGGTCTCTTCCAGCTCTGCGGTTCTATGATTATTTGGAAATATAATTTCCTACATCATACCAAGAATATCTTTTTAAATGTTTCCAGGGATAGCTGCTCATAGAATTCAACAGAAAAACCCAATATTTTAATCTACCTAGAACTAGTAATCATCATCTCCACTGATAGGTAGGTAGGTAGGTAGGTAGATAGATAGATAGATAGATAGATAGATAGATAGAAGACAGATATAGAACTAGGAGTTCAAATGGTCCTCAAACAGAAGCTATTACCACTTTAGCAAGGCCAGTCCTCACTTGTAGTAATTTCACATTCAGTCTAGGTCACTACAGGGTACAGCTATTGAGACTTGTATGGTTCCTTCTTATGCAAATCTGCTCCTGAGCAAACTAGAAAATAATATCTTTAATGAAGCAAAAGACAGGCCTCTCATATGGTGGAGCTACATTGATGACATTTTTATGGTCTAGATTCTGGCCCTTTCTGCACCTTACCTTCTTCCGGCGCTGGGGTGCGGGAATTGTGCGAGCAGCCTCCGGCGAGAGGCTCTCGAGTCCGGGGTCCTTCAGCTCCACATGAGCTGCCTGCTCATGCGAGAGCCCCGCCTCTTCCTTCTGCAGGACAGCCTGGGACTTTCCCAGGCTGTGCTGGGGCAGGAAGCACGACCAGCACGGCTCCGGAGGCTCTGCATGCCAGGTATGTGCGCACAGGACCTGGGAGCAATGCGTGATGGTGCACCATTTTCAGCTTCTAGCAGACAATGAAAAGGTGCACGATAGGCGCCTGCCAGCTCCTGGAGCATCGCGCGATTGTGAGTGCATCGTGCAGATCGCTCCTCACAATCGCACGATGCTCCAGGCCCTCTTTCACGTGGAAAATACCGTGCGAAAAGGACCTAAGAAAGGAAGACTTAGCAAACTTTATATCATGTATCAACTCTACCCATCCAATAAGCAAGTTTACATCTAGCAGCACAATTGAACATCAACACAACCCTTTCCTTGGTGACCTCCTCACCACTGAGAATCACAAAAGTGTCACAGAACTCCACAAAATCTACTGATGCTCATATTTACCTGAATTGGAGACCCTGCCCCTTATCTGCCACCTCACACCACTCAGCAATCCAAGATCATGCCCTTGTGATTCAAGCCATTACATAATCTGTGAGAACCTTTAGCAGACTGTTACTGTTAGTGGCACATTGATTGGCAGGACCTGCTGCATTAAATAACATGTCACCTGCCAGCCCTACAATCTTGTTCATGTGATTGAATGCAGACACACAGGATGCCATACACAGTACATGGTGAAAACAACTATTGATCTGGGTACATACTTCAGGAACCACAAGTCTGCAATCCTAACTAGCAAACTGGAACAATCACTGCTCAGGCACTTCAACTTGGAACATCTCAATGCCTCTCTGATTTGTCCCCGTTTGGTACTGAGATGCCATCTTCTTTAGGCATTTTGGACAAAAGGGAAAATTTCTGAATTCTTAGACTTAATATCGTAACACCACTTGGCCTCATCCTAGGGAATAATATCATCATCTATTGAAACCAGAGTGTTCTAGGACTTCCGGTCTGGCAATGGCGCCGTGACAAGGCTCTCCGTGAAGTTTCGCGTAAGGAGAACCTTTTGTCAGATGGCAGGAGAAGGTTGGTGATTTCATCGAACCAACTGAAGACCCCCTTGGTATAGAGGGAATGAAAAGGGGCTCCGGAGATCGGAATGCGCTTCCCAGCTTCCATCTAAGCAACAAAAATTGCAAAAGACAGCAGCTGACGGAGCGAGGGGGATTGGAGCAGCCACCACCATCTGACAGCACTCTGGCATACAAGCGGCGCCCACAGACCTTTTAAAAGAACTTTGACCGAAGAGCAAATATGAGGGTCCAGTTTTTCACCCTTGCAGAGACCTAAAGTCATCGAAAGAATTGAAGGGTAAGGAGTTCAGACTGAGAAATACTGTATTTGAGAGTGATTCTGAGAGGAGGAAAATGAGATGAACATAGCGAACGCTAGCGGGTAGAACATGTGTCTTGGGAGCCACATTTGAAAGCTAGCAAAAAACTTTTGACTTTTAAATTCTGTCCACTTTTCCATATGGCTTACATGTTTGGATAATCTTTTTGAATACCTTATTTTTACAACAGACATAAGACTTTGGATTAGAAAACTCTTAGTTTTTGAATAGACAGTAACACTCGGAAAAGGAGAAGAGGAGGATTTTTTATAAGAAGGAGATATAAGGACGAGGGACGAAAGAGAGATGATGTGACAAAGTGACTTTAATGGCGACTGCTGAGACGAGGATTGGATTAATTTAAGACCGGGTGGATTATAATCATAAACTTTAAAAATTTAAAAAGACTTTTATAAATTGAATGAAACAAGAAATATTGCAAGAAATAGAAAAGAGACAGATTAGAGACTTGGGACAATAAAGACTGATTAAAGATCGTGGATGAGAAGGAAGGAGAGGACAGCGGCGGAGTGAAACAACAGAGCAAGAAGGAAAACGGAACGAGGGGACTGAAGCAGTTTGCCATTTGATAGCAAATTGATTGGTATTTAAGCACATAAACATTGCAGGACAGCAAAGATTATACAGAACATAATAGTGCACAAATTATATAATATTGTCCCAGATTTCCTTTCTTCTATTGATTAATGATAAATTTGTGAGATGGATTTTTGATTGTTGATTATAGAGTATATACTGATTACTGATTATTTAATGAAATATATATAGTTAATAAGCTTATATATGTTAATAAGCTTTTTCTAATGAAATTTTTCTGAAGGAAATATTATAACAATATTATAATAATAGAAGAATATAATAATAGAAGATTAAACTTGGGTTAATTAATTGGTAATTAATTTGATTAATAATAGTATCTATACAGATTGAATTGATTTATAGAGGGTATATTATAGCTATTTATGATAAAAGAACTTCTAAAACCTATCAAATTACCAATATTTTCAATCTGGGCAAGCCCTACGGATACTAGGAAGACGTCAAAAGCCGCAAAGATGACTTCACAAACTGCTATTACTACTCAACGAAAACTATCTTTAGAACCACTATCAAAACCGGAACAGTCTAAATCTGACCAGTACCAACTTACATTATTGGAAGAGATCAGAAACATAAAATTAGAAATAAGACAAGAAATGAAAGACCTTAGAAGTGAAATGAAACAAGACTTTAAGACAGAATTGAAAAGAATAAAAATAGCATTGGGAGGATTACAAGAAAACTTAAAGATTACTCAGAATTGGGTAACAACACTTGAAACAAAGACAAAAGAGATGGAAGAAACTATAGAAAATTTGACAAGACAACAAGATCGACTTCTAGATGAAAAAGCATTGGCGAATTTGAAAGCAAGAGAGAATTACATAAACATTAGAGGACTGACGGAACAGAAAGAGGAAAATTTATATGAGAGATTGATCCCACCTTTAGCAGAATATTTGAATATATCCCGTGAAAAGATGGAGTGGGAAATTGATAAAATGTTCAGGATAGAATCAAGAATAGCGAAAGAGAGAAAATTACCATGTGATGTCATGATACAACTGGTACACAAGAAAATGAGAGAAGAAATAATCCAAAAAAGCCTGGAGACTGATCTTGTAATTGATAAAATTAAAGTCTATATATATAAAGATATACCTCCAAGGATTTTAAGGAAGAGAAACAAATAGAGATTCTTAACAACCTTTCTAAAACACCAAAATATATTGTATCGATGGGGAAAACTAGAAGGCATAAGTTTTCGGTTTCAAGAGAAACAGTTCAAAATTGATACTGTACAGGAAGCAAAAATATTTATGAAAAGGTACAGGAAAGAACAATGGAGATGCAAACCACAACAAGAAGAAGAAGGTAAAGAAAGAATACAATTTGAGACCAGAATGAAAGATGTCCCAGAATGAAAAAGTGATGAAGAGGAAGAAGTAACAGGAAACGAGATGGATAATGATGAAAAATCAGATCTAGAAGAAGAAAATAATTAATCAATAATTGAATTGGTACCTTTAAAGAATGAACTTGAAAATTCTTTCTTGGAACATTAAAGGAATTGTAACCCCCCAAAAAAGGAAGAAAATATTTTACTATACAGAGAAGAAAAAGCTGGATGTAGTATGTCTACAAGAAATTTGTGTACCATTGGAAAAAATTCATCTGGTTCGACATACAAAATTAGGAAAGGAATATGTGGTGGTCCCAAACATAAAGAAAAGAGGGATAGTGTTATATGTGAACCCAAGAATAAACTCTAAAGAAATCTTCAAAGACGAAGCAGGACGATATATCGCTGTTGAAATTAATTGGCAAAATCAAAGAATACTGATAACTGGTATATACGGTCCACATAAAAAACAGGAAAACTTCTATAAAAAATTGAACAAAAAAATTGCTGACTTATTTTATAATAAATTAATATTTCTAGGAGATTGGAACGGGGTGATAAACCCAAAATTAGATAGGAAATCAGGGGAAAAAAATAAAAGAAAAACAAGGGAAACTTCCTAAATCATTCGATTTTATGATAGAAAACTTTGAATTAATAGACACATGGAGATATTTATATGGTTTAGCCAAAGATTAGACTTTCTATTCTGAATCCCATGTGTCATTATCACAAATAGACATGTTTTTAATTTCTAATTCCCTAATTCAAATGGTTGTCAAACAAGAGATACTACCCTGAAATTTTTCAGATCACAATCCAGTGTTATTGGTCTTAAAACAAAGGCCAGAAAGTACATTTAATTGGAGATTAAAAGAGAAGCTATTACTTGAAGAGAAATTAGTAAATACAATTAAGAACCAGATAAAATTGTACTTTGACAAAAATCTTAATAAAGAAACCAAATTTGTGACAGTCTGGGATGCCAGCAAAGCAGTTACCAGGGGATACCTTATCCAATGTAACACTGAGATAAACAGAAAGAAAAGAGAGAATGTTCAGAAACTGAATGACGCAATGAAAAAGAAAGAGGAAAGACTAAATAAAGATCCAACAAATAAAGAACTGCAGGAGGAAATTAAAATAATACAAAAACAATTAGAGACTCAGATAGAAATGGAACTTAATGAAAAAATGATTTATGCCAGACAATATCATTTTGAATGGGCAAATAAAGCAGGGAAATGGCTGGTGTGCAGATTGAAGAAGAAAAAGGAGAGGACGTTGATTCATTAAAGAGTGGTGAAATGATATATACAGATCTTCAGCAGATAATGAAAATTTTTACAAATTATTACGCAATGTTATATAAAAAACAAAATCCATGACGGATTGATCGAAACATATATTGCTGACCAAGATTTGGCAACATTATCAGAGGAACAATGGGAGAAGTTAAATAAACCAATCACGTTAACAGAAGTGTTGGAAGCAATTCAAAAAGCAAAAAAAGGGAAATCCCTGGGACCAGATGGTTATACAGTTCAATTTTATAAAACCTTTCAACAAGAACTCACACCCATATTACAAACTATCATGAACGATGTATTAAAAGGGACTATCCCAGATACATGGAAAGAGGCCAATATAATTTTAATTCATAAAGAGGGAAGAGATCTGCTTGAAGTTAAAAATTATCGACCAATTTCATTATTGAACACAGATTATAAGCTGTTTACAGTGATATTAGCTAATAGATTAAAGGAAGTTTTAAAAGATTTGATTTCAGAAGAACAAGCTGGATTTCTGCCAGGAAGACAAATAAAGGATAATATGAGGAATATAATTAATATTTTAGAACTTTGCGAGAATCGCCCTCAGAGAAAATTAACTGCTCTTTTTTTAGATATCGAAAAGGCTTTCGATACAGTAAACTGGGAATTCCTAATTAGTGTTTGTCAAAAAATGCATCTGGGATTGATCTTTATAAATTGGATAAAGACTATCTATTCTACACAGTATGCACAAACAATAGTTAATGGACAGAAAGCTGACAAATTTAAAATACAAAGAGGTACACATCAGGGTTGCCCTTTATCCCCATTGCTGTTTTTACTCGTAATTGAAGTTCTGATATTAAATATTAAAAATAATAATAAAATAATAGGAGTTAAGGTACAAGGCAAGGAACATAAGATACGCGCATTTGCACATGATCTTGTGGTAACTCTGGAGAACTCAAACGAGAATTTAAACATTTTGAAAAATACCTTTAAAAATTTTAGCAAATATTCTGGTTTAAAGATTAGTAAAGAGAAAACTATGATATTGACAAAGAATACGACAGAAGAGGAAAAAAATCGAATAGCAGAAATTACAGGATACACAATAGCATCAAAAGTTAAATATTTGGGTATTACAATTACAAATAAGACTTCAGACCTCTTCAAAAATAACTATGAAAAAATATGGAAAACTATTTCAAAGGATTTAAAGAATTGGAGTAATCTAAGAATATCATGGTTGGGGAAAATAGCAACAGTTAAGATGTCAATACTTCTGAAAATTCTTTACCTATTCCAAACCATCCCTATTATTCAAAATGATAAGATCATTAAGGAATGGCAAAAGGAAATTTCTAAGTTTATATTGGGTGGAAAGAAGCCAAGGGTGAAAATGAAAATAATGGAAGATGTTAAAGAAAGAGGAGGTCTTGCATTACCAAATTTGAGACTATATTATCATGCTTGTTGCCTAAATTGGATACAAGATTGGATCAAACTAGAAAATACTAAACTATTAAGTATAGAAGGAGATGGGCTTTGGCTAGGTTGGCATTACTATTTATGGTACAATAAAGGGAAAAGTAATAAAGATTTTAATTGTCACTATCTAAGAAAAGCATTATTAAAAATGTTATAAGATCCTGTATGAAAACTCCAAACTGGGTTTCCCCCCATGAAGCTTTTTATAAGAAAGAAAATATTTTATTCGACAAATGGATAAAATATGAAGATATGGTGGAAAGACAACAAGAACAAATTAAAATTAAATCTCAGCAAGAAGTGAATGAATCTGGTATAAAACGTCATTGTCTCTTATACAGGCAATTTAGAGAAAAATTAAGAAGTGACATTAAACTCAATGCATATCAAATTAGGGATGAGGAATTAAATGCAATATTATGTTCAGGAAAACCCAAAGCTGTCTTCTCTGTCTATGAGGTTCTAGTAAAATGGTATACAGAAGAAGAAATTATCAACCATCATTGTTAAAATGGGCCCAAAATTTCTCTCATCCAATCTCGATGGAGCAATGGGAGACAACTTGGCTAAAAACAATAAAGTATACTGTATGTCAAGATATTAGGGAAAATCTGTACAAGATGTGTTTACGGTGGTATTTAACTCCTCCAAAAGTGGTGAAAATGACTAACAATTGCTCTAACAAATGTTGGAAATGTGAGCAAGTGATAGGATCTTTTTATCATGCATGGTGGACTTGTAAAATAGTGAAAGAATTTTGGAAGTTGATTCATACACGAATAGAAAAGATGTTAAATATAAGATTTAGAATGTCTCTTGAAATATATATGCTATCAATGATGGAAGATGACCTAGAAAAAAAAGCGGATAAACAACTATTCTATATGGTAGCAACAGCAAGAATGGTTGTAGCACAAAAATGGAAAATGAAAAAGATGCCATCAATAGAGTGGGAAATGAAATTATTTGATATAATCCAAATGGATAAATTAACATGTATATTGAGAGGGGAGAGTAAAGAAAGTTTTATAAAACAATGGGAAAACACAATAAAGTATTAAAAGAATTCATGGAACAATATTAAAATGGTGAACATAGATTTCTGAAAAATACTCAAGGATTAGAGATCAAAAAAAGATTGTAGGACCAAGATCGAAGTAGAAAAATGAGTAATCTGTTCTAAAGTCGAAGTTGGAAGTACTATAAAAAAGCAATTCTAATATGTATATATGAGTAAATAAGAGTTGAGATAAATTAGAATGTTAAGAAAAGATTAATGCGAAAGCAATATGTAAATCTTTTTTTTAGGGGTTTTTTTTTGTACCTTTGTATGTTCTGTATGTTTAGTTTTTTGTTTTTAAAATATTTGTATATTTGTTATGTTTTCTCTTCTTTTTATTTCATTGTTGTTGTTGTTCTTGTTTATGTGGATTTTAAACAATAAAGCTTTAAAAAAAATTTAAAAAAAAAAAGAAAAGAAAAGAAATCAGAGTGTTCTAATCTGCTGCCCTGAATGCAGCTCAGGTTCATCACTAGCAAATTGTGAAGCCAAAAAGTCCCCAGAAGTCTGGGACAACAGAAATATTGTTTGGATATTACAAAATAACCCAAGAACCAATGAAGTATTTAAGTATTTCCAAGTCTCAGGTCCCCATCTTCAGATCTCAAATCGAGTCTTAAGTCCTTGCAAGACAATTCAAGTCAAGTCTCAAGGTGAGTCTCAAGTCTGCTAGCCAACTTTAACCAAAAAAAAAAGAAAAAAAAGGAGGTGATGGTGGGATGTGTATGGGGGTTAAATTTCAAAAACTAGAAAGCTCCATCCTGTCACTCCCTTTCCCACCTTGCTTCAGTGATGCTTCAGCCAGACTTTACACCCCTTCCCATCAACATCAATCTTCCTCCTCTTCTCTCTCTCTCCTGTCACTTCCTTAAAGTTTAAACCCTTAAAGACAGGTTTAAAGTCTGGCTGAAGCATTGTTGAGGCAAGGCGGGAAAGGGAGCGACAGGATGGGGCTTTTGGCAGGCAGAAGAGAGAGAGAGGGGGAGGATTGAAGATTGACATCAATGGGAAGAGGTTTAAAGTCTGGCTGAAGCATTGCTGAGGCAAGGTGGGAAAGGGAGTGACAGGATGGGCTGTCGGCAAGATAGGAGATGGAGAGGGGGGGGGTGAGAACCAGTCAAGCAAGAGCTACAAACTCTCTGGGAAAGAGAAATGCCTGAATGTGGAGGGGGAACTGTTTTGCTTGCTCTCAAGGAAGCCAGTGGGATGGTAATGCAGCCTCTGGCAGCCGTGAGAGAGTGAGGTGTTGGTTCCTTTTGGAAGTGTTCTCTGCCCTTCCATGGTTTAGGGGTTTGATCAAATCCCGCTTACTTACAAGGAAGCCACTGGGATAGGTATGCTGCCTCCACCAGCCATTAGAAAGTAGGGTGTAGCTTCCTCTCAGAAGTGACCTTCCCTGACCTCCCGTCACCCCCATGTTGAGACCACTTCATGCCCACACTCACTGAAAAAACTGCAGCTCCCTTTTTTCCTCTCTCCAATCTTCCTGCGCTTTTGCTTTCCTATAAATGGCTTCTCAAAAATGCGGGAAAGAAGAGAGAGGCACAGAGGTGGGGATAAGGAGCATGCACAGCTCTTATTGAGTCATCAACAGAAAATTCCCTCACTACTGATTGGAAAAAAGCTGGAGGGGGAGGTGGGAATACCAAAGGCAGCAAGGCAGTCACTAAAAATAAATGACTCACAAGCTGAGTCATGTCAGTTCATCATTTATTGCCAAGTCAGTTAAAGTCAAGTTCCTGAAGTGACTTGAGTCTGACTCAAGTTCAAGTCAATCGACTCAAGTCTACATCACTGCCAAGAACTACAGCACCACCTCCCACCACCTCCCAGCACTTCTGCCCCATCTGGAAGGACCCTGAACTATCCCTTGAAGCTACCATTAGTTCCACAATGGAAAGCAAATCAATGCTGGTGTAAAAGCATATGTTGAGTTACAAGTGGTCTAATAGCCTTCTATATCATGGCAACCACGGCACAGTCAGTCCCAGTTGAAACAGTACTCACTCACACCCTGTGTTGAGACATGAGGCATTGCAGATTGATGCTGAAGAGAGTGGTTGTAAAGTGGAGGATGCCAATCAAGATTCATCACTCAGCTCAAGAAGCAACCGATCTACCTTTGTCCTCCCTGCCCTCACTCCCAGCTGTGTGTGTGTGTGTGTGTGAGAGAGAGAGAGAGAGAGAGAGAGAGAACCAGAGAGAGAAGGGGGCAGTTGGGACAGATGGCCAGACAGATACAAATAAACAAATAAGAAAAACTATATATTCTAAATGTATTTGTTGCTGTGTGCCTTCAAGTCATTTCCGACTTATGGCAACCTTAAGGTGAACCACTCATGGGGTTTTTTGGGGGGCTGAGAGTATGTGATGTGCCCAAAGTCACCCAGTGGATTTTCATGGCTGAGTTAGGAATTGAACCCTGATCTCTAGGGTTGTAGTTGAACACTCAAACCACTACACCACACTAGCTCTGTGCCAAATGTATAGCAGTAGTAATAAACAAAGCTTGCAGTTTGCGAGTATAGGTTAGCTCCCAGCTACTAACTGGAACACCTAAGCCCTTTCCGCACCAGGCAATTAGAACGAGGCAGTGCGTCCTCTCATGGAGGTCGTCTGCACCTTGGAGCGGACTAGGAGTGGACTACTTACCGGAGATCTGCACCTCAGTCCGCTCCAAAACAACCCCAAGTGGTCCTCCAGTGTGCTTTCTAAAGACTGCAAAAAACAGGTCTTTATTTTCGTGGAACACACCATTGCATTCCTGCTCCCTTGTGCAGATTTGCAGGCTCGCAGCAATGCGAGCCTGTGATCTGCGGAGGGCGGGCTTTAGACGTGGTGAGCTTCAGCGGTTGGTCAGGACCCACGACCAACTGGAAGCCGCCATTTTGGAAACTGGAAGCCGCCGTTTTGGAAGCTGGAGCAGTGCAGATCTACAGACCTCGCACTGCTCCGATTCGCCCTGGACCAGAAGGAGCCCTGCGGAAGGGCTTCAGGGACAGTCCGCGTTGCTTTGGACCCCAGAAGAAGCGGTAGGTAACGGCACGGAGTGATTCCCTCGCCTCATGTGGAAAGTGCCCTAGTCTCCCTTCTTACAGTTCTTTATGTTTAAAATGGACTTGGACTGGATAGGCCTTCAAGGGCAGGAGATCTTCAACTGTCTTCCCTTCTTAAGGAAGGACACTCCACTTCACCTACAGGAGGTGAGGCATAAGGTCCTCTCCTCTCCACCAGGCACCTACACCACTCTACGATGTGGCCTGTACATGCAGTTATGGGAACCAACCTTTCTCTGGGTTTTAGTTTGAAGGGGAAGAATTTTCCTCTTCTTCCTGGGGAGGAATGAAAACTGGGGATTTCCATGTCAATCCTCCTTTTTCCATTCTCCACTAGCCTACCCTCCAACATTTCACAGGCCAAGTAACATTGGACTGTGGTCAAGATGGTAAAACTTTTTATTGAGGAAGAACACAAGCCTAAGTTCCCTGAAGGCACCAGATCCAATATGACTTTGGAAGCTGAGCATGGTCTGCCTCATCAGTGTTTATATGGCAGACCACCAAGGAATACCAAGTTCTGTACACTATATTTTGGGGAAGGCCATGGCAAACAACCTCTAAGAATTTCTTGGTTAAGTCTCAATGAGTCTCAACTCTATGAAATTCATCAGGTTTCCATAGAATCATAGAGTTGGAAGAGACCACAGAGGTCATCCAGTCCACCCCCCTGCCATGAAGGAACACACATCAAAGCACTCCCAACAGATGGCCATCCAGCCTCTGCTTAAAAACCTCCAAAGAAGGAGACTCCACCACACCCCAAGGCAGCAGATTCCATTGCTGTACAGCTCTGACCATCAGGAAGTTCTTCCTGAGGTCCAGGTGGAATCTTCTTTCCTGTAGCTTGAATCCATTGCTCCTTGTCCTAGTCTCTGGAGCAGCAGAAAACAACCCTCCTCGACATGACATGACAGACGACTTGAAGGCACATACGCTGGAGTAGATTGCTTTTGTCTGAGCCTACTGAGAAGGGAAAGACTCCATCCCCACCTCTTGTCTCCCTTCTGCTGAATTAATTGAGTGTACAATTACTTTTCCACTTTGGAACTCAGTTTGCAGCAGTTGAAGTAAGCTAAGGACAGGGGCGGAAATGCAAAGAGGAAAGAGAAACTGGGACATTTTAAAAACAGCTGAAAAAGTGGGATGACAGAATTAATTACTGTCAGAGGGACAGTCAGAGAGTACACTCTAGTGACTCCTGAGTGTCTTGAAAGAGAAACTGGGACATTTTAAAAACAGCTGAAAAAGTGGGATGACAGAATTAATTACTGTCAGAGGGACAGTCAGAGAGTATACTCTAGTGACTCCTGAGTGTCTTGAAACTGTCTGTGCACCAGCTTTTAGTTTCCTTCCTTTGTGGAAGTCCCTTAACAATACTGCCATCTCTGAAGGTGTACGAGAAACGCCTTTGGCATACAGAGAGACAGTAATCGAATGGGTGTGATAACTGTTCAAAAGACAAGGGTTTGTTGTTGTGCATGTGCTCTTTCCCATACCTTTGCCACTAATAATCATTTAAGTGCTTTATAGCCTTTATTGCTTTTGCTTCACAACAACTTTGTGACTCATTCAAGTGGTTCCCAGGAGGAGCGGAGGCCAAGAGACAGTGATTTGCCTAAGGCCACCCAGGGCATCCATGGGAGTCCTGGTATATAACGTCCACAGACACTCTTATGTCAGTTCCCAGATTTTCTTTTTAAGCATCTCATGCAGCAAACCTCCATTTTTTTTTATTTTTTATTTTGAAACACAAACATGTTTAGAAAGTATTCAGGTTTTGGGGTGGCAGCATTTTCGCACGGGGCCACCTCTGTGAAAGAAACTCCCAGAAACAGTCTGGTGTTGATCTGGTGCTGTGCATATGCTCTTTTGAATGAGAACCTATAACAATAATGAGAACACCTTCTTCTTTAGAAAAGTTCTGCTGGGTCAAAGTAAAGTCCTGTCTCATCCTGCGTCCCCTTTTCCAGACTAGCCAACCAGATACCACAACGCTGGAAGCCCCCTGACTAGGACACCAGGCCAGAGCCCCCTCCTTCCGTAGTCCCCCAACAGCACATTCCACACGGGCACTCTACCAACTGCTTCGCAGGGGCACACAAACACAGGCACACTAAATCCACAAACTCAGGCCGTTTCCGCACTAGCCTGTTATAGTGCTATTGTTCCACTTTCAACATCCTATGGAATCCTCAAGGCCCCTCCCTAAACTGCAAACCTCAGGATTCCATAGGACGTTGAAAGTGGAACAATAGCACTATAACAGGCTAGTGCGGAAACGGCCCCAGTCTTCATTTTGTTTCATTTGTTTCTTCATACTTCCATACCCTCAAACTGTCCCGATTTGGCAGCGACAGTCCAAATTAATCCTCTATCAACCCACTTTTTCATCTGCTTTTAAAATGTGCCATGTTCCCCTTCCTCCTCATACTCTCCTCCTTTGTCCTTGTCTTACATCAATGGCTGCAAACTGAATTCAAAGTCCAAAAGTAATTTGCTCTCAATTAATTAACTCAGCATGGAAGAAAGGACAAGAGGGAAAGGAATCTTGTCCTTCCAAGTAGGCTCAGGCAAAAGCATATTGCTGCAGCCTCTCCTAGTTGTGTGTGTTCTCCCTCATTAATAACTTTTTGTCACATTGATTCCCTTCAGCTGGCGCTTGGCCATGTGTGTCCCAGTTTTCATTTGTAAAATAATGGAGGGTATCCGCTTCTTATTCTGTGGCAGAGAACTGGGTCAGAGGAAGACCTGTTATTTCTCTTTAATAATAAGACAAAGGCCATTTCTGCACTACACGGTTACAGTGCTATTATTCCACTTTCGGTATCCTGTGGAATTCCGGGGTGTGTAGTTTACTGAGGCCAAAGAGCTCTCTGGCTGAGAATTGCAAAGGCCCCTCCCTAAACTGCAAGCCCCAGGAGTCCATAGGATGTTGAAACTGGAATAATAGCACTATAACCTTGCAGGGTGGAAATGGTCTCTGTTTCAGTCTGCTAAATATGCGCCTGGCATTCTCGGCCTGGCCTGTAACAATAGGCACCTGAGTCTGACCTACCTCCTTGGGAGCTCAGGCACACCTCCTATTGGAGGCCACTGTGCGTACACACTCTGAGAGCTGGGGAGAGATAGGCCACTGTTTATACAAGGATTAGGGCACTCCATCTGAAAACATTGCACAACCAGCTGAAACCGATTATTTTCAGGACTAGAGTGGAAGGAAGCAGGTCTTTTAAATGCATACCAGGCCCCTTGGTTTTGAAATGTGGAAGTCTACGATTAGACATCTTGTCTCCCCAAGATTGTGTAACATG
This sequence comes from Cyclura pinguis, assembly GCA_030412105.1. NCBI lineage: Eukaryota > Metazoa > Chordata > Lepidosauria > Squamata > Iguanidae > Cyclura > Cyclura pinguis. The sequence continues at coordinate 92,813,897 of CM059600.1, read as the reverse complement.
TGCTTCAGCAGGATGTATCTTTGCTGATGTGAACTGGCGTAAGCGTGACGGAGATCGACAGGCTGTTTCTTCAAGGGTCCATTTCAACAGGGACACGTTATATAATCTGTTTAGAAATTTGTTCAGTGTAACAGCAACCATGATGCCCAGGTTGCTTGACACAGGTGTTTAGTGCGGAATGTCCATGGCATACTACAGTGGGCCCTCCATTTTTATCAGGGTTTGGGGTGCAGGACCCTTGTGAAAGTGGAAAAATCACAAACAACTCTCCCCTGCAACCCCCTCCCATTCCCTCCAGAGCTCCCGCTCCCATTCCTTTGCCTTTTGTGTGCTGGGGCCAGAGGCAACGGGATGGGAGGGGAAGCTCTGGAGGGGAGAAGTGAGCCTTCCTTCCCCGTTCTGTCGCCTTTTGCCTTGGCGTGAATTTTCAGTGCCAGGGTCAAAGGCAAGGGAATTGGGGGAGGGGTTCTCCACAGGGGAGAAGGAAGGCTTGTATGAGACCCCCCCCCCTCATTTTGTTTCCTTTTGTCTGGGTGCTTGCCTTCCTTCTCCACATTCAGCAAAATGCAAGGGAATGGGAGGAGGAGAATTAGGGGGAGGCGTGCACGGCTTGTGCATCATCAAATTCATGAAGGTCAAATCAGCAAATGTGGAGAGAGGACTTGTATACATACACGTTTTATGAGAAGGAGATAACTAACATGGCATTGTGGTTGAGCAACAAGAGACAAACTGAAGGCATTGCCGTCCTAATTCGAGTTCTTCCTCATCCATTAAATTTTCCTTCAGTCCTCACATTTCTAGTGTTGCAGTAAATTTAAAGCTTCACTTGAGCATTAAGAAATGCAGTTTGGCCACCGAAAGAAAAAGAGCAGGCAAAGTGACCAAAGGAAAGTGAACACGGCAAGCGTAAGAGTTCAAGGTACGAATGATTTTCAATGTCTCGCTCTGTGACGAAGCCGACGGGAGGGGGCCTTGACGACGGAGCCTCCTTGGCAACGGAGAGTGTTTGAGCCGATTGGCTGGTGAAATGGAACCTTGGATAGCCCAGGGGAGGGGCTGGCGGAAAGAGGAAAATAACGGATTTTAACTGTCGGGGGAGCGATCGAAGGGGAGTGTGATTTGTGGTGCGTTTGGAGAGGCTGGAGATTCGAAGAGCTCTGTGGGAGAGAGAACTGAGAAACTGGGTGTACGAGAGATAGTGAATGAATTGAAAAAGAGAGAGAGAGAGAGAAGAATGGTGTGCTGTTTATAAACATTTAGATACAAGACACGTTTAAAGCAACAGTGTCACAATAGATGTCTGAAGTTCTGTGTTCCTTAAAACAGCGTCACAGAGTCTTATTTTGAATCCTGGAATATACACGCAACCAATAATATCATCTTGACTTTAGTGCCAATGGTACCACAGTCTTGGAAAATATAAATCACTGCTGATCCTTACATCTGGGAGAAGGGCAGATTTAGGGAAGGCAGTAAAGGGGGAGAGTCCTGAAAGGAAGAAGCCAAGGGGGGACAAGAGTGAGGGAGGGTCTGTGTTCTCAGAGAGGGAGAACTGAGGCAGCCGCCTTTGTCCCGGCCCTGGCTTGATGCAGAGATCTCCCGGGCTGTTCAGTTCTGATCACAAAGAGGTGTCAGGCTGGGCAGGCCTTGAGTGCGAGGCTTGGGTCCCTTTCACACTTGCGTTTTCGTGTTGTGACACTCTCCCACCCTGCAAGCCAGAAATGTAGGGACTGAAGGAAAAATTCACTGAGGAGCAGAATTCTTATCTGAGGGCAATGCCTTCCTTTTGCTCCCTTGTAGGTACATCCCTGCATGGCATCACCATGCATTTGCACTTCTCCCATGTTTAGCCTGTACTTCTCTCCTTTCCCCCGTCACCATAGGAAGCCATGGTTGGCTGCCTGCCTGCAGAAGGGTATCGTGAGTGGCACTTGCCTTTCTTCTGCAGTGCAACCGGCCACTTACCGTGCTGCACTAGGGAAGGAAGCACCTAAATCATCCCTCCTCCCTTTCACGAAGCCACCGGCAATGGGAGTTTTGCACAATCGGGGGCCATTACTGGATTTTTTCCATTAGTGGAATATCCCGCAACCACAATGGTTGGGGACATGTTGGCAGCAGGACTGCAGTGATGTTGTGTGAAAGCATGACTTGTGGACCACTGGCGATATGTCCCCATCGCGGGACAGTGATGTTATGCAGAAACAGCCTTAGCCTCTACAGGTGCACTGAGTGCTACTTGTCCATCCTTTTTAAAGAGGTCTATTCGTGATGTGATCAGTGATATACTGAGCAGGTAAACTTTTCAGTTTGATTCCCCACTTGACCCTGGAAACCCACTGGGTGAGCTTGGGTGCATCACACACTCTCAGCCCCAGAAAACCCCATGATAGGTGTGCCTTAGAGCTGGTATAAATCAGAAACGACTTGAAGGCGTACGACATCAACAAACTTTTTAGAGCACATAATACCTTCGCTATAACTATTGCCATAGATAGCATTTTATGATCATGATATTTTTTTAAAAAAAATAGTTTAATTAATGCTAAAATGCTTTTATGGATACAAATACGTGGTGGCTTTCTGTTCAGTAGTTATGAAATTGTAAGTTGGACTTAACAATCTCATAACTGCTTGGGATTTGCATTTATGGTTGTTTTTGACCAAACATGCCCCCTTCCCCCCCAAAAAAACTTACAATTTCAGTCCGGTAGCATCTCTTCTGAAACGTTTCCAAGGCACTGCAGATTGGGGAGATGGTGTCTGCCGTGCTCCCCCTGTTGCAGGGCACTTGGAGACAGGCAGCTGCAGTGGGACTCCAGGGAGTCTCTCAAGCTCTCTGTTCTCATTGCATCCTGCACTCAGGTGAGTGCTGCAGAGTTCATTTTTCAGGCACCCCAATCTGCAGTGCCTCAGAAACTCCTCAACTGAGGTGCTGCTAGACTAAAAAAAAAAAGTAGGTTGGTGGGAATAGCATTGTCAGACATAACTATCACAAGGGAACTCCATTGTTGTAGTTTTATTTGACAATGCAGGATCTCATCCCCACATATTTGTACAATCTGAAAGTATTAATTCTTAATTGAAAGAGTGCCACATCACTAAAACAGCCCTGTTAATTTTAAAATGAAATTCTTCTTATGTGAGTTGGACCTTCCCAACCATAGCAACTCTTTCACATCCCCTGGTGTGGATAAAAGTGAGACAAACATGCAGAAAATGTGTGATACCTCTGAGAGCCAAATACCCTAAAGGTACCAGGTCCTGTCTGATCTTGGAAGCTAACTGAGATTAGCCCTTGTTAGTACTTGGATGGGAGACAGCCAATGAAAAGCAGGTGTTGTAGGGCAGGTTTCAGAGGAAGGAACTGGGAAAACTACCTTTGAGTATTCCTTGCCTAAGAAAACCCTATGAAATTCATGGGGTCACTGTAAGTCAACGGGCAACTTGAAGGCACATCCACATCCACACCCACACACCTGAGAGTACAGAAATCTACTGCAATTCTGCTTCTGGGTTACAGTGGAAAAGCAAATATTCATTTGTACCAGAAGCCATCCATTTGGAAACAGCCCTGGTAAATCTAAGTATATATCATATAAGTTCCTGTGCCAAATCTTTTGAAACTCCCGTTACTATCATTGAGTCTTGTTCTGTGAAGTATAATGCACCGTATCACTGTAATAGCTACAGGACAATGCACATTGGTCCTGCCTCCCACCCTTAGGTTGGCTCTACTAACAGCCAGAGTGTGACAGTCACCTCAGGCAGCAAATCTGGGATATCATGAAAGGGCAGCAAATTGTTGGTTATTCCATATTGTCATTACTGCATTTGTATTTCCATCTTTAAGAAAAAGATTTGGGAGAATTTCTGTCTCATGTGGTAAAATAAATTGGCTCACTTTGGGTACTATGCAAGCTGGGTGAGTGGGGGGAAACTCCTTGCTGTTTTGCTTTTGGCACCAAAATGCTTTGGGCTGGTCCTGCTGCCCAAGGGCTTCTTTATATGCTGGCTCTAGCCCCTCAAGTGTCTGACCTCCTTGCACTGAGCAAGGAGGCAAAAGCAAGGATTCTAACCATGTTTGTGTGGAGAGAAACCCTGCTTTATGTCAAAGTGAATTGAAGCAGAATCCTTCCTTGTACCTTGCCACTCAGTGCACTAAAGCTGAGGAAGGAGAAATTGAGTGGGGCCCTTTTCGCATGCCAGTCCTGTTGTGAAATGGCCTTGGGAGCATGGCGTGATTGCAAGGACTGTTCCACATGACGTCCTCGCAATCGTGCGATGCTCCCGAGGCCATTGGGGGTGATGACACATTATATCATTTTTGGCTCATTGCTGAAAATGATGTGTGATCGCGCATCCCTCCTGTGCCCCCCCCCACACTTACCTTGTGTGCGGAGGCTCCGGACGCACAGCCATCGTGCCCCCCCCCCCCCAGTGCAGCCTGGGAAGGTACGGAAAGTACTTCCAGCCAGTACGGAGCTGGTGCGGAGGGGAAGCTGAGGGGATGCAAGTGCCTCCTGGACGAGGCTTTTCGCACAATCCCCATGTGACACCAGTGGCACCAGGTAAGGTGTGAAAAGGGCCTGGGATGGCTCACATGGAGGGGGCAAGGGCTGTACAGGTGGTTGTTGGGAACTATGAGAGATACTACCCAAAAGCGGAGTAATGAAACTGGGAAGGTAAAAGCTGAACAAAAACCACTCCTGGGCCCATCCACACACACATGCAAGGTATAGCAGAAGAGGGAAAAGCTTAGTCTTCTTTGTAAAACATAGTTTAACTTACCCATACTTGTGCAAAGTCAATTACACAGTCAAATACATTGGCCTAAGATTTGGCCATTTCCACACTATGCTGTTATAGTGCTATTATTCTACTTTCAACATCATATGGAATCCTGGGGTTTGCAGTTTAAAGAAGGGCCTTTAGAATTCTCAGCCGGAGAGCTCTTTGGCCGCAGTAAACTGGGAACCCCAGAATTCCACAGGATGTTGAAAGCGGAATAACAGCACTATAACTGTGTAGGGCAGAAGTGGCCTTACATTGGAGACATATGCCTAGCATGTTTCTACATCTCAGTAGCTATGTCTCCCAGTGCTGCTCCCCCCAACCCGTGTTTTAAACAATACATTCCTCCTGAGATGGCCATTTCCATGTTGTTGGAAGGCAGTCAGATGAGCAGAGATGCATCTGATATTTTTATGTAGCTGGACATGCTGCAACAGACACTAGAATCCTCAAGAGTTCCCTGTATATACAGTAGAGTCCCGATTATCCGTCCTTCGGTCATCCGACATTCTGGATTATCCGACGTCGCGGCTGCTTGGGGGCGTGGCTGTAGGCATTTCCGCACCCCCAGACACGCCCCCAAACATGGCGGCCGCGAAGGGCAAGGAGAGAAGGGCGAGTGAAGCCTTGCCCCAAAACACGGCCCCAAGCACGGCGGCGGCAGCGGCGGCGAGCAGGGCAAGTACCTCCAGGCCCCAAAACAAGGGCCAAAGGATGGCAACGGGGAAGGTGACGGGCACAGCCAGGCCCCCTTAGACCCTCCGGATTATCCGACATTTTCGGTTATTCGACTATCAGCCCGCCCGTTTATGTCAGATAATCGAGACTCTACTGTAATATCCTTGCAGTGCATCCAGCTACAGGAAAATAGCTGGTTGCATCTCCATTGCTCCCTTTGATCTTTAGTGACATGGAAATGGCTGTGCTGGAGTGGGATGGTACATCATTTGAAATATGGGTTTGGTGGGATTTCAGTCATTGCATAAAAGAATTCTAATCACCACAGTGACCAAAAGGGTGGGTACCAATAGTGTAAGCTGGACACATGCTATTGCAACTTAGTGACAGGATGCCAGCTGTGGTCTAATGGAAGGGAGAGAAGAGAAGGAGGATGGCTGAAGGTTAACTTTCACAAACAGGAAGTTACCATAGATATATGCTGTTCCCAGTGGTGGCACTAGTGGGTGCAGGAAATAAGAACTGCAGCAGGTGATACCATCAGAGGGACTGACACCAAAGTGACTGTCTATAAAGTTTTTCTGCAGTGTTTCAGCACAAATTTATAATTTCTTAATCAAAATATCCCTGTAGTTAGATATAACTACAAAAATATTCTTTAAAACTCTAGATTAGGTATACTATCTCAATGTACCTACAAGGGTAAAATTCTATGCTAATTTACTTTTTGAACCTTTTAGTGTGCATGCCCTGAGGTCAGAGTATCATTATTATCAAATTACAATTATGCGCTGAATCACGTGGTTTTGTCTGCGCATGCTACAAACCCATGCTGCTGTTTTTGTTCCTGGTTTTTTTTTTTTTGATAGTTGCTGATTTTGTCAAATTTTCTGGTATTTTAGCTATAAAATTGTGGTATGGGAGGAGGCCCATGGGGGTGACACCATGAGTTACAGCACTGGATGACACCAATCCTTGTGATGCCACTGGCTGTTCCTAAACTCTCAGAGACTGAGATGCAAGCCAGCAAATAGAAAATATAGGCATGCAAAGGTTGCTAACTCTAACAGTGGCTCCCAGACCTGTTAACATACATTTACATGTGAGGGTGAACAGTTTGTATCTTAGATACTACGTAGCTACCCTGTTTTTTTCATCACTGATGATTTTTTGGTGTGTATACAATAACAGAGAGATGGAACAAATAACAGGAATACCCAAGAGAGTTACAAACTGAAAATGCCCACAGCTGTCTCCTAGGAAGACGATAGTTGCATGATGACAGCCTTGTCCAGTAGCACCCCTGATTTAGAGTTGCCAGTTCAGATTGTTCCATGCCCTGAGATTTCCAGGCCCAAACCTAAGGCCTAGGGACAACTGCTGGTGAGGTCATTAAGTTTTGTGCAATAAGTACCAACTATGGTTTCTTCCAGCTTGTAGTTCAGAATGAGAGGGAGAGAGAGAACATTTTTTTTTCTGTTCAGAAATTTAAAAATATTATGCAAAGGGCCTGTTCTTAGATCAGCATGAAATAAGGGGATTATTCCTTCTCACTTACTTAAGGAGAATATTTAATCAAGCCTATTTGTTTCTAGCCAGAAGATGGAGGCAGAGCAGAGTAGAGGGTGATTCCTGGCATCACAACAACTGAGAGGGAAGGAAAAAACTAAGTCAATACACGGACCCTCTGAAGAGTTTTTGCAAGTCACAGTAACACAACAGGCCTTGCAAATAGTAGCAGTGAGCTGGAGACTTCACACAGCCCTTTCCTCTTGTCCAGAACTCAGCCCACCAAAAATGGATAATTCCATCCTCTCTCTTGGCTGGAGATGAGCCACAAAAATTGGACACTCTGAGATCTGATAACCCAATAATAACCATACAAGCCAGGGGTAGGTAAAGTATACATTCCATGCCCCTCCACCTCTGAGGCCCCTAATCCAACATTCTTAATTTTTTGTTTACGGAAAAGGCCTCCCCAGAAACTGCAGAGGCAGTTTTTTCAGCCCTCTGAGCCATTTTAGGCCAAGAGAGGGACTTTTCTTAAAACCTGAAGTGATTCTAGTTAGTCCCCAGATGGAAAATAAAGCCTCTCCTGGGCCTAAAATAGACTAGGGAGGCCTCTGGATCCTGTCTAAATCGCCCTCAGATCTTCTAGCCTCCCCCCAATATAAGACGATGACATCTAAGCAAATATTCTACTTCACAAAACACATCTATAACTAGAGTCCCCAGTTCATATGGTTTCATCTTTTCAGAGGGCCTTAATTCACTCTTCTCAGAAACATTATTCTTTGTACTCTCCAGGTGTCCTCATGGCATCCATTCTTCTCCTTCTCCTTGGTCAACAGTAGTTATTTGAATATGGCAGACTGCAGAGGGCTGGTCATGTTGGCCTATTGCAGGCAAGAACAATACAGCACCTTGTGGGACCTTGAACGCTAACAAACAGATGATCTTGTGGCCCAGAACACCTTATAACCATAAGTGCTTGTAAACAAACTTCACCTAGATTTTTGATTATGACCTTTCCATGAGAGAACACTCCTGATAAGGGTACACTTAGTGAAGGAATGCTCTCTTTTGAAGAGCTCATAGGCAATAAACAATAGAAGAAGGCTTGGGGGAAGAACTATGCAACTCATTCAGTCTGCAGATCTTATCCAGACTTTCGAAATTACACCCTAGGGCACTTCCCCTGAAGTGAGGCCAGTACTACTGGAGAACAAAAGAATCTCCTTGAGGCTGGGAACTTGCCCCTGAGGCAACGGGGTAGGTGAACACAGTCCAAAGGAAATTATGCATAGCTCTCATTGAAGTCAATAGCACTCAGTGCTAGATCAAATATAGCAAAGGAGCAACGACAGAGGAAATGTGAGCTTAACTTTTGCCATTTGTTTGACTACTTCTCTTACACCCTCATTGTCGGTGGAAGTACGAGAAATCATTTGCGGTTAATAGGTCTCAGTGCTGCTGGTTTGTTTCCAAACCCAAGTTAATGTGTTGGTGTTAACATTTCAAACAGAAATGGGACAGAAGTGGGGCAGTCTAGATGGCCTTTCTATCCCTAGATCCAGCACGAAGTGTCTCATCAAGAACAGAAATGTCTCAAATTTTGCAAACCAGAATTAGCCAAAAGTCCACTTACAATTTTGTTTTTTAAAGTGGATGATTGTCACAAAACTGCTGCTTCTAGAGGATCCACAAACAAAAACAATGTATCTTTCTGCATGGAGTGCTGGAGGGTAAAAGGGGCCAGGTGGTGCAAAAATTGGCCTTTTGGCCAAAATTGACTCATAGGCCATTTTTTGCCCACCCCTTACATTCTTGAGGAGGAAGTTATCTACAGCAGTGCTTCTCAGACTATCTGATGTAGGGGACTGGCAGTTTGTTTTTAATAATGTGCCAGGGACTGGTAACATATTTCTGCCCATTGACAACGACTGTTTCTATCTTTCCTGGAAACTCTGTTGTCCAGCAATCAATTGTTCCATACCCTCCACTGTTTCACAGATGAAAATCAGGATACATGTGGCCAAGCAATATCAGATTACAAAAGTTATTAATGAGGAAGAACACACAAGCTGAAAGAGGCTGCAACAGTTTGCTTTGGCTAAGCCTATTGGGAAGGGCAAGAATTTGCCCTCTGCTATCCTCTTCTTTTGCATTTTGAACTCAGGTCATTTCTGCCCTACCCTGTTACAGTGCAATTATTTCAGTTTCAACATCCTATGGAATCCTGGGGTTTGCAGTTTAGGGAGGGGCCTTTAGAGTTCTCAGCAAGAGAGCTCTTTAGCCACAATAAACTACAAATCCCAGAATTCCACAGAATGTTGAAAGTGGAATAACAGCACTATAACAGTGTAGTGCCGAAGGGCCCTCAGTTTGCAACAATTGAAGCAAGTTCAGGACAAAGGAGGGAAATGGGGGAAGGATGAGGGAGAACCTTCCTCCTTAGACATTTTAAAATCAACTAAATAAGTGGGATGACAGAGGATTAATCAGGACAGTTCATTTGTGAGAGTAGTGGAATTTACCACTCAGGAGGAGATTAACAAACTGGTGCTGATTTTATATTCTCATTTACACTCATTTTACACTCTCATTTTATTACCTTTGAGGAGGGTCGAGTGTAATGTATGGATTCTGACAAACTTGTAAAATGGTCCCGTTCTTAGTAGTGGGCTTCCATGATGTATTTTGGCCTGACTGCCTTCAGCACATTGATTTGAGCACCCTTGACAGATCTGGAGAAACAGTAAGGCAGATCTCTAGCACGCAGGAGGGAGGGCCAAAGAAGACGAATGAAAGCCAGAAACAGTGAACGGCCTGACAGAAAAGCAGTGGGTTTAGCCTAAGAAGCTTGCTGCAGGTGAAATTGTTTTCTTAAGTCTTATCAGTCTAGCTTCAAATATCCAGGCAGTCAGACAGGTTCTCCGTTACAAGAGGTTAGGAAAGATGAGGTAACTATTTCAATAAGGTGCTGTGTGCAGCCCGCGACGCGGAGAGAAGGAGAGGCCAACACATGGGCTGAGAGAGAACTGAACCAAGGGTTTGCAACTTTGAACTTATTTCCTTTAGTATGGAACTACTTTTCCACATCTCTTTTCCTATGTTCCTCCTATGGATATGGCACTGAAGCCAAACAAAAACCAAAAAGTATACACAGATATTTAAATATAATTCAAATTTCCCATTGCTTAGGATCAAACATGATGTTTTGTTTGTGCTTGACGGGGAGGGTAGGAAACAGATGGATATACTTGTTTGAAAATGGTAAGATGGCAACTCTGGTGCCATGAATTCACACACATCCAAAGTTTCCAGCAAGATAAAACAGGCTGTGAATTCAAAGTATATAATTTATGAGGACAAACTGATATAACCCCAAAATGCTTGTAAACTTGCAAATACAGTATCCAGAGCATGGGAAAGTTACTTTTTTTTAGACTACAACTCCCTGACTCTCCAAGCCAGGTATTTTGGGTATTACATTCTGCAAAAAGTAACTTTTCTGAGTTCTACAAGGAGCATTCAGGAGCCAAAAATCAAGCAGTAACCACACAAAACATTGACCTTAAACTCTAAATATTTGCTTTGCCTCCACTCTGCATAATGGTTGGATCCAGAATAATGCTACAGTCTTCATAGAGGTTTACTAAATAAAATAAGCTGTATATGATACAGCCCCACTTTCCATATGCCAGAATAAATGTGAACAGGACTGAACACCAGGTGAGTCACATTTAGGTATGGGGCCAGTGACCCAGGACATTTTGGCCACCAGTTTGAAGGACAGGACAATAACCCCACTTCCATTTCACATAGAGAAATATACTGACATGGTAGTTGCATCTGATTTCAGCAGTGCTGATGGATAGTATTTTCTACGGTACCTGGGGCATAGCGGCAAATACTGTGTTGCCCTTGGATGCCTTGCTGTATTTCACTCACCACTCAGCTGGTGCCTGGTCACCGTCCATTGGAAGCAGCCACTAGAGGTATAAAAATTCTTAATATTTTGATGCCATGGGGGGAAAAAATTAAAAAGCGTAATTTTTGAAAAAATTGAAAAATTTTTTGAAAAAATTGAAAAAAAAATACAATGTTAACTCACCCCCTCTTTTAGTTTGTAAAAAATCATTTTGTTACTTTAGGAAGACAAATTATATGTAATCTTGTTATAGCATAAAATTGTAGGCATACCTCAGTTAAAAAAGCCTCTGACAAAGAAGGTCCTTTTTTACAAAATCCTTTTATGTCCACACAGCTTCCCTTTTCCTCTTTGTTCTCTGTCCAGCTAGAAGTATATTTGGCAGCATTGGCATTGGGAAGATGGTGACGGAGGGCTAGAGAAACACAGACTTTCAGTGTCAATTTGCAGCTGTCTGTCTGCAGTAAACAATGTAATCAAAGCTCAGCTGGGAAAGAATAGAATTCTACTTTAGCTGATCCTACCATAGCTGTGTGGGCCTGCTTACAACAGACAATGTAAGTAGCAGCTGCCTCCAGAATCCCTTAGTGAATATCCATGATCAGCAAAAGACAGAGAAAAACAGCATGCAGATATGCCTTCCTCACCAGCAACCCCCAACATGTTCTTTAAAAAACAGAGATCTATAGATTTGGCCACCTAAATGGAAAGTGGCAAGTGAATGAAATCATCCCGGGATGAATTTTGGAAGAAGCTTTCAAGTGGTCTCTAGAAGGTTCCCCATCAATGGCACTACCTTTCTCCAGCGGTGGGACTGTGTGCTCCTGAGAAGCAAGAGGCTATGCTGCTAGTAGCAGTGCTGCTGGTATGGTCTCCCATGTTAAACAGGGTTCTGCTAAGGAGCCAGATGAAATATGCCAAACAGCTCCTGGGCAGCAGCAGTAGAGGGGTGTGACATGGGAGGAGGATCTCAGACAATAGCAGTGGTACCATAGCTAACACTTGTTAATATTGTGAAGAATGAGGAACAGTAAACCTCTTTTGAATGTCTTTTACCACAAAAACCTTATGATGAGACAATCCACCAAAAACCTTATGATGAGACAATCCAGACAAGTTTACCACGAAAACCTTATGAGGAACAGTAAACTTCTTTTGAATGTCTTTTACCACAAAAACCTTATGATGAGACAATCCACAAAAACCTTATGATGAGACAATCCAGACAAGTTTACCACAAAAACTTTATGATGAGACAATCCACAATGAAACAAGAGATAGTGCTAGAAGATTAAACTCCCTGGTTGGATGGCACTCAACAATCTACTGGGGAAGAGGAGAGGACAACTACAAGTAGCACTCTGGCTAATGATGCAACAACACCGTCAAAGCAACTGATTGAATTTTCCATGGCCAACAGTTTATTGATCTCAAACATAAGCCCCTTCCGCGTGTTGGGGGGGGGACAGGCGAAAACGCGCGAAAACGGAGCTTACCTGAAGCCGGGTAATTCCATCGCCACACGGAGCAGCGCGAGCTCGCTGCTCCGCAGTCCTCCAGCGTCCCAAATGGCAGCTTCCGGTTGGTGGAGGCTCTCCACCAACTGGAGAAGCTCGCCAGCTGGAAGCCCGCCCCCGGCACATCTGCAGGCACGCACTTGCGCGCGCCTGCAAATCCGCATCAGAGTCGGGTGATGGAGCAGCACGGGGCTGTGCACTCTGTGCTTTTTAAAAACCTCTCAAAAGAGGTTTTTAAAAAACATGCCGCGCAGCTAGTTCCAGCCGCTCCTGAGTGGATTCTGGTGTGGAACTACAAATAGTAGTCCACACCAATCCACTCTACGGTGCAGAAGATCTCCGTCAGAGGTCGTTCTGCACCATTTCAGAAGCCCGGTGCGGAAATGGCCATAGAATCATAGAATCATAGAAATGTAGAGTTGGAAGAGACCACAGGGGCCATCCAGTCCAACCTCCTGCCATGCAGGAACACCCTCAAAGCACTCCCGACAGATGGCCATCCAACCTCTGCTTAAAAACCTCCAAAGAAGGAGACTCCACTACACTCCGAGGCAGCATATTCCACTGACGGACAGCCCTGACCATCAGGAAGTTCTTCTTGAGGTTCAGGTGGAATCTCCTTTCCTGCAGCTTGAATCCATTGCTCCTTGTCCTGGTCTCTGGAGCGGCAGAAAACAAGTCCACTCCCTCCTGTACATGGCATCCCTTCAAATATTTAAACATGGCTATCATGTCCCCTCTTAACCTTCCCTTCTGCAGACTAAACATACCCAGCTCTCTAAGTCTATCCTCATAGGGCATGGCTTCCGGGCCCCTCACCATTTTGGTAGCCCTCCTCTGGACTTGCTCCAGCTTGACCATGTCCTTCTTGAATTGGGCTGCCATGAACTGGACACAGTATTCAAGATGATATCTAACCAAAGCAGAGCAAACATATCCTTCAAGCAACCAAAGAGATGACTGTGTACATGGACATCACCTAATGGCCAACATGGAAATCAAATAGACTACATAATTAGAAGCAGAAGATGGAGAAGCTCCATTCTTTCTGCAAAAACAAGGCCAGAAGCAAACTGTGGCACAGCCCATGAACTGCTTTGTCAAGATTAGAGTAAAGCTAAAGAAGAACACTGTTGTGCCAAAATACAACCTGAAGAACATCCCCATAGAATTTAAAGAGAATATAAAAAATAGATTTACACTAATAAGCGTAATTGACTGGGAGCCAGAAGAACTCTGAAATGAAGCCAGGGACACTGTCAGGGAGGAATGCAGATATAGACACTATCTACAGCTCAAAAAGCCTCAATGGATGACAAAGGAAACTCTTAGCCCATTTCTGCACTACACGTTTACAGTGCTATTATTCTACTTTCAACATCCTGTGGAATTCTGGGGTTTGTAGTTTACTGAGGCCAAAGAGTTCTCTGGCTGAGAATCTAAATGCCCCTCCCTAAACTGCAAACCCCAGGATTCCATAGGATGTTGCAAATGGAATAATAGCACTATAACAGTGTAGTGTGGAATTGGCCAAAGAGAAGATAAGGACAGATGAGGAGCAAAAGTAAAGGGTGACAGAAATAGGTTCAGAGCTCTGAATATTCAAGAACTTGTACACAGCAGCAAGAACTACTATCCTAATGAATGCAGAGAAATAAGAAGATGGCTACAGAAAGGAGAATAAGAGACCTTTCCACAGGACTGAGAAATTAAAAGGAAATTTAAACCAAAGGTGGGAATGCACTCTGAGCAGCAGAGAAACACATTACATGACCAGGTAGAAATAAAAAGACAATGGAAACAATACACTGAAGAACTATATAGAATAGATGAAAAGATGACAGATTCATTCAAGGAAAACTATTTGAAGATGAACCTACAATTTTAGAAAGTAAAATGGAAGCTGCATTCAGAGTACTTGAGAGAAATAAATCACCAGGAACGGATGGCATACCAATACAGCTACTTCAAGCTACATAGGCAGAATCTTCTCTAGTTCTAACTAAAATCTGTCAACCAATATGGAAAACAAACAATGGTCCACGGACCGTGTATGATCAAAATACATGGCAATCTGTAACAAAAAGGACATCAGAGATTGCAGTTATCACAGGACCATTGTGTTAATTTTCCATGCAAGCAAACTGATGCTCAAAATTCTACAAGAAAGACTGTTAACATATACGGATAAGGGAAATGCCAGATGTCCAAGCTGAGTTCAGGAAAGGAAATAGCATTAGAGATCATATTGCAAATATATGTTACATAATGGAGTGCATCAAAAAAATTCAGAAGAAAATCAGGCTCTGCTTTATAGTTTACTAGTGTATATACCCAGCAGTGCCCGGGATTTTATTTTCTCATAGATAACACCTGTTGGAAATATCTTAGGAATTACTTTATCTTACCTTAGGAATTAGACGTGGTTGAAATACACAAATTTGAGATCCTGTGTCTCTAATTCCCCAAACTGTCTTGTCCAGTACCTGTAACTTTTCCCCACATTCCACAATCCAAACTGTATTCAGAGTTGTTAACATACAGAGGTTGGGTTCCTGAGGGAATACACTACCTTCCTCCTCCTTGCTGCTAGGCCTCATCTCCACAGCAACTGGCCTGAGGCCCAAGAGCTCTCTTGCTGAGACTTCTAAAGGCCCATCCCTAAACTGCCAACTCCAGGATTCCATAGAATCTTCTCAGGCAGCCAATCATATGAAGTCTTCCCTCCTGACACAGCCAATCATATGAGGTCTTCTCTGCCTAACATGGACAAACAGACAAACTTTGACTTTTATATATTAGATAGCAAAGCCTTTGATTATGTAGATCATGAAAAGCTCTTGATTGCTCTTAAAGAAATGGGTGTGGCACAAAATTTGATTGTCCTGAGGACAAGAGGCTACCATCAGGGCAGAATACAGAGAAATGGAATGGCTTCCAATTGGCAAGGGGGTCAGACAAGGCTGCGTGTTTAACTGTACATTAAACATGCCATACATAAAGCAGGATTAGACTGAGAGGATGGAGGCACGAACACTGGAGGAAGGAACATCAACAATTTCAGGTATGCAGAGACACTGTACTATTAGCAGAAAATAGAAAAGATGTGGAATGATTACTGAAGAAAGTCAAGGAAGAAAGTGCAGAGGCAGGCTTGCAGCTGAACACCGAGGAAACAAAAATAATGACCACAGAGGATTTTATTGTTGTCGTGTGCCTTCAAGTCATTTCCAACTTATGGTGACCCTAAGGTGAACCTAGCATAGGGTTTTCTGATTTACATAACCTTAAAGTAGATAATGAAGACATTGAAACAGTTAAAGATTTTTACATACTTTGGCTCAGTCATTAATCAGAATGGAGACTCCAGTCAAGAAATCAGAAGACTAGCCCTTGGAAGGGCAGCTATGAAGGAATTAGACAAGACCTTGAAGTGTAAAGTTGCATCACTGAATACTAAATTTAGGATTTTCCATGCCACCATATTTCCAGTTTCTATATATAGTTGTGAAAGCTGGACAGTGAAGAAAGCTGATAGGAAGAAAATCAACTCATTTAAAATGTGGTGCTGGAGAAAAGGTCTGCAAATAACGTGGACTGCTAAAAAGACAAATAAACGGGTCCTACAGCAAGTTAAGCCTGAACGTCCCTAGAAGCCAAGATGACTAAATTGAGACTGTTGTACTTTAGCCATATCATGAGAAGACATGACTCTCTAGAAAAGACAGTAATGCTTGGTAAAGTAGAAGGCAGTAGGAAAAGAGGAAGATCACATTGCAGATGGATAATTTCAATCAAGGAAGCCATGTCTCTGAATCTGCAAGACCTGAGAGGGTCTGTTGATGATAGAGTGACTTGAAGATCTCTCATTCATAGGATTGTCATAGGTCAAAGTTGACTCGGCAGCAGTTAACAAGTAGAAGGTTCAAAACTTTTTTGTTCACTTATGTTAGGCTTATTTTACCTGGTTGTTTCACATGTGCATATTGTTAGTTTTGAATCAAAAATCTGCTGAAACATGTTCAGGTTGCTCTTTGTGGTGTAGGAACTTAACTTTATTCTTTCCATGTTATCCTGGCTGTGGTACCAAAGCTTCTGTTAAAGAGGTCATGCACAGTAACACATCTGCTTTGTTAACTGAGATCTCCCTTTTTCACATTTGAAATATTAAATGTGTAATTTTTTTCAGAACTGAAATAGAATTAGAATATATTTAACTATATATATGGGGGGGGCAGGCAGAGGCTATTTCCACACTACATTGTTATAGTGCTCTTATTCCACTTTCAACATCCTATGGAATCCTGGGGTTTTCAGTTTAGGGAGGAGCACTTAGAATTCTCAGCCAGAGAGCTCTTTGGCTTCTGTCAACTACAAACCCCAGAATTCCACAGGATGTTGAAAGTGGAATAATAGCACTAGAACAGTGTACTGCAGAAATGGTCAGAGATTGAGGCCCTTTTCATATGCCAGTCCTGTTGTGAAATGGCCTCCAGAGCTTCACGTGATTGCGAGGACCGTTTCACATGACGTCCTCGCAATCGCGTGACGCTCTGGAGGCTAGTAGGCAGTGATCATGCATTATATCATTTTCGGCTTGTTGCCGAAAATGATGCACGATCATGCTTCGCTCCTGGGCCCCACCCGCACTTACCTTATGTGCAGAGCCTCCGGACACATGGCCATCGTGCTTCCTCCCCCAGCACAGCCTGGGAAAGTACCCGGCTGCTCTGCAGAAGGAAGAGGCGGAGCACTAATGCTTCCTTCTGGCCAGCATGGAGCTGGTGCGCAGGGGAAGCAGAGGGGACACAACTGCCTCTCGGAAGAGGCTTCTCGCGTGATCCCCTCACGGCACCAGCAGCACCAGGTAAGGTGCAAAAAGGGCCTGAGTGTGTGTGAGAGAGAGATGCTACGGATGGAACTACAAGATCCTGAACTGTAAGGAAAACTTACAATATGAGGAATCTCTTTGGTTTTGTCAGTTTCAGGACCAGTCAATCCCTCCCCTCAAAAAACTGAAGAAATACTTACATTAGTAAAACAGAGAAAACTATTTTGTCTCCACTAGTTGTTCACAGTGTCATGCAGTTATAACACAACTATTTCCATAAAAAGAAGTGAGAAAGCGAAAACAAGATTAAGAATCTTAATGATTTGATACTCTGCATAGTCCTATAAAATATCTTCCTCCCCCTCCTCTCCTCCTCCTCCTCCTTCTTCTTTGGTTTTTAGAAATGATTTGGGCTAGTAAATATTTGAACCTTTTATTCATCATCTAAAAGAAAATATTCCAGGATCTATTTTTCCCCAGAAAAAGAAGTCTTTAGAAAATAAAAATGAAGTGTCTTTAGTAGCAACACCACTACTGTGTATCACATGAGCAAGAGCAACACATGTACACACATGAGGGCTGCTAGAGTGCGTGTCCAGAACTGGCTACCTCCCTGCTGGCTTTCTTGCTCAGTCAGGGCCCTTTCTCAAAACACTATTGATGAAGAACCAGAACAGTGGTTCTATACCTCTAGTCTGATGTCCTTACAGGGGATCCATGAAGGCTTGTGAGCTTTTACAGTTGAAGGAAGGAAGGAAGGAAGGAAGGAAGGAAGGAAGACGGATGGACAATCACACACTGATCTCAAAGAGCAGGAATCTTTTAGCAGTGACAGGTATCATTTGTACAAAATTTCATTACAATATCTCAAACCATTCAAAAGTTATGAAACTAATTGTCTGATAGCAATAAATGTACTCAGCACTTGGTAGTGCAGAACGGCCCTAAGACTGTGTTTGCGTGACACAATTAGCCTACTTAAGTGACCATAGCCCCATGGCCATTAAACTGGGCTTCATCCTGAAATCCTGGGATTAATAGTTTGGTGGGAGCAGGAACTTAAAATTCTATACTGAGATTGTAGTATAGGAGAACACACTAGGGCTTCAGACTAGAAATTCCAACATTGTGTAGGATGGAGCCATGACAATTAGGCTATTTCCACACTGCACTGTTGTAGTGCTATTATTCCACTTTCAACCTCCTGTGGAATCCTGGGGTTTGCAGTTTAGGGAGGGGCCTTTAGAATTCTCAACCAGAGAGCTCTTTGGCCTCAGTGAACTACAAACCCCAGAATTCCACAGGATGTTGAAAGTGGAATAATAGCACTAGAACAGTGTAGGGTGGAAGGGCCCATAACTGGGGAGCGTAGATATGGTCCTAAGTGAGGCAGTGAAAGACAATCATTGTCAGCACTGTGTCAAGAAAGGGGCCTTGCTCTGCTCTCCAGAATCTGCTGTCCCAAGGAGTCATCTCACTTTGCCAAACAGTAGAGGTAAAGGTGGCCCTGTTCAGGTCTTATGGAAGTCAATGTGGAAAGTTAGCCAGCGTTCATTGAGCTTAGAGCAATTGGTTGTAGCTGAGGAAGGGTGTTTTTCTTTTTCTTTTTTTAATGGGATGGGGTGAGGTAGCTGTACTTTTTTCCTTGTGTGCTTTTTAAATCACTTGGAATGCAATTGTTGATTTTGTTACATTAATCTTTTAAACTGTGGTTTAATATAACTCATTTTGTTAAATCTGTTTGTTTACTTGTACTGTGAGCCACTTAGAGTCTTGGGAGAAAGAAGACAGGCTCCAACCCATAATGTTGAACTTAGAGAAATTATATTTTAGGTATAAATCACCTCTCCTACCCATTTGGGGAACAATTTCTGAAGACAGAGGATGTGTGCTTTTTTAAAATGATTTTTCCCCTAATTTCTGGAAACACTGGTAGAAAACTCAAATAATGATGCAGGACAAAAAAAATGGATGAAAAGCATTCAAGATGATAGCACAGGGGTATAGCTATGGAGGCAGGCAAAATGAAGGCATTGCCCTCTAAATAAGAATTCTACTCTGCTAATGAAATTTTCTTCAGTCCCAAATATCCAGCATTGCAGAGAGTGAGATACTGAAAACCATTCACACCCACAATTCTTACATTTGCTGTGTTCACATTCCCTTGGTAAATTTGCTTGCCCATTTTCTTCGGAAGCCCAGATTGTATTTCCAAATGTGCACTTTTAAGTTACTGCAGTGCTAGAATTTTATTTGGAGGGAAAAGAATTCTTATTTTGGAGAAGGCAAAGTCCTAATATTAAGCCCCCTCTAGCTACCTCTGGTAATGCACTGTGTTAATGACTGCTGTTTTTTCCCAGGTTCATGCAGTGGTGATGGTGAGGCAAGGCAGGCAAAAATCTCCTGGGCCTGAGCAGCCCATTTTTCCAATGAAGCCATTCTTCATGGCTGCCATATCCACATCCCCTCAAGTATTTCACAGTTGAAAACTGGGACTTATGTGGCCAAGCAACGTCAAAGCGTGGTCAAGATGGCAAAAGTAATTGATGAGGAAGACCAGACAAGCTGTAGGAGTTTGCTTCTGCCCAAGCCTACTGAAAGGAGCAAGATTCATGCCCCTTCCTGTCCCTTCCCACTGCTCAGCTAATTGAGTACAAACAACTTTGGCACTTTCAACTCAGTTTGCAACAACTGAAGTAAGGGTTTGTAGTTTACTGAGACAAAAGGGGAAGGTGGGAAGAGGAGGAAGAAACTGGGACATTAAAAGCAGGTGGGAAAATGGGAGGGAGAGGATTAATCAGGACTGCCCCTGACAAATTGGGACAATTGGAAGGTATTATCCATAGCCTTTTCCTCATTCCACTGCTGCATAGGCCTTGTCTAATTAGGTGAATCTATGGCCATTTCCGCCCTACGCTGTTCTAGTGTTATTATTCCGCTTTCAACATCCTGTGGAATTCTAGGGTTTGTAGTTTACTGAGGCCAAAGAGCTCTCTGGCTGAGAATTCTAAATGCCCCTCTCTAAACTGCAAACCCCAGGATTCCACAGGATGTTGAAAGGGGAATAATCACACTAGCACAGTGTAGGGTGGAAATGGCCTATTTCACCAACAAGATTTTGGAGTAAACACTTATTTATGTACCCTGATTTTTCCATTTTCATCTGCTGTTAGTAAGGAGCTTTGTGGAAATAATACAGATGGGAAGGAAGCTCTTTTCCTAAGAGCCTCTCAGCCGTGATTGATTGTTCTAAGTAAGTGAGATTTACTTGGATAGTTTCTGCTTATTCTTTGGAGAAGAGCCAATGTGATACAGGAGGTACCTGTATGGGAACCTCACTCCCGAGTATAAAATTACTTTGGCAAACAGACCTTAAACTTGCATGGCTGTAAGTTTTAAAAAGGCAATCATTTTGCCAGATATTATACAAAACTTCTTTCATACATTCTAATGCACTCACAGAAAAAGAGAGGCTAGGTTTCCTAATCATCATCCAATCCAAGATTCTGAGGCTGCTTTCAATAATACTGAACAACATGGAAAATAGTCAAGCATTGCTAAGTTGGAGAGCTGGCATGGTGTATAGTGGTTTGAACTTTGGACTACAACTCTTGAAGACCAGAGTTCGATTTCCTGCTCGGTCATGGAAACCCAGAGGAGGATGACCTTGGGTACACCATACACACTCAGAAAACTCCTTGAGAAGTTCACCTTAGGGTGACCATAAGTCAGAAACTACTTGATGGGACACAACAACAGCTATATTGGTAGGCTACAGTTAAAGAAGGAGGAGGACAATTTCAGATGTACACACTGTAGAGCAGGGGAGAAGAATATGTGGCCTGCAAGTTACATGTGTCACACATCAACACCTCCTATTTTTTTCCTGGAAGAAAATTGTCCCTCCACATGTCCATATAGACATCTACAAAAACAGGCATTTTCTTACTGCATTTATTTGTGGTCCTGCTGTAAGTAAGATCAGATTTGGGCAGTTTTGCTAGGTCAGGACTATCCTGCACCCTGGGATTTCAGGTCTAAAACCTGAGATGTATACCTTCTAACATTTCATGATGAAAATTGGGACACATGTGCACCAGCAACACCAGAATGTGGTCAAGATAGCAGAAGTTACTACTGAGAAAGAAGACACAAGCTATGAGAGGCTGCAGCAATTTGTGTTTGCCTGAGTCAACTGGGAAGAGTGAGATGCTGCCCCCTCTTCCCTTCCACCACTGAGTTACATTGGGACAAACTACTTTTGCAATTTGAACTTAGTTTTTTGTAACGGAAGTAAACTGAGAGCAAAGAGGGAAAGTGGGAGGAGAAAGAAAGAGGACATTTCGAAAGCAGCTGAGCAAGTGTAATGACAGATGATTTTTTGAGGAGTGTCCCTGCCAAATCAGGACAGCTGAAGAGTATGGAAACCTGAGGATGACATCTTGTGATATTGGGGGGTGGAGGCAATGGGTGCAGGGGCAAACTGGGACAATTCAGTACTAAAAATTTGGAGGCCAAAACATTATGTCATGGGGGGGGGATTTGTTTGGGAAGCAATGCATTCATTTGCTCCACCATCGGTACACCCCTACAGATACTACATGTTTAAAGGGTTTTGCCACCACTTAATGTCATCTTCAAGCCACAGACATGTGATGGATGGCGCTGAAATGTTGAGGTTGCACCCAGTAACAGAAACACAAGCCACCTTTCTTCTGCACTTGGCCAGACCATCAGATTACAGTGAATTCACATCTTGAAGAACTGCCTTTCCATTACAGTGGAAGTACACAAGTAAGCACAATATATGTAAACAAAACAGATCAACAACTCCTTCACATAGGAATGCACAAGTTTGATATGGGCATTGTCTGGATTTTCAGGAATGCGTGAGAATGGTCTAAGTGCTGTGGAAAATGACCAGCATAGATGCACTCAGGTAAATGTATTTGTGGACTAGTAATGAAGCTCCACAACAGCAAATATATGACATTGGCATCAAGGAAGACACGTCCTTGGATCTGCAAGATCTGAGTAAGGCAGCTGATGGCAGGGTGACCTGGAGGTCTCTCATTGATGGAGTCACCATAAGTCAAAGTCAACTTGATGGCAGTTAACAACAGCAATGAATTCTCAGCCTCCTTCCACACACCAAAGTCTTTTCTGTTTTCTCCCTCCCATAGAAACATGATTTCCTTCCCCCATCCCCATCTTCCCCCTTCCCCCATCTTCCATAATGCTGTATATTGTCTACATTCTGTAGGGTCAACGCCTGCATTTTTGTAGAGAATACAGTATGCTTTCTCTGGCAATGTTCTTTGCTGGGGGAACTGGGGAGGAGGTGACATCAACTTAACCTTTCTTCTGAGCTAGAAGAACAAGCCAAGGCAATACAAGTGGGACCTTTGCAGGCAAGCTTGTGCAGCTGTAGAGCAATGCCCTTTTTCTGGCCCCTTGGTACAGTAATCCTGATGTTTTGCCTGCAAGGTAAGAAGCAGCAAGCCAGCAATAGGGAGCAAGCCAGCAATAGGCATATATGGGGTCCTAGTCTTTGCTGGGGATATATATATCCGGGGGCGGGGGAGAGAGAGGGACGGAGGGAAATTACAAACAGAATTTAAGTAAATTAGCAAAATATTTGCACGTCTGCTTTCTTGTGTTGCTGGAAACAAAAGAGAGGCACATCCAAGGTGGCCATTGGCAACACTCTATTGGCACTGCTCTTCAGAAGGATGATGGTGCTATGCATTATCCTCTTTGCTGGGACCATGCAGTGTTGTGTCAGTGGATCCAGATATCTTCTCTCACATCTGAAGTACTTGGGAGAGATGACAGCACAACTCCAAACGAATCAGACAAATCAGAGAGGTGGTGGTGTCCAAATTTAAAATGTGCAGCCACTGGTTGTCCAAGCTTCCTGGTCAGGAACACCGACTTGTAATTCCTGAAGGATGTGTATAGATCTGTGGATGTTTTTCCTATACACTGAAGGTATAGCATGCTGTATGTCTGCATTCAACCACGTGAATAAGATTTCAGGACCAGCAGGTGAAGTTTTGTTTACTATAATAGGTATATAGATGGAGAATATGTACACAAATGTGGTGCTTGCTTGTAGTCTTGGGACTGCAATTTACACTAAAATTTATTAAAATTGATCAATGACATCTGGATAATAAGGAAAGGGTTCTTCTTTATTTCATTGGCACAAGTGGGGAATGGCTATGCCCATACAACTGAGAAAGCCACTCCAAAGAAATGGCTGCACGCAGGCAGCTATATACCCTGCTAAGTGTGGCAAAAAAGCTAGTTGATTGGCTAATCCAAATCTATACATATAGAAAACTATGTCATGAATACATTATTATGTCAGCATTGAAGCATTGCACATGCGCATATAGGTAGTCCCAAATTATAATACCAGATCCCACCTTGAGAGTGTGAAAGTTAAGATTACAATGAAGCTTAGTGAAGCTAGAAGCAACTTTAGTTCATGGCTAGCTGCTCCCCCTCCCATCAATCCAGTCTAGGTCATCTCTCTTAACTACAAAGTTACAAGGCTGAGCATACCCAGACAGTTGCTCACACCTGCAATTCTATTTTAAGACTCACTCTCATTGTTCTCATTGTGTTCCAGTTTCAAGATGTAACCTTTTGAATGTCTGCATTCCAAGGAGAATGGCAGATTTCCCAGAATTAGAATAAATAGGGCATTCATTGACTATCAAGCTGAATTTAGCATAAGTTTCAAAAGAGTTCTTGACTGCGATATCCATTATGTTTTAACTACAACTTAACAAACTAGCCCTCACAAAATCTGTATTTTTATTTCACACCATCAGTCCTGCTGTCTTCTCCACCCTCCAGACAGCATGATCAGCAAACACTGGATAGGCTTCATGAATTCTTACTCATTTATCAGCTCTGAAGGTTCTGGCACCAGGGGACCATTCACATTACCCACTTAAAGTTCTACATTCCACTATAACTTCCATGACAACATTCCATTGAAATGGTTAAAACTTTAGAACTGCAGTTGCTTAAGTAGAAAAATAGAGAAAAATAAAGTGAGCAGATGTGTCCTTTATCTTATCAGAAGGCTTAGGTATGCGCTTAGCTATGCAGGGAACTTGGGGAGTTTTAGGTCGGTGCAACCCAGTGAGAGTACTCCCTTGGTACCGAAATACATCATTTTGAAAGCTGTAACCTGGGCCTCTGTAACCTGTAAACTGTTCATATATGGTCATATTTTAATCATTTCCTATACTTGTTTACAAGAGTGTATAAAAGGTAAGCTGGTACCTGAGTCGGGGCTCTCAGTCTTTTGGAAATTCATTCCACTGAGATCCCTGCACAGTTAAATAAACTTGTTTTGCTTTCTAATCTGGTGGTCTCAGTTCTTGGCGAGCTACAACATTTTTCTGGGGGCTCGTCTGGGATTCTGAGGGGCGTTTTGCCCACTTTGGCGGACGCCAGGACGTCGGGGCCGTTGCCTCTTCCCAACGTGACCCAGGGCGCACCGACTTTCTTTTGTCGGAAGGATTGACTTGGAGTGAGGCGGCGGCTCTGGCGGCGGCGCTCCCGCCAAGGGACCCGAAGGCGGAGCGGAAAGCAAAACCCTCCCACGACTGTTGGTGAGTGACCTCCCTGCAAACTCAGGGAGAAGAGGGGCCTGATCAACCCCTTTAGTCTTGCCTTAATACCCCACTGTTGTTGTGGGTGAAACCGCAAGGCTTTTGGAGGTGGTATAGGAGGTGGGAGGTAGTTTGTTGGTGTGAATGTGTGAAAGGAGGGGTGCGAGGCACCGCAGTTCCTACCGCATACCGTTGAGTGTCCGGGTGCGTGGGTCAGCGTGGAACGAGTGGTGTCTATTCCCCTTTGTGTTGGCACGTGGGACCCCTTACCCACAGGCCGAATCCCCTTTTCCTAGTGTGTCTTGTCCGCGTTGGGAGGAAATGGGAGGGGGGCAGAGCCGGCAAACCCCTTTGGGTTGTATGTTAAAGAATTTCAAGAAAGGATTCAGTGGAGACTATGGGAACCCTCCGATGACGCCAGGCCATTTACGGAGTTTGTGTGAAGTGGAGTGGCCCTCCTTCAAGGTGGGATGGCCCCTGGAGGGGAGCTTGGAACCCGCTCGGATCAGGGCAGTGTATTCAGTAGTGGTGGGTGAGCCTGGCCATCCTGATCAGTATCCATACATAGATTCATGGGACACAGTGGTTACACAAAGCCCCCCTTGGCTACGGAAATGTCAGGAGCAAATTTGTAAAGCCATGATAGTGAGGCAGGATAGGACCAGACGAAAGCTTGGAAAAGGACAGATTCTGCCAGATTCAGCTCCGGAAGAGCCCACTGCACCCCCTCCACCGTATGTGGCGGTGCAGCCAGCCCCACCACCACTGGCTGTGGTGGCAGCACAGCCAGCTCTGCTGCCACCAGCCCAGTGGCACCTCCGATAGCCTCGCTGTTACCCCCTGAGGGTCTACAACTAGGTCCCTCACAACCGGGAGAAGCCGCAGCCGGGGGTTTGGGGGATTCAGGCCCAGTTGTTCATGAGGAGGTTATGGCAGGGGAGCCGCCGGGTCCCAGTTTGGCTGTCCAGAGCCAGATGCAACTCAGACCTAGACTCGGACAAACTGGACTAAAAGATAAGGCTGAGAGTAAACAGTCCAAGAGTAAACAGACCAAGCCTCAGAAAGAAGTGGAAGAATCAGATGATACAGACAAGGAAAGTGGAGATGTGGTCGCACCATTGCGACAAGTTACTCAATTGGTGGCAGACCCCAACCAACAGGGAGGTTACCAGTGAGTTCAGAGTTATCAATATACTCCTTTCACCACGTCTGACCTCCTTAATTGGAAGACACATTACGCTACTTACACAGATAAGCCACAAGAAGTAATAGAACTTTGTTCCAGTATTATGGCCTCACATGTCCCCAATTGGCAAGATTGCCAGCAGTTGCTCCTGACTTTGTTCACCACTGAAGAGCGGAGGAGAATAATTCAACATGCTGAACGGATAGCCAGGAACAGGGCACCTCCTGGAGAGGCGAACCTCGAGCAATGGATGAGAGGCAGGGTTCCCTTAGCTGACCCAGGATGGGACCCGAACCGCCCTGAACAGATGACTATGCTCACTGACTATCAAGCTCTATGAGTGGAAGCTATGAGAGAAGGAATGAAGAGACCTGTTAATATGTCCAAGGTATCAGAGATACTTCAGGGACCCACCGAACCCCCAGGGGCATACTTGGAAAGATTACTTGATGCTTATAGGCAGTATACCCCTGTGAACCCAGATGATCCAGGTAAGCAACAGATGGTGAATCTGGCCTTCGTGACCCAAAGTTATCCTGATATAAGGAAGAAACTCCCAGAAACAAGAAGGATTTGCAGGTATGAATTTGAGCCAGTTGCTGGAAATTGCCCATAGAGTATATGTGAATAGAGATCAAGAGGAGAAATGGGAGAAAGACAGGTGGACGCACAAGAAAGCAGAATTGTTGGCCGCTGCTCTGGCGGCAAAGGAAGGAGGTCGGAAAGTTAGAAGAGGAAGTGGACCTCCATTGAGATGCAATGAGTGTGCCCTCTGTCGACAGGTTGGGCACTGGAAGAATGAATGCCCTAGACAGAGAGGGATGGCAAATAGAGGAAGAGGAATGGATCGAGGAAGAGGAAGAGGAGCAAATAGAGGAAGAGGAAGAGTAGTGGATGGAAGATATGAGCAAGAGGCGGATGAAGGATTCGAGGACTTCATCAGGCTGGCCGGAATGGAACTTTACGATTAGGACAGACCGGGCCCCCTTGCTCTCGGCCCTGGGGAGCCTATGGTCACAGCACAAATCGGGGGGCCGAGCCATCCCAATGATGGTGGATACGGGTGCTGCCCATTCCGTATTAAATTCAGCAGTAGCTCCAACAACTGAAAATGCCGTAAGAATTGTGGGAGCCACTGGAAGAACAGAAAAACACCCACTTTTGGAGAAAAGAATTGTGGATTTAGGGAGGCACCAAGTTACTCACCAGTTTTTATATCTACCAAACTGCCCCGTACCTTTATTGGGTCGAGATCTGTTGGCTAAGCTGAGAGCCCAGATTTCCATTGAAGAGGATGGGATGATGGAGGTAAATTTTAGAGGACCAAAAAGCATCTCAGTAACTTATCCAATGGAAGAAGAGTGGCGGAGGTATCAGATCATGGTTTGTCAAGAACAATCCACTACCTTTGGACCCCCAGGGGTATGGGCCAAGGATAACCCGCCTGGGTTAGCCCGATTTGTGGCCCCAATAGTAGTGGAATTGAAGCCAAATGCTGTTCCCATTCGTGTAAAGCAGTATGACTTGCCCAGGGAGGCCCTGGAGGGGATTCAGAAACATTTGGACCGGCTGAGGAAGTATAATATAATTCGGGAATGCCGCTCTTGGTGGAACACCCCGTTACTCCCTGTGTTGAAACCTGGAACAAAAGAATATCGCCCAGTTCAAGATTTAAGGATGGTGAATGAGGCTACAGTGACCCTACACCCAGTGGTGCCAAACCCGTATGTTCTAATGGGATTAGTTCCATCCACAGCTACTCACTTTATGGTGCTGGATCTTAAGGATGCTTTCTTCTGTATTCGAGTGGCCCCACAAAGTCAAGAAATCTTTGCCTTCCAGATGGAAGATGTTGTTACGGGCCAGAAAACTCAATACGCTTGGACTCGCTTGCCGCAGGGTTGGAAGAACTCGCCTACAATTTTTGGAGCGTCCGTAAGTCAAGACTTGAGAAGATTCAGATCCGAGCCCGAGAAACGAGTTTTGCTGCAATATGTGGATGATCTGCTGTTGGCAGCCAACAGTGAGGAAGAGTGTAAAGAGGCTACAGTGGAATTGCTCCAGCTTTTGTGGGAAGCGGGCTACAAAGTATCTAAGAAGAAGGCCCAGTTGTGCCAGACAGAAGTGCAATATCTGGGATTCCAAGTGACTCAAGGGAAACGAGCACTAGGCCAAGAAAGGAAGGACGCCGTGTGTGCTCTGCCTGAGCCCCGGAATCGGAAGATGGTATGAGAGTTTTTGGGTGCAGCTGGGTTTTGCAGAATTTGGATTCCTAATTTTGCAGTGATGAGCAAATCTTTATATGAAGCTACCAAAGGTCCGCAGAAGTCTGAATTTGTGTGAGGAAAAGAACAGAAGAGAGCCTGGGAGCAGATAAAGAAGGCACTGATGGAAGCTCCAGCGCTGGGTCTGCCAGATGTGACGAAAATGTTCACTCTATATGTTGACGAGAAGAATGGAATAGCAGTGGGAGTATTGACACAGATGGCACTGCCCTGTGGCGTATCTTTCTAAGCAATTAGATCCAGTTGCCAGACGATGGCCGGGGTGTTTAAGAGCAATAGCGGCAACCGCCTTGTTGGTAAAAGAAGCAGACAAATTAACCCTAGGCCAGAATCTGACAGTGCAAGTTCCACATTCGGTATTACCTTTAATAGAATACAAAGGCAATTATTGGTTCACCAATAGCCGAATGTCCAAGTATCAAGGAATGTTATATGAGAATCCTAGAGTAAAGTTGGAAACATGTACCAATTTGAACCCTGCAACTTTGCTCCCAGTAGTACCTGAGGTTACACATCATGATTGTCTTCAAACCATGGATGAAGTGTACTCAAGTAGACCAGACTTACGGGACACCCCGTGGCCCCATCCTGATGTTACTTACTACACAGATGGAAGTAGCTTCATACGAGAAGGGAAGTGAAAGGCTGGATATGCAGTGGTCACGGTGGACAAGATAATAGAAACCAAAGCACTACCTGTTGGCACTTCGGCCCAGAAGGTGGAACTCATTGCCCTGATCAGAGCTTTGGAACTAGCTGAGGGACTTACTGTAAATATATATACAGATTCAAAGTATGCCTTTACTACCCTGCATGCACATGGGGCATTGTGTAAAGAAAAAGGACTGATCAATTCCTCAGGACAAGAGATTAAATATGGGAAAGAAATAGAGTATCTATTAGAAGCTGTATGGACTCCTCGTAAAGTTGCTGTGATGCACTGTAACGCAGCTGCAAAGGAGGCTGTGGAGAGGGGACCAGAGAATGAGATGGAAGATCTACCTAGAGAATTGGAAACGCCGCTTTTCCAAATATCACTGAATAATCAGACCTCTAGGTACACCCAACAGGAGAACGAGAGGGCTGAAAAGGACCTGAAAGCTATAAGTGACAAAGATGGTTGGTGGGTCTTACCAGATGGGAGACGGTACATACCCCAATCCATAGGATGGTCGGTTGTCCAGAAAGCGCATGAAGCCACACATTTGGGAAAGACGGCGTTAGCCCAGTTGTTAACAAAGGATGTGTTCATAGATGGAATAAGCCAGTACACCATGCTGGCATCCTCACGGTGTCAAACTTGCGCTCGGAACAACCCGTGCCAAGGGCCAAGATTGGAAGGGGGAATCCAACATCAAGGATCTACTCCCTTTGAATCCCTAGTGGTGGATTTCACAGAGATGCCACGGTTGGGACAATATCGGTACATGTTGGTAATGGTATGCACTCATACAGGGTGGGTTGAAGCATATCCTACCAGGACCGAGAAAGCAAAGGAAGTAGTATGGGCTTTGCTCCGAGACATTATACCAAGATATGGATTACCCCTTCATATCGGATCTGACAGTGGCCCAGCCTTTGTGCATGGAGTAATCAAGAGTTTGGCAGAGATTTTAGGAATCACCTGGAAGTTACATTGTGCATACAGGCCCCAGAGCTCTGGGAAGGTGGAAAGGATGAGCAGAACATTGAAGACTCAGCTTGCAAAATTGTGTCAAGAAACTAAGCTCAAATGGTTAGATGCGCTCCCAATAGCACTCCTGAGAATAAGATGCACCCCTCATCGGACAACTGGACTGACTCCATTTGAGATGCTATATGGAAGACCCCCGGCCATTTTAAAAGGGTTAAGAGGGGACATTCGAGAACTGGGAAATTTGACCCTCCAAGAAGAGGTGCAGGCATTGGGGAAAGCTCTAGAGAAGGTCAACGCCCATGCCTTGGAGGTTAGACGAGTTCCTTTCCTCACAAAGGCACATTCCTTCCAACCTGGGGATGAGGTGTGGGTTAAGGATTGGAAAGGAGAGCCTCTATCACCAGGATGGAGAAGACCATACCAGGTGCTGTTAGTTACTCCCACTGCAGTAAAGGTAGCAGGGCTGAAACCTTGGATACATTACACTAGGGTAAAAAGAGCATTTACTGATTGGACTGTAATCTCATCACAAGAAAATCCTCTGAAACTGAAATTGTCCGGACGAAAAGGGGGGAGAGAAGACTTGGACTAGACTCTGCTGTGGTCATACCAGGGAATTGACCACTCAACACACAGTCAGATCCACAACAGGTGAATGAAAAATCTAGGCTAGACCCTACTGCTGCCACACCTCTGGAGGCTGGTAGCTCTACATACGGTCAGACCTAGCAACTGCAGGGGAGGAAGATTGGGACTAGGCCCTGTCATAGTCACTCCGGAGGCTGACTATTCTACGCACGGCCAGATCCCCAACGACGGATGAAGATTAGAAGTAATGCATGTTAGTGAACTAGTAATAATAGTAGTGTGTATATTCCTTGGCATTTTGATTTTCTTGTATATGTATAGAAGGTATTTGTGTGGAATAAGCAGATTGAGGTCCCTGTTTGTCTCCGAAGATGAAGCAGATAATGTTGATAGGAGTGTGGGGCATGATGTGTGGAATAATTGAGGCTAACTAGTTTAAACAACATGCTGCACATATGTTCCAACAACACGGACCAAATGTCACTCTAATCTATGAACACCCACAGACTGTAGCAGATTTTGGTTTTATGCCCTCTCTCATTAATGAACCAGGAGTGCTTGTAGGAGCCCTGCAGTCAGCCTTAACGAGCAATCCCAATATGTTTGCTAAAGTTGACAGTAACCTAAACAAAACTCAGTTTAGGCGGCTGAAATTTTATAGTTATTCCCCCAGAATGTGTTTCTGTTGTCATCATAGTGGAAGCTGGAATTCTAAATGGACAGGATACTTAAAACACACCTCATTTTATGGTAGATTGGGAAATTATTCAGCATGTAATGGCAGATTCTATTTGTATGGCTCATATAATAGTTCCTATCAATCCAAGATGGACTTAAATGAAACCAACTTTGAAGATTTGTACCCGGAATATCCTATGTTTACTCCTAATTATACAGGGTCAGGCAGTATATGCTCCGGATTGATGGCTAGAGATCCAAATCTATGGTTCTACTTTAATGGATGGGCTACCAATTACCACCCAGGAACTTACCAGTGTGTGGGAATTGGGTATATGACCTTACCTGTCCAAGTTTTCCTACCAGGACAAACAAGCTGGGGCGGTAGGAAGAAATGGCACTTAGTGGGACCACTGGGTAACCAGTGTGAGGATTTGGTAATCGTAGGACCACAATTATCTAAAAGTGAGGGTAGCAGAGTAGGTGGTGGACTAATCACAGGGGTCCTCACTTTGGGATCCTATCCAGGAATTGTGGCTCAAGAAAATCGTAAGAGCATAATAGGATTGACCTGTAGATTGGAGAAAACCATAAATGCAACTGGAAGACTGGTACAAGCCCTCCAATGAGAAATTGAAGAGCTTAATCAGTTGTTGTTACAATATCGTATGGCCTTAGACTACTTATTAGCCAGGAAAGGGGTTTTTTGTAATATAGTCAAAGGAGGATGTAAAGTTGCCTTCCATGATCTCAACAAGACTATAGAAGATGAAATACAACACTTACAAGGGTTAATACAAAACAATGACAGCAGCATTAGCAACCCTTGGGACTGGTTAACTTCCTGGTTACCAGATCTTAGTTGGTTGAAAACTCTGTTTCTAGGTATTGTACTTTTGATTGTAGGAGGGTTTCTAATAATGGTATGTATTTCTTGTGCTATGAAATGTGTACACGCCTCTCTCTCTCAAGCTATGGAGGGGAAGGCTGCCCACTTTGCTGTTATGGCCCAGAAGCAAGCTTAAGCAGTGTATGCTCAAATTGCTATGGAATTTGGCATAAAGGGGGGAATGAAAGGGTTAAAACTTTAGAACTGCAGTTGCTTAAATAGAAAAATAGAGAAAAATAAAGTGAGCAGATGTGTCCTTTATCTTATCAGAAGGCTTAGGTATGCGCTTAGCTATGTAGGGAACTTGGGGAGTTTTAGGTCGGTGCAACCCAGTGAGAGTACTCCCTTGGTACCAAAATACATTATTTTGAAAGCTGTAACCTGGGCCTCTGTAACCTGTAAACTGTTCATATATGGTCATATTTTAATCATTTCCTATACTTGTTTACAAGAGTGTATAAAAGGTAAGCTGGTACCTGAGTCGGGGCTCTCAGTCTTTTGGAAATTCATTCCATTGAGATCCCTGCGCAGTTAAATAAACTTGTTTTGCTTTCTAATCTGGTGGTCTCAGTTCTTGGTGAGCTACAACACCATGGAATTCTGGGAGTTTCAGTGTAAGGAAGGCATTTACAATTCTCAGCCAGAGTACTCTTAAGCCTCCTCAAGCTACAACCCCCAGGATTCCAGAAGACACAAGTGGAATAATAGTGCTATACTTTCGTAGTGCGAATGGGCCCTTGGTTCCAAAATGAAAAAGAATAAGGTTCTGAGGTAGAATGGAAACCTTGCTCTGATTCTCATTGGTGGGTATCTTACAGAGGTATTTGGCTTGTGTTCAAACATCAGGTAAAAATTCATCTCCTAGAAGAGAAGCATTCTGGTGACTCTGCCTCTAAGTTAAGAATAATAATCTAAGTCAGAAATCAAAACTTTAATTAAAATTTTTCCTCTTGGACTGTGCTGAACCTTTTTTCTTCTCTCCTGTTGAATGATCAAGGTTGGGATTCATCCAAAAGGGATCTCAGTTCACTTCTTGTGCATTTATACCAGTTCATGACAATAGAAGATTCATGATGAACTCTCCCTTACCCCATTCCCATTTATCTCCTTCTCAGTCTCTGTCTCTGCCTCTTTCTTTCTCTCTCTTTTTCTTTTTTCCTGGCTTATCTGGCTGTAGAGGTTTACTGAATCATTGAAGAAATTATTGGTCCTTTCAGGGTTTCACAGGCTGACAAACATCAGTGAAAATGAGGTCAATAAAACAATTAAAATAGAACAAACAACTGAAGTGAAGATCAGTAAATACTTACCTAAATTGCTTAAGGGTGGAAAGAAACTAAACCAAACCAATAATAGCTTGAAACAAAAAAATACTGGAAAACAAGTAAAAAAGCTTATCAGCTCTCCTGAGCAGTGAAGCTTTGGGAAACTTGCATGATGTATTTTGTGTATTTTGGTTGACCAATAAGGGTCTTTTGTGGATTTTGTATTTTGTTGTCTTTTTCTGTATGGTCAGCACGGCCAACCTTGAATACACTTCCTACATTTGAAGATAGCAAATTTTGCCACAACAGGGGAAAATTTAACAAGAGGGAACTAATGCCGACTGTAAAAGTTTTTCCAGATGCAAAAGTACAGAAACGTCTTGAGAAAAAATTCAGTGTTCTGAACACTGAGAAAGACTTCAATGTTCTTTACCTAAAAAAAAAAGGCAGTTAGCTTCACAGGGGACGGGGATAGCCTGGATTTCAAGGAAAGTTACTTTTCTGTTGCTAATGGGAGTTGAAATTTTATTACCTGTGTTTTATTGCCCTTTGTCACTAGTCCCCACATGGCTGGGAAGGGAAGTGGCCTCTGCCTGCGTTAAGACCTTCTTAAATGACAACAGAATTAATATCTGGGATGAAATGTAGGCCTGTGACTCTAACATCATCACTTTTCTTCTTCTCTATGTTTTTTAACATTTTTGCCTGATGAAGAATCCAGTGAAGCATTAAAAGTTTGCATTATGTATTTTCTGCGTTTTGGTTGGCCAACAAAGGTATTGCTGCATTGTAGATTTTGGATTTTATTGTATTCTCCCGGCATCAGGAATTCAACAACTTAGGTTACAACTGCTTAGGCCTTGTATGACTTAACAGGAAACTTGTGCTTTTTATCACAGTCCTTCTAGATCTGATTGGCTTACTTGTTCTGATGATGTGAGATGGCTTGCTGGGCTTAGCAACAGGCTACTTATGGCTTTCTCTATGTTAGAGGTGGGATGTGGTTTCAAACCCTAGAATCTAATTTACAATGCTGTTGATTAACCTTCCGGAAATGAACCCTCCTCTTCTATTTCAGTACTCCATGGAATCATCATAGAATCATAGAGTTGGAAGAGACCAAAAGGGCCGTTGAGTCCAACCCCCTGCCATATAGGAATACACCATCAAAACATTCCCAACAGATGTCAAAGAAGGAGATTCCACCACACTCTGGCCCTTTCTACAGGACACCGTTGTCCTGGCATGGGGATGGGAGAGGAGCGGGACGGCAATGACACTTCCGTGTGACATCATCACGGCCCTGTCCTTCTTCCATTGCCAGGAGGCACGATAGTGGATTAAATAATTTATGGGTTTCCCTGTCAATGACCCCAGGGATCATGCAACCATCTTGCACTTACCTAGCCTGTGGAAGCACCAGAAGCACGATGGAGGTGCTTCCTACCCAGCTTGGCCTGGGAAAGTGCCCAGCTGCACTGTGGAAGGAAGAGGCATGTCCATTGTGCTTCCTTCAGCTGGGATCCAGGCCAGAGTGAAGGGGAGTACTCCCGTTGCAGTCTCTTTCCAGCAGAGCCACTGCCAGGATTGCCACCAAAGCATGACGGGACAAAGTAGGGTGCAGAGAGGACCTCTGAGGCAGCATATTCCACTGTCAAATAGCTCGTACTGCCAAGAAATTCTTCCTAATGTTTAGGTGGAATGTCTTTTCCTGAAGTTTGAAGCCATTGACCTGTGTCCTAGCCTCTGGAGCAGCAGAAAACAGGCTTCTACCATCTTCCATATGGCATCCTTTCAAATATTTAAGCATAGGTATCATGTCACCTCTTAACCTTTTCTTCTCCAGGCTAAACATATCCAGTCAGTCAACCAATTACAAATCCACCCAACAATAGCATTGTCTACCCCAGATTTTACTAGCTTGTTTGCAAGAATATCATAGGGGTTCTTGTCAAAAGCCTCACTGAAATCAAGATATGTTATAACTACAGCATTCCCTTCATCTACCAAGCTATTAACTCTATCAGAGAAAGAGAAAGAGAGTGCGAAAGAGACAGAGAGAGAGAGGATTAGTCTGACATGACTTGTTTTGGGAAATTCCACTTTTTAGATATTTTAGTGAGGTAATTTTGCCACATTCTTAGCCCACTTGGGCCACCTTGGGGCTGGGAGAGGCGATTTTTTTTTTTTTTTTTTTTTTTTTTTTTTTGCAGTTGGGCCCGGGTAGGGTAACCAGAGTGAAAACTGGAGAGTGCTCCTGTACCTTTAAAGAGAATTTCAACAGGTGTGGCTGGTCAACTTGGCTTCTGGGATGCTCTCAACTTGGATTCTGAGATATAAGTCATAGATTTCTTCACAGGTTAAATGTCCATGACAACCTGTACTTCAAGGTCCTTTAGCTTCCTACCCAGAGCCCCAAATGACTGAAGAAACTGAGGCAATACTCTATGCTTATTAAAGCATGAAGTTGCTTTGCAGGAAATTACAACCAGACACCACCACCCCCTCCCAGCTACCATGGGTATGCTGACTGAGAGATTTAGGCCCAGTAGTCCAAAACCTAGATTTTTTCCAGCTCTGCATATAGTTGAAATGAAATCCTCAGTGCTATCATTGTCACTCTTGCTTAATGCTCTGCTCCTCTGGGTGGCTCATGCTGGATGTGATATCACATCTGCACCTGTGTGAGCTATATGTTGCCTTGCAGTCTTGTGCTTGTTGGTCACCCTGGTTCAGAATGCCTTGAGAAGATTTCCAGCTTGGAATAGTGAGGTATGTATGTACTAAAAAGATAAATACATGAAGTTATAGTTTTTCTTTGCCATCAAGGTGCCTTAAAGCCATGATGACCCTATGAATGTGAGACCTCCCAGAGCCCTGGTCATCAACAGTCTTACTCAGATCTTGCAAACTCAGGGCCGTGGCTTCCTTTATTTGGGCCAATCCATCTGTAATGTGGCATGTCTCTAGGTCTACTTCCTTCCACTTTACCACCAATTATTGTCTTTCTCAGTAAACCATGTAATCTCATGATATATCCAAAGTACAATAACCCCAGCTTAGTAATTTTAGCTTCTAATGAGAGTTCAGACTTCATTTGCTCTCAGACCCATTTATTTGTCTTTTCCCCAGTTTGTTGTATCAATAGAACTCTCCCCCAGCACCACATTTCAAATGAGTTTACTTCTTTCTGTCAGTTTTCTTTACTGTCCATTTTTGTAACAACCATACATAGAAATCAGAAATACCATGACAGATGATTTTGACTTTGGTATTTAATGATAACGTTTTTACACTTGGGGATCTTGGCTGAGATCCTGCGTTGTAAGATGCATCTCTGTGACATAGCTATGATACATCTCCTGGATGCTGGATGATGGGTGCACACAACACATATTCTTAGGAACGTCCTATGCATCCAGCTAAATTAATAGCTGGATGGGTCTTTGTTGTTCCCCTCACTTTCCACTGATGTGGAAATGGCCATCCTCTGGGGGAGGGGGAGAGGAACAGTTGGAATAGAATCTGACCTCTGCAGTGATCCAAAAAGTGGGTTACGATGGCATGTTAGCATTGCCGCATCATAAATCACCAAAAGGATGCGACTCTTTATTTAGTTCCTCCATAGCTGCCTTTCCTAAGTCCTAGTTTTCTTCTGATTTCTTGACTATAGTTTCCATTTTGATTAATGACTGACTCAAAGTACTGAAAATTTTTAACAATAAATTAAAATAAGTACTAGGAGTAATTAATTTTCAGAGAGATACTGTTGACACCATAGCATACCATACTATGGCACTTTGTGCTGTCCTTGAGTCTGCTTTCACAATGCCACTCAGAATACTGCTAGCCTCATGACATATCAGATTTAATGTAATCCACCAGCTATGAATTGTGGCTTGTCAGGTGCTTAACAACACTCCTCTGTGGCCCAATAGGCAGCAAAATTGGAAGTTAAATAGGAACATAGAAAGCTGCCTTACACTGAGTCATCACATTGGTCTATCCAGCCTGGTATTGTCCACTCTCACTTTCCAGGATTTTGGGCAAGAGGCTTTCCTACTCTTTCCTAGAGATAGGGCTCTGGTGGTGTGACCAGACCCAAACCACTCAACTTACAAAACCAGGCAAGATCAGGTGTATGCAGAATGGTACGGTGAGAGTGATAAGTTTCATCAACACCCTGATGCTTGGATGATCATATGCTGTGCAAACTTCTTCTTGCTCTGTGCCTTCAAGTCCTTTCTGACTTATGACAACTATAAGGAGAACCTCTCATGGGGTTTCTTGGGGCTGAGAGTGTATCATGTGCCCAAGGTCACCCAATGGTTTTCCATGACAAGGTCTCCAGGGTCATAGTCGAATGCTCAAACCATTACTCCACACTGACTCTCTTGTATAAGCTTAGGGTACCAAAAATGCTGATCTCTTCACCTACCTCAATCATGTTCTCTTTCTCCTCCCTGTCTGTCCAGTACAATACAAAAACTTCCATTTTTAAATTCTCCTTGTTCCTTTCCTCTGTCTCAGGCTGATACAAGATGTTTTGCTGTTGGAGGCAGAGCAACAAATGGCATTCCTTAACAATCCAAGGCATGGTACGCTGCACCAAAAGCCAGCCAAGATATTTTAGTGTGAGGGACAGAAAGGTATCACACCTCTCCTCATCCCTGGCAGTAAAATAACGAGATAACTAACAATTTGCTGCCTTTTCATAACATCCCAGGTGTCCATTTAAGGAAGCTTCTTCACTTTGCTTAGGTCCACTTTCACCCAAAAAGGCCTTCAGAAGCTGTCATCATGTCAAAGCTTCCTACATCTGAAGGACTCTGTTGCTGTGCCTCAAGCAAAGGTCAAAATAAGTGGGCTCTACCATTAATACAATAATGAACGTACTGATTGCTAATACATTTGCTTGATATGTGGAGGGAACTCGGGAGCCCCGAGGGGAGCCCATTAGCTTTCATTTATGATGATATCAATGTCTCACAGAGGGTGTGGATGTTAATTGATATTCTCGGGTAAGTTAATGACATTGCTAATTCATCACTGTGTACTCTATGCCCTTTGTGGGCTGATGATACTCAGGGATGAAAGATGCAACCTTCTCAGTCTAGAAGAGAAATAAGTGTTTGATGTTTCCTTGGCCAACCAAGTTACTCAATGTGGGAATACATATCAAAAGTTCTAGTGACTGGTTAAAAAAAGAAGCCCTGCAAACTAATTTACACACCCAGTCTAGACACTAGAAACTCTTTCACACTACACAATTATAGCATTGCAATTCCACTTTAACTGCCATAGCAATGTCCTGTGGAACCTGGTACCTGCAGTTTAGGGTGGGGAATTTAGAATTCGCTTCCAAAGAACTCTAGAGTTTCATCAAATCACAAAGCCCAGGATTACACAGGATATAGCTATGGAAGTTAAAGTGGAAGCACAGTGCTATAAGTGTGTAGTGTGAAAGAGCCTCAGGGTTCCACTCTTTGATTACACAGTGCATACCTGTGTTCCTGTTGATGTAGAACAAATGCTGATCAGTCTGAGAGCTGAATTTAGTTGCAGAAAGGTTTTCAGGGGACACATTCAAGTGATATCAACATAGTTTAGCTTAGAGTTCTTATTGTCATGTAACAGAGGGCTTTTCCACACTACACTGTTATAGTGCTGTTATTCCACTGTCAACATCCTGTGGAATCTTGGAGTTCGCAGTTTAGGCAGAGGCATTTAGAATTCTCAGCCAGAGAGCTCTTTGACTTCAGTAGACTACAAACCCCAGAATTCCACAGGATGTTGAAAGCCGAATAATAGCACTATAACTGTGTGGCATGGAAAGGCCCTAAGCTTTTGAAGAGGCACCATTTAGAATAGGGGTGGTGGAAAATTTGGGAAGATGTCCAATGGTGCTGTCACAGCCAAGGGGGCATGGTGATCTGGAGATGTCCAGATGAATGGACTGGGACCGTCCCAGGGACAAGGTCAGTCATGGGATCTGGGTTTCCCCGTCACTGATCTAGAACTATGTGAGTTGGAGGAACAGGCATTAAGCTGAGTTCTTATTAAGCCTTCCAACCAGGATCTACAAGCCAGCTGATATCAACATGAATGCTGATGTATTCACTGTAATAGTAATGGTTGCATTTGTGTTCCAGTTATTCCACTTCGTTTCACTTTGGCTTCTCTGTAAGTGTATGTATTTTGCATGTATACTGCACTAACGTCAGTGATTATATATGTTTAGATGTTTCATTCCCAAACTAATTTGTAAAACTTGGAAGGGGGATCACTAGTCATAAATGTAATAAAACAATGATTGTTCAAACATCCTTACAGGACATTGGTTTTTAATACTGTATTGTCATTGGTGCTCTAACTATAAATTTGACTGGTTTATACTGGGAACTCATGTGTATTTATATTGATATAAGCTACCTTGCAGATCTTTGTTGGAAAGCATGATATCAATATTTATATTAAATTGATAAGATAGGGAAATGGAAGTCCCTTCTGTTCATTTGAATCCAACTTCAGAGGACTGAACTACAAAGGAAAGTGAGGTCCTCAAATAATTTGTTGAGAAATAAAACAGTGAGTATCTATCTAAATGTAAGTGCTTAATACTACTTTCTTTCTATCTATCTGTTGAATTTGTATTCTACAATTCCGTTAAACATAGTGTTTCGGGGAGCTAAGAGCAGCAAAATACAGATACAATACAAAATTATGATTAAAATATAGAAGCAGATCTAGGAAAACCCCTCCATCAAAATGCAATTTAAAGCTCAATAAATGGAGGGTTGAGAATAGCTCCAGAGCCTTGGAACAAACCCCAGAGAAAGAACCATTTTACATATTAATCTCTCATCAATGGTTTTGAACTCATATTTCTACTCTCAGACCTTGGAGAAACTTGATCATGTCTTGCTGCACTTACTATTTCTGTCCAATCTGCAATGAATGAGGTACAACTTGGCAAAGTTACTTTTGTGGACTACAGCTTCCAGAATCTCCTGTGCAGTGCAGCTGCTGGCCATGCTGACTGTGGGTGCTGGCAAGTGTAGCTTGAAAAGTAATTTTTTCAAGGCTTGGGACTTGGGTTGAGGGACAGATGTTTCACCACTCCCTATTTGAAACTGAGAAAAAGACTAAAATGGACTCCTGAGCACCTACAAAGCCTAAAAGTATTTCCCTACTTCGATTGTTTTTTTGTTTTTGTTTTAAATCTTTTCATCTTAGTAATTTGTTTTGCCAAGTTAGGAACACACCTTAAAAGACTCACTTGCAATCATGAGTCAGAGATGATTCTTTATCCGATTTTTTTTTTTAAATGCATGGATATGCTTGGCAAGTCAGTACTAATGGAAACTTTTGCATGATGAAAACCTGAGATGGCTTGCCATGAGATGTTTCCATAGAAAATTCCAGGGATTTGGAGTTGTTCTTCCATCACACAAGTGCTGAGGCTGAATGAAAAGTGGAGAGAGACAACTCCTTTATATACTTGCTTGCATGTGTAACATCACATATTCCTGTTTTAACTCTTCCTGTGGTCCAGGCCATGAAGAATATCACAGAATAGTTCAGTGTCATGGTCCACAAGGGAACGGTCACAGGTATTTGACAACTATTGCAGCAATGTAGGAGTTAGATTCAAGTAATACATTTGGGTGCCCTGCCTATAACATTAAAATGAGAGATCATGGGGCTCTAGTTTCATATTTATAAGTTAAAGCATTTCTCGTATTTATTTTAAATAGTACAACATAGGCCATTTCTGCACGACGTCGCTGAACTGCTTCTGCCATGGGATGACAGTGATTGGGAGGTCGTGCTTATGCACGACATCGTCGCCGTCCCACTGCCATCCCATTGCGAAGCGTTGCATTCACATGGTATTTGAAAAAACAGGTAAAAACATTTTTACACCTCTCCTCCTGTGGCACTCCCGTACTTACTCTCATGCAAAAGATGCAGCCGCGCATTTGCAATGCTTCCTGCTCCAGTGCAGCAATGGCAAGTGCCTGGCTGTGCTGCGGAAGGAAGGGGCAGGACTATGCCACTCCCTTCTTCAGGGAGCGAACAGGTGCAGAGGGGAGCATTGCTGATGCACTCCCTTCTGACCTGGATTTGCAGTGCCAGGATGTGCAAGAGTGTCGTCATGTGGAAAGTGTCTCAGAAAATATTATTCTGTTTCCCATGTCTGAACTGGTGGATTGTTTGAAGAAACAACCTGAGTGACCAATTTGAACTCAGTTCCTGGACCCCAGGAAGAAGCCATAACCCAACAGTCAAGCACCTGCTATCCATGCACAAAAAATTCCAAGTTCAACCACTGGTATCCCCAGGATGAGCTAGGTAAGACTCATATTGGAAACCTTGGAGAGTTACTGTCAGTCATTGTAAACTGCGATAAAGACCCAACTGTTCCAGTTTGGCAGGGACAGTTCCTACTAATCCTCTGCTATCCCACTTTTTCATCTGCTTTTAAAATGTCCCAGTTTTACTCTTCTCCCTCTTTGTCATCAGCTTATGGTCAGTTGCTGCAGACTGAGTTCAAAGTTAAAAAGTGGTTTGGACTCAGTTAACATGGCAGTGGAGAGAGGAGTGAAGGGAGCAGAAGCTTGCCCTTCCCAGTAGGCGCAGGCAAAAGCAAACAGCTGCAGTTCCTCCTCCCCTAGCTTGTCTGTTCTTTCTCATTTTTGCTATCTTGACAACATTCTCATGTTGCATGCTCACATGAGTCTTGTTTTCATCTGTTACATGTTGGAGGGTATGTTATACTGTTTTAATTGCTTTTTTATTATTTTTAATTGTACCGTTTAAATTGGTTTAATATTGTTTTGGAGGAAAGGTGAGGTTTAAATAAAGGTTGAAAGAGTATGTAAATATATTACTTATTCATATACTCATAAGTAGTTCAGCTCACTAGTGATAACAGTTTGCTGTCTTTTTAGGGATGTTAGGAGTCTCTTAGGTGTCACACATGACAAAAGCATTTCTGTGTGTAAATACCAAGTTTTCTTTCTTTTTCTTCTGCTCCTCCTTCTCTTCCTCTCTGATCGCATCTCTTTGCACTGCATTAGAATTTCTTGTGAAGCAAGGGTTTACTGTTACAAGGAGCACTGTGAGTAATGTTATGTATAGAAGCTCCCCACAAGGTACGTTGGATCCCAGCCTAAACTAAAAGAGGCCAGTCTGCTTTCCTATCCAAGAACAACAGAAAACAACTCTGCAGAGTGTAATATTGCCAATTTTCACAATACTGTAAGCCTGATGTCAATTTATTCAACTGCTATTTGACAAGCATCCTCAAAAAAAAATTTGCTTAAGGAAGATAAATGTTCTATAGACAATTTAGAATATGGTGCCACATTTAGAGAGTATTTATCAAACTGCA
Organism: Cyclura pinguis; assembly: GCA_030412105.1. Taxonomy (NCBI): domain Eukaryota; kingdom Metazoa; phylum Chordata; class Lepidosauria; order Squamata; family Iguanidae; genus Cyclura; species Cyclura pinguis. The sequence goes on along the minus strand of CM059600.1, from coordinate 92,771,082 downwards.
CATAACACAGCAGTGAAGATGGTGATCTATGTAGCCATTTAAAATACTCTCTTAAGCTTATGTTTCATGTCAAAAATATTTTATCTACCCACTATTTTAAATGCATTGTCATTCTTTGCTTTTAAAATTCTCCTTCCTTCCTCATATTTTATGTTATTTCCTGTCCTTTTTTTTCTTTCTCATTTTGATTTCATCTTAACATTTTAATGTGTAGGTCACTTTGAGAATACCATTGAGCTGCAAGGTGCAATGCAAGTTCTCCCAGTAATGCCTTTGTGAGAAGTTTAAAGGAAAGCACCACCTGAGTTTTAATTCCTTTGGATGAAAATATACTGGAAACTTATACCATTAAAAAAAAACCCTGCTTTATTTAAAAATATATAATCCAGCAGCATCTGGGAAAGAGGGCACAGCATTCCACTACCACAAGGTGAGACATACATTTTGCTAGGAGCACCAGGCCACCAATATATATAATCACACAGAACATATATGGGGGCAAAAGACAGTCCTCCCAGAGGGAAGATAACTGTGCCCCATCAAATCGCCAGAAAGAAATACTCTGCACCACCATGTTGCCTTCAGAATTACACCAGGAAACTATTCATGGTGCTGTAAGGTTCATCGCTAAACTTCAGAACCATATTTGAGGTGGATCTCAGAAGCAGTCTCATTTCTACAAGGAATAGTCATGATAAATGAGGTTCAGTAAAGCATCACTAGCAAAGGGAGCCTGACTGTGTCTTGTGTGCTGCCATTAATTTGGGAATTGTACCCTATCATACCAACAATGTACGCACGCTTAAGAAGAACTGTGGTATGTTGCCTGATAAACATAAAATGGCAACCTATTATTTATGGGGTCATAAACCTTTATGCAGGTAACTCTTTTTCAGTCAAACACCAACTGCAATTCTTTGATGTAAGATAACTCTGAACTTGTTGCTTATGTTCTGAAAGGTCTCGGTTCAAGAATACATTTGGAGTAAGGGGTGGGATCAGTGTGGATATGTACCAACAGAAGGTTGGTTTGTTTTTGTTTAATCACTTTGTACATCAGGGTGTTGGACTCTTGTTGTTGATAAGCATTTTACATGTTTTGTGAGCCTAAGTCGTCTTCATTACTCATCATTTATATGACGCAGGCTGGGTAATGACTTGGAGAAATTGCTAAGCAATTTATTAAAATATCTGTCAGCTAATTATCTTCATAAAATATCCCAGACTGTGTGTCTGTTGAGAGAACCTTTAATTAATTGCAACCTATTGAAGCTAGCAATGAGTATTCTCCGCTTGCTGGATGCACACCTCTTCTTTCTGAAGACTGTCTGTTCTCTGTCGCTTGACACAACACTTGGTTACTCATTAGTTCTCTGGTTTCCTCCTGAGAGAAAACCAAACAGGAACCTCAATAAATTAACTAGGTGATACCACTTCATTAAATTTCCCTTCGGCACTAAGAAAATCTGTGGCAGCCACATCTGAGCAGGACAACTTAGAAGCCTGTGGAGGAATTGCTCCCTGGCACCGTCTGGTTCTGGATGAAAACCAGCTGTTTTGTAGCAAAGCAAAGGGAAGCATTTAAGCAAACAAAGGCATCTAGGAGATTGACTGGAGAGACAGGAAGGAGTCTTTTGTGATCAGATAATAATTGGCTGAATTCATCAGGTGCCATCTGTGTTCAGGGGAGAATTCAGTGAGAATGGAAGAGAGAATTATTCTCTTCCCCTGCAAGACTAAAAATTGTGATCTGAGGCATTGCTTATAGAAAAATATGAAGCATTAATGGAGAAGTCACAAACTCTGCTTGGGTACAGCCAAGGTCTGAGATTTCAGCAAAGAGTCTAATTTCCACAGTTTCTCCCAGCTGGGCTCTTCAGGTGATGAAATAACCAATTGCAAAAAAGGGATTTGTTCTGGTTACACTTTTTTTTTTTTGAAGTAATAATCATATTTTTCATGTAAGCCATAAAGGCTGTTCTCCAGAAACTTTTTTCTGCTTTTGTAATTCCACTGATCTTCAGTTCCACTGAAGAACAGAGTACACTCAGATTGAGCATATGATATTGGATAATTGCCTGATTGTCTGCTGGGCAATTGCCTGACTGATTAAGGCTCTGGACGGAGCAAGGTCAGCTTATCTGATTGCTGCACCAGAGTTTAGGAGTAACTAGTTACAAGTAGCTGTAAATACTTGCAAGTATGAATGTATACATAAATTAGATTGTGATTGTAACATAACTCCTTTTGGGCTGTATCGTTAATGATGAGTAACTTTTATAGTTATGATCCTGTGGATTTACTACATGGTAAAGGAGGAATATCTTACAGTCCAAGTGCTGGCTCATGCTGTACCTTCTGCTCCGTTGCGAGTGTTGAAATGATGATGTAGTGGATAGGAGGAGACTGTGTCTTCTAGAATTGGTAAAGCTAGTAGTTTTCAACTGTGGGTTTTTAAATTATGAAAAATATCAGCTGAGATCCTAGTTCAGGAGACATAGTTACAGAGATGTAGTCTCCTGATGCTGCCCTCTGAAATTCTATTTTTGAAGCTTTGCAAACACCTATGCAGACACACACACACTCACACACACCCCACAGCCATTTCTGAGGAGTCAGTAATAATGTGTCCAGCCCTGTCCCAATTGTGGGGTGGACTGACTATTCTGACAAGTCTGCAGGGTCCTATTTGGATCCTTTTACAACTGTCTCAGGCCCTTTCCGCACCACCCTTGCAACCCTCCATGGGGACAGGAGAAGGACAGGACCATGGCGACGCTTCTGCACGACATTATTTCAGTTCCATCCTTCTCCCGTCTCAAGGCAGTGTGATAGCGGGGTAAAATGGCAAGTTTTCTCTGTCAGTGACTCACGATTGCACCACCATCCTGTACTTACCTGTCCTGCAGAAGCCCAGGCTGCACTTCCTGCCCCAGCACAACCTGGGAAAGTACCCAGCTGAGCTGCAGAAACAAGAAGCATGGCCATCGTGCTTCCTTCACCATGGAGCCAGCTGGTGCAGAGGGGAGTGCTCCCATCACGCTCCCCTTCTGGCAAAGCTGATGCCGGGATCCCGTGAAAGGACTCCGTGAAAAGGTAGGGTGGGGAAAGGGCCTCAGTGTGCCCCATGACCTGGAGAGCAGTGGACTCATCGTTACTCATGCCTCAGTCTCCAGAACCTTGGAAATGACTTTGTGTGGGAGAACTGCACAACTTCAAAGGAGGGATTTGAAAGGCAAGTTTGGTCACTGCAATTGTGCAATGACTACAAATTTGAATGGGAACAATTACAATGTTGTGAGTCAAGCTGAACAGAATGCTAGCCATCAATTCTAGTTACTTTGGAGAAATGGGTAAATAAAGTTTTTTTTTAATGTAACTTTAATCCAGCTCCGGGTCTATAATGGCAAGTAACTACTTTTGAAGAAGTAACTTTTCCCAGTTCTGTATCTCACACAGAACTCCTAGAATTCTCAGGTAGCCATGAGTGAGCACCATGGCCAACCAAACTATACAAAGCTTCTGCTTTCACTATGAGCGATATAAACAAGCATACTTTTTAATGAAACCCTGGGTCTATAATTGCCATTAATTATTTTTGAAGAAGTAGCCTTTCCCAGCTCTGTATCTCACACAGAACTCATTGAATTCCCAGACAACCATGGGTGAGCACCATGGCCAGCTCAGAAAAATTATTTACTGTCTGGGGGATTCTGAGAGTTGTAGTCAAGACCGTAATGCTTCCAACCTCTGGCTGTTCCTTTCTTCTTAAACAGTCAGCAATGTTCCAACACAGTCCTGATTGAGAAATGTCCTACAGAATAATTGTGAAGTTTCAACTTTCTTTTGTCTAAGTGAAAACAGAATTGCCTTGCTGACATATTTTTGAGAACAGACGTTATGTGGAATTGTTTAGAACTGCATGTACTGAAGACATTTTCCATCCAAAAACATTTCCACCTTGATTTTCAACTGGACTTTTTACAGTTTGAAAAACAATAATAACTGAAAAATAATTAAAAAAAATCCAACTGCAAAGTTAAAACAGTAGAACTATACAATAAAGTCAAAACATACCTTTGAAAAACATATCCACTACAAAACCATTGGCAGAAATAAAGCAATGTAGTCTAAAAGTTATATGCAAATAAACATGCTTTCACCTGGTTCCTGAAATTCTTAAGAATAGGGGTCCTGAGAAGAACCTGTCAGGTACCCCTAAGGGAAGACATTATCTTCTTGGGTCTCCCACCTGCCTCATATCTTCAGTCAGAGGCTCCTAAAGGGCATATTCATATGGGAGCAGGCAGTGCTTTAGTTATCCTGATCCAAAACTTTATAATTTTAAACCAGCACTTGGAAATTTGTCCAGGAAAGCCTAGGAAGCTAGTGAAGCTGTAGCATAGTTGGTGAGATATATTCTAATTTACTAGTGCAACTCAGCTGTCTTACTGCTGTGGCTGGCTGCTTTCCAGAGAGTGGAACTACATAGTTAGGTCCATTTTAGAAGCCATACAAAGCAGCTCAAAGTTAGCTTTCACAGGGCTCTACTAGTCAATCTATATCCAGTCTATGACAGTACTGTATCCATTAGATCATTAGTTTGTTAGGTCTAATTACCACACAATGTGTATCTATTTAAAAAATGCATGAAAATTCATATTTATTTTCATACTCTTATGCACGCTATGTGCATCTTTCCATTTTGTGTGCAGTATTTTTGCAATATTGTTTTTTTTTGCCAAACTTTCCTATAGATGTACATTTTTGTGTGATTTTTTTTTTTGAGCCAAAAACTACATTGCAATGTTCAAAGAAATGCAGAATCTGCACGATACCTATGGTCTAGTCAACATATTCATTTGGGAAGTGTGAATTAGGTTGGTTCACTCCAAAGTACAAACCAAACGCTGGCACCAAATTGGAAGAGGCATTGGGCATGGTGCCCTTTGGTACGTTACCCCACATTCCTGTGAGTTCCTCAAAGCTTACTAGAGGATGGAATCAGTGGGGGCACTGAGCATCAGGGAGAAGCTGTAGGGCTGAAACAATGCAGATCTTCTGGATCAATCCTTCTTTGGATTTGAAGAAAAATGCTGGTTGAGGGAACTGCAACTGCCATCGTATTAATCATCCCCAATGATTCTGGGCCCAGTCCCTGAGGTATGGTATGTTGGAAATGCAATGACACTGAACACTTTTTAACTCTTTAGGTGTTCAGTGTCATTGTCTCAGGCCATTTCTGCACTAGCCTGTTATAGTGCTATTATTCCACTTTCAATATCCTATGGAATCCTGGGATCTGCACTTTAGGGAGGTGAGGCCCCTCCCTAAACTGCAAACCCCAGGATTCCATAGGATGTTGAAAGTGGAATAATAGTACTACAACAGGCTAGTACAGAAATGGCCTGAGAGAGAGCAGCAGTGACAGGGTTAAATAGCTCTCAGTAAGTTAGAGTTCCTCAATATTCTTCTTCATTTATGCTGAACTCTCTGAAATATCAGCTAATGGTTGTTGTTAACTGCTTTCAAGTCAACTTCAACTTAGTGTGACCCTATGGTTGAGACCCCCCCCCCCAAGCCACTGTATCATCAACAGCCCTGCTCAGGTCTTGCAGATTCAAGGACATGTCTTCCTCGATTGAGTCTATCCATCTGTAATGTGGTCTTCCTCTTTTCCTATTGCCTTCTACCTTAGCAAGCATTATAAGCTTTTCTAGTAAATCATGTCTTCTCATGATATGGTCAAAGTATGATAGCCTCAGTTTAGTCATCTTGGGTTCTAGGGAGAGTTCAGCCTTTATTTGCTCTAGGACCCATTCATTTGTCCTTTTTAGCAGTCCAGGGTATCCACAATACTCTTCTTCAGCACCACATTTCACATGAGTTGATTCTCTTCCTATCAGCTTTCTTCACTGTCCAGCTTTCACAACCATACATAGAAACTGGAAATATGATGGCATGGACAATCTTAACTTTAGTATTCAGGATCTTGTCTAGTTCCTTCATAGTCGCCTTTTGAAGTCCTAGTCTTCAGATTTTTTGACTGCTGTCTCCATTCTGATTAATGACTGAGCCAAGATATGGAAAATCTTGAACTATTTCAATGTCTTCATCATTATGTAAATCAGCTGGGCTCATTATTTTCGTTTTCTTAACATTCAGTTGTAAACCCACCTTTGCACGCTCTGCCTTGACTTTCTTCAGTGAGTCAAGTGATACCGTTGAGGAACTTTCTGCCTTTGGGTCCCATGCCAGGAGAAAGGATACACACACACACACTCACACAGGATCATGCCTCTCTATGTGCGTATGTGTGTGTGAGTGTGTGTAAAATCTCTCTGCTGTTTGTCTGTCCACTACACTTTTCTCTAATTTATACCAAAACTTGCTTGTTTCTGTGTTAGCTTAACACCCTTGCAGAGCTTTCTCACTTTTAATGAAGTTCTTATTATAAAGGCCTAACTTGTTTCTTTAGCCATTGGTGCTTTTGCTCTTTTGTCAGCAGTTGCTAGCTGCTGCTTGCAGGGATTCTCCTTCAGTTTACATCAGAAGAAGAGTCCAGGGGTATAGATATTACTATGGCAGCGGCTCTGGTTCTCCTGCCCAATACTTTTTCTCACACTGACAAACACATTTGAAAAGGGAAAAAAACATTAAGGAGACAAGCGCCAGCTTTAGTAGGCCCTCTGGGCCATGGGCCAAGGCTTAGAAGCAACTAATTATAAACAGCTAGTTTCTTGGAATTAGTTCCTTTCCCCAGCAAGGTACAACTAAATTTACATTGCAATTATAACTTGATATGACATAATCGTACTCTTTTTGCAGTGCAACTATGACATACACTTACTTTTGCAGTTATGGTGGTATACGGCTTCATTAAAAAGTAGATGGGGACTCCTACATGTTTCGAGTACTGCCTTGTGTTGCTGCCTTGTGCTTTGTTGTGGGTGTTGAGGCAAGGCTAATGTGAGCGTGAGGAGAGTGTGCTTTATACCTCAGACCATTGCTTACAGAATTCCTTTTTAAAAAATAAATACCAAGGTACCATTTTAATGTTTTTGAGAAATAGGGGGAAAAAAACTTTACAGCAATGGTAACTCTTAAGCAACTTTTTAAAAATATTTTTTAACACTAGGCTTCTTTGACAGATGCGAAGAGACTTGTAGAGCTGGAAGGTGCCCTGTGAGCAATCAGGTTCAACACTCTGCTTAGTGCAGGATTCCCAGCTGGAGCAGGTAGCTGTCCAGCCTCATTTTGAAGACATCCAGAGGAGACCGCGCCACCTCTCTAGGCAGTTGATTCCATTGCTGAATCACTGTCACTGTCAAATGGTTCCATCTAATGTTCAATCAATATCTACCCGCCTGTAACTTAAAACCATTGGACCTGGTTCTACTCTCTGAGGCGGCAGAGAACAAGCCCTCACCCTTCTCTTTGTGACAGCCCTTGAGGTATTTAAAGAGTGTGATCATGTCACCCCTCAATCTTCACCAAGCTGAATATGCCCAGCAAACACTCTCCTCATATGTTTTGTTTTCCATACCTTTTATCATTCTCGTTGCCCTTCTCTGAACTCCAGCTTGTCTATATCCTTTTTAAAATGAAGCACCCAGAACTGAACACAGTACTCCACATGAGGCCTGACCAGCACAGTATATAGAGGGACTATTACTTCCCTCAACTTGGAAACTATGGTTCTATTAATATTAATTCTTTGCTTCAGCATCACACTGCTGGCTTATATTCAGTTTATCATCAGCAATAATTCCAAGGTCCTTTTCACGTGTAGTACTACTGTACCAAGTACCCCCCAATCCTATATCTGTGCATTTGGTATTTGTGGCCTAAAGGTAGAATTTTGCATTTGTCTCTGTTGAATTTCATTTTATTAATTTCAGTTTTCTAATGAATTCTGTTCTTATCTTCCAACATGTTAGCTATTCCTCCCAGTTTTGCACCATCTGCAAGTTTGAATAAGGATTCTCTCCACCCCAGCATCTAAATCATTGAAAAAATATTCAAGAATATTGGCCCTGGGACAGGACCTTGCAGCACTCCACTTGAGACCTCCTTCCAGTTTGAAGCACAGCCACTGATGACAACTCTTTAAGCATGGTTTTCCAACCAATTATGAGTATATCTGATGGTGTTTCCATCTACTCCATATTTAGTCAGTTTGCTAATCAAAATATCATGAGGGACCTCCTCAAATGCAAATCAAATCCACTGCATTCCCACCATCTACTAAACTAGTGACCTGATTTTTTTAAAAAAGATGTAAGATTAGTTTGATAGGATTTGTTCTTGACAAACCCATGCTGGTTCCTACTACTCACTGTAATGTCATCAAGATACTTGCAAACAGACTCCTATATAATCTGTTCTAATATTTTCCTGATGTTGAGGTCAGGTTGACCGGCCTATAGTTTCCTTGCTCTTCCCCCTCCCCCCCTTTTTTTTTGAAGAGAAGGACAAAGTTTGCTTGTCTCCATTCCTCTGGCATCTCACCCGTTCTCCAAGATTTCTCAAGAATTATGGCAAGTGGTTCTGTCAATATGTCAGTTAGCTCCTTTAATACTCTGGGATTCTGTTCATCTTGCGATGCAGATTTGAACTCATTTAGGTTAACTAGGTAATCCCTGACTAACTCCTTATCAATCTTGATTTGCAACCTGGATTCTTTACCAAGGCCTCTGCTGATACATAGAAGCACACAATCCTCTTTCTGGGAAAAAGACTGAAGCAAAATAGGTATTGAGTAGTTCTACCTTTTCATTGTGATCTGTTTGTATTTTACCATCCTTGCTCAGCAGTGGTCCCACATGCATCACTTGGCTTCTGTACACCTGATGAGTGACAGTTAAAGGTACAAACCGATTACATGTGCATGCATGTACACACTCACACCCACACCCACACCATATGTTTGAGGTGATGTCAGGAGACATGGACATTCTCTCAGTGGTGTTCTGTTTCTGGCAACCCATTCACAGGAAGTGCCTCCACCAAATTTTCAGGGATCCTCCACTTTCTCCCCACATAACAGCTCACTCAATTTCAAAAGAGTCTTCCAATCCTCTCTGTAGCACCCCATTAAGTCACCTGCTGACTAATGGGAACCTCATGAATTTTTCAAAAAATTCTCTTAGGCAAGGAAAAGTCAGAGGTGGTTCTGTCAGTTCCTTCCTTTGCCCACAGTACTTGGTATTTGTTGGCAGTCTCCCACCCAAGTACTAAGTGGGGCTGACCCTGCTTAGCTTTCAAGATCAGCCAGAACCTGGTGCTTTCAGCTGCATGTAAGGCTGGAAAAATATAACTGCCTTGTAACTGCTCAGACATTTAAATGTGCATATTGTATAGGATGCAAACTTTAATTTTTATTTATAGGAAGCTGCATACATGAAAATGGTGTCATGTTTCAAGAAGATCCCAAATTCCTGTAAGACACCAAGCACAGTGAGAGGGAGAAAGAGACTAGAACAAGAAGGTAGCAGAACCTCTAGTGGTAAAGCTAAATCTGGAAAAAGCTGTAGACATCTAGCTGCAGACTATACAAATAAGTACAAGATGGTTCTGGAAACTACTGAAATTCTTTGATTTCTGTTTCTGATAAATCAATGGAGATATCAGACTGTATGAGTGAACCATAAGAAGGGACCCTGCCTGATTCTTAGCAGCACCATAGAAAAATATTGTGATGACACCACTGAAAGTATAATTGTATAAAGCTGAACCTGGATTACCAAGAAAAATGACTAAGGGGAAAAGTTCAAACAAAGCATGATTCATTTGTCACGTATGCATCATTTATGTTTTTAGCCTGTAGGCAAAAGAAGATATTGACTAGCTTTCAGTTTTAGCTCTTTGGCTCTATTTTACTCTGTTGGGGGTGGGGGGAGCAATAAATAACTTGGAGCAATAAATAGCTTCAGTTTTTGACAATCACTAAGAATAAGTAAACTTTAGAGATTCACAGCAGATAAGCATCCAGACAAGTATCTGGAAGGTTTGCAAATCATCAGTGTTCTCTGGTAAGTGGAACTGCTTTTATTTTGATTCTTCCGTCTTGAGAATATGACTGCTCTGTTCTCTGGTGTTCCTTCAACGTTTCATCCCACAAGGCACAGATGTCCCAGAATGAGTGTTTTAACCATCATCCCCCACAGGCAGGCTGAAAGTGATAGAAGAACATCCAAAAGTTCAAGACTTCCTCTAAATCAGGGTTGGGCAGATATGGCCCTCAAGAGGTTCTTATACTGCCAGTGCCATTATCCCTCACCATTGGACTGGATGGCCCCTGGGGTCTCTTCCAACTCTACATGTCTATGATTGGCTGTGCTGCCTAGGGCTGATGGGAGATGCAGGGCAGAAACATCTGTTGGACTACAGTTGCCCTTGCCTGCTCTCCATTTACCTGTATGGGAAATCACCAATGCTTTCCTTCCCTGAGCTGAAACAAGAAGACTGACCCATCCATACACACACATTGGAGGGGGATTGTCATAGAAGAGAATAGAGAGTTGAAAGAGACCACAAGAGCCATATAGACAAGGTCCCTGCCATGCAGGAGTACACAGGTAAAACACTTCTAAAAGTGACCTTTCAACCTTTCTTTAAAGGCCTTCAGAAAAGGAGAGTCCACTGTGAGGAAGTTTATTGCATGATCAGACAGCTCTTACTGTTAAGAAGTTCCTCCTAAAGTTTAGATGGCGTACACTCGGCACTGAACAGCCACACAGTCCTGTTCCTTTGCTGTACTGGGCCTCCAGGGAACAGCACATTTGTCTGCAATATCATGCTTGCTGAAGCTGGAAATGTCTATCTGCCTCAGCGAAGCCTATTCCTGGGATTCAGAGGGGAGAAAAAAACACCCGCCATCTTCATTTCCACATAAATGGTTTAAAATAAATGTTTGCTTTTTTTGCCGAACTTGTTTTTAATTAAGTAGGCAGCCTAACAAGTTTTATGATGTAGATGCAAAAAAGGCTACGCGTAATTATTTTTCTTTGATAGTCAGACAAAGAATGAGGGGCTTGTTTCATGCCCTACAGTTAGGAAGAGAGCATAATCCTTTCCGTTTGGTACCTGCATTGTTGATTAATTAACAAACAATATTCCCCAATTGAGAGGAATGCATTTTAATGCATTCTCACAGTAACAAAGGGCATGTAGGCCATTACAACCTTTGTGGGATTAATATACCTTTCACATCTTTTCTTCTCCAAGCACTACAGTTGAATGTGATGTGGTTTATTCTCCCTTAGCAGCAGCATCTAAGTTCTTCAGGACATAAATGGCTGGTTTTCACTTTCCCTAAGAGCTTGTCTATGAAATGCATAGCTCCAAGATATTTTGATTTGGGGGAAAAGCTTTACAAGTCTCAACTTTGAGACTTGAAGTAAGACATGGAACGTCTGTGCATGGAATAAAGCATGTGTCCATTTGTACATGCATTTGTCAGAGCTTGTAAACTTACTTTTAAAAAGAAAAAAAAAACATAAACATTATAATAATACAGAGCAACAAGGGAAAAAAAACCAGTTCTTGTGTTCTTTCACAGGTAAAACAGGCCAGTGTTCATTTCAAGTACAACAGAACCAATATAAAAAAATTTTAGGTTTTAAAATTGGGCAAAAGTGTATCCTTTCAAAATATCTAACACAACATTACTTCCAGACTCTGGGACCATTCATACGCTACAGTTGGTTATGGCTGAAAAACAATTGTTTGCCCCTGTCCTGTTACAACATAGATATGCAAAGTATTACTCAGAAAGGAGTACAAAGCCTTTAAAAAAAATAGACACACTCATACACAAAATCAGTCTCACACAGACACCAAACACACCCATAAGGACAATGGTCTATCACGTGTCTGTCTGTCCCTCCCTCTACCTGTCTGGTCATTTTAGAGGGTTGTTTAAATGCTAGACATCTTGGCCTAAGTTGAAGGCATGTCTCTTGCAGCCTCTGGATGACTGCAACTCCTAGCAGCCCTAGTAGTGCAGGAATGTACTACTGGTGAGGAATGGTGAGGAATGCAGCCCAGCAACTGCCAGTGGGCTACGTTGTTCCCAACCCTGGACTAAATCCAATTGTTAGACCCCGTTAAAGTAGATTATTGAAATCAATGAATGAATGGATCCCATTTGGGAGAAAGGTGCAATATAAATGCAATATAAATAAATAAATAAATGGTTAAGTCAGCATTATGTAAATCTCACTGATTCAGTAGGTCTCCTTTAGTTGGGACTAGCAATTGGACTAAGGCCATTTTTTAATCTGAAGCACTAGAACATCAAGTAAGTGTTATTCTTCCCTCCATTCATTCCTAATCTCTGCTTATGTCAGTTATATCCTGTGCAGCATTGTGACTGATGACTAAATGATAGTGGAGAGTTACCATGAATGTTTGTGGAAATAGTCACTTCTGCATTCGCTTGCCCTACTCTCCGCCCCTCCCCTGCCAGCCATGCCATTCTTGTGCTTTTGACTTTGTAACTGGGATGGAAGCGTATAGGCGTGTGGTTGCATTATACTAGTTTAATGCCACTGAAGCTGTGGCTGGAGCAGTCACTGACATAATGAGGACCATAAGACAGAACTGCCTGCGAGGCCTGGCCCAGCCCGGCCTGGCCCAGCCCGGCCTGGCCAAAGGGATTGAGAGACACAGATCATCTGGAGCCCATCTGGATGAATCAAAGCAGAAGTGCCTCATATTTGCAACAGAGCAGGAGGAAAGTATAGAAAATGGCATGTACCTAGCAGCTCGGGTTTGTAAGCTGTGTGTTTTTGTTTTGTAACCACTTCATGTGTAAACTGTGAGTAATTGCCCCATGAAACCTCAGCTATGTTAATTGCTTTTGTTCTAATTTCCTTTCCCATCCTTTCAGGACACTCTGGTGCCATCCAGCCCTTTCATCTTTGGCTGCTGCCTGCCATGAATACTATTATCTGCAGTTGTGTAACCAATGAATGGGAATCCATGAGCCTTTTCATATATTGGCTCCCTGCTAATGTTCCAAATTATCTGATTGTCTCTACCAAGGGCCTCTCGGAGTCTGTGTTAAGTGGTGCCACACCTGTACTCCAGGTGAACGCTCCATGCCGTGAGCATCAGAACCGCCCTTTTGGCTTTACGTTTGTCTCTGGGCCAGAGGTGGTGGGGTGGAAGGAGTCCTTTACAAGTCAGAACAGGTGATGGAATGAAACAAGAAGCTACAGCAGCAGTGATATCACTGTGCTTCACCTTTTATGGTCTCCCTGATGGCTGACTGAACTCAGGAAGAAGGCATGCCTATGTCTTTAAAAACACTGGAAAGGAAACATCACATTCTGTAATAAAGGTACAGAAGGAAAATGAGTCCATAGTAATGAACTTTAGTTACCTTTATAACAAGGATAAAGTTGGCACTCCTATATAAAGATAGGGTTCTATTGCAGTCCTTCTGCTTCATTCTTTTCGTTCATTTTAAACATATAGCATTTGAGAGCATGCAATGTTAACATGACACAATATAGATATATATAGTATTTTATATAGATGGATACAACACAAAAGTACCTTTTTTTCTGTGACAATTGGATCACAGTGTATAACAGATTTTTTTTTAAAAAAAAAAAACTGATTAAAAAAACTGATTAGAGATAGAAATGACTGATCCGCACTGATTTAAGCCAGCACTAGTTTAGTCTAGTTGCCATTCTTGTTTGAGGATTCTAGGAGCTGTAGTCCAAAAAGCAGCATTTCCAAGCTTTCTAGTCACCAAATATGCATCTGAACATTTGCTCCATTTATCCATTATTCTTTTCAAAACTGAAATACCTGGACCCTGATGAGCAATCTTCCTGCTTCAGCACTGAGGTTTTAGGACTTTGACCAAACCTGTACAGCAAATCATTTTGGCATGCATGTCATTTGTGGCAAATCAGCTTGTCTTTCTGGCATCATTCATAAAAGATGCTGCAACATGTGTGTGTATGTGTGCGTGCACATGTATGCGTGTGCACATGTGTCACATCTCTGCATCAACACCATGCTTTAACTGACCAAAGTGGCTACTGCTGGCCATAGTGACTGGAAAGGCTGGGTGCTGTAATTAAAAAAAAAAAAGGATTTCCTTCAAGTCCTGACATAAATTGTTACCATTGCTTTCTGTGTACAAGTAGTTCCTGTCTCTTTGCACCAGTGACTGCTTTGATATCCTCTCTTCTTTTCTTGCCCTTGATGCACAGAAAAGGGATATGGGTCACATTCTTGTTTTGAAATGAAGTATGAGATAGAGAAGACTTTTCATAGTATCCATGTCACAGGACAGGAGGAGACAATGTACTTTTGGGACTTGACAGTATGTAAGTGTATGCACACAGACACACAAGAGAGAGAGGAGGAGAGAGAGGGGGAAGGAGTCCAGTGCGAACAACTATTTTAATGATGTTCAGAGAAAGAACAATCCTTGTACTGACCACTTCACAGACCAATGTACACTGAGTGTCTGGTGCTGAATCCACAAAGCGGTATACAACTATCAGGGAAAGTATTCCTAGCCTCTTTAATTCACCCTGGTCCCTGAGCATGAAAAACATGGTATGCTTCTAAAGAAAGCCCATTTACTCAGATAATTACAATCTGGAAAGGATCCAACGAGTTCTACAATAAAGTGTCTTATCACCTTTGTTTTTACATTTCCAAGTAGTACCTAAAGGAAGGAAGGAAGGAAGGAAGGAAGGAAGGAAGGAAGGAAGGAAGGAAGGAAGGAAGGAAGGAAGGAAGGAAGGAAGGAGGAAATAAAGATTTACCTTTACTTAATGAATTGACTACAGTTCCAAAGAAATCCATGTAAAACTTGATGACATGCAATTCTTCTTCCACACTCAAAACCTCAGAAAGAAATAAGTGTGGGGCTATAAACTGGGTGAAGGAGACATCAAAATAGTAAACAATTTCTATACCTTGGCTCAGTCATTAATCAAAATCGAAACCAAAGAATCAGAAGATTACTAAGGCCATTTCCACATTGGACTGTTATAGTGATGTTACACCACTTTCAACATCCTATGGAATCCTGGGGTTTACAGTTTAGGGAGGGACTTCAGTGGCCCTTCCCTAAACTACAAACTCCAGGATTCCATAGGATATTGAAAGTGGCATAATAGCACTATAACAGTCTAGTGCGGAAATGGCCTAAGAATTAGAAATGCAGCTATGAAGGAAGAAGGTAAGATCCCAAATGTAAAGAAGTATCATTAATACTGAAGTCAGAATCATCGGTAGAAAGGGATATTTCTAATCCCGATGTATGATTGTGAAAGCCGAACAGTGGAGAGAGCTGACAGGAAGAAGATACCACCCTCATTTGAAATGTTCTGGAAGACAGTTCTGCAGATAACACAGGGGAACAAAAAGACAAATGAGTCCAAGAGGAAATCAAGCCTGAATGCTCACTTGAAGTTCAGGTGACTAAACTGAGGCTAATGTAGTTAGAGCATATCATAATTTCTTGGAAAAAATGATAACTTTGGGAAAAGGGGAAGACAATAGGGGGAAGAGGAGGACCACATTACAGATGGGTTGACTCAGTCAGAGAAGCCACAGCCCTGAGTCTGGAAGACCTGAACAGGGCAGTTGATGAGAGAGTGGGCTGGAAGCCTCTCATCCATTGAAACTGACCTGATGGCAAATAATAATACAACAGAACACAAAGGTTTGGTGGCAGGATCTTGAAACAGTATCATACCCATATTGAAATCATTGAGGTGGTGACCTGATGGGTTCACTTGCCATTTACCTATTCTATACATTGCTATCCTCTCTTTCTGCCTCAAATGAGACTCCCTTAGTAGCTGATACCATTTAAAATGACAAGAATGATACCCCTTGAGCATGAATACAAACATTAAAACTTGAATGTTCCTTTTGATTGACTATTCAATATCTCCATCAGAACACATCATGCTGTTTTTCAGCTCATGCTGTTCAAAATAACTCTAATGGAGAGATGGCTCCTGAAAGGCCTTTTTGTGTGTGAGTAATCCTTATTTTCCTGACCATCCCCATGGAAACAAATGGAAGTTTTCCTATGAACAAACGCTTAATAAAGTCATCCTATCACATGCCGCTTTGCCCCTCTTATTTTGCACTCCTTTCTGCTTTGTCAGGTTATTGCAACTTTATTGCTGGTAGGATTCAGATTAGCTTCCAAAAGTACATCTGCCACAGGGTAAGATTAAAGGAATGAGAAGCCATGATAGACCCAAGCATCCTCTTTCAACTATAGGCTTGTTTTTAAAAGAGGGTTCTTACATTATCGATGGCAGGTAATGGCTTCCCTGTCCATGAGACAATGAATCAGTTCCAGGTGTTAATCTGAATTTTAAAGGAGCAAGCAGTAGTCAACGTACATTATGGTCACATTTCCTTTTGCCAACATTCACATTTTTTTTCCAGACCTCAAGCTATTTACATCCTATATACAAAGGACTGTGTTTACTCTGTGACATGCTTCAAAGACAAAAGGATGCCGCCCTTCCCCTTTTAATATTGGCCATATTCATGAAGTGCACTTATTCTCAGCATGGAGAAGACTGTGTTTCACCTATCTTAGAAGGTTGCGGTGGGGGAGATAAAAGCCCTAATTCAGCACCATTGTCATTGAAATCACAGAGATTCAAATCCAGAGGTTTAAAAGCAAAGCATTAAAAAAAACCTGGGACATGATGGATGAGTACATCAGTTTTGCTTTCTCTTATATTTACATTTCTAAAATCTCAAGTTATTTCTGTTGCAAATGTGAAGAAATCTGATAGTGTTGGTAAAATCTTATAATAAATACATAAATAAATGAGTGAGTGAGTGAGTGAGTGAGTGCAATTCTTGTCCATCTCTAATTCTGTCATAATCTAACAGGGCTAGAGCTAATAGTAGAGAGGGCTAGAACCAGGAATGGGTGAGGGTCTCTCTCCCTTTCTCTCATCTCCTTATCTTCCACCATATCACCTGTCTTATTTTGCTCCTCACTCAGCTGTCTGCTCAAGACAGACAAATTCATCTCACCAGTGCTCTAAATCAATTCCTTGCCTTGGGCCTTTGTAATTAAAGTGAAGACAGCATGAAATTGAGCCAAGAGTTGCACTGGCCCAAGGGTGAAAGACAATAGGTTGCCTCTTGCCCCTTTCATCCTGGCCTTAGGTGAAACAAGAGACTGGAGCCCTATTCAGGCATTGTTAAGGCACCCTGAATGTGAAAAAGGGGAGTATAGGAACCTTGTTTCCTCCTGTTACCCCAAAATGTGGGTGGCTCAGGAGTCAGAATCAAACAGACAGCATGGCATTCAGAAAATCAAGAGACTGCACTGAACCATTCAAAAACAAGGGTTCTTATACCCGAAAACTACCTTGTGGGTATGGGTGTGAATTGCTCTCCCAGCCAAGCAGACAATGGGAGTTGCAACACAAACAATGAAGTCCAGACAGAGTTAATCTTCTTAGTGTTTTGATAACAAAGGAGTAATGGTTGTTGTAATAGCCCTGTATTGTGGAGAGGTTGGAAAGACAAAGCAGGGAAACATCCAGGTGTGAGGGATCAGGGTTAGAACACATTTGGTGGGGATTTCCACTTTCTGCTCCGAGATGTCCAGCTCTTAGCATAAACCTGTCGTCTCTAGAGTTGCCACACAATCTGCCTGACAATGACTTCGGTTCTCACCTGAGAGGGGGTGTGGCTGACCTGCCTTGCAATCTCACATTTAATCTGCCTCTTTTCAGCTTGACCTTCCAGTCACCTCAGGTTTCCATTTTATATCAATGCCAATTAATGTAGTGCCAATTAGATACTATTGCCAATTAAACCATATAAATCTTGGGGGGTATGCAGGGCTGTAACACTCCACTTCCAGTTCTGTCACTTTCTCCACATGCAATGGCATCCAGCAATGACACTTAGTGCTTCCTATGTCAGTGGAGCTCTAAATCTGGGTTTCAGTGTGAATTTTAAGGTTGCTGTCTGAGTTTTTAAATACTTACCTCCCTACAGGTTCAACAATTTGTTTGTTTAAATTTTAGACTAAAACCTGGAGCAACTTCCCCACAGCACTGACATTGGTGCCCCTGGCTGCCATTAGATGACAGTCTGAAGAGGAATCAGGGATTGAAAGCCATGTAGAAAGCCTTCCCAAATAACAGAGGCTCTCCTCTTCAAATTGTTGCTCTCCATGTGAAGCAAATGGTAGAAATGAAAATAAAGGGAAGTGATGCTACCCATACTCTCCTTCCTCCTTCAGTTATTCGACTTCATTTAATAACAGCTGAATAGGTCTTCTGTCATAGAGAGATGATATGAAATGGCTACCACAGAAAGTTGACAGTAGGAGTAAGGATAGTAGTGAGTAAATCTATAGTAATTTTGGGCTCAGCCCTGAGACAAATATGGCCAGTCTGAAAAACTAGAGACAGCCCTATTCAGGTGTCCAACATCACATGATACAGAGTGTTAACTCCAGATCAGTTCTCACTTTGGGTAGTTTAACTACCTCTTCTACAGTTGGTCCTCCATATACACAGATTCTGCAACCATGGATTCAAGCAACCATAGCTGAAAAAGATTCCCTTCCCCCACAAAAAACCCAAAAAACAAATTTTGATTTTGCCATTTTATTTTAGGGATGCTATTTTATTACAGTAATGTACATAATGTGACTTGAACATCCACAAACATCCACAAATTTTGGTATCCACGGGGCTCCTGTAAACAAGCCCTATCAGATACCGAGGACATAGTTTTCAGGTTGGCTAAAGAGTGATAAGCAAGTCACAGATAGTTTTCTCCTTTTTCAGTCTTTAATAATATTCAGGCTAGCTGTGGTTTGGATCCTAAGTTAACATAAAAAAAGGTTCATGGAAGAAAAGTTCAGTGAAGAAAAGTTCCTTCTCTCATGTGCCCCCTTTCTGGAGAGCTGGCCCTCTTGACTCCTTGAGAAGCACAGGAGCTGCTGGGAAGGTGAAAATTATCCCCAGTCTGGCTTGGATGGTAAAATAATGTAAGGAGGCTCACAGAAAATTCTCATTCTACATTGGAAGGGTTTTTCAAGGGGCACAAGGAATGCTCAAGTGAGGAGGGAAGCAGTGTCAGGTTAACTTATTTTGGGAGCCAAGCTTTCATAATTTGTTTAGCTAAACAAAGCAACATGGAATGCTCTACTTCTGCTAAATAAACCTTTGGTTCATCAGGGCTTCTGAATCTGCTGCCAGACCTCCTAGTTTTTTCAAAAATATACTTTTTCCAGGCAATTTTTCATCCCACCTCCAACATCAATGGCTTAAATCCAATGCAACATCAGCCAAAATCAAATCTGGAAGAGATATTCATCACCTCCCATTTCAATTTTTGGCCACTTTTCAGCTAACTTTGTGGAGTTCTGGCAAATTTTGATGTACTTGGGATGATGGAAAAGTAAAACTACTGTGTTTTGCAGTAGTTTTGAGCCATTTGGAGAAGCTATTGGGGTGAAAAATTACCTAAAAGTTTTTTTTTAATGGTATCTTGGGGCAACCTGGAAAAGGAGGACAGGGGCAAACGATGGATCCTGCCCACTCTGTAGCTGCCCACTCCTCAAAGGATATCTGCATACAGAACCAATTGACTGCACATTTCAGTGAGCCCTAGGAAGCATACCTGAAGAGCCCTCGTCTTCCCTCATGGGGCCCATTCCTGCATTTGGATCTTTGCCAAAGAAAGTTCAACATCTCTGCAGAACTTCTATAATAAGGCTTTCTTTGGGCGATGGAACCAGTCAACATGCGGGTGCCTCAAGACAGAATTGTTCCCAGCACTCTAAATTGAGTGAAATTTTCTTTTATTGACATTTTTATTTAAAGTTTATTTAAAGTTTTTATCTTAAAGTTTTGCAAAAATAAAGTCTTTAAAATGTGTGTGTAATAATAATAATAATAGTAGTAGTAGTAGTAATAATAATAATAATAATAATAATAATAATAATAATACCAAACAATGATAAAATAATAAAATATATCATTAAAATCATTAAACTGGCAAAGAGTAACTTATTAAGTTGGTGATTCGTGGTCAAATAAGTGTTCATTTCGTAGTAGAAGCATTCAGATGAGCTGGGCTGATCTCGGGCCCTTTTCACACGGCATTCGCCATACGAAAGGGCCTCTGGAGCATTGCGCAATTGCGAGGAGCCGTCCACATGACATCCTCGCAATTGTGTGATGCTGCCGGGGCTGGCAGGCGCTGATCGCTCACTATTT
The DNA here is from genome assembly GCA_030412105.1 of Cyclura pinguis. Classification (NCBI taxonomy): domain Eukaryota; kingdom Metazoa; phylum Chordata; class Lepidosauria; order Squamata; family Iguanidae; genus Cyclura; species Cyclura pinguis. The sequence goes on along the minus strand of CM059600.1, from coordinate 92,750,812 downwards.
CATTTTTGGCTTTGCGCCGAAAATGGAGCGCGATCGTGCATCGCTCCTGGGCCCCATGCGCATTTACCGTGTGTGTGTGGAGCTCCGGAGCTGTGGCGCTTGCACTTCCTGCCCCAGCGCAGCCTGGGAAAATCCCAGGGTGCGCTGCAGAAGGAAGAGGAGGGGCTCTCACACTCCCTGCTTTTAAGCAGGCAGCAGCTGCAAAGCTGATGCAACGGGGACACGAGAGCCTCTTGCAAGAGGCTGCTCACGCGATCCCCGCACCCCAGCACTGAGAACAGGTAAGTTGCGGAAAGGGCCTCAGTAGGGAAATTGTTCCACATGCTGGGTGCCAAAACAGGGAAAGCCCTTGTCTGCACCACAAACACAGGAACATCATTGGGCCACAGTATACTAAGCAGCTCTATCCTTTTACCTACATACAGACTGGGCAGTCTATACAGAAAAAGTCAGTCTCTCAATTGAGGAGAGCTTTCCTGGTCTTGAGTGGTTTAGAGCCTTATAAACCAAGAATTAGACCTTGAACCTGATTCAGTAGCTAATTGGCAGCAACTTTTCTCATTTCTACCTTAACAGGTTTTCTGTAGAAAGAAAGAAAAAAGACATAAGAGGTGGGTAAACATGGGAGAAGAATAGAAAATTATGATGTTTGGATCTACTATAAAATTCTGTGAATGCAAGGTGATTGTACAATAAAGCTTTGTCTGGAAGAGTTGTGAGAGTCAAATTGACTTACTTCCAAACTGGTTTAAATAGATTGTGCAATTTTGCTAGCATACCAGGTTAATTCAAAATACCATTCTGCAACAGATTGAAAATCTCAGACTATAGTATTTAGGTTATAGAATGATATCATTTAATATGTTCAAGATTATTTTTCAAACCCACAAGAATCTGACACTTACAGCAAAAAGGTAAAATTCAGAGGAAATTAATTCAAAGGCCAGCCCTGGAAGAGGTGGAGTTCTAAGGAAATTATTGGAAACTAAGAGATCTCAAGCTTTGGAAAATTGTGGCAGTGGACAGTCTCATATCACTAAGGCCATTTCCGTACTAGACTGTTATAGTGCTATTATGCCACTTTCAATATCCTATGGAATCCTGGAGTTTGCAGTTTAGGGAAGGGCCATTGAGGTCCCTTCCTAAACTGTAAACCCCAGGATTCCATAGGATGTTGAAAGTGGCATAATAGCACTATAACTGTCCAGTGCAGAAATGGCCTAAGCAGTGTGCTGTGGTGGTCATTCAACCTGATAAGCTTGTTTGTGTATAATTTTTTGACGACTGGCAAGAACTGTCTAAAGCTTGACATTTTGATTAAAACTATCAAAAGGGATCAAGACAGAATAACTTTCTAGGATGATTCTACTCCTATTTTCCACCATACTTTTTGCATCCCAATTAATACAAAATGTCAAAATTTTGTGCTCTTCTTTTTAGGCAGATACTGAAACAATCTGGAACAGAGAATCTGAGATGCTGCTGCCAACTTATTTCAAACTGAGTTTACCCCAGAATAGACTGTTGCTTCTGAGCACATCTGTGAACACTGAAATGTGAATTCCCAGCACTGATGCCCATTTCCAGGTGACTTTGGCTTGTGAGACTCCTCACACACTGTTCACTTTATTAGTCTTTGTGTGGTTTCAGAAAGCTTGGAATTTACTTTGGCCTCCAGGCTCAAACAACTCCATTAACCCAAATCAAAGCTCTTCTCAAACCACCAGTGTGGGCTTGGTTTTACTCTAGACCACATGTTATTATTTACGTAAATTCACTGATCTGCCATGCTAAGCTAATGATGTTCACTGTTTCTTAGGAAAACATAGCTTAAGCCATGTTTGGGGACTGACTACAAGTGAGTTGACTTAAGGTGAATCCCAGTAAAACTAAAGTAGTGATGACTGGTAGACTTGCTTCAAAAGATTGGTGAGAAGGTAGTTATGCCAAAGCGTTTCTGTCTGAAAGACACATGAATAAGAAAGCACGAAACACTAATAGCACCATGTTCAAGTACTGCCAGCTTTAAAAGAAACACATAGCCATCCAGAGCTATCCACGTGGATCAGGGGGCAATATGGCTTCAGATAGGTCAAGACAGGTCAGTGTACCAGATATACCAGGGAGAAGAGGATCAGAGTGGCAGGGCAGCAGCAGCTGCTTTACCTAAAGAATTAAGGAATGTTCCCTGAACATGTGAGGAATGTCGTGGATTGGCTATGGAAAGATACTGCATTCAGTGTCAGCCAAAATCTTTGTAGGCTGCATTCAAAGCACGAAGTGTGTTCATTATGTGTGATATCTCTGCCAAATTTCAATACCCAAACATGTATTTGGCTGTACATTCCACCTGGATATTGGTATTGTCATTCCTTTGGGTAGCGGGGACGGAAAGAATTATTCTTAGTCAACCCTTTCAGAAGCTCTCTCTGTGTATCTCATCACCAGACTGATATCTGTGTTAGTTTGTTTAAGCATGAGAAGGAAATGGGGATGAAGGATCCAGCAGCACCTTTGAAATTAAGGGCCCTTTCTCATTCCACAGTTATAGCACTATCATTCTACCTCAATTGTCGTGCTCCACCCTGTGAAATCCTGGGGTTTATAGTTCAGTGAGACACTATTGCTCTCTGGATGAGCATTTAAAGTAAACCTTCCTAAAACGATTCCACAGAATGCAGGCATGGCAGATAAGCTGGAATTGTAGTGCTACAAGTATGTGATGTGAAAAGGCCCTACCTGATATATTTCAGGATATGCTTTAATGGACTCCTGTCCGTTGCTTAGATGGAGAAAGCTTATGCCGAAATGTACCAGATAGCCTCAAAGAGGCTGCTAGATTCCCCCTGCCCCATTTCCCTTTAATGCTAGTCCAGTACTTATTCGATTGGAACTCTGATAATACAGATAAGACTCGGGTGTTTCTAGGGGTGGGGTAGGAATATTTTCATGTATTTTCATGCATGGGGGGGTTGTACGGTTTGGGGACAAAATTGTGCAAGAATAATGCAAAAAAAAAAATTTAAAGGGGCTTTGGGGCATGAGTGGGGGGTTTATGTGTGAAGCATTATGTGAAGCCCAGATGTTGGAGGCAGCTTGTGATCCACATTTGGCTCAGCCCTGATTTACGGTCATAGTGTGGGAATAAAGGGCTACAGAAAACAATTTCTCGCCAAGAATTATAATGTTAGAATGGGGGAAGTTGAGAGATATCTAGATGGGAGTTTACAGTGTCATAATATCTGTTGGTCTCACATTCTGAAAGGATGAAATAGCTCACTCATACCTAACACCAATCGTTTGGACATGTTACATTTCTCTGTTTTGTTGGTTCTTGAAAAGACTGTAGTGGTCTAGATTGAAAAAAAAAATCTCACCCTTGTGTTTAACTGCAGTTGAACATAGTTTTAATTTCTTTGCAGACAGATTAGAAACCATTAAGTCTGTGTGGTAATGTGCTTCCCTGTATAGCAAGTGTTTTCAGACTTTTGCAAAGAAATCCAACAGGCTGTGATCAGGTACCATTACTGCTATTGTGAGAATATTAAACAGTTATTTTGAAGCACTGTAACACATCTTTTAAAAAATCATTTGATTTGCCTTTCATACTGAAAAAATGGCATCTCAACTATCTTGCCCCTCTTATAAGGCTATGTTCTGCCAACTGATGAGGATGGAACGTTATTGGATATTTACACCTCCCTAAAGTGCACATGAGCTGGCCTAAATACCCTAAATGCACCAGATCTCATCTGATCTTGGAAGCTAAGCACAGTCAGCTCTGGTAAGTACTTGGAGGGGAGATCACCAACAAATACCAGGTGCTGTGGGTGACATTTCACTGGCAAAACCACCTCTGAGTACTCCTTGCCTAAGAAAACTCTATGAAATTCATGGGGTCACCATAAGTCAGCAGGTGATTTGAAGGTTTGTATACACACACAACATGCACATGAGAACAGCCTCTACCTAACAGTCAAATGTTAGCCATAATTCTGCATATACCTTATAGTGGAAACATAATGACCTGGTTATGCTAAAAGCCATTGGGTCTAGATGCATTATTGGTGGCTATAAATAATTATATTTTAAATTGTTCTTGTGGCAGAGCTCCCTCTTTCAGTACTTAGGAAAGGAATTGGCATAGGCAAAGGCTATAGCAGTCAGCAGGGCTTTGGCTTTTGGGATAAGCGTGCCCTAGGAAATACTGCCCCCTGCCCTTGTCAAAACAGGGTGTGCATTTATCTCTGCAAGTCCTTGACTTCTTGGCTTCATATTTCTCAGCTACCATGAGTGATCAGCCTTTGCCTACAATCATGTACACATTTATGTGGCAGTTCAGTTCCAGGGAATGTGAAGGGGATTACTTGTGAAGAGGCATGGCTAGGATTGCACTGTTGTTCAGACCAAATCTGTGGAAACTGAATCTATTGCTAGAACCAGGCTTTTATTTCTGCATACATGAAGGTCCTAGAGAGCATTCTGGGAATGAAGCTGGTTGCTGGCACCACCTTCTTTAATTTTCTCTTTTAAAACATTTGGTATTTACGGGGTAGGGGGTGTTATGGAATAAGGCTGCAGCTCTCTTCATTTCCCTAGAATGCCTCTGGACCTGCCACCCTAGTTGTTTTGTTTGTTTGTTTTTTGAGGTTTTGGAGGAAGAAGAGAGATGCTGGTGATTTGCTTGGCATTTTGTTTTTGTTGGTTTATCAATTTCTAATTCTGTTCTGCCTTTCCTTAAATAAATCCCAGGCAGTATACATGCTTCATCCATACTGTTTTATCACACTGTATTCTTAAAACAGCCCTGTGAGAGGCAGAGAGAGAGAGAGAGAGAGAGAGAGACTTAGGAAGTTTCATGGCTCCGTGGAGACTCAAGCTAGCATCTCCCAGTTCCAGGCTAACACACCAAACACTGTATCACAGTGGTTCTATACTGCTCACCACACCTGGCATGATCGCTTGAAAAAATATTTCCTTTGCCAGGTCTGGATGCCAGACTTGCTTTCAGACTTGCTTGTGACAGGGCTCCTGTAAATTTAGGTTGCTATCACTAGATGATATGCTTCTTGCAAGACTCTAGACCACGGGAGATAAAGGGTTGTCCATGGGACTGCATGTGGTCCCCTAAGATCACTTTGGAGGACTATAGAGTCACTCCAAACATTTCCATAGAATCATTGAGTTGAAAGAGACCACAAGGGCCCACCCCCTGCCATGAAGGAGCACACAATCAAAGCCCTCCTGACAGATGGCCATCCAGCCTCTGCTTAAAAGCCTCCAAAGAAGGGGATTCCACCACATTCTGAGGCAGCATATTCCATTGTTGAACTGCTCTTAGCATCTTCTTCCTAATGTTTAGATGGAATCACCTTTCCTGAAGCTTGAAGCCACTGCTCTGTGTCCTACTCTCTGGAGCAGCAGAAAAAGAATTTGCTCCATCTTTCACACAAAATCCCTTCAACTATTTAAACATTGTTATCATATCGCCTCTGTTTCTTCTCCAAGCTAAACATATCCAGCTCTCTAAGCCACTCCTCATATGGCAGCATTTCCAGGCCTTTAACATTTTGGTTGCCCTCCTCTGGACATGTTCCAGTTTGTCAATGTCCATCGTGAACTGTGATGTCCCCAGCTGGTCATAGTATTCTAGGTGGGGTCTGACCAAAGCAAAAAAGAGTAGTACTATTACTCCACTTGGCCTAGACCCCATACTCCTACTGATGTAGCCTAGAATCGTATTGGGTTTTTTAGCTGACACATCACACTGCTGGCTCATGTTCAGCTTGTGGTCTACTGAGACTCCTAGATTTCTTTCACATGTACTGTGGTCAAGCCAGGTGTCACCCATCTTATGTCTGCACATTTCATTTTTTTTTCTATACAAGTGTAGTGCCTTACATTTCTCCCTGTTCAAATTGATTTTGTTAGTGATTCAGTCAATTAATTACAAATCCACCCAACAATTACATTGTTTAGCCCAGATTTTATTACTTTGTTTGAAAGAATATCATGGGGGACCTTGTCAAAGGTGTTATCCCACAATGTGGATGACTGAGGGGTCCACCCCTGATGCTAGTACCTCTATTCAAAGGTGGGAAATTATTAGTTCAAATTAGGAGACCTAGGAGAGGAAGGGTAATCTAACAAGATCTTTGATATGAATGTTTATGGGATCTCCTGCAGGGAAGAACCAACCAAAGATTCACAAGTAAACAAAGATGTGTTTTAGTTGGGGAAATAACCACACATACACACAAGATCTCAAACAGTCATGCAATCACACAAGACTATCTAAAGGAAAAGGGAGGAAAAGTTTTAAGACAGCAAGATTTCAGGTGAAATGGGCAATACTTACCAATCCGGAAGAGTAGCGAAGAAGCAGCAATATGGCTTAGGTTTGTGGCTAGGGACAGTACAATCAGGAATCAGCGTTACGGAGTGGATACCAGCAATAATGTACTGCAATCAACTGGTCAAAAAGAAGGATTTTTATACCCAAAATCTGCCTGGAGGTCATGGGTGTAAATGGCTCTCTGATTGAGTAAACAAAGGAGTTTGCAACAGACACAATGCAGTCTGGAATGAGTTGATGGTCTTATTTTTAGGTGACAGAGACTTAATAGACATCATGATAGCTCTGTAATAGTGGACAGGCTTGGATACAATGAGGGAAATTTCCAGGTGGATGAGAAGGAAGTTGAAACCATTAATTGCTATTGTCTGATAGCCGAGCTATTACAACCTAGCTTAAACATATCACCCCTGCAGCTACCTGGTGATTTCCTGATAATGACCTGGCTGCCTGGAGGGGATCTCTGACCTGTCTTTGCAGTGTACTTGTTCAGCTAGTGTCTTCCTCTCATCCTCTTGGCCTTCCAGTCACATCAGGGTACATTTTTATATTAAAGTCAACTAATATATCTTGCCAATTAAATCATATTTGACCAATTATTGAAGTGTGGGGATGTATGGGTACTAAAAATTGCCTTACTGAACTCAAGATATGCTATATCCACAGCATTCTCTTCACCTACCATGCTTGCAACTCTATCAAAAAATAGGAAAAAAAAGAGAAAAGATTAGTCTGGTATGACTTGTTTTTGAGAAATTTCACTTTCCTAATATTTTAGTGGAGCCCACTTGGGCTATCTTGCTCCCCGGAGAGGCCATTTTTTCATTGGGAAGTTAACCAGTCTGAAAATTGGAGAGGGTGTCCTATCTCAGTCAGAGCAGCTCAGCTGATAATTCAAACAAAACAAACTGAATAGCTCCTGGCTCATTACTTACTTTTAGGCAGTAAGCACAAGGTCATAAAAGTCCAACAGAATTCTATGGCAAGCGAGTCCAAAGTCAGTCAGGGTAATCCAGAGTCAGGCACAGAATTCAGCAAGATACCCAGGAGGTCAGATAAACTCTGATAATTTCTGGAGGGGAAAGGTAGCAGCTATACAGGTCGGCAGTCTTATGCAGCTGTTGCCTGAGTAATTGTTGCCGGTTATAAATTCTCTGAGATCAATGTAGGTTTTCTCCTTGTTGTTTGCACTTGGCAAAGGTAGATACTGGTAAGTTATCTTCTGTGTCTGAAGGAGTGGGACTGTCTGCTGGAGTTAGCACTGCCCCCTGTTCTGTTCGTGACACTGTAACCTCTTCCTATACAGCAGGTCCTGGCATGCCCCCTGTTTCAGCCTCTGGCACGTCCCCTATTTCAGACTCTGAGTCAGAGTCCATGTTCTGGAAGCAAGGCATGACAGAGGGCTGCTGTACCTTTAATGAGAAAGTCAACAAGTGTGGCTGGTAATACAACGAGCGATGCCAGCTGAAATGCCCTCTTCTTCTATCCAACCATTAAAAGTACAGGAGCCCACTCCAGTTTTCACTCTGGAGTGGGAGGCATTTGAGGTCCTTCAAAAAACTATGAAACTATGAGAGATAAAAAAAAGAGATTGACGGATTGGGTAAAAAAATGGATCAAATCTCTAAGGAGGTTTCAACTATAAAAGAGGATATGGCGATCCTACAAGAAAGAACAAAGCAAGCTGAAAATACACTGCAACTAGTTCAAGAAAAACAAAACACAGAAATGAGACTTAACAGAATTGAGATGAGATACAGGGAACGATGCCTGAAATTGAGAGGCCTAGTGGAGAAACACCCAGAGGGAATTTATGATAAAATAACAAAGGCATTGATTGAATATTTAAAACTTCCAGAAGACAGAATTCACGCTAGCATTGAAAGAATCTTTAGAGTAAACTCAAGGGTGGCAAAGGAGAGAAACCAACCACGAAACATCGTTATTAGCTTCACAAACTTGAGAATTAAGGATCTTATACTTCAGAAAAGCTATCAGGAGAAATTGGTTATCGATTCACAAGAAATAAAAATTTATAAAGATATACCTGCCCAAATTTTGAGAAAAAGACAACAATATAGATTTTTGACTCAATTATTGTTAAAACATAATGTCAACTATACGTGGAACAGAACAGAAAGAAACTTTTTTACTTACCAACAAAATAGATATAGGGTGAATTCTATTGAGAAAGCTAAAGCGGTTGCAGAAAAATTGAAGACAGAGTTTGACAAATTGGATAAAGAAGAAGTTTATGGAGCAGAAGGGGGAGAACAACATTCGCTGGATTTAGAACCTGAGGAGTATGAAGAAGGAGATCGTCAGTTGGAAACAGAAACTGAATATACAGAAGCAAACTAAAGATTAAAAAGGAAGTAAATCAAGAATGAAGCTGAAGATCTTATCGTGGAATACAAAAAGACTGAACTCGCAATATAAACGTTGCCAGGTATTCCATTACTTGGAAAAAGTCAAATTGGACATTATCTGTTTACAGGAAACCCACATAGCACAGGAAGACACTAAGTACTTAAAAAACCCAAAGCTGGGACAATGTTTTACAGTATCATACAGAAAAAAGAAGCGTGGTGTTCCTATCTATGTTGGCAATAACTACAATGCACAAGAAGTCTTTGTAGATGTGGAAGGACACTATTTAGCCATAGAAGTTAAAATACAAACATCAACGTTGCTATGTGTGGGGATATATGCACCTCAAGACAATAAAGATAAATTTTACTCAAAAGTTAAAAGGTTGGTAATGGAATATAGAAGTGAACAACAACAAGACAACGTTTTAATCTTGGGAGACATGAATGGTGTCTTGAACCCATTGGAAGACAGACTCTCAAAAAAATCAATTAAGACAAATCAAGGGAAGCTCCCACAAAGCTTCTTTAAAATGATGGATGAGTTATCTTTAATGGATATACGGACTTACAAACATGGGACGGACAAAGGCTATACCTTCTATTCAGAAACTCATAACTCCATGTCAAGGATAGATTTATTTTTGTTATCCAAAACATTACATAGATTTATCGAAGACATGGAGATATTACCAAGGGTGACATCTGATCATAGCCCAATCCTTCTGCATTACAAAATTCCACAAAATAAAGAATTCAATTGGTGGTTAAACGATAACATTCTTAAAGATGAACAACAAATTCAGATTTTAAAGGAGACTATCAAAAACTACTTTGAAGAAAACATCACTCAAGATATCCAAATAAAAACTGTTTGGGACGCAGCGAAAGCTGTGATAAGAGGCCGCCTAATTCAAATCGGATCACTAAGGAAGAAAAATAAAGAACAACAATTCCAGAAATTGCTGAATACATTAAAAGAGAAAGAAAAAGAGCTTAGGAACAATGCAGCAGATCAAAAATTAAAAATGGAAGTAAAACAAAACCAATTAGCAGCCACTAACATGGAAGAAGTAGAAAGAAAGATGAGATACTGTCATTTGAATTAATTTGAGCACTCCAACAAACCGGGAAATTGGTTGGCCTACAAGCTTAGAAAGGAAAGAGAAAAAAGAAAAATATTTAAAATAAAACGAGATCACGAAGAGATAACAGATCACCAACAGATTAAGAAGATTTTCTGGAAATATTACACAAACCTATATAATAAAGACATGCCACCAGAAATAGAGAATAGAAGAGCTCAGGCCTATCTTGATAAGCAAGATGTTGCTTCTATGTCAAAAGAACACAAGGAGATGTTGAACCCGCCTATTACAAGGGCAGAAGTTTCAGATTCAATAAAGAGACTAAAAGTTGCAAAGGCACCAGGCCCGGATGGCTACACAGCCAAATTGTATAAAAATCTTTGAATCTGAACTACTTGATCCATTGACAAAGACAATGAACGCAATAGTACAAGAAGGGATACCTGAATCGTGGAAACAGGCCAACATAACATTAATTCCGAAAGAGGGTAAAGATCTTTCCCAAACAGATAGCTTTCCCAAACAGACAGGCCCATCTCGCTTCTTAACATAGATTATAAAATTTTTGCTTCTATATTGGCAGAAAGGCTTAAAAAGGTCCTTCAAATAATGATTCACCCCAACCAAAACGGGTTCCTACCTCACCGACATCTTAAAAATAATACAAGAACACTGCTCACCATAATAGAACATTTTGACAAAAGAAATGAGAAGAAATTAGCTATTTTATTTATTGATGCGGAAAAAGCATTCGATAAGGTCAGATGGCCTTTCATAACAGAAACGCTAAAAAGAATGGACTGTGGCTATAATTTTCTCCATTGGCTTGAAGAGGTATACAAGGAACAAACTGCCAAATTGATTATAAATGGAGAACTAACCAATTTAATTAAGATCAATAAAGGGACACGCCAAGGATGCCCGCTATCACCGCTACTTTTTATTGCTACGTTAGAAGTTTTAAAGAATAAAATTCGAGAAAACCAAGGGATAAAAGGAGTTAGAGTGAAAAATCAGGAATATAAATTAAAAGCCTTTGCTGATGACCTGGCCTTTTTTTTAGAAGATCCATTAATAGGAATTAAACATTTAATACTCAATTTAAAAAAATTCAGAGAAGCTGCGGGACTAAAAATAAACTACAATAAATCATCCATGATACTCAAAAATATGACAAAAGCAGAGAGAGAAGAATTATTTAAAATTACTGGAATCAAAACAGAAAGAAAAGTTAAATATTTGGGAATTTAGTTCACAGAAAGCAGCAAAGAATTATTTGATAATAACTACAGCAAAAGCTGGATAGAAATCAATGCTGATCTCAAGAGATGGTCTAACTTGAACCCATCAATATTAGGTCAAATTGCTGCAATCAAAATGATCGTCCTTCCTAAATTAAACTTCCTCTTCCAGAACCTCCCTATTATAACTAATAACAAACCATTTCAGAAATGGAAAGAAGATTTGACCAAATTTATACGGAGAGGCAAGAAACCTAGGATCAGGTGGAAACTATTGATAGAACAAAAATCCAAAGGTGGCTGTAATATACCTGATTTAAAAACTTATTATTACGCCAACGCGATGACCTGGATCCAGGATTGGATCACCCTTCGAGATAAAAGAACATTAGAATTAGAAGGCGCAGGGATGAGATTCGGTTTTCACGCCTATCTTTGGTATGGGAAAGTAGCTATAGATAAAGATTTCAATAACCACTATGTAAGAAAATCTCTATTAAAAATTTGGTCAAGTATTAAAAAACAAACATATAGTAAAATACCATGGTGGATTTCCCCACAGGAAGCATTCTTTGGGAGGTGAGTGAAGCAACAAGACAATTGGTTGAGGTAGGAAAATCTTATAATACAAGACAGTCCAAACGAAATTAGGCTTAGAACGAGAGAAGAACTCGCACGAATAGGTTTCGAAATTGACTGGTTCCCCTACATGCAGATAAAGGAATGTTACAAAATGGACTTGAAACTAGAAGGTTTCTTGCTAAATAGAAAATACAATGAATTAGAAACAAGCATATTCACAAAAACAAAGCAAAAGATCTCACAATACTATAGATACTTATTGACGTGCCAATTAGAAGATGAGACTGTAAAAGAAGCTATGATAAAATGGGCCAGAAACTTCCAACAAGAAATTCCGCTAGAAAATTGGGAGAAAACCTGGAAAAATACCAATGAATTTACTAGTGCCCAGGACCTGAAAGAAAATTTTCTGAAGATGATGTATAGATATCACCTAACACCTGAGAAACTGGATAAAATATACCACACGGGTACCACTAACTGTTGGAAGTGCAAAGAAAAAACAGGATCTTACTATCATTTGTGGTGGACTTGTTCCGCAGCCAGAATATACTGGCTAAATATATATGAAGCCATAAAAGAGATCTTTCAAGTAACATTTCCTATTTCCCCTGAATTCTTTCTGTTAAATATGATGCATATGTTCCAAAAAGACTTTGCTCAGAAAAAATAATAAGATACTGCTATACTTGGTCACAGCAGCAAGAATATCCTATGCTAAAATGTGGAAAAGCATAGAAGTACCAGATCTAGATCAATGGATTATGAAAGCTACAGAATACAAGGAGTTCGACATGTTTTCACAACTCATAAGAGGAAAATCGACCAAGGAGGTGGAAGAGAAATGGGAACCTGTGATAAGATATATAGCTAAAAGATGGGGGATTAAAGTTTAAATTGAATAGTTTATAGATAAAAGAATAGATTAAAGTTTAATAGAAGTTCAAATAGAAATCGTTAAGACAAATAAAAATAGGAGAATTATAATTAGGATAATAATAACTTGTGTCCTAATTCATATCCTCTTTTACAATTAATTTTTGTAATATTGGGGAATACATAGAATTATATTTGTCGACAGTTAATACTAAAGATACAGGAAAAAGTGCAAAAACTAGAAGAAAAAAGGTAAAATGATATTTTATGAAATTTCATATTGATATGATAAACATAAAGCGCATTAATATAATTCAGAGAAATGGTTTTTAAGCATTTTCTCACAAAAAATGACATAATGGAAAGATATTCAGAATTATATGAATTAAGAATTATATGGAAATTTGTAATATATGTCTGAAACTATAAACAAAATGAGAAGGTATATTGATTGTATTGATAAGATACTCATGTTGAATGTTGATGAAATGGAGTGTATCTGAAGAAAGATTGTCCTTTTTATTTTTATTTTTGTATAAAACAACAACTATGAAACTATGAAAAAAAAAGTGTGTGGAAGCTCAACAGTGTATAGTTTGGTGTAGCCCTGCAAGGTCCCATGCAGGGACAATGCAGTCCTCCAACCCCGGTCATTGTCCAGCCATGCTCTGGAAACTTCATCAGGAAAGCTCAGCTTATTCTAAGGCCCAGAAGTAGCCAAAGCTTAAAGGCTGCAGTCTCAACTTGTTTTCCCAAACCCCCACACTGGGGATGTATAAAGTATTATCCCTGGAAGATGTGCTTACTGTGATACTCCAGAGTGTACAAGCTGTGCTGAATACTCTATCACCAGTTTTTAGACATTTGCAATGCACTATGCATATTTGCTCAGAGAGGAATCCCATTGTGTTCACTGGATCTTATTTCAAGAAATAACATGCATAATTAAAACTGTACTCTTAATGAAGTTTTTTTTTTAAAAAAAATAGTAGTATGCAGAGTTTCTGTAAGCCATATGAATTTTTTGCAAGGCAGCAGTGCTTTCTTGCTAATGGGAGAAGGTCAATGTGGACTTCTGACACATTTTACATTCTATTTTCCTTCCGTCCATCTTATATGTCAGTGGTTATCACTCTTTCCTTCTAAATATTCCAAACACTGGCAAGTTAATGGTGTTTTATAATTCCCAGCATGCTTATGGCACACTTTAAAGATGGAATTTCGGAACTAGTATGGTGCCGAAGCAGTTTCAACTCCATTTTATAATCCAGTAGAATAACATTCAAATAGAAGAGATCACAGTGGGAGGTGAAGGCCAGTACATTAGTCAGAGAGGAATTCTGTGCAGCTGTTCTTCTCAGGCTAGCTGATGTAGGGGACTGGCAATTATTATTTTTTCCCAAAGTGCCAGGGGCTAGCACCGTATTTGTGCCCATTGGCTACAGTTGTTTCATTCTCTCCTGGAAACTTGTCATGGATCAGCAGCCAATGGCTCAGGGACTGGTGCCAATCAAAGGGACCACCACTTTGAGTAGCACTGCTGCCCTGTATAATCAAAACCAAGAGTTCATAAAAGGTACATTTTTTTTTTTACAACAGCTCCTAGAATCCTCCTGCCCGCATGGTCATTGGGAGTTGTAATTCCAAAAAAGGTACATTTTTCCAAGTTCTGGTTCGAACATGTTCAGACAGTTCATGCTTACCTGCTCCTGCTCCATTTTTGTTTATAAAATCTGTAATGCTTGCTTAAATTAGCATCAGTGGGTTCTGCTGGATAGTAGCTTACGGGTACTGAACACCCTACTCTGGCTTGGGTGGGTCCTGAAGACAAATCGTTTGACTGTTACTAATGCAACCAAATGAAAGAGGAATGAATTTTGCAGCTGGATTGCAAGAGGCAGCCTTGGGGTGGAGTTCAAAGGGCACATTTTTTCATTTGGGGGAAACAGATGCTGCTTTAAAAACAAGAACTGTCTCTCCCACTGATTGCCTTCTGCCTGCGTTCAATTTGCGTAGGCAGAAACAGATACTAGTGCCACGAAGAAGCAATACTGGCTCCTCCTAAGTGAATTTAGCAGTAAAAGCCTACCTTTGAAATCACTTGCTTCTCAGGCATATAAACAGTATACTTTTGCTTTTCTTTCTATGCCATCCCTTATCTCTCAGCCTTTCATTTTTGTGAATCTTGAAGAAGGAAATTGTTCTTTGTAGACTAAGCACTTGGCCTGTCCAGTGCCCAAGTGATTCCACACTGCCAAATGACTTCTCTCTATGTGCGATCAAAGCTGGAGACAGGCTGTTTGGTATCAGCAGCTACCCTCAATGAAAAGTCACCAAGACTAATTTAAGAAAGGATTTTCTAGCCAGTTTTAGAAGTATCTTTTGTTAGTGGGCTGACCAGACAGCTAGAGAAAATGTTACTTCTTATATCCAAGGAAGACACATGGGACAATGTTTTGCGCTATATTTCCATACTGCTTTAACACAAGTTTCTGCCACAATGTGCCAGAATGGTATTTGTACGTTCTAACATTTTCCTCCACCACAGATTTTTTGAAAAGCCTCTATTTAAAAGGCATAGATTTGTCACTGTGTTTTATGCACTGGTGACCTGATGATTAGACTACTGTAATGTTCTCTATGTGCGGCTGCTCTTGTACTTGGTTTGGAAGCTGCAGCTAGTATAAAATGCTGCAGTAGGTCCGTATGGGTTTGAAATAATGGAATTGATTGCCTATTAGATACCACATCATGTTCAAGGTGTTATTCTTGGCATACAAAGCCCTAAACATTCTACTCCCTGGAAACCTCACAGTTCACCTTCCCCATATATGTCCAGTGAAATCTTGAGAGCTTCCACAAAGGTCTTACTGGTTCTTCCACAATTAATGGCATGCCACTGGATAATACCACAAAGGCAGGGACTTCTCAGTGGTGACACAGCCCTCAAACACACTCCCCCACATAGTCTAAGGCCATTTCTCCACTACACTCTTATAGTGCTGGTCCCTCCCGAAACTGCAAACTCCAGGATTCCATAGGATGTTGAAAGTGGAATAATTGCGCTATAAGAGTGTAGTGTGGAAATGGCCTAAGAGATGAAGACTGTGGTCATTTTTCAGTATTTGCTGAAAGCATACCTGCTGATGATAAGTGCTCTGTTTTCATATTGTTTCAGTGTTTAAAATATTTATTACCTTTTCAGTTGTTTAAAAACTATACTGTATTGTTTTTATATTGAATTAAATGGGTAAATCATTTAATTTTTTTACTTTACATCAAGCGCTATTCAAATACAATGTATTTATGAATGCATATATGCATACATGTAGGCCACCACCCCCTTAAAGGTGTGAATGAATATCTCTGCACTCAAATGATGCACAAAGATTGAACAACCTGATTGTTTGTTCTCCTTTCTAGGAGCATTAAAGTTTCAGAACTTTTTATTCTGATTTTGTTGTTTCTCTTTACATCAGTAGAGTGTACAGGCATGGGAGATGACAGAATTGCTACATAGCTGATTAGTGCTTACTTGAATTACTGGCTGATGAGCATGCACATCTGATCAGCAAATTTCCAACATGGACCAGAAAAAGCCACAGCAGAGCGGGGGCACGAAAATGAATTAAACCAATGTATTCTGAGAGCAAGACATGAGCAGCTTGGGCTTGGCACAGAGGTTGTTTATTCCTAGAAGTTATTATCTGCTTAGAAGAGGAGAAGAGCTGCTCAGATATGACTCACAGCAACCCTGGTCTTTGGGAAAAGGGCCAAGGTCTGGAATGTAGTGGGGCCTCCAGTAGTTCTTGGCATTCCAACCTATCATCGACCGCCTTTACCCATGAAGGATATCAGTATTCCATGGGAAGCATACCTACACCCTTAACGAGTGTCAGATAAGGGCTTTTGACATTTTCAATTGAGTGTATGTTGTGGTACATGACTTCAGCCTTCAAAGGTTTTGCTAAAAGTTGCATGCACCTTGGATGACTCACATTCATAATATGCAGAGTGGGATATATTCTGTGCCTTTGGTCAACACGTTGATAGTGATAGTTCACAATTTTCCCAGTGAATCTCAGACACTGTGGACTCCCCCCAGACAGGGCAAATGCTATTTTGGGAGAAAGGCATGATATAATTTCAATAAAACAAATTAATTAATAAATGTTGTTGGAGGTTGCAGTATTTTGTAGCTGTAGTTCTTCTTTTAAGTAACCACATGATGTTTCATTTGTCCCAGACTATTTGTTTGCAATTCCTGGCACCAGCAGCCACATTTTATTCCCACCCAGCATGTTGTTTTTTGTTTTTGTTAAAGGGTACAATATTGTTTCCTAGTGGGTTTCTTCACCACTCCTTCTCCTTGCTCCTAAGTTGGGGATGGGAAGAGGTGTTTTGGCAACAGGGAATTTCTCTTGCAATTAATGAACAGATGTCATCGTTCCTCTGCTCTTACAAACTACTGGGGAGGAAAAGTGATCACCACTGCCTCCCTCCATGTTTCATAGCCAGAGTAGTAGCCCCACAGAGCATGCTGCATTGGTCAGGCTGGTGGAAACAACTACTGCTTGCAACAGCTGGCAGCAAGCAAGGAGCTCTATTATGAGAGCTCTTGCTTCTTAACACCACTCTGGAAAAACCCACTCTTGTGAGGTTTTTCGTTTTTGTGCCCCAAATATTACTGCTGTTTCAAGACCCCAGGCTGCTTCATTTTACCCCTTACACAGTTCTAGTTGCCTTATCCCCAAAGGGGCATGATTACATGATGAAAAGAGCAGTCACAATGATAAAATGTCAACCTAAGAGCCTTTGGGTCTTCTTTAGCTTAGAAAAACTAAAAGTTAAACACGTATTTGTTATTGAATTAGCAAAAGCAGGGCTAGCATCCTGTTCAATAATTATGATGTCATAATCTTATTGTGCAACGCTGTAATTAGAGAAATTCACTTTTAGGGTGAAAATGCTTCCCAAAACTTATCTTTTAAGCTAGGCACACACACTACAATAGAGGAATTAGTGAGGTGCTGGAGAGTGACGCAGTGCGTGATTAGGAGTCCAGCCCTCTCCCAATAGCAGGGGATAATGTGACAGGCAATGATAGGACCTTGCAGGTGCCTGTCTTGCTAATGCCTCATCATATATCTCTACCAGGAGAGGGCCGGAGGCATCATTGTTCAGCACCCCATTCTCCAGCAGCTTGGAAATTTCTCTGGAAGGTTGCTGTTTGGCTTAAGAGGTAGTCTTTTATTGGGTGGCATTGGGAGAAGTAGCTGTGTCATCATAGCTATGTTTTCATAGCTGCTGCTTTCAATAAAGTATATTGGCTCAAGTATTTCTGCATGCTGATACATATGTAGAAACTACAGCCTTATGTGGTGAGGCAGTTCCACCCCTAAACTGACAAGACACTCAACCACCTGAATTCTGGGTTAAGAGATATAAACCGGCATCTCTGAAAGTGGTTCAATGTCTCAAGCAGTGATGCTCCATTTCAGGATATTCCATTCCATTCCATTCCCCTTACCTCTATTTCCCATCTCCACAAAAAATAAACACTCTACTCACCAAATATGCAGAGATCTTGTTGCCCCTTTGGTAAACCTTGTCCCAGGGTCTACAACTTTGATATAAAATTATTCTAACCCACCAGAGAGGTCACCCGGATGCGCACGTAGGCAATAACAGTTGTACGATCGAATGAACCAGGTCAGGCCAGTAAAATCCCCAGTCAGGTAGCCACAGGAGACCTCATGTTGTGATAACCCATAGTGGACAAAAGGTCCTTAACGTTTAAGGAGTCCACTTGAAGGGAGTAAAAGTGTTCCTGGAAAGTTGGGCTCTGGAAGCAATAAAACCTTATCAAATCAATCTCCAGAAACTCACACCACAGCCCCAACGCGGAGGAAGATCCTGTTACTGGGATGACAACTAGTTATCTTCCGATACATGCCAGGTGTGGAGTTGTTTTTCTCTTCTATCCCTGTTTGTTTTCCCCGGGAGAGGATTTGCCTTCAAAGTGAATTTCTCCTACAAATAGTCCCTGTTTTGGGGCTAGTTAGGCAAGAGGTAAGGCAAGGAGAAGAAGTATGATGCCTCCCAGTCATACCAACTGACCGGTTCCCCCCTCCCAACAGCTGCACAATCTCCTCAGCGTCTCTTCGCTGAGCTGCTGTTCGATCGTTGCTTCCCGGACCAAGGACTTCAGGAAAAGGTGCAGTATCACCCAAGCTGCGAATCCCTCAACAATCCCTCTATCTTATTTCCACTCTTTATTTCTTTTAGCCCTTGGATGTGTGTGTGCGTGTTTGCGTTAGTGCATACTATTACTATTCAATCAAGTCATTCATTGGACCTTTTTGTGTGATTTCTGACTGAGCCTGACCATTGGGTAAAAGATCCTTAATTACCCTGCCCTCTTTGCATTGCTAAAGCGGTGTTCATAGCTAATTTTCCCCACAAGTGATAATTTTGACAGGCGTTGGGAATCTCCCTAAGGGGCCTCCAGCAAGCAGAGTAACAATCTCCCTGGATTGGTTTGGGGGAGGTGTCGGGGTGGCCCCCTTAAGGGCATACTTCTTCAACATGTTTAGGCTTCTGCCAACTTTGGAAAGCACTTCCAGTTTAAAAAAAAAGTACCCTGAAAAAGCTGGAGGGGGGAATGTAAAAAAAATTGCACCCCCACTGCATAGAAAACATAAGGGATCTTTCTGGTATAAAACTTACTGGGAGTATCAAGGGCCACGGGGTTCAAATGTGCCACAGGGCCCCACAAAAGGACTTAGGACCAACATGTACCATCCCAAGGAATATCATAACACAAGGGGCATGCTATATAGTATTGTTCTCTTGACCAATAGCAGGACAAGAGATATATTCCTTAGAAGCCCTGCCCTTGGCAGTATAGAGGCACTGTGATCACAAGGCTCTTGGGTCTGGAACCAAAGGGCTGATATTTGGCCTGTTCTGGAGAGTGTTCCATTCATCCTAAGAAAGCAGCTATACAGTTTTAGATGCATTCTCATTACTATACACCCAGTTTGAATTGATCAGCTTTAGCTAGTAGACTAACCTCAATCAGTTCTGGAGGAGGATATTATTGGCATGGTGATCTATCTTCTTGTGACTTCTTGGATGGATTACTGACTATATTACCTGTGGGGCTACTTTTGGAGATGTTTCAAAAGCTTCAATTTGTATCAAAGCCTGCCAAAATTTTGACTGACAAAATTTATGCAAATAGCAGTAATTTTGAAATAATGTCATTAGCAGCCTATTGCTTCTGATTCCAATCCACTTGGTTTTAAAACCCTAAACATCAAACATCTGATAGAATGCCTCTTTCTAAATCAGAATGTTCATGCTTTAAGTTCTAGTGCCACACACCCTCCAACATTTTACAGATGAAAACCAAGACATATGTGACCCAACAACATGGTCAAGATGGTAAAAATTATTAATGAGGAAGGACAGAAAAACTTGGAGAGGCTGTCGCACTTTGCTTTTGCCCACACCTACTGGGAAGGGCAAGATTGTACCTCTTCTCCTCTACTCCCCCATGGTGAGTTAATTGATACCTCAGTTTGCAGCAGTTGAAGTAAGCTGGGGACAAAGCAGAAAAGTGAGAGGAGGAGGAGGATACTGGGTCCTTTCAAAAGCAGCTGAAAAACTGCAACAGCAGATGATTAACTGTGGCTGTTCCTGCCACATTGGGACAGTTGGTGGGCAATGTGCTAAGTCCCTTCTCTCTGTGCTTCCACTAGAAACTGCAAGACAGAAGGCTTTCAAGTGGTTATGAGATGTTCTTCCTGGTGCCAATATTACAATCTTTTTCATGGCAGACAAAAAACGTTGCATTTACCCAGCCATGTTATTCTTTGCAAACCTTGCTCTATTTTCAGGATTTTACCTATTGTTTGGTAATGGGTAATTCTCCATTTATTATCACATTAAATCTTATCTTGTTATGTCATCTTAAAGTACAGTATGTGTACTTTTGAGACCCTTCTCTAAAGTGCAAACCCCAGGATTCCATAAGATGTTGAACGTGGAATAGCACTATAACAGTCTAGTGCAGAAACGGCCTATGTGACCAATGCAAGATCTCAGCTGGATTTTTTTTAAAGGACTTCAAGTAAATAAAAATTGCAACATAGAAGCTAAGAAGGAGTCTGAGGAGCAAACAATATAGTACACATTCCTCCAAATAAAGAGGACACAAGCCAGAGCAATAGGAGGACTGTTAGATGACAAAAGGTATAAAATGCTGAAGTAAAATGGGGAGACTGCCATTAAGCTACAACAAGATTCTTTCCATCACTCTTTCCTGCAGCAGAGGCTGGAAAGCTGCCCTCTGCTTGAGGAGACATCTGCCTGCCTGGCCACAGTTGGAGACATGAATGGACCAGATGAGTCTGGTCCTTATTATCCAGTTTTTATTATCTTATTCTCACAATTACATTCCCTTAAAATATGTCAAATCCAGTCCTTTGGACTCTATTGGGTTTTACATCTGAAGCTATCAACAAGCCTGAAGTTCCTCACATGCAATGATTTCCCCTAAAATGGCCCAAATCCTATTTTTGTCCTGACTGGAATAGAACCACTGGATTTACCTATGCATTAAAGCGCTATTTAACAACTCATCCAATGGGTCTATTATTCTTTTTTCTGTATGGACATGTCTCTCTTGACTGAATCTGTAATGCACTCTCCCTCTTCTCCTACCGCCTTTACCTCACCAAGTATTATTGTCCTTTCTAGTGAGTCATGGTTTTCTTATGATATGGCCAAAGTACAACAGCTTCAGTTTACTCATTTTGCTTTCTAGGGAGAGTTCAACTTACAACAACTTAAAACAAAGTACAGTTAAAATGTATTTGATAGAGAAGGTTTTTTTTTTAAAAAAAAACACTCATTAAATAAAGAATTCTGTTAGAAATATTCAATCAAAACAGTTTTAAAACCACGTTAAAACTCAAGCCATTTTCTCACGAGACTGTTGTAGCGCTATTATTCCACTTTCAACATTCTATGGAATCCTGGGGTTTGCAGTTTTTTTTGGGGGGGGGGGCTTCCGAAACTGCAAACCTCAGGATTCCATAGGATGCTGAAAGTGGAGTAATAGCACTATAACAGTCTCGTGTGGAAATGGCCATAGTGAAAAAGATAAAAGCACACCACACTTCATTAAAAGACCCTTCTGCCACAGTAAGTTAAGAACAAAAAAGCTGCCTAAATAAAAAGGACTTTCTTTGCTAGTAGAAAGAGAGCAGAGAGAGAAAAACAGACTCACTTGGTGAGGACACAGGGAGAGTCTCCTCGGTGGCTGCTCCACCCTGTGGGACGCTCTTCTACAGGAGGCTAGGCGGGCCCCCTCCCTGCTTTCCTTTCGCTGGCAGGTGAAAACATTTCTTTTTTAAACAGGCTTTCGTGTAAGCTGGGGAGCTTTATTTAGTAACTTGTTTTAACGGAATATTGTTTTAGGCTTTTATGAGTTTATAGGTTTTTAATGTTTTTTTAAATTGTTTTAAAATGTTTCATCGTTTTAATTTGTTGATGGAAGCCACCTTGGGTCTCATGCCAGGAGAAAGGCAGCACACAAATATAATAAATAAACCAACCAACCAAGGCTACTGGGGGAGTGAATCCCACGACTCGATATACTCTAGTGGGGAGTAACTAATACGATCCCAGCCAATGATTGGCTGATATGCTAAGCTTGTCCAAGTCCTACTGAAAGGTACAGGAGCTTTCCAGAACCAGGAGTGGACCAACTAGACTGAGCCATGTATCTCTCTCTGTCACACACACACGCATACCCCAACTTACTGAAAAACTTCTAAAGCTGTCCTGCACAGCCACTTCCTGTTTTGTGGGGAGTGGGCAGGGTTGCAGATGCATCCTCATAGCCAGAAACAACAATTACCTGCTTAGACCCGCCCCCCCCCCCCCCGGACTGTAGCAGAGCTAAAGTGCTATGTCATCATTTCATGTCTGGCTGTGGGGACGCAGCTAGACACTTCTGCAAACCCTGCCTGCTTGTCACAGAGCAGAGAATGCCTGTGTGAGATGGTTTCAGAGTTTTTCCAGTAAGTGGGAGGTAGGCTTTGGGTGCTACAGAGGGAAGAAAACCAACCCCTGCGGCATCTTCCAAAAGACATCCACGTTCATAAAGGAAACTTAAATGTGCACGGGTCTCAAATAGGATGCCAACCAATGTTTGGCATCTGAGAATTATATCTTAGGCTTATTTAGTGAGAACAAGGGAGAAGGTCTTCCTGGTAGTCCCAGACTTTGAAACTCCCTTCCTAGGGAGGCCAGGATGGCTCTGTCCCTGCTCTCCTTCTACTGGCAAGTTAAATGTGCTTATGCCAACTGGCTTTAAGAAACTGACTGGGAGGGTGTACTTTTAATGGTGTACTGTTCTGTTTGATGGTTTGCGCGCAGTCTTTTAATGCATTTAACTTCATAAATTGTGTAATTTTCTGTTGAAAAACTATACTTTTATATTTATACTTTTATTAAAGTTTTTGTATACTTTCAAATCTTTATTGTTTTTAGATAATTTGAATCTTATTATTGGGAGAAAGGCAAGATATAATTGAATAAAGGCACCATCCTCATAACCTGGGGCTTTGTGTCATATCTTTTCCAAATGCACTACAACTGAATCTCTCCCATAGCATTGTTAGTAATACTGACTTTGTCTCTTTTTGTTAATGAAATTAACACATTACACTCAGACTGCAGTCACAAACTTAATAGCAGATGCAAAATGAGATTCCAACTCAGAGGAACTTAACAGACAAGTGTATTTAGGTTGGGGGCCACAGGCACAACGGGATATGACTCATGTTGAATAAGGCATAGTAACAAAACAAAGCATAGATGATTAATAATGCTGAGAGTTATGTGGAATATTGGAAAAAGAAAGCAAATGATTCCTGGAAAAGCTTGGAACAATCATGCCCTGCTTGGGGACCTGGCCACACAGAAGGCCAGAAGGCACTTCCTCCCTCTGTTGCATAAGGCAGAAGACCTGTGGGAACATGGAGGTTACGCAGGATGACAGCTGATCATCTGATAGACCACAAAATGCATGAGATGAACACAAAATCTAGCTAGCAAGCCAGGCTGGCAGGACTGGTCATACTGAGGTTCGCTGTCCAAGTTTGGGAGCCCAATAACATTACCAAAAATGCATATTAATCTAACGATGGCTGGAATCCTGTTGGGAAAATGCACTACAACTGGGCAGTTACAAATGCATAACCTAGTTTGGCACTTGTGACTGTTTCATATTCATAATCCTTAAACAGCACCTAGTTTAGGGGATACACAGGGACGATGAAACCCCCCTATCCCCCACTCATTGGTCAGCAATCAACAGGGGTCTGTTTTCCTGTCAATTGGGAAGCAGCTGGCTGCTGTTTCCACCACCCCCTTCAGCAAGCAATCCCCAGCATCAGGGGGAATTGGGACAGGGGTTGGGGTTTTGTCTATTATACTAATGGGAAGAGGTGGGAACATTACTTAGCTGATTTCTGATGGCAAAGAGACCAGGCCCCCATTAATTACACCTGGCAAGTAGGGATTGGGTGATGGAGACAGGATTCACTACGTTGGGTCATAACTACAGTAGTTAGGCATTTTTAACTGCCCAAAAGGATTCCAAACGAGATTTTTTTTCTGTTTTTTTTTAATTGTATCTCAAGGTCTCTCATACTACCTTTAGCTTCCTTAGGTTGGGCACAAAAACAGTAAGATAGGAATCTCATGGAGACACGGTCCAAACCCTGGATGGTGGGAGTATGTAGTGATGCATTGTTGTCTTCACAAGGGTTAACCTTCTGTACAGTTGGCCCATGGATTCTGTATCTATGGATTCAACGAATTACAGCTGGATAATATTTTAAAAAATCCAAAAAGCAATCTTTGATTTTGCCAAGGGACAGCATTTTACTCCATCATTGTACATAATCCAACTTGAGCATCCATGAATTTTGGTATCTGTGGGGAGTCCTAGAACCAAACACCAGTAGATACTGAGGGCCCACTGTAATTCATGTGTATGAGGAATGGGATCAAAGGGTGTTTCTTCTTGGCTCCTTCAAAAGCTGTTCTGGGAATATAAAAATGAGGGGTTCATGTGGGTGGTTGCCGTTTGAGGGACCACACAGTACACCCATGTATCCAGGGCCAGATCAGAAATGTGGTGGGGAGGCAATAGTGGTTGTCCCTCCTCTGTTGTTAGAGTAGTGTGGGAAGAAAAAGAGCTTGTAAAAATTATTTTTTGTATTAATTTACAAATCCCACATACATATAAACACACACCAGACAGCATGGTGGCCACTAGCTATATTGACAGGGGTTTCTGGGACAGTCTAGTCCAAAAAGGTAACTTTTCAAAGCTGTAGAAGAAGCCTGAGCTTAACCATCCCCGCACTGTTTCTTGAAATGTTGAGTCAGGCAGACTTAAGAGGCTTCAGTTCCTTAAATTACTATATTCATAAGTGTTGCATAAGGAAGACAATGCATCACCAAAGCTGTGCACTTAGAAATGCCTTGGGGTTCAAAACTGCCTGGAAGCCCTTTGCTTTCATCATCATCATCATCATCATCATTATTGTTATTATTATTATTATTATTACTTTAAATATAGGAATGTCTCTGGAGCACTGCTAAGGAAGGAATGGTAACCACATACTGTTTTCCTGATAAAAGTCACCCCTCCCCAAGCTACTCATGTTGGGACACATGAGAGATATTAGTGGCTCTCTCAAGTAGAGTAAGTAATGCACTAAGTAGAAGATGAACAGTTTTATTTATGTTTATTTATTTATTTCTGGAATTTTTACTCTGCCTTTCTCCTGGGATGGGATCCAAGGAGGCTTACAAAAATATAAAACAATATTTTGTTAAAATTCCTAAGCTAGAGAAGTTAAAAAAGAATTAAATGCCAACGTTATTAAAACCATGCTTAAAACAGTTAAAATGTAATTAAAACAGTTCACTGTTTTATCCCACCCCATCCACAAGGTCTAGAAGAGAAGGGCCATTCCTGCACTACAGCCCCATTCCGGCATGGGGATGCGTTGAAGCTATCGCATGACATCATTGCAGTCCTGCTCCTGTCATCATGATCGCGCGTTATACTATTACCAGAAAAAAAATCCGGTACTAGGCCCCGTTCATGCAATGATTGCATCAGCGAGGGCCCCACAGGAAGGGCAGAAGTGCTGTCAAAGCACCTCCTTCCTCAGTGCAGCACAGGAAGAGATCGGCTGCGCTGTGGAAGAAAGGGGTATGTCCTGAGCACTCCCATCCACGCTCCCATGGTGGCAATGGCACTGCCGGGATGATGCTGGCACATCACAGGATCCACCTATGGTGCAAAAGGGCCAAAGAAATTAAACTTTGTCTTCTCTATGAGGCATATAAAAGTAGTTTTACTCATGAATACTTTTGCATAATCAACACAGGTTCATCTTCTTGAGGAAAAGTAGGGAAAGGATGGTACCTACATGCATGCCCTCTAACTGTCCCAGTTTGGCAGGGACAGTCCCGATTAATCCTCTGTCATCCCATTTTTTCAGCTGCTTTTAAAATGTCCTGGTTTCTCCCACTTCCTCCTATTTCTCCTTCTTTGTCCTTATTACTGCAGTGGCTGCAAACTGAATTGAAAGTGCAAAAGTAGCTCGCACTCAATTAACTCAGAAAAGGGGGAAGGACAGGAAGGACAGAATTTTGCCCTTCCCAGTAGGCACAGGAGAAAGCAAACTACTGCATCCTCTCCTAGCTTGTGTGCACTTCCTCATTAAAAACGCTTACAGTCTTGACCGCACTCTGATGTTACTTGGCTGCCCATGTCCCAGTTTTCATCTGTGAAATGTTGGATGGCATGCTATGTGGTATTAGGAAGGCTGAAGCATCTCGCCTAGAGAGGCTTTTCTCACACATGCTTTACGGAGAGGAGACAGGGAGACTGAGAGAGGGGAGGGCAGCTAAGACCCCAGAGAACCTCTTGTGCTCCCATTCGAAAACACCACCACTCAGGCGGTGGTCATGTCCCATAGGCTCACTGCTTTGGGGAAACGGAAGGGAGGCAACTGGGCAGTGTGGATGGTCTCTCATGTCCTCTGCAGTTTGCAAGTGACAGAAAGAAGTAGAAGAGCAACAACACTGGCATTGCTTTGCCCCCTCCCCATAGCAATTTGCAGAGGATAACAGGCAGTCACAGCTGCCCAGTCACTTACTTCCCTGACCAAAAATGGCTAGAGTAGGGCCCCAAAGGAACTTGGCTGCTAGCTGGGGTGGAGGGACAGGCAGGCAAGAAAAGGGCTGCATGTGGGGAGTGCTTACATTCTATGCCTGCTGTCTAGAATCTCATCCTTTGTGTGTGTGTGTTTGTCTGTGTGTCCGCTGTGTGTGTGTGTGTCCTTGTCTGTGTAACAGGTGAGTGTATGTGGGAAGGGAGACTAGAGTCTGCCTATAGAACAATGTTCCATTTAGGTTAACAATGCAAGTATCTATATGTGTGTATGTTTTCGTACACACACACACACACACACTCAGATGTAAGCCCCAGTAAGTTCAGCGGGATTTACTCCTAGGTAAATGTGCACAGCAAGTGGTTCTCAAGCTGTGGGGTGGGACCCTAAAGGGGGGAAGTGATAGTTGCTGAAGGGAGGCACAAGAAAAGTCAGCCTCCGATGCGAAAAAGAAGGGCAAGTCTGTGTGTCTGTGTGTGTGTGTGTGTGTGCGCGCGCACGCTGTAGAGATTTGACCCGTCTTTGCAAAAGAGTGATGCGAATCATCTCCCACTGTTACGCCTTCCTCTAAACTCAGATATGGCAAAAATCAGCCTCCTTTTTTCTTAGCTTTTGCACTCAGTTTCTCCAAACATTCATAGATTCATAGAATGATAGAATCATAGGCCATTTCTGCACTACACTCTTATAGTGCACTTATTCCACTTTCAACATCCTATGGAATCCTGGGGTTTGCAGTTTCGGGAGGGGCCAGGTGGCCCCTCCTGAAACTGCAAACCCCAGGATTCCATAGGATGTTGAAAGTGGAATAATTGCGCTATAAGAGTGTAGTGCAGAAATGGCCTATAGAGTTGGAAGAGACCCCAGGGGCATCCAGTCCAACCCGCTGCCATGCAGGAACACCCATCAAAGCACTCCGGACAGATGGCCATCCATCCTCTGCTTAAAAACCTCCAAAGAAGGAGACTCCACCACACTCCATTTGAGGGAGCGTATTCCACCGCCGGACAGCTCTGATCGTCCGGAAGTTCTTCCTGAGGTTCAGGTGGAATCTCCTTTCCTGCAGCTTGAATCCATTGCTCCTGGTCCTAGTCTCTGGAGCAGCGGAACACAAGCCCGCTCCCTCCTCGACACGACATCCCTTCCAATATTTAAACATGGTTATCACGTCCCCTCTCAACCTTCTCTTCTGCGGACTGAACATCCCCAGCTCCCTAAGCCGCTTCTCACAGGGCATGGCTTCCAGACCCTCCACCATTGTTGGTGCAGCGGGCCGATGCCCCTTTGCCACCACGAGGCAGCTTCTCAGGTGGGGAGGGGGGAGATGAAGAGAGGAGGTGGAGAGTGCAAGAACTCAGTGTTAAGATGGAGGGCTTATATGGCATGAGGGGCCTGTGAGAGGGAGGAGGGAGGGAGGGAGGGAGAGGCCTAGGATAGGACACAGAGAAAGGTGTGATGTGGAGCAGGAGAGCGCAATGTCCCCCTGTAGATGTAAAGGGAGTCACAGGGGTAAAAAGTCTGAGAACCACTGGCATACAGGATTGTAGCCTAAGGGAGACATTCTAAAAGGCTATTGAAACGCCTAGGTTTCTTGACGATAGACATTTTCCTCCATCTATAGTATTCTTAACTCATATTATCGCATTTATCCCCTGGAGCTAAAAGCGTTGTATATTACTTTTCCCCACTCACTCCATTTTTATCCTAATCACAACCCTATGAAGAACATTTGTCTGAGAGGCTATGACTAGCTCAAGGTGAGTGCTCTGGGCAAGCTGAGATTTCATCTGATCTGTAATTGCACCATGCAGAGCGTGGACACAAAGCATTGGCCACTGCCTGGGCTCTGAGAGAAAGTTGTCATTCCGAGCAGGGTGCAAGGCATTTTGATTTGGCAATAAGGCTTGATATAATATTACCTTTATTATTAATCATGCTGTACATAGGTGTGTGCGCTCTCACAGACAAAGGCCCTTTCCGCACCCTACCTTCTTCCGGCGCTGGGGCGTGGGGATCATGCGAGCAGCGTCTGGCGAGAGGCTCTCGCGTCCAGGGTCCTTCAGCTCCGCACGAGATGCCTGCTCGCGCGAGAGCCCCTCCTCTTCCTTCCGCAGTACAGCCTGGGACCTTCCCAAGCCGCACCGGGGCAGGAAGCACGACTGGCGTGGCTCCAGAGGTTTCACACACCAGGTAAGTGTGTGCAGGGCCCAGGAGCAATGCGCGATTGCGCCCCATTTTCGGCTCCCAGCCAAAAATGAAAAGGTGCGCGATCGGCGCCTGCCGGCCCCTGGAGCATCGCACGATTGTGAGTGTGTCATGCAGATCGCTCCTCACAATTGCAAGATGCTCCAGGTGCCCTTTCGCATGGAAAATGTCATGCAAAAAGGGCCAAAGTATTGTATTTATTGATTTGGATTTTTCTTGTTCTTTTTTTTTCAGGTTTCTTTTTCTGTGGACATAAATTCCAAGATTTTTCTCCTTAAAACAGTAGTTTTGTTCACTTTTCTGGAAACTTGTAGGAAAGTCATCAATTAACCATTACATATATACCTGGTTGGGGCAGGGAGGACTTGCTATATTCTTCCCCAGATGAAAACTCCCAGGTTGAGAAAGAGTAAAAACTGGTCACAACTGTGCTTTTAGCTTCACTTTCAATATGACTGTGCATGGTACAGGAAATCAGAGCTGCCAAAGACCTATCAATGATCTACCAAAGGATATCTTATCTTCTTCGGGCAAAACATATTGGAGAGCTTAACATGCTGTGAATCATAGGTAGGGCTAACGTACCCTCCATAAATCTGTCCCAGCTATTTCCACACAGAATTTATAGTGGCATGATGTAATCAACCTGTTTTCAGGAAGCTGATTACAGTGACAATCTGCACGGTCAAAAGATGTAGGTCAAAGGGAGAACAGCCACAGAAAGATTTTGCCCAGCCTTCCTCAACTGGGCATTTTCCATATGTCTTGGGCTACAACACCCATCTCTCCAGCTAGGGAGCCTGGAGGTGATAGGAATGGTAGTCCAGCATACCTAGAGGGTGCTTTGATGGGGCACTGGCCTAGAAAGAGAGATTGAAGGACATTACAATATGGTCCATATTTTAAGTGCCAAAGCTCTCTCTTTTTAACTCTCATGGCTGAGCCACCTGGCACAATCACCAGGAACTTAGACCCAAGACTACATACCACAAGTATGATGTGGTAGCCAAAAAAGAGCCAATATCATCCTGGGCTACATCAACAAGAGTGTAGTGTCCACATCAATGGAAGGAGTAATGCCAATCTATTCTGCTTTGGGCAGACTCATTGGGAATATTGTGGACACCACAGTTCAAGAAGGATATAGACAAGCTGGAGAAAAGATTGAGAGATTACATGTTATTATTGTGGTGTGCCTTCAATGTGATAACCATCTTTAAATATCTGAAGTCATATCATGTAGAAGATAGATCAAGCTTGTCTTCTGCTGCTCTAGAACACGAACCAGTGCATAGAATCATAGAAATGTAGAGTTGGAAGAGACCACACGGGCCATCCAGTCCAACCCCCTACCATGCAGGAATACCCTCAAAGCACTCCCGACAGATGGCCATCTAGCCTCTCCTTAAAAACCTCCAAAGAAGGAGACTCCACTACACTCCGAGGCAGCATATTCCACTGCCGGACAGCCCTGACTGTCAGGAAGTTCTTCCTGAGGTTCAGGTGGAATCTCCTTTCCTGCAGCTTGAACCCATTGCTCCTTGTCCTGGTCTCTGGAGCAGCAGAAAACAAGTCCACTCCCTCCTCTACATGGCATCCCTTCAAATATTTAAACATGGCTATCATGTCCCCTCTTAACCTTCTCTTCTGCAGACTGAACATACCCAGCTCTCTAAGTCTATCCTCATAGGGCTTGGCTTCCAGGCCCTTCACCATTTTGGTCGCCCTCCTCTGGACCTGCTCCAGCTTGACCATGTCCTTCTTGAATTGAGGTGCCCAGAACTGGACACAATATTCAAGATGAGGTCTAACCAAAGCAGAGTAGAGTGGTACCAATACCTCCCTCGATCTAGACACCAAAGTCCTATTGATGCAGCCGAGAATTGCATTGGCTTTCTTGGCTGCCGCATCACACTGCTGACTCATGTTCAGCTTGTGGTCTATTAAGACTCCTAGATTCCTTTCACACGTACTGCCATCCAGCCACGTGTCCCCCATCCTATATTTCTGCATTCCATTTTTTCTACCTAAGTGTAGGACCTTACACTTCTCTCTGTTGAATTTCATTTTGTTAGCCTTGGCCCAGCTCTCCAACCTGTCCAGGTCATTTTGAATTTTGATCCTGTCCTCTGGCGTATTAGCAACCCCTCCCAATTTGGTGTCATCTGCAAATTTGATGAGCATGCCCTCTATTCCTTCATCCAAGTCATTGATGAAAATATTGAACAGCACTGGGCCCAGGACAGAACCCTGCGGCACCCCGCTAGTCACTTCTCTCCAGGATGAAAAGCAGCGATTGGTGAGCACCCTTTGGGAACGGTCAGTCAACCAGTTACAGATCCACCTGACAGTAGCTCTGTCCAGCCCACATTTTACTAGCTTCTTTGCAAGAATGTCATGGGGAACTTTGTCAAAGGCCTTACTGAAATCTAGATATGCTACATCCACAGCATTCCCTTCATCTATCAAGCTAGTAACTCTATCATAAAAAGAGATAAGATTAGTCTGGCATGACTTATTTTTGAGAAATCCATGTTGACTTCTCGTGATTACCGCATTCAAATTATAAGAAGAGATATTCCACCTAAATATTAGGAAGAACTTCTTTATTGTAAAAACTGATAGTGGAATAAACTGTCATGGGCCTGGGGGACTCGCCATCTTTTGAAATCTAAACAGAGTTTGGATGGGCATCTCTCAGGAGGGTTGTAGTTGTGTATCCTTGCATGACAGGAAGTTGGACTAGATGACCTTTGCAGCCCCTTCCAGCTCTAAGGCCCTTTTTGCACAGCATTTTCCATGCGAAAGGGCGCCTGGAGCATTGCGCAATTGTGAGGAGTGATCTGCATGACGCACTCACAATCGTGCGACACTCCAAAGGCCAGTAGGCGCCAATCGTGCACCTTTTCACGCATTGCTCCCGGGCCCCGCGCACACTTACCTGGCATGCGGAGCCTCCGGAGCCGCGTCGGTCATGTTTCCTGCCCCAGCGCAGCCTGAGAAGATCTCAGGCTGCACTGCGGAAGGAAGAGGTGGGGCTCTCACGCGAGCAGGCAACTCGTGCGGAGCCAAAGGACCCCGGACGTGAGATCCTCTTGCCAGAGGCTGCTTGCGCGATCCCTGCACCGCAGCGCCAGAAAAAGGTAAGGTGAGGAAAGGGCCTAAGAGTCTATTTGCTGCATAGTAAAGCTAAGTTTGAAAATCATGCTTTTTTGGATTGTACCTCCTCCATCCCTGGCCATATTGGCTTGGGAAACTCTCAGGCTAGGGAGTAGTTGTCCAAAAAGTAACTTTTCCTGCCTCCATAGAAGTTAGTTACATGAGAATAGAGCACATTATATTTGGGGGCATTATATTTTGAATGAGCTCACACTCTTCAGACAATGACATCAGTTCTCATCCTAGACCCTTTCGCACGGCATTTACCATGCAAAAGGGCGCCTGGAGTGTCGCATGATTGTGGGGAGCGATCTGCACGACACACTCACAATCGCATGTCGCTTCAGGGTAGGGTAGGCACCACTTGTGCGCTTTTTCATTTTTGACTTTCAGCCGAAAATGGTGCGTGATTGCACATTGCTCCAGGGTCCCACGCACACTTGCCGTGCGTGTGGAGCCACTGGAGCCGCAGCAGTCGCACTTCCTGCCCCAGCACAGCCTGGGAAATTCCCAGGCTGCAGAAGTAAGAGGCAGGGCTCTCATGCTGCCTGCTCGGGAGCAGGCAGCTTGTGCGGAGCTGAAGCAGCGGGGACATGAGAGCCTCTCGCTGGAAGCTGCTCATGCGATCCCCACACCCCAGCGCCGAAAAAAGGTAAGCCGCAGAAAGGGCCCTAGTAGTTACTCCAAGGTATAAGCTGGAGAGACTTCAGACCGGAATACCAGGTAAATACCAACTCTGGATCACTCAACACTGACTGCTAAACAGGGCAGGGGGCAAAGCAAATGAATATCTTTCCACTGTAAAAACAAACAATCGGTAACACATTCAAGGCTGGCATCTTTACTGCAGCACAAAAACAGATAAAACGAGTATCTGAGCTGTGTATCTGTATTGGCAGATACAGGGAGAAATAATGCATGCATAGTTAAGGGGGAAAAAAGTAGGCAGAGACTGGGGCCAAGAGGCTATGAAATGCAAGAGGGAGAACATCATGCTTCTATACAGAACATCAGTGACATATTGTGTTGTTGTCACGCATGCCCAGTTACTGACCCCATGAGAATTTCCAGGGGCAGTGTTACAGGGTTTTGCTTCTGTTGGAATGAGAAATAGCTAGAAAGCCAAAAAGACTTAACAGTACTTTCTGTAATATCTCCTGATCTGGTGAAAAAGGAATTGCTGACAGGCACACAGTGAGACAACTTTACTTTGAAATGAGGCCTCCCTAAAACAAGCAGCTCACCTTTGGACTACCCCAACCCAACCCATTTCATCTTCTGAACCAGTGGAAAAAAATCACAGCTGTGTGTCCCCTGGTAAATAGTCTCCAATGGCATATTGCTCCTCCATCCACATATTGGCAGAACGTTGATTTTCACCCTGTATATGAACTGCTGGAAACATTCCCACCAAAGGTGAGAGAAAACAGGTAATCTTCTCCAGAAGAAGTCTTCACTTGATATCCCTCAATAGCATTCCTGGTACAGTATAAAACTATGGTCAATAGATAAAGACTGTCATTTACCAAGTAGGAAGTTGCTACAGTATGCATGTAGCTGCTTGGTTCCATGCATAGATAACCACCACAGTGCACAGTGAGGAAGATCTTTCCCTTCTATCCCTGAATTCCTTTTGGGATGGTCCTAATTTCTCTTCAGAAAGCTCCTTCATGGTGAAGTGAATGCATGATAGAAGAGCAGGGCCATACAAGTTAGCTAAGACACTGACTTAGGCCCACCCTTCTGGCCGTAAGTTTAATGTCCTCATTTTCAAGTTGATGCATGTACAACAGTATGTATGCTAGAGTTCTACACATCATTTCCCATGAGAAGAGAGAGAGAGAGAGAGAGAGAGAGGGAAGTGTGTGACAGCAAATGTCCTTGTCGTTTCCCTGCCTGAAAAGTTAACAGGAATAGAGTTAGTTTCTTAGTCACTCCATTGCTATTTTGTGATCGTCTTTTTTACATGGCACAACTGTTATTGCCATACATAGCACATTTTGTGCTATAGGGGTACAAAATGAAGGTAATTCCCCTCCAAATGAGAATTCTGCTGCCCAAATAATATTTGCCTTCAGTTTCTATATTTGTAGCAGAGAGTGAGATGTTGAAAATCCTTCATACTTGAAACTCATATTTGCTGTGTTCACATTATCTTGGTAATTCTGCGTGCCTCTTTTCTTTGGATGCCTAAACTGCATTTCTAAATTAAAATTTTAAGTTACTGCAATGCTAGAAAATTGAGGGCTGAAGGAAAATTTCTTTGAGTGAGCTGAATTCTTATGGGGGGGCAATGCCCTCACTCTCCCACCTTGTAGCTATGCCCCCTATCAGGTCAGCATCACTTACATTTCTGAGCCACATTTATTTTTATGATTATATGTCATGGCTTTGTATGCTCAGTGTCACAGGCCTCCTGGACAATTACTTTGGCTGATGCTGTTTTCATCTTCACTGTACAGCTGACATTGAGCTTATCTTTATGGTAACCAAGCAATAAACTGAAATAACCCAACCTTTTCATTAGATACCTCACCCTTCAGGAAAAAAAAAAGCCCTGTTTAGAATATTTTATCTGAATGAATTACCTGATAGTTCCAGTCTTACAGCTGTAAAAAGCAATATAATAAGTAATTCCTTTAGTCATGTTTCCAGTCATGGTTTAACAATAACAGACAAGTTAAAAACAGAGTACAGTGCCAATGGCTACCACATGCAAGAACAAACATGGTGGAACACCTGGCATGTTTACTCAGACATATCAAGCCTAATCATGAATAGCCTCAAACCTCCAGAAGTTGTTGGATTATAATGCCCAGCAGCAATAGTCGAGCAATAGTCAATGATGAGGAATGGTGAGAGTTAGTTCAACAATATCTAAAGGACTGCAGTTTACTCCTGCTACAGGTAAACCTGTGGCTACTTTGACATTTTTCTTCTTCTTTCCCATAAAGTTGTCACGTATTGCAGACTAGCCATATAAAGGTGTAACCTTTGTCATGACATATAGAATACATGTTGCAATTACCCTCCTTCTATGGGCTTTATCCCATAGATAAAGGGGCTGTGACATGGATATCTTCTGCTTAATTCCTAAAATACTGGGTCCCAGAGAAAATACACGCTTGAAAATAATACTCAAGATACAATAGCCTCCAGCATCTGCTCCTGAACCCTGGCAGAATCCACTTGTTTTGTGCCCCCAGGTGCAAGTTTATCTTGCAGGGACAGGCAGCCAATTCAGTTTCCCACAGTGCCTCAAAATATCCAACCTCGTGTTGCTCTGAGGCATTATGGAAAATTAAATTGGTTGATGACTACTCTGAAGAAAGCTGGGGGGTCAGCAATCGCCAACATGATAGCCCTGTCTTCTCCATGTTAGGTTTACATAGCTTTAGGTTAACAGCACTTGAAGAAGACTCATAGCTCAGCAGCAGACATTTTGAATGCACAAGGTTCACCAAGTATGGCTGTAACAATACAGTTTAGGCTTTCTCCCATAAAGTGTAAGAAGAAAAGGTTAGACTTACCAAGGTGTCTATGAGTCCTAACTAATATTCTTACAGGATGACCAGAACCAAGAACAGTAGCCTAAAGTGAGCAAGTGACTGCCATCGTCTTTTTTTTTTTAACATTTGGCAAGTGTCTTAAACTGGATTCTGTTCCCTGCACAGAAGGTGATTCCCTTTTTAATGACAGGTGGACAGTTACACCCTCATGGTCAGTCACCAGAGATAGATTTTGGTAAGAATTTTCCTTATCCCTCACAAGCAAGGGGTTCGCCTTTCTTCTGTCAGCATGAAAGGAGGTTCCTTAGGGGCCGCTCCTTTATGTCTCTGCCAACTGCACACTACTACCCATCCTGGGACCCCCATGTGATCCTAAATGCTTTGATGGTGTCACCTATCAAGTTCTTGTATACAATGCCTTGAAATGTCTAACTTGGAAAGTATTCTTCTGATGAGCTACAAGATTGGGAAGCCTTTTTGATCAGGAAGGGCATCATTTGTACAAATTCAGTGTTTCTACTCCTGGTTCTTAAATCCCAAGGTAAACTCTCCTTTTCTCAGGATTATATGCCATCTTCTGTCTTCATCCCAAGAAGCCATTGGAGAAGGTCCAGAATACCTTGGATGTATGGAGGGTATTCCAAACTTATCTAAAGAGAATGAAGGAGTCTTTCCTGCCTAATTCTCTTTCTCTTTTCCTTCAGCCACAGTTCATAGGGAGAATGTTTTCAGTCTTCCCATTCAGCAGA
The DNA here is from genome assembly GCA_030412105.1 of Cyclura pinguis. Taxonomy (NCBI): domain Eukaryota; kingdom Metazoa; phylum Chordata; class Lepidosauria; order Squamata; family Iguanidae; genus Cyclura; species Cyclura pinguis. The sequence continues at coordinate 92,714,403 of CM059600.1, read as the reverse complement.
TGGCTCAAGGCCTGCACCACTTCATGCTATGAGTCCTCAAGGTTCTTGTTACTAGGGGAAGTTTTCCACTCACCCCATTGGGAATGCTTCTACATCAGTGGCTCTTGCCAATACAGCCCCTCTGGTGGGCATCTGCCAGCAAACAGCCACCTGGAAGTCCTGCCTTTGTGAAATGCTGAGAGTCAGGTGCCTTTGCCTCTGCCAAAGCCTCGTTCAGTAAGAGGGTGCTCAGCAGGCTGTTAGTAATAGTTTACATCTAAGACACCAGCAGTTTGTTTTCACACCCTTGAAATGGGCAGCTCTGCTATCACCCATCTCAAGATGTTCAGAATGAGATCTGTAAAATGTCCTTGATTCTCCATGTCCCTGGTTAAAATGTTCTGAGTTGGCCAAGTTAGAAAGATCTCCCTTCAGCCAAGGAGAGCTAGTGCCATTAGACATTACTGGCCTACAGCAGGCAATGGGGGATAACTCAGCTTCATGTGGCATTCCAAAAAATACAATCTCATTTTTTCTTTTTTTCAGATGTTCCTGGTGAATCTCACCTACTGTTATGCCCTGTCTAACAAAGACTGTTCCATTTGTCACATATGCATACAGATAATCTAATATAGGAGACTATGGAGCCTTTTGACCTCACACAAGTGTTCTGTGCACAGTGCTTGAGTGATTCAAGAGGTGATTCTGAACCTAAAACAACAAGTGGAATCCTAGCCAGCCTGGCTGTTTCTCTTTCATTCTTGTCCCTGGTCACTTCTATATCATTCCATTGCTAACCTCTCTATCCTTCCTTCCCTGACCGCTTCTCTATTGTTCCCTTCTGTGGCCACCTCTCTGTCATCCCTTTGCCTACCTCTTTATATTTTCCTTCCCTTGCCACTTCTCTATCATTCCACTGCTCACTTCTCTAGCCTTCCCTTCCCTATCCACCTCTCTATTATTTCATTGCCCACCACTCTGTCCTTCTCTTCCCTATCCACTGCTCTGTCTTTCTTTGGCCACCTCTCTTTCATTCCCTTGCCCACTTCTTTATTATTCCCTTCCCTCATTAACTCTATCATTTCCTTCCCTGGCCATGCCTCTGTCATCCCCTCTCTATCATTCCCTTGGGAACAATACTTATTTGGACTGCAACTTCCTGAATCCCCCAGTTAGCACCACCACTGGTGATGCTGGCCAGGGATTTTGGGAACTGCAGTCCAAATAAGTAAGCTTTTCAAGCTAAGCCCTTGCCATACCCTATTTGCTGTTGAGTTTGGCTTTGCCCAAGGTAGCTGGCATGTTTCAGCAGGACCTGGCTGGCATGAATGCACTCTGGATCTTGCGCAATTGTCTGGAGAACAAAACAGCAGCTGATTGTTTCAAGCCAGGACACAGAGATGTGTGTGCCCCCTTCCTGCTCCAACCACACTGAGCAGAAGATAGCCTCAAGCTGTTAATCTCACTCTGCTTTTTTTCCTCATATTAACTGCATTACAGATTTCCAATTATTACTTTTCCTGGCAGACCTCTTGCCTTCCATTGCCAAGCACAGCAGCTCTGTGGTATTTCCTTCTGCCTTTTGCATTGCACTGACCTTTATCATCTTGGTATGAGTGTTGAGAAAGTGACTTGAACAAACAGTGCATGAAGAGAAAGAGGCAAAGTGCTGGGGAAGAGTGCCAACTGCACCATGCCATCAAGGCCCTCCTGATAAGAGAGGACATAATCCAGGCATAAAGTTGCCACCTGGCCTGGTGGCCTGTTTCAAAGGGGCACACTCTTTCTTTCTTTCTTTCTTTCTTTCTTTCTTTCTTTCTTTCTTTCTTTCTTTCTTTCTTTCTTTCTTTCTCCCTCCCTCCCACTCTCTCTCTCTCTCTATATATATGTATATACATACACACACACATATATGATGTTCCATTTGTAGTGTTTCCATTTTGCTTTGTTCTTGGCCCTTGTGTGAATGGAAATCTATTTCAATGAATCTACATATATGAATGAACAACAGTCTGTGTTTGAAGATGGGAAGACTGGCAACCTTATCCATTCCTTCCTGAGAATTAGGAACGTTTATGACTTTTTCAAATTTTAAACAGGACCCCAAAACACTGTCTTGTTTGTGAAAGTGAGAGAAAGAATGGATGGATGGGTTTGCACTGGGGAGAGGGGAGCAATGCCACACTGAAATTTCCCAAACTCCACATAGTTTGGGGTTCTGGCTCCATATAACATTGTCTTCCTAAGTGTCAGGGCTTTCTCAGGAGTGGCAACCCAGTTACGAAGCTCTTTTCAAGATCCAGTTATTCTGATACTACCGCACTTTTGCTTTTCAGATGAAAGGTGAATTACTTCTCCTGAATTCCCGTTTTTGGCCACTTCCACAGTTTTTGTTTCTGTTCTTAGCATTTTTGGCAATTTTGTGGCCTACAGAGAGTGACAGGGCAGAAAACTAGGCCCCAGACCTGGCAACGATTTCCCACTCCTGAGAACCCAGGATCGTCTGCACACAAAGCATCCCTTCCACCACTGAGCTAACAGCTCACCCCTTTGTGCACAAGGAAGAGAGAGGACTGAGCTTACTCATGACCAGTTAACAGCACAAGCCTTTGGCCCACTCTGTTAGAAGGAAGGGTGCACAGGATAGCAGCCTAAACATACCACCAATCCGAAAAACTATGTGTGGGGGGCAGAAGAGAACTTTAGATTAGCAATTTATTCATTTCAGACAACACCAGTGTGTCCCCCCAACCCCATATGTTAAGTAAGAAAATGTTTGTACTTTAAGTCACAAAATGATATATAGATCATCACTGAGATCTTAAATGCTTAAGATCAAAGGCAAGTTTACTGGAGAGAGATCACATCCTTCCTAATCTTTGGTCAGGTTATCTTAATTCAGGCTCCTGTCTTTACAGAGTACTGAGTGCATTATTTTGTGGGAGTGAGCTTTGATTCTATGCTCTCTGAAATATACCACTCACATGAGTAAAAAGTCTCAGACAGCCAGGGCTGACTTCATTGAAAAAACTTGGTCAACAAGTAATGATTTTGTAGACGCAAAAACTATGAATTCCATCCTTGGAATTATTCCATAGAACATTTATTTCCAGTTTAGCCTCCCATCCTTTCTGTGATTTCTCACAGTATATGAACTCTTTTTGAAAAACATTGTGACTAGATTTCACCATTTGTGCTGAAGAAAGGTACATTCCAACCCCACACATCAAAAGTGCTAGGTGTTTTCACAGCTTTTCCTCAATTCTTGATGATGGCTTGAGTTCATAACCTAGGCCCTTCCTGCAACTCATCTTTTTGTGGAGTTGGGGTGTGGGGATCGAACGAGCAGCCTCTAGCGAGAGGTTCTCGCATCCCGGTTCCTCCAGCTCTGCAGCTGCTGCCTGCTCGTGCGAGAGCCCCTCTTCCTTCCACAGTACAGCCTGGGATTTTCCCAGGCTACGCTGGGGCAGGAAGCACAAGCACCATGGCTCCAGAGCTCTACACACATGGCAAGTGCGCGCGGGGCCCTGGAGCAATGCGCGATCACGCATCATTTTTGGCTCACAGCCGAAAATGAAATAGTGCGTGCTCGGCACCTGCCAGCCCCTGCCAGTCACGCAACTGCGAGTGCGTCGTGTGGACTGCTCCTCGCAGTCACGCGACGCTCCAAGGGCCCTTTCGCATGGCAAATGCCGTACGAAAAGGGCCCTAGAGTTACAGACCTGTAACTGCTCCATATTCAGCAAGACTATGTAGTCATAATCATGGCACTATTGTCATGATCATAAATGCCTCCTTTCCAGCCAGTAGCCAGATTAAATGAAGTACGTCTGTTCAGCTATAGGTTCGGAGGAGGATGTTTCCAGCCCACTCCTACCAGCGAATGAGGCTGCCATGAGGAACTGTGATGGGATCTTGCTTCTGATTGTTGCAGCCATGCTTGCTGGCAGGAAGGGGATGGAAATGTCATCCCCCTTGATTCCCAAATGACAACTGAACAGACCTCCTGCATTTGATCTTGCTGCTAGCCATTAAGGTGGGTTTGGGGTGGTTAGGCAAGGACACATTACTTAATTATGCATTCATAAACATGTAGTTAAAATAGAATATTGGTGAATGTTGTTGTTATTCTGCCTTTTTCCCCATCAAGGACTCATGTCAGCTTATAAAATTTGAAACAGATACTACTAAAAGTTCCCCTCATGCAAAAGTTTAAATTATAACTAAGCAATGCTGCAGGATTCAATGCTCCCAATGTTGCAAGATGAAAACTTTGCAAACAACTATACAGCACCTTGATGGGCTCAGTCCATCTGTCAAAAATGTACCTCCTGAGCCCTGTTTTGTGTTATGTAATGGAAAAGGCTGGGTCTGAAAGAACTTTGTAATCCTAGACCTTGTAACTGTGTTCAGTGAATGGCAGTCAAGCAGATAACCTTGCCCTCTTATCACACTGGAAGTTAGTTTTTTCCTTGTTTGTGCTGGCAGGCAACAACACTGATCATTTATGTGTGCGATCCATGTGTGAGTTGGCACGTTTTTAAATATGCGAGTTAGCACAAACAGGGCAATTCTGGTGGATGGGAGGAGAGGAAAGATGAGAGCAAACTTCAAGCCAATGACACAGCCATACCCAGTGTTGCAATGGAACCCAGCACATCCCATGTAAACAGCACTATCGGCTCAGAGCCTGATCATTGTTAAACATGGCAGTAGGTTACTCTGGGGCAAAATCCATAGATTTTATAAATGTCTCTCTCTTTTTCTCTCTCATTTTCCTGTGCAGACAAAACAGAATGTGGAAATGTTACTCCTCCCTACCTCATGATTTCTAGAATCTGCCAGCCAGCCTGGCCAATAGCCATGCTGGCTAAAGGATTCTGGGCGCTGTGATCCAAAAAAAGTTAAATTTTCAAGCTCTGAGACAAATGGATTAGGGTGACAGCCAGCAATTAAATGTTGCCACCTGGAATGCTCCTTTTCAGTTGTTCCAGCCAGCCAGACATGCCTCCCTTGAGAATATGCCTTTCCATTCCCCCTCCTATCTCATTTAATTTTATTTTTCTCCAAGTAGTCAGTCAGCACCCCCTGGCTACTGAGCATTCTTCATCCTCTCTGGGCAATGTTGGGTCCCTATCTGTTAACAAAAAAAAAAAGTAGGGGGGAGGTATATCTGAAAATTCTGGGGTTCTTCCAAGCCTCCTGACACTTCTCTCTTATGAGCAGACTTTGGGATCCTATATATAAGGATCCACACTTAAGGAATGAGTTCTCGATAAACCAAGTTCCAGGAATTCCTCTCTTAGGAACATCTGCTAAGTGATGGGGTGATAGATCTAGTTCTGATGGGGCCTGCCCAAGGTATTTTGCTGCCCAAAAGATTCCTCTCCTTCCAAGTACTGAAATGAACTAGACTTCAGCTTTACTTTAACCCAGTGTAGTGATGGTATCAACAACATATCACCTTGAACATATCTGATCTTGTGTTGTTTTGCAGGTTAAGCAAATTCAAGCCTGGCTAGAGCTTGGATGGAAGGCCACTGGAGAGTCTTCCACGTAAGACCAGGAAAGACTCTGCTCTGAAACTCTGCATAGCTCCTGTGAGTCAAAGATGGCAATGCTGGCCTAGATGGACTAATTGTGTGACTCAATAGAAAACCGCTTCCTGAGTTCTAGTGATATTGTCATCTATTACATCTAGGACAATAAGCTATCTTAGAAGGTGTCGGGGAGACCCTATTGAATACAGAGCTCTGGCTTTGAACAAAAGGGAACAGTGAAGAAGTTTCAGAATGAATGGCAGAAGGCCTGAGTCTCCCCCTTCTCCTGTCCCTCTCTCCATGATCTGCCACTTCAGGAGGATTTTGCCTTGTGGTAGGACAACCCCTGAATATTGAATAGCTAATGTTCATACCTAATGGACCGGTTTCAAGGGCACTCCTTCTTTTAGGAGGATCAAACCTACACATGTTGAAATTCACCGCATATTTCAACCTACAAATACAGGAAAGATTTGTCAAATGCCTATTATTTTATAAAAACCAGCTGGGTTTTATTTGGTGGATGATAAGTAGGTTTTTGCAAGGACATCCTTCTATAGCATGGCTATGGAATGAACTGGACTTCATTGTATCTTCAGGAAGCTCCGTTATGTCTGCCTCCCTAATCCCAGTGCAAACTGAAAGAATGTCCTTCAATGCACATGCTTGCTTGGAGATGTGACCAGCTCCTTCCTGACACAAAAGGGAGAGATAATCATCCTGCTTTTTAGGGATTTTCCCCCCAGGAATTATTTTATTCCAATTTGAAGTTCTTCTGTGGAACATACTTAAGTACAGCAAAATCAGTTTTAAAAAGTCACCCCTGCCAAATTTCTTATCTGCATATTGATCAAACATCAGATAGAACGTGTAAAGTCACTGAGTTTACTGCTTAGTTTGAAACCTTAGAAATCTTGATTCCCCAAAGCAAGGGAACCTGCATTATCATGTCACTCTATGATATTTAGAATTATTTTTTTTCCTATTTGAAGATATAATTTGTTTTTTTAATTTTCAACAATATGAGAAGTTTAGAAACCTACACATCTGAGTCATAAAGAATGCAAGGCCCTTGCCCTGTCTGTTAGCTATTTTTTCCGCTTATGAGCAAGTACTGAATGCTTTGGAATTGGGAGTTTGAGTCACCCTCTTTCTCAGTCTCCTACTATGCATCTCACAGTGATGTGTACAATCGTTCCATTTTCCTTTCTGGTTCTCCATTTCATAACAGGGCCTGAAATACTCAAGAGGAATGGCACTCCTTACAACAACATTTAACATAACCAAAGCTTGTGGCAGTTTACACATATTTATCACAACAACACAAACACGCATGGACTAAAATCCACTTCATTAGATACACGAAGGTATTATCTTGAGTTACGCAACTGCTCTTAGGGTAGACATCTTCAGACAGAAGAATGTCCAGAAGTGACTGCAATGTGAAACTCTTGAATTGATTTCATAAGATTTTAATTTCTATCACCTGTGGCTTGAATCAAGGGAAAAGATTTATACAAACACAAAGGAACCAAAAACTGGGGAGCACCCAATAAAATCCTCAGAAGAAACTGGAGATATATATAGAGAAAAATATTCATATACTGTATTCTTCTTTTTGTTTAGTAAATGGTGAGAGAGTTTCAGCTCCAGAAATTTCTGAAGTTAAATTTCAATTAGCCTCTGGGGAAAAAAAGCCTTTGAGAGCACATGCAGGTTGAAATGCATTGGGCTTTCTATCAATAAATCATTCATTTATTTGGCATCTTGAGATATGTCTCCAGTTTGTTCTGTGTACATAAACACACACTTATGGGTTGGAATGTAGTTGGTGTGTGTCTTCAAGTCTTCTGTCTACTGATGGCAAACCCATGAATTTCATAGGGTTTTCTTAGGCAAAGAGTACTCAGAGTTGCTTTGTCATTGTCTTCCTCTGAAATATAGATTATAGCAACTGGTATTTATTGGCAGTCTCCCTTTCAAGTACTAAACAGGCCTTCCAAGATCAGATAGGATCTGGTTCCTTCAGAGTATTTAGGAGTCCCGTTCATGACATATGCAGACATAATTGCAAATTTACACTGTAGATGGAAATATCTAGCACTTTCCTCCACAATAACCTGTGGCCTTTGCAACCTAGGCAGCATTTGCCTATGTTCTTGCAGTCATACTCATGAAGAAGTAGACATCCTCCTGGATCTCCTGGGGGACTTTAGGGAACTCCTTGGAGCTCTACAAGGATGCTATCTTCCTGTATGTAGCTGCTGAAACACAGCTAGATGCTGGCTGGCTGCTGTCCACCCTCCCGCAGCCTCTAAATGGCCATGGGAGAGAGTGCCCAGATAATGAGATATAGGTGGAATGCATGGGAAGAGAAGGAGAGCGTGCAACCGTGCCAGGGGGAGCTTAATGCTCTGCCAGGTCTATCTACACAGGATCTCGGCCAAGGCCAAGTGCCAGGACGCCTGAGTGATGATCACCGAGAACTGTTTTGTGAATGGCCAGTGTACATAATTATAATTCACAAATAAATCTTATCGTAGTCTGTACTTCTGTGTTTCATTTACCTTTGACCTCACTGTTTACACTTCCTCTCCTCCAACTGTGTGCAAGTATCCAGACTGTTCTATCGCTATCAAGATAGGAGCTCTTTCATGTACAGTGGAAATATTGTTTCAACAGTTTCCTCTCAAAATAGCGCTTTATCCTTCCTGGGCCATCTGTCTCATGTTTCCTTCCCCTCTTTCCATCATCTGTTTTTTGGTTCCTCAGATGCACACTTTTAACGTCTTCCCTGCCACCGCTTTTAAAAAGACAATTCAGAAGTGATCACAGTCCTGAAATCCTGTCTGAATTCAGATTTTAGAAAGTAGAGAAATGAATAATCAGAAACCAAACATGTCTTCCCCCCCGGCTACGGTTTTTGGAACCTTACCCCTTCCAAGCTCATGCTGGCTGTGTGCTTCCAGTAGTGATAGTCCAAAATGCTAACTTTCCTAAATTGAATGGAGCTTGGAAAATTTACTCTTTGAAATACAGCTTTCAGAATCTCCTTGCCAGGATGACTAAAAGCCAAACTGGAAGGGGGATTAGAGGCATTATAGTCCAAAAAGTAACATTTCCACATTTCGGCATAACAGGATGCTGGCCATGCTGACTGGAGGATTCTGGGAGTTGCAGTCCAAAAAAAGTAACCTCCCCAAGTTGTTGAACTAGATGGACCAGATCATTTTTTAAAAAAACAGAGCTCCCAGACAGTCTTTGCCTTTTTCAGGTTGCACACATGTTTAACATTCTCTCCATTTCAGAGGTCTTTTGCCCCAGCTCCTTTGCCCTTAGAACTTCTGCTTCGTCCTGCCTACCTTATATCTCTGATCTCCCCTAAGCTGGAGTGGTAGCTTTGAGTTCAGCAGGAAAGGGGCTTCTGGCTGTTCTTGAAAGTGAGAGATCCAAGGAAGGAATTCTTCTCATGCTCCCCTTCCTCCTTCTCTGATTTCAGCAACATAGCTGGGCTCTGAACCCACTTCTGGTCTGCCCTGGAAATCTGTCCTGGCTTTTATCAGTCCTGGGCCATTTCCACACTAGACTGTTATAGTGCTATTATTCCACTTTCAACATCCTATGGAATCCTGGGGTTTGCAGTTTGAGATCCCTTCCTAAATTCTCTAAAGAGCAAACCCCAGGATTCCATAGGATGTTGAAAATGGAATAATAGCACTATAACAGTCTAGTGTGGAAATGGCCCTGCTTGGTTTGAACCAGGACTGCTCTACCTTTTCTCTGAGTAGTTTGAGGTGGCTCATAACAGCAATGCCAATGAATCAACCACTTTAGAAAAAAAAAATTCCTATGCACAATGTGAACAAAAAATACAAAGAAAAACTCAACACAACAGCCATCAAGCATATGTATTCTTCATTCCATGACATCCTATATTCAAACCTGAGTGCTTCCAGCTGAAAGACATTGCTCGAGGCTGAAAAGTCTCTTTGTCTGAGGCCTTGGAAACCTGATGTGAGTCACCATAGATTATACTCTGCTGCAGGGATATTTGTCTTGGCAGCACTGGGGTGGTGATGGTGGATTCCCATATTGACCCAATGGGGATTTCCTCCCCATGAAATTTGCAGCAGGAAAGGAAAGATTTCATGAAGCAGAAAAAGGAAGTTTCAGTCTCCCCTCCATGTTTGCTTCAGTCCCCACATACATACAGAGCTACATAAAAGAAGTAACAACACATTTAAGGCACTGGTGGCCCAACCATTCAGGAGAGTGAAGAAACTGCTTCAAGTGGTAGATGTGTGTGTGTGTGTGTGTGTTCACATACATGCATGGGTGCAGCAGTCCCTTGGGATTCAGTTCCTCCTGGAAGCTCACTGATAGAAGATGGAACTGTCTGGGAACCCTTTCACACTACATAGTGCTATGATTCTACTTCAATTGCCATGCTGTGGACTCCTGGGATTTTCAGTTCAGAGAGGGGCATTGAGAATTCTGAGTCAGAGAGCTTTAGTGCCTCATGAAACTACTAACCCAAGATTCTGTAGGTGAAGCTATGACAAGTAAAGCGAAATCATAGTGTTATAATGATGGGATGTACCAGAGCCTCAGATCCCCTAAACTCGCCTGCTGCTATTAGGCATGATGGAAGGTACACATTTCTCATCAGCACAGAAGTGAAATTCAGCTCGGTGTCCCATCAGTATCTGTATCTGGAATATGAATAATAGCACCATTGTGTTCTTTCAGTCTCTGAAATCTCTCAGACTAGTCCCCATTTAAGAAAGTGTCCAGTTTGGCCCCAAGTTAGCTCCAAAGGCAAGCTCAGACCACAGGGCGCAGAAGAAACCAGAGTGCATGGCAATGACACAAATAGCCAGGACCCACTCAGGGCAGTTATAGACATGATCTAGATTAGTGCCCTGTAACTCTTCTCTGGAAGGGATTGGGTTCTGTGGTCTTCTAGAGATAGAGATATATGTTATAGTTAGTTAATATGCGTCTTTCTCCTCTTTCTAATCAATGTGTGCTTTACAGATAGAGACTCAACTCTGACAACAAGACTTTGTTGTTGTTGCTACTGCTGCTGCTGTTGTTGTGTGCCTTCAAGTTGTTTCTGATTTATGGTGACCCTAAGTTGAACCTATCATGGGGTTTTCTGAGGCTGAGAGTTAGTGATGTGCCTAAGGTCATCCAGTAGATTTCCATGGCCAGGTGGGGAAACGAACCCTGGTCTCCAGGGTCCTAGCCCAATGCTGGCTCTGTCCTAATGGGCAAACACATGATGAAGAAGGCATCTTCCAGGATCTCTAAGGGGTTTTCCAGAGGGACATAAGCAGTTAATTCTCAGTCACTCCCCTCTCTCCACCAACCTCTACATGGTCATGCCCAGGTGTGTAGGAGTGAAGGGAGACAGCAACAGGCAGGTCAGTTTTAAGAAAGGAGAGTGGAAGACTGGATGAAGTTCCATCTGAGGCCCTGTATCCCAATGCAGGATTGTAGCGTTTATGGCCATTTCTGCCCTACACTGTTATAGTGCTATTATTCCACTTTCACCATCCTATGGAATTCTAAGGTTGTAGTTGACTGAGGCCAAAGAGCTCTCTGGCTGAGAATTCTAAAGGCCCCTTCCTAAAATGCAAACCCTAGGATTCCACAGGATGTTGAAAGTGGAATAATAGTACTATAACAGTGTAGGATGGAAATGACCTAAGTCTTTTCCTTTTTATCTTATGATGAGCATCAAGGGTAGTTCCTCCATTTTTATAGCCATAAGCTTACAACACTACATTGCTGTACTCTGCTAACACAGCCTTCTACACAGTGTGCACACCATGTCTTCTGTGTAGGTTGCAAGGACTAGGGTGGGCATGCAGGGCTGTCCCAGGGCATTTTGTTGCTCAAAGCAAAGGGTGAGTGACTCTCTTCTTCTGTTCCAAATACTGAAAGCCAATCAGGCTAAGTTGAATTTTATTGCAACAATGGTAGCTGGATCATGTCCACCACCACACGTGCAGAAAGGCTGGGCCTATGGATGTGTGTCCTATTTTAAAGAAGACAGTGCTCTGGTTGAACGGGTTTGAAAGGCTGCCTGGTTGCTGCCCAGTGCAAAGTAAGAAGGAAGAGTAGAGGACAGAACTCTGAGAAGTCTTTACTACTATGGAGAGATGTGGTATATTCTTTGTTTAAATATGACACTGATTTTCTCTTCTTTGTGTAATGCATTTCTTCTTTTTCTGAAAACATATACATAGCCACCGTACTTACAAATCCTGACATTTCAGACTGGTTGGTATTACAATTAAAACACAGTCATCCCTTAACATTTGCAGGTTTCACTTCTGTGAATTTGATTATTCACAGATTATGTATTTCCTGTCACTTCTGCTGCTGCCCTACACTATTTTTAATACACCCACAACCTCTGCCTCTCCATCCTACTCTGCTGACACCCCTTCTTCTCCCTCCTGCTTGGAAGCTCTGGACAGAGGCATCTCCATGAAGGCCCCATCAGAAGGCCAGTGCTCTGCAGTGGCCTCCTCCTCATCCTGCAGCCACTCCACGGGACTGCTGCTGCTCCTGCAAGAGGTACTGAGCACATTCCCCAGACTTGCTGCCTTAGCTTAGTGGTGTTAGCATTGCCTGGGCAAAACAGAGTCACAGGAGACAAGCAGCGGTGGCAGCAGGAAGGGGAAGAGAATCAGGAGCAGCTGCAGTGTGCTGCTGCCATTTCAGTCCCCTGGTGGCCTCTGTCCTGGCCCGACCTTGATTTCCTTCCCCACCCACCCCCTCCGCTGCTGCCCTATATCATTTTTAATATGGACTGCAAGCTGCAGGAGACTGCAAATGAATGCTGAGGCTCATAAGTCCCTATTAAAAATGGTAGAAGGCAGCAGTGGAGGTGATGGGTGGGAGAGGCAGGTGAAGTCGGACCAGGCTAAAGCTGAAGTAGCGGCAGCACATGGGGCCTGCCTCGTTCCTTCTCTCCTTCTTCTTCTTCCTGCTACTGCTGCACGCTGCCCAATCGCAACAAAAATATTTGTATTTTTATTTCCAAAATTTCTTCAATCAGCCGATGTACCACAAGCCCATATTTTTTAGCTTTATCACATGTCCACCATGTACAAAAGTACCTTAATTTCACATTTCCAGAAAAAATTAGATGAACTTTCATACATTTTAGACAATCTGCCTTCGGTTAAATACTATCTATACATCATCTTATAAAAATTTTCGTCTTATAAAAATATTCATTGGGTTATTCATCTGATCAATCCTGAGTCTTCATAACAATAGAAAAATGCTGGCACAAAGTTTCTGGTTACAAGAAAAAAAGCAGTTCTGCTTTTTATGGACTGATGGGTTACAACTTGAGGCTGGGCAACCATGAGTTATGTTTTCTTAAGCCAGCTCAGACCTCATGTTGACATCAGAGGATCTGACAGGCACATCTTCTTCCTTCCTCTGGATGTGTTTGCACCCAGCCATCTACTAGTATGAACCTGTCCCTATCTACTCCTAAGACGACCTATGAAAAGGGGCACAGCTGCATGCAGAGTGAACTCACCCAGATGTCATTATATAATTGGTTTAACCTGTCAAATATCTAAGCCAACAATAGAGAATGGTGCTTTTTTTTTTTTAACAGACTGATTTACAAGAAGCTTGTTAAAGGCTTGTACTTGAAAGCACTTGACAGACACTGCTTCTCTTAAATGTATACTTGACTCAGACATCTGCTTCTGTGTCACAACAGGAACATGGATATTTACCTTACACCAAAGTGCCTTTGAACTTTTTTAGACAATCAGGTTTTAATACTATCAGACCACTGCTTTTCCTGTATAAGCTTCCACTGGAATTGTAATGGAATTTCTACACATTTCTGTGATTTTGATGCATATTCTGCTATGTTCTTTTCACAGGGGGAACCTGGACATAATATTGTTGGTGGGAAGAGGATCATTTCACCCAACCATACTTTCCCTCATACACTTATAGATTCTCCAGAGAAGCTCTGCTCTCTGTTTTAAAGAAGATAACATGGCAGGGTGGGGTGGAGTGGAGTGGAACCTGCCCTCTACTCCCAGTTCTCATTTTACCTTGTTTTAGTCAGTGCTTTGAACTGCAGTTTCATCCCTCCCTAGGGCTGATGACCAACTTTATATACCCATAGTCCCTTCCCTTCCTTCCTTTGCTTCAGAACAAGCTTTGGTCTTGTTACTGGTGCTTCTCTGCACTCTTTTCCATGTACGTTGGTGATAGATAGATAGACAGACAGACAGACAGACAGACAGACAGACAGACAGACAGACAGACAGTCAAAAATATGCCACTGGTCAGAAAATATGCCACTAAAAACCCAAGCCATATTGGACTCCTATTCCCAAAGAGCATCAAAAGAGTTGTGTTTTCTCCACATCTTTTAACCCATAACAACTGTAAAAGAAACAAAACCCCTAGCCCTTTCTGGTGAAAGAAAGCTGCCTTACGAAATCAGCTTAGTAGCAGCCTAGCAAATATGCTGAACATGGTAGCTGGTGAAGCCAGCATGAACAATCAGTCCAGATAGCAAAGTATTGATGGTATAAAAGCCTCATCTGAAATCAACCCAAGTTCAAGCCACTGCTTCATCTGTATCCCTATATCTCCTCTAGAAGCCACAGGATCTCAGGTGTTTTGACCACTTCTGCCCTGAACATTGAAGTGTAGGTGCTAAGGACTGGGACTGGTGAGAGAGTGCTCCTCTCATCCATGCCAGCCTTTTTTGCTAGACTGCCAGGGTGGACAGGTACCTTCTGTACACAGTCACTACCTTGGACAGCTCCTTTAAAGTTCAGAGTAAAGCCAAGAGTGGCTTCCACTTACATAGAAGCCACCAACAGCTACCAGTTCTAGTGCTTTTGTTCTGGCTGTGTGCCTTCAAGTCATTTGTGACTTAAGGTGGACCTATCACAGGGTTTTCTTGGCAATGCTGGCTCACAGAAAAATGGAACTTGTTGTCGTGTGCCTTCAAGTCACCTCCAATTTATTGTGACCCTAAGAGATTTTCTTTGCATGATTTGTTCAAAGGAGGGTTTGCCTTTGCTTCCCTCTGAGACTGAGAGAGTGTGACTTGCCTAAGGTTACCCGCTGGGTTTCCAGGGCTGAGTAGGGATTCAAACCCTGGTCTTCAGAATCATAGTCCAACACTCAGACCACAATACCACACTGGTTTTAGTGTTTTACCAAACTACAAATGCCAGGATTCCAGAGGATGCAGCCATGGCAGTGAAAATAGAATCATAATGCTGTAATTGTTTAGGGTAAAGGGCCCCAGTTTAGGTCAACGTGATTTAGGATGGTCAAGCACTAATTCTGGACAACCTCTGCAAGTTAATTTTGAGCTATTGGGAATGTAACCTTAGGAAAGGTGGTTCAGTTACAGAATCATAGACTCATAGAGTTGGAAGACATCCGAGGGGCCATCGAGTCCAACCCCCTGCTATGCAGGAACACACATCAAAGCATTCCCAACAGATGGCCATCCAGCCTCTGCTTAAAAACCTCCAAAGAAAGAGACTCCACCACACTTCGAGGCAGCATATTCCACTGCCAGACAGCTCTGACTGTCAGGAAGTTCTGAGGTTCAAGTGGAATCTCCTTTCCTGAAGCTTGAGTCCATTGCTCCTTGTCCTAGTCTCTGGAGCGGCAGAGAACAAGCCCGCTCCCTCCTCAACATGACATCCCTTCAAATATTTAAACATGGTTATCATGTCACCTCTTAACCTTCTCTTCTGCAGACTAAACATACCCAGCTCCCTAAGCCATTCTTCATAGGGCATGGCTTCCAGACCCTTCACCATTTTGGTCACCCCCCTCTGGACATGTTACAGCTTGTCGACATCCTTCTTGAATTGAGATGCCCAGAACTGGACACAGTATTCCAAATGAGGCCTAACCAATGCAGAATAGAGTGGTACCATTACCTCCCTCGATCTAGACACCATACTCCTATTGATGCAACCAAAAATGGCGTTGGCTTTCTTGGCTGCCACATCACACTGCTGACTCATGTTCAGCTTATGATCTACCAAGACTCCTAGATCCCTTTCACACGTACTGCTATCCAGCCACATGTCCCCCATCCTATATTTGTGCCTTTCATTTTTTCTGCCTAAGTGCAGGCCCTTACATTTCTCTCTGTTGAATTTCATTTTGTTAGCTTTGGCCCAGCTCTCCAATCTGTCAAGGTCATTTTGAAATTTGATCCTGTCCTCTGGTGTATTAGCAACCCCTCCCAATTTGGTATCATCTGCAAATTTGATCAGCATGCCCTCCACTCCTTCATCCAAGTCATTGATGAAGATGTTGAATAGCACTGGGCCTAGGGCAGAACCCTGTGGCACCCCACTAGTCACTTCTCTCCAGGATGAAAAGCAGCCATTGGTGATCACCCTTTGGGTTCAGTAGGTCAACCAATTATGAATCCAACTAACAATAGCCCTGTCCAGCCCACATTTTACTAGCTTCTTTGCAAGAATGTCATGTGGAACTTTGTCAAAGGCCTTACTGAGGTCAAGATATGTTACGTCTATAGCATTCCCTTCTGTTACCCTGTCTTCTGGGGGTCCTGGGAGGGACACCAAAATGTGCTCAACTAAAGGTGGGGAAAATCAGCTCAGAGCACTGCTTAGCGTTACGAGAGGCAGGGTAACGTAGCAAGATCTTGAACCCTATGTCTACAGGGTCAGGCCGAGTCAAGGAGCACACAGAAGTTGAAGCAATAAATGATGTTTTATTACAAACACAAGCAAAACAGTGTATACGACACACTCACACAAGATAACTAAAGAAATAAAGGTTGGAGTGGTATAGAGGGATTTTTAGAGGGGTAGCTGGTTTGGGTGATACTTCACCTGTCCTGAAGCCCGGAAAAATAGAGAGCGAGGCTGGGGTGCGATGTAGCTCAGCACGTGGAGCTGAGGGGAGGCTCACCAAGCAAAGCGGCAGCAAGGCGGGATGAAACTCGGGAGCGATCCGAGGAAGGTCTCGGAATCAAGGGTTTTTATAAGGAGAATGTGACTGCAGGCTATGCCTTACTTGGGGGAAAACAATAGATTTGGAGTTGGAGACAAAGCCTCCAAAAGGTCAGAATCGGAATGATTGAGTTATCGCAAAGGTTCTCAATAGAGTAGCCAGTATGTAAATGTGGAATACTTGAGCGTTGTATAGCTCGATCATCAAGCTGCCAGCGCGAGGCAGAGGATCTTTTGTAGGTTGCGTGCATACCTAATTAGAGTACTTGCCTGGAGGTCTCCTAAAGTGGCGAGTCGGCTATTTTCTGGCCTGCCTGTATTGTCTAGGAATATTACAGCGATAATCGGCCGAGCCTGTATGTGTGCTTGTCCGGGGGCCTTGCAAGCACGTGGAAGGGAATAGATAAGTGAAGCTGAATTATGATATTAAAAGGATATCTTTTAATATCCCCAAAGCTCGGACTAGCCAGGGCAGTAACACTTCATCTATCAAGCCTGTAACTCTATCATAAAAAGAGATAAGATTAATCTGGTATGACTTATTTTTGAGAAATCCATGCTGGCTTTTAGTGAATCCATGCTGGCTTTTTATGAGGATAGTAAGGATAGGGGAGCAGCTTGTATCCCTCAATGTGTTGTTAGACTGCAGGTCCCATCATCACCATTAGTTATTCTACTTAGGGCTGATGGGTGTTTCAATCTGCCAACATCTGGAGGACCACAAGTTGTCCACCCCTGAAGTATAGAATGAAAGTACACATGGAAGTCTTACCTTTCTGTTCTAACTATGAAGATATTCCGCAAAAAGGAGGAACCAACAAAAAGGCAACATAATTAAAATTATTTTTAATAAAAGGGATTGAGTTGTTGGAATTTCAGCATTGTTTCAGAATGAAGTTATTAATTAATTAAAAGAGCCACAGGGCTAAGGAGTCAACAAATATTTTATTATCCATTTGGTTTGTTTATCCAAAGCCTAGTTCACTTGCATTTCTGTAAAACAGCTTCTGACTCTTTAATTTAAAAAGTCCTTCCAGGCAAGAAATCACAGTGTTTAGGTCAGAAACAGTAAGGGCAGATTGGAAGGAAGGGGGAGGTTGGCCTTTTTTTCATTCAAATATTCATCCTGCATTCTACAGTGGACATAACACAGAGGTTTCTCATCTGTCCCAGGAGGTTATATTTTGAAGCCTTCATCCTGGGATTTTGCTGGAATCCACCTGGAAATTGGTGAGTTAAAAGCAAGAGAGGGTGATGATACAAAATTATGAAGAAGAAAGAAAGAAGAAGCAAGAGAAAGCATTTGTTGTTGAAGAGAAATGAGGTTTTGAAAAATTCATGAGGCCGTTTGCTTCTCACCACATTTAAGTGCCAATTTAAAATTAACTTACCATTTTAAATGTTTCCCTTTTAAATTTATTATTAAATATGCCGTTGATTTACCCTCCCCTAGTATATTAAGAATCAGTATAACATGTTAACCCGTTCCGGCTAATGTTTCCATTTCTGCCCAGAAAATGACCTGGGTCAATCCAGGCAGCTCAGAGGACTCAACTATCCTGTCTCAGCTCTTCTCCAGCCATTCCTGCTCCCTCAGGCCCCAAAGGTTCACGTGAGGAATGGAGAGGACAGTAGCAGCAGTGATGGAGAAAGTGGGAGGAAAGAAATCTTGTCTTTCTGTCTTCCTCTCAAGCACTCTACACTGACTGCAGACTTAGAGAGGCTTGGCCTTTGGGAACTGGAGTCTTCTTGAGAGCTACTGCAGCATTACCCTTAGGTAGATGGCATGAAAGCTGTGGATAATTGATATACAGAGAGGAAAGAGGAGGATGGTGCCCTAGTGGCTCTGCTGGCAAGCTCCACATCTTGATCAGGCCTTTATGCTCTCCAATATTTCACAGATGAAAACAAGGACACATGTGGCCAAGCAACATCAGAGTGTGTTCGAAGAGGCAAAGGTTATTAATGAAGAAGCACACACATGCTAGGGGAGTCTGTAGCAGTTTGTTTTTGTCTGAGCTTACAGGGAAGGGCAAGATTCTCACCTCCTCTCTCTCCTGCTGAGTTAATTGAATACAACCTATTTTTGTACCTTGAACTCAGTTTACAGCAACTGAAGTAAGCTGAGGATGAAGGGTGAATGTGGGAGAAGAAGAGGGAAACTGAGACTTTTAAGAAGCAGCAATCCAAGTGGGAGGACAGGGGGAAGGGGACTTTCCCTGACAAATTGAGACAGTTTGAAGGCACAGACCTTCTGCACAGCCAGTGGTGGAGCTTGAAGGACGTAGAGGGGGGCGGGAAGGGGCGGGGCCATGGCACAGGAGACATGGCCACTGTGTGCGGGGGTGTGGCCGCGGGGTGTGTGTGGGTGTGGCCAGGGCTCACAGGGCATGGCTATGGGCCAGGACACCCCAAAAACATTGCCGCCTGGGGCGATCCGCCCTCATTGCTCCCCCCTCCCCACACGACTGTGCACAGAACCTGTGTAAATAGCTACATAGATTGGGCTCGAGGAACCAAAGCTGACATTTACATAGTCTTTGCTGTACAACCTTGAGAAAGTCAGAAGCAGGATTGTGTGCTTTCCTTTTTTCTTGGCATTAGAAAGAAATTCATGTATTTCTCAGAGCATATTTTATTGAGATGCTCTACTTTCACAGCCATCTATATTCTGACTTTATCTCCCAAGGCAAAAATCTCAAAAGATAACAGAAGGTTAACAGAACTAGTAAGTGCTTCTCTTTCTGCCTCAAGTACCCACACATTCCATGTTGTATCTCCACTAGCCTGGTCATCTTCCATCTCTGCAAAGAAACACTCTGGAAATGAAAACAGTCTGGGAGCTCTGTTGCTGTTGAGGGTGAAGACAAACTCACCTTTGCATGTAAATCTTATTTCTTCTGTGAAATTGGTATGAGGTCAAGGTTGCGCAGTGTGGAACATTATTTTAAAAGCTAATAAAAAACTGTGATTGCTCATTCATCTGTAACAGTTATTTTCCTATGTCAAAAGAATACATAGCAAGGTATGTCTTGCCAAAAGCCAGGGCTAACCTTGAAAAGGATTTGCAGGAGGGGCAAAGCTGAAAAGTAGACAAGCCATACTTCTCTCTCCTTTTTCCAGCTCTCTCCACTTCCTGGGCAACAGCTTGCCTTGGAAAAGACAAATGACTCTGGCCAGACAGCTGACCTAATTGCTTGCTGAAGGCGTCTGAAATTAAATGGAGAGCTGCACAAAATTAGGCCAGGACCTAGGGCCACAGGTTGCCCATTCCTGATCTACCCTCATGCTCTTAAAAAAACAAACAAAAGAACCACATCTTTTTCAATTTTCAACAGAAAAGGTAACACCTAAAACAAGTCAGAATAATAAAACACGAAATACAAACTGCAGCCAGCAGTCCATTGATTAGTTTGCATCATTGGGTGGAACTGATTCACACAATATCCAACTCAGTAGAGGCCACAAAAGACAAAATATTTGACAGAAACACACAGGCCATTTCTGCACAGTGTTGCTATCCTGTAACAGCAGTGGGTTGTTTCCAGTCCAGGAGCCATGCTACTGCTTGATGTCGTTGCTATCCAGCTGCTATCCCATCCCCAAGAATTGCAAAATTGCCTTATAACATTTCCAGAAAAAATCTGTTAAGAGCCTCCTTTAGCAATTCAATCCTGTCAGCCGGCTCAATGCAGAATTTTAACATCGCTTGATAGCACTTCTTGTCCTCGCGGATCCAGGAGTGGGCAGGATGTGGGCATGCCCAGCTTGTCCTTCTCTCAGCGACTCCCATGGTGTGGTAACTTCGAAATCTATCACCTCTCCATATTTATTTGAAATTTCTCCTTTGAGTTAAAACTTTTTATTTTTTTTAAATACTTTTAAGCACAATAGCGCAAAAGAGCAATAGTGTACTGGTGCATCATGCCGTTACAACATTGCTGCACTAGTACGGCTTCCACCCCCCACCCAACCAATCAGAATCTGTGGGGCAGGGTGAAAGAGGGGCAAGGGAGTGGCCAAGGATGGTGTAGTGTGGAAGAAGCACCAGTGACAATACTGTTACTCATCTGCTTAAGGCATAAGGGTGTGGAAGAGAACGTTCTTAACCCAATAGCATTGTGCAAATGGCAATGCTGGGATTGCAATGGAAGAATGCACTAATGGGGTATGGTGTGGAAAGGGCCAGAGAGAACACCAGATTTCCAGGTCTCAACCTCAGGTCTATCTCAGCCTTAATCTCCTCCTGACTGGAAAAAATGCTAAGTATGGAACCTAACACCCTCTACATGTACTTTGCTAAGAAGCTGTGGTCTTTGCTGTTCAATGTTCCTCAAAAATCACAAGAAAGGTGGCCTGTCAGATGCAACTGGGAGGTTTCAAGACACAGAGAAGTAGTAAAGGGGTCTTTTTCTGCATAAAAAGAAGGAAAAGATTCTGTGGACACTATAAGAATGACTAATTACTTTTGGCAGCAAATTTTTGGTAACTCCAGGAATGGGCTGAAGTTCATGAAAGTGCATGCTGAAATTAATTAGTAGTCTGAAAGGTACTACAAGACTCCTTCCTTCTTTTTACCGGGAAGGGCATTCTACAGCAAGTGCAACACTGACAGGGCTTTTGACTTTGTCTGTCACAACAGTGAAGAGATGAGCTCATGCGAAAGCACACTTGCTTTTGTGTGCACCCCCAACACCAGTGTGACCTGTACATTTGTAAATATAAATGCCATCTGATACATTTGTAAAGATTGTACTCAAGGAAGAGGAGATACAAGAAATAAAATATGGTTCTTCTAGTTGTCCTTGGAGAACCTCATCCACCAACAATAAAACAATTGCTTCAGTATGAAAAGGCCTGTGTGCAAGACACAAGACAATTGAGAGGTTTGGCAGATATTCTCCAGCAAACATTGTTAATCACTAAACACAAGGATTAGTCACTGCTTCTTACAAGCCCTGACATAAAGCAAGCATGTTATTAAGCTAATCCTCACTTATGGGATAACTATTGCATCCTTTGGGAAATTAGACAATGTCTTCAGCCTATCCGGTTGCATGTCAACGAACTGTGACTGTTATACCTGACAGTGTATGAAGAATGGCAATAAGGCATGATGGGTATTTTCAGACACAGAGTAGCACAGAATGTTAAGTCAGACCAAGACTACTCAAATTAGGGGTCAAACTCCTTGTTAAAAGGCATGTGATATCATCTGTGATTAATCTATTTTCCCACACACAATTTTAATTTCCGCTGAGATATATGCTTCAGCTACCAGGCTGCCAAATGAAATGTTCATTTACCTCTAAATGACCAATCACAAAACAAATCACACAAAATGCAATATGTACACAGTGAAGAAAAGTACATTTTATGACAAACAGGTGTCTTTCACCGCTTGAGGGAACATGTCTTCCAAATGCTCACCTATTTGACACTGAGAGTTATTATAGTCAGTGAGAAAACATCCGTTAGCTGATTGGATGATACAGCTATTGAGAGTACTAGAAACACACTGAAATTTGCACAGAAACACTGTCAGCATAAAAACAATTCTTGTAAGAGGCCTGTATTACTTTATTTATTTGTTAGGTTTCTTTCCTGTGATGTATCCTGGGAGCTCAAGGTGGCTGTCTTCCAATTCATGCATGCTTAGAATCATAGAATCATCGAGTTGGAAGAGACCACAGGGGCCATCCAGGCCAACCACCTGCCATGCGGGAACACACATCAAAGCACTCCCAAGAGATGACCATCCAGCCTGTGTTTACAAATCTCCAAAGAAGGAGACTCCACCACACTCCGAGGCAGCATATTCCACTATCAGACAGCTCTGACCATCAGGAAGTTCTTCCTGAGGTTTGAGTGGAATTTCTTTTCCTGTAGCTTGAATCCCTTGCTCCTTGTCCTAGACTCTGGAGCAGTAGAAAACAAGCCTGATCCCTCTTCCATATGACATCCTTTCAAATATTTAAACATGGCTATCATGTCCCTTCTTAGGCCATTTCCGCACTAGACTCTTATAGCGCTATTATTCCACTTTCAACATCCTATGGAATCCTGGGGTTTGCAGTTTAGAGAGGGGCCTCAAAGGCCTCTCCCTAAACTGCAAACCCCAGGATTCCATAGGATGTTGAAAGTGGAATAATAACGCTATAAGAGTCTAGTGCGGAAATGGCCTAAAACTTCTCTTTTACAAAGTAAACATACCCAGCTTCCTAAGCTGCTCCTCATAGTGCATGGCTTCCAGACCCTTTACCATTTTGATCACCCTCCTCTGGACATGTTCTAGTTTGTCAATATCCTTCTTGAAATTAGGTACCCAGAAATGGAGACAGTGTTCTAGGTGAGGTCTGACCAAAGCAGCATAGAGTGGTACTATTACTCTCCTCGATCTCCTGTAGATGCAACCAGGAATTGTGTTGGCTTTCTTGGCTACTGTATCACACTGCTGACTCATGTTCAGCTTGTCGTCTACCAAGACTCCTAGGTTTCTTTCACATGTACTGTCATCCAGTCAGGCATCTCCCACTCTATATTTGTACATTTCATTCTTTCTGCCCGAGTGTAAGACTTTATTTTTCTCTGTTGAAATTCATTTTATTAGCTTTGGTCTGGCTCTCCAAGCTGTTAAGGTCATTTTGAATTTTGATCCTGTCCACTGGAGTATTAGCAACCCCTCCCAATTTGGTATCATCTGCAATTTTTATCAGCATGCCCTCTATTCCATCATCCAAGTCATTGATGAAGATGTTGAATAGCACTGGGCCCAGGATGGAACCCTGTGGCACCCCACTGGTCACTTCTCCCCAGGATGAAGAGAAGCCACTGGTGAGCACCCTCTGGGTTCAGTCAGTCAACCAATTACAAACCCACCTAACAGTAGCCCTGTACAGTCCATATTTTACTAGCTTCTTTGCAAGAATATGATGGGGAACTTTGTTGAAGGCTTTGCTGAAATCAAGATATGTTACATCCACAGCATTCCCTTCATGTCAAGCTTGTAACTCTATCATAAAAAAACACTATCATAAACAGAGGTAAGATTAGTCTGGCATGACTTGTTTTTGAGAAATCCATCTTGATTTTTAGTGATCACAGCATTGTTGTCTAAGTAATTATAATCCTCAAAACACCCCTGTGAGACAGTGAAGCTGAGAGAGAATGACTGGCCCAAGCTCATCCATTGTTCAGTGGGTGCTTGAACCTGGATCTTTCAGCTCTCAGCCCAACATTCAGACCACCTTCTCCTAGAAGCTTTTAGGTTCGTATGTGGCATATTTCCACACTCTACAGCCAGGATCACAGACCACACCCATGAAACTGGGCATCAAGCATACTCCTTGCAAGTAAGGATAATTTTCTCAAGCACTTCTCCCTGCCTGCATACACCCTTATATTATTTTCTTCTTCATGATGTTTTTCTATGGCAGCAATTTATTTCAGCCTAATTATAGGTATTTTTAAAAACTGATATACACTGATTGATAAACTAGCAAAGAAGCAAAAAGCAGACAAAACACCGCACTTCAACACAGACAGACACACACACTTGCAGATCACTATTTTGCCTGGTACTTTGGCCATGTACATGATCACACCCACAGAGAGAAAGGTACACATGCAGTGTACATATCACTTTAGGTTTAGCTTAAGTTAGTTTTTCTTAAATCAATTATTCTTTTGTTTTACTGATGACATATTTTAAGTCCAGACTGTTTCAAGCTAGTTCCTCAAAAAGGCTGCTTCTTATACAAATCAGAGAAAAGTTCATCATTGTTGAAATATTTTTTTCAAGAGACCTAATTTCAGGGGGAGGAGTAAAAAGATTAGAGGAGAAGAGACACCATGAGTATCTTTTAAAAATAAGTTTAAGTGTGTGAGAGAGTGCATATTTATGGAATTTGCTGTCACAAGATGTCTTGATGACCATCTGCTTCAATAATTTTAAAACAGAAATAGACATGTTTAAGGAAGACAGGTCTACTCATAATTTTTAGTCATCGTGATGGCTATATGAAACCGTGGAAGATCTGGGCAGCAGCTACAGAAGGTTATTTGCCTTTAAGCCCTGGGATGTGGGGTGGGGGTGACATTTTCCAGTTTTAGTTTCTCTCAGCTGTCCATTTTTCCTGCTTCCACACCAGTTTGAGTATTTGTTAAAACACCATGACCGCTATCCTTTCGGTAGCATATACAGGTGTTAAGTCCACTTTATGGCTGTCCATGGCCATTTCTGCACTAGGCTGTCACAGTGCTATTATTCTACTTTCAACATCCTATGGAATCCTGGGGTTTGCAGTTTAGGGACGGGCATTGAGCACTATAACATTTTGGTGTGGAAGTGGCCTATGTCTTCTTTCATCATTAGGGAGGTCCCTCCTCATTGACTATTTAGCCACTGCAGCCCCTCATGGACAATCTGGAGGCTCCCTGCCCCCGGCAGACATCAGTGGGTGCTGTAATCACTGTGACTGGATGTAGCCAGATGCTTCTCCAATTCCACTGCACCTTCTACCACACACAAGCCCTTTTCGCACAGCATCTGCCATGCGAAAGAGGGCCTGGAGCCTCACGAGATTGCGAGGAGTGATCTGCATGACGCCCTCGCAATCACGCAAAGCTCCAGGGGCTGGCAGGCAACGATCGCGCACCTTTGCATTTTCGGCTATAAGCCCAAAATGCTGCACGATCACGCATTGCTCCCGGGCCCCTCACGCACTTACCTGGCGTGCGGAGCCTCAGGAGCCGGGCTGGTCGCACTTCCTGTCTCAGTGCAGCCTGGGAAGGTCCCAGGCTGCACTGCGAAAGAAAGAAGCGGAGCTCTTGCGCGAGCAGGAAGCTCATGCAGAGCTGAAGAAACCTGGACTCCAGCGCCTCTCACAAGAGGCTGTTCATGCGAGCACCACACCCTAGCGCCGAGAAGAAGTAGGATGCGGAAAGGGCCATAGAATGGTTGTTGGGGGATAGTTTGCAGTGGTTCAATGGTAAGTCCACATGCAAACTATTATACTGTTTTGTGCTATACAGAATCTCTGCCCTTATGTATTTGTATGAGCAGTTGTTGTTACATTTATTTGTATCGCACTTTTCCCCCAAAATTGGAAATCGCAATTTAATTCACAACATCTCACAATTCAAAAGAACCATACAATTAAAAACATACAAAAAGTGAATATTAAAATGCAATTAAACAATTTAAAGTATTAAAACAATTCACATCTCAAGTTAAATGAATAAAATCCGTTTAAAAAGATAAAAAGCTCTTAAAAACAGTTCAGGTAAATCAATAGAGCACCCTTGGCCCCTTCTTTAAAACTTCTGTTTTAAATGTGTGTCTGAATAAAAAGATCTTTACCTGGCGATGGACGAGCAGCAGGCAGAGGGACATTCTGGCCTCCCTGTGAAGGGAGGCCCGGAGTCTAGGGGCAGCCACTGAGAAGGCCCTCTCTTGTGTCCCCACCAACTGTGCTTGTGCTGGTGGAGGGACTGAGAGAAGGGCCTCTCCTGATGCTCTCAGGGCCTAGGCAGGCTTATACAGGGAGGTACAGTCTGCCAGATAGCCTGGACCTGAGCCATATAGCATATAGGGCTTTATAGGTCATAACCAGCACTTTGAATTTGACTCTCTGCTGGGGGAAACAAGATGGTGGGGGAGATTACCCTGTGGCTTGATATATCAGGGCTGCTCCTCCTCTTCCTCTTCCTTTTCAGCTTCCTCTTCCTTTTCACTGCTGCTTCCAGTGATGTGGTTGGGAACATCTCTTTTCCAGTTCTCTAGATTGGGGACAGGAATCACGTAGCCTTCCAGATGTTGAACTGCATGCTTTTCAACTCTAGCTAACAATGCCAACTTGGACTTGGATTCACCTTGAAGGCCATTTGTGGTTCCCCATCCAATCTCAGAATGGAGTCATGGTAGTTAAAATGCAATCAATGTGCTATAATACTACAACATGGATATACCTCAGATTTACAGCTTGAGAGCTCTTGAGCCCAACAGTGTACCTGCAAGACCACGTGACTGCTGTGGACAGCAGTGCCTTTGCCCAACCTCATCTAGTATAGTTGTATTTCTTCCTAGCAAAGGTGGATTTGGAATTTGGCTAAAGCAGTTTATGCCTTAATTCATACCGTAACATTGTTACCGCCGTTGCTAGCCCGAGCTTGTGGGATATTAAGATATCTTTTGATATCAATAATTCAGCCTTCTCTACCCATTCCTCTCCACGTGCTTGCGAGGGCCCCAGACAAGCACGCACACAGGCGCGGCTGACAATAGCCGAACCATTCACATCCCGATCTAGGCAGGCCAGTCATTGCCGAATGCAGCTTCAGGAGACCTCAAGGCAAGTACCACATTATGTATGCACGCAACTTACAAAAGATCCCCTGCACCGTGCAGGCAGCTTGATGAGCGGACCATACAACGCTCAAGCACTCCGCGTTTGCATACTGACTACTCTATTGACAATTTGGCTATAACTCAATCATTCAAATACTGACCTTTCGGAGGCTTTGTCTCCAGCCCCAAACTCATTGTTTTCCCCAAGTATGAACTAGCCTGCGACCACAATTCTCCCTATAAGAACCACTGACTTTGAGTGCTTCCTCGGATCGCTCTTGCCTTCCATCCCTTGCTGTCACTTTGTCCAGCGAGACTTCCCCTCAGCTCCACGTGCTGAGATCCACGCTCCCCAGCTTCTCCGCTTCTAACCGGGCTTCAGGACAGGTGTAGTATTTCCCATACCAAACCTCCTCAAAAATCCCTCTATCCGCTACTACCTTTATTTCTATAGTTTCCTGCGTGAGTGTGTTGCATACATTTGTTTGATTGTGCTTAAATAAAAGAATTAGTATTATTTCAACATCTGCCTCATCCTTGACTCGGCCTGACCCCGTAGACATAGGGTTCAAGATCTCGCTACGTTACCCTGCCTCTCGCATTGCCAGCTTGTGCTCTGTGCTAATTCCCTCCCCATTGTTGTGAGCACATTTAGGTGTCCCTCCCGGGACCCCCAGAAATCAGGGTAACAACATGCTGTACAGGGGCTGCCCTTCAAAAGAGTTCAGAAACTACTAGTGCAAAAGTTGTCTGGTCTCCTCTTGAGAGATAACATATTAGTGGTTTTGTACCAACTGCACTGGCTTCTAATTTGCTTCCAAGCCCAATTCAAAGTTGTATTGTGTGCCCTCAGGTTGTTTCTGATTTATGGTGACTCTAAGGCAAACCTATGTGGCAGGATTTTCTTGGCAAGGTTTACTCAGAGGGGGTTTGCCTTTGCTTGTCTCTGAGGCTGAGAGGGTGTGACTTGCCAAAGGTCACCTGGTGGGTTCCATGCCTAAGCATGGATTTGAACCCTGATTCCAAGAGTCACAGTCAAATGCTCAAACCACTATACCACACTGAATCTCTCAATTCAACATGCTGTTTTTGATTTTTAAAGCCCTCAGTGTCCTGGGACCAGGATATCTGAAAGGTCACTTCCTCCTAGCATCTAACAGCCTCAGGGGAGGGCTCACTGCATGTCACACAGCTTGATGGGTAACCTTCTGTGTAACAGGATTTTCCCTATAGCAGCCTCAGTTGTGTATATTCCTCACAAGGGAAGTCTAGGCAGGCTCTCTCCCTACTGAACCTTGACCAGGTGGCCATACCTGTAAAGTCCCTCATGGTCTCTTTTCCTTAAAACAAAGATTGGCTTCCGGGACTGTTTTAATATGCTTTCTCTTTGTTTGCTTGCTTGCTTGAATCTGTGTTTTTTTTTTAATATATTTAAAAAGAACAACACTGTTGTGCATCATCTTACAAGTCCTGGCAGACTGAGAGGTGATAAACAACAGCTAGTAGTGCTTCTACTATTTTAAGAGATGACAACTCACTTTCCTTACATGGTTTCAATTTTACTGAAACACAAGTTGCAGAGGCAGTGCACTTCTGTATATAAGATGCTAGGGAGCATAAGGCAGAAGATGCTTTTCACTCAGGTCCTCCTAGTGGGCTGATTATAGGCAATTGGCTGGCTGCTGTGGGAACAGAATGCTGGGCTAGCAAGACCTTTGGTGTGATCAGCACAACTTTCTTTATGTATGTATAGGGGGCGAGTGAGTAGGGAACCACTTTAAGGATTTATAATGGTTAACATATCCATTTAGGACAACCAAAGAGCTCTGCAGTATGTGTACAGTCATCTGGGGCAAAAAAAAAGTCAAATATATCTGTGCCTGGGCTCAGTAGTGCCTGGGACAAGTGCAGAAGTTGCACCCCTATGCTGCTGCTGCTGCTGTTGCCACTCTCCCAAACAAGACAGGAAGGATGGAAGGGCGGCAGTCAGTATGTGCAGAAGGGCGCAGGGGGTGTGGCAAGTGGGCACAAAAGGGCATGGGGGGGTGCGGAAGTGCCTGGGGAGGTGGTGGGTGCAGAAGGGCGCAGGGGTGGCAGGCATGGGGGGATGGTGGCTTTTGCACCCCATCCAGGAATGGTGCCAAGGGCACATGCCCCGGTGGCCCCACCCTAGATCTGTCTCTGTACTTATGAAACCCTGCACTAGTAATGCAGTCACTGCATTACTCATTGACTATATGAAATAACACACATTTAGAATGCCGGAAATGCAACAATGCTGAGCACCTGGAGAGTTGAAGATGTCTGACAGAGAGCAGCAGTGATAGGGTTAAAGCAGTTTCCAGTGACCCAAAATCTCCTCATCCCTTATCCACCTATCCTCAACTCTCTGAGATGTCAACTGATACTCTTAGGGATCTTTCTACTTTTTTTCCTCCTGCCCTTTATTCTTTCCCCTCCACCAAAAGTGAAACTAGCTTAGTTCAGTGTTAGTTTAGTACCCTTAGAGAGTTTCTCTGTCTTTAATGGCATTCTTACACTACATCCTTACTTTGCATCTTTACTCCTTCATCAGAATTCCTCTCCACCACAGAAAGGCAACATTTCCCCTGCAAATAAGATCAGGGTGGTCATTTTGGAGTAATGAGCCTGCATTGTCCCCCTGCATTGTTGTGAGACCTATATGCAATCCCCTTGTGGGGCAAATGGCAACTTTAAGGGATTCATTTAGATTAGGAAAACAGAACTTCTTCCCACAGTCACATCTTCCTGGTTTTATTTGAAGTCATGGATTGAGGAGCTACTTTTTAATTTCAAAAAATTGTGGGAGATGCTGAGCATGAATCTCAGTTTTTGGATCTTTGTGTAGTTATACCTCATTGGAGCTCAGAAGTAATTATATTACCTATGCTGCATTACTTTTTAAAGTAATGTTTGAAAAATCTTTGAAAAAAATGATGTGATAACTGGTAATGTCATTATCTTTCTTCTAAGCACAATAAGCATTGTTACTTCTAATATATTGTGTGGGTCACGGGCGAGTGCTGGACAAAGCTATGGAACCAGCCTAAAATACAAAAAATGAAATTATAGGGATAATTTTACTTTTAAAAAGAGAAAGTGTGGGGACAGTAGGGTGATGAATCTAGCAGGACCTTTAAGACTAACTGATCTATTTTTGTATGAGCTTTCGTGGATATCAGTCTTCTTCTTGAGATGCCCTGACAGCATATGAGTGGCCTAGGAGCCTGGTTCATTTCTGGTGTACAGTCTTTTCCTTAACCTAAAGTGCTGATTCATTTGCTTCTGTCCTTCATTGGAAGTCAGTTGTGAAAAGGTTATTTCTTTGCCATTTCCTTTCTTGCACCATAGATCAGACAAGGTCACTTCCGCAGTCAGTTACTGATTAGACGTTATTTCTGCAACTCATGGGAAATGATTGCCTAAATAGTCAATCATTAGTGCAAATCACTAACTGGCTTCTAAAGTGATTGGGTATATCTCCCTTGATTCTGTGGAGAGAAGGAAAAATATTATGTGACAAGCAGCTGTACTTTTGGCAAGCTAAATGCCAAAGGGAAAAAAAATGAAGAAAATGTGACTCAAAAGAGTCCTTATTTGTTAACACTGCCTGTGAATCTCATTTTGCCTCAGGACACTTCCTTAGTGCTTATTAGTATGGCCTGTTTAGGGAGGCCAATGTCCCCACCTTTCGAGGGTAGTCATTTGGCCACAAGTCACACTGGGTTAGACCAAAGCCCTAGTTAATAAAGAGCACTCCTTATACACACAATGGGTTGGGCAAACTTTTCCTCCGTGCAGTCATGATCTCGGAAATCACTCTGTGGGAGAAAGATGGAACCAGCATGGAGTAGTGATTGGCATGTTGCACTAGGACTCTGGCAAGCCTGGACTTGAATTCCAACTCAGCCATGAAAACTCACTGGGGGAATCTTGGGCAAGTCACACCCTCTCAGCCTCAGAGGAAAGCAATGGCAAACCTTTCCTGAAAAAATCTTGGCAAGAAAACCCTCTAAGTGAGAAATGACTTGAACACAACAACAAGGGGGAGCAGTCCTACCGTGACTGTCATAGGCCGTCCAGTTTCTTCTCTGCTTCGCATGGCCTTAAGGAGTAAGGCTGTTGTTGCCCCTTTTGGTTCTGTCCCCCCACTTGTCTGTCCTGAACCTGAAACCTCAGCCTTTGATCTTTACTGCTATGCTTGAGAAAGTACAACAGAATAAGGAAACAGGGAAAAAAGTTAGCATTCTGGGAAAGTTGTTCCATGACATGCTCTCTGGGGAGATTCTGTGAATTTTCGTCTAAATGTAACTTTTCTAAGCTCTGGCTTTATGGGCACCAGATTTCTACTTGTGGGATGATCTAGCTGTAAGCAACCTCATTACTTCTCAGAGAGTGAACATATGGTTCTAAATTGCTTCATATTTTTCTTGAAAGTAAGGACATCCTATTCTTTGATCAGTTTTGCAGCAGAAGTTTTTATCTGTGGTGGCAGGGCTGGTCATACCATTAATTAGAATGAGGCAGCTGCTTCCGATAACAGATTCTGCATTTATGAAAGGACAGCGAATTATTTATTATGTCATTTGTCAGTGCAGGCATACCTCCCTTAAGAAAGCTCTGACAAAGAAGATCCTTTCTACACTGTCTTTTTACAGATGCCTAGCACACCATTTATATGCTGGTCTATTATCTAGCTGGAAGTTGTTTTTAGTAGATTCAGCACTAGCAGGATGGTGAAGCAGCGCTGGAAAAACAGACTTGCAGAGTCGGGTTGCAACAGTTTGTCTGCAATAACCAATACCAAATAGCTTGAGATGAGGAAGTACATGATTCTGCTCTAAACAATTCTGCTGTAGCTTTGTGTGTCCTGCCTACAACAGGCAAGGTAAATGTAAAAAAATAGATTTGTACTATTAAGCCTAATTGACTGGGAGCCAGAAGAATTCTGCTCTGAAGCCAGGGACATTGTCAGTGACAAATGCAAAAAGAAACTATCTGCAGCCAAAAAGAAAGAGAAGTCTCAATAGATGACATTGGATGAAATAGATGAAACTCTTCACGCAGTTAAGAACAGACAAGAAGCAACAGTAAAAGGTGGCAGAAAGGCCAGGTGACAGGAAGACCATCTCCCCAAGATTCTGTAGAGTTGTGTTTGGCACCAATAGAGATTTCTTAACTTAGTAGGACATTGGTCTTCTTCATTACAAGACCTTTCCTTGTATCAGGCTTTCTTCTGATTACATATCTGAGAATGCACTGTATTTTTAGCACTACAGATGGTGCTGATACCAACAGCGGAACAATAACATTACTTGTAAATGTTAAGTGGTCTGTGTGCCTTAAATGCAACCAAGAATGTCTCTGAAAATAGAATTACTGTTATATCTCCAAACTAGAATGAAAATTGGAAAATGTGTGCACAAAAGAGGATGGAAAGAGGGTGAAATGAAACATCAGGGAAACGGTTCATTCATTTATTTTGACTTAAGCAATTAAGCTATTATTATAGAACGTGAAATACAAATTCCAAAATCTATAAAAGTACTTATTTTTAATGATCCTGTGTATTGTGAAAGAAACAAAATTAACAGACATTTGGGCCTAATTCAGAAAGACGTTCTGTTTCACACAACATATTTATTTCAAAGGGGATTGCATAGGAATATTTCCCCCGGATGCCTTTTCAGCCAGCCATTTAATTGTACAATGATAGAAAGACACATTTTGCGTATTTATGCTGTTGTTAAATTTATCTATATCTGGCATCCAACCCAAAACCTGGATTTAAGGTGGCTTACAGACTAAAACAGATTGCTAAAGCATACAAAAGGTTCATATGAAAATGGCATTACATTACTTTGACAGCACACTCATTAAAACTGGAATAATGCACATAAGATTTGCATGGGCCCTGCCAGGGATGACACGTCAATATCATTTGAAGCACACAATTTGAAGCACACAGTTAAAAATAAGAACACACAGTTTAAAAACAGAGTTACATGTAGCTGTTGTTGTGTGCCTTGAAGCCATTTCCAACCTATGGCAACCCTAAGGCAACCCTATCATGGAGTTCTGTTGGTAAGGTTTGTTCACAGAAGGCTTTCCATTGCTTTCCTCTGAGGCTGAGAGTGTATGACTTGTCCTAGGTCACCTGGGGGGCTCTAGAGTTAAACTAGGATTCAAAACCTGGTCTCCCAGGTCCTAGGCCATTTCCGCACTAGACTGTGATAGTGCTATTATTCCACTTTCAACATCCTATGGAATCCTGGGGTTTGATGCTGACAAGAGAGAGCCTCAGTTATCACCTGCTGGTTCCTCTTGATGCCAATTTTGCATCCACAACAGCCTCTCATATAATCCCTGTAGAAGCTGGGGAAGAGAAGGAGGAAGGAAGCTCTATGGAGCTATAGGTAATTGCCCAACAATCACTCAGGTCATTCAGATTTTTCCAGTGCCTTTGATCCCTACTGGCTCTGGATGTTGTGAGACCTGAATGGGCATACATTTTCTTTTCTTTTCTTTTCTTTTCTTTTCTTTTCTTTTCTTTTCTTTTCTTTTCAGAAACAGTTTTCTAAAAATCTTAATGTACCATCAAGGACCCTCTCTGCTCCTTCCTCCCATCTAGGAAGGAGAAGGAATGACTAAGGAAGCCAGTATGAATTGACAGTATTGTACCATACAATTCGTTAGAGAATTTTTTTGGGGGGAGGGGGCTGCTTTTGTTTTCTTGTCTTTGCTGCAAAGTATTCTTCATTTTTAATTTTTTTTAAAAAAAACACCCTTTGAGAGGTAATAAAATGTTGCTGCTAGTGCTGGGAATAGCCACTGGATGCTCTGGGACAACGAAATGTCATCTATTTATTTTTATTTTATTTTTTTTAATAAAAAAAAGACCCACAGCAACAAGTACTGCAGACTTCAATAGACAGGGCTATTCCAATTTCACCCAGTGAACTACATGGTCAAATGGGGAAACTTCAACATGAACACCTCAAATTCCAGTCCAACATGTTAACCACTACACAACACTTCCCTGTGTAGAATAAGGTGCAAATTTGCCATTCTGTAAAATAAGGATCTCTGATAGCCCTCAAATCTACACCTCCCATAATCCCTGACCATTGACAGTCCTGGCTGAAGCTGATGGGAAGTGAAGTCCAACAGCACCTGCCAAGCCACACATTGCCCATCCCTGCCTTAGGTGTTAAGCACAGTATGGATTTTGAAATCAGTGGGCCTGCCTGAAATGCCTATCTGTATGCTTGAAATCCCACTGAATTTCTTTTTTTGCATAGAATTGAGCATGTTTGCCTTTCTCTAGATTATGCCCTTTCTCTTTATTCTATAACCAAAAGTTTCAACTACTTGGAAAAGAACTGTGGAAACTAAAATGTTTAGCTTTCATAGTTCATTTCCCTGCCTTTCCATCAGTTCAGAAACAATATGGGGGAGGGGGAACCTGTAAAAATACAAGACAGCTTCATAGTGGAAGTTTCAACAAAATAATTGGTCAGTTTTAAAATATGCCAGGGCTGAAAAGCAGCAGCTCGTTTAAATTTCTGTAAGTTTTTCCTTTCCCACAGGCTATTACAGTTTAATCACAAACCTGGGGGAGAATTTCTAGATAAATAACTTGAATTATTGTGCCACAGCATGGATTACTTTGGATATAGTTCTAGAACCTATATGATCACAGCAGAAAAAATGTTCCTCGTTGAATTACAACCAGTGCCATCTGGTGGCTTCCCAATGGGAGATGACTCTGGGCTTTTCTTTGAACTTTAGAGGAGCTATCCAAACTGCTGAACAGTATTCACAAAACAGACCCTTGGGTAGCTCTTTAAAGTTCAGACCAAAGCCCTTTTCACAGGTTACCAGAGCCCGGCAGTGTCTCGTGGGGATCCCGGGAGAGCCTGTCCCAGGAGGGGAGCGCAATAGGAGTGTTCCCCTCCACACCAGCTGCCTGTGGAAATGGAGGAGGTGCAGTGGTCACGCCTCCTCCTTCCGCAATGCAGCTGGACACTCTTGCAGGCTACGCTGGGGCAGGAGGCATGGCCATGGTGCTTCCTCACCCTCTGCAGCTCAGGTAAGTGCAAGAGGGTGGCAGGAGAGCTGCACGATCACCAGTCATTGACGAGTAAAACCGGTCAATTATTTGCACTGTGATTGCTCTGCCTGGGGACGAGAGGATGACGGGACATGGACAACGTTGTACATAAGCATCGTCTATGGATTCCCATATTGGCCCAATGGGGATTTCCTCCCCATGAAATTTGCAGCAGGAAAGGAAAGATTTCATGAAGCAGAAAAAGGAAGTTCCAGTCTCCCCTCCATGTTTGCTGCAGTCCCCACGTACATACAGAGCTACATAATAGAAGTAACAACACATTTAAGGCACTGGTGGCCCAACCATTCAGGAGAGTGAAGAAACTGCTTCAAGTGGTAGATGTGTGTGTGTGTGTGGGTGTTCACATACATGCATGGGTGCAGCAGTCCCTTGGGATTCAGTTCCTCCTAGAAGCTCACTGATAGAAGATGGAACTGTCTGGGAACCCTTTCACACTACATAGAGCTATGATTCTACTTCAATTGCCATGCTGTGGACTCCTGGGATTTTTAGTTCAGAGAGGGGCATTGAGAATTCTGAGTCAGAGAGCTTTAGTGCCTCATGAAACTACTAACCCAAGATTCTGTAGGTGAAGCTATGACAAGTAAAGCGAAATCATAGTGTTATAATGATGGGATGTACCAGAGCCTCAGATCCCCTAAACTCGCCTGCTGCCATTAGGCATGATGGAAGGTACACATTTCTCATCAGCACAGAAGTGAAATTCAGCTCGGTGTCCCATCAGTATCTGTATCTGGAATATGAGTAATAGCACCATTGTGTTCTTTCAGTCTCTGAAATCTCTCAGACTAGTCCCGACTTAAGAAAGTGTCCAGTTTGGCCCCAAGTTAGCTCCAAAGGCAAGCTCAGACCACAGGGCTCAGAAGAAACCAGAGTGCATGGCAATGACACAAGTAGCCAGGACCCACTCAGGGCAGTTATAGACATGATCTAGATTGGTGCCCTGTAACTCTTCTCTGGAAGGGATTGGGTTCTGTGGTCTTCTAGAGATAGAGATATATGTTATAGTTAGTTAATATGCGTCTTTCTCTTCTTTCTAATCAATGTGCGCTTTAAATATAGACTCAACTCTGACAACAAGACTTTGTTGTTGTTGTTGCTGCTGCTGCTGTTGTTGTGTGCCTTCAAGTTGTTTCTGATTTATGGTGACCCTAAGTTGAACCTATCATGGGGTTTTCTGAGGCTGAGAGTTAGTGATGTGCCCAAGGTCACCCAGTAAATTTCCATGGCAAAGCGAGGAATCAAACCCTGGTCTCCAGGGTCATAGCCTAATGCTATTACGCCATACAACCCGCAACCCCCAAACCAATGCTTTATTTCAGGAGTGGAATTCCTTTAGCCTGAAGGACTTTTTGGTGGCCTTTGGGCCACACTTAGATTCTTCAAAGCTCTATTGCAACCCAGAGAACTTGACTTGACGTGCTGCAATTCTACCAATTCTACCGTGGTCCTTGTCACAGACGTTGACGTGGTTATGACTTTTCTCTTTAAAGAAAGGAAATTGTAATCTAGAGGTTGGTGACCACACAAGAGTTGCTCCACTGATGCTGTCTATTCCTGTGTCGTACAGTTGAACACTTGAGTCAGAGAGGAACTGAGACATTCATTTATACAACATCCAGATTACACAACATTCAGATGAAACTGAGAATGTTTTGAGATGTATTGCACTCCATAGTTCTGTTTTTATTGTATTTTATTTGGGAATGATTATACTTTGCCTATGCCCTTGATATACTGGCCTAGTATCTGAAAGGAGGAAGTTTAGTTCAAAAGTATTTAAAATAAATAAATAAGTTATATCGAGGGGTATAGCTACCATGGAGTCCATTTTTCTTGAGACCCCAAATTTCTAGCATTCCTCTTGCAATGAAAAATCATTCACACCTAAAAACTGAAATAACACAAGTATTCTTATGGGAGAGGTGTCCTCATTTTGCCCCGCTCGCAGCTACACCCTTGATGATGGTGATCACAAGGATGATAATTATCCCACCTTTTCCCTGATTCAGCCAGGACTCAAGACACCTTACAATAGCTAGGTGCAACTAAAAAACTCACATCATACAAATGTTTCAAAATGTATTTTAACTATCAGTAGAATTAAAAGCAGTTAAAAGCACAAGTGGTAAAAGAAAAAAACAAACAACAAATATAAGCAATATAGTCTGCAGAAGAGAAGGTTAAGAGGGGACATGATAGCTATGTTTAAATATTTGAAGGGATGCCATGTAGAGGAGGGAGAGGGCTTGTTTTCTGCCGCTCCAGAGACCAGGACAAGAAGCAATGGATTCAAGCTGCAGGAAAGGAGATTCCACCTGAACCTCAGGAAGAACTTCCTGACAGGGCTGTCCGGCAGTGGAATAGGCTGCCTCGGAGTGTGGTGGAGTCTCCTTCCTTGGAGGTTTTTAAGCAGAGGCTGGATGGCCATCTGTCGGGAGTGCTTTGAGGGTGTTCCTGCATGGCAGGGGGTTGGACTGGATGGCCCGTGTGGTCTCTTCCAACTCTACATTTCTATCATTCCATGATTCTATGATTCTATGATAGCACAGACCTCTCCCCTAGAGCAACCAGCTCCCAAATACCTGCCAAAACAGAAAGGTTTCCACCTGCCTACAGGAAGAAAGCAAGGGGCGTCTCAGTCTATCCCCTCTAGGAAGATAGTTCCAAAGCCTTGGAGCAGCCACCAAAAATGTCCTCTCCTGTGTTCCTACTGATGGCACCTGTGAAAGTGGTGGGACAGAAAGAACAGCCTCCCCAGAGGATCTCAAAGCGCAAGTAGGCTCAAATGGGAGAATGTGGTCCGTCACATAACCTGGAAGTGAGCTGTACAGGGTTCAATAGAGTTGGTGAATTGAGGTGGGGGGGAGTGCGTGTACACCAGGGCTTTCCAAACGATGTGCCAGGACACATTAGTGTATTGCCTGCAGTGTGTAGGTGTGTCACCTACAATCTTGGAAATGTATGTTATTATTTATAAATCATTTATTTTAAAAAATATATGAAAGGTTTTCATGAGATATGTTGTGTCCCTGTACATTTTGTTTTTACAGTTTATGTATGTGTCTATATCTCTTATAAGGGGTTAGTTTAACCTCCAGTTTGCTAGTAAAACTGAATTACTGTGTCATGAAATGCTACATGTCTTAAAAAGTATGTCACCAACATGAAAAGTTTGGAAAGCTCTGGTGTACACAGAAATGGCCATGAGGGAAGGACACGGTCCATGGACCATATGTTACATATCCTTCCTCTACACCCGAGATAGGAATCACATGTCCTCTAGATTTTGTTGGTCTGCAGCTCCTAACATTCCTCATCACTGGTTATGCTGGCTATGGCCCACAGGGATTGGACCCTCACAATATCTGAAGAGCTGCATGATTCCCACTCCTGTTCTCCGCCAATTTTTTAAAAAATAACCTGCATGATAGGGTTGCCATAAGTCAACTTCAAGGCATATATCAACAGCACAGAATGGTCAGGAAGCAGGAATCAGTCAGGGGAGCAATTAAATTCAGTGCTGAATTATTGCAAATCATTGTTTCCGAAGAGCTGTTCATGAAATCTTGGACGGCCCTTTATTTACAGTGGGCTAGTCAAATTGGCTTTTCAAATGTTCCTTGCATCAACAATGAAAGCCAAATGAACACAGGTTGCCCCTAGTAACCCATGGTGGAAAGATCTTAAACTGATCACAAAATCGCGTCACTTTTTCCCCCCCTTTCCCCAGCTCCTTCTACTTCCTGCTGCCTGGAGGAACTCTGAGAGCTAAAGTCCAAATACGTAATCTAAACCAAGCTCTGATCTGACACTGTAAACAACTGAACGTTCTGTATGAAGGCACTTCAATTTCTACATGAGGAAAAGATAGATTTTGTGTTTTTTTCAAATACGTACTTCTATAATATTTTACAGTCTTGATTCTGCCATTTTTTTACTATTTAGTTGCATCTGTTCTGGTTCAATGGTAGCACTGAGGGGATGCAAGAAGGCAGGTAGCACACCAAAATACCCTCCTCCTAGAACCAAAGGCAACCCTGTTCAGCTACCTCTCCAACTTCTGAAACTGCAGTTCATTGCCTGCAACCGTAAGGGCTAGAAACCTGTCTCTTTTAAAAACCCAAAAATCTGAAATTCTCCTTATGATCATTCCTTCTGACTGTGTCCAGTTCACATTCTACAGTCCCACAAAACCATAGCCTGCAGGCAGCTGTGATGCAAGTTCTGCTGCTGCATGAAATCTGAAGGTAGCCCTAAACTAGTTACATCAAGCTGAATGCAATCCTTGTAAACAATGCAACCTAGTGTGAAGTATTTCCGTCCCTTTTTTCTAATCCAAGCTGCCGGTTGGAGAGATGGAGAAATATGTAAACGTAGGAAGCATGAAAAGAGGGGAGGTAGCCACCCTCTTGAGCTGCCTGCTGTAAACAAATCTCAGATACACACATTTCTATGGCTTCTTTAATGCTTTTCCCACTATGGACTGCTCATTTTGGATGCAGTGCCAGAGCTGCAAATTGCTTTAGCACAACTTTGCTAGGAAATGTTCTCCCACACAACCTTGCAAGATCCAAATTCAGCTGGCACTATAAATATTTCAGAGATGTCACATTAGAGTGATTTTTGTTTCTTTTAAAAAAGAAACACTGCAGCCATCAGAAAGAATTTGTCGGAGAGAAACAGAAGGAAACAAAATAAAGATCACAATTAGCCCCGTGTATATTTCTGTGATTTGCAATCTGGACAAACAAGTTACCCACAGTTGTAGGAAGGGGCGTTCATGTAGGAGTGAATAATGTTTGAGGCATGGAATAGGGATCACATCTCCGTCTACATAAAAACGGTGCGGCCAGGGCCTTAGTGACATTATATTTTACAGAAGAGAGAGCACAGACACTAAGCATAATTGAACCCCAAATGGCTGTTAATTTCTCCATCAGGGAAAAATGAACCAGGATCTAATTTTATTTAGTTGATTGATTAGTTGTATTTCTAGCTTGCTGTCTCCACCCAATGGATTATGTAAAATAAGTCTAAAAGAGAAGGGGAGGGAGCGACCCAAGATCTCTGACTGAATTTCTTAATTCTTAAATTAAGTTCTTAAATTTGGCAAGTGTTTTGGCCATTGTTGTCTCAATGTCTTTTAAAAATAGTATGCAAATTATGTGAAGTTAGGTTGGTTAGTACATATAATAGGACTTTCTCTGTAGCAGCGTCTAAACTGTGGGACAATCTCAAAGGAACTCAGAGGAAGTCCAT
The DNA here is from genome assembly GCA_030412105.1 of Cyclura pinguis. Classification (NCBI taxonomy): domain Eukaryota; kingdom Metazoa; phylum Chordata; class Lepidosauria; order Squamata; family Iguanidae; genus Cyclura; species Cyclura pinguis. Next base: position 92,674,101 of record CM059600.1, on the reverse strand, counting down.
CTCTTTTAAGCTTCCAGCTGGAAACCAAAACAATGCTGTTCCCCATGGCATTCACTGTTTGATACTGCTATTTTAACTGTTTTTCATCTGGATTCTACGATTGTTATTAGACTGCTTTTTGGAGTTTTTAAAGATTATTTTAATGTGCTTTTTTATTTTTTTATTGTTTTAATTGGTTTTTATTTGTTCACTACCTTGAGTGGGCTAGTAGGCCATCCAGAAATACTTTAAATAATAAAATAAATAAACTTATATAAGCCACCTTGAGTCCCAGGGCTCGGAAAGAGGTGGGATACGAATTAAGCAATAGTAATAAAAACAGCAGTGGCTGAGAACCTACATCACAGTTTATGTTTCATAGCTTTAAGGATCTGTGGCTGTGTTCAGCAATGCAACGAAATCTTGCTAGTGAATTACAAAGATGCAAATCCAGGCACTGGCAAGAGTGCTCCAATGCACATCAGGAACTTCTGGTGTGCATCGAAGACTTCTGATGTATGTTGGGCTCTTCCATTGTGCTCCAGGATTTCCTAACCGTGTCCATATACTCATCGCAGACTGCCCCAATGTGCATGGGTGGCCATTGTGCATTGGGCCACGGCACATTAGTTATTCCAGTGGCAGTCACTACACAATGAACACCTCCTAGCTGAATATGTTTCTAGGGCCAGGGTTCAGATTTGGAAGAAGACAAGACCAAGGCTGAACTTTGTGAATGTCAGCCTCAGGAGGTGAAGGCTCAACCTATGGAGTGTCAGGCTCATGAAGCAAGAAGCCAGGGCTCAGTTGAGACTGAAGCTCCATCAGGACAGCAGGAAGACTCAAGTGCTGAGGTGTTGCCCTCAAATCCTTGAACCAGGCAATTGGAACAGAGAGCAGCACAAAGACACTTGATGAGGCATCTCTCCAAACAAAACAAGAAACCATCCTCATAGGGGGCAGCTGGCTGCAGCCCGTTTAAGAGGTAGTTTGGACCCCTGTTCCTCTGTTGATAATGACCATCTATCATCAGTGTATCATACCTGCAACTTACTCTTAACTCCTGAAACTTTGAATCTGACAAGCTGACCCAGCTCTCAGAACTCAAACTGGACTAGACAACTCTTCTGCCCATCCCTTCCTGCACACACAACTTCCCAGGCACGATCCTCTTTCAAATACTTTGGCTTATTCCTGCATTGACTCTTGACTCTTATCTGTCACTCTTATCTATCATAACCTTGAGGAAAACACCATACCCTCGCAGCTGAGTGTGTGTTGGAATCTGGAGCAGGACAATATGGACACTGTGGAACAATTCAGTTCAGTTTTCACACATATTAGGCCATTTACAAAGATATAAGACCCAAACAGAATGCCAGCCAACAAGAATAACAATAATGCAAGACTCTTGGTGGCTTATATAAAGAGTACTCATGCTATGCGGTGTAGTGGTCTGAGCATGGGACTATGAGCCTGGAGACCAGGGTTTGATTCCCTGCTCAGCCATGGAAGTCTATTGGGTGCATCACACACTCTCAGCCCCAGAAAACCCATGGTAGGTTCACATTAGGATCACCATAAGTTGGAAACAACTCAAAGACACACAACAATAAGTGCTATAGGACGCAGCACCCCAAAACTGGAAGCACTGACAGGACTGTAGATGAGGCACACAAATCCCATGTGCCTAGAAACATGGTGCGCATATCCCTCGTTTACACAACTGTCAGTGCTCCCAGTACTGGGAGACTAGCTCTTGAAAAAAGACTTTTGCAGATATTTTCTGTTTTATAAAATACGCTTTACTCACTTGAGCTATTCAGTAGCTCCCATGTTAGCTGCTATGCTTAAGCAGATGACTTGAGAAAGAAACCTGTTAGTTTTGTCCCCTCCACAAAACATAGCAACTAAACAGGTGTAACTATACATGCTATACCTGTAACTAACTATACATGTAACTATACATACTAATAATAACAACAACAACAACAACAACAACCACCCCTCACATTTCTCTATGGGTCAAGGCAGGGAACAAAAACAGATTAAAATACCACAACAGATTTGACATATAACACCCGTTAAAAAACACAAAACACCAGTTAAAAGAGTCTAAGGTACCTCAAAGTAGGATACAATAAGAATGTAAAAGAAATCAGTCAAGGTAAACTATAATAATGATAATGACAACAAAGACAACAGCATACGAGTGGCACCATACAGAAAAACAAGATCAGCAACAAACAAACAAGAACATCTTTATTTTTGTTGAAATATATAGCAATCCAATAGTTCAATGGATTCAAATTACAAGAGAGGAGATTCTGATTAAACATTAACAATATCGTTCAGATAATATTCTCTGTCATTTGATGGGCATCTGGGATGAGTCCCTGTTTGAAACAAGCAAATACTTACAAAACTGGCATTTTTTTTTCTGCATCACTTTGTGGTTTACCGTACTGGTGGTGCTTAATAACTTATTTTAAATGTGGGGTGAAGCATGTGTGTGTTTGTAACTCATGGACAATTCTATCCGGTTCTAAAGCATTACCAGACCTTTGGCCCCTTCCCAAAGGCAAGAAAGCAGCGCTGAAATAACTGGACAAAGCTATGGGACGTGGCATGATGAGACTAGCGTGTACTGAAAACACTAATTTCCTTTTCATACAGGGATGGCAATAAACAAGGAAACGGAATCTGTATCTTTTCAAGTCAAAGGCTTGCTTTCTGTAGTTAACCAGCTGTCCTTTCTATCTTTGCCACCCTCACAGATGGCTTCCAAAATGCACAGCTGGTTCATACATTTTGACGGTCTCCATGACATTTATTCTTATGTCTGTTCAGTTCAGCAATTCAAGGGCAAGCCATGAGGATGTGAGCTTTCTCCATTCATATACAGACAAACAGAGGTGTGTCTGCTAATATGGCAGATGTTTTTCCTGGGATATCACCAAAGGAGACATTAACTCCTGGTGCAGTCTGCCTGCCCTGATTTTGTGATCAAGGGCCCACCTATTCCTCATTTTTGTTGTCAGAGCTTTAGTACCTCAGAAAATAGATTTTAACAAGGCCTTCATTGAACAGAAAGGGAGTCGCAATCTGTCAATAAGCTTATTAGTAGCTGTAGTATTTAAACAACAATAATAAATAAATGCCTTCATTCTAATATTGTTGACAGTACAGGACAAAGCACCATTTCCCTCACTAGTGTGTCCCTACTCTAATCATAGAGAGTTAATTTTAAAAAATAATGACTTATGTTATAGTTTAAGGATCCAACATTTGTTAATTACTTTTCGAATTACAGTGCTTTAAAAGTAACTCTTTGTTTTGACATAGCTCAAATGAAGATAAAATTGTTACTCTTGCTTTTTTTAAAAAAAGTCTGAACACCCTGCAAACCACCGGGCTGTGGTACAAAACACACCCTCTTCATCACTACCTTTCAAAAAGGCTATTCATTATGTAACTTGTTGTAGAGTCCCTCATTTCTCTTAACGTTACAAAAATCACGAAAGCCTATTTCATTCTTCATTATATTACTTATTGCTTCACTGTTCATTTTTCATCCCTATTTTTTTTGGGGGGGGAGGGCAAAGCCACCTAAACAAATAACAAAATGGCATAATAGGGGAGAGCAGTAATCCTCTCAGAATACTCAAGCAGGCTTGTAGCTATTGGAGAGGCTCAAAATTAGCACGTTGTCCCCCAAATAAGAATCCTCTCCAATCAGATTTTCCATTAGTCTGCAAATTTCTGGCATCAGAGAGCCTTCTCGCACCTTACCTTTTTGCGGAGGTGGGGGGGCGGTGCTTGCGCGAGAAGCCTTCGTGTCCCTGCTGCTTGGGCTCCGCAGCAGCTTCCTGGTCGCACGAGTGCCCCATCCGTGCCCCGCCCCTTCCTTCCACAGTGCAGCCTGGGAGCTGTAGGCTGCACTGGGGCAGGAAGCGCGACCGTCCCGGCTCCAGAGGCTCCGCAGGGCAGGTAAGTTCGCCCCAGGCCCCTGACGCACCATTTTCGGCTAAAAGCTGAAAATAAAAAGGTGCGTATGCGCTGCGCGTCACACTCTTGAGCGTTGCGTAAATGTGAGTGCATCATGCAGCTCAGTCCTCACATTTAGGGGCCCTTTCGCTTCCAAAACACCATGCGAAAAGGGCTGGAGAAAAAGGGAGACATTGAAAATCATTCACACCTAAAACACCTCTATTTGTTCTCTTGGCATGCCTTTGGTAATTTTTCCTGTTCCTTGTCTTTGGATACCTAAATCATATTTCTAAATGCTGATGTGAAGTTTTAAGTGACTGCAATGCTTGAACTTTAGGGACTGTGTTACCTACCCCAAAAGGTGGGTGACTCAGAGGACCACCCACAAAGAGGAGGCCCGCAAGAGCGGGGTAACCTTGCAGGATCTTTTACAACTATGTATACTGGTATTAATGCAGGAACACCAGTTGGAGATTAAAAGTATGTTTTGTTTTATATGGGGAATATCAAAATCATGCACAAGATCCAAGAAGTTTCACTACCACATAAGCCTAACCGAAGGAAAGGAAGGAAAAATTGGATAATGAGAAGTTAGGGTGAAGTGGGTGATATTTACTTATCTTGCATAGAAGAGACGAAGTGATGTGGCTCAGACTAAGGGTTCAAGTGTAGTACAAGAATGGGAATTGGAGCAGCAGAGTGACAGCCTGTGTCCAGAGGACAGTCCTTCCTCCACGTTTGCAAGGGTTCATGGTGGAAAAATCATGAATAACTCCCCCATCTGCTTCCCCTCCAATTCCCTGCTGGGGCTTCCTCTCTTCCCATTTCCATGCAAAACAGAAGGGAATTGGGGGGATGCTCCCAAGAGCCTTCCTTTCCTACTCCAGAATTCTCCCTTCCCTTTCCCATGCATTTTACGCCAGCATGGACAAAATGAATTGGAAGGGAAGGGGAAAACTCTGCAGGAGGAAAAGAAGGCTCTTGGGAGCTTCCACCTCCCACTGCATTCCCTCTGTTTTGCCTCAGTGGGAGTTCTCCATGCTGGGGCAAAATGAATGGGAAGGGGAGGGGAAAACTTTGGAAGAGGAAAGGAAGGCTTCCCTCCCACCCATTTTCTTCCATTCTGCCTTGGAGAACTGGCCACAGGGCAAAATGCATAGAAATGAGAGGAAGAGAATTGGTGGGGGTGGGGGGAAGCATGCATGCTCATAAATAATCAAATTCGCAAATGTCAAAGGTGCGAATGTGGAGGGAGGCCTGTACTGACTCAGAGGCAGTATTTAAATAACCCATTCTCACTCTGAAGGGGAAGGTGTTAGTGGCTGTCTGGCAGAGTAGATAATGGGGTCCATAACAAGCTAATGGCTTTAGCATCAAGTGACAAAGCACTGACGGGAATTGTGATAGCTCCTTAATGGCAAGACAGCTGAGGAAAGAAAGGACAGTCTCGGCAGGAAAAGGTAGCAGTTTGAAGACAATCATTAGGTAGTTTTGGGTGGTTTTGTTTCTGAAGGTTGAGTCATTGAGAGGACATCTGCAAGCTTAGTAACACTGGTGCTTCCTTGACTATGACCTAGCCATGCCCTGAAGTCCAATCTGATCTTCTTTCACACATGTTCAGCCAGCCCTCTTTGTCAGCATGGCTTCTCAACCATAACAGTATAATTTATATTTCATGGCAATTAAACAATATTTGCCAATTATATCATATCATGCAGTAGGGGTCTACAGCATGGTAACAACTGACACAACATTTCATTTTAGGGATGGTAGAATTCTTGTTCAGAGGCAAAGCCCTCATTTAGTTTCCCACCATACCAATACTCCTCACCCCAAGAAAATATTTTATTCTCCCAGAAGTAACAAGAAAAGGTAATGAGTAAATGTTACTTGTCACTTGCAAAAGCAATGATGTTAGCAGTCATTACTGTATTTACAAAAGGAATATAATCATGCCCATTACCTCTAAAAGTATTGCCTTGCAGGCAAAGCTGTCCCTTGTAGTGTATTATTGCAAAGCTCTGCTTGCACTGAAGCATGAGGAAGCAGAAAAAGGCACTGCACAAACTGGCTCTTGAACTTGTATTGTTCTTCTATCATTTAGTAAGGCCACAGCTCTATAATGATAAAAGTAACAAAAAGTGCAGTTCTATCACAAAAGGAGCCAAGTTATCCCTCCCTAAGCTGCAATTGTAATGTAACAGAATCGTGCCTTGGTTACTGCCACACGTAATAAATCATAAGCAGTTAGTCATTTCTAGTGCTTTCCTCTGCCAAAGTCCACACAGGTGCCAAAGCCTACAGTTGTGAGCAGCACAATGACACATCTTCTTATAAGCAAATCCTTATTTTGTTTTCGGAAAAAAAAGGGGGGGGGATGAATATAACTTCTAGAAAATTTTTGGGAAAAAAAAGCATGAGCCTGCTATTTCAAGAAGCAAGATCACAAAGTAATATCCACAAGTTAATTGCTAATTTTATGCCATAATACCCAAACATCTGAAATGCTATAATTATTTGAGAAATGTGGCTTTCATTTATTGTCAGTTCTGCAATTTCCTTGACTGCGGACAAATACTTCTATCAAAGTATGGGGTCCAATATTGGGAGAAAAGTGGAATAAAATAAAATAAATGCCAGTATGATAATGAAGGCACATTTTAAAAAATCAACCTGTAATAAAATCACATGGCGTTTAAACCATTCTCACTTTGATACTTAGTGCACTCTTTTTCTTATTAAGGCCCATGGTTGTTAGTAATTCTCTTAAAAGCACAGTGGGAAAGACTCTTGACATTTTTCTTACACGTATTTCTCATGCAAGACATTCTGCCACCTTGATCACTCCTGCCATGAGTTCACGGATGATCAGCCACAGTGGAGAAGTGAGGAACAGATATCTATTATTACTGTTGAGCATGCCTGCTGACTGTCACACTATTGGTGGTAACAGAATCCCGCAATACATTCAGTTGTTACACAACAGAGAGAATTAGGCCCTTATCACACTATGCCACAATCTCGTGTCATCCCTTCATGACTGGGACCTGAATATTCCTCACTGCACCAGTTGGCTGCCAGCGGATGGGTGGCATTGGGGACCTATTCCTTCCTTCCACTGTACATTCAGACTCTTCCTGTGCTATACTGTGGAAGGAAGCGCTTGACAGCACTCCCACCTTCCCATGTGTCCACAGCCAACAAGATGGTTGTGTGAAGGGAGGCAATTACTGGATTTTTTCCAGTAATGGTATATGGTGCGACCATGACGGCTGGGGATGTGACAGCGGTGAGACTGCAATGACATTGTGCAATGGCATGAGTCGTGGACCAGTAGCAATGTGTCTCCATGCTGAGATGGAGCAATCATACGATAAGGTCCTCAGTAACAATAGTGTTAATAAAGGGTCTTTCCGCCCTACACTGTTATAGTGCTATTATTCTACTTTCAACATCCTATGGAGTTTGCAGTTTGAGGGCGGAAATTTAGAATTCTCAGCCAGAGAGCTCTTTGGTCTCAGTAAACTACAAACCCCAGAATTCCACAGAATGTTGAAAGTGGAATAACATCACTATAACAGTGTAGGGCAGAAAGGCCCTAAGTTGCCTTGGGACTGAGAACCTGAAAAACAGTACTCATTAGCCTTGCCTTTTCACCAGGAGACTGAGTGCTACTGGAAAGCTGCCCTGTGGCCTCCCAGGAAAAACAACATGGGAAAGAGAAAGCAAGCATGGTCACATCTCTCCATCCATCTGTATGTCAGAGAAAGAACAGTGGCATTAATGCTTGCTTTCCTCTTTGCTCCCCATTTCCTTTTCATCTTCTGTCATGCCTATCAGACTGTGAACCTGCAGGCCAGGCTTAACGTTCTGTGTCTGCTCAGTGCTTAGAAAAATAGGAGCTTCGTCATCATCACCAGCCTTGAAAGAAGCATATCTACAAACAGTGCCTGTAATTAAGTGAGGCGCCAGCCATGGCAGCCCTCTGGTTTGAATTGGTGTGCCTTGTCTATCAAAGAGTAAACGTCACCAAGTTGTTGTTGTTGTTTTCAAACATCACTAGTTGAGCCAGAACAACTCGTAACCCATCTAGCTGAACACTTGGCCTTGTGAGGTTTGTGGGGGAGAGGATTTTGGTAGATGATCTACCCCCAGTGGCAGAGAAAGGCAGCTTGTGGTATGAATCATGCAGGGGACACCGTATCCTACAGTGGTACAATGGAGAGAGTCTCAGGCCTCTCCACTGGCCCAGTAGACTGATAATCCCACCCAGTGCCATGGGCTTCTATTGTGGATATGATAGCTTCCAAACAGTTCGAACAATGAACATCCTGCTGAAGTGGGTTAAGAATTTCAGGGAAGGAGCAAAGTCTTTCTATTACCTTTTGCTATTAGAGGAAAGATAGTGATGTGGAAGAGGGAGAAACCATCATTTTCATTTCAGTTATACTAGAATATTTATTTTTCTAGAATACTTATTATCATAAAATTTAAAGTATTCCCTTCCTTGAGTCTCAGACTGAGAAAGATATGGGATACATATAATATTTAGATATAGATATTGATAGATATAGATACAGATACAATACAGATATAGATATAGATTAGAGATGGGATAACATTTTTCTGTTGAAAGCAGGCTGGGTTAATAGTGCAAAGAATGGAGTCATAATAGCAGCATATTCCTGGGGACTAACTCCAGATGATCCCTTCCTCTCTGTAGCTGAATTCAGGGGAGAGACTGGGGTATCTGGTGCACTGGTATTTGACACCAACAACTCCATTTCACTGTTTTCTCCACCCCATTATTGAATCTCCAAAATTCTCCCAAAGTTAATAGGCTGTATGGTTTCAGTGAAGGAAGGTTCTGAAGGGCAAAGCCTTCACACTCTCACACTCATAATACACTCTGGTGTGTTATTATGCAGGGCCTGTATTTGGATTTGACATCAGAATGTAACGACAAATTATGCCACAGGAAGCAGCTCTCAGAATTGTGATTAACACATTTCTGTTCTAGTTATCGTCATGGGAACAGACCTTATCTTCACAGTTATGATGCCCTTATCAAAAGGCATAAGAGAGAAAATAATCCTCCTACAGTTCACTCAAAGGTCACTGAATTTGTCAGATAGATCACGGTTCATGCTCTTTTCCATTATTAGAAGAAAGACACAACATGTATGTAGTATATCACTCATATTCTACAGGTTTCACACATGCTTTTGGTGCATGGAACGGGGTTGAAATGCTCTCCCATCTCCCAGTTTACATATATTTATTGGCTCCTATGCATACGACAGCAGTGGAAAAAGAAATACTTGTTAGTGTTTTCCAACAGCTCAAAAACCCCTTGCAATAAAAACAGTTCAACAGCAAATTTGATAAATTTTTCTGTGCAAAAATATGTAGATGTTTTCCTGAACACAGGTTTTTTTTTGTTTTTGTTTTTTGCAGAAACCGTGCTTTTTTTCATTGACAAAGTGTTTTCGGTGCAAAAGACAATGTGTTTTGCACAGCTGACAGTTTTCTGCATAAAAAATATGTGTATTTCTGCATACAGTAATCCTCCAGAGACTCTGCAAGGTGCAAATACCTCCCAAGAAATGCATGAACGTTTTCTCCAGTGGAAGAATATTATGGAAAGTAGTCATCCTTTTATGTAAGGTTGAAAAAGGAGAATTAATTCCCCACTGTACAGCTATTCCCTTATTGAAATACTCTGAATGTAAGCTACAAGAACATGGAGGAGGAATAAGAGGAGAAAACTGATAGTCTGGTGAAGAGAACTTCCTCTATATGTGGAGGCTCCATAGATGATTTAGAATAAAAAATTTTCAGTATTCAGAACTGCACTGAGAGTGTCTGTGCATGAGGGAGGCTTTTTTCTTCGAACCATCACTCCCTGCATGAGGAGAGTGTTACCCTGTGTACTGGGGGTCCCGGCAGGGACACCAAAATGTGCTCAACTAAAGGTGGGGAAAATCAGCTCAGAGAACTGCTTAGCGTTACGAGAGGCAGGGTAACGTAGCGAGATCTTGAACCCTATGTCTACGGGGTCGGGTCGAGTCAAGGAGAACACAAAAGTTAAAGCAATAAATGATGTTTTATTAAATACACAAGCAAAACAGTGTATGCGACACACTCACACAAGATAACTAAAGAAAATAAAGGTTGGAGTGGTATAGAGGGATTTTTAGAGGGATTGCTGGTTTGGGTGATACTTCACCTGTCCTGAAGCCCGGAAAAATGGAGAGCGAGGTTGAGGTGCGATGTAGCTCAGCACGTGCAGCTGAGGGGAGGCTCGCCAAGCAAAGCAGCAGCAAGGCGGGTTGAAACTCGGGAGCAATCCGAGGAAGGTCTCGGAATCGAGGGTTTTTATAAGGAGAATGTGACTGCAGGCTATGCCGTACTTGGGGGAAAACAATAGATTTGGAGTTGGAGACAAAGCCTCTGAGAGGTCAGAATCTGAATGATTGAGTTATCGTAGAGGTTCTCAGTAGAGTAGCCAGTATGCAAACACAGAGTACTTGGATATCGTATAGTTCACCCATTAAGCTGCCATCGCAGGGCAGAGGCTCTTTTGTTGGTTGCGTGCATACCAAATTAGCGTGATAGAAATGAATTCAGGGGAGCTGAGGCTAACAGACTACCCTTCCTCTCATGATTAGCCTGCATTTAGAATAACTGAATAGGGCTCACATGTACATCATGTTTGCTCTGTAAAGTTGGGTAGTCCAAATTTCAGGTTTCCTAGCCACACGGTAAGAGGCCCACACATGTAAATTTTTACATGACTGTACATGAGTTGGCTGTATTTCAGTCTTCCAGTGAAAATGTGTGAAGGCTGGAAATGGCGATGGTGAACCACATTTTGAAAGAACATCTGGGTGCTTTCTGGAAACTCTCTGTCCCAAAAATCCATCTAAGCCCTACTTGTAGATCTTGTTACTTTTTTGGACTATAGCTCCCACAATACCCCAGTCATCGTGGTCAAAATATCTTTCCCAAGTTCTGATTAACAGGTAGAGAGTTTCTTCTTGTTGTTGTTCTGACAGATCTTCAGCCTGACAAGTGCTTGAACTTGTTATTTGGCTCTAACGTGATGTTGATTTTATCTCTTGCTTCTGTCTGCCTCTTGTAATTGCTTTTATAATATGAGTGTTTTAATTGATTGCTGGTGTTAGCTCTGTTTGGAATGGAAAGACAGAACTAAACTTGAAATGGAAAGACAGGATGTACATGTTTTTAAATACGTAGATAATAAACAAATAAATTCTAAGTGAGGATAAGTAAGACCAAGGCCTTGTCAGGCCAATAAGACAAGATGTGTGCAAGCTGGCCTACAGACAGCTTCCTGTTGGCCCACTGCTCATTCAGTGGCAAAACCTTGAAACGCAGCCCACCTTCTCACACCTGAATGTGAGAAGGAGATGCTGGAAATATGTGCAGATCACCTGTGTGTTTTATGTCCATTTATGTGGACTGCCTTCTTTGTCTTCTTCCTCTTCCTAGAGCTAGTGCAGTCTTAGTGCAGTCTTAGGTCTTTTCCGCAGTTGACCTGTCTCTGGTGTCATCCCAGCATTGCCCCAGCAGCGGCTTTACCAGCATGTGAACATGGACATGAATGCTCTGCTCCACACCGGCTGGCTCCCTGAAGAAGGAAGCGTGATGAACATGCCTCTTCCTTCCATAGCACTGCCAGGCTCTTTCCCAGGTTGCACTGGAGCAGGAAGTGCCTCCATCGCACTTCCAACACTCCCTTAGGCCAGGTAAGTGTGGGACAGTTGTGCGCTTGGCGGTCATTGATGGGGAAATCCTGTCAATGATTTACTCCGGAATCACACCAGCTGGCGATAGGAGAAGGATGGGGCCATGCTGACATCATGCAGAAGTGTTGTCACAGTCCCACTATTCTCGTATTCCCATGCCGAGACGCAGGCCTCCTGTGGAAAGGGCCTCAGTGAAGATAGAATCATAGAGTTGGAAGAAACCACAAGGCCATCCAGTCCAATCCCCTGCCTTACAGGAACACACATCAAAGCATTCCCAACAGATGGCCATCCAACCTCTGCTTAAAAACCTCCAAACAAGAAGACTCCACCACACTCTGGGGCAGCATATTCCACTGCCAGACAACTCTGACCATCAGGAAGTTCTTCCTGAGGTACAGGTGGAATCTCCTTTCCTGCAGCTTGAATCCATTGCTCCTTGTCCTAGTCTCTGAAGCAGTAGAAAACAAGCCTGCTCCCTCCTCAACAAATGCACCTAACAGTAGCCCTGTCCAGCCTGCATTTTACTAGCTTTTTTGCAAGAATGTCATAGGGAACTTTCTCAAAGGCCTTACTGAAATCAAGATATGCCACGTCCACAGCATTCTCTTCATCTGTCAAGCTTGTAATTCTATCTTGAAAAGAGATAAGATTAGTCTGGCACAACTTATTTTTGAGAAATCCATGTTGACTTTTAGTGGTTATAGCATTGCTTTCTAAGTAATTACAAAGTGACTGTTTAATGATCTGCTCTAGGATCTTTCCTGGTATTAATGTCAGGCTGACTGGGCGATAATTATTTGGGTCCTCTTTTTTTCCCCATTTTTGAAGATGGGGACAACATTTGCCTTTCTCCAATCTGCTGGGACTTCTTCTGTTCTCCAAGAGTTCTCCAAGATTATTGCGAGTAGTTCTGAAATGACTTCTCCTAGTTCTTTTAATATCCTTGGGTGTAATTCATATGGCCCTGGAGACTTGAATTCATCTAGTTCAGCCAGGTATTCCTGTACCACTTCTCTACCTATTCTTTGCTGCATTTCCACCCCTTCCTCACCTGATCCCCACCCCCCAGGTTGAGTACTTCTATGCTTTTGGGAGAAAACTGAGGCAAAGAAGATGTTGAGCAGTTCTGCCTTTTCTCTTCCCCCCATTAGTAATTGACCAGCTTCTCCATGCAGCAACCCTATCATTTCCTTGTTTTTCCTTTTGCTGTGGACATATCTAAAAAAGCCATTTTTATTGTTTCTAATGTCTCTGGCAAGCCTGAGTTCATTCTGTGCTTTAGCTTTTCTGACCTTCTCCCTACATATCCTGGCTATTTGCTTGAATTTGTCTTTGGTGGTTTCACCATTCTTCCATTTCCTGTACATGTTTCTCGTAGCACTTAGCTCAGCTGAGAGTTCTCTAGTCAAACATTCTGGTTTCTTTAGACATCTGACATTTAGACATTTTTCCTCCTTATTATCACACTTTTAAATTGTGCCTTCAGTATCTCACTTTTAAGAAACTCTCATCTGTCATGAGCTCCTTTCTCTTTCAGTTTTCTTGGCCATGGAATTTTGGCAAGTAACTCCCTAAATTTACAGAAATCAGCTTTCTTAAAGTTTAGGATGTGTGTCTGGTTACACTTGGCTTCTCCATCCCAATGAATGACAAACTCCAAAAGAGCATGGTCAGTCCCCCCTAAGGATCCCACCACCTTCACCTCATCAACAAGGTCATCCCTTTTGCTCAGGATCAGATCTAAAATATTCGATCCCCTTGTCACCTCTTCTACCTTCTGGACCATGAAACTGTCCGCAAGGCAAGGGAGGAACCTATTGGACCTTGTGGTCTTGGCAGAGCTTGACTGCGAACATATATCAGGATAGTTGAAATCTCCCATTACTACTGCATCTCTCCTTTTTGAATGGGTGGTCATCTGCTCCAGGAAGTCATCATCCAAGTCCTCAGGCTAGCCTGGAGGCCAACAGCAAACCCCCATAATCACATCTCCATTGTTTCTCATTCCCTTAATTCTTATCCAGATGCTCTTGATCTAGCTTCCTGGATTTAAGTCACGGATCTCTTCACAGGTGAAAACATCCTTGACGTATAAAGCTACTCCTCCTCCTTTCTTGTTTGGTCTATTTCTGTGAAATAGGTTATACCCCCCTATTCCTACATTCCAATCATGAGACTCATCCCACCAGGTGTCAATGTCAGGCGGTGGCTTAAGCAGAAAACGGAGGCAGGAGCCGAGTTTTATGGCTTTTAGTAATAAAGTGATAAAGTAAACAAGAGGTTACATCACCCAAACCAAACAGAGGCAGCAAACTCAACAGCTAGGGTCAGCCTGGAACAGAAAGCACAGAATGCAGGTTTCCCAGATGGAAGACGGTTGTTGCCCCATGCCCAACTCCCCCCAGCGTCTGTCTAAAGTACATAGTCTTTAGCCCAGCTGGGACTGGTCAAATGTCCGTTGGCCCAGCTGGAGGCCCTCAGACTTCAGACGCTTCTCTTGCAGCTGCTTCAATCTGCGCCCCGCCTCCTTCTCCAGCCACCTCTGGAGGAACGTTGGGGGAGGGTCTGCAGCAAACTCCGGGCTGGAGTCAGGAACAGCAGCTTCTGTCGAGCCCAAAGCACTGGTCTCATCTGCTGCAGGTACTGGCTCGGGGACCGCTGTGGGGTCGCTGGCAGGCCCCTCCCTTGTCCCTGCAGGAGCCCCCTCTGCCTCCCAGGGATCCACCCCTGGCTGGGGTTCCCAGTCTAACTCAGAGTCCCCGTCTGAGTCGGCAGCATGCTCAGCCTGGCTCATGACACGAGGTTTCAGTGATGCCTATTAAATCATATTTATTTTGTTGTATTAAGAGTTCAAGTTCATCTTGCTTATTTCCCATGCTCTGTGCATTTGTGTAGAAACACTTAAGACCATGTGCCCTTTCCACAAGTCCTGTACTAAAGTTGCTTTTCCTCCCACTTTTGGTCTGTAGTACTACTTGGCCTGCTCTGTCTATATCATTTGGGCTATTTTTCCCAGCACTCACTGAATCCTTGCCCTGAATAATACTGTTTCCCTCCCCTGCCAAACTCAGTTTAAAGACCTCCTGATCCACTTTGCAAGACTGTTAGCAAAAATGTTCATGCTGACCATTATGAGGTGCAACCCATCCATTGCCAGAAGACCATCTTCGTGGAAATAGAGATTGTGATCCAAAAACCAAAATCGCTCTTGGCAGCACCATTGTGATAACTGAAGCTTCTTGTCAGAGCTGCTGATGACGAGCAGCAGCTGTTGGTCCCTGTTGCTCAGGGTGGAGATGACAAGCAGCAGCTGGTCCCTGTGGCTCTGGCTGGAGATGAGTCCTGCAGCTCAAGAGCTCCCCCTGCTGCCATGGACCAAGCAGGCTTTGATGTTCCTCTGCCTGCTCCTTTAGGGCAACAGGGATCTGATTCTGAAGATGCTTGAGAGCCTGCTTCAATCAGCCCCCAATCAAGGTGGAGACCCAAGAGAGCTGTGCAAAGGGAGGCTTCCTTGGCTAAGTTTAAGAAGTGGTGACTGGACACACCTGTGCCTTGGGCTATATAACTGCCTGCTTGAAAGCTTCCCTTTGCTTGTGGCAAACTTCTTATAAGCCCTCTCCTTGCTTCCAGCACCTGGCTCCTGATACCTTGGATTGATCTCTTGGCTCCTGACCCCTGGCTTTTGGAACTCTGACTATGGCTTTTGCTTGTTGCTCTGGCTTAGGTAAATTGACTTCCTTTGAGTAATTGCTAGCTTGACTCCTCCCAGCAGGACTCTGCTAGCTCTCCCACTCCCTTCTCTGGGCTGGCTCGCCACCTGGGTCTCTGACCTTGACAACCATCTGCTGAACCAGTTGTTGACTTCCACTATTCTTCTCTCCCTTTGTGGGCTATGTCTTTCCACAGGGAGGAGAGACAAAATGAGAACCTGCACACTGAAGTCCTTCAGCTTCCTTCCCATAACCTCGCAATGCTTTGTGATGTGCTGAAAGCTGTGCCTGGCAGTGTCATTGTGTTGCCCCCTTGGTAAACCCTGTCCCAGGGTCTACAACTTTGATATAAAACCTAATCTAACCCACCAGAGAGGTCACCCAGATGAGCACATAGGCAACATTGGTCGTACAATTGAAAGAACCAGGTCAGGCCAGTAAACTCCCCAGTCATGTAGCCACAGGAGACCTCAAGCTGTGCCAACCCATGGTGGACAAAAGGTCCTCAGCCTTTAAGGAGCCAACTTGAAGGGATTAAGAGTTTTTCCCACAAAGTTGGGCACTGGAAGCAATAAAATCTTATCAGGCAAGGACCATCTGCATAAATTCACACTGCAATCCAAAGCGGCAGAAGATCCTGATACTTGGGTAACACCTTGTTGTCTTCCAAGATCAAAGAAGGTGCTGGTGTGAAGTTGCTGTTCTGTTGCTGTCCCCTTTGTTCTCCCCGGAAGAGGATTTGCCCTCAGGGTAAATTTTTCCTACAAATAGTCCCTGTTTTTGACTAGTTGTTTGGATACCTCCCGGTCATACCAACTGACCGTTCCCCCTCCCAGCAGCCACGTGGTTCCCTCAGCGTCTTTTCACTGAATTCCGATTCTTCCGCCCCTTTCCCAGTCCAAGGACTTCAGGAAAAGGTGCAGTATCACTCAAACTACAAATCCTTCTACAATCGCTCTATCTTATTTCCACTCTTTATTTCTCTTTGGCCCTTGGATGTATGTGTGAGTGTTTGCATTGATGAGTGCTACTACTGTTTAATAAAGTTATTCATTGGACCTTTTTGTGTGATTTCTGACTGGGCCTAACCCTGTAAAAACTGGGTAAAAGATCTCACTAGATTACCCTGCCTCTCACGTTACTATTGCTTGTGCTCTGTTGAGCTTACTTTCCCCATCACTTGGAGCATATCGAGGTGTCCCTCTGGGACCCCCAGATTTTCAGGGTAACAATTGGTTCCAACGTGAACCAAAAGGAGTGTAATACTTAGAAGTTGGTAGCAAGCCAAATATATATCACTTCTCTTGCCAACTAATTTGAACGAAAGGCCCACATTTGAATGAAAACTCATGATGGAAATTCACACAAATTGCAGCTGCAGACATAAACAGTACAACTTACCTGCATGTCTTTCATCTCTGGACATGATCATTGATGATGCTTGAGAATTTGAATCAAGTTGATCCAGTCAATACCCTCTGAACCAATCATGTGTGGAATAATCCTTCAGATTTCTTGTGATACAGATTTCAGCTCAATCACATTTTGCTACTTGTTCCCCTGAATTAAACAGCCATTCCAAGTGTGCAGCCTTCTATGTGTTGATGCTCCAGAAGTCATTTGCTTTAAAAAGATACTTGTTTTGTTTCATCTCACTTAGATGTAGTATGAATGAAAGTATTTTGTGGTGCTTCTAGCATGGGATTTTGACTCCTCCCCCCCTTTTTTTTTAAAAAAAAGCTAACTGAGGCTGAAATCCTATACGCTCTTACCTATACATACTGACCTCTTGAACTAAATGGGTCTTAACCAAAATATGATGCCAGAGAAGAAGTTTGAACAAAGATGATGGAAAGAATGTGATTCCTGGATCTGGATCTTGTTCTCCTTATTACAAAACTGGTAACAGAGCACTGATATGAAAATAGTGTCCAGATGACTATGGCCCTTTTCGCATGGCAGTGTACAAGCGAAAGGGCCCCTTGAGCGTCGCGTAAATGTCAGGAGTGGTCTGCATGACGCACTCCCATTTCTGGTACGCTCAAGGCCTGCAAGCACAGCAAATGCGCATTTTCTTATTTTCGGCTTTTAGCCACAGAACTACTGACATTCACAGAAAAGCTACCAGAGTTTAGAACAGGACTCTTAAAAAACTAATTCATTATGTAACTCAGTGCAAAACCTCAAAAGTAATTCATTGCCATTACTGTTGATGTGTTTTTTTTTCATGACTGTGTTCTCTCAAGTGCAAGTGAGAATGAAGAATTTTTAACATTTCCTTCTCGCTGGGTCAGGCTGTGAAATTTTTTGCAGATTTTCAATTTTTTTTTTTTTCACATTTTGGGACTTCTTTATGAGAATTTGAGTGATGTAAAACATTAGCTTAGTCAACAAGAAAAAAGCGCTATGGGTGCCAAATTTGGTGGAGATTGTGAAAAGCCCATGAATTTTTTGCTCAAAAATGTTGATTTCAGTGCAAATGAAATTTTCAAAATGTGAAATCTTGAGGCTGCTATTTTTTTGTTTGCTTTTAACAGAGTGCCCTGATGTATCTAGATTCAAGACATCCTTTCTTTTTTTCTTTTTAGTTTTATAATTTTGATTAAGATTTTTTCATATACACTAAGAATTTAAACAAAACAGCAACATAGAAGAAAAAATGAAAACAGGGAATAAAGAAATAGATAAAAATAAAATGTATATAGATACAAAGGAAAGCAATGAAAGAACAGAGAAAGTAGAAGTGACTTCTAAACTTCTCTTCAACAGTTATTAAAGTATATAATCAATCTATACCTCGCCAATCTATCACAGTAAATTCCTCATCCACCTTTCTATAACATACACCTATTAATATCTAAATTCAGACCTATAGATTTTTAAGTATATTTTCTATAGAAAGTCAATAAAGGGTAAGTATTCTTAAACTGAAGCTGCTATTAATCTTCCCCTAAATTAAGCTGAACAAATTGCCCCCTCTCATTTTAATTTAATAATAATCTATCAGAATGCAAAATATCAAATGTTAAATCCTCTTGTCTTCATTAAAGCAGTTTTCCCATTTTTTCCCAACTGTTCTTCCCTCTCTCTGGCTCTTTTGCAGCAGTGACTCCCAAAAACAAAATTCAAGCTTTCTGTATTTTTTCCCTTCCAGTTTTCCATAGTTCTGTCCAAAAAAATACTCCTCTCTCACAATAATGCCCCTTGTAATTGCCTAACCCTCTAGTCCACATATCAATTAATCTTAGGCCCTTTCCGCACATGGTTATTAAGGCGGGCCAATGCATCTTGCCACGGAGGTCTTCTGCACATTGGCGCGGACTAGGTTTGGTTTATTTACCTTCGTTCCACACGTAATTCCAACTAAATGCGCCCCCATGTGATGGTAAAGTGTGCTATTTGAAAACCGGAAGAAATCGGTTTTCCAATTTTCCAGATCAATCCGGTTCGTACTTTCACAGTGGTGCAGACATGTACATTCACGCCAGTGCGAATTGGTGGTCAGGGGAGGGCTCATGGGAGGGGCCAGGGGGTAGTATGGACTTTTGCACTTACGCATGTACGCAATAATATACTAAACCATGCAAAAAAGGGGGGGGCAATCACAGTCAACTGGGTGGGGTGAGGGGAGTAGCGGGAGTGGCCACGGATCAGAATGGAATCAGAATGGAACATAAGCAGTAGCTGAGAGGAAGGAAATGAGGGAAAGTCCGCCTTGTTTTGAGCCCAGAAAATCTGGTAAGAAACGGCATGAACCAATTCACCAGCCTCATGCGGAAAGGGCCTTAGTATCATTTTAATCAGTTTTTTTTTTATTTCATCCCCCCAAAATCTTATTTTGTAACAACTTCCTTTAAACTAACACAACAGCCATTTCCACACTAGAGGCCATTAGTGCGATATACTGTTAAAGCTGCAGCATTGCTATTTGCATGATGACATCAAGTTAGGAACACTGTTTTCTGCACCCTTCCACCTTCAGTAGCGGTATTGCCACCAGTGTTCCTTCTGCACCACAGTGTCCTTGGCCACTCTCTGTCCCCACTTCACCCCACCCCATCCACCCAATTAGTTGGGAGGTTGTTGTTGTTCTTTAGAAGATGTACTAAACACACCAGTACACTATTGTATTTTCACATGATAATGCCTAAAAATGTATTTAAAAAAATAAAAAGTTTTAACTCAAAAGAGAACTTTCAAGTAAACATGGAGAGGTAATAGATTTCAAAGTTACGACGCCATGGGAGTCGTTGAGAGAGGGACAAACTGGGCACACCCACACCCCACCCACTGCTGGATTTACGATGACTGGAAGCAGTATGAAGTGCTATAACAATATCACACTGAGCCAGCTGACGGGATTGAAGTGCTAATGAAGGCTCTTAATGGTCTTGCAATACTTGGGGATGGGAAAGCAGCTGGATAGCGACAATGCTGTGCAGTAGCACAGCTCCTGATCTGGAAACAACCTATACAAGCAGTACAAGCTATGGTGGTATAATGATGTCGTGTGAAAATGGCCAACATTGAAGAGCAAGCAACAGAATAACACCTACAATCCAACAAATCCAATATTTTTTTTAACCCATTCATATTTTAAAATTAATCTTTTTCCCCCCAAAACTCTGCCATTACACAAACTGAGCATCAACCATGAATTTTCATAAGACTGGGGCAGGGGGGACATCCTTCCATTAGAAACCAAAAACTTTCTTACTGATCCTGTTACTTTTGTCCTCTTTGTCTTCTTTCTCCCTTTCTAGCAGTCTATCTGAAAACCAAATACCATCAATGTTTTTCTAGGATTCCCCCCAATGGCACTGTTCTCTCCAATGACTTTTACTGTAGATCTCAGCATTCCTCCTTCCAACTTCCTGAATATCTTTCAGGAAAAAAACACCCGACTTCACTTCTCCTTTTCAGTGTCTCTGATGTTATTCCTCTCTCCATTATTTCTAGTATGTCCAGTAGTTGCCCTGGTTCCTCTGGAAACACTTCTAAGTCTCCAAAATCATTATGGTCTGGCCATATATCACTATCCACGATTTTCTCTCCACACTTCAATATCTCCCCTCCATTTGATTCTCTATTCCCATCATATTATCCATTGTTAATCTGAAGCTCTTAAGATAATTTTTCATTAATTCAAATTCCTCCCAAATCTCCTGTCAAATCACTGGGTCACATTCATTTTCTAGGGGTTTAAAGAGTCAAGATATCCTTTCTCACTGAGGATAAAAAACAACTGTGAGTCCTGTAACATCTCCAGCTACTGTCTATTGCAGGGCTTTCCAAACAGAGTGCCATGACACTTTAGTCTGTCACTTGAAGTGTGTAAGTGTTTCGCCTGCAATCTTGGAAATGTATGTTATTATTTATAAATCATATATTTTTAAAAATATATGAAAGGTTTTCATGAGATATGTTGTGTCCCCATATATTTTGTTATTACAATTTATGTATATATCTGTATCTCACATAAGGGGTTAGTTTAACCTCTGGTTTGCTAGTAAAACTGAATTACTGTATTGCAAAATGATGCTTGTCTAAAAAAGTTTATCATCAACATGAAAAGTTTGGAAAGCTCTGGTCTACTGCATAGTCATTGTTGTAACTTCTTACACAATGCTCATTGCATTTATCACTTTTTAGATTCCTTTTTATTTTCTTTTTTTGAACAAAAATCTATATGTATGTGTTTGGAAATATTTTTATCCTACCCTTTATCATGGGATTTCAGGACCACATATGGTTTAAAACAATTCCAGATTACAATTATAAAATAACAGGATAAAAATATATTAAACAGAACAAGTTAGAATAGTCTGAAAGGCTACAATTAGAAATAATGTATTTGGACAATGGTGAGAACCAGCACGGTGTAATGATTTAAGTGTTGGACAAGAACTCCAAGAGACCAGAGTTCAAATCCTCATTCAGCTGTGGGAACCCAGTGGCTGATTGTGGACAAGTCTCACCCTCTCGGTCTCAGAGGAAGGCAGTGACAACTCTTCTATGAACAAATCTTGTCAGGAAAACCCTGTGACAGGTTTGCCACAAGCTGCAACTCCTTGAAGGTATGCAACAGCAACAACAATAATAACAAAAACAAAAATATGTACACTTAAAAACAAATTGGGCCCCAAACGCTTTAATAAAAAGCCAAGACTTAACTTGGTGGTGAAAAGAAGCCAATCAGACCTCAAAGAGGAAGGCATTCATAACTCAGGCCCTTTTCCCACCTGACTTCGAAAGCGAAATGACCAGGGGAGCAATGCGGAATTGAGATGATGGTTCGGCATGATGTTCTCGTGATCCCGTAGCGATCCCGTGGCAATCGCGGATTATATCATTTTTGGCTCTTTGCCGAAAATGACCCACAATTGCGCATTCCTCTCGCATCCCTCCCGCACTTACCTGGTGTGTGGAACCTCAGGAAGCGCGATGGCTGTGCTTCCTCCCCCAGCACAGCCTGGGAAAATACCTGGCTGCGCTGCGGAAGGAAGGGGTGGAGCTATCGCGCTTCCTTCCATCCAACACACAGCTGGTGCGGAGGGACGCGCAGGGGATACGATTCCCCCTTGCAAGAGGATTTTTGCGCGATCCCCGCACGATGGCACTGTGAACAAGGGAAGGTGCAAAAAGGGCCTCAGATGCAACATCCAGGAATACTCATGTCCTCCCACACCATATTGCCCATGGCAGTGGGACTCAGAGGAGGGAGGGTCTCCTGCACACCACAAACTTTGAGCAGGTATGCTTAGGGAGAGGCCTTCTTCAGGTAGCAGAGTCCCAAAATATTTAGAGTTTTAAATGTGTTCCCCAGCATCTTGAATTCAGACTAGAGGCAAACTATTAGTCAGTGCACCTCCTTTAAGTCCAGCATTATTTGCTGTCTGTAAATGACACTCTGGTCAGCAATCTTGCTGCTCCATTTTGCACTAGGAGTAGCTTCCAAGTCATATTCAAGGGCAGCCCCATGTAGACAGCCTTACAGTAGTCTAAGGCCCTTTCCGCACGCAGTTATTAAGGCGGGCCAATGCGTCTTGCCACGGAGGTCTTCTGCTTGTTAGAGAGGACTAGGTTTGGTTTATTTACCTTTGTTCCTCACATAATTCCCACTAAATGTACCCCCATGTGGTGGTAAAGTGTGCTATTTGAAAACCGGAAGAAATCAGTTTTCCAATTTTCCAGGTCGATCAGATTCATACTTTCACAGTGGTGCGGACACGGTGGCCAGGGGGTAGTATGGAATTTCGCACATACGCATGTACACACGTACGCAATGATGTACTAAACCATGCAAAAAAAACCAACAACGGTCAATCACAACCGACGGGGCGGGGTGAGGGGAGTAGCAGGAGTGGCCACGGCGGAGGCAGTGTGGATTCATGAACTCACACTCCTCCGAATGAGAATGGAACATACACAGTAGCTGAGAGGAAGGAAATGTGGGAAAGTCCGCCTTATTTAGAGCCCAGAAAATCTGATAAGAAACGGCATGAACCGATTCACTAGCCTCGTGCGGAAAGGGCCTAATAGAGATGTTATCGTTCATGGGTTTCTGGGGCTCATTTCTCTTGCCCAGAAAAGGCTGTAGCTGGTCATGAGCTGAAACTGATCCCAGCCAAATCAGAAAAGGAAAAGGAAAATGGCCTAAGATTTTAAAAGAACCTCCTCAAAATGTTCCCTAAATATTTTGCCCCACTCCAAAAGCGAGGAGAATTACTACTACTACTACTACAACTACGATCATTATTATTTTAAAAAGCAGCTTTCAAAGTCATCAGAATGCTTTGCAAAAGAAACATCACGATGATTGTAGTATTTTTACAGACAGGGAGAGGTGATTATGGCATTTCCTGCCAAAATAACACTGCTGGCTTCAGGTAGTACGCATCCTGATATGGGTGAGTTGGGGACACCATTTTGTGCTCTGCGTCAGGCTGCAAAACATTTTGGGAGACCCTGCCACTTGAGCAAGCCCAGAATGAGGGAAAGAGCTTTGAAAACAACCGAATTTTCCTTATAAACACATCTGATACGTTCTTCTTCTTTTTGTTTCTCTTCTTTTTCATTCAACCAGCTGAGACAGCGTATGTCTGGAAGTTATCATTCCATGGAAAAAGGCCAAAGCATTTTTTATGGGAATCTTCCTTCAGGTTAGAAATCTTTTCAGAACCACTTCTTTTTAAAAAAAAAAAAAAAAAAGGCAAGCACAGAGTTAAAGCTTAATCTGTTCTACTGCCGGATCAAACATTAACCTGCCATTCTAAAAGTGGAAAGACAAAGAGGCTGCCAAGGCTGAGCTGGTTAGTGCAGGTTCCATGAATCATTCAACCAACTCACAGGCTCATTATCCAAAGAAGGCCCTCAGCAAACTGACACAAGACGGGCGGCAGGGATGTAGGGAAGGCGGAAGGGGGAACATGACTCATTTCTCCAGCAGTTACCTTCAGGTGATGGAAACTCCTGTCAGGGAGAGCAGGAGTAGGCCAAAATGCAGTAACCAGAGTGAGGAAAACAACTGATTTTGTTCTAGCGTGGCATGTGTGAAAGAATGCACAGCGAGAGAAGCTCAAGTCATGTGCTGGCTCTATTCTAGTTAATCTTTCTCTGTTCATATCTGATCTCTTCTGTCTTATTAAGCTGTGAGGAGGAATGAGTTACTTAGGGTTGGTGGGCTTACTGTTTTCAAATTGAATTCCAGCTGAAATTCAGTCACCACCTGCTACTTGCGCCAAGGCTGATTTCAAAATTTTATTTATTTCTATCTATTTATGCAAGTTTAGTGCATTCAGAAGGAACTTCAGGAGTGGTAACAACAGACGGCAGCACGCTGATGTTTTCTTTCTCAGAGTGTTTAGTGCTGGTATTCTAAGGTAATGAAGCAGGAGATCTATACAAATGAAATAGCATCTCACTCTAGGGTTTTCTCTCTCCCATGGAGGAGAGAGGTGGAAGAAAAGTAGCCAGTGCTTGTTTTGCCTTTTAAATATTTCATTTGACTATTGAAAACTTCAAGGTACTCCTGTGTTAGAGGCTAACTTCTTGCATGATTCTGGACACGTCTTGAACCCTTAGACATCTAGGAATCGATCAGAATTTCTTTTAAGTTCATTTTTTAAAATCTACCAGTCTTTGAAAATGTCTTTACATTCCAGATGGAAAGAGAAGGATTTTGTTTTGTTTTTATAATGAATGTGATAGAAACAGAGATATCCATGCAGACCCAGGGTTTTGAATTCTTAGCTCCTAAACGTCCAGTAGTTCATACTACCAAGGGCCTTTCTGCACTACACTGTTATAGTGTTCTTATTCTACTTTCAACATCCTATGGAATCCTGGGGCTTGTAGTTGAGGGAGGGTCCTTTAGAATTCTCAGCCAGAGAGCTCTTTGACCTCAGTAAACTATAAACCCCAGAATTCCACAGGAGGTTGACAGTGGAATGATAGCACTATAATAGTGTAGGGCAGAAAGGCACCAAGTTGCAGAACTGTTATTCCACTTTGACTGTCATGGTTCCATCCAGTGGAATCCTGGGGTTTGTAGTTTGATCAGAGGCACTAGAGGAGTTTTCTGGCAGAGAATTCTGAACATTCCTTGCTAAACTGGCAATCCCGGGATTCCATATCAAGGATTCATGACAGTTAAAGTGGATTCATAGCATTTTAATTGTGTAGTGTGAATGGGCCCCTAGTTTGAGTTCCATAGTATTAACTATTCTGCGACCTCTTTCTTTCTTTCTTTCTTTCTTTCTTTCTTTCTTTCTTTCTTTCTTTCTTTCTTTCTTTCTTTCTTTTTCTTTCCCTGAGAGGCTTCTTGTCTTTATGGTAGTCAGATAAAACATGGTGTTCTCTGTCTGATGAATTGACCCATTCAATTAGACAACTGAGTTCAAATTTGGCCTCAGCTTCCTTTTTGAAGAATTGCATGTTTGGAATGGAAAAAAATTGAGGTTAAAAAAAATCTTGATGTGAGAGAAAGCAAAACTGACAAGATTTTCCCATTCTTTCTAAATATATTAAACTATCTTAGAACTAGTAGGTGTTATTATTATGGAACAGGAAGAAGTAAAAAGTTTAACAGAAATATTTTGTTTCTATAAGACCATTTCTGCCCTACACTGTTATAGTGGTATGATTCCACTTTCAACATCCTGTGTAATCCACTTTCAATATCCTGTAGTTTACTGAGGCCAAAAAGCTCTCTGGCTGAGAATTCTAAATACTCCTCCCTAAACTGCAAACTCCAGGATTCCAGAGGATGTTGAAACCGGAATAATAGCACCATAAAAATGTAGGGCGGAAATGACCTAAGTCTACTTCATTTTATCTTATGATGAGCAACAATGCATTCAAATCCATACCCAGATTATAAATCACCATGGTTAAAAAAGTACTTTTCAAAGATCTGCCGGCAACAGTAGCATCCTTCAGTTGCAAATGATTGATGAGGAACTTTGAGAAAAAGGAAAGAGTGGGATGAGGAAGAGAATGAAAATACAACAGGAGGAAATATAGAGGAAAACGGAAAGAGATGGAATTGCGGCAGGGCTACCTCAGTGGTAGGTCACGTGCTTTGTGTGCAAAAAGTCCCAGGATTGGTACCTGGTGTCTCCTCTCCTCTCTGAAACT
Source organism: Cyclura pinguis (assembly GCA_030412105.1). Classification (NCBI taxonomy): domain Eukaryota; kingdom Metazoa; phylum Chordata; class Lepidosauria; order Squamata; family Iguanidae; genus Cyclura; species Cyclura pinguis. Next base: position 92,648,009 of record CM059600.1, on the reverse strand, counting down.
TCAGAGAGCCCTGGCCAGTCAGTGCAGAGAGTACAAAGGAGAAGGACTGGTGGCCTCACTCTGTATAAGGCAGCTTCCTCTGATTCTATGGCAACTGCGGTGTTTCATGAATCATGGTCATATTCTAGGTTGGCTCTTGCTGTTCAATCCAATATAAAAAGAATAAAATAAATGGCCCGACATATGGCTGCAAAACTGCACAGAGTGTATTGCCAGGCAAAGGCATTTTTGTTTTGTTTTGTTTTATTGATGCAGCCCAAAATACCATTAACCTGTTCCATTGAGGGGGGACTCCTGGGTTTTCAACACCCCCTCCCAAAAAGCCAGCTCTGAGGGCCATGTATCCTCACGACTGATATCTCAGAGGCCATATTCCAGCAATGGACAGGGTAAAGCAAAGCAAAGCAAAAGATAGGGCCAAACACCCATATCCTTGATATTCAGACATATACTTCCACATGCTTTTGGATTCCATGTACTCCTACCCACTCTCTCTCTTGCCTCCCTTCTTTTGCTGTTTTCTCCCATATCCACATTCATCTATCCACTCTACCCCCACCACCTATCTCAAACTCCAGTCAGGTTACCAACACTATGAAAACTGGAAAGAAAGGGAAAGTTTCCTTGAGTTTCTCAAGCATTTCCTGCACCTTGTGCAAATCTCCCTCAGTCAGTGCTAACAACCTGTTCCCCAGCTGGCGTTTTCCCAGTTGCTGCCCTTCACTGTTAATATTTTTGAATGTTCCACTGAGGCCATTTCCACATTAGTATTTTAAAATGGTGCAGAGCGACCTCCAACGGAGGTCTTCTGCACCATAGAGTGGACTGGGGTGGACTACTTTTTGTAGTTCCACACCTCAGTCCACGCAGGAGCAACCAGAACTGGTTGCTCGGCGTGTTTTTTAAAAGCCTCTTTTTCGAGGTTTTTAAAAATCACGGAGTGCGCAACCCCGTGCCGCTCCGTAGCCCAGCTCCGGAGCAGATTTGCAGGCGCGCGCAAGTGCGTGCCTACAGATTTGCTGGGGGCGGGCTTCCGGCTGGCGAGCTTCTCCGGTTGGTGGAGAGCCTCCACCAACCAGAAGCCGCCATTTGGGACGCCAGAGGACTGCGGAGCAGCGAACTCGTGCTGCTTCTCATGACGACGGACACGCCCGGCCGCTGGTAAGCTCTGTTTTCGGGCGTTTCCCCCCCCCCCACATGCGGAAAGGGCCTTAGAGGTGGATGAAACAGGCCTTCTTCCTTAACAGAAGGCTCTAATGAGTGGGGCATCCACAAGCACTTCTCCAGGCGAAGGAGCACTTCCTCTGGTGAACATAGTAGAGCACATAACACAGAAATGATCAAATACAGTAGGGCCATTTCTGCACTAGTTTGTTATAGTGCTATTATTCCACTAAACTGCAAACCCCAGGATTCCATAGGATGTTGAAAGTGGAATAATAGCACTATAACAGCCTAGTGTGGAAATGGCCTAGGTCTCCTGTATTCTCGGGGGATATGTTTTTGTACTTACTGTGGATAAGAAAAAATGTGGATAACAAAACACTTTTTTTTTCAATGAAATGAACAACATAAGTGTGCAGATTGGAGGAGAGGCCCTGAAATTTGACGGAACTTTAACATCTATGAGAAAGGAGGCTTTGTAGCCATTAGTTGCAGTCCAAAGCCAGTGCACAACTCATAAAAACATAAAAATGAACAGCAACTTTTGGTAAAAAAAAAAAGAGGAGAACAAAATGTTTTAGGACTGCACTTCAGTGTGGATAAGTGAAACCATGGATACTGGCCAAGTGGATATGGGGGACCCACTGTAGTGTCAAGAGTGTTTATTGCCTAGGTCTTCCAGAGTAAGAAAGAATGGGATTAGCACAGGTATTGAAGCTGAAGAAAGAGAACCTGACTCAAGAATGAGCTAGCGGATTAGACTGAGAGCCCCACAGTTTCTATGGCAGGGCAGAATGTCCCCACCTCTGACTTGGACCTTAATCCTGAATATAATTATTTATGGGAAAAGTAACCTCCCTTTCAGGCGAAAATAAGAAAACGTGCTATCAGCATTATCCGTGGCTGTGATAGCACCTGGTTCGCCAGAATGTCATGCAGTACAGCGGCTCGTGAAGGGGGGAGGGAGCATGCCTAATACGCTTTAAAAACACCATGCGAAAAGAGCCATTGTCTTCCCTTCCTCCTTCTTCCATGAGATTTGGGGTGCTCAGGTAGGTGTATAAGCCTGTACACAGGCACCTCACAAGTGATTGTGTAGCTGTCAAGTGAATGCTCTTTGTAAAAGAACAGTCCCTCTCCCCAGGAGCAGTGGTGACAATAGTGGAGGGGAAGCATGTCTACTTTTTGTCTCTGGGCCACCAGCTCCATAACTTGCCTGCTGAGATAGGCCTTTTTTTCTGATGCTGCAGAGTTCTTATGTTCTCAGGAGTTCTTCTTCTCTGTCTCTGTCAACCTTCTACACTAAATCAGCTGCTGAATGGTGAAAGGGTAGAGAGATGGTCAGTGTCCACCTGATACAATTTCCCTTGTGGCACTCCCAGCTGGGGAAATAATTGATCTTCTTGGGGCTGTGGGCTAGCCTGCACAGCGCTTTGGTCTACCCCAATTATTTCACTGCTTCTTCTGAAGGAGCATAATGGGCTACCGATATGGGGTTGCCTAATGAGTCCATCGTAGTAGACTGAGAAGTTGTTATTCCTTGATGCAAAGGGTTTCTGTGGTTGTGCCACGTGGCAATATGAGAACTTTGTTCTCCGTGCCCAGAGCCTTAGTAAACAAAGATATAAAGTATGAAAGCCTTCAAAGCAATGGTCTACCACTTGATGAGGAGGAGGAGTTGAAAGGTTGTTTTGGCTGCCTGAGTGAACAAAACCTTAGCATCATGGTTAATGTAGTGGTCTTCATCCACTGATCCTTAGAAAAATACCATGCTCAATTAACAGTCCATATGGTGATTATTATTATTCTCAACCACAGGCATAAATCCGGACCCTCAATCAGTGTGTAACTTAACATAGCCTTCCTTGTTTAGAAATGGTGAACCTCTTCACCCTTTCTCTACATCTGCTCTTAGTCATAAGTAGGTCTAATGAATATTTTGTGTGTATGTGGCTTGGTGTGCGGCCAAACTTAATTTCACAGTCTTTTATTGATGAGCCAGTTCAAAGACTTGGTCTTGCTTTATGCGCTTCCTCGCTGATTAACAGACCCCGCATGTATCTCACATGATGCATTTGTAGTTTGTAGTGTGATCTTTCAGTCTTTGATGCTTCTGGAGCCTTGCGGGTAAATTTTGTGGCCTTAAAAGAACAAGGGTAGTCCAGGCAAATGTGGGCAACTTCTGTCTTAATGACTTTTATCTTTGGTTGCTGCCATCTGCTCCTCCCATGGTGCTGTTTTTATGCATACACAAACCCATTTTAAAAATTATTTCCCCATATGTTGGTGATACCATCCTGAACCCAACCAACTTAATCTGTTTGAGGGAGCTAACAGGGTCAGATCTGATTAGTACTTGGAAGGGAGACTGCCAGTGAAGACTAGAGATTTCCAGGTAGGACTGGGAAAGAATTCTGCCTGAGACCCCAGGAAACCACAGCCAATCAAAGTTGGCATAAGCTAAATGGACCAATGGTACGATATAATATAAAACAGCTTCATATAGTCCTTCCTACTTTCCATGTTCAAAGAATGAATGGAGAAAGAAGGAACTGTGCTGTGTGTTGTCCTCACATCTAGTATTCCTATAATCCCCCACCCATGGCCATATGTTGAGCAGAAAGATCTTTAGGAGAACTTTTCATGGACCATTTCTCCACTAAACTTTTATAATGTTATAATGTTATTATGTTATTATTCTACTTTCAACATCCTATGGAATCCTGGGGTTTGCAATTTAGGGAGGGTCCTCAAAGGTGGAATAATAGCACTATAACAGTCTAGTGCGGAAATGGCCATGCTTAGAATTCTCTGTGTAATACGGATTCCCAGGAGATTCAGGGCCTTTCTAGACTACACTGTTATAGTGCTGTTATTCTACTTTCCACTTTCAACATCCTGTGGAATTCTGGGGGTTGTAGTTTATTGAGGTCAAAGAACTCTCTGGCTGAGAATTCTAAATGCCCCTCCCTAAACCGCAACCCCAGGATTCCATAGGATGTTGAAAGCGGAAAAATAGCACTATAACAGTGTAGTGTGGAAACGCCTTCAGAAACCAGACAATTCATGAAACATAGGGAGGGAGTCATGTGAAAGATAATGATGAAGTCATGGGAGTTGGGGTTATGAAGAATGCAGCTGGAGTGTGTAGTTCCTCTTCCAGTTCACACATTCTTTGGAAACATGGGGGAATAACTGATGAGAGAAGCACAGAAGTATTTTTAACAATATTTTCACAGTGGGAAGATTCACTTCAGATTTCATTTCTACTTAATGAAATTAAGGCATCTAGTCTTCTCCTGATGATTCCAGTGAAGTTGACTCATCCAGTTTGTGTAATGACTTCATTTACTCTCTCACACATGCATGCATACACACAGAGATACACAGACACACATCACTGACTTGGGTCCTAGTGCAAGGCAAAAGGTGGGACAAAAATAAAAATAAATGTGAAACTCAATGACTTTTTAATATTATACCATCATTAATGTAGCACAAATAAGCCATACTGGAACACAGCACAGAGAGCAGCTCTTTATCCATGTGATGGTTATTCAGTTCATAAAAATTCTAGGAACTATTCCTCCGCAGAGGCATAGTGGTGACTGTTCTTTACAACACACCCATGTTTGTCTAAAGCTGTGTCACCCTGAAGTGCCACTCATGTGTTTCAAAGGTTCTGTTTGTGCTCAGATCTTCTCAGGTTTTGAACTCCTGAATCAGCCTTTACCACACTCTGTTAGACAGATCATTCTGCTGTGAGAAATGACAGGGAAAGTCCAACTATGAAGAGAGAAGAAATGGGTTGTTTTCTTGAAAACAAAGCTTCAGATGCCAGTTTAAAACAGTGCTGAGGAAAAAAAACACTTCCTTGATGAATCATTTGTGATTCCTGTACAATAGCTGTTCAAAGTCATCTCTAAATCTTAAAATCTTTCTTTCTTTTTTTAAAAAGACACATTCTAAAATAAAAATACATATTGCTCATTTTACTATCTCATTTCTTTCAAAGGAACTTACACAAAAAAGTTAGGGATTTCTCTCATCATCAAGTATTGATGCAGGAGGTGGTTAAGACAATTGTATCCACAACATATGCATTTTGTAAGATCAATAATATTTGAATAAGGTTGGTAAATATCTCGTTTAAGTGATACTACCAATGTATCAATGCTTTAGAAAAAGCACTGAACTACTATAACATTTATCCTACTGTATTTGTAAAATGTATCTCCTCATTACATGCCACCATTTTTTAATTTATCTTCTCTTTATCAGTATCCAAATTCTATTTCTGAATCATAAATTTAAAATAGAGTTTCCAGTTACTGGAAAAATTACTCCCTTCTTCTATTCTCTTATTTACACATATTTTGTTGGCATCACCATTTTTAACATATTTCCCATACTTCCAGTATTCAGTTTTTAATAGTGGGTGCTTTGTTCCATTTGGTGGCTATAAATATTTTGGCTCTCCGAAATAAATTCCAATCTAATTCTACCAAAGTTTGGAAATACAATATTACTACTGATATTACCCGTAACAGTACTTTCACGGAAAATAAGGGCACGACACTGTAATTTTTCTCACCAAAATACCAAGGCCTCAGACGCCTTCCATGCAGTGGCAATCAGGACACACTCCTGAAGACTGACTGTGATAGATCCAATATCCAGGCCTTGCAATTCCAGTCTTTAAGCTTCTATCACACATCTTGCCCCTTTACTCCTAAGATCCCTCTGTGGTTCTCAGGCCTCAACATAACCATTCTACTGGGCAAGTTGTTGGTGGTTGGGTTTGGTGTGGTAAAGCATGACAACTCTTCCGTGTTAATTATTCAATTATTGGAGCCCTGATTTGGCAGGAACAATCCCTGTTAAACCTATGATGCCTCACTTTTTCTGTTGCTTTTAAAGGCCCTTTCCACATGTGTGTGGGGGGAACGGGCGAAAACGCCCAGAAACGGAGCTTACCGGCAGCCGGGTAAGTCCGTCACGACGTGGAGCAACGCGAGCTCACTGCTCCGCAGTCCTCCGGCGTCCCAAATGGCAGCTTTTGGTTGGTGGAGGCTCTCAACCAACCGGAGAAGCTAGCCAGCCGGAAGCCAGCCCCCAGCAGATCTGCAGGCACGCACTTGCACGCACCTGCCATCCGCGTCGGAGCCGGGTGACGGAGCGGCACGGGGTTGCGCACTCCGTGCTTTTTAAAAACCTCGAAAAAGAGGTTTTTAAAAAACACGCAGCGCGGCTAGTTCTGGCCGCTCCTGAGTGGATTCTGGTGTGGAACTACAAAAAGTAGTCCACGCCAGTCCACTCTACGGTGTAGAAGACCTCCGTGAGAGGTCGCTCTGCACCATTACAGAAGCCCCGTGTGGAAATGGACAAAATGTCTCATTTTTCTCTCTCCTTCTCCTACTTTCTCCTTTTGTCCTCAGCTTACCTTGGTTGGTGCACACTGAGGCCATTTCCGTGCTAGACTGTTCTAGTGCTAGTATTCCATTTTCAACATCCTACGGAATCCTGGGGTTTGCAGTTATGGAGGGGCCTTTGAGGAAGCAGTCTGGCACGGAAGGACAAGATTTTACCTCCTCCTCTCCTCTCTCCCCTGCTGAGTTAACTGAGTACAGACTGCTTTTGCACTTTGAACTCAGGCCATTTCTGCACTAGACCGTCTAGTGCGGAAATGGCCTGAGTTCAAAGTGCAAAAGCAGTCTGTACTCAGTTAACTCAGCAGGGGAGAGAAGAGAGGAGAAGGCAAAATCTTGTCCTTCCCAGTAAGCTCTGGCAAATGCTTGTATGTTCTTCGTCATTAATAACTTTTGCTATCTTGACCACACATTGATGATGTTTGGCCACACTGGTCTCAGTTTACATCTGTGAAATTTTGGAGGGCATGAAAACATCCTGTCAGAGTGGCAGAATATAAAGCAGTAAATGTTTATTGCATAACAAATAAAATAAACATCTTGTCTTATGCTAGCACCCACACAGAACACTTTAAAACTTTAGTTTTCCCATACTCTCAGCTCCAAAACACCTTATTCAGATCTCCTTTATTCTTCTCTTCCTGACTGGGCTAATCTTGATCTCTATCTACACCTAGACTATTCTGTATTTCTCACTGGCCCTATCTAAGGCCATTTCTGCACGACACTGTTATAGTGCTATTATTCTACTTACAACATCTTATGGAATCCTGAGGCTTGCAGTTGAGGGAGGGGCACCTTTGGCTTCAGTAAACTACAAACCCCAGAATTCCACAGGATGTTGGAAGTGGAATAATAGCGTTATAATAGTGTAGTGTGGAAAGGCCCCTTTTTACAGACAACCACAGTATTTCATGGGCTGTGATTGACTGGCCCTACCCAGGCAAGCTCAGTTTCTCACTTCACACTGACTTTCCATTTAACCATTCTCTTTAATCCAAATTCAAACCACATGGATGTAAATGTCTTCTCTGAAATGCTGATGATTTTATTTTCCCATGAATGCTCTGTAGAGCTATAGGTCAGGAGTGCCCTAGCACTGTAAAATGCCCCACAGAGCTAGTTCCAGAGCAGTGGCATAGTGACAGCTTTTGCCACCCGGGGGCAGTCCCTGATTTTGCCACCTTTCTCGGAGGAGGGAGGACCTATGCAAAATACCAAATAAAAACCGCTCAATTGGCATTGGGTGATTGGGCTTTGGGTGTGGGTGCTCAGAGGGGGCGCTCTGCATACACTCAGAGGTACGCTGCCATTCCTGCAGTGGTGAGGGCCCTTTCTCTCTTTCTCTCTCCCCCTCCTCGGAGGCTTGGCTAGGCTGGGCTTGTCCCTGGTCTTGGAGGTGGGGTGGAGAACGAGCGCCTCCCCCTGCCTCCTCAGGGCTCCCCCTCTCCTCTCTTCCCCTTTTTTTCTCCCTCTCTCCTTCTCTGCCCGACCCGGAGGTCCACCAGTTGACATAAAGGCAAAGATATTGACAATGATAATATAAAATCTTACAGTGATTCTCACTAATGTTTGAGAATCGGGATAAAAACCTATCTGTAGTATAACCATTTTCATTATGATGCCTGCTAGGCAAAGCACATAGACATACATACAAAAGGGCAAGTTCCAGTATAAGTTGCTATAAAACATTACTTTGGGGAAACTACAAATCCCAGTAGTCATGCTGGCTTTGGATTCTGGGAACTTGTGGTCCAAAATAATTTTTTCCAAGCTCTTTTCTAAACCTGGAGTCTTTGAGCATGCTTTATCTGTCTACACAAAGTATAGTTCAACTGGTTGAGGCATGAGTAACCTTTTCAGGACCAGTGCCCAGCCTTTTAGTCTCAACAGGGTCAGGGTTGCCAGAAACATCAATGCCAAAAACACAAACAGCCCACAGCCTGTTGAAAGGGCTCAGTGGGGTGAGCCAAAATCAGAGTCTGGGAACCATTTCAAGTGCAACATTTGATGTTGACTGGACAGCTTTTGGAATAGTTCCTTTGGAGGTATACAGATGGCAATGTAATACCAGAATGGGTCATTCATGGAACTTGTTCAGGGGCAAAACTATGAGATGGGGCAGACCTCACCAGAGTCTAAAATTCAGGCCATTAGGCTGGTCGTATTGGAACAAGATGAATGAATGGTACATTCAGATAAAAGGTTTTTACATTTTTTTAATGTGTTTGAGTAAATGAAAAAGATGGGTAGATATCATTACATCAGAATAGGTCCTGGAGCAGATTGCAGAGTGGAGAAAGGCTTTGTGCAATTAATAGCTCAGGAACACTGTAGAGCGGGAACCACTGGAACTCTGAAGGACAGGGATTTAAGTAGACTGGAAAGTATGGGAGGGATTTCCAGTCATGATGAGAACAGAGTAGCATGAAAATACAAATGTCACTTGAAGTTTGTGGGTGTTCACCAAACTGGTGAGATTTGCCATGAACCAACATGTTATCATGCATAGTGCAAAAAACTATCTCAGTCATGAACTGAGTGAGTGTTGGCCAAACTGGAGGCCAAAATGTGTCGCAACAGAGGAGGACAAAAGGTAGGTGGCATGTGCCCCTACCTGGTTGTGCAGTCTCTGCCATGCATCAATAATCCACCCCCATGCCTTTTGGCTGTGGTGGCAGCAGTACAGGGGAGGTATTTTCCTCAGTACAAGTAATTCACCTGGCTGGAAGCCTCCTGGAACTACTAATTAGCTTGTAGACAAGAAATACACTCACTGCACACCTTGTTTTAAAATGCAATTGTTGATTGGTTGGTTGGTTGATTGATTGATTGGTGCCAAACTGCCAGAAATGGTGGCAGCAGGGTAGAAAATCTCCATTTCTTTTTTTTTTTAAAGTTAAGGAGGGGAATGCCATTTTATTCAAAAATTTTGGTGTGACGTTATAAGTGAGAGCAACAGAATAATAGGAAAGGATGTACAATTGGATAAAGAAAATTGTATAATGTTAAATTAGACAAAAAAGGGGCTGAAAATAATGAAGAAAATGTAGTTAATATATATTAAAAGCCGCACGTGTGGCAATCTTTTTAGGATGAAAGGAGAGAATAATTTGGAATATGGATAAGGTGAATAAATATTAGCAGAATTTTTATTATTTGATAGGTCTCAGGGAAAGAAGATTAAAATATACTGGACAGTTGAAGAAAGAAAACATGGAGCCCAAATTGTCAGAAAAAATTAAAGAAGTCAATAACATAATCAAAACCATGACCCACATTTTTCAAGCAGATTTTTGATTTAAGAAGGTATATTTTTAACCTCTGATAAGCCATTGTGGGGGAGAGAAAGAGGAGGAGGAGGAGGATAGGCAAGGTAAAAATGTTTGTGTAATATTATGTAGTGTTTTGAAGTTATCAAAGCAATAATTTTTTTAAAACAAAGGTATTAGAGAGCTAGAGGCTTCCATTGCCTTGTAGACAAGATGCATAAGCTCCTGAATCCCCTGTTTTAAAACAGATTGCTTGTTTCCCCCTGCTGCCATAGTACCAAAATTTAATGGTGTAACAGTGGGAGGTGTAGCCCTTGCAGATTCAAGGGGGCAATAGGCCCAAGCTCATTCATCTAAGGAAGTTTCTCAGGAAGTTTCTCATCCGTGAATGTAGGATTAGGCATATTTAATTATATTGAAATAAATGGACTTAAAATAATTCGGTGTTGGATGGGAGCTACTGTGTCTCATCCTCTGCAAAATATAAACATTTTGAAAATTATAAAACACAAAAGGAAAGTACACTGGTCTTTCAAAATCTGAACAGGCTGTCAATGTTCATCCGACTGTAAATTCAATTGCCAATTATTATCTATATAGCCACTGTGAGCATGGAGGGAGGGATTCTTAGGCCGTTCCCGCACTACACTCTTATAGCGCGATTATTCCACTTTCAACATCCTATGGAATCCTGGGGTTTGCAGTTTCAGGAGGGGCCCCTCCCGAAACTGCAAACCCCAGGATTCCATAGGATGTTGAAAGTGGAATAATCGCGCTATAAGGGTGTAGTGCGGAAATAGCCTTAGTGGTACTTCCAGACCCTGGGACTTCTTCTCTTTGGAAGACCCACTGTTGTAGCAGCTGAGCTCCTTTGCAAGTCTGTTCATGGAAGTGAGAAGAACTTGTATTTGCGGCTTTCCTTATTCAACCCATCAGAAAGGATATAGGCCTACTGGAGTGGATAATTTCATTGACATACACACAGTTGGGCACCATGACTCAGTGATGATTCTTCTCTTGTGAAATGTGGATTGTCATATTTTAAATAATACATAGCTGTTGATGGTGAAGGCTTTATTGAAATGGATGTTTGCTGGTTACCTGCCACTCATCTGGCAATGAGGAGGAACAGGAAGAAGAGAAAGGTAAGTGACTGCCTCATAAAATATTTCTCGGTGGAGAATAGCCAACTATTGGCAACAGTGGAGAAGCAGATGTTTAATAAATGAGCTCAGTCCTTGGAAAAGTTACTTTTTTTGGATGACATCTTCCAGAATTCATCCCTTCCCCAAACAGTATGACCAGCACACACTTAATTGAAGAAGATGCAAAACTTCTATAGGACAGAAAGGAAGTTGTCGGATCTATAGTAGGGGAAGCTTATAATATGAGAAAGAGCAGCACATCATTCCAGTGTCTGGGATGAGGCACCAGTCCCTGCTCAAACTGCAGGCAGCTGGAGGACTGTAGACAGACTTTCTGTAAGTCTATTATCTGGAGAAGCATTGGCCAAATAAAGATGACGTGCATGTGGTTGGTTTGTGTCAGCCATTTTCCTTGCCTAAATATTTTCCCAACCCACAAATCACCATTGCTTTGCAAACAATGAAATACTCCTTCACAGAAGACATCTCCACTTGACTGACCAACTATGCAAAGGTACAAAAATTACAGTTCTCCACCGACATTTGTGGGTTTGACTTTCGCAAATTTGATTATTTATGGGGTGCCCGCTTGCCCCCCTGTTTCCCCCCTCCCATTCCCTGGTGTTTTGCCCAGGCACAGGGAGGGAGAAAGCTTTGTGGGCCTGCAAGACTTTCCCCCTTAACTCCCCAGCCTGTTGCCATGTGGGTGTGCAGAAACAAGTCAGTGCAACAGACAACAGGCAGGAGAATGGAGGAGGAAAGATCTTCACTCTCCTGCACTCCCCTGCCCGTCACCCATGCAAGCATTCAGAAAAAAGAGAGGGTGGGCGAGTGGCAGACAGGAGAGAGCAGAGGGAAAGATCTTCACTCCCCAGCAATCTCCAGCCTGTCACCTGTGCACGCGTGCTGGCAGCGGCAGGCAGGAGAGTGCAGGGAGAAAGGTCTCTCCTGCACTCTCCTGCACTTCACTGCACGGACATGCAGAAAGAAGGGCAGGCACGTGAGTGGCAGGCAGGAGAGCATAGGGGGAAAGATCTTTGCTTCTCTGAACTCTCCTACCTGTCACCCGTGCGGGCAGTGGGCAAGAGAGGGCCGAGGAAAAAACGTTCCTTCTCCTTCACTCTCCTGCGTGTGACCCACACGAGAGCACACAAACCAGGCAGACCACGGGGGCAACAGGCAGGAGACTAAGGCCATTTCCATACCAGGCTTCTGAAATGGTGCAGAGCGACCTCTCACGGAGGTCTTCTACACCGTAGAGTGGACTGGCATGGACTACTTTTTGTAGTTCCACACCAGAATCCACTCAGGAGCGGCCGGAACTAGCCGCGCTGCGTGTTTTTTAAAAACCTCTTTTTCGAGGTTTTTAAAAAGCACGGAGCGCGCAGCCCCGCGCCGCTCCATCGCCCGGCTCTGAAGTGGATTTGCAGGCGCGCGCAAGTGCGTGCCTGCAGATCTGCCGGGGGCCGGCTTCCAACTGGCGAGCTTCTCCAGTTGGTGGAGAGCCTCCACCAACCGGAAGCCGCCATCTGGGACGCCGGAGGACTGCGGAGCAGCGAGTTTGCGCTGCTCCACGTGGCAACGGACTTACCCGGTTTCAGGTAAGCTCTGTTTTCGGGCGTTTTCACCCATTCCCCCCCACACACATGTGAAAAGGGCCTAAAGGAGGGAAAGTTTTTCCCCCTGCACTCTTCTGCCTTTCCCCTGGGTTTCCAGCAGGAGAAAGAATAAGAGAGAGGGTAGTGCTCATGGGGGGGGGGGTATTTGTGATTTTTTTACTTTTGCAAGGGTTCTGTGCCCCAACCCTCATGAATGTGGAGAGCGTACTGTATTCTCTTTCCCATCTCTAACCTTGGTTCAATGTGCATTCTGGGCCAACAAAGATATTGCACAGACCAAAAAATCTATTTCCCTCCATAAAGTTTTGGTGTTGCAAGCTATCTGAGAATCTTAAAGAGCAAAATTAATGACAAAAAGCAGAAAGAACGAGGAGAATTAATGAGAATCTTAACAGATCAGCCACCTGGAGCCCCAATTTGGGAGGAGGAGGAGCAGCAGCAGCAGAAGAAGAAGAAGGAGAAAGAGGAGTTGCCCATATTTCTTTGAGAATATTCCAATGGCTAGGAGGAAATCACATGAAATGATGAGATTAGGGAGTTCTTAAAATGTAGTTCACCTCCTTCCACAAGTCCCTTTGAAACAGGGCCATCAGAAGATAAGAACAGCCCTGTGGGATGCTGAGCAAAAGTTCTCATACATCATTCTGTTCTCATGGTGGTCAACCAGGTGCCTATGAGAAACTCACAGGCAGGATCTCTGTGTAACTGCCTCCTATGCCTTGTTCGTTCTTTCAGCCATTGCTAGACATAAGCACACTGCCTCTATAATAACTGGGGTTGATATAGGGCCATCCTGTTCACAGATATGCCTCAGTTCACAAAATAGATATGTTCCCAGGGCTTGACTTCTTTAACAGAAAATTTGGTACCAGAAGCAGAAACAACTCAGAAAGAATAGGGATAATTTCTGGCACCACAAAAAAAGAAGAGCAGTTCAACATGTTTCAGCAAACTTTTTAATCAAAACTAACAATACGTACATGTAAAATGAAACAACCAGGTCTGGCAAACCTTGAATAAACAAACAAAAATATTTTGAACTTTCTGGACACCTCTTGAAGACTTCTTTCAAAATGCATCCAGCAATGATCTTTTTTCCACCTCCACTTTTCTTATTATTTCCATTTTGGTGGTCAAACTTTTTGATCTATGTTTTTCTCATCATGCTTGGGGTAGTTGCTGAGGCGAGCAAATCTGCTCTCCCCTTTTTTTTTTATTTTGCTGCTCACACGTGCTCTGTAAGGGATACTGGGGGCAGCAGCTCTTTACCTTGGCTGTTGTAGGTAAGCACAGGCAGGTACACTAGAACTGGCTAGAATAGAATCCCATTTCCTCCCAGCTTAAACTTCATTGCATTGATTACTGCTGGCACGCTACTGCAACTCAACACCAAAAGTTTATTTATTTAGCCCTTCACCATCCTCCCAATGTCAATGCTGAAAAAAACCACCCAGCTAGACAGAGCATAAGAAGGAAAGGCGCGGGGGGGGAGGGGCTGCGCAGCTGTAAAAAAATTTTTTTGCAGAAAGGAGTTCCTTCGTTAGAAACTTTGTTAACTGAAATAGATCTGTAAAGCCATTGACAATCTTGTTCTGCATGCATTTATCCAGGTTCCTTTTAAATGTGAGAGCCAGTGTGGGACACTGGTTTGAGTGCTGAACTATGATGCTGAATACTTAGGTTCAAATTCCTGTTCAGCCTCCTCCTGTTCACCTACTGGGTGATCCTGGGAAAGTCACAGTCTCTCAACCTCAGAGCGAGACAAAGGCAAACACTCCATGAACAAATCTTGCCAAGAATACCTCATGATCGGTTAACTTAGGGTCACTGTAAGTCAGATACAACTTGAAGGTATACAGCAACAAACCCTTTTAAATCCATACAAGTTGGCAGCCATCACCGTATCTTGTGGTAGTCAATTCTTCAGTTATTTGTTGTGTGAGAGAATTACCTCTTTTTATGTTTCCTCAGTCTGCCACCATTCAGTTTCAACGGATGACCCCAGGTTTTGTATTATGAAAGAGGGATAAAACCTTCTCCTTTTCTATTTTCTCCATACCATGCATACTATCACACACCTCTGTCATATTCCCACCTGGCCCCTTTTCTCTTCTAAACTAAAACTCTCTGAATGCAACCTTGCTATACAGGGTATTACTGCAACAGAGGATTTGCCCATGTTGAGAGGCCAATAACAGAGCAGACATAGTGGGTTGTCCTTCCAGGGCAATTGCAGGGTGAGGAGCAAGGCCATCAGGAGCAGAACAGCAAATGCAACTGACCCAAGCAGATGAGAAGAGAAGGCAAATCAGGAACAGTGGACTTCACAAAGCATATGTTCAGGGCCCTGAGTTAGGCTGGTGTCTGGTTAGAGGACAAGCACTTGATTTGCAAATGATGCAGAGCTTTCAGCCACCTTTCTGGTTATACCATTGGTCAAGAAAACAAACTGAGGGCCCATCCATTTGCTTAAGCTTTTAGAACTTAGAGTTAATAACAGTAGCTCAGTTCAGAGGTCTTCTGCAAGGTAAGGAAGTAGTTCTGGAGAAGACACTGAAGTCAGGCTGATGAGTTCAGAAGCTGAACTTACCTGAGCTTCGAGACCAGTTAGAGTTCTTCACTGTTTTTTGTAAAGTTATTACCCCAGGCCAAGCTTTCCTCTAGTATGTTTGCAATTCTTCAGCAATGTAAATTTTGAGTACTGTCATGTTTAAAGGTGAGGAACCAAGTTTGAAAGGGAGGCTCACATGAGACGGAAGGGGCTATTTTCATGTTTAAAAACTTTTTTAAAAAATCAAAGCACAGTCGCTGTAATCTTTTGTGAACCTGCACTTCTGATGTTAATTAAACATGAGATGGGAGAGCAAGATGTGAACTTAAAAAAACTCTTCTCCAGCTCACAATTGTCTCCATTTTTCTAAATTCTGAAAGTTGTAAAATTTGTGACAGTTCTGATCTTGGAACCCAAATGTGTGTTGCATCACTAAAATTAAATTCCTCTTGTTTTCATTCACTTTATGCAAGGGATAAAATTAAGTTTTAATGGTGAAAGTAGCCTTCATTCACATTAAAGATGATGTATCTGCAGTCTTACACTGCTTAGGTTGCCTATCTGAAGATCCATCAACAAGCCAAATGTCATTAAAACTGACAGAATAAATATACACTTGGGAATTGGAGTGACTGGTAACATCTGCTATGCTATAGCTGAGCTGTTCTATGTCCATTTAGTCCTGGAAGTGCTCCTACATTATGTGAAAAGGAAGACAGCCCCTCTCATTATTGAAGAATTCAGAGTTTTGTCCATTTTTTGCACATATTTGCTTCACATATTGGTGAAACCAACAATGGTACTCATGGGGCGGAGTATAGGTGCACACAGGCTAGCCATGATGAAAAATATCTAGCATAATATGTTGTATGTTTATATATATATACACAATACAGTTGTACTAACATATACTCAATATACAAACAATACATATATTTGTATGACTGTGTTGTTTGTATATTGAGTACATGTTCAAGATATGCAAGGAATGGGGCATGGAGCATGTGCATGCACAAGAGTGTAACAAATAACACACAACACATGGTGGAAACCTAAACCTAAACAGCTAAACATACTCAAAGTTCCCCCAAATCCCAACCACCTCTCCATTTAAGAAAAAATGGCAAGATTTTTGATCAATTTCCCCCTGAAAACTGTGAAGAAAATTCTCAAAAGTATGAAAATAAGCACAAATACCCCCACGCTTCCCATACAAGCCACATTTCCCCAAAACCTGAAATTTCTTGTTTTCCTTCTCAAAATAGCAATAATTAAGTAACATGCCAACATCATTTCCAGTCACTATTATGAGAGGAGCTATAGATGAAAATAAAAGCGTTTGGGTTTATGGGGGTACATCCCATGAGGCGGTTAGAAAGAGAAATTAGCTCCTACCCACCCCCAGGAAATTGCCCTCCCCAGTCTATGGAATTACTAGTTTTACTAACATGCGAAGTGACCTTCAAGGTAAATGTAAATGTTCCTAGGGTAGCAGTCTCTACTCCAAATGCTTCAGTGCTTAACTGCTGTTTTTGCTTTTTATAGTAAGAACATAACAGCCCTGCTGGATCAGACCAAAGGCCTATCTCATCTGGCATCATCTTTCTGCAGTGAAAACCAGTTACCTACGTGAAGCCTCCAGGCAGGACATGAGTCCAGCAACACCCTCCATCTCACACTCCCCAGCAGCTGGTATAGTGAGGCATAATGCCTCTGACGCTAAGAGTCTGCATAGCTAATAGTCAATTATAGTCCTCGTCCTCTATGAATTTGTCTAATCCCTTTTTAAAGCTGTCCAAGTCAACATCCATGTTGACTGCAACTTTCAGCCGTGATGGTAAACTCAAGCAGGCAGGCCAAATCATGAAACTCTAAGTCAGTCATTACTCATGCAATGAGGTGGTCTTTTATTTTTTTTCAAGGATTTGAATCCCCCTCCCGCCCCCTGGATATTGAATGAATCATTGGTCTGAGTCACAAAAACATACTCAGGCTTGAAGAAGACCCCTTTCTGAATGGACAATGTGGAACAACCTAGACCTAACTGCTCATTTCTGACAGATATCAGTGCTTCAGTAGTCCCATGCAGTCATAGTCCTGCTTCATATTTAGATTGGCTGAGCCCTATGCAATTACTAAGTACATTCAGTCAACACACAAAGAAGGAAGTAGTCTAGCTGCGCCCTTCCTTCTTTCCTACCGGCAATGTTCCTTCACACAGACAATGAAGAGTCTGAAAACAGGAGAGCTTCTCCTGCTTGAAGATGATCTCCCTGTAAACCAAGAATAAATAACAACCACTATAAGAGCACTGGTAACAAAAGCAGCAGCATCAACTGTAACAGCAGCAACAAAGAATAAATAAAAATCTGAGTACCCAATTGCATGAACAGCATCCTTGCTTAGGGAAACTCTCTTCTTTAAGCTCAGTGCTCTTGACATTAGGAGAACAACAGAACTGGGTGCTGAGCATTAGTTTCCTGCCCACTTCATGTGTGGATAGAGCACGCCTAGGTCATACCTTCCAACAGTTCTCATTTCTCAGAGGAAAATTGGGCACATGTGTTCAAGCAACATCAGAGTGCAGTCAATATTGCAAAAGTTATTAATGAGGGAGAAGATGCAAGCCAGGAGAGGCTGCAGCAATTTCCTTTTGCCTGGGTCTACTGGGAAGGGCAAAATTCTTCCCCCTCCAGTCGTCTCCCCTGCTGAGTTAATTGAGTACAAACACTTTTTGGTGATAAACTGAGATGATAGAGAATTAATTAGGTCTGCCCCTTCCAAACTGGCACAGTTGGAAGATATGCTAGATAAGGACTGCATAGAGCTTTGCTATTTGAATCACTCTGTACAACCTGACCCTGGAGGAGTCATTCAAAGACAGTACACCCAAACATACTTCTTCATTCATCTCATAAGATAGCACAGATGTAATGCCATATGGAAAGAGTCGTGGGTGGGCAGGTGGGTGGGTGAACACACACATGTGCACACACAACAGGCTTAATAATATTTTTACATTCTGTCCAGAATCCAACATTTCCTAGTCTGTTCTCTGCTGATGAGAGTTCTGACAACAACCATCTGCTTTTCCTTGAATCTACCCAGTAGGAGGTTCTGAAAGTTTTTAAAACCTTTGGAATCTGTTTCTAAATGTGCCTGTTATCTGCCAGATGCTGAGTCAGCTCTGAGTCATATCTGTCAGGGTTAAGTAACATCAATGTAATCCTGCCTCCGGCTTGTTCTGTTTGGATTCCTTGTTTGCTGAAAGCGTTTGAATTTCCCTTTAAAAATGAAGTGCACATAAATTTAGTTTTATTGTTTAAGATTTTTATTTTTAAATCTATCCTAATGTACACTTATTCTTTTGACATTGTATTACCAGCGAGAAAGAGGAAAAAGAGAGAGTCTCATGAGAATGTTCTACAGTGCATGGATCTTTGTCCTCTTCTTCTCCTCATTCCAAGTTGAGTGAAGTCTTGAAAAGGTGTGTTAGTCAACTTGTAGAGCAGAACCATGGGATCCCAGGAGAGACAAATGCTAGTCTGCATAATCCATAGACTGCATACACTGCATAATCCTACACGTATTTAAGCAAAAGTATGTTCCATTAAGCTCAGTGGAACTTCCTCCCTAGTAAGTGTATTGAGGATTACAGCCTTAAAACTCTTTCAGCAGTGTCAACATCTGTGGAGTGCTCCAGGACAAGAGGGTGAACAACTTGTATGGCTTTCCTGAGAAACATGGCCTAAATCCAGTTGTTAGGCCTGACTAGAAGAAACCAGCTGAATTAGTGAAACTTACATTTAAAAAAAAAAAATCCCAAATTTCCCCAGAATTATACTCAAGGCACCTCACAAGAATTAAAACACATATAGATAGATACAATAGGTTATTGTTAAAAAGTAAGTAAAGTCTCTTTAGAACTAAAAACAATATAAAACACAGCCATTAAAAAGGCAAGTAGCCATGTAGGTTAAGGGGATTTTGGGAGCTGAAATCCTTTAAAAGTAACTTATTCCAATGCACTGGCCTTAATGATGCAGTTTTGATTTGCAAAAATTGTTCTAGCGGACATTAATATTTCATTGTATATTGTTTTCGGTGCTTTGTTGTAAAGGGGTGTAGTTGTTGTTGTGATCAGTAGGTGAAACCTAGCTTGAGAGCATGCAGTCATATATGTGAGAAGGATCTGAGGTTAGATTGCCCACCAGCTAAACATGAGTCGAAAGTGCGATGCAGCAAATTCAATTCTAAGGTGCATCAAATTGAAGTATACTGTCCAGATCAAGGGAGGTAATAGTACCACCTTATCCTGCTTTGGTTAGGTCTTTCCTGGACTACTCTATTTGAGTACGGGCATCACAGTTTAAGATGGATACTGACAAGCTGAAATGTGCCAGGTGAAGCCTTTGAGGAATGGATAAGAAGCTGGATGTGATTAGCCTGGAGAGGGCAAAAAAATCAAGCTGATATGACAGCTGTCTTCAGGTGTGTGAAGGCCTATCATGCGGAAAATAAAATGAGTCTGATTTGTGCTGCTCCAGAGCATAGGGTTCAAGCCACAGTTTAGAAACATGTCTTGATGGCAAGAACTATTCATGAGTAGAACAGACAACCCTGGAAAAGGATAGATACTTCTTTGTTTTTAAACGGAGGCTGGATAGTCAGGCATGCTTTAGTTGTGGATTTTGTGCTCTGACTGGTGCTTGGGCCTTTTCCGCACGAAGCGAGGGAATTGCTCCGTGCCGTTACCTACTGCTTCTTCTGGGGTCCGAAGCAATGCGGACTGTCCCTGAAGCCCTTCTGCAGGGCTCCTCCTTGGTCCAGGGCGAATCAGAGCAGTGCGAGGTCTGTAGATCTGCACTGCTCCAGCTTCTAAAATGGTGGCTTCCAGTCCCGACCAACCGCTGAAGCTCGTCATGCCTAAAGCCCATGCCCTCCGCAGATCGCAGGCTCGCATTGGTGCGAGCCTGCAAATCTGCACAAGGGAGCAGGAACTCAATGGCGCATTCCAGGAAAATAAAGACCTGCTTTTTGTGGTCTTTAGAAAACACGCTGGAGGACCACTTGGGGTCGTTTTGGAGCGGACTGAGGTGTGGATCTTCGGCAAGTAGTCCGCTCCTAGTCCGCTCCAAGGTGCAGACGACCTCCCTGAGAGGATGCACTGCCCTGTTCTAATTGCCTGGTGCGGAAAGGGCCTTGGACTAGATTAGTCTTGGGGTCCCTGCTAATGCAGCAGTTCTATGATTTGCTGGTAGCACTCAGGGGTAGTGATGATGACAGCTTGAATTGCCCAGTTTGTGACATTTTTGCTCTACAGTGTAATTACAGGTCCTTTGCAGCGTAATCCTTAAAGAGCAAAGAGGGGGATCCAACCTCGGATCTCTCTTCCCTACTTGTGTAGAAAGATTTTTCCTCCCTTCACGCATTTGATATTGAGAATGTAGTATGGGGAGTAGGGAGGATGGGAGACAGTGTGAGTAGAATGAGGGTGGCTTTGGGTCTACAGGATTGCCATTTCCCCATAGAGGGACCTAGTCTAAATTATTTTACTCTAACTGAAAAAAAAGTAGTTTAAGGGTAAGAGTGGCAAATACCGTTCCTCCCTCCCTTTTCACCTCCCAACAGAACATTGGCAATATTTGAGTGCTTTGAGGACAGAGTGTTCCAACAGGACTGTAGAACTGCCTTGTTAACCCCCTATTATTGGTTATAAAGGCAAGGCCTAAGACTGGACCTGCATAGTGATACCAGAAGAGTGGATTCAAACAAATACCAAAAGTGGTGATAACAAAGAGTTGCTTAGGTTTTGCTGATAACCAATTATGTCAGTTCCAGCGCTGCGTCATGTTAGTTTTTTAACTATATTCCCCATAAGCCATGCATCATTGTCCAGAATTGATATGGTCCTATATAATAATATGAAAAAAATGGAAATCATACCAAGAAATCTTTCAGATCACAATGCGATTCTTCTAACAATAAAGGTGGGTAAACCAACATGGAATTGGCATTTAAATGATAGATTGTTACAAGATGAAAATGTAGTTTTTAAAGCTAAAAAGACAATACAAAATTAGTTTCAGGATAATCTTAATAAAGGAACTAATATTGAAACAGTTTGGGATGTGAATAAGGCAGTAATGCGCGGTTTCTTTATTTAGAAAAATATTAAAAGAGTAAGGAGGAAGAGAGAAAGTATACAAAAGATAAATGAACAATTAAAGTTAAAGGAGAAGAAATTAAATGACAATCCTTCAGACAAATCTGTATTAAAAGAAATAATGTTACAGAAACAATTAGAATGACAAATGAATGAGGAAGTTAATAATAAGTTATTGTATATAAAGCAGAAAAATTTTGAGTGGGCAAATACAGCAGGAAAATGGTTAGCATATAGAATTCAGAGGAAAAAAGAAAAATCTTTAGTTACAAAAATTGGAAAAGGAAGTAAAACATATACCAATTTGGAGAAAATTAAAAAAGTATTTTCAAATTTTTATTCGGAACTCTATAAAGATACAAGTTTGAATGCAAAACAGATTGATGATTATTTATCTAAACATCTGCGGATGAAATTCTCAGAGGAACATTGGAATATACTAAATGGTCCGAGTACAACTGCTGAAATAAAGGAAGCAATAAGAAATAGTGAAAAGGGGAAAGCACTGGGCCCAGACAATTTTTCGGCATCCTATTATAAAATATTTCAGGATCAATTAATTTTGCCTCTTCAAGAAATGATGAATAAAATATTGAAAGGTAACTTTCCAAAATCTTGGGAACAAGCGGATATAGTTTTGATACATAAAAAGGATAGAGACCCACTGGATATAAGAAACTCTAGAAAATATCGTTACTAAATTTGGATTATAAAATTTGTACAGCTGTTCTTGCAGATAGTTTGAAAAAGGTATTAAAAGACATAATACAAGGCTACCAATGTGGCTTTATACCTGGGAATATTTAAAAGATAATATAAGGAATGTAATTAATTTCATTATTTTGATAGAAATCCTGGGAGAAAGTTAGCTTTAATCGTCTTAGATATTGTGAAAGCTTTTGATTCAGTGAAATGGGAATTTATGTTGGATATCTTAGAAAAGGTAGATGTAGGAGAGAAATTTTTATGATGGGTTAAAGCAATATATACTAAACAATCAGTTTGTCTGATTATAAATGGTGGGAAATCTAGAACAATTAATATTCAAAGAGGAACAAGACAGGGATGCCCCCTTTCTCCTTTACTATTCCTATTAGTGATTGAAATACTGTTTTCAAATATAAGAGAAAATAAAGAAATTTAAAGGGGTGAAGCTGCAAGGTAGAGAACATAAGTGCAAGTGTTCGCAGATGATCTGGTGATTTCATTAGAAGAACCAATAGAGGGAATTAAAGAATTGAAAAAGATACTTGTTGAATTTGGGAAAATTTCTGGTTTAAGACTAAATGAGGAGAAGACAAATATATTAACTAAAAATATGACTCAGGAAGATTAATTAGTATTAACCCAGATATCAGGATGTAATATATCAAGGAAAGTTAGATATTTGGGAATACAATTAATGAAAAAAAATTCAGATTTGTACAAAAACAATTATGAGAAAGTATGGAGAGAAAGTACAAGAGATTTTAAGAACTGGAGCAATCTGAAACTGATGCTTTTGGCAGAATATCAGTAACTAAAATAAGCGTACTTCCAAAGATGCTTTATTTATTTCAGACAATACCTGTAATTTATGGAGATACAATTTTAAAAAAATGGCATAAAGGTATTACCAATTTTCTCTGAGAAGGAAAGAAACCGAGAGTTAAATTAAAAATACTACAGGATGATCGGGAAAAGGGGTGGAATGGGATTACCTAATTTAAAACTATATTTTCATGCTGCTTGTTTAAGTTGGATCAAAGAATTGATAACATTAGAAAACAAGCAGCTATTGGACCTGTAAGGAGTTGGCATATGGTCAGGCTGGCACTTCTATCTATGGTATAGTAAAAATAAAGCAAATAGAGAATTCTACAGTAATTTTGTAAGAAGAGCATTAATACATGTATGGTATAAATATAGATTAAGATGCTGCCCTAAAGCACCATTATGGGTATCTCCTCAAGAGGTGTATTACAAAAAAGATAATATTCTTTTAGATAAATGGATTAAACATAAAGATTTGGTAGAATTCCATAAGGACAAGATTAAAATAAGGGCACATGAAGAACTTAAAGAATTAGGGATAAATTGTCATTGGCTATTAAATAGACAGATTAGGGAAAAACTGAAACTGGACCTAAAATTGAATGGTTTATTAGAAGAAGAAGGACCACTTAATGCAGTATTATTTTCAGAAAATACTAAAGTTATTTCTAAATTATATAAGATACTATTATTATGGGAAACAGAAGATGAATTAGTTAAGGACTCTATGATTAAATGGTCTCAAAATATTGGCCTCCCAATAAGTTTAGAGCAATGGACAAAAACTTGGACTAAAAGGATGAAATATATGGCTTGTCAAGATATTAAAGAAAACTTATACAAAATGCAATATAGGTGGTACCTAACCCCGGATAAGTTATGTAAAATGCATAAGAAATATAATAATAAATGTTGGAAATGCAATTCTGAGGTAGGTACATTTTTTCACTTATGGTGGTTTGTAAAAAAGTAAATAAGTTCTGGAGGACAATTCATGTACAAATTGAAAAAATGTTGTGTCTACATTTTGCAATGTCACCTGAGTTATACTTATTGTCTATCATGGACGATGACTTGGAAAGAAAAATAGGTGAAATATTATTTTATTTTACAGCAACAACAAGAATAATCCTAGTGCAAAAGTGGAGGCAAAGTAATCTTCCAACTGTAGATGATTGGATTCAGAAAATATTAGATATAATTTATATGGATCAACTCATACTTCTTTTGAGAGGGGAGAAATGCGGTAAATTTACTAAAGATTGGGATATAACAACTGCATATTTTAAGAACCTGTGGGGAAATCTGAAAGAGGTTAATTTAGAATTTTGAGAACATTATACTTTAAGGAGAAAGTGTTAGTACTATGAATAGATGAAAATGTCAAATTACTAGTATCTATAGTTTATAGATTGAATAAATTAGATTAGATAAAATATGTTATCATATAAATTATAGCTATGCTGGAAAGGGGAGGAAGCTTAAGAATGTATGTAAATGGTGAGATAGTAGATATTTTAGGTAGTATAAGTTTATGTATTTATGTATATATGCGTGTGTGTGTGTGTGTGTATAGGTAGGTAGGTAGGTAGGTAGGTAGATAGATAGATAGATATTGTACTTTAACAGCACACATTGGAATTTATATTCCTGTCTTTCTGTTTTCTCTTTTTCCTTCTTTCCATATTTCTAATTTTTTTCTTTCTTTTAACTTTTTCTTCTCTTCATTGTTTTTTATGCTTCTCATTTCTCTTTATTTTTTTTCTTTTCTCTCTCTTCCTTAGTTGTATGAAATTATTTTTAAATGTTAAGATGAATACTGGAGGATTTGTATGTTTGTATGTAAATTTTAACTTTCATTCTCAATAAAAAATATTAAAAAAACCAACTATATCTCTCACTTGTCATGCAGGCTCGGGGAAACTAGGAACTATAGTCCCCGAAAGTAACTTGTACAAGTTCTGGCCCATGATCTGGGGGGGGGGGGGGAGACAATAGCTCCCCCTCCTCTAAGAAAGTGTAGGAAATCCAGATTGAGATAGAAGGTGATCCAGCATTTGACATAATCAGATTTTGGATTCACCACCTATGCTATTTGACTGTACTACACAGAAAGAAAATATATTTGGCAGCATTTATTATGGGATATAGGGACAATTTTATGTTGAACCCACCAACTTCTGTGACTACGAAAAGCATTGGGCTGACATCCTTATCATTGGCTTCACTGGGGGTGCCCCCAATGAAGTACATGTGGAACTGCTGTCTTTCTTCCTAATTTGCTACATGGAAAGACAAAAGGAGTGAGAGGTGCTCTCCTTAATGCCACACATAATTGTTTTTGTTGTGCCATTCACTGAAGGACCTCCTTGCAGAAACAGAGATCAGTTTGTCTGGCTTAGATCCCAGCAAATACGAACAAAGGGTCAAACGGAGACTCTAGGTCACACAAGCCATTTGATCCCATAACTTAAACAACAAGGGTTATCTGGTGTTACAGGAAGGACCAACATCTGCCCAGATGTTTTCTGTGAAGGAACTCAGCTCTAATTTTGAAACATCAGAAAAGACCCGCAAGGAATGTTGATGGGGATTCTGTAACATAATTAAGAGACCACAGATGAAAACTCTCTTGCAGCAAAATGTAAATACAGGAAAGACCAACACGAGGCAATCTGACTTTAAAAGGAAAGGGAAAAAAGTTCTTTCCAGCAAAGTCAGGCAAAGTTTGTACCCATAGATGTCAACAGGCTGGTTCGTGAAGATAGAAGGGTGGAAGTTCTTTTATACAAACTAGGGCCTGGTGGTCATCAGAAGTCAGTTTAAAATAGTTTGCCTTTTCCTGTCATTGCTTCTCTTAAATAATAGACACTATCCACTTTTCTTGTCTGCTTAACTGTGCTTCAAATGTTATCTCCATTAGATTACATGAATCCCTCTTAGGCCCTTTTCACACCTTACCTGGTGCCACTGGCGTAACATGGGGATTGCGCGAAAAGCCTCATCCGGGAGGCACTCGCATCCCCTCCGCTTGCCCTCCGCACCAGCTCCGTGCTGGCTGGAAAGAAATGTGAGCACTCCGCCCCTTCCTTCTGCAGCACAGCCGGGTACTTTCCCAGGCTGCGCTGGGGAGGAAGCGCAATGGCCGCATGTCCGGAGCCTCCACATGCAAGGTAAGTGCTTGTGGGCATGGGAGGGATGCGCAATCACACCTCATTTTTGGCAACGAGCTGAAAATGATATAATGTGCGATCGCCCCCTAATGGCCTCGGGAGCGTCACACGATTGCGAGGACATCACGTGGAACGGTCCTCACAATTGTGCGATGCTCCCGAGGCCATTTAGCAACAGGACTGGCATGCGAAAAGGGCCTTATATTTACTTTTCACTACGAGATTGGTTTTTCCTAAATAGTAGAAACGTTTGAAACAAGAATCATTTTTAAAAGTTTGGGGAGACTGTCTTCTGGCCTAATGAGAGAGACATGTGTGTGTCTTGGACTATACCCTCGAGACCAGGGTTCGATTCACTTCTTAGCCATGGAAATCCACTGGGTGACCTTTGGCACATCACACACTCTCAGCCCAAGAAAGCTCCATAATAGCCTTAGAGTTGCCATAAGTCAGAAATGACTTGAAGGCACACAGTA
Source organism: Cyclura pinguis (assembly GCA_030412105.1). Taxonomy (NCBI): domain Eukaryota; kingdom Metazoa; phylum Chordata; class Lepidosauria; order Squamata; family Iguanidae; genus Cyclura; species Cyclura pinguis. The sequence continues at coordinate 92,621,481 of CM059600.1, read as the reverse complement.
ACTACAATAGTAAATTTGGGGCTGCATAGCCTCAAGGGGAGTCCAAAAAAGGCAGGCAGCTGTCTTGATCCTTATCAGTGGCATATTCTCCATCAGGCTTCCATCAGGGACAGGTTATTTGTAAAATTAATGGCTCATGATTGCCTATTAAAGACCAAGCACCTCAAATACATTGGATTACAACAGTGGTAGCATGGACAGCCACACTGTTACAGAAAAAAGTCCACCCACCCCCAGCTACTGGAAGGACTGCTAAGGCCAGAGAGAGCAGAGAATTGAGAGGGTGGATAACATCTTCATCCCTGACAAAATACCCTCACTTTGACCCTGAAAGCCCTAGCTCCACCATAGTATGTGAAAACCACGACTGAGAGGTATAGTTTAATCTAAAGGCCACTATCTGAATGTATATGTCAGTTCAGATTTTTAGATGAAGATTTCATGGCTAACATGGAAGCTCACAGCCATGATGTTGCAGTATTCTCTGCTTTAGAGGTCTGTGTATTTATGTGTGTGTGTGTGTGTGTTTTCCGTCAGTGGGGAATGCTACCAATAACATAAGCTGGAAGGTTCATTTAATGCCAAGAGACTGCCATACAAAGAAGCGTGTTTGACTTCTTGTGGTTCTCTTAGCCGCCAGGTAGGGCTGTTTAGGTTTGTTTCAATGACATCTGACTGTCCTTAATTGCTTTGCTAGAACACCGTGTCCATAAGGGGACTCATTTATAAGCAGGTGGGGAAGTGCTGCCGTGGCTTTTGCGGTACACACTGGGAGACAGCAAAACATTTACTTGTTTTCAGTGTACCGTGCATACATTTATTTACAAAAAGCCCGTTGTAATCTGATTTTGTAAACAGCCGAAATCTACTGGCTGTTATTAATGGACTGTTCCACACATCACTGGCCTGTGCAGAATAAGGTCCCATTTCCCTTTTTCTGTACAAGTAGACTAATTTGGCTTCCTTTTCTTTTCTTTTCTTTTCTTTTCTTTTCTTTTCTTTTCTTTTCTTTTCTTTTCTTTTCTTTTCTTTTCTTTTCTTCTTTCTTTTTTTTCTTCCTTTCCTTCCTTCCTTCTTTCTTTCTTTCTTTCTTCCTGCTAAAGCTCATCCTCCCTTCATTAACAGTTGCTAATTCTTCCAATTACAGTTCAAGAAATTGATACCAAATTCATCTGAGGCAATATTATAGCTGAGATCATGACCCCCCCCCCCCCAAATAAGAGTAAATGATGGAGCATGTTGGTTTTTTGCTGATTTAATTTGTATCTCACATCATCCACAGAACTACTTGGAAAAAGTCAAAAGCAAAGCTGCAAACATGCCATAAAAATACTGTTTTTTAAAAAAGCTTTTAAGACACACACACACACACACACACACACACACACATACCCCAGACACAAATTAAAGAGGCCTAACCTCTGAAATGGATAGCCTTCTGGTCTGTGAGCACAAAACTTGGAGGTAAAAAGTTATAAGTGTTATAATTACTTATAACAAATTACTGTGAGTGGACACAGAAACAGCAACAACTGGCAGAACCCAAGCAGCTATATTATGAGCACTCAGCTTCTTTAGACCTATTAGAAAGAGAAGTAGGAATTTTAATTTCTGAATTGTCATCTTTCTTCATTTTTTCAGTATAATTTTAGCTATTAGGGGAGTTCTTTTGTTATAGCTACAGTGTGATAATTCATAATCAAAAGCCCTTGCCAATCTATGGTAATCTACAGCAAATTACCCTGAAATCTCCCAGCATAAAGTCCAGTCTGCCTTCTGCCTTGACATTGATGATGGGGAAAGCTGCCCTGAGATCCTACATGGACACGTATACTGTAAAAGTTCTCCAGGCAGAACTTCTCTGTGGTTCCCCTGCTACCATCCCCAGGACTCATCTCATCACTGCAACAACCCCCTCCTCGTGACCATTCTTTGGCTGGTGGATAGGGGAGGAGAACAGCGCAGCATCTGACCGTGCTTCAGTAGCCAGATGCGAAATGAGAACATCTTCCACCAAGATCTTTCAGGTTCTTCCAGAGGTCCCAGTACATGATGTTACTGGTCTGCATCTGGCTATGCTGTCTGCCTGCCAATTGAATGGCCATTGGGGATAGCTATTGCAGCTGAGGTTGCCAGATCTCAAGGCCTGGCCAGTTTTGATTCAGTGTTTATGAGTCATCTCCAGGTGGGAGATGAGGTGCTAATTCTCCTGTTCTGGTGTGCTCTACTCCAGGCAAGAGAAAAGACCTGTGTGTATGTCTCCAGCTCTGGTAGTAAAGCTGCTATGGTTTGCAAGATTTGATTTGTTGCTGCAACTTGGCAACGACTATTCAGGAGATCTATGCATTTACTTAGCGTCCTCCTTCCTTCCCAGTTGTTGTGGCACCAGGACTTCACTCTGCTCTGCATCCACCCTCTGGCTGGAAGCAAGTAGGTGAGATTAGATGTTGCTTAAATCATCCTTATCCCATCAAGGGATGATGAATAACCCTATCATTTCAACTTGATCTGGGAACAGCTCCTTTAGCTAAGACTTCTGACTTAATTTCTAAACAGGAAAAGGTATTCTCTCTGTCTGTGTTTGAATGACAAGGTCTGAGCAACTGTGGTTGGTACCTAATGCATAAAATTAAATGGCATCACAAGGAGCCCTAACTATGTCTCAGGTTTTGGCCTGGAAACCTCAGGGCCTTGGACACAGTGACCCAGTGAGTTCAGTCATTGCAAAGGGAAGAAGGCAATACCATGCTCCACAATAACCAAAAACCTACATACCAAGTGCAAGGGAGAATTTCATTTTTGTATGCCACTAATAAGATGCCAGCTCTCCATGCTGAGAAAAGCTGTACCTAGTAGATTTAGCTGATACAACTATGTGAACTTCTTCAAAGAGGAATAGAAAAAAGCCAAGGTTTTGGTTTGGTTTGGTAATAAGGGAGAAAGTAAAACTGACAGATTACCCTAACCCTCATTCTGGGCCTTTTTAAGGCATAGGTGCTGTTACCCTGAAAATTGGGGGTATCTTGAGGACACCCAAACCAGGCTTCAAAAATTAAGGAACTAGCTGAGCTACCGAGCAACACTTGCGAGAGGTCAGGGCAAGGGATCTTCAACCCTATGTCTACGGGGTCAGAACCACACAAGAGTCAGAGAAACAATATAAAATGGTTTTTATTAAAAAACCTAACGGAGGAAGTCGCATACACGTGTTATCAACTATTCTTGCAGTCTTACAAGGGCTACAGAAATAAAGTTTGAAATAAGCGACCAATTGGGAGAGAAGGCATACAGACCTTACTCTAGACGTCCTGGGAGAAGGAGAAGATTAGCGCAGGCACGGTGTAAAGCACCAAGGGGAGGCTGGATCCTGGGCTGGACGAATGGCAGCAGCGGGGCCTCGAGGAGGAGTGGGGACGCAAGTCGTGTTTGCTCTCAGCAGCGTCTAAAAGGCTTGGATGGGAGGTTTCGGTAGCAATGAAACAGGCCCTTCTGTCCGGTCTAGGAGGCTCGCCAAAGAGGCTCTAAAAGTGGGGAATATTTATAGCCAATTTCTATCCTCAGGCCGTGTATCGGCTAGCAAAGTATCATTAATGGGGGACAAGCACGGAATATAATGTTAAGCAAATATCACAACCCCTCCACGGTATTGTTTCTTACTGGTAAGTCCAGATGCGTGATAGGTTTAAACTTCCGAATTGATAGACTTTGATTGTCTAGCTTCGCACAGTTCATCAACGTAGCTTGGGGCTGTGACAGTGTCCAGGAGCGAGTCTATTGTGTCTGCCTAGAGATATGTGACTCGGAACAATAGGTCGGCCTTTTAGCATAAAGGACATTGTCTACGTTCCCATACAGCAGAGAGGGTGGTATTGTTTTTAGGAATTTCCAATTCAAAACCAATTTTGTTTTAACTGAAACTGACCTTTGCTAATCAATATCCAGGTTGGGGAAGCAAGCCAATTGTAGGGGTTCTCTCTTAGGATTACTTTGAGGTGTAACAGTGGGACTGATGGGGCAAAGCCCTTGGGCCATGAGCCAGAGGTGGTCACCTGGAACTGCCTTGTCCTTCCCCTGATTCTCCCTCAGCTATGCTGTAAGCCACAGAAGCAGAGGTGGCAGGAACAGCACCACCATTGGTGAGAAGGAGTTTTGTTCCCACTTGTGTCATCTTGCTGGGCCAGCAGCAGACACAGATCTGGCTGTCGTGATGACATCTCCCCTGCTATTAGGCTTGGTTCTGGATCCTGTGGCTGCAGCCAGGCACTTCTGGCTCCTGGCCTGTTGAAAGCACACTGTAATATAGTTACACATTTGTTGCAGGGGAAATTAATTTCAAGAAACTGATTATTGCAACTAATCATTGTAACTGGGTACTTCCAATTTCTGCACAATCCATAAACTACAGATCCAACAAACAATGAGCAGTGGGCCAAGATGACAGTTTTAGAAGAACCAAAATGGCTTGGTGCCTTGTTAAAACTTTTGAACAAATTTTACCGAAAGAACTAAGTGGCTGTTGGTGCAGATTTCATTCTACTGTTCAGTGTCCAACCCTCAAGAAGAAGGATGATGAAGAAGGATGGATTCTTCTTCAGAGCAGGACTAGAAAGAATATTAGGGGGAAAAAATGATGAGCTGTTGAAAAGGAGATTTCCTGAGTATCATGAAAAACTAGTGAAAAGAATTTCTCTGCATTGCAATTTGGGACATTTTCCCCAAAAGACCCCCATGTGGTTTTTGTGCAGAAAAATCACAAACTGGAAATAGTCTTTGAAAACTGGACAGTTTTCAAGGACTTTCTCATATATCAAAATGAAAATTGCTCACATTACTCCCAGAGACGGCCAGTGGATCCTGGTTCGGCACCCACAAGAGATCCTGTTCATTTCAGAGCAGCTGATGGAGGAGCTTCCTTTGAGAACTAAATTGCTTCCTTTGAGAATGAATTAGTGACAGTTTGTATCCTTACCTCAGAATGAGGCGATGGGGAGTGAGATGGTGGATAGTTGTAGGAAAGCCCTGTGGGGATGCTTCGAATTTCATTGGCAAAAGAGGAACATGTGTGTTCTGTACCCATGAAATGCTGACTGAATGTTGATAGGGAACAAAGGCCATTTCTGCACTGGACTGTTATAGTGCTATTATTCCACTTTGAACATCCTATGGAATCCTGGGGTTTGCAGTTTAGGGAGGGGCCTCAAAGAAACCCCAGGATTCCACTGGATGTTGAAAGTGGAATAATAGCACTATAACAGTCTAGTGTGGAAATGGCCAAAGTGAAAACTCAGTGAGAGAGGAAAAGAGAAATAGAGCAGGGGCACTCAAACTGGTGTCCATCAACCAGTGCTGGTCCTGGTACAGTACCTTCTTCCAGTAAAGAAAGAAACAACTGTAGCCAATTGGCACAAATATGGTACCCATCTCTGACACATTGGGTTAAAAATTCTGGTCTCGCAGATCAGACAGCCTAAGAAGCATGGATATACAAAGCTAGGAAAGGAGGGTGGAGGGAGTGAGACACAGCTATGAAAGCACCCATTCATTCACCATCGGGGGCAGCTTCTTACCCAGAAAAGCTTTGGAAGCTCCCCATCACTACTCCCCACACACCAACATGCACATGTAACAAGGGTCCCACTTGTTGGCTCTGAGCAAGGTATTTGCCAGGGGAAGGAAACAATTCAGAGTGAGGATTCCTAGGCTGAACATGCCCATTCACATAACACCTGTGCAGAAAGTTCTCAGAGATGGTCAGTGGATCCTGGTTCAGCACCAGGAGAGATCCTGCTCAACTTAGAGGAGCAACAGGAAAGTTAAGAATGGATTTGTCACCTCTGCAATAGAGGATCCACTAGCTGGCCCTGAAGATTATGATGTAAAACAAAATCAGTACCACATGCCAAGGCTGTATGTGTGCATCAGCTGATTTACTTACTTACTGCTATTAGAACCACTGCAAGATATTAGTGTCATTGGCACATGTAGACACTTCCTATCATTGACATAAAAGAGCAGTACAACACTCCTTACAAAACTTCTGATTAAAGTTGTGTGTGTGTGTGCGCGCGCACACGTGTATGCCTTCAAGTCGCCTGCCAAATACGTTGACCCCATTAATCTCATAGGGTTTTCTTTGTCAAGGAATACTTAGAGTTGGTTTTGCCAGTTTTTTTCCTCTGAAATACAACCTACAGCATCTGGTATTCATTGATGGTCTCCCATTCAAGTACTAACCAGGGCTGTCATTAAAGATGTGCTAAGTTCCACTCATGGAACTTCTGGAAATGTGCTTTTCAGTGACTCACAACCTGGCCTTTGCGAATTTTTGAATTAAATGGAGGGGGGGTGCTTTTTTCGTGCCTGATGATTTATCCATCATCACAAATTTAGGGCCAAAGTACAGGTAGCTTCAGCCAGCCACTGTTAGTTTGAAAAAAAACCAGAACTTCCTTTATTCATCTAATCAATTCTCTTTTGTTGTAATATCATTGAAGCATTATCAGTTTTCTTTGATCAAACATTAGAGGCCATGGCCACCCCATAGCCTGGAACATTATTTTCAAAAGGTAATTCACTACCTGTTACTCTTTTTTTTTTCCAAAAAGACTTTATTTAAGGAGTAACACATTACTGATGTATTACTAAGGTGTGATTTTTGTGTTGCTTTTTAAAATATGCTTAAAAATATAAAAATGGTGGCAAACCCCCCACAGTGTCAACCCAAAGCAATGATTCAGGAATACTGCAATGAGTAAATGTTACCCATTACACTTAAAAGAACAATGGTGTTTAAAAAATAGCATATGTATTATCTTGTTAACCCCTTGCCCAAAATAACCCATGACCTCCAAGTTCAATCATTCTTAATGAGATAAGAAAAAAAAGGTAGTTCCTTCCTGTTCCACATAGAAATGTCAAGTGGGCTAGCAGTTGAATCATTCTTTAACCATTGCCACTTTTAATTCTGGGAGGGAGATGTTCCCTGGGCTCACCCTTCAAAAACAGACAATAAGGCTGTGGTCAGATGGCAACAGATAAATTAGACCATGCCTCTCACCTCCACACTGTTCACCTGCACAATGGTGAAGGCAACAACAGGGGTGACCTTTTTTGGTCTTGTTGCCACCTTCACCATCTTGTATGCCCTTCTCTCTCTTTCCCACCACCCTCAGCAGTACCTTTGGTGGGAACATGGGAGAGGGCCTTCTCAGCGGCCATCTCCAGGCTCTGGATCTCCCTTCCCAGAAAAATTAGATTGGCACCCTCCCTCTTTCTTTTGGTAGACAGTAAAGACAGTAATTCTGTTTAGGCAGGCACTTGCTGATTGTCCGTGTAAGGCCCATTCCCACCCACCCCAAATATTGTGCTGGATCTTGCTAAGTGTTGTGCTGGTGAGTATGTAAAAGTGTGTGTGTGTGTGTGTGTGTGTGTGTGTGTGTGTGTGTTTAGTGAAGTGTGTTTTAATCCAATTTTATTATTTTGATTGTTTTACATTTTGTATCTTGTGGATTGTTAATGATATGTTTCTCAATTTGTTGTAAGCTGCTTTGAGTCTTGGGGAAAAGGTGGTGGTGGTGGTGATGATGATGATGATGATGATGATGATAGTGGTGGTGGTGGTGGTGTGAACAGCATGGTAGTGACAGATGTGGTCTTGTCCAACCGTCACTATCTGATGACAGCTATTTTTCTTCCCCAAAGATGATGTTTTGTCAGGGGGCTCAGGGCGGCCTGCTTGTCACTCTGCTTTCTCTCCCCCACCACCCTGTTGCCACCTCCCAGTGTCTGCCTAATTGCAGGACCAGCCCCATTAGACATTGCGCTCTGGAAGAAGTTCAGTTCATCTTGAAAAACGAGTTCCTACTCAGTAGGGGAAAAAAATGCTTCCTTACACATTGGGCATGGCATCCCAGAAAGGTTGTTACATGATGTTTAAAAGAAATTATGTCCAACAGAGCAAAAGTCATCTGGGCATGGAGGCTGTTGTGCCACAATTCAAACAAAGAATGGGTGCATCATGTTTGCCCATCAATACCGGCTCTTTGGAGCAAGTCAACTCTGTTGTTTGTGAGGTAATAAACATACCGAACCTTTCTCGCCTATGTGATGAGTTCCTCAAGTGTTCAGCCTTCGAAACAAATCATGCCACTGCTGCAAACTCTGGGCAGAACATTCCTGCTGTGCACCTGAATGCATCTGTCACTGCCCATCATAACAGCTCATTGATTTCCGCAGACGGTTCGTCTAATGCTGGATGGCAGATGAAAAAGTGAAGAGGAAGTCAGCAGTGTGAGGGTTAAAAGAAGACACAGTGAGCTGGCTCTGGGATGGCAGCACAAGCAGTGCATGCTTGACCACTCCTAGGCTGTTCTTTGCTGGCTGAAGGCACACCTTGTTTGGTCATGCTCTGCAAACAAAGCCCAGCAAAATACAAACACAAGGAGGCACACCAAGCAGGAGTTCTGTCCCTCCAGTAGTGGCTATTACCAGTGTCATTTTCTTTTGTGAACTGGTCCAGGCCAAAGTTCAGGCTGTGACATGGGATTCTTCAGAGCTGGTCTTCTGAAGTGAAGCTTTAGCAAGTACAAGCATTAACTCATCAGTTTTCTTTAGACACAGCATGTTTTCCTGCTGTGAGATTGTGGAGCTGGCAGGACATCACTGTCTACAAGGAATGACTTCCATTTGGGCTTGGTGCCAGGTCAGACAGGAATCCAAAGTGTTTGCTCTTTGGCATGTATTGTGGCAGCAAATCTTAAAGTGTTTCCCTTTCTCTCCCCATGTTCTCTCTCTCTCCCTCTTTCTGTCTCTCTCTCAGAGAGGGGGCAGCATGAACAGATTTGTGGATGGGAAGATGGCAAACCAGGGAAAACAAATCACCACATAATCCATTTGCTCTGCACTTTCTTCATTTGTCATTCATAAGATGAACTATTGTTTGTGTTACAGCAGCTCCTACAGGCAGCAGGCCCCACCATGTTAGGTACTGTGTGGATTTATAGGGAGAAACACATGCTGTGTTCCTCTAAGATGTTTATAGCAGACAGAAAATGGAATGAGATGGGAATCAGGGAATGAAAGCAAGTTAGGAAAGTTAGGAAACAGAATCAGCCTTAACTACCAGGTCGTGTCTGGCTGCTGCCCTTGGTAATGTTCAGTCTTATTGTATTATTTCATTTTACTTTGGTTTTCCAATATAGCAGCTCCCCAAAGAACATGCTGTTATTTTAGTTCAATTCAGTTCTGTTTCTGTACAGATTGATTGTTTCTGTCCACATTTGTAATGGCCACTACTCAGATCCTCCCAGCTTCCCTATCATGATTTTCTGTTGCTCATAGGAATGACCTCACTTTATAGGTCATCAGCACTTTAATCTAGAAATATACTTTGATCCCATCTCATCTTAGAAGCTAAGCAGAATCAGCCCTGGTTAGTACTTGGATGGGAGACTGTCAATGCATGAATGGTGCTGGAGGCCATATTTCAGGGGAAGGAACTGGCAAAACCACAAGTATTCCTTGTGTGGGTCACCGTAAGTCACCATGGGGTCACCATAAATAGTCAACAAGTGACTTGAAGACATATATTGACACATTGTTTTAATAACAACAACAACAACAACAACAACAACAACAACAACATTATTTAAACAACAACAACAACAACAGCAACAACAAATCAGATACAGAAAGTAGATCATGTCTGGACTGACTCAAGTTTACAAGATTTTTCAGTGCCAGACATTCCAGGTAGTGAGGTAACAGATAAGATTATGAAATGCCTGCTAAATGGCTGTATTCTACCTATTGTTGTTGTTATGTGCCTTCATGTCATTTCTGACTTTGGCAACCCTAAGGCAAATTTATCACAAGGTTTTCTTAGGTCTGAGAGTGTGCAACACATCCAAGGTCACCCAGTGGGTTTCCATGGTTGAGCGGGGAATCGAACCTTGGCTTCCAGGCTTATAATCCAATCCTCAAAGCACTCCACTACCTTAGCTGTCTATAATTCCCTTAAACGTCCCCGAACCAAACTAGCTCCATAGTGAGTCCTTGATTTTAAATTTTAGTCAGGTAACCTTTTAACAAAAGCCTGAGATAGAGCATGGGGTTGCCAATGTAGGACTTTCTGATGTTGTTCAACTCCATCTGCCATCATCCTTCAACACTGGCTATGCCGGCTAGGAGTTGCAACTCAACAATCTCTAGAAGGCTATATTAGCCTGCCAATAGTGTACAGCTTTATCCCAGTTCGTTGCCTGGATTTTCTCTAAAGGTTCTAGCCAGTTATAATTTGACGAGATTGCAGAGAATTATACATTTAAAATTCCTAGCCCTTCCCTAGGACTTCATTTCTTAGAATTCCACAAGAGAGCAAATGATGTTAGAGCAGATGAAGCAGTTGAAACCAAAGTTAAGAAGATCTGACTTAAAAAAAAAACTCACAAAAGCAAATGGTTAAAAACAATGTAGGATAAATATACTTACATAAAATGAGACCCCTGGAAACGTGCATGTGGTTTCTAGTACCAACAGCAGATATTTTGGTTGCTATTATAAATGTAAGCCAAAGTGATAAGCAAACCAAGATTGGGAGATTTGCTCGTTGCTCAAGATGAGCTGAATTCCATGCTTTTGGAACCAGGCACTGTACCAGAAGTGGATTTGACTGCGACTTCTGTTGATGTCACTTTGGTGAGACAGCTCAGCAGTGCACTTCAAAGGACATCTCTCTCAACAAAAAGGCCAGGGGACATATGCCTGATTCTTAGAAAACTACATGATGGTGTTGCTAGAGATAGAATGGGCAAGAGGAAGGAAGATTTCAGTGGAGGTTAACTGTGCTGTCAGGATAGCTAAGGGTTCTGTTTGGGACTGGGATTTCTAGAGGAAGAAGTCACAGTAGTGGGCTTACAGAGCAGGTTAAATGGATGCTGTCAACTGTCATACTGTGATGAGAGTTTACTGGGTATGCCTATGAGTAAAGAAAGTGCAGATACTCCAGCAGACAAGGAAATATTAATGACTCAGATCTTTCCTTATCTCCTGATATCTTTGCATTGTAAACTTTGACACGTGGGTGGACTGTGAATGAGGAAAATTCTGGATTGTAAATAGTGCAAAGGTCACCTGAGCCATGAGTCTACCAGTAACAGAGATGACTCTAGGAATGAAGTCCTGTTGGTTAGGCTTAATTATGGTATACCCATTTAATGAACTGTTGAATGGTTAGTCTAACATATAGATAAATCCCATTGAATCAGTACGTCTACTCTTTTTGAGGGTAATAGGAGTATTTGAAATTACTCACCTGTTTTTCAGTGGGAATGAAACCTCTCAGCAGAGCTTCAGCTCCATTTTATTGGCCCTCATCCAGCATGTTCAGCATCCAGGCACTGTTCATAGCCCACCTGGCTCCAATAACAGGACAAGAAGATCTGAGTATTGTCAGCATACTAATGGCTCCCAGCTTCAAAATTCCTACTAACTGCATTTGGCAGCTTCATATACTATAGATATTAAACAGCCTGAGGATAAGATGGAATCCTGCGGTGTCCTCCAGATTCATTGCCATTGGACTGAATATTAATCCCTCGCTACCATACTATGGAACCAGCTCTGCGGATAGGAGCAGAACCACCATAACACAGTGCCTGTCTCACTGAGCTGGTTCAGTCAAATACCATGATCAATGCTGTCAAATGCTACATAGAGCTCCAGGACAATCAACAGGATAGCTTCCCTCCTTTCATCCAGACTAGGTCATTCACCAGGGAAACCAATGCTATTTCAGTTCCACATGTTGGCTTGAAACAAGTCATAACGGAATCCAGATAATCTGCTACTTCCAAAAGTGTCAAGCAAAATGGTATATTAGCAATGGAATCATAGTTCTTATGTATTTCTTGGTCTAAAGTGATCCTCTTGAGGAAAGGGCACTCCAAAGTGGCAACCACCACCTCCTGATACAGTCAAGCATTTCTGACCCCCAGAGCCCACCCAGTCAATCCTCCACTCACCCATGTCAATATGGGAGCCAAGGGAGGAATTTCTTTTTGTTCCATGATGTCATTATTTAGTCCAGTAAGACTGACTACATGTGTCATTGCATCATTACCCCTCGACCTCTCATTGTGTATATTGTTAAATCTCAAGTGTGCTGTATGACTTTAAGCTAGGCTCTTTGAGTATTTTCCCATGCAGTATTGGAAACTTTTTTTTTCTTTTTCTTTTTGGTCATTACAATGAATTGGGCTGAGAAGGAACAAGTGACTTCAGTGGATTTGGGGCTGCTTCTGTCTTATTCTGGACACACTACTTGGTAGGAATACAGATTTTATCATAATCTCACCAGTGTTTCTAGCACTGCAAGCATCTGTCATAGCAATCAATGGGGGCCAGTTTCTTCTGTGGAAGAGAGAAGTATAGTAGAGTAGGACTGTGAAGAACATTACCCAGGAGAATAGGGAAACAATAAGATGCTGTGTAGTCTCTTTTCCAGTTTTGGAAGGGTGTTATCCTGAACACACCTCGTGGAGAAGTCCTGAAGCTTCAGGGGGCTAGTATACCTTAATCTACCAGACTAACTGAGGATACAGTAAAAACAAAGAAAAAAGGAAAGAAGGAAGGAAGGAAATTGAAGATTTATTGTAACCAGTCCTATAAGGTTGACTAGAAGCTTGCCACTCTTTGAATATATGTATGTGTGTGTGTGTGTATACATACATACACACACACACACACAAACGATGCAACCAAAATGATGGACATAAGACTCATTCACAGTAGTCAACACATTCTCCTTTGCATTTAATTTGAATTAGAAAAACCTAGCCAATAAAGCAGGAATTTGGCTCAAATGTGGAGTGAAACCAGATATATAAATGGAGGCTGTTTCTTACCACAAATGTCTCTTGAGCATCTTAACACAGCAGGAAAAACTCACAAACAAATTCATGAAAAGCAGGAATGCGTTGATTGTTCCATGGCTTGGAAACTGGTAGAGAATAAATTATTTTTCTGCTCTTGCCCTTCGGGGTGGATTTGTTGTTTCATTTCATGTTGATTTTAGGGGTCTGTATGATATTATTTGTCGCTGTTGGAATGCACACATTCTTTGCTTGTTTTTCTTTCTAATGGATTGCTTCTACTTTAGATTCGTATTGGACTCCTGTTATTTATTTACCATTAGTTCAGGAGAGAGAATTGCAAATTATTGAAACTGTGGCCCAGTTCATGCAGACAGTTGCTGCTTCACTGTGATCTTGTCCATGGGAAATGGTACCCAGCAGCCAGTAGGCCTGGTGGATTACTGGAAATCCCCATGCTCATGCTCTTTTCATTGGGAGTGTGAAAATTCAGCATGAAATCCCTTGGACCCGGTAGTTTGCAGTTATAGGTGATAGCAACCATGAAAAATCATGTATTAACTATATATGTGTCCTTGTATACGTATTATTAATCAACACAGAGTTATCAGTGGATTTTGCCTGACCAAAATTTCGGCTGGAGTTCAACATTTCTGCATAGAGAAAAATATGTAGGGTATCTTCAGGGAGCCTTCACATAAGAGGGACTTTGCTGTGTACTTCATCAGGAATTTGCCTCTTAGCATATAGTACCAAGGAGAGAGATCATGTCCCTTGAAGTGCATTGAGGAAGGCAATAGTTCCACAGGTATGGCTTTTTGAATTACAGATTTCATTGCTGTTATAGCTGTGGCAGAGATGGAGAACCTTTCATCTATGGACCAAATCTGTTCCAATGAACTCTCCAAAATGGTACCCTTTCACACTAAACAAATATAACACATTACAAAAAAATATCCACTTTAATTGCCATGGCTACATTGTGTGGAATACCGGGATTGGTAATTTGGTCAGAGGCACTGGAGGAACTCACTGGATGAGAATTCTAAATGCCTCCCCCTAAACTGCAAAACAAGGATTCCATAGGATAGAACCATGGCACTTAATACTGCATCACAGTACTATAACTGTGTAGTGTGTAAGGCCCCCTGGTCATCCAAGGTGGACATGCTGCTTTCCCAACATCCTATCCTCTTGCCTTTGTTCATCATTCTTTACTGCTTACCCATTTTTTTCCTCTTTCTGCAGATACTTTTGTGGCTCAGAAAACTGACCTTCTGCCACACATTCTGGCTCATTTTCTGTATTTGGAATTCATGCATTTTCAGATATCCTCAGGCAAGCTGGAATACATGGAGGGGAAACAGCCCATGTTCCCATTATATCAGATAGTCTTCAGTTGGGTCTTTCTAGGCTGTGTGGTCCATTTCCAAGTCAACACAAGGCTCTTCTACTGGTTCAGTCATGGCTAAGCATCCTTAAAGAAACAAGTATTCTAAGGAAAACTAGAGGAGGGGGATGGAATGATACTTGGGGATCTAGCACTGAAGGGCAGGTGTGTGCGGAGACGGCAAAGACACACCTACACCAAATAGTGATGCAAAGACCACAGCTTTATTGCCAGCATGTGCCACCTAGATATCTGATTGGCTGTTCCTTCTTGGAGCCCACACGAAGCACATGGGCCTCTGGGAAGGAGACTGGCATGCAGAGGGAAGCTCCCTACCATGCCTTACTGCCTCGCAGGCTTTCAAACCAGCCTTACCAGGTAAGTCTGGAAACAGAGCTTCCTCAGCCTGCTTGGGCATGACTAAAGCTCTGTAAAGCTCTGTAGCTTTTAAGGTGAAGAAAGAAAGATGGTTTCCTGTCTGTGCTTTTGTCTGCTTGGGCTGTTGAAATACTGAGTTGTGCCACTAGAAAGTTGGCTTGTGCATAGACTACCTGATTTATTGGTTCAGCCCCAGGTTACTGCTTCAGACAATGACCAGCTTCTGCACTGGTCCTCAGAAACGATCGGCTTCAGTTAGGGTCCCAAATTCAAGTGAAAATTTGGAAATCCAAAGATTCATGCCTTCCCTTCACTATTGTAGAAAAATACAAAAAGTGAATCTCCACCCACCCACTTTCTCAGAACTGGATGATAGAGTAGGCAATCATAGTGGATCATTAGGAGTTATTATACCTGAAAAATTTCACAGAGCAAACAGTTTTGTGTTACCTGGGCTTACATGCTTACATTACAAATTTCATATTATACTATCAGATATTATATGTTAGCATGCCTTTTACTAATGCTGCCTTTAAAGGGGCAGAAATGGCTTGCCTTTTAAAAACACTATTGTGTGTTTTTCTTCAAAGTAAATAAGGACAGCAAATGCTGATGTCTCTGATGATTATGGGGTAGTGAATCTGCTCTGAGTCTTAGTCCAAATTTTGAAAGAGCTAGCCAAGGTGCTGAATTCTATCCCCCAAATAGATTCAGGACCTTGGATATCTCCAGACTGAAACGCAGACCAGATTTGCCACCCCACTGACATAGAAGCCACCCAGTACCACTGGACATGCATGCTACTGAGCTGTGCTTTGTGTGCTGACAGCTTTTGTCTCTCACAATCTGTATTCCTTCTGAGTAAACATGCCTGGAACTGAAATTAACTTCCTGTGGTATATAGGAATAGGTATATCCTGTCCTATGGGTACTGAGTCATGTTTTTCTAGCAGTGCTTTCAAAGAAGGAGGAGGAGGCAGTCCTCACCTCCATACCCCATAATATGGATGTTTGTGTTTTTAATCATTCAAATTAAAAAAAAAATGAAATCAAAGGAAGCACTGGATTTCCCACTTCCTCTGATCTCTTTGATAATGCAAAAACTGCCCAGTTAAATCTTGGCAAAAATAGCACCAAAAATAGCATCAGCATAGATCTGAAATATTATTGCCTGTGGCAATGTTAACAAAGTGTGGGAGACTGCGGGAAAATAATAACAAATATTGTATTCATCCAGAGAGAGATGACAGGCAGAATTTTGCAAGTGGACAATTTTGTACAAAGGGCTCAAACAACTTGTATTCAAGTAATTTAAACTCAGCATGATTGGAGTGTTCTTAACATTCTAGTTCAGGCTAGTTATAATAGTGTCTAAAATTGATGAACATATCATGAATGCCATGAAGTGCGTAAATCTCCTCTTGTGACTTTTCCACATTTCAGTTTCAGGGTGCAGTCTCTAATAACAAGAGTTATTTCCAGCATTGTCTGCCTCTTTGGCACTTTGGAGTCTCAGCCAGTGTTCCAGACTAGGCCATTTCCTTCTGACACTTCAAGGGCTTGGCAGTGTGGGTAAAACTGTTACTGATGGAAGTCCATTTTGCCATTGTTCTGCTCAATGCAAGAAGATGGAAGAGAGGGACGGACATCTTTGATAAGGCTCATGATTGGTCAGTATCGTGCTGCTTCTCCCTTGCCTCCATGCATATCCTTGCCCTATATATACTCATATTAGATATATATGTTGAAGGTGTTGCCCTGAGCAACCCTCTTGTGCCTTCAATATGAGGAGAAGATCCATGTACTTGAGGCCCCTGTATTTTAAAGACCAGTGCAAAACATGAAGAGCAACTGTGTCGCATTTCCCCAAGTCATTGATTAACCCATCAATGAACTCATTCTTTTAGAATAAATTTAAACTAGTGTTATCCGAACAGATGACCATGTTATACATTGGCCAAAAACCTTTTCACCAGATTTAATATTTAACCTTTGAATCAGAGAGCAATTTTCTTTTGTCCTATGGAAAACAAAGAGAGAAGGAGCCAGCCTGGTGGAATGGTGTAGTAGACTGAACATTGGATTAAAGCCATTTCTGCACTAGACTGTTATACTGCAATTATTCCACTTTCAACATCCTATGGAATCTTGAGGTTTGCAGTTTAGGGAGGGGCCTTAAGACTCTACAGTCCAGGGTACCAATCTCTGCTCAGTCACTGGAAGACCCTGGGTCAATCACACTCTTTCAGCCTCGTGGGAAGGCAAAGGCAAACCTCCTCTGAGCAAATCTTGTCAAGAAAAACCCATAATAGGTTCTCTTTAGGGTTGCCATAATTTGGAAATGCCTTGAAGGCACACAACAACAAACACAGACAGAGAATCAGAGAATCTATCTCACTGTGTTTCAGTTTTGGCTTTTACCTAATTAATAGTTGCTGGATTTGTCTGAGAAAAAAAATTGAAGCATTGGTGATTTTTTTAATAGCAGGAATGCATCCATTTTGTCTCAAACCAATCTTATTGTTATTCATTGTAATCAGGTCAACTTCTACTTATGGTAACCCTGTAGCTGAAAGACCTCCAAGATACCCTCTCATCAATAGCCTTGCTCAAGTCCTTCAGCCTTAGGGCTGAGGCTTCCTTGATTGAATCTATCCACCTGTAGTGCTGCCTTCCTCTTTTCCTACTGCTCTCACTTCACCAAGCATTGTCATCTTTTTTAGAGATTTATGTCATCTCATGACATGGCCAAACTATTATAGCCTCAGTTTGGTCATTTTGACTTCTAGGAAGCATTCAGACTTGAGTTGCTTTTGGACCCATTTGTTGGTCATTTTGGCAGTCTAGCCACTGTTAAATAGGTGAATCATCCCTGTGCCACAGTTTATTATTAGCCAACTTATTATGGGTGATAAGTTGGCTAATAATATGATTGGTGACAGGTGAATAGTCTCACCTTTCTGCATTATCTATGCACACCTCATCCATCAGAACTATTCCAAGACATTTTGCTACCTGAATCAAAGAACCAAATGGTATCTTCCTCTCTTCCACATATAGTAACTGACTGGAATGCCTGTTGAGTCTGGCTATAACACTATCAACATGACAGTGTCCTCCACCTCACCTGAGGCCAGCAGGCTAACCTAGCAGATGCAGGCAGGCCAAATGCATGCAAAGCTGTGTTCTTCCACACCTCACCCTCTCTCCCAGTCCCTCAGTTCAACTGCCTGTAACGGCTGCCTCACTCCACCTAAGGATAGGGCTGATCCTGTCACTTACTACACAGTATACAACCCACCCTGTTCTGCCATTAACTATTCTCCAATAAGCATTCTTCTGCTATTAAAAATAAAGAGTAATAATTTGATTCATCTTCTTAGATGTACGTGAGCACCATAAAACTTTTGTAAACACAATTCTGAGAGGTTTTAGACATTCATTTCTTTCATATGCTCCACCAAGCTTAAGTCTAGATCTAAAAGACCATGTCTGATGATAAGCAATTCAACATTTGAGCACTTCTTTTTCATAGGGGTCATTATGGTTGACATCAGCAGCTGAAGTGTAAGAAACAACAGTTGCAGAAGCACTATGAGATACTGACTCTTCTGTACATTTGCAGAGAACAGAGGATTCAAGAGGGACCCAGTCATGGCACTGCAGTTATGGAAAATCCTTGCTGAGGAAAGCCTTCCATCAAGAACTGAAAAGCCTTTAGGGCTTATGAGACAATAGCCATTTTGTGACCATGAACTCTGCTCCTCTGGTGACAGTTTCCTCACTATACTGATCAAAATAATTTTTAATAGCTGTGTGTACAAGTGGACACCCAGTCCTAGTTTTTCGACACCTGTAGAGACAAAGGAGCACACACTATTTAATTCATCAAGCAAGAACACAGATTTAGATTAGAAGCTACACTCCACAAAGTCAGCATACAATGGCTGGCATCCTATTAGTGATATACATACATGTAAGATGTGCTATGCATATGGGGCAAATTATTTGACATACCACAACAGCCTTACTCTGTTGACAGTGCTGGAAGTAGGATTGCAGATGCAGCGATGTTGAGTGTTGTAGTTGTGCATTGTGCATTGTGATTGTGCATTGTACCCTACAGTTGCACAATGGCACAAAGTCATTAACATATGTTGCAAAGTGTTGCTGTTCTGCACGGGGGTTGTGTAGTGCTGGTGCAGTATATCTCTACATGCAGATATCTACACTACACTTAGGGGAAGTTGACCTGCATCCACTATATGTAAATAGTTTTGCAGGTCTTTATTTATTCCCCGAGATTTTTTCTGCTCAGTCTTAAGGTTGGATTGTATATAGTAGACAGCTTCCTCTCATGAACCATTTGAATTAGAAGATGAATACCCAGCAGGTTTGTTTTTCTCCACAGAATAATTCCTGTGCATCACTTTGCTTGCTGGATATGCTAGGATAACTTTGTGCAAAAATCTCTTGGTTCAATTATTCTTCCCGACTGTCCAGAAACCTGTTTTTGATCTGGGAACAAGTCACATTATTTCTATCCCTATTCCATCACTCCACTTCCATGGCATGTAGACCACATCTAGGGAATCACTTCTGTGGCCACTGATGCTCACAGTGATGAGTGAACCAAAAGAGATTAATTCCTTGCTGGTCAACTGTGGAGAGGCATTAACTGGGCAATGGGTCTGAGCTTGTCCCCTGAAATAACAAAGGGTCTAGGAGATATGAGAACTGGTTTATATTCTACAAGCAGCAACTTAAAACCTCTGCAGGCAGAAAATTTAGAATGGAGCAAAGAAAGAAATAATGTATACAGTAGTGGGGAAAGTGATTGCTAAGGAAACATTCCATTTGGCAATGTGTCAGACATATTAATAGCACCAACAGTGTTAGTTCAGTAGAAATCTTTAGAAAATAATGAGAGTGACAAAGAGATACTTTGGAGCAGAAGGCAAGGATCTTTTCTGTAGTTATTTCATAGCCTGAGATTCAGCTATGCTGACATTGTGGTTCCACTAAGAAATGCCGCATATCACCATAGTATTATGGGCCTGTACTTTTTGTACATGATGGTTGACTTATGATCTCTGCTTGTGACGTACTGTAATCTGGCTTTTCTTTCTTCTGAAGGTTGGGTAATATCTAGAAAAAACTGCTTCAGGACAAGTGGCTTACTTGTGCAGCCTTTTCCACCATTTTAGGATTCTAATCTAAATATAATTGCTAACCTCAGGTAGAATAGACCCAATAAATCAACTGCTGAATGTGAAATCTACATTTGTGTAATTCCTATTAATGGAAAGTGTTTAGTCCAGCTGAGACTAGCAATTAAATTTAACTTTCTGTGTTTTCCACCTCCCTTTTGGCTTTTCATCACTGAGTAATAGAGACTTTCTAAAAAATGACATTGTGGGCCCAATGATTCTATGTTCTGTTTTAATAAAGCTGGATGATTTCTTTGAGATACTTCTGCAAATATGCAGATATCTTCTTTATTCGAATCCAGCCTGCTCCAACACATATCAGTATATTCCTGCCTCTATACAGTTTGCTCTCAGCCATGTAAGACGATGTCCAAGTAGGCAGTTGATATTTATTTGTTAATTAGTTATTGTTAAATATTTCTACCCTACTTCATATTTTAAGGTTTCCGACTAGTTTAAAGTAACATCAATGCAAACTATTTAAACAATGTAAAATTTAAAAGAAACAATATATAACATTCTAAAAACACATTAAACAATTTAGCCATTGTTCAAAATGTTAAAATATTTTACAACCATGTATGTATAGATATTTACTTATACATAAATCTACTTATTTTTATTTATGCATGTATAAAATTGTTTCTAAGGCTGGGTATATTCACAAATTTTATATTTGCAAAATCCTTCATTTCTCTGAGTGCAAGCTTCTGTGGGCTTGTGTTCACACTGGGTTGCAAACACGGCAAACTTTATCCCCCAAAAGCTTGTGTGAACATTTGTAAGCAGTTTTTCGTGATTTGCACATTGTTGTATGCATCTTTTCTAGAGAGCAGACTTTTCTGAGTACCTTTTCCCAAATAATTTTTTTAATTATTTCCTCAATATGTACATTTTTCTGCATTAAAATGTGTGTTTTTCTTTTTTCTGTATATTCTGCATAAATATATATCCTTTTTTCTTCTTTTCCTCTTGCATTGTGAATTCAAAATTTTGGAAAAGTGTGGATTTGAGCAAAATTATACACAGCTTGCTTAACAGTTTGGAAGGTCCAGATCTAGTTCAGAGTTCCACATGTGCTGCACAGCAATAGTTGCCCTCATGCTCAATCCATGACTGATAGAGAGTGGAGGAGGTATTGGAGAAACATCAGGCTATGTTCCTATAGCCAATGCAGATCAAGGACATCTTCTGTTGAGATTCCATTGAGATCCTGCTGAGATCTTTAATCTGCAGTACTTTTGAGGACGTAGCCAGATTCTTCACCCGTCCCACTCCCCATTGTCCACTTGTAACAGATGGCAGAGAGGTCTGTCACACTTTAACTGTGAGTCAGGGGGCATCCATTGTTGTGGAGGGTGGGAAAGAATACCAACTTTTGCAACAAAAGAAGATATATGCAACTGTAAGGTGTAAGGTGCACTAACACCTGCATTTGTCACTAACAGGATGCCAGCCAATGTGTGTCCTCCTCCCCCGCCATGAATTTTTTTCTCAACAGAATCACTAGGGTGTCAGTGGCAGCAGAGATACTAGGTTGAACATGGATCCCAGAACCTATATACCTACCTCCACAACTCTGCAAGATCTCTTCATTGATATACAAGGACATGACTTATACATACACAGGCTCTGAAAATATAAGGCTATATCCAGCAGTAATCCTAGCTAGTGTAAATCTACTGAAGTGACCCACTGGCTGGTCACTGCTATCCTGACTCCCATAGGTTTAAGTGGGTCTACTCAATAGTGGTAGCATTGGATTTGTCTTTGTTATTTTTAGGTTCTCCAAATTTTAAGACTTAGATCCAGTCATGCTTTGTGCCTTTTCTACATGCTCCCACGCCCAATTTTTAAAATGAACCAGTTCACAAAACATTAGGTGATGCTGGATACAATGCAGAATATTTCTCAATGATTATGTTCTGGGAACATATTACTGAGGCAGAGACACTTCACTTCCAGAGTTAGGGAGGGGCCTTTAGAATTCTCAGCCGGAGAGCTCTTTGGCCTCAATAAACTGCAAACCCCAGAATTCCACAGGATCTTGAAAGTGGAATAATAGCACTATAACAGTGTAGTGCAGAAAGGCCCATAGTTGCTGATTACAGTATATTAGAAAACTGCAGAGTTTTGTGCATAGATCAAAACACCCCATTTGTATTTCAGCTTCAGCAAATGTTCCTTATCTAAAATCCTTGGCCTAGTCACAAACAGCCTCATCCACCATTCTTTCTGTTATTCTCAATGGCTGTGTACAGATGATTGTTTCCGTGGAGCAGTGGAAATGACTCCCATTTGCTCTAGTGGCAGCCCTAATTCTGCTTCAGTAGCTAAGCAAACCGAGAAGTAAAATGAATGAGAGGGGGGGCCTTGTTTTTCTTTTTTTTATAGAGGAGAGGAGCAGCCTCCCTTAAGCACAGGTGATGGTGATGGTAATAGTGACAGTCATGGTGGATCTGTCCTATTTTATTTTATTTAAACAATCTGATACTGAAGCATATGGTCCAAATACATTTTCAAACAAATGTTTTCTTGCAATGGTGGGTGTAGCGTAAGGATTAGGTAGCCATGGTTTCCTATTTTTTTTCCAAATGGAAAACCACAAGCTGTCATAACTTATTTTAATGTATCTATACATTGTAAAATATAAACACCGTACGTTTTTAAAAACCGTTTTATCATTTTAAATGTTTGACTTTACATTGTTTTATTAGTATTGTTAATGGTTTAATTCTATTTTAATGTTGCCTTTCTGTATGTGGTCTCTTGTGATCTATTCCAGATCTATGATTCTATTTTTTTGATTATGTTGTTCTCATTTTTATTGGTGATCTACCTGGAGTCCCAGTCTTGGAGAAAAGGCTGGGTGTAAATACAGATCATTGTCATTGTCATCATCCTCATTATCATCCTCAAGCTCCATTCAAGACTCCAAAATATACCCATCCCTCTGTCAGGCAATTCTCAGCTATCGAAGTTAGATATTTAATATGTGATGTAAATAAAATGAATATGTTCTCCAATCAATGTTCCCAGCAGCCCTAGCCAACATAGCCAATGGTAAGGAATTACGAGAGTTGCAATCCAATAGTACCTGAAGGACTGCACACTTTCCATCCCTGTTTTGGGAATATTGGCTAGTTAGAGAGCCAGTACTATGTTTGGAAGTTCTGTGAGCAAAATGTTAGTGGTGGGTAGGCACCATCTTTGCTTTGGGCAGTAAAATGTCTCAGCCAGCTCTAGTTTTCAGCTGTAGGTTCATATCCGCATTGGGGCAACTGGTAGATTCATCACTGTGGGAATGATGAATCCACTGCAGGAACAGCAAATCTATTCCCCATCAGCTGTTCTCAGTTGTACTCTACAACTGCTGATTCTCTGTTGGTTAGAGTCTAGCACCAGAAGAGTTCCCATTCAACTTGCCACAGCTAAAGGAGGAATGGATGTAAACCCGACAGTTGTCCAAGCTTAGTCTGGGCTGGCAGCCAGGAGAAGCTGATAACAAACACAGGTCAGAAACTCAGCAGGAACTTAAGGGGTAAGAAAGGAAACAGCTTTGCAAATGCAAAGTAATAAGGGTCCCAACAATGTCCATAAGTCAGAGGCAGGCAAAAACAAACACAAGTCAAAGGCAGAAACACAGGCAAGGGCAGCAAACAGAAGCTTGCACAAGAGAAGTGGTCAGTTGATTGCTGACAAAGGCTAGAGGGGAAAGGCTCGGTTCTTATAGGCTCCAGGATCAGCGCAGCTGGTGCTTGATTAATTGGTGCTTGGCATAAATTCTCTGGGAGCGACACAGGAGACCCTTTTGGTGTCTATGCTGGGCAAAGGTAGGTACGGCTAGATCATTCTCTGTGTCAAAGTGAGCAGGGCTCCCTGCTGGGGCTGACACTTCTGTCCTTGGGACAGGTGGTGGTACTGTCTGCTCTGCAGCTTCTGCTGTAGCAGTCTCCATGCCAGAGCTTAAAGGAGGTTCTGCTGCCTCAGACTCTGAGTCTATGTCCTGAAAGCCTGTGACAATAGTGGATTTGCTGCCCATGCATGTCCACAAGTCCCACCAATCCACTGACTGTCCCTCGGCCTCTTGGAACAATGCTTTGTCATGAAATAGCTTCACTTCAGCTGTATTGTCAGTGAACAGTGGGTGAGAGTAAAAATAGTACTGTATGCATATATTATATAAATGTATTCATGCACAAATGTGCAGATCAAGAACTAAGCTGTACATGTTTGTAGGAAATAGTGTGAAGCTTAATATGTTCCCTGGTGCTGGGCCTTTTGTCAGGATGAACTCCTTGATGAACCACAGGAGATGTGCTGCTGGCTAAGGTGAAAGAAAAAGATTCAAAGCAAAGTTGAAGAAAGTTGCTTTTTTGAATTACACTTTCCATTTTTCCAGGCTCTGCCTGACTGTGAATCAGAAAAGTTACTTTTTTAGATTACAGCTCACAGAGTCCTTTAGCCATGCTGGCTGAGGGAATTCTAGGACCATGGCTGAAGGACTCTGGGAATTATAGTTCAAATAAGTAACATTTCTAAGATCTGATTCACAGTCAGACATAGCCTGGGGACATGGAAAGATATTTAACTTATTTGGTTTCAGGAAATGAATCAGAATCCCTTTTGCCCATTCAGTTGATCATTGAATCATAGAATCAGAGCTGGAAGAGACCACAAGGGCCATTGAATCCACTCCCCTGCCATGCAGGACTACACAATCAAAGCATTCCTGATAGGTAGCAATCCAATCTCTGTTTAAATATCTCAAAAGAAGGACACTCTACCACACTTGGAAGAAGTGCATTCCACTGTTGAATTGCTCTTACCATCAGGAAGTTCTTAATGTTTAGATGGAATCTCTTTTCCTGAAGTGTGAAGCCATTGCTGTATGTCCTAGTCTCTAGAGCAGCAGAAAAAAGCTTTCTCCATCTTTCATATGACAGTATTTAAACCTTACTTAACCTTCTCTTCTCCAGGCTAAACATACCCAGCTCCCTAACCTGTTCCTCACAGGGCATAGTTTACAGGCCTTTTACCATTTTGGTTGTCCTCCTCTGGACATGTTCCCGCTTGTCAATATCCTTCCTGAACTGTGGAGACCAGAACTGGACACAGTATTCCAGGTGGGCTCTGACCAAAGCAGAATACAGTGGTGATCTTAGGCCATTTCCACACTAGACTGTTATAATGCTATTATTCCACTTTCAACATCTTATGAAATCTTGGGGTTTGCAGACCCCTCCCTAAACTGCAAACACCAGGATTCCATAGGATGTTGAAAGTGGAATAATAGCGCTATAACAGTCTAGTGTGAAAATGACCGTATTTCCCTTTATTTAGACACTATAATGCTGTTGAACTTATCCTTTGTTCTCCTGTTGTTTCTTTGACTTTTCTACATAATAGGAGGATCTGTTGGCAATCAGCAATTTCTTCCAAGGTACCCATCCATCCTGCCTTTCACCAGTACTCAACTGTAATTCCTCCTTATTGGATGTAGTTTGAACAAATGTAGTTTCCAACGATTTGGACCTTACATTGGCCTTCTGAGTGATGAATTATGGGAGATGTAGTTTCCCTTTTTTTAAGACTCAAAATTGCCTTTTAAGCATTCTTTTTGAAAGGTAAAGTTTCTGCTCCACTTATTTCTTTTGGTGCTGAAAAACTAGTCTCCAAGCAGACAGGCATATTAACCTTTTGCACAAAGCTAAAAACAACGCCCACCCCCAAATTAAAATGTCATCAATTCATTTTGCTCTCCACACACACACACACACACAGCCTTTCTAATGCACTCTTGACTTGAAATGCTGCTGCCAGCTCTAGTGGTCCAGGCCATGCATGTGATATAGAAAATAATTACAGATGTAGAAGTAGACAGCAAAGTGCTTCATCATCCTTCACAATGAAGAGCACAGTAAATGGAAGTCATTACCGGTGCCATTAGTGTTGTCAGCTGTAAAGGGCATATTTATTATTAGGAGAAATTTGGACTTAGCCTTTGCTGAACAGCAAACTGGAATGAAAAGCATGGTCTATCTGGGCTTTCCTTAGACTGAAATGCACCTGTTGAGATAAGTATAACTTCACCCCGGTGCATCACTCAGCTTTTGGATGGAAGACAGAATATCCTTTCTTCTATAAGCTTGAAAAGTCTATCCTCCATTACATTCCACAGATTCAGGTTACATTGCCTATCAGCTTCATCCCAAAGTACAAGAATTACAGCAGGAAAAAGAAGCCCTGAAAGAGACTCTTGTTCTCTTTTGAGTTACATTAAGTAAGCTGTTTCCTCTTCATGCTCAACCATTTGGAAGCCATTGCCAGTAAGCCTCAAAAGAATGGAAAATGAACACCAGTGGCTTAATTCTACTAGTATCATTACTGGGAGAAAGGCAGATATAAATGAATAAAATAACAATCACAATCACAATAATAATTCCTATGCTGAACACTGAACTTCCATGGATGTTGGCATGCAGAGTGTGCACTACAGTATATCTAGATGGACTATGGGGGAAAATACATGGCACAGGAAAGTGAGGGCCTTTTCCTCTGTTTTTTTTTAATATTTAAAAAATAACAACCAAGGCAAAAAGGAATAAATCACATTACCTATAACTAAAATTATAAATGATCTTCCAACAAGCCAAGAAAGAGGAAGAAAAAAGAAAAAGAAAAAATACTTCTGAATTACATATCAACAGTTACATGTAACAATTTTATTTTATTCTCTCTAATTTCCCTGCTTTTTTCTATTATCATTAAATTACTAATAGTCAAATATAGCAAAAATCAAATCATCTTTATCTTTCCTCAAAAAATATGTCAAAGATTTCCATTCTTCAAGAAATCTTCCAAAAAAACCGTCTTGAATTAATTTATCCATCTCAGCTAAGCCCATCTCTTTTGCTGTCCAGTCACCTGGGGTTGGTATTGCCGAATCTTTCCATTACTGTGCATATATCAATTTCACTGCAATGATCATATATTGCACTAGTCTTCCATGTTCTTTTTCTAAATGTATATCCATAAATCCTGAAAGAAAAAAATAGGCTTAATTTGAAAATTTCTTTTCAAAACCCTCTGCAACAATATATGTATTGTATCTAATTTTTTTTAGTTTTCTCAAAAGTCCACCAAGCATAATAAAAAGTTGCATCTTATTCTCCACACTTCCAACATCTATTAGCAATATCTTTACACATCTCAGACAGTTTCTCAGGGGTCATATACCAATGATAGATCATTTTGTAAAAGTTGTCCTTCAGATCATAATATAAAGTAAATTTTAAACCTTTTGTCCACATACATTTCCATTGTTTTATCTGCATATTGTACCCAACATTTTTATCCCATTTAGCCAACTAATCTTTAACCTGTTCTTCCTCCATATCAATTTTCAACAAAAACTATACATTTTAGCAATAAGATGTTCATCATCAGTACATAATTGCTTCAGAAACTCTGATTTATCCTACTGAAAACCACATTCTTTTTTTTTATCTGTTTTAAACTTATCAAACAGTTGCATGTATGAAAATCATTGAAAGGTAAAATCCTCTAAAGTCAATTGGCTTTTATTTTTGATTGTATATTCACCTTGAGTTTTCACCAATAAATTTTGATAAGTTATCCATCTTTGTTTTCCCAAAATCTCTTTTCTATCATCAAATTCTTCCTGTACTGAAAAACACAGAGGCATTTTAGGACATAACCTACTTTTATACTTCATTCATGCTTTTAATATTCTTACAAAATGATTCTTAAAATGTACATTTACTCACACTTTATTATAACATAAGTATCCATGCCACTCAAATCTTAAATTATTTTCCTCCAACTCCAATAATCTTTTATTTTTAACATTATCCACTATTTGAACCAAACCAGAGAGCAAGCAGCAAAATACAATTTAAAGTTCAGTAAACCTCCTCTTTCTTTTGCATCTTGTATTACTTTAAATCTAATTCTGTGTTTCTTTTCTTGCCAAATAAATTTAGACAACTCCTTCTGTCATTGCTGGAAAGGTACCTCATATGTGAAAACTAGAAGCATCGTTTTAGGTAATACATTCAATTTTACAGCAGAAATTCATTACAGAAATTCTTCCCTTTGACAATTTAAAATTCTCCCATTTCACCAGATATTTTTTAAATTCATTCCAAACCTTCACATACCATTCTGGAACAAAAAATACTTTGTATTTAACCAAGGCCATTTCCGCACCGGGCTAGTAAAACAGTGCAGAGCGACCTCTAACGGAGGTCTTCTGCACCATAGAGTGGACTGGGGTGGACTACTTTCTGTAGTTCCATACCTCAGTCCACTCCAGAGCGACTGGAACTGGCCCCTCGGCGTGTTTTTTAAAAACCTTTTTCGAGGTTTTTAAAAATCACGGAGCGTGCAACCCTGTGCCACTCCGTTGCCCGGCTCCGGAGCAGATTTGCAGGCGCGCGCAAGTGCGTGCCTGCAGATCTGCCGGGGGCGGGCTTCCGGCTGTCGAGCTTCTCTGGTTGGTGGAGAGCCTCCACCAACCAGAAGCCGCCATTTGGGACGCAGGAGGACTGTGGAGCAGCGAACTCGCACTGCTTCTTGTGGCGACAGACTCGGCCAGCCGGAAAACAAAACCAGTAAGCTCTGTTTTCAGCCGTCCCCCCCCCCACATGCGGAAAGGGCCCAAGTAACACCAAGATATCTCCCATTCCATTCCATCTCAAAACCAGTTTAATACATTGGAGCACTTGTCATAGGTGCAAGCTGTCCATTGTCAGGCAATGGAGTGCCAGGATATTCAGCAGGTAAACAGATATAGCTTACCTGGTCAGAGTGAACCAGAAGCAAAGTCAAATGTCAGTCAGTCAGGAATCCAACAAACAGCAAGGTAAGACAGTCCAGAGGTCAGCAAAGACAGGCAGACAGCAAGCAGGTAATCTGTAGCAAACATGAAGGCACTGGCTAGCAAACACATGAGTTGTTTCTAGCATGAAGCCACAACCCTCTGCCTTCCTTAAGAAGGCTGGAGCCAGCTGGTTCTCATCTCAGCCAGATTTGTTGGCTCTCATCCCAGTCTGATTAGCTCCTGGTGCACCTGCATTTGCTTGTCCTCCTTCAAGGCTGCCGTTCCTTTGGGGAAGCTGAGTCCTGACCCATGACAGCAGTCTTGCTTTGTGTACTCTTATTCTTCATGAACACCTTCATCTTTTGTTTATCTATCTTAAATCCAGCCAAAGTACCAAATTCTTTCAGTTTTCCTCTCAACATCTTTATACCTTCCACAGGATTTTCCAACATTGTAACCAAATCATCAGTGAATGCCCCCCAATGGAAACACTTCCTTTGTGAGTTTTATATCTTGAATTCTTTCATCAGGTTTTTTATCTCTGTTCAATACTCCCAGCACCAAAATAAATAATAGTGGGGACAATGGACACCCTTGTCCTATGCCTTTCTGAATTCCACAATTTTTTGTCAATTCTGCATTCAGAATTATCTGTGCATTTTGTGAACTGTAAATTGCTCTTATTCATTTACTAAAGTTATCTCCAAAATCCATTTTTTCTAGCACTTTAAAAAGAAATGTCCAGCTTAGATTGTCAAAGGCTTTTTCAGCTTGTTTCTCATTATGACATTCTAAATATATAAAAATGTGGAAAACAATTCTAACTTCATATCATAATTGCCCACCACACTGATCCTCATGAATGAAACCTTGTAAAATTATTTTCAACCTTTCAACCTTCTGGTCCATAATAATTAGTCATTGTCAAGTCCTGAGCCTCTTTAGGTGTCTATGCAATATTTGCTTCTTTCCAAGTCTCTGGTATCTGGGTTTTTTTTGCAGAATAGAATTAATCACCTATTGTAGATGTAATAATATTTCATTCTGAAAACATTTATAATGCAGGGCTGACAGAACATCTGGTACAAACATTTTACCTTTCTTAACCTTATTAATAGATTCTGTGAGCTCTCTTATAGTTGTTGCTCCATTCATAATATATCTTTGCTTCTCCGTAATCTTAGGCAAATTTTGTTTTACCAAATAGTCATTTATTTTCTTCATAGAGACCTCCTGACCTTTATTCAAAGAGGAAAAATATTTACAAAAAGCCTTTTGTGTATCTGCATCACCAGTTATTTCTTCTCCAAATGAGGGTTCTTTCCAATGTTTTAACCTAGACACAGTTAAATCTATTTATATCTCAACTCAAATGGGAAGAATTTAGGTACAAGTTGAACATATTGCATTCATTCCAAAAATGTTTGGATTCATCTGACATTTAGCTGTACCATTTGGCTCTACTTAACATTTAGAAGTGATGGTCTTGCATCATTTATCCCTTGCCCCTTTCTGTTAAAAAGCAAACAGCGTAAATTCTGAAAGTAGGTCTGGTTGGGGAAAGTTATGTGATCTGTATTAGGCTATCAGCTTGTTAAGATAGAAATGAGGGAACTAGTTACCCTCCAGATGTTTTTGGAACACAAGTCACATCTAACAACATCTGTACAGTCCCAGGTTCCCTACACTTGTAATAATAGCTTATTACTTGTAATAATAGCTTATTACGCATTCTTAAGGAAGCAGTGTGCAATTTGCTCTGTGACTGTGGCATGTGCAAACCCATCTGTATCTCTGGTGGGTTTTAAATGACTGAATATGAGTTTGGTTTCTCAAGGTACTAACAAAAGCAATTTTTTTTAACAAATTCAAAATGTCTACATCAGTTCTTTCTGCATTGCATATTTCTCTTTCTGTTTTTGATAATCTCTTTTTAAAATCTTATTTTCAGCAAGAAAGTAACATAGCAAGCCTAACCACTAGATCTACAGCCTGGTTGGACTTTGTTTGAAACAGAAATGTCCCAACTGCAGCAGGATAGAATTCCACCAGCAAGGGGCATATTCACTCTGATGCCTCTTGGCATACCAGGAAAAAATTCCATGGGAACGGATCTCCTGCCAGCAGTGTTTCCACCAGTTGTAAGTCCCAGAAGAGAGCATTCTGGGATCAGGTTGGAGAGAAAACAATTTTGGACACAACACCTCTTTGGCCATTTCTGCACTGCACTGCTATAGTGCTATTATTCCACTTTCAACATCCTGTAGAATCCTGCGGATTGCAGTTTAGGGAAGGGAATTTAGAATTCTCAGCTTGGCCTCATTAAACTACAAACTCCAGGATTCCACAGCATGTTGAAAGTGGAATAGTAGCACTGTATCAGTGTAGTGCAGAAATGGCCTTTGTTCTCCCAAGAGGTCAGTGATCAGGCCCTTCTCCAGAACTGGCCTCTAGCTGATAAAACTATTTGCCATCACACTGAAACTGGTGAGAAGACATTTTCTTCTACATCAGGGAAAAAGACAAAAAGGTGGAAGGCTTTTGGGACTGTAGGATTTCTCATGACTTTACTCCTCCTCCCCTTCTTGATCTGCCCAAGAATCACTATGGTAGCCATTTTAAAATCTATTTCAAAGTAAGATTTTAATTGATTTTAATTCTGTTGTTATGTAATACAGTTTTAATTCTGTGGTTTTTAAATGCTTTTTAAAATTTTAGGCCCTTTCCACATAAGGGAGATACATCACTGTAGCGTCGTTGCATCACGAATACATCTGTACATCAAACTGGTTTGACGTCATTCTGTCATAGTTCATTCTGCATGTGTTCAGCTCTTAGTGCGGTTCACATCGTTGTGAAACTGGTATAATACAAAAATGGAAAAACTCCAAAGCAAACCAACCACAACAGTGCAGCTGTGTTTTTTTCCTACATGCGGAAGCTTTACATTGATTCATACCACAGAGGTGGGCATTAAATTGACCAATCAGTGGTGGCAGAGTAGAGAAGGGAGAGGAATAGGAGTTCCAGGAGAACTGACGATGTGGAAGCTACAAATGATTTTCTTCACTTTACTTCGACAGAAACTGGAGGGTGTGCAAATAGGAATCAGGGTAAGTTGGAGTAAAAAACACTGCTCATAAAACGTGGTGAAACGCTTTTCCACTCTAATGCAGAAATGGCCTTAATCTTAGGCCATTTCTGCACTACACTCTTCTAGAGCGATTATTCCACTTTCAACATCCTATGGAATCCTGGGGTTTGCCAGCTCCTCCCTAAACTGCAAACCCCAAGATTCCATAGTGATGGATGGAGGGATGTTTCATTGTACTTGCTTCCCTTCAAATCAACACTTGATTATGTTACCTGATGCCTCGCTGCTGCAGTTGTTGCTTAACTAAGGGAGAAGAAGCTAGTGTAATGGCCATATATGAGAGGTAAGCCAGAAGGGAAGGCTCCAGCTTGACAGCTGCCTTCTCACTCCTAGCAGCAGCATCAGAGCTGGAAAAGACATTGTCTTCTACCCTCTTCTCCCTTCCTGCCTGTTCTTGATGCTGATGGGAAGAGAAGAAGGGGGAAAGGGGGTAAAAGCAATGTTCTCTATTCCTCCCCATCTCCCTTTACACTCAGGGTAGTGATGGTGTCAGATGAGCTGATTGGTTGAAGACCTGATGAGGGAACACCTCCTCAAAACACAGAGAAAGAGAGAAAGAGAGAGAAAAAAAAAACCAAACAGTTGCAGGTTCAAGGACTAGGCTTCTGGAAAGTGCCTGTCCCATGTGTTTCTACTAATTTTGTTTTAGATCATGATGCCTTATGCTGTAATGATGAGAATTTTCCTATGCATAACTCAAGGTTATCCTCCAGCTTTCAAAATCCCTCAGATACATGGTGCCTGGGGAGCCACCATTGCTATGGCAATGCCATTCATTGCCTGCAACCAATGGCAGAGGGGAGGGGAGGGGAGGGACTTCCAGGCACCATCCAGCCTCAGAAATTATTACTTTTCAAAATAACTGGGAAGTGTACAGTAGCAGTCACAAGTGGGGTAAGTGAGTCAGAAGCATGAAATACTTTGTGGTAGGAATTCTGGAACAATTTCCATCACAACCTCACTGCATCAAGAAGGGGACCAGAAATGGATGTTGATGTCATTGAGTGTTCTTATCCATAAACCCTAAAGGAGGCACATAGTGTTTCTTTTTTATACTTAAGTTTAAAAAGTTCTGAAAATTGTTGCGATAGAGACAAGAAGAGGACAAGTCTGGTCTCCTTCTTTTGCCACCTGAATGGTTGCTTGCCAAAGCTCCTTTCTTCCTTTTTATCCCATCAAAAATAGGTTTCATTGAAAAAGTCGGTTGGTCAGACCACTATATCTGATTTTACAATGAGATGACATGCCTTAACCACATCCAGCTGAATACTTCCTTTACACAACTTCTCTGTCCATGCAGAGTGGTGGGGAATGGGGCTGGAGTCCTCCTCCCTAGTTTCCCCTTAGTTTTTGTAAATAATAATGAAAGGTTAGGGCTACAAAACCAAGGCAAAGTGGAAATGCAAGTGTCTTTTATCTCCTCTCGTTCTTATGTGTCACAACAGAAATAGAACTTTCACATCTTCCTCTTCAGTAAGATGGACAAACTCTGGTATGCATTACAGGTAAGCACACAAGGATATGTCTTGTAATATAGGTGTACTATTGCACAGGGGAGGTAATTTTTGCCCCTGGGGGCCACCCTGACCTGTTGCAGCACAGCAGTGTGATGTTACATCAGTTCTGATTGCCATTTTTGGCAGGTTTTCAACCAAAACAGAGCATTTGGAGGCTTAGGGAAGTTGCTGCATATCTGTGCATTTTGGTATATTCAGAGAGTTTGGGGTACAAAATTGCTTGAAAACCACTTGTGAAGAAAAATTAAAAACATGAGTTCTGGGGGCATTGGGGGACTTCCAGGAAGCTGCAAAAGTGGATTGCGGGGGCTGTTCTCGTCCATAGGTGGTACTTTCCCCACTTTTACAATGAGGAACAAGTCCCAAACTTTAATGTTTAGGAAAGCTATATGGGGAAAGAGGAGATCCTTCAGGTGTTCTATACTCAAGCTATGACATGCTTTGAAGATCAAAAGTGATACTTCGAACTGAATGGAGGAATGAACTACTGGCCTGGATGATTTTCATCAAGATGAGAGAACTGTGGAATTTTTGAATTATATATAGTGTGCAAAGGGGCAATAGGCACACACACAGGCATTTCTAGTTTTTAACTGATATAATCAAGTTCACCTCCTCAAGTGAGAATACTCTTTGCAGTCTTTCTGGAAAACAACAGATTGTTCTCTCTTTGCTCACTTCCAAGCTGCAGAAGTTAAAAGAGGAAGAGAGTCTAACTCACCAGGAGGCATGTTTACAGCACTGTTTAATGTTCCTCCAGGAAATACTTGTGATTCTGACCAGCACCTTACCAAGATCTCAATCAGGAAATTAAATTGCTATATTGTAAAACAAATGGAGCAAAGTGGATTTTCCTATACATGCCAAACAAGTCATTCAATACAAATCTGAAAATTTGTTTCTGCAACATAAATCCAGTCATTTAAAGAAGAGTTTCATTCATATATATATATATATATATATATATATATATATATATATATATCTATCTATCAATAAAGGAAACCACAATACATTAGCTGGAGGGAGAAGAAATTCTCATCATCCAGATCTAAAGTGCTCAGGTCCTATATAATAATATGTAAATATAACTCTGTATTGAAATAGAGGGCACCTTTGCACATTTTTTTTTCATTAAAGACCCTATTTATGAAAGGCACATTGGGGCAATGCTACTGGTACAGCTCTTACCAAAATGTAACACCTCCTTGTATGTTGTGTTTGGACTAGGAAAGTTAATCTTTGCCTATACCATCCTCTCACAAAAAGACAAACAGTTACCACTGTTTTCTCCCTGCTGTGGAGAGAATGAAGATTTCTGTACACTGTTCTTCTGGTATTTGCATCTTGGGAACTGTTCCAGGGAATTCTCTGCTCAGAAATTACACATTTTTTTCTTCATATAGAAAACACTTTTTCTGGCCAAAACATTTTCTTTTTCATGTACAGAAAACAGTGTACTATTTGTGTACTCTGTGCAGAAAAATATGCCTATTTCTGCAAAAATAATTCCCCAGAACACATCTCAAAGCATGAGCACTAGGAGAAATTCACTACCGTGTTATTATTCCCAGCAGGCATTACTCTTTTATCTGCATGGAATCAAATAAAAACCAATATCCTTTCCATCCCTAGTATGGACATCTGCATAGCTTGTTCATCTCTGAAGCTTCACTTTTGCAGTTATCCATGTCCAATATGTGGATATCCTCCAGTTCAAAATGAGCAAAGATCTATTCATGTTCCCCTGCCTACAGCTTGGCAAAGTCACCTTTTTGGATTCTGATAATACTGCAGCCACCATCATCACTGTCCATGGTTACTAAAAGACTCTTGGGGTTGTGGTCCAAAAAGTAACTTTTCCTAGCTATGTCCCTGCCATATAAGCTGTTGTACATCAGATGTTTACCAGGACCAGGTGCTTCTTAGTGGTAGCTCCCTGACTATATAGAATGGATTTACATTCTAGTCTTCCATCAGGGATACTTGCAATATGTGGTTACTGCTTTGATGTCATTTCAGCTTGCTTTCTTAACGTTTCCCCTTGCCTTTCAATCTCATTTGTGTTACTTCTCCTAGTTGTTTTTATGATGTTTTTCTAAATTGTGTAATTTTTAATGTTTTCAGTTTTCAGCTGCTGTTATAAATTTGATCTCAAAGCTACCTGGGAACTTGCTGAAAGACATGGTATAAATCCCTATGATGAAGCAAACAAATGGAATCATGTAAGCTACTCAAAGGTCCTCTATGCCAGCTCCATACTGTTGCAGAAAATCTACCTCTATGGCATCCCTGAAAGATGACACATGTAACCTCTACATGAGAATCTCTAACGAAGGAAATCTGCCATCTTCTGAGGCTGTCAGTTGTACTGCCTACTGATTCACACCATTAGGAATTCCTTCCTAATGAGCAGTCTAAATTCCCTTTCCTTTAAATCAATAAATGCAGTAAATAACTCGTCTAAAACTTTCTCAGAAAAGTAGTGAGATTCAAGTGCTACAACTGTTAACAATTCCTTCTCTCCCACAGTATCTTCTTCTGAAAGTGCTCGTTCCTTTGGACTAGATCAGAAGACAGTTTCAAGGGAAAACATGAACAAGAAAAAGAAGGAAACATTGTGAAAAGCCCAGAACCTGCAAAACATACCTTTTTGAACTATATTTCCCAAGAGTCACCAGCCAGCAGGGCCAGTGACCATGGAAAGATAACTTATCCAAACTCTTGGTAAATCCTAATCAAGTCCAGCTGAATGATCAGTTGCTAGGACAAATTGTCAACATTAGGTAACCATTTTGTAAGCTGGTTGTAGTAGTTGTGGATCATAACCAAGAATTCATTGGTTCATCATACTAAGCAGAAACAATGGGGCCTGATATCTCTTTCTGTGTTGACTGTGTTAAGAGTTCAAGAAGGATGATGATGAACTGATTCCTTCTGACTCCTGACAAGGCTCTTGAATGAAGTCAAGTGGCCTACATCTAAACAATCCCTCATAAGCCCTGTTTAGTCCAGCTGTTCCTGCTGACGTTCTAATAGGGTTGTTTGCATGTGGGGTGGGTTTGTTTTGTTCAGTCTAGGAGGAGGCCTTGTGTACACTGTGTTGGGGAAGGAATGTACAATGTGTGTGCGTGGGTGTACATATCTAGAAGTGGAAAGTAAACAGGAGGGAAGGGGAGAGGATGATGGAAGGCTACAGCTATGAGATGGTTTAGATGGAATGTTAACAAGGTACATATCTCAAGAGATTAGCAGACAAGGCCCCAAGTCATTAGTCAAAAGTTGTTTCTTCTCTCTCTGGCTTGCACATTCTTTATGTGCCCCAGACATTTAGGGAGAGCTTGGAAAGATGTTTTCAAAAAGAATGAAGCCATCCATAACTGAAAAGGGGTAGGACAGATCTCCTACTATTCCTGCTCAGTTATGGATCGCTTCAACATGTCATTATATTCATTTTACTTGAAAGGAACTTTAAGGTCTACATTAAAGTAATTACTTCTTCCAAAGCTGGACAGTGTCCAGAGAAATAAATGGGACACCTTTGTGGAATGATTAATGGAAGTGGCAGAAGTGGGTAGCAAAAAAGACCTTGAAGGTCAAGACCAGATTAATAGATGTATGGACCTAGATAATTCACTGTCTGGCCAGAGAGGAAGAGATGAGCCATTAAAACGGGTTAAGTCTAAGAAGTTCTTCAAACATAGTTGTGTGCTCAGGCACAGCTTGCACGATGGTTCTAACCCATTTGCAGACTAGTTTTCTTTCTCAATGATTTATACATTCACAGAATCTCAGTGCCTCAATGCTATAGACAATACTTAAATAATTTCATATATGTAATCAAATGGTCATTGGAGCTGTGGCTTGGGGTTACTATTGGGTTTTTTTGGAGCGGGGTTATTATTCCTTTAGTAGTCAGATGGAAGGCAGAAATTCAACGACAGAGTCAGATGCTGTTGTGCAGCTACAAAGGTAAAGCTTCATTTTGGTTGTTATTTCTGCTTGTGCTACAAAATAATGAAAGCACTGGAGGGAAATAAATTGACAACCACAGAGTATAAACAGAACCACCAAATAGAATGAACACACTTCCATGGTAGATGCCAGAACCTTTGGACCAAGGGCTAAAGTTGTCATATAATCTTTTCCAGAAATAATTTAGAAATAATTTGGGCACGACTTCCTTTCAGTTATATTGTGTTGCAGTTCCCCACCAACCTGATGCTTTCCCCATGTTTTGGACTTCATCTGCCATCATCTCTACTCAGCATGACCATTTGGGGTTGTAATCTAATACCTCTAGTGGGCACCAGGATGGGGGAAGACTGTCTTCCCATATTATCTGGTTCAGCCTTTCTGCAGCATTTTTGACTATTCAAAGCACTTTGTTATAATTGTTCCTAATCTTTCCAACAATGCTGAAAGCCAGATTCATCTTACTATCCCCAGACAGAGAAGCAAGCTGGAAAAATAATGGCCCGCTTAAAATCACCCAGTGACTTCACAATCTATTATCGTGTTCAGATAAGATCTAAACTGAAGGTAATTATAAGATCCAATGCCTAATGATCAAATAACTCATGATATAACTGTTACTGATACTGAGCTCCAGAAAATCATTTGGACAATTCCACTTATGGTCTCATGCTATGGGCATGCATCCTTTGTAATTAAAGGGCTTTGGGATTTCTTTGGGGATCTTCACTGTGGTATTTCTTAACAATTTCCTTTAAAAAAAAGTTCCAGTTTTTAAGTAGTACAACACCATCCTTCCATAATAGGCTTTCATTTGGACATCTGGTGCAGAGAGTTAATAAGAGCCCCAAATCATTTTTCAGACAGCCTTGGTCTATTTAATTTAAATATCCCCATGATGTTTCTGTTAAGATTTTAAATCTTCTGTAATATTCAAGTAAAGGTTTTTTCTTTTGGTTCATAACTTTTGGTGCTTTTCTGAAGCCCATCTAAATAACTAAAGATCTGATCCCCTGAGGAAGCTCCTGGTTTTTCCCTTTTCTCTTCCAAATTTTATGGGGAAAAATGAAAAAAAAATGGGTGAAGGAATATTTTTTTTTCAGCATGATGAATAAAATAAGGAAGACAAGGCATTCATATATCCGCCTGCACATTATTTCTAAAAACTAGGGATGGGACGAATCCAGAATTTTCCAAAATAGAATCTGGATCCGAATCCCTGGAAGGTTCTGGGAATCCACAAATCTCACGAATCTCGAATTTTTCAAATTCTTTTTTAAAAAAGGGTTTAAAAAGCAAGGGAAAGAAGGATAATCTTGGGCAAGACACACTTTTTTAGCCTTAGGAAACACCTAGGCAAAGGCAAACCTCCCTCTGAAGAAATCTGTTCAGGACAATTGTCATAGGCCCTTTCCGCACCAGGAAGTTAAAACGGGCCAAGGCGTCCCGTCACGGAGGTCGTCCGCACCTTGGATTGGTCTAGGTTTACCTTAGTTCCGCACCTTAGTCCGATCCAAAACACCCCCAAGTGGTCCTCCAGCACGCTAAGTGAAGACCAGAAAAATCCGGTCTTTCAATCTTCTAGAGCACACCATTTTGTACCTGCTCACTTGTGCAGATGCGCAGGCTCGCACCAATGTGAGCCTGCGATCAGCGGAGGGCGGGCCGTGGGCGTGATCAGCATCAGTGGCTGGTCCAGACCCACAAAGAACAGGAAGCTGCCATTTTCAGCCTCAGCAGTGCGGATCTACGGACCTCCCACTGCTCCGATTCACCCTGCAACAAGAGAGGAGCCCTACAGAAGGGCTTAAGGGAAAGTCCGTTTTGCTTCGAAAGAGAGAAGAACAGGTAAGTAACAGCACGGAGCGATTCACTCGCCTCGTGCAGAAAGGGTCATAATTTTGCCTCAGGATCTCCCCAGACTGAAAATGTCATGAAGGCCCTTTGTACACAGGCAGGAAAATGTCGATTAATCCCACATTTTCCTGCCTGTGTAAACAGGACCACTACAGCAGAGAGATAATCCAGGTCAAAACTGGCTTTTCTTTGCATAGCTCCTTCTGGCATGCTGGGGTTTGTAGTTTGATGATGCACCAACACGCTTTGGCAGAGAAGGCTGTGACACCTTGTAAAAGTAGAAACCCCAGAATTGTGTCTGAAAGAGGTTTGCAAGTGAGCTGTGCAAAGGAATGTTTCAGCTGTCCCTGAAATCTCAAGCCTGTAGCTTCCAGCCAAGTGCTGAACTTAAATATGAAATGTTCGATTTAAATATCTTAGAACACAACCCTAGATGTAATTTGTGAAATTGTTAGCAAAGGCCATTATTACCCCAAGGGAAAAATTCACCTACTTGCCATCTCCCCTTGTGTGTCCAGTCTCCCTAATTTTCAGGCGTCCTGGTCTCCCAAGTTTTCAGGCATCCCAGTCTCCAACAAATCGTTTGGGTGGCAGATTCGAAAGATTCGGTTTGCCTATTTTGGCACAGGTATTCCGATTTAAGGATTCTGTTGACCTATCCCTACTAAAAACTATGTATATAAACATTTATATAAGACTATATGTGATATGTTACATCCTAATTCCTGGTCTTGGTTTCCTTTTCTCAGTTCTTTTTATGGGAATGAGTGCTTTATGACTGCTTGGCTTTATGGAGGCACAGAGGAGACAAAATAATTTTATTTCTTTTACTAATGTTGATGGTTTCAACCATTTTGTATATTTATTTACTGTTAAGTTCTCACAAATTGGCAAGAGGAAAGAGGTTTCTTATAGTTCAAGTGTTTCTTACAGTTGAGGACTTGATAAGTCCATTTGTAAAAAAATCATATTTTTAGAAGTAAATTCAATGTGTAATTATTTTCCGGAAAAAAACCCTGCACCTTTAAAATATCACACATGATATCCCTATGGAAGCCAAGTTGTACCACTGTACATTTTATGCTCCTGAAGTAACCAAGGCCATTTCTGCACTAGCCTGTTATAGTGCTACTATTCCACTTTCAACATCCTATGGAATCTTGGGGTTTGCAATTTAGGGAGGGCATTTAGAATTCTCAGCCAGAGAGCTTTTTGGCCTCAGAAAACTGCAAACCTCAGAAATCCACAGGATGTTGAAAGTGGAATAATAGCACTAAAACACTGCAGTGTGAAAAGGCCCTAATAGCTTAACATTATTACTAATCAGCAGAAGCACGTGACAGCAATATAAGGCAGAAGACGTATATGTTGTATGTTATCATTTAACCAACAGGTGGGGAGTTGGAAGTCACTAGTATATTTTCTGGTCCCCTTTTAGGTTAGTTTTGTTTTGTTTAGTTTAGTTAGTTCCAGCTTTGTTAGTCAATGGTTCATAGTTTGTTTACTATCTGTCTTTTGTACTCCCTTATATGTTGTTCCATATATTCAAAGTGTGCTTTAATAAAAAAAATATTTTTTTTTTAAAAAAGAAACCTGTATTGCATACCCCCAACTCTTTCTGAAAAACACATCTCCTCCTCCACCTTCAAAATGTCTGGAAATTTCACATCTCTAATTATAACTCGTTCCTTGCTATGTTCTTACTTGTCTGCTTTTGGCATTCTTGCCTATTTTTTCAGGACCACAGTTCCAATCACGGCTGCTGGCATTATGGCTATCCCAGAGCTATAGCTGAAATTTTGCAGTCAAGCTAACATTCATGTTATTTCATTTTATTTCCATCTATTTTAGTCTATATCTTCTAAGAGCAACCACTAAATTATTTTTACAAGGCTTTCAGTTTGTGCATTCAGTAGGTACCATAAAGTCTGGGCAAAACAATTAACAATAACAATGGGAAAGCTAGTCAGTAGAATACAGTGATGGGCAACTGAAGATTCCGCTTGAGGTACCCTGGGCCCATTTCCAGTACAGATTAATAGCATTATTATTCCACTTTAATTGTCATCATGCTGTCCTATGGAATTCTGCTATTTGCATTTTATGGAGGGGTAGTTAGAATTTTCAGCCAAAGAGCATCTCAGTGGCTTCACCAGACTACAAAGACCAGGATCCCATAGGACAGAACCATGGCAGTTGAATAATAGTGCTGTAATTGTCTTGTATGAATGGGTCCCTAGTGTTTGGACATTATGCTGCCAAGAGCGAAAGAACATAAAAAAGGAAGACTGAAATTCATATACCGGGATTTCATTTGTGATGATGACATTACAAAGAGAAATTCTAATATCTTAACATGACAGGAACCAACTTTCTGCCAAAATATTAGTGCATAAATCTAAGGGCCTTTCTGCCCTACACTGTTATAGTGCTATTATTCCACTTTCAACATCCTATGGAATCCTGGGGTTTTCAGTTTAGGGAGCGGCATTTGGAGTTCTCAGCCAGAGATCTCTTTGGCCTCCGTAAACTATGAACCCCAGAATTCCACAGGATGTTGAAAGTGAAATAATAGCACTATAACAGTGTAGGATGGAAAGGCCCCAGGTGTTAGTTCCAGCTACAGTAGATAGACTGACCAAATGGGAACTTTGTAAGTAAACATTTCCATAAATTCCATTGATGCAATGTATATTTTCTGCTAGATTTAGGAGCGTGCTGCTAAATATTAATTTAAATGTTTAATGATAGAAGAGCTATGCAATCCTTTCCATAATTCTGTAAAGTGCTATCATTGCTACCATTTCACAAGTGGGGGATCTGAGATAATATCTGTATGATTGTGTGTCTGCATGTGTGTGTGTCTGCATGTGTGTGTGCGTACACACATGTGCACATACACAGGCCATTTCCACACTAGATTGTTATAGTGCTATTATTCCATTATGTAGTTTACTGAGCCAAAGAGCTCTCTCCCTAAACTGCAAACCCCAGGATTCCATAGGATGTTGAAAGTGGAACAATAGCACTATAACAGTCTAGTGCAGAAATGACCACACACAGAGACCTTCCAGTCACCTGTTGACTTCGGGTGTCCCACTGCCTTCCTTGAAATATAGCCAACAACACCTATTAATCCTTGGCAGTCCACCATTCAATTATTACCCAGACTTGACTTTGCTTAGCTTCAAAGATCAGATGGGATCTGGTGTCTTCAGGGTATTAAGAATATTTTCTGCTATCTATATTTTTTTCTTTGTAAAAGCATGTATATGTATTTATCTATTTGTAATAGATCAACCACCTTTTGTCTGCAGAGATATAGGCCAAGCATATGTTTAATGCCTCCCTGGAAGTTTTAGAAATCTGGACTTAATTCATTAAACTGAAGGTAATGAAACGAAGCTGTAGAAGTTACATTCTGTAACTCAGTTTGTTTTCCCTATCTTTTGAAATGTTTTCCACTGTCATTTAAAGCGCTGAGACAGCCACGTAGAAGGAAACTAAATATTCTTCTGGGGTTTTGAAAAGAGCAGGACATGGAGCTATTAAATGTGTTATGTCCCAGTGTGTATTGTTCATCTTGGCTTTCATTTGCTGTTCGTGATGTGGTTAGGAGTGAAAGCCCATGAATCACTGCAGAAGCCTCAAAGGCTGTAAGCCCATCTCCGTAATGGAGACAAAGGCACAAATAATAAGTCCAACTTACCATTATTTTGACGGGTGCAACCTAAGGGAGAGTTCAGCAATGACTCAGAAATGCTTCCACGACCAGGGCTGAGCTTGAAAAAATTTACTTTGTTGGACTACAGATCCAACACGGGAATGGGGACAGGGGAGAGAAATAAAGCTTCTGCGTCCTCTACTCGATTGACAGTTTTTAAAAAGCAGTTGAAGAACATGGATAAAGACATGCAACCTCAGACAAACCCACCACCCCATGAGCTCATCTGCGACCTGAATAGCTAAAGTTGCTAAAGCAAGTCATCCCCACCTGCACTTCTGCAAACATGTTGGATTACAAGTCTCATCATCGACAAATGGCATGGCACCAGCTGGAGATGGTGGAGGACTCTCTGGAGGATATCAAGTTGAGAGAGTTGAACTTTGAGAAACTCACTACAGCTGGCAGTTTGTGATCATTTCTAAATGCAACCAATTACAGTCTAACTTCTGTCTAACTTGTTCCTCCTGCATTCTTCTCTTTTCTCTTGCTTCTGATAACTTGATTCTTAAAGAACCTCAGGTTGTACATGCAGATGCAATTTATGTGTGTGGCATCTGTTCATAATATCTACTGCACAGGTGAGCAATGGTAGCCCTGAAAGCGTTGACTCCCATTCAGCAGTTGCTTTAGTGGGTTTGCTGTAGTCAGGTCTGCCCATAGGATTCAGGCACTTGTTTCCTGTATTAGTACACTTGTACTAATTATTAGGAGGAGGGAATTAATAAAAAACAACAACAAATAGATAGACCACACTGTTCTGTGTTGGAATACACACCTGGCCAGTTTCCATCAAAGGAAATGCTTAATGTCCAACATTTCATAGAAACCAGGACACATCTGGCCACGCAACATCAGAGCAGGGTCAAGATGGCAAAAGTTGTTCATGAGGAGGAACACAGAAGCTGGAACAGGCTGCAGTCATTTCCTTTTGCCTTAGGGAAGAGCAAGATTCTGCCCCCTCCTTTTCTCCCTCTCCCCACCATCTAACTGAGTGCAAATTACTTTTACACTTTTAACTCATTTACAATAATTGAAGTAAGCTGAAGAGAAAGGGGGG
This sequence comes from Cyclura pinguis, assembly GCA_030412105.1. NCBI lineage: Eukaryota > Metazoa > Chordata > Lepidosauria > Squamata > Iguanidae > Cyclura > Cyclura pinguis. Next base: position 92,577,502 of record CM059600.1, on the reverse strand, counting down.
AAGATAGGAGCAGGAGAGAGAAACTGGTACATTTTAAAAGCAGATGAAAAAAGTGGGATGATAGGGGACTAATTGGAACTGTCTCTGCCAAATCAGGACTGTTGGAGGATATATGGATGTGACCCTCCAGATGTTTTTCACCTATAGTTCCCCTCAGCCAATAGTAAGAAGTGGAGAGGAACTGCAGTTCATAATGAGCACAGTTGTCCACCTTTCTTTTAAAAGGAGAGCAGCCAATAGTGTGGCTATCACCCCACAGCAAAATATTTAATTCTTCAATCAAAATACATTTCAAACAGTTTAAAAAAAAAGAAAAAGCACAGCTCATGCCATTAAAAGACCCATCTGCCATATGGGTCAAGGGTCTAAGCCCTGCCTAAATAAAAAGTATTTTCCTGATGGTTAAGTGTCTCTTTAAAAAGCTGGGGAATTCTTATAGTTCAAAAGGAAGCCTGTGAGTGGGCATAAACTATGGGAACTTTTCACCTGTATATACCAGTACTAACTATAGGACACCAGTTAAGAGTCAAAAGAATGTTTTATTGAGGGATTCACACACACACACACACACACACAAGAAATCATGCAGTCTCACAAACTATCCAAGGCTAGAAAAGGGAAAGGAGAGGAAGGTTGGATTGTGAGAGACTTTGGGTATATAAGGTGACATTTACCAGTCCTGAAGTGGAGAATTGAGGAGAGATGGCTCAAACATGAGAGTCTGAGAGCAGCATGGAGGAACGAGAGTCTGGGGTGCAGTGTGACACCTGATGTGCCAGCAAAATGCCAGGGTTGGAGAGAGAGTTTAAATACCATTTTTCCTACCCTGAAGGGGTGACTGTTAATTGCTCTCCGGCAGAGTAAACAAAAGGGGTCCAGAATTGACTGATTGTCTTACTTTGGGTGGCAAGACACTGATGAGAGTCCCAGCAACCTCTTAATGTCTTTGTTGGGTGAGGTGAATGGGCAAGGTTTCAGTAGGAAATGTGCAAAGCAGGGGTGCTTGCCTTCTGCACCTGGTCAGTTTCATGGACTATTGTATTTAGATGTCAGGTTGTTAATAGGATTACTGGAAAACTGTTTACTCCAGGCTTTCTTGCTTAACTCTTCTTGATCTTATCACCTGGCCATGCTGAGGCCATGCTGACCTAGGCCAGGTGTACAGCCAGAGTCTTGATTGCTGCATCTTTCCCAGTCATATGTGTAATATTTTTAATATTTCACACCAATTAAATGATATTTCTTGCCAATCATGCTATGCCACATGATACAGGTGTAAGGTATGGTAACAATTATGTATGATAAAATGCACAGACACATTTCTCCACTAGATGTTAAGATGTTAGTGTTACCCTGTGTACTGGGGGTCCTGTGGGGGGACACCAAAATGTGCTTAACTAAAGGTGGGGAAAATTAGCTCAGAGCACTGCTTAGCGTTACGAGAGGCAGGGTAACGTAGCAAGATCTTGAACCCTATGTCTATGGGGTCGGGTCGAGTCAAGGAGTACACAAAAGTTGAAATAATAAATGATATTTTATTAAACGCAAGCAAAACAGTGTATGCGACACACTGACACAAGATCACTAAAGAAAATAAAGCTTGGAGTGGTATAGGGGGATTTTTAGAGGGATTGCTGGTTTGGGTGATACTTCACCTGTCCTGAAGCCCGGAAAAATGGAGAGCGAGGCTGGGGTGAGATGTAGCTCGTCATGTGGAGCTGAAGGGAGGCTCGCCAAGCAAAGCGGCAGCAAGGCGGGATGAAACTCGGGAGCGTTCCGAGGAAGGTCTCGGAATCAAGGGTTTTTATAAGGAGAATTGTGACTGCAGGCTATGCCGTCCTTGGGGGAAAACAATAGATTTGGAGTTGGAGACAAAGCCTCCGAAAGGTCTGAATGATTGAGTTATCGCAGAAGTATTCAATAGAGTAGCCAGTATGCAAACGCAGAGTACTTGGGTATTGTATAGGTTACCTATCAAGCTGCCATCGCGGGGCAGAGGCTCTTTCGTAGGTTGCGTGCATACCAAATTAGAGTACTTGCCTGGAGGTCTCCTAAAGCAGCGAGTCAGCTATTTTCTGGCCTGCCTGTATTGTCCAGGAATATTACGGTGACTAACGGCCGAACCTGTATGCGTGCTTGTCCGGTGGCCTCACAAGCACGTGAAGGGGAATAGAGAAGTGAAGCCGAATTGTGATATCAAATGGATATCTTTTAATATCCCCAAAGCTTAGACTAGCCAGGGCAGTAACATTAGTGTTGATCTCAGGGTCTCTTTCACAGTATGCAATTATACTGCTGCAATTCCACTTTAACTGCCAAAGCAACATTTTGTGGAATCCTGAGATTTGCTGTTTAGGGAGAAGTGCTTAGAATTCTCTGCCAGAGAGCTCTAGTACCTCACCACAGAGTGCAGGGAAAAATGAAATTTTGTCAAAGACCTTTGAGTGAGATCTTAAATACTGCTCAACAACTTTTAAGCATCAGATTCTCTGCATCAACAGCTGGGTGAGGAACACAATACTTGCTGGGAAATGTAGGGTATATCCAGAGAATCATTTACACATGTGTGTTGCCATAGATTTTAACCTACTTTGTATGTGGAACTGAAATTAAAAAGTTTCCCACATGAACCAAGCTGATGGTTCCCGGATTGTTTGGCTGTGTCAGCTCCCAGCCAGAAAGGACAGGAAACTACAAGGAAGAACTGATAAATGAGCTCAGAGGGCAGTCCATAAAAACAGCTAAACCCTGATAGCTGGCAGTGTGTTGAAAGAGAAATTGCTACTTCTGTCGTGAACCCATTTCTTGTTTCCTCCAGTAAACTGACGATTACTTTTTTTGCACTTGTGTGTTTGTGCATGCTGTGGGAAAAAGAAAAAGAAAAGCCACAACCTTGCAAAACCTGTTTCATCAAAGGAAATAGTATAGCATAAGAAAAACACACACATACATGGAAACTGATGCCTCTTTAAAACCAGTTTCAGTCCTCTTCTGGACTATTTTCTTTAGAACCAAGTATCTGTCTGATTCATATTTCACATTTTGTATTTATTGGTTTCCTCAGAATTCTACTGGCATTCTTGTCCTTTGTCTATATGGGGTTATTGAAATTGTCCCCACTGACTACTCTGGGTGTTACCGATTATATGCACATTTTTAACCTCGGTGAAGTGTATTGCAAGCTTCAGAAATATATAGATTTTTGAAGGTGTTACATTCAGTTGTGAGTTAAATTTATTATTATTGTTGTTGTTGTTATTGTTACTATTAGGTAAGAGAAAGAGAATGCACATCGCTATAATCAGTTTAATGTCAGACCGGTAAGCAGGGATGGAGTACATGGCCAAAGACAAATGCAATTAGAATCAGCATTTGAGTCAAATGAGGTAACCTCCAGTACAGGTAGGCCCTTGTTCTCTTCAAAAGATAGTATTTTATCTTTTAGCTGAGATAAAATGGTTCTGCCAATTATGTTGAAAGCTTTTCAGCTGCATTTTCTATAATAACAACCCATAATAGTCACTGAAATGTCCCAGATTTATTATTTTCTTTCACCATGACTTGGTGCCCTCTGTGAAACCAAGAAGATGTGATGATTACCCATTATAAATTACTAATGAAGTTATCTATTCCTGACAGTCATCTCCCCCCTCAACACACACATATGCCCGCAATGTCTCTCTCTGTCTCTCTCTCTAAAGACCCAAACAGCAAGCCAATCTGTGCGGCAGACATCATTCAATCATCAGAGCAGAGGCACTTTGAAGAAAAGTACAACAAATTGCAGACAATTTGCTCTCTGTTTTTAAAATGTTATTGAGGGGGAAAGGGAGGGATTTCAGACACAAAAAGGCTGCAGGGCAGATGCTGTTGCTTCCATTTAAAAGATGCAGTACAGACAACATTCTCTGTGCAGACAATTCAGAGAAGACTGTTCCTGCATGATCAATCCAGAGGTGCTCCCCAAACAAACAGCAACTTCTTTGCTGTTATTTTCCCATTCCCCTTTCAAATTACCATAGAGATTGCTTTGCTATCATAATAGCCATAATTCAGTAACTCTCTATATGAGCCTGATGGAATTTTAAGATCTTTGGAGGAGAGCTTTTTCTTAGTCCCACCATCCTCATGGGCATATTTGGTGAGGATACAGGACAGAATCTCTGCCAATTGTCCCAGTTTGGAAGGGACAGTCAAAAATAATCCTCTGTCATCTAAGATTGCCAGAGTGAAAACTAGAGACAGTTCCTTTAACTTCAGAATTTCAGCAAGTGTTGCTTGTTAACATGGTTGCCCTAGAAGCAGCACCTGTTGAAATTCCTTCTTCTACAAAACCATTAAAGGTACCATAGCCACATCTAGTTTTCCCTCTGGTGACCCTACAGTATCATCCTCATTTCCTTGCTTTAAAGATATCCCAATTTTTCTTTCCTTCTCCTACCTTTCCCCTTTGTCTTCAACTTGCTGCAAACTGAGTTCAAACTGCAAAAGAAGTTGGCACCCATTAAATTAAGTCAGTAGTGGGGAGAGGAGGAGAGGGGGTGGAATCTTGCCTTTCCAGTGAGTTCAGGCCAAGGCAAATTGCTGCAGATTCTCCTAGATTATGTGTTCTTTCCTCATGAATAACTTTTGCCATCTTGACTACACTCTAATGTTGCTTGGTCACAAGCATCCTGTTTTTCATCTGTGAAATACTGGAGGATATAGAGAGAGCCTTCTTAGTAGCTGCTCTGAGGTTGTGGCATTCCTTCTTGTGGAAGGTTCAAGGTCCTCTCTTCTCACTGCTGGTGGATCTCAAGGTCTCCCAACTTTTAGGGTAACAAGATTGGATCACAGAATCTGCTGAACAAATTTTGGGTGTGGCTTGGTCAGTCCTAGGAGTGCTAGGTCAGAGAGATAATGAGCAGTCAACATTGATTTTATCTTGCCTCACCTCCAAGCAAAGCAATAGATCTTTCACCACTGAGCAAGTCACTGTAGAGTCAGCAAGATACGAGTCCCTGTTTTGCTTTACCAAGTTAGAATTTCCCTCAATTTGTTTAAAGATTCACATAAGCTTCATTGTCTCCCTTTGCACCCTGAGGACAGTCATGGCAGAGGTAAGGAATTGCTATCTATTCCACCAACTGAAAATGATTGTGTAATTGTCTGTAGAGAAAGAGTCTTAATTACAGAAAATGACTGGTACAATAATTCTACATGACGCCAGACAAATCTCTAAAACTTACTGCGCAGACAAGACAAAGAACACCCCAGTCAACTGTAAGGCACTTTAAGGCACTGTGACTAATATAACTATTTATTGATTCAGTGATAGGCATTATACAAGGAAGGAAAATCTTTATTTTGTATGATCAACTAAATATTGTGGTCAAAATACAAAAGATATCTACATTTTCTCACAGAAGTATTAAATAGTCTAGCCCATTGATATTGCAAGATGTCTTTAGGAATGATCATAGGGTTAAAGAGGTACGTATTCAAAGTGTTAGACAAATTCATGTGCAAAGGGTGATAGAATCATAGGCCCTTTCAGCACTATACTGTTATAGTGTCATTCCTCCACTTTCAGCATCCTATGGAATCCTGGGGTTTGCAATTTAGCAAGAGACCTTTCGAATGCTCAGAGAGAGAGTTCTTTGACCTCTGTAAACTACAAACCCCAGAATTCCACAGGATGTTGAAAGTGGAATAATAGCATTATAATAGTATAGTGCGGAAAGCCCCATAGTGTTCAATAGAGTCTTAAAGGCTATGTAATCCCACCCCATCTTCTGACACAGGTTGTTTCATTTCCAAACAGCTTATACCATCATGAAGTTCCCAATGACCAGATTAAGTTTCTGATGACCTAAGTATGTAATGTAATGTGTGATAGGTTGGATGCTGAGAAATTCTTATTGGAAAGAAAGACTTGTTAGAGCCTTTTCTCTAGCAACTGCAGAAGTACCCACCTTAGGAGTATGAATTTGTAGGAATCAAGTGGAGGCAGAAAAAATAGGTTTTAGGATCCTCAAAAGGAGGAATATTAATTAAATAAATTAGCTCTTAGAACAGTCTGATCCTTGTTGAATTAGTCTAGAAGAGTAAAGGTAGTAGGCAGACACACCACACCACATCCTCTTCTATGAAGAGAGAAAGAAAACACATGATGGAGGCCAGAAACAATAAAAGCATGTGCCCAGCCCTGGGTTAGTTCCCTTTGGATACAAGAAAAGGCAGGATATAAACCACTTGGAATGAACCAAATGTAATCTGCCTATAACACTTTGGAACAGACTGAGGAAGCAAGCAGCCAGGAAAAGTCAAGTTTCTAATCTTTCTTTGTCTAAGTCATCTTATCACTAGTGGACAAAAAAATAGTGAGAATAAGTGCAGAAGGTGCTGCATCTTCCAACATGTATGACACTCCAGATTTTATTGAACAGCAATTTCTGTCAGTTCTGGCCAGCGTAGCTAAGAGTGAGTGATCTTTGGATTTGCTGTCCAAGAACTGGAGAACCACATGTTCTCCATCACTGGTTTAGACATATCCCCTTTCTTTTGATTTTCACCTGTTGGTTCACACCCTACTTGCCAAAGCAAAAGAGAACAACTTTGCTCCATCATCTATGTAGGAGCCAGCCAGATATCTGATGACAGCTGTCATATCATCTCTTAATTGTCTCTTCTTGTAGCTCAATACACCTATCTCCATCAACATTTCCTAATAAGATCTGGTTTCTTCCAGACTCTCCACCATTCTTTCCTATCCTCCTCTCTATGTATTCCAAGTCTTTTTAAACAGTTATTGTTCATTGTAACAAAATGGAGCCTATATGTTAAGAGGCTAAATACCTCTAAATGCCTGGCTCTGTGGTCAAACAACAGGAATGCCCATTTATCTTTCCATGGGCCATTTCTACACAAAACTGTTGTAGTGCTAAGATTCCACTTTCAACATCCTATGGAATGCCATGGGATCCTATGGAATCCTGGGGTTTGCAGTTTTGGGAGGGGCCAGCTGGCCCCTCCTGAAACTACAAACCCCAGAATTCTATAGGATGTTGAAAGTGGAATCATAGCGCTATAACAGCCTAGTGTGGAAATGGCCATGCTTTGCTTAATTTTATAGTGGGTGCTAGGATTAGAAAGAGAACTCTAGTTAGCTTAATGAGCTCTTGATATCATCCAGCAATGAAATTCCAGAACTTGGAAACAGTACTTTTCTGGTCATGAACTCCCAGAACTCCTAGCCATGTTGGCTGAGGTATGCTGGGAGCTGTAGTACCAAAAAAGTAACATTTCCAAACTCTGGACAGTTCTTATTATTTGACAATCTGTATCTCTCCATATGAGCCATCTAGACCCTGAGATCATCAGGAGAGACCCTTCTCTCATTCCCACCACCTTCACAGGCATGGCTGGTAGGGACACAAGATAGGGCATTCTTGATTTTGTCCCTAGACTCTGAAAATCCTATTCCAAAAAGGCCAAGAATAGCTCCCTCCTTGATGCCCTTCCACTGGCAGGCTAATATGTTTTATTCCATCGGGCTTTTAGAATGGAAAGTTTTTAAAGAAATGGCTTTCAAAAGGTCACTGCATTGTTTTAATTGTAGATTTAATTTTTATTCTTTTTGAATGTGTGTTTACAATGGAATTTAATCTTTTTAAAATTATTTTTAATCCTTTTAATAATTTAATTCCATGTTACTGTCAGTCTTTTGTGTGTTTTAACTGTGTTTTATTTATTTTAACCTGTAAATCACCTGGGGTTGGACTTTTGGTAAAGGGGGATATAAATAAAAACATTGGCTGGCATCCATTAAGATAGTTACATATTTGTGACTGGTTCATATTTATGATTTCTAGTTAGGGGATATGAGGGGACCATTGAAAGTCCCCTAATCCCCACTTATCAGGCAGCAGCCTCTGCAATTGACCCTCCTGCTGTCTGTTGCACTGGAGGTTGCTCACAAGAGGGGGCTGGAACATCAGTAGGCTGCACACTGATCTACAAGTGACGGATCCCCATTGATCACAGCAGCTTCTGCCTGGTAAAAGGGGACGGGGGGTCAGATCAGGATACAATATATACCTAGGTAGCTACAATGGTTACTCATTTATAACTGCCTTAATGAATTCTGGCCACCAATGACAACAATAATAATTGTTGCTGTTATGTGTCTGAATGGTGCTTATATTGACACTATACTTTTGATTATTTCAGTCCAGGTACCATATTTGATTTTGCAAAAATAAGAGATCAACTAATTTATCCTTTTAAACAAACAGGCAATAAAACATGGCAGTAAATTATAGTTTTATCTTTTCCAGCTGAAATAGATCTTTCATAAAACATATAAGTGACAAGGATCAGTTGTGATACATAAAGCAAACATTGATGGAGTATGGTGGAGTCACCTTCTTTGGAGGTTTTTAAACAGAGACTGGATGATCATTTGCTGGTGGTGCTTTGAGTGTGTGTTCCTGCATGGCAGGGGGTTGGACTCAGTGGCCGTTGTGGTTTCTTCCAGCTCTATGATTCTATGACCCTATGGCAGGAAAGGGAAAGAGATGTCTGCCTCTTTTGGTGGAAGACTTGAACATGAATGGAATTGCTCAGTCAGCTACCAAAGATTCCATGCCCCCAAGGAGCTGCAATTACATTGATACAATCATTGTACAGTGTCTACACCCAACTTGCTAAAATGATTGTTATGTAAATTAGCCACTGGATATATCTTCAAAGCAAAAAGCTTAGAGGTCAATTAGGTCAGACTGATACTCAAAAGAAAAGAGAAAAAAGCTTTGATACTTTCCCAAACCAGTTGCTGGAAGTTTTTACTCAGTTAGAAGTCTGCCATTGATTCTGACAGTCTGCGGGTATATTGCTGAAAATCTGTATGTTTATCAGAATTGTTCATCATGAAAAGCCTGTTAAGTGCTGCTGGATCTGTTATGGACACACACACACACACACACAACTTCATTCAGGGGAGTCACAAGCATTATTCTTAAAGTTGCCACATGTGTTTATGACCCAGACTCACAGCAAACTTTCTGATCTACCCCAACAATGCTTTCATCCACAGCTCAAACAATGAGGGGACAGAAAGAAGATTCATTTTCCTGCTTCTCAGGAATCCCTTAGTCCGAAGCAGAGCAAAATACAAATGAAATTAAAGCACTGAAAGATCAGGATCAGCAACTGCAGGCCACAGGGACAACTACAGCATCAAAGAAGTATCAACTGCCTATTTAAAGGCAGCAGATGTGTATGGAGAGGAGGCAGCTGCAGCAAGAGGATGCTAAAAGTTTCTTCTGGATGAGAGACTCTCCATCATACTCGCCTTCTCTTCTTCTGAGTATCTAGTCATTTATAAGGAATCTAGCAAGATTTTAATTGGCTGATCATCTTAATTTTAACCTTGAAAATCCAATTTCAGAGTGAATGTTTGGTTCATATCAGGTAAAAACTGAACTAGGGCTACGGGTTAGTAATTTTGCGATGAGAACAATGATTCTGAAATTTCATGTTTAATTTGGCCTGCTCACAATCTCACCTGCTGCCTTTTATGTCGTTGCTGCTGCTGCTGCTGCTGCTGCTGCTGCTATTTCTGGTTGGTATTCTGTGCTGCAGTTATGGATGCATAATTAAGAGTTGGTGTTTTGTTTTGTTTTTCTACTCGTGACTTGGGATGAAGCCCTTTGCCTAAACATGTAGCCATAAGCGAGTTGAACTAAGTTGCATTTATCATGAAAAGGATCAAGAAAAGGATTACATGAAACTTTAATTAACTCTGAGCTATTGTACAGCTGGGGTCAACCAGCCCAATCCAATTATTACTATCCTTTCTGCAGTGAAAAGGACTAGCAACATGAAAACGACAAGAAGAAGAATGAATCACTGATATTCTCCATTGGCTACTTAATCATATATGCATAACTAAATAAAATCTCATAGGCTGAATCCCACCCACCAGCCCACCTTAACAGCCAGTTGCTCATGGAGTAAATGAGGATGACAAACTGGCAATGGTGGGGGGCTTGTAGGAGGATTATGTTTCCTTCCCCTCCCACCAGTGAGCAAGGTTGCAACAATCCCAAGCAGGAACTTGTCACAAGTCCTTAACATAGCTTCACTCACTACTGGGAGAGGGGTGGAGACATAATCTTCATTGCACTGAAATAAATGAGTTTTTCATACAGAATACGGGCAAGTTGCGCGCACACACACACACACACACACAATCCAGGCACTTTTCTATGCAAAATAATTCTTCTATAATACTTTGGAACATTGTATACTAAGGTTCTCACTCCTCTGTCCTTCCTCCTAATGGGATTTCCTGACTGTTAGGAAATCTGTTTCACTACCAAGAATAAATAAAACGAAATATTATTCCATCTGAATTATTTTGAAAAAATTTTTTTTCATTTCTGAGTCAAATATTTAACCTTTTTATTAGAACTCTCACAATCAAAATGTAAACATAAAATTCACAGAACAAAAACTGATTTTCAGCCATCTTGCAGACAGGTACATGAGGAAATTTCTGCATGTATGAATAACACCGGCAGTCGTTATTTATGTATGTATTTAATATGACCAGTGCTCATGCCGTGTGTGCTTTCTCAGTCGCTCTTGTTCTCAGAACAAAAAGACTTCACAAATAAATACAGCCCTATGTTATTTAAATTTCTCAGATCTTGCCTGGAAAAACATGCTATATCTATATGGTTACCCATATATCTCCCAACCCTGGGAAAAAAGGAGATCCATGGTTAAAGATTTTACTTTAAGCTGGAAAGTCTTCCTCCCTCTCCATCTTTTTTTCCTCCAATATCTTGCCCTCATTTTAACCCCCTTCCTTTGCCTTTCTTATAGAAATATGAAAACCATGACTCACAGCAGCCCTCTTTAGTGTAAATGGCAGTCCATGTTCATCTGTAAAGCTCTTTACCGTAATCAAGATCTGATCTCTTTGCAAAAGATGGCTTCACTTTGTAGTTGCTATTCAGCCTAGCTGTGCTTGCTTTCTCCCTCCCTCCCTCTCTCTTTTAAGAGGCTATATGTTTGCGTCTTCTGTTTTAAAACAGGAGGGAATTCCATACTCATAAATATACAACAACTCTTTGCAAAGGAGTGGAGCAACCCATTGATTCTTCAGGCACAGGCTGGAGTGACAAATTGCTGACAGAAGAACAGTCAAGGGAGATCCTCCCTCCCTCCCTCTTTTTTATTCAAGCAAACAGGATCTAGTTTTATATGAATGAGGGTCTGATCCCCATTCACAGGCTCAGTGAATGACAGATAAGGCAGACAATACCAAGCTTGCTTCAGAGCAGTGGGGCAAGCCCTAAGGAAAGATTTCACTCCTCATGACTCCTCAGCCTGTGAATGATGCCAAGATTGTGTTGCTAAAAATATTAAGGTATTAGGGAGCCTATTGATTTGTTCTGAAGCATAAGCATTCCAAAAGCAAAGGCAGAGAGATCTCCCTTGACCAATATACCCCCCTGCATTGCAATCATGGGAAGGATGAGTGTAAAAGGTTGCTGGTGCAATGATGTGCATAATTCTGCATGCACTTGACTTTGTGCATCTCCCCTATGGCTTGTGAAATACCCTGAATACTAAGCAGGTGAGAGAGCCCTTCGGGTGTCAGCTGCAAGCAGGCATGTGGCAAATTGTTTTGCTGAACTAGGGGTGGGAGAAATTTCAGCAACTGTCACAGTAGTCTCTCAATGGTGGGTTCATGTGTAAGACAAAAGATGTATAATTAAATACACATAATGTTGTATTTGTTCACTTAGAGTGGGTGCAGCCCACTTTTCTTTTCCAGCACAAGTGCTATCAGACTGTGTTTTACACAGAAGGAAGCATACACATACAACCATAGTACACGACACACATACACACACAGTGGTGTCAGTCATTGTGGATAGACCACAAGGTGCAGGTCCTGGGTGCCACACCCATGGAGGGCTCCTACAAAACAGTCCTCCATCAGAGTCAGTTATTGCCCTTGGAGGATATCTTGAGGGAAGGATCAGAAGGGAATGGGATGGAGGTCAAGAAGACCTCAAAGCACCTTTCTCTCCAGCCCCAGGCCAACTGCCACTAAGTGACCTGTGGGAAGGATCTTCATAGTAATTTATTGATTTACTACACCTCTATCCTGGCTTTCCTCCTCTGAGATCAAGATGGAATGTAGAGCGTTCTTCCTCCTCACTTTATCCTATCAACAACTCCGGCAAGGTACATCAGACTCAGGCTGAAGGAAAGTGGTCCTGTAGGACTTTGTAGGTCTGTAGGAGCTTCATGGCTCTATCAGGACTGGAACACAGCTCCCAGTCTAATAGTCTATGCTTCTTAACCTGGGGTCTGGGGACCCCTGACAGTCTGCAAGCCCTCACAGGGGGTCCACAAAGCCCTGTTTCTGAGCACCAACTGCAGCAACCGCAACAGGGACATGGCAGCAAGTGTGGGTGGGTACCAAAAATGCTCCCCCATTTGCTCACCCTGCCACCATGTCCCTTTCATCAGGGACACAGCAGCAAGGGGTGGGGGCACCGAGGCACATAGCAGCACATGTATGTGTACACCCAAACTGCTCCCTCACTTGCAAACAGGGAAGCAATTTTGGCACCCACCCCATCTGCTGCTGCATCCTTGACAAAAGGGACATGGCAACAGGTATGCATGCACACTCACATTATGACTCTGGAGACCAGGGTTTGAATCCTCACTTGACCATGGAAACCTACTGGGTGACCTCAGGCAAACCACATTCCCTCAGCCTCAGAGAAAGGCAAAGGCAACAAATCTTGTGAAGAAAACCCACATTATATGTTCACCTTAGGGCCACCATAAGTCACTTCTCAAAGGGGAGAGACACGAGGGCTAGGAAGAACCTCCCCTTGTCAGTGGCACTTTGTTGTTGTGTGCCTTCAAGTCACTACAAATTTGACCAAATTTATTCAGGGGGGTTGCCTTTGCCTTCCTCTGAGGCTGAGAGAATGTGACTTGCCCAAGATCACCCAGTGTCTGAGCGGGGATTTGAATCCTAGTCTCTAGAAGCCTTTAATAAAGAAATATTTAAAATATTTAAATCTAAATTGAAATATTTAAATCCTGAGTTAAGTCTTGGGGGTCCCTGGTAACAAATCATATTTACAGGGGGTCCCTGGTAGAGCAAAGGTTAAGAACCTTTTGTCCAATACACATCACAGTGATATCTTACTACATTGTTATATTGTTTATTTGGGGTTGTGTGCTATTGTTGCAATTGTAGTTGCTATTAATATTACTTTCGGACATCTTGGAAGGATTTATAATCTGAAAGGTCAAATTAATTATAATAAATTTCAATCAATAGCAATTATAATTTAAACAAAATCCCAAGCAACTGTTTTGCCATAGTTAATCTCCTTGGCCATATTGAGCCACTTGCGTGGCTATTGGCTATGTTGCCCCCCATCTCTCCTCCAACTAAAATGTACGAAGCTTTTCCCTGTTCTTAATAGCACAATGGGAAATGGAGAGATCTTTATCAGGATCTCAGGTGGAGGTAAGAGTGGAAAACAAGCCTAAACCTGCCTTCTTCTACCCCTCTCTGAGCACAAAAGGCTGCTACTTTGCTCAGAGATGGAAAGGTGGCCCTCAAGCTGGCCTTACTAAAACATTTTTCTCTGAAGAATACAATTTGACAGCTGAATAGAGCTGCAAAGAAGCTCTAGCCCTCTGTATTCCATGTTTCTTATTCTTGAGAGGTAACCTATGGAGCATAGTCCCACTCTGGAAGAAAGGCGGCATATAAATGTAATAAATACTAGTGTTACCCAGGATTTTATTTCCTTATAGGTAATACTTGTTAGAAAGATTTGAGATCCTGTGTCTTTAATTCCCCAAACTGTCTTGTCCAGCAACGGTAACTTTTCCTCATATTCCCCAATCCAATCTGTATTCAGAGTTATTAACATACACAGGTTGGTTTCCTGAGGGAACATACTGCCCTCTTCCTTGCTGCTAGGTCTCATCTCCGTAGCAACCAGCCTACTCAAGACAGACAGTTGACTGAGGCCTGAGAATTCTGCAGGCCCCTCCCTAAACTGCAAACCCCAGGATTCCATAGAATCTTCTCAGGTAGCCAATCATATGAGGTCTTTGCCTGACCAGACAAACAACTTTGACTTTTATATATTAAATAATAAAGAAACATAATAAATGGTTGAATCTTATTCTTGAGAAGGAAACCAGAGGCTAGGGCAGGCTAACTTGGCACAGGATGGCATATCTTAAGTCCCAGAGAAAGATGAAGAGATACAGTATTCAGAAAAATACAGCAGTGGGTGCAGATGAAATTTGGGACATAGTTAGGCCACAGATGGGTGACAAAGGAGTCTCATGGGAGCTGGGTGTTGCCTGTGTGCTCTCTGTTAAATACATAAAGTAATAATGTAATGCTTGTGCTGAGCCAGTGAGACTGACACTGTGTTATGGGTTAAATATTGGCCAAACTTAATGCAAATGCAATGTACAGTAATTAACTAGATCTGCACCCATAAGCATATTCATAATGTATATTCATCAGAAAGTAATCAAGTATATCCCAGTAAAGTAGAAGATACACAGAGCCTGAGGGTTTTGTGAACCAGAAAATGCCTAGGCAGGGCATGTAGCCATAGATGTAAGTTGGACATCTAGCAGGGCATACCATATCATCCAAATGGGGGATAATTCCATATCATCCAGATAGGTACCATTCCCCTATGATCCAGTGATGTAAGTTCATCTGCAGCTGCCTAGAATGCAGATTCCCTGCCCCTTAGCATCAATTTGACCGCTGGGGTTCCACCCCCACACCATGAACCTCATGCCCAATGTCCCCTTTTCCCTTCCATATCTGCTGCATAAGGGGGTCAGCCAAGCTTCACTCACCTTCCCCTTCTCCTTCTCCTTCCCCTTCCCCTTCCCCTTCCCCATATACTTTGCATGTGATGCAGAAGCTGGCAGATAAGTGAGTCCAAGTAAAGGACACATCCTTCAGGAGAAAAATGCATGCCATCACCACAGTAAAGGTAAGCCAAGTCAGCCTGTATCTCTGGGTGCAAAATGGGAGCTTCCCTTTTCCAGACAAGGTTATGGATGATGTCCTGGTTAGTGTGTCATCACACTGCATTTATTACCGAGGTAGAGTGAGCACCCTACCAAACTCATCTTGGTAGCATCTTTGCCCATAATATGCAAACCTTGGTGAGGCCCACCATCACCAAAATAGTGATCTTGACCAGATCGTTCTCACCCAAGTGAAGCAGAATAACATCAGATGGGGGTTCAGCTGCAGCTAGCTTGATGATCCTAGGTACCAGGGCTCCTCAGAGCATACCATGATGACCTCACCAACTGATGGTAGCTAAATTAGATAAAGTGAGGCCCTGGTCCTTGCCAGAGCAAGTGGCACCCAAAATCCTGTGAGATCTTGGGCCATTTCTACCCTACACTGTTACAGTGCTATTATTCGATTTTCGACATGCTGTGGAATCCTGGGGTCTGCAGTTCAGGGAGGGGCATTTAGAATTCTCAGCCAGAGAGCTCTTTGGCCTCAGTAAAGTACAAATCCCAGGATTCCACAGGATGTTGAAAGTAGAATAATAGCACTAGAACAGTGTAGGACGGAAATGGCCTTCAACTTTCATAAGATTTCCCAGGAGATGACGACGACGATGATGATAGTAACAATAATAATAATAATATTTTATTTGTTATCTGCATCTCCCCAAGACTCAAGGCAGGATACAACATAAATTAAATACCATTAAAGTCCGGTGTGAAATCACACTGGATCCCATCCCAAGTCTCACAGGTGGAGAAGAGAGAAACTGGGACACTGTAAAGGCAGCTTTTAAAAATGGGATGACAGAGGATTAGAAAATTCAGAGAAATCAGTGGGTCTGTGTCAGCCTGCCTTGGTGCTGGATCACCCCTGTGAATGCTAAAACACTTTGGCAAGGATTTATTATTCTTGGTAGATATTTTCAAGGTTTCAATCCTCATCTACTTCAAAGCAAACTGTTTTCAAAGTCTAGATGAAAATACATTCAACTGAACCATTTGTGTCAATGCACGGTTAATATGAATTGCAGAGACTTGTCTCAAAATATAAGAAAACAACACATTGCCTAAATTTACAGTATAACAAACCATGAAAAGGCCCTAGTGGTCTGCTTCTAGCCCTTTTCTTTGATGGAATTGGTTGTGTCAACTGGAAACATCGCTCCTAGCTTGCCTGAAATGTCACAGGTGCAATTCTCAAGTAGCCTATGGTGCCAACTGGATTGCAAGTAATCTGCACCAGCTCTGTCAAACATTAAATTTTTAAAAAGGGTTCAGACAATAGTAGTCTCATCTCAGAAGTTTCCAGAATCCACGATTGCCCATTTTTCCTGTTTCCTCAAGATTATGTTTTATAAAAACCCTGAGGATTCATTGCAAAATTTCAATAAATCATGCAGGAAAAGGAATATAGGAGTATTATATCCATACAAAAATGTGAATCCAGTGGACCAAAATCCAATTCTCAAATAGAATAGAATCAATAATAATTTAACACTTATGTTCACTGTTTGTTAAGTTATGTAAAACTTCTGTAAGTTCCATCATTCAATGGGTCTTCTCTAGCTAGGACTAACAGTTCGATTTCTCTAAGGGTAGAAGTCAGGAACCCTCTATATATTGTTGGATTGCAATTCCCAGTATCCTTCACCATTGAATATGCTAGCTAGGGCTACTGATACTTGTAGTCAGACAACATCTGGAGGGCCACACAATTCCTGCCCTGATTCCATTGTCTTTTTCCTGGTGAGCAGTTATATGATTAAAATGTACTGACTCTGTTCTTAGACTAGGCAGTATGGAATTGATACTGCATTAAGGATTCCACATCTTTGCATTGATGGACCATAACAATGAGATTCTCTTCTACATGATATTTCTATTTATTGTATTAAATAAGGATTGTTATGCATTAGAATTTAAAGTTTCTTTTAGGGTTACAGTATTTTGCTTTTATGAGGAAGTGCCCCCTCTTTTTCTTTGTAGCCACTATACTTTGGGTGTCACTTTAACACTACAGCATCCCCTGCTTTTTGATGACTCATTTTTCAAAGTTCTGTTCTTTCAACCCTTGTAAATTATAGACACATCTTCTTTCAGTGCAGGCTCCACTCTGCCATCAGTTCTTCTGCTCTTGGTGAGCCTCCATAATTCCTTCATGTTCCCCTCAAGAAGAAAGCAAGAGGAGAAGACCTGACAAAAGACTTTTGGTTCCGCTTTTCAACTAATTCCACTTTCTGACCATGCTGTGGTCCCTAACTGGTCAGATAAGCAGGGGACGCCTGTACACAGGTATACCTCTGAGTATAAAGATGAAAAATGATGATGTCTAGTCACAACTGCTGTCCTTTACTTTTGCCCAGATGTATAGCCAGTATATTATATGAAAGAATACACACACACACATCCTCTATTCTATATCATGGGATTTCAGAATGGCATGTAGATGAAATAATAAACAAATTTAAACAATGCCAGATTAAAACAATGAAATAGTTTAAACAGGATAAAAACATGCTAAATATGACAACAAATTAAAACAACTTAAAAGGCTACAACAATTAAAAAACATGTACATGTACATAGTCAAGTAAACTATACCACAAAAGGTTTAGGAAAAAAGCCATTTCTTAGAAATTCGTGTTGGCACTGACTGCACCTCCAAGAAGAGGGCATTCTACAATGAGGGTTGAGAAGGCCTCTCCCATGTCCTCCCTCACCATATTGACCTCAGTGAGGGGACACAGAGAAGGGCTCATCCTGCAGACTTCAGTATCTGGGCAGGTATAGAGCCAAATGGTAAACACAAAGTCTTCGTCTTTCCAGATATCTACTCTTTCAATAACCAGGGGCCCCTATACGTGGACCCCAATCTGCCACACACACAGAGGATGGAGCAAAGTTATCCTATATTACACCTGAACCTGTGGGTACAAATTCTAAGGATCTTTCTGCACTACATACTAATGCACTATGGTTCCACTTTAACTACCATGGCTGCCTCCTATGGAATCTTGGGGTTTGCAGTCTTGGGAGGTACTGGAGCTCTCTGGCTGAGAATTCTAAATATCCCCCCCCCCCAAAACTGAAAATCCCATGATTTCATAGAACAGAACCATGGCAGTTAAAGTGGAATCATAGTGCAATAGTTATGTAGTGCAGAGAGGCCCAAAGAAATGAGATTTCAACTAAATCTTTGAAAAAACTTCTTGATAGCAAGAAGTTTTAGAACAGACTTCTGTGAAAACTGGGAAATGTTCTGTTTCAGGAACTTTTAAAGAGGCTGTCAGAGCATTCCCAGTCACCTCCCAAGAATGCTCTGACAGCAGATTTCCTACATTGACATGGATATGCTTTTATACACTAAGGCAGGGCTTTCCAAACAGTGTGTCGCAACATGTTAGTGTGTTGCCTAAATGTGTAGGTGTGTCGCCTACAATCTTGGAAATGTATGTTATTATTTATAAATCACATATTTTTAAAAATATATGAAAGGTTTTCCTGAGATATGTTGTGTTCCCATACAGTTTGTTATTACAATTTATGTATGTGTCTGTATCTCTTATAAGGGGTTAGTTTAACCTCTGTTTTGCTAGTAAAACTGAATTACCGTGTCACGAAATGATGCATGTCTAAAAAGTGTGTCACCAACATGAAAAGTTTGGAAAGCTCTGCACTAGGGCTAGGAATCCACTGGCCTGAGTTGTGGTACCTTTGAATGTATGCCACGGCCTCCTTTGCTTATCTGTGTCCCTTTCTGCACCTTATCTTTTTCTGGCGCTGGGGTGCGGGGATCGCATGAGCAGCTTCCAGCGAGAGGCTCTCGCGTCCCTGCTGCTTGAGCTCCACACAAGCTGCCTGCTTGCATGAGAGCCCCGCCTTTTCCTTCTGCAGTGCAGCCTGGGAGTTTCCCAGGCTGCACTGGGGCAGGAAGCGCAACCAGTGCGGCTCTGGAGGTTCCGCATGCCAGGTAAGTGCGTGCGGGGCCCGGGAGCAATGCGCGATCGTGCACCATTTTCAGCTTCCAGTCAAAAATGAGAAGGTGCGCGATCAGCACCTGCTGGTCCCTGGAGCATCGCGCAATTGTGACTGTCTCGTGCAGATCACTCTTCACAATCGTGCGACACTCCAGGTGCCCTTTCATATGGCAAATGCCATGTGGAAAGAGCCTGTGACTCCATCATGTAGCAGTTTGGTTCAAGAAACTGTATAAATGGAGGAGAAATTTTGTAAGAGAGGGTAGATGGGGAGTGAAAAGTTAAAGCACCCTGTGAACTGCTACCCTTCCCTAATCCCCATATACATAGGCTTAGGAAACAGAGTTCTATTTGAATGAATGGGACTTTTTTTTTCTTTTTTCTTTTCTTAAGACAAATGACTGTATAAGGAGATGCAGGAAAGGAAGCGAAAGAGAAACAGATAAGGGAAGAGTGAAGGAGGTGGAAGAGAGCACAGCAGGTGGCAGAAAGAAAGAGCTGCCATACCCAGTATGGGGCCTGGTTCTGCCCACTTCTGGGTTTGGTTCCACTCACTATTGACTCTGCTTCCACTTATCCCTGATGTGCAACACCTGAAAGATCATTACTTGCGTAATATGGTCTTCACCATAAAAATGTTGGACTCTGACCTCTCCTGCTATATGCATATAGACAGAGGCCAAAATCTTATTGTTAGTCCCAAGAAGAGTAAAACCCTTGCATTTATCTAGGTGTTGACTTACCAAATTGCCTTTGTTCTAGTGGGTCTACTTTGGTTAGAACTAACAATTGGTTCTGGACTCTACTCTTTCAGATATCACAACGAATGGGCCTGAGAATGTGGCTACTATTCCTTCCCTTTTAAGTCTAATTTTAGTGCAATTAAAATCTAAACATTGAACAATCAAATAATTTTGCAATAAACAGTTTAGCAAACAGATATGGGAAAAACTACATATTTGGGTGTCCATTATTTAAAAGTCCTATCTTTAAAAGAAAGTTAGGGGAAAAAAACCTACATATATATCTGGGCACCATTAGATCATATTTCATACATTATCCAATGGTGTTGCATTTTTAATCTCAAATGTTTTTGTTCCAAAGGGATGCAGTAGTTTCCAGCTGCTCTTATCACAGCTATCCTTTTGTGCCTGGTACTAACTGATGGCAAAGGAGATGTGGTGGGGAAAGGGAGAAAGATCTGGTTTCCTTCTTTTCCCCATAAAGTTGATGTTTGTTTCATGGCCATGATTCATTCATTTAACCAACAAAAGCCCATATTCAGCATACGAAACCCAAAGTTAAAAGATGTTAACTATCATGTAGGTCTACCACATGCCTCAAAATGAAGATCTTTTTTGACAACACACCTCTTAATGATCCCTCATTTGAGATCCAAATTTACTTCTGCTTTCCATAAACTGGTTATTATATATTATTATATATTATATATATCAATTTCTTGCCTGAAGTTACAGACTTCAGAAATGCCCAACATGAAGCTGAAGTAGCTTCAGGCAGGTGGGCAGGATTATGAACACGCTGGGTATCATAACACTGTTTCTTGTAGTGGAACACCCCTCAGGACCCTGGATATAAAACAAGAAGGGAAAACTTGTCATTATACATGTGTGGCAAAGCTCTCCTTCCTTTAAAAGCCTTGGAGTTATTTATGTGCCTTATGCCCTGTGTGTAGACTATACAGCTATGGAGGTACCTGCATACATACATTCACTGGGCTGGCCAAAGATGTTTTGCTGCCCGAAGTAGAATAGCAAATGGTGTCTTCCCAGTCAAGGTTCAGTACAATAGCTGTAAAAACACAGGAAGTTCACAACTAACAATTTGCTGCCTTTTCACGACACTGCCAATCTCATGTCCAAAGCAGCCATCTCATTCTCTGCCCATTCATTCTCTCCCTCACTGCCTTGTTCTCTCAAGAAGAGGTATGCAATCTTTGCTACAGTAATTTCATTCTCCTTCCCACTTTGCTCTAGAAGGTCATGACTGGCTAATTGGAGGACAGTAGCAATTTTCTTCATGGTGTCTTCAGTCTGTGTTTGACAGTTCTCTTTGTAAATCTAGAATAAATCAACAATAAATTATGCATCATCTGGGAGCGCTACCAAAATGTTAGCAAATACTAATCTTTATTATATACCTCATCAGATGAAGATTTTCACCTGTCAAATAACTGGATTATTTATTTATTTATATGATTTGTGAATGAAATCAATGCAAAATAGTTTCAACACCATATTTCATTATGGTCAAAGTCTATTGAGACCTACCTGCCCAGAGATTTTAGGTATAAATACAGAAAAACAAAAGCAATTTGAAGACATCTATAGCCTCTCTTTTCAAGGAAAACCACACTGTATAACCTAAAATAATTACTGTGTAGTCACTGGGGGCATAAATCTAGAAGCCACATACATGAGTACAAAAGACTGCAACGACCTGTTAAACATCACTTGCGTTGGTCTGAATTAAACATCACCTGCATTGCTCTGTAATTAGTCATGGGCATTTTATCTTGTTAATCCTTTAACAGGTGGAGCTGCAATTACTTGTAATGATATGATGCCAGTTGCAGAAGAATAGTGTCTGTTCTTGTACTGTTCCCTATCTTTGGAAGGTATCTTGGGTCTACTTACGAACACATCTGCAGCTAACTGCAGAAAAAATAAATACTACCTCATAAAGTTCCTTGACGTCGTTCTAATTTAGAGGTATATAACTTTTTGGGACCTGTTGGACAGGGTTCTGGGGAATCACACACATATGTATGATCACAGAGACATATCTATATTCTCCTCCGTCTACCTCCATTTAACAAAAGCAACAACAACAACAACATTTATTTCTTACCTGCCTCCTCCTATGGATTGAGGCAAGGAAAAATGGCAGATTAAAATACAACACATGACATCAGTAAAAAAATGTATAAATCAGTTTAAAACACATGAGATCAATTTAAAAAAGATATAAAACTAATACACATTAAAACAACCAATCCATAACTTAGAATTCATAATTTAAAATTTCATTTTTTTTTTTTAAAATCTGGGTAGGCCTGCCAGAAGAGACCGGTCTTTAGTACTGCTTTAAATTCAAACAGCGATCACATCCCTTTCGTCAGTCTGGATACAGCTAAAGAAAACATCCTCTGAGTGACAATTGCCAACCTAGACTGAAGTAAATCCGTGGTGGTGGTGGTAGTGGCAACATGGCTAAGGATTCAAGCCAATTGTATACCCTTACATAAACTACTGTCTGCCTGTGGCTCCTTTGAAAGCAATTCTCCAAGACCTTTGTCTAAATATATCCCTTTTGGACAATATATGATTACAGAAAATCCAAAAAAGTCAAAATTTGCTGTCAACCTATTACCTAAAGTGCATAGGTATTCTCTTGGTTCCAGGCATAGGTATAGTCATTCTTCCACTAGAGAAACAGAAAACTTTAGATCATGAAACTCTAATGCTCCTCAAAACCAGGGGCATCTTTGCTACAGGAGCAAGGCACCTTCTGGGACGCGTGTCATGGTGCATGAGGCACATCCAGTGTTGGTTCTTGAAAGCTTCAGCAAGCCTCTAAATATTCCTCAGTCAGTTCAGTGGTTGGTAACATGGTGGCTGATCTTGCAAACAGTACACAGTTTAGATTTTTGAGCTCCAAGGCAACTGCATGCAGTCACATCAGACGCTTTATTGTTGGACTGCGCTGCACACATGGCAAGCTTGATAGTGAGGTCCAAAGGTTCCAATGCTAGTTGCACCACTGATTTCTGCGGGACTCAGGAGTTGCCTATTACTTAAAGACCTCTCCTCTCAGAGGTTCTCTTGGTGGGTGACATCTGCAATTACTCAGCCTTATTGAAATGTTAACAGGCGATTGGGAAGATTTTGAACTTTTATTGAAACTTGGAAAAAGAGGTGTGAAAGAATGTATGGTAAAATGAGCACAAAATATTGGGCATATTATAATGGAACAATGGCAGAGAATGTGGTCAGAGGGAATTAAAATTTACATTGTGCTTTGATCTAAAAGAAATTTTTTACAAAATGATGTATCAATGGTATTTGACACCATAAAGTTTGGCTAAAATGCACAAAGATGCACCTAATAGATGTTGGAAATGTTGGGATCTTTTTACCACATGTGCCGGACATGTGATAAGGCCAAAAAATTCTGGAATGCAAAGTTAACGCTGCACATGAAACCAGAACTATACTTCCTGGGACTGGTAGAAGAGTCACTGGAGAAGAAATACAGCAAGATTCTACAATACAGGACGACTGCAAGAAGACCATTACATGCTGAGAAATGGAGGAGTACTAAGATTCCAACAAAAAAAGACCTGTTAGTTAAACTAAAATGGACAAATTGGTGATATTGATAAGAGGAAAAACTGTGAAGATAGACCTCTGTGGAAGATTTGGATCTGTTAATATGATTCTTGCAAGAAAAAGAAAATAACATGTTCACCGTAGAATTCAGTTATTAGTATTTGGAAGAGTAGCAGTGGAAGTACTTAAAGGTTATGTGTAATTAGAAAAGTTTTTATCTATAGGCTACTTAGAGTTGATGTTGGGAAAGGTGGAAACCATCCTTTTGAATATTTGTAAATTTTTTGTTAGTTGTGTTTTCTTATTGTTTGGTGTTTTGTAGGTTTTTGGTTTAAGTTTTGTGTATGTTTCCTTGATCGTTAGTAGTGGTTGTAACTTGATGTTTATTTTTATTTAGTTTTGTTGTTGTGTAGTTGTGCAGCTTTAATAAACATTTTAATAACATTTTAATTTTAATTAATACACATTTTAATAAAAATTCCAAAAGTTAAAGCAAAATTGAAGTTTATGCAGCTTCCCTTATGAGTGCCCCTTTTTCAGGTACTCTGATTAAGCAGCAACCTGATCTCAGCCTTCCACGTTTGTAAGGCTGTATAGACTGGATGCTAGATCAAGAGCTGATGCCATTTTTGGCAGGGTCCTGTGTTGACCTCATTGATTGCATAACAGCTCTTCATTCTCTGGAGAGTGGCTTACTAGTCTTTGATCTGTGTGAGTCACAGAGATCAGGAAGAAGGAGGAATAGTAGCTGCTTATCTGTAACTACAGCTCTTTCAAGCTGTCTTATGTCAACTAAAATCAACCACCCTGCATCCCCAGATTTCACTTTCCTGATCTCCGTGCAGCTTTGGCAAAACTGGGTTCCACCCCAAGAGAAGGTCAGCATATAAGCTAAAATAGATAGGTAGATAGATAGATAGATAGATAGATAGATAGATAGATAGATAGATGATAGATAGATACAGGGACACTGAGGGACAGGGCAAAGCTACTGTACAAATGATTGCTCAGTTCTGGAAGTTTCAGGCATAGCTAACTCCCACGGGTGTGATTTTACAGATGACCACTTGAAGAATGCCAGTTACAGGTAAGGACCCAGTTGTACTCTATGCCACAGAATTAGGTTGCTCTTTCTAAAGACAAAGATGGATAAAGGAGCATGCCAAGCTCCTTCATAGGGAAAGCAACCCTGTCTAGCACAAGACAAATATCAGTCGTACCTATCCACACCTCTCCTGATTTGTATCGATAGAGGTCATTTCGACACTACACAGTTACAGTGCTATTACTCCTCTATCAACTTCCTACGGATTCCTGGATTTTGCAGTTTAGGGTGGGGCATTTAGAATTCTCAGCCAGAGAGCTCTTTGGCCTCAGTAAACTGCAAAACCCAGAATTCCAGAGGATGTTGAAAGTGGAACAACAGCTCTATAACAGTGTAGGGTGGAAATGGCCTCAGTCTCAGTTTACTGGACCTTATTCACTCCACTTCTTTGATGAAGCACTGATTTAGTGTTTGCACTGCTTTAGGTTAGATTATGCTGAAAAGGAGACATAGAATGTGGTATCATTTGTATATTGTCAACACCTGTCATGCCTTACCATTTCCGTAGTGAGACCAGATTCTAAGCTGGGGTGGGCAACTGCAGTGAATCTGGCTGCCCATTTTCAGTCCAGAAATATTGAAAAAACAAGAGCCTACTTCAAGTGGCCAGAGCTTAACATCTGTTTCTTTAAAAATGGGTGTTATTTAAAGTTTAAACAATACATAGAGAGCCTGCAACCTATTTAGAATGTGAATTGGCTCTCCTAGGGACTTCCAAGAGAGGAAATTCATCTCTTTTCAAAGGTCAGATAAAGGGCAATTCAGGGATCCTGAAGGAGTTGAGACCCAGCAACAGAGCCTTCAAGGGGGACATATTTAGCTGTAGGGCTGTACTTGGCCCACCTCTGTTCTAACTGTATAAAAACTCATTGGAAAAGAGGAACACTGTTGTTGAATCTGATATTCCTCCTCAAAACCCCAGCAGTGCTGTATCCAAATGGATGCCCAGAGCTGAAGATGCAGTGCCCAGCACAGAAGTCTGATCAATCAAGCACTCTGGACCTGAGCACCTGGCAAAAAGCCAGAGAGGGATGAGGTGGCAGCAACACCAGGGCCCTTTCCGCACCACCATCCCAACTCGCCATGGGGATGGGAGAAGAACAGGACCACAATGACAGTTCTGCATGGTGTTGTTGCAGTCCTGTCCTTCCCCTGTCCCCAGGTGGTGTAATCACGGATTAAATCATTGATGGGTTTTCCCTGTCAATGACCCATCACACCACCATCCTGGACTTACCTGCAAGTGCAACAGCTGCACTTTCTGCCCCAGCCCAGCCTGGGAAAGTACCCAGCTGTGCTGCGGAAGGAAGAGGTGTGGCCTTCACACTTCCTTCACCACGGAGCCAGCCGGTGCAGAGGGGAGCACTCCTGTTTCACTCACCTAGATTTCTCAGAAATAAGACATGCCAGACTAATCTTATCTCTTTTTATGATAGGGTTACAAGCTTGATAGATGAAAGGAATGCTGTAGACATAGCACATCTTGACTTCAGTAAGGCCTTTGACAAAGTTGCCCATGACATCCTTGCAAAGAACCTTATAAAATGCAGGCTGGGCAGGGCTACTGTTAGGTGGATTTGTAATTGGTTGACCAACCGAACCCAAAGAATGGTCATCAATGGTTGCTTTTCATCCTGGAGAGAAGTGAGTAGTGGGGTGCCATAGGGTTCTGTCCTGGGCCCAGTGCTATTCAACATCTTCACCAATAACTTTGATGAAGGAGTAGAGGGCATGCTGACCATATCTGCAGATGACACCAAATTGGGAGGCGTTGCTAATACACCAGAGGACAGGATCAAATTTCAAAACTGACCTTGACAGATTGGAGAGCTGGGCCAAAGCTAACAAAATGAATTTCCACAGAGAGAAATGTAAAGTCCTACACTTAGACAGAAAAAATGGAATGCACAAATATAGGATGGGGGACATGTGGCTGGATAGCAGTACGTGTGAAAGAGATCTAGGAGTCTTGGTAGGTCACAAGGTGAACATGAGTCAGCAGTGTGATGCGGCAGCCAAGAAAACCAGCTTGATTCTTGATTGCATCAATAGGAATATTGATTGCATCAATAGGAGCATCAATAGGGAGGTAATGGTACCACTCTATTCTGCATTGGTTAGGCCTCATTTGTAATATTGTGTCCAGTTTTGGGCACCTCAATTCAAGAAGGATATTGACAAGCTGGAACATGTCCAGAAGAGGGTGACCAAAATGGGGAAGGGTCTGGAAGCCATGCCCTATGAGGAACAGCTTAGGGAGCTGGATATGTTTAGTCTGCAGAAGAGAAGCTTAAGAGGGGACACGACAGCCATGTTTAAATATTTGAAGGGATGTCATGTCGAGTAGGGAGCGGACTTGTTTTCTGCTGCTCCAGAGACTAGGACAAGGAGTAATGGATTCAAGCTGCAAGAAAGGAGATTCCATCTGAACCTCAGGAAGAACTTCCTGATGATCAGAGCTGTCTGGCAATATGCTGTCTCGGAATGTGGTGGCACCTCCTTCTCTGGAGGTTTTTAAGGAAAGGCTGGATGGCCATCTGTTGGGAATGCTCTGATGGGTGTTCCTGCATAGCAAGAGGTTGGACTGGATGGCCCCTGGGGTCTCTTCCAACTCTATGCTATGATTCTATGATTCTATGTCCTCCCAGCAGAGCCAGTGCCAGGATTCCCACTGGATGTCTGTGTGAAAACGTAGAGTGTGGAAAGGACCTAACTGTAAAGCTAGTCAGTTGAATTCAAATCTGTGTTGAACCGACACTGAATCTTGCTGTGTTCTCTGTTGAGTGACTCCTCTGCTACCCTGAGTCTCCTTTTCTTTAACTCATAGGGCAACTTCCAGTAAGGCAATGGAGGTTGGTGGCTCCCACATCAGGAAGTGCATCCACTCTAAATTTTAGTACAGATTTTAGAGGAGGTCTCCAAGATGTGGATAGTTTATTTAAAGTTTTGGATTCAGAGTAGATTCACCATCCCATAACATACAAATGACCAACTGCCATTGAAGGTAGGCTATTTAGCTGTACAGTGAATTTCTGGCAGATCCTATCTAGCACTTTATTTGTGTTAATAACATGGGGGAGAAAATACAAGCAAAACCATTTCCTGGATTTGCCCATACAAGTTTTTTAATGTTTAAACTGGGGGTGGAAAGAATATTCAATAATATTAGAAACGTGTTTGGAAAACATGTTTTTGAGAGTCACAAAACACCAATAAGAAGAATCCTGGATTGACAACAATCTTCGCAGTTCAGGACTTTATTCTGCACAAACTTTGCAAGTGATTCTTTTGTGAAGAAAAAAGCATTTTCTGTCCAAGAAACAGCATTTTCTGCATGGAAAATAATATTCCCATGCAGAAATATTAATTCCTGCACAGAAAATGTTTTCTGCACCAAAAAAAAGCTGTAACTGGGAATTTGTTCTACATAAAATTCACATGTGGTTGATTTACACAGAAAACAAAATATAGAGAAAACAGCATTTTCTATGCAGGAATAAATATTTCTGTGTTAAAATACTATTTCCCAGACAGAAAATGTTGCTTACTACACATAAAATGCTGTTTCCTATACAAATCATCATCATTAACGTCATCATCTTCTTGATCTTCATTTATACCCTGCTTTTTTCTGGTTGGGATTCAAAGTGGTTTACAATATTTTTTTTTTAAAAAAAAGCTAAAAAATCATGGCATACAAAAGTTAAAACATAAATTAAAAGCTCAAATAAGAATTAAAACAAAGTTAAAATGCATAATTAAAACTTAAAGCACAGTTAACAATATTCAGCCCCTTTTATCAGACAGGCCATAATCACACACTGAACACCTGTCAGAAAAAAAAATGTCTTTGCTTGACTGTGGAAATAAGTAAGAGTGCCAGTCTGACTTCTTTGGGAAGGGAGTTCCAGTGCCTGGGAGCAGCCACTGAGAAATTCCTCTCCTGTGTTCCCACCAGATGTACCTGTGAAAGCAGTGGGACAGAGAGAAGGACCTCTCCAGCAGATTTCAGAGCCCAGTTTGTTTCCTAAAGAAGAATACGTTTCTCCAAATAACCTGGCCCTGAACCGTGAAGGGCTTTAAGGTCAAAGCAGCACTTTGAATTGTGCCCAGAAAAAGACTGGCAGCCAGTGGAGCTACGGCAACAGAAGGGTTGTGTGAACTACCATGTATGAATTTTACACAGAATAAAACCCTAATTACAGCTTTTTTTTCTGCACAGAAAACAATATTTTCTATGCAGAAATGAAATATTATTTTCCATGCAGAAAATACTGCAAATTTTGTGTAGAATAAGTCCCAAATTGTGAATAGCCTTTGAAAACTGCTTGGTCAGTGGGAAGAAAATCACTAAAATTACTTGTTGCCACTTTTGAGAAGAAACATTCCTGCTCTAAATATTTTCCTTTGCCTCCACTTCTCTTCCTGAAAATATAGGCAGCTGCCATTGATCTAAGTTGCCTTGGAGGAGTTTGTTTCTGATGTAAACCTAGCTCAAAGCAAGCCAAGACATGATAATAGAGGTCAGGATTGTGCTCAAATATCAGTGATTATTCCTGCCTTTTTTTTAATCTAGCAAGCTCTGCGATTGTGCCAGTAATTTGGGGCATGGATTCATCACCCTGGCAGAAGAAGAACTCTTATCTCAAGATAGATTAGTATGCTCTTATCTCCAGAGTTTCACTCAATTAATCATGCGTTTGCTGTGACTTAGTTCATTGCCACTCCTAGCTGTCACAGTGTCATTGAATGCTGGCATAGGAGGGTGTGCTCTGCTCAGCTGCCGGGACCAATAGCAATTTCTGAAGATAGCTTGTAAACTCAAGTGGAAAGGCAGAAGACAGGATGAAAGCAGTGTTAATAAACAATAGTGGCAAGAGGACAGAGAAGGAAGATGTTTGCATATTTTAAGCCTGTCAATATTTATGAACATATTGAAACTGGGAACGGAGAGAATCTTTTAGCCAGTGAAGTCCATTTCATTTATAGGGGGGAAAATGCCCTTTCCTCAAATAATGTGAAATTAAATCATTTAATAACTTGAATGGTCAAACAAAGCTTATGGCCATCAAGCAAGAAACAAAGCCCCACTGAAAGGCACCTTGAGGGAAACTCACATTTGCCTCCAGCCCTGGTCTGATCAAAGATACTGGAAGCTGCCTTTCACCTTCTATGAAAAGTCCAATATTTTGCCATAGATGTCTTGCAAACATAGGGCCACAGAGTCATTTATTAATATGTGATACTACCAAGAGGCCAGGGATAGTAGAGAGCTCTTTCCCCACATTTTCATTCAACAACCCTGATACAGGTAGCTTTTTCCTCACTGCTAGCAACATCAAGGAAAGAAAAGAGCTTGGGGGCAAATCTGATGAGGTCATGCTGGCTGGGGGATTCTGGGAATTGTGGTCCAAAAATAATCTGTATAAAATTAGGAGGAAACTGGGGGAAGGGGTGGAATTGGCGCCAGATTGCATGGAGACCTGTGGGAGCAGGCTGAAGCTCTGCGACCCTACCACTGTACCATTGTACCACACCCTGTTTCATCTTATTTTCAAAGCTAAGCAGGCTTGAGTCTGCTTAAGGATGGGAGACTACATACCCTTCAACATTTTGCAGATGAAAACCAGGACATGTGGGGTGAAGCAACATGAGAGGATGCTCAAGATGGCAAAAGTTACTAATAAGGAAGAGCATATAAGTTAGGAGAGGATATAGCAGTTTTGCTTTTGCGTGGGTGTACTGGAATGAGTGAGATTCTAGCCCATGTGAACTCAGTTTGCTGCAAACTGTTTACTGCAAAAGTTTACTGAGGCAAGAGAGTTCTCTGGCTGAGAATTCTAAATGCCCCTCCCTTAATTTCAAACCCCAGGATTCCATAGCATGTTGAAAGTGGAATAATAACATTATTACGATGTAGTGCAGAAAGGCCCTAAGAGGTAAGTTGGAAGAAGGCGAGGAAAACCAGGATGCTTTAAAAGCTGCTGAAGTGGAACAACAGAGGAGTAACCACCAGCATGGAGCAGTGGTTTGAGCATTGGACTATGACCCTGGAGACCAGAGTTCAATTCTCTGTTCAGCCATGGAAACCCATTGGGTGACCTTGGGTGCATCACACACTCTCAGCCCCAGAAAACCCTGTGATAGGTTTGCCTTAAGCTCACCATAGATTAGAAATGACTTAAAGATACACAACAATCCCTGCCAAACTGGAAGAGTTGGAGGGTATGAGACTAGCAGGTTATGCCAGTGATCTCCAGTTAGGGCTGGGAGAGAATCCTGATGAAACCCTGGAGAGTCACTGTGGTAGTCAGAGTTGACAATACTGGGCTAGGTGGACCAAAGGCCTGAGTTCCTACTAGGCAACTTCCTTTGTTCCTATTCTCATCCTGGCATCTGCCTGGTTGCTAGGCTAGATCACCCGTGCAAGCATATCTTCCTTCTTGTTGTGTTATTGATAGTCCTCGTAAATGTGAAAAGTCCTGCCCCCATCCTTGTTGAAAACTCTACATTGCATTCCCACAATCCTCGTGTGTTTTCCTGTAAGCAAAACAAGCTGAGTTCTTCAGCTTAGCCAAATATATTTTAAGTCCTTTATCATCTATTTGTTCACCTCTGAATCTGCTCCAGTTTGTTTTTGTCCTGAAAAGAGACAGAAAGCAGCTTTCTGAAAGACAAAATTCATTCCTCTGGTTACTGGGGAACTTGTTCACACAACAGAGCAAAACAGCAGACCCAAGCACTGTGCTGCTTTTCTCTTCTTCAGCCCTATGTTCCTCAGATTTAAAGCTGGAGTTTTATCTAAGAATCTGGATGTGTGTCTGGTAGCAGGCACTAACCTATATACTAGGCAATCATTAGAGCACAGCAGTGGTTTTATCAGCCTGAATGCAAACGCATTAGTCACTGAAAGGGGATATATACTGGGCCATTGCACAAAGGGGAAAGTGGTAGTGATTCAAGTAACATTGAACCAGGGACAGTGAATCTCTGGCCCACAGGGAAAATCAGTTGGCAGGGCTTCCCCAGCTCCCACAATGTTTTTTTTTCAAACCCAGTAATTAACAAAGAAAGAATATTTAAAGATATTTAAGCATCAATACTCAGTGCAGAATTGAGCTGTACTTGACAGGCAGAATAGCTGTTGCACTGAAACTTACTCCCAAGAAGACACAAAAACTTGAGTTAAGCTTTATGCAGTTGATACGGGAAAGTTCAAACTGCAAGTATTACTTCTAGCTCTACATATTTTGCCTTGTCCCTGCTGACACTGTCATTCCTTCAATCCCACATCCTTTGCCCCATCCTCCATGCTGAAAAGCAGCCTCCAGTGTTACCCAAAGGTGGTGAACCTTGAGGTCCTCCAGCAGTGCCAGTGTCTCCTTCAAAGCGTGGGGAATTATAGCTTAAAGGATGCTTGCGAGGGGGGAGGGTAACCACAGGACCTTTTCACTTGTGTATACCCGTACTAACTGTAGGACATCAGTTGAGAGTTAAAAGAATGTCTTTATTGAGGGAATTCGCACACAAAAACAATCAAGCAGTCTCATGAGCCACACAAGCCTAGTGAAGGTAAAGGAGGGTATTTATAGCCAATCATACGGTACCACAGATTGGGGGTGTATGGCATGGTAACACCAAGACCCTTCCAAAAAACAGAATTCAGATCCCAAGCCAACAAATGGTTCCCAGACCTGCCCTAAACCATGGTTTAATGCTATGTGAGTGAGTCTTCTACTCTTACATGCTCCCTTCTCCTTTCGTCTTCTGAGATGGCTGTAAGGAGAACAGAAGCATCTCTTCCTATTTCCATTTAATTGTCACTTCATCCAAACTAGAAAAAATCATAGTTAATTGAAACGATGGCCATTTCCGCATAGGGGAATTAAAACGGTGCAGTGCGTCCTCCACGGAGGACGTCTGCACCTTGGAGCGGACTGGGTTGGGACTACTTACCGGAGATCCGCACCTCAGTCCGCTCCAAAATGACCCCAAGTGGTCCTCCAGCGTGTTTTTGAAAGACCGGAAAAATCAGGTCTTTCAAAGTGCTGGAGTGCGCCATTGTGTGCCTTGCTCCCTCGTGCAGATTCGCAGGCTCGCACCAATGCGAGCCTGCGATCTGCGGAGGCGGGCTTTAGGCGTGGCGAGCTTAATGTAGCATAATGGGGAGGGTTCAGTGTCCCACGAGGGCACAATGCAGCCCTCAATCCCTAGCAGTTGCACATCCCTGTTTTATAATGTAGTTTAGACCTATTTTTATTACAGCAGAAGCCCAGACTTGTTAGAATTTGTAATTCCAGGATAATGTGTTAGGTGACTAAAACCGGGGGAGGCTCACAAGATTATCTCATAGCATTCCTAGGCACATTAATGATGATTGCTTCATTTTCAGGATCAAATTATACTCTGTTTTAGTAACATCATTCTTAAACGTCAACACAACTTTTGCATAAACTGTCTCCATCTATAAATTAGAATCTTGACAACAGAAAATCCCAAAGGGCAGCCCCCGTGAGATGCAGTGGAAAGGTCGTGGCTTGGTGACACTGCCTTGCAGGGGTGAGGAGAGGGAAGGGCATGTCTTGTGTTCCAAATAAACAGTGTTAAGCCCAACTAAAACCTGTAAAAAAAAAAGAAGAAGCTATCTCTTCCATATGAAACAGAAGCTAAACTGTACATGTGTGTACGTGCGTCCTTCAGTGGCTCACTGCTAATTCATTTCTCCCAACTTTGCTCTTCCTCTTCCCACTGTCATCACTTGTCCCTTATCAGCCCATTTGGCCTTCACTGGTCCTTTCTCGGTCCACCTTGGCCCTGCTGCCATTGAAATATCACAGCAGGCTTGGCCCTCTTTGACAGTTTGCCTGGCAGCTACCCCAAGCAGAAACCTCCAGAATTTGAAGAAGCTGATAATCTTTCAAAGACCGCCTTCATCATTTCCCTACAATGTTCTTCTAGTTTCTAAATTTGAAACTTCTCTTCCTGGAAAGCTAGAGGGGTGGCGGTGGAGGGGGGAGATGGGAATGAATCATGAGCCTTGGCATGCTGTCCCGGCAACCTCCTCCAAGCCAAAAGCAGCAACACTTCATAGCAGCCGCTTCAGCCCTATGCAATTGACAAAAGCAGTAAAAAGATCTTTCTTTTTCCACTCTGAGAGGCTGTATGTATATTTGCTAGCAAAGCAGCAAAGCACTGTGTATGTTTGTGCGTTGCCATGCTAACTGGCACAAGGAAATCCACAGACACCATATGTGGTTGAGAAATAGTTGGTGCTTTTTTAAAAAGGGGGGGGGAATTCCCCATGTCTGCATAATCTCTTGCTTTTGGTATGCAGTAAACATTCCACATGTTAAAGGGAACCTCCTACATAGCTCTAGAAGGGACATTCTTAAAACGCAAGAGTTTTCTGCCAAAGTAATGGTCACGAAATGTGCGTGTAAATAGGCTGGCCTGCACACACTCATATGACAACGGTGGAACTGCACATTTTTTTCCATAACTCCTACATTGGTTCTCTAATCTCAGTCCGCTTCCTCACTAGACTGTTATAGTGCTATTATTCCATTTTCAACATTCCATGGAATCCTGGGGTTTGCATTTTAGGAAAGGATAGGATCTTGAAAGTGGAATAATAGCACTGTAACAGTCTAGCACAGAAATGGCCTCAGTGACTACTCTGGTTGAAATATATTGCCACTGCACCATCCAGACTTGTTCTCTTTCAGGCCTGAGTTAAAGAAAAGGAGCTGATAAAACCTAAGCTACCCATGAGAAATCCAGGTGTCTGTTAAACTAATGGAAAGGAAGACACATGAATATTTATATCATTAAAGTAATTGACTCATTTGTGTTAAACTGTGTGAAATGTAACCCTTTTCCTCTTTGTTCTTAATGATTGATTTTTCCCTCTTTGAGGCTGAATGTTTTATTTTTATATTTTCATTTGAGCCTCCAATTTCTTGAGGGTTAGGGGCGCAAGACCACCATGAATGTATTAAAAAATGTGAATTAAAATAAAAATCATGAACACTATTTTTTTTTAACCAGTGCAAGTTGGCCATAGAGTCATGCTGGTGGACCTAGCAAAAGAAGTGTTCTCTCCAGGAATCTCTAAGTCTTCTGGTGTGACTCTATGGTCTACTTTCAGTGGAAGTGGATCACAGAATCATACTAGAGGACTTAGCGATTCCTAGAAAGAACATTTTTTCCTCTGTGGCAAGGGCAATAGAATATTTTTTTTAATCCATGAATAACCAAAACCACAAATGCTGAACCCATGAAAGCAGAGGGCCCACTGTATTCAAAACCATGACCTTGTTTTTAGCAGCAGTCTAGGAACTTTTATGACAGGGGTGGACTTCCAGATGCTATTGGACTACAATGCCCATCAGCCCTACCCTGCATAGCCAGTGATAAAGGATGATAGAAGATCCAGTCCAAGAACATGTTTCCCACTTCTTTCTTATAGTCCAAAACAGCCAGACCAACCAGATGTTGTAGACTAGAGTAAAAACAAACTGCAGAGCTCATGCAAATGAGAGGTGTAATGAATTCCCACATGTGGGGGGCTATAGTTCTGTATAGGGGACGTGCACTAAGGAGGAGAGAACTAACAATTTCCCTGATAGTGTCTTTTTCCCCCGATTCCCTTTAGGGATGAAAAGTATATGCACCATTATTTGTTTCTCAACCAAACACCTATGCGGGAAGAGTAACATAAAACCAAGAATTTTGCTTAGTTTTCTGTTGATATTCAGATATCCTGAAGGATTACAGGAAATCATTTTGTAGAGATACAAATAAACCAACATAGGTTTTTGGAAACAGGGTTTTGTGGATGGGTGCGCAAACTTTGTTTTTCTTCCAACAAACTCCTTTAGAGGCTATATAGTTCCACAAACATGCTTTTTGTGCAACAATAATATTTGTTTTACAACTGCCCCCCCCCCAATTTTGCACAAAAAAGATGTGTCCCTGGAACCAGTGTGTGTGTGCGCGCGCACATGTGCGCTTTTCAATATTCATGCACATTGCCCCCCACCACAAGTATTTCTTGGGATGTATGAACACTGGGCAAAAAGTGCACAGAAAATTCATTTTCTTTCATAGCAGTACAGAAGTTATTTAACTCCATAGGTATGAATGAAGTAGCCAAAGATTTCTCTCCCTACTTACTACCCACAACCCAACACATGCACACTCCATGCAGGTCCAGGTTTGCACAAACAGAAAGCATCTGGAAACTCATGGGAGAGGGCCAGCAGCATTGAAGTAATTTTGAACAAATTAACCATTTCAATGGCTCCATTGAAAATCCTAACATTCCACACTACTTTTAATTTAAATACATGAATAATTAAGGGCTTCATTATACACATTTGCTGGTAATTAGTTGCCCCAGCAGAAGGCAGTGGACCTGGGAACTATGTCAGAGATGCTTGCAATGTATGAAACACTATAGATTTAGTAATGCCCATCCTGATAATGCCAACATCTGAATATTACATTGCCAAGCCTGACAGACTGGGTTCCCAAGGTCCGTAGAACCCTGGCAGGGACCACCTTGACTGAAGCATGACCCATGCGCTCCAGGACAGGGGTTTGGGGGGCTTGAGTCCCCCTAAGACTAGGTTGGGGAGCTGAGACCCCTCTTAATGCAAAATTGTCATCAAGACTTCTGTGTAGTTAAGTCTCCCCAGGAAATGTCTGAAGTGTACAAAATGGACACACACTG
The DNA here is from genome assembly GCA_030412105.1 of Cyclura pinguis. Taxonomy (NCBI): domain Eukaryota; kingdom Metazoa; phylum Chordata; class Lepidosauria; order Squamata; family Iguanidae; genus Cyclura; species Cyclura pinguis. The sequence goes on along the minus strand of CM059600.1, from coordinate 92,541,232 downwards.
ATGTGTGTGTGTGTGTGTGTGTGTGTGTGTGTGTGTTTAAGATACCTAATGTCAATGAGCTTTCCCAGGAATAATAAAGCTTATCTGTGGTCTATCCTACAGACACTCTGTTGGGAGTAAGCTATGCAGAACAGATGCAGGACACTTCTAAGTACCTACTGTGCTTATACGAGTCTTCCGAGTTATGGAAGTTTTAGAGACGATGGACGTGAAAAGTAATCGGTCTCCTCCAGAAAGTAGCTACAAGTAGGCAAAGTTAACAACAACTTGCCTATCAGTGTTGAGCTCTCCCCGCCGAAGCACAGTTCAAGGGTCACTGGCCTCACTTGACACTCAAGCCCATCACCAAAAGCCAAAGTCAAACAAACTATTCACTAACAATAGTAAGTAATCAGCAACTAGCCTCTAGTAAGTACTGCACTATCTTTTTGTCCATCTTTCTCGTTACATTATTTCTAGTAAACGAGAGTTGGAACTGAAACACGTAAAACAATATCTGCCCAGAACCATTCAAAATCTCCTGGTTGTCTCTGATGTTAAGATGCTAAGTTCTGGATAGTATTGTATATTGTTTATTGTTTATTTGTTAATATTCCTATATTAGTTAATAAAGATTTTTTTTAAAAAAACAAAGACAGAAAGTCTAACTAGGAGTACTGAATGACTGAAAATGGGGGAGGGGGGATCTTGAGAGCAGGCCCTGCTCTCTTCACAGCAACCATTCTTCATAAAAGCTGTACATGTATAATTTTTTTTCCATATGTGGGATGTGTGCAAGAAATTTTCCTGCCTGAGGAGAAAGAGAAGATAGTGTTCCCATCCATTCTGCATACTGAAGCAACTGCACTGGGAGTGGAATCTTACTTTGACATTGGCTAAACTGCTCTCTTTTCCTTATCTTTTCAGCTCTTTGTCTCTTAGTCTCTATCTTCCTCCCAATCTTCTTTCCTTCCAATGGTCCAAGAAGTTTGTACTTGTACTTGTACTACTGTACAAGAATGCATAATTTAAACAAGCACATTCTTACTCACCTCTAGCTGTGCTGTGGGGATAAGGAAAAGCCATGTCTCCCTGCCTACTCATCTCTCAGAAAGGTTGACTTCTGTCCCATATTCACCACACAAAAGGGTCAATAGTTCTGATTCACAGGTATTCATACACAAAACTTTCTTTTACCAGCAGCCTTCAGTCTAAAAAAAAAAAAATCCTCTTGTCTCCAGGCCACACCAGAACTGGGACAGCATCACTGACTTACATCAGGAGGCTGCCCCATTATTTCCTCATGTGTAACACCGTTCGTGAGGTGTCTGAGATAAGTCAGGTGCTTGTGACATGTCTGAAAATCCTGAGAGCCCTGACACTTAAATTCCTCATGCGCTGTGGAATGAAGGCAATGTACAGAGATGACTTAGGGTGAATATTTGTCTAGAGGGATTGTATGAACAATACCAGCAATGGCCACCCAAGTTGCAGCTTGTTCCGTGACTAACAGTACAAAGTCTCAGATTCTTCCGCTATTGCAAAAAAGGATGTTATGCTTTTTCCTCCTCCTCTTCTTCTGCCTCTTTTAACTAAGACATGATCGAATTCAAGAAAGAAGGCAGACAAATCTTATAAGGGGAAACTGCAAAGAAGACTCAGTGGATTCATCTATTTTCAGCCCACACTCTGATGACAATTAATGATTAAAAAAACAGCAGCTTAATTCCAGGCAAAGTTTGGAAATAATGCATTCACAGAAAAAAAAATGTTACTTGTTACATTTTTGAGCAGGGAGTGCCAATGTTGTTAATTTCGGGAGTGCCAATGTTGTTAATTTCAACATTATACTACCAGAGGTGGAATGTTAATGGCATGAGGAATGTTACTGGCTCCTTTTTGATACTTGTAGCAGTGGCCACCATCCTCAAAATTGACTTGCATCTTGGATAGTGCCTTTAAAGTTTGAACAAAAATCCAGAGCAGATTTACTATCCCACTGACATGGAAGCCACTGGCTTCTGCCCCTAATTGGGGGAGTCAGTTGGGAGGGATGTGGTCAGTATTTCCAATTTATTTTTAACAATTTAGCCTAAATATAATGTATTAGTATAGTTAGCCCTCCACATTCGTTAGGGTTAGGCACACAGGACTCCCACAGAAGTGGGAAAACACAAATATCAAAATGTGTGTGTGTGTGTGTGTGTGTGTGTGTGTGGAAAGGGGGCTGAGGCATGGGAGGGAAGATGGGCACCTAGGGTCCAAACCAGGTCAAAGAAAGGAGCGAGAAAGGGAGTGGGTTGGCGTGGTGGTCTCTTTTGTCCATCTCCTTTCTTGGGTATCTGTGGGGGACACCGGGAGAGGGTTTGTGGTGCTGAGAAATTGGGCCTCAATCCATCTTTAGCTGCCCAGGCAGCAGCTCATGAAGGGGAGGATGACCAGAGGTGGTTTTTTAAAGGGCTGGGCAGCCTGATTCGAACTGCCAAGAGGGAAGGTTCCCCCAGAAAAGAAATGCCTGAAGTGGAGAGGCAGGGACCGGAGCAATTGGCAAATAATAAAATCTGTGAAAATGAAGTCTGAAAATATGGAGGGCTGACTATAACATGTTATTAATGAGTCACATTGTGGCATTACTTTTTACATGAAGAAAACTGCAACTGCAACAAATCCCCCCCCCACCTGGTTTTTTTTTAAAAGAAACCCTACAATGTTAACTTTAAAAGTAATCTTTCCAAACTCTCATTAAGAGCCTAAGGCCCTTTCCGCACGAGGCAGTTAAAACGGGCCAAGGCGTCCTGGCAAGGAGGTCGTCCGCACCTTGGATCGGACTAGGGCCATTTCCACACCGGGCTTCTGAAATGGTGCAGAGCAACCTCTGACGGAGGTCTTCTGCACCGTACAGTGGACTGGCGTGGACTACTTTTTGTAGTTCCACACCAGAATCCACTCAGGAGCGGCCGGAACTAGCCGCGCTGCGTGTTTTTTAAAAACCTCCTTTTAGAGGTTTTTAAAAAGCACGGAGCGCACAGCCCCGTGCCGCTCCGTCGCCCGGCTCCAAAGTGGATTTGCAGGCGCGCGCAAGTGCGTGCCTGCAGATCTGCCGGGGGCGGGCTTCCAGCTGGCGAGCTTCTCCGGTTGGTGGAGAGCCTCCACCAACCGGAAGCCGCCATTTGGGACGCCGGAGGACTGCAGAGCAGCGAGCTCGCGTTGCTCCGTGTCGCAACGGACTTACCCGGCTGCCGGTAAGCTCCGTTTTTGGGCGTTTTCGCCCGTTCCCCCCCACACACATGTGGAAGGGGCCTAGGTGCGGACTATTTAACTTAGTTCCGCACCTCAGTCCGATCCAACCCGCCCCCAAGTGATCCTCCCCCACGCTAAGTAAAGACTGGAAAAATCAGGTCTTTACATTTTCTGGAACGCGCCATTGCATTCCTACTTACCTGTGCAGATGCGCAGGCTCACACCAATGCGAGCCTGCGATCACCGGAGGGTGGGCTGTGGGCGTGGCCAGCCTCAGCGGTTGGTCCACTACCACGAAGCCGCCGGAAGCCGCCATTTTGAGCCGGAGCAGTGCGGATCTACAGACCTCGCATTCTGGTTCACCCTGCACCAATGGAGGAGCCCTACGGAAGGGCTCAAGGGACAGTGTGCGTTAGTTCGGACCCAAGAAGAGCTGGTAAATAATGGCATGGAGCAATTCACTTGCCTCATGCGGAAAGGGCCTAAGTTGAGAGACAGGAGTCTCTCACTCCATTCTCAGTTCTTTGGAATATACTTCTAGAGCATGTTGGAAGGAGGAGCCGCGCTGTTTGATATTCTGTGTGGAAAGTAGTTTGCCATTGCACTAGCTATACTTAGAACTCCTTGAAGGAAAGATGGGGAAAAGTGCAATTAATAAATAAATATGTAGTAAAGTGCATTGAAGCCACTCCCTTTCCATAGGCAGTGCATTTGTTGTCATTTTGAACTCATGTTCCAGTTTATGCTCCAAGAGAATATTTATCTCTGGTTATTAATTACATTCATATCTCACATGTCTTCCAATGAGTTCAACATGGCATACCACCTTATTCCATTTTAAATGCCATGGAAACATCCCATGGAATCCTGTTTTTTGTAGTTTGGTGAGGCCATAGAGGAGCTCTCTGACAGAGGATTTTATGATGACCTCCCTAACCTGCAGCTCCCAGGATTCCATGGGACGGAAGCATAGCAGTTAAAGTGGAATAATAGTGTTATAATTGTGTGATGTGAATGGGATCCAGATTGAGAATGAGTGACAAACCCAAGGCTGAGTGAGTTTCAAGGCTCAGAGGGGAATTAAACCTTGCCCTCCCAAGATCAAAGGTCTTCCTGCACTATACCGTTACAGTGCTATTATTCCACTTTCCACATCCTGGGGAATTCTGAGGTTTGTAGTGTGCTGAAGCCAAAGAGCTCTCTGGCCAAGAATTCTAAATGCTCCTCCCTAAAGTGCAAACCCCAGGATACTATAGGATGTTGAAAGTGGAATAATAGCACTATAACAGTGTTGTGCAGAAAAGCTGCAAGTTTAACCACCACAATATATTGCCCCTGTAGACATGAGGTACTCTCCATATCTAGAAGCAGAGAAAGTGTTGGGTCTTGTCATTTTTAAAAAATAATACATTGTCTAGAAAACATTGTTTTATTTACAGCTACTTTCCAGAATCCTGTAAGAGGCTTAAATCCTCATAAGCAAACTAATGTCTGTTGGAATTAAAATTGGGCAGATCTGTGATGTCCATACCCAGTAAGGGGTGGTTGTGTTACTACATAGGGGAGACAGCAAAGTGATCAATGCTCTTTGGGACTGATGCACATTAGAACTGATGCCCGCCAGCATTCCAGCTCAGGGGTGCCAATGCACATTGGTAGAGCCTAGGACACTCAGGATGCTTTTGCCTGTGTCTTGTTATCTTCACAATTCACTAAAAGGGTTTCTTAGCACCAACAGTACATAGCTAATTACACATAAATGTACACAATGTAGACCATGATAGCATCGAGCCAGTATGGTATAGTGGTTTGAGCATTGGACTATGACTTGGAGACCAGAGTTTGATTCCCACTCAGCCATGGAAACCCACGGGGTGACCTTGGGCACATGACACACTCTCAGCCCCCAGAAAACACCATGGTAGGTTTGCCTTAGCATTGTGATAAGTCAAAAATGACTTGAAGGCATACAACAACAACAACAACAACAGGCCATGACAGAGGATTCTGCCCATAAATTAGTAAATAATGTATCAGTAAAACAATGCATTCTGCTGATATTTATACTGTTTACATTCTTATCATGAACAATTCTTTAAAACCCAGGTACACAGAATACTTACAATGTACATAGGAAGATAGCCATCTTTATAGAGGAGAAAAGATGAAGACAGATTCCACTGTCATACAATGATATCTGTTTCCTGTTCAGAAAGCAAACTTCCTGATTGCCTTGGCTATTAACCTCCACTATGAGGCCTCTGTCTTCTTAAGCATGTTCGGTGGCAGCACAGGATAGAGGACACCATCTATGTGGGACATCTTCAAAGGGAACTCAGAGTCTGTTTTCTCCAGTATCAGCCTGTCTGGTCTTTTGAGCAAAGACCCCATGTTTGTGGAGAGCCCACCATTCATGAATGCACATACGTACACCAAACAAATGGGCCTTAAAGCAGGGTACCCAGTTACACATCACCACCTGAAAAGAGACAAAAGAGGACACTTGATTTGCATAACATCTTTCTGTGCTGATTAATATTATAACTACAGTTTTAGAAATGATTGCTATCTTTTAAATGGAAATATTTTTTATATCTTACCATAGTGGAGAAGACTTGGCCCTTCAAACAGAAGCCTGTCTTCTCTCAAGCAGGACATGTGTTAAACTAATCTACTTTAAATACGTATTTATGTGTTTAATAACTTTCTCATAAATTGGTTTGATTGGGTCGCTATACGGAAAGGATTTTAACTGTAATTGCTGGAAATGGATTTTAATACCTTCATTGGCTGGATATTTAAACTTTAATCATTAAGGTTCCCAGATTTCAGATCTTGGTGTCCCTTGTGCAGTTCTCAGGGTGAGGAGGCAGTCTTTCAGGAGGAGGTCACAACCCTGAAAATTGGTTGGATCTATACTTCCTCAGTTGTTAGCCTTCCAGCTTTCTACTTGAATGGTGTGCTCTGTGCAGCTATAGTTGATTATTAATGCATCGTGCTTAATGACATCACTAGGGCTTCCCTTTGAAATATCACAAGGGCTCATCCTCAGGTCTCAGGTTTTGGTCTTGAGTACTACAAGATTGTTATTTTTGCAGAAACAGACTAACATGGCTACTCCAGATGAACCTCCCAAAAGCTACAAATATGGTTCAGAAAACATTCAGCCTTCAAAACTGTTCTATTGGCCATTATCATTGCTGGCCGTACTGGGATTTGTTATATTTTTAACTTACTGACAATAGTTGAAGTGTTTTGAACATGACTATCTATCCTTACTTTCCAAATGGCAAAAAGTTCCAGGAACAGCATTTAACCATGTTCTTTTTTTCCTTCTCGTGTTGGAGATATATGGCATTTCTGCAGCACTGCAATATTTTTGTACAGACTTATACTGAGCCTAGTGCTAACTCTGATTAGCACATCAGCACTGCTCAGCACATCCACTGTTCCCAGTTCACTATAGGCTTAGGCAAGGTGCCCTTAGCAGATGCCCCCAATGTCTGAATTTCTCTCCAACCCCAGGTTTTGTCAGGGATGTAGTGAAGAAACCCTACTGCTGGTGCTACTCCAGCATCCACTGTTCTTTTCCCCATCCCCACCCTTCCAGAGCAGTACAGGAGTGGGCTGCTTCAAGTTAGTACTTGCAGTAGTGTTAGAAAACAGTGGCAGTAGGATTGCTAGGGGCTGGCTGGCCAGCCAGCAACAGAGCAACACTCTTGCTAGCACTGCTCTAAAGCATATATCCTGCAATTAATGTGTTTTTCTGCTCACAGTGGATTTTCCTCAGACACATGTGCTTCAACAATCAGACTTGCAAATTAAACCCATGTTTACCTTCAAGTGATCAGTCAGAAAACAGACACTCTAAATGCGAGATATACAGCTGCACACAACTATGTGCTTTAATAAACAGACATCTTTCACTGTTTGAGGGATGCATGGTAAATATATTGTCTAGTCTGCCCCTAAACTTCCTGGCTGAATTCTGTTATTGCCATTCCTCAGAGTAACACAGGAGGAGGTTCCTTCTTTATGTTGCTGGCCTGACTGAACATGGTAATATTGCTGTGCTACCATCCTCAAATTATCATGGGATGCAGTAATATCAGGAAGCAGTATGTTGGCTCAGCTCAGTCAGTAAGACTACAGAGTTTAGTTATTTGCTGCTAATGAATCCATATCACACCAGCTGATACCTTCTTCCTATTTTTCTTCATGGGCTTTGTGGAGGCAACCAAGCTGAATCTGAAACTGGGTCTAAAAGAAGAGAAGAAGCCCTTTCACTACTATCATGGTTGGGGAATTTGGAGTGGTTGTTTTAAAGAGCAATTTCCCCACACTCTTTCTGGGACACACTGGTCTGTCCTTCAAGAGAGGGAAACAGCCAAGGGTTGCCACTGTTGTCTTCTGCACACCACTTAACACCTGTCACCTAAAGTGACCATCATACGCTTCCTAATGAAAGGTCTGGACTTCAGACAACAGGGGTCAGAAAAATGAGAATGCTCTTAATTAACATTTATTAAGGGCTTCTTTAAATCATGTGTATATAAATGTAACAGTATAATCTTGTCCTTGCTCTGCTCAGAAACAAATCCTATGGAGTTCAACTGGACTTACTCCCAGGTAAATGTGTAAATGATTGTGGCTTAATGTATCTCCATAAGGCTGGATCCATGAAAAACAACCCCTCCATAATCCAAAACATTGCAAAGCTTCCTCGTTTTTCCCAGTGTGGATAATAACATGTTATGAACACAATAGCAGTCTAGAGTAGTCCATGATTAATGGCTGCCCACTGGAGAGAGTGCACACACAGAAGGGCTATTCAGACAAGGCAGTTTCATTGTGTTCCACCTACTGCTTCTGAAAGAAAGTGATCAGAAGAACAATGACCCATTTTGACAGGAGGGCAAAATGCACACAATCAACATTCACTACTTCAATCAGGGAACATTGTGTCACTTCCAGATGCCCTAGCTGCCCAAAGAGCAAAAGTATAAGTTGTGGTTTAGGGTAGAAAAAGGAACTCTTCATAGCCACTGATTAGTCTAAAGTTTTTTTTCCCCTCCAAAACTAACGCTATAATAGTCAATCAAGCCTGCTTCCATCAAAAATAATGGGGCTATTGCTGTGTAATCCGTCTGGAGAACAAGATAGGTACAATGAAAGCTGCAAGAGGTACTGGCATTCTCCACTGGTCACTTAACTGGTAGATCAGCTTAGGTATTTATCTCCAGGAAGCTGCTGTGATGTTACCAGGGAGCACTGAGTTTGTAGATGTAACTTCAGATACTTCTGATAACAGAAGGAAGGAGACACTGAATCTTTGAGAAAAAGTCATAAAGGTTGGAAACCTAAACGCATACCCTCCAACATTTCACAGATGAAAACGGGAACAAGTGTGGCCAAGCAATATCAGAGTGCGGTCAAGATGGTAGACATTATTGATAAGAAAGACCACAAAAGTTTGGACAGGCTACTACAGTTTGCTTTGCCTTGAATCTACAGGAATTCAAGGAATTCTCACCCCTCTGCAAAAGTAGTTTGAGTGCAAACTACTTTTGCCCTTTGAACTCAGTTTGCAACAATGGAAATAAACTAAGGATGAGGGGGGAGAGTGAGAGAAGAGGATAGACACTTTTAAAAAACTATTGAAAAAATGGGACAAGAGAGGATTAGTTGCTACATTGGGATAGTTGAAGGGTATGCCTAAAAAAGTTACCTTTCTTGGACTGCAATTTCCATTGGCTATGCTTGCTGGTATTTTGGGGAGTCGTAGTCCCAAAAGCTATAATTCTAATGTTATGGTTCTCTGTACAGTTTATGTAAATGCATGACCTCAGACCCAATGTAGTATAGTACTTTTGAGTATTGGACTAGAACTCTAGGAGACTGGTGTTCAAATCCTTGCTTGGCCATAGAAACCCATAGGGTGATCTTGGGCAAGTTACATTCTCTCAGAGGAAGGCAATGGCAAACCTCAGCCATTTCCGCACTATACTTTTCTAGTGCTATTATTCCACTTTCAACATTCCGTGGAATTCTGGGGTTTGTAGTTCACTGAGGCCAAAGAGCTTTCTGGCTGAGAATTCCAAGTGCCCCTCCCTAAACTGCAAAACCCAGGATTCCATAGGATGTTGAAAGTGGAATAATAGCACTGTAACAGTGTAGTGTGGAAATGGCCCTCCTCTGAACAAATCTTGCCAAGAAAACCCTATGACAGGTTTATCTGAGGTCGCCATAAATTGGAAGAGGAAGAGCAACAATTTCAGAAACAGAGGGGCAGAGAAACTAGAAAGAAAAATAAAAGCAGTACTGAATTGCAAACGACAAGAAGACAATTCGCAGTGTGTCTTATCAGTAAGAAAATATGTATCTGAAGACCCGTACATCCTATACAATTATAGCATTATGATCCAACGTTAAGGGCCATGGCAACATCCTACGGACTCTGTGAGTCTGTAGTTGGTGATTCTGCTTCAATTTAGGCATGTGTGCCTTAATTTTTGAGATAAGCATATGCTATTGGCAAAATCAACCAAACAGGAGCAATCGTAAATCAGTTTAACTGCCACAGCTAAACCCTATGGAATCTCAGGGTCTGTGGTTTGAGGAGGCACTAGGCACAAATTCTCCCTACACTGCCAATCCCAGATTTTTATAAGATAGAACCAAGGCAATTAAAATGGAACCACAGTGCTATAACTGGGTAGGGTGAAAGGCTCTGAGAAATAACTCAGTGATAGAGGAGAGCATGAATTGTAACAATACAAACAGGCAACACTGGAAAGATTTGTCAGGAGTGAAAAGCCTCATCCTAGCAAATGCCGTAGCAGGCTCTTCCTCTGTGCAAATCTGTCATACATCCCTCCTAATCTGGCAACCGCTGTGCTTCCCTAATAGTTCAAGGTGGTTACTACTGGATTATGTGACCTATTACGGTTTTAAACTGTTCCATCTGCTTAAAGACCTTACATAAGATTGCCGGGCAATCTCCCACAATGCTTAGGGGCTGGCTCGCTTTACTTTAGCCAATAAAACAGCATCGTGGGACTCAAGAAAATTCTCTGGGATCCTCCAAATAGGGCACAGGTGCATTTGATTATTATAGCAGCCTTGTCATAATATTTGTAGATCTTTTAAAGTTTACGTCTAGGAGAAAAAAAGAACTTTATTAATTTTTCCATATGCAGTCCTGTAACAATACAGTATCAATGAACATGAGCCTAAGAAAATTGGCTGCACTTGACACTTCTAGTTTCAGTCTTCTATTGCATTTCCAAGGGAATGTGGCAATCTAGGGATCAGGGAATAGGAAATATCTTGGTGTGAAGCCATCACGGTCTTACTGCCACACTGTCAAAACTTGGATTTTTTTTTAACACCTAACATGACCACACAGGGTAGGACAATGTGCAGCCAGATGTTGATGGGCTGCAACCCCCATTCAATCCTCATCATTGGGTATACTGGCTACGGCCAATGGGAGCTGTAGTCCAACAACACCTAATACAAGCTGCAATTTTAGCATTATTTCCAAAGTAAGGTGTTGGTCCTGGTATGCATTACCTTATGAATTAAGTGTTTCTAACATATTACTTTTCAATTAATTTTTAAAAGAATATTTAAAAAATAGAAAAATATGCCACAATGATCAGTACCCTCCCATAAGCCACTTTGGGAAATATTATGGGTAGGCAGGAACTAGCCATATTTGGATTTAATTTCCTCCTTCCAATTATTTATACAATCATTATGAAGCTCTCGTAACAAAGTTAACAGAATCAACCATACCATTAGGTGTGCTAGATGATGGCTCTGCAGTCAATGAGCAACTGATTGTGCCAGGAACAGAGCCAGTGATTGACCAAACCAACTTGCAAACATCCCCATCGGTTGAATCATAGAATCATAGAATCATAGAAATGTAGAGTTGGAAGAGACCACACGGGCCATCCAGTCCAACCCCCTGCCATGCAGGAACACCCTCAAAGCACTCCCGACAGATGACCATTCAGCCTCTGCTTAAAAACCTCCAAAGAAGGAGACTCCACCACACTCCCAGGCAGCATATTCCACTGCCGGACAGCCCTGACTGTCAGGAAGTTCTTCCTGAGGTTCAGGTGGAATCTCCTTTCCTGCAGCCTGAATCCACTGCTCCTTGTCCTGGTCTCTGGAGCAGCAGAAAACAAGCCCTCTCCTTCCTCTACGTGGCATCCCTTCAAATATTTAAACATGGCTATCATGTCCCCTTTTAACCTTCTCTTTTGAAGGACAAGCGGAGGCAGAGTTTTCCCAACCAGCTCCAGCAACACCTGTTTTCAGTGGCTATTTAAGTCTGGTGACATTGTGGCTATTTAAGTCCGCCAGCGTGGCTTGCTGTTTGCTTGTAGCAAATTACTACACTACCCTCTCGACCCTTGTGCTCTTGCTCCCTCGACCCCTCTGGACCTTTGGGATTAGACCTTGACTCGGTTCGGCTCAGCCAGCATTTCCATTAGTTCTTTGTGTTGGACGCCCCCCGCTGCCTCCTCTTCCTTCTAGGGCAAGTACGTTCACCTCCCCTTCTTTGCTGGCAGAGAGGCACAGGCAGGGAGTTGGACTCTGAGATTAGGCAGAGTAAGGCAGCCTGAGGCAGCAAAGGCTTGTAGATGGCAGGAAGGTATGGAAGGAGAGGTCTGTGTGCTATGCAGCCTGCCCACCACCCTGTAATATAACTTACATCTTCAGCTGCTGTGGGCAACATACTGTCCTGTCACCAACACCCAACTAAAATTCAGCTACCAATCCATCTGGCTGCACCATCTTTTTCTTTGCTTCAGGCTGCAATACTTCTTGGGATGCCTCTGGAGGCTAATCATGGGAACATAATTCCAATGCTGAGTCTATGGCCATTTCCACACTACACTGTTATAGCGCTATTATTCCACTTTCAGCATCCTATGGAATCCTGGGGTTTGCAGTTTAGGGAGGGGCATTGAGAATTCTCAGCCAGAGAGCTCTTTGGCCTCAGTAAACTACAATCCCCAGAATTCCACAGGAGGTTCAAAATGGAATAATAGCACTATAACAGTGTAGTGCAGAAATGGCCTATGAGCATAATTCCATGCTAGATAGTAATGTCCCTTTAAGGCTGTGAGCGTTAAGCCGTGGGTCCTTTGAGACAGCGTGCCTTAACGGTCCTTCAGAAGAGTTTTCTGACACCTAAATTTTTTTTTTTCAAAATCAGCTCTAATACAAGGCAGCAGCTGCTTGAAGAACTCCCTGGTGAAAGTCATTTACATAATAAAGTGCTCTGAAATGGTGGCCAGATTCAATAGGGAACTAACTACAAGGGACAGATGCGCTAATTTCTTTTCCTCATAGAGGGAAAGGGTGGAGAGAAGGTTTTGATAGATGCAGAGGAGCTGGTGGAAACCGATTCCTTCCCCATTTGTAGAGGCAGTGTGAGATGCTTTGGGTCACATGGGTGGTGTATCATGCGGCCTAATGCCTATTCCAGTAGTGCTGTGGAAATCAAAATGTTGGGAAAGGACAAGGCAGAGGAAATGTGACATTTAAGCAGGGAAAATGCAGGGAAAACCAGGGGACGGATGAGAAGAAGAAAAGAAGAAAGCAAAGGAGAAAGCCAAGACGTCAGAAAAGCAAAACGTGAAAGGATAGGAAGAAGGTAGCTGCTAAAAAAAAAAACCCTGCAATACCATCAGCAGCAGTCAATCTGGTTGGTCTAATAAAGAAAGCACCAAGGTAGACTTTGGTTCATGGTCAATATGCCTACTTCTGCAGCTTTCCAACAGTACTATGTAACTAACTGCAGTTCAAAGTAATGTCTGTGCTTGTACACGTTTCATGTATTTATTGTTGTAATCAACTATATAAAAGTCAATGTTTGTTTGTGAGTTTGTCTGTCTGTCTGCGTCAGGCAGGCGAAGACCTCATACGATTGGCCGAATGAGGCGAGAAGACCTCATACCATTGGCTGGCTGTGAAGATTCCATGCAGTCCTGGGGTTGGCTGTTCAGGGAGGGGCCTTCAGAATTCTCAGCCACAGAGCTCTTGGGCCTCAGGCCGGTTGCTATGGAGATGAGGCCCACCATTAATAAGGATGCCAGAAAACATCTGAGAGGCATATGTGAGAAAAATTAAGGTGATATACACAACATAGCCTGTTTCCATACTACATTGTCATAGTGCTATTATTCCACTTTCAACATCCTATGGAATCCTGGCATTTGTAGTTTAAGGAGGGGCATTTAAGAATTCTCAGCCAGAAAGGTCTTTGGCCTCAGTAAACGACAAACCCCAGAATTCCACAGGATGGTAAAAGTGGAATAATAGTACTATAACAGTGTAGTGCAGAAATGGCTATAGTTACAAGGTTTTTTTGCCTCACACAGTAGATTGTATGGGTTCCGTATGTGAGGAATCTTAAAGCTGAAATTCAAAGCAAAAATACTTCCAGAAAAACGTAAAGCCATTGCACAAAGTCAACAGAAAGAAGAAAAAAATCCAGTACATTAATGTCACCGGACAACACAGATTGAATTGGGGACTATGAGGGAAATTTACAGGTAATGGAATAGGCTAGTTGCTAGGGAGATGACGCCTGGCAGCAAGGAAGAGGACAGTATTCCCACAGGAACCCAACCTCCGTATGTTAACAACTACAAATACAGATTGGATTAGGGAATATGGGAATAAGTTATAGATACTAGAATAGGCTGGTTGCTATGGACATGAGGCCTAGCAGCAAGAAGGAGGACAGTGTATTCCCTCAGGAACCCAACCTCTGAATGTTAACAACTCTGAATAAAGATTGGATTGGGGAAAATTTACAGGTACAGAAATAAGTCGGTTGCTATGGACATGAGGCCTGACAGCAAGGAGGAGGACAGTATACTCCCTCAGGAACCCAAACTGTGCATGTAAATAACTCTGAATACAGATTGCATTGGGAAGTATAAAGCAAAGTTGCAGGAAATGAAGAAGACAGTTTGGTGAGTTCTTAAGAGGAAAATAAAAACCTTGGTCAACGCCGGTAAATACACTAGTTATCAGACAATTGACATATAGTCTGTTTTGAATCTACAAGAAAGTGTTAAATATTGTTCATATTCATGAGGCATAAGCATCACAGATGAAGTGGAACTAGGGCCTAAATACTATTGTTAGTCCTGACTAAAGTAGAACCAGGGAATCAGTTGAATTTACCTATGTGTTAACTCACCATTCAACAACTGATTCAGTGGGTCTCTTCTAGCAGGGACTAACCAACAGGATTCCAGCTTATGTCTCCTGACTCCACTCCCAGCGTTGCACACTGTTTTCACCCTGCTTCTCAATGAATATTAAAGCCCTGCACAGGGCAAACATACATGCATACAATTCTACATGCACAGGCTTCTGGGATATTAGGGAACTCCGTATGACTGGGTTCCAGATCATATGGAAATCTATACACTTAAGAGTTTAATCTGTATGTACATCAGCTTCACCCTCAGACCTCCCCCCCGACACCCATGCTCAATAGAGGGTCTTTTTGCGCTACACTGTCACAGTGCTCTTATTCCACTTTGAGCATCCTATGGAATCCTGGGATTTGCAGTTTAGGGAGGGGCCTTTAGAATTCTCAGCCAAAGAGCTCTTTGGCCTCAGGAAACTACTAACCCCAGAATGCCACAGGGTGTTGAAAGTGGAATAATAGCACTATAACAGTGCAGTGCGGAAAGGCCCACAGAGATCTCCCGTCCACCACGCTGCTTAACATCAGAGGAGACACAAGAGATTCTTCTCCTAGCATTTTGCCCTTCACAGGTTTGCTTTCCAAGTTGAGAAGGCTACACAAGGCTGAGAGTGACTAAATCTTCTTTTCATTCTTAATACAAAAGAGGGCGCATTAGAGCAGTGATGTATTTAGGTCTTCTACTCGAAGTCTCAAGTCAAGTCTCAAGTCTCTACCTTCAATATTCAAGTCAAGTCAAGTCTCAAGTCCTTGAAGATACTTTCAAGTTAAGTCTCTAGTCTGGGAACTAACTGTATACCCCAACCTACATTCCATAATTTCTAGACAGAATCAAATAAAGTCAGTTTTAATAATTTAAGCCGAGTCAGCTCTCCACATTTGCTATTTTGCCATCTGCAGCTTGGCAAAATGGGGAATAGTCTCCTTCTTACTTCCCCTTCCCAAAGTTGGAGACTTTTGTGCCAATGGGCATAAAAAAAGTCTGTAGCTTTGGAAGTGGGGAATAAGATCCTTCTTATTTCCCATTTCTGAAGCTGGAGGCTTTTTCAGAAGTGGGGGATAGGATCCTTCTTACTCGCCATTACGGAAGATTCAAAAGCTTTAGAAGGAAGGATCCTTCCTCCTTAAGCCCGTTGCGTAACATGTTTGCTGTTCCTCTCTGAGAAAGGCACCTGCACTCTGGGGGCGAGTCTTGTCTTTTGCTCTTAGGAAATGTTTTAGAAGGCTCCTCGGATACGCAGCAGGGACAGGCTGCTGAGCAGACCTCAAGCCCATTGCCTAACCCATTTGCTGTTCCCCTCTGAGAAATGCAGCCACACTTTGGGCTTGAGACAGATTGTTATATGACCAGTAGGCAAAAAGAAATGGAAGCATTGTTCAAAGTCATAAGGATGAATGGATTATGTTACTGTTACTGTTATGTTATGTTACTGAACCAAGGGCAGCAAGTCAATCACTAAAAATATACAAATCAAGTCGAGTCAGCACATCATTTTCGCTGAGTCAAATCCAAGTCCAGTCACTGAAGTGACTTAAGTCCGACTTGAGTCTGAGTCCATCAGCTCGAGTCTACATCACAGCATTAGAGTATGATGCAGCCTCTTCCCATGATACCATTGACTTCACATTACAATAGTTGACCTGAATTCTGTTGCTAGCCCTACCTAAAGTAGACCCAATCAATGAATCAGTGGGATTTACCTATCTGTTGGCTTACCATTCAGCAATTAATTGAATGTATTTACTGTATTTGGGAGTAGAGTAGACCTGTCAATCTTTGAAGCTACTGGTATACGGAGGGTTGTAGTTAGATCTTTGTTCACCATATATATATAGGTTATATGGTATCTGATATGCTATATATATAAAACTAGCATATCAGACACCATATAATCAACAGAACATCCTCTCAGCTACAATTGTCATTTGCAACTTTGCATTTCGATTGTAGATGGATGGAATATTATAGTATATCCAATGTGTTCTTTACTGGGTTTGTCCAGCAGTAACTTTCAAGTAGTAAATCTTATTTTCTTCCATGGTAAAAGGACAATAATGTCTTTAACGATATTGCCTGTCAACCACTTGGAATACTTATCCCTTCACAAAGTTAAAAATAGGATGGAATCTGTTAGTTAAGGGGAAATGAGACATGGCCATTGAAAATGATATCCACGGGTATTGCTGTTGCTGTTGTGTGCCTTCAAGTTGGTGCCCCTAAGGTGAACCTATTATGGGTTTTTCTTGGCAAGGTTTGTTCAGAAGGGGTTTGCCTTTGCCTTCTCTGAGGCTATGACTTGCACAAGGTTTCCACGGCAGAGTGGGATTCGAAGATTTATTCAGATAGGATTTCCCTCTGTCTTCCCCAGAGGCTGACAGAGTGTGACTTGCTCAAGGGCACCCACTGGATTTCCATGTCTGAGTGGGGATTCAAACCCTGGTCTCCTGAGCTGCAGTTCAACACTCAGACCACTACACTATGCTGGCTCTCAACCATGGGTATTATTGTTTATTATTTAGATGTATGCTTTGCCCTCTAAATGCATTATCAAGGCAGCTGATAATAAAATATTTAAGACACTGTAGAATAATGAATATATTAAAATAAGCTAAAAACAGCAATTCCCAAAACTGCATTCAAACAAATCAGTGAAAGACAGAAGTATACATAAACAGAAAGGTCTTTGTCTAGCAGTAGAAGACACCTAAAGGCGCATCAGGTAAGCTTTTTAGGGAAAGAATCCTAAAGCTAGTGTACCTCTGCTGGAAAGACCTTCTTCCTGGTAGTCAATCATGGAACCCCGAGATTGTGTGGAATACTGCAGAAGTGCTTTTGATGAAGATCTGAAAGCACAGGATTAGCCCACATGGAGACCAATAATTCTGTAGGCACCCAATCAAAACCATGAAGAATTTTTAAAAGACATTACCACTTTGAACTAGGCTTGGAAGCACTCCAAGAGCCAGTGCAACTGGTAAATCATTGACATGTTCATAACCATCATCCTAGTAAGCTGTTTAGCAGTTGTATGATAAACTAACTGTGGTTTACAATGCATTGTCAGAAGCAGACCCATGTATGTGTTGTGTCTCTTTAAGTAAATTCTAACTTATGGCAACTTTAAGGCAACTCTATCATGGGGTTTTCTCAGCAGAATTTGTTTAGAAAGGGTTTGTTTTTGCCTTCCTCTACACTGTGACTTGTACAAGATTTTCATGGCTGAGTGGAATTCAAACTCTGGTCTCCCTGAGCTCTCAAACAACCATACCACAGTGGGTCTCATAAAAATATCACAACATCCTAATTCTGTGGGTTATCAAAACATAGATCTCTGAGGCCAGGCTATCACTGTGTCCAGGTAAGGAGACAACGGGTGAATCAGCCCATGCTGGTATCTCTGGGAAGCCTGGCTCAGATGTAGAGCACTTTTTTACAGTGGCACATGATAGGGCCTTTTTGGTGCCCACTCCTAGGCTCTCCTAGTGAGGCTGGAATGGCCTCTCCTTGTTGTCATTCTATCAGCAGGCAAAGACTTTTATTATGACCGGGTTTTGAGAACTGAATGGTTTTAAAGAAAGGGCTTTTAGCTATGTTGTATTTGTTTTAATTTGTTAGAGTCCTTGCTTTGGGGGAAAAGGTGCATAACTTTCAACTGTACAAATTTAGCAGGGACAGTCCTCATTAATCCTCTGTCATCCCACTTTTTCAGCTGCTTTTAAAATGTCCCAGCTTTTCTTCTCCTCCTCTTCCTCCCACTTTCCCCCTTTGTCCTCAGCTTACTTCAATTGATGTAAAATAAGTTTAAAGTGAAAAAGCAGTTTGCACTCAATTAACATATTCCAGTTTTCATTTGTGAAATGTTAGAAGGTATGGTTTCGTGAGAATGAAAAATTTTAAACAGTTTTTCCCCTTTTTGACTTTTTGTACATTTTTAAAATTATATTTCACATTTCAGAACCAGCTGCAATTACAACAGAAAGATCCTCACTGCATTTGGCAAGCAACTTGAGGCTGTTTTGCTACAATATGCTGGGAGTGAGAATGCAGCTGGTGTTTGCTCTCCCCACTCACAACAGTTTGATAAACTTGGGACATGATTTTCACCCTCAAACACTAGCTCACAAAATAGGATGCCTGTAAATCCTAAATACAGAGATGGTCCAAGAAGCACCGTGCGCCACAGAAACAAAAAACAAACAAACAAACAAAAAACAAACCCTGGTTTGTTCTATCAGAAGGAGCACAAGTCCCTCCAAAAGAAGATGAATACAATTCACCCATGCAGGTGAACCAACTACCCACTATCCATATCTCCATCCCAAGTGGACAGGCCCTTGGGTTACTGTATATCTTTGTATATTTTGCTCAGTTCCACTGCCTTGCCCAATGAGATGAAAACACAAAAACAAAGGTGCATATTACAGGATCACAGAATAATAGAGTTGGAAGAGACCACAGGGGCATCCAGTCCAACTGTCTGCCATGCAGGAATACCCCATCAAAGCATTCCCAACAGATGGCCATCCAGCCTCTGTTTAAAAACCTCCAAAGAAGGAGACTCCACCACACTCTGAGGCAGCGTATTCCAGTGTCGATATCATTCATGCAGGGATAGCATCTCACCATAAGTGCCAAGATGAATGTCATTCAGTGTTGGGTTTTTTGTTTGTTTGTTTAGACCAGTGTATCTCAAGCTATCTCATATGGAGGGCCAGCAATTTTTTACTTCCAGTGTGCCAGGAACTGGTGCCACAGTTGTCCCCATTGGCTACAATTGTTTCTTTCTGTCTGGAAACCTGCCAGGGGCTGGCAGCTAGTTGACCACAGGTTTTGGTAGCACTGGTTTAGGTGTTAAAGTATAGGGACTAGGCTGCACACGGTGGGACACCAGAGGATAAAATGCCAAAGAGTCAAGCAGTGGTCCCTAGCACCACCTGGTGGAATCAATCATCTAGGTAAGAACTGAATCATCACTAAGGCAGTGCTTTCAATTCCCACTGAAATACAGATGCAGAAGAATACTAGGTTCAGTTGTATGGGAAACAGCTACATAGGACATTCCACAAGGCAACCCGATTTCTGCCAGTCCCTCAACTTTAGCTTCTGTGATATAAAACCTAAAGCTCTATCAAAATTGATTAAAAAAAATCAGTCTCACCCAAGACTGCTTGGAGTTGTACAGCGCCTATATGTTCAAGCCAGGAATGGGGTATAGAAACTGGCTGTTAGCCATGTAAATCTTCTGATACTCTTCAGGAACTGCTGTCTTCTTTAAGGTGCCCTGGACTGTTCCCATTTGCAAGAGGATATTTGCCACCTCTTCCTTCATCTAGCCATTCAGACCCATATGATTCAACATAACGAGCCAAGAAATTGAGGATCAAACATACATGTACCTTTTGAAGATCTCAGCATTTGAAAATTGTCCATTAATGTAGGATACAGACAGACTTCTGGATATTTCTACAGACTGCCTGCTCACTATGGTGTCCATGTCACAGTAGACACTGGCAGTTTTGTCTTAAGGGAGCCTTGCAGAAAAACTCATCACAGAATGCTTTGAAGTTTCACATTCCCAAATGGGACTCTTTTTTTTTTTTTTTTGGTGATTTGAAATCTAGTGAAAAAAGCTCCATTGAACAGCATGACAATGACAATGTGACAATGACAACTGTGAAGATTTTTATTCATTTATATCCTATCTCTTTTCTAATATTGGGAACTCATAACAGCTTGCAAACTATTACAACCAGTACAGATTAAAAGCATACAAAACTTACAAAAATCAAAACTTACAAAAAATTAAACAGTACATAGAATTCAAACTATCTAGCATTCATTAAAAGACAGAATATTTTTTTAAAAAAATCAACAAAACAGTACACCAGTAAAAGCCAATTGCAATCAATTCCTAAAAGCCTGTTGGAATAGGTAAGTTTTCACTTGGCAGCCAAAGGAGAGCAAGGAGGGAGCCATCCTATCCTTCTTAGGGAAAGAGTGTCAAAGCCTGGGAGCAATCACCAAGAAGGCCCTTTCACTTATGCCCACCAATTCTTCCTGAGAAAGCGGTGGCACAGAGGACACCATGCTACCTCTGTCACTCCATAGGTATAATAACTAGTATTTTCCAATGTTTAGTTAGGTATTGTAAGTTTTGCACCACTAGCAAGTCCCCATTCTTGTTCATTGCCCTCCATTTTTGCTTCATAAGCTGAGTTGCTAACCAAGACCTGCAGAAATGGTGAGAGCACTTTGGAGAGATCTTGTCAACTGCTGAGTCATCTCCATAACCCACAACACGATTAAAGCAATTGATAGAACAATTGCCAGTTCTGCAAGGGTTCTCTGGAATACTTCAGATTCCATAAATATCTGAAGGCAAACCATCTTTGGGTGTGCATGTGTAGGTGCCTTCAAGTCTCCTGTCAACTTGTAGTGATCCCAGCAGCATAGGGATGGGGGGATGGGGGCAATGTGCCCCCAGCAGCAATCTTTGGGGGGCACCGCAGCTCCTTGCGTGCCCTCCTCCACTTGCCATAGCCCTGCCCCATCTGCTGTAGCCCTGCCCTACACTAAAGCCCCACCTCCACATTCTGTAGCCACACCTCCACGCACTGTAGCCATGCCCCCGCCTCTCCGCCTGCCCCTCCACCCACCCACCCCCGCGCACTCCAAACTCCGCCACTGAGTGATCCCATGAATTTCATGGGGTTTTCTTAAGCAAGGAATACTCAGAGGTGGTTTTGCCAGTTCCTTCTTGTGAAATATAGTCTATAGCACCTGGTATTTGCTGGTGGTCGCCCATCCAAATACTAACCAGGGCTAATTCCAAGATCAGAAGGAGTCTGGTGCCTTTAGACTAGAGTATCCCCAATCATCTTTATGCATCCCCATTCTCTTTTAGCTGCCCTCCCCTTGAACTTCAGAAAGAGATGTCCCAACCATAACAATGGGCTGGAGAAATGTCTTGCACTGTGAGACTACTGTATGTCTGCCTAGATGAGAAAACCAGATGCAGAGTGCATCCTGCCATCTCTCTGGGCCAGGAGCAAATTAGGATAACTCATGATTGTCATGGTTGCTATCTTAACATGGAAGCCTTTAGCTGCTCCCATCAAGGCAGCTTCAGTCTGACATTTGAGATTCCTCAAACTAGAATACCATCCTCAGTTTTCTGATCTGTCTTGATGACCCAGGATAAACTAAGGACATTCAAAAGTGGTGCTCAGTTGGGCAGAAGGCAGAGAGAGATAGAATTAATACTGAGTAAAGTAACACCCTCTCCCTCTCCTGCCGTTGAGACTCTTGGGTCCAAAAGTGTGCTAGTGAGCCAGTCCTAGTTCTCTCCATGAGTAACAAAACATGTGTTCCAAACTTAAGCAGTGCATGCCTAAGCAGTTTGGGATTGAAAACATTAGCATATTTTTTATATCATTCCTCCCCCTTGGAGTTTGTTTGCATGATTCACAATGAATGCTGTGGAATGTCTGTGTCTGTTCATAACTCTGGCACTTCCTTTAGGGGGTTTGTTCAAGAGATAGAGGAATCTGTCTTACAAGTGGATGTATGAATCTGTCAGGTGTGCTGTCTCCTGACTCTGAATTTTTAAAACTTCATGTTCTTTCCATCCTGCTTACAAAGGATGGTTGATTTCCACTAAGCACTTATCAAAGTATGAAGCAAACAAAACTATAACCCATATGCACAAGCGAAATGCAAGGGGTACTTTTGTTCCCAGAAAGAACTAAAGATGGGAGAGGCGGCAACCTTGTTCAGCAGGAAAGAAGGAGACTGGGCTCCATGTGTTTATAGAAGAATAAACTTTTAAAAGAATAAAATTTGGTCTATCTATAAACACATTGAGCCTCATCTCCTTCTCTTCCACTGATACATTGTATATGCTTTGCAGTATCTGTTTCAGCTCCAACCTTGTCTCAGCACCAAAAAAATGACCCTGACTTAATTCATAGAGATCCCAACTCAGACTGGGGAAGAATCCCAATACACCCAAAGTTACAGTATCTGTGCATGATCGCAGATTGCTGTCCCTGCATTTAAACTTGCCATTCACATGATGTACACAACCAACTGAAATCAGCCATTCCTACGGTTCAATACCACCAGGAGCTGCTTTTTCACTGTGCAGCAACAGGGACACTTTAAATCTGAAGCAACCACAGTCACATCTTTGGGGCGTGTGTTAGGTTGTTCCCACTCCTTTTGATCCCCTTCCATACTGATGGCATTCTGCCTCATTTATAAAATCCTGCCTCCTCTCATTCTCATGGCCATGTTGTGGGTTCTTCTAATGACAACCCCCGCTTGTTCATTCTCCCTCTTTCCTTTCCTTTCTTTCTCCTTCTCCCCATCATTTCTGAGGGAAATGAGAAATGTTATGATTAGGCTTTTCTCTATTTGCTGCTGAAATCAAGGTGTGTGTTCACAGGATCCCTCTGAGAGGGACTCACTTCTAAGTAGGTCCCAGGAGTAAAACTGAAATTGCAATCCTTCTACGCACTAACCTGAGGTAAGTCTCAATAAAGTCAGTGGGGCTTACTTTTGAGCAGACACTCCTACCAAGCTTAAGACAATTTTTTAATTTATTGTATTTATTTATTACAATATTTATATCCCGCTCTCTGTCTGAATCTTTAGGTAGGCATATAGGGAGAGGCAATCCCTAAATTGCAGCCCCTTTGAACACCTACCAGGATGCAAGTCCCACTAAAGTCAGCAGGGCCTACTTCTGAGCAAATTGGTATTGCACTGTACCATATAAAGCTCCAGACTGTGGCATACCAAGTGCTACATTACAGTTCCAAAATATTTGGTCCATGTGACTTGCCAGCTCTAGGTGACATACTGGCAACATTGCTACCTCTTCTGTTGAGGTGATAGCTTTCCTGTAACACATGTACATACACACACAAGCACATATCCATGCACAACAAGAAACACAAATTGCAACCGGGGCAATGAACATCATAGCATTAGATATCATTTCTGTCCTGAGAAAAGCATGAAAAAAATGTTTGTGTAAATTCTTATATTTAATTTAATTTATTAAAACATTTTTATCATTTCTGACTCCAGCATAACAGATAAAAACATTCTTTATAAACAAATCATTCTTTTCAAATGCCAGTTTTTAAAAAATATCTGCAATTAAAACAAGATGGTTGAATGCCACAACAACTATTAAAGTGAAACATTTGGCCATTATGTTGTTTTCTTGAAATTAATTTCTTCTATTGGCTTCAGGGAGAATTGTATGCATATATCCTCAGAAGTAAATCCCACTGATTTACTCCCAGATAAGCGTGTAAAGAGTTGCAGTATAACAAGTGTACAAGTGCTCTGATATTTAAGTACTCTTCAAAGGGTCAGGGCATTAAAACTTAGAAAAGTTGTTTTAGATACGGCTCCCAGAATCCCACAGCATGACCCAGAGGTGTAGTCTAAAAAGTAACTTTTTGAAAATCTGGTTGTGTGCTGTAATCCACACCCCGATTTATGAATCACACCATGTGGTTCCAAAGAAGAATTACTGATGTGTTGCTATGTTCTCATCAATAAAGTACTGTAGTTGTTTTTTTTAAAAAAAATATTCATATTTTATTTTATTAAAATATTTATATCAGTCTCAAAGCACCATGCAATAAAATTAATTTAAACAGTTTAAAACAATTTGTAATTTCAAAACACTTAAAAGATAATTTGAAGTCTAAAAATTAAACCATGTAGCAATTTAAAACAAGTTAAAACAGTTAAAACCATGTACACATGCAAATAGAATAAAATCATTAGGCTCAAAAGGCTTTGACAAAAAGCCATGTTGTGCCTTGGCAACGAAATGAAGCCAATGTCATTCCAAGGGGAGGCATTCCACAGTCACGGTGCCACAGTAGAGAAGGCCCTCTCCACATGTTCACAGACAGTGTGTCACCCCTGCTGGTAGAACACAAACGAAGGGCTGTTCATCAGACAGTCCTTGAGGGAGAAGTACTCCTACAGGTATCAAGGCTCTAAGCTATTTAGTGCTTTAAATGTCACCACTAACATCCTACATTCAGACCAGAAACTTATTGGCAGCCAGCACAATTCTTTAACGACTGGAGTTTTGGTCAGTAATTGTTGCATTTTGCATTAGCTGTGAGTTCTAAGAGGAGCTCCATGTACAGCACCTTCTAAGCAGAAAGTTAATAGTGCATGACGTACTGAAGCTAAGTTATCTCTATCTGGGAAAGGGGATAGTAGCTTGATCAGACAAACCTGGCCCCAGTTACTCTGAGCCATAGAATTCAGCTAAGCCACTGAGCAACCTTGGGCACATCATACACTCCCAGAAAACTCATGATAGGTACACCTTAAGATCACCATAAGAATGAAACAACTTGGAGGCACACAATAACAACAACAAGCCTCCAGTGACAGAGAAGGATCTAGAAGTACTTCCCAGCTACACACCTGATTTGGGGCAGGGGATGCAACTCCAGCAAGGACAGATTGCTTACCCTGTTCCTGGACCCAGGAACTACTAATCTACAGAGCCTGCATCTTATTAGCGTTCACCTTCAGTTTATTTATTGAGGCACTGGTCCAGCACCTGCACAGAACAGAACTGCTGACTCCAAAGGCAAGGAGAAGTAGATCTGAACATCAGCATTAGCCTACTGATGGCAGTCAACCTCCAAAGTCCTAATGACCTGTCTAATAACTTTATCATATAATGATCATCAAAGGAGATAGGATGGGATCTCGTCAAACCCCAGGGCTATTGTGCTGTGGGGCAACACAGGAGTTACCCAATGTTATTCTCTAGAATTGGCCCCGTAGCTAAAGAACAGAACTGTTGTAACACAACGCCTCCTACTCTCATCCCACCAAGCTAGTCCAGTCAGATGCTATAGTCAGTGGTATCAAAAGGAAGATCAACAGTGTAGCACTCTCCCTTGAGTAGGCTGTCAGACAGAGTGACTAAGGCTGTTTCAGTATCCTGACCTGAAAATGACTAAAATGGGGTGATACAATCTGTTTTCTCTGAAAATGCCTCAAGTTTCCCAGTTCCATACACTCAAGTCCCTTGCCCCAAAAGAGGACATCAGCAGTTCTGACATACCTCTGTGTCCAGATGGGACCTCTTCAGGAGAAAATGCATTAGAGTCTCCTTCCAGGCAGCAGGCACCTCCCTCTGAGGCATGGGCCACTTCCAAAACTGACCTGATCAATCTACCTCTGCTAGAGCTTATCAGCCGACATGGCCAAAGGTCAACATTACACTGGTGGGCTGGGCTGATTCAAGCATCGTTCACTGCCTCTTGCTGCTTTAGAGCTCTAACTCAATGATGTGCCCCTCTGTCTTGTGATGACTTGCCCATGTAGTGCCTCCGTAGCACAGGCGACTCTTATTTACTCTTGAGCTTTTCAAATTCACTGTAATACAAACAATGATAATGGACTCATTATAATTCCCAGTGGACTTGAGTGTGCATTAGCTACTAATTGGCAGCCGGGATAATAGTCTTAGCAAAGAAGCTTGGGTTTCAGCAGCTATAGAAAAACTGAAGTAGCCTCTCCAAGCTTATGCAGGTCATGAAGTATATTACATGAGCAGGCCTGGTCTGAATCTAATGCTGGACCCCCCCATTTTTATGATGAAGGCACTTCAGCCCCCCTCCTTGTCGTACAACCAGGTCATTTCCATTGGGTGGCCTCTCTTAGGTAGAAACAAACAAACCAAGCTCTTGACAGCAGAAAGAAGGAAGGATGCTTTGCTGCAGAGTGTTCTTCCCATATTTTGATAGGAAAACGTGGGTTGTTTTAAACTACATGTTAAGTAGACATTCTGAACATGGATTCTTAATATTTATGTGTATCAGCAGCAATATAAATACAGTCCAGGGGTCCATTTACACTACGCAATTATAGCAGTATGATTCCACTTTAACTGGCGTAGCAATATTCCAATAGAATCCCGGGATATGCAGTTTAGGAACAGCTATTTAGAATTCTCAGCCAAAGACCTCTTGTGCCTCCCCAGCTACAAACCCCAGGATTCCACAGGATGTTGGCACAGCAGTTGAGGAGGAATATAGTGTTACAATTTTGCAGGGTGAAAGGATCCATGATTTTGGAGCAAATATTTTTGGAAGGCTTAAATACAACTGTTAGCTTCAGCAAGAGTGGACTAACTGAATCAACAGGCACTTGTTAAGTCAACAAACATAGAAGTCCCATTGATTCATTGGATTTACTCTAGTTGAACTTGACAGTTGAATCTAGACCTTGGACTACAACTCCCAGAATCGCAATGTGACCTCCCTTTCCTGATTCTTTAATAATTCTTTTCTTTTCTTTTAAAGCAGATATAAATCTTTGGTCACCATGTGTCTGTGTCTGTGTTTGCGTGTCACATTTTTGAAAGGGTGCAGCCCCCAGTAGGTCCTTGAGATCCAAAACAAGTCCCTAAATATACCAAAAGCCTTCCACCCTGGTTTTGTGAATTGGGTAAACTGCAGGAAACAACACCTAGAATATGATTACATTTTTTTTGTAAATCATAATCACTTACAAGAAGTTGCTTAAAAGATATATTAAATACACAAGATATCAGGTCCTTTTATTACTGTAGATGTTGTGAGCCTTCGAGTCATTTCCAACTTATGGTGAACCTAAAGTGAACCAATCATGGGGTTTTCTGGGGCGGAGAGTGTGTGGCCCTGTTCACATGTCGGGGAGGAAATGGGTGAAAACGTCCAAAAATGGAGCTTACCTCCAGCCGGGTAAGTCCGTCGCCGCGTGGAGCAGTGCGAGCTCGCTGCTCCACACTCCTCCGGCGTCGCAGATGGCAGCTTCCGGTTGGTGGATGCTCTCCACCAACCGGAGAAGCTCGCCAGCCGGAAGCCCGCCCCTGGCAGATCTGCAGGCACGCACTTGCGTGCGCCTGCAGATCCACTTTAAAGCCAGGCGACGGAGCGGCACAGGGCTGCGCGCTCCGTGCTTTTTAAAAACCTCTAAAAAGAGGTTTTTAAAAAACATGCAGCCCGGCTAGTTCCGGCCGCTCTTGAGTGGATTCTGGTGTGAAACTATGAAAAGTAGTCCATGCCAGTCCACTCTACGGTGTAGACGACCTCCGTGAGAGGTCGCTCTACACCGTTCCGCCCCCCCCACATGTGAAAAGGGCCTGTGATGTAACCAAGATCACGCAGTGGGTTTCCATGGCTGAGCGGGGAACTGAACCTTGATCTCCAAGGTTGTAGAGCAACACTTCGGCCACTACACCATGCTGGTTCTCTTTATTATTATCTGTTCATAATTTAATATGGAAGGCTCTGGCCCAGGTTGGGGCCAACATACATAGAAATGGTTTGGCAAAGGATTTCATTTTATTTGTATCCTTTCTCTCAAGAATAGACTCAACATGAATTTTTTTAAAAAACGCAACTAAAACTGCATCTTATATATGATTACATGATTACAATCCTTAAACATACAGACAACATTAGAACAACAGGTAAATTAAAAGCAAATTAAAAGCATACCAGGTGCGCATGTGTGTGTTGTGTTACAATATATCATCAATTAAAAATCCCTTCCTCAGTACCCAGTCAGTTGCCAAACACTCTCCTGAATAATAGGTCTTTGCCATCTGACAGAAGAACAGTAGAGATGGGGATATCTTTGCCTCCCACAGAAGGAAGATCAAAGTCCAGGAAGCACCAAGAAGGCTCTCTGTCACATCCCCACTAGAGTTGCGGTAGTTGGACAGATTTTACCCAATTCTAGGTGTGCTACTTGATATCTGTTTGAATCATAAGTAGCCCAAATTTCATGCTTTAATTTTATTATTATTTTTTTTTAAGAGGTAGGTCTCTAGCACTTATGAGCCAAATCATGAAGATATCTTTTTTTTTTTCCTGTGTAAAAGAATACCTTTCAAACCTTCAAGGAGACACCTGTGTTAGTCATTTCTAGCAAAAATAACCAAGAGTCCTTTGGCATCTTAAAGACTAACAAGTTTTATTTGACATTAAGGTGTTTTGTTTTGTCTTTGAATAGTGACGGACCCAAGCTCTCCTTCTGCCTGAAGTGGGAAAAGTACTGCTGTTGCCTCCATCCATGAGTTGCCTTTGTTTCTCCGTGAAAAAAGTGCTGTGCTGGTCCTCCCAGTGCCAGTTCTGTGCAGGCATTGAGAGCAAGGTGCAGCAACAGCCATCATTATTCGTGCAAAAGTGAGCAGCATTGATGGTGGGGGCAGCAAGAAGCAGAAGCAGCTACCACTATGTGGGTGGCCAAGCTAGCAGGAAATGGAGAAAGCAGAGAGTAGACAGTCAGGAGGTGATGTAATGAAGGTGGGCGGAGGGAGGAGAGGAGCAGCATTGCATGAGTGAACAGGACATAAAGGGCTGACAAAGGGTGGGCGGATATGGTGGGGAGGTGAGGTGGGGCAAGCTGGGAAGGGAAGGAGTTGAGAGAAAAGCAGTAGCATCCTCTCAGTGGGTACAGCAGTGCAATTCACGAGTCCCAAGGCTCTTCACACAACAGAATTATAGCACTATGATTCCACTTTAAATGCTAGGAAGCCACCTGTGGAATTCTGAGGCCATTCCTGTCCTATCCTGTTAATAGTGCTATTATTCCACTTTCAACATCCTATGGAGTCCTGGGGTTTGTAGTTTAGGGAGGAGTATTCCGAATTCTCAGCCAGAGAGCTCTTTGGCCTTAGTAAACTACAAGCGCCAGAATTCCACAGGATGTTGAAAGTGGAATAATAGCACTGTAACAGTATAGGGTGAAAACGGCCTGAGATGTGTAGTTTCTTGAAGTACTCAAGCTCTCTGGCTGAGAATTCTAACTTCCCCTTCCTAAAAGGCAGACCCCACTATTCTACAGGATGTTATCATGGCAATTAAAGTGCTATAACTGTGTAGCGTGAAAGGGTTCCTGGTGTTTTCTGTCTCTGCCTAATGATAGGGCCAGCCCTCTTCATGGTCTGACACTGATTTCACCAGGAACATGGATTGATGCTTCAGCTGGCCAATTTTGTACATGCTTGAGTGGCAAGATGTAATTGGTGGGGTGAGAGAAAACTGAAATGCAGAAAGTGCAAATCATGTACTTTTTGTAGTCATGAAGAGCCTATAGTCATTAATGAACAATAGTTGGGTAGTAGCATAGTTCTCCCAGCACAGATGAGCTTATTCATCCACTTATTGGAAGTTTAAAAGCTAGAATATGGCAAAAAAAAAAAACTACACCAATTTCTCATTAAAACAAAATATTTTCTCTCTATTCCCATAGGAAAATACACTTTGTGTTTTCCATGCAATTCCTACTGTTTGTCCTCTCTTTACTCTGATTCCACCCCCCACCCCCCATTAATCTTGGTGACACTGTGTCATATGATATCACATGGATATTCTTACAAATGTGTTTTTGCTGTCAGTTAAAAAAAAGCAAAAATTTAAAATGATGCCATCAGATACCACCTATATGTAACAAAATATTGATATTGTTGTGGGTCTTTGCTTCTGCAATGTACATGGCCACTTAACATGATTTTTTTCTGCCTTTTAGGTTTGGCTGAGAGGTTATAAGGTTAAAAGATCACACCTTAAGCTCTGTGACTGAACAAGATCACACTTTAGCTCTCACTGTCTAGCCGAGACTTTCCTAGATTTAGAAAATCTAGCATTAACTATTACACTATACTGCCTCTCTCAAATCAGTGTTTACTCTAGAAATGGTGTCAAGGCTGAAACATCTATGGAACCATTAACAACTGGTATCCTGTTAAGAAAATATGCAGGCATAAGTCCTTATGCCTCTGTATGTCTCTTGGTCATTACAGAGCTTGGCATTCCCTCCCTCCCTCAAAAACAAACAACCCCCACCCAGACTTACCATTGAGCCACTACAGCCCATTCCATGGCTGGTGAAAAATCAGGGACAGTGAATCAGAGGAGCACCTGGTTATGTCCTTGAAGCTAGATGTGAAATGATTACATCATCCTGTGAGACCTCTAGAGGACCACAGCAGATCTCAGCAGATGTTGTTAAAATTTTATATCTGGCTGTGATGACATAGCCACACACATTTCCGGAACAGCAATATGGAGAGGAGAAGGTTGCAGTATCTCAGTGGAAAGTCTCTGGGTTGTTGAATGGTCAGCTATTGTATAGCTCCACATGTGGAACTGTTACAGTATGCTGTGATTTAAAGGCCGCTGGCTGATGTGTTTAACTTGCATATTATGAAAAAATGCATTATTACACTTATTGTGCACATCTACAATTTTATACAACACAGAGAATAAGGTATAACTTTATATGAGATAGAAAATGGGCATATGGCAAACCTAACCCTAATCAAATTTGCCTCTGAGGACTGCAGCATCAAGATAAGGGTCTCTTCTGAAGATCTTAAAATTGAGGCAGCTTCCTTTGGGGAAATTTCGTCCTTTAAAAAAATCCTCATGAAGCAGAAGATTATCAAGAAGGAAGTGGAAAGAGACTTAAACCTGCCTGCTCTGTGATCCCAATCCAGAGGTGCGTTTACTTGTAAGTAAGGAAAAAGTAGGGGCAGCTCCATGCTACACCCTTAACATAACATCCAATTTAACCCTCACAGTGAAATTTGAAGATTACAGTTGGCTCTCCATATCTGCAGATTCTGTATCCACAGATTCAAACAACCACGGCTTGAAAACACACACCCCACGAAAAAAATCCAAAAATCAAACTTTGATTTTTCCATTTTATATAAGGGATGCCATTTTTCTTCACCATTTTATGTAACGAGAGTTGAGCATCCACACATTTTGGTATCCACAGGGGCTCCTGGAACCAAATCCTAGTAGACACTGAGGGCCCACTGTATATAAATGTGGAACTATGCTATTGGAAGAATAAGGGCAATTATTTAGAAAGTATCCTAAAGTAGGAAAATTAAATAGATTTGGCACAATAATAGGGACCAAATGTGAGAATGATACCCAAGAAAGAGCAACCAAATTGTTTTTACTTGCCTTTCTGAAAGGGGGATGGTAAAGCTATTGCTTCAGTAATTTAACACAGGTCGTAGCAAAATGGTAGAAAGAGTACACTGGGGAGATGGATGGAGAAGGACATTGGAAAGTTAAGGGGCTAAATAGCACAGCCAAGAAGTTTCCTTGTCTGGCTTTTTATGACTTTTGTCAAAGGAAGTAAGGGATTTGCTATAATGAGGAAATCATATGGCCAAATTCTGCAGTCTTTATTAATACCTGAAATCCACATGACAAGAGCACTGAGATATACAAGAATGCAACAGAGCTCAAATAAATTCCCAACGTACATATGTAAGTGCATGCGCACACACACATGCACACATCCTTTAACCCATTGAGGTTCCTCAGTGGATCTTCAAAGGAAGACTGGTTTGTGAATGCATAACTTTAAAAACTGCCATTCATGACAAGCAAGCTTTATTGTCTACTTTTTCTCTTTGAATAACTGCTTGAAATACGTAGATCACACAGAGATGGGGAGCAATACTTTTGGTCTGGGATTTTACGGGAACCAACTTAATTTGCACTTCCAAACCTAGCATGCAGATCCTTTTATCCTTCAGATTGTGCACTGCCCCAACTTTGTCAGCAGAGTTCTCTGTTCAGAAAATGCATTATAAAAGTTGTACACTGGGAAGAAAAGGTACATATTAAGAAATGTTGCATAACAGAAAGAAGGGTTATGTTTAGTAATTTAAACAAAAAAACTTGCAAAAATATGCATACAAAACATTAGTGGAAACTGCAAACTTTTTTTACATAAGAAAATACTTGTAGCCCCACGAGGAAACTGGACAGGGCAGACTAATCACATACCGTCCAATGTTTCACAGATGAAAAATGAAACACATGTGGCCAAGCAGCCCCAGAGTGTGGTCAAGATGGCAAAAGTTATTAATGAGGAAGAACATCTAAGCTAGGAGAGGCTGTAGAAATTTGGCTTTGCATGATACCAGTAGGAAAAGCAAGATTCCACTCCTCCCCTACTCTCCCCCCTGCTGAGTTAACTTGAGTGCAAACTACTTTTGCAACTTGAACTCCATCTGCAGCAACTGAAATAAGCTGAAGAGAAAGGCAGGAGGAGGAGAGAAAAACTGGGAGATTTTAAAAATAGATGAAAAAAAATGAGAGGGCAGAGGATTACCATATTTGCCTGTGTATAAGATGCACCTGTGTATAAGACACACCTCATTTTCAGGAAAAAAGTGAGTCTTTTATGCCAGCAAATGCAGTAACTGGGACTGCCCCTGCCAGTTGGAACAATCAGTTGGTATTTGTTGGTAATACTCACAAACAAGAAACAGACTTCTAAACATGTTTCTTTGATTGAAGAACAGGTATGGATATCATGCAGCCCTTGGGCCTCATGGAGCCTCATTGGGCCATCTCTGCAGCTTCTGGATGCCTCCTAGAGTCATCTACCAATCCTTCCTGTCCAAACCAGTCGCAACAAAAAACTACCCACATAGGAAATTCATGGTTTCAGAACCACTGGCCTCTTGTGGGGCACAATTCTAATCTAAAACAAGTTGCCCATTGCATCTTGTTTGGGACCAAATACCGACTTCCTGTTTCCTCAGAAAGCACCAAGAGCAGTCCATAGGTGTTGGGAGGGATGGTATGAGAAATGTATGGCCCCTGAATCCTCCATGGCTGCCCACCCCACCATAAAATAAAGGTTTCCTAGAAACCTGCACACCTCCTATGATCATTCCTGGAGTCATTTTTTTTCTCCTATTATCTTGAGGAACAGGAGTGTGGACTGGGAGAAGGGAAGGCAAAGACACTAACACTGTATTTACATAGTCAAGCACCAACTGATGATGCAAACAACATGGACATTACAATTGCTAGGGTACGTTTATAGTTCTGAAATTGAATAACTTACACTGAGGCCACTAACAGGCTACTAGGAGTTAGTAACCAAGTTGCAGGCTTTAAAATGTACTGTGTGCTTGATTGTCTGCCTTTTTTTTTTTTTAATGTTGCGTGTGCATGTATGTTTTCGGCTTGTACTGTTTTTTGTCTTTTTCTTCTCCTGCATTGAAGCTCTTTTGCTCCCCTGACTCTTTAAGTCAAGATAATTGTGCTCAGCAGTGAAATTGATGACTGGACTCGGTGTTCCAGCTGGTAGGCTTATTTAAGCAAAAAGCAAAACAAAAACCTCAGGATGAATCTCGTAAATTCTGATGACAAGAATAAACAGATTTAGATCACTTCCTATTACTTACTATTTGTCAGTGTGCTTCAGAGAACATTGTCTGCCACTGTGCATAGCTGGAAATAAAGAGAATTACAGGCACTGCCAGAACCTACAAGGCAGAGGGCAGGTAATGGTGCCACATGTAGCCTAGGTACTCCTTTGCTTCCATACTGTCCATCCTGGTAGTGCTCCACAAACACTACAAAGGGAAATTCTGTCTGTTTAGCTATTTTACCAAATGAGTCTTGTTTAGTCTGAAAGCCTAAGCAATGAATTGTGGCATAAGTGTTCACAAATTATGTCCATTTCTGAGAACCACAGAATCTTAGGTGATTTCTACCCTACACTGTTATAGTGCTATTATTCTACTTTCAACATTTCTGTGGAATTCTGGGGTTTGTAGTTTACTGAGGCCCAAGAGCTCTCTGGCTGAGAATTCTAAAGTCCCCTCCCTACAGTGCAAACCCCAGGATTCCATAGGATGCTGAAAGTTGAATAATAGCACTATTAACAGTATAGGGCAGAAGTGCCCTATATTTACTTGCCAAGTTAAGATAAAAGCTCATGCATTACAGGAAGCAGAATCTAGTCACAGAAACAAATAAATGTGTTTGTCTTTAAGGTGCCACAAAAGTCTTTGATGATTTCGTTTTAACAGTCACAGCTGTCCTTCTTCAAATTGTTTGTTTGTTTATGGACTTAACTGTTGTACACCACTTTGGAGGCCTGGATTGGTTGAGAGGAGCTAGACAATTCTCTTCAATCAATCAGTCAGACAGTCAGTCAGTCATTCTCTGGGCAGATTATGGGCCCTATGACATTTTAAATAGCAATGAGGTATAATAGTCAAAGTGTTGGGCAGGATTTCGGAAATCTAGGTTCTAGTTCTACTAGCTCATGAAACTGACTGGTAACCTTCTGGCCAGTCAATCTCCTACATCCTAATCTACCTCACCACAGGATTATTGCAACGGTAACATGGGGAGTGGGAGAGCACATCATTCTGAGGGTCCTAAAACAAAATATAAAGACATAATGCCCTCTCATACCAAATGAACCTACGTGAGGAGTGCCCATTGCAGCAAACCTCAGCTGCACCCTGCCTTTGGCCAAATCTGCCTGATTGACCAAATTGGTCAGTTGTGTTCAGTGTTGCAATGGCTATAAATTGAAGCCATCACACGATCTCAGTGGGTACCGCTTTTGCAAGATGGTTCCATCTCCTAAAGCTTGGAAATCTTGCAAGAGGTCCACTACTCACAAGATCTTAAGTGATTCTTAAATGATTCAGCACTATGCTGTCCTGTCTCTTCCGCTGCCCACCATCCAGCTCCCATGCACCTGCCACTGCATTTAAGACTTCTCTAGGCATTTGCTCATCGCCTGATGAGGCTGGGTAGATTTTTTTGTGTGTGTCATTATGGTACATTTTTGGCCTTTCCTGGGGGTGAGCTGTGGGGTTGGGAATAAGTGGGATATGGATAACAAGACTCTGAATGTGTTTTTGTTTAATATTCTATCAATTAAAAAAAATCTGCTTGCACTATGTCACAACCGGTGGCGGTTAAAGTGAGTGAGAGGAGGCCAGTATATTAAAGGGGGTTTGGAGATAAGGGTGCTGGGAGGAGGGAGTAGACCCTGCAGGAGTCACCTTCTGGATTTGGGCAAGAGGGAGATGGCTCTTCAGGGCTGGCCCCCTACAATCTTCCATAATCCAGAAAAAATTGGCTCAGGCTCAGGGTAGGGGAAGGTTGATCCAGCATTAACAGGGAACAGACAAGGGCAGCTAGACCACATACAGATTCCCCTTCTCACCTTTATATTGTGTTACTTTTTATGTTAGTAAAATTATGGCCTGTTTTAATTCCAGACAGGGCATCCAGCTCATATAGTGACACATTTCAATAATAATAATTATAACAATAATAATAACTGAACAATCCACAAAGTCTAGTGCAGAGTCTTAACAGAAACATTCTGGTAGCAAGAGAGAGTACAACAGCATGTAACATAACTAAAAGCATGCAGCATATCTAAAATTCAAGTGGAATCATATCTTTCCAAAATCATGGGCTGTAATAATTGAGGCCCCTGATTACTTTCATGTGAATTAACTTCTTCTAAACATAGAAGTGGTCCTCGTGAGTCATGCACACAAATCGTTTGCCAAGAGAATGTTAATGGATGTGCTGGCTCTGTTCCAAATGTTCAGTTACACCTATGTGGACTGAACCTGAGAAATTTCAGAACTTCATAATAAAATCCAGACTGTATCTACAAAAACTCAAGCCAATGCAAAGAAGGAAAGCACTATGAATCTGATGACTTTTGTAAAGCCTGTTCTCCAAGGAGCAAAATAATACTTGTTCATCAAGAAAATCCATTTAGAAAAGGGTTTAACTCTTAATAAGACATGCCATATTCCATTGTTCAGGTCTTGGTCACATGTGAAAAATCACAATGTGCTCAAAAATTGGAAAGGTTTATATTTAGCTAATCATAACATTAAGCAGTGGCTTAATGTCATTAAAATTCAATCCAGTGTGGGCAAAGGACTTGTAAAAAAATGTCTGGGGCAGGCTGTGTAGGGATACCAAGTTTGCTTTCACCAAAGCTCTGATGAAACCAGCTCAGTCTTCATCTAGTGCCAGAAAAGATACGGCATTCTAGCACTCTTGCTTGTTCTTCATTGTGTATTGGATGTGGGCAAAATAAAAGGCTGAAGCTCAATGTGCTATTCATGAGGAAAGCTAATCTGGGATTAAGCATACAGTAGAGTCTGAGCAGGACTTCATTCCCCTTGCAGGATCAGGTTTGCAGTCTGGGGCTGTACCATGACCTGAGCTTCATGCTGGATACTGAGCTTGCTGCTGGGCCAGCAGTGCCTTTGGACAGCTTCAGCTACTGTTCCTCCTTCACTTCCTGGCTTCATCATGCTTGCCTTGTAACATTCAGGACCACTACAATGTTCTCTGCCTGAGACTGCCCTTGAAATGTGTTCAGAAATTTCAGCTAGTGCAAAATGAGACAGCCAGTGTGTCATCTGAGACTCACTTCTTATAGGATATATTGTTCCGCTGTTATGCAAGGTATACAGGCTTTCAGTTTGTTTCCAGGCACAGTTTAAGGTACTTGTGCTTATATACTATAGCCCTAAATAGTTTGGGATCAGTTTATTTCAAAGGCCAGCTTTACTCATATGAAGTCTGCCTTCTCTTTATTATTGTCATTTGTGACCTCAATCACTGTTTCTTTGCCTATAGATTTATGATCAGTTGGGTTATGGGACAGGGCATTCTCAATGATGGCACTAAGGTTATGGCTGTAGGCCACCTTGAATCTATGCTAGGAGGAAGAAAAGATATAAATTAAATTAATAAATAAAATAAAGAAATTGAAAGTTCTTCCTGCTTCTTTTTGCTGTCAGACAAATATTCAAGACACTTTATTTTGCCAGGCAATTGGATTGTCTTATGCATCTCAGCAGTGTAAATTATTGTGGTGGCGTTCTCCTTTGCAACTCTTGATGCATTTTCTTATCTCTGTGTCATGGCACTTCACTGAATTCAGTCCACATTTTTTTCTTTGCTTTGTATCAATACATGGGAAGTAGTATTCACATGGAAATGTTTGCATGTTTTGGTATGAACTTTGCTCCACAGACACGTTCTAACTCATTTTCTTAATGTATTAATTTTGTATCATTTTTCTGCCACTGGCTCAAGTATATTTCTGTACATTGTTCAAAGATACATGTTTTGAATCATCCACATTTATGTTCATATAATTAATAAAGGAAAAAAGAAAAGAATCTGCCAGTTGTCATTTCTTCTAAATAATAGGAACCTGAAAGATTAATGCATTGCTTTGCTAACAGCTTCACAGACAAACGATGAGAGAAATAAATAAATAGACAAATAAAATAAATCCAGTTAATGCAAATTTTTCTCCTTTACATATAGTACAGACTCCTACTGAAAGAGGTGTTTAGAAGACCAATCGGTCTGGCTCAGCAGGGCTTTTCATGTTTCTAAATATGCATTAGAATTAAAAATGCTTCTCTTTTACAAAGCCCTAAGGTTACAGTCCTATGCAGAATTACCTTTAAGACCCATTTAACAGAGCTAAGATTTTTTCTGGGTAAACGAGCATAGAGCTACGCTGTAAATCAGCAAGGTTAGGTGTAATCTGTTATGATGGTATCTACTAGCAGCTGGTGACTCCCATGTCAGTGGGAGAGTGAATATGATCTTGGTTTTAAGTCTGAACTTTAAAGAAGCTATTCTATTGAGCACTATCCCCAAAACATGTCCAGCTCATTGGATAGCTTCTTTAAAGTTCAGGGTAAATCCTGGAGTGGATTCACCATCTGAGATGGAACCAACAGCCATCACTGAGTGTATTATGCAGAGCAAGCAAGCAGAAAACAAGACAAGAAGATGAATGAATGAGTGTTTGACACGCAGGGTAACAAATCAAAGGAAACAGTAATTTTCTAAGACACAAGAAATAATGGTCCCAGATAGTACTACAGCAAATAAGAAGATCTGATAGGTGATTCTGCTGTATATATTCCTGACGCAGCCCATGGGTCATTCTTATAAATCTGTGCTAGAAGGACTCTCCAAAAGTTATCGCTTTCTTGGAAATGTTCAACTCTGCCTTCCAGGCTGAGACAAGGAACAACAGTGTCATCAGTAAAATAATCATAAAACCACTAGATCAAAAACAACAAAAAAAATATAATGTAGTTTCGAAGACAGGAGGACAGGAGCTGTCAGTCTAAAACTATTGAAATTTCTTATTTGAAAACATGCTTAGGAGCTGTAAAAGACTGACACTAGATGGGAGTTACTGAGTCAAGCAAAATATGTCCACACTAAAACATCTAGTATAAGATGAGGAAAGGATTGAGTGAAAAGCATCATCTCTCATGGGAGGGGGATCTTTGCTGAATTATCATTCTTCCCTTCAAAGGGAGAGGGGGGAAATGTAGCAGCACCTTTAAGACTAACTGGTTTTCATTTTCACATGAGTTTTCATGGATATTAACATACTGTGGATGCAATACTGCCAGATGATAAGTACTCAGGTGTAAAGCGCACTTATACAGTTGTGGGAGTGGGATAGAATGTAATAGGATCCAAAAAGCTGCAAATCATGACTCTTGCCCTAAATTTTCCAAGGATCCTTGAGACCTTTACAGTGGTCAGTTAGTGTTGATGTGCGAAAGCAATAAATCTGCTTACCAAAGTCAGTTTCAGCAGTCCACAGTTTGTGAAGGATACAACTCATTTCCTGAGAAAAGTACAAATCACCCACAACCTCCCAGAGAACATCATCCTAGCCACTATGGATGTGGAACACCAACATCCCACACCAGGATGGATTACGAGCTGTGAAAAATACCATCCTGAATGAAGCTACACCAAACTCAGCCATTTTGTATTTACTCATAGGAACTTCACTTTGGGGAATAATACGTACCTTCACATCAGTGGCGCTGACCTGGGCACCCACATGGCAACACAGCATGTAAACATCTTCATGGCTGACCTTGAACAACACTTCCTCAACACCCAAAAATCTCTACTCTACCTACAGTTTCTTGATGGTATCTTTGTAATTTGGCCTCATGGAAAGCAATCACTTGAAAGTTCCACCAAAATTTCAACAGATTCCACCTACGACCAACCTGAGACTAGAAAAATCCACACAATAAATTCACTTTCTTGACATCACTGTGCTATTGCACAATGGATTTCTGAAGTACCGTGCTCTATTGAAAACTAACTGAGAGCTACACATACTTAAATGCCTCCAGTTTCCACTCAGAACACACTACCAAATCTATTGCTTATAGCCAAGCCTGCGAATATAACTGCATCTCCTCAAAACTCTTGGATTTACAGCAGGCAACTCTTAAACTACAATACTCATCTAAAGAGGTGAAGAAACAAATTGACATAGCAAAAGTAACAGCCAGGAACCATTTACTGCCAAAGAGATCAAAAACACAAAATGACAGACTACCCCTTGTGGTCACTTATAGTCCCCAGCTGAGACCACTCAAAAAAATAATCAATAAGCTATGACCAATTCTGAAGAATAACATAGCCCTCTCACTAGCTCTGCGAGTCAGGTCTTTATTGGCCTATAAAATCTTCCAAATCAGCCTTCAAATCTTAAACTACTTACTCACAACAGGATAGATAGGATGGATTGTAATATTAAGGCAAGATCCTACGACAAGCTCAGATGCCAAGTGTGTCTGCACATCTACTCTAGAATCAATATTACAGGGGCCAGTATAATATCATTCACAATATCAGAGGTGAATTCACTCGCTCTTCTTCCAATGTGATATGTCTCAGTAATACCACTCTACGATCTCCATTGGACAAATGGGACCATCTCTATGCAAGATGATTAATGGACATAAATCTGACATTAGAAATGGCAATACCCAAAACCAAGTTGCAGAAAATTTCAACTTTCTTGGACACACAGTAAGTGATCTATAGGTTGCAGTACTTGAACAAGGAAATTACAAAGGAAGACTAGAAAGAGAAAATGCTGAATTCCAGTCCATTAGCAGAGGTATGAACAAAGACAATAGCTCATGGTACACTACATATAGTCATACGAGCGTCCTCACTATTGCTTATATAACAAAAATAATCTTTTCAGAGAGTTTTGAATCCTGGGAAACTGACTTTTGGTTAGCAGGGGTATTGCTTTCACACATCAACACTAACTGACCACTGTCAAGATCTGGAAGATCCTTGGAAGATTTAAGGGAAGGGTCATGATTTGCAGGTTTTTGGATTCTATTGCATTTCATCCCATTCCAACATCTGTGTAAATGTGCTTTAGACCTGAGCATTTATTAACACTCTGTACTGCACACAAAGAAGTATGTTTATATCCATGAAAGCTCATGTGAAAATAAAAACAAGTTAGTCTTAAAAGTGCTATTACATTTCTTTTCTCCCCCTTACTACCTTACCACCCCTCTGCCACCACCATCTTGACCCTGAGGGTGGATAGCTTCATCTTTATTGTCATTTCTTTAAAAGACAGGTTAGTATCAATGGAAAGATACAAGCTAAGAACTCTGGAGTGCATGGAGTGCATGGAGTGCACAGAAATACTACCGTGGCGGCAGCGATTGTTTAATTAATTAAGCATCATTTTAGAACAGGAAAAAAAATCCCTTCATCAGATTTGGGAAAAACTGATCTGATACGAATGCAAAATTATATTTTCTCTAGTAAAAAATAAAATCAACACGCTTATTTGTCTGTTTATTTCATTAAATTTGTACATCTCTGTAGCTACTGACTGCCTACCATGCAGAATACGATAAAAACTTCATTAAAATTAACATAAAAACAAGAAACATGAGAGTAATAAAACATATCATGCTGAAAAAAATTGACAACAATGTTAACATTTAAGAGTGACATAAGATAATGGTCTTTTCTGCATGACAACACTCTTCCATGTTGTCCTGTCACAATCCTGGCAATGCCTCTATCAGGATGAGAGTGTGTTCCCAACGCTCCTCTCTGCATGCACCCAGCTACCTGCAGAAGGGAGCATGAGGAACACGCTCCATCCTTCTGGACTGCAGCCTGCCGTCTTCCCATGCTGTGGTAGGGGATGAAGCACATAGATCATGCTTCCGGCCTTTCTGCATGGCCAGCTGCAATGGAAGGCTCACACGATCAGGGGCCATTGACAGAGTTTCTCCATCAATGATATAGCCTGCAATTGTGCTGGCTGGTGATGTGAGAAGGGCAGGACCATGACAATATAATGCAGAAGCATCGTCACAGTTCTGCTCCTCTCGCGTCCCCATGCCAGGACACCACTGTCACGTGGAAGGGACCAATGTTGCCTGGCATTAAAATCCCAATAGAAGAATGGTTATTGTCTGTCTGAAGTAAAGTAATGAATGAACAGTCTCACCTCCACCGGGAACACATTTCATAGCTATGGCACTACTATCAAAAAGACCCCATCTTGAGTACCCATCAACCTTTTCAGGTGGTGCAAAATAGCCAAGTGGTCAGTTGATAAATTCAAATTTCAAGCAAATTCATAAGGATGGAGACAGTCCTTAAGAAATCTTGGCTCCAAACCATTTAAGGCTGTGTAGCCATCAAGGTCACTTTGAATTGTATAGACACAGAATCAGAAGAGTCCTGCTGTCACATTTGCATTACTTATAACATCTTTAAATCTGAGCAGATGACAGATACTTGAGCAAGGAAGTGTTTTGTAAATATGTTACGGTGGGTTTTGAAAGGCTGTTGTTCAGTACCCTGGGGAGTACCATAACAGCACCATCCAAAACAACTCCAATGGACAATTAACACTGTGTTCCTGGAAGGGAGGCAGAGTAGAAATATTTCTTTATGCCTTCACTGCCATAGGACACTGCTAAAATGGGCACTGATACACATCACATTGTGTTTAGTCTGTGTTTTTCTCCTCTGCTCCTCTAATTGTCTGCTGAGGCACTTGATTGCCATATGCAGCCAGGAAACCAAGGAGTCCATGCTCCACATCCCAAGAGAAGCCATTAATTGTATCAAGAAGTTGTGTTGAGGACTGTGTCAACTACCTGGGTTTTCTGTCCCTTTTCACATATCAGCCAGGGTTTTGGCAAGACAGAGACCTCTAATGACTGAAAAGCATTCAGGATACCAAAGCATTCAGGATCCATCAGTCTCCAGTGGGAGGTTACTATAATGGGTTTCCTACTCTTGCAAGGTTTATGGCTTCCCTAAAATCTTTAAAACCTTTTAGATCATGATCTGTCTATGACAATGGAAATTTTTTCATCCCTCCCACCTACTCACTTTCATTCTGACTAGCAAACACCAAGTCGAGTGTATAATCTCTCACATATATATGATCTATCACAGCCCACATCTCACCCAGTACTATATACTCAAGTGCTGCTGGTATACTTCAGACATCGTGGGCATAATTTGGTCAGATTGATTCCACCATCCTTCCCCAACCAAGGTTTAGCAGCATAACTTAATAATCAAGGATGAAATGATTATTTTGGAGCATTTTATGAGTTGATGCGACATCAGATGCACAGTCAGGAATCCATAGGCTGAAAGATGAACCTGAAGTAGGAACTGATACAATGGCCTCTAAGGCCTGGTCCTGTTGTCATCAAAAAGTGATGCCATTCATTTCCTGACTGTTGGGTCCACCATTTTGTTTGAGAAGACTCAGTAGCTGCTTGGGTCCCATTCTAGGAGAAAGGTGGCAAATAAATAAATGAGTTCATTCAGGCTTTAGCCCTTCCAAAGATACTGAGTGTTTCAGAATCAAGCAGCAATGTACCTTCAACAACAGTGGAATGTGCTCAATGAAAGGTCTGTTTTGAAACACAATATATTGTGGTCTTAATTTCTTACTTTATAAACATTCTAAACAAGGTTCTTGCCAACTTCAAGACCAGAACTGCTCAGATCTCTGTCACTTTCCAGAGGTCCAAGATAGGAGCTCTATGGCCATCCCTGTCCTAATGGTGGCCTTCTTTCATCCCTCATTCCTGGAATAATTCCTCAAGCCCTGATACATGGCTTGGAAATTTCCCATTCATTTCCAGCTACATTTAATAAATATACCATTTTTTTTCAAATGTGGTTATTTCACTCTACAATATTTTTAAGGAACAGTTTCTTAACATTTGACCCATGAACTCCAGGCTTTCTGAACTCTTGATGGATGGGCTTTGTGGGGATCATTAACTGGGCACAAAAAGACATTCCCTTCAATTTCCTTCCTGCTACTTCGAACATATTTAAGTGCATTGTTCAGGGAAAGGGTTCCATAATTCTAATCAAAATCTCATAGCAGTCTATGACTCTGGAAAGGTTAAAAGTTACTCCTTCAAGGTATTGGGGCTTTAGAGTGGCCTTGAATTTAATCAATCAAAGTTACTATCACTTCTGCTTACTTGATGGCTGCACAAATGCAGTATGCATGTGTGTGTGTGTGTACACACACACATACATACTGTGCTTGTATGTACTGTGTACACACACACACACACACACACATACCTACACATAAATGCACACACATACTCATGCAGGATACATACAGATTATGGAAACACAGCACTTGTTTGCATCCTCCTATGTGGAATCTGGAAAGAAACATTTACAGCCTGGCCTTGATGAGAACACCTTAACATAAATATGGCCAAAACACACCTTCCTGCTGCCAGGATTTCCTGGGTATTATTTGCAGCTAATCACATCTGGTTATAATTGCCACTCTTACAAAATTTTAATTCCACTGATTTTATTGCTTTGGTAGCTGTGAGGTGGCCATCTGTTCTCTCCATGCACCTTGTGGTTGGCTTGCTTCTTGCATCCCCTTGTGATTAAATCAGTTAGAAAAGAAGAATAACATGATTAGTATGGCAAGTTGCTCTTAAAGAAGGGGACACAGAATGATATCTTTAGACATAGGCTGCCTGGCCTAAGCAGGAAAAGCAATTTGAATAAGAGTATGGAATATTTACCCAGAGTGATCACCATGGCAATCTTTGCACACTCCTCTTTTTTCAAAGTCGGGTAGGTAGGATTCCTGGCCATTTTTTATTATT
Source organism: Cyclura pinguis (assembly GCA_030412105.1). Classification (NCBI taxonomy): domain Eukaryota; kingdom Metazoa; phylum Chordata; class Lepidosauria; order Squamata; family Iguanidae; genus Cyclura; species Cyclura pinguis. The sequence goes on along the minus strand of CM059600.1, from coordinate 92,496,865 downwards.
ATTATTACTAATGGGGAGATATGTTGCATTTTGTGTTTGAGGGTATTTTTCCTAGGCAGTATCAAAGCGAGAGAAAGTTAGAAAGTGGAAGGTGGGAGAGAGGGAGGGAGAGTATGCTGGGTTGATAACCTGCCTATGAATTCAGTAAATTCATTTAACAAGAATCAAATTACCTGAAGTCCATCCACATTACAGAATTAAAGTGCTATTGTGCCACTTTAACTACTATGATTCCATTCCACGAAATTCTGAGACAGGCAATTTAATGAGAGGCATTTAGAATTCTCAACTAGAGAATGCTCTGGCGTCTCTCAAAACTGCAAAATCCAGGATTTCATAGGACAGAATCATATAAGAGCTGCATTTAACTGTCCCCTTGAGTTGGGCTGATCCACAACCCCTCCATCTGCAAATTGTTCAAGAGTAGTAAAGCCAACTTCCCTTTCAGGACTGTTGAAAGGACTGCTGAACTAGTTTTTGTGGAACTTTTAAAAGTGCTATATACAGTGGCTGATTTTTATTAGCATGTCAGCTCTACCAGGGAAATCCATACAGTATGACTCACTGTCCTACCAGGAGTCTGACACATTTTCTGTCACAAAGAGTGTAAGAAAGTTTGCTAAAACATTTTATTTTTTTTATATTTTATTTAATTTATTTATTTTACTATGATGAACACAGTGCTAGAGAATAAAGACATAGGGACAGAACCAATAAATGAAAGGCTGTTGGGTCACCAAATAAGCAGGATATAAATTCCTAAAATCACATTCTCAGGAAAAGGTACAGCACCTCAAGATGGGAAGCTTTATTAGGCAGGTAGTTCAGTAGCTGGAAACTGTCCATGAGTAGCCCCTAATAGCAGTTGTTTTTGTACATCCCCTCACCCCATGACTGGGTTTTTTCTAGCTCTTTGCTACCCTCCTCAGTTCTTTTCAGTGATTACTTTTCTAATTCAATCCTCAGTCAAAACTAACACTTCACATTTCACACAGATATTATCAACATTGCACATCTGGATTAACATCACAATTTAAGATTCAGGCAGTTCTTTTCTACTACAAATGCTACAATGCCAAGCCTTCAAAGATTTTTTTACTTTTTACAAAAAAAAATATACACAGGATTTTTTTCCCCTATGTGTGAACTAGTCATATGACACACTGCAGATTTCAATGACATGTTGCCACTTTGTGTGCTTATCTCGCCCACCACTGCCAAAGACACACCTTTGATTTTAAATAAGGGTGGTGTGTTTGCCACTGCTTTTCTACTCACATATATTTATATGTCAAAAGTCAGTAAACTTTGGAATGTTCACTAATTTTTAAGAGGACAGGAGAGAAAAGTCAAATGAGTGTGACAGCTAATGTTTTGTCTCTGTTGTAACTAATGGCATAATATTGTGCATATTTAACTGAGGGTAAGGTTCACTGAAGATAGCAGCTGTCATTTCTGAGTCTAGGACTATACTGCGCTGTCTTCAGCTAATGATTAAATATCATCTTCAAGTATCATTAAGTGATGACACTGCCCTGCATAACTTCTAAATGTTTAAAACAAGCAAGAGCAAATACACTCACTATGGCCAAATCCTATCCCCATTTCCATAATTTACTGGCAAATGTAAGAATTTACAAGACACATTAGCAAAGGTCCAAAAAAAAAACCCCTCTCTTGGAGCTCTATAATTTATAACATTTAAAGTGCTGAGTTTTTTTAAAAAAAGGCAATTCCAAGAGCCTTCAATAAGTGATCATATTTCATCTTAATCTCCAACTTTTATGAGTAAACATCTGCATCTACCAGATCTCTCTGGGTAATGCCTGAACAGGTCTATTCCAGTTGCTGGGAAGATACGGGATAGATTCCCCTGGAAATATCTTCTACCAGTTTTGTGTTTTCATCCGAGATATATTTTTTTTATTATTCATTTGAAAATGCTTCTCTTTTCATTTGGCAACTGTGTTAGGCTATTAAAAAAGAACAAATAATGCAAAGTTTGGAGCTTCATCACCCATCCTGTCTACCCATGTTGGCCTCCTTTGTTTTGCTCTGCTCTTCTGCTGTCAGTCCATGGCGCAACCCCAGAAATAACACAAGCAAATTCCTGGTTTGCTATTTTTGGCATTGCCTCTCACCAGGGAGAGGGAGAGCTTATTACACTATGGGCTATTCAAGCAAATTGGCAGGCAGGCCCCTAGAAACTTCCGAGCCCATATGGTTTTAATGATAACTCCTGGCCATGTTTAGCAGAAAGAGTCTGGGCTCCAGAATTCAGCCTGCTGTTGTGGCTGAGCCCAAGCATCCAGAAGGTGGTATTTGTCAGCTGACTGAACAAAAAGAAATAACACAGTGTGATGGTGGTGAGGGCTGTGTATTTAGTGACTCAGATAGAAAGGGAAGCTGTCGTTTCCAACCCTTTTGACAGCTTATGCATTGGGATCTGATTTGTTTTCCTGTGAGAGATCCATAGCTGGATGAGTTTTCTGTGGAATCCTGGGGTTTGCAGTTTAAGGAGGGGTATTTAGAATTCTCAGCCAGAGAGCTCTTTGGCCTCAGAAAGCTACAAAAACCAGAATTCCACAAGATGTTGAAAGTGGAATAATAGCACAATAACAGTGTAGTACAGAAAGGCCCTACATCAGGCTACAGTTCTGCCAAATTCCATCAGGTGAAAAGCTATCTGCAGAAAGGACATCATACTTCTAACATGGAATAGCTTCCAAATACAAATTGGAGGCCTAACAAAGAAAGCACCACTCTTTTTTGCCCATTTAGGAGAAGCTCCATCTGTGAACATCTCACAATCTGTCTCACTATGGATTATTTATCAAGTCATCTGTTCTTAGGAAGATTGTATGGTCCACACTAGAAGAGTACAAATACCGGATGCCATTTGCTCTCCAAGCACACAAATACCAATGCCAATCTGATCACATGAAGGGCTGAAAACTCTACTTCAGTTATGGGATTGGGAGTACAATTTAGGGACAATCAAATTTTGGAAAAAATTTTTCTAACAAGCTGCCTGAAAAGCTCTGATTTCACTGGTGGTGGGTCTGCATCCTTAAATTGCAAAGTAAATACCCTAAAGGTGCCAGATCCCATCCGAGCTTGAAAGCTATGCAAGGTCAACCCTGGCTAATACTTGGATGGGAGGCCACCAATGAATACTGGGTGCCATAGGCTATCTTTCAGAGGAAGGAACTGGCAAGATCACCTCTGAGTATTCCTTGCCTAAAAAAATGCTATGAAATTCATGGGTCATCATAAGTCAACAGGTAATTTGAAAGCACATGCACACACACATCCACTAACAATGGCAGGAAAAAAAGCTTCCAAGATGGTGGCAGCCAAACACACCCACACACAGTTAATTGACAAGAGTTGTGTGAAATGCACATACCTAGTAGGTATCACCTTGGAGGTGCTGTCCTGACATTACCAGAAGAGGGTTTAAAGGCACTCACAGGAAGAGATGGAAGAACAGCCAAAAGGGGGCAAAACAGCTTGTAGTTTCACTTTTGTCCAAGGCCATTTCCGCACGGGGCGAGGGAATCGCCCGGTGCCGCTACTTACCAGACTTCTTGGCTCCCCGGTCCGGTCCGCGCTGCTCCGGAGCAGTGCGTGCTCGTTGCTCCACACTGCTCTGGGGACGAAAATGGTAGCTTCCGGTTGGTCGCCAGCCTAAAGCCCACCCCCAGCAGATCGCAGGCTCACACTGGTGCGAGCCTGCAAATCTGCACCGGAGACCAGGCACGGAATGGCGCGCTCCGTGCTTTTGAAAGACCTGTTTTAAGCAGTCTTTCAAAAGCACGCTTGACGACCACTTGGGGTCGTTCCGGAGAGGGCTGAGGTGCGGATCTACGTTAAGTAGGTCTGACCCAGTCTGCTCCCAGGTGCAGACGTCCTCCCTGGAGGACGCTCTGCATCTTTTTTATTAGCCCATGCAGAAATGGCCCAAGTCTTTGCAGTTGTCTTGTTTAGTTTCTAATAGAGAATAATGGGTTTGAAGTTACAGGAGGGTAGATTTTGACTGAACATTAGAAGGCCTCCCAGCTGTTTGATTCTATGACTCTATGATCATGACTCTAAGAAATCCATTGTGCTGGGGGACAATCTACATAGAATCATAGAATCATAGAGTTGAAACAGACCACAGGAGCCATCCAGTCTAACCCCCTGCTGTGCAGGAACACACATCAAAGCATTCCCAACAGATGGCCATCCAACCTCTGCTGAAAAACCTCCAAAGAAGGAGACTCTACCACACTCCCAGGCAGCATACTCCACTGCCGAACAGCTATGACTGTCAGGAAGCTCTTCCTGAGGTTCAGGTGGAATCTCTTTTCCCATAGTTTGCATCCATTGCTCCTTGTCCTAGTCTCTGGAGCAGCAGAAAACAAGCCCGCTCCCTTCTCAACATGACATCCCTTCACATATTTAAACATGGCTATCATGTCCCCTCTCAACCTTCTCTTCTACAGACTAAACATACCCAGCTCTCTAAGCTGCTCCTCATAGGGCATGGCTTCCAGACTCTTCACCATTTTGATTGCCTTCTTCTGGACACATTCCAGCTTGTCGATATCCTTCTTGAATTGAGGTGCCCAGAACTGGACACAGTATTCCAAAAGAGGCCTAACCAATGCAGAATAGAGTGGTACCGTTACCTCCCTCGATCTAGACACCATACACCTATTGATGCAACCAAGGATTGCGTTGGCTTTCTTGGCTGCCGCATCACACTGCTGACTCATGTTCAGCTTGTGATCTACCAAGACTCCTAGATCCCTTTCACAGGTACTGTTATCCAGCTACATGTCCCCCATCCTATATTTGTGGATTTCATTTTTTCTGCCTAAGTGTAGGACTTTACATTTCTCTCTGTTGAAATTCATTTTGTTAGCTTTGGCCCAGCTCTCCAATCTGTCAAGGTCATTTTGAATGTTGTATGATGTCATTGTGGTCCCGTCCTTCACCCCATCGCCAGGCAGCACACCAGGTAAGTGACGAATGGTTGTGCTTTCACAGGTCATTGATGGGGAAAACCATGTGATATAATATTCCATGTGATATAAGATTTGAAGTTTAGTCTTTCATTCATTAAATTCTATTTCTTTTAATGGCTTCAGATTATGGAGAAGGTGAAACGGTGAAACAAGTCTCTCTTGTCCACAGAAAGTCTGGTATCACACAGCACCACCACGCATTTTAATCAACAAGCAGAATAAGCTATAAAGACATTGATTATATTTAGTTTCTGAGGCAGAGAAATGCATGTTGATTCACACAGTGCTGTCACAATTGAATCACTAAAAGTTATCACTAGAATCACCTGTTTCTACCACAGGAATAAGAGTGATCGTTGTGGTGACATGAGGGCTATCTTTGAATATCTGAAGGGATGTCATGTAGAAGGAGGAACCTGCTTGTTTTCTCCTGCTCCAGAGACAAGAACAGGAACTAATGAATTCAAATGACAAGAAAAAAGATTCCACCTAAACATCAGGAAGAACTTTCTAATGGTAAGAGGTTTAAAAAGAGATTGATGGACATCTTTCAACAGTGCTTAATTGTGTATTCCTGCATGGCAAGCAGTTAAACTACATGGCCCTTGTGGTCCCTTCCAGCTCTCAGTTTCTATGGTTTTATGATTAGACGAGTTCCATCTCTAAATTGATTGCTGTTGTTTTCACGGGAGAGATTACATACACTTCTATTTGTAGGGAAAGGTGAGTGTTAAATGAATTTATGCTATGGGGAAATGGAGGATGTAAATTAATATTGGCATGTTTGCTTAAAATGGCCTTTCCTTCTGTACAGCTTGGCAGTTCGGTGTTGCTTTCTTGTTCAGAGGCAGTGTGCGCTGAAGTGAGTGGCTGGGAAGTGAAAAGGAGAGACGGTTCTTCACAGTCTGCATGAAGCCCCCTTTGGAGCACATGCTGAGCTATGTTCAGGTCAGCAAACCAAGCACTGGAGCTTTTCCCTTGTATCACCATCTGTACTCCATGTCGCTTCAGATATGATTCAAATAGGTGACGCAGAAGGATTGTCTAAACCTAAAATGATATCAGGATCTATTTGCATCTTTGTCACATTGGACATCTTGCTATATGTTAAACAGATAACCTGCCTATTTGAAAATAATGCCTTTATAGATGTGTACATCCTGCTCAGAAGCCGTAATTCACTTGGAGCGCAAAAAGAAATTGAAGTAGACTTCTCTGTGTTCTTCTTTAGAAGATGCGGAACTCACTATACATGCCCACTGGATGATGTGTGCAGAGACCAGGGGCCTTTACACACTACACAATCATCTGATCCAAAGCACAGGATCAGAATTCAAAAGGACCTTAACAAATTATGGAGCTGGTCCAAACTAACAAAATGAATTTCAACAGGTAGAAGTGTAAGGTTCTTGGGCAGAAAAAATGAAATGCACAGATATAGGATGGTTGACACCTGGCTTGATCACAGTACATGCGAAAAAGATATAGGAGTCTTAGGCCCTTTCCGCACAAGGCTGGTGAATCAGTTCGTGCTGTTTCTTACCGGATTTTCTGGGCTCGAAATAAGGCGGACTTTCCCTCATTTGCTTCTGCACAACTACTGCAGAGGAGTGCGAGTTCATGAATCCACACTGCCTCCGCCGTGGCCAATCCTGCCCCATCAGCTGTGATTGCCCCCCCCCCTTGTTTTGGCATGGTTTAGTACGTCATTGCGTACGTGCATACGTGTGAAAGTCCATACTACCCCTTGGCCCCTCCCATGAGCTCTCCCCTGACCACCAATTCACACTGGCGCGAATGTATATGTCTGCACCACTGTGAAAGTACGAATTGGATCAATCTGGAAAATTGGAAAACCGATTTCTTCCAGTTTTCAAATAGCGTGCTTTACCACCACATGGGGGCGCATTTAGTTGGAATTATGCGCAGAACGAAGGTAAATAAACTGAACCTAGTCCACTCCAATGTGCAGAAGACCTCCGTGGCAAGACACATTGGCTCGCCTTAATAACCGCATGCAGAAAGGGCGAAGCCACATGTGTCAGCAATGTGATGTGACAACTAAAAAAGTCAATCCAATTCTGGGCTGCATCAATAGGAGTATAGTGTCTATGTCAAGAGAAGTGATAGTATCACTCTATTCTGCTTTGATCAGACCCCACCTGGAATACTGTGTACTGTTCTGGGCACCACAGTTCAGGAAGGATATTGGCAAGCTGGAACATGTCCAGAGGAGGAGACCAAAATGGTAAAAGGCCTGGAAACTATGTCATATGTGGAGAGGCTTAGAGAGCTGGATGTGTTTAGCCTGGAGAAGAAAAGGTTAAGATGTGACACGATAGCTATGTTTTAATATTTGAAGGGATGTCATATGGAAGACAAAGCAAGCCTGTTTTCTGCTGCTCCAGATACTAGGAAATGGAATAATGGCTTCAAACTTCAGGAGAAGAGATTACATCTACATGTTAGGAAGAATTTCCTGACAGTAAGAGCAGTTTGATAGTGAAATGCACTGCCCCAGAGTGTGGTGGAGTCTCATTCTTTGGAGGTTTTGAAACAGAGGCTGGACAGCTATCTGTCAGGATGGTGTATGCCTTCATGGCAGGGGTTTGGACTCGATGGCCCTTGTGGTCTCTTCCAGCTCTAGGATCCTATGAATTATAGCAACATGATTTCAGTTTAATTGCTACAGCTCCATCTTGTGGAATCCTGGGATTTGTAGTCTGGGGAGACATAAAAGCTGTCTGATTGAGAATTCTAAATATCTCTTCCTAAACTACAAACCCTAGGATTCCACAGGCTGTTGCCATGGCAGTTCAAGGGGAATCACAGTGCTATAAGCAGTGATGTATTTTGCTCCAAGTCTCAAGTCAAGTCTCAAGTCCTTGAAGATACTTTCAAGTCAAGCCTCAAGTCTGGAAGCCAACTTTATATCCCAACCAAAATTCCAGAATTATTGGATAGAGAGAAATAAATTCAGTTTTAACAATTTCAGCAGAGTTGGCTCTTCACATTTGCAATTTTGCCATCTGCGGCTTTGGAAGAGGGGAATAGGATCCTATCTTACTCCTCATTACTGAAGATTCAAAAAATTTAGAAGGAAGGATCCTTCCTCTTCAAGCCTGCTGCCTAACACATTTGCTATTCCCCTCTGAGAAATGCACCCACACTTTGAGCTTGAGAGAGATTGTCATATGACTAGCAGGCAAAAAGAGGTGGAGGCATTGTTCAAAGTCACAAGGTTTCTGGATGAATGCGTTATGTTACTGAACCAAGGGCATCAAGTCAGTCATTAAAAATATACAAGTCTTGAGTTGAGTCGAGTCAGTGTATTATTTATGGCCAAGTCGAGTTTGAGTTGAGTCACTGAAGTGACTTAAGTCCAACTTGAGTCCGAGTCTATCGACTCGAGTCTACATCACTGGCTATAACTTAGTGTTTACTCACTTTATAAGGCTGAAGAGGCTCTTTCACATGGAACCATTATAGCACTACTTTAACTAGCATGGCTGCAACCTATGGGATCCTGGGATTTCTGGTTTGGTGGGGCACGGGAGCTCAATTCTGTTAGAGAATTTTTAGTACAGGCATATCTCAGTTGACAAAGTCTCTGACAAAGTACTTCCTTTTTACAAAATCTTATGCTCATCCAGGCCCTCTTTTTCTGCTTGTTTACTAGGAAGTATTTCTAGCAGTGTCAGCACTGGAAGGATAATGAGGGAGAGCTGAAGAAACACAACACAGTGTTGGGTTGCAGCAACCTGTCTGTACTAAATAATGCAATAAATCTTGAGCTGGGATTCTATTCTAGCCAATCCTACTGTTGCTATGGGTGCCTGCCCACAACAGGCAAGGTAAACAGCAGCAGCTTCCAGAATCCCTTACTGAGCATAGCAAAAAGTTTGCGGAAGCATGTTGAGCTGCTCTTTTATGGTGCAAGAACTTATCCCTATTCATTCTATGTTATATCTGCCTCTAGTACCAAATTTCCAGTTAAAGAGGTAATGTCCAAGAACACATCAACTTTCTTAACCAAGATATACCTGTACTTCACAAAACTACAGTTTCCAGGATGCTATTGGTTGGAGCCATTATTATAACTATTTAGTGTGAAAGAGACCCAGATTTTCTTAATAAAACAACAAACCCATAATAGCATTGATCAGTTGTTTGGAAAGAAAGGATACTGAATTTCATTCTCCCACACATCATCTGACCTTCCCACAAAACAGCTAATTGGCATGACATCGAGTTCTTTGGCAGGGCTACATGGCAGCATGTCAACTTAGCTGTAGGGGATATGGGTACACTGCTGAATTTTTGTAAGCACTGCTGAACCAATGCTTACAAAAGTTTTTTTGTGCTTATTACTCCCAGCATCTCTCCGCCAGTATGACTAGTGCCTGGATCATTCTGAAAGATGCAGTCAAAAAACCAGTAGAGGCTCATGGTTTTGACAGCAAATTTACTCTCGTTTTTAGTCAGAACTTTAACAGAACTGTCCAAAGTGCTGAATCTATGTTGAGGGTAGGGTTCAGAAAACCAAATAGCTTCTTTAAAGTATGGTTCAAAATCTAGAGCAGATTCAATTGTTTTGGAAGTCTCTATTACCAAGAATGAAATTGTCCCAAGGGAGAGCTGGCGCTTCATGGTCTGTTTTGCAAGCTCTTCAGAGACACCTGGCTGGACACTGGTGAGAATAGAAGGTCAGATTAGGTGGATTATGGTGTGCTTAATACTGAACCTTTAGGGCAGAAGTGGGAGAGCTTCAGCTTTCAGCCTAACTTCAAAACGCTTATGCAGACAAGAGAAATTTCTACTGGTTTCTTTCTCCACATATGCACACTTCAAATTTTAAAGTAATGTTAGAGGCCTTACTATTGGTACCATCTTGTGCTATGTGATGAGAGACCGGGCCTATTCCGTGGTGGTGTCAAGACTGTGAAATGTTTTTCCACATGAAATCCATCAGAATCCATCTTTGTGTGTTTTGTCAGAAAGAGAAGACTTTTTTTTAATTTGATGCATATCTTGGGCCTTTCCGCACTACATGGTTATAGTGCTATTATTCCATTTTCAACATCCTGTGGAATTCTGGGGTTTGTAGTTTGGTGAGGCACTGGAGCTCTCTGACTGAGAATTCTAAATGCCCCTCCCTCAACTGCAAACCTCAGGATTCCATAGGATGCTGAAAGTGGAATAATAGCAGTATTAACAGTGTAGTGTGGAAGTGACCCAGGATTACCAATAAGCTTCAGGCTTGAATATTGTAAGCGTGTACAGTTAGTGGCAAAACATATTTTGCTGTATGAGAAACTTAGCTATCGCCTACAATCTGAAATTCACTTCAAAATTGTATACATCAGTCAAGCAAGATTACAGAAAATGAAATGAAAGCCAACCAGTGATTGCTGGATAGATTTTGGCCAAGATATCCTCTACCATATATTTTAAAGCATAGTCCCAAAGCAATATTATTCTAGGCAGCAATCACTGTGTTTTATTGGAAATATAATTGAGAAAGCAGCCGTTAAATTTATCATGAAATAAGGAATGCAGTGGATCAGATTATTTGAATGAAACTGTAAGGAGTACAAAAGGCTATTAAAATGCACTTGGTGGGAAAATGTACAGTAACTATCTAGAATTTGTTCTAGGGCCTTTGTTTGAGAGTGATATCATGAAGCATGTGCTACAAAATAAATATTAACATTTCAGTATAAGGACAGTTGGTTCCTTGCCATTTTTCACGGCTTATTAATTTAAATGAATGGTAAAGTGTTCATGATTTCTGTCATTGAAATTTGTGTTTAAAATGAACTAGTCAAAGTTGACTAGGTATAGTTATTAACCTTTTGATTTGTCATACGTAAATAGAGAATGTGCACAACTACAAGGATTTTAATGAACAAATTAACAGTTATAATTTTGGAATATAAGTATTTGGGTCTATCAGCGTCTTGGTGCTGATCATTATACGAATCATCCCCCCAAACTGTCTGTATAATACAAAGGAAATAAAACAGAAGATGGAATGACTCATACAAAGGATAATCACATACACACACATACAGAAAGAGAAACACAGAGAGAGAGTGTGTGTGTGTTTGTGAGAATTTGTTATCATTGCCTCCATCTGTCAAAGCTTATGCTTTTGGATTCATCTCTAGATATAGTCTCTTTAAAGGATCAAAACAAATGGAAATGTATGAGTCACTTGGTCTAGTTCTTCCTCTCAAGTATTCCTTCCAGGCATATATTATTTAGTCTTTGCTTGAATGCTACCATGGGAAGAGCGTCTATAGTTCTTTTGCCTTAACTTGATGGCTTCCTGAACAGTTTTGATTGATGGTGGAGAGATAAATGTCAAGGAGATAGTGTGAGTAATCCCACACGTTTCAAGAGAATTGTTTCTCACATTATCCTACTGGCTTCCGGTCTGTTGTGTTATTCCAGAACCCAGTTCTAGTGGCTTTGATACAAAGGTAGTTTGCATTTTGGTCTCTTGCTGGCAGGACTAGAGCTAAAGGAAGGAGGCATGACAATTGGGGGAAAGGAATCAATAGCTTAAGGTATGCAGATGATACCATATTGCTTGAAGAAAATTGCAAAGACTTGGAATGACTCCTGATAAAAATCAAGATGCAAAAGTAGGGTTACAGCTGAATATTAATTAAAACAAAAATAATAACCATAGATGATCTATGTAACTTTAAAGTGGGTAATGAAGACATTGAAATCACTAAAGATTTTCTGTACCTTGGCTCTGTTATTAACCGAAATGGAGATTGCAGTCAAGCAATCTGAAGAAGACTTTGACTTGGAAGGCCAAGAAATTAGATAACAGCCTCAAGTATAAAGGCATATCATTAAATACACAAGTGAGAATCATGCAGATCATAGTAGTTATGATTTCTATGTATAATTGTGAAAGCTGGGCAGTGGAGAAAGCTGACAGGAAGAAAGCTCATTTGAAATGTGGTGCTGGAAAAAAGTTCTGTGGGTACCATGGACTGCTAAAAAGAAAAATCAATGGGTCTCGGAAGAAATCAAGGCTGAAGCAAAGATGACTAAACTAAAGCTATCATGCTTTGGAGATATCATGAGTTGACGTGACTCATTGGAAATGATGGATATGCTGGAAAAAGTGGAAGGCCATAGAAAAAAGACAGGCCACACTACAGTTGGATTGATTCAATCAAGATAGTGACAATCCTCAGTTTGCAAGACCTGAGCAGGGCAGTAAATGACTGGGGCTCTTGGAGGTTTCTGATAGGGTCACCATAAGTTGAAGTTGACTTGATGTCAAATAACAACTTTTGCTGGCATCACCCTATGGCCTTGTCCAGTAAGCCCGATAGGTCTTTTGCTCTGGGAGTTCAAGGCAGTTGCAAGCAAAAGGATCCTGATTGTAGTATAGTAGAACACCTCCCTATATGGTTTGGAGATTGATCTTGCTCCTTAACCCTGCCTTCTTATTTTCTCTTTGGTACTGGTTGGATCTTTCCTTCTGACCACTGGCTTGTTGCCTAGCTGTCTCAAGCCTACTGTCCCTGATGTAGCCCTGATGTGATGTTATTGATGGCACATGATGATCTCCTGATCCCTCATTCTGGCTGCAAAATCAGGGAGGACATGATGGGGAGTGTATTTGTATAGTAGTTAGCAATTTGTATCAAGGAGTAAAGATACCAATGGCTAAAGAAACAAATTAAGGCTTCACTGTAAGTGCTCCATTAACAACAGGAAAACTCTCTAAGTAAGGCTGCTAAGCTAGCACTGAACTGAATTAGTTTCACTTTTAGCAGCAATGAAAGAATCAGAGGGTGGGAAGAAAAGAGCTGGAAAAAGTCCTACGAGCATCAGCTGACATCTCTGAGAGATTAAGATAGGTGGATAAAAAAGGAGAAGACTTTTGATCACTGGAAACTACAGTACTTCATCCTAACACTACCAGTTTAAGGTACCTTTAACTCTTTATGCACTGAGCATCATTGCATTTCCAACAAATCAGAACTCTTCCTTGTTTTTTAAGAAGTCAGTCTGATACTCCCTTATTGGCTGTACTGCACTGTCAATTTCATTGCCATCAGAGTAGTTAGTTACTGTTACAGTTACTATTTTTTAAAAGTAGGACTCTGCTTCCCTGTTTGTGACATGTGATGTAGCTATATTTTAGTCACATTGTTAAAAACCTGAATGCTACGAACTATACCAAACATGGTCCCATCTTGTCCACTCTGTCACCGCCTCATCGCCCACAACAAAGCCAGAAGCCGCAGCACGAGGCACAACTCAAGCCAATGTTTGAACAAAGTGATATTCCTCCTGGCAGAGACTGGTGGCTCCAATTCAGCAGGAAGGGAATCCACTCTGGGTTTCATTCCCAACTTTAAATGTGAGATCCAAGATCTCTTGGATATCTTTTTTTTTTTTTTAAATAAAGTTACAAGCTTGGTGGAAGCTTGGTGGAATGCTGTGGACACACTGTACCTTGATTTTAGTAAGGTCTTTGACAAGGTCCCCCGTGATATTCTTGCAAACAAGGTAGTAGAATGTGGCTTAGACAAAGCTAAGAACTTCTTTATAGTAGGAGCCACTTGACAGTGGAATATGGTGCCTTGGAGTGTGGTGGAGGCACCTTCTTCGGAGGTTTTTAAACAGAGGCTGGATGGCTATTTTCTGGGGTGCTCTGAGTGTGTGTTCTTGCATGGCAGGGGATTGGACTCAATGGCCAGTGTGGTCTCTTCTAAGGCCCTTTCCGCATGCGGTTATTAAGGCGGGCTAATGCATCTTGCCACAGAGGTCTTCTGCACATTGGAGCGGACTAGGTTCGGTGTATTTACCTTCATTCTGCACGTAATTCTGACTAAATGAGCCCCCATGTGGTGGTAAAGCATGCTATTTGAAAACCAGAAGAAATTGGTTTTCCAATTTTCCAGATTGATCCGGTTCGTACTTTCACAGTGGTGCAGACATGTACATTCACGCCAATGTGAATTGGTGGTCAGGGGAGGGCTCATGGGAGGGGCCAAGGGGTAGTATGGACTTTCACATGTATGCAAGTACACAATGACATACTAAACCACGCAAAAAAAAAAAAGGCCAATCACAGCCGACAGGGCTGGGTGAGGGGAGTAGCGGGAGTGGCCATGGCAGAGGCAGTGTGGATTCATGAACCTGCACTCCTCCGAATCAGAATGGAACATACGCAGTAGCTGTGCAGAAGGAAATGAGGAAAAGTCCGCCTTGTTTCGAGCCCAGAAAATCCGGTAAGAAATGGCATGAACCAATTTACCAGCCTTGTGCGGAAAGGGCCTAACTCTATGATTCCATGATACTGGACCCTAACTACAATGTCAGTTCTACAGGTCTGTTGTGTTGGTTGAAACAACAACAAGGTGACCAGGAGAGGAATGACCTTGTTCCCACTGTGGTGGTAGCCACCTTCTTCCTTCACAGCTTACTGAGACAGAACCCTCATAAAGACTAGAGGAACTAAAAACTTACCTGCTGAGGCCCTACATGAAGCAGGCAGAGTGTAATGCTCCCCCATAGAGTTTCATGTCCTCCCACACCCTGACAGCTGTCAAGGGCTCCAAAGGGGCCTCTCCTGCTGATTACTGGTGGGTGGAGACAGAGGAAGATGGCAATTCGGAAGATGAAGCAGCAACTGACCTCAGTTCAGAGTGGAAGAGATAGAAGGGTATGCTCATGGACGGAGTGCAACTTTCTTTTACTTCCCCTTGGAGCCATGACCAGCTGATGCTCCATCAGCTGAACTGTCTCTCCCTTCTGTTCCCTCCTCATGAATAAGAGGCAGCTGCACTAGCAGTTCTTCCTGGGCCTTAACAGCTGCTGGGGGGTTAGGTTTGGGATGGGAAACCATGAGCTAAAAAATACCCATCTGAAAAAGGGGCAAACCTGTGAGTAAGCCCCACTTACATGCACACATGATACTAGGAGAATCCCATCTATGTTATAGTGCAAAAAGAGTGAAATTATCTCTCATTAAATTACAATCATAATGTAACACATGTCAGGTAACTAATTATCTGTAAGAACTTAACCGTGGTCTCTGAGTAATGAATTATCTGTGGATGGCATATATATACTCAGATGTCTGCGTGGATGTCCATTCTTTCACACGGCATTATTTTCACTTGGATGTGCTTTCATTTGTACGTATAAATGTGTGTCGCTACACGGTTTTCTCACACAACTGAATAAAGGAACAGAATGGAAAGAAGAATATGGTCCTTTTCACAGTGTCACAAACTGATGGGAAAAATCCCAACAAACTCACACCTGAGACAGGGGGGAGGTTCATGAAGGATCAAAAATTATTGGAAAATTGTGGCTTAGTACTAGTTGGGATAGCTTTACAACAATTTTAGAAAAAACTGGACCCAAGTAGAAGCTTTTAAAAATAGGCTTTGTTTCTGTTTTAGTTTTGTTAATACAAACCTAGCAGTGATGCTGATAGATTGAATTGGCTACATCACAGATTATATACCCTAGGAAAAGTGATTTACTGTCTTTTTAATAACTAATTTTAACTTTCTGTTAAACAACTGCAACTTTTCAATAAAGTGCACTAGCTATTGCTCATGCTTCTGGACCTAAGTAGAGGTTTAGTATCAAGAGAATATGCTCTCTTGAAAATTATTTGCTTATTGTATAGCTCTCAGCAAATCACCTATTTTTGCTTTAAGAAAAGATCATAAACAATTCGGTCTGTTCCAGGTTTCCAGTGATGTGCTTCAAATCAAAGCAAGCCATTTCACAATGAGATTGTTCCCGGGTTATTTAAGAAGGCAGTGTTCCTAGAAAAGGCTGTGATTTGAGGGAAAAAAAACGGTACAAGCATTACAGAATGCCACCTTATAAGCAGCTTCTGATATAGGTGGAATTTTAGACAGCTACAAAAGACAGACTTGTAGGGCAGAGGGGGTTTTAACAATGACTTTGCTGCATATGGTATAGCCCTGGTCTGTGAAAAGGCAGACAAGCTGACTATTTAGGTTCAATATAATTAAAATGAAAGCTCCACTGATTTCATTGAGATAGGCATGACTAAATAGAATCCAAGTTGCAAGTTCTGATGAACAAAGGTCTTATCATGTGTTCTTTGGTCTATTCAGTTGCTTCAGAAAGGCATTGAGATGGACCGCTGTGAATACTACAGATTTCCTTTCTGTAAGGGCTGGCCAAAATCATTTTGTTGCCTCAGGTGGAATGTGTGTATGTACCTTCAATTCATCTGTTATGATGACTCCCATGAATTTCATAGGGCTTTCCCACTATTTTGGATAATTACCAGCCCGTCTCTAATATTTCATTTCTGGGCAAGGTTCTGGAGTACTTGGTGGCCTCTCAGCTCCAGGGGTTTCTGGATGAAATGGATTATCTAGATCTATTTCAATCTGGTTTCAGACCAGGCTATGAGACTGAGACAGCTTTGGTCGCCTTGGTGGATGACCCACGCCAGGAACTAGACAGGGGGAGTATGTCCCTGTTGGTTCTGCTGGACCTCTCTGCAGTTTTCAATACCATCAACCATGGTATCCTTCTGGGTCGCCTTGCAAGGATGGGACTTGGGGGCACTGTTTTTACAGTGGCTCCATTCTTTCTTAGAGGGCCGAACCCAGAAGGTAGTGCTGGGGGAATCCTGTTCAACCTCCTACCCTCTGGCCTGCGGGATCCCTCAGGGTTCGGTCTTGTCTCCCATGCTATTTAACATCTACATGAAATGGCTGGGAGAGGTTGTCTGGAGTTTTGGGGTTCGGTGTCATCAGTATGCAGATGACACCCTATTACTCCTTTCCACTACAAGCCAAGGAAGCTGTCTTGGTCCTAAACCAGTGCTTGATATTAGTAATGGACTGGATGAGGGCAAACAAGTTGAGACTTAATCTAGACAAGACAGAGGTGCTCCTGGTCAGTAGAAAGGCAGATCAGTGAATAGGGATTCCACCTGTGTTAGATGGGGTCACACTCCCTCTGAAAATATAGGTTCGCAGTTTGAGAGTCCTCCTGGATTCAACTCTGAGCCTGGAAGCCCAGGTCTCAGCAGTAGCCAGGAGTGCATTTGCACAATTAAGACTTGTGCACCAGCTGTGCCCATTCCTTAAGATGTCAGACCTGGCCATGGTGACACATGCCTTGGGTACATACCGACTGGATTACTGTAACACGCTGTACGTGGGGCTCCCTTTGAAGAGTGCTCAGAAACTCCAGCTGGCCAAAGAGCTGCAGCCAGGTTGTTAACTGGAGCTGGTTACAGGGAGCATACAACACCCCTGCTGCAACAGTTCCACTGCCTGCCAATCTGTTTCCGGGCACAATTCAAAATGCTGGTGATGACCTTTAAAGCCCTACACAGCTCAGGTCCAAGTTATTTGAAGAACCGTATCCCTTATGAACCAGCCCGGGCGTTGAGATCTGTGGGAGAGGCCCTTCTCTCAGTCCTACCACCCTCACAGGTGCATTTGGTGGGAACACAGGAGAGGGCCTTCTCAGTGGCTGCTCCCAGGCTCTGGAACTCCCTGCCCAAAAAGGCTGGACTGGCACCTTACCTGCTTACCTTCAGGAAACAGCTAAAAACATTCCTCTTCCAGCAGGCATTTTATATGTAATTTGTATCGGTGCTGGTCATTTTAATTGTTATTTAATTGATATTTTAATGCTGTTTTTATATGTATTTTAACATGTTTTAATTATTATTGTGGTTTAATTTTCTTTTAACTTTTGTATATGACAGTTTTTAATTATGTTTCTTTCAATGGCTGTAAGAAGCTTTGAGTCCCCTCGGGGAGAGAAGCAGGATAAAAGATAATAATAATAATAAATAATAATAATAATAGCACCTGGTATTCATTGCCAGTCTCCCATCCAAATATTAACCAGGGCTCACCCTGCTTAGATCAGGGTGATGACCAGGTCAGATGGGATCTGGTGACTTTGGATATTTAAGTTGTTTTCAGATGGAATAGGAATGCCTTTATACACAATGTGCATGCATAAGCACACACACGTACATAGGACTAAAAGCCAGCCAAGATATTTGGCACAAGAGTTAGACATTTCTCAAGGGCGTCTCACCAATCTCCAAAAGTTAAAAAAAAAAAGTAATAATGAAAAATGAAACAATAATTTGCTGCCCCTTCCTGACACCCAATATTTGCTGCCTCAGGCAGCTGCCTCATCTTGACTAATGGTAGGGCTGGACCTGTTTGGTTCTGACTTACTGGAAGATTTAAAAAGACGCTGCAGGCAGAATTGCTAACAAGCCTATTTTGTAAGATGAGGTCTTTCATAAGATCCATTTCTTTTTCATGTTTAGTGGTAATATCCCAGTAGGAAATGCTGTTGAAACTATTTAAAAAGATGCTTTGAAGCAATGGATGTTCAGTTCTTAATAAACAGAAAAAGGCAAGTTAGCAGTAGCCTGGTGACAGAGCAGATTTTCCAGTCACATATGATCCCATTCAGCCAAGTCTGCATCTCCACCTCCTCTCCATGGGTATAATTTTATAGCAACTGAAGAAAGTTGTGACTGGTGAAAGGAGCTCAGCAACATGGAAAACAGTCATAGCCAATCTGAATAAGCCATACAAGTACTGAATAAAACCTATTAAAAGAGCATCTGAAATTAAGACCTGCAGACTTCTAAAATATCTACATACATTTAAAATGTTAAAATTTGACATTTTAATTGCCAAGTAACATGTTTCAATGCAAAAGGGAAATCTGTATTTTGAATGTGGAATTTCAAACTCAATGCAAACAATTTTAGACCTGTTGGTCTCCCTTGATTATTTCCGTTTTGGCCAACCACGTATGAAATCCTATAAGCTAGTAGCTTCAAACAGTAATTGGCATTTCTTATGATTTATCAGATACTAAATACCACTGCATGCTCTTTATTGTATTTTATACAACAAAAACATGGTACAAATATTCTCATATATGGTCAGCATTACCAGGTCAGGACTATACTAGGTCCTGAAATTTCAGAGCCAAAACTTAGGATCTAGAGATGACCCCTTGAGCTATGATCAAGCACAGTATACTGAGCATCAAGCACAGTTGCAAGGAGTGTAGCATTCAAATTTTAAAAAAGTCTAAAATTGAAAAAATATATATATTGACACTTTTTAAGCCTGTGCTCTTGCCCTGAGGTTCCTCACCTTGAGTACAAGAGAAGAAGATCTAGCCTCTGAGATCTGGGGAACCTAGCATGGTATGTCAGAGCAGACTGCTTTCAAGCTATTGTCCTGGAAACCCTTGGTTCTTCATCAGTAAAAAGAACAGCTAACACCTCACCTTCTACATGTGTTGCTTCCCTACTTCAGAGTGGATTCTCCCTTTCTCTGTTCTGTAAGTTACCCTCCCTCAATTAAAAAGCAAGGTCTTTACAATCTATAGCAAACTCCTTATGTGTTTCATTGGTGTTGAAGATATCTAGATATACTCACTAGTATGGTCTAGAAGTCCTACCAGACTACAATTCCAGAGATCTTTACTCTTGGAATTTCCGTCTGGTAAGGCATTTAGATCTAGTGAAGGTTCAAAGAGCAGTTTTCCCCCTCTCCACTCCCCAAAGCTATTTTTTGCAGTCCTTCACCTCTCCAAACTCCCCATTTACTGATCAAAAAATGAGGGTGAATTGCTTTTCCACTAAGGAATGATAATTCTCCTTCTATGTAATTGAAGCCCGAGCCTGCTCTGCTATTTAACATTTTTAAAAGCTGTTTTTTCCAAACCAGAAGTGAATTTCTGGCTGCATCTATTTGGGAGGAGCATTTCTGGCAGGCCAGGGAAAATCTCAGGTTAATAAAACTGGCCATGAGGTCCACTACACATGCTCACCCCAAGTGTAGGGATTCATTACAGAGAGCTTCCCTGGATGGCTGAGCACCCCCGTGATGTACCACAGCACATAAATCAACACAGTTATCACCACTGAGGGAGTGAAACAAGCAACATTTTACACCCCTACTAGAGAATCACAGTGCTCTAGGGGAAATCATAGCATTATTTAGAATTACATTTGCAGTCAGATCTTCCTACCACCATAGCAGTAATTTCAATTAACTGAGATGAGTGACAATAGCTCAGTGGTCCAGACACCTACTTATGGGAAGGTGTGAGCAGACTCACCATGGCTGGAATCCCGTTGGTTAGTCTCACATAGAGTAGACCAGTTGAAGCAATTGTTGAATGGTGAGTCAACACATAGGTAAATGAAAATGTCATAATGAGTCAACTCTAGTTGGGACTGCCAACAGGTTTCAAGCTGCTGTTTTTCCCCTCCCCTCCTAATTTTGCACACATTAAGGAAAGTCCTATATTTGCAGGGGGGAAAGTCCTATATAGTACAAATGTCTGTAGAAAGAAAGCACATGCGTACCTGCAGGCTTCCACAGTATACTCTATAGAGTTCTGTACTCTGTAGTTGCCCTACCAACATCTCATTGTACACACTTGGAGATCCTTTCTGCAACATTTGCATTATACACATGAATCCAGAGGTGTTACCCCAAAAGACGGGTAATTTGGAGGTCCACCTGCAACGCCAATGCCTCCTTGAACCAGTGGGGAATATTAGCTCAAAGGGGAGGCCTGTGAGAGGAGGAGTAACCAAGCAGGATCTTTTACGCCTATACATACCAGTACTAATGCAGGAACACCAGTTGGAGATTCAAATAATGTTTTGTTTTATTGGGGGAATTAACAATCACACACATACAAGATCTAAACAGTCTCACAGTCATGCAAGGCTAATTGAAGGAAAAGGGAGGAAGAACTGGATAACGAGAAGTTACGGTGAAGTGGGTGATATTTACCTATCCTACAGAGAAGAGATGAAGTGACGTGGCTCAGACTAAGGGTCCAAAGGTAGTATAAGAACAGATATTGGAACAACAGAGTGAAAGCTAATGTCCAGAGTACTGCAAGTTATCTGGCTCAGAGGCAGGGTTTAAGTACCCTGTTTCTGCCCCAAGGGGGAAGGTGCTAATGGCTCTTTGGCAGAGTAGACAATGCAAGGGATGGTCGAGAACAAACTAATGGCTTTAGCATTAAGTGACAAAGGACTGATGGGAATCCCAATAGCTCCATAATGGCTGGGCAAGTAAGGAAACAAAGGAGACATTCGGTGAGAAGAGGGAATGGAGTGAAGACAATTGGAGGCAGTTGTTGGGCTATTGCTGCCAAAGGTAAAATCACTGAGGGACCTTTTGCAAGTCCATTATCACTAGAGCTCCCTTGACTATGATCTGGCCATGCCCTGACCTATTTTCGCATTGCATGTGTTCAGCCAGTCCTTTTCGCCAGCATAGCTTTACAACCATGTCATACTAATTTATATTTCATGCCAATTAAATATTTCCCAATTACATCATGAAGTGGAGGGTGTATGAAAGCTCCATAATTTTTTTTAACATCAGGGATGGAGTTATGTGACACATCCTCACCCACATACAATCATAAATTTGGAAAGGTCTACAAGAGCATCGAGTCTAACCCCTCACCATGCAGGAATGCACAACTCAAGCACTCCTGAAAGTCAGCTGTTCAACCTATTCCACTATATATACTCAATCTATTCCCCTTACAATCAATAAGTTATTAACTTTTAGGCAGAATCTCTCTTCTCATAATTTGAATCCACTGGCTTGTGTTCTAGAGCAGCAGGAAACAAGCTTGCTCTGTCTTCTACATGACATCCTTTCAGATAAATACCTGAAAATACTTTTAAATAGGGCTATCATATGCCTGTCAGTCTTATCTTAGCCAAGCTAAAGATGCCCAGCAACCCATGCTGTTCTTTAAAAGGCTTGTTTTCCATACCTTTCACCATCTTGATTATTCTTTTCTGAACATATTCCATACCCATGAACCTGCACCCCTCCCTTGTCTGTTGGCTACAGTAATGCCCTGACTAGGGTTAATGTTACTTTTTAGAATATGCACCTGAGGTAGAATTTCACCTTCCCCAAAGCAGTGATATTTCTAGTACAATCTAAAGGACCTGGAACAGCAGAATAATATTTTTAATGACAGAGCAGGAGAGAGAAAAGTTAACATCTGACACCTGGCTTCTCCTCTGACCATCTCCCCTTACCTTTGGGATCCACATTTTCTCCCAAAGCACATCCCATGGACAGGAGTAATACATTTTAGGATATTTCTCCATGCATTATTAAGTGCCAAAAAGAGCTTTGGCGCTTTGAAATATGTTCTCATTAACTGTAATTAAATCTTAAAATACTCCTGCAGGCCTAGTTCAAACACAAGTCCTCATCAAGTTTCTTTTTTTCTCATTAAAGTTCTACTTTTTCACAAAGTGCCTTACATACAGAAAAAAGTATCGAAAGTAAAAGCTTCCAGTAAGCATATTCTGAAATCCTGGATGTACATGCCTTGCAGATTTCCTCAATCATGGACTCCTATACATCACACGACAGCCCAGTTTCATATTAATTAGTACATAATTGCTGGATAAGGATATTTGCAGTTAATAAAAAAGGAAAGCCACAATCCTTACAAATGAATTATCAGTGCAATTCCAAAACAGTGATATATCTTTTTCACCTTTCCTTTGCCAGTTATCACAACACTAATCAGAAGTTTATGAAGTGATCATAGAATCATAGAATCGCAGACTTGGAAGAGACCCCAAGGGCCATCCAGTTCAACCCCCTGCCATGCAGGAACACACATCAAAGCCCTCCCAACAGATGGCCATTCAGCCTCTGCTAAAAAAAAACCTCCATAAAAGGAGACTCTTCCACACTCCGAGGCAGCATATTCCACTGCCGGACAGCTCCGACCACCAGCAAGTTCTTCCTGAGGTTCAGGTGGAATCTCCTTTCCTGCAGCTTGAATCCATTGCTCCTTGTCCTAGTCTCTGGAGCAGCAGAAAACAAGCCTGCTCCCTCCTCAACATGACATCCTTCTAATATTTAAACATGGCTATCACGTCCCCTCTCAACCTTCTCTTCTACAGGCTAAACATACCCAGCTCCCTAAGCCATTCCTCATAGAGCATGGCTTCCAGACCCTTCACCATTTTGGTCGCCCTCTTCCAGACAAGTTCAGCTTGTCAATATCTTTCTTGAAATGAGGTGCCCAGAACTGGACACAGCATTCCAGATGACGTCTAACCGATGCAGAATACAGTGGTACCATTGCCTCCCTTGATCTAGATACCATACTCCTATTGATGCAACCAAGAATTGTGTTTGCTTTCTTGGCTGCCGCATCACATTGTTGACTCATGTTCAGCTTGTGGTCCACCAAGACTCTTAAATCCCTTTCACATGTACTGTTATCCAGCCATGCGTCCCCCATCCTATATTTGTGCATTCCATTTTTTCTGCCTAAGTGTAGGACCTTACATTTCTCTCTGTTTAAACTCATTTTGTTAGCTTTGGCCCAGCTCTCTAATCTGTCAAGGTCCTTTTGAATTTTGATCCTATCCTCTGGAGTATTAGCAACCCCTGCCAATTTGGTATCATTTGCAAATTTGATCAGCATGCTCTCTATGCCTTCATCCAAGTCATTAATAAAGATATTGAATAGCACTTGGCCCAGGACAGAACCCTGTGGCACCCCACTAATCAGTTCTCTCCAGGATGAAAAGCAGCCATTGGTGAGCACCCTTTGGATTCGATGAGTCAACAATTTACAAAGCCACGTAACAGTAGCCCTGACTAGCCTGCATTTTACTAGCATCTTTGCAAAAATCTCATGGGGAACTTTGTCAGAGGCCTTACTGAAATCAAGATATGCTATGTCCACAGCATTTCCTTTATCTATCAAGCTTGTAACTGTATCATAAAAAGAGATAAGATTATTCTGGCATGACTTATTTCTGACAAATCCATGTTGACTTTTAATGATCACGGCACT
The DNA here is from genome assembly GCA_030412105.1 of Cyclura pinguis. Taxonomy (NCBI): domain Eukaryota; kingdom Metazoa; phylum Chordata; class Lepidosauria; order Squamata; family Iguanidae; genus Cyclura; species Cyclura pinguis. Next base: position 92,472,929 of record CM059600.1, on the reverse strand, counting down.
GCTTTCTAAGTAATTACAAACTGACTGTTTAATGATCTGCTCTAGGATCTTTCCTGGTATTGATGTCAGGCTGACCGGGCAATAATTATTTGGGTCCTCCTTTTTTCCCTTTTTGAATATGGGGACAACACTTGCCGTCTTCCAGTCTGCTGGGACTTCTCCTGATCTCCAAGAGTTCTCAAAGATTATTGCCAGTTGTTCTGAAATTACTTTTGCCAGTTCTTTTAATATCCTTGGACATAACTCATCTGGTCCTGGAGACTTGAATTCATCTAGTAAAACCAGGTTTTCCTGTGCTACTTCTCTACCTATTCTGAGCTGCATTCCCACCACTTCCCTGCCTGATCCCCACCCCGCAGGTTGAGTACTTCTTTCCTTTTGGGAGAAAATCAAGGCAAAGAAGGTGTTGATAAAGCAAAATTTGACATAAAGCAAGTACATGTAAATCCATCAAATTTATACAGTCATCATGGTTTAAACCATTTTGGTTTGCAAAAGAAAGATATTTACGGTACCGGTAATGTCCCCCAAATCCTTTAGTACACATAACTTTGTCAGATGCCTCCTAGAATACGAGTGTTACTACTCACAAATGAAAAGCTTTATACACCCGTTCCTGTATTTTTTCTTTCATGGATTTTCTTCTCATAAGAAAAAAGAAAGAAGAATCAGACAGGAAACATGGGATAGCTACAAACTGAAGACAACACAATCCACCTCTGCAAGTGGCAGCTTGTCGCTCTTGCATTAACAAGCTGGTGAATCCGCTGAACCATATCACCTCAGGGGGTGACTTTAAAATTCAGACCAAAACCCAGAGCAGATTCATCACCCACTTGACATGGTAGGCAGTAGCTGTCACTGCAAATTTCACAGAATGGGGTATTTTGTGACCCTAAAAAGGTCATCCTAGAAATATTCAAATGAGCCTTAATGCTTCTAAGCTAGGTTTATCCAATTCAAGGTACTGTTAGAGCAGTTTTCAGTCGAAGGTTGTAGGACAACAATGGGATAAGATTGACTACACCCTCAGAGTTTCCTGCTTGTGCATCACATGGCGCTCCTAGATTCAGTAATTTTTACCTCAGAACAGCCTATCAGTCATGGAGGGCATCATCAACTTCCTTCTTCTCTACATTTATAATGTCTCTTTGTAAAGTTCCATAGAAAGGCAAGGCTTGGAGGAAGTGCTGCATTCTTCCTGCAGATACAAAGAGGGAGCTACTTCAGATGTGGTCAGAAGAAGAAGGAAGAGAATTATGGTGGCTAAGTGGCAATGCACTTTTGGTGTTTCCCCATGCCCCTGGGGGTGTTTACTTAGTTCATGCATGCCAAAGAATAAAGGGAGAAAATTATATCAGCCCAAGCAGATGGATGACTAGGCACTGCAAGAATTTTATCATCTCCTAAAACATGTGTGTATATATGGGCAAAAGCTAAAAATGAAGAAAGAGCAGAAAAGAAGTTGATGCTAAATAGAAAAAAGGGTGGGATGCTAGTCTCATGGCTTCTGACGTCTCTCTCCTCCAGTTGGAGACATCGGGAAGCACCAGAAATCCAAGCCTAGTGAATGGGGCGGGGGAAGGCATACCCACAAACTTTTGAAATAAAGGCATCATCAACACTACAATAACAGAATGCCAAGTCCTTTTGTCTGTGGTCTTGATCTCAGTGATTATGTGGCAGGAGACTGCTAGAAGGGAGCATTTAGGACTTGCTGATCCCATGGCCTCTCATCTGCTGAAGTGCTGCTAAAGTAGTAGTAGGCAAATTGTATCCTGTGGGTTGTATGCAGCCTCTTATATCTCACTTTTGTGACAACTGAGGCCCATAACAGTCCTCAAAGCCCTTCAAACTCCAGTTTTTAAAAATTGGGCAATATTTCAGCAATTTCTGCTCCAAAACCACACAGAAATTCCAAAAGCAGAAAAAATACCCCACTCCACTGCCACAAGCATTCCAAAACCTCTTACAACTCCTTAATAACTCCGTTTTCCTCTACAGACCCTCTCAAAAAATGGCACAGAGAATTAGGAAATATGATTTCCTGTTACTATTTTGAGAAAGACTGCAGAGGTGGTCTAGAGGACTGTGGCCCCCATGCTGTTGCCCATCCATGCCCTAAACTCACAAGTGAGCAATACCTTTGTATAACCTTTGTAACTATAAAGTTACAAATCGTTCAAGGTTTCAGGTTCCCCAGAACTTCACTGGGTTAGATAGCAACGTGTGCTTCCACCTCCCATTTTTACCATTTGTATATACCCTCCAGGTATCCCAATATGGCAGGACCAATCCTGATTAATCCTCTGTCATCCCACTTTTTCAGCTGCTTTTAAAATGTTCCAGTTTCTTTTTTCTCCTCCCATTTTCCTTCTTTGTCCTCAGCATATTTCAGTTTCTGCAAACTGAGCTCAAGGTGCAAAATTGTTTGCAATCAATTAACTCCATGGGGGTGGGGGACAACAGGGGGTGCCTTTCGCAAAAGCAAAAGCAAACATTTTATGTTTCTCCTAGGTAGTTTATTCTTCCTCATTAATAAGTCTTGACGTCTTGACCGCACTCTGATGTTGTTTGGCTATACATATCCCAGTTTTCATCTGTGAAATGTTGCAAGGTAAGCATTTTGCCTGATGAAGAGTTTTAGAGAACTTGAAAGCTTGCACGAATTGTACATTTTGTGAACTTCTGTGTGAGACTGCAGAACTGGTTTAACAACTGGAAATGGTTCTGGATCACTTGTGCATAGTTTGCAGTCAAGGGTCTGTGAGTGCATTGTTATTTGTGCTAGCAGAATTTCACAGCTGGATATTAGCCAAAGTAAACCATAGTAACCAAATGTGGCACGCAGGACAAAAAGATTCCTCAGGGGCCTTTCCATGGAAGTTGTTGGTTTTTCACAACACCTAAATTCTGTTACATGAAGTGTTCCCTACACTCTGGCTCATAGTAGGGTCAGCCATGCCCTGCAGAGGGATGAACTGAAATCATATATGGATTTTATCCATGGAACATCCCTAACAGAAGAGACAGTATAATAACTAGATTTTTCAACTGAGGCTAATGCTGTTCTGGAAATCTGTTTGTATAACATGAATGGAACCCAGGTCTGTTGAGGATGGAATCAGTTATCCATTCTATCAAATTTTGATGATCCCCATAAACTTTTGAAATTCCAATTTAGTGCTTTTACTATTTCTTAATTTAGGCCTCAAAACTGACTTTCGTTTGATCTATTCCAGCTGGAGCCCAAGGTCACAGCAAAAGGGAATCTTTGTTTTATGATGAAGGTATGTTTTAAATATTTTCATTTGCTCCATATGGATTAAGAATCCAAGAGTACATTCCATGGCTGAATGGGAGTAGGGGGTAGGTGGGTGTCAGGTCTCTTGGTGTTATTGTTTAACCAGCTTTCACATTATTTTTTAAAAGGATTTATAGACTGCTCCTGATTCACAGGGCCTTCCCGTAAATGAACATTCCACTGTTCTTTGAGGGGGTTATGGTGTCAGCTTGGGAGAATATATGGAAAAATGAAAAATGAGTTAATTTAAAAAAAAAAAAGTGGTTCCCCTCCCCATCTGTTAAAATACAGTATTGTGGCAGGAAATAAGGTTTTGCAATGTTATATGAGCCAAAGTTTTCACAGTAAAATATGTGGTCTCCAGGCCTCTCCACAAACCTAGAATCAGCCAACTAAAAATGGAAAAGACATTATGCAACCCTATAGACAAAATCCAAACCTAATGTTGAGGCACTCTAATGAAAGGGAATGTATAGTCCTGCCCTCTATAAGACCTTTAGGGTACACTCTGTTCCCTTGGACATTAAACAAGTCTATGTGTTTTACCCAATGTGTTCCAGAATTCCCTTGCTTTCTCTGTTCTGTGGGTGTTTCAGATCTTTCACATCTGTGAGCAAGAACTCATTACAGCTTATTATACCACAGAGCTTGCCTTTCTTTCTTTTTTCTTTTTCTCCCTCCCTCCCCCCCGCTTTTTTTTTAAAGCAATAGTAAAACCAAGTGCAATATGTCTGCGATGTTGACAGGTTATGGACTATAGCCCAGCAACTCAAATAAGGGGGAAAAATAGATGTTAAGTCGTCTTTTGTGAAAAATGTGCAGAGCTACCTTTTCATCATTGTTGTGTTTCTCTACACATCTTTTAATAGTATATTTGAGAGAGAGAGAGAGAGAGATAAATAAAAGTATATTATGCCCCCTTTGCAATCATTTTTACTGTCCTTCTTTTCTTTTCTTTTCTTTAATGGAGCTTTGTGGTATAATAAAAAAAGACATACAAAAACTTAAGAAACTGAGGGCCTTCCCGCACTACACTGTTATAGTGCTCTTGTTCTACTTTCAACATCTTCTGGAATCCTGGGGTTTGCAGTTTAGGGAGGGGCATTTAGAATTCTCAGCCAGAGAGCTCTTCGGCCTCAGCAAACTACATGTTCATTCCTGAATCAAATCAATCCTTGCCATGTAAACATGGGTAAAAGCCTAAGCGTTCACCACCTGTTGCCTAATCATTAAAGACTGCACTCAGAATGTTATTTCAATTTCTGTTTGGCACGTACGTATAGCTGTACAGCCCCCCAAACTCAGGCACTTCTTTTCCAGGTGAGCATTGTCTCTCAGCAGCTCCAATCAGGCCACACAGCAAACCCGCCTCTGGTCTTCTTCCTCCTCCACCACCAGCTACTGGCTGGCCGTCTTAGGACCACTCGCAGCCTGATTTCTCAGCACCACAAATCCTCTCCTGATACGTGCGCGTGCACACACACACACACACACATGGAAAGAGATGGACAGAAGAGAGAAAGTGTAGGGCCACCCTGCTGAGCTACGCTTTTCCCTCTCCTTTCCCTGACCCGGTTTGGGCCGTGAGTGCCTGCTCTCCCCACCATACCTCAGCCGTCTTCCCACAGACATACACAAACACACACACGCAATTTGATATTTTCCATTTCCCCACTTTTGTGAGGGTTCTCTGTCCCTAACGCTAGCAAAAGTGGAGGGCGAACTGTATACAGTTTCTGAGTATCAACTGATAGAAATCTTTTATTAGTAGCATATTTATATGTCTGGTATAAGAGTATTTAAGAGATAAATCTATGTTGTACCCCACCTCAAGCCATGGGGAGAGGCGGGAGGTGAGTAACAAATAAAAATATTATTATTATTATTATTATTATTATTATTATTATTATTATTATTATTATTATAGAGATCTGAGATTTCTCATAGTTAATTTTCAACCCCAAATGTTTACAAAAATTCTCCAGAATTACCTTTATTTTGCTATTTCAGTCCCAGTCTTTGACATAAAGGCCCTTTCCGCACGAGGCAGTTAAAACGGGCCAAGGCGTCCTGGCACGGAGGTCATCCGCACCTTGGATCGGACTAGGTGCGGACTATTTAACTTGGTTCCGCACCTCAGTCCTATCCAACCTGCCCCCCAGTGGTCCTCCCTCGCGCTAAGTGAAGACCGGAAAAATCAGGTCTTTACATTTTCTGGAATGCGCCATTGCAATCCTACTTACCTGTGCAGATGCGCAGGCTCACACCAATGCGAGCCTGCGATCACCGGAGGGCGGGCTGTGGGCATGGCCAGCGTCAGTGTTTGGTCCACTCCCACAAAGACACCGGAAGCCGCCATTTGGAGCCGGAGCAGTGCGGATCTACAGACCTCACACTGCTCCGGTTCGCCCTGCACCAATGGAGGAGCCCTGAGGAAGGTCTCAAGGGAAAGTCTGCATTACTTCGGACCCAGGAAGAGCCAGTAAGTAATGACACGGAGCGATTCACTCACCTCGTGCGGAAAGGGCCAAAGTTATCTTATTTTTAAATGACAAGAGACAGCACAATCTTGCAGGTGTCTACTTAGACATAGGTATCACTGAGTTCAGTGGGGCTTACTCCTGTGTAAGTATATATAGGAATAATTGTTTGCCTGAAGGCAAACCAACTCCCAATCCCACTTTCAGAGTCGTGTTTCATGCTTGCCTGTTTGTGTGCTCTCTCGCTCTCTCGCTCTCTCGCTCTCTCTCTCTCTCTCTCACACACACACACACACCTTAGTTCTTTAAACACACACTTTAGCCTCCCCACATAGTTTCAGTACCTTGGATAGTTCTTTTAATGTTCCAACTAAAACGTTATGTGGCTTCACTATCTATGGATGTGGAAACCACAAATCACCACTGATTTTAACCTTCCCCTCACCATACCTAATACAGGCAAAATGGCAGAGATTTTGCTGCATTGGTAGGGGTAGAGAGTAGGGAGGCTAAACTGCTTTTCTTCCAAACTTGCATTCATTCTCCAATGACTATCCCCCTCTGCCACAACCAAAGTAATTGAACAAAATAGTTACACCAGAAAAGGAGTGACTTATCCTTCTTTGTATTACAACAGTGTTCCTGTTTCTGTATTCCTGTTTTGCAATATACAACCTTTCTGCAATAGAAAAAAAAGGGAAAGTATTGTAAGAAAGCTAGCAGTTGGAGCTCTCTCCCCGTATGAAACTGGTTTAAGGGAGCAAGGTGCTAGTAACTGTCGTCAGAAAGCAAAAATCCAAACAAGAACTTTCTAATTAAAGTAGAAGGGGAACCTTTGATGAATGAGATTTATCTCTTGACTACATGCTATTAAAAGATCTTGGCCCTTACTGGATAAGTATGGCACCATATAAAGTCCTGCACAGAATCATTGCTTTAATTTTGCTTCCAGATGGTTGTAAAAAAAAAAAAAAAAACAAGGGCTCAGCAGGCTTTAAAAGTCTTCAGTGTAGAAGCAACCTGTGTATGGTCAAAAGTGCCTATTTGTGGTTACTCTTCACTCTGCTGACAGAAGGGGAGGGGCTCCAATGAGCAGCCCTTGAAAACTTATTCACGATGCTTTATGCACCAAAATAAAACCCTTTGCTTCCTGTGCAAGTGAGATATGAAGTGATTACTGTTACGAAACTCTAATAACAGGGCACCCACAACCAAGGACAATGTAATAACCTCCCTTTGGGGCTCGAGCTTAATTTTCTGTGCAAATCAAACACAGCACAAACCAGATTTTAAAATAACAGTGATAATGAAGTGTGAAAGTGGAGAACTGTTTAATAGAAGCAGGGACAGCATGCCTGCTCTCTGACTGCGCAGAAGGGCATATTACTGCGGACTATCATCAGTACTGAATTGTGAAATATATTCTCCCAATTACTTTGTGCTAGCAGGGAGGGGCGCAGAGGAGGGGCTTCTGCTCTTCATAGGAATTTTGCAATCTCTTATATCCAGAATTTAGAAAAGTTACCTTTTGGCTATGGGATTTTGGGAGCTGTTGTCCCCACCCTAAAATCCCTTTTCCAGCTCTGATTATGCTGTCTAAACAAACAATTGTCTCTCTCACACTCACATTACATGTGACAGCCAGTCTGAGGCCATTTCTGCCCTACACTGTTATAGTGCTATTATTCCACTTCCAACCTCCTATGGGATTCTGGGATTTGTAGTTTCCTGAGGCCAAAGAGCTCTCTGGCTGAGAATTCTAAATGCCCCTCCCTAAACTGCAAACCCCAGGATCCCATTGGATGTTGGAAGTGGAATAATAGTACTATAACAGCGTAGTGTGGAAATGTCTCAGAGTCCTTTCACACTACACAATTATAGTGCTATGATCCCACTTCAGCAGCTGTGGTTCCATCATATGGAATCCTTTGGGGAGGAGTATTTAGAATTCTTAGCCAGAGGCTCCTTTATTCCCTCGCCAAACTACAAACCCCAGGATTCCATAGGATAAAGCCATGAAAGTTAAAATGAAATCATAAGGCTATAACTATGTAGTAGGAAAGGGCTCTTACACATAATAGTTAGCTTTGTCTCATTGTTGGCCTGGAGGAGGTTACACAAGCCTGTTTGCTTTTGAGACACTTCCTTCTCCTTATCCCCCTTCTACAAGAGCCAATTCTTTCCAGTGGTTTTCACATTCACTTTGGAACTCTTCTCAACAGTTTACTTTCACAAATGTGTGTCTTTGTGTTTTTGTAGTCTGCTTACACTGACAACACACACAGCCCTTTTGTGATTTATGTGAAGTGCTTGCGGCCACTCTGCTATGTATATATAACTATTGTCACCTGAGATATAATTTCAAAATATGGATGGCAAGAGGATGCAGGTTTTTTTCTAACTAAATGCAAATGATGATATGCACCACAAGACTATAAGATATAGACTGTGACACTAGAAAGTGTGTGTGCTTTTAATAGCTCCAAATGCATTGGTCATCATGGCTTCTTGCATCAACGATCAGTCTTTATTCCCTACCCTATACTTGTGAAATTACAAGAATAATTGCCATGATTTCTCCTGTAATCAGCATATTTAATATTCATTTTTATTTATTAAAATATTTATACCTAGCCCCACATTATGAGATCTCAGGGTGGCATGCAAGTGAAATTGATTTAAGCAGATCAAACCAGTTTAAAACAAAACAAATAATATAAACAGGCTACAAACGTATTTTAAAAATCAACAAGTTAACACTATTTTAAAAGATTAACATTGTTAAAATTTTGTGCATGGATATTTTGGAAGACAAACCTGCTGCGTATGATTAAGTTTGGTTTGGGCTACAACGATTGAAGGCTAGGCTTTACAATCTGGGCCAAAATGAGGGAAATCTCTATCCTGATTCATGGCTCAACTAACTTCAGAAGATGCTCATTTTCGGTGGCAGTAAAACCATGAATTGCAAAATCATTGTTGCTTATTTATATTCCTGAGGTGAAATATATGCCATGCAGATATACTTGTTCAACAAGGTAGGAAACAAAACTGTGACTGTTCAGTAACTGATTAAAAGATTAGTTGTTCTAATTGCCAACATGAGTTGAAAAGATCATGAATGATTACGCAAGTTTTCCTCATGACCTTGGCTTTTACAACAACCCAACCTGCCAAGCTCATAGAACAGGCTTCGAGTGCTTGGGCTTTTGATCTCCCCATTGTCCATCTGTCTGAAGCAAGGGAAACACTTCATCCAAAGCAACATTCTCTTATCAGTGGTGAAGTGTGTGGATAATTTCTGTGGTATGTGTATTTAAAAAGAACTTTATTTATGAGCACAGTTCCATTTCCTTCCTCCTCTGAGCCAAGAGAAGCTGGTTCTCTGTTGTCTGACTTGCCACTTCCTTCCCTCCCCACCAGTAAGAAGCAGCAGCAGCAAGAGACCTTCCCAGAGCTTTACAGCTGTTGAGAGCGAGGTTTTGGATGGGGCACAAAGAACTAGAGCAGTGGTTCCTCATCTTTGGTCCTCCAGATGTTTTGGACTTCAGCTTCCAGAAGCCCCAGCCAGGTTGGAACCAACAGAGAGGAATTCTAGGAGATGAAGTCCAAAACATCTGGAGGACCAAAGTTGGGGAACCACTGGACTAGAGGATATCCCCTTGCACTGAATGCAAAGAAAGACAGACAGGGAACTGCACGGTCGAAGGGTTATTCTCCATTTACTTGATGTAGGATCTTGGCCATCACATTAAAACTAACAGAACTGAAAGGGCTTCCACTCCAAAAGCAAAAAATTTCCAAGACACAACTTGAAAGCAACTGAATGAAAGTAATGACTTGCTTGTAATTAAAACATTTCTGCCAAAAGTGATAATATAACTAAAATACATCACTCTTGTAACATAATAAGAGAGAGCATCACTTCTTTTGCAAGGTTACTGTAACCCTTAGTTTAGTTAGTTTTGCAAAGCTGATATCATTAATTCAAGGAGGTCCAGATTGGAGCCAAATGTAGCTCCCAGGCCTTTGGGGGCACAGCCACCCAGTTTTAAAGCTTTTTTGGGGAGGGGCATAAAAATGCCAGTTATGTCCACAGGAGCACAACTGGGCATTTCACATCATTTTTGGAAGTATATCTTCTTTAGGATCAGGGGGCCTTTTTTAAAAAACAAATCTATTCCCCCACACACACACCATCCATGTCTGGTCCATTTGTGTGTACCCATGCATACATGCATACACACACACCTAATGTGACTGGAAGCTCTGTATCATATCCATATCCAAATCCATCAAAAGGGGTAAAATAGAGTAAGGCCCCTATAAATCAAGCTGAGTTATTTTTGCAGGAAGTGTGGCATTCAAAGAAAAAGAGAGAAATCTGCCTCATTTGTTCTGTTGTCCATTAAGAGCAAAATACATTTATGCTAATTTCATAAGACAATGTAAACTTTTTCCTGCACATCAATATTCTCTTCAAGAAACTAATCACTTATCTCTAGCTGACTGAGGATTGCTTCAATCATGACATGTAGATAAAAGATTTAAAAGATACCACAGCACTTCCCAAATTGGCATACCATCTTTATAAAAGATAACAGCTCCCTCTGAAACAGAAACAATGCTGTTATTTTTAGCTTGGTTTGGCAGAAAGCAGAATGCCTGTATTTGAAGCAATCTTGCAGAACATGGCAGCATAATGTTAGGAAGTTTGGTGTCCAAACCATAAAGAATGTTACAGTTGGAATAAAATGGTCTGGAGAAGACTGCTTGGATTTTGTTTGCTTTACTTTTATGAATTTGGTGACTGCCATTTGTTGTTGTTGTTGTGTGCCTTCAAGTCATTTCCAATTTACAGCAACTCTAAGCTGAGCCTAACATGAGGTTTTTCTGGGGCTGTGTATGTATGATGCACCCAAGGTCACCCAGTGAGTTTCCATGGTCATGTGGGGAATCAAACCCTGGTCTCCAGTGCTCAAACCATTACACCATGCCAGGTCTCTCATTTAGGGGAGATTAATTTGAAGAGGTTTTCTTCTAATACTGCTCAATACTGCCCATTCCCAAACTTCATCCCTCAGTCATTGTTAACCTGCAGCTCTCAAAATGTCCAGCATTCTGGCCTGTGATTATGGAGTCGTAGGTCAGCAAGTATCTGAGGTCCAGGAGTGTGTTAACTAGTATCTTAGAAGTTATAAGTGAAAGCTGGAAACTATACAATGTATGGTCTGCATGTGGCTCAAACGACATTTTTGAGGCCAGCGGTCCCTCATAGTTGTTATTTAACTTTTAAACTAGAAAGATCTGTTAGTCACATGCTTAATATCACATTTTTTATTTTTTTTTCTGTTTTGTTTTGTTTGTTTCTGTGAACGAGTCTGAAAACTAGACAAGGAAGAAAGCTGAAGGAAGAAAATCAACTCATTTGAAAGGTGGTGTTGGAGGACAATTCTGCCAAATTTTTGACTGCCAAGATAAATAGGTCCAAGAGTAAAGCAAGCCTGAACACTCCCTAGAAGCCAAAATGACTAAATGGAGGCTGTCATACTTTTAGACATATCACAAGATGACACGACTCTTTGGAAAAGACATTCATGTTTGGTAAAGGGGAAGGCAGTAGGAAAAGAGGGAGACCACATTTATATGTGGATAGACTCAATCAAGGAAGCAATAGTCGTTAAGTTTGCAAGAACTGAGTAGGGCTATTAATGGCAGGGTGTTTTGGACATCCCTCATTCCTAGAGGTTGCCATAAGCCAAAGGCAACTTGATAGCAATTAACCACAACAACAACAACAACAACCTGTTTGACCTTTATAAGATGAAAAATGAAAGGAAAAATAGAGATTAAATTTATCTTCAAACACTCAAGCCTTGAGCCAGCTACAATTATGCTACACATAACACTGTGGGCCTGAGTGGCACCCTCCATCCTTACAAAAGATACATGGGGTCACTACAGCATGGCTACGGTGAGCATTGAGATAGATCACTTTACACAGTCTATACAACGATAATGTCTAACTTTGCAAAATGCTAAACAGCCCTAAGGTTTTGCTGGGCAGACTCCTGTTCTTGTTGTCTAAACTGGAAGCTTATTGATGACATAACCTGCCATTATGCAAATGGGATGAAGTTCTGGGGATGTGGCTATCTGAAGTGCAAATGCAGCCTGGAAGCAAGTTGCTAGGCAAACAGAATAGCACCTCAGGAGAGAAACCCAGCTTAGTAGGGTGTGAGAGGGGCTTGTGAATAAAAGAAAAAGTTGTATAAAGCCAAGTACCTGTGGGTATTTGGATTCTTTCAGTGAGAGCTTAGGAAGGAGCTGGGGGTAGAGTCCCACAGTCAGTTGGAGGGTGTGACTATTTAGGGAGGGTTAGTTCTCAGTGGAAGCCTAGTGAGATACCAAAGACTAACTGAACCCTAATAGGATCTGGTCAGAGAGTGCGAGCTAGATTGGGGAGTTAAGCCTTTGGTGGGACTTTAGCCAAAGGGCTATTGTATGAAGAAACATCCATCCTAGCGAAGGGAGGCAACTTTGCTGTGACCACCATCAGAATCCTGGTAGAAGACATCATCGCTAATGTTGAATCCGTCATTCACCATCTCCCTGTGGAGGAAGCAGAGGAGATAAGAGGAGAAACAGCAAGGATCCTGTGCAAGGCAAAACCACCACCTAGCAACATAATGAAGAAAGAAAGAAAAGCCATTAAGGATCTTAATTCTGACTCTGAAATCATCATTCTCCCAGCAGGCAAAGGCAATGCCACAGTAATCATGAAAACAGAACAATACAAACAGAAAATCAGGGAGCTCCTGGATCCTGCAACTTACAAAAAACTGAAACAAGACCTGACCAATAAAATCACCAGGAAAACCAACAACTTGACCAAAAATTCCTCAATTCATCCAAACACACACCAACATCTATGCAAATGTGAGGTTCTCCCACCCAGATTTATGGACTTCCAAAAATCCACAAGGACTCCATTCCGCTCCGACCCATCATGAGTGCCACTGGATCTCCCACATATGACTTGGCCAAGTTCCTGGCCACACAATTACAAACCCATATTGGGTGAACCTCCCACCATATCAAGGACTCAGCTCACTCTATAGAAAAGATCAGCAACCTTGAACTCAAACCCAGAGACAAACTGATCAGCTTTGATGTGGTCTCCCTGTTCATCAAAGTTCCCATAGCAGACACCATTGCACTCATCAACCAAATTTTTCCCAAAGACATCACAGTCCTGTTTCAACATTGCCTCACTACAAGCTACTTCCAGTGGGACAATGAGTTCTATGAGCAGAGAGATGAGGTCGCCATGGGAAGCCTGCTTAGCCCCATGATAGCAAATTCTTACATGGAACACTTTGAAAAGCAAGCTTTGGAAACCACACCAAAAAAACCCACTATATGGTTCCATTATATGGATGACACTTTCACCATTTGGAGTCACAGAGAAGAACTGACCGTGTTTCTGGACCATCTGAACAACATCCACTCGAACATCCACTTTACCATGGAAAAAGAAACTGAAGGAAGACTACCATTTCTGGCTGTCCTGGTCATCCGCAAACCTAACCAACAATTGGGCCACACAGTTTACAGAAAACTTACACACACTGACAGATATCTACACAAAAACTCCAACCATCACCCAGGACAAAAAAGGAGCACAATAAAAACTCTGGTAGACCACATAAAAAGAATCTGTGAACCCCACCTCCTGAAAGACGAACTGAACCATCTAAACTGGGCTCTACAGGCCAATGGTTACTCTAGTTCAGACATCAGAAGAGCCTCAAGACCCAGAAAAGACCACAGCAGTGAAGATAAGCAGCCAACCAAAGGGAATGTGTTTTTACTATACATCAAAGGGTTTCCTGATCATATAGGGAAACTGATGAAGAAACATAACCTCCAAACAATCTACAGACCGACCAAGAAAATTCAACAAATGCTACATTCAGCAAAGGACAAGAGGGATCCTCTAACTTCTGCGGGAGTTTACCGCATACCTTGCAGCTGTGGGCAGGTCTACATAGGGACTACAAAACACAGCACGAAAGACACTGCAGACTGACCCACCCAGTAAAATCAGCACTAGCAGAACATGTTATAAACCAACCTAGACACAGAATGCTTTTTGAAAGCACAGACAACTACTATGTCAGACTACACAGAGAAGCCATTGAAATCCATAAACATATGGACAATTTCAACAGGAAAGAAGAAACTTGGAAAGTAAACAAGATTTGGCTACCAGTACTGAAGAACACTAAAATCAAGACTCAAAAATATGCCAATGAACACCACTCAGATTCTGGAGATCCCTCTACAGGGAACAATACAATGGGTTGCTAATGTACTTAACGCACTCTTACGCATATCGCCTGACTAACAATACACCCTGGGGGATATCCCATTTCACAATAGGCCATCACACAGGCCAACTGTAACACATGCAAATTGCTCCCTCCCACCTGGAGACTACACAAGTATATATACTCTGTCTCACTTCCATGCCGCCAGATCCTCTGAAGATGCCAGCCACAGATGCAGGCAAAATGTTAGGAGAAAATGCTAATAGAACATGGCCTCAAAGCCCAGGAAACCCACAACAACCTACAGTTATTTTTAACAAGTCTCCTCTACTTCCCATAATAGCACGACAGCAATATCCAATCCTCACTTTTTTTTGGCAAAGAAGATGTAATAAAGCCGTGTTTCGAAAGCAACAGAGTGAAGGGACTTGGTATTAAGGTCACTAGTGTACTTTCTCTTGATATTTATAAAAACAGATGAAATTTATAGTGGCTCTTTGACATGAATTTCTCAAATTTTCTGCCATTCTCAGGTTGGTTGTTTTGTTCAGTAATAATGAAAAGTAATACCTAACCAGTGCGAGTTCGTGGCATCCATGTCAGAGGGGGCAGTGAAACTACTCTGGGTTTCAGGAGATAGCCAGGGTGTCAAACCTTATTCCCAGAATAGGTTCAGTACCTTGGAGAGCACCTTTACACTTTAGATTAAGATCTGGAGTGAATTCACTACCCTGCTCACATGGGAGTTAGTAGCCATCACTAAAAGTGGTAAGTAATGCAACAAATTGTTTTAAAGCACCGCAAACAGCAACACATTACTCGTAAAGTGCTGTAACAGATCATGAAATACATTATTTTAAAAAAGTAACTTTTCTGAGTTCTGAAATTAGTGCACGAGCAGAAGCATGTAAGTTCTCTTCCTGGCTTAGGCAAACCAGATGGCCTAGCCTGTGTCCTTTGCCTTCAGCAGAAATCTTTCCATTGTCCTCAGTAAGTCTGTGATGGCTTTGCTGGCTGAAAGCACACTGAAGCTCCATTTTTGTCTGACTATAAAAGCAAACAAGCAACAACAAAACCTACACTTGGAAATCTCCCCTGTAGGATTGCTTTTTGGAAGGCCTACCCACCACAATACGTGGGAAAACAGAGGAAGCAAGCTCAGACATAGATGTTAGAATCTGATGTCTGTAGGGAAGGTTTAGCAGCAGTTATACAAAATCTTACTATATAATTGGCAAATCTTCTTCTGCCTCCCAGTGACAGAAATTATGAAAGGTCAGCTTTTCTTTCCCGTCAGATTTCAAGAGACAATGCCTTCGTCTGCCATTTACAAAGAAAGGGGGAAACTGAACCACCTACCAAAGACACCACAAGGAGCCTGGTGAATGGCTGAGAACATAGAAAACTGTGCCTTTATTCTTGGCCCTTTTCTTCTGACTACAAGGAGTAATCTGGGATTGGTATGAAATGAATAAATTCAGTTGGAAGATAAGTGCGGACACCTGAAGGTTTGCCTCCTCCTTGCATGGCTGGCACATTGCAAAAGATTCCCTACCCCCTTCCCCCCTCATCTCACAATTATAGCAGAGCTTTGCGCTCAAACACCTTGAGACAATGATGGCACCAGGGGACACCAGCATTCACAGTGGCAAGCAGCCGCAAGTCCAGACTCCAGCCGCGTTTCCTTCAATCAGAGACTCTGCAGGAACGGAGCACAAATGCTTGGCAGGCACACACAAAAGGCCTGGGAGCAGAGCAGAGGTCAGACGAAGGGCTCATTTCACAACTGCTCCTACTGGAACAACAAGGAGTGCTGTGGAGGCCTCCTTTCAAAAGAGAGAAAGAAGGGATGAATATAAAAGTAGGTTCTGTTCACTGACACAGCAAAAGGAAAACAGCAGAGTTGGTGGCAGAAAAATCTCACTTCTGAATTAAATTGGGATTGCTTTCAACTAGTGTGCTCGAAGTTACTTTGTAGGACCCGGTGGCATGAAAGGATTCCTGATTATTTTCCCAGGTTGTGTGCTGCTGCTTTGTTGATAGAATTGTCTATTTTTTGGCTTGGGAGGGGATTAGTTATTAGTTTGTATGTTACACTGAGGTATGGTTTTCAGTTTGGTTTTTCCTCACATTACAAGCTGCTTCATATAGTGATAGAAAAAGGACAGAAATGATTTTGGTCAATAGACGATGTGGAGCCAGCAACAAAGGCTGGGTTTAGGTGGCTGGTCTCTTGGAACAGTTCCAAAACCTATGCCATTTTTATGCCACATGGTGAGTGGTGTAGAAAGGAGATAAATAAGCAGAACATATATTGCACAGAAGAAGAGAAAGCAACACACCTGAGTTTGCTTTCAGCTTGTAGCCTGAATGAACCTAACATCCTGAACTCTTGTGCATTTGTTACCCAAATACTCAAGTAACACCCAGATTAGGATAGTAAGAGAAACATCAGGAGCTCTGGGAAACAACCAGAGAACGAAGAGGAAACAAGACATCGTTTCTTCCAGTTTCTTTCTTTCTAGCCATTGAAGAACTATAGCAATTGTACCGACTGATCTATTCGTTGTCCTGCCCTGTGTGCAACAAAATATTGCTGCCTCAAGTGTTCCTCTTCTATGTTCCCATCATACTAGCTAGTCATGCTCATTTCCCCTGATGTCACTTCTTGCTTCCCTCATCATACAGTTTTCTGTTTCCCCTGACACCCAGCAGAGGAGTTCCCTGGCCAACTTAACTCAAAGCAGAAGGGACAGCAGAGTTTCTGCTGACATTCACAGATCTAACGGTGTATGGTGTTGTGAGATTTCATAGCTAGAAATCTTGTGAGATGCAATGTCAGTGTTTCTCAAACTTTGGGCTGTGAGTCTGTTTGAGATCTGCCTACAGGGAGCTTGGTATTGGTCAAGCTGACCTGGCAGCACAAGAAGTTTTGGCTGCCTTTTAGGACTAGGTCATTCTGGCATTTCCTGTGGAGTTGAGGTAAATCTGGTTTTGGGTTTGTGGGAGGATAATCAGCAGTGGTGGGTGGTTTGGATGAGATCTTCACAGCATAGCCTATATGGTAGTACCCTGGAGATTACCCACTGCTAGCCACTAATAAAGTATCTTGTTCTTCAGAGATCCTGAGTCTAAGGCTCTAGTTAAATTGGGGTACTGTTGAATCTCCTTAAAGGCACTAGAGAATGGTCATTTACAAGTCTTAGTCCCATAACACTTCTATCTTGTTTAAATACTGGGACATTGTAATCCATGCTTACTGTACTCACGTGAACCCAGTTTGGCTGCAGTATGATGAACGTTTCAGAATGCCTTGGTCACGTTAAGCAAGCTGGCATTTGAATTGGTGTTATGTAGCATGGTAAGAGGGGTCGGTGGAAATGTACTGCTTGCATAGGTTATATGAAGAACATGGTTTTGCATATTGCACATGCCTCAGCTCTCTGATTGCACCATGACCCACAAGTAACTCCATATTTGCTTTCTAGAGATGCCACCACAGCAACAGCAAAAGGATTTGGGCCTGATGCACCTGGCCAGTGCTTGAGTTGTCATAATCAGAACCATTCCCTGAAGTGCTGATCCTCTATCTAGGTCAGAATGACCAAGACATACTCATTGTATCTATTGCAACCAAGGCCTTTCACAGCATAGTGAGATTATTCCCTAGTTTATTGCTGGTCTATACTTGGCTCCAAATGGAGACTGTAATCAGGAAATCAGAAGAAAATTAAGACTTGGCTTTGCCAACAACAAATTGCTAGTCTGGATCCAGATGATACCTTGGAGGATTTGACAAGGGACCCACAACCTATCAGTGGTGAATGTTTCCTGTAGGCATACAAGCATTGTTTACAATTGGATATGGTCAGGTATGTTGGGGGTGTCATATTGCAACCAGAAATTTTCACAGAGTGGGTAGAATTAGTCCAGAGTGATGGGGTTCAATTCTCTCCTCTGGGATCTGCACTTATTTGAATATAGTACATAGTGAATGTGGGGAATATAGTTATATAGATTAAGAAAAGGAGGATCTCTGTTTGCTCCAGTGGGTGAGAAGGTATAAACTAAAGCTATTCGTGGGTACAATTAATTCTAAATATTTCTTTAAATTGCCGCAGGTAAAAATCAATGCATTTCAGGTAAAGTACCAAAAATGCTTATAACAATTTATATGTATTAATCAGATGAAGCCAACTATTAGTCATTCTAAAACACCATGGCCTGAATCCAATTGCGTAGTCCCAACTAGAGTAGACTCACTGAATCAATTGCTGAATGGTAAAAATCTCTAATACATTCTTTTGACCTATGGGATTGTTCTTCTGAGCCCCTACCATGGTCAGAGAGCACAGGAGGTACAGGAATTGGTATCTGAGGAAATAATCTTCAAATCTGGCCAGGTAAAGAAGTATCATTTTTATAGCTGGCTGATAAGGTTTTGCAGAGAGTTGGTCTCTTTCACAATAAGATGCCTTCCCTTACTTTATGTATTTGTAACAAACAAATTAAAGAAACATCATTTTTGTGACACTTTTCCACTATAAGGAAACTAACCCTATTAGGCTGCCTCTGTAACTTCCTACTCCTCTCAGTAGCTTAAAAGCAGGAAGTATAATTTGTTTGTGCTTCCTTTTCTCTTTGCACTTCCTGTACTCTCTATATTTTAGTGCTGTAGTGGAATGTCCGAGACAAATGTTTCACAGTGGCATTGGCTGTTCAGACCTGGAATGCTATACTGTATATTGCTTTTGATATTTGTCCTTACAGAATAAAAGATGCAGTGAGTGTGACAAGGGCCATTTCCACACTAGACGGTTATAGTGCCCCTCCCTAAACTGCAAACTGCAGGATTCCATAGAATGTTGAAAGTGGAATAATAGCACTATAACCGTCTAGTGTGGAAATGGCCAAATTAAATGCAAATTCACTATTTTCTACTGTCAGAGGTTCAAATTAGCCAGATAGAAGCAACCAGTCCCTGCATGATTACAACCTAGGTCAACTTGTTGCTCTTCAGACGTGTTGGACTACAACTCTTAAGAAATGTATAAACTTGGCTTAGATCAAGTCTGCTCTTTGATATATCTAGCCCAGTATTGTCAACATTTTGACTCACAGTGGTTCTCCAGGGTTTGGGGCAGCACTCTTTTCTACTCTTGTCTGGAGATCCTTAATATTCCTTGATGATCTCCTATCCAAGTACTAACCAGGTCTAACTTTGGTCAGTTTCTCAAATCAGGCAAGATGGGGCCTGTTCACAATGATATAATGTTTCCACCTTATCATCCCCACATAGTATCATTAATCCCCATATTGGCTGGGGATTATGAGGGTTGTAGTCCAACACATCTGAACGATAGATAGGAAAAAGGTGACCTAAAACAATGTTTTAAAAACTTTTTGAGCGTCATAGACCCTTTTGAGAATTTGATTGACCCTCTCCTTTGAAAAATGTACTTAAACATGATTTTCATAATAATGAGAAAGAAAGAAAATATGGAAGGAGCTCTTTTTGTTTGCACAAGGTTCATAAAACCCATGGAGCACACCCTTCCAACTGTCTCTGTTTGGCAAGAACATTCCCAGTTAATCCTCAGCTGTCCCACTTTTTAAGCTACTTTTAGAATATCCCAGTTTCTCTCCTCCCGTCCCCTCCTGCGCTCCCTCTTTGTCATCATCTTACTTCAGTTGCTGCAAACTGAGTTCATAGTGCAAAAGCAGTTTGTACTCCATTCACTCAGCACAGGGAAAAGGCAGGGAGGGGGCAAAAACTTGCCCTTTCCAGTAGGCTCAGGCAAAAGTAAACTGCTGTGACTTCTCATAGTTTGTGTGTTCTTCCCTGTTCCTTTGCCAACTTGAACACACTCCAGTGTTGTTTGGCCACAAATTCCCCTGTCATCATCAGTGAAACGTTAGAGAGCGTGCTGAAGCCCATCCATTGACCCCGTGATCTAAGGAAAGATGCTGTGGGTTCTCTAGCTTGCTCGCTGTCCGTCCCACCCCATAATGGTTGCAGAAAATGTGTCTGAGGTTTAAATTCTTATTGTCTGTGTTTTCAGCAGCCTATACACTGCCAGTCTACAGAACTGCATATCTCTATTATAGCACATTTTTCTGTGGTTCTTGAATCATCCCAGTCTAAATTATTTTGGAGCCTGTGGGTTTTTTTCCTCCTATTGAGTTCCAGTAATGTAACATGGGAGTGTGGGAAATGCTAATCCCTGATTTATTTTATGGTTCTGGATAAAGATCATATATGTCTACTCCATACATATATGCCTTTCCTGTATAAACTTTTTCAAACAACAATCATCTGTTGCTCTCTGGTTCTATTTCTAAATATATTTACTTGGAGGTAAGTGGCACAGATTTCATCAGAATTGATTTTCGAGTAACTATCAGAGAGACTGGAGCCATCCTCACATCTCCAAATATTTCATATCTGTTCATCCCCTTTCTATTAACAGCACAAAGCCCCTTTACTCTGCACACAAATTCTGTGTCACACAGAACTTTGCACATAGACTTTTATGGCTGACCGGACTGTTTGTGAACATTCCATGCTGCGCTTGCTGCGGTTCAGATAATGGTTATACAGGTCAGTAACAAACATTTTTAGTTTGCTATAACTTACAGAGCGAGAGTGGTGACCTATTTTGGAAGGGCCATATTTCCTTCTGGGACACTTCCCGTAGGTGAGATGTCATCAGGGTGAGATCACACCTCTGGTATTATTGGGTCTTTGACTGAGATGCCATCTTTGACATGAGCAGAATGGGCAGCCATCTTGGCACCTCGGTCACCTTTCCTACATGGAGAAAGGAAGCAGCTGTGAAGAGACTGAACCACAGCCTTCAGTCTATGAATCCGTCTTTCTTCTCCCTCCCACTGATTCCTGGAGTATTGGATGTCAGAGAGGAAAGAGGTCTCATTTCAAGGCCCCATAAATGAGATTGGTTGGCCTACCAGGTTAAATTTGGCTGAGGGTCTGATGGTTTGCCATTCTCATTATAGAAGGTGTGGAGTATTTATCATTGCAGAATTTGAAAGTAAGGCCATTTCCACACGAGGCTTCTGTAATGGTGCAGAGCGACCTCTCACGGAGGTCTTCTACACCGTAGAGTGGACTGACGTGGACTACTTTTTGTAGTTCCACACCAGAATCCACTGAGGAGCGGCCAGAACTAGCCGCGCTGCGTGTTTTTTAAAAACCTCTTTTTCGAGGTTTTTAAAAAGCACAGAGCCCGCAGCCCCGTCGCCCGGCTCCGAAGCGGATTTGCAGGCGTGCGCCAAGTGCATGCCTGCAGATCTGCCAGGGGCGGGCTTCCGGCTGGCAAGCTTCTCCGGTTGGTGGAGAGCCTCCACCAACCGGAAGCCGCCATTTGGGACGCCGGAGGACTGCGGAGCAGCGAGCTCGCGCTGCTCCACGTGGCGACGGACTTACCCGGTTTCGCCCGTTTCCCCCACACACACACATGTGAAAAGGGCCTAAGTCAGACAACAGTCTATCAGATATGGTAGAGGATAAACAAATATATGAAACAGATGGTCAGGATGTTGATTGTGGTTGGCTGGATCATGTCAGCTT
Organism: Cyclura pinguis; assembly: GCA_030412105.1. Taxonomy (NCBI): domain Eukaryota; kingdom Metazoa; phylum Chordata; class Lepidosauria; order Squamata; family Iguanidae; genus Cyclura; species Cyclura pinguis. The sequence continues at coordinate 92,451,221 of CM059600.1, read as the reverse complement.
TTCCTGACTCACCAGCTCTCTTGTCTTAATTGTAGTGGGTGCGGGGTGAGAACATGATACATTTTAAAACCATTGTTGAAGATGTAATAAACCAGGCACAAAAAAATATTTTCTAATGAATTATTTCCAAGTTCTGATCTCATGGATGTTCATGGATGTTCCTAAATCCTATGTGCTTTAGCTAGAAGTAAAGTGCTGTGTCTCAGCTTCATATACGTTGGTGTACAGGTTGAATGCCCACAGCATCTCCATGTAATTTTGGGGAAAGCTCACATGCAGCAGAGAGAGGCACAGGAACAGGTTATGTGTACTGTATGTACATGTGGCATCAGAACACGTGTGCAAGGTTTGAATGCAAGATAGGCAGCATTGGCATGAAGGGAGAGGATTAGGAGCAAGGAACACAGCTTTCTGAGATTCCATCATAAAAAATTTTTCCACTGGCCAGAAAAAATAGCAGGATCTAATGCTATTTGAATAAGAAGTGCTTGGGGTTTAAAGTTATTGAGAATGAGAGCTAAGGAACATGCTGTGTACTATTTAATAATCCATTTCCCCACCACCACCATAATGTATACCAGTTGTCTACCTGCCTATCTGCTACCTCAAATGTACTTGCTTGGCTATGAAAAAAAACCAGATTTTTTTAGTGTGCTTTTACCCCAGTAACAGATATAAAAGTATGGATATTAGGAATATAATGTTTGGGAATAAGATATGGTGATCTCCTCCATAAATTTTAGAAGTCTTCAGAAGCTATAGTGACTTCAATTCCTCTCATTTCATTTCTAAATCTGATCCAAAAACAGATCAAGACATGGAAATATGGTGGAAAAGGATCTCACACTTTACAGCCTGTTTGAAGTAGGCAGCTGTGCATTTTGAATTAGATTTATGTGGTGGAGGGAGTAGGGAGGCAAGAGTATTCAGCATGAAACACATTTCTACACATTTTCTCCCTACTCTGGTACAAAGCCCCAAACTTCATTGTGAGTCTCAGTCAATGGATCTGACATAAATGTCCAAAGTATCATTGATTCAGTGGGACTACTCTACTTGGAAATAACAATGGGATTTGGACCATATAAAATGCATGCTCCATTTCCACCATCCCATTAATGCTGCTAGGTACACAAGAAGAAAATAATGATCTTGTTTTCTCCCCTTCTTCATCAAAAAACACAAGAAAGCATAAAATTGCTCTGGAAGGTAGACATTGATACCATTCATTTACCCTCAGAAAAAGGATTTGACTGCTGATGCATTACCACTTGTAAGTGTTTGGCTCTGAGTACAACCACAACCAAGCCTTAAATCAGTCAAATACTTGAGTCAAATCTCTCCTCTCCTTTCTCTTGCAGCCACAAGCATAAATATAAACCACTGTTGCTGCTTCTGAGCCTTTAATGTTAAGGAATATGTATTCATCCACACTACATCTTCTGCCTTAAAGGCTTGCCATGGTATGCTTGCAGACACTGAAAACACATCAGTGCTCTGTGGTGTTCTCTGAAATTTAATCTATAAACCCATTTAAATTGGGCTTCTGCAATGAAAGCTGATAAATGAAAACAAGCCTTTAAACAACCATAATAAATTGAGTGGGCTGAGTAAGATCGTTACTTCAAAATTCTGTCCTACAGAATGTTTAATGCTACTCTCTTCAGCCTTGGCTGCCTTCCTGCTTCTCTCATTAAATGTGCCTTAGAAAAGTGTCACTGCAACTTTTCCAAAGAGTTGTTTGGGGGGTTCTTTTTTTTTTTTTTGAAAGACCTTGAGGTAATACAGAATTCCACCAAAATCAATCAAACCTGTTATTTTAGTTGTATATTATTTAAAAGTTTTATATACCGCCTGATTGGAAAATGGTATAGGACACCTTATCAATTATCATTTATAAAAGGAAATCTGTCACCAAAGTGCTGGCATATTTGCGAGGCTCATGTGGTGGGAATACCCTTTTGCTCAAAAATTTTGGTGCCAGGTTACAAGTGAGATTACCAAAATAATAGCAAAGAATATACATTCTGAATAAAGAAAACTGTATAATGTTAAGTTTGAAGAAAAAGTTGTTAAATGTATATTAAAAGCAGCACATACAGTAATTGTTCTAGGACAGAAGGATAAAGTAATTTGGAACATGGATAAAGTGGATAAATATTTAGCAGAATTTTCATTATTTGACTTTCTAAGGGAAAAAATATTAAAATACACTAGACAGCTAAAGACAGACATAGAATTTGAATTGGGAAATTTTGCTGGGAAAAGTTAAAGAGCAAAAGAGGTGCAACAAAGGCCATTTCCACACGGGGTTTTTACAACGGTGCAGAGCATCCTCCAGGGAGGACGTCTGCACCTGGGAGTGGACTGGGTCGGACCTACTTAACGTAGATCCGCACCCCAGCCCGCTCCGGAACAACCCCAAGTGGTTGTCCAGCATGCTTTTGAAAGACCGCTAAAAACTGGTCTTTCAAAAGCACGGAGCGTGCCAGTGTGAGCCTGCTCCCTTATGCAGATTTGCAGGCTCACATTGGTGCAAGCCTGCAATCTGCTGGGGGCGGGCTTTAGGCTGGCGAGCTTCAGTGGCCTCAACCAACTGGAAGCCGCCATTTTCGTCCCCGGAGCAGTGCAGAGCGGTGGCCACGCACTGCTCTGGAGCAGCGTGGACCGGACCGGGGAGCCTTAAAGTCCAGTGAGTAGCGTCACAGGGCAATTCCCTCGCCCTGTGCGGAAATGGCCGAAGTTAATAACGTAATCAAAACCATGACCCACCTGTTTCAAGGTGCTTTTTTATTGAAAAATTGATATTTTTGACCTCCGATAAGCCATTGGGGTGGCCGGGGGCTGGAGGGAGGGTACGCAGAGGAGGAAATTGTGCAATATTATGTATCAAAGTATTAAAGTAATAAAAAATTTTAAAAACATATGTCCTATTGTTCTATTCTTGAACTGAAGAGTGAAGAACAAGCATAAGTCAGATTTTAGTATCAGGCTGGCTGTCAACACTTGAGATCTTAACAAGTTTTCAGCTTTGTTCAGGCATTCACCTCCTCCCAGGGCCAAAAATGTGGTGAGGACATCACATACAAACAACCCCTTCTCCAAAAGTTTCCATCCATCTGTCAAGAGTTTAACTCCCAGCCCATGTTTATCTGCCAGCAAGGGAAGAAATGGAACAGTACTTGCCGAGGAGATGGAAGAAATGGGGAGAGTCCAGAGCAAACAATCCAGAAGAACGTTGAGCTGAAACCTGGTCAAAGCCAGTCCAAGGAGCCCTTTCAGAGGAGAAAAGGCGTATTTAAAATCCTGGCTCTGAACCAGACAACTCATAGTATACTGGAGACAGGCCATCACTTTGCTGCTCAGATTCCTGTTCTTGTTCTACCCGTAGACTCTTTGTTTAAGCCACCTCCTTGTGTACCTTCTCTTCAGGATAGGTAAATATCGCTCTTTGCCCTGACTCCTTGCTGTCCAATTTTTCCTTCTTTTCTCTCAGTTAGCCTTCTGTGGTTATGCGACTGCTTGAATCTAGTGTGTGTTTATGATTTTCCCCACTAAAACATTCTTTTAATCTCCAACTTGTGTCCCTGCATTAGTACCGGTATACATAGGTGGAAAGATCCTGTAAGGTTACCCTCACACACAGAGGCCTCCCTTTTTCAGCTATAATTCCCCACCATTCCATGGAGGCACTGGCACCATGGGTGGACCTCTGAGTCACCAACCTTTTAGGGTAACATCTTGGTGTGTTAAATGTAAAGATCTGAAGAAGTCTCTACAATCATGGTTGGCTAAAATTGGTTATAAAGTTCCTATGACTAGTAGTCCTGATAGAAGTGATTTCTAATCAGGAGACTTCTGTAGCTGCAGCTAGACGTGATTACAGAGAGCTCTTCAGACCAATACACAAAGATCTAGGATAGTACTTCTTAAGCTATCTAATGTGAGGGATCAGTAATTCCTGCCACCATGAGCCAGGGACTGGTACCATATTTGTTCCCATTGGCTACAACTATTTTTCTCTTTCCTGAAAATTCTCCAGGGACCAGCAGCTGATGTCTTGTGGATGAGCACTGGTGCCTGGATGACCACTTTGAGTAACACTGGCCTAAGACACTGTTGGGAACATGGGGAGGTTCAGGGATGTGCCCATCATCATTCACAAGCAGGTGAATGTTTGATTTGGGTTTTTGACATAACATATCTGAACACTATGGTGTAGGGAAATAACTACACCAAAAATCAAAACAAATAGGCCCCCAAATAACAATATTAACTGTCAGTGCTTCTACTAATCTTTCTTCATTCCAAACAGCCAAAGCAACCTGACTTAAAAAGAGATTCAGAGTGGGCAGAGTTTCCTCACCAGGCTAGGTGTTATACATTCCAAATTGTATCTGTACAGATCTCTACTAAGATGTGGATTAAACTAAAATCTTGTCTGGCACCAGTCAGAGGCGGGTAAACCAGAGACTGAAAGACACTTACTTACTTACTTACTCTCTCTCTCTCTCTCTCTCTCTTTCAAGTTAAAATGACACAAATATAACTCCTAAACAATAGTAAATATTCAATGTTGAATATTACCAGGACATAGGAAGTAAGAAATCAAGCAACACTTCATAACTAAGGTGATTTACCTACAGCTAGACATGCTGTGCCTGGGTAAGAGCCATATTGACATGGTGATTTTCAGGTCAACTACTTTGTACTTTGTGAATGCTTGTCTCAGCCATTGTTGCACTTCTGAGACTAACTGAGAGAAAGAAGTTGGTAACATAAGCTTTCATAGACTTAAATCTACATCAGATCCATGGATTATAGAGCTTTTGTAGATGTAAGCTACCAACTTTTTTCAGTCTCAAAGCTGCTACAAGATCCCTTTTGCATAATGATCCAGACTAACACAGCTATGCCTATAATCAGACGTAATTATCTTTTTGTTAAGTGTCTGGTGTCCTGTTTGAGGTCGGCAAGTGCACAAATGAGTACACCTACAGTCCAAAAGAACAGAGAAGAAATCAAGTCTGTCAGTGGTTGTATACAAAGAGTCAGCAAGAGCAGAAGTACTGCTAAAGCAATCCAGGGTCTTAGCCCATTTCCACCCTACAGGGTTATAGTGCTATTATTCCACTTTCAACATCCTGTGGAGTTCTGGGGTTTGTAGTTTACTGAGGCCAAAGAGCTCTTTGGCTGAGAATTCTAAATGCCTGTCCCTAAACCGCAAACCCCAGGATTCCATAGGATGTTAAAAGTAGAATAATAGCACTATAATAGTGTTGTGTGGAAATGGCCTAAGTATGAAGGGCTGTTCAAGCAGGGTCCAATGCCAGTCAGGGAGCCACCAAAGTGAATAGCCAAAGAGCAAGCCAGTCTGGAAACCAATAGAGCAAGGAATGTCACAGAAAGCCACAGGAAGATTCTGCAGCAGTTGCTTGTGACAAAGAAATGGCCTTGGATCTGCTAGCTTATAGCTACCTGTGAATCCACAAAGCTTTTAAAGCAACCTAAGTCTTTTCAAACTCTTCTGAAGCTAACATTTTAGACTTCGATGCTCAGTAGGGTGAGGTGGCTCAGCATCTAACTCCCACTTGCCAGGAGTTGAATGGGATGCTCCAGAGCAAGACTGCCAGCTTTCTCTGGAGCCAGCTGGAGCCTGTTACCTTGGCTCTCTTCTCCTTCCTAATCTGAGAAGTTATCCAGATAGGACGTGACAAGAAAACCAGTTTTGTGTGCTGTTGTTATGTTTGTCTTAGAGAACTTGTCCGAACAGAAGGAGTTTTTCCTTCACCCCAAAATCCTCATAAAAGAAAGGGTCAACATCATCCTTCTGAGGTAGTGAGCTGCTTGTTGTTTCCATCTTTGACAATGAATTCTGATTCCTGGGGAGAAGCTTCCTTCCATTTGTTGTTTGGGTTGTCTTACTGAAACATTGCTGAAATCACTGGCTAGGCTTTGCCTAACTCCTATTAAGATGAAATCTAAGAAGCCTGGAACTCTGAGTTTGCATGAAATTTCTTTCTCTCTGTGATATTCCAGAATCCAGGATTTAGGCAGAAAATCTCATTAGTATGTTCTCCCTTTCTGGAGGCCCTGATTCTGGCTCAGAGGACCTTTGCTTAGTTTGTCAGCCAATAGATATTTTTTGCTCACTAGTTCAACTAGAATTACAATGTTTTCTGCCACTGTTTTTGGAAAACATGATCTCTACCTTAAATCTATTTTTCAGGGAGTGCTTTCTGAAAGCCAGCATGGCATACTGGCTTAGCATTGAACTACAACTCTGGAGATGAGGGTTTGAATCCCAGCTCAGCCACAGAAACCCACTGGGTGACCTTGGGCAAGTCACACTTTTCTCAGCCCAGAGCAGTCACGTAGCAACGGGGCGAGGAGGGGATGATTCGCCCTGGGCAGCAATGTTTTTGGGGCGTCCTGGCCCGTAGCCCATAGCCACACCCCCGCATGCCTTGGCCATGCCCCACACACCACAGCCACGCCTCTCACGCCATAGCCTCACCCCCCACGCCCCCCTCCCACACACATCAAGCTCTGCCACTGGCCCAGAGGAAGTCAAAGGCAAATGTCTTCTGAACAAATCTTGCTGAGAACACCCTCTGGCAGGTTTGCCTTAGGGTTACCATAAGTTGGAAATAACTTGAAGGCACACAACAGCAACTTTCTGAGATTCCCCAACTACTCCTTTTGTTTGTATGTTTGCTTATGGGAAAATTTTTGTTGCTCCCATCACACTTTTGAATCTACCTACCTACCTACCTTCCTTCCTTCCTTCCTTCTTTCCTTGCTTCCTTCCTTTCCCTCCTTAGCAACTTTTAAATTCAATTTGTCTTAACCCTGCCACCTCCTGTAATCTGAATCCTTTCTCCCAAGTATTCCCAATCTGGAGACGACACTAGCAATGACAATAAAATCATCACAGCTTCACGAGTTTTCACATTTGATGCAATATTTCCCCATTCTGATGCACTGTGCTTTATTAGTTATATTTGTCTTATCTTCTCATTGCTTGGCATTAACAAAGCTATACCATAGGGTTTGTTTATCCCCAGTGCAATCAATGTGTATATTTTGATTCTTTATAAGTTCTCCTCATTCAATACCCTGTGCAGAAACAGTTGATCAGGTCCAGTCTCTCTGAGATACATTATTGCCAAGATCTGGAGCTTTCTTGAAGGCTTATATACTCAGAATATATATGACCTCAGCTCTGAGAGTTTACCTGGAAATGTTACTCCACTGGAGCCCTCACTTCTTCTCTAAAGGAGCAAAATTAAATGCTAGGAACTGCCAATGGTGATAACTCCTCTTTATCCTTCCCCAGCCTTCCAGGTTTATCTGCCATTGGCACTGGTCTTACTGAAACTCCAAGAGACATAGCAACCACAACAGATTTGAGATAATGGCTTACACATGGTTCACACATCTTATGAACCGGGCCAAATGTGAAACAAAGAAGATTCTCTTTGGTCAGCTCTAACTATGACACCAATCAAGTTGGAAACTGCCAAATGTTTCACAGCCCCTTTGCTCAGACCAAGGGCCTATCTGGTCCAGCACTTTGTTCAGACCATGACCAATCAGACCAACCAATAAGAAGCTTCCCTGCAGGACAGCTGTGACTGCACTCTCCATCTTGTATTCCACAGCACCTGATATATAGAGGTGTGCTGCAGGAACATCAGAAAGTTCATTGAGTTCTTCGTGGCTTCCTTTCGCATAGCAGTACACACCATGCTGGGTACCCATGACTTGGGGGCAGATAGCTGGCCTTTCTGCACTCCAATGTCTCATTGCTGCTTGTGAGTTTAACTACATGGACCATAGCTGGAAGCATCCAGGAGAGACATCACTAATGTGTGCTGCAAGACTGAGACTAGAAGGTGTGATCTGAGGCTTCAGAGTTGAGGAATAGGTAGGGGAACTGAAAGAGAGCAAGTGGAATCTTGGGAACAACTTTAAGGAAGAAGGACTGATAAGAAGTAAGAGGGTGGAGAACCAGTCAATGGTACTGGTTGGTCAGTTGGCTACCTGGGTCATTTAGCACAGAAGCCAAAGCAGACAGCCTAAGGAGAAGTGCACTGTGCTCAGCAACTTCTACGGAAGTGTCGTTCTCCATCTGTGCCTGGTAGCTTCTGTGTCACTGCTGCAGGAAATCTACTCGAGGTTTTAGTCTGAATTTTAACTGCCTAAGATGTTGAATAATTTTGGAGACAGGCTTCAGCCGATTGGCTCATTTCTTTCAACTTTTGGCTAAAACTCACCATAAGTGAGTTATTATTTCATATCACTGTGACTTGATGCTTTATGCTGAAACATTGGGGTGCGGGTAGGTCTATATTAAGGAAGCCTGTCTTTTCTGTCACTCTTAAAAAGTACAAGACTGGGCTCCACAATATGAAATATGGTGGCGTTTATTTGAGCCAAGCATTTTCTGGCTGATATGTTGTTAAGTATCAAACATAATCATAAGTTGGCTGCTGCCTCTTGGTTCAGATCACATTGTCGGAGTAGTAAATCTTTTAGTAGTTTCCTTAGGCCAGCACCATGAATCCTGCTGGCTGTGTGTGTGTGTGTGTGTGTGTGTGTGTGTGTGCGCGCGCGCGCTGACTCACTGGGTTCTGATCTGTCTAAACCATGCTCAGTTCACACAGCTAGCCAGGTTGTTTTAGACTGAATATCCCCATATAACACAGCTGGCAACAGAGTACTCCATTTTATAAATAAGGAAACTGAGGTGTATGAAGAGGTCACAGAATGCTAACTTCCCTGTGCTGCTTGGACCTTCAGCAAGGTGACTGATGAGTAGTTCCCATGCCCTTGGAGGCTCTCAGAACAGATATTATCAGTCTCTCTAGGCAGTGATGACTGAAATACAGACTGTGCAAGGAAGGAATCTGTGACAGAGTTCCTTCACAGCGTGAGAAGCAGGAAGTGGCCTGTAGCACTTATTGACATTCCTGCAAAGCCACATTCTTCCCTGTGAACAACAGAATTTCATGAATGGCACTTCAAGGTAACAAAATGGTTTCTCTTGCTGACTTTGGCAATCACATTTTTGGGTGTCCCATTTTCCTTTATGTATCTACACTCTGATAGGTAGTATTGGATCAAATTGATGCAACAATTGTTATTGTCATTTCTAGTAGCTACAAAATGAAGAGTGCCTGATTAATTGGTCCTAGCTGAGGCAACACAACTGTCCCAAAGACAGATTTCCACTTTTCTTTTTTCTTTTCTTTTTTCCTGGTCCTCTCTTTGAACTGGCACCTATATCTTTTTCTCACAGACTTTGAAGCCATGTCTTTGGAGCAAAGCTCTATCCATATACAATAGAAGTCTCACTGAGTTCAGTAGGTCTTACTCCTAGGTAGGTGAAGGCTAGTTAATTCTTATATGGTGGTAAACCTCTCCTGGGCTCAATTTTGGGTTTTACAGGAACTTTAAAGGAACTGTATAGTTCCTATAAAGACTGAAGCCTGAAGCAAATTCCACCAACTTGAAAGTTACCAGCTGCCACTGGTTAAATGGGTACTGAGTTACATCCCAAAATAGCCATCTTCTCTCCATAAAGCAACTCTCTGTTTTGTTGAATTTGTAGCACTGCAGACTGGAAATGCTATTCCTCTTCATTCATGAAAGGTCAAAGGATGAGACAACCGACAACAAGGGTGACATATGCCACCTTGAGTTTCCTTGGCCACACAGCCAAATTTCTTTCTGCCACCACTCATGATAGCTAAAAAAATTAGCAAGACCAATTTCAACTGAAGAAAAACAAAAGGTTCAAAATGAAACCCTAGCCACTAGAGAAACTGCACTGTTGACTCAAATGGAAATATTCTTCTGTTAGAATTCATAAAGAACAAATGACTGGTGTCAGTCTGGATATCATCACTAACCAACAGCAACAACAGGTGATCTGGTAGTCATCAGTTTTTTAAAAAAAAATCAATAAGACAAAGTTAATCTGTATAAATGCAGCTGTGTCTTGGAAAGAAATCCCAACAGATCTCATATGTGGTTATTTGTTTCTTGTCTGTTTCTTCAGTGATCTCTGTGTGTGTGTGTGTGTGTGTGTGTGTGTGCACGCGTTTCATCCCAACATTCAACCAAAGAATCAAGATTGGTTGCTTTACTTCACATAGTTCCAATATCTATTTTATCTTCCCACCACTTCTTTAGGTTTTATAACTTTTCTTCCCACCTTTCTCCAAATGTCCCCTGTGCTTTTTGCTACATACCTCTATCAACTATTCACATCCTTCACCAATCATTTGCTTTTAATTTTGTTGCTTTGGGAGCTAGACCCTTGCTGGCTACCTCTCTCCTGGTACCCCCAGCTCCTTACTGACAGTCAGAAAACCATCCTACCATCCTCCCCTTCCTGCATCTGTGAAGGAAACATTTGCTTTCCATTCATTGTTGTGTGGGGAAGTACATATATCTAAATTGGAAAACATACATGTGCCTTGCCTGCTATCTTTCTAAGCCTGCTTCCAATGGAATATACACCAGACACTAAAATATTCTCCTCTATGATGTGGCTACATGTTCAGCACTGTCCTGTCCTCTAGTGAGTGGTGAAATCCCACCAAAAAGATAGAGAGAAGTAGAAATTGTTTGCTGTTCTTTTAAAGAATGTGGGGTCTTGATTTGATATGACTTGTATACAGCCAAGGCTTCTTGGAGAAAAAGCACAGCAAGGAAAGCAGGGTGGAGATGTGAGGGTGAGAAGAACAGAGTCAGTCAGTGAAGTCTTTCCAGCTGCAACAGAGAGAGAAAGGTGGAACTGGAAAACAATATGTGATGTTTCTGCTAACTTTGCTGAGTTTCCCCCTCTGTCAGCCTTTTGCTGCCTTTAATTTTAATTAACTCTCTGTCTTTTCCTCAGAAATAGTTTTGTCACATTTTCAGCAGCACTTATGTCCTGGTCTTGGGAGAGTCCATGCATATATACTTGTCAAAGACAGCACTTCTGTGAAACCAGGTTCATGTGTTTTTGCTGGCAGTGTTGCTCTAGGGCTGAAGCCAACCCTAAGGCTAGGCAGGAAAAACAGCTCCATTTCATTTCCAATTCAATATATTTATTAAGGAAGCAAAACAGAAATAAGTGAACCAAAATGTTCAGCTAATACTTTTCAGCAGCATAACAACTTGGCTTACAGGTGAAGATGACACCTGAGTGTCCCTGAGTAAGATTTGGTGGTCTTGTCTCATCACTATCCATGTGAAGACAGAAAGGAAAGCCTATAGATAAAACGTATGTAGTTCAGTGGGGTCTGGGCAGTTCCCACAAACAAAAACTAAAAGTGACTAGTTCATGATCAAGATGATCTGAACTAACTAACTTTTTCTGCAGTTCCTGACTACTCCTACTGAGTCATCTGCAGGGGGGAGTGAAAGATAAGAGCCTGGAATATGCAGAGTAGTTAAAAATTTGAGGTTTACATTCACAGGGCATACCTGGGCATGTTCTCTTTTGAGAGGCTATTCTAGTAAATGAGGGTGGTTAAAATTTAGTTCATTATAGTCATCCAAAATAGGGATGTGCTGTTTTCAAATTATTTTTTCCCAGAGGGCAGAATGAATAATTCAGTCAATTTTCTCCCCACTGAGGATCAACTTTGGAAAAACCGTGCAGTTTTATATGCAGAATTCTCACATGGTAGAAGAATGTCTCTCCCACGCACACACTCCGTTTTTCCTCTAGCACCAGCCACATAGTGGCAGGCAATGGAGGGAACAATCAAGGAGGCTATATCCTTCCATGCTCTTTGCTCAAGTCTCCCACTGCCTATCCACCTGCCCTACAACATTAGGAGAGTGGGGCAAGCAGAGTGAAGAGTACAGAGATTTTAGCCTTCTACAGTCCTGGCTCAGCTCCACCCCGCTTCAATGTTGTGAGGGGAGGGAAGCTGAAAGAAGCGGATGATCCTCACTGCCTGGGTTCTGAGAGCTGTCCACTACTGTGTAGACATTCGGGTTAGATATTGGCTATCAAAACACAGCGTGCAATGGTCCTCCTTGCCCAGCTGTCCCAACCCCACTCTCCTACAGGCCACCTGGCATGTTGGGGGCCCAGGAAATAGGTGAGACTGGGCTTGGGGACAGGAGTAGTCATCAAGCCTGAGGATAAGGAGAAGGTGGAAAACAGGCCTGAGGAGGAATCTCTTTGTCAAGGGTGAGTCTTTCCAAGGACTGACCAAGTTGCAAATAAAATAGAAATATTTAGCATGCAATACCAAGAGAAGGAGGGTAAAATATTAACAAATATTTCTTCTTTTCAAAGATCAAAGAGTTGAATGAGTGGGAGAATGAGCTGTCCAAAGTCAAAGACCTGGGACATCCACAGTAGTGGTTGGTGGGTACCAAGTCAAGAGGGGAGTGAATCTGTACTGCTCTGTCTTTTAGTCTGAACCTTAGAGGAGCTCTCCAGATTGCTGCACCTATTTGTGGGATAGGGTTTAGCAGCTTAGGCTGCTCCTTTAAAGTTGAGACTAAACCCTCAGCAGATTCTGCACTGCCCACTGACACAGAAGCCACCAGCTGTATAAATCTCTGCAAAGATGTGTGTGTGTGTGTGTGTATGCATACAGGCATGTGTATCAGTTTCAAAAGAGAAGCAAAAAAAATTCTTAGAGCTAAATTTTATAAAAAGGTGAGTGCAGGGCTGAAAAGGGGGGCAAGGAGCAAAAACTCCAGGATCCAGATGTTCGGAGGGGGACGAGTCTCTGTGGGCTTGTACAAAACCCAATATAATGCATTTCAGAATAAATGTTCCTACTATAATTGTTGTTGTTGTCTGCCTTCAAGTCATTCCCAACTTATGTTGACTCTAAGGCATTTTTCTTGGCAAGATTTGTTCAGAGGGAGCTTGCCTTTGCCATCTTCTGAGGCTGAGAGAGTGTGACTTGTCCAGGGTCATAAAAGCATAGAATAATAAATAGAGTTGGAAGAGACCATAGGGGCCATCCAGTCCAATCCCCTGACATGCAGGAACATCCATCAAAGCACTCCCAGTTGATGGCCATCCAGACTCTGTTTAAAAACCTCCAAAGAAGGAGACTCCAGCACACTCCCAGGCAGCATATTCCACTCCCGGGTCATCCAGCGAATTTCCATAGCTAACTGAGGATTCAGTCCTGGCCCCGACTCATAGCCCAATACTCAGACCACTATGCAACACTGGCTGTCAGAAAGTACTCCCTGAAAAATAGATCTAAGGCTAACAGATACTATGGCCATTTCCGCACGAGACTGTTATAGCGCTATGATTCCACTTTCAACATCCGATGGAATCCTGGGGTTTGCAGTTTAGGGAGGGGCCTTGAGGTGGAATCATAATGCTATAACAGTCTCGTGAGGAAATGGCCAATGTTTCCTGCAAATAATTCTGGGAGATGTTGTAAGTATTCTATAAGCTGTACACACAAACAAAGGGAGTAGTTGGGGAATCACAGAAAGTTGTAGTGTGCCTGTTTCCAACTTACTATGACTCTAAAGTGAACCTCTCACAGCATTTTCCTGGCAGGATTTGTTCAGGGGGGGTTTGCCTTTTCCTTCGCCTGAGGCTGAAAGAATGTGACTTGCCCAAGGTCACCCAGTGGTTTTCTACGGCCCAGTGGGGATTTGAATCCTGGTCTCCACATTCATAGTCCAACACCCAAACAATTATAATATCTATTGTTAAATTGGGGAAGGGGAAACGCATGCAACTGGCCCAGGCCTAATATCAGCTCTCAGCTCTCAGTGAGACGGTGCTTGTTGCGCTCATATTCTGAGGGTAGACTTTGCATAGGGAACTAATTGGCCACTGCATGAAAAGAATGCTGGACTAGACAGGCTTCTGATTTCTAACCCTCGCTCTACAGCTCGGTGTTTCGGCTCTTACGGTACAAGGTTAGATGTGAACCTTCTGCCTGGTTTAACACCTACAACAGACAGTGGGAAGTGGAAGCATTTTTTGTTGTTGTTCTTTTGATATCAACTATCAATATTTTGTTAATAAATCTGTTTGGATAATTAAAGTGACATGAAAGTGATCTAAGGTGAGGAAGTCGTCCTGTGACCGTTATCTTACTCCATGTTAATCCCTTTGTCCTGCCACCCAAATTACTGTGGCATGCTGAGTCTCTAGGGGAATGAGAACTGGATGTATGGAAGCTACCTCAGTACAGCATTGAAGACCACATTAAACCTTTCCTCTATAAGACTACTTTGAGTATTTTAAAGTGGTTTCATTGCCAGTGGTAAAGATGGAGAAACCAGTGATCTGCCTAATTTAGCTTGCCTGGTAACTTCCTAGGGCATCAGGACAAGACTAGGGATAAGGAATGACCTCAGCAAAATTATGAATCAATATTTTAGCCTTCAAAAACATCATCAAGGGGTAAGGACTCATCAGCTATCATGATGAAGTCTCAAGCTGAAGTGGTTTGTGTGAGGAGGAAGCTTCACGTAACTATGTGCCTTTCTGCACTACACTGTTATTGTGTTGTTTTCTACTTCCACTTCCACGATTCCACTTTCAACATCTCATGGAATCCTGGAGTTTACAATTTAGAGAGGGGCCTTTAGAATTCTCAGCTGGCGAGCTCTTTGGCCTCAATAAACTACAAACCCCAGAATTCCACATGATCTTGAAAGTGGAATAATAGCACTATGGCCATTTCTGCACTACATTGTTTTAGTGCTATTATTCATAGAATCATAGAAATCATAGAAATGTAGAGTGGGAAGAGACCACACGGGCCATCCAGTCCAACCCCCTGCCATGCAGGAACACCCTCAAAGCACTCCCGACAGATGGCCATCCAGCCTCTGCTTAAAAGCCTCCAAGGAAGGAGACTCCACCACACTCCGGGGCAGCACATTCCACTGCCGGACAGCCCTGACCACCAGGAAGTTCTTCCTGAGGTTCAGGTGGAATCTCCTTTCCTGCAGCTTGACTCCATTGCTCCTTGTCCTGGTCTCTGGAGCAGCAGAAATCAAGCCCTCTCCCTCCTCTACATGGCATCCCTTCAAATATTTAAACATGGCTATCATGTCCCCTCTTAACCTTCTCTTCTGCAGACTAAACATACCCAGCTCTCTAAGTCTTTCCTCATAGGGCATGGCTTCCAGGCCCCTCACCATGTTGGTTGCCCTCCTCTGGACCTATTCCACTTTCAACATCCTGTGGAATTCTGGGGTTTGTAGTTGAGGGAGGGGCATTGAGAATTCTCAGCCAGAGAGCTCTTTGGCCTCAGTAAACTACAAACCCCAGAATTCCACAGGATGGTGAAAGTAGAATAAAAGCTCTATAATAGTGTAGTGCAGAAATAGCCTATAACAGCATAGTGCGGAAAGGCCCTATGTCTTCTAGGTGATATGGAGGGGGGGGGACTGTGTCCCTTCCCCAGTGTTTTATGCCTAGGAAAGGCCTATTATAAACCAGGAGGTAAACCAGAACTAATCATTTTTTGTTTTAAAAACTTCAATGTTTTTGCCCAAAACAGTTAGGGGACTTTGCAGGGGGGGCTTGTTGGCATCAAATGTGGCTGTGGCCCATGTGCTGTGCTTTTCCAACCCTTGCCATAGAGTCGACTGTGCTGGAATATGAAATAAGATCCCTCCAGTCCAGGAAAATCTGCTTCTCTGCCTGGACTTCTGGTTGACTGTGTTCAGGTACTTGGCCTGTTAGAACAGTATCATTGTTCTGATCCTCTTCAACAAACAAACCAAGGATCTTCAAGCTCCCCTTGTTTTGCCTGTTCTTTCCAGAGCTATGTGGGAACAGCAGCAATGCTGTCAGGACCAATAGCACGAGATGAGCTATATAAAGAATTTAACATGCATTGAATCCTGTTGATTATTTGTAGTAAATGAACTGCATAGGATGTCCCTAACCCTTATGCTTCTGCACATAAATGCATAGTAATATAGGTGTGAGCGTGCATCTCCCAGCATGGGGATGTCTACACACTCAACGGTGGCTTTTTGAACTGCTTAATAGATTCTTTGTGTCAGCTGACAGGCAAGACCTTTGCAAAACAGCATGGAAATTCAGATTTTTAAATGCTGTCATTAACACCTATCAGACTTTTTAGAGACAAAAAATATCCTTCCGTAGGCATATTTTTCCAATAAAGCTGAAACAATAAGAGAGCTTCTTGCAGACACTGATTTATTACTTGATTCTTCTTAAGCTTCGATTTTGATTAAGATCGTGACTATACTGGGGCAAGCAATTTCAAGAAAGTATACAGGAGGCTCTAGTGTTCCAGCCAGAGATTAAAGATGCACCAACATTAGCCACACACACAATATCTCAATCTCCACTGCTAGCTTTTATATATCATGCTGTATTAATTACTGGAAGTTTCCAGAAGCACCAAGCATTGCACCTGGACAAGGGTGTGTATGACCACGGATTGGAACTCTAGAAACAGTAAATGAAGGAGGCAGGCTAAAATCAGTTTGGTGAGGACATGTGAGAGGGGCTTCTCAGTGTCCCCTTCTAGGCTAAAAAGCCAAAAGAGGCTAGGCTGGTTACCTTTCTGTCAACAGGCCACAGTGGCGGAGCCAGGAGTGTGTGGAGGGGGGCGCAGGAGGGGAGGGGGGCTACAGTGCAGTGGGTATGGCCAGGGTGCACAGGGGCACGGCTATGGGCCAGGACACCCCAGAAACATTGCTGCCCGGGGCGAATTGCCACCCTCCCGCCCCCATATTCCTACATGACTGACAGGCCAAGCCCTGTTTTGTTAGGTCTTGTGTTGAAGTTTTTGCAACTGGCAGGGCCCTTTCACACTTCATACCACTATGATTTCATTTTAACTGACATGGCTGCATCCTATGGGATCTTGGGATCTGTAGTTTGGTGAGGCAGTGGGGGCTGTTTGGCTGAGAATTCTAACTGTCCCTCCCTAAGCTTACAAAAACTGGATTCCACATGCCGGAATAGCAGTTAAAGCAGTGACGGAGCTTGGAGTGTGTGGAAGGGGAGGTGGCAGGGGCCATGGCTACAGCTTGAGGGGCGTGGCCACTGTGTGCAGGGGCATGGCTGCGGGGCATGGGGGCGTGGCCAAGGCACACGGGGGCGTGGCCATGGTCCGGGACACCCCAGAAATTTTGCCTCCTGGGGCAAATCATCCCTCCCGCCCCCATGTCCCTACACGACTGAGTTAAGGTGGAATCAAAGTGCTGTAATCGGGTAGTGTGAATGGGCCTTCAGGGGCTTTTTAATGGGAGGTATTGCACTTCTCCTCTCCCTTTTTTCTAATTTACTTCGACATTGTTTTTAGTTTTGTTATTAACACATAATCTGTTAAAACAAAAACTGGATAGTCTTAAAGGTGCTGCCACATTCTTTTTTTCCCTCCCCCTCTCTGCCTCCTTTTTACAATCTGTTTAGCCATGTTTAGTGCTATCACTTACCGTGTATGTGGTTTTTTTAGTTGTTTCTGTTTTTAATTATGTTGTATTCCACCTTGGATCCTAGTACTGGGGAAAATTAAATTAAATTAAATTAAATTGCATAATTAAAAGAAATTAATAAAAAGAAGGATGATGGCCTCAGCAAAGAAATCAAGGCAGTGCATATTCCACAATATCAGCATTAGTATGGATCTGGTGAATATAGCGCATCATAACAAATTTCATGTTTTAAAAAATACGCTCCTAGCTCTTCTAAGAAAAGAAAGAAAAAATGTAGTTCCAGTAGTATGATTTATACATACTGGTAGAAGAAGCTTTTTTAGGCAGAAAAGGTGGGATCTATACTCAGTCCTAGCATCTTTGATCTTAAGAACGTAAGAGTTCTCCCGAGCTCTTATGAGGAAGGACATGGTATAAAGCAGATCAAATAAACAAACATAAGAAGAACCCTCTTGACTGAGAGCAAAGGCCTCCCCAGTCCAGCATTCTGTCTCCACAATGGCAAATCAGGTGCCTTTGGGAAGCCTGCAAGCAGGACTTAAGTGCAATGTCTCATATCTCCCGGCAGCTGATATATGCCTCTGATATTGGCATAGGCACTCCATCTAATAGGCCATGGAAGGCCTTAACTTCCATTTACCTTCTTCTCTGCATTCTCTTTGCCATGTCAGGATTTCTAAAAATGTACTCTTATTCTTTGTATTACTCAGTTAAAGGAATCATGCCAGTGACTGATGATACCTATACCAGATCAAATGGTCAGATGGTGCATCTTCATGGGAAACAAATAACTGCAAGCTGGTTCCCGGTGATTTGGGCCATTTCTGCACTACGCTGTTACAGTGCTGTTATTCCACTTTCAGTCTCCTGTGGAATTCTGGGGTTTGTAGTTTACTGAGGCCAAAGAGCTCTCTGGCTGAGAATTCTAAAGGACCCTCCTGAAACTGCAAACCCCAGGATTCCATACCAGGTTGAAAGTAAAATAATAGCACTATAACAGTGTAGTGCGAAGATGACCTTAGAGATATCTTTCAAGCATTTTGATAGAGGGAACCCTCAGAGTTTGGGAAATGGCATACACTTCCTGCTGAGCAGAGCAATTAAGGCATTGGTGGAAAATGCCTAAACCATTAGTATTAGTTGTTACTGTAAATGTTTAATATTTGTTCACATTAGTCACAACAGGAGGGGAAAATACATTAGTCAAACACTACTTACACATTATTTTTTTTATTTAAAAAACGTTAAAACGGTTAAAAATCCCTCCCATGGCCCTTTAAAACAATGCTTTTGAAATAACAAGTAGTCATTGCTCATTATACTCCCAAACATGTTAGTGTGAACAGTAAAATGCAAGAAAGGACCTTGTTGAATTGTTGTTGTCACAAAAAGTAATGTCTTACAGGTAATATCAGTTGCATCCTGCTACTAAACTCTGGAGGAGAAAATCAGCTATGTGGGTATGAGAGAGAAACAGGTAGGTAGGATATAGATTGGGGGACAAATTGTGGTCAGATGGTTGCATGAGATACCCCAGGGAAACTTTTGTGGGTGTTAGGCCCCCCAGAGGTAAATATTTTGCCCTCAAACATCCTCTAGGGGCATAGCAACATTTTTGCCCCCCCCCCCCCCCCGCGCCAGTCTGGGTCCAAAAGAACAATTTTTTGAAACAGGAAATGAATGTAAAGTGGGCTGACTGTATATCTTTCTCTTCCCAGTGATCTAATGTGGGGTGAAAATTTGCCACACGGTCATTGGCAGAGACTGCTAGTTGCCTTCATTTATGCTCTTCTTTTATTTATATATATATATATATATATATATATTTTTAAAAAATAAAGAAATCAGATATTACAAAAACACTTTAAATCTCTAATCTTCTTACACAACGGAAGCCCAAACAGCAGCACCTCTGCAACTTCTCACTGCTTGGAAGATAGGCAATGGCTCTAAAGAAAGGAGAGCCTTTAATGATCCTTGATGGCTTTGTTATGATGTCAGAGCCTCATTTGCTTGCTTTCCGGGTCACACTTTGTACTTTATTACTGCATTAGCTCTTGGCAGATTTCCGTCTCATAGAACGACAGTGTCAAATAAGACGGCATTCGTGCCATATAAGATATGAAGCCATCCATTCCCATCCACTGCATTTTCAGTTTCATTTCAAGGACCAGCCCTACCATTAGATAAAGTAAACCAGCCTCCTCAGGCAGCAAATGCAAGAGGTGGGGAGGCGTGCAGGTGGGTACAGAACAGTGCATGCCACCTGGCCTGCCCTGTCCCCCGCCTGCAGCTATCTTTGGTGCAACATAAGATGCTGCCCTATTGCCAGTATGGAAATAAGATTCAGCTGCCAGGCCAGTCCACATGTCTGCTGAGGAGGAGAGGCATCACCATCTTGGTCTTCACCTTTAAGGCGGAAAAAGGTCTTGGGTCAGGATCCTCAACCAATAAATAAATCAGCATAAATAATCATCATTGAAGTTACATTCCTGTTGGATTATACAATCCCATCCCTTCCAACATTTCACAGATGGCCAAGTAATATCAGAGTGTGGGCAAGATGGCAAGAGTTAACAAGGGAAAACAGAGAAGCTAGAAGGGGCTGCAGCAGTTTCCCTTTGTTCTGCAAGGGCAAGAATATAATCCTGTCCAAAATGGGACTTATGGACACATAAACTGCAGATAAGTCACTAAAAGGACACCTGTAGAGTTGCCAGGTGTCCCTTCTTTACAAGGGATGTCCCTTCTTTGAGGGCCAGAAAGCTTGCCCTTATAGGAATGTTATAAGGAATGTCTACTTGTTATAAGGAGTGTCTACTATTTGAGGGTGGAAAGCTATAGCTAAAACAAGATCCCAAAAAATCCCATATTTTTCAGTGTGACCCATGAAGACAGAAATGTGTGCACCATGGTATTTATGGATATGGGTGGTACATTATTTTTACAAAGGAATATATGTTCAAGTGAACTGAAACCAACACATTCACCTGGTAATTAGGCAGAACACAAACTTGTTAATAGCTGTCTCCTGATTGTAAAACCTATGTGTCACAAATTTCAGCTGTCCTTTATTACTATTTTTAAAATCCTAGATGCCAGCCAGAGTGAAGCAGCTAAGTCAAAGAGCAGATTTGGGGGACTGTGTGTGGCAGTAGAGGGTATGATGTTGTGATTTGAGTGCTGGATTAGGACTCTGGAAGATCAGTTCAAATGCTCACTCAGCCATCTAAACCCAGTAGGTGACCCTTGGCAAGTCACACTCTCTCAGCTTCAGAAAAACACAAAGGCAAATCCCCTCTGAACAACTCTTGCCAAGAAAACTTCATGATAGGTTCGTCTAGGGTCACCATAAGTCAGAAATGACTTGAAGGCATACAAGAAGGAGGAGGAGGAGGGGGCGAAGAAGAAGGACAGTAGATTGTTGTTTGTCTATTAAGTGATTCTATTTAAGTCCCAGGGATATAGAGAGATGCTTATGGGATTTTTTGCCTCACAGCCAGCTTTGGATACCATGCTACTTCAGTTTTTGCCCAGTCATATCTTATTTCTGAGTGCAGCACCCCTCTCCCTGCACCAGTTTATCGTAATATGGCAAACGGTCATTCTACCTTGTAGAGCTATCTCCTTCAAGCAGGTTCATTTCCAGCAGCCAACAAATATTGGCGAATAGGGGCCAAGCCACTGCCATCAAGGACTGAAAATGTTAATGGTGTTTGCTACAGGCTGAGTATCCCTTATCTGGAATACTGAAATCCAAAATGCTCCAAAATCTGAAATCTTTTGGAGCTTCAACACATATGTACCAGTACTGTATTTACGAGGCAAGAGAGACGTGGCTGGAGGGAGATGTAAGGATCTGTGAAATGGTGGGAATCCATACCTCCCACCATTTCACAGATCCTCATACCTCTTTCCAGATGAATGAAGAAGCTGGAGTGCCCCAGCTGCCACCTCAAAGGCAAAAGCGGGCAACTGGCAGCAGCACCGATTCTGCCGCTGTCAGAATTGGCTGTGATTAGTGGGTTCCCATCTGCAGAACACTTGGTTATGAAAAGTACTGACTGGAGTCTGGGATCCAGTGGTCAAAACAGGGGGGAAGGGGAGAGGAGGTCTGTTTTCTGGGGTGGGGCTCTCCTTCAGGCCAAGGATGGAGATGGTCACCACTAGCGAGCTCTGCAGTGTCCCGCTCTAGACTTCACTTTGGCTGGGTGGTGGTGGTGGAGGAGGAGGAGGAGGAGGAATCATAGAATCATAGAGTTGGGAGAGACCCCAGGGGCCATCCAGTCCAACCTCCTGCCATGCAGGAAAACACAACAAAACACTCCCAACAGATGGCCATCCAGCTTCTGCTGAAAAACCTCCAAAGAAGGAGATTCCACCACACTCCATTGAGGCAGCATATTCCACTGCCCAACAGCTCTGACTGTCAGGAAGTTCTTCCTGAGGTTCAGGTGGAATCTCCTTTCCTGCAGCTTGAATCCATTGCTCCTTGTCCTAGTCTCTGGAGCAGCAGAAAACAAGCCCGCTCCCTCCTCAACATGACATCCCTTCAAATATTTAAACATGGCTATCATGTCTCCTCTTAATCTTCTCTTCTGCAGACTAAACATACCCAGCTCCTTAAGCCGTTCCTCATAAGGCATGGCTTCCAGACCCTTCACCATTTTGGTCGCCCTCCTCTGGGCACGTTCCAGCTTGTCGATATCCTTCTTGAATTGAGGTGCCCAGAACTGGACACAGTATTCCAAAAGAGGCCTAACTAATGCAGAATAGAGTGGTACCATTACCTCCCTCGATCTAGACACCATACTCCTATTGATGCAACCAAGGATCACGTTGGCTTTCTTGGCTGCCGCATCACACTGCTGACACATGTTCAGCTTGTGATCTACCAAGACTCCTAGATCCCTTTCACACGTATTGCTATCCAGCCACGTGTCCCCCATCCTATATTTGTACATTCCATTTTTTCTGCCTAAGTGCAGGAACTTACATTTCCCTCTGTTGGAATTCATTTTGTTAGCTTTGGCCCAGCTCTCCAATCTGTCAAGGTCATTTTGAAATTTGATCCTGTCCTCTGGGGTATTAGCAACCCCTCCCAATTTGGTGTCATCTGCAGAGGAGGAGAAGGAGCAGCAGCAGCAGCAGCAACAACAACAGTGACTTC
The DNA here is from genome assembly GCA_030412105.1 of Cyclura pinguis. Classification (NCBI taxonomy): domain Eukaryota; kingdom Metazoa; phylum Chordata; class Lepidosauria; order Squamata; family Iguanidae; genus Cyclura; species Cyclura pinguis. Next base: position 92,428,618 of record CM059600.1, on the reverse strand, counting down.
TGTTTGTATAAAGTTTGGCTGTGAACTCATCTGCACCATCTCCCTCCGTCCCACTTCTCTTCTCTCCCCAAAGGCAGTAGAGCCTGAAGACAGTTCACCTAGTAGCTAGGGCTTACTGTCACCTCCACTGCTGCCCTATACCATTTTATGTACAGTACCTTCACTGTATCCCAAAATCTAAATAACAACAACAACAACAACAACAACAACAATAATAATAAACTTCCAGTATATAGAACAGTTCTGGTCCCAAGTATTTTGGATAAGGGATACTCAACCCATCTAAATAAATTGTAGAGAAAAAAAATTATTTTGTTTTTGCAATTCCAGTAGATGATATCAAAGTCAGTAATGTTCGTATTCTGCAGGTGGGAAAGAACTCAAACGAATGAATGAAATTTAGATTAGGCTTGAATGATAGCTGGGATTTTCCCCACCCCAAGATAGCTCCAGAGTACACCCTGCCAATAACCATATAAGAATGCTACTGAGCTCCTTTCAGTGCCTAACTGTTGATGTGAGTACAAATTCTGCATTAGAATACCTTGTATACATTTGCATGCATTTAGTATATTTTCATTATTCTGAAGGATGAAGATAATTACAGGGCAAGAAAGATAGATAGGCAAGAGAAAAAATTTCAGATTTGCACTCTTCAGAGTTAGAATCTTGTCTCTTTTAAAACAATGAAACAAAACAAAGAGTCAGGTTGCTGACTCTTAGTTCAGTCTCTGTATTCTATCTTGCAGGGCCCACACACAAAGACATGTAAAACGCACTCTTGAGTGCACCCCAGACATGTAATATCATTGCATTTGACTGAGTTCATAATTAATTTTCTATAGGAGTTCTTTGGTGTTTTACCCTCTTTCTTTTCTTTAACACAGGTACCCACTAATTCCATTGGCATTCATGGGCCAGCTGAACTGTGGAGTATGAGCTTTCGTGAGAACATGAGTTCGTACATACGTCTGTGTAGGTCAACAGATAGATAAAGCATGCATGAAAGGCAAACTATAAATAGCTCATAATTATTTCTTTGCCTGTATTAACTGATGTGTCCTTGGCTGCTAAGATACGGCCATGGACTGGTGCTGTCACCATTGTGGTGCCCTTATTGGGGCTACCCAGTGGTTTTGCTCACCAGCTGTGTGTACTTGTGGGCTCAGCTCCAGGCTCTGCTGCCTTCGTGCTTCCAGGGGAGATAAGCACTTCTTCCCACATGCTCTGAACTTCGCTTGGCACTAATTAAAGCCTCATGCTGTTCCAGCACTATTCCATGCTTAGTGACTCGCCGGGGATTCTTGCTATTTTTATAAAATTCTTTAGTAGGTATTAACTTCCCAAATTATAATGCTGACTGCAACTAAAGAGGAATGTCACAATGAGACGAGGCCTCGGTCTGACGCATTTCCTTTCCATTTTATTGCTGTCCAGGGCCTGATTTCAAGTCTCTCGGTGTCCTTGGGAGCCATTCAGAACTGATCATCCATTTTCAGTGGAATTTGGCTTATATAGTTGCTGAGGAGGAGACAGATAACAAGCTTGCCGGACCTCCCCCTCACCTACATTTTCTTGGTTCTGCCGCACGGTTCTGTCTTTTAGTGACTGCTTCACCATGCCCATGTAATCCTGCTCTGTACTTTAGTGGGAGCTCTACAAAAACCATCTGGGGTCCCCAGAATGACGATAACAGGAAGGAATTGCCTAATTTAACCAACCAGCCCCCAGCCCTCTATATAACTTGTAGTTTTCCAACTACACTTATCACCATCATAGCTAAAACCCCATCAATTTTTTTTTCAAAAGTGATATTGACTTTGGGTTAGCTCAAGATTCAGGCACATGCAACTGGGTTGGTGGAAACTGATTTACCCACCAAAGGCATTTAAAAAAAAAAAGAATATGGAGAAACAATACAAGCAATACAATACAATATTATGATATGAAGAGTCTGTGTGATGTAGTGGTTTGAATACTGAATTAGAAGTTCAGGAGACTCCTAGCCAGCATGAGTGTTTCAGTGTTGGGCTACAACCAGGATTCGGATCCCCACTCAGCCAGGGAAACTCATGTGGTGACCTTTGGAAAATCCCACTCTCTCAGCCTGAGAGAGGAAAGCAATGGCAACCCTCCTCTGAATCAGTCTTGCCAAAAAAACAAACAAACAAACAGAAGATAACGCCCTAGGTCAGAATTCATATGAAAACAGTAACAACAAAATGTTGTTGCTTTTGTGTGCCTTCAAGTGATTTCCAACTTATGGTGACCCTAAGGCAAACCTATTACAGGGTTTTCTTGGCAAGATTTGTTTGGGAGGGGTTGCCATTGCCCTCCTTGGGCTGAGAGAGTGTGACTTGACCAAAGTCACCCAGCTGAAGGCCCTGCTTCACTTCCTAGTCTCTTCAGTTAAAGGTATCTTAAGTAACAGTTTGTAGGAGTTGCTGATTACCTCTGCCTCAAACCAAGTTTGACAGGCAGAATAAACAACAGCTAGCTAATTTGACAGACTTAGAATCACCATGTGAGTCCTACACTGCAGAGGAGAGTGATGTGGGCTTTATGTGAATGCCTGCTTGCTCTGAGCCACAGGCTGAACAGGAACCAAATCCATCCATGAGAACATAATTTAAATCTCGTTGGCTGAGATGTAGCTATGACGATGTAGCTCCCTTGTTGTAGCTATGTGTCCTGATTCAATCCCCCTCCAAACTCACCCTGGAAGCCAGGCAGCTGCATCAACCAAAGGAGTTCCAATGCACTGGCGAATAAGGTGCTCAACAATATCCATTCAGTTCCCTCCAGCCAGTGAGGCACAGTGCAGAAAGCTGTGTCAGAGACCCATTAGCCATTTCCCCAAATGCAGGCAGCTGTCTTGGTCCATGTTAACACACCAGTTCTATTTATTATTTATTTAAATAATTTATATGCAGCCTACCACATCCAATGGGATCTCAAAGCAATGACAGTACTATCTTCTAGCACTGTTTTTCTCTACTAAGAGAAGGTCTTTTTCAAAAGCTCATTGGTCTTAATTGTCCATTCAACAAGCCCCTCTCTAAGAAATTGTATAGCAACAGGTATAACTCATAGCAATATAGGGCTGCTGCAAAAATCCGTGTCACTCCCCTCCAGATATTATGAAGACCACAGCCAAAGTGAAAAGAAACATGGTGGGGGGTGTCAAATGAGAGTTTCGTCCCTGCTTATGAAAAGGTCTCAGTGTTCTGACCCTGCAACCCCCTGCTTCCACTACATCACTGATATGTATATGCATACACATTATTAAACATATGCAAATTCTTTTCTGTTCAGCACCCTCTCTTTAGGTAATCAATAAGTGTTCACCTTACTCTGTCCAGTCTGGGCTGGATAACTGTATGGCCTGACTGAATATAAGGCTAGTTCATAGCTCAGGAACAAGCAGCATTGAAGCAGTTGCTATGAGGTGGAATACGAACCCATTCTAAGCCAAATCTGTAGGAGAAGTAATGCCAAGAGCTAGCCCTGAAGCTAGTCAGCAGTTTGTCACATTAAGGCCAAACTGATGTTTAGCCTGATGGACTTAATTGGGAGCAACAAAGCTGAAGAAATTAGTGTGTTGAAGGTTGAAAAGAATTAGTGAACTCGGGGCCTCCAGTCACTCCTCTAGGAAGAAAACAATTAAAACAAATACATCTTACAGACTCATTTATCACTCCTGTTCATTGTGTTTTGAATCTATTTAATCCTTCATTGATTTAGTCTTAACGTTTATAGCCCCACCACATGGCTCAGTTGAGACTTCCAGGCAGGCTTACAATGTTAAAAGAAATAACGATTTAGCAAACATGTAGCAATGATAAAATAAGACTCCGAGGAAGAAGGCAACCCAAACCAGTACAAATCAACCAGCATATAATCGGGGGGGGGGGGGGGTTAAATTATTTCCAGGATATTTTTTATTTTTTATTTATTTTATTCCATTTATATCCCACCCTTTTTCCAATCTGGGACCCAAGAAGGCTTACAAGATAAATTAAAGCAAAATATAAATAAAGCAAGGTATTAAATATACAAGTGTATTAAAAACATTAATTTACAACAATTTAATTTAAAACATAATGATGATGACAGAAAAATACAGTATGCCTCTCAGTTTAAAAAAAGAAAAAACAACTTCTGCAATGGCCAGTTAACATTCAAAAGCCTGGGTAAACAAAACAGCCTTTGCCTGCTGTTAGGATATACATATTCAGTCTGACCCATTCAGCCATCTGTCCCCCAACCTATATTTTTATATCTCCAAAAGGAGTGCTGTAGTGCCAGTGAATCCCTAAATGTAGGCATAAAAATCATGATGCAAAAGTGGAACACCAGATGTAAACTCACTGACTGCTTTGCTGGCCGATTGGCTCCTAGCTGGAGCCACTTACAACCAACAGTACTACACCCAACTGTGCTACGAAAGCAAAGGACTCTCGTTGTGCTTTTTCTTGTATAGAAAGGAGTGCACATCCATGGCTGTAAATTTTGCATGTCCCACCACTGTGGCGGGGAGGATTGCAGACAATGCACATAGTATACACGATACATATGTCTGTCCTGCTAGCTGGGGATTCTGGGACTCGGAATTCAAAAAAGGAATTTTTCTAAACTCTGGTGTAGGCTGAGCTTTTGGCCATAGCCATCAAGGGTCTCAGAAGCTATGGGGAGGTCCCATGGAACCTACAGAGTTCCTGGTACGTTGATCGGTCCTGCAGGATCACAGATTCAGAACTCCAGTTCTCCCTACCACCAGACTTAAAACTACTGGACAGAGGTTATCTAGGGTGGGGCAAGTAAGGTACGTGTCCTGGGCATCAATGCCAAGGGGGTGCAAAAAAAAAAAGAAAAAAAAGGCAGCAGTATCGGGGGAAGGGGAGAGGGAGGACGCAGCCCCAGAGGTAGGAGCATAACTTCCACGCTTGCCCTAGATGCTGTTTTTTCCTAGATACGCCTCTGCTACTGGATGTTCTCCCGGAGGCAACCCACCAACAAGTCAAACAGTGGGTGGGACACAGTCTCAGTGGGAGACTCTCACCAACCAATCAAAATTGGGCAGGAGTGGGCAGTTTCTTTATTCCCTGTTGCCCCTGTTGCCTTACTGGCAGGAAATGACTGAGCAACTAGGAAAGGAGAGGCAGGGAGAGAGCAGCAGGCAAAGAGCTGCTCAAAAGTTTTTATTCCAGTTTCTCTCTCCGTCTCTCTTAAGAAAATGGAGGAGGTGTTCAATTATATCTGTGTGTGGGAAAGAGAGCTGAGGGATAGTGTGTCTGTGGCCATTTCCACATGGGGTAAATAAAATGGTGCAGTGTGTCCTCCACGGAGGACGCCTGCACCTTGGAGCGGACTGGGTCCGGACTACTTACCATAGATCTGCACCTCAGTCCGCTCCACGACGACACCAAGTGGTCCTCCATCATGTTTTGAAAGGCCTGATTTTTCAAGTCTTTCAAAATGCTGACGCGCGCCATTGCGTGCCTGCTCTCCGATGCAGATTCACAGGCTCGCACCAATGCGAGCCTGCGATCTGCAGAGGGTGGGCTTGAGGCTGGCGAGCTTCAGCGGTTGGACGAGACCCACGACCAACTGGAAGCCGCCATTTTGGATGCTGGAGCAGTGCAGATCTACGACCACGCACTGCTCCTCCTCACCCCGGACCGGATCGGACCCACAGAAGATCCGGCGAGTAGCGGCAGGGAGCGATTCCCTCGCCGCCTGCGGAAATGGCCTGTGTATATTTGTGTGAGAGAGAGAGGGCTGTGGGTTTGTGTATCTTTCTGAGAGAAAGTGCGTTTGTGTCCTTTGTGTATGAATTTGAATATGATGTGTATGAACATGTGAGAAAGAGGAGTAAGAGGGGTTGTGCATCTGTGTAAAGGCAAGAAGTTATAGGTTTGTGTGCATGAGAGAGAGAAAGAGGGAGAGAAATGTGGGTGTGTTGTGGATCAGTGTGCATGAGAAAGAGAGAGTCATATGTATGTTTGTGTATTCTTGTGGTAGGGACAGAGATTGCATTTCTGAGTGAGAGTAAGAATGTATGTTTTCAAAATCCTAAAGGTACATTGGAGTGCATCAAATTCTTATATGACTTTCTTTCTTTTTTTTTGCCACTATATATATATTTTAACTAACTCTGTTCCATATAATACCAGGACTTGCAGAGGCTGTACGTGATTTTTCCCAACTCACATGCACATTTTTATTACAAAAGTCTTATGAAGTATTGTAGACTGACAGTCCGTAGTTATTTGAAGGTGACCACATGAGTTTTCTGGTGAAGCTGGGATGTGAACCTGAGATGTTTTGCGAGCTGAGTCAGTGGGGTGGGTGTGAACACAGAACTCATGCAGTGTTCATGAGTGATAGAAAGCTATCATTCTGAATGAAGTCTGGTTGATTAGACAGTTGGCCCTCCACATTTTCAGGTTTAACTTTCATGGATTTGATTATTTGCAAATTTCTCCAACCCCTGCCCCCCATGTTTATTTTCTAGGGAAATATTCTCTCTCAGCAACTCCAATCAGGCTGCACATCCCTTTAAAAACCCTCCTCTGGTCCTCTTCCTCCTCCACCAGCCACTGCCTGGCCAACTAAGGATGGCTCACAGCCTGATTTCTCAACACCACAAACCCTCTCCTGGTGCCCCTGCCACCTAAGGAAGGAGAAGGGGCTGAAAGAGGACGATAGGGCCATCACGCCGACCACCCCCTTTCCCTCTCCTTTCCATGATCCAGTTTGGATCCTGAGTGCCCGTTCCCCCCACCATGCCTTGGCCCCCATCCCACAGACACACACATTTTGATATTTGTGGTTTTTCTACTTTTGCAGGAGTTCTACAACCCTACCTCTAGTAAATGTGGAGGGCAAATCGTACATTATTTTACAACATAATACATAATCATGCTGCAGACACATATGCACAATGTTATGATTATTCATTTGGTCCCTCCCAATTCAGTACATAAATCCAGAGGTTTCTCTGCCTAAAATACTACAGTTTTACATGTTCTTCCTAAAAAATAACTTTTGCATTTGACCTTTTTGACTTTTTTTTTTTTTTACTTTTTGACATTTCGATCTCTTCCTTATGTTGATCGCTCATATGCCTTACAAATTCACACAGGTATCTCTGTTTTCAATCTTAAAATGTTGGAAGAAATGTTTGGCTAAATGTTGTATGCTGCCTTGGCTGAAATAAATATTGACTGAAAGTGGTAGTTCAGCACCATTACAACATACCCAGTACATGTATATTAAGCTATCTAGGTCAGTACTACTCAAAATGGTGGTCTGCAGACTATGTTTCCAGGAAATATGTCAATATAATAATCATATGGCATAAATATAATACTGGTCTCTGGGACATGGGGGCTGGGGGTGGGAATTGCCATATCAGATAGGTTGAGAAGGCCTGATCTAGGCAACTTTGTGAATTAATGAGATGGTTCTGATGGTTTATCTGGCAATCTTGCACAAGGCTTTGAGTAGGAATACACCATCGTACTACCTTTCCATGGTGGTGGGATTGTGGGTTTCTGTGAGGCAAGAAGCTATGCTGATGGCAGGAGTGCTGCTGGTAGGATCTCCCATGTCGGACAGGCTTCTGCTGAGAAGCCAAACTAAATGTGCGAAACAACTACTGGGCATTAGTAGTAGTGTATGTATGTGGGAGGGGGTGACACTGGCTGAGGATATTTCAGAGACAACAGCAAAGTCAACCATAGCTCTGCAAATAGTACTGTGCAGAAGGAAGCACTAGTAAATTAATAGGTTGTTGTGGGTTTTCCAGGCTTTGAGGCTGTGTTCTATTAGTATTTTCTACGGAAGTTTCGCCTGCATCTGTGGCTGGAGTCTCCAGCCACATCCTCTAAAGATGCCAGCCACAGATGCAGGTGAAACGTCAGGAGAAAATACTAAGAGAACACAGCCTCAAAGCCCGGAAAACTCGCAACAACCTATGGATTCCGGCCATGAAAGCCTTCAACTTTACTCGTAAATTAGCTCTGAATGTCTTTTACTATGAAAACCTTAATGACGACACAATACAAAATGAAGCAAGCAACAGAGACAGAAGATGAGATTCCCAGGTTGGAATGTATCCAATGAACTACTGGGGAAGAGCAGAAGACAAGTATGAGTAGTGTGTGTCTAATGACACAACCGGACTCAAGCTGAAAGGACATTCAAACTGTCAGAGGTTAAAGGAAAGTCCAAAGCTGTACAAGACATACGATAGGAGCATAGAATGTGTGGAGCACGAACCAGGGGAAGATAGATATAGCCAAACAAGAAATGGAATGTATAAACATTCAATACTTGGGGTGAGAAAGCTTAACTGGACAGAAATGGGACATTTTGAGTCAGGTAATCTCACAGTTTTTTATGCAAGAAATGAAAATCTAAGAAGAAATGGGGTGGCATTAATAGCGAGGAGAGATGTAGTAAAATTGGTCAAAGGATATAAAACAAAGTCTGACCAAATCATCTCAATAAGACTTTAGGGAAAACTCATCAATATAACCATAATCCATGCTGACGCTCCAGCTACAGAGGCAGAAGAAGAAGAATTGAAAGATTCTATTGTGGAGTCCAGGAGGAAACTGATCACACACCAAACAGGACATGTTGATAATCATATGTGATTGAAATGAAAAAGTAGGAAGTGAAGCCAAACCAAATACTGCTGGAGTTTTTAGCCTAGGATCAAGAAATGAAGCAAAAGAGTGACTGACTGAATTCTGTGAGGCCAGCAGTTTGTTCATTGTGAACACATTATTCAGAAAACCCAGAAGATGACTATACACAGACAACATCTGATGGCCAATATAGAAATCAAATGGACTACATGATTGGGAGCAGAAGATAGTGCAGCTCCACTCTCTCTACAAAAACAAAATCAGAAGCAAATTATGACACAGATAATGAACTGCTACTGTAATGAAATCAGGGTCAAGTTAAAGAAGTACACCAAGTCCATTGTTGTGCCCAAATACAACTGAAGAACATCCCTGCAGAATTTAAAGACTATATAAACAACAGATTTGCACTACTAAGCCTAATTAACTTCAAGCCAGAAGAACTCTAGACCAAAGCCAGGGATATTGTGAGGGAAGAATGCAAAAGGACACTACCTGTAGCCATAAAGAAAGAGAAGCAGTTAAGGACAGATGAGAAGCAAAAGTAAAAGGGGGCAGAAATAGTGCTAGAATCCTGAGCACAATTGTTCAGTGACTTGTGCACAGGAACTAAGAACACTTCTGTAATAATCAACATAGACAAACTGAAGAAGATAACAAAAAAAGTAGAACAAGAGACCTCTTCTGCAAGATCTAAGAAATCAAAGGTAAATGTAAACCAAGAGTGAGGGTGCTATGCATGGTTGTGAATGCTGGACAGCAAAGACAGCAAGCTTAAGTTCTCTTGAAGCCAAGATGAGTAAACTGTTGTACTTTGGACATATCATAAGAAGACATGACTTACTAGAAAAAACAGTAATACTTGGTAATGTGGAAGACAGTAGGAAAACAGGAAGACTACATTACAGATGGATAGACTCAATCAAGGAAGCCACGGCTCTAAGTTTGCAAGACTCAAGCAGAGCTGTTGTTAACGGAGTGACTTGGAAGTCTCTCTTTTAGAGTCACCATAAGTCAAAGTTGACTTGATGACACATAACAACAACAAAGTTACATTTATGCAGCAGAAATCAAAATATCCTCTCACAGTCCCTTCCCATCTTCTCCCTCCTAATCCTACACCCATATCTCTTGATTGTCAAATATATGATTTGCATTTCCCCACAAATGCCTGAGGCAGCTAACAAAATAATTTACAGATATTAAAGGGAACAATTTAAAAAACAAATACCTAATACAATCACGGTGGTGGTAAAATAAACCAACTGGGTAAAAATGCAGCTTAATTCAAATCAGTTCAAACAAGCAATCTTTAAAGCCTGCCTGAATTTTTTAAACAAGCTCCTCGGCAACATTTTTAAATTTAATTTATTTTAAATTTAAGTGTGATTATTACATGCCATTCATCCTTATCTAGTTATTTGTTATGGAACTGTGTATCACATTTGGCTATCTGAATCCTCATTGATCACCTTGGAAACTGCATATACAGACATTGTTGGTGTGTTGTCTTTTTTCATTATAATGTTCATTCATTAAATGTTACATATGAATCCTTTCTGATTTCAAGTCCTTTTTGTGCAGCTCCTTTTGAAAAGTCTTGGTGAGTGAATTCCAAGCTACGAGAGCCACAAGAGAGAAGCCAACCTGTAGTAATCCCAGGGAGCAAGATGATGGCATTACCTCATTGAGGGCATTGTGCTGGAGATTATTGCCCAAATGTTATGGGGAGAGGCAGGGGTATGGTACACAATCCTATAGTGGGAGGAGAGAAAAAACTTAAGCAGATAGGGAGAATGACCCATGGTCTCAGATGTCTCTACATGGCACAGAACATGGGAAATAAACAATATGAACTTGAACTTGTAGCACAGCAAAGCAAATCTGGTGGGATGAATCTTGGTGGGATGAATCTCATGATTGGAATGTAACAAGAGTAGGGTATAACCTATTTCAGGAAAATAGATCAAATAGGAAGGGAGGAGGAGTAGCACTGTATGTCAGGGACATTATATCTGTGAAGAGATCCATGACTTAAGTCCTAGAAGCCAAGTTGAAGGCATCTTGATAAAAATTAAGGAGGAGAGAAGCAATAGCGACATCACTACTACAGACCCCAAAGCTGGATGGTACTGTTGGTTGTAGTGGTGATAGTAATAATAACGAATGAAATCCTCCAACAGAATGTCTCAGAATCACTTGGGGCCCTTTCACATGATGTAGTTATAGCACTATGGCTCCACTTTAACCTCCATAGCAACATCCTATGGAATCCTGGGCTTTGTAGTTTGGTGATCCACTGGAGGAGCTTTCTGACTGAGAGTTCTAAATACCCTTAAACTGCAGATCCAAGATTCCATAGGATGGAACCATGGCAATTAAAGTGGAGTATCAGCACTGTAACTGGGGCAGTGTCAACAAGCTCCCAGTTTATTTAAACATCTGGCCTTTCTCACTGTTTGATTTTTTCAGCATTGTTGGTGTATATCTTCAAGTAAATTCTGATTTACGGCCACACTAAGGTGAATCTATCACAGAATGTTCTTGGCCTGATTTGTTCAGTGGGAGGGTTGCCCTTGCCTTCCTCCTCAGTTCCCACTTCTGTGTCACCCATCTGCCTGCTAAGACTTGACTCCAAGTTTGTGTTGATTACAGTGAGAACAAGAATTCCTGCTCCCTGATATGTGAGTAGGACAGCAAAAGGTTGAAGTAGCAGTGAGGGTGGAAGAAAAACCATGGAACAGAAAAGGAGAGGAAGGTAGAGTTTGTGTTGCCTGAATGATTGGATTTTGCCAGATGATTGGATTTTATTTGAATTATAACCATGCAGATTGGTGCCTGTTTATACCTTCAGGTGGCTTGGCTCCCAGAATTCATTTAAAAAGGAAGGGAGCGTGGAGGGGTATCTCTAGTTCAAAGTTATATCGGCTTCACATAATTGATGATTTATGATTTCACTTTAAGAAATCCAATTTAGTTGCATGTTCTGGTCATGGCCTGCCAAGTGGCAGGCTATTTGCACTGCAACAGCATCACACTATTGGCACTGATCTGCTAATGCCAACTTTCTGTATCTTGCAAGTACAAGGACTTAAGATAATTTTATGCCCACCTGTTGTTGTTGTTGGGTCCCTTCAAGTCATTTCCAACTTATGGCGACCCTAAGGCAAACCTATCACAGGGTTTTCTGAGGGTTGAGAGTGTGTGACGTGCCCAAGATCACCCAGTGGGTTTCTGTGGCTGAGCAAGGAATTGAACCCTGGTCTCCACAGTCATAGTCCAATGTTCAAACCACTACAGTATTCTGGGCCCACCTAGCAGTTGTAAATAACTCTCAGAGCTTGGAAAAGTTACTTTTGAGACTGCAGTTCCCAGAAATCTCCAGTCAACATGCTCAATGGTGATGCAGGCTGATGGGGAGCTGTAGTTTGAAGAGGTAACTTTTCCAAGCTCCAGGAACTCCTTTAAATATAAAGCAACTAAACTAACATGAGTATTGAGAGCAATATATGGTGAATGTATAACCCAACATTCAGATTGGAAGAGTTCTTCATGTAATCATTGTAGCTATGTGACATTCATTAATCCTCCTAATTAGCGAGAATGTGCATGTACAACCTCCTATTAACTATAATTGTCCTAATTATTATTAGAGTTATTAGAGCGGTCTGTAATTCCCTGCTGATTAAATGTATTTTCCGTTTGAATACTAAAAGCTGCATGAATGGAAGTAGATAGAAGCAGCTGCAAACTTTTTACTTAAAAACACATTTCAAAATAATATCTACCCATCCCAAGAAATTAAGGCCAATAATAGCTCCCAGTTGGGCATGTGTGTGATAAATAGAAGGGTTATTACAGGGTGTGGGTAGGGGCATATATAAGTAACCATTAGTCCCGTGCGTCTTATCTTCGCTTCCCCTTTACTCTTACTTTGATAACAATCCTGCCCCCTGCTGCCCACAGCTGAGTAGCAGCACATGCCTGAAGAGGGGAGCCTGACATAAAGACTTCTCTTCCATGGGGTACAGCCCTGATACAGCCTATGCATATAGAACTACAGCTTAGAAACATAACTTTTGTCAACTGCACTTCCCAGAATTCCACAACAGAATCCCCTGAGAATCTCTCCAAACGACAATAATAACGCTCCCAAGCTCTTAACAAAAAGAATCTCCTGGACACATATGAGAGAGCCCGCATGATGTAGTGGTCTGAGCATTGGACTATGACTCTGGAGACCAGGGTCTGATTCCCCACTCAGCCATGGAAACCCACTGGGTGACCTTGGGCTTACCACACACTCTCAGCCCCCAGAAAACTCTGTGATAGGTTCACCTTAGGGTCGCCATAAGTTGGAAACGACTGGAAGGCACAAAACAATAACAATACATGTACACATTCCCGTGTGTGGTACCGCAACATGACTGCCAAGTTGCATGGTGGACCTTCTTCGCTTCTAGGGGGTAGCTACCAGAGGGAAAAGGAGAGCATTCTCTGCCCCAAAAAGAGAATTTAGCCACCTCAAATTAAATTTTCCTTCAGTTCCCAAATTTCTGACATTGCAGTAACTTAAAAATGCAGTTGAACAATTAGAAATACAGTTTAGACATCCAAACAAAAGGGGCAGGCAAAATGACCCAGGAAGTGGGAACATAAAGCATATGAACAGATTCAATGTGCCACTTTCCTCCGCAATAGAAATTTGGAGACTGAAGGAAAATTTCATTGGGGGGAGCAATACCCTCCCCTTCCCCATAATTACATCCCTGTTCCCTTCATTGTTCATCATTCCAGGAAAAATTCAGATAGGGCTCTCTTTTTTTGCCACACTTAACCTGGTCCTTTGTTATTCTTCTGTTGTGCCTGAGGTAAAGGTTCATCTCATTTGAAAGCTAGCTAAAAGCTGATCCAAGAAAAGCTATTACTTGACTCCTTTTTTATTTCAAGGGGATGAGGAAAGAGGAAAGCACATTTAAAATCTCAAGTGGGAGAATAGAATAAATCTGCCTTAAATGCAGCCACAGCTGTAGCCCCCATTAGACGTATTGAAAAACATCAGCAGTTCGGATTTCATTCTCCTCCCCTTCAACTTTCAGAAAAATAATAAAGGCTGGATAAAGAACTTCCGTTTGACTGAAGCATTTGTTTCTCATTCAGGGATATAGTCTACATTTCATAAAGATTTCCTGGAAACCGAGATCAAGAAGCTGAAGAAATGGCTCCTCTAGCAGAATGGACAATCTACCAGAGACCAATATTTTATCATTAATTTATGGAGAGAACTGCCCGTGACTATTTCTGCTAATTAAAATCAGTGGTGAACAAAGTGAGGTTGCAGCAACTGGGCTTTGGGCCAAACCTTTGCATTGGGATGAGGAAATGAGCCCACCAAAGTCATGGATGGCCTTCAGCCTCAGGAACATTTAACTGTGAATTCACACCTCCCTCCCTGCTCCCATCATCAACAAACCCTCCAAATACTGGGTCTCACAATCTTGAGAGGGAATATTCTAAATCTTGCCTAAACGAGCCTCCCAAAATGGGTCCGTGTGTTTTCTGAGATCACAGAGACAACTTCATATCCTCCACTCAGGAATGTAGGCTGCATAGGAACTGAAAATGGAGATTTTTTTACTTGTATGCTTCTCCCTTGCAATAAAGCCACTGCTCACCATAACTTCTTGCTTTTCAGCAAACTGTTTTCACTCTGGGTTTATATATGAATATATGTAATGCTTGGGTCATATACAAGATCAGCTTCAGTCTCTAAGGCTCAAGCCCCTCCTGTCCAACAGGCTGGGACTCCAGTTTGGAAGTCTGAATAGCAACAGAAGTTTATAACCAGCAGGAGACAGGAAAGAAACAGAAACTACTACAGATATCTACTAGTTCAAAGTTTCCCACTGTGTCCGCAGATACAAAAGTGCTAAAGGACTCATAGGCCATTTCCGCACGGGCTTAAAGAAACGGTGCAGAGCGTCCTCCAGAGAGGACATCTGCACCTGGAAGCAGACTGGGTCGGACCTAATTAGTGTAGTTCCGCATCTCCGCCTGCTCCAGAACGACCCGAAGTGGTCGTCCAGTGTGCTTTTGAAAGACCGCTTGAAACAGGTCTTTCAAAAGCACGGAGCGTGCCACTCCGTGCCCGCGCTCCAGTGCAGATTTGCAGGCTTGCGCCAGTGCGAGCCTGCGATCTGCCGGGGGCGGGCTTTAGGCTGGCGAGCTTCAGCGGCTGGTGGAGACCCTCGACCAACCGGAAGTCGCTATTTTCGTCCCCGGAGCAGTGCGGAGCGGCGGCCACGCACTGCTCCAGACCAGCCTGGACCCAAGCGTGGAGCCAAGAAGTCCGGTAAGTACCGGCACGGGGCGATTCCCTCGCCCTGTGCAGAAATGGCCATAGTTATTCCAGGGATGCACCTAGCACATAGGACCTCCTATGTGGGGTTCTCAAAAAGGAGAGAGTCCTGCTGCAGTAATTGGGGTACATTGAAGAATCCAACCAGTAGATGGCAGCAGGAAGCCTGGCCGTAGGAATTGAGAACAATGCAATACCTGGCTCTTGCAAGCAGCAGGAGGTGGGTCAGGTTGCAATAAGGACTCCCAGCTATCAGGTGGTGATCTGAGACACCTGGCCTCTGTTCCTCTAGTCAACAGAAATGCCCTCTTTACCGTGATTTCAGTTCCAGAGGACCCCCACTGTTAGTGATTTTCAGTCAATACCAATTTGGCCCCTGGATTGCTATAGCCAGCGGTTCCTTCTTAACAAAAATGCTTTACCTCTTATCTTTTCCACAAGGGAAGATGTGGTTCCCAATCTCCTCTTCTGCTGCTAAAATTCACAGGCAGTGCAAGGTCAAAAAGATGCTATTACCAGTAGAGTAGATCTATTCATTGAATAGGACTGCTCTTATGTAAGTCCCAGTGTTTCAAGGTAGTACTCTAATAACCAGATTTAGCCTAGTGGTAGGAATTGTGATGTTCTCCAGATGTTTTTGAACTGCAACTGTCAATATTCCTGGGGCCACTGCAAATTGCAACTGAACGGCAACTGGAGGGCCACAGAAATACCACCTTAAATTAGCCCAATGGGACTAACTGAAGTCCCATTGAAGTCTATGAATTTGTTCTAAGCATCTCTAAGTCAAGATCCAAATTAATGTATCTTAACTAACATCTGTGAAACCATTATCAGTTGCTGGAAAACCTGACCCCAAAATGATAATGCATAGCAGGGTCAACTAATATTACAATTCAAAAAATTTCACCGTACTGGGCAACTAAAATAAAGCAGACATGGTGACAAAAAAAAGCAAAGTAGAATTGAGAAATTGCTATCCATAGAGTCGAAGGAGCTGGAAACTTAAATGAAAACTAACATTGAAGAAATAATGTTGTTGACAGAGGCTATGTTCAAAGGAAAAAAATGGACTTCCAATTATGAACAGCAAAAGAAGAAATGATGTTGGTCATATTTCCATTAAAAACATACTGGTAAAAGAAGCTTACACAGTTGTGTGTGGAACCTCATAAAGAGGCAAATGTTTGAAGGAGAAATAGAAATAGTGGAAAATACAAACACCACAGAGCTGTGAGAAATTTGGGAGTCCTAAGAAAAGGCCAAAAAAATTTCTGGTTGATCTCATCTGCCACTTTTGAGTCCCAATTTTGGAGAAAAAGGATACAAATAAAGATGATGATGATGAATGAATGAATCTGAAAATCCTATGGTAATAAAGTATTTCTGATTTTTTTTAACAGAATCAAAAGTATTTGGAGAAAAAGTATTCTATATTCTGATCATTCTCTCTGTGTCTTTCTGTCTTTGTCTTTCTCTCTCTCTCTCTCTCTCTCTCTCTCTCTCTCACACACACACACACACACACACACACACAGAAAGAGAGCAGCAGGCAGGTTATCTAACCCGGTTGGAACAGTGGCCCCAAGACTTTTTGATTAACATGGACTATAAAACCCATGATATTAGAATCACTATAAGCCAGAAACGACTTGAAGGCACACAAGAACAACGACATCATCTGCCACCAGATTCCTTCCAGAAGGAATCGCTGATTCCTTCTGAGTTTACCTGCCATTTTCACAGTAGCTGAAATAGATTTTCCCAACAACAATGTCGTGAGCAATCTCTCTTGCAATTCAAAATAATTTGAGGTGGCTTAGTGGTGAGCTTCACAAACTGCCTGCTCTTGGTGGACATGAAAATACCTATCAATTGTTTTAGATCAACACAGCCGGCTACATTTTTGGACTTTGCATGGAGGTATCACTAGAGGGACCACCCTGGTGAGGGCCTGCACTTCAACATTTGCCATTACATCACTGAATGAGAAATGTCTTCACTGTGTGACACAATGTTATTAATTCAGTGCAGTATCTTTTCTGCTCCATGGCAGGTGGATAGTGTGACAATAAGGATGTAAGAAGGGACATTTTCAAAATTCTTCTCATTTAAATTTCTCTCTCAGTTTTGGAGATTCGAGTTACCTAGACTCACATATAAATTCACCTCTATTCTGTTTCTATACAGGCTTCCAGACTTTGCACAAAGTCAGTGACGTATACATTTCTACTCCTGCCAGCAATATATCACCAGTGATCTTGTGCATACTGATAAAGTACTGCCAAAAAGGAAAAAAATTGCTATAATCCTATCCATGTTTATATAAGGATTCTTTTTATGTGGTGTTTTTTGTAACATGGGCACATTGATGTGAAAACATCGCCCAAAAAGCAAATTTGGTCCAAACATGCATTTGTTTTTACTAAAAAATATGCAGCCTGCTTCTCTGTATTTAATAGAATTACTTGAAGTGTTAAAATAGGGTTGCATCAAGATTCTTTTGTTATTTGTTACACATTATTGTTGGCCTTGATAGTATATGTTCTATAATTAATTGCTAATCAACATATAAAACCAATAAATACGTGTTGAGCCAAAAATGTGCAGGATGTTGCACATGTAAAACACTGCAAAAAAGAATGTTGATGGGAGTACTTTGATGTGGGTTCCTGCATGGCAGGGGGTTGGACTAGATGGCCCCTGCAGTGTCTTCTGACTGTATGATCCTAACTGTACTCATGTTTGCATCAAAAGTATTGTATCAAAGGACATGCGTGCATCACCAGTGCAGAGGAGTGATGACACTAAGAGAACTGCAAAGAGCTGAAAGATGGAGCAAAAAATGTACTTGCTCTACTTCCAGATTTCCCAGAAGAACAGCTTGCACTAGGGCAGAGTGAACCAAAGAAGAAACAACAAAAGGAAGCAAACTAGAGAAATGTTCTTATTCCTAGCTCCAAAACCTAGAATGTCTCATCCTCCAGGCATCTCCTTAAATCCACTTATGAAATGTGAGGTTTATAGCTAAAGCAAAGTAAAGGATGCATTAAACTGTTCTTGCATAAATTGCTTTGTATTTCCCCTCACTGAAGGAAGTTCTGGTGCAGAATTCCCACCTCAGTGTGTTTCATGGATAAGGATGTTGAACGTGTTTTCACTTAGAAGTGCTAGATTAGTATGCCCAACAGGGACAGTCCCAAATAGTTCCCTACCTGAGACATAAAAGCAAATGGCACTGGTCCCCACATTAGAATATGTCCCCAAGGCCAGTCAAATTATTTGAAGTGGAACATCCCCTCAGCCTTTCTCTTCCCTGGCAGTAAAAAGACAACAGCAATAAATCAAATTGCTGCTCCTTTTCTGCTCCTTCAGGGTACCCAAAATCAGCTGTATGAGGCAGCTGCCTCACTCTGCATAGCTTATAAGGGCACACTGCTGGATTCTTTCAATTGTTTCTGGAAAGCCAAACTGTTACTCCTATATTTTAGTGTTCAGACAAATCAAAGATTATAACAGTCTCTGTGCAGTTCAGAACATCTAGTTGTTAACAATTTTATCTCCTGTCACGACCCAACAGTGTTAATGTCTAAACATTTCTGACATAGCTTAGCAACAGCTGCTGCAAATAACACAGGGTTTTTTTAGTGGGATGGTGGGGGAGATCATATCATCTTATTGCCTGCAAGAAATATTCCAATTCCCACTGAGTAGATAGAAAACTGAATCTTGCCAATAATTGGGATAACCATTTGAATAGCATATTCGCATAATTATGGGCGTCTGTAAACAGTGAGGGAAATCTTTTACTGAATGCAGACCAGGGAATAAGAGGTGATGAGAAACAGTCTTGGGGTTAAAGCTGGGCTGCATCTTATTAATGTATTTACAGGATCTGCAACAAGATACTCCCCGACTCTATAATGTCTCACTACCTCCCACCTACAGGGTGGCTACGATTCTCCCAGACTCAGACCACAAGTGCCAAGCCTTGGGTTTCTTTGCCCCATGGCAGTTCAAACCCCAGCCTGGCTCTGAGCCCAGAACAGCTGTGTGAGAACTCCTTCTAGCTCTTTATCATCAAACATCTGAAGAAGTGGGGAAGGTGGTCTGAAGGACCCCTAAAAAAAAGAAAGAAAGAAAGAAACTTGATTAGCTCTGGACAGGCAAGGTAGTCTTCCAGGACAGTGCTGTTTAAAGTGGTAGTCCATGGGCCCAATACTGCTCTATGAGCTGCCAGCACAAATATAGTAATAGTCCCACCTTGCAAGAAGACAAATATCTTGAATGTCCCCTCCTTTCTGTTCCTCACCATACTCACTGTATCTCTGTAGAGGCCTCATTAAAAGCATTACTTAGTTAATGTCTACTTGCCCCTGCTATTCTGCTGGAGCTGGTAGAGTAGAGCTTGGTTAGTTCCCATCACCCATCTGTAGACAAATCCTAAAGGAATCCCATATCATCCAAGTGTCCCAATTTGGTCAGGATAGTCCTGATTAATCCTTTGTCATCCCATTTTTGAGCTGCTTTTAAAGTGTCCCAGTTTTTCCCTCCTCCTCCTGCATTCCTCCTTTGTGTTTGGCTTATGTCAGCAAGTGTCCCTGGAAGCAGGTGGTTGGAATGCAAGAGCTGGTGGGTTGGTTAAGCCAGTCCAGGTCGGTCACAGGTTATCTAGCAGGATGAAGGGAGAAGCAAGAGGGTTGTTGTCAACCAGTCCAGAAGTCACACAGCAAATCAGTAGTCCAAATAAACAAAGCCAGAAAGGAGTAAAACAGAGATGTAAATAGTAGCCAGTCCAAGGTACAAAGACCGCAAACACCAAACAGTACTGCCAGTCACCAAGATAAGACAATTGTGAGCAAAAAAGCTTTCAGCAAACTGCTGGGAATTTATAGCCAGCTGTCTCAAGACATCATGTGCTTAATTAGTCAGTACCTCCTACTTAAGAGCCATTAGAAGCGTTGTGTCTTCTCTTTATCTCTCCTTTGCCTGGTAAATGGCTGAACCACATCTTCAACCTCTTCCTGTGGAGTAGAGACCCCTTCTGCCTCAGCCTCCAGCCTCTCTGACTTAGAGATATCACCAACATCAGAAGTGGTACATTCCTGGTATTCCTAGCACTCTGGCTCTGCATCTGAATCTTCCAACCCCAGAAGGTGAGTTATGACAGCTTACTTTAGTTGCTTCAACCTGAGTTCAGAGTGCAAAAGCAGTTTGCATTCTATTAACTCAGCAGAGGGAGGGGAGAGGAGAGGAGAGGAGAGGAGAGGAGAGGGTGGAATCTTGCCCTTCCCTGTTGGCTTGGGCAAAAGCAAACTGCTACAGCCACTCCTAACTTCTGTGTTCTTCTTCATTAATAAGTTTTGTCAACTTGACCACAAACTGATGTTCCTTGGCCACACACGTCCCAGTTTTCATATGTGAAATATTGAAGGGTCTGGAACCCTACCCTCATTTTTCCTCAGCAGGACTTTCACAAGAAGATGCATGCAAGCACTATTCTGGGCTCTTAGGAATGGGAAGTCTGCCCATGCCTCTAATATTTCTGTCCTCCCACATTTCTTTTGTGTTCTTTGACTGAGCAGAACGTGGAAGGCTGGGTGGAGTACAAAGGATATGTATAAAACTCCCTTCCCTGAAAACAGATTGGTATACTGAGTGTCCGTGTCTGTGTACCGCAGGAGAAAGTACAAAAATACAGACAGCAACTGAGCTGTTAATAACAGTCTTAGAGTTTCTGCCATGCCTAAGTGCAGAGCTTAGAAAAATTACCATGGAGGAGAGGGGAGCTGTGGTTCAAAAAAGTAACTTTCCCAAGTTCTGCACCAACACTGTATCTCCAGCAGTTTTGACTAAACCTCTCATTTTAAAAAGGCTTCTTACCAAGATTTCATTTTTAACTAAGTGCTCAAACTTCTAAAGCCAAGTACAATTCCCTCTGCTTTGTTTAGTGCAAAGTACTTCTCTCTCTAGATATTTTTTAATGATGTTGATTTACACAGATCAGCACATATTGCCTTGCTTCGAAGGCCCAGTGCTGGAGAGCAGCTTTTTCACCACTAAAGGAGGACTCTCTCTTAAGGCCTTAGTTAGAACTTCACCATTAAATGAGGCATCATTCATTATTCATCAAACAGCCAAGGGGACCATTAAGTCTCCTTTCCTTTGAAGATCCTGGTACCTATTTTTATCCACTGTTGATAAGATGGCTGCAGGTGTAATCCACGAATCACAAAAGAGATGTCTCCCTGTCACATGCATTCATCTTGTCCGTAAAAGAGCCCCACTTTTATGAAAATGACTGTAACGATTTTCTTCAGTTTAATGAGCAAAAGCTTTTAATAATGGAAAACCACCTTACTTTTGTGCTTTGATAGCATATTGCAGACACCGTTTGTGTGACAGTTAAAGAATAGAAAGAAGGCTTAACCGAAGGCAGATCTGGGGGAACCACTTTTCCCAGTCCTGTGGCAGCGGCAGGAAAAATCAGTGCCTAGTATTTCCTCCTTCAAAGCTAGCCCAGCCAATCAGAGTGGCTGTTGGCTCAGTCAGGGGGTGGACCTTGGAGCTTGACATTAAAGGAAGGCTTCCCTAAATCTACTGGGGGAACGTAAAACTGCTCTCGTAGTGAGCTGCCACAGCATTCAGCTTATAGCCAGCTTCCCCACCTTCCCTTCCTTCTGTGTTCTTTGTACCAACACTAGAACTATAGCACATTCTTTTTTTGTCTGATGATTTAAGCTCATTTTATTATGTCACAATTTTGTCAGTAGTTGAGGCATTGGGTTGGATTCAGTTTAGGGGAAACAGAGATATCTCCTATGTCTGAAGATCCCGTTCAGAGGTGTTGGGTTGAAGGCTTTCAGGAACTCACCCAATTTAGAGGAGGGGTCAGCTCTTGGTTCAGCTTCAACCCAGATAACAGGGGACCCAGGTAGTGGCTTGTGTCCATGTGGAATCCCATAAGCTATCATGCTGGTTTGGTGGCCTCACAAGGCACACAGGGAGTATATCTAAACAATAGGTAGATCACTCAATGGCTTAATGTGTTCCTGATGCTGTGTCAAGACTTACTGCTACTGTAACCAATAAAGTTATCACCTCTGCCTCCTAAGTCTGGATGGAAAAATCTGTCTGTTTCAGATTTGCTGCATTCATTTTTCCTTTTCTTTTTTAAGATCTCAAGTTCTTTCTATCTTGTTTAAGTAGAAATATGTGAATTAGGCAATGTTCTCATAAGAATGAATCAAAAGAAATCCTCTCTGGAATTTATTCTGAACTTTCTCGGCATTATCCAAGGTGATGAACCATATTTGCCCAATAACGAAAAGATTCACTGCCCTTCTGGAATGGGAGCCACTGGTCACCATTGCCCAGGATGTTTTAGCAGAGGTGGGCAATTGTGGAAGGCTAGGGAGCCACGTTAGTCCTCCAGGAGACCTTGGAAGGCCGTACATGCCATCATACCCCCACATGAAAAAAGAAAAACAAAGGAAAATGTTTTTGACCCCAAATGCCCCCAAACACCCTCTAGGGGGCACTGGAAAGCATTTTACCATGTTTGGGTGCCTTCCTTTTAGGCCTTTTTTTAACAACAGGAAGTAAATGCAAATCAATTCCTTTTCACTTCATGTGTTAAAAAGGTTTCTTCTGGGCCTAAACCAGTCCAGAGGTGCCCCCAGGTTTATTGGAACTGGTCCCATGCCCTCTAGAAGTTATTTTGGTGGGAAATAAGTCAAAAATTTTTCAAAATTTTCTCGTTCCCTGGGGTCCCAGGGGCTTCCAATATGGTGGAAATGGCCCCCACGCCCCTTGAGGGCATTTTACAGAATTTTGAAACAAAAAATGCACCCTGGGGGCCATAAAAACAGTCTCAGGGGAGCATATTTTGTCCACTGCTGAACTAGAAAGAAATTGAGACTGGAGAGTAGGAATTGGGGGGCACTGGGACATTGCCCCCCACATAAGAATTCAGCCTACTGCATGACATTTTCTTTCAGTCTCCAAATTTCAAGCATTGCAAGAGCCGAAATCTTCAATTGAGCATTTAGAAATACAGCTGAGACATCCAAAGAAAAGAGATAGCAAAGGGAAGAGTTCTAGGTGTGATTGATATTCAATGTTTTACTCTTTTCAATGTTAGAAATTTGGGGACTCGAGATTTCATTTGAGGTTCAGAATTCTCTTTTTGAAGAGAGGGGATTGCCCTCATTTTCCCACCCTTGTACCTACACTCCTGATGGATGTCCTGAAACACTAGAGGGCTATTTTTATAAATGGAAACTCTGACCTCTTCTTCAGGTAAAATATTGTAGTCAGCCATAGACACGACCGCTGCATGGAGGCGGTTATTTATGATGGAAGAGACAGATGCACTCACTTGTAACTAGTGTTTGTTTCTGTGCCTAGTTCCACCTACCTTCAGTTGCACAAGTCCGCCTACCTTCCCGGCTGTCAAGACTGCTAATGATATGTTATGCCTTTGCAACACCCAGCAAGGCACTTGGCACCAAATATGTTGGCGAAGGAGAGGGGAGGAGTGCCTGAGGGTGCTTCTAAACAAAGTTTTTATTTTGCAGTGCTTCCTTTGCTGATTTTTTTTTTTTTTTTTTTTGTACATGTGGGGGACAGCGGTCCAGACAATGTTGTCTTCAGATTGTCGGCCCTCCCATATTTTCCTTGCCATTTCTTCCATCTTTTTTTTTTTTCTCATAACAAAAGAGGGGGGAAATCTGCTAAGGCAGAAATTATGGCATAGCTGAATGATGCCTTTTGTTCGGTAGTTCTATGAATCCTCTGTCTGGAAGCAACTTGATACTCAACAGCTTATCAGATTCCACAATCTAGTCTCTGCATTTGCAAAGCCATATGGAGAATTGCTGAAAAGGGAGCCATACTTTAATATCTTCCTTTCCTAGGAAAAGGTTAATACTCACTCTCAGCTTCTTGGCATTTTGAAATCAAACCAGGCTATTAAAATCTTGGTGCTACCGGCAAGAATTTCAGAAGGGAAGAGGGGGGCACGAAGCCCCCCCCAAAAGAGCTCAGCCCCAAAATGATCCGAAACGATGAGAGCATTGGACCACGAAGACTTCCAGGTAGTTGAATCTCCTTAAGAATTATTAAACAAAAATATACTTAATGATCAGGCACATACACACAAAATATTGAGATAGCTATTATAGCTGAGCCTTCCCAGGAATAATAAAGACTACATGCCATCCATCCAATGCGCATTTATTCGAAATTAAGTTACATTGAACACATGGAGGTGGCTAAGTACACTTTTTGCTTGTAAGAGTCTTAATATTTGAGAGTGATTGAATGATAATGAACGGAAGAAGTAATTTTGCCCTCCCACTGCTTTTGCTCTCCCCCCAGTTCTCTGTATCTCAAGCTGTGTGTGTATGCATTCCTTTGAGAACATTCTGTGTGCAATCCTGTATCTTGTCATATATCTCCACAGATTTTGCTTTTGAAATAATGTAAGGGAGGCATGGATATAAGAACTTACAGGCACTTTTGCATTTGCTTAATAGCTCCTTTAAAAAAATTGCTTGAAATACTAATTATATTTTTATATATTCAGTTTATTGTTTATTATCACTTTCGGTTGGATTGTTTCCAGCTTCAGCTGGTCATTATTATTTTAATGAAATGTATTCTGTGTTTTAACTGTTTTGTAAAAACTATACCTGAAAGCAGGCAAAATTACTAATGATCTTTGTGTCAGTCTTGAGCCCCCTCCCCCATATTAAATACAGTTCCTAGAGCCTTGGTGAAAGGCAAGGGTGAGTGAGGTGTACTTAATGGTGGGTACCCTATGAAAAGTAAGACGAAGTGCCTCATGAAAATAGCTCCTGCAACACCCTGGGAGATAATTTAGAAAGAGAAAACAATGGCATCCAAGAAACACAGACTGGCAGCTTGTGGAGCAGTTATGAATTTGTAAGCTAGACCTACATTTCTGTAACTGTTTGGTATTCATCTTCACAATCACGGTAATATTGCCACAGTCACAAATGCCCCCGCACACCTTCCTTAACAGCTATCAGCCACACTGAGCAATGGAGGTCTGTTCTGTTGCTGATCCAAGGGCTGCAAGGATGACATTTCCAGCCTCTTCCCATCAGCAATCTGCAGTGCGACGATCAGAAGAAGGAGCCCTGTAGAAGTCCTTCATCACACCTCAGATCACTGACAAGAGGGGCAGGAAATGACATCCCCTGTGTGCTGATCACTAGCAGAACAGACCTGCATCATTTGGTGTGGCTGCTGGGTACCAAGGCAGGTTTAGGGAGATAGGTCAAGAGACAACAAGTAGATACGCATTCGTAACGATGCCTGTGATGTAGGACCTCAGCCACAGTTTTTAATTGTTTTAAACTGATATTATTTGTAGACTGCCTAGGGATCTTGTGATATACAGTTGGATATAAATATTTTTAATTAATTAATTGGAGGATGGAAAATAAATTTAGCACTGATTAATTAACTCTCTTTCCCCACGTTCACCCTTCCCCACTGCTCCTGATTGGTTGGGGGGGGGCAGTTTGAAGCTGCACTAACGCAGCAATGTTGTAACAGCATGATATGCCAGTACACTATTGCGCTATAATGCTTAAAAATGTATTTTAAAAAAATTAAACTCAAGGAGAAATTTAAAATAAACACAGAGAGGTGATAGAAAGTTACCACACCATGGAAGTCACTGAGGGAAGGACAAGCTGGGCATGCCCACTCCTCGCCCACTTCTGGATCTGCAACAACAGGAAGTGCTATCAAGCACTATTACAGTAGCGCACTGAGCCAGCTGGCGTTATTGAAGCGCTAAAGGAGGTTCTTAACAGATCTTTTTCTGGAAATTGTATAAGGTGGTTTTACAATGCTTGTGGATGGGATAGCAGCTGGATAGCGACAACATCATGTGGTTGCATGACTCCTGGACCAGAAACAACCCGCTACTGTTGCAGGATAGCAACATCATGCAGAAATGGCCATAATTTAGAGAGGAAAAAATGCCCTTATCAATACAAAAGAAGTCCATATCATGAGAGACTGGAGTTCTGACTGAAATCTGTAATATTTCCCCAAAAAACATTCATAGCATCCTAAGGTAAGCTTCAGCTGGGTGGGATGCCCATGGTGTAGCATTCTTAGATACTTTCTCTGCCTGGATTTAGTCCCAGGAGAGACGAGAAAGTATGATAACCGCTGTATTTAGATGATCCTTTGCTCTGATCCTTTGTTCTAATGTTAAACGAATTCACATTTGAAGATAGCAGGCTGCTATTCCATATTCATGGTAAACAATCAATGGACAGCCTATATTTGAATACAAGGCTGAGATTCTATAACACTAACTTAGGAGTAGGTCTCACTGACCTCTATGGAGCTTACTTCTGAGAAGAGATTTGCACTGCAAAATGAAGGACAGGCAGAATTCCTTCTTATTTGAGAAGGTAAAATCTGTCAGATATTAGAATACCTCAGAATAGTCGGCAAGTGGCCAAACTCATGTGAATTACCAAGCCCTTGCAAGTATTACTGGACTACAATGGCTCCTACGGGTGCTTCTCTAAAACAAATCAAGTGAATCTTAGAAAATTGGCATCTTGACTACTAAAGCAATTAGCTTCAGCGCCTCATAATTGTCATTAAACCTATCCATGTCACTCTGCTTTGGTAATAAACAGAACCCCATCAGAGCAATGTGACAGAACACATGCCAAAGGGTAATGAAGTGCTCACTGAAATATCTGCACAATCACTGCAATCAACTGATCCCAAATTAAATTATCCCTCACCAGAAGACAGAGGAGAAATTGGAGATGATACTCCCAAGAAGCAGCACTGCTCTTTTCCTCTCTTAATTAGGCAAGTGGAGGTAATTAAAATGAAGACAACTCTATGAATGGAAGGAAAAGTAAGTCTTTTGTTTATAAGCTGTGCAGAAATTACAGTGAAATGGCACAATGCCACGATCTCTTAGCTATTCTCTGAATTCTTTAGCTGTATTCTTCTGAGTTTGTAAAGAGCTTTCCAGCTGGGCAGTCCTGAATATTACTCTTGAATCTAAAACTGTTATTCATGGCCAGTTCTCATGTATCTGCCATTTACAGTTTCGTATTAGTGCCTCCACAAGGCTCTCATACTTGTCCATACAATCTTTAATACTGACATGGTTTGCATTCTTCTTTTTATTGTTTTCAAGATTTGTACTTCATCAGATAGGCGCTGTGCTCTCCCATTTAACTGTCTTCGAGAATATATATTTGTTTTGTCAATGTTGCAGCTTCTCTCACATCTTCAGAAAAGGACTTAAATGTGTGTTCACACATTTAAATGAATATACAGAAAGTGCTTTTCTAAAAATGCTTGCAAACACATTTGTTTTGGTCAAGTAAAAAATGAGTGATTTTGCTCATAGCAAGTAGTTGTCGTCTCTGAAAACAATGGTGAAGGGTATTAAATGTTCTGTCACGCCAGTTCATGATAATGAGAGAATGTGAACAAGCTGTTCCCTAGATCTGATCATTATCTGCAAAATTAAATGGAATACTCAAACATCCATCAAAGATAGATCTCTCAAAACAGCAATAACCCTCAAGGAGTGCTTCTTAGGAGCCATCCTAAGTGTCCTTACATGAAAGTTAATGTCACTGAAATCAGCTTCAGATCAAGTTGTCAGTCAATTCAATTATTTTCTCAGCAGGTGACAGGAGATAAATAAGGCCAATGCACTCTAATCTGGTATTCCCGCTTGAATTTCTTGACATTTGTGTCTCTACTTTTATTGTCCCCTATCTCTGCAGCATCCAGAAACTCAGGTATTTACAAATTTAAAAAGATAGAAGTATATATCACCACAGAGAGCCAAAGGCACAGCAAAACTTGGGCTGGGAGTACCACAATGATATACCATCCTGCACAAGACAGAAAATATGATTTCAGCTGTTCGCTAGTGCTGAAGGGTTTAATGGTAAGGTTTGTTGCTGTTGTTACCAGCCTTCAAGTCAGCTCCCACTGATGCCATTTTCTTGGCAAAATGTATTCAGAGAGAGGTTGACATTATCTTCCTCTGAAGCTGAGAGAGTGTGACTCACCCAAGATCACCTGGTGTATTTCTGTGGTTGAGCAGGGATTCAAACCCTGGTCCTCACCCAACACTCTGCTGTTGGATTGCATTCTCATTGTTACTGGTTTGTCTTTTTTGATTCACAGGAAATACCTGTAAATGGCTACAATAATGCTGCATTTCCACTATTGTGCATGGGTGCGAAGGTGTCATTCTGCTACAGTTCTGATATCACAGCAGTAATGTAGTATCAGTGGGTGTTGTTTTTCCCCTTTCTTCTTCCTTATCCCCAAGCAGGGTGTGCTCACTGTACGTCCAATGTCTGGAAAGAGCACATCATGGTGCAGGTGAGCAATGTTGCTTTTACTCCATTCCCCAGTACTTTTTTTTTTAACTTTTGGTGTAATTGTGCACTTGTGCTGGCCTGGTGGTCGCCAGAATGCCACAATTACACCATTATGGTAAAACAGCCAGCCATGACTCTGGAGGAGTGAAATGCCAAAATGGAGGCACAACAGGAAAATACAATGCTGAAATGATGGGGAGGAAGTCTCCCAACGCGCTACAATTGTGCAAATAAAAAAGAAAAAGAAGAGAAAAAATAGACAGGGGAAGGAAAGCAGAGTGAGTGGGGTGGTTCAGAGGACTGGTTGCATCACCAAATCAGCAGCATAGTGTTATTGCAGAAAGTGTGCTATTGACTGTTTCCATACCAGCATGTTTTTGTTTCCTTACACAATGCTATTGCTGCAGGACAACAGGTTATAGCCCAGGGAGCATTTTATCATAAAAGTAATTCCAGTCAAGAAAGCAGGGGTGTATTTGAGCAGATGGTATAAATGGCCGGTTACCCAATGTACGATTATCACCGTAAATCACCATTTCATATTCTTCTGTATTCACACACTTACCATGAATTCACCCTAATTTACCTGTCATGACCTCTAAACAGTACTACTGAAAGTGATGGTCCATGAATTGGCTGTAGTCCACAGGCCATCAGCTGCTGGTCCCTGGAGAGTTTCCAGGAAAGAAAGAAACAATTGTAGCCAATGGGCACAAATATGGTACTGATTCCTGACACAATGGGGAAAAGAATGGTTGTCTCCCTGCATCAGATACCGTAGGAGGCACTGCTGTGAAACATACAGACAGCGGTGGATCTTGGAGTGTGTGGAGGGGGTGCGGAAGGGGGCGTGGCCACGGTGCATGGGGTCATGGCCACAGTTCGTGGGGTGTGGTTGCAGTGTGTGGGGGCGTGGTTGTGGTGCACAGGGGCATGGCTATGAGCTGGGATGCCCCAAAAACATTGCCACTGGGGTGAACCACCCCCATCTCCCCCCCATCCCTACACGACTGCATACAGATATAATACATCAATAGGAGTATGATGTCTAGATCGAGGGAAGTAATGGTACCACTCTATTCTGCATTGGTTAGGCCTCATTTGGAATACTGTGTCGAGTTTTGGGCACCTCAATTCAAGAAGGACATCGACAAGCTGGAACGTGTCCAGAGGAGGGCGACCAAAATGGTGAAGGGTCTGGAAGCCATGCCTTATGAGGAATGGCTTAGGGAGCTGGGTATGTTTAGTCTGCAGAAGAGAAGATTAAGAGGGGACATGATAGCCATGTTTAAATATTTGAAGCGATGTCATGTTGAGGAGGGAGCGGGCTTGTTTTCTGCTGCTCCAGAGACTAGGACAAGGAGTAATGGATTCAAGCTGCAGGAAAGGAGATTCCACCTGAACCTCAGGAAGAACTTCCTGACAGTCAGGGCTGTCCGGCAGTGGAATATGCTGCCTGGAAGTGTGGTGGAGTCTCTTTCTTTGGAGGTTTTTAAGCAGAGGCTGGATGGCCATCTGTTGAGAATACTTTGACGGGTGTTCCTGCATAGCAAGGGGTTGGACTCGATGGCCCCTGGGGTCTCTTCCAATTCTATGATTCTATGATTAAAAGAAGAAAACCTTTATTCTGGCTTTATTGTTATTCTTCAGTCTGTGTCTTTTACAAGCTGCTTCAGAAAATACTGGTAAAGTCCCAATAGCATAAAAGACCAATGGAATTGATACAGTCCTCAATGCAATGTAATCACAAAGATCAGCTGGATGTCCTAGATAGTGGTACAATGGTCAGATTTGAACTGCAAGCTCTCACTAACACAGTCTCTAAAAAAAAACACCCCACTGACAGTCTAAAAATGCAAGCAGTTATGTTGCTCTAAAACAATTGCTATCATCTCATCTCTAGGAGGAACAGCCAGCCCCCAATATTTTAGATTACATCAGGGATAAAGTCATAAGGACTGCTGAGAAAATCCATTTCCCCTCCAACCACAGGTGAGCTCATAGCTAAGCTCATAGGGAACAAGAGAGTCCAAAGGAGAAGGCAGATAGCATCACAGTCCCTACATCCAGAAAGTCCCACACCTTTGGCCCTCTGAGCTCTGGCTTCACTACACCCTCATTCTTTCGGAAGGATTATTTCTCTGTCCCTGTTTACCATCACTTACACCATCAGTGGGAAGAGTGTTAAGTTTCAGACCACGTATCTGATTTTTTCTTTAAAGATATTTCTGACAAACACAACCTTGTGAGTTGTTTCTACACACTCCAGGAGCTTTTGTTATGTCCTTAAGGTACAAGCCCCTTTAAAGAGGTTGTGCTTGTTGATGCCTAATGGCATCGGAAAGCTTTATTTAGGTCATGTTTATTCCATAATGATAAACAGTACCAACAGTGTGATTTGTTACTACAAGGACCCTGTTTCTGCCTGTTGCACTGAAAATTGCTCATGTGAGAGAGTAGGAACAACAGTCAGCAGCTTTCTGAGTGACAGGGGACAGACTACCATCGATCCCAGTGGCTAGGGAACTGGGGGACTTTCACAATACCTATGTAGCCCATAGATTAGGGGCTATGTACGCATCATGAATATGTAGCAGTCATGGGTGCATAAATCTAGCCTTCTCAGTGACTGCTTTTAGGATATGGAAAGCTCAGATGGCTTCCTTTCCACTTTCTTTTTGCTGATAGGCAAAGTTCTCATTTCAGCAGGGCTTCATCCTTTAACTGGTTTGGGCAGAAGGATGTGCAACAAGTGTGCTGTTTTAAATATGTACTGGGTTTTTAAATGTGTTTTTAACTGCTTTAATGAGTTAATTGAATTTTTTTTAATTGTACTACAGATTATTTTACCTATTTTCATTTTAATCTACAGTGTAAACTGCTTTGGGTCCCATATTGGGAGAAAAGCAGGAGATTAATGAAATAAATATAGAAGGACATACTGATGAAACAAACAAAACACTGTGGAATTACACAAGTGATGGAAAGAAATTTTGTTGGACTTGAGTCTCAGCAAAAGTAGCATTTCTGCATTTCCTGAAACTTCTTGAGAGAAAACATGTACTTGATCTCAAGCATTCACATATTTTGGAAGCACATATTTTAAACTTTCCAGACTTGAGATGTATGTAATTGAAAGAAATATGCAAAAACCACTTTAGTGAAAAGCCAAAACTTACGCTGATTAGGTAACTTGTGCAAATGAATATGTACGTTACGAAAAACATATTTCAACATTGCATGGAATGTCAGTGTGGGGAAATACACAAAACCTTGCAACTTGATACAAATCAGAGATGGGGAGAAAATGCTGACAAGAATTGAAAAAATTCAACAGAATCAAGACTGAGAGACTTTTATACTCTTACCTTTATCCCTGTTACATTCACAATGGATGTGCCATTTTTCTCTCTGGAGAATCTAGTTATTTTGATAGATAGTAGAGACTGCTCAGCACCGGGAATAGAAAAAATATTTTCAAATATTTGGAAAATAGGGAGTTTTTTGAGTGTCGAGAAACCCTGACAAGAAGAATCCTGGACTGATGAGATTCTTCTCCGTTCAGGACTTATTCTGTGTATGTTTCATATGTAGTTGTTTTGCACAGAAAACAGCTTTCATGGTCTATCTGTATCTCCTAAACTGGAGACTACACAGGGATCTTGAACACATAGCAGTAAAGGGGGCAACAGCTCTAGATTATGTGTTCATAAGTAGTAAAAAAAGGAGACTAGGCTCGATGTGCTTATGGATGGTCCAAGTTCATTCTTTAAAAAAAGGCCATTTTTTAAAAAGAATAAATTTGGACCATCCATAAGCAAGTTGGAACCTAGTCTCCTTTTTTTAAATTGTTTATTATACATGCTTTCTAGTATTTATTCCTGCTTACAGTCATATAGGGACGAGGTGGGGGGGATTCGCCCCCGGCGGCAATGTTTCTGGGGCGTCCTGGCCCGTAGCCACGCCCCACACACCCTGGCCGTGCCCTGGCATGCCTCCACGCACCGCAGCCATGCCCCCACACACAGTGGTCACGCCCCTTGTGCCGTAGCCACGCCACACCACGCCCCCCCCACACACACACACACTCCAAGCTCTGCCACTGCCTGCTTAAGCATTCATAAGGGCTGTGTGGAATTCTAGCTGTTACTGCCCTGGCTAGTCCGAGCTTTGGGGATATTAAAAAATATCCTTTCGATATCATAATTTGGCTTCACTTATCTATTCCCTTCCACGTGCTTGCAAGGCCTCTGGACAAGCACGCGTACAGGCTCGGCCGATTATCGCCGTAATATTCCTAGACAATACAGGCAGGCCAGAAAATAGCCGACTCGCCGCTTTAGGAGACCTCCAGGCAAGTACTCTAATTAGGCATGCACGCAACCTACAAAAGATCCTCTGCCTCGCGCTGGCAGCTTGATGATCGAGCTATACAACGCTCAAGTATTCCGCGTTTGCATACTGGCTACTCTATTGAGAACCTCTGCGATAACTCAATCATTCAGATTCTGATCTTTCGGAGGCTTTGTCTCCAACTCCAAATCTATTGTTTTCCCCCAAGTACGGCATAGCCTGCAGTCACATTCTCCTTATAAAAACCCTTGATTCCGAGACCTTCCTCGGATGGCTCCCGAGTTTCATCCCGCCTTGCTGCCGCTTTGCTTGGCGAGCCTCCCCTCAGCTCCACGTGCTGAGCTACATCGCACCCCAGTCTCGCTCTCCATTTTTCTGGGCTTCAGAACAGGTGAAGTATCACCCAAACCAGCAACCCTTCTAAAAATTCCTCTATATCACTCCAACCTTTATTTCTTTGGCTATCTTGTGTGAGTGTGTCGCATACACTGTTTTGCCTGTGTTTGTAATAAAACATCATTTATTGCTTCAACTTCTGTGTGCTACTTGATTCGACCCGACCCCGTAGACATAGGGTTCAAGATCTCGCTACGTTACCCTGCCTCTCGTAACGCTAAGCAGTGCTCTGAGCTGATTTTCCCCACCTTTAGTTGAGCACATTTTGGTGTCCCTCCTGGGACCCCCAGTACACCGGCTAACATAGCTTACCTCTGGCCAACCCCTCGCCCCAGCGAAACACAGCTTGATGGCACTGGTGCACATCCCACAACTAATGAGTAGTTGAGGGTTTGGGGAGACACTGGGGCATCATCGAGCTGCAGAGGGGGGAAAGACACAACTGTTGGTCTCTTGGACCTCCAATATAATGCATATAGTATAACTGTGCAGGTCTGGCAGGTCAACAGCCCTTCTTTTTGTTCCAGCTGCTTGTTCCACTCTTGTTCCAGTGAGGGTGCCTCCCTATTCTCCCCATCACTAAATAGCCATGGAGGGGCACGCAACCCTGTCAAGCAGCCAGGGAATATGGAAGTCCAGCACAGTATCCTTTTGCTACACAAGCACCAGTGAAATCTCTGTATAGATCAAATCACTGAGTCTGTGTAAAGATACATCTGAGTTTGTTCCATGTAATATTTAAGACATAGCTATATCCATATCTTTAAAAATGACACAGTCCCTGTGAATCTTAATACTCCAGCTGACAAAGGTCAAACCATCAGTGGGGAAAGCAGGAGCCATTGGTACAGTCCCTCAATCCAAATATTATTTACAAATGCAATGCAAACTGAACTACTACCACATGAAAGCATGTGAATCTCACTTATGTTTGAGTACATATGAACAAAAGTTTCTTCGTTGGCACTTTAGTTTCAAACTCTGTGTCTGTGCGTGCGTGTGTCTATGTGTGTCTTAAAAGTTATAAACTCTGTTGTGTGTGGTCATCTATACATATGCTGTAAAGCTGTGAATGACAGATGGACATGGCATGCTGGGCTCAAATGGACTGGGAGGAACACCCCCAATCATCACAGATTTATCTACACTCATTGTCACAAGTGGTGGGAGGGGGAATTTGTCTCATAGAATCATAGAATCATAGAAATGTAGAGTGGGAAGAGACCACACGGGCCATCCAGTCCAACCCCCTGCCATGCAGGAACACCCTCAAAGCACTCCCGACAGATGGCCATCCAGCCTCTGCTTAAAAACCTCCAAAGAAGGAGACTCCACTACACTCCAAGGCAGCATATTCCACTGCCGGACAGCCCTGACTGTCAGGAAGTTCTTCCTCAGGTTCAGGTGGAATCTCCTTTCCTGCAGCTTGAATCCATTGCTCCTTGTCCTGGTCTCTGGAGCGGCAGAAAACAAGCCCTCTCCCTCCTCTACATGGCATCCCTTCAAATATTTAAACATAGCTATCATGTCCCCTCTTAACCTTCTCTTCTGCAGACTGAACATACCCAGCTCTCTAAGTCTATCCTCATAGGGCTTGGCTTCCAGGCCCCTCACCATTTTGGTCGCCCTCCTCTGGACCTGCTCCAGCTTGACCATGTCCTTCTTGAATTGGGGTGCCCAGAACTGGACACAGTATTCAAGATGAGGTCTAACCAAAGCAGAGTAGAGTGGTACCAGTACCTCCCTCGATCTAGACACCATACTCCTATTGATGCAGCCGAGAATTGCATTAGCTTTCTTGGTTGCCGCATCACACTGCTGACTCATGTTCAGCTTGTGGTCTATTAAGACTCCTAGATCCCTCTCACACGTACTGCCATCCAGCCACGTGTCCCCCATCCTATATTTCTGCATTCCATTTTTTCTACCTAAGTGTAGGATCTTACACTTCTCTCTGTTGAATTTCATTTTGTTAGCCTCATGAATCTGCAGATGTGCTAAAGCAACTCCACATTGTATTCTTCTTTCCCCTAATGCTCAACATTTCCAGATATAAAAAAGTCAGCCATCTGAGCCATCTGAATACTTACAGATGGCTCCATTCTAACATCTGTATACCATTAGATTGGAAAGATCTATACATCTGAGCAAATTTAAGCAACTCATTGACTGCAGGGCGAAGAAGGCATGTTATTAAAAGCAACCCTTTAAATCCTGAAAAACCAATCGTGCATCTGTGTACGATCTTCTCAGATAAGTCTCATATGAACTCTTGTTCTTCAGATCCCTTTTCCAAGCTCTTTTCCATAAGCTATAAGAAAAGAGTTCCATTGTGTCAGAGGCCACCAATTTTTGTTCATCAAATAGCATGGAATCCACATTTGTAGTCACTGAAACATTTAAAAACCCAGAGATCTAAATATTACTTGTATTTCTTTTCCATAACAGTCTAAGGACCCAACTAGACACAAGGGTAGGAGACCCATTATTATTGTTTGTTAGTTTGTTCATATAAGCCTACCCAAGCTTTAAGACCTGTGGGAACAGGCTTTCTCTCATTCTCACTACCTTTACCGACAAGTGAGATGAGGACATGCGAGACAATTTTCTTCATGGCTGCTCCCCAGTTGTGGAACTCCTTTCTTTAGGAAGTCCAGTTGGTCCACATCTTGCTGTCTTTCTGTTGGCAGATAAAGACCTTTAAATGTATGGAGGTATTTTATTTTTTTATATATTGTGGCAGATGGAATTTTTAAGGGAAAGAATTGTTTTTCTATTTTATTATGTTTTACATTTTTAAAAGGTATTTTTAGCTTGTATTTTTAACTTTTAAACTGTGTTTTAACTTTTATGTTAATAGTTTCTTAGTTGTGCTTCATTGTTAAATGATGAAAACCTCCTTTAATCCAATGCTGGGAGAAAGGTGGTCTATAAATAAAGCCATTTCCACACGACACTGTTACAGTGCTATTATTCCACTTTCAACATCCTGTGCAGTTCTGGGATTTGTAGTTTACTGAAGCCAAAAAGCACACTTCAAGTGCCTCTATTCTGGGGGAACCTTCCCTCTTGGTTGCTCCAATCAGGTTGCACAGCCCTTTAAAAACCCACCTCTGGTCCTCCTCCTCTGCCATCAGCCACTGTCTGACCAGCTAAGTATGGATCACAGCCCAAGTTCCCAGAACCACAAACCCTCTCCTAATGCCCCCCCCAACAGCCAAGGAACATGATGGGTGAGAGAGAGGAAGTATAGAGTCACCATGCCAACCTACCCCCCTTTTCCTCTCCCTTCCCAGACCTGATTTGGACCCTGGGTATCCATTCCCCACCATGCCCTGGCCCGCTTTCCACACACACACACACACACACACACACACACACACATTTTGATATTTGCAATTTTTCAAATTTTGTGAGGGTCCTGCACCCCCTAACCCTAGTGAATTTGGAGTGCCAACTGTAGTCTGAAAATCAACATACAGCCTATTTTTTAGCACAATTACAGAAATACTAGTCTGGGATTTTGTTTTTATTCTGGTGACCATCCCTCCCTCAGGCACTACACAGAACTTGGTTAACATAAACTCTGACATTGGTATGAGACCCTCAGATCTCATTTCTCACCACTCACAGAGAAAACATATTAAAATTTTAGTAAACCCCATCAGAACAGTGTAAAAGTAAATGGGTATGTTTCCCTCTTTGCTATTTTTGTTCGCAAAACATCTACACTAGTTGTACCTAGGAACAAATTTCTCCATCTTTTGATTCTTTCTATTGCTTTCTTTCCTTATGAATTCTTTATAATATACCCAGGCATCCTAAATGGCTTGCCTTCTTTCTGGTGGAGTTGCAAGGAGTAATGAGGTTGTGATGCTGTGTAGGAATAAATAAAACAGGTGCCATAGCTAAGAAAAGAGAACTATTTGTACTTCAAGCATTTAAAATATTCACACTTCATCCAGTTTTCCAGATCCTTATAAGAAGTTTCAAAAACTGCACTTAAAAATCCTGCTTTATTGAAATCAGAAGCCTGATACATATTCTATCTCAGGAAGCTTTTTCCACACTGGAACCCAGTATTGACTGGTGGGTGCCAGATCAATGGAGTGGTGCATTTCCCTTAGCTTTAATTTTAAAGAAACTATCCAAGATGCTGAGCCCTGTCCCTGAAACACACTGAACACCATGAAAGGCTTGTTTTAAAAGTCTGGATTAAACTCAGCATGGCTTCCTCATCCCACTGATATGGAAGCCATCAGTTGCCACTTGACATTTACACTCTACCACTGCAGACAGACCCACACTTAGCAGAGGTTGTGGTTCCACACTGAAAATCAGAATGGTACCTCCACAGTGAGACAGTGAGAATTAAAATGGACGAGGATCAAAAACATGACTTTGACTTGAATATCATACCTTTCAACCACCCCAATTTAGCAGGGACAGTATTCATTAATCCTCTGTCTTTCCACTTTTGCTGCTGCTTTTAAAATGTCCCAGTTCTTCTCTTTTAGTCCTATTGCACCCTTTCTCATCAGCTTACTTCCACCACTGCAAACTAATTTCAAAGTGCAAAAGTAGTTTGCACAGAATTAACTTTGTGAAAAGAATGGAGAGGAGGGTGTGGAATGTTGCTCTTCCCTGCTGGCTCAGGCAAGGGGGAACTGCTGCAGCCTGTCCTAGCTTGTGCATTTCTTCTTCATTAATAACTTTTGCCATCTTGACCACACTCTGATGTTGCTCGGCCACATGTCCCTGTTTTCATCTGTGAAATGTCCCCGGGTATGGACTATGAGCATTTTCCAAGGCAGCATGAACTAGCTAAATAGATACGCTTCATTTGATGAAGTCAGTGTGTTCCTAGGCATTACTTCTTTAACAGAACATTTGGTACCAGAGGCAGAAATAGCATGAAAAGAACTGGGATAGGTTCCTACACCACAGAAAAGAATGGTTCAACATGCTCAAAAAAATTTTTATTCAAAACTAACAACATGTGTATGTAAAATGAAACAACAAGGTCATATAAGCCTTGAATAAGTAAACAAAAATATTTTGCTTTAGAAATGCAGAGAAACCATCCACACAAAATCATTTCCCAAGCAACTTTCAAAGCATCGATCATGATCAGGAACTGTGTAAAAATCATTGTGGTCTGATCCAGAGGGGAAAGTATTGGAAGAATTACTCATTCTTGGGCCATTTCTGCACGAGGTGAGGGAATCACCCCGTGATGCTACTCACCGGACTTTTGGGCTCCCCAGTCCAGTCCACCCTGCTCCGGAGCAGTGCATGGCCGCCACTCTGCACTGCTCCGGGGACTGAAATGGGGGCTTCCGGTCGGTCAAGGCTCTCGACCAACCGCTGAAGCTCGCCAGCCTAAAGCCTGCCCCCAGCAGATCGCAGGCTCGTACCAATGCGAGCCTGTGAATCTGCGCTCCATGCTTTTGAAAGACCTGGTTTTAGCGGTCTTTCAAAAGCACGCTGGACGACCACTTGGGGTCGTTCCGCAGCGGGCTGGGGTGTGGATCTACGTTAAGTAGGTCTGACCCAGTCCACTCCCAGGTGCAGACGTCCTCCCTAGAGGATGCTCTGCACCGTTTTAAAAACCCTGTGTGGAAATGGCCTTGGCTGCTAAGACAAAGGGTATGAAGATTCACATGCCAAGGCAGCATGAGGTTTAGCCAACTGATGGTGTATGCTTGTTGTGAATGTTCATTCTCCTCTTTTCTTGTTTACTATACAGTGGGCCCTCCACTTTCACAAGGGCTCAGGGCACAGAACCGTCACAAAAGTGGAAAAATAATGAATAACTCCTTGTGCAATAGCCCTCCCCTTCTCTTCCAGGGCTTCGCACTTCCATGCCCTTGCCTTTTGCACACTGGGGCCTGAGGCAAGGGAATGGGAGGAGGGAGTTCCAGAGGGGAAAAGCAGTGTGCACACAAGTGCCTCTCCCTAACATTCATTTGCCTTTTGCTTTGTCATGCATTCTCAGTGCTGGGGCCAGAGGCAAGGGAATGGGAGGGGGAAAGGAATGTACACTCATACCTCCCCCACCCTATTTCCTTGCCTTTTTTCCAGACACTTGCCTTCCTTCTCTGCACCCAGCAAAAGGCAAGAGAATAGGAGGAGGGAGGAGAATGGAGGGGAATGGCACACAAGCATCATGAATAATCAGATTCTCAAAGGTTAACCCTGCAAATGTGGAGGGAAGACTGTATTCTAAGTCTCTTTTTAAAACAGCATAAAGTTTCATGGCATTTATTGTGTGAAGCCCAAGTACCACAGCAGGATAGCAAGGGCTACAGAATAAAGAAGATAGTGCAAGACACTGAGAAAGAAATGAGTGAGAATTTCATTTTCGTTCCTATGAATTTACCAAAATACACATGATTTCTTTACAGTTGAGATATAAAGAACTTGAAATTTAAGAAAATGGAATGAGGGAGAAAGAGAAATTGACAAGAGGAGGGCGACCAAAATGGTGAAGGGTCTGGAAGCCATGACTTATGAGGAGCACTTAGGGAGCTAGGTGTGTTGAGTCTGCAGAAGAGAAGGTTAAGAGAGGACATGATAGCCATGTTTAAATATTTGAAGGGATGTCATATCGAGGAGAGAGCAGGCTTGTTTTCTGCTGCCCCAGAGACTAGGACACAAAACAATGGATTCAAACTGCAGGAAAAGAGATTCCACTTAAACCTCAGGAAGAACTTCCTGATGGTCAGAGCTGTCCGGCAGTGGAATAGGCTGCCTCAGAATGTGGTGGAGTCTCCTTCTTTGGAGGCTTTTAAGCAGAGGCTAGATGGCCATCTGTCAGGAGTACTTTGAGATGTATTCCCGCATAGCAGGGGGTTGGACTGGATGGCCCTATGGTCACTTCCAACTCTATGATTCTATGAGATTTGCCCCTGCATCCCCAGAGCTTTAAGCGCTTGACTCTTAAGTGGCTGGTTTGAATCCTCATGCACTCAATTACGTGAGCATTAAATCAGAGTTGTCCCTCCCCCCTCTTTTTTTTAAAGAAAGTCTCCTCACATTTAACACATATATAACAGGTAGGTACAACATGGTCCTCTCTATGTTGGGAACAGCTTTAGCTATTGAATTCACCCAACACAAACTGTTAGAAACTTCATTTCAGATCATTTTCAAAGAATTTTCCAACATTCACAAATCGCATATTTAAGACAGAAAGAACTTAAATGTGAATGCAAGAGGAACCAAAATTAACAGATTCTTGTGTCCCTAAATACAGCTGTAAACTTGGGCCATTTCCGCACTAAACCATTACAGTGCTATCATTCCACTTTCAACATCCTATGGAATCCTGGAGTTTGCAGTTTAGGGAGGGGCCTTTAGAGTTCTCGGCCCAAGAGCTCTTTGGCCTCAAGAAACTACAAAACCCCAGAATTCCACAGGAGGTTGAAAATGGAATAATAGCACTATAACAGTGTAGGGTAGAAATGGCTTAGACCTGTGTGCCAGATTTAAGAAAATTCTTGTACCCGGGTACAAATCAATACAGATAGAGAGATTCTCACAACCATTTGAACATGTGCACATATAGTGTGACTACAAGGTGAGTGTAACAGGGGAACACCACAAGATTCTAGTTACAACATGGTCCTCTATATGTTGGAAACAGGTGTACCTAATGAATTTGTCTGGTGCAAATGGGGGAGAATTTCATTTTTGTTTGTTTTTGCAGAATTTACTGAAATCCATAAATTTAAGGTTTAAAAAATAGAATACAGGGGACTCCAAAACTGTCTATACACAAACACTGGTCTGAATTCTATTGTTTGTCTCTGTTAGAATAGCATTTTGTTGTTGTGTGTCTTCAAGTCATTTCTGGCTTACAGTAACCCTCTCATGGAATTTTCTTGACAACCCTCTCATGGAGTTTTCTTTATTCAGGAAGTTGGCTATTGTCTTCCTCTAAAACTAAGGAAGTAGGCCTTGCCCAAGGCCACCCAGTAAGTTTCCAAAGCTGAGGAAGGATTCATACCCCAGGCTGTCAGAGTCCTAGTCCAACACTCAACCATGATGGCTTTCAATAGAATAGACCCATAGAATTAATGGGAATTACCCATATGTTGACTTGCTACCAAAAAAAAATTGGTCCAACAGGTTAGTCTATCTAGTTGTGACTCACCGATAGGACTCAGGCTATTCTATCTGGTGCACAACCATACAGTATCAATCCATCCATATGACTGACTCACTAAAGGACTGTCATTTTCAGAAAGCAGTGTACACCCACCAGTTCAGAGCTGGCCCTGCCATGACACCACTCGAGGTGGGGAGAGAAGATGAACATAGTGGTTGGTGATGTCTAAATGATTTAGCGAGATATTTTTCAAAGTTTGGGCTCCCTTTCAGACAGGAAAATATCAGGGGCCAGTCTTACACAACTGAAATAAAAGTACAGAAAAGAAAAGAAAGCTGAGCTGCTATTTTACCTTTTTTTAAAAACAGCCTAATATTCAACTGATGATGCAGAGAGCAACACTGCAAATGTTTCAGAAATGTCTCATACGTTGGTGGATTTTTCTGAGAGCATTTCTGCAACCTTTTCCCAAGGACCCTTGCATTTCTCGCTTGTCTGAACACATATTCAAGAAATATGGGTGACTTGGCAAACAACTACTTTACATGAGCTGTCCGACAAAATTGTAGCAGCATAAGCCAAATGACAGTTTTGACATGGTGCTGATGCAGTAATGTCCTCCCCTGATGCAGAAGATATGAAAGCGCTCCTCATGCTTGATAGCTCGGGATTCAGCAATACATTAACACTGACAGTCTGAGAATTGGTGCTTATGTCGGCAGAGTGCTTTTTCATGATTAGGTTATGAATCACATTTCAGAATCAGTTTTACAGGTGTAAATGACAACTTCAGATATTTATTTCCTTGTCTGTGATATGAGCTGTAACTACTACAATGACACTATTTTTTAAAAAAATGTTAGCTTGATTTTTTTCCTTTGATCTATTTCAGTGGTTCTTAACCTTTTCTTTATTGGAGACCCCCAGTGAATATAATTTGCTGCCAGGGCCCCCCAAGACTTAATTCAAAATGTAAATATTTAAATATTTATTTATTTATTGAAGGCTTCTGGATACTAGGATGCAAATCACTAATCAGACACTGGATGACCTTGGGCAAATCCCTGTTGCTGCCACAGCTGTTGGTATCCGGCATCAGGGCTTCGAGGACCCCCTGTGAGGGCTCCATAGACCTCGAGGAGTCTCTAGACTCCAAGTTAAGTACCACTGATTTATTCTCTAGCCCCTTTAGCCCCTTCTCCCTGCCCCAAATACTGGCATCTGTGACCCAAATTAGCAACTGCTGCCTGCTGTATGTTTTTTGAACGATTTGTAGCAAACCCAGGGGATGACTGACATCAAGGACAGAGATGGACTTTATTCATTGTGATTGTGAGGCAAAAGGAATGGCAGATAGAGGTGGCAGGGGTAAAGGTAGGCATCCATAAACACACAGGCAGATTCACAGAGGCAGTAACAATATTAACATTCAACTGTTCCAGCCTCACAAATGAGGACAAATAATTTTCACAGTATCCTCCTCATTGTGGAGAAAATGAATATTTCTGCACAGTTTTCCTCCCAAGTGTTTCAGGAAGTTATACTGTGCAATTTTTTTTCTTGAGAATTATAGGCACAAAATATACTGTTTCTATGACAGCCAAATATATTTTTGTGCAAAATTGCTATGAGTTTCCTATGAAACAATTCACAACAAAACCATGTGGCTATTTTAAGTGCACACCTGTTGGTTTTTGTACGGGATTTTTGTTGTGCAAGATTCCTGGGTGTTGCATAGAAAACGGCAAAAGTGCTGTTTTTGCACAAGATTTCTTTTTGTGTGCAATTGCTATTTTGCACAAAAAACAGGAATCCTTGGGTATCTTCTCCAAGACATTATGTATATGCAAATATTCCAAAATCTGAAACGTGGAATACTTCTGGTCCCAAAATTTTAGATAAGGGAGGTTCAACCTGTATTTGGTAAGTTTCAGATTTAAATCATGGAAAAGTTATTTTGAAGGTTCCAAACTCCCAGAATGTCTCAAGTGAGACAGCCAGTAACTGTAACGGCTACTTTTAAAAGTTCAGGCTGTCCAAAGTCCACATGCAAGTTACTGAGTTTGGTTTTCCTCTTTAAATTACATTTGCATGGCAGATTCCTTTACAGCTAGTGATTTGTCTTCATATAAAATTCCCATCTTGAAAATGCCAGTTCTCCCATAGAGCCTGCGGGCCTTCCCTTGATTTTAAAGAAACTGTAAAAGTTTCCTGTGTGAAGAGCTGGGATCGATGAATGGGATCTTCATAGTCTTCCAATGCAGGCTGCAAATCCCTTCAAGAGCTGTATGAAACCATCACAGTAATGGATCAGATCAGAAAACATAACCCAAGCAAAGAAGAGTCAACAGCGATTTGTTGCTTAGGTGATGCTGGTGCTTCACAGGGCTCTCCTCGGGAGCCAGTGATCAGGAGAGCAACTTCATGGTGGATGTTTCAGACAAATTGGCTTTCATAAGATAGATATATTCACAACATGAAAATAATTTTTTAAACCAGATATTTAGCCTAGAATATGTTCTTTCTGTTTCTTGAGGGATCTACAGCACCCTATAAGTTTGCCAAAATATCCTCATTAATGAGGAAAATATGGTTTTGCTTGAAGGCAAGTTAATTCTTGTTGGAATGAGTGAGAAATCAAAAAATGTGCAGAAGGTGCTAGGTATCAAAGTAATGTTTACATTTGCAAGTCCTTCATGCAGATATTTAGCCCAGAATTTGTTCTTTCTGTTTCTTGAGGGATCTACAGCACCCTATAAGTTTGCCAAAATATTTACAAAACTGTTTTTTTTTAAAAAAAAAAAAAAAAGGAAAGAAAAGAAAACCAAAAGTATATATATTTTCTTTACTTTGAATCTTACATAGCAGAACTGCTCCCCACCCCAAAGTTTCTCACTGTACGTCAAACTTACTGGAGTGGCTGTAGGAGTCATTGTGACCCCAAAGTCATTAGCGAATGATAGAAAGCAGCTTTCATCTCAGTGGGTGGCAAAACCTAATGACTATTCTCAATATAGTATTTTTACATAAGTTCGTGTTAGCAAGCTTTTTATGCCTATACTCAATAATTGCTACTTTGCATTATGGTGGCTTCCTCTTTGCTTGTTT
Organism: Cyclura pinguis; assembly: GCA_030412105.1. Lineage (NCBI taxonomy): Eukaryota > Metazoa > Chordata > Lepidosauria > Squamata > Iguanidae > Cyclura > Cyclura pinguis. The sequence continues at coordinate 92,384,206 of CM059600.1, read as the reverse complement.
TAACACACCTACTTTCTTCCTACATCACCCTGCAGCCATTTTTAGTTTTCCTTTGTTTTCTCCATCAGGCTATGTATTTGATTATGTACAAGTAGTTTGTAAGCAGAGGTATTCTTAGCTGTTTTACCATGCAAACTAAGCATGCTGTTTTCTCTGCTAGATCCTGTAGGGTGGACATGGAACCTATTGTTATTCAGTTTCTGCTTGGCCAATTTGATTACTCTGCTTTGAAAATTTCATTACTCTGCTTCGGAGATCCAGTTCTATCTCTCACATTTCTCAGCAAGAGGAGCACATTTCTCTGTTTACTGAAAGATCTTTGCCAACTGTTTCACGGGATGTTGCTCTCAACACTTCTGGGGCACAAGTATCACTGGTCTCCTTCAAAATAATAAAGTCTTCAAATCTGGTTATCCATTTCAGTGCATGACTATCAAAGAGACAAGGTTGCGTCGTAAGGTTTTCTCACCAATGTTCTTGTGCCGTGACATGCCCTCCAACATTTCACAGGTGGAAACCAAGACACACGTGGCCAAACAATATAAGAGTGTGATCAAGATGGCAAAAGTTATTGAGGAAGAACAGACAAACTAGGAGAGGATGCAGCAGTTTTACATGGGTCTTCTGGGACAGGCAAGTTTCTGCCACCTTCTCTGTTCTACCCACTGCTGAGTAAATTGAGTGCAAAGTCTTTTTACAATTTGAACTCAGTTTACAATAACTGAAGTAAGCCAAGGACAAAGAGAGAAAGTGGTAAGAGGAAAAAGAAACTGTTTCATTTTTAAAGCAGCTGAAAAAGTGGGAGGGCAGAGGAATAACTGGGACCATTCCTCCAAAGTGGGGCAAACAGGGTATGTAATATTTTCTACAATGCATAGATGTTACTATAGATAAACAATTAATGCTAATCAAAGGAGGATATCCAGTAAATACAGTACACACTACCAACATCTAGTATTTCATAAAATTCTTCCCAAGTTTTAATTTCAGAAGATATGTGATGCAGACATATATGTATCCAGGCAGCTCAAAACCTGGATCAGACAGTGGCTAAGACACCAACAATAACTGATAACTAACTTTTCTTCAGCAAGGATTAGCTAAGAAAAAGAAGACTCAGGTTGGTATTGGGCAGGGAATAGAGGATGGACCAGAATTTTTTCAGAGCTTCTTGCCCACTCACTAGCTAGTCACTAGTCAATAGAACTGCAGTATTGTTGGCTTTCAAGAAGATTTAATATTTGCAAGTAGCATGACAAAGAATGGAAAGGCTACAATTCTCCTTTTTTTTCAATGTGAAAAAATGCAGCAATTGAACATAGCTACAGTTAAACAAGACGATAAGTATGAAAATATTAAGAACAAATAATTGAAACAATATGTGATGTATTAAATGGAGAAGGGAGTAGCCCAATGTGATAATACCAAAAATGTATAATAATATACAAACTTCAATTAAAAAAAGGCCAGATACAACATGAGTAACAAACCAATAAGCAAAGATTAAGCAGGCAAATGAAAGCAACTTCAAACTAGTACCACAATATCAATAATATACCCCATACAAATGATAAATAAATAAGCTAATGCAGACCTAAATAGAATATCAGCTACTCTTAATATAGGTTGAAGAAATGCATAGTAAACCACTGCCAAACTCTATGGAAACAAATGGTACATTCTATGAATTATTCTATGAGTAATTCAAACCATAAGAAAATGATTTATTATAATTAAACTAAAAGTAGCATTTATAACGGAGACCATATGGTTTAGACATATGCTTCCAAACACATAAATTGGTGAGTGGCAATGGTTGATTGGTTGTTCGGTGAGTTTTCTAATATGGAGGGTGTGAGCTTGTTATGTGACTGCATTTGGGGAAGCAGGATAACCTGTAATGAAATGAATGCTCCAAACTCCTTCCTCCTACCACATCGGCTTTTGGTCTGGGATGCTGGAGGCAGTGGCAGGGGCTGCCTGCCTTTGGGAGGGAGTCGGGGCCCTTGAACTTTCATCTGCACACACTTCTGAGTCATGGGACAAGGAGGAAAGTAGGAAGAAAAGGGCAACATTGCTTGACAAGAAGACTGGCAGGTAGCAGGGCACCAATACACACTTTGAGATTGGCCCTGGGAATCGGACACTTGCCGTGCACAAACCTGCACTTCTTTGCTTTAAGTCACATTTTTAACAGTGGTCCTGTTTCAGCCCCTCATGCATGCCCTGTCTTTATTTCCTAGTGAATGGACAAAGGCATCTTATCCAAACAGCCATAAGTCTAGCAGTGATCAGACTGTGGGTAAGGTCTGTATAAACGGTCAAGTAGCTTGGGGCATCAAGAGAGGCAGCCCTGAAGTAGAAAGGCTGCCACTCATAAAGGGGAAGAAACTATTTCTATGAGTAACCCAGTGCTGAGGAATCACAGCAGCAACATGCTTCACGTAACTGATTTTCTTTGTTCTGCTCCCACAGCTGTAAAATGTGGCGATCCTGTACAGACTGTTCAGGTAGCATGTGCTATGTTGGCATGGTCTGGGAGATTTCTGTTGGCATTAATAGTAATCTAGAATCATGACTATTGCTGTGTATTTACAGCAGGGGTACAGCTTTGGGGGAGGGGCAAAATGAGAGCATTGTTTCCCTAAGGGAAATTATTGTTAATTCCTCAAATTTCTACCATTGCAGAGGAAGAAGCACTGAAAATGAGTCAGGTGTAAAACTCTTCTGTTTGCTTTGTTTACACTCCCATGGTAACCTTCCCTGCCCCTTTTCTTTAGATGCCAAAATAGTATTTCTAAATGCTCAAGTTAAGTTTTAAGTCATTGCAATGCTAGAAAATTGGCGACTGAAGGACAGTTAATTGAGGAGGCAGAGTTATCACGGAGAGCCATTGCCTTCATTTTGCTCCCCCCAAATACAGCCTGGATTTATACATGTGAAACTATTATGTTATAGGTTTAACAACCCCATATTTCTTTAAATTTTTTCCAAAAACAAAAAAACTGTAGAGTAGTGTTGTGTTACCCTGATTTCTGGGGGTCCCAGGAGGGACACCTAAATGTGCTCAAACAATGGGGAGGGAATTAGCACAGAGCACAAGTTTGCAGTGCGAGAGGCAGGGTAACATAGCGAGATCTTGAATCCTATGTCTACAGGGTCAGACCGAGTCAATGATGAGGCAGATGTTGAAATAATTGTTTTATTGAAACACAATCAAACATGTGTATGCAACACACTCACACAAGGAACTATAGAAATAAAGGTAGGAGTGGGATAAAGGGATTTTTAGAGGAGGTTTGGTATGGGAAATACTATACCTGTCCTGAAGCCCGGTTAAAAGCAAAGAAGCTGGGGAGCGTGGATTCTCAGCACATGGGGCTGAGGGGAAGGCTTGCTGGACAAAGCGACAGCAAGGCGGGATGGAAGCCAAAAGCGATCCGAGAAGCGCTCAAAGTCAGGGGTTCTTATCAGGAAAATTGTGGCCACAGGCTAGTCCATATGTTATTGCCCTGGCTAGTCCGAGCTTTGGGGATATTAAAAGATATCCTTTTGATATCATAATTTGGCTTCACCTATCTATTCCCTTCCACGTGCTTGCGAGGCCCCCGGACAAGCACGCGTACAGGCTCAGCCGATTATCGCCGTAATATTCCTAGACAATACAGGCAGGCCAGAAAATAGCCGACTCGCCACTTCCAGACCTCCAGACAAGTACTCTAATTAGGTATGCATGCAACCTACAAAAGATCCTCTGTCCCACGCTGGCAGCTTGATGGGTAAACTATGCAATACCCAAGTACTCTGCGTTTGCATACTGGCTACTCTATTGAGAACCTCTGCGATAACTCAATCATTCAGATTCTGACCTTTTGGAGGCTTTGTCTCCAACTCCAAATCTATTGTTTTCCCCCAAGTACGGCATAGCCTGCAGTCACAATTCTCCTTATAAAAACCCTTGATTCCGAGACCTTCCTCGGAACGCTCCCGAGTTTCATCCCGCCTTGCTGCCGCTTTGCTTGGCGAGCCTCCCCTCAGCTCCACGTGCTGAGCTACATCGCAGCCCAGCCTCGCTCTCTATTTTTCTGGGCTTCAGGACAGGTGAAGTATCACCCAAACCAGCAACTCCTCTAAAAATCCCTCTATACCACTCAAACCTTTATTTCTTTAGTTATCTTGTGTGAGTGTGTCGCATACACTGTTTTGCCTGTGTTTGTAATAAACATCATTTATTGCTTCAACTTCTGTGTGCTCCTTGACTTGACCCCGTAGACCCCGTAGTTCAAGATCTCGCTACGTTACCCTGCCTCTCGTAACGCTAAGCAGTGCTCTGAGCTAATTTTCTCCACCTTTAGTTGAGCACATTTTGGTGTCCCTCCCGGGACCCCCAGTACATAGGGTGACACGTACTTGGGGAAAACAATGAGTTTGGGGCTGGAGACAAAGCCTCCGAAAGGTCAGTACTTTAGATGATTGAGTTATAGCTGGATTGTCAATAGAGTAGCCAGTATGGAAACGCAGAGTGCTTGAGCGTTGTATAGTCCGCTCATCAAGCTGCCTGCGCGGGGCAGAGGATCTTTTTGTAAGTAGCGTGCATACATAATGTGGTACTTGCCTTGAGGTCTCCTGAAGCAATGACTGGCCTGCCTAGATCGGGATTTGAATGGTTCGGCTATTGTCGGCCGCGCCTGTGTGCGTGCTTGTCCGGGGGGCTCGCAAGTACATGGAGAGGAATGGGTACAGAAGGCCAAATTATTGATATCAAATGATATCTTAATATCCCACAAGCTCGGGCTAGAAACAGCAGTAACAGTTGTATGTAGGTTTTTGTACTTTATGTTATGGGGTATTGTTGATCCAAATGACAAATGTGAAACTACTTTTTTCTGGAAAAGGGAGTCTTAATAAAAGCATGATTCTTTTATTTGCATATAGAGTCATGCTTAATAACTTTCACCTGGGATTTTATCTGTATGGATTTCATGAGGTAGATTTGACCTTGATACTGAATTAGTACAACCAGTTCTTTCACCACCATAGCATTAAGAATACCAAACTGAATTCTCTCTTGCTGTTTTAGAACAATTCCACGGCAACTGATGGAAAGCAACTGATTAACGTGAAATAAAATATTAACAATTAATGAGCTGCAGGTGCTTGTTCTAGAAAAATGTGGGGAAATTGTATACAGCCCCTCTAACTTTCTCCTTGGTATTTCTCAAATTATGGTTTCGGCCTGGCACCTAAATAGATTTGGTGACATTTCTCAGATCAATAGGCAATTTCAACAATTGACCCCGAAAGATGGAAAATGTTAAATCTCTAACATCAGAAGAACCAGGTCAGTCATAACATTTGCGTTTTTAAGCAATTACTCTTTTTTAAAAATGAATTTGATTCTTTGCTTTAAATATTATTCTAGCCCAGCTTCAAAGTGACCTCCTGAGGTAACAGTTCATCTAATTCCTAGCAGAGAACAATTTCCGAAAACCTCATAATTAGGCCTCTAAACATTAAAGAGATTGCTTCATTTCCCTAGGTGCCAGCGTGACTGGAATACGTTGTCCTTCTGTGCCTTTGTTTGAACACTAAAAAGGTGGTAGGTTTATTAATTAAAACAGTGGTGTACGAGAGATTTTGAAATGAAGAAGGACCTCATTTCTTCCAGATCTCTGCTCTGCTTTTTTTGTATTTAAGGTATTTGAAAATCCCTCCACCCCTTTATTTGAATATGAAGAGTGGAAAGACCTTCCATTTTTTTTCACGTGTAATTCCCTGTGTTTAATGTTTGAAAGTTAAAGTGAAACTTCTTTTCATAAACATATAGTTGAAGTTAAACAATCAAAGTCAGCTCCACAAATCATGCACTCCATGTTTTAACCTGTATCTTGCCTTCCTCTGTCTTATCAAAACTAAAAAAAGATAAGAAAAGCATAAAATCATACACTCAGTGGTGTGGGATCTGAGGATCACTTTCTCCCATATGAGCCCCAGCCCACATCTAAGGATGGATACCTCAGTCTATAGCAATTTTGCACGTATTTGCTCTATCCAGTTTTCACCCATTTACCATTTTATTTTCTAAACCACTGGCATCTGAAACTATTTTCACACACGTTGTACATATTTTTTTTTCAAAGAAATGCATTTTGTACAAAGGGTTCCCTAACACACACACATTTTCTTTTATGCACAATTTTCTTTCATTGTTGATATATGCATTTTGACGCATGCCTTTTTTAGTGTAAAATTGCATCACAAAATTTGGACAAAAGCCCGCTTTGAAGAACTCTGTCTGCACATTAATCTAAGAAGTGCAAGTTAGGTTGGTTCACTTAAAAATGTCAACCAAACTAAATTCTTTCCGATACTTACTAGAATCCCTGGTTCAGCAGTAAAAACCCGGGTGGGATTTTAAAAGTGATGTAATTCCCCTCTTCCCCCATTATGGCAACATGTATGTGGAATGCCTTCCACAAGGAGTCTCACCAGGCACTAAATGTGATGGCTTCCCAGTACCAGGTAACCAACAGGTTTTTCTAAGCCTTCCTACAATGAGATTGATTTTAGTGGATTACCATATTAGTTCTTACTTGATCTCTCCTGCTTTTCTGTATTTTAATACTGATTTTTTTTAATTATGCACAATTTCTTTTTTTTCCTTTTCTTTTTTTAATATTGTAAGTTGTTTAGGAAGGGTTTTTTTTCAAATTAACAGCAGCATAGAAACATTAGAATGGATGGATGGATGGATAATAAAGTAAGCTATTGTCTTAAAATTGGTGAAATAGTGTAGAGAGAGAAAATGCTCCTGACAACTGATCAGCAATCAAATAAAATAACCCATGGGCAGCAATGAGATACAAATATACAAACGGAGGTCAACAAGTTTAGAACTGATGCTCAGAAGGAGAGTGAGCAAGGACTGACTAACTGACAAAGCACTGATTGGTGCTCAACCTAAATCCTATGAGTTTTGTTGGCAATGAAATTCAGACGAAAGAGAGCCAAAAAGCACATTCGGGCATGGTGTCATGGACTCCTTCTTCCTTTTTCCCCCTCCTCCTCCTTCCTTCCTGATCCTTTTGCTGTTCATCATGCCATTCTCCACCACAGCAGCCCACCATCAAAGAATGAAAAACTCAAGCAAGGAAAGTAGAGAAGGTGATGAATGTGTGCTGGGCAGTGAAACAAACAAAACCACTATTCCCCCATAGTATTCCTCAGGCAAAGGCATAAAATTACCACTAAAATGACCCTGGAAGAAGAAATTTAAACTATCTGGACTTAATCTGGACTTAAACTGTCATTTAAAAAAATGCAATGGATGTAACTAAATACCATGGCTTTGGTTCCATCCTCTGATAATAAGAGACTTCAAATGACTAAAAATTGAATACTAATGAATTTAAGCTTTGGCTGAATTGTGGGCCAACCTTGTACAACAGCTAGAGAAGCTAATCTTGGTACTAACTCACAGAGACTGCATTTTTTCCTTTTAAGAGGAAGGTAGGTTTCCTGTTTTTGTAGTAACGCTGAAAGGTGCAATTAACTACTATGTGTCATTGTGTCAAAGTGACATACATAACTCCGTATTATTTTGAGTGATTCATAATGTTATAAAAATACTTTGCATCTGAAACACAAAACATGTTTCATCAATGGAACTCTGATCTCTATAAATACAGGCACAACATATCATTTGAACTGTACACTGTGCCAAAGATAGGAGTTGTTTTAATAACCTCCAGAACAGAGAGGGACAAAACTCACAAATGAAGTCATGCAAAAATGACACAGAAGAGCACTGGTGACCTTCCTTCCTCTACAATCCTTGGAACTTCCAAAAAATTCTTACCAGATTATTTCCTAGCCCTCCAGAACAGTCTAGTCATGCTAGTGGAAAGGTACAGGAAACAGTCAGGTCAAAATGGCTTCTACATTGCTGTGCTTGGAGGGGAAGAAAATAGCATGTGCTTGGAGGGGCAGAAAATAGCAGATCCACTGGCCATTTAGATGCCTGCCCCTGAGGCTCTGGAATCCATTTCACAAGTTTTGTTTTTTACTGATGCCTGTTGAAATAAATTGGTAAATATAAGAAAGAATCCCTAAAAGAAAAGCAATTTTAAAAAAGACACATTCACATCAGTTTCCTTATCCAGCTATTAATTTTATCTTCTAAGCCCTAGAAATATTTACTGTATTTTTTGTTGTTGTTGTTGTGTGCTTCAAGTTGTTTCTGCCTTATTGTGATCTTAAGGCAAACCTAACATGGGATTTTCTGGGAAAGATTTGTTTAGAGGGGGGATTGTCTTTGTCTTCCTCTGAGAGAATGTGACTTGCCCAAGGTCACCCAGTGGGTTTCCATGGCCGAGCAGGATTTGAACTCTGGTCTCCAGAGAAGTAGCCCAATGTTCAAACCACCATATCACAGCGGCTTTACCATAATTCCTAGGACACCTGAATGTCGAACAAGTTTAAGTTAGTTTCAGAATGGTGGATTATGCTTGACAGGACATTTTAGGCTGCAGGGTAGAGGGGGACAACTTGTGACCCTCCAGAGGTGTTGTTGGATAGCAACTCCCATCAGCCCAAGCCAGCTAATTGTGGGTATAAAGGGAGTTGTAGCACAGCCATATTTACAGGCCCGTGCATGGTCGACACTGTTATGGATGAAATGTGTGGGAATTAATGGCCGGCAGACACAGACGGGTTGGCTTTCGTTAGCTTAAAACAAAGTTGCTCACTGAGAAGCTCATGATTTTGTAAAGGCATTCAGAAATAAGAATCTGGCTATTAAAGGAAGGCACCCAAAAAAAAAAAAAGGCAAACAGGAAAATCAGTGTCTACATCTTGGGATAATTGTCAGCCATTGTTTCTCTCCATACACACCTGTCTTAAGATCCTCAGGGGAAGACTTTCTCTTGGTCCCACTACCATCATAGGTCCATTTGGTGAGGACACAGGAGAGAGCCTTCTCAGTTGCTGCCTCCCTTCTGCAGAATTTCCTTCCACAGGAGGCCATCCTAGCCCAGGCCCTTGTTACTGCCCTGGCTAGCCTGAGTTTTGGGGATATAAAAAGATATCTATTGATATCACTAATTCGGCTTCACATATCTCTTCCACGTGCTTGCGAGGCCCCCGGACAAGTACGCATACAGGCTCGGCCGATTATCGCCGTAATATTCCTAGACAAGACAGGCAGGCCAGAAAATAGCCGACTCGCCGCTTTAGGAGACCTCAAGGCAAGTACCTCCATTAGGTATGCAAGCAACTCTGAAAAGATCCTCTGCCCCACGCTGGCAGCTTGATGATCGAGCTATACAACGCTCAAGTATTCCACGTTTGCATACCGGCTACTCTATTGATAAATTCGGCTCTAATTCAATCATTCAAATTCTGATCTTTCGGAGGCTTTGTCTCCAACTCCAAATCTATTGTTTTCCCAAAGTCCGACCTAGCCTGCGGTCACAATTCTCCTTACAAAAACCCCTGACTTTGAGCACTTCCTTGGATTGCTCCCGAGTTCCAGACTACCTTGCTGCTGCTTTGCTTGGCGAGCTTCCCCTCAGTTCCACGTGCTGAGATACATCAAACCCCAGCTTCACTCTCCATTTTCTTCTGGACTTCAGGACAGGTTTTGTATCACCCGAACCAAATATCCCTCTAAAAATACTGCTATCTTACTCACACCTTTATTTTCCTTAGTTATCTGTGTGTTTATGTTGCATACATTGTGTGCCTGTATTTAATAAAGACTATTCATTATTTTCCAACCGGTTTGCTTCTTGACTTGGCCTGACCCCGTAGATACTGGGTTGCAAGATCCTGCTAAGTTACCCTGCCTCTCATATTGCCAACTTGTGCTCACCTCCTCTCATGTTTCTGGAATCTTCCAGCTCCAAAGGATCAAATTCAAAGTTCTCTGTAAGGGTTATAAAAGCTCTTCCTCAAAACAGTTATAATAAACAACAATAGGCTGTGTCAAGGTCAGAGACCCAGGTGGCAAGCCAGCCCAGAGAAGGGAGAGAGAGAGATGGCAGAGTCCCACTGGGAGGAGTCAAAGCAAGCAATTACTCATAGACAGTCAATTTACCTAAGCCTGAGTGACAAGTGAAAGCCATAGTCAGAGTCCAAAATCCAGGGGTCAGGAGCCAAGAGATCAATCCAAGGTATCAAGAGCCGGGTGCTGGAAGCAAGGAAAGAGCTTGTAGAAAGTTTGCCACAAGCAAAGGAAAGCTTCCAGGCAGGCAGTTATACAGGCCAGGCACAGGTGTGGCCAGTCACCGCTTCTTGACTTAATCAAGGAAGCCTCCCTTTGCTCAGCTCTCTTGAGTCTCCGCCTTGTTTGTGGGCTGATTGACGCAGGCTCCAGGCATCCTCGGGATCACAGCTGGATCCCTGTTGCCCTAAAGGAGCAGGCAGAGGAACGTCCGAGCCTGCTTGGTCCATGGCAGCAGGGGGAGCTCTTGAGCTGCAGGACTCATCTCCAGCCAGAGCCACAGGGACCAACAGCTGCTGCTCGTCATCTCCACCCTGAGCAACAGGAACCAACAGTTGCTGCTTGTAATCAGCAGCTCTCACAGGGGCTTCAGTTATCACAGGCTGTCTAGCCCAGGTGTTTTGATTTTTTTAATCACTTCAAATATCTTGCTGTTATTGGAGTTCCCAACATCAGTGCCTGCAAATCTGAAATCAATGGTAATTTTGTTTGTCTAGGTATTCCTCTACCTTTACCAATGAGATTTGTTGCCTTTTGTACAGTGAAGAATAATATCTATGGAATACCTTTTGAATATATACGTAATTGGTAATTGTATCTTTCCCCTCATTTATCTTTAGAATTAGTTTTTCCTCTCTTCCCCTTCTCAGTTTAAATGCCAGACATCTCCCTGGCTTAGTCGCAAATTGAAAGTTCTTTTGCTTTGCATAACACATCTTTTTCTCAATCTCACTTGTAGTTAACATTGGTAATTGTCTCTCTAGAATCTAGCTGGGTTTTTTAAGGAAATTCTTTAGCTCTTCTTCCTTTCTTTTTATCCCCTTTAAGATTTACTGTGTTTTTCTTGTCTTTTTTAAAAAACTCTGTATTCTGTTGTATAAAGCATCCTCTCATAAATGCCTTCCTCATATCCCATACTATTTTAATATCACCATCTTTCTCCAAGTTGTTCTCAAAATAGTCTATCAATTTCTTTTGGTATCTCTCTACAACCTTTTCATCATCGAGGAGACTTTCATACAACCACCAATTTGCTGACTCTTTTCTACTTTAAAAGTAAAGTCACTAGATTCTGATCAGAGAAAAATGGTAATGTCTCCATTTTGATAATTCTGCTAGCTAAAGTCTTAAAAGACTTGAAGGCACACAACAACACAACAACAAAGTCTTAAATATCAGAGACAGATCAATTCTCAAAATAGATCTGTGTCTTTCAGAGAAAAAAGTGTATTCTTTAGCATGTCTCCAGTCAGCAACTAACTCCAAATTATCCATTAACTCAAAAAACCATTTTTGAAATTTACCTGGTGAAATCTTAATATCTTTCTCAGAGCACCTATCCATTAATGGGAAGATTCTGATATTCCAACCTCCAAAAAGTAATCAGTTTTCATAGGAGTAACTCAACAACTTGTCCATTAGTTTCATTAAAAAAGAGCCTTATTCTCTGGCAGAGCATGAACTCCTAACACCAAAATGCTAATCTTTTGTACATCAGTCTGGGCTCCCCCATACCTATCATATTCATCTTCAAATATTTTTTTCTGGAACCAAGGCTGTTTTTGCATAAACATCTCCATTCTTCTTCTTATCTACCACAAAAACAAATTCTCCATCCAATTTAAGGTGCATAAATGCTTAACACCTTTTCTTTCTAACATGTACAGTCAGCCCTCCACATTTGTGGGTTTCACTTTTGTGGATTTGATTGTTCATGGATTATTTGCTTTCACCTCTGCTGCCTTCCAATGCCATTTTTAATAGAGACTGCAAGCCTCGTGAGACCGAGAAACTGAATGAGATTTGTAAGTCCCTGTTAAAAATGGTGTGAGGCAGCAGTGGAGGTGGCAGCAAGTCCCACCAGCCACCCACTTCTGCCTTGTGAAGGAACCCTGATTCCTCAAAAGAATCCATGCTGGGTTGAATATGGTGATCATACTTTTTTGTGTGTTAAATATGGTTTGGGAAGGCCTGGAATTTTCCACTTTCATGGGGGTCCTGTTCCCCTAACCCTAGCAAATGTGGAGGGATGACTGCATTTCTTACAAACAAATAATATCTTGATTAAATCTGTTCAAATAATGAAATATTTTCTTCTTTTTCTGGGAGTATTTTCTTCTTTTTCTGGGAGTATTTAACTCTCTTACGTTCCAAGTGATATATCTGAAATCTATAATTAGGCCAAAAGCTTAGCAAAGTCCCCATGAGCTGTCCCTCTGTCCTCTTCCTCGCTGTCCTCATCTTTCTTCTTTACCTGATTTTTGATCCAAACTTTCTTCCAGGTCCTCTTCTTCACCCTGTTCCTCCAGTTCCTCCAGCTCTTTTTATATTTCCATAGGAATTCTTTAGTGTTTTGTACTGTATTCACTTTAAATTGTTGCTGTTTAAATATAAAAGTAATTCCCTCCAATTTCTTCCATCTAAATCGCATAATATTTTACTTCAGTTTCTCTATTAGGAAGCTGTGCTCTTTTCTCTTGCATAGAATTTTGATTGGTACTTCCTTAAGGACCACCCCCTCCTTATCCCCCATCTTCATTCTATTTTCATCATGTTGCTGTAATACTTGATCTCTAATATGCTTCTTGATAAACAGTCACAAGCAGTCTGTAGCCTGAGAATTAATTTGGTAGACAAATCCACCTCCACTTCCATCTCCTTACCTTACTCCTCCAGAAGAGTAGCTGAACTCTCCATCATTCTTCATGGAATATTCTCATTTGATTGCTTTGGAATCAATCTGCAATGTAAGCATGTCTCATGTTCTCTCCACTCAATTACAGCAATAGCATTCAAGTCTTGATCACTATCTCTGTCCAATCTCTCTGGTTTTTTCCTCCAGCCTCTCAAAATTTCTTCCAAATTCTGCACTTTTTAATTTACCTGTTTCAATTCTGATGCCATCTGTGTCAAAGATGGTTTCACTTCTTCCAACTCCGCTCCTTTAAAGATTGACCTTCAGATCCCTTCTTAGATCAGATTCCATTTTTGACATCTGGGGTTTTAGGTACTTCAACTCCCCAAATAATTGTTTTGCAACATCTCTGCAGATTTTGCTGGCAATTCAAGTGATCTTCTTTTTGCAGGCACCCTAGTCTTAGATCTAAGTCCAAAGTTCATGATATTCATAGCAACCATGGGAAAAAAAGAAAAAAATACTAACTTACCCTCATTCTATTTGACTGCTAGATGTCACTCTGTACTCTAGTAAATCTCAATAGACTCTATTTACAGCAGTCTACCATGTACAACAGAAGTTTGGCAGCAGTGACTTCCTGTATCTTCAGCTTCAGCCATCTGACCTTGTCCTTATTGCAGCTAAAAGGTAAACAATTTGCCTTTTTATACTTCTCAAAATTTATTGTTCTTATTCTGTCATTTTATTAAGATTTTAAAACTCTTCATTTGTAATTTCTCTCAATGGAAATTCTCCAACTCTTCGCTCTTTACTCTGTACTAGCTCTCTGATAATAACTCTCCATTCAATTTACTCAGAGTCTCTTAAACACACACAGAAGCAAGTTCAGCAGAAGTATCAATTTTACCAGTTTATTCAAGAAGCCTATCTTAAACATAGTTAAGTTTTTTTACCCCCAGATGTTAAAGAAAGTTGGTTTTGCAGTCCCTGTGACTATATTTAGACAGGTTTCTCTTGTGGCAGGACAAGTTAGAGTCTTGCTCTCCCCATCCCACCCATGATCATTCACCACTGAAGTGGTGATTCAGTCACCAGGACAAGGGCTTACTGACTTTCTTGGCTGATTCTCCAGTCTCCCTTTGGTTGAGGGTGACATTTTCGCCAGTCCAAACCTCATTTGGCCAGCAATCACCACACAAAGTCCCCCCACCATGCAGTCGTTCTCTTTCAGAGAATGACTATGAGCCACCATTTCCAACCCAGAAATCCTCTAAGTTTTAACTTTTGCATGTTTTTAAATGATTTTGTATTTTTAATTTATGATTTATAAATGGCAATCTTTTAACTGTATTTGAATTTTATTGTTATGCTTTTAGCTAATTTTGTTTTATTGTTCGCAAGCCATCTTCAGCCACAAATCAGGAGAAAGGTGACATAAAAATGCAATAAGTAAATAAATATTTCTACCTAATCTTGTAGACCTGAAAAGGGGAATTTCTGACACTTCAAATATTTTAGACGACAATGTCCACAATCGCTTATTATTGGCACACTGACTAGGGCTTTTAGGAATTGAAATCCAAAATTTTTGGACAGCCAAAGTTTCATCACATATTATGGTTCTTCATCCCCCATTTCAGCACCCTCCAAGTGTGTTGGGCCACACCTCCTCCATTTCCAACCAGTCTGGACATTGTTGGCAAGGATAATGGGAGTCAGTCCAACATCTGGAAAACGGAAGGTCAGAGAAAGCTGTTGCAGACCTTTTAAAAAGAACAATCAAAGGAAAATCAGAAACATCAGAGCAAATCATCCCAGTAGGTTCACTGTATAGCAGGCAGTCAGAAGCACCGACAAATGTGAGTGAGATATAGCAGATCAAGATGCTTCAGTGTATCAGTCATTTTAAAATGCCTGTTTGAATTAATGAACATTCTTTTTTTTTTTGAACTCTAGAGATACTATTTATTACCAGGAAACTCCTGAAGTTTCACTAGTATCCTGCTAATTAACAGCTTGGTCGTGACAGCCATCAGAGTAAAGCCAACAGTGAGAAATGCGGAAGCAATTGCCATGTGTTTTCCTTCTTGTTTCTTGACCTCTCCTTTGACAAACTACCAATTATCTTGCTCTTGTTTTTAAATCTGATTATTTTTTACTACTTGGCTTCAGTACAGACACTGGGAGCTATGCATTAGAATGTTTACAGAGTAGGCCCTGCAAAAAGTTACTATTTTTAACTACAGTTGTCAGAATCTTCCAGCCAGTTTTCTGTTATGCAGAAAAGCAAGTTTTCCAAACACTGGACAAACCATGTGGTACACAGATCTCTCTTCCAACACTGTGCTTGCAGGCATCTTATTCTACCTAGTGGTAGTGCTGCCCAGCCCTACAGAAGTAGTACATTCCCAGGAAGGCTGCATCACATACCCTTTCTGAATGTCTGTCATTTGTTCTAAAAAGAAAAAAAATCCTGATGTTAATTTAATGCAACAAGACTGTTCTGGTGTGGCCTGAAGTTCAAAGTCCTCCATTCCATAACATACAAGTTCACCTGTGACTGGCCATCTTTCTCTCTTTCCCATTTCCACTCTTTCCCCAGCGTTCTGTGCTTTGTGAAGTAAAATGAAACCTTAGTCCATACAGTGACCTTCTAAAACTCAACTTCATCCACTATATCATCCTCTTTTCTTGTCTCAACCCCTATATCTTGAGACAGAATCAGAGTCCATCCTAACAGCGTCTCCTTCTCAACTAAAATGCTGCCACCCAATCTTTCTCCTCATTCAGGCTACTGAGAATTAAACTATTTAATTCATAAACCCAACAAAGCTTTTTTAAAAATTTATTATATACTTCCTTTTTAGCAGGAATTTTTCCTAAGCATCAAAATCTAATCTCTCCCCATGCTGAAGCTCATGATAATGTTTAAGTAACAGTGCCTGTCTTTTATCTGCTGTAGTGCAACTTCTGTGTTCACAAATGTGAATCCTTACTTTCCCTGTTACTCTTATTTATTCATTTATTTGATTGTTTTCTACCCTGCTTTTCACCCAAATGGGATTCAAAACGGCTTACAATGGAAATTAAAGCAGAGCGTCTAAAATGATACCAAACATCTAAAAGAATGCATGTAATATGTTATGGGGCACTGTATAACGTGTAGAGATCTCTGGGTGTTTTAAGTAAATAGCTTACTAATGAATGGAAATGTGTGCACTTGTGAATGGAAATAAGGAGGTACATTTGGTGTCTTTTATACAGGGGTCACTTCAATCCTCCTCTTTTCCCTTCAGCCCCCCTCTCCTTTTGCCTTTTTCCCTTCCCCTCTCCTTTGCCTGTCTTAGGCCACTTCTGCACAAGAGGGGAAGAGCAGTTCACTGTGTGTCAAGAGCAGTGTTTTTATCCTCCAATTCAGAAGCTGTGCTGTCTGCACCCCCTCATTTACATCATACTACCATGGAGAACAGTGGTTGCTAAATCTGTAACAGCAAGTCCCTGGTCACTCCCATTCCCTTCCCTCAGCCTGCCCTATCATCGCTGATTGGTCTATTTTAAAAACACACACACACATTTTTGTTGGGAGTGGCAACCTTTGCATGCTTAATTAACTGACTAGTTAGTTTGCACATTTATTGTAGGCATAGAGAGATAGCCTAGAGTAAACTTTCTGTTGCTTGATCAACATCCATTTCCTTTTGCATGTTCTCTTCCTCTTCCCTTTTATTCTTCTGCTTCCTTGCAAGCATGTGGTCTTTTATCCTCCAGCAAGCATGCTTTCTTGTAAGCATGTGAGTTCTTAATTTCTTCCTACTTTTTTCAGGAATTGAACCTGTGTAGACTATGCACAAGATTTTGTGAGTGAACTTTTCATACTTTTTAACCAAACCATTTGTGTTTATTTTGAGCTAGATTAAGTGTGTCTGGGGTGGAGATGATGAAGTAGGCCTTGTGATTTGTTCAGCTTCTGTCTGTGCATTACAGAATACTCTGCTGATTGGGAGACTTATTAATAAAAATCTCTCAATTCCCCAACAATTTTAAACACATTTCTGCATTGCTACATTTGTGCATAGGTATGTATGTTCGTTGATACATGGAAAAAAACATGTCTTAACAGTCCATTACCAGATCCACTCTTTTTCTACTGTCTGTTTAATGCATGAAGATAATAATGACAGCAGCCTGTCCTTTGATGGGCAGAGAGAGATAGGGACAGAAATGATGGAAGGAACAGCCTTGGAATGCCCATAGCAAGCCACTTCTGCACTGTGAATCGATGGTACGCTTCCACATGCAGGCAAAAAATGAAGGAGAAATGGTTTGGGAGATTTACATCAGAGTTTTTCTGTTCTTCAGATACAGCAGTTTCTCATCACAGTGAACTGTTCTAGGAGCTGAAAAGGTGCAGAACCACAAGGAAAACGACGACGCTAAAACACTACAATGTGCAGACTAGAGGGTAAGAATTCGACGCTACTACAATGTATCAACCTCTTGGAGAAATGGCCTTAGTCTCTCTCCTCCTAGTGAAGAAGGCAAAAGAGGGGGTGCTTGAGCATTTCTGAAAGACTGGGTGGGCTGGAAAAGAAGTGAAGAAGAAGAGAGAAGAGCAAATGCTGGCTGGGTGGATGGGCCTGTGCATTGCTGTTCAATCCACTCCAGCCTTAAACTGGTGGGAAGAAGCAGGAGAAATCCCCCCCGCCATGCCTTTCATGGAAGTGTGCATTTATCTATTTCTCCCTTCTCTCCCAATTGTAATACCCTTGATGACCAATTTTAAATAAATACTTGATGCACTTTAGGGTTTTAAATCTTGAGTTAAGTCATGGGGGGATGGCAACAAAAGATATTTAAAGGGGGTCTCTGGTAAAAAAAAGGTTAAGAACTACTGCACTAGCAGATCTCCTAAATTCTGTCCATATTTAAACATAATCAAAGAAATTTGTTTGCATCCCTAAGGTGAATAGGGTTTTCTGGGGCTGAGTGTGTGTGACATGCCCAAGTTCACCCAGTGGGTTTCCATGATTGAGCAGGGAACTAAACTCTGGTGTCCAGGGTTGTAGTCCAATGCTCAGACCACTACAGCACATTGGGTCTCGTACACCACGCTGGCTCTCTTATAATATATACATACATAATTTATATTTTTACTCATTTGTTACTTGGCTGTCAGTTATTCCCATCAGGAATCTCTATAGCTAAAACTTTCTGATTGTTTGTTACCACATCCTTCTAAACTGCTGGATGGATCATCCCCACATTTGGATACTCTGTTGGGGATGGTTTCATTTAAAGTATGTGTGTGCACAACATTTATTCCGTGGTGGTTTAGGAGGCACCCAAGTTATTTTTTCCTTTCTAAGGAATTGTGTATGTGGCAGATGATCAGGAAAGGCATATTCTCTCTTTCTTTCCCAAGTTCAAATGAGACTGATGTGCAACATGAGGAATGTTTGAAAACCCAAACCCTCATCTCCACAGTAAGTGAAACAGATTAATCATTAACAGTGATTACTGTTTCTCCCAAGCAACACTGAGTAGTGCAGCTAGTATACAATAACACCAAGCTTGGTTAATACTGGGAGAGGGAGCATTGGTGGTTGTGGATGGAGGGGAGGGGGACAGTCAGACACTTCTGTATCTTCTAAGTACAGAGTCAGAAGTCCCACTTCAAACAACTGCTTACACTGGAATCAATGTGATATGAACAGAGTAGAAGACGTGGCTATTAGGAGAATAGGTAGACAGAACATTAAATAAGACTACAGTTGACAGCTGGTATCTTTTCATTAGTATGGCTTGTTTGTTCCTTTTTCTTTTGTACAGTAGGTTATTAGAGCTGGTTGAAAGAACTTTCCCAGCTGTCTGTCCTGCACACAAACTTTTAATGACTTACAACAGATTTTTAATGGGCCATGGCATGATGGAAGATGAGGATGAGCTAAAGTTTGCCAGTGTTTCTTTCCTGCCTATAGATCAAAATTTCAAAAAAGGGAATTTAAGTTTCTCTGCTTCATGAAATACAATGAAAACTTAATATATACAGTGGCCTTCTACAACTAACTATGAGCTATAGTTAAACTTTAAAAAAAAAACAGGGAAAAACCTACCCAGGAAAGAAGGAGATGCTACAGATTTAGGCTGAGATCCAACCTAACACTGGCAGGGCAAACATCAACAAAACCCCACTGGCATTGTTATGCAGAATCAGCTGCTGCAGCTGTTGCAACAGAAAGAGATGTGGGGATCATTGTCATGAAAGTTGTAGTTTCTGCTTGTGCAACAAGGTTGTGGATACCTCTGTGTGTGAGTGCCAAGAATGTCAAACTGTTCATGCTATTATCTGTTGAGTCACCAATTTGACATAATAGGTCCCTGGCTGCTGGGAGAAGTTGGGGGTGGAGGGTTAAAAAGAAGAGATCAACTGAAGAAGCTGAGGGAGAGGGGTTAAAAAGAACAGACCGCTGAAAAATATTTACCAATCCCCTCCTCCCTCCTTCATTTTTTTAAAATAAAGAGTACTATGTGAACAGAAGATTTTCCTCACTCCATAAGACTCAAAGAGCAGACAGGGCCTGTTTATAAGAGCATGCACCAATTCATATAAATTGCTGTCTAGTTTCTGGACTATACATTACTTGTGGGGAATACACTGTCTGATTCCTACTTTCTCCTCTGCATTAACTTCTCTTAATTAATGCATTAATATTTTATTTAATAAAATGAGGATAATTCCCTGGCCCCCAACAAACATTTTGTTTTGCTTAGTTCCTACCCTAAAGAAGAGTTCTGTAAAACCTAGTCACTCCTTTACATCAGATCTCAGGTCTCTGGCCATCCTAATGTTGCTGGAGTCCATCAGCTCCCACCAATCTGGCTAATGTTGAAGAATGGGGGAGCGAGCACTTCACTGACATCTGGAGAGCAACAGATGTCTTTATGTGATCGTAATGAAGGCATGAGAGAGCCAGCATGATGTAGACATTTGAGTGTTGAACTAAGACTCCAGGAGACCAGAGTCTAAATCCACGCTCAGCCATGATAACCCACTGAATGACCTTGGGCAAGTCACGTTCTCTCAGCCTCAGGAGAACCCCTCTGAACAAATCTTACCAAGAAAACCATATGATAGATTCATCTGAGGGTTGTCAAAAATCAAAGCAAACCACAACAACTACTCTATAGTATAATAGGACACCGTACAGGTTACTAGGGACAGAGAATTCCCTTGTGGAGATGACTTTACTCGCTACCAGCTTGTTTCCAGGCAAAATTCAAAGTGCTGGTCATGAACTATAAAACCCAATATGGTTCAGATCTGGACTATTTGAAAGACTCTAAGACCCTCTACAAGCCTACCTGAGTTTTAAAATCCTTGAAAGAAGGCTTTCTCTCACTCCCACCACCCTCAAGGTATATTTGTTGATATTTTTTGAGGATACAGGAAGGAACCTTGTCAAATGGCTCCTTCCAGGCTATGGAATTCTCTACCACGGACACCACTCTCTTTTTGCCAGCAGGCAAAGACCTTTTTATTTGACCAACCATTTTGATTTCAGTTGTCAGTGCTGTACTTTTCTTGTAACTGTCATGTTTTCCAATGATGCCACATTGTTTTTAGGTACTGGTGTTTTAACATGGTGGTTTAACATTGTCTTCTAAACTTTTTTTTTCTTTCTGGTTTTTTAGCCACTTTGGGTCCTGTGTCAGATGAAAGCTGGGATATAAATAAATAAATTCTGAGCTTTTACCTCCTCACCTAAGTTCCTGTTCTCCCACCAAGAAGGAAAAAATCTCCCTCTTTTTCAGACTAAAACCCAAGGCAGATTCATCAGTCCACTGAGATGGAAGCCACTAGCCTTTACTGTTCTCCAAGACGCAACCATGCAAGCACCCATTCAGTGCCCAGTGATGGTCTGAGGGAGGCAGACCTTTATTATTTTGTTTTATATTGTTACTATTTTATTTACTTATCTAAAAAGTATTTGTAGGTGGCCACCAAGGGTGGAACCTAAGAGTGCTGTTCAAACACCAGTTGTTGTTATCCTATCCCTTCAAGTTGTTTCTGACTTGTAATGACCCCAAGGAACACCTGTCATGGGGATTTCTTGGCCAGATTTGTTCAGAGCGAATTTGCCTTTGCCCTCCTCTGAGGCTGAGAGGACGTGACATGCCCAAGGTCACCCAGTGGGTTTCCATGGACAAGTGGGAATTCAAACCCTGGTCTCCAGAGTCCTAGTCCAATGCTCAAACCACTATACCACACTGGCTCGAGTTCAGTTCAGACCCACAAAAACCAAAACAAAAGGTTAAAATATGCCCATTTTGCTCAAAGAATATGTTGATCTTCAAGCCCTGCCCCACTCCTTTATCTTAGAATAATACAAATGTAGAGTTGGAAGAGACCACACGGGCCATCCAGTCCAACCCCCTGCCATGCAGGAATACCCTCAAAGCACTCCCGACAGATGGCCATCCAGCCTCTGCTTAAAAACCTCCAAGGAAGGAGACTCCACTACACTCCGAGGCAGTATATTCCACTGCCGGACAGCCCTGACTGTCAGGAAGTTCTTCCTGAGGTTCAGGTGGAATCTCCTTTCCTGCAGCTTGAATCCATTGCTCCTTGTTCTGGTCTCTGGAGCAGCAGAAAACAAGCCCTCTCCTTCCTCTACATGGCATCCCTTCAAATATTTAAACATGGCTATCATGTCCCCTCTTAACCTTCTCTTCTGCAGACTAAACATACCCAGCTCTCTAAGTCTATCCTCATAGGGCATGGCTTCCAGGCCTCTCACCATTTTGGTTGCCCTCCTCTGGATCTGTTCCAGCCTGAACATGTCCTTCTTGAATTGGGGTGCCCAGAACTGGACACAGTATTCAAGATGAGGTCTAACCAAAGCAGAGTAGAGTGGTACCAGTACCTCCCTCGATCTAGACACCATACTCCTATTGATGCAGCCGAGAATTGCGTTGGCTTTCTTGGCTGCCGCATCACACTGCTGACTCATGTTCAGCTTGTGGTCTATTAAAACTCCTAGATCCCTTTCACACGTACTGCTATCCAGCCACGTGTCCCCCATCCTATATTTCTGCATTCCATTTTTTCTACCTAAGTGTAGACCTTACACTTCTCTCTGTTGAATTTCACTTTGTTAGCTTTGGCCCAGCTCTCCAATCTATCCAGGTCATTTTGAATTTTGATCCTGTCCTCTGGCGTATTAGCAACCCCTCCCAATTTGGTGTCATCTGCAAATTTGATCAGCATGCCCTCTATTCCTTCATCCAAGTCGTTGATGAAGATATTGAACAGCACTGGGCCCAGGACAGAACCCTGTGGCACCCCGCTAGTCACTTCTCTCCAGGATGAAAAGCAGCCATTCGTGATCACCCTTTGGGTTCGGTTGGTCAACCAATTACAAATCCAACTAACAGTAGCCCTGTCCAGCCCGCATTTTACTAGCTTCTTTGCAAGAATGTCATGGGGAACTTTGTCAAAGGCCTTACTGAAATCAAGAAATGCTACATCCCTTCATCTATCAAGCTAGTAACTCTATCATAAAAAGAGATAAGATTAGTCTGGCATGACTTATTTTTGAGAAATCCATGTTGACTTCTCGTGATTACCGCGTTGCTTTCTAAGTGATTAGAAACGATCTGCTCCAGAATCTTTCCGGGTACTGATGTCAGGCTGACTGGGCGATAATTATTTGGGTCCTCTTTTTTTCCCTTCTTGAAGATGGGGACAACATTTGCCCTCTTCCAGTCTGCTGGAACTTCTCCTGTCCTCCAAGATTTCTCAAAGATTATAGCAAGCGGTTCCAAAATGACCTCTGCCAGTTCTTTTAATATCCTAGGATGCAATTCATCTGGCCCTGGAGACTTGAATTCATCCAGTGTGGCCAGGTATTCCTGTACCACCTCTCTACCTATTATGTGCCGCATTTCCCCTGCTTCCTCCCCTGCTCCCCAACCGCCAGATTGAGTGCTAGTATCCTTCTGGGAAAAAACTGAGGCAAAGAAGGTGTTAAGTAGTTCTGCCTTTTCTCTTCCCCCTGTTAGTAATTCGCCATCTTCTCTGCGCAGCGACCCTATCGTCTCCTTCTTTTTCCTTTTGCTACGGACATATTTAAAAAAGCCCTGTTTATTGTTTTTGATGTCTCTGGCCAGCCTAAGTTCGTTCTGTGCTTTAGCCTTTCTGACCTCCTCCCTACATCTCCTAGCTACTTGCTTAAATTCTTCTTTGGTGGTTTCCCCCTTCTTCCATTTCCTGTACATGTTTCTCTTAACACTTAGCTCAACTGAGAGTTCTTTAGTCAACCATTCTGCTTTCTTCAGATGCCTTCCATTTTTCCTCCTTATTGCCACAGTTTTAGACTGTGCCTTCAGTATCTCCCTTTTAAGGAACTCCCATGCCTCCTGAACTCCTTTCTCTTTCACTATTCTTGACCATGGAATTTCAGCCACCAGCTCCTTAAGTTTACAGAAGTCCGCTTTTTAAAAATCTAAGATGAGTGTCTGGCTACGCTTATCTTCTCCTTCCCACTGCATGCCAAATTCCAATAGGGCATGGTCACTCCCCCCTAAAGATCCAACCACTTCTACCTCATTAACAAGGTCATCCCTGTTGGTCAGGATCAGATCTAGAATATTTGATCCCCTTGTGGCCTCTTCCACCTTCTGGACCATGAAATTGTCTGCAAGACAAGCAAGAAACTTGCTGGACCTTGCTGTCTTGGCAGAGTTTGACTGCCAACATATATCCGGGTAATTGAAATCTCCTATTATTACTGTATCTCTCCTTTTTGAATGCAAGGTCATTTGGTTGAGGAAGGCATCATCAAAGTCCTCAGTCTGGGTTGGAGGTCTGTAGTAAACCCCCACCAGAATATCCCTATTGTTTCTCGCTCCCTTCATTCTTACCCAGATGCTCTCGACCTGGCTTTCTGGGTTTAAGTCACGGATCTCTTCACAGGTGAAAACATCCTTGACAAACAAGGCTACTCCTCCTCCTTTCTTGTTTGGTCTATTTCTACAAAATAGGCTATACCCCTCTATTCCTACATTCCAATCCTGAGACTCATCCCACCAGGTCTCAGTGATGCCTATCAAATCGTATTTATTTTGTTGTACTAGGAGTTCAAGTTCATCTTGCTTGTTTCCCATACTCCGTGCATTAGTGTAGAGACACTTAAGTCCCCGGGCCCTTCCTGCACGTCCTGTACTATAGTTTCTACTCCTCCCACCACTGGCCGCTTATACTACTTGTCCAATATCATTTGGGCCTTTTCCCCCTGCACTCGCCGAGTCCTGGCCTTGAATAATATTGTCTCCCTCCCCTCTTCTTTTCTAAAATGGTACATGTCAGAATCTTTCTGCTTTTCAAAACACAAAAGCCTTTTGCACTATTTCCAGATATTAAACAGTTGCCTTGAACTGCAAAGCCAAGCTAAATTAGCCAGAGTTCTCATTTACATTTAGCACAATGAGGAACAGAGAGTGCAATCCAGTTCAATTAGCACAAATTTCCTTGCACTAGAGGCTCACAGAAAACAGACATGCTGAAAACAGAAGGAGACAGTAGGGCTTTTTCCAATTGACTTGAAACAATTTTAGGACATGCCACACGGTTAACATTGCCTCTGGTTTGGGATGAAATAGACACACAGGGGCCTATCACACTACACTGTTATAGTGCTATTATTCCACTTAAACTACCACGGCAACATTCTGTGCAATTCTGATTTAGTTTAGTGAGGTCCAAGAGCTCTCTGGCTGAGAATTCTCAATGTCCTTCCCTAAACTGTAAATCTTCAGATTCTATGTGATGGCAGTTGCCATGGCAATTAAAGTGGAATAATAGCGCTATAACAGTGCATTATGATAAGGCTCTGTGTCAACCTCGAGAGAACTGGCATTTATGCGATTTTATTTTCATAGGACAATGAGTGGGGGCAACTGTACTCTTGGATGGCTTATGGGCTTCTCTCAGCATCTGGGTGATCACTGTGGAGGAAGATGCTGGGCAGATGGACCTTTGATCAGATCCAGTGGCACCAATCTTCTTGCTTTTCTTCTTCACAGATCTTCAACCCTCAGTTATGTTCCTCTCTGCTCATAGAGTGTCAAGAAGCCAGAAGAACCTTCTGTTTGGAAATCTTCTGCTTTCTGTCATATTCTTGCATTAAATTGGGTGCCATTTCCCACAATTAAACAGACCACTCAAACAGTGATTCAGGCAGGGGTTTATACCTTGTCTGTCTGTCCTGATCTGCTGGTCTAATAGCATTTTAATCAGGAAAATGGTGCAAGCGAAATTACTGGAAGAATCCCCTCTCCAGGCATTGTTCTTCTGACCAAAGGTGGAGTCCCCCACTGTAGCTGCTTCAAAGCTATTGGGAGGGAGCTGGAATATCTGTTGACTGATCAGTTGTATGGCAGTACCGATTCACTTTTATTGCTTCTTTAATTGCTGCAATACATACAGTACTTTTGCAAGAAGTAAGTTGTCCATCTGCAATAAACCTCTCTCCTCAACCTTTCTGGAGATATTTGTTCACTAGAATTCCCAGATCTCAGAGACTGGATCTTTTTCTCTGATTATCAGGATAAGTGGGAAGACTCTCAGGGCAGGAGCACTGCCTTGAAAGGAGTGCGTATATATCCTTTCCTCATTTACTTGGGCTTGGTGGTGGTAATGATGATTGATGAGGAAGAGGAAGAGGAGGAGGAGGAGGAGGACTGAATGCCATACTCTATGGAACTGTAGTTGATGGTTAATGTACCATATTTAATGACATCAGTCATACCTTGTAACATCATTGTTACCCTGTTTTCTGGGGGTCCCGGGAGGGACACCAAATTGCTATCAAAATTATACAAGTTGGGGAAATTAGTCTAGAGCACTGGTTGGCAAAACGAGAGGCAGGGTAACTTAGCGGAATCTTGTAACCCAGTGTTTACGGGGTCAGGCCAAGCCAAGCAGCAGACCGGTTGGAAAATAATGAATGATCTTTATTAAATACAAGCACACAATGTAAGCAACACAAGCACACAGATAACTAAGGAAAATAAAGGTGTGAGTAAGAAAGCGGGATTTTCAGAGGGATAGTTGGTTCAGGTGATACGAAACCTGTCCTGAAGTCCGGAGGAAAATGGAGAACGAATCTGGGGTTCGATGTATCTCAGCACGTGGAGCTGAGGGGAAGCTCGCCAAGCGAAGCAGCAGCAAGGCAGTCTGGAACCTGGGAGCGATCCAAGGAAGTGCTCAAAATCAGGGGTTTTTATAAGGAGAATTGTGACCACAGGCTAGGTCGGACTTTGGGAAAACAATAGATTTGGAGTTGGAGACAAAGCCTCCAAAGGTCAGAATTTGAATGATTGAATTAGAGCCGAATTTATCAATAGAGTAGCCGGTATGCAAACGTGGAATACTTGAGCGTTGTATAGCTCGATCATCAAGCTGCCAGCGCGGGGCAGAGGATCTTTTCAGAGTTGCTTGCATACCTAATGGAGGTACTTGCCTTGAGGTCTCCTAAAGCGGCGAGTCGGCTGTTTCTGGCCTGCCTGTCTTGTCTAGGAATATTATGGCGATAATCGGCCGAGCCTGTATGCGTGCTTGTCCGGAGGCCTCGCAAGCACGTGGAAGGGATATGTGAAGCCGAATCAGTGATATCAAAAGATATCTTTTATATCCCCAAAGCTCGGGCTAGCCAGGGCAGTAACATCATCCTTACAACATCACCAGGACCTGACTTCTCTGATACCTCAAGGGGTGATCTCTAGATCTCAGGTTGTAGCTCAGAAATCTCAGTGCCTGGGACAGTCCTCACGTGGAAACTTATTGTTCACACAATGCAATTTGCGTACATGCAAACCAACCCAATTATGCCTGGCTATACCATGCCCTCCAACTTTACCAATTTGGCATAGTCAGTCCCAATTAATCCTCTTCTGTCTGGCTTTTTCAACTGCTTTAAAAATGTCCAGGTTTCTCTCTCCTCCTCCCACTTTCCCTCTTTGTCTGCAGCTTACTTCAGTCGCTGCACACTGAAGTCAAAGTACAAAGGTAGTTTTCACTCAGTTAACTCAGTGGGGAGAAAGGAGAGAAGAAGGCAGAATTTTGCCATTTCCTATACACTCAGGCAAAAAACAAACTGCTACAGCCTCTTCTAGCTTGTGAATTCTTCTTCATCAGTAACTTTTGCCATCTTGCTTTGGCACATGTTCTAGTTTTCAAGTCTGAAATATTGGAGGGTATGCTATATACCCACGTAAACAGAGGTAACATTTGAACCAGGGAACCATAGTCCCTGAAATAGTCTCACAATCACAATGGCTAGGAAATATCCCCTTAAGAGCCTGCTCCTCCTTCCTTAGTTGACCATACAGCATATGTTGTATCAATAAGCATTAAGTACCCCTTGTTGATGTTATTTTGGAAGCTTACTTTAAAAACATACAAGTGATCCTGGTCAGTAACATCAAGGATTGCAAGCAGATACACTGAATGATCTCCACAGACAAAACAGAGAGCATAATTATTCAAAGTTACAAAGTGTATGCCATACCTATGGCAGTGAAGGTGCACAAGGCCTTTGCAAAGTGGACATGTTGACGCAGGGGATGGAAGATTACTTTTAAAGAACGAACTTGACAGAAGCCCAGAAAAGTAACTTCTTTTCATCCCATTTCCCAGTAACACATTCTCACCCTGTAACTTGTTGTGTTGCTTGTCACACTACCTGACATTTTTCAATGCTTGTTAGCAACTTAAAGGGAAAAAAAGAACCCTCTGAAAATGTAAGAACTTGATCTTCAAAATGGCTAAACTCTCAGAATGGTCCCAAAGGATTTAAGTCTCCACCCCTCATAGCAAATAAGTGTTACTTATCACAACCTCAAAAAGTATGGATTACCAGCTGTTGCTTTTGAAACAGAAACATCACTATGCCAACCTCACTTCAAAATTGGCATTTTTAATAAACTGGGAATTGCCTCAACACAATTCTTAAGCCATCATAGTTCTAAAACTTCCCTTAAACCCTAGGTGGGAATCATGTGGTCCCCCAAATGTTCTTGCACTGCAGTTCCCAGCATGTCTATCCTGGCTAGGGCTGCTGGGGCTTCCAGTTTAACAACATCTGAGGGGACAAGTGATCCTCTCCCTATCCCTACCTTAGATGCTTAAAGAGTATTTTGGCTGTTGTGCGGAGAAAGATCATATCAAGCCCACTATAATAAAGACAGAAAAGAGCATGCTTGCATTTAGGAAGTAAAGTCTGAAGGGTAAATGCTATGCCAGCAGCTTAACAAACCTTTATCATGCTATAAGCATCTCATTTTTAAGGTGAATAGTACCGGACTTAAAAGGAGAACAGGACTGTAAAATACTCTTACAAGTATCTGTTACACACACACACACCTCACACCTCCCAAATATTATCAAAGGTCTCAGTCCATCCATTCACAAGCCCCTGACAAATCCCAATTTGGGCTACCATCCTCTTTTGGGGCAGGGCACCTATGCATTTTACTGTACAACCAGAACTTAATCCATTGTGTGTGCAAGAAAGAGGGTCTTTCAAGAACATGGCTCTCATTGTCTACCTATGCCCAAATAACAAGTGGGGGGAGTTAAGTTTTTTAAAAAAATTCCAAAGATTTGAGCTGATGTTGATTTACTCACATCACTATTCAGTGCAAGAAAATACTGAGTGATGATGTGTAATTTGAAAATGGACAAACATTTCCAGATTTTTCCAAAAGAAAGCAATGAAAAATGGACATTATTTTCATAAATCACCAAAACCACACCTCACAGATGTTTCTTTATATCCCTAAAGAAAACACATGTTTCTGACCCTGTGTCTAAATAATATCATGGGATATCATAGTCAATTAAAATAAAATGCTGTAAAAGATACAAGCCCAACTATCGCTTTGTGACACTAGATCTAACAATGTTTATTCAACATGAGCAAACATTGTTCAATGAAGTTCACCCTGTGCAATACACCATGGTTCTTAATCAGCCACATTTAATGCTAAATGTGTGGAATAACAACCAACCTAATTAGGCTTCTAATAAGAAACCAAAGGGGCAATTTGTTATCCAGACATTTCCATAATAATATCTTCCAGCACCTACAGCATCCTACCAAATGGATCTCCCCATTTCATTTATTTTGGCTAGCTCTCCATCCTAACATCATTTATAATTTTAAACAAAGGTTTAAGTCATAAGAACTTAGTGGAGTCTGAACAACAATAGCAATGACAGCCCTCCCCTTTTTTTTATTTCGTTTCACATTTAGAACGAGGATAGGAGTGGGAGGCTCAACCGATAACATACACAAGCACTCTTCTGTACACGAAATGAATGTCTGGAAAAGACTTGAATGAAAATGGAAATAATTGAGGATACAGCTAAATTTCTGGTTTTTCCTTAGAAAAGGTGCTGGCCCTGACTTCCAGACAAGTGACCCCTAACAATATTCTCTCTTTTCTACAACCATTCAAGACAGAGGATCTTCCTGACTTTAACATCTGCTCACTTGGTACTCGTATAGGTGCCTAACACCTTGTAACAATAGAAAATTTTCTAGTTTTTCTCTTTATTTGTGTTAAAATGTGTTCCTAATCGGTAGCATCTTAATCTACTGAAATATTTTCCTTTCTGCTTTTTTTCAAAGCACTCATGATCATAAGCCAAACTGGTATACATATTCAGGAGCTTCTATGTGCTCATTTCAGTTCTTTAAAATTGTTTCTACTAAGGCTTCCGGAAACCAGAGATTTATTTAAACTCCACTCATTCCTGCCAATTCTCCTTCCTGGAGATGATATTGCCAAGTCTTCTGCCTAGGCATCATCTCCAAAAACTTACTGTTGTGAAAGCACCAGTACCTTTCACTCATTTCTTTCCCGGCCATTCTCTCTCTTTATTGTGCCCACTGCTTCATTGCATTGGGCATGAACAGGAGATAAAAATTATTTAATTTCACTCGTTTCAGCATTCCCCAAAGTCTCTTTTTCTGTCTTCAATAGTCTCTCAGGGCCTACCCTCCATCTCCTCTCCAATATTTTCTCTTCCTCTTCTCTTGACCCTCTGTTATTTTTCCCCATGGTCCAATTTAGACATTAAGCTCTTTGGAGTTAGCATAAGGTTTGCTATATCATTTCCCTAGATGCCACATTTCAGGGACATAGAAGGTATGGCATTCAAGATGTTTACTGGATTGCAGTGACCATCAGCTGCAGCCAATATAGCCAGTAGTGAGGGCTGATGGGATCTGTAGTCCAGCAACATCTGGCAGCACATATTACCCACCTCTGTCATGTGTGCTGGTAATACCTTGAATCTTACCAAATGCTGCAGATCTCCTGGCTCTTATATTAACGCCTTCCTGATCAAAAATAATAATTTTAAGTTGTTCTTTGGTGGCTATTCGTAAGTGTATCTAATAATCAATCTTACACATTTCTGTTCCGAAGCAAACCTCAAGGAACTCAAAAGGACTTACTTCTGATAGACCTGGTTGCTCAGTTTAAAATCCTTGGTTTCAGATGTCATGGAAAGAACGAAGGTTACCGTGAGTTCCAAAAGAACAATAAACTACAACTGTGTAGGAGAAAAAGCCCTTCCTCCCAGTGACAGATAACTGCACATAGCCAACCATGCAGATGTGGGAGAGTCTCTACAAAGCAACACTTCCAGCAATTATCTATTTAAATTGCAATGACAGAACAACAGGTTGCTCTTTGGATGAAATATCCTCCAGGGAAAAATCTCAGCAGTAAATTTGATTTCTTAGCTAGGATTTTTTCTACCAATAGTTTACATGACAGTATCATCTTCTAAAGGAAATCAATGTTTGTTCTGAGGGACAGTGCACTGTACCTGTACATTCCTTGTTGTTTACTCAGCTAGTCTCCTGTCTGCAGCCAAATGGTGCCATTCATTTGGGGACATAATAGCTGCCATTAAACAGAGACACTTGGGGTCAATTCACAAGGCAGTTGCAGCACAGCTGGCTGCTATCAATCTACTGACTCATTTATTTATTCAATGATTTTGCACACAGCCCTTCAAAATAGCATGTCCTAGGTTTTTTATATTTATGCATGCAAAGCAAAAATAAAACAGTATAAAATCTATCTTTAAGCACAGAGAATAAGATCTACACCTGAAGCTGAAAAGGTATTAGGTGCTAGATGACAATAATTGTATAAAGCCACAATAAGTAAATGTTTTCCCTGGTCTCCAACATTTACCAGATCTTTTCCACAGTCTTCTTCAGAACTAGCTGCACCTACCTCCACATACCCTATAACTTGTTCCAAGAAGATCAGAACAAGTTTTGGGCTACAGTGGTAGTAGAAAGGAAAGAAAGTCCCAGTTCTGTAAGAAGTGGATACAAAAGACCTTTGGATGTTGGGTCTATCTGTTACCTCAAAACATGGGTGACTCAGGAGTCCACCTGTGATGCCAGTACCTCCACATGACAATGGGGATTTAATTAGCTCAAGCAGGCGGCCTGCAAGGAAAGCGGGGTAACCTAACAAGATCTTTCCACCAATGTTTACGGGGTCTTGCAGGAAAGAACCAGCCAAGAGTCATGGCAATCAGTTCTACTTTTATATCGCTTTCAGGAAATAAAGATGCATCAATTGAAAAGAGACTCTGATTTCTTGTCACTTCCCTGGCTAGTCCAAGCTTTGGGGATATTAAAAGATATCCTCTTGATTTCACAATTCGGCTGCACTTCTCTATTCCCCTCCACGTGCTTGCGAGGCCACCGGACAAGCACGTAAACAAGCTCGGCCGTTAATTGCCGTAATATTCCTGAACAATACAGGCAGGCCAGAAATAGCTGACTCACTGCTTTAGGAGACCTCCAGGCAAGTACTCTAATCAGTGTTGGGGGATGATAGGAGTTTCAGCCCCACAGAGATGCAGCGGAATAACTACAGGCAGCGAGCCAACAGCAGCAGCCTTGTTCCCCAGTAAGGATACTCACACACGGAGGTTTCTTCCAAACAGGAGGCACTTTATCTTGTAGCAACGTTCCGTTATATACACAACATGGAACAGACGGACAAAGGCTTGTGCCAGACACCGGTTTGGTCAACAGACAAATACATACTGGGGATTGCTTTCCTATATACATATTTACAACCAATCAGGCAGAGGTTTGCACACCTCCCTCTACCATCTGCACACGACCCCAGTTTCTGATGCAACCTTGCAATCACCCACAGCTGGAGCATGATGCAGCATCTTTGCAGTGGGCTGATCATTTTCCCAGGGTTCCCTGCCTGGAATCCCTGACAATCCCCTCCAAAATGGTCAGGCCACTGTGTAGGACATTTTCACTAACCATACATGTTATGCAATACACATTATATGATACATACAGTCAAGGGTACAATTCATCTCCCACCTTACACTCTGGTGGCAAGGCCCAGTTTACTTGCCAACCTCTCATGGCCTACAACTGGAAATGCCTTTGTGAGCAGATCCACAGATGGACAATACTGCAAGCACAAAATCCCATCTTGGATCATTTGCCTCACTTTTTGATACTATACCCCAATGTAGTCCTACACTGTAAGTTTTCTGCTTCAGTCACATGGGACAACAAAATACCCTCCTCCTGACCTTTTGGGGATGAGCATAACTTTGCTACCTGACTTAGTAAGTTGGGTACTTCCTGACCCACTTTTACTGGAACCACTACTGGAACTGGTGCTGGCCTCAGTGCGTGGCTCTTGCTTGACCCTAACCACAGGTTTAGCACTAGATGGCGGCGCTGAACTCCTTGGCGTGACGTCGAGTGAGACTTCTGGTTTCTCCTCCTCAGTACTTTCCTCGGTACTTTCTTCATCATCAGCCATCACCGCCCCTCCATCTTCAGAGCTTTCAAGTGGATCCGGGACACCGCCCTTTTCTTCCTCAGACATTACTACCCCTCCACTTTCAGAACACTCAAGTGTATCCGGGACACTGTCCTTTTCCTCATCAGACATGACCGCTCCTCCATTTTCAGAACTTACGGGAACACTTTTCACACTTTTACCCAGGGGAATCAAAACCTCTTGGTTACAGTGCAGTCTATCCCATCCTGAATGGATTTCAAAGTTTGCACTCTTGGAATACACTATTTTGCCAGCATGGTGTAGAAATCTATATTTGTTACCTTCATATCCCACAAAGCGTAACTGTCTAGATTTCTCCTCTCCAGACTTTCTGAAACATGGGGGAACATACACACTAGCAAACTGACCCCAAACACATAGATGCTTCAGGTTTGGCGCCCTACCATACAATAGGTAATATGGAGTTTGCTTCACACTTGAGCTCCACAACCTGTTTATGTGGTAGTTTGCTATCTTTATTGCTTCTCCCCAAAGTCCTGCTGTGGCTTGGGCATCCTCCATCATACAGTCCTTCATTTGTTTTAACAGCCCAATTCTTCTTTCTGCGAGACCATCCTCCCCGGGAGATGCGGGGTTTGTGGTTTTATGCCTTATGCCTTTCTTACACATCCAGGCTTGCAGGCTATTGGACAAGAATTCTCCCCCTCTGTCTGACACAAGACTGGCTACTTTGTAAGGAAATTCCCTCTCAACAGCATTCACCCACTCTTGGAACTTTTCAGCTGCTTGGCTTTTCTCTTTCAGTAGATAGACATAGGAGTACCTGGTGTGTCTGTCTACAATTACCAGGACATACCTATTTTGCCCTTCAGTTGGCTTGAATGGCCCAGCCAAATCTGCACGTACAACCTCAAAAGGACGTTGGATGACACACTTGCTTTTCTTGGCAATGGGATAAGCCTTTACCTTAACCTTTTTGCATACAGAGCAATCTAGAAACCTAGGGCAATTTCTAACTTGTAACTCAGGGCATACCTTTGCCAACTCCTGCAAACTTTTGTAGCTGACATGCCCCATCACTCGGTGGAGGTAATGTACACACTTATCATGTAGAGGTTTGTTACACAATGGGTTAACGTTTGCCACTTTTCCTTTGGGCAACATGTGGTACAACCCCTGTTTTTTCACCCCTTTTGCACAAAACACATCATTCTCAGTTATTGTACATTTCTCCCCTTCGAACACCACTTTGTAACCCTCACTGGTCAGTTGGGAGATACTCAAAATACAATTCTGCAGGTTGGTAACACACAACACATTATTGAATGATTTACCAAAGCACGGCACATATGCAGTACCCATCTTCTGCACCTTGCTTGGTGCCCCATCTGCAAGAGAAATGGCTGTTATATTTGCATTTGTTACATCATTCAACAGCTTTATATTGTTCACCATGTGGTGAGTTGCACCACTGTCTAGCAACCACACACCACTCTCAGACTGTTCTTTTGCCATAGACACATGGCCTTCAGCCTGTGACGACACGCCCCTCCGCTTCTGGGCTGTCTTCTTCCCTCTGCTCGGCGCTGGCATTCTGCAGTCCTTCTGGAGATGACCGACTCTCTTGCATCTGTAGCAGCATCTGACATAGCTGCACACTGCTCCTTCTTCCTCCGGAGCCGCCTCTCCCTCTGACTGCAGTCTGGAATCGAACTGCTTACGTTGGAGTTCCTCCAGGATCCTCCCGGCTACCAGGTCTACAGTCAGCTCCTCCTCACGCACTCCCTGCAGGCTGTACATCAAAAAGTCCCACTCCTTAGTGAGGCTTCCCAGCAGAATAAAACTCCTTTGCGTTTCTGGGATTTTTACCCCCCTTTCAGCTGTCTCTTGGAAAAGCTGTTTCATCAGCATGAGGTGCTCTCTCACACAGCCTCCGGGACATAACTTTGTGTTATACAGTCTTTTCGTCCATAACATCTTGGACAAACACGAGGAAGGCTGATGCACACGCTTCAAAGCCTGCCACAGCTGATATGCTGTGTCTGTAGCAGCAGCATGAATCAACTGGGAAGGACTTAAAATAAGCAAAATAACTGCTTTGGCTTTTTCATCCGCACCCCTGAATGCAGCTGTTTGGGCAGCAGTCGCTCCTTCCGGGGGCTGTCTCTCATTTTCCATAACGTGCCACAGGTTCTCCTTCGTCAAAGCGGCTCTCACATAAATTTGCCAGCTTTGGTAATTAGAGTCGGACAGTTTCTCAAAACACAGATACTCTCCCTGAACCATGCTGCTGCCTTTGTAAGGAAAAAGTCAACAAACAAAGCAGCTGGCCGCAGTGACCTTGATGAGCTCTGGACTGAAGATTAACTGTCTCTCTGCCAAAACACAGACACCCAATGCACCAGAGAGCCAGGCAAACAGTCAAAAACAGTCCCAGTATCCAAGGGAAAACAACTACAGGTGCGCTGTGGATGCTGTGCACTGTGGGTCTGGGCCCATAACCACTGTTGGGGGATGATAGGAGTTTCAGCCCCACAGAGATGCAGCGGAATAACTACAGGCAGCGAGCCAACAGCAGCAGCCTTGTTCCCCAGTAAGGATACTCACACACGGAGGTTTCTTCCAAACAGGAGGCACTTTATCTTGTAGCAACGTTCCGTTATATACACAACATGGAACAGACGGACAAAGGCTTGTGCCAGACACCGGTTTGGTCAACAGACAAATACATACTGGGGATTGCTTTCTTATATACAAATTTACAACCAATCAGGCAGAGGTTTGCACACCTCCCTCTACCATCTGCACACGACCCCAGTTTCTGATGCAACCTTGCAATCACCCACAGCTGGAGCATGATGCAGCATCTTTGCAGTGGGCTGATCATTTTCCCAGGGTTCCCTGCCTGGAATCCCTGACAATCAGGTATGCAAGCAACCTACAAAAGAGCCTCTGCCCTACGCTGGCAGCTTGATGGGTAACCTATACAATACCCAAGTACTCTGCGTTTGCATACTGGCTACTCTATTGAGAACCGCTACGATAACTCAATCATTCAGATTCTGACCTTTCGGAGGCTTTGTCTCCAACTCCAAATCTATTGTTTTTCCCCAAGTACAGCATAGCCTGCAGTCACAATTCTCCTTATAAAAACCCTTGATTCCGAGACCTTCCTCGGATCGCTCCCGAGTTTCATCCCGCCTTGCTGCCGCTTTGCTTGGCGAGCCTCCCCTCAGCTCCACGTGCTGAGCTACATCGCACCCCAGCCTCGCTCTCTATTTTTCCAGGCTTCAGGACAGGTGAAGTATCACCCAAACCAGCAACTCCTCTAAAAATCCCTCTATACCACTTCGACCTTTATTTTCCTTAGTTATCTTGTGTGAATGTGTCGCATACACTGTTTTGCTTGTGCTTAATAAAACATCATTTATTGTTTCAACTTCTGTGTGCTACTTGATTCAACCCGACCCCGTAGATATAGGGTTCAAGATCTCGCTAAGTTACCCTGCCTCTCGTAATGCTAAGCAGTGCTCTGAGCTAATTTTCCCCAACTTTAGTTTAGCACATTTTGGTGTCCCTCCTGGGACCCCCAGTACACAGCGTAACAGAGTGGTGGAGAATGTGGGCAGCCCCAGAACCCCTAATTTGGGAACGAGTCGCAAACCTCCTCAAATCAGGCTGGTACTGACTTAGGTGACGGTCAGTGAGTGGTGTGTGGTGAGTCCCGACCTAGCCTAGAGTTTAGAGGTCCCTCTTTCCTAGAGAAGTTCCGCAGAGTTCATTTCCCTTCAGTCCCACAGGGGTCTAGGTGATCCTTCCCATCACTCCAGTTCCTGGTCCCGTTTGTGGTTTGTAGTTTGTAGTTTGTGTCAGAGAAAGTTGTGGTTTGTGTGAAAAATGGCAGAGAGTAGTAAGGTCACCATCAAGGACCTCATGTTGGAGGAAGAGGTCAGAGGTAAACTAGAGAGATGGGTGTTGAGTAAGGGGAAATGCCCCTGGAAGGATTCCATCTTCCAGACGGCTGATCCCTTTACCACACTCCGGGAAGCGTACACCCTGGCACATAAATCAAAGAACCCATTTGGGCCGTCTAAGGCCGCTTTGGCCGCTTGGGGACTTTGGCTTACGGCCAGAGATGCTAGTAGTGCCCTGGTAGAAACCAGAGAGAAGTTAGCGAGTGTAGAAAAGGAGAATGCCCGGCTTCAGGCCGAGGTCGAGATGCTGCGTGCGGACAAAGTAACTTTTGCGTCCGTAGTGCAGGCGTCCGCACAGAAGCTTAACAACATTCAGGTAGTGGCGCAAACATGGGAGGAGAAAGCCCATGCCTTAGAGGCTGAGCTGGATCATGCCCGGTCTGTGGCCAAGTTCATGGTGGGGCAAGTGAGAGAACAACAGGAGGCTGTTAGCCATGTAGCTTGCCAGAAACAGATTGCTGCTCTGGAGAGTCAGCTCCAAACACGCAAAGCCTTAATTTCGGCTGTGTGCCCGGAGCTGCTCCCAACGTTTGCGGAGGACTTTTCTGGGGAGGCAATGCCCGAGGATGCTCAGGCAACCGTTCCCCACAATCCAGACTGGAGCGACCCTAAGGTCCTAGTCCACCCAGTAGAGACACGGTCCACGACGAGACGGACCACCCCCCTTGGAGAAGGCAGTTCTGATAGGCAAGAGACGCAGGAGACACAGGTCACCGAGACTAGGGTCCCCTGGCATGCTACTGAGGCCAAAGCTATTGCGGGCCAGTTGGGTCCTTTAAATCGGTCCACCGGGATCATGTGGTTGAACGCGGTGATCCATTCCCACCCGACAGCCAATGGTCAGGACCTGACTCAATTGGCCCGGCTTTGCATGTCCCCCTCCGAGCTCCCTACTCTTGAGTCAGCTGTGGCAGCTCGAGGCTTGGTTAGGCTCGAGGCCCACGACTGGATGAGAGAGGTAGTGAGGATTTTGTGGCCTGGACAGAGTGCAGGTGTGCTCTATGTCATGGAGCAACAGGGTCCTCGAGAGAACCCTGAGGCTTACATGGCACGGAAGCAGCTCCTCGCCATTCTGGCCGAGACGGTCCCCTTGACGCCCCGTGGTTACGACTTTAACGGCCTCGAATTTAAGACGCTCTTGTATGGAGGTCTTAACCACGAGACCAAGATGGCTTTAGGTTTGGTGGATCCAGCCGCCACCAACTGGGAAGAGTTTGGGAACAACCTCCGGCGGGTCTCCGACCTGCTCTGCGAGGCAGGATCCCTAAGACCTCCCCCCAAGATGCATAGGAAGGGCACCAGGAATTGGGAACCTACAGCCAAGGTTACCTACTCGAACTATGGGCCCCATTCCCGGCACAGGAAAACAGCTCCGAATTCCATTCCACGAGGGAATTGGAACTCACGACTGCCACCCAGACAGGACAATAGGCAGTGGCAGGGAAGAGATTTCCGCAGCCAGCCCAGCAAGGCAGGAAATCCCCCACAGCAGCCAACTGCCCCCAAACAGCCCTCTGACTCAGGCTCTCCTTGGGAGACATCTGGTGGGTATGATCCCATGACCCAGACGTACTCTTCGGATAGAGTAAGGGTCCGGGGCGTGCTCAGAAGGTTCGGACTGGACATGAGCCAGTTCGATGGGAGACCGACATCTGAGCTCCTGGATGCGCTCGACAGGCATCTACCACTGGGAAATAGCCAGCCTGTGAATGCGGTGACCAACGGTCCCCCTCCAGCTGGATATTACCCTGACTTAGAGCTGTCAGGATAGGGGTGCCCTCAGTCCCGGGATCTCCCCCAGAGGGTTGTGGCTCGACTGATGCCCAACAAATGGTGTAGATCTAGGGTGAAGGCAGGCACTAGGACCGATAGGGAAAAGACCCCTGCCACCCCTCCTGCAGACTCCGGAGCAGCGCCAAAGGTGCTGCTCCCTAACCTGAGAAGACAGGGTGAGCCCACCCCTGATGCTATCCACTTGACCAGATATGGGGGGGGGGGGACTCAATCTAAGTCCTTTGGGGGACACAAGCACTCAGTGTGCAATAAAACAAGGCAGATTGCCTCTCCTCATGACACAGCCCCGAGTGCGAATCCAGCCACCTCCGAGACCATAGTGCTTTCAGAGTACCTAGAAGGATCGCACCAGGCTAAGGTTCAGGAGGAAGCACCATTCTTTCAATTGAGAGATGTGGAAGCCCCCACCAAGTTTGACATTGCCAGCATGTGTGAGAGCCAGGAAAGGGAGAACACACAGCCAGGGAAAGCCAACCCGTAACTTCTGAAGCTCTCCATTGTCCCTGCTCTGAGCCCCGGGCTAGAAACCAGCAGTTTCCCCCGGGATTTCCTTGAAGCCTTGGCCAGGAGAGTCCTTCCTCTCCGTGCCATCTTTCAGGGGAATCTCAATTTAAACAGTAGGGGATTTAAACAGCAAGAGGTTCCTGCCCAGCCAGAGCACAGGATAGCACAGGCACTCACACTGACACACCCTGACGTGACCATACATACTCCCTTTTGCTGCAGTCCATCTGGGGAGATTTCAATAACGGAGAGTTCTAAATGCCACACGGAGGCGGACATGGCTACTGCCTTCCCCTCTGTATGGCTGCTTTGGTGCCAGCATGTCTTCACGCTTCGAGGAACCCAATTCATTGTGACACTGGTGATCATGAATGGGGCCAAGCTAGTTTACGGCTCCATCTTGGTCACCATCATACCTGGAGAGGCAGTTTTCCAGGAGGCATACGAGTCCAAGACCAGCCTCCTCCATGACTTGGAGAAAAGGGTCTCCAGCAATGAGTGGGCACTGCCGTTCTTGCAGGTAATTTCAGAGACCCACCAACTAACACAACTAAAAGAATGGAAGGGTCAGCTGGTTGATCCTGCAGTGGTGGTCATCCCCGAGCCAGAAGATCCCGGTGCCCAAAGACCCAATGTGAGCTCCCTGATTTGCCAGGCTTCCTTGAGTTGCAAGGAAGTGCCAGCCATTAATTTGTCCAAGGCGTTTGCCTCTGTTTACGAGGCGTTAGACAATGGTTGAATGGCCATTGTCTGTGGGGAATAGAGGCGGAGTGGCGATCCCTCTGGATCCCCTGATACTGTAAATAGTTCCACTATGTAAGTAGTTGTAATAGTGGTGTTAGTATTGTTGTGAATTGTTTTTGAAATTGAATGTCCCGTTTGGTTCCAAAAGCCTATCCGAAGGCGACCATCTTTCAGGCCTGCCTCGGAATCCAGCTTTCTTGAGGTAGGGAAGTTGTGCACTCAGAACCTACATCTAACCACTGGCACCGTTCCTGTAGACCCCGAAGCCCTCCGGTATACATCATCAGGCTTGGAGTCAGGCTCTAGGCTTGAGCGATGGGGGGGACCTCGGCGAACCACCAAGTCAGGAATGACTTTGGTTATTTGTCTGCCACCTGGAAGCCCATCTTGTTCTGGAATGACTTTGGATATCTCAATCTGGCCTTGTTCTGGGACGACTCTGGGTGACCCAGTCTCAGGACCAGTGCTCGAATGGGAACTTCACCTGAGTTCCTCTCGTGATGCTGGGTTATTAGACCTTGTCGGAGCCAACCATTTGATGTGGGTTCTGAATCCACAGCCTCTCTCCCTTCTCGGCCTTCCTATGGCCAAAACTGCTTCAGACTTGGGAGCTATTTAAGTCCTCGCTCCCACCAACCCTTCCAGATCATTGTGAGCAAAATTTCTAATTTCAATTCTCATTCCCAGTAGGCTTTGAGCGGGCCATTTGCATTTATGGTATACATTGTATAATAACCATGTCAGTTCTTCTGTTAAAACTCTAATAGGTTAATTGATCCCGAAGGTTGGGAAGATCCCAAGGTCGTACCATCGCCCCCGAGTACCGTGGGGGGTGTGACGAAGAAAGTTGCTGCTCCATCTGATGGCCGATGCTTGGAGATTCCTAGTTCTTCGATGACATCCGTGACTGTGAGGGAAGGTGACCACGCAGGCTTCTGTGTGCCACGATGAACTTTTTGCCATTCCTACTACCGTTTGCTGACCCGAGAAAACCTATGGACTATTCCAGGCTCCAAACTCTGCAAAGACTCATTGCTCCTGAACTTGCAGCAAGCCAGGCTGCACCGACTTGGACATTTTGCTGTTGTTCCTGCTCCGTTGCCTGGATGGATTTATGTTTTGCTTGCCCGCTCCAGCTAAAAGACTTTTCCTGTTGCGAGGGGGGGGGTGCCAAGACTGTTGCTTGCACCTCACCTCCCCCGGACTACGAACTTTCATTCCACATTGAACTGTTTGTTCCTTGGATTGCCTTCATTGCCAGACCATGCATTGCATTTACCGTATTTCATTGATTATTTCATTAATTGCATTTGCTGTTTTACTACCATTGCTCGTTTTTTCGACATTTCCCTATTGATGGGACATTGTTTATTGTTTAATTGTTTGTTATTGTGTTATTGCCATTTGTGTGTGTGTGTGTGTTTAGGTTTAGGTTTTAGTTAGGACTGTCTTTATAAGATAGAAATCCTTTGCTCTTCCCAGAATTCCCTTTCCTGAGGAGTGATACGGCTACCAACCTGCAAGCCCCTATTTGGTTCTAAATTGATTTTTGCTTTTTGATTGGAAAATGTCCGATATTGTCTCCA
The DNA here is from genome assembly GCA_030412105.1 of Cyclura pinguis. Taxonomy (NCBI): domain Eukaryota; kingdom Metazoa; phylum Chordata; class Lepidosauria; order Squamata; family Iguanidae; genus Cyclura; species Cyclura pinguis. The sequence continues at coordinate 92,342,863 of CM059600.1, read as the reverse complement.
ACATCGCCCATTTTCGGGGGGGGATTGTTACTACCCTGGCTAGTCTGAGCTTTGGGGATATTAAAAGATATCCTCTTGATATCACAATTCGGCTGCACTTCTCTATTCCCCTCCACGTGCTTGCGAGGCCACCAGACAAGCACGTAAACAAGCTCAGCCGTTAATTGCCGTAATATTCCTGAACAATACAGGCAGGCCAGAAATAGCTGACTCACTGCTTTAGGAAACCTCCAGGCAAGTACTCTAATCAGGTATGCAAGCAACCTACAAAAGAGCCTCTGCCCCGCGCTGGCAGCTTGATGGGTAACCTATACAATACCCAAGTACTCTGCGTTTGCATACTGGCTACTCTATTGAGAACCGCTACGATAACTCAATCATTCAGATTCTGACCTTTCGGAGGCTTTGTCTCCAACTCCAAATCTATTGTTTTTCCCCAAGTACAGCATAGCCTGCAGTCACATTCTCCTTATAAAAACCCTTAATTCTGAGACCTTCCTCGGATCGCTCCCGAGTTTCATCCCGCCTTGCTGCCGCTTTGCTTGGCGAGCCTCCTCTCAGCTCCACATGCTGAGCTACATCGCACCCCAGCCTCGCTCTCTATTTTTCCGGGCTTCAGGACAGGTGTAGTATCACCCAAACCAGCAACTCCTCTAAAAATCCCTCTATACCACTCCAACCTTTATTTTCCTTAGTTATCTTGTGTGAATGTGTCGCATACACTGTTTTGCTTGTGCTTAATAAAACATCATTTATTGTTTCAACTTCTGTGTGCTACTTGATTCGACCTGACCCCACAGACATAGGGTTCAAGCTCTCGCTAAGTTACCCTGCCTCTCGTAACGCTAAGCAGTGCTCTGAGCTAATTTTCCCCAACTTCAGTTGAGCATATTTTGATGTCCCTCCCGGGACCCCCAGTACACAGGGTAACATTTTCCTCTCCAATACAGAACAAGCAGATGTCACAATTTTCCACATCATGTTGTGTCACATGCAAACTACAGGCTGAAACAACTCAAGTAAGGAATCCAGTAACCAAGCGAGTTACATATTATTTCTTACATTATTATTACTTACTTCTATCCCAGCTTTCTACAGAAAACAAGGCATTCTGCAGGAACAAAACCAATAATTTTCCAGACTGCAAAGAAATTATAAAAACCACACCAGAACTTGGAAGTACTGTTTTACCTGCATTGAGTTGGCTTGGTAACTACTACTCCTACTACTACTACTACTACTACTGCCATTATTATTATTATTATTATTATTATTATCATCATCATCATCATCTTTATTTTTATCCTGCTTTTCTCCCCAAGGGGACTCAAAGCAGCTTACAGCCATTAAAAGAAACATAATTAAAAACTATGATATACAAAATTTAAAACAAAACTAAACCACAATAATAATTAAAACATGTTAAAATACATATAAAAACAACATTAAAATATCAATTAAATAACAATTAATATGACCAACACTGATACAAATTACATATAAAATGCCTGCTGGAAGAGGAATGTTTTTAGCTGGTTCCTAAAGGTAGGCAGGGAGGGTGCCAGTCTGACCTCTTTGGGCAGGGAGTTCCATAGCCTGGGAGCAGCCACTGAGAAAGCCCTCTCCCGTGTTCTCACCAAATGCATCTGTGAGTTACTTTTTACTAGTTACTTTTGGCAGTGATAAGCTGGACATATGTTTGCTTGTTGGTTTGTTGCCTGTAAGAACTAGGGATGTAATTCACTACTTTTCAGTGTAATGGTTCTGCTTTTTACTAATTCTGCTTCCTCTGTCTGAGTAATGAGTAGATGAAGGGGTCACATGGGTGACTATTTCTTAGACTCATAGAGTTGGAAGAGACCACAGAGGCCATCCAGTCCAACCCCCTGCCATGCAAGAACCACATCAAAGCACTCCCAACAGATGGCCATCCAGCCTGTGCTTAAAAATCTCCAAAGAAGGAGACTCCGCCACTTCTTGATGAGGTCTTCTGCAGCAAGAGAAGACAGATTGAAAACATGAGGTGTATTAGAAAATCAGCTTAGTTAGACCCTTTCCACAGCCTACTTTGTTCCGGTGACATCTGGGGCAGTCCTGGTGTTGTCCTTGCAGCCAGGGGAGCACAACAGGAATGCTCCCCTCTGCACTGGCTGCCTCCATGAATGGAGGAAGCATGATGGCATGGCCTCTTCCTTCTGCAGCACAGCGAGGTACTGTCTCAGGCTGCTCTGGGGCAGGAAGCACAGCCATTGCACTTCCAGGGTCTCTGCATCTAAGGTAAGTGTGGGTGTGTGGCAGGATAGTGACATGATCGCCGGTCATGGGCAGGTAAAACCTGTCAGTGAGTTGCAGTGCAATCGCACTGCCTGGGGACAGGAGAAGGGCGGAACCTGAATGACATCATGCAGAACCGTCGTCCAGGTCTTGTCCTTCTCCAGTCTCCAGTGCGGGATGACGGTATCCTGTGGAAAGGGCCTTAGACTTTTTTTAAAAATAATTTTTTTAAAAAAAGTTGAAAAGCTTGGCTTTTCTGCTTCTCTCTATTCTGTCCAAATGAAGCAAATTATTCTTGCAGCCCAACAGAGGCCTTTCTTTGCTACACCTTTATATTGCTATTATTCTACTTTCAACATCCTATGGAATTCTGGGGTTTGTAGTTTACTGAGGCCAAAGAGCTCTGGCTGAGAATTCTAAATGCCTTTCCATAAACCTCAACCCCCAGGATTCCATAGGATGTTGGAAATGGAGTAATAGCACTGTAAGAGTGTAGGGCGGAAAGGCCCAGAGAAAGACTAAATGGAATGCAGGGGGCTGGGGTGGCTTCTTCAAACAGTGGCACAGAGAATGCACTTGGATGGGATGGGTCGGTGTGAGGAAATGAGGAGACATTTCTCTGCAACGTCAGAGCCAGTGAGGAACTAGAGAGTTTGCATGTATTTTCCAATAGCACAGCAATAACCCTAATGCGTTAGTAACAACTGATACAATGAGTTACTTTTGGGACTGCATTAACAGCAACAAGTAAAGCCCTGTTGGATAGTCAGAGTAATAAATAATATAACTGGTTCCTTTTTAGAAGTAACATTCCAAGCTGTCAATTACGGTTCCATCTTACTGCCACAGTGCGTGTGTGTGTGTGTGTGTGTGTGTGTGTGTGTGTTGGGGGGGTTACCACCGATTTAGTCCCAGTTTTCTTCTCTCAAGTGTTGGAAGATCTGACCAGCTATCACTACCTTCAATTCCTGAGCTGATATACTCAACACAGATGCATGTGCTGAGGGCAGGGATGTTTCCCTATTTCTAATATTAAAATTTCACACTTTTAAAAATTTGTCACACATATCAGTGCAAAAACAAAGCAGAAAAAGACAGACAGAAACAAAGGAACCCCCCCCCCAATGCTTTACACAGTTAACAGAGGCCTTTTCCGCACCAGGCAATTAGAACGGGGCGGTGCGTCCTCTCACGGAGGTCGTCTGCACCTTGGAGCGGACTAGGAGCAGACTACTTACTGGAGATCCGCAACTCAGTCCGCTCCAAAACGACCCCAAGTGGTCCTCCAGCGTGTTTTCTAAAGACCGCAAAAAACAGGTCTTTATTTTCCTGGAACGCGCCATTGCGTTCCTGCTCCCTTGTGCAGATTCGCAGGCTCGCACCAATGCGAGCCTGCGATCTGCGGAGGGCGGGCTTTACGCGTGGCGACCTTCAGCGGTTGGTCGGGACCCACGACCAAACAGAGGCCGCCATTTTGGAAGCCGGAACCACCAATTTGGAAGCCGGAAGCCGCCATTTTGGAAGCAGCAGCAGTGCGGATCTACAGACCTCGCACTGCTCCGATTCGCCCTGGATCAAGGAGGAGCCCTGCGGAAGGGCTTCAGGGACAGTCCGCACTGCTTCAGACCCCAGAAGAAGTGGTAGGTAACGGCACGGAGCGATTCCCTCGCCTCGTGCGGAAAGGGCCAGAGTGTGGCATGACCTCTGAGAAATTCTCCAGAATCCACAATAAAAGGCTAGGAAGGTTAAGCATCCTGCTCAAAAGCACAGGTAACTCAATAGTTAAGGTAGCCAAGGAAAGAACATTTGGTAGGATGGAATAATAATAAAGAGACAGAGGTAGCAATCAAGGTGAAAAGTGACAGGTTTTATTTTTAGGCGCAATGTTTCAGACATTGGCATTCCAGTAGTTGCTACAGTAACACACAGCCACAAGCGAAAGGCATACAGAAACAGGGAAGGACTAACAGAGCCCTCTAGGCAACCCCTCTCTCCTCCCCTCTTCTGAAATGAGTAAGCTATATGAAGCAGTCGAATCCTAAATAATTTCCTTCTGGTCTTTTGCTGCCTTTTGTTTTGGGGCCAGGTGCCACATGAGTTGTAGTGCCTTGTTTCTAGTAGGCAGATACAATGGAGGACTATAACTGAGTAGAAAATATTTTTACAAGTGGAACTTATCACTTCCACATACAAAGGCTGATCTTGTCTTTATTCTCCTCTTCTATAACACTACAGAATTTCTGGCTGGTTTTGCACTAGGTTGCTCCACACCAGAGGTGGGAGATGTGCCACCCTCTACCTATTGCTAGACTTCAGCTCCCGTCATCCCTAGCAGAACTCAGAATGACTAGTTAATTAATTTATTAAGTCAGTAACTCACTCACCTTCTGGAGTTTTTGCTATCCCATGCCAAAATGAGTTAATTGGTTTGGATAGAATTCATTTGAATGGGTGCCTCTTCTTCTGACAAATTCAGTAAAACAGAGCCCAAGGAAAATCAGAATTGGGACTGAAGAAAATGTATCACATGGTTCTATTGCCAGGCAGGCTATGCTGTTCATTCTATCATTGTTATCTTCAATAGTAGGTAGCAAAAATTCTGGAAATGCAGCAAAAGAATAACTGGGAAGCAATTCTTTAGCAACTACTATGATCAGTGGAGTTGGGGAAGTGATTCATTTTTTTCCTTGGCCTCCAAAACAGTCATCATACTCCAGAATGTCAAGCCCTTTAGACTTGAAAGGCTGATGTCTCCTTCCCCCTCCACTAGCCAGTCTTTCTGCGAAGTAAGGTACCTGTTCTACTCTCTTAGGTCTGCTTTTCTGTAGATTTTATTCTAGTTTCTCTAGTATACTGTTGTGTACTACACAGAGGCCATTTCCGCACGAGACTGTTAAAGCACTATGTTTCCACTTTCAACATCCTATGGAATCCTGGGGTTTGCCAGCCCCTCCCTAAACTGCAAACCCCAGGATTCCATACGATGTTGAAAGTGGAACCATAGCGCTACAACAGCCTCGTTCAGAAATAGCCAGAGTAAAGTTTTCCTCATCCCCCATTCTCTTCTGTCTTAGCTTCTCTGTCTTCCTTGGAAGAAGGCAATTTCAAAGGGAGAAAAAAAGGCAGTTTCAAAAGTCTCGCTAAAGAAATGTGTCCCTAGAATCTAAGACTAATGTTTTAAGTAGCTGGCTAATTAATGATTATTTAACCAATTAAACAAATGCAATAATTAGTGTTGGTGGTAATGAGACTGATTTCCCACTTTCTACTGTATAACATTCTCACATTAATTTTCATACCAAGTACAGTACTCCAAGCTTTAATTCCTAGCCAGCCCAGCCAAGGTGAGAGATCAAGAGCCGCAGTCTAATAGTATCTTGAGGGTCACACATTTCTCTCTCTTTGTTTTACGCAGAGATACACATATACCCCTTATGATGTTGTGCTAGGTATTAGACATCCTAATCTTTGTAATTCTGAGCAAGGCACCCTTGCTGGTGGGCTATGATTTGGCTTGGTGGATTAGAATTTGGGCAGGCTTGCTCTCCTAACTAGTTTCCTCTGCACCACAGCTGTTCAGAGGAAAGGCTTCTCAAGCTGAAGCTAGGCCTCCTTCTGCTGAACTGCATTTTCCCAGGAGGATCAAGGTGGATTGAGTAATTAATCAAAGCTTATATGGAGGATAAGGAAGTGTGAATTAAAGTGTTAATGGCTCTTAAAAGCTTTCTGCTTCCACAGGGGCATAACCTCAGGCTGATTGTCTTGTTTGCTCTAATGGGAAATCTTTGCACTCATTCAAATCTGCTAAGGTAAGGTAGCACATTTTATTACGTGTGAGGGAGATTCTGTTGCCTGGTCAGCAATTAATACGTTTATCCCTTTCCCACAGTTATTTTCAATAAGTATCCTCTCAGGATCCCAATGGCTGCTTTGTCTTTAGCGTGGTATTGCACATTAAGAGATTTGTTGTGTTATTCAGCTAAGCATAGGCCTGGCCTGGGACACAATGTCCTTTCCAGGGGCAGGGGAATTAAAATGGAGACTTTGCTACCTACTGATCCTTATTTCCTTGGCCCATCACTTAACATGTAGGGTCTCCTGGCTTTTTGAGTATGGTATAAGAAAAATGGTTTGAATATGAGAAAGCAAGAATGCAAATATCATTGATCCATAGTGTAGCCAGAGCTGGATTAAGAACTGAAACTGGACAAGGCATGGGTCAGCTGAGGCACTCCAGGTGTTGTTGGATAGCAGCTCCCAGCAGCCTTTGCCACCACAGTCAGTGAACACTGGGAATTACAGTCTTAACATTTGGCAAGTCTCACTTTTTCCACTACTGATGTAGATGTTGTTCCCCTCAGGTGGTAGCACTGGCACATTTTTCACTGGGGAAGAGAGAAGATGAGATCTAAGGGTGTTTGTGAATGTTTGTTCTAGAAAGTTTGACTGCAACAACCTTCCAGTAGAATGTTTCCTTTTAATCCTGTATTACATAAAATCAGTTTCAGGGAACACAATTCAGGGAACTCCCGAATTTTGATGAAGATTCACAGTTCAGCAGTGTGTATTCTTTAAAACCTATTGGTGCAATTCAGCTCCATTAAAATGAATGGGAATGTTGCCAGGGATTCAGTGAGGAATAGTATTAAAATGTCACACTCAAGTTGGCACCAAAGTTTCCAATAGTGAACCAAGGTCTCTCTTTTAACAACATCAGGCAAAACACAAGGTCTCTCTTTTAACAGCATTAAGCTCTGTTCTGTCACATCCCAGTCCCAACCATGTTTACAATACGTACACTCCAATTCCAAGAATAGCCTCAATTATCTGTGACTAACATCAGAAGCATCAATGTCCTTTTGTCCTTCTTTTGTCTTTTTCCAAGATATTGCAGGTGCTGCTTAAAATAGGTATAAGTACTTCACATGTCAGTCCATCCTCTCACATTGCTAATCTAGAACTTTAATCTATGAAGACCTTGGAAAGCTCCTTTAAGAATGAATATAACGACATGCTAAAGCCACCCATAGTTGATCAGTAGTAGAATTTTGCTCTGAGATGCTTGATCAGTTAGGGATGGCTTCAGTGTGTTGTCAAATTCATTTTTCTTAAAAAGAATTCTCTACACTCTGTACAGGAGTCAACAGGAAGAGGATTAATTCTGTCATATTGCCTTGGTATATATTTCCATCTTGTTTTTGAGCATGCCCGTTGAACAAGTGCTATTATAGTTTCACGTGGATATGTTCATTCCCTGTATCACTAACATTCCATTAATCTTACTTTTGAGTTGAGTAGCCTAGGATTGCAGCATGGTGAACTATTTTGAACATATATCCTTGGGAACTGTACAACTGTGTTTTTCAGAGCCCAAAATCTTAACACATGAGGCAGTAGAAATAACACAGAGAAGGCAGATCTGTTAAATTAATTTAAGTTAAGGTGACATGTGGGGAGTGAATAAAAAGCCACAAATGAACTCAGAATCATAAACTGAGTTTGCCTCCTGCTTCAAGTATCCATTAAGGGAGGGAAGAGTCACTTTGAGAAGGCCAGTTGCTTCATGCTTGGCAAATTGAGCAAGTTCACAGGCCAACATCTCTGAAATACTTCTTTTGGCTAGTCTGTCCTGTGATTTGTTGTTAATCCCTCTCCTCCCCTTTCCCTGCGACTAAAAATAAATAAATAAATAAGATCTTTTGGAAGAAATATTCTGCCAGAAAGAAAGAAAGAAAGACCCTAAAATCTTGCAAATCCAGAGCCTGGAACTTACAGCTATAATACATTTGTGCTCAGACTTTTTTTTTTTTAAGGAAGCATAATGGGAGGCAACACAATGCTCCCTCATCTGCACTGGTAGCTTTACCATTCCATACTTCAACAATTATAATGTAAATTTAATAAAGAATGCCTGTCCATCCAGAAGCTAACAGGAGTGTCTCCTGGTGACATCTTCTAAGTGCATTTTCAATAGCAGAGGGGGAAAGCCTGTTGGAAGTTTGCTGTCCCCAGCTACCATGTGGAAGTGATCTAGTCTAAATTTGTACCATATGAAGGCATAAATGTGGAGCAGATACTTGATTAGATGATCTGAGCATTTATTAAACTGCACGGAAACCATACCAGATGGACTCTGGATTAGCAGATTTGGGATGGCTTCATACCATCTGAAGGCAACCTAAAGTAATGGGAGATAAGGAGTGAGCTGGTGAAGAATTCTCTGAAATGGAAAGTGCTTCTGTTAGCCTTAAAGAGCATGGGTGAACTAACAACAAACGTAGCCAGATTAGATGGCTAGGCTGCGGCTTATTCTGAATGGCTGCAAAGAGTGGTGGTGTGGTATGGAACTGGGAAGGGAAAACAGATCAGGCTTATGAGATCTACTTTGCTTTTTTATTATACTCCCAAGATCCACTAGCAAAAAAAGACACCTACCTAAAATGTGAGAATTTGAGGGCCAGGAAGTTGGGTATCAGAATCTAATGGAGCTAACAGCATTTTACACGCGCGCACACGCACGCACACACACACACAATCCACTCCTGGTTATCTCCAGCTTCCTTCATTTCAACAGGATACTTCAGGGCAGGGCTGAGAAACATGGGACCCTCCAGCTGTCATTGGACTGCAGCTGTCACTAGCCATGGCCACTATAGCCAATTGGTGAGGAATGCTTGGGACTTGCAGTTCCATAGCATCTCATCCTTTCTTAGTGTGTGAAGAGAGGGACACATTTTGTTGCTGCTGTTGTTAAGCCTTCAGAAGTCAGGAACCATTGCCAAGTCCCCCAAAGATTAATCAAGAGAACAAACCCAGTTCTACCTTCTGCTCACTTCCCTTTCATCTCCCTGCTTTGCTTGACTCCTTTTAGCATCATCCGGCACAAACCATTCAGCTGGCCTTTATTTCTATCCTTGTGAAAAGCCCTCATGGTCCCTGAAGTGACTTAAATAGGCAATTTTTCTCTTCTGAGTGAAATCAGGCATAACTAGAAGCTCAGTATTTATGGAGAACCAGTGTGATATAGTAGTGGAAATGCTGATCTGGGACTTGGGAGATCCCTGGTTCAAGTCCTCATTGAGTCTTCAAGCTCAGTGGGTGACTTTGTCCCAATTACTTTAGCTCAGCTTGGATAGGCTGGAGGGTAAAAAAGCCATGAAGGATTCCTTGAGCTCACTGGAGTAAAAATGGGATAGAAATGTACTAGCAAATCAGTAAATAACTGCTCAGAAAGCATCATTCTACATTAACACCATCATCCCAATTCCCTGCAGGGAGATACAGCACATAGAGGAGCCAACTGAGTCCTAAACTTATGAGACAGTATGTTGTGAAGTGTTTTGTGTTGTGCTTTGTGTGAGAGAAGATGTTGTGCTGTGCAGCACAACAGATAAATCACTGGGACACCGGATCCTGTCTAATCTTGGAAGCTAAGTAGGGTCAGCCCTGGTTAGTACTTGGATGGAAGACTATCAATGAATACCAAGTGCTTTAGGTTATATTTTAGAGGAAGGAACTGGCAAAACTACCTATGTGTATTCCTTGCCTAAGAAAACCCTATGACATTCATGGGGTCACCACAGGTTGACAGGTAACTTGAAGGCATATAGTGAACATGGGAAACTCAGCTCTTGATCTTGCTCACCTTGAATCTCACTGGGCATGGCATTTACAGAGGCTAATAGAGCCCTTGAAATCCACTGAAGAAAGATGCCATATCTATTCAACAGACAGAGACGAACAGAAGGTGGTAAGTATCCTGTGATATTAACCATGATACATTGTTGCTGTTGTTGTTACCATTTATTTGTATACCACCATCATTGTACGTGGTGTTTTACAAGTAGAAGAACAACAAAACAGTTCCCTTCCCTCAGGCTTACAATCTAATTAAGACATGACACAAAAGGGCAAGGGAATGGCAGCATGGGAGGGGATTAGGTCCACCAGATACAGCCTCTCCTTCTCTCCCTCTGAGGCCGCAGCAGTGGCAACTGGGATGGACGGAGGCCCTTACCTCTGTTTCTGTTACAACATCAGTCACCTGAAACGGGAACTCCTGTCTTCATTGGAGTGGAGGAACTTGCAATCCTATAAAATCCAGTAATTCCATATATGCATTAATAGCAAACTCAGTTCTCTGAGGGTCCTTTCACACTGCACAATTATAGCACCATGGTTCCACTTTAAGTGTCATAGTCCCTTGCTATGGGATCCTAGGATTTTCAGGTGGTTGTTGTTGTTCATAGAGCCATAGAATCATAGAAATGTAGAGTTGGAAGAGACCATAGGGGCCATCCAGTCCAACTGCCTGCCATGCAGGAACACCCTCAAAGCACTCCCGACAAATGGCCATCCAGCCTCTGCTTAAAAACTTCAAAAGGAGGAGACTCCACTACACTCCTGGGCAGCAGATTCCACTGCTGGACAGCCCTGACCGTCAGGAAGTTCTTCCTGAGATTCAGGTGGAATCTCCTTTCCTGCAGCATGAATCCATTGCTCCTTGTCCTGGTCTCTGGAGCAGCAGAAAACAAGCCCACTCCCTCCTCTACATGGCATCCCTTCATATATTTAAACATGGCTATCATGTCCCCTCTTAACCTTCTCTTCTGCAGACTAAACATACCCAGCTTTCTAAGTCTATCTCTAAGTTGTTGTTGTTGTTGTTGTGTGCCTTTAAGTCGTTTCTGACTTACAGCAACCCAAATGCAAATCACAGGATTTCCAGTGGGTTGCCATGACCGAGCAGGGAATCAAACTCTGGTTTTGAGGGTTGTTGCGCAACACTCAAAGCACTACACTACGCTGGCTGTTATTTTCAGCTTAGGGGAGGGTATTTAGAATTCTTAGTCAGAGATCTCCAGTGCTTCACCAAACTATGAATCCCAGGATTTCACAGGATGTTGCCAGGGGAGTTAAAGTTGGATCACGGTGCTATATAATTGTGTAGTGTGAAAAGGTCCAGAGTGAGGGATTCTAATGAGACACAAATGCCACTATTCACACACGGAGACAAGGATCAGCAAGCTCCAGAGAGTTGCATGTCTGGAGGAGCACAAAGAATAATTTCAAGGGAATTGAGAGGTGAGGTGAAAAAAAAAAACAGCTTGGAAGAAAACAGTGAGAGGGATGGATTGAAATGGAGTGTCCATATTGTGACATTAGAACATACATCCTTATTAGCAGAGAGAATTGACTGGGTTGGAAAGCTGTGGGTAGGCAAGCAGGTTGAAATGGCCTTTGTTCCCAAAATGAGTTCAATTTCCTTGCTCAACAACAGAGTTAGCTGACAACAAACTTCATGAAAAATGTGATTGTTAGATAATTCATGAAGGCTTAATCACAGTTCATGAGAAAATCACTTGGATCCTGCTGAGACCAGTGGGGGGGAAAATCCACAAAATCAAATGCTTTCATTCTCCATATGCTTTCATTTTCATAGCAGAATTAAATAGACCTCCATTCCTGCCATTGGAAATGAAGGGTTCAGAAAGGTTACTTTGCTTTAACATGGATGTTGTATTCATGGTTTTGATAGCTCCACATAATTTCTAGTTAAAATTAATAGACGTCTATTGGCAGTTTCATTCACTGCTGCCATGGACAGTGAACACGTGTCTGACCCAGTGAAAATTACCACCTTTTTCTCTGGCGTGGTTCCTGAGTCTTTAACTGTGTTGTTAGAGTTAGAAATGCCACAGCTACAACTTTTACCCTGGCAGAAATGTGTAATAGAGAAAGGGCTATTTCAAGCTATCCTGACAGTGTCTTCACTCCCAGGTTAGAAAGACAAAGAGATCAAATAAACCTCAATCTTTAATTTCAAAAACAGAGAAAGCAAATCTTTTGTATGGGCGGAGGGATCCTTCCTCCCTGCTCCAACATTGAGAAGAAGTTTCATGAGACCACCAAACATATGGTTCTGGACTCAATGCTGTGTTTCCAACATAGATGTTTTTGCATTATTTAGAGGCAATATTTTTCTCTTTCTGGACTTCATAAATGAAGAAACAACTGCCTTGAATGACTTGCGTATCAATCTCTGAATGATTCTGAAGGCAAACCCATGTAGTGTTGGCATGGAATTCTTAATTTACCCAATTAATATCAGCTAGTACCATAAGTGTTTTTTAATTATTACTACAGTACTAAATTCTATAATTTAGCCTTATCTGGCTTTTATGCAAATGCTTTTTCACTATTTTTATGCAATTGTAATGGATAAAGGCATGGTTATTAACCACAAGTTGTGGAGCATTCACCTCATAGCTTAATACATTAATTGCAATTATTTTATGTCCTGCAAATAGCTCCCCACATTGATCACTTTCTCTACGGGTTATTGTATTTATGTTGTGAACTTGAATGAAAACAAAGCCCTCAATTTCTTAAATGCAAAGACAATCCAATGGCTCCATCTCTACTCCTCTTTGCCCATTCAGCAGACAAATGGCCACCGGCAGACTCCAGAACATAAATCTTTTGCTTCCCATGCAGCTGCTGCCTGATTTCCCAAAGAAGACTAAGAGACTTTAAACAAAAGTTTAATTTTCCCTCTCTTAAAAGAGATGGCAGAAAGACCTGGAAGTCTAGGAAGCCTCTAAGTGGCCAGGCATTTGATTCTCCTTTATCTTATGCATTCCTCTATCTACTGTATGCTGAACTGCACACTGTGCAAAAATGCATCCCGCTCTTGCACAGATGAGGTAAGCTACAGAACAGCAGAGAACCTGGCTCCTTATTATTGGAAATGTCTGAATATGAGAAGAGATTCATGCAGAAACCCAGTATGATTAAATACTGGGGTCATGCTCATTGTTCTGTACAGCTATAATAATATTGTTTTGATTTTTATTGTAATTACCTCTTTTAGAGAGAATGGTAGGGATCATAGCCTGCATTCACAGCTGCCCCTTTTGATTTGTCCTAGTCATCTTGGAGAGATGAAATTATACCCTGGAGAAGATGAGAATTTGGGGTAATAATTTCTCATTCACAGTTCCATCTTTTCCCATGTGCTAGCCAATAGCTTAGGTCCACAGTATCTGAAAGGCCGTTATCTCCCCATACGAACTGTAAGATTGCTTGTTGAGGACAGGGGAGAGAGTCTTCTCAGTGGGTGCTCCTACCCTCTGGAACATGCTTCTATGGGCAGCTAGGCTGTCCCCTCCCTGCTTTCATCAGCAGGCAAAGACCTTTTTGTTTAAGCAGACTTTTAATCTATATGCAGGGAAGCTTGTACTAGGATGCTTTATTTAGTTATTAGTTTAAACTTTTGTATGGTTTTTGTAATAATTTTCTATTGCTCTATGTAGAGATTTTAATTGTTTTTAAAAATTTCATTGTTCTGGTTTTCAATTGACTCTTTCTAGAAGGTGCCTTGGGTTCTACTATGGAAGAAAGGTAACATAAAAATTAAATAAATAAATAAATGTTTGTATGGTTACATCTTATGTGGACCTCTTGTTGTTGTGGGCCTTCAAGTTGTTTCCAGCTTACAGAGATCCTAACCTATCATAGGGTTTTCTGGGGGCCGAGAGCGTGTGACACGCCCAAGGTCAGCCAGTGAGTTTCCATGGCTGAGCAGGGAATCAGACTGTGGTCTCCAGAGTCATAGTCCAACACTCAAATCACTACACTATGCTTGCACTTACTTAGGAGTAAATCTGGGGGTGCATATGGTCAAGCTGTTGACTCTATTGAAAGTCTGGAGTATATGGTCTATATAGATGGATTTACTCAGAAGCAAACTCTGCTTCATTCAACAGAACAAGCTTCCTAGGATGTGTGCTTTGGATTGCAGTCTTAATCACAACTAACTTCCGTTCCATTGCTTCCAAGAGGGATCTTCTCACAATCAGCTTTATGGAAGCTGGTGGTAGTTAATAGTTTTCATGTCAGTGATGTGGTGAATTTGCCCTAGGTGTTAGTCCAAGCTTTAAAGGAGTTATCCAAGAAATGTATTCAGGAGTAGCCATATTGGCCATGCAGCAAAATACAACAAAATCCACAAAACAGTGATACCTTTATTAGATCAACTAAAATGAACAGAATGCATCACAGAAGCTTTTAAAATGTCATTGGCTTCTTCATCAGGCAGAGATGTTTAAAAAATCATGCAAGAGAAGAGAAGTCGTAATGTTGAAGTCACCAACCTACATTTTGTCTCAGATGTTACTTCTCATGTTGGTTAAAATGACCTAGAGGGACATCAATGCAGGATATTGATACAGTTATCCAAGATGCTGAACTTGTTTGGGCGATATGGTTCAGCATCTTGAATAGCTCCTTTAAAATTAATACTAAAGCCTAGAGTAGATTCACTACCTCTGTGACACAGTAGCCACTAGCCATTATTGGTGAGAGCTCTTCCACACAGCTGGAATATGCTGGATAATACTGTATTGTATGATAAAGCAAATCTGGAAGAAACCATGTTGGTGCAGGATGCCCTAAACCTTTATAAAGACTGGTTTAAAGCAGTTCCTTGGATGTCCAAAAAAGGTGTGAAGTAATGAAATTACATCATGACATTTAGTATGTTTCACTTAGTAGCAAATGTTTCTTTTGTGAAAGGGAAGAAGTTAGCATTATGACACAGCTAAATGAAGGCAAAGGGCTCCTTTATTCTACCTAGTGCTCTCCAGCTGTGTTGGACTACAGCTCTTATCATCTGATAGCCACTATGTGGGGCTGCCTTTGAAAAGTTTTCAGAAACTTCAGTGGGCCCAAAGAGATGCAGTGAGATTGTTGCAACAGCTCCACTGGCTGCAAGTCCATTTCCAGGAACAATTCAAAGTTCTAGTTATTACCTATAAATCCCTATATGGCTCAGATCCAGGCTATTTGAAGAGTTATTATCTTTCTATATCAACCTGGTTGGATTCTTAAGATGTTCCGAGGAGGTCCATCTCTCAATTCTGCTCTCTCCCCAGCAATGTTTGGTGCAAACATGGGCTTCCCGGTGTTTGCTTCCAAGCTTTGGAAACTTCTTCGCTAGGGAGTCTGGGATGGCTCACTGCTTGCTCTCCTTCTACCAGCAAGTGGAAATTTTTCTGTTCCAACAAGCTTTTGGAAATTGATTGCAAAGGGTTTAAATAATGTCCTGTTTTGCTGTCTTTTATATCTGTCTTTTAATGAATTTGTTTTTAATGGCTTTAATTCTATGGATAGTTCACTTGCATTTTAACTAAAAGTTATATAAATATTTTTGGGTTTTTGTTTTTTTTTTACCTTTGGTTCTGTAAGTGCTTTTAATTACGTTTGTTAAATATTTGTAAGCCATTTTGAATCCTGATATTGGGGAAAATATGGGATATAAATGAATACACCATCATCATTATCATCCTCATCCCAACCAGCATAGCTAATGCATCTGGAAGATCCTGAGTTGGGCCAGGCAGTCCTAAGATGATTATTCTTTATACCACCCACCCACCAGAAGCAGTTTGCTAGCAAAGCATTTTCTGTATTCAGAGCAGAAGCATCCTCACAGAACCCTCTTTAGTCTTCTTTGAGCTCCTTCCTGACCATGGAAGGGGAAGCATCAGAACCTTCAACCAGCTTGTCACTAAAGCTGGTAACTATTTTCTTGAGGTTCAAAGATTGAAAGAGATAGGCTTTGCTGAATATTTGAGTGGCTTTCCATGATTGTTCTTTGGTCTGGGTTTGTGAAAACTGCTGGCATCCTAGGTGGGAAAGAGGAAGCAGGGAGCTTATGAAAGCTCATGTTAATCTCATTACTAATCACTGTGGCCTGTGAGACAGACTTTAGTTATTGTTTCTAATTGGCTATTGTGCAATAAGATTAAGCAGATCATAGGTTCTCTCCCAACTCACCCCCCTCGCCAACCTCCTCCTAATACAAATACACACAGGCCTTTCTTTTCTGCTGCATGACTAAAATGTTCCGGTAGTGGTAGACCTCATAATCATTATCTCATGATTAGGTCACATCTCACCCACATCTTTTTGCTAACTAGCAAGTAATTCCATGTTTCTTAACGTCCCGGCACATGATCACATTTGCTCTTGTTGTTATTTGCCATCAAATCAGCTTCGACATATGATGGGAGACCCCCAGGAACCCCTGTCATCAACAGGCTTGCTCAAGTCTAGCAAACTCAGGGTTGTGGCTTCCTTGATTGATTCAGCCCTCCTGTAATGTGATCTTCCTCTTTTTCTACAGTCTTCCATTTTTTCCCAGCATTATCATCTTTGAGCCGTGTCATCTCATAGTATTCCAAAGTACAGTAGCCTCAGTGTAGTCATTTGGCTTCTAGGGAGAGGTCAGTCTTGATTTGCTCTCAGACCCATTTGTTTGCCATTTTGGCAGTCTGTAAAATTTTCCTCCAGCACAACATTTCAAATGAGTTGATTCTTCTCCTGTCAGCTTTCTTCATCGTCCAGCTTTCACGACACTATCTACAAATCAGAATATTATGGCATTAATTACTCTGATTTTGAAATTTAATTATATAACTTTGCATATGAGAATCTTATCTAATTCCTTGATAGCTGGCTTTCCAAGTCTTGATTTCTTGATTATATCTCCGTTTTGATTAATGACTGAGCTGAGTTGTAGAAAATCTTTGACTATTTCTATTTCACTTTAAAGTTCTGTAAGTCATCTGTAGTCATAATATTCTCATTGTTGTTCTCATAATATTCATCTATAGTCCTGTTTTTCTATTTTCTTCCTTAATTTTATCAGTAATTATTCCAAGTCTTCGCTATTTTCTGTTAGAAATATGGTGTCATCTGCATATCTTAAATTATTGGTGTTCCTTCCCCCAGTTCACACCTATTTCTTCCAAGTCCATTTGAGCACATACCAGTATCAATTTCCACTGGGCCCAAGAAGTTCTCTGCCCCTCCTCTGAATATTTTTTTTAATTTTTAATTTTATTTTTTGGAGCTCCTGGAGTCACAAGCAAGAGAGAAATATGAGAGAATTCCTGACAGAGGAAAAGCTAATGAGAATTGCAAAAGCCTGTGACACCCAGTTCCTCCCTTTCAGGTCTTTCCCTTCCTTCAGTTGGAGGCCCCTTCCTCTTACCCATCCCTCATGCAATCCCTCCACAGCTTAAACTGCTCCCTTCTCTGAATATTGTTAGTTAGCAGTGCAATGCCCTCTATTGATTTATCTCCATTCCTTGGAACTGCATGTAACCCATGGGGTTCACACCTGGTGTAGGGTATGCCAAAGGGAACATATCTCGCCTCCATAGAAAAACTTTAACAAAACTCAAAAACACAGGTAAGCACAAATGAAATGTTTAAACCTAACAAGGGAACAAGATAGAGCTGTGTGTTTGTGTGTATATATCTTCGTGCCACCTGTTAGGGTGACCCCATGAATTTCATAGGATTTTCTTAGGCAAGGAGTACTCCGAGGTGATTTCACCCGTTCTTTTCTCTGAAATATAAAGCATGTGGTATTTGTTGGTGGTCTCCAGGGCTGACCCTGCTTAGCTTCCAAAATCAGGCAGGATCTAGTGCTGTTAGGGTATTTAGGGTTTATTAAATTATATCTTTATTACTGATCCAGAAATAGTTACACCAAACATCACTCAGGCTTAGAAACAAACTACTCTCCTGAATTCCTCCAGCACAAATGGGGTAGATTAATTGTTGATTCAATTTCATCAGCTTCGCTAACTTTTGCTAAAGGAGTCTAATTGCTCCTTTAGTCTTTACTTCCTAAGATACCAAGCTACACCAATGTTTCAGTATAGCCAAAGGAGCGGGATAACAGGAGGAATAGTTATATTAAGTGCAGAATGAACCGAGTAGAGGTATCATAGGGGAGTGTAAGTACAAAGAGTCAAATGCCATTTTCCTCTCCATTGAGGGTGTGAGGGAATTTAATTTAATCAAATTCTACACAATATTTTACTTATATTTAGGAAATGAACAAGTAAGAAGAGGTACATAGATTAAGGAACATAGATTCCAAGAATATAGAATACATGGTGATATAAGAAGGAAGATGCTAGGAAATGTAGATTATGTTTTTCTGATATTTGTTTGTATTTTGTGCTCACAATAATACTTAACATTATAATTGTTACTTTGAAATATCTCTGTATTCTTGCTAATAAAAAATAAAGTTAAAAAAAACTATTCTCTCAGACAGAACTCATGCACATGAATGTGCTTTTGGAATAGTGACATAAAATAAAAGATTTAATGGGATTTAAATTATGTTTTTCAAACATTTAATATTTGAGAGTACAATTAATACAGAATTTAAATCAAGCACTAAGACAAAGCTACAGACTACTTCAGAACTGGAGGAACAAAAAACTCCAAAAATACCCATGATCAAATTTTCCAGAGCTGGGCAAGATTTCCCTGGTTGCTGTTGTTATTTGTCATCAAGTCAACTTTGACTTATGGTAACCCTCCAAGATCATCATCTGCCTGCTCAGACCTGGCAAACTCAGGCCCATGAGTTCCTTGGTTGAATCTATCTGCCTGTATTACATTCTCCCTCTTTTCCTACTGCTTTATTGAGCATTACCATATTTTCCAACAAGTCACGTCATCTCATAATATGTCCAAAATATGACGCCCTCAGTTTTGTCACGTGGCAAAGGTGCTCATTCTTCCAAGATTTTTATTTGACACATTACTCATCCAACCTTGTGATACATAGCAAAATGGCAAAAACAGTTAATTTTGTGGGACAATTTTAAATAGACACTGGAATGCAATATCAATATTGACTTGACGTAACTTTACATATACTCAGCTAAGAAGCCCTGTTAGTGAATTGCAAAAATGTGTACCAGGACAGCAGCAAGAGTGCTAGGTGATCACCAGGACTGATGAGCATAAGTGAGTGGTGTGCATCAGTGCACAGTGTACATTGGTGTGGAATGTGCATCAATGCACTATCAGCACCGGGCTCTTTGCCAGCTCTGCTACACAGTAATGTAACAGCAGTCCTCTACTGGATGTGGCCCTACATTTTATAAGAAGGGATGGCCCACTAGTGGACACGGGGGCAGGGAAAGAGAGATGTTAATATTTTTAACCAGTTTTTCCATGACTCGTGGAATTTCAAAGAAGGGATTATTAATCATTTTCCATATTTCTTGGGGTTTACGTAGTAGATAATGCCTTCTTTGAAATTCCATGTGAGTCATGGAAGAACTGATTAAAAATATTAACATCTCTCTTTCTCTGCCCCCGTGTCCACTAGTGGGCCATCCCTTCTTATAAAATGCAGAGAAACTTAGACATTGGCCATTTCCGTGTGACAATGTTCTTCTGCATCATCGCACTGCAATTCAGGTCCAGAAGGGAGCATGTCAGCAACGCTCCCCTCCACACCTGCTTGCTCCCTGCGGAATGAAGTGCGATGGTTTCTCCTCCTCCTTCTCCAGCACAGCCGGGCACTTGCCATTGCTGAGCTGGGGCAGGAAATGTCGCAATCACACTTCTGTGACTTCCGCAGAATTGTAAGTATGGAAGAGCTGCGGGATTGGACATGCAAAATGGATTTTTTCCATTTTGCAAATGCCGCATAAATGCAACACTTTGTGACAGGATGGCAGCAGGACAGCGACGATGTTGTGTGGAAGCATGACCTGCTGACTGCTGCCATCCCATGGCAGAAGCGGGACAGCGACATCATGTGGAAAGGGCCATTGTAAAGGCTGGAATTTAAGGATTTATTAGGGATTTAATAATTTTTAAAAATCCATAGAGCTTAAAACAGGTAAAAGTAGTTCTGAATCTGATAAATCTGAATTGGCTATAAGAGGGTGAGATGAAATTTTTCCTAGCAAAAATTAACAATTATCCAAAATGGACGAGAATAACCAGTCAATATGAAGATGGCTGCCCAGATACAGAAAGAGACTTGAAGGAGCTCGATTCAAAAATATACAACAACATAATCACACACCAGTATGACAGGACTACAGGTCTAAAGCTAACATAGGGAAATGACATAGAAGACAAAAAAGATTATTCTAGCTGGAAAACATTGGGCTCAAAACTACGTTACAAATTAGTGTCAGCTAAAAATAAGGGAACAACCTCAAAATTCTACACAGGTACCACCTCACACCAATTAAACTATTTATAAGAAGAGGTTAAACACAGAAAACATGTCAGAGAAGTCCTGATAGGCTCTTACATACATACGTGGACTGAATATTCAAAGGTAAAAACTTTTGGGAGGAAGTGATTAAACATATAAAAGAAATACCCAGCCAAACAACAGACTCACATAAACAACTGCTCCTTTTATTGATATTTGAGGGCCCAAATAATTTTCATCAAATTAAGAGTTAATATCAATGTTGCTATTGACAGCTAAATTAGAAATAGTACTAGGCTGGAAAGACTTAAAGGGAGATTGTATAAGAGCATGGTGTGACTGGATTTAGAACCCAGGCTTGTGCAAAAAAATAACATCAAGAAATTACACTCTTTAAAGGAATACTGGACAATGGCATATTTTTGGGAACAGGAGTCACAGAATCACAGACTTCGAAAGGGCTGCAAGGGCCATCTAAGGGCCATCTAGTCCAACCCTCTGCCCTGCAGGAATACATAACTAAGGCCATTTCCACACGACGATGCTCTTCTGCATTGTTGTGTTGCAATTCCAGTCTGGAAGGGAGTATGTCAGCAATGCTCCCCTCTGCAGCGATGGCTCCGCCTCTTCCTTCCATAGCACAGCCAGGTACTAGCCATTGCTGCTCCGGGGCAGGAAGTGTCACAATTGTGCTTCCCTGGCTCCCACACAATTGTAAGTATGGGAGTGTTGCGGGATTGGAACTGCAAAATGGATTTTTTCTGTTTTGCAAATGCCATGCGAATGCGAATGCGATGCTTCACAACAGAATGGCAGCAGGACAGCAATGATGTCTTGCGGAAGCATGACCTGCTGACCGCTGCCATCCTGTGGCAGAAGCGGGACAGCGACATCGTGTGGAAAGGGCCTAAACCACTCTTGAAAGGTGAGCATCCAATCTCTGGCTGTTTCTGCACTACATGGTTACAGTGCTATTATTCCAACGTGCTAGGGAATCCTGGGGTTTGCAGTTTAGGCAGAGGCTTTTAGAATTCTCAGCCAGAGAGCTCTTTGGCCTCAGTAAACTACAAACCCCACAATTCCACAGCGTGTTGAAAGTGGAATAGCACTATTAACAGTGTAGAGTGGAAAGGGTCTTTGCTTCAAAACCTCCAAAAGAGAGTCTACTCCTCTCTGAGGCAGCCTATTTCACTCTGAGATAGCTCTTATGGTCAAGATCTTTTTCTTAACGTTTAGGCAGAATCTCTTTTCTTGTACCTTGAATCCACTGGCTCACGTTCTAGTCTGTGGAGCAGAACAAAACAAGCTTCCCTCATCTTCCATGTGATGTCCAACACAATTTCCTTTTATTGCATTTATTAACATAAATTCAACAAACTGGAGGTGACCCAATGACTAGAAATATTTTTGGAGGGCTGTCATGTATCATCAAGAAGTATGAGCATGTTGGAAGAAGCAGGATGTGAATGAGGAAGAGTGTCTTATGAATAATGTAAGACCTTTCTATTTAGATCCAGGAGGCTGTTTCTCAGGATATGGCTTAACTGGGACTAAGAGATGAATGATAACAGGAAAAAAAAGGTGAATGACTAATAATTATAAAAGCAGATTTACCTTGCCTTTCTTTCTTTCTTTCTTTTTTTTAGCTTAGGAATCATGAAATTATAGAATCATTGGAAGAAACGGCAGGTGCCATCAAGTCCAACCCCCTGCCATTGTTCTAATGTTCTTCCAATGTACTGCCTATATAATGACAGAGAAACACCATACACTGCAAGTTTGAACTTTTTTTTTACATATAAAGGAAAAAGCTGGCAGGAACCACCAGGAGAGTTTTTGCAAGGGTTAAGAGATTGTTGTCACTAATGCAACTTTTGTTTCTTTTTAGTTCCTGACCAGAAGAATATCTGTGTAGTCTTCTTTAAGGTTTAGCTGGTTTAGTCCTCATGAAGCTCCCTTCCATCTCTAAGGCCCTTTTCACACGTTACCTGTTCACGCTGCTGGGTTGGGGTCCTCGCGTGAGAAGCCTTGGAAGGAATGCTCCCGCTTCCCTGCTGCTTCCCTGCTGCTTGGGGTTCGCAGCTCCTTCCCCTCGCGCGAGCGCCCTGCCTCTTCCTTTCACAGTGCAGCCTGGGACCTTTCCCAGCCTGCACTGCCCAGGAAGCATGACCGGCCCGGCTCCCGATGCACCGCACGCCAGGTAAGTGCGCGTGGGGCGCCGGAGCGACGCATGAGTGCCCAGCATTTTTGGCTTTAAGCCGAAAATGAAAAAATCTGTGCTCACTCTGCATCCGGCCCTTGAGCGTAGCGTAAATGTGAGTGCGTCATGCAGACCGCTCCTCACATTTACGCAACGCTCAAGGGGCCCTCTCGCTTCCAAAACACTGTGCGAAAAGGGCCCATGTCTGGAGATCCAACACTCATCTCCTTATCAGGTGTCACAATTAGAGGGAAAAAGCAAAGCAGTCCCTTCTCTTGTCTTTTCCTCACTCATAATCATTGCTTCCAAACGCTGCTTTTTCTTTTTAAAAAAGAAAACATGCACACACATGAAATAATGTTTTTGGTTTTATTGCTGCCAAATCGAGATTGGCTTTAAATCCCCAGTGTTCGGTCTGGGTCCATGGCTTAATGCATGAGTAATAACAAAGTTATTTGTGAGTAAAGTCAGAGAGTGTTAGAAACCTCTGCAGGCTTAAATGTGAACACTGAGCATGCTAGCTGAGGGATTCTGAGAGTCATAGTCCAAAAAAGTAACTTTTCCAATTATGTAAATAATGGAAGGAGAGCCATTCCCAGATTTAGCTTGAGATCTATAAAAAAAACCTCAGTAAGAAAATGTAGCAAGTTAAAAGTGGAGAAAAACCAAGAAATGCCAAGTTAGTGGGGGTGTTTGCTTTTAATATTAAGATGGGTATTACCATGAAAGAATACCATGAAAAAGCAAGCCCCAGAGACATGTCTGACAGAGGATCCCCAATGACTGTACAACTGTGCACCCTCCTGCTTTCTGTCTGGAAGTTGCCTCCCACCCAAACTCGCTTGGCCAACTGGGAGGAAGAACACAGTGGAAATGTAGAGGGGATACTGTCCTGGGGATCAAGAGAGAAAATAAATTGCTGCAGGAGCCAAGTTGTCCTTTTTTGATTTTTGAAATAGCATCTGTGTGGGCTGAAGAAGCTGAGACCCAGGTTCCAAAAAAGCAAAACCACAGCAAAGTGGGAGGGCTGGTGTTGCATGAGTCATCGGGAAAGAAAAGTTCACAGAATACAACATCAGTGGGTCAGTACACAGGAAGACGCCTACCTGAGCATCATCCTCCAAGGCTCCATACTCCAATTCTCTCATAAGAGGCAAAGCATCTAAGGGCCCTTCACACTACAAAATTAGAGCACTATGATTCTACTTTAATTGCCATGGCTCCATCCTATGGAATCCTGGGGTTTGTAGTTTAGAAAGAGGTACTTGGAATTCTCAGCCAGAGAGTTCCTGTAGCTCACAGACTGTCTAGAACTGCTATAAAGAGATGCCTAAAGACTGCATTATCAGTATGTTGCCAGGAAGATGTCTTGTGGATCCTTTGAGGACTGAGTTATCCATGGGGAAAAGAAGACAAAAAGACAAAATTCGACTTTACTTCGACTTTACATTAAGACAAAAAGAGTTTGGATAATACAGTCTTGGCACTGAGGAGGAGAACGGAATAGAAACTAAGGCCATTTCCACACGGGGTGAGGGAATCGCCCTGTGACGCTACTCACTGGACTTTTGGGCTCCCTGGTCCAGTCCACGCTGCTCCGGAGCAGTGTGTGGCCGCCGCTCCGCACTGCTCCGGGGATGAAAATGTCGGTTTCCAGTTGGTCGAGGCTCTCTACCAACCACTGAAGCTCACCAGCCTAAAGCCCGCCCCCGGCAGATCGCAGGCTCGCACCAATGCAAGCCTGCGAATCTGCATAAGGGAGCAGGCTCGCGCTGGCGCACTCCGTGCTTTTGAAAAACCTCAACAGGTTTTTCAAAAGCACACTGGACGACCACTTGGGGTCGTTCCGGAGCGGGCTGGGGTGAGGATCTACATTAAGTAGTTCCAACCCAGTCCACTCCCAGGTGCAGACGTCCTCCCTGGAGGACGCTCTGCACCGTTTTAAAAACCCCGTGTGAAAATGGCCTAAGTCATTATTAGGGACTCCTGGGCCAATCATAATTTGGTTATATAGCAAATATGAAAGGAAGAGAACCTCGCTCTTTTCTTTTTTAAAAAATTAAAAACACCAATTGACAGTGATCACAAGCAACCTGAGATGCTAACTACCAAACGCCATAGAACTTGGCTGTTCTTATCTCTCTAACAAATGTACCAAAATGACTCAGAACTTAGAGGAGAGCAACTCACACCAGGACACATGCCTCCCATGTTTATGGATCCTGGATCTCTTTGGGTGAATCTTTCTTTTTGGGTGTGCTAAAGCAAAAACAATCTCCCTGGATGTCATGGATTCTAGTATATGGGGGGCTCAAGTCCCTCAAAATTGGACCACAAGACCATATAGTCAAGCCTCCTCAGATGTTACCAATCAGAAATGTACTAAATGATCAAGCACTAAGAAATATTAAGACAGCAGTTATGGTTGAAACATATCAGTAATAATAAACGTGGCCCACAATCTATCCTTAGCATGCTTACTTGGGAGTAAGCTATACTGAACACCTGAAGGGCACTTCTACCTACACACTGTGCTTGCAAGAGTCCCCACATTTCAGGATGTTTGAATGATAACGAACAGGAAAATTACTTGCAAGAAGGTAAAATCAGTAACAACCTGCTACTTAAAAGTTGAGTATGCCTCCCTCACCCTTAAAAACAGTTGTATGGGCCCTATTGGGATATAGTTGGTTTGTTCAAAGAGGGAAAGCGGGTATACTCTGGCACTTAGTATAAACCTAGTTCATGGATAAGCCAGTTAAGGTATGCTTCAATAAGTATATTAGCTGAGCGGAGGCAAGGCAGTAAGGCAGGTCTATGCGCTTCTTCTTGGTTATGGGAAAATCTCTCCCTTTGGACTCAAACAAAACAAAATTACACTTTAAAAAAAGAAAACCTTTCCAGAGTCTTATCCTGGTTCTAGGCTTGCCTTCAGGTGATGTCTTCCAGAATCCAAACAACACAGAGAATCGTCTTGTGATATAGTAGTCATATGGATCAGGCTGATGTCCAGTAAGAACAGAGCACAGAACTGCATACCGGAAGTCAGCATGTCTGAAACCCGCAACACTTACAAGAAGTTACAGGTATCATTTGTTGTGTGCCTTCAAGTCATTTCCAACTTACGGCTAGCCTAAGGTGAACCTATCGTAAGGCTTTCTTGGCAAGATTTGCTCAGAGAAAGTTTGCCTTTGCTTTCCTCTGGGGCTGAGAAAAGGGTGACTTGCCCATGGTCATCTAGATTTCCCAAGGTTTCCATAGCAGAGCAGGAATTTGAACTCTACTCTCCCCGAGTTCTAGCCCAACACTCAAATCATTACTTGACACAGTTATATTTCAAAAGCAACACAATAAGTGGGACTGACATAGGGCCTCTCTGGACTACACTATTATGGTGCTATTATTCTACTTTCAACCTCCTATGGAATTCTGGGGTTTCCAGTTTAGGGAGGGGCCTTTAGAATTCTCAGCCAGAGAGCTCTTTGGCCTCAGGAAACTACAAACCTCAGAATTCCACAGGACGTTGAAAATGGAATAATAGCATGATAACAGCATAGTGTGGAAAGGCCCAGAGTGAGACAACAAGGAACTCTTTCAAGTTATTTTTTCAGATTACCTCTTAAGGGCATTTTTAGAGGCAAGTTGAGCAGACGTTTCAAGTTTTATACCCTTTTATTATCTATCTTGTCCTCCCAAATAAAAAGTAATAAGCAAAAGGTAATAAACAATGCAACATGTAATTGGAAAAATACCCTACAATGTTAATGATAAGACAGCACAGCATAGGAGATTTCTGCACTGCACTGTTATAGTGCTATTATTTCACTTTCACCATCCTATGGAATCCTGGGGTTTGTAGTTTAGAGAGGGGCATTTAGAATTCTCAGCCAGAGAGCTCTTGGGTCTCAGTAAACTACAAATCCCAGAATTCTACAGGATGTTGAAAGTAGAATAATAGCACTATAACGGTGTAGTGTGGAAAGGCCCATAGTTGTTTGAGTGTTGGACTTGTATTCCAGGAGGCCGGGGCTCAAATCCCTGCTCAGAAACCGACAGGCACCTTTTGGCTGATCTTGGGGAAGTCACACTCTCTCTCTCAGCTTTAGAGGAAGGCAATAGCAAACCTCTCCTGGAACAAATGTTGCCAAGAAAACCCTTGGATAGGGTCACCTTAGCTCGGAGTCAATTTGAAGTCACATAACAACAACAAAAACAACAACAACAACAACAGTAATGGATTCCTTTTGGGGAACTTTAAATTGAACCCGATAATGAGTTACTTTTATTTTTAAAGGTTACTTTCCAATCTCTGGATAATCTGTAAGGATGGTGACCCACTAGGGACTGAAAAGTTTCATGGCCTGTCTTTAGGTAGAGAACTTAGGGAAATATTGAGCTGGTACAAATCATGATAAGTGGGCTGCCCCCAGTTTGATGTATCACAAGATGTGCAGGCCTTTTCCACGTGAACAAGTACGGAAACAGCCTGGCCTGAAGCTGTCTGCAGGGATCAGATGCACTTAAACAGCACATCCAGGCCTCTAAATTAGAACTGTGTGGGTGTGCCTTAGAAGAAAAACACATTTGCAGCCCATGCTCCCGCTGCAGGTGGCTATTACAGAACCATCTATTGCTGTTTCCCATTGTTGCCTTCCACACCCAACATCTGGAAGGACACCCACTGAATTTGGACAGCCTCTTTAGATCAAGACCTAGGTCTGTTTTTAAAAACCACACTTCTTGTTGGTAAGCACTTAACCCCAAGCAGCACCATTAGGGATCATACTGCATGGCTGTTGAATCATGAATTGATGTGACAGGTTAAGTGGCAAAGGTTAAGCAAAGTCTGGTGATGGATGAAAGAAGCAGTTGCCATGGAAATTACAAGGTAGTTGGCAATGTACTAAGTCCCAGTGTAACAGAAATTTGATTAATGGGATATTTGCAGAGGTGTTTTGTTTTTCATTGAACCCCCTTTTTTAAAAAAAAGCCTCTTCTCTGCAAAAGAAGGAACAATGTAGGCAATCTGACAGTATAATTCATGGTCTAATATGTCCTGATATTGTATTTCTGTTGAATGTAAGTCCCCATCATCTGTTTTACATAGGACAGCCTGATTTCAACAGAAATGAATCAGTGTACGAGATATTCATTCATTCATTCATTCATTCATTCATTCATTCATTGCTTTCTTCATTCACTCAACTGTTCTTCCCATTCATATTTTCTCTCTGGTTTAATGAGCATCCCTTACTTTTCTGCTTCTTGATCGTTTCAACTGAGCTCTCCCTCTATAGGCCACCTCTCTTCTGAGACGTGATAGCCTTCTTAAAGGGCCATACATTCAACTGCTTGCAAAATAACATCACCCCTGTTATTTCCAACACAACTGTGCCCACAAAATTTTTTAGGATGTTTGCTAGCAAGCCACTCTCTCTGTCTTATCTTTTCCTCCCTGCCCTAGCCACCACTCCCATCTGCAACATGGGAATAATAATAATAATAATAATAATAATAATAATAATAATAATAATAATAATACTCAGCTATTTACAAAGTGAGAACCAGCATGATGCAGTGATTTGAGTGTTGGGCTAAAGCAGAGGGACACCAGGGTCTGAGTCCCCACTGAGCCACTGGATGGCCTTGGGCAAGTTACACTCTCTCAGGTTAAAGAAGACAACAGGAAATCCCTTCGAAACAAATTTTGCAGAGGAAACCCCATGGTACTTCACTTTGGGATCACCATAGATCAGAAATGACTTGAAGGCCCACAACAACAACAACTTACAAAGTAGTTATTAGGAGTGTGGAGCTGATGGATGCAAACATGCTTTGAACATTTGGAAGTGCTATATAACTTGTTTACTTTTTAAAAGTCATTTTAGTTACTGTGTATGATATGCATTCTTGAGGGAACCTCTTCTGTTCCAAATGATGAAACTCTGTGATGAAAAATGCCTTCCCTCTTAAAATACCTTCCCTCTTAAATGCTAAATTAGAGTTCCCTTAAGAGGAACTATGCTTTTCTTCAGAACAGCACTGACAATGTAATGTTTTAATTATATGCAAATATATTTCAATGTATTCATGTAAAAGCCAGATGATTAATCAACTGAAACCTTTAATCTCATTCAGTCCTAGGATATAGCAAACAAAATGGCAATCTAGCCTTTTCTAATAGCAATTTTACAGCTTCCAAGCCTATGACCCAATAACATCTTCCATTGTTTCAGCTCTTTAGTTAAGCAGTGAGTGGGTACTTTCCCCATGTAATCCCTACTCCCAGCAGTTACAGGTTTGGCCATCCTTGCCGTGATGCTATATAGTGGAAGTAGGTTGTGTGGTTGGCAGCTGAGGTAAACTGAGGTGAGCCACGCTTTCCGAGTTGCCATCCAAATTAATTAGGAGTGGGCAGCTGATGCCCCTGTGAGATCTGAGAAGGAAAGGACAACAGCAAAGACTGAATCTGCAGTCTTTTGAATGCAAATAAAAAGGGGAAGGCAGAGAAAGATGAGCTAGTAGACTGAGCTAAGTTCCTTTAAAGACTGGAACTAGGTAGTTTTGACTTCATGGTTTGGAAACACCTTTCATAACATGATTCCCCTACTGTTAATAGGAGTGCAGCAGAATCTATGGGCAGAATCTGGTTGGTTAGTCAATTAGAGTAATTGTCAATTGGTCATCTGAAATAAACCAGTTGAATGAATTGTTGAAGGATAAGTCAACACATAGCTGAATCCTGTTGATTCAATGAGTCTATTTTAGCTGGGGTGAACAAGAAGATTTAGGCCTCTGTGTATGTTTACAGTGAACTACGCTACACTGAACGACACTACACAATTTTACCAATCTTTAGAAATCTTTAACTCTATCCACTGGAACCCTGGGATTTGTAGTTTGGTGAGGAGTGCATGAACAGAAAGATGTTGAATAGAACAAGAATTCACCCAGAAAATAACACTGCTGGTCCAACACAAAAAGCAAAATGGGATCTATAGAGTGTGCAGCTCAAGAGTGCATTTATCTGATAACAAAAGGCTAATTCGTCTAAGAAAGAAATTCTATAAATGAGAACCTTGCTTTGTATAAAACCCAATGATATTGTTGGAGGCTGGGGGGAAGGTCAATAATGTTATACAAAAAAGTTTATACATGAGGGCTAGAATCCAAAGCAGACTTAAACAGACTTAAGCCTATTGACTTCCATTAGCATTCATGTGCTTAGGCTCATATTGGATTGTGGCTAAAACACTCCCCGCCTCCAACTGGACCATTCAGGTTTGAAAGATCAGGGCAAAAATACACATTTCAGAGTTGGTTGCCAGTGAATATAAGTACCAATGTGTGACTTCTTAAAGCTTCTACTAAGTCAGCAAGAAACACATTTTTCCCACCATTTATTAAACTGTGGATTAAGAAGATCCAATATTTATTTCTAATTTCACACACAGTACAGAAAATGTAAGTAGCATAAGACATCCATTAAACTGCAGCCCTAATGCCATCACGTTACTAATATCCTGTCCAAATTATGCCTTATTAGTACTTCCAACAGCGCTCTAATAACCTTGCTTTTACGTCCATAGGTCAGAAAGTTGTAAATGACAGGAAAGATTTACTTGGGCTTTTTCTCTTCCCTAGGCAATACACCTGACCCTTAACCAAGTTTTAAAGAAAGTATTTAATTGAAAAACATTGGCATTTGACAGGATTTAAAGCAGGGGTGGGCAACTGCAGCAGATCTAGGGAACACTTTTATGCCCCAAGACCCTCCAGGGTTTGCATGGATTACTGAACAGTGAAAAAAAAATGGCTGAAATGCATTTCTGGTTCTCATAAATTGAGGAGGGTGGGCTGTTGTTAAACAGTACAGAGAGAAGCCTTTCAGTCTTCAGTATTTAAAAAGTAAATGGTGGAACCTGCAGGCTTCCAGAAGGATCAATCCACCTGTTTTTTTTTAACCAAAAAAAATCAGTCTAGAGATTCTGAGGTGCCAAGGGACACAAAAACATCCTAATAGGGCCATGTGGACCTCCATGGCTTAACCTTGTTGTTTTGTTGTTGTGTGCCTTCAAGTTGTTTCCAACTTATGGCAGCCCCAAGGTAAACCTATCATGAGGTTTTCTGGGGCTGAGAGCATGTGACAGGCTCAAAGTCACCTAGTGGATTTCCATGGCCCCGTGGGGAATTGAACTTTTGTCTCTAGGGTTGTGGTTCAATGCTCAAACCGCTACACCATGCTGACTCTTGGCCTCACCTTGGCCATTCCTAAATGGACATGTGCTAGTGGGGATTGATGGCTTCCGTTTCAGAGGGGTGATGAATTCATTCTGGGCCTCCGTCTGAATTTTGAATAAGCGCTCCAACATGCCAGTTCCTATCATCCAACACATGCAGCATCTAGATAGCTCCTTTAAAGTTCAGACTAAAACTTGGAGCAGACTCAGCACCCCACAGACTTATGTTCTATCTTACCACAGAGTTATGATCCATGCACCCATGCTTCTTGAGTGAACCAACTAGGCATAAACAGCAATGTTATACCTGCCCTCCACTAATTCCAGGGATTAAGGCATTCTTATTCTGTAAAAGTGCCCCAAAGGATATGAAATGAAATGTTCAAGAAGGATATTGGCGAGCTGAAACATGTCCAGAGGAGGGCAACCAAAATGGCAAGGGTCTGGAAACGCTGCCTTATGAGGAGTTGCTTAGGGAACTAGGTATGTTTAACCTGATGAAAAGAAGGTTAAGAGGTGACATGATAACTATGTTTAAATATTTTAGGGGATGTCATGTTGAAGATGAAGTAAGCTTGTTTTCTGCTGCTCCAAAACCTAGGACGCGGAGCAATGGATTCAAACTACAGGCGAAGAGATTTCACCTAAACATCAGGAAAAGCTTCCTGTTGGTAAGAGCCATATGACAGTGAAATATACTGCCTTGGAATGCAGTGGAATCACCTTCTTGGGAGGTTTTTAAACAGAGGCTGGATGACCATTTGCTGGGGGTGCTTTGAGTGTGTGTTCCTGCATGGAAGGGGTTGGACTTGAAGGCCAGTGTAATCTCTTCCAGCTCTATGATTTTATGATTGATACCACTACTGTCTAGTGCAACTCCCAGACAGGGCTCTTTCCCAGCCCTTGTATCCAGGACCTTGTATGTAATCTACAATGAACCAGGATCTAGATGGAGATGAGAAACTTGTTCTCTTCTAGTTCGAGGGTCTTTTTGTTGCCCACTACAGTATGGCTTCAGGTACCATGAACTGACACCAGCTCCTTGGTGAATCGAGATACAGTGCACTTAAGAGACAATGGAGACGTGGTATCCTTGCAGAAGCATAGTTGGCCAAACCAAGGGAGACCGGCAGTGTGGAAGGACATAAAGGGCACAGCAAAGAGGAACAACAAAATGAAACAAAAAAGCAGTATATACACATTAAACTGGAAATAATAGCTAGTTCCAGCTAGAATAGATTCACTAAAGGAACAGAAGGATTGATTTGCTATTCAATAATTAATTATTAACTGGGTCTGCTCCACTTGGGAAAGGCAATTGGAAAGGCAATTGGAAAGGCCATGTAGTGCTTTTCCATATTCAGAGACTATTTACAAATTCATAGTTCCTTTATAGAGTTTTATATGTCCTATGGCAGAAGCTCTCTTCACGTGCTTGGTATACCTGAGTATCAAACTCTTCAAAAGCACATGTGTCAACTATATTCCACAGCCAACACATGATTGCTCCCTGGTAAATTTGGGTTCCTGTCCCTTAGTATACAGAAGGTGGCTCTCATTAGATTGAATCAAGCATGTCTAACCAGATGGAACAGGCCCTGCATATTATTACAAAGTCATGTTTAGTTACACGTATTTCCAAAGTCCCTTCATATGCACCAAGAAGGTTCTTGAAGAAGGTTATAGAAATTGGTATATTTTGTTGCCAGGCAGAAAAACAGGGCAGGGGAGAACAGTGCAGAATGCCCAGCAGGGCACTAACCTGATTATTAAACACATCTACATATACTGGACCAGGGCCCTTTTCATATGTGGGGGGCGGAACGGGCAAAAACGCCCAAAAACGGAGCTTACCTGAAACTGGGTAAGTCCGTCGCCACGTGGAGCAGCGCGAGCTCGCTGCTCCGCAGTCCTCCGGCGTCCCAAATGGCGGCTTCCGGTTGGTGGAGGCTCTCCACCAACCGGAGAAGCTCGCCAGCCGGAAGCCCGCCCCCGGCAGATCTGCAGGCACGCACTTGTGAGCGCCTGCAGATCCACGTTAGAGCCGGGCGACGGAGCGGCGCGAGGCTGCGTGCTCCGTGCTTTTTAAAAACCTCAAAAAAGAGGTTTTTAAAAAACACGCAGCGCGGCTAGTTCCGGCAGCTCCTGAGTGGATTCTGGTGTGGAACTACAAAAAGTAATCCACGCCAGTCCACTCTACAGTGTAGAAGACCTCCGTGAGAGGTCGCTCTGCACCATTTCAGAAGCCCGGTATGGAAATGGCTCAGGTCTCAGATGTTTGTTTGAAAATAACTCTTCATTCCTCTATTCGTGTAAAACATCCTTTTAGATGAGGAAAATGTTAGGGAAAGAAAAAACGGGGCATTATCCTATTCATATCTAAATTCAATAAGCAGAATTTTCATGCTTCCAATCACACCTCAGACTTGCAGTTTAAATGCAAAACCCTGCAAGGCTGGACTAGTTTGATCCAGTTTCTGCTAAGCCACGTTGTCTGCAGCTGAACAGCCTTGCTCTCACTGCTTGCTCCTACAATGAGGTTAGGAATGGCTCCAAGAGCTTTCGTGCTGTAAGGAGTCATGTGACCTTCCTTCACTTCCCCCATTCATTATGTAGGAATCAAGGAAACAATGAATTCAATTCAGGTCAGCCCCCCCCCCCCACTCCAACCCCTGGAGAATCTCTCCCTCCCTTTTTTTTTCAAAGCAAGCGAATGGGACAAGCACTAATATCCATCTCCTCGGTCTACCCCCGAATATAGATATTAAGTATAGCTGAAAAAACTTGGCCAGGAATTGGAACGGAAAGCTCCCCCAGGAGCAGGGGGGCCATTCCATCTTAACTCCTTCTTACAATACATCAATCGCATCTCCTTGTTGCAGCTTTTTATGTGCCTTCTCCTTTGCTTCTGACAGGCCAATGCAGAACTTTATGTTATTCTTGAAAGAAAATGTACTCTACGTGGCTGATTGTATGGGGAGGCGGGCAGGCAATACTGAAATAGACTGTAAACTATGTTCAGCCTTTTATCAAGATAAAATTCATCACATGATCAACTTTTTAGTTCTTGATTTTTATTGGTAAAATGAACTCATCTACTTTGGACAGAAGATGAGGGTTGAGTATCTAAGCCATTCCTGCCCTATAATTTGAGAAAGGGGCAATTTTTATCAGAATCATGGCAGGGAAGGAAAGGAACATACAAAGTTTCCAATAAAAATTGGGAGGGGGAGCTCTGATATTAATTAAATTAATTGAAATAAAAACTTTGCATCGTGTCTAATGACATATTTAACGTCACTTCTAGTTGATCATGATTAACTGTCCTATTTTCTTCTAGCTGTAATAAATCAGAAACAAGTAATAATTTAAGATCATCAACATTTCAAATTTCTTCATAGATTTGGATTTTTAAAGATCTATGAAGAAATTTGAAAATGTTGAAAATGTTGATGATTTTAAATTATTACTTGTTTCTAATTTATTACAGCTACAAAAAAAATAGGACAGTATCATGACCAACTAGAAGTGACATTGGATTTGGATTTTTAAAAATCCAAATGTGGAAGAAAAGGAAATGGACAAATCCTAGTAGAATACGGCATATTGCTCCTAGATGACCTCCGTCACCCTGCTCCTTCTCCCACTGCATTTGGGCCAATTCCCAATACAGCTTAAGCCAGACTTTCCCAACCCAGTACTCTCCAGATATGTTGTATTATATCTAATACTGAGAACAGTACAGTAGATTGTACCCAGTCAGACAAATCCATCAAAACCCTCCTTGCTATCTCTTCCAGTTCCATCTTTTCCCTCCCGCAAGTTCTTTGTCTTTTGGGAAAGTAGCTGTCACAGAACAGGGAGTGGGCCACTTTGCCCTCCCCCAATGTTTCTGGCCTGCAACTCCCCTCAGCCCTCACCTTGTGTTCCAGGAACATCTGGAAGGCCTCCTATTCCCAACCCCTATCACAGAAGAAATATCAGCACATCGTCCATTGGCATACAACTGACCCTCTTAAACAAAAGATTGCCAACTCCTCTGTGACATGCACCCAAGTAAATCTTTGAATGTGCCATTGGCTGTGATAAAAGAAGGGTCCTTGATGGCAACAAGGCAGCAGCAGCAGCATAGTCAACTAAGATTGCAACATTGGCTTAATGGTTTTTGCATACTGCCTCTGGATCTTATGGTTGTGTGAGCTGCTTTACAGAATTTTGGAGAGGTGGGCTAGAAATCCACAAGTTGAAGCAAATACCAATCTTGTTGTTGTTTATACCCTGCTTTGTTCCCAGCTGGGGAGTCAAGGCAGCTTACAAATGTTATAACCAACCCAGCTAAAATATGGAAGCAGAGCAAATTGCTCCATGAGTGTACAAACATGTTAATTTTTTCCTTATTTCCAGGTGCTGGCATCTCAGCAGGAAAGCAGCAAAGTCCCCACAGAAGAACACTGTGAGAGGAAATGCTGTGCTCACAGCAGTGCTGGATCCTGTAGCAAAGCACAGAGGAGCAAAATGAATGTCAAATTCCTTTCCTCTTGCAACACACAGTGGAGTGCAAGTGCCAGCAGCTGCAAATCAAAAATAACCACTACTGTTCCCTCAACCTGACTGATTTATCTTGTGGTTTTTCTCTGTCCTTTAATCTTCAGTAAATAATCTCTCACTTCCTTGTGGTCTTTCTAATTCCATGCTTTCAGAGGGAACTTCCTGTAAACAGCACTGGTGGATCAGAAGCACAGTGTACCCTAACTTAAATGAGACTTTTCCAAGGGGCATGAGACATATTTCACAGGGGTAACTTCAGGCTGAATGTGGCAAAAGAATTAAAATGAATAATAGGAGCCAAACATGCCATTTTTCCTCTCATTTCTGCCTAGGAAGCCCGGAGTAAATACAGAAGCCTTCTCAAATCTCTAGATCTGTTGCATCACTGCATCCGTTGTTTCCAGGCAATATATCCTCTGGTTGGAGATAATGGGAGTGCTGTCCAGTACATGTGGAGGAGATCCATTTTGGAAAGGCTGAACTAGAGACCAAGAAAGAGTATTGATCTATTTGTTGCTGGCTAGTTTGTTTGTATATTTTAGGCATTTATGTATCATATCTCAGCCCACCAGGGCACTCCAGGCCCCCAAGGTGATGCACAGTGAATAAAAACATTTAGAGACAAAAACTTTTAAAAACAAACGAAACCTACTTCTTCAAAATAATTCAGCCACACAATTGAACAAGCCAGAACCATTTCCAGCACCAAGGGCCATCCAGAACAACACTGTTTTAACTTACTAAAGACACTCAATATTTTTCTCTCCTTGGCCCTTGTAAATCACCTTCACCACTTTGACCCTGTTTGGCTTCTGAGGAACATTTTTATTTAAAAAATATGCATGAACATGGTTGGCATTCTATTGCTTAGTCTCAGCTAGGTAAACTTATTGAATCAGCTGTGGAATACTGAGTTGACACATAAGTAAATCCACTTGCTTCAATGGGTCTACTCTAGTCAGGACTAACAATAGGTTTTGGGCTCGTGTGTATTAAACTGAAGGTGATGAATTCATTAAAGAAAAGCAGCAAATGAATAGAATAATTTTGAAGTAAATTAGATATTACATAAGTTTAATTGTTTTTATGTTCCTCTTTTCTGTTTCTATATTTTTTGTTGGTTTTTTGTTTTTAATTGCTTTTATGGTCATCTCCGTTGAAGGCAGAGATCTTCAGTGTTCGGTAAAAACGAGGGAGGGATCTAGCAAATAAATCAATAATTAATTACTAACTGGCTCTGAGGTCTTTCTCAGTGTGGTGGGTGCTTTTGGGGATACCTAGTATCTAGGGAGCCAGCATGGTACAGCGATTTGAGAATAAATATAATTTTGGAGATCAGCGTTCAATTCCCTGCTTGGCCATGGAAACCCACTGAGTGACCTTGGGTGTGTCATGCACTCTCAGCTCCAGAAAACCCTGTGATAGGTTCGCCTTAGGATCAACATAAATTGGAAAGAAATTGAAGGCACCCAACAACTACTACTGCAGCAAGTATCTGAAATATAAGAGTCGCATTTCCTGCTCCCTCTTGTGCCTTTTCAAACTCTGCTGTTTTAGTGAAGTACCTAGATCTGACCATCTGCCTGTTGATTTAGATAAGGCTTAGGCTGTGCATTTGTATTTTTAATAGGGATGGGACAAATCCAGAATTTTCCAAATCCCTGGAAGGTTCTGGGAATCCATGAATCTCACGAATCTCAAATCTTTCGAATCCTTTTTTTAAAAAGAGTTTAAAAAGCAAGAGAAAGAAGGATAATCTTGGGCAAGACACACTCTCTCAGCCTTAGCAAAAGTCTAGGCAAAGGCAAACCTCCCTCTGAAGAAATCTGGCCAGGACAATTGTCATAGTTTTGCCTCAGGATCTCTCCAGATTGAAAATCACATGAAGGCCCTTTCTACACAGGCAGGAAAATGGATTAATCCCACATTTTCCTGCCTGAGTAAACAGGGCCACATACTACAGTACAGAGATAATCCAGGTCAAAACTGGATTTTCTTTGCATAGCTCCTCATGGCATCCTGGGGTTTATGGTCTGATGATGCACCAGCACACTTCGGCAGAGAAGGCTGTGACACCTTGTAAAACTACAAACCCCAGAATTGTGTCCGAAAGAGCTTTGCAAGGGAGCTATGCAAAGGAATGTTTCAGCTGTCCTTGAAATCTCAAGAAGACTGTACCTTCCAGCCAATCTGGCCTTTGGCAGGCCTCGGAGGCACCAATTTTTAAAAACAATTTTTCCTTTCTTCAACATGTGGCTCGTTAGAAACCATGGCAGACATTTCACTTCTCATCCTATTCTAGCTATAGGTTTACAACCAGGCACTGGTCTTGTGGAAGGAGGTACACTGTCCTACATGTGGCAATCACTGGCTGAGATTGTGTGACCTTCCCCGCTGCCCCACTACTTCTGATAGGCGTCAGACCCACTGATCCCAGCATTGATACATGCCCTTGATTTTCAGCACAGAAAATAGCGCTGAACTTAAATATTAAATGTTCAGTTTAAATATCTTAGAATACAACCCCAGATGTAATTTCTGAAATTTTTAGCAAAGGCCATTATTACTTCAAGGGAAAAACTCACCTACTTGCCATCTCCCCTTGTGTGTCTGGTCTCCCAGATTTTCAGGCATCCCAGTCTCCAACAAAATATTTGGTTGGTGGATTAGAAAGATTCAGTTTGCCTATTTTGGCACAGGGATTCAGATTTCCGAATCTCAAATCCTTCCTAAGGATTTGAGGATTTGGTTGGCTCATTCCTAATTTTTAATATAGATACCCATTTTCATTTGCCCCTAAATTTGCCCCCATGGAAACCCACTGGGTGACCTTGGGTGGGTCACTCACTCTCAGCCCCAGAAAACCCCATTCACCTTAGGGATCACTGTAAGTCAGAAATGACTAGAAGGCACACAACACCCTGTTTTTAATTGCTTATAAGCCACCTTAGATCCTGTACAGAGAAAGGTCGGTTATAAATAAAATAAAATAATAAAAAATAATATCACTAATAGAATGCTTGACAATTTCATTCCAATGGGATGGAAAGCACCGAACTGAGAAGCAGCAGAAGAGCAGCTGGGTGTCCCTCCAACATTAATGGGAAATTAAAATAAATGGGGGTGAAGAAAGTGTTGAAAAATTTGACATTTCATTGAAAAGGCTGTTTTTGCCAGACCCTGTGGCCCCTAAGGTTGCTGGGTCTTCCATGGGATGGCATGATTTCCTTTATTCCCCTGCTCCTTGTTGGCTTGCTTATCTGATCAAGCCTCTGAGACCACTTTGCTAGGACACAGTTTTAAATGAACAAAAGCACTCTCACTCTCTTTAAAGGATATACTATCGCCTTGAAATTTCTTCCTGGCTAGGTTTGCGACCCTGCTACGATGATCCAAGTGGCAATGATACTTCCCCAGCCTATTTTGATATTTATAGTCAAAAATGTTTTAATCAAAGGCGTCTGTACAAAAAGGAACGCAGATGTGAGAGAGCGCTTGCGGCTAGGTGCTACCTTGTGAAGTCTGAAGAGGCATTCGATTGGGAGCAAAACTTGTTTTGATGTTTGAGAACTGAACATTGGCTCTTACTTTTATGACTGCAGATTTCTGACACTGAGAACCCTTGGA
The DNA here is from genome assembly GCA_030412105.1 of Cyclura pinguis. NCBI lineage: Eukaryota > Metazoa > Chordata > Lepidosauria > Squamata > Iguanidae > Cyclura > Cyclura pinguis. The sequence continues at coordinate 92,303,919 of CM059600.1, read as the reverse complement.
TAACTGCTAAATGCACAGAGAGCATGAGAATTCAGGAAGGATGCCAGTCAGCCCGTCATCGCTAGAGTATGCACACGCACACATACACAAATGATAGATGTCCTGAGAAAAGCGTGCTTTTTAAATACAAGAATGTGCTTGTGATTTCGGCTTGCATGTGAGCAGCTGTCTTTCTGCACATAAAGTATGAAATAACAAAACAAAACAGGATGCCATACGGCACATCTGAGCTATTAATTTTCCTAGAAATTAAAAAGAATTAGTGCGGGTATTTTTTTAATTGAAATGACTTTGGATGACTTAATACTGTATAACAATAGTTCTTAACCTGGGCTCCGTGGTCCCCTGAGGATCTGCAAAGTCCTCACAGGGGTCCGCAAAGCCTCACAGTCCGTTCAGTCTGACTCCTCTCCACAGCAGAGACTCCTCTCCGGCTGGCCCCTCCCTAAACTGCAAACCCCAGGATTCCATAGGATGTTCAAAGTGGAATAATAGCGCTACAACAGTCTAGTGCAGAAATGGCCAGAGCATCCACCTGACAAGAACCAAGGCAAAGGCAGGCAGGCAGGCAGGCAGGCTGGCTGACTGGCTGGCTGGGCCTGCAGGTTGCTGGTCAATCCATTCCAGCCTTGAACTGGCAGAAAGAAGCACGGGAAAAGTCTTTCTGTCCCCTCCAATGCCTCTGAGGGAAATTTGCATTTATTTATTTCTCCTTTATCTCCCAGTCTGAAGACACTTGATGAGCAATTTTAAACAAATATCTGATTCACTTTAGGGATTCAAATCTTGAGCTAAGTCTTGGGGGCCTGCAGCAACAAAGTATATTTCAAGGAGTCCATGATTTTTTTTAAAAAAGGTGAAGAATCATTGCTTTATAACGTACTCACCTTCTCTGACCCACCACTCTCTAGATGGGTTGGACTACAACTCCTATCATCTCCAGCAGATCCTTGTGGCAGATGATGGCATATGACGGCAGTTGCAGCCCAACACATGGGGTGAGGCACAGCTGGAAGGCAGAAACATAGGGTATACTTTCAAGTTACAAAGAACAGGACAGCTCAGAGAATCAGGCTGCCACTCTAAATGAGGATGCAGTTATGTCAGGACCAACAATCCCACAAAGCAGGATAAATCTTCCACCTCAGATAGGGTTCCCACATTCCACTTCCACAAATCTAGACACAGTATCGCTATGTGAATTATTCTATCTATTCTATTTTGCATTCTGATGATACAAATTAGGTACATTAATTGGTCTATTTTTCTATTCCACTATGTTTCAGCCGTCATACCATTTTCTTCAGTTACAACTGATCTGAAAGAATCAGTACAGAATACTGCTTAAAGCGCTGGACATGGAACAGAAAAACCCAAATTCAAATCTTTGCTTGGTTGTGGAAGTTACCACAACTCCTCTTGGGGAAATGGGGGTGGGGGGACAAAAATAGAGATAAAGAAATATACCCAATTTTGTGCCTGAGCAAAATGCCCTGAGATTTCCTCAAAATGTGAATCCCAGCAGGACTCTGATGGGACACAAAACACAGTAAAGGATCCGGCAACGGACAAGCTTTATGACATGTGCACAGTGCCTTCCGCTGCACAGAGTGAAGACTGTGCTAGGAGAGGGACATTTATCTATGTGCCTTTCCTCCACATATGAAATAGTGACCAATCAAAGCCATAAAGGTAATCTTTCAAGAACTGGAATTTTGTTGAAGACCAATTCCGTAGCAGGAGTTCCAAATCCTATCAAATGGATTATTCATATTAGTACAGTGACTATTAATCAAGACAGGGGATCCTCCTGCAAGCCATCTACTTTCTCTACTAATGAAGGTAAATTAGCACCTGCTTTCTCCCAAGAACAACACTGGGGGAGAATGGTTTCCTCTGAAACAATAGTGGCCCTTATGGCCCTTGTACGCATCAACATGTCAACTAGAATAGGTTAAACCTACATTTTGCCAAACCTGGCATAGACATCACTTCACTCTGTGAACTTGTTGGGACCCTGTGCCCACAAAATATAGCTTTATCTTTGCCTGATCTACCACTGTGTCCTGTGTCTCATTAGGGTCCCACCAGAATCTGGATCTTGTGGAGTTCATAGGGCCCAGCCTTTGTTTGGCCACTGAATTTGGCATTGTTATTTTTCTTTAAATTTTATTTCCCCAACACTACCTCTCGGCAAACCTGCCGAGCAGATCCCTTGTTTCTTGCACTCTGCTGCCTGCACTGCTTATTCTCTCTTCCCTCCTATTCCCTCTCTCACCTGACCTCATACCTTCACTATGCCACTCTCTCTTGCCTCTTACACACCACCACTCATGCTTCCTTCCCTCCTACCCCCTCCTTTCACCTTGCACCCTTGCAATAGGCCCTCCTTTGATTCTTGAATTCTGCTGCTCCCACCTTCGGTCTTCCTTCTTTGAAAGACTTGTTTTTCAGAGAACAATTTCACAGAAGGGTGCCTCTGACTTTTGCCTCATATCTCAGTTCCTACAAAGGATAAGAGACTTACTTTTAAAAAAATATGAAAGCTTGGAAACCAAACCAAACCAAATGATGGTCCCAACAAGCACTGGTAAGGCACTAAATACCCTAAAGGCACCTGATCCCATCTGATCTTGGAAGCTAAGCAGGGTGGCACGCACAAGGTAAATGGCAACCCTAGCCTCAGACAGCAAGAACATCTTATTCCAGCAATGGAATAAAGGGGGCACTGAATTGTTCATCCCTTCATGCACACTGCTGGAGCCCCTCTCTCATTGCCTCAGCAGGGCGGCATGACCAACAGACCAACACACAGCCTCTACTCTCCTGTTGCTCTAAACAGAAAAGAACAGCAAAGAAGAGAGTGGCCAAGGAAGGGAGGAAGGCCTCCCTGAAACAGCTGCCCACCCAGTCTCTCACTCTGAGAACTCCCCAAAGTAACTTTTCCATGCTCTTGATAACTTACATAGTTGGGGAGTTGTAAAAACCCTTTTAAAAATATTTAGGAGCTCTTAATGATGATGCAATAGGAACATTGTTATTGTTTCTGGAGACAGCAAGTGTGTCCTGAACACCATATGGAAAAGGCTGTGTTTTTAGATTCAAGCCATGTGTAGTGGGTGTTTGGGGGAAGAAGCTTTCTGAAAAGATAACAAACATATGTAAGAAAAGTCCAATAGCTACTTTCTCTCGGGCACATGACAACAGACTAATTTGTGGAGCAGAACTATTTGCATACATCCTGAGACTCAGTGTCTTTCTTCCTCATCAGTAGGAAGTGACATACCAGCAGCAGGAAAGGGTGGCTGAAGGAGGTAGTAACAGAAAGAACAAATTGAGAGGTAAAAGGAAGGGTTAAGAGAAATGGAGAGAGGGAGGGAAATAGAGATGGCTTGATTTGTCTGCTTTGCCTTCTCTCCATTTCTCATTTTCCCAACAAACTTAAGTCCATTTCATGCCATTTTTGCATTCCTTTGCAATATTTTCCAAGTTTGCCTTAAGGTTCCTCCACATTTATGCACATTTCTTCTAATATACAAATTTTGCAAGTCATTTTGCCTAATTCATGCATTGTTCTAAGCAGATCAGATTTTTAGTAAGGAAGTATTTAGTATAATATATCCACTAAGAGACACTCCTTTGCCTGATATGCAATTTGGTATGCAATTTTATTTGGTATGCAATTTTATTGAAAATAGGAAAAGTGCTGTTATCAAAATATAACTATTTTGGTTCATACATTGGTTCTGGAAGTGTAAATTTTATAAATGGATATGGAGCAGACCAGCCATATGCCTCTACAAAGGTCACACTAGACCTTGGTAAAAAAACCTAGTGGGCTCCATTAGTCCATTGGACTGCAGCTCCCAGAATCCTTTTGGCAACATGTCCAGAGGCAGTGCTGGCTGGGATATTCTGGGACCTGTACTCCAAAGAAGTAATTTCCCCAAGCTCTGCCTCATACCTTTCCTCAAAACAGAAAGAATGAGAACTGTGCAGAATTCTGAAGATTCTGGGAGTAACACAGGAGAAGTTCCTCTTCCACATCCTAGTGAGGTGGGCCTTCATGCGTGTCATATTCTCTCAAGAGAGCCCCTCCTGAAGATTTTAATATTAGAACAAATTCATAACAGGTTAGCCAGTTCCAAAGACAACCTGGCCCGAGCCTTTTGTTGGAGTTGTTATGTGTCTTCAAGTTGACCCTAACTTACAACACTCTCATGGGGTTTTTTTTTTGACATGATTTCTTCACAGAGGGTTTGCCACTGCTTTGCTCTAAGGTTGAAAAAGTGTGGCCCTTTCCGCACCAGGCAATTAGAACGGGGCAGTGCGTCCTCTCACGGAGGTTATCTGCACCTTGGAGCGGACTAGGAGCAGACTACTTACTGGAGATCCGCAACTCAGTCCGCTCCAAAACGACCCCAAGTGGTCCTCCAACGTGTTTTCTAAAGACCGCAAAAAACAGGTCTTTATCTTCCTGGAACGCGCCATTGCGTTCCTGCTCCCTTGTGCAGATTCGCAGGCTCGCACCAATGCGAGCCTGTGATCTGCGGAGGGCGGGCTTTAGGCGTGGCGAGCTTCAGTGGTTGGTCGGGACCCACGACCAAACAGAAGCCGCCATTTTGGAAGCCGGAAGCCACCATTTTGGAAGCTGGAGCAGTGCGGATCTACAGACCTCGCACTGCTCCGATTCGCCCTGGACCAAGGAGGAGCCCTGCGGAAGGACTTCAGGGACAGTCCATGTTTTTTTGGACCCCAGAAGAAGCGGTAGGTAACAGCACGGAGCGATTCCCTCGCCTCGTGCGGAGAGGGCCTGTGTCTTATCCGAGGCCATCCAGAGGTTTTCCATGGCACAACTAGGATTTGAATCCTGGTCTCCAGTGTCCTAGATCAACACCCAAACAACTACCTAGGTGGCTCCTGCATCTTCAATGGGTGTGTAGAAGATGACACTTCAGCAGGTGTTCTTTGTCATGCACCAAAGTAACAAGCAATACCTGATGAAATTCCCTGCTCTACACAGCCATTAAAGGTACAGGAGCTCTCTCCAGTTTTCACTCCGGCAACCCTACACACACCACACTGATTCTCTCTCTTTTTAGAGTCCTGAAATACTGATCGGTGATACGTTACTAAAAACAAGAGGAGTGAAACGCTCGCAAGCTTGGGGGATCTATGAGGCAGCAGCCCCATATCCTCCATTCAGGGGATCCTTCGGCTTGAAATCCCTGAACTGTTGCTGTGCCTGCACTAAGACACTCACGCTTCCTGGGCTCAGAAAAACGTGAGGCTCGTGAGCACATACAGCTGTTGCTATGACAACCTTTAATAGGAGACTCGCAAAAGGCCTGAAAGATATATTTTTAAAAGGGTATATAGATCCTGAGATGCAAGGCTTCCTTTGTGTATGATCTCTCCTTCTTTCTCCTCCTCTCCCCATTCATCTCCCAATTTCCTTCTCCCCCCCCCCCGCCCGCCGCACATTGTCTGCATCTCATACTTCAGCAAGCTCGAGGGATGATAACACTCTTTATCCACAGCAAGAGCTGTAGCCACTGACCTAGGCAAATTCTCAACTCTGATAGGTAGTGACAAGCCTTTAGTTTCCAGGTCAATATGGTATCATTTGCTACCACCTTGATCCAGGGCAGGCTTCAGGGAGCATATAGTGCTTCAGCCTCCCCTCTGCATCTTCCAAATTCTCCACAGGTACTGGCAGGGGCCCCTGCTGCTTTGGATTTCTTTCCAGTGCTTTTTCCATCCAATGGGTTCAGCACATGGACTGTCAGAAGCTCTAAATATTAGATCAGCACCAGGCAGAGTAGGAGAGAGAAAGCAAAGAAAGACTGGGGGAGGGAGAGATGTTTGCATTTTCAAAATCAAGAATCAAAATGGCATGGCCTTTTCACGTGTTCCCAACAATCCCAGGGGCCATTCATAGGGAAACCAAGTACAAGAGGAATGCTATTTGAGAGCCTGCAGATCCTTCTCGTAAGGCACTAAATACCCTAAAGGCACCAGATCCCATCTGATCTTGGAAGCTAAGCAGGGTCAGCAGCTGCTTAGGGCTAGGATGGGAAACTTCCAACCAATATCAGATACTGTCAGCTATATTTCAGAGGAAGAAAATGGCAAAACCACCCCTGAGTATCCCTCGCCTAAGAAAACCCTATGAAATTCATGCGGTCATCATAAGCCAATAGGCAATTTGAAGGCACGTGGACATACACACATACACAGGTCCTTCCTCTATTTATTTTTCATTACAAGGAGCAGATGACATGATTAAAAGGTTAAATCATCCCCCCACCCACCACAAACACCTTTCCCTCCCTGCCTGTTGTAACATCCCTACCTGACAAAGGGACTGAAAGACTACACAGGTTCTTGTGTCTTTGGGATTGGCCTAATAAAGGCAATTACCCCACCCTGATGCCTAAAGTTAACTGCTTAAGTTAACTGCCTCACTCTGCTTGAAAGTCATTTTGGGAGGGGCCAAAATGCTATACATGCCCAGGTCATCATGTAATGCAGTGGTAAATCTGGGGTGCATGAATGAGCTTCTGAGGGTCCAAAAACCACAGACAAAGGGCCCATGTCTCCAGATATGAGAGTAACTGAGTTTCAAGATCCTCAGAGGAAGGCTTTCTCTCAGTTCCATCACCACACTGGCACATTTGGTGAGGACACAGGAGAGGGCCTTTGCAGTGGCAGCTCCCAGGCTGTGCGGAGTTCACTTCTATGTGAGTCCAGGCTGGATCTCTCTCAGGCAGGAAAAGACCCTCCTACCCCACCCACGCCTTTGGCTATTAGCTGGCCACTGCAGAAAATCTTTTACCGGAGTGTGCTTTATTTTTTATTGTCAGTATTATGCTTTAAATTGTTAAATTGTTGCAGATTAATGCTTTTTAATATAACTGCTTATTTAATTATTTTACACTTTAAATTATTCTACCTTGTTTTAACTGCTTTATGGATGTATTTATATTATAACTCACCAAGGATAGAAAAGAAAAAATAGTTTCTCCCCCTTTAATTTCCTTCCTGTTAACTTTTCAATTTTTCCCCTTGTAAATAGCGAATGTTAAGATAAAAATCTAGCCTTTTCAAGTATTGATTGTAATTTTTTTTCATTCCAGACTAGTCAATTTGTAATGCAATAAAACACATGGTATGCAAAATTGGTTGTGTTTGTGTGTCTTTTTCCGGGACAGAGGGAATCCACAGCTTTTATCACATCCACATCAAAAGGGTAAGAACCACTGATGTGACATACCTCTCCACTTATCCCAGTTTCACAGGGGAAGTTAAATCCTCTGTCATCTCACTTTTCCAGCTGCTTTAAAAATGTCCCAGTTTCTCTCTCCCCCACTTTCTTTGTTTGTCCTTGGCTTGCTTCACTTGCTGCAAACTGCGTTCAAAGCGCAAAGGTAATCTGCACTCAGTTAAATGGCAGGAAGGAGAGCAGGGGCAAAATTTTGCCCTTCCCAGTAGGCTCAGGCAAAAGCGAATGGGTTGTTACTCTGATTTCTGGGGTCCCTCGGGGGACACCTCAATGTGCTCCAAATAATAGGGAATGGGAATTAGCCTGAGCACAAGCTGTAGCACTACAAGAGGCAGAGTAACCTAACGAGATCTTTAAACCCAATTTTTACGGGGTCAGGCCAAGCCAAAAACCGAGCAAAATTGTCTAATAGAATGATTTTATTGAGGGGAATTCACTCATGCATGCACACAAGATACACACAATTACACATTCACACAAGAGCTACCTGAAAGAGAATGGAAGGAAAAATTATAGAGAGGCGGAGGGGTTTGGGGGGATTTATAATTACCAGTCCAGAAGAGCAGTGAAGAGTAGAAATGTATTTTGGCTTAGGTAGGACCTAAGGGCAGTTCTCATTCAGGAGCCAGACGGACAGAGTGATGGGTAGATCTTCAAGAGACTGCACTGGGCCTCCTCAAATCAGGGGTATTTATACCCTGAAAATGGCTTGTGGTTGTGAAGGTTCCAGATGCAAGACAAAGGGAATCTGTTGTGGACAATGAGTCTTTCGCCTGTTGATGGGCTTAGTGCTTTGATTGACAAAGACATGATGGATGTTGTAATAGCTGTCTATTGGGGGTGCTGTGAGAAAAGAGGAAAGAATCCAGGTGTACAAAGGATGGATACCTGTCAATCAGTGTCCTGGTGGGCTCCTCACAGTTGGATTCCTTGGAAAAGTCCAGCTTCTATTTAAGCCTGTTATCCACAGGAATGATGTGTATTTGCCTGACAAATGACTCAGTCTTACCTGGAGGAATTTTGGAGTTGACCTATGCTTCTCACATTTACAGTCAAATTCTTTCCCTCGCTCAGTTTGACCTCTCTATCACCTCTCAGGCTTGAATTTGATATCAGAGCCAATAAAATGTGTTGCCAGTTACATATGATGCCAATTAGGTATGGTGTCCATCCAAACCATACTGATATTGGGAACCCCCAAAGTGGGGCCTTACAGGGTAAAGTCTTCTCCTAGCTTACCTGTTTGTTACCTCAAAAAGTGGGTGACTCAGAGGTCCACCTGTGGTGCCAGTGCCTCTGTGGAATGGTGGGAAATTATAGTTCAAAAAGTGAGACCTGCAAGAGGGAGGTAACCTTGTAGGATCTCTCCACCTTTGTAAAGCGGTACTAATGCAGGGACACCAATTAGAGGTTCAAAAAATGTTTCATTGGGGGAAAATCACAAGCACAGAAGATTCAAGCAGTCTCACAACTGCATAAGGCTAACCAAAGGAAAAGAAGGAAAAATTGGATGGTGAGAAGTTGGGGCTATTCTGCAGAGAAGAGACGAAGCAACACGGCTCAGACAAAGGGTCTGAGGGAAGTATAAGAACAGGACTTGAGCAGCAGAGTGATGGCCTGTGTCCAGTGTATTACGAGTTGCCAGGCTCAGAGTTAGGGTTTAAACATCCTTTCTCTGCCCTGAAGGGGAAGCTGTTAATGGGTCTTTGGCAGAGCAAACAGTGGGATCTGGAATGGGCTAATGATCTTAGCATTAGGTGACAAAGCCTTGATGGGAATTCTGATCATTTCTTAACATCCGGACAGGTGGGGAAACAAAGGAGAAATTCAGTGGGAAGAGGGAACAGGTTGATGACCATTGGTTGCTCTATGGAGACAATTTTGTGTGCTATTGTGTTTGAAAGTTGAGTCCTTGAGGGGATAGTAAGCTCATCAGTACCAGAGCTTCCCAAGAGATCCCTTGAACTTACGAACTGGCCATGCCCTGAGGTCCCATCTGACCTACTTTTGTATGTGTGCAGCCAGTCCTCTTTGCCAGCATGGCTTTTCAGCCATAACAGCCTACGATTTATATTTTCTATGCCAATTAAATAATGGCCATTGCCGATTATATAATATCATGGAGTGAGGGCGTACGGAATGGTAATAGGTTCTTTCTCATATATCACTTTTGCCATTTTGACCATAGTCTGATATTGCCTGGCCACACGTGTCTCATTTTTCATCTGTAAAATTTTGCAGGGCATTATGTTACACATAAATAGGAGGTTTCCCACACAGGGGAAACTACAATATGGATTAGGAATGAGCATTAGCTTTGGATGAAGCTTGAATATTGTACTTCCAAACTGTACCAGAATGCTGCACCGTTACTGTGCCTTCCTCTTCAGAGAAGTTATTTTCTAAAGAAAATCAGGCTGGTCCCCAGGCTTAACAAGGTTGTTTCCCTCTGACCAGTTGAGGCTTTTCTGAACCCCTCCCATCCACCCACAAGAACAAAATGCTGGGAAGGCTAGAGAGAAAGGAGGGGGTGTAGTTTTGTGACTACATCTTTGCTCCCAGTCACTGAATGACTTTACCAGAGGTCTCCAGTCTCATGCTTTTCATAATTTTTTTCAGTATATTCAGAGGTTTTTTGGACAATTGTCATTCCTAGGAACAGAAAAGTTCACAGAGTTTGTGCACCTGATGATGGCTATGGCTCACTTATGTGACCTTCTTACTCTAAGCCAAAGTAAACATTTTCTAAAATTGAATTGCTTGCATCCTAATTCTTAATTTTACTCTTGCAACTAGGTTAAATAAGATGCTCGCAGATAGGTCTTTTATTTTGCCATCATCATAGTTCATTTACAGAATGTTAGCCTTTTATTTGGAAAGAGGCTGCCAATTTGTAACCCTTCCAACCCTTCCAGTGGCTATACAATTCCTTTTCTTTGCCAGCTACCCATCTGGAAGAATCCTACTGCAATGCTCAGAAAGTTAATTTGCAAAAAGAATAAGTTATACTTGCCCTAGAATGGCCCAGAAAGTTGTTGTTGTGTGCCTTCAACTCGTTTCTGACTTACAGGAACCCTAAAGTGAACCTATCACGGGGTTTTCTTAGCAAGATGTATTCAGAAGAGTATGCCTTTGCCTTCCTCTGTAGCTGAGAACATGTGACTTTCCCAAGATCACCCAGTGAGTTTCCATGGCAGAGCCAGGAATCAAACCCAGATCTCCAGAGTCATAGTCCAACACTCATTGCAGTAGGATTATTTTTTCCGGAGCAGATTTGCAGGTGCACGCAAGTGCGTGCCTGCAGATCTGCCGGGGGCGGGCTTTAGGCTGGCAAGCTTCTCCGGTTGGTGGAGAGCCTCCACCAACTGGAAGCCGCCATTTTGGATGCCGGAGCAGTGCGGAGCGACAAGCTCACACTGCTCCTCGTCCCGACGGACTCGCCTGGACACTCAGGAAATCCGGGGAGTCCCGTTTTCGCGCAGCTCCTTCCCCATGTCTGGAAAGGGCCTAATTTAGTACCATTAATTAATTGTAAAAAATTACTTTGAGCAGTCAGTGTCACTCTCCACCAACAGAACAGGGCCCAGACTGTTTCTTTTCCCAGCAACACAAAGAGGGGTTCCATTGCTAACTCATTATAGGGCATATTCCCCCCTCATCCCTGAAAACTGTCCTTTATTTTGCTCTTAAGAGTGTTCTTAGCTCTTTCTTTCAGCCAGACCTGAAGCTGCACATGAGAAGCATAGCATCTCCAGCAGCTTTATAGCACTCTCGGAAGCCAACTAGGCCTGCAAATGGTGTGATGTCTGGTGGAGCTGCAGAAAGCGGCAGCACAAGAGCAGCTTGATATGAAACAAGGATAGGGGAAAAATGGAAGTGAGATTCACAGAAAGTTAACTCAGTTGAGATTTTCCAACTTCTGTTGTCCTCGGCACCCACAAGAGAAGCACAAGGAAGAGGCACGATATGAGCAAGCATTGACCTGTCTGGTATTTGTTCTCTATCATTTAGAGAGGACTGATACTTGTAAATACAGAAGTACTGTACCTTTAATGTTCTAAATATACTGCAAAAGGTGTGAAGTTACCACTTGTTATGTTACTATTGCAATGTGTCGATAGCTGTACCTGCACATTTTGGGGAAAAGGAATTAATTACATACAACAAGTTATTTTTAACCAGTTACTTCTAAGTTCTGTCCTGCTTTAACTTACACACACATTGTTACAGAGCACACAGACCCTACTTTACTGCATACAACCACATTCAGTATAAAGTGTCATCCAATCCATTAGGGATGAAACAAGAGGGTGGCAAAGCTCAGGCTGCAGGAGACTCAAAGTAGCAAGATTAATCCCCCCAAATTAACGTACTTAGCACAAAGAACTTCTGCACTTATCTCTATGAATTTTGGCAGGCCTGCTCATCTCAGAGGGAATTACTGTGCACACATATTTCATGTAGTTCTGCCAAACAATAAAACACTTATAAGCCTTCGTCTATTTCCTTGTGATTGTTCCATGGAGAAATCCAATGCTTCAGAAAACTGAAGAAAGGCTTTCCTTTAGATCTGAAGTGGAGCAGATCTTGTCTCAGATCTGAAGCAGATTCTAACAGCATCTGTGTCTGTGTCTGTGTGCGCATGCGCGTGCACACACATGCGACGTCTTGTGCTGGAACATCTACATTAAGAAAGAGAACTGAAAAAAATTAAGATGATTCACAGCATACAGCAACTATTGTAAGTCCCACATGTTCTTCATTTTAAACGTGTCAGAGAAATAAATAAATGAGTATTTGAAAGCCAAGGGCTAGAGCTTGAGTAAGAGATTTTCCATTTAAAAAAATCAAAGACTGCCTACATTCCAAGCATGTTCCCTGGACTTTAAATACTGGTGCAACTATTGGCCCAGTGCAGTAAAGAGTAGTTAGTGAGGTATCTAAGAGCAGCTATTGCATGTTGCTCACTGAATTATTTCTGTCCTTTTGATTATTCTATCCATCTGTCAAATCCAGAGAACCATGACAATACACAGAAAGGCATCCTTGATGGCTGCCTCACAAGTGTGGAATTCCTTGCCCTCCAGAGAATCAATAAAACTGAAGCTTGAACATTTTTCATGCTGTGAACTCTGTTAGGCTTTTTCATTTACCCTAAAAGCTTGGAGTGCGCGGAGGAGGGGCAGGAGGGGAGGGGCCACAGTGCATGGGGCGTGGCCACAGTATGCGGGGGCATGGCCATGGTGCGTGGGGGTGTGGCCATGGTGCTTGGGAGCATGGCCCGTGGCATGTGGGGGCATGGCCACAGCGCACGGGGGTGTGGCTACAAGCCAGGACACCCCGAAAGCATTGCAGTCCAAGGCAAACCACCTCCATCTCCCCCCATCCCTACATGACTGAGCTAAGCAGAGTCATCCCTCATTAGGACTTGGATGGGAAATCGCTAACAAATATCAGGTGTTATAGGCTATAGCTCAGAGGAAGGAACTGGCAAGAAAACCTCTGAGTATTCCTTGACAAAAAAATCCTATAGAATTCATGGGTTTGTCCTAAGTTGACAGACAGCTTGAAGGCAGGCAGGCAGGCAGGCAGGCAGGCAGGCAGGCACACACACACACACACACACACACACAGAGTGAGAAAGAGAGAGCACACAAGAAAGAGAGAGAGACAGCGCCAAAAGTAAGAATCAAGGAGTCCTGAGCCTATTTTGTTTTTACCATATTTGCATATATATTAAGGAACATTTTTACACAGAGTTTGGAAATTTTACTGTTTGGATAACAAGTCCCATAATCCCCCAGTTCCAGAGATTTGGGGAGCTGCAGTCCGAAAAAGGGATTTTCAAAACTCTGTAGCTATACCATAATACACCCCAAGGTGTAGAAATGAAGGGCACGAGCAAAAGCTGAAATAATTAACACAAAGAAAATCCCTTCTGAACTGCAGGTAAGTCACCAGAACCTGGTAGCTTTCAGGCCAGTGTGTAGGATGCAGTACACGTAGGTATCAATCGAGTGGTACTTTCCCTCATTCATTTTCTTTCCCCACCAAGCACTGCTGGACCGACATATTACAATCAAATTTGCAAAAAGGCTAGATCAAAACAAAGATCAGAACCAACATCTGTGGATCCCAGAGTCAACGAGAGGTTCCCTGTCATTCTGCAAACCTGCTTTCATCCTAATTGAAGGGGATGGTTTTGGTACCCTGTACTTTTGGAAGGGATGAAGGAGAAGCAGAGCAAAGCAATCTGTTCTTCTTGGGAAAGAAGCAACCCATCTGGTATGAGAGGTGTTTTTCTCCTGTGAATCTTCCTAACCAAGTAACTTTTACTTGTTTACATGATGTCAGTATTTTTATTTGGGGAGGAGGAGGGAGAATAGCATATTACCAGTCTTCTTCTAGTCTAATTACCACCAACTGTAATAAGCATTTGCTCTTTGCATGAAAGCGAGGGCTTTTCGTAACACAGACACTCTCGTGAGATGGCTATCGGATGACTGCAGATAGGAAAGCAAAACCTAACCATAGTTTGTGACCAAAGGACATTAGTGTCTCCTAATGGGCCAGGATAATGAAGCTAGAGAAGAGCCAGCGGACTGCGACTCTGGAGACTAGGGTTTGCATCCCTACTCAGCCATGTGAAGCCACTGGTGACCTTGGACACTCTCTCTCAACCTCAGAGGAAGTCAAAGGCCCTTTGAACAAATATGGCCAAGAAAACCCTGAAAAGGGTTCACCTCAGAAATGACTTGAAGGCACACAACAACAACAACAACAACAACAACAACAACAACAACAACAACGAAGGTAGAGCTTGGAAACTTACTTTTTAAAAGGAATTTTAAAGAAGTTGGAGGAATTCGGGTTGTTGCACTCGGTACAGAATCCCATCTTCCACAACAGCCAAAACAATGAGTTACAATGGTGTGAACTGAACTTACATCATTGTAATGCACTAACAGGATGCCAGATGAACTTTTACAAATGCAGAAAATACATACACCCTCACATTTTCACAGTGGTGTCCTTGCCCAGAGGTTCCTCTCCCTTGCTGAGGGCTAGAGAAGAGGGGGCCAGGTCCTGAGGTCTGGGACCTCTATGACCATGGGAGCCACATAGCACAGACTAAGTAAACTTGGAATATTGATCTACAGATCAATAACATGCAGTGGCCAGAGTGTTCCCCGGATCCCCTCTACAGATCAATAACAGGATCTGTAGAGTGGATCCAAGGAACACTCTGGCCACTGCATTTTGTACCAGCTGAAGTTTATAACACTTCTAAAGGTCAGCCCTTATATCTGAATATGAATAAGGCATAGGTAACTGAGTCCAGATCTGTTTTACTGCTCTCGGCTCATGCATCCCACATTTTTCCCGGGTTGACTACTCCCTCCTTTTCCTGTGTTTTCCATCTTTCTGGAGATGAACAATAAAATTGTAGCGTCAAATCAATTCTCCATGGAGCAAGGAGTAAGGATTCTTTTTTTTTCAGAATTTGAATCCAGGTACTCTTGAATCTGGATTATTCAGATTTTATCTGATCCAAACTCTTTCCTTATCTCAGCAGGTACAACCAGCTGCCATTTCTCTTTGCATAGATATGAGTGCTGACTTTATTTGTTGCTCATTGTATCAATTTGTGGTGTCATGAGGAGCCAAACAGCAGCCACACTAACAACAGGAGAAGCAACATGATGATAGTTTTCTTTCTTCGGAACCATTTTCATCATGAAGCAGCTGTGGAAATCAATGGGATTACCTTTGAGAACTTAGATTTATTAGCATTTTACCTTCAGCTTCTAAGAATTCTGTTGCACGACCTGTAAATGTTCTGGTGGCTTAAACACATTTAGCAACAAAAGGAAACAAATCTTTGTAAAATGTACTGGGACAGAAGAGGAAAAGAAATGGTGCTGTTCCATGTGTCCCAGGTTATAGCATAGAAGATGTTACAGAACATTTCAGCCTGCTTTTCAACCACAAGCGCAGTATTAGAAGCAAAAGCACTGTTGGGAAAGACTCTTTAATTACCTCATAAAACTAAAATATGAAGTTCGATTGAAATAATGATCATATGATATCACCCAGCTTCCAGTAAGTGCAGAACACACATACAATTCTGCTTAAGCAAAGCTGGTATAATTCTCCTTACCACTGTAATTAAGGAAGGCTGTAATGTATAGTCTTCACACAGACATTTCAAATTTCTGAGCGCAGTAAGAGAAGCCTTGGAGCAAACGGAGGCCTTGCTTGTGGAATGTGTTCTCAATCAGTGCCCCTGTTTTATAAAATTAGCTCACTTGTTTGGTTTGGCTGTGATTGACCCTGTTGGATAATAATGCCCAGATAGACTTTATATCTGGGAGGGAGCAACCAGGCTTAATATCTCCGTAGTAAACATTTCCCAGACAGGTATGTTAACAGGGTACCTTGTTGTTGTTCTGCTCCAAGGTTACATAACACGGCCAAGAAACCAATTTCCGACACCTTCCTCCATTGTGAGTAATGGCAGATGACCACCTTTGTCTTTTGAGGTATGCCATTAATTTCACCTTTCTCTTTTCCCCTTCTTTTCTTTATGAGCTGGTGTGAATATTTTTGCAGCTAGCTGACTCTCATAAATACTTGCCTATGTATCTGGCCTAATCAAAGCATCGGCATAACAGAAGAAGATAAAATTCATGTTTGACCTTCATCAAACAGCAAAATTATTTTTGAAAAGCAGCACAACTTTTAAAAGCATAGCTATTGCTCCTAAAATGAAGTTTGAGGAGGATGATTTTGTGATATTTGTGTTCATTTTTCTATTGTTAATCAGTTTGTTGAGTAATTTAAACATACCTTTAAGATAATGCAGTGAACATGTTAGTAATGCATTGTTCTTTAATAATGAGTCATGTTAAGGTATTACTTTAATAATGAGTCATGTTAAAATGTTACTTTGAAAAAACAACAACAAGTAATAAATTATTTTAAAAAGATAACATTCTGGGTGCTTTCTTACATGGGATATTAATGAAATGGTCCTCTGGTTACTGCAATCTCTGGTGTTCCCTTTCTTGGGAATTGGAATGTGTATCATGTTTTTGGGCCATTGTTTTGTTTTCCATATTTGTTGACAGATTTTAGTTAGAACTAGAATAGATTCTGTCTCTGTAACCAGAAGCAGGTCTATTGGTATGCCATATATTCCTAATGATTTCTTTCTCTCAAGTGCTCTGAATTCAGCTTTCACTTCACTTTCTAAAATTGGGGGTTTGTCTTCATGTGATTCTTCACTGAATGAATCTGTCAACATTTCGTCTCTTTTATATAGTTCTTCCATGTATTGTTTCCGTCACCTTTTTTCCTACTTGGTCATGTGTTCCCCTGCTGCACGTAGAGCATCCCCACTCTTGGTTTAAATTTCTTTTTGATTTCTTGGATCTTGTAAGAGAGATCTCTTGTTCTCCTCTTTTGTTGTCATCTTCTATTTCTCTGCATTGATTATTATAGTAGCTTTCCTTGTCCCTGCACACAAGTCATTGAACAGCTGCGTTCAGAGTTCTGACTATTTTTGTCACCTTTTACTTTTGCTTTTCATCTGTCCCTAACTGCTTGAAGAGTTTCATCTGTTATCCATTGAGGCGTCTCTTTCTTTTTGGTTATAGAAAGTGTCTTTTTGCATTCCTCCCTGACAATATCCCTGGCTTCAATCCAGAGTTCTTTTGGCACCTAGTCAATTAGACTTAAGAATGAAAATCTATTTTTCACATTATCTTTTAATTTTATAGAGATGATCTTCAGGTTGTATTTTGGCACGATGGTTGGTCTAGTGTTCTTCTTTAGCTTTACTCTGACTTTTGCCACAATCTGTATCACAATCTGCTCCTGGTCTTGTTTTTAAAGGGAGAATGGAGCTTCTCCACCTTCCACTTCCAATTATGTAGTCTATTTGATTTCTGTATTGGCCATTAGGTGGTGTCCATGTATATAGTTGCTTCTTGGGTTGTTTGAAGGATATGTTTGTGATGAACAAGCTGAACAGGCCACACAAAATTCAGTCAGTCAATCTCCTGCCTCATTTCTTGGTGCTAGACCAAATTTTCCTACAATCATTGATTCTGCTCTGTTTCCCATTTTGCATTCCAATTGTCTATGATTAACAAGAAGTCCTGTTTTAGTGTGTGATCAATTTCTTCCTGGACTCCTGCATGGAATCTTTCAACTTCTTCTTCTTCTGCCTCTGTCGTTGGAGCATACACTTGAGTTACGGTTATATTGATGAGTTTTCCCTGAAATCTTTTTAACATAATTCAGTCAGACTTTGCATTGTATCCCTTGACTGCTTTTGCTATATCTCTCCTCACTATAAATGCCACCCAATTTCTTAGTGAATTTTTATTTTCTGAATAAAACACTGTGTAATTATCTGACTCAAAATCTCCCATTCCTGTCCACTTTAGCTGGTTCACCCTGTATATTGCAATGTTTATATTTCCGGTTTTTGTTTTATTATGTCTAGCTTCCCCTCATTCATGTTTCTGACATTCCATTTTCCTATAGTATGTGTTGTGTAGTTTTGGGCTTTCCTTTCACTTCTGATCACGTCAACAGCAGAACATCCTTTAGCTTGAGGCTAGTTGTGTTGTCAGCCCCAGCACTACTCATAGTTGTCCTCTGCTCTACTCCAGTAGCTCACTGAGCACCGTCTGACCTGGGAGTGTTACCTTCCAGCACTATCTCTTGTTTCATTTTGGATTGTCTCATCATAGAGTTTCCATGGTAAAAGACATTCAAAAGAGGTTTACCATGCCATCTTCTGCAGAGTTCTAACAAGCATTAGCTATGGTGCCACTATTGTTGTCTCTGAGAGATCTACCTCCAGTCTCACTCCCCACTACTGCTGCTGCCCAAGAGCTGTCTCGATCATTGGGTCTGGCTCATCAGCAAAAGCCTGTTTGACGTGGGAGACCCAGTAGCACTGCTACCATCAGCATAGCCTCTTCCTCACAGGAACATGCAATTCAACCACTGTGGAAAGGTGGTGGGCCATGCTGGCAGGGAATTCCAGGAGATGTACTCCAGAAAGCTCCACTCTGCAGAAGCCAGCCCTACCACTGGCGAGAGCAATTCCCTTTTCGCACGGCATTTTTTAAGCGAAAGGGCCCCTTGAGCGTAGCGTAAATGTGAGGAGCAGTCCACACAACGCACCCACATTTACGCGACGCTCAAGAGCCTGACGTGGACCGTGCACACATTTTTTTATTTTCGGCTTAAAGCCGAAAATGCTGCGTGGTCGTGCATCGCTCAGAGGCCCCGCGCGCACTTACCTGCCCTGCGGAGCCTCTGAAGCCGGGGCTGGTCGCGCTTCCTGCCCCAGCGCACCCTACACCTCCCAGGCTGAACTGTGGAAGGAAGGGGCGGGGCGCGTGGGGGCGGGGTGTTCGCACGACCAGCAAGCCAGCTGCGGCGACGAAGGAGCAGGGATGTGAGCACCTTGCGTAAGAGGCTGCTCGCGTCAGCGCCACCCCCCATTCCTGCGAACAGGTAAGGTGCGGAAAGGGCCCAAGACTGCCACCTCAGGCCACAGTTGCTACATTGAGAGGATCAATGGAAAGATAGTCTAGGCCCAAGCTATTACATGAGCTACGCAGTCTGTTCTGGGAATCTTAAGTCAGCCTGCTGTTCTTTGGGGCTGGTTATATACACTGGATTAGTGGGAGATCACTATCTTCCTGCCTAAGAAAATATCTTGAGCCAACCCTGGCTTGAGCTTGTTCTTGTTTTTCCCAGTGCCCTTTTTTTTTTTTGGTCCCATATATCAGTAATAATGTTGGTGCTTCCTAGGCCCTTTTCGCACGGTGTTTTTGAAGCGAAAGGGCCCCTTGAGCATCGCGTAAATGTGAGGAGCGGTCTGCATGACGCACTCACATTTACGCAACGCTCAAGGGCCTGACATGGACCGCGCACGCACCTTTTCATTTTCGGCTCAAAGCCAAAAATGCTGCGCAGTCGCGCTTCACTCCGGGGCCCCGCACACACTTACCTGGCGTGCGGTGCCTCGGGAGCTGGGCCGGTCACGCGTCCTCTCCTCAGTGCAGCCTGGGAGGTCCCAGGCTGCACTGCGAATGGAAGAGGCGGGTAGCTCACGCGAGGAGGAAGGAGCTGCGGAGCCGAAGCAGCAGGGACGCGGCAGCATTCCTTCCAAGCCTTCTTGTGTGAGAACCCCAACCCAGCAGCGTGAAAAGGTAAGGTGCAAAAAGGGCTCTATATTGGCATTCATTTCAGTGTCCTATTCAGCCTCTGACTGGCTAGGAAGTTAACTGAAAAAACTCACCTACTTTTCTCTCTTATTGGCTAATCTAATCCTTCAGTCTGTAGGCACTCCCATGGCTGCTGCAGTAGGCAATTTGATAAACAAGGCAGAATCACATCCCATTTCTTCCCTGAGTTTATAAAAAAGGTACACAATGTTGACTTCTGGGTTTTAATTCCACCAGAAGCCTTTCAGAAGGTCACGTTAATTAAGCGCTTGCACTCTTGTCAAAACCACTAATGCAACTCCATGTCTGTATACATCACAAATACTGTACACAAATTTAACTGTAAATTAAGATTGTCTGTCTTGGAAGTCTGGTTAATATCATGGCTCCAGGAAAAAGGAAATTCCACAAACAGTTCTATATTAAGGACATAAATTTTTAAATACTTCTTTGGCGCTATCTTTTACACAGTCAACACAAGCAAAATGCTGACACATACTATGCACATACTTAAAATTAAAACTTAATTACATCTTTGTGGCTACATAAGAAGAGTAGGTGCCAGCAAACAGCTTTTGTTTGATAACAGCAGACTGCCAGTCTGTCATGTATGTGATTTCACTTTTTCATTGGTTTCAGATTAAAGAGTATTAAAGGGTATGGGGCCTTGAACTGGTCCATATTTTGGCACCCACTCTTTTCAAACTAGGCCATTTGCGCATTAGACTATTATAGTGCTATTATTCCACTTTCAACATCTTATGGAATCCTCAAAGGCCCCTCCCTAAACTGCAAACCCCAGGATTCCATAGGATGTTGAAAGTGGAATAATAGCACTATAACAGTCTAGTGCGAAATAACCTGATGTGCTGCACTTTGGCTTCTCTCTGCTTTCACATGTAGCTGCGTATCGCCTACTTTTTCACTAAGTTCATGTTTCGCAGCTACTCTAACAGAAAGGCTCAAGGTGATACCACTTCTTAAACTTGGCAGGCAAACTGCATTTAAAATATCCCCACTGCTCAGTCTTTGGCCAGTGTTCTTCTCTCATTAAAAGGAACAGCACCCCAGATGGAATTAGATGTGTCAGATAGCACCTTTTGTATAAGATACAGACAGAACAAATCCAGAACAAGACATTTTGCTGCCTAGGGTGAAGGACAAGACGGTGCTACCTCCCCATTCTATGCAAATAAGTGGATCAAACTGGCCATTAAATCTGATTTCAACAGTGACAATGGGGAAGCATCTTCTACGGCACCTGAGGAAATTAGGACAGCTTGGGAGGGTGCAAAGCAGGTTGCGCAGTATACACAATTCTGTCCTTCAATGCTGTGATATAGCTTCCCCCTCCAAGCTGAGGTGGCTACTTCTGACTAACAGCAGAGCTGGATCTCAGGCCATTTCTACACGATGAAGCTCTTCTGTGTCGTCTCGCTGCAGAAGGAGTGCGTCAGCTACGCTCCCCTCTGCACCCGCTCGGTCCATGTGGAAGAGAACGCAATGGCACCACGTCTTCTTTCTGCAGCACAGCCAGGCTTTTTCCATTGCTGCCCTATGGAAGGAAGCATTGCCAATGTGCTTCTGCACCTTCCGCGTGGTCAGAAGTGACGGAAGTGCCGCGTGACTGCAGGCATGAAACAGATTTTTTCCGTTTTGCAAAAACTGCGTAAGCACGACATTCCGCAACAGGATGGCAGCGGGACAGCGACGACGTCATGCAGAAACGTGACCTGCCGACAGCTGCCATCCTGTGGCAAAAACGCAACAGCGATGTTGTACAGAAAGGGCCTGAGACAGAAGCCCCATATACTGAGCTGTGGGTGATTTAAAAGGAACTCAGAGTAGACAATGAAGCAGAGACATAGCAAGATATTTTGGTGACCAAGGAAGCATAGCAAACAGTGTCATCCCATTCCACCCACCCTAGGTGTATAATCCCCCAGTCAAACTAATTTGGCATAGGAGACAGAAAATCCCTCAGCAACAATAATGACAAACGGAATAAGTTAAACAATTGCAACCTTTTCACAACACCCAAAATCTTCTGCCAGAGGCAGCTCCACCATTCTGTCCCCCTAAATAGTCCCTTGTTACAACAGCTCTGATTACCAGACTGTTTAAGCACACAGTTCAAAGTGCTAGTAATGATCTAGAAAGGTTGGGACGAGGTTATTTGAAGGACTATATTCTCCCATATGAACTGGGCCAGGTTTTGAGATCTTCAAGAGAAGCTTTTCATTTCATCCTAACACCTTCACAGGTAAATCTGTGGGAAGATGGGAGAGGCCCTTCTCACAGACTCTGGCTCCCATTCCCAGAGAGGCTAGACTGGCACCCTCCATGGAGTGCTACCACCACCAGGCAAAGGCCTTTTTGCTTCAGCAGGCCTTTGGGAACTGATTGCTCTTGGGAGAAACAGGGCTGTATTGTAATAATGCGCTGTATTGTCTGCATTTGTTGTTTAGTTTTAATGGAATGCTTTCAAATTGCTTTTAATTCTATTGATAGTTTAATTATACATGCACTCACAGGTGAAAACTGGGACACAAATGACATCAAAGAGTGTGGTCAGAATGGCAAAAGTTATTAATGAGGAACAACACACAAGCTAGAAGAAGCTACAGCAGTTTACTTTTGCCTGAGCCTGTTGGGCAAGATTCTGCCCATTCCTTCCCGCAGTTCTGAGCTGAGTGCTAACTACTTTTGCCCTTTGAACTCACTTTGCACCACTTGAAGTAAGCTGAGGACAAAGAGGAAAAGTGGGAGCAGGATAGAGAAACTGGGACATTATAAAAGTAGCTGGAAAAGTGGGATGGTAGATGATAAATCAGCATTCTCCATTTCCTGGTGGCGCAGTACTTAAATGCTCCATGTCCTGGTGGCGCAGTACTTAAATGCCGGTACTGCAGCCACAAGGTTGTAAGTTCAATCCTGCCACGTTCCAGATTGACTCAGCCTCCCATCCTTCCACAGGTCGGTAAAATGAGTACCCAGCTTGTTGGGGGCAATTGGCTAACACACTGTAAACCGCTTAGAAAGCACTTAGCTGATAAGTGGTATAGAAATATACATGCTACATGCTAGAAGCCAAATTGAGACTGCTAGAAGATATCATTATATTTTAACTTTTCTATATTTTTAGTGATGTGAATTTTTACCTGTGTCTGCTGTAACTTTGTAAGCCACCTTAAGTCCCAGGACTGAGAAAAGATAGAATAGGAAGGATCAATGAAATATAAGGTAATAGAATTGTCTCCTTTGCAGTCAACTAGAAAACTAAACTTTATGGGCAATATCCAACACTGCTGTTCTGCTGGCAGAAGCAGTCTCTGTTAGTGGAAGTGGGTAAGAACCTTTCTCTGCCCAGTAGCTCCTTCCCCTTAAATATCCTAAAAATGTGCTCCAGAGAGCTAGGAAACCCCTTGGGGCAGATTTTCAATTTTTTTCAATGCTGCAAAAGGCTGGAGAGAAGAGAGGATGAAAGTCTTGATGCTGCTCCCAGTCTCAGGCAGGCATAAATATCCTCATCATAGGTCAAGCAATGGTTGACAAGAATACAATATAGCAGCTAAGAAACAAACAATGAATAGGAACCTGATCAGTTAAATGAATAGTCCAGCAGTCTGCAGCAAAGTGCTCTTAGAAGCTCTCTGTTGCATATAAAACTACCATAAATCTCCCAAAGGACAGGAAAGAGAAGCCTTTGAGCAAATCAGCTCCAACAAAGGGAATCTGCATCTACGCATCTGTTAAAAAGAGCAAAATTTAATAACACACAAATTGTCCATGGTGAGTCAAACCAGAGAGTACATTCTGACACGTGTACATGCCTGCACACACATGTACTCCATTGTAGCAGTGGGAAAGAAAAACACATGCTATTTATGCCTTCCTTGACCACTTTTGGATATACTTTCCTCACTTAACTTCACTGGAGCAGGGAAAGCTGCATCTCTTGAGATGTGTGAACAGTATTATATATTGCACAATATAAGAGCTCCTCAATGTGGATGTCAACATAACAAGTGGTAATACCCTTCTGATAGAGAGAGAGAGAGAAGTTTTTGCAAGGCTGCTTAATTGAAGAAGATGTTTCATTGGAATAGCTGGTTCCAGTAAGGGGAAAAGGCAAATGAAAAGACAGATAGATAGCTATTCGTTACAAGAAGAGCAATCTATTTTATAATAAAGGTTTGGTTGAAGCATTTTAGAAAAACAATGCATAAAAAAATCAATGGCAATTAACTGTAATTATACATCTCAAGTTTCACATACCCCTCATATAAACACCCCTCCCCAAAAAAGTGCTTGATTGAATTTTCCACACATAATTAAAAGCAAACATACTTTGCAGAGTACATGATTGATCCAGAAAGGCTACACAGAAGGGGGAACATCAGGACAAGGAAGGTGCTAACCAGAATAATCACTGGTGGTTTGCTAGTTAGTGAACAATGCTCAGCACGGGAGAAGGGAGCCTGGAGGACCCTAAAAGCTGAAACAATTGGTGTAAGAGGGAAAGTAAAAAGGAAAGATTGCAGATGTTATTATCTTCTAGTTACAGCTGGAAAAACAATTTTAGAAATGACAGCACAGTTCCATTTATTTACGGTCACTTCCTGGATGCTCACAATCTTGCTTTTCAGCTATATATTTTCTCCTCAGGATGTTCCAGTCTCTTTACAAGGGAAATAATGAATTTTGTCCCTCTTCCTCTAAAGTAAGACCTGTTATAAAAAAAAAAAAGAACCTCACATCTGAAAAATGAATTTAACTCTTTTCGTTGCTCTTGGGGGCAGATTTTGAACGTTGAGGTAGAGGAGGGAATGGTTGATAATTACACTGCCAAGGACTACAAGTCAGTTGTGCTCTTAGGAACAACCTTGTACTGTAAGATTTTAGGGCTGAATGTTACACAGCTAATGGCTGAACCTGCTGACCAGGTACGGCCAGGCACAACCTTTGTCAGGAATACCACTAAGAATCTTTTCCCAGTAGTTAGCCAGTTGTTTCTTGATAGGGCATGATGTGAGGGAACAGTCCAAAGAGGAAATACGTAAACAAGGGCATACTTTTCTCTCCTTCACTCTAGCCACTGACTTGCCACAGCCAGATAAAGTAAAGTAAAGATGCTGTACTCCAGAGGTCCTTTCACACTATGTAATTATAGTACTATGATTCTACTGTAACTGCCATGGCAAAATCATATGGAATCCTGGAGTTTGTAGTTTGACCAGAACCACTAGTGGAACTCTCTGGCTGAGAATTCCAAATGTCCTTCCTTGAACTGCAAATCCCAGGATTCCATAGGATGGAACCAAGGCAACTAAAGAGAAATCATGGAGCTATACCTTTGTATCGAGGAAGGGCCATAGGTCTGGCTGTTGAGGGAAAGAAAAGAAATGTTTAATTCAAGTTTTAAATCAGGGGCCAGCATCTGACTATGAGGAGCTCTAGAATGTTTTGGTGTTGGCTAGAGTTGTAGAGTCCTAAGGCAGGAACAATGGACTCTGGCTGACTGCTGGAATAGTTAAACTGTGATCAGATCAGTCTGTACAATTGTAAACTAAGTATAATTACCCAACATCAGCCAGTTTCGAGAGACCCCCTTCCAAAAAGTATCAAACCCAACTAAGCGCTGACAACCTGGGAATTTTTATCTGCTTGCCAAACTGTGGTGCATGTATTACCCTACACCCCCACTCTCCAGGATGTGTTATTTTCATAATTGAACAAATTTACGGCTGGAAAACATGTTTGAAAGCATACTGACCAGAAAGCATGTTCCCAGGTCAGGCTGACCTGAGACATGGTCAGGTTGTAAGTTCTGAAAGAATTAGGAGGGAAAACCCAATGCTAATGGGTTTGTGATAATCCTTTGAAGACCTCAGGCTCTGTGCACACCTAAATTCAACAGGAGATGAAGCTGCCCAGGTGAAGCAATCCTGTGATCCTGCCCTACAGAAATCCTCCCCAGACCGCCTACCCGATCAGACATTAAGAGATTGTCATGACTCCCATCAGTGTTTTGTCACCCAGAGTGATAGCAGTCAACCCATTCTGGACTCCTTTGTCAATTCCATGAGAAAGCTATTAACATTTTGTCTACGCACCCCCTTCAGGGTAGGAAATAGGGTATATAAACCCTAGCTTTGGCCCCAGCAAATATATAGTACATTGGATGTAGTACATTGGACATATGAGGCTGCACATGGTGCCCCAGACTTCTGTTCCTCTGCACTGCCCTCAGACACTGCCTAAGCTAATTTTCTCTGACCCTTTTTTTAGGACTGGTAACGATTACCCTTTCCACTCAATCTCTCTCTATCCAACTTTTCACTTTCAATAGGTCACTTTCAATAGCCTTACATGGTTCTTGAGAGTGTCTGATTTCTTGTGTGTTTGTCAATTCAAATAAAATACATTGTTTAACTTTAAACTGAAGTCCTCCCTACAGTTAGCAGTGGAATACATAGGTGAAAAGATCCTGCTGTTACCCTCCTCTTGCAGGCCTGCTTTGAGCTATAATTCCCCAAATTCTAAGGAAATGCTGGCATTGCAAGTGGACTCCAACGTCTCCCACCTTTTAGAATAACTGTTTAAGAAAAAGAATATAATAGAAAAAAGTTGGAAACTGCAGATATTAAGGGGACTATAAAATCCAGGAAATAGCAAACAAGCAACGCAGCAACTTTCCTGAAAAGTTGCTGAGACCACTGTATGTTGGATGGTTACAGGTTTCTACTTTGTCATACAAACTTAGGCATGCATAGCATTGATTGGTGAAAGTCATAAATATCACATCACCCCATCACTACCAGATTTTCCCAGATGCTATCTGTTGTTCACATTTCTTTCATCCCGGGAGCTGGAAGAAGTTCCTATCTCCTTATGTTTGCCATTCCTGTTCCCATAACACCTTCTTGCTAGTTTCACATTCACCCTTCTGATCGTCCCCTCCTCACGGGATACAAAGTGACATCAAACACTGCAGCGATTAACCATTTGGCTCCTTGGGATACATTCAAACTCTCAACTGTGCACATGTTTGCAAGCAGCAATTGGCAAGCGATACATAGTAGCACTAGCAGCCTATAGCTCTCCTTTCATTATTAAACTTATTCTCTAACATATATTATTACATAGCCATCATACTTATGACAGCAGCCATGCCTCCTGACACATATATCCCCCCAGGAGAAGAGAAGTGATACAGCCAAAAACTATTTCCCCCCTCTATGACTAACATGTCAGGATGGTGATTTGAATTGGGGATTTGGTTCATGGGCCAGTAATTAAGCCCTCTTTTCCACCCGTAATATGATCCCAGTCCAAGTCATCCACATATATCCCTCGTGGCTGGTTCTGAGGTACTGGAAGAGTTCGGAGGACATTCAGTACACCTGTAAGGCAAGACACAGGTATATGCATTTAATCAGTATGGAGGGATGGTCAGAGTTGCTCTGTGAGTTGCTGAAACTTTAGCCATAGCCCTTTGGCATTACACAATTCTAACGTTCTGATTCCACTCTGTCATTGCAACCTTCTGTGGAAACTTGTGGTTTGTAGTTTGGTCGGAGGCAATCTAGAACTCTGTCTGAGAATCCTAAGTACTCCTCTCTAAACTACAGATCCCAATGTTCCAAAGGATAGAATCATGGCAGTTGAAGTGGTATCATAGCACTATAATTACGTAGTGTGAAAGGGACCCCAATCAGGTCAGTTAATACTGGAACATGTGAATGTGGAAAATGTAGAGGTCAAGCATGTGTGTTAGTGCCAAACACCAGCACACTCAGAGGTCAGATTAAAGTGTCTGGAAATATACTGTACCGAAACACTCAGGAACTGGTGCAAAGCTTCCATACACTCACACACCCACACCCATCAGTTCCTAACAGATAGTCTACATGAGGCTTGGTTTTCTTCCAGCCAGCAAACTGCAAAAAACGAAAGGAGCTTCTCTGTATGCTCGGGCACACACACGAGGTTTATCCTTGAAAAACCTATACTGCAGAGCCTCAATCTGCATTTGGCACCTGCCCAAAAGGAGATAATGATGAGAGGAGCTCAAAGTCTGCCACATGCAGCAGCACTGCAGCAGAGGCTCTTAAATCCCATCGGCAGACAGCTGAAGCACCCAGGCGTGCAAACGTGCAGGAAGGACACCCCAGAATGTGAGGCACCATCAGCCTTGAAAGGTAAAACCAAAAACCAAAAGCTGCCCTGAGCGCAGCTCCTTATCATAAATTAAACTGCAGGCAATCAGCCCTGCTGCTAACAGAGCACACTGTCCCTGATGATGCCAAATTTAGACACCACAGAGAAGTGTGATCCAAATGTAAATAACTGGAGTAGCACAGTCTCCATCTTTGTCTTTGGGATGCCAAAATTCTCAGCTTAGTTACAGGTTACCTTTACTAGATGTGAAATGATTATAAAAGTATCCTGAGCATCTTCCTGGAGCATCTAAGAAAACCCTATAGCCATTTCCGCACTACACTCTTATAGCACAATTATTCCACTTCCAACATCTATGGAATCCTGGGGTTTGCAGTTTTGGGAGGGGCCTGCTGGCTGGAAGTTGGCTGGAAGGCTCATAACAACAACACAGTAAGTTGTTTCTCTCCTGTAGTTTTTCTACCTCCTTTCTTCCAACTACAAATAATACAGCATTGGGGTACATGTATGAGTTGCTCATGATATACTGAGGTCTGTGGGTGGCAGCCAAGCTGCTAAACCTAGCAATCTACATTTTTTGTATTACTTCTTTTCTGGACGTTTCTTGCTGTGGTCAATAGTTCTCCTTTGGAATCCCTTCTGCAGCTGTTTGAGAGGTCAAGAAAGGGCTGGAAGGAAACTAATTAAGTAATCATTCTTAGAAGTCTTGGCGAACAAAGATCCAGTCTGAGCACGGGTCCTCTTCAATACTGATACATTCTTTTCCAATGAATTTCTTCCAGATTTCCCGAAGATCAACAGACTACAATTTGTCTGGGGCCTTCTAGAGGGGCTTTCAGGCAAAGAGTGTTTGATAATAAAAACACAACAAGAAAGGCTTTACAGATGAAGGCAGAAACTTGGGAGACATGAGATTATGCCTCTGCGTGAGCTGTCTTACACACATCATATGAGACCCTGGAAAAAGCAGCTGGCATTGCAAGCTTACAAGTCATAAACTTATATATAAATTTCAGTGGGAGGTGCATCCCTTTGGAGTGCATTTAGATTTTCAGCTATTGACTGTGCTTACAGAAATAAGGGGTGGTTGTAGAGCTCCTTCTGTAAAAAAAATATCCAGTACTTTACTCCTGTTCTGTCCACACATGTACAAAGCTGTACTCCACAGTTCTTCCCCCAGAGAGGCATGGAGAATACGAGAATACTAGGCTGTTGACAGTTCTCCCACGCTTGGCTTTGCAGACATGAGGCAATCTGTCATATACAAGAGAACAATAGGAAGTTGTGGAAAGTGTTGATGGAGAATCCAGATAGTGTTGCTAGATCATTGTATTCCAGTGTTTCCTGTATTATCCTACTATGCTTTATTTCAAAACAAGATTTGATTCACAGGCTTGGGGGAATGGGTTATAAAATGCAACAGTGTAGCATGGAGAACCAGAATTCTATTGAGCATCCAAGGACTATTGGCCCGTTAGTTAAAAACTATCTTCTTCAAGTTGTGTGCCTTTTAGAGGGATTTGTGTTTGTCTGTATGTGTGTGTACACACACACACACACACACACACACACACACACACTTGCTCAGTGTGCCTATAGGATTAGCGATGATTGGCTTTAGTACCTCTCTGGGAGTGGGGATGGTTTGATTACTGTTTCCCTTTCATTTTCTCCCCTTTCTCTTTCTTTTATAACAAAATAGTGCCATAAGGGTTGGACACGAACCAACAGAAGGTTCCAAATCTGCAAGGAAGAAGCTGCTAATCAATGTTCCAGGGGAGCTTTGTTGAATGGAATGTGCTTGCTAATACGTATTACGAACAAATTTGGCCTTACAAAATTTGCATTGCTGGTTGATATGTATACATACTCCACACTGGCTGTCAACCTATATTGCTTTGATACTTGTCATGTTAAGCTCTTGAAATGCGTGGTACTATGCAGGTGAGTTAAAATACTGCCTAAAAGTCTGACCTGATTTGAGTCAAGAAACCTTTAGTCTGGCTTAGTCCTGAAGTCAGTGAAATGGCCTTTGAGTGAGCTTAGAGCTTGGAAAGTCAATTTGAACTACAGCTTCCAGAATCCCCTAGCCAATGTGGCTGGAACAGTGGCCATGCTGGAAAAAAATTGACTGATGACCTTGTTGTGAAGTTCTGGAAGTTGCAATCCGAACAGTAACTGATCCACTCAATCTAAGTCGGATGTACTGCCAGAATTGCTTCAGCCTTTGAGCAGTGAGCCAATGGTACTGAGGGAAGGGGTCAGAGACTGAGCAAGACTTCAGAACCGTTTAGGCAGATTCCAAAGCTGCTCTGTCCTGGGCTTCCTACATTTTATTTCCATGAACTATCACACAGAGACTTGTTTGTAAACCGTGGACACAGATTTCACTTACCCCCACAAACTGTGAACATGCTAAACTTCAGGGGCTAGTGCCATACCATACTTGCATCCACATTCAGATGTTTGTGGGAATTTCTTTCATGATTTGTACTCATGAATAAGTACCCTCTGAAATCCAGAAAACAATTCAATTGTTCAGCTGTACCTGGGGATGGGGAGAACTGTCAATTTGGCTTTCTTTGGTAGACACATTTTTTTTAAACCTTATGTTCTTTCTGTCTTGAACATGTGATCTGTGAATTTTGACAAATTCTTCCAACATGAAGAAGGCACTGGATAAATTCAGTAGATACAGCTATTCTTTGTCTGGAGAGGACCATAAGGTAGCTGTCTGCCATATATTATTATTAAAGGTTAGAAGATCTTTAGAAGAAAAATAAGAAGTGGCAATCCTAATTCTGCACTAACTCGGGTGAATACACAGGGATTCAGTGCTAAACAGGTAAACATTAAGCACTCAAAGGCCTGGGCCTAGATGAACAAAGCTATCAATTTTGGTTTCTCCCTTCTTTGAATTTTTTGCTATTAAGTTCTTTCTCTTTCAAACATGAAAACATGCCAATTTGTAAATATTTTTGATTAAAATGAACTGAAATGAAATTCTCCCACATTACACGTAGACTGATGAATGGACACATTTCACTTTATTTGAACATGTAAAAAGAGGTATGGTGGGGCAGAAGCCAATATTTGGGGGTAGTGATTTTTCAACCAACCCTTGGCCAAACTGCAGCAGCTTTGGCTCTCTGACCCCCACTCCCCATACCTTAGAAATGTGCCAGAACCACCAAAAAATCCACTAAAAATTCATCAAAATTAATACAGGAAATCAGTGACATGACATCTGATTTTCATTTTGACTGATTTTCAAAGAGGAAGGTTCTGATTCTTTCCAAGATGGTTTGAGTGAGCAGTGTGTTTAGCACTGGTTATGAGCTGGTGGATGGGTTGAAAAATTGCCAGGATTTTTTAAAATAGTGGATCTGAGGGCTTTGGGGGCTTCAGAAGCCACATATCATCTACAGGACACACTTTGCCCGCCTCTAATATAAAATGTAGTCCATTTCAGCTTGTATGGAACACAGCTCTTTTTCTCTCTAAGGCATTGTCCCTACCCACTATTCTCTACAGTCCAACTTGAAGGTGAACACTTTTCTCTGGCTTCTAAGATTACTATTTATCTGGGTATACGACGATGAGTAACCAGTTTGCTCCACAACTGGGGAATAAAGCATTCTGAGATAAGGATGGGTTAATTTTGTCCATTTGTATATTCAATGCACTTGTTGCCAAACTGACATTAGATACAGGAGCAGCCAAAAAGCTCTTATACAAGCCAAACATGCAAAACCTATCACTGAAAAGCAATCAGACTGGAAAGAAACGTTACCTGTTCAGATACTCTTCAGCATCCTTGTGATCCTGCAGTGTTCATTCCAGGAGAAATCTCCACTGGGTTAAATAAGCACAGCTCCATCTATCTCCACACAACCAGTTTAATTTATATGAGTTGGAGATTTGTCTCTGGATTCTCCAGTTCGTTCGCCCTTCCTCCCTTCCTGCCTTCCTGCCTTCCTTCTTTTCCTTCTTCCTTCCTTTCCTTCCTTCTTTCCTTCCTTCCTTCCTTCCTTCCTTCTTTCTTTCTTTCTTTCTTTCTTTCTTTCTTTCTTTCTTTCTTTCTTTCCCTCTTTCCTTCCCCCTTTCCTTCTTTCTTTCTTTGCTTCTTTCTTTCCTTCTTTCCTCCTTCTTTCTTTCCTTCTTACTTTCCTTCTTTCTTTCCTTCTTCCTTTCTTCCTTTCTTTTTCTTTAGTCCTTCCTTCCTTCCTTCCTTCCTTCCTTCCTGCCTGCCTTCCTTCCTTCCTTCCTTCCTTCCTTCCCTCCCTCCTTCCTTCCTTCCTTCCTTTTCCGTGTAGGAATTGCCTCTGAAAGAACAGCAGCTGTAATTCTCACTCTGTAATTCCTCTTTGAGAGCCAGCATGGTGTAATGGTTTGCGCATAGGGCTACAACCCTGGAGGCCAGGGGTCCATTCCCTACTTGGCCATGGAAACCCACTGGGTAACCTTGGGCACATCACAAACTCTCAGCCCCAAACCCCCATGATAGGTTTGCAATAAATCAGAAATGACTTGAAGGCACACAACAACAAAATTCCCCTTTGTGAGCGCTAACCACAGATCCACGAACATCTACTTCTTTTAACAGCTCAGCTGTTTCACTTTGAATAGCTACATACAAAATTACACTTCTCATCCATAAATGCACCCCATTAAAATGTGTCAGGCCAGAACTGTTATTATTGTATAGTCAATTAACTGCAGAATTTTCTTGCAGTTGTTCTCAGTGTGGATCAGATAGGGGCCTGCTCCTGTGTGCATGTATACACACAGCCACAAATGTGTGATGACAATTCTGTGACGCACATAATGTGCCCCCATAGGCAAAGCATACAAAAGTAAAGATGATATCTTCCATTTAGAGTGTATCCACACTGCACAACTATAGCAGTACAATAGCACTTCAGTTTGCATGGCTTCTGCCTACAGAATGCTGGGATTTGCAGTTTCCTGAGAGATTTGTTCTCTGCTAGAAATTTCTTTTCTACTCACCTGAGCTACTGCATTAGAACTTTCCTGTAGAGTAGTCCCAAATCCCTCTCTAAACTACAAACTCACAGATTCCAAAGGATGGATCTATGGCAGCTAAAGTGATATCAGACTGCTATAATTGTGCAGCGTGGATGCACTCGCAGAGATATTCAGAATATCCTCTGTATGGTTCTTGTGGGTTTTTTGGGCTTTGAGACTGTGTTCTGGTTGGATTTTCTCCTGACGTTTTGCCTGCATCTGTGGCTGGCATCTTCAGAGGAATGGTGAATTGGAAGTGGAGTGGAGAATATATATGCCAGTCTCCTCTTCCAGAGGGGAGGGAGCAATTAGCATAACAGTACTCTGTATGAATGGTATTTAAAAAAAAACCTGCCTTGCAGGAGTCAGACATTAGTCGCTGTCCTGCTGAATCAAGTCCTTGGTCCATCTAGCCCAATAATGTATGTTCTGATTGACACTAGCCAATCAGCTCTGCCTTAGGAGAGTCTTTAACTGGATGTTATGGAGACTTTCTACATAGAAAGTCTGTGTAGACCTATGACTGATGGCTCCATCTTCCTCCATTATAGCATGACAAGCAGCCCTGAAGCACAAATCTATACGTATGCAGCACAAGTCCATACACATCTTCAGAGAAGGTCCAGTTGCATGTCCAAAAAACCTTGTAAAGTTGGGCTGGTATGTACACATACCAGAGCTTTCTGTGTAGTAGCACTCCGAATGTGAAACTCCCTACAGAAGGAAGTTAGGGTGGCTCCATCTCTTTTAAGCTTCCAGAAGGCAGCCTAAACAGGGCTGTTCTTTGTGGCGTTTAATATTTGAAATTGGTCTAACGGAGATGCTGCATTGAGCAATCAGCCTCAGTGCATCCAGAAGTAATAAGCAAATTTAAACTATCACTGACAGAGAATGCAAAATTAAAGAATGGGCACTACAATGAACCCCCGCCCATTTCACCTTCTCCATTCTGTCCTTTGAGAATGTGTCACATTCAGAAATAAAGAACAAACTTTCAAAACAGGGTACATCTCCCAAATGTAGTCACTACCAATGGGAAAGATGAACACATTTGACTTAGTTTTACTGATAAACAGAATATAAATTGATAACAGATAAACAAACAAATGTTTCAGACATTTCTATCTTGTCAGCAGCTCCTTTAAAGCAACCATACAGACTCCCTTTTCCTTGGGAAATCCACTGAATATGAGAGACTTCTTGAATCCATGTGTTGTGTTTATGAGTTGCCTCTCCACTACAAAAAATGCCCAAAGCAATGTACAATAAAAACACTAGGAAAATATATGGGGGGCAGGGAGAGGGAAAGAAAGTGATTAAGATTAGTCTGGGTTTCTTCAACAATTTCAAACATTTTCATATACATTGTGCAAGAGCTCCTTCTAGTGGCAGTTTATGCACATATTTATCATATCAGGACTTGCTTTGATTGAATGGAGTATAGGTTTCCCCCATTTATCTAACAGGTTAGGGATCGGAGTACAGTCAGAAAATGGAATTGGTTGAAAAGCAGAAGCCATGTACTGTACTGTGGGGAGCATGAAGGACTTACAGAGGCTCACTGGTTTCTGACCATGGACAAGCCGCTTGCAAAGTCTCTCAGTCGATTTAGTGCCTTTTTCCTCCTCTCGGTTCACTTTGCAAACAGCGCTAGCTGTTTGGTCTCGGGCAGCAAAAGGCCATGAAGCTCACTGAGGCCCTTTCTGCACAGCATTTGCCATGCGAAGGGGCGCCTGGAGCATCGTGCAATTGTGAGGAGCGATGTGCACGACACACGCACAATCACGTGATGCTCCAGGAGCCAGCAGGTGCCACTCGTGCACTTTTTCATTTTTGGCTTTCAGCCAAAAATGGTGCGCAATTGCACATTGCTCCAGGGCCCCATGCGTGCGGAGCCTCCAGAGCCGCGGTGGTTGCGCTTCCTGCCCCAGCACAGCCTGGGAAACTCCCAGGCTGCGCTGCAGAAGGAAGAGGCGGGGCTCTTGCGCTACCTGCTCGGGAACAGGCAGCTCATGTGCAGCTGAAGCAGCGGGGACGCGAGAGCCTCTCGCTGGAGGCTGCTCGCACGATCCCCGCACCCCAGCGCCAGAGAAAGGTAAGGTGCTGAAAGGGCCTGAGTGATCTTGAGCCAGTCAGGACCTCTCAGTTGAACCTATCTCACAGAGTTGTGAGGATAAAAATGAGGAAGTGTAACTCTTATCTGGCACTTTTTGCTCCTTGGAGAATAATGGAGCATAAATCTCACAAAATAATACGTCTCAGGAGTGGTAATATAGAAGGATGTGATATACAAATCTAAACAAATGAAAGTACTATAGTCAGTAGCTGCATCGAGGAGATGGAGCATTTTTTTTTACCTTATTAGTGAACAGTAATACCAGATGCTCATGTCCATCCGTTCACAATGGACAATGTGCATCCAGACACAATTATACTCTATCCATAATTCTACTTTTGCAACCTTGACCTGAACATAGCCATGGCAGACTGGATAAAAAGACCCAGCAAGTTCTGTAGGGGGATTTAACAGGATGCCAGCCACTGTAACACCTATAGAGCTAAGTACATAGCTGTACCAAGTTGACCCAAGTGTTTTCCAGCACCATAAGACATGCCACAGGCAGAATTTATTCTATCTTAGACTACTAGGTTCAAACCTCAGGCCTGCCAAAGCCATTTCACACAGCAGACCGACATGTTGCTTGAACCCTGTTCCATGAAGCTGGTAGATTACGATGCAATCTAAGGTTATTTCTGCTGTTTTGAACCTTGACTGCACTATTTTTAAATCGTGCAGGCATAAAACTGTATGTCTGAAAGACAGCAGAAACAACCTATAATGCAGGGTTGGGAATCACATGGCCTTCCAGGTGTTGTAGAACTGAAACTCCCAGTATTCACCATCAGCTATGCTGGCTAAGGCTCATAGGAGACATAGGAGGGCAATAGCCTTGTTATACATTAAGACATTCCAGGGGTGTGTGCATCCAGTGTGTTAGATAATAATAATAAAAAAATATGACCATGTCATCTTCCTCTCCGTTTATGGCTATTGCTTGCGAGATGCAGCTGAGAGCTGTTCACAGCTTGGCCTTATGTAATATTTAGTGATTGTGCAACTCTCCAAACATATTGTTTCATCAAAGACTGCAGTTAAATGAGAAATGAAGAGGTATTGTGCTGCAAGGACAGAGGAATTTTAATGTGTGTGTGTGCATGTGTGTGTACACATATCACAATCATGAAGCCTGCAAACTGTCATAATTAAAGTTTAACACAGATTATTGGAAACTGCCATGGAAGGGTCTAAGAGAAGTCTAGAAGCATGTCAGGCAAACAGAAATGCAGACAGATTATTATGAAATTATACATAACAGATAATAGTTTGTGGCTAACCTTAAGTAGCAAAACTCCAGATAAGGCAAGCAAAGAAAGTAAACAACACTCCAGAAAACAGGGAGAGTTGTTACTAACCATAGTCAGGATGCTTTAGCTGTGTGTTTCTTTTTGTCTTGTTATTCAATCTCTCTCTCTCTCTCTTTTTCTCTAGATTTAAGCAATGGATATTAGATCAGCTAGCAGGAAGTGTTCAGAAATGTCCACCAATCCAAATCCAACTAAAAAAAGCTTTCTGTGTCAAAATCAAGCCAAGAAAGTGACACATGGACCAATAGCCATTTCTAATCAATGTCATGATTGATCATACTAGCAGTAAGTGGGGGAAGTGTGAGCTTTCAGGAATCTTCTCTTTTTTATTTAATGGAGGTCAAGTTAAGAGAATATGGGTAATGTGCAGTCTCCACGCACTGGAATGGTTCAAGAGTGGAGAATCTGAAAGGCTTTATTCCTCTCCAGAGTCCCATCTCAAGTGGCAGAAGTAAAAGACGAAGAGTATGGTGGAGCATCCCTATTTGCAGATTGGGTCAAAATCCTATTCTTTGTTGCACTTTCAGCCACAGAGATGGATATGAAGTGGGATGCAGAGGTTTGAGACTTTCTGTTGAGCAGGAACAACCCAAGGCCTTTTGTTGCCTGAGCCCAAACAGCAAATGGCATCTCAAACTCTTGGCCCCACCTAATTCAAGTTTCACAGTATGTAAAGCCAGCTAAGTTACTCTGGCACATGAAGCAGAAAATCTGATAAATTTCTCTTCCTATCCATGGCAGTACAAACAGGAGGAAAATCAAAATAAATTAACAATTTCTTGCCCTTTCCATTACATCCAAAGTCCAAAATCTACTGCCTGAGGTAGCTACGTCACTTTGCCTAATGCACGTTGTGAATCATGCATCCCTCCAGATGTTACCAGACTGCAACTCCTAGCTTTCCTGCTCATTGGTTCCACTGACTTGGGCTGCTGGGACCGGCAGCCTCACAACATGTGGAAAGCAACCTAATGATAGGGCCACCTGACCACCAAGTTCAACAGGGTTCTTTTACAGCAGCAGCAGCTGGTGGCTCCCAAGGAAACAGTGAATCCATTCCAGGTGACGGCTACCTTTAAATGAACTAGCAAAAGTGCTGATCCTGTCTGGTAATTGGGTTCAGCACCTTGAACAGTTTGTTTAAAGCCTTCATTAAAACCTGGAGTAGATTCACCACCATCTTGACATAGAAGCTACCAGCTGCCACTGCTGTTTTAACTTGCACCATGTCTTTCACAAGCTTGATGTTATGCTCTCACTGGACCGAGTTCTGTCTGAGTGTAAGATTTAATGCCCCACTTATTTCCTCCCCATGCTAGCAGCTCTAGATCTCTATTATTGGTACACTGGCATAATGTTATCCCTGAGTAAACAAGGGCCTACACTAGCTTAGATCCTCAATTCCAAGGCATCTTCAGGATTTTACACTGCAAGAACACTAAGCATCCTGTGCTTTATCCTTCCAGTGTAATTGAAGAATAGGATTGAACTCGTCGTATCTCACAAACTCTGTAATAAAAGGGCTGATCAGACTCTCTACAACTGTTTAGTAGCATCTTAAATACAAGTTTTCCCTCACCTATATATCTCCCTCATCCTTCTTCTCTTGGTTAAATATTATAAAAGCATGTACAAGGTAAGCTCGGCACAGAAGTAGAGGGGAGAGAAGATTAAGGTGAGACATAATGAGAAACTTCACATTTCTAAAGAAAGACTCTCCGAGGGAAAAACCTTTTCTTTGCTACAGAGGAAGGGGCAGCCGGCAATGGGCTTAACTTGGAGAGGTGCCACTAGATTAAATATTAAGGGCAAGCTTTGCTTATTGCCTGAAAAGTGGAGCAATAGTATTAGCTACTGAGAGAAGCTTTACATTTCCTCTGGTGGGAAATTTTAAGAGCTTAAATAAATATTTGGGAGCAGTGATAGAACTATAGTGAGTGAAAAAAGTTGGATGTCACTAGGATAGTTAAATTCCTTTCTGGACAGCGACTGTCAGTTATCTGTTTGTCAATTCTGTTTGTAAAAAGAGGGATGAGGGTCAATGCAGTTCAACTGCCCTCCCTTTTCCTAGCTCTGTTTCGGATCCACAGAACTGCACCAGAGAGAACCACTATCAAATTTAACGGGATCTAGATTTCTGAAAGTATGGAAAATTAGATGAATGTCTCTATAAGCATGACAAATTTGGGCTTCCATTATATTCTGCACAAATTTTGAAGAAAGCTTCAGCAAATAGATTTTTAAACAGAAATTAAATCTTTCAAAGCCAAGATAAAGCTATTGAAAATTAAACGACAAATGCTGAAGATGTTATTCTGTGAATGTGAGCATTTACCACGTCTTGTCCAAAAATTAAGGGCTTTTTGAATTTTGGAAGCATGCTAAAGCTACATGATTTACAATTAGAGCCAAAGATTATTTTATTCTGTTATCCAAAAGAAATAGTGGATGTAGAAAACAAGGGCCAAAATTAGGTATATCCATTAACAGAGTGGAAATCTATGCCAGTTACATCTCCACTGATCTTCCATTGCTATCACCAGTTTGAAGGTGCTGGGGTGCTCTCCCATAGTCAATCAGTGGCAAGGGGAGGAGGGAACTCCCAGGCGCAGCTCAGCTGTAGTTGCTCAGGTCAGGAAAAGGAAAAGCCATCCCTCCCAGGCCCTGGGTGCAAGAAGGTTCTAGATCAGGGCTTTCTAAACGGTGTGCCGCAACACATTAGTGTATCTTCCGAAGTGTAGGTGTGTCGCCTACAATCTTGAAAATGTATGTTATTATTTATAAATCATATTTTTAAAAAATATATGAAAGGTTTTCATGAGATATGTTGTGTCCCCATACATTTTATTATTACAATTTATGTATGTGTCTGTATCTCTTATAAGGGGTTAGTTTAACCTCCAGTTTGCTAGTAAAACTGAATTACTGTGTCGCGAAATGATGCATGTCTAAAAAGCGTGTCACCAACATGAAAAGTTTGGAAAGCTCTGTTCTGGATACTACCTACTGCATCCCCCAGAAATAACATACACTGGCACAACAAGATGTTAAGCTAGTATATGCCACCAAGTTTCCAGGCAGGGAGTTAATAGTACAGATGTTAAGAGCAATACATATGGTTGCAATTGGAAAAAAACCTACCCCTCTATTTATTAAGGATCAATAAAAATATGGAAATTGGTCTGTATGGTGAAATAAACTAATTTGCTAAGATTAAGCAAGAAAAACTATCAGCATACTGCGTTTATTTAGAAATTAAATTTGATTGTTTTATATCCCACCGTTCTCCCAGCATGTGAGTCAAAGCAGCAGCTTGTGGTGGTGGTGGTCATGTGCTTTCAAGTCGTTTTAGACTTATGGCAACCCGAACAAAAAAAACTTTCACAGGGCTTTCTGGGGCTGAGAGAGGGTAACTTGCCCAGTGGGTTTCTATGGCTGAGCAGGAAATAGCACCCTGGTCTCCAGGGTCATAGTCAAATCACTATGCCACACTGGCTTCCAAAGCAGCTTACCACAATTTAAAACAAAATTCCTCAAAAATATTATATTACAAAAGTGTTACGAAATTAACAAAGAAATCAATCAAAAGTCCACAGTTATTCAATACTAGCCAAAATGCCAGCTTCGCAAGGGTTAGAAACCTCTTAGTCTCTCCACTTGGTGCTCTTCCCTCTGTTCAGTTCCTCTCCTGCTGTTTTATTTTCCTTCTGTCCTTTCCCTTCACTCCAGTGCTTGCCCAGACTTTCTGTCCACTCACTTCTACCCTACTCCTGCTTACCAGCAGCATTTCCCTCACTGTCTTTCTCTCAACTGTCTGAGGTATTTCAGGGGGCCCCCCACAGAAGAAAGTGCTAACACAGCTGGCTACACCTAGGTCTGAAAATGAATGTCCCAGGACTGTCCTTTGTTTAATTTCTCTGGTGAGGGACATTCTGGCATCTAGTGGCTGAAGATGGTACTACAGGCTCCAGATCTATTTTAAATAACTAACATTAATTCACCATTTTTGAAAATAATAATAATAATAATAATAATAATAATAATAATAATCCTGAAGTACATAATCCCAGAGTCCTCTTAACATCTTTATCAAAATTCATGCTTCTAGGTTTCAGTCGGGAGCTATGGTAGCGATAAACAAACACATGGACACATTTTCTTCTACGGGTTGGAGTAACAGGGTCTAAGGCCCTTTCCGCACGGTGTAGTCACTGCGTAGCTGCGACGGCTTCAGGAGATGTGCATCCGCACGATGTCATCGCTATTAAGTGGACGTGAAGTTGCTGGTGCGCCTTTGCATGTCGCTAAAGCGTTGTATTTGAGCAACGGAAAAAATGCGTTTTCACTCCCTGAGACCGCTTCTACTACATTTCTACAACTCCATGCGGAACCGCTGAAGCGCTTTCTTGCAGGAAAGGGCGGGTTGAGGGCGGGCCCGGCTTGTCCCTCCGTCACTTCCTGTCCTGATTTGTCCCCGCCCGCCAAAGCAGAGGTTGTTGCCATTTTTCCTCCATGTGAGAAATGATGGAGGAGAAGAAAAGCAGGGAGAAAGTGGCAGGTAAGTTTTTTCTAATAAATCAATCCTGGCGGAACTTGGGACCCTCTTCGCACTGGGCTAATTTTTAGGGGGAGGGGTGGGCTGGGGGACGGTCACTTCAGGCATTCTGGCTGCCCACATGGATGTTGGGAGTTTCAGCCCTTCCCCAAGTAAACGTTTCCAAGTTTCATGGGAGCTGCAGTTGCTCAGACCCCCCCAAACATGCCAGTCCTTCCCCCCCTCCCCTATCCATACCCCCCTGGCAACTGCCAAACATGCCCCACTGCAAAAAGGATCACCCCGCAATCTGCTCTGCCAGCCTTATGGGACCTGCAGTCACTCAAATCCCTCCTCTAAAACATCCACCACCCTCCCTTGGCCAAAAAAACCCCCCTCCCACCCTGCCAAACATGCCCCACCACTAAAAGGATCACCCTGCTATGCGCCCTGCCAGCCTCATGGGACCTGCAGTCACTCATATCCCCGCCAAAAAATATTCCACTGCCCTCCCTTGGCCAACAGAACCCCCTCTTCCACCCTGCCAA
This sequence comes from Cyclura pinguis, assembly GCA_030412105.1. Classification (NCBI taxonomy): domain Eukaryota; kingdom Metazoa; phylum Chordata; class Lepidosauria; order Squamata; family Iguanidae; genus Cyclura; species Cyclura pinguis. The sequence continues at coordinate 92,262,660 of CM059600.1, read as the reverse complement.
ACATGCTCTGCTGAAAAAAAGGACCACCTCACTATGCGTTCTACCAGCCTCATGGGACTTGCAGTCACTCAACCCCCCCAAAAAAAATCCATTAACCCCCCCGACCCACACATCTCCCCACTGGAAACTGCCCATTTTGCCCTGCTGCACAAAGCCCCCCCCGCTATGCACTCTGCAAGCCTCATGGGACATGCAGTCACTCCGACCTCCCTCAAAACCAACACTGACCTTCCCTCACCCACCCCTCTCCGCCTTACAGACCAGCCAAGATGCTCCTCCACATGAAGGCTCTCCCTGCTATGCACTCTGCAAGCCTCATGGGACTTGCAGTCACTTCAAAATGCAAATTCTTTTTGTCTTTTCCTTCTTTTTAGGTAACTTGGCTGCACCTCCTTCTGCCTGATCAGGGACTTCATGGATTCTACAGTGGACTCTGAAGGCAGCCCCCTCAACAACAGGAAGCATCATGTATACTGCAGTTGAGCAGGCTATCCATCTGGCACACAGGCATGATGGGAGCTGCAGGCCTTCCTACCTCAGGAAACACTCTACGAGCCTAATGGGACCTGCAGTCGCTCCAGCAGTCCCTGGGCACAACTGAAAACTGTTCAGTTTGACTTCAGATCATACCTACTCAAGATGTTAGTGGTCCAAAGTTAAAAATTTAAAGCCATCATGAGAGTTGGCTAATACATGTAATGCTTAGGGTTATTCATGTTCTCCTTTTATATACTTTGCTAATTAATGTTGCTGTTTGTTGTTTCCCAATAAAAGCTGACCTTTCCCCTCTCCCTGGGGTTTCTTCTCCCTTTAAGTAGAGGGGGTGGGCCAAGTGACGGGCATTTCTTATGTAGCAGCAAAGGTACCGCACAAACACAGTTATTGTTTGAGGGTATTCCTGCATGGCAGGGGGTTGGACTGGATGGCCCGTGTGGTCTCTTCCAACTCTACATTTCTATGATTCTATGATTCTATTGTGAAAAAATATCTTTATTAGCAGTTAGTGTCATGCTGGCGACAGTAGTCATGCCAGGGGCAGACATCCTCCACTCCCCAGGCACCCACAGACTGCCCTCCCCCTGTACTTGCCCCCCCATGTGGCCCTGAGATGCCCCCAGGTCCTCAGAGGACACTGTGGGGGAACTAGAGATCCCACCTTGATGCCCAGGAAGTGTTTTACAAGCCCAGGAGCAGGTACTGCAGAGCCCATGGTGCTGATGACAGTAGCTATGCCAGGGGCAGACATTCTTCACTCCCCAGGCACCCACAGACTGTGAAATGCTACCCTGCTGTAGCATTTCAAATGGGGCCGGAAGTTCCATGACGTTGTTTCTAGATAGAGATGTTCCCATGCAGAAATGTTGTCTGGTAAAGTCAAAAAAAAAATTGAAGCATCCAATCAAAGACACAGGGGCAGGGTAAAGGCGAAGCAGGGGAGAAGTCATGGACACTGTAGTGCGGAAGGAGAAAGCAATCTTCTCCACCTCAAGTGGAGGAGCGTGCGGAACATAGTGTTGCAGAAATGCAGTCATAAACTACGCTTTTATGACGCCACAAGGCATTTCTGCTGTCCCATGCAGAAAGGGCCTAAGATGAAGTAAACCTATATTTGTTGTTGGGTGAAATCTGATGTATAAAAGAAGAAAGTATTTTTTCTAAGTACATATGAGTTGATTATATTATTCATAGAACTGGTTATTTATCCAGATATTAAAATTAACTAAAACTTGTATTTATACATGTTAGCTTGCTAAATAAGACCAAAACAAGTTGCTTCCCTCTTTCAACAATGCTGCAGAAAGAGCAAATCTTGGTGTTAGCAGTTCAGGCTAAGGGATCAGTTATGGGCCATTCTACAAGGGGAAAAAAATCCAGTGTCCTTTAAAATATGTCGTTGGACGCAGGACAAAAAGGTCAACATTTCAAAAGTATGTTAGTCCTCCTAAGTATCTTATGCAATACAGAGCTTTTCTTTTATGTAAGATTGCCTGCTTATCACCTCCAGACACTTAGATATAAAGGAATTATTTGTGCAAAGAGTTGAGTCAGAGGTACAAGGTGCACTTATGCAATCAAGTGTCAATCAGGATTAACTTTTGAGTCTTATATTGTATTTGGCTTGGGATGAATTGGGACCTTGATTTGTCCTCTATCTTGCAGCCAATGCAGCTACTACATCTTTGTAGATGAGCCATTATGAGTGATAAAGAGTTTTAATGCTTACGTGTGAATATTCTACACATAACTGTAAAAAAAAATCAATATTTGTTCAGAGGATATTAGTTCTTTTTCTGTGAGTATTAGAAGCCATGGCTTTTATAAAGACATTACAAGCAGATAAATCCCCAAAGTAACCACGCTTATACTGACTTGGTCCAGCCTATGAGAAAGGTGCAAGTATGGTTTGAAAGATAAAGTGTAAATAAGTGTGGTACATTTCAGAATGAAAAATTGTAAGCAATAAATGTATGGGAATACAGGAGGACTGTGGCTGATAGACTTTTACTTCTAGATGGTCAGAGTCCTTTAGAAATAAATATGACTTGGGCCATTTCCGCACTACACTGTTATAGTGCTGTTATTCCCCTTTCAATTTCCTGTGGAATCCTAGGGTTTGTAGTTTAGGGAGGAGCATTGAGAATTCTAGGCCAGAGAGTTCTTTGTCCTCAGTAAACTACAAACCTCAGAATTCCACAGGATGCTGAAAGTGGAATAATAGCACTATAACAGTGTAGAGCGGAAATGGCCTAAACCTCTGGGTGTTCTGAGGAAAAGATTTTGATGCTAGAATTGCCTTTTTATCTAGAATATGTCTGTTGTGGACACCACTGATGTGAAACAGCAAGCAGAAAAAAGACCATTTTAAATTTCACATACAATTATATTTAAAGTGCAGATGTGAGAAATGCCAATAAAATATTATACTTTATTTGTGGAGACTGCACCAGACCCAACCTGGATTACTCACCTGAGGATAGAGCTCCAAAGAAAAAGCATCAACAGAAAAATCACCCTCTGGAAAGTTCACGCTTCTTACAGTTACAAATAACACCTAAAATTACTATAATTGAAAGAGATTAAGAGGGGAAAATGTGTCTCTGCAGATCAAAGTGCTCAGCCTATGCATTTAGCAGCTTTATTCCAACAGACATTCACTGCTCTACAGACAGTCAGTCAAATCTTCCTGTTTTTTTTCTCAGTGTCTAACAAAACGACACAGGAGAGAAAAAGATTTCAAAATGAATCATTTTAAAAAGCAGAAAGTGGTAACACTGCCATAGCTCATCTTTATCTTTTCTCTTGAAAGTAGAGGTTGCACCCAGTGGTTGTTTGAGTGGCAGATACTGAGCACAGCTAAGTTTCTCCCTTCCTGCTCTCCTTTACAGCCACTAGTTTGCCTTATAAACCTCTCCAGCAAATCAGGGGTTCCTATTGAACAGTGGAGGCTGGGTTGTGCAGAGATACAATGCCAGGAGAGGAAATAACCTGAGCTTGGGTGGAGGGATCTCATGCCCATGGAATTCATACTGGAGTATCATCCCTCAATCTGACTTCAAGCTTTTCCTCCTACTCATTATACTGTAGCCCAATACAGATTGGATCGTACGTTCTTCAGGTGGTCGCTCAACCATCTGGAAAAAGGCTGGGGATGGATACAGGGAATTGGTAGGAGTGGTGGAGAAGGTTAGATTGCAAAAGCTTCCTCTTACTTGTGCAACCACTGGACACAATCCTCTGTGTTTCCACATGATTGTGTCATCTCTGATTTAATCTGCAAAGCATGACATTAACCATGAGAGAAATGCGCTGAAACCACAAACAGACCATTATCCATGTTAATTGTTACACCATCAACCTCTGTCTTCTAGTACTACTTTTTACCTCTCACAGATAAACTCCAAAGTGATATGAAACTGGCAGGAATTATCTTCTGTAATGCTCTTTGTGAAAGGCTATCAAAGAGTAATCATGACTAAACAAGAGAAAGAAGTTGGTAGGATAAGCTTTTGTAGGCTTAAGTCTACTTCATCATGCATCTAATAAAGTAAGACTTAAGTCTACGAAAGCTTAAGCTACCAACCTCTTTCTCTCCATCTCAAAAGTGCTACAAGATCCCTTTGCATACTGATCAAGACTAACATGGCTGTGTCTTTGAATTCCATAACTACACATGAATGAAACTTCTTTGAAATACCTGAGATTTTTATGCAAATATATTTAGAAATAGGGAATAGGAATATAGAAGGGATGTCTCAGTGCCACATAATGATTATTTCTGCCAAATACAGTATACCCCAATTAACAAAGCCTCTGATAAAGAAGCACACTTTTACAAAGTCTTTTTAGGCCTGCCCACCACACCTCCTTTTCCTTCTTGTCCTCTGTCTAGCTTCATCCATCTGGGAAGATGATGGAGGGCTGGAAAAACATAGCAGCATGTCTGAAGTAAACAATGTGATAAAACCTGATCGTGGAAAGAATGGAATTCTGCTCTAGCCAATCCTCTTGTTGCTTGTGTCCCCATGTACAAGAGGCAAGGTGAACAGCAGCTTCCTGAAGAATCCCTTACTTTGGGTGAAGAACAAAACAGAAAAAGGGGGCAAACAGATAAGCCTGCCCTCACCAGCTATCCCTAGCCAGTTTAAAAAGCATACTGTACATCTATAAGTCTGTTCACTAAAATAAAAATCATAAGAACAGTGGAGGTTAGTGAAGAAAAAAAATCCATGGATGCATTGTGGACGAAGCTGTCAGGTGGTCTCTAGAAGGTTCAGAATATTTTTATGTATGTATGCAAGGCTTATCTTACCTGGTTGTTTTGACTTCACATATGCAAATTATTAGTTCACAGGAAGGGAAAACGTTTGCTGAAACATGTTGAACCGATCTTCTTTTTTGTGGTGTAGAAATCTATTCCTATTCTCTCCATGTTACTTTTGCCCCGGTATCAAATTTTCTGTTAAAGAAGAAATGTTCAGGAACACATCCGCAACTTTCGTAACTGAGGCATACCTGTATATTGCTTCTGAGCATGTCCAAGAAAGGCTACCACATTCCAGTCTATGTTGGATTCTGCTGCACCGTAGGAACTGGAATCCTAAATAGAGAGTTCACTGTCTTTGTGGAGCTGCTAAATTTGTTTGCTTTTCATGCAGAACCCTAGATTACCCTGTAAAGAAAGGGCAGGATCATATACATGGAAATGAAAGAATAAACTGGTTCCTTATTAGAGTTTGCTAAGACCATTTGGATTTGGGTCCATGCTGGTAAGAGAAAGAAATTACAAACATAATCATATGGAGTGAAAGCAGTCCATGTTCTATCCTGTCTACAGTCTCCTCACAAGCTCCCATAGCATTACATACTGTCCCTACATATATTTTTGCTTAAGAACACTATACAGCTTTTTTGGGATCAACTGTGTTGAACTAGGACTCCAGGACACCACGGTTTGAATTCCCACTCAGCTATGGAAACCCAGTTGGAAACCTTGGACAAGTCACAGTCTCTCAGTCTTAGTACAAAGCAATGGCGAAACTCCTTGGAATAAATCTTGCCAATGAGAACCAGCACGGTGCAGTGGTTTGAATCTAGGAAATTAGGATTCAAATCACTGCTTGGACATGGAAACCTACTGGGTGACCTTGGGCAAGTCAGATTCTCTCATCCTCAGAAGGCAGTAGCAAGCCCCCCTGAACAAATCTTATCAGGAAAACCCCCAGATGGGTTCACTTTATCAGAAATGCCTTGAAGACACACAATAAGAAGAATAAGGAGTATCCAGCATAAAGCAAGTTTTTTGGAAAAGAAAACAAAAACAAAAGGAGATTCGCCAATTGGCCATAAAATACTGAAATCAGAAGGACAACCTTGTTAGCATTTGCTCAGTTTCTTAGTTCACACACACATATCCTGTGGTTGCAAGAGCAGCCTAATGCACACAAATTCAATGGGTAAAATATTTTCTATTAAATCTCTATTTCAGAAACAACGCATATGAAAAGAAAGCATTTTCCCAACATAACAAATTTGATTAGCACACAGTTTACATGTTAGCCAAAGGTAATTTATTTCTGCCTTCACTACATGCCTGTGCATACATGCCCAGGATGAACTAGCTTGGGAAAGACATTTGGACTCCCAACAAGAACTGAAAAATGTGATCTGGAATCAATGTGCTATATAGTATTCCTATGGAGAATTTCTGAGATTATATAATTGGTTTCCTATGATCATATTCCATGATAAAGAGTTCCATCACAGAGAATTTTATTTTGCTTCATAGTATTGATTTCATGCAGATAAGTCTGTTGCATTAGCCTTTTGAAATTCAACTGAAAATTATGCATATAAACTGGCACCCAAAAAAGCAGTACACAACAATTTTAAATAAAAAGTAATTAGCTCTACGGTCAAGCAATAAACCATAGAGGCCCTCAGTACCAACTGGGTTTGGTTCCAGGACCCCCCTAGACAGTGACATAGATTCAAGGTGATTGACTCACTCAAGTTGGACTTAAGTTGCTGCAGTTACTCAACTCAGACTCGACTCAGCAACAAATGATGCACTGACTCGACTTGAGATGTGTATATTTTTAGTGACTGACTTGCTGCCCTTTGGTTCAGTAACATAACACATTCATCCAGAAACCTTACAACCTTGAAAAATGCTTCCATTTCTTTTTGCCTACTGGTCATATGACTATCTGTCTCAAGCCCAAAGTGTGGGTGCATTTCTCAGAGGGGAACAGCAAACGGGTTAGGCGATGGGCTTGAGGCAGGCTTGAGGTCTGCTCAGCATCTGTCTGCACAGCACATTTGAGGAGCCTTCTAAAACTTTTCCTAAGAGCAGAAGGCAAGACTCACCCCCAAAGTGCAGGGCGCGTTTCTCAGAAGGGAACAGCAGATGTGTTAGGTAATGGGCTTGAAGAGGAAGGATCCTTCCTTCTAAAGCTTTTGAAGCTTCAGTAATGGGGAGCAAGAAGGTTCTATTAGCCACTTCCAAAGCCACAAAGTCTTTTATGCCCATTAGCACAAAAGCCTCCAGCTTTGGGAAGGGGGAGTAAGAAGGATCCTATTCCCTAATTCCAAAGTGGCAGATGGCAAAATCGCAAATGTGGAGGGCCAACTCTGCTTGAATTGTTAAAACTGACTTTATCCAACTATGTTCAGAAATTCTGGAATATGGGCTGGGGTATAAAGTCAGCTCCCAGACTAGAGACTTGACTTGAGATTTGGATTAAGAGACTTAAATTCATCACTGCCCATAGATATCAAAATCCATGGATGCTCAAGTCCCATTGTATACCATAGCATAGTAAAATGATATCCTTTACATAAAAGGGTGAACAACTCAAACAAGTGCAGGAGAGAGCCTGAGGACCCATAAAATGGCAGGAGGCTATAGCAAGGTATGCCTGCACATAAGCATACTGCTCATCATGTGTGCTTTTTAGATTTTTTTTTTCCAAATATTTTTGAGCCATGGTTGGTCAAGTCCATGGATGCAGAATCCATGGATACGGACAGCTGGCTGTAACAACATTTTAAAGAAACAGCAGAAAAAGAATTACAATACACACACAAATACACACACCAACTCAGACTGCATTGTGCGCACATTCCATTAGGTTATCCAAATTATTCCCTGCCAGCCATTTTGCTCACAAGTCCGCATTCCACATCAGAAAAGACTAAGGCAACACTTATATCTGTACTTCTGACAAATGACTCAGATAACTCATCTGACAACTGCTTTGACAAATGATTCAGACAACTTTACAGCACAATGTGGAGAGTGCGGGAGAAATATCTGGTCACACTCGGCACAGATTTGTAAACTGTCCCTAAGAAACATGCATTTTTTGCACATTGCTTGACTTCCAAATGATCCTCATAATAATGTATGTTCAGTCCACAGTCTTCCATAAAGTGCTTTGTAAACAATATTAGCAAACTCTTTCCTCAGCCTCTCTCAATTCTGCAAATATTTATCCACATCATTTACATTAAATGTGCACACTGCCACTTCAGTTTCTGCAGCACCCTGTATGAGTTCAGACCGTTTATAAACTAGACTGATTTACAGATCTTTGGTTTAGGCTGTCATTCCACTGATTACATTTCAAGGGAGGCAGCAAGAACACAAAATTTGTCTTACTTGACCACACTAAAGTTTCCTCTGGGTCAGCATCCTGTCACTAGCCACTAGTCAGAAGAGTGTAGACATACCAAACATTACAGCACTAGTCTCTTCACTTCCTTTCTTATCCTTTCTCCTCATCATCAGAAAATGAAAGTTATAGTTATCTTCCCCATTGCTTTTGAATTTTGGGATCCCATATTTGCATTGTTTTGGAAAGGAGTCACCGGAAGTTTACCCTGCACATTTGAATGCCTGGCCAGAGGGAGGGAAGGAGAAAAGGATATATCATTTCCACTCATTTTGCTGTCTACTTTGGCCACCTTAGTTCTTATGGCAATATAATACAACACCATAACTTAAGAAGAAAATGAAGACCTTGCTGGGTGAAACTGAAGCAAACTCTTGTTCAATCTCAGTCTTAATGTTTATAAAATCACTGGATTGGAAGACACATTGAAAGTCATTGAGACTAGCACTCTAAACTTACAAGAGTATATCGTTATCGGAATGCTCTGCATTTTGCTATTATTAATGCTGGCTGTTGATATTGCTTTCTCTGTGAAATTGCCTAATCCTTTTTAAAGCCATTTAAGTTGATAGGCCTCTTATGGCAATAAATCATGTACCTGTCTTTATTGTTCATTTTATTTATCAGACACATGTTGTTCATTTCTCCTATGGCTGGAATGTGAGGAAGTTTCCAACATAACTTTTTGAAATTGCAATAAAAAAACTTTATAAAACAGTTTAAATAATAATAAATAACAACAACAACAACATTAAGAATTCCAGCTCCTCCATTTAAAATCACTGTCCATATTAGGTACTCAGCTGGAGAATTCCTGAATATTTTTTTTTTAAAAGTCTTTACTCCCTGAAAGAGGAAGAGGGCAAATCTAACCTGCTTCTGGCAGTTCTCATAGACTGAGATCAGCTACCAAAATATAGTAAGCTGATTCCACATTGCATTAAAAAATATTTACGACTTTGTTCTGAATTTATGACCATTCAGTTTCGTTGGAATGACTCCAAGTTATAATACTTGTAAGAGCATGACAAACTTTCATATAATTCACAATTGTATCATGTTGCTTGTTACCTCTTAAGCCCTTGTTCATATACAACCATGTTCTGATGAATTTAGGTTAAAATCTTAAACATATTTACACAGGGATAATCCCATGGTGTAGTGGTTTGAGCATTAGACTACAACCATGGAGACCAGTGTCACCTTCTACGCCCTTAAGAAGGACAGCTTTTTTGGAGAAACAGGCAAATGAGCAGACGTTTCTTGGTTCAACGGCTAAGGCCAGATTTATTGAGTACAAAAGTATAAAAATATAAAATTCTGCTGCAGCAGGGTGCCGGAGGTTCGGGACAAAGGCCCAAGGCTTGGCAAGGCCTTTTTATCCAGGTAAACAACATACACGCCCACTGTGGCATTTTTCCACCAACCACAGACCACCTGCCCCATATTAGGTAATGTCCAGAAACTTCCATCCGTATAAGGAAATGTCCAGAGGGGCAGGTAATATGAGGTTTCCTCCAATCACAAGCTCCCTTCCAAATAAGGCAATGTCCAGAGAGAGGCGCTTCAGGTGAGGTAGAGTCATGAGTCAGCAGACGGGAGGGGCTAGAACTCCTGTGTACGTGACTACCTCCTGGCTTGTAATGGAGATTGTCTTTCCTTCACTCACACCAGGGTTCGATTCGCTTATCCATGGAAACCCACTGGGTGATCTTAGGTGCAGCACACACTCTCAGCCCAAAAAAACTTCTGTGATAGGTTTATCTTCAGATTGCCATCAGTCAGAAACAGCTTGAAGGCACACAGCATCAATCCCTACTGAATACAATGGGGCGTACTTCTGAATAAACATGGATACAACTGCTGCTTTTCTCTATTTTCTCCAGCTCTACAACAGCCTTTTTGAACTAGGGATCAGAAATAAATACACAAATAGAATTTCAATACTTAAAAAAAAGGAAAAATGGAAATGTTTTATTTGAAAAGAACTTTAATCTGAAAAACAATAACACAACTTTTCCATAGCATTTTTGATTATCCAGAGAGGATCAGTTATGTTAACTTGCTAAAATCTTGGAGGAGGGAGTGCTGGGTTTTGAAATATTTGTCCATTCATTTTTGGGGCAAGAACCAAGGGAGGCCTGTAGTCCAAGTGATGGGGAGTGCTCACCCTTTATGGGGAGAAGCTGTCTTACTCAGGCCATAGGCCACCTCTACCTGTAACTCCAATGGAGCATGGCCAGTTGTAAGGGACTGTGACAGCTGAACTCCAAAACATCGGGAAGGCCAAAGGCTCCTTACTGCTGCTGTAATCCTTCCATGGACACTGACCACCCTACAGAATCATAAGCATATGGAGGTAGTACTGAAAGAGGATGTTTTGCTTATAGTCACCTAGCAGATTCTTCTTAGCAGAGTCTTCTTAATTCACTGCTCAGTTTTCCTACCCCACCCCCCAAAAAATTCAGAATATCTGGAAATCAGTTGCTAAATCATAAATACCTCAAAAGATTATCAATATGCTAAGAAAAAAATTAGAAATAGTTGCACACAACAAATTTACTAACAACCTGTCTGGATTTATAATGATCAAACAGTGCCCCCAAGTGAGAGAATGTATGAGGCTAAATTTAATATAGTGATCATCACAGCTGAGCCAAGATTACAGCGGCCATATGTTACAGAGAACTGTGCAACTCACTACTCCACCAGGTTACTGGGAAGCTAAAAATATAATAATCAACTTATATACAGAGTGGGGAAGCTGTGGCCCTCCAAAAGTTGTTAGACTCCATGATGCTCAGGCAGGCATTATGAAAATTATAACTGAACAGCATCCAGAAGGCCACAGGTTCCCCCCCTCCCAGGTGGAGACAGAAAGAACAGCTGCAGAATCCAGGCAAGATTTTATCATGCCATCATTCTGCCTCACAACTATGCTAGCTCATTCACCGAATTTTACAGGAGCTTCAACTCTGTCCTCCACTCATAAGCCTGCATTGCTTCTCCAGCGCTTCTTCCATCTTCTTGCTTACCACAGAAAATCTGTTCAGAGGAGAAAAAAAAGATATCTGCAGTTAGCATCACTATGAGTCCAAAATGACCTGAAGGCACACAACAGCTGCTTGTAAATAACTTGCTTCTAAAGATAACTGTGCAATAGATAAACTTCTTCCAATGGATTTTTCTGTTAACATTTGCAATATAGGAGACATTTCCTAAAGCTCCAGTTCCACAAGCTGGACGTCTTCCTAGTCACAAGGAAATCTATATGATGGTGATCCACACATATTTAAAACAGTCACATTTAAAAGAGACAGTACGACTGTTTGGAGGTGGGGTGTCCTTTCCAAATTCATTAAAGATAAAACCTACAATGACTTTTTTGTTTTTAATGCGAAGTAGCTTTGTGTATGTGCCTTTAAGTCACCTGTTAACTTAGGGCAACTCCATGCATTCTCTAGGGTTTCCTTAGGCAAGAAATATTCAGAGGGGGTTTTGCCAGTTCCTTCCCATACCCTACAGTATCTGGTATTCGATGACGGTCTCTCATCCAAGTACTAACCAGGGCCGAACCTGGTTAGTTTCAAAGATTAGACGGGATCTGGTGCCTTTGGATTTTAGGCCCCAGTGGGGAACTACAGCTGCTACCATATGGCACTGGAAGATACAACGAAATAAATCTGTAGGGCTGCCAGTGAAAGCTTTCGAGGGAATATCCTATTATTTCAAATCATAATACACGCAGTAATGCCTTTAAATACCCGCCCCGCCCCCCCGTTCTTGAAAACTGATACAAGCGTTGGAACAAACGTCATCCCCCACCTCCGGCGGAACCTTTTCAACGGTAGCATGTGTTTCCAGACGGACCTATAAAGCCTCCCCGCCGGTCCATCTGTTTCTGCGCCCGTCCGTCTCTCTGCCTGATGTTCCTGGTTTCCCGGAATGCCTTGCGAGCGCTGCTTCTCTTCCGGTTTCGTCCCGAGCCGAGGCGGAGGTGGCGGTGAGGTTTTCCTCTTGTAATCCAGCTCCATCCTTCCCCAGGAAAGCCTTTGGGCGGCCTCCGGCTGGCGGAGGGGGCAGGAGGAGCGTCCCTAAGGCGCTGGGCTCGCCTCCTGGCCTGGGAGGAGCGTGAGGGTGGGAACAGTTTGGTGCCCTGGGGAGGGGGCAGGTGGGGGGATAGATGGAGAGGAGAAGGGCCGGCGGTGGGACGAGGGAGGAGGTGGTAGAGAAGCAGTTCTCGGGTTACAGCCCCCCCAAGTCCGCTCCCCCCGTTAGTATGCCGATGTGGCTCGAAATTCTTAAGAGGAGTTGTCGTAGCTTTTCAGGCTCTGTCGATAAAGAGAGCGTCACAATTTGGAGATTGCCTCGTTTTCTTTTCAGCAGTTCAGAAGTCTGGTAGCAGGGAGTGGGGGTGGATGTTTAGTTGTTTCACGGAAGCACAGTGTGTCTGGTTGGCTTTGGCATTAAATCACCTGCTGAGAATTTGTAGAAAATTCATTTTCCACGTGGCGTCTGCTGCCACAGCACGTGATAGCGGCACTTACTAGTTCCGTATGATTTGTAGAAATTTTGTGTAAGAGATTAGCCTGTTAGCAGCCGTTAGCCCCGATAACGTAAAGAAGCCACTGTCTTCAAAAGCGCTAGGCCCTTGACAGTGCAGTCCTGTGTATTTTTATTTGGAGGTGAGACCCAAGGAGTTCATTGAAACTTACCTTTTGCTTACAGTGTTCTCAAGGCATCTTGCTGTTGGATGCATAATGCTAAATTAAATGAACCTTTGGTCCAGTTCAGCAAAGCAGTTAGTAAATTCTTTGGAAAGATGTTTGGGAATGGGAGATGACAAGTGACTGGGGAATTCTGTAAGGGGGGATCTTGGGAGGTTCTGTGTTTGTGATGAATACTTCTGATTGCCATTTCTTTAGGTTTAAGCCATGGCCAAGTCCAAGAACCACACCACACACAATCAATGTAAGTTTGCCTGAGAAGTGCTGATTGAATATTGGTTAATAAGATTTTTTTTGTAAGATGGTATTGGAAACATTTAATTCTCCGCAGCTTTTATTTGAATGTGTAGAATTGCTTTAAATAATGATGATTGCCTGTAGTGGTTGCCCTCTTTATCAGCAGATGTGGTGCTCACCTGTTATCCTAACCTTACAGCCAACATAAACATCGAAGGGTGGTACTGTTCATGGTCATAATATAGCCATGGCGATTGCATTTCAAGCCTTTCCCCAGATAAATATTCACCTGATAACCAACATGGTGTAATGGTCTGACTGCTGGACTAGTAATCTGGGAGACCAGAGTTCAAATCCCTACTTGACCATGGAAACCCACTAGGTGACCTTGGGCAAGTCACACCTTTTTGACTTCAGAGGAAGTCAGTGGAAAATCCCCTTCTGAACAAATCTTGTCTGGAAAATCCCATGAGAGTTTTGCCTTAATGTCTGTAGGTCAAAAATAACTTGAAGGCACACAACGATAACAAGCCATCTTTGAGCACAATAGGGTCACTTCAACAGTAGCATGTACACATACCTTCACATGAAATCCATTTGAAATAAATTTATATGGTAGGATACAATAGGAATGCAACCGACCAGACATTATTGAATTTGATTTTTGAGGGAGAGGAGTATATGCTAGACCTCATATGGCTTTGTTTATAGCTGAATTTAATCCTGTGGTAGAAGAAAGGTGGTATATAAATTATTGAAATATATAAATGACCAAATTTGTTCCCTGTAAAACTTGCCAGGAGGTGTGGAAAGATTTCACGTCTGGCTGGAGAGAAGTTGTAGGGTGCAACCCTAAATGATGAGAAATCAGAAGACATGCTTGGAAAGCATTGTAGTATGTTGGCTACAATATAGCGGCCAACATGCATACCAAAGAGACAGTTTCAATTTTACTGTTAGATTTCTGTTTGATCCAAGCTACACTTTTTTTGGATATCATTGCACCCTTCATAGTAGTGGTAAGATTCAGAGGTACAGGTGGCAAATGAGAGAGTGGCTGAGTAAATGTTGGCAACCCCATCTGTTGGGATTGGGATAGTTGGTGAAATACAGGAAGAGAAACACACAAAGTTTTTCAGTCAATAATAACAGCAGCATTTTTGTCAGTGGTCATGTCATGAGCTCATCACCTTTGACTTCCCTTAATCAGTAGCTGAAATGTGTGCTGGAACAATTCTGCAGGGACAAGATCTTGTCTTTGTTATAGTGAACATTGGAGAGAAATGCACATCCAAGTACAAACCAAAGTGAGAAATGATGGCTTCCACAAACTCAGGGGAAGAGTGGGAGATTATCTCTTTTCTGCATTTGAAAAAATGCTGTGTGAAGCAAAGGACCCAGTTTAAAGGCTCTCTTTCTTCCTTTTGACTGTGGAGCTAATGGAGGATAGCAGCAGAAGTACTAGTAGCAGAGGCAGCACAGGGTCATTATCAACATTGGCTAGTGCTGGACAGGGAGGAGCTGTGAGCCTTGAAGCTCAAAGAACCAAGAACAGGAAGATGGAGAAACTGGCTTGTGATCCTGACCAAACCAAGGAAGGTCCCTGTGCTGAGAGTCATGAACAGAACTGTTGACCCTGTCAGTTACATGGTACCATTGTAAGAGAAATGATGTGGTTTGCTTCAGGCCACCTAGAAAGTTCATTACAAATTCATGATTTTAACTGGAGATCAGCTTGCAATGCTTTAAAAGTCTGGAAGAGTGTCAGGAAAATAATGTGGTGCTTTCTCTTTGTTGACTAATATGAAAGTGTCAGTGTGTAGTTACCAGCAAACTGCTTTATTCTAAATCTGTTAATGGTTAATGTTAACTCCAAACAGCTCGCAAGTGGCACAGAAATGGCATTAAGAAACCCAGGTCACATAGATATGAATCTCTGAAAGGGGTGAGTATGAGTATTTTCATAATTTCCTTGACAGCTGGTTTAGAGAAGCCATGCGTACTGACTGTATTCACATGCAGGCCTTTAAACTGAGGACCTAGCAATGGTCAGTGAATGCAAGGTCTTAAAACCTAGCATCAAGCATCATAGAGACCCCAGTGTCATATACAGATGTTGTAAAATCTAACCTGCACTTCGTATGTCTGTGTTTCTGCTTCACTGAATGTGAGCTTCTCTGGCATTTTGTTACATTGCCTCTTTCACACACTTCCATTGTCAAACCTCCTGTGTTTCCAAAACTGATTTTAAATTCTTTATATGGATTGATTCAACTGACGGGGCTCAACTTCTTGGTGCAGTGGAAGGGGTCTCAATGTGAAAAAAGAACTTTTACAAACTTCCATTTGTTAATTTTCTTATGCTGAACTCCAGATGGGATAAATGGCTTGTGAGGTGGATCAGGCTCTAGTGACTAGTCAGAGTTGCTTGATGTGTTTGTTGCATTTCTGTTGCTCAGTGGGAACTAGAACCTGTATCAGACTATTTGAAAGACCATATCTTCCTATATGAACGTGCCAGAGTTTTAAGATCTGCAGGGGAAGGCTTTCTCTCAGTCCTCCTACCGTCACAGGTTCGCTTGGTGAGGATGGAAGAGAAAGCCTTCTCAATGCCTGCTGTTACCCTCTGGAACTCCCTTCCATGGGAAACTAGGCTGGCCCCTTCCCTGCTGGCAGGCAAAGACTTTTATTTAAGCAGGCTTTCAGTGTATAAGCAGGAAAGCATATATTGAGATTGTTTTTCTTTTTTAACTTTCCTATGTCTTCTAAATGATTATATGTTGTTTTGTGTGGGGATTTTAATAGTTTTAAAATTTCATTGTTCTTTGTTTGTTTTGAATGTACTCTTTCTGGAAGCCGCTTTGGATCCCACTCTAGCAGAAAGACAGCATACAAATAATACATCTCTCAAGTCCCATCCAGCAGGCAAACCACTATGCTACATTGGCCCTGCTAGCCGATTTGGCTATTTCCAAAACTTGAGCAACTAATTTCTAATGTCTCTCTATGCAGTGCAGCACTTTTATGTACTAAATTTTGTTTTTCTTTTTGTGTGCTGTCTTAATAAATGCAATTTTTACCTCTTTTATTAGAGAGGCCTTTTATGTGTATATCAATGTCACTCAGAACTCTTGGGTGGATTGCTAACCTGTTGTCCTTATCTTGTGTGCCCTCTTTTACCAACAGCCAGTATATTATCATTAATGATAATGAACTAGGTTTTCTGTATGGTAGTGTTCATGCAGGTCTGGCACAGTACTGTCATAAGCCATAAAACCAGAGTGGGGTGGAAAGGGTTGAAGGAGGAAAACCTGGAGAAAGGAAACAGTTTTGATGAACCAGTCTGGGCAGGTTGCATCACATATTGTGATCAAAGGGCTTTATTGAGGAACAGGGCTTCATCATGTAATATTTATGGAAATTATACTGTTGTTTTCTCACTGTTATAAGTAATAAAGTACCTGTAACCAAATAGGTGAATTGCCAAACAAATGATATTTAATTTATTCCGTCTTTTAGGTTGATCCCAAGTTCCTGAGGAACATGCGCTTTGCAAAGAAACACAACAAGAAAGGGTTGAAAAAAATGCAAGCCAATAATGCTAAAAATGCCAAGTAGCCACCTCATCACTGAACAGCAAAAGGGACTGACTTGCTAGGAACTTGGATCAGCAGTTTTTCCTCTTCATTTTCACTCAAAGCATTTTGTTTAAATAAAATGGAGTGTGATGTACATTTGGAAATGTCATGTTTTCTGTTTTGACTCTAGAACGGGTGGCCCTCCAGTTTTGGGCTGCAACTTCCGTCAGCCCCTGAAACCTAAAAAGCAGTGTCTCCCAAACTCTCTGGTGTGATGAACCAGCAGGTTTTTCCCCCCAGTGTGCTAGAAACCAATAACATTTGTTTCATTAGTTGTGACTGTTTACTTCCTCATAGTAACTTGTTACAGACTGGAAGCCAAAGCCTTTCAAACTGGCACCATTCTGAAGACTGCCACTCTTATTCCGATTAAAGGGCCACATGACACAACCCTGCACTCTACAAGAACATCTTTTGAAAATGAGTCTGTTTTGACAGTGCAATTAAATCATGTCAATTCCACATGATGACAGTGTCTCATTTCCTCTCCACATATTAAAATTGATCAGGAGTTTACATATGCAAAACGTGTGTGGGTTACACTGTGGGTGCCAAGGTAATGCAGAAGAACAAAGCAGATAAAAGGGGAAATCCTAAGCGTTTGTAGCCCAGGGAAGGATTTTATGCTTTTATGTTTTTGTTTTGCTTTTTGGCCTATTGGGGAGCTTTTACTGAAGTGAAAAAAAAAATACTAGTAAAAGGGTTTTATGCTTTTGGATGGAAGAGAAAATAGAACACCTCAGTCAAGTAGAACTGTTAGGAGATGACAGCCCAGTATGGCAGGTGAGAAGTGTCTGTAAGAATAGAATAACTAGCATAGGTTCTGAGGGCTACGTAGTCTTGGTAGGATGAAGAAATTTCTGAATTTCACATGGAAACAACTTTTGAAGTCATTTTGTTGGCCTGTTACAGCAAAAGCAAGGCTTGGACTTCCTAAAAAGCCAAAAGATTTCTTACAGATTAGTCTACTACGTCAGATGCTCAATTCAGTTGTCAGATTATGTATAAAAATGTAAGAACAGATCCTTATATTCAGGTGAGCCACATTACTCTTGTAACCATTGCACAATTGCCTTTTTAAGCCTGTTTATGATCCTAGTGCACTTTGACTTAGGGCCTGTGAAATGTTCCGTGGCAGGACCACAGAGTAGTTCAAGTTGCATAGTTGGTTTTAGAACTGTAGAGGTCATGTAGCATAGCCATCAGGTAGCTATATTAGTTTAACTTTACACTGCACAAGATTGTTAGATCTCAGCCTGTGCAGGTATAATGTCTGCATATCTAATCCATGTATTTGTTAACTTCATGAACTCTCGCCTGTAAGCATTTTTATGGCAACAAATGTGTTGCTCTGCTAGGTATCTTGAGACTTGAATTTCACTTTATCCCAAACTTTCTGTTCAGATCTAGCAGGTTTTTTGTATTTATTGATAATGAGGAGAATGTTCCTTTAATACTTCTGCCTTATTTTCTAGTATCTTCCTAAATGACAGAACAATAAATGAAGAAGATACAGTGTTAATCTCTGGCATCATATTCCTTTGCTAATAGAAGGAAAGGCTAACAAGAATTGTTTCTGTTAAAAGCAGTTTAATTGAAAGCAGTTTCCTTTTATATTGGAAGATTTTCCAGTTTTCCATAGAAGCGTGAACTATTATTAGGGTGCATATTGCTAGAATCTCATTTGTCCAGCAGGTGGTGTCTTCTGCTCACTAGCAATATTGTTCAGCTAACAACAGATAAGAATTTCTGATCACAAGATTAGGGAAGTATTTTAAGATTACATTCAATGTTTCTTTCACACAACACAGTTATAGCACTTTGTTACCACTTTAACTGCCATGGTTCCACCCTATGGAATCCTAGAATTTGTAAGTTCATAAAGGATTTGGAATTCTCTGCCATGTACTTCTTGTGACTCATTGAACTATAAATCCCAGGATTCTGTGGGGTGCAGGCAATGCTGTTAAAGTGATAACTGAAACTGTTGCGTATTGTGGAAGAGATAGAAGTTGCTAACCTGAGGAATATCAGTTCTTAGCTGTTCATAGATCAAAGTTAAGCAACTTGCAATATTTCTAGGGTAGGGACGAATGCAGAATTTTTGGGATCCGAATTCCTCAAAGGTTCTGGGAATCCACGAATCTCATGAATCTCGAATCTTTCAAATGGTTTTTCTAAAAAGGGTTTAAAAAGCAACTTTAAAAAAAATTAAACTTTTTAATCCTTTTTTTTAAACAGAACCTTTTTTAAAAAAAACCTATTTTTTGGTTGGTGGATTTGAAAGATTCAGTTCATCTATTTTTGCAAAGGGATTCAGATTCATGAATCTCGAATCCTTCCTGAGGATTTGAGGATTCGGTTGGCCCATCCGTAAATATTTCAAATATTGTTGCATTGCAGCTGCAGTATTGCTCACCATTACCTATGCCAAGAGCAACAGTCAAACATCTAGACTCACAACATTCAAAGAGCCTGAAACAGACAAATATACAAGAACCCCATTACAACCATCTAATCAGTCTACCATTCTGGTTCTAAAAAGCAACTAGCCAGCTGTTTTCTTGGGAAGCTCATAAGCAGGCCCTGACAACTGAAAACATTTTTCTACTAGTTTCAAGTACTGTTGTTCAGAAAAAAAATACTGTTTCTGAATATGCAAATACCATGTAGGTATCTTGGCTTATCATCTACTGGAGAGGTCTCTGATAAGCCCCTTTCATATCATGCAAGTATAATATTGTGTGCCTTCAAGTCATTTCTGACTTATGGCAACCCTAAGGTGAACCTATCACAGGTGGTTCTCGGCAAGACTTGTTCAGAGGGAGTTTGCCTTCTGAGGCTGAGACAGTGTGACTTGTAGAAGGTCACCCAGTGGGTTTTCATGGTCAAGTGAGGATTGAAACCTGGTCTCCACAGTCCAACACTCAAACCACTAAAGCATGTTGGCTTTTGTTGACAGCACTTTGATTGCCATGGTTCCATCCTATAGAATCCTGAAAATTGTAGTTTTGGGAAGTAGTAGAATTCCCTGCCAGAGACCTCTATTGCCTCTCCAGATTGCAAAACCCAGGATTCCATAGGATGCAACCATGGCAGTTAAAGGAGGGTCATACAGTGTGATTATGTAGTGTGAGAGGAGGCTTCGTAGCTCTTGCTACTTAATGCAGTAAATTTCTTGCGTGAAGAAAAAACTTGGTCTGTCTTGAACCTACTGCCAACATATATCAGTCCACCACCCTATTTTTTTTTTTCTGATGCAAAAAACTACCTTGATGGCAGTATTTGAGCTGAAAATTTCAGCTGGCTTTTTGGGGAGCTTTGCCAACTTAGGCTATCCTGATTTTGGACAACTAGTTCTGTTATGCGATAGCAACTTACGTGTATATAGAACATTACAATGAGTACAACTTCCTAGACCCTAAAGGCAGCTGCCATTTCAGAGTGCTGTCTCCACATGATTTCTCTCCAGAGGCAATCATACTGTCATTCCTTTGTCTGAAATGTAATCTAGGGAGTGCTGATTATGTGCAATTTGGTCAAAGACAAAGCCTTGGCTTCTGGCTTGGCTTCTGGCTTTCCTTCCGAGAAGAAAGAAATCTTTCCTGGCCACACTTAAAAATTTGTACCTGCTGGTTGACATTAGGAATGTTGTGGGATGTATTTGGAGTGGGGCCTGTTGGATGAGGTGGCAGAAAGTACCCCACACACAGAGGAGCATGTGTTGATCAATGGCATAGAATAGTGCCTATCACCTCTTCTCCAAAATGTCACTTCAAATATATTTGCTCCTGAAATCGTTACATGCGGTAAACAGAGGCCATTTCCGCACCAGGCTGTTATAGCGCTATTATTCCACTTGCAACATCCTATGGAATCCTGGGGTTTGCAGTTTCGGGAGGGGCCATCGGCCCCTCTCGAAACTGCAAACCCCAGGATTCCATAGGATGTTGCAAGTGGAATAATAGTGCTATAACAGTCTGGTGCGGAAATGGCCAGAGTCTCATGTTGACTGACTTTAGTTTGCTGTAGCCTCTGTACCAGTGAGGACTCTGCAAATTAAGAGATCTTCAATTGTTACTAAATATGAATTATTAGAATATATGGAGAGTGCTTTTTCCCTTAGGGTTCTTTGAGGCTTGTGTCATCTCCTGAGCCTCGGAGCTTACTTCAACCATTCCATTCCCAAATGGGCAATCTGCAGGCTCCGATCCTGCTTCTATGCAATTTTTTCACCCCCTGTGGATTGGGGAATCCTCTAGCTTGACAGGAGAAAGCCCTCCTGTCAAGCGAAATGCCTGTGGAGCTTGCTACTTAACAGAGCTTGTTAAATCACATCCGCCATTACCGCTGCTGGCACCAGTGGTTATTGCATTATTGCAAGAGGAGTAACTATGAATAAAAGATGGGATTTTTATAAGCTGTTTAATGATATTAAGGTGATATTAATAAATCTAATGCTGATAGCTAGAGTGCTGAATAGGTCATCAAAATTGTATGTTATATCTTTGGAATATTTTAAGGTATAATTACAATTTAATAGTAGCTATGATAGAAATCATATTTAGGCTTTAGCTATCATTAATTATTTAATATTTTAGGTAACTTTAGATTAACAGCTTACTTTAAATGATATAATATTTTAGAGTAATTTGAGCAGGATTACTGATACATTATTACTTGCTGCATGCAACAGGGAACCTACTTTTTAATTTGTTGTTGTTTAGTCTTTTATTGTTATATTTGCTGTTAGATTGTGTATCTAGGTTAGGTTGTTATTTTATTGTGGTTCAGTTGTTTGTTTTAGATTTGATTTTCTTTTTCTTATACCTTTTGCTTTTGCTCATCTTGTTTATTATTCGTGTTTCATCTTAAAATAAATTTTAAAAATGAGGAATTATTAGAAGAGATGACTGTAAATGCTGTAGCAGTTTTATTCTGAACTGAGTTTCAAGATACTGGGTCAGTTCAGATGTAATTCCAGAGTTTGACATTATGAAAAAGGCTTCTGCCCATCAACTTCGTCATGTACCACAAAAGAAAGATGTAAGCTCCAGATTCATCTACATATGCTAAAATATGGTACAGCATTCTGTCTGAATAATGTCTATACTTGTTTGCTTATCACGTCTCAGCCCACCAAGGCTTCTGAGGGAATATACAACATGTAAAACAGATAAAAATATCCTTTAAAATGGAACAAAACATATTGTTCTGAAAAATCCACACAGAAGAGCCACCTCAGTTTTAAGCACCAAAAGCTATGCAGAACAGTACAACGTTGGGCACTTGCCATGTCCCATGAAAGAGAGTTCCACAGTTGAGGTGCCACTACAGAAAAATCTCTATAGTGTACTCATTAACTCTATAGAGTAGTGGGATGCAAAACAAAGGCTCTGCTGGGGATCTCAATTTCCAAGCAGGCTCATATGCTGACTGTTGGGTGTCATTTCATTAAAAAAAATGGATTAACCATATCTACCCCCTGCTACCTGTACTTCATGCCATATATTCCTAACACAGCTCCTACTCTTGTGGAGTCCTCCAATGGTAAATACCATTACTATATACATTTGAAATCCCTCAGTCTAAAATGAAGTGCCTGTGCTTTCTGCCCTGTTCCTTGTCATATTAATTGATATGTATCCTGTGCCACATACACCCTGTGCTAAAAATATACTGCTGGTGTAAAAAGATAAGGATGGAGTTGGCTTCAGTTCCATTCAGGCTGGAGGTGGACAATCTTGCTATTAATGTCAGCTAAACCCACATGATGGCTCAATCTTTTTCTTCCTTCACTTCAATGTTTTCTACAGGATTTTCAATTAAACCAGAGTGGCCTCTTTGCCTGAGGAGAGAAGTGCCTCAGAAGTGTCTAGCAAAATAGAATAGCTTTTGTACTCCTGCTTTCCATGGGCAGCTGGGAAATTCTGCCTTTGTTGGAAGCCTTTTGTCATCTTTGACCTTCAGCACTATCCGCCCATGCAAGAGTTTCCCAAATATGGCCTCGGGAGCTTCCAGCTCAAAATAGCCCCAAGTGACACAATGCAAGATGGAATAATGCACTCTAAAGCCAGTTGCTTCATTGTGTGAGAATTGATGGGGGCTGGCTAGCTTTGGCTATGCAAAGGTATCAGGTTTGTCTCTACCTCATAGAAATAGCCTCGGCATGAGAAAAAGCATTTCAATTCCCTTCGAATCAAGGGCACTATGCTAGCAGTTCTGGTGTACGTGTCAGATACAGGCACACATCCCAATCTACTCTTGCTCCTGGATTGAATGGCAATTTATTTCTCCCCATTGTTCTATTCCAAACATCCAAACAAGTAATAATATAATTGAAGTTTT
Organism: Cyclura pinguis; assembly: GCA_030412105.1. NCBI lineage: Eukaryota > Metazoa > Chordata > Lepidosauria > Squamata > Iguanidae > Cyclura > Cyclura pinguis. The sequence goes on along the minus strand of CM059600.1, from coordinate 92,239,536 downwards.
AATTGCTGCTGCTTCCTCTTATTAGTAGGTGGGGAATCCATTCGTATGACTTACGCCTACATCATAATATGCATAATTTATAGTATGTATAATATCCTATGTTAATATTATGTAACAATATGTGTAAGTTGTTAAGTGTGATTGAATTCAAACACATTGCTGTATTAGTCTGGATCAGTATGCAAAGGGATATTGTAGCACCTTGGAGGCTGAGAAAAAGAAGGTTGTACTGCAAGCTTTTATAGACTGCGTCTACTTCATCAAATGCAAGTGTGATTAGTCACCTTCCCTCTTGGTAGGAATTCACCAGCTGCACCCTCTGCTGAAGGGCTATTATTCTCTGTGCATGGTACCCATTTTGATGTGGGACAATAAAGAGAAGCAGCCACGTTGAGACAGGTGTTAAAAACTGTGGCATTTTGGATTATTGAGAGGAAGATTCATCATCAGAATAGTTCATGTTTGGCAAGAGGAGATTCCTGCTGATGTTCAGCTCCTGCTGAGGGGCTACCCTGTTTGTATTGCAGCTGAGCTGCTTACCTTGCAGTCTCTTCAGAGCAGGGGTCAAAGCCTTCAGCCCCTGGTGCTTACTGAGCATGATCCAGCACTTCTGTAGACATCGTAAGGAAGCTGCAACTTGTTCTCGATACTGAAAGTTAAGGAGAAGAAACAAAGGGAACCTTAAGTATCTGTGCTGCAGCTCAAGATGCAATACAGTGACATTACGATTAACCAAAATATTATCAATTTACCCAGCCTTGACTGGGGAATCTCTGGTCCTCCAGAACTTTGGAGTTCAACATTTGCAATCTAGCTGGCTGGGATATTTGCAAGGGCCAACGTTTCCACATTCTGCCCTACTTGTAGATCAAGATACACGCAGACAACTCAAGGGCTACCACCTTTCCTTGTGGTGAGAAATGTGTGCTAATATTGTTTCTTTGCATATGCTAATATTTTAATTATATGCATATAAACAGTTCAGAAGTGTTCATGCCCACTTAAAAAAAAAACAGGCCACACCCATAACAGATCCTATCACTGGGACTGATTTAATGTTCCCCCCAGGGCAGCCTTGTTCCTTCATTATTCTTTCCTAATATTCCAAGAGGATGAACACACCTTGCCTCAACAGTGGACCTATAGTAAGACCCCCAAAGACTGCCCAAAGTTTGATGATGACGTCTGAGGCTACATTTCAGGAGACAGAGAATCAGATAGCATAAAAGTCCCTGACATCACTGAGTTTCCATAGCAGTGATACCACCTGTTTAATTTAGTACAATGATAATCTAGGGCCATTTCCACACTACACTGTTATAGTGCTCTTATTCCACTTTCAACATCCTGTGGAATCCTGGGGTTTGTAGCTTAGCAGCAGCTGGTAGAAAGAAGATTCAGCATAACCCCTCTCATAATCCCATGGCCCTTTAAACCCACCTGAATTCACATCCTATTGAATCCTGGGGTTTGCACTTTAGAGAGGGGCATTTAGTATCCTCAGCCAGAGAGCTCTTGGGCCTCACTAAACTACGAACCCCAGAATTCCACAGGATGTTGAAAGTGGAATAATAGCACTATAACAGTGTAGGGCGGAAATGGACCAACTCAGAAAGTCAGACACTAAAAATCAGCTTTGTATTGATTATTCTGTTTTCAGAAGCCTCTTAGAAAGATGTACTTTTCTGAATAGTTATTTCAATCTCCCAAGTTAAGCAATGAGATATTATCTCTGGTCTGCTACAAGAGTAGGATGTAGGCTTTATATCAATTTGGCAAATGAGATCAGTCTCTGAATTTGAAAACTGGGATTTCCTACCCTTCCTCTAATACAAGCTCAGCTAAGCCGTAATTTGTTCTTCTTGGGTGAACCATGCTGCAAGGGAAGAGGAATTCAATACCTCAGGGCAGCCAAGAGATTTACCTGCTTGTTCAGACAGACATAAATCACTGGGTTGTATATGGTTCCTGTTTTAGCCATGAAGAGAGGGATACTCTGAATTTTGGGGTCCATGGTCACTTCTGGTTTCATTACTTTGGCCAGAGTGAAGGCTGCATATGGCATCCAGCTGAGAAGAAAGGCTAGGATCATAACGACAGCTGTCTTGGTCACCTGAGACTCAGCCCGCTGAGTTGAATTACTTTGGACCAAGCCACTTTTGGCCACCTAAAAACAGACAAGCATATAGGTCACAAAAAATGTGAGTTATTTTTTTTCCTGGTTTCTCTGATTATTTCAAGGGCACTAACTTTACCCTTAACCCACGACCTGCTTAAATCTATTGTAAACCTCCATGCTGATTACCATTTTTTTTTTCATGCCAGCATTCTTAAGGAGAGGGTTTAACTCAGGCCATTTCCACACTACACTGTTATAATGCTGTTATTCCACTTTCAACATCCTATGGAATCCTGGGGTTTGTAGTTTAAGGAGCAGCATTTAGAATTCTCAGCCAGAGAGCTCTTTGGTCTCAGTAAATTACAAACCCCAGAATACAACAGGATGTTGGAAGTGGAATAATAGTACTATAACAGTGTAGCGTGGAAATGGCCTCAGTTAGCAGAACACAGGCTTTGTCAGCTGACAGATCCAGGTTCAGCCCCTGGGATCTCTAGATAAAAGGGTCTCAGGCAGATGGAAAGCTAGAAAAAATGTCTGCGTATGATCTTGCAGAACTGCTAGCAGTCAGACTAGAGTGCAGGGTGTTGATCCATCATGTTAGATAGATTCTTTATTTTCACTCTAATAGTGTTGAAGTAATGCTTTACTATACATTTCGGTCCTCAGAACTGCCTGCTTCAGGCTGTGTGTCTGCACATGTTGGAGGTAGAACAGTGAGGTATTACAGTGGACACATTTTTCTGCTTGAAGGACAGAAGCAAGTTGCTTCCACCATCAGTCAAACTACCATACTACAAGCCAGCTAACATTATTTTGGCATGTGAGGTAGAAAAATCTCACAAGCATTTTCCCCCCTTCCTGGCAGCAAAAAAACAATAGCAACACATTTTTAAAACTAACAATTGGTTGCCCTTTCATGATAGTGAATGTCAGCTGCCTGAGGCAGCTGTCTCACCTCATTAGCCTCCTCATTTGCTATCTGAAAATGAAAAATCAAGTCATTTCCACACTAGACTGTTATAGTGCTATTATTCCACTTTCAACATCCAATGGAATCCGATAGAAAGGCCCCTCCCAAAACTGCAAACCCCGGGATTCCATCGGATGTTGTGAAAGTGGAATAATAGCACTATCACAGTCTAGTGTGGAAAAGGCCAAAGTTTTCTTTTTCATACTGGTGTCCTGTTTCAAGGGGCGATTATGGTGGTAGTGGTAGTTTCATTTATGTTACACCTTTTTTTCCAATACTGGAACTCAAGGTGACTTACAAGATATTAAAACAAATACAGTATTGACCATAATGGAAAATAAACAATCTCCTCTGAGCTTGTTACACCCCAGAGTAACCCTAAGAGAGGGCCCCAAAATTGGCATGACTTCCCCCGTATTGGATATTGGCTAGCAAAGGTCGGTTGCAAGTAAAATTGGTTTTGAATTAAATTCTCAAGACCAACAACGCCTTTGCTGCTGTATGGGAATGTAGACAACATCCTTTAGGCTAAAAGACAACGACCTATTGTTCCCAGTCACGTATCTCTAGGCAGCCACAATAGACTCTCTCCTTGATTGATAAAAAGGTTGCCTCAGTCCCAAGCCACGCTGATGAACTTTGCGAGGGTAAGCAATCAAAGTCTATAATCCTATCATGTACCTGGACTTTCCCGGGAGAAACAATACAGGAGAGGTCGTGATATTTGCCTAACATTATATTCTGCAATCCTCGCCCATTAACCCCACTTTGCTAGCCTATATCCAGCCTGAGGACAGAAATTGGCTATAAAAATCCTCACTTTTGGAGCCTCTTCGGAGAGCCTCCCAGACCGGACAAGGGCCCGTTTCGCTGCTACCGAGGTGTCCCACTTAAGCCTCTCAGACGCTGCTGAGAGCTAAACGCGACTCGCGTATCCGACCCGCCGCAAAATCCCGCTGCTTCCAGCCTTCCAGCCCCGGGATCCAGCCTCCCTTTGGTGCTTTACACCGAGCCTTCGCTAATCTTCTCCTTTCCAGGATGCCTAGACTGAGGTCCGTATGCCCTCTCTCTCCCCCAACTGTCTCTTATTTCCAACTTCATTTCTGTAGCCCTTGTGTGATTGTAGGATTATTTGTTAACATGTGTTGTGATCTTCTTTGTTAGTTTTAATAAATTTACTTTAGACTGTTCCTCTGACTCTTGCGTGGTTCTGACCCCGTAGACATAGGGTTAAAGATCCCTTGCCCTGACCTCTCGCATGCTTTGAGTGTCTCTGTTAATTCCCTTGATTTGAAGTTCATTTGGGTGTCCTCGAGATACCCCCAGTTTTCAAGGTAACAAGCTGACCTTGGACCAGTCAGTTGGCTGCCCTGGCATCATCGTACTTGCATTTTGTAACTAGACCCCTGGCATGAACCTGGGTATTTCTTTGTTTTTAGTGAAAGCTGACCATTCACATATCCTCAGATGCCATCACTTTGACACTTTTCTCCTGAACATAAAGTTGCCAGATGAAACAAGACAATATAAATCATGTTGACTTAGGCCCAAATAAGGAGAAAATTCATAGTTCAAATGGCATTTGACAGAGACAGTCCATGTCTTCAAACATATAACTGCCTCGGTGATATCAGGTATAGATAAGTATGTGATTTAAGCAAAGCCATATTTTTCACTGGCATTCATATGTATCATGTGTCACCAAGTTGCCTGTTGACTTATGGCAGCTCCATGCATTTCATAGGGTTTTCTTAGGCAAGGAATGCTCAGAGGTGGTTCTGCCAGTTCTTCTGAAATTATAGCCTACAGCACCTCATATTCATAGGCAGTCTCCCATAGCCACCACAGAAAGAAAATTTTCCATGATCTGAATTTAAGGGGCATGGATGGTTAAGGCTGCTGAATCCTCTTCCCTCAGCGATCTTATACACTGTAGCCCATACAACCCAACTCCAGTAATATTTCCCATGTGGGCTCACATGTGATACCGGAGCCAAATTGAGGAAGAAAGGATCTTGAAAGGATAATAGCGGCAGCTGGTGGAGACAAGATTCAGCATAACCCCTCTCATAATCCCATGGCCCTTTAAACCCACCTGAATTCATACTTTATGGGGAACGGACCTATGCTGGAAGATGTAGCTCTGTCACCATCAGATGCAGCTTAACACGGACATGGGTTATGAGATTCAGTCCACTAACACCAAATCAACAATTTCTCAAGAAACAAATGGAGGCAAGTGATGTAAACTGGGAGTTTACTTTATGCAGATGTACTTAAGGCCACAGTTCGGGATGTACAGAGCTCCTTTATTTGTAGCTTCAGGGAAATAATATTATTGTTTGTATCTCAAGCTTGTGGATCTTCAAAATGGCTTGAAATCTGATATGTTGTTTTCTTGCCTCGTGTGACTGGTCTAACAGCATGCATGTCCCTCGCCCTCCCCCCTCTTTCAAGGGTATCAGCTAAAACTGTGACAGTGAGCTATGTATGCAAATAAGTCAAAGAGGAGGAACTCAGAGGGGAACAATAAGGGACGGATATTTGTGACAGCTGCTCGGACAATAGCAGCTGCACCCAAGCATTCCCAGAATCCCCTGCAATAATGTGGCTTTAAATAGCTGCAAGTCACAGTAGTGTAGATGACACATCTCTCTCAAATGCTTTAATTAGGATCGGACAGTTATCACTCTCCCACGAATATGTCAGCACTCCAAGCCTGCATAGTTGGTTTCTAGGCTTTGCTATATTTTTTTTCTCTTTCCTTAAGTTAAACTTCAGCCAGAAAGATCACTAAATGTGGCCTAGATCCTAGATCCTGACCCCAAGATTTTATACCAAGGGAGTTCTAGACTACGGGTTTGAGTCTTCCTTCACTTCTGTGAAAAACACAGCCCCAGGCATCCACTGAAATGGAGGCGTATCTCAGTAAACAAAGCCCCTGACAAAGAGGTTCTTTTTTTACAAAGACTTTTTTTGCCTGCTCAGTTCCCCTTTTTCCTGATCCTCAGTCTAGCTGGAAGTTTTTTTCACACCATTGGCATCAGGACCTTAGTGAAAGTGAGCTGGAGGAACACAGATTTTCAGTGTGAGGTTGCAGCAGTATTTCTGTAGTAATGCAGTAAAGCTTAAAGGGGGGGTGGGTACTCTAGCTAATCCTACTCTAGCTATGTGTGCCTGCCTACAACAGGCAAGGTCAACAGCAGCTCCCTCCAGAATCTCCTACTAAGCACGCATAAAATGCAAAAGAGCAAGAACATATAAGACAGGATGTTAAAAAAAAAAAGAGTAGAAAGCTATAAGGTTGACCACCAAAATGGTAATCATAAGAAAGGTGGAAGCTGTTGAAAGGAAAAAATCATCCCGAGATGCATCTTGGAAGAAGCTTTCAGGTGGTTCCTAGAAGGTTTAAGATGCTTTTGTTACTTATGCAAAGCTTGCTTGACCTGGTTGTTTCATATCACATTAGCATTTTGTTAGTTTTGGTTAAAAAGTTTGCTGAAATTTATTGAAGTGCTCTTCTTCTTTTCTTTGATTTGTAGAATTTCTCAGCCTAAACCTATTTTTTCCATGTTTTTTTTGCATCCGGCACAAAAGTTTCTGTTAAAGAAGTAATTCCCCGGAACACCTCCACTTCATTAACTGAGGTATTCCTCTACCTGTTTTGTGAAAGGAAATTCTTTTTAGTTGTGTGCCTTCCTGCATGTGGGATCTCAGAGGGAGCGGGGGGGGCAAAGTTTCAATAGATCAAGGAAAAGGAATGTGGGATCCACCAGATGTTGTTGATCTGCAACTCCTCCCACCCCATTGACTATGCAATGCACCTTCCATATATGCAGGGGTTCTGTTCCAGGAACCCTCATGTATATAAATCAAGAATGCTCCGTCCCATTATTGTCAATGGATGCAATGTGCATGCACCTGCAGCAGATGCCTTTCGCTCAGTCTTAAAGATCCCTGTCTATGCTGATGCAGGCTAATATGGCTATGTCTTTGAAAACCGACTGCTAATGGGTTTTAACTGCCATGGCAACATTCTGTGGAATCCCGGGGTTCGCGGTTTAGTGAGGCCCAAGAGCTCTCTGGCTTAGAATTCTAAATGCCCGTCTCTAAACAGCAAATCCCACCATTCCATATGATATTGCCATGGCAGTTAAAGTGGAAAAATAGCACTATAACAATATAGTGTGATAGAGTCCAAAGGGCCCTGGCGGGCTTTAACAAGAAGAATTAGAGAATAGGGGTTTGTGTGGCTGTTTCTGAACTATACTGTTATAGTGCTATTATCCTACTTTCAACATCTTGTGGAATTCTGGGGTTAGTAGTTTGCTGAGGCCAAAAAGCTTTCCGGCTGAGAATTCTAAGTTTCCCTCTGTAAACTGCAAACCCCAGGATTCCATTGGATGTTGAAAGTGGAATAACAGCACTATAACAGAGTAGTGCGGAAATGGCCTGTGTCAGAGAAGGAGCACCACATACATCTTCTGCTCTTTTTGGAGTCAGGTGAGGAGCTTTTTATTTTCCCAAGCCTTTTCATTTTCAATCGTAAGTTCTTAGTGATCTTTAGGTTTTTCTCACATCCTTAGAGTTTAAGATTTGTGGAATTTCTCAGGCTAGTATGAGTCTTCTTAATGTATTTGTTTTATTCTTGGCCACTGGTTTTATGGTTTATCTTTTGGTTTATCTTATCCTATCTTATGGGTTTTTTATATATCACTTATCTCTTGTTGTAAGCTTTTTCAGCTACTTCAGTTAGGGGATCACACATGACTGTCATTAAATTAATATTACAAACAGCAGTTATCAGATGTTGGGTTATATACAAAACAGAATTTCACTAGGCTTGGTATCACAGAGTTCAGTGTGAAAGTCAAATGAAAAATCTGAAAGACCAGCCCACTTTATTATCTTACTAATTCCTTGTTTATTCCTAGGCCTCCGTTTAGCCATCTGGAAAATCAACTGCAAGAACCCTTTTGGAAAGTATACTCCAAACTGTTAGGACAGGGCTGGGAAACATGTGGCTTTGCAGATGCATCTGACTGAAGATCCCATCAGGCCTAATCACTGTAGCTGGTGGTGAGGATTTGCAACCCATAGGATTCTCAACTCAGCAACATTTGGAGGATGAGAAGTTGTCCTTAAGAGAATTAGCTGAACTATTGTGCTATGCAAAATAGAATGGCAGACTTACCTTTCTGAGGGTGAAGATGAGCTTGCCATAAGACAAGCAGATAAGGATAAAGGGAACTAGGAAGCAGGAAAAGAAGAGAGACAAATGGTAACTGCGGCTGGTCCAGTCTTTTCTGTGCCATGCCAGGGCACAGTTGGAGGCAATACCTTCTATGTCGTAGCTGCTCCAGCCGAAAAGTGGTGGGAGAGTCCACATCACAGACCACAGCCAGATAAATAGGAGGGCCAGTACAGCATGTCTCTTCCCAAAGTGGAGAGCTTTGAATGGCCTACACACCACCAGGTACCTCTCCACAGCACACACCACAACTGACCAAAGGGTCACCAGCCCTACAGCAGGAAAAGGAAGTAGTAGTACAAATTGCTGTTATGCTGAAGCTTGACTAGAACCCCACTTATGATGCCCCCATGAAATGACACAAGAAAAGGTGACTCACTGAGAAAAGCATGGATAACAGGGTTTTACATTGCTCCCCCTTTCCTGCCCATATCAGAGCATGGAGAATTGCTTTTAAAGCAAATGCCTAAAGTAACGTGCTGAAACCATACCTAACTGGGAGCAAAGCTGGGAAGATGCACAGGGTACGGGAACTAAATTTTCATCGTGCCACAGCTCAGTTACAGATGGCCTCAGCATATCATTTCAGTTCTTGTAGACAGGAAGCTGTCTGCAGGTCAGAGGCTGGTATTGCACAAGAGGTGCTGAGAAAGAAGCTTTGCCAAAGGCAGGTGTGAAGATTATATGGTCCTTCTAATGGTGTTAGATTGCAACTCCCAGCGTCCCCAGATAACATAAACAACGGAGAGAATTATTCGGGACTCGAGTCCATCAACATTTGCATGATTTGCACTGCAGCTTAAGACCAATCTAAAGACCAACCTCTGCCATCAACCTAAAAAGGCTGATGGCAGAGATGAGATTTCAGCAGTGATGGATGTCTTTATTCCAGGTCATTTTCTTAGTTGCTACACTATAAAGTCAGCCCCCCCCCCCCGGGTGTATTTTATATCTATGACCAATCACGGTTTGAAAATATTTTTTAAAAAAGCAAAAAAGCAAATTTTGCTTTTGCTATTTTATATAGGGGATACTATTTTACTACACCATCAAACATAATGGGACTCAAGCATCCATGAATTTTGGTATCCACAGGGGGTCCTGGAACCAAACCCTTGTGGATACCAAGGGCCCACTGTGCTAAGTATAATGCCTATTGAAGCCAAATTAGTAAACCACATTCAATGGCACAGATGAGGCTGGTGCTGAATGCCGATTTGCTTAAAGCTCGGAAGGAGGTCTACATTTTTAGGCCTTCCAGCAAATTGATTGATTTCCAGGCGGTAGCTTGCAAGATAGTGGGCTTTAGTCTGAGAGGAGCTATCCAAGGTACTAAATTTATGGTGCAGTTCAGCACTTTGGGTAGTTTCTTTAAAGTCTGGACTAAAAACATAGTGGATTCCTACCATCCTATCATTGAATGCCACACTTATCCCTGCCCCCCCACAGAAACCTTTCACTGAGCCTGAGGCTGTCCACCCAATGGATGGAATTCAGTCCGCTTTTCCAATGTACACCATAACAGGAAGATTTTTCCACATCTGACCTGGTCATAGACTACATCATAGCAGGCGTATCCAGGAGGTAGCTGCACAAAGTAGAATTCTGTACCTTGAGCTTTGTCTTTTATGTTTCCTTTGCCCTTCTGATAACTAACTAAATAACACTGTCCACTTTTTTCCCACAATTCCTGACAACTGTTCACACCATTTATCTAGAAAGAAATAGACATTTTTATACAACATACAATGAAAACACAAGAGTAGGGTTCAGACAAGGGTTTTCAGTTAAGCACCTTCCCCTAATAGATACTATACCGTGTTAACATTTATACTAGAACGGCTTTGCCTCAGCTGGTATCCTCCAATTATTCATGGATCATGGGAGGTAAGTCCAAACAGTTCAGAAGGCACCAGGTTGAAGAAGCATGTACTAGTTCTTAGCAAAAGAATTATACACATTCTGGGTATTCTAGTTTTGGACCAGAGATGTAACAATTCAGATTTCTGGCAATCCTGCACTTGAACTTGGAATAAAGGCTAGTTTCTTTGTAGCCATAGTTCTTTTGCAGTAAGAAAAATGAGTAATTATCTTAGTCCTGACTGCACATCATAGGTATATAGATATTGGCTTATGCACGTCTGGTACGTTGATTTCTCTTCATATATGCCATGGAAGGAGGGTTCCATTTGTAATTGGAAGTGCATATATCAACTGCTCTAGACAGCACAAACATTATGAATAATACCACACGGAAATCTAGATCAAGATGGGAGAGCACTTACCAAACAGAGTACCACAGAAGCCCTGGAAGATGCAGAATGACTTGTTCTGGAAGTAATATCCTTTCAGATTAGCATCCATGGTGGGACAGAGTCCAATGACTATGCTGAACATGTCTGCAACTGACAGGTTCACCATAGCATAATTAATAGGAATCCTGAGAAATTTGTGTCTAATTGTTAGTGCAATGATGACACCATTGAACCAGATACCCAGGAACATACCAAGAATCATTAACACCCCAAGACCAAACTTGTATTTCTTCTCACTGGCCTGATCCAAACAGGTAGAGGAGTTACATGTTGTATTGGGTCCAAGGAATGTTGAAGCATTTGAAGAAAACAAAGAATGATTCATCATTCCATTTTGTTTGCATGAAGTGACATCTGTTGAAAGGATAATAATCTCTCATAATTCTCCTATTATGCCTCTTACAAAAGACACTGTCTAATAGACACTATAATGTTATCCCTGTCATTTGCATCCAATTTTTATTTGTGGAAAAGAGAGACGTAATAAATTTAAAAGCCCTGAGGCCAAAGTAATGAAAAGACATATTTGCGATTGCTCTGGAAACAGGTTTTTTTATTCATCAAACCTCTCTGGCAATGTAACATAAATGGGAATCATCAGTGTTTGGTGTCATATAAGACCTAGCTTTTAGTACTGAAGAATAAATGTGAGTTCATTTGAAGTCAATGAGAATCTTAGTGCTTGTATAATGATGTTATGTAGCCTTCTGAGGCTTGGAAATAGGTTCATAATCTTTCAGTCTGCCTTCTTATTCTCCAGACTACCTGCTCTTGTTTTGAAAGAAGATACAATTCTAGTGAAAATTGTGTTGGGGGTGCTGGAAGAGAGGCTGATGGATGACAACCCTCAAATATATCTGAATTGTGTATAAAAAGCACAACAATTGGATTATCAGAGCTAAGTTAATAGAAAGGAATAAGTGTGTTTAGTTAATCATTAATGAGCTGAAAAATCTGATTCAATTACAATTATGTTACAAGGAGAGAAAAAAAATTAACTATCACGTTTATGTTAAATTGTTGTTTAAGTTAAAAGCCTGAACTAGGAGCAGTATCAGAATGAGGCTGAAAAATTCCATCCATGCTTTTACTTTCCCCACCACTGCCACCACTTCTTTGTCCCATTCTCAGACTTGGGAGAAAAGAAAACAACTGCATGAGTTTTTGAAAATCCCATTTCTCAGCTACTCCATCCAAAGTGCTTCCCATGCTTCCTCCTTCTCCCTCCCCTTCAATCTCATATCCTTACCCTCTACCTTTCTTTAGTTTATTGATTTCCATGTGGATTCCAGCAAACATCCCAGCGATAAGACCTTGAAAAGTCAGCTTCCTGGGGTAAATGAAGAGCCTCAGTGCACTATCTGGTATACAATATAGGAGGACTGCATGGATCCAAAAAGCAGTGATGTATTTAAGTCTTTTACTCCAAGTCTCAAGTCAAGTCTCAAGTCCTTGAAGATACTTTCAAGTCAAGTCTCAAGTCAAGTCTCAAGTCTGGAAGCCAACTTTATACCCCAACCAAAATTCCAGAATTATTGGATAAAGTGAAATAAACTCAGCAGAGTCGACTCTCTACATTTGCAATTTTGCCATCTGCAGTTTCAGAAGGGGGAATAGGATCCTATCTTACTTCCCATTACTGAAGATAAAAAAGCTTTAGAAGGAAGGATCCTTCCTCCTCAAGCCTGTTGCCTAACACATTTGCTGTTCCCCTCTGAGAAATGCACCTGCACTCTGGGAATGAGTCTTGTCTTCTGCTCTCAGGAAACATTTTAGAAGGCTCCTCCGATATGCAGCAGGGACAGGCTGCTGAGCAGACCTCAAGCCTGCCTCAAGCCCATTGCCTAACCCATTTGCTGCTCCCCTTTGAAAAATGCACCCACACTTTGGGCTTGAGACAGATAGTCATATGACCAGTAAGCAAACAGAGATGGGGGCATTGTTCAAAGTCATAAGGTGGATTAACATGTTATGTTACTGAACCAAGGACATCAAATCAGTCATTAAAAATATACAAAATTCGAGTCAAGTTAAGTCAGTGCATCATTTATGGCCAAGTCAAGTCCAAGTCGAGTCACTGAAGCAACTTGAGTCCAAGTCTATTGACTCGAGTCTACGTCACTGCCAAAAAGTGAGCACCACCCCTTCCAAGCTGCCCTTAGCACTTTTTGGTTTAAAACCTTTTATCCTTGGAATAAATATACTCTAATCATGAAACAAAATGAACAATGAATTCTGTAACTGTATATGCTAGTCATTCAATAACAAGCTGGAAAATGTGAAATTCATTAATTAATAACTGATATTTTAATTCCTGAGTTGTATTAATGATGAAATTCCAGATTAAGTCAATCAATTAAGTTCAAACTAAGTGTAATTAAGTTGCCTTCTTTGGTAGAAAATGTCTCAAGTGATAAATTTAATTTTTTAGTTCCTATTGATGATGCACGATGAAGGAATGTGTATGGGAGATCTGCTAATTTGCAGTGTTTTACAGTTTGCTGTTAAGCATGATGGGTCTTACAGTACTAAAAACCATGCTGACGCAGTCTGGTAGTTTTTATGCTCCTTGAAGACAAAATGAATCCTCTATTGTCTGTTTTGGGAACTCTGCCATGAAGTTCTTTGGAATGCTCTTGCTAGAACTAGCACTGGCAAGAAATAACATTCTGAAACTTACTGCACTACACTGTTATAATGCTATTATTCCACTTTCACCATCCTATGGAATTCCAAAGAGCTCTCTGGCTGAGATTTCTAAATGCCTCTCCCTAAACTGCAAACCCCAGGAGTCAATAGGATGTTGGAATAATAGCACTACAACAGTGTAGTGCGGAAATACCCAATGAGAGCTTGTATACTACAGACAGATGTAACAAAAAGCTAAAATTGTGGGCATTAAAAAACTTACTTGTAGTCTGCTAAGATAAGATAAATCTGCCCTATAATAACCTTATGTGCATCACAGGGTGCAAAACACACCTCCTGCATAAATTAAGCCCACCTCCTGCATAGGTAAAGTGTAACTTTTTGGTGTAAATGCATGTATAGACGAGAAAAGTTAAAAGAAGGTTATGCAACAGGTAGCCAATGTGCCTGTGTGAATTTTTAACCAATGAGGAGTTGTTACCATGTATTTCTGAAAAGACAAAGAGCATATAAATTCTAAGTGAACAATGAATGCTTTGCTCAGCCTTGCTATTGGACCGTAATATCTAATCTGTGCTCTTCCAGAAAAATCCATTCAGCTATGTTTTTTGTTTTGTTATGTATTTGGCTGAAGAACTGCTCTTATTTGGTATCTTCCAATTTTGTATTCTTCGAATGTCTATTTATCGTTTTTGTTTAAAATAAATATCTATAGTCAAGGTGAGGAACTGGGCATCCTGAAAATCTCAGCTAATGCTGCTTGGCTCTCTGGCTGTATTTACTGCAGTTGGCCCTCCATATTGGCAGGTTTTAACGTTCATGGATTTGATTATTTGCGGGTTTCTCCAATCCCTGCCCCTCCTACGTCAAGTGCTTCTTTTCCAGGGGAACCTTCCCTCTCAGTGGCTCCAATCAGACTGTGCAGCTCTTTAAAAACCTGCTTCTGGTCCTCCTTCTCCTTCACCAGCCACTGCCTGGGCAGCTAACAATGGCTCACAGCCCAATTTCCCAGCACCACAAACCCTCTCCCAATGCCCCCCACACATCCAAAGGAGATGGGCAAGAGAGAAGATGTATAGGGCCACTTTGCCAAACCACCCCCTTTTCCTGATCTGGTTTGGACCCTGGGTGCCTGTTCTCCCCACCATGTCTCAGCCTCCTTCCTACAGACACAAAAACATATAGTCTGATAGTTGCATTTTTTCCACTTTTGTGGTTGTTCTGAGTCCCTAACCCTAGGGAATGTGGAGGGCTGACCGTATTTCCATTAGCTGTAGTTAAAGGGGATATGTCACAAAAACTGCTTTAGGATTGCAGTTCCATACCTTGTAAGACCATTATGAGTAGACTCTAGCACATGTCTACTTGAAATGAGTTTATCTTGATGAACATAAACAGTAGCAATTAGGCAGTTGGCCTGTGCAAAATCAATGAAAAGCACTATGGTTTTTCAAATAATTTTATTAGCATCTCAAAACCGAATATTTCTTATTGGTACATTTTCTGTTTTTATGTGTCACTGATATTGGCTGGGGATGAGAAACAGCAAGGGATGCCATACTCCACAGATCAGAATTCTGAGTGACTTCTTAAATGTCTCAAACAGTCATAATTCTTATGCACTAAGATCATTAAGATCAGTGCTGCTAATATCAATAAAAGAATTACAACAACCCAGCTCAATAAATACCTATAAGATGACCGTTTGAGGCACTTAAGACATGGCTCATATTTTCCTGATGTTCATTATGTTCAGTACAAGACTTCATACGTAGTAAGAGAGACAGAACTGATGAAAATGGTGCAAGAAAAAATGAGAGTTTTCAATTTTGAGACTGCTCTTCCAGAAATCTCAGGCTTACTCAACACCTTTCATAAACTCCAAGAATTCTGCCAAAGAAAAAAAATCAAAGATGTTAATAGAGTGAAATTACATGAGAAGAGAAGGAGATAATCCAGTCCTTGCCACTCCCTTCCCCATGCTGACTTTGCTGCTTCTACCACTACCTCTCCCTTCCCCTATAGGCTTCCTCCCTCACCAAGTGAACTGTGCTTATGAAAAATATATGCATAATGCTTACCATGCTAATCCATAAATATACTACATGTTATAACTTAAACCCAAGTGCTAGTCCCAAATAGTGCAGATCGTTTGAATCAGTGGGATTTACAGAAGTTTTGTCTTTCATATCTGGAATTGATTTAGTGGATCTATTCTAGCTGCGGTTCATAATTGCGTTTCTTATTATTATGCCTTTACTCTGTATAAATTAATGTTTTTCCTAGGACAAGCTCACCCTATCATCATTTGTCAAGTCAAATTCTGAAGGAAACAATTGCTAAAATCCAATATAGAGTTAAACAGACCTGGGTCCACTGATTTCACTGAACAAAATCATGCTTAGCATCCTAATATGGCACGTAATGAGCTAAATCTAAAGTTAGTCTCAACTAGAGTAGAATCAGTGAAAGCAAAGTGGACTAGCAAGTTGAATTAATTTCAGTGAATCTAGGGGAATGGGACTGACATTGGGTTTAGCCAACTGCGTTGTATTCCTCTTTCTGGAAGAATCATCAAATGGTAATTGTATATATGGAAAATGGTATCAACAGGTTAAATATAAACCACCGGAAACTGACAGAGAAGGGGAATAGTCATGCACAAATTAATGTGTTTTCACTGAGGATCCTATGCATGCAGAAGCCTACCTGAAGACCTTATTTAACTGGAAGGAGTATTTTTGATCTTTAAGATGTGGTTTTGAACTTTTGTAGTTTACTGTGATCTTAAAAGTATACTTAAATACACACACATACAGATACATATACATACATACATACATACATACGAATAATTGCCATCTGAAATCACCAGCATTTTTGCTGTGTTATTTATGTAGAACACATATATCACAGCCATTTACCATCATAGTCAATTTTGCCATCATTATTTTTGTCTCCATCTCTCATTAGTTCCTCAATGTCATCTTCAGTTATGGTTTCCCCTGTAGCCTTTAGCATGAGTTTTAATTCATCCAGGTCAATGTATCCATCTGCATTTCTGTGAAAGGACAGAAGAAGACCAAAAGAAAAGAAAAGAAAACTGTTCAGACGAATTGTTTAGGGAGTTCTGACCAAGGACTGTGTTACAACAGGGTGGGGAACTGATAACCACCCAAACATTTTGGAGGACAGCTCCAATAAATCCTTTATCATTGGTTATGCTAGCTGGGCCTTCTGGGCCTTGAATCCAAATGCCCAGAAGGGCACGTGTGTCATAGTAATGTGTCTATTCAGACACAACATTCCCTGTGCTACGTCATGAAATTAGCCAAAAGGTATGACTTTTCAATACTCTTTTTATTGCAGGAGGCATGGAAATGGGAGGTTTGTGTCGGTCCTTAGAACAGAGTGGCAAGCAATGGAGATATAATTTAGTGGAAAACATGATCCAGCATGGTGTAGTGTTTTGAGTGTTGGACTAAGACCCTGGAGTCCAGGGTTCAATTCCCCGCTCGGCCATGGGAACCTATTGGGTGACCTCGGGGATGATACACACTCTCAGCCCCAGAAAACTCTGTGATACATTCACCTTAGGGTCTCCATAAGTTGGAAATGACATGAGGCACACAACAACAATTAAGAACATAGAAAAATGCATTACAGTATAAATAATTCATGATTGACTGATTTATTGATTGTTGTTGTTGTGTTCTTGGTGGTGGTGGTAGTGTGCCTTCAAGTCATTTCCAACTTGTGGTGAACTTATGACAGGGTCTTCTTTGCAAGATCTGTTTCAGGGATGTATCTTCACCTTCTTCTGAGGATGAGAGAATGTCAATTGCCCAGAGTCATCCAATAGGTTTCCATGGCTAAGTGGGGTTTCAAACCTTGATACTATGCCCTTTTCTTCCAAAGAGGTTTTACAGGATGTGTGCATACATATCAGAGATTCATTACAATAGAATTACCTGAAATCTAAACATAAAACAGAAGAACTGAGAGACATACATCTATTTCAACCCGCTTAATCCAAAGCAAGTTTTACATTTTTAAAGTAGGGCTTAAATCCAGTTACTCTCAACTAGAGTTGACCCACTGAATCAATAGATCAATGATATGTCAACATTTATCTAAATCATATTGAGTAAATGCCTCTCCTCTAGTTGGGGCTGCATCTGAATTTAGCCTATAGACAGTTTATATTTTAAAAAATACTTGTGCATATAGAAATATGTTCCAGGCTAGTGAAAGAGCACAATTTCAGTGCCAGCTGTACTTCCTGTGGCAGGGCATTCGAAGGTCAGGGTGCTACCACAGAGAAGGCCTTTTAGATTATAAGTGCACTTGTCCTACAAAAGGAATACAGGTGATGATCTTAACGTACAGATAAGTTGATAAAGGCTCCAGAGTTTTGGTTCCTTATTATGAGTTAGTCAGTATAAATAAAAAATAATCAGTTGCAGCAAAAAGCTAAACAAAATTGAAAATAATAACTATCACCATGTCTCATGGTATGAAGAGGAAGGAAAGAGGAAGAAAAACATGACAAAAGAAAAGGTCACTGTGTCTTTTGGCCTTCTTTTGCACCCATGGCTTCAGAGTTCCAGTGGCAGCAATAAATAACAAGCTGTCTTTTTTTTTTTAACAACTTCACCTGGTGTGATAGATTTGACCTTTCTTGTCAGATTCAGTCTTAGTGGTCCATCATTTATGCCTTCATAATAGGATTTCCAGAACTAGAGAGTTGTGCAGAACAGTGCTACTCAAAGTAGTGGTCCATAACCAGGGTTGGTTCTTGGTAGTTTTCAGGGAAAAAAACAAAAAAACAATTGCAACCAAAGGGACTAAATGTGTTGCCAATCCTTGTCACAGTAGGAAGAAAAATGCTGGTGCCCTACCTTGGATAGCTTGAGAAACACTAGGAATTTCAGCAAGTGGTGCTTGTTATCTGATATATGTCAAGCAATGCTTGCTGAAATCCCCTCTTCTACAAAGACATTAAAGGTACCAGAGCCCTTTCCAGTTTTCAGTCTGCTAACCCTACTTCATCACCTTGAGGCTACCAACTGTATAGCAACTTTGGAAAGATTTCAGCCAGTGCACAACACTGCGGCCAACCTCTCACGTATCCCACTGTGATCAACTAAAACTGGAGTGGACAACTTGCAGTGATCTGGAAGAAATGTTTCCCTTCTCTTGGATGTTGGTAGGACATACCCCTACCACCACCATATGATCAGCTGGGCCTTTAGAAACCATGGCAGACAGCATAGTTAATCCTTTAAAAGTTATTTAAAGCTTCACAACTTGATTTAGGCCCAGAATAGTCTAGAAAATGATCTCCTGAGGGTGGGGGGTCTGTTGCAGTTCTGTTAACTATTACTACCATGAACTCTGCATATATGAACACGTAAGAAAGACTGTTTTTCCAGACTTTTCTGCACTCACAGGACATCACCCCATTGAAAATTTGTCCATTTAGGCTTCACTTTTTCCATTGACTGTGTTATTGTAATTTGCTACCTAGTCATATCTATACTGATTAGATAACTTCTTGCATTCCATTCTCTTGAGGGGTTGTAAGTTACAATCTCAACAGGTCCCAGGATGACACTAGATTGTGGCTTAGGGATATCATGTAACAGACTACTGTATAATATTTCAAGGCAACAGGCCCAGATTGAGAGTTATGCCACTGCCCCCTAAAGATGGTGATCTGCCCACAGATCTTGGACTGGGATCCAAGGCAGAAGAAAGTGATATTTGCAGTCGCAAATCCATGTTTTATTTGTTCTACTACCATGGGTGGACAACTCATGGTCTTCCAGGTGTTTTTGTGGATCACATTTTGTTCCCAGTACCTATGGGAGGAGAGATGAGGACAGTAAGAATTCTGGCCCTGCAAATGAATTTTTCCTTTTGTATTGTGGAGTGTGAAACACTGAAAATAATTCATACATAGAACTCTTACATTTGCTGTGTTCTCATTCTCCTGGTAGCTTTTCCTGCCTCTTTTCTTTGGGTGGCTAAACTTATTTCTAAATATTCAAGTGACAGTCTGTGTTACGACAATATTAGGAATTTGGAAACTGAAGCAAATTTCACTGAGAGAACAGAATGCATATAAGAGGGAATGCCCTCATTTTGCCCCCCCCCCCAATAGCTACACTCTTGTACTTTCCAGCGTTTCACAGACGAAAACCAGGACATGCGCGGCCAAGCAACATCAGTGTGTGGTCTAGATGGCAAACATTAATAAGGAAGAATAACAAGCTGGGAAAGGCTTCAGTAGTTTGCTTTTGCCTGAGTCCACAGGGAATCTACCTCCTCCTGTCCTCTTACCCCTGCTGAGATAAAGTACAAAGTACTTTTTTACACCTTTGAGTTCAGTTTGGGGATAGAAGTAAACTAAGGACAAAGGGAGAAAGTGGGAGGAGGAAAGAGAAAGAAGCTGAAGAAGTGCGATGACAGGGGATTAATCAGGACTGTCCCTGCTAAACTGGGACAGTTGGAGAGTATGCTGACTATGAGATAAATGCTGTTATCTGAACAGAGTCAAATTCCAATTCCTATTTTATTTCTGTGTGTGTATAGCCCCATCCTCACCCTACCTGTATATTATATCTGTATCGATCATCTATCCATATCTGAAACACAGTACATATAACATCTTTCATTCCATTTTGGAAGAACTCAGTGCCAGTTTCTGGGAGCAAGCCCCATTGCACACAATGAGCCCCTACATCTGAATAGAAACACACAGTATTGCGTTATTATTGTATCTTTAAATATTTTCCTATTCTAACCTTTTATAAGCTGTTTGAAAAGAAAATAATAGATCTCAGTTCCCTTTGAACCACATCAGAACAGATGGAGAAAGTGGAAACCAAAACACCTTGCTTCAATATTTCTGCTATATTAGGCACTGCATTGTGTGTTTTGTGTGTGTGTGTTTGATTCAAAATCTCCTGTCTTTAATTCATAATTCTATATTGAAGTATAAGGTTAATAGAAATATTAACCGGTTTGTTCCACACTGGATTAGCTATATTGCCTACACAAGATGCATGAGACCGTTAAGTTATGTAGTCCAGGCAACTGGTTATGCATATTAAAGAAAAAAAAAGAACATATACCATTGCATCAATTTTCTTTGATCATGCTGATCTGTCCTGGGTATGCAAATATTTCTCAGAAAACAAAAGTGGTTCTTTTGATCAGACTTCAATAGTGTTATGTTTATATAGATGAAGTGCATTTTTCCCTTGGATACTAAAGAAGTGGTTATAAATATGACTCTTGCTCTGACATTGCCCTAAAACAAAAGATCTGACTCTTGCAAAATAGGAGGGTTTACTTTGCTCTCAGGGATTAATTGTTTCCAGAAACACAACTTTTCCCTTATCAACACAGTCCACTTAGCCTTCGTGAGAACAGATAAGAAACATTTCTCATGATGAGCCAAAAGGATGTTTTTATGTGCTCAAACTTACATTTTCTTCTTCTTGAGTAGGAATCTTCCCATGTTTTGCTTCTGAAATTTGGAAGTACTGAACTGTATTAAAGCCTCAACACACTGGATTTTGCCTTAGTTGGGCTCTATGTTCACTGCAATGCTAGGTGATCTGGCTTCTTTCTATGCCACTCTGTTAACATAAATCACCATGGAATGAAAATTTCCCTTCCATGCTACCCCCTGCCACTGCACAGATCCCCAAGTCTGTTCCATAGCTTTCTCCAGCCAACAGATCTGCAAGGGGCAGAGGAGGGAATTAAAGCCATGATGTCTATTCTGTTAGCAGAAGGACACCACTAGATATACCTTATGTATCAATGAAAAGAACAACACCCTCCAGGATCCATACCATGTCTCCTTTCCCCGTGATTTAGAATGAGAAGGGGCTACGTGCTCAGTCCCCCCCATGTAGTCCACACCCCATCCACAGCTTTGAAAAAAGTCACATTGAAAAATTAGTAACATCCCAATGAGCCTTTAAAAAGAGGATAGCAAGGACGGAAGACCATCTGTTTGATAAGAAAAGCACACATAAATTCTACTTCTCTTTAGCTCATATATCATTTTTCTACCTGGATCTAATTATATACCATGTGGTGGCACCTATTATAGTGAAGAAATAGTGTCAATGGTAATATCTTTTTCTTGTGTTTTATACACTGGTAGTTGTCCCAGAACAAGAGACGGGCATATTTGCTCGATGTGATAAGCACAGGGTCAGAGCAGTCACGTAGGGATGTGGGGGTGGGGGGACGATTCGCCCTGGGCAGCAATGTTTCTGGAGTGTCCCGGCCCATAGCCATGTCCCACATGCCCTGGCCACACCCTTGTGCACTGTGGCCACGCCCCCACGCATAGTGGCCACGCCCCTCACTTCATAGCCCCGCCCCTCCTGCCCCCGCCAACACCTTCCAAGCTCTGCCACTGGGTCAGAGGTGGAGAACACATGGCCTTCCAGATGTTAGATTGCAACTTTCATCAGCCCTAGGAACATAGCTAACGGGGATAAATCAGGGGGTTTACAGTTTAATACCTCTAGAGGGTCTAGTCCTGTCCTATGCTTATGACAAATGCAAGCCACTTACTTGTCAAACATTCTGAAGAGATCTGAAAGTTCCTCTTCGGATTTTCCTTTGCTGTCATCTTTCATACACCGGACCATCATAACTAAGAACTCATCAAAATCTACAGTGCCACTCCCTGTTGATGAAAAAAAAAAGGGGGGGAGGGACAACCAAGGACAGCATATCTTTCAGTTTGAACAATTTCCCATAAATATTGCTCTTAGATTTTAAAGTGAAAGCCAATTTAACACTTCAAGATAAAAAGAAGCAGCTTCTAAGATGTTAAGATTTGCCTCATAATTGCACAATTATATAAATTGTTATCAGTCACTCATGGTAGTACCCCATCAAAGCCATCCGCAGATATTTTGGTCAAATGTCGCCTCTCACTCACCTGAGTATTCAAAGACTGTTATTTTGGCACAAAAATCTGAAAATCCTACAAATATCATTTCCCATCCTTGGCAACAGAATAGCAAACTAAATAACCCATGTTTAGCTGTCCATCATGATGTACCAGATCTGCTTTAAGTCTGAGCCAACAATCTCAGGAGCCACATTCTGCACATGGTAGGTCCTGTCTTGTGTCTGGCATTTGGAAGCTCTTACGAAGGATGGATAAAAAGCTCCCAGTGAAGGCCTTCCTGTTTGGGAAGATAGTGTTTTGCCCATCCCTTGAATAAGTACATTAGAGAAATTAAGAAATGTGTGTAAGGCAATCTGGTTTAACCCCCCTCTTCCATCCCTCCTTCGCGCTGCTCTCTGCATACATAAAATGTATCACTGTATAAAAACCATCCTTCGCCAATTGTTGATAACCAACCAGAAGAAAAATCTCACCATCTTCATCTACTTCATCAATCATCTCCTGTAGCTCTTCAGGGGTAGGATTCTGCCCCAGCATTCTCATCACCTTTCCCAGCTCTTTTGTGCTGATACATCCATCCTCAGCACCCAGGACAAAGATATCAAAAGCAGCCTTGAATTCTGAAGAGAAGGAGAAAAGAAATCAGTGTATTGTATTTTTTAAATTTAACCCTGAAAAATCTTGAAAGTTAGACCACAGATTCCAAGCAAGGCAGGTGAAAAATGTCCAGCAGCTTTCTATTCCTTTCTTCAAATTATGTCAAACAGATTGTCTATCCACTATAATTAGGACTGGGCAACCAGAAAAAGCTAAATGAATATGTTTAAACAACAACAACAACAACAACAACAACAACAACAAATGGATTCCATCATTGCATAGATGATTGAAATAATTTGGGAGACCAGAGACTAATAGCCAAAGTTCTTCTGGAGTTTGAAAAGTAACTGTTTGGACTGCAGCTCCCATAATCCCCCAGCCAGCATGGCCATGCTTACTGTGGAATTCTGGGACCTGTTGTCCAAAACACTGGGATTTTACAAGCTCCAGGATTTTCTGTGCTTCTATAATGTCTCAGCACTTGCAAAGCTGGAATAGGGATAAAATATACACAGGACATGATTTATACTTGAATCAAAGTGCTGGAGAGTACCTCAAGGGTCCAAACTTCTGCCAGTTCAAAACCCCACAGCCAAACATCCCTGAGAAACAGCCATCTAAACTCTGTTTAAAAACTTCAAACAAAGGAGAGCCCACCAAATTCCAAGTGATCTACTGCACTGGTAAACTGTTTCTCCCATCCCAGTGGTTCTTCTCAATGTTCCTAACCGTAACAATTTTGGTTTCATTTGGTACATAATTGGGTGAACTTAACTGAAGAGAAATTGAAACACTGTCAGATTTTAATGCTATCCATAGTCTACCGACAGCAACAGTGATACATTCAATTATTTTAATGGTTCTGGACCATACTCAACTTGTTAATTTAAAAAAATTAAATATAATAAAGGGATGTTTGTCCTCTGAGCACTGATAAAATAGATCACCAGATTTGTCCCTTCTCCTTGCCTAGAATGCTATATTCCTGTGTATGGAGTGGAGACTTAAAGCTCAAAATGATCTATAAAAAAGACCAAAATATTCTGCTTTAAGCAGAAAGCATGAAAATCAAACATCCTGATAAATATTATGGTATGATTCCAGCCTTAAATCTTTTCCTAGATTGAACTAACAGGGCAATAGTCATTGAAGAGCCTGTTGTGCATCCCACCACACTGAGAAACACAATAAGTTGCAGCACAAAACACCCTTTTCACTAGTGACACCCAGATTGCAGAACTTGTTCCCTAAAAAGAGCCATTTGATTTTCACTCTTTTAACCTTCTGTGGAGCTGCCCAGGCATTTTTATTTTACCAGCAGTTTAAACATGGGTTAAATGTTTAGCTTCTTGTTTTTTATGCTGAAGTGCTCTGTGTGAAATTGATTTTAACAATTTCAGTGGTTTCAGGCTGTTCAGGTATCAGGATTGAACTTATTCGATAAAGAAAAGCAGGGCATACATTTCTGCTGAAACAAAATATATCCTGTTTTGCATACTGATTCAGAATTTTTCCAATGGCTCTCATTTGGTAATCATTTGAATTTCTTTCCCAGTTCAAGCTGACAATAGGTGAAGCTACCCCTTTGTGAAATAAGTGGCTTGGCATAACATTTACGCACCATTTTTCTGTTCTTCAGTCAACTGCTCAACCTGTTATTAAAATAAAAACCCAATTTAGTATTTATTCACCATGCAATATACATATAATTACCTGGAGACACAGGTTGGCATCCTATTATTCAGTCTCACCATGACAGTTTGCCATCATCTCTTACAAAGGTACCAAAGGCTGATTCATACCCTTTATTTGCTGTGTGCTGAACTTTCATACTTAAATGCACTTTGGTTGATTTTAATTTTGGATTTTCTAGAGTGGTGAAATTTAATGATATCCATCCATTCATACAAACTGTGAATTCTTTGGCTTAACATGACAAAATCCTTTACCAAGGCAATTCATGCTGACATTACCACGTAACAAGCAGTTGCACCCTGATATATTCAGGTTTTAGAACATCTTTGCATTATGTTTCTTTTTCCGGACTGAAAAAAAAGGCTACAGTTGAATTTAAAAGAATAGACTATAAGAAATTATGCCAGAAGTGATGATGCTCACATTAAAGGAAGGCCAAAGCAGGGAACCACATTACATGACCAAGAATGTATGTATGTATGTATAAATAAATAACCAACCAACCAATGGAAACAATTGAAGAACTATATAAAAGAATGAAAGGATTACATATTCATTTAAGGAAGAACCATTTGAAGATGAATGTACCATTTTAGAAAATGATGTGGAAGATGCACTTGGGAGAAATAAATCACCAGGAACAGATGGCATACCAATAGAGCTGCTTCAGGTTACACAGATAGAATCTACTGTAGCACTCAAATACACAGACATGTTTGTCTGGATCAGTATCCCCAAGCAGCATCATACTACTTGCCAATAATTCCTTCTACCATTCATACGTTTACCTACTCATCTTGTCTTTAGGCAGCATGTATCTTCCTGCTTTTGTCCCCCAACAACCATCGTTAAAACTGAACCTGTCATCTCATCACTATACCCACAAGTTTTACATTTCTATTGCTATTCACACACGCAACTTGCTCATTCATAGCTATAAAGGTCTGCTCCAAGGCACTTCACTCCATGCATTTGATGAAGTAGATGTAAGTCCATGAAAGCTGATGCTGACAACTTCTTTCTCTCAGTTAGTCTCAGTTGCATAGAATCTATTCTAGTTCTAACTGAAATTCAGTCAACAAATATGGAAAACAACACAATGGCCCATCAATTGGAAATGTTCAATATACATTTCAGTCCCCAAGAAAGGGGACACCAAGGATTGCAGTAACCACGAGACCGTTGCATTAACTTCCCAAACAAACAAAATCATGTTCCTAATTCTACAACAAAGACTTTTACCATATAAAGACTTTTACCATGTCCAAGCTGGGATCAGGAAAGAAAGAAGCACTAGGGATCATATTGCATATATTTGTTGGATAATGGAGCACACCAGAGAATTTCAGAAGAAAATCAACCTGTGTTTTATGGATTATAGCAAAGTTTTTGACTGTGTAGATCATGAAAAGCTATAGATTTCTCTTAAAGAAATGGGTGTGCTGGAACGTTTGATTGTCCTGATGTGTAACTTGTACTCAGGACAACAGGCTACCATCAGGACAGAATATGAAGAAAAGGAATGATTTCCAATTGGTTAGGCTGCATTTTATCACTCTATTTAACTTGTATGCTGAACATATAATACGTAAAGCAGGATTAAACTCAGAGGAAAGAGGCATAAAAAATGAAAGAAGGAACATCAACAATTTAAGATGTACAGAGGACATCATACTACTAGCAGAAAATAGCAAAGACTTCGAACAATTCTTGAAGAAACTCAAGACAGAAAGTGCAAAAGCAGGTTTACAACTGAACTTTAAGAAAACCAAAATAATAACCACAGACGATATACATAACTTTTATGTAGATAACGAAGACATTGAAATGGTTCAAGTTTTTTCATACCTTGGCTCAGCCATTAATCAGAATGGGGACTGCAGTCAAGAAATCAGAAGAGGACTAGGGTCCTTTTCGCATGGCATTTGCCATGAGAAAGGGCGCCTGGAGCGTTGCGTGATTGTGAGGAATGATCCACATGATGAGCTCACAATCGCCCAATGCTCCAGGGCCTGGCAGGCACCACTCGTGCACTTTTTCATTTTCAGCTTTCAGCTGAAAATGGTGCACGATCATGCATTGCTCCAGGGCCCCACACGCACTTGCCGTGCGTGCAGAGCCTCCAGAGCCACAGCGGTCGTGCTTCCTGCCCCAGCACAGCCGGGGAAACTCCCAGGCTGCAGAAGGAAGGAAAAGGCAGGGCTCTCGCGCTACCTGCTTGGGAGCAGGCAGCTCGTGCAGAGCTGAAGCAGCAGGGACACGAGAGCCTCTCGCTGGAGGCTGCTCATGTGATCCCCGCACCCCAGCGCCGAAAAAAAGGTAAGGTGCAGAAAGGGCCTAGGATTTGGAAAGGCAGCTAGGAAGAAACTAGCCAAGATATTGAAGTGTAAAGATATATCACTGAACACTAAACTTAAGATTGTCGGTTGTATTTCCAGTTTCTATGTATGGTTGTGAAAGCTGGACAGTGAAGAAAGCTGATAGGAAGAAAATCAACTCATTTGAAGTCTGGCTCTGGAGAAGACAAGAAGATATCATGGACCACTAAAAGGGTTAATGAATGGGTCATAGAACAAATCAAGCCTGAACTCTCTCCAGAAGCCAAGATGAGTAAACTGAGACTGTCGTACTTTGGACATATCATGAGAAGACGTGACTCACTAAAAAAGGCAGTAAGGTTTGGTAAGGTAGAAGGCAGGATGAAAAGAGGAAGATTACATTACAGATGGACAGTCTCAATCAAGGCAGCCACAGCCCTGAGTATGAAAGACCTAAGCAAGGCAGTAGATGATGGAGTAACTTAGAGGTCCCTCATTCATAGAGTCATCATAAGTCGAAGTTGACTTGACAGCAGTTAACAACAATGAAACAAAGGAACAAAAACCTCTGTTTACTTGCGAATCTTGCTAGTTTAATTATGGTGCAATTATTCTGGAAGATCTTTATTTTATTATCTACAAGAAAAGGGAAAGTTTGGCTTTCCTGATCTTTTGAACTTAAATTCCCAAAAGACTTAGTCAACGTGGGCAGCTGGAAAGAATTTTGAGCGTTTTATTCTTGACTCTGAAAGGCTAAAGTTCCTCCAGTCCTGATTCAGAAATCTCCTTACATTTTTTAAAAGAGATATTGGTGATCCATTTATAAAAGCAGCAGGCCTCTTACATAATTGGAGATGATGCTTTAAACTTCATCCTCACTTTTCTTCTTTAAACTGAAGCAGTTTTCTGTTAGTAACAGTACTTCCTAATCCTAATTTCTGATTTTTCAAAAAACTTTTTATTCATTTATTTATATATGTACAAATTACATCTCAATCTCATAAATTTATGGGTTTCTAATCACAAATTATATTCAGGTCCATGTTCAGTTCCATGAGGTGCAAATTGGGTAAGCAATGTGTATCGTATGAATTTCTCACCCGTTCCCTGATCCTTCATAGCACCCTCCTCTTCCTTGGTACCTAGTGCAATGTTAGGATTGAGACATAATGCCCCCTTCTCTTCAGGATCTACATCTGACTTGCTGGAGGGAGCCAAGACTATACTTGATATCTAGTAAAGCTTTTCATATTTCTTTATGAATAAGTTTACTGAGATCTACCTATATCTCCATAACTGGCATACCCGTCTGAAGAATCTTCTTTGGAGGAAAACCTCCCTCCACAGCCTCAAACACCACAGAAAAGGAGCCTGTGTTCAGGGACAGTGCAGCACATGAGGGCATCCTGGGCCCTCAGGGAGAGGGCAGTTCAACCAGTTCCTCAAGAGAAAAATAGCCCCTCCACTGAATTGGACCCAAAAGTTGCCCTTCAGTCTCAATGAACACAGATACCTCAAACTGCAGGCTGAGTCATCAGATACAAAACTGGCCACCTGCAGGATGAAGACTCCTCATGTATAAAGGAAGTTCCAGAGCCAAATGCCATAGAGCACCAGGAACTGCTTTTGTCTATATTGTTTTTGTCATAGTCCCATCTCAGGAAAACACAACCCTAAAAATCAGTTGACTCTTTTTACACCCTTCGTCTCAGCATCGTCAAGGCTTACCTTTCTGCTCTGTTTCTACTTATCTTGATACTTTTCTGCTGAAAGTTGCAGTCTTAACAACATCTGGTGGAGAGTGTGACTCCCAATCTTAATTTAGAAAGTCTGCCAAAAGCATTCCTTCTCAAGTCTTTAACCTGGCTTTCCAACCCAAAGTTTCCAATCCTTGGAAAGCTCTCCACCTTTCTTCCCTGTCTACTTCTTCACTTTCATCTTTTCTTCTTTTTTAAATTATTTTTATGACAGATATGAGACAGAAGAAAATACAATTCTTCCCAAATGTTAAAATATTTACATCTTAGTATCTATTAGAAGAGGGAAAAGTTATAGTACAATCATGAATAAAAAAGAACAGAAGACCTATGAAAGAAAAATCTATCAAGAGCAGAAAAGAGAATACAAAATTTAGTAAACAAAATAATAAAAATGATTCCCTTCCCAAGCAGTAATAAGCACTTTCTAATAGGTATTTTTTCCTGTTACATAAATAAGTTTACCGATATCTCTACGGCTGACACTTTCATCTTAAATTAAATAAAGATAATTTTCCTAAATTGGATTCTGGACTTAGACCTTCACCTTCGTCTTTTGAAATCATTTTCATTCTTTCTCTTTTCCATAATACCATAGACTGAGGTTATCCAATGAAATTGATTAGCTGTAGAATGAGGACAAATGAAATACAGTAGTTCTTCAGGCAGCACAGTTATTGATGGAATCTGATGCCACAAGACATGGATATGTCCAGTGACCACTAATGTAGATGATTTCAAAATGGATTGGACAAATTCAAAGGGAATATAAATCTGTCAGCAACTTCTGCTGCCTAAGGCAATTGATGGTATTTCTTTCTCTTCCACAACTGGAAACTGCCAAGGCCAGAGGATGAATCTTACTTCAGCAGGGCAACATGTACCATTACACCTGAGGGTAACATGCTGGAATAGAAAATACAGACACATTCAGCACATTCAGTTCTGTTCCCTAACAGAGGGCAATGATCACGGCGCTCAGGCAGAACAGCCAGGGGCCTGTCGCTGCTTTCCTCACACACACCACCAAGCACTCTGCCCAATGAGAAGAACAGTTCTGTGGTGGCTGTCAGTCATGATGGATATGCAAAAGTTCCAGACTTAAAAGGCAATATTCCAAAACCCTGAGAGAGCACTGTTGCCTTCAACGTGTTCAGAGGAGGGCGACCAAAATGGTGAAGGGTCTGGAAGCCATGCTCTATGAAGAACGGCTTAGGGAGCTGGGTATGTTTAGTCTGCAGAAGAGAAGGTTAAGAGGGGACGTGATAGCCATGTTCAAATATTTGAAGGGATGTCATGTTGAGGAGGGAGTGGGCTTGTTTTCTGCTGCTCCAGAGACTAGGACAAGGAGCAACGGATTCAAGCTGCAGGAAAGGAGATTCCACTTGAACCTCAGGAAGAACTTCCTAACAGTCAGAGCCGTCTGACAGTGGAATATGCTGCCTTGGAGTCTGGTGGAGTCTCCTTCTTTGGAGGTTTTTAAGCAGAGGCTGGATGGCCATCTGTTGGTAATGCTTTGATGGGTGTTCCTGCATAGCAGGGGGTTGGACTTGATGGCCCCTGGGGTCTCTTCCAACACTATGATTCTATGATACTCTGCCTGAGGGCTTTCCATGGGCCTCTAGTTCGCTGCTAGGTAGAAAAAAGATGCTACGTGAGATGGGCCCCTATCTGGTTCAGCAAGCTTCTCCTTATTTTCTTGTACAGTTTTACATTCTGCTCCTCAAATATTCATAATCCGTTGTTCAGTGACTACATTGTCCCCTTCACCATTTCCTTTCTAGGAATTTTACCTGTGCTGTTCTCTGTGTTCAAAACAGCCATCTTTTTCTCTACTTTCCATTCTCTCCAAGTCCTTCTTCGGTACCTATTCCTGAAACTAATCTTCCCTAGCCTTTGCATTGCTCTATTGCTACTTGACTCTTCCATAACCTCCAACATTTCGCAGATGAAAATGAGACAGGTGGCTGAGCCACATCGGAGTATAGTCAAAATGTTATGGAAAAGCAGCAAGAAGGCAAAAGTTAAAGCAGAAGAATCCATAAAACAACTATAAGCAGAGAAAACCTGGGATTTCTGTGCTGAGTTTGGGAGGGCAAGACTCCTTCTTTTCTCCCTCCTGATGAGTTGAGCGGAAATTACTTTTGCACTTCCAAATCAGTTTGCAGCAACTGAAGTAAGCTGAAGACAAATGGAGAAACTGGGAGGAGGAGTTATTGGGACATTTTCAAAGCAGCTGAGAAAGTGGCACTTTCTCACAGGATTAACTGGGGCTGTCCCTGCCAAACCAGGACAGCTGGAAGGTATGCTCTTCATCTGAACAAATTTTATTTATTTATTTAGTTATTCATTCATACATATATTTCCTACCCACCTCTCCCTAAAGCTCAAGATGGGGTACGACATAGACTAAAATACAGCGAAAGACATACAAAATCATTTAAAATACCAATGTAAAATTCATAGTTAAAAATTGATTGGGGAAGTCTGCCAGAAGAGATAGGTCTTTAATACTTTTTAAAATTCAGACAGCATGTTTAGCTGTCACGTCTTTTCCAGCAGGTCATTCCACAGTCTATAGAGGCCCTGACAAAAAGGTCCTCTGGGTGACCGTTGCCAGTCTAGTCCTGGCTGGTTTAAGTAAATGGCCCCTAAAGGACCTGAGTGTGTGGGGTGGACTGCATGGGAGGAGGTGATCCTGCAGGTAACTTGGACCTAAACCATATAGGGCTTTAAAGGTAATAATCAATATTTTGTACTTTGCCCAGAAACTAATTGGTAGCCAGTGGAGTGATTTTAATATTCGTGTGATATGCTCACTCTCAATGTACTTGTAACCAGTCTGGCTGCCATATGTTGGACCAACTGGAGTTTCTGAAGGTAGCCCAATGTACAGCACATTGCAGATGTCCAACCTTGAGGTCACCAGCATGTGCAACACCATCTTTAGGTCTTCCAGTTCTTGGAAGAGGCACAGTTACCGTATCAGTTAGCATATCAGCCAAAGTTGCTAATAAGCACTCCTGACCATCGCATCTACCTGAGCTGACATCTAGAGAGACAGATCCAGGAGCACTCCCAAGTTTGACCCCATCCAGAACTGGTTTTGACATACTTGCAATCCCAGATTAGGACCCTTAAGCACCTCGGTCTTGTCTGGATTCAGTTTCAATTTGTTTTATCTCATTCAGCCCATTTCCTCCCCCAAGCAGCAGCAGCAGCAGCAGCAGCAGCAGCAGCAGCAGCATCTTTATCCCATTTTTCTCCCCGAGGGGACTCAAAGCAGCTTACAGCCATTAAAAGAAACATAATTAAAAACTGTGATATACAAAAGTTAAAAATTAAACCACAATAATAATTAAATCATGTTAAAATACATATAAAAACAGTATTAAAATATCAATTAAATAACAATTAAAATGACCAGCACTGATAGAAATTACATATAAAATGCCTGTTGGAAGGGGAATGTTTTTAACTGTTTCCTGAAGGTAGGCAGGGAGGGTGCCAGTCTAACCTCTTTGGGTAGGGAGTTTCAGAGCCTGAGAGCAGCCACTGAGAAGGCCCTCTCCCGTGTTCCCACTAAATGCACCTGTCAGGGTGGTGGGATTGAGAGAAGGGCCTCAGAGGAGACATACTATCTTTAACTGAGACTGCTTTTGAAGGCATGGCGAAACATATTTGAGTGTCATCAGTGTACCGATAGCACCCTGCCCCATGCCTCCAGATGAACTCTCCCAATAGTTTTATGTAGATGTTAAAAAGCATTGAGGATAGAATGGCACTTTGTGGTATGCTATGTAATGTTTTTTTGAGGAGAAGCTATTCCCAAGCACCACCATCTGGAACCTGCCTGAGAGGTAAGACTGGAACCACTGCAACACAGTGCCTTTAATTCCCACCTACCCTGCCCCTAGGCATTCCAGAAGAATACCATGGTCAATGGTATCAAACTCTACTGAAAGGTCTCAAAGCACCAATAAGGACACATCCGCTAAGGCTACCATAGCAGTTTCAACTCCATATACTGATCTGAAGCCAGTTTGAAATGGGTCAAGGAAGTGTGTCTCATCCAAGACCACCTGAAATTGGAAGGTAACTGCCCTCTCCATCACCTTGCCTTCCCAAAAATATTGAATATCCCTCTGAATTTTCCTATTTCTGGGAAATGACCATACAACTCTGTATTCTGTACAGTCCCTTGCATATGGCTGACTTGAAATACTGGAAAATATGTCTCTAAAATTAGCAGTTTTCCTGTTACTTTATTTGGAAATGAACGAGTTTTATGACCCCATTGTTTCTTATTTCTGATCAGCAGAAATACTAGCATGTGTTCTGTTTGGATCACCTCTTCAGAATAAGCTGACACTCACAGATAACTCTTGTATGAAATCTTTTGCCCCATCCAGTTGTTTGTGGAGCCAGAACAGCCTTATGGAAGTAATCAGTCTTACTA
Organism: Cyclura pinguis; assembly: GCA_030412105.1. Classification (NCBI taxonomy): domain Eukaryota; kingdom Metazoa; phylum Chordata; class Lepidosauria; order Squamata; family Iguanidae; genus Cyclura; species Cyclura pinguis. Next base: position 92,206,450 of record CM059600.1, on the reverse strand, counting down.
AGCTAGCAAGCTAGCAATCCATTTCAAAAGAATGGGAAGGCTTCAGAGAATAAGGACAGACGAAGTGAGAATGTCTATATTGGAAACAGATAACAATAGCAGCAAAACCTGTGCTCATAATTTTGTAGTGAAATTCGAATCCACTTATCTAAGCCACTGTGATGGAAGTGGAGCAGCTGTGAGATGTTCTTTCATTGTAAGAGCAAAAAACAAAACAAAACAAAACCCAAAAAACAAGCCTTCAGCAATCCAGGATAGCTAGAGACTCTGAAGGCAGCAAACAAATGCTTCTTGTCACTTCTGCATGTGGCCCACATAACTTGACTATTTTGGCATGCTGGCTATTTTTATGTACTAGTGAGTGACTGGGGTGCTGGTAAGAAAGATAACACGCCTGATTGTTCCCCAAACTGGATTGACATGGGTATCTATCCCTGGAGACTTTTATCTATACACACATCCTTGGCAATTTTCTCTGTACTAGCATCGGGAAACTGTTCTAAATTTAGCTCTTTGTATAAGATGCAAGTGGGCAAGGTGAGAAATCCACTGGATTCCTCTGGTCCACATGAGCAGTTGTATTTAGAAACGATTGGCTATGTCATTCAGGACACATTTAAATGTGTAATCAACTTTACAGTAAAAAGGAATGCATAACATAGTGTTCTTTCTTCTCAGGCTAAGCTCTCTATTATTGCCTTTTAATTCAGAGTCATTGACAAGTCTATTATACTTGGAAAAGAGAGACCTCGTTTGAAATCCTCCTTTGGCTATGAACCTTGTTGGGTGACCTTTGCCAAGCCACATCAATCAGCCAAGCCTAGCTGACAAGACTGTTGTGAAGGTCAAATGGAGTAAGTACCCTCCGGTTCTTGGGGAATGCATGGAGTATGAATATTGTAAAATAGTTTAAAATGTATAAGGCTTCGCTCTCGGCTAAAGCAAAGCACAAGGTGGGGGGGGCAACTGTGGAGAGGTCAAGGGACAATTTCCGTCTGACACTTCACTTCATATCTTCTTTCTCAGCCATATCCTGGGCCAAGCAGGAGGGACATTAAGCGACTTCCAGTTGCCATTTTGGCTAGGATGCTGCTGGAAAAGGAGGTATTGTGGGAGTTCTGGGAGAAATGCATGTGAGGGAGAGTGTCGTGCCTTTATGTGAATTTGGGGTGGTTGGTGCAGTTTTCAAGAAAAACTCACATAAAAAATTAAAAATAATTACCAGCAAAACTTTTGGAGGGATTGACAGAGGATTTTGGGGCCACACAGGGCAAACAGGTTGCACTTTCTCTACCTCAGCATGACATTTTATGACAAGAAGGACAATGCAAGAATTTTGCTTCTGATATCACTGGAAGGAACACAATTCCCTTCATGGCTTTAATTCTCATCCTGGAATACTGGAAGGATGACCTAAATACCCTAAAGGTACCACATCCCATCTGATCTTGAAAGCTAAGCAAGGTCAGCCCTGATTAGTACTTAGATGGGATTCTGCCAATGAATACCAGATGCTTTCAAAAAAAGAAACTAGTAAAACCACCTCTGAGTATTCCTTGCCTTACAGAGAGGAGACCGAGATGGCTTCCCTTAGAAGGGAGTCCCACAGACTAGGAGTAGCTATAAAAGTGTCTTTGTCTCATATTCCCAATAGTCACGTCTTTGAGACATAGGAAGAACAAAAGGAAATCTTTCTCAAATTTCTCAAAGCCCAGACAAACTAGTACGGTCCTTCAGATAGACTGGACCAAAGCTGTGTTTTTATTTGCAAGTCAGCAAACAGCCTATTATGGATTGAGTCTGCTGCACGCAGGTAAGGGATGTAGGGTTTTAAACTTTCTACCCCTAAATTTGACCCTCTCCAGTTGTGGGGTCTAAAATAAGAAGAAAAATCCCCTTCTCTGGCTATGTAAATGAATACATGGAGAATCATACCGCTGAGTTATAAGACATTGTCTTGGATATTTCGAATATTCAAAAAGGAATCTTCCATTATTTAAACTACTGTGTGTCCACAGCTCAAACATTACTTTGCTTTGGTGGATTATTTACAACACATATCAGATGTTTAAATCTGCTTCTGGGAGCTCAGCCCTCACTCTGTTATGCAGAAATCATTCTTCTCCCATCTGTCTTACTAAGGTTTCTCAATAATAGACTTAACCACAAAAGAACCTAAACTTGATTAGTCTATAAAAATAGCTTGGATTGTTCCTCATTCCACAATTAAATGACTGGTTTATATTACTACCATACATTTCTGCAATAATTCCTTTTACCTGCTTTCTAAACCAAATTCAATTTAGTCTAAATCTTCTAAAGTTTTAGCAATTGGGATTATTTGAAGTCCTTTCCTTTTCAGTACGTACATACTGAATAGGTAACTTTATAACATAATGAATTTCTTACTTTATAACTGACTTTTTTTGGGGGGTAAAGTAATCGTGATTGAAAAGCCATGGACACACAACAACAGTACTGTTTCTTTGATAATTATTCATTAGAGTTATAAGAAGGGTAAATTGTAGATTGAGTCCAGAAAATGTTTTCCATCTTCCTAGGGTAACCTCTGAAATATTGTTCATTAACAATATTTAATGAATAATTGGCCACAATAATACAAATGCAGTATAGATTTAAGAGCTAATTCCTATGGAGAATAAAGCAAACTTAAATTTATCAAAGCAAAAAGTTTAAGCATATTTATCTCTGTATAGCAATACACAAACCTGAAGTTTATTTATTTGTTTTGTGTAATGTTTATTACAAATATTTAATGAAATATTATAAAAAAAACACAAGACAGTAGGACTTCAGTAAAGTAACCAAGCAACATATTTATACAAGAGATTGCTTATACTGTATAAGAAATCTCTGCACCAAATGATAAAACCTGTCGAAGGTTCTATGTCACTACATTTAACAAACATAATGTGTTATCATCATTAAATAACATTTATGGCATCAGACTGAACATTAATACTTACTGCTCCTCATTATGGGGCTGAGAACTCAATCCTACGCATGCTTAGTTAGAACTAAGTCCCAGCCTCAGTTTTTTTTTTAACCATTATGTACAAAAATCTTACTTACTGCTGCTTTATAAATATCATCCATAATTAATTATTATTGGTCACGAAGTCTCAGGAGCTGGGCTTAGATGACAAACTGTACAGAGAAAAATTCCTAGCCTCTGCCAGCTTTCTCTCCCTGGAACCTCTGCTTATATAGCAGGCTGTCAGCCCTAAATGTGTCCATCAGGAATGGCTGATCGCTGCTCAGCACAGCTTACAGACACCCACAAAAGGCCATGCTATCCATTCCAAGCATTACTGTTCACCCTGTCTTGAGGGGAGGTATGCAAAGTTTGTTACAGCTGACATTTCTAAAGCCAGATCCTGATCCACTGATAGCTTTGTTTTGTTTTTACTTCAGTGGATGCAGAACTGAAGGAGAACCTGATCCTTACTACACTGATGCTTATTTCAGGAATCAGATGGCATATGGGTAGAATTTTGGATTTTATGGTCCACATCTGCTGCCTGTGGGCTTGAGTTCTGCTGTTCCCATCACCCATCCAGATGACTAAGTGGAGTGGCAGCAAAAACAGTGCATGAGGTGAAGCATGCACAGCTGATTTTTGACCATCAGAAATTTCAAAATGCCCTACTGGAAGAACTGTAATTTTTAAGGAGCACTTTTCAATATTCCACATATGTACCACAGAGCCAAGGACAGGGACATAGGCCTATGCTTTGAGCCATGATCTCTGAAGCAGCTAAGAGACAGATTTATTGCACAGTCCCCCATGCAATAGAATTACCTCAGACCGCTTTTAGAGGATTGTTTGTTGAATTCAGCATCTCAGTGGAAGAGCTAATTCTTCAGGAAGAAGAAGAGCAGGAGCCTGGAAATTCTTCCAGACATGCATTTTGAAGTGATGTCTTCATATGGAGGGCAGCTAACATCTGATTATCTAAATGTCTGAACTTATTCTTGCTGTCTTTTCTGCAAGCATCATCACAAGGTGGCTAAACTAATGTCCTTGTTAAAACAATGTGCACTCTCATATACTTTTGCATCATTCAGAGAGAGACATTCTTACTGAAAGTATGCTCCATGTTACAAAAAAAGAATTTCTCTCTCTTCATTGATTCAGAGCTCCCTCCTCTGTCCAACTGAGTTGCACACAACTTGGGAAAGCTTGCCAAATTATAACAAGGTCAGTCAGAAAGCAATTTTGTAGAATTTATGTGCGGCTTTAAAATAAGCATATGTACATGCCAGCAATCAGGAAATTTTTACCTTCCTTTATGCTTTCAATGTGATAGAAAGATCTGGTATTCTATATTCTTCTTCCTCTGCACCTAAAAAATATAAATACAATAAATAAATATGAATAAATAAATATCCCTTCAGGGCTCACCCTGGTTTTAATTCTTACATTTTTGCATTCTCTCCCCTGCCTCTTTTCTTCTTACTTTTTGGGTATTATAATCCATTTTAAAAGTGTTCTGATGTTTCATACTCTAACAGGCCAATCCTGTATTATGGGGGGGGGGGGGGAATCCCACAATGGGCAGGATAGCAGTAGTATGCTGTTTTGTCAGTTACACATCACTAGTAGAACTGGTGCAGCATAAGCAGCTATATAGCTCAAAGATGATAGAAAAGAAATACAGGAGGATATTAATACTAGAGCAGATATTTTAACTGCTTTTTTTAAATCCTAGATAACAACAGCAAGTGCTTCCTCCCTGTGGCAACAAAACATTGTGCACAAGAATCAAGAGTCCGTGGTCTGAGAGCACTGGTCTTGCACAATAGAAGGCTCTACACAGCATCAGGAACAGGAAGCAAGGCAGATTTATGATTCATCTTAAGGCTAAGAGCAGTGGTAGATGGTGGCGTTCATGTCAGTGGGCATATCTAGATTAGGTTTGGGGGTTCGATTCAGCATCTTGAATAGCACCTTTAAGGTTCAGTCCAAAATCTAGAACAAATTCACAATGCCATGGACTTTGAGGCCATGAGCCACTCTGATGGACAGACAGTCTATATGGGACTCCTGGCCATCCTATGTCATGGCCATCACAGAGAGGTTACTGTTTGCTTGTCTTGATCCAGCAAAGTCAGAGAAAGGGAGAGGTGCACTGAATGGGCAGGTTATTACAGGGAGCTCTAGAGCCAATAGGCAGGGCCACCTTATCCATTAGGCAACTTTGGTACACTACCTAAGGCTTATGGAATTTTTAGAGCTTACAAAAACCAGATTTTAGGGCCTGTGAGAATGGTGAGGTGAAGAGCTGAATAGAAGAGTGCCTAGGGCTTATGTAAACCTTAATGTGGTCCTGGTCACAAGTAGGATTCTACGAGCATGAGGATACTTCTTAGACTATCATCAACCATCAGACCACAAGCCCACCTAAAATGTTAAAATCCTATGGATAAAGGCTCTCTTGCAGAATCTGCAGCAGAAGCACTCAACCTACGTGCTGCCAGTGAAGGAAGCGTGGGCAATAAACATCATTTGTCACACACTGCTGGGAAACAGCAACATGAGGTGCATGAATGGCAAGAGGACCACAGCTTGAAGCAGCAGAAAGGGACAATGAACTATGCTTGGCACTTCAGCCAGGATTTCACTGGGTTTCACCACAATCATGGAACAAAAGGGACAGGCGAAGGGACAAAAAAGGAAAAACAGGCTGTCACCAACTGAGCGCCAACACTCAACCAACAGTCACGATCTAGAGTATCTTCTAGTAGCAGGTGATGATGGTGGTCATTATGGTCATGATAATCTTTATTTATACCCAACCTTCTCCCCAAGACTGGGACCTGAAGGGAATGTGTTTTTACCATATATCAAAGGAGTCACTGACCGAATAGGGAAACTCATGAAGAAACAACCTCCGAACAATTTAGAGACCAACCAGGAAAATTCAGCAACTGCTTCGCTCAGCAAAGGACAAGAGGGATCCCCTAACTTCTGCAGGAGTTTACCGCATACCGTGGAGCTCTGGTCAGGTCTACATAGGGACCACAAAACGCAGCATCCAAACACGAATCAAAGAACATGATCCAGCCAGAAAAGTCAGCAGTAGCAGAACACACTATAAACCAACCGGGACACAGAATGTTATTTGAAAGCACAGAAATTCTGGACCATTCTAACAACTACCAGGTCAGGCTACACAGAGAGGCCACTGAAATCCACAAACACTTGGATAATTTTAACAGGAAAGAGGAGACTTGGAAGGTCAACAAAATTTGGCTGCCAGTATTGAAAAACACCAAAATCAAAACACAAAAGATACTAACGAGCCCTAACAAGCCCCACCTGGGCTCAGGAAGTCTCCCTCCAGGAACAAGTATTCAATACACACAATAGGACTATTATGCTAATTGCTCCCTCCCCTCTGGAGGAGGAGACTGGCATATATATTGTCCACTCCACTTCCAATTCACCATTCCTCTGAAGATGCCAGCCACCGATGCAGGCGAAACGTCAGGAGAAAATACAACCAGAACATGGTCTCAAAGCCCGAAAAACCCACAAGAACCAATGGATTCTGGCCGTGAAAGCCTTCGACTCTACAAATGAAAAAGTAGTTTTAAAAAACAGCTTAAAATAATACAGCATCCTCTGACAAGCTTTTTCTTTAAAAATCTTTACTTCTAAAAGCCTATTGGAATTTTTATTAAAAAAAATTTATCTTCACTTGCTGCTAGAAGTATGTTAAGGAAGAGGCCATTCTTGCCTTCCTAAGAAGGCAGTTCCTGAGCTACTGACAAAGCTCCATTTTGAGTCCTCATCTGTGAAAACTGTGGAACTTAAAGAAGGCCCCCTCCTGAGGATCTCAGGGTTTTGGCAGGATGTTATGGGGAGATGATAGTGAATCACCATAGTTCTCCCTTGTAGCTCTTGTGTCTTTGAATAATGCCTGGCTAGTGTGGTGGAGATTGTAGAGGCAGAAACAACTTTTCAGACATGGTATCTTTTTTGAACAATACATCCATTGCCTTAATAATACTTTCAATGAATAAAGCTCAATACACCTGCTTCAAAAGTGAATCCTATTCTGAATTCTGTAGTACCAACTAGAGTAGACCCACTGTGTTGAATCTCCACGTAGGTCAGTCTTATTGATTCAAAGGGTTTGCTCTTGTTGGGACTAAGATGATTTACATCTTTGGTTCTATAGCTAGATAAATACGGTGAGCATTCCCTGTGTCTCATCCCTTGCGTGTATTGAAGTAAATAATAAGGTATAAAGCATAACATTTGACAGCAGCCACCTTGAAATGGGCCCATTGTTCTGGTATTTATCTTAAAAATTATCCCTATCTTTGATTTCTGTCTTCTCTCTATAGTCTTGAATTTCTGTTGTTCTCTTTTCAGTAACACATTACCTTTTTCCAGTTCATTCTATTTCCTAAATCAATATTTCTGAAATTAGTCATATTTCAACTGAATTAGTTGGATTTCCAAAGTTGGCATAACTTCTCTCTCCATTTTAGTTCATAATGATAGGTGAGAAACATCTTGCCTGTTCTAACCTGTCTGTTCCCAAGCAAGGGACAAGATTGGAACGAGGCTCTTCTGGTGCTTCCTTTATAGCAGAGATGGGCAAAGAGCGGTCTGCAGCCTTCATCCAGCCCCCTGGGTGTTTTGTGGCATCGAGCCCCCCCCCAGGTCAAAAAACAATTTTTCTTAGAGGAAAAAGCTCCAAAAATGCCTTCTAGAGAGTCTGCAGGGGACATACAAGAATTTGGGAGTTCCTTGGGCCACTTTAAGCTCAGGAGAAGCCTTTTTCGAGATAGAAGTTGAACAGGAAGTGATTGCCATTCACATCCTGCTGTTAAGAAAAGGCCATTCCTGAGCCTAAAATGGCCCCAGAAGGCCCTAAAACATGCCCTCCATATCCTCTGCAGGGTGTTTGAAAGCATTTTGGGACAAAATTGATGTTTTTGTGGGAGCAGGTGCAGTGGAATTGGTGCAGCCCTCCAATGTGTCCTGGGGGTTGCCTCACCTTCCAGTTTCCTGCCCCTGCCCTATGCAGTTAGAGAGGTTTACTGAATCTAAGATATTGACTGCATTCCCCAAGCAGTTTATGTTTTTCCCCCATGGTAGAGATAAAACGTTGAAGGCCATGACTTCAACAGAACCAGTTCCCAGAAAAATGTGCACACTAGGACTGCAGCCTAAGAAAGTCAGCCACTCTCTCCCAGACCCCTTGCTAACCTCTATTTCAATATTAACACCAGAAGAGATTATATCGTTGTCATTGAGCACTATTTTTTTCCTTAAGCTGCAAAGAATGTTTGAAGCTATCGCATTTTATTTTATTTTATTTTTAAATAAATAAGAAAAGTGACATTCATACAAAATAACATCACGGCACTTCAGACTTTGGTTGGAAAAAAAATGAAATGCGTCGCAAGACTGACGTTCATAATATTATGCGCAGTGCCAGGAAGAGAGACAACGGGCCTTTCTGCACTATAGTATTATACCACTATCATTTCACTTTCAACCTCCTGTGGAATTCTGGGGTTTGCAGTTCACTGAGGCCAAATAGCTCCCTGGCTGAGAGTTCCAAATGCCCCTCCCTAAACTGGATGTTGAACGTGGAATAATAGCGAGATAAACAGTGTAGGGCGGAAAGTCCCTGAGTGGGAATTGCAGTTGCGGAACGTAAACAGGAGGGCGCTCAATTCCCTTTCGCGAGCTAGCCGTGGGCACCTGGTTACCGACGACGGGGCACAAGATGCTGGACTAGAGAGACCTTTGACCAGCAGGGCTTTATGTTTTTATCACCTGAGGGATACGAATTCCTGCCTTTACCACTAGCTGTCAATGTTGGGCAGCGGGGGCAGGCTCCCATCCCGCGCTCGGGGAGCAGAGCGGCGGCGCATTTTCCAGGGTTCCTCCATTATCTCTCCTGTGCCTCATTTTTTTCCAGGGGTCGCTTCCACCCGGCTATCGGCGAGGGGAGCTGAACGGGGTGCGAAGGGACCCAGAAGTCGGACTGCCACGATCAGTCAGTAGCCAGAACAACGTCTCCCCCCTCCCAATTTCGATGGTAAGGCCCACGGCCCTGCCCCTGAGCTCCGCCTCCAAGCCCTCGGCCCCGCCCCTCAGGGTCCCGAGGCTTCAGCGTCTCCTTTTCTGCGAGTTGTGACGGCGGGGGCGGTGTCTCCCTCTTCCCTTCCCCTTCCGCGCAGAGACTGACGGCAGCGGCCGGGAGGGCGGAGCGGAATCAAACATGGTGGCGATGACGGCGCTGGCTGAGCTGGCAGGGACTGGTGCGGAGGGAGGCGGCGCAGGAACGGCCACAACAACAACCGCCGCCGCCGCTCACCCCGCGCCCGGAGCTGGCCTGCGAAGAGCGGCCGAGTGAGCGCCCGGACCCTCCCGCCGCGCTTTCTTCACTCCCCCCTCCGTGCCAGCCCTCTTTCTCCGCCGCCGCCCTCCTCTCTTGCTTAGTCTCACCTGTGGTGGTCGCCATGGAGGCGATGGGGGCCGGGGAGGAAGGCGAGGAGCCTCCGAAAGGGGTCCGCATTCTCGGGTCGGAGCTGGTGGAGAACTACACGGTGAGGCGGGGGCCGAAAAGGGCGGCGGCGTTTCCCTGAAGGGAAGAGAGGGCTCTGTTTGTGCGGGGGGGTGGGTCGTGGTCCACTGTGAGGGGGCTCCCCGGAGCGGGGAAAGCACCCTCGGCTTTCTATCCCGGTTATGAGGCAAGAGGGAGAAGCCCTCCGTGTCACGAGGTTGGGGTGGGGCGAGGAAAAAGTGCTTGGGGGGCAATGCTTTCATCGTCCTGCTGGTGCATCGAGATCCACTAGACGTGTCGGTCAGCCGTGGGAGAACTTTACCCTCAGTAGCTTAATAGATTTCTTAGGGTCGTCGGGATGTTCCTGTCTCCGTGTCTTTCCGAGTTCCATAAAAGTCTTTCTTGGGCTGGAGGTTCACGTCCAGGTAGGAGGCTAGGAATTCCCGGAGATAAAATTGAGATTTTTGGAGAGAGAGTACTGGCCTGGTTCTATTCAGAGTTGATAATCTGAATATTTGTCCCAGTACCTACCTAAGCTGCATTTCAAATCTCAAGTTCTGATGCTGACTTGCTGAAGACCTCCTCATTGTATCTCGCCTTTTCCTTCCATAGTAAACAGTTCAAGTGTGGAACAGCCTTTGGAGCTGGATTGAAAATTTAATAAATATTTGATATGTTTGGGTATATATGTACGTGTTACATAAAAATGTAGAAAGAATGTCTCCGTGAGCTGGTGATCTTTTTCTGTCTGGATCAAATTCAGTGATCAGTTTGCACAACTGTTGAAACATCCTTGGATGCCTAATCTTTTTGAATGAGGGTAGGGAGGAAGACAGGATGCTTTGATCTGCATAACAGTGGTTGCTATAGTATTGTTATCATTACTGCTGTTACTTTGTGCAGAATTATCTATGTAGAGCAGTATATTAGTTAACTGGTGGTCCCATTTTAGGAGCAAGCATATCAACGCACTTAGAATTTAAACATCTGAAACAACTGTTACGTAACTGAAAATGGATGTTTCCCAGTTTTTCAGTTACCTAAGCCATTTTCTGCTAAGAATTCTGTATAGTGAATTCACACATGCTTCTAGTATGTATTCTGAGGTTTTTTTACAGTGTGAAGGACTGTGACACATCCATTTAAAAGTGGTACTTCCATTTCAATTCTAATATTTCATTAAAGTAGGTTTCATTGATTTCAGTGAGATTTGCATGTCAAGTGCTGAAAATCAGAGTGCCTTGAAAATGCTTAACAGAATGTTCAGGATCATTTGTGGGACACTTAGAGAAGATAGAAATGCAGTGTGATGATTTCGGAAACATTCGCCTGCTTTGAATATGTAGTGTAGGTGCTATAAAAGAGAAGAAAAGAAAGCAATTGAAGTGCATTACTTTCAGATGTCAATGTTTTACTCTACATGTCAGTAAGTAAGAAAGTATAATGCAAGAGCCAGCCAAAACTGGTCAGAAAGTCTCTTTGCGTTAGGGTTGGCGAAATCATCAGTCAAAGTGAGGCAGATGCCTTAGGAGACTGCAACTGGCTGTTGGAGGAGAAAAGTTATTTACTTGACAGCCTGCCTTATACCCCTTTACTTAGTTATCCTAGTTCCTTTAGGCCAGATAAAGGATATTGTCCCACTGAAGGAAAATTCAGTTATCAATCCAGTTGCCTTTTGTCCTTGCCCATAGTTATTGAATAACTATGCTTACAAAATAAAATAGTTACAGAGTCCCATGTCTGTGAACTTTTCCTCCCCATTGAATCCTAGAGATAACATAGATACGATTTTTTTTTGTAGTGGATTTTTCCCTCCCCCTTTCTTTTCCCTCGTCTTAGCTCTTTCAAACTCTCTGCTTGATGAAGAGATTTGAAGGCACAAATCCCCCCTTCCCCCCTTTTTTTCTGGTTGCCCCAATAAAGGTATTTATTTCCACAACATGCTTACTGTATTGCTGGTCCCAGCCTGCATAAAATGAAGAGGCTGCCTACTAAAGCAGCAACAGAAGAAAAGGAAAAAAAAGTAGTTGCAGGATATGTTTATAGAACAAGGTAGTACAGTCCTCACTCTGTTATTTGGAATTTTATATCCGGGGATATAGCCTAAGAATGGCAAGCCTTCATCTTAGTAAAATCATTCCGGTATTTATTTGCATCGCCAATTGACTGTCATTGCATGCAACAATAAGCCCAAAAGTTTGGAGAATCCTGGAGTAGTGTTCATGAGCTATAGGCTGCTGTGTGTGACCCATTTATTCTTGCTTGTTCCTTCTACAAATGGGAATGGCTGAACTGAAAGCCCCCAAACTAGTGGGTTCTATTTACTGGAAGAAAGAAGCTGGAAACCCCAAGCAAGCCAGGACTGGTAAAATAAGAACAAAATGTGGTTTGCAATTCCTGTTAAAAAGAGTAGTGAGAGCCAGAAGCTGTGTTCCATACACTGTGTAAACATTTGATTCCTGCCTAGTTTAGCTGTTCTCATGGTTTGAGGATCCGATCAGGAATGAACAGGCTGCATGGATGAATGTGTAGGTTGTTCACAGGATTCTCTGAATTATTGTGTATATGATTCTTCTAAAGTAATATGAGTCAGTTTTGTCTTCTGCTTATTCTGGGGTACATGTGGTAAAGGAAACTTGCATCCTTTTATCTTGTGGCAAGTCTCAAATATCATTTTTCCCTAAGTAACTATAAAAGAAAGCAAGTTCTCCTGCTTAAGGAAGATACTATGCTAACTATGCTGTCTACACCTTGATCTCAGACTTATTTGCATGCATAACAGTTCAGTCAAGGAATCAACAACTACCATACTTGGATAAGTTCCCTTTGAAAGGTTGGTGTGCTCATATTGCTTATAATCCAAAACATTATAGTTATGTATGTGTAATAGAAGAAGGTGTACATTTGTTTTTTATAAGGGATGGTGCATATACTCATGTATTCTGATGTGTTTAGGATTTTTCCTTGTCTCATGAAGTCTGCAAGATCGAAATATAGCTTGCATGGCAATTTGGATTGTAAACATGACCCTTTCTAGAGATTCCCATTATAATCAAGTGGTACAAAACAAGAAGAAGATGTCACTTCTGCTGGTGGTTTTCATGCTATGAATTTTCAAAGTTAGGAATTTATTTAATGTGAAATGTTTAAGAAGTCTCAATTTTATGTCTTTCAATAGGAAATAGAAATTATGACAATGATTCTAGGGTCGCAGTCCATGGAAAAAACTGAGTGTATAGCCTGATTTTTCTTTGAAGTCAGTGTTGCAACATCACTTTTCCCCACTGCTCAAGTTGCAAAACAGCTTGCTTCAATGTCAGTTCAAGCTGCTTCATTGAAAACTTCAAAGAAGCTTCCATCTGTGTACATGGTCATCCCCTAGGCACACGCAGAGCCTCTGTAGATTGCAGCTACTATCTAATCTGTGTTACTGATACTTGTTCATTAGTATATTTCATTAGAAATAAGCACAGGATAGAATGACTGTCTGGTAGTAGAAATAAGCACATACCCTAGCCATGCTTTTCTGTATAATGTTAACTGTGTAAGTTAAGCTTGTTCCAATGAAATCTTTGGGGCGGTAGTTATATATGAATATTACTGATATTCTGTACATGTGTATTTAAAAGCAACTCTTGCTTCTGTTCAGTGGGACAGACCTCAAGGAAATACTCCAAGTAACTTGTGAAGAAGAGCTGACATGGTATAGTAGTTTAAGCATTGGGCTATGACTCTGGAGATCAGGGTTCAAATCCCCATTCATCACACAATCACACACTTTCAGCCTCAGAAGAAGGCAAAGGCAAATCCCCTTTGAACAAATTTTGCCAAGAAAACCCTGTGCGAGGTTTGCCTTGGGGTCACCATGAGTTGTAAATGACTTCATGGCACCCAACAACAACATGTGAAATGTAAAGGTAACTAACGGATCAATACCTAGACTTCAAGAGTTTTTGGATTTTTACATAGACATATTTAAGTGCCATTAATCATGTCATTATGTGTACCCATTGTAGGACTAAGGCCTAAGTATCATAAAGATACCAGATTCTGTCCAATTTTGGAAGCTAAGCAGTGTCAACTGTGGTTGGGAGACTGCCAACAAATATCAGGTGTTGTAGGCAACATTTCATAGGAACTGACAAAACCACCCCTGAGTATTCCTTGCCTAAGAAAACCATATTAAATTCATGGGGTCACCATAAATCAACAGGTGACTTCAAGACAGACAGACAGACAGACACACACACACACACACACACACACACACACACACAGGTAGGTCTGAGGCTTCTTTTGTAGCTCAGACTCGGTGTAAACAAAGCAGGGAGAAGAAGTAGGACAAGCAGCATTTTAATGATCTCTCAAACTCCATATTGGATGGTAATATCTTTATTAGGCCAACCCTGAGTTACTTATTTTGACTCCTATTGATGTGCTTTGTCTGATCTGGCACCAGCCCTGTCATTATAGAGGCAGGCTGTGTAACTTGCTGCTTTCTTCCTAAGAAGGGCCTGTAAAATTTAAATATCAGATGCTATAGGCAATATTTCAGAGGAAGGAACTGACAAAAAGCACCTCTAAGTATTTCTTGGCTAAGAAAACCCTATGAAATTCAACAGACAACTTGAAGAAACATAAACACTGGCTTTGTTTAAGTAGAGATAGGCTTGAGTTTTTAAAGATGTGTCTATGTGTATGTATATATGTATGTATGTGTATGTGTATGTATTCTGGAATGGAAAAGAATGTTTCACAGCCTTTTGTATTCCCAGAGGGTCCATAACTGTTGGTGTGTGACCTGATTTGAGAGTCTGCTGACCCTTCCTCCTATGCCCTTTTCAAAACAGCATGGCTGACTCTGTGTTCATCACTTTCCCTGTCCCCTTTTTTTAAAATGTAATATTTGATGTATAACACAAACAGTATTCTTGTGGAGGGAACTGTATGGGCGGAGGTCTCCATGTATTCTCTGCTACCTGTTTCCAGGTGCAGCCCATTCTTTCAAAAAGCCTCTCCAGAGGATTTGGAAGATCCTAGGAAAAGCTTGAGATATGGTATGATAAGTTGCAATGACAGCGGGGTATTGATGAAAATAAAGCTTGCATCTGCAGTAATTGAATTCAGTAATTTTTTTTTTCATCAGCAGGTTATTCTGTAAAGATCTGTTTATCTCAGACTCATTCTATACATTCAGATTTAAATACAAATAAACTTGAAAAGGTGTTCAGAATAAAGAAAACAAATATGTATGCTAAGTCATGCATGAAGTTGAAGACATCCTAGCTTCCTAAAGTAGTCACTCTGGAGTGCCTTTTTTGGTGTACTCTGTGTTATGAGCACTAATGAGAGGAAATGCAAAGCACAGCTCTGTTTGTCATTTAAAAATTAGTGATTCACAGTCTACTTCCTTAGCTTCTAAAGCAAGGTGTAATTAGTGATTATACTAACATACTTTAATTGAAATGTATGCTTAGGAAATATACTCTGATTATTTTAATAAGCCGTTTGCTTTTATAATTCATTTACCATATAACACGTCCTATTAATATGGGCAATATTGCTACTGTCAAATGTCATCCGTGTTTCAGAGTACAAATAACTTGTGAAAAAGAAATTTCAACCATGAGGAGGGAGAAGGTCTCTTTCTCACAAATCTTGCCTGTTATATCACAGAATGCAATCTGAAGTACTGCATTTTAAATGTGAAATGAGCAGCTATTTATCTTTTGTTACATTTGGTTCATTCTAATAGTTAATCCAGCTGCAGCACAATTATTTCCTAATTTTTCAATGTTTTTCTGGTGCAGGCTAATGCATAGTCAATAACCCATGGCAAGCAGAATAGTTGGGTAAGCATGGAATAAAGTTCATGTGTAAAGGTGAAGAAGACTTGATTTTTTCGTGCTATTGATGTTTCATACAGGAATTAGTAGATGTCAGCCAGGTACTGTGTATGTGCACTTATGCAGGAGGAGGGAACAGAATGTCCACGAGAAGGAATCCAACTTTGGCAACGGGAACTAGATCAACGCTCCCAGTCTCAACAGAATGCCCAGGCAGTCCTAGAAGAACGTGCTCGTCAAGGAACCCTGGAGAAACCTCAGAGGAGGCGAGTTCTGGTTGTTGGTGACTGCTTGCTCGGAGGAACCGAAACAGCAATTTGCAAACCGGACGAGCTCAGCCGAGAGGTCTGCTGTCTTCCTGGGGCCAAGATCAACCACGTAACGGAGACGTTAACCAGGCTGGTCAAGCCCACTGACCATAAGCCCCTCATTTTGGTTCATGTGGGAACCAATGACACTGCGAGGCGCAGCTTTTACCACATCGCAAAGGACTACGAGCTTATGGGGACGAAGCTTAAGGACCTTGGTGCGCAGGTGGTCATTTCGTCTCTCCTCCCTGTTCAAGGATATGGCGCGCGTAGGAGAGGGCAATAGCAGAGGTCAGCAACTGGCTCCGCACATGGTGCCGCCGGCAACGGTTTGGTTTTTGGAACACGGCCTGAATTTCCATGGACGTGGGCTTCTGACAAGGGATGGGCTGCACCTCACAAAACTTGGCAGTAATGTTTTTGCAAACAATCTCGCAAGGAGGATTCAGAGGTCTTTAAACTAAGTTCCGCTGGGGAGGGAGACAATATTATTCAAGGCCAGGACTCGGCGAGTGCAGGGAGAAAAGGCCCAAATGATATTGGACAAGTAGTAGAAGCGGCCAGTGGCGGGAGGAGTAGAAACTATAGTACGGGACGTGCAGGAAGGGCCCGGGGACTTCAGTGTCTCTACACTAATGCACGGAGTATGGGAAACAAGCAAGATGAACTTGAACTCCTAGTACAACAAAATAAATACGATTTGATAGGCATCACAGACCTGGTGGGATGAGTCTTATGATTGGAATGTAGGAATAGAGGGGTATAGCCTATTTTGTAAAAATAGACCAAACAAGAAAGGAGGAGGAGTAGCCTTGTTTGTCAAGAATGTTTTCACCTGTGAAGAGATCCGTGACTTAAACCCAGAAAGCCAGGTCGAGAGCATCTGGGTAAGAATTAAGGGAGCAAGAAACAATAGGGGTATTCTGGTGGGGGTTTACTACAGACCTGCAGCCCAGACTGAGGACTTTGATGATGCCTTCCTCAACCAAATGACTGCACATTCAAAACAGAGAGATACAGTAATAATAGGAGATTTCAATTACCCGGATATATGTTGGCAATCAAACTCTGCCAAGACAGTAAGGTCCAGCAAGTTTCTTGCTTGTCTTGCAGACAATTTCACGGTCCAGAAGGTGGAAGAGGCCATAAGGGGATCAAATATTCTAGATCTGATCCTGACCAACAGGGATGACCTTGTTAATAAGGTAGAAGAGGTTGGATCTTTAGGGGGGAGTGACCATGCCCTATTGGAATTTGGCATTCAGTGGGAAGGAGAAGATAAGTGTAGCCAGACACTCATCTTAGATTTTAAAAAAGCAGTCTTCTGTAAACTTAGGGAGCTGCTGGCTGGAATTCAGTGGTCAAGAATAGTGAAAGGGAAAGTTGTTCAGGAGGCATGGGAGTTCCTTAAAAGGGAGATACTGACGGCACAGTCTAAAACTGTGGCAATAAGGAGGAAAAATGGAAGGCATCTGAAGAAACCAGAATGGTTGACTAAAGAACTCTCAGTTGAGCTAAGTGTTAAGAGAAACATGTACATGGTGTCATCTGCAAATTTGATGAGCACGCCCTCTATTCCTTCATCCAAGTCGTTGATGAAGATATTGAAGAGCACTGGGCCCAGGACAGAACCCTGTGGCACCCCGCTAGTCACTTCTCTCCAGGATGAAAAGCAGCCATTCGTGATCACCCTTTGGGTTCGGTCGGTCAACCAATTACAAATCCAACTAACAGAAAGAAGGGGGAAACCACCAAAAGAATTTAAGCAAGTAGCCAGGAGATGTAGGGAGGAGGTCAGAAAGGCTAAAGCACAGAATGAACTTAGGCTGACCAGAGACATCAAAAACAATAAAAAGGGCTTTTTTTAAATATGTCCTTAGCAAAAGGAAAAAGAAGGAGACGATAGGGTTGCTGCGCAGAGAAGATGGCAAATTACTAACAGGGGGAAGAGAAAAGGCAGAACTACTTAACACCTTCTTTGCCTCAGTTTTTTCCCAGAAGGATACAAGCACTCAACCTGGCGGTTGGGGAGCAGATGAGTAAGCAGGGGAAATGAGGCACATAATAGGTAGAGAGGTGGTACAGGAATACCTGGCCACACTGGATGAATTCAAGTCTCCAGGGCCAGATGAATTGCATCCTAGGATATTAAAAGAACTGGCAGAGGTCATTTCGGAACCGCTTGCTATAATCTTTGAGAAATGTTGGAGGACAGGAGAAGTTCCAGCAGACTGGAAGAGGGCAAATGTTGTTCCCATCTTCAAGAAGGGAAAAAAAGAGGACCCAAATAATTATCGCCCAGTCAGCCTGACATCAGTACCCGGAAAGATTCTGGAGCAGATTGTTAAGCAGTCAGTTTCTAATCACTTAGAAAGCAACGCGGTAATCATGAGAAGTCAACGTGGATTTCTCAAAAATAAGTCATGCCAGACTAATCTTATCTCTTTTTGTGATAGAGTTACTAGCTTGATAGATGAAGGGGATGCTGTGGATGTAGCATTTCTCGATTTTAGTAAGGCCTTTGACAAAGTTCCCCATGACATTCTTGCAAAGAAGCTAGTAAAATGCGGGCTGGACAGGGCTACTGTTAGTTGGATTTGTAATTGGTTGACCGACCGAACCCAAAGGGTGATCACGAATGGCTGCTTTTCATCCTGGAGAGAAGTGACTAGCGGGGTGCCACAGGGTTCTGTCCTGGGCCCAGTGCTCTTCAATATCTTCATCAACGACTTGGATGAAGGAATAGAGGGCGTGCTCATCAAATTTGCAGATGACACCAAATTGGGAAGGGTTGCTAATACGCCAGAGGACAGGATCAAAATTCAAAATGACCTGGATAGATTAGAGAGCTGGGCCAAAGCTAACAAAATGAAATTCAACAGAGAGAAGTGTAAGGTCCTACACTTAGGTAGAAAAAATGGAATGCAGAAATATAGGACGGGGGACACGTGGCTGGATAGCAGTACGTGTGAAAGGGATCTAGGAGTCTTAATAGACCACAAGCTGAACATGAGTCAGCAGTGTGATGCGGCAGCCAAGAAAGCCAACGCACTTCTCGGCTGCATCAATAGGAGTATGGTGTCTAGATCGAGGGAGGTACTGGTACCACTCTACTCTGCTTTGGTTAGACCTCATCTTGAATACTGTGTCCAGTTCCGGGCACCCCAATTCAAGAAGGACATGGTCAAGCTGGAGCAGGTCCAGAGGAGGGCGACCAAAATGGTGAAAGGCCTGGAAGACATGCCCTATGAGGATAGACTTAGAGAGCTGGGTATGTTCAGTCTGCAGAAGAGAAGGTTAAGAGGGGACATGATAGCCATGTTTAAATATTTGAAGGGATGCCATGTAGAGGAAGGAGAGGGCTTGTTTTCTGCTGCTCCAGAGACCAGGACAAGGAGCAATGGATTCAAGCTGCAGGAAAGGAGATTCCACCTGAACCTCAGGAAGAACTTCCTGACAGTCAGGGCTGTCCGGCAGTGGAATATGCTGCCTTGGAGTGTGGTGGAGTCTCCTTCTTTGGAGGTTTTTAAGCAGAGGCTGGATGGCCATCTGTCGGGAGTGCTTTGAGGGTGTTCCTGCATGGCAGGGGGTTGGACTGGATGGCCCGTGTGGTCTCTTCCAACTCTACATTTTTATGATTCTGTGATTTATGAGGCAGTTGTAAAACATTTGATGAGAGCCCCCTACCCAATTGTGTTAAAACTGCTGTTCAGGACCAGGACACATGTCACACAGCTCACCCAGTAAGTTCATACTAATGGGAAAGTAGACATGCTTTCCTGTACAAATTCTGCCTCCCCTTTTCACAAGGAGTGTTTCAGACATTTCCCTTTGGGTGAAGGTGTTTCAAACTTCAATTTGTTTCTGGGATCACATTATGAATATGATGGAGACATGGCATTATGTAGCCATTTGATTTGGTAGGTAAATTAAAACGATTCAGATGAAGACTTGGTTTTAGTTTCATTCTGGATGAGAATGGGCATGCATCCGAGCTTATACCCCCGAACTTAAATGCATGGGAAGAGGAGGAGAGACATCCTTGTGTCTATTATCTGAATACTTGTCTGCTACTAGAAAACACAGGCGCTTTGCTAAACCTCAGCACCCATGGTTTTTACTACTTGTAAGAGAAATCAGTTTGTGTGTGTTTATAGCACTATTCATAGGTTATGAAAGTCACAAGTTTGTGTACATTTCACTGTATCGATATTCAACACAGACACACCATTGTGTTTCTTTTTAAGTTGGTTCTCTAATTAGTTTCAGATCTTTGTTGAATGTGGACACTTTAATATTAACTATGGTCAGTGTTCATATTAACGTTGCACTTAGTCATGTGGCCTTTCCGCACTACACTGTTAAAGTGCTATTATTCCACTTTCAATGTCCTGTGGAATTCTGAGATTTGTAGTTTACTGAGGCCAGAGAGCTCTCTGACTGAGAATTCTGAATGCTTCTCCCTAAATTGCAAACCCCAGGATTCCACAGGATGTTGAAAATGGAATAATAGCACTATAACAGTGTAGTGCAGAAAGCCTGTGGTTAAAATTAAGTGGAAAGAGCAAAAAGAGGGGGGAGCTGCTATGATGAAGTGGGCACATGGTTTGTTGCAGTTCTTTAAAAGAGTGTTGCATGTATATATACTTAGTAAATACATTTAATAAAACCCAAATGTAATTCAGTTCATCAGACAAGCTTCACTAAAAAGTTATCCTGTGTAGAATTTACCAAGGCATGCTGCCATAGTCTAGAAGCTGCAGCTTATCCATTAGATTTTGCTGATAGAAGGCACTGCAAATCACTGAGACCAGTTAGACCCAGCATGTCAGTGGAAGCCCATTATCATCTCCTTCCACACACCTATCCCTGGTTTAAGGAAGAGGAGGAGGAGGAGGATGGGGTACCCATCAGTGGAATTGCTCTCTTAGTTATCTATATTCTGTACCATAACTAAGATTGTAATTGTGGCCGAGATCTCATTGACTGGTATAAGTGTGCCAGCACACTTGGTCCACGTTGGACTATAAAGGGTGTAGTTTTTTCCATTGCTGTTGCAGGCAGGTTCCCGGACTTTCTTGAGCTTTAAAGACCCTCCTGGAAGACAAGTATGAGGAAGGAGTCTGTTTAGGAGATAGCAGTTTTCTCTTTAGGTGACAACAGAAAAGCCTTTCTCTGCCTTTCCACCTCACCCACAGTAGAACTATGAAAAAGTACACTATGCTGGCATAGCAGGATTTCAGACAGAATTTATGCTTTTTTGTTCATAGAAATCTAGTGTCATGCTGTTAAAATGTTTGGGATCATTCCTCTAGGAATACTTGAGGTTCCATATAGGTCTGCTGTATGCTGTGGCTACACAGTTGTGGAATAGTGGATTTCATTGCTGCTATAATACCTTGATTTAAAAAGTAAATGTGTTCCTGGGCATTACTACTTTAACACACACAAAAAAGGTACCAGAGGCAGGAATAACATGGCAAATGTAGGAATAGGTTCCTGTACCATGAAAAAATAAGAGCATGTAAACATGTTTCAGTTCAATAAACTTTTTATTCAGAACTAACAATATGTCTACGTAGAATGAAACAACCAGGTCAAATAAGTTTTGCATAAATAAACAAAAATATTTTGAACCTTCCAGATACCATCTGAGGGCTTCTTCCAAAATGCATCCAGGAATCACGGAGGGCTCTCTGCTTTAGTGAAGGTTCGGGGCACAGGACATTCATGAAAAAATGTGACTTGTCTTCACACATACACACACACCTGAGTGAGGGTGCAAAGGAATGCAAGCCCATTCCTTCCCTTCCCCCCTCTCTCCTCTCGCTCCCTCTCATTTATCTTAGCAAGGGGAGGGAACCTGTGACTTCCATTCCCACACCCTTCCCTATCTTTCCCCTGTCATTTACCTGAGTGAGGCAAGGCACACATGTGTCCCTGGGCATCACTATTTTAACATTTTAGCATGCATGCCCTTCCTTGCTCAGGAAGTGACAAAGGGAAGGCAGGAAAGGGTACAAGGGGGGCAGGTTGAAAGCATATGTCTGCCTTCCCTTCCTTCTGGGGCAAACTACAAGGGGAAGGCAAGGAAGGGTGCAGGGATGGAAGAAACACACATGCCTTCCCTCCTTGCTTGCAAATGACGCAGGGGAGGCAGTGAAAGATACTGGGACAGAAGGCATCTGTCTTTCATCCCTGCACTGTTCCCTGCCTTCCCCCCTCATTTGCCCAAGGGGGGGGGGCACGCACATAAATAACCAAATTAACAAATGTCAAACTCACAAGTGTGGACTTTTTTTTTCTTTCATCAGCCTGCACTTTTCTTACGATTTTCATTTTGCTGGCCAACTTAGAGATGTGTGCTTTTTAACATGCTGGTGGTGGTTTGTGGGGCAGGCTTATCTGCTCTTCTGTTTTTTTTCTCTGTTTTTCTATTCACATGTGATCAGTAAGGAATTCCAGAGGTAGCTACTGTGTCTCTTGTCCTTTGCAGACAGGCATGAGCAACTGAAGTAGGTTCAGTAGAGTAGAATTCCATTCTTTCTCGGATCAAGCTTTATTGCATTGGTTATTAACACCCATGCTGCTGCAACCTGATGCCAAAAGTTATGTCTCCAGTCACCGTCCTACGAGTACCAATCTTGTTAAGAAAGTCCAGCTAAACAGAGGAGGAAGATGAAATTGGGTTTGGGTGGCCATAGAAGCACTTTGTAAAAAAGGGACATTTTTATCAGAGGCTATGTTAGCTGAGGTATGCCTGTATGGTCCAATTTTGTACATAATCATGTCCGGATACAAGACACTGAAGTAGTGTTTTAAACTGTGGGATTATAACTTTGACATGTGCTCTGACTGTTTGCTATGAAGAAGCATTTTGTATAATTCAAAAGCTTGCCTCAGGCGTTCTGAATATCATTTTGTTTCCTAATGAAAGCCTTTCCTCACTTTCCTACTTATTCCTGTTCTGTGGGATTGATGTACCTTGCATAGCTAGTGATAAGTGAGACTTAGGCTTTTATACTGACTGTGTCAGACCGATGAGGCCTAAGCTGGAAATACCATATTATTGCAGTGTAATCAGTTATTAGGGTCACATGTCCAATGACTTCTTGCAATTTCCTCCATGTCAGATGACTTGGATTTCTTTCCAAGAAGCTGTTTTGCCTTATAAAGATTTGCAATATGAATAATCTGTTCTTGGTTTTAAAGGCTTAACTTGGGTAAATTTTACTTCCTTTGTTACAGGGTAACGTCTTTATCCTTCTCTTTTAAAATCTTGTTACGATAACATTATGCCCTCTTCTTCTCTGAGAAATCCAGCTTTGATTGTTCCCTGTAGCTTTTAAAGATGAGTAATAAAAGTGAGTGTGCGATGCGTTAGGATGGAGGAGGTGTTATCATCTTAAGATACCTAGTCTGAAGGTGAGAGTGCCCTGAACATCAGGTGTTTTCCCCATCCCTCTGATGTGCTTGAGGCAGCGTGATTCTTCTGCTTTTTATTATTCTTGACCTACTATCTAATCTGTAGAAGTCAAAGTTTGTTTGTTTGTATCAGGCAAAGACCTCATATGATTGGCTGCCAAAGAAAATTCTGTGGAATCGTGGGGTTTGCAGGTTAGGGATGGGCCTTTAGAATTCTAAGCCAGAGAGCATTTGTGCCTCAGCCAACTGTGTCTGTCTTGAATAGGTCGGTTGCCATGGAGATGAGGCCTAGCAGCAAGGAGGAGGGCAGGAACCCAACATCCATATGTTAATAACTCTGAATACAGATTGGTTTGGAGAATATGTGGAAAAGTTACAGGTATTGGACAAGACAGTTTGGGGAATTAGAGACACAGGATCTCAAATCTTTTTAACAAGTATTAGCTATGAGAAAATAAAATCCTGGGCAATGCCAGGTATATACACTAGTGGTATATAAACCAGCTCACCTCAGATTGCCCTAGATGCAAAAAGGCACTGCAGCAGCATTGTAGCTTAGTAAGTTTTTTACTGAGATACAGTTTCTCTCTGACCTAATGGATTAGATTGAACTTTCTGTCCTGTATTGGAATCAGTCTCCGAAGTAGAGTTTTGCTCTGGATGCTCACATCAGCAAGGAAGTAGGTTTTCAGCAGTTCTACCACCGGAACCATAGAGCCTGAAGGGTCCCCTAGCCTCTGGGGAGAAGATTTATGAGTGGCTTAGGGGGCTGCAAGGCTAGGACAATTGGTAAAAATCACCACCCTCCAATGGATGGATCAGGGTCCCTTCATGGGCATGGGAGGATTATGCTGGGACTAGCACAGTCATGTGAATTCCCACATGTCCAGACAAACCCTGTTGAAGAGTTGCAGTATTGTCTAAGATTCTCAGGATGCTGCAGTTAAGCAGCAATGATTACAGTTCACTGTTAGTGCAGCTGATATGGTATGCTCATTATATTGTGAGGATAAAAACAGGCAGATGAATATTACCTTGACCTGTTCAGAGGAAAGATGTGAAAGAAATGCAGTAAATAAATAAGTGGCAAACCATTGATTATATGGTACAGAATTTTGCTGGAAAGTGTTGTTTTGTTCTACTCCCCCCACCCCTTTACATCAGTACAATTCTGGATTGTTGAGAGTAGGGATGGGACGAATCCAGAATTTTCCGAATCTGGATCCAAATCCCTGGAAGGTTCTGGGAATCCACGAATCTCATGAATCTCAAATCTTTCGAATCCTTTTTTTAAAAAGAGTTTAAAAAGCAAGGGAAAGAAGGATAATCTTGGGCAAGGCACACTCTCTCAGCCTAGCAAAAGCCTAGGCAAAGGTAAACCTCCCTCTGAAGAAATCTGGCCAAGACAATTGTCCTAGTTTTGCCTCAGGATCTCCCCAGATTGAAAATGACATGAAGGCCCTTTCTGCACAGGCAGGAAAATGTGGATATCCCACATTTTCCTGCCTGTGTAAACAAGACCACTACAATACAGAGATAATCCAGATCAAAACTGGCTTTTCTTTGTATAGCTCCTTTTGGCATCCTGGGGTTTGTAGTTTGATGATGCACCAGCACACTTTGGCAGAGAAGGCTGTGACCCCTTGTAAAACTCCAAACCCCAGAATTGTGTTTGAAAGAGGTTTGCCAGGGAGCTATGCAAAGGAATGTTTCAGCTGTCCTTGAAATCTCAAGCCTGTAGCTTCCTTTCAAGTACTGAACTTAAATATGAAATGTTCAATTTAAATGTGTTAGAATACAAGCCCAGATGTAACTTGTGAAATTGTTAGCAAAGGCCATTATTACTCCAAGGAAAAACCTCACCTACTTACTGTCTTCCCTTATATGTATGGTCTCCCAGGTTTTCAGGCAACCCGGTCTCTCAGATTTTCAGGCGTCCCGGTCTCCCAGGTTTTCAGCCGTTGTGATCTCCAACAGTCTGTTTAGTTGGAGGATTCGAAGGATTCGGTTTGCCAATTTTGGCACAGGGATTCGGATTTGGGAATCTCGAATCCTTACCTAGGATTTGTGGATTCAAGGATTCAGTTGGCCCGTCCCTAGTTGAGAGGTTATGACATTATCTTGTAGTTACTTCTGCATCATTAATATTGGTGTGTTATTGTGTTGTCAGCTAGATGACTATTGACTTCAAACAAAATTCTCTTCTGCAGAACCTTCCCAAGAAAATGGATAAATTAAATCATAGAAAGAGCTAGTGGCTAAGTACCAGAGCCTGCCCTCAGTGTTCTTTTTTGTGCTTGTCATTTCTTCATCCTGTGCTTGGATCAGTCCCAGAAGTGTGAATTTGTATATTCTGTGCATGAATAGTAATACAACACTTTCACTGGCAGCCTTGTTACATTTCATTTAGTTAAGCTTGTTGTTCTGAACTCTGAAAAGATCTTGTATCTTCATCTGGAAGATGATACACAATGCCTGTCTTGCATTTCTTGATCATTTAAAAGGTTATGTTTTCATTTAGGTGTATATAATTCAAGTGAGCGTTGGAAACCATCAGTGGATAGTCAAACATCGATACAGTGACTTCCATGACCTTCATGAAAAGGTAAATGTCCTAAAGTCAGCATCTTAAAACATTGGCTGAACTTGTCATTTGGATACTTCTGTTGTTGTAAATTTTCCTTTTTGGCTCAAAATGCTGGCATGCTTCATGTAATTAAAAAAGTGCAGAATACTTGTTAAATAGATCTCTGTCTGATTCAGTTTGGGAAGTCTTCAGACTAGTACCAAGAACAATTCTGTCTTAAGGGAAAATTAGATACGTTAGCCATGCATACTAAACATCATAGCACTTACATTTTTCAACAATTTTATCTAGCCTACAGAAATGTCCTTTTCTCCTTCTTGGAAGCCCTGGATTTTAGATTTTGACTTTTCAGTTTAAAACTGGGCTACGTCACTTAGATTTCAAGCAAAAGCAGGCCCTCAAATTTTCAGGCATCTACCCTGAATTTCTGATGTGTTATGACTACTCCCCTCTTTTTGCTTCTAGCATTCCCCAGTTCATTTGAAAGTTCAACTTGAAACTTAAAAGACAAAAGGAAAAAAAAACTACCAGATTTTGAGGTTTCTAGCACAGTGATGTTATATGTCACCCAGAGGACCTTTTTGCCACCTGTCCCTAGACTGTGGAATGACCTGATGGAAGAGATTTGACAGCAACGTATGCTGTCTGAATTCAAAAAAGTGCTAAAGACCTATCTCTTCCAGCAGGCCTACCCAGTCTATTTTTAAGTATACTTTTAATTGTACTTTTAATTGTAATTGTATTTTTAATTGTATTTTTAATTACGACAGATTGTAGTTATGTGGTTTGTATTTTAATATATGTTAGTTACAGTTTGTTTTTAGTTGTACCTATGATGTACCCCATCTTGAGCCTTGGGGAGAGATGGGTAACAAATAAAAAATTGTTGTTGTTGTCATTGTTGTTATTATTATTGTCATTAGTTATGGTTGCCGCAGAGAGACACATATATACAAACAGTCATTCTCTTTTATTATTACAGATAAGCTTTCATGGACTGAATCAGATAAAATGGTCTGCAGTTCATGAAATCCTATGCCAAATAAGACTCTTTGCAGCATTTTATTGATGATTTTTTTAAAAAAAGTTTAAATTACAACATCCTTTTTTAATGCACTGATTTTTATCTACCATGTCAAGCACCAATTTTGGACAACTATTTTTAGTGGGTAAACTGGCATGAGAAAAGTGTCAAAACTCCCCCTACACACACACACACACACACACACACACACTTTAGTTATGATCAGCCTGCATAAACACCTTCCTCTGTTGTTGCTTGGGGAAAAAAAGCTTGATGAGATTCAAAAGTGTGTTCAGAATCAGACTTAATTTAACCCTTCAGGTGAAATCCTTATTCACTTATCTGTTTGTAAGCACTATTGACTTAATCAGGCCTGAGTATACACCCCTTGTAAAATAATGTTACTGACAGAAGCCTCTATTTTCTAGATTTTTTTCCCCAAAGTTGCTGCAACAGAAGATAACTGGTCTGCATGTAAAAATCTAGGTTTGTGTTTTCCTTGGTGATAGTAAGCAACTGATCCTTATAATCGATAGTTCCTTGGACAATATCAAGGCTCACGGTGGCATTGTAGACCTATCAGTAAACTGTGAAACATTGTTTCATTAATATTTATCACTTAAAGATCACATACTTGACATAGAAACTCAACATCTTTTGAACCATGATGTAGAGATTATAAATACCTATGGAAGGGAATTCCTTCAAAGAGAGGGGCATTCACTCCATTATGTTACAGATAATGTTCTTAATCTCATCTGGTAAACATTATACATTGTTTTACTTGTCTGAATTAAACTTTATTTAGATAGTATTGCTGAACTGCTGTAGGTGTTTGCACAATTAGAAAAGTTATATACTATTCTCAAAATAATAAAGTTGCCTCTTAAACTAGTAATATTTAAGAACATATTATTTGTTTGCCAAAGCAAAATATTTTGTTTCATATTGATTTTTGTACTTTGCATGAATATCTGATACTCTGTTTTGCAATATTCACATTCATTCATGAACTCAGCTGTTTGTCTTTATCTTCTTTCACAGCTTGTTTCAGAGAAGAAAATAGATAAAAATCTATTGCCTCCTAAGAAGATCATTGGCAAAAATTCCAAAAGCTTGGTGGAAAAAAGACAAAAGGAGTTGGAAGTATATCTACAAACTCTACTTGTCACATTTCCCTTAGCTGCACCCAAAGTGTTATCTCAGTTCTTACATTTCCATTTATATGTAAGTATGTTCACTATTACCATGGTACAGCTGTCGGTATTTTGAGTTCACTTCTCATTTTTGTATTAAATGGAATGGTGGGTTAATTCTCTGCGTGCCCACAAGTGCTCATTTTGTAGTTATAATCCTCCTTTTAACATAATGTTGCTGTGCTCTTTGTCTTTAAATTTAGTATTTTGAGGACACTGTACAAGATATTTCTTAATTTTGTGGTGAGAATCAAACAGTGATTGGCTATTCTGGGAATCTGCTCTACCAGATAGACCTTTGGTTTTACCCAACATGGTGTGCGTATGTTCTTGTCCTTGACTAAAAAGAGCAGATCATACAAACAGTTAAACCTAACTGATCTTAGTGCAGCCTAAGTGTGCATAACTATGGACTGGATTGTGGCCTTGGTTTCTGTAACACAGAAAAACTAATTTTCGAAGAAGTGGTCATGTTAGGAGCAAGCAGCAGGGTGGGGTGGGGACATAGCTGCACCTTTAAGACTAATGGATTTTTATTTCAGCATGAGCTTTTGTGGTTATAAACCACTTCTTCTGAACTGCATCTGAAGAAGTGGGTCTGTGTTCATGAAAACTCATGTTAACAGAAAAGCTAGTCATCTGTTGTTGAATGCTACAAGGACTAACCTCAGTTTTACTGAAGCATTAAGCAGGCTGTCTTATGTCCAAAGTGGTCTTGTAATGTTCAGAAACAGAATATCAGTTTTGGTGTATTGGCAAAACAAAGACCACAATTCATGCCTAGTTTTGTGCAGTTAGGTTGCACTAAAATCAGTAAGGCAAGCTGTATAATTGCTCATTTGTGATCCAAGCCTCTATTTTATTTTTGAATGGGTATCTCAAAAATCTGAAAATACTTGTCCTGTCACTCATTGGAGACTGATATATTGCAGTTTTGTTGTTCACCTTTTATGAAGGTTGTGCAGTTTGAAGGTTTTTGTTTTGCTGTTTTCATTTTTTTATCGTAAAAATGTAACATTGATAATTCCTCATTAAAAAACAGTGTTTCTTTGCAAATTGGCAACCCTGGCTGTTGTTGAAGGGTTGCTAGCCACTACTGCTTCCAGTAGGCTACGTGAGGACTGTTCTTCCCCTGAAAAGCCACTTTTGTTCCTTCTGCTTGAAACAGTGTTGTTTTCCAGTTCTCGGGTTAACTTTTCCATTTGCATTTAGGTTAAACAATCCTTTTACGTAGAACTGGGATTCTCTTTCTTGCACTGTTCAGCAGTTGAAATAGCTGTTGAGTCATTAGTAATATTAATCCTTAAAAGTGGCAGCAATTAATTTTTTGCTTGGATGGTATTAAAAGGCAGTTGTTTTCAAAACCATTCCATTAGAATCCTACTCTTCTCATAAACTCATCATGGATTTTTGTGGTAAAAAGATAAATAATGAACAACAGAGTTCCTCAAAATATAGCATATCCACCAGTGGTTTTTGGCTTGTATGAATTAATAATGAAGCTGTAAATCAGCCTTTTTACTAAGGCCCATGTTCTGTGCCAGAACTGGCTGTAGTTCTAGGCCTGTCCTGGACTCTGAGACACATTACCGCTATAGCATACACACACACCCAAGCCAGTACCCTATAAAAAAATTACTTGCCTGCTTTTCACTCAGAAAGAAGGGAGGAGGCCTCTGAGTAAAAAGTAAACAAGTACAAAAAAGAAATGCTTAGTAATGCTTGCAGAGGAGCCATAGAGCCTTACCTGTTCCCTCTCTGAACCACTTGATTTCTGTGCTTGAATGTGCTGAGAGTAGTTGTCACCTCCTGTGCTTCAATCATAAGAGGTCAATGAGGCGAGCAAATTAGGGATAATGTCCCCATTTCACTAGCCTGGTGTCCTTCCATACAGGCTATACAGTAGAGAAGTTGATTGGGCCTGCTGCTGCCTGCACAGATGTTGAGTGAGATAATAAAGAAGGAACAGCTTTTTCTCTCCCACCTTCACTAGCCCCCACTTGCATGCCATGCATTCACTTCTGTGGAATTCCTGATTGCCTCTGGTGCCCAGGTGAGTGGTTAAATATGGGATTGCAGCACCCCCCTTGGCAGAATTCTCTACAGAGTCCAAGGTAGCCAAGATAACAGAGTTCTTTTGAAAAGTAAGGGTTTATGGAAAAAAGGATCTCTGGCAGTAGAAAGTTGGAAAAACCTCTGCTATCAGTGGAGTCCTCAGTATTTCACACCCAATTGCTGAAGTAAGTGCATATATCTAATCTTGGTTCTTCTTCATGGTCTCTGTGCCTGACACACTAGGAGCTTTCGCGCATGCGAGGTACCGTTCGGAAAATTCTAGAGCTTAGTAGCTTGGCGGGAACCCCTCCCCCCTGCCTGCACTGAGCATGCTCAGCCTGCCAAGCAACGGTCTCCCCTCAGTTCTTTCTCGTCCGCTGTCGCGTACGGAGGTTCTGAGCTTGGTTCTTGTCTTGGCTTTTCTTCGACTGTGTTTCACTGGTTTTTTGACTTGGTTTTGGAATTCAGATTTGCCTTTCGGATATTGGATTGGACTTGGTGACTTTGCTACCCGTTTTTACGGGATTTATACCCATTCCCCCCCCCGCTGTTCTTCATCTCCTCATCGTCGTCTTCGCTTCTCCGCCATCTTTGCCTTCTCCGCCGTTTCCCCATTGCCTTTTTGAACTTCTATGTCGGCTCTCTTTAAACCTTGCCGAGCTTGTGGTCATAAGGTCGCCCTAACTGCCGGTCACAGTGACTGTCTTTTTTGTTTGGGTGAGGCCCATAACACCAGAGCCTGCCCACTGTAGAGACTTCACCTCCCAGACCCTTAGGAATCGCTTGGCCCGCCTAAAATCCTGTTGTTGGGAACAGTCTCTACAGGCCCAGGAGCGACCGTCAGTCACTTCGACGATGTCCAAGCCATCGACATCGGGGCGATCTTCGACCATGCTATCATCGGTGTCGACGGCTGTCGACCTGAGCACGTCGGCGGTACCGGGCTCGGTACCGCCACCTTGGATGCCAATCTCCGCATTGCCGAAGATCCCGAGGGTCTCCTCGGCGTCGACCTCGGGGGAGTCTCCTGCGGGCTCGCAGACACTGAGACCGTCGAAGCCGCTGACCCCTGCCCAGCGCAAGCGGCCTGCTCCCCCGGGAAAGGGAAAGGAGAAGGAGAAGAAGAGGAAGAGGAAAGAGAAGCGTGGCTCTCCACCTAAGAAATCTGCGCCTCCCACGCCTCCTCCTACTCAGCTCCTCCAGGAGACGGAGGAAGAATCAGAACCCCAAGAGGTCTTGGAGGTTTCTGATGGGGAGGAAACCGCTGGCTTCGCGGTGCCTTCGGGCCCGCCCCTGCTGACTGCCGCGGTGTCTTCGCCCGGACGCCCTGAAATGGCGGCCGGCCTGGAGCGTACTCCAGCCTCACCCCAGGCCTCACTTCACCGTCGGGGATCCTCAGGCAGGAGTACATCTCGTGAGCCGGAGAGGAGAGCCAGACAACGCCACGTGACCGGGAGACCTATCTGGAGTGGTCTCGACCAGCCTTTGACTCACCGTATTGCTCGGCGTCTCATATTGCCAGGTACGGTAGAGAACATATCTGGAGAGAGTACCCGGGGTCCTACCGCTCCTACTCTCCAGCATATCGGGATCGGTACCCCCCGATGTGAGGTGCTGGTCGCCGTACCGTCATTCCCGCTCTCCATCGCGTGGGACCTACCACTCTCGGCATCACCGATCGCCGCATTCCGGTTCCCGGTCACCGGCTCACCGTCGCTCCCGTGAGCGTTCACTGCACTACCGTGCGATCTCTCCCCCGCCACGGGTCACCTCCATGGTCTCCCGTCCATCGTCGGAGGCCGTCCAGCCACCACCGTCGTCGACTGCAGTTGCCGTCACCCAGGCTATCCAACGCCCGCGGCCCACAGTTGTACCGATTGCAAAACCCACCCAGGCACCAGTGACGACATCTCCGTCTGAGAGACCGACCACTGCTGCAGTTCCAACTGTGACGCTGATGGTGCCATCTCGCCATCCGTCGAGGGAGGGGTCGCCCGATAAGTCATCTTCCGGATCTTCCCGGACTTACGAGTCGGACTGGGACTCTAACGAGTCCACGCCGGCGTCTCACGAATCTCCTCCCTTGGCCTTCGGAGACCCCGCACCGGAGTCGGCACCGGAGGACGTGAGGAATTTCTTGGCCATCCTTCTTAGGATGTCAGCTGCCCTGGGTCTCAAGATCTCGGAACCGGCCCCAGCTGTGCAGGACCCAGTTTTTCACTACGTCGACACCCGTCCTCCATCGACGGCCCCGTTGCCTTTCCTTCCAGCCTTGATGGAGGCCCTGAAACAGCCATGGGCCCAGCCGGCTTCCGCCCAACCGATTCCGCACCGGCTCGAGCATCTCTATCGGACCCAGAAGGAGGAGGCCGAGTTCCTCTTCAGTCATCCTTTGCCGAACTCCGTGGTGGTCGAGTCTGCCCAGACCAAGGGGGGCACGAGGGCACATACCACCCCGCCGGACAGGGAAGGAAGGAGGCTTGACACCTTTGGACGGAGGTTTTATTCGGCCTCATAGCTAGAGTGTCTAACACCCAGGCCTGCCTTGCGGCTTACCTGAGGAGTCTGCTGGATGGGTTCCATCCTATTCTATCCAGCCTTCCGGAGGAGAACCGGGCGAGTGCTACCGAGTTTTTCAACGAGGCGGTAGCACTCGCCAATCAGCAGATCATCTCCTCCAGGCACCCCGTCGAGGTGGCTGCACGGGTGTTAGTAGGCTCCGTGGCACTGCGGCGTTACACGTGGCTTCGTTCCTCCAGTCTCCAGGAGGACACCAGGAGGAGGATTGAAGATCTGCCCTTTGATGGCACGGGACTCTTCAGCGCTAACACCGATGAGGCTATGGACCACGTTGTGAAGGCCCGGTTGACTGCTAAAAAGATGGGGATCCACCAGCCTCCACAGCCGCGGCTCAGCTTTGGCTCGCGACCCTCCTGCCGCAGGTCGTCCTCCTCCACTCTTCCACCACACTCCCCGCGGTTGGCACCATCACGTCTGTCGGCCTCGTCTTCTTCTCGGAGACCTCTTCGAAGACAGCCCTCTTCGAGGAAGTCTTCGTCTGGGACGAAGTCCCGTTTTTGATATGTCGCGCAGGTCGCCTCCACAGCCACTCTTCCAACTGCCAGCAGCCCTAGAAGGTCATCCCGGCCTGGCCAGACACCGAATGGCGCCACATCACCACGGACTCTTGGGTTCTCTCCATCGTCCGTCTTGGTTACGCCATCGAATTTACAAATATTCCACCGCGAGGCGTCTGCTATTCCACCCCGGCCAGCCCAGCCTTGTTGGAAGAGATCCAGTCCCTCCTGCAAAAGGAAGCGATCGAAAGACTTCCGTCCTCAGCCACTACCACCGGCTTCTTCTCCCGGTACTTCACGGTACCGAAATC
The DNA here is from genome assembly GCA_030412105.1 of Cyclura pinguis. Lineage (NCBI taxonomy): Eukaryota > Metazoa > Chordata > Lepidosauria > Squamata > Iguanidae > Cyclura > Cyclura pinguis. Next base: position 92,173,064 of record CM059600.1, on the reverse strand, counting down.
GGACGGTACCCTGCGACCAGTCTTGGACCTCAGAGGGGTAAACGAATATATCCGCCCCAAACAGTTCAAGATGGTCACCCTGTCTTCGATCCTACCCTTTCTTCGCCGAGGGGACTGGTTCGCCTCCATCGATCTTCGGGATGTGTACTTCCACATCGCCATTCGGCCGCAGCACAGACAGTACCTTCGGTTCACGATCGACGGCACCTGTTACCAATACAGGGTGCTGCCTTTCGGACTGTCCACCGCTCCCAGGGTCTTCACCAAGTGCATGGCCCCGGTGGTATCCCACCTGCGGACGAAGGGCGTCTCCATCTACCCTTACCTCGACGACTGGCTGTTGGTCGCGTCCTGCAGACAGAAACTCTACAGGGACATTCACAGGACTCTGTCTCTCCTGACTCGTCTTGCCCTCCGGGTCAACCCGATGAAGTCGCACCTCGAACCGGCGAGAGTGCTCGATTTCATCGGGGCGACCCTCAACTCCGTCTCTGCCAGGGCTTACCTGCCCATGGAGTGTGCACATACCCTTCGTCGGGCGGCATCTGCCACCCTCGATGCGCCGACGGTATTGGCAAGAAGGATCCAGCAGCTTCTCGGGTACATGGCCTCCACCACGGCAGTTACCTACCTATCTCGACTCAACGCGCGCCTGCTCCAGCACTGGTTCATCCGAGTCTTCAATTCTCTCTGAGACGACCAGAGGCGCCACCTCCAGATTCCTCTGCACGTGCGGCGTTCCCTGATATGGTGGCTCTCCTTCCGTCACCTTCTCTCAGGGATGCTGTTCAGGGAGCCGACTCCTCGACTCACGGTAACGACAGATGCCTCCCTGTTCGGATGGGGAGCGCACTGCACCGATCTCAGAGTCCGGGGATGCTGGATTGACGAGACCGACCTTCATATCAACGCCCTCGAGCTGCTCGCCATCTGGAAGGCTCTGAGGGCATTCCGCAACCTGGTCGCTAGTCGCATGGTCCTGATCTTAACAGACAACACGACCGCTGTCTGTTACGTCAACAGGCAGGGAGGAACCCATTCGACCACGCTCCTGACCATCGCTCTTCAGCTGTGGGACTGGTGTGTATCGTTTCAGGTCCACCCAATAGCCGTGCACCTGGCGGGCCAAGAGAACACTACAACTGACGCCCTCAGCAGGGACACGTCCTGCCATCACGAGTGGTCCCTTTAGACGGTAGCGTTTCGGCTGATATGCGACCGCTGGGGAGAGCCCACGATCGACCTCTTCGCCACCGCAGCGAACGCCAAGTGTCGCCGGTACTGTTCGAGAGCCGGCCGAGGCCTGGACTCTCTAGGCGACGCCTTCCAGTTCGAGTGGAACGGCGGACTCCTCTATGCGTTCCCACTGTTTCCCCTCCTGGGTCACGTGGTCGCCAAGATCCTTTCGGACCGAGCCGACGTCCTTGTAGCCCCGTACTGGCCGAGGCAGCACTGGTTCGGGCCCCTGTTCGAGGCTGCTCAGGGCCGACTCCTCAGGTTTCGGCCAGCACCAGACCTTCTGTCGCACTCCGATGGTCTCGTTCTCCATCCCGACCTGCCACTCCTGGCCCTCCACGCCGGGCAGATAACGCCTTAGACGACCCGGTCATCCAGAACATCCTGACCGCGGCCAGGAAGGAGTCGACGCGCCGTAACTACAGCTGTAAGTGGCAGAAGTTCGTCGCTTTTGCTGAGGCATGGGGTGAGCCGGTATCGTCTGTCGGCCAACATACTGTCCTCCACTTCCTACTCCACCTTTGGCAGCAGGGACTGGCGTTCTCGTCCCTGAAGGTCTACCTTGCCGCTGTCGTGGCCTATCAACCTCGCGGCTCTCCATCGGCAGCTCTCTTCCGCGACGCTACCATGAAGCAGTTTATGAAGGGCTTACAACATCTCTACCCGCCGGTATCGCGGCCGTTACCGCCCTGGTCGCTCTCCCTGGTGCTATCGCAGCTGACGCGACCACCATTCGAGCCCATCGCCACGGCGGATGACAGGCTCTTGACCATCAAGACTGCTTTCCTGGTGGCTGTCAACTCAGCCAGGTGGGCCAGTGAGCTAACAGCGTTGCGGGCCGACGAGCCCTTCCTTGTTTTCCACAGAGATAAGGTAGTTCTCAGACCTGACATCTCTTTCCTGCCTAAGGTGGTGTCACACTTCCACCTCAACCAGGACATCATTTTGCCAACCTTTTACCCAAACCCGTCGACGCCTCTGGAGCGGTCCCTACACTCTCTTGTGCGGGCCTTGGCATTCTGTACTAACCGGACTGCGTCTTTCCGCCAGACCCCGCACTTGTTCGTGTGCTATGGTCAGCACCACAGAGGTATCCACCCAGCGCTTTTCTAAATGGGTGGCCCAGACTATCCTGCTGGCCTATGAACTTGCAAAGCAGCCTCCGCCAGCCTTACTCCGGCCTCATTCCACCAGAGCCGTGGCATCCTCAGCAGCCCTGCTTCGAGGTGTGGACCTGCAGGAACTGTGTTGAGTGGCGACCTGGTCCAGACCGTCGACCTTCGTGTGCCACTACCAGTTAGACTGCCGGTCCCGTAGAAATGTCCGTTTTGGACGAGCGGTGCTGGCCTCCGTACTCTAGGACCTGACCCAACGTCCTGCTGGTAAGCTACGAAATCTCCTAGTGTGTGAGGCACAGAGACCACGAAGAAGAAGAACAGGTTGCTTACCTGTAACTGTGGTTCTTCGAGTGGTCATCTGTGCCCTCACACACACCCGCCCAGCCATCCCCTCTCTCTCAGGTCCCTTATCGGACTACAGAACTGAGGAGAGACCGTTGCTCGGCGGGCTGAGCATGCTCAGTGCAGGCAGGGGGGAGGGGTTCCCGCCAAGCTACTAAGCTCTAGAATTTTCCGAACGGTACCGCGCATGCACAAAAGCTCCTAGTGTGTGAGGGCACAGATGACCACTCGAAGAACCACAGTTACAGGTAAGCAACCTGTTCTTTTGAACACATCATGTGTTTTATGACCATATGCTTTACAGAGATTTTAGCTTCCTTACACGGCTTTCTGTTGATGTTGTTTCCCGTTCCCACTTGTGTATGTGACTCAAATTCAATTCCTTCAATTTGGCTTGTTCAGAATTGAAACAAGGGCTTCCTCAACACCCTTACATCAGTGGCTGTCAAACTTTTTGTCTCTGTAACCCTCTTCTCTTCACTTTCTTCCTCCCCACCCAAGAAATCGCCTCATGCTTGCCAGGGGGCATTCACCTGCTTGCACCAATAACAGAAAGTTCAGAGAAGCTGAATGGGAAATACTTAAAAAAGGGGAAGCTGATTTTTGCTATGTCTGAGATTGGAGGAAGGCATAACAGGGGAAGATGCTTTGCGTTGCTCTTTTGCACAGAACAGTCAGTCCTCCGTGGTGCACACAAACATGTGCATACACACACAGGCTTGCCTTTCTTTTCTACATTTGTTATACTTGCAGCCTCCTTCCCTTGAGCAGCTATCATGCCCACCACGTTAGGGTCCCGCCCCACAGTTTGAGAACCACTGCCTTGTATGGAATTGAATTAAAGAATCATGCAGTTCTTCTAAGAAATGTGTTTAGATTCACATGCAAGATCACTGTTCGTTTATGTTCTTGTGCCATTCATTTGTTTCTATGTGTAGCTTGAGTTTTGTGAATCCAAAAAAGAAATAAAAAATTTTAAAAAATCAGTGTGCTATCTCTTCTTTGCATATTTGCTGTACATTTCTAATACACTTTGATAATGAGCTGAACATTCTGCAATAGATGTATTTGTTTAACATATTATTACAGTTCTCTGAGCAAAGTGTCTTCCCTCTAAGACTTAATGGAATGGCGCTAAATTACTAGGCTATTTCATTGCTTTATATAAATATGAAACATACTCTGATGTTTAATTAACCATATAGCCTTTTTCTGAGGGTCAGTTTGCATTCTCGGGAAGACAGGAAGAGCAATCCACTACACATGCGTTGTGATCGTCACGCCAGCCAATGCAAGAGCCGTCCTCGTGCCAACAGTAACAAACCGTTTAACCACTCCAGTCCCTCTCCAGTCAATTCTTTTTTTTCCTGCGAACCAGCTATGTGCATTTCTGTCCCTCTCCGGTTGTCATACGTTAGGGTTTTTATTGAGAGGCACAGGACTGGGTAGCAGGAAGAAATATACTGTGAGGAGAGTTAAAATGTCCACAGATAAAAATTTGAGTGCTCATAGAGCGGTTGCAGATGGATTAGTCCGAAGTACCGAAGATCAGCTGGGCTCGGACAAAGACAGGCACCATTCCATCCAGAAAACCGCTGATCAGTGGGTCACGGACGATCGCTTTGGAGGATCTGCCCATAGACCCAAACAGCAGCGGGTGCCAGAGAAGGATCACTCAGTGAACTTAAGAAAAATATTCTTAAGTTCCAGTGAGAGTGAGATGGACGAAATAAAGACTGCGCCAGGCAACCAACGAGTCACAGAGAGTAAAAAGACAAGTGTTAAGGAGAAAGGTGTGACAGAAAAGAAGGTAAAAAAGGCTGACAAGTCCGGGAGCGGCAAAAAGCTCCCGAAGGTGCCAGCAGCGGCACAAAAACTTACAGTGGAGAGTTCCGGGCGCCATATTGAAAACAGTCACTCTAAGGTGGCGTTGCGTGCTCCAAGCAGGGCCTCAGAGGCTTCTCTGGAGGCGCAAGAGGCGGAACCATAGCTCAGGTGACCACTGACGCTAACCCAATCACAGGGGGCGTCGTGGCACCAGAAAGGGCATCATCGTCTTCCGTTACAGAACCGCGTTCAGCCGAGCCCAGCAACTCACTCTTCAAACAATTGAAGCTAATGCCAGAGTTCAAGCACTTCATATCAGGTTGGTTAGAAACGGCCCCTGTTCGGAGCTATGAGACGGAGGGCGAAACGTGAGTCGCAATGGACCTCACTAGGTGGGCCGCTGCCTCACCCCAGAAGTGAGTTTAAAGGGGAATTGCATCAATTGATTAATGAGGCTGTACGCGCACAGTTTCAAGCGCTTATAAATTCTCAGCTGCAACCAATGAATTTCAGTACTAGTGATTTACAGAGCCAACTGGCAATGTGCAATTTAATGAATTTATTTAAAACAAACTTACAAAATCAATTTCCAGCTTTTAATTCAATGAATTTGCAAATGAGGCCCAGGGTGCATGAATTCAACACGGCAGAAAATGTAAATAACCAGCCACCAGCAAAGAGAAGGGGAGTAGAACAGGAGGAAAGACCAAGTGTAAGCAATATAAGGAACAGTAGCAGCAAGCAAGAGTCTACAGCTAACAAAGAGAAAAGTAGTAATGATAAGGAAGTGTTACTGGAATGGAGAAGTTTAAAAACAGCAATGCAGCATGAAGTAGAAGACAGTGAGGAAGAGAATGAGGCACAGGAGGAGATTTTAGATATGGAGGAAAAGGATTTTGCGTGCACTGATGATGAAGAGGAGGAGAAGATAGACTCTGATAGGATGTTTGAAGCAGAAACTTTCGGGAGTACTTTGCGGAGAGTTTTGCAAACATGGGGTTTGGACATCTATAAGGAACAGGAGGGTGATAATGGTAGTAAGGAGAGTAAGCTAGCTTCTGTAATTAGGAGGAAGGAGGCTAGAGGCATGGAAATGCCAATGCCAGAATTTTTCAAGGATGTGATATTGAGTGAGTGGTCCTCTCAGTGGAGTTCTAAGAAATTATTAACTTATTCTCAAAGGTTATATTCCTTTGTTAAGACTGAGGTAGAATTTCTTAAAGTGCCCCCAGTGGACGCCCCGATTGCATGGTTGGTTTCAGGGGCAATTATCCCCAGGGAGGGAGACACACAACTGAAGGAAGTAGATGAGAGGAGAGCAGAAACATCTCTGAAGAAAGCGCATGAGGCAGCATCTTTATTAATCAAAGCTTCAGTGACTGCTTCTATGTTTGCAAGAGCGGGAGTTCTCTGGTCTCAGGATATCTTAGATTCCCAGGATTTAAGCATGCAGGAATTAATAAAGGCTGTAGAGAGAATTCAGAGAGTGCGGAAATATGTGGCGGATGCTGGTCATGATGCTGCTGCGTTTGCAGCAAGAAATATAAATTTGTTAATAGCAAGGCGTTCCTTGTGGTTAAGGCACTGGGAGACAGACCAGAAATCTTGCAATAATTTGGCCTTTGTCCCTTTTCAGGGAGAGTTACTGTTTGAAGAGAAAGCATTAGAGAGGGTCTTAGTAGAGACAAAAGAGAAGAAGCAGGTAATGCCCACTCTACAAAAGAAAAAGGTGGATAGGAGAAATTTCCAGGGATCTAACTACTCCTTTTGTGGGGGAAGATCGTACGGCTTCTCTGGAAGAGGATCCAAGTTTAGATCTGGTAGATATCAGTGGAATAGACAGAGGCCACAATTCAATAGACAATTCCAATATTCCAGACAAGGACAAGGGAAGCTTGGAAATAGTTCCAAGCGAGGTGAACCTCAGTACTGACTATCAACACCAGGCAGTGAGGGGAAGACTTCTGTCTTTCGGACACAGATGGTCTCAGATAACATCAGATCGCTGGGTTTTGAAGGTAATAACTCAGGGATACAAAATATGTTTCCATTCAAGGCCGAAAGACAGATTTCTTCTATCCCCGGTTTCAAAGGACAAGAACAAACAATGGATTGTTCAACAGGAAATTCTCCACTTGATGCAGATAGGTGCGATAGAGAAGGTTCCAGAACAGCAGGAATTCTCAGGAGTTTATTCCGTATTTTTTGTGGTTCCAAAGCCCAATGGCAAGTATAGACCAATATTGAATCTAAGGTACCTCAGCACTTTTGTAGAATACCGGAAGTTCAAGATGGAAACCCTGCAGAAAATCAAAGAGAATTTGTCTATGGCGGATTACATGGCGTCCATAGACCTCAAGGAGGCATATTTACATGTCCCCATGAGCGAAGAGGACAGAAAATACCTGAGTTTCCATTACCAGGCTTGCCACTACCAGTTCAAAGCACTGCCTTTCGGCTTGGCATCAACACCTTGGTTGTTCACAAAGGTGCTAATTCCACTGATAGCTTTTCTCCGGGTACAAGGGGTACAGCTGTACCCATATTTGGACGATATCTTGCTGAAAGCAGACTCAGAGGTCAGGTTGAGGAAAGATGTAGAGTTAACAATCCAGACACTGATGGACTACAGTTTCCTTCTTAATTTCGTGAGGAGCATGTTGAGTCCATCTATGGTGCTCACGCATTTAGGAGCATGGATAGATACTTCGAAAGGGTGGCTGTACCTTTTGCAGGACAGGTTAGTGAAACTGAGTCAGGAAACACACAAATTACAGTGGTGCAAGTCAGCAGACCTGATGCAACTGGCAAAGGTTATGGGGGTATTGATATCTGCAACACAGTTGGTGCATTGGGGAAGTTTTCATGCAAAGCCTCTGCAGAGGCTGCAGAGTTGGCAATATCGGTAAAGAGGCATTATGAGGTGGCCTTGCCAGAACAAGTTTGGAACAAACTGTCTTGGTGGCTGAAGGAGAAGAAGGTTGCTTCAGGAGTTCCCATTTGCATTCAGAGCGTGGTCCATGTAACAACAGATGCCAGTCTCCGTGGATGGGGAGCTCACTGCGAAGGGTACTCAGTGCAGGGCATTTGGACATTTTCAGACAAACGGCACAACATAAACTACCTAGAGTTGAAAGCTGTTCGTTTGGCGCTGCAGCGGTTTCTGCGGTTGGTAAAAAATATCCGTGAAGATATTCACGGACAATATGACTGTCAAAGCATACATTTGCAAACAGGGCAGTTTACATTCGGTGCCCTTGGTATCGGAATCGACCCGGCTGTTCCGGTGGGCCGAGAGACATGTGAGATCAATCACAGCAGTGCACGTGAGGGGAGAGTCGAATGTTCAAGCAGACTACTTAAGCAGGAATTGGCTGCACCTGGGAGAATGCTCTCTCAATTCAGAGGTGTTCCGCAGCTCGATCGATGTTTTTGGTCCGTTACAAGTGGACTTGTTTGCTTCTGGTGGAAATACCAAGTTAAAAAGGTATTTCTCAGTCGATGGAAGCAAAGGTGCGGAAGCACACGGCGCTCTGTCGGTGACATGGCCTACGGCGGTGCACTACGCATTTCCCCCAATTCGCATTGTCCAGAAAGTTCTGGCAAAGGTCCGCATGGAGAAGGCATTGGTGGTTCTAATAGCACCATACTGGCCAAGGAGGCCTTGGTTTCGGATGTGTTGCAAATGGCACAAGCACCACCATGGAGGTTGCCATTGAGAGCAGACTTACTCACCCAGGGCCCAGTGTGCCATCCAGACCCCAACTGGTTGAGTCTGGCAGCACGGAAATTGAACGGAAATTCCTAGCGCGGCAGGGATATGCTGACAATGTGATCAAGACTATATTGGGGTCCCGTAGGGAGGCCACTCAGAGAATATACGATAGTACTTGGAAAGTCTTTCAGAAGTGGTGCGAAGTGAACGAGGTTGATGTGGCGGAGGTAAATGTCTTGCATGTTTTACACTTCATGCAAGATGGCTTGGAGAAGGGTTTGCGCCCCAACACCTTGAAAAGACAGGTGGCAGCGCTGTCGGCTTTTCTGACTTTAGATGGTGAATCCTACTCAAAGCATCCTCATATCAGGAGATTTCTGAGAGGTGCAACTTTGACGTCTTTTCCAACCATGCATAGGTTCCCCACCTAGGATTTGAACCTGGTGCTGAATGCTTAACGATGGCACCTTTTGAGCCACTGTGGGATTCATCGTTGAGACTGCTGTCTTTCAAAACTGCCTGTCTACTCATGATCACTTCAGCCAGAAGGGTATTGGAGTTGGCAGCACTGTCTGTGAGTGAACATTTGTGCAAATTTGAGTGGGACAGACTGACCCTGGGCTTCGACCCATCCTTCCTGCCAAAGTGTGTGTCATCAACATCTCGGCAGGAAGAGATTCATTTGCCAACTTTCTGTCCAAAACCGGTGCACCCACTAGAGAAAAAGTGGCATACTTTGGATGTGAGAAGAGTAGTGAAGGACTATCTTAAAAGAACAAAGGATTTTAGGCAGACTGATGCGTTACTACTGTCCTTCCAGCCAAAGACGTTTGGTCAGCGGGCCAGCAAATCTGTCATTGCTGGTTGGATCAAGGCCTGTATATATCTTTGTTATGATCATGCAAAGAAGCCACGACGAAAGAATGTGTGACCACATTCCACAAGATCAGTGGCGACTTCAGTAACGTATACCTCGTCGTGTTCTTTGGAAGACGTGTGCAGTGCAGCCGGGTGGAAAGAGTCATCAACTTTTATTAAACATTACAGGCTGGACAAATATAAATCTGCACAGGCGGCTTTCGGGCACTGTGTTTTGCAAGCAGTGTTGTAGATCTATACCCACCCATAGAACAGCTCGGGGAGGTCCCACGTGTAGTGGATTGATCATCCTGTCATCCCGACAATGAAGGGTTGGTACTTACGTGAACAGTCATTCTGGGATGACAGGAGGAGCAATCCACGCCCACCGCTATGTTGAGAAAATTGCCTATAAGCGTGTGGTGGGGGACCAGGGACTTCCTAATTTATTACACTAGGGAAAGAAAACTGACCAGAGAGGGACTGGAGCAGTTAAATAGTTTTTTACTGTTGGCACGAGGACAGCTCCTGCATCAGCTGGCACGAGGATCACAACCCATGTGTGTGATTGCTCCTCCTGTGATCCCAGAATGACTGTTCACGTAAGTACCAACTCTTCAATTTAATCCGTTATTGCATTTCTTTATAACATAGACCTCAAAAAATGACAGGTTCCCAGGAGGATTTTCCTATGGGGAAATGTAATTTCTCTGCTTTTTCTCTCATTCTGGATGTAAAGGGAAAGTTGGAGCAACTATTAACATTGTTCTTCTGGAAGCCATTTCATCTTTCCAGTAAACCACATGCTTCATTCAGTGCTGCTTCATTACTTTAGTATCAAATAGCAGTACTGGTGAAAAAGCAAAACCTTTATTGTATAGGCAGAATTACAATCAAAATAATAAAAAATAATAACAATGGGTGTTTTTGCTTGTTTTGCTAGCCCTAGTTTGTTAAAAAGAAAAGCAGAAGGAAAAAGAGAGTAATACTACCTTCATTTTTTTTGGAAATTATTTCTTTTTCAAAAAAATCAACAGACAGTTTAATATATAAAACAACACATAACAAAAACAGACTACAGACTAACAAACTAAGCTGAACAACAAACAACAACTATAAAATATGTAAATCTAACTTCTGACTCCTTGTTGAAACCGTTGGGGCTCTTACTATAGTATACTGCCTCCAAAGGTCATAATTATATAGTAAATGATGTTAGAGAACAATCAAATGTATTTGTCTCTAAATATAACATTAAATAATATTGTTTCTAGTAAATTAACAAAAAATCTTGAAACACGTTAAACTTCTGTAAGTTAGTATTTATATTATATATTAATCTTCTATCAAAGCAGGCGCATATCTAACCTTTATCTTTAATCAAAATCTATTGCAGCTTGATTTCTTTCAATTGGTCATAGGTATATTATACCTCTCTTCCATTGTTGCTTATATTTAATAAGAATATTATTAGTAGTGTCTTATTAAAGTCTTTATCTTATTAAAGTCATTAACGTCCATTTCTGACATATCTAGTAGCTGAAGTATCCAGTCTTCTTGTGTAGGAATCTTGGAGCTCTTCCTGTAGAGTGTTCTTGCTGCTACTAGCATATATTGTATTACTCCTGCACGTTTCTTAATTGTCTAATCTTCCATCAGACCGAACAGAAACAGTTTAGGTTTCGTTTAAAATTTAATTTTCAGAATCTTCTCCATCAGTCTGTGCACAAGTTCCTGATGATCTCTCTCATATTACATTGAGCTGTCCATTGTATTCAAATTCAAGGGAAAAGCTGTTAAGGAGACTATTGGAAATGAATATCTGCCTAGATAGGCTATCTGTAGAATACTTATTGGATGACTGAAACCCGCAGGTTACTAGATTAATGGCTAATTTCCAATGGTTGAGGCGGCAAATTTATGGTTTCAATTGTCAAGCAAGGATCCTTGATGTCTTATTGATGGGTATATGTTTATGTTATAATATGCCTAATAAAGGTCAATTGAAATTGAAATTGATCTCCATCAGTCTATGTAACATTGTGCAAAATTTCTTAGCTTTCTCACAAGTACAGCCCGTATGATAAATGTAAAATATTGCTTCAATCTAGTTACATTTCCAGCAGTTGGTTGGAGAACCTTTATATATTTTAGAAAGTTTGTTGGGGGTAAGATACCATAAATACGTCATTGGGAAATAATTTCAGATTCATTTTCCTCATTGGTAGATTATCTATTAAACTAAGCTATGTTCTTAAAAATGTGAACTGCTTTATAAATACTTTTTATTGTAATGATCAAGACAGCAGCTTGGAACAAAATTACTATGTTCAAATTCACAGCAATAGGGATAAGACAGACTTGCAACAATTTGTGTACTGGAGATAGAAGTGAAACATATTAGACTTTGGAACACTCCTACCCTGCATCAGAAATCAGATGCTTTTAGGCATCAGTTTGTATCCCTCAGTTTGCATTTTCCTAGGTCCTTTTGTACAAACTATGCCCTTCCCCACTCCCCTTCTGCAAATCACACAAGTTGAAGCCTTGGATGCTCACCATCTGTGGTGGTACATCCGTTGTTTCATCCAAGAGAAATGAACTCTCCTTGTGCAGGTATCCCAAAATGCACACGAAACATCTAGAGCCCTTGTTCAGACATTGTTCTTACTAACTACCCCAGAGACATGGGTGGAGTTCTCATTGCAGGCCGTGCAGGGCATAACCTATCCAGAGGTCCCTAAAATTGGCTCTCACTATGCCAGTGGGTGAGATTACCGCTAGACCTGGAGAAAATCTCAACATTTGGGCAAAATCCACCAATAACTGCACAAAAGAGCAACAGCACATCAAGATGAATAACCATCTTTCCCACACACGCACACGCCTCTGTACTTTCTGAATTTTTGAACCTTTTAATTTTGTGTCACACGTTGCGGTTGAATTCTTATGTCATACATGATGTTGATCTTGTTTTATATTTTGAAAAGAATAGGACAGAAACGTTTGTCTCTATGCCTCATTTGCAGGAAATCATTGGAATCACAGCTGCACTGGCTGAAGAACTGTTTCACAAAGGTACTGAAATGCCTCCAAACATTGCATATGTTTTATGTTTATTGGAAACATTTTACTGGGATGTTCAGCTGAAAAGATTCCCAGAGTAGCAGCAATGTACTTTTCAAGTCAGTGGCCAAAGGGACAAAAGGCAGAAATGGACTTTTCGCTTGCTGCTTCCACTACCACCCCATGAGGGGCCCTGTCCTTTTCAAAAGGTAGAAGCTGTTATGGCTGCTCTTTAGTGTTAGTACCTTCTGTCATTGTACGCTCATCCGCCTGCCCTTGCCTACTCCCTCCTGGCAAGGGGAGGAGGAGGATGGGAAGATGCATGATGGTGGTAGGAAGGGCTTTACCAGCCCTGCTTGCATGCTCCCAGGAGTGAAGGAGGTGGCAGTAGTGCAGAGCCCTTTTGTTTTTTTAAAAAAATGCTTGCTGCAGCCAGGCAATTGTGGGAATAAGGGGTTGGGCAAATCGCCTGTGCTACAGCACAGACAGTTTTTCTGATTGCCCTTCCCACAGTGCTCTAGCAGGTATTCAAAAAATAGCTAGGCTCTGCAGCTCCCTCTTTTTTGGCATATGAGAGCTGCTACAGGTGGATGTCATTCTTGCCTCCCTATCTTCTGTGGTGGGGACTAGGGGTCAGGGTAGGTGGTGTCCAGCAGTCCTGATTAGCTGGTGGCCAAGACATGTTCCCCCCATGAGTAATATAGCTCTGCCCTTGAAATTGCTTTACATGAGACCAGGAATATACACAAATGCACAGTCTAAGACAACACAATACAAAAGAAAAAAGTGATAGCGGAAAAAAGGGTGGGGGAGCTCAGGCATCTTTAAGCTCTTTGGTTCTTTAAGCTGCAGAGGTCTTACAGTGACCAGGTTGAATTAACAGTTGAGGAAAAGGAGAAGTGTTCTGCAGCTGGCTTCTCAGCCAAATTGATGGACTACCACTTCAGTCCCATTTCTCCCTGTACTGTAGCTTGGCAGTGGAAGGGCTGCTACTGGGGGTACAGCTGGGATGAGGGATGGATGGGATTGAATTCTTAGTACTTTTAGCACTTTTCCATGCATCTGTAAGTAATTTAAGGTTCAGTCTTATTCACATTAGCGTAATAGTAAGTTTGGGGAATTTATTGTGGCTTGCTTCCAAGTAGGTGTGCATGGAATTGTACTGTTAGAGATGTAGCTAACGTCCTTTGGTGTGTTCAGTCATTGTCATTTTATGGCAGTCTGGACATCACATAGTGTACTGGTTGGTGCAAAATGGACTGTTAGGAACAACTCTTAAAAAATGACAGAACACTTGCTCAACATGACTGTTGCAAAAAATTTTCAAGGGATTTGTTGATTTATTTGCTGAAATTTGCCTAAAATTACATCCTTAGTGCAGATTGTGTGAATGATTTTCAATGCTAGTTGAACTTCCTGGTGAAACTTTTTAGATTCTTCTTAGAATGAATGAATGAATGAATTTATTTATTTATTTATTTGCTTTGATATTTTACTTAAATGTAAACCTAAATTATGACTTTCCTGTCTCATTGTTCTCTCATTAATACTGGGGAATGGTTGCTAAATCTGTACTGCTTGGTTTTCAGGAGAACAGTTGCTTATGGCTGGTGAGGTCTTCAACATTAGACCATTGCAGCTATATGCTATTACTCAGCAGCTGCGTCAGGGAAAGCCAACATGTGCAAATGGAGATGCCAAAAGTGATCTTGGACACATTCTGGATTTTGCATGTAGACTCAAATATCTAAAGGTAAAATGTTTTAATATAAACATGATAGTTCCTGGTTAGTACTAGGGAGGAAGGAAGAGGGAAGTCTCAAATCTTCAGGAAAATATTTGTCAGTACATTCTGAAGGATTCTAGGGGTGAGAGTCATGTGTCTCATCAGAGGAAGTTGAACTTCCAGCAGTCCTAGCCAGAATAGCCAGTAGTGATGTATGTTAGGAAATGTAGCACAACAGTATCTGGAGAACCACATCATTCCCATCTCTGTCCTAGTACAGTGCTTTCTCTTCCAGCATGACCTCTGCAAGCATAAATGTAAGGTCACACAAAGCATTGTGTCCCATTATATTCAACGGATGCCATGGGTGCGCGCTGCCACAGGTGTGTTCACATTGCGTTCACTGACTACAATGGGATTCAGTGCTTGTGCTTTTTGTTTTACATGAGGGATCCTGGAACAGGATCCCAGCATATACAGCGGGTGCATTGTAGATAGCACAGAAGATTGTTTTAGCTGTCACTTGAACAGATGGAGTCAGTTGCTTCTTAAGAAGAGTCTTATGATTCAAAATGCCTTCATATGATGTTCTTATTGAGAACTCTTTCTTTCATTGTTTCCATTCCTGTGTTAATGACTTTCCTTCATACCTTCTTCATCTTCTTGATAGTCTGGTGATTCAGAAGCTTTTGTTAAAGAGGCTGTTGTGTTGATAGAAGTGTCTCCCTACTCTTTTGTCTTTCCTGTTTTACCAAGCAGTTATATAAATGTCCCATACGGTTCTTCCTTAGTTTGCTAACAGAGACTCCTATTTAGTTTAGTTCTGATATTTTAGGTGTGGTTGTATGTTTCAGTGCAATTAAGCATGCAAAAACCAATCCAAATGTTCCCCTGTAATTGATATAGTGCTCACATGTGGAGATGTTTACTGGAATGCCCTCATTCTGCCAGGTAGATTACGTATAAGTGATCTCAGTGGACTATAGTATATAAGAGTTGGCTTCTAGGATTAGTGGATAGAAGATCTCCATTTACCAACAAAATCCTACAGAAGACTTCTTTTTTCAGCTCGTGTATTAATTCATAGAATAATTGTACTGTATTATCTGTAGGCTTCAAGATAGTTGGTCTTTTAAAATTTATAAAAACCAAAAGCTTTTTAAATTTGTTTTGACACCCTGTGATCTAGTGTATAATCACAAGGTGGCAGCCTTGGTTTAGTTGCTTAAGTGGCATGCTACTATAAGCAGTACTGTGTAGCTTCTGTAAGCAATAAAAAATGCCTGCCGTTTTGTTTGCCAGTAAAGCACTTCTGACCACTTCTGGATCCTAATGTGATAATATGTGCAACTACTATACAGATGCCTGTTCTTTGCATTTAGTACTCCTGTTGTTTAGTGCTTTCTTAATGTTTCTTTTCAGGTAACTGGCACAGGTGGACCTGTTGGAACCAGTAACATTCAGGAACACCTTTTACCTTTTGACCTATCAATATTTAAGTCTCTTCATCAGATACAGGTATATTTGAAGGAGAGCTCAGTATATAGTTTTCTATAAATTACTGTAATGCTAATACACAAATATTTTGGTTTGTACTTAGCACTTGTTTCCAATATCATATGAACAGATAAAGCTGCCTTAGAGCTCTCTCCAGTGGTTATTTCTTCAGATCCTCACTGTCTAGAATCTTGTTGGCATCCTGTTGTTGACCTGCATGCATAACTCAGGATTACACACAAATGCCTTTTTTTTGGACATTGAGAAAGGAGGTAGTCAGTACTTTTTATTCAGTGTCCAGACAACTCCCTAAGTCAAGCCTTGAGGGTATTTACAAAGCTGTGAGCTGGCTTGTGCTAAGGAGGTGGGAAACAGTCAGCCACTCTCCTGATAGCAGTTCTGCTGCTGAGAGAAGTGATCTGAGATTGCTGTCCCAGATCTCCAGTGATTTGATGGAAGAAAGTGCTATCAGGGCTTGAAAGCTACGTTCTGGGGGAAAGAGGACCATGGAGCTCTGTGTGTAGAACATTGTGCTCCACAAGCCATGATATTTCACCGCAGTCATCAGCTTCTCCAAGAACTCTAGCAGTGATCTTTTTTAAACTTTCTTCCTGAGGTCCTTTTAACTAGATATGTTAGGGATTAACCCTGGAGCTTTTTGAATGTGATTTCTAACTCTGTCTTAGTTCCCAGGTATAATTTAGAGAATGGTTTTTTAGTGAAATATTGCAAAGACTTTATCCAGAAAGAAGAGTGTGGCACTAGTTATATTATCCCTCATCCAAGAAGAGTTTTTAAAAATACCATCAAGTGTCTTCATCTGTAGAATTTCTATTTTATTTTGTTTTGTTTTATATTATGTACTATAAAAATGCTTCAGGCCCACAGGAATATTTGTGAGTGCAGATGCAATGGTATTTCACACTATTCAAACACCCAAAGCAGAGAACACATTTGCACAAGGTAGAACATTTGTACTGAATAGCTGTTAGCCCTCCTTGTTTTAGACAAGTCTAAATATGTTTCCCAGTGTTGCTGCTCATTTCAATTTATGTTACTTTTTCAAAATAGATAAATCACTGTGGTGCAAAGCTTATTAAAGGGCTGACATCTTCAAAGCACACTTTAGCAACATTGAGTGTTCAATTTTCAGCAACATCCATGATGGTAAGAGTGAAATGTTTATTATTTGCAAGTATGCCAAGGAATAATTACCTAAGTTGTATACAGATTGAAATAAATCATGAAGTATATAAGAAAGGCAGTTCCTTGAGTACTGTCTCTTTGTCATGCTGGAATGCTACCAGGCGTCTGTTGGTTCCATGGGACTTGTTTACAGTTCTTAGAATTCTGTCCGATGTGTTGGTAAGAAAGTTTGAAGATGGGAATTAAGTGATGATGGAAGAGTTTTGAAAGTGAGGGTAGGAGAAAGGATCTGGGTTCTTGGGAGCAGGAGGTGATAGGGAAAAAAGGTTAAAGGACTGTTGGGAGAGGGAATGTGGGATAGGCTTGATAGAATTATAGCTAGAATAAATTATGAAATACACTTAGAAGATAATAACAGATTTCAAAATTATTATATATTTTTAAAAATTTAAATTTAAATCTAAAAAAAATTAAGAATCACCTAAAGGGCACCGGATCCTGTCTGATCTTGGCAGCTAAGCCTGGTTATGCCTGGTTAGTACTGAGATGGAGGACCACCAAGAAATACCAGGTTCTGTATGTTGTGTTTCAAAGGAGGATAATGGCAAACCGTCTCCGAGTACTCCTTTCCTAAGAAAACCTTACAAAACTTATGGGGTCACCATTACTTAACTGATGACATGAAGGCTCATACTCACAAGATTCATTTATCAGAAATTAAGATTGTACAGATACTCATTGCACATTTAGTTTTTCAATTTTTATAGCTGTTGTTTTTATTAAAAAATAGGACCTAAAGCCAGTTGTTTCAATTAAAGAGCACCTGTTGAACCAGTGGAAGCCTCCTAAGTGTTAGCTTACCAAATTTGCACTGATTCAATGAATCTGCTCTTGTTAGGGCTAACCACTGGTTTTAGCCTTAAATATTACTTACATATTTAATATTTATATTAATGTTAAGAATTTGAAGCTGTATAAGTGCTTCACGCAGTTTCAAAATGTTAAGTGCTAAAGAGAAATAACCATTATGATTCTCTGCACTCAAAGATTAATCTCTTTGCTTTATTTATTGCTTGACCTACTAAGGAGGGCATGACTGTCATAACCAATCACATTTATAGATTTCATTCTTTGATATGTATCTTAACATACCTCAGCCAAACTCTTAAAACTTGTTCTGTGTCCAGTAGGCCCATTGTAGAGGGAGGGGGAGAGGGAGAGAGAGATGCCTGTGCAAGCCCAGAATGGGGTCGATGGTGCTTACAAGACCCTCTAGAGTTAATGGGAATTAGTTTGGTGTAAATAATCTTTTACCTGGATATCAAACTTATTTTCTGCATTTAATAATTCTTTAAAGGGGAGGTTTACAAGGTGAAAATTTCTTTGGGGAGGGAAAGAAAGAAGATCTCACCATTTTGCTGTGTATGGTTTGAACAGGAGGTGCTAGTGCCTGAGGCTTATGAATTTGACCAGTGGGAGCCAGAGGATGCACCTTCAAGTTGTCCTGTGACAGCTGTTATTCCAACGTGGAGAACTTTAACAACCTTAGATATGAGTCACAACAGTATAGCCCGAATTGACGACTCTGTGGTAAGAACTCATAAAAATGCCTTAAAGCAGATTTTGAATGGAGGTGGGGCATTTATTTTAGTTAATGATGCTAGCATTCTGTGAATATGTCAAGGAGTTTGAACATCTCTGCGAATGATTATGTCTGAAGATTTTTCAGAACAGATTTGGAATGTGGGCCTTTGGCCTCCGGTTTGAAGTGTGCTGCTCTCAAACTTGTTTCACAGTATTAGCCGCATAGCAGGTTGAATTGTGTCCCACCTGTTGGTCAGACTAATAGATTACTCTTCCTGTGTTTTAGAAACTGATGCCGAAGATTGAATTTCTGGATTTAAGTCACAATGATGTACCTCTAGTGGAGAACTTACAGGTTTGCATTGAATATTGGTTGATGGAGTTATGTGTGCATTTCCTTCTCCTTAAAAGTATTGCTTATATTATGAAATTACTGTTGTCATTAACTTAGAAAGGGGCCCAGGTTTTAAGACCTCTTCTTTGGCTATTGTCGCTAACATTAATTGTCTTGATGGTCTCTAAAAATAATATGGTGGAGTCTATTTCAGTTGTCTGCATTCTCTTTTTTGCTTATGAAATTGTCTGAGACTATCATTTACTTTCATTGCCAACAATTCATTAAGCAATATTGGTCTGTAAAGTGAGCCAAAATGATTCATCCATGGTTAGTTCAGAGGAGGGAGGGGTTGAATTCAATTTGATTTTAAATAATGTTGCCTGTTGTTCAGCAGGCTCTTGCCTTTATTGTAGAGTGGCTGCCATAAAGAGTTTCTGAGATCAGAAATTTGAAATATGTGTTACATAAAAGCAGTGTTTAAATTATGGAGAAAAAAATAGGGGCCCTGAATCCAGGACCAAATCTATGTCTAGTTCCCTTCTCTGATCTAGGATAAAAGGTAGAACACTCTTTGAGTCTTGGATAAAAGGGGCCCATTTTGAGGAGAAAAAAATTATTGTATTACAAAATTCAATTCTGCAAAGAATCTTTTACCTTTGTCCTAAGATTTCTGATGTCATTGAGTTAACCTTCAGAATGTCTGACGTTCAAAATGTTGTGTATTCAAAAACGACACTTAACAAAAATTAGTCTAACTACTATACCTGGTGTATTCTGATTTTTTTTTTATATGTGGTGTTTCAGCATGTATACACACATGCACAAATACCGTGAAGTGGTGATGTAGGAATTTTCCCAGACCACCCATTAATTTAATACTTGTGACCAAAACAGTGTGGACAGAAAAATGGAAGTGGAATGTAGGGGATGATGCTTTATTCTGTGAGGCAGTTTAAAAATCTTGGCCTCCAGATATTTCTGTCCTTCCTTAAGACCCTTGAAGAAAAAGGGGAAAAAAGACAACAACAGATATGTCTGTCTGTGTTGAGCTGTTTACAGATTAGTTAAGAATATTTTTTTTTCATATCTCACCACTCCCATTACCCATGTTGCATTGTGCACTTTCTCTTCGTAGTGTTTAGTTTATTTTTCCATGGTAGAAGTAATTTTTTTTTCATTGCAAACAGAATGTGAACAAAAACCGTTAAGTAGAGCTCTGTATGGATGTGAAATATGAATGTTCAGTGAAATAGTTGAAAAGAATGTGAAGACTTTTGAGATAAGGTTTTGAAGAAGGTTGAGCAAAGGCAGATAGAAAGAAAAATGAATAAACAGACATTGGATGTGTTTGTTGAAAGATGAGGACAGTTTGAGAGTGTTGAAAGGTGATAAAATATGATAGGTCATACTCTAAGAAATGTGAGACTAATCCAAGATAAAACAGAAAGTAAACAGAGCTAGGAGAAGGCATAGCTACAGTAGATATTAACTGGATTCAGCTGCACACACCTACTCCCTCATTTCAGATGTTTCCTGCCAACATGAGGAACTCAGTGATAAGGGTGGGGGGGTCAGCATTCACATCCTTCAGTGCTATCCATGAGGGGAGCCAGTGCTCCTAGAGTTAAAGCACTGGTTATGTTTGATTAATAGGAGTGAGGATATCATCTGCTGCCCCCTCAGGATTCCCTGTTCCCTCTGAGCTGTCTTGGATTTGCTATAGTTGCTGGAGAGAAAATTAATTTTCTCAGCCACAGTATATTGTGAACTGTCTCCATTGAAATGCACAATTACAGGAGGTGTTGCTTGGTATTAAATTAAGACTCCCTAGCTTTACAAAAGACCTGTTCATATACAGATGAAAACTGTAAAATATAGTTTGTTGATTCAGGACAATGGCTACCTACATTTTGCTTGCAAACGTTTAGCTTGCAGATGTGCAGCTGTGAAGACTGTTGTTCTGAGTACCTGTACTTCTGAATTTACTGATACACTTCTGCCCTCCCCACACATATTTCAGAATATCTGAAGAGGGCTTTAGATTCAGGGGAAAGAGTTGGACACATGCACTAACCTGCAAAGGCTTGCATTAGAAAATAGTGGAGAGCTCTCATTATGCAGTCAAGGGACTGAAATGCATTAGAAATATGGTATTCATGATGAATTTTGAGACAAAGTTCATGAAGTGATTTTTCTTTTTTTTTTTTAATCTTCTCTCCCTTCTTTGCCTTCTATAGGCATCAGTCTGCTCCCAAGTGCCCCGCAGGAGATTTGAGGGGTGTTCATTCATTTGCATGAGGGAGAAGAACAAATCTGTTCTGCCACTGGTGTCTATTCTACTGACAGAATGACACAGTTGGTATGCCAAGAATGTTTTCAGAGACTCCAGCATAAAATCTCACAGTGCAGTTTTGAAATCAAGCATAGTAATATCTCTTATACGAGAATTGCTCAAGAAAATTGATTACTGTCTGTAAAGTACAACTTTGCAAAGGTGTTGGTAAAATGCATGATGTGTATACTAATAAATAATTTTCTTTCTATTCCACTATAGCATCTCTACAACCTCATCCATCTGGATCTGTCCTACAATAAGCTTGCAACATTGGAAGGGATTCATACAAAAATTGGGAACATCAAGACTCTGAATTTAGCAGGGAATCATTTGGAAAGACTTTGTGGCCTCAACAAACTCTACTCATTAGTTAACCTCAATCTTAGCAACAACAAAATAGACCAGGTATTATACAGCACAGTTCTGTAGATAGATAGATATATAGTTGAGTATACTTAGAAGCTCATTTCACTGTGTTCATTCAGTGCATTTTGGAGTTCAACCTTTGTGTTACTAAATTTAAAAAAATCAGTTTTACTCAGTGAACTTAGTGCCAGGTATGCTTAGAATGTAGTATGTTAAGAATCGAGCTGAAAATCAGCATGGCCTTGTGCTGCAAATCATGTATCTCTGATCTGGCTTCTGCTCATTCCTTCAGGCTCCTAATTATTTTGGCTTCCCTTCGAGAGTGGTAATTGTATGCTGTTGTGTGATAAGAAGAATCAGAACACATCTCTGTTAAAAGCTCAGCTTGCCTGAATGAAATCTTCAATCCTACTTTTCCCCCCGTTCCCTTAGTCTGTCTAGTACTTTACACTAATTTGAGGGTGGTAGGGAATCTAAAAATGGATTAGGAGACGGCAGAAAAAAGAGGTTTTTATTCAGATTTTTTTTTTTCACAATGTGTTTTCTTACTGGAGGATTTTTGAGACAGAATTGTAGAGCTTCTGTCTTCATTCACTCACTATTAGGAAAGAAAACGCCATTATGAACTAAAATAAAACAGGGATCAATTTATATCAACTTGTCTTTGAGGGGTGTATGATCCACCATAGTATAGTGGTATGAGTGTTGGACTAGAATTCTGGGAGACAAGGAGTTTTGATACCCTCAGCCATGGATAATTATTAACAGGAAAACCACCTGATAGGGTTGTCATAAGTCAGAATCAGCTTGAAGGCACATAATAAGTCAAAGTATTTTGTTTTCTTTGAGAGTGATCATCCATGTATGCCTGTGTTTTTCAGATTGATGAAATAAGAAATATTGGAGGCCTTCCATGCTTGGAAAAGGTTGTCTTATCCAACAACCCTTTGAGTATTATTCCTGATTACAGGACGAAAGTGCTAGCTCAGTTTGGTGACAGAGCCTCAGAGGTAAAACTTAGATATGTATTTGTTATCCATTCATCTTGCTTCCATGTATATCACATTGTGTGAAAATAGCAGGTTTCTTTGAAGCAGTGTAATTGTTCTTTATAAAATGGATGGGGCCTTTGCTTAATGGTAGAGCACATATTTTTGCTCTGACTGTATATAATGCAGCTGTGCATGTACAAATGTTGCTTTGTCAGTATACCTTGGGTCACATAGCAAACATTAATTTTAAGTTGAGATGTCTTTTTGTGTGAGTGGTAAATACATTATTCATCTTTAATTACTGCATCATTCCATCTCTTGCCTTGGCTAATATTTTCTGGTTGAGTTTATGAGATTCAGTTTTGTTCTCTTGGGGATTAATTATATTTGGTTTCTTGCTGTTTTTCAGGTCTGTTTGGATAATACTGTAACTACCGAAAAAGAACTTGACACTGTAGAAGTGTTGAAGGCTATACAAAAAGCAAAAGATGTAAAGTATAGAATGAATAACTCTGACAAGAAGGTGAAAACATAAATGAATAAGTAAATTAATATATAAGACCATTTCAGTGGGATATGCTTGTCTATTATTTAGCCATGAGGCAAGTTTAAGTGCTAACTCATTGGATGTAGTGCCTGTTTGAAAATTCACATTTATGCAAAGTAAGTTTCACCCTTTGACTGACTTCATTCAGGTGTAACACTAAGGCATGGTTTCGTGTTTTAGCCTCACCCTATGTTTACACACTTCCCTCTTTTAATCAGGTGTCACTGCAAGCAAATGACTGGAGATTTCTATTTTAAATTATCATATAAGCAGATCCTAAAGAGTGGTTAAGATTAAAATCAGTTTGTCCCTATATGGATATCACAGGAAGCTGCGGCTAATTTAAAAATGTTTACACTAGAGGATGGGGTAAGGGCAAATGCGCAAACTCCAGCGTGCAAAATAACACTCCAGAAAGTAAAGTATGTTTTAGGATTAGGTCTGAACCAGGCCTATGAAAATCCATGTAACAACCTGGTAAAATATGGTCAGCATGCAATTTTTGTTGAATTATGGACACATCTTAACTTGATCTTTGTTTTACTGTGAAAATGTGTTTTCCAGGTGTCTGCATTTTTATACTGAAGTCAATTAAAACATTGAAACACAGCTTTGCATTCATGTGTTTGATCTGTGATATTTCTCTTGAGTGCAAATTCCACAATATTCCCAGTATTTCATATCTTCAAAAAATGTTGCATAACAAGACACTAGAGAATTTCAAAACAACCCTATACTGGTGTGCACACAATTTTCCTTTTTTTAAAATAAATCTACTCGTTTCCCTTCAGGATAGAGATGCCTTGTGACCTTTGTTCCTAGCTTTTCCGTTTTTATTTCTCAGATCACTGAAGATTCCAAGCTTTCTGCTGCCAGTTCAAAATCAAACTGTTCTTCTCTTTCTGTACCTCCTTCCTCTCCTGCTCTGCCTCGTCCTGTCAGCTCCAGTCAAGGTAATCATGTATGTATCATGCTGCTGGGCTGGGCCTCTGGGTTCTGCCTTTGTAGGCTGCATTGATATACATGAATTTCTCTACATAGATATGAGGTTCCATAACTTCCTTGGAAGCACAAAGGCGAATGTTTGAATTTTTTTATGCTAGCCTGTAGCTCTCTATCCAAGCAGATGTACTTATATGTGTTATATAAGTATATAGCTCAGTTGTTCTGTTTGTATCTATCTACATGGTCATAACTTCATGGGTTGGAAAATGTCCTCATGAAATACCGGGGGGAAAGCAGAGCTCCAGCTGTCCTCCTGAGAAAGTCTTTTGCTTCCAAGTAAGAGTAAGCCTTATCCCCTTCCAATTTTTTTTTAAGATTTAACACAATATGCTTGTGAAGTATATTGCCTAAGCCAACTGTGTATATGGCTCTTGTCTAGAAAGTGCAATTTAAAGTAATGACATGGTGTTAAGCAGTAGCTACAGGAAAGGGGTTAGAAAAGTAAAAGGTAAAAAAAAAGGTAACAGAGGTGAGAGGTGTCTTCCATGGGTTTACATGGTGAGAATCTATTACTGATGTGCCAGACTCTTCTCAGTTTTTTTAAAAAATCAGTTCGTGCATATGTTCGGTCCCTTATATGAGGATTGGCCTGTGTCAGAGGTGAGGGTGTTCCTCATTTCAGAGATTGTGGGAACCTTTAGAGCTGTGGAGAGCTACAGAGCATCTCTGTGGTAGTCATTTTGGGTAACTGGAAGTGATCAGTTTTTAAAGTGTTTTTTTAAAGCTGTCGTGAGGTTTTTTAAAAAAAAACGTACAAATTTTTTTCTTAGCTGAAAAAAATATTCAAGGAGTTCTGGGGGCTTGGGTATGTCATTGGGTTTCTAAGGACCACATTGAACCGCTGCCCAAAGGCCTCATGCAGTCTACCCATTCCTTGCCCCTCAATGTCTATGAGATAAGTGAGAGAGCAGATTGCAAATAGATTGGAATATTTGAATTAGATTTCTTTTTTCTTAACTCCTTGAAGATTGTGATGGGAAGTTGGAAATATCTAGAATTTTTATTGGAGAAACAGCAAGACATCGCAGTCTCTTCTATCAAAGCTTGAGGTTGTCTCAACAGTACTTTGTTTTAGAAAGCTAAGATTGTTAAGATGGCAGTCTGATTACTTCTGCGAGACATTTCATATGGAAAACTGACCTGCTCTTTAAGTTGCTGTTTCTCTAACTTTTTAATCTTTGCTTTCTGTCATCTCCCAGAAAAATGGTATCATTCCTAAATTACTTGGTTTTGCTTTTTAATGTGGTTAGCTTTTAAAAGCAGTTTCCCAGATACAGGTATAGCCAGAACTCAAGCCTGTGCTGATGATTACAGATATGGACACACACAACTTGTTAACATTTGAAAGGGAACCATATTTCATTGGATGCTATGTACTAGAGTCCCATGTTCAATTCCTGGTGTCTTTGCTTAATTGGCTCAGCAGCAAACAGAGAGAAAATTCCATGTCTAAATTCCTGGAAATCCATTGTGAAAGGGGACAACGGTAGTTTACATGGGCTAGTTTAAAGTGGTGTAAGGAAGTTTTATAGGTTCTAACTGTAAGCAAGATTGCTGCATGGAAACAGTCAAAACTTGGGTTTTTTGAAATGTGGTGCCTAGAATCCCTTGGACAGCACAGCTTCTGGCTGGAGGTTGTTGGGATTTTTAGTCTCTGACAGTAACTTTTCCAGGCTCTGGAAACAGATATATAGAAAATGTCTTTAAGTTTTCTTCCGACAAGGAAGAACAGAGGTCAATTAATTTTAAAAAAAATTACCAAAAGATACTTTTTCAAAAATACAGTATTTCATAACCTTATCTAACTGAAGCTTAAACAGGCATACAGGTTTCTAATACACTTCGGTGCTTGAAACTTCTGAAGATGCGACATGAATTCTAATATTTTATTTTCATAAAGAACTGCTGGGCTTTTTTTCAGTGATACCATCTGTTTCCATAAAATTATCATATGAAATGGTACTGGACTTTTTTTTTAAAATAATGAGACATCTGAGATACAAGTATTTTTTATAGGAAACGGAAAGTACAAATAATGCTTCAGTTTCGTCAGTTGTTAACTTTCAGCAGGTTACTGCAGTTTGATAAATGATTTTACTTTGTAGCCAACACCACACAGAGAACACAGGCGGCTTCTGTTGAAGACTTAACCAGTGTATGATGATAATATATATTCAGACCCCTCCAAAATCATATATCTATTTTAGCTGCATATCCATAGAGTATATAAAAAAATCCAAAGCTAAATTATGTTTGCAGTAATATACATGACTTTTATCAGTGCGTCCTGGAGGAATAAACACTGCTGAATACAGTGAGATTTGTTTCCAGGCAGAATTCATACGATTGTGCAGTCTGCCATCTATCAAACTCCACTTACTTCTGAGTAAACATGATTAGCACAGATCTGTTTTTACTCTATGCTGTTAGGAAGCATAATTTCATGTAGCTATTTAGCTAAAATTATTATGAAAACATTATAGTTAAAAATGTTTGACTTACTTTAAACAGTACTGTGTCTCTTGGATTTGGGTTTTGAAGGATTGTAGTTTATAGTAGAGGACAGAAAGGGAAGAGATAAAGGTAAATACTAAATCCAGGTAGGCTTCAGTCTTAGGATCTGTGGGAAGCTACTCCAAGGACAGTTGGATTCTGCAAACCTCAGTGTATGTGTGGGTGGGAACATATGTACCAACAGAGATCCTCCTGTATGGTGACAGATCTTTTTGCCTCCATTGCTACTCCCCAACAGTGAGGCATAATAGGGCAATTACGAATTGCCAAGCATCCACAGGATCCCAGTTCTGGCAGGCTCCCAAGCAGATAACAAAATTTGTATCAGCTATGCAGCTAATATTGTGATTCCTTCCCATTGGAGGAACCAATAGGGTAAAGGCAAGTGGAGCCACCAAACCACTTGCATCTGCAGTGTCCAGAGCAAGTCACCGTGGAATGCAGCAAACTAGATGCCTCCGCTTTTGTGCTAAATGACATGAAATTGTTACATTGCTCATTCTGAAATCATGCACATTCCGGTCCAAACTTCCTGTGTATTTCATTAACTTGTGCAAACTCCCCTCCATTTGTTTTGTGGAGGATGTGGATCTACATGCATGTGCAGATTATCCCTCTTACACACATACCTGTGGAAGACAGGTAGTGATAAATCTCAGAATTGCCAGGTCTCTGAGTATTCCTTGAAATGGTGGTAAATAAACTGAAAAGGAATGTGAAGACTTACTGTTGGGTGAATCACACTAGATAAATTAATTTTTGCTGGTATTTACCACACGTTAACTACATATTGCAAGTAACTTAAGCATAGGATGAGGCAAGGTAGAAATTAAATTACGCTGCAATCTCTATCATGTTTTTGGACTGTTTGAAAGATAATACTGCCTGTTGTTGTGTGCCTTCAAGTCATTTCTGACTTCTCGCTACCCTAAGGCAAACCTATCATGGGTTTTTCTGGGGTTGAGCTTGTGTGCAATGCACCCAGGATTGCCCAGTGGGTTTCCATGGCCAAGCAAGAATTGAACTCTGGTTTCCAGGGTCATAGTCCAGCACTCAGACCACTACACCACGCTGGGTCCTGTGGACAACCTAAATACCAGAGTAGAGTAGACTCAATAAAATGGATGAGACTTCATGTAAGTGATGACTTAACAAGTTCTGTTTATTTACATGGGTCTATTCTAGTCACAATTCATACTGCATGTAGTCTAAATTTCAAGTTACATTTGCTTGGTTTTATAGCAGTAGTGTTCAAGAGCTGTTTCTGTCTGTTCTAGAAATAACTTGTAGGAAAACAGCCCTAGCCAGCAGTTTTTCATCAAGTAGTTTGACTCCTAAAAGCCATACAGTTCCCCAAAGATGCTCTGAGACATCAGATTCAAGAAGCAGAAATCAGGTAATAGTATATTTCAGTTGAACGGTATTCTGTCTGTTCTTTTTGGGGTGTATTTTGTGAGCATCATGACCCTTTTCGGTCTGAAGTTGTGTCAGATGTTCACTGAATGCTAGTCTGTGGAGAGTGGGATGAGGTTTCTCCAGAACAGCTTGAGTAGATAAGGAAATTTAATATAGCCTTTCATATGCTGGATGACATTTCAGATGTGCTGGCTTTATAACCATATTTTGTATAGAAGGAGAAACATGGATACAAGGATGCCATGAGGAAAAATGTACTGAGATTAATGAAAAATGAATTCCGCTGTTCCTGAGATTTGGTTGCCATCTCTTAGTCCAAACAGATCTGCTGAACTTACTGGCCACTTTTAGACATAGTAATAAACCAGGAAACTGTAGGCGCCCTGGTTTATTGAGTGCAAATAGCATGCTACCTGGTTAACTCCCCCCCCCAAAAAAAAAACAGAAAAAGAAACCAGTGAAGAAACTCTGGATTCTTTCTGTGGCTTACTTAGAGAGTAAGAAGCAAGAGTGCTGACTGCTGTTTACCAGATGATATAATATGTAAGCTATGCAGTTTAGCCACTCTGTTACCAATGGGAACAGTCAGGGGCTGCATCTCTTTACAGTTATGCATCAATAGATGAACCAAACCTATACATGGTACTGTATTTGCCAGCCTATAAGATGCACTGGCATATAAGACACACCCCATCTCTACGCTGGCAAATACTGTTTGCTGATATATAAGACACAGCAGCATATAAGACGCACCCCATTTTCAAATGGTATTTCTTTGGGGGAAAAGTGAGTCTTATACACCAGCAAATACAGTATTTAGTGGCACAGAATCATCATTCAGGGCAAACACTGGCTACTTGAGATGACTGTGTTATCTTTAAAGGGCAATTTAGGGATTCTTTGTCAGGATATTTTCAAATTTTATGCCATCCAGCCTTTAATATTCTGCCAAAAAAGTAATGGGAACCGAAAACTTCCGGCAGCATGGCGATCTGCTAGGACACACTTATCACAGCTGTGAAAGTGCGCCCGCTGATTGGGATCACATACCTGTCTTCCTTTCAAGAGAGACAGGATGAAGTTGCTTTTTTGGGAAGAGAAGCCCAGAGAGACTCACCAGATCTGATTTCCAGCGACTAGTGCCTGGAAGGAAAGGAAAGATCAATGGACTTTCATCCGAACCGGTCACAGACATTGCTGAGGGGATTGAGTCACCATTACCCCGCTACGGCCCCTGGTTCAGGGTAGAGGCTCGCCGCTGCTCTTTTAAAGACTTTAAGACTTTCAAGCTGCAAGTATCGAATCCCAAGAATCTAGGATAAGGTAATCTCCAACAGCAATAACCCTATCTGAACGGTAAACACCCCTTTATTATTGAACCGGACTTGAACAACCAGAACAAGCCAAACAGAAGATAACCGGATAACCAGATATTTTATCAGTTGCACTGGCAATGATGTTTTAAAAAGGATAACAATACCTCAACATACAATTCAAAATACAGCTCTAAAATAATAATTGGCGGTGCTTATGTTTAGGTATATATTTATATAGTACATAGATATACTAGAAAGCATAAACTGACTGAACTGATAGGCTGGTTAGTATCGTTTGGTCTAGTTTGGATTACTTGAGTAAATTGGTATCAGAAAGATGTGAAGAAGCTGCTCTTTTGGAACGAGAAGCCCAGAGGGACCCACTAGATACATTCCTTAGCTATTAGTGTCTGGAGACTAAGGGAGGACCATCGGACTGCTGCTTGAGCCGGTCACGGATATCGCTGAGAAGACCGAATTGCTATTGTCCCGTCACAGCCCCTACCCTAGGCAACTACAGGACTATATGGGATTATCCTCACGGACTGTATATTTTTGGATTACTAATTTGGGTACAAAAGACTGTAAAGTGATTGAAAAACGTCTCTTCAGGCAGAAAACTATGTTAATTGCAAGACAGTGAAGGAAGAGAGACCGCTGGAAAATTTAGTTAACATTGTGAACATTGCTTATTCTGTCCTGTTCTATTTTGAACCAGACTCTTCGTCTAAAGACTTTTTTCATATAACATCTTAGAGGCAGGTCAGCGAATCAGTATCACGTTACAGAGTGAACGCACTTGCAGTCCAAGGTTAAAGATAAGCCATATTTGAACACACTTGGAGAAGAAATAAACAAAGCGCAAAGGGAACTTGACACATAAATGAACTTATACTACACTCTAGTGGCTAAATGTGATTACTACACTACTTTCAAAAAATTTAAGTAATTGATTTGTATTGGACCCATTCTCTTCTATGCTGAAATTAAACCTGATAAAAATCTGTGGGCTGGTTGGCTAAAGGTTTGTTAAGATATCAATTGATTTGTTTACTGAGAAATACTTATTTAATAGCTGTCTGTCAACCTGAGCTTGCAGTTTCATCAGTTAAATGTATAGAAGGTAAAACATTGATATAAATATAAATACAAATAAAGCAGTAGAAGTAAAATAAGACAGTCACAATAAAAATGTACAAGACTCAGTTTGTGTATTATATATTTGTATATTATAGATAAAAGTAACATGTTGAACTGCTAATAGTTTAAAAACAATTCATTATCATTTACTGCTTATAAAAGTGACAGAAATTAAGAACTTGATTGTCTAAATTGATTAACTAGTATCTAATAATTGAATATTGGTGATAGACTAGCTACTAATTATAGATTATTTATTTGTGTCTTAATTGATTAAGCGCTTGATTGATTGACACCTATATAGTACTGATTTAGTTACTCTATTTAACTCCATTATTTCACTTTATTACTCTATTTTATTTATCTTACCTACTTTATAAATCAATTGTGTGATGCATGAATTGCATAAGTGAAAGATAATAAGTTCATATTAAGCTATTTGAATTTACCTTATAATCATATGAATTGAATCACCAGCTGACAATCTTAACGTTATTAATATAATTCTATACTGAGTATTTAAAGAGACTAAGTACCTAATCAGCCACTCTATATCATATATGTACACTTTTGTTCTTTGCTTGAATATCTGAAATATTATTACAGTGTAATCTTGATGAGAGAAATTATACCTAACTATACCTGTCTGGAAGAACTAGGAAAGCCTTGGCACAATCACAACTTCAATTTCAATCTCATAGAAGAAGCTCCTTGGAAACTTTTAAATCATCAGAACCCTCAAAATTACCAGAAACTTCAAAAACTTCAGAACAAACAGAAACAACGAATTTCAGTATGACTCTAATACATGAAATGAGGAAAATTGGACTAGAAATGAGATCAGAAATGAAAGATTTATCAACAGAATTTAAAGAAGTTAAGAAAGAGGTAGAAAGCTTTGGATCTAAATTGGAATTCATAACCAAAGATCTGAAAAAACTATACAAGAGTCGATGATATACAAGAACTACCTTTCTTGAGAAGAAATCTAAAGATATGGAACAATCAATAGAACAAGAACAAATTAAAAATACCCGTACAGAACTAAAGAATCGAGATAAATGTATAAAAATCAGAGGAATTGAAGAAATTCTGGAAGAAAACCTATATTCACATTTAATACCAGCTTTGGCAGAATTCATTGGATTGTCAACAGATAAAATTGACTCAGAAATTGATAAGATCTTTAGAGTCAATTCCCTGATAGCTAAAAAAAGAAATGTTCCATGTGACACTGTGTTTTATTTTGTCAGAGACCAAGTAAAGGACCTATTTATGCAACAGAGTTACACTAACATTCTAAAAATAGAAGGAAAAGAGGCTAAGATTTTCAAGGACGTTCCCTCACAGATACTAAAGAAATGGAAAGATTACGGGTTTATAACCCAGCTTCTACAGAAGAAAGGAGTGCCATATAGTTGGAAAAGATATGAAGGAATAATTGTTACATTTCACCAAAAACGATATGTGCTAAACTCAGTAATGAAAGCCAAAGATTTTCTCAAGAGACATAGAGAAGATCTAGGCAGCACAGAAGAGAACAAATTAACATCTAAAATACCCTCTCAGGAGCTAGGAATGATGGTTTCTGGTGCACAAGATATAGAGTCGCAAAGGACAGAAGTAGGAGAAGCGAGACAAGGACCTCTGCAAGAAGAAAACACTGACTGAGAGAGCAACATCGAACAGGAAGAAGAAGAAGAAGAAGAGATAAAATCAGAATCAGATCAGGATCAAGAACAAGAACAAGAATCAAAAGAAACTGAGGATTACTAAATAAACAATATGAGACTGAAAATTATTTCTTGGAATGTTAAAGGGGTAAACTCACTAGTTAAAAGGAAAAAAGTATTTCACTACCTCCGGAAATGTAAACCAGATATCACTTGTATACAAGAGACACGAATACAAACCAAGGACATTAAATACATACAAAATCCCAGATTAGAACAAGATTTTTCGTCATCTACTGATAAGAAGAAGAAAGACGTTACATTATATGTTCAGAAAAACTACAACCCAAAGGAAATATTCAAAGATACAAGAGGTCAATTTTTGGCCATGGAGATCGAGTTTCAACAATCTAAAATATTGCTGATTGGTATGTACAACCCTCTGGATAATAAGAGCGACTTATATGAAAAACTTCAACTCAAAATTCTGGACTACAATTATCAATAATAATCCTAATGGGAGACTGGAATGGAGTAATAAATCCCACCATAGATCAATCAGAAGAGAAAGTAATGTGGAAAAAAAATGGGTAAAATTATCTAAATCTTTTCTAGAGATGATGCACAATCTATCAATAGATGATACCTGGAGATATCTATACGGAAATGAGAAAGAATTCACTTTCTACTCAGATATTCCCCATTCATGGTCCTCTATAGACATGTTTTTCACATCTAAGACCCTAAATAAAAATATAAAGAAAATGGAAGTATTCCCAAAGTCAATATCAGATCACAATGCTATTGCATTAACACTAGAAACAAGAAAAACAGATTATACTTGGAGATTAAAAGATTATCTTCTACACCACAACAAAATAATCTACAAAGCAAAACAAGAACTTCAGAACTTTTTTGTCACCGATATGAGAGGAGAGACTCCAAATCACATCATATTGGATACTGCCAAAGCAGTGATGAGAGGCTTTTTTATCCAACAGGAGAGCCAGCTAAAAGGACAGAGAAAAGAGAAAGAGAGAGAAATTCTAGAAGAGATTAAGAAAAAAGAACAACTTCAATCAAACTCAAAAAATACCAAAATTCACACAGAGATAAAAGTACTACAAAAACAGCTAGATATGCAAACAACATTGAAATGGAGAGAAAGCTTAAATTTTTGAAACAAAGACTCTTCTAGAATGCCAATAAACATGGTAAATGGGTCTCTCAAAGACTGAAAAAAGAAAGAGAAAAACGATTGATCTCAGGAATTAAAGAAGGGGAAACGATCCATCAACATTAAAATAAGATCATAGAAATATTTGCCCAATATTACACCAAATTATTTAGGGAGACACTAGTGATGGAGAAACAAATTCATGACTATCTAGGTAAAATAAACCTACAAACCTAAAAAAATTGACAGAACAACAAAAGACGACCTAAACCAATTACAAAGATGGAGATGATTAACGCAATAAAGAAATTGAAAGATGGGAAAACATCTGGCCGAGATGGTTTTACATCCTTTTTCTACAAAACCTTCATGGAGCAATTGATCATGCAGAAAATAATTAACGAGATAACACATAACACATAAGAATCTACCACACTCTTGGTGCCAAGCAAATATTACTGTAATCCCCAAAGAAGGTAAAGATATACTTGAACCGAAGAATTTTTGACCGATTTCACTACTAAATGTAGATTATAAAATATTTACAACTGTCCTAGAGGAAAGATTAAAGAAAGTGCTACAATCCTGGATCCATGAAGACCAGAATGGTTTCCTGCCTAAAAGACACATGAAGAATAACATTCGCTTGCTATTGAACATTTCCATATACATAACGAGAAGAAACGTATAATGGCCTTTCTGGGCAGGGAGAAAGCTTTTGATAATGTAAACTGGTCATATATGTTCAACGTTTTCAGGAAGATAGCGTTGGGTGAAAATTTCATAAGATGGGTTCAAGCTATCTATTCAAGACAAGAGGCACAAATACTTGTCAATGGAGAGAAAACAAAGAACATAAATGTAAAGAAAGGAACCAGACATGTCAGGAACCGAATTCACACACACAAATGTAACAGTGCAAATACACTATTTATTAGGCGTGTGATACACAGTACACGACTTCAGTGAGCGAACTGAAGGCAATTAGCAAAATCCAAAACATTAAAAGCAAAGAGTTTCTCATCCCACCCTCAAGAGACCTTGGAGTTTCAACCTGGCAGCGCTTATCACTACATTCCTAGCTTTGTTTATCTATTGGTCTCTGGTTCTCATACCTTGTTACAAACAAGCTGCTAATTAACTCCTACTACATGTCCCATAACTGAACTATGGAGGGCTACTCAACAAGACAAGATTGTCCTCTCTCCCCACTATAGACCAACATATTAACGTGGTAAAGATAAAGACAGAAACGTATAAAACCCTGGCCTTTGCCGATGACATTGTTATAATATCAGAAAATCCAAGGTCCAGTACTGATAGACTGCTTGAAATATTGAAAGAGTTTGGAGAAGCTTCTGGGTTTAAAGTTAACAAAAAACACAACTACTAACAAAAAAATCTGACACGATTGGAAGAGAGAGGGATTGAAGCAATTACCAATTTCACCTTAACAAAAAAAGTCAAATATGTAGGCATTCATATCATGAAGAACAATACAGACCTGTTTGATAACAATTATAAAATAGTTTGGAAAGAAATAATAAAGGAATTACAAAGGTGGGAAAAACTTGACCTCTCACTATTGGGCAGAATAGCGGCCACAAAGATGAATATTTTACGCAAAATGAATTTCGTATTTCAGAATTTGCCATTCATTGTAAATGATAAACCATTCCGAGAATGGGATAAAGAATTGAGAAAATTTATTTGGAAAGCTAAAAAATCGAGAATAAAACTCCAATTCTTAGAAGATGCTGAAAAGAGAGGAGGGATGGCCCTCCCAGATTTAAAGCTATATTACCATGCAAACTGTTTAAGTTGGCTTATGGAATGGATTCTTTTTGAGGGGGGGGGAGGTTATTACAGGCGGAAGAATCAAATCTACCCTTCGGCTTGCGTGCCTACATCATATATGATAAAGCCAAGATTAACAAAGACTTCTCAAATCATTTCTTAAGAAAATCCTTATTAAGAGTTTGGATAAAATATAAACCATTTCTCTACCAAAAAATCCCATTATGGACATCAGTTCATGAAGCTTTTTATAGATGTGAAATGCTGAACTGGAACAGATGGATAACCTATTATGATCTTTTAAAGATAAAAGATGACTCAGTTGAGCCTAAATCCAGAGAAGAATTACTAAAAGATACAACACACACTGGCTTCTCCACAGACAGCTATTAGAAAAATTCAAGATAGATAAAAATCTCCATGACATTAAATATAAAACTACAGAATTCGATAAAATCTTACCGGATAGCGTCAACAATAAAACAGGGAAAATCTATAAACTGTTACGAAGATTCAACCAAGAGAAAGACCTAATAAAAGACAATACGATTAGATGGGCAAAAGATTTGCGATCTCCTATGGGCTTAGACCAATGGTTAAATTCTTGGAATAACACTCTGAAAAAAGTGAAACCTGCCAAACTAAGAGAAAACTATTACAAATTATTATACAGATGGCATCTATTCCTGTTGCAGATTGCAAAAATGAGAAACAACAAAAACCCCATTTGTTGGAAATGCAGCTAAACAGGAACCTTATTCCACACCTGGTGGAGATGCCCTTCGATAAAAAGATTCTGGAAGTACATCCAGAAGAAGATAACAGAAATCCTAAAAGTCCAGTTTCCACTATGCCCAAAGATTTATCTGTTGAACATGTTAGACAGTTCTCCCCAACTAAAACCACTGAAGAAAACAAAACAAAACAAAAAGCATTATTATATGTGATAACCACAGCTAGAATTACGCTAGCACAGAGATGGAAGAATTCAGTGACACCATCAATTGAGGACTGGCTAATGAAACTCTGTGAAACTGCAGAACTAGATAGACTGACAGAAATACTATCTTACAACTCAACAAATCAAAGTCAAGATATTTGGAATTTAATTTCAGCTTTATGGGAAGCATCATGGGATAAACTAGCAATAACTGGCTTTTCTGCATAGTGTTCGAACTACGGCTGACTTTATGAGAGACTGGTAAAATACCCAGAAAAAATAGATTTAACAAAATTTGATTAGAGAAAGATAAATATCTATTATATGTGGTTTATAATTCTTATTAATAGTATGAACTTACAGCTCTTTTTTTTTTTAGACAGTAGGATCCTATTGACATACTAATAGGTATATTATGGTAAGCGTGTTTATACGTATATATGTATCGAAAAACTCTGATATTGGAGAGTTTTGTAACAGATATTTTATCTCCCTTACTGGAAAAGGAAGTTAAAAGGGATATAGGACTTAAAACATGATTAATAATGAAGTTATGTCTAAAAGATATTTAAAACCTATACGATTATGAATAAGCTTAATTTTAATGTTCTATTTATCATGTAAAAACTAGAGAGTGCTTTTTAAAATGTTGCTTAGAAACGTGATCTGTCGTTGATTTTGAGGAACACTATTTGAACCACCCTATTTGTATTTTATTTTTGTATGTTGAATAAATATAATATTCAAAAAAAAAGTAATGGGAATCAATGGAAAAATAGCAGACAGCATAAAAAGAGAGTTACTTTTTAAAAATTCCTATGAGTGATGGTGGTGGCATACTTTTCAGACAGTGGAATAACTCATGGGAATGAATTACTTTTATAAAGTGATTATTCCAATTTCTAGTCAAGCCTGTTGTGTGACTCACCTATCATGATATTCTTTTCTTCAAAGGTACCTGCTTCACAATTGGAGTTTTCTAGTGAATATGATGATACCCCTCATACATGGTAAGACAGCTTTATTTTGTTATCCACTTTTACTTTTCAAAAGGACATGGATTTAGAACTTGTAGGTGCCAGAGGTGTTCAGTGTTTTGTTCTTTAAAGAGGAGAGAGAAATTTGTTTAAGTATGTGTGAAGATTAAAATAGATATCTGGTTAGGGGCCTCCCTGCACTTCCTGCTTCACACTTGTTTTATATTCAGGAAGCAACTCCCCACAAAAGAGCAGAGTAAATAAAGATCAAGTTTTGCTCAGTGCAGGATATGCATTGATTGCAAAAACCATATGAGTTTAAGGGATCCAGAAATACCTTTAAGTTAAATGTTTAAAATGTAGACTTGAAGCCGGTGCAGAGTTAGGCAGGTTGAAGGCCATTTGCTTCAGTTATCTGAAGAATGCTTAATTCTGCATTAGATTTAGGCCTGTGCTTTAAACATTTAATGCAAAGCTAGGTGCAGATCCCAATTGCAGCAATACGAAGTGACACCAGAATCAGGCTTTGAAATGAGGGTCATTATTTTTAAATTGGATTAACATAATCTTCCTTTCCTTTCTTTTTCAAGTTTGGACCATTCAGCTGAGGAACCTGATGCCTTGCATAACCACCTTAATACGGTGATCCTACCTTTCATTTGTATGTCGTACACTGCCACAAATCAGGATTTTGTACAACGTCTCTCTGTGTTGATAGCAGAGGCTATCGAAAATGCACCTTCTTTTTCGGTGGAAGCGCAGACTCAAAATACAGGGAACTTTTTGAGTGATTCCAGAGCAGCAGATACAGAAGACGGCTATTTTGAAATGGGACTTCATGAAGGAGACCATGTGTATGAGTTCACTTCTACT
Organism: Cyclura pinguis; assembly: GCA_030412105.1. NCBI lineage: Eukaryota > Metazoa > Chordata > Lepidosauria > Squamata > Iguanidae > Cyclura > Cyclura pinguis. The sequence goes on along the minus strand of CM059600.1, from coordinate 92,135,544 downwards.
CCAGATATTGTACCGGTAGCTTTGGATAGCACAAAAGCAGAGCAAGATGACATAGTCAAAGTCCTGTGGAGTTTTTGTATTCAAGTTCATAAAGGACTCAGGCAGTTTGCTTCATGTTTGGTTTTGGCTAGTAATGTGGTAGCTGTATTTGAAATTCCCCAAGATTCAAAAGGAAACTGCCAACATATTCTTTCTGCCCTGAAGCTAGTGCTGTGTTTTCCATATTCTGATCTTACAGAATTTGGCTTCTTGATACCAGAAATATGTTTGGCACTCAAGGTAAATAATGGTGACACAAGTTTGTTTGTTGTCTCAGACTCTCAGAATCTGCAAGATTTCTATTCCTGTTTACATAGGTCATGCTCTCAGTGCTGCAGACCTACTTTAGCAAGTTCCCTGCTGTATTGTGGCAAAGCAAGTTTGCAGGAATTTGTTTACCAGCTGATGGGGTTTTATCACATTTCATCTGAAAACACAGAAATAAAAGGTTGCTTCCCAGCATATCTTTTCTCCCACAATAAAGCTGCTGCTCAGAAAGTCTTGTGCCAGCCAGACTTGGCCAATAATGACAAAATTTGTTCTAAACATAGTGCAGGTTCTGCACTTTATTCAACATTTCATAAGTTTGCTGGAGAGAGCCACTGCATGTTCCATCCCTGTTGGATATTTCTAACGCCTCAGCACCTACATATAGTTCAAGTTGATTTTAGTCTACTGCCAGGAAAATACATAGACTCTGAAAATGCGAGGAGCATTTTTAAATTGAGCAGGATTCCACTGGCTTCAGTTCTTTTGCACCCCACCAGTCATTCTATCCAGCAGGAAGGTTCATTCTCAGATGGGCATGTTCTGGAATTACTCCTTGGCCATAGATTGGTCACAGCAGTATTTGTCCTACCTCATGAGAAATTCCATTTTTTAAGAGTCTACAGTCTTCTGAGGACACTTCTGCAAGACATCAAAACAATCATTATTTTCAAAGCTTCCAGCAATGTAGAACCAGCAAGAAATTCTCTCATGGCTTCCACAAGGCACAACCAGACTTCAAGGTACGGACATATATTTTTGAAGCTAACTTGTCAAAACATGCAGTGACAGTGAAAGCTTTTTGCTGGTGACAGGCGCTTTTGGTGAACTGTGAATAGAGCAATAGCGGGGAGAAAGATTTGAGGATAAATACAGATGAAATAACATTTTGGATCTCCCAGATAAATAAAGTTAGAAATATTAAAGTGAGAGAACAACAACTAAAGCTAATTACTAGGTGATATAAAACCCCACATCAGATGTCTATAATGAATAAAAATCTTTCACCAAATTGCTGGCATGGATGTAGGCAAAGAAGGACATGTGTTCATATGTGGTGGAAGTGTCATCGTGTACAAAATTTTTGGTTAGAAATTATCCAAGAGATAAAACAATGAGGAGAAATCTCCAATTTAATAAAGAGATCTGGTTAACTTTGAATCTAAGAAAATTGGGTTTGAGTAAATCAGAAGATTATTTAATTAAAAAAAAAATAAGAGCCGTACATGTAATAGCTTTGGGGTGGAAAAATAACAATGTTGGGATAAAAAAAAATTGGACGCATTATGTAGCAGAATCTCTCCTATTTGACTTTCTGTGGGAAAGGAAAGGGAGATATAACGGGCAAATAAATGAAGCAAATTGGTGGGATAATTGGGGCCTCTAGATTGAGAAGGTTAAAGGAGAAAAAAAGTACAAAGAAGTAAGAGAAACAATGGATAAAACATTCTGCATTTTGGGCAGCGGTTACTAAAATTTCCCTTTTAAGCCAAAGATGGGGATTGAGGGAGGGTGGGAGGGGAGACTAGGGGGGAAAAAACATTGTACTGAGTAATTTGTAATATGTAATGTGGTGTAATATTGTGTGTTTAAAATGTAAAATAAAATACGTTATAACACTGAAAAAAAATAGAGCAAGAAGGGAGCCTCTAAATTTTGAGCCTGATGCTTTGCTACTCTTGCAGTATGCTGAACAAAATTATAAGGAAAGTAGCTTTGGGAGTGAGTTCTGTTCAGAAAGATCTTAACTAAGATTTATGAGAATGTAAAAGTTATATGAGAAATATGTAGAAATATGTAAAAGGGAAAAAGTATATAAAATATGTAAAAAAGCAAAAATGAGTTATCAACGTTTGAAATACAGATGCTCGTTGTTTCTTATGTGGCTTTCACCTGTGTTTCATTTGTGTTTCCTGCTTACAGTGTGAATTCATCTCTTTTCCAGCTTTTGTAAGCCTCATTTGCCCTTCTCATCTCTGTATCCATCTGATTTTCTGCTGAAGAAAATAACTGAAGAAAACCAGATACCTGTACACCTTCCATTTTCCTCATGTCTCCAATATGTGGCTGGTCTAAAGGGAAAATCCATTATGGAATTTTTCCACAACAGCATTGCTGAGGTATTGTAAAATAAACAAGGATGGGATTTTCCTGATGGTCAGGATTCCAGAAAAGTAGTCTTTTTGATGAGTTTTAAGCAAAACTTGTGCATTGTCATGTGGAACATTAAAGACTGACAGATTTATTATATCATGAACTTTCTTAGGCAAGAAAGGTTATGTTTTTCTCTCTCAAGGCTGTCCTGCACAACAGTTTTTGAGAAGGGAGGAAGGAAAGAGCATGGTTATTCCTGATTTTACTGTTACTACTACTAAAGGGTAGTGTTGCCTAAAAGTTCTTTCAGTCGGCCAGAAATTATAGAACAGCTTCTCAGCAGCTGTATATGATTTATAATTACTATCAATGATACATAGACGTGACAGTTTAGGGTTCACAAGGACAACAGTATTTTCAAGGAGAGATGAAGTCTTTGATGTACCCCTGATTACATGAAGAGTCTAAATATGGGACATGTAAAATGTAAAAATGTGGGGAGTTTTTTATGACATTATAACGGGGCAGTTCACAAATGAGGGAGAAATCTAAAGCTATGCTTAAATAATTGATTCATTCCCTTTTGTATATAATAGGTGGAAAATGAAGAGCTGAGGTATCTCATGTGGTCATCTGTTCTGTTTTATAAAGCACCTGATACGGAAGTGACATCTTGTGTACTACTTTCAACTAAAGCTATTTACTTCTTGTTGGATGATTCTGTGGGTCATTCTTATGAGCATCAGTTAGGTAAGATGAGAACAGGCTGATTCATGGCTTTTAATGAAATTTGTGAGAACTGGTAAAGATATATTTTGTTCAGAACAGAGGCTGCAACTTTTCTCCTCCATAGCTTATATTTCCTGCCTAGAATATATATCATAAATTGTGTGAAGATCCACATTTATTGAGAGTAAATATAACAGTGTTCACTAGAATGACCTCTTCTGATATGTGTTGTGAATTTGTGGAAGCACAGAAAATGGTACTAGGTGCAGAAGATCTTAAGAGGCAGTGATTACCTGTTTCAGTCTTGAATAGGTTATTAATACCATTTTTATAGCCCAACCACTGCTGCTATGTGGCAGTAAGATTTGGGAACCTTACATTTTCATTTTAACATTAATGCAAGGGAGAATTGGCGGGCAAGGACAGAGTTCTTAATTCTGCCTGTTCATTGATACTCATATAACCCTCCCAGTGGGATGTCAGTACATTCCCCCCACTCCACCAGCCACTCTGGGGAGCAGAAACAAGTGGAAAGGGGGCTGGAAAAAACAATTGAGAGGGTTGAGAATGGACCACTTTTTTCTCTTGCCAGCTGATTCTCCCAGTGCAGATACATCTCTCTCAGTAAAGTTTTATCTCTGCAAATAGAGTCTTGGGAACTCATATCACTAGGTTAACATGTAACTTGTTCTGTCTTTAGTTGGAGCCCTTAAGTTATAGAATGAGATGATGAATTGTGAGTTTCTGAGATCTGAGAACAGCCCTCAGATCACTTGAAGAAAATAATAATTGCATACAAGTATTCTCCATTCAATAGGTTTTGGGAACAAAGGTCTCTTGGACTGTGAATTCAGTTCTTTCTACCTCTCTTGCTGCTTAGTTTTGAAACTGAATGATCTGCACTCAGTAAACATTGGACTTTTTGATCAATATTTTCGACTTGCTGGTAGGTGATAGCTATTACTTTCCCTCTCCTTGTCTATCCTCTATTTCCCCCTTAACATCAGACTTTAGATCATTAGTTCTTGGAACAATTTATTTATTCATCCCTGCTTTTAGAGTTAAGTACAGTATATATTGATAGTGCTTAATAAATATTTTTACAATACTGAGCGGTAAATCCAATTTTTTTCCCTACTACAGGTTTTCAAAATGCTACTTGAATATTCTGTAGTATAATCATAGCCTCGTATCTGGGACCTGCTCGATATATTGAGGAGTTTTAAGTAAAAATATTAACTTTAATTTGGATGTTATTCTAGTCACGGTAACCTTTTGCTCTCGTCTTTTTTTTCCTGATTTTTTTCTGGGTGACTGTGACTGGGCCTGCTTCTTTTTCTCATATGGGGAGGGCAGCTCCCCAAATTGTGATAAAGTGCCCTGTCACTTCACACACACACACACACACCTCTGCCTTCCCTTGTCCCTTCTTCTGAGTAAGAAGTGAGATGTTGCAATGGTTAATTATAACCCCTGTAAGAGTGTTGGTAGCATGTTTTCTGTTGGGATGTTAGATACCGTATATTAATCAGCTGAGTCAAATTTATAAAAATAAACTATATTCTTTACTAAAATAACAAACAGAACAAAGAATTGGAGTTCATATTCAGATAGAAGCTAACACAGTTCTTCAAAGTTCTTTTAAACGTTTCCTTGTGTCTTAAAACCCTCATATAAGCACCAGTATCACAGCCAGCCCTTTGGCTACACTATCACCAAAGGCTCAACTCTGAAATTATGTAAGTCACATTTTGTGACCAGATTCAGAAATGGTTTGATTTCTTTTCTGACTCAGGCAACTCCTTTTGGCTGACTGAGGAACTTCTTCCCAGAGTTCTCTCTGGCTGAAGGATTGTCAAAAACCAATTAGTGTGTGCCGTGTGTGTGTGTGTGTGTGTATATACACACATACACTCCTCTCAAGTCTCCAGCCCCTCACTCACGCTGATGGGCTGGGTTTCTCAAGCTATTCCTGTGGCCTGGCAACCTGTTGCTGGGTTGCTCTGGCACTCAAGATAGCCACACCTCCCAGAACTCCATCACATTGGCATTGCACATACTACTGATGTAAACATTGCACAAAAAGTTATTAATAGGTGGTATGAATTGGAAAACCCACAGCAGTATTATAGTAGGATTAGAAGCAACTTTGGTTTTTTGTCTCTTTTTTAGGTCGTTCAGCTGAACATATATTAACTTGCCTCACCAGAGATAGTTACAGCACTCATGACTTTATCCAGCACCTTATGGCAGTGCTCTCACTACTGGCAAGGACACCATCACCAGAGCCAGCAGATAAGGATTTCTACTCTGAATTTGGAAAGAAAAATACAGGTAAAAAATTGAGAAACGTTTCAGACCTTTTATTTATTACATTTATACATGTTAAAAATGTTCTTGCTCTCCTCCCATCTCTCCCCTCCCCAAGTTTGTAGATGTATAGAATAACAGGACAGAAGGATTTTAGACTAGCATTGGATACTTAACTTTTCTAAGTGCAAGTTCTTTTTTCATAAAATTCCACTTACATGTGGTCTGAAATGTTACACCCCCATCATTTCAATTCATACCATGTGATTTCAGTAGAATGAATTCTAAAGTCAGCCAGAAAAAGATGGAATTTAGATGGAAAACATATCACAGAAATTATGGGATGGTGCTAACAATTTCATTTCTTAGTACAGTCAGCCCTCCACATTTGTGGGTTTTACTTTCACAGATTTATTTGTGAGTTTCTTCTTCGTGGTCTCTGTGCCTCACACATTGGGATCTTCGCGCATGCATGGTAGTGTTCAGAAAGTTCTAGAGCTGAGCAGCTTGGCGGGAACCCCTCCCCCTTTCCATACTGAGCACGCTCAGCCTGCCAAGCTAATGGTCCCTCCTCAGTTTTCTTTCGTCCGCCGGCATGTTCGCAGCGAACGGAAGGTCTTCCTGCTTGAGCAGCTTCTCCTTGGCGGTATTCCTTCTCATCTTCATTTTTTCTCCTCTTGGACTTTTTTGTGAGAACCCCTCTCTTTATTCTTATGTCTTCATTGTTTAAACTCTGCGTCTCGTGTGGTCGAAAAGTCGCCCTTTCAGACGGGCACTCTGAGTACCTCTTCTGTCTCAGAGAGGCCCACAACGTGCAGGTCTGCTCTGTTTGTAGGGAATTTACAGCACAGACCTTGCGGAATAGGTCTTCAAGGTTGAAGTTCCACTGTTGGGAAAAAGCCTTAAAAATTAAGGAGCAGGCGGCCGAGAACATTGCCCTCTTTACTTCCATGGCTTCGCATTCCTCCACTGTTACGTGACCCGTGACCACACCCTCATCAGTATTGATGGCTGCGATACCGACCTCAACGGTACGAGGCTCGGTACCGTCCTCGGCATCTCTGCCTCCGGTCTCCCCTTTGCCATGTATTCCGAAGCTTTCCAGGATACCAGTTGCCTCTTCTTCACCTGGGGATGCCCCTGCGGGCTCGCAGGTGGCTCCACTCTCCAAGCCCCTTACGGTGGCTCAACGAAAGCAGCCTTCTTCTTCGGAGCCTCCGATCAAGGAGAAAAAGGAGGAGGAGGAGAAACTGGTCACCTTCACCGGCTACTCGGCCATCCTGCCATCGGACACCTCCTCCAACACAGCCTGCGATGGCTACGGTCGAGGAGGAAAACCCTCGGGATATTTCCACGGAGCATGCCAATGTCCAGCTCCCAGTGGTACTACCATCAGCCTTGGGGGATCCTCAGGCACACTCCGATCTGCCTGTGCTGACTGCATCAGCCTTGCCACACGGTCAACCCGACCATGGGCTAGACCATCCAGAACCTTCATGCCCTGCTTTGGACACTCTGCAAGCTCCGTCTCGCCACAGGGCGCCTTCCCGTGACCGCGCCCGTCATAGTACAGCGCGCTCTCCGGGTCGTGTTGGCAGACAGCAATCCCTATGGCAGTGGGAGGCCACCTCTGATCGTGGCAGGTCTAAGATGAGGCTCGATTCGCTGTTCTCGTTAGCTTCATATATCGCTCGGTACAGCCACAAGCACGTGTGGCGGGAGCAGCCGGGATCGTACTACTCGTGCTCCCCTGCATACAGAGACCAGTACCATGCTGATGTCCGTCACTGGTCACCATATCACCGTCGGTCCTGGTCGCCATCCTCAGTGTTGTGGTACCGACATCCCGATACTGTAGGTCTCTGTCCCGATCAAGTTCGCAGTCTCCGTATTATCATCGGAGATCGAGGGACCGCTCGCCACGCTACCGGCCGGTATCACCACCTCCTCGGGTTACGGCTACTATTACTCGGCCAACCTCGGAGGCCCATCCGTTGCCTCAACAGTCATCGACGGCACCGATCTTCAATTGATCCTGTGGCTGATCCCTACTGTTCTGCCGGCACCAACCTCAACGGCGCAGTACTCCTACCATCGGTACTGTCTGCATTGCCATCGTCTGCGCCTGCTCCACCTTCATCTGCGGCTACTCTGCCACCTCAACTGCCTCCGGACTGAGGGCTGCCTTCACACTCTTCGCGGTCCTATGAGTCGGACTCAGACTCGGGCAACTCCACACCTGAGCCACACTCATCTCCACCACTGGCTTTCGGAGAGCCCACACCGGACTCGGCACCCGAGGGTGTCAATTCTCGGACATCCTACTGCGCATGGCCAATGCCCTTGGCCTCGATGTTGCAGGACCAGCTCCGAATGTGCAAGACCCAGTTTTCCACTGCATGGACACTCGCCCACCATCAGCGGCACCAATACTTTTCCTGCCTGTTCTGCAGGAGGTATTGAAACATCCGTGCGCCCAGCGAGCATCCCTGCAACCAATACCTCATCGCCTAGAGCACCTGTATAGGACCCAGAAGAAGGATGTTGACTTCTTATTCAACCACACTGTGCCCAATTCCATCTTGGTCGAGTCGTCCCAGACTAAAGGTGGTAAGAGGGCACATACTACTCCACCGGATCGGGAAAGTCGCAGGCTTGGCTCGTTTTGGAGGTGCTTCTACTCTGCGTCTTCCTTGATCACGAGGATATCGAACACCCAGGCCTGCCTCGCCGCCTACCAACAGAACATCTGGGACAGGTTCTATCTGCTGGCCCATCTTCCAGATGACCATAGGACAAGCGCCATTCAATTTTATAGTGAATCGGTCGTTTTGTCCAACCAGCAGATCCTGTCCTCCCGGCACGAGGTCGAGGGAGCAGCCCGGGTGATGGTCAGTGTGGTCGCTCTTCGCCGATTTGCTTGGTTATGGTTGGCAGGCCTCCAAGAGGACAGCAGGAAACGCATCGAAAATCTACCCTTCGATGGACAGGGACTGTTCCACGCGACGACAGACGATGCAGTGGATCATCTTGTAAAGGCGCGTTTGATGGCAAAGCGGATGGGGATCCATCAAACGCTGCAGTCCCGTCGCAGTTTTGCTTCCCGCTCCTCTTGGCATCGGTCGACTTATTCGTACCAATCTTGGTTGCCCTGCTGAACCTCAGCTCGGTCCTCGCTTCCGTCCTCGACCCACAGGGCCCTGAGAAGGTGGCAACTGTCATTGAAGAAGTCTTCGTCCACGGCGAAGTCACGATTTTGACTTCCACCACAGGTCGTCACCACATCCACTCTTCCACCTGCCTACCACCTTTGTTGATCGCCCGGGTCTCGTCCGTCATCTTGGTGAGTGGCGTCACATCACCATGGACTCTTGGGTTCTCTCCATCGTCCGTCTCAGCTACGCCATCGAATTTCAAAGTATACCACCACGAGGCGTCTACTATTCCACCCTGGCCAACCTGGCGTTGCTAGAGGAGATACAGTCCCTGCTGCAGAAGGGGGCCATAGAGTGGGTCCCGTCCTCGGCCAGTTCCACCAGCTTTTTCTCCCCGTACTTCACGGTACCGAAATCAGACGGTACCCTACGACCGATCCTGGACCTCAGGGGGGTGAATTTGTACATTCTCCCCCAGAAATTCAAGATGCTCACTCTGCCTTTCATCCTGCCCTTCCTGCAACATTGGGAGTGGTTCACCTCTATCGACCTAGGAGACACCTACTTCGATATCGCAATTCGGCCCCACCACAGGCGGTACTTGCGATTCGCAGTCAACGGCATTTGCTACCAGTACAAAGTACTGCCTTTCAGACTTTCGACCGCACCCAGCATCTTCACCAAATGTATGGCCCTGGTGGTATCGTACCTCCACACAAAGCGTGTTATGGTATACCCTTACCTGGACGACTGGCTGTTGGTGGCGCCCTGCAAACAGAAGCTCTATGAGGACATTCATCTTGCTCTGTCTCTTCTGTCCAGCCTCGGCCTCAGGGTGAACCCCAAGAAGTCTCACCACGAGCCAACCCGTGTTCTGGACTTTATCGGTGCCACTCTGGACTCTTTCGCGGCCAGGCCCTTTCTCCCATTGCAACGGGCCCACACTCTGCACTGGGCTGCTACCGCTGTCCTCCATGCCCTGGTGGTCTCTGCGAGGAGGATCCAGCAACTTCTTGGCTACATGGTGGTGACAACAGCAGTCACCTACCTCTCTCGCCTTCGCGCCCGCCAACTGCAGCACTGGTTCATCAGGCTCTTCAACCCTCTTTGAGATGACCAGAGTCTCCTTCTGCGGATTCCTCGGCAGATGCGATGCTCTCTCCTGTGATGGCTCTCCCTCCGGCACCTACTGTCGGGGATGCATTCATTGACCCCTGTTCTCAGGTCACGGTAACGACAGATGCCTCTCTCTTCGGATGGGGAGCGCATTGCAACGATCTCAAGGTGCAGGGGCACTGGATCAACCTGGAAACCCACCTTCACATCAGCACCCTGGAGCTTCTCACCATCCTGAAGGCGCTGTGGCCTTTCTGCAACCTTGTTGTCGGGCGGACAGTGCAGATCCTATCAGACAACGCAACAGCCGTCTGCTATAGAAACAGACAGGGAGGCACCCACTCCACCACCCTCCTCAACATAGCCCTTCGCCTCTGGGACTGGTGTGTACTGCTCCGCATTCACCCCATCGCTGTCCACCTGGCGGGCCGGGACAATGTCACAGCGGACACACTCAGCAGGGACACTTCGTGCCGTCACGAGTGGTCCCTCTCTGACACTACATTCCAGAAGATAGTGTCTCGATGGGGCTGTCTGTCCATCAATCTCTTTGCCAGCAATCGGAACAGGAAGTGCCCCCGGTATTGCTCGAGGGCCGGTTTGGGTCGGGACTCCCTCGGTGACGCCTTCCAGTTCCAGTGGGACAAGGAACTGCTGTACACGTTCCCGTCATTCCTGCTCCTAGGTTGAGTGGTGGCGAAGATTCTCTCCGATCGCGCCAACGTCATCCTGGTGACCCCATATTGACCGAGGCAACACTGGTTCAGCCACCTTCTCGCAGCCGCTCGCGGCCATGCCTTGGCGCTTCCATCATCACCAGACCTCCTCTCGCACTCCGACGGTCTCGTGCTGCATCCCGACCTGCCACTCCTATGTCTCCATGTGTGGCGGATAATCCCCTAGGTGTCCCAGCTATTCAGGATGTCCTCACGGCTTCCAGGAAGGAGTCTGCGCATCGGTCTTACTGCTATAAGTGGCAGAGGTTCTTGACATTCACTGAGGCTCGTCACGAACCCGCATCGCCGGTCACCCTACCTACCATACTACATTTCTTTCTGCACCTTCGAGAGCAGGGCCTGGTCTTTTCATCCCTTCGGGTGTACCTCTGGGCTACAGTAGTCTACCAGCCGCGTGGCACTCCTTCTGCTGCACTCTTTCATAATGCTACCCTCAAGCAATACTTGAAAGGTCCGCAACACCTTTATTCTCCGGTCGCTCCACCGCTTCCTCCTTGATCGCTGTCCTTGGTGCTCTCTCAACTGACGCGACCACCCTTTGAGCCTATGGCCACTTCTGATGACAGGCTCCTGACCATGAAGACAGCCTTCCTCGTTGCTGTCACTTCAGCTAGGCGGGCAAGCGAACTGACTGCGTTACGATCAGATGAACCCTTCCTTGTCTTCCATTGTGACAAGGTGGTCCTGCATCCAGATATCTCCTTCCTGCTTAAGGTGGTTTCTGATTTCCATCTCAACCAGGATGTCATCCTTCCTACCTTCTACCCTGACCCGGCTACGCCTCTCGAGAGATCTCTTCATTTGCTCAACACCCGCCGGGCTCTGGCCTTCTACATCCATCAAACCTCGTCCTTTCACCACACTCCTCACCTATTTGTCTGTTATGGTGGTCGCCGTAAGGGCCATAAGGTGCCTACTCAACGATTTTCCAAGTGGGTGGCCCAGACCATTCTCCTGGCGTATGAACTAGCTAAACAGCCTCCACCAGCCCTGCTCCGTGCCCACTCCACTAGGGCCGTGGCCTCTTCAGCAACTCTCCTTCGAGGAGTTGACCTGCAAGAGTTTTGTCATGTGGCTACCTGGTCACGACCTCTGACCTTTGTGCGCCGCTACCGATTGGACTGCGGGGCTCGAAGGGATGCACGCTTTGGCCGTGCAGTGTTGTCTTCCATTCTCTGACCCACCGTCCACTGGTAAGCTACACAGTCTCCCAGTGTGTGAGGCACAGAGACCACAAAGAAGAAGAACAGGTTGCTTACCTGTAACTGTGGTTCTTCAAGTGGTCATCTGTGCCCTCACACACACCCGCCCAGCCTTCCCCTCTTCAGGTCTTGCTTCGGCGGACTTCAAAACTGAGGAGGGACTGTTAGCTTGGCGGGCTGAGCATGCTCAGTACGGAAAGGGGGAGGGGTTCCTACCAAGCTGCTCAGTTCTAGAGCTTTCCGAATGCTACCGTGCATGCGCAAAGATCCCAATGTGTGAGAGGGCACAGATGACCATTCGAAGAACCACAGTTACAGGTAAGCAACCTGTTCTTCTTCAACCCTTGCCCCCACCTCAGGTGCTGCTTTTCCAGGGGAACCTTCCATCTCAGCAGCTCTGATCAGGCTGCTCAACCCTTTAAAAACCTGTCTCTAGTCCTTCTCCACCAGCCACTGCCTGGCCAGCTAAAAATGGCTCACAGCCCAATTTTGCAGCACCACAAACTCTTTCCCTGTGCCCACATGCAGAAGGAAGGAGGTGGGCTAAAGAGGAAGCATAGTGCCACCATTCTGACCCACCCCCTTTCCCTGACCTGGTTTGAATCGTGGGTGTCTGTTTTTTCCACCGTGCCTCAGCCCCCTTCCCATAGACACACACATTTTTTGATAGTTACAATTTTTTCACTTTTTTGAGGGTCCTGTGCACCTAAACCTAGGAAATGTGGAGGTCCAACTGTGTTTTTCTTAATAAATTCTAGGAATAAAAGAAGGTGCTTATCAGACCAACCACTGTTTTGTTACTCAGCTGATATTTTCTGATATTTCTGGAAAAAAAAGTGATTTCCAATATATTAAATTTTAGTATGACAAATACTGTTTTAGAGCAGGTATAGGAACCATGTAGATGGCCAGATATTTTTGTACTGCAGTACTCTGTATTCCTTACCATTGGCTTTATGGGATGGGTTGCACGATTCCTGCTTTTGGTAAAAAGGTTAGTGTGTCTGACTAGGCCTGGGACAACCCCAGTTCAAATCTCCCCTCGGTTATGACACTCCTTAGATGACTTGGGCTATTTACTGTTTTCGCATAGGCTCCTTTACAGTCTTTATATATTTATGTGTATATTTATAAACAAATATTATGGCCTTTTTGGGTCCCTAAAGCAGTGTGGATAAGAGCTTGCAATAAATAGCCAGAGAACAGAATCATTTAAAATTTTGAATGGAACACTGCTCACCTAAAAGTGAGAAAGGGTGGACCAGTCTATATTTCCACAGGGAGGAAGTCACTATTGTCACAAAATAGGCTCTGTCCTGCATTCTCTCAGCATAACTTGTCTCTGTGGTGGGACATACAACAGCATATCTAAACAAAATTTGAAACTGTGAGCAGGTTCATATGGGAATTGGTTATTTTTTTCCCACATATTCTGGCCTCATAAGCTTTGAGCTTCGTACATAAGGTCTAGCACCTTGAAATGAACTAGAAAAGATATTGGAAGTCATTGTTAGATTGATGTAACATGACTTATATAAAACACTCTAGAAGGCAATGTGAAGTCTGCATTTGCAAAAGTTTCTAAATACAATTCAGTTTCTAAACCTACTCAAAGGCAGCAGCCCTGCATAAGGCATCTTGCAGTCACTAAATGGAAAATGATTTGTAGTAATCACTGAAGTCAAATTCATTCTCTCCAAGAAGGGGCACAAGTGATGTACTAGCTGAAGCTAAGCAAAAGCAGTTCAGCTGCCACCTGGGCCTTCAGGAACAGTGTGGTGTATAGAAGCATCCCAAAGCTGCAAATCCTCCCTCAGAAGGACTGGAGTTTCCTTCAGAACAGGCTCCTAAACCCTAATTACCTTCTTTGTTGAATTTTTACTGTAGTACGAGTAAAATACTTAGTGGGATAATTATGTTTCCCAGCCAGAGTTCCTTGAAATAATATCCTGTACTAAATCTGATGCAATTTAAACTTTTCAGAGTGCTTTGTGTATATTTCAGAAATCCTGAACGTGATACTGACCTACCTTACAAGTTTATCAATGCATTTGCAAGTCACAAGGGTGGGGGGATCTAAGAGTGAGAGGACTGGCTTATATATGGCCTCCTCACAAGTTTCCGGCAGAGGCGGGATTTGATATGGTGACTTCCAGTTCAGACTTTAGTTTCTTTGCATCTGCAGTGCTCTACCGGTTTTGGTTCTTGTTTTGGCTTGTCCAGCCAAAAGGCTCTTTTTAATTTTCAGGTAAAATATATAAAATCTTAAACCTAATTTTAATTGTTCCTTTAGTAGGAAAGTTTTAAATAACAAGTGCAAATTATAAGTTATCCATATTTATGTTTGCAGGAAAAATGGAGAATTATGAAATGATTCACTCTAGCAGAGTGAAGTTTATATATCCCAGTGAAGAAGAAATTGGGGATCTTGCTTTTCTAGTAGCAGAGAAGATGAACAGTGTGATTAACGTCCAGTCTCTAAATATACTCCTCTATGTGTTGGCGTTTCAAGTAAATACTGCAGAAGGGACTACTCAGTCAAACAGCTCACTTCAACCTAAAACACTTATCTTAACCAGTTCAGATCTGTTTCTGTTCAACGAAGATTACATCAGTTACCCACTACCTGAGTTTGCTAAGGAACCACCAAAGAAAGACAAATACCAGCTTGCAGATGGAAGAAGGATCCGTGACTTAGACCGAGTGCTTATGGGCTACCAGACTTATCCTCAGGCTCTCACGTTTGTGTTTGATGATATTCAGAATCAAGATCTCATGCAGAATATGACCCTTGATCACTTTGGCAATGTTCTCAGTTTCCCACAAGGGCAGGTTACCACAGAGGGCAACAGCAGTCGAGAGGTCCTGTGGTGTATCTTTATCCCAAGTCCAGACAGTCGTGAGAAACTGATCTCCTTGCTTGCTAGGCAGTGGGAGATCTTATGTGGTCGAGAGCTGCCTTTGGAGCTCACTGGGTAATTTAATTATTTACCTTTTTTTTTTTTGAAACTTTCAAATATTTTCATTATTGCAGACCAAAGGAGTTAGGCTGAAGGTGATAAATTAAAGCACAGTATTACCTGAATGAAAACAGGGAAGGACACACACTTCACAGGACATTGAAACTTGCTTGTGTTTACCACTATCATGCCTTGTGCTGTGGAGAGGTTTTAATAGTACAACATACTCTGCTAAAAAGTTGAACTGGAATTTTCTGAACTCTATTTTTATGTAACCGTACATATTCAGAATTCCTGATAAAGCATCCCAGGCAACTGTATGGAACAAAAGGAGTCAACACTTGGCCTACTTAAACTTAGGGCTTTTAATTTCCACTGTGTTTTATGCGTCTGTGTGTGATTGTGTGTGTATATAATATATTACATATACATATATATACACATACATATACATACATACATACATACATGTGTGTGTGTGTGTGTGTGTGTGTGTGTATCAGTCTTGCAGTTCTATACAAACAATACCTAATGTACATAATGGTAACAAAAAATGCTTGTGCTATGGTAAAGTGCAGTGTCGTTTGTACAAGATGTATTTTATTGCCTATGCTGATAATTATTTAATTATCCTTCTGATAATTTTTACATTTTGTTTTTTTTATGATGTGTCAGATTTAATTTTGTTTGCTGATCATGAACATGATAGCAAAATTCGCCTATAACTGAAAGCTGCTTTAAGTCCAGTGGACACTTAAAATTTTTTCAGCAAATTAAACAGTTTCTATTCACCGTTGCAGACGCAAAGGTTATCCAGGATTGATAACTGCCCTTTTGCCCCAGATAATGGGACACTTGTAGTTCAGAGCACTGTGTTTCCATTGCCATCTTTCTCACTACAAATAAACTAAAATTTGACACAGTTACTTTACTGCGTTTGGTTGTTTTTCAGTGTGTTCCTTCCCGTCACAGTGTGAACCAGAGATACATTTCTTTCTTTAAATCTTCAGCTTTGTGTAGGAGACTTCAAGGGATAATTTCAAAATTCTTTTTGAAAAAAATCATAGCAAATTATTAAAGTTCTGAATCATTGTCACAGAATTAATGTAAGTAATAGAATGGGGAAATTCAGCTCTTCGGCTCCAAATAGTGGGAACCTGGCTGATGGTTTCTCATACTTTTCAGTCGAAAGCCAATAATTCTAAAACAGAGTATTTCTGCTCCAATACCAGTTATGGTAAAATCCCTTGCTACGTACACCTCATTCTCTGGAAGACTTCAGGAGCAATCCACAACTAATTGCGTTATGTCAACGCACCAGCTGAGCAAGGCAGGAGCTAACATTCCAAAATTGTTACATGTGTTGACTCCGGTACTCTCCTTCATTTTTTTTTTCTCTCTTGTCTTGCCAGTTGGGTGAAGGAAAACCCTCTCCTAGATTTTTAAATGGTTTATCTAAGTTTTGGTTGAAATTTAGTTGATATTTAGTTCACAAGTAGAGTAAAGAGTGTAGCAAACACGACCCTCCCTGGATTGGGTGGCCGTGCAAGGTTGGAAGTACGAGATGCTGGGAGGCAAGAACCAAGCCAGTTCTGGTCTTTGAGGATGCAGTTTATTAAGCAAAGAAGCGAAAAGAAAAACAAAAGGCACACAAGCATACATACACTCTGACTCTGTCAGAAATGCAAAGCAGGCAACGGAGCAGGGTTCTCTTTGTTCCAACAGATTATATAGACTTTTCGTGTGCGAGTGGCAAAACAGGCTGCCAATCCATCAATCCACCGTACCGAAACGGGCAGGAGGGGGGCTATCCCACCTCGGACACCAGTTACTGAGGCACCCATGGGCCAGGTGCATGATAGGCTCGTGGCCAAATCTCATTACCTGCCAGAAACGGCAGCGGATGGTCTCTAATCAAGCTTCACTCTCCCCTCACCGTACCGGACAGCGCGGGGAGCGAAGCACCAATCGTTAGCGTTCCTTGGCTGTTCTCACAGGACTGCAGCATACAGGGCAGCCTGACCTTGCAATGCAATAGCATGAGCTAATCCCCTAAATATGTTTGTTAGTATGAGAGCAGACTGAACTAAAATGTGTGAGTGTGTAACACAGGGCCTACCCAGAGGGCCTCAGGCCCAACAAAGACAAAGTAGTATGGAGGTTGGAGTGGAAGGGACTCAGAAAGAAAATACAAGGCACACAGGGTTTGAGAGATACTGCACCTCAACCTGAGAAATATGAAAAAGAGGTTAAAGAAGGAAATGTGGCTCTGACGCCTACAGGAGTGTAGGAAAGGGAGCAAAACAAAGTGATGTCCAAGTGAAGGTTTTGCCCAATGAGGACGGCCTGAACAGGCGGTCCATTGATCAGGCAGTGGCTGCAAATGCCTTACTAAGAAAAATATTTAACTCATCAAGTGAGAGTGAGAATGAGGAAAGAGTTCTCACACAAAAAGTCAGAGGTTCAAAGCAAGACCAAGAAAGTAAAAGGGGCTGATAGTAAGAAGCCTTGTGAGAAGAAATTTAATAAGCAAGAAAAAACAGCTGAGTTACCAGACCGTTCTATCCAGTGCAGTAAAGGCAGTAGAGGGGTTACAGCCGGGTCCACAACTTCCAGTTGCCATATTGAAAATGGATGTTCACTAAATAGAGGTGGGACTAATTCTGGAGGTGGATTAAGCTAATCATAACCCTTACAGGAAATGTCCACTCATAAGCGAAGGGAGGGGGAAGACCAGAGAAGTGTTGCAGCAGGCACTCGGAAGGAACTTTCCCTTTACTTGGACAGCCAGAGCATGTTAGTGGCTGTGCTCAACTGTTTAATGTCTCAAAGATGAGATCTACCTATGGTAGCATGTGGCTTTATGGAGAATGAGATACCAATGCCCTCTTCATCATCTCAAGGAGGCACTATATTTGCTAATACAGATTTAATTAAGCAATAAGTTGCAGAAGAATTAAATAAGCAACATGAAATTCAAACTAATAGAAATTTAATGAATTTATTATCTACATTACTAAAAGTGGATACTGGTGCAATGAATTCTGCAGTGCCTGACTCTTCATGTAATCAGAATAATTCTATGGATTGTCCTACTACATATGTTAAGAGGATTGAATACACAAACAAAATATAATGAAACATGTCAATTAACATGAGAAAAAAGGTAATGCAGGCTCAAAAGGACCAAGGAAGGTCTCCAGAAAATGAAAAAATATTGACAAGGTTCAGGATTTGGAAAGACACAATTGGATTCTGATCCAGACTTTGAAAAGGATGGTGATGTGGTTAGTCAGGAGTCAAGTGATGAAATGGAAGAACCACTTTCTTGTCTTCTTGAAATGAGAGCGGTAAGGCTAGCTTTGCTGAAATCTGCCAAATCAGTAAAGGGCAGGAATGTTCTCGTTTACATGGGCAATGCGACTGTAAAAGTATATCTGAACAATCAGAGAGGTATAAGAATGAGGGAAGCCAAAAAGTTGTTTACTTGGGCAGAATGGAACATGGGTTCCATTGCAGCAGTTCATCTAAAAGGAGCTTTGAACATAACAGCAGATTAGTTGAGCAGAAACTAGATTTCTCCTGGAGAATGGAGTCTAAATCAGAAAGTGTTCTGAATCCTACAGCAAAAATTTGGTGGTTATTCTGTGGATTTATTTGCTTTAGCACAGAATCACAAACTTCCAAGATGTTTTTCAATAGATGGAAGTTCAGGTGCTGACAAGCAGGGTGCTTTAAAGTCAGACTTGCTGGATGGCCTGCTGTACCTATTTCCACCTCTACCAATCTTTCAAAAAGTTCTGCGGCAGATATGACTGCAAAAAGCTCAAGTGGTTGTGATGGCCATGGTTCCCTCAGCTGATAAGCATGTTAATAGATCAACCATAGCAACTGCCAATCAGATCGGACCTGTTGGCCCAGGGGCCAATATTTCATCCAGAGCCTCAATGGCTAAATTTAAATGCCTGGAGGTTGAGTGGATCCATTTTAAAGACAAAGGTTTTGGGGAAGCGGTGATTAAGACTTTGTTAGCTTCACGCAGAGTCTCCAGTCCAAAGATTTACAAATCAACTTGGGAAGTATTCAAGAAATGGTGTGGTGTTAATTCAGTAGATATTGAGAATGTTACCAAGACTGAAGCTCTGTAATTTCTTCAAGGTAGTCTCGAAAAAGGATTATGTCCAAATACATTGAAACATCAAGTGACAGCTTTATATACCATAGTTTAAGTGGAAGAAAACCATTGGCTGCAGACGAACATGTAAAGCACTTCATCAGAAGAGCTACTTTACAAGCACCTCCTAAGATACAAAGATTCCCTTCTCGGGATTTGAACATAGTATTAGAAGGTTTAACTAGACCACCATTTGAGCCATTAAAGGAAGCATCTTTAAGGCTACTAATTTTTAAAGTGGTTTTCCTGATGGCTATAACTACAGCTCCAAGAGTATCTGGAATTGGAGTTCTTTCAGTGAATCCCGATCTGTGCAAATTTGAGGAGGATGCACTAGTATTAACTGTGGATCCTTCCTTCAGACCAAAGACTATGGATTCAAATCCTATGTTGCCATCAGTATCCTTACCGACTTTCTATCCTCACCCAGTAGTGCCATTAGGGGAAAAAATGGCACTTGCGAGATGTCATGCGAGTGATCAAAGTATTTATGAAGAGGACAAAGACAATAAGAAAAATGGAGGCACTGTTTGTGTCATTAAATCCTAGCAAATTAGGGAGTGAGGTGTCTAATTTTATAATTCTGAAGTGGATAAAAAAACTGTATCTTTTTCTGTTATGACAATGCAAATATTCCAAGACCAAAAAGTGTGTGGGCACATTCTACAAGATCCATGGCTTATACTATGGCTTTTAGATCACTGGTGTTTTTAGATGACGTTTGTAAGGCAGCAGGTTGGAAGGAACCTACAACCTTTAGCAGACACTGTAAGTTGGACAAGTTTGCATCAAAGCAGGCATTGTTTGGAGCATTGTTTGGAGCATCTGTCCAGCAAGTGGGGATTAAGGGAGGTAGCAACCATTCCTACCTGCAGCAGATTGAGTTGTGGTATCTCCCAATCACTTGTGGATTGCTCCTTCAGCCTTCCAGAGAATGAGACACTTACTGAAAAAGATCATTCCCAGAAGGCTGAAGGAGCAATCCACCCCCACCCAGGCTGCAAGGAAAAAAAAATTGATAGGTCTAGATATTTGGGGCTTTTTAATGCAGGCAAGGCTGTATAAGAAAACTGAAAAAGAGTACCAGAGTCAGTGCATATAATGATTTTGAAATATTGGCTCCTGTCTTGCTCAGCTGGTGCATGGAGATAAACCAATCAGTCGTGGATTGCTCCTTCAGCCCTCCAAGAATGATCTTTCTTGATAAATGTCAACCTCTTAATCTCAAAGCACACAAGGCAGAGAGGCTTTGTGGCCAAGGAAAAATAAGAATACTCACAATGAAATCCAGCTTTAGGATGGTCCTGAGTCAGTTTGCTGGATGTCAGGAGTGCTGGGAAAGAAGGTATTGGTGAATACTGCTGGTATTATACAACAGTTCCTTTCCAATAGTTTTATTACTCAGTTTTCCCTGCAGTGTCATCTTAGGATGTATATGATCTCTAGATCATGTATGAGATCTGCAAAATAGTTTTCAGTAGGATTTGGATAAATGGAGAGCTCATAAATCTTAAATTTGGTAAATTTGGTAAATGTAGTAAATTTGAAATAAAATAGCTTACAAAAGAGCAACCTGTTTGAAAGCCCTTTTCTCTTTTACTTACAGCAAATTTCAAACCTCCAAAAAATATCTGTCTGGGTTTAAAACAACCAGATGGTAAATAGCCATCTTTACATATATGTCACAAGACAGATTGAAGAGACTGGGCAATACATTTTCCATATATAGTTCATACATTACAGGTTTTAGGTTTTGTTTTTCTTTCCAGAAATGTTTAGATCAGTCTGATGAGTTGTTAAAGTAGATACATTGATTATTTATAGGGTAGTTTTGTACGCATTAGCAGCAGGGCCTACTTTTCTGCCCCCTCAATTAGGTTAATTGAAACTTAGGTGATATGTTTAGTAGAATGTTTAATTACTTGACATTTCTGAAATTTTTAATTAATTTGTTTGGATTAATTTAATACATACACTTGTGGGGGGGGGGGTTTTTATTGTAATGGCCGTTGGCTCCAAACAGTAGAATTTGGCTGTAGTAGATTTGTAATCTTCAATGATTTGCAGTTACTTGAAAGGATCACTTCTCTCCCAAGATCAGTCACATGGCAATTTTCTACAAAGAATGGAGAGCTATTCTGGATGTGGTTGGCTGAAAATCTTCTCTTAAGCAAAAAAAATTTGACTCTTTTGCTATCCTAAGCACATTTTAGATGTTTTACTGGTTCAAGAACAGAGAAAATCACGTGCAGTCACTCGCACAGTGCAAAACAAGAAAATATCTTTCCTGAAAAGGCTTTTTTTTCACACTAATGGGGTTGAGTTATAATTTAATTGTCTCATTCTCCTTAATTATGCCCTTCTGTCTCAGTTAACTTAGGTAACCAAATGAATGAACAAGATAGAAAAACATGTCTCCTTCTGAAAATGGGGATTTTTTTTTTAACTGACCCTTGGAATTTGTAGAACTCAGAAAACCCACCCAGAATCATATATATTTTACAATATGCCATAAGTCTTGGGAGTCTTTAATTTTTGTCAAGACTGCACAAACACAAGTTTTCAATTGCAGGAAGTTGCCTGAGCTGAATGGGGGTTGTAAATGCTTCATAAAAGAATGGCCTTGCGGCTCAAACGCTTTCACCACATGTTTGGAAAATAAAGGACACTTTATGTGGAGAATAGAGAGTATTAGGATCCAAGAAAAATGTATATGCAAGCATGGAGAAGAAAAGAATGTGAAGCTAGAATTTTCCTTACTGTTTTTACTACAGCAGTTACTACTGCCAAAGAGGGAAGCCACCGTTAACTGAAAAGGAGCTTGTCTCTTCGGCAGTGGGAATCCTGTGACAGCAATGGCAAACAACAGTCTAGTTGTATGTGCAAAGTTAAATGTTGGCTCTGCTGTATTTTTCTGGAGACTTCAGCATCTACCTGCCTTGCACCTGGTCTGCTTGGTAATGAGTTAATGGAATTACAAAAGCATGGTGAAGGATTAGGACTTTGGTGAAACACTGCCCAAGTAATGTACTGCTGTAATGTTCTTAGTGTCTATAATGGTCTTGTGTTAATGTCTACTGTCAAATACCCGAACCACTGTGGGTATTAACCACTGATAACTATTTCTTGGTATGCTGGCTCCACCTAGCAACAGTAGCTTGATGTACTTTCTCCTGGGCAGATCTTCCAACTGTGGTTCAAGGCTCCATGTCTATTAGTTGTCAAAAGCTTGGGCTGGGCTAGGCTGGTATCTATAGCACATCTACAGTCAATGGAATTTGGATACAGGATCTGCGGCTCACCAGATCTTTATGAACTAAGAGTCCCTTCTTCTTTGTCCAAGGAAAACCTTTGAGAACTTGGTGTTTGTTGTCTGACTCAAGTGCTACAACAGAGGGAATATGGGAAAGGAGACATCATCCTTATCATGGTTTTTTCGTGACTTCTGTGGACAGCAGGCTCACATGTTTATTTCCACAAACTGCTTCTGAAGCCACCACTGGCTAATTTCAAAGGTTATTTACTATGTAGCTGCTAGTGGAACACAGACATCTAAAATCTTCTGTACAAGTTGGGATAGAGGGTGGGTTTATTCCTTATTGTTACACTCATGATGTGTACCTCTGACTGAATAGTTTAAATATACAGTACTATTATTTTACTTATTTTTTACTTACAATGGTCTTCTCCTGAAAATATAATTGAGCAAAACAATATGAACCCTTGTAGAGAGAGATGAACTACCAAAAAACTTAATGATATTTTGAGGGCTGGGTTGTTACGTGTGCATTTGTGGTACTTTTGGCAACAAAGTCTGTAGCAAAGTGGTCCCACAAGGAACATTTTATTATTCCAGAGATACCATTCAGAGGGAAGATCACTGGCATGACACTAGCATACCCTGAAAATAAAGTGTTTCAGTGGGAATGCTGTTATAATATTATTTTAATGATGATTTTTTCACAATTTAAATCTGCAAGAATCATTGCAATTAAATAACCACTTTTGGAATATTGCATGTAATTTTGCTCTTTTATGTTTCAAACAGTGAGTGACTGGTAACCTACAGTAAAACCACAAGTGAATGCCAATAAAAACCAAAACAGTCTCCTGAAACAACTGAATGACACCATATGAATTTGCCATCTGGGTCAACATCAACTCTAGTTCACCCACCAGCTTTACTTTGCAGCTAAATATATGATTAAAATACCACACCAATGAAAAATGAAGGATTTCCTTCCTTCTGTTTTGAACTGATACAAGAGAGGAAATCTGTCCATGTTCCTGTTTTGAGTAAACTCTCCCCCCCCCCTTTTCTTTCTGAGGGTCATTTTTATTACCTCTGTGCTTTTTCCTTTTAATGGATCTGCTGACAATTCAGGCTCAGTCAAAGCAAGACTGCTTTCGTATATTTGGAATAAGCGGTTTGCAGCAGGCAAAATGCTTTTTTCTCTGTCTTCGTTTCACTTCTGAGTTTCTTGGATCTGATTCCTGGTAGGCGGTGTTATCTTACATAAACGGCATCTGCATCCTCCACACCTCATTTAAGCAAAGAGGTCTCCTCAGGAAAGGCGCATGGCAATGAGGACTCCTGGCTTACTGTTTTACTTCTTTGCAGCATGCTTCATGCCTCCAGCTGAAGGGCAAGACACACAGGTAAGATGACAGTTCTCTTGAAAGCTGCAGCGATATATACATAGAAAACTTGGAAGGAGGCTCCACTGAACTCACTGGGGAGGTTTGCTTCCTTCTCAAGGAACATAGCGTTGGCCTGCATGTTAAATACAATCAACATGTTTCAGATGGCTTTGAGACCACTGCAGAATTTTGAGTTTTGAAACTATTAACAAGAGGATGGTTAATCCAGTTTTATAATGCAGTCTAATGGAGGGCAGGATTATTGTGGATTTTTAGGGTTGCAAGATCCCGTCTGAATTTGGATGGGAAACTGCCAATGAATACCAGGTGCTGTAGGCTGTGTTTCAGAGGAAGGAACTGGTAAAACCGACTCTTGAGTATTCCTTGCCTAAGAAAACCCTATGAAATTCATGAGGTCACCATAAATCAGCAGGCAACTTGAAGGCATATACACACAATGTTTACTCAATAGATAACATTAATCAATTACGAAGTTGTGATTTCAAAAGTGCCAGATCCCACTAATTGGACAATTTGTTTAGAATATCTTAGTTATTTTTTGTATGAGCATTTATAATGGTGGTAAAGGTGGCAGCACTGTCTTAGAAGAAGCATTCCTTCTCCATCCGCTGGAGAGAATGCATCTTTTAAAAGGCTGTGTGCCAATGGTGTGTGCTGCCACATGTCTATACTCCATTCATTGCAGGGCAGGCAGACTTGAGGTTTGCAGGCTCTGTTCTTAAGAAGAACAGAAGAGTCCTGAGTTCTACCAGCAGGAGCCTAGTTCCAAAAACATACTTATAGAATGGAAGAATTTAGAACCCAGTAATTTGTTTTGAGTTCCAGAAATGAATGACACATACAGGCCCTCCATAACAAAACCCCACTCTTGCTTATTCCAGCCTTTTTTCTTTTCCACAGTATGATTTGGAGGTGGAGAGAGTCCTTGTGTTGCGGCTATATTTGAAAAATAGGAGTATTTGCTGATTTATTACAAATCACCCAGATCTGTCACTAGATCCAGACCTGCCATCTGCAACTCAAACAGTACACTTTGTAAAAGTCTTCCCATCTGTATTAAATTTATATACAGATGTATAAAAAATAAGTAATGTAAAATACGGTTAATAGATATTGACCAAGATCCTTTACACATTTAATGTAATATAAATATACTAACAGGTGTGGTTATTCTAGATGCCACAGTTGTGCAACTGACCACAATGCACACAATGACCTCAACCTCACTTATAGTGGCTTGGTTCCACACCCAGAACAATAAGTGGCAGAGTTCCACACACAGAAGGTCAAGAGTGAGAGAAAGGACTGTGTGTGTGCTTTGGAAAGGATAGGGTACACAAAGGGCCACACTTACAATGCCTCTGGAAAGAGAAAACAACTGCTCATACAAGAATTTTTACCCTAGGATAGTCCAACAAATTGTAAGTTTAAGTTTTATTTCATTTGGAGCCAAAATATTTACTTTATTTGGTAGACAGATAGTTATGAAAGATGTGTAGGAAGGCATATTTGCCTTCTCATTGATTTGGAAAAAAGAAATGGTTGAATATGAAGTCGTATAACATTCCAGGAAGAATGGGAATAAATTAGTGATTGCTTTTTCTGTAAGACAGAAAATCAAGGGTCTGCCTTTGTGCACACACATATGTACATAACAGAAAGTATAGCCTCTCCATATGTATAATGGAAAAAATGCACATTTTGCACATACAGATACATAACAAAGGTTTTCCTTTCCATATGTAGAATAGAGAAAAAAAACATAAAAAGTGAAATATTTTCTTCTAAACACTGTTTTTTAAATAATGCATGTTAACTAAAAGCCAAGCACTTGCTTCTCTTCAGTTTACTATGCCAATGTTCCCCAAAGCACTCTCAAACTAAAGGTCCCACTTACAGACAACATCTTACTAATAGTACATCTCATTCAAACATGTGCATGCTTGTCAATAATAATGACATTGGTTGTGTGCCTGCAAGTCATTTCTGACTTATGGTGATCCTAACAAAAACCTTTCACGGGGTTTTCTTGGCAAGATTTCTTCAGAGGGAATTTGCCGTTGCCTTCGTTTGAGGCCAAAAGAGTGTGATGTCCCTAAGGTCACCCAGGGGGATTTCCGTGACTGAGCAAGGCTTTGAACTCTGATCTCCAGAGTCATAGTCCAGTGCTGGGTTCAACTAAGGAACCCACAAATTCATGGAGAACAGATTGGTCATTTATCTAAATCCAACATTACGTAAATACAATTTTGTTCGCACAGTTGTGGGGAGATGTCCCTTCCCGTCTTTCTCCCTCAGTCTCCCACGTCCTCCCCTATCTGCTCTGGAGTTTTCCAGTCTTTTGAGGCAGATCTGGAGGGGTCGGTAGTAGTCAGTGCACTAGCTTAATCTCTTTTGCCGGTGGCAGGGCACTACTAAATACAAAATATTGTGAAGAAATACATCAGGATCCCTGGTTTTCCAGTCTGTTTTTTGCCTGATGTTAAGAATCAAGGTTGGAGAGGAGATTACTGAATCATTATTTCATTTAATATTTGGACAAGAACAGAACTAGACAGTGGAGATACATGAAGCTGATGTAGTGGAGATTTGTGTAAACTTGCTATAATAGGCCTTTAGCACAGGATTCAACCGTGAATTTCTGTTGGTGGAACAGCAGATGCCATAGGAATTAGGAAAGGTCAATTCCCCCACAGCCCTCTGGGTGCCTCCAAAATAGTTCTAGGGGGCCAAAAAACTTTCTAGAACAGGTTTTTAGACAGTATAATGAGCTGGGGGACATCAGAGGAAGAAAGTTTCAAAAATTCTACCAATGGAATTTAGATTTTGCCCATAATTCTCTTTATTTCAGTTTGTGATCACTGTATATTCCACTTACCATATTTAAAATGGTTACTGTTGTTGTTGTTGTTATCATCATGATCATCTTTATTTATATCCCACCTTTCCCCTAAGACTGGGACTCAAGGCATCCTATGCATTAAAAATATTACAGTTAAAAACATACAAGTAATTAAACTAACTATTTTGAAAAAATCTCTGCAATTAAAAAAAAATTAAAATCTTAATACAATTTAAAATGATACTGCTCTCACAACCATTTCCTTAGCAGCCTTCAGTTCTAAAAGTCAGTCTGAATAAAAAAATCTTTGCTTGCAAAAGGACAACAGGGAAGGGACCATTTAGCCTCCCTAGAGAGGGTGTTCCAAAGTATACGGGCAGCCACAAAGAAGACCCTCTCTTGTGTTCCCAGCAACTATACCTGTGAAGATGGTGGGGCTGAGAGAAGGGCCTCTGCTGTGGATCTCAGGTTGCAGGCAGGGTCACATGAATGACTATTCGAAAGACTGTTATCTCCCTATATGAACCTCCCTATATGAACCTTAAGGTCCTCAGGGAAGGCTTTCTCACAGCCCCATCACCATCCCATGTCCATTTGGAGAAGACACAGGAGAGAGCTTTCTCGGTGGCTTCATCTGAAATTCTCTTCCATGGCAAGCTAGACTGCCCCCCTCTTTGTTTTGCTTTCACTGGCAGGCAAAGACCTTGTTGAAACAGGCTTTTAATGTCTTGAAAGAAGCCTTCTTTTGGGGGGGTAGGTGGATACTCTAGTTTTAACTTTTGTAATTTTTAAAATTATTTTATATTGCCTTATTTATGGTTTTAATCTGGTGATCTTTTAATTGTATTTCAATTTTATTGTTATGTTTTTAACTAATTTGGTTTATTGTTTCTGAACCACCTCAGATCCCACACTGGGAGAAAGGAGGCATATAAATGTAATAACTAGTAAAAATGGGCAGAAATAAAAAGATCTGGCCTGAATTTTGCACCTTAAAATACACTTATAAGACTGTGCCTCTGGGGACGCTGACTTATCAGAGTTTCCAGTCTCACGGAGTTCTGCAACCTCCTTCAGCCAAATGCAGTTAGAGCTCCTTTCCAAACCTTCCCATCAACAAAAGGAAGGCTGGGAGTGAAGGGCAGGGAGGCTACAGCACAAGTCCCAGGCGCCTCTACGTACTTCGTAAAAAGAACACTTGAATAGGATTCTAGATACAGTGCTTAACTGGCTAATGTTGAATAGTGACCATGTTCTCAAGATGTTCTTTGTTAGCACAGTTTTCACAGAGACAGCTGTGCTAAGGGTGTCTGATATTTGTTCCTATGTTTCTCAGGATGATGATGATGATGATGATGATGATGATGATGATGATGATCTTTATTTTTATCCCGCCCTTCTCCTCGAGGGGACTCAAAGCGGCTTACAGCCATTGAAAGAAACGTAATTAAAAACTGTGATATACAAAAGTTAAAACAATAATAATTAAAACATGTTAAAATACATATAAAAACAGCATTAAAATATCAATTAAATAACAATTAAAATGACCAGCACCAATACAAATTTCATATAAAATGCCTGCTGGAAGAGGAATGTTTTTAGCTGTTTCCTGAAGGTAGGCAGGGAGGGTGCCAGTGTGACCTCTTTGGGCAGGGAGTCCCAGAGCCTGGGAGCAGCCACTGAGAAGGCCCTCTCCCGTGTTCCCACCAAATGCACCTGTCAGGGTAGTGGGACCGAGAGAAGGGCCTCTCCCGCAGATTTCAATGCCCCGGCTGGTTTGTAGGGGAGGATATGGTCCTTCAAATAACCTGGACCTGAGCCGTGTAGGGCTTTAAAGGTCATCACCAGCACTTTGAATTGTGCCCGGAAACAGATCGGCAGCCGGTGGAGCCGTTGCAGCAGGGGTGTTGTATGCTCCCTGTAACCAGCTCCAGTTAACAACCTGGCTGCAGCTCTGTGGAGCAGCTGGAGTTTCTGAGCACTCTTCAAAGGCAGCCCCACATACAGCGTGTTACAGTAATCCAGTCGGTATGTACCCAAGGCATGTGTCACCATGGCCAGGTCTGACATCTCAAGGAATGGGTGCAGCTGCTGCACAAGTCTTAATTGTGCAAATGCACTCCTGGCTACTGCTGAGACCTGGGCTTCCAGGCTCAGAGTTGAATCCAGGAGCCCTCCCAAGCTGTGAACCTGGGTCTTCAGAGGGAGTGTGACCCCATCTAACACAGGCTGAATCCCTATTCCCTGATCTGCCTTTCTACTGACCATCTTGTCTGGATTAAGTTTCAACTTGTTTGCCCTCATCCAGTCCATTACTGATGTCAAGCACTGGTTTAGGACCAAGGCAGCTTCCTTGGCTTGTGGCGGAAAGGAGAGTGTTTCTGTTGCTTTGGACTATTTTGTGGCAGTTCCAATAACCTCCTGCAATATTTTATTCTCATTTTCCTAAGTGGGTTTTTTAAAAAAACTTTAAGAATAAAAAATATCCTTCTCTTTTCTTCCTTTCTCTCTTTAAAATAATTTTTAAACCACTTTTGCACCATGATACTATGAATCTAAAATTGCCCTTCAAGCCATAGGACCACCACAGCAAGTCATGCCCATTTTGTAAAACCTTTGGAAGACCTCTACCAGAGATCCAAGAAACTAGCACAAACAGCTGCACAAAAGAATGGAACGAGAGGTGACAAGAAGCAAAACCCAGCAAGAAACCATGCTTCTTTAGACGTATCTGGAAGAGCCTTCAGTCTGTTCCAGGATTAAAAAGGGGTAATGGTTAAGAAATCTAGTGGCACCTTTAAGAGTGATGGATTTATTTTAGGATGAGCAGCTGTAGATTTGAATCCACTTGAATCAATCCATTTCCCTCAAATCACTTCCATCAACACATCTGAAAAAGTACGCTGAAGTGATGGCAAAATAAATCTGTTAGATGCCATTAGCTTCCTTCACACACACATACACACACACACAAAGATGAGAGAGAAAGAGAGAGAGATCTTCCTTTTTATGCTCCCTTAGTTCAGTTACACTCATTACTTGGTTAAACACTAGAGTCCCTAGAATTATCTAATGTTATAGGCAAACGCACATACGATAGCACCCCTCCTTGAAAGGAATGCAGCTGTTGGGAGGATCTGAAGTGGAGAAGCAACCAAGGAGAGTACATGCATCATGAACTGACAGTTGCTGGGAGTGAAAAACTATTTGGCTCAGAGAAACGGTATGTAAACGAAAACATAAATACCCTCTCTCATCCACCCACATTGATTATCCGTTACTTTATTCTTACATTTTAAAAGAGCTTGCGGAGAGCTCATGGGGCATGACAGTCAGCATCGTGTTGTGAGCCAGTGTGGTGTGATGTTTTGAGTATCGGACTGGGACTCTTAGAGGCCAAGGTTTAAATTTTTGCTCAGCCATGGAAACCCATGGGGTGACCTTGGGCAAATCATAGAATCATAGAGTTGGAAGAGACCCCAGGGGCCATCCAGTCCAACCCCCTGCTATGCAGGAACACCCATCAAAGCACTCCCGACAGATGGTCATCCAGCCTCTGCTTAAAAACCTCCAAAGAAGGAGACTCCACCACACTCCGAGGCAGCACAGTCCACTACTGAACTGCTCTTACTGTCAGGAAGTTCTTCCTGAGGTTTAAGTGGAATCTCTTTTCTTGTACTTTGAATCCATTGCTCCTTGTCCTAGCCTCTGGAGCAGATGAAAACAAGCCCGCTCCCTCCTCGACATGACATCCTTTCAAATATGTAAACATGGCTATCATGTCCCCTCTTAACTTTCTCTTCCGAAGATTAAACATACCCAGCTCCCTAAGCTGCTCCTCATAGGGCATGGCTTCCAGGCCCTTCACCATTTTGATTGCCCTCTTCTGGACACACTCCAGCTTGTTGACATCCTTCTTGAACTGAAGTGCCCAGACCTGGACACAATATTCCAAATGAGGTCTAACCAAAGCAGAATAGAGGGGTACCATTACCTCCCTTGATCTAGATACCATACTCCTATTGATGCAACCAAGAATCACATTGGTTTTCTTGGCTGCCGCATCACACTGTTGACTCATGTTCAGCTTGTGAACCAAGATTCCTAGTTTCCTTTCACGTGTGCTGTTATCCAGCCATGTGTCCCCCATCCCATATTTGCGCATTTGTGTAGGACCTTACATGTCTCTCTGTTGAAATTCATTTTGTTAGCTTTGGCCCAGCTAACAAAATGAATTTCAACAAAGAGAAATGTAAGGTCCTACATTTCTCTCTGCCTAAGAAGAAGGCAATGGTAAACCTCCTCTGCATAAATTTTGTTACTGAGAACCAGCACAGCATAGTGATTTAAGTGTTGGATTAGGACAGACCCTGTGTCTTAATATAAGCCTGCCTCGACCCTCAGAGCCACAGGAAAGGATGTGCTCTCAGCCCTGCCACCTTCACAGGTACAGCCAGTGGGAACATGAGGGAGGACCTCCTCAGTGGCTGCCCCTACACTTTTCACCTTCCTCCCTATGAAGGCTAGAATGGTCTTCTCCTTGGTGTGCTTCATTGGCAGCCAAAACTTTTTTTTTTTTATACAGACAAGCTTATACAACTCTCTAGTGCTGTCTTGGCTGTAAGTGCTGTATTGTTTTAAACTGTATTATTATTCTTTTTAAAATCTGCTACTGCATATCCTTTTTAATATGGTTCTTAGTTAATTCAGTCATAATGTGACATTTTGTATGTTTTTAATTGTAACCTTTTCAATGTGTAAGCTGCCTTGAGTCCCAGTCTCAGGGAAAAGGCAGGATATAAATAAAAGAGGAGGAAGAGAAGGAGGGGA
Source organism: Cyclura pinguis (assembly GCA_030412105.1). Taxonomy (NCBI): domain Eukaryota; kingdom Metazoa; phylum Chordata; class Lepidosauria; order Squamata; family Iguanidae; genus Cyclura; species Cyclura pinguis. The sequence goes on along the minus strand of CM059600.1, from coordinate 92,104,424 downwards.
ATAGGATTCTGGAAATGAAGGTTTAAATCTCCATTCAACCAAGGAAAACCACTGGGAGACCTTAGGCAAGTCACACTTTCTTCACATTCAGAGGAAGGCAATGGCAAGCCTCCTGTGAAGAAATCTTTGCCATGAAAACCCTAAGATACGGTCCCTATAAGCTGGAGTTGCAGGCAACAGCAAGTATAAGAGTGTCTTTTTGCAATCGAGTAAAAACATTGCATTCAGACAGGCATTCGATGTGTGATTATATGTGGCCTGTCTGATAAAATGTGCTGTGTATTGTGTTGCTGATGAGTTGTGAGTTTTTAATTATGTATTTAAATACTGTTCTAATTCTTTTTGATTGTTTAATCATGTTTTAACTTTTGTATTCTGTATATTTTAACTATGTCTTTTTAATTGTTATAAGCTGCTTTGAGTCCCAACTGAGGAAAAAGTAGGGTATAAATAAAGATGAAGATGATGATGATGATGATGATGATAAGTAAACATGTAGCCAGTCTTCCCAGCTAAAGTGTAAGTTATTTAAATAATAATAGTGACCAAACACATAGCCAGTCTTCCCAGTGTAAGTTATTTAAAAAAAAAAACACCAAGTGAGTAGTTATCCTTCCTTGTTCTCTTCAGTGGTCTTTGAAAATGCTGGGGGTATTAGCCACTGAGCATTCTGGATAGAGTCCAAAAAATAGGGCTGTGCCTACAAAAAGTAGAACTATGCCCACTGTTCTCAGTGTTACACCATGATATATTTCCATTGAGATGTTACTGGGGTAGGACAGGGCATCTACATCTGTCTGTTTGAACACTTTTTATTCATGCATATGTACAAAATGGAAGCTTTAGCAGAAAAATTATTTACATAAAATCATGAATGGGTCATAATTATAGATGCCACCAATCCCATAAGTTCCTCATTTTGCTCATCTTTTGGACCAGATGTAAGACTTCAGTACAGTACTCAAAAAGAAAAAAGAAAAAAAGGTGAGTATACTTGCTTTCTTTTAATCACAGAATGAGCTGCACAAACATGTAGTTTCTTCCTATTTTCTAGATAAGGTCTATGCGATGTGACCGGAAAGTTATGTTTACGAAGAGAACACCTTGCACTTCCCTTTTAATACTGGACCGCGTGAGGTGCCCAAGTGGATGGGGGAAAGGAAGAATGTATCAAGATACGTGCACGTATGCCTTCTTCTGTTTTGATTTTGGGTTCCCTCCTCTCCATTTCAGTTTGAAATGTTGAAGATTTCAGCTTTAGAAGTAGAGAAAAAAAAAACAGAACCTTGGGTAGGTTTATGCAGACAGAAACAGAAAGGTTGAATCTAATTGGTGGGGCTCATCAAGATGAGAGAGCACCGTTGCCATCTCAGTTCCCAACGATATAACTTAGTATTATTGTCTCCAATATAGGTAGTGGTGGATGTTTATTTCTATGGCGAAGCATGATGTATTACATAGTAGGGTGAGCATGGACATATATTTTCTTCTCGTCTCTGGGTGATCCAGTCATCACTGTAAAGTGTCTCTGAATAAATATAACAGAGCTTGGCAAAGTTACACTTTTGGGACTTTAAGTAACAGAATCTTCCAATCAGCATGGCCAGTTTGCAAGCACAGGATAAAGAGGTAGCAAAGGAATACCTAGCTACTCTAAATGCATTCAAGTCTCTAGGGCCAGATAAGCTGCAGCCAGGAGTACTAAAAGAACTAGCAGTCATTGTCAATAACCTTTGAGAATTCTTGGAGGACAAGAGAGGTCCCAGCAGACTGGAGGAGTGCAAATGTTGTCCTCATTTTTCAAAAGGACAGAAAAGAGGACCAGAGCAACAACTGACCAATCAGTTTGACATTGGCAAGTTGATACCAGGAAAAATTCTAGAGCAGTTCATTAAACAGTTTGTGCACACTTAGGAAGGCATGCTGTGATTACTAAGAGCCAGCATGGGTTTCTCAAAAACAAATCACACCAAACCAACTGTGGCCATTTCTGTACTACACTATTATAGCATTATTATACCACTTTCAACATCCTCTGGAATTCTGGGGTTTATAGGTTAGGGAGGGGCATTTAGAATTCTCAGCCAGAGAGCTTTTGGGCCTCAGTAAACTACAAACCACAGAATTCCACAGGATGTTGAAAGTGGAACAATAGCACTATAATAGGGTAGTGCAGAAAGGCCCTCTGTCTCTTCTTTTCAGAAAGTTGCAAGCTTGGTAGATCAGAGGCATGCTTTGGATATAGCATATCTTGATTTCAGTAAGGCTTTTGACAAGTCACCTATAATATACTTGTAGGCAAGCTGATGGCTGTAGACTAGGCAGTGTTACAGTTAGATGGATCTGCAGTTGGTTGACAAACTGAACTCAGACAGCACTCACCAGTTTTTGTTCTTTATCTTGTAGATAAAGGCATATTTCAAGAGAGCTTTAGTTGTGCCTTCCTGCATTGCAGGAGGTTAGGCTAGATGGCCCTTGTGGTCCCTTCCAATTCTAAGATTCTATGAGTACACACAGATACCTAACAGTGAGGACTGGACCATGCAGCAGCTAAGCTCTGTACTTGTAAACAGTTAGTTTCATAACATATTTTTAAAAGGATGCTAAAAATGAAACATCATTAAAACACATCAAAGTCAGAACCAAGCGACATCTAAGTTTTCATGTTGATTGTTTACATCTTTAACTTCCTATATTCATTTTTATTCCTTTTACTGTATTAATTGCATGCCAATTTTCTGGGTTAATTAGATTAATATTTTTGGTTGGGATTAGTTTCTTCTTATCGCTGTTTGCACGTGTGTTTTGTGCACAGAGATGGATCACATCTTCCAGGTGGGCCTTGTAGTGTACAAGGCCTTTCTTCACCACGATTATGTATGTGTTTTTATTTTAAACACTATTCACATGGCAGACACACAGAGCATCTCACTACTTTTCCACCATCAGAATTTCCACTTGATGGTAGAAAATATAGAATGCACCCACGTGAACAAAGGCAAGATTGGAACGCCTACTCCATTGTAATCATGGAAGTGAAGAAATCTTATTTCTCAACCACTGTTGCATTGGCCTGGTGTCATCCCACTGACCTTTCTTGAGCGATCAGGAGCCTTTCATGCTCTGCTCCACAAAAGCAGAATGTAGACTGTGACAGTTCTCCTGTCCAAGTTGGCCCCACAACTCCAGTCGTTGAGCTCCTCTCTCTCACCTTGCCCTTTTATCCTTAAGATCCCTCCCTGGATCTCAGCCTTCAAGGTGCTCACAACACTGGACAGCTGGCTGGGTTGATCAATAGGTTACGCATGGAAAAATGTGGACAGTTTTCCTTGTTAATTCTTAAATTAAAAACAGAGATCCAAACATTGAAACACAGATGTAGAAAATAAAAAAAGTAAAGATTTACCATATAAATAAAATATCTAGCTGGTTTTATACACACCACACAGGAAACACGTTCACTTCAAACAGAATAACATTTCACTTTTTTTTCAATATAATCTTTATTAATTTGGTAATTAAACAACCAACACACAATAAAACAAAAAAATGTGAAGAACCATACACACACACACACACAAAATACCAACAAAATACATACATTCAACATATAATACAAACAATAATAAACACCACCAAATAGATGAAGAGGTTACAAAGACATAAGGAAAAAGAAATATTACTAACCCACCCACCCCAAACGGAATAGCATTTCACTTTGAACTCTATCATATTCTTCACTGCCTCAAATGCTATTCAGATCCCTTCTATTCTCTTCTTCCTAACTGGCCCTATCTAACCATTTTACAAATAAGCCTCTGGGTTATATCTTTTCCTCCATGAGCTGTGCTGTGAGTGGCTGGCTCTGCCCAGGCTTATCCAGGATCTTGCTTCACACAGACCATTCAATAGTCAGTCTGAAGAATCAGCATGACACTTTGCAGACAAAATTGCTTGGACATTCTCTGATTTGGATACTGTAGCTGATACAGATCTGATGGGCTGTAATGATGGCTTGTACTTGCCCCATGTTATAGGATGTATTTCAAGTTGTGCAGGCTAAGGGTGTGGACAGGATTCTCAAAAGGTGAGGCTGGAGAGTGCCTATTGGACACCTTGTTTGACCTGCTGGCCTTTGGCCTCTGTGGTGTCTCATGAGTCAGTTTGTTTGTGCTACTTGTTCCAGTACTTGAAAAGCAACCCATTACCACTACTTAGCACAGTGTTGAAGAAGCAATTCATTATCTTGCGTCTCTGCTGCTCATTACTTTTCTCAGCATTTCTGTTATTTTCTAAAATGCAGGGGTGGGGGGCTTGAACTAATGGGAGAATGTCCTAAAGCTTCAAGATTCCTGTCAAACTATCTCCAAAGGTGTTCCTGAAAGGAAGGATTTAAAAATCACAATAATCCCTTACTGATTACAGCAATAAGAAAGCTACCTTTGATCTTACTTGTTATACTATACCTTTGAAACATGGCTTTGTTCTGCCCTCTTGTTACTCTACTCTCTGCAGCCAGTTTTGTGTGAAAGACTTTGTTTGTAACTTCTTACGTCCAAACTCTGCTCAGCTTCCCAGTTTTTGAAAAGAAGATTGAAGAAATCCTGGCCATACCTTTCTTGTTCCGCAAGTGGCAACTGGTGGCTCCAAATCTTCACAGGATACTGAATCTGCTCTGGGATCTTGTCTGAATTTTGAAAAGGTTATCCAAGTTATTTAACGAGTAGGATTCAGAATTCCTTTGAAGTTCATATTAAAACCAAGAGCGGATTCACTTCCCTGATGAGTTCAGAGCCACCAGCTACCATTAAGTTCTACCTAAAAATTTGTGATAGTGACAGTAATAATTTTTGAGGTCAAGTTCTGGCAGAACGTGGGAAAGTTATTCTTTGAATTATAACTCCCATAATTCTTTGAATTATAACTTTGAATTATAGCTAGCAGGACCAGATTCTGGGAAATCCTTTGAATTAACTCATTTTTCCAAGCCTTAAGTTGGAGCAGATGGTTGCTTGTATGATCATTGACCTAATGTATGTGTTTTAATATTTCAGATACACAGTAAAGCTGGGTGAGAATACCATTCCACTAGAAGGTGGCTATTACAAGTGTACAAAAGAAACTGAAGAGAAACAATGCTGTCCTGGATTCTGGGGTTTTGAATGCTATGGTAAACTTTAATTCCAGTGCAGCTGTTAGAGACTTAAACTGTGGAGTTGGGATGAAATCTCGTATGATTAAGTCACCTGGGACTGTGTTTGCTAAAGCCCTTGTAGTATGGGTGTGTATGTGCCTTCAGGTTGCTTGTTGCCATATGGCAACCCCATGAATGTAATAGGATTTTCTTAAGCAAGGAATAGTCAGAGGTGGTTTGCCATTTCCTTCCTCTTAAATGTAGCTTACAACACCTGGTATTCCCTGGTGGCCTCCCATGTAAGTGCTAACCAGGGCTGACTCTGCTTAGCTGCCAAGATCAGATAGGTCCGGGTGCCTTCAGAGTATTTATGTACTCCCTCTACAGCATACACTCCAATCTTTCACAGATGAAGAAATGGGACACATGTGGCCAAGCAACATCAGAGTGTGGTCAAATGGCAAAAGATAATAATGAGGAAGAACACACAAGCTTAAGAGAGGCTGCAGCAGTTTGCTTTTGCCTGAGCCTACGGGGAAGGGCAAGATTTCACCATTTCTCTCTTCCCTGCTAAATGAGTGCAGGCTGCTGCGCTTTGAGCTCAGTTTGCAGCAACTGAAGTATGCTGAGAACCAAGGGGAAAAGTGGGAGGAAAAGAGAGAGACTGGGACATTTTAAAAGCAACTGAGCAAGTGGGACAACAGAGGATTAGTCAGGACTGTCCTTGCCAAATCAGGAGAGCTGGAGGATATGTTAAAGTTCCTTCCTGGTACAGGATGGAGCAGAGGTATAAAACACTGACCCCTTGGTTGGCAGGTAGCATGAAAACTGTGGGAGTCAGGCTGTCTCACTTTGCCTGGTCAGACAAGTAGCACTGGCTTCATTTCATGCTCCCACCATTGCTCAGTTTGCACACAGGCTAAGGAAACTACAGTTGCAGGTTCTCACATTATGACAGCCTGAGACAGGCGTGGGCAACTTTAGAAGACTAGGGAGTTGCACTAGCCCTCCAAGAGACCTCCCAGAATTCAAATAAACAGTTAAACAATTAATATGATGATGTTTACAATGCAAATTCATCCATTCTTATTGTAACGATGAGAGAGCATTATCCATAGAATCATAGAATCAGAATCATAGAGTTGGCAGAGACCCCAGGGGCCATCGACTCCAACCTCCTGCTATGCAGGAACACCCATCAAAGCACTCCCAGCAGATGGCCATCCAGACTCTGCTTAAAAACTTCCAAAGAAGGAGACTCCATCACACTCCCAGGCAGCATAGTCCACTGCCAGACAGCTCTGACCGTCAGGAAGTTCTTTCTGAGGTTCAGGTGGAATCCCCTTTCCTGCTGCTTGAATCCATTGCTCCTTGTCCTAGTCTCTGGAGCAGTGGAAAACAAGCCTGCTCCCTCCTTGACATGACATCCCTTCAAATATTTAAACATGTGCATAAACATGCATAAACATGTGCATATCCAACAGCGCATAAACCAGTGAAGGTATCTTAACATATTCAGAAGCAGCGGAGGTAGACAGCTCCTTAGCAAAGAAGGACTAGAGTAAGAGGACAGTTCCTCCCAGGCGATTATTGAACTGTTTCATCTCCAGAAAATGACTTCCTGAGCTCATTGTCTTTACAACAAAATTATAATATGCCATGTTGATAGCCACTTTCAAAATAAAGATCAAAGTTCAGTTTTATTTACTAGAGCACGGTTGCCACTTATCTACTTGAACGAGAATGTAACAGACTTTTGCTAGTAAGTAAAAGAGGTCATATAGCAAATTTTAAAAGGGAGAGGATGACAAGAAATACTGATATTGATTTTATTCATCTAAACATCTGTGAGTTATCCGTTTTCTTTTCTTTTCTTTTCTTTTCTTTTCTTTTCTTTTCTTTTCTTTTCTTTTCTTTTCTTTCTTTCTTTCTTGGCAGAATGCCCAGGTGGTCATCAAAATGTATGCAGTGGTCATGGGGTCTGTTTAGATGGTATGACACAGAACGGAACTTGCATCTGTGACGTAAGTAGGGTTACTGAAAACCCACAACTAATGGCATCTTTCCATGTGATATTGCTGTGAACCCAGCAAGGTCTTCCAATTAAGACCCTGCACAGTTGATTTCACAAGACACTAAAAAAGAGCAAAACTAATGTAGCTCCAGAGACTGTACTTCTATCTTCAAAGGGCCTCACCTGGCAGACAGTCAGGAAATTGGCATTTTGGCAAAGACATAAAGCTGCAAAATCTTGTGGAGCAAAGACTCTCCTTAAATTTGACAGGCCTTCCTGATTTTAAAGGGCGATCTTTGTTGCAGACCATCAGTAGCGGTTTCTCCAGAAAAAAAATGTCTCCGTCAAACACTGCAGCTGCTTAGAATTCCTGCAGAGCGCAGCAATTCCATATTGTCTTTTACTGGACATTTGACTTCCTCAGAGCTAGCCTGCAATTCCTTCCTGTTATTCAGCTTTAAAAAAAAATTGTATTTGAGAAAGGAAATGTCAAAGCACACTAACTAGCGAGCTTTGACAGATCACTATACCAATAGGGACTGTTCAAATATAATGGAGAGTCATGGGAGTAACAGGGTTTAGATAGTTTTTGCAAAATGCAAGGTGTTTCTTCTCTTTTTTTCAAAGAAGAAACTGTAAGAAGGAACAGTGCAAATTCAAAAGGTGGACCCTGCGTCCTTCGTATTTCTCCCCACCTTTCGCAGCAGCAACATGATCTATATTTCTTAGATAAACAAATACAACATACTGCACAATTCACCATTTCATGCATATATTATAACAGGAGTTAATATAGCTTGGAGAACTGTAAGCATCTCTTTCACGTGCTCTAGGATTGTGCTTTCCAAATTTGGGCCTCAGACTCCCAAATCCCCTAATAGTTAGTCATGGCCACTGGAGTTTCTGGGTCTTATAGTCCAAAAACATCTGCCATCCCAAACTGCATGTTGAGGGTGGTAGGTTGTTCATGTTACATAGAACTTTGATCATGCTTGCATCTCAGATTAGTTTATGAATCTAATGCTGAAGCAGGTGATGCACATTTTCTTTGTCAACAGTTGATGCACAATGACATTCACTGGAACGAAGTAATCCTTGATGTACACCTAGTCTCTTTTAAAATTTCCTTTAAGAGTTATGATTCTGCCATGCCACAACTTCTGTGGCTACTTTATTGAAAGGGTGGGGAACCTGACAGGGCCTTCTCAGTGGCTTCCTCTAGGCTGTGGAACCCTTTTCCCAGGGAGGCCAGAATGGACCTGGTGGCAGGCCAAAATCTTTTTTTTTTTTTTTTTCAGACAGACTTTCAATACAAAAAGTTTTTAAAGAACAGGCTAGGGAGTATTGTACTGTTTTAATTTTAATTATTTTGTGTATCTTTTTAAGCTGTTAGTTCAATTCTTTAACAGTTTAATTTCATTTTAATGTGCACTATTGATATGTTTTTAAGTGGTATTGTTTTAAAGCGTGAGCTGCTTTCAGGCCCAATTTTGGGGAAAAAGAGGGATACAAATAACAGCTCTAGACACTAGTGAGCAATAATTGAAACTGCAGTCCATCCCTATCCAGAAGGCATGCCATATGTAGTTTTCCGGTTAGAGAATGTCATCTCATATGCCTATCTACTACATAAAAATGAATGTTTATTTGTTTGTCTGTGTCAGCATATGATTGGCTGTATGAGGAAGAAGACCTCATATGATTGGCTGGCTGTGAAGATTCCATTGAATCCTGGGGTTGGCAGTTTAGGGAGGGGCCTTTAGAGAGCTCTTGGGCCTCTGGCCAGTCGCTATGGAGATGAGGCCTACCATCAGTAAGGATGCCAGAAAACTTTTGAGAGGCATATGTGAGAAAAATTAAAGTGACATACACAACATAGTTACAAGGTCTTCTTGCCTCACACAGTAGATTGTATGGGCTCCATACGTGAGGAATCTTAAAGCTGAAATTCAAAACAAAAAATGCTTCCAGAAAAACGTAAAGCCGTTGCATAAATTCAACAGAAAGCAAAAAAAAAAAGTCAAAACCCAGTACATCAACATTGCCAGAGAACACAGATTTGGATTGGGGACTATAGGGAAAAGTTACAGGTACTGGAACAGGCCTGTTGCTATGGAGACAAGGCCCAGCAGCTAGGAGGAGGACAGTACATTACCTCAGGCACCCAACCTCTGACTGCTAACAACTCTAAATAAATATTGGATTGGGGAATATGGGGAAAATTTATAGGTACAGGTATAGGCCGGTTGCTTGGACATGAGGCCTAGCAGCAAGGAGGAAGACAGCCTACTCCCTCAGGAACCCGAACTGTCTATGTAAATAACTCTGAATACAGATTACATTGGGAAATATGGAGCAAAGTTACAGGAAATGGAGAAGACAGTTTGATGAGTTCTTAAGAGGAAAATGAAAACCCTGGGCCATGCCGGGTAAATACGCTAGTTAATAATGAAATCAATTGCTGGAAGAAGAGAACAGTTTGCCTGCATCTTAATGACTCAGCATTCCAACAGTATTTGGAAAACATCGCCCCTTTGCGTTCATATGGCAGACACACATATCAGCACGTGCTCACAGCCCGAAGAGGAATAGCTTAAAATAATCTAACTTTGGGCTTCCTTTTATATTAGACTCATTTTTTTCCTTGCCAATACTGTGTATAAACTTGTTGACTGATCAACACGGCAAGCCAGGAGTTCCAGGATGGCGCTGGAGAGTGGAGATGTTAAATTTGAAAACAAACATGAAATGGAGCGTATGAATCATCTTTTCTTTATGTGGAAAGAACTGTACTTCCTTCTAGAAGAGCAAAAGTTATCTTATTTCTTCTTGCTTCAGGAGAAGCACTAATTTCATAGTCAGGATTTGCCTTTTTAACTCTCCCCACGTATATTTGTATGTATTCATTTGTCTGAAACATTTTCATTTTGCTGTTCCATAGTTGCTCAAGTCAGTTCTCAACATCACAGAAACAACAGAGAGAATAAAAGGCAAGAGTTCAAAACAAAACAAAACAAAACAAAACCTCTCACTCAATGGATAGCCAAAAATACGGCCAAAGCTGCAGTCTTTGGAGATGCTAGTTTGTTCATAAAAGAATTCCCTCAGGGAGGATAAAATTAATAGATGTAACTAACTTTAAAAAAACAAAAACAAAAACAAAATATTATTCAAATCTTTCTCTTACTTTTTGAAACATCTTGGTTTAAAGTGAAACAATAATGTAATACATATTTACCACAATAGTCATAATTTTTTAATTTTATTTTTATTAAAAAACGGAATAAAAAATGATATGTAGCATTTACGTAGAAAAAGAGAATAGAAATTTTCCAAATTCAGAAAAGTGTTGGTACTAAAGAATTTCAAAGTATATAGTAGTTAAGAGCACTGACAATAATTACACATTTAATGTTACACTATTGTAAACTAAAGTCAAATGTAAAGTGATAACATCCACACTTATTAACATTATATACCTATGAATCTTTGATCATAACTTTTCTTACCCTACATTTAACGAAGAAATACATTTTAAATGTTATGTTTTGCTTATTTCTAAACTTTTTATTTGTCTTCAAAATTTCTTCAGTTCATGCCCTCCTCACTTCCTTTTCTAAGATTGTGGGTGACATAATAGTCATAATAGTCATAATTTAACATATTCAACTATGCTTAGAAACTTTGAAGAGTAAACCCACGGCCCTCTTTCAAACCTATGATCCAAAATAATTCAGTGAATTAAAGGCTGTTTTTTTAATATAAAGTGCAGTCGCATGAGAAAGAGGTCAAATGTTGTAAATATGGCAGAACAGATTATGTGTAATGTTTTATTGTTACAGCTTAATAGTAAGAGGAAGGGCTGGTAAGTCACTTAGAGCGCTGGGATCTGGGCCCCTTGCTCCACTGAACCTTTCTTGTGCCCCATTAAGACAGTACATCTAAGGCCATTTCCGCACTGGCTTGTTATAGCGCTATTATTCGGCTTTCAACATCCTATGGAATCCTGGGGTTTGCAGTTTAGGGAGGGGCCGTTGAGGATGTTGAAAGCCGGATAATAGCGCTATAATAGTCTAGTGTGGAAATGGTCTAAGTGCTCTTGTTAGTTTCACCGGGGCAGGACTGTGCATAGCCCTGTAATTACAGCCCCAAAACCAGAGACCCAGGGACAAGCCCTTGTGATGTCACCGATGGTGGGCCCTGGTGGTGTGACAAGAGTGCTGTTAGAAGGGACAGCCCCCGGTGATGTTAGATTACTGAGCATGATACATTAAGCATCTAAAATAGTTGTACAGAGTCTGACATGCAAACAAGAAAACTCCAAGTCAAACAAATAGGGAAAACATGTGTGTGTGTGTGTATGTATCTGGATGGATGGATGGATGGATGGATGGATGGATGGATGGATGGATGGATGGATGGATGGATGGATAGATAGATAGATAGATAGATAGATAGATAGATAGATAGATAGATAGATAGACAGACAGACAGACAGACAGACAGACAGACAGACACATACGTACGTACGTACGTACGTACGTACGTACGTACATACACACACACAAATATTTTTACAGCAGTGTTCTTGCTCTGAGATTCCTCCTCTTTCTCTGAGGACTGGAGAAGAGGAGCCAGACCCCAAAATGTAGGAAACCTAGTCTTTTGTTTACCTCTTAAAAATCTGTCAGTTGTTTGGGTCTCGCATTATGAATACCTAATGACTTTACCAACCAAACAATGCAGGCATTTGATTTCTATCACATGCAACATCATTGTGCTGCCCAATATTCATACCTTTTCCTCTTAGAAAGGTTGCTGTTCTTTAAGTAAATTATCTTGATTAGCCAGTTACTTAGGATGTGTATCCAGCAGTCACGGGAAACATGTGGCTGTCTAGATGTTATGAGACCAAACTTCACATAATTTCTCATCTGGTCTATGCTGGCTAAGGCCTGTGGGAATTACAGTCCACTGACATATACAGGAGAGAGCCAGCATGGTGGAGTAATTTGAAAGTTAGACTACAACCCTGGAGGCCAGGGTTCAGTTGCCTGCTCAGCCATGAGTGACCCTGGGCACATCACACACTCTCAGCCCCAGAAAACCCTGTGATAGATTCAATTAGGGCCACCATAAGTCAGAAATTGCTTCAAAGCACACAACAACAACAGAAACAGCAATAGCAGCAGCAGCAACAACAACAACAACATATAGAGGGCACAAATTCCCCATCCCTAGTGTATAGAAGTTGTTTCCAGACAGAAGACACCTTACATTAGCAGTTAGAAGGGGCTGTATAGCTATTTTTTCTTTTCCTTCATCACAAATTTTCCCCAATAAAAAGATGGGAGAAGTGATTGAAAAAACAAGAAAGGGTTACACATGAAAGACAATGTTGCCTGAAGCCTCCGTAAAGTCCGGTGCCTGAGGCAGACTGTGGCATGCTAATCTGGAACCACCTTGTGAGAAGAATAGAAATGCGTGCTTTGAAATCAAAAATCCAATTTGTCTTTTAAAAAATTGAGGAAATATAGTTCAGAGTTTGCATATCCCAGAAATACTCTACTTTGGACCTTTTCACACCTTACCTCGTTCCGATGTCATCGCGAGGGGATCACACGAGAAGCCTCTTGCGAGAGGCACTTGCATCCCCTCCGCTTCCCCTCCGCACCAGCTCCGTGCTGGCCAGAAGGAAGTGTAAGCGCTCTGCCCCTTCCTTCCACAGCGCAGCCGGGTACTTTCCCAGGCTGCGCCGGAGGAGGAAGCGCGATGGCCGCGTGTCCAGAAGCTCCGCACACAAGGTAAATGCGGGTGGGGCACGGGAGGGGCTCGCAATTGCGCAGTTTATCATTTTCGGCAACGAGCCGAAAATTATGTACTGTGCAATCTCCGCGGAATGGTCTCGGGAGCGTTGCACAATTGTGAGGACGTCACGTGGAATGGTCCTCGCGATCCCACAGCACTCCCGAGGCCATTTCGCAAGAGGACTGGCGTGTGAAAAGGGACGTTTGTTGCACATGTTGATATATTTTAATCACCATATTGAACATAGAAATGGAAAGCCTAGTTTAACTTAATAATTTATACTAGTCCATTTCATCACTTTGAGGCAGAACAATCCACTCTCCTTCTAGTTAGACTCAACTGCCTGTCACAGACCCAAGCAAAACCTGTCAATAACAACATGTTCTTTGGAAAAACCAACTGTACAGTTGGTGACTCAAGCAGGTGACTCATGATGTGTGTGGATAGAATCTCTCATTCATTTTTCGTGGTGTGTTGTGATCTCAAAGACGACTGCTATTCATCACATTTGGATGGCAAGAGAGATCAATTGTATTGTGTGGAAGACAGAGAAGCTATTGTTAAAAATTTGCTCTTCTTTATTTCTTTAGAAGAACTATGGTGGCTATGCATGCCAAGAATGCCAAGACGAGAATCATTTTGGGCCTGATTGTCAATCTGGTAAGCTTCTCAGAAAAAGGCTGTTACTGAAGCTAAATCATTGAACTGTAACGGGTGAGCATTTCTCTTCTGTAGAACGTGACTGAGGGATTTGGGCAATTGTAGTTCAAAAAAAGCAGTGTGTCCAAATGCTGCAGAGAATTGGGCCATACAGATCAATATAGTTAAGAAATTGCTGCCCACCCCTCGAAATGAAGAGACCACACAACAGGACTTGGGATGAACTATAGGCAATTTTATTATTTATTGCCTATTAAAACACGAACTTGAACTTGACTTGGACATGACACTGAACTTGAACTCGACCTCTTGGGGGCTACATAATATCAAGATACCTGTCCACAGGGCAAACCCTTGATCCTGGGTTGCCACCTCGGTGGCCCCCTCTGGAAGGCGAGCACCCCACAAAGCCCACCACCTGCCACTGAGCCCTGAAGTGAGGGCATAAATATGTGGGCCTGCCCCAAAGATGCCCTCCTTCTTTGCCCCTCTCACCCTGCCTGACAACTGGGAGAGAGTGAGCTCCAGAGGCGTATCCTACACCACCTTGTGCCAAAGGTATACACCAATGCCTTAATGCCCCCCTTCACCTGCCAGGAGACCTATTTACTCCTATTTAAGACATCACTCTGAAAGCCAATTGCCCAGTCCCTTGTTGCAGCATAGGGTAGGTGGAAAAAAAAAACCTTTCTTTTGGGGGGGGGGGGATTCCTACGTGGCCCTGAAACAACCAGTAAGCTTACACTACAAAGGCCATTTCCTCACTAGCCTGTTATAGCGCTATGGTTCCACTTTCAACATCCTATGGAATCCTGGGGTTTGCAGTTTTGGGAGCGGCCGGCCAAAAAAGAGGCCAGTGGGGGGGGCGGAGCCACAGTTTAAAGGGCCTGCCCAGCCTGCCCCCCTCCCTGGCAGCCAGCATGAACATGGTCATGCTGGTGACATGGTCCTTCCTCAGTGGGGCAGCAAAGCCGCCTCCCCACCCCCAAGCCTGGACAGGGGGAAAACATATAGTTGTGGTACATTTTGCTAGAACCAAGGCAAATGTATGGACTTTGTTCTGTTTTCTGTACTCCAGTGTGTGAATGCCAGCATGGAATCTGCAACCATGGAACCTCTGGAGATGGAAGCTGTACTTGCTTTGCCGGCTACACTGGATCAAAGTGTAACCAGGGTATAGTGTTTCCTTTCGCTTCAGATTTCACTAGCAAGTTGTTTCGAGGCATATGACCCAGGAGTAGCTGCTGTAGTTTCTGTTATAGTAGCTGAGGTGGTATTATATAGGTTCCCATTTGGGGTCTTATGCTGGCCAACTTGTGCTGTGTTGCTTATTAAGGATGTATTCACTTTCTCTATAATAATCTTGGTTTGTGCTTGGGAATAAGAATGATGCTGGTTTATGCTCAGAAATATCACCCATGTGGCTTATGCATCAAATGGCCTGGTTTGACAGTCCCTATTCAACAAGCACTGATTTAGTTTTTTGTGATGTTACACTATGGCCCTTTCCAGACGTGGGGGGGGAGCTGCGCGAAAACGCTACTCACCGGACCTCTTCAGCATCCGGGTGAGTCCGTCGGGACGAGGAGCAGTGCAAGCTCGTCACTCCACACTGCTCCGGCGTCCAAAATGGCGGCTTCCGGTTGGTGGAGGCTCTCCACCAACCGGAGAAGCTCGCCAGCCTAAAGCCCGCCCCCAGCAGATCTGCAGGCATTCACTAGTGCGCGCCTGCAAATCTGCACCGGAGTGCAGCAACGGAGCGACATGGAGTCGCACGTTCCGTGCTTTTTAAAAACCTCTAAAAAGAGGTTTTTAAAAAGCATGCTGCGCGACCAGTTCCGGTCGCTTCGGAGTGGACTGAGGTGCGGAACTACAAAAAGTAGTCCGCCCCCGTCCACTCTATGGTGCAGAAGACCTCCGTTGGAGGTCGCTCTGCACCGTTTCAATTGCCCCGTGTGGAAAGGGCCTAAGATCTGGGATAGAATCTTGTCAGTTAGTCCTTACTAGAGCAAACCCACTTAACCAACTATTAAATGGTAAGGTAAATCCAACTGATTAAATGAGTTTATTCAGAAAGGAGCAACACTAGGATTTAGGCCAAACATCTTACATCTATCCATTTAACTCATTTCTCTACTAGTCTGCTTCTTTCATCACTATCAAAATCTTTTCTTACTTTATTTTATTTCTGTTATGATCTGCACCCATTTAACTATTATAGGTATCATCAATTTTGTCTATGATGTGGAGGTGCAGCACATTTTTTCCCTTTCACTGAGTAATCCTGCTAATACACCATGAGTGCCTTGTTCTTTTTTCTTCTTTATCAGACTTCATTAAAGTTGGGGTATTTGTTTGTGCATGCATATTTCACGTTCTTTTTAAAAGGCTCAAGTCTGGAAAAGAAAAAAAGTCTTTTGAACCGAACAAGCTGCAAGGCAACAATTGAAACAATTAAAGAGAAGCATCTTGGAACAATTACTTGTGAGTAAGCTCTAGCAAGTCCTGGGAACTTACTCTCAAGTAAGTGTGTGCCTCCATTGCTTGTATTTCTCTGGATATTTAACCTAAACATTCTGTTTTATGTTTTCAGAAGTTTCTGCTTGTGGAACTAAAGTCTGTGGAGCCAACTCCCTTTGTGTAGTGAAGGATAAGCAGGAGAGGTGTGAATGTATGCCAGGCTACAGTAAAATTGGGACTCGCTGTCAAGGTGAGAGGAAACACAAGAGCTCTTGTGTTAGACTTCAGAGTGACCAAACCATGCAAATGCATTATGGGGGTAAAGCTTGCAACAGCCTTGTCAGGTAGATGTTCTTATTATTATTCATATTAGAGGAAGCTGCAACAAAATGTTATGGTGTGGAATACTTCTGTTCAGGTTTCCAGCCAGCCTTCGTAGTGTACACTCTCCCAGGACACTTAGTTCTATTTCACTTCCAGCCCTTTTATCTTCCCAGCCCACAGCCACCAGTCAGCATTAAGCAGCCACTAAGAAGTGCATGTGTGTGTATGCATGTACCTTCAAGTTACCTGCTGACTTATCGCAACCCCATGGATTTCATAGGGTTTTCTTAGGCAAAGAATAATCAGAGGTGGTTTTGTCAATTCCTTCCTCTGAAACATAGCTTACTACAGCATCTGGTATTCCTTGGTGGTCTCCCATTCCAATACTAACCAGGACTGACCCTGCTTAGCTTTCATGATCAGATGGGGATCTTTTGCGTTTAGAGGGTTTAGGTTGCCCCATTAAGCATTAGTAGTCCTCATTGCACTGCGTTTCTTGGCACAAACATCCTTCCTCCCCAGTCTTTGGGCTGGGTTTCCCCCTAATGATGTTAGTACTTCTGCAAGCCATCAGGTTCACCCTGTTCAAAGTAAAAGACATCAGTGCACGTGTCAGAGAGTCACTGAGAGGCAACAATAGGTTGATGCTGTTATTTTTTTTTTCAATCTGTGCATAGATTGCTACATTTAAACCATTTGCTGCCTTCCTGTCCTTTGAGGTTATTTCCTCCTCTTTCGAAGAAGATAATTACTCAGCCTCTTTGTTCCCTTTTGTTGGAGGAAGGGGCAGAACTGTGGAGTCCTATCCACAGTGATGGGTGCCAGTCTGCCTCCATACAGAACAACCAGCTATAGAGGTTCCTGTAACCAAGTCTGTAATTTTTTTATCTTATGTCTTACCCTTTGATGGACTTCCTGAGACAGTGCAAATAAGGTGGTTTCTTTCTTTCACCTTACTATGAGCATCCATGATCATTACCCCGTTTCTTTTTCACTACAAGCTGCAACAGAATGTTGTAGTGTTGAGTATTTCTGTTCCAATAAAATAAAATGTGAAAGGACAGGAACAACATCTCGAACTTTCTGGTTTGTTTTTTTTCAGTAAGCCTGAATACACCCTCAGTCAGCTATACCTTCTTCTGGAATACTCCAGTCCATCTCCTGTCTAACCCAGTTTTCCACTGCTCTCCTCTCCTCACCCCTTCCCAACATTCAATCAGCATTCTTTGGACACAGCTTGTGATTGGGCTGTTTTAAGAGTTCTACATGCTGGACTCTGTTTCCCAGAGCCTGATGATATCTCCCTCTTTTGCACTGTTGATACATGTGCACCTGCATTCATCTTCTAAACCTTAGGATAAGAGAGATCATTTTGCCATGAATGCTGCCTACCCATGTATCAGTGATACAGACTTGAGTCAATTGACTCAGACTCAGGTCAGACTTAAGTCACTTCAATGACTTGACTTGGACTCGACTTGACAATAAATGATGCACTGACTCAACCCAACTCGAGACTTGCATATTTTTAGTGACTGACTTGCTGCCCTTGGTTCAGTAACATAACAAACCTTAAAATTTTGAACAATGCTTTCATCTCTTTTTGCCTACTGGTCATAAGATAATCTGTCTCAAGCGCAAAGTGTGGGCACGTTTCTTGGAGGGCAACAGCAAATGGGTTAGACAATGGGTTCATGGCAGGGTTGAGGTCTGCTCAGCAGCCTTTGCCTGCTGTATACTGGAGGAGCCTTCCAAAACTTTTCCTAAGAGCAGAAGGCAAGACCCATCCCCAGAGTGCAGGGAGTGTTTCGCAGAGGGGAACAGCAAAGGCGTTAGGCAACAGGCTTTAGGAGGAAGGATCCTTCCTTCCAAAGCTTTTGAAGCTTCAGTAATGGGAAGTAAAAAGGATCCTATTCCCCACTGCCAAAAAAGCCTCCAGCTTGGGGAATGGGAAGTAAGAGGGATGCTATTCCCCACTTCTGAAGTTGCAGATGGCAAAATCACAAATGCAAATGGCAAATTCTGCTTAAATTGTTAAAACTGACTTTATTCTACTCTGTCCAGAAATTTTGGAATATGGGTTGAGGTATAAAGTTGGCTCCCAGTTTTGAGACTTGAAAGTATCTTGCAAGGACTTCAGACTTGACTTGAGACTTGACGATAGAAGCTTGAGACTTGACTTGAGACTTGGAGTAAAAGACTCAATCACATCACTGCCGTGTGTGCAGATGCAAAGCCCAGTCACATGACATTCCCAGGCAATACACCTGCCCCTTTAGGGCAAAGGCAACCAATGCAGAACAAAGAAACCACCAAATGTGAGGTTAGTTAGGCTATGGTAAACATCCTCTTCTTGGCTGGAATGAGTTTCAGCGAATTTACCTTCATCCAGTCCCTCAAAGAAGATCTTGTTCAGAACTTCCACAGCCTTACCTAAGGATTGCTTGTTTGTTTGTTTGTTTTTGCGGGGGGCAGAATGTTGAACTCGATATCATCTTTAAATATCTGAACAGCCTTCTTTAGCAGTTTTGTGTAGATATTAAAAGGCACGTGTGTTGTCTCAGTCTCTTGGCCAGTCCAGGCAACCCAAAAGGATTCCATGTTCAGTCGTGCTGAAAACCATTGAGAGGGCCAAGAGAATTAACAAGGTCACCCTCCTCTTGTGTATCTCCTGGTATAGGTTATACACAGAACTTGGAAAAGTTGCTTTCTTTCGACCACAAATCCTGGTTTGAGGGTGATGTCTACAGTCAAAAAATAAAAGTTTCCATATTCTGAACATCCAACCCTAAAGTCATAGGGGTTTGCAATCTCAAACCAGACCAATGTGCACCCACAAGATCTATAATACCCCCAAATACCAGGTGTTCCTTCTTATAGAACCAGAAAATGGAAACATGAAAAAACACCTTTCCTCACCTCCTCCTGTCTTGTATGATGAACAGGATTTCAAGATGAATGAGTGACTCCAGGATGGTCTTTTGCGGCCACACTGCAGCACGGGCTGTGCTTGTTTGTTCTTCCACATGTGTGGGCCCAGTGCCTGAAGACTTCCCTCGAATCCTTATTCATGCATAACTGAGGGCTGATGAATGGCCAAAGTAAATAGAATGCTGTGTGGGAAAATGCTACATGAAACTAGAGGGAAGACCACAGGATTTGGTCAAGGCAGGGAGACCAGGATTCTTTTAGCTTTCTCTGTTTCATAGATTTCTCACCCATCTAAGACTGAAGAAACAGAGAGAGAGAGAGAGGGAATGAGAATTCTCAGTAAAATAAATCATTAAGACTTGAAAGAAATTCCTAAAAGGGCTTCAAAAAGGAGCAGCACTGTGGCCCATAAAGCTCAACCATTTTGGTGCAGATCTGACTCTCACAATACTCACTGTATATACAGCATAAAGCCAGTACAGTCACTCCATGTATGTGCTGAATGGTTTCAGGGAAAACATCTTCAAATGTCAGATGTGAACAAATGAACTTCAGGTGGGGATAAGGGGATCATTGCAGGAGGCTCTGGCCAAATCATCAGAGGTAGTTCCAAATCCTTGCTGTAGTTCATGGGTGTGGAACCTGTGGTTCTCCAGACAGTGTTGGACTACCCTACCCATCAGTCCCAGACAGCATAGGCCAATGTCAAAGATGATGACAGCTGGAGTCCAACAACACCTGGAGAGTCACAGGTCCTGGTTCAGGAGGGCAGGTCCCTGACTGCTCAATCTTGCTATAGCTCACAGATCTAATTCAGCCACCAAGCATCAGAATTCCATCCTGGGAAGTTGCCTGGCTGTTCTCCAGAGGGAGAAGGGTCCCTGCTTAGTGCATAGGGCCTACTATCTCCAGCCAGGGATAACTGGTGCTTTCAAGAGACTCACTAGTGTTTTCCTCCCATTTCTAGTGAAGGAAAACTGGGACTACAGTATTTCAATAACCAATATTGTCAACCATTTTCACATTGCTCACAAAATTCATGTTACTATGTATGTTGTGTATTGTAATGATTTGTTGTAATATTCTCATATTTCTCATTTTCAATATGCGTTGGTTTTGTGTTATTTTTGTTAAACCTCTATGGAGTGTATTGATTTTTTTTGACATTATCATATTATTTACACCACATCCATCTGTGTTGCTGCTGTATGTTTTCAAGCATTTGGATTTTTGTTTTCAACTACTCTGTGTGTGTGTGTGTGTGTGTGTGTGTGTAATTGCATTCCAGGATTCAGCCAGCTTTTGCAAATGTGAACTGAGAGCAAATCAGTCCCACTTCTCTTTTGCTGTGAGGGAGAGGCTCAAAGAGAACAATCCTTATGGGCTGAGTAAACTTCATATAGCTCCCCCCACCCCATTTACAGAGGAGAGTGGGGAGGGGTGACACCTGAACACAACAGGCCAAAACACACAAGGTGACAAATCTGCATTTGATGTTTCGTCCACAGATTTGAGGACTTTAGGCTTCATCTCAACGTCAGGGCCAAAGTCTATTTGAAATGTAGTGCTGGAGGAGAGTTTTACAAATACCATAGGCTGCCAAAAGACCAGTAAATAGGCTCAAGAAGAAATCAAGGCTGAACTCTCTGTAGAAACCAAAATGACTAAAGTGGGACTGTTGTACTTTTCAGTAACAAGACTCAGAAAATACAATAATGGTTGGTAAAGTGGAAGGCAAGAGGAAAAGAGGAAGACCACATTTCTGAAGGATAGATTCAATTAAGGAAGCCACAGCCCTGAGTTTGCTAGAGGTCTTGGTGACTGGGAATCTTGGAGAACTCTCATCCATAGTGTCACCATAAATTGAAGCTGACTTGATGAAAAATAACTACAACAGTGTCAGTGCCACTCCCATGCTCTCTGATATCATCTGGGGTATGTGCTGTGACATGCATGGAGATCCAACTTGGTACCCAAATGCCAAATCAATTCTCTACCCCTGCTCTAGTAGGAGGATGCTAGAGGAATTGCGTTAACATTAACATTCACTTTTAAACAAATTAGCTTTCAGCTTTAGAAATGTATCAAAAATTTAGCAGAGTCCCTTCACTCTTTATTGCATTTATTGTTGATCATTTTACTGCACAATATTTATGTTCCGGTTTAAGCATGAGTTACCAGGTTACACATCTCCTCATAGTCCTCATTTACTTTATTTCCAGCCCAGGATCCCTGCAGCTCCTCACCATGCTCCTCATTTGCTCTTTGCAAGGCTCTTGGACCAACCAAATATGAATGTACTTGCAAAGAAGGGTACCACGGAGATGGAAGAGTATGCCAAGAGGTTAATCCCTGTGTCATTGATAACGGAGGCTGCCCTGAAAATTCCACCGTATGTAGGTTCATAGGCCCAGGACAGGTAAGCTGGTGAGCTGCCAATAAAGGTATTGTTCTTTCTGCTGTGTTGCCAACACAGCTACCCCTTAATCTGTTCCCTAGTCAACTGCAGCATGCTTTGCTCAAAATGTCCACATTTCAAAGGTGACAAATATTTTGGCCAAATCTGAATCTCACAGGCTCCACACCAGTTTGTTCTCCCTTTAAAATGGACTTCCCTGTATGCTGTTTTTGAGAAAGCATTTAAAATGCCTCTAGAGAGCCCTTTCTAGATAGGTGAAGGATAGAAAACACCATCTACCACTGCTAAGATAGGTAAACACTCAAAAGTTCAAATGATTTTATCAACAAAGAATATAAGTAACAGGCCATGAATTTTCTCAAAATGAAATCACAGGCTGTGACCAAGATGTGCATTGCACATCTCCTAAATTTATAAATCTCAGTTGGGGTTATAGATTACATCCAGAGGGAGATGGTGTTAAAACTAGAAAAAGCTTTGTGGTATATTTCTTGAAGAAATTTCAATTGGTCTGCTTTCATTTTTTTTTTCAAGTATGAAGACAGGTTTCCAAACATAAATTTGCCGTTAGTAAGAACATCTTAAACATTTGTGTGAAAGCATTCAAACAGTGTTGAGTTGTTTACATTATCATCCTGGTACACTGCATTAAGCAGTGGTTAATCCCAAACAAATTTGTTTCAGAGAGCAGCTAGAGTTTTGCCAAGGTTACCTAATAGTTTGTGATAATAGCACCCACTGACTGAAACGCTGTTGCAGTATATTGATTGAATAAAATTAATCTTAGTTATTGTACTTTCAGCCAGCCTAATAGTCATCTTTATTATAATAATAATAATAATAATCTTTATAATATAATAATAATTACAATCAACATCATCATCTTAATAATATCATCATCATCATCCAATCATCATCTTTACGTTGTTTATTTTCAGTAGGCAAGTGACAAAATTGCAGCTAGGTAATGGCTATGTAATTAATTTTCCTCCAGAACTGGGCTATACCTCCCAGAATCCCCCAGCCTTCATGGGCCACTGGCCATTGATTCTGTGAGCTGTAGTCCCAAAAGATAGCTTTTCCTGTCTCTGTCTAAAAGCTGCTGTGCAGGCAGAGCATTGCTATTCTGCTTCCTCTTTTCATAGGCAATGTGCACATGTAAACCTGGGATGTTTAACAGAGCAGCAACAGGAGAAAGACTGGTTTGCTCACCCACTTCCAGAAGATGCCAACCATCCTGTCACAGAAGTTCCACGTGTGAAATAGGCCCTGATGGGTTGCCCAAGTAAGCTGCTCAGCAATTTCAAAATTAATTAAAATTGTGGGTAAGAACAGTTCTGTATGTATATCGGCTGCCATAGCACTGGATCCAGAACTGAGCCCTGGATCCAGGGATGTGGGTTCAGTACCACTCTTAGTTAAGAACATTGATGGAACTTAAAGCATTTAACACTTGCTGTGACTGATCATTGCTGTTTTTAAAATCTTGTCATTCTTCCAAGAAACTCATATCAGGCTGACAGAAGGATTCCACAAGGCTAAGTACAGATGTTGAAGGGTTGGGCAGACAGAATTTAGATCAGGGGAATGTTGAGGGAGCAAAGTGTTAAGTGATCTCTTCCCTCAGCCTGGCTTCCCTTATGAAATGATTAGCATTCCACAGAGACCTGAGAGTTTGAAATAAACAAGCAGCAGAAGATTTGTGAGCACAGAGCTCCCATCTTACATCAGTTTTGGCTGCTAGAGGGGCATTTTAGCCTCTGAGCAGCCCTATAATATGTTATTCCTGTGTAATATAATTCATATACTATCCTTGAATTTTTTTTAAAGAAAGAAGCAGAAATGAAGTGGATGACTTTCCCAGTAGATGTGCTTCACTCCCATTGTCCCATCCTGAGAAATTTTAGGCAGCTGGCTAAATGCAGTAAGGGCA
The DNA here is from genome assembly GCA_030412105.1 of Cyclura pinguis. Taxonomy (NCBI): domain Eukaryota; kingdom Metazoa; phylum Chordata; class Lepidosauria; order Squamata; family Iguanidae; genus Cyclura; species Cyclura pinguis. The sequence continues at coordinate 92,080,741 of CM059600.1, read as the reverse complement.
CCAGATCCTGTCTGATCTCAGAAACTACACAGGATCAGCTCTAGTTAGTACTTGGATAGGAGAATACCAACTAATACCAGGTGCTGTAGGCTATATTTCAGAGGAAGGAACTGGCAAACCCATCTCTGAGTATTCCTTGCCTAAGAAAACAATTAGAAATTCATGGGATCACCATAAGTCAACAGGTGACTTGAAGGCACATACACACATAAAAGCTACTTTATCCTCTTGAGCTTTTTATATTTAGAGCTAACGTTTTTAAAGCAGTTTCAAGTGTTCAGAGTGCTGCTTCACTTGCATTATCTGACTGTAATCTTTCTAATAGGTATGTCAGTATTATTATTCCCCCATTTTGCAGATGGAGGAACTGAGGCTAAGAGGGAAAGATTTGTCTAAGATCACCATGTAAGTTCTTGACAGAAGTGAGATCTGCACTTGGAACAGCCTTTTTAGCCACTACATTGAGAGTGGTTGATCCTTCTGTTGCTGATTATGTTCGATGGTTATCTTCTTCTGTTTTATTTTTGAATGATACATTAATTTATCTTGATGAAGACTGGAAGGCTAGGTATAAATATTTTAATTAAAGAACTTCACATCAATTTCTTGATATTTATTTATCTCAAGCCATATGAATCCCTGGCATTTCCAGAACTGTGATTTTTTTTAAAGAAAAACAAACTCTACATCAGAACGTGGAAAAAATGTTGCTTTTTGGACTATAGCTTCTACAATTCCCTGGCCAGCATGGCTTATGGAAGTTATAGTCCAAACAATAACTTTCCCAGGCTCAGATCCTGTTGTTGCATGAACAAACAATTTTCAAATATAATTCTCATTCTACTCTGATATTATTCAGATGCGTCTGTCAAGAAGGAGAGATTGGAGATGGCACTACCTGTTTTGGAACCATCTTGAAGCAAATCTCTTGGCTGAACACACAAGGACAACTTTATGAGACACTGAAAACTGCAAAGAGCATGTTTGGTAACATTATTCGGAGTTTGTTTGAGTAGGCACCTGCTGTATGGCAGTGCACAATTAAAATGTCCCAGGCTTCTTTCATCAAATAGCTACTGTGAACAGAAATGATGGGGCAAAGGTAGGGGAAATCCATCTCCTAACTTTCCTTTCTTTTCCCTTTGCTTTCTTCTCTCAGGGAAGGATGTCAAATTAAAAAAATCAGCAGGTATTCCCAAGTCTACTGAGAAGACATAGTTCAGGAATATTATTGAGCAAACGGAAATTATAGGACAAATATATAGTAACAAATATTATACCAAAATATTATAGAACAAATAGAATGGAATTGATTCAGGGATCATCCAGATGGAGCAAAAAACTATAAAGTCTCTGGTTTTGGTCCTGTCCTGTCCTCCCTCGCCCCAACTTTTCCCCCTAACTTTTAGATCTACATAGCACTTTTCCCCATCCCAAGGTGTTCCCAGGGTGCTCCTGGCATTACCAAAACCTTTTCATTTCCACTCCATGCATCAGTTGAAATTAACCCACTATTTCCTGAAATGAAATGTCCCCTCCATGGTTGTCTGTTTGCAGTATACCAGAATTAGCTAAGATGGTCACCACTAAGGAATACGATCATTGCTTCCAGTACCCAGATTCAACAGAGATCAAGCAAATGAAAGAGGAAGTGTAGTAATAAAAGAAAATGCTCTTATTGCTTAACTGGTATAATATTGCTGAAGCACATTAACACTTTGACTATAACTCCTGAATAATAATTTAAAAGGCTCTGTGGAAATGGGTGAAGTTGATTTCTAAAATGTTGATTGAGTCTAGACACATGATGAATGGGAGCGGGAGGAGGAAGAACACAAGAGAAAGGAGGAGTGAATGAAACCCTGGATATTTCAAAGAAGAGTTTGGATACAAAACCATGAATATGCGAGTAATATCAAAGCAAAAGAAATGGAAAATCTTGATACTTCCAGGGACTTTTTGCCTTTCTGGATGCACCCTTAGTGTAGAATGTTCCTGCTCAGTTTTTCAGCCAGCCATTCTTTGTTCCACAATACTCCACTCACCTGTTCTTCTCTCCCCCCTCCTCCAGCCACCAGTCTGTGTTTCCATACTTGGTCCTCATTGTCTGCTGATACCTCACTTTTATCTATAGTGGGATCATTTAGCTGCATGAGGACTGTTTACTGCCAGTGTGTTGATGTTTGTATGAAAGACCTCTTCCAGAGCTCCAGTATTTGTTGTAGTTCTTGGTTTTTGGTTTTGTTTTGTTGTGTTGTGTTTAATTTGTCCCAGACAATTTTTATCAGGTGCAACATTTTAATCCTATCCTCAAGTGGATTTCTACTTAATTCAGAGACATATAGGATTCATATGTCCCTTTTTCATCTCCTGTTGTTGTTCCATCAAGTTGATCTCAGCTTATGGCGACCATGGACGAAAGACCTCTAAGCTGCTCTATCATCAACTTGCCCTGATCAGGTCTTGCAGATTCAGGGTCATGGCTTCCTTGATTGAGTCTATCCATCTGTAATGTGGCCTTCCTCTTTTCTTAGTGCCTTTTACTTTCCCAAGCATTACTGTCTTTTCTAATAAGTCATGTCTTCTCATGATATGGCCAAAGTATGACAGCCTCAGTTTAGTGGTCTTGGCTTCTAGGGAAAGTTCGGGTTTGATCTGTTCTAGGACCCATAGATTTGTCTTTTTTAGTAGTTCAGGATATCTGTAGAATTCTTCTCCAACACCACATTTCAAATGAGTTGATTTTCTTCCTTCCAGCCTTTTTCAGTGTCCAGCTTTGCCAACCATACATAGAAATGGAAAATATGATGGCATGGACAATGCTGACTTTAGTATTCAATGATATAGCTTGACACTTCAAGATCTTGTCTAGTTCTGTCATAGCTACCCTTCCAAGTCATAGTCTCCTTTTGATTTCCTGACTGCAGTCTCCATTCTGATTAATGACTGAGTCAAGGCATGGAAAATCTTGAACAATTTCAAGGTCTTTATTGTCTTTATTGTTTTAAGGTTATGTAAATCATCTGTGGTCATTGTTTTTGCTTTCTTATGTTTCAACAGCAAACCCTCCTTTGCACTTTCTGCCTTGATTTTCTTCAGTAATTCTTCCAAATCTGCTAATAGTATGGTGTCATCTACATATCTTAAACTGTTGATGTTCCTTTCTCCAGTTTTCACACTTCCTTCCTCTAATCCTACTTTACTTGTGGTATTTTCAGCATATAAGTTAAACAGTTAGAGTGATAAAATGCAGCCTAGCCTGATACCCTTGCCAAATGCCATTCTGTTTCACTGTATTCTGTCCTAAAAGTATCCTCTTGTCCTGCATGTAGGTTATGGATCAGGACAATCAAATGTTGTGGCACACACATTTCTTTAAGAGTGATCCATAGTTTCTCATTATCTACACAATCAAAGGCTTTGTTATAATCTATGAAGCACAGGCTGATTTCCTTTTGAAATTCTCTGGTGTGCTCCATTATCCAACATATGTTTGCAATATGATCCCTAGTGACTCTTCCTTTCCTGAACTCAGCTTGGACATCTGGCATTTTTCACTCTGTATATGCTAGAAGTCCTTGTTGTAGAATTTTAAGCATGACTTGACCTGCAGGAGAAATTAATGCAATGGTCCGGTGGTTATTGCAATCCCTGATACCCCCATTCTTAGACTGGATTGGAATGTATATTGAGCATTTCGAGTCCGTGGACTATTATTTTGTTTTCCCTATTTGTTTACAGATTTTAGTTGGAACTACAGTAGACTCTGCAACTGTAGTCTGAAACAGCTCTATTGGTATGCCCTCTGTTCTGGTGATTTATTTCTCCCAAGGCCTCTGAATGTAGCTTTTACTTCAGTTTCTAAAACTGGAGGTTTGTTTTCATGTTGTTCTTCATAGAGTGAATCTGTCAATCTTTCATCACTTTTATATAGTTCTTCCATGTACTGTTTCCATTATCTTTTTATTTCTACTTGGTCATGTAATGTGTTCCCCTGCTGGTCATAGCGCATTCCCACCCTTGGTTTACTTTTCCCTTTCATTCCTTGTATCTCTTGTTCTTCATTTTTTGTTGTCATCTTTCATTTCTTTGCATTGATTTTTATGGTAGTTCTCATCCTTGTTCACAAGTCATTGAACAGTTGCATTCAGGGTTCTCATCTATTTGTGTCACCTTTTGCTTGTCATCTGTCTTTAACTGCTTGAAGAGGTTCATCTGTCAGCTGTTGAGGCTTCTCTTTCTTTTTGTGATAACTGAAGCCCCTGTCAGAGCTGCTGCTGATGAGCAGCAGCTGTTGGTCCCTGTTGCTCAGGGTGGAGATGACAAGCAGCAGCTGTTGGTCCCTGTGGCTCTGGCTGGAGATGAGTCCTGCAGCTCAAGAGCTCCCCCTGCTGCCATGGACCAAGCAGGCGTGGACATCCCTCTGCCTGCTCCTTTAGAGCAACAGGGATCCAATTCTGAAGAGGCTCTGGAGCCTGGTTCAATAAGCCCCCAATCAAGGCGGAGACTCAAGAGGGCTGTGCAAAGGGAGGCTTCCTTGGCTAAGTTTAAGAAGCGGTGCCTGGGGCTATATAACTGCCTGCCTGGAATCTTCTCTTTGCTTGTGGCAAACTTCTTACAAGCCCTCCTCCTGCCTGTACCTTGCTCCCAGCACCCGGTTCTTGATACCTTGAATTGATCTCTGGACTCTTGACCCTTGGCTTTGGAACTCTGACTACGGCTTCACTTGGTGCTCTGGTAAATGAACTTCCTTGAGTAAGTGCTTGCTTGTCTCCTCCTGGCTGGACTTTGCTGGCTTTCCCACTCTCTTCTCCAGGCTGGCTCGCCGCCCAGGTCTCTCACCTTGACACTTTTTGTCTGCAGATAATGTATTTTTGCATTCCTCCCTGACAATGTCCCTGGCTTCAGTCCAGAGTTCTTGTGGCTCCTGGTCAATTAGGCTTAATAGTAAAATCTATTTTTCATATTGTCTTTAAATTCTACAGGGATGTTTTTTAGGTTGTATTTCAGCATTATAGTTGGTTTAATGTTATTCCTTAGTTTTACACTAAGTTTTGTTCCAAGTAGTTCATGGTCTGTGCCACAATCTGTTCTGGGCTTGTTTTTGCAGAGATAATGGAGCTTCTCCATCTTCTGCTTCCAATTATGTAGTCTATTTGATTTCTGTATTGGCCACCAGGTGATGTGCATGTATACAGTCACTTCTTGGATTGATTGAAGAATGTATTTGCAATGAACAAATTGTTGGTCTCACAATATTCAAGTTCATCAGTCTTCTGCTTCATTTCTTCTAGGCCAAATTTTCCTTCAGTCTTTGATTCTGCTCTATTCCTACTTTTGCATTCCAACTGCCTATGGTTAATAAGAAGTCTTCTTTTGGTGTGTGATCAGTTTCTTATTGGACTCCTGCACAGAATATTTCAATTTCTTCTTCTTCTGCCTCCATAGTTGAGGCATAAACTTGGATTGTGGTTATATTGATGGGTTTTCCTTGAAATTTTATAGACATGATTTGGTCAGACTTTGCATTGTATCCTTTGACTGCTTTGCTATATCTGTCCTTACTATAAATGTCACCCAATTTCTTCATAGACTTTCATATCCTGAGAATACTGTGTAATTATCTGACTCAAAATATCCCATTCCTGTCCACTTTAGCTTATTCATCCCAAGTATTGCAATGTTTATATGTCTCTTATATGTTTCAACTGCTCTCTAGCTCATTCCCAGAGGAGAGAGCAGAGAGTGAGCTGGGTCTGTGAAGACATCCTTGACCAGGTGTTGTTTACAGGCTTGTGGGGCTGTGCTTGCTTGTTTGTCTGTTTGCTTGTTTTTGTTAGGTCTCCTTGTGCTGGCCGTGTGCTCTCCCTGAGCACACGGTCTGACTAAGGAGGGGGAGGAGCCAGCGAGGGGGGAGGAGTCTTATTAGGAGCTCCCAACGGCACACGCCAAAGGCGTGCGCAGTTGAAGCCCTCTTCTTCAACCCTTCCAATTCATCCCTTGGCAATCAGCAGAGGAGACATACTTGATTCAGTTGAATTTTAGAAAGAAAGCCCTGTTATTCTTTCTAGACCTACTCCCTGTACTACTCTCTGTAGTATCAAGGATGGAAGGTGAGGAAGCTGCCGCGGTCACCTGTAGCACTTGTGGGATGTTCCTTTTCTTGCCACAAGATGTTGTCGGGTATGCCTGCACCAAGTGCAAGCTGGTGACCTTCTTGGAGGAGAAGTTTCGCCAGCTGGAGTCACGAGTTTCTAATCTTCGTCTTATTAGGGAAGGTGAGGAGTTTTTGAATAGGGCAGAGAAGACCTTCCTGAAGACCGAATGCGCGGCGGAGCTGCCAGATCAGGAAGTCAGCACACTGGGCCAAGAAACGGATGCTTGGAGGAATGTGACACGGAGGAGTAGGAGGACTGGGAAGGAAACAGAGACTCTCAACCTACACAATCGCTTCAAAGTTCTTGGCCTTATGAATGATGAGGAGCACCAGGAGGAGGGAACAGAATGTCAACAAGAAAGAATCCAAATTCAGCAACAGGAACTAGATCAACACTCCCAGCTTCAACAGAGTGCCCAGGCAGTCCTAGAAGAACCTGCTCATCGAGGAGCCCCAGACAAGCCTCAGAGGAGGCGAGTTCTGGTTGTTGGGGACTCCTTGCTCAGAGGAACTGAACCGGCAATTTGCAAACCCGACAAGTTCAATCGAGAAGTCTGCTGTCTTCCTGGGACCAAGATCAACCACATAACAGAGAGGCTAACCAGGCTGGTCAAGCCCACTGACCATAAACCCCTCATTGTGGTTCATGTCGGAACCAATGACACTGCGAGGCGCAGCTTTTACCACATCGCAAAGTACTATGAGTTTATGGGGATAAAGCTTAAGGACCTTGGTGCACAGGTGATCATTTCATCTCTCCTCCCTGTTCAAGGATATGGCGCACAAAGGGAAAGGGCAATAGCAGAGGTCAACAACTGGCTCCGTACATGGTGCCGCCAGCAACGGTTTGGGTTTTTGGAACACGGCCTGAATTTCCATGAACGTGGGCTTCTGGCAAGGGATGGGCTGCACCTCACGAAACTTGGCAGTAATGTTTTTGCAAACTGTCTTGCACAGAGGATTAAGAGGTCTTTAAACTAAGTTCTGCTGGGGAGGGAGACAATATTATTCAGGGCAAAGACTCGGCGAGTGCAGGGGGAAAAGGCCCAAATGATATTGACCAAGTAGTACAAGCGTCCAATGGTGGGAGGAGTAGAAACTGTAGTACAGGACTTGCAGGAAGGGCCCGGGGATTTAAGTGTCTCTACACTAACGCGCAGCGTATGGGAAACAAGCAAGAAGAACTTGAACTCCTAGTACAACAAAATAAATACGATTTGATAGGCATCACTGAGACCTGGTGGGATGAGTCTCAGGATTGGAATGTAGGAATAGAGGGGTATAGCCTATTTTGTAGAAATAGACCAAACAAGAAAGGAGGAGGAGTAGCCTTGTATGTCAAGGATGTTTTCACCTGTGAAGAGATCCGTGACTTAAACCCAGAAAGCCAGGTCGAGAGCATCTGGGTAAGAATTAAGGGAGCGAGAAACAATAGGGATATTCTGGTGGGGGTTTACTACAGACCTCCAACCCAGACTGAGGATCTTGATGACTCCTTCCTCAACCAAACGAGCGCACATTCAAAAAGGAGAGATACAATAATAATAGGAGATTTCAATTACCCGGATATATGTTGGCAGTCAAACTCTGCCAAGACAGCAAGGTCCAGCAAGTTTCTTGCTTGTCTTGCAGACAATTTCACGGTCCAGAAGGTGGAAGAGGCGACAAGGGGATCAAATATTCTAGATCTGATCCTGACCAATAGGGATGACCTTGTTAATGAGGTAGAAGCGGTTGGATCTTTAGGGGGGAGTGACCATGCCGTATTGGAATTTGGCATTCAGTGGGAAGGAGAAGATAAGTGTAGCCAGACACTCATCTTAGATTTTAAAAAAGCGGACTTCTGTAAACTTAAGGAGCTGCTGGCTGAAATTCCATGGTCAAGAATAGTGAAAGAGAAAGGAGTTCAGGAGGCATGGGAGTTCCTTAAAAGGGAGATACTGAAGGCAAAGTCTAAAACTGTGGCAATAAGGAGGAAAAATGGAAGGCATCTGAAGAAACCAGAATGGTTGACTAAAAAACTCTCAGCTGAGCTAAGCGTTAAGAGAAACGTGTACAGGAAATGGAAGAGGGGGGAAACCACCAGAGAAGAATTTAAGCAAGTAGCCAAGAGATGTAGGGAGAAGGTCGGAAAGGCTAAAGCACAGAACGAACTTAGGCTGGCCAGAGACATTAAAAACAATAAAAAGGGCTTTTTAAAATATGTCCGCAGCAAAAGGAAAAAAAAAGAGGCGATAGGGTCGCTGCGCAGAGAAGATGGCGAATTACTAACAGGGGGAAGAGAAAAGGCAGAACTACTTAACACCTTCTTTGCCTCAGTTTTTTCCCAGAAGGATACAATCACTGAACCTGGCAGTTGGGGAGCAGGTGAGGAAGCAGGGGAAATGCGGCACATAATAGGTAGAGAGGTGGTACAGGAATACCTGGCCACACTGGATGAATTCAAGTCTCCAGGGCCAGATGAATTGCATCCTAGGATATTAAAAGAACTGGCAGAGGTCATTTCAGAACCGCTTGCTATAATCTTTGAGAAATCTTGGAAGGCAGGAGAAGTTCCAGCAGACTGGAAGAGGGCAAATGTTGTCCCCATCTTCAAGAAGGGAAAAAAAGAGGACCCAAATAATTATCACCCAGTCAACCTGACGTCAGTACCTGGAAAGATCCTGGAGCAGATCATTAAGCAGTCAGTTTCTAATCACTTAGAAAGCAACGCGGTAATCACGAGAAGTCAACATGGATTTCTCAAAAATAAGTCATGCCAGACTAATCTTATCTCTTTTTGTGATAGAGTTACTAGCTTGATAGATGAAGGGAATGCTGTGGATGTAGCATATGTTGATTTCAGTGACGCCTTTGACAAAGTTCCCCATGACATTCTTGCAAAGAAGTTAGTAAAATGTGGGCTGGACAGGGCTACTGTCAGGTGGATCTGTAACTGGTTGACTGACCGTTCCCAAAGGGTGCTCACCAATGGCTGCTTTTCATCCTGGAGAGAAATGACTAGCGGGGTGCCACAGGGTTCTGTCCTGGGCCCAGTGCTGTTCAATATTTTCATCAACGACTTGGATGAAGGAATAGAGGGCATGCTCATCAAATTTGCAGATGACACCAAATTGGGAGGGGTTGCTAATACGCCAGAGGACAGGATCAAAATTCAAAATGACCTGGATAGATTGGAGAGCTGGGCCAAGGCTAACAATGAAGTTCAACAGAGAGAAGTGTAAGGTCCTACACTTAGGTAGAAAAAATGGAATGCAGAAATATAGGATGGGGGACACGTGGCTGGATGGCAGTACGTGTGAAAGGGATCTAGGAGTCTTAATAGACCACAAGCTGAACATGAGTCAACAGTGTGATGCGGCAGCCAAGAAAGCCAACGCAATTCTCGGCTGCATCAATAGGAGTATGGTGTCTAGATCGAGGGAGGTACTGGTACCACTCTACTCTGCTTTGGTTAGACCTCATCTTGAATACGATGTCCAGTTCTGGGCACCCCAATTCAAGAAGGACATGGTCAAGCTGGAGCAGGTCCAGAGGAGGGCGACCAAAATGGTGAAGGGCCTGGAAGCCAAGCCCTATGAGGATAGACTTAGAGAGCTGGGTATGTTCAGTCTGCAGAAGAGAAGGTTAAGAGGGGACATGATAGCTATGTTTAAATATTTGAAGGGATGCCATGTAGATGAGGGAGAGGGCTTGTTTTCTGCTGCTCCAGAGACCGGGACAAGGAGCAATGGATTCAAGCTGCAGGAAAGGAGATTCCACCTGAACCTCAGGAAGAACTTCCTGACGGCCAGGGCTGTCCGGCAGTGGAATATGCTGCCTCGGAGTGTAGTGGAGTCTCCTTCCTTGGAGGTTTTTAAGCAGAGGCTGGATGGCCATCTGTCGGGAGTGCTTTGAGGGTATTCCTGCATGGCAGGGGGTTGGACTGGATGGCCCGTGTGGTCTCTTCCCACTCTACATTTCTATGATTTCTTTTCCTGTTTTACTATTTCTAGATTCCCCTCATTCATGCTTCTCACATAGTATGTGTTGTGCAGCTTCCACCTTTCCCTTCACCTGTGAGCAGGTTAACAGCTGAACTTCATTTTGGCTTGAGTCCAGTTGTGCCATTAGCCATTACAAACTCATAATTATTCTCTGCTCTTACCCAGTAGCTCTCTGAGTGCCATCCAACCTACAAGTTTAATCTTCTGGCACTATCTCTTATTTCATTTGGGATAGTCTCATCAGAGGGTTTTCATGGAATGATAACCATATATGTGAATAAAAAAATGAGATGTGTCACCCTCTGCCCTCTTCATGAGAATGAAGTTGGTTCATGTCAACCAGCATCACTGAAGATGATGGAAGCGAAAGTCTCTTATTCTTTATTCATATAAATAGCTGTCATCAACAATTTTTGTATGTATTCTGTACCGAGAAATCAGCTCCCACAGCTTCAGCTCACTTTAACTCCTCACCACTCAGCTCAGCTTGAGTCCTTCCTCCAGATCAAAATTCTGGTGCCACAGCACAAACAACATGAAGTATTCAGTTGTTGGGTCCTAAGTGCAGCCTTAGTGCTTCATCTTCACCCTTGTTCTAGGAATCTCTGAACTGGATCAGGGCTATAATGATTTGAAGGAACCATTTAAACCTCCACCCTCGTATAATTTTTTTATTTTAAATTTCCCGTTCTGCTCTTGTTTGCTCTGCTAAGGAAAATATGCAACAATTTGTAATTTCCACAGGGGAGAAAATAGCAGCTGGACAGGTCAATGTATTGATTTTTAAAAAATCTTAAAATAGATATAGTTGTTCATCTTTATTTCATTTCTAATATGTATGGTGCAAAAAAAAAAACTTCAGTTATTTCCTTCTGCCTGAAGACAGGACCGAAGATATTGCAAATGTGTTCTAAGGTCTGCAATAAATCCAGTCAGATGTATCATTATCTATGTAATCATTGTATTTTTCCTTGACTTTCAATAGAGTTGGGTTGTTCAGTACTCCTGGAAAAATATGCACCTTTTACAGTGTTTGTGCCATCCCTTCCTTCCTATGTTGCTAGAACAAAAGTAAATGTAAGTATCTGTAGTACACCTTGTAAACACTCTTGATACCTTCCTGCTTCTGATGTTTGCATTGTGGGAAACTGGGAAGGGAAGTATCAACAGCTTCAGTTCAACTGTTAGCCCAACTATAGTAGACTAAGGCCATTTCCACACCGGGCTTCTGTAATGGTGCAGAGCGACCTCTCACGGAGGTCTTCTACACTGTAGAGTGGACTGGCATGGACTACTTTTTGTAGTTCCACACCAGAATCCACTCAGGAGCAACCGGAACTAGCTGCGCTGCGTGTTTTTTAAAACCCTCTTTTTCGAGGTTTTTAAAAAGCACGGGGCGCGCAGCCCCGTGCCACTCTGTCGTCCGGCTCCGACGCGGATTTGCAGGCGTGCGCAAGTGCGTGCCTGCAGATCTGCCAGGGGTGGGCTTCCAACTGGCAAGCTTCTCCGGTTGGTGGAGAGCCTCCACCAACTGGAAGCTGCCATTTGGGACGCTGGAGGACTGCCGAGCAGCGAACTCACGCTGCTCCGCATCGCGACGGACTTACCCGGCTGCCGGTAAGCTCTGTTCTTGGGCGTTTTCGCCCGTTCCCCCCCCCCCATGTGGAAAGGGCCTAAGTCAGTGGAACTTGGAAGTGTTGGCTTACAAATTTCTGATTTACTCAATCTATTTTACTTAGGACTAAGAGTTGGATGTAAGCCAGTTGACCCCGCAGATACTGTTTTAGACTAGATATGTTTATCCACATTAAAGTAACTCACAACTTTAGGTACTCACTGGTTCTGCATGTTAAGATTACTGTTATAAACAATTAAATAGGCTTAAATAATAGTTATTTGACCTAAATGAATAGTGTGTTACCATCTGATGTTGTTGGAAGACAACCCATCACTATGTGTAAGAGTGAGTTAGACATTTCAACATTGCTCAATTTCTCCCACCTTCGTTATAGAAATCAGAAAATGTAACCACGATATTCTTTGATATTTCTGAGGACGACTGTTACTTTGAAAGTAAATTGATTTCTTTCAAGACAATTGTTTGGGATCTCCATAGATATTTGCTAATATGTAACAGTAAGAATGTAAAATAATGCCAAAAGGAATCGCTTGAACATATCATCAGGTCATTAAATCGGGGCAGTCCTTTCTCACCGGAAAGGAACACAGTTGCTTCCACACTAGAGCTCCCAAGTATATTGACTTTCCACAATTGAACAGAAGGGAAATTGAAACAGAAGTTCAACACAGACACTTAATTGTTCTTTCCCTGGCCAAAATCCTTCTATAATATTTATTTAGAATTAAGTCTCATTCAGCAGTCACAAATATTAAATGTTTCCTCTTTCTGTACTGATGGACAAAGATGTGATGCTGTATGTATTTTTCTCTGCCTATATCTGTATCTATATATAGATCTCTTTCTCCCTCTGTCTCTCCCTCTACATGTATTCATAGTTGTCTAGGCTGTGGTACTTTGATCAGTCCTTGAATGTAACAGAATATTCCACTAGTTGCACTGAATCTTTTTTTTATCAACTTGAAAGGGAACTAATAAGAAGTACAGGGTGAGTGAGTGAAGCTGGAGGTACTAAGGCTGTACATGAACAAAAGAAAGTTAAACTGTTGATATAAAACATATCAGATTCAGCTCTCTTTAGGTATGCATCCTTAAAAAATAATGTTCTTTCAGATGTAGTTATTTTTTTTTTTTGTTATAAGGGACACATATGCAATTCTCTTTACATTATTAGAAATATTGTGATAAAATAATTTCCACATAAAGCTTTGAATGTATTTGAATATAACATTTAAACCAACCATGCAAAATCAGATAACGTTATTTAGAATACTTTCCAGTTCTGCTTTTTCCAGAAAGCCCACCTCATTGTTGGTGGGCTAAAGTGGTCTGGATTAATTGAGTGATTCACACTAAATTGGCAAGTGTTTTGACTTCAGATTCTTTACACTGGCAATAACAATATTATGTTTTCCAGTCTGCTGAAATGAAGAAAACTTAAAGTAACTAGGCATTGTGTGAAAGAACTACCAACTCAGTTCAATTTTGCTGTGGAAATTCATTCAAAAGCACAAAATATTCAAAAGCACCATGGTTTTGGTTGGCGGACCCAATAATAGTGATAGATTTGACAAGCCTGAAGTCTTCTCACTCTAGCAATTTACATCATTAAAATTTGGACCAAACTGCAGCTGACCTATAATATAGATGAGATATGACTGCTCCACTGAGTAAGATGCCTTTTCTTTGTCAATAAAAGTAATTTTCAGTTTCATTCTTCTCTTATTTGAACAAGTTCATCATAGTTTTAATTGATTTCATGCTATAAACCATCTTACTTTGTTTATTAAACTAATCTTGACACATAACGTATATCATAACTCAGCATTGGGGCAATTAATAAACTATTCATTTCTGTACTTCTATCTGTATATCAGAAAGCAGATCTCCAAAAATGAAGTATTTAATTAAAGGCATGCAGCACTTAAAATCCTATAGTCTGGAAGCCTATATATATATTTACTTGAGAATAAATGCCATAGAACTCAATAGGATTCACTACAAAGGGGATACATATAGGCTTGCTTTGTTGGTAACATTTTGCCCATATTATACAAAGATGACTACAGGTCAGATCTGAATGGAACTGGTGAACAACACACAGAACACTGGATTGTCACAGGCTGACAATGATTGTTCTGTTAAGAAGTAAGAGAATCAAAAGATGGCAATTTCAAAGAAATAGGCTAGTGTGGAAGCAACCCATGAAGATAAGTTGTTTCAGTTCCTTCCCCAATAAAAATTAAAATTAATTCCTGACATTAATAATACCTTAGATTTTTCAAGCTGATATATTACTATGTCAGTAAATGTTAGTATTGTGGAATTAGAAATACTTTTTTAATTATATAATACTATATGCTATTATAATTATATGTGAATAAAACACATCAGTGCTTCTGGTCATTGATAACACATTTTGTTTCTGCAAAGGTTACGTATGCACAAAATTTATGCAAAATGCACATAATACCTGGACAGCTTTCATTGTCTGAAATGAGAAGCACCATGTACCTGTGGACATTGTCTGGACACGAAATAACATTCGATGATGGGGTAAAAAAAATCTATATACGTTGCTTGAGAGACTTAAAATGGGGGCATAAAACTACTTTGAAGCTACATTATCTCTTATTTCTTTCCTATTTCCATCTTTCAGTCTATTCTGATGTCCCACGTCTAGTTTTAAAAATGCAAGGAGTTGTCCAGTGCTTTCCCAATACATTTAGAACGTCAGTGTTATCTCAGACCATCTCAGACAACCTGTTTTCCAATGGAGTCAGTTCAGTTATCACCCCGCTTGTAGAGGCAAAAAACAATGTGTTGGAATGGGACTTGGGAGGTACAGTTTCAGTTCCACACTCATCCATGAAATTTGCTGGGTGACCCTGGGCCAGTCACTTTCCCTCACCCTGGTTTACCCCATAATGTTGTTGTGATGATAAAGTGAGGAAGAGAACCATGCACACTACCTTGAACTTATTACAGAAGAGGCCAGATATAAATGTAACTAATAAAGTGAACATTAATGTGGAAATAACAACATAATAATAACAAAAACAACAACAACAACAACCATCATTGGTTGGATGCCAATATATGCAAAAGAAGCATGTGGAGAAAAGCATGAATTTTGATTATAGTGTAGTTACTGGAAGATTACAGCAAAGTCAAAGCTTAGAAAGTTACTTTCAAGAAGAATAGGTACATGACATGGCATGCTATGCTGGAAACAAAATTGTCATGTTGGCCAATAAGGACACGTGTCTCATTCTATCAGTTAACTGGCCATCTACTGTCCTGAAATTTTCATCAAAGAATAATCCTTTATTTTTCCAGATGTCACGAACCACCACTTTCAGATATTCAGATAACCCAGGAGAATTATACACCGTCAAAATGGCAAACTTACCGGCTTCTAATGGTGTTATACACATTGTCAACACCTTAAGGAAAAAACCCATGGAAGACCTTGGAAACCCTCAGGTATTTGGAATGATTCTTTTCCTTGTAGAAAATGAGAGATGAGGAGGAGGACTCATACTGTGACAAAGTATCTTATTGGTAATTGCCATTTCTTCAGAGTATGGTGGACATTTCTACCAATAACGGTATTCAGTGAACACCCAGACATCTTCTGAGATCTGTTCGACGATATGATTCATGTACCTTACAAATCCTGATATATACATGTGAGGTGCATGTAGAAAGAAATGTTAATAAAACAAAATGTTCCCCTCATATCCTCTTAGTTACAGTTGGTGTAACTGAGCTGTTCAGCACTCTAACTGAGGAAACGTAGAATCACTTTTTTTCCCTAGATCCTGATTTAAATACACTCACCATTATGTCTTCCCCCAAATCCCTTTAGAAAAGGAGCACCTTGTCTTAATCTTAGCTGAATGAACCTTTGAAGCACTTTCTGGTGGTATTTGATAAAGCGTGGCTTTACAATATTTTCAGTGAGTGTTCAAGATTTGCTTCTGAAACCAACTGTCTTTTAAAACATTTGTTTATTTTTTGTTTCTTTCTTTGTTTAATAGCCCACCTTTCTCCAGTATCAGACCAAAGGTAGTTCACAGTGCACATTAAAACAAAATATAGCTAAAATAATGTCCAACTTTTGTAGAATAGTTTTTTAAAAAACAAAAAACAATCCTATGGGGGGAAGAACTTTAAAATAGTGCAAAAAAGCATTAAAACATAGTAAGAAAAATATAACAAGTACAACACACGCATATACACACACACACATATACACATTAAAGGCTCTTTTGCAACAACAAATTCATTGCCAAAGGCCTGTCTAAATAAAAAAAAGTCTTTGCCTGCTGGCAGAAAGAAAATAGAGAAAGGGCAAAAGTAGCTTTCCATGGAAGGGAATTCCACAGCTTGGGAATAGCCACTGGGAAGTTCTTCTCCTTTATCCTCACTAGGTAGGCCTGTGACCGTGATGGGACCTAGAGAAAGCCCTGCCCACAGGATCTTATAACTCAGGCAGAGCAATACAGTCTATATGACTAAGTCATATAGACTTTTAGAGGTAATAATCAACACTTTAAATTTAGGCTAGAAATGGACCAGTAGCCGATGCAGCTGTTGCAGCAAGGAAGTTATATGATCCCTGTAACCCGTGCAAGTTAACATTCTGGCTGCAGCTTTTTGTGCAGGTTGACATTTCCAAGCTCTCTTCAAAGGCAGCCCCATGTAGAGCACATTACAGTAATCAAAATGGGATATAAACAAGGCTTGTGCTATGTAGCCAGATCAGGCATCTCCAGGTATGGGTACAGTTGGCATGCTAACTTTAAGTGTGCAAATGCACTCCAGGGCACTTCTGAAATCTGGACATCCAGGCTCATGGCTGCCTCCAGAAGTACACCCAGGCTTTGAACTTGTGGAACCCCATCCACCCAGGCTGCATCTCTATTGCTTGATCTGCTTTTCAACTGACCAGGAATACCTCTATCTTGGATGTACTGAGCTTCAGTTTTTCCACCCTCACCCAGATCATTACTGACCAAACTGCTAAACACAGCATTGAAATAGCTTCCTTGGAAATAGATGGAAAGGGGAGAACGAGGGAGAGAGAACGAGGGAGAGAGAACGAGGGAGAGAGAACGAGAACGAGAGAGAACATACTGGTGACTCTGAGCCCTCAGGTTCCAGATGTCTTCTAGCAGTATTGCCACCCAACCCATGAAATGAACAGACCACACACCAGGGCTTGGGTTAAACTAGGTCAGTGTATTAATTGATGCCTTGAACTTGAACTTGGGCTTTGAACTTTTGACATGAGAAGGGGGGGAGGTCTACACAACGGGAGTTGCTAAGGCAAGGGGTCATCACTCGACCTTGACACAATGTAGGGAAGGCGGGTGGGGGAGCCCTGATGGGGGAAAAATTCATATCCAGCCTCAAGGTGATCAACAAGCTTACACTGAAGCCATGGGTGGGAGGGTGGGTTCTGTGCGGGCAGGCGGGGGAGCGAATTGTTTATGTGTAGCATTGGAGGATAAAACTGAGCCCCAAGGAATCCTGTAGGGTGTTGGATGTTGGCTAGGAATCTAGAAGCACTTGCTGAGGTTATTCCTCGAAGGAGAACCAGAGCCCCTGTAGAACTATGGGCATTTCCACACTACATTGTTCTAGTGCTACTATTCCACTTTCAACATCTTGTAGAATTCTGGGGTTTGTAGTTCACTGAGGCCAAAGAACTCTCTGGCTGAGAATTTTAAAGGTTCCTCCCTAAACTACAAACCCCAGGATTCCATGGGATGTTGAAAGTGGAATAATAGTGTTGTAACAGTGTTGTGCAGAAATGGCCTATGTCTCCAAGTCCCGTCCCAGAAGGATTCCATGACTAATGGCCTATGAGGACTGGTTTAGGGAACTGGGTATGTTTAGTGTGCAGAAGAGAAGGTCAAGAGGGGACATGTTTAAATATTTGAAGGGATTTCACGTTGAGGAGGGAGCGGGCTTGTTTTCCGCTGCTCCAGAGATTAGGACAAGGAGCAATGGATTCAAGCTGCAGGAATGGAGATCCACCTGAACCTCAGGAAGAACTTCCTGATGGTCAGAGCTGTCCAGCAGTGGAATGTACTGTCTGCGAGTGTGGTGGAGTCTCCTTCTTTGGAGGTTTTTAAGCAGAGTCTGGATGGCCATCTGTCGGAAGTGCTTTGATGTGTGTTCCTGCATAGCAGGGGGTTGGACTGGCCCCGTGGTCTTTTCCAACTCTATGATTCTATGAAAACCACTGCGAGATCCTGCAGACCCAACAGGGACATATTCCCTCTGTCCAGCTGCTGGCATAAGTCATCTACTAATGCAGTCAAGCTATCTCTGTCCTATAATCAGGTCTGAAGCAGATTGGAATAGATCTAGATAATATGTTCTTCTTCGTGGTCTCTGTGCCTCACACACTAGGAGCTTTCGCGCATGCACGGTACCGTTCAGAAAATTCTAGAGCTTAGTAGCTTGGCGGGAACCCCTCCCCCTCTGCCTGCACTGAGCATGCTCAGCCCGCCGAGCAACGGTCTCTCCTCAGTTCTTTCTTGTCCGCCGTTCCGTACGGAGGTTCTGAGTTTAGTTCTCTCTTGGCTTGCTTCTTTGTGTTTCTTACTGGCTTTTTGGACTTGGATTTGGACTTCGGACTACCCCTTTCGGATTTCGGACTTGATTTGGTGATTTGGCTACCCGTTTTTATGGGATTTTTCACCTCTTGCCCCCCCTCTTCTCCGTCTTCGTCGTCGTTGCCTCCGCCATCTTGCCTTCTCCAGCTCTTCTTCCCCGTTGTCTTCTCCGTTTTTCTATGTCGGCTTTGTTCAAGCCCTGCAGAGCGTGTGGTCGTAAGGTCGCCCTATCTGACGGTCACAGCGAGTGCCTTTTCTGTTTGGGTGAGGCCCATAACACCAGGGCCTGCCCAATCTATAGAGACTTCACCTCCCAGACCCTGAGAAATCGCCTGGCTCACCTGAAATCTCACTGTTGGGAGCAGTCTCTACAGGCCCAGGAAGGACCATCAGTTGCTTCGGCGATGTCCAAGTCATCGGCATCGGGGCGACTTTCGACCATGCCCTCGTCGGCGTCGACGGCTGTCGACCCGACCTCGTCGGCGGTACCGGGCTCGGTACCACCACCTCGGACGCCGATCTCTGCGTTACCGAGGATACCGAAGGTCTCGACATCGACCTCAGGAGAGTCTCCAGCCCAGGCTCCGAGACCGGCAAAGCCGTTAACCTTGGCCCAACGCAAGCGGCGTGCCCTTCCAGAAAAGGGGAAGGAGAATGAGAAGAAAAAGAAGAAGGAGAAGGAAAAGCGTGGCTCTCCAGCTAAGAGGCTTGCTCCTCCCACGCCTCCTCCGACCCAACCGTAAGAACTTGAGGAAGAGCCGGAGCACCAGGAGATCCTGGAAGTCTCCGATGTGGAGGAGTCCACTGGCATTGCGGCGCCCCCTGGCCCACCTCTCTTGACTGCCGCGGTGTCTCCGCCTGGAGCATACTCTGGCCTCACCCCAGGCCTCGCTTCATCCGAGGGGATCCTCCGGAAGAAGTGCATCCCGGACACCGGAGCGACGGATCAGGCAGCGCTCTCCATGCCGCAGAGAGGCCTACCCGGAGTGGTCTAGGCCATCTCTTGACTCTCCATACTCATCGGCGTCGCATATGGCCAGATACGGCAGAGAGCACACCTGGAGAGAGTACCCGGGGTCTTACCATTCGTACTCTCTGGCATATCGCGATCGGTAGCACCCTGACGTAAGGCGCTGGTCGCCGTACCGTCGGTCCCGCTCTCCATCCCGCAGGGCCTATCACTCTCGGTACCACAGATCGCCGAGCTCCAGCTCCAGGTCACTGGCTCCCCGTCGCTCACGCGACCGCTCGCCGCACTACCGCGCGGTCTCTCCTCCGCCGTGGGTCACCTCCACAGCGACCCGTCCATCATCAGAGACTGCCCAGGGGCCACCGTCATTGGCTGCTGTGACTGTGACTCAAGCCATCGAGGAAGTCTTCGTCGGGGATGAAGTCCCGCTTTTGACGTGATGCGCAGATCACCTCCACAGCCACTCTTCCACCTCCCAGCAGCCCTAGAAGATCATCCTGGGCTGGCCAGACACCTCGCTGATTGGCGCTACATCACTTCAGACTCTTGGGTTCTCTCCATCGTCCGTCTTGGTTACGCCATCGAGTTTGCAAGTATTCCACCGCGAGGCGTCTACTATTCCACCCCAGCCAGCCCGGCCTTGCTGGAAGAGATACAGTCCCTCCTACAAAAAGGAGCGATTGAAAGGTTACCGCCCTCCGCCACTACCACCGGCTTCTTCTCCCGGTACTTCACGGTACCGAAGTCGGACGGTACCCTGCGGCCCATCTTGGACCTCAGAGGGGTGAACGAATACATCCGCCCCAGACGGTTCAAGATGGTCACCCTATCCTTGATCCTGCCTTTCCTTCGTCGAGGGGACTGGTTCGCCTCCATCGATCTTCGGGATGCATATTTCCACATCGCCATTCGCCCGCAGCACAGACGGTACCTTCGGTTCGCGATCGACGGCACCTGTTACCAATACAGGGTGCTGCCTTTAGGGCTGTCCACCGCTCCCAGGGTCTTCACCAAATGCATGGCCCCGGTGGTATCTCACCTGCGGACGAAGGGTGTCTCCATTTACCCTTACCTCGACGACTGGCTGTTGGTCGCGTCCTGCAAACACAAACTGTACAGGGACATCCACAGAACTCTGTCCCTCCTGACTCGTCTTGGCCTCCGGGTCAACCCAAAGAAGTCGCACCTCGAGCCAGCGAGAGTGCTCGATTTCATCGGGGCGACCCTGGACTCGGTCTCTGCCAGAGCCTATCTGCCCCTGGAGCGTGCACGTACCCTTCGTCGGGCGGCATCCGCCACCTTCAATGCGCCAACGGTGTCAGCGAGGAGGATCCAGCAGCTCCTCGGGTACATGGCCTCCACCACGGCAGTTACTTACCTCTCCCGACTTCACGCGCGTCCGCTCCAACACTGGTTCGTCCGGGTTTTCAATCCGCTCCGAGATGACCAGAGACGTCACCTCCTGATCCCGATGCACGTGCGCCGCTCCCTGCTCTGGTGGCTTTCTTATCGCCACCTGCTCTCAGGGATGCCGTTCCGGGAACCGACTCCTCGACTCACGGTAACTACCAATGCCTCCCTGTTCAGGTGGGGAGCACACTGTCATGGTCTCAGGGTACGGGGACGCTGGACCGACGATGAGACCGGTCTTCACATCAACGCTCTCGAGCTGCTTGCCATCTTGAAGGCTCTGAGGGCGTTTCGCAACCTGATCGCGGGACACACTGTCTTGCTTCTAACGGACAACACGACGGCTGTCTGTTATGTCAACAGACAAGGAGGAACCCATTCCACCACGCTCCTGTCCATCGCGCTCCAACTGTGGGACTGGTGTGTGTCGCTTCAGGTCCACCCGATAGCCGTACACCTGGCGGGCCAGGACAACACCACAGCAGACGCCCTCAGCAGGGACACTTCCTCCCACCACGAGTGGTCCCTCTTGAGAGAAGCGTTCCGGTTGATTCGAGACCGTTGGGGCGAACCCATGGTCGACCTCTTCGCCACCGAGGCGAACGCGAAGTGCCTTCGGTACTGCTCGAGAGCCGATCGGGGTCCGGGCTCTCTCGGCAATGCCTTCCAGTTCCAGTGGAGCGGCGGCCTTCTCTATGCGCTTCCCTCCATTTCCCCTCCTGGGTCGAGTGGTCGCCAAGATCCTGGCGGACCGAGCAGACGTTGTCCTCGTGGCCCTGTACTGGCTGAGGCAACAGTGGTTCGGCCCCCTGTTCGAGGCTGCTCGGGGCCGACTCCTCCGGTTCCGCTCGACTCCGGACCTTCTGTCACACTCAGGCGGTCTTGTTCTCCATCCCGACCTGCCGCTCCTGACCCTCCACGCCTGGCGGATAACACCTTAGACGACCCGGTCATCCAGAACATCCTGACCGCGGCCAGGAAGGAGTTGACGCGCCGTAACTACGGCTATAAGTGGCAGAGGTTCGTCGCTTTTGCTGAGGCACGGGGTGAGCCGGTATCGCCTGTCGGCCAACGTACCATCCTCCACTTCCTACTCCACCTTCGGCAGCAGGGACTGGCGTTCTCGTCCCTGAAGGTCTACCTTGCCGCTATCGTGGCGCATCAACCTCGCGGCTCTCCATCGGCAGCACTCTTCCATGACACTACCATGAAGCAGTTTATGAAGGGCCTACAGCATCTCTACCCGCCGGTATCGCCGCCGTTACCGCCCTGGTCGCTCTCCCTGGTGCTATCGCAGCTGATGCGACCACCATTCGAGCCCATGGCCACGGCGGATGACAGGCTCTTGATGATCAAGACTGCTTTCCTGGTAGCTGTCACCTCAGCCAGGCGGGCCAGTGAGCTGACAGCGTTGCGAGCTGACGAGCCCTTCCTTGTGTTCCACAGGGACAAGGTAGTTCTCAGACCTGACATCTCTTTCCTGCCCAAGGTGGTGTCTCACTTCCACCTTAATCAGGACATCATTCTGCCAACCTTCCATCCGAACCCGACGACACCTCTGGAGCGGTCCCTGCACTCCCTTGATGTTCGCCGGGCCTTGGCGTTCTACACTAACCGGACTGCGTCTTTTCGCCAGACCCCGCACTTGTTTGTGTGCTATGGTCAGCGCCGCAGAGGCCGCAAGGTATCCACCCAGCGCTTTTCTAAATGGGTGGCCCAGACGATCCTGCTGGCCTATGAACTTGCAAAGCAGCCTCCGCCAGCCTTGCTCCGGCCTCATTCCACCAGAGCCGTGGCATCCTCTGCAGCCCTCCTGCGAGGTGTGGACCTGCAAGAACTGTGTCGAGTGGCGACCTGGTCCAGGCCATCGACCTTCGTGTGCCACTACCGACTAGACTGCCGGTCCCGTAGAGATGCCCGTTTTGGACGAGCGGTGCTGGCCTCCGTACTCTAGGACCTGACCCACCGTCCAACTGGTAAGCTACGAAATCTCCTAGTGTGTGAGGCACAGAGACCACGAAGAAGAAGAACAGGTTGCTTACCTGTAACTGTGGTTCTTCGAGTGGTCATCTGTGCCCTCACACACACCCGCCCAGCCGTCCCCTCTTTCTCAGGTCCCTTTTTTTCAGCGGACTTTAGAACTGAGGAGAGACCGTTGCTCGGCGGGCTGAGCATGCTCAGTGCAGGCCGAGGGGGAGGGGTTCCCGCCAAGCTACTAAGCTCTAGAATTTTCCAAACGGTACTGCGCATGCGCGAAAGCTCCTAGTGTGTGAGGGCACAGATGACCACTCGAAGAACCACAGTTACAGGTAAGCAACCTGTTCTTATCTAAGAAGTACTGTTTATTTCAATTTTGTAGAAGTAAATTTGTACAGTGGGGCGTTACGGTGTATTACGTGCCATGTGTGTTTCATCATCACTACATCCTTTGCAATTCCACCCAGTAGTATACTATAACACATATGGTTTGCATGTTTTGAATGTTACCTTGAAAGGTAGATATAGTTCACATATTTCAAATACCTTTTTCCGACTTCCCCAATGTAGTGGCTCCAGTTGCTTTCAGCTACAATTCTCATTAGCTCCAGTCAGATTGCTAGCGTCATTTGCATATTAATTTTAATTTATCCATATTCTTTCATATAGAGACCTAATCTTCTATTCCTGTTTCAGCCCCTAGAGCTTCTGCGAAACTGGCTGAATGGTTTGCTGCCCTTCTGGAACAGATTTTAGGGATGTATGTTGGGGAGTAATAAGAACATGAAATAATTCCTTTCCACCACACTTACAACACAGATTTACTGCTCCACTCATCGAAATCCAGTATTAGGTCTACACAGAAGGCCCCTGCTGCTAATATTCAAACATTGTGCAGCTATTCCATCTTTTATTCTTTCACTGATTTTTCTAGTAAAAGAAAAAAATATAAAAAGCACTGGGAAAAACATAAGACTGCAAATAGAAAACAGTAATATTTGCACAGTCTGCAAAACTCTGTAAATGAGGCACTGTGAATGCACAGAAAAAGTTTCATCTGGAAATGCATTGTGTATATTTTCATTCTCTTGTGTGTATCTCTTTCCCCCCCAGAAAACAGTTGCAGAGATTATTGCTTCAATGGAGATTGCCAGCCGATTTGAAACTATATTGGAAGTAAGGATCTCTCCCTCACCTATGCTTCTGACAGTCTGGAAAATAAGCACTGGGTTGCTTCTGTATTTTCTTAGAAAAGCTTTTAATACACAAACACACATATATGTTTTTATTTAAGAGACTAGAAGAGAGTTTTAATTGACAGGAAAAAAAAGAGAGGGGGCTAATGGAATTCACAAGAAAAAAAAGTAAGACTCAAGAGTTTATTCTTGTAAAAGAGAGTCATAGAAAGCATCTTGATAATATAGCTGTTGGGGTGGGTTATGTGATTTCAGTCGTTTTTCCTTCCCAGAATAATCTTTTTGGAATCTGTTTCTAGAGTCATCAAACTAGATTAGCAGGTATTTAAAACACATGTTTCTTCAAGTAGTAACACATGTCTGTTTACCATATCACTTGCCTTTCCTCACCTACACATTTTGCATTCAGTTTGTTTTGTGACTGGTCATTGGAAAGTAAACACTGGATTTGGTTTTAGTTTTGATTATTGAAGAATGTATTCCAGATGAAATTGCAGTTGTGGAAAGAAACAGAGGTAATCACAGGGAACACACGTTCCCTTTAATGTGTAATTTAATCTAGACAGACAGAGCAAGGCTACAATGTTGAGACCTGTTGATTTCAGCAGAGTTACCCCTGCGCTGGAATGTTCCAAAACGTACTAAATAGATGTAGGAGGAAAATGGAATTAACTATTTTAAGAAATTCATTCTAGAAATCAGCTAATATTTTCAAACCATCAGACTATGTCCTTTTTATAATTTTTTCGATATGTATTTTGTAACATGAGTTTGCAAGACCTGACAACAAGGTAACTTGGGTTTCTCATTCATAGGATCACAGTAAGTCAAAGGTAGCTTGATAGCAATTCACAACTATTTTGTAACATATTGTACATGTGTGAGTGCCATATCCCTTATATATTTCACACAGAGATGACGGAATCACTTTTTGTAGTTTACACATGTGGCCTTTCTTGTGTATTGGGGTCAATGTGACTTAGATGCTGTTGGATTATAATTCCCCAACTCAGTTGTAATAGCGTGGATCTTTGACCAAGTTGCAGAGGTATAATTTTAGAGCAAGCATTGAATCCACCCATACTTTTTACATTGCAACAACAACAACAACAAAAGAGTGCCTATTGGATAATGATGATCTCTTTTTCAGTTAGTTATCTCTTTCCATTCAAAATAGGAAAGCTCTTAATGCTCTCCAGCACTGCCTAGCTTCTTTTTCTGGTATCTGTTGAAATAGTTTCAAGAGATAACTTTCCAGTATTCTGATATCAAATCATCCTATCCTTTTGTCTGTTTACAGAACTTACTAACTTCATGTAGGACCATCTGAAAGCAACTAACTTTTCTCTTACATACATTGGTTCTGATCGAAGAAAACAGTCTCACAAAATCCTGTAGAAACCAATTGGTCTTAAATGAACTACAGCTAATTTATACCATCTCAATTAGTATGAATCATAACTTATTTTTAAAACTGTGCTTGGACTGCCAAGAAATACTAAGTACTGTAGGCTGTATTTCAGAGGAAAGTGATGGCAAGCCACCGCTGTGTATTCCTTCCCTAAGAAAACCTTATGAAATTCATGGTGTTGCCATAAGTCAGCAGGCAACTTCAAGGCACATAAACACACATATCTATCAAAATACTGGTAGAAAATTTTCATATTCTATTACTCAACTCTGTGAGCCAATTCATCATAGTATATATACAGTCATCCCTCCACATTTGCTAGGGTTAGGTCACAGGACCCCCATGAATGTGGAAAAACCATGAATAACTCTAGGCCCCTCCAGACCATATTTAACACACACACACACGCGCGCACACACACACACACAAATATGATCACCATATTCAGCCCACCATGGATTCCTCTGAGGCATCAGGGTTCCTTCACAAGGCAGAACTGCGTGGCTGGTGGGGCTTACTGCCACTGCTGCCCCACACCATTTTTAATAGGGACTTACTAGCCTCGTTCACAGTGTCTCAGTCTCACAAGGCTTGCAATCTTTATTAAAAATAGCATAGGGCAGCAGCAGAGCTGAACAGCAAATAATCTGTGAATGATCAAATCTGCAAAAGTGAAACCCGCAAATGTGGAGGGCCAACTGTACACTAATTTTGCTAATCATTTTCTACTGTATTATCCATGGTGATGGTGTCTAATATTTTGCAGAATTGTGGTCTGCCCTCAATTTTGGATGGACCTGGACCTTTCACTGTGTTTGTACCTAGTAATAGTGCTGTGGATGAATTAAGAGACGGAAGGCTAATTTATCTCTTCACGGAGGTGAGACTTTCTTCATTACTGATCTCCAAAGGATGTTGAAGCTTTAAAATGACCACAAGAACATATGATTTGTTCCTTTGATCAGACCATTGGGTAGTCTGCTTAGTCAAGCCTTCCCCAATGTGGTACCCTCCAGATATGTTGGACTATAGCTGCCATTATACTTAACCAGAATAGCTGTCTTAACATATCTGGAAGGCATCAAGCTGGGGAAGTCTGAGGTAGCCTACTGGTTTTGCCTGACCCACTTTTAGATGCTTCACAAGGAAGTTCATCACAGAACTATCTTATTTGTTTATTTATTAAAATATTTACATCCCAGCTTATATTAAGAGATCTCAGGGCAGCTTACAAATATAAAACAGGTTAAGTAGGTTCAGAAGAATAAGATAATTTCAATAAGCTAGAAAAACATATTAATATAATGAGTTTGAAACATTTAAAATATTTAGGCATTTTTAAAGCTATGTATAATAGTTTATATCAGTGAGGTCCCAAAGCTTTGATGAACAGCCATGTTTCATCTTGGCACCCAAACGACATGAGTGTCGTTTAGGACTGACTCTTTGAAAGTCACGTTCTACAAAATGCCAAGAGAGAATGCACCTCCCTCTAGCAGTCAGTCTCACATATAGATTGTCAGAGAAATCATGATTCAATGCACAGGTTTTTATTTTTAATTTTTACTACATGGCATCTGGCTCTGCAATGATGTACATTATTGTAATGCAGTACATTACAAGAAATGTAATATGTTAACATATTAAGTGGCCTTTGGTCAACTACATATTAGAGGGTGTGCGTGTGTGTGTGACAAAAAGTCAAGCTGTACATTATCTGAAACAAAAGAAATAAACATTCTGTGCCTATCTGAGACCCCTTTCACACTACGCAGTTATTGGACATTCATACCACTTCCATGGCTACATTCTGCAGAACTGTGGGATTTATAGTTTGGCAAGGCACTAAAAGTCCTTAGCAGTGAATTCTAAACACCTGATGAAACTACATATTCCAGGATTCTACAGATAGGGCCATGGCAGTTAAAGTAGCCTTGAAGTGTTAGACTTGTGTAGTGTGAAAGAGACTTAACTTTTCCAAGCTGTGTTTGAGGCTTTTGCTTTGGGCAACAACTCCCCAAATCCTCTGACCAGCACAGCAATGCTCTCTATGGGATTATGGGGATTGTCATCCAAATTGGTAAATTCTTCCATTCTCTAGTCCCAAGTTCCAGCTACCATTAGGACATGTAGCCTGGAATATGAAAAGTGGTTCCAGAGATGGCTTTCCATTTTCATTTGATAGGAAGCCAGAAACTAGCTTGCCTGGCTGTGGAGAAATGCTTATACAGACAGGCAGGATCTTCAGAGGTCAAGGAGTAAACCTTCTGTGTCCAACACATTTCCTTCACTGTCGGATTGACATCCTATCTGTTTGCCCTTGCTAGCCAGCATCTTCCTTCCATGCCCTTTGGTATCCTATTCTTTCAGAACATTGTGGTTTTGCAAACAAATAAGTATGTTGTTAAAAGGGTATCTGCTTAGAACACCGATAAATACATAAACATTCAGTTTCCTGGTATATAAAAACAACTTCTTAGGGTACAACAATTATTCTCAGCACATTTGTACAAAATATGTTGTCCTTCCTTTGCTACTTCAGGAAGGAACTTCTGATTTTGAAATAAGCCTTTTGAGGTATAATTTGCATACTCAAGCATTTGGCATTTATATTAGCAATCAGTACCCATTATTGTAGTTATGCAAAATACATCTAGAATGATCTAATTGCTTTCTTCCTGCTCTAGGGAATAAACAAGCTTCAGGAACTTGTGAAACACCATATCTACACAACAGCAGCGGTAAGGCACCTCCATTTTTAGTTTTTTTCCCCCTGCTTCATTTCAACTCATTTGCAAGCAATCTGTACCTTATTAAAACTCTTTGGGTGTTGAAAAAGATAAACGGATAGGTACAGGGTTTGCCTGAAATGTCTTCAGCCCATCAGGTTTCCTATAGAGCTAACTCAATTAAAATACTGCAACAGGAGAAACAACAAAGTATTTTATTACACACCAGCTAAACAGTGATTTGCAATTTTCTAAATAAATAAATGGAATTGCAAGTAAGTGGTCATTCCTGCCATCACCTATATGCTGTTTTGTTGTTTAAAAACAAACAAACAAATGTCCTTTTATATTCTGATCTTAAAAGGAACTGACAGTACTCTCCCCTGTGGTGGATTCACCAGGTCCATTCCTTTCTTACTAGGTTTTTGCCAAGGCTATTGAGCATCAAATGTTCCCAGGCCACTAGGGCAACTTCGCTGTATTCAGTGCTCTGTTGGAACTGAGCTATGCTCATACAGTCATGGCAGTCAATTCCTACACATGTTTTTATAGGCTTTTCCATTGAGCACATGCTGATTTGGAAGTTTGCCTGGAAGTTTGCCAGTTTGGTGTAGCAGTGGAGTGTTGAACTGGGACTCCAAGAGACCAGAATTCAAATCCCTGGTTGGCCATGAAAACTCACAGAGTAAGCTTGGACAAGTCACACGCTGTCGGCATCAGAGGAAGGCAATGGCAACCCCCTGTCCTGAACCAATTTGGCCAAGAAAACCTTGTGACAGATTCATCTCTTGATTGCCAGAAATTGGCATACAATCACCACCACCACCCATTAATAAAGATTAGATGTGCTCTCAAATAAACTTATAGGGGTTAGGTTGCAAATTGCTGGTAAAAGTGCTTGGGACCGAAGCCTTATTTTCTCATTCCCTAAGCTACTTATGTAAATGACTCCCTGATCATTAACATATGTACCGACATATCTGCTTCCATAGGTAGCAAAGTATCAGGGGTTGTGTGACATTTGGTCTGGTAGTAGGTGTCATATCCTAACCATTTGTATAGTATTTGCTGCAGCAGGTCTAGGAAGTGGGCTACTTAATGTTCATCCTCTCTGTGTTTACTCAGAACTCTCACTGAAGTCAGTGGGATGTACTCCAATGTACCCCAGTGCACATAGGAATACAGTCAAATGAGATGTGACATGGGAGACCCTTGAAGAGGATCTCTCTTGTTTTGTTTTGGGTTCTGCTTTTTGAAAGATCAAAGCAACTGTGGAGAGGGCCATATTGCAATCAGCGTCAAAAAAAAAATCAAAAGGATTTTTTAAAAAATGTTACATATGAACACACAGAGCCATCCACTGCTTGCTCAAAGGAGAGTTATCTATTAAGATATGATTTTACTCTGCAAGGTATTGTCCAGTCATCACCACAGTTTACAGTGATCATATGTAATAGGTTTGCTTTTATGGCCAGCCTGATTTCAAATTAGTGGTGGTGTTGTTGTTGTCGTCGTCGTCATCATCATCTTTATTTATACCCCGCTTTTCTCCTCGGGAGGACTCAAAGCTTCTACATGGCCAACATGGCAGAACTGTAGTAACATAGACTGCTCACAGCACCTGTTCACTGAATTGTTCCCAAGTGACAGTCCAGGGATGTAACTAATCAATGAGATTACAAAGAAGAAGGGGAAGGAGAAGGGCTGAATGGCCTAAAGTATTGTGCTTTTCTCTGGCATCTTCCAGCAAGGTTTTCCATATCACTGTGGGCCTAGGGCCTGTGATAATCACTGGACTTGCATGCTAAGCTCCAGCTGTTCCCTGTGAAACTCTGGCTGCTCTCTGCTGCTCACACCCTCCCCCCCTCAACCTGAGCAAGTACAAGAACATGGCTGGTTTGTGTCCAAGGGATTCCCTGCAAGCCAGCCTGCACTAAATCTAAGTCTTACATGGAAAGCATCAGCAGTGCCGCATTTTGGAAGACAACTTCAAAAGAAACTGTCCACTGGCCTGTCAGCATTCCAATCCAACGCTTAGGAACTTGCACAAGAAAGAAAAATATTAGAAATCAAGAGAGAGATACTAATCATCCTTCATACCCCTACTCTTCAACTATCCTGATTTGGCAGCCCCGCTTAATTCTCTGTCATCCCACTTTTGAAGTATCCCAGCTTCTCTCTCTTCCTCCCACTTCCTCCTTCATCCTGGCTGACTTCAGTTGCTGCAAACTGAGTTCAAAGTGCAAAAGTAGTTTGCACTCCATTAACTTAGTATGGAGGAGAGGAGAGGGGAGGAGAGGAGAGGGCCCTTCCCAATAGACTCAGTTAAAAACAAACTCCTCCAGCCTCGTCTAGCTTTTATGCTCTTCCTCATTAATAACTTTGCCATCTCGATCACATTTTGATCTTGATTGGCTGCACATATCCTGATTTTCAACTGTAAAATGCTGGAGACTGTGCGACCCTGCCTTTTTACTGGACAGACTATTCCACAGTTTTCCTATCTTATCCTCTCAATATATCTCCTTAGGCTGAAAGATAGTGACATCTTTTTAAAGTAATATTAGTTACAATTATTATCCCAAGAGGAAAAAAATCGTTAGTTACTATTATATTACCATTTTAAAAACACCAGTTCCTTGCTTTTTCTCATTTATCAAAAGCAACTAAAATGGTTACCTTTTTATTATTTTAAGAAGCACAGCTCCTTGTTACAAGCTGCCAACCTTCTTAAACCCTGGCCTTTTCTGCACCACCATCCCAACATGCCATGGGACGAGAGAAGAACGGGACTGCAACAACGCTTTTGCCTGATGTCATCGGGGTCCGGTCCTTCTCCTGTTCCCAGGCAGCACTGTCGTGGATTAAATCATTGACAGGGTTTCCCTGTGAATGATCTGCGATCGTGTTGCCATCCCATGCTTACCCATCCTGCAGAAGCCCAGGAAGCATGATGGTTGTGCTTCCTGCCCCAGCGCAGCTTGCCAAAGTACCTGGCTGTGCTGTGGAAGGAAGAGGCTTGGCTATCATGCTTCCCTCACCCCGGAGCCAGCCAGCATGGAAGGGAGAGCTCCTGTCATGCTCGCCTCCCAGCAGAACTGATTCCAGGATCCCCACCGGACGTCCTTGCAAAAAGACAGAGTGCAGAAAGGGCCTCTGTTTACACGTGCAGCAGAGTAGGAGGCCAAAAGACAAACTGGCAGTTGAACCATGTGACAATCTTTCGTCAGCATTTAATGAAGCCATGTTCCTGTAACTGCCAAAGTAACTGGAAAGTTAGTTATACCACCTATGAGGTGAAGTCAAGTCACATTAATGCAACTTTTTCCAATTGTAGAAGTGGCAACCAGTCACTTGGTGTCTGGAAAAACTCATTTCCCGTCCCTAAAACTGGCCAGAGACTTCTCAAAATGTGGTGAAATTGCCCTTCATATTACCTGGAAGGGAGGTAGTTTCAATAAAAATAATTTTTAAGAAAAAATTTTGAGTGGGTATGCTGGGAGCAGTGCAGTTCTCTCAGATCTCTTCTGTGATCCCAAACCTGAACAAGTTGCTCATCCCAGCCAGAGAGAATACTGTGCTAGATAAGCCAGTAGCTTGGTATAAGGCATCTTCCTAGATTACTAGGCCAT
The DNA here is from genome assembly GCA_030412105.1 of Cyclura pinguis. Classification (NCBI taxonomy): domain Eukaryota; kingdom Metazoa; phylum Chordata; class Lepidosauria; order Squamata; family Iguanidae; genus Cyclura; species Cyclura pinguis. The sequence continues at coordinate 92,049,002 of CM059600.1, read as the reverse complement.
TTCCTCACTACACTGTTGTTGTGCTATTATTCCACTTTCAACATCCTGTGGAATTCTGGGATTTGTAGTTTACTGAGGCCAAAGAGCTCTTCAGCTGAGAATTCTAAAGGTCCCTCCCTAAACAACAAACCCCAGAATTCCACAGGATGTTGAAAGTGGAATGAAAGCACTATAATAGTAAAATGGCCCTAGTTTTTGTTGTTATTGCTGTTACCTGTCTTCAATCAGCTCAGCTTATGGTGGCTCTGTGCTAGGTTTCTCTTGGCAAGATTTTTTTTCAGAGGAGGTTTTCTATTGCTTCCTCTAAGGCTGAGAAAGCATGACTTTCCCAGTGTCACACAGCAGGTTTCTACAGCTGAGTGGCAATTAGTTTCCCAAAGTCTTAGTCCAACACTCAAAGCACTATACCACAGTGACACTCACACTGCTTTATTGAAGCAAAATAATTTTCAGCATTTTCCAAATTATCCACCCAAGAGGAACTGAAACTCAGTTTCCTACAGACCATCACTATTTCCCAATACTGCTGTTGCTGCTATTGCTATTATTTGACTTCCCCTTTCAATGAGATGAACTATTGTTATAAAGCATAATTACATACAAGTCTCCAACTCTTGCACAAAGAGCACAAAAATGTACTAATTCATGCTCCTGAAGTTGTTTTGATTGATATGAAGCCCCATGCCTAGGGAAATATAATCTTGGAAAAATAGGTATGGGAAGAATACATCCATCAAAGGCAACTAAAATCCAGATTTGTATATTTTGCTACTCCTAAACATTCAGACTTGATGGATTTGGTTTTAGAAATGAATGCTATACTAAGGAGCAATGGACTCTGAAAATCTCTTTAGTTGTCACAGAAGAAGCAGAAAATACCAAAAGAGAAGCTACCTTCTTAGGAGTTGGTATTATATCCAACCAGAGCCTTTACATTTACATTTACATTTGCATTTACATTTACTCTACATTTAGTCTTATTTCTTTTTTGGAAAAAAAAACTTTTGGAAACAACTGTTTCTGCAAAGATTAAAGGAGCAATTAGAAACGGCTCTTAGTTCCTAAAGAACTAAATTCCATTAAGGAACTAAGGACATTAAGGAAGTGCTTGCATTCAGTCTGGTTTAGAGAAGACCTGAGGTGTTAGGAGAGCAACTCCTGATTCTGGCTAGGAACTCAAACCAGTTCTATGAAATAGAAACCTGGACATTTACTCATAACTAGTGACATGCTTGCTGGTTACCAAACTGCATTGCTTACAGAATTTTTAATCAAACCATACCAAATTTCAGCCTTCAAGCTAATTTGAAAGTAAGTCAGCTATTTGGGTTAGGGGTATAATTTATACCCCCCCCCCCGCTTTCCATTTCAAAACAGAGATATACACACATCCCATCAGAATATTATGTTAATCAGAGTGTTCGGGAGCTTTCTGACTTTTTGGATGGTGTGGAAGTAGTACATCGTCGTCGTCGTCATCGTCATCTTTATTTATACCCTGCTTTTTTCCAAAGTTTGGACTCAAAGTGGTCTATAACTTTTTTTCACTTCTCTTCCTCTGTTGGGAAGATTACGTATCCCTTGTTTTCAGATATTCTTAGTAGCAAGTGTAATGTCTTGAAATGTGGGAGCATTATATTTCCAAATTTCAGATCTGATGCATGTCAAAGGCCCTTTCCGCACCTTACCTTTTTCTGGCGTTGGGGTGCGGGGATCGTGTGAGCAACCTCTGGCAAGAGGCTCTCGCGTCCAGGGTCCTTCAGCTGTGCACGAGCTGCCTGCTCGCGTGAGAGCCCCGCCTCTTCCTTCCGCAGCGCAGCCTGGGAGTTTCCCAGGCTTCGCTGGGGCAGGAAGCGCGACCGGCACAGCTCCAGAGGCTCCGCATGCCAGGTAAGTGCACACGGGGCCCGGGAGCAATGCACAATCATGCACCATTTTGGGATTCTAGCCGAAAATGAAAAGGTGCAGGATCAGCGCCTGCTGGCCCCTGGAGCATCGCATGATTGTGAGTGCGTCGTGCAGATCGCTCCTCACAGTTGTGCGACGCTCCAGGTGCCCTTTCACATGGAAAATGCTGTGCGAAAAGGGCCAAAGCCTCTGCACGGCTGCAAGCCAACCTATCTATCTAAAGGAATAAGCACGATAAAGAAAGAAGAATAAGCATTTTGGCTAAATGAAGCAGAATCTAGGTAATGGAAGAAAGGCGCATGAGCCAACATATTATACTTTCTCTGGTATAATTATATAGAATAAAGAGCAGAAGGAAGGGCTGATGGCAAGACAAAGGCTACAGTGACAGTTTAGAAAAGAAGAAAATGATTGTGGCAGCTGCAATGGGGAAAAGGAGTTACTTTTCCAATCTATTTCTCCCATAGTACTCTGGCTTTGAGGACCTTTTGAAGCCAAACATTCAAGAAATAGGTTGCTTGGAAGCAGCCACCTCGTTTTCTTTCTCCTCTCCTGTTTGCAATCATCTCCAACCTGTGTGAACATATAGGGTCAATCCATTTGTGAAACAAACCATTATGTGAAAGATTTGTCACTACAGGATCCTGCATGGAAGGGTCTAGAAACTTCCTCTCCCTTTCTTTTTCCATCATGCTTTCATCTTGAAAGCTTAAAGTGTTTTCAGGTAAGACAGATCTTACAGCTACCAGTGAAAAGGAGTTCTGCAGCTATTCCTGCTCAAAAAAAAAAACCAGGAAGAAGTGTTAAGAAAACAGTGAAGGGTTACAGCCAATGGCAGGCAGGGCAACTGCAAAACAAGAGATGTTCTTACTCTCTCTTATTTTATTTCATTTTATTTTATTTTATTTATATTCTTCTGTTTTCTAGGATAGAACTGGAAATAACCCTAAGTAAGGCCCTTTCTGCTGCCTTTCTGTCATGATCCCAGCAGTGAGTGCAACCTGAACGCTCCCCTTCGCACCTGGCCAGCTTCCTGCGGAAGGGTAGTGTGAGGGACATACTCCTTCCTTCCACAGTGCAGCCAGCCACTTCCCATGCTGCATTGGGGAAGGAAAAGCATAAATTGTGCTCCTACCGTTTCTGCACAACTGCTGGCAACAGGAGCATTGCATAATTGGGAGCCATTACTGGATTTTTTCTGGTGATGGAATATCCTGCGGTTGCAATGGGTGGGGATGCATTGGCAGTGGGAGACCACGATGACATCGTACAAAAGCATGACTAGTGGACTGGCAGAAATGCATTCCCATCACAGGACAGCAACGTTCTGCAGAAATCGTCTAAGATGGTAACTGTGTCAATCAAGAAAAGCTGAAGATTATGGCAGCTAAGTGGAAGTGGCTAATAAGCAGCAAGTGTTGGTTCAGGTTTCCATCTCTTGGCTGTGACAATGCAACATACTGTCTCTCTCTGTTTTCCAGCTACAAGTGGAAAGAATGATAATAATGCCTCATATTCTGACTATGGCAAATCAGATTCTGAAAATTCGTATCGACAAGCATGTAAGTCCCTTGTTCCGTCATTCTTCCAGCTGAGATTAACTGAATATTTAACCCATTTGGCAGGAAAATCTAGGGAGATGTTTTTAATTTTTGACTTAACCTTGGCTGGCATTAAAGCAGATTTGTGTAAGACAAAATGTTGATTTTTTTTCATACCTGGCTTCCTGAATATGTGAATTCAGCAGTGAATAAAAGTTTTCAGCTTTTCCATTGAGAAGGTAAATAGATCAAAGGCCATTTCCTCACTACACTGTTGTAGTGCTGTTATTCCACTTTCAACATCCTGTGGAATCCTGAGGTTTGCAGTCTAGGGAGGGACATTTAGAATTCTCAGTCAGAGAGCTCTTGGGCCTCAGTAAACTACAAAGCCCAGAATTCCACTGTATGTTGAAGTGGAATAATAGCACTATAACAGTGTAGGGCAGAAATGCCCAAAAAGTCTGTTTGCCCACAGCTCTGCCTTCCACGGTTCTTTCACTTCTAGCCATACGACGAGCACAACTCTGAAACAACAATGGCATTTCTTTTACCTCAGGGAAGAATTCTGCTGGGTGACACAGAGGTTGCAATAAATAAAAGGAACATCGTGGCATCAAATGGTATAATCCACACCTTGGACGGCATATTCATTCCACCATCGATTATCCCTATTTTGCCAAACGGGTGCGATGAACAGACTTATACTGTTGTTGCGGTAAGTGAAATCTCTCCAGTCTCACTCTTTTTCCTGACATATTTTTCCCCTCTGTTGTAGAAAAAATCCTGGGCTAATGGGAAAGGATTCTGCACCCTCTCAATAAGAACTCACTGGAGAGTGGGGGGATGGTTGCCTGTGGTTGGCCATTTCCTAAGGGTGGCTTTTCTGCTAAGTCAGCTGTTTTCCCCAGACATGACCCTAAGAGTCACACTGTTGGTTGTGCACGTGATTTTTATGCTTCCACATTATGACTACAATATTTATGACTCAGAAAGGCAGCTTGGCTCCTCAGAGGCCATGGCACTGCAGTTTCTCAGCCCTTCCTGTTGATTCAGCTCCTGCCAAAAGGTCTGGGGCTGTTTCATCACCTCACTGGGAACATCTGCTTCCTGTTGCTTCTTCTGTAGAGTCAGATAGAGCTTCTAGGCTCAGAGAGCGCAGGGTCACCGCTATTGTCAAAGCAGCTGTACATGCAACTAGATGCTTCAAAATTGACTTCTTAAAACCAGCGTTTTATTTATTTGAAAGTCGAGTCCATTTAGGAAGTTCTTCTGTGGCTTTGTATCCAACCTCCACGGGGAAAGTAGATTTTCAAAGACATTTACTACTATTCAGGCAGCACAGAGTGACATTATCCAGAACGTATGCTCATTAGGGACTGGGCAGCATCAAGTCATTGCCATTGCTACAATGTGGTGTAGTCATTAGTGGGGGAATAGGACTTTGAAAATCCAGGTTCAAGTCCTCTTTGAAAGTCAGTGGGTAACCTTGAATTACAGTCATCCCTCCACATTCCTGGGTTTGACTTTCATGAATTTGATTATTTACGAGGTGTGCACATGCCTCCTCCACAATTGTCCTCCTCCTCCCATTCCCTTGTGTTGTGCTGGGCACAAAGAAGGAAGGCAAGCTCCCAGACAGACAGTGAGGAAATGGGTGGGGAGGCACGCATGGTCTTCTTCCTTCTTCTCCAAAGCTCCCCCCTCCCATTCCCTTGCCTCTGGACCAAGCGCACAAAAGGCAAGAGAATGGGAGGGGAATTGTGCCTCCATCTGTTTTTGCCTACTTGTCACATGACAATTTCTCTCAAGCCCAAAGTGTGGGCGCATTTCTCAAAGGGGAACAGCAAACAGGTTAGGCAATGGGCTTGGGGTGGGGCTGAGGTCTGCTTAGCAGCCTGTCTCCACTGTATATCAGAGGAGCCTTCTAAAACATTTCCTAAGAGCAAAAGTCAAGACTCACCCCCAGAGTGCAGGGTGTGTTTCTCAGAGGGGAACAGCAAATGTGTTAGGCAGTGGGCTTGAGGAAGAAAGATCCTTCCTTCTAAAGCTTTTGAATCCTCAGTAATGGGGAGTAAGAAGGATCCTATTCCCCACTTCCAAAGCTGCAGATGGCAAAATTGCAAATGTGGAAAGCCAACTTAGCTTAAATTGCCGAAACTGAATTTATTTCACTCTGTCCAATAATTCTGGAATTTTGGTTGGGGTATAAAGTTGGCTTCCAGACTTGAGACTTGACTAGAAAGTATTTTCAAGGACTTGACACTTGACTTGAGACTTGGGCCCTTTTCACACGTCGAGGGGGAAACGGGCGAAAACGCCCAAAAACGGAGCTTACCTCCAGCCAGGTAAGTCCGTCGCCGCGTGGAGCAGCGCGAGCTCGCTGCTCCACACTCCTCCGGCATTGCAGATGGCAGCTTCCGGTTGGTGGAGGCTCTCCACCAACCGGAGAAGCTCGCCAGCCAGAAGCCCGCCCCCGGCAGATCTGCAGGCACGCACTTGCGCGCGCCTGCAGATCCACTTTAGAGCCGGGCGGCGAAGCGGCACGGGGCTGCACGCTCCGTGCTTTTTAAAAACCTCGAAAAAGAGGTTTTTAAAAAACACGCAGCCCAGCTAGTTCCGGCCACTCCTGAGTGGATTCTGGTGTGGAACTACGAAAAGTAGTCCACACCAGTCCACTCTACGGTGTAGACGACCTCCGTGAGAGGTCGCTCTACACCGTTCCCCCCCCCCACATGTGAAAAGGGCCTTGGAGATAGAGACTTGAGACGAGACTTGAGACTTGGAGTAAAAGACTTAAATACATCACTGCCTTTGGGTTACCGTAAGTCAGAAATAAATTGAAGGCACACAGTAACAACAACCAACAGGTTGCAACAGCGTAAGTCCCTTTCTAGAAAGACAACAAAGAATGGAGAGGCAGGATAAATGAGGAGGATCTGCATTATCCTTTGAAAAATCTTGAGCAGTCTTCAGCCTTGTGACAAGAAACATATAGGAGATGTTGGGCATTTCTGCACTACACTGTTATAGTGCTATTATTCCACTTTCAACATCTTATGGAATCCTGGAGTTTGCAGTTTAGGGAGGGCATCTTTGGCCTCAGTAAACTGCAAACCCCAACATTCCACAGATGTTGAAAGTGGAATAATATCACTATAACAGTATAGTGTGGAAATGGCTGTCATTTCCTCCCTAACTGTAACCCAGTGAAAGGAAATTATTTTATTTTATTTATTGCGTTTGTACACTGCCTTTCCCTCAGTGTGGTACACAAGGTGGCTCACAAACAATATAACAACATTAACTAAAACATGGGGCATTTCCACACTACACTGTTATAGTGCTATTATTCCACTTTCAACATCCTGTGGAATCCTGGGGTTTGCAGTTTAGGGAGGGCGCTTTAGAATTGTCAACCAGAGAGCTCTTGGGCCTCAGGAAACTACAAACCCAGAATTCCACAGGAGGTTGAAAGTAGAGTAATAGCACTATAACACTGTAGTGCAGAAATGGCCATAGTAATAAAATTAAGAACACAATTAAAATATCACCCTTTGAAAAATTGTAACATGAAACAAAAGAACATCATTGCACAGTTAGTGCTTCAGTATCGCATTTAACCTTTTAAGAGACAGAAGATTCTTGCACCTCCTAGGGTAGAAGCAGCCAACCTCTACCTACGAGGGTTCTGTCCCTCCTGCATTTTTAAAATTGTTTTTAAACCATCAAATTACTGCCCCACAGCATGGGGCCATTTGGTCTTGTTTTGCTCCTCTCAGGCTGTTTTAGTCAAGTCAGCTTATAGAAGTCAGCCTACAGAAGACAGCCAACCTCATATGCAGAAAGAGTGAGAACGGCTTTTTATAACAGGCCTGCCATGAAGCACCATGAAGCAGCTGTCTCAGGCAGCTGGTATTGTATGTCATGAAAGGGCAACATATTGTCATCTGCTTTACTTTTGTTGTGTTCTTTTGCTTGTATAGCATCCCTGGAATTTTCTCCTCACATACCAGCATAACTTGACCACTGTTGGATATTTGTCATCATTTGCTGGGAAGAGGAGCGTTGGTATTTGCCAATTTACCTCAAACAGTCAATTGTCTTTGGTCAGCCCTGAGTGTGTTGCTGTTGCCAATTGTGAAGTGTACCAGCCCACAGAGGCAGTTCCACAGGCAGATGAGATGAAATTAATCAAACCCACTTTTATATATATATATATATTAAAAAATGTGTGTGTGTGTGTGTGTGTGTGTTTTATATATATATAAAACATAAAAACAATTGAACAATACAAAATGGGATTGTACTCCATAACAAAATTGCAAGATGGCTATGCTGTTTTTCTGTATAAGGGAGTAACTTGAGTTTGGAGGAAGTCGCTAGAGCAGACATGTGTGTATGCCTTCAAATCAACTGTTGACTTATGGTGACCCCATGAATTTCGCAGTGTTTTCTTAGGCAAGGAATACTCCAAGCTGGTTTTGCCAGTTCCTTCCTCTTAAATATAGCCAATAACATCTCTTATTCATTGATGGTTTCCCATCCAAGTACTAACAAAGGCAAACCCTGCTTAGGTTCCACAGTCAGACAGGATCTGGTGCCAATCGGGTATTTGGCCAGTTAGCTACAGTAGGGCATTTGAATAGAAAGCTGTTGGAATGCTAGGCTGATAGGATTCCAGCAGTTAACAACTTTCAGGATACAAGTAACAAAATATTCAATAAACTCAACTGTAAACATGGGATTTAGGAACTTTGCGCCTTTTGTGGTGCACAACTGTAGGGTGAGTTGCCTTGTAGAAATCCCTGCCTCTGCAGATTTCTTTCCAGCTTGAATTCTCAAGTGCATGTGTGCTGTCAAGTGTAGAAAAAGGCTGCCATAGTGGTCGTAGGGAAGGAGAAATAGGAGTGATTTTTCTGGAATTGTTGAGTCTCCAAGGATCCACCAGTGAATGTAACAGGCAGTGTGTCCATGGACTAGTATGTCTGTCTACTTTACCAATGCAGGTAATGTGGAAAGGAAATTAATACAATCCTCATTCTTGTTTAAATATCTAATTTGTTTAAATGAGCAGAGTTTTAGCCTTGCAATTTACATACTATTTCTCCTTAATCCAGTGCTTGTGATGACAGTGAACTTGGGTATTGTGAATTCTTAACACAAGTTTTAATGAAATTGAATTTCTTCTTCTCGGCTTTTATTTCAGGGATCTTGCGTGGACTGTGATGCCCTTAATACAAGTGTTTGCCCACCTAATACCCAAGTTGTGGTAATTAATTCTTATTCTTGTTTATTGTGGTGAGTTTACAGATCTTTTAGGGGGCTTAAATATTCTTTGCAAAAAGAGTGGAAGACTGGAATGGAAAATCTTTTCAATCACAGGGACACATTCCAGTGAAACTAAGATTTTCCATCACATGTGTGGTTCAACTCATGGTGCAACTAGGAGCTCACCAGACTCTTGAAGGCTCCATGAGGGGCCCAGAGTCTAAGGCCATGCTGTGTATGCACAGATGCTTCTTGTGGCAATGTAGTATGATCCTCACATTATGGCATACAACTGGGAGACATCTGTCCATTGAATCCTGACAGGTACAATCTTGAGATTTTGAGTTCTCTTATGTTTAGCTCAAGCAGACATTATTTTAAAGGTGTACCTTGAAGTGGTATCTTATTTTACTCTAAAGTAAACAGAGGGCAGGTCTGATCTGGGGCCATTTCTGCACTAGGCCCCTCCCGAAACTGCAAACCCCAGGATTCCATAGGATGTTGAAAATGCAATCATAGCGCTATAACAGCCTAGTGCGGAAATGGGTTGGATTGGGACTCAATTTTGCTATGTAGATTGTACACATAGTAGGCCTGATCCACAGTTGGTGCCACAATAGGGAAAAGGGCTAAAACCCCCTACTGCCCATACTAAAGTCCCAGTCCAGATTGTGGGCCTTGCACAAAATGTAGAGGAAAATGAGAGGGGAAAAAAACATAGCAACTTGGTTATCTCTTTGTATTTTGTACTGAGTACTTCAGCTAGCAGTAGATAACTAGAAAGTCGAAGTCCTCTAAGCTATGGGGCAAACTCAAAATTTCATGCCTGGTTTTGTATTGGGGACTTCTTGTGTCAATATTCTAACATCAATGGAGTACAACTATAGTATATCTCACAAGCTCACCGGCTGAGTCCACCCTGGCTGCAGCAGAGTCGAGCAGGTAAAATTACCTGAAGCGCATCCAAAATAGGTTTTGTCTCACTGACATTGGAAAGGACCTTGCTTATCAGCTTTTGCCACATTTCAGAACTCTCTCTGGGTTCTGCCAACTTGACAGCTGCTCCATTAATTTCTCTTTTAATGTGTAAAATTGAAGGTTGGCTAAAGTCATTTAGACAGTGCCATCTTAGGTTTTTCTGTTTTTGCTTCATGGGTGGAGCAACCTAGCCTCTCAGGCATATGTGTAATGGGAGCTGAGAAGCTTGAAATCGAAAAGCAGATTTGTTTAGAGTGCTGGTTGTTCCAGGCTTATGCGAGAGGACCAATCAAAGTGGATGTTTGGTTGGAATCCTCTCTGTTAGAAAGAGATTGTCTGGAATACACATAAACACAGCCAAAGGCACATACACACTTCACATGGATTTTTAAAAGTATAGGAAAGGAAAATATTTCAAAGTCTTGGTCTGTCTTAAAACAATAAAGGAAATCTAGGCCATTGATCATCATGGAACAGGTTCCCCAAAGCTGATGAAATGCTGCTTACAGATTTGAGTTTTAGCTGCTCCTTTCTAACTGCTACTATATGTTTGTGACACTGTTTCTTCTGCATTTTCACTGTTCCATTTTTTTTGTTGGGGATAAATTGTTACCTGAAGAACGTGACCTATATTAGCCATTGAGAGAGCAAGGGGTGTTTTTGGTGGCTTTTCTTGACATACATGCGTCTTAATGGGTATGTTAACACCTCAGTCCACGTCAGCTCTTCAGGAGAACTAGCTCTGGCTAGTAGGATATTAAAGTTCTGTTTAATAACACAAACTGTTATCTTTCCAAAGGAGCATGGGATCTTTTCACAGGACTGTGTTTACATCCATGATCCATTAGGCTTGAACATGATGAAGAAAGGTTGCAACAAGAAATGCAACAAAACTATAACGGTATGTATAAAATACAGGGCAGCAGCTCCCAGCTGCTTGCCTGTTAACTTTATTTTTGACCCCATGAGCATCTGACAGATCCACCATTCCAAAACACTGACCTATTAGCATTTTCTGGAATGTATTCTTGAATAAGCACTCCATTGGTGATCATTCACTACATACATGTAAACTGTGGGGGAAGAAAAACCAAACAGCATGGTGTAGTGATTCGAGCATTGGGCTACAATTCTGGACACCAGAGTTCAAATCCCTGCTCAGCCATAGAAGCCCATGGGATGACCCTGGGGAACTCACACTCTCTCAACCTCAGAGGAAGGCAAAGGCAAACCCTTTCTGAACAAACCTTGAAAACAAGACTCTGTGACAGGCTCACATTAGGGTTACCATAAGTCAGAAATCACTTGAAGGCACACAACAACAACTGCAATCAGATAATAGCCATAGTTCCCATGGTTGGAGTACAGAGGCAATGACAGTTCCTGCACCAGCTGGCAACCACTTTAAGGGTGGATATAACTGAGGGCATGGAAAATTGGCCCTGGTGACACAGTACCCTGGAAAAAAAACAATGTCCAGCCTAGTTGTGTGATGATTCTCCTCCTTTCTCCTTGAAGCTTGTAAGCCATCTGGTTTCCATTTAGAAGAGTGATTAAAGGAATTTGAGAAAGACATACCAGTGAACCTGGCCACTGTTAAGTTGATATTTCAAGTCTGTGCTTAACAGGAAAAAGACCGTGAGCCCATATCTATCAGTGCAGAAAGTGGGTGGCACTCCATGAAAGTTTCTGCCAAATAAAAATTATTAGTCAATAACAATTAGTCAATAACAAGACTTATTGGTGTTCTTGTGGGAACACACTACTATAGCTACCTTCCTGGGGATGCTATGGCTTATTTACAAAACTATTTACAGGTGTGTCCTGCAACAAAATGTTGTAGTGTGTATCACTTTTGTACACAATTATGTACGGATAATCATGTCATCTTCCAGTCTGTTCTGTTCTTTACCCCACATATACTTATCCATTCAGTTTGCTCTCATCCCATGCCTATTGAGCACACTTAGGCCATTTCTACACTAGACTGTTACAGTGCTATTATTCACCTTTCAACATGTTATGGAATCCTGGGATTTGCATTTTAGGGAGGGGACCTAAAAGTAAGTGGTAAAACAACGACAAGACCCTGCCACAAACCCAGATGCCAACTCGGTCCCCACATATACTCTGGGAGGAACAAATAACATCACTCACAATATCAGAAGTGCATTTATTTGCTCTTCCTTCAGTGTAATATGTGCCATCCTGTGCCAGCAATGCCCCTCTACACTGGACAAAGAGGACAGTCTGTACACAAGACGATTAATGGACACAAATCTGACTTTAGAAATGGCAATACCCAAAAATAAGTCACAGAACATTTCAACCTTCATGGACACACAGGACCTTTCTGCCTGACACTATTACAGTGCTATTATTCTACTTTCAACATCCTATGGAATCCTGGGGTTTGCGGTTTAAGGAGGGGCCTTTAGAATTCTCAGCCAGAGAGCTCTTTGGCCTCAGTAAACTACAAACCCCAGAATTCCACAGAAGGTTGAAAATGGAATAATAGCACTATAACAGTGTAGTGCGGAAAGGCCTACAGTAAGTGATTTACAGATTATGGTCCTTGAACAAGGAAGTTAGAAAGGGCTAGAAAGAAAAACTGGTGAACTGAATTATAGTCACAAATTCTAGCCTGTTAGTGGAGGTATGAACAAAGAGACACTACGTATATTGATACAAGAATCCTCCTTATTTGATGTTTAACAAAAAGAATCTTCTCAGAGAGTTTTGAACCCTGGGAAACTGACTTTTGGTACTTAGATTTATTGCTTTCAGACATCACCAATACATGACCACTATAAACATCTGCATCACTTTGAAAATTTAGAGCAAGGGTCATGATTTGCATCTTTCTGGATCCTATTATATTCTATCCTACTCCCACAACTGTGTAAATATGCTTTGTGCCTGACACTTTAGTACTGTATCTGAAGATGTGGGTTTATATGCACAAAAGCTCATGCAAAAATAAAAATCAGTCTTAAAAGTGCTGCACATTTCTTTTTTTCCCTTCACCCATCCCTTCTTCTTTTTATTTTATGTGTGTGTGTTTATGTTTAAAGAGGTATATATTTGCAACCCTTCCTCTTGTATGCGAATGGTGCTCTTTTGGCTGCTTAAGGCTGCACACCTGAAGAATGAGTTTAATATGAATATGTAGCAGGGATTGAAATAACGCGGTCCTCTTGCTGATGTTGGACCACAGCTCCCATCTAACAAGCGTAGCCTTCGGTAATGAGGAATGCAGAGATGTAGCCCAACAATATACACAATTGGTATATAGGATCCTTTGAAACAAATGTACGTATGTACTTGGAATGGATTAGATAACCGAAACATAATGAGAGAGTTGCTATTGCGTTTTATGAGACATTGTCAAAGAGGCTGAGAAAGCAGTCTTGCATTTTGCCAGTGATGTTAACGATGCCCGATGCCAGTCCACAGATTCAAAGTGCATCAGAGGGTACTTTGTGGGCACTTGCTTGCTGTGCTCTGTGGTGTGACTCAGACAAAGATTTTGTTTCATCATTTATGCAGCCATTTGGCAAGGGGCACAGGCCTCTTTATGAGACAGTAAACAAAGGCAAAAACCAAGAGTGCCTTCTCTCCTTCTCTTTATCTTGGTTTTCTTGGGATGTCTGCAGCATTATTATCTAGCTATCTGTCATCTACAATTATAAGTCTGAATCTTTCTTCATCCAGCACTTGAAAAAGTCACTTGCTTCGACTACAACTCCCAGAATCTCTGGCCAAAATGGCTAGTGACAACAACTCTGAGTGGTAGTCAAGCAAGTATACCTTTCCAAGCTCTCTCTATGTCTGTAAACGAGGAGACAAAGAATGGCATCTCATGAAGAATGGCACTAACAGTGAGATGCCCTGAACAGCCCATGATCAAGCATTCCTTTTCCCGGTCACTGTTGCCTATAGAAGAAAGGAATTTTAATGGGTTTGTTAGAAATGAATTGGCAAAAGAACTTCATGATAGCTCTCAGATATTAAAATAAAACAAAAGGTGAAACACTGAAGCTGTACTGAAGTGTGGGGATGGGATACCTTAAGTGGAGGGACTGATGGTGTTATCACAAATGATCTCATTCTTGTCTTTTTAGATACCCGGCTGCTGCAAAGGCTTCTTTGGTCTCGCCTGCACTCCATGTCCTGGTGGATTTACCAGTCCATGCTATGGCAGAGGAAAAGTAAGTGACAACAAACCTCTTGGGCACTTAGGGGGGGAAATGGAGAGCATTCCTTTTAAACTGAGAGCAGATGCCTTCCTAAGGACTCCCCCTTATTGTTTTTGCAAAGGGATGAATGTCTGAGCCATACCTTTGGTGAATTTCGATCCATGTCTTAAGCAGCAGTGCCACTGAATTGCCACAAGAAACAAAGGTTATAAAATGTTGTGCTAAAGTTTCCTAAGGGAAAAGAAGCAAAGAGTCACACTTAGTTTAAACAAACAGCCTTCCTTACTGTAGGTTTGAATAATCATGGCTGTATTATGTATATATAAACACCAGCATTGCACATTTTTTTCCCAAAATGAATAGACCATGGGAACACCGCCCATTGTTAAAACAATCTTTTAGCGTACTGTCCAGAAGGCTCTTTTTAATACTATGAGCTGATTTTTTAATTGAACTAGTGGTGCTCATATATGACTAATGGATTTTGCAGTCACTACTTTGGAATTGAACACTAAAATGCGTTCAGTATGAAGACTCCCAGGACAGGAAAAAAACAAAATTCACACCTATAGATCAGATGTGGAGATGATATTGATACTATGATATTGTACTGCACTAGCCATCATCCCTGACTCTTGGCCATGCTGCTGGGGCTGCTGGGAGTTGGACTCCAACAACATCAGAAAGGCTGTAGGCTTCCCAACCCTGTTACAGATCCTTCAAGGCTATTGTTTCCCCCAACTCATAAAGCATTCTGTATTGTTCTGTTGAGAAATTTTGAGCTTTGCCTTATGGCATAATATTCCATTTCTTGTGCTAAATTCTTCTTTTCCTTTTCAGTGTTCTGATGGGATTCGAGGGAATGGCCAGTGTCTCTGCTATGAAGGTTTCAAAGGAGTTGCCTGTCACATCTGTTCAAACCCAAACAAGCACGGGGAGAACTGTGATGAAGGTCTGTAACCGAATCTACTGCCCTTATGCGTAATAGGAACAAACCTCCAGGCAGGATAAACCGGTGCTTGGTAGGTTTAAGATGACAGTTGGGACTTTTGAAAAAATGGATTATTGTCCAAAGGACAGCTATTTGAAATGTTGTTGGTGAGGATCATTAAACCTGTTAGGGAGAAAATATCTACCTGCATATTTTAGGATAGGGCCTAGGTAAATGCTGTGATACATCTGTAATAGGGATGCAAAAATGTATTTCACAGGATTTAGAAGCCAGGCAGATTCTTCTAGGATTATGGGCATATGAGCATGAGAAGAGGCAAGATGGATCACACCAAAGGCTTATCTAGTCCACACTGATTGCAGAGTTCGTGGAAGTGTCTCGTGTTCTATTTGGTCAGGTTTCTTGAGATCAGCTTCAGTTGCAGTGTCCTGATGTTGTGGACAAGATTCTTGAATTGGTCCATCCCACTGCACATAAGCTTGACCCTTGCCCTGTCTTGGTTGGTATGATTGATTGAGAAGGATTGATTCGGTAGATCCAGCGGGTGGTAAATGCCTCACTGTGCTTGCTCCTTTGAAAGAGCTTGTAACACATTCTCTTCTGATGAAGACCTTCCTGAACCCAGATGTAAAAATGACTGCTCCATTGCAAATATCCCCTTTTTGGGGCAAGGTGCTTAAACATGTGGTGGCTAGGAAACTTCGTATGTTCTTGGATCCATTTCAGGTCCAGGTGGAGTACTGAAACAGCCTTGGTTGCCCTGACCAGCAATCTGCTTGGGTTGAAAGTCAGATGGAGTGCTACCCTCTTGGTCACATGATGACCTTCCGTTCATCATGTATCCCACAGGACTAACTCATTAGATGGGAGGCATTGTTTTAAAGTGCTTCCTCTCCAATCTATAGTGGCATTGTGGGGTACTTCTGTCCAGCTCCATGGCAATTAAGCTATGGAGTGCTGTCTCCCATGCTGTTTAAGCCACTGGGTGACACCATTAGGAGTTTGGGGTTTGGGTACCATCAACATGCTGATGACATTGAGCTTTAGTCATTTATGTCAGCTGGGGCTATGCTGGACCAGTCAGTGCCTGGATGCTGTAATGAGCAAAGGGCAGCTGAGCACACTGAAACTGAATTCTAATAAGATGCAGGTTCTGTAGATTGGTGGCTAGCAGTTCCAGGTCAGGTCTGCAAGACTGGTTCATTAACTGCCCTGGATGGAGTAGCAATTCCCAAAAGAGCAGGTGGGTAGTTTGGGAGAACTTATAGATTCTTCACTGTCACAGGACACCCAAGTGAACTCCATGGATTGGCATACCTGGGGCCAGCTTTGACTGGTCTGCCCTCTACGCCCCTTCCTGGACTTGAGTAACTTAGTCACAGCAGCACACACAATGCACTCTACATGGGGCTGCACTTGAAAATCATCCTGAAGCTATAGCTGATGTGCAATGCAGCAGCTAGACTGTTGAGCAGAACATTGTATAGAAACTATGAAACACCAGTTTCATGGCTGCTGATACTTCTAATCCAAATTCAAGATACTGTTCGTAACATTAAAAGATTAAATAGGTTGTGACTGCAATACTAGAAGGAGCATCTCTCCCTGTTTTAGCCTGCCTGAGGTCTTCTATACATCTCTGCTTAACAGTCCTTCCTTAGGGTTCCCCCAGAGTGGGATCAATAGATTGTTTGGGGATGTGGAAGAGAGCCTCCTCTACCGTGACACCCTGGATGTGGAATGCCCTTCCCACAGAGGCTTGGTTGACACTGACACAGGCTTCATTTCAACACTAGGTTAAAGCATAGGTTTTTATTAAAGTCTTTGAGGTCTAATGATTTTATCCATTTTGTACATGTACATAGTTTTAACTGTTCTAACTTTTAAAATGTGTTATGTATTTCAATATGGTTTTAGCTTGTAAATTACCTTTCATGATTTACTACAGCTATAGAGTAGTCCAACATTGTGTTCACCTAGTGGCCAACCAGTAGTCTATGGGAAGCCTGCTGGCAGGATATGCACATTTTACTTGCCATCTCATGTTCTCCAGCAACTGGCACCCAATAGCAAATTGCCCGTTATATATATAGCCATCCCGACTAGTAGCCACTGATAGCTCCATCCTCCATGAAATTATCCAATTTCTTTTTAAAGTCGTCCAAGCTGGCAACCATCTCTTCATCTTGTGGCAGAAAATTCCACAGACTGACTGTGCCCTGTATGTAGAAGTGCTTCCTAGTGCTTCCATCCTGAATATCCCACCAGTCAGCTTTAGTTGATGACCCCAGATTCTCATATCATCAAAGAGAGAGGAGAAAAATTCTCACCAGCTACTGCCTCTATGCTGTGCTTAATTCCATACAACTCTATTATAAATCCCTTTATTTCATTTTTTTCCCCCCTAAGCTAAATGGCCCAAATGTGACTTTTCCTTACTGACCAGTTTCTCTAGTCTCTTTAATTATTTTTGTAACTCTTTTCTCCAGTTTCCAGATCTAGAATATCCACTTTTTAGGTGTAGTTAACAAAACTGTACACAATATTCCAGATGGGGTCACATTATTAATTTGTGTAAGGAAAGAGTATTGGCAGTTTTATTTTCTATTCATTTTCTGATTATGCTGAACGTTAAATCTGCCTTCCTTTTTTTAACGGCAACCACACGCTGGGTGAACATCTTCCTGCTTTCCGTTTCCTGTTGTATAAGCAATTTTCAGTCCATAAAAAAACATATCCTCTGATCCCATGACTGCTATGTTTTTTCAGGAGCTTTGAAACATGATATTTTCAAAAGTCAAAATTTGGGAAAGTTCACTTAGTGAAGCAGAATGATGGAAGATTCAGAACTACTGTATATCCTCATGTGCAAAGCAATCTCATGTATAGAGGGCAGGTTTTGGGGCCAAAATTATGGAATTTGATATGACCTGCAGATAAGTTAAGAGTCATTCCATAGGGAGGAGAAAAGTGCCATCTGGGGGGCAGCCGCCAATGCCAATGCCACTATTTTTCCTCCCAGGCTTTCAGAAAGACCTTTCACCATCTACTCAAAGAAAGGGATGGTTCCTTTTTTTCAAAAAAAAGGCTAAGGTACAGTATTAACTTTTACAAAAAAGGAACCATCTCCTTCTCTGAGTAGAGTGGTAAAAGGCAAGAGTTTAGATTGTCCCAGGAGAAACTAAATGAAACACCCCCACCCCCACTCCCTCAGTGCTCCTTTGAGGAGAAGAGCCAAAGAGCCACTGCTGGCCACTGCCATTTTCTCACCCAGGCATTCAAAAACACCAGAAGCAGTGCCACAGTGGGGAGAATAGAAGCAGTTGATGCTTCTTTTAGGTTCTCCTGGGATGGATTACACTCTTACCTTTTGCCGCTCTACTCAGTGAAAGAGATGGTTCCTTTTTTGATAAGAGTTAAGGAACAGTGTATAGACTGATCTGTGGATAAGTTGGCTCAGGTTTTGAGGGCCAATTTTTTCACTAAAATTTCTAGACTTCTACCTGAGTATATACAGTAATTGTAGTTATTCACACGGTGGCATTCACTACCATAAACTGTAATAACGACCACTATCTGAGATGGCTTTAAAAGAAGATTACATGCATTCATAGTGGATAATATTATTAATGGCTAGTATGAGAAGAAGGTATACCTCTGCTAAGGAACTGTAGAAAAACAAATTGTGGAAAGTACCAACTCTTAATCCCATTGCCAAGATCCTGCTTGCATAAAAAGATCAACACCAGAAAATTCAAAGGCATATTTATTTCTGGGGATCACAAATGGTAAGAAGCTGTTGCACTCATGATGGTGGGCTTTCTATAGACATCTGGTTGGCCACTGTGGAAAGAAGTGGCTAGACAAAGACAGGCCTTTGGTTTAATCCAGCACTAATCTTCTTATGTTATCATAAACCTATTTTCTTTCCTCTTCAGTGACCCAGGTGCAAATTGCCAGTACTAGTTTTGAAATCATCCAAAATGACTGCACCACTGGATTTTTGCATATGTATACCACCTGTACACATATTTCAATGCCAGGGCTAGATCACCTTTTTAGTATTGGAGTATTTTCAAACTCTGAACCAGCTTCACCCACCCACCCTGTTCATTGGGCCTTCTTAGGACAAGAATGGTTCATATCCTACAGCTGTCCTACTTCGGCAAGGACAGTCCCAATTTCTCTGGACCTTTCCACACCTTACCTTCTTCCGGCGCTGGGGTGTGGGGATTGCGCGAGCAGCCTCTGGCAGGAGGCTCTTGCGTCCGGGGTCCTTTGGCTCCGCACGAGCTGCCTGCTCATGCAAGAGCCCCGCCTTTTCCTTCCACAGTGCAGCCTGGGAGTTTCCCAGGCTGTGCTGGAGCAGGAAGCACGACTGCCGTGGCTCCGGAGGCTGCACACACCAGGTAAGTGTGTGCAGTGCCTGGGAGCAATGCGCAATTGAGCACCATTTTCGACTTCTAGCCGAAAATGAAAAGGTGTGCGATCAGGGCCTGCTGGCCCCTGGAGTGCCACGCAGTTGTGAGTGTGTCATGCAAATCGCTCCTCACAATTGTGCAACGCTCCAGGCACCCTTTCGCATGGAAAATGCTGTGTGAAAAGGGCCTCTGTTAATCCTTTGTCATCCCACTTTTCAGGTGCTTTTAAAATCTCCCTTTTTTCTCCTCTTCCACCGTTTGTCCTCAATGTACTTGTGTACCTGCTGTCGATGTATCATATCTTGATTTCAGCAAGGCCTTTGACAAAGTTCCCCATGACATTCTTGCAAAGAAGCTAGTAAAATGCAGGCTGGACGGGGCTACTGTTAGGTGGATTTGTGATTGGTTGACCGACTGAACCCAAAGGGTGCTCACCAATGGCTTCTCGTCATCCTGGACAGAAGTGACTAGTGGGATGCCACAGGGTTCTGTCCTGGGCCCTGTGCTATTCAACATCTTCATCAATGATTTGGATGAAGGAATAGAGGGCATGCTCATCAAATGTGCAGATGACACCAAATTGGGAAGGGTTGCTAATACATCAGAGGACAGGATCAAAATTCAAAATGATCTTAACAGAATGGAGACCTGGGCCAAAACTAACAAGATGAATTTCAACAGAAAGAAATGAAAGATCTCACACTTAGGCAGAAAAAATGGAATACATAAATACAGGATAGGGGACACGTGGCTGGAAAACAGTACGTGTGAAAGGGATCTAAGAGTCTTGGTGGACAACAAGCTGAACATGAGTCAGCAGTGTGATGCAGCAGCCAAGAAAACAAATGCGATTCTTGGTTGCGTCAATAGGAGTGTGGTATCCAGATCAAGGGAGGTAATAGTACCACTCTATTCTGCTTTGGTTAGACCTCATTTGGAATACTCTGTCCAGTTTTGGGCACCCCAATTCAAGAAGGATATTGAACATGTCCAGAGGAGGGCAACCAAAATGGTGAAGGGTCTAGAAGCCATGCCCTATGAGAAAAAGCTTAGGGAGCTGGGTATGTTTAGTCTGCAGAAGAGAAAGTTAAGAGGGGACATGACAGCCATGTTTAAATATTTGAAGGGATGCCATGTCGAGGAGAGAGTGGGCTTGTTTTCCACTGCTCCAGAGACTAGGGCAAGGAACAATGGATTCAAGCTGCAGGAAAGGAGATTCCACTTGAACCTCAGGAAGAAATTCCTGATGGTCAGAGCTGTTCTGCAGTGGAATATGCTGCCTCAGAATGTAGTGGAGTCTCTTTCTTTGGAGGTTTTTAAGCAGAGGCTGGATGGCCATCTGTTGGGAGTGCTTTGATGTAGGTTCCTGCATGGCAGGGGGTTGGACTGGATGGTCCTTGGGGTCTCTTCCAACTCTATGATTCTATGATTCTACCTTGTTGCTGTAAACTGAAAAAGTTGTTTGCACTCAACTCAGCAGGGACAGAGGAAAGGAGGAGGTAGATTCTTGCCCTTCCCAGTAGATTCTGGCAAAAGCAAACTGCCACAGCCTTGTCTAGTTTGTGTGTTCTTCATCATTAATAAGTTGTGCCATCTTGACCACACTCTCATGTTGCTTTGCCACACTTGTACTGATTGGATGGCTATAAAAGGTCCTTGTTTGGGGTGGAAGGCTGCACAAACAATGAAGTCTGGTTGTGGTATGTTTGTATGTATTCTTTGGCTCTTGTTGCCTGTTGCTTTCAGTGTAGCTCAACCTTGATAGTACTATACCAAGGCATGTACCTGAAGTAACCAAAGTAATCTGACAGAATTCTTAGTTGACTAGTTATGCCAGGCATCCACCAATTCTCTGAGTGGTAAGTTTTCATGGGTTCCAGCACTTATTCTGAGGTTTGGTTTTTCTGGAGACATCTTGGTATTTTGTAATGTTTACATTTATTTACAAATATACGGGATGAGCCTGATTTCACGGAGCTGATATCCCAGTCAATGTTTCAATATTCTCCTGCTCCCCCTTCAAATTTCCCTAAATTTCTCTGTGTTTCAGCTTGTGCTTTCCTCTGTAGTTCCAGTCCACTCCCAATCTGCAACACATTCACTGTCCTTTACTTTACCATATCTTCCCACCAATGGAAATGGGAGAGATAAGATTGCTTTCAGAACAATCAGTAGCCAACTTCTTACCAAAGGACAAAAATGGAGGGATGTCAGGTTAACCACCAGAATTTGCCCAGCCCATATTGGCCTCTTCAAGGACTACTTTTAAAATGCTTGAAGTACCTGCTTCCACTAATCCTGAATCTTTCACAGTTAGGTTTACTGGGTGGAGGGGGAACGGACAGTGCTTGAGAGGCCATCTTGACCAATGTCTATCTCAGTATAATTGTTTAAGAAAGTATGTGGTAGAATGATGAAAGCAAACTTTTCATACTACTTTGGCAGAATATTTCTTCTCTAACCATTTGGCAGATTGTGGCTGTGTCCATGGGATTTGTGACAACAGACCAGGAAGCAGGGGAGTGTGCCAGACTGGAACATGTAAAGCTGGGTACACAGGGGAGTTCTGTGACAGGAGCAATCAGAACTGTGGACATTCTGGTGCCTCGTTGCCCTGTCACGTGAATGCAGTCTGCAGCCTGAATGACACTGCAAGGTAAGCTGCCTTTCCACTGTTAGAAGCCTTTTTGTGGCATAGCTTGCCCAAGACATTTTCATGCATGAGGCAGAACAGCAAATAACACAGACTGACCTCCTCCCACTCAGCCAAGTCAAGCCACATGAGACAGAAAATTCCACAGGTACCTCTTTCCCTAGAATAAAACAACAGATTAAGTAACTCACAATTTACTGCCCTTTAAGAACACCCCACGCCTGCTGCCTGAGGCAGCCAATGTAACTTTGCCTATTGTTAGGGCCAAATCTATTTTGTGGGTGTGGCTGACCAGATCTTGATCTTTCTTTATAGATTCTGGATTTTTTTATGATGTGAAAATGTAGTAAAATTGCTATTCCTTTGTTCTGTCCTTGTGAAAACGCTTTGGAAACAGACTGAAAACTAGAAGAAAATAACAAAAGCAGCACATGCATATAAACTGGTTGCAAACCTAAACACATATATACAGCATGTCATAAGAGTACACTGTTGTCTTTTTTTGTTGACTTCTTATTGGATAGCTCTTTTATCAACCTTGAAGAATGGTTTCTTAAACTGAATTATGAAATATAATGGGTTGGGGGGGTCCTGCTTTGCAGATTTGTTTCCTGCTTTGTGGATTAACAGTTCCCTGTTCTCTTTGTTCACCTCCAAGGTGCATTTGTGCTGATGGATATGAAGGGGATGGGTATTCCTGCCAGCCCATTAATGCCTGCAGCAAGCCAGAACGGGGAGGATGTTCAGAAAATGTATGTGGCTAAAGCATGTTTTCACTATCAATTGACTGGTAGTCAAACTAGTTCATACATTTAGGATCCTTTTAGAAGCGGTGCTTCTCCAAATGATGAAAAATATCTCTTTGCCATGGCAGATGATTTTCTTCAGCTAAATATTCTCTCTTTCAGCTTGCTGTGGTTTTTTCTTGTCCTTGGATTTCTGACAATACTTAATTTGCAGGTATATTGCTGAAACATATATCTCTAAGGAAAACCCCTTCTGAAATGCAAAATGGATGAATTGGAGGGAATAGCAGTTCTCCTTAACATCTGGTTTGGCTCTGATTCTTTCTAACCTGCTTCTTCTCAGATGTTTATTGGAAGAAAGATCCTTTGGAATTACCCACTAGTGGCCACACTTGACAAAAAGGATTATCTGTGCTTTCATCTACATTGGGTCTTACTGCTCAGCTTGAAAAAAAATGACTTTTCTTTTTGCTAGCTTCCAGTATCCCCATAGCCAGCACAGCTATTGACCTTTTGGCTGGGGGATTCTTGGTGTTATATTTGAAAGGACATTGACTTCAGTGTCAATCTGTTTGTGATGCAGAATTAAAAGATATTTCTGTATAGAGATATTTTCTGCACAGTATATGATGCTTCTTGTACAGAAAATGCTGTGAGAACTTATTCTGTGCAAAATTTGCACATGGCTGTTGTGCAGAGAAAACAGCATTTTCTGTGCAGAAAATAATACTAATGAATTGTTGTTCTTTTATTTTTAAGCCAAAAGTAAAAATAATAGAATCAACAATTACAGTCACCACTGCTCTGGTTCTGTTGAGTAATAAATGGTGTAAAATAAGACTTTACAATGAGGTGATATTTTCTTTCTTCTTTTCTCTGTTGATAAAGGTAATTGTCCTCCCTGCTTAATTCATTCTTTTTTTTTCTTGCCAGGCCATATGTACCAGTACAGGCCCTGGCACAGCAACCTGCCAGTGTAACAGAGGTTGGACTGGGGATGGAAAGGCCTGTGTTGCTATAGATAACTGTGCACTGGAGACCAGGGGAGGCTGCCACATTAATGCTGACTGTAACTACATTGGGCCTGGACAGGTATAGTTAGTAACCTCTCCTATCTTGTTGAAAAATATCTGTGGAAGTATAGCACCTTGCACAATGAAGAGGCTTTATGATAGACCCCGTTCACATGTTGCTTGTATGATGGGGCTTCACATGTTTAATGTGGCTTCAGGGTCCTCACCCTGACCTCCAAAACCTCCATTTTCATGCAGGAATCCTGCTGTCATTCAATGTAGTTTTCAATCTCTATGCATGAAAATAAGGATCAGAATTAAAATTTCATACAGTAGTAGTTCTGTATATTTAATAGTGTCTACAGACAGGAAAGTAGGCTTGGGATGTTACCAATCTGTGTGCGGAAGAGAGAAGATGATGGAACTTAGGAGGAAGGAAGTGAAGTCATCTGCATGGTATCAGTTCAAGTCAAGATTAGCAAATAAAAAAGAGGAATGCTCAGGCAGCCCTGTCTCTCTTCACCACTATTGGCCCCTTCATGCAGGGATGGTGGCACTGCACTTCCAACAAAATCAGTTGCATTTGGCAAACCCCGTCAGTCTTTTTCCCCTTATTAAATTCAGCATTTCAGGATCCAAATGTTCCAGGACCAAGCATTTGTTTTTGCTTTCAAATTTCAAAGAGCCATTGCAAAGCCTTTTCTTTTTAATAATGTGGCAGGGGGGCATTAAACAAACAAATATTAGCATGTTATTTAGGGAACAAAGTTTAGTGTTATGTGATAATCATAGTTCCTACTGTTTCTACTTTCAGAGCAATTGCATATGCAAGAGAGGTTATGAAGGAGATGGCTACAGCTGTGACCTTATTGATCCTTGCTCAGTGGACAATGGAGGCTGCCATGAACTGGTAAGAAAATGGAGGTGTCAAAGACATGCTGCCTTGTGAAAACCAGATGTTACCTATTGGAGGTGGACCACCATTCTAGACAACCAGTGTGTGCTTCAAAAAGCTAGAAATAAACAGTCATGTCTGAAAACCAAACGTAGTCGCTTCCTCTTGTGTGCACACAAATGTGTTTCTTCTGATCAACCATTTATTGCAAGTTTTCAGAAACAATGCTACACGATATTACATCAGGCATGAAAGTGGGATGAGTTCACAAGACAGGCAGTGAACTGCCCTTCTAACATCTTTCAGTTTTCTGAAAAAACTGTTATCTGCCTTCATTCTCATATGAATGAGTGTCCTCCACAGGGCACTTACAGGTGTGGAAGGGATCTTTCAATACTGGCAGTGCTGCATCTTTAGCAGATTGGTTCCAGTGACTTAGACCAATTTAGGGATAGAAAGAACATTTGCTGTTATTTGTTTCCTAGCCAAAAAGTGTGTTTCCTCAATCCTGGGAAATAGAGGCCCTTTTTGCACCTTACCTCCTTCTGATGTCATTGTGAGGGGATCACGCAAGAAACCTCTTACGAGAGGCACTCACGTCCCCTCCGCTTCCCCTCCACACCAGCTCCATGCTAGCCGGAAGGAAGCGTGAGCGCTCTGCCCCTTCATTCCGCAGCACAGCCGGGTACTTTCCTGGGCTGCGCTGGGGGAGGAAGTGCGATGGCTGCATGTCCAGAGGCTCCGCACACAAGGTAAGTGCGGGGGGGGCATGGGAGGGACGTGCGATCGCGCATCATATTCAGCAACAAGCTGAAAATGATATAAAGTGAGATTGCCGACTAATGGCCTCGGGAGCGTTGCGCAATTGTGAGGACGTCATGTGGAACGGTCCTCACAATTGCGCGACGCTCCCGAGGCCATTTTGCAACAGGACTGGCGTGTGAAAAGGGCCTCAGTCAGGAAGAATAACACAGTGGAGAGAATTTTGTATTGTTTTCATCCAGTATTCAAAGATCTTGAAGTGTTTCAGAAAATTATTCTGCATGTGGCTTTTTTTTTTGCATGGATTTTGTTACAGAAATGCAATTTCCAGATAGCCACATCTATGTGTGAATAATTACTAGTTTTTGTCTGAAAAACAACTATTTTGCACACACACGTGCCCCAAAAAACATGTGGCTGTCTGGAAATAGTGTTTTGTGCATAAAGAATGTGGTTTTACATTAAATATGGATTTTCATGCAAATAAAAAATTGTTCCAGATGGCCACACGGTGTTTGTTTGGCTTGGAAAACACTTTTTGCACAAACTGCCAAGATCTTCATGCAAAAATCCTGACGTTATTTCTGCACAGGTGAATCTCCCAAAGTACTTTGAGACGTGTAAATACTAGACAAAAACTACTAAAGATAAATATTTTCTCCCATAGCAAGGAGAAAACTTCAGAAATTATTCTTCCTCTCATTCAAGAATAAAGTCATAAAATATTAACATCCCAACACCAGAAATTTAATTTAGGAGATATACAAAATGGTTACCTTTGGAGGAGTAGCTTGGTTATAAGTGCCTATAGTTGTAGAATTGTATCCAATTTGTTTTTTGTTGGTAACGGCCATCAAGTTAACTTCAATTTATGGTGACCCTATGAATGAGAGACTTCTAAGGCACCTTATCATCAGCAGCCCTGCTCAGATCTTGCAGCTCAGGGCCACGGCTTCCTTGACTGAGTCTATCCATCTGCAGTGTGTTCTTCTTCTTTTCCTACTGCCCTCTACCTTGCCAAGCATTATTTAAAGTCTTTTCTAGTGAGTCATATCTTCTCGTGATATGTCCAAAGTACAGCAGTCTCAGTTTATCTTGGGTTCTAGGGAGAGAGAGAGACACTGGAAGACCAGGGCTTGAATCCCTGCTCAGCAGTAGAAACCCACTAGATGACTTTGGGCAAGTCACATTCTCTCAGCTTCAGAAGAAGGCAATAGCAAACCCTCTCTGATCAATCAAAATCAATCAAATTTGACTTGATGGAATAATGGCATTTATCACACAATTATTTTGAGCATATCCTCATCGTGCCGTGGTTTGCTGAGTCTAAGAACTTCGAGATGCTGCTTTTTTGGTCTGTAACTTCCAGAATACCTCAGCCAGCATGGCCATTGGAACATGTCTAAGATCTTCATACTCACTTTGTATTATTTTTAAAAAATGCATGCAGAGTCTGACAGATACAAATACTTTACATAAATTATTTTGTCCTCACGCTTATGATTTGATGTTATGAAACAAGCTGAGGCAATTTAGTTTGTTTATAGAGACCAAGATAACCTAAAAGCACCAGATCCCATCTGATCTTGGAAGTTAAACAGGGTCAATACTTGGATGGTAGACTACCAATGAATGCAAGGTGCTGTAGGCTATATTCGGGAACTGGTAAAACCACTTCTGAGTATTCCTTGTATAGGAAATTCCTATGAAATCCATGGGGCCACCATAAGTTGATAGGCAACTTAAGGTCACATACAGAAGAGAAGAGAGAGAGAGAATATCAGCTACTCCAACAGAGGATGCCAAAAAATCGTTTATCAACATCAGTTACTGGCATTGAAGGCCAGTGCTTAGTTCATTCCTTAGCTACAAGCATCCCATGTGGACAACATGGAGCTGAGCCCTGCTGAGTTGTTTTTGTCCTGTTGTTTTTTGTGTTTTGTTTTGAAATCCAACAGGCTGTGTGTCAGACTCTCAGTAATGGACAGAAGGTTTGCCAGTGCTCTGAAGGCTACATGGGAGATGGAGTTCTCTGTTATGGTGATGTAACGAAGGTAAAACAGTTTATTTCTATTTTTCTGAAAGTGCAAAGTAAGCTGATTTCACAAAGAGGGAGGACTATAGCTTGTTTGTAAGAGAGCACATGCTTTACAAGTGGAGGATCTCAGTTTTAATCTCTGGGAAAGATCCTTTCAGAGGATCTTTCCTGAAAAGCTGTTAGCAGTCACTGGAGACAGCAATAAGGTAGATTGTTGGTTCAGAAAGAATAAGACAGCTTCTTGTATTCACATGTTGCATGACATTAGGGGAGATCCTCCATTCCCAAACAGTGTTTTACTCTGGTTTTCTTATAATTTCTTTCAAAAAAAGAGCAAAAGTAAGCAGAAATTTCCCAAGGAACTTTTTGATAAGGGAAAGGGGAACATTGCCAATTTTTTCCCTGTTAAAAGGCAGAAATGCAGCTACTTTCACTGTACCTTTCTCATCCCAACCTGGAAACCATGGCAGCTGTGATTTTGTGTGGATGTTGATGGTTTGCCATATGGGGTTCTCAGAGAATCACAGGACCTAGCGGTCGTACCAGAATTATGACCTATATTTAGTAACTGCTTCATTCCATTTTTTATTTTAATGTATTTTACACTTTATTATATAGTTCCATTTATACCTGATTTGTTGTCCCTTTAGATGGCACAATAACCAAAGTTCATTACTAAAGGGGCAACCAACCAATCATAAATGGAAGTCTCATGAAAGTTTGGCTTGTAGACTGGTTATAGTAAAGTGAAGGCATTATTGTGGACAGTGGTTCTTAACCTGGGGTCCAAGGTTCCTTGGCAGTCTGTGGAGCCCTCACAGAGGATCCACAAAGCCCTTCTGCTGGACACCAACAGCAGCAGCAACAACAACAACAGGGATGTGGCAATGGGAGGAGCGTGGGTGTCAAAACTTCTCCCTTGTTTGCAAATGAGGGAGCAGTTTGGGTATGCACGCATGCCTGCCACTGTGTCCCTTTTGTCAGGGACATGGCAGCAGAGAGTGTGGTCATTGAGGGACACAGTGACAGTTGTGTGTGCTCACCCAAACTGCCCCTTCATTTGAAAACAAGGGAGCAGTTTGGGCATACGCTCACACAACCTGCTGCCACATCCCTGATGAAAGATGCACAGTGTCAGGCATGTGTGCACACTCAAACTATGACTCTGGAGACCAGGATTTGAATCCCTACTCAGTCATGGAAACCCACTGGGTGACCTCAGGCAAGTCACATTCTCTCACCTTCAGAGAAAGGCAAAGGCAACAAATCTTGCCAGGAAAACCCCCCATGATAGATTTGCCTCAGGGTCTCCATAAGTCAGTTTTCAAAGGAGAGAGACATGATGACTAGCAAAGACCTCCCCTTGTCAGCAACACTTTGTTGTTGTGTGTCTTTAAGTCCACCTGAACTTCCATTTATTTTCTATATATTTTTGTTTAAAGCCCTTTGGTGCTCTGTCCTTTTTTTGTAAATTGTTGCCTTCTTCTTTCCAGGAGTTAGCAAGGAATTACCACTTTTCTACATTCTTTGAGTGGGTTAAGGTGAGCGATGCTGCATTCAGAGTTTCTTTCTTTTGTTTTGGCATAAGGAAAATTGCAACAGACTAAAATTAGGAAATGTAAGGCGCTTAAGCCTACTGCTCAATGATATGAAGAGGCCTCTTTGCACACAAATTTTTTCTCCAATATCTCTTGTAGTGTCCCAACAACTGCTGCCTGAGATGCTTATACCACACAGTGGCTAACAGGAGGGTCAGCCATGTGCATAGACTGTTGAGGATTTCCCTCGGTCCGGTCTTGTGGATAGGCATTTCCTTGACAACAGTGGTTGTTCTCCTTTGGTCTATGGTCATGCAGAACTGAAACCTGTATATCAGGAATACTGTTTTAGCCTCATCTGTTGATATTTGAGCATACTGTGTTTACAGTTTGACAAGATGGTGCTTCAGCTTTATGGCCTACACACTGAAACTTGCATGATCATATTAAAGACGATTTATGGTCGATTTTGCTAATAAAATGTGTAACTGGAGTGGGCCTCCAAGAGGTATCAACCTCTGCAAGACAGAATCATCACACTAACAATGAGTGTAGTGATAATCCATCATTTATCTTTTCATCTAAGTTGTAAAAGATGTTTAAAAAAATTAATGCATTTATTTATTATCTTCTTCTTTTTTAAAAAAAAAAAAAGAAATCTCTCTTCAGTATCCCAGAAGGAGGCAATATCACTGTTCTAGTGCCATTGAAAGAAGCTATCCAAAATCTCACCACAGCTGAAAAAGATTTCTGGCTAAAACCCGACACGTTGCCATCTCTAGTCAGGTACCATTGGCTCAGTGCCTACTTCTCAGAAACCTTGTGCACATGCATGAATCTTCTCTTCACCCAATATGCTTAGAAAGTATCATAGTCATTGCTGTGAGGCTGTCAGTGCTCCAAGGGTTTCAGAATGGAACAGTGCCGTTTTCAATACAGTTTCAAAGAATCCCATTTTCACAAGAGCAAGACCCACTGCTCTTGAAGACGTATTTTTAAAGATTCATGCAGTATAAGCTACAACCTTGTAGGGAACCAAGACATTTGTAGAATTGTGTTTATTTGGAGGTCAATCACAGTATTTTGAGGAGACGTGGGCAACCAAAATGTGTATACAGTGAGCTCTGTTTCATGAGATGTGTCCTCAGGGAAAAAAATGATCCAATCTTCATTCATCCTTGCAAAAATTCCACTTCTTTTTTTGGGGGAAAAGATTAAAAGGATTGACTTCCCCAGAATATTCTCACTGATGTTTCAATAGACACTGAATAACAAATGTATTACCAGCATGCTTTGATTACTTCAGCTGTCTGTACACCAAACCATAATACAGGTACACCTAAGTTACCAAGGTAGATGCGTTCTTGGACATTACTTATTTAATTGAAAAGTTGTTACCAGAGACAGAAATAATATGGAAAGTATAGAGTTAGGTTCCTATACTACAAAAGATAAGAGCAGTTCAATATGCTTCAGCAAAGTTTTTATTCAATACTAACAATATGTATGTGTGAACTGAAACAACCTGGTCAGGAAAGCCTTGCATAGGTGTAAGAAATAGCTGAAAAGACTCATAAAACAATTTAGCACAGGATCGGCTGAAGCATTAAATGTTTATTTAAAATACATCTCTGCAGAAGCAGGTGCTCCCTAGAGAGGAGGATAACCCCACTATGGAATACCTCATATTTTATCCCCCTGCCTGACGCAGGTTTTCCCTCTCTCCTGGGATTCCATTGGACAGGACCCCAAAAGTTACAGCCTATCAGGATCGCCTAAAAAGTTACATTCCCCCTTCCCCATATTTGCAGTATGAGTGATCACGCACTTGATCATGCATTTCCCTTGTGCATCATGTTACATCCCAGGTGTCTTATCAGTAGTTTCAATAGTACCCCTTTGTGCTTCTTCCATGTCCCTATAAATCAGTTTACTCCTTTACAGACAGCGGCCTTGTCTTGTCTCCTGTGTTATCTGGAATATACCAGTTACCCTCCAAGGTCTCTGAGAGGCCCTCCTGTTCAACTCTCATCTCTAAAAAATCTTCCTTTTTAGGCTTATTGGATTACTGAAGCTCAGATGCTAAATATATTGAAATATATGTGTAAATATGTCTAATATGTGTTATACTTATAAACTAATACATATATGTGAGTAATACATGTTAATAATACTTGCAGAAACTAAAATGTATTTTATTTCTCTTATAAGTAAATGTAAACATTTTGAACTTCCTAGAGACTACTTGAAAATTTCTTCCAAAATGTATCCAAGGATGCTTTTTCTTTCACCAGTCTCAATTTTTCTTATGGTTTCCATTTTGGTGGCCACACTTATAGATATATCTGCTTTTTAAAAAACATGGTTCAGGGAGCTAATGAGGTAGGCTTATCTGCTTCCCCCTTTTCTCCCAGTTTTGCTGTTCACACATGCTCAGTAAGGGATTCTGGAGGCAGCTGCTGTTTGCTTGCCTGTTGTGGGCAGGCTGACACAACCCGGTATAACTGGCAACAGTAGAACCCCATTCTTCCCAGCTTACACTTTGTTGTATGGTTTACTGCAGGCACACTGCTGCAACCAGAAATGAAAAGTCTGTGTTACTCCAACCCTCCTTCACCATGTTCCCCATACTGATACTGCTAAAAAAAAAAGCTTACAGTTAAACAGAGGGGGCTGGGCAAGTGTTAAAAGGCTTTGCAAAAAGGAGCTTCTTTGTCAGAGGCTTTGTTAAGTGAGGTGTGCTGGCAGGTTTCCACATCCTGGCTGCTGCCCAGCTAGATGTACTGGCCTGTTACCTGTCATTCCTGTTCCTTGTTTTATGTGGACTACACTCCTTTGATGGCTGGGATAGAAGCTTACAAGGACAAAAAAAGGCAAGTAGACATGTGAGGCAGAGAAGAGTTTGTGGAATGAGATGGAGAGGCTCTGACACATCTACCTCATCCAGTCTGTGGAAGGTTAGAATGTGGCCTGCAGATTCAGCCTCACCCATTTTAATTACTGGGGATCAGGCTGACTAGGGTCTCTTTGCATGCCAAAGCACCTCCAGATTGTACTGAAAGCCTAGAGAGTTGCTGCCTGCAAGCATGTAGACAGCACGGAACATTGGCCTGACTCATAATAACAGTGTCCTCCAGCATGAAAATGTATGTAAACTGCATGTAAATAGAAACATACAGAA
Organism: Cyclura pinguis; assembly: GCA_030412105.1. Lineage (NCBI taxonomy): Eukaryota > Metazoa > Chordata > Lepidosauria > Squamata > Iguanidae > Cyclura > Cyclura pinguis. The sequence goes on along the minus strand of CM059600.1, from coordinate 92,016,909 downwards.
TTATTGCCTTGGTACTATCGTTGCATTGGCATTTCTTCCAAATGGAAGACACAGAACAGGATATCCAAGTTGTTGTTGTTGCTCCTGCTGCTGCGTGCTTTCAAGTCATTTCCAACTTATGGTGACCCTAAGACAAACCTATTTCTTGGCAAGAAGGGGGTTCAAAGGGGGTTCACATTTGCCCCTATCTGAGGCTGAGATAGTGTGACTTGCCCAAGGTCACCCAGTGGCTTTCCATGGCTGAGCAACGATTCAAAATCTAGTCTTTGGAGTCATAGTTCAATGCACAAACCACTACACCATGCTAGCTCTCGATACCCAGATGCATACATGGATAAGAATGCTATCCAGACATGTTTATTGCAGCAAATGCAGTTATGCATACAGCAAACATTGGTGCACAGTGTGGAACTGCTCCTAGTAAAGGAAAAGCCACAGTCTAGGTTGCCTTAAAGTTCTTGAAGAAAGAGCAGATGCATTCATTGAGAGAGTAATTGGAGAACTGAGAACTTCAGGTCTTGGTTATATGGGAAGAAAAGGTCTAGAAATGTAACCGCAGAAGAATTTAAACAATATGTCTTTATTGTAGGTGCCACTTTCTTCAAGGTTCTTTCACTACTGAGCAACTCAAGAATTATGTGGGCCAGGCACTACCTACCCTCAATCCACGGATCAAGTGGATGATAAACAGTAGCAGTGGGGTAAGAGTGGGGTAAAATAATAATGATAACAATATTTTTATATGTGTGTAGTGCACCAACACCAAAAAGGCTTTTAAGTAATTTCATGTTAAGGTTGCACAATGCAAGTGTGTTTGATATTTTTCTTATAAACTGGAGAAATTGGGTTAAAATATAGTCAACCTAGTCAAGTTTACTTGCAGTCCAGTCAACCTACATACAAATATATCTTCTCTGTGAATTATTTTCCTCTAATTCACAACACAAGGTTTAGGACAGGCAAGTTGTGGTTATCAAAAATCAAAAGAGGGTATTTAGTAGACCTTGGGAAAATTATGGCTTTGGACCACAACTCCCAGTATCCCCCAGCCAGAGTAGACAACTTCCATAAGCCAGTGGCCATGCTGGTAGGACTAGTAGCTCCCCAAAGTAAGTTTTCAAGGCTACGTTTTTTATTTCGTCAAAGCCATGAAGCTCATTAGCCTGACTCTTCTAACCTTCTAATGGCATATCTAAGTGCAGATCCCACAATATGATGAGGTGCAGGCACTCAATAAAATTTCTGTAGTGCAACAGGAAAATTATCTGCCTGTTTGTTTCCCTTGTTTATACTTTTGAACAGGCAGAATGCCAGTTGCCAGGGTCTAATGCAGTCATGTGGAAATCCCTGCCCCAACTACTTTGAAGCCTTTGGGCCAGAGAGGTTATAAAGACTGTTGGTAAAGAGTGGGCATATTAACGTATTTCCACTCTCTGGCTTGATTATTGGTAGCAATTTATATAAACAAACCTCTGATGTGAAAACTAGATTAACTGTGGTAGGGAAAAATGGGGTTTGGGTTGTTTTTCTGCAAAGGGAACAGGAAGCTTCACAGTAACTGTATATAATAGTTTGGCTGGAAAAAATGCTATCTTGGAGTGAAGTAGAGAGTCAGACAGTTCCAAGGTCTACAATGTACACTTTTAAAAACGAATGTCTGTCAGAATGTTTTTATGTACACACAAAGGAAGATACTTTAATTCTTGCCAAGCTAATGCACAATCATCAGATTTTATTCTGTTTGCTTTCCAGGCTCTTATAATTCAGAATGCGAGTATTATATTGGGTGACATCCCTGCTATCAACAGCACTATTTACATCATTGATAAGGTACATTGATTAGAGTGCACTAGATTTGTGTTCCTGACTGTTGTGGTGGTTGAGAGATGTGTAGGATCTGAAAAGGAAGCTTTCAGCCCAAAGATGATCTTGCTCTTGAGAAAACATATATTTATTGTCTCAAAAGATCCATCTTGGGATAGGAAAGGAGACAGACAAAAGAAGTTGACCTATACTTACTGCCAAGAGCCCCTCAACGCTGGCTGTCATGCAAAGTGGGTAAGCTAGCACCCATTATTGGGGTTGGAGCCCTGTGGCTACTCCCTTCCCAGACAAAGGGAACAAAAAGAATAACTAACTTCTTGAAGAAGGGGAGAGTGAGCTCAATAGGCAAGAAGGAAGCAAGACACTGACTGAGAGGTGAAACAAAGAATAGGTTTTATCTAAGCTTCCTTCTCCCACTAACTGTTTTATATGTCCAGTGATGTTCTTTACTTCCAATGCTGGCACACGGAGCAGCATGAGCCTGAACCTGGTTTTCTCATTTTTCCTTTACTTAGGTTTTATTACCACCAGTTGATATTCCACCAAGTGCTCCAGGTCTACAGGAGCAACTTAGCACGGTACCTTCCTTCAGTAGGTTCAAACTGCTGCTAGAGGTAAAGACTTCTGTTAGATGGAATATAAATTTGTCTTTTAAATCAGTTGAATTCACTAACTACTGTACAAGTCTGTCTGGGTGAATTCAAGGAATAAAGATAATGTTAGTAGATAGATCCTAGGAAGAGGAACCTGGAGGTGTCTTAAGGCAATTCCAGATAAAACTTTGTTGTGTAAGCTAATTATTTTTGATGCAGGCTTCACAAGACACCATATTCCACACATTTACCAGGCTGTAATGAAATTTTGTCATGTTTCTTTAGTGAGAAAATGCAGTGGTTTTTTAAATTTCTTTCCTTTTATAATGGCTTATGAGTTGAAAATGAAGACAGAACACAAATCCTTTAATGCACTTTGGAAGTACAGTCCTGCTGTGGTTTGTTATTTTGGGGGGCCAGTGTGTTTATAATAGGCCTCTCTGGTTTTACTGGTGAAGGGAAGGAGTGCAGAAGCACCAGTAGCAATCCCCGTGTTTATTTTGAAACAAGAGTGAAATGGAAAGGAACTGTGGATGTGTAAACCCAATTTATCAGATTCTAGGCAGGAATAAAACTGTAGTTCAAAGCTCTGACTAAAACAAGATAAAATGGGAAAGGCAGGTAGAGGGCAGCTCCTACTCCCAATACAGTGTATTCTTCTTTAGAACAGATAGCACAGCTTCTCTAGAAAGCCTGCACATGTATTGTAGAAATAGGGAAGAAATGACTTTGCCCCCACTCCTACAGCTATGGCCCTTTCCGCATGTGGGGGGGTAAACGCCCAAAAACGCCCGAAAACGGAGCTTACCAGCGGCCGGGCGAGTCCGTTGCCACGAGAAGCAGCGCGAGTTCGCTGCTCCGCAGTCCTCCGGCGTCCCAAATGGTGGCTTCTGGTTGGTGGAGGCTCTCCACCAACCGGAGAAGCTCACCAGCCGGAAGCCCGCCCCTGGCAGATCTGCAGGCACGCACTTGTGCGCGCCTGCAAATCTGCTTTGGAGCCGGGCGACGGAGCGGCACGAGGTTGCACGCTCCGTGCTTTTTAAAAACCTCGAAAAAGAGGTTTTTAAAAAGCACGCCACGCGACCAGTTCCGGTCGCTCCTGCGTGGATTGAGGTGTGGAACTACAAAAAGTAGTCCACCCCAGTCCACTCCATGGTGCAGAAGACCTCCGTTGGAGGTCGCTTTGCACCATTTTAAAATACTAATGCGGAAATGGCCTATGTGTTACTCCCAGTGGTGTGAACAGAAGATAGCAAAGTACACGCCAAAAGAGCAGAAATGTATAGAACATTCTTTATAATTCCAGATGTAGCTTACATTGGAAAAAGCAAAGATTTGATAGGGCTAGGAATCCTTTGTTAAAAAGAGTCTTCAACATTGCCCAGGGCATCTTTTGTGGGCTTAGAAAAGAAGTGGAAAACCTTTGGCCCTCTAGATGTGTTTGCCTACATCTCCCATCAGTCTTTTCCACTCTGAGATTGTGGAATTGTTATCTGAAATATTTAAAGAAACAGGTTCCTTACTCATGGCAGGAAGGAAGGAAGTTAGTTAGTTAGTTAGTTAGTTAGTTAGTTAGCTTTCTACTCTTCTGAAAAACTGGGATAGTTCCAATATCTCACTTAAGGGTGCTGTGAAATATTATTTTGATACCCTTCAGCTGCCTCAAATTGACAGGAACAGTTCCCGTTAATCCTCTGATATCTCACTTTTTCAGCAGATTTGAAAATGGGCCAGTTTCTCCATCTCAAAACGCAGAGATTGTAAGAGATGCCTTTTCAGCTTGAATCAATTTCCCTTGAAACTCTCTGCGTGTTTATGGATGTTTCTAAATGTTTTTGGTGGACTTTTGTTTTCGCTTACTCTGTAAACTTTACTGACCACATTTGCTTAGTAACTGTAATTTTCTGAAACTTCCAGCAATACCAGTTGATTGGACAGATTGAGTCATCTAAAAAATACACTATTTTTGTCCCTGGAAATAGTTCAATTGAGAAGTATTGCCAGGAGTTAAACATTACACAACTGGTAAGTACCCCCCAACGAAGAAAAATCACATGGATTTAGACTGCATTTCTTTGTTGAAGGATAAGCTCTAGTGGGCTCATTAGGACCTGTTTTTGAGTAGACATACATAATTAGTAAAACTTACATTCTTACATTGACTTTCATTCTTTGTGAATGATGCTACATCATTAAATGAGATTTTGGCTTCAGTCTTATGAAATCATGTTTTTAATTAATTGGTGCTTTTCAAAATTCCTATGTGGCAGGCTGCCTTGCACAATACTTTTAATGGAAAGCTGGAATATAAATGTAAGAAATAAATAAAAGAAGGCATGTTGTGTCCAGTGGATTTTATTACCATGAGTAACTACATGACAGGTAGCTGTATTATTTCACTGTAGCTTCGTAGAAGAAATGCACAGTGAAAACTTCCTATGTGAGATCGTCAGGAGTAACAACTGATACCCAGATTTGCATAGATCTTGTTTCTCCTTAGACGTTTTATAACCTGCAAGGTTGTAATCCAACCTGGCTTGTAATGCAGGGGTAGGCACATGCAGAGGGCCAAAGGCCATTTTCTGCTTCCCACATCCCACTACTGTTTTTGAGAACAGGCGCTGATGTTCTAATGAGGGTGATTTTCACCTGTTTTATAGAAGGATGGAGATGAAAAAAGCATTACAACACAAAACTGCACCCCCAAGGCAATTTTCCAGAAAAAAAAACAGCTGAAAAAAATTGGGAGGCGGACTCCTTTTTTGTTGGAGTTGGGGGCAAGTCTCCCAAGGCCCCCCCCCCTTCCTGCCACATACAGCCTATTAGTCACACAGTTCATAGCCTGATTTTAAGTTGCAATATGGCTATAGGTCACGATTTTCAGTCTCAATTTACAGTTTATGCAACCAATAGTTGAAATCATTTTAAACTTTAGTTATTTTAATGATAGCGTAAGTTAAGTTCCCCAGTCACTTACAAAGCATTGCCTTCATGTATATTTTAGAGTGAGATATAGAATTATTCTTCCTCATGCTTGCATTCTATGATCAACAACATAGTCCAGCCAATGTGTGTTGATCAATATGGGTTTCAAATTCCAAAAATTCACAGGGATAGATCAAGAAATGTGTTGTGTTTCTGACTATATTGCACACCTGCTGAATGGGAGTATACTTTTTACATCTCATGATTATGATTTGAGTAATCATGCTGAGATCTGTGATTCCTTTTACGTTATAATAATAATTAAAAGATGCCGTTGTAAAAGATGTGGTTGAGCAGGATAAAACAATGGCCCAAGAACTATTTATTTACATGCAGTGCATCTACTACCCCTTTTTGTCCATATTTGCAGTTGTTGCTTCTTTGATGTTGATCTTTTTAAAACAGATGACCAAATATTTTGTTCACTGTGACCTTGGTTTCTAGGATAATTACACTGTACAGTATCATGTCATACTTGGAGAGAAACTGTTACCCACAAACCTGAAAAGTGGAGTTCACAAAAGCACCATGTTAGGAATGTCCTACTGGCTGATGTTTTACAAGAATACAACCGAGGTGAGGATGACTGACAAACTATGCTTCCACTGTGCAATCAAACAAACAGCAAAAATGATAATAGAAGACTGACACCATTTTTCAAATAATGGTGTTTCTTGTAGATTGTAACTGTAAACATGAAATTACTGATGAACAATCTGGTCAACCTGTGTGAAATCAATTGGAGGACAACAGTCTAAGGTTTAATATTTTGGGATTACAGATGCAAAAACATCAGTGTTTCTGGTTCCATTGTTTGTAGCTGAGAAACGGTATAGGATTGTATATATAGGATATCACTGGGAAATGGTATTGGATTGTGAATCGTCTTGTTAGCTGTCTGTAGAAGGACAGTCTTCCATGTTTTATAATGTTGGCATGTTCTTTATGTCCTACCTGTCTAGCACTGATGGAAATTAATGGTGGAGCCATGGTTCTTTCTCTGTGCTTTATGTAGGCTTTGTCACTTGTTGTCCCTTCTTTCAGGCATATGTAAACAAGGTCCTCTTGACTGGCCAGTTTGTTGAAACAAGAAATGGGATGTTGATTGGGATTTCTCAGGTTCTACAAATTCAGAAAAATCGTTGTAATACAAATACTACAACAATACAAAAGGTAAAGCATTGGAAATTTCTTCTTTGTTCTAAGCTTATTGGTATTACACAACTAATTACTTATGGTTGAATCTCAGTTCACACTTTTGAAATATTGATAGGATTACCAGGTTTTCTGAAAATTAATATGGTACCTGTGAAGCAGGCCTCTTCAGAAGAGGGCCTCTTGAGAGATTTCAGGGCTCTCAAATCTCACAGAAGCCCCCAAACTGATACAGATCTCATGAGGGCAGGCCAGTCATTGTGAGCTGAGAACTACTCTGCTGCTCAATGTCAGCACAGCCAGTTGGAAAAGAAGAAGAGTGGTGCAATGCCAGCCATAATCCCCAAGCCTGATGTATTTGAAGTCCGATTGCTGTATGTATTCTAAATTCTTGAGAGTCAGTTTGGTGGGAGTGTAGCTGTCATCCATTCTCAAATACAGGACTTGGGCCATCCTGTATCACCTTGATATGGGATGATACTTTAAGATCCCAGATAAGAGATATCTTGTACAAAACAGCTGGGAACCCAAAATATTTGGCTTTCAACCCATTCACTGAGAATCAGCCTATCAGCCTATCACTTCTAATCACAGATATGCTGCGACATTCAAGAGTGAATATATTTATCCTTGAAAATTTGGTTGTTCTTTAGGGATCTAGAGATCCATAGGTTGCTAAATAATGAATATTATAGAAGAGACTGAAGCTATTTAGAGTAAAAAGTAGAGATGGGGAAGAATTTCATTGGGTTTGTATTTCTCACCAAATTGTCTATATTATACTCTCTACCTCCATCTTATTCTAAGGAAATACATCCTGATTCCAAAATCCACACATTTGCCAATATGTGTGGTGCATTCCAGTAAAATAAAATATACAAAAAATGATGGACACGTTTTAAAGATATGAATAGCAAACCAAGGATACATTTGAAAAAATTTGCAAACACATATTTTAATCAATAGGAAAACTGTATACAAAATGTGTACCTTTTAAAATGTTTACAGAAAAAAAGCTTATTTCAAATTTATGAATTCTCTGCAAATATTAAAAATACAATCTAAAACAAGAATGCGAGAAGAATGTAGATGGCGTTTCTAGAAATGGAACAAAATGGAGAGTGAGAGATTTTCACATCCTTTATAGAATCTCTGGGTGAAGCAGAGTTAGTACATATGGATGGGAGAAATCTGTCTGTGAGAGGATAGTAGATCTTTGTATAAGGAAAAGGACAGGAATAACAGGGGCCTGTAGAGTAGAATTGGTTTGAAGATTTGGACAATGACATTAAGGACATACTCTGTCACCATCACAGTTTTTGAAAAATAATAATTGCTAATGCCTTTGAGCTCCTGCTCTGTTACAATCTACTGACCACTTTTTTGACTTTTTAACATATTCTGACACATGCATTGATTCTTCCTCCCTCTTCCTCCCTCTCCCCCATGTTCTAGTCAAGATGTGCCAAGTGTGACAGAAAGATCAAGTGTCCGTCAGGATCGGTGCTTGCAGTAAGTCTTGCTTTGCTCCAGAGTTCTCTCTTTACAAAATAATGAGGACTGGAACCATGTTACTTTGTTTGCCCAGGGTTTTGTTTCCAAAAATGCACTTTATTTTTCAAGAGAGGGAGAGAGAAAACAAACCCTCTTCCTTCTCCCATCCCTAAGAGCAGAGACCTATAACAAAGACACCATGGATATCACCAAAGAATTGTCTCCAAGCTTGTACAAGAACCTAACTCTCTCTATCTGACTATCTCTGGGTTTTATGACCTCCACCTGCAGCTACTCAAGCTGAATGGGATGTTTGCTGGTACTGGTTCCTAGTTCAGCCAGGCAGAGCTGCTGTCCAACTCAGGGCAGCTGTGAGAGGAGCAGCAGTGAAATGAAGGTTGGATTTGCTGCCCACAAGGTAACTAAGCCATAGGGTGCTCCTCTCTGAAGGTACAAGTCCTTTGAGCTCAAAGACTGTCTGTCTGTCTGATTTATATCCTGCTTTTCTTCCAAAATGGAACTCCAGACATCTCTCAGTAAGACTAATAAACATTCAAATTAAAGCAGAAAATCACTTTACATATTAAAATGTAATCAAGTTAAAAATACAATTTAAAACACATTAATGAAAAGATATATGCCTGCTTTTGGAAGGCCAGCAGGGAAAGAACCAGTCTCGCCTCCCTTAAAACAGGATTCCACAGCTGGGGAGGAGCCACCAAACCTTCTTTCATGTCCTCAGCAAGTGTGCCTCTGAATGTGAGAGGAGAGAAAGGTCTCTGCTGATCTTGAAGCCTGGGCAGATTCGTATGAGAGAGTACTGTTTTTTAGATAGCCTGTGCCCAATGTGTATAAAGATTTACATGTCATAACAAGTGCTTTGAATGTTTAATTAATTAATTAATTGTTTGTTTGTTTGTTTGTTTGAAACACACTGGTAGCTAGTGAAGCTGTTGTAGCAAGGCAATTATGTGTCTTCTGTAACTTGCCCTAGTCAATAGTATGTCTGTGACGTTATGGAGTTCCTGAACACATTTCAGAAGCAGCTTCACATACAGCATGTTACAGAAGATCAACATGATGCTGCTAAGACATGCTTCATCATGCCCAGTCCAGACATGGGTCAACTAGAAAGCTAGTCTTAGCTGAAGAAATTCTCTCCCTGGCCATTGCTGAAACTTGACCCATCCAGGTTTGGGGCTGAGTCAAGGAACACATCCAAAACTCAAACCTGGGTCTTCAGGGCACATGTGAATAAAATATATTTGTTCTAAAAGATTGGTTCTCAAAGATTCCAGTAGGGTATACATATGCACTGATTGATTCAATATTCTTTTTTAACTGACAGGAAACCCCAGGGAAAGGGAACCTTCCTCACTGTCTGTACAGAACTGGAGAAATGAGACTAGTTGGCTGTCAGTTCACTTGTGTCAAGGTTTCCCTAGTAAGCAAAACAAGCTTTATTACATACATACATAAATGCATGACAATTACATACAGAACTGTTCATGTCCACTCCTCTTGTGAAATCCATACTCATTTTGTTATGGCTGGCCCCAAACAGTCCATATGCTTGTACTAAAGCCATGAGAGCCAGCTTCTATAGCCAAGAGTGTGATGAGTAGCTTTTGTCCATCTATGATGTACAGGATGTGGGGACCTCTGTGACATCCTGCCTTGCAGTTGATCTGGGAGCGCTGAAAGCTCTAAGTCAAAGGGCTTAGAAGATATAAAATGGAATCAAAATCTTCTCAGTTGTATCGCTCAGGCTCAACACTCAGGGAAGGGGCCTTTGGACCTTTTGATTTCTGCTCATGATGTTAGCACTGTTATGCTGCTGCCACCTTTCTGTGTATAATGTATTCAGGCACAGTGAATTAAGGCCATTTCTACACTACACCGTTATAGTGCTATTTTTCCATTTACAACATCCTGTGGAATTCTGAAGTTTGCATTTTACTGCTGAGAATTCTACAGGCCCCTCTATAAACTGCAAACCCCAGGATTTCATAGAATGTTAAAAGTGGAATAATAGCACTATAACAATGTAGTATAGAAATGGCCTAAGTATCTGGTGTCTCCTTAAGGACAACCTAGCCTTGAAGGGGAGTCTTGTGGCTCATGCTATTAGTGCAGATCACATGGCATCTTTCCCCACCAAACACACAGTTAAACACTCAACAAATGTGTTCAAATGCTGTCATCATCTTAAGTAGCACCATGCAATTACAGTGCCATCTTGAGCACTAAAATAAATTTCAAAACCATAGGAAACATTTTGAATGCAATTTTAAAAAAATATTTCTAGGTTGTATAACATTCTGTATTTTCCCACTCTCAGGAGTCTGTTTATTTCCCAAGGTCTCTGTCTGCTGCCCAGGCTACTATGGACATATGTGTGAGATGTGTCCAGGAGAACCGGGCAACTGGTGTTCTGGAAATGGGGTGTGTCAGGATGGGCTTGATGGCAATGGAGAATGCCAGTGCCAAGAAGGTTACCATGGAACTGCCTGTGAGATGTGTCAGCCAGGGAGATATGGAACCAATTGCAAATTAGGTGAGGATGGCAGGAGGGCTGCAATGAACTTCTATGTTGCTTTTGCAGGTAGAATATTATTTGTTGTTGCAAATGTTTTGTGAAAGATTTAGCTGGTTTGACCCCTATTAATTCCTACTCACTAGTTTAGTTATTAGCCATCCTGAAGGTGAAGCTGCATGAGAAAGAGACCATCATCTTCAACTAGGAAGAAGTGGGTTCTGCTGGTTATGAAGCTGGGGAAAACTCAGGATGCCTTGTTGTTGTTGTTGTTGTTGTTGTTGTTGTTGTTGTTGTTGTTGTTGTTACTGCTGCAGCTGCTGTTATTTCTTCCCCGCCTCTTCCTATGGAGGCAGGAAAGGCAGGAAACCACAGATTAAAATACAGCAGATTGATAACCAACTAAAAACACAGAACACCAATTAAAATATATAACCAGTTAAAGCTTGTATGCACAGGTTTGGCAGATGACAGAATGTTTCTTTCTTCACAGAATGCAGTTGCAAACATGGGAAATGCAATGATGGGTTGCTGGGTGATGGAAGCTGCATATGCAATCCTGGCTTTAAAGGGGCCCGTTGTGACCAAGGTAGGTGAATGAATGTGTCAGGTGTACAGAGCTGACATTTTGGTGGATATGAAATCATCTTGTTGCCAAACAAAAGTGAACTCTAAAAAGTGATGAGATATCTTACAGAAAAGTGGCCATGTCATGCTACCATGTTGCAACAGATTATTGAGTGGTAACCAGGAAAAGGGTCTTTTCAGTTGTAACCCCATTCTCCAGAAAGTCTCACATGGTCCTCACAATCTCTTTTTGATGCTATTTTAAAGGCATTTCTCTACTCCCCAGCATTTCACAAGAGGTGATTGGCTAATTTTTAAATATTGAGCTTAGGCCAATTGTTATCCCTATCATTTGTGCTCGTTTTATAGCATATATGGCCTCACTATTTTGAAATTTCACATATTTTTACGTGCCAAAAAACTAGAATAAATTGTAATAGTAGTAATGTTATTGAGGATATGACTCCCTCAATAACTTAAAAGTTTGCCTTTTGTGTTTATTTCTGTAATGGATTATGACTATAATTCAGTGTTCATTGTCATAGAAGTATGTTAGAAAACTCAAAAGGTGCTGATGTCAGTAGCATATGAGCTTTTATTAATTTTTCTCAACAGTCCTGATGTTTATTTGGCATTTGGATCTCACACTGCAGAGGTTTCTGAGTCAAACCGTATATTCAGGCAGGAACAGGAATTGTGTAGCCCTTCAGAAGTTGCTAAACTGAAACTCCCAGATGCCCTACCCAGCATAGCCAGTGTTAAGAAATGCTGGGAAGTGCAGTTCCACAGCATCTTAGAGGTTCACACATTTCTCACCCCTCAATTAAAGGAAGATATAGTCTCTGTTATCAACAGATTTTTCCTCCCATAATGGGGTTTCCCTCAAGGATGCGTGCCTCAGCAGTCAGACTTGGAAATCAAGCCCAAAAACCAGACACAAAATAAGTGACAGCTATCTTTCACCACTTGAGGGAGCACCTCTTTTAAAAATGCCCTAAATGTATCATGTAGTTTGATTACAAGGCATATAGAACAGCTGCAGTTAAAATCGGAGTATAAGAAGTTTTACTGCTTACAATGATGTGGCTTGGTGCAATTCTAGATCAAGGTCCAGGTTGTTGCAGTTGCTGATTTTTGCTGTTTTGGTTGCTATTAAGACATGAAATAGAAAAATGTAAAACTGTGGTGTCCTTGCATTCCATAGATTTGAAACCTGTGTACACTATCTGTGTCTGTGTAATGTGTATGAACAGAAACACACAGACATATGCTTAAGTTCATTTTGTGATGTAGTACAGTACAGGTAATTTGACAGATCTTAGATTCTAAATTTCGTTCCAGTTTCTAGATATAATAGACCTGCAATGATCCGCAATAGATTTTTTTCTTTTTGATGAGAAAATATTATCCTAACAAAATGCTCTCTTGCAGAAATTAGAACTGATCTCTGTAATCATACTTGTGATGAGCATGCCAAGTAAGTACAATTCCAGGGCATAATTTAAAACATATCTAAGATTGTATAAACATTTTTTTAAAAAATAGGAAAAGATAAAAACTGGCTTTCTGTATTTTTAGTTGTTCCACCCTTTAAAGTCACTTTTCAACTTATTAAAATACCCTGCCCAGTGTGAAACTAATTTATGTAGAAGAGAAGGTCATTCAAATGCAAAAATATGTAGAAAGACAGCTGCTTCTCATAAAGATCTTGTTCAATTTGAAATGTGTTTCACAAAATATACCTCTCCCTTCTGAAGATGAAGGATAAAGAAGTAAAACGTTCCTTCGACTGGGGTATTTATCGACTAATTTATTTAATTTATATTTTGCCTTTCTCCCAAGGTGAAATCCAAACAACTCATAAAATGAGTTAAACTAAAATACAATTAGAGCAGTGGGTACTATAAAAGTTTTTTAAAACTAATTACCATGTTAAAAACACTAATTTTAAAAAGTTTTTTAAAGGCCATTAAAATACAGTAATATGATCAGAGGACTTTTTCTTCAGCTGTCCCTAGATTGTGGAATGACTTGCTGAAAGAAATATCACAGCTTGATAAAGCTGTCTGAATTTAAAACAGCACTAAAGACCAATCTCTTCCAGCAGGTCTACTCAGATGGTTTTTAAATAATAGGTTTCAAAGTATGAGCTGACTCTTTTTAGTATATATAGGTTTTATATGCTCTTCTTTTACAGGTGATACATGTTTTTAACTGGTTTTATATGGGTTGTTAACTGGTGTTACGTGCCTAATTTATTGATGTATTTTAATTTGTTGTTCTTCCCCACCTCAATCCATAGAGAGAGATGGGTAAGAAATAATAATAATGATGATAATGGTAATTATAATGATAACAAGAACAACAAACTATGCAATACAACACAATCCAATTAAAAGACTTCCTGGAACAGACGGTTAACACTCAAAGGTCTGGGTAAACAAAAATGTCTTCACCTCCTAGTGGAAAGAAAACAGAGAGGAGATGAATCTAGTTTCCTGTGAGAAGGATTTCCACAGTTTGGGAGCATCCACCGAGATAGCTTGCCATGTCTTCACCAAACATGCCTGTTATGGTGGTGGGATAGAGAGAGATCCCTGAGGATCTTAAAGCTCAGGCAGGCTTATACTGGGAGATACAGTCTCTTAGATAGTCTGGACCCAAGCTGTATAGGACTTTATAGGTCATAGCCAGCCACTCTGAATTGTGCGGGGAAACAAACTAGTGTGCAGTGAAGCTGCTTCAATGGTTATATATTCTCTGTGACTACCCCAGTCAGCAATCTGACTGCACCATTTTGGACTTGCTGCAGTTTCCAGGCAGTTTCCAAACATTTTCTAAAAAACAGCCCATTGTAGAGTGCCTTACAGTTATCCAAATGGGATGTAATCAAGGCAAGTGTTCCCATGACCAGATCTGGGATCTCAAAGGATGGGTGCATCTGGCACGCTAGTTTAACTATGCAAATATACGCCTTGCAACTGCCAAGATCTGGACCTCCATGCTGAAGGCTGATCTCAAGAGTACATCCAAGCTGCAAATCTGAGGTTTCAGGGGGAGTGTAACTCCATCCAGCACAGTTGGTATCTCTGTTTTCCAGTCTGAATGACTGGAAACCTCTATTCATCTGGATCAAACTTTTGTTTGTTTGCTTTCATCCAGTCCATTACTGAAAGCAGCCATACTTTGCTCAGCCCTGCCCTAAAAGGAAAGCCAGGATGTTTCTCGGGCTTTCAAAGGAATTCTCTAGAGACTGCCTAAATAAAGGCTACCCCCTTCTCCCTTGTCCTGAAGCAAAAGAAGGGAAAGCAGGAAGTCTCATTCATTTCCCAGTTCACTTTGTCTCTGGAAGGCAAGGTGAACAGTTCTTCTGCTATTCTGTAAACTCTGTATTTACAGCAAAGGTGAACAACTCCCAGGGACTGGGAGAGTGCATTTCTCCAGAGTGGTGTAGCGATTTGAGCATTGGACTACAACCCCGGAGACCTGGGTTTGATTCCTTGCTTGGTCACGGAAACCCACTGGGTGACCTTGGGCACACTACATACTCTCAACCCCAAAAAACCCCATGATAGGTTCGCCTTAGGGTTGCTATAAGTCAGAAATAACTTGAAGGCACACAACAACAACAATTTCTCCCTCATGAAAAAAGCTGAACCTTCCCATTCTCAACCCCTGTACCTTTCCAAATTTGGCATGGGGGGGTTCTAAAAAGTCCTAATGTTGTGCCAAAATAGTTAATAGTGCTGTCTAAGCTTCTAAGGAATGGTATTGGCCATTTCACCACATTCATATCCTGAACGAATTTGGTTTCATATTTGGTCTCAACTCTTTTGTACTTCATTTCAGTTGCATCAATGACTCTACTGTCTCCCAACCCACTTGCTTCTGTTCTGCGGGGTATACTGGGAATGGAACCTATTGCACAGGTACTGCTGGCTAATGTTTTCCATATATGGATTATTCATAGTGAAATAACAACACAGGCTTATGATCAGAAGAAGTTTCATGTTGCCCTCCATACTCATGTTTCTTATTTTTGAAAAAGATGGAATGCATACCTGAGGTTGACTCACATATCTTGTTCATCCTTGTGTATGAATTAAGCACTGCAGATAGAACAAATATATCATCTGAAATACAGTGTTTTTCAGTGGGCTCAATTCACACATTCCACAGTAGTTCAAGCACCGAGAAAGCAAGTTTGTGTGAACTGTCCTTAAGTTATGATCATATTATATCCCAAAATGGGCAAAAAAATCCCTCCAGAACACTTGAAAGGTATGCTGTTGAATAGGTTTTCGCATTGTTGGCTTAAAACCATTTAGAGAATGAACTGAGTAAGTCACAGAATAGAGATATTTGGGTTTAAACAGAATGTTCTTCTTTCTATTTCTTACGAAACTTAAGAAACACTGTGTAGCATAGATACATTTTTATGCCATATTGACAGCTTCACAATTGAGATAAAAATCCTCTGTGCATTGCTGAGAATAAACTCCAAATACAAATTCACTGACAAACTAAAAGACCAAAGTAAGAGTAAGGATACAACAAAATAACTCCTGCTTTCCATCCATCTACCACTTTGATTCCCCTTTCCTGACATGATTCTTAATTATGCAAATAGCAGGTACTTCAAATAGTTAATGCCAAGCTGATCAAATTATTATGCCATCTTGATGCAGAGCAACTTAAGTAGCTCCTCTTCAGTTATCAGTTATTCTCTATAGAATGAGAAAAGCCTGTTTTAATCAGACAACCTTGTTTTTCATAAAATTGATATTTGAAAGCAATCAACCAGAAGATGGACAGGTTCATGTTATGAATCCTAACCAGAATCCCAGCCTAAGGAAAATTTTGTTACGTATCTGCATATTCACACTATCTAAATATTTCTGCAATAGGGATATAGTGTTTTGCTTAACAAAACTAACAGTATAAAAACATGCTGACTCAGATCAATGAAGTCTAGTACAAAAACCAGACTGAAGAAGCTGGAGACAAATAATGGTACCTGGAGGCTTCCATTTCAGTGGGCTGGGTGAGTCTGATCTGGGCTTTAATCTGAAGTTTAAAAGAGCTATCCAAGGTGCTAAACCTATTTGAGGAGCAAGGTCCAAGCACAATGGATAGCAGATTCACCACCTAACTGACATGGAAGCCACAGCTGTCATTGGAGGCAAATGAAACCATGGTGCCAAAGTTGGACTCAGCTTCCTCTAAGGATGCTCAGTTCCAGTCCATATTTTTTTTCACAATATGCACATGCTTTCCCATGGTCAAATGAAAAGGTTTGGTCACTGATATCTGCAGTGATACCTGATACTTGCAGCCACAAGGTTAAGTGATGTATGAGGCACGATCATCAGCTGCTTTGATGATCAACAACAAATACATTAACATTTAAGAGTACTCTAAGCGGAAAAAAAAACTTCTCCTCTTGTAAACTGGAAAGGATTTTTAAATTTGTTTCTTCTTCGTGGTCTCTGTGCCTCACACATTGGGACTTTCTCGCATGCGCAGTAGCGTTCAGAAGATTCCAGAGCTAAGCAGCTTGGCAGGAACCCCTCCCCCATGCCCGTACTGAGCATGCTCAGCCAGCCAAGCCAACGGTCTCTCCTCAGTTCTTTTTCGTCCACCTTAGCAAATGGAAGGTTCTTTAGCTAGCGGCTATTTTTTCGTGGCGTTCTTTGGATTTTGGACTTCTTTGAACCCCCGCCTTTCTCTTCGGACCCTTCTTCTGTGAGTTTCCTCTTGGACTTTCATCTTTCTTCTATGACTGCTCTTTTCAAAAACTGCATTTCGTGTCGTTGCAAGGTCGCTCTCTCGGACGGGCACTCCGAGTGCCTTTTTTGCCTTGGGGAGACCCACAACGTGCGGGCCTGCTCTATTTGTAGGGAATTCATTGCCCAAACGTTGAGGAACAGGTTGTCCAGACTCAAATCCCACTGCTGGGAAGAGTCCTTAAAGATCAAGGAGCAGGCGGCTGAGAATACTGCCCTTTGCACGGCCATGTCTTCACGCCCCTCCTCAACAGCGCGACCATCGACCACACTCTAGTCGATATCGGCGGCTGCCATACCAACAACGGTACCGGGCTCGGTACCGTCTTCCTTGCCTCCTATCTCGGCACTACCTCGTATCCCGAAGCGGACACCAAGTACTCCTGTGTCGACAGATGCCCCTGCGGGCTCGCAGGCACCAAAGGCAGCGAAGCCACTCGCCGCTGCACAGCGCAAGCAGCCTTCTCTTCTTGATCCTTCCAAGGAGAAAGAGAAGAAGAAGAAGGAAAAGCAGGGTTCGCCCCTCGGAGGACCTGCCCACCGACGCCTCCTCCGACTCAGCCCCTGGCTGAGGTATGTGGTATGCGAGGAGGAGCTGACCGACGGCTCTTCTGCGCCCTTGGGCCCGCCTACCCTTTCAACGCCCACTATTCCACTCGGTCACCTGGAATACGGGATGGACTGCCCGGAGCCTTCCTTGGTTGCACCACGGGCCCCGTCCCGTCATCGTACGTCTCCCCACGACCACGTTCGCAGAAGTGAGATGCGCTCCCCGGGCCGAATGGACAAGCATTGATCCCCGCGGCGGTGGGAGATTTTTCCCAAACGGGGCATATCTCGGCCTCAGCTCGACTCGCCGTTTTCCTCTGCCTCGTATATAGTGAGATACGGCCACGAACACCTATGGCGGGAGCAGCCAGGGTCTTATCGATCATACTCTCCCGCGTACAGGGCTGGGTACCACACGGATGTGCACCATTGGTCTCCATACCGTCGACGATCTCAATCACCATCATACGGTTCCAGATACCATCCTCGGTACCGACGTTCGCCTTCACATTCCCATTCTCGATCCCCCTATTATGGAAGATCCAGAGAGCTTTGTCCGCGCTACGGGCCCGTGTCACCTCCTCCTCGGGTGACTGCCACAGTATCACGCCTGGTTTCGGAGGCCCTTCCGGTGCAGGCCTCGGCCTCGGTCCTTACTTCTACCCAGGCCATTCAGCATCTGCTTCCTACTGTGCTGCCGATCTCTACCACCACGGTATCACAGCCAACACTCGCCCCACCGATACCGTCTTCATTACCATCAACGGTAACTGCACCCACAGTTGCCGTGTCTTTGCCGACTCAACAATCTCTGGCGCAGAGGTCACCGTCTCACTCGTCTTAATCCTATGAGTCTGACTCCGACTCTGGTGACTCTACCCCGGGCTCTCACGAGTCTCCGCCCTTGGCTTTCGGGGACCCCGCACCAGATTCGGCATCGGAGGATGTCAAACAGTTCTCCGACATCCTTCTTCGAATGGCAAACGCTCTAGGACTGGATGTTTCCGACCCAAATCCGGCAGTGCAGGATCCTGTGTTCCACTATGTGGACACCCGTCCTCCATCTGTGGCACCGTTACTGTTTCTACCAGCTCTACAGGAGGTATTGAAACATCCTTGGGCCCAACCTGCGTCCTTGCAGCCGATACCGCATCATCTAGAGCACCTTTACAGGACTCAGAAGAAGGAGGTTGATTTTCTGTTTAATCACCCGGTGCCAAATTCCATTGTAGTTGAGTCCTCCCAGACCAAAGGTGGCAAGAGGGTGCATACCACCCCGCCTGACCACAAGGGTCATCGTCTGGACACTTTTGGCAGGCGTTTCTATTCCGCCTCCTCGCTTATTGCGAGGGTTGCAAATACGCAGGCCTGCCTTGCTGCGTACCAACGGAACCTCCTGGACATATTCTACCCTCTGCTGGCCCATCTCCCAGAAGACCATCGGACGAGTGCTATCCAGTTTTACAACAAATCGGTAGCACTCTCCAACCAGCAGATCCTGTCCTCGAGGCACTCGGTCGAAGTGGCGGCCCGAATGATGGTGGGCTCCATCGCCCTTCGACGCTTCACCTGGTTAAGATCTGCAGGCCTCCAAGAGGACAGCAGGAAGCACATCAAGGACCTGCCTTTTGACGGGCAAGGCCTTTTCTACTCCACAACCGATGATGTGATGGACCACCTGGTGAAAGCGCGCCTGACGGCGAAGCAGATCGGGATCCAACAGACGCCTCAGTCTCAGCGCAGCTTTGCTTCCCGCTCGTCCTGGTGTCGTTCCTCTTCCTCTACCTACCAACCCCGCTCTCCGCGCTGGGCTCTTACTCGGCCCTCAACATTGTCCTCTGCCCGGAGACCTCTTCGAAGACTCCAGTCCTCCTCAAAGAAGTCTTCGCCCACGACAAAGACCCGGTTTTGACCACTCCCGCAGGTCGTCACCACAGCCACTCTTCAGCCTGCCCACCAACTTCGTCGATCACCTGAGCTTGGCCCTACATCTCTCCGAATGGCGTCACATCATGACGGACTCTTGGGTTCTCTCCATCATCTGTCTCGGTTACGCCATTGAATTTCAAAATATACCACCTCGAGGCGTCTACTATTCCACCCCGGCCAACTCGGCGCTGTTAGAGGAGATCCAGTCCCTGCTGCACAAAGGGGCCATAGAACAACTCCCGTCCTCGGCCAATACCACTGGCTTCTTTTCCCGGTACTTCACGGTACCGAAATCGGATGGTACCCTTTGACCAATCCTCGACCTCAGGGGAGTGAACTCCTACATCCTCCCCAAGAAGTTCAAGATGGTCACCTTGTCCTCCATCCTGCCCTTCCTGCGACGTCGGGACTGGTTCGCCTCTATCGACCTACGAGACACCTATTTCCATATCGCAATTCAGCCCCACTACAGGAGATACTTCCGATTCGCGGTCGACGGTACCTGCTACCAGTACAAGGTACTACCGTTCGGACTCTCCACCGCACCCAGGGTATTCACCAAATCCATGGCCCCGGTGGTGTCATATCTCCGCACGAAGAGCGTTATGGTATACCCCTACCTTGACAACTGGCTGTTGGTGGCGTCCTGCAAGTGGAAACTATACAAGGACATTCACCTTACACTCTCCCTTCTGTCCCGCCTTGGCCTCAGGGTGAACCCAAAGAAGTCGCACCTCAAACCAACCAGGGTCCTGGACTTCATCGGAGCAACCCTAGACTCGGTCTCCGCCAAGGCCTATCTTCCTCCAAAGCGGGCACGCACTCTTGGCCGGGCCGCTTCCACTACCCTCCGTGCCCTGGTCGTCTCAATGAGATGGATCCAGCAGCTTCTGGGCTACATGGCGGTGACTACGTCAGTCACTTACCTCTCCCGACTTCGCGCCCGATCACTCCAGTACTGATTCATCAGGGCCTTCGATCCCCTCCTGGACGACCAGAGCCGTCTGCTGTGCATCCCACAACAGGTGCGCTGCTCCCTTCTCTGGTGGCTTTCCTACTGGCCCCTGCTTTCGGGAATGCCATTCCGAGATCCATGCACGCGGGTCATGGTAACGACGGACGCTTCCCTCTACGGATGGGGAGCGCATTGCGGTGATCTCAGGGTGCAGGGCTGCTGGGTCGGTCCGAATACCCGCTCGCACATCAATGCCCTAGAACTCCTCGCCTTCCTGAAAGCTCTCCTCGCCTTCCGCAACCTGGTCGCAGGCCGCACTGTGCAGATTCTGAGAGAGAACACAACGGCCGTCTGCTATGTGAACAGGCAAGGAGGAACCCGCTCGACCACCCTCCTCACCATAGCTCTTCGTCTTTGGGACTGGTGCATACCGCTCCGAGTTCACCTGGTCGCGGTGCACCTGGCGGGCCACGAGAGCACCACGGTAGATGCCCTCAGCAGAGACACCTCATGCTACCACGAGTGGTCCCTCTTCAATACCACGTTTCGGGCGATACTAGCCCGGTGGGGCGAACCATTTATCGACCTCTTCGCCAGCAGCCTGAACAAGAAGTGTACCCGATACTGCTCGCGAGCTGGCCTGGGCCAGGGCTCTCTCGTAGATGCTTTTCAGTTCCAGTGGAGCGACGGTCTCCTCTACACGTTCCCGCCGTTTCCTCTCCTGGGCAGAGTGGTTGCCAAGATCCTTGCAGATCATGCCAACGTTATCCTCGTAGCTCCATGCTGGCCGAGACAGCACTGGTTCGGGCCCCTCTTCGAGGCTGCTCGCGGCCGACTCCTCAGGTTCCCGATGGTGCCGAACCTCCTGTCTCACTCAGACGGTCTCGTGCTGCACCCAGACCTGCCACTCCTGTCTCTCCACACGTGGAGGATAACCCCTTAGATGCTCCAGCCATACGAGATGTCCTCAGCACAGCCAGGAAGGAGTCTACGCGCCATTCTTACCGCTACAAGTGGCAAAGATTCACTGCCTTTGCAGATGCACGCCGTGAACCAATATTGCTGGTCACCCTGTCTACTGTGCTACACTTCCTCCTTCACCTTCGTCAGCAAGGACTTGCCTTTCCGTCTTTAAAGGTCTACCTTGCAGCTATCGTTGCTTACCAGCCACGAGGGTCCCCCTCGGCAGCACTCTTCAGGGATGCTACCCTCAAGCAGTTCATGACTTTATCCACCGGTATCACCACCGTTACCACCTTGGTCACTGTCGTTGGTGCTATCCCAGCTGACGCGACCGCCTTTCGAGCCCATGGCTACTGCTGATGATAGGCTCCTGACCATGAAGACGGCCTTCCTTGTTGCTGTTACCTCTGCCAGACGGGCCAGCGAGCTGACGGCACTGCGGTCTGATGAGCCGTTCCTGGTTTTCCACTGGGACAAGGTGGTCCTTTGGCCGGACATCTCCTTTTTACCGAAGGTTATTTCGGACTTCCATCTGAACCAGGACGTCATTCTTCTGACCTTCTACCCGGATCCAACTACGCCTTTGGAGCGATCGTTTCATTCGCTTGATGCCCGTCAGGGTCTGGCTTTCTACACTCACTGGACTTCGTCCTTTCGACAGACTCCCCACTGTTTGCTATGGTGGTCATCAAAAGGGCCACAAGGTGTCCACACAGAGGTTCTCCAAATGGGTGGCCCAGACCATTCTGCTGGCATATGAACTGGCCAAGCAACTTCCACCAGCTTTGCTCTGTGCCCACTCCACTAGACCTGTGGCCTCTTCAGCAGCTCTCCTTTGAGGGGTGGACGGGCAGGAGCTGTGCCGTGTGGCCACCTGGTCACGACCTTTGACCTTTGTGCACCACTACAGACTGGACTGCCATTCCCGGAGAGATGCCCGTTTTGGACGTGCGGTGTTGTCTTCCGTTCTCTAGGACCTGACCCACTGTCCACTGGTAAGCTACACAATCTCCCAATGTGTGAGGCACAGAGACCATGAAGAAGAAGAACAGGTTGCTTACCTGTAACTGTGGTTCTTCGAGTGGTCATCTGTGCCCTCACACAAACCCGCCCAGCCGTCCCCTCTTTCAGGTCCTGCCCTGGTGGACTCTAGAACTGAGGAGAGACCGTTGGCTTGGCGAGCTGAGCATGCTCAGTACGGGCATGGGGGAGGGATTCCCACCAAGCTACTAAGCTCTAGAATCTTCTGAATGCTACCACGCGTGTGCGAAAGCTCCTAGTGTGTGAGGACACAGATGACCACTCGAAGAACCACAGTTACAGGTAAGCAACCTGTTCTTATTCTGCTTTGGGAGTAGAACAGCTTATCCCAGAAAAAGGAAATGCTTAGGGAATGCTTCAGATAGGCAGGACATAGGTCTGAAAGCCCAGATATAGTATAGCAACCCATACATGAGTTTGACACAAGGAAGAGAAGTTCCAGCTTCTGAAGCATAGCACCAAAAGCATAGCACCAAAATATTGGTTGTGGGACTCTTCTCTCAGTTCTTCCATCCATTTGTGGCCTCCTGCACCATATCTCACACCATTCCCAGGGTCCCCTGATTTCCAGGGGCAGATGTTCTGTGAATGTGAACTCTGTTCCGGTCATGAAATAAAAGCTAGGATTTAAGCCATGAGTTCCATGAGTTCAGCTATGTGTGAAACTTCTGTGCCACAGATGTGTGGTGGTATTGTGTGGAATAACCTGATCTCTTTAATTTTGCCACACAGAAATAGATCCCTGTGTAGTGGGTAATGGTGGCTGTTCTACATATGCTAACTGTAATAAAGTCGGACCTGGAGAAAGAACCTGCACTTGTAAAGATGGCTATGCTGGAGATGGGACTGTGTGTCGGGGTGAGTGTCATGCTATGGTTTTAACTGCAATGCTCAAACTATATATAAACACATAATGGGTCATATTTAGAAGGTGTTTAAAATGGAATGATATATTCATGGCATGATAATAAAATAAATCAGTAAGTCTCCCTGCTCCACTTGCATTTCACATCCTTTTTTCCTCCCCAGAGTTTGGAGAAGTTACTTTTCATGGAGAATAATCATGCAGCTACATGGTAACCAGGGTATTCTGGAAGTTATGTTACCCCCCCCCCCCAAAAAAAAGACTTCACGAAGCTCTGATTCCATCCATACTGCACCACGCCAGTTCTCCTGAATAATTGACTAGATCTTTCACACCTAGGTCAGGAAGAAGGGCAGAGTAAATGATTATAATTGTTACATAGTGGTTGAAGTTGTCTGTCCAGCTCCTACTAGGATTGCCTAGAGAGGTTGCAATTAGAATGGATTCCAATTTTTGTCTCCTAGATGGATTAGGCTTATTTAAATAACACAATGTTTGGCAACTTCTGGTTCTCCAGATCTTGTAGGACTGAAGCTCCCCTCACCATAGACCACACCGGGCTTCTGTAATGGTGCAGAGCGACCTCTCACGGAGGTCTTCTACACCATAGAGTGGACTGGGGTGGACTACTTTTTGTAGTTCCACACCAGAATCCACTCAGGAGCGGCTGGAACTAGCCGCGCTGCGTGTTTTTTAAAAACCTCTTTTTCGAGGTTTTTAAAAAGCACGGAGCACGCAGCCCCGTGCCGCTCCATCGCCGGGCTCCGACGCGGATTTGCAGGCGCGCGCAAGTGCGTACCTGCAGATCTGCCGGGGGTGGGCTTCCAGCTGGCGAGCTTCTCTGGTTGGTGGAGAGCCTCCACCAACCGGAAGCCGCCATTTGGGATGTCGGAGGACTGCGGAGCAGTGAGCTCGCGCTGCTCCGCGTCGCGACGGACTTACCCGGCTGCCGGTAAGCTCCGTTTTTGGGCGTTTTCGCCCGTTTCCCCCCCCCACATGTGGAAAGGGCCTGTGCTGGCTAGGACTGATGGCAACTGCATCTCAGCAACATCTTAATGGCCATAAATTGTGCTGCCTCGGTATAATAAGTATGAGAGTCCCATTCTGCAAGGTAAATCCTGCTGCCCCAGAGATCACAGAGGTTGCTTCTATAGAGCTGAATCAGTTCTTAACAAGACTGTATCTAATTTTCAGTGGAAACATTTTGCCGTAAAATGAGTGCGGATGTGGCAGCAGAAATCTTCTCTCCAAAACCCCAAACTTATCCTGGTTCACTCTCATTCACTTGTTTCCAACTATCCCAATGATATCTATTCATCTGGGATTTTTTTTTAAATAATAATAGTTCAGTGAAAACACCCTGAGAGAATTTAACTGTATGCAATCAATACATATGTCTTCTTCTGCACATAGAAATTGATCGCTGCCTAGAGAATAATGGAGGATGTCATCGATACGCAGAATGTGTTAAAACAGGTCCAGGCTTGGTAAGCAAAACCTTTTTCTCATTCTCTTTTGCGATCATTACATTACATATCTCTAAGGGTAAAGGTAGAATTGCCTATCTTATTTGGCCACTCAAATGTTCATATATCCAGGGTTTGAAAATCCACAGTTTGTTCTCTGTCTTGTTTCGTATAAATTTAATCCTTAACTCTGTTTTAGTATCTGAAAGGAGAGTATTGGATTTCTCTGAACTGTTTGGCTAAAAAAGTTTTCCAATACACACTTGCTTCAATATTTGATGCGACTTGTTAGTACTGAGTTCTCTTTTATTTTTTTTCTATGTAAAGTATCTGAATTATGTAATAAATTCTTCTTTTAAAACATGTGGAAACTGATAGGAAATTTTTAAAATAATAATAAAAGATGCAACCTGAATTTGCCAGAAAAAGAACTTGAGACCCATAACAACTATAATATTGCAGCTACTAATCCTCCTCTTCCTTCTAGATTAAGAATTGCTTTTAAGTATTTATTCGGTAGACACAATGCAGGGAGCCAAGTAACTTATGAGAGAAAACAGGGTAATAATAAATGTGTATTCCCTTTCCCCGCTCTTCTTTATTCCCCAGTGATAGCTTTTGTGAGTCTCATAGGGCAATCTCAAATATGACCATGTAGAAATATAACAATTTCATCAAGTCCAGTGGGGTGCACTTTCATTTCCTAACCAAGAAGTTAAGGAGATCTAACAAGCGTTACTGTGCAGATGCAAACCTGGAGGGCTTGAAGGGTTATCTCCCAGTCTGCGCCACAAATGAGGACAGAGTGCTGCAAAGATACACGCATTGCTCTGCTTAAAGAGGCAGAGGGAAGACAAACAGGCTGGCTTATCAACATAGATGGTTATTGATTATCAGTGGGTAATCCACAAAGAGTATGTGCTGCTGTTAGTTGTGAATGTTCCCATTTTCTTAATTTGTGCTGTTCTGATTCACATTAAACAGTTGAAACAATTCATATTAATTACTGGAAAAGTTCCCCTTGTTCCTGTCATGTATGGCCTCTAATTTTTGCATTCTCTTATATTTGCTTTGGTTCTATCAATGTTGGTGTGGTTAGAGACCTGAACAATCCTATGTGATGATGCTGTGAATGTACCACTATTGATATTGCCTGCCCCCCGACCCCAAATTGTCATAATGTGCAAACTATACAATGCCTTACTAGCCTGATGATATTCTCCTTACTTAAAAAAAACTCTTACCTTTGCATACCTCTGTGTGAAACCTTACTGGTGTTTGAATTCTTGGGCCCATAGAGTGTACTCTCTCCCAGTGAACAGAGAGGGAGAAGTGAGTTTGCTTCAATTTATTCATCACTCTTATTTCCCCCAGAGGAAAGGAGCCCTGTGCAAACCTTCTCCTATCACAAACACAGGCACTCCTTCCTGTGAAACAGCTCTCCTCTCCTTTGCACTCAGAAAATATCCCTTCTGCCTCCTCCTCCTCTTACTGGAAAGAACAGGAATGGAAACCTGGGAGAAATCTTGTTTATGCACCCATAGATTTCAGCCCCAAAAGAGAGAAAAGTCTAATCAAAGCAACAGATCTCCTCCATGAGAAAAGCCATTTATTTTTCTTAAGTAGTAAAGGGGTGTGTGCATGCATACTCACCGATACATGCATACTCAGAGATTTTCAAGGGAAGACCTTCTCTTGGTCACCCCATCCTGAGGGTCATATCTGGTGAGGATTTTTTCAGTGATTGTGAAACGCCCTTCCAAGGGAAGTCAGACTAGCTCTGTTGTCTTTCTTCTGGTAGACGAAGACTTTTCTATGCACACAATTAGGCAGGCAGATGGCAGATGACTGACTGCAAAGGAAAGGGCTGGCACTCCATTTTTAATTGCTGTTTTAAATCTATTTTTAACTTAATTATCTTGTAATATTATAATTGAATTAAAGCTGCTTTAACATTATGATGTATTTTGTTTTTTATTCATACCTATTTTTAATCTTGTTGTGAGACACCTTAGATCTTAGTATGAGGGAGGGCTTTTTGCTAGGACCCTCCACTGATTAACTGGAGACCACTTAAGGTTGAAAGATCTCAATATGCATATAGTAATGTGCATGTAAGATCTATGTACAAGTTAAGCTGAATACATGGAGGTCTAGAGGATTGCTGGCACATCTAGTCATGCTCTTTTCTCTTCCACATGCATTGTAAAAAGTAACTTAAATGCTCATGTGCTGTTGTGTTGTTCTTTTCAATTTAGTTTCCATGTTGGAGGGTTAGATGTTAACCTCACCCAACCACATGCAGTGGTCTCAATCCACACACTAGAGCTCCACTTGTATACCTCTCTCTCCCTCCCTCTCTCCCTCTCCCTCTTTCTCCTCTGCTGTTCCCTTACTGCACATAACCAACAACACAACAAGGAGAACAGAAGGACAGGGGGTATCTACAATGTTTATTTTCAGGTACAGAGTCCTGTCTGTACTTGTGTTGGTACGTTGCGTTGACTATTTTATTACTATTTTATTATCAGGTTTCCTGTAACTGCCTTCCGAAATACAGTGGCAATGGTACAGACTGTGAACCCATTGATCCTTGCAAGGAGGTTTGTTGCCATCAATATGATACTCCACTTAGAGCACTAACAGTCTTATTAATAGTATGCTTTCCATACAAACCATTGCTAGATAATGTTGAGTAGAACTGTATCTTCTGAAACAGTATTTCATTATCTCCAGACTTGCTTTTTTGTGGTTCATGGTTCTGCTGTAATTTGGACTAACAGAAGGATTCAGACCATTAATTTCCTACTTGGGATAATGGGACTTGAAGTTAATCCTTACGGTTTGTTGGGTCATGCCTTCAAGTCATTTCTGACTTATAACTAACCCAAGATGAACTTATCATTGGATTTTCTTGGCAGGATACATTCAGTGGAGGGGTTGCTGATTGCCTTTGTCTCAGGCCGAGAAAGCATGATTTGCCCAAAGTCACCAATGGGTTTCCATGGCTGAGGGGGGTAATTCAAACCCTGGTCTCTCAGAGTTATAGTCCAGCTTTCAGACCACTACACCATACTGGCTTCTTAATCCTTACAATCCCAATGTAATTTTTTTTCAGTGTATCTTGAAGAGATGGTTTGTGGGATCTCTCATCCAGCTCCTTGTTCTTCCTTTCCAAAGTTAAATCTTTTGGGGGTCCAAGAAAGAGAGAGGGTTTAACAGAGAAAGAAAAGTAGCTGCAGTGATAAGACTACTGTGCTTTTGGTTCCTCTTGACAGAACAATGGAGGCTGCAGTCCACTGGCTATTTGTCTTAAAACTCGTATTGGGAATCGAACCTGCATCTGTTTGTGGGGTAGTGGAGATGGATTTACATGCACAAGGACTGTCTGGCAGGTAATATATGTGTGGATACATTACAGATTTTGTCAGAGTGTCTTTCAGCTCAAAATAACACCTGTACTTTCCATAACAGACTATATCTGCATTTTTTCTCAACCTAATACAACTTCTCTTTGGAAGAAGCAAGCTAGGATCAATGAAATGCTTAAAAGATTTTGCAGTGGCGGTGGTAAAAAGCTACTTCTATGAAATCTAGCAGCACAGAAATTTCTGTTAAGGGTGAAAGGTAGTTGGACAGGGAAATTAAAGAAAAACAACCCCCTGAGTTTTTGTCTGTCGAATTCACTGTAAAAAATACAAATGCCATCTAGAACTATTCAAATGCTTCATTATAATCACTACTCAAAGGCTTCATTTTTTTGGAAAAGCAATGAGTTTGACTCCCATATCTCTTTGGGTTTATAGGCAAGGATAGTGGGGAATCAGCTGTGATGCTCAGAAGAAGTTCAATCTGAGAACAGAAGGCTAGCTTCTTTTCTTTTCTTTTTCCCTGGATGTCCATTATCACAAGCCCTAGCTAAACATGTTACCTGATGAAAGGCTTCAAGAACTACCAATCAAAAGACACTGTACAGCTATTTTACCATTTCCTCCTTAATGATTTTGTGTTATGGAAAAGGAAACAAATAGAAGACTTCAGAAAAAAAAAGTGAAGACTATGGAAAGTGCAGTTATATTCCTGTCTTGCTGGTGGACATCCTATAAGCAACTGGTTGGCCACTGTGGGAACAGAATGTTGGACTAGCTTGGTCTTCACTCTGATCCATCCAGCGTGGCTCTTGTAATGTTCTTGTGACATTGAGATGCATGCAACCTGTGAAATTCTGTGAATGAGCAAGAGCAGTTATGTGCCCTATGCCTCATCTGGAAACACTGTCTTTGGGTGGTTCATCTGCTTCGAAAAGAAGATTCAAGCCTGAAATGTGTGGCTCAGTTTGCTTCAAATGAGAGGATTTTCACAAGCCATTTCCATGTCTAAAAATTCCAGCGTGAGAACTAAGCTACAAATAACCTTTCTTTCCATGACATTAATGTTAGGTTTTTGTTCTTTCCTTAGGAGCTTGTTGCTAGAGAAGCTTCATCAAAATTCTTTACATATGTACGGGTAGGTATAAAACATGGTTGCTGTTCTCTGGACAAAAATAAAATGAAATGAAACAAAATAAATAAATAAATAAATAGCCAGGCTGAGATTCAGAGGGGCGCCCTTGCCACTTCCATTCGCATGAAGGAAACTATGATTTTGCTGATTTTCCTCCCTATCTCTTCCTACAGTCCTCAGGCCAAATTCTGCACCATTCTGCAGGGCCCTCAACTTTCAGAAGTGGCTTTTGGGGGAGTGCATGGGACTGGAGCCAGCAGGAAAAGTGGAAATTTTCCATACTATTGGAGGCAGTTCCATTGGAGCCTCTCTGAATCAATCAGCCAGTTTTGTTGGTTAACCTGATGTTTTAACCTTGCTTTCTGACGTTTGTTTTAATGGTGTTTTAATCATTTCTTTGTGGCGTAGATCCGTGGTTTTACTGAGCTGATGGGATCTGGACCATATACTGTTTTTATTCCCCATGTTGACTACCTGCAGAACAGCACCACGGTAAGCAGCCCTTCCAAGAAAAGCCTCTGAAAGCCTGACTCTGGTGGTCAGACCATGTAATAATGATCTCTGAGTTTCTTTAGTCAGTTTACCACAAAAAAGGGGTGAGGAGAGTCTGAGGAGATTAAAATATTATTCTAACTAGTTAGCAGATGGTAGACCCATATATTCCATTAAACAAAGGCTGTCTTGCATTTGCTTCCAGATGATACATGATCACACTTGAGCCTGATTTATATTAGTCTGAATTTTTTGCTACATAAATAGCTTTGGCTCAGTTTCCTTCAACATATGCTGGTGATGGTGATGTTGATGATGATGATGATGATGAGGATAGTGGTGGTGGTGGTGGTGGTGATGAAGGTGGTGATGATGATGATGATGATGATGATAATGATGTGATGACCAGTGCAATTGGTTAGTGCTGATACTGCCTTTTCTAGTTTTTTAAATATCTCACTAGAAGTATCTAAGGCAGGAATTTAATAGCTGTCTATGAGATGCTGAAGCTAGAGGCTGCATTGCACAGCTTGAATTGAGCAGAGAGCTGGATTAGATCAATGGTTCCAAACTTTGGTCCTCCAGGTCTTTGGGCCTTCATCTCACAGAAACCCCAGGCAGCTTGACCAACAGTCAGGAATTTTGGGAGCTGAAGTCCAAAACATCTGGAGGACCAAAGTTTGGGAAGCACTGGACTAAATCGTCTCCAAAGTTCTTTCCTGCTCTAGGATTCTACATTTGCTATCTACATTTTCTTTCATGTCAAGTAGCTTCTTTATTTCTCACTCTTTTTTTTTTTACAAGAACCAGGTTCCAGCAGTACAGTTCTCCCTCCATATTCGCTGGTTTGACATTTGCAAATTTGATTTTTTGCAAGCATCCTGCTCCCCCCACACCAATTCTCCTCCTCCCATTCCTATGCATTTTGCCCTGGAGCAACTTCTCAGAGGCAAAATGGAAGTGAATGTGGGGAGGAAGACTCCCAAGGTCTTCCCTTTCTTCCTCCGGAGTTTCCTCCCTCACCTTCCCATCCATTTTATTCTAGCACAAGGAACTCACACTGAGGCAGAACGGAAGGGAATGGGGTGGGGGAATGCTAAAGAGCCTTCCTTTTCTTCTCTGGAGTTTCTTTCCTCTCCTTCCCATACATTTTGCTCCAGAGTGCAGAACTCGCACTGAAGCAAATGGAAGGGAATTGGGGGGAAGGCTAAAGAGCTTTCCTCTCCTCCTCTGGTTTTCCCCGTCCGCTTCCCTATCCATTTTGTCCATGCTGGAGCAAAATGCATATGAAGGAGAAGGGATGAACTCTGGGAAGGAAAGAATGGCTCTAGGGAGCCTTCCCCCCACCTCATTCCCTTCCGTTTTGCATTGGAATGGGAAGGGGGGAGCCCCAGGAGGGAATGGAAGGGGGAGCAGATGGGGGAGTTATTCACAATTGCTCCACTTTTGCAAGTGTTCTATGCCCCTAACCCTTGCGAATGTGGAGGGAAGACTGTAAATCCAGTTTCTTGTTCCATGCATACTACACTCTTGGAATCAATGGGATTTACATAAGTGTTCGCTGACCATTCAGTGTTTGATTCAGAAAGTCTGCTTAAGCTGAGAACAGCAATTGGATTTAGGCTGAAGGATCAAATTAATTGTTATGGTTTCTAACCTGGTTTCAGTGCTGTGAGAAAGTGCTGAACTTCCATCTGACTTATGCAACTGTATCTTCTAGTTTTCAGAATGGAAGAAGAAAGGCATGATCAAAGATTTACTTCGATATCACATCGTCACCTGCCAGCTTCTACAATCTTATGACCTAGAGTCACAAAATTCAATCACAGCTTTATCTGGACACAAAATAAAGGTTTCTGTGAAAGAGGTATGTACCTCTATAGCTTCTGCCTTAGTTTACCATTCTGTGCCCCCTCCAGTTGCCCATGTCCCTGCCAGTGGCCAATGGCCTTCAAATTGCTTCATCTGCCTCTTACCCAGGGGTGGTCAAAATGCAACCTGGAGATCACACTCAGTTTCCTAAAGCCATCCATGCAATACTTAGCCACCTGGGCACCTTTCCCCTTCTCAATTTTTTTCCAGCAACAAAAAGATGGATTACTGCTCCTGGAAGCCTACAGAGCCTCAGTTCATCTTTCAAATAGATTGTGCCACCCACAAAGTTTAACCCCTGCAACCACTACCTATTTTTCAAAATGGATGTCCAGTGCCTTCAGGATTCTTTTCTCTCCTTCTGCCTTTGGCCCCTGGATTCACTGAGTTTGCTCATATATTTCATGGTAGAGAAAGCAGAACAAACCAAAGTCCAGTGATGTAGACTCAAGTCAATATACTCGGACTCAAGTTGGGCTTAAGTCGCTTCAAGGGCTCAACTTGGACTTGACTCAACCATAAATGATGCACTGACTTGACTCAACTCGAGACTTGTATATTTTTAATGACTGACTTGATGCCATTGGTCAAGTAACATAACACGTTAATCCAAAAACCTTACGACTTTGAACAACGCCTCCATCTCTTTTTGCCTACTGGTCACATGACAATCTGCCCCAAGTCCAAAGTGTGGGTGCATTTCTTAGCGGGGAACAGCAAACAGGTTAGGCAATGGATTTGAGGCAGGCTTGAGGTCTGCTCAGCAGCCTGTTCCCACTGCATATTGGAGGAGCCTTCTGAAATGTTTCCTAAGAGCAAAATCAAAAACTCACCCCCAGAATGCAGGTACATTTCTCAGAGGGGAACAGCAAATGTGTTAGGCAACAGGCTTGAGGAGGAAGGATCCTTCCTTCTGAAGCTTTTGGAGCTTCAGTAATGAGGAGTAAGATAGGATCCTATTCCCCACTTCCGAAGCTGTAGATGGCAAAATTGCAAATGTGGAGAGCCGACTCTTTTTAAATTGCCAAAACTGTATTTATTTCACTCTATCTAATAATTCTGGAATTTTGGTTGGGGTATAAAGTTGGCTTCCAGACTTGAGACTTAACTTGAGACTTGACTTGAAAGTATCTTCAAGGACTTAAGAGTTGACTTGAAACTTGGAGGTAGAGACCTGAGACTTGATTTGAGAGTTGGAGTAAAAGACTTAAATACATCACTGCCAAAGTCCATGTAGCCACAAGAGCTTGGAAACATTAGTCTAAACATGTCAACACTAGCTAATTAATCCATTCATGCCAAATTGTTGAGGAAAATTAGCAAAATTAATTCATTAGATTGACAACATTAATGTATTATTGATGTGCTAGGATTTCATACAGAAGTTTTTAAAAATCAATTAAAAAGAGCCAAAATTATCATCTCACCTATAGTAACAGATTAAATGAATTGTTAATGATTAGTCAAAACATTAAAGTTGATGGCATTTTAACAATTAAAATAATGAATTTTAACATCAATGTTAGCAATTTTGACAGATGAGAGTACTTATTAATTATTAGTGGATTAGTTCATGAATTTTGTTATGATATAATTATTTCTACAAAACCATGGATGTGATTTCTCCCATACAGCTATAGTAGCTGTTTCAGAACTGAGGCAGATTTATTTGCACATTTTACAAAATGTTTCTTGTAATTGCTGCACAAAGTGTATTGTCCAAAATAGGCCGTCAGCAAAAATTAAGAAAAAGGGTTTTCAGATAGTGACAATTCTGTCAAAAAGTTGGTAGCAGTTATTATTTAGTTCTTTTCTACAAACTACATGACCTGTGTAGACATATGGACATCAACTCATCTCCTTTACCATGCTAAACCTGACGAAGAATCTTATGTGCGTGTGCCTTCAAGTGGCCTCTCAACTTATGGCAACCCCATAAATTTCATAGGGTTTTCTTAGGCAAGGAATACTCAGAGATGGTTTTGCCAGATCCTTCCTCTGAAATATAGCATACAGCACCTGGTGTTCATTGGTAGTCTCCCATCCAAGTACTAACCAGGGCTGACCCTACTTAGCTTCCAAGATCAGATAGGAGCTGGTGCCTTCAGAGTATTTAGGCCCCTCAGAGAATCTTAGGGCATGTTAAAGACAAGCAAGTGTTCTTTGTCATAAGCTTTTGTGAACTACAGTCTACTTTATCATGGATGCATGGATCTGGGATTAGTCCATAAAATCTTATGCCAACTTAAACATGTTAGTTTTTATGGTCCCACATCATTCTTTGTTGTTTTTGCTGCAATAGACTAAGCGCCTTTCCACACTACACTGTTATAGTGCTATTATTCCACTTTCAGTATCCTGTGGAATTCTGAGGTTGGTAGTTTACTGAGGCCAAAGAGCTCTCTGGCTGAGCATTCTAAATGTCACTCCCTACACTGCAAACCCAGGACTCCATAGGAGGTTGAAAATGGAATAATAGCACTATCACAGTGTAGGGCAGAACGGCCCTAAAATGTAAGAAATTTATTCTAAAAATAACCATGTTCAAAGAAAATATTTTAAAATTGTTCAAGGCATATGTTTGTGTGTAGTGTATCTCATATAGTCAGTATTATAGTTATGTAAAGCCCCCATAATGAGACCCAGTGTGGTATAATGGTTTAAGCGTTGGACTATTACTCTGGAGACCAGAGTTTCCCTGCTGAGCCAAGGGCAAGTCACATTCTCTCAGCCTCAGAGGGAGACAAAGGCAACCCCACCCCCCGAACAAGTCTTGTCAAGTAAACCCTGTGATAGGTTCACCTAAGGATATCCATAAGTCAGAAATAACTTGAAAGCACACAACAACAAAGGTCACACTAACCAATAGGAATTTAGTGGGTTAATGGGATCCCATTAGTCACATGCGACTCCTCAGGGTCTTGAATGCTACCAGCCTCAGCCTCAAACCCCATGCTTCCCCAGATTGTCTTGATGGATGAAAATGACTCAACACTGGTAAAGAGATCTCCAAAAGCTTTTTAAAACCCTCCCCACAATTTTATTTTAAAAAAAACAACTAGCCAAAAATAATCAAGAACAAAAACCAGAAATGTTGGCAATTCAAGAAAAGGACTTCCATATAATATATAACATCATGTTTCTCAGGAACTGCATCTCACGGGAATTGTGTCTTATGTCCCTTCTTTCTCAGAACAGTATTTATTTAAATGATGAGGCAAAGATAGTTGAAAGTGACATTACTGGAATAAATGGTGTCATACATTTCATTGACAAGGTCTTAATCCCGTATGACCTGCAGACCCACAACATTTCATCCAATTTATCTCAGGTAAGCCTAAAATAACAAAGGTTTTTAAATGGCTCATTGATATCTATACTCCATTATGAAGTTGATTCTTGTATCACTAATAGCCAGCCAATTGTCCTGGCTGATAAGACAGTCATAGATTTTAGAATCTGTCATTTAGCATAATATACTTACGTACGTTGCATCTCTGTCTCTCAATCTGTATGTGTGTGTGAAGCTTAGAGAGGGGAGAGGAGACAGAATCAGTGCACTATCTGCTTTTTCGTGTTTATTGTATAAAACTCATAAATAGGAAAGATTAAATAAGACTTGCGCCTCTTACATGAGCATAAGTCTTACTGAACTTAGTGGGACTTTCCTCTGACTAAACATGCACAGAATTAAGCTGTCCCAGTTAGCATAGACACATTGTATTTTCTGTGTAGTCTTGTGAGTGTAGTAGATGTAAGAAAGACCACTTGGAATTTGCAGCTGGAGAACTATGCATTCGGATTTCTTTTTCAATGTGAGAGAAACTCCTTGTTTCTAATGGCTGCTCTTTTGCTTCCAGAAATCCATCACAGAGGTTGCAGAGGCTTATGGATACAAAATGTACAGTAAGCTTCTAAAGGTAAATTACGTTATTTTTCAATTACGGTGCTTTTAATGAAATATACCTCTATAATGATAACACAGAAGATGGACCTTTCATATGCAGTTCAGAATTTGTTTCAGAGCTGAACACTGTTTGATTTGATTTAACTTTTTCTCTAACCTTTTTTCTCGTAGCATGGAGACAAAAGACATTTTTGTGCAAGAAAAGCATTCTGTATATGGCATTCTACACACCTCCATTCAGGCTTGTAAGATGTCTGTAGTCCATTCAGTGTCATACTGTCTGTATAGAGGCTTCAATGAGGACTCTGCTCCTCCAGGAGTCTCACTAAGCAGCTAGCCTACAGAAGGATGGGCAGGCATTAGTTTGGCATTTGCTGGGGTATCTCTGCAGAGCTTGAGGAAGTGAATCCCATGGAAATAAGACATGCTGTCTGGGCAACTTGAGGAGTTACAACCCCAAAAAGTAACTTTGCGAAGCTTTGGATCTTTGAGTAATTTACAGTAGTTTGCGAAAGGTTTCTGTTTCTCAATTGTTTGCTAAAAGCAAAAGCACAATGTCTCTTTTTCCTTGTATAATGAAAAAGTTGCTGAAACAAAGTACATTTGGGTGGAAGGCAGGAATAGTTTTGTGTGTGTACTACTGACTGTAACCTCAGTTTTGTGAATGAAAAAGCACTGCTGGGCTGAACCCATGCTCAGAGGTGTCCTATATTTAATTTGCTTTGCATGTGCTTTGGCTCTTAAATTTTTGCAGAATCGTTGCCTGATTTCTTATTTCATTTTAATTTCTATCCCCATTTATAGCTGGCCATAATTAAAACATGTAAATTATCATTGTCCGTACTAGAATACGTTCCAGTAAAACAGTAATATGAATCTCTATTTAACTATCCATGCAAGGTTTTTCCTGGCCCAGCAAAAGATCTTCTTTTTTGAAAAAAGAAAATGGAATAAAATTTGAATTCTTTCACTCACATGGCCTTCAGTGCAGATGGCAGAGCCTGTGGAGGGGAGCACATGTAATACATGGCTAAGGCTACAATCTTAAACATATTTAGTATACTTACTTATGCGATAAGTCATATTGAATGCCGTGGGACTGAGTGAACACAGATAGGATTGTACTGCAAGTTTCTTACATTTTAAATATGAAGTTCTTGTTTTTCCTATTCCAGAGGCCAGTTGTGCATAACTGATTTATGATGAAGATGGCATGTTTGAAGTCATTATGGCATTTTGCTGTGGTTTTATCTGCTCATACACATTTGTTTTCTGTCTCTCTCTCTCTCTGCAGGAGGCAGGACTTCTTAATGTAGTGAATAATACTTTTCATCAGCCCTTCACCATGTTGTGGCCTACGGATACTGCATTTAATTCTCTTCCTGCCAATATGCAAAAATGGCTGTATCATAAAGAACACCAGAGCAAGCTGGTTGCTTACCTTAAAGGGCACATGATCAGGGATATGATGGTAAACTGAGCTATGGTGGGGAGAAGGCTTTCTGAATGTCTTTTAAAGATGTTTTTGCTGTGGTCCCTTTTATAGGAAATGTTGAAACAGACATAGTTCCCCAGCCCCATTCGGTGTGTGACCCAATGGTAAAATACATGCAGACAAACAGTTAACATCAACACTCCACTTAAGCATTCTTAAGTATTGGAATCTCAGGATATTTATAGAGGAGAATGAACAGGCTTCTTGTTAATCTTTTAGACTATTTATTATATGTAGATACAGATATACAAACATACACACGTCCCTTAGGGAGAAACATAGACATTTCAACATTTAGGCACAGTAGTTTGTTACATTACCTTGCATATAAGGCATCATACATTCATTAACTTACATTATATGGCAGGTACACCTTCATAATGACCAAAACTTTCTATCTTCTGCTTCTCCATAGCAGGTGTATCTATAGTTAGCACATAGAGGAATTTTAGCTTCACAACTGTGGCTAGACTCACAGACATCAAGGGGGAAGATCCTTGGGCATCCATTACAGTCAGAATGGGAAGTACCTATTTAGCACAGCCTAGATGAAAGAAGAGATTCTCTTACCAGTCTAGTCTGCCTGAATCAGCATAATTTGAGCAGTTATCAGCTAGGAACAGTGTAAGCTAGAGGCTGAATAATAGCTTATTTATGATGGTGGCTAATGCTTGGGTTGCCTCTTTTCTATCTCTTCTCAGCCTGTTTTATATCTTTCCTGGCCTGACAGATTTCATTCAATAAGATAAAAGAGGCTTACAGTTAATTGTGTAGGTAAACAGTCTCCTTCTTAGAGATGATATAGCACACAAGGTACACTTGCTTCTTGGCTGCTTTTCATCAGCTTACATTAGCTATCTGATCGCACCAGTGGGTACTCTTTAACTCAGCACCTGCTTTACGTTCATTGTACATAACTCATTACTCTCATAGTAGTTTATCATTGTTGATAGTTGGGTTGGCAATACATGGCGCTTTCTTCTTGGAATGTTATTTTATGCTTTATAAACACATATCTGAGTCTTAAATTTTGCAGGTTATAACCCAAATCAACACACAGCCTAAATCAACCTGACTGAAGAGTTGGCTTGGATGGATATTATACTGTTCACATTAACAGTTATTCGAAACCAGATCACTAGCTGTGTTTGGTTTATGTCTCATTCAGGCAGGCTGAAAATAATAACAAAGAAACTTCCATTCCATGTCTCTTCTGATAACATAAAGCATTACAGTATATTGCAGGATATTAAAATGCTTCATGTCCACAGGGCTTTTTTGGTGCAGAATCAAGGGTATTCCACCATATGCAAGAAAAAGAGTGAGGCATCACACTTCCCTCATGTGTACCCACTTTTTGTGAGAATTAACTCCCCCAGCTGAGTTTTATGTGGTACAAGTAGAGGACCACCCCAGCTAGTTTGAGTGTAAATATGTAGCCTACCTAACTGCTGTTTTGTTTTTGTGTGATGCTAGGTGTTGGCTTCCAAACTAACCGAATCGCCTCCTTTGAGGACACTGCATGGCTCTACAATCTCATTTAGCTGTAGCAAAGCAGATATAGTAAGTAACCATTTCTCTGGAAAAAAAAAGTCCCTTCTTTAGCAAAAGACAGGAGAGAGATATGTATATATAATAAATGCATAAAGATAAGTAGCTCCTGTCCTTACCAAAAGGACTGACTTTCCATTGTTAAAGACTTTTTCCACCACCCATCCCATACACGCATACATGCAGGCATCTAGAGAGGAAAGATTCTGAGCAGCTTAAAACATTAAGAAGAGCTAGGATCAGCCTGGTCCTCGATCCTTCTGCCATTCTGTAATTTTCAACGGCAGACTTTAAAGCTATTTTAAGAGGTCAAGGGAAAATAAATCTTGCCATCTGTGCTGTGCACAAAACATGTGGTATTAGCTTTCTGGATGTTCATATAATTTTACATTAAAAGGGAGAGAAACTTCTTTTTTCAGGACCGTAAAAGTGCCTTTTATTGTTTCCACATTCTAACTAGTGTAGCTTGCCTTTTTAAAAAAACTGATGGGGGGTATTTAGTTTTTGTTTGTTTGTTTGTTTTTGCGTTTATAAAATCTTAGATAATAGATGAACAGTCAAGTGGCCTTTAACTTATATTATGGAATTTTTTTGCAGAATACACCTCTATCAGGAGTGCATAGGGGCCTGTATTAGTACTGGAGCTAGTGTTGTGTAGTGGTTTAAGCATTGGGCTACAGTCCTGGAGAGTAGGGTTCGATTCCCCACTCAGCCATGGAAACTCACCGGGTCACCTTGGGCACGTCACACGCACACACATACACACAGCACCAGAAAACCCTATGATGGGTTCGCCTTGGGGTTGCTATAATTCAGAAATGAATTTAAGACACACAACAATGACAACAACAACAACAGTTGGTCCCCCGGGAACCTCAAGAGGCTACCACCTCTCTCCCACCTCATCTTCGCCCCAAATTCAAATAAAATGTATTGTCCCCTGGGGGCTTGGTGGAATCTTGGTATAGTCCCCCTCCCTGACTGATTTTGATTCAGAAGAGACCTTTTTGTCAACAGAAATTGACTGGAAGGTCAGTTTCTATATCACTTACCATTGAGAATAAGGCATCTCCTGGGCCTACAGAGGCTGGGAAGCGGGGAATATGACAAAATTACTCTCTAGCCCCAAGGGGATTTGGGGGGATATTTGGAAGTGTTAAAAGAAAAAAGGCTGTGGAGGCCCAGAAAACATAAAAACAGCTTTCTAGGCCACATGTGGCTGGCAGGCTGCACTTTCTCCACGCCTATCTATACAGTATTGTGTTGTGTTAATGTGGCCTCTGAAACAAACTGGTTCAACTGATGCCAAAGGACAAAGTAGGCTATGGAATAGAAAGCTTGTCCTAAAGAAATAAAACTTTATAAAGGCACAAAAAGGGATTCAAGGAGGAAGGCGGACATGAAAGGCTGTGCAATATTGGCAAGAAAGTAATGGACAAACTAGAACAGAGGGTGATGGGTGAGAGAGCCAAGAGGGACAGAGGTTGCTAGATCAAGAATCCAAACCACGGTTTTGCTGCTGGACCTTTTAGAAAGAATTTTGCCTGTTGCTTTTTTCCCCCTGTAAATCTTTAGCATCGTGGGTTGTTCAAACTCAGTGGAATATCCTCCCCAGGCAGGCCCACTTGGCCCAGATTTTTCTTCTCTTTGGCACCAGTCTAAGTTATTTCTTTACTCCCAAGCATTTGATTGGACATTGTTGGCTGGTTTTTCAATATTATCTTTATAATATGTTTGTGAGGGCAGGAGGTGTTGCTTTGTGTTGCATATTGCTTTTGTTTAATTCTTGCATATTGTTTCTGTAATGCACTCAAGAGTCCCTCCCTCTTTTTGGAAAAAAGCTACTCAAGAAATAATAATAATAATAATAGTAATAATAATAATAATAGTAATAATAATAGTAATAATAATAATAATAGTAATAATAATAGTAGTAGTAGTAGTAGTGATCAGGCAAGTATAAAAGGTCAGTAAGGATCAAGCCCAAGTGGGTGGAAGGGCAAAATGTTTGATTTAAACACCCCCAAATCGTCCTTTGTTTTTTGGCATCTCTTGCAGGGAGACATTCTGGTGGACGATGGCAATGCAAGGATTGTGGAGAGGTATATGCAGTTTAACGTGGGCATTGCTTATGGCATTGATAAGCTGCTGGAACCTCCAGACTTGGGAGCCCGTTGTGATGAATTCCGTACAGTTGAAGTTTCAGTGAGTATTTGGGGGTTTTAATATACACACTTGTTGATTTCTGTAGCTCTCCCTTGTTTATTGATCCTTCTCATTTAACAAATCCCTAATTTAAAAAAAATTGTCCAATTTGTTTAGATTTCAGTGGTAGTGAAATACTCTGTACAGTATGAAATCAACAAAGTCTAAAATAACTGAAGAATCTCTCCTGAGAGCTCGTATAATGTACTAATTAATGCTAAAAACCTAGGGAAATGAGAGAGACAGTTTGAGTAATCTGTGGTGAGCAGTCAGTAGACAGAACTTACCGCAGAAAAGATCCTGTATCAGTGTAGAGTCCCGTCACCACCACTATGCAGAGTACAAATGAAAATGTTCAAGTGCTGTGGAATTACACAGCAGAAGACTGGAACTAGAAAAAGTTTCCTTTCTGGATTACAACTCTGAGATACCCCATGCTGGCATGGCCATGTTGACAAAGACAGGGTTTCCAAATCACAGCTTTTATTGTGGCAGTGATGTGGGAGAGGGGTATTTGTAGCTGGAAATTAAACCTTGAGTATTGACCTTTGGGACCCAAATGCCCTAAAGGAACCAGATCCTGTCTAATCTCAGAAGCTAAACAGGGTCAGCTCTAGTTAGTACTTGGATAGGAAACTGCCAAGGAATACTAGGTGCTGTAGGCTGTATTTCAGAGGAAGGAACTGGCAAAACTATCCCTTGACTAAGACCATTTCCACACGACTATGATCTTCGGCATCGTCTCACTGCAGTCCCGGGTCCAGAAGGAAGCGCATCAGCAATGCTTCTTCTTCATGGTCTCTGTGCCTCACACACTAGGAGTTTTTGTGCATGCGTGGTAACGTTCAGAAGATTCTAGAGCTTAGAAGCTTGGCGGGAACCCCTCCCCTATGCCCGTACTGAGCATGCTCAGCCCGCCAAGCCAACAGCCTCTCCTCAGTTCTTTCTCGTCCGCCCTAGCAAATGGAAGGTTCTTCCTTAGCAGTGCTATTTGGCTTGTTCTTCGGACTGTTTTTTATTGGTTTTTGACTTGGAATTCGGTTTTTTGACTGTGGCTTTTGGTATTCGGATTTGGATTTGGTATTTCGGACTTTCAAACCCCTCCTTCGATCTTCTTCTTTGACCCTTGATGTTCTTCTTCGACTCTCGATCTTCTCGCCACTTCTGTGAGTTTTTTCCCCTCTCTTGGATTTCTTCCCGTCTCCTTTGACTTTCTATGTCTGCACTGTTTAAATTTTGCATCACCTGTGGTCGCAAGGTCGCTCTTTCGGACAGACACAGTGAGTGTCCCTTGTGTCTCGGGGAGACTCACAACGTGAAGGCCTGCTCCATTTGTCAAGACTTCACTGCCCAGACCCTGCAGAATCGTTCATCCCACCTAAAATCCCAGTGTTGGGAGGAGTCTCTACGGGCACAGGATCAAGCGGCCGGAGAGTCCATCATGTCTTGACCCTCTACGTTGAGCCGACCGGCGACCACACCCTCATCGGTACCGGCGGCTGCCGTACCGACGACATTGACGGTACCGGGATCAGTACCGCTGTCTCGGCCTCCAATATCGGCCTTGCCACGGATCCTGAAGAAATCCTCAGACGCGTCAAGCTCTAAGGAGGCTCCTGCGGGCTGGCAGGCAGCCAAGTCCACCAAGCCACTTACTGCTGCCCAACGCAAGTGGCCCCTTCCACATGATGTGTCCAAAGAGAGGGAGAAGAAGAAAAAGAAGAAGGAGAAGCAGGATTCCCCCTCTAAGAAGACCTGTCCTCCAACACCTCCTCCGACCCAACAGCCTGGGGATCTGGACGAGGAGTTGGAACTGCCAGAGATCCTGGAAGTCTCTGACGAAGACCAGACTGCTGGCTCGGCTGCGCCTTTGGGCCCATCTGTGCTTGCTGCCGCGGTATCTCTGCCCGGTCACCCAGAAGGGATGGACCTCCTGGAGAATATCCTGACCTCACCTCGGGCCTCGCCCCGTTATCAGGCAACTTCTGGGAGAAGCGAATCGCGCTCCCCAGAACGTCAAGTGAGACATCGATCCGTGCGCCGGCGGGAGGCCTACCAGGAGCGGGCCTTGTCTCAGCCCCCATTTGACTCGCCGTACTCATCTGCTTCATACGTAGTGAGATACAACCGTGAGCACATCTGGCAGGAGCAACCAGGCTCGTACCGGTCCTATTCTCCTGCGTATAGAGACCTGTACCACCCTAACGTGAGATACCGGTCGCCCTACCGACGATCGCACTCTCCATCTCGCAGCAGGTACCACCCGTGATATCACCGTTCACCATCTCGCTCGCTCTCAAGGTCCCCACGTTACGAGCGGTCCCGAGAGCGCTCACCGCGATACCGGGCTGTTTCTCCGCCCCCTAGGGTTACTGCAACTGTGTCTCGTCCAGTCCCAGAGCCTCTCCCAGCACAGACCTTGACCTCCGCTGTGACCACTGCCCAGGCGATTCAGTGCCCGCTGCCCGCGTTTGTGCCGATTCCCACGACCGCAGCGTCTCAGCTGCCGGTCACTCCACAGGTACCGGCCACGGTACCGACAACGACTGCGCCAAAGGTCACTTTGGCGTTGCCACCGCCGCGACCATCGACAGAGAGGTCTCCATCCAAGTCCTCTCAGACTTCTGAGATGGACTCAGAGTCTGACGAGTCAACACCTGCATCGCATGAATCTCCACCCTTGGCTTTTGGGGACCCCGCACTGGAGTCAGCACCGGAAGACGTCAAACAGTTTTCCGATATCCTCCTCCGGATGGCGGCGGCACTTGGATTGAAGGTTGCAGACCCGGCTCCAGTCATGCAAAATCCGGTGTTCCAGTATGTGAACACCCGTCTTCCATCCACAGGACCGCTACTGTTCTTGCCGACTTTAATGGAGGCCCTCAAACATCCTTGGGCTCAGCTGGCATCAGCCCAACCAATCCCACACCGGTTGGAACACCTTTACCACACACGGAAGGAGGAGGCCGAATTTCTGTTTACGCATCTGGTACCGAACTCCATCGTTGTGGAGTCCTCCCAGACCAAGGATGGCAGGAGGGCTCACACCACCCCACCGGATCGGGAAGGCCGCTGTCTGGATACCTTTGGCAGGAGATTCTATTCCTCCTTGTCTCTCATTGCCAGGGTATCCAACACCCAAGCTTGCCTCGCCGCCTACCAGAGGAACCTGCTAGACAGATTCTTTCCTCTCCTGGCACAGCTCCCTAAGGATCATCGGGCAAGTGCTATGCAATTCTTTAACGAATCCATAGCACTCGCCAACCAACAGA
Source organism: Cyclura pinguis (assembly GCA_030412105.1). Taxonomy (NCBI): domain Eukaryota; kingdom Metazoa; phylum Chordata; class Lepidosauria; order Squamata; family Iguanidae; genus Cyclura; species Cyclura pinguis. Next base: position 91,972,904 of record CM059600.1, on the reverse strand, counting down.
TCCTGTCATCTAGACACTCAGTGGAGGTGGTGGCTCGGGTGATGGTCAGCTCTGTCGCCCTGAAATGCTTCGCCTGGCTACGATCGGCGGGCCTACAGGAGGACACCCGAAAGCGGATAGAAGACCTCTCTTTCGATGGTCAGGGGTTGTTCAACGCCACAACTGATGAGGCGATGGACCACCTGGTTAAAGCGCGCCTGACAGCAAAAAAGATGGGGATCCATCAGCAGTCTCAGCCCCACCATAGTTTCGGCTCTCGTTCGTCCTGGCGCCGGTCATCTTCATCGACCTCCAGCCTCACTCTCCTCATTCGGCTCCGTCTCGACCATCGATGTCATCTTCGGCTCAGAGACCTCTTTGGAGGCGCCAGCCTTCGTCTTCGAAGAAGTCTTCATCCAGGACGAAGTCCCGGTTTTGACCGCCTTCACAGGTCGCCACCACAGCCACTCTTCAGCCTGCCTGCCGCCTTCAAAGATCAGCCAAGCCTGGCCCGACATCTCGCCGAATGGCACCATATCACTACGGACTCTTCAGTTCTCTCCATCGTCTGTCTTGGTTATGCCATCGAGTTTCAAAGTATGCCTGCATGAGGCGTCTACTATTCCACCCCGGCCAGCTTGGCTCTACTGGAAGAGATCCAGTCCCTTCTGCACAAAGGGGCCATCGAAGAACTTCCATCTTCGGCCAGTACCACTGGCTTTTTCTCCTGGTACTTCACGGTACTGAAATCGGACGGTACCCTACGGCCAATCCTGGACCTCAGAGGGGTAAACGAGTACATCCGCCCCAAGAGATTCAAGATGGTCACTCTGTCTTCGATTCCACCCTTCCTTCGGCGATGGGACTGGTTTGCCTCCATCGATCTTCGGGACACTTATTTCCACGTTGCCATTCACCTGCAGCACAGACGATACCTACGGTTCGCGGTGAACGGTACCTGCTACCAGTACAGGGTACTACCATTCGGACTCTCCACCGCTCCCAGGGTCTTCACCAAATGCATGGCCCCTGTGGTGTCGTACCTGCAGATGAAGGGCGTCATGATCTACCCTCATTTAGACGACTGGCTGTTGGTGGCGTCCTGCAGGCAAAAGGCTGTACAGGAACATTCATCAGACTCTGCCTCTCCTGTTTCGCCTTGGCCTCCGGGTCAATCCAAAGAAGTCGCACCTCGAGCCAGCGAGGACTCTCGACTTCATCGGAGCGACCTTAGAATCGGTATCTGCCAGAGCATATCTACCCATAGAGCGGGCACGCACCCTCCGTCGGGCTGCATCAGCCGCTCTCGATGCCCTGGCGATATCGGCCAGAAGGATTCAGCAACTTCTCAGATACATGGCCTCGACCATGTCGGTCACTTATCTATCTCGTCTCCGCGCCCACCTGCTCCAACACTGGTTTGTCAGGGTTTTCGACCCGTTCCTGGATGACCAGAGGCGCCTTCTGCAGATCCCTTGACAGGTGTATCAATCCCTGCTGTGGTGGCTACCCTATCATCTGCTGTCAAGGATGCCGTTCCGAGAACCGACTCCTCAGCTCGCGATAACGACAGACGCCTCCCTCTTCGGATGGGGAGCACACTGCGGCGATCTCAGAGTTCAGGGACGCTGGATCGATGAGGAGACCAGCCTGCACATCAATGCCCTTGAGCTCCTTGCCATCTGGAAAGCTCTGAGGGCTTTCCGCAACTTGGTCATCAGCCGCATGGTGCAGATCCTGTCGGACAACACAACAGACGTCTGCTATGTCAACAGGCAAGGAGGGACTCATTCGACCACCCTCCTCACCATAGCTCTTCAGCTTTGGGACTGGTGCGTATCGCTCCTGGTTCACCCAGTCGCGGTGCACCTGGCAGGCCAAGAAAACACCACGGCAGACGCCCTCAGCAGGGACACCTTGTGCTACCACGAGTGGTCTCTCTCGGATGCAGTGTTCTAGATGATACGAGACTGATGGGGTGAGCCAACGATCGATTTCTTCGCCAGAAGCCAGAACAGGAAGTGTCGCTGGTACTGCTCGAGAGCCGGCCTCGGTCGGGGCTCTCTCAGTGATGCCTTCCAGTTCGAATGGACCGACGGGCTTCTCTACACGTTCCCGCCATTCCCTCTCCTGGGTCGAGTGGTCACCAAGATCCTCACGGACCGAGCCAATGCCGTCCTCGTAGCCCCATACTGGCTGAGGCAGCACTGGTTCGGGCCCCTGCTCGAGGCTGCTCGCGGCCATCTTCTCAAGTTTCCGACATGACCAGATCTCCTGTCACACTCCGGCAGTCTCATTCTCCACCCAGACCTGCTGCTCCTGGCCCTCCATGCGCGGAGAATAACACCTTAGAGGATCCGACCATCCAGGATGTCCTCACCGTGGCCAGGAAGGAGTCGACACGCCGCAACTACCACTACAAGTGGCGGAAGTTCATCACCTTCACGGAAGCACGTTGAGAGCCGGTATCGCCCATCGCCCTGCCCACCGTGCTCCGTTTCCTGCTCCACCTTCAGCAACAAGGGCTCGCCTTCCCGTCGTTGAAGGTCTACCTCACCACTATCGTGGCTTATCAGTCACGAGGGTCCTCCTCAGCAGCTCTCTTCAGGGACGCTACCCTTAAGCAGTTCATGAAGGGCCTGCAACACCTTTATCCACCGGTGTCGCCACCGCTACTGCCTTGGTCGCTATCCTTTGTGCTATCGCAGTTGACGCGACCGCCCTTCAAGCCCATGGCGACTGCTGATGACAGGCTCCTGACCATCAAGACTGCTTTCCTGGTAGCTGTCACCTCAGCCAGGCGAGCGAGTGACCTGACAGCGCTGCGATCCGATGAGCCCTTCCTCGTCTTCCACCGAGACAAGGTAGTCCTCCGCCCTGACATTTCCTTCCTGCCCAAGGTGGTATCACACTTCCACATTAGCCAGGATATCATCTTACCTGCTTTGTACTCGGACCCGACTACACCTCTGAAGCACTCCCTCCACTCCCTTGATGTTCGTCGGGCCTTGGCTTTCTACACTCACCGGACTGCACCCTTCCGTCAGACACCCCACCGGTTCATGTGCTACGGTGGGTGTCGAAAAGGCCACAAGGTGTCCACCCAGAGGTTTTCCAAATGGGTGGCCCAGACCATTCTGCTGGCGTACGAACTGGCCAAGCAGCCTCGGTCAGCTTTGTGGCATGCTCATTCCACCAGAGCCGTGGCTTCTTCAGCAGGTCTCCTTCGAGGAGTGGACCTGCAAGAACTGTGCCGTGTGGTGACCTGGTCTCAACCCTCGACCTTTGTGCACCACTACAGACTGGACTGCCATTCCCGGCGAGACGCCCGTTTTGGACGTGCGGTGTTGTCTTCCGTTCTGTAGGACCTGACCCACTGTCCACTGGTAAGCTACAAAATCTCCTAGTGTGTGAGACACAGAGACCACGAAGAAGAAGAACAGGTTGCTTACCTGTAGCTGTGGTTCTTCGAGTGGTCCTCTGTGCCCTCACACAAACCCGCCCAGCCGTCCCCTCTTTCAGGTCCTGCACTGGCGGACTCTAGAACTTAGGAGAGACCATTGGCTTGGCGAGCTGAGCATGCTCAGTACGGGCATGGGGGAGGGGTTCCCGCCAAGCTGCTAAGCTCTAGAATCTTCCGAACGTTACCACGCATGCGCGAAAACTCCTAGTGTGTGAGGGCATAGATGACCACTCGAAGAACCACAGTTACAGGTAAGCAACCTGTTCTTCCCTCTTTACCCGCTTGGTCCATGAGGAAGAGAACATAATGGCGCCATGTCCTCCCTCTGCAGCGCAGCCAGGCTTTTTCCATTGCTGCTCGACATAAGGAAGTGTCACCAATGCGCTTCCATAACTTCCACATGGCCAGAAGTGACGGGAGCACAGCGTGATCGCAGACGCGAAATGGATTTTTTCTGTTTTGTGAAAACTGCGCAAGCGCAACACTCCGCAACAGGATGGCAGCGGGACGGCGACAACATCATGTGCAAATGTGACCTGCTGACCACTGCCATCCTGTGGCGGAAACAAGACAGCGACGTTGTGCAGAAAGGGCCTAAGAAAATCCTATGAAATTCATAGGTCATAGTTGACAGATGATTTGAAAGCACATATGCACATACATTGAACCCTTTGTTTGCTTGAAGTTCTTCCCTGTAAATGCTCCTGCTGACACTCAGTTGAGCTCTAAGGCTGGCTTGGGGAGGGAGAAAATTGGAAACAGCCGGGTGTACAAAGGATTAAAATCCCCTTCCTTTGGTCTTCTGATTTCCCCCAACAGATGTCATCCTACACCATGGGTGTAGGGGAAGGTCATCCAGATGGCAACTCCTGTCACCCTCATCATTGGCTAGCCTGGCAAGGGAGGATGGGAGTTGCAGTGGTACAACATCTGAAAGGCCGCATGGTTTCCAGTCTTGCTCTACATGCTTATTAACCTTGTAAGGCAGGGGATTTGAGAACAAACATTTGCTGAGGCAAGGCATGGTTAAACTTTCACTCAAAGACATGTTTTTTGCTCAGTTAGAGCTATAGTTTATATAAAATTCACTATATTAGTTTTATTATAGCTTTGCTTACCATATATTTACACTATTATATATTAGTAATTTAGAGGAAATTTATTGATATTTTAGCTTATAACCATCAGCTGAGAGTTTGGAAGTCAGTCTTAACCCTTGCAATGTTGTGTGGCTTTAGTTGTCTAGTGTTTAGTGCAGTTAGAAAGAAAGAAGGAAGAAAGGAAAGAAAGAGAGAGGGAAGGAAAGAAGGAAGGAAGGAAGGAAGGAAGGAAGGAAGGAAGGAAGGAAGGAAGGAAGGAAGGAAAGAAAGAAAGAAAGAAAGAAAGAAAGAAAGAAAGAAAGAAAGAAAGAAAGAAAGAAAGAAAGAAAGAAAGAAAGAAAGAAAGAGCGAACCATGGTGACTGAATAAAGCTGCAGTCTTTACTGGCAATGCGAATTCTATTTTATGGCACTACGGTGGTAATTCATAGTTATATCATGTCTCTATTCTTCCACCTTCTGTTCCCAGAATGCTTTGTGTGGACCCTGCGGCTATGAGCGTCATTGTCCATCTGGATCTGTTGAGCTGGTAAGCTTGATATAAAGGCTGCTTATTATATGATTCATCAGTGTAGCTATCTAGTCTGAGGGCTAACAAGAGGACAAGATTAATTTCTTTAGAGGATTTTTCCATATCACAGCCATATCACAGTAAATAAGTGTGAGGTGTTAATGTGCATTCTTGGCCACTTTTGAAAGTATACAGATATGTGTACATATGTAACCCTCTCAGATATCCCATATTGTGGAATGAGGGTGGGATTAAGATCATGCCATAAGAACAATGCCCTTTATACCAGGAGAAATTAACCATAGATGACAGAATAAGGTTGAGACAGAAAACTGTTAGAAAAACAGAGCACAGCAAAGATCCAGCAGCATATTCATTACCTTTTTCCTGCCTTTTGGGACATGATTAGTTCTATAGAATTAGGAGAGGTGGAAATGAGAGGGATTACTTGTGCTAAATAAGGAGATATGGGAGGGTTTGAGGTATTTAGCAAAATCCATGTGAGACTTAAGCCATTTCCACACTACACTGTTATAGTGCCATTGTTCCATTTTCAACATCCTGTGGAATCCTGGGGTTTGCACTTTATGGAAGAGCATTTAGAATTCTCAGCCAGAGAGCTCTTTGGCCTCAGTAAACTCCAAACCCCAAAGCTCCACAGAATGTTGAAAATGGAATAATACCACTATGACAGTGTAGTGTGGAAATGGCCCTAGGATTTATATATGCAGTGCGTCACCAATGCAATATTGATTCAATAGAACTAATCTAGCTGAGATTGTACTATAGAACTCCCATGGGGATAGTACAGCTGGGTGAGTGGAATTAGATCTGTAAATGGTAGATGACAAAGTCTACTACTTTCCCACTGCAAATTGCCTCTTCCTCGTATTGATTTACAGATTCCAAAGAGGATGACAAAAATAGCCTTGTTTTTGTTTTTTGTTTTTTCCTCATAGGGGGAGAGCCAGAGTTGTTTGTATTTTGGAGGTCCAGTGTACATCAATCCGTTGTATCCTCATTTTGAAAGGAGCTCTTACCCAATGCAGCCTTCTCAAAGGAGGTTCTCATCTGTTGGACTTCAGAGACACAGATGGAAGCCGCTGAAACAGTCTCTGATAAAGGGATGCAAGAGAACATGTTTTGCCACCAAGTGGGTACCCCAGTGCTGTGCAAACCACTATGGAAAAAATTGCCATGGTAAGGGATCACTTTCATAGCTTTGTACAGAAGTTAGTGTCACTTAGGTTTTACGTCTTCTTGACCTCACTGTGATGGCTGTGATGGTTGTAGCCAATAAAAATAGCATACTTCTATGCTTTACAGGATGAAGCAGTGTCCAGCTGAGAGCTCATTTCAGAGTTCTATATCAAAGGAATCAGAGCTTGGAAAAGTTACATTTTTGAACTATAACTCCCAGAATCTCCTAGCCAGCATCACAGTACCTTTTCTGGTTTGAGGATTCTGAAAACTATAATCCAAAAAAGAAACTTTACCCAACTTAACAATTCAAAAATAAGAGTAGGTTCTGATGTTCCTTTGCAGCCTGTGTGGTTATGTGGTATTCTGTCTTCATTCTTTACAGACTGCTTGCAGAAGGTTTCTTCCTTCCTTCCTTCCTTCCTTCCTTCCTTCCTTCCTTCCTTCCTTCCTTCCTTCCTTCCTTTCTTTCCTTCTTTCTTTCTTTTCAGTACTAAAAGTACATCAAGTACATACAACCAATCTAACAACCAGGGATTAAATATACAAATTCCACATACATATGCTTCATACTTAACTTCCCCCGCTCCAGGCATCCTATTATCTATCTATATATATTTATACAATATGAAGATCTCTTCCTTTTAAATAATATAGTCATCATGATTTTATTTTTTCATGTAAGTAGGTTTTTTTTTATGTTATATGCACTGCTTGCAGATGTTGAAAAAGTTCTTTTATTCACAATCCTTCCATGATATTTGTGTGGTTTGAATTGTCTCCTCCTCCTCCTCCTCCTCCTCCTCCTCCTCCTCTTTCTTCTTTTTTCCTCTTGTATTAGTGAAGTTGACGTTCCCCTTAGCCATGACCGTGGCAATTTCTGGTAGATTTTTCCAATTGCTACCTGGCTAACCACACATTAATGCTGAATTGCCTTGAGTCAGTTAAACAAACAACTAGTACTAGCATTCGTTTGCAAGCCAGTCAAGCTCACAAAGGATACAATTTATTTTTTTTCGGTGCTGCATGCATATGTCTGGAGGACATATGCTCAGATGTAAGCCTCAACTGAAGAGAGCTTGGCTTTATTGTCCATTTGCTTTCATCAAACAGGGAAAGTAAACAAGGAGTAAAGTTCCTTTGGGTGTCTCTTAGAGAGCTGAATCTTGAAGCTGGATCTCAGAGAGCCAGCTTTGTCCCCCCCTCCCCCCATTGCTTATCTGTGTGGAAAGAGACAAGGGAGTGAAGTGGATTTCTTAGTCAAAGCAGCAGATGGACGCTCCAGATGGCACCTCTGCCAACATGGCATGTTTTCAGGCTGCAGCCATGCCCTCCACAGGTGTCAGTGGGGAAGGGATCTGACCCCATAACCCATACCAGCTCTTCACTTCTGCCTTAGTGTGTGTTATTCCAGCTAGAGCATCAGATGAGATGGCTCAGGTCAAGCCCTGCACACACATGTTTTACTTTGTCCAGCATTTCTTGAAATTGATGATTAGAAATTTATAAGGAATTATTGAAAAGCTGAGATCTTTCCACTGTTTGGAGATGTAAGCATAGCTAGAAATGTCAGGTCTCCCTAGATTCATTTTATAACTATTTGGTACCTTTTCCCATGTAGCAGTGATACTAGATGATGCAATTATTAGCAGATGATGGAACTATGTAACGATCATTATGAAAAAATTCTTAGTGCCTGAAACAATTCTTAGTCACCTTAGAACAATTGATGGTCACATACCCTCGCATATTGCAGCTTTAGCATCTAAAGATAATGACATTAGGAGAGCAATTGAGAAGTGAGTAAACTGGAAGAAGATCTGCTTCAATCCACCACCCTAGGAGACATGTTCTGCTATGACTGTAAAACGAAGACAGAAAATGTAACTAATTAACTAATTAGGCTGTTGGACTACAGCTCTTCAAGCCAGGGTTCGAATCCTCCCCTCAGCTATGGAAACCAACTGGGGGACCCTGGGCAAGTCACACTCTCTCAGCCTCAGAGGAAGGCAAAGGTAAATCCTCTCTGAACAAATCTTGCCAAGAAAACACCATGATAGGGTCACCTTAGCGTCACCATAAATGACTTGAAGGCATCCAACAACAACCTCTTAAAGAGTCTGTCCACCGTATTTGTTCTTCAATACTTGACAAGTCTTCTATTAAAAATAAGTAGGCATCCTTCAGAATATGTTTGATTGGCTGACTTTCTATGGCTTTGCCTTTTCAGTGTGTCCTGGAGGGCTTGAGGCCCCATGCAGTAATCGTGGTACATGTGACGATGGGCACGGAGGCTCTGGGCAGTGCAACTGCAGTGCAGCTTTCATTGGGACAGCTTGTGAGCACTGCTCCCCAGGCCGCTATGGGCCAGAGTGCAAAGGTATGCTTCTGTTGTCAAGAATGCATGAAACCCATAGCTTGGATCTACCAGCTCCAGTCTGACCACAAGAGTTCCAAGTTAATTTACTTGCCATGAGGAAAGTGGACATATGCAGTATCTCGCAAACTTATATCTCATATATAGTATTTTGTCCTGCTTCAGGTGTACATGAATGTATATTTTTTAAAAATACACAAGTAGCTTTCTTTGCTATCATATTTGATAGTGGCTTTCTCTTTCTCCCCTAGATGTATAATGAGAAACTACTCTCTGGATTCAACATCCATATTTAATTGGAAAAAAGATGGTTTATTTCATTAGAGATCCTCACAAAGCCATCAGTAACATTTATAGTAATTGAGTATTTTGAATTTTTTTTAAAGATACCTTATAAAAATTTGCTGAAACTAAACTTTAGCCTACATGCAACATGTCTAGCATCCTATGTAGGAATTGCGATACACAGTTGTCAGCATCCTCTTAAGAAGACTGAGATGATGCTGGATCCTTTCTTCCTTTTCCAGAGTGCAATTGCACGGAGAATGGGATATGCAATGAAGGGCTCCATGGAGATGGCTTCTGCTTCTGTGCTGCTGGATGGACAGGAGAACACTGTGAAATGGAACTAGGTAAAAGCCCATGGTTTTTATCATACAGAGTGACTTGTTTCAAAACATCCTAAGTGTTTCCCTAATTTTTGTAATTTTCTCATCTGTTTGTTGTCTCTAAGATTTAGCAAGTAGCATTTCGAAAGTTACTATTATTATTATCATTTATTTATATAGCACCATCACTGTACATGGCACTTTAGAAGTAAAAGACCAACCAAAAAAACAAACAAACCCCTAGTTCCCTGCCCTACGACTTACAATCTAATTGACACCAAAGGAAAAGGGGATGGTAGTGTGGGAAGGGATTATGTCCAGCAGAGACTGCCTCTTCTTCTCTCCCTCTGCAGCAAGGACAGTGGCAGTTGCGATAGATGGAGAGCCTTTCGTCTGCTTCTGGGCCTAGGCATGGCAAAGTTGTACCTGGCTCATCTTCTCTCCCTCCAAGGCCATAGTTTATAAAATATAAAATATGTAAAAATAATGCAAAGGCAAAAACTGAGCACACCATAGGCAACTCTGTCTCTTGTATTTATATTCAGCACTTCAAAGTGGTTTACTTTTAGGATCTTATACACCAAGGTCTTAATTATATGAAATTCTGCTTCCATGGTCTTTAGGTATGCCATATAGGGAGCCCTCTTCTCTGCGCTTGTTACACATATAGGTCAGTCTGGAGAATAGGAGGCCTTCCAAATTTCCTATCTAGCCTTTTTCTCATGTAGTCGAGGACATGACCCCCACCCACCCATCCACGATATCAAATTTGTAAAGTTCTTATTAAAAAGTTAAAAGAATAAACAGAAAAATTCTCAGATCTGTATATCAGTTCAGGAATGCGATATTTGAGTGAGAAGACAGCAGAAGGCTAATACTAGTATGACTGAAAATAAACAACTATGGAGATTTGGCACACTGAAAATGTCTCCAAGTAACCCCCTTTATCCTTCTATTTCCTCAAGTGATATGCCTGGTATTTTTTTACAGGAATTCTGTTTCTTCTTCTTCTTTTTTCCTTGTTATATAGCATATTTAAGATAAGTTCCAATTTGGTCCTGAGGGGCAAGTTACCTACCTCAAGTGAGAAACTGGACCTCAGTCTCCAATATTCAAAACCAACACACTGGCCGCTGTGCCCCACTAGCCCAGTGGTGGTTAGATAAGTGAGCCCTGACATATTAAAACTGGACAAGAGATTATGAGGGGTTTTTTTTAAATCCTAACAGTTCAAGTTGATGGCTTATTTTATGAAAGAGGAGCGCATTTCCTTGAAATGAAATGTTTTACTCTCCATTGCAATTAACATAGAATACTGCAAGCAAAAGTATGAACTGTGCTGTGTTGAGTCAGGCTCAGCAGGTAAAGGTGGTGTTTGTTATAGGTAACTTAAAACTTTTACCCCCACAAGAAATTTTAGCAGATAGGATCATTTTCCAAATGTTTTTCTTACTGGTTTTCCTCATCACCATAACCCCTGGCATAGGATTTTTCCCATCATCATAACCCCTGACATAAATACCCTAAAGGCACCAGATCTCCTCTGATCTTGGAAAGCTAAGCAGGGTCATCTCTGATTAGTACTTGACTGAGAGACCGTCAACAAATGCCAGGTGCTGTAGGCTATATTTCAGAGGAAGAAACTGGCAAAACTTCCTCTGAGTATTCCTTGCCTAAGAAAACACTGTGAAATTCATGGGGGCACCATAAGTCAACGGGTTTACATATTTCTTCCTGCCCAGTTTCACAGATGACTTTTGCTTTGGTTTTTATTTATTTTTAAGACAGACTTGACTTGAAGGCACATCCACACGCACATTTGTCTGACTGATAGAATTGAGTTGCCTGATTTCCCTGACTTGCTTTATGTCTAGCTGCGATGCCTCAGTGTTCTCCGGCCTGTCATCCTAATGCCGTCTGTCGAGCTAATAATACCTGTGAATGCAAGTTGTACTACGAGGGAGATGGAATGACGTGCACAGGTATGACCAGAATAACAGGAGATGATTCCAACATTTAAAGCTGTGTTTAATCGTTAGGGTTCTTGCCATGTTGGGATAGTTTTGAGAGGCGTTTGTTAATGATAACATCACTAAAAATGAGGCAGAGAGTGGTGTCATCAGGCTCCTTACATACCATGTTGCTTAGTTTCATTAGCAGCACATGACTATTCTGTTCTAAGCATGTGCATTTAAAAAAAAATAAACATTTGTGTTCATCAAGGTGGCCTGGTCATTACAAAGAGAGGCTGACTTGTATGTCACGGCTTTCCTCTAAGGAAGTGCTGGGAGGTAGCTAAGGATTACCAGTATAGAATTGTTAGAGTCCTCTCAAATCTTCCTGTGGGGAAGAGAATATGAAATGTAAAGCAGTTTGTCATGAGGTGTGTGACCTTATAATCTCATTCTTTGATGGAGCTCCTCAGTGAGACAAATTATCCAGATTAACAGAAGGAGAATTGCTATGGGGAATGATTTCTGAAATTTACGCTGGAGTCTAAGGCCATTTCCGCACTAGACTGTTATAGCGCTATGATTCCACTTTCAACATCCTATGGAATCCTGGAGTTTGCAGTTTCGGGAGGGGCCAGGTGGCCCCTCCCTAAACTGCAAACCTAAGGATTCTATAGGATGTTGAAAGTGGAAGCATAGCGCTATAACAGTCTAGTGCGGAAATGGCCTAAATTTCAAACACCTGCCTTTGGTGATTGCAACCATAAACAGTCCACTGGCTGTGTTTACATATTTCTTCCTGCCCAGTTTCACGGATGACTTTTGCTTTGGTTTTTATTTATTTTTAAGACAGAGACCTTGTTTGTCCTAAACAGAAAATGTAAAAGTTCTTTTACCCACTTGTTACTGTTTGGGCCACTTCAAAAGGTATTTGTATTTATTAGATTTTGCATCTTTGTCTCTTCCAAACAGAGATGCTCACATGATCGCCCCTATTGACTTTTAGTCTGTTTTATGGAGTTCCGCTATATCTGATATATTTTCCAGAACATTTTATCATGTTCCAAGATGAGTGAAAGTAGATTATTTTTCTGTTTTCTCTCTTTGCAGCTAAAAAAAAAAAAAACCCAAAAGATTAAAGAAATAAGCTGTCCTCTATAAAATGCATCTTAATTAAAAGGCATCTTTTTTTTAATGGGAGGGGTGTTTATCACATTTATGGTTTTTTTTAAAAAAAAAATCCATCTATAATATTTTTGGTGACATTCCAAAATCTGGATATCCTGTTGGAATTTAATTATTGGGAAGCAACAGGATGGTAGACTCTCAAAAGACTTATCACTGAAGGGAGGCGAGAGATTCTCTTTTTTCTGCTTCTGAAGCAGTTTAAATAGCATCAGATGGCCCTTATTCCCCAAGTGACAGGTGCCAAGCCAAGAGGTGACACTTTACTGAAACATCTTTCCTGCTATAGCGATTGACCAGTGTGGGAAGGACAACAGTGGCTGCAGTGACCATGCCAACTGCACGCAGATTGGAATTGACGTTTCATGCAGCTGCTTATCAGACTATGAGGGGGATGGCTATGTCTGCAACCCTATTGACAAGTGTGCAGATGGAAACAATGGAGACTGCAGTGAGCATGCCACCTGTATCAGCACGGGTCCCGTAAGTATGCCTCTGCCTACTTCCTGCTGCACAAAGGACATCAACAGTGGAGACCGTATTGGAGTGAAAACTAGATTATGGCTGAAGAAACATTGGGCTACCTCACAAAACTCTTATGGATCCATGTCAGCCCACTGGACAGCCTCATCATGGTGGCCTTTTGTAGAAGTCCCCTACCCATGGGATGAGATAGTAGGGAGGTGATACAGTAAGAGGATTTCCTCTTAATTGTTATGTGTCAATCCTTAATGTGCTCTCCATATGACAATATTTAGCAGCACCATAGTAGTCTGGAGCTATATATAACTGCATTTTTCTAAATACACAGCTTAGAATGACAACTCACATTCTGTATTTTGCCAAAACTAGCAGTTTGTCTCCTTCAAAACTTCAAGTAAAAGAAAGTGTGGCAAACAGCAGGGGAGGAGATCCTTCACTGGCCAATCACAATCCCTCCCTTGTGCCGCATGTGGGCCTCCCCAGCATCTCTTTTTTAGCAAGGAAAAGGAAGGACACTGAGTACTTGGGTTATTTCAGATTCAACAATCATTCTATTTTGAGGAGAGCAAGGAAGCTATCACTGGTCTATAACCTTCTGAAAAAGATCACAAATAGGCCCCGAGCCCATGGGAATGTTTGTACAATGCAAAACACGAACATTTTTTTCTCGGTGTTATCTTCATATATTTGAAAACATAGTTATATTTAATCATCTAATGGGAGTAAGAACTCTGTCACTCTCTCTCCATGTAAAGCAGGGGTGGGAATCATGTGGCCCTCCAGATGTTGCCTGAATGCTGCTCCCAACAACCTTGGTCACCATACCCAACGATGAGGAATGCTGAGAATTGCAGTCCAACAATGTCTGGCCGTCTACATGATTCTCATTCCTGATGTAAAGGTCTCAAGAGATTTAGTTGCTTGTGGTGCATTCTTTGTGCTTCATGCTGGGTCATTTTTTGAATGGTGGTGTTTGACTTCTGCGTCTTTTTTTTTTTAAGCTTACAGCCTTTTCTGTCTTTGGCATGATGCATATGTTCTTTGGCCTTGCAGAATTCCCGGCGGTGTGAGTGCAAACCAGGTTATGTTGGCAATGGAATCCAGTGCTTAGAGGAAGCCATTCTTCCTATAGATCGTTGCTTGGAAGAGAATGGGCAGTGCCACTCCGAAGCTATTTGTACTGACCTGCATTTCCATGGTACAAGCAATGGCTCCTGTCGTGTAACTTTCAAGGATTCCAAAGGGACAGTCTTTGTTTCAGGAACTGCCCTAGCATTAAGTGAAGTGAGGCAGCCACCTCAGATAACAAAGAGCACAGCAAAGAACAATTTATTTTGTCTGGCCCATGATATGGTGCATATGATTTGAGAAAGGTGGTGGAGGGGGTGCCATTTTCTGTTTTGTCTCAGGAAGAAAAATGCTTTGGACTTGCCCTGTTTTATGCCATACTTTCTCCTACAGTATGGGTACAGGGGGTGGAGGGTACTACTTACTATTGGACAGGGGTTTTCTGGTTGGTGTGAGGAAGACTCCACACAGTCATTTCTAAGGTGATATGCCCACACAGCATTGAGCAGAGATCTGGAAACCAAGCCCTATGAGCAATAAGTTAGGAAGCTGAGTATGTTTAGCTTAGAGAAGAAAAGACAGACGAGACATGACAGCCATCTTTAAATATCTAAAGGGCTGTTATGTAAAGGGTGGAACGATCTTGTTTTCTGCTAGTCTGGAAATCAATTGATTTAAATTACAAGAAAAGAGATTCCACCTTCATTACTGTAATAGCTGTTCAGCAGTGGAATAGATTGCCTGACAGGTCAGAGATGGACTCTCTTTCTCTGAAAGACTTTAAACAGAGGTTGGATGGGCATCTTTCAGAAGCACTTTAGTTGTGTATTACTGCATGGCACAGGGTTGGACAAGATGGCCCTTGAGGTCCCTTACAACTCTATGATTCTCTGATTCCATGAGTAGTGTTACAGACCGGTGATTGTGCCAGTCTACCCTACCTGGGAATGAAAGAGTGCTCAAGACTGAGATGACAGAAGTGAGAAATTTGGAGTGAATGTGGGATGGAGGGACCCATCCTCCCCAAAATTCCCCACTTATCTCTGCCACCTCAGCCTCAAGTGCTCTTTCATTCCTGAGTGGGACAGACTGGCACCTGCCCACAATCACCATTCTGTTAAACCAGTGTTATATACTGCATGGGCACATTGCCTGAAAATTAACCAGACTGTGTGGATTGCTCGTCTGCACCAACCCAGAATGGACTTTCACAGTAAGTATCTGATGTTCTAGCTCCTACATCTGTAATAGGTAGAGATATGTGGTCTCTACCTATGCCAGTATAAGATGTAGAGTCCCTTCTGGGCTGGTATAGAGAAGAAATCCACACTGAGATATGTGATGGGAGACAGTGGTTTGAGTGTTGGACTATGACCTTGGAGACTGGAGTTTGGTTCCCCACTTAGCCATGAAAACCTAGTGGAAAGCCATGGAAACCTTGGGCACGTCACACATTCTCAGACCCAGAAAACCCATGATAGGTTTGCCTTAGAGTCACCGTAAGTTAGAAATGACTTTACAACAGGAGATGGTACTAGAGACAGACATATTCTAGCCAAAGGTTCCTCCTTGACTTTAGTAATTTTCCAGACTGACAGGCTTTCTTCCTTTGCTCCTCCCAGACTTTATTGTTGGAACTTTTTTGCCTATTGGAATTCATTCCTTTTCTTCATCCATTATATCAGAGGTTAACTGCCCAATGTTTCTTTAAACCTATTCCTTTGGCTTCTTTTCCCTCTGTCACTTCTCTCTCTGTCACAACACATAACATTTTACAGTTGTTTTTTTTAAATCGGCTCTGCAGTCAAAATAAACACTGCAAATCAGTTAACATTTGTAGATGGGTCCCAGTGGGCTTAAGATGTTTTGAATAGCAGAATGAACTTACAGATGAGTGAGGATGGGAGATGTCAGCTCAAGAGGGCCAAATAATTTTCCTGCACTGAGGGACCCATAATTATTTGTGTCACACATGCCAAGCTGCCTTTTATCTCCAAATCTGACTCACACCTGCAAAATGAAATGAGGACCAGAATGACCCAGTATTGTTATCTCATTCTCCAGACAAAACCGTTGGTGTCTTCCATCTGCAGTCTCCTAAAAGAAAATACAGCTTCACATACCAAGAGGCTGAAGCTAGCTGTGCAGCTGAGGGAGCTACCGTGGCCACTCTTCAACAGCTGTCGGCTGCACAGCAGGTAACCAGGCAGGCAGGGGCTTGCCTTTTGCAGCTTTAAAATTATCTTCTGGAAAACCGTGGGCAATGGCTGTGCTGTCTGTGGAATTTTTAGAGTTATAATTGAAAAAAATAGTTGATCTGAGAAGTTTGGCAATTTTTCCATCAAACTTCTTTTCTGTCTTTGTCTTTTTGCTAAGAAACACAGGGTTTATGTTTCCTTGGCTTTTGGCTCATTAAGGAAGCATTAAATATACCTTTTGGGTGAGACCAGCCCCTCTGGTGGCCTGTTGCCTCATTATGAGGACCCAAATGTAAGACCATTTCAAAATGTGACTCTAAAGCCATTTCTGCACTAGACTGTTATAGCGCTATGATTCCACTTTCAACGTCCTATCGAATCCTGGGGTTTGCAGTTCCCGGAACTGCTAACCCCAGGATTCCATAGGACGTTGAAAGTGGAATCATAGCGCTATAACAGTCTAGTGCGGAAACGCGCTAAGAGTGTTGGTCTGTTTTGAATAAGTCTGCATGTAAGAGCAATGGAGTTTGTTTCTACATGGTGTCTGGCACATGAGTGATGGCACTCTGTGGATGACATGCAAATGAAATGAAATACTCCCCCCTCCAGGCTAAACAGCACATAACAGCTTAATTGATATGCACATGCAATGGCAAGATGGATTGTGATTAAATAAATTGTTTAAGCTATAGGCAGACTGAAATATAGGAGATTAACCAAAGCCTCCTTCCCTCCCTCTCTCCCTCCCTGCCCCTTCTTCCCTCTCTCCCTTTAGATGGGTTTCCATCTGTGCATAGTAGGTTGGCTTTATAACAGAACTGCAGGTTACCCAACAGTGTACCCAAGTAAGAAGTGTGGCGGGAAACACGTGGGGATTGTGAATTACGGTTTTCGAAATAATGCCAGCGAGACATGGGATGCCTACTGCTATAGAGCTCAAGGTGAGGAACTTACATATGAGTTAAATAGCAATCGTCCAGTGAGTATGAGTGAGAAGTGATACGCCCGTTTCTGCAAGATGAGAATGTTTAATATAGTAATCCAGCATTCAGACAGAGGTGGAACAGAAGAATGAAACTACGCAAGAGGCTCATTTTTTGAATTCCATTCCATTGATGCTTTCCTAGGGCGACCCCTCCCAACAGAATACTACACGTCTTGTGTGTCTCACATCCACATATTGCTGCATCTAACTCTTGTTGTGGTTTCCCATGCCAGATGTGCGCTGTAGCTGTAGAGATGGGTTTATTGGAGATGGCTATATTTGCACCGGGAACCTTTTGGCAGTGCTGGACCAGTATGCAAACTTCTCACTCTACTATTCTGTAAGTGGTAATTTCATGTTCATGCCTTGATAGCAAGGATGGGCAACACCTGTAGTCTAGTCACTTTGCATGTCTGGGACTCTAGAATGTGTAAGACCTAGAAGACGGCTAGTGAACTGTAGAAGGTGATACCTTTTATGGGCTAACCACCGTAGACATTGGTGCCATCCAAGCCCAGTGCAAATACAACTGTGTATTTATTTTTATTTAGTAAAATATTTATATCCTGCTTCCTATCCTATTATAAGACCAATCTGACAAATTTAAAAGAGTAAATATCAAAAATAATTTTAAAAGGCTAATAAAGCTTAAACAATTTAATGAGTTAAAATGCATCCAAGGGTTTCTGTGAAACCAATGGGGCTCGAAAGGTTTAGTGAATGGCCATGTTTTCACTTGATGTTGGAATGACAGCCATGTTGGCACCCTTTGGCCTCCAAAAGGAGGGAGCTCCATGGCTGGAGTGCCGAAGCAGAGAATACCCTCTCATGTGTCCTCCCACAGCATATTTCCTTGACAGGGGGTACAGAGGGGAGAGTCTTTCTTCCACTTCCTCTTCTCCCTGTGTCCCTCAGCTGCTCCAGAGAGCTGGGGAAACCCTGTGGAGCAGATTACAAGGGCACGTGGGGGAGGGGGCCGCAGTAGGAAGAGGATCGCTCCCTCTCACTTACCCTGGCAGAAGCTCTTACATGGCTAGCAGCCTTTTTGTCCCTGTTGGCAAGGGAACTATAAAGGTTTTGGAAGAAAAAAGTATGTGTTTGTTTTGCCTTTTAGAAACCACTTATATAGTACTCATGCTGAGAGGTCTAATTTCAGCATGGTGTAGTGGTTTGAGTGTTAGACTATGACTTGGACCAGGGTTTGATTCTCCACTCAGCCATGGAAACCCACTGAGTGACCTTGAACATGTCTCACATTCTCAGCCCCATGATAGGTTTGCCTTAGAGCTGCCTTAAGTCCAAAATGACTTGAAGGCACACAACCACAATGACAACAACAATTTCAAGTTGGATACACCCATACATTTAGGCCAGAGTTGGGGAACTGTAGATGATGCATGAAGAATTTTTCTCCACATCACATCACTTCTAGTCTCATTTTGGCTAATGTTTGGATTTTTTTTCATTTTCAAAAGGTTTGGGGGCTGGGATGGTAAAAATGTCTGAAAAAAATAATAATTGGGGGGCTGGGGGGACTTTAGGGGTTACACTTTGGGGTCTGGAGGGCCACATGCAGCTTCTATGCTCCACTGACCATGAGGTTACTTTCTCTGTTTCAGATGGTACTGGATTATGCCAATTCCACCCAGGATGGAGCAGAATTTTTTGATTACCTATCCTCAGACACCACTTACAAAACCCTTTTTGTACCCCTGAACTCTGGCTTCAGGGACAATACAGTAAGAACTGCAGAACAGACAATGAGCTGTAATGTTTCTCCATCTCATCCTTACACCAGTTTAATTTGGGGTTTATTAATTATATGTTTTATAACTAATAATCATTATTATACAAAATAAGAAGTCTTCAAAGATGAGTTCATCAGTCTGGACATCTGACATTCTCACCAAAAAACACTCAGAAAGAGAATCTGATTCTATTAAGGAGAATGAAATCTAGAAGAACTATAAAGGTTTTAATATGTATTACCTTTTCTCATAGAAACTTGGGAATTATAGTTCTGAAAGGGAGTCGGGATCTGTAGTAGCAGCAGCTGTGAATTCTCAGCACTTTTGCTGAGGATCTTCAGGGGAAGTCATGATAGTCAAAACTGTGTATCAGACATTTTGTGTGTGTTGCTTGTTAAGTCCAAAGAGGGCTTTCATCTTTAGGGGAGATCCCGTTATATTCCAATCCCAAGGAAAGCCTGTGACATCAGTTAAGTATACAGTCCCTCTTTGTGCATCAGTTAAATATTAGTGATAGATTTGCCACAGAGTAGCTTTGATGAGGATCACCAGACACAAACCTACTTGAGTTCTGATGCTTTTGCCAAAGACATGTACTTAAAATAGTCTTCTGCCTTTGAAAGCAGACCTTTTGATATGACTGTGGAAAGAATTTTCAAGGTGGGGTTGAGAAATACAAGGGGGGCTGTGTGTGCGTGTGTGTGTTTAGTTTCAGATTGTGATTCGAACTGACTGCTAAGGAAAGGCAATGGAAAAGAGACAAGGAACTGATATCCCAAGCCACACAGTATGCTAGTACAAGGAGGCACTCACTGTAGTGCTAGGAGTGTCCAAACAGTGAGAAGAACATGTAGGCAGCTTTATGCTTGGCTTCATTCAAGTCAAAAGCCACACACTCAGCAAGTGGATACAGAATTTAACTGCCCTTGCATGACTTTCCACTCACTCCATCAATAAACCATTTGTTTGCCAAGCATATGGCCCTTTCCTTTATCAAGGTTATCTTTGCAGTAGCGTGGTGTAATGTTTCCCCATTTGGCTATGGAAACCCACTGGGTGACCTTGAGCAAATCTCATTCCCTCGGCCTCAAAGGAAGGAAATGGCAAACTCACTTTGAACTTATCTTGCTGAGGAAACTCCCATGATACGTTTGCCTTGGGACTGCAGAAAGTCAGAAATCACCTGAAGGCACATAACAACAAACCAACAATCTCAATATTCACATTGAGATTGCCCCATTTTTTTCTGTAGGTTAGACTTTATTCTTTTAATCTACCATGTGAGCTAATGGCTACAACTCCACAAGCCACTGATCCTATGAATGCCAATAACAGAATTCTATAGAAAAATCATGTTCAGTCCCTAAAAATATTTCTGCCCCAATTAGGAATGCACAGGTTGAAATTGTAATTTGTTTTGTGGCACATATGGCTGAATGGATGGATGGAACGCAGTTGGTTATATTTTTTTCCCCCTATCCCTTTTCCTGAACCATAAAATAACTTTGGAACAGAAACCTCTGTTTGTTTTACCAGTCTTTAACACTGAATGACTTGAAGCTTCACGTGTCTGTCAGTGATGTGTTCCTCTGGAGTGTCAATCTCACAGCTGGCACCATTATACCTTCCCAAGCAGGATTTAACCTTTCCATCACAGACTCTGTGAATAACACCCAATTCCCTGTAAGTATCAACAGATAATGGGACAGAAGGTCTTTTACTTTTATCCAGGCAGTCCTTGGCACTGTCGCCTGTCCTGCAGTAAATTTGCTTCATGATTTTTATACTCTCTGGGTTGTAGTTCGTTTTTATTAACGATGATTGCAACTGTTGTTGTTTTCACTGTTGCTGCTTCAGGATTCTAAGATGATAAACAATACAGTGATAGTTGAATGGGATATTCTGGCTTCCAATGGGATTATTCACGCTATTGAGACACCTTTGATGGTACCTCTTCAACCTCAGCTGCCTGAGCAGGTTTGTCACCGATACATTTCTTCTCAGAAGGGCCCAGCTTGAAAGTAATGCAGATTTACAGCATATAGTTTGCACTGAGTGGTCTGTGAGAAGGATGGTGCTTTGCAAATAAATTATTAATAATTATCAATAATCATCAATAATCAATGTCGATCCTATCTATGAAACACACTGGGCAGCATCCAGAGAAGTGAATGGAACTCTTTATGTGCAATGAATCTGTTCCCTCTTTCCCACTGCAGCCCTCTATGCTCATCAAACCACTCCTGAGGGTAAGGAGCCCCTTTAGGGGTGTGGGATGGCACCTGGGAAGCAGGAAGCTGGAAGAATTAGGAGTCTGGGGCAGGCCACCTTGCCTGAATAAAAGTATCTTTCCATCAGTGCAAAACACAGCTGGGTCCAGTGCTGTGTGGGGAAGTACAAAATAATAAGGAAATAATCCAGGATGACAATATAGTCACAGCCTAGTTGATGTTCTGTCCACTGGGTTGCTTTTGTTTTGTTTTGTTTGTTTGTTTGTTGTTGAGATAGAAACAGAGAGCAGATGGGAATGGGGAAGATCAAGAAAGGAACAAGATAGGACCAGTTAGAATAGAGACAGCATTAGTCATAGAAATGGATAAGATTTTAAAATAGAATCAGAGGGAATTGAGATTTAGTTTTACAGGAGCTATTAGCCTCCCAAAGTTGAGTAAAACACTCAGGGAAAAATTGCTACTTAATTCTTACGGTGAAATATTTATGAGATTAAGTATATGCTAGACATTTAGCCTGTCTATCAGTCAATAAGCCTTTGTTGTACTGTTATTCTACACCAAACTCTGGAAGCCTTTAATTTAAATGGTTAAAGTAATAATTGATCATATCTTACCATTTTGAATCCAACACAGGTCACGCCTGCCTCTCCAAGAATAAAATCAAATAAGAGCCCACTTATTAAACCCAGGGAGGAACAAAGTGAAAAACAGATGCCTTGCTGGAGTGAGCAACCCAGAGAAGGGATCTATCACCCAACCTCAAATATACTTGGGTGAAAAAAAAGCTAATGAAAAGTGATCCAGTGATATATATTTAAATGGCCTTATGGAGCTTTATTTGAGAAAACCCCAAAGAATCTGGAATTATTATTTTTGAAAGAAACACAAAATATATTGATTTTCCCCCCACTGGATTGCTTCTTTGTGCCACACAAATATTTTTAAAAGTTCAGTGACAAGTTGCAAATATGAAAAGCAGAGGGAAGCACCCTCCTTTTGACATCACCTTCTTGATTTGGAGATATGTTTACTATCTTGAGTTACATGGGTGACTACATGGCTAGTATAGTGTCCTTCAAAATAATATATGCATGTCTGCTTTTTAATTGGGTCTATGTACAAATTTACAGTTAAGGAGTCATTCCAGTGAGCTAGATTTAAAGGCAGTTGGTTAAAGCAGGTTAAAATGCTTTAGGGCAGTTCTCTGATCTTAACATTTGCCATGTAAATACAAGAATGCTGCTTTTTGCAGGTTACAAGTCCTGTGAAATCCCCTGCTTCTGTGACCATTGGTGTGAGCACTGTGGCTGTATTACTGCTATGTGCAGCTATTGCTGGAGCTGCCTACTGTTACCTCAAAAGAGCAAACCTAAGATTCCAGTTTCGCTATTTTAAGGTATTTGCACCGTCGGTTTACAGGGAAAGACATAGGGTTCTGAGTTTGTGTTTCCATTAAGTGCCAACTCATTTCCTATTTTTCTTTCAAAGCCAGATGGCTCATACCACATCACGATATGTACAGTATTGTCACTTGTGGGCAAGGAACTGGCAATGTTGCATCCCCAGCAAATATTGCATTAAGACAGTTATCTTGGAGCACTCCTCCCCAACAAAGTGCTCTCCAAATGTGTTGCATAAAAACTGCTGCCATCCTCAGCAAGCATGGACATTGCAGAACTGCAATGAAGTATTCCACTAGTACAGAACAGTCTAATTGCAGGGAGCCATGCTGTTTTGGGGAGGGGAAGGGAGGGAGAGAAAAAGGGTGGTATCCTATTGGTGAGTCCTAACTGGAGCTGATTCACTGAATCAATTGTTAGATGATGAGTCAACAAATCAACAGTCTCCATTGATTCAACGGATCTACTCTAGCCAAGATTAACAATAGGATTTGGGCTAAACTGTGTTAATACCTGCATTAGGATGACTCAAACTGTCAGAGGCATAAGGTGCAAGGAGAGAAAGAGTTGGGCATGATACTTTTGCTCTCGAAAGTCTGGTTAAGCTGGATAATTCTATCAAAAGCATAGACCTAGGAAAGCAAAGCCAATGAAACACAACGAATGTGCATTTGAATGTGCATTTCATGGAAAATTAACGTTTATCATTAATCAAAGCAATCAAGAAAATGCTAGCCAGGGTTAGAATGAGAGAATAAAATTCAAGACAAAAAAGTAATTAATAATGCAATATTATGGATCCTTGGGACAGAATTCCAGAGGTGATAGAAACCCAACTTTAAGTTTAGAAAAAGCTAGAAAAAGTTTAGAAGTTTAGTTTAGAAAAAGCTACGTATTTCAGAGATCCACCCTCAGATCCTACATGCCTGACTGTCTGGTGTCAGACAATGAGAAAAGAGGGAGAACTGTGATAGACTGTTGAGAGTTGGGGGAAGCTCTGGATGGGTAGGATCCCAAGCCTTTCCCAACCTTTACCACAGCCCCAATTTAGGAGAACATTTACATCTACCCTGGAGCAGGTTTAAATGATTTTCCCCCCAAAACAAACAGCAACTAATCAGTACACCCTATAGGAAAGCAGCGAACACCTCTCTTCCCTCTCCCCATACTGACAGATGTCCAGCAAGACGTTCAGTATTCCAGTGTGCTCTGACCTTTTCAGGGATGATGGGAGCTATAGTTCCAACAACACAGAGATGGTCACAGTCTCTCCCTCCCCCAAAGTTACACAATTCATTCTTTTTAATTCACATTTTAGCTCTAAGAATACAGTAATCAACTGAATGAATTGAAAGTCTCCACACCACAGTTGAAAAGTATGAGTTGTATGAATTAAAGTCTCCCTTCAAACTTAAGGATGTGCTTTCATCTGTTTGCTTGCAGGCCGAGCTGGATGATGAAGAGCCTTCTTCTTGGGAGGAAAGGAGCCCAGACTTGGTTTCCATTCCAAATCCCATTTATGGGACAGACAGCTCAATCTATGAGCCATTTGAGGTAGCATATCCAAATGTCACATGATGTTGAAACATGACTGAATTCTATTAAAATTCAGGACAGCAGTTTTGTTCCCCAGATATCATTCACCTCTACATGTGATGTCTATATGGAAGCAAAACTACTGATAAACTGTAGTTAGGCACTGCATGGTCCCTGAGGCATCTCTGCTAGTGTGCAAACTCCATATAATTAATTCATCATCATTATTAGTGTTACTAGACTGTACACCCTGCACACCTTGATATGGTTTAATTGGCAAAATATATTAATTGGCTTTACTAGAAAATGTACCTTGATGTGACTGAATGGCCATGCTGGACAAGAGAAGGAAGCCAGCCCAACAGGTGTGCTGTAAATTAGGTGAGAAATGCCCTCCAGGCATAGCCAGGTCATGGTCAGGAAATTACCAGGTACCTCCAAAGACAATAGGCTTGACCTAGCCTTAATGTCTCTGCTTTTGGGGGACATTAGCAACTGAGAAATTTCCACCAAACCACTGATTATTTTAATTTCTCTCCCTTTGAACTACAAACTTTCCTATTATCCTCAAATCTGTCTGACAAGCGCCAAGTTATCAGACAACCATTAGCCCTTTGTCACCTAACTCTAAGACCAGTGGCCCATTCCAGATCTCATTGTCCATGCTGCAAGCTCCACTGTTTACTCAGCCAGAGAGCCATTCACACCCTGGCCCACCAGGCAGAAATAGTGTTATCAAAGCCCCTGGTTTTGGCCAGCTAACCCATAGTACACCTATTGCTAGTCACTGCTGTACTACCCTGCTTCCCAATTGTGTACTGTCCTTAGACATGAGTCTAAGCCACATTACTGCTGTTTTGCTGCTCTTCGAGACCAGTAAGTATCACCCACAATGCCCTGAAATCTCGCTATCATAAACTTTCCTCCCTTTCTCCTTTGGTTAGCCCTGTGTGATTGCATGACTGTTTGGATCTCATGTGTGTGACTAATTCCCCTAATAAAACACAATTCAGCTTACTTTTAGATCTCTGGCTAGTTTTTCCTTGCATGAGACCCCATAAACATTGGTGTCAAAGATCACATTAGGTTACCCCCCTCCCTTTCTTGCAGGCCTCCTAATATTGAGCTAACAATTCACTACCTTTGCACTGAGGTACTGGAATCACAGATGGACCCCTGAGTCACTCACATTTTGGGTGTAACACCAGCTTCCCCATATTACAAGGATGTAGGACTCCAGCTTGTTATTTAGAGACTTGGTGGATTAAGTGGCCTAATGTATATTTCTATTTTTTGTTTCAGGATTCCCTGCAAGGAGAAGACCTTTCAGATTCTCATGGAATTCTTGGGCATTACTAAGGAGGTCTGTGCTGCACTGTAAGCAGGAAATACTATTTCAGAAGCTTGGCCGTGCAGAAGGAACGCAACATAACCTTGGTTCTTACAGACTGCTAAGAGGTCTTGTTTTTCTATGCAATGGAGAGAAATTGACAAATGATTTTTGGATTAATTGAAAAAAGGTTACAGATACCTCAGTTCCATTTCTCCTTGTAAAGTCATGGATGGGGAATCAGGATCCAAAGAGCCTTTTGCACTTGCATACACATGAGGGGGTCTTCTGCATTTTTCTGTTGTGAATGCAGCCCCTCATGTATGTTTTGAAAGCCGCATTGAAGGGTGCTCAAACCTTCAGAAATGGCTTCTTGGGTGAAGCTGCAATAGGAAGGGAGAGGGCCTGAAAACTCATGTTGTATGCACAAGATCCCTTGGATCTTGCCTATGAAACTACAAGGTTATACTTAGGGAACATCGTGACTCATGAATGTGTTTGGTCAGTGGATAATGTGAGGAATCTTCAGTAGGCCAATAAAATCTTAAGTTCAGAGGTTGAAATTTTACTCTGAAACTGCACTACTGAGCCTTCTGTTGATACTTTTTAATATGTTACTTTAAATGAAATAATTGTGCTACCTGGAAGTATAGGTGGATCCTGCTTTGTAATCTTACTGAACTATATGTACTGTTTTGAGAACTTCAAATGTTTGTAAAAGAAAAAGGGCAAGCCAGTCTTGACAACCTGAATTAAACTTCTGATTACTCTCAATCAGTAGATGAGCATGTTTAATTAAACTGGCTGCACTAAGGACATTTAAACTGAAAATATCTTATGATTGAAGGGTTGGTACTTACGTGAACGGTCATTCTGGGATGACAGGAGGAGCCATCCACAACACATGGGTCGTATCCCTCGTGCGCCAGCCAATGCAGGAGCCGTCCACGTACCATTTGAAAACAACCGTTAAGCGCCTAGAGCCTTGAGATGATGGTTTATTCTCTACCTCTATGACAATTTTCTTTTTTTCCTTTTTTTTTTTAATGTTTTCTCTCTCACATCCTCCACCCCAGACCTCTACTCTAAACTCTACGCCTAAAGGGTAGGTGTGGATTGCTCCTCCTGTCATCCCAGAATGACCGTTCATGTAAGTACCAACTCTTCATTCTCGGGCTGACAGGAGGAGCAATCTACAACACATGGGACCTTCCCAAGCTGTTCTTTGGATGGGTACATTTTTAAAGCACAGCCTACAGCACACAACGGCCAAAAGCCACTTGCGCTGACTTATACTTGTCTAACTTGTAGTGTCTAATGAAAGTGGAAGACTCTTTCCAGCCTGCTGCACCACACACATCCTCTAGAGAACAGGATGATGCATATGCCACAGACATTGCCATCCATCTGGTGGAATGCGGCCACACATTTTCTGGTTGAGGCTTTTTTGCATAGTCATAGCAAAGGTAAATGCATGTCTTAATCCACCCAGCAATAACTGACTTGCTGGCTCTCTGTCCTAAAGTCTTTGGCTGAAAAGATAGTAGCAAGGCGTCTGATCGCCTGAAAACCTTTGTCCTTTTAATGTAAGCCTTTACTATTCTCCTTACATCCAACATGTGCCATTTCTTTTCCAGAGCGTGCCCTGGCTTTGGGCAGAAAGTTGGCAAATGTATCTCCTCTGGACAAGATGTTGATGACACACACTTTGGCAAGAAGGAGGGGTCGAAGCCAAGAGTCAACCTTTCCTGCTCAAATCTACACAAATGTTCATTTATAGATAGTGCTGCCAACTCTGACACCCTTCTTGCTGATGTCACCGCCAGCAGGAATGCCGTCTTGAAAGTCAGGAACCTCAATGAACAGTCCCGTAGCGGTTCAAGTGGTGCCGATGTTAAGGCATTGAGGACGAGATTAAGGTCCCAGGTAGGAAACCTATGCACTGTCGGAAAAGAGGACAGAGTTGCACCTCTTAGAAATCTCTTTATATGAGGATGCTTTGAGAAAGACTCCCCATCTGTTGTTAGGAAAGCCGACAACGCCGCCACTTGCCTTTTCAAGGTGTTTGGGCGCAAACCTTTCTCCAAGCCATCTTGCAGGAAATGTAAGATGTGGGAGACTTGCACATCTTCTTCTGCCACCTTACTGGTCTTGCACCACCTCTGAAAAGCTTTCCAAGTTCTATCATATATCCTCTGAGTGGTCTCTCTTCTTGAACCTAATATGGTGCGGACCACACTGTCGGCATACCCTTGACGCATCAGAAATCTCTGTTCAATTTCCATGCTACCAGATTCAACCACCTGGGGTCTGGATGGCACACTGGCCCCTGTGTAAATCCTCCCTCAGTGGTAACCTCCACGGAGGTGCCTGCGCCATTTGCAGCAGCAGCGGAAACCATGGCCTTCGTGGCCAGTAAGGCGCTATCAGAACCACTGTCGCCTTCTCCAAGCGGATCTTTGACAGAACCTTCTGCAAGATCCGGATTGGCGGGAACGCATAGTGCAGGCCTGGTGGCCATTTCACTGACAGAGCATCATGTGCCTCTGCACCTCTGCTTCCATCTATTGAAAAATATCTTTCTAATTTGGCGTTCCTGGCAGAAGCGAACAAGTCCACTAGTTGCTGACCAAAAATAGTGGTTAAGGTGTCGAACACCTCTGCATTGAGAGACCGTTCTCCAGGGTGCATCAAATTCGTGCTCGGGTAATCCACCTGCACATTTGTCTCCCCTTTCACGTGCACTGCCGTGAGTGAGCTCAGATTTTTCTCCACCCATCGAAACAACCTGGTTGACTCCGCCACCAAAGGCACTGAATGCAAACCACCCTGTTTGCAAATGTAGGCTTTGGCTGTCATATTGTCTGTGAACACTGTCACATGGCGGAGTCTCACTAGGTGCCGAAGTCGCTGCAGCGCCAGGTGAATGGCTTTCAACTCCAGGTAGTTTATGTTGTGCCACCTGTCCAAGTATGTCCAAACACCTTGCACTGAATATCCTTCGCACTGCACACCGCAGCCACTGAGACTGGCATCCGTTGTTACATGAATCATGTTGGAAATATTAGTGGGGATTCCTGAAGCCACCTTCCTCTCCTTCAGCCACCAGGAAAGTTCTTCCCAAACCTGTTTTGTGAGAGCCACCTGGTAATGTCTCTTTACTGCTATTGCCAACTGATGTGGCATTAAGTAGTCTTTGCAGAGATTTCACATGGCAACTTCCCCACTGCACGAGCTGTGTCGAAGAAACCAATATTCCTAGCAGCCTTGCCAGCAGCATCAGATCCACTGACTTGCACCTCAGCAACTCCACAGCTTCCTGTCTCAACTTGACTAACCTGTCTTGGGAAAGGTACAGTCTCCCCTTCGAGGTGTCTATCCGCGCTCCCAAGTGCGTAAGCAACCTGACCGGCATTAATGAACTCTTCTCGAGATTGAGAAGGGAACCATAGCCCTTCAACGTCTGAATGGTTAACTGCACATTTTCCCTCAACCTGATCTCTGAGGCCGCATTTAACAATATGTCATCTAAATACGGGTAAAGCTGAACCCCCTGAACTCTGAGGAATGCTATTAGTGGAATCAGCACCTTCGTGAACACCCGAGGTGCCAATGCCAAACCAAATGGCAGAGCTTTGAATTGGAAGTGATTGTCCTGGTAATTGAACCTCAGGTACCTCTTGTCCTCTTCGCTCATGGGAATATGTAAATAAGCTTCCACGAGGTCTATAGAAGCCATATAATCCCCCAAGGACAAATTCTTTTTGATTGTCTGTAGAGTCTCCATTTTGAACTTTCTGTACTCCATAAAGGTATTTAGGTACCTTAAATTCAATACCGGTCTGTATTTGCCATTTGGTTTGGGAACTACAAAGAATGTCGAGTAACACCCCCCCCCCGGCACTCCTGATCCTTTGGGACTCTTTCGATTGCCCCTATTTGCAGTAGGTGGAGAATCTCCTGTAGAACTATATGTCGTTTGGTCTTGTCCTTTGTTACTGGGGATCAAAGAAATCTTTCTTTCGGTCTCGTATGGAAACATATTTTGTAACCTCGGGTCACTACCTATAGGACCCACCGATCCGATGTTATCTGAGACCATCTGAGACCAAAAGAAAGAAGTCTTCCTCCCACTGCTTGGTGTTGATAGTCAGTATTGAGGCTTACCTCGCTTGGAATTATTTCCAAGCCTGCTCTGTCCTTGTCTTGAATACTGAAACTGCCTGCTATACTGATTCCTCTGTCTGTTCCCCTGGAATCTACCAGATCTGTATTCAGACCCCCTTGCAGAGAATCTGGATGATCTGCCTCCATGAAAGGTGTAGTTTGAAGCTCTGAAAGGTCTTTTATCAACCTTCCTCTTCTGTAAGGTGGGCATTACCTGTTTCTTTTCCTTAGTCTCAACCAAGACCTTCTCCAATGCTTTAGCCCCAAACAGGAGCTCCCCTTGAAAAGGGACAAAGGCCAGATTATTGCGAGACTTTTGGTCCGCCTCCCAGTGCCGCAACCACAATGAACGCCTCGCAATTTTTAACAAATTTATATTTCTGGCTGCAAACGCTGTAGCATCATGAGCAGCATCTGCTACATATTTTAGTGCTCTCTGCACTCTCACCACAGCTTTCAATAACTCTTGCACCCCCAAATCCTGATTATCCAGAATATCCTGGGTCCAGAGCACTCCAGCTCTTGCAAACATAGAGGCAGCCACCGAAGCCTTTATAGCTAAGGATGATGCCTCATGCGCCTTTTTAAGGGAAGTCTCTGCTCTCCTCTCATCCACCTCCTTTAATTGTGTGTCGCCCTCTCTTGGGACAATGGCCCCCGAAACCAATCCTGCAATCGGGGCGTCCACTGGGGGCACCTTGAGAAAATCATCCTCAGATTTTACAAAAGAATATAACTTTTGAGAATAAGTAAGTAATCTCTTAGTCGACCACTATGCTGACCACTCACTGAGTATTACATCTCTGAAAAACTCTGGCACTGGTAGCCCTAAGCCCCTTGCCTCCCTCTTTTTTATAACCGAAGCTATTTGACTTTCTTTTTTGGTGCTCTCACTACTTATCTCCTTGTCCAATTCCAAATCCAATGTCTGCAGCACTCTCTTTAGAGTGCTGCGAAACACCTGCACATCAAACAACCTGACTTCACCTGCTCATCATTCTCCTCATCAGAACAGATGAATTGTCACCCAAATCTAAATATTCCTCAAACAAATCATCCTCCATATCACTCCCTATCACTTCCCGTTGTCTTCCTTTGTTATCCTTCCTGCGTTCCTTCATATACTGCGTAAGTTTATCACTTTCTTCTCTTTCTAAAGGAGGCCTGCACACTTTCAGAATTGCTATTATGTTCCCCTAGTTTGACTTTCTCACACTCCACTCGCCTTCTCTTGGATGGTGGCTGGCTAAAGTCATTATCAACAGTCTCTTGTCCTGCCGGTTTGCTGTACAAATTCATTGTATTAAATAATGGTAATTGATTCTGTCCTATTGAGCTTAATAAATTCATTAGATGGCAAATCATGACTTGAGTCTGGGAATCATTTAAGTTGCAATTCATTGGATTAAAATTCATTGGTGGCCACTGCGCTGATAAAGCAGATTGCACTTGTGCCCGAACTGCCTCATTAATCATTTGCTGCATGTCTCCCAAAAACTCATTACTGGGATGCTGCAGAGAAGCAGTCCCTAGACTCCACTGGGACTCACATACTGCTGCCTCCTTCTCTCTGGGCCGAGCGGGCTCTGCCCGCATCCATTCTGACAGAAGCTGTTTAATGTCCGGCGATAGGCCCTGGACCTGGGCCACAGCTACTGGTTCAGCTGCCCTGTGGTCTGGAATGGCAGACCCCTGCTCTCTTTCTGGTACCACTGTAGCGCTTTTGATTGGGTGAGCTGAAATGGACACATGAGCCAAAGCTCCCCCCCCCGCTCGCCTCAGAGGCCCGTAAGGCCCTGGTGGAGCCGCGCTGTGTCAATGAAGATGGGCCGGAATCAAGATGGCAGCTGGAGCCGTCGATGGTAAGTACCTTCGTGTCTGACCCCTTGGGGAGTTTACTTTTGCCCCCTGATTTGTCCGTTTTCTTCACTTTCTTCAGCTTATCTACTTTGTCCTTCACCTTAGCTTTTTTAGGCTCCACCCCTTCAGGCACCAACTTTATTTCCTCTACTTCACTCTCACTGGAACTTAGGAATATTTTCCTTAAGTACACGGAGTCCTCATCATCAGGCATTTTTTGTGGCTTGCCTTTGCCAGCCCCGCTAGACTCCTCATCCATGACCTGCATAGTTGCAGTTTTCTGGACGGTAAGCCGATTTCTGTTAAGAGGCAACCTCGTCTGTGACCCACTGTGAAGCGGTTTTCTGGACAGTAAGCTGTTTGCCCTTTGAGACCACCTTGTCCGCGACCCGCTTAAAAGCGGTTTTCTGGACCAGTTGATTCCTTTCCTTGTCCGAGCTCTGCGCTACTGCGGCGCTTCGGACCAAGGCGGAAGCCTGCGAGTCAAAATCAGCCTTCACCGACATTTTCCAGTAGGTAGAAAATAATTTTTAGTCAAATCACCGGAGAGGGATAGAAACACCACCAGCTGGATAGCAGGAGAAAAAGGAACTGAACGGAGGGGGACAGGGAGCAGTTAACGGTTGTTTTCAAATGGCACGTGGATGGCTCCTGCATCGGCTGGCGCACGAAGGATATAACCCATGTGTTGTGGATTGCTCCTCCTGTCAGCCCGAGAATGAACATTGACTGTATGATTTGTATTCCACTTCCCTTCTCTCCACATAAAGAAATGATAGTCATGTAAAGAAGAAGCATTATTCCACAGAGAAACACTTTATTTTTGTAAAAAATCATAAATGTTGTTCTATACTGTAACCAACAGAAACATTCTAAATTTTCAATGACTCTTACAACTGAACACCACAAATCCTATAGAATATGTTTAATACTCAGTTGTATCCAAGCAAATGAAATAAGAATGAATGGCTGCGCATGCTGTTGTGGATACATACAAAACACTTGAAGCACAATTAACTACTGTAGTCAATTCCAAAAGCCTATCAGATTGTTATTGCAGTTCTTTGCAATGCTGTCTTAGTCTGAAGTTCAAAGATGGTAGTGCTAGGAGAACAAACTGTTTAGGCTGGCAGCTCAGCCATTTTAAATTGAAAACATAACCAATATATTCAGTCATTTGTTCAAGTGTTAGTGTCTTCTTCCATATGAATGCCAAGCCAAACTATGATAGCAAAAGCTGTTTTTTAAAAAGTATACTGTAACAGTTCAGTTGACATTGGAAAGCTATGCCAAAAATAGTTTTGTGAGACAGGATGTTAGTTTTTTCCTGCCATATTATTTAATCTTTTCTGCACAACATAAACTTGGCACATTTAAAATAGGTAGCTTTAGAGATAATGAGATGAGATCAAGTTTTGTTCATGCTTAGTGCACTTAAGACTTTCTGAAATTATCATTTTAATAAATAAAAACATATTTAATGTAAACAGAAAATCATCTACTTTTGCTCAAAGCAGCAATTATAGGCAAACATAGACTTCCTAACAACATGTCAGGGGTTGGGTAGTTATGAAGAAAAGGATGCTTAACACTTTCCTTACCCCCAGATTTCACTTAGGAAATCCCTCATCCCATTTTTAAACTTTTTTTTCTTATGCAGAGTTCTAGATGGGGAGAAGACTGTTTTCAGGGGCTTGCAGACAAGAATCATTAGGCATGGAAATGGGTCAACTTCTTTTGCTGTGCTCCAGTTTTTTGTTACAAATGTTAACATTACCTCAGCAAATGCAAGTCAGAGATTTGGGACCTTTTTGTTTTGCACAAATGGACCGGATAGTTATATACTGGATAGCTCAGTGGCATCATCCAAAAAAAGAGACACATATTTTAAAGGCCTTCTCATTTGAAGCATAACAGGCAGTCCACGACTAGATAAACCACACTAGCCTCTCTTCTTTTTCCATGGTTTTGGCTGCACATCTGTTAGTAGCCTTGATCCACTTAGGGAGAGGTTTGGATCTAGGGACTGGGATATCAGTGCAGCATCTTATGTAAACTGGCAAACACAAGAAACTGCTGGCAGTGTGTGCGAGTTGTGTATGTGCATAGATAATTTCAGGGAGGACATTTCTAGGCAGGAAAGGCATTTGTGTAAAAGTTCCTCCTTATTAGATGCAATGAAAAGAATCAGTATCTGCTGCCTGTGAAACACAATGTTGCTTCAATGGGGCTTGTGTACCAAAATGCATTTTAAAACAAAATTTTATGTTTCAGACCAATAAGCAAAACCCTTGAATGAATATACAGTGGGCCCTCAGTATCCACTAGAATTTGGTTCCAAGATCTCCATGGATACAAAAATTTGTGGATGCTCAAGTCCCATTAGGTACAATGGTCTAGTAAAATGGCATCCCTTATATAAAATGGCAAAACCAAAGTTTGTTTTTGAGATTTTCTCTTTTTCTTGGGGGGCGGGGGATATTTCCAAGCTGTGGATAGTTGAATTCATGGATACAAAATCTGTGGATATGGAGAGCCAACTATAATAAAATGTGTAGCACACAAAGGCTGATTCCCCACTCTTAACATCATTATGGAACAAACTATACAGAAAAAGCTACAAATATGACTCCGTCATAAATCACAAATTATGAATACATTAAGTACTATAATCTGGCAGTAAGGCTTCTTTGGTATCATATTACAATATTCAAGCTTTCGTCAAGTTATCTACCCTGCTCAATGCACTAACGATTACTGTACGATAGTGCATTCCCTCATGAGGAAAACAAAAACCTTCCTCGATTTCTTTAATGGTTCTGGAATCAGTCTGAGCCACTTTATTTATTCATGATTTAGTTTAAAACAATACCAATGGGTATAGCTGGCTACAGCAGTGTTACAGAATTCAGTCAGACTAAAACATCAAACATCTGTCTCTAGCTTAAGCTCCCTAAGTCAGCCCTAATAAGGTTTGACAAGACTCCAGTGAAAAGGAATTCCATAATTAGTGTGCAAATGACCAAACTTTACTGCACTCTTGCTATTTGAAGGCCCTTTTATACTACACAGTTATGGTAATTTGATACCACTTTAACTGCCATCGCTACATGGAATCTTAGACTTTGCAGTTTGTCAGTTAAAGTTAAAGCAGCTAAAGTTGAATCACATGCAAGAATTGTGTAGTGTTAAGGGGACCTTTTTAATTTGGCACCTTTTGCATGAAGCCAGCTTCGAGCTTCTTATTACATGACTCTGCTAGTAATTTTGCCTTAATTTTTAAACTGTTATCTATCCCGTACGAGAGACTAAAACCTTAACCAGCTGACAAGAGAGGAGGAAAAAAAATTAATGGAGAGGGAAGGAGCAATGGTGGTAATAGTTCAGAACATTCACCTCCTGCCTTGGACGGCTGGCATGAGGGGATAACCCAGAGGTAGTGGATTGTTCCTGTAGCCTTCCTGAGAACGGGATGGGGCGGGTGAAGACGGACAATGCCAAAATTAGGTTGGCCCTAAAAGGTAAGCCTTCCATAGATTTAAAAAAAAACATCTTGAAGGAGCTTAAAAGACAACAGTAAGTCAGGTCAAACACTAGAGCACCACACAAAGTGGTCTTGATAGCCAACTATATCAGGGTTGCATCCGCTAATATAAAAAGTATGCTGGCCACAGGTGCAAGTACAGGAAGATTGAACAAGGGCTGAACTGAAACTTTATCATGATTTCTTTACATGCACATCTACACAGGGATGAAGGACAGAGTGTGTCTTCAATTATTAGGTTATGTAAAGAATTAACATTTATCTATTTGTTCCTGGCTGCTTAGAATAATACAATATAAATATGGAAGTGAACAGCTGAAAAACACTTACACTATCCCATTTTTAAAAGGTGTGCTTTTCACCATAGCATATAATGGTGATACATACATTACTTGCAGATTACTTGTTAAGTGCTAGGTCAAGTGATGGTATTACAAAGCTAACACCACATTAGCTGATATTACCAGGAACAGCGTTTTTCACTGGTCAGTTCACACAGTTTGCTGAAACATCAAATGTAATCCTGTGGCACATGTAGTTTGCAGTCCACAGTTTAGCAGAAATGCATGCCACTTAGTGATGAATATAAAATTTTGAGTAGCAGCCATAAATCAGTTGTGTGAGACACTCCAGACACAGAAAGGACAAGCAAGCTGAGAGTAAGATCAACCTAGTGCCTTGGTCTTATATTTACTCTTCATTGTACCATGCTCTATTCTTTAAAAACTGGCAAGTCAGTACCTTCAAATTTATCTAAATGTTTATCAAGTCCTGCGAGCTGACTGAAACTTACATGGCTGTAATGACTTCTGTAGCAATTCTAGCGCATTGTGTATTTGTTAGTGAAATTAGTCTGAATGCTAAACAAGATGGTCAAGGCTTACTTTTGGAGTTATTCCTCTGAAAGGGTGAACAATTAATATTCTATCTGCTACTGTTATAACAACTAAAGTACATCTACAAACACAGACATGAGTCAACAGGCTTATGTATCATGTGCAATTTCTGTAAATACCAGTCACTATATGTTTTTGAAGAGCCTGGAGCCCAGTTTTTTAGGGAAAATTTTAGGTGGAATCTCCATGAAGAAGTTTCTTTAGAGACACAAAACATAAGATTCTGCCTGTAAAAGAAATTCCTAATCCAGCTATTTCTTGTTAGTAAAGTATTTCAAAGACATAATTCATACAACCGTTGCACTCATTCATCTTAGTTATGCTCTACAGGAACTGCTGGGGGGCCAAGTATGGTGACGGTCACACAGTAACCAGGTTGCAGTCCGCGTCTGAGCAGCTGGGCTTTCCACATACAACTGCTACGTCGCAGCTGTGTGTTCAACATGCACATTCTGATGCCTTTTACCGGATGTGCACCATTTCCTCTAAGAATGGAGTCTTCATACAACCAGTACAGAGCTGATCCATCCAGAGAGGGGCTTCATGCTGCAGAGGGGTTCGACGAGGATAAAAGGTGAAGTTCACATCATAGTTTAGCAGGCAACTAATAGATGCCATGTAGATGTCAGAGAAGCGAATCAGTCTTCGAGAAAAGTAGGTTGGATTGTGAAAAGTGCGAAAGATGCTTCCAAACTGGGGATTAAACAGGTTCTTTGCAAGTGACCTAAAGGAAAGAATGTGGTGTTATGCATGTAAATATCATTTTTTGGGTCAGCAATACATTGTTTTGTAAAAGATTGTCCTACATCCTTTGAATTTTTGGGAGGGGTAGGATGACCGGGTGGGGGTAGGGTGAAAAGTGTCTAGTATTGAGTTTGCCTGGCTTCCTTCTGCACTCACCCTCCCACCCGCACTCATTCAAGCCTAGTAAAAAGTAAACTGTGGAAGGTTTAAAAAGGAAGATTGTAATACTGGGGAGCAAGATGATTTCTACAGTAGGAAATTTTGCCAGTCAAAAACAGTTCAAAATTAAATACTGTTATAGCCTAAATAGTGCGAAAGCTTCACATCCCATCTGATCTTGGAAGCTAAACAGGGTCAGGCCTGGTTCGTACTTGGACGAGGGACTACCAAGGGATGACAGGTGGCTATATTTCAGAGGAAGGCAATAGTAAACCACCTGAGTATTGATGTAAAGCTGAAGGCTTTCACGGCCGGAATCCATAGGTTGTTGTGGGTTTTCTGGGCTTTGAAGATCCTCTGCAGATGCCAGCCACAGATGCAGGTGAAACATCACGAGAAAATACTAATAGAACACGGCCTCGAAGCCTGGAAAACCCACAACAACCACCTGAGTATTCTTTGCCTAAGAAAACCCTATCAAGTTGCCATAAGGCAATTTGAAGGCATGTACACACACATTTCTAATTAAGACATAAATTTATGCTTGCAATTTGTTATTTTTTCAAAAAAGCTCACCTAATTTCCTGTCGTTCTTTCATCCACTCTAGAAGCACCTGCTTAGATTCTGCATCTTGATACATCTAAAATTTTTAAAAAGCCATAGTGATTTAATTTTAACATGACCGTTCTAAAGATCAGTTTATTGTCATTATATATATGTTAGATAGATATAATGGCAACTACAGCCATTAATTTCCTTAGTTTAAGGGAACGGAAAATTTAATCGCTACAGTGCCAAGTTGGACATAGGGCATTAATAGATCTAGCCTACCAACATAGTCTGTTTCACCTGCATTCTCTCCAGAAGTCCCGTAAGAGCTTGTTGCCAAGTCAAAGAGTGCATGTACTGCTCTGTATTAATGATCCGGATTTCTGTTTCTAATTCTGGAACAATGGCTCCTGTCCTCCAACCATGGCGTAGCATGAGATCCTAAGAAACAGGGTGGGAAAAGGAGCAGATTTTTTTTACAGCACAAAACACTGTAACAGAGGCTAAGAAAGAAACTTACAGTTATGGCTGGCAGCCTGTTCATGAATTATGATGGCATAAATCTCACAGCACTGCAATTTATATTTATGTTCACTGCACAAGACTGAAGTCTCCTCCAACCATCTAACAACCAAACCTACCTTTTAAGCAGTGTACCCCATTCCAACATAGCCATTTCTGTGTTGCTGGAGATTAGGGATTTGTTCAGCCCTTTACTTGTAGCTGCAGGCACTTGCAACAGGCATCTGCAGAGGAGGTAGCTATGTCTTTGTAGATATGTCTCCTGATGCAGGATCTTGGCCCTAATTTACTAACCTATTTCACTTCCATATTGATAGAAATCAAACAGGAACACAAAAGGGGAGGAAATACATACACAGGCTCACCCAGTCTACAAAACTACACACCTGTTTACTTAGGAAAATTCATACTAGTCAATGACAAACAGGAAACTGACTTTATAAACTTGGTACAATGTGAGTGAGATTTTGAAGAATAGTAGCTATAGCAATTATTCTCTTAAGTCACCAGTCTGAATTAGAATGCTAATATTATGGAAAGTTTTGGCTTTGAATCTGTCATTATGTTATTCTCAGTTCTGAGACGTGTCAACACGTGGTCATCACTGGAATGAGCAGATGTAAAACAGGAATATCTAGTGCTTACATCTTATTGTACTATTTAAAAAACAAAGGCAAAATTTGCTATATAGAAGACATAACACTGAATTAATTTTTTTATGGATGCAAGTGTCTAGGCAAACACCCTGAAGAGCCTGTGTTTCAAGTGCTCCAAGCGGATCTGTTTTTTTTTCCTTTTAATTACAAAAATGCATTGTTTGGATGCAATACAGTGTCACCATTTAAAAGCTTCTGTATCTCAAGAGAGAATAGCCATGACGATGTCCAGTCTCCTGTAGGAGATGAATAAGATACCTGGCCTACACAAACCTGAAGGCTATGTACACTAAATGCATAAAATACATTGCAAAAATAGTAGCGACAGTAAGAAAGCAGCCAAAAAAGGAAATACAAGAACACACAGCAAAGATTTCATGACAGCAGCTTCAACTTCAACAAGAAATTGCAAACCCTTGCTTGAGCAAAGCTGCACTAGCTTGCAATCAGCAAACTCTACTCTTCGGAGTTACAAGAACCAGAGTTACAAGGACTTTGATAGAGCTGCTGTAAGATGCAAATCCCATAGGGAGGAAACCTTTCTGAACTCAGGAGAACTATTTCTGACTAAACATACAGAGGTATGGGCTGTACTTCACAAGTGACCACTACTATTAGGCTTATAAGAACATAAAAAGGTTCCTGAGCACTATAGGAAATGTTCTTCTTCTCTAAATGGGCTTTTCAGCTTCTCCTTCCAGCAGCAGTATCTTATATTCTCCTCATCCAGCCAAGCTGCTCTCTGGAACAAGGTTCAAGAGACTTTCATTAGAAGGAAATTCTGGCCCCTAGGCTGTGGAAGAGAATAGGTCCTGGGCATGGGGTACAATAGTGGTGGTGATAGTGGTGGGATCTTAATATTCTGCAAGTCTTCTTGAGAAGAAAAAAAAGATTTTATATTTATTTGACGAATTTGAGATAGATATGCAAATAAAAGAAAAGATATGTAATGAGAAGAAAATACTAACTTATTTGTTCATCTGAGCAATAATTTGAGAAGGTTGCAGGAGAACACCCACTAAAACACTAAAAGTCTTATCAGAATAAAGGTGAAAAATACCATCTGTGTTTTTACTTTCCCCATAACCCCTCCCTTATATCTTTCTCTTGAGCTCGGAGAGAAGGAAACAGCCACACAAGTTTTTGAAACTTCCATTTCTCACCCACTGCACCCCCAAATCCTCTTTTTGCTTCCCATTCTACCTCTCTTAGAACCTCTTCTTCTTAGTTTTCCCCTTCCTTTACATTACAGATTCCCATGTGGACCTCAGCCAAATCCCATGGTTAAGAGCTTCAAAATCCAAAAGAACAAATGAGGAGCTTCTATATGGGGCCTGGTGTAGAAGACAGGGGGACTACCGGCATGCAAAGAAGACCCCTGTCTGACCACAAAAGCTTCCCAATACTACTTGGTTTAAATTTTTAACCTCAGAATTAGCTAAACAATAATGATCTAATCATACTTTGAAAGAAAGATTCCTGATGCCACTTGCATTTATTAAAAAACTAGCTGAGAAATGTAACACTTCTTGGTCTCCTATTTAATTAATTAATAATGTACATTAATTCTGGAATTAATTTGCTATCAAGCAACTTAATCCATCAAGTTAAAAATGTAATTAAGTTGCCCTCTTTCACTATAAAATTTCTAATTTAACTGATAACTTTTTTTTATACTGATTAGCTTTTCCTTATCACTAGGTGAGGAATGGGTGAACAGAAACCAGCCTTCTAAAGGATATTATCAAACTGAAGATAACAGAGACAACCCCATAAGTCTAGAATGTTTCCTTGATCAGTACACTGCTGATCAATCCAATGGAAAAAAAAAAGAACCCCTCCTTAGATCCTGGTACCAGGCAGAGAACGCTAAGAAGCACAGACGTAAAGAGCAGCCGAAAATTCCATCCAGTACTTACTGCCAGGTCACTGTACAAATGGTCACCGAAATAAAGGACCTTGGACCCACGCCAACCTGTTAGCCTCAGAAAGTCAAAAAGATTACCCTGAAATGTAAGAAAAACAGAAGAACGTGGGAGTAAACTAAATATCCAATTTCTTTTTGCAAGAAATAACACCACACGCCTTCCTTGAAAAGGTCAAAAAAATAAGTCTAAGTACTTTGATTTTTCTAGTGAGCCAAAGAAACAAAGGGAAAATATTTGTTCATAATAAGCTGCTTATTTAAAAAATTTCCATGCCTAGAGGCTTAAGGATTTCTCACGGGAACTTTGTCAAATTAGGACAAATTGGAACTTTTCAAAGCCTAATTTGTAATCCCTTCAGTTATACAAATTTATATAGTACTCTTTGCCTGGGTCATAAACGGGAAGATTTACAGGCCAACAGTATCTCAGGCTCCTGCTTACCTTCTTCATCCTGACAATAACTTTGGAAGACAGACTACTGTTCCCCACACTACTGCTGGAGATCTGCAAGGACAACAATTTGCCCTACATTCAATCTGTGTTGAAGTTGCAATGTAAACACGGATATTCTAGGTCCAATCCTAACACAGTATCTCCAGAATTCACAAAGGCTTCCATAAAAGGCACAGATATTTCATGGGAACTGTTTCTGGAACTCCTCACCTTGGGCCAAAGTTTTCATTAGGCCAGTCCTCAGATAACCCCACTACATGGTATAGGGGGCTAGTTGCCCTCCACTATGATTTTGTTCAGTAATAGTTCACGAAACAAGTAAGCTCTGTTTTTCACAGTGGAGTGGAAGAGCAAGAAAATGAGCCAGACTCTGTGCAGAAACCGAGCCTCTTAACAAATCATGGCAAGAAGAGAGCTAGAGCTTTATAGCTACTGACATAAATCCAAGATCAACACACTCAAATGCATGCATTTGTCACCTCAGTTTTATTAATTTAATTTATAACTTGCCTTTGCTTGGCATAAAACCCAAGGTAGCTAAGAGGCATACGATGGGCAAAGTGCTTTTTGCTGACCCTGCTTCCTCTAAATACCCTGGACCAGGCCTTTTCTGGCCATAAAGAGACAGAGGCTGAATTTTCTTTCTTAGAAGCCTACAAGACTGGGATGTTATTTTTTAAATGGGTTGGAGGGGCCCTAGCCACTTCCAGACTGGGCAGCCTGTGAGGCTGCTGGAGGGTGCCAGGGACAGAGAATTGGCCCTGAGACCTCCTGCAGTTGCTCATTCCTAACATAAAATTACTAGTACTTCTTGTTTAAATGAAGATTTAAACTGTAGGAAACTTTCACCACAATGGTATGCTTTGTATGATCTGCCAAGTTTAGTGGAAGCTTGAAATCAACCATACACCTCTGCTAGCGAATGATTTAGTGTTTATGCTGAAACTGGGAAAATTTTAACTTGCTGATTTCCAGGTCAAAGTCTTGCGATTAAAGACAGTTGGAAACAATGCAAGAGGGGGCTGCAGGCCAAAATAATTCCCAGCTGGATCTTTTGCATACGTAACATGTGCGTTACAAATCTGTAAAAAGTTTCTCATTTTCCCAGACCGGTTCCCACAGTCTTCTGTTAGCAAACCCTCGAGGTGTTTTTTTTCATGTTTTGGCTATGTAAATATACTTGGATGACACTACAACTAATGGTTTGAACCCAGGTTTAGTCATACTTAAAGCAGATCCACTGAAAACAATCTAAGTTAGTTATGACTGACTTGTCCCATTGATTTCAAAGGACAGAATAAAACTGGGATCCTACATAACTAGGATGAAATTGCTATACCCAAAATCATGATCTTTAATTTAGCAATGCAAAGCACTGATATACTTTGATCTTATAAAACTCAGAGCGTTGTTTGAACCAATGCTTTGCCTCAGAAGAAGAAAAAAAAAGAAATCTAGAGAACTCATGGAGAAAATCCTGAGAAAAAACAATTATATCTCTCATCGGAGACTACTCAACATTAGCTTTTATTTTAAGGCATATTTGCACCCTTCTTGTTTAAAATAAGTGATTTTAACAACTGGAAACAAACAGCCCACCTAACAAAGTGAAAAAAAATTAGAAGGACTCAAAACTATTTATCATGCTTCAAAGCAAACCCAGAAAATTCAACTATCCACACCAAAACTCATAAAGTAATTAGACATTTTTAGTGTTACCTGTTTGTAGATTTTTCCTTTTTCCAGTTTGCTTATTTTGTCCCAGTGAAGTGACCCTTCCTCATCCATTTTTCTGAAAGGTCTGCAACAAGTCAAAGAATTCCTATGATGTGCCTACCAAGTTCTTAGTGATTCTTGACAGAAAAGCTTTAAGCATGTTCCAGGTAAATGACTTAGCAATGACTTCACTACAGGATATTTTTTCTCCTAAATTTTCCTAATTTTATTTTGTTGGCACTCTGTTCACCACAGAATCTTACAGTTGGAAGGGACCACAAGGGTCACCTAGTCTAACCCTTGCCATGCAAAAATACATGACTCCTAAAAGACGACCTTCCAACCTTTTCCTAAAGACTTCTAAAGATGGCAGTCTTTTACAGAAAAAAAGTTCCTCCTAATATTTAGGTGGAATCTCTACTCTTGTAATTTGAATTCATTGGTTCATGATCTATTCTCTGAACATAAGCTGGCCCCATCTTCTACATGAGATCTCTTCAGATATTTAAATAAAGCTATCATATCACCTCTCAGGTATCTCTTCTCCAAATTAAACACATCCAGCTCCCTAAGCTGTTCCTCATAAGGCCTGGTTCCCAGATCTTTGATCAACTTGGTTGCTCTTCTCTGAATATATTCCAGCTTGTCAATATCCTTCTTGGATTGTGGTGCCCAGAACTGGACATAGTATTTCAGGTGAGGACTA
The DNA here is from genome assembly GCA_030412105.1 of Cyclura pinguis. Lineage (NCBI taxonomy): Eukaryota > Metazoa > Chordata > Lepidosauria > Squamata > Iguanidae > Cyclura > Cyclura pinguis. The sequence goes on along the minus strand of CM059600.1, from coordinate 91,929,647 downwards.
ACCAAAAAAAATTAGAGTGGGACTACTTCCTCCTTGATCTGCACACTATACTCCTGTTGATGCAACCCAGAATTGCATAGGACCTTTTTTGGCCACTGCATCACACTGTTAACTCATGTTTAGCCTGTGGTTTCATTTTTCCTCCCTTGATGCAGTACCTTACATTTCTCTCTGTTGAAATTCATTTTTTTAGTTTTGGCCCAGTTCCCCATCTGTCAAGGTCATTTTCAGTTCTAATCCTATCTTCTGGGCTATTAGGTATTTGCCCTAATTTGGTGTCACCTGCAAGCTAGTTTTATAGGAGGAACTGCTCAAAAAGTCTGTTAATAAAAGCATGTTTAATTTTAAAGAAAGTAAATGTTACTGTTTTCTTCCTTTCTAGGTACACACACTAGGTACACTCAACATACATAAGTAAATAGACACACACAGTACCCAGTATACCATGTTTTTAGGAAGCTTTTCCTCTGTTCCTTGAATTTTGGTAGACGAAAACTTCCCCTTAATAGCTGGCGTTATACAAAGCATTATGGATCCAAAATGTTCTACACTAGGTTTGGAATTAATCTGCCTCTACACAAATCAAAGGACAAAGAATTTTAGCAAAAGCAGCTTTGGCTAAGTTGAGCAGATTTTGATCATGTAAAAAGCTACTTGTCATCTTAAAAGTAAGCCCACTGATCTTAAAGAAATCTACTTCCAAATGCTTAGAAACATGTTTAGGTATGCAAAGTATTTTTAAAATTTACCTGTTTTGCTTTTGCAGAAAGACAGCCACTAGATGCTGCTCTTAATGGACTGACATTTAATGAATTCCTCTTTCCTTCTGTCATGATGTTTGCCTATGACAGCTGCATTTCTAATCTTGCCCCACTTTAGTAGCAAGTAATCATGTGGGACACAGAAATGAAGAACATGTACCAATCGTTTAGGAAACAACTTCTTGTTTAAATATTCTGTGCAGATTTCACTGAGGAACAGGGGACTGGTGAAACCTCTGGAATCTTCTCTCACTAACCAACCTCACCTGGCACTTAATAACTGAGCCTGTTCCTTTTTCCCCAGCACCAAGAACCATGGGCTGGGGAAGAGGTATTGCCTGCACCCTAAGTTTTGCTAGATTCTACCATTTCACCAACAGAAGCCCACTCTTACTGTAGTACAAATCAAGAAACATACTTGCGTCTGTCGGTGAAGAAGTTGGGCTTATCTGCTTGCACAATGACCATGTCGAAGAGGTCCCGCCAGTTCTTGCCAACCATGTACTTCATTCCTTTATCACTGCAGGCAAAACAGGGGGAAAGCTGCACATTTGCACGTATTAAAAATTCCTCTCTTTAAGGACAGCAATAGGACAGTTTCTTTTCTTCCACGTAACCCTCTCATCAAGCTCAGGAAGCTGAGCCAGCTTGTGCAAGCGGTGCTACTCAAGAGGGTCAGCCACTCTCACAGACCAGACAGGAAATGCTGCAGAACACTAACTCTGAAACATAATATATACTAGCAATTCCCACTACTGATAACAAATGTACAGGAATGTAGTACCCTCGTTCAGGGAAATGACAATTTACCACAGGAGCTAGAAAGGGAGGATTATATCTGAGGGAGACACTATCTACTGTCAGAAGGATGCACAGAATTAATAAGCCTTATGAGGTGCGGCACAGTCCTCCTTGACATCTCAAGAAGAGGGATTTCATGCTCAGTGTTACATTCCCATTTGCTCCAAGGAATGCAGGCAGACAGTTCAAGAAGACATCTTCGAGAAATCCAGAGTATAATTTCATGTAGGTCTCATGAAAGACAAGGACAGCCTTTTAACATGTTTCCATCTGTTAAAAGGCTGCTGTTGGTCCACACCAATACAAACAGCAGGACAAACAATATCTTCCCTTTGCTTTAAATTCTAGAAGCAGCCAGGACTACTAAATAAAAGAAATGTCACTATAAGCTCAACAGCACAAACCTAAGTTGCGTAACACCTCACAGTACAGATAGGCTACTTTGTCTCAAAAATAACAGAATCCTGTGGCAACAACTAACCAATTTTATTTAACCTAAGCTTCCATAGACTCCAGTCCACTTTATCAGAGGCATGGGACAGTTATATTTGTATGAAGTGGCTGGAGTCCATGAAAACCTGCACCAAATAAAATTTGCCATGGGACTCTTCATTACAACAGACTAATTCAGCTACCCCCCTGGTAGTGTTAATCTCAACAGAAAGTCAAGCCACTTGTTTTCAGGGCTGCTTTGCACATCACACCATAAACACAGAGCAAATGCACGTTTTCAGTTCTATGGATCATGTAAGTACACAGACTGGGGAGATGGAGTCTATAAATCTGTAACAGCCAATGAAAAAGCATAGCTTCCAAGAAAATTGGTGATGGGGACAACTGGTGGAGGAGCAGAGCCACCTTCAGTTTTCAAAGTAATTGAAAACAATAAGCCTTTTCTCCACTTGCTTTCAAAGCTGTAGTCACGGTCGAGGGGAAGCCTGCATTCTTCTCCATGCTAAGGGGAAAGGTGAGATCTCACAATTTGTATTGCACTGGGCTTTAGAAGCAATCAGAAAATAGTGTCTGTTCATGGATTCTGAGAGCACCAGAAGCTCAGTGTAATGCCTGGGATATAAGCCTGGTTGCATTTTCAACCTCAAACATACTCTCATCATCACTACCACCAACCTGGGAGATGTATCAGACAGACAGCATTGGCTGCTGGTCCCTGAATGTACATGCAATGGCCAACATGCATTTGTCACCAAATTTCATATGCCTTTAGCACCTTTTTTGTTGGCTCTCCTTGAGGTATCTTAGGTGCTACTCTTAGGAACTTGGTAACCAATTTGTGGGATAAATGACTCTCCAAGAGCAGAAAGGAGACTCTTCCAGCCTAGATCAACAGCGAGAGAGTACCATCTTCGGTTCTCATGCAGGTAGGGATGGATAACTTTTTCCATCACCAAAAGCTACAAAGAAAGCAAATTATGAAACCGAAAGTTTCGATCACATGCACTCACCAGATTAATACTAACATTGTGCTTAGGACACAGATTTCCAATTTTGCTTTAAGGCACTGGCACACTGCTTCTACGTACAGCAACAAACCAAGTTGTATCTTGGACAGGGAAAGATTGCACACTCAAGTAAGACTGCTATCAGTTTTCAACTGCTTCTTTGCACTGAGTTGTCTGAACTAACATCTAATTCTAATAGCTGCAGCCTTCACAGTTCCTTAGCACTTTACAGTTCTTTACCAAAGCCCACTCTTTTCAAAATTAAAAAAAAAACTTTATACAAAGAATTCACTATAAACTGTCATTGAACATTTATTATCAGCAGATTTATCACTTAACATGAACAACTGTTTTAACCAAAACGTATGTATAAGAGACTATACTCACACAAAGGTAAAGGGACTGTTTGTGATAAGAAAGAGTTTTTTGTTGTGGTTAACCAAGCGATTTAGAACAGCATAAGTCTCATCTCCATGAAGAATATATTTTTCTGTAACAAACAGATGAAGCTAAAGATAATGCAGAACCATGTAAGCACTGTACAACGGAAAAATGGAAAATTCTTATGCAAACTTTATCTTAATGACACAAGGCTATTAATCTAAAGCATGGGTGGGAAACCAACATGGCTGTATCAACAAGCCCATAGCTCTCCTTCTTTGCCCTATTAATTAGGCTTGAAAAGCACATCACAGTGGAAAGAAAGAGAGGTGACTTTTCATATGTCAGCATTGTAGTGCATGATAATTTCTTTTGGGGAGATGAGGATGAGGGTTCATAGCTAGGAAGGAATGCGACAAACATCTGCTTCCAGCATTTGACCATTTCCTCCTAAAAACAGCCCTCTCTAACTAGGTTTTACAGAAAGCTGCCTGCTTGACAACCAGAAGCTTCCCCCTCCCTGCAAATCTAAATATTGCACAGAGAAGGTGATCTCAGTGTGCAGGGAGTGGGGTAGTGCTGTATTGCTTTGGCTCCACTAACTGCTGCCACATGACTGCAGAAAAGAAAAAAAAAGGAGAAGAGAAGAGAAAAGAAAAGGTTCCCTCTTTCTAATTAGAACCGCAAGATTGCAGACAGTGTACATTGCTATTCATAATTCTAAATCAAACTTTAGGGCTTAACTGACCCATGTCCTTTTCGATCCATTTGTACATCATTCCTTTCACGTGGACATCTTTGATGGAATCCTAAAATAGGAAAGAATAGTTATATATCAGTGTTAAACCTGGTAATTGTGTTTTGTACAGTGCTGTCAATGTATGTAACATTTTACAGAGTAACTATCAACAAACAGAGCTTGACACACGATATAGGAGAAGTGTGATTAGATCTTTTCCTGCATAGTTTCTTACTAAAATCATAAATGCAGGTCAGTATATTTGTGGACTGAAGGTAAATGAAAGAATGAGCTCTTTTTCCATAAACCCACTAAACACATTTTATATTTAGAGGTGCATTAGATTATTATAGGCAAAATCAAATAAACAGTAAATTGTAAATCTGTAGAAACAGAATTCTGTTTGTCCCACTAGGCTCTTCTCCTGCTGTTTCCAAGCTCCCAAAATGTCATTTGTGTGTGCAGTGATCTTCTTAAATGGTATACACTGGAAGAAGGAAAATGTGGAATTCTGAGGACATTTTGTATGAGGGGAAATGCCTTCTGTTTGTACAAGGACATCTGGGACACAAGTTCATGTTCTAGAGTGTTCTTGCAACAACAAAAACCTGGCATGGATTAATCCAGGACAAACAGTGACACCTATCAAAGTCAAAGAGCAAACTAGCTCTTTGCATGCCTATTCACTGCTTTTGAAGAGATATACACACTAGGAGAAATATGGTGATAATGTGCTAAATAAAAACATCAGAAGGTCCCCTGCTGGAGCTTACCCAGAAAAAGACCCAGCATTCTTTTATCTAGACTGGCCAGCCAGATTCCCATAGGAATCCCACAGGAACAAAGCCCTGTCTCACTGTAATTCCTAGTGACTAGCTTGCTGTTAACCACCAAGCTGACTCTGACTTATAGTGACCCTATGAATCAGAGAGCTCCAAGTCACCTTATCATCAACAGCTCTGCTCAGGTCTTGTAGACTCAGGGCTGTGGCTTCCTTGATTGAGTCTATCTAGCTGTAATACAATCTTCTTTTTTTCCTACTGCCTTCTACTTTACCAAGCATTATTGTCATGTTTTCTCATAATATGTCCAAAATACGACAGGCTTAGCTTAGTCATCTTGGCTTCTAGGGTTAATTTGTTCTAGGATCCATTCATTTGTCTTTTTAGCAGCCCAGGTACTGTATTTGCTGGCATCTTACTGTTTTCCCTGAAAAATCAGTGTTTTCCCTGAAAAATACTGTTTGAACATGGGGTGCCTCTTATGTGCCCGTGTATCTTATACGTCAGCAAATAATATTTGCTAGTATATAAATGGGTGCATCTTATATGTTGGTATGTCTCATAGGCTGGCAAATACAGGTAATCCACAAAACTCTCCTCCAGCAACACATTTCAAATGAGTTGATTCTTCTCCTATCAGCTTTCCTCAGTGTCCAGCTTTCCCAGCCATACATAGAAATGGAAAATATGACGGTATGGATAATCCTAGCCTTAGTATTCAATGATATATCTTTTCACTTCAAGATCTTGTCTAGTTCCTTCATAGCTGCCCTTTCAAGGACTACTCTTTTCTGATTTCTTGACTGTAGTCTTCATTCTTATTAATGATTGAGCCAAGGTATGGAAAACCTTGTGACTGGTTTTCAGAAGCAACAACTAGAACTTTTTATTTCCATTAATCTCCTTTAAAATCCAATTAAGGTGGTTGCCATTACTCCATCCTACAGAACAGATGTCCATAGTTTAATTAAACACTGTGTGAAGACTTTCTTTATCTGGAATTTCCCACCATTCAGGTTCAGACGACAGCCACAGGTGCTAGAGGAGGACTTCTGTATCATAGTATTTTTATAAACCTCTAACATGTCTCCCTCTCCCCATTTTCTTGTATTTCTAAACTAAACTTCCCCAAATATTGTAATTTTTTCCTCATGCAGGAGTTACTCTGGTTCACTGATCTCTTGCTTCTCTACAATATCCTTTCTGAAATGTAGCAACCGTTGTACACTGTATTCCAAATGTAATCATATCACTGATCTGCATAATAACAGTATAATATTGGCTTAAAATGTCTAGTTAATTTTGACCCTTTGCTAAGCACAGTGTGTATGCATCATCTTCTCTTCATGAAAAGGTTTTAAATGCTCCAAGAAACTCTAAGGATCACCATGAACATTCCAAGTGCCAGCAACTGCCCACTGACAACCTAGGATGCAGCAAAGACTTAAGTGCCCACATTGGCTCTCTGTGCAACAGGAAATTCAGAGAGTGCTTTTTGATAGTATCACCATCTCTCAAGCGAGAGTTATTAGTTATAAGGGTGACAATTTCAAGTGTGTGGGTGAAGACTCAATTGCTTCAGCTTTCCTAAGACTCTCCCTTTACTTTGCTCCAGGATTTTTATGACAAACAAGTGCCTCAATAAAAGAACAAGAGAGGCAGACAAACTAGAAATGCACACGAAAGTAGGACTGCACACAAGCTTTGCTTTATGGGCCTAGACCTGAACTTAACAATAGCAAAGTCTTTGTATATGCCAGCACACAATAAAACTCTAGTTCTTGAGTAATCTATTTCATTAAACAACTTGTATTTGCCTGCTGCTACAATAACAGCCACATGCCCTATCCCACAGCATGATGATCAGTAGCTGTATCTCCAGATCTTAACATGCTATTAGATGCTGCTTCACTCTAAAGGTCCCAACTTCAAAAGATCAGATTGGCTGCATGAGTGCAGCAGCTTATTTCAATAGGTTATGACAATCCACACGATTGCACAGGGATCACTATTTGACCTAACCTATCATATAGCATACTGGAATACAATTTACAAAGGAAAGTCCTACAGCAAATGAAACAAAACATAATTCAAACTTAAAAAGGCTGAAATTTTTGTCACATAAAACAAGTACACATACATTTTTGCACACACACACTCACAAAACTGTCATGTTAAAGAACAGGGGAAACCTGTCCGAAGGTAAACTGAATAGTGAAAATAATTTCTCAAGTCAAATATGTTTCATGTGAGTACTATCACAATGCAGATGTTAAACACAAATGTTAATGATAATTTATGCCAATTTTGAAAAAGAATTACATCTACAAATTTTACACTAGCAATGATACCATATGCCTGGTCCAAGCAAAACTCAGGTTAAGACACTGGAAGAGATTTATGCCCTAAAATTCCTGTACTCACACTGATATCTTTGTAAAGATGAACTTGGTCATACTCAATATTGTGAGTCATGAAGTAGTCAGTCACTGATGAAAGCAGCGTCATTTCAGGAAGGGAGAAGATGTCCATAAACTGTTTAATTGATGGTCCCTGCCCAAAGGAAAAAATGTACTATTGTGAAAACAAATGAATGCAGGCTCAGTGGGGGGGGGGGGGGGGAATGCTATTAAAATCAATAATGCACACATGAAGCAAACAGCATTTCCTGCCCATACGTGAAAAACATTGCTATATATTTTGAATCAGCATCTGCAGTGTTCTATTCCTGAATAAAAATTCAATCATTATGCGTGCAAAGAACTTAGTAATATAAAATAATGAAAATATATGTGTTTAATTGTTTTTATTGTGATTTGCATAATACTAGTAAAATCCTCATTTGTTCCACCAGGTCTTTGGCAGACTTGATGCAAAGAAATTCTCCATTTCCTAGTTAAGTGCTTTATTTTTATTTATTATTATACTTTTAATATTGTCCTACTGTTGTGTTTGACTTTGTCTTGAGTGGCTTAAGGCTCTCCAAAAAATTTATTTTAAAAAACCTAATTTTGAAGAAAGAAGATAAACTGCTTCCAAGGCATTCTCAATATAGCCAATAAAGGGACAAAAGGTTTGCCACATACTAGCAAAGCCTGTTAGAAAAAATACACGTAATAATTCTAAGCTAATAATACCTATGGACTTTTAAAAATGTTAATTCACCTCTCCAAAGAAATTTCATTAATTTAACTTGTGTTTTACAGATTATATTCTGCTCTGGGTTTAGATTTTAGTCTACCAACTTTTCTAAAGTCACACTGTTAACTAAGTTCAGCATCTCCTTACAAGTCAAACTGCACTTACTGCTTTACCATGAATAACACAGCCACCAAACATAGGTTTGCTTGGTTTATAAACAATTCATGCATCTATCAGCACAGCAAATCTCTGTCAAAAGGGCATACATGACTGCATCTTTTTCAGATTTTATCACACGCAGAACAAACTTTTCCCATTCCTCTGGGAAATTATAGCTGAGCGCTCAGTCATATAGCTTTTGATCTGTGTGGGAACAAATGAGGTCTGCTGGCAAAAGTACATATTAGGAGAAGCTTCAAAATGGTCAAGAATTTATGTAAACATTCTATGGAACACAATCCAAGCAAGGCAGCTCAGCCTTCAACAAACTTATTTGATATAATCAAAACCTATCTGAGGCTGTATCAAAACAAAGTTTAATGAAATTAAAACAAGCATTATCTATTCATTAATCATTCCTGTACATTCCTACTCTTCTTCCTGAGAGTGTGAGTTGGAGACAATTGCAACGAAACAAAATAATATAACTAGTCCTGAGAACACAAACAGATTACAATTCAAGACAATAAATGTAATAGAATCAATCAGCAAGAACATCAAATAAACACCATTGCTCTTAAAGTCAGCTGCAAAAGATATGCTTTAAATGATATCTACAAGACTGGAGGGGTGTATGTACCACATATTTACAAAGAGTGAGTTATGAAACTAGGGAGCTCTTCTTTGTAAGCTGGTCCCACATGCCACATTTCCCTGGAGCACCCCTAGAAGAGCCTTCACAACTTATCTTAAAACTTGGTTTAGTTAGTACTGAGGATAGCAGTCCTTCAGATTATGGGGTCCAAGCCATTTTAAGACAACTGACATGGGTTTGAACAGAAATATCCCAATGTGAGTACTTTACTGGTATGTATGTAAGTAGTAATGGAAGCACTGCAAAGTACTGACTCTGACTCCCAGAGATGATCCAGCAAGAGGTTCTTGTCAACAGTACTGACTCTGCTGAGGAGAATTAACAGGGTAGCTCTTATACCCTCTCTCTCCTCTCATGAAGGTCACTAATGAGGATGTACTAATTGAGACAGTGAGACAGTTATATCTAAAACTACATTAAATAGCATTTCCAATTTACCAAGAGCAATATTTGAGATTCACAGTGGCATCTTCTCCTGTGCCACGATCTCCTTCCCTTTCCCAGAAATCTGTATAGTTTTCATCGGCTTTGGAAAAGGGCAGGAAAAAACAAAGAGTCAAACTGTGGGCTGGCCTGAATGAAGCCAAGTAGAGGCTTCACTCCAGACTTCTATCCATCGATTTAGGTCAAGGTTCCCCAAATCCCCAAATGGGTCAACATAAACTGAACAAAATTAAAAGAAATCCAATTATCATCATTTTAAGACAATATCATTGTATGATGATGTGATCAAACAGTGTTTGCATTCTCAAGGGTTGGGGGGGGGGATGAAAGAATCGCATAATCTGAAAATGTATTTGGACTCCAGTATTCTCCAAGCCTATCTAACAAAAAACCAGTCTCTAGAAATGTCTTAGGAAAAGAAACATAGAAGAGTAAGGATTGTATCTTTCCAAACAGCTAAACAGTACGAAGGGAAAAAAATCAGTCAAGGAAACCTGGATTACAAATTAGGATCAGACACAGTAGGACACAGTAGCCAAGAGCTACTGGAATATGATCTGCCCTTACATCTGAGAAAAGAACAAGCAGTCCTAACACAAATAACAGCAAGCAGTGTTTTCCTAAGATAAGAGAGCTACAGACTGTCATGTGGTCATCTGTCTTTGCTGATGGACTAAGACAGCCAGATGACCATAATGATCTTAAACAGTAAAGTCCCATTAAAAAGAACACATCTTCCACTTATAATAGCATAAACAGATTATTTCTGAACTATTAGTTGGAGGAGATTTTATCTGTACTGCTGGTTGCACATAATGCACAATCATGTACTTCTTCCTTTTTTACTCATAGCATGGTTATATGATACCTGATAGACTTGTTATCACTTTGTAAAGACTGTTCTTTCCTCCTTCCTTTTGGCATGTCTGTGACATTCTGAAGTTTCTTTTAAAAGTTTCTGAGCTTAAAAGCCCACAAAAAACATAGAATTCAAGAATACATATGTCATATTAAATTACATTATTTTTAAAACTTAATGTGAGGATTTCCTGATTTCAGCCCTATTGTCGACCAGCTCGAGGAGATCAACGGAATCAGTAGCTGAACGGTGAGTAAACCTCTATGCGAACTCCATTGACTTAATGGGTTTTCTCTAGTTGGGCCTACCAATATTATTCAGGCCCATAGCTTCAGAAATAGCCAGCAGATTTTCCCTTCAACTGTAACAACCTTAAAATTCTTACATTATTTTAGTCAGTTAAAGGTCGGGGGATGAAGAATGATATCAATTACATGCGACACATATAGTTCAATGTGAATGTGAAATTTTTAAAGTTTAAAGGACCCATTCCAAGTACTGAACCCTTTCTGCAAAATAGGTTTACCACTTCAACTAGCTTCTTTAAGGTTCAGACTAAAACACAGACTCACAGAATCAAAGAGCTGGAAGAGACCACAAGGATCATCCAACCCAACCCCGCACCATGCAGGAATACTCAATTGAAGCTTTCCCGACAGAATGCCATCCAGCCTCTGTTTAAAAACTTCCAAAGGAAGAGATTCCATCACACTCTGAGGCAGCATATTTCACAGCCAAACAGCTCTGTCATAATGTTTTCCTAATGTTTAGAAATAATCTCCTTTTCTGGAAGTTTGAAGCCATTGCTCTATGTCCTAGTTTCTGGAGCAGCAGCAAACAATCTTCCATATGGCATCCTTTCAAGTATTTAAACATGGCTATCATGCCATCTCTTAACCTTCTCTTCTCTGGGCTAAACATACCCACCTCCCTAACCCACTCCTCATAGGGCATGGTTTCCAGCCTTTGACCATTTTGGTCACCCTTCTCTGGACATGTTCCAGCTTGTCAATATCCTACTTGAACTGAGGTGCCCAGAACTGGACACAGTATTCCAGGTGGGATCTGACAAAAGAAGAATAGAGTGGTACTATTACTTCCTTTGACCAAGACACTATACTCCTACTGATGCAGCCTATAATCACATTGGCTTTTTAAAACTGCTGTGCATTTCACTTTTTTCCACCCAAGCCTACTATCTTACATTTCTCCCCACTGAAATTCATTTGGTTAGTTTTGGCCCAGCTATCTAATATGTTAAGGTCATTTTGAATTGTGATTCTTTATTGTTTTTAATGTCTCTAGCTACCCTGAGCTCATTCTGCACTTTAGCTTTTCTGACCTTCTCCCTACACTTGCTGGCTATTTGCCTGAATTCCTCTTTGGTGACTTTCCATTTCTTGTATACGTCCTTTTTAAATCTCAGCACAGTTGAAAGTTCTCTAAATATCCATCCTCCCATTTTTCCTCTTCAGTGGAACTGTTTGAAATTGAGAAGTTGGACTTACCATGAATGGTCATTCTGGGATAGCAGGAGCAGGAATCCACAACGATTGGGTAACCTCGCGTGCCAACTGGAATCAGCACTAGTCCACATTCCAAATCAGTTGCTACCGTTAGGACTCATGCCGCCTCTGTCAGTTTCTTCTTCAGCCATGCAAACCATGAAGTTTTCACCACTCAGCTTCCTTAACTTCCAAGTTTCTAACCTAAATCTACCTTAGACCTTCATCACAATCGCTTAACCTCCCCAATGCCTACATCAACCTATATATATTATACACCATCAGGGAGGGCGTGGATTCCTCCTCCTGCTATCCCAGAATGACCATTCACGGTAAGTCCAACTTCTCATTCTCGGGATGGCACGGAGGAGGAATCCACAACAATTGGGACACACTCAAGCCACATCGTGGTTGAGCTTTATTTACATTGAAGTACTATCTGGAGTACCTTACTGCCAAAAGCAGCCTGCTCCACTTTAAACTTGTCCATTTTATAACATCTTATAAAGGTAGATGGCTCCAACCAGCCTGCTGCATTACAAACATCTTGTAATGATGAAGTCACATTATAAACAGTACTAGTCACCATAGATCTTGTAGAATGTAGATATACATTGCATGTCCTAGGTTGGCCTGCCACATCATAACATTGAAAAATGCAACTCTTTTTTTTTTTAATATATTTTTATTAATGTTTCGGCAAAATAAAAAATAAACACAAAAAAAGAAAGTGTGCGTACAGTTTACAATCTTATCCAATATATACATTTTTCTTCCATGTAACCTATTCCGGAGCAAATAATTATTCTTGCACTTTATACCTTGTCCTCTATTCCTTAAGTATTTTTACCCAATGTGTTATTCACAGAGTAAATTTTATCAGATCTTTTGTCTAACGTAGTATTACCACTTCAACTTTATAAACTTCAGTGTAACTTTTGCTTTATACGTAAATTACATATATTACATATACAGATTGTACACATAAATTGTTTTTATCCATTACCTTATGTGATCATGATAGCTTCAACTATTTATAGTAGCTTCATTCCAATCCTTCTCTTTTCAATCCGTCCTTATTACACCATACAGTAATGTTAGAATTCTCTCCTTATATTAAGAATTTCTCCAGTTTTGGAGAAACAGATTTACCGGAGCCCACTCTCTCTCTATTTTCCCCTCTATATGTCCTCTTAGTCTTTGTGTCAAGTTATCTGTTAACTTAATTTCTTGCAATTTATGAATCCAGAGCTCAATATCCAGTGTTTCATGTTTTTTCCACAACCTAGCATATTCTACCCTCGCTGGGGTTATCATGTATAACAATACCCAAGCATATTTCTTCTTAATATTTGGATCTATCATATGTAGCATATTTAATAAATATGTTTCAGGCGTCTTCACAAATTCGATTTGTAGAATTTCTTCTATTTTTTTTATGGATATCGTTCCAATATCTTCTTGCTTTTTCACAAGTCCACCAAAGATGGTATGTCGTGCCCGTACCAATTTGACATTTCCAACATTTACTGGATCCCACCTTATAGATCTTTTCGAGCTTGGAAGGAGTCATATACCGTCTGTGGAAGCTCTTCAAGTAGTTTTCCTTGAGACTTTGAGCAGCTGTGAATTTATGTGTTAGCTTCCAGCTTTCTTGCCAGTGTTCAAGCTCCACAGTATGGCCAATATTCCGAGCCCATTTGATCATTACCGTTTTTACGGTCTCATCTTCTCTCTTATAGAGTAGTAATGACTTATATAATTTGGCAATTATTCTTGGTGGGTTCTCTCTTATGATTTTTATTATTTCATGATGTTCTTTCAAATTAAAGCCATACAGTTTCTGATCAATGTTAAATCTCTCTTTCAGCTGTCGGTAGGGGAACCAATTTATTTTTATCCCCTCCTCTTCCAATTCAGATCTGTCCTTGATTTTTGCGGTTCCATTTGTTTGTTCAGTGATTATGTCTTCATATCTGAGCCAATTATTTGTATTCTTCCATCTTCCACAGAACGCTTCTTGCGGGGAAGCCCAGCCTGGAATCCGGTTAATGAATATTCTCTTATAATTGTCCCAAACTGACAAGAGAGATTTTCTGACATAATGATGTGAAAAATCTTTGTCTATCTGGGCTTTATCATAACATAAGTACGCGTGCCATCCCATTCTTACGTCTGAACCCTCTAACGTTAGCAGTCGTTCATTACTTAGGTTGATCCAGTTCGCTATCCAAGACATTGCAGCGGCTTCATAGTACGTATAAAAGTCTGGGGCTCCTGCTCCTCCTCTAGATGTGAAATCCGTCAACATTTTCCAACTGATTCGTGGTTTCTTCCCTTCCCAGATAAATTTGGTTATGTCTTTTCGCCACTGCATAAATGGTTTTTTATTGCTTATAATGGGTAAGTTTTGAAATAGAAATATCATCTTTGGTAACATGCTCATTTTAATGACAGCCAATCTTCCCATAAGTGAAAGTTTCTGTTTCGTCCAATCTTCTAGGTCTTTCTTAATTTCTTTCCATTTTCTTCCGTAATTATTTTCGTAAAGTTCATTATTTTGTTTAGAAATCCAAATTCCTAAGTATCTGATCTTCTTGGCCGATTTAAAACCCGTTATCTCAATTAATTTCTCTTCCTCTTTTTTGGTTGTGTTCTTTGTCAAGATTGCAGTTTTTTCTTTATTTGCCTTGAGTCCAGATAATTTGCCAAATTTGCTCATCAGTGCATTAATCCCATTAATACTATTTAGGGGCTCGTCTAAAAACAGTACAAGATCATCAGCAAAGGCTTTTAGTTTGACTTGGTATTTTTTAAGTTGTAGGCCTTTCACTCCTTGATCGTTATGTATTACATTGTTTAGTATTTCCATTGATGTTATAAAGAGAAGCGGGGAAAGTGGACATCCTTGTCTTGTCCCTTTTGTGACCATGATTGAGTTTGTTTTTTCTCCGTTAATGATTAGTTGAGTTGTTTGCTGTTGATAAATCGCCTCTATCCAGGTTATAAATTTCGCATCGACTTCCATTTTCCGTTGTACCGCTTTTAAGAACGACCATTTAAGCGTATCGAATGCCTTCTCGGCATCTATGAATATCATTGCAAGCTTCTTTTTGTTATGTTTCTCGTAATACTTTATGTCAATTGCTGTTCTTATGTTTTCTCTTAAAGATCTTTTTGGAAGGAATCCGTTCTGATCTTCATGGATTATCTCTGGTAATATACATTTTAATCTATCTGCCAATATCGCTGCAAAGATCTTGTAGTCAGTGTTTAATAGGGATATCGGTCGATAATTTTTAACGTCTGTATGGTCCTTGCCCTCCTTGGGTATAAGCGTTATATTCGCCCCTTTCCAAGATTGTGGTATTCCTGTATGTAAAGCTTCATCAATGTTTTTTTGAAGTGGAAGGGCGAGCTCATGTTTGAATGTCTTATAAAAAATTGCCGGAAAACCATCTGGTCCTGGGGCCTTGTGTTGTTTTAGTCGTTTTATTGTTTCAACTATCTCGACCATAGATACTGAACGGTTAAGTATAGCTTTTCTTCAGAAATCTTACTTATAGAACATTTTTCAAAATATTTGCTTATTTTCTCAGTTTCTTCCTGTGAAACTGGTTTTGCATTGAAAAGTTTTTTTGTAATATTCAAAAAAGGTTTGTTTGATACCTTCTTGATGCGTAATTCTTGTTTCCCCTTTTTTAATCTCCAAAATCATTCTCTTATTTTTTTCCTTCCGCAATTTATGCGCTAACCATTTTGATGGTTTGTTAGCATATTCAAAAAACGCTTGTCTTGCCTGTATAACTTGTTCTATTTCTTGAAGATTCTGATCGTTTAGTAGTGATTGGAAATATTTAAATTCCTTAACTAGTTTCACATTTGATGGGTCTTTTCTTAATTGTTTATCAACTTCCCTCATTTGATCTAAAGTTTTTTGCATTTTCACGTTCTTTTCTTTCCTTAGGTCAGAGTTCCATTTTATGAAAAGACCCCTGAATACAGCTTTGCCTGCATCCCAAGTCCACTTCATAGCGACATCCGATGTAATGTTTTCTTGGAAGTAATTGTTGATTTCTGTCTTAGCTCGTTGGGTACATTCTTCTTTACGTAATATCTCTTCATTTAGTCTCCAGAATCTCTCAGTTGCTCTTAATTTCAATTCTATTTGAACCGGATTATGATCAGAGCATAATCTTGGTAAAATTTCCATATTGATTATTTTTCCAAGAAGATTTGATGATGCTAGTATGATATCTATTTGAGACATTGTGTTATGTCGCTCCGAGTAAAATGTGAAGCCTGGGGTATTTCCTTCTTTATATCTCCATACATCCAACAAGGAAAAGTCATCCATCAATGTAAAAAACTCTGGTAATTTTCCATTTTGTCGCATTGATTTTTTTTGGGCTGACCTGTCATTAACAGGGTTAATGACACCGTTCATGTCCCCCACAATCACAATCACAAGATTATCTTGGTTGGCATTTTGCGTATAGTTAATAAGTTCTTGGTGCATTTTTTGGAAAAAGTCTCCTTTTGCACCGTTAGGTGCATATACTCCGATGATTAAAATTTTGTTTTGTAAACTGCTGATTTCAACACCAATATACTGTCCATTTTGGTCTTTAAAGATTTCTTTTGCAGGGTATTTGTTGTTTATATACATTATTACACCTCTTTTCTTCTTATCAATGGTTGACGCGAAGCACTGGCCCAATTTAAGATTTCTTACATATTTCAGATCTTTCATACGTATTTTCACTTCCTGCAGGCATATAATATCAAGATGTTTTTCTAGATAGTGAAATAATTGTCTTCTTTTGAACTCCAAATTTATCCCTTTAACATTCCAAGATTGAATTTTAAAAGGCATGATGACAGATATCTCGGTCTTGATAAATTATCCTGTCTTTAACTTACGATTCTACTTCTTCCAGTTCTTCTTCTTCTTCTTCTATTTCTTGTACCTCGCCTTCTGATTGATATTCATTATCTTCAACAAACGGTTTTGCTCCTGAATCCGTATTTGTTTCGTCAGTTGACTTGTTCTCCTCGGACCTTTTCACGTAATTTTTTCCCGTACTTTGTCCTTTTAGTTGCCCTTCTTTTTCGGGCACCTCTGCTTGTTCAATGGCTCTTTTCAATCGTTCCAACATTTCTTGTGCCTTATGTATTGAATTAATTTTATACCTCTTCTGACGGTAAGAGAACGAGATTCCCTCGATTTTTTCCCATTTGTATGTAATTTTATTTCTTGCCAAAAAATTTGCTAGTGGCTTATAATCATGCCGCTTTTTGAGAATCTGATAGGGTATATCCTTGAAAATTTTAAGTTCAAAGTCTCCTACCATTAGTTTCTTCTCGTTTGAATTATCTTTTCTTTTATCATATTTCTGGTAAAGGAGACAACTATGTCTCGAGGTAGTTTTCTTTCTATTGCGGTTTTAGATGTAACCCTGAACATCCTATCTAATGATATCTCCAAATCTCCTTCTGAAATTCCAATAAACTCTGCCAATGCCGGTATCAAAATCTGGTAAAGGTTTCCGGAAGTGCTCTCTGGCAGTCCTCTCAATTTTATGCATCTTTCTCGGTACCGAAGTTTGTGAGCTTCAATCCGGTAATTGTCCTCTTCTTGTTGTTTGCTGAGCCTTCCTATCGACTCCTCCAACTGTTTTGTTTGTTCTTTTATGTTTTTTGTTTCTCCTTTTAGTTTTGTTATGTCTTTAACTATGTTATCCATCTTCTTACCTATAATCGTCAACTCTTGTTTCATATCTGCACATAATTCAGATCTTAGCTATGTATATGATACTTAAATCCAGTCGGGTAATCAATTGTTCAATTAATTAAAAAAAACCAATTAGTTAAACAGTTAGTTCGTCAGTTAATATTTAAATCAAATCAGTTAGCAATCGACTTATTTCCAATATAAAAAGCACACGAACACTTGTCCTTGGAGGGGGGGAGGGTAACCCACCAGTCGCGTTATGAATCAGACTTTGGCGACCACGTGCTTTCGACCTCACGTATTGAGTCTGTACAACGTTCGATCCTCAATAAAATATCTGTCTCTTTTTTATGCAAATCTTGAAAACAGATCCAAATTAAATTAGGGCAATAAGTCTATAGTCACGAAGTTTTACGGCAGTCTTTACGTTGTTTTCCAACTCTAGTCGGATTCAAAGTCTATCTGCTGCCTATTCTCTCGCAGTCTCTTCACTTGTTGCTCAATGGTGTAAATGGTGCTTTGTAGCAAGGTAGAGATCTCTGTTCTTCTCTCCCCTTACACCTCCCAAATTAGCACGATTCGTACAGTCCCGAAGAAAAAAAAACCCGAAGGGAGCCTAATCCAAGGATATCCTCAGATGCTCATAAAAGAAAAATATTTGTAAGTCCTGCTTTCTCCCATTTTCCCCTTCTTGTTTTTTTAATCAGGAGGCAACAGATAGCACACCACGTGGCGGGACAGAACAGAGTAAGGGAACTTATTTTACCAACTTATTTTTCCAATGTCCACAAGTTCAAAAATCCACCTAACGATCTTAATTCGTGGACTCCAGTCTTTAATCTTCAATAGATATCCTCTCTTAATGTATCATATGTTAAAAAAGAGATGTTCTTGTATAGTCTATACGTTCCTATGGCTTTTTGTAATAACGCTTAAAAGAAAGAAAAAAAAAACAGTCTTATGTTCAGGACTGGAATGAAAGTAACTTACTTTGTCCAGGGCATAAGCAAGCAGTCACTATGAATAAATCCAATGAGTCTTAATGTTTTTGCTCTGCCAAGGTTCTTTTTAATCCTTTAGTTGAGGATTACAGAAGTTTGCTTTTAAAAGTCGGTAGCGGCATTTTATGCCGTTTTCGGCAACAACGACATGGCTGTGGAAGGCTCTTGGGTCCCCTCGCACTCCGTTCACTCCTACAGAGTCTTCGCAGGCCTTCTGTAGGGGCTGAGAGCCGGTATCCGGACCCCCTCCGAACCCCACTAGAACCCTCTTTACCGGGAGGGTACTTCCACCGGGTTTGGTGACTTAATTCCCGATTAATCCACGTCGTGTGGCAACTCGAAGCAGAGCTTCGGGCTACCTCTCGTGTCCGCCATGTGACAGGAAGTCCGAAAGATGCAACTCTTAATCCACCTTCCAATGACAGTCTTAGATGCCTTCTGCCCCATAGACATGATCATATGATACAACTAAAGCCTCTCTTCTCCTGACACGTGCAGTTCTTTTAATGTAAAGACGGACAGCTCTCCTCACATCCAAAGTGTGATATCTTTTCTCTTCTGCACTTTTCGGATGAGGAAAAAAGTTGGTAGATAAATCACATCCGGTGTCACCTTTTTCCATGCACATTTAGGAAGAAAAGTTGGCTCTAACGTCAGTACCAATCTTTCCTCCTCAAATTTACACAAGTTAGCATTAATAGATAATGCGGCCAATTCAGAAACTGGTCTAGCCGATGTTATTGCTACCAGGAAAACAGTCTTTAGTGTTAACAAACGCAAAGAAGCATCCCTCACCGGTTCAAAGAGTGCTTTTGTTTAAGAGTCCAGCACTACATTGAGATCCCAACTCGAGAATCTATGCTTAGTTGGGTAAGAAGTCAATACTGCACCTTTTAGAAACCTCTTAATATGAGGATGCGCTGAAAGAGGAACTCCATCAAATTTTAATACCACAGACAACTCCAACACTTGACACTTCAAAGTATTCGGCCTCAGTCCCCTTTGCAGTCCATCTTGCAAGAACTGCAAAACATGCTTCACTCGAACCTCAGCAAACCGGAAGGACTCAGCAGAACACCATTTTTCAAATGCTTTCCAAGTCATACTGTATATATTCTGAGTCGATTGCTGCTGCAACATCATAATGCTATCTACCACAGCTGGCGAGTACTCTCGCAATTCTAAGGCCTTCCTCTCAAGACCCAAGCTGTCAAATTCAATCATCTTGGATCTAGATGATAGACTGGCCCTTGACTTAAGAGATCCTTTTGGACTGGCAACCTCCAATGCTCTCTTACTGACATCTCCTTCATCAAGGAGAACCAAGGCCTTCTTGGCCAATAAGGTGCAATCAGCACTACACTTGCGTTTTCTCTTTTTATTTTCAATAGCACTTTCTGTATTATCTGCACTGGCAGAAACGCATACAGTTGACCCTTCGGCCACGGAACTGATAGAGCATCTGTTGCCTCTGCAAACTTGCTTCCATTGATTGAAAAGAATCTTTTTAGTCTGGAATTCTTGGCTGAGGTGAATAAGTCAACTTGAAAAGGCCTGAATCATCTGCTCAAACTTTGAAACACTTGGTAATTCAGAGTCTACTCTCCAGGATGTAACTTGTTTCGACTGAGGTAATCTGCTGGCACACTCAGTTTCCCTTTCAAATGCACCGCTGTTAGCGATAGCAGACTTTGTTCCGCTCGTTGAAACAACCTGTTTGACTCGTCTATCAGCACTCTTGAGTGTAGATCCCTTGGTTCATCACATAGGACCGGGCTGTCATATTGTCTGTTCAGACTTGAACATGCTTGCCCCTCAGCAAACTTGCAAATTTGAGACGTGCCAAACGAATCACTTTTAACTCCAAAAAGTTTATATTCCTTCTCAAGTCCACACCGGACCAAACACCCTGAGCACTGTTTCCCTGACATAAGTTCCCCTAGCCCGTCAGACTGGCAGCCGTTGTAACTCAAATGTAACGATCAACTACAAATGGGACTCCCTTGTTTAAATCTGAGACCTTTGTCCACCATAACCATTCCTTTTTCAAAGTGGTTGGTAGTCTGACCACATAATGCCTTTTCTTTCCTATGTTCCATTGATGAGGTACCAACAATCTTTGCAAACCTCTTGAATGGAACCTGCCCCATGGAACTAAGTGGATAGTTGACACCAGAGTTCCCATTACTTGAGCCAACCACATCACATCTGCTGCCGTCACTACCATCAATTTTTGCATCACCTGTTGAACCTTTACACATCTCTCCTCTGAGAAATAAAGTCACCTACCGCTTGTATCCAATCTTGCCCCTAAATGCGTCAGCATCACTGTGGGACTCAAATGACTCTTTTCTAAATTCACTAGAAATCCATACGTTCTTAGAACCTCCACAGTTCTCTGTGCACTTTCTATTAACTTCTGCTGTGAATCCGCTTTCACCAGCAGATCGTCCAAATAAGGATAGATGTGTGCCCCCTGCTGTCTTAAATGAGCTATCAAAAGGACCAAAACTTTTGTGAAAACTCTTGGTGGTGAAGTCAAACCAAAAGGCAAAGCCTTGAACTGGTAATGTTTGTTCATGAACTGAAATCTGAGATACTTCATGTCTGATCTCCTCATGGGGATATGCAGATAAGCTTCCTTCAAATTGATGGAAGCCATCCAGTCGCCTACCCTCAGATTCTCTCGTATTGTTTGTAATGTCTCCATCTTGAACCTGAGATACTTCACAAACCCGTTGAGACATCTTAGGTTCTGTATAGGACGATAAGTCCCATTGCTTTTTTGGGACCATGAAAAATATGGAGTAAATTCCCCGGAGCCACAGATCCTATGGTACCTCCTCCACTGCACCTATTTGTATGAGATGATCTATCTCCTTCAAAACTATTTTCCTTTTCTCCATCCATGTTGGTATTGGGGAAGCAACTTATCTGCACTTCGGCATTCCATCGAACAAAATCTTGTAACCTTTTGTCACAACCTGCGAAACCCATTGATCCGATGTTATGCGGTTCCACAGAATGCCGAAGCACAGCAGTCTTCCCCCCACACAAGGACTCTGCTTGTCAGAACTGATTTTGACCCTTACGCTGAGAGGTTCCTGAATTTCTCTCAGTGTTCTGTCCTTTCCTTTTAAAAGATCCTGACCTTCCAAATTGGCTTTTTGGCCTATACCACTGCAGGCAGCCTTACCTTGTGTCTTGCTGTCTACCATTTCCTCTACCTTGGAAGGAATAGTATGAGGACCGATACAGTCTCCATTCCACCTTCTTTTTCTGCAACATAGGCATCACCTGTTTTTTCTCTTTGTTCTCAATTAACATTTTTTCTAATGCCTTGTTATGAAACAGCAAATTTCTCTTAAAAGGCACAAATGCAAAATTATTCCTCAACTTCTGATCACCGTCCCAATGACGCAACCATAAAGAACGCCTTGCTCCAGTAACATCACTAACATTTCTTGCCATAAAAGCCACTGTATCATAACTTGCATCCGCCACGTATTCCAAAACTTTTCTAAGTCTAGATAACACTCTTAAACAAGATTTAGATTGAATTTCCTCATCATCCATCAACTCCTGTAGCCACATCATTGCTGCCTGTGAAAACACTGAAGCAGTCACAGATGCTCTTACTGCCATTGCTGGATTCTCATGAGTTTTTCGCAAGGCAGAACCTGCTCTCTTCTCATCCACAGATCTCAACATAGTATCGCCTTCCTGAGGGACAAGGGCTCCCGAAATCAGCGCAGCAATAGGACCATCCACTAAAGAGACCTTCAAAAACTCTACATCTTTTTTCTCAAAACAATAAAGCTTATTTGGATGACCTACAAATCTACAAGTATTTAAAGAAGCTTCCCATTCCGTATAAATCAATTCCTTAAACATATCTGGCATAGGTATACTCCATCCATGCATTTCTTTCTTTTTAATTACAGCTGCAACTTTTGCCTCTTTTTCCTTTGACTTCTTAAAACTACTACCATCCTCATCCACCTGTAAACCTAAAGTACGTAATACTTTCCTAAGCAGACCCTGAAATTGATCTGCCTGAAATAATCTACTGTTGCCTACTTCATCTTCTATCTCGCCTTCAGAAAGACTATCAGTTTCAATTTCCATCTCCTCTGAGACCACCTCATCCTCTTGCCAATCATCCTCTTCATTCTCCAACTCATTCCTCCTTTTCTTCTTGACATTTGGCTCACTATGAACATTCTCTGTACTCTCTGTACTCTCAACTCTTCTTTTCTTCAATACTTCTTCTTTCTGACATTCTCTATCAACATCCAAAACCTTACTTCTTTCACCTCTACTTCTCTCCTCTGAACGAAATTCATTTTGGGAAAACGCTGTATACACTTTTGATTGACTATTCAAATTCATCATAGTATTTAATCTTTGGTTAATCATTGGATCAAATTCATTAAGTCTATTAAATTGATTCCTGTACAACATTTGATGCAGTTCATTAGAAATAGTTTGTTTAATCATGCTCTGTAAATCACATAAGTTTAATGAATTCATTTGGAAATTTGTGTCACCTGTAGGTGGTGCAACCCAGGCGCTTTGTCTTAAAGCTGAATGCTCATCCTCAGCGCAGCCAAATAATTGCTGCTCCATATTCATATTTGGCCGTCTGCCTTGCTCTAACTCACCACGTCTTCTTAAAGTAAACGACTCCGTGGGAGTATTATGAGCGGTCAGGCGGCAACTGCTCCATTCGAACTGAGCGGACTGTTCCATTTCGCCGCATGCACCATGATCTCCTGCCCACGGAGGACTCAGCGAGTGATTGACAGCAGCTGGGTGCACCATTCCTGCACTCTCTGGCAAATCTCCGCCCTTTAGCAACACACACTCCTTCGGGCTCTCTGCACCTGCTCCAGAGATAGGTTTTCGCTCCAGAAGAGTCCCTCCCATCTCTGAAGAATGCACAAAATCAACATGGTGGCCGAAAGCTGCCTTTGTTAATTTCCCCTTCATCGTTTTGATTTTCTTCTTAGAAAGTGCATCTGGACCCTTCTTAAGAACGGTATCCACTTTCTTTCTCTTAACCAATTTATCTTTACTTTCTGGTAAATGGACTTCCGTGAGTAAGTGCTTGCTTGTCTCCTCCCAGCTGGACTTTGCTGGCTCTCCCACTCTCTTCCCCGGGCTGGCTCACTGCCCAGGTCTCTAACCTTGACAGCGATTTTCTTCTCCTCAGAGCCTCACTGGTTTGCAGGCATCTGAGATTCCATCTCCAAAGATATTCCTCACAATCTCACTATGCAGTTATTGAAATAAAATGACTTATTTTCACAATCTGACAGAGAAGGGAAAATTTCATCCGGCTTGCTTGGCAGGATAAGAAAACCGACAGAGGAGGCACTGGGTCCTAATGGTAGCAACTGATTTGGAATGTGGACTCCTGCCAATTCTGGTTGGCACACGAGGATTACCAAATCGTTGTGGATTCCTCCTCTGTGCCATCCCAAGAATGTGCCTTCAATAGCTCACTTTTAAAACTTCCATCCAACATGAACTCCCTTTTCTATTAGTATTCCTGACAATGGAACCACAGCCAGTATTTCCCTCTATTACTACATTCCAATCATGAGTCTCATCCCACCAGGTTTCAGTGATGACTATTATATCATGTTTGCTTTCCTGTGTTAAAAGTTCATATTCATTTTATTTCCCATGCTCTGTGCACTAGTGTAGAGACATCTGAGACCATGGGTAATGCCCTCTAGGTGTTTATTAAAGGTTTTCGTCTTTCCACTGTTGGGTTTTTGTACTATTTGCCCAGTTCTCCCTATAATATCCAGGCCATTATCTCTAGCGCTTAAGAAACTCCTGAGCTCAAGTATACTGTCACCCCTGGGAGACAGAACACCTCTCAAGACATCCTGTCAGGCCCACCACTCACCACTTTTATTCCCATGAGTAGGGAGATCCTAACCATTGCTGCCACCACCACCACCACGTCTTCTCCGGATAGATTGGCAGAGGTCATTCCTTGTGCTGAATCTTCCAAGATCACCTGCGTGTTCTCTGAGGACTGACATTGTTGCTCTTATTCCTGATCCTCATCATCACTGATAAGCTTTGAATCCATTCTGTAGCTCCAAACTATTAGTATGTTCCCTGGTCTTTCTTCTTCTATCTGTCACATTCCTTCACATTCTCACTCCTGTGTTTGAGGGCTGACCTCTTCAGAGGCATCCCCTGTGTGTTCCTCATCCAGAACAGTCTGCTACACTCTGTCCAAGAAAACCTCATGCACCCTAATATGCTGAAGGGTAGATACACAGGCCTCAAGTTGCTGGACCTTCTCTTCTAACAGGACAACCAACTTGCACTTGCTGCAAATGTAGCTACCCACATCAAGAACACAAACATACCACAACTGTTGCAGGTGACTGCATCAGCTCCCTTACCACCCATATTTAGTAGGCTTAAGGAGGCTCTGAAACAGAACTCTGCACCTCCCCCTCAAAACTCCCACATGAAACACCTGCTGGCTTTTCCGGTTAGCTGAGCACCAACCCACCACTACCACTAACTACCACAGCCTCCAACCTTAACTGATTATAACTCTGATGTGGTAGATTCCATAACAAATTTCACACTGATCATATTAATACAAATCGGACCAATTTTTACAACAGACAAATAATGATAAAATGTGCTAAAGGTCAGAGATCACAACTATAAAGCTGTTCTTCTGGCTCTGTAATCTCTGTGTGTGTAGTCACATGCACTCCTTGCCCTAACTCCTGGCAGGATAGGAAACAGCATATAAATGAGAGATTCAGTAAAGCTAAGTATGCATTTTGATGCCCTTAGGCACCATTCCTATTCAGGGTCACAGACCAAGCAATCAAAAGCATCTACAAGAAGGTCAGGGACATCTTATTTTATCCTGCAGCAACAATCCCAAAGTAACTCATTAATCCAAAGTTACAGATTTGAAAGGAAAAGTGAGTCAGTGAAAGAAACAACTGAACTCTTTTGTATGTATGCACTACGTAGAGATCTTGCCATTGCTGGTTCTTAGTAAAATACTGGTAGTTTTATTTTTAATCAGAATAAAATTACTTTTAAAAAACGAACAGGATAAATTACATGCATAAGACACCCAGAAAACACTACCATCCACTTTGGAACATCTGTAGTAGGAGCAAAATTCAGTAGGTCCTTCATAGTGCTACTCAATTCCCAACTACTTTACTGAGCTCCACAACAGCATGGTATGTACACATAGAGGAAATTCTGTTGGCTTGTTCTCAGTATTACGTGGGCACCTTAGTAAAACAGCTGGGTGGATCATCTGGAAATCCTATTTGTAATAATAAAATATTTTGTGTCCATATTTGTATTTGTCTCCATAATCTGCCTCCAAGACCATGAAACTCAGACAACTGAGAGCTGTCATGGATATTAACAGCCTAGGAGCAAGGGCAGGAAACTATCTGAAGTTCAAGAAGCTGCATCCACCCCACCCCAGATCTTGAAGAGCCACTGTCTCCATCGTGCCCCTTGCCCCCATTTAAAAAAAATATTCAAAATGTCCCCCTGAATCTTCTGAGAGGTATGGGGGAACAATGATTTCACCACAGCTTGATCTCATCCTATCTGTTGTAGGCCCCACTGAGGCCTATTTTGAAACAGAGAATAAGTGGAGAAGTAACTTCTAGATTATAAAAAGGTTTTTTCCAGGTCTAAAGAAACTAAGGAGAGTGACAAAAGCATGACAGAGCACAAGAAGCATTCAGAGTAAATGAAGTATAAACATCTCCAATTTTGGGGAAGTGGTGAGCCATTGGGGGACTCAAAACATAGTGTTTGAAACCTGCATATGGACCTAGAGGAGTGTGCCTCAGGTTAATTTCACTTTATAAAATGGATTAGCTCTAACTAATCTGTAATATCTGCCTGTAGCCTGCTATACTATCTGCAGTCACTAGGAGGAAGATATATTAACATTTCCTAGCCACCAAATGCTTTGAGATCTGTTTTTCCCACAGAGCTTCTGAGTAGTTCTACAGAGGGTACTTCCTTCCGCAGGGCCACTGAACTCTTTAAACAGGTAGGTAGGGGTGTGGGGGGGGGAGAGGAAGAGAGAAAGAAAGTGCAGTTGGCTAGTTAGTGGAGGAAGGAGAGTGAAAACAGGAAAAGACTAAACAAACACAAAGGCAGAGGGAGAAAAAAAAAGAGATGGAAGAGTTGGGTTGAGAAAAAGGAGAGAACAGAGGGGAAAGACATTGCTCTGGAATCAAATACAAAAGAGTTCCTAATAATTACAAAGCTGATTTTCAAAAAATAAACATAATTTAGAAGTGCATATGCTTCAAGCACTCAAATCTCATAGGCTTTTTCTGTTTATTTCCATCATTACATGTGCCAGACAGTATTCATGATATCAGCATGGTGCAGGAGACAGAATATTTTATTTGGATGTGGCAGATCTGGAGTATCCTTGGATAAATAATTCTCTCTAAAACGTTCCTCTCAAAGGGCTATTATGAGGTAGGCAAGAAAGGTGAGAATAAAGAGACACACAAAGTACTTGAAACTCCTCTTTTGAAAGTCAACTTTTTGTCTTGATCTTTCTTCAATGGCTTTTTAAAGCATATTCCCATGATTAGACTTATTTTTAAAATGACAGAAGATTCTGAATTCTGCACTAGATACAAGATATTCTTTTGGTACAAAGCCTCTACTATGAAGATGAGAACAGAACTAAACAGACCAATACCTGCAAAACTATACAAATATGTATGGCATTAATGGTAAGCACATAATATATACAGATTTCTCCTGCATTCCCACTCCCTATGAGGTCAAGGAAAGCCAATGCTGAGGCACAGGAAAAGCATGATTGCATTTAAAAGGATTATAATACAGAGCCAGAAAAACTGCTCTAGAAGAGCCTGAAGCAGGCACTGACTTACGTGATAATTGCTATTCAGACATCTACTACGTTCATGTTTGTAAGACATTTAAATAGCCAATTGTATTTCTTCAGACTTTTGAAGGAAGAAATACAATGCCATTCTATTAGTCCTCCTAAGAAACTCTAAAAGGCCAGGGTGCACTTTCTAAAAAAAATCACCAAATATTAAAGAGAGCCAGTCAGAAAAGTATTGGGGGCAGGGGAAGAAACTTTTTACCTCTTACATTTATAAGATCTCCCTCTTCAAACTTTGGAAGGGTAGGAGTGTCTAGTTAGGCTGGAAAAGCGAAGAGGACAATTTCTCAAAGCAGCTGCTCTCACCCATTCAATACATTCTCATCATGCTGCTGCTACTCATACACCATGGAGGCCAAACCAACATAAGTGAACTGTTTAGAAGAGATATGTTCCGGTGTGGGCTTGCTGAATTTTCAGTTACAAATGAAAATGGATGAAGCCACTCTCAGAGCTTTCTCAAATGTACTGCAGCCAGAAAACTGCTTGCAGGAATGCTGTTCACTGACATGTAGTAACACACAGGTATTTCTTCTGTTCTGTCTTGTGGATTACAAACCTCCATATCAAATAGGATTTGCAGACTGACCAGAGAAATGGGTTCATGACCTCAGTGCTCTGGTTATGATCTTGCTACGAGCTTCAGGGAGGTTATCTGATCAGTATCTGGACAGACCTCAAAGAGAACATTTTTTCTGCATATCATAATTTAAATGCAAGGTCTCAAAAGCCAACACAAGAACAGACTACTCCCTTCTACCCACTGACTGTTAAAATGATTATGAGAATCTCAAAAACCAGGGTAAGGCAATACAGCTCACTGCTATGTGCATTCTTTTTGCCCCCTGGAAGCAGTACAGTCTAGATTCCTGAGAAATATTTCTGGTGTCCCATGTTGCATTCCCAATGCCTTCCTTAGAGTGAAAGCAGGGATAGTTCGAGAAGTACATCTCTCATTCCCTATTATTAGCTATTGGCTCAAACACATTTTAACCCACTAGGAGTACCCCCCTTGATCTTATAATTTTTATCTCCAGCTGGGTGAGAGCTGTTGAAGAGACACTAAAGTGACATGGGCTTCCCCTTCATCTCTACTACAACTGGGATTCTTGAAAGCCTAAGA
This sequence comes from Cyclura pinguis, assembly GCA_030412105.1. Taxonomy (NCBI): domain Eukaryota; kingdom Metazoa; phylum Chordata; class Lepidosauria; order Squamata; family Iguanidae; genus Cyclura; species Cyclura pinguis. Next base: position 91,901,137 of record CM059600.1, on the reverse strand, counting down.
GCTAATCAAACAAAGGATCCAAGATGGAGCTCTTCAGGAAGCAACCTAGATACTAGGAATAATAGCCCAAACGTTTTCTCAATCAATTATATTTAAGCCTAGATCCTTCACCTTGGCTCATTTTAATGATTGATCATTTAGCCCTCTTAGCGGAAAAATACTCATGTATTCTTTATTCCCAGTGTGCCAATTAGGCCTACTTAAAACATGTGCTTCTGTACTGTCTATATCAGTGGTTCTTAACCTGGGGTGTAGGGACCCCCAGGGATCTGCAATGCTCTCACAGGGGATCTGTGAAAGGCTCAAAGGCTGCTCAGCCCATCTCCTCCCTGCAACAGTGATGACATGACAGGAACTGAGGCAAAAGGAAGCAGGCAGGCAGACCAACTGTCTGGGCCTGCACGTTGCCTGTCATGCGGCTGCTCCACTGCAGGGTGCAGGCAGGCTCACCAGTTGAGTGACAGTGAATCTGAGAGCCAGCCAGTTAGTGTTTCCCCTTCTTCTCTCTGTCTCCCTCTCCTCCTCTCCAGTGGATGACAGTCCAGTATACTATCAGAAATGCTGAAATGCCCCTCCTCTTTTTTGCTTTCTTCACCAGAAAGATATGAGACTGATATGGGTGAAGGAGGAAGGCAAACAAAGGGGGTTGAAGGCAAAAAAGGTGGGATGAAGTAACCCTCTATAAGAGACCTCAAGCACACCCCCAAGTGTACCTGGCTTGGCTGAATGAGACATTTAGTGCACCATGCCCATCCAAGGTGTGATGGTGTGCTGGGCTAGATAGCAAAATGGATTCAGAGCTCCAGAACTACTGTCTAGAATATTTATGAACTGGAGATCTATAGCAAGCCTGAATAACTACACTTACACGTGTGCTATGTGACAATGTGGAGAATGACTCTTCACTTACAAGGTGAGGTGTTCCACTCAAGCTAGGCCATCATTTGCCCAGTTAACCAGTCAGCCAACAATTTAGAACTAATTCACATGTTTTGCTTGCTTTATAAATATGTTTAAACTGTTGAGAAAACAATATTCCTAAACTGGCAAATGCTGCTCCCCAAATTTCCAAGAAGTCAGTGACATTCTCAGTAATTCATGTATCTTGAATTTCTTGGTTGGTAAGATGAGGTTAATTAAATATTCAATAAGAGTGTTTACTGTACCTTGCCATAAAAATCACTCATTTGGTATAATGGTATATGCTGAGTTCCACCATACATCTCAATCACCTCTTCATCAGGCACTGGTTTCAGCCCCCTAAAAATAAATTACAAGAACATCCAGTACATGTCAAATTCAACTGAGATAAAACCAAAATGCAGAAGAGGGACAGAACTTTACATAGCCGGAAAAAAAATCAAGAAAAAACTGACCTTCACACTAAATCAGTTTCTAATACAGCATGGCCTTTTACTTGAACCCTAAGTCATTAGACTAGAGATTAAGACTTTTTATTTATTAACTGGTAGCCAGCTGTGTTCACTTCATGGAAAATAGATTCTTGGCTTGTCATCCTGAGAAATGTTTTAAAAATAATACAATGTGTGTATAGCATTACATTTTAGGTGTCACAATGCAAATTAATAATCATTACTTGAGTTTATAAAATGTCATATGACACAAGGCACTCTTTTTTGTTTATATTTTAAGCACTTCAGTAGCACTCCATTGACATAAGCCTCTTTAAATAGTCAACTAAATACCTTTCTAAGTAACTGCTGGATATTATCAAGCAGAAAAAAGGGGAATACAACAGGACTGCACACACATAGTATTCTAGTGGAAAATTTTTGTTACAGCCTATTCAAACTGGCATCGACAAACACAAATTACTGAAAGCCAAGGTATAGTCAACCTTGGGAGGTGGAGAAATTGCATTCCAAGGTTATCAACAAAACAAGATTTGAGTATAATAGACAAGTGCTTCCCAAAATAACAAAGTTCTTAGATAAGAGAGTAATTAAAACTCCCCTCTAAATAACTAGTACTCTTGGTGTTGCATTTTAAGATATTATATAACTAAATTGGTATATAGTCAGGACAACTAGGGAAATTAATAGGATTCCACACAGCTCCAAAAGGATGAATGAGAAAGTGAATGTCAAAAGAACTGATGAATCAACAGCAGTTGCCTTTCCAAGTAGAACTTCCTATTCAATTGTGGTTCAAATACAGCACAACAGATACCACCTGAAACTACATATGCCTAAATATAATATTATTAGTTATGTTCAGTAATTAAAAGCTATTAACATTTACATAAAGCATTGTATCTCCAACAAAAACCAAAATCACCCGCAACTTTTTCTAAGAACAACATTCATTCCCTTTTCCGGATCTATCCAAACATAATGTTCTGAATTGTTGAAACAGTTCTTAATCAACTGCAAGTAAATTATTTCCGTTCTTAAGAAATACCTTTCCATACAACTTCATTTACTAATATGGTACCTCTACATCTTATCTGACTACAATGCCAGCTTCTCTCTTTTCAGTATTCCAGGACCAATACCTACACAATCTCCTTATGCCCATTTCAACCACTAAATGGTCAGTCCTTTTTAACGGATTTGTGAGGGATGATTAGTGCAACTGGGAGCAGCTGACTTCAGTGAATGTTACCAGCATATTCAGATTACAATGGCTCCACCACAGCTCCAGAACTCAGTCATAAAAGTAATCCTGTACACAAAATTTTCACTCCCACACCTAGCCATTAAATGCTTTATAAGGCAGCTATCTTTATGAAGGGAAAGAAAACACAGATGTAAAGAATTAAGACCTTTCATAAAGACGACAATGACGGCAATGACACTTTTTAAGATATAAGATACCACTCACTGATATGCAGTACCCAACTGAACGTAGTGGAAAGCATCAATCTTCATCAGAAGGCTCTGAAAGATTTAAAAAAAAGTCTGTTCTGGGAAAATATTTCATGGGTTAAATCCAGCATGATGCTAGCATTTACTTCTTCTAGCTGCAAGGATCTAGTGCGAGAAACTAGATTTCACAGGTACATCAGGTTCATGCCAGAGGGTCCTCAGAGTCCATCAGCAGAATTACACCACCAGATCCTGGACCAACTAATTATTTAGACAGAAGAACATACAAATCTACACAGACTTCCATGCTTCACATTCTACTGCATCAAAGACCAAAACATAGTGGATTAGATCCAGATTTTGCTCTGCCTGTAAAACTGCTTTCTAACCAAAGTTCTTCTCAGGGGACTCTGAGCAGTGGGAAGTGGGAGGTGTTGTTGACTGATTCTCTCTGCCTCAGTAGTTCTCGGCCCTAGCTCCCATACTCCTCTAGTTGGGTCCCTTAAAATTCCGGAACATATTTTTGAGGTATAGGGGATTACAGAGCAAGAGGAAAGCCAGCAAGGATTTCCTGTTTTTCAAATGCCATCAGCAGTATTGGATCAGAAGCCCAGTCTAGCTGCAGCAAAAGACTGATTTCTTATACTTGACTGGACAAAAGGAACTGAGTATTTTTAATGATGAGTACATGGGAGGCGTCATCATCTGTTATTGCCAGATGCCCTGCAGACAGGATACAATCATCACAGAAACACTGCTGAAAATCTTCACTATGCTGTAACATACACTGCAGCTGTGTTCAGAAATGTAAGCCTGGACCCTCAAGACTCCACTCTTCTTAGGAACAAACAGCATGCTCCAGCATTCTATCCAATTAATCCTGCTTGGCTTCTCCTACAGGTGAAAATGACTAAACAAACCATTAACCCTCTGCCCTTGTTTATTTGATGCGATACCTCACTGTAACCTAATATGTCAGATTTTCAGCTGTGACTTGTTCTTAGCTTAGGATTCTGGCTGACTAGTGCAGAAGTAAGCCAAAGTTCCTGATCCAAACAACACACGTAAACAACCAGAGAGACTGTGGTTTGTTCATTTATTTGTTATGTGTCTTCAAGTCATTTCCAACTTATGGCAAGCCCAAGGGAAACTTATGATGGGGTTTTCTCAGCAAGGTTTGACTTCCTCTGACACAGAGTGACTCGCCCAAGGTCACCCAGTGGGCAGTGATCAAATGGGGATTTGAACCCTGGTCTCCTGGAGAACTGGTCCAACACTCAAACCACTCAGTCATAGTGGCTCTCTTATTTATTTATAATGTATGAAAATACTAATGTGATCTCAGCGCAGTAATCACTTTTGCAAATTTAAAACTATATAAGACCATAGAGATAATTTCAACAGACTAAAAACATGTTACACAATTTGATAAGTTAAAAACAACACCCTTTAAAACCAGTTATAAAATGGGTTTAAATAATTTAAAACAATGTGCAAATCTGGACAGAACAAATTAGGTCCCAAAGGTTTTAGAAAAAAGCAATGTGTTTCCAGATAAGGAGAACGAAATATAACTTTTTTGAACAAGCTAATAAACCTTCCAAACTGTTGGCAGGTATGTTCCGCAAAAGAAGGGCTCAGAATGTCATAACTGAGATTACAATAGGAGAAGAAAAAATTACAAAACAAGAGAGATTAAAACAAATATTTCATAAATATTATGTGCAACTGATGAGTAAGATCCCAAAAGAGAAGAATCAGCAAGAAGTGGAAGAATATCTCGAGAAGTTGAATAGAATGAGATTTAATGAAGACCAGAGATTAACCTTGAATAATCCTATTACTATGATGGAAATTGTTGAGGCTGTTAGGAACTTGAAGAATGATAAAACTCCTGGACCCGATGGGTTTACTGCAAGATATTATAAGATTATGGAACATGAGATTTCAATACCCTTACATAGAACCATAAATGAAATAATGAAGAATGGAATACCAGAGACTTGGAAGGAAGCCAATGTGGTCTTGATTCCGAAGGAAGAGACTTGAGAGATGTCAAGAATTATCGACCAATTTCACTTTTGAGTACAGACTATAAGATCTTCGCTTCAATATTAGCAGAAAGGCTCAAGAAAGTCTTACCAGAGATAATTGACAAAGATCAGAATGGCTTCCTACCTAAAAGATCTTTGAGAAATAATATTAGAACAGTTCTAAACATAATTGAATATTATGAGAAACATAATGAACGGAAATTGGCCATGGTTTTTGTAGACGCGGAGAAGGCTTTCGACATGATTAGTTGGCCATTCATGAAGACAGTGGTTAAACAGATGCAGGCAGGTGAGAAATTTACTGCATGGATTGAAGCAATATACAGACAACAACAAGCTCGATTGATCATCAATGGGGAAAGAACACAAGTGATAGAACTCCACAGAGGGACGAGACAAGGATGTCTCCTGTCACCTTTGCTGTTTATCTTGACAATGGAAATACTTAATAATGCCATAAGAAAAGATAAAGAAATAACAGGAGTTCAAATTAAGAAGCATCATTATAAATTGAAAGCGTTTGCAGATGACTTGGTCCTTTTTTTGGACGATCCATGCAAATCTATAGAAAAATTAAATTCTACAATGCAAGAATATGAGCAATATTCTGGTTTCAAAATTAATAAGGAGAAAACAGTTCTTTTAACCAAAAATATGACTGAAAGAGAAGTGAAGGAATTGGTACAAAAAACAGGATTTAAAACAGGACTAAAGGTAAAATATCTAGGAATCTGGATAGCTAAAAGAAATAATGAGTTATTTCAAAATAATTACGAGAAAAAATGGAAGGAAATAACAAAAGATCTACAAAATTGGACTACTTTGCGGCTTTCATTGATGAGAAGAATTGCAGCAGTAAAGATGAATGTCTTGCCAAAAATGATCTTTCTGTTCCAAAATCTGCCTATAATAACAAATATGAAACCTTTCATACAATGGAAGAGAGAACTAACTAAATTTATATGGCAAGGGAAGAAGCCCAGGATAAAATGGAATATTATGACAGATCTAAAAAGTAGAGGAGGAATGGGACTACCAGATCTTCAATTATATTACAGAGCAGCAGGTTTTATATGGATAAAAGACTGAACAGACCTTCAAGATATGAAAACGCTGGCACTGGAAGGTGCGGACTTGAGGATGGGGTGGCATGCCTATATGTTTTATGATAAAGCAAAAATAGATAAAGACTTTACACATTACTATATCAGAAAATCGCTTTTGAAAATCTGGGATGATTATAAAGTCAAAAACATGAGGAAGCTCCCCACATGGGTCTCACCGCAAGAGGCCTTTTTTGGCAGATGGACTGATACAGATAAATGGCTGTGGTATGATGACATAATTGAGAGATCAGTGTCCAATAATCTTAAGATAAAAACAAGGGAAAAACTAGAACAGGAGGGAATAAGGCTCATCTGGTTCCCTTACAGACAACTAACAGAAGGGTTTCATATGGACATAAAAACATATGGAATTGAACAAAAAGAGAAAGCTGGAGTAATCAAATGGCTTTTTGAAAATCCGCCTCACCTCCTTGCTCAAATTCATCAAGAGATACTACAGCAGGAGAGACAAGAAGAAACAGTAAAGGAAACAATGATTTTATGGGCTCAAAATATTGGACATTCAATTCAATTAGAGTCTTGGGAGCACAGTTGGAAAGAAACTCAGAAATTTACAGTAGCCCAGGATTTGAGAGAGAACTATTATAAATTATTTCACAGATGGTAAATGACACCAGATAAACTGAAAAAGATACATGATGTAGGTATTGGACAGTGCTGGAAATGTCAGAAGGAGGTCGGAACGATATATCATATGTGGTGGACATGTTCTAAAGCTAAGAAGTATTGGAACGGAGTACATAATGTAATTTGTACATTAGTGAAAGGCCAGTTTGCTAAGATACCTGAATTTTATTTGTTAAATATGACTGACATATTAGAGGGTACTGGTATAAAAAAGCATTGGAGAATATTACCGTACATGATAACAACAGCTCGTATTGAATATGCAAAGTTATGGAAAACTCAGCAAATACCCACAATAGAACAATGGTGGGCCATTGAAAATAAAAATGCGGATATGGTCTCCCAGAGATTAAAGGGGAAATCAGACAATGAGATACAGAAAGAATGGCAAATTGTAACTGATAATTGCTGGGTTTTAACAGTTGGCAATGTGTAATTCATGATTAAAGTTATATGTCGAGGGGGCGGCAGGATATATATCATGAAGCGGAAATATGAAGAATGAAATGTAAGAACTATCAGATAAACTAACAGTAAAATGTTGTACAGTACCTAAAGCTTGTAGAAATCTGGAAAATGAAATCTAGATCAATGTGGAAGATCAGATATATTTCAATGAAGCTGACAATTAAATATATATGTTTTATATGAGAATTTTTAATAAAATGATTTAAAAAAAGAAAGAAAAAAGCAATGTTTTTACTTGCTGCCAGAACTTGGCTGTGCTGGCCTTCTAAGGAGACCGTATTCCAGTATTCCATAACCACGGTGCAAGTTCTGTTAGCAGCACTGTAAGCAGTACCTGCTTGATTAGCCAGGATACTCAGAAGCATTGGCCTATTGTTGTGTCCAGGTACAGCTAAGTGTCTTCTTACCATGTGAGTTTTTGCCACATGTGGAAGGTTTACGCACCTATTGCTATCCTCTTGGGCAATATCACTTCCCCAAAGTGAGTTTCAGTGTAACATAAGCAGTGACCCACAGCTATGTGCATCAAAGTTGTTTCTTCTGTCTCTAATAAGAAAACTATACTTTGAGAATATACAGTAGGCGTATATTTAGGATTCCATAAAACTGTCTATCCAACATATAGGACACTACATTAACTTGCAGATATCACTGTGGACACATCCGTATGCTCAAAAAAACCCAGCAACATTTTCTTACTTCAGTTGGTGCCACAGCTCCTATTTTTCCAAATTGTCTCTGTGGCTTTTTAAATCAAGTTCCTCTTTCTTTTCTCCTCTCATAGTCGGTATAGAGAAATTTGCTTCTTGCTTCAGAAAAGACTAATTCATGAACAATCAGTCAAGGCTATCAAGGTCTTTACTGAAAGCTTTTATGGTTATGTATTATCTTCTTTCTAAATTCTAATTCTATTGGGTTTGCAAGACAAGAAGTCTCTGTTACTAAAAATCTGCTGTGTAAACATTTCATTTTCTCTTTTAGGACCTACATACTCAAACGTGAATGACACTTCTTCCTCCAAAGATGTCCATACTTTCTGAGACAAAGACATATAACAGCACCTGTGCTGGATTATTCAATTCCATAAATACAGCAAAAGTTCATGTGAATGCATGAACAATTTACATAAACTTACTTTGTGCACATCATAGTGAAGTCCTCTTATGGCAAATGCAGGAATATATTCATACTTCCTTAGCCCCTCTGGGTACTGCAAAACATTCAGTTAGAAAGCAAATATCTTGTCATACAGAGGAACAGAATATATTACATTAATTTCTTCAAAGATCACAACAGTCCTACTAACAGACATGTGAAGTAGGCTGGCAGAGGGTACAGGAGACAATTTGTTAGTGATGAAATTCACTGCATGACTTCTGGCTCTGTATCTCATGTGGCTTTTGCAAGGTTGGAGTCTTTGAACACATACTCCATTTTCACAATTATCTCCAGAACCACAAGACAAGCGGTTTTGTGTTAAAGAAAGAATATAGAGTTCTTCTATTAAAAAAATGAAAAGGAAAAAATACACCAAACTGAATCAAAACACTCTCAAAACTAAATGTAGTAAGCAAGAACTAAAGCAGCCTGTTACAAACCTAATGCTTGATTCCTTACACACAACTACAAATGCACACAGGTTAAATTTATACCCCATCTTTCTTCAAAGAAATGGCACTCATGGCAGCTATCAGTGATAAAATCAAATAAAAACAAAAGCAATTGAAACATCAAAATAGATTACAATACAATAAAAAGGAAAAATCATAACTCATAATAAGATGTTTAGATGCCAAAGGCCTGTCTGAAGAAGAAATTAGAGTAATTTTAAAAATCTGTTTGTCTTATAGACATCAAATAGAGTATACATCAAATATTAAACTGATAAGAAAAGACACTACATTTGATTGTAGTCAAAGGGTCATAAAACAAAACCCCTTTATGTATATCTGTTGTTATCTGGATAAATGTCAAAAAAATCAAAATTATTACTTAGATTAAAAACTAAAGACAGATTAATATTAAGAGTTGTGTTTAGATGCAGTGCTAAACCATGGTTTGATATAAAATGTCAGGCTCACACACACTCCCTTCCAACTCTAATATGGCTATAATGAATAGATGAACCTTCCATTTTAAATCTACTGCAGTTTTGTTATGTTTTGAAGCTGGCTTGTTTCTATAACTAAAATTGTTCATGTGCAGAAAACATAACAAACTGCACAATCTAAAAAGGAGATGAAATTCCTCTTTTTGGATATACCACACCCAAAGAGAGGGAAATCTGAAGTTTGTTTTGTAAAATTAACACTATGACTGTACTCCATGTTTGTATACAATGCTAAACAACACTTTAGTGCAGGCCTTGGACCTCCAGATGAAGAACTTCAATTCCCATGTCCCAAAGCAAGCATAGCGAGTGGTATAGGATGATGGAAGCTATAGCTCATCAATAGCAGGAGGAGCAGATGTTCCCCAGTGTTGGTGTAGTGTTGAGCGCCACACAGGCGCACGGATTCTAACCCTTCCTCCCATGCTATAGTTGCAGAGATCAGTAACATTTGCTTCTAATGAGCAAACCTGGAAAATGATGGTTAGTGTTAACTGTGGTTTACCGAAACAAGTCAACTTCAAAACACAGTTAATTATTGCTTTGTTTCAATATATACAAGCAACACTAACTATAGGTTGTCCCAGTTCAGTCTAACAGCAAATCATGATTAGTTCAAAAGACTCTAAGCACTTCTGATCTCCTCAAAGATGACCACATGGGAGAATGCATAAACCTAAGGTTTTCTGCAGTGGGCTGTCAACATGCAAAATCTAATATATAAAAGTCAAAGTTTGTGAGTTTGTCTGCATCAGGCAGGCAAGGACCTCATATGATTGGCTGTGTCAGGAGAGAAGACCTCAGATGATTGGCTGCCTGTGAAGATTCTATGGAATTCTGGGGTTGGCAGTTTAGGGAGAGGCCTTTAGAATCCTCAGCCAGGGAGCTCTGGGGCCTCAGGCTGGTTCCTATGGAGATGAGGCCTAGTAGCAAGGAAAAGGCCAGTGTATTCCCTCAGAAACCAAACCTCTATATATTAACAACTCTGAATACAGACTGGATTGGGGACTATGGGGAAAAGTTACAGATACTGGACAAGGCAGTTTGAGGAATTAAAGACACTGGATCTCAAATCTCAAATTTCAACCACATCTAATTCCCAAGGTAAGGTATGGCAATTCCTAAGGTATTTCTAACAAGTGTTACCTATGAGAAAATAAAATCTTGGGAAACATCAGGTAAATACGCTAGTAAATAAATAAAATTATGTGCTCCTTTCTCACAATATTCCCTATAAGCCCCAAGCACATAACTGGAGATTTATGCATGCACTGGACCCAAGACCATCTCAACACTGTACTTCCTTGATCTATTATGGATTAAGTAGTATATGAAGACATATGTGTCAATTCATAACTAGGTAACCAGAAAACAATACAATGGTACCTTATACTGTTCAATCAGGATGTCTCTGGCAGTGTTGAATATCATAGAGTGCAACAAATTTGAATACTGTGCTAATGTGTAATCATAATCGAAGCCATAGATCTCCACATCTCCCAAGCTGATCTCATTATTTGCGTAGATAGCTGCTGGATTAAGAAGACTACAGACCCCGGGTGGGAGCAGATCTGGAAAAAGGCAACAAAAATATAATTATTTGTCTTTTAGTTAGATGCCACATGGAGTTGGGATGCTATTACATTGAAAGAAAGAGACAGAAAGATGGAAAGAAATCTTCACTTTCTTCTTTAACTGGAAGCCAAAGAATGCCGATTCCAGTTGGCATGCAGGGATTAACCTAATCCATGTGGATTACTTCTCTGTGCATCCTGAGAATAACACTTTTGAAATGGATGGTGTGAAATTTTCATTTTCAGTTGTACTAGATTCATTTTGCATATTTGCATATGCATATTATTTCCATTGCCAGAAAGAATAACTGAATTTCTCTTTTGTGAGCCCAAACACACTGGCAAGAATCCTGAGGCGTGTTCCTATTGGCAGGAACAGGGTATGTTCTTACCAGAAGTAAGTGGCAAGGGACGTGGGTAAGATGATTCACACATTCCCCTTCACACTGCAGTCCTTCATCTACTTCTACCAAAGGGCTCCTCTGCTTGATTTTAGGCTTGTTCATGAGTAGAAGCAGCTCTTTAGAAAATTCTAGTTGGGATTCAAGCCTAACAATTCTATTCAAACTTAATTCTACTCTGAATTATGAAGTTGTTTCCACTACTTTTTTCAGAGATGCTTCAACATACTTATATTCAGTTTTTTCAGTTCTGCCAAGCTTTTTCTCTGACTATGGATCTAGGTAATTAATGGACCTTACAGTAGATCTTAGCCTAGAAAGATAAGAACATTTTATAAACTTTTCTGAGGAATTGCTTCTCCAAGTGAGAAACAAGTTACGTCAAAAATGATAACTCATGTCCCAGGACTCTCACATGTTAGCCATAAACTGTCCTTGATTCTGACCAACCAGCTCAGTTCTTTTCCCCATGAACTGACTGCAAATTTATGCAAGTAGGACCATTAGGGAGAGAAGAAGGCCAATTACAGTTAAGGAAGTCTTCATGTAGAGTATCCCAAAATGCCCCAGGGATATAGCTATATGAGGGATGTAACAGCTGAGTCAGCCCCTGCACATACAGCTCCGCTTCCCAAGCATCACAGCAAAGAAGTAAATTCATGTGAATCATCACTGGAAAGTGACAGATACAAAGGGTAAGCTGGGTCAAATGCTACTTCCAGTATACGGCTGCTTTGCTCCAGGGACAATAAAGGCTCCACAGAGAGAAGACCTGAAATGTCCAAACCGACCCTGAGTTAAAGAAACTTGTAACAATGAAATGCTGAAAGCATGATGCTCAATAGTGAGATTTTAAAACGAACATATTTGGTGGCGCCTTTCAATACAAAACTCTGGTCTGAGTTGGCTGAAACTATTTATTAGGCAACAGAAATTAGGCTTAGCCTTGATCTCTTAATACCAAGTCTGAACTTTTGAAGACTGTTATAAGTCTATTAAACAATTACTACAAAATCTTTTGTTGTTCTTGTGTGTCTTCAAGTCATTTCCAACTTATGGTAACTCTAAGAGGAACCTATTACAGGGTTTTCTCGGCAAGATTTGTTCAGAGTGGATTTGCCATTGCCTTCTTCTGAGCTTGAGAGCTTTTGACTCACCATGTGGGTTTCTATGGCCAAGCAGAGATTCAGACTGTGACTCTCATAGTCCTAGTTCAATACTCAAATCATTACACTGTGCTGGTTCTCCACATCTATAGTGGCTGCAAAAATGGACTTAGCAGCTCAGCTCTGGAAAACCTCTTGGTTCTATTAAATGGGCACTCTAGGAGGACTCCTGACACAGACAACATAATGGTTAAGTTTTCTTGAAGGAACAGTGAGGTCGATCACTTGCCTCATCTTGTTTTAAAATATATACTGTGACAATGAGACTGAATATACATATACACTTGGTAGGGTTGAGGGTTCAGGACTTCTGCAAAGTGGAAAAATCACAAGTATCATAATGTGTGTGTGTATCTGTGGGAAAGGGGCCAAGGCATAGTAGACAGAACAGGCACCCAGAGTCCAAACCAGGTTAGTGGAAGAAGAAGAGGATGAGTCAACATGGTGGCTCTATCCTTCCTCTCTCACACCCATCTCTTTCTTTGGGTTTGGGGGGACATCAGGAGAGGGGGTTTGTGGTGCTGCAAAATCAGGCCGCAATGTGTTCTTAACTTGGCCAGGCAGAGGCTAGTGGAGGAGGAAGAGGAAGACCACCACAGGCAGGGCTGCAGGGCCTGACTGGAGCTGCTGAATGGGAAGATTCCCCGGAAAAGAAGTGACTGAGGTGGAGGAGCAAGGGTTGAAGAGACTCGCAAATAATAAAATCCATGAAACTCAAACCTGCAAATTTGGAGGGCAGACTGAATTTTACCTATAGCATAATTATTTTAAAAATGTACCAAGACCTACAAAATATCTGCATAACGGCAGCTTGATACCACAACTAAACTTCCTATTATTTTTCCTTTGGTGAGAGCAGCCACACTTGTACTGTCTGTGGCTCCATCTTTCCTAGAATATTTGTCCAAAAACGTAGTAATAAAAGATCTGAACTGAAACAGACTTGAATGTGTATTCATCACACAACAGCCTTCAGGTGATTTCAGATGCTTCAGTTTAAATGTTATTTGGAAAAACAAATATAACAGAAGTAATCTTTTCTCGATCCTTTATTATCTCTGTAAATGTTTTACCATCTCCACCCTCCCAAAACCATGTTGCGTGGCCTTGTCTGTTCTTCCCTCTCAGACATGGATGAGAGATCAATTGGATAACAGTTACAAAGATATGAGACCAGAATCATGCAAGATGCTGAGTACTTCTAGAACAAAGCAAGGCCATGCCCAGAAAAAGTAATATGTATTATCTAATGGTAATTAGAAGTTTCTTCAAAGCACAGAGTTATATGCAGCATTTGATTTTTCAAAGGCCAGAAAGCAAGTAATCTTAAGCAATACTGGCTACCAAAGAAAGAATCATAGAATCACAGAAATGTAGAGTTGGAAGAGACCACACAGGCCATCCAGTCCAACCCCCTGCCATGCAGGATCACCCTCAAAGCACTCCCGACAGATGGCCATCCAGCCTCTGCTTAAAAACCTCCAAGGAAGGAGACTCCACCACACTCCGAGGCAGCATATTCCACTGCCGGACAGCCCTGACCATCAGGAAGTTCTTCCTGAGGTTCAGGTGGAATCTCCTTTCCTGCAGCTTGAATCCATTGCTCCTTGTCCTGGTCTCTGGAGCGGCAGAAAACAAGTCCTCTCCCTCCTCTACATGGCATTCCTTCAAATATTTAAACATGGCTATCATGTCCCCTCTTAACCTTCTCTTCTGCAGACTAAACATACCCAGCTCTCTAAGTCTATCCTCATAGGGCATGGCTTCCAGGCCTCTCACCATTTTGGTCGCCCTCCTCTGGACCTGCTCCAGCCTGACCATGTCCTTCTTGAATTGGGGTGCCCAGAACTGGACACAGTATTCAAGATGAGGTCTAACCAAAGCAGAGTAGAGTGGGACCAGTACCTTCCTCGATCTAGACACCATACTCCTATTGATGCAGCCGAGAATTGCGTTGGCTTTCTTGGCTGCCGCATCACACTGCTGACTCATTTGGTCTATTAAAACTCCTAGATCCCTTTCACACGTACTGCTATCCAGCCATGTGTCCCCCATCCTATATTTCCGTATTCCATTTTTTCTACCTAAGTGTAGGACCTTACACTTCTCTCTGTTGAATTTCATTTTGTTAGCTTTGGCCCAGCTCTCCAATCTATCCAGGTCATTTTGAATTTTGATCCTGTCCTCTGGCGTATTAGCAACCCTTCCCAATTTGGTGTCATCTGCAAATTTGATGAGCATGCCCTCTATTCCTTCATCCAAATCGTTGATGAAGATATTGAACAGCACTGGGCCCAGGACAGAACCCTGTGGCACCCCGCTAGTCACTTCTCTCCAGGATGAAAAGCAGCCATTCGTGACCACCCTTTGGGTTCAGTCGGTCAACCAATTACAAATCCAACTAACAGTAGCCCTGTCCAGCCCGCAGGGCTATACTTCACGACAAAAGAGCTTCTGGATTTGACACAATGGAGCAGTTTCACGTTCCCAGATCTCTGAAACAACTCTTACTGGGGCTTTAAGTAATAATGCTTCAAATCCAAAAGCTGGGATGTCTAATGGGGAAAATCACCTCAGAAAGAAGATCAGACGATTCTGGCATCTGAATAAAGATTACAGAGTGACTGGGCTGCCATACAGAAAGCTTGACTCACACTTGTGGCTCACAGATTCTTCAAAACAAGATGTACTTAACTATTACAGGAACAGTCGAAGGCAGATACAGGCAGAGCTTCCCTACTTAATGTGCTCAGTTTTTAACTTAAATTCCTTTGCTAGGCAAAAAGACATTTGACCACAATAAAAGTACTAATTTCAACCCAAGAAGCTTATTCTGCTCTGGTCTCCTCAAATCTTACCATGACCCTTCACTAGGACTTAAAAACTGGGATATAGGCACCTGATGAAACTTCTGCCACACTTGTTTAAAAGTGGGATGGGCTGTTACCTTAATTCCTTTTTAAGGAAAACATTTACCAGTAGGGGCACTGTAGTAGGGAAAGCCATATGCCTTATCAAAAGGATAGCCAAATTGCACACCCTAAGGCTGCTTTTGTAGTCCTGAACTCACTGTACCAGTATTTTTCTAGCAAAAAAGGGTGAACTGCATCATCTGCAGGCATCAAGAAGCAATATATCTTTTAAATAGATTATAGCCCCCTATCAATGTACATTACAAACATATCAGTATGTCAGAACTATATATGAGTCTCTTATCACTTCCAGGTTTGCTTTTGAAGCCCATGTGGGCCTGTAGAGTCCCAGAGGAAGAAAATTTACTCCCAGATCCACTAAAGTTACAATATCCTGTTTTACTTTCAGAGGCAGGAACAGTTGGAACATGCCCTTTTTTGAAGATGTGAACACAAAGCTTACTCAAGGAATTCTCATGGAGAATAGCAGTCCTGAAGAAGCATTCAAAGAGAGGGACACAGTAGTCTGCTGCACCTGATTAAGTGGAAGGAGCCAGTGTGGTGAAGTGGTGTAAGTGTTGGACCATGACTCTGGAGACTGGGATTAAAATCTCTGTTCAGTCATGGAAGCCTATTAGGCAACCTTGGGAAAGCCGCACTCTCTCAGCCTCAGAAGAAGGCAAAGGCAAACTCCTTTGAACAAATCCTGCCAAGAAAACCCTGTGATAAGTTAAGTAGGCATGTAACAACAACAACTCCACAAAAGCTCATTCTAGAATTTTTTTTCCCCAGTTAATCAAAAAGGTGCCACTGGATTCCTTTATATCATTTTAAGCAATCCTAATCTTGCCAAGAAAACCACAAAACAGGATCGTCTTAAATTGTCCGCCATAAATCAGAAATGAATTGAAGGCACTCAACAACAAGCCCAAATCCAAACTATTTAGGGATCTAAAGGTCAGTGCCAACAGTCTGAGCTGCATCTTCAAATCAGATCAACAGGGAACCAACTATCTGAACCATTTCAAAACAGATGTTACATTCCTGTCCCTGGGTTCCTGTCCCAGGTCAATAACCTGGCTGCCACATAATCAGCAAAGTTCAGCTAAGGTTCTCAAAATCTCAAGAGGAATGTGATATAGAGTGTGTTTCAGCAATCAATCTAAAAATGCAAAAAAGTGAGAAAAAGATACCATCTCCAAGATGTGGTATCTTGGTAGAGATGAAATATCCACTTTGCAAAACAAAAGAATCAATACAAGTTAGATGGCCATTGCAACACAGAATCATAGAACTGGAATAGAGCACGAGGGCCATCTAGTCTAACACCCTGCCACAGAAATCAACTACTAAAGCACTCCTGAAAGGTACTCATCCAACCTTTGTTTGAAGACCTCCAGCACCCCCAAGGCAGTCCATTTCCTAGTCAAACAAATCTTACAGAAAAAAAAACCTACATAATGAACATACATTAAAATTTCTACTCAGCTTGGTACAAAGTGCTCCTGGACACAGCCACAACTTACACCTTACCTATCCAGCTGCAAGACCTGATAAAAATGTATGGCCGCATTCAGAATAGTGATCATATTGCACCAAGAAGAACTAGGATACCGTATTCATTATCCAGTCTTCTTGACTTTCAACTTATTTTGAACTCATGCAGCTCATCAACAAATCTGGGCACCTAGCTCAAGAAATTTACTGCCTGTTCTGGTTTAGCTGAAAAAGGAGAAAACAGAACTGAGTGTCGTCAGCTTCACTATGCCTCTAAGGGTACCAGCACTGTTGCTTCTCAACAGCACTAAACAACCTAATTTTAGCAATCTGAAGAGCAGTGTGATCAGAGTACACATTACATAATAGAAATTTACTTCTTGTGGTCATTCACCTGAAAAAGTGCAATTTTGAAATTAGCTCTTTGAGTGGTATTGTATCTATTATATTAATCCTATGAAACAGTGCAGTTTAAGAACAGAATTTTCCTGAAGTAGTGGAAAACTGAACATTCTGTATCAATATCCAGAGTCTGGTCTGCAACAAATGCTTGTTGTTTCAAACTTTCAACGTCCACTAGCTCCCAGTGTGTTACTTTTTAATGTATGTTGCAACGGCCAAGTAACTGGTCCTGTTTATTCCTTTGCAAAGCAGATATTTCCTCTCCGAAAGCACTAATTCAGTTCAGATACAAAAGACCTAAAAGTATGTTAGTGGAAATCTTATAATCTATCCCACAGATAATTAAATTTCAGGATCACAGTAAACTAACTTTAATATATCAAAAATGATTCAGTGTCCTTAGAATGTGATCCTACACAGCACATCATTCTCTGGGTATAAGTCTGATTCAGAGGGTCAGTGTGGTGTAGTGGTTTGAGCATTGGACTATCACCCTGGAAACCAGGGTTCAATTCCCCACTCGGCCACAGAAACCCACTGGGTGACATCAGGAGTGTCACACACTCTCAACTCCAAAAACCCTGTGATAGGGTCACCTTAGGGTCACCATAGGAGAAACAACTTGAAGGCACACAATAAGAACAAGTCTCATTGAATGGAACTTACTTAAAAGTAGAAATGGATAGGATTTGCTATTAACTTCAACCTTGAAAAAAAGTCAGAATATGAGCCAATATAGGCAATATGTCAATCTTGCTTAGCAGAAAACTTTATTACCAGAGGCTGCAGGAATATGGGGGAGTTTTGAACTTCAAAGGCTATAGAATGATTAAATCCCTTTCATTCTCTGCAATAAGGAATATCTCACCAAACATGCTGAACAAGTCCGAAGGTATTTTCAACCACATGGTTTTCTTGTGAATTTCAGACTGCAGCCAACCACTGCATGTATTTTTGTCATAATGCCAGGCTGTTGGCTCTAACTATCCTATTTTGATGTGTCCTTCTTCCCAGGATCATAACTTCAACTAGATTAGCTACTGGGTTGGCAGAAGAAGCATTTCAGTTCACAACCATCCAACTATACTCAGTAAGTGACTCCAACAACAAAACCGAAAAATAACCCTAAGGGGCAATTTTATGTTTTAATTAATTAAAACATGCACATCACACTCTACATGAAAAGATCTCTGCAGTGCACCATAAAATAAACTCAAATAGTTTGCCCTATTTTTAACTGTTTTAAATTGTAAATTGTATTGAATTGTTAAAACACATTAAGCAATATAACCATTTTAGACAACTTATTTTAAGCACCAGAACCAAGTTAAAACTGTTTAAAATTTTGCATGTGTACAAACTAAATACAGTTGGCCCTCCACATTCACTAGGGTTAGGGGCACAGCATCCCTCGCAAAAGAGAAAAAAATTGCAAATATCAAAATGTGTGTGTCTGTGGGAAGGGGGCTGAGGTATGGTGAGGAGAGCAGGCACACAGAGTCCAAATCAGATCAGGGAAAGGGATGTGTCAGCATGGTGACCCTATACGTCCTCTCTCTTGCCCACTCTCCTTTCTTGGGTGTGTGGGACTCTTTGGGAGAGGGTTTGGGGTGCTGAGAAACTGGGCTGCAAGCCATCCTTAGCTGGCCAAGCAGCAGCTGGTGGTGGAAGAGGAGGAGGACCAGAGGCAGATTTTTAAAGGGCTGTGGGGCCGATCAGGGCCACCAAGAACGAAGGTTCCCCTGGAGGAGAAGTGCCTGAGATAGGGGCAGACAGAGGTTGAAGAAATTAGCAAATAATCAAAACCGTGAAAGTCAAACCCACAAATGTGGAGGGCCAACTGTAAAAGCGACAAACCCTAAAGGTTTTAACAAAAAGTCATGTTTTATCCTGGCCCTGAAATTAGGGCAACATCAGCACGAATTGAGCATCTAAGGGGAAAGCATTCCACAACCGAAGTGCCACAACCAAAAAGGCCCTGAAATAGCTCGCTTTCTGCTCTGTCTCCCCCCTTTCTCTCTCTCCCTCTTTCTCTTTCTCCCCCTCATTTTTTTTTTACCGTGAACCAGCTTTTTCATCTCGTGGTATCGAGCCCAGAGGTAGCTCTTCGTATCGACGCCTTCGATGGGTACGGACTGGGGGTGGCTTCCCAGCGGGGGAGACGCTGCCCCCCGACCGGGCTCCGCCGCCCTCTTGGGTCGCCCGCTGACAGAAGGTGGCGGCGGCGGCTGGGAGAGCCTCGCAGCGGACTGGTGCTGGTGGGCCTTCTGCTGGCCGCCGCCGCTGCCGTGCCTCCCTCCCGCGCCGGTGCCTCCTTTAGCCGAGCCGCCGTGGCTGGAAACGGCGGCCACCAGCTGGAGGCTGGCTGCCCCGCCGACCTTCCACATGCCGCTGCTCGCAGCCTTCAGCCCGGCCGCCGCCATGGCCCCGCGCTGGGCGCGCGTCTCCTCCTGAGCCGCTTCTTAGCCCATCGCCTCAGAGAAGCGCCACAGCCGCCTCCGAGCGCCGCCACCTCCCGCTTCCCCCGGCTGCCAAAGCCCGAGCGCGGACCCTCTCTCCGAGCCGCCAGCTGCGCTCGCGGACGCTCAACCAATGGCAACGCGGGCCGAGCCGAGCCAGCCAATCCGTGGGATCTCGGGAGGCGAGGGGAGGGGAGTCTTCTAGACCACGTGCAGTCGCTGGCGCTCCCGTCGCCACTTGGGACTTGTAGTCTTGTCGGACTTCCATCGGATGAGCCGCCTCTGATTCTGCCTAGGTAGAACTACCTCTTCCAAGAAGCCCTTCGTAGGCCTAGGTAATAGTATTTAAATATTTACTGCCCTGGTGTTTTCTGCTCCAAGAATGCAGTCTCGTATCGTTTAAGGGATGGGTTAATGTTACCTCGATCGGGATTTAGCGTAGGTTGTAATTAGCTAATGTGTCGGCTGCTTGTTCTCTCTTAAGACTCGGTTTTGTTTTTTAATTTGCCTCAAGAATTGGGCTTTAATGGGAGAAGACGCCTGTTCGCCCGGATTCCCAATTGGCATTTTCACTGAAAGGGTTAGGGAAGAAACAGCTAATATTTCAGAAAAAAATGAGAGAGAGAGAAAAAAAATGACTATTGCGTATTATGCATATTTATTCTCAAGAGTATCTG
The DNA here is from genome assembly GCA_030412105.1 of Cyclura pinguis. NCBI lineage: Eukaryota > Metazoa > Chordata > Lepidosauria > Squamata > Iguanidae > Cyclura > Cyclura pinguis. The sequence continues at coordinate 91,880,835 of CM059600.1, read as the reverse complement.
CTGCAATCCCGTGGATGCTTTCCTGGGAGAGTAAATCCCACAACTCACAATTTATTCTCTGAGTAAATATATTTAGAGCATGCTGTTGCATAAAAGCATCAATAAATAATCATTTCTATCCTCCAGGATAGGGAATGTTGAAGGAAACCATTATCAAAATGTGTGCGACTTGACTCTAGAAGGGATGACAGTTACACCTTTGAGAATTTTAATTAAGAGGGCAGTGGGTGACATAGGGTACTTCCGCACTACACTGTTATACTGCTATTATTCCACTTTCAACATCCTATGGAATCCTGGGTTTTGCAGTTTAGGGAGGAGCCTTTAGAATTTTCAGCTAGGGAGCTCTTTGGGCTCAGCCAACTACAAACCCCAGAATTCCACAGGGTGTTGGAAGTGGAATAATAGCACTATAACGGTGTGGTGTGGAAATGGCCATAGTCTAGACAGGTAAAGATGGACAAGAACGTGGTGTGGTGGTTTAAACGTCAGACTACGGCCATTTCCGCACTAGACTGTTACAGCGCTCTTATTCCACTTTCAATATGCTATGGAATCCCGGGCTTTGCAGTTTAGGGAGGGGCCAGAGGCCGGCTCTGATTCTGCCTAGGTAGAACTAGAAGCGAGCACTTAGGTAGCCGGAGGCCCCTCCTGAAACTGCAAACCCCAGGATGCCATAGGATGTTGAAAGTGGAATAAGAGCGCTATAACAATGTAGCGCGGAAAGGCCCCCCATGAGGAGCAGTAGCGCCCCGCCGCACAGAAGGCCTCCCGTCCATTCCTATCTCTCTCCCAAGCACCGCCTACTAAACCACGCCTCCAACCCAGTGGCCAATCAAATAAGGTCGTTTCTTAAAGCAAAGGGGGTGGGACGACTGCTTCTTCCGCCGAGCCTGGCTGGGTCGTCCGCATCTCCAAGGTGAGGAAGGGGGGGGGGCGCGCGCGTTCCGTTACCTCGAGTAAGGGAGGGGTTGGGAGGGGTTGTTAAGAGCGTGGCGCGTGGCGCTGAGCAGTTTTCAGTGGTGGGGGCAGGGAGCCTTTTCGCCTTCACGCTTGTTGGGACTTCAGTCTCCAGCAGCCCCAGCCACCATGGCCCGTAGTAAAGGATTGTGGGAGCTGTAGGCCGAAACTTGTCGAGGGCCGCGGGTTGCCCACGTCTGCGCTGGCGGGTCCTTCGGCGCGCCTGCGGGCTTGTGATCCGCTGACGAAGGGTCGTAGGGCTGTTGGTTACTTTTGCTGCAGCCCGTTAGTACGGATGCATCCCTGGGACCATTTCCGCACTAGCCTGTTATGTAGCGCTGTGATTCCACTTTCAACATCCTATGGCATCCTGGGGTTTGCAGTTTCGGGAGGGGCCGGCCGGCCCCTCCCGAAACTGCAAACCCCAGGATGCCATAGGATGTTGAAAGTGGAATCATAGCGCTGTAACAGGCCAGTGCGGAAATGGCCTGGGTCTTCGAACGAGGGAGCTGCAGATTTGTGAGTCTCTGGGAGTGGGGAAATTGTGGCTGTCGCCAGCATCATCCTATGTATCCAGGAGTAATTTTATTCATTTATATCCTACCTTTCTCTTTTTTAATAATATTTTTTAAAATTATTATTAAAAGTGGCTCAAAGTGGCTAACGTATACATACAGTATTTAAAAGCAAAGCAGAATAAAACTATACAAAGCGTTCAACGAAAGTATAAGGATGTTATGTTAAAAATTATGAGTTAAATATTAGAAACATTAAAACGGTGATGTTCGGAGTTGCTGTCAACATTAGAGAGTCCCTGGTGCCCCAGCCGAGTGGATCTTATTGCAACCTTTTAAAAATCTTGCTTTCTTCATTTTTTTTTAAATACATGTGATGGTTAGCAGCCTTGAATCTCATTATTGAGAGGCAGGATGTAAATGAATAAAATAAATATTAACATAAGTGATGAAACCATCAAACTGGTGTTTCCTTTGGGACTGAGGTTGGGGGATAAAAAGTCTAAAAAGATAAATTACTTCACCTATTCATTGAAACACTAACAAAAAAATTGCGGTAAAAGATACAAATCCATGTAGTATTTGTGTCTTCAGTTCACCTGTTAATTTACAGCAACCCCATGAATTTCAGAGGTTTTCTTAGGCAGGGAATACTCAGAGGTGGTTTTTGCCAGTACATTCCTCCGAAATATTGCCTACAGCACTTCATATGCATTGGCGGTCTCCCATCCAATATTAATCAGGCTGCTTAACTTCCAAGGTCAGACAGGATCTGGTGCCATTAGTATACATTGGGCCTGCTGTGTCTGCAAAGGACTGATTCCAGGACCTCTTGCAGATCCAAAAAAATTGTACATGCTCAAGTCTCACATGCTCCAGTCCATTTATAATCAGGTATGAGATCATCTTCTGAGTCAAAGAACCATCTGCACAGATCTGTTATGTTTAATGCTGTAGAGGCTTACTGTATAAGCCTCACCTTGCATTCTGTGAAGCAAGCAGGAGGACACTGAAAGCTCATAAGACTTGCAGAAAGATTGTGAGGCTCATACAGTAAGCCACTGCAGTATTAAAAAATGGTGCCAGCTGCCGGCTTCTGGTTTGTGAATGAACTGTGAAAGCAGAAGTGGGTAGCCAGCATGCTCCCCACTGCGGATTCAAATGTACAGTATTCTGTATATTTAAATGCATGTTGGGTTAAATTTGCAGGTCCTGAGCTCACAGATATGGTGGGATCATTATATTTAATGAGGTCACAATAAATATTCAAAGAATGTTGGGGCAACACAGCCTTAGCCAGATGCCTAAAGGACAAAGAGGAGCAAGGAAGACACACGTTAGGTAGAACGTTTTATAATAATATCGCAGACTGTGTCAAATGGAGAGGGTGAACAGATCAGAATAATCTCATATGAATCCTTCAAGTAATTGGAACCCAGCCTGTTCAAAGCTGAGAACAACTTTAATTGGGTGCAGAATAACATGTAAAACTGATATAACATGATCTGTGAGATCAGCTGTAGTCATCAATTTGGTTGTGATGTCCGTTACCAATTGGCAGTTTCCAAGTATTTTTCAGAGGCCGCTGGTCTAGACCATGTTAAATTTATCCACTATGGATGTGATCAAACTAGAATAAATACTATGAATTAGTGAAGAAGCGCCATGGGGAATGTAACGAGCCTAGTGACTGATATATTCTGTGAGGGGTTCAGCAAATACGGTACTTGAAATGTACCTTTTGAGGACTGTGAAGACACTGGTTTCCTTCTAGATAAACATATAGGTTCTGGTGGGCTATTTGCATCTGATTGAACATTTTGCCATAATTTTCAGCTGTCCCAATGACTATCTAGACTATTCCCTATGTTCTTATCCTTGTCAATCACTGTCCCTATTTGCTTATGTGATGTTTTGGTTGTCTCACTAAGGATAATGCTGTAAAGGGGATTTGATAATTTGTCCCTAATATTTTTGCACGTGTTCAAAATGTCAGCAAGCTACTTCCTTTTCATTATGTTTATATGCTTATTTAAACATTAATGCATGTCCTGTGGCAGCTGTTGTATGATACAGCCAGGTTTTACTGTAACATTAAATATTAGAGCATACAAAACTGCCTTATATTTGTCCGTATAGCCTAAAAATGCTTATTTTGATTAGAAGTGGTCCCTCCTTCCAAGTAACAACAAAATAAAGAATATTTTTAAAATAAATGTTGACTAAAATATGCAGATCTAATCAGCTTTCTAGTTTAAAAGCCAGTGCAGCATAGCATATTGCATGAATATAGCACAGAAGACTGTGTAATAGGAGAGGGGAAGAGGTCCAACAGTGTGTCTTGCTTTGTGCCCCTTTTCCTCTATGAAATTTTAGAGGGCCCACACATGTAGAATATGTTATATACCCTTCAAGTTCACTCCATCTTATGGCATAGGGGTTTTGGGGCAATATTTGCTTTTAGTTTGCCATTGCAGTCTTCTTAATGCTGAGATTTACAATTTGCACCCAGGAGCATGGCTGAGTTGGAATTGGAATGCTGGTCTCCAGTCTTACTCCAGCCCTCAGGAAATGTGGTATATGTCCCATTATCTATACATGGAGAGGTCTGGAATGTACAAAGCACTTGGAGTTACCTCCAATCAAAGATACAGTTATCTAGAGGTACCAGGGAACTGTACTGAGATTGGGAAACTCTAGTTAGCACAATCTAAAAATGTGGAAAGGTCTGTTTCCTAAAAGCAAATAGGGACAGTGAGTACCAAGGATGAGGACAAGAAGGCAGTTTTCCTGACTGACATTGGAACAGTTGGAGAACATGGCAATCTTACACTCACAGTGTTGACTAGCTACTCTTAGCATTTTTTTTCCTCCCCCTCTAGGATCAGCTTCCCTCTCTTAGAAGATTTCTCAAGTCCTCTTAAAATGCTTGTCAAGCATAAAATAAAGCGACTATTGTCTATGGTGCCTGGAAAGCAGCGCTTTGGTGTTTATAGATTTCTCCCTTTTTTCTTTGTCCTTGGAGGTGCTATGGAATGGTTTATGATCAATGTTCGTATTGGCAAAGAAACTTTTTGTAAGTATTGTAAGAAAGCTTTCAAACATACAGTCTTGTATCTTTTTCTCTCCAGTATTTTACACTGTTGATGTTAAAAAGGCTAGACTTAAAAGACGTTTTCCAGTTTGAATAACCTATTGTTGCTTCTGAAATGAGTTTAAAATTGATAAAAAAAGAGTAATGCCTGAAGATACAGCTTGTTTGTTCATGCTCGTTTTCAGACAGCTCTTAAAATGCATAGTTTAATATGAAAGGTAATGAGCCACCACTTTTACATACATGGGTCGCTAAAGACTTCATGATTAGTGGTATCAAACACCTCTGAACTCTCTAGCAGGCTCATTTGGATTCAATTGCCCTTCCTGATTTTTGGACAGATATAAGCAAGTTTCAGTAAACAATGGAGTTTCAAGACTTTGACCAAGAGGTGAGATAGAGGAGGAGAGAAGTTGATGGCATGCAGGAGTACAATTTTAGGGGGTACCTGTGAGCTGAATTATCTCCCTCACTCCTTGGTAGTTGCACGGAGGCTGATCATTGACTAGGGAATCCACATTCAAGTTTTTCAAGCAGAGGTGATTCATCCTGTTCTCTGAACAAACTGTCATCATCCTCAGCCAGCAAGGGAGCTGAGCTTTTCTGAACTAGGTTTCACCAGCTTTGATGAAGTGCTTGTCCTGATGAAGCCAAACATATCCTCCCTTTGGGGGAAAGACTGAAATTAATCCAGGTGGTCTCCAGTTCAAGTTAGAAGTCTCACACTAAGCAAAATCTAATCAGTCTGTGAAACAGATGGCAAAACTTATCAGGGTTGGCAAAATATACTTCATTCTTTGGACAGAAAGAACCTGGTTTTCATGATCCTTTGAATGAATTCAGTTGATTGTCTTATTTGAACCATGTACATGACGAAGCTAGTTGTCTGAAGAACCTATTTTACGTTTATGTAAAAGAAACTTCCTCACAGCATCTTCAGAAAATCATAAAATGTTTTACAGATGATGTCTACCGCAGAAAGCAGTCTGAGAGACAGCATGCGAACTTGGAAGGAAGATGAATTTCACCCTGTATGGCTATATATGAATTTTTAAGTGCAGAATCCTACAAGACTTTCTCTTCAGGCTGACTATAGCTTATCCTGTGGAATATTTTTTTGCAGCTAAGCTTGGTGATGGAAAGTGCTATTGCTGTGTATGGTTTAACTGGAGCTACCTAGGAGGTAAAGACGATGATGATGGGATATCTATATTGTGCTTCAGGAACAGAAATCATTAACTAAGACATTTAATATTTGGTTTATGCATTCATCATTTTTTAAATAAGCTGTTTTGCAACCACAATTTACTGTATTGTTTCTATTAATAAAGAAACATCTTTGTCATGACACTGGCTGATTTGGATGTAACCCAAGAGTTGACAGAAGAAAGAGAACCCCTAAGCTTTACTGCAGCCAATTCTTGAAGTGCTAAGCCACTGTCTGAGGAAAGACCATCACAGCTGAAGAGATGACTGCCACACAACAAGTTAGGACAAAATGTTCCACAGAAGACACAAACAGGCTTTGTAACAAAACCAAAGTCATGCTGAAGAATTAATCTAGATTTCACTGTTTACAAAAGAAAAGGATTTGGGGTTGCTGAGCATCTGGGCACTGTTGAAACATGTTGTGAGTAAAAGTGTAATTTAAGGTATAATTTTCCCTCTTTCACCACTCCCAAAGAAAAAAACTATACGGGGGATTCAGACTGTCCTGTCATAGGGAGTTATGTACAGCTTGTCAAGATTTCTTTACAGATGTCAAGATTTACAGGGAAAAAAAGACATCTCAGTGGATCAAACCTGGTTAATCCAAATTGCAAACTATTTTTATTCAAATTAAAAAGCCTCCAAAAGACAAACTGATAGTACATGCACATTGACTAGTAATTACTTTACTCATTGGAGTGTACAACCAGGAGCAAAAATGAGGCATGGATTAACCAGGTCCATAGGCATGTATGCTGAAAACATAAAACATGAATTTGAATATTACACACATTTGCTCTTTAAAGAAAGAAGGGGGAAAAAGGAATAGCATTTGAATTGCTAGTCACTTCCAAAATGGTGTGGAATTGATATATTTTTCCCACTTACCTGAGGCAACCGTTTCCCATACTATTTTAATACAGTGTGCGACTGTGGAAAAAAATAGTGGGATCAAATGGCCAAAAATAAGACATGGTTTGTTGTTCTGTTCAACTGTTTATAGAGTTAGAAAATGATTCAGTCAATTGGTTGCACAATACTGGATTGCAGCCATCAAATCTTAAACCATACATGTTACCGAAATGGCCCCAGTATACAGAGACATGATTTTGGAATAAATAACATTTAAAATAATTAGGGCCAGCCTAATGGTCTAGGAGGAGTGCTCTGCACTGCCACAGAAAAGGCCTCTTTTACAGTTCTAATTGTTTACTCCTGGGCTATTAAAAGTCGTGAAGCTACCTTCAACTTAAATGGCTGGGAAAGACAATGCTGCAGATTATTCAACACGAATCCTTCTGAACTACAAAACATCCCGGGGGGTGTCTCATCCTGTTCTTAAGAAATATTTAAAAAAATAAATAGAAATAAATAAATTCTAGGTTCTTTGGTGTAATTTTTGCAATACCTTAAAATTGATTGTATTAGTAAATGTCTAAAAAAAACTAGGACTTGCTGCCTACTTCTTTTGACTTTTTGACAGTTGCCATATCTGAGGTAATTTAAAGACACTGGCCATGATCCAGAAGAGCACCCATGCACTCCCCTCGACAGCTCCTGGCACTGAGCCAGTTTGGTATTGGGAGTTGCTGCAACGTCAGCTAAGACAAGACAAGTGGGGATAGCAGCACTTTTATGAGGTTTTCAAATACAGCAAAGGGCCATGTATTTAAAAGATGTGTGTACCACAGACTGCAGAAAGTTAAGGATGCAGAACACTTGCCCTCCGTAAAGTTAATCAAGTTATATTTTACATTAGTACCTCATGAAAACAACTGAATCTCTAAAACGTTTTGCTTATACTTTCACAGGTTACATTTTGCCACCATCATTACATAATGTGTAATTTAAATAGATCCAGACCCATCAAATCAATTTATATTTTCTGGATTTGCGTTAAAATAAGTACTGTGATATAACTATGACCAGATAAACTAAAAAATTCCGAAATAAGCTTATTTTCCCAGTGAACTGTCCATTCTTTGAGGCTAACAGAAGAATTCTGCATCTGATTACCTTGTAATTAAGTAGGGGATCTAAAACATAATGCTTTTTAATTTGTCCATGTATGTTTTATCTCATTTGGTACAATCTTCTCTAAATCCTTTCTTTGAATCCATGTTTGGTTTTTAAAAATGCATTGTATCCCTAAACCTTTCCAACATTTGTCCCAATTGAAAGCAGTTTTTCCCCCCTAAAATTACAAATGAATAGTATGTTTGTAAGCCATCAGTCATCTCCTGAACAAAGGAAGGCTTTGAAACTAGGAAATTATACTATGTATCCAGGCAGAAAATCAGAGAATTACACAACTAAACCCAGAAGCAAGGAGAAGTGTGTTTAAATGAATAAAAAAGTAGCCTTAACTCTGGACCTTTTACGTACTTCGAGGAATTTCCTAGATTGTAAATATAGTTATTAGAGATAGCTTAAAACTGTTATCCCAAATGATCTGGAGGTAAGTTATTTTAAAGTTTAGATGACTTTCTGAATAAATAATGTATAATTAAAATGCAACTCCTTTTCTGTCAACAATCTTATTGACTGTTGAGATGATAAGTTCAGAGTTTGCTGGTTTACATTCTTGACAGATGGACTACAATACTTCCATGAGAGAATTTTTTTTAAAAAAGGCCAAATTACTAATCAGTGTCAAATTACTAACAGAATATATATGTCAAGATGTTGAATATGCAAGTGGCCATTTTGTACGCCCTGCTACTTACCTTCAAAGATCACACTAAGAACTGTAATAAATTTGCAGTAGTAACTTAAAGCTGAACAGAGACCAATGTCCAGTTTTAATTCCAGTCATAGAAATACCAAAGAATCCTAGATCTTGCAATGTTTAAGAAGCCCATTTTTTTTAATGTTGTTACTAATTACTTGGGGCATTAATATACCCTGTCAAAACCTGAACCATGTTAGATAACAAAATAAAAAGAAGTATTTGCATTTTCCATAATTATGCTTCCTCAGGAATCTCTCTCAGATAATCTGCTGTGATAATAAGCTCAGGTATTGTTGTGGACAAATAAAATAGATATCTGCACACTCTCACATGGCCAGTGTTTACTGGCAGCACATACAAGCCTTCATATTGATAGAACTTGTCATATAGACCAGCCTCACCAACACAAACCAGACCTGAAATTTGGAATATTCCAAAAGAAGATGGACAGGCACTGCCTTCTTTTTTTCTCTCAAGTTCTGCAACCTTTTAAATGAATATTTAAGATTTTACATTAACTAGGTAGATTCCATTCACTCCCTGCCCCAGTAGCTTTATGACTTTAAGCTCATTTGATGTATTTATCAGAAGTTATTATCATCTAAGCAGAGAGGTGTTTATGCTGCCAAGATGTAAAGTATAAGTAATTTCACATTTCCTGGCTAAACTGTAAATGTTCTTGTTACTTAAAAAAAAAAAGGATGGCATCAGAACCTCCATGTGAAGAAAAAGGATGCAACCTTGTTTTCCATTTATAATCAAGTATGAGATCATCTTCCAAGTCAAAGAACCATATGCACAAGTCTGTATATTTAAGAAAAGTCAACATAATATAACAAAAAGTGAAATATGCTTATTAAAAGTGTCCATGTATAAAAAACAATCTTGCAATGTACAGTAAGATGCAATAAAAACAGCTTGTCCTCCCCCACCAATAACTAAAACAGCTATTGTTCCACAAATTTTTTATATGTTGGTATTGAAAGAAGATTAAACATTTTCTATGTTGTATGCCTGACGAATATTAAGAGTATCTCTCAACATCAAGTCTCGAAGACGCCATAGTGCATCTGCCATTGTGGTATGGGCCCCTTTGCTTTTCAACCAGTGTGTAGGAAGACGGCTTTCTTGTTCTTTTGAGAGATGGACGTCACGTCTTCGTGCTGAAAGAGTAAAAGGGATAAAGTTATAGAGTCCCTGTGCTTAAATCATTTATTTCTGAACAGTCACTAGGAATATAAATGTAGTACACTTGGCCCTCCACATTCGCTAGGGTTAGGGACACAGGACCCTCGCAAAAGTGAAAAATTCGCAAATATCAAAATGTGTGTGTCTGTGGGAAGGGGGCTGAGGCATGGGTGGAGAAAGTGGGCATCCAGGGTCTAAAGTAGGTCAGGGAAAGGAAATGGCTGGCATGGTCATCCTGTACTTCCTCTCTCTTGCCCATCTCCTTCCTTGTGTGTGTGGGGCATGGGTACAGGGTTTGTGGTGCTGAGAATTTGGGCAGAGAGCCATCCTTAGCTGGCCAGGCAGAGACTGGTAGAGGAAGAGGAGGACCAGAGGTGGGTTTTTAAAGGGCTATGTGGCCTGATTGGAGCCACCAAGAGGTTCCTCCAAAAAAGAAGCACCTGAAGTGGGAGGCCGGGGGTTGGAAAAACTTGCAAATAATCAAATCTGTGAATGTCAGATCTGCAAATGTGGAGGGTTGACTGTAGTCCAAAAACAAATTGGATCCAGACTTCAAAAGATTTCCATGAAGGAGCCCCTTCCTTTTTTTTTTAAATACTTTTCATATAACTGGTGAAAGGGAAATGCTTGCCAGTCTCCATCTACTCTGCAACCCTCACAGCATGGGTTGGAGGCTCCCTAACCCAACCTAACAGAATTCCAAAGGGTTTAACAGACTGCAGCAAGCAAAACTCACTTGGCCTCCCTATCCTTTAATTTGTGGAAGTGAAGAACAGGTTACTTACCTGTAACTGTGGTTCTTTGAGTGGTCATCTGTGCCCTCACACACTAGGAGCTTTCGCGCATGCGCAGTAAAGTTCGGAAAATTCTAGAGCTTAGTAGCTTGGCGGGAACCCCTCCCCCATGCCCGTACTGAGCATGCTCAGCCCGCCAAGCAACGGTCTCTCCTCAGTTTCAGAGTCCGCCGATAAGGGACCTGAGAAAGGGGGGACGGCTGGGCGGGTGTGTGTGAGGGCACAGATGACCAATTGAAGAACCACAGTTACAGGTAAGTAACCCGTTCTTCTTCTTCGTGGTCTCTGTGCCTCACACACCAGGAGATTTTGTAGCTTACCAGTAGGTCGGTGGGTCAGGTCCTAGAATACGGAAGCCAACACCGCTCATCCGAAACGGGCATCTCTACGGGACCGGCAGTCTGTAGTGGCACACGAAGGTCGAGGGTCGGGACCAGGTCGCCACATGGCAGAGTTCCTGCAGGTCCACACCTCGCAGAAGAGCTGTTGAAGACGCCATGGCTCTGGTGGAATGAGCCCGGAGCAAGGCTGGCGGAGGCTGCTTGGCAAGTTCATATGCCAGCAGGCGCCGTCGACCACGAATCGAAGGTACCGTCTGTGCTGTGGGCGAATGGAGACGTGGAAGTAGGCATCCCGAAGATCGATGGAGGCGAACCAGTCCCCTCGTCGAAGGAAGGGGAGGATCGAAGACAAGGTTACCATCTTGAACCTTTTGGGGCGGATGTACTCGTTCACCCCTCTGAGGTCCAAGATTGGCCGCAGGGTACCGTCCGATTTCGGTACCGTGAAGCACCGGGAGAAGAAGCCGGTGGTACTGGCCGAGGACGGGAGTTCTTCGATCGCTCCTTTTTCCAACAGGGACTGGATCTCTTCCAGCAAAGCTGAGCTGGCCAGTGTGGAATAGTAGACGCCTCGCGGAGGTATACTTGCAAACTCGATGGCGTAACCAAGACGGACGCTGGAGAGAACCCAAGAGTCCGTGGTGATGTGGCACCATTCGGCGAGATGTCTGGCCAGGCTCGGATGGTCTTCTAGGGCTGCTGGCAGGTGGAAGAGTGGCTGTGGTGGCATCCTGCGAAGACGGTCAAAACCGAGACTTCATCCCAGACGAAGACTTCTTCGAAGAGGAAGCCGGGCGTCTCCGAAGAGGCCTCCATGCTGAGGATGAGGTCAACGGGAGGGATGGGACCAAACGCGGTGATCGCGGCTGGAATGTTGACAATGACGACCTGCGTCACGAGGACCGTGAAGTGAAGCTACGGCGAAACTGTGGGGGCTGGTGTATGCCCATCTTCTTAGCCGTCAGGCGGGCTTTGACGATGTGGTCCATTGCTTCATCAGTTGTCACACTGAACAGGCCCTGACCGTCGAAAGGGAGGTCTTTGATTCTCCTTCTGGTGTCCTCCTGCAGACCCGACGAGCGCAACCATGCATAGTGGCGTAATGCTACGGAGCCCACCATCACCTGTGCCGCAACCTCCACGGAGCGCCTGGATGAGATGATCTGCTGGTTGGCGAGTGCTACCACCTCATTAAAGAACTGCGTAGCACTCGCCCGATTCTCCTCAGGGAGGTTGGACAGGAGAGGACAGAATCTGTCCAGCAGGTTCCTCAGGTAGGCCGCGAGGCAGGCTTGGGTGCTGGACACCCTGGCAATCAGAGACGAAGCTGAGTAAAATCTCCTGCCAAAGGTGTCCAGCCTGCGGCCCTCTCGGTCCGGCAGGGTGGTGTGCGCTCTCCCACCGCCCTTAGTCTGGACGGATTCAACCACGACAGAGTTCGGTACCGGGTGTGCGAACAAGAACTCAGCCTCCTCCTTCTGGCTCCGGTATAGATGTTTCAACCGGTGAGGGATCGGCTGGGCGGACACCAGCTGGGCCCATGGATGTTTGAGGGCCTCCATCAAGGCCAGCAGGAACGGTAGCGGTGCCGTCGATGGTGGACAGGTATCCACGTAGTGGAAAACCGGATCCTGCACAGCTGGAGCCGGGTCTGCAACCTTTAATCCCAATGCCGTCGCCATCCGGAGGAGGATATCAGAGAACTGCTTCACGTTCTCTGGTGCCAATTCTGGTGCGGGATCTCCAAAAACCAAGGGAGGTGGCTTGTGGGACGCGGGTGTCGACTCGTCGGACTCCGAGTCAGATTCGTAGGTCTGGGAAGACTCAGAAGGAGATTTCTCAGGAGACCTCTCGACGGCTGCTGAGATGGCAGCGCCAGGGTAACCGTGGGCGCAGTCGTCATGGTCGGTGGAGCAACCATTGTCTGGAGTTGTGGAGCCGTAGTAATCAGCACCACCGCAGGCCACAAGTGCTGGATCGCCTGGGTGACTGTAGTGGCAGGAGCCGAAGGTTGTACAGGAGCAGATTCCGAAGTTGGACGCGACACAGGCGAGGTGACCCTTGGTGGTGGGGAGACAGCTCGATAACGGGGCGAGTGCTCATGGGATCTCCGATGGCGCGGTGATCTCGAAAAGGAGCGGGAAGGTGATCGCCGGTATCGTGGATGGTATGCGGCGCGCAGTGGAGAGTGCGAGTGGCGATAAGGCGACCACTGCCTCACATCAGGGTGGTACCGGTCCCTATACGCTGGGGAATAGGACCGGTACGATCCTGGATACTCCTGCCAGGTGTGTTCTCGTCCGTACCTCGCGATATGGGATGCAGAGGAATACGGCAAATCAAATGGGGGCCGAGACAGGGCCCGTTCCGGATAGGTCTCCCGATGGCGCGGGGACCGACATCTCACCCTTCGTTCTGGGGAGCATGAATCGCTCCTGCCAGAAGATTCCCGAAGGCGGGGCGAGGCCGGAACATTCTCCGGGCGGTCCACCACTTCAGGGTGACCGGGCAGAGACACCGCGGCAGTAAGTAGCAGCGGGCCAAAAGACGCAGCCGAGCCAGCAGTCACCTCATCGGAGACCTCCAGAATTTCCTGAGGTTCCGAGTCTTCGCCTGGGTCTTCAGGCTGCTGGGTCGGAGGAAGCATAGGAGGGGAAGGCCTCTTGGGAGGAGAGTAGCGCTTCTCCTTCCTCTTCTTTTTCTCCTTTTCCTTCTCTTTAATGGCTTCTTGAGGGGCAGGACGCTTACGCTGAGCAGCAGTAAGCGGCCTAGATGACTTAGCTGCCAGCGAGCCTGCAGAAGCCTCCCTCGAAGTCGACGCCACCGAAGAGATCTTAAGAATTTTTGGCAAGGCTAATATCGGGGGCCGAGATGATGGTACCGATCCCGGTACCGTTGATGTGGTCGGAGCGGCAGCCGCCGGTACCGAGGGTGTGGTCACAGGTCGGCTCGATGTCGATGGTTTAGACACCACGGGCTGAACAGACGGCTGATCCCTCGCCTGAAGAGACTCTTCCCAGCAATGAGATTTTAAGCGGGCCAAGTGGTTCCGCAGAGTCTGGGTGGTGAAGTCACGGCAGATAAGACAAGCCTTAACGTTGTGAGTCTCTCCTAAGCAGAAGAGGCACTCACTATGTCCGTCTGTCAGTGCAACCTTGCGACCAGAAGTGTTGCAAGGCTTAAAGCAAGAAGACATAGAAGTCCAAGGAAAGAAAGACTCACAAGGGGTGGCAGAGAAGATGACGGAGAAGACGAGGTCGAAGAAGACGGAAGACGGGAGGAGAAGCTGAAGGAGGGGTCGAAAAGATTCGAAAAGTCACCAAAACCAAGTCCGAAATCCAAAAAACGAAGTCCAATAGTCAAATCTAAGTCAAAACCAGAAAGAAACGATCCAAAAAAGCCAAAGGGCGCTACTAAGCAAAAGAACCTTCTGTATGCGACGGCGGACTAGAAAGAACTGAGGAGAGACCGTTGCTTGGTGGGCTGAGCATGCTCAGGAACGGCATGGGGGAGGGGTTCCCGCCAAGCTGCTAAGCTCCAGAATTTTCCGAACGCTACTGCGCATGCGCGAAAGCTCCTAGTGTGTGAGGCACAGAGACCACGAAGAAGAAGTCTGGATACATTCATAATCATCTTTCTCTTTTTAAATGCCCCAATCCTATCTTTAGAAAAATGAGGCACTGCTGCCAAATGCCATATGTAAAATTAAAGAAGTATTTGGTGGAAAATATATAGACTACATAAACCCATGGGCAAAGTGCAGCTTCTATAAAGAGGAAGTTGTATAATTGTGAAACAGCCACTGAACATCTGTTTCTGCATAGCAAAGCCACGCAGAATTAACAAAGGTAGTCTTCAGTATTTTTTTCTAAAGCCAGTGTACAATCCAAGTGATCTTACCTGAAAGGGTCTGGTCCCACTTACTAATACTATTTGAATCAGCACTAAGACCCTCAATGTATTTCAGATAAGCCTCTGAGTGAAGAAGCCTCTGTGTCTTTGGTGGAGGGGAGACAAACATAGGAGTCGTAGGCTGCTGCATGACCTGTTGAGTTGCTGGATTTTGACCAGGATAGGGGGGCGGTGCCTGCTGCCCTGGTGGACCAAGGATACCCATCTAGAAAAATAAAAAGTAATGCAAAGAACACACTTGATAAAGAGCTCGAGGATTTATATATCACATTTAGCAAAGAACAGCTGAGATAACCAATGCCCCCCGCCCATAAATATTTCAAATCTTGTATCAAGATAACATGGAGTCTGTAACTAAAAAAGTTACTGTCAGGTATCTTCACTGAAAACCTCATGTATATGTGTCATATAATTAAACTAAAAATGGAAAAGGAAGGAGGAAGAAAAATCTAGCAGCATCTTTAAAACTAACTGATCTATATTTTTAGCACAAGTTTTAGTAGACACAGGTAAACAGAAATAGTGAATTTTCTGAGAAACAGCTTAGCAATCACAGAGGTTCAGGCTGAAATATAAATCAGTTCATCTTAAAAGGTGCAGATAGATTCTTTTTCTTCCTCCCCTTCTCTTTTTCCTTTTCATGCTACAACAGACTTAACACAGCTACTGTTGAAAAACTGATGTAACTGAACTGTTTTCCTTTCTGGAGATCTAGATTTAAAAAAAAAAATCTGGGGTTTTCTTATAATTAATTAATTAGTTTTTCACAGGTTCCAAAGATTTGTCTGCAGACAGCGAAGTAGGGATCAAGGCTAAATATCTGCAACGAAAATGTTGTTCAGAATATTGATATCCTCTCCCATCCCCATCCCCAACCTCCACATTGCCTTGTAAGCTCTTCTGACATCTGGGAATCTGTCTGACACTGGCTGTCAGAGAATCATTTTGGACAGAACCATAAAAATCAAGGAATCTTAGAGGTGGAAGAGATGCCAGGATCTTCTAGTTCAACCCCTTGCCATGCAGGAATCCACAAGTAAAGCACTTCTGAAAGATGGCCATCCCCTTCTGTTAATAGTTTATATACCTGAATTGCTACCTCTCTGAATTCCAGGCTAGACAAGATCAGATAACGGAGTTCTGTCAGCAATTAAGAATAAAAATGCATCCATTGGTAGTACCAGTTTTCCAAAAAGCAAAAACTTAAGAATATAATTTGTAGGAATCTCCTGTAAGTCACTTACCTGCTGTCCAAATGGACTTCCTGGTGCTGGTGCTCCCACCATTGAGGAAACATTTTGACCCATAACACCTGTGTTTCAAAATGTAAAAATAAAATAACACTTCATTTTTACTTTTATTTTATTTCAAGCCAGTGACAAAAGCCATTTTTCCATTCAAAAGCCTAAGATGGTTCCTGTGCCATCTGAAAGTACTACGATTTGTTGGATTTATGTATGTTTCTTGAAGTAGCAGTAATAAAGACAATAAGGATGCTTCTAAATATGACCTTGTACTTATGTTTGACTGTTGTACTATAATGAACTGTTTGTAGACAATACATTTATAACTCTTGCATTCGTTATTGTTTTAAATCTTTTCTAAAAAGGATGCAGTACGGTGCACCCTCTTCTGTCACGACCTTCACACATGAATGCAAGGTTGTGCAAAGCAAGGCTCCCATTATAGTCAATGGACGCAACAGGTATGTGCATGTTCCGTCCATTGACTACAATCGAATGTGGCATTTATGCTTTTTGTTTTACGTGGCAGTTCCTGGAATGGAACCCCCATATGTATAGCAGGCACATGGTATGTTGTTTGGCTATCAGTTAGGTGACATTCCACCTGATGGTATTCCATTGAGTAATAAAATGTCTCCTGCAGGCTAAGAGAGAAAATCCTCAAACAGCACAACGGCAATGGAATTTGTGTACATGCCCCAAACAACCCTTTGGAAACCAGTGGCAGCTGTGTAACAGCCCTTCATGCTTTGCCTGGTGTTGCCCATTTCTGCACTTTCACTATATTTTATCCAGCACTAGTCAGATGCCTTCCAAAGACCTCACTTTTAGTATCAAGCACTCAATCAGTTCTTTCAGTAATGTTTCTCTGAAACAAGGAATCTCTTGAAACTAGCAAGAACTTGGCAAAAATAATGGAAAATCATCAGCAAGTTATGGCTGTTCAAACACAACATGAGACGCAGTGGCTGCTCTTAGGCTCTGGAACTCCCTTCCTAGAGAGGTTAGAATGCCCCTCTCCTTGCTGTCCTCTTTTGAACAAACAAATACTTTTTGATTCTATCAGGCTTACAAGAATGGACTGGTTTTTTTAAAAAAAGGCTTTTAATAGGGCACTGGTACTGATTTTAATTACTTTTTCATTGCTAACTGTTCTATATGTTTTAAATTATTTTTAATAGAAATGGCAATTACATTTTAAATATCTTTAATATTAATATCAATTGTTAATCATAATAATTACATTTTAAATGTTAATTTTTGCTCAGTTTTAGATAAATTTTATTTAATATATAAACTGCCCTTAGCCCTGTTGCTGGGGGGAAAAGGAGGGGTGTAATTTATATTCATATGGTCAGGTTCCTTATTCTTCTCTGTGGCCTCTGTGACTCACACATACTGGTTGTTCTGGGCCTGCACAGAGTCAGTCAAAAACTTCAAGACAGGGGTAGCCCCACCACTCTGCAATGTGCACGTTTTGGCATTCCCATGCTTTCCCTCAGTTTCTTTCCATCCACTGCCACTGCAGCAGTTCATTGGAACTTCTCATGGAGGTTGCTCAGCAATTTATTTCATTTCATTTTTTTCCCTTAACGTTGTTTATCCTGTTCGTTATTTTCTTCATCTTTGCAGTCGCGTTATTCTTTCAATATCTTTTCTCTTTTAAATTACACTGGACTTTGGCTGCTCAATTCAAAAGCGATTTTTAACAAGTGTATTTAATGTAGGAGGAAAAAAAATTCCCAACTGACTGTCGTTTGTCCTGTTTACTGTGTCTTGGGGAAAGTTACAATGTGGAAATGTGGAAGCACTTAAAGAATCATCCCTACCATCTGAAGATTTCTGAGACAAAAAAGTCTCGTTCAGGCGGATGTTGCCTCCCTCTCAGGTCCTTCAACAGAGTAATTAGTTCAAAACAGTCCTATTCTAACTGCCTTCCTGTTACTTCAGCTTTCATACTGTCTATTTTGACCATCCCTATCTTGGCTCAGTCAGCATTAGAACTGATCAACCCTAATTTGGATCTGTCACCATCACCACCAGATGTATCTTATCCATCAAACACAGAGAAGCATGAAGACAGTTTCCCTGTAGGACAAGAAAAAGAACACAGAACACAGCAGAAACCAGACGAAGTATTCAGGGAAAGACACTGCTCCATGCAGCACTGCGATCCAGTTTGTATCTGTTTTGGATGCAAGATTTTTGAGGTACTGCAAGTCACAGACCTTCTTCCATGTAACTTACTGCATCTGAATCCATGCTACAAACAAGTGTGTTATCTGCTTCCTCCGATGATGTCCAACTTGTGGTAGCATACTCAAAAGGTGAGGTTCAGCACTTGTCACCACACTGTCATTCTGATCACAACCTTTCCCCAATAGGTCAAGTAGGGTTGAGACAGTTCATTTCAGACCCACTTCTCTCCAGGGGCTCCTGTTTTTCCTCTTTTCCATTAGCATGTAGGCAGTCTCTCTCTTGCTCTTCTCACCGTGGATTTTTCATCACTCCAGAGCAGAAGAGTGTTCTGTCACCCATATCCAGAGCTTCTTCATGCCATGGAGGTAAGCAGTCCTTCTGGAATCCATGCCACTTTTCACCAATGCATTTGATGCCTCTTCTCTTTCTATGGGTCTCACAGCTGCTCGTGGGACCTTTGCAGTAGGATCCATGCAATGGGATCCAGTCTTATGCCTCAAAGGAGAACTGCTCCAGATGCTCCAAAGAGCAGGAAGAAGACTTTTGTTGCAGTCTGAGACTGTATTTCGATTGGCACACTTGGACATGTAATATTCCTTCTTCTGCAATGGTATCATGCTCACCTCTAAATGACAACTATCTGTGTGTGCATGTTTGCATGTGTCTTCAAGTCACCTGTTGACTTCTGGTGACCCCATGAATTTCATAGGGTTTTCTTAGGCAAGGAATACTCAGAGATGTATATGTAACACCCATGCATGTATGCTCGAGAGGAGTGGAGCCACCACAAAAAATTGCTTGACTTAGTTCTATAAGTTTCCAACAGGCTCTGCTCAGGCACCTAAATATGTGTGAGTTCACAAATGATAACTTGCAAAACCACAGTTACAGGTAAGCAACCTATTGTTCTCAATTATAAGTTAGGAAGCAATTATGGAACTGGATTTTTAAAAAGATTTTGTATACAATTATTCATGTTTAGTAGGATTTTAGGGACGCCTTCCCCAGAAAGCATGCTCTGCAAAAGAGCAAGCATAATATTGTAGTTATTCAATCCATGAAGAAAAGGAACTCTTTATGTAAAAGAAAAAAAATCCTAAAAAGGATTTTAAAAGATGGCAATGACTGAGTTTTTGTAACAGCCTTTCACAGAATCATAGAAATGTAGAGTTGGAAGAGACCACAGGGGCCATCCAGTCCAACCCCCTGCCATGCAGGAACACCCTCAAAGCACTCCCGACAGATGGCCATCCAGCCTCTGCTTAAAAACCTCCAAAGAAGGAGACTCCACCACACTCCGAGGCAGCATATTCCACTGCCCGACAGCCCTGACCATCAGGAAGTTCTTCCTGAGGTTTAGGTGGAATCTCCCTTCCTGCAGCTTGAATCCATTGCTCCTTGTCCTGGTCTCTGGAGCAGCAGAAAACAAGCCCTCTCCTTCCTCTACATGGCATCCCTTCAAATATTTAAACATGGCTATCATGTCTCCTCTTAACCTTCTCTTCTGCAGACTAAACATATCCAGCTCTCTAAGTCTATCCTCATAGGGCATGGCTTCCAGGCCTCTCACCATTTTGGTTGCCCTCCTCTGGACCTGCTCCAGCCTGACCATGTCCTTCTTGAATTGGGGTGCCCAGAACTGGACACAGTATTCCAGATGAGGTCTAACCAAAGCAGAGTAGAGTGGTACCAGTACCTCCCTCGGTCTAGACACCATACTCCTATTGATGCAGCCGAGAATTGCGTTGGCTTTCTTGGCTGCCACATCACACTGCTGACTCATGTTCAGCTTGTGGTCTATTAAGACTCCTAGATCCCTTTCACACGTACTGCTATCCAGCCACGTGTCCCCCGTCCTATATTTCTGTATTCCATTTTTTCTACCTAAGTGTAGGACCTTACACTTCTCTCTGTTGAATTTCATTTTGTTAGCTTTGGCCCAGCTCTCCAATCTATCCAGGTCATTTTGAATTTTGATCCTGTCCTCTGGCATATTAGCAACCCCTCCCAATTTGGTGTCATCTGCAAATTTGATGAGCATGCCCTCTATTCCTTCATCCAAGTCGTTGATGAAGATATTGAACAGCACTGGGCCCAGGACAGAACCCTGTGGCACCCCGCTAGTCACTTCTCTCCAGGATGAAAAGCAACCATTCGTGATCACCCTTTGGGTTCGGTCGGTCAACCAATTACAAATCCAACTAACAGTAGCCCTGTCCAGCCCGCATTTTACTAGCTTCTTTGCAAGAATGTCATGGGGAACTTTGTCAAAGGCCTTACTGAAATCGAGAAATGCTACATCCACAGCATTCCCTTCATCTATCAAGCTAGTAACTCTATCACAAAAAGAGATAAGATTAGTCTGGCATGACTTATTTTTGAGAAATCCATGTTGACTTCTCGTGATTACTGCGTTGCTTTATAAGTGATTAAAAACTGACTGCTTAATGATCTGCTCCAGAATCTTTCCGGGTACTGATGTCAGGCTGACTGGGCGATAATTATTTGGGTCCTCTTTTTTTCCCTTCTTGAAGATGGGGACAACATTTGCCCTCTTCCAGTCTGCTGGAACTTCTCCTGTCCTCCAAGATTTCTCAAAGATTATAGCAAGCGGTTCCGAAATGACCTCTGCCAGTTCTTTTAATATCCTAGGATGCAATTCATCTGGCCCTGGAGACTTGAATTCATCCAGTGTGGCCAGGTATTCCTGTACCACCTCTCTACCTATTATGTGCCGCATTTCCCCTGCTTCCTCACCTGCTCCCCAACCGCCAGGTTGAGTGCTTGTATCCTTCTGGGAAAAAACTGAGGCAAAGAAGGTGTTAAGTAGTTCTGCCTTTTCTCTTCCCCGTTAGTAGTTCGCCATCTTCTCTGCGCAGCGACCCTATCGTCTCCTTCTTTTTCCTTTTGCTACGGACATATTTAAAAAAGCCCTTTTTATTGTTTTTAATGTCTCTGGCCAGCCTAGGTTCGTTCTGTGCTTTAGCCTTTCTGACCTCCTCCCTACATCTCCTAGCTACTTGCTTAAATTCTTCTTTGGTGGTTTCCCCCTTCTTCCATTTCCTGTACATGTTTCTCTTAACACTTAGCTCAGCTGAGAGTTCTTTAGTCAACCATTCTGGTTTCTGCAGATGCCTTCCATTTTTCCTCCTTATTGGCACAGTTTTAGACTGTGCCTTCAGTATCTCCCTTTTAAGGAACTCCCATGCCTCCTGAACTCCTTTCTCTTTCACTATTCTTGACCACGGAATTCCAGCCAGCAGCTCCCTAAGTTTACAGAAGTCCGCTTTTTTAAAATCTGAGATGAGTGTCTGGCTACACTTATCTTCTCCTTCCCACTGAATGCCAAATTCCAATAGGGCATGGTCACTCCCTCCTAAAGATCCAACCACTTCTACCTCATTAACAAGGTCATCCCTGTTGGTCAGGATCAGATCTAGAATATTTGATCCCCTTGTGGCCTCTTCCACCTTCTGGACCATGAAACTGTCTGCAAGACAAGCAAGAAACTTGCTGGACCTTGCTGTCTTGGCAGAGTTTGACTGCCAACATATATCCGGGTAATTGAAATCTCCTATTATTACTGTATCTCTCCTTTTTGAATGTGCAGTCATTTGGTTGAGGAAGGCATCATCAAAGTCCTCAAGTCTGGGTTGGAGGTCTGTAGTAAATCCCCACAAGAATATCCCTATTGTTTCTCGCTCCCTTAATTCTTACCCAGATGCTCTCGACCTGGCTTTCTGGGTTTAAGTCACGGATCTCTTCACAGGTGAAAACATCCTTGACAAACAAGGCTGCTACTCCTCCTTTCTTGTTTGGTCTGTTTTTACAAAATAGGCTATACCCCTCTATTCCTACATTCCAATCCTGAGACTCATCCCACCAGGTCTCAGTGATGCCTATCAAATCGTATTTATTTGTTGTACTAGGAGTTTCATGAAAAGGATTTTTAAAGAATTAGAAACAAAAAGCAAGTGAAATAATCTATTGTTCCTGATTATAATGTTCTGTTCACTGTATTCATTTGGAAACATATCACAAGAAAAATGTTCATTTTAAGCACATAGGTCTATTTTAAGTCTCAAAATTAAATGAAACCTGGACTTTGATCTCTATGTTAACAGACAAACCCCTTCCACTCAGAAGGGACAAACCCCTTCCAACTCAGAAAAATTCTACTTCTCCATATTGTCTTGACTACCACTTTAATTTAAAACATTTCTGTCATTTTTGAAATCATATATTTAGCTGTAATGTTTTAAATGATCTGCTATTAAACAAAGCCATTTGTAATCAGAGTGTCTGTATCTGAACTAATGGTGTATCAAGTCTGAAAAAAAGAGCATAGTGATGTAAAGATTTGTACCTGGATACAGCATTGGGTTATTTTCAGACAAATTCCAGTTAAATAAATAACATGACTTCATACATCTTCAGAAAGGCTGGATAGTACATGCCTTCAATATTCCACATCAATGGGAAAGTTAAGCCCATTTGACACATCTTTTTGAAAGACATTCTCATGTTTTATTGGTCGACTCCTTTGCTACTAGATTGACCACACAGGTTGCTTTGCCAACATATTTAGTAAGCCAGTATATTTGGTACATACACTTTGTGTATTTCACAATGCACTCTGTGTATTAACACAGCCAGCCATACCTGAGACATTCAGGATGAGTCAAGCAATCAAACTACAAATGCATAAGATGCAATCGTTTCCCACAGTATTTAGTTAAATGGAGAAAGAGAGCAGAAAGGCAAGATAGTGAATGAATGAGGAGACCATTCTTACCCGGTGGTGGGATGACTGGCATGCCTGGTGGAAGTTGATGGGGTGGAGGCACCCCAGGGTGAAGTGGCGGCATGCTACCCATGCTAACAATGCCATCAACTGGGCCCTGTAAAGGTGGCAGCACTGGTGGATAGCCACCTATCATGCCTTGAGGAACACAACAAATTTCAAACATGCATCAATGACATGCAAAATGATCCAAATAGTAACAACATGCACTACCCACACATAAGCATTATCAAATATTGCTGTACATATTAGTATATTTCAAAAATGAACGGTGTTATAATGCCAAATAGTGCATTTGGAAAAGATTAGTGTTTAGCCTGTTGGCATCTTTTTAGAAGGAAACAAACTGGGTATTTGGCATCATTCAATGGTTATTACTGCAAGCAAATGCAAAATGTATGTCAGTCATATGAACTGATATGACATTGTTAACATGCACATTCAAAGTTGTGGAAAAGTACTATAGACTAACACAAATTATTTTTTTTAAATGAAACATTTGATTTGTTTAATTATTTCTACTAAATTTATTAAAGAGAAATTAATTCAACCATTATTCTGCCTCACTTCTCAATAGTGCCTTTAATGTTATGCCTGATGATACTAACGTTTTCAGCAAAGAAAATGAAGTGCACAATTATAATTTTAAGTAGCTTTTTAAAATTATCAATTAAGCTATTATGATGTTAAATAAACAATGCCAAAAAGCTATGTTTTTCACAGTATATAATTCACTATCTTCAATGGGTGATAATTTTTACATGTTATAGAAATTAAATTGTCAAATATTGTTTTAGGAAGAAGGCAAAGTGGGCATTTCTCTTGAACAAGGGGATAAATGGGCTTGCCAAAAAACAACTGTATGGGTGAAGGTTTGTGGGTATCTTGAACAGAGCTGTGGAGTCAGAGTCATAGAATCAGAAGCAACTGTGGGTGGAGCTGGAGTTGGCAGAAATATACTGACTGACTCAGGCTTCAAAATTAACACTTATAATACTAAATGCTTAGTTTCAGAGCCAGTGTTTCAGTATTACTCTGGAGACCAGGGCTCGAATCCCCACTCAGCCATGGAAACCCACTGGGTGACCTTTGGCAAGTCAGATTCTCTTAGCCTCAGAGGACGGCAAAGGTAAACCCTCTCTGAACAAACTGTGACAAGAAAACCCTGTGACAGATTCACTTTAGGGTCACTGTAAGTCAGAAACAGCTTGAAAGCACATAACACCAAAGTTTGTTCTGTATTTACTTTAACAAGAATTGGGGAAAATCTTGTTTAGAAATGTTAATCAAATAAATGTATTTTACATTCTAATAATCTAATTAGCCTGATGATTCATATGATGGTGCCTTGTGCTACCATTTTACAATATATTTGTTATTACTAAGTAATACATATTTGTCATTTATGAAGAAGTTCGAGGCAGAAAGTAGAAAAACAGAGGATTCAAAAGTTTGGTGTAACTTCATTTAGTGAAAAAAGTCAAATAAGTCACAATGTGAAGCTGGCTTGTTGCCCTAAATCATAATTAAGGTTACCCACAGCTTCACAACATATACATTGTGATAAATAATAGTTAAAAGAAAATGGAAGCTTCTAAACTAAACTCTTTCTTCAAGATATGCTAGAAATGGAAAGGGGCACATCCAACTTAGTACATGTGTAATACCAAGCCATATTTTAAGACTTGGTATGAATCACACTGTTCCTCCTTTTTTTTTTTAATGTTAAATAGTTATAAAAGCAGTTTGCAACATAATATGGAGGGGTGCCCCTTGGGACAGGTGAGCCAGTGGCATATTTAAGTTCTTGGATCAACTAATACCTAACTGTAAATTTTGCAAACTTACCTTCAAATGAAGGTCTTTTTTATTATAAGTTACGGTATTAACAAGTCACCAAAAATAAGTGTGTGATACAAGAAACTGATAATTCTGTTAATATGCTACGTGAGAAAACCAAGTGTCTTGTTTAATCTTAAAAACTAACACATTTCACTGTGGCATAAATTTTTATGAACTACAGCAAACTTCATCAAGTCCCTCCTTTCAAGGTTTGTTGATTCTGCAGCATTCAAAGGAAACACAGTTAACAGATAAAATACAATACACATTTTGAATAAATTGGCTGACTAAGAAAGTTGCTACCAGAAGCTTAGTTTGGATAAGATGGCATGCTTATGACTAAGAGATGTTATCTCTACAGGAGGGGGCAAAGTCTGTGCCCAAAATCAGGATGTTTTGAAGATGAATTAAAGAAGTAAGATTTAAAAGACTGTTTTTCCCCCCCTTGAATGATAACAAAGTGACCCAAGTATAGTGTTTACCACTGTAAAAGAAGTTGGTGAAGTAGATGAAACAGGAAAAATAGTCAGAACTCTTGTTTGTTTTTACCTGCAACAGGTGTCAACTGTGGGTTGAGCATCCCCATTGGCGTCGGTGGTGGCACCACCCCCATAAGTGCCCCAACAGGAGTGCCTGCCCGGGGGGAGGAATTTTGCTGCTGTTGCTGTGCTGCTCTCTCTCTCTCCTGCTGCTCAGCAACCTTAGCCGCCCGCTCTGCAAAAGTATTTTAGATGTTCAGTTCTCTTTTGTAACCTCTGAGCACTGAAAAAGGACTTCTCAAACAATGGCGCAAGTTTGGGTGTATGTGGGATTTTAGAAACCTCAGGCAATTTTTAGTAACGCAGCAGACAATTTTGATGTTTATGTGACTGTCAGCACAGAAATTTAACAATGTATTAATTTTTTTTAAAAAAAACCCTTTGAAGATCTGAAGAAATATGAGCTTGGATCCAAAGAACCATGAGAGGAAGGAAGCTCACAGAAGAAAACTTCGCTGTCCTTTTCTTCCCCCAACAGCCTCCTGAATCCTCCAAAAGTTTCTCCAGAGAATCACAGAACTTTCCTGAATAGCAGAGGGTAGGATGCAGGAGCTCAAGAAACTGATGCCTCAAATTGAAGACACTTTTCTGTTAGCATAGCAAATGTGTCTATGTGTAAATTCTCCTTCTGAGAGCACAAACATTTATACACAGACACACACCACCAGCACTATCACATAGTAACTGCTCAGCACTAAAGCAATACCAGGCCAAATTGGCATATGTTCCTTTATGTTTGTTGTATATTAAATTTATAACAGTAATACAAAATACTCTAATGTGAATGATACTAAGTCGTGTAGCAGCAGTCAAAAGCCTATTAGCTCTAGACTACCTTGGTATCAATATAACAAGTAATACCGGGGCTGAAGGTGACAAAAAGTGGTCAAAACACAATGCAATTCCATTATTTGCCTCCACTAACATTGCTAAAATTGGGAGGGGCTGTTAAAAAAGATAAATATGAGCTCTTTGCAATTTTATCCTTCTGTAAATACGCTCTTTAATATAAACTAGATATTCAGTGAAAATATATATATATATATATATATATATATATATATATATATATTGCCTATTTTGGATTAGCAGTTGCACTTTAGTTATAATGTACCAGAAACCAGTTATTTGGATAATTTCTAAAGCTCTAAAAAAGCTTCTAACAAGGGACTAAGATCTGTGCTAAATGAAAAGCTGATACGTACCATGAATGATTATTCTTAGAAGGCAGAAGGAACAATCCACAACTACTGGGATATTCCCTCATACCAGATGATCAAGAGAGGAGACCAAAATTCCAGACTCTTTAATTTGCTGCCCCTTTCTCTCTACTTTTCAGACTTAGTCTTGCCTGCTGCCAGCTTTGAAAAGCACTTAGATGAAGAATTAAGGTAACAAAAAATGGACACATAATTTTTGTTTTGTTCTGTTTTACAACACAGCCATGGGTATACGGATTTCTTTTTCAGTGTTCCTAGAATAATCACTCATTGTGGTTATCAACTGCTCATTGTCAGGAACAATCCATAACCACTGGGATATATCCAAGCTGAACCCCTCCTGGGCTGGAATGGCTGCTTGTAAGACAGTTCACCCAAATGTTGCCTGCTCTAACTTAAATTTGTCCACTTTATAATGCCTGACACATGTTGATAGCTCTTTCCGTCCTTATGCCCTACTGTCAAGTCACTAAGCTTCCCTGCTATGAAAAATACTAACCTGTTGAATGTGTATTATTTTGCAAACTGCAACCATGTTTGTAACCATTGCTAAAAGGGACTATTATCTATCCAGGCTTAAGTACTGCTAATTGTTGCCCCGTTGTAATCCAAAGATTGTTTGCTGTTACATTGTGTTTCCTGTTACAGAAAAGTGGGCACAGGTTGGAAAAAACAAAAGTTAATGGCTGATGGCGCTAGGATGCTATGAGAACAGAGTGGAGTGGAGACAGGCATAGAGAAACTATGTGGGGAGGGGGAGTCACCTGGATCAAAAACCTGTGGGTCTGCGAAAGGCATCAGCCTGGGAAGAAAAAAGGGGGATAGACCCACAAAGGGGTTTAGGGCTTTGATCAGTGAGTGCTTCATATGTCTAAACTTGTATTGATAACCTATAAAAGATGTATATTGTATATACCCTTCAATTTTGGCAACTTCTGTGGAAGTATGCTGTGTTGCTCATTCTTATCCATAAAAATAAACTGCTGTCTACCTCAAAGTGACGTTTGTGGAGTGTGGGTACATGACACTTATACACTTCTTCCAATGAAGATGTTACCCTGAATGTCATTGCAGTTGCCATCAATGTTGACAAATGAACCCCCAGTTGTGGTCTTGGCTTGTGCGAATAGTTATAAATAAATGCAACCTTTCAACCATCTCAAAATCATTTAGTGGCCTTAAAACCTAAAGGTGGTCAAAGATAACATATATCTTTCAAATCTGCATAGGTTAGACTTTACTGAAAGTGATGCCATTTCTGACACCTGCCTTTCTGATGTAATTGTACCAGAAAACCCATTTTGAAAGTTATTAATTGAAGCTTCATGAAGTGGCTCAAAAGAAGATCTTGTTGAAGTGCTCAGTACCAAATTCAAGGCCCATGTAGGGAATGGTTGGTTGAGCTAGTGAAGTTGTCCCCTCAAGACCCGCTTGACATGAGGATAAGCTGACAAAGGCATACACATCATAAGGCCGCTGTTGAATAATGCTCTGCAGATACAGCACTATCTGAACCATGTATCTGAATCTGAAGTTGTGCCTATGAAGACATCATATTTAAGTAAGTTAAAAACCTTTCCTGCATCTCATAAATGTGGCTTAAAGGGCTCTGTTTTTCTACTACATGTATTCATCTTTCACGGTTGTTGTCCTAGCTATCACTCAAACTGTGTGCTTGTGTGCTCAACACTGCAGCCTCCTGTGAGAGGCTGAAAACTGTCTTTCTTTCTGCCTTTCCCTTCTGTCTGGAATCTTCCCATCCAAGATGGCAACCAAAGTTGTGACTGAGTTTGCTTCAAATGAACCTCTCTTTCTGCCTCTGGGGAAAATGCACCAGTAAGTCTTTTGCTTTTATTTTCTCTCTATTCTTATCCTTTTTAAACTTTCCCCCTTTTCCAAAGTAATTGATTTAGATCCTTCTGTGTGGTTTTTGATTCTGAGTGCTGATGAAGGGATTGTCTCTCTGCATCACCCTTACTTAATGGCAGGAAAATTTTCTTTACAATAGGCTCTGGAGCCTAATCAGACGTACACCCCTTGATGTCCAATTAAACAGCAGAAATATTTTTATTTACATTTTTTTCTCTCTGTAGCTTGTGTGCTTGCAGCTAATTGAGTGGTTTTTTTGGTGGGATTCCTCCTCTGGTACCTTTTTTTCCTTTTTCTTTGATGGGGCATGGAACTCTTCCCCATCCCCATCTGAGACAGGATCTTTTTTTCTTATTAAATTTCCCGCAAATGCCATATTCTATTAAATTATAAAATTCTAGTTATATAGTAGCCCCTCCATATTCACAAGGGTTAGTGGAAAAACAGCAAATAACTCCCATCCCTGCGATTCCCCTCCAGAGCTCCCTCCTCCCATTCCTTTGCCTCTAGCCTCAGCATTGGGGCCGGGGTGAGGGGAGACACAGTAAAGGGCTTACTGGTACTTTCCCCTCAAAGGGAGAACAGTAGAGATCTTGGGTTCTAGTTACTTCCGGTGGCCATCTTGAAAAGGAATGGGTAGGAGCAAAGACAGCATCTGACCAATCAGCAGCCATTCCAGAGCAGAAAGTGCAGCCACATGGCAGAGAGGTCACACTTCCAGCTGTGGGAGGGGAGATTTGCGCACCCAAAAGGAAAAAACAAACAAACAAAAACAGCCATTTTAAATACAAGCCTCCCAAGCCTGGGGTGAGGAATGCAAGGAAATGTGGGGAGGAAAATGAGTGGGCAAGCATGTACCTCGCAAATAATCAAATTCACAAAGATCAAACCCACAAATGAGGAGGGAGGACTGTATTTTAGTGTGCTAGAAACTAAGAGAGAGAAATTCTTGACCAGTTGGCAAGGCAAAAGAAGAGAAACAAAGAGAGAGAGAAAGGGGCAATGGATTAAACGGCTGAGAATTTTAGTCTCCTGCCTTGATCAGCTGGTCCAAGGGAATATCCCAATGGTTGCGTATTACTCCCACAGCCTTCCTGAAAATGTAACAAAATTTGACAGATACTAACATCTGTATCTGTAAAGATTTTACTAAAAATGCCTATTTAGGATACTAGTGTTATAGTTCATGTTGTTTTGTCTCATCTAAAACACCTGGGAAAAAACAACAACACCTATCTCTGTTGATTCAAAGATAAATGAAAATTTCATGTCCTTTCACAGAAGTTGTTTTTTAATGAGTCATTTCAAAATATCTTCAGTTATTGAAAGGACTGTTTCTATATTACACATGAACAAGAAAAGATTTGGATTTTCCACTGCATTTCCTCTGATTTAGGATAGTACAAAATCCCATAAATCAGGAGATATGAAATCAGAGGCATGACCAAGTAACACATGGCAGAAAAAAATCAGCCAGTTATGAAGTTTTTGTAGATACAAATCATATCTAGAGCAAGGAATAATCTACAATTACAAATTAAAGATAGATTACAGATTCCTCTTTCTCTGTCATTTTAGGTATACAATATATTACTGATGTCAGAACAGAATCCCCTTAAAAGAACATCAGAAGGCAAAAAGGTGATGTACCCTCTTCTATTTTAACGATGAAAAATGAATAATCAGAAATTCTGCCTCATCATTATTTGACCATAAGCTTAAAATAAAATACTACACCTATGCAACTCTTAAAATATTCTCATTATATTTTTTTTTATCATATTAACCATGGAGAACTGAATTTGGATTATGACAGGCAAAACAACACCCAATGATTTTACTATATAAGGTATGTGCTGGATGCTAGCAGACAGCCGGCACAAAAGCCGGCTGTCTGCAGAGCAATTCCGTAACAGTGAGTACACACAGGAGCTGAAACTTGCAGTTTCACTGTCAAATTCAGAAAATTCAGTCCAAATCTATCAGACCAGTTCCTGCCTAGAGTGAAACATTAAAGGCAAAATAGAGCTCTTCTGAATTTTAACATTCCATATGAATTGATTCATATTAATAAATATTGACAAACTCTCATCTTGGATATATTTTTTATATATTTGCTAATTGATCTACTTAGCAACAAAGTTGGCACACAGCTGTATGGTACTTATACACAAAAATTCTCAGACTACTGAATTATCCAGTGGCTGAAAGTTCAATGGTTTATCAACATCCACATTCATGGTTTATTACTAACTAAAGCATACAATACTTATTGATACTTAACCCGTATAGTATTCTATACTTTCATTAAAACCACATACGAAAACACAATGGATTCTCATTTTTAAATGTAGCTTTACATGAGACGGTTTTGTTTCTATCCATAATTCTACTCAGACAAAAGGCACATGACAAAATAAAGGCTTGGCCTACCATCTGCATCTAAACACTTATATATGATTGAAAAAAATGTCAATCTGATAATATAGGGTTTGATCCAGACTTACTCATGGCTAGAGTATGCCCAATGAAACCAGTGGGATTTATGCTAGTTAGTTATTTCTACTGCTGTACTTTATGTACAATTAAATCTGGATAAAGCCTGTTCTCTGCATGGCATGGAGAAATAATCCATGGATTCACTGGAAAGTTCTAATCAAGCTAGAACAGTATCATATTCTTGTAAGATGTAAGAAATATTAACTGTTATATATGTTATCTTATGTATTACAATACCACAGAGTATTCCTATGGGAAAGAAAAAAATGCCATAATCACAACGGATATGGATGTACTCCAAAAGATTTGGATGGGAAGTCCAATATTTGTGGCACTGAAACATATCAAAGACATATAGTCTTTGCTTTAATTCTACAAAGGAAAAACTGCTTGAAAAAAATATGAACCAAATGAATCAAATTCTAGGATGCAAAAGATGATTTGAACTAATATGATAGTAAAGAAAAGAAAGGGAAGGAGAGAGATAAAATGACAGACCTAATGACAGTGTTCAGCCTGAATATGAACTTATTATAAAATGACATAGCATTATCTTCAGATTTAATACTGACTCCTAAAATTCATCTTCTATTGCTGCAACAACAAAGATATCTAGCACACAGAATTAGGAAAATATATAGTTAGAAACATAGTTATCAATATGTTTTTAATGAAAAATGCCTCTAAGCATTTTAATGGTTAAAAATGAATAATCCTCTTCCAACCTTCCTAATTGATTCCTTTAGTCTACTTTCCTTCTCAAGCCCCTGCCTTCATCTTCTAGACCTTATCCACCTATCCTACCCTTCTATAATAGTAAGTCAGCTTGGCTAACCGCTGTTACGGACTTCACCTGCAACAGCAATTTCCTTAGTATGTTAACATGACAGAATCCAGGTTATGATTTCTCAGATATTTAAAGCTTTCAAGTCAGAAATGAAACTTACTGGTTCCCAAAGGACATGGCCTCTTTTCTGTAAGGAAAAAGCAGAAAAGTTCTGCACAATTACAGCTTTGGTTTACCTTCATACTCCACTTTCTTGGTGGCTTCCAAGTTTCTCCACTCTGTTCCAACAAGTCTGCTAAGTTCTCCAAAAGAATAGTCAGGGTGCTGAGCTTTAATAACAGCTCTCATTTCACTACTAAATAGAATGTAACCACTCATATTGATCTTCCTTTTTGATCCTTCCTTCTTTACGCTGCCTTTAGCAGATTTTGGAGTGGACTATTGGGAAAACAACGTGATGTTACGGTCAAAACAGCAATAAACAGTTGTTTATATAAAATATTATAGTCATACATGCATAGGAAATTTAAAAAATGAAGACTGCAAAATCTCTCGGTTTTTGAGATTTCCTTTTCAGAGTAATACACTGATGATGAAATTAGAAATAATTGCAAATGAAAACAAAGCATATGCCTAAACTGAAAAAAAATCTCAAATCATCTAGCTGCCATAGCTAGGAGCCCGATTTACAAAATCTTTACAAGACTGCTTATTATTCCAAACTGATTTTTCCAACTTTTAGGCATAGCAAACAATCAAGCAAAATAAAGATCTCAACACCAATTTTTGATTAATCACAAAACACAATTTCCAGAAATGTAAAGATCAGTGTGCAGTTCAATAGTGGTTGCTGTCACGAAAACAAACAAGTGAATACACATGGCATCTGAAATCACATGGGTTACAAAAAGGTTCTTCTTTCCTTGACAAAATACGGTTTTCCATACCGTGTGTGTGTGCGTGCACGTGCATGTATGTGCCATGTTTATCCATAGTAGTCTGGGCTATCGTACTGCAATAAATCATGTTAGATGGGATAAATATAGAGCATGACATTCTAGTTATTCTGCTAAGCCTCAGCATCTATGGAGACAGGCATTGAGAAACTTTAGTTCTTAGAGGACTAAACTAAAAAATTAAAACACTGAAAAGTTTTTTCTGTTTCGTTAAATCTCTGACTTCTCAGTCATAAGTACAAGTAGTCAAAACAAAGATGATAAGTTTAGCTTTATAACCTTAAAAATAGCTTTCTTTCGGCTGTAGGTATTTTTTGCTAAATATAAGGGAAGTATACACAAGTCTCTGTACATTATTACAGATATTCCAATAAAATAATTTCCACATGAATCTTTGAATACATTTGAATATGACATTTAAACCAGGTATGCTAAACTGGAAAATATTATTTACAGCATTGGAAAAATTCCCAATTCTACTTTTCCCAGAAAACCCACAACACCAACTATATGTGCGTGTTCACTGTAGTGAAAAGCCTTCATCTTTTATACAGAGAAGAATGAAAAGGAGGAAAGTAAGGTTTCACTAATGTGAATATGTAAATAATGTTACCTGAGGCGGGGTATATGGCATTATATCCAGTTCGTTAGAGAGTGGAGTTGGAAGTTGAGGCATTGCTGGTGTTTCTGTGACTTCACCTTCCTCTTCCCCAATCTCTTCTATCTCTTCCTCACCTCCTTCCAATTCAGCAAATTTTGCTTCTAGCTGCTGAATCTTTTTTTCCAGAAGTGGAGATGGCTCCTTCTGAGGAACTATGGGCTTCCTAAAATATGAATACCATAAGAATAAAACTACTTGCTTGACAACAGGTTCCTAATTCTGATTGTTCAGAATATAACATAGATACTTGTGTGTAAGTCAACCTCATGTATAAGTCAAGGAAGGTTTGGGAACCACAAAATTACGGACTTAGATATGAGCCATGAACACACTGGGGACGATTCCACAGAGAGGGGAAAGTACCAGTGCCTGCTGAAATGCAGCTCGGCAAAAGGAAGTGAACCATTTCCTTCTCTGAATAGCCAGGGTAGAAAAATTGCAGCCACCCCAGCTGCAATTTTTCTACCCTGGCTATTCAGAGAAGGAAATGGTTCACTTTTTTTTTCTTTTTTGATAAAAGTTAAGGTACAGTATTATTTCTTACCAAGCCATCTTTTTCTCTGAGTTGAGTTGTGAAAGGTGAGAGTTTGGTCCATCCTGGGAGAACCTAAAGGAACACGGACCCCTCTACTCTCTTGGCACTCCTTTGAGGGGAAGCACCAAGGGGTCACTGTCACTGCTGCCACTTTGCCACCCAGGCATTCAAAAAGGCAAGAAATGCCACCACAGGGGATTGAGTAGGGGAGCTTGGTGCTTGTTTTAGGCAATCCTGAGATAGACTAAGCTCTTGCCTTTTGCCATTCTACTCAAGGGGATGGTTCCTTAAGACAGAGTACTTGCATGGACCTGAGGATAAGTCAACCCAGGTTTTTTGGGTCAATTTTTTGACTAAAATTTCTAGATTTATATATGAGTACATGGAATATATTCAGTCACAATGGAGTGTGAATATACTTGAAGTGAAATTTTCAGAGAAGTGAAAGAACTGAAATTTTCAGAGAAATTTTAAAAAGGTAATCTACCATGCTTTAACTTATTTCTGAAACTGCCAGGAAAAAAAAAGAGATCTTCTAACACATTATATTTATTATGGAAAGAGATTTTAATTACATAATTGTAGCTATCTATTACTTTGGTTTTCCATTTCTTTCCTGACCTCATTGTTACAATTCTCCACATATACTTATAACTCGTAACTGTTGTGTCTGATCAAAGGCTGTAGTCCATGCCATAATAAATAAAAAGTAATGAGGTTTTAAGGTGTTACAAGACACTCTATTTTTGAGCCATAATACTCTTTCATAGTGTTGTTACAGAAAGCAAAGAACAGAATGGCTTTACAGACCTTAGATGACTTTGAGATCTAAATATGATTAGCACTACAGTGGCTTCTCCACATTTACAAGAGTTCAGGGCACAGAACCCTCGCAAAAGTCAAAAAAACACAAGCGTTCCAATTCCCATTCCCTTTTGGCACTCCCCTCTCCCATTCCCTTGCCTTTTGCCTGGTTGCCTGTGTCTTCTCTTCTCCACGCCCAGGCAAAAGGCAAGGGAATGGTAGGGAGAAGCCCCACACAGAGAGAAGGCACATGTGCCTTTCACCTCTTTCCCTGCCTTTTGCCTGGGCATGCTGCCTTCCTTCCAGAGAACAGGAAGGCGTTTCCCTGCATGCAGAGAAGGTGCATGCAAGCCTTTCCTCCAATCTTCCCCCACATCCTTTTCCTTTTGCCCAGCTGCAGAGAACAAAGATAGCGCCCCTGGACAAAAGGCAAGGGAATGGGACCCTTGCTCTGCAGAGTCGTAGTCCAACGCTCAAATCACTAAACCACACTGCCTCTTTCCAATAACAAGGCACATGCGTTATATGCCTCAAGCCTCAAGTTCATTCCCTGTCATTTTCAGTTAACAGATCTCTGACGGAGTTGAGGCATCTGAACCCCTGGAAATTCGTTGCTATTCCAAGAACACATTATTCACACTGATGAACTAATGCTATGATTTGTTACAACACACCGAACTACTCATAAAGCCCGGAGCTTTATTTGTTAAATATGCTAGGGCAACAAAGGGAAATAAGAAGTCATCAGAAGATATTATTATAACTAATAACTGTGGCAAGGTTGACATATGCGCAGCACTGGAAAGAAAAGAAATATACTGATATAGAAGAATGGAAGTTAAAGTTCTGGATATGATAGAGATGGAAAAGTTAGCATTTTCTCTGAAGAATAAATCTATCCAGAACTTTGAGAAAGAATGGAAAAGAGTATTGGATTGGGTAAGGACATAAATGTATGAGAAATCAAAGAAGAAATAATGTAACTGTTCTTCTCTCTGTAAAATGGAAATTATGATTGTAATGGAATGGAAATAAGCAATTTCAACTGGAAAATCTAAGCATGGAAGTGTGTGGGGGGTTATTTTCGAGACAAACTTTCAATAAAAATTATATTAAAAAAAATTAAAAAATGAACTATTCATAAAATAATATTGGTATCTATACCATAACCTATGTACAAAACATAACTCTGCTATTTCTAAAAATTCAAGATGATTCTTTTAGGATACCAGGCCTTTTAATAACTTTAGGCTTAGAAATCAGATTACAATGCATAGGAGGATGTTGCCGTTAATACTATCAGATTTAACAAAAGGGATTTTTTCCTATTATTAATTCAAATGGACTTTTCTGTTTTTTTGATTTTGTAATTTTTTAAAAAAAAAAACAAAGCATAATCTACCTAAAGTAATAAATTTCATCATCTACCACTTTTGCAGAGAGAGAAAATCTTTTCAGCCCCTTAAATTTCTTCATCTGTTTGTCACTTTCATTATAGCGGCTTTCACAGAGGAGAACATCATTTTCAGGAATTTCTGTTGGCCTACAGGAGAGGAAGTCTTTAAAAGACAACACCGCACATTTTCCTGCAAGAAAGAAGAGTAGGTAATTGCGTCTTCCTCACTCTAACAAGAAATTTTGCAACAGGCCTGCAGATTTAAAAATTTGAAATTACTGACCCATCACACATACTCAAAAGCTGCATTTAAGCAACCATCCTGTATTCAGCATGATTATAGTTTCCCAAAGGGACCATACATCCACCATGTACATTAAAAGACATCTTTATCAAGTTCAGTGGATACTAAATGGAACACCCTGATATAGCTACAAATCACACCTGCTACGCATATTAGTACAATGATCACTCCTATGACGAATACAAGTTCATCTTTCACAACTGACTTCCTTCCAAATGAATTAAATCAATTAATTTTAAAACAAGAAAACAAACCAAAGCAACCAGTTTGCTATTATGAAACATTACTTCACAATGGACAGCCAGGTTTACTAGTGATGTACATCAACGAAGTTTTATCTTAAAATACAAAATCATTAAAAGACTAAAAATACAATCAATAACTTTTAACTTAAGAGCTCAAAATGCATAAAATAGCAAATGTGATCAATACTTTTATTACCTAGAATGCATGTCATGGGACAGGTCTCTTCCAGATTACTCAAAAACACTTCTTTCTTGTAGAACATTTTAGTTGGCTCATGTTCAGTTTCCTCTGGGTGTATAAATATTGGACCAAAGAAATAGGCAGCTCCATCTCTGACCCACATTTTTTCTATTCTGAAAAACACAGACAAGTCACTGCTTTCAAGTATGCCAAGGCAAGCTCTATGTTCACATATCAACAATTACTTCCAATTATTTTATTCCATTATGGGTTTTTTCATCTTCTGCTTTTGTACTCACAAGTCCTGAGAAGATATAGTTGCATAACTTATGGTTGCATAACTAAATTTATATATCTTCCTGCATTCCCTGCCTCTCTTTCTCTCTCTCTCTCTCTCTCACACACACACACTCACACAGCGTACCTGCCAACTCGTGGTCGGACTAAACCATGTGATTTTATGAAGACACAATCCCCAACCTTCAGCCACATATCATTGTAACAAAGCTGTTCATAATAGTGACAGCCTGGTTCTCCATTTGACATTTCTACTGGGACATCTTCTTTATCCTGCAAAGAAATACAGACTTCAGAACCAGGGAAAATTATGCATCTGACATTAAAGAAAAAGAGCCAATGTGGTGTAGTGATTGGAGTGCTGGATTACAACTTGGAGACCAGGGTTCAATTTCCCACTCAGTCATGGAAATCCACTGGCTGCCCCTGGGTGTCTCATATACTTCCAGCCCCCAGAAAATCCTGTGATAGGTTTGCTTTAGGGTCATCATAAGTGAGAAATTACTTGAAAGTACTGCTATTAAGTATACTATTCTCTACTCTTAAAGAAAACAGTATGCTTGGGATTACTTATCCCTCATTTAGAAGATTCTTGGGAATGCTGGAACCCAGGAATGCACACAGACTCACAGACTTCTGCATCTGATTCCAACACATGCAGAGTTTTCCTCTTTTACCTTGGGGGCAGGGGGAGTTTAATGCTCTTGCCACTATAATTAATGAGACAACCAATGCATATGGAAGATCCACGTAAAAATCAGACTCCCTTATCTTTGATGAGATAGATGCATCAACTATCCACTTCTAGTTTAAAACCTTACTGACCTACGTATGAAAGGAAAAGTCAAAGTATCTCATTTTAATGGCCAACTCTGTAACCTCATGTACCTTTTCAAGACTAAGGACACTGTCACCCACTTTGTTTTCCTCAGATGTTTCAACGTGTTTTTCTTCATCAACTTTGTCTGTATTAGCAAACACCGATGCGACACGGACCACAGGCAAAGGCACATCTCGTGGGACAAACCGTACAGAACTAATTGGCATGGTCCACAATTTAATCTTCTTAAAGGATTTTGTTTTTGCAGAATAACGTGATTCACAAACATAGACATCTTCATCCCTAAAGTTTTCTGGACATAGCTTAAAATATTCCTATTCAATGGAAAGAAATAATAATCTGATGATTAGTCACAGAACCACACAAACTCAAATCATTGTTTGGAATTTGCTGGAACAAAATCTAACTGCAACAATCACATTCCTTTAGCTGTCCCTAACTTTTCAAAAGTTATGATCTGAAGGACATAGAGGCCAAGATCCAAAGAACTTCATTCTAGCAGCAGACCCATGTGCCCTCACTCTAAGTCAGTTTACATGCCTAAAAAGATAGCAGTAATGAACCACAGTGTTGCAAATATGCATATATATGTCACATATATTATGCCCCTATACTTGCTACAAATGAGAACAATAACATAATGTTGCAGTGTTACCGCTATCCTACTAATAGATGCATTCTTAGGCTTCAGGAAACCCAGAATGAGTAGGAAGCCCAGTCCTGTAGCACTGTTCAGATCTCTGCAGTGGGGATGGAGGGAGGCATTTAAGAAATGACATTTTTCCTGTCCACTCCTCTACACATACCTCAGATATGCTCCATGGTACCAAAGGGATGTTAGTCTCAAGCATTTTACAGCTACAACATGGAGAATATAGTTCTGGAGGTTGCTGTGAGGCTCCAAAAAGTACAGTAGGAGAAAGGTGACCTTTCTTCCCCCTTTCCACTACTTCTGAAATATCCCTTCATAGTACATTAAGGTTTCTAAACTGCACAGGGCATATTCACCCATCTCAACTCTAATGCTCAGTTCCACCTCTCCTTGTACTCTGTTTTATTTTTTAACTCACACCCACATATTCCTGTTTTAGCCTCTATTCTTCTATATTACAGTCTTTCTGAATTTTAATTCCTTTAGATCTTTTTCTTCTTCCTCTCTCTATGTTTAGCTGCTATCATAAACCAGGAGAGAAAATTGCATAGCCTTCCAGATGCTGTCTAACTGCATCCCTCGACACTGTTCACCCCTGGCTAGGCTGGCCAAGGCTGCAGGAATTTGCAATCCAACAACATCTGGAAGGTCATACAATTATCATCTCAGCAATGAGCCCAGAGGTCACTATCAAGCCATACTAAGG
The DNA here is from genome assembly GCA_030412105.1 of Cyclura pinguis. Lineage (NCBI taxonomy): Eukaryota > Metazoa > Chordata > Lepidosauria > Squamata > Iguanidae > Cyclura > Cyclura pinguis. Next base: position 91,841,510 of record CM059600.1, on the reverse strand, counting down.
ATTTTGCAGGAAAAAAATGCCTTTATACATCCAAGCATATAGAAAATTCTCCAAAAATATAAACCATATTACCCTATTTTTGGAGGAGGGGCTATGCCACTTAGAAACTGATAAGCATTTGACCACTTAAGTTCACAATTTTAGGGAATATAATAACATACTGAACTAAAAATCTCCAAAAGATAATACTGATCTTTTCATTGTAAACATAAATCTTTTCACCCAAATAATTTTACAAATATTGGATACAGCATTAAATCAATTTCAGTGTAACAGTTCATTTAACCTCTTCTCACCTTAACAAACATAACCACGCATTTCCCTAGAATTTTGCTCACAGGAACTTTGTTGTAATAATCACTTTTAAAAACTTCCTTCTCCAAAAACTTTCTGGTAGCAAGATGGAATGTTTCATTTGGTCTATAAAACCAGCAGCCATACAGCCATTTCTCCCCTAAAAACAAGAAAGTTTATTTTCAATAGTTTATAATCGTATAATAGAAAACATTTATAACTAAACCAATCTTAAGAATTCTTACGGAATATTAAATAAAGAAATATATAAATTAAAGTACTGATGCCTGAAGCTGAATCAGGGGAGGAGTAGGTTAAAAGAGCCAGCACAGCATAGTAGTCTGAGGTTGCATTATGATTCTGAAGACCAGGGTTCAAATCCCCACTTGGCCACAGAAACCTATTCAGTCACCTTGGCAAGTCACACTCTTTCAGCCTCAGAGGAAGGCAAAGGCAAATCTCTTTTGAACAAGTCTTGCCCAAAAACACCCTGTGATACATTTCACTCTGGGGTTGCCATAAATCGGAAATGATGTGAAGGCACTCAACAAGTAGGTTACATAGTCACTGAAGTAAAACATCTTTTCGGGTTTTTTAAACAATTTTTTTAAAGTCAAGGCCACAAAATACTGGAGCAATTAAGATAAACTTGAAAATACAAATTTCTGTAAGAGGCAAATGAATGCTTGAGTACTAGACTGGCATATCACCAAAGAAGTAACATTAAGAGAAAAGTTAAGTTCACAGTAGACATGCAGTTAGGGAGATGTTAAATGCCATTAAAGATATTACACAGAAGAGGCAACAGCTGCTCATCCCATTTAAACAACCAAACTTATCACAGCAAGGAAAACAGGGGGTAGAGTGGCAATGAAACTTATTTTCCTGCCCTTTGAGAAATGATCTTAAATCTTCTGCCTCCAGATGTTCTGAACTTAAACTTCTACAGGCCCAGACAACAAGTTCAATGCTCAGGAATTCTAGGGGTAGAATTCCAAAACATGTGGAAGGCCAAAGGCTGAGAACCACATCTTTCGAGAAATTATGCACATTGCCTGACACACTGGTGAAAATAAGTATCAGGACAGATATTATGACCCTGTGTTTGTTGTTCAACTGGGCCCCAACCTGTGTACCAATACCCTCAACTTAGCAGCTTCCTTGAACTGGTTACCCTGGGGGTGGAACTGGTCAAACAGATCCGAGTGAAGATCTCTCCTTTCTGATTTACTCCAAGAAAACAGAAGGGGGTCTATGAGGGCAGCTCAAGATAGACAGTGCTTTTCTTTGCACAGTATGATTTCAGAATTCTAAACAGGAGACTCAACGGTCACGTTTTCATTACATCCTGGTCATACGCATTTGTATGATATTAACACTGAGACAGGTAATATGACATCTAGCCACACACTGCTAACCATTCACTCATTAGGAATTACTGTAGGAATCTGTAGGGATCTACATTTCTTCTGGCATAATATTCAGGTATCTTTCTCAAACCACAACACACGCACACCCTTTCATACAAATTTTTTTAAAGGGAGGTTTTTTTAAACAGCTCAAATTAAGAAGACTTTCTTTCTTACCAGCTGAATCTTCCCACAGTCGTTCAATACAGACTATATGAGGTTGTAAATTGGCTTCCGCAGGTTCGACGTAAACATAATCTCCAACATGATACATGCTGTTCTTAAAGCTGCAATCTTGACTATATGTCCTGTGTAAACTAGATAGTCCTGATCCAACAGAAGTATCCTCACTCTTTTCAGCTTCTTATTCAACGTAAGAGAAAATGTAAGAAAAAAGAGTTTCCAGTCAGTTTAAAGACACAAGCCTCCATGGTGTGTAAAACGTTGCATATTAAGGACCTATTCTATCTAGAATAAGTATTTTCATTTGGAGTTTTCCTGACATCAGCCATATCAAGTAACATACCTATGCCCATGTAATGTGATTAAAGGGGTTGGTCTTATGTCAGTGAATAAAGTATTTTAACTGATTGTAGGCAGCATGCCCTGAGCACTGACTATGATAAATTACACCATTCCTGAAACTGGGGAAGGAGAAGGAACAGAAGGAGAACATTTTGCAATTGTCACTGCATCAATATAGCAAGGGACCTGCAATGATTAAGCTACCTGTGTCATTAGTAACATCATCACAGCCACATTGTATGTGTGACCTTGCAATTTCCTCACAAACTGAGTTCAGTATAAATAGTCAGCCCCTCACAACTGACTTGCATCCTGGACAATATCATCTGAGCCATTTAGTGAAGGCTATGCAATACTCTCTGCAAAGCCACAGTACCTGGAAAAACTTGTAAAGTACTTGATAAACTTTACAGCATATATTCCCAGGGGGAAGAATATTACTCTGATTACATTCCGATTTTAATACTTGTCTGCTCCTCTCAGGAGACTGAAATAATTCAAGAATTGCATGTTGAGTGCTCACTGTGAAAGTCCATTCTTATATGTAGAGAAAGAAGACAACAATGACTGAGTTATAACCTGTTGCTACCCAAGCTAGACAAGGGTCCTATGACAGAAAAGATGAAATTAAATGGATAGATCTTTAGCTCATTCCTCAATTCTACCTGCAGTCAAGTTAAAAGTTGGCTAGAGCTAAAGGAAGAGAAGAAACACAACAGTTGGCACCAGTTACATGAACAAGCACATTATTGCAAGAAACCGCAGCAAAGGTGGGTAGGGACTTTCATGGTATGTATGTGGTGCAGTAGTTTGAGTGCTGGATGACTCTGGAGACCAAAGTTCAAATCCCTGCTTGGCCATGGAAACCCACTGAGTGCCCTTAGTCAAGTTACACTCTCTCAGCCTCAAAGGAAGGCAAAGGCAATCCCCTGCAAACAAATCTTTCCAAGAAAAACCAATAATATGGTTGCCTTAGGGCAGGGCTTTCCAAATGGTATGCCACGACACGTTAGTGTGTCACCTGAACTGTGTAGGTGTGTCGCCTACAATTTTGGAAGTGTATGTTATTATTTATAAATCATATATTTTTAAAAATATATGAAAAGTTTTCATCAGGTATATTGTATCTCCATACATTTTATTATTACAATTTATGTATGTGTCTGTATCTCTTATAAGGGATTAGTTTAACCTCCAGTTTGCTAGTAAAAGAACAGGTTGCTTACCTGTAACTGTGGTTCTTCGAGTGGTCATCTGTGTCCTCACACACTAGGAGCTTTCGCACACGCGTGGTAGCGTTCGGAAGATTCTAGAGCTTAGTAGCTTGGTGGGAATCCCTCCCCCATGCCCGTACTGAGCATGCTCAGCCCGCCAAGCCAACGGTCTCTCCTCAGTTCTAGAGTCCGCCAGTGCAGGACCTGAAAGAGGGGACGGCTGGGCGGGTGTGTGTGAGGGCACAGATGACCACTCGAAGAACCACAGTTACAGGTAAGCAACCTGTTCTTCCTCTTCGTGGTCTCTGTGCCTCACACACTAGGGGATTTTGTAGCTTACCAGTTGGACGGTGGGTCAGGTCCTAGAGAACGGAAGACAACACCGCACATCCAAAACGGGCATCTCTCCAGGACCGGCAGTCCAGCCTGTAGTGGCGCAGGAAGGTCGAGGGTTGAGAGCAGGTCGCCACACGGCACAGTTCTTGCAGGTCCACTCCTAGAAGGAGACCTGCTGAAGAAGTCACGGCTCTGGTGGAATGAGCATGCAACAAAGCTGGCGGAGGCTGCTTAGCCAGTTCGTACGCCAGCAGAATGGTCTGGGCCACCCATTTGGAAAACCTCTGCGTGGACACCCTGTGGCCCTTTCGACGCCCACCGTAGCACATGAACAAGTGAGGTGACTGACAGAAGGGCGCAGTCCAATGTGTGTAAAAAGCCAAAGCCCGACGAGCATCGAGGGAGTGAAGAGAGCGCTCCAGAGGCATAGTTGGTTCCGGATAAAATGTAGGTAGGATAATGTCCTGGCTGAGCTGGAAGTGGGACACCACTTTGGGCAAGAAGGAGATGTCCGGCCGAAGGACTACTTTATCTCTATGAAAGACGAGGAAGGGCTCATCCAAACGAAGTGCTGTCAGCTCACTCGCCCGCCTGGCTGAGGTGACAGCTACCAGGACGGTAGTCTTGATGGTCAGGAGCCTGTCGTCAGCAGTCGCCATGGGCTCGAAGGGCAGTTGCGTCAGTTGTGATAGTACCAGGGACAACGATCAAGGCAGTAGCGGCGGCAACACTGGCAGATAAAGGTGTTGCAGGCCCTTCATGAACTGCTTGAGGGTAGCATCCCTGAAGAGAGCTGCCGAGGAGGACCCTCGTGGCTGATAAGCCACAATAGTGGCAAGGTAGACCTTCAACGACGGGAAGGCGAGCCCTTGTTGCCGAAGGTGGAGCAGGAAACGGAGCACAGTGGGCAGGGCGACGGGCGATAGCGGCTCTCGACGTGCTTCTGCAAAGGCGACGAACTTCCGCCACTTCTAGTGGTAGTTGCAGCATGTCGACTCCTTCCTGGCCACGGTGAGGACATCCTGGATGGTCGGATCCTCTAAGGCGTTATCCTCCACACGTGGAGGGCCAGGAGTGGCAGGTTCGGGTGGAGAACGAGGCCGTCGGAGTGCGACAGGACATCGGATGCTGTCAGAAACTTGAGGAGTCAACCGCGAGCAGCCTTGAGCAGGGGCCCGAACCAGTGTTGCCTCAGCCAATACGGGGCTACAAGGACGACGTCGGCTCGGTCTGTGAGGATCTTGGCGACCACTCAACCCAGGAGAGGGAACAGTGGGAACGCGTAAAGGAGCCCGTCGGTCCACTCGAACTGGAAGGCATCGCCGAGTGAGCCCCGACTGAAGCCGGCTCTCGAACAGTACCGGTGACACTTCCTGTTCTGGCTGCTGACAAAGCGGTCGATCGTTGGCTCGCCCCACCAGTCTCATATCATCTGGAATGCCGCAGTCGAGAGGTACCACTCATGGTAGCACGAGGTGTCCCTGCTGAGGGCGTCTGCCGTGGTGTTTTCCTGGCCCGCCAGGTGCATCGCCACCAGGTGAACTCAGAGCGACACGCACCAGTTCCAAAGTTGAAGAGCTATGGTGAGGAGGGTGGTCGAATGAGACCCTCCCTGTCTGTTGACGTAGCAGATGGCCGTCGTGTTTTCCGACAGGATCTGAACCGTGCGGCGGGCGACCACGTTGCGGAAAGCCCTCAGAGCTTTCCAGATGGCGAGCAGCTCAAGGGCGTTGATGTGAAGATGTGTCTCCCTGTCGATTCAGCATCCCTTGACTCTGAGATCACTGCAGTGCGCTCCCCATCCGAAGAGGAAAGCGTCCGTCGTTACCGTGAGCCAAGGGGACGGTTCTTGGAATGGCATCCCTGACAGCAGATGACGGTAGGACAGCCAACATAGCAGGGAGCGGCGCACCTGTCGAGGGATCTGCAGAAGGTGCCTCTGGTCGTCCAGGAGTGGGTTGAAAACCCTGACAAACCAGTGCTGGAGTGGACGGGCACGGAGACAAGACAGGTAAGTGACCGACGTGGTCGAGGCCATGTATCCGAGAAGTTGCTGAATCCTTCTCGGCGATATCGTCGGGGCATCGAGAGCAGCTGATGCGGCCCAACGGAGGGTGCGTGCCCGCTCTATAGGTAGATATGCTCTGGCAGATACCAAGTCCAAGGTCACTCCAATGAAGTCGAGAGTCCTCGCCGGCTCGAGGTGCGACTTCTTCAGATTGACCCGGAGGCCAAGGCGAAACAGGAGAGACAGAGTCCGATGAATGTTCCCGTACAGCTTTTGCCTGCAGGATGCCACCAACAGCCAGTCATCCAAATAAGGGTAGATCATGACGCCCTTCGTCCACAGGTATGATACCACAGGTGCCATGCATTTGGTGAAGACCCTGGGGGCGGTGGAGAGTCCGAATGGTAGCACCCTGTACTGGTAGCAGGTACCGTCGACCGTGAACTGTAGGTATCGTCTGTGTTGTGGGCGAATGGCGATATGGAAATAAGCGTCCCGAAGATCAATGGAGGCAAACCAGTCCCATCACCGAAGGAAGGGCAGAATCGAAGACAGAGTGACCATCTTGAACCTCTTGGGGCGGATGTACTCGTTTACCCCCCTGAGGTCCAAGATCAGCCATAAGGTACTGTCTGATTTCGGTACCATGAAATACCGGGAGAAGAAGCCGGTGGTACTGGCCGAGGACGGAAGTTCTTCGACGGCCCCTTTGTACAGCAGGGACTGGATCTCTTCTAGCAAAGCCGAGCTGGCCGGGGTGGAACAGTAGACGCCTCGCGGAAGTATACTTCGAAATTCGATGGCGTAACCAAGACGGACGATGGAGAGAACCCAAGAGTCCGTAGTGATGTGGCGCCATTTGGTGAGATGTCGGGCCAGGCTCGGTTGGTCTTCTAAGGCTGCTGGCAGGCTGAAGAGTGGCTGTGGTGGCGACCTGCGAAGGCGGTCAAAACCAGAACTTCGTCCCGGACGAAGACTTCTTCGAAGAAGAAGGCTGGTGTATCCAAAGAGGTCTCCGTGCCGAGAACGAGGTCGATGGGCGGGACAGAGCTGAACGAGGCAAGCGAGGTTGGTAAGTCGACGACAACGGCCAGTGCCAGGAGGATCGAGAGCCGAAGCTGCGGCGGGACTGAGGCGGCTGATGGATTCCCATCTTCTTCACCGTCAGGCGCGCCTTGACGAGGTGGTCCATCGTCTCGTCGGTCATGGCATTGAATAACTCCTGGCCATCGAAGGGGAGGTCTTCGATCCATTTCCTGCTGTCCTCTTGCAGGCCCGCCGATCGCAGCCATGCGTAGCGTCTTAGGGCAACAGAGCCGACCATCAGCCGCGCCGCCACCTCCACTGAGTGCCTTGAGGATAGAATTTGTTGGTTGGCAAGTGCTACGGATTCGTTAAAGAATTGCATAGCACTCGCCCAATGATCCTCAGGGAGGTGTGCCAGGAGAGGAAAGAATCTGTCCAGCAGGTTCCTCTGATAGGCTGCGAGGCAAGCTTGGGTGTTGGACACCCTGGCAATCAAAGAAGAGGCGGAGTAGAATCTCCTGCCAAAGGTGTCGAGCCTACGGCCTTCTCGATCCGGCGGGGTGGTGTGCACCCTCCCACCCCCCTTGGTCTGAGAGGACTTGACCACAATCAAATTGGGCACCGGATGCGTGAACAGAAATTCGGCCTCCTCCTCCTGCATCCAGTATAGATGTTCCAACCGGTGGGGGATTAGTTGAGCGGACGCCGGCTGGGCCCAAGGGTGCTTGAGGGCCTCCATCAAAGCCAGCAAGAACGGTAGCGGTGCTGTGGACGGTGGACGGGCATCCACGTACTGGAAGACGGGGTCTCGCACAGCTGGAGACGGGTCCGCAACCTTCAGTCCAAGCGCCATAGCCATCCAGAGGAGGATGTCAGAAAACTGCTTGATGTCTTCCGGTGCCAAATCCAGTGTGGGGTCCCCGAAGACCAAGGGTGGAGATTCATGAGATGCAGGCGTGGATTCGTCAGACTCCGAGTCCGTCCCATAAGTCTGAGATGACTTGGATGGAGACCTCTCCGTCGATGGCCACTGAGGAGGTAACGCCAAGGTGACCGTTGGTGCAGTAGCTGTCATCGGTACCGTAGTCGGTGCTGGTGGAGCAACCGACAACTGAGGTACCGGAGTTGAAGTAATCGGCACAATCGCAGGCAGTGGGCGCTGAATCACCTGAGTAGCGATCACAGCGGAGGTCGAGGTCTGCACTAGGATAGGCTCCGGTGCCGGGTGAGAAACAGTCGCAGTGACCCTGGAAGGCGGAGACACAGGCCGGTACCGGGGCGAGCGCTCTCGAAACCTCTCATAACGCGGGGACCTCGAGAGCAAGCAAGATGGTGATCGCCGATACTGCGGGTGGTACGTGCCACGAGATGGTGAGCGCGACCGTCTGTAGGGTGACCAGCGCCTCACGTCTGGGTGGTACCGGTCTCTATATGCAGGCGAACAGGACCGGTACAAGCCCGGGTGCTCCCGCCAGGCGTGTTCTCGGCCGTACCTCACTATGTATGATGCAGACAAGTATGGTGAGTCAACTGGGGACCGAGATGAAGGCCGCTCCGGGTAGGCCTCCCGCCGACCCGGGGATCGACGTCTCACCCGACGTTCTGGGGAGCGAGACTCAGTCCTGCCAGAAGCTGCCCGATGACAGGGCGAGGCCTGAGGTGAGGTCGGGATCTCCTCCGGGCAGTCCATCCCCTCTGGGTGACCGGGCGGAGATACTGCGGCAGCAAGCACCGGAGGGCCTGAAGGCATAGCCGAGCCAGCGGTCTGTTCCTCATCGGACACCTCCAGGATCTCAGGCGGTTCCAGCTGTTCACTGGAACCGTTCGACTGTTGGGTCGGAGGAGGTGTTGGAGGGCAGGGCCTCTTGTAGGGTGAACTGCACTTCTTCTTCTTCTTCTTCTCTTTGTCTTTAGAGACATTCTGTGAAGGAGGGCGCTTACGCTGAGCAGCAGTAAGCGGCTTGGTGGACTTGGCTGCCTGCGAGCCCGCAGGAGCCTCCTTTGAGGTTGACGTGCTCGATATTTTTGGGATCCGCGGCAAGGCCAATATCGGAGGCCGAGACGGTACCAAGCCCGGTACCGTCGATGTCAGCACGGCAGCCGCCGGTACCGAGGAGGGTGTGGTTGCAGGTCGGCTCGATGTCGAAGGCCGAGACATGACGGATTCTCCCGCTGGCTGATCCCTTGCCTGAAGAGACTCCTCCCAACAGTGGGATTTCAAGCGGGATGAACGGTTTTGCAGAGTCTGGGCGGTAAAGTCACAGCACATGGAACAGGCCTTGACGTTGTGAGTCTCCCCCAAACAGAAGAGGCACTCACTATGTCCGTCAGACAGAGCAACCTTGCGACCACAAATGACGCAAGCCTTAAACAACGCAGACATAGAAGGGAGACAAAGACTGAAGGAAAAGTCCAAGAGGGGGAAACTCACAGAAGCGGCAGGGAAGGAAACGAGGGTTGAAGAAGAAAGTCGAAGGAGGGGTTGAAAAGATCCGAAGACACCAAAATACCAAAAACCAAAGTCCGAGTATCAAAAGCCAAGTCAAAATACCGAAGTCCGAAGTCAAAAAACCAGCGAAAAACAGTCCGAAGAGTAAGCCAAATAACGCTACTAAGGTAGAACCTTCCATTCGCTATGGTGGAAGAGAAAGAACTGAGGAGAGACCGTTGGCTTGGTGGGCTGAGCATGCTCAGTACGGGCATGAGGAGGGGTTCCCGCCAAGCTACTAAGCTCTAGAATCTTCCGAACGCTACCGCGCATGCGCGAAAGCTCCTAGTGTGTGAGCCACAGAGACCACGAAGAACTGAATTATTGTGTGAAATGATGCATGTCTAAAAAGTGTGTCACCAACATGAAAAGTTTAGAGAGCTCTGCCTTAGAGCTCTGTCACCATAAGTCAGAAACTACATGACATCCCACAACAGCAGCAGCAGTAGCAGTAACAACAACAACACAAAGTTATGCAGATACAAACAGTTCCTGTTATGGCATTAAGGACTGTGTGGTTGTTCTGATAGGTGAACAGGAATGATTTGCAGAATGTGTTCATGACTCCATCCACAGAGGGTGTGAAAAAGAGGCAAAATGGCAAGGAGAAGATAAGAGAGGATTAAAAAAAAACAGGGTAACAGTAAAGATGGGATGCAGAAATCAGTTTAAAATGCAGACAAAGAAAAGGGAATAGGCCATGAAAAAGAGTGGGGAAGCAAAATAGACATATACCAGAAAGCAAGGAAAAGAACCAAGGGAAGAGCTTACAGCGCACCCACTGTGTATACAGAGGTTCCATTCCAGGCACCCCCATGTAAAACAAGAAATGCAAAGCACCATCTCCCGTTACAATCAATGAACACAATGTGTGTGCCTGCTAGAGCACACGGGTGTGCCCGCTGCATCCAGTGACTATAAGGGGACACATGTTTTGCACAACCTCACATTTGTGTATGTGGAGGTCATGCAAGAGGAGGGCCCACTGTATATATTTGGTATAGTCTTTTCAGTCATTTGGTCATTCCCTAGCCTGGACACTGAATGAGGTAACCCAATTATAGATGCATCTTTCACTACAGAAACTATCAGGCGGATTGTGTGACTCCTGACTAGACCAGGCAATACATGGAAAGCACATTCTTGTGGATTACTCCTCTGCACCTGGGAGAGAATGTGTGAGTGGACTCTCATTTGAAAGCAACTGGATATCAAATTACTACCTATATACTTTGTTATGTCTTTTAAGCTGGGCCATCTCTCATGTATTTTAAATGAACTATTATGAACTGTTACAGTTTTATGATAACTATACAGTGTGCTCTGTGAACTTAATAGACTCTGAAGTCTAACTCACAGAGGGTCTCAGCATGTAAGTTTCATTTTTATGCAACAAAGTGAGTGAGCATTGTGAGTAAGCTCTCTTCACCTCCAAGCACAAAACCATCACCAAGAAATGTCAGGTGCTCATATATCTTCTGCTTCCTTACTTTATCTTCTTTGCACGTGCAATCATTCATATATTCAGTTCTGCGTGGAAAGCTAGTCGGAAAACTGAAATCTGAATTTTAAATCAAAAGCTTTTGACCCTAATGACATCTAAATCAATACTTCAGAGAAGATGTATGGAAGTGATGAGCACCCAAGTAACACTGGTATGATGCTAATTTCAAATTTGTCAAAATTAGTCTGCAGAAGCCCATTTATCAATGCCTACCTTCAAGAAAGGAGGACAGCAAACAGCTTAGAATTGTCATAATTCAAGACCTGCTTAAAAATGCACACGGGTATGCTGACTGCCAGGGTAGTTACTGCACTATATGCAACTGCACCCTTCTGGGAAGCTGGTGCAGAAAAACAGACAGTTTTATTGCCATATGATTTGGTTGTTTCTTAGAGAGCCAGAATGGTGTAGTGGTTTGAATGTTCAACTATGACTCTGGAGACCAGGGTTCAATTCTGCTCTCAGTTATGGAAACCCACTAAGTGATTTGGCTAAGTCACTCTCTCTCAGCCTCAGAGGAAGGCAAAGGCAAACCCCCCTCTGAACAAAACCTGCAAGGAAAACCTCGTAATAGCTTTGCCTTAGGATCACCGTAAGTTAGAAGCAACTTAAAGACACACAACATGTTTTTTTTTGCTGCTGCTGTTGTTGTTGTGTGCCTTCAAGTCATTTCAGACTTACAGCAATCCAGAAGGTGACCTTATGACGGTGCTTTTGGGGGGTTGAGAGTGTGTGATATGCTGAAGGTCACCCACTAGGTTTCTATGGCTGAGCAGCAAATCAAACTCTAGTCTCCAGGGTCGTAGTCCAACTATCAGACCACTACACCATGCTAACTCTTATAGTTTCTTCCTACACACACTAAATTATTTTAATTCTAGCCTACTGTCAATGAGTGTGAAGGCAGACAAGAGCCCTAATTGCTAACCATAGTCTTAAAAAATAAAACAAAATCCAAAACATGTGGTGCTTCAAAACTGTACAAATCAACTGCTCATTCTCACAGTGACCATCCTCATTAAGTTAATATTGATGACACCAGATACAGGTCTACCTATCTCCTACTCCAAATCAATAAACAATAAAAGATAACGGTAACAAATACAATTACCTCTCTTCTCTTCTTCTCTTTTGAGCTTGTCTTCCTCCATTTCCTTGGGAAGCTTTTCCTTCTTCTCTTTTTCAACATCGTTATGGAGATGCTTGGTAGTATAGCTGAGGGCTGGTGATAACAGGATCTCACCATTCTTGCAAAGTTCATCACGAATTTTGATAAAGAACTGTTGAAGTTCTACTGCATCTTCATAAATCTCTGAATCCGTCCTATAAGAAACAGAACAGCTCTATGAAATGACAATATACACAAGGCAACAGTAGTCTAGATGCCATGCAAAATGTGAAATGTTACTGTCTGTAACTAGTATTTCCCCTTGATACCAATACAGGTGTTATGGGAGACTGCAGTATAACAACCCAAGATAGAAATGCTGAATAGAAATGTAAGCAGTAGGAGAGAAAGGGAGTTGCAAGAGGCAGCATGTGAGCATACTATTTAATCTTAGGATGTTTACCAGCCCAACACCATGACAGTTGAATTAGGCCACAATGTCAGCATGTTACGTCAAAACCGTCTGTTTGTATAGAATGCAGCAGTAATTGCAAATGTAAATGCAAAACTAATTTTTAGAGCATCATTTCTAGATGATCAGGATTTCGATCCACATTTTTAGAAGATAAAATCTTAATTGAATGAACCATGTTTACATACTGCAAAAATCTGATGAAAATTTCTTTTTCAGAATATTGAAGGGGTGATACTTTTTATGATAGCTTTTGTTATTTTTTCACTTCAAAGATAACAAAAGCTACAACTCACTGCCAAAGAGAGAGAGCATCATTGACAGATTGGTTTTTCCATGCAGTTTGAGAATATGAAATCATTCATCCCAAAGCACTTTGGGGGATTATTTTGCACAGAAATACACATTTTTGTACTTTAAATTGCATGGCTTCATGCAACCCCTCCCCCCATGTTGTGTGTGTGTGTGTGTGTGTGTGTGTGTGTACATGTGCATATGCGTGCACACATGAAGATATTTTTTAAAAACCCACATTTTCTACTCAAGAAATGTGTATCGTTGTGCAGAATAATTCCCTAAAACATTCTGAAATGTAAAAATACAAGGAGAAAACTGTGCAAGTTGATTGTTTTATTCTTCGTGACCAGTTTCCCCAAACTTCAGGAAGCCATCTTTTCAGCAGGGAAATGAGTAACTGCTAACTATTTTTCCATCCTTAATAAAGATAAGTATTAAAGACCCAGAACCAAATGTCTATATTTATTTAAGCACTGCTTCAGGTGCTTATAGTTCTTACTGTTAAAAGGAAAGCTACTGAATTTTACCTTGACTGTTGAATAAATTCTGGCACAGGAAGGAGGCAGACCTTGGATGTCTTTAAAGAATCTCATACCAGAGATCTCATCACCATGCTTCCAGATATGGAACCACTTCACTTTTACATTTTTAACTGAAAGCAGCTGACCTGTTTTTTTCCCCCCCCCAACCTTCACTGTAGCAAGATGCGATAACAGGAGCGAAGCTTTTGCAAAGAGAATCAGTAAGGAAGAAGCTAATGAAAGTTTTATTTACCTGTTCATCCTTCTTGCCCGTTCTAACACTTCAAACATGTGCTCTTGAAATAAGTCCAATCTCCTGTAGCGGTTATTTTCTACATTTTTTCGTATGATATCAAATGTCAGAGGTGGCTTGTTTGGGAAGCTGGGATCTACACCAGGAATTTCAGCTAAGGAGTCACTATAGCACCTGCCCTCATCATCTTGATGACTCATGACAGATACAAAAAGATTATGTATAAGTTCCTGTATCAGCAGGGTTACATTTGGGACATGAGAGTCTTCGTCCCCTTCTATGTCTCTTCTTGTTTCAAGCAAAACTTTATGGAGCACCAGTGCATCTTTGTAAATCAAGGATTCTGGTTCATTATAAGTGCAGGCATTATTGAACATCATAACAAAATCTTCTACCATGGCATCAATGTCCTGGTACTTATTGGCCATCATGTGACTTCTAATTTTTTCCATATCAACAGGTTTTTTAATGGTCAGGTAGTAATCAGGAAGTTCTGACCGAGATGGGAGCCGCAGGAAAATAGCACTCAGTCGTCTACCTCGCTTATCTGTGTAGTTCTTCACCGCTTCATATACCTCATTAAGTTTCTGTTGCATTGGAGTCATGTATTTTGACTTTTTAGGGGAGACACCTGTTTTCCGACCTAGACATTAAAAAAAAAATGACAGCTAGATTCAGAAAGCAAACACCATGATTTGTGATTTCAATTATTCAAATGCTACTCTGAGACCATGATGCAATGTTAGGGATGTACAATTTGGGAAGAACTTCCACACCGCTGTTTTTTCTCACAATATTTGTGCATACTCCATATGTTCTCTCCCAATGTGACAGAGGAATATCTAAAGAAATGAGTCAATATTTTGACATTAGTTTTTGCTTGTGGATCAACAAGTATTTCATATCTATTAAACACGAAAAGTCTCAATTTCATTCAGGAAATTGAGAAGGGAGGAAATGAATGAATTTAAATCGCAAAAGCAATCCCTTCCTGCTATTCTCTTAACCTAAAAACACTTCAGGGACTACAAGTTTAAAAAGTCTAGGACAATTATTTAACACTTGTACCCTGTTCAGATTAGAATATCTGCTTCCTGGTATTATGAAAGATTTCTTTTATCATTTGGCACAAATGTTCTGGGACATGCTTCTTTGTTCATGAAGTTTAGTCAGTTAAATATTATTAAGCTGCTACTACCTATATTTTAATAAAATCTAGCCTGTCTTTCAGATTTCATTAAAGTACTGCAAACAAATAAATTTGACTACCACATATAATGTACATGTTCATGTGTAAGTCTAAGCATTTTAGCCAAAAAACTGATGCCAAAAAACAGGGTCAACTTATCCATGGGTCAATCTAAGTACAGTACTTTAACTCTTATTTAAAAAAAAAAAGGAACCAACCCCTTCTCTGAGTAGAGCAGCAAAAGGCAATTTAGTCCATTCCAGGAGAACCAAAAAGAAGCACCTACCCCTTCTACTCTGTTGGCATTCCTTTGATGGGAAACATTGTTTTCCCACTACTCAGGCATTAAATAAGACCAAAAGTGGTGCCATAGTAGCAAAAGTAGAGGGGATCGGTGCTTGTTTTAGGTTCTCCTGGGATAAACTAAGCTCCTGCCTTTTGCCACTCTACCCGGATAATGGGATGGCTCCTTTTTATAAAAATACTGCCCTTTAACTTTCATCAAAAACAAAACAAAACAAAACAAAATCTCCTTCTCTAACCAGAGTAGTAAAAGGCATTTCTGAATGCCTGGACAAGAAAATGGCAGCAACAGTGGCCAGCCGGCCCCCTGAGGTCCTGCTGGTGCTTTCCTCTCTCCGCAGAATGATCCTCGATTTGTCCACAGGTCATATCAAAATCCATAATTTTGGCCCTAAAACTTGACCTCGATTTATACCTGAGGTCAACTTACACATGAGTATATATGGTAAACACTTTATTTCAAATGAGGATTTTTTTAAAAAATATATTTATTAACTATTACTTTACTAACTATTACACACAAAATACAAAACACAAACTATTTCAAATGAGGATTTATCAGGCAGAGAACTTCTCAATAATGCCTTACTTAATTTCAGTTTCGGCGAAGCAACCTCATCGTCTTCATGTGGTGGTCCCAGCTCTTTCCTCTTTTCTTTAAGAATCTTCTCCAAGATATGAGCATCATTGTATACCTATACATCACCAAAATATTTTTTTAAAAATTACAAAATAAACTTCTTTAACCTTAATTAACCTTCCAAAAAAATGCTAGTTTTCTCATATTTGCAAGAGTTTCAAAAGAAACTTCATTCATATACAAGAAATTATATTTTCCTCTATAAAGGAACAGACTCTGTTAGTACACTTAAGACTTCTCAGTGTGATCAGTCGCTGGATTAGACTTATAAATCCAAAATCGAATCTTTTTATTAGATTCAAGCAACTGGCAATCTCCTAGTTCAATCTATCGCTCTTAAATGGGTAACATCCCTTAGTTCTTCCTTCCCCTTCTGGATGGAAGGGCATCTCCATGGAAGCATCACAGAACTATAAGCAAGGTAGAAAATGACAATTCCTGGCACATTTAATTATGAAAGGCTTTCTCTTAAATGAGATTAAGAGTCTGGCAGTAGTAGTCACTGCAAACATAAATCATTATGCCATTAGCTCCTGCTATTCCATTTTCACAGTATCATCTGCTTTGCATCCTGGAGAAACTATCCAGAAAATGTGCACAACACATAATTTTGAAATTGCTAATTTGTAGTTTGCAAACTGTGTGAACTTACCTATCTGGATTCGTAATGTCCCAGTGCCACGAAAAGTAAGTGTAATAACTTGTTGAAAACACAGGTTGCCCCACTCAAAGTCTTAACACATACATGAACTTCTACTCTTTCACACGTAGATAAACAATGTAAGAGGCAAACATTTAGAAGACAGAGAAACTACTACGAAGAAACCGCAAACCTCATACTTTTAGGGTGGAAATAGCGTGATTCTGTTAATGAAATGCCACCAATATGCAGAGAAAAGAGACAGCGACATAGATCTGGCCCAATCACTCCTACAGATGTACCTGTGAGCCTTCTTCATTGTAATGTCTTGCATTACGAAACATTAACTTCATATCTTCTATCATAGCTTCCTCCCCAGAGTACTTGTCACTGCGAATATTATGCTCTATTATTTTTAAATCCATTGGCTCTAAGATGATTTTATAATAATCTGGATAATCTTTTTTGGAAGGTTTCACCATAAATAGTTCACAGAGTCTTCGGTTAGTTCCAGGTTCTCGTGCCTCAAGAACAACATTATATAAAATTTTCATTCGCTGTTTCTTTAAATTCTTTTTGCTGTCAGATTGGAAGAGAAAAAAAATGACTACTTCAACTTAGATAAATGTATCCAAATGAGTATTTTACTTTGTAGATAACATCACTGACAATCTCTTCATCATTATGCAAATAAAAACATGCTAGATACAGCCATCTTCAAATAGAACTTTAGAGTATTTTCATGCTCTTATGATAAATTTTCACTACAATCCCTACAATATCCCTGTATGGAAAGCTATTATCTCCCACATTCTGGACTGCATTGGCCCTTGCCAGTGAACAGATCAAATGGCTTCTCAAAGAGTAATTAGCGACTTTGTGGTTATTTAAGCCACCAGTTTATTTAGTGTCAGCTGGACATTAAGAGGTGCAGAAGGCAAACCATGTCAGGGTGCCAGCCCAATTAGACTCGCAAGCAGAACTTAATGCAGGAGAAGGGAGAAATGATGATGAAGTGAAAAATATGAAAGGGCAAGCACACTACTACACATTATTAGGAAACAGGAACTTTAAAAAAAACCAAAGAAACAGAATTTTAACATTTTTTATAGAGAGCTGCATGCAACTGATTTGATGAATAAACTGAACTTTGGCTATACTCAAATTATATGTATGAAAAATAATCCTTAATTAACAGTAGACCAGTGAAATCAAATAATACTGATTCAAAGGATGTTAAGGGGTTAAAGCAACAACATTAAGAAGTACACTCTATCAGAAACAACCAAGGAGACAGAGCACCTCGCCTACATAAAAAAGTCACAACTTTTATGATGGAGCATAAAAACAACTACTTTCTCTATGCAAAAAAAGAAAACACAAACCACTATGCTACAATCCTGTGTTTCCCTTCCCTTACTCTACCCTTCTTCTCACTATCTATTGCTAGTTTTACTTGATAGTGCTCCTGCTGCATCCAAGAGAAGGTCATCCAAGGTCATATCTTCAGCCAGTAAAATAATGAAAAGTCACAAAAACACTGCTTCGAATAATCATCAAAAGAAAGTGCTATCTAAAACTGTAGCATTAAAATGTGTCTACCACATGCATGTAATGAATGGTACAAAATCCCTGACAAGAGGACTATCCTTTTACAAATATTTTAAAAACCTGGTGTATGTAAATGACCATGAATGACAATACAACCCGTTTCAACATTTCTAAAAAGTAAATTTTTAAAATACAGGTATTTTTCAAGCATGAATGTTCAAATATGTAAAAAAGAATAAACACTTCCGTCCTGAAATCTTCATAATTTTAAAAGAAAGTACATCTTTCAAACTTGAAAAAAATGTTTAACTTTAAAAAGCATGTATAGGTGGGAATAAGTTCAATGAAGCTTACTTCCAGGTATATATCATTACAGGTTTTTTCATCTACATGGAATAGCTCTGTCTGACCTAAAAATAATGAACCACAGATAAATAAATAGCATGTATAGTATCACTTAAAAGTTCATAGCATCTGGCCCAGAATATTAATTGTTCTGCCAACACCTGATTTATATACTAATAAATCACCTTGTCAATAAAGCTACAGCTGGTTTCTGATTCAGAATCATTAAAAATCAAATCAAATTATTACTGATCAGCAGCAGCAGAAAAGACAGACATAGCAGTATGGAAGAGGATACCTTTTTCTTTTTGAACTTCCAGCATCAGAAGTGGCAGAAGAGATCATGCTGTCTCCATCCTCAATTTCATCTCTTCTGGCTAGCTCTTTTTTCTTTGCCTGGAACAGAACAAAATCCCTAGAGTCAGATTCAACCTGCTGAACGTCTCCAGAATGCATGAATATTGAACAGCTGAATAGATCAGGTTCACTCTAAAAGGTATACATACAGCAATAGTGTATATCTTGCATCAACAGTAAGCTATAAATGAAACATCTCCTGCCACTCAAGTTACTCATATAAAGAGAAAATATTGGACATGAAACACCTAAATAAATCTAAATAAGTCTATTTTAAGATAGCAAATTTATCTGAGACCTTGCATCTAATCCCCCACTGGAAAATGTCTTACAAGACTCCGGTTACTAATGTATTAGCTGTAATTCATTTGTGTATCTACAGAGTCTGTACAATTTCCTTTTCAGAAGCCTGATTTCAGACTGAAGGTACAGAAAATGCAGTAAACAAAATAAGTTTAGCAAATGGCTTCGTTCTTCATCCAGAATATTAATTTTTGGATTTATACCACAATACTATCCAAAGAACTACTGTTTGGAAAGCATCAGGAACACTATTCAGAATGGAAACACAGCACTTGCATTTACTGAGAATTAATATCACAAGGCAGTGTGCCAATGCAGATAGAAATGCACCAAACACTAGCTCCAACAAAAACAAACCCAGAAACACAGCAAGAGAGCATGAAATTTTACCTGCATAACCTGCTGCATTTTCAACACTCTCTTATAAATGGCTGAATTTGGAACATTGTAACGTTTGGCATTTTCAAACATCAAGTTTAAATCACATTCCAAGTGGTCAAGCGTTTCATATTCATTATTCTTTAGTTTTGTTCTGCAGAAAAGACAATCTTGTTTCATTATTGTAGCAACTAGAGGTATATTTTGTAAAACAAAATGTGTTACTATAAGTGCTGAACCTCCTTCCCAGTTCTTCCAGAAGAAGATTCACTTCTCCCTCCCCCCCAACTAGTACTTGAGGACTTGATAAAAGAGAAGGACACAGAGGGATATAAGACTCCTTGCTAGAACAATTCTGATTACCTTTCAAGCACAATATAAGACCTTTCAAATCTCAACTAGCAGAGCTGAAATATGTTTTAAATACTGTATAAAAAGTTGTAACAAAGACAGCATTTTTAATTCTTAAATATGCATATACCATTGCTTTGTCTGAAAATAATTGTCAGATCTTATTAATAAAGCATTTGAAAAAATAAACATTTATAATGCTGCAAGTGTTTTAGTTATCAGATGTTTTGAGTTTCACAGGTTGATGATAATGATAATATGAATGAAGCTTAAAATGAAAGGAGGTAAGGGTCATGTAGTCACTAAAGAAAAAAGAATTAGCTATCAAGCATTATTTGCATCATGTTAAACTGGGGGTGAAGTGCAGCTTATGGGCTACAAGCAGTGCCCACTTTTGTAGCCCTCACTTTTGGAAAGTGATTGTACAATGATTTTCAACAGAAAATTGCACCAAATGCCCCCTAAACACAGAAAAACATGCAACACCTTCCCACACACCAAAATGCCTTCTTTTGGGACTGTATCATAGCCCAAACAATGTCTGGAAGTTATGTCACTTCTGGGCACCATTTTGGCCAGGATACAGCACCAAAAGAAAATATTTTTACATGTAAATGGGGGTGGGTAGGGAAAATTGTAGCCCACAGAGGTTCTAGAGGAATTACCTCCCAACCCTTACAGAGCTGCCCACCCTGGGTCTTTTTTTCATATTATGGTGGCATTCCAATATTGTTGTAACATTTTTCAGGACTCGTAATTCAGTGTTAAAAACAAGCAATCTAAAATTTATCGGAAACAGAATAAAAACATGACTCATCAGAAGAGTTGACTTACTACAAGAAAACAGGGTATTCTTGAAACCATTCAAAATCTGAAAGAGCATTACAGGAATTTTACCTGATTTGCTGTAACGAAATAGGCATCTTGATTTGCTGATAATAATCAGGATACTTCTTCTTTGAGGGCAAATGGAAAAAGGGTTCCGATATAAGCTGGCCCTGGTTGTTCCGGCAGTTCCTAACAGTATCATAAAGCTGATAGAGAGGATTTGAAGTATCCATAAAGGAAGTAATGCTCTCAGCCTCAGACTCCCCTTCTTCATAACGGGCAGCAGCTAGAAATAAGGAAACAATAATTTACCAATGCTAGCATAATTTTCTGTTTTTAATGGTATAAGTGAAAACGTTTGCTTCACTGGCTCACAGAGGGACATCTAGTCCAGGTTTTCGGCACAAATGAATTTTTCATGAAAAAAAAAAGTACACAAACATGAAAAATTATTGGAAAAAAACTGCACAAAAACTCTTGTAATCTTGCTCAGGGGTGGAACAGAATTATTCATTCTTACACACGAGAATGAAATAAGTGTAGCTTTGCCGCTCTGTAGGGCTGGTCAAAGGCGAGGCATGTAGCTCTCCAAAAATCCTGCTGGAAAACCAGTGTGACCCTGGCAGTTCACCATTCCTGAGATAAAAGGTATATCAAAAGCAATCTAATAACCAGTTACTTTTGTGTGATACTGATATATTTTGGCATACTAGTATCTTTATCTCTTTTTCACCTCTTTTCCAGGCTTCTAGTCACTTATATTTTCATTTTTTGGAGCTGTAAAATATATCAGTATCAGAGATGACAGTACAAGCTGGGGGGGGGGCAGATGGGAAAGAGATTACATATTCTAAACCATGCTTTCTAACCTTTTTTAACCTGTAGGAACTCCTGAAATCATTTTCATGGCTCAAGGAACCACTGTATAAAAATCTGTATATCCACAGCTGCAAAAACTGAGTTATTTTCCCCCAATCATGACCTTTTGTGGACCCCTAGGGTTCTAAGGAACCATAGTTTAGAAACAGCCAATGAAATCCTCTGATGTTTCTTATAAACCAAAGTGTGATCAGAAGTATTTCTTCCTAAAAACACAAAACTAATTTTAGCAAGCAATGGGTTGTTCAAGACAGATATGGAATTATTTTAGTCAGTTATCTAAACCTTAAAAGATACTCATTTTTTAATGGCTGGTACTCCATTCTAATCCTAACGGCAAGGTAAATATGGTATTTGATAATAAACAATTTCTTTGCAGATCTTAGAAATTCTATTTTAATTCCTACCAGCAAGAACAGCATCTTCATCACTTTCAGATCCATACTGAAGTGCCATTGTTATTGCTGACAAACGATCCCCTTGGACAGCTCTCTTGTTACTGTAAATTTGGGGGAAAAAATACAGCTTATAAATGTGAACAAGAAAAAAAAGGAAACTACTTTAAAAAAATCAATGTTTATATAAATGGTGTAAAAACAGGAACTTAAGAATATTGGTATTTACTGTGAAGGTTCTTTTTTGCTGGTGGTGTATGAAAGTTCTCTGTGTTGGGCTTGCTAGTCCTATTAGCTCAAGAAATTTTGATCATGATAAATCATGTTTGATATGTACATCTCCACAGATAAAGCCTCTCCCAGTTTCTAAGCATAGGGAATTGTGGGAGAAGACAGCACAAATCAAAAACAGCCAGCACTCAGTAACAGGTAGAACATTAAAGAGGTGAGACTCATTGTCTGACATCTCCTGACTATTTTGCAGAAGATTCTGGGTGAGTTTAAGGACATGAAGAGGGAGGAATAACCAAAGAATTCAAGTAAGTTCCAGTGTTCCTTTTTTGGTTTGCAGTCAGACAGTCAACAACGCAGAACATTACAGCACACTCTGACAGCCTCAATTAGAATTGCCGAAGAGGTCCTTTGAGAACTGAGTATGTTTTATAACATTTTCTCACATTACACAAACCCCTGAGAAGAACAGGTATTTACTTGCAGAGTTATGCTAACATAATTGCTGAGACTGTGGTAGCAGCCTCAAAGATCTCAAAAATTGATGGAATTGCTGAAAGAGCTTCTGAAGTGCCTGCTTTTCCAGTGCCATGTGCCACAATGTACATCTGGGCATGAATACGTTGTCTGTAAAGTATGATGTAGGCTTTAATAACTGAATAATGATGGAAATTGGTACTTTCTCCCCAACAGAGATAGGTGGAGGAATAAATCCCAACCCGGAGAACCTACCACAAAAATGAAAGAATAAACACTGTGTGTGTGTTTTATATCAAAATGGGTCAGAGCATGGATTACTACTGAAATGTAAACTCTGTTTCCTTCCAAACACCAGTTAAAGCAGGTAATGTTTCATGTTTTATGTTTCATGGATTTTTCTGTAAACCAAGTCTAACAAAACATCAATTGTGATATAAAACATATAGAAATTGAACAGTCATTTCACCTGCAGTCTGAGGTTTTCAAAAGAATTTTAGTTGAGGGGAAGAATGGAGGTGGAGGGCTGTACGGATACATATATTATGTCCATGCCCTTGCCTGGCCAGGAAAGATCCTTCAGCCAAAGAAGGGAATCTGTCCATTATTGCCCCAAAGGATTATGGGATGTGTGGAGGAATTACTCATTAAAAATTTATCTTACACTCCATCAAATTCCCAAATCATTTTAACAGGAGAACTAAAACCTAAGTTATTCAGTGTCCAGTGCATGGAAACCAAAGAGATTAATTTGCAAAAAAATCCAGAAAACAATTTGAATGAGAAAAAGGGGGAAAAAATCTAGAGAGAGGAATAGCATCTACTTACATCATAATCAGATGCACTCACCTTCGTTTTGTGTATTGCACCAGTAATGCATTGATGAGCAAAGGAAAATACTTTATAATGGAAAAGCAATTGGTTTGGGGAATTGTAAACCCTTTCCAAGGAAGATGTATGCTACTTTGGGACTTATTCCCTGAGGAAATTTCTGCTGGCTGGAAAAGCAGAGTGACCTCCTTCTAATCACCACAGTGTTCGAGGGAATACACCTGACCTTATGGGTTGCTTGACAGAAAAGCTACCCAATAAAAGAGGTAAAAAGACTAAGCTGTTCCAAGTAGATGTGTAACAGCAACATATTTCTCCCTTGAGAGAAAATCCTCCATATATTAAAGCTGTCATGAATAAAGTCATTTTACCTTACATCTGAGAAAGCTAAAAAACTGTTATGAAGTAAGGAGTTGTATTTTTAAAATGTCCATCTAGAATATACGTTCTAAGTAATCTAGTTTCAGAAAAAGAAAGAAGACACTGCAATATTTCCAGCAAGCAAACAAGCTGTTTGGGCTATGACTTTTCTTTATGAATTCTTACTTTCTTTCATATGTAAAGGAAGCCCAAGAGTTGGAATCAATATCAGAAGAGGCTTATTCTAAAAATGAATGGATTGAATGACAACCAGAGATTAAGGACTCACCGGTAATATTTATTAGCAGAATTTCTCTCATCGACAACACTGCCTTTACCCTGTGAGGATGGACCCGTCAGCTTGGAAGCAGCCAAATTTGGAGTCCTTCAGGAAGCACGAACAAGCCACAGAAAGTGAGACAAAGATATGCACCAGACAGCCAAGACAATACACAGAAAGAATGCAATTCTTTTACAGAATATGTTTGGAAAGGCAATTTAGAAAGGGCCTGCCACTGCACAGTGATGAAAAGCTGGATTTGAAATGTTACTGATTTTTATACTGAAGTCACAGAAATCTACTTTATCATGACAGAGTCAAAAAAAAAATAATTCCATGTATGTGCTCAGGATTAATTCCTGTTGATACTACAATTATAGAAGCCTCATTTTCAGTTCAACATACAGTGGTGAAAAAGATGTCTAAATCTATGCTATTATTAAATTGAGAAGAATTGCACATCCAATTTATTATCAAATAACAGCACATTGTGGATATTTTTAACAACGTTGTTACAAGTAGAAGATGCATTTAAAAGCATGTTAATATTCAAGCAAACAGGTAAGTAGCAAAATCAAGTTGCTATTATATTTTTAAAAATGCAGCTAAAGTAACTTAAAAATTCATCACAAAATTAAGCAGTGAAATCCTGTTTAAAATGGAACATAGAGAAGGAAAAAGTTACAAAAAAAATAGGGTAACTTTCAAGAAATCCCACTAGTCATCACACAAGGAAAAATGAAGCAGCAGTGTATTACTAGTACAAATTAGAAGAGATGTTAAACAGTTCAAACTACAACTTCTAATCATTGTTAGAACTTTTTTACTTAAAGAACTATGATGTCATTTAAAAGAATGTCAGGGTTTTATTTTACTTTTTTAACCTACAGGCTAACAGCCTAATAGCATGCACAATTTTCTTCAATTATGGTCTTCAGTTAGACATCTCCCAAGAGTACACAAGACTACACCTTTGTATGGTGAAAACTTAGCTACACATCCGTCTATACAAGGAGGGGCAAAGTGTGATCCCCTCTCTACCAATTCCCCCCACCATTCTCCAGCTCCTCATGTGAGAAAGTGACAATTGGCTATTTAAATACACTTTCCCATAGACTTCTTTAGGTCAGAAAAGGCCTTTTTCAACAACCAGATTTTTAGGCCTTAAAAAGGCTTTTTTTGACCTACAGTACCCCTTGGGGAGTAAAATTATGCTTATGTGTTAAACTGCAAAAAAGTTACAATTAAATCAAAAAATAAAAATGGTAATCAATTTTCCACCCACAGGTTTTTGGGGGTTCAATCTAAGGAGCACAAAAAATGGGGGGGGTGGAACATCGGTACTGGAAAGGGAGCACATCCTGCCAAGGTTCAGGGGTAGAGCAAAAATATGCTCCTAACAGGCAAAGTTCCCTATTCCTGATCTCTGGCATGAGATATTTGATAGTGCTGATGAAGCTTTTAGAGAAACTGATTGAAGTAATCTAATGTCACAGAGAGGATGGTCAAGCTAAAACTGACTCTAGTTGAGACACAACTTGTATTGCTATGATCCTTGAAAGAATATGCCAGGCTACATATACCTGAATATGGAAAGCTCAAGCCTATTTAAAAAAGAGAGAAAATATAGATGCACTTAACACTTGGTGCTTCCCAATAACAACCTTCAGCTGGAAACAGAAGGAACAAAGTTCTCCACTAGTGCAAGAGATAGATCTAGAATATATTATTAAAAGGCAAATGGTGCCCTATCTACCTACTGAAGGTTTAACTTGAATCCTATAAAAAGATCAGACCACTGCAAGAAAGCATCATACTCTAGAAAACAGGGTGTATGCATAAGAAGTCCCCTTGTCTCTCCATAATTCGCTATCAAAAATATATATTTTAGCAATTACTGGATTATGTAAGAGATCAGCTACTTTATTTCAGAAGATTCTGCTGAGTAGAAAATATCAGTAACTTCACATAGTTTTTATTATGCTTACAGTACCTGACTCGAAGACTTGATTTAGCCAATTCTGAATGCTCAATTTCTGCCTTTTTCATATTAAATATTTTTTTAATTGCATTTGCATCCTGTTAAGGCAAATTTAAAAAAATCTTATTCAGTTTTAAAATGCTAAAATGAAACAATCAGTATTCATTAACAGGAATGGGGAGACTATGTAGCTCTAGATACTGCTGAACTGGAGCTACCATCAGCCACAGCCAGATATTGGAAAGCTGGTAGAAAATGGTTAACATGTTGACTTCATTATTAATAAGCCAAAAAAAATATTAGAATTTGTTCACATTTACACTGAAAGGAAGATATTTTAAACAAATAATTTTAAATTGGCATTTAAGTTTACATTATATTACTACCCAAATAAAGATAAAATATCCCATCCATGATTTTGCTCCTCCTCTTTCCTATATCTCATTTTAAGCTTCGCAGAAAGGAAATAACTGTATGACCTGCAAAATCCATCTCTGTCCAACCTCATCTTTTCTTACTTTCCCTTTCCCTCTCTTTTACACTCTCATCTCTTTCTTCAGCCTACCAAGTTCCATCTGGATTCCAGTAAAACCCCCAAAGTTACAAGTTTCACAATTCAGTTTCCTGAGACAGGTGAGGAGCCTTTACATGGTGACCAGTATAGAACACAGGAGGACTGTCTGGATGAAAACACATCCCTATCTAAGCTGCCTTCACTACTTGTGACTTAACCTTGCAATTCCCCACCCTCGCATTGTTGCTTTTTCTGCAAAAATCCAAGAGAACCAGACTTTGAGAATCAACTGGATCATATAATTCATAGCTTACTTCTTGATATATGGTTATTCTGAAAATCCAACTGTTGCTCCTTTCCTTAGCAAAATTCCATCTTTATTCATAACTTAATTGATTTCAACTAAGCCCTATCACTAACCTAGCCAACTCAGTACATAGTGATGGCAGTTGTTGTCCGATATCATCTGCAGGGCCATGTCGCCAACCTCTGATGTAAAAGCTCATATTCAAAATATATTTAAATAGTATGTTAAATCCATTATATGTAAAGGTGAACAAGAAGGACACAACCACATTGTGCTATGGTAAACAAACAGTAGGATCTTACATAAGCCATTTCTGCACTACACTGTTCTAGTGCTATTATTGCACTTTCAACATCCTGTGGAATTCTGGGCTTTGTAGTTTGGTGAGGCCAAAGAGCTCTCTAGCTGAGAATTCTCAGTGCCTCGCCCTAAACTGCAAACCCCAGGATTCCAGAGAACATTGAAAGTAGAATAATAGCACTATAAGTGTAGTGTGGAAATGTTCATAGTCACAGGAAGTACTACACCAAAACACTATCAATCTGAACTCTTTCTACAAGAACTAGTTTTCACTAATATGCTCTCCTTGACACTGTAAGTAATGTCACTTCACATACAACGGACATGTTCCAAACAAACACCCTTCTGATAGTAAAGTAAATGTATTGTTCCAAAAAATGGATAAACCTTGTTGCTATTAATAAACTGTTGACTTACACTGATGATGTTAATCAAACACTATACTGATGTAAACAATTCTAAACACTCATACAGATGTCTGAAAGAATTTTATAACTAATCATTTGCTACAAAAGAAAAAAACATGCATCTCATACCACATAGTTTGGTGCAATATCTGAATTAACATTTGAAAACCATGGTTTGAGTGAGCTGAAATAGCTTGAAGCTTAATTTGGGTAATAGTTTGAGAATATTGTGGTTTGGAATAACATCTAAACTCTTAAGCCATAGCTTGCATACTGCTTCAATCCCAGATGCTACTCTTTGGACAAGCAAGTTGGGATTCTTGGGGACAACAGTAGAAGACGAAATCAAAATATATCATGGTTTACCTGTATGTCTGGAACTAAAATCATAGTTTGGAGATTAAATTACAGTTAAAGCAAACCATGGTTCAGATTTCATCTAAATCAAGCGATCTTCGCGGCAAGAAGTGGTATTTTATTTTATCTAAATTTAATCTACTTTTATCTACATTTATGTTTTCTGGCTCTGTGTGTTTGAGTGGAATATCCTTGATTCAGCACACACAAGCACTTCCTTGGACATGGGGTTATTTTTATACCCCACTGCATACCAGAATTCTTAATGGAGTCAGAAAAAACATCTCACATAATTCAAGGATTTATTTTAAAAAAACCCTTACAGCACTTATATAATATACATTATATAACTTATATTAAGCAGTTGCAATTAAAAAAATGTATTAAAAATACTTTAACTAACCTTGAATACTTGAGATCCAGGTTCATTGTAGGTTTTGGCATTCTTAACTAATAGATCTATGTCCTTGGCCATTGCATGAATACTCTTATAGCTTCCATTCTGAAAATAAAACATATAAAATTAAATAAGAATTCAACAATTTCAACAATTTAAAAATCCACATTTATAATAACACACACTGTTCTACAATTCACCTAAACAGCCTTTGCCTCTTGACAATAGATCTAAAATTTATTACCACAAAGATTTACTTTTAAAATTTAATACCTTTCAGCAAGGTCATATTTAAGGGATACAGATACATTCAATGTATGTTTAAGGCAATGTCCCGCAATTTATACTACACCTGGATTCGCTGTGCAATTGTCTTCAGGTCTATAGGCTCTTTAATTATTGCATAATAGTCAGGATATTGCTGAAAAACAGAGAGATTATACATCCATACAATTACATTTGAAGTAAATATCCACTGGACATGAGGTATATACCTTTGAACAAAGAGATTTAGAACACATTCTAGGAAATGGATGACCCTAAACACAGAGCAGACACATACTGTGCACTACTACACCAGTTGAAGAGCTCCTGGGCAACATGTTGCAGTATTTAAATAAGACAGTTTAAAATATGTCTTTTTTAAATCTGTCCTACTTGGAATCCAAAAAAATCTTTCTTACAAGTTACTATGTTTGAGATACACAACTTCTTGCAATAACTACCCCCTTCCACTAACATTATGAATCATTTCTATATTGCAGGAGTTTTGTTCAAAAAAGACAGTCTTATAAATAGCATACACAAATAATATAAACATCTCATTAACTTGAAAATACAGTCTAAAGGCTGCTGCTGTCCACTTTCTGTCAATTTCAATAGCAACTTTATGTAAAAAGTTGGGTTTACCTTCAAGGACCACCATCATTACTCACCACTTTAGAGGGAAGCTTCTGAAAAAGTTCACTAATGAGACGGCCCGATGAGTTTGTTGCTACAGCTACTGCCTCAAGAAGCTGTTCAAGAATTTCTTTTAAGTAGCCTGGAGAAGACTGGCAGGAAAAAAAAAAAATTATATAATGGTTTGAAAAACAACATGTTCTTTTTCTGTTGTTTGTTTTAACTAATGAATACATATTCTTCTGTTTTACAAATAACGACAAACAGGAACATAGCAGGTAGTTTCATGGGTGTACAAGTTTGAGGACAGACAAAATTATTACAGCATATATTATCAAGATTAGGAATATGCTAACATTGACAAGCACAAAGAAATCATTGCTAATTTTTTTTAGTTCTGCTGTATGTGTTCATCTAAGAACTATTTTGGCACTATATTTTAACACAGGATATATAGAGAGAGACAGAAAGAGAGAGAGAGAGAGAGAGAGAGAGCGCGTCACACTAGGAATTCTTGGTTTTTGAAAAGCAGGGGAAAATTCAAACTCACTATTTCAGTAATTGTCCCTTGATTGTCATGGCCCTCATCATCCTCTTCTTCATCATCAGGATCTCCCTTCTGAACAAATTCATTTTTTGTGCGTACATATAAATCCCACAGTTTGCAGGCAGCCTTATATTCAGGAGAGTCTGGCTGTGTAAAAGAACCAAGAGATCAGTTTGTTATTAAACTATTTTTCGATCAATTATTTTAAAACAGTGGTTCTTAATTTTTCAGTTACTACAGACCCCCTTTAAACAGTTTTTGTTGCTGCAGACCACCAAGATTCCCCAAGTGGAAGAGCAACTTCTGGACCCCTCACAAGGACTGCACTTGAGCCTTGGGAATGCACTGCCACCCTTCTTGCTTTGGCTGACGGAGGCCTGAGACCTCCATCTGGGGTGCCCCCACACCTACATGTGTGTCTCTACCTGCCAAAGGCCTTGCCCACTGAGTTGCCAGGCAGCCTGCGTGAGCTTGTTGGCCCACTCCATCCCCTGCTTCTCCCCTACAGATGCTTCCTGCTTCCTTTGTGGCTGCTGCCCCACTCCAGCTTTAGCCCTGTTGGTGGCCGAGCTCTAGGCACGGCAGGAGGGTGAGGCAGGGGCCAGAGGCATGGCTGCAGCTTTCCCAGCTGGGCAGGGAGACTGGGGCCAGCACTGACTCCCTCTGGGAGGGACTTTTCTCTGTCCCACCCCGCTCACTCAGCTGCCTCCCCCTGCCCCTGCCAAAGCTCCTCTTCTCGTGGAGGGGGAGGGGCCTCTTTCCGGAGCCACGGGGGGAGGGGCAATACGGGATGGGAAGCAGCAACGCCTGCCCTGCATGCCAGTCAGCAGCAGCAGCCACTGCTCTGGCATATTTGGGCATCCAGGCACTTCTGCGTCCCTGCTGGCAGGCTGGCCGAACACACGTAATTTAAGCAAGGATCTTGCCAGTGCAACAGCCTTGGAGGAAGCCCCAAAACATGCACCACAGCTTGGGACAGAGCAGCACCCCAAAAGAGGGACCCGCTCTGGAGCTGCAGGCTGGAGGGAAGTTGTGTGTGTGCTGGGACTAGTTGTGTGACCACCCACGCATGAGAGGGGGTGAAGAATCTTCCCCTCACCAGGCCTTCACTCCTGCTGCTGCTCTTCACAGGCTGCTAGCTTGCCTAGCTCATCCTTCTCTCACCTATGGCCCCATGGTCAAAATAACCATCTCTAGGGGAGTAAGGCAGCCCTAAGTTGAGCTCCCCCCACACAGGAGGTCAGTTTGGAGTGGACCAGGCGAGCACAGCAGGACGACAAACTATTGACAGTTGGGTGCCCAGATGCTCTGGGGATTGACTGGAGCCTTGAGGGAGGGGCTTTGGCAGAAAGGGAAACCTTTGACCATGCAGTGCTGGTGGAAGGGAAAGCTCAGCTTTAAGACCCCAGAGGCTCCTGTGCTCCCTCCCAGGAGAGTGCCAGCATGCCCCAAGGCAAGAAGCCTGCAGGAGAGGAACCACGGGGCATATGTCTCATTCATCCAGTTACCATTTTGAGGAGCTGGACAGCAAGTGGCACCATCCCAGCCCAGAGCCACTGCCACTTGCTCGTTGTGCTTGCCAAGGCAGTTTTCCCTGATTTCCTGTGAGGACACTGTGGCCCCCCCAGGTCCATGGGCCACAGGTTAAGAACCACCGATTTAAAACATCTACTTGCTTAGAAATAAAACTGACAGAGCTATAAATTCCCCAGAAATAATACAAGTACAAATAAAACAATCTGATTTACTACAGTTACACTGCACTGCAACCATACTGCACTACAAAGGAGAATAAAAGCAGAATACAGAACAACTGCTCCCTCTCAATACATACTGCATAGTATGAATAAAGCTTTAGAAAACTGAAAAGCTTTACTATTTCAAATGAGATAGATGAGTAGTTTTGTACTTAATGCAAAGAGAATCCACTAACAGAACAAGCAAATGATGGTTTCTAAAACAAAAAATTTTGTCACCTTATAATAGGATTTTGCATTATTAAATAGCAGCTGGAAGTCAGCAGTTAACACGTTCACATCATCATATTCTTCCATTTTTAGCTTCTGCTGGATTTTCATTAAATCAATAGGTTGAGAAACTACTTCATAGTAATCTGGCTGATTTCTGTTGCAATAATAAATTTATTGAAAATGCAGTTAATGTACGCAGAACTTACAGTAGTGACAATACAAAGGATGGTATGTTCTATAAGTCTACAAACAAAAACTTTATGTCACATAAATATAGTCATAAGAACTGCATTCACTTCATCTAAAGAGTTCTTCTTATCTATTATGTTATTTTTGTTATGCCTTCCTCTTAAGAAAGTGTGTCAAATGCTATAATATCAAAATGTCAAAATACTATAACATGAGAAAAAAGAAAATGTAAATCCTTTTTCAATGGAAAGTTTGAAAGACATGGCAAAAACTGACAGACATAGCAAGTGTTGACTTGTGCTAATAAGTAAAACAAATAAGTGCAGGCAGTCTCTTCAACACTGGAGTTGCCTCTGATGGAGCTGACATTGTGAACGTCAAGTCATAAAGCTTCAACATCTATCCAGGCTAGGGTCGGTGCTACACATGAACAGACAGCAGCATTTTTTCAGTTTTTGAATGTAAAATTCAAGTCTGCAT
The DNA here is from genome assembly GCA_030412105.1 of Cyclura pinguis. Lineage (NCBI taxonomy): Eukaryota > Metazoa > Chordata > Lepidosauria > Squamata > Iguanidae > Cyclura > Cyclura pinguis. The sequence continues at coordinate 91,809,368 of CM059600.1, read as the reverse complement.
TCCTTTCCAAGAGAAACTTCCATCAGCTCAATTGGACTGTTTTGTACTGGCAGAGCACAAGAAAGGATAGTCAGAAGAAGTACGAAAGAATGACATACATACTGTCAAGGGCCACAGAACAGCCTCAGGTATCTCTTTGGTTGAATTAATGGTAAAAAGAGATCAGATACCTCTCACCACAAACGCCCACAGTGATCAAATCTATTAGGGTTTCCAACGACGAAAGAACACTAAGCAGGCAACGAAGAAAACTGCACCCTTCATGAACAAAAGCCCTGACAAAGGCTGCACCAAAGCGTGCATGCATGCGCACGTACACACACAAGGCAGTAAAGCTGGTAAAATTTTCTGTTGTTTGTACTGGTAGAAACATGAACTTACACTTTTTGGGTTTTATCTAATAAACATTTGACATAGTTCTTCTAAAAATATAGGAAGAATCCAATACCAGATAGACAGGAGTCTTCTCTTCTCCCTCCGCATCTTCAAGTACCACATGGCAAATCTGCTTCAGAAGTGTCCCAGTCCTCCACAGCAGATTTTGAGGAGATGCGTGGGGCTAAGGGGAGGAGTATAATGATATGCCCCTGCTTCTGCTGACAAGAGCAGTTCCACCAGTAGAAAAATGTCCTTGGATTTTGTGTTCTATATTAAACTTTTAAACAATGACTGTCTGAGAACAAATTTGTTGAACAAAATGCAGCACTAATGCAAGACACCTTGTAGGAGGACAATTCCTTGCTTCTTCTCTCCATTGCCTGTGCACACACCTCAAAGCCTTTTGTGAGGGTTAGGAGCCCTCAGAAATAATTGGATATAAGGCCACAGGGCTGAAGCAGGTGGGAATTCCCACTATGCGAACACCCTTGTGCTTATACACCTTTACATACAATTCATCAATCTCAGCAACAGCAACCTTAGGGGAGATTTCATTCATTTCATTTCACTGTCACCTCCTTACCTTCTCTTGGGGGCCCGAATGAAAAGCTCACACAGAAGCCTCCCTTGTTCATCTTTGTAATCTCTGATTGTATTGTATAATTCATGGCACACTGCAATCTAAAACACAAAGGCAACGGGGGCAAATGAAACACAATTAACTGAAATTAAACATAATTATATAATCTTTTTTCCTACAATATTATCTGTATCCTCACAAGACTTCTGTATGTACAACTAGCATTACACTTTCCATTTCACAGATGAGAACAAAAGACAAGATTAACACTAGTGAATTCAAATCTGAACTGAGATTTGAACCTGGTAGTTTCTGGCTTCCAGGACACACTCTTAGCCACTTCACTAATTTTGCTTTTGGCTGTGGTGCTCCTGTGAATAATCACTGAAACCCTGGCTAGATTAGAAAGTAGAAGTGAGTAGAGTTAAACTATAACTACTTTCTCACAGATCACCAGAAACTGTAGCTTGCTGTTTTAACCAATCAAATCAATAAAACATGTCTCCATGAAATTAATGATAATCAGTAAAAGAAACAATGATGTCCTATTTATCCCTGGATGTGTTAACTCCGACGTCTAATTATTCCACCTTATAGATAAAGACAATTTCGTTTCTAAACACCCACACAAGAGCTTGTTGGATAATCCTATAAGCACCCAGTGCTAAGAGAGCTGTAATTCATCTTCCATCAGTGAACCTGAAAACTCTGGCACACTGAAATACAACATTTTCCTTTAGTAGTACCAGCACTGCATCCCCATTAAATACACAGCATTCATCCTAATGCAAAAATTCTGAAAGCAAGCCCCAAACACTCATGCTTAGGATGCTAAGCTACAGTCTCACTTTTTTTTCCTCTGAAAATCAAAAGCTGATAACACCATACAGTAACCCGGAAAATTCAAATAGTAAAAAGTATTTACAGGATCAACAGTTGGGAGGTTGGAGAGTCTTCTTCTCTTCCTGCTTGGACCTGGTGTGTTTGAGGAATGGTGACCATCATCAAAATCTCCTCCACTGGCACTGCTGGAAGGAGAGGTAGCCCTTCGCCGCTTTGAGCCCATGGAATCCAACTTCTTCTATAGTAAAGAAAAATGCTCTTAAACTTGTGACTTTCCATCTAACATCTCAAACGATGGCAAAATATTAAACTTGCAATTCTTTTCATAGCTAGAGCAATTCATAAGAATGTTTTGACAGCACATAGATAAAATCTTGCTCAAACTTCTGTACATTCACCTGATAAAATAATACATAATAGTCTGCTGTTTTTACATGAATGACAAAAACACAACAATGAAATGAACATTATAATCAGGACTAACACTAAGATGAAAGCTTTCTGTCCTGAAAAGCTTTTTCAGGACAAAAACTACATTCCTGATACACTGTTAGTGCTCCTATTTAAGAAATATTATCTTGCATAGAAGACTGATAAGTTTAACCAGGAATATAGTAAATATTCATCTATTGTGTGTGTAAGTACCTACAAGTTGCCTCTCAGCTGATGGTGACCCCATGAATTTCACAGGGTCCTCTTAGGGAAGGAATATTTAAGTGATTGTTTTGCCAGTTCCTTCCTCTGAAATGTCTGCTTCAACACCTAGGATTCATTGGTCAGTCTCCCACACAGGTACTAACCACAGGTAACCCTGCTCAGCTTCCAATATCAGACACGATCTGGTGCCTTTAGTTTATTTAGGCCCATTCATCCATTTTCCTGCTTACTTTTCACTTAACTTTGTGCACAGTTCAAACAAGATCAAATTCAATTGCAGTTTCTGTCTCAGTTAAGCAGTTTCTGTTGCAGTCAAGCATTTGACCATCCTAGACAACAAACAGTCCCAATGGCCAACTTTATTTATCTGAATATTTGTTTGGCCTCTTTCAGCTGCTAAGTGCCTTCAGATTAAAATACAGCTTTAAGATGGAGGCGGCCACAAAACTGCTATCTTCTTAGACAGTGATTCAACAAGAATGATAAAAAAAGAACTTTCTCATCTAAACAATGCAAATTATTAGATAAAAAGAAAATATTTCTAAGAAACATTTACACAAAGTCTGATCAACGCATAATCACAACAATTCATTTCAGAAATTTTTTTAAAGTATCTGATTATGGTAAATGTGACTATGAAGTGGGCATGAACAATTTGTGACATGACAATTATGAATTTAGGCCTGTCATGTGTTTGACAGCCCATTAATTTTTGCAAGCTCAGGAAGGGGGCAAAAATGTGTTTCTTCGATGACACAGTAGACTGCACTGACGGGCAGACTGAACTGTCTGGAGGGACAGAATCAGTGTCGCTGTACCATGAAGTGTCAAAAGATCTGAAAATTAAAATTAGTTCCAGAATACTGTTTTTGTTGTATCAGCTGAGTAATACCAATTAATAACTACTCTGACAGAACCACACGTATTCAAAATTTACTCTGGACGGAACTGTCCTTCAGATCTGGGAGCAGGAGCAGGTGTGCATGGGCAAAGAGAAAGGGATAGCTGTATTCCAACATTCCACTCAAGCAACACTGGAATTATTCCTTATAACTTCCAGAAGCATATCTCAAGACTAAAGAAAAGATTAACAAGGTTTTGATTCATCTAGTTAATGGGATTACACAGTAAATTAGCAAAAGAAATGTCTCCAAACATAGCTCCACCGTGCCTTCTCCATCCCGTCTGACATGTCTAGGACTCCTTGTCACATCATGTACTGTCCCAGTATTGCAAGCCATCCCGAAAGATAGCCAACACTACTGACTTATGTTATGAAACCTCAGAACATGAGGTTGCTGTTTCACATAGTAAAATAATCCTAAACGTTCCTCAAAGAAAGAGGATATTCTAGCAAGGTAAACTCCTAACATATAATCCCTGCCTAAAGATTATTTGACACATTAGTCTTAATCTAGAGAGATTTAGTTGCATGTAGACCCCTCATAATCACCTTGTATTATTGAATTCAACAGAACTTAAGTATGACTGACTCTCTCTAGACAGAGACCATTATGTCAAGAAAGGATACATTTGCCCACATATGGACATGCCACAGGAAGTCATATCAAATGGGAGTGTACTGAAGCATGTCCCACTATTGCCCAACAGCATTAAAATATGAATTTAAAAATAGAAATACTGTGATTTTAAGCTGCAATCAATCTTTGAAAGGCTCCTCCATGTCAACTGACTGTATGGATTTTCCTCAAATACTTAAAAAAAACACATTTAAAACTGGAGAAAAAATGACAGAAGTTAGAGCTGAAGCTGAAGGAACCTCCTCCAAGTTTAAATGCAGCACAAGCTACTATTTGTTTTTATTGTCATCTCACAACATTAAGTACACAACGTAATTGGAACTAATTGTCCTAAGCTGTTCACAAAGGCTGAAGAACACAGCACATGGAATTGTCTCAATACTAGTACAAACTAAAAGAATAAATTGGCACAGAGAACTTGAACCGATCTGTTTATTTCTGCCACATGAATATTATAAATTTTATCCTCAGTACAGCTTCAAATCTTGCCTTAAATAAATCACCCATAAAACCTTCTACAATCGTAATTTTATACCCATATATGAGGATGGCAGCACTCTCAGTCGTCAACATTATTTAAATTCTGTTCACTAAATAAAACATAGAGATTGCATTAATTACAAGTAACCGATTTACAATGTGGCATCAACATTACACAAATTATGGACATATGCCTGCAATGCCCCTTAATTATCTTGTTAATTGTTGTTGTGTGCGAAGAAGTCATTTGTGACTCATGGAGACCATAAGACAAACCTATCATGAGGTTTTCTGGGGCTGAGAGTGTGTGATACACCCAAGGTCATGCAATGGTTTCCAAAGCCAAGCAGGCAAATCAAACCCAGGTTTCCAAAGTCGTAGTTCAAAGCTCAAACCACTATCCATGCTGGCTCATACAAATATTTTTAAAAGATTTTATTAGTTTAGCAAAATTGGGTTGGAATGTCTGCATTTCATATTCAGAGAACTGGATTAATTACAAATTCATGAATGAGATAAATGAACAAGAATGACCTGTTAAGCCAAATATAAAACAAAACGGCTGAGATGTGTGGAAGAGAGGGGACAAAACAGCACACACACATTATCTGTAAATTACCAGATTTACCAGAGTACAACCAGCACCACGAAAAGCCAGTCTCCTCATAATGTCAGATAGGCAAGTAAAGAAACTGAGAAAAGGCAAATCCTTAAAGCACCAAGTCAGCAGTAGTATTAGTACAGCCAAAACTGAAAGAGAAGACAACAAAAGGAAAGAAAAACACAGGGGAACAAAGGGAAGAACAGGTAAATCAAGGAATTTGGAAGGAACAATCTACTACAGAACAGTAAAAAAGCAAGAACACAGATACTAGGTTAAATGACATTTCACAAAAAAGAAAAACCAACCCTTCAAAATAACGGACTAAGTCCAGCATTAGTCCTATCTAGAGGAGACCCAGTGAAATGAATGGGACTGGTTAGTCTCCTAAATCTCACTGATCACAATGGGACTATGCTGGCTAGGACTAATGCTGCATTTAAAGAGCATTCTTACAATGTGTAGACAAAGGGTGCAATCCCATTACTATTTAGTCAACAGCAGAGTTTTGTTGGACAGGAAAGCATTTATATAACTCTAGGAAAGAATTAATAACACTTACTATATAAAGCGCACAATTTAAATTGTTTAAATCCATGTTAATATTAAAAATAATAGTAACTGGCAATCCAAATGTACTAACAAAAAAGAGTTCAGAGTTTTCAAAAATAGCAAAGGCTGACCAATGTCCACATCAATGGGAAAATACATTTATGCTTAATTATACGTTCAACAGTCATCCTCAGAAAACCAGCAAATTAAGAAAGCAGACATAATCTACTACTTTTATCTACATGCAGCTGCTGAGAGATTTTTTAATGCCTTTAAAATATTAATATGTATATAACACCCAGTGTTCTTTTTTAATTTTGTTTTTGATCCATGAATGACAATAAATTCCCTGAGTCAAAGAATTTGACTCCACATCCACATGAAGTTACGGACTAGTAAATGACCAAAAAAAAAATTTTTTTTTGAAAAATTGAAAAATTAAAAATGCAAGCAAAATAAGAGGGATTGATTCCTAAGGTTTAAGATTCAAATGACCCAGGAAGAATGGGTTTCATTTGTTTTGTCAGTGCAAACATGCTGTTTGGGGATACTCCTGCTTTTTCAAACAATAATCTGTAACACTCTATGCCTGCTGTATATGCTGGGGTTTCCTTCCAGGAATCTCTGCGTAAAACAAAAAATGCGAATGCTGTGTCCCATTGCAGTCAATGGATGCAACAGGTGCACGGCAACACAGGCATGTACCTGTCACATTGACTATAATGGGAATGATGCATCACATGACTTCGCATTCATGTGTGTGGTGGTTGCACCAGAAGAGGACATACTGTACTTTGTACCATAATTAAGTGTAATCCCAATAAGTTCAATGGAATTTACTCTAACTTCATTAGTATAAGACTACAGTGGGGTGAGGAACCGTAGTAGACTAAGGGGGTACATTAGCCCCCCAGAGAACCTTGGAGGACCGCATCTCTCCACCCCACCTGCTCCCACAGAAAAAAAAAATCAATTTTTTGCCCCCAAAATCCTGTAGGGGGCATAAGGGCCATTTTCACCACATTCTGGGACCTTCCTGTGCCTTTTTTAAAAAGAGGATGTGACCAGAAGTAATTTCCGGTTCACTTCCTGTTTTTTCAAAAAAGCCTCTTCTGGGCCTAAATTTGTATGGAGAGGGTTGCATCATATGGCAGAATTGCATCACACTCTCCAAGAGACATTTTGGAGCAACATTTGGAGCATTTTTTTTAACCCTGGAGGCCCTAGGGGCCTGCCAAATGTGGTAGAAATTCCCTCCTTACCCCTAGAGTGCATTTGGGAGCACAAAATACTTCTTCAAAATGTTTTTGAGGTCTTGATGGCCCTTGGGATTACATGTGACCTGTGGGCCATACTTCGCCAGCTCCTGGACTAGAGCCTAATAACTCTCGTAAAGGGAGTCCATTTCTCTAGTGAAGTGAGGAATTATGAGGCCCTCTTGATGTTGCTGAACTGTAAGTCTCAGCAGCCATTTTCAACATAACTAATCATGAAGAATGCTGGGAGCTACAGTCCTACAACACCTGCAGGCATGCATCATACTCTGCCCTGCTCTAGTCAGTAGACTGCAATCTTCATTTTGTAAGCCAACAGCTGCATAGCAATAAATATATTTTTATTGTTATCTATACTTCAGTAATCTAAAGACTAGATTCTTACAATACTGTCTAGGTGGGGCTTCCTGCGGAACCCCCCAGCCACTTGCTGAATATCTCCCCCCCCGCCGCTGCTATATTCAGCATGCAGCAGATTCAAGGTCAATTTTCTGCAGGGAAAATGGTGCAGGGGGATGCTTCCACAGTTGCTTTGCATGGGTGCAAGTGGAAGGACACAGGGAATCCGAAGGTCAGGACTGAAAGATCCATTAAAAGAAATACTTCGTTTGCCCTAAAGATCTAACAGGAACTTGTATAGGGTGCCACCTGTTCTCTAGAACAGTTTGCTTCTGAACACATCCTAGACTAATTTTTGCACAAATCTAAAGGCCGTTTTGTTTTTTAAAAAAAACAACAACTCTGTTCGGTTCTAATAGCTTTAACTATGTATACATCCAATGATTATAACTAAAAAATTAACTGGCATGCTGTACTTGTTTTATATTTAGAACACTGCTTGTTTCAAAATTTTAATGTCTGTTATATATTGCTTTTTATACTTTAAACAGTAAAGCAGCCAATATATTCTGAAGTAATAAATAAATCAAACTCTGAACAACTTTTTATTCACACAACTCCCAGAGCCCATGTTGGTAACAAAACCAGCACGTAGTGTGTAATTTCACTTCAGCACTTGAAAATGTTGTTTTTTAAAAACTATAATTCCCAGTTTTTCCAAGCTTCAAAATAAGAAACCTTGACTCAATACTAACTTTATTAACATAATGAGATACACCTACATGTGTGATTACAAAGCCTTAAACAACAAGGCCATATAAACAACCAACACCCTTTTACATTGCATGTAGGAAACCTACAAGAAATCCAGCAACTATGCAGGAGAAGACAGGAGCTCATTAGAAACCTGACAAAAACATCTGCACAGTTCCCCTGAAATATTTGCTTTTGACAATTGTTCATTTCTTGACTGAAAAGCTATACAATTATCACTAGATATTAAATTGCCCAAAAGACAGGATATAATTTGCTGAAAATGCTTCTTTGTAAGGGACAAAACTTGACGATCATTTATTATGTTGGTACAGATACAATAATGTATAGTGTCACAAAGAGAGATAATTATTAGCTCTAATAGGGAGTTTCACCATCTGTTCAGATAAATGTGTGTTTGGTATGAAGACTTCTATGCAGCTCAGAAGGTTATCAGTGTCCCAGGCTTAGTTTGCCAAAAAGGTATCAGTTTGGATCACGTCAGTACTAGAGAACACTATGTTACAGATGTAATTTCATAGGAGGTTGTTTAAAATCTCAAACTTTCAGCTTGTCACAACAGACACTAGTGCCATGTGAACCTTCTTGTGTTTTGAGATCTTCTGGGGAGGTTCTGCTCTCTGTCCCACTATGCTCGCAGATAATGATGGGAACACAGAACTGGGCCTCCTCAGCGGCTGCACCCAGACTCTGGAGCTCCCTTCCCAAAGAAGTTAGACTGGTACCTTCTTTTCTAGTTTTCCACAAGCAAGTAAAACACTTCTTTTTTTCCTTGTAGGTCACTGAAAATACATTTTTCAGGGGAACAGGGCTTGTATACAAAGTGTTGGACTTTTATTTGTTTTTGTTGTTTATGGTTTTAAACGGGGTTTTCAATTTAATGATAGTTTAATTGCTTTTTAAGTTTTGTATGTTGCTAATTTCTAACTATGTCAATTTCAACTTTTGTGAGCTGCTTTCAGTCCCAAGCTGAGAAAAAGGAGGAATACACATAATAAATAAATAAATATACATCAGCGAAGCCTGCTTTTTTTCCCAGAAACTGGTCAAATACAGGAGAGGCATAAATTATTTTTCTATATAAGTGATTTTAACAACGAATGTGCCAAATACTAATACTGAATTACTTGCTAAATGTTACTCTCTAATCCAATGTAAAGACCTTCTGTATTTTAATAGAGAAAATCGGACATGAAGAAGACAAAGAACTCTCCATCTGATTAATACTACAGTACTTGTATTAACCTTGGACCTTGTGTTTTGTCACTTTCTCATCACGGGTATAATCATCTCTGTTTGAAAGGAGCAATAGTCCATGCTGGATTTGTTAGAAAAATTAAGACAAGATCTTGGAGGAAATGTAGAGGCCACCATAAATAGTAACCTTTTTTTCTTCCCTAGGGGAACACAGTACCCTGCAAATCTAAAAAAGGGGCCAATCCCCACATGTCTAAGTCAAGAGTGGGAACTGGGGGCGAGCGTCACCCAGAGGAGCGGCGACTGCTTTTGACAAGCGCTCTCTCTGTGCCGACTTCGGCTCCTTCCAACCCGAGGACATTAACAGCGCAATAGTTGGTCGGTCGCTGGTTTTGAAATTTCGGCTCTTCAGAAGCCATGTGGAAAACGAAGAAGAAAGGGCAAGAGAAAGAGATACGTAAAGAGGTCGGGAAAATAAACTGCCCACGAGAGGGTACAGAAAGACGCGCAAAATGATCCCTGTGTGTGTGTGTGTGTGTGTGTGTGTGTTTTGAAAAAGAGGGTTAGTAGGTCAGAGGCAGTTCAGGTCCTGATGGGGGCCAATCTCTTCTCCCTCGGGAGGGATGAGGAGGAGGCCCGGTGGGAAAGGGGAGGCGCCGGCAAGCCGTGCCCCCGGGGGAGAAGGGGCGGTGGAAAAGGCTTCCCGGGGAACGGCGGGGACCCCGCCAGCCCCTCCGCGGCCACACAAAGGGAACCCGCCGCGGCCTCCTCCTGCCCTGCTTTGCTTTGAGTGCCGCTCAGCCGAGCCCGGCCCCTCGTCTTACCCAGCCAGCGCCGCCGCCGCCGCCGCCGCCGCCGCCGCTGCTGTTAATCCTCCGCCTCCTGCAGCCGCGGCCGCGCTCGGCCCCGGTCGCCGCCACTGCCCCCCGCGCCCTCGGCGTCGCCACTGTTGCCGCTCAGCTCGCTCGCTCCCAGGCGAGCCCGCCGCTGTCGCAAAAGAGAGCCTCCGCCGCCGAGCGAGCCCGCGCGTGCGACAGCCCGGGCAAAGGGGGGGGGAACGGAAAGAGAGGGAGGGCGCTTTACGGCAGCGCTCCCGCCGGTGTGACCGCCCCTCGCTTCCACGTGGAGAGGAAGCGGGAGCCGGAGCGGCGCGGGAGGAGGAGAAGCAGCCGCAGGAGCCGCAGCCATGAAGCGGCCCAGTAAGCAGCGGGGGAGCCTCTCGGGGGCTGTGGAAGGCGCCAGTCCGTGGGGATAAGGGAAGAGTTTTGTCTGGGGAGGGGCCGAGAGCTTCGGGCCGGAGCGCTTTAGGGAAGGAGCTTTCCTCCCTGGCGGTCTGCCTCCCCCCCCCCGGACGGGAAGGGAGGCAGGGCCTAAAAGCGCCCCGGAGATGGCCTACATTTTACGGCGTCGTCCCGCTTTCCTTGATGGGAAGTTTGTGCTGTGGGGGAACAGGCGATGCTTTGGAAGAAAGGCGGTGTTTATCTGGAGCCTCTTTCTTGTAAGGGGGTGTTATTGCTCGCGAGGGGAGTGAGAATGGGAGAGGCGGCGGTGGGCCAGCGGGAGGCGGCGATGGCGCTTGGATGAGCGCTCGGAAAAGTTAGCTTTTGATGCTGCGACTTCCAGAATGCCTGAGCCTGTACGGCCCCCGCTCCGTTTCGGCCGCTTTGGACTTGCAGTCCAAGAAAGTAACCTTTCCTGTCTCTCCCCTTGAGGCAACGCGTCCGTACCTTTCCTGAGGCAGACACGTGTCCTTTGCATGTGCTGTCGGACGCCTAGGGTAGGCCCCGTGTGCTCACAGTGTTCGTTCGTGTTTTGTCTTTGTGTATTAAACGTCCAGTGTCTACAGGGATTATTTTTGGTTCGTTTGCTAGCTGGTGCTTTTCTGAATTTTCATCCCGATCCCTATCATCAGTCCTGCTGAACTTCGCCCTCCTAGTAGGTTCTGCCCCAAGGAGCTCAGGCATGTCTGGAAGCTGAGGCAAGACTGGCCGAGAAGGACTGCTTGACCTGCGGCTGAATCACTGTTGAATTCCACACAGAGAGCAAAATGTTTTCAGGCAACAATTTGGATATACTGAGTATATTGCTTCCAAATATATATAGAAGAAGTACATTTTGTACATTGACAAAAAATTTGTCATACAAGCATACTAATTATTCTTTTATTAACATGCTTTTCCATCTGGAAGCTTCCTATGCTAAAAAAAAAAACTTAGTTGAAGGTTGTATGTGTCATCACATTAATGGGAGATAATTTCATGAGTGACTGAGGTAAGGAAAGTAACTGATTTAGTACCTAACCCAAACAAATTTGCAGATGACACCAAATTGGGAGGGGTTGCTAATACGCCAGAGGACAGGATCAAAATTCAAAATGACCTGGACAGATTGGACAGCTGGGCCAAGGCTAACAAAGTGAAATTCAACAGAGAGAAATGTAAGGTCCTACACTTAGGTAGAAAAAATGGAATACAGAAATATAGGATGGGGGACACGTGGCTGGATGGCAGTACGTGTGAAAGGGATCTTGGAGTCTTAATAGACCACAAGCTGAACATGAGTCAGCAGTGTGATGCGGCAGCCAAGAAAGCCAATGCAATTCTCGGCTGCATCAATAGGAGTATGGTGTCTAGATCGAGGGAGTTACTGGTACCACTCTACTCTGCTTTGGTTAGACCTCATCTTGAATACTGTGTCCAGTTCTGGGCACCTCAATTCAAGGAGGACATGGTCAAGCTGGAGCAGGTCCAGAGGAGGGTGACGAAAATGGTGAGGGGCCTGGAAGCCATGCCCTATGAGTATAGACTACATGATAGCCATGTTTAAATATTTGAAGCGATGCCATGTAGAGGAGGGAGCGGGCTTGTTTTCTGCTGCCCCAGAGACCAGGACAAGGAGCAATGGATTCAAGCTGCGGGAAAGGAGATTCCACCTGAACCTCAGGAAGAACTTCCTGACAGTCAGGGCTGTCCGGCAGTGGAATATGCTGCCTCGGAGTGTGGTGGAGTCTCCTTCTTTGGAGGTTTTTAAGCAGAGGCTGGATGGCCATCTGTCAGGAGTGCTTTGATGTGTGTTTCTGCATGGCAGGGGATTGGTCTGGATGGACCCTGTGGTCTCTTCCAACTCTGCATTTCTATGATTCTATGTCGAGAAATCTGAAGCTGGCTGTTCCTAATGAAGTAGAAAGCTGAAGTACACTGGCTCTGAATGTTGTTGGTGTTTAAGACACATGCACATCACTCGTTATGAACAGAAGATTTGTGCATGAGGCAGAAACAATATATCATTTTGTTTGCTATGCTGGTTTTCTCCTTGGAAGGAAAGATCTATTCTGTGTCTTCCGTGGATAGACCAGACTTTGGACCATGGAATATATTTTGGAAGAATAGGTTGTGATATGCAGTTTTAACTTCTTATAAACATTGTCTGAAATAGATTTAAACTTTAGTGTTACTGTTTTTCAGAGCTGAAGAAAGCCAGTAAGCGCATGACCTGCCACAAACGTTATAAAATACAGAAAAAGGTAAGCATGAACAGTTGCATTAATGACTATTTCTCAAAACTCGGGTGAGAGTGGAATATAAAGATGGGAAATTTCTAGAAATGTTTAATTCATAAGAAAAATGCATTCTTAGATTTGAGGGGAAGAAAATGGAAATCTGGGACAAGGTAAATTTCTCCAAGTCAATATGCAATATTTATTTTCTTATCAAACTAAAACATATTTTATTGCTATAGCAACAGAAAAAGCTTCCTTTATAAATGAGTTAGCATACAGAATTGTCTGTTTTGAATACTGATGAATTTTAAAACTAAAAACCTTTAATTTTGAAAATGCAGAATTGTGAGTATATTCTAAAGAGAAAGCTGAAGATAGATGATCCTAGGGTACCTAAGACATGTTATCTTAGTTTCTGCAATCTCGGAAGTAGGGAAAAAGTAAAAATAGAAATCACAAATTTTGTAATAAACAATATTAAGTACATTATTTAGACCAAAAGTATCATCATAATCTCTAGGACTTGGCTAGCAGCATTTTTTATATAAAGGCAAAATCTCTGAGTATTCCTTGCCTAAGAGGACCTTATGAAAAAGTAACAGTCTCTATAATGCTGTAGGGAACTTGAAGACACATACACATGCACACAAGATTGAATTTGGTAGTGTTCCATATTTGCCAGCATATAAGATGCACCTGTGTATAAAATGTACCCCATTTATATGTGGGCAAATACTATTTGCCAGTGTATAAGACATACCGACATATAAGACTCTCCCATTTTCAAAGAGTATTTCTCGGGGGGGGGGGGGAGTGAGTCTTATATACTAGCAAATATAGTGTATACCTGATATACTTCTCTCATAAAGATGATAGCACCTGCTAGGTGAAGAACTTCATCTTGGATTTGAAGTGTTATTTATGTATAATGAGCCAGCATGGTGTAGTGGTTAAGCCAGGGCTTTCCAAATGGTGTGTTGCAACATGTTAGTGTGTCGCCTGAAGAGTATAGGTGTGTCACCTCCCTGGACCAAGAATGAGCCCCCCACCTAAGCCTCTGAAATGTATGTTATATGTTATAAATAAATCATATATTTTTAAAAATATAAATGAAAGATTTTCATGAGATATGTTGTGTCCCCATACATTTCATTATTACTATTTATGCATATGTCTGTATCTCTTATAAGGAGTTAGTTTAACCTCTGATTTGCTAGTCAAATTGAATTACTGTGTCGCGAAATGATGCATGTCTTAAAAGTGTGTCACCAACATAAAAAGTTTGGAAAGCTCTGGGTTAAGCATTGGACTGTGAATCTAGAGGCCAGGATTGAAATCCCCTTTCAGCCATGGAAACCCACTGGATAACCTTGAGCAAGTCACACTCTCTCAGCCACAGAGGAAGGCAAAGGCAAACCTCCTCTGAACAAATCTATCCGAGGGGAAACCCTGTGATAAGGTTGCCATAAGTCAGAACTGACTTAAAGGCATACAGTAATAACACATTCATAGCACTTGCAGAAAATAATTCTGTTCCTGGTATTCTGAGTGAGTAAAATCTTGCCATGAAAAGCAGTTGTCTCATTCTGAACCATAAAAAAATTAATCAGATTTTTTGTTTTCCTCTGTTTCCCCAAGTTTCCAGTTTTTGTATTGGAAAAATTGAAACGTTTTCCTCAGAAAGACATCATGATATTTTGTTTTGAGGGTTGTCAAAAAAGCAATTTTAATAGAAATATCTTGTTGTTATTGATTATAGGTACGAGAGCACAAGAGGAAACTCAGGAAGGAAGCCAAGAAACGTGGACACAAAAAACCAAAGAAGGATTTAGGAATTCCTAATTCTGCACCATTTAAAGAAGAGATTCTTCGAGAAGCTGAGCAAAGGAAACAAAGGGTAAAATAACTAACGCTGCAGCATGTTGTCGTGGAGTTTCCACACGCTAATTTTTGCAGTAGTAGTTGTGCTAGGCACTATATGGAAGATATGGCCTGTTTAATCTTCGTGAGCATTTTTATTAATAAAGTGAGTTAGCTTTGAGTTTAACAGTAAAGTCTTATTAATGTGGACTAAGTGTTGCTTTTTTCTTCTGTTGCAGCATCAGTGCAACAGTCATTGAGAATTTGTACGTGCATAGTTTTTGGTTTCATATAGCTTCAAACGCAGACAAATAGAGGAAAAAACAGATTGAAAACTAGTTTGGGATTGTTGATTCATGTGTATCAGGCACGATGATGTTCTCTCTTCTACCTTTAATACCATCAGAGTTTTTTTCTACATTTCCCAAAGTTTCCAGTTTTTCCACTGACTAGCTAAATGTTTTATTTATCGTGGTTCTCATTTTAGTGTACCAACAGTATATAATACACCAATAAAATTCTGAGTACTTAGTTGCAGCTGGTGCCTTGCTAAGTGTAGAAAGAAATCCTTTCTGCATATAATTGTGTGTGTTTTTTGTGTGGTATGTTTGTGTGAACAGCGTGAAGAACTGAAGCAAAAGCAAAAACTTGATCGACAGAAAGAAGTAGAAAAGAAACGTAAACAGGAGAAAAATAAAAAGGATGCTGGTGAAGTTAAACATGGTGAAAAGGTATGCATTTCTGCTAAGGCACTTGAATCAGAGACAGATGATAAAAGAAGAAATGCGTTCCATTAAGTTATTTATTATCTTTGGTATAATGGCATTTAGAGCCTGTAACGTGAAGTTCTCTTCATTTTGAGGTTAACACCTGAGTTCCCCCAGTGAGTTAGTGGCAGACCTTAAGTGTTTCATTTGGGAATTCCACCCACAAATTCCCGTTCTACACACTTCATGATACAACTGGACATAGTGACTAAGATCCTACACTTGACTGGTGTAATTTTCCTCCTGTGAAGTTCTGGGTTCTCTTCTCTTCGGCTGCTGTCAAGCCCTGGGAATGGCTTCTCCTGCTGCTTACTGGTGGGAAGGAGAAGAAAGGCGTGACAGTTCAGACAAAGAAGAAGCTGCTAGCTTGAGCTGAAAGGGAAGAAGAAATGAGTGTGTACTCATAAATGGAATGCAACCTCCTTTTCCTTCCCTTCAGCACAGAGCAGCTGCATCTCTCATCTGAGTTGCCTCCTTGCTCTCTTCCTGGTTAAGCAGCAGCAGCACCAATGGTTCTTCCTGGAGTTTGAGAGGAACAGAAGTTTTGGATGAGGTGCAAAGTCCTACAGAATAGTGGGAATAGCATTCCTTTCAGAAAGATGCATTCCAAGTGCCTGTGTCGCTAACAGGTGGTCACCCAGAGTGCACAAGAGGAAGAAAGCCAGGGCTGCCAGTTTGGTTTCCCTACTTTAGTTGGTATACTCTATCCAAGATTTCCATTACCTCGGCTAGTCTGTCAGTGACACTTCCTTTATTTCTCCACAAAACGGTTAGTTTGGTTTTGTCATAAACATGTATGTTTTTGGTCTGTAGTGTTAAATTTCACTTGATATGCTCTTTTGTATTTACTTAGAATTGTGCAGAGGGATGAGTGACAGATTAGTTCTGTTAGAGAATAGTCCTCAGAAAAGCTGTACCCTCAGAAAAAATGTGCACAAAAGATACATATATTAGAAGAATACACACACATTTCCATCCAGATTTTACGAAATAAAATCCATCCATTGATGTGAAAGTGGGCTAAATCAACCAAATGAGAAGCTGAGCAGAATTGAACAGGACAGATTTAACCTTTTCCTTATTGCATGCATAGGCAGAACTCTTGTTGAAGTCTGAAAGAACTCCTGCTACTGAAAAGGCTTGCTTCTTTGGCAGTATTTGTTGCTACAGATAGAAATTCAAAGAAGAGTTTTTGTTCAACCTGTTTTCTTCACCTGAATGTAATGTTTTCAGATTATGATGAGTAATTTTAAAATCTTTTTTATTGTAATAACTTATGTTTTATTGGATTAAAAAGTATACCTACAAAATAGTTACATGGATAATTTTTTGCTGCTTCAATCACTATAGTTATAAGTTCCTGTTTCTAAATTTTCTTATATTCCCCTGTATTTTATCTTAGAAATCAATAAAAAAACAAAAACTGAAATCAAACCATCAGTCTGCTAAAAACTCAAAGAAATCCTTTTGCCAGGAATTTAAAAAGGTAAGATTACTTAACCTTCTTTTTCTGAGGTCTGATACTTGTTGCAGAGATTTGTTTCTGTTTAGTAGACAGATATAAAGAGAAGGATTTTTAGATAAAAGTGGGATATTATGTACATTTTGGATTATGCAGCTTTTTTTAATCCAAAATTCTACTTATTATATAATATTTGTTTATTATCTTTATAACTTTGTTTATATATGGGTCTCCCACTGGTGTCCCATCTGGGCAAAGTACCTGTGTTTCATTTCTGCTGTGCTGCATAATCTTTCAGTGGGTCTAAGCATTCCCCCATTTTTAACTGGACACAGTCTATATTGAAAATGGTGATAACTGTTTCCTTATTTTCACCACAACAGAGAATTATGTTGGCCATTTTATATAATACTGAAAACAGTAAAAGTCGTACTTAGTAAATAATACTAGATTGGGCTGTGTTGGAAAGAGTACCATTTTAAAAAATCCATTTCTATTACCTAAAATGAACATGACATCAAAATACCAATGTAGATATTAAGATTGTGAAAGCACATTTGTGTGAGTTTTAAATTTATGGTCTGAAGTATGCATCTTCTTATATTTTAGGTGATTGAGGCTTCTGATATAGTGCTGGAAGTCTTAGATGCTAGAGACCCTTTAGGCTGTAGGTGCCCACAAGTGGAACAACTAGTTAATCAGTCGAATGGAAAGAAAAAATTATTGTTGATTATAAACAAAATTGGTAAGTGAAATAATGTCTTTATAGATGTTTAACAATCCTGTTTATAGGCTGCTAAAGCTCAAATATTTATTACCTCCATAACAACACATGAAGACTAGAAATAGCAACTTGAATGGTGCTCTGTGTGTGTGTTTACTTGAATAGAAGTCCTTTTGTGTTCAGTAACTTCTAAGTGAGTGTTCAGAAGTGTTCAAGTCTTGTATGGTAATACTTGCTTAGAAATAAGTTCTTTACAAAACAATAAGACTTAGCTTCAAGTTAATGTGTTTGGGATTGAAATGCCTTTGATCAGACCTCACTAGAATGGGCTTGTCTTATATTCAAGCACAAAAGTTTAATTAGGTTGTTTAATAATTTGCCAGTGAATGTGAGCTGTGAGGAAAACACAAAAGAATACTGACATGCCTCTGAAGACTGTCAGATCCAACTCTGAGCTCACAGTTCCTGCTTGACTTGCTTCTGTCTTTTACTTTTAGTGGCAGTTTGATTGTAGGAGTAATGCTTTTATCTGTATTATGAAAAGCTTCCTTCCTTCTTTTCTCTTCCTTCCTTCCTTCCTTCCTTCCTTCCTTCCTTCCTTCCTTCCTTCCTTCCTTCTGGCTTACCAAGCTATGTTAGAGAAAACTGTATTTGCTCATGTTCATCTCTTCTGTTTTGTACAAACATCCACTTTTGCAAAGCCAATTAACAGAAGGCTTTTAACGAAACTAAGCCACTTTTACGTTCTTCAAGAACTGGTGATGTTGATGGTCTTTTTAAAAGATCTAGCCCTGCAATTTATGCTGCAGATAAATGGCATGCCTCATAATGCTTGCCAGAAATGTATGGATTGTTCCAGACTAAGTCTTAAGTTCAGTAACGAGAATCTTACTGCTGCAGTCTAGAGAGCGAAAGTTCATGATGTCCTAAATCAGCTGTGACAAACTTTACACAGCTCTCCCTTCTTGCAGTTATCTGTGAAATCTTTTATCAGCATAATGTAATCAGTGACTAATTTCTATCTTTCCCCAGATCTGATACCAAAAGAGAACTTAGAGAAATGGCTGACTCACTTAAATAAAGAATTTCCAACTGTTGCTTTTAAATCTGGTATGCAGCTAAAAGACAAAACTGTGGTAAGGATATCCTGTCATCTCTTCTCCAGTGTTGAAGATGTCTTTCCTGTATCCAGTGTTATGAAAAGCAGAAAAGGATTTATTGGTTTGTCTGGCCTCCTTCTATATGAACACCTAATTGAAAACTGTCACCAGTCAGGGTTCTCAAATGAGTGAAGTAACCCTGTGTGCGTACACATAAATTAATGTACAACTCCTTACTAATGCCAGATACGTCCACCAGTGGCATGGGTTGACTAAGAATCGTATCTACTATATAAAAGTCAAAGTTTGTGAGTAAGTTTGTCTGTTTGTCTGTGTCAGCCAGGCAAAGACCTCATATGGTTGGTTGTGTCAGGTGAGAAGACCTCATATGATTGGCTGCCTGTGAAGATTCTGTGGAATCCTGGGGTTGGCAATTTAGGGAGGGGCCTTTAGAATTCTCAGCTAGAGAGCTGTTTGGCCTCAGGCTGGTTGCTGTGGAGATGAGGCCTAGCAGCAAGGAGAAGGCCATTGTATTCCCACAGAAACCAAACTTCTGTATGTTAACAACTCTGAATACAGATTGGATTGGGGACTATGGGGAAAAGTTACAGATCCTGGACAAGGCAGTTTGGGGAATTACAGACACAGGATCTCAAATCTGTGTATTTCAACCACATCTGACCCCTCAGGTAAGGTAAGGTAATTCCTGAGGTATTTCTAGCAAGTGTTACCTGTGAGAAAATGAAATCCCAGGCAACGCTGGGTAAATGCGCCATTAGGAAATATATGCAAAGATGGAATGGAATTGAGTTGTTCTACTGTGTTTTCCTTGATGCTCTCAAGTGCAGTGCCAGTTCTGAGCTCATCTTATGCTTCCACCCATTCCAAAGATAAAATGGCTTTTGTCCTTTGATTCAAATTGATTTTCAGTTAAGAAATGACTGGTATAAAAGTGCTGGTTCATTTGCTGCAAGAGCCCAACATGTAACTTGAATTCTTGTTAAACTTCATTCATTTGCTTGTGGCATTCATACTGATTGATAAAATTTAATTCAAAAATCTTAATTTAAATTTGCAGCAAGAGAAGAAGCGCACTAAAAGACATAGTGCCTATAATGAGTTAACAAGAGGAAGCTTGTGCTTTGGAAGTGAATGCCTTCTAAAGCTCCTTAAAGATCATAGTATGAGTAAAGATAAAGCTCTACAAGTTGGCGTGGTAGGTAAGTACCCTCTCTTGTCTACCCAGAGTTCACTGAATTTTGATACATGCCTGAGTACTGTAACACTGTTTTCAGCAGCAGCATAGTGTCACGTGATATTAACAGCCCCTTTTTTGAACTAAAAGCGCCCACCTCAGTTTAAGATCTCATGAGACTGCTAGGGGAATGGGCTGATAAAGGAGTTTCCGCATCAGCCTCAGACACCTGGATCCTGTAGGTGTAGGTGATGTATGTGTTGCTGGAGTGAGAAATGAGGATACATTTCTTTTGTCTTACTGTTATTGTGAAGACTTCAGATCCAACTCTGATCTCACTTTGTGGACAGTTTTTTTTTTAAGTAGATCTAATATTTTAAAAAGTATTAAAATATTTTTGGACAAATTGCCAAAAAAACCTAAGGTAGCACTGTACATACAGATATTACTTATGCTGACTGCTTTCCATCCTCATGATAATATTGCAAGGGCAGAGGAAAAAAAGAGACTGAATTCTTGGAATGTAAGATAACTTGAAGGTATCATTCCTGCTCTCAGGATTTGGAACTTAAGAGATAAATTTTCTTAAACATTTTCTTGTGCAGAATATTCCTCTAAAGATATTTATATATAGGTTTAACTAATGCATCTTTATTCTTTTGTGTCACAGGTTTCCCTAATGTAGGGAAAAGCAGTATAATCAATAGCCTGAAAGAAGTCCGTGCCTGCAACGTGGGACTAGAGAGAGGCCTTACTAAGTTAGTTTGCTTTTGTGGTGCCATATGTTTAAAGACTTGCCTTTTCTCTTCTTTAAAGCTTATACAGTCACCTAACTGCTGGTTTATTTAGTATTTGTATTTAGACACAGTTGATGCATTTCAGCAGCAGAAAGAATGATCATATTAGGGAGATGTACTGTGAAGTTGTTTTACAGGAACTGTAATATTCAAGATGAATCTTTTCCACTGCATATCCAGTTTGTATTACTGATAAAGATATTGAAAATAATCTTCTTTTAAAAAAAATGGAAGGAATGATATCCCTCAGGTTGAATGATATCAAAGAAGATACACTACTAGTTGTGAAACAGATTTAAGTGTACTAGGCCTCTCATTTATAGAAGAAATCAAAAGAACATCAGTAACATGCAAGACAATACAGCTTGCATATCCCAATATAACACTTGGCAGTGTTAACAGATTTATGCTGCTTACAATAGTCCTGCTGTTGGCTTTCTGGAGTTTCTCCACTTAGTCAACCTGGACATCTTGTTTCTTCCTGGTTTACTTGTTGTTCAGATAAGTGCTTTGTGACGACTGGTTTCTGTACCCCTGCTTTTCATGATGTCTGTGTATTTTCTTGAAGGTCTATGCAAATAGTTCACATCGACAAAAATATCAAGATGTTAGATAGTCCATGTGTTATTGCAGCACCTTCCAACTCTGCTGTTTCTCTGGCACTGAGAAGTACCATGGACTTTGATGGCGAAAATTTAGTTAATTCCATAGATGCCATTCTGAAGCACTGCAGCAAACAGCAGGTAAAAAGCTGTTTTGTAGTTAACTAATACTTTTTTGGCCTGTTACCTGTTAAATGTTGCTTTCTAGCTGGCCTGGGGCCCAAATAAAATACTGTGGCCATCCCCAACTGTGGGACTGATATCTGCCCTAAGCTACTCAGGCAAAATGCAGCATCTGTCATCATTAAACTGAATAAATTTGTGCTTGTTACCATATTAGTGAAGTGAGAAATGAGGATATTTGTCATGTCTTACTGTTACAGTGAAGACATCAGATCCAACTCTGATCTTGCTCTGCGCTTAATGGTGCTTCCAAAGGATTTCTGATCCAGTTCTAATTTCTGTCACGGCAGAATAGTAATAACCCCAGATATAGAAACTGGAGCAAAAGCATGCTTTTCTTTCTGTAAAAGGCCCTGAACTAGGGAAGAATTGATTCATTTATCAGGATGTCTGAGAATCTGATACACTTACTTGAGGATTTGGTCTTTTTTTCCCCTCAGATAATGCTACACTACAATATGCCAGATTACAGAAACACTTTGGAGTTTTTAACTCTACTTGCTCGTAAGAGAGGAATGCTGAAAAAGGGGGGTCTTGCTGACACAGAGGGCGCAGCTAAATTATTTCTCTCTGATTGGACAGGGTAAATACTTGTTTATCATTTGCTTGGATTGAAATAGACTGCTTTGCTGCTAAGAACTGTGTTGAAGGAACCATATCAACAGTATTAGGCAGCTGTTTTATAAAACGAGACACATTGGTAGCATGTAATTTTATGTATGTAAAATGAATGAGTGGATATAATTCATCAATACATAGTAAATCTCAGTGCTACCTTTCAGTAATCATATGAAGCTGCCTTATATTAAGTGACTTTACATGATTTCTAAAAGGCTTTTAAAATGTGAAACACTTAATAGATTACAAAGAAACAAAGTGAAATGTTTGGAGATACAACCCCAGAACAGAGGATATTCAGACTGAAGATCTCCCCTTCTCCCATGTTAACTCAAAACATGGGCACATTAATGGATTCTTCTTGCGTCTTACTCCCCGCCCTGCAAACGAGCCCTACAGCACAATCCCACTAGCATCCTACACAGTGGGTTATTAGTACTGTGGAAAAGCTGAAACAAAACACATTCTCATTCTCAAACACAGTGCCAATATCTGCAAATGCGAGAATTCCAGCATAGTTAAATCAGCGTTGCTTGTCTCGTCCGTTTGATTTTTGCTTGGAGAATGGAAGTCATTTTACATTCAAAGGATTTAGTCCTATTTAAGCAAGATACATAGAGTGGGCGACAACCCAAGGTCACCCAGTGGGTTTCCATGACTGAGTGGGGAATTGAACTCTGGTCTCCAGTGTTGTAGTCCAACACTCAGACCACTATACCGGCCTAGCTCTCAAATTCAGCATCTGCCATTCTTTTGACGGGAGATGCAAAGATAACATGGAAACTTGTCATCAGCTTGTGAAAAATGCCAAAAGACTGACATGTTTAGTAGATTGTGTGCCGCATTTAAGAATTCAAAAGACAGTGTGAAGGTTCTGCTGGTGCAGTGTTGCCGCCTTAGGGATTATATAATTTGCAAGCTATGGTATGGATTTCATAGTCTTTTGGATTCTGTAAAATGTAGGTTTAAAGGAAAATTCGAATTGTGTGATACTTAAAATGTGTTTGTGTCAACACCTTAGAAGAAATATTTAGAAAATTTGTTTTAAATGACTAATATTGGAGATAAAGGATATCTCACCACCACTATGCAGTCCTAGAAGTGCATATAGTTAATATTGACAAGCCCAAAGACAAGAAGACATGGGTCATGTTAAAATACCTCTGGATAATTATTTTTTTGAGTTCTCATTTGAGAATAAGGATCTTGTGATTTAAGTATTGTAAGTAATACTCATTTCTTTTTAGAGCCAGAGTTAGTTACCATTCACGACCCCCTGCAACATGGGATCTGCCACCTCACCTTTCCAAGGAAATTGTAGTAGCAGCACAGCAAGATTTTAACACTCAGGGATTGGAAGAAGATAACACAAGCACCATGAAAGGTAAAGCTCCTATACATAACAACTCTTCAGTGTAAGATGAGCTGGGCCCTCCACTAGTGTTGGGCTGCAACACCCTTTGGTTTTAGCTGGACCTGTTTTTTGAGTCTGAGTTTGATTGGGAAGGAAAGGCTCAGCACCATTCTTCCTGCACTTGTGATTGAAATGTCATGTATGGGCTTCTACTTTACAGATCTGTAATGGTGATCTTTGAAAATCTTTGCCAAGAGCCTTTGTGTCTAATTCTGCTCTGAGCTTTATAATTAATCAAGTTGTAAAAACACAGGACTGTTATTAAATATTCCTGGGCATGATGGAAGACAGAGGCTTAGATCTTGTATTTTCTTTGGACAGAACACGCTTGGTCAATTGGTATCCTGATTTTTGCTGGCAGAATAGTGAAGGAGATTTTAATCTATTTCCTCTATCTCTGTGCCCCCCAAATCTATTCCTGCATATTGGGGAAAGCCTTGAACAATGAGAGAGCTGATGCTAGGAGCTGTTGAGGGAGCGGGAACTTGATGAAGGCTGTAATCTCAAATCTTTTTCTGCCTAGGAGCACTCCAAGCAAAGCTACGTACAGGAGTTCCTGAACATTTCCCCTGGCACAAAAGAAGTTTTATCAAAGCTATTTTTAATTAATGCTTTATAAATGTAGGATTTTTTTATTTTTGTCAAGAAAAGCTAGCAAACAAATTGACCATCTTAGTGATTCCTGTCATGCTGTTTACTTTAAATGTGGAACTGTTTGCTTTATCCAGGCAATCCCACAAACTGCTTTTCCTTGGAAAAGAACTCTAGACATTGCTGCCCACTAGTTAATCTGTTCATTATACTTTTTCTACAGCTATCAAATGTCCAAGTCCAGCAAGCAGTATTGCTTTTCAATCTCCTGGCTTCACGGATGGTGTAACAGAAGATCAAGAACTGCCAGAAGAAGTATTGGAAATAGAGAACGCAGAAGAAAGTGAAGCTGAAGATGAGGACTTCACTGAAGGAGAAGATGAGGAGGGTGAAAGAGAAAGCGATATTGTGGAGGTAAATCAATGAACTGCAAGAAACTAGGAGTTCAACCAAGTCTGTGGTCTTAACATATTTTGTACGTTCTAAGCATAGAAGAAAAAAAGGAGGAATTTTGGACCCCTGTAGATTTGTACTAAGATGACAATCACATCATTCAATGTTTATCTTCTGCAAAATAGAGATACCGTATGTGTGAGAGCCAGCATGGTGTAGTGGTCAAGAGTGTTGGACAATGGTTTGAGTCCCTGCTCAGGCATGGAAATTCACTGTGCTACCTTGGGCATGTCATTTACTTTCAGCCCTCAGAAAGCCCCTTAGAGTTGCCATTAAAATTGAAAACAACTTGAAGGCACACAACAACAATATACTCATGTATAATTCAGAAAAGTTGTGCCAAAAAACCTGGGCCGACTTATACACAAGTCAGCATATACTTCTGTCCAACACGGCACTGCTCTTAGCATTTTGTAATGACTGCTTGAAAAAAAAATGACAGCACCAGTTCTTTACCCCGTCCCCACTTTGGTGGAGAGAGCTGTGGCGGGGGGGCTCTCCCCAGACAGACTACACTCTCGTCCTAGTCCATCACAGGGGAATCTGAAAAAAGGTCCAACCCCACTTCTGGCCTAGGTGGAAAAATGGCAGGGGCGGCAGGCAGCTCCACTTTGCCATATACTCCACTGTCCTCAGGCACAAGTCTTCATTGCTACATGCCAGCTTAGAAGCAATAAGGAGAACTTACCTCCCAATTCCCCATTAAAGGACTTATCAGTTTCCTCTTCTGTCTGTCTGTCTCTCCCTCTCACCTCCTCTGCTCCCACTGGCTCCTCAGCCTGCTCAATCTTTTATCTCCTCCCTGCTGGATTAATCTGTCCCAGGAGAACTTAAAGCATCAACCCCTCTACTGTCCCCTTGCAATGCCACTTCTGGCCTGGGCTGGAAAAAAGTTAAATAGTGTATCTTAACTGCTATAGTGGCAGAAGCCACTTTGTCTGCATATATTGCTTCCATTACCTTTGCAAAATGAGTTCTGAAAAGTTTTACTCTTGACTTTCCCATGGGTCATTTCCAAATCTCTAATTTTGGCCCCAGAACCTGCTGTTGACTTATCCATGAAGTTGACTCATACATGAGTATATGTGATAATTTTGAACTGTATTGTGGGTTATTCATGCACTGCTAAACGAGCATATCACTTGTTGGAAAGAATGCGAATACCCTTGCCTCTTCCCCCCATCTGTACAACAGCATCACCATGTTGGCATCTTGAACTTACTTTCTATCTTTTTTCCCTTTTTTTTTAAAAGGAAAGTAATGAAGTAATGAGTGGCAAAACCACCACTGAAGAGCTGGAAACAAAGAATGGAAACTTGGGAGTATTACCTACAGGTGCTTATTAAATAGAGATACCATGGATGGAGGAAAGAGTTTTTAATTGGGTTTTATTTTTTATTTTTAGTTATATTTTGTGTTTTACATTGTTTTAACTTAAATACGAATTCTGTTAAAAAGATTTGTTTTTTTAAATTTTGTATAAATAATTTTTTAGCTGTGCCCTGTTTTTGGATGTAAGTCCCTTCGATCCTGTTTAAGAAGAAAGGCAGGATATAGATAAAATGGAAGAGGTTTCAACAGATTAATCCTATCTTCTTAAATAGAGCAAGTGATTGATGTTGGCCTGACATTCTCTTTTCTGTTCAAGGTAAACAAGTTGACATCGATAAGACTGCAGACCTGGATGATGCATATGATTTCAATACAGATTATATATAAAGAGAAAATCAGAAGTTTCTGAATGCTCTGTAGCTTTCTGGGACCTAAATAAGGACTCCTTGGAGACTTTATATTCCTACAGAGAGGAATCGGTGCATGTAAATGTTGTATATAGTGATGAACACAGAAGAGCTACAAATCACTTCTGAGTGTTGTAAATTATATTGAAAAAAAAAGGTATTGTCTTTTATCTGCACTTGTTCTGTAAAAATAAAAGAGTAGTTTACAAGTTGTAGTCTTCTTCCAAAGGATTTTTAGAGTGAATTCATGCAGCGCTTCTGATGTTGCTGGACTCACACTCCCAGTGTTCCTCACCATTGGCTTTGTTGCTGACTACTGATAAAACTTGTAGTCCAAAGTCACATGGAGGTCCAATTGATCCTCCCCCCCCCCCGAATAACAACCATGATTGAGGTACCAGTTCAAAGTGTGAGATGGGAGCATGTATTTGGCACTAAAGATGATATTTTGGAGCTCTTCTAAACTTAAAAAATACACATACTTGGTTGGCAACATGGGGCTGTGCCTGTCTACAGCTGGTGGGAGTTACAATCTAACCACTTCTAGAGGGTCACAAGTTGCTCACCCCTGGTTTTAATCCAGCATAAAACCTTATGGAAGAAAGGCTCTGTATGTGGCAGGCGTATAATCCAGTTGGAAGGTTCCACTAGCAGAATGAAAGATGTGGTGATCTCCCAACACAGTACAGTATGAAAAGGAAGTGCATGTAACTCATTATTTTTTTATTACTGTTTAGAGGGATTTGCTTATTCAAACAGACCAAACTCAGCCTACTAAACCTGGTCCTTCAGTGCTTCCAGAGAATACCTTTTCCCATTAGAACCAAAACCCTGTAGAAGAAAATGGACAGGCTTGGGTTTCAGCAAGCTACTTTTGCTGAACAAAACTCATTTTAAGGTCTCATTTGTAATTCTTAAAACTGTCTTGAAGATTTGATCATTTAACCTGCCCATAAATCAGGTGTGAAATTACAAATCATTTGAAAAGCATGTAAGTTTGATGGTGAACCAAATCTGAGCCTTTACAAAAGTAGTGATTAAAAGATGGATAGTCTTAAAACTGTACTTGTACATTGAAGCCCTTTGTAGGCATACTTAGAAGCAAGTCTCACTGAATTTAGTGGGTCTTATTTCCTGGTAGGCCTGCCTAAGATTGCAGCCTTAAGAGCAGACTTAACAAGAGTTTGCATGAGCTGGCTCCTTTCGTCCTTTTTTAAAAATTATTCCTGGCTAGAAATGAGAACTACCTATAAACAAACAATGCAGAAATCAAAAGATTTTAGTAAAGCTGCAGTAGGTCAAAAGTAGTCTGTCCCCTGAAACATTAGTGCTGGTGAGTCCATAATAACAACACTAACATCCATAATTTGGTTGCAGATGAAGGGGCTAATGTGATGTGTAGTGTGGAGACTTAGGTGGATGGGCTTGAGAGAGCTTTGCTTGCCCAGATACATGACATAACACTAACCTAGGTTGGAGAGCTGGGTAGGAGCAGGAATTGTCTTCATCCATAAGAACTCCATCTTCCTCATGAGGAGACCCATCCACCCAGGCACTGGCATTGAGGGCTTGTTCCTTGTATTGAGCAAACAATAAGGATGTTGCGGTTGTGCTGTCCGCACTGATGCCCAGTGGTCTTAATTTTGCTCAGGTGGCTGTGTTGGAAAACCCCGAGGACTGAGGTCTCGGGGGACTTCAGCATACAATTGAGGCTGTCTTGATGGGGCCTGTTCAGCATTTCATGACAGCCCTGAGCTATCTCACTACATTCTTGGTCCAAGCATGAAGCAGGACATAACCTTGATCTGGTCTTGGGGGAGATTTCAACCTCACTGTCATGGTCAGTTCATTTCCTGATGAAGTTTGGTTGGTGGTAGATCTTCCCTGTGGGAGTAGAAGGGCTGTTCGGATAGATGGTCTGCTTCCAGAGACTTAAGGAATCAGAAAGATTTCTGAATACTCGGGGGGAATTCCCAGCTGACAGGGCTGGCAATTTGATCAAGGCATTGGTCTTACTAGGGAATGGCGAGTTGGAAAGGGCTTTTGATTGGATTTTGAAATTGGATTCCAGAAAGCCCTGGAGGGGCTTATGGTTGGTATCGCCAGTGATCCTGTTGAAGCCCTAGTTAATACCTGGAATTATGATCTTACTAGGGCTATCGACACGATTGCTCCCAAGCATCCTTTCCGGCCTGCTTCAAATCGTAAACCTTGGTATACAGTAGAACTCAGGAATATGAAGCAGGTTGGACAACGACTAGAGCGCAACTGGTGGAAATCTGGACTCTTATCTGACAGGACACGCTGTAGAGAATTCCTTTATTCCTATGGAGTGGCAATGGACATGGCGAAGACTTTCCTCTCTGCACGTATTGCGTCTGCGACTTCCCATCCAGCAGGGCTGTTTAGGGTGGTAAAGGATCTGACTCAGATACCCACTCCCCCAAACTCACTGTTAGAATCTAGCGTAGCTTGCTGTGATGCTTTGAATAATCATTTTGCAGATAAAATCTCTCAGATAAGAGTCGATTTGGATGCCGGTGTTACTGCAGGGGTTACGAGTAGAGTGTCCAGCGATTCCGTGAACAGGATTATACTGAATCAGTTTCAGTTAGTGAGTACCGAGGAGGTAGACAAGCTCCTTGGAAATATAAGAAAGACAACTTGCCCTCTTGATCCCTGCCCTTTGTGGCTGGTCGTCCAGGGAGGAGTTGCAATTAAGACCCATCTAAGATACATTATTAATGCATCCCTTAAGGAGGGCAATCTTCCAGCTTGTTTAAAAGAAGCAATTATATGGCCGCTTCTAAAAAAGCCCTCCATAGAACCCCTGGATATGAATAACTATAGACCAGTCTCTCATCTTCCATTCTTAAGCAAGGTGATCGAGAGGGCTGTTGGTCATAGAATCATAGAAATGTAGAGTTGGAAGAGACCACACGGGCCATCCAGTCCAACCCCCTGCCGTGCAGGAATACCCTCAAAGCACTCCCGACAGATGGCCATCCAGCCTCTGCTTAAAAACCTCCAAAGAAGGAGACTCCACCACACTCCGAGGCAGCATATTCCACTGCCGGACAGCCCTGACTGTCAGGAAGTTCTTCCTGAGGTTCAGGTGGAATCTCCTTTCCTGCAGCTTGAATCCATTGCTCCTTGTCCTGGTCTCTGGAGCAGCAGAAAACAAGCCCTCTCCCTCCTCTACATGGCATCCCTTTAAATATTTAAACATAGCTATCATACCTCCCTCGATCTAGACACCATACTCCTATTGATGCAGCCGAGAATTGCATTGGCTTTCTTGGCTGCCGCATCACACTGCTACTCATGTTCAGCTTGTGGTCTATTAAGACTCCTAGATCCCTTTCACACGTACTGCCATCCAGCCACGTGTCCCCCATCCTATATTTCTGCATTCCATTTTTTCTACCTAAGTGTAGAACCTTACACTTCTCTCTGTTGAATTTCATTTTGTTAGCCTTGGCCCAGCTCTCCAATCTGTCCAGGGCATTTTGAATTTTGATCCTGTCCTCTGGCGTATTAGCAACCCCTCCCAATTTGGTGTCATCTGCAAATTTGATGTTCATGCCCTCTATTCCTTCATCCAAGTCGTTGATGAAAATATTGAACAGCACTGGGCCCAGGACAGAACCCTGTGGCACCCTACTAGTCACTTCGCACCAGGATGTGAGGTCTTCAGCTCCAAGCTGTCTTGGATGAAACAGATTATCTAGACCCATTTCAAACTGGCTTAAGGGCAGGATATGGAGTTGAGACTGCCATGGTTGCCTTAGTGGATGATCTTCGCCTAGGTATCGACAGGGGAAGTGTGACCCTGCTGGTACTCTTGGACTTCTCAGCGGCTTTCGATACCATAGACCATGGTATCCTTCTGGAACGCCTGAGAAGGTTAGGGATTGGAGGCACTGCGCTTAAGTGGTTCCGGTCCTATCTCTGAGGTAGATACCAGATGGTGATGCTTGGGGACAGCTGCTCCTCGAAAAAGGAGCTTAAATCTGGCGTCCCTCAGGGCGGTCTTGTCCCCAATGCTATTTAACATCTACATGAAACTGCTGGGAGAGATCATCAGGAGGCATGGAGCAAGGTGCTATCAGTACGCTGATGACACCCAGATATCTCTCTCCATGTCTTGGATAATAGCATCAACTAAGGGTGGCATCTTGCCTCTGAATGAATGTCTTGAAGCAGTAATGGACTGGATGAGGAAAAACAGACAGAAGCTGAATCCAGATAAGACGGAGGTACTCGCTGCTAGGGGCCCTAGCCCAGACATGGAGGTCTGTCAACCAGTCCTAGACGGGGTCGCACTTCCCCTGAAAGACTGTGTTCGCAGCTTGGGGGTGATCCTGGACTCGCCACTTCAGATGACAGCTCAGATAGATGCGGCGGCCAGGAGTGCCTGTTATCAGCTTCGGCCGATACGCCAGCTGTGCCCCTTTCTGGAGCTGGAACACCTAAAAACAGTGGTGCATGCACTGGTAACCACGGCTCAACTTCTGCAACGCCCTCTACATAGGGCTACCCCTGTGCTTAGTCCGGAAACTTCAATTAGTTCAGAATATGGCAGCCAGGTTGGTCACCGGTAGACCTAAAACTGACCATATAACACCAATTTTAAAGTCTCTTCATTGGCTGCCTATTAGTTTCCGGGCACAGTACAAGGTGTTGGTTATTACCTTTAAAGCCCTTCATGGCTTGGGGCCAGCCTACCTGCGGGATCACCTTCTCCCATATAATCCGCGCTCTGCACATTAAGGTCCTCTGGGAGGAATTTACTGCAGCCAGTCAGAACTAGGTTGGCTGCGGTTACCCAGAGGACCTTTTCTTCTATCACTCCCAAGTTATGGAATCTCCTGCCAGAGGAGACCCGGCATATTACCAGTCTTGACTGCTTTAAAAAAGCGGTCAAGACTGATCTCTTCCGACAGGCCTTCCAAGACTAGCATTTCCATCGTCTTGCTGTTTTGTTAATAGTTAATTGATTGACTGTTAATTGTTGTGTGTTTTAAGGGGTTGTTTTAGGTGGGTTGGTGGGTGGGGAAGATTGGGTATGTTTTAATGTTTTAATGTATTCATGTTGTTTGCCGCCTTGATCCATGTGGAGAGGCGGGATAGAAATAAATTTTATTATTATTATTATTATTATTATTATTATTATTATTATTATTATTATTATTGATACAGTTGAACCTAAGTGCTGAATCCTGTCCTACTGAGTCCAAATTTATTTTGGTGTACAGAAGACCAACAGGCAGTAAGATAGGCTGGATGACAGTAGAGTGCAGGTGGCATAGGTCTCAGAGCAAATGTGATGGGAAATCAGCATAGCCTCTTCATTGTGCAGCAGTGAGGCAAGCCAAAAATAAATAAATATAATTATTTATTTATTTATTTATTTATTTATTTATTTATTTATTTCACTATCTGGACTGTGTCCTTACCTACCCAGAGAGATCAGAAGTTCAACCCACAGCTATCTGCTGTGAAAAATTCACCAGGTACTTTGAGGAGAAAGTTGCTCGCATTCACTCAGAAGTTGACACTATAATTATCATAGAGTCTAGGGACATGTCCAGATTTTCTAGGATCAGTATCAGTTATTGTGGCCTGATGATGTAGACAAGATGCTTGAACTGGTCCATTCCACAACATGTAAGCTAGGGGGATGGTAAACACTTCACTCTGTCAGAGGGGAGTCCCCAGTGCATTGAAGAGGCTGTGGTACATCTTCTGAAAAGGGCTTCCCTTGACCCAGAGGTATATGAGAATTATATTGTTATTGTTACTGTTATTGCTATTCTGTCTTGTTCCCACTCAAAGCAGCTTACAACAAAATAAACATATTGGAAAAAATCACGAGATACAAAAGTTGAAACAAATTAGACAAACAGATTGAAGAGTTGGTACTTACGTGAACGATCATTCTGGGATCACAGGAGGAGCAATCCACGACGCCTGGGGTTTGATCCTCACACCAGCTTACGCAGGAGCCGTCCTCGAGCTAGATGAAAATCCGTTAAACTGGCTCCTGTCCCTCTCCAGTCAGTTTCCTTTCCCTAGCGTATCTGCCATCTTTCCTATCTCCCATATACTTTCCTGCCTAACTCCTTCCTTTAGTGGTGGGTGTGGATTGCTCCTCCTGTCATCCCAGAATGATCGTTCACGTAAGTACCAACTCTTCATTCTCGGGCTGACAGGAGGATCAATCCACGACGCCTGGGACCTTCCCAAGCTGACATACGGGCGGGTTCTTAACTATATCACTGCCTGCAATACCCGGCGGCCAAACGCTGCCTGGGCAGAACTGTACTTATCCAGTTTGTAATGTTTAATGAAAGTAGTTGGCTCCTTCCACCCTGCTGCACTGCATACATCTTCCCGTGAGCAGGAAGAGTCATAGGCCACTGAAGTTGCCATTGATCTCATAGAGTGCGGCCACACATTAACTGGACACGGCTGCTTCGCATAGTCATAGCAGAGGAAAATGCAAGACTTAATCCAGGCCGCAATGACCACTTTACCAGCCCGCTGACCCAGAGTCTTTGGTTGAAAAGACAGCAGTAACGCATCCAAATGCCGAAATTCTTTTGTTCTTTTTATGTACGCTTTCACCACTCTCCTTACATCCAATGTATGCCACTTCTTCTCCAAAGATCCAAGTGATCCAAAGGATGTACTGGTTTCGGGCAGAAAGCTGGTAAATGAACCACTTGCAGACGGGAAGATGACGACAGGCACTTTGGCAAGAAGGAAGGTCAAAGTTAATTTGTCCTGTTCAAGCTTGCACAAATGCTCATTGATTGACAAAGCTGCCAACTCTGCCACATGTCTAGCCGAAGTGACAGCTAGGAGAAAAGCCGTCTTAAAAGACAATAGCCTCAAAGATGACTCCCTTAGTGGTTCAAAAGGAGGGCCGGTTAAAGCATTCAGCACCAGGTTCAAGTCCCAAGAGGGGAACCTATGCACGGTTGGAGAAGATGACAAGGTTGCCCTTCTCAGAAACCTTTTGATATGAGGATGCTTAGCATATGAGTCTCCATCGTCAGATAGAACAGCTGATAGTGCCGCCACCTGCCTTTTCAAGGTGTTAGGGCATAGCCCTTTCTTCTTGTAGGAAATGCAGTACCTGCAGCACCCCCACGTCTATTAGAGGTACCTCATTCTTCTCACACCATTTTTGAAAAGTTTTCCATGTCCTGTCATATATTCTTTGTGTAGTCTCCCTATGTGATCCCAAAATAGTTTTGACCACACTCACTGCATATCCATGCTGTGTTAAGAACCGCCTTTCAATTTCCATGCTGCCAGACTCAGCCATTTGGGGTCTGGATGACTCACTGGACCCTGAGTTAGTAAGTCCGGCCTCAAGGGTAACGTCCACGGAGGCCCTTGGGCTAATTGTAGCCGTAATGGAAACCATGGCCTCCTTGGCCAGTGTGGAGCTATCAACACCACCAATGCTTTCTCTAGGCGGACCTTCGCAAGCACTTTCTGTACAATTCGAATTGGAGGAAAAGCGTAGTGTGTTCCCAGAGGCCACGTTACTGAAAGCGCATCGTGTGCCTCCGCATCTTTGTCTCCAACGATGGAGAAATACCTCTTTAATTTGGTATTTTCTCCAGTAGCAAATAAGTCCACTTGTAAAGGCCCAAAAATACTTTCTATGTCCCGGAATACCTCTATGTTGAGAGACCATTCTCCTGGATGCAGCCAATTTCTGCTCAGGTAGTCCGCCTGTATATTTAGCTCCCCTTTCAAGTGCACAGCTTTGATTGATTTTACATGTGTCTCGGCCCACTTGAAAAGACGCGCCGACTCCATTACCAGGGGCACAGAATGTAGTCCAGCCTGTTTGTAGATGTACACTTTGACTGTCATGTTATCCGTGAAAACCTTCACGTGACGGTCTTTCGCAAGACGCAAACATCTCTGGAGCGCCAGATGCACTGCCTTCAACTCTAGGTAATTGATGTTGTAACGCCTGTCAAAGGAAGTTCAATGCCCCTGCACCGAATAACCTTCGCAGTGGGGTCCCCAACCTGTGAGGCTTGCGTCTGTTGTTATATGGACCATGTTCTGCTTCTGTAAAGGAACTCCGGCTGCCACATTTCTTCCTTTCAGCCACCAAGTCATCTCGGTCCAAATATGCTGCTGCATTTCCACTTTGTAATGCTTTCTCAACCCTATTGACACCTGATGCTTCATCAGTAACCTCTGTAGTGGTTTCAGATGGAAACTTCCCCATTGCACCAACTGTGTTGTGGAAATGAGGAGTCCCAAAACTTTCACTAACTGCATTAAGTCTACAGATTTGCTCTGAGTCAAGGTGCGAGCTTCCTGCTGCATCTTCTCCAACCTTTCCCTGGAGAGATACAGTCTCCCCTTTGATGTGTCTATTCTTGCACCTAAATGCATCAGCACCCTTGATGGGATCAAACTGCTCTTCTCGTAATTGAGAAGGAACCCATAATCTGTCAGAGTTTGGATTGTTAAACCTAAGTCCTTCCTTAACTTGGCCTCTGAGTGCACCTTTAATAAGATGTCGTCCAAATACGGATAAAGCTGCACCCCCTGCAGTCGTAGGAAAGCTATCAACAGAATCAGCACCTTTGTAAAAACACGTGGTGCTGATGCTAGGCCGAAAGGCAAGGCCTTGAATTGGTAGTGATAATCCTGGTAGTTGAATCTCAGGTATCTCCTGTCGTCCGACCACATGGGAACATGGAGGTATGCCTCCTTTAGGTCTATAGATGCCATAAAGTCCCCCAACAGCAAATTTTCTTTGATTGTTTGTAAAGTTTCCATTTTGAATCTCCGATATTCGACGTACCTGTTGAGATACCTCAGATTCAACGCTGGCACTGTGCTTTCCATTTGGCTTGGGTACCACAAAGAACACTGAGTAAACCCCTGTGTACTTTTGATTTTCCGGGACCTTCTCTATTGCTCCTATTTTTAGTAAATGAATTATTTCTTGATAAACAACCTGTTGTTTGATTTTCTCCTTCGAAACTGGAGATGGAAGAAATCTGTCCTTCGGTCTCGTATGGAAATATATTTTGTAACCTTGAGTTACCACTTGTAGAACCCAACGGTCTGATGTTATTCGAGACCATCTGTTTCCGAAGGCCAGAAGTCTTCCCCCCACTTTCTGCTGTTGGTTGTCAATACTGAATTTTGCCTCGCTTGGGATTACTCCCAAGTTTCCTTGCCCTTGTTTGTTGTACTGATACTGTTTGGTGAACTGTGGTCTTTGCCTGTTCCATTGATACCTTCCAGGTCTGTATTCAGAACTTCTTCCGGAGAAGCCATAAGACCTTCCTCCACGAAAGGAATAGTTAGAGGTTCAAAAATTCTTCCTATCTACCCTCCTCTTTTGGAGAGTGGGCATCGCCTGTTTTTCCTCTTTTGTTTCCACTAAAACTTTCTCCAAAGCCTTTGAGCCAAACAGCAGATCTCCTTGGAAAGGAACAAAAGCCAAGTTATTACGTGACTTCTGATCTGCCTCCCAGTGCCTCAACCACAAGGAACGTCTAGCGATCGTTAATGAATTTATGTTCCTTGCAGCATATACAGCAGCATCCAAACCAGCATCTGCTACATACTTCAATACCCTCTGGATCCGCTCCACTGCTTTCACCAAGTCCTGCATGCTTAGGTCCTGGGCCTCCAGAATGTCCTGAGACCATAGCACGCCTGCTCTGGCGAACATTGAAGCGGCTGCGGATGCTTTTATTGTCGCCGATGCTGCTTCATGTGCTTTTCTAAGCGCTGACTCAGCCCTTCACTCATCCACCTCCTTCAACTGGGTGTCTCTCTCCCTGGGAACAATGGCCCCTGAAACCAATCCTGCAATCGGAGCATCAACTGGAGGGACTTTTAGAAACTCTACATCCTCTTTCATGAAAGAGTATAACTTCTGGCTGTATGTCACACCTTTCCTGCCATTTCCCTGAGAAGACCACTCTGCCACAATGACATCTTTAAATAACTCTGGCAGAGGAATTTCTATACCCTTCGTCTCCTTCTTCCGAATTACCGATGCTTACTTTCCTTATTTCCTTTCTCCTATTCCTCCTTATCACTATCCAAACCTAATGTTTGAAGTACCCTTCTCAAAGTACCCCTGAAGGACTCTGCCTCAAACATTCTATCTGATTGAGATTTATCATCCTCTTCAGCATCAGAGTATTGAAAGGCCGTATCCTCCAAGTCCAGTACTTCGTCGTGAGCTATGTCCTCATCACTAACTTCTACTTCCTCTTGAATGGCTTTGTTAAACTCCATTTGTAGTGCAGAATTTTGCCTTTTCACAATGCTTCTGTCCTTTGAAAAACTGGTCTTGTCCTTATCCCATTCTGCTTGTACTTGGTCTCTCATCCTGTTCTAATCTCCTTTTCTTAACCTGTTGCATTTCTTTCTGTACCTCAGTGCACTGTGAATCATGTAAATCAATGTGCTGTTGTAAATTCATTTGATTATTATTCAATTGATTATTAGCATTTAATTGCTGTTGATTATCAGATTGTTTGAATAAGTTCATTACTCTGTACGTGGCTAGTTGATCATTAAAATCAGCGGAGTTCAAATTCATTGGGAAATGCTGATTAATTAACATTGTTTGGAACTGCGCAGTCACAGCCTCCTTTACCATCTGCTGCATTTCCCTCCGAAACGTTTCCATGGAGTGCTGCCTCTGGCTACATAGACCACCCCACCATACCTCTGTGGGTTCTTTCTGGAGTTCTGGCCATTGCTGTGGCACACTCGCCAGCCATCCTGCCATGAACTGTTTTAATTCTGATGGTAGGCCCATGTGTTCAGGCATCAGAAAAATCTGGTTGGCTGAGCGCTGCTCCGCCATAGCCGACGTGGCCGTTCTGCACATGTCTGCAGTCGCTGCAACATTCGGAGGTACGTCAGAGCCGCGGTAAACATGGCATCCGAACCCTCTGAGGGGCTGACTGTCTCCCGCGGCGCCATCTTAGAATTTGTATTTCCAAGATGGCGGCCAGAACTCTCGCAGGTAGGTTTTTGGTTACCTGATACCGGTTTTGGGAGCTTTTCTCCTCCTGATTTCTCTGGCTTCTTTACCTTTTTCTCCGATTTCTTTTCTGTTGTCTTTTTAGCCTCAGAAGCTCTTTTATTGGCCGCAATTTTTATGTCATCTGCCTCACTTTCACTGGAGGTCAGGAATATTTTACGGAGCTCCCCAGAGCGGCTGTCATCAGTGGCTCGCTGTGTCTTATTTTTCTGGCCAATTTTTCCATTGTCATTGTCCGCGACTCGCCTAATGGCGGTTTTCTGGATGGAATTCATTCTACCTGTGTCCGAGCCCAACTTTTCTGTGGTGCTACGGATCACCTCCTCAGCAGACATCGCCTTTCCATTTCCATTTCTTTCAGAAGTCATGTTAAATAAGTGCTCAGCACTCCACCTATACTCCTGCTCCAACCAATTGTATTTTACTCCTGTGTTGTCGGAGAGGGACGAAAATACGTCTTGCTGACACGCAGGAGGAAAAATAAACTGACTGGAGAGGGACAGGAGCCAGTTTAACAGATTTTCATCTAGCTCGAGGACAGCTCCTGTGTAAGCTGGCGCGAGGATCAAACCCCAGGCATCGTGGATTGATCCTCCTGTCAGCCCAAGAATAAAACATTCTCTCTCTCTCTCTCTCTCTCTCTCACACACACACACACAGGTGTTACACAGTCAGTCATCAAATGCCTGTCAGAACAGTAAAATCTTGTCAGCGAAAAGAGAGTAGGGATAATGCTAGTCTAACCTCTCTGGGAAGAGAGTTCCAGAGTTTGAGGGCAGCGTCAAGGAGGCCCTCTCTCATATTCCCACCAGGAGATCTCAAAGCATGAGCTGGTTCATAAGGTAGAATACAATCATTCAAATAACCTGGACTTGAGCCATATAGGGCTTTATAGGTCAAAACCAGCACCTTCAGTTGTACCTAGAAATGGACCAGCCGACAGCTGTTGTGACAAGGAAGCTGTGTGTTTCCTGCAGCCAGCCCATTAAGCAATCTGATTGCAGCTCTTTTGATCAACTGATGTTTCAGAACATTATTCAAAGGCAGCCCCATGTACAGCAAATTACAGTTATTGAACCAGGATGTAACTAAAGCATATGCCACCATGGGCAGATCTGACATGTTGAGGAATGGGTGCTGCTGGCACACACAGTCAGTAAGGGACGTGGGGGCAGAGAAGCGATTTGCCCTGGGCGGCAATGTTTCTGGGGTGCCCCAGCCTGTAGCCAAGCCCCTGCACACCCTGGCCACATCCCCGCACACTATGGTCACACCCCTCACACCGTAACCCCGCCCCTCCCACCCCCCCTCCACACACTCCAAGCTCCGTCACTGGATGCACAAGCCTTAACTGTGGAAATTCACCCCTTGCAACCACTGAAACTTGAGCTTCCAGGCTCAGAGTTGAATCCAGAAGCACACCCAAGCTGCAGACCTGTTTTCAAGCTGAATGTATCTTGGATAAGGGAGTGCACCAATGAGTTTCAAAAGAAAATCAGCCTGTGCTTCATAGATTATAGCAAAGTCTTCAACTGTGCAGATCACAAGAAGCTATAAATTACTCTTAAAGAAATGAATGTGCCACAACATTTAATTGTCCTGACGCATAACCTGTTCGCAGGACAAGAGGCTACTCTTAGGACTGAATATGGAGAAACAAAATGGTTTTCAATGGGCAAGGAGATCAGGCAAGGCTGCATTATATCACCCTATCTGTTTAACTTGTATGCTGAACATACCATACATAAAATAGGATTAGACTCAGAAGAAGGAAGCATGAAAACTAAAGGAAGGAACATCAACAATTTAAGATATGCAGATAACACCATATGATTAGCAGAAAACAGCAAAGATTTGAGATTATTACTAATGAAAGTCAAGGCAGAAAGTGCAAAGGTAGGTTTACAGCTGAACATTGAGAAAACAGAAATAATGACAACGAATGATTTACAGAACCTTAAAGGAGACAATGAAGACATTGAAACTGTTCAAAAATTTTCCATATCTTGGCTTAGTCATTAATCAGAATGGAGACTGTAGTCAAGAAATCAGAAGAGAACTAGGACTTGGAAAGGCAGCTATGAAAGAACTAAAGATTCTGAAGTGTCATCATGTGTTGTTGAACAATAAAGTTAGGATTGTTCATGCCGTCATAATTTCCATTTCTGTGTACAGGTGTGAAAGCTGGACAGTGAAGAAAGCTGATAGGAAGAAAATTAACTCATTTGAAATGTGATGCTGGAGGAGAGTTCTACAGGAACCCTGGAGTGCTAAAAAGACAAACGAATGGGTCCTGAAGCAAATCAAGCCTGAACAATCCCTAGAAGCCAAGATGACTAAACTGAGGCTGTTATACTTTGGCCGTATTGTGAGAAAACATGACTCACTAGAAAAGATAATGCTTGACAATGTAAAAGGCAGTAGGAAAAGTGGAAGACCTCATTATGGATGGATAGACTCAAGGAAGAAATGTCCCTGAATCTGCAAGGCCTGAGCAGAGATGCTGATAATAGAGTGGCTTGGAGAGCTCTCATCTGTGGATGAGAGAGTGTTGCTATAGGTCAAGGTTGACCTGATGCCAGTTAACAACAACAAATAACCCCATCTACTACAAGCTGAATCCCTGTTCCTTGATCTGCTTTTTGACTGACCAGGACAACATTTTGTCTTGTCTGATAGTTTGAATTGGTTGCCCTCCTCCAGGCCATCACTGGTGACAGGCATTGGTTAAGGGCCAAAACAGCTTCCTTGGCTTGTGGTGGAAAGGAATAATATAGTTGGGTATCATCTGCATACTGATGGCACTATACCCCAAAACTCTGGACAACCTCTCCCAGAGGTTTCATGTATATGTTAAATAGACGAGGACAGAACTGAGCCCTGATGGACCTCCCACAGGCCAATGGCTTGAGCAGGAGTCCTCTAGCACCACCTTCTTGGTTTTGCCTCACAAGGAATAGAATCACTGTAAAATGGTACCCCCAAGTCCCATCCCAGCAAGGCAACCCAGAAAGATACCATGGTTCATGGTATAAAAGCTGCCAAGAGATCCAGCCAACCGACAATGACACACTTCTTCTGTCTGCTATCTTTATCTCTTTTCTGGGCAACATGCTTGACTGTGCACTGGCTGGGCAACTTCATGTGTTCTTAGAGGAAACTACCATTTTAGTCTGGTTTCAGACCAGGCATTTAGCTGATCTGATTGATGATCTACTCTTAGGGAAAGGCAGGGGAGTGCTACCCTACTGATATTCCTGCATGCCTCAGCACATTTTGATACCACTGGTCATGATAGCTTATTGAAACACCTCTGGGGAGAGGAAGCACTCTTTTACAGTGGTTCCTCTTCTACCCATAGGTCTGGTTACAGAATAGCACTGGGGGATTCCTGTTCTGCCCCATGGCTATTAAACTGCAGAGTGCCATAGGCTTCCATCTTATTCCCCATGTTCTTCAACATCATATGAAACCACTAGGTAGGCTCACTAGGGGCTGTGGAGTTAGTTGTCAGCAGTACATTGATGACACTCAGCTCTATTCCTTTTTGTAATTGGATTTAGATGGGACTGTGCATGTATTGGGACAGAACCCGGATGCTGCAATTAACTGGATGAGGGGCAGTAACTGAATAAATCTGAATAAAACTGGGAATTTGTGGTTTTTGGGTCCAGGAACTGAATAAGCAGTCTGTTCTGGATGAGGCTGCACTCCCCCCAGGGAGCAGGTGCATAGCTGAGGCATGCAGGAACATCTTAGATCCATCTTAGACACTGGAACCCCAAAGGGACTCTGTGGCTAACAGTATTTGATATCAGCTTTGATTGGTGCACCAGGTAAGGCATTTCTTGGACACAGATAACCAAGCCACAGTAATTCATTCACTGATGACTTCCCAATTAGACAACTGTAATGCACTCTTTGTGGGGCTGCCCTTATGGAAGCCTTGAAAGCTGCAGCTAGTGCAAAATGCAGCAGCTCAATGCTGACTGGAACACAATATAGACAGTATATAATGCCAGTCTTACAAGAATTTTATGGGCTAGTGATACATTTCTGGACTGAATTTAAGTGCTTGTGATGACACTTCAAGCCCTAAGTAGCTTAGAACCTTGGTACTTGAGGGAGTGCTTCTCGTTGTACGTGCCTGCCCAAGGACTGAGGAGTGCTGTGCAGGGCAGCAGGGGACTCCTCTGTGATCCACCAGTGAGGTCTATACAGTGTGTGGGGACATGGGAGACGGGTTTCTCAGCTATGGCACCCCAACTGCAGAATGCCAACCCATCAGAGGCTGACTAGTACAACAATGATTCCATTTAGATCCCAAGTAAAAACTTAGCTATTCATCACAGTCTTTGGATCTCGCTGATTTCTCTCAAATTCTAATGTACATAGTTTTAAACTGTTGTGAACATTTAAATATATTTTAACTTGTTAATTTTATTTAAAAGAGATTTAGTTTATATTTTTGTTTTAAACTGTTTTAATCTGTTTGTTTTCATCTGACTTGTAAGCTGACCTGAGATACTCTTGATATAAGTGGGGTAGAAATGTTTTAATAAAAGAAGAAATAAAAGAAAACTAGTTCAGGTTATTTATTAAAGGGAATGACATCTTATGAAATATAAATTACTATTCACAGAACAGTAAGATTTGAATACAGCAAATTTGTGAGTGGTTTCCTGCATATTTTTTACAAAATTGTTTCCTTTAGTGTTGGATATTTTCTTTAAAAGAAACATTTTACCTAATAGCTAGCTTTTAGAAGATACAGAATAAATCCACCGCTAAGAACTGGAATAAATCTTCCAGCAGTAGAAAAAGATGTAACATAAAAACTTCTATTCACAGGTTAAACAAGAGGAAAAAGGGTGGCATCTCTTTAATAGAAAAAGTTGCAAGTTATGTGCAGTCACCCACCTGGTGCAATCGTGCGTGAAGTTTTGTAACATATAACGTGTTTCAGCCCTAGAAGATCATTCTTCAATGACCACTTAGTTCAAAATACTAGTTCATGAGTGTTTTCATCTTATTATTGGAAAAAGTGAGGATATCTCCTCTTTAACCATGCTGCTTCATGTAAAGTTTTTAGCATCACTGTTTTCACTCTGCAGTCTCTTTACGTTTCCTGAGGTAATACACTAGTGTTGAAATCCATTCTATTTTGCCTCGTAGATATCAGCGTGCCTCCGAATTAAGCTGAATTTGCCACTAGGATCAGGAATATACCATTTTTCCCAGACATCTGCATAGGATGCTGTCCTTCCCCAAGGTTTGAAATGCCCATTCCAATGGAGTAGTTTGGCAGCTTTCACAAACTGTGGCGAGTATCTTTTGCCTGCACTTGAACCTTTGAATTGAAAAAACAAACATCAAGTAATTTCAGATTGCTATCCTGCCTTTTCTCAAAAGCTCAGCAGAGTTATATGAAAAATTATATGGTCAGCGTTCATAGCTGAATCCAATCTGAACTCAGCAAACATCTTCAACAAATTGAATAGTCTGATTTATCATTAGAATAGTTTTCCTGTCCCATGCCCTGTACCTACTGATAATTAGACAGATAAGAAGTCTCAGCATGGAGTGTTGGATGCCCATAACTGAGGTATAGCTAGAAGTCCTGCTCTGTCTGCACAGAACTGAACCAATCATTGTTCCAAGCAGGCCATTTTATATAGAGAGAGAGAGATCAGAAAGGCTTCCACCC
Organism: Cyclura pinguis; assembly: GCA_030412105.1. Classification (NCBI taxonomy): domain Eukaryota; kingdom Metazoa; phylum Chordata; class Lepidosauria; order Squamata; family Iguanidae; genus Cyclura; species Cyclura pinguis. The sequence continues at coordinate 91,766,379 of CM059600.1, read as the reverse complement.
AGGAGGTAAGTGAACTGCTTTATTACAGGATCTCTCAAAAGTGATGGGAAAAGAGAAAATAAACCTATAGTTTCAATCATTTTCATGTAAATTATACAAGTTTAAATCTTTCATGAAGGTACTATTAATGTCAAGTTATTTCCCGCTCCTGTACTTACCAAGATGGCGCACGTTCCACATTGGATCAATATTTGAATGTCGTTTGTAAAATACAATGAGCAGAGGGGGCGTAGTGATACTGCCTGCCAGAGTCCTACTGTATATCTCCTCTCTAGTCAGACATTAAAAAAAAAAAAATTAACCAGCTGAAAACAGTACCTAAACTCTTAATACAGCTAATTAAGAGTTATCTATCTTTGGGAAGAAACCTCTGTTTCTGACAGTTCATTCTATTAATCAACAGAATGGTTGTACAACTATTTTTAATATCTCTTATTGCCAAAAGAGTCAGGCATTACGTAACATGTAGATTTCTTGGCTATAAATCAGAAAAATAGTATTTGCATGAATATGCAACAAATAGCCCTTCTCCGATGTTGTCTAGTCTTTCTACCAAGCACACATATTATTCAGTGTGATCATTTGCTGGCAGAAAGCCTTTGTATGTGGAAACTTTGATGTAAACTGAAACCCACTTTAGTGGGATTACAATCATGTGAAAGCCTTCACACAGAAATATGTATGAGTGAAAACTACTCCCTTCGAATGGGTGCCCAGGGAGAGGCTGCATGGCACTGCATATGCATTGATGAAGACTAGGGAACATGAAGCCAATTCGTAGTGTCAGTTAAGAATTGAGATATGGGTAGAACTCTCCCTAGAAACCAAGAGGAGGCTCTTGTACTTTGCCCATATCCTGAGAAGACATGACTCACTAGAAAAGACAGTAATGCTTGGTAAGGCAGAAGGCAATAGGAAAAGAGGAAGACAATGTTACAGATGGATAGACTCGATCAAGGAAGATATATCTCTGAATCTGCAAGACCTGAGCAGCGTGGTTGATGACAGGGATGTGGAAGTCTTTCATTCATGGGGTCATCATAAGTTGAAGTCAACTTGGTGGCCATTAACAACAACAGTGGGTGGAATGGCAGAGTCAACACTGATTTTAGTAGAAGTCTAGATCAGGGAATAACCTTTTTGTTTTTCTTTGAATGTCAACATTATTCATTAAAATAAGTAAATAATGTAGGTAAAAGCGGGGGGGCTGTCAGTTGAACTGATTATATAAGAGAAAAGCTCTTATATCGGGATGGGCAACTGTCAAGGATTAAGGGGCAGCACTAACCCTGGAAGAGACATAAAGCTCCACATTTCTCCTCACAAAACAAAATTGAAAAAATTCCCTCCACTGCCCACAGGAGTTGAGGGAGGGTAATTTTGTTAAGTACAGTCAGTTCACTTCACCTTCAAAAAAGGTGTCTTTTGAGTCTAAAATGATCAGCGGGGGGGGGGGGGGCGTGTCAAAGTTTCCCCATTCCTCCTAGAGGGCATTTGGGAGCAAAACAAAACAAAACACTTTTTGGGATCTTCAGAACCACAGAAACACTCATTGTTTTATACCTATTGCCATTCAAGTTATATTTAGTCCTAATGAAAGCAAAAGAGAATGACTGAAGTGCTAGCAGCAGCATAGCAGAATTTTACAATATTTTGGTCCATTTATCATTCTGACCATACCTACAAAATTCCCTATCAGTCTCAGTCCCTACATATCAGAGTACCATCTGGATATACTCACACAACATTAAGTACCATCCATTTCTCCAACTGCTTGGTGATGTTCTGTAGTTTCCATTCGGTTAGATTTGCAACAAAGACACCCGGATTGAAAGAACAAGTACCTGCTTTCATGGACAGCTTCCGAACAGTCTCTTTTTTATAATCAAGAAATCCAATGTAATTATACTGAAAAGAAAAACAATTAGGGCTCAGATTCAACTCCAAACACAGACAAGCAATCCTCAAAAGACTGCCTTTGTCCCATGGCCACCTCCCTGTACAGAAAACCAGAGAGTTTATCAGTAGAAGAAAAGAGAATCCATAATCTAAAAAGCTTCAGCTTAATGCTCCCAAATGTAGTGCTGTTGAGCCGCATTTTTTAGAACAACAAAACACTATTATTTTGAAGGTACCTTTGATAACTGTAAGGTGACAATGAATTATAATTACAAAAGCAGTTCATCTTTTAAATTAATACATTGTTTATGGCTCTGTTCCGCATTGCCCGTTTAAACACAAAGGGCTGGATCCAGATTCAGATCTCTGCAACTGGACAAGCAGAAACATATTTCCCCATCATACTTCTCCCCACACCATACTCTGAAGCTGAAGGTTGGTAGAGCCAGCTGAATCCTTGCAAATCAGGTGGAAACACCTGTGAGAGGAGACCTTCAGGCCAAAAAAAGAAATCCTGGATCCAAACCTAAGAAGAAATCAAGGCTCCTATCCAGCATGCAAGTTCTACAGAGTTAGGAAGCTACATTTGTTTAAGTTTGCTTCCCACTTCTTTGCTGTTCAGTATGCAAGGGAACAATTTCCTACTCGACACAATAAACCTCTTGTTACTTGTGATGAACAGGAGATTGAAGCATAGCTTCCAATGACTGTAGGGCAAAAATGGATCTCCTCAGGCTGGATGAAACAGATCCTGATGTCAAAATTAATAGTTAAAGGTATGCTGAACACTGCAACCTTTCCATGTAGGGAAGCAGAAACTTTTACAACTGCAAGAAAATTACCTAGGCTCCTAACTGCTTATGTAGTGGGTTTATAAAATATGCCAACAAAAGTTAAGGTCTCAGTAAGTCTAAACCCCAAGTGAAATATGAGTGCTTCGCTTCATTCAATGTTTTGCAAAACCACAGTCATAAAGCATTCCTGTAAAACTTTGAAGGTAAGAATGCAGCCACAAAAGTGGAAACTATATCACGTGATGTAACATGGAGATCTGCAGGATTCATGGTGTTTTACAACTGTTGGCACCTGGTTCCCGGCTCCCCGGACTGCAAATTTATTTGAAGTAGAGTCACAGTCATCTGAGAATGCAGCTGCGTGCCCTGGTTGCAGAGGAGTGTTGTAAAGTTCAAGGATATCATCTGAAATTGCAAACCAAGCAAAGAAAACTGATAATCAAAACCAATAAACTTCTTGTATTCTGCCAGTGTTCTTTTAGGAGAGATTGTGTACAACCTTACCCAGTACTCAAATGGACAGGTAGGAATTTAATCCTATTCAAAATCAATGCCACTAAAATTAATAATACAAGTCATGCTAAAACTACTTCCATATGCCTTAGGTAGCACTGGACAGGTATCTTGAAACAACTTTCTGAAGTGCAAGACTATTTCTAAAACAGTTTATGATGTGATATGGGTATATACAGTTTAAAGAAGAGTATCAAAAATCTGATGTACCTATGCTGGTTGCAGCAAAAGTAGCTCTTGAATCCCAGCCATTTTCCACTAGCTCCATTTGATTCAAAATGTGGCTACATTCTTATATATGTACAATAGTGAAAAACAATATAGAAACTGGGCCCAAAAAAAAGAAAAACCCTAAATGCTAAATCTAATCATTAGTCCCAACTAGAGCAGAAATCAGTGGAGCTTACGTACTGATTCAACAAGTCCTTTTAACTCACTAGTTCCACTGTAGTTGGGAAAAATAAGTAGTGTTAGTTCTATGCTTATTTCAACTAGAAATATATTACTTTAATGTTAGTGATATTAATCCATATACACTCTAAAGAAGCCTTCTCTTAGTCTCTCGTGCAGGTTAAGTGTCATTAACATTATTGCGACCTCAAAGTAGGACTGGTGCACATAATTTTACATTTCAGCTTATGAAACAGAGAATGAACTCTTGCACCAATTTAAAAAATAAACTTAACGCAAAAAAAAATTTCTCTCCTTCCAACTCTGAAAAATGCTGTACTACTGAGTCCTAAAGGATTGTATCTGTATGCATAGCCAGTGAAACACTCTTGGAACTGTAAAGTCAAGTCATTTTTTATAATTTGTATAACAACACTAGTTGTTGTAAATCTTAAAATCATTTTGAACTGACCTTAAGGCAAACCCTATCATGGGGTTTTCTTGGCAAGATTTGTTCAGAGTCATGATTGTCTACTGAGAGCCATAATTCTGTGTCTCAAGTACTTGCAGAAGAAATGTTTCCTTACCTTGCACAATCACATCATCATCCAAATAAATGGCCTTTTCTGCATTTGGGACCCAGTTAGGAAGATAGAATCTTGCAAAGGTTAACTAGGTAGTTGCAAGCAAAATGAAAAAAAGAAAAAAGGAAGAAGCGTTCACTTTCTAATAAAAATTACCTTTCTTCATAATATTTTCACATTCATCCACAAAAATACAGTAAAACAATTGACTAAAATTGCATTGTTGGTAGAATTTCCAAATATTTCTAACTGATTATCAGAGTTAGCCAGACTCTACTGGATGAATACTATACGACCAAGAATTCTAATGACAGCAGGAGTTACGAGACAGATTCTTCCATATCCTAATATTTAGGCATATATCTATTCTTAGATTGTCAACAATCTACAAGTCTGATATGCTTACAATAAGATAAATTAGTATAGTACTTACAGGTTTTATGGAGTCTGGCATTTCTGAGCCAAGTTTCACTTTTCCATCTAGTATGTGAGGGTCAAAATCTAAAATTCGGTATTTCACATTTTTCAAGCTCGTTTTACTAATCCAGGATCTATGTAGGGAAAAGAACAATGCAAACAAGTTATTGGAACCTTCTACTGAGGAAAGCTAGGCTGGCTCCCTCTCCATTGTTTTTTCACCGGCAGGCAAATAACTCTTTATTCTGGCAGATCTTTGATCAACTGCGCTTGTTTGCTGTCAGGGTGCTAACAGGGTAGGTGCTTCATTTTCTTTCTTTTTTACTTTTTTATGGTTATACTTTTATTCATTTAGTGTTTGAACTGTATTTGTTTTACAGAACTGTAAGATGTCTTGTGCTCCATTCTTTAGAGAAAGATGGTATGCAAGTCAAATAAATTAGTAATAATAATATTGTAATATTAATAATAAATATTTTAAGAATAGGACACTTTTACTCCTGTGAATGTTAGGAGGTGCATGTGTGTGTAAGTGTGTGTGTATGTGTGTGCAGTGAATTAATGTTGAACTTTTCCACCAAATCTCAGTGCTGATTAATAGTTGGCAAAGTAGACCAGACCAAGTGGCTGGTGAAAAGCTACCAGAGCTTAGCAAAAACAGTTGTATCTCAGTTCCTCTCAAAGAAGTTCCTGTAAGACCCGTTAAAGAAAAATTCACTGGATCCCACCACTCTAGATAACTATGAGTCAGTTTTCCAATCTTCCCTTAGTCTTAGTGAGTGATGACAACACAATGCCAGATCTTCTTAGATGAAGTTGACCACTTGGATCCATTCTAATCTGGGTTCAAGTCTTAATTTTGGAACAAAAACAGTCTTGGATGTGCATTGTCCAGAGGAGTGCATCTCTGTTAATTCTGAGAATTTTTCAGCAGTATTCAACATCATTCATTATATTCTTCAAGATCATGACATCTTTCTGGCCTGTTTAGCCAACACGAGACTTGGGGGCACTGTTTTGCAGTGGTTTCAATACCATTCACCGAACACTCCCAGAAAGTGATGCTGTTGGGCTGCTATCTGGCCTTATGGTCATTATCTTATGAAATTCTCTGGGCTCGATACTGTCCCTTGTCCTTTTTATCATTTACATGAAGTCACTGGAGCAGGTCATTTGGACTCGGGTGTCACCAAAACCTTGATGATATCCAGATCTCTATCCTGAAACTGATGCCAAGGAATCTATGAAAGTCCTGAATCATCTGGATCCAATAAAGGACTGTTGTTGGTCAACAAAAAATCCCATCGGGGATTGGGAATACAACCTGTACTGGATAGGACTGCACGCCACCTGAAACATCAGATTTTCAGTTTGGGGTATTCAGCAACATATCTAAAAGATCACCTCTTTCTGTAGGAGCCTGCCCAGAAGCTGAGTTATTTAGCACAGGACCTGCTGTCTCATCATCCAAACAGACCATGACAGGCAAGCACATGAGATACAACTATTGCAGTACATCAGCTTTCAAACTCCTTCCAAGGGAGGGCAGTTTCCTTCATCCTTCCAGAGTTTCCAAGAGGGAGCCAAACCTGTCCAATCCACTACAACCCATTAGTTTTTAAGAACTGGCCTCCTGGGACCTTTTCTTTATAATCTGGTTTTTTTTTTAACTGTATCTGTGTTGGACCTCCTGTTGAGAGTTCTGGAAGGATGAAAAACAATGAACAAAAATTTGTTATAAATAATAAGTAAATTTGATTTTAAAAAGGAGAATTTTCTCTTCCATTTTAATACTGTAGCAACAGCTTTCATTGCTAATGCAAAAGTAGACATTAAATGAAATTTTTTCAGTTAAATATTTATGAGCCATGGATGAAAAATATTTAACTTCCAGTTTCTTGCAAAGACAGATTCTGCAATACAACAACAGCGAGCAGTATTTGTAAAAGTACTTATCTGAACTGTGTCTTTTTAACGTTCCAGTCATGCCAAGCAGTGCATACAACCACAATTAAGCAAGGCAATGAACCTTGTTACCTTTCATGATCAACTGTTATTCTCAAAGAGAATACAGGATTGAAACATACTGATCAGCAACAAAATTCAAGAACCATTACCTCAGGTGGTCTACTGTATCATTCAGAGTGACAATATGGAATGCTACACTGGACTTTGTATTTTGCTGAATACTGTTCATCACTGCAATTACACCACCAAGCCCATCATCAGATGCTGTAATGACCACAGGAATGTCCTTGTCATTTTGATCCTCTGTCCACCTTTGAGGAGCCTCAGGTATAGAATCTAGTGGCTGGAATCCTAATGGACTTGAATCTGTAAGACGACAACACAGAGTAACAAATAACATCGCACAACATTTAATGACAATATTTGTTGAAGCTGATAATTGCTATAAAGTTGACTTCAAGTTGAGTGACCCTATGAACGAAAGATCCCCAGGTCATTCTATTATCAACAGCCCTCATCAGATCTTCCAAACTCAGGGATGATTATAAGAACGTAAAAAGAACATTTTTAGAGGCATGATTATAAGAGCATAAAAACCATGCTAAACCAAACTAAAGACCTATTTAATCCAGCATTCTATTCACACAGTAGCCAATGAAATGCCCATAGAAAGCCCACTATTATTCCCTGACAACTGATATTGAGAGGCATCAAATGTCTATCAATCTTAAGCCTTGCTGGTTTCAGTGGGAAAAGTAAATGTACGTTTAACAGTCTCTTGTGTAAACTGACAGATATCAAAGTACTTCGGCTGGATCACATCAAATATAATTTTTACACATTTCTTTAATCTTTCCAATTGATCCAGTAGGCTTACTTTACAGTCTTTAGACTGAACACTTTATCTTTTCCTAGTGATGTCTTAATGATGAGAATAAAGTTAATACAGACAAGATGATCATTAAGACATATATAATGATTAAAATCAAACTTGCAATAAAAGCTATACATTAAATCAGAATTGATAACTTTTTCAAATCAAAGACTGCATTTATCTTAAAACTATAGAGGCTGCATTCTGGTGTTTCTCCCAAAGACCCTAAACAGGTGGTCTTCAGCAAAATCAAGTTACTTCTAGTTTAAAACAAGACGTGGAGAGACACACCTTGTTGTTACAGCCCCGTGCACCCACCAAGATTGATATGGTTTAATTGGTGAAATATTATTTAATTGCCACATACATTAATTGGCACTGATATAAAATGGAACCCAATGTGATTGGAAAGTCAAGCTGGGCAGAGGAAAATTACTGATTGAAAACGTGTGATTGCAAGGCAGGTAGGCCAACACCTCTTCTAGGTGCAGCCGAAGTCACTGTCAGGTAGACTACCAGATTATTTCGGGGATAATGGGTTTGAGATGAAGCTGGAACAACTCCGAGCATATAATGGTCAAAAGGGAAGTCTCCACCAAAACAATTATTGTTTCAACCCTGATCTCTCACACCTGGAGGTTTTCCTGCAATTTCCCCCAAACCTCTCCACAATACAGAACTATTATGGTAGCCATTACCTCTTTGTCACCTAAACACTAAGACCATTAACTCTATCTGGACCCCACTGTCTTTGCTGTAACTCCCATTGTCCACTTAGCTGGAAGAGCCATTCACACCCATGCCACATTGTCGATCTGATTCCCGAACAAGAACTGTCCTTAGGTGCAGACCTAAGGAACATCATTGTTTCTGGATCAGTAATTATCGCCTGAACTCTAAGATTCCTCTATCCACAACTTTCCTCCCTTTATCCTTCAGTTACCTCTTGTACAAGTGTGTGAGTGTTTGGATTTTTTGCATGTTTGTGTGAATCTTTCAGTAAAACACATTTTTAGCTTATTTTGGAATCTCTGGCTGTTCTTTCCTGCATGACCCCATAAACATTGGTGGAAAGATCTCATTACATTAGCTCCCTCTTGCAGGCCTCCTAATTTTGAGCTAATGAATTTCCCTCTGTCACATGGAGGTACTGGCATTGCAAGTGGACCCCTGAGTCACCCACATTTTGGGGTAACATTGTTTTAAATTTGACTACACTGGAGGTTTCTAGAATGATAAATTAGCTTTAAAACAAGGTGTTTGTTCTCCCATGCAATTTCTTTTTCTAAGGAAATTGCTTGGTTTTGGTAAAGAGTGGAAAATTTGGCCCAGGGGTGCAAATATAGGAAGATGGGCCACATGCAGCCCACTGGAACTGTGAGCTTTGTCATGGGTTGAGGTATTTCTTTTATTAGCATTTAATAAGAAACATTAAATAGTAAAAAAAACAGCAGAAAACTAGCAGCATCTAGTGAAGTAATGATTTTCAGCAAAGTAAGAAATCAAAACTAGACTAAAAATGTCACAAAAATAGGCATTTCTTATATGAGAAAAGGATTGTATGGGTAATTTTACAGACTGATTAGTGTCCTATCAAATAAACAGTATTACTCCAACACAGAGTTCCTTGAAGAAAAGGCATACCTGATAATTCTCTTTTCAAGAGATCACTGAGGCCGAGTATATTGTGATGTAGCACTAGCAAAAATATGACAACAACGAGTACTAGGATGAAAATGTTTACTGAAACACAAGAAAGAAAAAGATAGCATAATCATGTGTAAATACAGCTTGAATGTTTTAATCTTTATTTTTTAAAAAAGAATATCATTTAGGGGGAAAATACCTTTTCTGAATGTCATTGTTTCTGGTTTTTCTGGATTAAAAATTGATCCTCTTCAAAAATCTACAAGACAGAAACACAACAGAAAACCATTATACAAAAATGCAGAAATACTTTATTTGACTGAGAGTATCATGCTGTAATATAAAAATATAAACATTGTGTTATTAATATAAAATATTAAATTTGATGAGTAAAGAGTTCAAGTAAATATCCATCAACAAACTGCACAATAAGAAAAAGAGTCATTTTGAGCAAGTCAACAAATATAAGCTTCCTCACAAGGGCAGAATTGGGAAATAAAACATAACCTCTCCTAGTTTTAGATACCACTCCTCTTTCTATAGTTAAACCACCCACCGTCAAATGACAAAAATACAAAGCAATTCTGTCCTTAAAGTACACTGCAGCCCAATTAAGTAGAGGCAACTTCAGGATTCAGGCCAACTGTGCTGGTTTATTAGATCCTTTTCAGCTCCTACAATGCTTTCACTGCATGACATTTTGTCCAGAATTCCTTATGTTGCTACTAGCATACCTTCATTACAACGTATGTTAAAATTTGTTGGTTTCATGTGAATTGACCTGCATTCTAGTGACCTATATTTCTGTCTTCACTACTCTGTAAATAGATGGAAGATTCCTGTTACCATCTTTCCAAATGATCAAAGTCAATCTATTGTTCAACAGTAAAATTAATTGTCAAAATAGTTGGGTTAGTATGATAAATGTAAAAAATGTCATTTTATCAGTCCAACTTCACTCTGTTTGCATTCCTACAAAGTGCATATACACCTGAAACCCTAACATTTCACCCTGTTGCTTCTGAGTAAGGTGAGTGTAATCCACCAAAGCTCATGCTTTTGGTCATAACAGTACCATAGGTCTTTTTTTATAGTTTTTTTAATAATAAAAGCAGAAATTAGTATATAAAAATCATACTATTTTGCTAGATGATGAACTACAGGATTATAAACAGTACACAATTATAGATGCTAACTACTATTGGGATAACAATTTAGTATATGTACCGTATCAGGTAATTAATGGGTAAGTGTCATAGGTCATCATGCACAATCTGGGGCAACAGAAATAGTTTTGAAAGGAGCTCCTCCTGAGCAATCTGTCTAGCAACGGCAACTACGGATCTAACTGTAACTATACCTTTATTTACCTGACACTTTGCAAAATAACAGTACTTGTCTCTGTGGCAGTCCAGACTGAACTCAGCCTGCAAGTTGCATCAGTCAAGTTCACCTCTGAATACGACCTTACCGTCTGCCAATTAAGCAGTTATCCACTTTCATAACTGCCATACAAGCACCATACGGAAAAATTAGCAGAAATCACTCTCCAGCAGGTACTTTACTGCTCTGCAGCGTTCTGCTGTATCGGTCATTTTGGTTCAGCTCAGCTTAGTTCAGTTGGGCTCACTGACATACGTGGCCATCCATCTTTCCAGATCCAGAACCGATTTTGACCCCCAAGGGTGATATTTAAATGGCTTATTCTCGTGTATGCATTTTAACTTTGTCTAACTCTGACTTTTCAGTCTTTCCACTTACTCTGCCCTCTCTCTCCAGAAGGTTGCAGGTATACCACCGCTGGCACGACCCGTTAGGGGAACAGTGGGTTATCAGAGACAACCTTCCACTTAAAAACTAAGCATCATACCCCCCAAAAGGAAGCAGCAGGAGATGCTTGGCTACTAACCAGTCACCAGTTCGGAAAAGCCGACCATTTACCGCTCTCCCTGCATGAAAACCAAGAGGAAGATGCCACCGCGCTTACTATTCAAGGTACCTGAGAAAACCGACACTCGAGCTCGGTGTGCCGACCACACAGTGCGTGCTCAATAACTTCCCTCGGACTATTTTCCACAGTCCTACTCGCTGGCCCGCAAGGCAGGGACCCTCCTTTCTCCGCCCTTCGCGGAGCGAGTCTGGCAGCCGCGAACCAAATGCCAACTCAACAGCCGCGGAGAGTGGTGCACAGCTGGAAGAGAAAAGGGAGTCCTTCGCAGTGCCTGATCGGATCGTACACAAACGCATACACAGCCGCGATGAATAGTTAGGTCGTACAGCGTAGCCCATTCGCTTCGCATGCTTATCCGCGTCCGCACCCAGATACCGCCCACGGGCCAAAAACAAAGAGGAGAAGGCAACACATTAGGCTCCTGGAATGTGTAAGGCCCCCTCCGCGCTCAGAAGCGGGAGGGGTCCTTGCGCCCCTCGCGCGTCTGTTGCCATGGAGACGCGGCCAAACGCTCCATAGGCCGCAAAGACGCCTCTGGCTGCCCGCGGAGCTTCGGCAGGCGAGAGGCCGAGGAGCCACCGCACCGAACACGTGTGTTTATCCCGGGTTTCCAGCGGAGGGTTCGGCCGCCTCGGCTCCCCCGTGCCGGAAGTCCAAGCGCGATGAGGCGAAGAAAGAAGGCTCCGCTTCCGGTGAGCTCGGTAGCGCCCGCCCTACGGCGCCGCACCGCCTCCACGAATGAACCGGAAGCCTCCTCTTCGTCGCTGGAGTCCTCCTCCTCCTCCGCCTCGGACGCCGACCCGCAGGGCGAGCCCCTCCCGCGGCCCGAGGGCAAGAGCGGCAGGGCTGAGGAACCCCGGCCGTCGAGCTCGCGCCCGGCCCCCGCTTCGCCAGCCGCGCTCAGCCCCCTGCCGGCCCTCGCTGTGCCCCCTCCGACGGGATCCCCCGACGGGAGCCACGGAACTCGAAGGTCGGCCTGTGAGAGGGACGCCATGCTCGGCATATTCCGATCCATCCCCACGCAGATGGTAAGGGGCGGGGGGCGGGCTGGTTGGGGGGCGGGGGGCGCCCTTGCCCGGGCCCTGGGAGCGCCGTCCCTCCCCGCTCTGCTCCCGCAACTCTTCTCCCCTTGCGGGGCACCCTCCGTAGAGGGGGTTTTGGAAGGGGCCGTCGCCTTCGTCTGTCCCAGCAAAGCGGCAAAGCATCTCGCCGCGCCTTTCGAGATGAATGTGCCCTCACGGGCCACAGTCCGCATCCTCGGACGCAAGGAGCGCCGTCTCCAAAGATTCAGATACGCGAGTGCGGCGCGTATGGCAGAGATCAGAGCGAAACTGGGTGCAGAAATGAATTACATTATCGCTAGTCACCGGTAGCTTGAACATCCCGGCGATAAGTATTGCGGCTAAAAGTAAGGCAGTAGATAAAGTACAGGAGACAGGAAGTGTTAAGGCATCCAAGTGTGGGACAGGAAACTGGCTCGCTACTTGTGATTGTAAAGCAGACGTGTCCTAAGCAGAGCTGGTCAAGGCCTGATGTTCGTGTTCGGTAGTAAAAGGTGCCTGAAAAAGCAGTTTTCATGGTCAGCCTTGGGTCTGTAGGCAAAATCGAAGCACTCATACTCTGTCATCCTTAATTCTTTGGATTACTGGTCCTAGAAGTTTAAAGTCTAACCTTTGCCATTTCTACTGAAAGTAAGTCCCATTTATGTTAGTGGGACTTTACTTAATATTTAGTGTTGACAAATATTTATTAGTCATCAAATTCTATAGGCAGCTTAAATAAAGCTAAAATAAGATCAGAAGCATAATTTACCATTCAAATGCAGACACGAGAATAAAAGAATAGCCAGTATTTTTCAGAGAGATAAACATGGTCATCTATTTAAATTAAAATGAGGAGGGAGAAAGGAATGTTCTGGCACTTGTAAGACTAAATGATTTATTTTAGTATGAGCTTTCTTGGATTAAGTCCACAAAACTGAAGACTTCAATGCAATTTAGGAAGTAGATTATAATTAATAAAAACAATTGCCAAAAGAAACAGGTCATTTAACACTGAACTAAAACTATTCCAGAAAGGTGGAGCCAATCAACCATAGTCAGTCAGCAGACCAACAGTATTAGTTTCAATCTTGAAATATATTTCTAAAAGGTAAAGTTTATTAGAGATGTTCCATTGATACTAAAATATTATTTATGATACCAAAAACCTATATATTTCAAATTGAAGAGAAACTTGGATAACAGTCTGTTTATAAGCTTAAGACTACAAGTAACTGCTTATGGAAACATGTTCCTTCCAAAATGAAGATCTCAGTGGAGGGTTACTATACAAAGAAATAGTTCCAGGTTTACTAAAGATTGCTGTGGATGGCAGTCTTGAGATGAAAGTGATGGGCCTCTTTACATCTTTGTCCTATTTTCTCAGAAGTAGATTTTCAGAGTGACTTAATGTGACATAGTTTTTTGTATAATACTCTTTAAACATGTCTATTCGGTTTTTGCGGTTACTCGGTTTATCTAGATACTTAAATGTGTTAGAGTTAGCATCATTTATCTTCACAATGTTGTACAGGGTGTCCAAAAATTATCTTTACAATTTCTATTGTACATAGAATTGAAATTGAAGATAATTTTTTGATTCTCTCTACTTTTCTCTGTCATTAGTTTGCATGCAGTTAAGATTCAAAGCACTTATAAACACAGCTGTTAGACAGTATAGTTTTTTGTATTGACACTTAATAATCTCCAACCTAGTGGTTAGTTTGTTTTTAATCTGAATACAAAAGGGATATCTTCTACATATTTTGAACTACAGTTCCCAGCTTTCCTGACTATTGGGCTGCTAACTGGGACTGATGGGATTTGATTCAGAATCTGGAGGGTACTGAGCTGAAGAAGGCTGCAGCAGGGTAACTTCGGGAAGTATTGTAAAAGCACTGAGGGTCCCTTCATTTGAAAGTCTGAAAAGTGGTTTGCTGTAATGTGAACAAGTTGCTTGCTATGGTGTTTGATCTGTTTGATGCCAGCACTCTTTTCTAGACACCTCTGTTATCTTTTGTAAGGTAAAAGCCCATGGGAGTGCTGTTTGCAGTGCTTCAAACTATGCTAAGCTTTGGAACTGAATTTATGAAAGCATGACTAGAAACAGGCATTTGAGCAATGATGCAGAATTGATAAAGTGATTGTAGCACAATGAGGTGGCACAGAGTTTTTCTCCTGCCATGAAGGTCAGAACCACCCTCCTTGTTCTTTGCAAGATAAAACCAAATTACTGTCAAAACCAGCAAGAATCAGGCTTATATCATTTTGTAGCAACATCCACAGCCAGCTGTCCCTGAAAATATTCCAGAAGAGAATCAGCGGTGATCTGATTGTAATCCTCCACCAGCTACTGCTGCTTAACTATCATACCTGACATTTGTATGCTGCACAGCAGGCAATCAGGAGTGGAGTAGCTCCAATAGCTGCACACTAAGGACTTGAGAGGTCCTAGAACTGGCACTGAAGTGTACAGGCAGCACTCTGTGGCATCTGGCAGCAGACTTGATTCTCCATTCTCATTCTTCACCCCTTTACCTTTTCTTTTACATTTGACAGAAATTCCTACTTGTTAAGCTTTCTTCACATAAGACTGCTCACATTCAATTTAAATGAATTTTAAACTTGTCATGGTCTTCTTCATATCTATTGCATTATTAGAAGTAGTGGTGCTAACAAATCTTTTTTATTCCCTTCCACAGGACTACAAAGGCCAGAAACTAGCGGAGCAGATTTTTCAGGGAATAATTCTTTTCTCTGCTGTAAGTAAAATGAAACGAAAATGTTATCTACAACTGCAGAAAGGGACCTGTACATGACTAAGAGTAATCAAGTGCTGTAAATATAAATCTTTGCAAAAGTAACTTTAGATCGATGTCATTGGTAAAGATCAAAGCTTGTTTCTTTAACGAGTTTGACTTTCTGGTTTTCATGGTGTGGTTCCAGAGTTTCTGGGACTGAAATTCTAATCAGAGGTTGTTCCTGATAGAGGAAGGGGTAGAGGCAGCTCACAGATTCATCTCCTTCCCCCCATACCACCCTGAAAAGTTGCTTCCAAGGACATGAGAAACTGGGATAGAAGTGGAAATAGGGAAGAATAGGAAGTAGGAAAGAGTTTGGTGAAAGTCTCACCAGATCTCTCTCCCTTCTGTGAATGGAAGGGGGTCCTCTGCATGATGCAGAGGAACAATCCACAATCATGTGAGCAGCACCCCCATTTTGCCAGTTCCAGAGGCAGGAGTCATGTGTTTATTGGTCATCATAACCACTATCTTCACTTTCCCTTCATTGTTTTTTTTTTAATTTTGCCTAGCCCATTACAAAGGTTTCCAAGGTCTCTTCCTTCATTCTGATTTTCCTCCTAATTGCTGCTCAATTCATTCTGTGAATGGCTTTTCTGTTCTCAGAAGGGGTAATTTGGACCCAACCCATGTTTAATGTTGCAGTGTTCATTGAGCCATGGGGGCTAAAAATACAAATGGATTATGTGTAAGAGGTTGATACTATCATGTTAAGCTCAGCCCCCAACCTACTTGAGTTTATATCTAACGCAGGGCCCTTCACATTCTGTTACAATGGGTTTGGACAGTCACTTGGAATTTTCTTTGATGTATTTTAATTTTGTTGTAGGTAGTTGGGTTTATTTATGGATACATCACTGAACAGTTTGGCTGGACAGTTTACATAGTAATGGCTGGATTCGCTTTATCATGCCTGGTAAGAAGAGTACTTCCTATAGCAAAGAATAAGTGCAATGTAATCAAAATAATGAGTCCTGAGAAGGCTGCAATTAGATTGCAGTTGTAATACAAACAGCATATCCTTCAAGAAGATGATAATACAAGTCATATTGACAATGTGTCACCATTCTGGGTCTTTTATCTTTGGCCTTCATATTTCTATTTTAGTTTTTCTTTTAGAGTTCTCTCTGTTGGCCATTATCCTGCTCTTATTATGCAAAAATTGAAATAACTGCAGTATAAACATGGAATGATTGATAGAAATACTCCTTTTTTGTTTTAATTGGCTTTGCATAAATTCTTAAAAGTTGATGTCCAGCCAAAGCTCAATTTTTTACAAAAGTTTTATCAAGGAACAGTTCTGAACTTTTTTGGAAATATATTACAGCTCACACTCCCTCCATGGCCCATATACCGTCGCAATCCTCTGAAGTGGCTCCCTGCTCAGGAAGTGGCAACAGACGATAAGAAACCAGCAGACAGAAAAGTAAAAAGGCACCCTAAAAACTGAAAACTGTCATATCTTGTATCAGTTTCTGTCATTAAATTTGCTCTAAAATTTATTGCTTGTGTTCTTTTACTTGTTTTCTTGTTTGTTGATGGGGGGGGGATTAACAGTATTCAGCCATTGGCTCTGTACAGAGCAAGTTACCAAACGTGAAGCTAGCTGGAGCATTCTGAAGACCAGCTCTGCACCATTGTCACCAGAGGAATTAAATGCTGGATCCAAGCCACTCAAAGCATGAGAGTGTAACACATCTGAGCAGTTTTGCCATCCTGGCCCCTAAAGGATAGGTTATTACCTCTGATAGCCTGAAATAAGCTAGCACAGGAAAGAGCAAGCAAAATTCTCTATCAAGTTGAAAGAACTTATAATTTTTCTTGTTTAAAAACTTCTACAACAATTAAGTCTACTCAAGTTATAAGATGCTTAAGAGCCTGCATATTCCTACAACTTAGATTGGGCTAATTTAAATACCGTATTTGCTGGCGTATAAGACACTTTTTTACCTAAAAATACCCTCTGAAAATAGAGTGGGTCTTATACACTAGCAAATACGGTAACACTAAATACATAGAGAAGGGAGGGGGAGCCAAAGCGGTTCTTCCTGCCCAGGGAAAACAGGAAGGGAAGGGGTGGAGGAAGGCTGGTGTTGCACTCCTTACCTTCCCATCCTCTCCTGTGCATTTTGATTGTACTGGGAGTTCTGGCAAAACAGGAAGGGAGGAAGTGGGGGAAGCCTGGTACAGCACTCTTTTTGTTCCCCTCCTGTCTTCTGCATTTTGCCTCACCAGGGAACTAAAAAATTTTTTCCTGAAAAATACCCCTTGGAAAGTGGGGTGCATCTTATATGCTGGTGCATCTAATACGCTGGCAAATATGGTACACCTTATTACATTCTCAATAAATTGTATAAAAAGTTGCAGTGTTAATGATCAGTGTGCTATATACATTGGATGTGATATATTGCCTCCTATCCCTTTTTTTTAAGTGTTAATTGAAAAGAAATCCTATTGAACACAAAAAAACCAGAAAGGGTCCAGCCTTTTTTTTTAAAAAAAATACTTTTGGTTAGAAGAATGCACAGAAATTATTGCAACTCCAGGAGTTAGTTTTGGTGTTAAACTCAGTTTTATGGCAGTAGTACTAATTACCTTTTTAAAATATTTACATATAAACAACTGATCCTCATATTGGTTGTTTGAAGTCTAGGAGGCTATAGCATCCTGAATGTATAAGACTTGATCTTGTTGACTGAAGTGTTTGTTTTTTGGGCATTTTTTCTCACTACAACTTCTGCGTGGAAATTAGATTACATTATTTTTAGTGGCAGTTTTGTTCTTGGGTTTCAATTCTCCAGCCTCTGCAGTATGTATGACTCAGTGAAACGTAGTGGAGTTAACAGTGGGCCCTTGGTATCCACTAGGGTCTGGTTGCAGGACCTCTCATGGATACCAAAATTCATGGATGCTCAAGTCCCATTATGTATAGTAAAATGGCACCCCTTATATAAATTGGCAAAATCAAAGTTTGCTTTTTGGATTATAATTTTTTTTAATATTTTCAAGCTGTGCTTGGTTTGAATCCATGGATATGGAATCTGCAGGTATGGAGAGTCAACCGCAGTGGTTTGTGACTGTGCGCAGGATTATTGTTGTGTGCCTTCAAGTCATTTTCAATTTACGTTGACCTGAAGGCAAGCCTGTCAAGGACTGCAACCTTAAAATGATCTCCAAAAAGATCTGAAATTTAAAGAAATAATTTAAGACAGAAAAAAAACCCCAGTTACAAAAATGCTATCTATAAATTGTATTTAAAAATACAAATGTACATTGCCATTTATAAACCAAATAAGCTCTACAATTAAAAAAACAACAACAGTATAACAAAAATTGTACCCCACACATTAATATGTACAGAAAATCCAATCAGCTACAAATAATGGAATATTTCCTTCAAGGAGTGACTCAGATGATGTATTTGTTAAAGCTTCACATTATCTTCCAAGAACTTT
The DNA here is from genome assembly GCA_030412105.1 of Cyclura pinguis. Classification (NCBI taxonomy): domain Eukaryota; kingdom Metazoa; phylum Chordata; class Lepidosauria; order Squamata; family Iguanidae; genus Cyclura; species Cyclura pinguis. Next base: position 91,748,046 of record CM059600.1, on the reverse strand, counting down.
AAATGCCGCGCCTTCATGCTGTAAGATGTGTACCTTTCTCCCATGAGCTCCCGCAGATACAGCTGTTTAAAAATATTTTTGAAAATTAGAAACTTTGTAATTGAAGACATACTTCTGGCGTGTGAATCATTAACAGAAAACTCAAGCTGTATGTTTGCTGATAAAATGATCTCTCACAGTGAAGCAGATTCTTCTCCCTTGCCCACTCTCTGGAGCAGATTTTGAGGAAATAAGGAATGTTGGGGGGACAAGAAAAGTCAACTGCATAAATATTCTCCTTATGTGACACTGGATATTGGCCATAAACTACAATTGTATGCATAGTTAAACATACACAATCCCATTAAATTTGAATAGGTTTAGGTTTGTCTTGTTTTGATTAGGATCAGTCTGTCAGGCAGTGCATCCCAAAGCTAGCCTGTACATATTTCTGGAAAAGTGGTAACAATTCTTCAGTATGGCCACTGACTTCTCAAGATTAATTGTGTGGTATTAAACACTGTGGATAGCATAATGTAATTTTATGTACCTGTACTAGTATGAAGTGCAGGCAGATAAGAAGCATTTGAGAATTAAAATATGTGGCACAGTAAAACCTTGGCTCAAAGAAATCTGGCTGCCATAAGCCTCACTGCAATCAACAGGGCAAATGTTAGTCACAACTAACTTGCTCTATTATTTCAGTCAGATTTATGTATGAATAAAATTCTCAGAGCTAGGAGCAGCTTGCTTTACAATTCTGAAGTACACTTACTTTTTTACAACTAGTAAAGTATCTGAAATCATGAAAGGAAGCTGATGCTTGCTGATTCTTAGGAAATTCCCAGATTGGCTGCTCTGAAAGCTAGACAGTTATTGTACCAAAGCCTAAACTCCATTCTTTCTAGCACTGGTTTCTTTGTAATAAGCAACGATGGGGACCATGACTTTCCAGATGTTGAAAAGCTGGCAGACTACTGGAAAGTGAAGTTCAAACATCTGGAGGTCCACACACACATTATAAACTATTGAGAAGAAAAACTGCTGGATTGCTGTAGAAAGAATTACACACCTCCCTTTGATGTTCATCTTCTTCCTCCAGGACATCATACACCTTCTCTAGCAATGTCACTCCAAGTCCTTGAACTACATCAGCTCTTAGAATTTCAACTAGTCTCCTAATCTTTTCAGGTCCAGACAGAACATCTAGAATAAAAAGTGTAATCACCGTTGAGATACTTTCAGCTTTATGTTTAGATTTTCAGCAATTAAGATAAATTATAACAGTAATAGTAAAGCACGCTCCATTTCATTTTAGTTTTGAGCAGTATTTTTCTAACTACATTTCTCAGATTGTCTTCTTTGCTACACAATACTAATAATTTGCCTCAGTCAAGCATCAGTGTTCCCACAAAATTAAGTTTGGAATTTGTTGTCTTGCTATTAAGTTTTTGCTTCTGAAATAGAGAGCAGCAAAGGAGTGTTCCTGTGCTGGAGAGATACAGCACATAACACTTTTAGTTCCCTTAAAAGGGAACATGATCCTAACAGGATTACCATCTTTACCCTTAAATAATACAGCATAAATCTTTATTTGCATATCACAGCTTTCAAACATGACACAGACCTGAAGGAAGTTCTTGAAACGGAAATTCATCTGGTTCTTCTGATGCTTTCCCATGTAAAATCAAGGTGTCTCTGTACTTCCTATTAACCGTAATTTGTGATTCAGGTATTGCAGACTGTAAACAATTTTCTTTATTATCCATTTTCAGTGTTCGTGTCATGAGCTGTACCAAGTCATTCATCTCATTTGTTTTTCTGCAAAAGGATTGAGATGTTTGTTTAAATCTCAAATTTAGTTGGTAATTTGAGATTAATAAAGCATTTAATGTGCAGAACTATATTGTGTTATGGTGTGGACCCCAATATTTGAAAGACCTTTCTCACTTCATCTTTCTGCTGCAGAATTAGTAAGAGGGATAGAGAATCATGCTAACTGACTTTCAAGCAGTCATTTATACAGAGAACACCCTCTTACATGTTCTGCTGCACTGGAGTTACAAGGAGACAAAGATACTTATGCATTATGGATTGTATGTACTGGCCCTAAGCGTATTTGTGAAGTGAATGGAATCAAGGAGATAGTTATGCAGGAAGACTTTAACAGCTTATTTTGAAACCAAGGGTTCCCAAATTGTCCTGATACACTGGGGCAGGGGCAGATTTTTGAGCTCCACAGGGGTAACTTAGATAAAGCAGAAATATGGAAAAAGTTGAGATGACCAACAAAATGTGAAGGAGAATGGTGAGCTGGATATTTAATCATCAAAATGAATGTCCATTTTTAAAATAATGCGCCCTCTTAACATTGGGGCATGCAATGTTAGAGGCTATTTTCAGTGATGATCTTAATTTTAAAACATTTTCTTTTTCTTGATTTTAACTCCTCCAAACTGCCTATATTGGGGGGAAAAAACTACAGGGCCCTCTTCACTATTTAAGACTAAATAAAAAGGGCTTTTTAGAACATTTTTACAGCATATTAGAACTAGATTGTCTCTCACTTATCGGTTATTATTAATATTGTTATTTAGCATTTTTGGCGGTTACCCACCCCTGCTTTAATTGTTCTTATTTTCCACACTTGTTTCTTTGTTGATAAACACTTTCTTTTAAAATTCTAGATCAAGCTTTGATGACACCAGCTTCAATGTGGCAAGCAATATCTACATAACAGAAAAAATGTGGACTGCTGTTTGAAAAACACAAATACAAAGTCTGTGCTGGAGTCCATAACTAGACTTTTTAAATCCCAGCCGATATGTTAGACTACAATGAAGCCAGATTCAGTATACTTAATAGTAGACCCACTGGAATTAATGAGAGTTAAGTTAGTCATTCCAGTGATTTCAGGGAGTATGCTGTAAACACTAAATGGGCCCAAGCCAATACACTCAAACAAGAAAAAAAAATTGCATACGATCAATGGCTTATTCTCCTGTACTTTAGGAAAATGGGTGTTCATGATAAATAATCATTGCTGCATTAGAAATCACACAGCAAAAGCCACACCGAAGGGAAGCACTATTTAGTCAGCCTCGGGCAATTAAGCCAAGTTCCTCAAAGATGTGGGTTTTTTTAACCAGTTTTATTCTGCAAATCAGCAGTTTTCATGACATACATAAATGTACATAAAACTCTATTGTTTGGTATCAAAAAGTACCCAGTTCTACAGTAAAGCACAAAGCTGCAATTAAAAGATGAGTTGGGACTGGTAAAATACTGATGTTAGTTACATGTAAATGCATAGGATACAGTTTAAGAAAGAGCGCCAGTGTGCTGTAGTGGTTTGAACACTGAGTTATGACTCTAGAGATCAGAGTCTGAATACCTGCTCAGCTGGGAAAGCCACTGGGTGAACTTGGGGAAGTCACACACTCTCAGCCTCAGAGGAAGGCAGATGGCAAACCCCCTCAGAACAAATCTTGCCAATATAACCCCGTGATAAGTTCACCTTAGGGTCACCATAAGTTGGAAATGATTTGAAGCTACACAACAACAACAGCGTAAGAAATGAGAGATCTACGAACATGTTTTTGAAAAACAAAACCATACGACCATCTAATTTTCCCCAAAACTAGATACGGAAGAAACACTTTAGTAGAGGTTGAGCTGGGGGCATGGTGATACTGTAATTATGCTATGACACAGGACAGAAAGATTTACCCTTCTTTACAGTCTCCATCAGATCTCTCTGTAGAGCTGGTGGAAGAGCTTAGTTCATCCTCAGTAGAGCAATTACACAAGGTCGTTTTCTGCTGAAATAAAAACAAGCACTTCCAACACAACAAAATACAGACAAAACACAGCATAATCCATCTGGAACAGTTCTTGTGCACATCCTTTGGCAATGCTGCAATTTTGTTCTGAAGGAATAGTCTGCAAATTTGACACAATTACAGCTGCTAATAATAATATTTATTTGCAGAAAGCAACGTTTGGAAGCAGTTCAAAGTGCTTCTAAAATATCATGATAATGCAAAAGGTTTCTTATTTATGTAGACGCCCATTCTAATTCCACAATGTTCATGTATATGTGTGTTCAAGTTGCCTGTTGACTTTTGATAACCGCATGAGTTTCACAGGATTTTCTTAAGAAAGAAATAAAAGGTGGTCTTGCCAATTCCTTCCTCTTGAAATACAGCCTACAGCACCTGGTATTTCTTTGTGGTCTCCCATCCAGGTACTAAGCAGGGCTGACCCTGCTTAACTACCAAGATCAGACAGAATCTGGTGCCTTCAGGTTATTTAGGCCCAATACTCCATCAACAACTAGTTCAACTGTTTTGTTTCTTTTTCTTCCTCCTTCTTTAGTGCCTTGAATCATCCTTTCACATTGACACTGTGGCAAACTGTGCCTCAGGTCACATTTACCCATCTCACTGTAATGACAGGTATTCTACACAGGTTTTGAAGAAGTGAATTTAACAGCAGTTAATGGCAGTAGAAATTCAAAATTCATCTAAAAGCCACAGATCAGGACTGGGCAACTCTGGCCTCCAAATGTTTTAGCCAAATCACATCTGTCTTGATCAGCATAGCAAACAGTGAGAGATTGTAGTAGCTACTAACTCCTACCACACATTAAGAAATGGTAGGTAATATTTTTAATCCAGTCCATTCCCTTCAGGTATATATCTAAGAAGAATGCATTCTAGTGGGGTAAAAAGGTCATCTCAAGTATGGAGATAATGGCAGCTAGTTCCCTTTTTATTGTTTGCAACATTAAAAGTTGATTACTTTCACATATTTCAAATGCAGCTTTTGCATACCTTGGATTCTGAAGGAAACTGGGTCATTTGATTATGACAATCTTCCTGTGAACATTTTGTGTCTGTTGATATACTGTGAGATGCTCGTCTGACAGCAAGACCTAGAAAGAGATGAATTTAAAGTACACATAATAGCAGTATCAATCTATTTGGCAAATTTCGAGAAAGTCCAGTCATACATCTTCTGTCCATGGAGAGCTTAACACAGTTTTTGCCAATGCAGTCCATGTGGTTTATGGTTTTTTTTTTAACAAACAAAATAATACAGCAGTAGTATAATCACAGTAAGATACACAGCCCCAAACATCAACTTACAAAAGTTTGGTAGAATAAAAATGGTGTCTTAAAGTCCTAGTCTATATTTCTTTACAAAAATGTTCAAGTCCAATCATCTTCCCAACATGAACTATCTCAGAAAGCTGTTGTACATATAAAGTGGGAAGGAGGACAGCTATGTATTTCACTGGAGGTAAAGTGGAACACAAATTTATGAATAAATAATCATTGCTGTTTGCTTTGTTGTTGCCATCATGTTGACTTCAATTTGTGGCAACTGTATGAATGACAGACCTCCAGGATCCCATCATCAATTACCTTCTCAGGTTTTGCAAACTCAAGGCTGTGGCTTCTTTGACTGCATCTATCCATCTGTAATGGGGTCTCCCTCTTTTTCCTACTGCCTTCCACTTTACTAAGTATTATCATCTTTTCCAATGAATCACTGTCTCATGATATATCCAAAATATGACAGTCTCATTCTTGTCAGCTAAGCTTGTTTGCACACATATCTCATGAGGTGGTTGTAGTCCGTGATGTTGCCATAAATCTCTGAATTTAAAAGATGTCCAAACTTTTTTAAAAATCTTTGTTGCAACAGATTCACTTGCCTGCTCATCTTTCATTTATATTTAGACTGTAAATGTGCACTTCAGATTACCAGATGACTATATATGAACAGCTCAACTTATATCATGTTTACCCCAACTGGGGAAGAATTCCTACCATAAACTACAAGTTACTTACAAACTCAAAAGACTGAAAATGTGGAAAAGAGTCATGTGTCAATCACTGTTAACACTGTAATATTAAAACTCCTTGGGGAGCAATTACAATTAAAGATGTTCTACCGTACTTGAGTAGTTACACTATATATTATCGAAGGAAGATGGGACAAAAAGGCTAGTTACCAGAAGGAAGTTTGTCTTCTTGGGATTGCTTTAGCCGCCTCCTCTCTCGTGCTGATAACGGCCGGTCCTGTAAAAGAAGGAATGGTAAAAACCTGTAGCTTTACTGTATGTCATATTTAGCGAGAAGGCACTTTACACAAGGGCACATGACAAAAACTGAAAACTGTTTCCAAGATTCTTAATAGCTCACTACTTTTTTCTTACTGACAGGCTCCAAGGCTAACAATAATATCTAGGGAGAGAATCACCACTACTACCTACCAACTAGAACACAAGTTAGCCAGTCCTATACTAAGTCAATCTACAGAGTTTTGCTAACACAGTATGGTGAAATGGCACCTATCAAGGAACTTCAAAGACCAAATTATTAAATGCTGGAGACATCCAGAAGAAACCTTTAAAACTGCTTCATCAGTACTTCTAGATCTGCTCAAAGCCCTTGCAACCAGAGCATTCTTCTTGTCTGTGTTGTCTTCTCTTGTCTTTGCATTCACATTGGGAGGAGAAGGCAGCCTTCGAGGAACCTGAAAGGGAGAAATCATACTTTGTAAAAAGATTGTTTCTTCTGGTAAAAAGTTATCCTGAAGTTTCCTTTAAGACTAGATGTAAGGATTTCTTAGTTCCTAAACAGCTAATTGAACTCCACAGTGAATACATCACTAGGACCACATTATATATATTCTTTAATTAAAGAATCATCATGTGTTCGCAGTGTAAATCAATCAACTGTTTAAGCAACACCTGTAAAAATACCCCTTTTTCATCTGAAAAAACAATGTATCTAGTTCAACATGTACATTTTTCTAAAACAGAAGATGAAACCAGGTGTCAAATGCCATAAACACAGTTACTGCATATAAAAGAAAAGTGTCAGCATTATTTTTTACATTATCTGAACAGGATTCAAACTGCTCTCTTTTTTTCTGCCATCGCTGGCGTGACAGGGAAGGTTCATGAACTGATCCTTGAGGCTGAAAACAAGGAGTTCTTTCATTTTGAATTTTATCTTTGGCTTTGTCTGGATTTTCACAAGGACCTTCATCCTAGAATAAATACAAATACAACCAGGCTCATAATTATGACCTTTTTATCGTTATCATAGGCAGGACTACACCATGCATCTATGCAGTCAAAGCCTATAAGAAAATCGGGTACAACACAAACCATTTCAAAATGCAGTGTACAAAATCCAAAGATCCTCTCAACTACCTAAAGTGCTCAGGATTTGAACAAAGAATTTCCTGATTTATGGGCCACTAAATAGCTATACTTCTCACCAGTGCACCAGTTCTCCTACTATACAAACTATGGATTTTTAAAATTCAACGTATTAAACCGGCAAAATTTAGTAAAACTTAGCTAAAAAAAATTAACAAAAGCAGCTTTCATATAGCAAGAGAATTTGTTACTTAAAATTTTAAAAAATTAAAAATCAGGCTAAATTAGAGAATATTCCTTCAGCATGCCTATAATAGCTCTTTAATGTTAGCCAAAAATATACATAATTACTGAAGCAAGTAAATAATTTTAGACAGCAATGATACACTGAAGGCCTATTAGAAAACAATTGTTAAAATTACCATCACCAGGAGAAAACTTAAAACACCACAACCATTGAACCTCAATAATATACTTCTATCTGCTTGTAGATTTTCAGGTACAAGTATCTTTCTGGTTTTTCTGCAACATTACCACCATTTCATCTAGGAACTGCAACAGTAAAAATACTCCTCCAGGTATTAAAAAATTAAATCTCTGTAACAAGAACTGTTTCTAGATTTTTGGATGATATTTACCATAGTATGTGAACAAACCCAATGTCATCTGATTTTGTAAACTAAGCAGGGTCAGGCCTGATTAGTCCTTGCATGGGAGACCCTAAGGGAATCTCAAGAATTTCCAGGAAGGAAAGACTTGGAAAGGAATCTTTCCAAGGAAGGACTTGGACAGAATTTTGCCAGAAATCCTGGAGTGTTGCTGCTACTTGACCATACTATACTACATGGGTCAAGGGTCTGATTCAGTACAAAGCAGTTTCCAGTGTTCCTGTCTACGGCAGAACATACAGTCAGCACCACAGCAGTTACAGCTTAATTTTATTCCACTCAAGAGTCCAGGTATGCCATCCTAATCCTCAGAGCCTAGTTCACTAGAAAGATCTGGTATCAAGACAGAGAAGCTCTGCTGGGGGCAGGCGGCTGTGCCACTCCAGCAACTCCATTCTACCTTGAAAAGGTCTATAAACAATACAGCATATAAACAATACAACACATTGTGAAAGGCCTTTTCCCCTGAGCAATCAGTCCCCAAAGGCCCGTTTAAACAAAAGGGTTTTCATCTGCCGCCACAGGAATAGCAGGAAGGACACCAGTTTAGCCTCTTTAGGAACAGGTTTTCAGAGCCTGGGACATTGCTGGGACAGACAGAAGGACCTCCTCAAGAGATCTCAAAACCATAAGCAAATTCACAAGAAAGAATGCAGTCCTCCAGATAACCTGGACTTGAGCTATGGAATATAGGAATGTATAATTTACGTTGGTCTGGAACTGGTACAATGGAAATTAAAGCAAACTGTATCAGCAGATAGGCCATTTCTGCTGCTGTGTTTCTTCCCCAACCCCAATTTTGCTTGCTTTGCCTGTTCTTTTTCTTTTTTCCCTTTCTTTCTAAAGGTAGGCCATTTATTAACGGCCCAAACTTACCTGTACTGCAGTGGTTGGCTAGGGAAGAGAGGCAGCAGATATCTGAAGCTTCCTTGTTCCCTGTGTGTATATGTAAGTGCTTTCAAGCTGCTGGTCAACTTACGGTAAATTTCACAAATTTTTTCAGACAAGAAATACTCAAGAGGTGGTTTTGCCAGTTCCTTCCTCTGAAATATATTGTAGAGCACCTGCTATTCACTGGCTGTCTTCCCTTCAAGTACTAACTGGGGCTGACTTTGCTTAGCTTCCAAGATCAGACAGGATCTGGTGCCTTTAGGATACAGGAAGCCAAAGATTTAATTTCACATGCCTTGCAGAAATATAAAATCTGAACACTTACCGTAATTTCTACAGGAACAAATGGTGCTAGTAGTTTATCAGTAGAATTCAGACTCTGAAAAGAGAGTTTGCTGTGTTTTGAATAAAATTCACCCATCACTCTATTAAGTGTGTTGTAAGCATTAGCAAAACAAAACATTATAGTCAAGTGTCTGGTCCAGCAAAAACACCCTTCAGAACTTACTTGTTCTGCAGTCTGTTCTAACACTGCTTTTGATTCAGCATATTTCACAATACTGCAATACCACGTAAAGAAAAGTACATCTGCAGACCTTCCTTCAGCATGGATCATCAACAATTTTACTCCACTTTCCCCTCACTAAAATGGGCTTGCTATCCAAACTGGGCCCTTCTGAATCTTCAAGTCAAAGTAAAATGTCTCCCCAAATTATATTCCTAGATTCTGCAAAGTGGTCAGAAGCTCCTAGTCCTCCTGTGGTGGGAGCCAAAAATTAAATTATGCTTACCTATTTTTGGCAATATCAAAAATAGTTCTTCATATCCTGGGCAATGTTATATAATTAAGAAAATGTTACATAATTCAGAAATGTTACAATGTTGCATAATTAAGAAAACCATTCAAGCCCAGAGGCTCTCTATATGGCTTAGGATAGGACCCAATATCAACCTTGTGGTGGACTTGAATCCAAATTCTCAAACCTTATTGGTTCTTGTGGGTTTTTCGGGCTTTGAGACCATGTTCTGGTTGTATTTTCTCCAGCCACAGATGCAGGCGAAACGTAAGGAGAAAAGAACCAATGGATTCTGGCCGTGAAAGCCTTCGATTCTATCTCAAACCTTATGTTTCTAAATCGGATGGCTCACTTTTATCATTTTGAAATTAATGCATTTATTTAAAAATTGTCTTGAAATTATTTTATCAATGAGTTATCAGGTATCAATGAAGAGGAGAGTAATTCAATGCTCCGTTTGGAAAAAGAAATCCAAAATCAATGACAGACCATACTTTAGGCCCTAGGGATACTCTCTTGCTGTCTCATGTTTTAGGCGGCATATCAGTACAGCTGCATGGGAAGAGAATCTTGGAAATGAGGATGCTAAGGGACAGAAAACAAAGAAAACCAAAAGGCACAATAGCTTGTTGTGGGTTTTTTGGGCTTTGAGGCTGTGTTCTATTAGTATTTTCTCCTGACGCTTCACCCGCATCTGTGACTAGCATCTGCAGAGGATCTGGTGGCATGGAAGTGAGACAGAGTATATATACTTGTATAGTCCCCGCGTGGGAGGGAGCAGTTTGCATGTGTTACAGTTGGCCTGTGTGATGGCCTATTGTTAAATGGGACATCCCCCAGGGTGTATTGTTAGTCAGGGGATATGCATAACAGTGTGTTAAGTACATTAGCAACCCATTGTATTGTTCCCTGTAGAGGGTTGCACTTAACGCACTGTTATGCATATCCCCTGACTAACAATACACTCTGGGGGATATCCCATTTAATAACAGGCCATCATACAGGCCAACTATAACACATGCAAATTGCTCCCTCCCACCCAGGGACTACACAAGAATATATACTCTGTCTCACTTCCATGCCACCAGATCCTCTGAAGATGCCAGCCACAGATGCAGGTGAAATGTTAGGAGAAAATGTTAATAGAACATGGCCTCAAAGCCGGAAAATCCACAACAATCTATGAATTCTGGCCGTGAAAGCCTTGGCCTTTACATCAAAAGGTACAATGTTTAAGCTCTAAATAATAATGTGTGTGTTATCAAATATTTTGCTCCTTCCATAACCAAACCACTGTGTAGTTAAAGGTCTATGTTATTCTCCTATGTTATTCCTATAGATAGGCTGCTTCTAACTATATCGACCCTGGACTATCTAGAAAATAAAGAAGACCCACCTAGCAATGATAATATATCAAGAATAATATCATTGTAAAAGCAATCTAGGGAGAATTCATGACCACCAAAACATCATTTCATTCTCAGTCTCATCTCCTCCAATCACAGTATTGTGTTGTGCAAGTGATACAGAGCACACTACTTTATTGAGGGCAGAGGAGAAAGGCTATTATCAGCATGATCATGCCAACTGAGACTGCGCAATGTGGCAAGTACATTGTGTACTTTACAGAATGAGCTCAGTGCCACTAAATAGCTGGGTCAGTTCTATTTTCCATAACTCTGCACCTTCAGTTAGATTCCTTGAAACAAAAAAGAAGATATTTACTCGATCATTTATGTTCTGGGCTTCAGAAACAGGCTGCAGAAGCTTCATGGTGTCATCATCATCTGTGGAATCAACCACCATTTTTTTACTATCCACTTTTTCCATTTTCAGGCATGGCTTTCTGACCTTCTGCAACCATTCTTCCTTAGAGAATGGATCAGTTATTGCTGTTTCAGACTCTGCTTTGGTGGCAGGACTTGAATGGCTGCCTTTTTTATCCTCCACTGAATGTTCACTTTTACAGTTCTTCTTTTCCACTGGAATGATAACTATGTCCACTTTGCTCACAGTTGCCATAGATACATCTGTACTGTTCAAACCATTCTTGTTTGCTCTTTCAGGCTCAGGGGCCAGCTTTTCTGAGGAAGAAACTTCAAAGGTTTTATTATTGATTAAACGTTTCTCTTCATTCTGTAATTCAGAAAACATATACACAAGTAGGACTAGTCCACTGATTCCATTTACAACTTTATTTTATATATAAGCACAAGATATCTTATATGTATCAACAAATCGTAGCCAGGCTGGACCCAGATATGTTCTTCTGCATTCAGAAGATGCATTTCATTCAGAGATGAGTGTTTCTTCTTCTTCAGCAGTACCTCTCCTTAGAGCACCACTTTAGAAAATAAAATAAATCCAAGTCTGTTTTGGCGCAAGTTCTTGTGCAAGGGGAATCTACCAGCTACAATATTTCCTCCTGCTAGCATTTTTTCCCCTTTCACTCACTGCTCTTTGCACTGTGCAATCCTAACTCAGATTTCCACTGGTTGTGTGGGATTAGAATGAGACATAACTCATCCATGATACAAATGGATCAGATATGCCTATGCAACTGTACAGCTATACCAGCGGCACCCTATATATCCTTGAAGACCACCCAAGCATGATGTAGCTTCAAGTCAGAACAAAAAAGCAGCAGATAGAAATTTCAGGGGAGTAGTTCCTCAGTCCTTGCTCATTCTTGGACTGGAGAGGAATGGGTTTGCAGGGTCAATGAAAGAGGAGGGTGCTGCTGCCAGGGTGAATGAGGTAGGGGGCACAGTGAAGGAGATGGGGTGAAAAAGGGAGGTGGAAAGCATAGGGTTAGGTGTGTCTTCCTGAGATGTTACTCCTTCTCTGTACTACTGAAGGTCATTCTTGCACACCCTGTGTTTCTGGTAACTTTAGGTGTTGGAATTGCCAGGGAGGGAGACAGACAAATGGCAGTGCTGTGCTGTCTGTGTGAGTCATGTGTGTCTTGTGCCAGCGGGAGAATCTCTCAATACTTTGACAATACTGTAGGAAAATCATGGAGATACTACAGTGACAACACTAGCTACATCCATCTATGTAGGGGATCCAGCCCTGAGTGACTGCTGAGGAGTTAGTGAAATGGTGTATCTATCGTTTTGCCCCCCCTTTTGGTTTTCTGCTCTGGAATCTCTTTTCTCCCACATCAGCCTGAATAAGTACAGGATGTTGTGTGCATTCTAAAGGTGCAGCCATAATGTATCTGTGATTTGGAATATGGTTGCTCTGCGCTGTTTATATTTTTGTTTTATTATCACCAATTCATTACAGCACCAGATATTCATACTGAGAATCATCAAGAACCTGGTTAAACACATTATACTCTCAGATGCATTGCAAAAATTTTTTAGTCTGTTGTCTACCAATTGTTGTGGATCAAAAACCATTAGTGTTGATACCCACTTTGGAGAGCTGTTTTGCGGTGGCTTCAGATGATGAAACTATTAGTATTCAAGCTCATGCTTAACATACAGTTTTAGAGAACAGAAATATACATTACCACAGTGAAAAGAGACAGAAGACAGCATGGTCAATTAACTGTGTTCCTTCTCTTTAATTAGAAACAGGAACTACACTCATTTTTTATGTCAACAAAATTGATTATGGCCTCTTTAGTAGTTACAAATATTCTGACTACAAAGCTAAAATATAAATTACCTCTTCAGCTTTCCTAGAATGTTCACTGGGAAGCTTCTCAGCTATTACATTTCCATTTTGCACTTCACCTTTCACTGAGGAATTCTGGGGATTATGTTGAGACACTTTCTTTTGATTTTTTGATGTTTTCCTTCAGGATGAAAGCAAGACAGTACAAACATTAAGGTATTTTAAGGATTAATAGATTTGGGGAAGTATTTTTTTTAATCAAAATAAGATTATCTTAGCTCTTTAGGTAAATAGGCTTGCAGTCTATTCTGAAAGCACGGCACATACACAAACGCTGCGTAAGCTATGTCACTTGTCTTATGCCACAATATTAAGTGCAAGAAGATAGGCTTTATGTAGCCACTTCCAAGAAAAAAAGACTGGCCTGTCTGGGTCAAAAGCTGATCTATGCTGAATATCCTAACAGAGGCTGACTATATGGCATGTATAACTTACCCACATCTCTGTCTCTCAACCATTTGAAAAATCTGAGGGCTCTGCAGAAGGAAAGAGTACATGGACCTGTCTAGGGGCCCTTTGAAGAAAGGAGTATCTCAGGCTTGACTACAGCTTTGTTCTCACTGGTTAGGGAATACTGGGAATCTACTGACCGAAGATGTACTGCAAGTTACAGACAGATTTAGTAATTTAGTAATTAATCCAGTTAAAAAACAAATTCTATGGCAATAATAAATAAATAGCACAAGTGCACAGACAAAGACTTACAGCAGAAAAAGGTTTCTGTAAATTATCAAGAGCCAATGAAGAACAGAAGTGCTGGACTAGGACTGCTGGTAAAGGTGCTATGTAGCTGCTAAAAAAGCTTGGCTTCTCTTTTTCAGGACCTAACTAACTAACACACACACAACTAGGAAATGCTGAGAGATTCTGTCTGAATTGATCCAGTTTAATTAAAGGAGAAAATGATGAAATCACCGTCATGAATAACTGCATGTTACAATGACTGATGAAATTCCAGAAATTAAAACAGTCATTCCAATATAACTACCGTCATCATTGTGCAAATTATTATTGTTCATTTAAATGTGTCTTACGCCTTTGTAGCTTCCAAAAACAGGGAAATTTGGTGCTTGATGTATGGTTGCCTGAGAATGCTTCTCACACTTGGTCTCTCCTCTGGCTTTTTATTAAGCATAGTTCTTATCAGTTCTTTCAACTGAATACTGTAGTCTTTCGGCATTGGGGGCAGCTGTTAAAAATAAAAATGGACACTGTGTGCTCAAATATACATATCTGAAAGCCCTGAGTTTGCCTTTCTGAAGAAACTGTTTCTTCAGAGAGGATGGTCATATTCAGACCAGCTCAAAAGCACTGCTAGAACTTTCCAATTCAGTACAGCAAATGCCTGACTGTGGGACCGTGAACAGACTAGAATTGGGAGATCCAGATTTATTTATTTATTTATTATATTTAATTTGTATGATGCCTTTTCTCCTAGTCCTAAGGCGGCTTTCAAGAATAAATTGAAAACATTAAAAACTATTAAACACATTAAAAATATACAAAATTATACAAATAAGTCCTCACTTGCCTCATGTGGCCTATATCACATTTGTGATCCCAAGAATTCAGTCTTTATTGACCTGGTGCTTTCTTATGAGTAGTTATACTCTCTTCAAGTGCAGTTACTACTGTATCTGCCTTAACTACAAGTTTAAGAACCTTTGTACTGCATTCCTGAGAACTTTCTAGCCCTGCATAGGCATTCTAATGGCACTGAGGATGGAATCATGACTGCACCATCTGGCCTGCTCCATCAGCTCCCCCAAAACCACATGTTGAAAAACATGTAATGTCACAGGCATAAGAGAGTGAACTGTGCAATGTGAACACTGAAGAATTAAACTAGACAGACCATGTTGTATACATTGGACTCAGCAACATCAAGGACACCATGCAAGCATGCCATTCAGTTTGTATATGACAGATGCACAAAGGCAGCAGACCAGCTGATACAGCCATGAGCAATTCCCCTCATCCAATACAGAGTTATTAGATGGCACATCATTTCCATACAGGGCTATTCTTTATCACCTTCAATGACACAGATTACTTGAACCATGTTGTTTCCTGAAACAGGGTCATGTTCTGTTATAGTAACACTGATCATGTTTAATTCTGAGAAATGAACAATACATTTAACAATCTCCCAAAATAATCTAGGTCAAACCTTTGGCCTTCCAGATGTTTTAAACTTCTACTCCTAGAAAGTGGTAAAGAATCTTTACCAGTGGTAAAGAATCACAGACTCGTAATCCCAATAGCTGAAGGACCAAAGAAAGATTCTCCAAATCTACTGTAGGTTATTCCATGTGTCAATGTTAACACAATTCAATACACAATAACATAGGCCAGATATGGTGTTTTATTTTCAAGGTTCATCAAATTCCAGACCTGACAACATCTTCCTGTATGACTACTCTCTAATCGGAAGAATTATTGGTGATTTATAGCTTTGATTAGTATGGCAAACCAAACAATAGTAACTCTTCACAACTGCTAGGAAATTTGGCATCATATGAGAGGGAGAGACCTTGAATAAACCAGATTTAGAAACTGCTGTCCATGGAAAAACCAAAGTAGAGATGCATATCTCAAAACTGTGGCTGAGAATTAAATTCTACCAGTGCACTAATATCTCTGGTATATCCTTAGATAACAAAATATTTATTCTACATAAAACAGAGAAGAAGAGAAGGTTGTGGTTGCACATGTGAAACTCAACACGTGCATTCAGTACCTAAGGTGCTTGGATTAGAATCCACAGCTTGCCTAGCAAAAACTATACAGAAAATTTACCTTCCCTTCAATAATTCGGTAAACTAAGGAATTCATGTCTTTAGCATTGAAAGCGTGCTTCAACGTGGCCATTTCATAGGCACAGCAGCCCAAAGCCCAAACATCAGACTGTAAAAACAAAAGCAAAGCAAACATTTTAAAAATATGCTCCAAAAGCCCTCAGATAAGACAGAGCAGCTTCTGCAGTTAACACTACATGATTCCACCCCTTGGAAGTTCTCCCAAGTGTGTCAATACCTCCCTTTTGTTAATGGCTGGTGGTATTTTGGCTACATACAGACAGACACTTTGAGACTGGATCTGCCAGTAGTATATAGGGCATACTCTACCTTATAATTGTAAGGCTTGTTAGAGAACAACTCAGGGCTCATATAATATGGAGTGCCGATAAGAGTACTAGCCATGTCATATTGATTTTCCAGTACTCTGGCTATTCCCAGATCTCCCACTTTGATGATATTTGAACGTGTCAGGAAAACATTCTGAGTTTTGAGATCTCTGTGCAGAATATGCCTTTCATGCAAATACTGAAAGAAAAAGATAATAACATTTGCAAATCTCTGTCTCGAGCAATTACTGGTTGCACAAAATGAGATTTTTCTCATTTAATTAGAAGGGACAATGATCAAATCATCATCATGACCAACTGCACGTTACCCAAACTGATGAAACTCTACAAAGTAAAACAGTCATTCTAATGACTGCATTCAACACTGCACATTATTATCGCTCATTTAAATGTTCCTTTGAGAGAAGAATGGAACACATTAAATGAATCTGTCTAAATGGATCAGAACAACTTAAAGGTATTGGACAGACTTCACCAAAATTTGTTCCCCTGTACCACAGTTCAAGAGGACAGACTGTACCCATTATCTGAATCATTGATAAGAAGCATGTGGACAATCATACATTTCTCTGCTAGATGACAAGAGAAGGATAAAACACCAAAACCACTAAGATTACAGTCTAAAACAGATTCCATTCCATAGTTCTATGAATTTATTTTAATTCAAAGTGACTGACTCTTTTAAAGTAGAAGATGCAAAGTATGCTACCTGCAATGCCATAGCAATCTGAACAAACCATTCCACCACCTGACTTTCTGGCAAAAGTTGTCCCTTCTGTTCTTTCAGCTTGTGGTACAGGTCTCCTCCTTCACAGAAGCCCATGACAATGTATAGGAAACCATCTTCCCCTTCCCAGGACTCTCTGTAAGTGACTATATTGGGATGCTTCAGCTGAGACAGCAACTGGGCCTCTTGTTCTGCTGCTTTCCTCTCACGGCTGGATGCATGTTTAAGATTCAACCTTTTGATAACATACTGAAAGATATTGGGAAAAAAGTTCTGTAATTTTTTAAAGAAATCAAAGGTGCTAAATGTCAATATTCACGAAATCTAACAATGAGGACACATGTTTATTCTGTGGTAGCACAATTAATTACAGTGAAACGTTTGTCCTCATGCCGGCCTCCCTCTACAGAATTTTAGATACATGTCATGTCATGGGCAACACAACTTAAGCTAGTTGTGACTAATGTCTGTCCATCTGATTTCCACATAACTCACACTATAACCCACAGTACAATCCTATACATACTTATACAAGAATAAATCATACTGAATTCAGTGGGGCTTAGCTCCAGGGAAACACGTACTGGATTTCAGCCTTAAACACAGCTAACTTAATCTAGATTAAGAATTAAGATGTTATACTTCTATTGCACACATTGGTCCACAAATTATACTTGCATTGGTCTCAAGCCACCTAGGCCGATACTTGTGGCAGATTAAGAAAAAAAATGTCAACAAGAAAAGGAGATCAGAACAAAGAAATCCACCTCCTGAACACAAAGCAGAAGCACAAGCTGAAGCACAAAGCATAGGAGGAGATATGGAAGATGCCAGAAGTCCATCATAAAAAGAGGTGACAGGTACTAGTATTTTGGGCCGCATCCATGACCTTAATGAGAACATCTAGCTAATGCCATGTGATATCCAGAAATGTAAAAATGAAGTAGATATTTTTAACTGAACCAGAAAACGTGCAGTTAATATGTGGAGTGTGGGAACTATCTCATCACTCATTTTACAAACATTATACATAGTATTAATTCATAAGTTATAAGTTATAAATTATTATATTATTATAAATTATTTTGTAAAATAATTTAAAACTAATAAATAAACTTTGAATCGCTGTACTAACCCTGCAACACAAAGGTACAGGCAAAAATGTATCACTTTTGCTTTTTGGGAGTTTTTTCTTCCCCTTGTTATCAACTCTACATACAAAAATGTAGTCCCAAAACGCGAAATCCACTGTTATTAGATTTATTGGAGTAACCACAACTTTTATGTCTCCAGAACTCTGAATCTAAAGGTAGGCGTCACAGAAAAAGCAGGGAAAGGGAGGGGGCAAACAAAACTGAGGAGAAACCTTATTCAGGGCAACTCCATCCCTATCAAAGCGAGAAACTGCATGGATTAATGGAAGAATCAAAGTTATCGAACAGCAGAGCAGGGCCAGCGTCGATTCTTAAATCCAAACAGGAGGGAGCGCAAAGGAATCGCCTCTCTTGTTTCCACAAGAAAATAACGACTTCTTCGCAAGCGATGCCGCCACAGCTTCACAGTCCAGGGACTGAAGAGCCCCGAGGCCAAGCCTGCTGCCCGCACACGGACACCCGCGGGGAGAAAAGCTAGAAATACACACGGCCGCTCGCACCAGGGGGCTGGGGAGAGGGCCGCGTCCCTTCCCGCCGTACCCCGACAGGGAGAGGCAGAAAGAGAGCCGCCTCGCTACCTGTTTGTTGTCACGGCGGTGCCGCACTAGGCTCACTTCCCCGTAGCTGCCCTTCCCCACGGCCCGCACGAAGGCGTACTCGCCCAGGGGCATCTCCAGCCCGGGCCCCGAGCTCCAGCCGCCCGCTAGGAGTTGGCGGGGGGGCTACCGCAGCCCCCCGACTGCCAGCCGTAAGGACGCCGCTCTCGACTGCATAGAGATCGGCGAAGCCTCCGGGTGCGATAGAGAGCACCGCCTCCAGGATATATTTTTAAAAATTCGAAGTCGTATTGTCTATGGTCCTCCGTAGGGTCTCTCGGGCAACCATCTTGGATACGGGCACATTTTTTTCCCCCACGTCGGAAAGGCTACCTGGCCTATGGCAGCCATTTTAGTTACGGGCATTCTCGCTAGTGCGCGGAGATAGAGCCGCCGCTCAGCGGGGTTGGCCCGCCGTTGTGGTCGGCGTTGTTCTTGCGCTGCTGGGTGGCGTTTTCGATGAGGTCGCCGTCTTTCACACCATCCCAGTTCAGTCGGCGGACAATTCTTGTTTTGCCCTCAAAGACGGAAATCTAATGCCATATTTTAAAAAAGACAGGGAAGTCGTGATGCCACTCCCGTACTTGTGATCATGCTATGGCCCTTTCCACACTAGCCTGTTACAGTGCTGTTATTCCACTTGCAACATCCTAGGGAATCCTGGGGTTTGCAATTTCGAAACTGCAAACCCCAGGATTCCATAGGATGTTGCAAGTGGAATAACAGCACTATAACAGGCTAGTGCAGAAATGGCCACCAGACTGTTATGAGTGCTATTATTCCACTTTCAACATCCTATGGAATCCTGGGGTTTGCAATTTAGGGACGGGCCTCCCTAAACTACAAACCCCAGGATTCCATTGGATGTTGAAAGTGGAACAAAAGCGCTATAAAAGTCTAGTGTGGGAATGGCCATCGTACATCTCTCACTTTCCGAACCTAACCCTTTACAGCTGGGAAGTAAAACCCCTTGAGTTGATTTAACTCTGCTTCTTCAAACACACTGAAATAAAGCCACAGAGATTTAAGCACAGTTACGTAGCTGTTGGAGTAGGACAGGATGTAATAGGATACAAAAAGATGCAAGAAATTATGAGGCTGGCCATAAATTTTCAGAGTTGTCAAAGATGATAAGTCTGCCAAGTGACAAGTTGGTTCGTCCTGAAAGTTAGTGTGAAAGCAATAAAGTCCTATTTAGAAAGTCTGTTGCCTTGGAAAATGAAAATTTTCCGAGGTGAATTCTTTTATTACAGGTATAACGGGGACAAATACCTGTGTATAAACACCTCTAACGTGCCAAGAAACCATTGTCTCTGTTCACATTGTGATCATAGCAGCGTAAGAGTTGGAGGGGCTCCCGTGGGCCACGAGGGCCAAGACCCTGCTCAGTGTAGGATGTCCAGCCAGAGCAGACCTTTCCAGACTTTTCATGTTGGTGACACACTTTTTAGACATGCATCATTTTGCGACACAATAATTTCAGTTTTACTAGCAAACCGGAGGTTAAACTAACCCCTTATAAGAGATACAGACACATACATAAATTGTAATGAGAAAATGTATGGGGACGCAACATATCTCATGAAAATTTTTCTTATATTTTTAAAAATATATGATTTATAAATAATACATTTCCAAGATTGTAGGCGACACACTAATGTGTCGCGGCACACCATTTGGAAAGCCCTGAGCTAGAGCATCTCCTGCAGGTAGCTGTTCAGCCTCTTTTTGAGGACGTCCAAAGAAGGAGACCTCGCCGCCTCTCTAGGCAATTGATTCCGTGGCTGAAACGCTCTCACTTTCAAGAAGTTCCTTCTAATATTCAGTTGAAATCTACCGTCCTGTAACTTTCAACCATTAGATCTAGTTCTACCCTCTGAAGAAATGCAAGCCTGCACCCTCCTCTTTGTGGCAGCCCTTTAAGTATTTAAAGAGCAAAATCACGCAACTTTCTCTTCACCAAGTTTAATGTGTCAGTTCCATCAACCTCCCCTCATACGTTTTGTTCTCCATATCCTTTTTTCCTTGTTGCCCTTCTCTGTTACCCTTCCAACTTGCTCATACCTTTTTTTAAAAGGAATAAAGTAGAATTTGTTTCATTGTTATTAACTGCCATCAAACCGACTTTGATTTATAGAGAGTTGGTGAATGAAAGATCTCCAAGTTACCCTGTTACTAACAGCCCCGGTCAGGCCTTGCGGATTCAGGACTCTGGCTTTCCCAAGTCTACCCATCTGCAATGAGGTCTTCCTCTTTTCCTACTGCCTTCGACCTTATCAAGCATTATTGCCTTTCCTAGTGAGCCATGACTTCTCATGAGATGTCCAAAGAACAACAGTCTCAGTTTAGTCATCCTGGCTTCTAGGGAGAGTTCAGGCTTGATTTGGTCTAGTACCCATTAATTTGCCATTTTAGCAGCCCGTGGTATCCGGAAAACTCTTCTTCAGCAAGACATTACAAATGAATTGACTTTTTTCCCCCTATTAGCTTTCTTCATTTATTAGCATATACTAATTCAGTGGTTTCTTTTCTCCATTTTCCTTTGTTGCGATTGCGGCTGCTTCCATGTTGTTCTATAAAAGTTACTTGTCGTCAAAGACCAAATGGTCAGGCAGGTCAAAATGTTTTGTGGTTTGTTTGGGGATATAATGTCAGATCTGTGTCCATTCCTTCTCTTGCTTAGAGGTGTTCCTGTTTGTCCAGTGAAGTGTGGAGGGGCATTGCTGCCGCCAGAGTAGTTGTGTGGAAAGTTTTGGGTTATAACGGCATCTTGGCCCTGATTTTTAACTATGCCATGTATCCTGTTGTAGGGGCATAATAATTAGGAAATGATTAATCAATAGCTGAATAGCAGTCACGCTGAATTAGGAAAAAGAGCTGTGTGGCCGGGGAAAACAAGAAGAATGCTTATGCTTGCAGCTGGATGCAGATAACAGGAAAATCAGGAAAATCAGAACTTAGAATGACAGGAAGCCAGGTAGAGCAACAGGAGATAGTAAAAGAGATAACTAACTGCGTAGGCTGGACAGGTGTGAAAGAGAGGTAGACTTTGCGGGTTTGAGCGTCCGGAGTAGGACAAACTAAGCCAAGGGAGTGACCACAAGAGATGAACTTTGGTGACCGAGAGCCTCATAAAGCTTCATTTTAATATTAAAAATCACACCCCTAGGGAGGGGTCTCGTATTAAAATTTGGGACTGCCTCTAGGGGCATGCGTAGTGCTTGTATGCTGACATAATAAGGTATTTATGACATAGTTCCTATACTCATGTATTTGGATTAGCCAATAATTAGCATTTCTTGCTTCTGTAATGGATGCTTAGCAGGGTATAAAGCTACCTGTGCGTAGCCATTTTCTTTGGAGTAGTATATTTTTAGTGCCTGATGCACAACTGCTCCCCTCTTGTACAAGGGAAAATCATTTAATAAATTCTTTACATTTTTTTTGCTTCTAAAAACCCTGGTGTGATTTTGAATTAATGCGGTAACACTGTTGTATGGGAGTAGTTACGGTATTTAAAGATTGGGAGGCTGTTTGTGGCCAAGTGAAGCTTGCCACCCAAAACCTGTGAGAGGGCAGTGTTATTCTCCAAAATAAGGTGTAACTTGCTGATGTGTTTAGGTAGTCTAAATTTGAAGCTGTAGATGACCAGGATTACTATCTGTCGGCGGTGCTGCTATATTCCCCCTTTCTTTTTATACTCGTAGTATGATATCATGATTAATGTATAAGACAAATAGAATTGGACATTTTCCTGTAGAAGACAAGTATCACTTATGAGACCACTAGAGGCCCTCGGGACTCTTAGAATCAATGCAACAACTCATGATCACTAGAGCAAAAACTACAGTACTGTTATAAAGTGCAGGTAGAAAAAAAAATCCAGTTTTAAGAGTACCATATGCCTGTCGTCACAACCAAATATTTTGCAAGCTATTTGACAAGAATCATCCCCTGAACCTGGGCTTGCTGATATTTGTTCATGTAAACACATTAACAAATGTTTAAGACCATTTCCGCACTAGACTGTTATAGCGCTACTATTCCACTTTCAACGTCCTATGGAATCCTGCGGTTTGCAGTTTAGGGAGGGGCCAGCTGGCCCCTCCCTAAACTGCAAACCGCAGGATTCCATAGGACTTTGAAAGTGGAATAATAGCGCTATAACAGTCTAGTGTGGAAATGGCCTTAGTCTTTAGCATTGTTTAAATGTTGTTTAATGAGAGCTCCCTAGATAACATTAGTTTACGTGTGGCATTGTTGCTGTATGCCTTCAAGTTATTCCTGGCTTATGGTGACTGTAAGGCAAAGCTATTGCTCGTTTTTCTAGGGCTGAGAGTGTATTTTTGGGAGTACCCTTTCTACACATTGGCAATTCCTTTATTTCCCTCCTCTTTCTCTGGTGTGTACGCAGGTGGATTTGGGGCAAACCTTGACATACACCCCTTTGGTGAATTTCCATCCTTTCCTTTTCTCCTCTTAGCAACTCCTCACACTCAGTGCTTATATCAAAATACAGCCCCCTCTTGAAATCTGAATCCAGCTCCCTGTAGAATTCCAGGGCCTTACAATGACAGGCTAGACCTTAAAACGCTCTCAGTTTTGGGAGTTTGCTCATTTGAGTTAATATTTGGCCATTCTGTGCTGTATTAGCTGTTTATTTCTGTCACCTGTTTACTGTTTGCCATTTACAGAGCTCTAAATATTTGCTATTTCCCTATTGAACCATTGTATGTATGTATGTATATATGTGTGTGTATGTCTTTATTCTTGTTTGTTCATGTAATTCTGTGTGGATACAGATTATCTGGCTGATCTGTAAAGATGCTCTGTTCCCAAGGATGCTCTATTTCCAAAAGATCCTTTTCAGGCATATACACTCAGAATGAGTTTATACATGTCCTCAGATAGTGTATCTATTAACAGCTTGCCATAGCACTCCTGCTATATCTATCATAATATTTAAATGTACTGAGAATGTCCCAATGGGAATCCTGTAGAATGGTAGCAAATATATTTTAAAAATGCAGAATCACCACTCTTAAGGTGCTATTGTTTTTAGGAAGAGGAAAGTGAGATCTCAGATACAGGAATGCCAAAGAGTAGGAATCCCAGTAAGAAAAAAAGAACATCAGTTACAACCATACATCATTGTATTTTTTGTATATTTATTAAAAATATATTGAAATATGTTTGAAGATGTGTTAAAATATTTAAGACACAAATAAAAATATAAAGTGATCTGAATGCTGATGAACAGATTTATCCACAGATGAAGTTCTTACTGTCACAATATTATCTGAGTGCTTTTTTGATAATTGTACAACAAGCCTATGGGAAAACTAGGAAGCTGTTGGTGTAAACATAAAAAAATGCTAAGGAATCAAAGAACATTTGTAGGATAAATGGGATGGGATACCATCATTATTCATCATCATCATCTTTATTTGTATCTTCTTTTTGCTCAACATTGAGCTTCAAAGCGGTTTACATATTAAAACAATGCAATTTAAAAATGTAAGTACTAAATATTAAAACAGATTAATATATAGACAATTAAAACAGCTAAAAAGAGATTTTAAAAAACAATGAAAATTAAAACAGGATTAATATCTAGAATAAATATTACACAAGATATACATACGTACCTACACTGTTTTTAAGTAACTTCTAGCACTGTCTTGGCAGATAGATAGTCCTAAAGAAAACCATGTCCAGAATTTGCAGACATGTCAGGATTAAATCAAGAAATGTCACCATCACTTAGACATATATAGTTTGGACTGGTACGCTGATTCCCAAAAGTGAGTAACTATCAAGATTCTGATTTATATGGGGGACCAAAGAGAAGGCTCCACACTATAGATCCTTTACCCTTCAATTTGTGCAGGATTGTAAACAAGGGGAAAAATTGCTTGCCATTGCAGCTCTGATCTACCTCACATGACTTTAATCATGTCATGAAGATACCTAAATAGTTCTAAAATGAAGTGGCAGCAGCTGTATTAAAATAACCATTCCTATAATCATTAACCAAGAAGAGCAAAAATAGTTTTTCAGTTTTTCAGAAATCCGTCAAAGAGAAAACCCAGTTACAACAACACATTGTCATATTTTAGTTTTAAATGTTAGTGATCAGTGATATGAATACTGAAAAAGACAGATTCCTCTGTAAATTTTTTACACTGAGTCTATGCCATGACAGAAACTTATCTTTAGTGACTCACACTAAACTCCCTGAAGAGGTTGAGGAGTATTGCATGTACAGATGAAGCAATGAAGAAAAGAGAAGGATAAATTAAGAAAGGTCTTTTAGGTCAAATCAGAACTTTGAAAAGAAAGTAAGATAACAAGATTCTCTGACTAAGTTCTGGATTCTGGAGGATATGAAAGAGAGTGATACCAGGTAAGCCTAACATACTAGGCTTTGCTAATTTGGGGGTAAGAACGAGCTAGGTAAAGCAATATTTCAGCAAGAAACTTCTCTTAGAGCTCAAAGACAGAAGATTCAGTCAGATCCTTCCCCCAGAATGGAATTAGCTTTCACACCTGGGGTCTTTTGTGTAGTTTTGGGTTGAGGAATCAGGGAAATCCTCTTTGAATCAGGAAGGTCCACTGAGACGAAAGAACCAACATCCTAATTATATGGCCATATGGCTTTTCTGAGAAACAATACTAGATATTTAATTTAACAAAAAAGACAGCAATGCCTAAGACAAATGTGAATTTAAGAATCTTAGGACGGAGTACTGCAGTGATTTCCATATTAGCATCACTGTTGCCTAGATGCAAGATGTCCAGGTAAAGCCCTCGTCCTGGGAATTATGCACAATATCTGTTTGATTGTGCCTCACATCCACATTAAATAACTGCTGTGACATTTTTGTCATTTTCCTGGAGGCTGACTAGAGTGCAGAAAGAATACATAAAGAGATTTCCATTCAGCCTCTGGTTTAGCCCTTCTTTGTCTTGGGCCAAACAAGATTCTAGTTTGACTACCATTTTCCAGGTAGTGTGTGCGCATGCACAGTCAGAATTCATTGCTGGGATGTTGTACAAATAAAGGCAATTTGACAGTTTGCCCAGACTCCTTTGTTTGTGGGAACTCCTTTTCTAAAGCATACAGAGGGCTTTCATGAATAGAAGAGTTTCCTGTTCGGAACTATAATCTATAACTCATAGAAGCTGTAACCAAAGGAAATATAATGTTTTGTGAGTGGTAGGGCTTGCCAAATCCTTCCCCTCACCATTCTTGTAATTTTATTTGTATGGAGAAACAGAATACCCAGAATCTTAATACAGTTTTAGGAGTCAACACACCTTGCAAAACAGTCAATCAGTCCCACAACTTTTATGGTTATATAACACGAGGAATATAGAGCCAGTGTAGTATAGTGGTTTGAGCACTGAGTGATGTTGGGAATGTCACACACACTTAGCCCCAGAAAACCCCATGATAGCTTCACCTTAGGGAAGCCCTAAGCTGGAAACATCTTGAAGGCACAGAACAACAACAACAACAACAACAACAACAACAACACAATACTAGGTATGGGCAAATCTGCCAAACAAATTCTCAAGGTTCTCCAGTTGCCATCTCACAGTTCGTTCTGATTCAGTCATGTATCAGATTTTTTCCTTGTATTTCCCTGTGGTTTTTTTTTTCCTCCAAAACATGCATTTTTTGTATGTATTTTTCAGATGAACAGATTTTTGTATGCATTCTTCCACTGATGTGCACTTTTTTCCTGGATGGATGCCCTAGTCCATATGCATTTTTGAAGTGAACACATTTTTAAATGACATATTTTGCACAAATTGCATTACAAACTCAAAATGATAATATTTTGAATTAGCAAACTGCATTCAGGTCTTTTTTTGGGTCCACGTATAAAAAAGCAAGCCCACTGAATTTATAACCCAACTGTATGTGATAGTGACAGTTCCTTGATTTAATATTACCACAGGGGTAACACATGCATGCATTTGGTCCAGGCTCGGGATCAAAGACAGAGATGTCAAATGAACAACAAAACTGTGTTACTACACATGAATTGAAAGAATGTTTGAAAACTATAGGCTACCGCATGCCAGATTAAAAGTAATGATTAGGTCTTCTGACCTTGAACTCTTATGGCTTTCCCAGTAATATTTCGTAAATGTTTTCCTCTAAAGCCATATCTCTCTAAAGGCAAATATTTGATGTTACCCTCATTTTCCTATGCCAGTTCTGTGTTAAATATCTAGTCACTGATTGACAGCTAGCAAAATGTTATTGCAAATATAGATCCCTCTACACTGACTTATTCATTTTCTTTCAACATGGGAAGGCATCTGCCATTTTACATTTGCTTGGCACTCATTCCTGCTCTTGTAACTTCAGATTTTTTAATAGAACAACTCAGGAACATCAAGGTATGTGGCTAAACTTCATAAAATAGCTTTCTATTTTTCAGAACAATTATTCTTTCTGGAATTAGCATCTGCCACAGATGCACAGCAGTCTGATCTTTCAATGACATGTCAAGCACTGTGATGCTTGGTCCCATGTACTTACTTGGAAGTAAGTTTAGTCAGACATTATCTTAAAAATACCAAGAAAGGAATAACCAGTACTATAGATTACTTTCTTGGATTACTACATGATCCATCTGCATGGCGTTTTATTTAAAGGGGGGATTGCTGAATGTAGTCCAAAAGAGGTATGAAAAGGTAGAAATACTCATAACAAAAAATATTTAATTTAATAATAAGAGGGCGATGCAAACGCTTCCCTTCGCACCCAGCTGGCTCCCTACAGAAGGGAGTGCGAATGACATGTGCCTTCCTTTCGCAGTGCATTCAGCCTCTTTCCCATGCTGTGCTAATGAAGTTACCCAAACAGATTTCTACTCACACAGTGGGCCTTATTTTTCATCTCTCCTTAGCACCCCAATTTCATTTTCTAACTCAGATCTATAAAAATTCAATTGGATAGTAATTTCCAAGTAGTTCTTCAATTTTGAATGGCGCTCCACACAAAACTGTAATGAGCAATTTCCTATCTAAAGTTACGATAGTACAAGGGAGCCTCATATCCAAGGCACACAGATACAAAATCAATCTAGAACTTCTCTCCCTATGAAGTATCTAAGAACTAGAGAAGTTGTATCAGTTGGGTTGTAGGGGATTTGTGTTTTTCTGGAAAGCATTTTCTTGGCATATCTCAGAAATGGGTTTGGTTCTCTTGTGCAGGTTGGAATAAGGGATTTTTTTTTTCTCTCGCAGCAGCTGTGATCCTGATTATCTGTCATATAATAGCTCACCTTGGCCATTTCCACACCATACTGATTCCCATCGATGTCCCATCACAATTCCGACAGCACCTTTGTTGGGATAAGAGGGCAATGCAAACGCTTCCCTTCGCACCCAGCTGGCTCCCTACAAAAGGGAGTGCGAATGACATGTGCCTTCCTTTCGCAGTGCATTCAGCCTCTTTCCCATGCTGTGCTAATGAAGGAAACACCTACATCGGGCTTCTACCCCCTCCCTGTGTCTACTGGTGACCTGAGTGTGGCACAATTGGAGGCGCTTAACGGATTTATTCCATTAAGTGAATATCCCACAATTGTGAGAGGTGGGGATGGATTGGCAACGGGACCGTGATCACGTCATGCAAAAGCACGACTCATGGACCGCTGCCATCTCGTCCCCATAGCGGGATGGCGACTCCATGCAGAAATGACCCTTTATTACATCCAAAGTTACACAAACAGATTTCTACTCACACAGTGGGCCTTATTTTTCATCTCTCCTTAGCACCCCAAGTCTGCTTCCTGGACCCTGCAGAGAACATGTGGGGAGCTGCAAGGGTGATAGGGGATCCATTTTGCCAACAGTAGCTGTTCTGCTAGTGGGCAGACACTACTGGATACAGTCTTTTATTCTGGGCTTTTAAAGATGCTGTTTAAATTCATTCCATATTCTATCATCATCCAAGGCGTAATAATTTCCTGCTCCTACAATCCATTTTTGGCCCACAGTAATGTCTGGATTAATCTACTGTGGTTGCTGGTTCAGCGACATGGAGAACTGAACATTTTTGAGCCCTATTCTCAGTTTTTATCTGATAGGAAGTGGTAGTTTCAGTGAAGCCACCACTGAGAATGGAATAAAGATGTATATTGATAGGCAGATGTTGTGTACCATATGGTATACAATAGACAGACTCCCTGTTCTTATGTGCTTAACACTTTTACTGTTCCTTTTTGTTGCAGAAGCGAAATACCATTGATGGGGTGAGTAGCTTTCTTATTTTATTTAGAACACTGTACTTCTTCAGAAAGATGTAAACATGTCCAGAAATCTTGAAGCTCTGGAAAAAATCATTTCCCCCATTTTTTTTCTGAAAAAAATTGAATTGTTTTGAAAAAAAAATACAGAATGACAATCACTGTGTTAATATACAGGTTGGAAATCGTTTTGCTACTTTAGGAACATAAAATGTATTATATATTTAGGTGATTAAAAAGCAAACCAACAGCACCTTTCCCATGTTTGTTCTGCAGTTAATCACTGAAGATAAATATATATATTTTGAAGCAATTAACAAACAGCACTGAAAAATATTTATCAAGAGCAGAAGATGGAGGAAACTGAAATCTTTTACTCTTGGCATATATTCTGTTTGTTAATCACTTCAGTATCTCTCTCTCTCTCTCTCTCTCTCTATCTGATCCAATTATGCAATATTTTTGGCAAAAAATTAAATTTTGTGTATTAAAAGTACAGTTCGATCAGATAACAATTACAAACTGAATTCCTTTCTTAAAATTTTTATTATTTCTTACAAATGGAGTTAAAGACCCTGCACTGTAAGGAACCTCTTTCGTTTTGCTACTTTATTAGATGCAGGGGGGGGAAACAAGAAAAATTAAGAAACTGTCAACGTTAGTAAAATAAAGAAAAGTATTTTGTCTCCCTAGTCTTCCATGGTGTGAAGTAGACTGAGAACTGAAAACAATGTCTTTACACATATTTTTAGAAATAATTTTGTGGGAGTAAATATGTGAAGGGAGCCAGCGTAGTGTAGTGTTTTGAGCACTGGACTATGAACCTGAAGACCAGAGTTCGATTCCTTGCTTGGCCACAGAAACCTACTGGGTAACCTTGGGTGTGTCACATACTCTTAGCGCTCAGAAAACTCTGTGATAGATTTCCCTTAGGGTCACCATAGGTCAGAATTGTCTTGAAGGCACACAGCAAGAACAACAAATATGTGAACACTTTGTCTTAAATTATTTGTAATTCTAAAAGTAAACATTCCAAAATCAAATTTTCCCTTTTTTTAATTTATAATTTTTTTCCAATTCTTTAGAAACAATTGCTCCCTCCCTAAAAATGTTTCTTTCTCTCCCCCCATACCTTCATATCTGAGTTTCTTCGCCATTTATTTTTTGGGCTGTTTGTAGTGAATTTTAATTTTCTGAAATTTAGAATTATGTTAGAATGGAGCCATTAAATAACACCTTTCTTTTGGGGTGGGGGCAAGTATTACAAACTGCAATAATGTGTAACATTTCTTTAAATGGATGAGTTCCAGAAAGAGTGGAGGCAAAATAACCTACTAGTGATGCGGAAAAGCTTGCAATGGCTATCTGTGTAGAAATAGAGAAAAATTGTTTTGCCTACAGAGAAATAGCTCACTGTACATTTTTAGCTCAAACTGTTGAGTGTAGCATAGGAAGATCCTCCTGAGCATGTCCAGAGAGTCAAGTTACACTATTGTGCTATACTCATGCTGATTGTCCCGGGCAGGAAAAAAACCACACTCAGGCCCTTTTCGCATGGTATTTGCCATGCAAAAGGGCCTCCGGAGCATCGTGCGATTGCGAGGAGCATTTCAGATGACATGCTCACAATTGCGCCATGCTGCCGGGGCCAGCAGGTGCCAATCGTGCAGTATTTCATCTTCGGCTTGTAGCTTCGTCCCAGGGCCCCATGTGCACTTACCATGTGTGCGGAGCCTCTGGAGACGCGGCGCTCGTGCTTCTTCCCCCAGCACAGCCTGGGAAAATGCCTGGCTGCGCTGCGGAAGGAAGAGGTGGAGCCCTCATGGTGCCCGCCGGCCGGCCAGCAACAACTGCAGAGCCAAAGTAGTGGGAACGTGAGAGCCTCTCGCAAGAAGCTGCTCGCGTGATCCCCGTGCCCCAGCGCCAAGAAAAGGTAAGTTGCGGAAAGGGCCTCGGACACATTGTGTCTATACTAATCAGCTATACTAATAATCAGGATAGCCGATAGCAACCCAAATCTTGCCTAGTGGCAGGTCCTTTCTGGAGAAAGGAGTGATGGCAAGGAGTGTTTTGCCCTGGTATGTGAATAAAAAAGAAACTGCAGTTTGAATGTGGAGGACATAGAACCAGAAAGTCACTGAAAGTTTCTGGATGGGTTAGGGGTATAGATGAAGTGTTCCTGGGGTGCAATTTCTTTTAAGGAATCTGAAACAGGCCCAGCGGCTCTGTTCTGCTAAAGGAGTCAATCTATAAGCTAGTGTATCCAGAAATAAACAGAAGCAAGTAGGCTGCCCCCCACCAAACAAAGTTACTGGTTTATCTTTATCATGCTTGGCTCACCTGAGCCAGTGGCTGAGGGCACTGAGGTGACTCCTTTTTCCCCATTTTTGATCTAGCCCCATACATTTGTCCTACTAGCCAGGCCATTTCCACACAACAGGGCTGTGCTGCTTCTGGGACAGGATGGCAGTGGTTGGCAGGTTGTGCTTTCACACAACTTCATCACTGGCCCGCTGCCATCCCATCACCAAGCATCATGCTTCCACAGTTTTCACAAAATGGAAAAAACCATTTTGTGCTTGTGATCGCACAGTACTCCCATCCCTCCCGGCCATGCAGCAGCTGCAGAAGTGCAATGGCAACACTTCCTTCTGTCCACAGCAATTGAAAGTACCTGGCTGCACTGTGGAAGGAAGAGGTGGCACTATCACACTTCCTTCTGTAGGAAGTAAGCAGGTACAGAGGGGAGCATTGCTGATGCGCTCCCTTCTGGACCTGGGATTGCAATGCAATGACGCAGAAGAATGTCATCATGCGGAAATGGTGTCAGTCTCCTATCACTAATAGTGTGAAGGGGTGGCTGCTTTCCTCGTGAAGCAGTCCGTGTCAGGCCTCCCTACGCAGTTACAGGAGGGCTGAAGAATAAAGAGATGCAAGGGACATTGAGGGTGGATTTGCCTGCATTCCCACATCCACTTCTCCCCTTCAACCCCCACTTGTCTGGGAGTATTGTTTCCCAGGGAATATCAAATATCAAGGCAAATGTCCTATCCTCACAGTGCTTCTTAGAATCACTTTCTGACCATCTCCTACAGAAAGACATTTGCATTATAAAAAACAAAAGCATCATCTCTCCTGCCTTATTTCTTTGTTTTCTTTATCATTTAATTGAATGAAGATTCCTTCAGCAGCTAAACATCTGAGGCTCTTTCACACTATACAATTATAGCACTATGATTCCACTTTAATGGCAGGAATGGGGGGATGAAGGCATTGCTTCTTTAAATAAGAACTCTGCCCCCAATGGAATTTTCTTTAGTCTCCATATTTCTATCACTGCAGTAATTTAAAACTTCAGGTGAGCATTTAGAAATACAGTTTAGGCATCCAAAGAAAGGTTCAGAAAAAAGTACCAAGGGAAGTGGAACACAGTAAATGTAAGAGTTCTAGGTGCAAATGATTTTCAATGTCTGTAAAACTAGACATTTGGGATCTGAAGGAAAAATTCATGGGGTGTGTGTGTGAATTCTTATTGGGAGGGCAAAGTCATAATCCCCCCCTCCCATAGTTACACCGCTGCTTCCAGGGGTGTCCATCCTATGGACTCCTGAGGTTTATAGTCTGGTGAGACACTAGAGCTCAATGTCTGGGAATTCTAAGTACCCCTCCCTAAGCTGCAGATCCCAGGACGCCATAGCATGTGGATGTGGCAATGGAAACATAGTGCTATAATTGGGTAGTGTGAAAGGGCTTCTGTCCTCTTGCCTACTCTGGTTTCATAGTTCTCATCCTTGTTTGTGTCTGTTTAAAGAAAATCAATGGCAGAACCAAAGAACCTTTGAAGAATCCCTTGTTTTTACACTAAAAAAGACCACTGAGTCTTAAAAGAATGAGATAATATATAAAAATATATGATAATATATTATTAATGCTTCATTCCTTCCTTCCAAATAAATTCCATGGTTGTCTTAGCAGAGAGGTCTTTGTTCTGTCTCAACTGTTGTATTTAAAAGTGTCATAAAAGTAATCTATCTCGTAAACTTCCATATATACAAAGAGGTAACTAACTATCACTTTCACTTTCCAGCATCCTAAAGGCATAGAAATTTATTGGGTGAAAATCGATTGCCATGTTACTTCTCGATTTTCCCGCAATGTCATCACCAGCAGAGCAGTCAATCGTGCCAATATATCCAAGGAAGCTTTCTTTGATGTGGAGCTTCCTAAAACAGCCTTCATTACCAACTTTACCATGTATGTAAAATATATTGCTATTTCCCTGCACTCACTCTTGATATCAATTTAGAAATATTTAATTCCACAAGATCCAGTAGCAGAGTTGATGTCACAGAATGGTAGAGTTCACAAGGGTCTTGAATATCATCTTTTCCAACCCACCACGCTTAATCCTGCAAGAAATCTAGACCTGCAATCTAGACCTACAATGAATGGTTCGAATGTCAAACTATTCTTTGAATCAAGACAGATCTCCCAATGTTCACCCAAAATGTACTTTTCTGTAACTTAACTGAATTTGTCCTGTCGTTGGGGTTAAAAGAGAAGTTTTTGTCCTCTTCTGTCTGACAAGAGAGACCTTCAGTTATTTGAATAAAGCTATCATATCTCCCCTGAATGTTTCCTTTGCCAGGATAAACACAACCAGTCTGTTCAACCTTTACTCACAGAACCTGTCATTTATGTCACTGGCAATCTTCACTGACCTTCTCTGGTCTAATCTGTCTACACCTTTCTTAAAATGTGAAGCCCACAAGTCAATACAATGAAATTTGAGCAGTACAGAAAAAAGTAATTTCGTGCAGGACTAGAATAAAATTGCATTGTCTTCTTTCTCTCTCTCTCTCTCTCTCTCTTTCTTTCTTTCTTTCTTTCTTTCTTTCTTTCTTTCTTTCTTTCTTTCCTCACACTTCTGCTGACACATGCAGTTTATGATCAACATAGGCCATTTCTACATCATAACTCCTTCCATTGTACTCCCATTGTGTTTCTCGCAGCGCCTTTGCCAGGAATGCAAATACACAATGCAAATGTTCCTCTCCACACTTGGCCAGCTCCCTGTGGAAGGGAACACAAGCAACACATGCCTTCCTTCCCCAGCCAGCCTCTTTCCCATGCTGTGCTGGGCAAGGAAGTGTGTGATCTTGCTTCTGCCCCTTCTGTATAGCTGGTGGTGACGACAGCATTGCACAATTACGGATGCTTAACAGATTTTTTTCCATGAAGCAAATATCCCATGATCGCAATGGGTGGGAACCGCTGGCTGGAAGACCATGATGACATCATGCGACAGCACGACTTGTGGACCGCTGCCAATGTGTCCCCATTTCAGGATGGCGATGCCATGCAGAAATGGCTTTAGTCTTGAGACAAGAGTTTGACAGTATCTGGTTACAAATAGTAATTTCTTTACAACGTGTTCCTTTCCCCACAACAAAAATCTAACTATGTGACACAATGATTATAACTGAACAAGGGATAACTCTGCCCTTTTGCACCATGGCTGTAATTCTGGTTATTTTATTTATTTATTTATTTAGGGGGTATAGCTTCACTAAATGGCAAAGAAGGCATAGTTCAAGTACTGGCTTAAGTTATGCTCATGAAGTTCATTAAAGTAGCCAACCAAGTAACTAGTTTGGCTACTTTCAAGAAACAGGAAAGGTAAGAGTTACTGAGTTACTGTGATGGTGATAGGAATTAACTAACTTACAGGGCCTGTGTAATTATAATTAATTAATTATAATAAACTACACTAAACTAATTATAATTATAGTTAACTAAGTAACTTTTTGCTTTTGAAACTTTCCCAAGCTCATCCGAAGATCCAAGATCTTTTCCACATGTACTACTGCCAAACTAAATATTACTCATTCTATATGTTTGATACAGAACCCGCTTGGTATAGTGATTTGAGTGTTAGACTAGGACACTGGGAGGGTTTGAATCCCTGCTCAGCTGTGGAAGCCCACTGGGTGAGCTTGGGCAAGTCACACTCTCTCAGCTTCAGGTGAAGGCAAGGGCAAACCCCCTCTGAACAAATTCTGCCAAGAAAATCCTGTGGTAGGTTCACCTTAGGGTCACCATAAATGAGAAATGACTTGAAGACACACAACAGCAATATGTGTGATGCTTCTTTTTTTTTTCTTATGCCTTATTGTAGAACTCTGCCAGAGATACAGAATTGTTGCCCTTCCCCTAAAATGAGATTCCATCTCAGTAATGGGGAGGCATTCTAGAATGCTAAGCATCCTACATGCCTTATTACATGCAATCTGATGAATTGCTGTCAAAGAGAAATACCAATAAAGATATGTTTATATCTGCAAATGTAACCTTCAACAGGACGATTGATGGTGTCACCTATCCTGGAACCATAAAGGAAAAAGAAGTTGCCCAAAAACAGTATCAACAGGCAGTTTCAAGTGGACGGACTGCTGGTCTTGTGAAGTAAGTGCGAGACCTTACATTTAGGTTTGTTATTTCATGCCTAATCCCAAACATTTATTTCTAATGAAGAGATCTCAAAAGATATGTACCCAGGTGCTGCAAATATTCAACATGGATTCTGAGATTTTATTTATTATGGGCACCGTATATTAAAAGTTAGACCTATGCCTGCATGCTTGAAAATCAAAGTCAGCTTGTAAGTAAAACTTGCTTCTAAGTAAAAAGGGCTAGAATTCAAGTCCCACTGTAAAAAAGCCCCAATATAAGCAATGTAAACAAGTCCCACTGTAAACAATGAGATAGGGTTTTATTTGTCATTAACATAGCACACATTTCTCTTATTAGGGCCTGGGCTACAATCCTATGTTTTCAGTAAATCCCACTGAAATCAGCAGGATGTATTTATAACCAAACCTCAAAAAGATTGAGTAAATCTGTGTAACTCAGTTGAGCCTCGTGTGTTTACAAACATCAGTTTATTTTTCACCCAAATATACAAAGTATACCATAGTATTTTCAAGATAGTCACCAGAATAATTTAAATAATATAGGCAAACCAAAATATATGTTTATGTGATAAATGTAACCAATCTACATAGTTAGATTTGAACAATTAACAAGAGTATAGAATATTCAGGGATAGCCTTGTTGGCCATGCAGCAAAATACAACATAATCCAAAAACACAACATAATCCTCAAAATTCACAAGTAGTGATACATCTTGGGGGCCAACTACAAAGCACAAAATACATTATGAAAGCTTTCAAAGCTTCACTGGCTTTTTCATCAGGCAAGGATGTTAAATATCATACAGGATTAAAATGGTGCTGGTGTTGGAGTCACAGGGCTACATTCTGTCTGAGATGTTGTCAGTTAAGTGGTACTGAGGGATTTCAATATAGGCACAGGGCACTCTCCATATTGTCCTAGAGATTCTTGCCTGAACAGGTAAGAAGTGTGTTTACAGGCCTTCAGTTGCTTAAATTGGGCACCATTATGTGTTGATGTCCATCCAAATTTGACATCCTAGTTACACACATTTAAATCCAGTGACCCTTGACTCTTATTTAAGCCCTTGAGTTTTCCTTGCAATTCATTGGTCATTACCGACAGGTGTGATATTCAGCCTATCTTACCCATCTCTGGCAAGACCATCATGGGACCAAACCGGACATCTAGACTTTGTTACTCTAAAAGATGGGGGACCTTGAGGTCCATTCTCAATGACAGCATCTCCTTATAATTAGGGAAATTATTAGCTGAAGGGAGACCTGAGAGAGGAGGGTAATGGCAGGATCTTTTCACCTGTATATACCAGTACTAATTGTAGAGAAGACTCCAGTTAAAAGTTAAACAGGATGTTTTATTGGAAATTAATGGGCACACACACACAAGAAATCAAGCAATCTCATGAATCATACAAGGCTATTGAAGGAAAAGGCAAGAAAGAGATAGAGATTTAGGTAGAAAGGGTGATATTTACCATTCCTGAAGCAGAAGATTGAAGTGGAGTAGCTCAAACAGGAGTTTGAGGACAACATGGAGGAATGGATGCCTGGGGTGAAGAGTGATGCCCAACATGCTAGCACGTTGGTGTGTTGCAAATTACCTGGGCTGGAGCCCAAGTTTTTATACTCAATTCTCGGGATGACAGGAGGATCAATCCACTACATATGGGTTGTAATCCTCGCGCCAGCCGATGCAGGAGCCATCCTCATGCCATTGAGTAACATTACTTGCTATGTTAATTTGTTGTTTAGGGAACATGTTTGGAGACCCTTTAGTATTAGTAACTAGTTTTTCAAAAAAATTAAAACTAACATGCCAATAGCAAGTAATGTGGGACATTACTTTTAGAAAATATGTTTTAGACTTAACATTATGTGCTGTTATGGACACATAGGCCCTTTCCGCAATTCACCTTTTCTCCGCGCTGGGGTGCGGGGATCATGCCAGCAGCCTCCAGCGAGAGGCTCTCATGTCCCAGTTCCTTCAGCTCCGCAGCAGCCGGCTGCTTGTGCAAGAACCCCACCTCTTCCTTCTGCAGTGTGGCCTGGGAGTTTCCCAGGCTGCGCTGGGGCAGGAAGTGCGAGCGCCGCAGCTCCGGAGCTCCGCACGCATGGCAAGTGCGCATGGGGCCCCGGAACAATGCATGATTGTGCACCATTTTTGGCTTAAAGCCGAAAATGAAAAAGTGTGCGAGCGACATCTGCCAGACCCTGGAGCATTGCGCGATTGTGAGTGCGTCGTGTAGACCGCTCCTTACATTCGTGCGACGCTCAAGGGGCCCTTTTGCATGGCAAATGCCATGCGAAAAGGGCCATACATTTCCATTATTCAGATACAGAATGAAACTGTTCTTTTGACCAAGGGTTGTAATAACCAGTTTGTGATCTTGGTTTCTTTGTTACTGAAGAAATTACTTATATCTTTAAGATGGTGCTGTTTGTTTGTTTGATGATTATTTTGTAATTTCATATAATTGAATTATTATTGTTGCTGCTGTTCAAACTGAAAAGTGGAAAAGTGACACATTTTTAAAAATTCTTTTTCAATGACATACTTGTGGTTTTCATTGTGTGTACATACTTCATTCAACATCTGAAGGGCTTCTGGAAGGAAAACTGAGAAGTTCAGTGTTTCAGTGAACATTGCAGCAGCCAGCAAAGTGACTTTTGAGTTGACCTATGAGGAACTCCTGAAACGAAGCTTTGGAAAATATGAATTGTTCATAAAAGTGAACCCAAAACAACTTGTCAATAAGTTTGAGGTAAGTTCCACCATCATTTCCCTTGCACTCAGTAATAGTTCTGCCTTATAGCAATAAACTATATTCTACTTTTTTTGTTTTTTTAAATTTCTTTTTATTGTTCCAAAGTGCCTCCACATACCAAACCCAATATCAATTGTATTAATTCATAGTGATACTTATACACATATAAGTAACAACAATAAAAGCAGAAAACAAAAAAAACAAAAAAAGCCATCAAATATAAAAGATAGGGAAAAAAAGACAAATCCAAACAGTATATATCTCAACCCACCATCACACTTAACAAAATAAATAGCTCCGAAATAGATAAATCTTTATATGCACATGTCTGCTTCCTAAGGTGTCAGATAATCACTAAAACTGCTCTTGATTAACATTGTGAGATATTACAAAAGATGAATTAAAAGGGGATTTTTATCTTTTGGTGTAATACAAGCTGTATCATTCAGTTTACATTCACTGAGTACTTTATAAATGATATGCAGTATTTTAACTTTTCATAATCAAACCCATTGGTTTAGCTTATCCCCTATTCCCAAGAGACAATAAGAAATAAAGTCTACGTATCTATTAACAAGAACTTCCCCCATTTCTCCTTCCATAAATTCTTCACACATTCTCATTCCTGGTTAACGAATTCCAATAAACAATAAACTATATTCTATGAGCAGCATATGATAATGTATTTGGAATATTTTTAATGAGATGCAAATACAGTCCTCCCTCTATATTTGCAGATTTGACCTTTGCAAATTTGATTTTTTGTAAGGTACATGCCTGCCTTCCCCTTTTCTCCTCTTCCCATTCCCTTGTGTTTTACCAGGTGCAGAGAAGGAAGGCAAGTGCCTGGACAAAAGGCAAGGAAATGGGTGGGGAGGCACATGTGTGCCTTCCTTCTCCCCTCCAGAGCTCCCCCCACCCGTTCCCTTGCCTCTGTCCCCCACACTGAGAACTCATGCTGAAGGAAAAGACAAAGCAATGAGGGGGGTGAAGGCTCATGTGAGCCTTCTTTCTCCCCTCTGGACCCCCCTCTCTTTCCCTTGCCTCTGACCCCAGTGTGCAAAAGGCAAGGGAATAGGAGGGGGGAGCCCTCGAAATGAATAGGAGGGGGATTGCGGGGGAAATTATTCATGTTTTTTCCACTTTCATGAGGGTTCTGCACCTTGAACCCTTGCAAAAGTGGAGAGGCCACAGTATTGGTTAATTTAAAATATTTCTGCACTGCCTTTGAAGAGAAACCTTCTGCAAGGTGCTTCCAAAAAAAAAAAAAAAAAAGTGAAAACAGTGAAATTTAAAATACAGCTAAGTAAAACAACTAAAATACAGTTAACTGAAACAACATGAAACACTTAAATAGTCACCATTGTTAAAATTACCATACAAAAGATGGATCTATATTCAGTTAAAAGCAGCCAAGAACAACCAGGTTTTCAAGGTTTATGTAGTAGCATAATCATGGAAGGAGGTGTACACGCAAGCTGGAGAAGGTAATTCTACAATGATGGGGCTACCAGAGAAAAGGTTCTGTCTCTTGCATGCATGAGTCCAACAGATCTTACCAATTGATTTGTGTGGCCCTTGGTGTTCCAGAGTGTACCGGTCTAGAAGACTTAAAAGGGCTGTTTTCTCCCTATTCTATTCTTTGAGAATGTGGTATGTATTTCTGCACTGTGTTTGAGGGCCTTCCAGCCTATTCTTCCAAGTGGGTCCCTCAGCTTTGGCCCCAAAGTCCTGTTCTGTGCTAGTGTCACCACTCTCAAGTTCCACTATGAATGTTCCTGTGTGCCTTGGGAACAGTTTGTTTAGTGGTATGTGGGGCGGCTTGAATTTATGAAGATGAATTTATGAAACTAGCAAGAATTCTAATTTTTCTTCCAAAAAATGCATTTGCCTACTGTTTTTCTTGTTCTTTTATTCTGGTTGATGGCTACCAATTTCAATTAACATTACAGATTGAGGCAAACATCTTTGAACCTCAAGGTATCGCTGACCTTGAAGTAGAAGGAACATTCCTCACCAATGAGTTGCTCCCAGTTGTGCAAAAATCCTACTCAGGCAAAAAGGTAAGTCTTAAAATGAACAGTCCTCATTGGTTAGGAAGTATTGTCAGTATGACAGAAGGCAGGCTAGAGCAGTCAAAGCAATTTGTCTAAAAGCACTGTTGTCATACAGAGAAAGGGTTGTGGAAATACATAGTACTTTAGCTGTTCACATGAGAGCAGCATTGATGGTCATGTTTGAAATGTCATGGAGAACTGGAATGATCTCATAAAAGTGAAGGAGAACAACAGTGTCACCAGCCTTTCATCAGGGCCATGCACATACAGTTCTGTCTCTGGAGATAAAAATTGTATTTCTAACACTTATCTAATGGATGTTAGGAATCGTGGATCCTTGATCTAAGTCTTGTTGTAAGTCCCAAGCAGAGCAGACCTACTGAATCAATGGGATAAACCTATATGTTGACTCACTTTTCAACATTTGATTCAATTAGTCTGCTCTAGTTTAGACTAACCAGTAGAATTCGAGCCAATATTTCCAATATTTCCTTGAGGAGGAAGAACTGAAAAAAAAGGTGAGGGAGCGAGAAAAGAGCAAGAGAAGATGAGTCAGAAGTTACAGTAAAAGTTCTGGAGTGTCAGATCCTTTAGTTATCTAACTCCATGAATTGACTGCTGGTCTTTTTCTTATTAGAAGCTTAAAGACACAGTATGCCATGTGGGAATACACACAGGAGTGAATAATATTATGCTCATCCCACTTCTCAAAGTGGCAGGAGGTTCCAGGTGCCCAGCACTGTAGGATACTTATGATAATACAGTTGTCATTAGTAATAATTCTACATTTTAATTTGCTCTCACCTGACTGTCTACATCTCTTCCCCAACCATATGTAATGCATATATACTTGAAGCTAGACAGGCCTTGGGCTTTACAAAGCAAGTGTTAATAATCTGGCAGTGTGTTCCTATGAGAACTAATTGCTGGGGCACCTTCCTTAAGTCTCTTGAATCACCAGAAGAGGCCATGGGTTCCTACCCTCCTCAGTCCTGGTGAAAGGTGCAGTTAGAGATGGGACAAATCCAGAATTTTCTGAATCTGAATCCAGATCCGAATTCCTGGAAGGTTCTGCAAATCATGAATTTCGTGAATCTCGAATCTTTCAAATCCTTTTTTACAAAAAGGTTTAAAAAGCAAGGGAAACAAAGTACTTCTACTGAAAAGTGTTTTAAAGCAGAATTTCACATCTTTGGCCCTTTCCACAACTCACCTATTTTCAGTGCTGGGGTGCGGTGCTCGCGCAAGCAGCCTCCAGAGAGAGGCTCTCGCTTCCCTGCTTCTTCAGCTCCGCACGAGCTTCCTGCTCGTGTGAGAGCCCCGCCTCTTCCTTTTGCAGTGCAGCCTGGGACCTTCCCGGGCTGCGCTGGACAGGAAGCACAACTGGCCCGGCTCTCCAAGCTCTGCATGGAAGGTAAGTGCATGCAGGGCCCCGGAGTGATGCATGACCGCGCAGCATTTTCGGCTTCAAGCCGAAAATGAAAAAATGCATGAGCGGTCCCTGCCAGGCCCTGGAGCATCACGCAAATGTGAGTGCATTGTGTGGACCACTCCTCACATATGCGCGACGCTCAAGGGGCCCTTTCGCATCGAAAATGCGGTGTGAAAAGGGCCTTTGTTTAATGAAAAACAAATTAAATAATAGTTTTCACTTTCAGGAAAACATACCAATATACTTATTAAGAATTACATGTAATTTGGAAGTAGCTCCAGATGTTGGAGTTGACTCCTGGGTTGACTATTCCAAAACAAAACAAAACAAAAAATGGCAAGGATAATCTTGGGAAAGACACACTCTCTCAGTCTTAGCAAAAGCTTAGGCAAAGGCAAACCTACTTCTGAAGAAATCTGGCCAGGACAATTGTCATAGTTTTACCTTAGGATCTCGCCAGATTGAAAATGACATGAAGACCCTTTCTACATTTTCCTGTCTGTGTAAACAGGGCCAAATACTACAGTACAGAGATAATCCAGGTCAAAACTGGATTTTTCTTTGCATAGTTCCTTATGGCATCCTGGGGTTTGTAGTTTGATGATGCACTGGCACACTTTGGCAGAGAAGGCTGTGACACCTTGTCCAACTACAAACCCCAGAATTGTGTCTGAAAGAGCTTTGCAAGGGAGCCATGCAAAGGAATCTTCTTCAGCTGTCCTTG
Organism: Cyclura pinguis; assembly: GCA_030412105.1. Classification (NCBI taxonomy): domain Eukaryota; kingdom Metazoa; phylum Chordata; class Lepidosauria; order Squamata; family Iguanidae; genus Cyclura; species Cyclura pinguis. Next base: position 91,705,499 of record CM059600.1, on the reverse strand, counting down.
AAATCTCAAGAACACTGTACTTTCCAGTCAAGTCTCAAGTCCTGCAACAAGGACAGCACTTTAAAAAAACAAAAACACCAGCCTCTATCCCAGTCTCAATTCTCTACCCTGATGTCCAGTCTCAAGTCCTAAAACAAGGAAGGCACTTAACAAAAACAAACACCAGCCTCTAGTCCATTCTCAGTCCCTACCCTCCAGTCTCAATTCAAAAGAATAGGAAGAAGAGAATAATTACCTTGCAGAGGGAGGCAGCCACAGGGGCAGGCAGCAGGAACAAGCTTGATCCGTGGCTCTTGTGCCAGCTCAGGCCTCCAGGCGTGCCGGAAAGCGGTTCTTGCTGGTCCTGCACACCCGCGCAGGCCTGATATGGGGCTCTCGCACGAACTCAGGGCTCTGGGCGTGCAGGAAAGCAGCTCTTGCTGCCCCTGTGCACCTGCGTGGGCCTGATCTGGGGCTCTCATGCCAGCTCAGGCCTCTGGGCATGCAGGGATTCAAAAGATTCAATTTGCCTGTTTTGGCCCAGGGATTTGGATCTGCAAATCTCGAATCCTTCCCAAGGATTCAAGGATTCGCGGATTCAGTTGGCCCATCCCTAGGTGCAGTCATTATTTGCTTCTGTGTGTAAAGAACAATAGAAGTCTCAGTTTCCATGAGAAAGAAGCTAAAAAAGGGCATAAGGACAGGGACAGTTGCATTTCAGCCCTGTAAACTAGCAGTCTTTCGGGTTATTTATCTTTTTCTACATAGCTGAGTGTTTTGGGGGGAGGGATGTTAAAAAATAAAGTAACAGTAGGAAATCTGTAAAAGTAAAAACAGTTCCCAAATATTTTCTGTAAATACATTTTCCAGCTCCCCATGTCCAAGCCATAATAATAATATAGCCAAATGTAAATTGTACAAAAGAAGAACAGTAAATAAGGGAAACGGGTTCTCTGAATGAAGTCACATTTTCTATAAGGCTTATATTCTTTAGTTGTTTGCTGAAATCTAAGATGGAGATGACTACTCTTCTTCTAGGGCCATGTGTTTTTCAGTCCCACTATTGATCAACAGCGAACTTGCGACAACTGCACAACCTCTCTGTTGCAAGGAGATTTCCTCATAAAATATGATGTGAATAGAGATTCACCGAGCAACTTACAGGTAAATCTACATTTTTGTTATTTGGATTCACACACCAGGACATAAAGGTCATAATAATGCTATTTCTGAATCTTATCCTTGTGTTTCAGATGGTCAATGGATACTTTGTACACTTTTTTGCACCAAAAGATCTTGCACGTTTGCCTAAGAATGTTGGCTTTGTAATAGATGTCAGTGGCTCTATGTCTGGGCAGAAAATTCAACAGGTAACTGATTACCGTGAAAGCAGTCTTAAGCCCTTTCTGCACCTTACCTGTTCGTGGAGGTGGGGGGCGGCGCTCGTGCGAGCAACCTCTTGCGCGAGGCGCTCACATCCCTGCTCCTTCGTCGCCGCAGCTGGCTTGCCAGTCACCCCCCCTTCCTTCCTTACACAGTGCAGCCTGGGAGCTGTAGGCTGCGCTGGGGCAGGAAGCACCACCGGCCCGGCTCCAGAGGCTCCGCAGGGCAGGTAAGTGCGCGCGGGGCCTCGGAGCGATGCGCGACTGCGCGGCATTTTCGACTTTAAGCCGAAAATAAAAAATGCGTGCGCGGTCTGCGTTAGGCTCTTGAGTGTCGCGTAAATGTGAGTGCGTCATGTGGACTGCTCCTCACATTTATGCGATGCTCAAGAGGCCCTTTCGCTTAAAAAATGCTGTGCGAAAAGGGCCTTAGTAATGTCTTTATAAGGCCAGTTGTATAGCAGAAAAGATCATGACCTATACATTTATACTCTGAGAAAATATTTGTAACTTTTAAGGGCTGGTCCACACACTTAAAAGTATGTCCTCTCAGAGAGTCAGTCTAGTCTAGTGGTTTGAGTGCTGGACTAGATGTTGGGACATGAGGGTTTGAATTCCCTCTCCACCAAGGAAACCCAGTGGATGACCTTTGGCAAGTCACACTCTCTCACCCACAGAAGGAAGCAATGGTAAACCTCCTCTCAACAAATCTTGCCAAGAAAACCCTATGATAGGTTCAACTTAGGGTCGCCATAAGTTAGAAATGACTTGAAGGCATGCAGCAGCAGCAACAACAATGACAACGACAACATATAGTTGTCCCACTGTCACTTCAGAATATAGAAACTTTCCGCACGACACTCTTATAGTGCGATGATTCCACTTTCAACCTCCTATGGAATCCTGGGGTTTGCAGTTCCGGGAGGAGCCGACTGACCCCTCCCGAAACTGCAAACCCCAGGATTCCATAGGAGGTTGAAAGTGGAATCATCGCGCTATAAGAATGTAGTGCAGAAATGGCCATAATAGTTGAGGTTTGTGTATCCGAATGTCACTTCCATGGTTTAAATTCTTCGATTGCCAAAATCCATGTCAAATGCACAATTATAGCCAAGCCTTTTTTAAGATGTGTTAGTTTTATAGAGGTAGACACACATACTTCTAAAGTATAAGTCCCAGAAAGGGATGGCTTAAGGTTTTGTTTCATTTTAGAACTGAATCTAGTAGATTTTTCCAAAATTCAAATGTGAATATTAGTGAAACTGATACTAGTAAAACTGACAGATGTGCCCATCCCACAAGGATGAGCAACAATTTAATTCCAAATAATTTTTGATAATAATTTATGAACATTATCACAATTCATATGTGAGAAAACACAAAACTGATAGAAGCACAGGAGTTACTTGACGAAAAACATCCTGGCTTGCCTTTTAAATGATGTCATGAGAGTACATTTGTGAGTAGGTCTCGGGTTCAGTTGGCAGGCTCAGGCTGCAATTATTAATTGCAAGCTGATCAATTCAGTTTCAGCACATGAATACAGGAGACAAGACTATGTTTTTTCTTAGCAGTACAACTAAATATGGGAGGAGCTGATTTTGAAACAATTATAACTTTTGAAATGACCACCTTGCACTCCTAACCTGAGAGATATGAGCTATTTACATAGAGACAAAAGGCCTAAAATTAGGATGTATCAATCTGCAAATTTCATTTTTGTTGCCTTTCTCAAAGCCTCATTAACAATCTCAGCACATCCAGGTTCTTTGTACAAGAAAAATATAGTACTGGCCTGCTATAAATAGTGATTCTACTAGCTTTGCATGTTGAGATGAAAGTCCACAACCCAATAGACACACCTCCCCACCATAACCAGAATCTGAACAGAAGTATTTTATCTACCTGAATAAGCATTACAAAAGGAAAAAGGTGAACCACTTCCCAGGACTTGAGAGTTAAAAACATGTGAGGAAGGATGGTCGTGCAACCGGAGGAAGGAGAGAATGGAGGAGATGGGGGTGAAGAGGACAACAACAGCAATAGATTATGGGAAGAGGAAGAGAAAGTGCAGCAGCTGAAGAATGGCCAGGGTGGACAGACCAGTGTGGTGCAGTGGTGTGAGCACTGGACTACAAATCTTGGGGACCAAGATTCGATTCCCATTCAGCCATGGAAACGCACTGGGTGACCTTTGTCATGCCACCCACTCTAGGTACCAGAAAAATCCTGTGATAGGTTTGCCTTAGGGTTGTCTTAGGGTTTGCCTTAGGGTTGCCACAAGTCAGAAACGACTTGAAGGCACTCAACAGTGGTGGAGTCCCCTTCTTTGGAGGTTTTTAAGCAGAGTCTGGATGGCCATCTGTCGGGAGTGCTTTGATGTGGGTTCCTGCATGGCAGGGGGTTGGACTAGATGGCCCCCGTGGTCTCTTCCAACTCTATGATTCTATGATTCTGTGAACAACAACAGCAGCAGCAGCAACAGGGGTTGAGTAAGGGGCCCCTAAGAAAAAAGTGTCCCTTTCAAGTAACAAGAACCATGGAGAACAAGTACTTGTAAATACTGACCTTTTTTCATGGCCCCATCCAAATTTTATTTTTATTAAAGGCAAAGGAAGCATTGGTAAAAATAGTCGAAGATTTAAAAGAAGATGATCACTTTAATATCATACTGTTTGAGAGTTCTGTATCTAAATGGAAAGATAGCTTACTTAAAGCTACTCCTGAGAATGTGAAGGAAGCAAAGGAATTCATTGCAACTATTGATGCCAGCGGAGGTAAGTGCTAGACAGAAATTGGTAGAAATCTCTCCTGAGGATGTAATGAGTTTTTACACTGACTTTTTTTTACTGCTTTAAGTTTCTCAAGTTTCCATGCACAGGAGTCACAGACCAAGATCCAGTTTTGATGGTGGTGATGTGTAAATTTCCACAAGTACACTTACAGAGAGTTTGAGGTGCTGAACTGGGAGGATGAAGGCAGAGATTCTGGAAGTACACAAGGGAACTTTCCCAGGGCACAGCAATGATCAGTCAGTAGCAGTTGGGGTTGGGGGCTGAACTGCTTCCATGTAGCAGCCATTAAGCTGCTGAGTAAAACCATTGTGTCAGGAAGTATTGGATGCTTCCTTATGTGAAAATGGAAAAAGAAGACCAGTAGTGGAATCCCAGCTAACACTACTATAGAGCTGAGAAGACTCTGGCCATTTGCTTTTTCCAAATTTATAGTGTCATACGCTACCAAACTTGCTTTTTCAAAGACCATCACTGTAAGCCACTTAAATATCCCCAAAGAAACTTTGAACTGTGGAGAAGTACTACTTCGGAGTTAGGAGATGCCCTGTCTGTTCCAGAGAAGGTCTTGGTTCCACCTTGTTGATCTGAGCATGAAACTATATCCAAGTAGTCTATACAAAACAGGAGTGTAGATTGGCACTGTCAGACAGAAATATCCGTTCAGAAGTGTATGAGCAGCAGAAAGGCAGAAAGACAAAAAGCTTAAAAGCAGTAAGATGCCAAATTCCTTGAAGAAATCTTTTCTTGTCTAGCATGGTCAAGGTATTAAGCTTGCCGAGGTATCCTTCTTTAAGAAGAAGAAAAGGAAGAAGAATCAACTTAGACAAAAAACGGCTAAAATAAGCCCCAACATAATCCCCCCATAACAAGTTCAGTCTTATCTCTGTTCATGATTAGGAGAGGGGAACGAACCCCAAATTCTATTAGATGCCAATGCCCACTAATACGAGACTGATCCTATTACATCCCCCATACCCAGTAATACACTAAGCAAGTATGTATGTTACCAGTAGATATGCTATTGCCAACTTGTTTCCCCACCCAGCCTCCACCCCAAAGAAATGCATTACAGATACAGAGACCTGACATTAGAAAACCTCCTCTGGATTTAGGAGTTCATGACATGATTGGGAACCCTTTTTCATCTGGAGAGCTGAACAGATCCCAGGATTGTTGGAAGTCAAAGGAGTAGCCCCATAGCAGAAAGTGAATGGAAAGACTCCTGTCATGTGTTCCCGTCTGTACGAAAGGAACGCCAGAGTTTCACATAATGCTTGCTTTTGCAGGCTGGTGTGTGTGTGTGTGTGTGTCCACTATCCTGCTCCCCGCTAAAAGAGCAGGCAGAAAAGTGACAGAGGGAAATGCTGATGAATGAACAATAGGATCAGGGAGAGAAAGGCCAGTGAGGAAAATGTTAAGGGAGGAGGAAGAAGAGAAAGGTAGCAAAGAACAATTTATTAAAATATTTATGTCCCACCATATACCCAAAGATCTCAGGGTGGCATAGAATGACATGAGTGTAAACACTCTGAAACATTTTTTGCAGTCTAAAAGCATATTAAACTCCTTAACAAATTAAAATAGTTAAAACATGTACGTGCACAGACTGGATAAAATCATTAGATCCCAAAGGCTGTAATAAAAAAAGGTACTTTTTTTTTTGTTTTATTTAACTTTATGCTTTACATAATTATACAAATTATAACCAATGTTTATAATATATATTATACATACTCATATATTGGATATTTCAAAACATTGAATTGTACCTCTAATATTACTTCATAAATACATGTGATATTAAATTACAGTGTTGTATAAATTGAGTTCTGCGAGTAAGACTTTTATGTAACTACATCTGTTTAATTTATAAAATAAAAAGAAAAAAATTAAATTGTTAGTTCCAATTCACTTTCTAATTTCTATTAATTTCTATTACACTTTCAATAATTTTGGAGTTTCTCATTCGTATCCCAGGGCCTTTCAACACTACACTGTTATAGTGCTATTATTCTACTTTCAACATCTTGTGGAATTCTGGGGTTTGTAGTTTACTGAAGCCAAAGAGCTCTCTGGCTGAGAATTCTAAATGTCCCCCCCAAACTGCAAACCCTCGGATTCCACAGGAAGTTGAAAGTCGAATAATAGCACTGTAACAGTGTAGGGCAGAAAGGCCCTAAGGCCCTTTCCACTCCGGGGTATTAAAATGGTGCAGAGCGACCTCCCATGGAGGTCGTCTGCACCGTGGAGTGGATTGGGGCGGACTACTTTTCATAGGTCCGCACCTCAATCCGCTCCGAAGCGACCGGAACTGGCAGCGCTGCGTGTTTTTTAAAAACCTCTTTTCAGAGGTTTTTTTTTTTTTAAATCATTTTATTCCATTTCACACTATAAAAAACATACATAGTAGCTGACAGTTTACTTGACATATTTCTGATCTTCCCCAGAGATCTAGTTTTACATACTATTTTTCAGATATATAATACTGTACTACATTTTACAGCTATTTTTTACTCATTGATTCTTGCCTTTCCCTCCCATATTCCCACATCATGATATACACCCTGCCGCCCACTCGTATCTTATCTTACATCATGGATGACCAATCTCCATCTGTGTACCCAGCAATTACCCACTTCCATTTACCATTTGCCATTCTCTTTGTATCTCTTCATCTGATTTCCCTTTCAGTCTCTGAGAGACCATATCAGCATTTTTATTTTCTATAAGTGTACTCCACCATTGTTCCACTGTAGGTATTTGCTGAGTTTTCCGCAACTTAGCATATTCAATCCGAGCAGTTGTTATCATATAAAGCAGTATTCTCCATTATTTCTTAACTAGTGCGTGCCTGCAGATCTGCCGGGGGCGAGCTTCTGGCTGGTGAGCTTCTCTGGTTGTTGGAGAGCCTCCGCCAGCCGGAAGCCGCCATTTTGAACGCTGGAGGAGTGCGGAGCAGCGAGTTCGCGCTGCTCCGCATGGCGACGAACTTACGCGGCTGCTGGTAAGCTCCGTTTCGGCCCATTTTCCCCCGTTTCCCCCTCCACATGTGGAAAGGGCCTAAGTCTCTTGCAGCTTCTTTTTCCCATTTCTGTAAAAAAGATACATTTAACTTGCACCAACATAAGCCAGCACTGGTACCAATCAGGCCTCTATGGAGAAAGCATGCCACCGCCAGAGTACTGCTGCAAGGGGTTTCTGGCTCTTCTTAAGCTGAGTACTTCTATTTTTACAAAACACACCTTTCAAAGTCTCCTCCCTTTCTACTGCTTTATGTAGATCCCTGTCAATCAGCTGAAGAGCAGAAAGAGCCCAACCCAGCTCCCAGCTGTACCTCTGAAACTCTACTTGCACAAAGTAGTCCCTAAGATGAGTTGGTTTATTTTCACATCTACTCTAATATATGTTTACCTGGAAGTTTCCTACAGAAATAAATTCATCTAGGCGTTTGTTTCTTCTCATTCTTCGTAGTATAAACTAAGTCACTGTTTTTGTGTTGCAGGAACAAATTTTAATGATGGCCTGCTGACTGGAATTGAGATGCTGAATAAAGCCCATGATTCACATTCTGTACCCGAAAGAAGTGCCTCCTTGGTTATCATGTTATCAGATGGAGAGGCCAATGTGGGTAAGTGGTTGAACAACATGTGAAATAATCTCCTTGTGGTATTAAGACTGATGTGGAAGTGAGTTATCTGAAAGTCTCTTCCACACTTCTATGTGTTCTGGTTAAATGCAAAATTAACCCTCCAGTCCAGGGTATTTTCCAGAACCATAACATCAAACAAAGAAGCAAAATAGGAAGCATCTAATAGACAGGTGTTTCTATGGACACCGTGGCAGGTGGCTAGCATCCAAACTGGGAGTGTTGATCACTGTACATCTGAGGGCTGGGATCATCCATCTGACACTTCATTATGATTAGATAAAAACATTTTACTTTGATTTATATCCCACATTTCTCTGAATACTGGACCCAAAGTGGGTCCTCAAAACATGAAGTTTCCCTTTCTGTTTGTGTTAAGATAAAGGTATAATGAGCTATTTTGGTGTACATCTTCATTAGTAGTTTGCAATCCTTTCATTTTAAGAAATTCTTCAACAACAAAAACAGAAAAGCAAAACAATCAACAAAGCATTAAAGAAGCAATTTTTTTAAAGAAAGAAAAATCTTGAGTTGACTGAAACAAAGTCAAACTAAGCAGAGAACAAACAGGCAATTTGTTGAAAGGGAAGTCCAGGGTACCAAATCCTTCAACAGAGAGCAGGTAGATTTGTTGCGGGAATCTTAACATTCGAAATATCTATTCATCGCCTTATTATTTACTTAAGTTGTCTCACTGCATTTTGCAATTGCTTTGTTCATAGATAAAAGGGGAAAAAAAACCCTAAAGCATCCTCTCTATGTATGCTGTCATTTCATTACCTTATTATTATTTCTCTTTGTCCAGCCTTAACAGACTTAGATCACTGATGCTGTAGGAGAGGGATGAGAAAGGTGTCAGCAATCATTCCCGCCCAAGATGCACTCTGAGGTGTACCATCACTTGGTGCAACTAGAAATGATATTGCAACTGGTTCTGGTGGCTGAAAACCAGCCAATTTTAAAATCTTTTTTTTTTAATGGTTTGAGGGATTATTGTGACAGATAATGCCTCTGAGGTTGAGGAACAACTAATTGTGCCAGGAACAGAGCAAGTGATTGACCAAACCAACTTGCAAACATTTCCAGCAGTTGAAGGACAAGCAGAGGCAGAGTTGCCCCAACCAGCTCCAGAGGGAGAAGCAACCAGCAGTGATTTGGAAGAATTACAGTCACCAGAGCCCCTTAGGCCCCAGTAAAGAAGAAGCCTGACACAGGCAGCTCAGAGGGAAGCTGTGTTGGCTAGATTAAGGAAGCAATGACAAGTAACACCTGTCTCTGTGGCTGTTTAGGTCTGTCAGTGTGGCTTGCTCTTTACTTATAGCAAAATACTTGCAAGCCTCATGACCCTCATGTTCTGGCTCCCTTGACCCCTCTGGATGGACCTCTGCTTTCTAGACTGCGGGACTGGACTTTGACCTGACTCGGCTCTGTGGTTTCCTTAATAGTTGTTGTATTGGACATTCCTCGCTGCTTCCTCCTCCTCCTCCTCGCGGCAAATGTTCTCACCTCCTCCCCCTTGCTGACAGTGAGGCACAGGCAGGGAGTTGGACTCTGACAATTATGGAGAGTAGTGGAGGGGGGACAAGGGACCTAAATGCTCGCATTTTTGTGCCAGTTTGGTAATTCTTATTTTTGAGTGTTTTTGTAGTCAAAAATTAAGATGATTTTTTTAACAAAATTGTGGAAGTGTAGGGGCTTCATGGTCACTTTCTCCACCCGTCTTCTAGGGAAACTGTGGCAGAATGAAAGCAACATTAACTGCTAAGACTGAAAAGTGAAGAACAGCAATTCCAAAAAGGAGATGGTCGGGCGGGGGGGCAGCAAAATTTACAGGTGCCCTGCTCAAAAACACCCTGAGTTGACTGGGGTCAGATACAGAGTAAGGTAGTACAACTCTAAATCACTGAATCACTGTGCACAGCTCTAGTTTTCATATCAGATTTGATCTTTTCAGAAAATTATATAATAATTATATATAAATTATAATGCAGAGTTAACCATCATGCCTTTGTGAATATATAATAAACAATGTACACATAAGGGCAGACATGAGCAGAGGGAAAAATTGGCTCAGACTGGTCTCTTTGTGTTCTGCTCTTCCTTTTTACCCCATAATGGCTAGAATTCTCTTGGTTTAAATAATTTGGGGCTATACACCCAAAGGTCTTTGGGAGAGTGGTATTTTGTACCTGAGAGCCAGTGTGGTATAGTGATCTGATTGTTGGACTACCACCCTGGAGACAAGGGGTTTGATTTCTCTCCTGCCCCTGGAAACTCACTGGGTGACCTTGGTAACATCACATAGGCCCTTTTCGCACGGCATTTGCCATGTGAAAGAGCCCCTGGAGCGTTGCGCAACTGCAAGGAGCGGTCCACACGACGCACTCACAACTGCACGATGCTCCAGGGCCTGGCAGGTGCCAATTGCACACTATTTCATTTTTGGCTTTGAGCCAAAAATGGTGCACGATCGCGCATTGCTCTAGGCCCCGTGTGCACTTGCCATGTGTGTGGAGCTCTGGAGCCACGGTGTTCGCGCTTCCTGCCCCAGCACAGCCTGGGAAAATCCCAGGCTGCACTGTGGAAGGAAGAGGAGGGGCTGTCGCACTACTTGCTTGCAAGCAGGCAGCAGCTGCAGAGCTGAAGCAACGGGGATGCGAGAGCCTCTTGCAAGGGGCTGCTCACACGATCCCTGCACCCCAGCTCTGCAAAAAGGTGAGTTGTGGAAAGGGCCATACTCTCAGCCCCAGAAAACTCCATTGTAGGTTCACCTTAGGGTTGCCATAAATTGGAAATGACTTGAAATCACACAATCCCTCCTTGTTTGAGGTTTGAACACCTTAGCCCAGCAGCTTTCAAGCCCCAAGGGCATTTCCGTGGATGTTTACCGAGTACAGGCAGGGAGCGGTTGGTGCTCAGGTAACAACTGTCCCAGCTGGACTAAGAAAGCTGACACCACCCTTCCAGATCTCCAATCAGAGGCAACAGCAGCACTGAGCACATCATGCTCTGCACACCCTGATGGAGGGTCACCATCCATATGTAATTTCAGTTTTGACAATGAATTGCCGCCTTGTACACCATCCCCTCACCAGCAGGGACTGATGAAATAGCACAAAGTGATTATTTCTGCTCACGTAGGTAAGTAAAATGACAAGTTACAGAGAAGAAGGGAGAACACAGCTCAGGGGTCAACCTGTGTCTTGTGTGAGTCATGTTGATACTCTACACTATGCCCATTTCCACCCTACACTGGTATAGTGCTATTATTTCATTTTAAACATCCTGTGGAATTCTGGGGTTTGCAGTTTACTGAGGCCAAAGAGCTCTCTGGCTGAGAATTCTGAATGCCCCTCCCTAAACTGCAAACCCCAGGATTCCATAGGATGCTGAAAGTGGAATAAGAGCATTGTAACAGTATAAGGCAGAAATGGGCTACATCGAGTTTAAGAGGCCTCATGGCATTATCAAAAACAAAACAAGATTAATCTGATAGAGAGGTTGAGAGGATGAGGTACGTTATTAGTATTTATAAGACCCACACAGTCTGATGGTATACTATCAGGATCAGCACTGATAATATGTACTTGAGCCTTAGAGGCAGCCATTTAAAGGGAACTGTAATGTCAATCTATTATTATGCCTGAATCTCTTTGTTGAACTTATTCTTTGGCCATTTCCACACCGGGCTTCTGTAACAGTGCAGGGCGACCTCTCACGGAGGTCTTCTACACCGTAGAGTGGAGTGGCGTGGACTACTTTTTGTAGTTCCACACCAGAATCCACTCAGGAGCGGCCGGAACTAGCTGCGCTGCGTGTTTTTTAAAAACCTCTTTTTCGAGGTTTTTAAAAAGCACGGAGCATGCAGCCCCACGGAGCCCAGCTCCGACCCGGATTTGCAGGCACACCCAAGTGCTTGCCTGCAGATCTGCCGGGGGCGGGCTTCCAGTTGGCGAGCTTCTCCGGTTGGTGGAGAGCCTCCACCAACCGGAAGCCACCATTTGGGACGCCGGAGGACTGCGGAGCAGCGAGCTCGCACTGCTCCGTGTCGCGACGGACTTACCCGGCTGCCAGTAAGCTCCGTTTTTGGGCGTTTTCGCCTGTCCCCCCCCCCCACATGTGGAAAGGGCCTTTATCTGCCTGTTCCTGACTCTTATATTCATCATTTAATTTTTGAATAGAGTTGCCGTGAGTGTCTTACTTCAAAACTGAATACACATATGTTTAATTAAATTGAAATTAGCATATATACATTTAACTTTAACAAACTCACACACAAACATTTTGGTAAATTTTATTAAACATTTTCCAATACAATGTAAAAATCAAGACATATACAAAGAAAAAAGAAACAAAGAATAATAAGAAAGAAGCAAGATAATAAACAACAGAATTAGTTAAGAGTATAAAAAAGAATTTACAGTTGATTTCCAGTTTTCCTAACAATGATTATACAAGACTATGTAAAGTAACTTCTCCACTTGTAAATTTTATTCATATACTTCTATTGCTTGTTTTTTCGGATATACTGATTATCAAAACCTACAATTAACATATTGTTCTCTTTTTCTTGGAAAACACCCAATCATTTTGGGGAAAAAAAAATCCTTTACCAGTTTTCCCCAACCGTGGCATGAAATAGTGATGGGAGACGTTGTCCAATATATTTAGAGAATATCAGTTCAGGGAAGCGTAGCTCCACATTCATTTAAGCAGAGTTCACATTGAATATACATTGTTTCTGGAGTGGGATACAATGTAGATATCCCTAAACAGTGGATCCTTGAGATTTCTTGTGTGTAAATAATTTCTATAGCCAGCACGCTGTAATGGTTTGAGTATTGGGCTAGGATGCTGGGAGACCAGGGTTCAGTTCCCCACTTGGTTGTGGAAACCCACTTGGTCATCCTACACAAATCACACTCTCTCAGTCTCAGCGAAATGCAATGGCAAACACTCTCTGAACAAATTTTGCTAAGAAAAGCCCATGACAGGTTCACGTTAGGGTCACGTCAGAAATGACCTGAAGACACACAACAAGAAGAAAGTAATTCCTGCTTCACTGTTGTCCTTTCTAGTGGAGACAGTTTTTGTTTTGTTAGAGTCTGGAAAGAGAACAGTAATCTCATTCTTATTTTAAATAATTTTCCCTATTATTAATTTCCAGATGTTAATATTAAAAATACTGTTAAATATTTAAAATATGTTGGTAGGGTTTTCCTTCCTATTTTATTTTATTTTATTTTATTTTATTTTATTTTATTTTATTTTATTTTTATTTTTCAAAATGAAGTATAAAGCCTAATTTATGTAACCCCTTTACATGCAGGTGTCTCAGATCCATACAGGATTCAGGAGAATGCCAAAAATGCAACCCAAGGAAAATACCCTTTGTACAGTCTTGGTTTTGGTTATGATGTTGACTATGCATTTTTGGAAAGGTTGTCGAAAGAGAACAATGGTGTGGCTCGTCGCATCTATGTAGATTCTGATGCATCCTTACAATTACAGGTATGATAGTGGTGATGATGATGATGATGATGATGATGATGATGATGATGACAACAACAACAGTAGCCAAGATATTCTTAGTGAGTTACCCTTGCATAGCTAGGGTTTACCCAACTTCATGAGTTATCTTTGCATAACCAAGAGTTCCCAAATAGGGCTTACCTAGCTTTTATGACATTGCACAGAGGAGGTATCAAGTACCTCCTGTTCAGAGCTTTTTCACAGGGCACATGAATCCCTTGTGCATCTCTGTCCCACTGACCCAAACAGCTTATTACTTTCTAACGCCCAGAGCAAGTACATGTTTGGAGCTTTATGCTACACCAGCATCATCTTAGCCAACAGCAACATAAAAGATAGCATTCATTTTAATAGTTCCGATGAATCATTTTTGTGGCAGGGAGAAGCCATCTTCTCTATGCTTCTTGCCACCATTGCTTGAGCTTAAGATGTCAAACAAAAAGCATGCAAAAGGGCAGTACCTGTTTTCTTCCTCCACTCTTCCCATATACCCTGGCCCTTTCCCTTATAGTGCTATTATTCTACTTTCAACCTCCTTTGGAATCTTGGGGTTTGTAGTTGACTGAGGCCAAAGAGCTCCCTGGCTGAGAATTCTAAATACCCCTCCCTAAACTGCAAACCTCAGGATTCCATAGGATATTGAAAGTGGAATAATAGCAATATAATAGCGTAGTGCAAAAAGGCCTCCTGTTTCCTTAGGTTCTCCTCTGCACTGCATAAACTTCTAGGGCTAATCCTTAACAGACCATGCTGACAGTATTCAAACAACCATCAACAGACTTGACAGTAGCCCTGGCCTGTTTCCCATTCCTTGTGGGAATCCAGGTGCCGTGGAAAAGAATGAAGTCTCTTAAAATCCTTTGTCCCACTCCCTATTCTTACCGAGGTGATAGTTGGTACCCAGGTATATTTACTCATTGTTGAAAAAAAATACTTTGAGTGGGATAGGGATGCATTGGCTGTTCCTTGTGACTTTTTTTGGTTAAAAAGTCTTCAGTTCCTTGAAAGGATCTTCTCTAGCTGGGACCCTAAGGAATCAGGCCCTTATGTTACTTGTTAGGAGTGAAACATAAAAAGAACACCTCTCCAGGGAATAACAATGCTTTTTTGAATAATGTCTCTAAGCACTGATACCTCCTGCACAGATCTGGCTTTTAATAGATGCATTTTGTACTACAGCTCTTAGTTTTTCTAATAAATGTTTTGTTTCTAGGGTTTTTATGATGAAGTCGCCAATCCTTTGCTTACTGAGATAGTCTTAGAATACCCTGAAAATGTCATCTCTGACCTCACTCAGAATAATTTTAAACATTATTACGATGGCTCTGAAATTGTTGTGGCCGGACGTATTACAGACAATGACCTGAACAGTATTACTGCAGAGGTGAAGGCTCATGGGGTGAGTATTGGTCTGATCTGACAAGTTTAAGGATGTCAAGGAAAAATACCTCTGGAGTGATTACAACTTACATAGGATGTTCAAATACGCAAGTTGAACCCAAGAAGTACAACTCCCTAAGTACTGCTGGGAAGTTAAATGTCACAGGGGAAAAAAAATACTAGCCATTTTAAACACAGTGTGACATCAAAAGACAGAACTGTAGGTTGCTCACCTCACCACGGAATTCATACTTCACCTGCAAATTAGTCAACGAACAAATGAGAATTTAACTAAACACAACTCCACAATCCAAGGCTAGTAGATAGCAGATCTTGAAGTGATTGTTTGGCATGACCGTGTACTAACTTAAGAAGAAGTTGCATTCTTAGGCCATTTCCGCACGGGGTGAGGGAATCGCCCCGTGACGCTACTTACCGGACATCTTGGCTCCACGCTTGGGTCCAGGCTGGTCCGGAGCAGTGCATGGCCGCTGCTCTGCACTGCTCCAGGGATGAAAATGGCGGCTTCCAGTTGGTCAAGGCTCTCCACCAACCGCTGAAGCTCGCCAGCCTAAAGCCCACCCCTGGCAGATCGCAGGCTCGCACTGGTGTGAGCCTGCAAATCTGCACCAGAGTGCTGGAACGGAGTGGCGCGCTCCATGCTTTTGAAAGACCTGTTTGAGGCAGTCTTTCAAAAACACGCTGGATGACCACTTCGGGTCATTCGGGAGCGGGCTGAGGTGCGGAACTACAGTAAGTAGGTCCGACCCAGTCCGCTCCCAGGTGCAGACGTCCTCCTTGGAGGACGCTCTGCACCATTTCTTTAAGCCTGTGTGGAAATGGTCTTAGAGGCAGGGCATTTGTAAGAATAAATCTAGGCACCTCCTAGTTAGATTGTATGGAAAAAGTAAATGGAAATCAAGGAACACTGGGTGCACACAGTCCTGTCCTGTAAAGTTATATGTATACTGCTGAAAAACTATTGTGCTGATAAATGAATTTTATGAATATAATTATTTTCTCCTACCCAGGCACTTGATGATCTGACTTTTAGTGAACAAGCAGATGCTGAAGAAACAGCCAAAGCTCTTGAGGAACAAAAGTATATATTTGGAGATTATATTGAGAGACTCTGGGCTTATCTCACAATACAGCAACTTCTAGAGGAACGGTAATGAAGAACCTTTCTAAAACAAAAATAATGCATAGTTATTTATCTTGTACACTCTAACTTGCAGTCAAATAATATTCAAAGTTACAACCTGTTCTAACTTTCTTCCCTTCCCTCCCTCCGTTTTTCCTTCTCCCATATTTACAGATTAGTCCTCTGACTGATAGCAAACCGCGGCCAGAGTGTGTTTCCCATTAAGCCCACTGTCCCAGAGCTACTACCAAATGGAGCCTAATGTTCATCTAGTGTAGCTCCCTCTGTTTCTTCCTTTCTAGCTGATCGATGTGGCCAGGATAGTCTTCTTCTTGCTCTAAATGTTCTTCCAGGGAAGCAGGAATGTAACTCTCCAGTGGCTATGTGCAGTGGTGGTATATAGCAATTAAAGCAGTGAATCTGCTCTGGATTTTGATCTCAGTTAGTTAACAATAACTAGAATTATTGTTAAAATAACAGTACATAAATGCTTCTCTAATATTCTTCCACTTAGCAATATAGCAAAAGGAGATGAAAAGGCAAACCTGACTGCTAAAGCCTTGGAGATGTCTCTGAAATATAAGTTTGTGACTCCTTTGACATCCATGGTGGTCACAAAGCCAGAAGACAATGAAGATTCAGAAGCAATTGCTGACAAACCAGTAGAAGGTAGAGTTTTTTTCCATAAAGAAATTAAACCATCTAGCTTTTAACAGCTTCTCTTTGTTGTAGAGAAATGTCCCATTGCTACTAGTCCTGCCATGTGGACCAAATCCTTGTCTTAGGAGGAGCAATCCCATAGGTCAAGGATAAGGACGTTCAGGTTAATGGGGAAGCTATTCAGGGGAGGGGAAAGGAAGAGAAATGTTGTTTCAGCAATGGTTAGGCCCTCATTGAGCAATTCTGTAGGCAATGTTGTAGAATCATGTCTTCTTGGGTTATTATTAAGATTCTGATCTAGTTCATGATCCCTCCTTACAAGTACAGCTGACAGATGTTTTTTGAGGTACTAGATAGGTGCCAGAATTCCGGCTTCAGGTCTCTGTTCCTGGATGAGTCTGGACAAAGGTAATAGGACCATCCAAGGCTCTTCATTTGTTCCAACACTACTGTAATCTTAAATGGGCACTGCTCCCCAGGGCTGTTACCATCCTCTAATTTCTCTTGACCCTTGCAAAGACTAGGGCTCATAATAGGATTCTCTTCTTCCTGTGAGATCTCATCAGATTCTGGAATGGTCCTACCAAGAAGGTGATGGAACATGACAGGGAACAGTTCCATATTTGTATTCTGTTTAACAGTATTTTGATCTATCCAAGAGCAATAGCTGGCCTAACAATCTTTTCCCTGTAAGATCAAAACAGGAAAGTATGCTTTTATTGCCCTAGGGAATTCGTGTACCTATCAGACAGACTTCAGCTACAGGAGGACATGACCTCCAAGCTTTCTTTTGACAGATAGCAAACTGATAATGGTCAAAGGCTCCCTAAGATCTTGAAACTCAAGAAGCCACTATGTGTCCGAAAATAAGATTAGCAAGCCATAGTTGCACATGTTCAGACACTGTGACAGGTAATGTAACCCAGTAGATAGAGTGGTGATTTGGTGGCACTTTGAGGGGAAAGTAACTGGATTTGGCTTGTGGTTGTCAGTCAGAAGTCAGTAAGAATAAAAACTTTAATCCTTAGATTCCTAAGACTGAATGCACATCCCCAAGAGTTCCTTTTCTCATCCTTACCCCCTTCACACCCTGCCAGACACACCAAGGAAATAGTAACTCTTCAGTTCATTGTAACCAGAACCTTTCTTTGAACTTCAAAATCTGCAAAATGAAATGAAATATTTGGATTAGTGCAGGGGAAAATGAATACTATCTGGGGAGAGATGAAGGGTACTGATGTTTGCTAGTATCAGTTTGTTATATGACTATGCACCCTGAATGGATAGGAAAATGAAGAGTGTTTCTTCCTTTGAAAAGGCTGGCATGAGCACTCTGATCAATGTCAAGAGCATTTAAGAGACAACTAGTTTTTCAAAGCAATAAAATATATATATATATATTTGCCTAGAGACTTGTAAAGTGAGCTGATGTACACCACCCATTTTGTGCTTGATAAGGAAATTCTGCTCTAGAAATGCTTTATAGTCAGAAGAAATTGTCAGAAAGATTAATCTTTTTTTCTCTCATTTTCTTAAACCTCCTTGTAAACAGCTGAAGGTAAGCTCAATTGTATTTGTATTTCTGCATATTTTGGGGGGAGGGACATGTGGTTGATTTATTATTATTATTGTTGTTGTTGTTTAGGAATTGGTTAATTAAAGATTAAAAAAGCAAACGAAAACAACTGACATCTCATTGCAAAATTTCTTCTAAGTAAGCTTAGCTCAGATCTAAGGTCTTAGAATCTCACTTCTCTGATGAGGGATTCATGGTCAAATTTCCCCCTTCAGAACTAGAGATAGTTCTTTGACATTGAAGGGGAAAGTAGGAATGTGGGTGAGGGCCTTCTCATTGGCTGCTCCCAGGCTCTGGAACTCTCTTCCTAGAAAGGCTAGGCTAGTAACTAGACAGCCTCCTTGCTGTCTTCCCACAGTCGCATAAAGAGGTAGTCCATTTTGGCAGGTCTTGTTTGCTGATAGGAAAACAGTGCTTAACAAGGTGCTTTATTGTCTATACTTGTTGTTTTCGCTTTTCAGTGGGCATGATTTTAATTGCTTTTAATTCTATTGATAGTTTAATTCTCTTTTAACTTGGGTACGATGTGTAGTTTTAGCTCTTATCTGTTTCAACTTTTGTAAGCCACTTTGAATCTTAGGGCTGGGAAAAAGGTAAGTTAAAAATGGATTAATGACAGCAACAGAAATAACAACAGGAAAAGGAGGAGGAGGATATCATCCCTATAAAACTACACTGTACAGTAATGTATATATAAATATACCGTATTTGGCAGCGTATAAGATGGACTTCCCCCCCCAAAATAGCCTTTGAAAATGGGGTGCATCTTGTACATTGATTGTGCCTTTTGCCCCCCTCCCTCTCTACGCCAAGGCAAAATGCATAGGAAAGGAAGATGATGAAAGAAGGACTCCTATGAGGCTTCTCCCATCCCCTCTTCCCTTCCGTTTTGCCTCGGTGGGGAGATCTCCTGACCGAGGCAAAATGCATAGGAAAGGCAGGGGAGGGTTTAGGGAAGCCCTGCTCCAGTGCTGGTTCCCCCTCCTAGACCCCCCTCCTCTTTCCTATGCATTTTGCCTCTGAATAGGAAAGGGAGGGGGAGGTCTAAGGGGAGAAAGGCATGCCGGCTCAAGGCTTCCCTAGAGCTCCCTTTCTCTTTCCTATGCATTTTGCCTTGGTGAGGAGAACGTCTACTGAGGCAAAATGGAAGGGAATGGGGGGCCTTGCTAGCATATAAGAACTACCGCTACTAAATTCCCCATCCCCAAAGATAACCTTTGAAAATGGAGTGTGTCTTATACACCAGAAAATATGGTAAATTGCAACCATTGCTTTCCTCATTTGAAAAAGCTGGGTTTTTTTAAAAAAAAGAGAGAGCATTGTATTTGGTTGGTTGAATGGGTCTGAAGAATCATTTGAATCTTGCTCCTCATGTGTTTGCAGAACAGAAAAGCCACATTACCAAGTTATGTCTGCACATAATGTAACTCACTACTAAATCATAATGATACGGTCAGGGTAAGAACTTTGCATGGTGGCATTGGTAGAGTGTGCAGGTGGTCCATTTTCGTATAAGTTTTACTATAGTTTCTTTCTTTTCAAACAGCACATAGGCAATCATTCCCTACCCGGTACAGTGCTCCATCAACTCCTTATTATTATTCTAGTGGTGAGTGTCTTTTTTTTTCTTTACTGTCACAGAGAAAAGCTAAAGTAGCTCAGACTTCATAAAACTGTGATTAACTTCAGTCCAAATGACTGTGGGTATCTTTGTTCTGGGTCTGAAGAGCAAATCAATAGTATTTTGTTATGGGTTTTTTGGTGACATAGAGTTCTCAAATCCTTTTGTTTTATTATTTTCAAGTGAAGGAAAAAAAAAACCCTCAGAACTCAGGAGAAGCTGTTAGGCTTCTAGGGTAGATGTGGCATTGAGCTAAAGTAAAGAACTTTATTCTAGCATCAGGATTTGTCTTAAATAATTCATTAAAAAAAACTTACACATTTCTAAGTTTTTTTTAAAAAAATGTTAAGCCATTTCTGCACTAGACTGTTATAGTGCTATTATTCCACTTTCAGCATCCTATGGAATCCTGGGGTTTGCAGTTGAGGGAGGGGCATTTAGAATTCTCAGCCAGAGAGCTCTTTGGCCTCATTAAACTCCAAACCCCAGAATTCCACAGGATGTTGAAAGTGGAATAATAGCACTATAACAGTCTAGTGCGGAAATGGCCTTAGTATCTTCAGCTAAGGGTTTCATAATGAAATTTGGCTTCTTTTTTGAAATGCAGGCATCAAAAGACAAAAGTCACTCAAACAGCAAACTACGTGCTATACTGGGCACATTTTTTTTAAAAAAATGTATGCTTGGAACTGATCACTCATCTGTTCTTCAAAAATTAGGGAAGGGTTTTGACCAGAACCATGGGGTAGAAAAGAAGATATCCTTTCCTCGTTCCCATTGAAGATCAACTCCCAAAGCAGTTCTTGGGGGCAGTGGGTGAGATCCAGACTCAATCATACTTTGAACAGACTTAATAAGATTTCAGTGAGTCACCAATAAATGTAGTCCCATTGATTTCAACATGCATGACTAAATCTGGATTCAGCCCATGGCTTCTAAGACATTACTGTTTGTGGTCTATGTTCCATAGTCTTTTAGTTAGTTTTTTTTCCTGGTGGGTTCAGTCAGATCTGGATCCTAGCATGATCAGCACATCTGCAGTAGCACATCTGTGCGTTATTGTTAAGGATCCCTGCTAGAGAATGCCATGACACCACTGATGATTGATAATTCACTTCTTTTTCTTACATATGCAACACTGTTTCCTCTTATTTTTTAAAGAAAGTTCAATTTTACCTGCATTTAGACTACTCTATTTACCATTCAGTTGGCTGCTGTCAGGCTATTTGTTTATTTATTTATTTATGGTTATTTGTATCCCATCTTTCTCCTGAAATGGGATGCAAGGCAACTAAAGGAAATGCCTTGAGAAAAATAGGGAACAGGAAAATGGAAACCGGAAAATGAAAACAAGATCCTTTCTTCCCCCTTATATTTAATTGGCGTGGTCAACTGTTGAAGGAGGGGAGGCAAATTTTTGCCCTCACACTCACCTGGTAAGCTCATTGGTGCATGTGTAGCTTCTATTTTAATTTTTGGCTGATTTGGGGGCATTCTTTTCATTTTTAAAAATTTGGGGTATGAAGGTGACTTGGGTAGTTGTGGGATAAAAATGTTGCATTTTGCATTGGTTTTGACCCATTTGGAATAGGTTTGGACTGAATTTTTTTTCTTAAAAAAGTTTGGACCTGGGGGTGGGTATCAGGGGCTGAACTTTGGCTGCTGACCACACTATCGCTTACTCCTGCATTTTATAGCCTCCGACCATCCATGCTGAATTACAGCTAAGGGCAGAGTAACAGCAAAGTAACTGCAAGTGAGCTCCCTAGAGCAAGGGCAAATTGTGGTCTAGTTGGATAAAATAAAGCTCAACGTCTACATCAATAGTGGCAGCAGTATATTGATGTTAATCCTTCCTTGCAGTTGATGGAGATCCACACTTCATTATAGCAGTGCCTCAAAAAGAAGATGCCCTTTGTTTCAATATTAATGAAGACCCAGGGGCAATCTTAAGTTTAATAAGAGATCCGGTTACAGGTAAGCCTTTTCTCATTGAATAAGGTAATATTAATTGTGTCTTCTGGAAACTGGTTCTAAATTCCATGGCATAACTGGGAGTTACAGTATCAGAAATGCCTTTTGGGACCCAACATCTTCCTGATCTTCTTGGATTCTTTCTTGGGGTCAGGCACAATAGATTTTGTCTTGTCATTTTTGAGCCTTGTTCTCTTCATTTCCGCTCCATGTTTTCATAATTCCTAATGCCAAATTTGTGGTGTCACTGGAGCAGCATACTGAACTGCCATTTTCAGATAGTTTTATTTTATTAACTCAAAGGGCTGCTTGGAGCTAATTTTCTTTTTGTAGGGAATGCATGGTCATCGAGGCTTTGTTCAGACTGCATCTCTCATCAGAGATGAGTCATCATAGCCAATGACGAGGGATAGGAGGAGTTGCAGTTCAAAAATATGGAAAGCTACACATTCTCCATCCCTGTTATAGACAATATTAATATATATTACACTTTTCTCCTGTTTGTTTCATCATGTATCAGTTTGCATTCATTAAATCTCATTCTATTACTTGATCATCTCCATCAGAAAAAAAGTTCCAAAGCTTTTCTCTGTGTGTGTTTAGAGAACTGCAATAGAATGTAGATGCCTCAGATCTTACCAGAGGGAGGCTTTATTACTCTATATTTATTTGAAGGCCACAGGTCAAGCACCAGATCCTGTCTGATCTTGGAAGCTAAGCAGGATCAGCCCTGGTTAGTAGTTGGATGGGAGACTACCAAAGAATACCAGGTGCTGCAGGCTATATTTCAGAGGAAGGAACTGGCAAAACCGCTTTTGCCTAAGAAAACCGTATGAAATTCATAGGGTTACCAAAAGTAGGCAGGCAACTTCAAGGTAACACATGCCAACTGTTTTAGCCTTCCATGACATACAGTAGGAAACCTGCCAGGGGATCTGTACTTTGTCCAAAATATTCTAACAAACCTGGCCTGTATCAAGATGTACTGCAAACATTACACACTTCACAGTCTTTTTAAAATTGTAGAGTTTCGATTAACTTGGTATGATCTGTGGACTCTGCTGCATTACTCCAGTTAATTAATGAATTTTAAAAAAACATTATAGCCAGTTCACAGAGGTATAGCCATGCTACTACAGTGTACCACACATGACATAGTCATGTGATGCCTTAATGCATTTACTATAGCACAATCCTTCTTGGGACTGAAATGCACTTAGCTGGATGCATGACCTGCTATCCACAGCTTTGGGTAAAAGTCTGAGAGCAGCAGTAGGTAATTGTTATTATTATCATCTCTCAGTTCTTTCTGAATTTAATTTCCCCCTAACCTCACTGTCCAAAATCCTACCCCCAACTGTTTGTTCTGCTCTGAAATCCCAATAAATATAATATAATAAATGAGTTAGTTCTTCTGGTGCCTCAGGACCTTTGGTCATTTTTGTTATTCATTTAGACCCTTTGAGGAACTCACTGTGTGTATCTCTCAATGAAAATTTGCTTTTAGGTATTGTGGTCAATGGACAGCTGATTGGGGAGAAGAAAAGCAACAACGATGTAGGACAACACAATACATATTTTGGAAAACTTGGGATTGCAAATACACACCAGAATTTAAGAATTGAGATAACGACTGAACAAATAATTCTTTATCATGGTATGAAATGGACAGCATTCAGTTGGCTTGATGAAGTTATTTTGCAAGAATCCAGGTAAGTTCTTAGGCCAGAGTCCTTGTGGTGACTTATGCTCTTCTGTCAAATATGAGTTACTATGAAATATTAAAGGATATTGTATGCCAGTTACAAAAATATCAAAGTTGAATTTTATGTAAAACAAGTCAAAGGAAGTAATAATTCCACTATATTCTGCACTAGTCAGGCCTCATCTGGAGTCCTGCATTCACTTCTGGGCACTTTACTTTAAGAATCTTACTTTAAGGAGGTATAGACAAGTTGGAGCAGGTTGAGAGAAGCTCAAGAAGGATGATAAGAGGCATAGAGAACAAAACATATGAGGAAGGGTTGAGGGAGCCAGGCGTGTTCAGCCTGGTGAAGAGAAGATTGAGACGCAACATGATTGCACTCTTTAAAATATCTAAAGGACTGTCACAGAGAAAAGGGTATGCATTTGTTCTCTGCCACCCCCGAGGGTAGAACCACATCTGTTGTCTTAAGTAACAGGAGGGTAGATTTTGATTGAACATTAAAAGGAATTTCTTGAAGGTAAGACTGATTTAGCAATGGAACCAACTGGCTAGAGAAGTAGTAAGGTCTCTTGCTCTGGATGTCTTTGAAAAGAGGCTGGATAGCTACTTGCTAGGAATGTGCTAGCTGGAGTTCTTGCAGTAAGCAGAGGATTGGATTCAATGGCCTATGGGGCCCCTTCCAACTCTATGATTCTATTAGTATTACTCAGTATCAGTTTGTTGATATGTGCCTTCATATTGACTCTAACTTATGGCAGCCATCTCACAGGGTTTTCTTGACAAGATTAATTCAGAAGAATTTACTATTGCCTTCATCTGAGGATGAGGAAGTGTGACTTGCCCAAGGCCATCCAGTGAGATTCTGTGGCTAAGAGGGGAATAAAAACCCTGATCTCCCATATCCCTAGTCCAACAATCAAATCATTACACTACACTGGTTATCAACAGGAGAATCAAATATTCAAAAATAACAAAGCCACTATTTAGAGAACATCTGACCTATATTTAATACAAACATTTGCAAAGGAAAATGTATAGGAGTATATTGAACACTAATGTTACTTTTCATATGATCTGAGTATGAGGGTAGAATGTGAACTGAGACCATTTCATTTTATTCTGTCTGTGCTGGAAATGCAGGAGCAGGTAATACTGATATAGTCATACCTTAGGTATTCTAAGCGCTGAAACTTGTCCATATGTATAAGCAAGTTTATGGATGTGGACTGGCTTGCCAGTTGGATATTGGGCACACGAGCTGTTGATGTGAACCCTAAAACTGCCGAGCGTTCGGCATTTATGCTGATCATGCAGTGCCCTTGCTGAAATATACCTGAACACACAGTCAGTGGTCAGCATTTATTAACTTAAAGTATTGTTAAGTTGTCGTTTAGGACTACATCCCAACAAAGCAATGTGCAAAAAAAAAAAAAAAAAAATTCAAAGCAGCATTAATACAGAATACAAAGGATACAGAAGTGCAAAGCTAATGATTACCTAAAGGGGAAAAATTTCAGGTCTATCTTGACACATGGACAGAAAAGGCAAGGCATAAGGCAATAGGAAGGAAGTTCTCCATTCTGAGAGCAACCACTACAAAGGTCCTCTTGTGTCACTCAGTGTTTGACAGGATGTGGCAAAAGGAGTTTATTCCATATCTTCTTCCTCTCAACTACCAAACCGTTTGCCTTATCAATGTGAACAGGGGCCGGAATTTGATGAGAGTAACATCTGACTCTAAAGGTTTGTCTTGAATATTGCATTCCTTAAAAAACCCAAAAAACTACTTTTTGTTAAAAAAAAAAATCCTTTGTCCTTTTCCCCACCAAAACAATTACTAGAATTGTAGGCCCTTTATTGTCAAGATAAAGATCACATTTCTTTATTTAGCTTGTTCTTTCTTTTCCCATCTAGTCTGACTCTGGTAATCAAACGCAAAAAGAGTGTGGAGGTTTCAATGGATAATGGAGCAAAATTTGTTGTCATTTTGCATCGAGTGTGGAAGAAACATCCACTGCACAGAGATTTCCTGGGATTTTACGCACTGGATAGTCACAGACTGTCTGAGCAAACCCATGGATTGTTAGGTAACAATTTACAAAAAATAATAATATTCTAAGGAAATTTTGTGCTTTTAATTTACAGGACATGCATTGACACCTCTTTGTAAAACACTATTCTTTATCTAAATGGACAGGTACAAAGCAAAAAGTTAAAGAAGTCACAAATACTTGATTCTTATATGTTTTTCTTGAAAGTTTTTCACATTCACCTTATTCTGATAATATTTCTTTAATGTGTCATCTGAACAGACGGAAACATTTCCAAATATTTGATTCATCAAGTAAAAAAAAAGAACATAGTGAGATTCTTTGCTACTGGGATTTCTGTACAAAATTCTCCTTTGTTTGTTCGTTTTTTTAACCAAAACTGAGATTTTATTCTACAGCTCCCATTTTATTGTGAAAAATAATTTTCTTGCATAGAGTAAATCCTAACCAGCAAATATTTTTCAAAAATTGAGCAGTTTTTGAGGAGTCTTTCACAGTGCAGGAGAAAACTGTATGAGTGATTGGTTCTTGTAAATAATTGCAAAACTTGCATCTCTAGTCATCTGCTTGTCACATACGTGATAAGAATATTATTTACTCCACCATTCCAACACTGTGGTTTTCTTCCTGTTGCACAGAATCTAGATAATGATGAAGCTAGGGATGGGATCCTTTTTCCTTGACGAGGTCATCATTGACTATGGGAGGAGTCATTCATAGGGCTCAGCCAAATGGTGGGTAAAGTCATTGCTGACAGTGGAGAGAACCAGAAGTGGTTGGAGTTCAGTGCATAGCAAGATTCCACAGCTCTTTCTTTCTCTCTGCGAACCCATCCCTTCTCTATGGCTCTTTTTACACCTTACCTCATTCTGGTGGCGAGGGGATCACACGAGAAGCCTCTTGCGAGAGGCACTTGTGTGCCCTCCGCTTTCCCTCCGCACCAGCTCCGTGCTGGGCGGAAGGAAGCATGAGGGTTCTGCCCCTTCTTTCCACAGCGGAGCTGGGTACTTTCCCAGGCTGTGCTGGGGGAGGAAGCATGATGGCTGTGCGTCTGGAGGCTCCGCAGAGGAAGTAAGTGCGGGTGGGGCACAGGAGAGACGCACGATCACGCATCATTTTCAGCAAAAATGATGTACTGCGTGATCGCTGTGGAATGGCCTCAGGAGTGTCGTGCGATTGCGAGGGCATTATGTGGAACGGTCCTCGCAATCCCGCAGCACTCCTGAGGCCATTTCACAACAGGATTGGCATGCAAAAAGGGTCTATCTTTCTCAGATATGTACATGCACCAGGGATGTAAATACTTGTTTACTGCATGAATGTGTGAGAGAACAAAAATGCTGGCTAAAATGGAGAGGGTTTTTCATGCATTCTCACAGAAGTAGTTGGATTTACAACCCCCTTCTTCTTCTTCTGCTTCTTCTGCTGCTGCTGCTGCCGCCGCCTCTCCTCCTCCTCCTCCTCCTCCACCACCACCACCACAAATTGTCCTAGTAATTTTAGAGAGATTGTTATTGTTGCCACCATGCTGGACTAACTTTTTATTTATTTATTTATTTTTAATTTCACAAATATAAAAAAAGGATTATTTGACTTGTACTTGTTACATGAATTTTCTTCTGTTCTTCCACGCTGTTCTGGTCAACATTTCTCGCAGCTTAGTCCACTTGTTACATTAGTGCATCACAATAAATTGATTATCTCATCTATTCGAACACACATTTCCTTCTCCTAACAATCATAATATAGTCGTTCTACTAGACAGTTCCCAACTATCACTCTCTTCTGCTTGACTCAAATCGTCCTGTTCCAAAATATTTCCATATCACTCTCTTGAAGCTTCTGTTTTCTCCTTATATATATATCTTTTTTCCCCCTTTAACTCTCCATTACCTACATCCCAAAATCTTAAAATTTTTAATTATTTCTGTCATTGGCAGTCTGAGCAATTATTACTGCAACAGTCCCCCATCTTCTTACTCTAAATTCCATTGTACTAAAATGTCTTGTTTCTCCTTAAGTACTTTTTAAACCCCTTCTCCCTTTCAGCAATATCACAATGTTCATGTTCATGAAGTATATCGATATATCATCAATTACAAGCTTAATTAACAATGTCAAAATAAAAATCCATTTGTGTAATTCAGAAGCCTGTGCAATCGTCATCTTCCCGTTCCCCTCTCTCATCTGGTGCCCTGCAGCCCGGATATTCATTTGCAAATTCTCTGTATTCCTAAAGTCGCTTATATTCCAAGCTGCACCGCGCCTAAGAGAGAGGGTATTTTACTCCACTTATCAAATCAAAATCCTGTGACTATATCCACTCCTTTTCCCCCCTCCCTTCCTGGACTTTGCGGTCCGGAGTCTATTTCTGAATTTTTACTGTATTCTCCTAGTCGCTTAAGTTCCGAGCCGCTCCGTCCAGGAGAGTGAGGGTCTTTACTTGACTAACTTCCATCACAATCTCCCCGTTCCCCCCTCCCATCTTGGACTTCGCCACCCAAAATTCATTTCTGAAGATTATCTGTAGTTTCTTTGTCACTTAAATTCCAAGCAGCTCAGTCCATGGGAGGAAGGATCTTCCAATCAAGTCTCTTCCATCACAGGTTTCACAGTCTTAACCCTTGACATCACATTGTTTATATTACTGACAGTATATCACTTATAGTAAACTTGTTTGACATTGCTGAAATACATTGCCCCTTCTCAAATCCAGCACCCTGTGCCTTTATCCGCTTTATATTCCCTCCTCCCCTCTTGAAGCTGCCCGGAATTCATTTCAGAAGATTCATTGCATTTTCATTGTCGCTTAAGTTCCAGGCTGCTCCATCCGTGGGAATGAGGATGCTTTGAGTTAGATGACCTTCAGCACAGTCTCATAGTCTCAACAGTCCGAGAGAATCAAGAAACAAGAATCACTCCACAGGAATAAAAAAAAAGGGAGACACGCAGCTCAATAGCTTTCAATCCCGAAATATTCCTCCAAAATCCAAAATCCAAACCCCTAATCCATGAATTAAATTCCAGATCTTCTCAGTCCAGCCAAAATATCGAAGTATTATAGTGTAAAAAATTTAGTGTCCAAATGACGATTATAACTCATTTGTAATCCATCAGTCCAAACGATCAATTATACGCCATCTTATACTTTAAGTCCCAATTATGATTCTTAAGTCTTTCTTTTTTCTTAAGAAAATATTAACTTCAATCCTCGTGAGTAAGCAGCACACCCAGGTAGCCTCTTCTTAAAATTCCAGCCGCCTCTTTAAGAAAAACTCCCAGCCATAACGAACTCACCCAGGCTCAGGGCCCCCTCCATTCTTTCGCTTCTGCCCACCGTTGCATGCCAGAACTGCTGCGATATTAACAGAAACGCGACCAGAACAGGTTAGATGACTCTTATTAAATTCTTACATGTTATTTGAAGTCTTCTTTTAAAAGTTGACGGTGGCGCTTGTGCCGCTCAGGCGGCGATCCCGCTGGCTCCGTCTTGGTCCTTCAACCCCCCTGGCGCTTTCCGCTCTCCCAGCAGGGCAGAGCAAACGCCGGTTTTGGGGTCCCCATCGGAGCCATTCCGCACCCCTTGTACCGGAGGGGTGTTCTGACGCCTCTATGATGGCAAAAGAGGCGGCTGGAGTCCAGCGGGTGGCTGCTCGGAGCCGTGCCATTGCACAGCTTCAATTCAAGCTGCCACTCGCGCCGGCCATGCAACCGGAAGGCCATGTTGGACTAACTTTTAGAAATCATAATCACTGGATAAGTTCTGTGCATCTTTTTGATCAATGGACCTTTCTCCCTATGTTTGATGTCTATGTGCATTGCTTAACAAAGGAGGAGAAAGAGATTAATTTTGCTAAGAGACTTAGACAAATTGTGGAGAAATTGACAGAGGCAAAAATACTTTTAATTTCACTTTCATTCAGCAGGCGACAAGTACCATGGGCCATTTCCACATGGGGTTTTTAAAACAATGCAGAGTGTCCTCCAGGGAGGACGTCTGCACCTGGGAGCGGACTGGGTTGGACCTACTTAACATAGATCCGCACCTCAGCCCACTCCGGAACGACCCCAAGTGGTCATTCAGCATACTTTTGAAAGACCGCTAAAAACAGGTCTTTCAAAAGCACGGGGTGCGCCATTGTGAGCCTGCTCCCTTATGCAGATTCGTAGGCTTGCACCAATGTGAGCCTGCGATCTGCTGGGGGCGGGCTTTAGGCTGGCGAGCTTCAGCAGTTGGTCGAGATCCTTGACCAACTGGAAGCTGCCATTTTTGATGCCAGAGCAGTGCGGAGCAACGGCCACACACTGCTCCGGAGCAGCCTGGACTGGACCGGGCGGCCAGAAAGTCCAGTAAGTAGCATCACAGGGCGATTCCCTCGCCCCATGTGGAAATGGCCATGGTCTTTACGTGGTTTTTTTTCTTTCTTTCTTTTTTGATATAGTGTTCCAAGATGTTGAGACATCATTTTTGTCAAGGGCAAAACACTTTTTTACATCAGTATCACAAAACTAAAGCAGAGGAGGTTGTTATTCCCAAAGATGGGACCTTCCAGAAAGCAAGAGTGGGCCTGTATCATCCAGAGAGTTCGACGATGCTGAGGCTTACATTACATTAATCCAAATATGGTTCTCAGGTCACTGTTTTCTCACCAGGCCAATAAATCAACTAAATGATTTGAGGCAGCATATAGAACATTATAATGTACTGAGTCAATACATACTGTGAAGAATGGAGCTGGGATATCAGTGTAGTGCCTGCTGTGCTGCTAATGAAAATAGCTATAAGAGTTTAGCAACAGTCAAGATCTGCCAGATGAATCAACCAATGAAGCCTTAGCTGTGGAACACACTGAGACTAAGAGCCTTCATCAAGCAGGTGGAACATAATCACTCTGCGTATATAGTTTCATGTCCACACACCCTTTGTATGTCTTTTGGGGGGGCAGGGGACAGATAGGGCTCAAAGTGCTGTTCTGTAGCCCTTTGCGTCCCATCCCAAACCTTCCTGCACAGCTGTCAGGCCCTAGTTTTCTGCCTGCTAGTGGGGAAGAAAGATAGAGGAAAAGTGGGTCTGATGATGTGGAATTGGATGGCCCTGCATCAGAGGGGGAAGAAAAAGAGAGTGTGCTCACAAGTGTAGCACATCCTCTTATCCATTCTCCTTAGAGCTACATTGTCTGAACTGCCTTTCCCCTTCCAGAGCAGCTACAGTGACGACTCCTCCTGGAGCTTGCCAGCTGTACATGCGTGAGTGGGGTGGGGCTTTTGGACATTTCTATGGGTATGGAATTGTGTTTCAATGCAAAAAAGACATATGGGTCCTTTGTGGCAGGATAGTGATGATGGGCCCCTTTCTCCTCTGTGAATCAAACACGAATAATTAATACTGAAATAAAATGTGAGATAGCGTCATTTATTAGAAAACATTCAGTAATTATTGCCCTATATGGCTTAGGTCCAGATTATTTGAAAGACTGTATCTCCCTATACAAAGCTGCCAGAGTTCTAAGATCTGCAGGGGAAGGCTTTCTCTTGATCCCATTACCATCTCAGGCTTACTTGGTGAGGACACAGAAGAGAGCCTTCTCAGCAGCTGCTCCCATCCTCTGGAACTCTCTTCCACAGAAGGCTAGGCTGGCCCCCTCTCTGCTTTCCTTTTGCTGGCAGGCAAAGATGTTTTTGTTTAAGCAGGCCTTTAATATGTAACCAGATGGACTTTTAATTTATCAAGATGTTTTAATTTTTTTGTAGGTTTTTATAATTTTATGTATTTTTTGAATGTTTTTAAATTATTTTAAATGTTTTATTAATGTTTCTAACTTTTTTGGAAGCTACCATGGGTCCCACTTTGGGAGAAAGGCAGCATATAAATATAATAAATCATCTGTCTGTCTGTCTGTCTGTCTGTCTGTCTGTCTGTCTGTCTATCTATCTCACTGTTGTTATTTGTATTTTAAGGGCAATTTTTCCACCCCATTGACTTTGATATCATTGAAGTTCATCCTGGATCTGATCCAGTGAAGCCAGATGCCACAATGATAGTGAAAAATAACCAGTTGACTGTAACAAGGTAAGCAGAATCAGAGTTTTAAATTGACACTGTCATGCTTGCATGAAGTGTATGCTCAAAGTTCACCACTTTGGCTTTTTCATTTTAGGGGCTGGCAGAAGGACTATACAGAAGATGCTCGGCATGGAACCAGTGTGCCTTGCTGGTTTGTTCACAACAATGGAGAAGGCCTCATTGATGGTGTGCATACAGACTATATTGTTTCCAACATATTTTGATATAAAGTATCGATGATGATGAAAATATTTTTGCCTGATGAAATATGTTCAAAATCTCAGCTGCAACCTAAAATTATTTGCAATGCATGCAACTGAAATAGTTTTATGATCTATCATAATGACCTCTTCCTCATGGAAAACAGCTGTTTACCTCCTTTTATTGCGAGACAATAAACGTGGGCTCTGATTGAATGGACTTGATATTTCTGTACCAGTGGATCTCTCATAGTCCATATTCATCCACTTTAAACAAAGTCCTTAAAGTTTGTCTTTGAATTGTGGCTGAAGGTCTAGTAACTCTTGAAATATTTTTGGTAGTGACATATTTTAGGTTAAAATCCTGTATATGCTTACATGAAAGTAAGAGTCACTGAGGATAGTGGGACTTATTTCTGAGTAAACATGTATCTATTCTGCATAACAGATTTGGGGCTAAATGGAGACCAAACTGGAATGGGCACATTTGTATAACCAAGTACAGTCGGCCCTTCACATCTACGAGTTTAACATTCATGGATTTGATATTTGCAGATTATTTGCCACTGCCTCTGCTGCTGCTCTGTGCCATTTTTAATAGGAACTTATAAGTCTTGCCTGACATTCTCAGTCTCTCTGTAAATCTTGTGACACTGAGAAAGACTGTGAACGCAAGATGAGGCTTGTAAGTCCTTGTTAAAAAATGGTGTAGGGCAGTGTTAGAGACAGTAGTAAGCCCTGCCAGCTGCCTGGTTCTGCCTTGTGGAGGAACTGCACCAACCCAAAGGTAAAACTGGGCAGCTGGCATACTCCCCTATGTGGCCTATAGATATTCTCAGCTTTGCCACTTTCACGGGGTCCTGGGCCCCCTAACCTTCATAAATATGAAGGGATGACTGTATATGTTCTATTCCTTCAAGTATAATCTGTTGAGGAATTCCAGGGGGCATACTGGAAGCTAGCTTGACCCACAGTCCACCAGTGCTTCAAAAGTAAATCAAAACAGCACACATCCAAAAAGACCAGAGAGAGAGGCCAAAAAATATACTAAACTGTGTACTTGTTGCAAAGCTGGAATACATGAAAAAGCAAAACTAGGTGAAATCCATTTTCCAGTCTGCGTCTGCACACCAAGCTGACAGGCAGACAGACAGACTGTTACAGGCTGTGAAAACAAGTAAGCATGTATATAGACAGAACAGAAACTGTTTAGACTAAATAACCTGCTAGCGTCCGTGGGAAGAATCAGACAGCTCAGAGTGTTTTCACCCTACCCTTTGGAATTTTCCACAGCTGTGTGTGAAGGTTAGAACCCCCTTATCAGTTCCCACGGCTACGAGAGTTGGTGAAAGAAGAAGACACTTAACCCTTTAGGCAGTAATCAGGGCAGTTACACTTAACACTCCTCCTCTTGTTCCGCAGCCAACTCATGTGTAGCAACTGTAGGACCCATCATCCCCATACGGCTAAGCATTTGTGTATGTTTGACAGCAGAAAGAGCTTTTGTAAACACATCAGCCAAATTTTCTTCAGAAGCACAAAAGACCAATTGGATAACATTGTTTTGAACAGATTGTTTAACATTTTGATACCTGATGTCCACATGTTTGGTTCTGGACTTGACTCTGTCACTGACAGCCTTTTGAATACAAGCTTGAGAGTCACAGAAAACATTCACTGGCAAATCAATGGATATATTCAAATCTTTCACAAGCTGTTTGAACCAAACCAACTCATTACACAAGGAAGACAGACTTGCAAACTCTGCTTCAGCAGTGGAAGTACCCAGGGTACTCTGCTTTTTAACTTTGCAGTAAAGCAGAGCACCGCTGTACTTCACAACGTAGCCAGATGTGCTTTTCCGATCTGACACGTCCTCTGCAAAATCACTATCAGAATAGCAGACAATTTCTGGAGTTTGAACAGGAGTGATACACAAACAGTGATCTATAGTACCTTTTAAGTATCTCAACACCCTTTTCACACCTTGCCAGTGGTATTGAGTAGGCTGAGAGCTGGCCCTTCCCAATATGTTTACACTTAGGGCAATGTCTGGACGACAGGACTCAGCCAAATAGAGCAAAGGCCCAATCACAGATTGATACAACTTTTTGTCTGAAAACAACACATCTCCACTGTTTTTGCTAAATCCTGGCACCATTGGCATTTTTACACTTTTACAATCAGTCATGTTACATTTCTCCAACAATTTCACAATTTTCTGTTTCTGGTTCAGTAGGAAACCACCCTTGGTTTTCTGTATTGCAATCCCAAGGTAATTTTGAACTGGCCCCAGGTTTTTGGTCTGGAATTTCTTGCCTAGTTCACTGGCAAAATCCTGCACTTGTTTTTGTGTGTCACAAATCAAACACAAATCATCAACATACGCCAAGAGGATTTCTTATTTTTTCCCTGTCCCTCTGACATACACACAGGGATCAGCTTTGCTTTGTTTGAACCCACATTTCTGCAAAGCTTTGTCTAAACACATATTCCAACAACGAGCTGCCTGTTTAAGACCATACAGAGATTTGTGAAGTTTCCACACCAGGTTCTGCTTTCCCTGGTGAAAACCATCAGGCTGTGTTAGGTAGATTTCTTCTGGCAAATCAGCATTGAGCTAGGCAGTTGTGATATCAAAGTGTGTGACCAAAGCATTTCTCTGAGCTGCAATGGCCAACATCAACCGAATGGACTGCATCTTAACTGTGGGCGCAAAAACCTCATCATAGGATTGCTCATCTTGGGCAAACCCTCGGGCCACCAGACGAGCCTTGTGTTTAATTTGCCCATCAGCAGTGGTTTTTAGCTTGTAGACCCACCTGCAATCAACAGGATTGACACCCTTTGGGAGTTCACACAACGTGTAGACTTTGTGCTGGGTTATGGAATCAATTTCATTCTGCATTGCCTGCCACCAGGGCGCAGCCTGGTTTTTTGACATTTTCTCTACCTCATCAAAACTGGTTGGCTCACAATTTACTAGACAGGCACGCACTGCAAGTGAAGTGGGTGTGTAGCATTTTGGAGCCTTTCCCTTCATTTTTCTCTCTGACCTCCTGGGAATTTGTGCCAGCTGAACTATCTGACCGGCATCATCATCAAGGCTGTGAGACCACTTTGCAGCTTTTTTATTTCTCACTTCTGTGCTTGGAGCCGCTTCACCCCCCACAGCACCCTCCTCCTGCGCTGGCTCTGGCTCAGGCTCAGACTCAGCCTTAACCCTTGAGGGACCAGGAATTGAGGAGGCAGGCCGCTCTGGGTGAATGCTAGGCTCACGAAAGACAGGAAGGAGGACTTCTGAAGCAGCTTGAACACGCAACCAGTTTGCATATTCCTCAAAAGTTGCATTTCTAGAACCACGCAGAGCCCATTTCCTGCGTAAAACTATACCCTTTACAGTTAGGTTGATATCCTAAGAATCTCAGGCGTTGAGCTTTTGGCTCTTCCTTCCTCCTTTGACTCTTAGGAATATGAACCCAGGCAAAACTGCCAAAGACCTTCATGTGAGCAATGGAAGGTTGCTTGCCAAACAGACGCTCATACGGACTGGTCTGAAAAACAGAACTCCAAAGCCTGTTGTGTATGTAACTGGCAGTCAGAATTGCCTGTCCCCAGAAATTCAAAGGCAAATCTGCATCATTGAGGAAGGCATGCATGAGAGTTTGCAACACTCCAGTGGTTCTTTCTGCTACACCATTTTGAAAACTGGCGTAGGAGGCAGTTGTCCTGTGCACAATGCCCTTGCTTTTGAACCACTGTTGCAGACTCTCAGCCAGAAATTCTTCTCCATGATCTGATTGGAACGCTTTGACCTTGCGTTCAAATTGTCTCTCAACATACGCACGCCAGTTCTTAATTATTTGATACACTTCAGACTTTTGTCAACAAATAACAGAACATGTATCTGCTGAAGTCATCTACTAACAGCGGGAAAAATCTGGCTCCCCCCAAACTGCATTGAGAAATGGGACCAACCACATCAGCATGAACAAGTTGGAAAGGAGCATCAGGAACCCGTGAACTGGTTCTGGGCTCAGGAAGCTGCATGGATTTAGACTGTTTGCAAATGGCACAGTCAAGAAAAGTAGCACAGGATTTCAAAGAACATCCCTTGCAGCTGTCTGCTAACTTTTTCAACACAGGAAAGCTATCATGTCCCATCCTTCTATGTAACAAATGAATACATTCATCATGTTGTGGTTTGTTATCGTATACAGTGCAAGCATTGAATCTAGGCTTAAGTTTGTACAGTTTCTCACTCAACTCTGCCACAGCACAAACAGCCCCACCTTTCAGTACTTTGCCCTCATGCTTTGTGAACAAAACCTCAAACCCACTTTGAGTTAACTCTGAAACAGAGAGTAGACAGTGAAGGTACATACAACACATTATCAAGATACATATCTAGAGCAGGTATATAGGTAGACCCCACTCCCTTGACTTTAGCTTTAGTCCCATCAGCCAGGGCAATAGTAGCAACACTGGCTGGATTCAAACACTTGAACAAACCTTCACAGTTTACCAGATGCTGAGAGCAACCACTGTCCAGCAGCCAAAAAGCCTCATCAGAGTCCCGGCAGCTCCCAGAAAACACACAGTCTGTTGCAATGGCAACTCGTGGATGACTCCCACGACCTCCTCCTCTGAAGCCTCTGCCTCGAGCACCTCTCCCACCTTGCTTCTCCAGTGGACAGTCCTTCTTGAGATGGCAGGTAGATCCACAGCGATAGCACCTTCTCACAGCGTTGGCTCTCACCAGCCCCTCCGGTTTGAACTCACAAGCCTGAGTAGATCTCCACCCAGATCCTGGCTCTGCAGTAGCAGGCAGCTGGGGAGGTTGCTGGCCACTCCTCTGTGCATGTCCTTCTTCTTCTTCCAGAAGGTGAGAAGTTACATAAGACACAGTCAGGTTCTGTTCAGGAACAGCCTCCAAGGTTGCCACTACAACATCCCAACTGGGATCCAGAGAACACAGGATGCAGTAAGCCTTGTCAATCTCAGACAAAACCTTCCCTCTCTCAAGCAGGGCAACAAAGATTTCATCCAGCATCTGCAGATGCTGCTTGATTGACACGCCTGGCCTCAATTTTGTCTCATACAGCCTTTTCGTGAGCGACAATTTACTGCCTGCAGTCGTGCGAACGTAGACATCGCGGAGGGCCACCCAACAGTCTCTTGGATTGGCCAGATCACAGATATAAAACAACAAGTTGTCTTCCATAGCCAGAAAAATAAGTGACATGGCCTTCTGCCTCATCTTTTCGGCTTCAGTGGCGTCTCTAGGGAGGTCTAGCGGAACAGAAACAGCTCCCCAGACACCTTCCCCATGAAGATACATTTCCATCTTGGCAGCCCAAGTGAGATAATTGCTGCCATTTAGCCTGGTCAAAAGCAAACTGCTTACAGGCTTGGACTCCATAATGGCTCAGCTCCCGGCCCCAGGCACTCACTGCCAGCTTCGGGGATCACCAGCAGACGAAACACAGCTGCAGACAAAGTCCATCCATCAAAACTTGGCCTCAAAAACACTCTGGTACAACAAGGACGAGCAGCAGAAGCGTGAAGCTACGGCCCATAACCTGTTGAGGAATTCCAGGGGGCATGCTGGAAGCTAGCTTGACCCACAGTCCACCAGTGCTTCAAAAGTAAATCAAAACAGCACACATCCAAAAAGACCAGAGAGAGAGGCCAAAAAATATACTAAACTATGTGTTTATTGCAAAGCTGGAATACATGAAAAAGCAAAACTAGGTGAAATCCATTTTCCAGTCTGTGTCTGCACACCAAGCTGACAGGCAGACAGACAGACAGACTGTTACAGGCTGTGAACAACAAGTAAACATGTATATAGACAGAACATAAACTGTTTAGACTAAATAACCTGCTAGCGTCCATGGGAAGAATCAGACAGCTCAGAGTGTTTTCACTCTACCCTTTGGAATTTTCCACAGCTGTGTGTGAAGGTTAGAACCCCCTTATTAGTTCCCATGGCTACAAGAGTTGGCGAAGGAAGAAAACACTTAACCCTTTAGGCAGTAATCAGGGCAGTTACACTTAACATAATCTTGGGGTGTGTGGAATTTTTTCCCTCCTGAGTGTATCAAAAAATGTGCATAAATGGAGAGCAGTGAACACTTTCCTGCCTGACATCCCTCAACTGCTTTTTCCTGTCATGCACTCTCTTCCCATTCAGGCAGAGAATGAGAAATCCCATGGTTGTAGTAGGCCTAAAGGTAGGGGCAAGTCACTTCCAAAAGGAATGAGGGCACGAAAGACCTTAAAGAGAAGCACATCCCACCCACCAAAATATGTGCTGAATCCTCTGCAAACACATTGGCCATTTTGGGGTAGCCTGATGCTGAACCTGTTATTGGCCTGGCCTGTTTTTTTTCCCCTCCTTTTTCACTCCTGGTTTTGCAAAGACTTTTCCCAGCCCTAAAACAGAGCCCTGCCAAATGGCCTGAAATGGCCAGTCTCAGTCCCCAGAGATTTCTGGGAGCATGTTGCACCAATTATAGATCAAAAATTTGGGGTAATGCATCATAAAAATGGCCTTGGGGCTCATGTGGCTCACCTGTGACCACCTCGGCCTTAATGAGGTGTTGAATGAAGTCAGGCTAAATAATTTTAAAAGCCTTGCCTTGGATTTCATTTAATCTTAAACAGATATTTTTGATGGATCTCTGTATCTTACAACGGTCCTGATTTGGCAGGGACAATCCTGATTAATCCTCTTGTCATCTCACTGTTCTAACTGCTTTTAAACTGTC
Organism: Cyclura pinguis; assembly: GCA_030412105.1. Taxonomy (NCBI): domain Eukaryota; kingdom Metazoa; phylum Chordata; class Lepidosauria; order Squamata; family Iguanidae; genus Cyclura; species Cyclura pinguis. The sequence goes on along the minus strand of CM059600.1, from coordinate 91,667,014 downwards.
CCCATTTCTCTATCCCCCTTCCACTTTCCCCTTGTCCTCAGCTTACTCCAGTTGCTGCAAAGTGAGTTCAAAGGGCAAAAGCAGTTAGCTGAGCAGGTAGGAAAGGAGAGGGGAGGATGAATTTTTCCATTCTCAGGAAGCTCAGGAAAAAGCAAACTACTAAATCCTCTCCTAGCTTGTGTGTTTTTCCTAATTTATACCCACCCTTGACCAAAATCTGATATTGCTTAGCCACATGTCCCAGGCCATTTTTGCACTAGATTGTTACAGTGCTGTTATTCGACTTTAAACATCCTATGGAATCCTGGGGTTTGCAGTTTGCAGCTGGCCGGCCCTTCCCTAAACTGCAAACCCCAGGATTCCATAGGATGTTGAAAGTGGAATAATAGCACTATGACAGTCTAGTGTGGAAATGGCCCCAGTTTTCATCTGTGAAATGTTGCATGGTATGGATCTCACAAGGCTCACAGCTGAGGCTGTTGCTGGTACAATGGTGGCCCAAGGTAACCTTAGTGTCTGTTCACCTTGGCTCAGGGCAGCATCCTGATGATTTATTGAGCTGTAATCCTGGCAAAGAGATAAAGGCATGGGCTCTGGTCCATGTGGATGGGTGGAAAATACAAATGATTTAAAAAAAAAAAAGTGAATGTATAAAAGGATTATGAACTCACTGAATACTTTCTATGATGCTTATTTCAGCTTTGCTATAAGTTCATGTGACATGCAGATTAGTGGAAACTTGAAACATGTCCTTTCATAGTCACATTGGCCATTTCCGCACGGGCTTAAAGAAACGGTGCAGAGCGTCCTCCAGGGAGGACGTCTGCACCTGGGAGTGGACTGGGTCGGACCTACTTAGTGTAGTTCTGCACCTCAGTCCGCTCCAGAACGACCCGAAGTGGTCGTCCAGCGTCCTTTTGAAAGACCACTTGAAACAGGTCTTTCAAAAGCATGGAGCGCGCCACTCCGTGCCCGCATTCTGGTGCAGATTTGCAGGCTTGCAACAGTGTGATCTGCCGGGGGTGGGCTTTAGGTTGGCTAGCTTCAGCAGTTGGTGGAGAGCTTCCACCAACCGGAAGCCACCATTTTCGTCCCCGGAGCAGTGCAGAGCGGCGGCCACGCACTGCTCCGGACCAGCCTGGACCCAAGCGTGGAGCCAAGAAGTCCGGTAAGTACTGCAACGGGGCGATTCCCTCACCTTGTGCGGAAATGGCCATTGTTTCAATCCGGTATGAACACATAATTGTATATTTCTCTCTATGTGTGATGTGCAAGGGTAGCTTCACGTTTAGAGAACAGGCTGACTGAGTTTCAGAAGCTTTTTTCAGGAACATAAAAGAAACAGCTGCACACCTTGGCAATTGCCAAGACTAAAGAACTGCTGGGTTTACAGTGCCTTATAAGCTGTAACATTACAAATCTGTGTGGGCCAGCATCCTATCTGACAACTAATTAAAACAACTCTTTTGCCATACTTACACACTACCTGCAACCAGCATGAACTTGAAGCTGGGTTCTCTTCTTATTAAAGTTCATTAAAACAACATTCCTTTGTTCCTAATACACTGTTTTCTCATTCAGCTCCATCATCCTCATCTGGCCCTTTGTTCCAAGCACTACCTGACATTACATGGCATTATACGACATAGCATTACATGACATCAAACACCAAAGGCTTCCTGACTGTCGGGGCTGTCTGGTAGTGGAATATGCTGCCTCGGAGTGTAGTGGAGTCTCCTTCTTTGGAGGTTTTTAAGCAGAGGCTGGATGGTCATCTGTTGGGAGTGCTTTGAGGGTGTTCCTGCATGGCAGGGGGTTGGACTGGATGGCCCGTGTGGTCTCTTCCAACTCTACATTTCTATGATTCTATGATTCTATGAAGGCTGTCAGGGTTGGTGTGAAACAGCTCCTCAGAGAGTACACAGAGTTCTGACGGGGAAGTGTCGCCTTGCAGCAACCAGACAACTTTGCTGGAGCAAAAAACAGTTCTGAAGACTCATTAGGTAGGCTCAGGGCTTGTTAGTTTATTTAAGTGCACTAAGGTTAAGATAAAGCGGCAAGCCGCATACTGGACAGCAATTAGCACAGCAGTAAATCAGCAAATAAACCAGCAGCATGCTGGAAAGCAAAGCATATATCTCTCAGCTGAGCAACGTGACCAGTTAGGAAAAAAACCCAAAAGGTGGCGTATTCAGCAAACTCAAGCCTTTTTGAGGGCTTGCCACCATCCCAGACCTCGTGGGGTGATCCAATCACTTTCCCACTTGGCAACCTTCACTTGGTGATGAGGCAAAAGATCTTCTGGGTCTGGCTAGTCATAACAACATTGCACCTGTGTCCAAGGCCACATCACCCCACTCTGCTGTCCATTTAAAAAACAATGCCGGCATTCACCTTGAATATCCTGACAAAAGCTCCATAGGGCATTACCTGGTATTAAAAGTCATGTTCAGGGACAGTAAAGCTGACCCCTATCTCTCTTAAAAAAAAAAAAAAAATTGGCAGATAAGAAGGTTTTGCATATACTTTTGAGGCCTAGTCCAGTTAGCCAGCATCATCTTGAAATATCTGAACATTATGAAATAGGAGATGCAGTTATTGTAATTATAAATGATTCAGGCTCCTTTTTGATGCAAAAGAAAATGCAAGGTATATATAAGGTATATATAAGGTATATATAAGATCAGGTCTTGAGTTTTGATTGGTCAATTTAAATTTCCATCCTTTCTATGGCCATTACAAATACCTTTGTTTGTGATACTTTGCTTTGTCTTTGAGCGGCTAGCAAAAGTTTGCGATTCAATACTGCAGAGCCCCAGGCATTCTCACCTGCAAATCTCTTCAGTGAATTGTTCTTATGATTTTGGTCTCAAATACAGAAAGGCTTAGCTAGTTAATGTTATGTTTCATTTTATTTTAAAAAGCAACTGAGCATTCCTGAATATCTGTATGCTTGGTTCTTGAATAAATATACTAAACAAAAACTAGATTTCTCTCTCTCTCTCTCTCTCTCTTTTTGTCTGTCCTGGAGACAGTGACACTCAACTCTCTTGGACCTTATGTGTGTACTTTCCACAACACTTTAAAGGAAGCTCTACGAAAGGAACATGTCCATTGCCAAAGGGACATGGACAAATATGGGTTCCCATATATTCCAGTTAAGAATTTAATCATATTGATACTGACAGTGAATACTCCCCAGCTTGTACTCTGCAGCCTGTTTTATCTTTCTGGATTGGAGATGCAAACACAGATGCATATTTAAATAGAACACTAACCAATAGGTGAATAAACTATATCACAGGTAGTAAAATGAAGTTGTACTGTTTGTAGCTAGACAAGATCTGGAAGTGTCAAGATACATAATTGAATATTAAAGTTAAGATTATCCATGCCATCATATTTCCAATTTCTATGTATGGTTGTGAAAGTTGGACAGTGAAAAAAGATGATAGGAAGAAAACTCTTTTGAAATGTGGTGCTGAGGGAGAGTTCTACGGATTCCCTGGACTGCTAAAAAGACAAATGATGGGTCCTAGAGCATATCAAGCCTAGAAGCCAAAATGACAAAACTGAGGCTTTTATATATTGGCCATATCATGAGAAGACATGACTCACTAGAAAAGACAAAAAGGCTTCATAAAGTAGCAGGCAGTAGAAAAAGAGGAAGACTGTATTATAGATGGAAAGACTCAGGCCATTTCCACACTAGACTGTTATAGCGCTATTATTCCACTTGCAACATCCTATGGAATCCTGGGGTCTGCAGTTTTGGGAGGGACTGGCCAGCCCCTCCCAAAACTGCAGACCCCAGGATTCCATAGGATGTTGCAAGCGGAATAATAGCGCTATAACAGTCTAGTGCGGAAATGGCCTCAGTCAAGGAAGACACATCCCTCAATCTGCAATACTTGTGCAGGGTGGTCAATGATAGAGTGGTTTGGAGATCTCTCATCCACAGGGTTGCCATAAGTTGAAGTCGACTTGACGGAAGTTAACAACAACAACACATTTTGCATTGGTACCATGATTGAACCGGATCCATCCCCTTTGCTGAGAGACCAACTGCATTTGATTCCCCCCCCCAAATGTCACCTTGTAGCAGTCATTCCAGCAAGCTATGCCAATTGTTTACAAACCACTTATTTGTTATAAACTCAAACTTCTTTGTTATAAACTTTGTTATAAACTTCAACACCAATTAAAGTTCTGTTACCTCAGCCTGTGTTTTTGCTCATCACAGCCAAATTGCTTTCCCTTCTGTGTCACACCTTTTGTGTTGCACACTGGATGGCAAAGACCAAGCAGAGAGAACGGGTAACCTGAGCATGTTGACCAGAATCCTATCGGTTAGTTAGGAATGTGTAAATGAGAATTACACATTCGTGGTTGTTTCATACTCATGATACTTACGCATCCCTTCATTTAAGGGATGCATAGAGACAGTGAAAGTCCTCCAGTCCACACTTACTGGGAAGCAGGCACTGCAGTCGATGAGAGTCTGTTCCTCTGTCACTCAGGAAGAGTCTGAAGGATGTTTCCATCCCTCCTCACATGAGCAATCTCTGCTGCAAGGTGGGATTGTGACAGAGAATCCTGCTTCTGCTTGTTGCAACAGAGATTGTTCACGCAAGAGGATGAGAACATTAGTCAGCCACTTCCTGAATGATAGGAGAACAGACCCCTGTCAAGTGCAGAGGCTGCTGACTGGTTAAGCAGGGATTGGAGGGATCAGGCCAGGATTCACTGCACAGCAACATAACTACCGTGCTTAAATAGCAGCATAGTATATACAGGATTCCGGCCAACAATTTTTGGATTTTTAGTAAAATTCATATTGTTTTAAACCAAGTGTGCCATTTTTGAGCCCCACCACAGGGCCCTTCAGGATCATTTTTTTCCCTCCAAAATGCCCCCAAATGACCTCAGGGATGTAAGGAGGGCATTTCCACCACATTTGGAAATTGAGACCCTTAGCGTTCAAAAACTTTTCTGCAAGATTTTCAGAAATATATTTTTTTGCACCAAAATGTCCTTTATGGAGTGTAGGGGGCATTTCCACTACCTGTTGTTCTCTCCAGCCAATTTATGCCCAGGAGAGGCCTTTTTTTGAAAAAGGAAGTGAAGAGGAAGTCATTTCTGGTCACTTCCTGTTGTTAAAAAAAACCCTCTCCAATACCTAAAATGGCCTAGGGCCCCCAAAAGCATGTTGAGGGCATTTGGGGGGGAAAAAAAAATTTTTTTTGTGAGATCAGGTGCAATGGAGAATGTAAGCTTCCAGTGTCTGCTGGGGGTGATAATTCAGCCTGCTAGCCTCCCACAGTTGCCTACCTCTGCTTTAAACCATAGTTGATCAGAAGTGGGTGAATGTGAGGCGACAGTGGGGTATTCTCAGCCAACATGGGGACTGCCTGAGGTAGGCATCAGAGTTGTAACTGTTCTGATCATATGAATGATATTTGGAAGCTGCTTTGGGAAGCTTTTTTGGCTAAAACAGTGAGATAATAGAGTGTATGGACCAATTCAGTAAATAATTGTTTGGTGCAACATGCACAAACCAAAATGAGCCAGAACAAGCCCTGTGCTCATATGTTCTCCTACCTTTTGCATGGCCAGGAAAAAGAATTTGTAAGTTTCCAGTGCCAGCTTTAATTACATCTTTCTGTGTCAACCAGACCTATAACTGTGGCTAACACTAATCATAGTTTGTTTAAACAAGCCAGATTCACAAAAGCTATGCTTTAGAGCTGGCACATTTTAAACTAACCATCGTTAATGGTTAACACCAAATTGCTGGTGTTGACAGTATGACATAGCACAGTTTACTAAAAGCAGAAGTGTACGTTTCCAAGTCTTACCTCCAGGCTGTGTAGGAGGAGTGCGGAGGCAGTGAGGCTCATTCTAGCATGTGCAGGTCATTTATTTAATTAATTTATGTCCCACCTTTCTTGCAAAGCTGGGTCTCAAGGCAGTGAAGAACTCATGTTGCAGTGAACTACGGTTCATCAGGGTGTGTGAATATAACCAGTGTGGGATAATAACAGGAGATGGCATGCATGTTATGTTACTTCATGCTGTAGAACACACATGCTCACTGAAAGACCTTGAGGCTTATTTGGTATTCACAGTTGAAATGATTACACAAGATGGTCTGCTCCATTCCTTTAGCTTTATTTGGACCTTTTCATAGGCACACTACACCTAGATCGAAGAAATGCTATAGTCATTTCACTCAAAGAGAGAAGAAAGTCAATATCCCTAAAAGAAACAACTGTGATTACAGGGGGGTATATGAGGTGATAACATTTCCTTCTTCTGTAGGATGCGAGTTCTATCTACATGGCATTTTGTAAGCAGTTAAAACATCAGCATTGTACTAAAGTAGGAAACACATAAGAATTATCTGTGTTGAACTTTATAGTAAATGTTGGCGATATGGAATAATTGCATTCTGTAATTTCTAAGTGCCATAGCAGAGAGGAACGTCACTTCATGCTAAAATAGGCTTGAAACAATATAGTCAGTGTATGTGCCATCAATTAGACCTTCTCCATTGTTGTGAATAAACCAACAAGGGACATTGGTGCCATGCCTTGTATCCTCTGTGTAGTCTTTTTGCCATCCCCTAAAAGGGAAAAAAACAGAGCAGTGAAATGCAAAATTCAGACATCCTGCAGGTCAAATATTGGAATTCAGGCATTCTCACTCTTTTTTATGTGTATTATCTTTATTAAAAAGAAAGGGATCATTTTTTTTAAAAAAAAGAAGAACATATATCATTATATAATATATCTATTACAATTGTGATTATTGTTCACGTGTTCTCCACTAACAGAAGTAAATACATGGGCAGGCATAGGAAGTGTTGCAATTCCACCCCACTCCTATGTGTCTCTCTTCACGTGGAGAGAGACAGTCTGAAGCACGGAACCTCCTACATGTACTGGGGCCCTTCGTACACTTTTGAAACCTGGAAAATCACATTGAGCTGAATTGAGAACTTCCACTAGATTCTAGAAAGCAGAATAGGAAATATGAGTAACTGTGTGCTGGCAGGCACGGGCATATTAACTCTCTGGCAGGAGAAGAGGATATGAGCTGCTCCCTTCCAGGAGGTAAGTGAGAAGTGGTTTCCTCAACACATTTGGAACTGTGAAGGAGAAAAGCCAATCCCTTTTTGCTTCACAAAGCAGAGGAACATCTAGAGGAAGACTGGAAGTTTAACCAACCAAGAACTCCCATTCATTCTCTCTCCTTTTCCCTATGGGAAATAAAGGGATAAGCGGATGCAAGCCCATGTTTCTATCCTCTCTCACTGAGGGAACGTTCACCCTCTATACCCAAGCAGTCAGTGTGCTTCCAAGCTTTAATAGAGAGGTATGCAAAGGAAGACTTTACTGTCACTCAGTAAAGAGGATTACACCAGGTTAATAAGGCATCATGTAGCTTGGACATTACAGAAAGGAGCAGGCAATATTGATAGTAGCAATATTTGTGAAATTACTTTCACAAATTACATATTTTGGCATTTATGTTTTTTGTGGTTTTTTTTTTTTGCATTGAATATAGAAACCATTTTCATTCATTTTACTATTACATTCCACTACATTCTTTTGGTTTTGTTATTGTTTATGAATCTGTAATTTTTTTTGTTTGTGCAATTTGAATAACGACATCAATTTAATGTGCAACAGGGTTTTCTTTAAAAAAATGCTGTAGCATTCATAACTATGAGAAATCTGTCTGTGTGTCTATTCGCTTGGTTTAAAATACTTAAATAGGAAGACTAGCTCCTAAATATTTGAATTACTGCTCACCTAGTCACTGTCAGCTGGTTATTTTTCACAATCATGGTAGCATCTGGTTTCTTAGGGTCAGACCCAGGATGTACTTCAAGTATGCTAAAGTCAATTGGATGGAAAAACTGCCCTAAAGATTAAAAAAAACAGTATTGGTTAGCACATTGTCTTTGATTACATACATGCTAAGGTCATTTGCTCCTGTTCAGGGATTGTTCTGCATTCAGATAAAACTAACATTAAAATGGTGGGTACACAGAGAATAATGTAAACTTCCCAGTCTCATAAAGCCTGCCTCTATGGGCAAGATCCTAATATATTAACAATTTATTTAAAACATATTCAAATCAATTTATAAAGAGAAAAAGCAACCGGTAAATCTGTGTATCCTTAAAAGTCCTGTTGAGTAAAGGTCTTCCTTCTTGCTTGGCCCAGAGAGGCATGGAAACCCCGACAGCAGGAAGCTACGCACCTCTCTTGGCAGAGGAAGGAGACAGACACCCCTTAGCCAAGAGAGGTGTGGGAAGCCTGCCTGCACAAAACTGCATGCCTCTCTTAGCCCAGAAAGGAGATGGACACTCCTTCCTCAGCCAAGAGAGGCCCATCATTCCAAGCAGCTGGGCATCCCACCTGATTGGCACCCAGGGAGGGGGCTGTTTGCCAAGCCCAGCTGGGAAACTAGGTGTGATAGATGCTGCTGCTGTGATTGAGGAGCAACTGATTGTGCATGGGGCCGAGCCAGTGAGTGAGCAAGTCAACCTGCAAACATCCCCTGCACTGGAAGGTCAAACAGAGACAGAGTTGCCCCAGCCAGCTCATGACAGAGAGGGAACCAGCAGTGATGCAGAGAAGTTGCAGCCAGCTGTGCCCATCAGCCCTCAATCACGCAGAAGGCTGAAACAGGCTGCTCAGAAGGAGGCTGCATGGACTAGGCTGAGGAAACAATAACAAGCAGCACCTGCTCACAGTGGCTATTTAAGTCTGCCGGCGAGGCCGCTCCTTGCTTGCAGCAAATTATTAGCAAGCCCTCACGACTTTTGTGTCTCCTGCTTCCTGAAACCCTCCAGATGGATCTCTGCCTCCTGAACCTTTGGACTGGACCTTGACCTGGCTCGGCTTGTGTTTGGTATATTCGGACTCTCCCTGAAAGTATTCCTGACCTCCCTCCTCCCTTGCCGGCTGCAGCATGGCAGGGAGAGATTCCTGACATTGGGTAGGCAGGCAGGCAGGCAGGCAGGCAGGCAGGCAGGCAGAGCTGAGTGGTGGATCTGCCGCCCTCCTTCCCTGCCTCACTTGGCCTGGAGATCAAGATACAGCATGTGGTATTATCTGTGTTTTTCACCATCTGCTTGAAGTCTGGGATGTGGGGGACCTATTATAACTTTTCTCTTGCACATATAGGTATATATATATATATTTATAAAACTTCCATGAATTCATACCTAATAAGCCATGGGTATATTCAGAGAACTTGTGACTGTCAATTGTATAGAAGCCGAGAAAATTGCCATATGTTGCATGTTTCCTCCAGACCTGATGCAAAACCACTACAAATGTCGCTCCTTCTCCCATTGAAACTTCCAGACTTTTTTTCCGGATGATTTTCAAAGTCAGGCTAGTTGATCAGAAAACAGAGTATGGTTGAATGAGCACAATGATTATCAGTGCCAGAAACAATTTTTAAAGCATGTTTATTGTGTTGGTGTGAACTTTACCCTGGATGTTGTAAGGTGACGTCATCAAGCCATGTGAAAGTCATCTGCTTTGTCCCATTTTGGAGAGTGATTTTCTCAGGGGTGATTTCAAATTTCATGTTCAGTTGTGTGTTTAGAATCCCAAGTCTTCCAATATAAGTATTGTGTGGGCTGGCGTCATTACTGCTTGGCTTATCTCCAACAAGCTGCCCATTGACAATGATACCTAATGAGATGAGGAGATATGAAGCGGGGAAGCAAGAAACATAACTAAAGAAAAATACAGGGAAAGCAAACCTTTCTAATTAACAAAGCAGTCTTCTATGGCTAAAAATGTACTATAGAAAATAAGCACAAAACACATAAATAAAATGAGCACTTTAAAAGAGAAATGGCATGGGTTGGAATTCTACATCATGGTCTGTGGCCATTTCTGCACTACAGAGTTATAGTGCTATCATTCCACTTTCAACATCTATGGAGTCCTGGGGTTTTCAGTTTAGGGAGGGGCCTTTAGAATTCTCAGCCAGAGAGCTCTTTGTCCTCAGTAAACTGCAAATCCCAGAATTCCACAGGATGTTGAAAGTGGGGCAATAGCACTATAACAGTGTAGTGCAGAAATGGTCTATGTTTCATAAATTTATGAATCTGTAGCTATATAGTATAAATGCAGTGAAATCCTATTACTGGATTGAAAAGCTGTGCATCTGGACACCAGTGAGAATATTCCAATGCATATTGGATGTTTCTGACATGCACTGGCTACTCCTGATGCATATTGCACACTTTTGATGCCCATTGGGTATTCCTGATACATATTGGGCACTTATGATGTGCATTGGGTACGCTGTTTCACTCTGGCACTTACTAGCTTACTAGCTGGTGTTTGGTTGCACATTGGGAGTGCCCAATGCATCCTGGCGCCCATTGGCATCAATCTCTCTGTGGCGAAACTATTTCCTGCACACATGAACCCACTTATAAAAATGTTAAGTCCTATGCTGAATTCCAGCCCATAACTCTAAAGCAGATACGGTGGGAAGCTAGGATCTGCATTGAACTTACCTGTAGTTGGGTCGCTAATAAGGTTTAGTACAACACCTGGATCCTCATTAATGTTAAAGCAAAGAACATCTTCTTTCTGGGGCACATCTATAATGAAGTGTGGATCTCCATCAACTGCAAATACAGATTTCCATTTAGATCATCCTGTTCCTCATTCAAAGCTCTCTGACAATTTTATGTATATGGTACTTTTTTAAAAACCTGACTTGATGTTAGGTTTTGAAAATGTGCAGAAAAGTTGCAAAAGGCTTAAGCCCTACCCCTATCTACAAATTCTCACCTCCAAAGATAGCTACTGTTTTGATTTGAGCAGGGCTGGCAAAGCTCCAGATGTTGGCCTGAATCCTGTTGGTTATGTCCCAACTCAAGTAGATCCACTGAATCAACTGGGGAATGGTGAGGTAAACCCCATTATTTAACAGATTGATTCTAGTTGGGACTAACAATAGGATTCAGGCCATTGTTAGTCTCCACTTCGCATCAGACCTGGCCCAAGATGAGGGATGATGGGAAGTAGAAGTTCATCAGCATCTAGAGGACCATTTCTCCCCTCCATGCATTATAGCATCATAAAGAAAGCACAGAATTAGGGAACTCATGACTGAGAGGCTTCACTGGGAAACATAGCCAAGGAGAAGGAGCTACAAGATCTCCCAGTTCTAGAAGACTCACTGTCCTACCACCATAGCCATTTCTGAGTAATGATGTGTCTAGCCTTCTCCTTATCGTGGGGTGCACTGAGACTGGTAGCTTCAGCAAGCTCCCAAAAGGACCCCACAGGACCCCTATAGTTATATGTCTCAATTCATCCAACAACCTGTAAATAAGAATTGGAATAATTGTAACGTCATAAGTCAGGTTTATGACATCTTAATTATTGAATAAAATGCCAACTACATGTGCCTTATGTACATGAAGTCTGAACATCTGCCTTATAACCTGTCTATAGCCATAGTAAAACTTCCTGCACTAATGATTGCTAATCAGATATTGGAGTTAAATATAGGCTGATTTCAAGCAGTATGAAAAGAGGAAGATCACATTCCAGTGGATTTACTCAAAGAAGCCATGGCCTTGAATTTGCAAGATTTGAGCAGGACCATTAATAACACCATCTCTTGGAAGTATCTCTTTCATGTGGTCGCCATAAGTTGAAAACAACTTGCACAACAACAAAAGTATAAAACACTCCTTAAGAACTGTTTATATCACATTGATTTAAGATTAAGCACATAATACAACATTGTTGTAAATAAATAAGTGTAGATCATTCTACATCTACTGAAAAGAGACTTACGTTTACAGTGGAGTCTGGGATATGCTTCGGTGGATGGTTTATCCACTAATATTTTCTCCTTCCCATAAGGGTTTTCTACTTAATTTGCTGGTTCTTTCCAACCAGAATTTGCTATGACATGTTAACCTATTGGTTAGCGTCATGGATCTCAACCAAGACATGAAAACGTGGTTACTAGTTGGCTTTTGTTTTGCTTAGAAGCAGTGCTAACCATCATTTCAAGTGTCACAGTAAACATGGGGTAAAGAAAAGCAGAAAATGGGGTAGGCAACGTTCATGGAAGAAGGAAAGGGGTAGAGCATGAGCCTTCCAGAAAAATCCCAAGTCTCCAAACTATGATTTTATAAAATCTGTGGTAAGATATTTATCTCTAATTCATGATACACTTTGGTCATAATACAAAATGTGCAGACTGTAGAGCTTAAACCTTTTGAGCTCAGATCCCTGCCCTCCAATGATAACAATCAGAAATAAAACTCACCACTAGTATACCTGTGACTGGTGACCGGGCTACTATATGATGTATGAACAGGTGGAGATGCTGTTATATAAACAACAAGAAAAATCATTATGCTAAAGGAAACATGTAATGCTGGTGTATTTTGCCAAGCTTAAAAGCATTGAATTTTCATCCCAGTTTTAAAACCAGTGTTTCATGAGTGTAAACATGATGGCAACCAGAACTACTCCATATCTATTTTGTTTTCTCCCAAAAAGAGAACTGTGTGCTTCCATGAAGCAGCACTAACCTTGGCAAGGGATCTGGATTGCAAATCAAGATTGACAGAAGTTAGTTAGGAATCACCTAGCTAGCCTAAATGAGTTCAGATCTGCAGGACCAGATGAACTGGATCCCAGAGTATTGAAGGAACTTGTTGATATACTCTCTGAACCACTTGCCATCATTTTTGAGAAATCTTGGAGAGCAAGTGAAGTGCCAGAGAACTAGAGAAAAGCAAACATTGGCCCTTTTTGCACGGCATTTCTGAAGCGAAAGGGCCCGTTGAGCATCGCGTAAATTTGAGGAGCGGTCCATACAACGCACTCACATTTGCGCGATGCTCAAGGGCCTGATGTGGACTGTGCACACGTTTTCTCATTTTTGGCTCAAAGCTGAAAATGCTGTGTGGTCGCGCATCGCTCCGGGGCCCCGCACGCACTTACCTTGTGTACGGAACCTCGGGAGCCGGGCCGGTCACGCGTCCTCTCCTCAGTGCAGCCTGGGAGGTCACAGGCTGCACTGTGAATGGAAGGGGCGGGGTGCTTGCATGACCAGGAAGCAGCTGCGGAGCCGAAGCAAGAGGGATGTGAGAGCGTTCCTCCCCAGGCTTCCTGAGCGAGCCCCACAGCTCAGCACTGGGAAAAGGTAAGGTGCAAAAAGAGCCATTGTCTCTTTCTTCAAAAAAAAAAAAAAAATCCAGGGAACTACAGATCAACCAGTCTGATTTCAATACCAGGAAAAAATTAGAACGGATTGTACAGAAACCCATCTGCAAGTATCTTGGTGTCAATGCAGTGCTCTGTAGGAGTCAGCATGGGTTGTCAAGAATACATCCTGCCAAACTAATCTGATATCTTTTTTTAAAAAAATCAGATCACTAGTTTAGTAGATGGTAGGAATGCTATGGATGCCATTTATCAGGATTTCAGCCAAACATTTCATATGGTCTCCCATAATATTTTGGTTAGCGAACTGATTAAATGTGGAGTAGATGGGAACACTGTCAGATGATCCACAGCTGGTTGTAAAACCATACTCAAAGAGTTGCCAGCAGCAGCTGAGCTTCAAACTACAAGGAAGTCTCAAGTGGAGTCCCTCAGGATTCAGTTTTAAGGCCATTACAACATTTTCATCAATGACTTAGATGACAGAGTGAAGGAAATCATTACCAAGTCTGAAGATGACACAAAACTGGGTGGGGTGGGTAACACATTGGAAGATACAAACATAATTCAAAAGGATATACATAAACTAGAAAACTGGGTAGGAATTAATAAAGTGAAATTCAATAGAGACAAATGCAAAATTCTACATTTAGGCCACAAAAACCAAATGCAAACTTACAGGATGGGACAGGCATGGCTCAGCAGTACTACATGCAAAAAGGACCTTGGTATTATTGTTAATGGTAAACTGAGCATGAACCATCAGTGTGATGCAAAGAAAGCGAATGCCATTTTAGCCTGTATTAATAGAAGCATAGTTTCCAAGCTGGGGGAAATAACAGTCCGACTATATTCTGTGCTGATCAGGCCTCATCTGGAGTACTGCATTCAGTTCTGGACATTGCGTGTTAAGAATATAAACAAATTGGAGAGGTTCAGAGAAAGGAAACAAGGATGATAAAATAGGACCTCTCTTTAACCAAAAATAGGATTAATTTTTAATTATAGGCTTGTTTCATCTTTGGTTATCACATTATTGCCGTAGCATTATTGATCAGTATACAGGAAATAGTACAGAGAGAATTATTTCTACCTAGTCTGTATTTAAAATATTAAATTGATTGAAGAATTGAAAAGTGGAACTTACGTAGCCGAGTAGCTGTAAATGAAAGAATACAAAAAAGTCATTAAGTGTAAATGAGAAAAACTGATCTCCTACATTTCCTGATTTGTAACCTTGGATTGGAGCTTTCTGCAATCTTATCTTTCTAGCATGAGGATGTTTATAATCCACTTGAATGAATGCTTGATTAAACTTTCCATTTCCAATTTTCACATGTATCCCAGAAGCAAAAGTTCTTAATTTTTCTCTTTTTATGTATGACTCACAGCTTCATTTATGAAACTAAACTCAATTAGTATGACAAAAAGTCTTTTACCCCACCCCAGTGCCTAAAACTACTCAAATATCAGCTCTAGACAATTTCTCCAAAGAAGGTTTTTGGAGTGCAGAGGGAAATGTGGTCCCCCTTCTGCTGGATTCTGCAATTCCAGCTTTTGGCCCAGCAAAAAGCATGGCATGCTCTTGTATGTTTTTGGTTGTTGTTTTATGGGAACAATTCAGATGGAAGATTCTGCGATCTTCATCTATTTCTCATGTTTCTCTTCAATAAAATGTGTGCAGATAGCCAACCTACCCACCCCCAAATGAGAGTTCCATTCTTTATAATGTGCAGATGGTCAGAAAAAGGTCTGTTTTCTCAAACACAAAATCCGTAAAATCATCTCAGACTTGCAGCTCAGCATTTGTTCCACAAGCAGCCCATGGTTCAAAGGCAGATGAGGCACATCTTATTCAGGATGGTGCAATCTATTCTCAGTCCATTGGCAGCCAGTGATTAATTTGGCAGGACAAATCATTTAATGGTCTACGGCCCTTTTCTCACCTTACCTCGTTCCGGTGTCATCACGAAGGGATCACGTGAGAAGCTTCTTCTAAGAGTCATTTGCATCCTTTCCGCTTCCCCTCCGCACTAGCTCTGTGCTGGCCTGAAGGAAGTGTGAGCGCTCTGCCCCTTCTTTCTGCAGCACAGCCAGGTACTTTCTCAGGCTGCGCTGGGGAAAGAGGCATGATGACCATGCGTCTGGAGCCTCTGCACACAAAGTAAGTGTGGGTGGGGCACGGGAGGGATGTGTGATCGTGCATTATTTCTGGCAAAGAGCCGAAAATGATATAATGCACAATCGCTGCCTAATGGCCTCAGGAGCGTCGCGCGATTGCGAGGACGTCATGTGGAATGGTCTTCGCAATCGCGCGACTCTCCCGAGGCCATTTCACAACAGGACTGGTGTGCGAAAAGGCCTCAGTTATTTTTTAGGATTTGATCCATACATTTGTTCTTTTTGCATGTTAATGTGATTTGCACATTTCTCTCTTTCTCCAAAAAAAAAAAAAAATTACATATTTTGAAACATATTGACTGCCAAAGCCTGCATCATAACATCCAGGGAATTACAACATCCAGTGGATAATTATGTTTTGATGGAAACATTTGGCTGGCTCATGTCATTTCCTGTAAGAATTTTCAAAGACTGACTTCTAGAAGCATCCAGAGTTTTCGATCATTTCCTTATGCATGCATTAAGAATATGTTTAGAAAAAAATAACATGGCTTTCTTTTCCATTCCCTTATGACAACCTCCATTCACACTACTAAAACTACTCCAGTCAAGTTACTGTTGAACTACTGTGACTTTTTCATTTATCTCTGAGCTCCACATCTGACAGAACTAAAGTTTAAAACTGCAACAATAACATTAATTCATCAGACTACAATTGACTGTACAATTTAGGCTACTTAACCCTCTTCTAGCCAGCTTTTTTTAAAGAAGTCATTTGACTGTCTTAATTGGGGTTATATTCTGACCATACTGAGAACTCCAGGGTATTGCAGTGTATAAATATGCTCCCCAAGTTCATAGAAAAGTTTGGGCGTGTAGGATAAAGGGCATTTCCACAACACCCAAACAACTAGAGTCAGAAACCACATACACTGGACCCTCTTTATCTTTTACCAGCAACCTCTGCATCTGTGATTTTCTGTTCATGCAAAGCATCACCTCCCTACACCTAAAACGGCAGTGACATGCATGTGAAGAATCTGTGCGCACACCACTGCCATTGAATATACTGGGACATGAGCATTCACAACTTCTGCTATTCACAACGGGCCCTGGAATGGAACCCCCATATATACAGAGGGCCTGGTCTATTTCCACTGGATGTAGTATCTGTTTTGTACAGCTGTCACCTATTTCCAAAATACATAATTAACACAAATACAATTGATTTGTTGGAATAATTTTTGCTCAGATGTCTTTTTTCATTACCAACCAAGCAATCAACCAACCAACCAACCAAAAAACAGAAAAACACCTGTACATGGCATGCGCTAGAAACTTGGGGGCATTTTTACAGCTTTTCAGGTAGAGATATCACAAAGGTCTAAATCCTATTGTTAGTCCCAACTACAATGTACTGAATCGTTGCAACTTATGTAAGTTTCCAGTGGTTCTATGTACCTACTTAAATTGGGAATAACAAATGGATTTAGGTCCATGCTTTGCTCACTCCCCATTGCCAACAGTCACAAACAAATGATAGGCTATGCTGGGGTGGTTCTCATATGCCACCTGTTCTGTAGGTAATGATTCAATAATTCAAAGAAAAGTTTATTACAGGTAAAATAATAATTAAAGTTCAACTTACCATCAGCTGTTTCCAACAGTGAGTAAGAAAAGAATAATAATAAAAAAAGAGTTACAATTTTTACAAACACCTATAATGAACTTTTTGTTTTTAAACATTGTCAATAAAGTGCAGTTTGGATAAACACAAGGGATCAGATACAATTCTTTAGAGAGATTGTGGAATAACAGTCTCAGCATTTCTGAGCAAAAGAAATGATGCCATTTTTAAAAATAGAATTGGCCGTGCATCTGCTCACGTCCTCATACAGTGTTCCCTTTGGCTCTCAATAACAGAGTATGATTCACCTAGGATGGATACATAGGAGGAGGAATCATACCACACAAATCATCATCAACTTAATATAACCCAGTAAGCATCATCTCAGACATCACAGGTTCGTAACCACGCCTGTTTCCCACCATCGGCCAAGCAAACATGAAGATAACTCTTCTGAACAGCTGCTTCCATCAGACCAGGGGAATCTTTAGCCATCCAGGTGTTCTGGCTAACAGCTCCAGATCTGTGACTTGAAATCCATCTAATGTCCCCCACCTCAGTATCCACGATACTCATAACTCTACTTTTAATACGTTCATATGCCAATATAAGCCTCAGCTACCTCTTATGATATTAGTAAATACATCATTATGTTTGCCAGCTATTAGTCAGAAAACTAGATTGGCACACCTTTTAGGACTGAATGAAATCTATCTGTCTCCAGCCGTATTTTAAACATGTCTTAACATTTACCAACTAAATAATTAGCTGAGAGCACTAGAACATTTTTAACATAGAACATTTTTAAAAATCATAATTTATCTGCACCTTCTAGAGGCTTGTCTGCAAGTGCTGCCTTATCCTCATTGTCTTCTGGTTTTGTGACTATCATGGATGTCAGAGGAGTTACAAACTGATATTTCAGAGACATTTCCAGGGCTTTAGCAGTAAGATTTGCCCTTTCTTCTCCTTTTGCTGCATTCCTGGATAGATGAACAAAACCAAATAAATAATTTGTCAATGCTGTAGACCAAGGGTGTCAAACTCAATTTCACCTTGGCCCACATCAGCATTACGGTTGCCCTCAAAAGGCTGGTTGTATCTATAAGACTATATAAATGTATCTATTCACAAGCCGCTCAGAACATTGCCATGGTAACTTGCAGCAACGCTTTGACAGCAAGACTTCAACAGAGGAGCAGTCAGAAGTAGAAGTATATTGTGAGTGCTAGCTGCTGGGCCCCTCTTCAGAATACCGGCAGCTGGGGGCCCACAATGTGGGGATCAGGCTCACCAGCAGGGGGGAGCACCATAGCTGCAGGAGAGGTATGAGGGCCAATGAAATGGCCTGGTGGGCCATTTCACCTTGTGTTTGACACATGTGCCATAGATGATCACTGTATTTATAGAAGCATACAGAGGAGACAGGCTTAGCAGTGTCTGTTAACCATAAGAATGGGAGCTCCGTCTTGGAAAAGCAGCAATACTCTGGTTACCAAATGTTGGAAAGCCCTATCCTATTTTCTCACCAGATGTACCTGTGATGGTGGTGGGACAGAGAGAAGGGTCTTCCTGAAGATTTCAAAACATTGAAGAACATGGTCCTTCAGATAATCTGGGCAGAGCATACAATATCATACGTGCATTTCCTAAACAACATGTCTACTGAAGGGCTTTTCTGCCCTACACTGTTATAGTGCTATTATTCCACTTTCAACACCCTAAGGAATTCTGGGGTTTGTAGTTTACTAAGGCCAAAGAGTTCTTTGGCTGAGAATTCTAAACGCCCCTCCCTAAACTGCAAACCCCAGGATTCCACAGGATGTTGAAAATGGAATAACAGCACTATAACAGTGTAGGGCAGAAAGGCCCAAAGTCTGCAGATTTCTGGCAATCTGAAGCTTAAGTGAACATAGAAAAGCTTTTAACATACCACGATAACCAAAAGTAATCCTACATATTTGCAATGCAATCTCACAGCATTCAATGGAACTCCTATATTGCCTTATAGAACTGGCAGTGAGATATTTCTCTAAATTTTTTGAGCTCTCTCATGACAGCAGAAAGTATCCTTTATTACCGTTTTTCCAGAAGCTGTTGAATGGTGAGATATGCCCAGAGTCTCTCAATATAATCCCCAAAGATGTACTGTTGCTCTTCAAGAGCTTTAACTGTTTCATCAACATCTGCTTGTTCAATATATGTCAGATCATCTTCCGCCTGTTAGAAATTTTCAAAAGAAACTCTTCCATTTATGTATTAATTCACCTGCACAAGGTATCTATATACGTTCTTTCTAGTAAGGCAGCAAAGGCATTTGTTCTAGGCAAAGCAATAGACAGGGACTTCACTGTCTTACCTTTCCTCTAGAGTAAAACAATTGAGATGGCTACAGATAGGCAGTGCTTGGAGGTCACTCATTACAAACTACTGGCCCATTATAATTAATTCTTTTTACAATAACAAATTTACAACTAAGTTACATTATATAATTGTATATAATTGTCATAATTGTAACTTAAGGAGGTATCTCTCTACTTCTTTTGTGCATTAGTTGTAACTTCTAACTTATTTTTGTAGTAATGGGGGTACCATCTCACTAAACAGTGGAGGAGGAATATTACATGTGGACATTGAGGCAATGACAAAGCGTTCTTCTTGAAGGAAGTAATGAGTGATTTTAGCACTTGTCCTTGCTATGAGGAAGACTATTCAAAATTTGAAAGCTTTTCTTGATTCTGCACAAAATTTGCATATGGTTGTTTTCTGCAGAAAACAGCTTATCTCTATTTCCAAAAATATTATTTTCTTCACAGAATATTGTTTTTTGTAGAGAAAACACTGATTTTTGTGCAAAACAACCATAGGTAAATTTTATGCAGAATAAATTCCCCAGTTGCAGCATTTTCTGTACAAGAAACAACATTTTCTGTGCAGAAAATAGTATTTTTGAACAGAAATATTATTTCCTATGCAGAAAAGTGCTGTTTCCTATGCAGGATGTATTGTTTTGTACACAAAACAACCATATAAGAATTTTGCGCCAAGTAAGTCCTGAACTGCGAAGAGTCTCCTCATTCCAGGATACTTTTCATCAGTTTCCCTCACACTCAAAATACATTATTTTCAAGCATTTTTCATATGTTTGAATATTCTTTCTATCCCTAGACCTAAGATGGCTCAGAACATAAATGAAAAAAGGTACATAGACTCATAGAATCATAGAAATGTAGAGTTGGAAGAGACCACAGGGGCCATCCAGTCCAACCCCCTGCCATGCAGGAACACCCTCAAAGCACTCCCGACAGATGGCCATCCAGCCTCTGCTTAAAAACCTCCAAAGAAGGAGACTCCACTACACTCCAAGGCAGCATATTCCACTGCCAGACAGCCCTGACCGTCAGGAAGTTGTTCCTGAGATTCAGGTGGAATCTCCTTTCCTGCAGCTTGAATCCATTGCTCCTTGTTCTGGTCTCTGGAGCAGCAGAAAACAAGACCTCTCCCTCATCTACATGCCATCCCTTCAAATATTTAAACATGGCTGTCATGTCCCCTCTTAACCTTCTCTTCTGCAGACTAAACATACCCAGCTCTCTAAGTCTATCCTCATAGGGCATGGCTTCCAGGCCTCTCACCATTTTCGTCACCCTCCTCTGGACTTGCTCCAGCTTGATCATGTCCTTCTTGAATTGGGTGCCCAGAACTGGACACAATATTCAAGATGAGGTCTAACCAAAGCAGAGTAGAGTGGTACCAGTACCTCCCTCGATCTAGACACCATACTCCTATTGATGCAGCCAAGAATTGCATTGGCTTTCTTGGCTTCCACATCACACTGCTGACTCATGTTCAGCTTGTCATCTATTAAGACTCCTAGATCCCTTTCACACGTACTGCTATCCAGCCACGTGTCCCCCATCCTATATTTCTGTATTCCATTTTTTCTACCTAAATGTAGGACCTTACATTTCTCTCTGTTGAATTTCATTTTGTTAGCCTTGGCCCAGCTCTCCAATCTGTCCAGGTCATTTTGAATTTTGATCCTGTCCTCTGGCGTATTAGCAACCCCTCCCAATTTGGTGTCATCTGCAAATTTGATGAGCATGCCCTCTATTCCTTCATCCAAGTCGTTGATGAAGATATTGAACAGCACTGGGCCCAGGACAGAACCCTGTGGCACCCCGCTAGTCACTTCTCTCCAGGATGAAAAGCAACCATTGGTGAGCACCCTTTGGGAACGGTCGGTCAACCAGTTACAGATCCACCTGACAGTAGCCCTGTCCAGCCCACATTTTACTAGCTTCTTTGCAAGAATGTCATGGGGAACTTTGTCAAAGGCCTTACTGAAATCGAGATATGCTACATCCACATGAATAAACCCCAGTAATATTTTTTTTAAAAAAAAATAAATATATGACCATATTAAAAGAACAATATTTTAAAACAGTAGGAAATCATTGAAAACACAACTACAACAACAATAAAATAAGATTTTTCTATATCTTCAATTTGTTGCCAAATACCTGCTCAAATAAAAAGAAAGTTGCCCCAGAACAGGCTGGCTTCCGTTTAGGCAGGTCAACTTTGGATAATTGTTTTATGTTGAAATATGTTATTGATAAATATCTGGCAGGAACTGTAAAGCATATTTTTGTAGCATTCATTGATTTGAAGGCTGCTTTTGACTCTATTTCACGGGAACGTCTTTGGGTTAAATTACAAACTATGGGTATTGATAAGAATCTTCTAAAATGTATAATATCCCTTTATTCAAATACATCCTTGAAAGTCAGAGTTGATGGTACACACCTGTCAGACTCGATACCTGTCTCTAAAGGAGTAAGACAAGGGTGTCTGCTTGCTCCCCTTCTTTTCAATTTATTTATAAACAATGTAGTTGAGTTCTTAAAAGGTGACCAATTTTTCCCAGTTAAAATTGGAAATCGGAAATATTCGATCCTATTGTATGCAGATGATGCTATCCTGATTTCCTATACTCAAGTAGGCCTGCGTAGATTGTTGAATCAGTTTAGTTTATATTGTAAGAATGAACAACTTTCCATCAACTATCAAAATACAAAAGTGATGGTATTCGGCAAATCCAAAAAAATTTATAATTGGTTACTTGACGGGAATAAATTGGAACAAGTCCCCTCTTTTAAATATCTTGGTGTGGTCTTTCACTGGACTGGTAGTTGGTCTTCACAGGTTCAATCAAGTACCCTGTTAGCTGAAAGAACATTAAATGGATTATTAAGATTCTGTCGCACAAAAGGGGGCAATATGATTCAACCCACTTTAGAACTCTATAGGCTCAGAGTCCTGCCTAAACTGCTATTTGGAGCACCACTGTGGGCTCTGACCAATTTAGATATATTAGAGAGAGCACAAAATAAATTTCTACGCAGACTTGTGGCAGTTCCCATTTCCACAAAATTAGCATTGCTCCGTGCAGAGTTAGGTATAATGCCAATTAAAACAGAGGCTCTTAGATTAGCCCTCCTTTTCTGGTTGAAAATTATTTTTAAGCAGGTTTCTGAGCTCCTTTTGATGTCTTTCGAAGAGCCTGGTCCAAATTCATGGATGCATAAAATGCAATTGATTGTCATGAATTTGGGGTTCTCTGTTCCTTTTTTTCTGACTCAAGGGTATGATAAAGCAAAATTACTTATACTCCAAAGACTCAAGGATATAGCAATGCAATCCCAGATGACTGAGATTAAGTCCTGCCAATCTAATACATTTTTTGTTTCTTACATTCCGTTGAATTCACCCCTTCCTCATTATCTGGTTGATCTTCCAACTTTTAAAATGAAGTTAGCCTTTCTGCATGCTAGATTGAATGTTCTCCCACTGGCAATTCGGATGGGCAGGTACAATGTTCCTATGAAGGACAGAGTATGTGCTTGCAACTCTGTTCCAATAGAAGATTTAATTCATGTTCTACTTGAGTGCCCTATTTATAATGATCTCAGGAGCAAGTATATTTTTCCTTTATTGAAGTCTTTTAAGGGAAATTCCTCCTTCGCGAAAGTTTGTTTTCTGTTATCTGATACTGTGAAATATGTGTCTTCCAGAACATCTAAATTTCTTGTTAGGGCCTTACAGTTACGTGCTATAAAGAACAAGGAGGGGTATGGAAAGTGATTCATTTATTGTTGATTATGTGTTACATGTAAATTGGCTGGATTATTCTTTCTCATTTTATCTTATTTTATTTTTTCATTTTTGTGCAATGGCTGGCTGCTAAAATGCAATAAACTTGAACTAAAAAAGAAATTTACTTGCTATCAGAAAGAAAGCGGGGAGAGGGCCAGTCTATTTGCCCGTAGCAGAAAGTTCCACAGTCTGTGATCAGCCTCCAAGAAGGTTTTCTCTCACATCCTCACCAACTGTACCTGTGAAGATGGTGGGACCAAGACACAAGACCCCAACCCCCAATGGATCTTAAACTTCATGCAGTCCTGAACCGCAAAGAGTCTCTTCATCCCAGGATTTTTGTCATCAGCATTCCTCAAGACTCAGAAAATACATTATTTTCAATAATTTTTCATATATTTTTGAATATTCTTTCCATCCCTAGACCCAAGGTGGCTCACGACATCAACTGAAGCAAAGTACATAAATAAAACCCAATAATAATTATTTTTTAAAAAAATTAAACTACCACATTAAAAGACCAATATTTTAAAAACAATATGAAATCATTGAAAACATGACTACAAATAAAATAAGATAAAATCCTTCTGTATGGTCACTTTGTTGCCAAATACCCGCTCAAATAAAAAGAGTTTACTCGCTATTAGAAAGAAAGCAGGGAGAGGGACAGCCTATTTGCCTGTAGGAGAGAGACCCACAATCTGGGATCAGCCCCCAAGAAGGATTTCTCCCACAGCCTCACCAACTGTACCTGTGAAGATGGTGGGACAAGACAAAGACCCCAACTGCCAATGCATCCTAAGGTTCAGGTAGGCCACAGAAGGAATTTTAGAATGAAAGATACATTTCTACAGCTGCAGATAAAAGTTCATTGCCCACCTACTGACACTTTCCACACACAACCCAGAAATTCCTTACTGTGAGCCTTATCACACTACACAATTATAGTGTTATCATTCCACTTTAACTGCCATGGTAATAGTACATGGAATCCTGGGATTTATAGTTTAGGGAGAGGCATTTAGAATTCTTGGCCAGAAACTCCAGTCCTTCACCAAACTACAAGCCCCGGAATTCCATAGGGTGCAGCCAGGGCAGTTAAAGTAGAAGAATAGCACTATAATATTATAGTGTGACAGGGACCTGAATCTAACTGAGTTAAAGCCCTGCCCTTTAAGCTGTCAAAGGTTCTCAGAACAGAGAGTCTGATCAATCAAAAGTAGCAACAAGTGAGTCTTGTGAAGAGACAATCAAGGGTAAGTAAATATTGCACAATTTCATGTGCTGTGCCTGAGCAGGGAACTTCTGCCCGGTAAGGGATGGATTTCACAGTCGGGATTTTTTAAAAGAGACGGAGGCATGTAGACCCTACAAAACACTTCAGCCAGACCAGGGACAAAGTACCTGTTTTGGACAAAGTACCATATCTCTAGATCAACCATTCTCAGTGGGATCCATATGGCCCCCAAGGGGTTCCTGGCACATTTGAAAGGAGACACAGACTGAAAAATGTGAGAAAGGGAGCCCCAAGGGTTTATGCAGGCCCTGGTAACTGAAACAACGAAATACTCATACAGCAAACTGAATTGGTTTTCTTGACAAAATCCAGGAAGAGAACTGATATTGCAACAAAAGATGACCTCCAATTGTCATTGTCTAATCTGGAGGCTACATATCATGAAACTTGAAGAAAAACATCAAGCTCAAGGATTCAATTAAAGGTGATAGATGTTTAATTTCATACAATCTTTTTTTAAAAAGTTTTGTCTTGTATGTTGGAATGTTCAAGTTTTCTTGATGTTCAATAATAAATGTTTTTCTGTCTATCTGCTCTGTTTGTACCCCTGTTTGACCGGGTGGTGGTGAGGGCTGGGACCTGAGAAGAGCTCCTAAAGGGCGCTGTGGCTGACAAACAGTTGAGAAGTGCTGCTCTAAACTAGCTAGGGATGGCTTGGTTACTTTTCTGGTTCCAAAATATCAGCATGTAGATTTTTTACGTAATATAGAGTTGTAATGCCAAGCTGGTGAATATGTGCTACTCACAACCAGTACAAATCAGTGCCAGATATTATAGTGAACAGAGCAGCATTTAAAACAAGCAGTGCTGTCCAAGCACTTACCCCATGAGCTTTCACTTCAGCAGTAATACTGTTGAGGTCATCGTCTGTAATACGTCCAGCCACAACAAGTTCAGAACCATCATAGTAGTGCTTAAAATGATTTTGAGTCAGGTCTGAGATGGTATTTTCTGGGTATATTAACTCTACTTCTGTGAGTAAAGGGTTGGCCACCTCATCATAAAATCCCTAAAAAAGAAACCATCAGGGAAACAAGAAGATTTTGAACACATAAGTACCACGATGCCAAAGACTTACTTTATCTTTTACTCTATCCTTAAACTTCAGCATAATTTCTAATGTCTTTGAAAAGAGCAAGGGAAAAAAATACAAACTACCAAAAACAAAAAAATCACTAGTCTGCTTGTTGCTTAAGATCATCATTGACCCAGCTCACCAGAACACACTATTAAGACCAATCAAATAGACAGTCATCAAAGGCAGGTTTTTTTCAGTGGTTGGCCCTGCTCTGTAAAACTTCTCCCCCAAAAAGGATGTTGGCCTTTAAAAGAGATTTTCAAATGTATTTATCTCAACAACTGGCTTTCAAATGAGACTTTTCATTCTCAAATATAGACCTAAAGCCAGTGATCTGAAATTTAGTCTTCCTGTAGTTTTGAGATTTTGCCTCTGCCTCCAGAAACCGATGTAAAGGAAATGTCACTTCTGACTTATAGCAGCCCCTAAGGAGAATTGTCCACAGGGTATTCTGGGTAAGATTTGTTCAGATAGGATTTGCCTTTGCTTTCTTTTGAGGCTGAGAAAATATGACTTGCCCAAGGCCATCCAGTGTCTGAGCGGGACTTTGAATCCTAGCCTCCAGAAGCCATAAACAAACAAACAAACAAACAAACAAACAAATAAATATTAGAATATTTAAATAAATATTAGAATATTTAAATCTAAATTTAAACAATTAGGTCTTACAGGTCCCTGGCAACAAATTATATTTACCAGGGTGCCCAAGTAAAGAAAAGGTTACAAACCACTGGTTTAGATTTTATACTGCCTTTATACTTTACAAACATAATATTCAGGCTTAAGTGATTTAATCTGTGCAAGATATAAAACCCAAATATAAATCTCAAGCACTCAGTCTGTAACATCTGGCAAACCTACCCTCTTCTGATGAGCAGAGTATACAATAAGAAGAATTGCCAGGACAGGAAGACAGCGAGAGCTATGCTATTAAGTCCTTGGCTCTTTCCCACAGAGCTAAATGTTCTTCCTCAAATTCCATTTAAATATTCGTATCAATATTACCTGTAATTGTAAGGCTGAATCAGAATCCTCATAAATTCGACGAGCCAGTCCGTTGTTCTCAGCTGCCAACTTTTCTAAGGAACCATAGTCAAGATCATAACCAAATCCAAGATTATATAAAGGGTATTTTCCTTGATTTGCATTTCTGACGTTAGATAAAATTATTTGTGGGTCTCTTTCCCCTGCAGAAAAACACAGAAAAGAATTAGTTTTGAAGTTTTTCTTGAATTCCTCTTTTAAACGAACAAAACAAAATCATTTGTGTTTGTTTCTAAGGTATCTGAATAGCTGTTTTTCTTCCCGTTCCCACATATCATAAAACTGAATTCAGAAAAGAGGATCATTTCATTTGGGAAAAAGAATTCATTGCTGCTTCTCAGAGGTAAGCCCTTCTCCCCAGTCAGTACCTTTCATATGATTCTGTCTCAGGATACTAATATCTGTGCCCCACTTATTTCTTCTACAAACTGACTGAATTCAGATGATCATATCGCAACATATATTGGCATTCTGATCCAGCTTTCACATCCAGAGATTGAACAAAGCAGGAAATCTCTCATTTGTTCTCATATTTTGTTTCATTCAAACCAGGGAAAGGAGCAGAGAATAAATAAAAGATTGGATGAATATAATGAGGAATAAAAATAAAATAAAGGAGAGATTGCAGGTTACAAAGATATCATGGCTCAATTATATTCAGTTAGAGCAGTGAACAAGGAATTGGAGTAAGGATTTTAGAGAATACACTAAATTTGAACAAATGATTAATCAAAGAGAAAGTATGGAGGAAAATGAAATTTTGAAGGGTACCACAAGTGAAATATATAAAATGTTATCAAAACATAAAGATCAGGAGGAATATCTTAGAAAAGTATGAGAGGAAGAATTAGTACAAAAAATAGATATTCAGGATTGAGAAAAAAATTGGAATCAGTGTCATTTAAAAACTTATCCGTACAGGTAAAAGAGAATTATTATAAATTGGTTTGGAGATGGTAACTAACACCAGTAAGGTTAAATAACATAGATAAGAATTATTCAAGGTTGTGTTGGAGGGGCTGTCAAGAAATTGGTACTTATATGTGGTGGAGTTGTGAATGTGTGCAGAAATTTTGGCAAATAGTGCTTAAAGAGATAAAAGAGATAACAGAAATTGATTTAGAAATATATCCTAGTATAGCATTGTTATCTATATATGATAAGGTTATTTGTACCCAGGCAATGAAGGATCTAATTAAAAATTTATTAACTGCAGCAAGGTTAATTATATCGAGAAAATGGAAAATTCAAGGAGATTTTCAAATAGAGGATTGGTATAAAGAAGAGTGGAAAATTGAGATAAATGATAAGTTAACATGTGGAATTAAAGTCAAAAAAGCAATATTGAAAGGAAGTAATTTTGATGCAATATGAAAGATGTTTGTGGAAAAGGTGTTAGTAAAAGAGGAAGGTGTCACACCTCCACAAGAAGAGTTACAATTCTGGAAGATGGATTAATTCGAGGTATAATTGGCTCTGCAGATGGGGTACACTTAGTAATAGTAGTAGGTTAAATTTAGTTTGAAAAGGATAGAAATAAGAATGAAATTACTAATAGTACATTTTGAAAATGTTAATTATGGGAATAGCTAATAACAATGAGTATAATGAGAATAAGTTTCAGATATATATAACCAAAATATATAATCAGTATGATTTATAATACGTTGAGTAAGTATATTATGTAAATGAATTTGGAGAGAAATAGAAATGTAAGCATTTTGGGGGTAATTTTTCCCTTCACTTTTATGTATGTCACATAATATATATAATATAATATAATATAATATAATATAATATAATATAATAAACATAATATATATATATTCCTTATAAGAAAAGAAAAAAAAGGAAAAGGAAAAAGGAAAAAACAAACAAACCAGGGGTGGGAATCGAGTAGTCCTTCAGATGTTGATATTGTTGAACATCAAGTCCCAACAGCTTACCCAACTTCATTCCTACCAAATTAAAGTTCTGGACAACAGCTTTGAAAAAAAGCCAAGGTATGAAGGCAATTTTGGAAGCTGCCTTAATATCCTGGCTTGTTTTGAATTTATTAACCACAGTCTACCTGTCTGGACAAAAAAAGGGAAACTATAGTTAACCAGAGAGTATCTACTTTGTGAGCTAAAAATAACTTTTGGATAAATAAACATAAAGATTGTTCTTTACTAGATTGTTGAGATAGTATAATCATCCAGACTTGCTCAAAAAAAAGGCTATTGCCATGATTTTTAAGTAATATTTAATAAGCCTATTTTTTGTGTGACAAATAGTAAATAAACAAATATGCTTATCTGAGAACTGAGGTCTGCTGAAGTGGTCTTCTGCTGTGTCCCACCAGAACAAGAAATAGACAATGTGAGGGTGCGGGAGAGGCCCTCCCCTTTAAGCCTGATTGATTTCATTTTGGTGCAGTGTTAAAACCTGGCTTTTAAGTAAAGCTTTTGTGTCCTAAAGAGTTCATCCAAATCTGTACACAGTTTTATACTGTTTCTTTTTATATAGTTTTTAAGTTTTTTAAAACAATTGTTCAATCGTACAATATATTTTTAGAATGTTTGAATTCACTGTTTTTAAATTTTATTTTACTTTATTGTAAGCTGCCTAGAGGATTGATGAAATATGGGGGATATATATACACATGTACACACACACACACACACACACACACACGTGTGTGTGTGTCTGTATGTATGTATGCGTGTGTGTGTGTGTGTGTGTGTGTGTGTGTAAAAATTAAAACCAGACATGTGTGCCAAAAACATAAGCCTCATTAGTTAAGGTGATTTTACAAGACCGATCTACACTGATATTCATATTATTGTTACAGCTCTTGTAAAATGTATAAAAAAGAAAATTAGCACTCGTCCTCTTCAAATATACTTTTTTCAAAGATCAGTCTTCAGTATGTCAAAGGCCAGGGCTTTGGGGAATGAATCTCACCCCCCTCTGTTGAAGTTTCCTTACATCCTCCTTCAGTGAGATCAGAACTCTCTTTACAGCACCTTTGTGAACATCCAGCCTTTTCCATTAACTTCTTCTTGAATGAGAAGATCGGTTTGTTTGATCAGGAAATGTACCTTTAGTGGGTCTGCCATCTGTTAACATAATAATTAAGGAAGCGCTTCTTTCAGGGAGAGTGCCATCTCTATGCGCTTCATTGAGCATTTCAATTCCAGTTATTAAGCCGCCATTAAGATTTGTCCCTGGAGCAGACAGAAGAGCAAAATTTAAAAATAAAGAGTGACTAAAACAACACTTGACCACAAAGTCCAATTGGACCTATCTCCTGAAAAATTACTAAGATCTCTTCATTTTCACTACTTGAAATTGGATCAGAAAAAAGAAAAGGTGAAATCTGCAAATCTATCCTATGCAGGATAATTAGTTCTTAAGCACTATAAGAAATAGCTAATTAATATCAATGAAATTATGAATTAGAGTTGGAAATTTGTAAATGAGGGGGAGTTACTTAATTAAATTGTTTTTTTTTAACCAAAGAGATTGACTTACCTTGGAATCTCAGCAGAAATGTATCTCCAGAATTTAGTTATTATTTGTTATTAATTAATTAAATGAGTCACAGGGTGAACAAATCAATAGCTTACACATTACTTAATTTGTTTATTACCCAGACCTTCTTATTACTCTCTCAGGGCTGGAGAATTACAAGGTTTGGATCACTAGACTCAAAACCATTTACTCAAGAATAGAGATAAATAGGATTAAAAAGCTTTAGAAGTTAAGCAGTCTCACTGTCTGTCTCCTCCTGCTTCCTAAAAACAATATAGGATCCATATTACTGAAAACAAAACTTTTCTTTATAGACATAAAATACGGAGGATTTCACAAAGTTGTAGATATACTTGAAGTCAGTGTCAAATAAAACCAAAAGAAAAACGAAAGCAAAAACCTTGAGAACTTTATTTCAGATAACATAAACCTCTACTTTTTGAAAAGTACTTTTTGTCTTAAAGATAACTCTGTCCAAACTTTCCAATTCAGTAATATCATTCTACAAATACAAGAATGTTTGGGGATTTACCAAAGCTGAGGGATATATTTGCAAAAACACATTGAAATCTGTTGATTTTCCCATTTCTGCTCCAAAGTGCTCTCATCCAGTCTATGGGGCTCAGCCCTTATAAAACCAGGTAACTGGGAACAATGAAGCAAAGGAAGACAAACGGGCGCTCATGTTATCTGAGACAGTGATGGTGGAAAGGAGGCAAAACATTTCCATCACCATTGTGTCTCAGGAGTGCTACTCAGGACGGCTTTTGCAAATCTATGAGGCTTTCCTGTACACTCGTCTTCAGAGATACAACTGGTGGATACTATGGTGGTGACATTTTATCTCTGGAATGCTCTCCTCATGGAGCTTCACTTTGTGCTACATTTTATGATATTTCTGAGTTGGGTGAGGAGATCTTTGTTTGCTTATGTCAGAATGCATATGTATATGTGTATGTGTATCTGTATATCTACTGTATCAGAAGCTATAGGGTAGCTAATGTAGGGAAATCCTAGGATAGTCAAAGAAGCTACAAAGTGTTGAATGCTAATTGATGACTGCAACAATGTATCTGAAGCATGCTTGTGTATTCCAACATATCAAATGGTTAATTGCTTTCTTGTTCTATGCTACAACATATCTGGTGAAGAAGATCAGAGCAGGCAAAAACAAAACTACTAAGGAATGTTTGAAGAATTCGGGGTGTCTAGAGAGCAGTGTGCTTCCCAGAGATGAAAAACAGGTAAACAACTTCAAGTTTGGAAAATGTAAAAGATGTAAAATGATGTAGGATGATGTTAAATTTATGATCCTTCTACAGTCACAGCTCAGCACACCTAAATTTTTAGGGAAGCTATAAAACCTGTAACTGTAATGTCTGCTTCAGTCTCAGCAACTTCAGAAGCAGCGTGCTGTGTTGCTTGCTTTGCTACAAATAAATACTACTGACTACACCAGAGTGGAGTTTATGGATTGCCAGTTATCCTGGGCATGACATCCCTACATTTTTTTTCCTAAAGTGCTTTCAGTGCTTAGTTTTTACCACAGTTCTGCTTGTTCTGAACAGTTTTACTGGACTCTACCTGAATTTTGAAGACTGATTCAATCTTAAATTGTTTAATCCCAGAAGGTATTCTTTTAAATGAAACGTAGATTATTTCTGTTCTTAAATGAATAATCGATTTAAAATATATATGTAAACTTTTAAACGTATGCCGGAATCTTGTATGACCTTTCAAGCAATATAAATAATAGCACTACACTGTTATATGCTATTATTCCAACTTCAAAATCCTGTGGAATTCTGGGATTTGTAGTTTATTGAGGCCAAAGAGCTCTCTGGCTGAGAATTCTAAAGGTCTCCCCCCTGAAACTGCAAGCCCCAGGATTCCATATGATGTTGAAAGTGGAATAATAGCACTGTAACAGTGTAGGGTAGAAATGGCCTAATTATGCAGAGGCATAACAAGACACTAGCAAGAGTACCTGATGTGCAATGGCGGTGCTCCATGTGCATTTTGGGACCAATGCATACCCAGGACATCAGTCCTGATTCATTCCAGTCCTCTTTCACATTGTTCCCTTTGCTAGCTCTGCCACGTAGTTACATAACAGCAGTCTTCTATTGGATGCAGAAATTGTGCATCTTTGCAGTACTATTTTCTGCAGGTTCAAGTCTACTTACAAGCATGCAGAGTCCCCAACAGGATTCCAGCCAATCATCTCTTTCCCCTGGAAACTTACATCCAAGTATGTTAATGCCTTGAACGTAACGTCTTGCTTCCTCCAGGTTCTCAGGCGTGGCTTTGATTAAAGTGTCTTTCCATTTGTGCACATCACTACCAAACAATACAAAATTCAGGTAGTCATCCTCTTTTATATCTTCCAGGATTTTTAGCAGTGCCTCCTTTGTCTAAAAAAATAAAAATAAATGTGTGGTCAAAGGACTAAAAACAGAGTACTGATGGGAAAACTATAGTTTAAGACTGGTTTTCAGAGCATGATTTCCATGCAGAGAAAAACTTTTATTGGTTTGGTGTGTCCTTACAATCACCTGTGGGAAAGTCTGTGCACATGAAGCTATATAAAAACATTAATGGCAGCCATTTGGGGTGAATGTGGTAATAGTATACCTTCAGTTGCTATGATTCTGAGCTTAATCTATGCTCATACATAATCAGGTTCACAATAACTTTCTCCCATGTATGTGTACACTCAAGGATGATAATGCAATGCCACAAGTTAAGAAAAGATGCAACAAGAACCTGTCCCAAAAGGTAATTTTCAGCTAAAAAATGGAAGATTGCAGATATGTTTGGAAGGCCTGGTTCAGCATCCAAGATTCCACAGTATGTCGAGGCTATAACTAAGAGTCAATGACACTTATCTATCATCCATCCATCCATCCATCCATCCATCCATCCATCTATCTATCTATCTATCTATCTATCTATCTATCTATTTCTATTGCTATCATCCTGGAGATTCAATGTGGCTTAAAATAGTCTTAAAATAGTTAAAAATCCATAAAGTACAAAAGTTTAATAGTGATTAAACTATCAAAGAAATGTAAACCAGTTGAAGACAAAAGCCATAAAAAACATCACAATAGAATCCCACTGATAGAGCTCCTTCTGTCAGTGAAACTGGGAGAGGGATGAGCCTCCTTTCCCCTTCAGCCTCCATGTACCTCACAACCTCCAGAGAAGGTATCTGAGCAATACAGAGAGCTACACGGAGGGACAGGAAACCCCATCAGACTAGCTTGATTGGGGTGGTATTCTTCAATCCTCTGCATACTAAGCAAATAGGAAAATATTTAAATTCAAAAAGAGTGCCTTGGTTTTATACAATTTTCACCTATATTGGTTCCATCATAAAAAACCCTAAAACCCTTTTAAAAGCTTTTGGAAGGAAAAGTCTTAGTATTTTCACAGTGTGCTGACTGCCCAGAAACCGTGAGTGGATACTCTTTAAAACCAAGTAATGTCTCATTGACCAAGGGAAATTATTATCTGTCTGTCTTGTTGCCCTTCTTGCATCACGTTAGCAAGAATTAAGTGAGTTAAAAAATGGCTCTATACACATATCTTCTGCTTTGAAGTGGGGATAGGGAGCTGCAGTTGCATATCTAGCATAAACAGCGCATAGGGCAAGCAAGGAAGTTGTGCCCCACCTTCCTAACAGTTAGCAATAGCAATAGCAGTTATATTTCTGTACCGTTTATCAGTGCTAAGCACTCTCTAAGTGGTTTACAATGTGCTTTTTTTAGCTAATTACCCCCAACAAGCTGGATACCCATTTTACTGAACTACAGAAGGATGGAAGGCTGAGTCAGTCTGGAGCCTTGTAGGATCAAACTCCCAATGTTGTGGCTGCAGTACCAGCATTTAATTTCTTCCTATCCCTTCCTTCCTTCCCTCCCTCCTACCCCATCTCCCACCCCTATGTGTACAGGATTGTTTGTTTGTTTTTGGTTTTTTTTCGTCCCTGGCATTGGCACCCAGGGCAAGTACCCTACCTGTCCCATCCAAGATACGCCTCTGGGGAGCTATGTGTGCAACTTCCATTTTCCCCTACAGTTTCCATCTTCCAAGCAATGTAGACCTCAAAGCTTCCTTCTCTAGAAGTAAAGCCATTAGCTGGATGAGGC
Source organism: Cyclura pinguis (assembly GCA_030412105.1). Lineage (NCBI taxonomy): Eukaryota > Metazoa > Chordata > Lepidosauria > Squamata > Iguanidae > Cyclura > Cyclura pinguis. Next base: position 91,632,777 of record CM059600.1, on the reverse strand, counting down.
AGTGACAGGCATTTTCACATATACACTACTAGAAAGCCTTTGACTCTCTCAGACGTGCTAACCAATGTGGGACCTACAGCCATAAGGCAGATGTAGGGGGATGCAAAGTTTGTAGATCCTATGTAAAAAGAGATCCAGAAGACATAAGACAGCATCTAAATCAAACCCTCCAACATGTGGTAGTTTTATACAATAGAAGAATAGGAGCACGAAAAATGATAGAAAGAAGTTATATATCTGATGGGCCAGTGTGAGATGCTGCTATTGTTGGGCATGTGATGAAGGGTGAGATTTAGTGTGGAGGGGCACTGCCGTGGTTGAGGGTTCCCCACTCCTGCTGCTTATCTACTGTGCCATAGCCATCATCTCATCTTCTCTAAATCTCTGTGGCTTAGAGGGAGAATGAAAGCCAATCAGGGAGGAGAATGCAAAGGAACAGAAGCCATTGTTGCTTGCTCACTGACTTGCCCTTTTCCTTCAGGTGTTGTCTAGCGTGGGGTCAGAGGAAATGGGAAGAGATGGTGAGTGTTGGCAGAGAGAAATAGGCAGCCTCATGGAAGACATCTTCCCCCAGGAATTCCTAAAACCTGAAGCAAGCACTGATCTTCAGAACAACAGTATAACTAAGCGTACATTTATTTGTTCTTCCATTCATGCATTGAAATTGTATCCCATCTTTCCCCTGGTGTGGGATTTTAACATGTGATCTAATGTGGCCAATAAGGGACATGTCCCCAGTCTACATGCAAACTGGATAAGAATTGCTCAGAAGAAATTATGCTGGATGCATCTTCCTTCCTAATAATGTAACTTCTAGTTACATTTTAAAGTGACTTTAGAGCATTTGGTTACCTGCTGTAGTTTTCGTCCAGACATTGAAATACTGACATCTATTATGAAAACAATGTTCTTAGGCAAATGTGAAACATTTTTTGGTGCAAAGAAGTGTACAAAATACCCATTGACAATCTGAAAGACAAGAAGAAAAAAGTCTGTGTGGTGTGATATTAAGAGCAAATCCACCCCGAGATACCAGACCAGACCAGTTCTGTCTACCTGCATGTCACCTGGAGATTCTCTGTTCACATCATATGTTATGACAAAATCTCCATTCAGCAATGTTGTTGGACAATCTACACAGCTTCGTTGTTGGTCGATGGTTGGCTTAAAAGAGACACGGCCCTGGAAGGACAAGATTCCATCAGCTTAGATTTTAATCAATAATTATCACTCCATATTCCTCTCAATAATCTGCCCAAAGTTCCAAATTATCATTGCTTCCTCACATGCAATACACATTAGAGTAATTTGGGATCATCTTCATGTAGGAGTGTAAAAAAAAAGGCCCCCATTTTATACTAAAATGCCTACCAGACATACCTTTTTTCCTGAGAAAGACTTGTGTATAACTGGTAACAACTCATTGGTGATGAATGATGCTTCTGCATCCAGATAGCTGATACCCTGGGGTTCAAAGATGCTCGCCTCTATCTGAAATGATAATTGGAATAATGCTGTCATTGACTCTCACAAATTCAGTCACTTGTCTGTTAAGAGAACTTTAGGCAGATACAGGTATACATACATACAACAAACAGCTCCTCAATAAAAGTCTACAGCATTGTTGGTTCTAAAGCTTCCTTTAAATTGGGAAAAGCACAGTTATAATATAGTCAGTCATCTTAACTACAATAAATATCTTGCTCTGAGAGCGAAGAGAGTATTTCTTATCTATCTTTTTCTGCAAGATATATACATTTTTTGACCTTCTGGGTGCTTCCAGACAAAGCTTTTATCCTGCAATGGCCCTTCTTCAAACACAGAATTATGAGGGATGCAGATGATTTTGTTTTCTTTTTGTATACCTCCTGTGTTTTCCTACTGCTTCATGAATCATTTCCTTTATCAGAAAAACTTGGTTACACAAAGAAATCAGTGCTCAAAGGCTTTTTGACTGATAGCACCAGGATTCCTCTGTCTGGAAGCAACTTCGTTGTGAACTATAGCGAGCTTTACAGCAATGCCATTTCTTTAATATTAGAGTTACATTACCTCAAAGTTGTTGACAAGCTGCTTTGGGTTGACTTTTAGAAACAGTTCATATTTTCCAAAACGTCGTTTCAGCAATTCCTCATAGGTCAGCTCAAAAGTTACTTTGCTGGCTGCTGCAATGTTGACTGAGACACTGAATTTTTCTGTTTTTCTCCCAGAGGCCCTTTGCAAGTAACAAAAATGTTTGTTAGAAAATGTGAAAGATGGGACTGCAAATGTCTCATTATCCAAGATTCTTTCTTATTAAGATAATATTCAGTTTGCTGTTATTCCTTGACAAAGAAAGGGGTTTCTTGTGGAAAGATGAAGAAGAAATGTTTAATTCAATCTGATATTGTTACTAATACAATTTACCAACAAAACTTTTATTTTAACCGTAGCTGGTTAAAAATGTAGCAAACTGGAATTAGCTCTACTAGCTTGGCACCCACATCCAAAGTGGTGTGTTTTTGGAAAAAGATGGGTCAAACATAACTGGAATTTGGATGGGGAGACCATAGAAAGAATAAATTATTTCCCATATTTAGGGGTGGTTTTTACAGACACAGGGCCTTTAGTCAATCCCTTCAAACAGAGTTCTCTGAAGGCCACAATAAACTCTAAAATGTTAACTAAATTACCTAGTTATAACCATCCAAGCTCTCTGCTTTCCATTTTAAAGGTCCACAAGGTAAAAATTGCACCAGTGCTAACTTATGGTGCAGAACTGTGGGGGCTGTCAAAGGCCGCTTTACTTCAACAAAATCAAGTACACTTCTTAAGAACAATCCTGGGCACTGACAGGAATACACCTGCAGCAGGAGTAAGAGCCAAAACAGGCACCCACTCCATCTACTGTTAGACAATAGCTTTCAACTATTGGTGGAAGATTCTCTCAATGGAATCTGACAGACTACCAAAAATGTGCCTGCAGTCGCATAGGGACGGGGGGGGGGCGATGGAGGTGGTTCACCCTCAGCAGCAATGTTTTCGGGGTGTCCTGGCTCATAGCCACACCCCACGTGCCACGGCCATGCCCCCACACACTGCGGCCATGCCTCCACATGCCATGGCCAAGCCCCCATGCACCATGGCCACACACCATCCCACCCCCCCTCCACACACTCCAAGGTCCGCCGCTGTGTGCCTGGAAGAACAGATGAGAACACTCCAGCCACCCCTTGGATTAACCAACTTCTCCAAACCATCTTACACTTTGGTTTTTCAGCACAATATCTACTCTCAGCTGGACGTCAGGCCACAGTGATATTCAAACAAAGAGTTTTAGCTGTGAGTGCCCAATCTGATATTGAGTCACTTGCAAACATCGGATCGTTGAAATGGCTGGCTAAAAATAAAATGTCCTTTCAAATAGAAAAGTACTTGACAATTGGATTGACTGAATGCCAAAGGATAGCCTTACTAGGGCAAGATTCGAGCAGCTAGAGTTTATGGTTAAATACGAATGATTCCACCAAGTGCCATATTTTGAAAGAATATGTGTCTGTGGTACATCTGAAATAGAAGAATTGCACATATCCTCTTTAACTGTCAATTATATGCCCCAGTAAGGGCCCAGTATTTACAGACTTTACTTGACAGATCAAAATACTGGGACCCTAACAAATGTTTATCTTATTTCCTTTAGGGCACTAACACATATGTAGTCTTCAGAACTGCTAAGTTTATAGTGCTGTCCAACTGAGAAAACAATTTATAGAACATATTGGGGTTGCATGTAAGGGTGAGGAATTAATCTAAATATGTACCGTCTCTGTATTTTACTATTTTTATCTTATCACAAGTTGGCATTACAAGTTTTGGTATTTCCTTATAGTTTTGTACATTATTCTTTTTATTTCATCTTATCATATTTTATCATATCATATCATATCTTACCTTATTTTATTTTACTCCATGATATTTTACCTATCTCATTTTACTGTATTTTATAAGATTTGATGTTGTATCTTTTGATATGATCAATTGACTAATCAATAAATTTATACTGATACTGATACTGGCTTGGCACTGCCTCCTTTCCTTCCTCCAGTGTCACAGCATCCATATGTTTTGACACTTTCGTTGGGTAGGGAAAAATATTAGTAAGCAACAGGGCATCAAGTAAAGCAAAGGAAAAGGGAGACACAATGAAGTCTCGGAACCAACTGGATATTTCATAAAAGACACCATTGTAAAGTCAGCGGAAAGATGGATCTACCAATCATCACAGAGCATTTTCTGTCAAGAAAAGTACATGATTTGGCTTCAGCAAAGTAACACGATATAGGATACTCTGTCTATCTATCTGATCTATTATCTGTCATGAAGAAAAGAAATAAACATGTTTTGACCAGGCCCTGAAGCTCTACTCAGCCCTGGAAGCCCACTGGGGGCCACAGGTAACTCAGACTTTCTCAGAGGAAGGCAATGGCAACCCTTCTCTGAGCAAATCCTGCCAGGAAAACCTTGTGATAGGTCCCCCGTAGGATTGCTGTAAGTCAGAAAGGACTTGAAAGTACACAACAACAGCGACAAGTGGCTTGCCTAAGTCAACTAGGGGATACCTTTGTGGTGAAATATCTGGTATGGCCATTTTTATAGGATTCTTCTTCAGGAGATCTCTCTACTGAATCTGACAAATGAGATTTTCAGCTCTATCAAGATTAAAACAAAATGTGTGTTCAAATGGGAGTGTGGTCATTATAAGAAAATGCTGTAGCAGTTTATGTTTCCCAGCAGAGTGAACAGTATGTTCTGGGGTTTAATCTGAACTATAAAAGAGCTATTCAAGGAGTTCTCTAATGCCTATCCCACAAATAAGTTCAGAACCTTGGACAGATCTGAGTTCAGATTGAATCATTGAGCGGATTCACAGCACTGCTGACAGGGCAGTCACCAGCAGACACAGAAAAAATGTGGATATATATTGTGTTAGACTGCACATTTTAAACATTAAAACTAGAATGTAAAGGTGGAAAAAATGGAGCCTGCAGATGTCGGAGTTCAACATCCAGTGTGCCTCATCATTAGCTATGCTGGACTGGGCTGCTGAGACTTACAGTCCAAAACCAGCAGGACAAGCAACTGTGCTTGCCTCTGCGGTAGTGACACGGGGCAATATTTTATTGTCATCCAGAGTTGGATCTTATTTTCTCTAGAGTCTGTTTCCTCATTCACCACATTATGTGAGATATGCATGTGAATAATCACTTTACACATTTTAGAAATTGAAACTGAAATTGTAGTTCAGTATTCAGGCTCCTTATGTCCTCAGTGAAGCAGATAGGTATTTTAAATAATACAATTTTCCAATGCAGATATCACATCAATATAGGTGAACACCATGTCCATCATTATCTGTGACAAAAAGCCATGTATTATGCTGCGTATGGTGGAAATTGACATATTTTTCCCTTGGCCTGTGCATGTGTCTTTCTGTATTCAGAGAAAGATCCATGCAGAAACACATCTTCTTTGAACTTGATCTTTCAACCCACCTAGGTGGGTGCTGTATTATGAGTATAATGCAGGGGTAACCAAATGACCACCCCTGAGGAAATTTCTCTGGCCTCTGGCACCATCTTAAATTTAAATTTTAAATGTTTGCCCATAACATGATTGAGGTAAGTGTTGCCTCTGGGCTGCATATAAATCCCTGATCCCCCACTGACAATGTTTTTACAGATTTTGGTGGGTCATTCTGAGTCCTAGACCACTTTTAAAAGCACCACTAACTGATCAGCGTTGCTTATTCCAGCCTCCTGGATTGCCCCCTTACCCCCCACGATGCTGGGAAGATGACCCTAAATCACTGAAAAGGAAACTAGAACTGAATCACATTATTTCTGGTTTCCTTTTGTGTGCAGGTACAGCCTGCTGAGGATGTGGGTAACTCAGGTGGGGAGGAAGAAACTAGCGTCTTCTGCCAGTGTTGTTGCCTGTTACTGGGATATGGTTACAAGAAGAAGGTATGGGGATATCGATCTCTTTTATGATACACCACTACACTGCTTTTTGGTATCACTTTGCTATCACTCCACCCCATGTAATTCTGGGATTTCTTGTTTCAAGAGGAATTTTAAGTACCTCATCAAGCTACAAATCCCAGGAGGACATAGAATACAGCCATGGTAGTTAAAATGGCATCAAAATACTGTAATGGTATAGTTTGAAAGAGACCAGACACATTGTCTAGTTATGAGAAAGAGAGCTTTCCCAGACCTTTTTCTCAATGTTGTATGCAATCCTGTTATTGAGCATAAATGCTGTATAAATGTGATGTCCTGACTCCTAGACCACATCCTCATTACAAACGAGCTCCATCATCACTTCCCATCAGAGTTTGCCCACCCTAAATATATAACACACTAGCTGACCATCAGTCAATATGTTATAAGCTTTCCAAATCCTGTTGCGATCTGTGTATCTGCCTGCCAATTTATCCCTTTTTTCATCATAAATAAGCTATCAGGATATTAAAGGATCTCATCCTTACTTGACTAGACCTGCTGTCTGTCCTCTTGAGACTGCCTGTTGATACTGCCGTTGGGCAGCTTCTTTTTCTTTTATAGTTCCAGGATAGGTAACCCCATCAATAGTCCTGCAGGAGAAAAGACAGACAAATACTTGAAAATACATGTAGATATATGAAAATATTCTCACTGAGCATCAGGGTAGGCTTCTTTTGGTTTTGGTGATTTACACAAAACCTTCCTGTAAACAATAGTTTACCTCTTATTATCTTCTTGAGTATGTTACATTTTACATACATTTATGTAACACCTGGACATTTTGAAATGAAATTGTCTAATATGTGTAGGCATACTAGAAAGCATCCAGCAGATCATTTATTCTGAAGGATCAATTTTTCAGCTTGTGTCTGGGAAGGAGCAAGGCCCTTTGCAGGCAAATGCTTTCAGGTTTGATCCTCAGCACCTTTGAGCTGAGGGTGACCTCTGAAGGAGCATTGCCAGTCAGTATAGACCAGGGATGGGCAACCGCGCTATGTTTGGAGGATACTTTTCCATCTTGAAACCTTCTGGAGGCCTCAAAGTCTGCCAAAAATGCAAGATAATCACCCCTCAAATGAGAGTTTGGCTAGAAGTCCATCTTTGGTTTTGAAAAAGCTTTTTTTAATGTTAAACAGTAAACTGGGGCCTGAAACCTATGGAGATGATAAATCGCTACTTCTAGAGGCTTCTGAAGAATATCTGAAGAGGCAATTCACAAAAGGGTTTTGTTCTGGTTTTGTCCAGAAAAATGGCAGTCTGGATAATCTGAAAGGGTTAAGGGCCTCAAAGATCAAGCGTTTCAAACACAGCTTTACTGTGACATGAGTATTATGGTTTCATAGAATCATAGAACCATAGAATCATAGAGTTGAAAGAGACCCTAGGGGCCATTGAGTCCAACCCCCTGCTATGCAGGAACACACATCAAAGTATTCCTGACCGATGGCCATCCAGCCTCTGCTTAAAAACCTCCAAAGGAGGAGACTCCACCACACTCTCAGGCAGCATATTCCACTGCCGGACAGCTCTGATCATCAGGTGGAATCTCCTTTCCTGCAGCTTGAATCCATTGCTCCTTGTCCTAGTCTCTGAAGCGGCAGAGAACAAGCCCACTCTCTCCTCAATATGACATCCCTTCAAATATTTAAACATGGCTATCATGTCCCTTCTTAACCTTCTCTTCTGCAGACAAAACATACTCAGCTCCCTAAGCCATTCCTCACAGGGCATGGCTTCCAGACCCTTCACCATTTTGGTCACCCTCCTCTGGACACGTTCCAGCTTGTCAACATCCTTCTTGAACTGAGGTGTCCAGAACTGGACACAGTATTCCAAATGAAGCCTAACCAGTGCAGAATAGAGTGGTACCATTACCTCCCTCGATGTAGGACACCATACTCCTATTGATGCAACCAAGGATCATGTTGGCTTTCTTGGCTGCCACATCACACTGCTGACTCATGTTCAGCTTGTGATCTACCAACACTCCCTTTCACACATACTGCTATCCAGCCACGCATCTCCCATCCTATATTTGTGCATTCCATTTTTTCTGCCTAACTGCAGGACCTTACATTTCTCTCTGTTGAAATTCTTTTTGTTAGCTTAGGCCCAGCTCTCCAATCTGTCAAGGTCGTTTTGAATTTTGATCCTGTCCTCTGGTGTATTAGCAACCCCTCCCAATTTGGTATCATCTGCAAATTTGATCAGCATACCCTCCTCTCCTTCATCCAAGTCATTGATGAAGATATTGAATAGCACTAGGCCCAAGACAGAACCTTGTGACACCCCACTAGTCACTTCTCTCCAGGATGAAAAGCAGCCATTCGTGATCACCCTTTGGGTTCGGTCGGTCAACCAATTACAAATCCACCTAACAGTAGTCCTGTCCAGCCTGCATTTTATTAGCTTCTTTGCAAGAATGTCATAGGGAACTTTGTCAAAGGCCTTACTGAAGTCAAGATATGCTACGTCTACAGCATTCCCTTCATCTATCAAGCTTGTAACCCTTTCATAAAAACCTATAATGAAAAAAACCCTTTCTACCTATTATGTAGATAATATTTGGTTAGACAGGCGGGTGATCTGCTGTGGTACAAAACATCTTTTTCTGTTCTTGTCATGTAGTAGATCACCAGGGAGCGAAGACCAAACAGAGTAGGAAGCAGAACAAGTTTATTTTACTGCACAGGGTCCCAGCGGAATGGTTTCCAAAGTCTGAGACCCAGAGCTCAGGTATCAGCATACTTTTATACTCTCTAGTAAACAAGTACGAGAAGTGATTACATATCAACAGTTGACTGGTTACAGACAGGTTACAGAGACCTTGGATTCCAGCTTTAAACGTGATGGATGCCCCAGCCAAGGGAGTACCTAACTCCCTCAAATGTCTCACAGTTAGGCACATACATGTCTCACATAGGCTGCGCATACCTAAGGCTCCTGATAAGATAAGAGTGCATCTGCTATTCTCTTCTATTTTCTATTAAAGCGAATGCAATTCTAAAGCCTTAACCCTTTCAGTCAGACCAAAATAGATGTGAAACCTACAATTCTAGACAAAAATTCTTGCACTAGGACAGGTAAGAGATGGTAGTTTGGACAATATTTAAATATTTAAAAGATATCTGTGATTATTTTCTAGATAAGTGTGGAGCATGACTAAAGAATAGACCACAACAATATGTGGTGACAGTTCTATTGTGCAATGGAATTACGGACCGAAATCTTATTGGCAGTCCTAACAAAAATAAACCCTGAGGACCACTTCTCAAATGATGAGTTAACTTTTATGTAAATCACATTGATTCTGGGTTTATTCTAGTAGAGACTACCAACAAGATTCAGGACATGGTGTTTTTGTTGTTCAAAGAAGTTATATTGGCCACTAGTTTCAATGATTTCAAAAGGAAATTAGAAAAATTCATTGAAGATGATACCACCAGTGACTGCTAATCAAGAAGGTCATATGCTACCTGCAATACTACTACCAGTCTGTTTCTAAATATCATTTGCTAAGGAACACCAGTGCACAGGGATGAGGCTATGACACCTGTGTCCTGCTTATGGGCTTCCTATAGGCCATGGACTGACCACAGTTGGAAACGGGCCTTTGATCTGATCCATCATGGCTTTTACATCCTTCTAATAGCTGCAGATATATCAGTATGTAGAAGGCTCTTTTGAAACTTATCCTAGAGTTATGCTGAATTAAACATATGCTGGCATTGTGTTGATCAGTGTAAGCTAGACTTAGGCATTCATAATGACTCACAGAATAGGGAGCAATTTACAGTTGTTTACAATCATGGCACTATTTCTATGATCAAAAATGCCAGCTCTGAACCTCAAAATCTTAACAGCCAGCAGCCACACCGTCAGGAACTGATTTCACACACACAAATATAAGAGTGCATATACACTATTTATTAGGAGCGTGATACATAGTACAAGACTTCAGTGAGTGAACTGGAGGCAATTGGCAAAATTCAAAACATTAAAGGCAAAGAGTTTCTCATCCCGCTCGCAAGAGACTGTGGAGTTCTGGTTTAGCCTGGTAGCGCTTATCACTACATTCCTAGTTTTGTTGATCTAACGGCCTCTGGTTCTCATACCTTGTTACAAGCAAGCTGCTACTTAGCTCCTACTACATGACCCATAATTAAAGTATGGGGGGTACCTGACACACACCCAGTGATGAAAGTCTCTTCTGCTAGTGATTGGAGCCCAGAAGGATCACATTTCTAGCCCCCTCCCACCGGTGATCTGTGGTGTGACAATCAGAAGCAGGACCCCTGTCATAACTCCTTATCCCACCACAGACTGCAGGTGGGAAGGAGCAGAAACGTTATCTGCTGTACATCAATCACCAGCAGAACAGCTCTCCCATTGTGGCTACTGGTCATCAAGGTTGATTTGTGAAGTCAGGTCAGGAGACAGTAGGTAGTTATTTATTTATAACTACATCTGTGAAGCCAGATCTCAACCATAGTCTCTAACAAAAAGGGAAGGACAACTATATACCTCTACATGTTGTTGGACTACAAGTTTCATCAGCCTTAGCCAGTGTAGCCAATGATGAGAGTTGCAGTACAGAAACCTCTGGAGGGCCAAAGTTGTCCATTCCAGCTCTACTAGATTGCCCATGTGCAAGCATTCAGACAAATAAACATGAGCAACTTCCAATTTTTAAAGAAGAACCAAGACCACAAGCAAAGCAAAGCAAAGCAAAGCAAAAGAGACCTCAGACATAGAGCAAAGCAAACTATTAATGCTCTGAAACAATCACTCAGCATCTAGGGCTGCACAAAGACTGGCTTGAGCACTCACAACATCCTGGTCCAGAAAGTAAGTTTTACATACATGGTGAAATTGGTGATGAAGGCAGTCTTGGGAAGCTCCACATCAAAGAAGGCCTCCTTGGATACATTGGCCCTGTTGACAGCTCGGCTGGTGATGACATTATGAGAGAATCGGGAACTAACTTTGCAGTCAACTTTCATGCTGTAGATATCTATGTCATCGATGTCCTGGAAAGAATGAAATGAGAAAATCACCACTACTGGCTCCACAGGACTGTGAAATATTCACCATAGGGGCAATGTGAAATTTAGCCAAAAAACACTACCCCTCTTACATCCCCTAGCAAAAGTACTAGGATGATACACAGGTATGGAGACATGTGTCTGTCACATTCTCCATCTACATTTTAAAGGATATACTTCAAAGGTGTTGGATGTACAAGTAAAAATGTAATGGCTAGCATCCCATTTGCGATTTAGACAAGTGTAACATATACCTACATGTGTCTTTTTTTGATTTTTTTTTTTTGTCATTGTTCCCAAACTTCAGAACAACCAAAGTGCCCCCACCAGACCTACCATTTCATTGCAAAAGTTACCTCTCCATGGCCGTTCAGCATCTAGGGGAGAGCGGTGAGAATCACAGAAGCATCTGTCTGTATCCTCCCAGCCAGATACAGACCAATGACATCAGTCAGAAGACGCTACTGGATCTCCACTGCCCTGTGTCTGGCTGTGGGAACAGAGCCATACTCTACTCTGATCTCCTATCTGCTCTCCACCAGCAACTGAAAGGCCATGGAATAGTGGGGAGGGTATCAGTTGAGTAGTGAATCCTGAAGGGCTAAAAGGGAAGCCAAAGGTTACACCTTGGGAACTTTTATGCTGTGCTTGGAGATGTAGGAACTTGGACACCGTGTGTGAAGTAGACCTGAGTAGTGGAGTCATTTTTTCATTTTCTACCACCTCCTCCAGGGAACATGAAGTGTCAGGACTCTCACTTTCTGAAGGTCAAAACTTTCACACAGAGAACCTCCTCCCCTTCCCTTTGCTGTATTTTACTTTAAAATAGTTTTGGCATATTCCAATTTTGTTCTTAGAAGTAAATAAGGGAAAAAAAAAACACCTTATACTCAGATTATGCAAACCTCATATGACAACTCTCTTTTTCTCACAAAGCTGCAAGAGCTCCAGAGTTACTTTTTTGAATGGCATGCCCCAGAGTCCCCCACCACCACCAGCATGGGGAGATCCTGCGTCCTGGATCAAGAATGAACCTTTGAGCAGTAGTCCAACATTCTCTTCCTATGTTTTGATTTGCTTTTATTTGCCTCTGTTGATTCAGCCCTGTATTTCTACATACTCTTTGCCCTGTCCTTGGATTGCTAGGCAAATAAACTACTGTGCAACATTTGGTTGCACAACACATATTTGCCATGTTAAATCAGTGCACTCTAAATGTGGTTGCTACTCAGAAGCAGGAGAAGGAGCTTGGAAAAGTTACTTTTGGGTTTACATCTAAAAGACTTTCCAGGTGACACAGGGGCTTTTGAGAGCTGGAATTGAAAAAGTTCATTTTTTGAGCTCTGAGTGGCAGATCAAACTTCTATTCCCTGATGCTGGGTTTTTTAATCTGTATTTTTGGTTCAGCTGCTTATACCCTTCACTCTACATACTCTTTATCCTATTCTCAGTTTGTTATGCTTGCTCCTTGACCTGTTCTTGGTTTTCTAATCTGCTAAAGCAGTCATTCTGTGCAACATTTGGTTTGTTCAGCAACCATGGAATAATGAAACCACACAGAGAAAACTGGGTTGAATGAACACCACTTCATTTTACCTATAACCTAACTGTGTTGAACCTGGAAAGGAAAGGAAAGGAAAGGAAAGGAAAGGAAAGGAAAGGAAAGGAAAGGAAAGGAAAGGAAAGGAGGGAGCAATCTAATGGGGGATCAGCTGAAGCCAGGTTTCACCCTTGACTTCCTCTCAGTATTCCCTTGGGTGAACCACCTGATCCCCGAGGGCAATCCAATAGCTGGGTTGCTCCCCAGTTGGCCAACCACTGGAAGACAAATCCAGGATACTCTGCCAAACTCATGGTATGCAAGGTGAGGGCAAATCCCCCATACCCAGCTCCAGGGTAGACTGTTCCCCCACCATATGGGTCAAAGGAACTAATGAGGCAGCTCCAAAGCCCTGCCCTTTATCAAATGGGTGTCAAGGTGTTCACCAAGAATCCTGCTCTGCTGTTTCATTCCCCCCACCCCCGGGATTGTGAGATCAATGGTGAACAGAGCAGAACTCAATTGATTCGCTCTCCCTCGCTCAATCTGACACCCCATCGTAAAACTCCTAACCAATGTTGCTTATGGTATCCTCACTTATGTCCTGACGCCACCCACTGGTCTCAAGATCAGCAAGCAAACAGGGTGCAAATAGAGTGGACAGGCCTTAAAACCCCCTGGCTCCACCCCCTGATGCATGACATCCAGGCGCACAGCGCATGACATCATAAGGATTGGCCTCACCTCCACGGAGGCCATCAAAGGCAACCCCTCACCTGAAGCATCTCATACCATGCAGGTCCAGGGTTGTATTCTCAGCAGTTTTTTGCAGTGGAGAAAAAAATGTGTTAAACCTCCCACTTATTTGTAATGGTTCAATGATTACATGTTGAGTAACTCAAAAATGCAACTTCTAGTTAGGAAAAAAGCACCTGCAGATTTCCTCTCACTGAGTGGAAATGTAAACTAATCTACTTCTTTCCTTATGTGGAAAATAGCCTTGCCCTCTTTTCAAAAGCAGTACGAAATATGCCATTCTAACATTGTATTACACAATACTTTTATGAGAATGAATTTTTCTGTCCAGAATTAGTAATCTGCTCAATGCTGGCCTACACTTAGGTGACAAACTGGTGGTTCCTCAGCTAACTAAGGCCCAAAGATCTGCACATAAATTCACTCACTGGGGCTCATTACAATGATGCCCTGCATCAATGCCAACAGCAGCAGATACAGGTGCCAGTTTTCTGCCCCAGGTCCTGTGTTGAGGATCTGCCAATATTCCCACTAAAAGCCTATTTAAAAAGTGAACTTTCTTTCCCAGAAGGCTAGAGGCCTTGGAGGCTGCATGTGGCCACAGGGCTGCACTTTGCCCATCACTTTAAAAGAGGCTTTAGGACAAAGGCACAGACTCCATTTAGGATTGTATCAACTATGCACCTCTCAAAGAGCTTTCTGGGGAACCATTAACTGAGATCTTGCTTCAAGCAGGTAGAGCATAAAGCTGGGCCCAAGCAATTCCATGTCCTCCCCTTTCACCCCAGCAGCTGTCAAGCCTTGAGAGGAGCTTCTTATCAGTGGGGAGGAGAAGAGGAAAGGCAATTCAAACAAGGAAGAAGCAGCTGATCTGGTTTGGAGATGAGAAGAAACAAGGATGTGCTCATGAATGGAATGCACTCCCCTTTCCATTCCCCTCAGAGCCCAGACTGGTTCTATCTTCACTCTCTGAATTGCCTCCCTCTCCCTCGCTTCTTCACCTGTAGGCAGCAGTGGCAGCCAGTCTTGTTGCCACACGGCTGCTGTGGGGAAGGGTTTGGATGGGGCACAAAGGCCTAGAATGAACACATTATCCACACTTATTTGTGCATATAACACTGAGAGGATGCTGCCCATCATCTCCTAGTCTCCTCTTTCCCTCTTGTTAATATTTGTAAATGATGTGCACCTTCAAGTCATTCTGCTTCTGGCCACCCTAAGGCAAAACTGTCAGAGGGCTTGCCATGGTCACGAAGTGGGTTTCTATGGTGGAGTCTCCTGGTGGATTTTCACGGCTGAGTGGGGATTCAAACCCTGGTCTTCAGAATCTTAGTCCAATGGTCAAACCACTACACCATCCCGACTCTTGTTGACCTGTTCCCACACTCTCCAAAATTTCACAGTTGAAACCTGGGTCATGTGTAGCTAAGCAACACCAGAGTGCAGTCAAGATGGCAAAATTTATAAACGAAGAAGAACATACAAGTGAAAGGAGACTTAATTGGTTTGCTCTTGCCTGAGTGTACTGGGAAGAGCAAGACTCCGCTCCTTCTCCCCCTCCACCTGAGTTAATTGAATGGTAACTACTTTTGGCATTTTGAAATCAGTTTGCAAAAATGGAAATTAAACAGAGGACCAAAGGGGAAAGTGGGAGGAGGAGTTTTTTAGAATTCTTTTTATGCCTTTAGGCGGATCTAGAAAACCCTGATGTTACGTTAGAACTAAACTGGTGGGACGCGTGCCTCTTTTTGGCCTCAGACAGAAACAGAGGCAAACAAACAATTCTGAGAAGTTCAAGTCTGTTCAAAACTACTTGGCCATCTTTGTGACCCCCACTCTGCCATGAAGCCCTTTTGTTCAAGACAACCACTAAGAGATCTTGCTGCATTGGTTACTTGGACCTAAAAAGAACAGAAATAAGAAAGAGTTTTTTTTTTTCTGTCTTTCTTCCTGCCCTGCCCAACCCATCAAAATCCAGTGTGGCTTTGTTTAACATTTCTACAAGCGTTGCTCTCTTGTCTGACAGGTTAGGGACCAGTGTCTCTCAGAAAGTGGAACTGGTTGAAAAGTGGAACTCAGTTTTTTGTCAGTTCTTCTCTTGCCTTCTTCCTGTGGGGAACATGAGGGAATTATGGAGGCTTGCTTCGCACTACACATATGGTCCCAAGCAAGCCCTCCTAATTCCCTCATTTTCCATATGGAAAGAAGGCAAGAGGAGAAGAACTCACGAAATAGCAGACCCCGTGTTGAATGAATAGTACATGTCTAGAATTTACAATGGTTAAAAGAATGGAATGTCAAAATGAGTCATTGAAAAGCAGGGGATGTTTGTAATCCAATTCCCCCTTCCCCCCACCAATGCACTTTTTATTTATTACCTCTTCTCCTTTCTGGAGAAACTATGGCCATTTCCGCACTAGCCTGTTATAGTGCTATTATTCCACTTTCAACATCCTATGGAATCCTGGGGTTTGCAGTTTAAGGATGGGCCAAGGCTAGGCCTTTGTAGACTTTCCTGTGTCAACCAGAAGTTAAAAACATTGCCTTTTCTTCTTCCGTGTTGTCCATAAGCTAATGAGTTTTTCTCTCTACTTTTCCTAATATTCCACCTCATTACCAACATACTAATATCGTGAAAGAAAGTCTCTGTCTCTTTTTGTCCAAATATTTTTCGCTTTTGCCTTAATCTCAGACTGCTCCATCCTCCTGATTCTGTCAGGTTCCCAGCATCAAGGTCTCCTTATTTTCCTTTTCCTTTTGAAATTTCCTGCCTCTGCGTTCTCCCCTACTTCCAGCCAACACCCTTGCATTTGTTCTATGCTTCTGCACGACCATCACCCGTTGGCTCATTTCTCATTCCAATCACCACAGGATTTGAAGCTGATATTTGCCTCCCACCACCAAACTTTTATTGCCCATTCCATAACCTTTTTCACACATGCAAAACTTTGGCCTGACCTTTCAAAAATATGTCTTAATTCTTTTCAGTCATTTGGACCTCAGTTAAGCAAGAATGTCTTTAATCACTAAATCTTTGAGGTGGAAAATTTTGGCATTCAGGGCTCAGTGTTAGATCCTTAATAATGTCTAGTACATACACCATCCAATGCTAGTGTATGTGTCATCCTGAAGGACTGTTGCTAACAACCTGCATTTCAGTAAATAACAATAATTAATTGATTATTCCTCGATGAAAAGAAATGTGCATCTGCTCCACTTTTACTCTGAGGGGAATGGTGGAAGCCATGAGTTCCAATCAGGTACTGGAATTACCACATCTTGAAGGAACTATGATATGCGTGCTAACAGCAGGTCCAGAAACAAAGTAATGAAAATAAAAATGTTTCCTTTGATTTTAATAACAAATGGGTTGTACTCACAACCTGGTCTCATAAACTGAATGGTACTTACAGTATCTGCAACATTTCTCTTCTGTAAAGAAAAAAGGAGAGAACTTGCATCATTATCTTATAATTATTATTGGAAATATAAGGAAGGATTCACAGTTTTATACAAAGAAGCTACCGTAGAATCTTATCGTTGGAAGGGAGAGTGGATGTCGTCTAGTCCAATCTGCTGCTCAATATGAGCTTTGCAACTCAAGGCATCTGTCCAGTCTCAACTTCAGTTTCTCCAATATGTCCGAATCCCAGTGATGGAACCAGATGGAGTAAGAGAACTGTACCATATTGCCTTACTGCAATGGCAGCATGATAGATATTCCAGTTGGTTTGAGGTTTTTCAGCTACATGACAGGCAGGTGCAACATAATTCTCTTCTTAGGGGAAATCATTTTACCTATTGAACTTAGCAAGTGCTGGTGGTTTGTTTTTCACAAGTATTTTCCAATTTGAAAAATTTCTTCATAAGTTTGGCAGAACGTGATACACACACACAGACACATTCATTCATTCATTCATACATATATATATACTGCATGCTGCAGAACATGAAAGTGGCAAATTCAGTTCACAAACACACACACTCTTTTTGCGGTTTCATTTAGTGTAACATCCAGCACAAAGAAAAGTCCTATAATGGTTGCTGTGAATTTTACGACCTTTGAGTTCATCTTAATAGTGTTATTAAATTATAAAGGGCAGGTTGATATCAAACCAACCAAATAAACCAACCAAAAAGTAAGCCCACACCTGCCATCATGGGGAGGAGCATTTTGCACTAAGCCCCCTTACAGGGTTGACACCAGGGGCTTATATCCACTTGGAATGGCTACCTGGAAGGGACTTGCCCCAAGACTTGGGAATGAGATCCAACACAAGTCCATGCTGTATATCATTTGAAATCTCATAGGATTGTGGGATCTTAGAGGATTACAGGCAAATCTCACTTGAGGACTCACAAGGTCTTGAGATCTTGTGACATCTCAGATGGGATTTTGTGGGCCTATACGTAGGTGTGCCAGCTTGCCAGTTTGGTGGATATAGAAGGGAAATGGGGATTAAGGGAGAGTAAAACCCCAGTGGGACCCAAAGTGCTTCTAAAGGGAGAGATCCTAAGTGGATGCAGATAGACAGCAGGACAAGAGGGAAATGATCCCTACTTGGATTATACAGGTTGATCCCCCACTTGGATGATATGGCATGCCCTGTCAGATGTTCAACATGCTTTCCCATACCTGCTTCAGATACACAAAGCCAAACCACAGGACAAATGTTGCATGTAGTCTGACCCCCAGTGCAGATTCCTTTGTCCAACTGATATCAAGACATGCTATTAGAATTTTTCATCTCTATGAAGCACTGATCTACAAGCAGAAGCTGGAAGACATTCTAGTTCTTAGTGATACATGTTGGGTTCTTCCATTTTCCCATGAATTCCAGAACTGGAGAAGACACCATTTGCCACTGCTCCTGCTTCCTTTGGTACTTCTTCAGTCCCTCCTCCACCTAATTTACAATATGTATTAAGGAAACATATTCAGAGGTAGCCTGAATATGTAATAAAATACAACAAAATTCCAAATCCATAAAACAGTAGTACCTTTATTGGTCCAGCTAAAAAGCACAAAATACATTATGCTTTTGAAACTTCACTGGCTTCTTCATTAGGAAAAGATGTTAAAAATCATACAGGTAAAGAAAAGTGATGACGTTAGAAACACAGGTCTACCACATAGATGTATGCGTTGATTCGAAACAGCATCGAATGATTGCATCATGATTTGCTTGCTGTGGTGTTTATAGGACCTTGTTCACACCCTGCTAAAACTATATATACACAAAATCTGCAGACAACCATAACATTGCACTGAGATTGGTTTTTCGCAGCCTTTTCACCAGCACATAAGACGTGACTACATGGAACTCTGCAGCAAACTGAAGATGCACAGCACTTCGTACAATATTTGAGATTGGGAAACCAAAAAAAAAAAAAGTGTGTCATAACGCATTCAGAAATAGCAACAAGGAATTCAAAAATCCAATGTCCATGGGGGAAATTTACATTAGGAGAACTTAGGAAGCACGCATAAATATTGTAGGCAACTAGGAGTTGTTGTTTTTATTTTATTTTATACTTATTTTGAGTTGTAAATTTAATGCTTATAGCTTCAGAGGACGTAAGTCAACATACAGGAATCTATGTTGCCCGTCCCCCCCCCAAAAAAACCCCAGACTCTTTTCATATGGTTAAGAATATGTCTTATTTTTTCAGAAGAAATGTTTATTTGAACACTCTAAAAAGTAAAAGGGGGCAATACTTTGAGTTTCTGCAATGTCATGATATTGTAGACATGATACAGTTAGTATAACTCTCTTGCACGCTTACCTTGATGTTCCGGATACTAGTTATTAAAAAATCAGATGAACCAAGGGCAGGAATCAGCACCAACAGAGCAAAAAACAGGAATTGTTTCCCCATGGTCAAAGAATAAACAAGAAGAAAATGATGCACAGTCTTATAATGTGTTTTGAAAAATGTTAATAAGTAGCTAGACCAAACTATCAAATATTTATGAAAATCTTCTGTCAATAACTGTGCCTACTAGGTTTGTCTAGTTTCCAACATCTAGAAGTGGGGAGGAGTCTAGTGATTTTGTTAAGAATAGGCTGTGGGGAGTTGGGAGGGGCCAACCCCAGATGTCTGAGCGGGCACCCAAACCATCCAACAGTTTTCCAGGAGATGGGAGGAGAGGGGATTAGCTTGCAATCTTGGAAGCCCAAGCTGCTGCCAGCTAGCCATGAGCAAGTAAAGAAAGCAGACTTGTCTTGCTAATGTGGCTGGTCTCATCTTCTTGCCCCACCTCTTTTTTAAAAAAAGTGAGGATCAAGCTGCTGGAGCCACCCCACATTCCTTTTGCTCTCAAAGGAACTGTCAAACCAACAGCTGATAACATCTGCTGCTGAAAAGAAACTCAGCAAACAGTCAAAAGCCTATTTACTACAAACATCTCCCCTCCACCACAAGCTAAAGGCTGAATGCAACACTTAGAACCTGGCAAATGTGTTTGAGATTGCAAAATTTGCTTTTCAGGAAGTGATGGACTAAACAAACAAAGCAAAGGGGATGAAGATCCGTGAGTGAATTAACACACATTTCTGACTTCGCCAAAAATTTCCTAGCCAAAGTACCTTCTTTCCCTTCTGTTCTGTCTTTTTTCTATTCTGATCTTTAGAGGCTTCTTCCTTTCCCTCCATCCTTCTCATGCTCTTCTCCTCTACGTTCTCAGTTTATAACCCAACTTGATTTAAAACGATTTCTTTAAAAAAAATCCTTTTCCTTTGAAAAATAAATGGGAAAATATAATTGGAATTTGCAGATGGTGTGCTGTGAACACAAACTAAGCAAGTCAGAAGATTCTCCTCCATTATGCCTGTGGATAAAGTGGCTTGGAACTGTGTTTTTTAAGCTATTTGATTGGGCAGACCAACATTTTTTCCCCAGTGTGGCAGGGACTGGTAGCATATTTGTGATGTATGATTGTCATATTTGAATAGTATTCCAAATATGAACCAGTGTTTCCAGTAAGCCAGTGTTTCTCGACTGTGGGGCAGGGCCCTAAGAGGTGGTGTGATAGTTGCTTGCTGTGTGTGTGTGTGTGTGTGTGTGTGTGCAAGAAAAGTCAGTCTGCAAGTAGAGGAGATGTGAAAACAAGAAGAAGCCTCTGTCGGTGGGGGTCCGTGGGTGTGCACTGTTGAGGATTGACTAGTGTCTTCAAAAGCATCTTCCACCTTTACTCCTTCCTCTAATTTCAAACATAGCAAAAATTGGCTTCCCTTTTTATGCTTTTTCACTCAGCTTCTCTAAACTTTCTGTCATTGGTGCAGCAGGTGCCTGCCCCTTAGTGACCAGGAGGCAGTTTCTCAAGTGGCGGGGAGGAGAGTGAAGAAAGCTCAGGAGCTCAGCATTAAGACGAGGTGTGGGGAGAGGCACAAGGGGCTTGCGTATGAGAAAGGAGGGGGCATAAGATAGGACAAGGGAGGTGCAATGTCAAGCTGGCCAGGTAAACATTATCACATAGATCTAAAAGAGATCACACGGATAAAGTTTGAGAACCACTACACCAAGCCTTTCAAAGATACTCTAGAACAGAGCTTTCCAAATTTTTCATGTTGGTGACACACTTTTTTAGACATACATCATTTCATGACACAGTAATTCAGTTTTATTAGCAAACTGGAGGTTAAACTAACCCCTTGTAAGGGATACGGACGCATACATAAATTGTAATAACGAAATGTATGGGGACACAACACATCTCATGAAAACCTTTCATATATTTTTAAAAATATATGATTTATAAATAATAACATACAGTTCCAGGATTGTTGTCACTCGTGAGTAAAAATATGTAAATATGTGCAAGAATGTAAAAATTTGAATAAAACCAATAATGATCATTTTAATGAGATGATCATTTTAATGAGATAATAGGATGAACACAGCTTTTCAATATTTGGTGGAATATTAGATGAAGACACTCATGTTTTGTCATCAAGCATTTTTAAGCTTCCACGTTTCAGTAAGGAAAGACTCCAGTGACGGTGGCAGTGGGGGCAAAGGCGGCTCCCCCCCGATCCTGGCCCACCGCCATCGCCCTCGCCAAGGAACAACCCGGGTGAGAGCAGCATCAGTGGGCCAGGCTTGGTATGGGGCTCTTTCTTGGCCTGGGGAGGCAACACACCAACACACCTCAGGTGACACACTAACGTGTCGTGACAAACCATTTGGAAAGCCCTGCTATAGAATGTTTCCATTTTCTCTTATATGTTAGCAGTTTTCAAAGAAATAGCCAAATCTGCTTCAATATAGAAAGAAAGGAAATGAGAAGGGGGAGAAGATTCTTGTGGGGTGCTGAAGACTGATTAATGGATTTATTTTAGCGTGTGCTCTACTCAGTTATAAACAAGTTCCACAGAGGCATTGATGGAGTCACAAGTATTCAAGCCTTAAGTATAATGAACAGTTCCTTAGTTGTATACTCTCTGAAGCAAACCTCCTCCAGACAAAGCTTGCCAAAAAAAGCTCATGATAGGGTCTCCTTAGGGTCACCAGACATCGGAAATGACTCGAAAGCACACAACAACAACAAACCTACCAGAGCTGAGAAGTAACTAGTTACTTTTTTTCTTTTGCAAAATTAAGGCTTAACAAAGTTGGATTATGTTTATAATGCACTGAGGGTTAATGGCATTTCTTTTGCACTGTAATAGCTTTATAGTTACAGAGTGCTATTTCCAACTGTCCCAGTTTAGCAGGGACAGTCTCAGACCCTTTTCACATGGGGGGCGGAAACGGGCGAAAACACGCTAAAACGGAGCTTACCCGCAGCCGGGTAAGTCCGTCGCCACGCGGAGCAGCGCGAGCTCGCTGCTCCAACACTCTTCCGGCGTCCCAGATGGCAGCTTCTGGTTGGTGGAGGCTCTCCACCAACCGGAGAAGCTCGCCAGCCGGAAGCCCACCCCTGGCAGATCTTCAGGCACACACTTGCACGTGCCTGCAAATCCACTTTAGAGCCGGGCGACAGAGCGGCACAGGGCTGCGCGCTCCGTGCTTTTTAAAAACCTCGAAAAAGAGTTTTTTAAAAAACATGCAGCCCGGCTAGTTCCGGTCGCTCCTGAGTGGATTCTGGTGTGGAACTACGAAAAGTAGTCCACGCCAGTCCACTCTACGGTGTAGAAGACCTCCGTGAGAGGTCGCTCTGCACCGTTTTAGAAGCCCGGTATGGAAATGGCCTCAATTAATCCTGTCATTCCACCTTTGCAGCTGGTTTTAAATGCCCCAGTTTCTCTTCCGTCTTCTAACTTTTCCCCTTTGTCCACTGCATATTTCAGTGCTGAAACTAAGTTCAACAAGCAGAAGTAGTGCACTCTTAGTTATCTCATCAGTGGGAAGAGGAGGGAGTTGAATCCTGCCCTTCCCAATAGACTCCACCAAAAGCAAACTGCTGTAGCCTCCCCTAGTTGTGGAGACTGAGCTCAAAATGCAAAAGCAGTGTTATGGGATCACAGTTTGTTGCTTCAACAACCATTTGTTTGTCTGCTTTACTGTGTTTTATTACTATGAAATGTTTGGGGAGTTTTTATTGTCTGAATTATGTTTTGTTGTTTCTGTTATATTTGTATATCACTTTGGTAATAAGGATGAAGAAAAGTTTGATTTCTTTCTTTCTTTCTTTTTCTTTTTTTACTAAGTAATTAAATATTATAGAGGAAGAGTACTCAATTCTGAGACATATAATGTGGCCAAGAAACTGAGTACATTGCAAAAGCTTCTATGTCCCAAATGTCAAATAAGATAAATGCTTCTATAAAACACGACAAAATACCCATTTCAAAGGAGCCAGTCTGGTATTACTCAATGAATATGAGTATCACCACCTCATACTCTGCATGTCTGACATCCAGTCTCAACCGCAGTCAGAAATGTTCCCCTTCTCCATGTAGGAGGGGGTCTGTGCCTCTCTCTAAAATGGAGCATCATCTTGATATCTCCAAGGAGGGGTACTAATACTGGGTTCAGGCAACAATAAAAAAGATCTTGGGTATTTGTCAGCAGCAGATCTATGTAGGGGCACAGGTTGCTGGTGCCCCCTGGCTGGGAAAGTAGCTCTGGGCCAAGGTGGTAGCTCTTTAGGCCAAATGGGAAAGGGGCTCCTTGCTGTGCATGAATGGAAAGGAACTAAGGAATGACTTCTTCTCCCAGCCCTCATTCTCCCTCCTTGACTTTCTGTGGATCAGGGAGAGACTCTGGAGACCTGCTGCCTGGAGGGCTACCTACTGGGCATACCCACATTATTCCTGGAGGCAAGGAAGACAGGCAGGAAGGTTACTCTCAAGTTGCCACTTATTGTGGCAGGTGTGAGAGAGGGAAATGAGAAACAGTCTCCAATGTCTGGAGTAGCCTGGAACCTGGCTTGGCTGGAGACAAGAGGACTTTCCTCCTTTGCTCCCACAGGCAGACCACTTTGCTTGGCAGCTACAGGAGTGACTCCCAAGGAGTCCAGCTTCTTTACTTGCCTGCCTCACCACAGTTTTGAGCCTCTGGAGGAGCAACTAGCAACCGTTACGTAGGATTTCAAATTTTATATATTATCATTTTTTCTTTCCAATTTGCCTATTTTACAATTTATGTCAAAAAATAATAGACAAAGGATGAAACTACCAAGAAAGACAAAAATATACACAGTGAGTCAGGCTCCTCCAGACCACAGACCCCTGGTTATTTGTATTGGCTCCCTGCGCCATCAATCCTGCTTCCAAACTAAAGCCCCTTTTGCATGGCGTTTGCCATGTGAAAGGGCGCCTGGAGCACTGCGCAATTGTGAGGAGCGATCTGCAAGACGTACTCACAATTGTGCGACGCTTCAGGGTAGGGCAGGTGCCGCTTGCACACTTTTTCATTTTCGGCTTTGAAGAGTGGAAGGTGAGATACGTACTCGGATTGAACTAGGGGGAGGAGCAAAGCTTTGGGGATGAAGAAGGGCCTGACCCCTTGTGGACTGGGTCCAGACCATTTGCAAGCCCCAAATCTGCGCCCTTCATGGGCTGAGTTAGGCACATGGCCTGAAGATTCCCCTTTTCTACAACACGTAAAGCTAATTGAACATCACTGGGCTAACTCTTGAATAGCCAGGCATAAGATTTGCATTGTAAATGCCTGATTTTAATTGCACGCTGTTGCTTGGACCTTGGGCTGCAGAGCAATTGAAGGATTCGACTTTTTGTGAAATGAGCAAAAACAAGGAAAATTGATTTGAGAAATCACTTTATTAACCACAACACATGGTTTCTGTATAGCCTTTTGGTTCCTCAGTGTTGCGGAATCAATTCACCTGGGTTAGGAATGTATTAAACTACACATTTTAAATTTTCTTTGTGTTTTTAAAAATATTTCAACATTAAAAATAAGGTTAAAGAAAATTAGACCACTGGCACAATTAATACCGAATGCGGTATTTTAAATTCCAGGATTTTTGCTGCTGGAAAACTGCTCAAGGGCTTAGATCCAGGGTCCAACAGGAAACAACAGCGTCAGGTGCCTCTGCCCTGTAGTCTTTCATATTATGTCTGAAAAAGAAACAAACAAACAAAAAGGCAATAACTCTAACAGCAAAAATCTTCATAGTCTTTCAATATTCTATAGTTAAAGCCATCTACAAAATCCTCACTTCTGCGGCTCCATTGTACGTAAAACAGAAAGGTCACTAAAATACCAGCCACTGAATGAATAAAGCTGTCCATGGTCAGCAGACAAGAAACACTAATATTCGTATAGAGTGTCTGTAGCTGTAGACTCCACTCACTTATTTAACGTCTATACAATATAAGTCTGTACACTTACAGAGAGGTGGTAAGATAGCCATCTGCAAATATTTGAAGGGATCTCATGTAAAAGATGGAGCAAGTTTGTGTTTAGTTGCTCTGGAGACCGGGATATAACCCGATGGATTCAAATTATAAGAACAAATATTCCACCTAAATGTTAGGAACAATTTCCTAATGTTCAGCAGTGGAACAGGTCAGTGGTTCTTAACGTTTTCTTTGCCAGGGATCCCCTGTAAATACAATTTGTTGCCAGGGATCCCCAAGACTTAAGATTTAAATATTTAAATTTATTTATTTATTTATTTATTTATTTATTTATTTATTTATGGCTTCTGGAGACTAGGATTCAAATCCCTACTCAAGCACTGGGTGGCCTTAGGCAAGTTACATTCTCTCAGCATCAGAGGAAGGCAAAAGTAACCCCCCCTCCCCCGAACCAATATCACCAAAAAAAAAGGAAGGAAGGAAGGAAGGAAGGAAGGAAGGAAGGAACGAACTGTGGTAACTTGCCATAAGTTAGGAGTCAGAAGTGACTTGAAGGCACATGAAAGAAAGTACCGCTGAGAGGGGGAGGCTCTTCCTAGCCGTCATGCCTCTTCCCTTTGAAAACTGACTTATGGCAATCCTAAGGCAAATCTATCATGAGGGTTTTCTTGCCAGAATTTGTCACCTTTGCCTTTCACTGAGGCTGAGAGAACTTGACTTGCCTGAGGTCACCCAGGGGATTTTTATGGCCTAGTGGAGATTCCAACCCTGGTCTCCAGAGTCATAGCTTGGGTGTGTGTGTGCGCCCGCCACTGGCCCCCTTTTGTCAGGGACACAGCAGCAGGGGGTGTGGGCGCAGAGGGACCCAGTGGCAGGCATGTGGGTGCACCCAAACTGCTCCGTCATTTGCAAACAAGGGAGCAGTTTGGCACACGCTCCCCCCTGCTGCCACATCCCTGTTGCTGTCGCTGCCTTTGGCGTCCAGCAGCAGGGCTTCACGGACCCCTGGGAGGGCTCCATGGGCCCCCGGTTAAGAAGCACTGACATAGGCTGCTTCAGAATGTGGTGGGCTCTGGTCTGGAGGTCTTTAAACAGAGACCGGATGGCCATCTTCCAGGAGCGCTTCAATTGTGTATTCCTGCCTGGGAAGGGGTGGGACCGGATGGCCCTTGGCATCCTTTCCAGCTCTGTGATTCTGTTCCCACAGGAGGAAACAGGAAAACTGCTCCCAGAACAGATTTGTACACATGGGATTAGATTCCTCAAGTACGGTGATTTCACTAACAATATCCCTAACCACCCAGATAAGATCAGCCCTGGTCCCTCTAAACTTATATGAGAAACAGATGAAAAAGAGAATTCACTTAGTACAGGGAGACTAATATATATTTTCTCCTATGCAGGAAAAAATTGTCATGATTGAGTGAGCCCATGATTAACTCTTTTTTGTTGTTGTTGTTGTTGTTGTTATAAGTGCCTTTGTTTAGTGGTTCCTCATGGAGAAATGGAGCAGTGAAGTCGGTCTCCAAGGCAAAAGCCTTCTCATTTATCACATCTGTAACACTGGGCTTCTGAAATGTGCAGTTAGGTATAGCAATGGATATGGCCCCAGCTGGTATTTCAAGGCTGCTGTTGTTGCTCCACCCCTAGTTACTGACTTCATTCTGTTGTTTTTGAGGGAAGATTTTGTTCTGTTTACTCCTTGATTTCTAGAAACTAATTGGTCATTTTCTTACCATAGTCTCAAAATACTCTATTTGCCATAAGACACACTTTTTTCCCTAAAAAAATAATGCTTCCAGATCCAGGAAAGCCATCTCAATTCTCACCTCTCCCTCCCTTCCCCTGTCCAGTAAGCGGCCATGGTAGCATCCCCGGGGCTTGGAAGCTGCCCGGTGTCAGTGAGTATCTCCTTGTGCAATCTCCAAACAAGGAAATAATGTGTGTAACCCCTTATCATGGGCAACTACATCACCAACTGTATTCCAAGCACTGTTCAATTTTCATATCCCTTTGTCATATGGTATAAATATGGAGGTCACTGTGACAAATATTCTTATGATCAGCTTAATATTTTTAATATTTTGAATTTCGATATGGTAGAGGAGAGACAGCTTGCTTGACCAGGTGTCCATGTGTTAGGCGTATGAATCCCAGGTATATGAATGTGAGAGAGCACCTGGTGCAAGGGGGCTTAAAAAGATTTTGTCATGATTGCACTTGATCAGAACATTAGTGAAGACTGGACATTGTCCAAAGAAAACGATGATGTCTTTTACCTCAAAGTATTATACTTTTGGCCTTGGACAATGATTGGTCTTCTCCTCCAGGATGCTGAGGCTCCTTCAAAATGTGTGTTAAAATAAAATTGACCTGCAAAGCAAAAACAGAGGGAGAGGGGGAATATATTACTTAACTTGACATTCTGCTAGAATAGCTTTTAAACCTCAATGACAGGTTATTTCCTGCCTGACTCTAGGCTACAGTTAGGTGTTTGCACTGTTATTTGCATTTTATAGGAATATTTGGTTTCTAAATTGCTGTATGTGGCTCTTGCATAAGATGGCTCTACCAGGATTTAGGAGCCTGGGGCAATGTACTTTCTGGGGCCACACAAATTCCTGAGTACTCCAGCCCCCAATTCCTCCCACCCACTTTTTTCTCCCCATTTGCTGCCACACTCCCCTCCTCCCATGCTTTCTTTGTCCAACCTTCCCTTCCCAGGGTTCCCTGCCTCCCTTTCCTTTTCCTTCTTCCACTCTTGCTTTCTCCTGCGCTCACTTTCTTTACCTTAGCAGACAGTGGGCACTTCTATTGCTCTCTCTTTAACTTGCCAAAGAGGTTGCCTGTGCCACAGAGGAAGCAGCCGTCACGCCCAGCACTTTCTTTTCCCCAGGATGCCCACAAGTCTTGTGGGGCCATCTAAAGGCTGGAGGGGCTGCTGGTGTAACCAAGCATGAGCAATCCATTTTTGCAAAGAGGCACTTGGATTTGGGACTGTCATTCACATGCCAGACATTTTAAATGCTCACAATGGCTCTAGCAGTTACAGCTAGACAGTTCCAATGTCAATTATACCCAGACTGTATGCTGGAGGTACGTATTTAAAGATATTGAAAGTATACAGCTTGAGAAGATGTTTTACTTCAGTTTCCTGAAAACTAATCTTCAAAGCCTGATGATTAATTCTGACCAAACTTACATCTTTATGCACCAATATGTCAAAAACCTGAGAAAAAAATATCATTAATTGTGGACACTCCCTCCTTGCCTTGGCAAGGAAAAAGATAGGGGAAGTGCCATTCCGTTGATTCTTCTTGACTCTTCAAGCCCCTTTCAATATCAGCAACTCTGGCACCTTTCTGAATGAGCTGTCTCAGCTAGAAATATCAAGCATTCCTTTGCAAGGGTTGGCTTCCTACTTAGATGAACTGCTCTAGGAGGCTGTCCTGGAGACTACCGTCCATCTGTTGATTCGTTGGCACCTATGTTTCGGGACTCCACAGAGTCTAACTTTTGTCTCCTGTGCTCAATATTGATAAGAAAATGCTGAATTTGGCTTGGTGTCAGGTGTTATCAATAAATTGACAACAGACATCAAACACACTGATGGGGCACTAAGCTGGTGCTTGGGCTTAAGAAGAGATAGATAAGGACCAATGCATTCATGCTTTACATGGGCAAAACTGAGACACTATTGTTAGGTGATTTTATCTGCCCCAGTGAATGGTGTTTGGTCTGTGTGTGTTTTTGTGTGGAATTGCAGTCCTTCTAAAGGGTCAGAAATACTGCCTGGTGTTGCTCTTTGATCCTGCTTTGTCACTGAAAGCACAATGTACGCTTCACTTTTATTGTGCCTTTTATTAACTTAGGCTGGGGCACCAACTGCAGCTCTATCTAAACAAACATATCCAGTGGGGCCTCTGGATCTGCAGGGGTTCAGTTCTAAGACCCCTGCCCATGGCTGCCAAAAAATGTGAATGATCATGTCCCATGTTATTAAATATCTGTGATGTGTGCACAGATGCTTCAGCATGTCCATTTCACATTGCTACCATTTTACATATAGGACGTGATGATGTGCAGTTAGTGGAAATCACAGATCCAGAGCCTGCAGATCCAAGGATCCACTTCATTGGCTTTAGGTAACCATGCCCTGGGAGCCTCTCAATGTGTTGCATCTGGGGCTGATTCAAAGTGGTGATTTAGTTCATTATGGGGCTTCATGGCTTGAGGCTGGAGCACCCAAAGGATCGCCTGTCTTCACATGTATTTGCCCGGACTTTAACATCCACTTCTGAGGTACTCTGTTGGGGACTATCCCTCAATTAGTTTTAGCAGGTGATGATGGGGGTAAGAACATTTTCAGGACTTGCATCCCACCATGAAACACCTTCCCAAGGAAAGCTCACCTAGCAGGAAAACGTCAACAAGGTAAGTATCAAGTTACGGCCTTTTTTATTTTCCCAGGCCTTTTAATCAATGCCAACTCAAATATCCTTATCTTGGGCACTTTTTAAAGCTTGTTGTAATATGATTGTTACAATTATTACATTTATTTACATTATTACGTTATTTACATTTATCATTACATTAATTAATTATTACAATTATTATTGTGTATTATTACAATACACAATGCAGTTGTGTATTGTGAATTATTACGTTATTTACATTTATCATTACATTAATTAATTATTACAATTATTATTGTGTATTATTACAATACACAATGCAGTTGTGTATTGTGAATTTGTTTTTTTTCCCCTTGTTGTAATCTTCCCTGGAAACTTGGTTTTCACGCAGCACATAAATGCCACACACACACATCACTTTTTTAATCTATGACATACCAAGAAGTCCAGTGACTTGTTCAGAAAAATTGCCGTCAGTGATGTATAGTCCAAGAAAATCTTCAGGACCCTTCCAAAGGGATATTTTTATTGTAACGTTGTCTGCTCCTGATAATAAAAGACTCTTTTCTTCTTCAACTATAATGTTCAGCCTTTGAAAATAAAGCACATAATATTTTATAGAGTACCTAAAATGCCAGGGTTCTGTATAAGAGGAAACATTTGGCACTGTTCACCTGCATGCAATCTGAAAAGCAGGGCTGCAAGTCACTTTCAGTTATTTTATTATGAATTTATTATGAATTTTAATTAATTAATCAGTGAATTTAACAATTCAATCTGTGCATCAGTACACCAATATTTATGGAGTGAAAAGCGGGCTTTTTAAAAAAAAAATCATAGACATACATATTCTAGTGAGCTTCATAGAAGAAGCCATCACTATAATAAAACAAGAAGAAGGTCTCTTTCATGATTGTGGTTGCCATCTGCAATTTTTACCAATAAATGTAGTAACACCATTTTTTAAAAAAAATTCACACAATTAATTAGGATACTTTTAAAGTCAATATATAATTTTTAATTGATTACTATGTTTTATTAAAAAATAAAATCCTTTAAACCTGAAAATATTAGGAACAAATGGGTTCAGGAACAAGTGAGCTATGATGAATGGAAAGTAATTTAACATTTTTTGGTTGTTTGTTTTTAGATCAACTGGCACCAAAAATGTAATAGGGTGCAAGTGGATGATGGATGTGGCTCATGCAGCAGCAGAGGCTGAAAGACCCCAACATTACACATCTTCCAAGCAAGCACCCAGTACGACCCTCCACCCAGGTCCCAAGACTCCACCAACACACTTCTAAGAATCTTGTTCTGGGGAGACAAAGCCAGGAAAAAACCACAAAAGTCTGGATTACTTCAATATCAGTATCCCTCCCTCAGAGCACTAGGAATAGAGAAATAGAGAGTCCTATTTACTATGATTAGAAGCTAGAGGTGACAAACTGTGTACCCTCCTCTTTCACTTCGCTCTCTCCATCTTGGCATGTTCTTCATAAAAAGAGCTGGGAGAGAAATGCATCACTTTTCATAGCCAGGGGTGGATCTAGGGTGAGGCAAGTGGGGCGCCTGCTCTGGGCACCAAAGTTAGAGGGTGCAAAAAAGAGGAATCCTCCTGCCTGCCCCTGCCACCACTCATCCCACTCACCCCTAGCTGCCCCTCCCTCTGAATCTGAGAGAGTGTGACTTTCCCAAGGTCACTCGGGGGGTTTCCATGGCTGAGCAGGGATTCAAACGCTGGCCTCCAGAGTCACAGGCCATTTCCGCACTAGCCTGTTATAGCGCGATGATTCCACTTTCAACATCCAACTGGCCCCTCCCAAAACTGCAAACCCCAGGGTTCCAGACGATGTTGAAAGTGGGATCATCGCGCTATAACAGGCTAGTGCAGAAATGGCCATAGTCAAACACTCAAACCACTATACTGCACTGGATCTCTAGATTGTATATATAACCTCTAATCTAATCTAATCTAATCTAATCTAATCTAATCTAATCTAATCTAAATAAACTCTATGTAGATTATACAATTATAATAATGATAGTGTAATTATTATAGAATTATAATAATGAGAGAAAGAGATAGATAAAGATGAGTCAATGCCTGATTCAAAGTTGGCCTAACTACTTGTGAAAGGAAGAATGACTGTTACCCCTGGGCTGTGTAAGATAAACTCGTTGTCCATGGAAGCATTGTTGCATTCCCATTTAGATTCACAACAATTTCTTCTTTTGAGATGTTGACATGCATATCAGGCTTCTGATAGGCTATTTCATACTGTACAAATTGTCCACTTTTTCCAAGCTTGCCAGTCACCTGAATTCCTAAAATTCCAGAAATAAAGCCACAGCAGAAACAGAGTAAGGATAACTATGATTGCCTTTTGATTTTTTTTAAAAAAATCATATATAAAAGCACTGGGAATATTCACATTTGAACACATCTTACGAACTAACATGAACTGAAAGTGGAGAAATGACTTAGAAAGGCACAGCCTTCAAGTTTCTTATTCTGACCATAGAGTTGTGAAGAATGATGTCTCCTAAAAAACTATTTCCCAGGATGCTGAGGATGAATTCCATAGTAAAAGTAGAGAAGGTGGAAAGTTCATCAAACATACCTTTTTCTGGATCAGATAACAAGTTTATGGGTGTTTCTGGCTGTTCATGGATGATCAAGCAAATAGCATCATTTTCATTAGGCAGTTGCAAGATGAAATATGGATATGATGAATACGTGCCTGGAAAAAAAAGGGATGAAAACTATTTTTACATATAACCAGGTCTCCTCTTACTTATTTCAGAACATCAACACCTACTAACATAAATCCGTGGCAAAAGTAAAAAATACAAACTATAGAGAGCATGCTCTTAAATTTCCTAAGAGTTAATACTGTGTTAATTGTTGCTGTGTTGGCAGAAAGTTTGAAAATAATGCTAAGATGACAATTTATAGATGCACTTTTGCATACAGAGCTTGCATTCTGTGGGACAAGCTACACCTGATGCTAAATGCATCATCAAAAAATATATCAGATTTGTTTTAAAAAAAAGTTTAGATGGAGGTACCTTTAACTGAGGCAGTGTTTCCCTCGAAACCCACTCTTATGTCTCTTATTAAAATATTTTAAACTCTGACATACTTGATTATAACACATTCACTGTCACACAATGTTTGGTCCAGTGGTGTCATGTCCTTATTCTTGTTTCCAATGAGAAAGAGGAAAAAGCCATTAACTGAGGGGGTAACTTATCCCATATTGCATATTGCATCATCTACCACCCTTAAATAATATGCCTATCTCTGGACTGTATCACTTCAGACTGCCCATGAGATGGATGAGGGGGTACTTTGGGCCCAGCCTCTAAATGAGTTAGGGCTTTTCTGCTCTACACTGTTATAGTGCTATTATTTCAACATCCTGTGGAATTCTGGGGTTTGTAGTTTACTGAGGCCAAAGAGCTCTCTGGCTGAGAATTCCAAATTCCCCTCTATAAACTTCAAACCCCAGCATTCCACAGGATGCTGAAAGTGGAAAGTGGAATAATAGCAGTGTAGTGTGGAAAGGCACCTAGAAACTAATTTTAACCAAAGCCAACTGAGATAGAAGAATTTCTTTAGAATAGATAAGGATCTGAAATACCACTTTCTAGGTGATGACCAGAGGAGATATATAACAGGATAATTGTGTGTGTATGTGTGTGTGTATGTTTCTTTAAAGTCACTAAAATAAAGGATAAGTAATGCATACGTCGTTTAGAAGTGGTTTCAATGGTGCCAGGGAAAGTCAATTTCCTCATTGGGTGATGGACTTTGTGACGATTCATTGAAGGATAATGAAAACGTTCAGGAATGAGAAGAAGACTAGGATGACCAGGAGGACCAGGAAGACCTATGAGAAATGCTCATTGTTATTTGGTTATTTTCTCAGTGTTAAGGAAATCTATGTTAAGGAATACCTGTTGAAGATCACATAATTCTGAACTTCCCAGAGACCTCTGTTACACAGACGAAAAATTGACATCACAGTCAAGGTTGCCCAAGAACAATAATACATGGGTCAAATGGGAATTTCCCCACTGTTGACAAAGAGTTGGGCCAACTCTTTGGCCTGGCCTTGCAGCTGTTGAAACAACCTGATTCAGGTCCACCATACACATAAGGTAGATGAAGATGGAACTTGGTGTTTTAAAGTTTATTGAAATAAAGAACCATATACAGTTCCTTGGATTTATTTTTAAGCGAGATATATCCTGGATTTTTTTTTTAAATGTTGCTGCTGGCACAAGGACTTGTTATCACATGATCCAGGACAACAACAACAAAAAGTTTATTTTTTTCAAAGGCCCAGAGAAGTACAGCAACAAATGCAGCAGTCAACAGTAACATTTACTCCATGTGATCAACACAGAAGGGACTGTGTGGTTCTATACGTGTGGTTCATATAGTGTTCCTTGGCCCTTCCTCATCCCTGCTGATTGGCGATAGGGTGAAGAAACAGACAGTTCCTTACAGTTTTAGTAAGAATTTCAGAACCCTGTTTCTCTAAAAGGAAACAAAAACTGGGGCTCAGTGCAAAGGCACAGAAGAGATTTATATATTGATTGGCCAAGTTGTCTACAGCTTCATGAGAGATGGATGATGACTGGCAAAGGTGCTAACAATGCCTACAGCTTTTACAGGAAGTTGGATCTGGAAGCAACATGATGAGACACCAACAAGTAATAAGCAACTCTCTATGTTGTCAGAGCTCTCATTTCTTTGCAGTAGTCTGGAAGAGGTTTGTTTTGTTCTTGTTTTTTTAAAAAGGAGCATTGGTTCCTTTCTCAGAACTGGCATGTACACAGAAGGCTCAGGGAGCCTCAGGGACTCTGGTAAAAATATGTCCCAAGTTTGAGGGCCTCCAAAAAAGAGCAGAGACAGAATGGGACACAAAAGTCTTGAATGTTTTATGGTATCTCTCAGTTAGTTGCAGAAGCACAATACACTGTGCAAACACCTAAGTGCACTGTATAGTTTATGCTTGAGATTTGTGGATTGCAATAAACTGATGATGATGATTATGTTTATAATGGAAGTAGAATCTACCTTTACAGCATAGCTCGAAGAAGAATTAAGAATTATTTTTAAAAAACAACAACACAGGATGCACATACCTTTTGCCATGATTTCACAACTTAGTCTTGTCATGCATGCTTCCAGGCGAGGCTTTTATCATGCAATTGCCTTGATTCATCTACGAAATTTAGTGGAGACTTTAGCCCAGACAAGGCTATCTGCCTTTTGTACTATTTTAAATTAGTGTTGTTTTAATAGGACAGTTGGTTTTATCATCTTTTTAAATTTGGTTTTGTTTTTTTTAATGTGTGCAATGAGTTGTCTTGGGCCTCATGTTGAGAGATAGCTGGGAACTACGTAAATAAATACATATTTGTAATTATCCTATATTTCCCCATAACTTACACATTTTTTTCCCTTTTCTTTTTTGCCATAGAAAGTCCATTAAAGAGGAAATGATGGCACAGTGGCTTTTGAAGTACAATGGTACCTGCTGTGATCCCTTGGTCTGAAAGCATCCTAAGGGACTTGTCTGTTGATGCTGGTACTCTCCCATTAAAGAGTGATTACTAAGGGGCTCACTTCTCCATAGACCATTTCCACATGGTGTAGTTGTCCTGCTTGGGGACACAATGGCAGCAGTCTGAAAGTTGTGCTTTTATACAATGCTGTCATGGTCCCACAGCCATCGTATCCCCATGTAGTGCGATTGCGTGCTATTCACTTAATGGAAAAAAATCCATCAAGCGTCTGTATTGCATGAAACTCCTGTCACTCTCAGCCATGCGGAAGCTGCGGAATCACAATTACGTGCTTCCTTCCCCACTGCAGTGTGGGAAGCAGATCAACCGCAGTGCAGAAGGAAAGAGCACGTCCCTCGTGCTCCCTTCCGCAGGCAACTGGCTGGGTGTGGAGGAGAGCAGTGGAGGCATCCTCCCATCCTGGCAGAGGTGCTGCCGGGATTGTGATAGGACAATGCAGGAGAACATCATTGTGCAGAAATGGTGATAGAGTGCTTGCAGATGAAACTGTTACTGTGCATTCACACTCCCTCAATCATGGAATTTTACAGGCAGTCCAATCCTCCTCCTCCTCCTCCTCCTCCTCCTCCTCCTCCTCATCATCATCTTCAACCTGCAGTCTTCTTGTGTTATCCCACAGCTTCTGTCAGCTTTTTCCTGCCTCAGAAAACCCATTAATGAATGAAGATGGAATAGTACACCACACCCTTTGAGTTTTAGCAGAAGGAGATCTCTCTCTAGAAGCATGCACAGACTGAGGAAGAGGAGGAGCACAAAGGGCTGAACTAGAACAACAGCCAGGAGAGTGAGAAAGGAAGTGGTCCCCATGAGAAGGAGGAAGGTGCCATCTGATGGGATGGCAGGGGTCCAAGAAGAAGACCTTCAACCCCCATCTGGAATGTGCAGCTCAAGTCCAGAGTGCCACTGGGTAATCCTAGTCACTAGACTGAAAGTTCTTATGAGAGTCAAGCAGCCTTTAGATGGTCATTTGTACTCTTTCAGCTCTGAAAAATACAGCTGACCTTCCTTGGACTGACCTCATTTCTCCTTCTTCAAAATACTTTCAGTTTTGAAATTTGAGGTTTTGAGATGCTATTCATGATAGATGTTTTAAGAAAACAAAATACACACACTCAGACTGGCCTGCTTTAGAACAGAAAGCAGAAATTTCATCAAATTTAAACTTAGTAAAACATTGGAAAAGAAAAACAAGGAGGTTTGGAATAAGATTTTCCAGGTGAGAGAATCTCTTGCTTCAGCATACATTTCTCTTGTTGTATTCTTTATTTGGGATAAGAAGCTGATACAAATACCTCTTTGTGGAACAGATGATGCCATCAGGTATCCTGGTATTCCTGTGAGAAATCGCCAGAGTGAGACTTTTTTTTCTGGTAGTAGGAGTTGTAAGGAATAAACTGCTGGTATTATATTGCTAATGGAGATTACATACCACCACTTAGAACTCTGGTGCTCACGAAATTCTCATTATCTGGACAAAGAAACAATGAAAACATAAATGTAAACATATTCGTAGTATAAGTCCGACTGTTCATCACCCCCTTCTCCGATGTTTGCATCCGCTCAATCATCTCATCGTCCTTTGCTACTAAGGGACATGAGATTTGTCAATTTACATAATCTACTAATTTGTCAATTTACATAATCTCATAATTTCATGCATATTTGGCCATCACATAAATTTCACAAATTTTGAGGTACCTAAAATATTTAACAGGACTTTTAAAAAAAAATCCAGCCTGCTTGGTTCTTGTTACCTTGCAATCTCTTTCCTTCTTCAAAGTGCTCACAAAAGTGCAGTTGTCCCCCTGCCTTAACTCTTTCTCTGTCTTTTTCCTCAAATGTACACACATATTTTTTTTTAAAGAAAAATCCTATTCAGCCACAAAGCTTATTGGGTGCCTTTGGTCCATAACTTTCAACCTTGATGTTAGGAGAAGCTTCAGGCTGAAAGATAGCTGTGGACCAAAACCACCCAATAAACCGAACAGGATTTGAATCTGAATTTCCTTCTATGTCAAACACACTTGTGGGCAAACTATTTTCTAATGAGTGACCTTTTTTCGGTCATGACTTGCATTTTCTTTGGGCCAGTCTGAAATATGGAGTTATGGGTGAGGCCTAGCCTGCAAGAGGGAGTTGTGGGTGAGGCCTATAAACTCAGTGAGCGATGTCAAGGCAAGAAGAGTCCTTCGTTTGCTCCCTTTCTGACATCCCCTTTGCATTTTCCTTCTGTCTCCGGGTCACCCTTTCTGTTCTCGCTCTTTTTACACCACTGCCTTCTCTCTCTCCTCCTCTTCCTCCTCCCACCTGGTAGGCTATCAGGAGGAGGGTACACTGCTCTTCCCAGAAGCCCAAACAGACTGCTTTTGGAAATAAGCCAAGAGCCAGGTAAATTTTGTAGCCACTGCATCTCACCGGTTGACCTAGGCGCAAAACAGCACATGGCCTAACCTGTCATTTCCCACAGATTTCCTGTAGATACACAGGAGACTGAGAGCAACCTTCTCATACATAACTGTTTAATCACCTTTTCAGAAAATCAATACATAGCATAATCTACAATTATAACAACCTTTGTGAAGGTGCCTGTTCTCTAAGGCCGTCTATGTAACGGTGCCTCCACCTTAATGGAAAGCTCATGTACCTCAAGGCAGTTGATTTTTGCAAATTCATCTTATTTGCTTAAGGGTCGTGTGCCTGCCAGCTGCTCCTGTTGCTTAGCGGACCCTCCTCCTCCCCCGGAACAGTATGAGATGCGGTACAAAGGTTTGGGGTGATTCACAAAAAACTGGGAGCCCTGAGTTGCACAAGCGAAAGCACTGTCTGCCAAGCCAAGCCATAATCGGAGACAACTTAGAATTTGTCACAGGAAAATGCCGTTCCTACTCGGTTAGAAACCACTCAAAATTGCTGAGGCTCGGTGGAATTTGGGTAACTGTGATAAGCCCCTGTTGATGAGCACAGGCCCCCACCGCAACATTTTGTGTCTTGTACCTATTGTCCAGGTGTCCCATTTGTCAAGAACCAATTTCTGTTGCTGAAGTTGTACTGCTAGACCAGGAATCATTATTTCAATGTAATTATTTGTCAATTATTTCACTGTAATTATTTGTAAAAAATATCTGCATTGAGAGTGACATGATTTCTCTTTACCCAAATATGAGAGGCTTTTAGAACTACTCTTACTGTTACAGTTAAGAACTATTGGCCTCCTAATCCCATATAGATAGATAGATAGATAGATAGATAGATAGATAGAGGACACTCTTGATTCATCCTTTTATCATCATCAATTGAATACAGCTGGCTCTCCATATTCACTAGGGTTAGGGGCACAGGACCCACACAAAAGTAGAAAAATTACAAATATCAAAATATGTATATGTGTCTGTGGGAAGGGGGCTAACCATGGAGGGGACAATGGACACCCAGGGTCCAAACCAGATCAGTGAAAGGAGATGAGGGGGCAGCATGGTAGTCCTATACTTCTCTCTCACCCACCTTCTTAGTTGGGTGTAAGGGGACATTGTGATACTGAGAAATTGGGCTGCAAACTGTCCTTAGCTGACCAGGTAGCGGCTGGTGGGGGAGGAAGAAGATCAGAGGAGGGTTTTTAAAGAACCATATGCCCAGATTGGAGCCACCGAGAGGGAAGGTTCCTCCAGAAGAGAGGTGTCTGAGGTGAGGGGGTCAGGGGTTGAAGAAACTTGCAAATAATCAAATCTGTGAAAGTCAAATCCACAAACTTGGCGGGTCAAATATATGATTCAATAGAGAAAGGAATGTGCTACAGTCTATTGCATTTCTTTCTGTTGGCACTGAAACATTTTGTGCTCATTTACCTGCCTCTGTAGGTTTGTTTGCTACCTCTTCTGCTTCAGGTTTGGTGACCACCATGGAAGTGAGAGGTGTAACAAAGCTAAATTTCAAGGAGAGGTTCAAAGCTTTGGCTTCCAGGTTATTCCGTTCTTGGTCTTCAGTTGAAACACTAAAATGCAACATAAGAACCATTTGATGATACACATCTT
The DNA here is from genome assembly GCA_030412105.1 of Cyclura pinguis. NCBI lineage: Eukaryota > Metazoa > Chordata > Lepidosauria > Squamata > Iguanidae > Cyclura > Cyclura pinguis. Next base: position 91,593,574 of record CM059600.1, on the reverse strand, counting down.
TCTTCAATACACCTGAAATGGGAGTTAACATCTAGTTCAAGGACAGAACTAAAGGAAACATCTTTCAGTTTTTTTGCAGAGATGGTCCTCTGTGTGATGAAAGATAACCGTTTGACATAGCACTTGATTTTCCCCACCTGCACATTATGACTTCAGCATACTTTGTTGTGATTCATTATTGGAAGATAAGCTAAGCATAATTTGGAAGTCTGATTGCTGAGGCATGGATGTTTTAGGAATCCTGCTGTGGGAGTGGGGAAAAGATCCATTCCCATGAAATTGCTCAGTTTAACATTCAGATAAGCAAAAAATTACATGCTTCAGAAGTCCTGGTTTTGAGTTAGGAATGTTCACTCCCTTTCAATAAAATAATGAATGTGTTGGAATTACCTATCCAAACCACAATATTGCTTTACCTCTATTTTAAAACTACCCCCAACAGACTGAGAGCATATAGAACTTTCTTTGAAAAGAAAAGTCAGTTTGTACCTTTAAGAAGCCTTCATGCTCTAGTCAGTTCTGCAGAAGGAAGCATTTGTCACATAATTAGACAAGGTCTTAACATTATATGTTCTTTGCTTACAATTTTTCTAATAGTTGTTGAATTGTTAAGTAGGCCCACAATCTCTCAATGAAATCTCCAAATATGTATTTCTGGTGTTGAAATACTTGCTCCTTTTCTGTTACATTTGCATCTTCTTTAAGAGTCAGGTCACTGGAAAGCTGCAAGGGAGGGAAGCGTGGGTTATTCGCAGTAGCACCGGTCTGAACTTAAGAGACAATTCACTGGTGTTGTTTGGCTAACAGAACTGCTTCTATCAGCAGAACCTGGAAAAGGGTGATTGCTTCTCCCCCTGTACCCCTCACAATCAAAACCTGCTCCAGAACCTGAAGGACCACTCCAGAAAAGGTTTGGGGGCAGAATGTAGAATTGCTGGCATGGTGGTGGTAGGGAATAAATCTTGTTCTATTAAATGTCCACCATGGCAACACTATATTTAGCCAAAAGCAATTAATTAAAATCCAAATATCTCCTTCAACAAATCTTTAAGAACATGAGAAGAGCAGGCACTCACTGACTACATCCACAGAGGCAAATAATAAATTAAGAAAACACTCCAAATAAATTCTGAATTAATGACTTGTACAAATGGGTCAAATGGCATTGTCAGTGAACACTTTAACTTTCTCAGGTCAGCATGTTCTTTTCTCTTTCTGTTCACAAGGAGACCTCAGGTAGTCAAACACCTATATGTTTAGAACAAAGCAGGACTTTGCACAAAAAAAAAGGAAGTAAATTCTATGCACTTGTTGCACTCCTTAGGAATACAGAAATGTACATGCTTCTAAATGATATGAAAATAGAAAACATTAGGGTACAGTCATGGCCCTATGAACTTCCAGCACCTTTGGTCAAAATCCATTTGTATAGTCCTGCTGGAGGTCTGGATCCCACAGCTTCTGTCAGAATCAGCAATCCCTTCCTTCCCGCTGCAGCTCTCAGTAGATTCTCTACAAACCTGTTCTGAAGGGCTAGGAATTGTTCTGGACTTCCTTGTAGGTAACAAGTAGGGACACAATAGGAAAATGGAGGGAAGAAACTCCCCATTCTCTGGTGCCAGAGATAAGAACTTTTTGTGCCCACTTCATGGACTCCACTCAGTCCCATGCATGGAAGGACCACAGATTAAAAAAACCTCCTGAGCTATGGGTCCTTTTTCATGCAAAGATGCCTTATTTTACATAATACTTACTGCCTTAGCTTTAATTTCCACAGGAAGAACATCAATGTCATTGCCAAGCTTTCCAGCTACTACAATTTCAGAACCATCAAAGAGCAACTTGAAATCATTCTGGGTGATCTCAAGGACTGCATTGTCTGGGTACTTCATTTCAATTTCCTTCAGGATGGGAGTAGCAACTTCATGGTAAAAGTCCTTGGATGAGACAGACAGAAGAGATAACCACAGGAAGAAATCTAATTTCCCATTCAAGAAAATATCAAAAGATTATAGGTGCATAATTCATTAAAGATATAGGTAGTAAAAGAATATAAATAATTAAATAATTAAAGATTATGGATATAAAGAGCTAGATCTAGATCCACACAGACAGATTTTTAAGCATGGCTGGACAAACATTTGAGACATGATTACATACAATTAAACATAACAGCATGCTTTCATTATTGGCTTTCCTACTTGGAGCTGCAAGGCTGCATCCGAGTCCTCGTATATACGACGAGCAACTCCTCCGTTGTCTAAGGCCATTTTCTCCAGGAATGAGTAGCTGACATCGAAACCGAAGCCAAGGCAATAGAGGAAGTACTTTCCATTATTAGCCTTCTTTACGTTTTCTTGAATCCTATCAACATTTCCTTCACCTGTCATTTAAAAAAAATGCAAATGTAACACAGGGTCTAAATCCAACATAATCCAACCTAACAAGTTATTTAGTTGTGACTAGCAAGCCCAGTTAACCACCAACTATTGACAAATGGCTAACAGTGTAATCCTGGGCCTGTCTACTCAAAATACATAAATCCTATTGAGTTCATTGGGATTTACTCCAAAGTATGGTTGTGTAAAAATAACATACAGAACATTCTTACTTAGCGGGGAGATTGTCACACGGATGAATGACTCATCCACAACCTTGCTGGGTTCACAACAGCAGTGTAGAACGAATGAAAGCGTTTTGCTCCCTGTTCCCATTTTAATTAATTTGCAATCGATTAAGCACATCAACTCCAACTTGAAGCTGTGCATATGTGTGGGAGACTGTGTGGGGACTTGGAAGGGCTTTGAATTTCTTTCTCCAAATGTTTTCACTTTGCAAGTGTTTTGTAAGAGTAATGACCTAAGAGAGAACTTTGGTCTATGGCCCTTTCCACACGGGGTTATTAACGTGGGTCAATGTGTTTTGGCACAGAGCTGTTCTGCATGTGAGAGCAGATTAGGTTCACTTTATTTACCATTGTTCTGCACGTAATCCCGAGTTAATGCACCCCCATGTGGTGGGAAAGTGTGCTATTTGAAAACCAGAAAAAATCCAAAACAATTTTTAAGGTCAAGCAGATTCAGACTTTCACAGTGGTGCAGATACATACATTCGCACCAGTGCGAATTGGTGGGCCGAGGAGGGTGGGCTGTGGGCATACTCACCTTCTCCAGCTGTCCCCGCCCACCAAAGGACAGGCAAGTGCCATTTTTTTGTTTTGTTCAGCAAATGGAGTAACTGGACAAAACATGGTACAGGCATGTTAAAAGGAGAGAGCTGTTTTCTATTTTGCAAATGTTTTACAGTATTTGCCAGCGTTAGACACGCTGCCCTATAAGAGCACCCTATTTTTGGACTATATTATTTAGGAAAAAATATTTTAGTACTCTGTTCCCGGTTCCTGTCCTATCTGCCCAGGCAGAAAGAAAAGGGTGTGTGTCTCTGTGTGTAAGAATCTCCTTCCCCCAATTCCTTTCCTCCACGTGAGGAAACTTGCCTGCTGAGGTTGGAAAAGGAGGGAGGGAGGGAGAGAGCGTGTGCTTGTAAGAAGCTCCTTCCCCCAATTCCTCTCTGGGGCAGGATCGTGCGGGCAGCAGGGCAGAGATGAGCAGGGAGCGCGGCTCACTCTCCCAACTTTGCTCTGCCAAGTGATCTGCCTGGGTGGGGAAAGTTACCATATTTGCACCCCATTTTCAGAAGGCATTGGGGGGGGGAGTGCCTCTTATACAGTGGCAAATAGGTACCTACCTGAGTACATAGGTACATACAAATGTACCAACCCAAAAGAGAAAAAAAGCCAATCATAGCTACTGGGTGGGGTGCGGGGAGTAGTGGGAGTGGTCACTGCTGAAGTAGTGCGGATGCATGAACTCGCACTCCTCCGAATCAAAAGCAAACATACAGAGGAGCTGTGTGGAAGCAAATGAGGGAAAGCCCGCGTTATTCGGATCCGATAAGACATGGTAAGAAACAGCATGAACTGCTTCTTGCACCTCATGCAGAAAGGGCCTTAGCAATTACGCTCAATAGTATGACAAGTACTAGAATGCAACGGTACTGTAGAATAGCACAACGTCCATATTAAAATACAGGTGTTGGTCTCTTTGGAGTCTAAAGATGGAATAACCAGGTTGGATCAGAAAAACTAAACTGCTTTTTAAAAGTCAAGTACCATATGAATGGAAGGGTGAAATTAAAACCAGACATAGATACCTGGATATTAAGAGTTAAGGGAACTGGTAATCAAGGAAGAAATAACATGCACAAATAAATTCATGAAAAATAATACGTGAAGAACTCTGTGGACCTATATGAAGAATAAGAAGGCACTTGTTAAAGATCATCCTCCTTCCTTCCTTCCTTCCTTCCTTCCTCTTCCTCTCCTTTCTTCCTTTTATCTAATTCAGGCATTTCTGCATAGCTGAATCTCTCTCAGCTATATGGATATATATATGCAGGTCTGACCCTGCAGAATCTTGAGGGAAAAGAGTAGGGAGACACTGGGGGGGAAATTCATATTGTTTTTAATGACACTAAATGTATTGCTGATGCATGCATTAGTACTAGATATATAAATAGATAGATAGATAGATAGATAGATGTAGATACAGATATCAATATAGATATGAAAACAGAAGTAAAATGGGTCACACTGCTATTTATAATTTACCAACAGTAGGTTGACCGTCTGTCAGCAACAAGATCATTGAAACACTTTGGTCTGGCAATAATTCAGCAGAAGTGGCTTTGTCCAGTGAATTTATTGCAGTCAGAACTGCACCATTTATATCTGTTGCTGTAAAAGGAAAGAAATCATGACAATGAGTTTTACCATGGAATTGGGCTGTTCATTAAAGATCTATACAGTGAAAACTTGAAAGTTATAGGGAAAGCCCTAAAGGATCAAATAAATCAGATATCAGTGGGGCATTTGGAATGGCAAAAGAAAATGCATATAAAAAATTATAGAAGTTAACATTGATGGCCTAAGGAAAAAAAAAAACTAAAAAACACAAAGTACAATAAAATAAAAGTTAAGACATATATATTGTATAAAGTACAGAAGTGAAAATATAAACTAAAAATTTAAAACATACAAGAGTGAATGAATATTGTTATTGCTGTTTTGTGCCTTCAAGCCATTTCCAATTTATGGTGACCCTAAAGTGAATCTATCACAGGGTTTTCTGGGGCTGAGAGTATGTGACATGCTCAAGGTCAGTGGGATCCAGTGGGTTTCCATGACTGAGCAGGAAGTCAAACCCTGGTCTCCAGGGTCGTTGTCCAAGGCTCAAACCACTACACCATGCTGGCTGTCAAATGAATATACTTAATAATTTAAAAGCAAATTTTAAAATTGCATTCAAAAAAGATAAAGGGTTTTGCTTTCCAAAAGAATGTTTAAAGCAGAAAGTGTCATTGAGCAATTGAATATTAAAAGATGAAAGATGGTGCTGAAATCTGTGCTTTGCATTTCTGGTCAGAACTGTGGAAAATCTTGACATGCCTGCTCAGTCAGCCGATTTACCTCCTTGAGCCCGAATGGTCTGAACATATCGTTTAGCCAGTAGCACATTCTCTTCTGTGGCTTTCAACAAAGATGGATGCCACTCAGAAATAGTCGAACTGAAGACAACCAGGTTAAAATGATCTTCAGGATTCAGATCATCTAGAATCTTTTGCAGGGCTTCTTGTGTCTGCAAAAATGAGAAAAGAAGCATGTACTTTCCTGTAAAAATGAGAAAAGGAGCATATAATTTTCTGGCACATTGTTATGGCCAGATTGTGATGTCTGAAGTTAGCTTTGCATTCCACTAAAGGTTTCTGCAGCATACGTGGCAGGATTTAGAGGATCATATCATGGGCTAATAGACAGAGATATGAAAGAGCCTTTTGACTGTCCATACAGTCGATCCATTCCTTCTTTTTCAGGAGCTATAAACTAACTAGGAAGTCATCCCTTAGTACAATTTCTTGTTTCATCTGAAACAGCAGATTATAGTTAAAAGCTCTGGAAACTGGAAGAAGGCAAGATATTAAGAGAATTTCAAAACACAGGTTAATATCTTGATTTGTTCCAAACAATACAGCTCAGGCTTAGACTATCTGAAAGGCTTTTTGGCCCTTTCACACTACACAATTATAGCAATATTATACCACCTTAACTGCCATGACTGCATGACTGTATGGAATCCTGGGATATGCAATTCAGGCAGCAGGGTATTTGGAATTTTCAGCCATAAAAGCTCTATTGCCTCTACTGACTACAGGCCGCAGGATTCCATAGGACGTAGCCATGACGGGTAAAGTGGAATCATAACACTGTAACTGTGCAATGTGAAAGTGCCCTCTATCTCCCTACCTGAGTCTTGAGATCCTTGGTGAGATTCTTGTGAGGATACATTAGAGGTCCTTCTCAGGCCCTTTTCGCATGGCATTTTCCATGCAAAAGGGCGCCTGGAGGAGCGATCTGCATGACACACTCACAATCGTGCGATGCTCCAGGGGTTGGCAGGCACCAATCGCACACCTTTTCATTTTCGGCTAGAAGCCGAAAATGGTGCACGATCATGCATTGCTCCCAGGCCCCACACGCACTTACCTGGCATGTGGAGCCTCCGGAGCCACGTTGGTAGCGCTTCCAGCCCCAGCGCAGCTAGGAAACCTGGGAAACTGTGGAAGGAAGAGGTGGAACTCTCATGCGAGCAGGCAGCTCGTGAGGAGCTGAAGGACCCTGGACGCGAGAGCCTCTCTCCAGAGGCTGCTTGCGTGATTCCCGCACCCCAGCTCTGGAAGAAGGTAAGGTGTGGAAAGAGCCTCAGTGGTTACTCCCAGGTTGTGGAATTCGCTACCATAATAGGTGAGCCTGGCTCCCTCTTTGCTCTCCCTTTGTCCACAGCTAAAACCCTTTTTATTTATACAAACGTTTAGAGATTAATTGGTTGAGCAGAAAGTCTTTTTCTTGGGGTGAATGTGCTACATTTTTATCTCTAATGTGATGTCTTTTAAATTACTGCTGTAAATTATGGGCATTTTAACACAATAGCTAATTTTTTAAAAAACTTTTGTAACATTGAGTTTCTTCTGTTTTTAGTTTTTAACTCTGTTGTAAGTAATTTCAAGTCCCCTGTAGGTAGAAAAGGATATCAATTAAATAAATATGTTAACTATAGTTTTCTAGTTGCAACAAAATGGGAAGTTTTGGTTACCACAAGATATTTTGGTTTGTTAGCCCTCAGTCTGACAGAATAAACAACACATAACAGCACAAGTCTGGTTCATATTGGCATATTAATCTGTGATATGGTAGAGTAAATGTGCTATATAACCCACATAATTTATTTCATTTTTTGTAGACGGTTTTTTTCGGTGGGAAAATTTAAAGCATGAAACAGTTTTAAGGACCAACAGGTATCAACTTTTAAAAGGTGGCATATGGCCCTGAATGTACTGGAGATGGCTTTTTTACTTTGGATCTCATCTTGGGTTTCGACCGAGATCTTCTGTGAGTTTCAAACCTCAGAGACCAGAAGTGGACAACTGTAGCAGTTTTGGGGGCCAATTTTCTGTCCCGGACCCATCTAACGGTCACACAGAATACTGAGGAACGGTTTCTTCCCCAGGCAAGAACTAGCTGGAAGTCTACTTCTGAAAGACTAGACTGAAAAACAGTAGTGGCACTATAACTTTACATGCCTTGCTATTCCTGCTCTCTTCCAAGAAAGGCAGTTCACTGTTTTGGAAAGAGGAAGAAAAATGCTGGTCTATGGAGTTTGGAGAGGACATGGTCCACATAATTTGCCTTGAGGGCTGTATGTGATCCCAGCACTCCACTTTCACCTTCCCCCACCATTATAGATCATTAGTATTTCATGAATGAGATATTATTCCCTCCTGTACCGTTCTTTGCCCTGACCTCACATTATTTGAACAAATGTTCTTCCCTCTGTAACTACATACTTCTGTTCCTCCCCTTTTAAATTAACTGATTTGACAGGAAATGGTTTTGAAAACTATTCACTGTACAGGACTTATTTTGTGCAGAATTTGCACATGATTGCTTTGCAGAAAGCAGCATTTTCTGTGAGAAAAGAATACTTCTCCATGGAAATATTATAATATTTTGTGTGGTTTCCTGCATGGAAAATTCTGTTTTCTGTGCAAACGAAGCATGTGCAAATTTTACATAAAATAAGCCCTGGACTGCAAAGATTTTCATCTGTCTAGGCTGCTTCTCATCAGGATATTCAATAAACATATGTTTCAACCATTTTCACTTTTTAAAAAAATGTTCTTTCTATCACAAAGACAGAGCTTTCCTGATTATGTGGTCTAAACAATGGAGTAAGATGGGACTAGCTGACAGAGAGCAAATAAACTAGGCTTTACTGTGATTACCCAAAAGGAGACACACTCTTGTGGTTGTTAGAATTTAGCACATGCTTAGTGTGACACAAATATCTTGAGTAAACTGCAAAAAAAAAACAAAAATTCTCTTTTGTGACAAGTTACCTGCTGAATTTTCCTGCCACTCATAGATCCACTTTTATCTATAACAAAGATGACATTTTTGGGAAATGTTGGCATTTGGCTGGGAGCAAAATAGTGCACAAAGTATCCATTCACAATCTGAAACAAACAAAAAGTAACAGGGATGGATTACTCACATAAATTTCAAAAGCAAAAGCAAATGGAACAACATTTACTTCTTGGAAGTAAAATTAGATGGCATATATAAAGAAATTACAGTTCCTATTACATTTCATAAAACGAGATTTACATGAAAAAGTTGCTTTTTCACATAACAACCAGGAATTTCACATGCCCAAAAGTCTACTTCATGAAAAGTGCAACTACACCTGCTTATAATCAAAGCAACTAAAACACTTTGTTTTAAATCTAAGACTGCCCTGTACTCACCTTACTTGAACATAGGCCCTTTCCGCATGAGGGAATTAGAACGTGCCAGTGTGTCCTGTCACGGAGGTCGTCTGCACCATGGAGCGGACTAGGTCCGGACTATTTACCTTAGTTCCTCACCTCAGTCCACTCTGAAACGCCCCCAAGTGGTCCTCCAGCATGCTTTTTGAAGAACGGAAGAAAACCGGTCTTTTATTTTTTGGAGCGCGCCATTGCGTTCCTGCTTACTTGTGCAGATGCGCAGGTTCGCACCAATGTGAGCCTGCCATCTGCGGAGGGCGGGCTGTAGGCGTGGTGAGCTTCAGCAGTTGGTCCGGACCCGGAAACAACTGGAAGCCGCCATTTTGTCGCCCAGAGCAGTGCAGATCTAAGACCTCGCACTGCTCCGATTCACCCTGGACCAAACGGAGGAGCCCTGCGGAAGAGCTTAAGGGAGAGTCTGCGTTACTGCGGACCCAGAAGAAGCGGTAACTAACGGCACAGAGCGATTCCCTCGCCTCGTGCAGAAATGGCCATAATTGATTTCTATCCCTAGAGACAATTACAGTTAGTGACCTTTACGTGCCTAAAATCATTAATTGCTGGTTTGCATTTCACTCCACAGGAGTTAAAACACAGCATATATTTATAGTGACTTCCTTGTTTGTTTGTTTATTGTTTTCATACCCTCTCTCTTTCTCCATTGCCCTATCTTCCAACAATTTTTTCTTCCCTCTTTCTTCTTCATTAGACCATATGTTTGATTATGGACAAGTATTGTGAATAAGGCTACTTTTATATGTTTTATGAAAATGACTAAGCTTGTTTCTCTTCTCTTCTAGATCCCGTGTGTATGGTGGCCCTAGGACTGCTGGTTGTTCAGTTTCTGCTTTGCTAGTTTGATTATTCTGCTTGAGAGATCCTGCGCTTGCTAAAAACAAGTACAAATAAACACACAATGAGGTATCCTATTAAACTAGAATTATTAACTTGTTTAAATCTGTTTTAGTAATATCACCTACAGTATTTTTTTAAATTTGTTTTTAACTGTATTGTGAGCTGCCTTGTGCCCCAATTTTAGGACCAAAATGTGATATAAATCAAATAATACAGACACATACAGAACTTATTTTTCCTTGATGAAACAAAAGGTCAGTGTTTCACCAGATAGTTTTGCCCTTCAGTATGCTGAAAGGTTCTGGGACCAGGACATGAACCTGAGGTCAAGCAATTTGTCAATGGTCATTTCCTCCAAGTTTTTCTTGAATTTAATGAGATGTCCTTTACCTGTATGTCACCTGCAGCGACATTCCTTTTAACATCATAACGGATGAGAAAATCTCCATCCAGTAGAGTTTCCTCCAGTTCTGGGCTTTTTCTTTGTTGAGTTAGGGTAGGTTTAAATGAAATATGAGCCTAAAAGTTAGGGGCCAAGATGAAACAATTAGTTAATCTGGCACAGAAGAACAAAAGTGGGTATTTCAAGTGCATTAAGGGCACTTCAACCATGAGTTTTACCTTGGTTTCATCCTGCGTCTTTGTGAGGGCACTGCTCAGTTCATTGGTCATGAAAGTGCTTTCATTCTCTAAGAAACTTATACCTTGTGGTTCAAAGATGTGGGCATCAATCTACGGGGAAGAAAAGAGTAAAGAAGATTGATTTTTTACTGTTGAAAACCGGCACCAGCAGGTGTTTGTTTGGGTGACAAAATCTTTTTCCTAGGATTTACCTGAAAGTGATTAACCAGCTGTTTGGGTTTGACCTTAATCAGCAGTTCATACTTTCCCAGCTTCCGTTTTAGTAACTCCTCATAGGTCAGCTCAAAGGTAACTTTAGCAGCTGCTGCAACATTAACTGTAACCTGAAACTGTTCAAGTTTTCTTCCAGTTGATCTGGAAATAAGAAGTTATAATTTAGGCTTTATTTATGCTAATACGTAAATTTGGCAGCTCACCTTCAAATTTGCATAGGCAAGACACATGGGCTGGCAAGTTTTTAGGTGATGATGATGCCGTTATCTAGACTTATGACTTCCTAACTGTTTTGTATTCACTTTTACAGGCAGGGCACCATTGCTACAACCACAAATGCCTCTAAAACCCACCTTAAAAGACAGACAGATGAAGAGAGCAAAGGAATTCTGCAGCACTGGTGAGCAGGACACTGGAGGATGATGCATCCAGCTCCTTCCCACAGCAAGCTGCAATGTGATGAGTAGCGCAACAGCGCCCCACAAGGGCTCCTGCTTCTGCATGATACACTGTGGCTCACCACTGAGAAGGGGCTGGACATGTATCCCTTCAGTTTCTCACTCACCAGTGCCATAGAACCTTTTCACATGATATGCCTGCCTGGCTTTTAAGGTGTGTGTTCAAGGCTTCGTGTTCCAACCTCTCTCAGTACCTCACAGCTCAGCTAGTATGGTATGTTCCATCCAGGAATTTGAGATCTCCAGGCAAAGTATTACTGTCTGTTCCACCAATGTGCACAGCTCTGTCAAGGTTGCGAGCTTTTCAAGATCTGGCTCTGTATTTGTGGAACGGTCTTCCCTAGGACCTCTGGCTGGAGGAGGATCTCATCCATTTTCATCAAAGGCTGAAGACCTTCCTCTTTGATTCACCAACGTTAAGCCACTGAGTTGTGCTTAAGGTGCTGAGATGGGTAGTGACTGGTGGAGTGTTTGGGATTTCATTCCATATATTGCTATAGTGTTATGTGCATTGTCTTTGTCCCTGACTGTATACGTTGATGTTCTGCCTTTTGGTGAAAATGGTGTAATAAATAAATGCTGTTGTTGATGTTGCTGCTGTCGTCGTCATCATCATCATCATCATCATCAGGCAGTTGGATTGGGAGAGGAAGTGCAGCTACAACATGGTAGCTACGGGTATTTTTGCACTAGCCTGTTACAGCGCTATTATTCTACTTTCAACATCCTATGGAATCCTGGGGCCTGAGGCCACTCCCTAAACTGCAAACCCCAGGATTCCACAGGATGTTGAAAGTGGAATAATAGTGCTATAACAGGCTAGTGCAGAAATGGCCTATGTGTCCTATGCAGGATCTCAGCTATTCTATTTTTCACAAAGCATCAGATTAATTCCAAGCCAAAGGACAGACACATGTAGTATCCTCATAGATCAGAGTTTGGAAAGTTACATTAAAATTGATATACCATGATAGTCTTCCAGTCTAAATTTAGGATGCTGGTGATGACCTTGAAAACCCCAGACAGCTTGGGATTGAAGCACCTGAAAGCGCACTTTTCCCTATTTATGCTTGTCAAATACTGAAATCTGATGGAGGGATCCTTCTCTATGGGAAAGCAATATATTGTAGGAGGAGCCCTTTTCTGCGGTGGCATCCCAGTTATGGAATACCCTCTCCCTGGATGCCCGATTGGCACTGACTCTGGCTTCATTCTGGCATGAAGTTAACCTTTAAAAAAAAAAAATCAAGCCTTTGGGACCAAATATTTTTCTCCAAATCTGTACACACACACATGGTTTTAAAACAGTTTTAATTTGTTCAATTATTTAACATAGTTTTAATCTGTTTAAATGATCTTTTGCTCATTCTATGATCTAGGGTGGGATATAAATATTTTAATTAATTAGCAAAAAAGAAAAAGTTAGCGCCAGCCCCCCTAACAACCAGTGTTATAGTTGCTGTTTTTAAAAAGCGATCCATTATTCCACTTCACAAAGCAACTAAAATCTCAACTGAAGAAGACACTGGCTTTTAGTGTGAAAAGGACATTTGCCTTTTCAACCTCTTTGTTGCTTCAGTACCCACAACAGAACACAAAGCATACACACTTGAACTGTAAGATACAGATCATCCATCATTTAGCAAGGCCACATCCCTATAAGAGTAACTGAAAGTTAAAATTATTCTGTGAAAGGAATTAAGTTACCAGTCATTCACAATTATGTGATATTGTTATACTTTCGTTGTTCTGAAAAGGAACTACTTGCAAGTAATTGCTTGTTTGTAACTGGTTACTTCCAAGCTGTGACATGGTTTATCTGTTTATCTGCAAAGTTTCAAGAAGCTAAGGTAGCACCACTATTCTGCTGTATATCTCAACAAACTGGAAAAGGAACAGCCTTCGGGCAGAGGATACCAAAGAAAACCCAAACAGATGGACCAGAAAAGGGATGTGGGGAGTGGGGAGAGACTCGCAAGCGCACGACCACTTATTGATCCAATCTAAGCAGAAAGGGACGAGGGCTATCCAGCAACACACAAAAGGCAACAGCATGGCAGGCAAGGAAATGATAGGATTCATTGGTTAGCCCAGGCATCCCCACTCTTGATCGGTGATGATATAGTTGTAGTGGAAAACCACGGTATAGATACAGAAAACAGAATGAATATACTTTTAATAGATATGTAGAATACAGGGATTCTGGCAGGCGCATCTTGTTATGTGGGGTCAGTGGGGGGCATAAAATCAAGAGGCCTCTGTGAAGATTTAGTTCTTCCCAGAGATATTAAAGAGAGCACCTCGTAGTATTCAACAGGGGAAATTAAGAATAACTTGTCCTTGTGCTTGAGACATTATTACAACAGTTTCAGGTGCCCAGAAATGTGGGCTTTCAATAATGCAAGACATGTTTTCCACATATTTGGAACCTGAGATAATAATGTTTTCTAACTGATCTTCACATGAGCTTGATAAAATTACTTTTTGGCCATTTCTGCACTACACTGTTATAGTGCTATTATTCTACTTTCAATATCCTATGGAATCCTAAGGTTTGCAGCTGAGGGAGGGCCATTGAGAGTTCTCAGCCAGAGAGCTCTTTTAAATTCCACAGGATGTTGAAAGTGGAATAATAGCACTATAACAGTGTAGTGCAGAAATAGCCCTTGAACTACAGATCTTAGAATACCCCTGCCAATACAGTGACATTTCCAAGCTCTTGGACAAGAATGTCTTGGGGATAATGGTGCTCAGTTTGTAATGCAATTGAGTATTATAATCTGTGAATTTCACATCCCAAACCAGGCAAATCTTGAACTTCAATGACTCAATGCCAATGAGCTTTTAGTGTGGCACCTGTAATCCTCAGCAGGTCTCCTTGATTAAAGATATGCAGAATATTTTAGACTGAGTTGATTATCATTCAGTCAAATGATAAGAAATGTAGTTAGAAATTCAGCATATTCCAAGGACTTCAAATTGCAGATGTGAGTAGATTAAGAACGTTGGTTCAGAGCTTAAGCTACACAAGCAGAAGACCACCAGTGCAATCAATCTTTTCCAGTCTGTTCCTCCGCAGATATTTCTCCCAGTATACCTCTGACAGGCTCTTCTAAAGGCCAGAGACGCTCTTAAACAACATGGGTTGTGACTGCCAAGAACGAGCTATAGTCAGAGGGGAGGGCCGTTCACTCAAAGATCCTCCACTTGATTTGTGTATTTCTCTTTTCCAGAGCAGCCCCTCCATGACTCATTGGCCATGGTGGCTGGGAATTTCTCAGAACTGTAACTTTCCCAAGCTGTGGCTTCGATTCAGTTGCTTTTCAACCAACATCTATGTATTGTTGTTCTATTCTCTTAATATATAGATTCTCTATGCTTTCTTTTATACTATCCAGGAAAGGAAGCAGTTAGGAAAATTCGCTGCTTACTTGACCAATCCAGCACTTTGCCCTTGTGAAACAGCAGCATCGTACTGATCCTGTGCAGATTTCTTCTCTTTGATTATTCCAGGATACGTTTTTCCATCTATGGTCCTTAAAAAAAAAAAAAGAATATTTTGAATGGGTTCAGTAATTAGAAAGAGGTGCATATAAAAGTTCAGACAGAGGTTAGAGAGAAATCATATATGGGTATATATAATTCATATATGGATATATACAGACACACACATATGAATTATATATGGGTGTGTGTGTATACACACACACGCACGCACGCACAAACGTCTTGGTATAATAGAGTAAACAAAACAAAACCTGAAGCCTACATTCCACCAGTATCACTTCCTCTGGATTTTCATTGTCCAAGTTTTAGTTAAAAAATTACAAAGCTAAGGAATGAAGCAACATTTAACTGCAGTTAATTCAAAGCCGTATCACGATAGATATCTGTGTGTGTGCATTTTCCTACACTGCAACTCTGTAAGATGGTGAGAAGAGAGACTGCTCCTGCAAAGCTGTCTTATCTTTTAAGACAGTTAATCCCTCAATGTGTCATTTTCTTTTCTGCAACAGCACCGCAGGGGGGAAAAAGTCTATTAGCTTAATATAAGGATGTGTTACTCTATATGCGTTGCTGTTTATTTTATTTCAGATTTGCACTTTGGAATAATAACAATATTCATAAAAAGCTGTGATTAAAACTCAGCCCTTTCTCATTATGAAATGTATACAAATAAGAAGGCTGTTTTCTGAACTGTAAAAAATAGTTAACTACCATGAGTGATTTATCACATTTAGAACTATTTAGTTTTTGTAAAGTCAAAGACTTTTACGGACGGAATCTATAGGTTGTTGTGCGTTTTCCGGGCTTTGAGGCCATGTTCTATTAGTATTTTCTCCTGACGTTTCGCCTGCAGGCACAAAGGGAGTTTTCTGTGTAAAAAACCCCCCACCTTTTTTGTACAAGAGTTTTCCATGCAAAATGTTTTGCGGTGTATTTTGTGCAAAAAATTGTATATTCTGCATACAAACAGATTTTTCACAAAAAACAATTCTGATATATAAACAATAATTGAAAAACTGTACAAAAACTCACTCAAATTCACTCAACAGAGACAAACTTTTGAAATGATTTGTCCTTCTGTGCTAGAATGACATACACAAAAATTTCCTTCCTTCCTTACATGCTAAAGTTTGTGATGAAGGCTGTCTTGGGTAATTCCACTTCAAAAAGAGCTTCCTTGGACTCTTCTGCTCGGTTGACAACTTTGCTGGTGATGACGGTATGAGCAAACCGTGATGTAACTTTGCAGTCCACATGCAGGCTGTAGATTTCAATGCCATTCTGAGGAAGAAAAGGACAATTGAACCCAAGTGAACTGGATTCAGTTCAATCCAGTTCTTATCATGGGTAAAGGAATGATCACAGAGCTGTAATACTCATCACTGCAGTTTCTTTCTCCTCATAAGTTTCAAACTAATGGCAAAGCCAAATTATTGTTTTATAAGCTTTTTTTTAGATCAGCTGTAGGTTTTATTTGCAATCAGAAGGCTAGGTTGGAGTAGAACCATGAATTCTGTGGGCCTTAGTATATCCCTCAGGCTAGCTGTATTTGACTGGATTAACAAACTGTGGGAGTAGTAATTTTTTTTTTTTTTACCAAACAGCTACTCACTCTGGACTTTCTTCTTTTGAAACATTTAGATTTATAGAGAAAAATGGATGCCCAAAGACTATAGTTATCTCAAGAGTCACTTTTTAATAATAATTCAAGATAACACTGACCGTCCATACTTATAGAATATGGTAGCAGCTTCTACAGCTTTCTTACCTGAAGTCTTATTTCCATGCTAAGTAAGAATTTTGCAAAGGTCAAATATATATTTGTGAAGATGTAAAGACAGGGAGAAGTGATAAAGTAGATAAAGTAGACAGGAAAGTTTAAATCCGAGATTGGAACATAATTGGCAAGGCTTTGCACATTCTGTTAACTACTAACGAGCTCAGGAATCTAAATCATTTACATTAATGTCGGATAAGGAAAATTATTGAACATGTTAAATAGATGTTATGAGAATTAACAATTAGCAACAGAAACATAAGGTTGATGGAGAGAATGGCATATATACTTTGGTTGACATTACTGCTTGCAAATGACACATTTTGAAGGTAGCTCTTTTGTTCTTTGGGGAGTTTAAATCACCTTCCCCAAACTGACATTTTTCCAAATGTGTCCAACGTATATCACAATTTGATTGCTGTCTGGGGATTATGACATTTGTAATCCAACATATCTGGAAAGTGCTAAGTTGGGAAATGCCACTTACATTCCCCAAAGAGTACATTCAAAGAGCCAGTAACAATAAAGGCGCCCTTTGGGAGCAGCAGTATCAACCGCAAGTGTTATACAACATTTTTCTCCATCAAACCATGTCTCTAACAACATGCTTATTCTGTTTACTCACCCTTCAAACTAGGGATAGAAAGAATATTTTAAAAATATCCAGTTGATCGCTGGAAGAAAGAGTTCTTGAGTATCAGGAAACTCTTTTGCCAAGAATACCGGAGAGAAAAGAACTTCTCTGTTTAGGACTTATTTTTTGTGGAAATTCACATTTTTGTGCAGAAAATCCACAAAACGTGATTTTCTGTGCAGAAAAGAATATTTCTACATATAAAACAACGTTTCTGTGCAGAACATGGGGTTTTCTGTGAGAAACAACATACGTTTTTTGCAAACACCTCCTCCCACAATTCTTGAGGTTAGGTGACTTTCTTAGAGTGGGAAGAAAAAGAGCAAAGCTAATTGTGGCTGTCCCTGGGAATGAAATTGATGAAGATTTATTTTCTTGCTTCCAGCAGTTGATTGTTTCAAGAGTAAATAGCATGAAACGTGATCAATTTCTGATAAAATATTTCTAATACATCTTTTTAAAATGCTCTTAAAAGTAACTTGAAATATTAACTAGAATACATTATGTATTGCAAGAAACCAACTGATGGACAGCTCCAAGTTGATTGAAAAGTCTCAGTTTTTGTTCCTATTCTTTCTGATTTTATACTGGGTTAAAATAAACCAACCTGTGGAGCTGGTATAAAAAGTTTCTGATTGTACCAGAAGTGGATTCAAAATATTCTGGGACAAACAGAATGAGTATGGATTTCCAAAATAAAATCAGAAAGAATAGGAACAAAATCTAGGAATTTTCTGGTCTTTTTAATCAGCCTGGATGCACCCAACATTCTTCCAAGTGTCGTACCACTTTTGGAATATGACCCAGTTATGCCATCTTTGCTGTACAAGGTAACTTGTTTCAAGTAACCGCATCACTTTAGCTCATTATTTATGATCACTCGTTTCAATGAAAACATTATGCAGTTGTCAGGTTAGATTTGTAAAAACAGAAGCTAACCAAAGCTAATGAAGACAGAAGTAAGATTATGCTCACATTTTATTTTAAACAAATCTTTGCAAATCTTTGTCATTTACAGGCACGTTGGAAGCTGCCATCCGACAAGTCTTAACTTTGGTTCATTTAGTTCTGTTTTATCTATACTGACTAAGAGCTTTGAAAAGGTGGGAAGAGGGGAGGCTGGGCCACAGAGAAGGCCAAATTGACTTAGAGGCCACAGAATTAATATTCACAAGCTCTGATCTTTAATCCCAACCATGCCTGACCAAAGACTAAATCTGTGACCATTTGCATGTGAGAAAAGTACAACAAGTCCTCTGTCCCTGAGCTATGGCTCCTCTCAGACTATAAATTAAAATAGCCTTTTATCTCCTGTCAGTGTTTCAAGATGTGTTTGTTGTGTTCCTTCAAGTTGTTTCGAGTTTGTGATAACAGCAGTCTTAATTCAGCCTTGCACACTTAAATTGAGAATTGCAGTAAACATCTTTAAAAAAGAAAATACTGGATTGTATACAGTAACATGTATGTGCAATTCATTATTGCCTTCATTTTTCTTGGACTTTCAGTTCTTCTTCTGAGGAGCCCCCTGGCAAGGAAAGCTCATGGAAAATTCCATCTCAGTTTTCAAAATCGAAAATTGCCTTTCCAGCATCTGTAGTATAGGTCCCCAAATCCAAACATTAAAATAGGTTCTATTTACTGACTAGACATTGTAAATACATGTATTCCTTCCTATCACCTTCTAAATGTGAGCAAGAAAGGAGAGGGAGGGGAGAGGGGAGAGAGGGAGATGTTTAAGAATAAAAGGCAAATACCTGGGGTACAACCGGTTCTGCTAACACTTTCAGAGAGGAAAAGACCAGCAACAAAACAAAAAATTGTTGTTCCATTTTGTGAGTGTCAAATCCAAAGAAGAAAACTAATTAAGAGAGGAAAGAGCTTTAAAAAATAAATCAGCTAATCAGTCTTAAGCATGTCAGAAGATTCTTCTCTCCCTCCTCAGTTCTCTTATTTATATACGGAAGTAGATTTACACTACAATTTTTTTTTGAAAACTGCTAATGTATAAGAGAGAGATGAACCTTTTAGAGTATCTAGGAAAGGGTCAGAGACACAATGGGACTCTGACCTCCCATGCACTTGCTCAACCATGTTGAGGAAGAATAAGACTAATATTTACTAACTGATCAGAACATTTCTGCCCATCCCTCAACATGGTTGAGCAAGTGAGTGGATGGTTTCCAAATATATCTCCAAGCCTTTTATAGGTACTTTAGAATAAAGTATCTAGTTGTTACCCTGTATTCTGGGGGTCCCGGGAGGGACACCTAAATAACCTTGCAATTACACAAATTGGGGAAATCAGTCAAGAGCACTGATTGGCAAAACGAGAGGCAGGGTAACGCAGCGGAATCTTGTAACCCAGTGTTTACAGGGTCAGGCCAAGTCAAGAAGCAGACCGGTTTGAAAATAATGAATGATCTTTATTAAAGACAGGCACACAATGTAAGCAACACACGCACACAGATAACTAAGGAAAATAAAGGTGTGAGTAAGATAGCGGGATTTTCAGAGGGATAGTTGATTTGGGTGATACGAAACCTGTTTCTGAAGCCTGGAAGAAGATGGAGAGCGAGGCTGGGGTTCGATGTATCTCAGCATGTGGAGCTGAGGGAAAGCATGCCAAGCGATGCGGTAGCAAGGCAGTCTGGAACTCGGGAGCGATCCAAGGAAGTGCTCAAAGTCAGGGGTTTTTATAAGGAGAATTGTGACCGCAGGCTAGGTCGGACTTGGGGAAAACAATAGATTTGGGGCTGGAGACAAAACCTCCGAAAGGTCAGAATTTGAATGATTGAGTTACAGCCAAATTGTCAATAGGATAGCCGGTATGCAAACGCGGAGTACTTGAGCGTTGTATAGTCCGATCATCAATCTGCCAGCGCGGGGCAGAGGGTCTTTTGAGAGCTGTGTGCATACTTAAAGAAGGTACTTGCCTTGAGGTCTCCTAAAGCTGCCAGTCGGCTGTTTCGGGCCTGCCTGTATTGTTTCGGAATATTACGGCGATTATCGGCCAAACCTGTATGCGTGCTTGTCTGGGGGCCTCGCAAGCACGTGGAAGGGATATGTGAAGCCGAATTATTGATATCAAAAGATACCTTTTTATATCCCCCAAAGATCGGGCTAGCCAGGGCAGTAACATAGTTACCAGAGCTTAGAAGTAACTGATTACTTGTCAATAATTTCCTTTTGCAAAATTAAGGCATAAAAATGTCTTATTGTGTTTATAAGGTACTGAGGGTTAATGTCATTTCTTTTACATTGCACTTGCTTTATAGTTACAGGGTGCATATCTCCAACTGTCCCCGTTTTGCAGAGACAGTTCCAATTAGTCTTCTGTCTTCCCACCTTTACAACTGCTTTTCAAATGTCCCAGTTTCCCTCTCCTCCTCCCACTTTTCCCCTTTGTCTTCAGTTTAATTACACTGGGACAAACTGAGTTCAAAGTGCAGAAGTAATTTACACCCAATTAACTCAGAAGTGAGGAGAGGAGAGGAGAGGAGAGGAGAGGAGAGGAGAGGAGAGGAGAGGAGAGGAGAGGAGAGGAGAGGAGAGGAGAGGAGAGGAGAGGAGAGGGCAGAATCCTGCCCTTCCTATAAGGCTCAGGCAACAGCAAATTACTGCATCTTGCCTAGCATGTATATTCTCCCTCATCAATAACTTTTGCCAACTTGGCCACGCTCTGAGATCGCTGGGCCCCATGTGTCCTGCTTTTCATCTGTGAAATATTGGAGGTTACATTGTACAGTAGCTGTGGAGGTTGAATCCGTAGGAAATGAGATACCAAAAAAAGACAATTTTCAACTGTTCCTTAACTTTCAAAGAGTTGGTTTAGCATAAAAAGTGTGGGGGCTGAAAGTTAGCACATAGGTCTAGTAGGTCGTTAGTTGACTCTGAAATGTGAACATAATACATTCTGCCTCAAAAAAATGTTAGTTCCCTTGAAGATAAGAGTCTTCCCTTGAAGAAGACAATTTGAGGGATTTTGTTTGTTTGTTTGTTTTGGTTTTTTGGTTACATATATTTATTACATATATTTGTAATGAAAGCCAGTTTATAAATATACATATGCCAGCACCATGTTTGCAACACGTGCATATATATGTAAGTGCAGCTTGCACACACATATGTCCCAGTTGGGATGGAGTGCTCTTATGCTCTGTCCCAAAACCTCCCTCTCTGGCAGTGACCAAGTCTGAGGAGGGGAACTGCTGCTCTTCCTTCTTACAGATGGGGAGGGAAGCAGGGGGAGGCACTTTAGGCCATGAAGTTATGGCTGCTTTGGTTTCCTGGAGGAAACAAAAGGAGAGTACACTCCATTCATGGGTGCACCCTCTTTTTTTTGTCTCCTCACTAAATTGCGTCCAGTCTGAATCATCCCTCCCCATCCCCTTTGGTAGCCAGCAACAGCCCATCCCTCGGTTGGACAGCTGCCAGGAGGGGAGAAGGACAAGCAACTGCATGAACAGATGTGCACTCCACTATAGGATCATGCTTATAGTCTATAGTGTAGACACTGTTCTTGTTTAGAGCTAGCTATCTTCCGTTCCAATATTTCCTCAAAATACTTCTGCTCCACAATGTCATTTTGAAGTTAGTGACCAAACGACGGGTAACAGTGTTGCCAAATAGTTGTTTGGGGGAGGAAGGTAGAACTGGCATCTGCGTTTGGAGCCGAGCATTGTCTCTGTGTTTTAAACCATGGCCTTTTCTGCACAACATTGCTGTCTCGTTTCTGCCACAGGATGGCAGCGGTCAACAGGTTGTGCTTCCGCATGATGTCATCGCCCCTGCCATCCTGTCGCAGAGCGTCGTGCTTGTGCAGTTTTCGCAAAACGGAAAAAATCTGTTTTGCGATCACACAGCGCTCCTGTCACTTCTGGCCATGCAGAAGCTACGGAAGCGCATTGGCAACACTTCCTTACATAGCGTAGCAATGGAAAAAGCCCGGCTGCACTGCAGAAGGAAGACACGGCTCCGTTGCGTTCTCTTCCCCATGGACAGAGCGGATGTAGAGGGGAGCATTGCTGACGTGCTCCCTTCTGGACCCAGGACTGCAGCAAGACGACGCAGAAGAGCGTCGTCATGCGGAAATGGCCCATGTTAATGCGACCTGTAGCATACCTTCCAACTGTCACAATGTGGCAGGGTCACTCTTGAATAAGCCTCTTTTGCCTCACTTTTTAAGCTACTTTTAAAATGTCTTGATTTCTCTCTTTTCCTCCTTCCTTACTTCTGTTGCTGCAAATTGATGTCAAAGTGCAAAAGTAGTTTGCATTCAATTTGGTAGGCTGGAGGGAGCAGGAGAGGGCAGAATCTTGTCCTTCCCACGAGACTCGGACAACAGCAAACTACTGCAGTCCGTCCTAGCTTCTGTGTTCTCCCTGGTTCATAACTTCCGAGATTTTGACCACATCTGTGAAATGCTGGTGCATATGCTGTCATAAGTGAGCAGTTGTTTAAAGCTGGGGAGCTATCTGTAGACATGTACAGGCCCAGAACCAATGAAAAAGCAGTATTATTCTCCAGATCTGGCAGCTTGTGTTTGAGTGGTCCAAACTACATGTTGTTGTGTGCTTTCAAGTTGTTTCCAACTTACAGCAACCCTACAGTGAACCTATCATGGTTTTTTCTGGGGCTAAGTGTGTTATGTGTCCAAAGTCACCCAGTGGGTTTCCATAGCTGAGCTGAGAATTGAACCCCAGTTTCCAGGCAGAGGCTTATCTAGCATAAAAAGCACCTAGGGCAAGCAGGCAAGCAGGCATACATGAACGCTGTGCCCCTTCCTCCAGGGCTGCTGCTGCTTATGCGGCCTCCTCCCCCTCCCCCTCCCCCTCGGCCTCCTCCTCCTCCTCTGCCGCTTCTGGTACTGCTTTTTTGCACCCCCCCGGCATTGGTGCCCAGGGCATGTATCCTGCTTGCCCCACCCTGGATGATGCCTCTGTCTCCAGGGTCCATAGCCCAATGCTCGAACCACTACACTACACTGGATCTCAAACTATATACCCTCCAACATTTCACAGATGAAAAACAGGATACCTGTGGCCAAGCAACATCAGAGTGTGATCAAGATGGCAAACGTTATTTATGAGGAAGATCACACAGGCTGGGAGAGACTGCAGCAGTTTGCTTTTGCCTGAGTCTACTGGGAAGGGCAAAATTCTGTCCCCTCCTATCCTTCTTCCCCCATTGAGATATAGTTGATTGAAGACTACTTTTTCATTTTGATCTCAGTTTGCACAAGTGGAAGGAAGCAGAGGACAAAGGAGGAAAGTGAGAGGAGGACAGAGAAACTGGGACCTTTTAAAGCAGCTGAAAAAGTAGGACAACAGAAGATTAATTGGGGCTGTCCCTGCCAAATCAGGACAAGTTGTTCAGAACAAAATTAGGAGCTGTATGTGACAACAAATAGTGTTGTAATGTTCTGTTTTGGATCTTTCTTGTAATAGGTTGTTACTGAATACAGTACTAGTCTTGTCTTTTTTTTCTTTTTTTTTTAATCTCTACTGGGTGGGTGTCATAGTTTGAAAACTATTTGCAGCAAATTCATGATTTTTGAGTCCCTGTCTTGTGGTTGGGTTGGAGAGCTCAACTGGAGACAAAAAAATTGGTGGTACATTCTAGATGTAAACTGGAAGTATGTCAGTATGTGTAGCGATTGGCTGGTTTTCTGTGTTACATGGAACTTACAATATATACTCTTAAACGGAACTCATAGGCAAAATGAGAAAAAAAATCTGCATATTGTAGTTATAAATTCTGAACATATTAAGAAAAATCTACAAAGAAAATACATAGAATATGTACAATGGTCCATATATTACAACAGGAAATGATGTAACCCTGAAAGATGGCTACCATTGTAATGCTTGCTGAGTGTTCGTTTCATATTCCCTTTGAGCAGTGATGTAGTAGCACCCAGTTCCTGGTAAGTGCATAACTACACAGCAAGCATAGCATTATCCACAAAGAATTCCCCTCATAAGGATCATTGCAACAAGGGCCATTTCCGCACTAGACTGTTACAGCGCTATGATTCCACTTTCAACATCCTGTGGAATCCTGGGGTTTGCAGTTTTGGGAGGGGCCTGAGGTCCCTCCCTAAACTGCAAACCCCAGGATCCCACAGGATGTTGAAAGTGGAATCATAACACTGCAACAGTCTAGTGCGGAAATGGCCAAGGTGTCCACCAATTTGTTGCAATGGATAGATGAATCCAACAGTTTGATTTTCAGAATTTTGCAAATCTCACTTTCTTGCCATTCAGTGAAGAAATTTGCTTATTTTGTTATATTCGTCTCAAAGATGATCCAAAACAAATTCTCAGTACCAGCCAAACTCAATAGGTACAACCACTTAAGTATGAGGAGGATCACATTGTATCTGCTTTCATGTGGTTGGAAGGAGTCTTTAAGAGTAAAAGAGATGAGTAGCTTTATTTGGCACTGCAAACATGACTGGATACACGGGCATTCAAAGACAAACTTCTAAGTGCTCAAAGTCCTCTGCCTGGATTATAAGCTTTGATTTCTTTCTTGTTCATTTTGTTTTTCCAAAATCACAACTTCATCTCATAGTACTTACAAAGGAATCGATTAATTTTGCAAAATGCTCATCAAAATATGAGCTGAACAAAATTATTATCCATCTGTAATCATTGCTGTATTACTCAGCCTATTTCCTTTTTGTTTCTTCTTCCCAAGGCAATAACAAGGGAAGGTTTGCTACTCTGTCTCAACTGTAGTGAGCTTTTATCCAGATAGACAAGTGGACAGCAGGGCTGTGTGAAAAACTGGAGGTGAGAGCTCAGACCTTTTCTACAGCAATTAACCACTCCCCACAGTTATATATTTTAGGAAAGTAAGACAACTGGAATGCCTGGTCCTACCTAAATCACTGTGCTGCAATGGAAGGATGGTTGGGGGCATATGTCTCTATATTAACCCACCTCATCAGGTTTAAAACAGCCTCATTAGTTTCTTGCTAGTTTTTGGGCAAATTTAAAATATTAGTTCTTAATGTGTAAATAAGGGTGGGCAATTATCAGAGGCGAGGTAGCGTGGTATAGTGGTTTGAACATTGGATTACAACTCTGGAGACCAAGCCTCAAATTCCCACTCCGCCATGGAAACCCATTGGGTGACCTTGGGCAAGTCACACTCTTTCAGCCTGAGGTGAAGGCAAAGGCAACCTCCCATGAACAAATCTTGCCAAAAGAACCCGATGATAGGCTTGCCAGAGAGTTGCTATATTTGGGCAAATTTGAAAAGTTAGTTCTTAATGTGTAAATAAGGGTGGGTAGAAATGACTTGAAGGCACACAACAACAGCTATAAGTATCAGAAGCATGGGTCCCACATTGGCCCGCAGGACACCACAAAAGGCATCTTCTACCATATCCTTTGCAGAAAAACTACTCCATGCACAGGGACATTCCTCCCAGAAGAGGACTTTTTTTACAACAGGAAATGATTCAGGGTCAGAAGTCACTTCCTGTAAAAAACAACAACCCTGTTTCTATGCCTAATTTATGAGCCCCTTAGAGCTATAAGATAATCTAGAGACGCCCTTCTCTCTGTCCCACCATCTTCCCAGGCTTGTTTGGTGTGAACATAGGAGAAGGCCTTCTCAGTGGCTGTTCCCAGACTGTGGAACTCTTTCCCTGGGGAGGCCAGGATGGCTTTCTCATTGCTCTTCCACATTGGTAAGTCAAAACATTCTTATGCCACAAAATTGAAAATCCACAAAAAAGTGATACTTCTACTGGGCTAACCAGAACGTACAAAATGCAAAACTTCACTGGCTTCTTCATTGGGCAAAGATCTTAAAAATCATACAGCTACCAGACTTTGGGAAACTGACTGTGGTGGACTTTTAATAGTATGCAGTGCTATTTTTAAGGTTTGCATAGTCTTTTAATGAATGAGGTTGAGGGAGCAAAAAAATTATTTTTAAAGTTGTATGTTTTTGTGCAAAGTCTCTTAAACACCACTGTAAAAAAGTGTCACTAGCAGTGACCCATTTTCTATCAGGGAGGAGTTTGACAAAGTTAGTCTGTACCATCTCACCAAAAGAGCTTGGACCTATTCTCTTAAAAAAGGAAAGACTGGCTCTTACATACACCCAGAGAGTTATTCCTGATTAAAACCACTAGCAAAACTTTTCCATACAAAGCTTAGGGGGCAATTTTTGATCATTGGGGGGGCCAGGGGGGCCTACATGCATCCCATGGGCCACACTTTGTCCCCTTCCATCACAAAGACTTAGACAGCAAGACCAGGACTGTTTGCTCCAGTCTGTTGGAATCCTTTGGAAATTCTTTTCTCCAGGTGACTTTGCTTGAAGATGTTAGGCTGCCTTTACAGCTGAGCTTTTCTTTTTGCCATGGGTGAGTGGGTACTTGAATGTTTTCCCCGTTTGACCAGGGTCCTTCTTAAGAGTCTGTGCTGTGTGTGTGAGCCATTTTCATAGAATCATAGAATCATAGAAATGTAGAATTGGAAGAGACCACACGGGCCATCCAGTCCAACCCCCTGCCATGCAGGAACACCCTCAAAGCACTCCCGACAGATGGCCATCCAGCCTCTGCTTAAAAACCTCCAAAGAAGGAGACTCCACCACACTCCGAGGCAGCCTATTCCACTGCCGGACAGCCGTGACCATCAGGAAGTTGTTCCTGAGGTTCAGGTGGAATCTCCTTTCCTGCAGCTTGAATCCATTGCTCCTTGTCCTGGTCTCTGGAGCAGCAGAAAACAAGCCCTCTCCTTCCTCTACATGGCATCCCTTCAAATATTTAAACATGGCTATCATGTCCCCTCTTAACCTTCTCTTCTGCAGACTAAACATACCCAGCTCTCTAAGTCTATCCTCATAGGGCATGGCTTCCAGGCCCCTCACCATTTTCGTCACCCTCTTCTGGACCTGCTCCAGTCTGACCATGTCCTTCTTGAATTGGGGTGCCCAGAACTGGACACAATATTCAAGATGAGGTCTAACCAAAGCAGAGTAGAGTGGTACCAGTACCTTCCTCGATCTAGACACCATACTCCTATTGATGCAGCCAAGAATTGCGTTGGCTTTCTTGGCTGCTGCATCACACTGCTGACTCATGTTCAGCTTGTGATCTACCAAGATTCCAGATCCGTTTCACATGTACTGCTATCCAGCCACGTGTCCCCCATCCTATATTTGTGGATTCCATTTTTTCTGCCTAAGTGCAGGACCTTACATTTCTCTCTGTTGAAATTCATTCTGTTAGCTTTGGCCCAGTTCTCCAATCTGTCCAGGTCATTTTGAATTTTGATCCTGTCCTCTGGCGTATTAGCAACCCCTCCCAATTTGGTGTCATCTGCAGATTTGATCAGCATGCCCTCTGTTCCTTCATCCAAGTCATTGATGAAGATATTGAACAGCACTGGGCCCAGGACAGAACCCTGTGGCACCCCGCTAGTCACTTCTCTCCAGGATGAAAAGCAGCCAGTCGTGATCACCCTTTGGGTTCGGTCGGTCAACCAATTACAATCCAACTAACAGTAGCCCTGTCCAGCCCACATTTTACTAGCTTCTTTGCAAGAATGTCACGGGGAACTTTGTCAAAGGCCTTACTGAAATCGAGATATGCTACATCCACAGCATTCCCTTCATCTATCAAGCTAGTAACTCTATCATAAAAAGAGATAAGATTAGTCTGGCATGACTTATTTTTGAGAAATCCATGTTGACTTCTAGTGATTACCGCGTTGCTTTCTAAGTGATTAGAAACTGACTGCTTAATGATCTGCTCCAGAATCTTTCTGGGTACTGATGTCAGGCTGACTGGGCGATAATTATTTGGGTCCTCTTTTTTTCCCTTCTTGAAGATGGGGACAACATTTACCCTCTTCTAGTTATAAGTCCCTGTTTGTTGGTAGCTTCAGGTTGTGCTGTTTTATCCCTTTTAGTTATATAAGGCTGCTGAGGTTGCTGTTCTATTGCTTTTACTTCCGTAGAGGTTTTTGTAAGCCACTTTCACAAACATCTAGTTGAAACATTGGCAAACAATGGAGGTGGGCCCCTTGTTGGGTAAATATATCACTTAGCAAGGCTAGCATTCTGTGGAACAGATGCCATCTTTTGCCCCAACAGCCACTGACCTTATTTCAACCTCTGGAGAAAAATTGATTGCTGGCGGGGTGTGGGTGGAAGTGGGAATCCATAATAGTTTTTACTACATTAGCAGATGTTTCTTTTAAATGTTTCAGCAAGGGAGTTGACTTTAACAATCATGTAATGGCAAGCATAGTTTCCTTCAATGTTGATTCTGAAGGTTGTTTTTCCATTGAAGATAGAAGCTGATGACTGCCAAGTAAAGACACTGGGTAGGTGTAGGTGGAAGAGGAAGTAATAGTCTAACTCTCCCAAGGTCTGGCTTTGCTAGTCACACCATTGTGCAATGCCTCTTTCAGGGGAAATGGAACTAGGTGAAAGTCAAAGACAACATTCCCATCACACACACACACCCCATGGCTTGTCTGGTATGCATAGGCTTTTCTCTCCAGTCTACATGGAGCAGGTCACCAGGAATGTTTTCTGCTTGATAAAAGTCAAGAATAAATCTAATATACCAGACACACGCATACAGCAAGTCTATAAACGACTACTCAGATGTAAGCACCACTGAGTTCCACGGAATGTACTTCTGGGTAAGTATATATAGGATTATGGTCTATAAGTGTTTTTAAACCCTTATAGACCATAATCCTATATGAAACTAGTTTTTAAAAAGTCATTTGACTTTGTTTTTATAGAATATTTTTACTTGTTCTATTTATTTTTATTTACCGTACATTGCCTCGGGAGCCCTTGTGGGCTGAGATACAATAAACAACTACGGTGGGCTCTCTGCTTTTGTGGGTTCAGCACTCATGGATTTGATTATTTGTGGGTTACGTTATACATTTTATTTATTTATTTATTTATTTATTTATTTATTTATTCATTCATTCATTTGAAGAATGGTTACTCTCTTTGCCCATGCCTGTTTGTTCTCTCTAGAAATCTCTAGATCCTTCAGCATAATTCCAGTGTAAATGGACCATAGAGTTATTCTGGAGGACCTAGAGAGAGCACTTCTCTAGGTACTGCTATGTCCTCCAGCGTGACTCTGTGGCCCACTTCTACTGGAAATAATCATGCTGGAGGACCTAAAGATTCCTAGAGAAGTCTTCACAGGCTAAAAATAAATAGCATTGGTGATTTTTATTTCTATTCACTTTTTCCCCACTTCCGCAGGGATCTTGTGCTCCTAACCGCCACGAAAGTGGAAGACTCCCTGTACATAAGGCTGGAATCCTCTATCACAATGTATATTACGAAGTTTCAAGTGTTACAGGAACTCTTGTTTGCAGACCTGCAAGGTTCAGCATGTCTGAAAGATAAACATAAATTTATAAGATTTACATCTGGTCCTATCTATTTCTGCAATATAAGGTTTATTCACACACACACACACACACACACACACATCAGTTGAGCACAATATGAGGTTCACAGCATCAACACTGAAAAAAGCCTCCTCACCATCAGATGTGTAGAGGAGTTCACACTGCCATAGGATTCCCTGCAAAGAATATAAAGTCACCTACATACTTCTTTCCAGACACAGTTCCAGCACAGAGTGACAGCCTTCCACAGAGATTAGGCACCCTTTCAGTCTATACACCTATGGGATTATGGGTCCTCTTTAATTACCCATGGCAATACGCTATTGAGTCCCCAGGCCCTCTGCCATCTCTTGTGTGGTAGCGGTTAGAATGTTAGGCCTTTTCCGCAGGATGTTTTCATCCCACATTGGGGATGGGAGAAGTATGGGACCCTGACGAGGGTTCTGCGTGATGTTGTTCATGTCCCATCATTCTCCCATCCCCAGGCAGTGTGATTGCGCTGCACATCATTAATGGGTTTTTCCCATCAATGTCCAGCAGTAACGCTGCCTTCCCACCACCCTCCCACACTTACATGAGCTGCAGAGGGTCAGGAAGTACATGGCCACATTTACTGCCCCAGCACAGCCTGGGACAGTACCTGGCTATGTTGCACTGTGGAAGGAAGAGGCGATCCCTGTGGAACGCTGCTGGGATCCAGTAACCTGCGGAAAGGGCCTTGGATTGCAACTCAGGAGGTCCCAGCCCTAGTCCCCACTCAGCCATGAAGCTCACTTTGGTCTGCCTTTACTGACTGTCAGCCTAACCTTCCTCAAAGAGTTGCGGTGAGGATAAAATGGAGAGGAGGAGTAGAAGAGTATGCTATAAACTGTCTAGAATTCTTTGGAGAAAAAAACAGGAGGACTGTAAATATGACAACAGTAGCAGCAGCAGGAAGAGGAGGAACTAAGAATTATACTTGGTTTACGTCATTACTGTTAGCACTACCAGTGGTTGTAACCATCTAGCTCATGCTGCCACTACAAAAGGACATTGTGGCCTACAGAATTTATTTTGTAATTCCACCCTATCCCTGTGCATCTCCCAACCCCACCTTCATTTATAGGAGCTCAAGTTTCTTGGATTCTGAAAGCAATGAGTTGGCAATGGTGCAGCCATCTCAAGGATTGATGTGTCCTCTCCATGTGTGAGGCTTCTCAGATATGTGAGGACTCATGCCCACTGCCCCACGCCCACACCTCCTTTAAGGGTTCTGCCTTTGAAAAATGATGCCACCTCCAGGCATCTATACTGACTGGGTGAAAATGAGAGATGTCTCTTGTCCCTTTAAATGGCTATGCAGAAGAGGGAGTTTCAGCAGATGTTGCTTCTAAGCTAGTTGTCTTACAAGGAACACCAGTTCAAATTCCTGCTTCTACAGAGCCATTAAAGGGACAGTAGGCATCTCTAGCTTAGCAATCCTAAGTAGCTCTACTAAGTCACATCTTAACCTCAAGGTGTCTTTTATCAAAATGGCTAGAAGTCTACTGTGGCTTAAAATGGAAGCCTTCACAAGCTTAGAAAGAATGATTTCTACAAAGTCTGTCTTTGCAAGCTTGGGATCATCATAATATGTAATGGCTCAATTTGCCCTAGTTTGTTGGCAGCCTTTCATTGGGCAATACTGTTCCTCAATGGAATCCAGTTAACCACAGAGTATAAACCTCTCTGTGCAACTGTTCATAGTCAAGTCTCCCTAATTTTAAGGATCTCTCACCAGTGGTCTGATTCTTCACAGCTCAGGTGAAGCAGTACAATAGCTCCACCTTCTGTTAACATCTAAACAAATTACCATAAGGATCCTTCAAGTTTTCCATCCACTCAGGAATTATACGTGCAGCAGAGTGCGATGGGAAAGATTTCGTAGATTAAGATTATGCTACTGCAGGTGAAGTTACGTTGTTTTGGATGCTCCACTGCGTGAAATCAGACTCTGAAAGTAGAAAACCTTCATATAGGCAGGTAGACTGGATCTACCTCCACACAGACCTTTGGAATGGAATTGTCACGTGTTTTTCATGCAGACTGAATGTAGGAAGGGTTCATCCACATGGCATCATTAGTCATTTGTAATCCTCCCATTTTCCGTTGCTTCTTCCTCCCCCATCCGTTAATGCCAGAAGTCTATCTTTTCCACAGGTACCGAATGAATACACTGAATGCCAAAGTCAGGATCATCAGTCCCATAGCACCTCTAATTTGCATTTATGATTGTGGAGTTGGATGGTGAAGAAAGCTGTCAAGAAGAAGATTGTCTCATTTGAAATGTGGTGCTGGAGGAGAGTTCTGTAGATACTATGGACTGCTTAAAAGACAAATAAATGAGTCAGAGGGCGAATTAAGCCTGAACTCTTAACTAGAAGCCAAAATGATAAAATTTAGGCTGTTGCACTTTGGACGTGACTTGTTGGATTGTTTTGTAAAGTTGGAGGCAGTAGGAAAAGAGGAAGGGCATTATGGATTGACTCAGTCAAGGGAGTTAGAATTCTGTGTTTGGAAGAGCTGAATGGGGATGTTGATGACTGAGTACTTTTGATATTTCATATTCATAGGGTTACCATAAATCAGAGCTGACTTGACAGGCAATAACAACAACCCTGCTGCCCCCGGAGTTCCTGACTGAACAATTTTTCCATAAAATTCCTATCGGTCTTTCTTTTTTTTCCCCCTTGATTTTGCCTCTCCCCTCACTTTCCAACAAGCAAAAGAAAAAAAGAAAAAAAAGAAGGGAGCCCCAGAATGCCACCAGTTTCAATTAAAAGCTTAACAGCATCTCCCTGGAGGCTGTGAGGCACTATTGGCCAGTTGGTAACAATATCAACCCACACACACTTTGGTGGATGCAGGGGTGAAAACTGGGGGAGGGCTACAAACCTCCAGCATCTTTTGTGGGT
Source organism: Cyclura pinguis (assembly GCA_030412105.1). Classification (NCBI taxonomy): domain Eukaryota; kingdom Metazoa; phylum Chordata; class Lepidosauria; order Squamata; family Iguanidae; genus Cyclura; species Cyclura pinguis. Next base: position 91,561,196 of record CM059600.1, on the reverse strand, counting down.
CCAGTGCAGCCCCTCGGCCCTTGGTTGTGTAGGCCTACTAATTTGCCCACTTTCTCCTCACCCCATTGAACATGGCATTGCTAGTCCCCAACTGTACACACTTTAGTATATCCGGCAACATGGGTTGATGAAAATACATATGCTTGCTTTTGTATGGCTGCTTAAGAAATTGACTTTGTGCCTTGTAAAATCTATTTGAATACAGAAGACAGAGAGTGGAGAGAGTGAGACTGACTTTATATCAGGAAGATGGGTTTGAACATCAGATCCACTCTGCTGAAAGAAACACAGAAGGGAATTTTATTTACTGCTGAACTGTGATGGATATAGCTGTTGTCCATGGCAGTGATGTTGTATTATTGCTGTGATTCAGTACAATTTTTTCCTTTGATACATTGATTTGTGCATTAGGGTTATGGAAGACAATTTTAAGCTGCATAAATTGTCTTTCTCCAAGCTTGCCAGTCCCTTGAATCCCTGAAGTGAGAGTGGGATGGAGAGAGAAAGTATCATCAGAGGCAGCCTTATCATCATGAAGCGGGGTGTTAATGCTATGCAAAATCTCTAGAATCTCCCCACACCCAATCTTGACTTAGGTATCCTTTTTGTGAATGGAGCAGAAGGAAGGGATGAGAAGACAAAATGTCCCACCCCCACTTCCAGCCGGGGCACCCTTGGAGCGGAGTATCTGTATGTGTGTGCTTTTTCCTCTATGAAAGGCTGCCAATGTGCACAACGTTGTGTGTGTGTGTGTGTTGTTACACAGCTGTGTGTACCTAAAAGAAAAAGATGTGTGAATCAAGATGCCAAATCTTTATATTCCTTGTACAGAAGATAAGCCCCAAAGGTCCATTTCCTAGTCCAGTGCTCTGTTGTCAACAGTGTTCACTTGGATGTTCACAAAGAAACCAGAAAGATTGGGAAGGCCAGTGTAGTGTGTTGGTTGGGCTGCTGGAGGCTGACTCACGTGATTCAGGGTCAAGTCTGAGTGGTCTTTGGACAGAAGGGTCCTTCCAGTTCCTAGAGGAAAGAGAGACATATGGCAGGCAATCATCTGCTATAGGGAACAGCAGCAGTGGTGTGCAGGCCTGACATGATGCCGTGAGAGAAGTGCTGTCTCCCTGGGGTGAAGATTCATGAGGTAACAGCAGGGCTGACAAGACTCATGAAGCACACTGGTTGATCCCCTTTCCTCCCTGTGGAAACAAGTGATACCGAAGGTTAAAGCCGTCAACACATTGCACGGGGCTATGAGGAAATGGGTAAGAAGCTGACGGGCCTTGGGGCACGGGTTGTTCCTCTCTTCCTATTTGAAGGACTTGGCCTAAGAAGAGACATAAGAATTCCAGAAGTGAACAGCTGGCTCTTCAGATGGCGTTGCCAGGAAGGATTTGGCTTCTTGGACCATGGGATGCATTTTCATGAAGACCAGACTTCTAGCAAGAAGTAGATTGCATCTCCAAAAATTTTATTTGGAAGGATTCCTGTAAACCTAATTGGGGTGGGGGGTGGGGCACATTAAACTGAGTTGCGAAGGGGAAGGGTAAAGTACTCCAGAAGACAGGGAGTCACCAAGTAGTAGGGACAATAACTTCTATGAGATAGGGATAATTGAGTCAATAGTACCAGATACAACCAATAGGAGGGAAAATAAAACAATAACAAAGCAGGATTAAGCAGGCAGACTCTTCTTGAACTGCACGAACTGAAATCTTCACTATCTAAAAATATCCCTGTGTGCTTGAAGCGGGCATGTCACAGCTGCCTTCTGCACAGAAAATATTTCCAAGTGTGTCCCCTGGTTTTTCTGTGAGCTGGGATACATGTTTTTGTGGAGTGTTTAAATAGTTAAGTCAAAGCTGTAGTCTGAAACAGTCACAGTTAATTGGTAGATGTGGAAGATGGCCACTAATTCATATAACTTTAAAAGGGGATTAGATACATTTAAGGGAAGCTGGGATAGCTAACTGAAACCTCCTTGTTTCTATCTCTATCTCTATGTATCTTTCTCTGAATAGCATTTCCCTAGGTGCAAGGAACAGAAAACATCATCCATCCATTTTCTCTCTTTCTTTCTCTCTTTCTTTCTCTCTTTCTCTCTCTCTCTCTTTCTTTCTTTCTTTCTTTCTTTCTTTCTTTCAGCAACAAAACCTTCAAGCTGGTTGCTTAATGTAGAAATCTAATATTTTGTGTTAAAAAGTCACTTGTTTTTGTTTAGTTATTGCACAGTTCACACAGCCTTAAATTCTGAAATTTTTAATTAATCAAGGAAGTTGAGCCATAACCAGGGGGCACTTGGATCCAGTCTTAAGTCTGATTTGCATTAAGGAATGGACTCAGAAAGAATTACTATTAGTATTAGTACTGGGGCAGAGACTTAAATATGCTGAAAATCACCACTCACCTGTCCTCCAATTTCTTCATGCTGCCAGAGAATTCAAACTGCTCAGGCTCGTAGCTTTTGTTTTTCTTTTTTAAGCTCAAATTTTAGGCACACAACCTAAATACTCTAAAAGCAACAGATCTTGTCTGATCTTGGAAGCTAGGCAGGGTCAGACCTGACTAGTCTTTGCATGGGAGACTGCCAATGAATACCAGGTGCTGAAGGCTATGTTTTAGAGGAAGAAACTTGCAAAGTTGCCTCCGAGTATTCCCTGCCTAAGAAAACCCTATGAAACTCATGGTGTCACCATCAGTTGACAGGCAATTTGAAGGCACAGACACAGAGCCATGGGTTCTTACCATTCTTACTCAAGCCTTGCCTCACGCCTTCCCAGGCAGCCTGCTTTCCCTGGCTGCGTGCTAGAGCACTCAGCCCACATATGGTATTCTCCATCACATTCATTTTGCTAATTGGTCATGCTGTATACAGAGAAGCAGTGGAGCTTCAGCAGCACCTAGAGCATGCGTGGAAGTTGCACCCCTAGGCTGACAATGACTCCGGTGAGGTGGCAGCGGTGGTCCAGGCCCAGGTAAAGGTGCTGCTTCTCCTGCTGCCACCACCACCACTGCCTTGGGCCGAGGATGACCCTGGTGAGGGTGGTGGGCTAGGCCCAGGTGGAGGTGCTGCTTCTTCCACCACCAGTGCCTCGGGCTGAGGATAACCCTAGCAAGAGTCGCAGTGGCAGTGGTGGCCAGGCTCAGGTGAAGGTGCTGCTTCTCCTGCTGCTACTGCCAACACCTTGAGCCAAGAAAGATCCTGGCAAGGGCTGCAGCAGCGGTGGTTAGCTAGGCCCGGGTGGAGGTGCTGCTTCTCCCACCACTGCTGCCCCCTCCCTGGGCCAAGGACAACCCAGTAAGGGCAGCGGTGGCAGGCCTGGCCCTGGTAGAGGTTCTGCTTCTCCTGCCACCACTGCGGGCCGAGAATAACCCCGGGGAGGGTGGTAGCGGCAGTGTTGCTGCTTTTCCAGCCACCGCAGCTGCCCCAGGTCAAGGATGACCCCAGCAAGGTCGGCAGCAACAGTGGAGACCGCTGCTGCTTTCAGGATTCGCTGCTGGGCCAGCTGTCCCAAGCAACAGGCTTGGGGGGGGCACCGCTTTTTTGGCATTGGCACCCAAGGCACATGCCCTACTTGCCTCACCCTAAATACACCTCTGCAGGGAAGTACTCAGCTCTGCTGAGCCAATGTTACTAACAAAGGAAGCCAGGTTATATTATTTCATTGTAAAACACAAGCGCCTTACAGAATAGGAGGGTGAGGGTGGGAAGGGTTATAAATCCATGAGCCTTCCAAGCTCCATAGTCCCCATATATTGTGCCCCATATCTCCTCTGTGGTTACCACTGTTTTGCTCTGAAGTATGTATATAAACTTGTGATGCTCCAACAGTTATATCTGTTAGACTTTTTAAATGATTTCCTGTAAACTTTATGTCAATGTAAGCCCAAGAGTGAGGAGCTTGTCAAATAATCACCCAATTCATCTAGTCAAGGGTACCATTTCTTATCTTTAAAGTCTCAAATGGCTTGAGACTCAACAACTTGAGAACATCTGTTCTGATGAGAGTCAGAGAGCTAGGGCAGTAGATTTCCTGAATCAATGAGATTTATTTTAATTTTGATGTAACATACCACAATTGATCCAATGGATCAATGGGTTACTAGCTGGTGCTAGTAAATGGATTTGGGCAAGGGTGAGGTTATTCTTGATTATCTAAGCCAAAGTATTAATTGCATGCATCCCAAATAAAATGTTTTGAAATTATTCTTACTAATTCACCCTACTTTGGGAATGGTTTGTGCGTTGGTGGCATCAAGCAAAGATGAGAATAGATGTAGAATCATCTTGTAGATGATCGCTGAGCTTTTCCCTTCAACCATTGCTCCTTTGTTTAGGGTGATCTATGTGGTTGTTCCACTGCAAATCAGGGGACTGTGTGTATGCACAGGTCTGCTGTGATATTATATATATTTTTATTTAGATTTTAATAAAATATTTTTAAGCTGAACACTGCGCAGAGGGGAGGGTGTGACAGCTAGCATGGTGTAGTGCTTTGAGCACTGGACTAGGACTCTAGAGACCAGGGTTCTAAGCCCTGCTCAGCCATGGAAACCCACTGGGTTACTTTGAGCAAGTCACACTCTCTCAGCCTCAGAGAGAGGCAAAGGCAAATCCCCTCTGTTTCTGGCAAGTCATCATACCTATGAGGAACTCTACAACGAAGCAATAAACTTTGTCACAGCAAATTACAGAGCCGCTTACCAAACCCAGCTCAACTGTGAAGAGGGACAAAGAGTTAGGAACATAACACCCTACAGTTCTGAAGTTGGAGAAGGAGAAGAATGAGAAAACATCCTTTCCCACCTTCCCTCCAATCCAAAATGATGGCCCAGGCACTACTCCCCTGTATCCAATTGTTTCTCTACAGAAACCAGCTGGGTTTGGCTATCAGTTTTGCCTGAGCCAGTAATAGTTGGTACACAGATGGATACTGCAGACACACAGCCATTCCTTCATTTTCTAAAGTAAAATTAGAGATGGCAGAAGAAAGAGGCAAATCCTGGGCAAACAACATGTTCTACCGGCACTACCGATGGTGGAGGGTGGAACAGACCATAAACAGAATGACAATATGCCTTTCCGTTTTGGAAACATTTGAGCCAATCAAAGAGGAAAAGTGAATGACTGGGTGTGATTAATGACTAACTAGGATCGGAGTGACTGAGCAGGAAGTTCCCAGAAATGAGCAGATTGAATGTTTACGCTTGGATATTTCAGTCCAGGATATAATGTTCTTCTCTCTCCAGCTTTGGGGCCAAAGACTGACAGACATTTTTGTGTTTGTTATATAAAAGGATCAGGGACAGCTTTCATCCCTTCTGAATTTCTGGCAGGCTGCTGAATCTGTGCTATTTTGATTGGCCTACAATTATTAGTATTAGGCGTGGTTCTTCTGGCTGTTTTTAATTGTATTTTTTTTTTAAAGAAAAAACATTATGACTTTAGAACTATTTTTCAAAAGGAGGTTTGGTTTGTTTTTAAATGTGTTCAAATGTATTTACCATTTTAAATGTTTTTATACATTGCACATCACTTCAACGCCCCTGATGGGTTGAGAGGTGGTTAAAAAACCCACACTTTAAATAATACTAAATACATTTTTTCCATATTCATAGCCTCTAAGATGCAGAACAATGGTGGGGAACCTGTGACCTTCCAGAAATGGTTAGACTCCAACTCCCATAATTCCATAGTATTGGCCATAGTGGACCTGCTGAGAGCTGGAGTCCAATATCATCTGGTGTAGCCACTTGATCGCATGGTGTGTTTCCACCAAAGCACAGTTGGGTAGAATGAGGCGGCAGCGTCTACTGCTTCTGTCCCTAGATATTGGAGGGAGGGGATTCCCCTACTTACTCTCAAACCCTGTCCCAGCAGTCCAGAAAACCCTGACATACAGATTTTTGGGGTGCTGTGGAAAGCTAGATGGGGGAGCAGAGAGGAAGGGGAACAGTGGTGAGTGCCCACTAGTGGAATGCTGGATTGAGGCCTTTACATTGCTTTCATCCTAACCATGATGTTATCCTCCAACTGTCCTGATTTGGAAAGGATAGTCTCAATTAATTTGCTGTTTTAATTTTCAAGTGCTTTTAAAATGTCCCATATTCTCTTTCCCCTTCCTACTTTCTCCCTTTGCCGTTAGCTTATTTCAGTTGCTGCTAACAGAGTTTGAAGTGCAAAAGTAGTTTGCAGTCAGTTAACTTGAGAGGGAGGCAGTGACGTACTGACCCTTAACAGTGCCCAGGGCAAGGGGGTGAAGTGAGAGGAGGTGGGCGGGGTGAGCCACGGGCAGAAAGGCGGCGTGAGCGGCACTGGGGGTGAGGCAAGCAGCGGCAGGCAGGGGAGGGGGTGAGTGGAGGTGAGCAGGGGTGAGTGGTGAGTGGAAGTGGGCGCGGCCAGCAGCAGCGGGCAGGGAGGGGATGGGTGGAGGTGGGCAGGCAGAAATGGGTGGGGTGGGTGGCACTGGGGGGTGGGGCGAGTGGTGGCGGGCAGAGGAGGGGCGAGTGGAGGTGAGCGGGGGCAAGTGGCAAGTGGAAGTGGGAGTGGCAAGTGGCAGCGGTCAGGGAGGGGACAAGGGGAGGAGGGTGAGGTGAGCAGCAGAAGTGAGCAGGGTGAACAGCAGCGGGCAGGGGAGGGGCAAGTGGAGGTAGTTGGGACGAGCAGCAGTGGGGGCGGGGCAAACCGTGGCGGGCAAGGGGGGGTGAGTGGAGATGGGCAGGGTGACTGACGGGCGGAAGTGGGCAGGGTGAGTGGCAGTGGGGACAGAGTGAAGAGCGGGCAGAGGTGGGTGGGGTCAGTGGCGGTGGGGGGTGCCCCCCCTGACATTGGCACCCGGGGCATGCGCCCCAGTTGCCCCAGCCTAGCTCTGCCTCTGGAGGGAGGTGAGAAGAGAGTGGAGTGCAGGATTTTGCCTTTCCCAGCAAACTCAGACAAAAGCAAACTACTGCAGCCTCGCTTTGCTTATGTGTTCTTTCTCACTAATAACTTTTGCCATCCTGATCACACATTGACGTTGCTTGGCCACATGCCCCCAGGGTTTCATCTGTGAAATGTTGGGAGATATATAATAAATGCATTGGTGCTTTTTCTGGCTCTGTTTGCATAATGTAGAGACTGGCCTTAAGTAAGTGAATGGTGTTATCTGTTATGTCTTCATATAGTTTTTAAATTCCAAAATGTGTTGAACTTTTGTAATTCTAATGAGTAGCATTTCTTTTTTCCAACATTCATTTCCTGCCTTTTACCCTAGAGTTGGACTTCAAAGCAGATGGCATTATAATACATATTATAGAAACAGGAAAGCAATGTGTAGGGGCAAATGATATTAATAAAGCCATTCTAAATATGCACTTGGAGTTAAAAAAATGTTCAGTTATGTGCATTTTTACTTAGAAGTAAATTTCACTGAATATAATAGGACCCACTTCCAGGTAGGTCTGTATATTTGTTGTGTGCTCTCACATAATTTCTGACATGTTATTTTGCTCTATGGCGAACCCATCGTGAGGTTTGCTTGGCAAGATTTGTTCAGAGAGGGTTTGCCTTTACCTTCTTCAGAGACTAAGAGAGTGCAACTTACTCAAGGTCACCAAGTGGGCTTTCGTGGCCTAGCAGAGATTCAAACTTTGGTCTCCAGAGTCATAGTCCAATGCTCAAACCGCTAAACAATGCTGACTCTCACCATGCTGGCTCTCAGCTGTATATTTTCTATTTTTTAATTGTACAGAAGGCTGGTGGACAAGATGCCTGCATTGGCAGCCAGAACCCCTTGAAAAGTTTCGTCTGATTGTTCCTCCTGATCAGTGCCGACAGTTAAGGATTGTGTAATGGACTGGGGTAGCAGAATGGGATCACGTTTATTTGGGTTCACATATTTATGCAACTGAGGCCCTTTCCCAAGTGGGGGTGGGAACGGGCGAAAACACCCAAAAACAGAGCTTACTGGCAGCCGGGTAAGTCTGTCGCTACGCGGAGCAGCACGAGCTCACTGCTCTGCAGTCCTCCGGCGTCCCAAATGGCAGCTTCCGGTTGGTGGAGGCTCTCCACCAACCGGAGAAGCTCTCCAGCTGAAGCCCGCCCCCGGCTGATCTGCAGGCACGCACTTGCGCGCGCCTGCAAATAGCTTCGGAGCCGGGCGATGGAGCGGTGCGGGGCTGCGCGCTCCATGCTTTTTAAAAACCTCGAAAAAGGCCATTTCCATACCAGGCTTCTGAAATGGTGCAGAGCGACCTCTCACGGAGGTCTTCTACACTATAGAGTGGACTGGCGTGGACTACTTTTTGTAGTTCCACACCAGAATCCACTCAGGAGCGACCGGAACTAGCCGTGCTGCTTGTTTTTTAAAAACCTCTTTTTCGAGGTTTTTAAAAAGCACGGAGCGCGCAGCCCCGAGCCGCTCCATCACCCGGCTCTGAAATGGATTTGCAGGCGCACGCAAGTGCGTGCCTGCAGATCTGCCGGGGGCAGGCTTCCAGCTGGTGAGCTTCTCCGGTTGGTGGACTACTTTTTGCTTCTCCGGTTGGTGGACTACTTTTACCAACTGGAAGCCGCCATTTGGGATGCCGGAGGACTGCGGAGCAGCGAGCTCGCGCTGCTCCGCGTAGCGACGGACTTACCCGGCTGCCGGTAAGCTCCGTTTGGGGGCATTTTTGCCCTTTTCCCCCTCACATGTGGAAAGGGCTAAAGAGGTTTTTAAAAAACACGCAGCACGGCTAGTTCCGGCCGCTCCTGAGTGGATTCTGGTGTGGAACTACAAAAAGTAGTCCACGCCAGTCCACTCTACAGTGTAGAAGACCTCCATGAGAGGTCGCTCTGCACCATTTTGGAAGCCCGGTATGGAAATGGCCTGAGTAGCTCTTTGGCTCATCCTGGGTCGTGGCTCTCATTAGCCTGACTCACAGAATTCTCAAGATATACTGAAAAGGGAATTGGCCACTATCCAAAAATCTCTGGTTGGAACAGGTGAGCTTAATCCCACAGATATCATGTTTCCTTTCTCAGTTCTTGGGTCAGTCTTGGATGAAAGCTCTCACGTGTTGCTCTTGGGAAGGACATTCTTCAAAAATTCATGTTGGCTGCTACAGTTAAGATGGTCCTACCTCATGTCACTACCTGATTTAGTTCTTGTATGAACATTTTAATTGCTTCTATAGAAATGGCTACAACAGCATCCCATCTTCCCACTTCAGATCAGTCCCAATTAATTGTTGAATGGGAGACCACCAGCAATTTTCAGGCAGGCCTAAGAAAAAAAAAGTCATGGAGAACCAAGGCTCCTGTTAGAGATGGGTGAACAATGGTCTAATTCATTACTGGGGAGGTTCCTGTGTTCCAGCTCAGCACATTGTCACACCACAGTTGTTAAGGAAATAATGGATAGATACCAATTTGTCTTGCAGATTACCAAGCTCAGAGATAGGGAAGCATACAATGTGGCATTTACTGTTGCAAAATGCTTTAGAACTTGCATGTTAAACTGCACCACAATGAAATTGAACTGTCTGGGAAGAAGCATCTTTTAACACACAGAGAGAATTTTGCAAGCCTAACACTGTTCAAAATCAGAGTTTGGAATTAATTCACTAAATTATTAACTTTGGTGTTTTTTTCCCTAGTGCTTTCCTTAATTCACTAGATTCCCCAATTAATGCTCAAGTTAAATATCTTTTAGTGAATTGGGTCATTAGAACTTGAAAGAATTTGTTAAGGTGGGTGCTTTTGCTTCTGTCACATTCAGTAAAACAGGAAGCCCTGCTGCCTCAGGAGAATACTGGAACTGGAAAAAAAAGTCTCACCTGGTTCTGTTGTTAAGCAAGCTAATCTATGTGATTTCTTTGGGGAGATAGAAGGTGGGGACAGGAGGGAGCTCAAGTGCAATAAATCCATTTCTAATCTCGCCCACTTGTTATGATGTACCCGGATAATTAAGAGAAAAACATCCCTCAAGCCATCATTTCTTTTTTTCTCTTTTTTTCTGCCTTCTCCATCTTTCTCCCTATCTACCCTTCCCATTTAGACCCTTTTTTTTAACCTACACACTTTTAATTATACAATTAAAGTAAGATAAGAGTAGGCTTGTTCAATAGCTGATCATTTGAACTGAAGATGGAATAGACTGAATTTGGGGTCCTTGGCTCCTGAATGCAAAACTTGTGCTTAGTTACTTATTTTTACAGAGCACACTTGGCGGGAAGTAGGGAGGCAGAAGGAATGAAATGACTCATTGTGCAGAAAAATTTTTCAGCATGTGCTCAGAGACTCACAAAAAATTCAGATTCAGAATTTCTCACTCTGGATTCACGTATTGATTTTTGTGCTGTCCACTTACTGTGGTACGTGAGGTCAATTGTGTCTTCTAACTGAAATAACCCACTCCTTATTAATCTTTAATAAACAAGGTATTTGAAGAGTGAGTGAAGTGTATGTGTTGAAGGTAGAAAGAAAAGAGAGATTTGGATGTGTGACAAACTGAATTGAAAAGGTTATAAAATGAGATCTTAGCTTTTCCTAAGCTGACAATTCCCAAGTGGGCTGGACTCCCACTAGGCAACATTTCTGTTATGGGTTTTGTAGCCCCTGTGGGGGGGAAAAAATCAAATTTGAAGGACAGCAGCTTTAGAAGGACAAATAAAGACTTCTTGAAGGGATCAGAAACACATTCTGAAGAACGACAATGACAACCTCCATGCCATTTTCCATAAATCCCATTGTGTGGCCAACAATTAACGTTTCAAACAGTGGGTTAGCCAACAATAACTCAACTTAGTAAATCATTTCAATAGTACATGCCATTTTACTGCTTAGTGAATTATTAGAATTTAAACAGTTTCTATTGTTAGTGTCAATTCATTGCCATGGCAGGTAATTAATTTTTCCAATTTCTAACAGTTAGCACTGTTGAATTGATTTCCAAACCTAAGATGCTAAGCTGTGTTCAGAATGAAAGTATAAATGATAGATGAAGGTATCCACTTTCCTTATTAGTGCTTGGTCATATTCTGGGTATTACAATGTTTAAGTGCCACCATGTTACACAGGAAAGATAAATTGAACAAATTAAGTAAATAATTTAATTAAATAAATTACCTAAGACATATTTTATCCAGGTACCCTGATTAAGAACAACTACATTATCCTCCCTCTCCCATTAATATAGAGCTTCCCTTTCTGGGCTCTTGACCTGTGGATTGTACATGTTCTTTTTAGGAACAGTTTGTGTACTTAAGCAAGGGTGGGCAAGACCTGATCAGGCAGCAGTTTCTATCACCTCTAGCCAAGAGTTGCAGGCCAATAACATCTGGAGCTTCACAGCTGCCCAACACTTTCCCCTCAGGAAACTGAGAAGAGACCTCAGTCAAAACCTAGGGTGTTGCTCTGCCACTCTGCTGCTATACTGGGGGCAAGCCCTCAGGGTTTGCTGCATGTAAAGAAGACTGCTACAAAGAGTCAGGCATACACTGCAGAAGTAATGTGTGCAAGATGAGCCACAAAAGTTTATAGTAGATAGAATACAAATGTTTCTACTAGGAAGAATGGAAGTAGGTATAGCGAGAGATCATAGGGGTTGTACAACATCCGAAGTGTCACACTTGATGAATCCTTGAATTAAAGGACAGTAGAGATAATTCAAAACAATTTACTTTATATTAGGTAACTTTAATATTTGTATCCCAAATTGTTTCTCGCTGTATTATTTTAACGAATGGTGTGCAGCACTCTGGGCCCCATATGGGAGAAAAGCAGGTTATAAATTAAATAAGTGAATAAAATAAATTACATACCATCCAACTGTCCTGATTTGACAAGAATAGTCTTGATTAATTCTCTGCCATCCAACCTTTTCAGCTGCTTTTAAAATGTCCCAGTTTCTTTCTCCTCTTCCCCCTTCCCTCCTTTGTCCTCAGCTTACTCTGCTGCAAACTGAATTCAGAGTGAAAAAGTAGTTTGTGCTCAATTAACTGAGCAGTGGGGGGAAGACAGGAAAGGGCAGAATGTTGTCCTCTGTAGCAGGCTCACAGAAAAGCAAACTGCTGCAGCCATTCCTAGCTTGTATGTTCTTCCACATTATTAACTTTTGCCATCTTGACCACATTCTGATGTTTCTTGGACACATGTTCCAGTTTTCCTCTATGAGTATGTAACTACAAAAGCCCAGATCTCCATAATGTAGCTCTCTATAGTAAACACTCTATTAAAACAATAATTATTTATTTTATTTATTATATGTATATGCTTCCTTCGTCCCAGAGTGGGTAGCATGGATTTCACTCTAAAATTCTAAAATGGCTAACAACTCAAAAATATTCAAAATGTAACAGACAAAACATTTCTGCCCCATTAATTTGACAGAGGGCTCTTGAGAAACTTGTTAGGATCTGGCAAGGTTTTAGAAGGCACCCTAATACTCCTGGTTTTAGTCAAGAACACTGATTAGGGCCATTTACTGTCTTCCAACACCAATCAATATAGGCCATTTCCGCACGGGGGAATTAAAACCGTGCAATGCGTCCTCTATGGAGGACGTCTGCACCTTGGAGCGGACTGGGTTCGGACTATTTACCGGAGATCAGCACCTCAGTCTGCTCCGAAATGACCCCAAGTGGTCCTCCAGTGTGTTTTTGAAAGACCGGAAAAATCAGATCATTCAAAATGCCGGAACGCGCCATTGCATGTCTGCTCCCTTGTGCAGATTCACAGGTTAGCACCAATGCGAGCCTGCGATCTGGGGGGGCGGGCTTTAGGCGTGACGAGCTTCAGCTGTTGGTCGGGACCCATGACCAACCAGAAGCCACCATTTTGGAAGCCAGAGCAGTGCGGATCTAGACCACGCACTGCTCCGATTCACCCTGGACCGGACCGAGGAGCCAGAAGATCCGGTGAGTAACGGCACGGAGCAATTCCCTGGCCATAAAATGTGTCATGGCCAGGCTGACTGAGGCGTAATGAGCAGCAGCGTTTGGCAGAGTTACTTTTGTGGACTAAAGCTCTTAGAATTCCGCACACAGGATTGTACTGTGTGGTAGAATTGCTTCAGCCATTGCTCCTATGGACAAAGCAGAGAGATGTTGTAAACAGCAATATAAAAGGCACCTATGACAAAGAAGATTTTTTGAAGGAATTTCAGAAACAATGGGGAAAGGTTATAAGGTTTATAAGTGAAGTGTGCGTGGGGGGGTGAGTAGACATGCAATAACAGGATTTGAACAATAGGATCAAAACTGTCATTGTAGAACACTATTTTAGGGTTGTTGTTTTTTTTAAATTAGACTACATTTAATACAATTGGGTAATTAGTTATGCTTAGGGATGGGGCGAATCCAGAATTTTCTGAATATGAATCCAGATCCAAATCCATGGAAGGTTCTGGGAATCCATGAATCTCGAATCTTTTGAATCCTTTTTTAAAAAAGAGTTTAAAAAGCAAGGGAAAGAAGGATAATCTTGGGCAAGACACACTCTCCCAGCCTTAACAAAAGCCTAGACAAAGGCAAATCTCCCTCTGAAGTAAATCTGGCCAAGACAATTGTCCTAGTTTTGCCTCAGGATCTCCCCAGATTGAAAATGACATGAAGGCCCTTTCTGCACAGGCAGGAAAATGTGGATTAACCCCACATTTTCCTGCCTGTGTAAACAGGGCCACATACTAGACTACAGAGCTAGTCCAGGTCAAAACTGGTATTTCTTTGCATAGCTCTTTCTGGCATCCTGGGGTTTGTAGTTTGATGATGCACCAGCCCGCTTTGGCAGAGAAGGTTGTGACACCTTGTAAAACTAGAAACCCCAGAATTGTGTCTGAAAGACCTTTGCAAGTGAGCTATGCAAAGGAATGTTTCACGTGCCTTTGAAATCTCAAGCCTGTAGCTTCCAGTCAAGTGCTGAACTTAAATATTAAATGTTCAATTTAAATATCTTAGAATACAACCACAGATGTAATTTGTGAAATTGTTAGCAAAGGCCATTATTACTCCAAGGGAAAAATTCACCTACTTGCCATCTCCCCTTGTGTGTCTAGTCTCCCAGGTTTTCAGGTGTCCCGGTCTCCAACAAACTGTTTGGGTGGTGGATTCGAAAGATTCGGTTTGCCTATTTGGGCACAGGGATTCGGATTCCCGAATCTCAAATCCCTGCCAAGGATTCGAGGATTCGGTTGGCCCATCCCTAGTTATGCTATAAATAGAAAAGTAGAATAAATATGCATTTAAGAGATTGGTAATTACTAAGATCATTTAGATATAAGCATTTAGGAAGAAGTTTGAAGAAGTATAACAAGCTTTCATTAATAACTGTTTCTTAAGGAGTGGGAAGTCAGATGTCAAAGGCCTTTATTTGCTTGTTTGTTATGTGTTGTTTGTTTCTTTAGTATAGTTAGTAGTTATTAGTCTGTTTGCTTACATAGTAGTTTTTCTTCTTTTTTATAATTAGTGTTTGTATTTCTCCCTTTGTTATTTTATGATAGTTAGAAATGGATTGGATAAAAATGTTATTTTTTTTAAAAAAGTAGCTATGAGGTAGACCAGTCTCTTGAGTTAAAGCGGGGGTAGGAAGAAAAAAGTGGAGCCTGTTTATAAGAGAAGGTGTTTGGTGTTCTTCCACAGACAAGAGGACAGTACCTGCTCTGATAGAACCTTGTCTCATCCATTTCATCACAGAGAATGAATTCTTCTTTCATATGCAAATTCATGCTGATACATTTTAAATTACTGAGGCTGCAATTTTATATGCTTGTGCTGTAAGTCAGGAAAATGCCAAAGCTCAGGAGCAGGTCACCTGTTTTACACACGGAGGCTAAGATCCTCTATGGCACCGCTTAGCACAGTGGCTTGGCACTCAGAACTCTACTGCAGCTGGACATTCAACACCCCCCACAGGCAACCTGCAGCCCCCTTTCTGACCAGTCTGTGCCTGGTGTGGGAGAGGAAAATCAGAGAAGCATCTGGCTATGATTCCTTAGCCAGACATGAAATTATTACCTCATCTGCTGAGGGCCACCAAGGTCCGCTCAACAGATGTCAACGTTTCATTTCTGGTCATGGGGATCCAACCAGATGCTTCTCTGATCCTCCAGCAGGCACAGAATGGTTGTTGGTGGAGGAGGAGGCTGTGCAGCTCCATGGTAAATCTGGACGGGGTGGTTATTACTGCAGGAGGAAGAGAATACCCACCTCTGCTACAACCTCCTCAAAGATCTACAGGGGCATAAGATGGATTTACACCTAGGTGATGTAGTGGTTTGAGCATTGGACCACATTAGGCCGTGTGTTCTTCCTCATTAATAGCATTTGCCATCTCGATCACACACTGAGGTTGCTTGGCAACAGATATCCTGCTTTTTCATCTATGAAATGGGACGGTTTGACAGCCAGTGTGTTGTAGTGTTTTGAGTATTGGGCTATTGATGCTGGAGACCAGGCTTCAGTTCCCCAGTCAGTCATGTAAACCCACTTGTGACCTTGGGTGCATCACATACTCTCAGCCCCCAAAATCCCCATGATAGGTTCACCTTAGGGGCATCATAAGTCACAAAAAACTTGAAGGCATACAACAACAACGACACAACCCCTAATTATTTGACAAGTACATAACCTTAATTATTTGACAATTAATTAAAGACTTGTGGAAATAATAAGATCTGCTGTCTCTTCATCATCTTTCCCTGCAAGTTTGTGTTTCTGCTTCTCAGCTTGCTCCTTTCAAAGCTGGCCCCAAAGATCCCTGAGTTTGAGCAGAAGCCTACTGAGAGAGGGGACGGTTTGCCCCCTGCCCCCCTGAAAACTTGCTTTGGAGTGTACCTTAACCTCCCAGGATCCTGCATCAGGCCTCAAAATCACATGAAAACTGATGGACATCTTCACCAGCTCCCATCTCTTAAGACAGAAGTAATATTGCTGCCTCCCACTCATAAAGAAGGATCTTGTATCCAACTCACAAAATATAAGAAGAGAAAGAAAGTAAACAGTGTTTTTGATACTTGCCTGGCCTCTACCCTAAGCACATGAGCTGTCTTCAAGAGGGCCTGTTTATTCAAAATATACTCAGGTTGTACAAGTCTCCTTTTTCCTTTAGTTTTTGTTTGTTATGTACCTTTATGTTGACTCACCCCCCCCCCCCATCCTAGGGTTTTCTTAGCAAGATTTCCTCAGAGGAGGTTTGCCATTGCCTTCCTCTAAGGCTGAGAGTGTGTGACCTGCTGAGGCTGAGGAGGAATCCCAACCCTGCCTTCTCAGTGTCCTGGGAGGCCAGCACTCAAATCATTATATCACACTGGCTCAGAATAGCAACGGTGCAGTGAATCTGTGTTTTTTTTTTCAGCCCACATCACTTGCCTGCAAATGGTGGAAGGCAGCACACTGTTGGGCCAAGAAGTTTCATCCTTGCTGCAAACGTCCAGGTGCAAAGTCCCTTCTCCACCCCATAGGCATGAGCACCACGCCTTCACTTGCCTAGGAGAAATGATAGGCAGCAACTTGGGGATATAACTGGGACAAAGGATGTCCCTATCACCTTGCCATGGGGACCTCCGTCATTAAGAACCAAGCCTGTTCGTGGATCTGTTCTGGGTACAGTATATCTTGGTGACATTCAAGTTTGACAGAACACAGGGAGAACAAGATGGAAGGCTGGAAGCTGAATTCTACACACAAACACACATTTGTGGGGGATGGAAGCTGTCAGATTTCACAGTACTATTTGTGTAAGGCTCCTGGTACTAAGGCCATTGGGTCAAGACCTACTGCTATACACTTTGACCAGTTTGCATTTTGCTCTCCCATTTGGCTTCCTTTAAGTGTGCTGGCTATGGTCACTTCCAAAATCAACCTCAAGGAGAGCAAATACCACAGCCACTGTGGCTTTTTGTTTCAACCTGCTGCTTTGCAACAGAGAAGATTAAATAAACCTCCATCTTGCTGCTGTTTCAGATTTATTTTTCCCACAGAAATCAAAGCTCAGCGAGTCAAAAGCAGAGTTATCTCTGGATGTATTGCTGCCTCGGGCAGAAACACTCCTCCTTCTGGACAGCAAAATGGAAATATTGACTCCTGAAAAGATCAGGAACTATATATAAACTGTCGTTAACTAGCCATAGGCTGCTGTGAACAACACTATTGGGTGCTTGCCCTCTGTTAAAAGAGTAACGAGTAACATGAAAACAGTAAACAGTCTGCATGATATTACTCTCTTGGGCATAAACTGAAAATTCCCACAATTTTCTGTGTGAGAAAGTTGTTATATAATGGAGGTTGTTTTTTTACTGCAGGGGGAGAAAAATGTCTAGCCAAGATCAAAACCACCATGCTTTTATTGGTTTAAATCACAAAATCATCAACACAACTGGAACAGGGATACAATTCTGGAACATATATTAAAGAGAAGAAACAGGTATGCGTGTTAACAAAGTTGGTCATTATGCTACCAGCCTGCACTCTATCATCATCATCATCTTACTTGAATCATCCACAACTACGGGATAAAAAAAAAAGTCCACAAGTTGTGTATATGTGTCTGTGTGTGTATATAAAAAAGTGGCACGTTTCAATGCAAGTTCTCGTGTTAATTAGTAATTGAAAGAATTAAATCAACAGTGCAGTAATAAGACTGGTGTGTGTGAAAGCAAAAGAAGGGGTTAAGGAAGCCATGAATATTCATCACAGATCTTGAACTTGGCGGTCAGCCAAAGACACTCTTTGGAGGCTCTTCTTTGGGCTTATCAAAGACCGTTTCCCCTCCTGTGCGGTCTCGGCTGAATATGGATGGCGCAGCAGAGCCAGCTTGCTCTGGAAAGAGAACAGGAATCAATTAATACCTCATCAAGAATGAGTCGCATACAGCGGCAGCTGCGGAACAGGGAAAAAGAACACAACACACCCGTCTCATTGAGCTGTAAGGCTTCCGAGGAGCCCTAGTGGCACAGTGGTTGAATGCCGGTGTGCAGCCACAAGGTTGTGAGTTCAATCCTGCCGGGCTCCAAGTTGACTCAGCCTTCCATCCTTTCACAGGTCGGTAAAATGAGTACCCAGCTTGTTGGGGGGCAATTAGCTAACACCCTGTAAACAGCTTAGAGAGCACGTAGCTGATAAGCGGCATAGAAATACACACGCTATTCTATTGCTGCTCCTCACATGTCCAGGGGTTTAGCAGGCACAGAACTGTTAGATGTTGGAGCTCATAGGCTGGTGGACTTTAAAAGCAGCACAATGCATGAGTATAAAATATGATACCTTTCTCTCCCTTTTGGAGGGTTCTTTCTCTGAAAAAATTATCCTATTATCTTTAACTACTGGTACTTAGGGTTTAAAAGGTAGGTGGCTCCTCGGCAGTGGTGTGTAATAACGTAGCAATTATCTATTTAGTGATGCAACGGCACTGTCCAAAGCTAATGATCACACTCCAAACCTAAAGGGAAAGAGCAGTCTTGCTTCAGCGAGGCAGGTAAGGAGTGCCTTAAGGCATAAGAAGAAGTGGTAAACCATATTCAGATAACTCAGATTTTTTACAGACAGGAGAGTAGGTAGGTTCCAGTAATGGCAGTCTAGTGCAGCATGAGAAAAGGGAGTCTTGCAGGATTTTGTTTTGCTTATAAAAAGCTACACAGACACAGTAAAGACTTTTGCTCAGACAACCATCAGCATTTAATTAAAATAAGACAAAAAAACTATTCCTGTTCAGAACAGAAGAGAGGAAAAGGCAGGGATAAGCTGCCGCCACCAAAGAAAGAGAAAATCTGTGAAAAGGATCTGTACTGTGGTTTCCTTGTTCTCTTTGGCAAAGAACTATGGTTACTGTTTTCAGAGTTAGTATCTGACAGCAGCTCCCACCTTGTGAACATGGCTGAAATCTACCTGTCCGTCTATAAATGCCTGTATTGGCTGGTTGACCCAGAGACCTGTGTAAGCACAGTGAGGCCTTGGTAGAGGTGGTGCCTCGTTGGCATACTAACTTGTCACCAAGCACTTTTGATATTTTACTTCAGTATGTCTACCCCTGGTATGTCTCATGCCATTGTAATCTCACGTTACAACTGAGCAGCCAAGCAGAACTGACATACTCCATGAGATAAGGCCCTGCTGTTCATTTTAGATGTCAGCTCAAGCAGCTCTCACTCCACAGGATACATTCAGTCCTTTGTATGTGGACAGGCGCAGAGTTTTGCCTGGACATGTGTTAAAACACCAGTGAGGATAATGTAATCGTCTAAATGTTTTGCGGGATTGCAGCTCACATCAGTCCTACGGAGGCATGCTGAGAGCTGTAGTTGAACATCTGCTGTAGGGCTACATATGCCCTGCTTCTGGTTCAGAAAAAAAGAATCTGTGGAAACATGTGCCTCTCATATCTGGATGATGGATAACCTGCTACTTTGAAGGGCTTACTGCCCCAGGCAGAGATTCTCACAACATTCAATTCTCCTAGCAAAGTAGTGATACACACTCACCACACTCCCTCATGACTTGGTAGGTTTTGGATTTGATAGGTTGGTTGCTAGAGAGTTTTCCTCTAGCTCCTTTAAGATCTTCCTCTTTCACTGGAGGACGCTTCTTCTTCACAGGAGCTGGCTATAAATAAATAGATCAAGTGATTGATCAATTTTTTTTTTTTTAAAAAAGGAGAGACAAGTTTGTGTTATAACAAACAGTGAAGTCAGCTCCCAGTCACAATGGAGATAACTGGGCAGTCGGCAAATATTAAGCTATTCCTTCTAACTATTTGACCTTACAGCTCCAGATAGCCAAATGCAGTACAATTAATGACCCTTTTTTCAGTCATTTTCTGTCACCATTTTGAGAAGGACTTCAGAGGGCAAGAGATTTTTGAGGTAATACAAACTTCTGTGCTTCTGTGCTTGTGGGGGCCGGGATTGAAGGCATTTTTGCATGTTTTCCCATTTCTGTGGAGATTTCTCTTTCAATTGACGGCAAAAATTACATGAAAATCATAGTTTTTTTTAAAAAAAAAATGGGGGTACTGGAGGACTGGTGAATGGCTTTGGGGACCACAAAAGTAGAGTCCAGGGGCTTCCAGTAGCCTGTGGGCTTCATTACACCCACTCCTGATATACACAGAGATACAATACGGAGATTTTCTGCTTATGCTGAAGAACTTGCCAAAGTAACATAAAATACTAGGTTGAATCCAGAGTCAACTAGTAGATTCACTGGAATGAGTCGAACTTGAATTTTAGCAATGAATTCCTTAAGTGTCATCATTTTCAGTGCCTCTAATCCAAGGATGGTCCTTTTCTGAGTAACATTCACACCACTACAGTAATCTGTCTCCTACCTGCTTAACTCGAACTAGCATGTCAGCCTGTCAAATAACTGTCCCTCCTCTCTTTGAACGTATATTCAAAGAGAGGATATTCTACTTTTATTTTTAACTCTATTTTAACTCTTTTAACTCTTTTTAACATATATTCTACTTTTTTTTTAACTCTTACCCCACCTTTTCTTTCTCCTTCTCCCCACCCCCCAGTGAGATTTAAATGTAAGATGCTTGGAGCCAGGATTTTTATGTTACTGTACAGGACTTTAGAAATTAGTGGTACTGTTTGAAGTAAGGAGGAGGAGGATAAGAAAGCATAGGGATAGCTCTTACTCTGTCCCATTCTAGGTGTCTGTAGCTTAGACCAGTGCGGTCTTAGCTGTCAACTGGTACAAAAAGAAATCTGCTTCATTGTAGCTTGTCTCAAAGCAACTCTGTCTAGCTCAATTTTAATTTTAAAAAATAGGAGTGGGGCTATTGAGACATATCTCCACTTATGTGGTTCTTTATAAAATGTGTTCTTATAGCTGGAAATGAATAATGTATTCAGTGTTCTCCCTACTCCAAGAACATCTCTGAAATCTGTGCAGTTTCTGAAGATGTCCTCATGGTGTGGAGAAAGACTCCCCACTCAGATTCACTATTTCTCACCCCACCTCCCGGCAGGTGGCCAGGGCAGGGGGGGGACAGCTGAGGATCATCCAGCTATGTTCTGATAGCTGAGTGCAGGATGATGACCTCATCCCCCAAAACGGTCTGCTGGGAAATCCACCAGGAAGCCAGGAAGATGACTGCAGGTTCATTGTCATGTGCCAGCTGCCAGAACACAGACAGATGATTCCCAGCCATCCCTCACCTGGCCACTACATGGCAGTGTGAGGTGAGGGAGACAGGCACAAAAATGGTGAGTCTGTAAGTGGGTGGGAATAATACTTCAGGACTATTCAAATCTTCAGGAGTGGGACACAAAGGGGCTCCTAAGTGGGGATGGGCTTTTGGAACCAGAATTTACATCACTGGGATTTTGTGACACGAGAATCCCCTTTTTCATTTATTTTCCCTGAGTCTTCAAATATTCTTTACATCCCTTCACAACTGTGTGAGCGCTTTTCTGGAAGCACCGCATTACAACTTTTGTTTAATTTGCATGCTATTGGTCTTCTCTACTTTGAGACTCATCATCTTCAATATAAAAATGTTTGATTGTTGTCCAAAGTAATCCTGTTTTGGCTAAGGTATTAATATGGCTGGTGCACTTGTCTCAAGAGAGACATGGTTTGCTATATACACAAAACTAGAGGCCACTTTACAGTAAATGGCTTGGAGACTAATTTTGAACAGCTTTAGGTTATGTAGAGCACAGAAATGTATCTATATATTTAAAGAATGCATGGGAATATTTTGCTTCCAGTTTATTGTAGGAACAAAAAACCCACTTCAGATCCCTAGAGAACCAAGAAATATAGCCTGCCAAAGAACTTGAAAATGAAAAGTGAAGAGCAGAGCTTTTCCGTAATTGGCTAGCAGCCACTAGAAAGCAGCCACTAATTGGCTAGAAAGCCACAAATATAACATTCGGTGGTATATTTTCTAGGCACAGAACAAGGCAGTCTTCCTGTGAGATCAAATGCTGGATGAGGAACAATTTGGCTTTCTTCATTTTAGAGAATTTTTATGCCACTTTTGAATTAAAGAATCTCAAAGAAGTTTATAATAGAATTAGGGACAGGATTATACTTTATATTGCCGTACATGGTTGTAAAAGCACTTCATAGGGAAAATGTTATCATATGACACACTCATATTAGAGAAAAAAATTCACTACATGGATGAAACCGATTATCTAAATCCATTTCAATCTGGTTTCAGGCCTGGTTACGGGGCACAGACAGCTTTGGTCACTTTGGTGAGTGACCTATGCAGGGAACTAGACAGGGGAGTGTGTCCCTGTTGGTTCTGATGGACCTCTCAGTAGCTTTCAATACCATTGACCATGGTATCCTTCTGGGCCGGCTCTCTGGGATGGGACTTGGGGGCACTGTTATGCAGTGGTTCTGGCCATTCCTGGAGGGACCGATTTAGAAGGTGGTACTGGGAGACTCCTATTCGACTCCCTGGACATTGGCCAGTGGCGTCCCTTAGGGTTCTGTTCTGTTCTCCATGCTGTTTAACATCTACATGAAGCCACTGGGAGACATTATCCAGAGTTTTGGGGTTCATGTCACCAATACGCTGATGACACCCAACTATATCTCTCCTGGCTTCCAGACCCTTCACTATTTTAGTTGCCCTCCTCTGGACACGTAACAAGGAAATGATAGGGTCACTGCATTGAGAAGATAACCAATTAATAACGGGGGGAAGTGAGAAGGCAGAACTACTCAATACCTTATTTGCCTCAGTTTTCTCCCAAAAGGATAGAAGTACCCAACCTGGGGCGTGGGGAGCAGGTGAGGAAGCGAGGGAAGTGCAGCACAGAATAAATAAAGAAGCAGTACAGGAATATCTGGCTAAACTGGATGAATTCAAGTCTCCAGGGCCAGATGAATTACATCCAAGTATATTAAAAGAACTGGCAGAAGTCATTTCTGAACCACTTTCAATAATCTTTCAGAACTCTTGGAGGACAGGAGAAGTCCCAGCAGACTGGAGGAGAGTGAATGTCGTCCCCATCTTCAAGAAGGGGAAAAAAGAGGACCCAAATAATTATCGTCCGGTCAACCTGACATCAATATCAGGAAAGATCCTAGAGCAGATCATTAAACAGTCAGTTTGTAATTACTTAGAAAGCAATGCCATAATCACTAAAAGCCGGCATAGATTTCTCAAAAATAAGTCATGCCAGACTAATCTTATCTCTTTTTATGATAGGGTTACAAGCTTGATAGATGAAGGGAATGCTGTAGATGTAGCATATCTTGACCTCAGTAAGGCCTTTGACAAAGTTCTCCATGACATTCTTGCAAAGAAACTAGTAAAATGCAGGCTGGACAGGGCTACTGTTAGGTGGATTTGTAATTGTTTGACCGACTGAACCCAAAGAGTAATCATGAATGGCTGCTTTTCATCCTGGAGAGAAGTGACTAGTGGGGTGCCACAGGGTTCTGTCCTGTCCTCATCATCTCCATCAATGACTTGGATGAAGGAGTGGAGGGCATGCTCATCAAATTTGCAGATGATACTGAATTGGGAGGGGCTGCTAATACACCAGAGGACAGGATCAAAATTCAAAATGACCTGGACAGATTGGAGAGCTGGGACAAAGCTAACAGAATGAATTTCAACAGAGAGAAATGTAAGGTCCTGCACTTAGGCAGAAAAAATGGAATCCACAAATATAGGATGGGGGACGCGTGGCTGGATAGCAATACATGTGAAACGGATCTGGAATCTTGGTAGATCACAAGCTGAACATGAGTCAGCAGTGTGATGCGGCAGCCAAGAAAGCCAACGTGATTCTTAGTTGCATCAATAGGGGTATGGTATCTAGATCGAGAGAGGTAACGGTACCACTCTATTCTGCATTGGTTAGGCCTCATTTGGAATACTGTGTCCAGTTCTGGACACCTCAATTCAAGTAGGATATCGACAAGCTGGAATGTATCCAGAGGAGGGTGACCAAAATGGTGAAGGGTCTGGAAGCCATGCCCTATGAAGAACGGCTTAGGGAGCCGGGTATGTTCAGTCTGCAGAAGAGAAGGTTAAGAGGGGACATGATAGCCATGTTTAAATATTTGAAGGGATGTCATGTTGAGGAGGGAGTGGGCTTGTTCTCTGCTGCTCCAGAGACTAGGACAAGGAGCAATGGATTCAAGCTGCAGGAAAGGAGCTTCCACTTGAACCTCAGGAAGAACTTCCTGACAGTCAGAGCTGTTCGGCAGTAGAATATGCTGCCTCGGAGTGTGGTGGAGTCTCCTTCTTTAGAGGTTTTTAAGCAAAGGCTGGATGACTATCTGTTGGGAATGCTTTGATGTGTGTTCCTGCATAGCAGGGGGTTGGACCCAATGGCCCCTGGGGTCTCTTCCAACTCTATGATTCTATGATTCTATGATTCCTTTCCATCTGATTCCAAGGAAGCGATCTTAGTGCTGAACCAATGCCTGTCATTGGTAATGGACTTGACGACAGCAAACAAATTGAAGCTTAATCCAGACAAGACAGAACTGCTCCTGGTCAGTTGGAAGAGCAGATCAGGGAACAGGAACTTTGCCTGTGCTGGATGGGGCTACACTCCCCCTGAAATCTCAGGCTTGCAGTCTTGGTGTTCTTCTGGATTCAGCGTGGGGCCTGGATGCCCATGTCTCAGCAGTGGTCAGGAGTGTATTTGCACTGTTAAGTTTGTGCACCAGCTGCACCTGTTCCTTGAGATGTCAGATCAGGCTTCGAGTGACACATATCTTGATTATATCCCAGCTGGATTATTGTTAACATGCTTTACCTGGAGCTGCCTTTGGAAACTGTTCAGAAACTTCAGTAGGTTCAAAACACAGCAGCCAGAATGCTGAACAGGGCCAGTTACAGGGAACACATAGCTCCCTTATTAAAACAGCTCCACTGGCTACCTGTTTGTTTCTGGGCACAATTCAAAAGTGCTGGTTATGACCCATAAAGCCCTATATGGCTTAGGCATGGACTATTTGAAAGACCGTATCTCTCTGTACAGATCTACTAAGCCCTAAGGTCAACTGAGGAAGCCCTTCTCTTGGTCCACCATCCCAGATTCACCTGGTGAGGATACAGAAGACAGCCTTCTCAGTGGCTGCTCCCACCCTATGGAACGCTCTTCCACAGGAGGTTAGGCTGCCCCCCCCCGCTCTCCTTCCACTGACAGACCAAAATATTTCTTTTTAAGCAGATGTTTATATGAACAGGGGAGCTTTATTAAACTACTTTAAAATTGAATATTGTTTTATGTTTTACAAGTTTTAGGTTTTTAACTGTCTTAAATGTTTTTAATGTGTTTATTTATTGTTGGAAGCTGCCTTGGGTGCCTCTCCAGCAGAAAGGCAGCATTCATATGGCTAAAAGACTGGATTGACTTACAAGATACAAGAATGCTTGCACTGGAGGGAGCAGACCTGAGGATGGGATGGCATGCCTATATGTTTTATGATAAAGCAAAAATTGACAAAGATTTTTCGCATCACTATTTCAGAAAATCGCTTCTGAAGATATGGGATAAATATAAGAGTAAAAACATAAGGCAGCTACCCACGTGGGTATCCCCTCAAGAACCTTTCTTTGGAAGATGGAAGGCAACAGAGAAATGGCTGAGATATGAGGATATATTAGAGAAAACAATGACAAATGCATATAAAATCAAATCAAGAGAAAAATTGGAACAGGAAGGACTGCCATTAAGTTGGTTTCCATACAGGCAGCTAAATGAGAGATTCCAGATGGACTTGAAAACCTATGGAATAGAATCCAAAGAAAGGACAGGAGTGATTAAATGGATCTTTGACAGTCCACCGCATCTGTTAGCCCATATATATCAAGAAATATTAACACAGGAGAGACAGGAGGAGACTGTGAAATCTGCAATGATTTTGTGGGCGCAGAATATTGGGCATTCAATTCAATTAGATGAATGGGAACAGAGCCGGGAAAAGGACACAAAAATTTACAATGGCTCAGAATCTTAAAGAGAACTATTTTAAAATGTTTCATAGATGGTACATGACACCAAAATATTTCTTTTTAAGCAGATGTTTATATGAACAGGGGAGCTTTATTAAACTGCTTTAAAATTGAATATTGTTTTATGTTTTACAAGTTTTAGGTTTTTAACTGTCTTAGAAGTTTTTAATGTGTTTATTTATTGTTGGAAGCTGCCTTGGGTCCCTCTCCAGCAGAAAGGCGGCATAGAAATATAATACAGACAAACAGACAGACATGTGAGGTACGTTTTCCAACCATCAGCTGACATCTGGGTATTTGTGTTGGCAGAACTAATCTCCCTGGTTAGATGGCAAACCAGAATGGTCAACTGTGCCATGAAGATGGTTTAAAATAGCTTCTATACGCTAGGACAACCTGCAGATATAGTCCGCTCCTGATTCTCCTCCCCTAAGACACTAGGCTAAGCAGCCAGTAGTTAGAATGGATCGTAATTGGAAAGAGCCCTCCTGGCATCAAGACCAAAATATGACTTCTGCCAGACAGCGGCATTATTTCCAATGTTATTGAAGTGACAAGTTTAGTCACAGGCGCTGTCTTTGCCAAGAAAACATTCCTATGCTTGCAGGCACAACCATCTATCCTACAATTTATCTGCAACTGTGACAGGAAAAGAGAGTGCTTGTTTATAAGAGCTCCAGTATCGCTTTCAGCTACGACTTACTTTGAACAGAAAAGAAGCAGAACCAAATTCCTCTACACAGCCTCTTCAAACAGCTTCTGAAAACTGCTGTGGCCCAAGATCTCTTCCCATTTCTAGCTGCAGTATAGCTGTTCCCATTAGGAAACTGCAATTTTCTTACATACCCTCTTATGAAGAACACTGTCTTTGTTCAAGCAAGGCATAGTTCCATTGTAAGCCTATGTTAGGATAATACCAACACACATGGGGGGGGGGGTAGAGCGCGAGGAAGGAGACAGGAGAAAACCTGAGCCATTGAAGTTGTTTGGTCAGATCATTATTCTGAATATGGTTGGAGTTTTCCCTCAACAGGGAACCTAATTCTGTCGTTCAAAGTTAGTAGTCTCTTATGTTCCTAATCATTCTTGCTTCTTTGTATCTAGGATATACATCTGGGAAATGGCATGTGCCCACGAAACTGGAAGTAACATTTTTAGTAGCATTTCTAACATTCCACAAACAAAACAGAACTATTCTTACATGCACACAATCCTAAATCAAAGCATGCAGTTAGTAAACATGGGTTATAACCTTGACTGTGTTGGCTCCCTGTACACTCAAACTGGACAAAAAAGCAAAAGGTATGCTACATTTGTGTCAGTCCCCAAAATAGACTCTCGTTTAGAATCACTGCCAAGAGATGTCTTTCACAGAATGGATTAATTGCTAAATATAAGGTAAAAAAGTTGCACAGGATAAAATATAAGGAAAGAATGGCATTCAATAGCTACAAATATATTCCACATTTAATTCACAACCAAAGGCTACGCAGTCGCCAGTGTTACAGACAAATACAAAGCGATGGGTTATAACTGAAGTACATGGAGGAGGGAAAAACGTTCATACCTGTGACATGGCTGCAACACTTACACAAGCACAGAGCTGGTAGTCTCCTTCGTTAACATCCAAATTCCACAGTAGCCTGCTTAGTCTAACTTATATAGACTCCTGAGTGAGGTCATTCCTACTGGGTCATCTTCCCAATCTAGTTCCTGCAGTGTTTTGGGTTGACACAGCCTTGATGCTGAGAGGTTTATTCTTAGCAGTGACTGAAGTTTGTAGCATTTACTGAAGAGTATGACTGGAGTGAGAAGAACTGCACAAGTGACAAGAGGAGACAGCTGCGCCAGCAGAACTTGTTCTCCCTGCTTAAAAAAGTCTTTCTTCTAAGGGAACCCTCCGAGAATCTATTTATAGCTTTAAAGAGCAACGCTTTGTGTTCCTGATGCTCCTCGTAGGCTGCAGTACTAAGCATCTGAATGTAAAACTCACCGAAAAACAGGGCAGAAACAAACGCAGCAGGAGCAGGAGTTCTAAACCCTGTTTTCCTCATAATGCCAACATGGGGGAGCTTGTAAAGTCAAGGGGAAGATATGGCCCAGTCTATGAAGACAATACATATTCGGGGAGAGATACAATATGCATTGACAGTATGGTGAGTATTCAGTGTGCAATACAATATGATGCAAAGCGTGGGAAAAAAATATTAATTTCATCTATGTTCATTAGTTTTTTGGGCTTTTTTTTTTTTGCAAAGTATCCCTCCCTCATCATTTTGTAAACTGAACAACTGTCCCCAACAGTTGGACTCTGTAACAAGAGAGACACAGCTGAGATAAATACAGGCGAGGAAGGGACTTGGATGAGGGAAAACAAGCTGGAGCAACTTCAGTGAGACAGATATATTGTTTGCTGCATGTATTTCCAATGAGGAGGAAAAATGGGAAGTGTCTAAAGAAACCAGGATGGATTTCTAAAGAACTTTGAAATAAGCTAAGATTTAAAAGGGGCATGTACAAGAAATAGAAAATGGGGAAGTCAGCAAAGAAGAATTCAAAAGAATAGCCAGCACATGTAGAGAGAAAGTCAGGAAAGCTAAAGTGCAGAACAAGCTCAGGCTTGCTAGAGAGGTTAAATATGTAGAACTCAAGATTACGTAAACAATAGATTTGCACTATTAAGTCTAATTGACCAGGAGTCAGAAGAACTCTTGACCAAAACCAAGGACATTATCAGAGAAAAGAAAAAAAAAGGAGAGAGAGAGAGAAACTTTGGCCCTTTTCACATGTGTGTGGGGGGAAACGGTGTAGAGTGACCTCTCACGGAGGTCGTCTACACTGTAGAGTGGACTGGTGTGGACTACTTTTCGTAGTTTCACACCAGAATCCACTCAGGAGCGGCCGGAACTAGCCGGGCTGCATGTTTTTTAAAAACCTCTTTTTTGAGGTTTTTAAAAAGCACAGAACGCGCAGCCCCGTGCTGCTCCGTCGCCTGGCTCTAAAGTGGATCTGCAGGCGCGCGCAAGCGCGTGCCTGCAGATCTGCCGGGGGCGGGCTTCCAGCTGGCAAGCTTCTCCGGTTGGTGGAGAGCCTCCACCAACTGAAAGCTGCCATCTGCGACGCCGGAGGAGTGTGGAGCAGCGAGCTCGCGCTGCTCCACGCAGCCACAGACTTACCCGGCTGGAGGTAAGTTCCGTTTTTGGGCTTTTTCGCTCGTTTCCCCCCCGACATGTGAAAAGGGCCTTTATTGGGTGATAGGTGAAACCCCCTAAACAGTTAAGGGCAGTTGAGAAGCAAAAGTAAAAGGTGACAGAAATAGGGTCAGAATCCTGAATGCAACTGTTCAAAGACTTGTGCATATGCACAAAGAGAACTATTATAATAATCAATGCAAAGAAATAGAAGACAACAGAAAAGCTAGAACAAGAGACTTCTTCCACAAGAACAGAGATATCAAAGGAAATTTAAACCAAGAGTGAGGATGCTATATGACCAATAGAGGAACCCATCATATGATCAAGAAAAAAATAAAAAAAGATGATGGAAGCAATATACTAAGAGCTCTTTACAAAAGTTGAATGGATGCTAGATTCTTCCAGGGATGAATCTTTTGTTGTTAAACCTACAATTTCAGAAAGGGAAGTGGAAGCTATTCTCAAAGTATTTGAGAGAAATAAATAATCAGGAATAGATGGCATATCAATAGAACTAATTCAAGTTGTAGAAACAGAATCCACCTAAATTCTGACCAAAATCAGCTAATAACTATGGAAAACAAAAAATGGTCCACAGATTGGAAGCAATCAATATACATTCCAATCACCAAGAAAGAGACAGGGGGATTGTAGTCACCAGCAGAGCATTGTATTAGTCTTCCCATGCAAGCAAAGTGATGCCTGAAATTTTACAAAATACGGCAAACATATGCTGGATAACGGGGAGCACCAAAATCAAAAATGTTAAACTTTGCATCAAGCCTTTGTGCAGATTATGAAAAACTATGGATCACTCTAAAAGAAATGGGTGTGCCACAACATTTGATCAACCTGAAACATGACCTACGCTTAGGATAACAGGGCACTGATATGACAGAATATGGAAAAACAGAATGATTTTCAATTGGCTAGGAGGTAAGACAAGGCTGACCACAGATATACATAACATTATAGTGGATGATGAAGATAACAAAATAGTTTTCTCAAGATTTCTCTATCTTGGCTGAATCATAAATCAAAATAAAGACCGTAGTCCA
Organism: Cyclura pinguis; assembly: GCA_030412105.1. Taxonomy (NCBI): domain Eukaryota; kingdom Metazoa; phylum Chordata; class Lepidosauria; order Squamata; family Iguanidae; genus Cyclura; species Cyclura pinguis. The sequence goes on along the minus strand of CM059600.1, from coordinate 91,531,047 downwards.
GAAATCAGAAGACTACTACAACTTGGAAGGGCAGCTAGACAAGATCCTAAAGTATAAAGATATATCATTCAATATCAATGTCAGTATTGTCTATGCTGTAGTATTTCTAATCTTTATGTATGGTTGTGAAAGTTGGACAATGAAGATAACTGAGAAGAAAAAAATCAAATCATTTGAAACGGAGTGCTAGAAAGAGAGTTCTACAGATACCACATGCTGCCAGAAACATAAATGGGTCCTAGAGCAAATGAAGCCTCAACTTTCCCTAGAAGCTAAATGACTAAACTGAGACTATTGTATTTTGAACACATGACAAATTAATGTGAGTCTAGAAAAACTGATAATGCTTTATACAAAGGAAAGCAGTGGGAAAAGAGGAAGACCATTACAGATGGAAGGAAGCCACAGCTCTGAAGCTGCAAGATCTCAACAGGGCTGCCAACAACAGCTTGTTCTTTAAGTCCCTCATTCATACATTTTCTATAAGTTGAAACTGACTTCACAGCAATTAACACAACAAATGCCTCTTGTGTTTAGGAATGTTGAGGTGGAGGGTGCAGTTGCACTCTTTCCCTTGCTGGCATCCTACCTACGGGCAGCTGATCGACCACTGGGAACAAAATATTGCACCCCTGCTGCAACAGCTCCACTGGCTACCGATCTGTTTCTGGGCACAATTCAAAGTGCTGGTGAAGACCTTTAAAGCCCGACACAGTTCAGCTCCAGGTTATTTGAAGGACCATATCCTCCCATATGAACCAGCCCGGGTGTTAAGGTCTATGGGAGAGGCCCTCCTCTCTGTCCCACCACCCTCACAGGTGCATTTGGTGGGAACACAGGAGAGGGCCTTCTCAGTGGCTGCTCCCAGACTCTGGAACTCCCTGCCCAAAGAGGTCACACTGGCACCCTCCCTGCCTACCTTCAGGAAACAGCTATAGACATTCCTATTCCAGCAGCCACTTAATATGTAATTTGTATATAGAATGGTGTTGGTTATTTTAATTGCTATTTAATTGCTTTGCATGCTATTTGAAATACGTATTTTAACATTGTTTTAATCAGTACTGCTGTTTAATCTGTGTTTTAACTTTTGTATATTACAGTTTTTAATAGAAATGATGATGATGATGATGATGATGATGATGATGATGATGATGATAGTAATAGTAATAATAATAATAGACTTGATAGGTCTTTGGTCTGATCCAATATGGCCCTTCTTGGGCAAGTTACTTCTCTTTATCACAGTATTTTTGATCATGTAAGTTCTATTATTTGGCATTTTATAAATCTAAGAGCAGAAAACCCAAAGTTGAGGCTGTATAGTCTGAGATTGTACATGAAAGAAAGTTTGTCCTGGTTGTATTCAAGGCTGACTTGGACTGCAGAACCCAGTTTCCATTATATTGTACATGCAAAGCAACTTGTGAAAATAGCCAGAGGTGAGCTTTTTGTTCCACGCCTGCCAGCCTTTCCATTCCTCCACTAAATTTGATTCACAAGCCCCCTCCCAAGAAAACACTGGCACTCTGCTGGTGACATATGCAAAGGTTACACTTACCAAAGGTTACACTTGCACTCAATGAAGAGCAGCCTGACACCAGGAACAGAGTTTTTTTCCCCCTCTTCTGCATTCATAAACAACCAGCCCAACCTTGGCGCACTGCCGCAGCCAATCAGAGATACAACTGCACCTGCCACCTTGGTTGTGCGCTAGAGGAAATGGGCAGAGGGAGCAGTCTTTGCTATTTCCCATAAGCATCCTGGGGGAGTTATATGCCACCACAGTGATGCAAGATATTAGTGTTACTACTGGGAATCTCTAGGACACAAAGATGTCAGCAAACACTATATGACTACTAGACACAGACTGTTAAGCCTTCTCTGAATTTCCAGAGTTTTGACTATTTTAACAAGGCCTGCTGCAAATAAAAAGTGTTCCAACATCCAGGTCTTTATCAAGGTTATTGCTGGGCAGGCAAGGTTTCCTCTGAGTGGACGGCAGAGGGAAGAGGCGATGTGGTCAGACAACCAGGTGCAAGGTCAGCAGGATTGTTTAGGCTACGACTTGTGTACTGGAGAAGGCCACATGCCAGAACACTGATTGGGTCACCCCACTTGTTTCAGGGTGACAAGGAAGCATAAAAAGGCCGGTGTTTGCATTTACCAGCTGCCAGTTAGAAACGCCTAGCTGGACATGTTACGCCGCTGACAGTTTACTAATTGTAAGGGGAGATGCTGCTCGTCTATCCTCTGTTATCTCTTGTTATACTTATTTGTCTAATTGCTGCTGGAATGTTTTGCCAAGTCTTTATCTTAACGTGATAAAGGTAAGATAAAGCAATAAGTTCTGCCTCTAAATCCTACTTAATGAACCTCTGGAATTCTTTCTGCTTCACTGGGACCCTCTGCTGCGGCGAAGCCTTGCTTCACAGATTGAGAGATTGTACTTACTGTGAAGATTCATTCTGGGATGGCAGGAGGAGGAATACGCTACATTTGGGGTTCTCCCCACGTGCCAACCGGAACTGGCAGGAATTCTCAATCTCTCAGTTACGACCGTTTGAATCCCTCCCTTCTCCAACAGTTTTCTTACATAGCTGAAATGAACCTCCTATTCTTCCTCTTCCTCTTCCTCTTCCTTCCCTTCCCTTCCCTTCCCTTCCCTTCCCTCTCCCTCTCCCGTTCCCCTTCCATTTTTTTTTTTGGGCGGGTGTGGATTCCTCCTCCTGCCATCCCAGAATGAATCCTCCCGGTAAGTACAATCTCTCATTCTCGGCATGGCATGGAGGAGAAATCCACTACCTTTGGGAAATACCCAAGCCACACCCTGGGCGGGAATGTCCTTAGGTTTTCAACACTGACTGCAGCACAGTCCTGCCAAAAGATGCCTGCGCTGACTTGAACTTATCAATTTTATAATGTCTTATAAAGGTTGAAGGTTCAGTCCAACAAGCTGCTGAACATATATCCTGCAATGATGCAGTCACCGCAGAAGCAGTGCTGGTCGCCACTCACCTTGTTGAATGTGGCCAAACATTTTTAGGCCTCAGCTTGCCTGCACAATCATAACACTGGAAAATGCATGCCTTGATCCATCTACCAATTACCGTACTCGAAACTCTTTGCCCTAAAGTCCTCGGATTATAAGACACAAAGAGAACCTCTGTACATCTTACCCGAGCAGTCCTCTTAATATACAGTCTGACTGCTCTCTTCACATCCAGAATATGCCACCTTTTTTCCTCAGAATGCTTTGGTTGAGGAAAAAAATTAGGTAAGTAAATGATGTCCGGTACCTTCTTACTCCAGGCATATTTTGGAAGAAAGGTCAGATCCAATGTTAGTGATAATCTATCCTCCTCAAATTTACATAAGGCTGGATTTATAGACAAAGTTGCCAGCTCTGAGACTCACCTAGCTGATGTTATAGCCACTAAAAAAGCTGTCTTAAAAGTCATCATCCTTAATGTAGCTTCCCTAATTGGCTCAAATGGCGGTTTTGTTAACACATTTAGAACCAGATTAAGATCCCAACTTGGAAATCTATGCTTTGTTGGAAAAGATGAAATTGTAGCTCCCCATAAGAATCTCTTAATATGTGGATGAGCTGATAAAGATTCTCCCTTATAATTTAACATCACCGACAATGCCAACACTTGCCTTTTTAAAGTATTTGGTCTCAAACCTTTCAGCAACTCATCCTGTAAAAACTGTAAAATATGCTTAACTTCAATGTCTGCCAATCTGAGCTGTCTCTCAACACTCCATTTTTCAAAAGCCTTCCACATCATGTTATAAATGTTTTGTGTTGATTTTTTTCTCGACAACAAAATAGCTTCAATCACTGCAGAAGAGTAATCATGCATCTCTAAGGCTTTCCTCTCAAGTCCTAAGCCATCAAATTCAACCACTGTGGATTTGAATGATTGACTGGTCCCTGAGACAGCAGATTGGTAACTTCCATGGTTTCCTCACTGACATTTGCTTCAGAAGAGAAAACCACAGTCTTCTTGGCCAATGCGGTATTATTAACACAACTTCCACTCACTCCTGCTTTATTTTCAAGAGCACCTTCTGCATGATCTGGAGTGCTGGAAAGGCATAATGTCGTCCCCTTGGCCAGGGAACCGACAAAGCATCTATTGCCTCCGCTTGACGACTGCCATTGATCGCAAAATACCTTTTCAGCCTGGCATTCTTTCTCGAGGCAAACAAGTCTATCTGAAAAGGGCCCCATTTCCTGCTCAGCTTTAGAAATACTGCATAATTCAGCATCCACTCCCCTGGATGTAAACTGTGTCTGCTCAAATAATCTGCCCTGACATTTAACTTTCCTTTCAAATAAATAGCTGTAATTGACTGCAGATTTTTCTCCGCCCAGCAAAAAAGCCTGTCCACTTCTGCTACCAGAAATTTTGAATGCAGACCCCCTAGATGAACAACATATGCTCTTGCTGTTATGTTGTCCATCCATACTTGGACATGGTGACCTTTCACTAAATGAACAAACTGGAGGAGTGCCAAACGAACCACTTTCAGCTCTAGGAAATTGATACTGCACCTCTTGTCCGATCCTATCCATACCCCCTGGGCCGACATACCTTGACACTGCGCTCCCCATCCTGTTAGGCTCGCATCCGTTGTAACCTTGACATATCTTTCTATCCTCAACTGAACACCTTTGTTTAAATTGGAGTCTTTTGCTCACCAACTCCACTCCTTTCTCAACTGGTGGGGTAAAGACACCAAATAATGTTTCTTTCTTTCCAATGTCACTCTGATGTGGGACCAACAGTCTCTGAAGACCCCTGGAATGGAACCTTCCCCAGGGCACTAACTGAACCGTTGAGACTAGAATTCCCACAACACAAGCTAACATCATTAAATCCGCTGACTTCATAACACCCATTGACTGAGCTCATTTGAGTGCTCAGATAGACATGGAGAGTTCCTCTGATAGACACACTAGACCCCTCTCGGTGTCTATCTGAGCACCCAAATGAGTCAGAAATTCCGTTGGTTTCAATTGACTCTTTTCGTAATTTATTAGAAACCCAAACCTCTCTAAACAGAGAACGGTCCGTCTCAAATCCTGAAGCAATTGTTCTTGAGAACTGGCCTTCACTAATATGCCGTTCAGATATGGATAAAGAAGCACCCCTTGTTGTCTTAGGAATGCCACCAGAGGAACTAAAACCTTCGTAAACACCCTCGGTGCCGAAGCCAACCTGAAAGGCAAGGCCCTGAACTGGAAATGCCTGTTCATGTACTGAAACCTCAGGTATTTCCTGTCCCTGACATCCATGGGCACATGAAGATACGCCTCCTTCAAATCAATAGAGGCCACTGTAAATTCTCCTTTATTGTTTGAAGCGTCTCCATCTTGAACCTCAAATACCTCACAAACTGGTTGAGATATCTAAGATTCAACACAGGATGATGCTTCCCATTGCTTTTGGGCACTGTGAAGAATGTGGAGTAAACGCCAGAAAAATTCTGTTCTTCTGGAACTTCCTCCACTGCACCAATCTCCAATAGATGAACTATTTCTTTCGAAACTATATTCCTCTTCTCTACACTTCTGGCTACTGGGGAAGACACATATCTGACCTTCGGCACCCTGTCGAACAAAATCTTGTACCCGAATGTTACAACCTTTAATACCCATTGATCTGTTGTTATCTGAGACCAACGAGTGCTAAAGTGCAGAAGTCTTCCCCCTATCCTCGAAATCCTTCTGTCAGAATTGAGTTCTCCTCCTCTTTGGAGCAGAACCCAATCCTCTACCTTGCCCCGACTCAGTCTACCAAACTGTCCTATCCTATTAAACTGTCCTCTTGCCCTATTCCACTGTTGTCTTCCAAACCTGAACTCTGATTGTCTTCCCAGCCCTCTACCTCCTCAAAAGGAGTAAAAAATCCCTCGAAAGGGCTTCCTATCCACTTTCTTTTTCTGCAAAGTTGGCATTACTTGCTTTTTCTATTTTCTATCAGCACTTTATCCAATGCCCGACCACCAAAAAGCAACTCACCTTTAAACAGCACACAAGCTAAATTATTTCTAGACTTCTGATTGGCCTCCCAATGCCTTAACCATAGAGACATCCTGGCAACCACTACAGCACCCATACTTCTTGCCACAAATGCCACTATATCATAACTTGCATCAGCCAAGTACTCTAAAACCTTACTAACTCTTTCCAACACTTTACCTACAGATCTAGACTTTACTTCCTCAGACTCCATAACTTCCTGCATCCACAAAATCACTGCCCTAGCAAAAACTGATGCTGCCACTGATGCTCCAATAGCGGTAGCTGAACCTTCATGGGCTTTCTTTAATGCTGACTCTGCCTGTCTCTCATCTACTTCTTTCAGCATTGTACCTCCTTCTTGGGGAACTAATGCCCCCGATATCAGTGCTGCTATGTGCCCATCCACCAACGGGATTTTAATGAACTCCAACTCTTTCTTTTGGAAAGAATATAGTTTATTTACATAAGTTAACTTCCTGCATGTGTTCAAAGGTGACTCCCACTCAGCTTGTATCAGATCTTTAAACATTTCTGGCATTGGAATATCATTTGTATGACTCTCTCTTTTCCTTATTACAGAAGCTACCCTACTCACCTTTTCCTGACCTTCCTTACCTTGTTCTACATTCTCTTCTATGTCCAAACCCAAACTTTCTTGCAAAACTTTAATACACTCCTAAAATCCTCTGTTTGAAACAATCTACTTGTATCTACACCTGCCTTCTCTTCCTCCCCTGCTGAATCTCCAATATCCTCCTTATCAACTTGCATCTCCTCCTCTTGACCTCCCATCCATTTCCATATCCAGAATGCTCACATCATTTGACTTCTTCAAACTCTTCTTACCACCAGTACCAAGTACATCCTGATCCTCCTCTAAGCTCACATCCAACTTTCTCTTCTGACTTCCATTTTGATTAACTTCCAATATTTCCTCTCTTTCTTAGATTCTCGGTGACCTTACTTCTCTCATTCGCAGTAGATTTCATCATATCAGAATCAAGTTGAAAATTCAACTTAGTGATTCAATTTAGTGATTGGAGTAATGCAAATATATTACTCTAATCACTAAATTGATTTTTCATTACTGATAGTATACTTCCTAGTTCCTTAGACATTGTTTGTTTAATCATAGATTGCAATTTATTAGCAGTAGCAGTACTACAGACTGTATTAGGCCCATGCTCATTATGAAATCTTGCCACGGGACTCATAAAACATTGTCTTACATCTCTAGCGATGAATTTATTCTCACCTCCTCCTGTCACATATTCACCGCTGTAAATATCTGAAGCAGCTTGCCTCATATACTGACCACTTTCCAAAGGCCAGCCTTCACCCCACTGGAAAGAATTGCTCCCATGCTAAAAGTGCCTTCACGGTCATTCCAAAATGGCTGCTGGGGAGGTAGGGGCGGAGGAGGGATAATCTCCTCTCTACGCAGCTGTGCAGACATCAAAGGAGAAGCCATGTATGCTCCAAAACCAATTTCTGATGCTTCTGCCCTCAATCCTACCAGACACTGTGTCAGCCCCTCTGGAACTTCTGTAGCCTCTGAGGAGCACTCCTTTTGAGCCCATCTCCTCAGAATGGGAAAAAAGAAGATGGCGGCCCAAATCGGCCGTTTGAAATCCAGGCGCTGGAGGTGCCTTTTTCAGTGCCTTAGAAAAGCCAGACCTCAATCCTGCCTCCTTCTTTTTACCTTTTGCATCCTTCTTGGTAAGTAACGCCACTTTTTTAACCTTACCGTCCATCTTATCAATTTTTTTACTGCCGTATACTGCTTGTACTTCCTCTAACTCACTCTCACTAGAGGAAACAAAGACTTTTCTGAGTACGTTGTTTTTGTCATCGTCAGGGACTCACGGATTGACGGCCATCTGGGATAATTTGCCTTTTCCTTTTTCTCCTTTCCCACACTCAGAACCTCCCTGATCCAAGGGTATCTGACACAAGGCAACTTTTGTGCTCTCCTTTATTCCTTCCTCAGAGCCTCGCGGAGTGGCCGGCATCTGGGAATTTATCTCTTTCTGCAATTCTGGCATTTTGTTTTTAAACTCAGCTCCTTTTTCCTTTGTTTTCTTTTCCATACTAAACCTACTATTTGGAGAAGGGCTAAATCTCGACCGGTTCACTCGGCAGGTAAAAGAAAACTGTTGGAGAAGGGAGGGATTCTAATGGTCGTAACTGAAAGATTGAGAATTCCTGCCGGTGCTGGTTGGCACGTGGAAATAAACCCAAACGCAGTGGATTTCTTGTCCATGCCATCCCAAGAATGAACTCTGTTCGTGCTCAGAGGAGCCAAATCTTGCCAACCCTGACAGTCATTACTTGAAGACAAGAAGTGATTAATGTACATTTTCAAAACTTTATTGTAAACCATTATTTAAGTACAACACACATCCCTTCTTTTTTAAATGAAATCACCATCCTTCAAACACAATCTAGAAAGCATCATGGTTCACATTTTTTTTTTTACCTCACAGGGCTAACTTCCTTCTTGATTTTGACCCTCAAAAGCATCTAAAACCTTGAATACAAAGGGATACATCCAGACTTGTGCTCAGTGAAGTTCTACTTACACTAGAGTAAAGGTCTGAGCTGGTGATTGATATTCAGCAATTCCTCCTTCATTCCAAAGACCTGTGCCCCCTAGGAGTCTGTTCTGGAAGGAGGAGGGATCTTCTGGAAGTGTGGGAGATGGTGCTGGAAGAATACGGAACTGGTGAAAATCGCTGTTCCATGTTCTTCCTCCACCAGGGAATCTCTGTTGAATTCCACTTTCCCTCCACAGGAATCCTCCTATTCATGGAGGAGCAAATCTGGGTCCAAACCAAAGAATATCCCTTTAAAAATACTATGGTTTTACTTGAAAACAATAGTAATTTCCAATAATTTAACTTCAAATTTTAGAAGTTGGATTTCTGTGTGTTCATAAGCAGTTGGATTTCTAAGCGTTCATCCTGGCTGCCACTATTTTTGTATGAAAGCTGCAGATTTGCAATTAGCTATGTACATGGGGCACGGATGTTCAGATTTCAAATAGGAAATTTTTGAAGTTGATCACCACTCTTTCCCTTTCCCCACTTCCCTTCCAGCAAAGCAAAGTAGGACAACAAAGCACATGCTTATGAGGGAATACCTACAGACCACTTTGCATTCTTTGAGTTTGGTTCACAATTCAACGAGTATGAGGTCTTTTCCCTGAAAAGAAGCTTTTAATGTTTTGTCAGCAATATTAATATACAATATATCATTTTACTGAAATCAGGGAGACAGTAATACACTGAAATAAAAAAAAATGAAGACTGCAGGATAACCACAGGTTTTCCAAAATAACTACACTGGACCCCTGATGTCACGAACAGCCAATGATGCAAGCCCAGCCTCTTTTGTTGTTGTGTCTTCTCTGTTTGGCAAGGGAAAGCTTCAATTTCAGCATTGTGCTATATGTTTATAAGTGCAAAAAGAACTGAATTAGTCACAATAAATCTGATCAGCAACTTTTTTTTTAAGAGCACAGACTGAAATTCATCTGGCCACATACCTAACAGCTTGAATGACAAAGTGAACATAACTACTGGAGAACAATTTACATCTTATCTTTTTCCTCTGTCATCTCCAGACTTTCATAGCTCACTGAAAAATAAGCCAATACATTCAAACCCATTTGAATGCAAGACAAACTGAAGCACAAATGTCTTTTTTAAACAGCCAAGTATAACCCATTTGTTCAAATTTAACTAAACTGAACTTCTCCTGCAGATTTTTTTTAAGAGGATTAAAGTGAAATAAAAGAAGTTGTATACTTTGTAGTCAGTTTATCTTTCAGCTTCTTCACAGAGGTGTGTCGGTGGAATTGACATCACTGGCAGACTGAAATCTTGCTCCCCTTGCAGTCCCTCAGATCTGCTCTGTGGAGGTGGGAGAGCCCTAAGAAGCAGATTGGGGGAACATATGAAAGGTGGTACTGAGAGCAAAAGAAACTCCTGTTTCATTAAGTAGAAGCCTGTTCGCATAACACTTTAGTTCACTGTGCATCGCCTATCGAATTCATTATATGGTGTGATGACTAGATGGCTTTTTAAAAGTATTAAGATAATTTTAGCATAAGTCTACCAATGGCTATAAGTTCCTGATAGTTATACAGAAACTGCATACTTTAAAATGCTAGGTATTGGGGACTTAACAGAAAGCCACTGATGTCATGACCTACATGATAGCCCAAAATAGGGGTGAGCAAAGGGCACAACAGTGGTCTTTGCCTGTCCCATACCCCCACGCTGGTGGGGAATAAAGAGAGCAATTCATGTACTCTTAGCATGATAGATGCTTTTCCCCATTCCCTTTCCCTTACCTGTTTAGGCTCATGGGACCTTTCTTTCAAAGCCAGAAGCAATTGCTCAGTCTCAGTTTATTTATTTTGGGGGGGGGATAGAGTGAAATGCTCTAGCATACTTTTGGGGGGGCACAGCTGGCTGTTTGTTGTGGAGGTCGAAGAGAGGAATAGCCCTTCAAGGACCTGGGTAGGACAAATGTAGCCCAGACCCTTGGAGGCTACCCACAATTGGCATAGATGCTGACTGCTCTGCTAGAAACAGAACATGTCATTCACCAACACAATGCTAAAGGTTCTTAAGCACAGCCAATGTGCAGTTATGTACATTTGACATTTTAAATTATACCTTTGGTCTGTAGTGCTTCCTTCTGCCATGCTGTCAAAATGCACATGAAACTCATTTTGAAATAAAGAAAAGATTAGGAAAAATCAGCAGTACAGGATCTGCTCCTTCTTTCTTTACATCTTTTGAGTTAAGCTGTTCTGTGGTGCCTAGTGCTACTGAACAAAAATGATAAATATCTGAGGTCTACTTAACATTAGACTACTGAAATACAATTAAGGCTTTGGATTTGTTGTTTGTTAAGAATTCCTCAACTCAACACTGTTTTAAATAGACGTTTTACTGAACAGAAGCCACAGGAGAAAATGAATAAAGTCAAGCTTTTAAATTTAGCCAGATGTTATTAGCATGAAAAGGTAAATGGTACATAGCAGGTGTTCATCTCTATTTGTTTCACTACCTCAAAGAAATGTCAGTTTTCCAATTCTTTGTCCCACTATACCATTAAATTGATGTCTGTTAGTATCTGCTTGAACGGATAAATTATATCTGTCATGTGCACACAAGGAATATTACACAGATATGACAAAACCTGCTTTAGGGTACAATGCTCAACAGCGGAGTAATTCACAGAATTAGAAATGTACAGTTAATATAAAAACAAGTAAGATAGAAGCCAACATTGATCAAGGACATTTCCTGACCTCATCATTGAGGTTTTTTTCTAGTTTTCTATTTAGTAAAACATTGGTTTCCCTTTGTTTTTAACTAGAACACCCACAAGTAACAATGTATTGCAAGTATGACATAGTGCAAGACAGCACTGACCACTATGTAGCTCTGAACGTGCATGGTCCAGTAAAATGCCCCTCATGTAGGGCTGGCCCGAAACACTGACTGCCCAAGGAGAACAAGGTGGTCCTCCCTCCTAGTCCATGTACAAAATCCTACAGACCGGCAGCTCAAGTTTTTGTCAACATTAAGACATGAGACTGTGTCCTCCATTTGCAGGCAACAGGCTGTCTCAGGGGATACAAGGGAGGTGACATGGCACACACAACTCTGTCATACAACAACTTGTTGCTGCTCTCCATCAACACCCCTGCATCTGTGATGTCAACCAAACGTCCCACTCTGCCTAATGAGAGGGCTGGCCCTACTCATACTGGCAGCGAGGTGAATATGCTGGACGCTGCTTGCTACAGAACTACTGCTATTCAAACAAAAAAAGTAGCAACGGTGCCATGGATTTTGTCTTCTAAGGCGCAAAGATCCCCCTCCCCTTCCCCCCCAAACCAGCAACCAGTGTAGCTTACCACATTTAAGGCAGACTACACATATAAAAACTGTAAAAAAATATCTCTGAAAAGTTCTGAGCTCTTGCCAGTGAATGTGTTTTAAGGCTTGAAATACAGTCTGATATTCAGACAAAGTTTGCATTTTTTTTCTCTGAAATCACTTCTGCTGCTTTGTAACAATCAGAAGATTCAACAGAACAAGGAGAGTGGAATAGCTGGAATTACATATACAAGTGTTCCATTGAGAGAGAAATTTTCAATAACCATAGGACTGCAAACAGAAAGTTGCATGTACCTGAAAACTAATGGATGCATATACTTGTCATGTTATACTTCTATTCTGTTCTAGCTTAAATGAGACAGGTATATTTTTTCTCCCCTTTTGGGAAAACTGAGAAGCAATGATCAGTGAACATGAGGGTAGTCAACTGAGTAATAATGAGGTTTAGCAAAAATGCTCTTCAGAGGACCTGTTACAACAGCATTCAGAGCTATTGACCACATGATGAGGCTGTAACCTTTTGAAGAAAGATTTTTAAAGGAATGTTGCTTCACTTTTGGACTAGTAGAGTAGTGATATCAGAAGAATACTTGCAAGTACTTAAGAAGCCAAAATCATTAAATGTTTCTTCAGTGTCCAACCAAAGTACAGAAGAAACCATTGTAAATGTTTGTTGCTATTTCATACAAAAGTGCACAAGACTGCACATACACAAAGTAGTACCCAAATTACAGAGGTGAGCAGTGGTGAAATCCGCCAAGTACTGCTGCCACTCTACAACATTATGATTCAGGCTCACACAGCACTTTAAGGCGAGGTGTTGCAGATCTAGCAGCCACCTGACCATTATTTCCCTTTGTCAGCATGTTACCTCCTATATGAAACAGAGACAATGACAAATAACTTTGTTGAAGTTTGACCTATCACTTGCAAAAAGTAAAATCATAATTTTCTTTCACAGAGGAAATCCATAAATATCCCAGTATGAAAATATAACTTAAATATAAAAGTTCAATCAGGTAACAGGAATTTGGAAGAAAAAAAACTTTGTTCACCCTAATAGTCCCATAGGTACCTTTAAGTAGTAAACTGAGATAAGAATATTAAGTTACAATTTGTAACCACAAAACTATTCTGCTCTAGTAATATGCTGCAAAAGTCAATCTTTAGTAACAAAACATTCTGATTCAAATTCTGTTAATCCTGATGTCTCTTTCAGAATATAATTCAGGAAACATTGCTGCAACGATGATATTCTATGGCCTGTCGCCTGAAGGATCACATCCAAATCTCCTTGGTGACAATTTTTGCACGCAATAAGAGGATACTCTTGCATATTTGGTCAGTGTTTTGATAGTGCAATTGAACAGGTGGCTTTTCCAACTGTCTGTGTTCTATTTACTGTGGTCCATTTATTTGAGTCACGATTTCCAGAAAATAGGCATAGTGCTCCCAGGTAAAAAACCACTGACCATGGACAGTTTTTTCATAAACCTGCAAATGTACAGGCCACAGAATCTGTGTCATACAGGCAGACCAAATCGATGCTTCTTTTTTTTAACAGACTTTAAATTAGTTAATCTACGAAGATCCTCTTCAACATCTGATTCCTCCATTTCATCATCTGCCGAAATCAGAATCTACAGAGAAAATGATACATGATTAGATGAAACTAATTTCTCTTTCCTTCCCTCTACAAGAAGTATCTTCAAGCTCACGAACCTTAAAAAGGAGTTCATACTTAATCAAAAATAATAGGACCACTTAAAATTAAAATTACTTTCTTATCTTTTACCAGTACCTCTTGAAGGAGTATATACTATGATCTGAACGAATGACTTTGTATTAGGGTGAGAAAGACTTCACAGCAACTATGATCTTTCACTGCCTAGGAATCACATGGATTATTTGAGGACACTGTTTCTGGTTTCTAATATTTTCTGAGATGCAACATTTAAGTTCTGCAACCTCTCATTCTATTATATGCAGCCTTATCCCCACCCAATATAGGCATATCTCAGTTAACAAAGTATATGTATCCCTGATCATTTCTTCTTTGATAGAAAATTTGGTACCAGAGAAAAAATAACATGGAAAAAATAGGGAAAGGTTCCTATACCATGCAGTTCAGTATGTTTCCGCAAACTTTTTACTCAAAATTAACAATATGCATGTGTGAAATGACACTACCAGGTCAGATAAGCCATGGGATAAGTAAATAAAAATGTTTTGAACATTCCACAGACCATCTGAAGGATCCTTCCAAAATGCCTCCACTAGGAATGACTTTCTCTTTCATTTTCTGAGGTTCCACTTTTCTTAAAATTTCCATTTTGGTGGCCAAACTTACAGACCCATGCTTCTCTGCTAGGGGTAACTAGTAAGGCAGATGTATCTGCTCTCCCCATTTGACCCTGTTTGCTGATCAGGCATGCACAGTAAGGGATTCTGGAAGCAGCTGTTCTCTGTCTTGCCTGCTGCAGACAGGCACTCAGTTGTATTAAAATTAGCTGGAGTAGAATCTTACTCTTCCCCTAGATCAAGCTTTGATCATTGTGCTATTTACTGCAGATAACCCAGCACCAAAGGCCTGTGTTTCTCCAGCCTTCTTTGGCCATCCTCCTAATGCTGGTACTGCAAAAAACAAAACCAAAAACCAAAAAGACAAAACAAAACCAACTCCACCAAAATACCCCACCTTCCAGTTAGGCAGAAGACATAGAGAGAAGATAGTGGGGGGACCGGGGTATAAAAATATATTGTAAAAAGGAGCTTCACTATCAGAGGCTTTATTAACTGAAGAATGCCTCTACTTAATTATGGATAAATGCTGACACTCTTATTTGCATTTCTGCCTTTCAGTATTAAATCACATTTGACAAAACATAACTTTAAAACGCTGGGTTTAATTTTACCGCAACAGAAAAAGATGCGGAAGACCCTTAAATGGGTGGGGCAAATGTCATCTGTGGACTACATTAGTCTAGGACCCCACAGCCCTCCCCACTGGAGGGATTTTTGTTAACTAGAAAAGCCCCTACACCCTGTTTGTTGATCTCTCCGAGCTGTTTCAGGCTTGGTACAGGCCTTCATTTAATTAGGAAATTAACTGTTTCCAGTGAGCTTCCTGGTCAAATAATGGCTTCTCCTGAGGCCAAAACATCCCAGTAGAAAACAAAAAGACGGCAAATTTTCCCTCTACCCTCCAGGGAATATGTGGTATTTTAGAGGCCACAGCAGACTGCGAAGTGAAGATCACAGGGGTACAACCCTCTGAAGAACTGAAGTCAGTGTGGTGCCCCAATCATGGCAGCTGCCCATCCCTGCCCCAAAAGTTTGGGGTTTCATTTACAGAAAATCAAGCTCACCCCAAATGACAGCTAGCAAACAAACCTTTACTGTGACTTCATAACCTGCATAGTTCAGCACTGGTAATTTGGTTTACTTACTTAGGGTAGGGGATCTGACTGAATTGTAGTGCTCAACAGAAAAGACTTATGAAACATTAATACTCCAGAGGAAAAATGCAAATGAGAAAAAATAAATGCACAGCAGTAAGCAGTGGAATAAACCAAATAAACAGTAAATATACAACTTACTTCTGATTCAGATTCTTCATGTGAAGCTGCCCTCCTGTATCGAACTTTGCTTCCATTCCTTGAATCTTGCCCTGGCTCTTTCTCTTCAAGTTTAGCTTTTGTCTTCCCTTTCTTCATAAGAAAGTTATCAACTACCCAGAACATTAATGCCTGTAACAAAAGAGAAGCCAATGCTAAGTGCTAGAGGTCACTCATACTGTCAGACAGATTCAACGAACTTATAATTTAGGCCAGGATCCTACATAATATTGATGGACATAAATGTGCATACATATGGATCAGTGAAGTTGCATATCTGACTGTGGGCTTCATGGTCTTGAACTCAACCATAGCACAATAGTTGACTAGTTCCACACCCATGAAGTCCAAAGTAAGAGAAATCAGTGGGCATGGGCTTGCAAAATGACTGGCTGCTCTAGGGACTGTAGATATGCAACCACTGAGAAAGTGTAGCTATTTTTCTGACAGCATAGTGCCTCCACAGGACTCTGGTTATCAGAAAGCTCATATAAATGTATGAAGTTATACAAACCATTGAGAAAGCTGAATATTTTAAGCTGAGGTTAATTTCAATCAGTTATTTCTCAAGTTCAGATACGGAAATGTGCAGCGCAGGCATCCCCAATGTGATCACTGACCATGCTGGCTGGGAATGATGGGGGCTACAGTGCTAACACATCTGAAGAATGTTAGGCTGGCGTAGAGCATTTCCCAGAGACCGTACCACAACAAATATGTATTCATTTGTGTCTGACATAATTCTGAATTTTTGATGTCTGCATTAAGAGTTTGCAGAAAGATGTGTCTCAGGTCCATCCATTTTATATACGCAGGCTGGTTAAACAATAGTCAAGTATTAAGAACCTGAAGGCACTAGATCCCACTTGATCCTCGAAACTAGGCGGATCAAGTCTGGTTAATACTTGGGTAGGGAACTGCCAAGAAACACCAGGTGCTGTTGGCTACAGTTCAGAACAAGGCAATGGCAAATGAGTGTTCCTTGCCTCAGAAAACTGTAAGAACTTCATGGAGTTGCCATAAGTTGACAGGGAACTGAAGATGAAAAGACACATTTTACACATTCTCAATTAAAATTACAGTGGGTGATGCTATATGCCAAATTTCAATGTAATAGTTATGAAATAATGACCTTAAACTCTAATTTTTGCAATTATTTATAGCTACTAGTATTGTGCAAACAATAATTTGAAACCCTAAGGTTTAGTCAGGAACAAGTTGTTTAAAATGGAAAGCAGATATAGAGGATTAAATTTAAAATGTGGCCTTTCTTTTAAGTGCACATCCCTAACCGAATCTGTAGAGATCTTAAAGTCTGCAGAACTGTTCAGCAGGAACCCTCACATTTCTCTGTATGGGCACAGAGCACTGCGGAACCCTATAGAAAAAGTTCACACACCAATAGCTTAATTCAGGAGTGAGGAATGTGTGGCTATCCAAAATGTTGTCAGACTGCAATTCCTATCAGCCCTACCTAATACAGCCAATGGTGTAAGGTTGTGGGAGCACCCACAATCGTTCCATTTCTGACTTAACTTGTCCTTTTTTGGATAATCAGAGTAGGATTTTTTTTTTTTGGTAGAAGAACACAACCCAAACTATCACTTGGTGGATTCTTTGTTGCTTTTTTACTTTCTTGCAGATGTTATTGTTTTACTCATTCATTTTCTTAAAAAGCATTTGTTCAAATATCATGGTATCCACAGTAACATTCTAGAAGAAAGAACTATATTAAGTCTGGTAAGAAACTGTATGTGATGATTTTCCACTTAAGGAAACAAAGTAAGTAGTTCGTTAGCAAAGATGGTATGTTATAGTGGTATCTTTTGACTGTCATTAGAATCACTGTCATGGAAAAGAACCACTATTTCCTTAAATATGTTTTAGAAAAATGGAAAAACCAATTTCTCCATCATGCACAGATTACTACTTTCACAAATCTATAAACAAGAGCTAATTAATTATTTAAAAACATTACTAATCTATTACATACTATTAGTATAATGGTGTCTGCAGGTGCTGTCACCGCCACCACATATTTGTGCTATAAGAATTGGATCCTGTCTTCTGCCTAGGGCAGTTGCCTCCACACAATTTTTAGGGATCCCATTTCTCTCACTGCAACACAGTTCACTCAAACCAGTATCTGCCAACTCCGTGTATGATGAAGAAGGAGGAGGCAAGGGTCCTCTTCCTCCAACGAAATGTCACATGCCTACATCTAGATCCAACCACAAGTATTAGTATTTTAAAGCACACGGAATATCAAGAAAAGATACTCATTTATACTAACATTAACAAAAAAGGGGACTATCAGCATGACAATTGCCAATTCTAGCTGAGGATTCTCTATTGGGTTCAATAAAGCTACCTAGAAAGAGAAGAAAAATATATTAATATCATGGTGTTATATACATAACTGACATCCCCCAGGTTCTCATTTGCACATTGCGTGTGACACTGGAAATAATTCTACGGACAAAAGAAAATTACACAAAATAAGGACCCCAGGGCTGTTTTAAGTGGGAATGCAAGGCTAAGAAACACATAAAGATATATACCCTACTCAGCTAATTATTTTAAAAATTAACACTAAACACTGTGGTTTTACTCAAAATGATTACATAGCCCTGTATCACCAGTAACAAGTAGATGCTAATATAGTGAGGGTGATCTTCAACGCTGTAAACAGAACAGGTCCAATTATCAGATATTTTGACCCCTGGAACTTCGTCAGAGGAAACGAACTAGTAGCATATCTTGCTGTCAGCTGTATGGAAGCTGAGTTCAATAAACAGAAAACAACAGAGCTCGCATTCATATGATTAACTGTGGTTCTGATATTTGTTATGACCTACTGATCAAAGTTTTCATGCTTAGTTGCTAGGTACAACCCCAGAGCCTGTGATCAGACCATATATACAATATTATGGAATCTGTCATCAACCCTTATGTTGGCAAACCTTTCAGTATGGAGTGGTTCTTCCCACCTGCATCCTCTGCCTCTCATCTAAATGAGCACAACAATTATCAGTCTGGCAATTATGTATGAACAGACACTGCTGAGATGTGCCTAAACACATGGAATCATGTCAGGGGATGACTGTTAAAGGTATTTTAAAAGCTAAAAGGATTTTTTTTGCCAATTTTATGCACCTTCTATCACAACAGCACAATAACAGTATTGAAGACATGGCTATTCCTGACACTTTAGAGGGACTACAGAGAAATGTCCTTGCACTGACATTTTATATATGTTTGGAACAGTGTGGCAGCTGTTTGAAACTCAGTTAAGAAAATGAGCAAAATTGGAGGAAATTTTAGAATTTTCTTCCCTTGCCTTATCTTCTGCAGCAAACTATACATTCTCAAAACTATCTCCAGAGGGCTTCTCAGACCTCTGGAACCGGTTTCAGGGAAGCACTGTAGAGAAGGGAACGTCCTCTTTCCTGGCTCCACTACAAGCTACTGTTCTATCAGTTGAAATCAAGCTGCTAAACAATGAACAACAATTAGCAATAAATAAAACTGACCTCAGACCTTAACAATTACCTGTAAATGTCAACTTCTGAAGTCTAGCACACAAGATCAACCACACCCTGCTAAGAAACCACTATGTTATTGTTGAAGATAACAATTAAGGAGTAGCAATGAATATTTTTGTTTGCTAGCACACTGAGCTGTTCTTGTTAAACTGAAGCACTGGAAATTATCTGGCATATCAATTAGTTTTTTTAAAAAACAGACTCAAACCTCTTTCCACTGAGGTATTAGAAGAACTATAATAATGACCGTTTTCTCAAACATCATGATTACAATGTACAGTGCACACTGGCCAACCCAAGCACTGCACTGCAGTGGGTCACCTACAAAATAATAAAAAAAGAAATGGTTAGCACAGATATCTGATAAGCGTATCAGATATTTCTACTTACTACACAAGCAATTCACAAAATACAACTTTGCATAGCAAATTTAAATGCTGATTAACTTAAGGTAAATGTGGGGTTACGTTAGACTAGGGAAACTACAATAAGAGTTATTTATTTTAGGAAAAAGCAAGTACAAGGGAGAATCATACAGTTTATAAAATTATACATGGTGTGGAGGCAATAGATGTTTTTCTTCCTCCTACAGAATACTAGAACCCAGGATTGTCCACTGAAGCTGAACAATGGGCGATTCAGGACAAAAAGACAACATATACATTATATTTGCTTCTGCAAAATATGTGATGGTCACCAACACAGATGGCTTTATGAGAGGTTAGACAATTCATGGAGAACATGATTATCAATGTAGTATACTAGTCACAACAGCAACATGATATTTCCAGAATCAAGAGGCACTGCATCTCAAAATAACTGCAGAACATACTCTGGTTACTAGTCAGATCATAGAAGCTACTAGTGAAAATGAACAGGAGAGTGCTAATGCTACCTTAATATACTCCTTGTGGACTTCACATAAATCTTGTTATTCACTGGGAAACATGATTATGGATGACAATGTTTGTTTCATTTGAAACAGAACACCTCTCATTTTCTTAAGTAACAGCCCAGGATAGGACTTCCTTCATTCTAGAGACTGAACTATGAAGTCAGCTGCACACCTGACTCATGGCAATTTAAGAAAACAACCTTTCTTCAGTTGCCTCGCATGGTTGGATGCCATTTAGAATTAGGCCAAATGCCTTGCTGAAGCACTTTGTAGGCTAATCAGTACTGTCAGCAAGTTAGACTGACATTAAGCCTGAATTAATTCACACTTAATACTATTAATTTTGTTCTGTGTATTCATAAGTTGGTTTACAGTATCTTCCCAGGTATAGACCCTTCAGAAGACCTTTCATTTTCTTTTAAGATGTACATTGTACCCTCTCTTTTCTAGTCTCCAAGGAAGATATCAGATTCTCAAATATTTTGCTACAGTAATTAAACAGGAGTACTATTTAAAAAGACAGAGTTGAAGGCACTATAGGTTTTTTTTTAATTTTTTAATCACAGCAAATCAAATTGCCTTTTTTTTCTGAAGGTAGAACTGGGTTGTCTAAAATATGCAAGGACAAATGTATGTAGAAATACTATCCCAGAGTTCCTTGTTCTACTTGAGAGAGTTGGACCACAGAATGAAGTACTAGCAGTAAGATGAATTTTTAAAAGCTTGTAAACACAGATCAATTCACTATATGGTTTTTAATATGCAATGTCAGCATGTCTAGAATACAGTTATTCTTTATGATACTTCATCCTCTACTTTCAAGTTAGTTTTATGGTATCTTCAAATACAGACTAACAGCTGAGCCTGAGAACTGTGCAATGGAAACTCAAATACCTTTAAACAGCTGTAATGTGAAATGGACCCTGGCCATTTCCTTTTCTGGCAAAGCTTTGAAAGACATATACCAGATATTTTACTTGCTGGTCTTGACGTTTATGATGCTTTTATATCAGTCCTATAGACACTTGAGTACTCAACATGAAGTCTTGAAATTCCTTACAAATGTGAATAAAGAACTTGTGCTTAATTCTGTCTAGAGATTCAGGATACATAGTTAATTACAAGCCAGTAAAAAAATCAACAATAAAAGTCTGTGCCTTTCTATTTCAATCTAGATTTTGAATTTGTACATTGGGACCATTTCTCTTTTGTTCAGCATCGAATCTGAAGCATGTATATAGCTCTAACTATTTTGCAGGCATATCTCAATTTAATTTATTTTGTGCATTTGAAAAGCTATGAATTTTTCTTTCTAGAAAAATGTCAAGTTTTTAATTTAGAGAATGTCTGTATAAGTGACTTTCTCATTTCCCAGCTAAAGTGTCTTTAGCTAAAGAAACCACACCACACACCACCTCTGGACCACAGTTCCTACATCAAAATCCACCAGGCATTCTCTTCAAGAGTAACATCTTGCTTGCACTTGATGTACATTTTAATGTTGACATATTTCATGTCCCTTAGTCTATTTTTATCATTGTATTTATGTTTCTACTTGTACTGTTTTCTGCCTCTATTGTAAGGTGCACTGGGTACAGAGCTAGCTAGCAGGACAGAAAAATTACAGTGGGATCTTTAATAGAATGTTGCAGTATATTCTCACCACTTAAAAGGAATATGGGCATTCAGGGTTCCAGCCACACTCTCCTCTAAAATACTCGAAGCTGGAAGCTAATTTATTATTATTTATTATCAATTTTGTCCTCTTAGGTGCTTTCTTTTTGGGAAGATCTTTTCTCATGCTTGTAAACCTCACAGTTTTCCCAGTCCTGCTGATACTTCTCCATTTATTTTCTCAGTTGCTTTGTTTTTGCAACAGCTCAGCACTTGAAGGAACTCAGTGAGACTTATTTTCAAGTACATGCACAGTGTTGTGAAGTCAACTTCCTACGTATCCCTGAAACACAGCAAAGCACAAATTTCTACAGAATCTTCATAAAAACTAAGACATTTCACCCTCACCTACTACATGGATGTCAGTATCACATAAAGAACTGTACAATATATGAGGCAAGAAGGGGAGGAAAAAAATTGCATCTCTCTTCCTTCCATGTCTTTCTTTACTCTCTTCTTTCTTCTTTTTCTTCATTTGACTGAAGACACATTTTGGCAATTTACAAGTTACAGGAATTTTTGCTCTAATTAAAGAAAGAAGAAACAAGCTTCTACTCCTTACTTTGGCAGAGATCAAAATTACAGATGGAGTTCTGAAGTTATTATATTCCCTTATCCCTTGTCTTCTGTTTATTTGCACTGCTAGCCTGCTGGCAAGGTTCTGTCTTCTGTTCTGTTTTATACTGTATAGCGCCTTGGGGTATACTAAGTTTAAACAAATTAAATTATTACTTAGTTATGAGAAAGCTAAAATCAAAATCTTTTAATTACAAGTCTATTTGACTATTAATAATAAACATAATTGTATGCCACATCAGAAGGATTAACATATAAGGCCAATCCTTCCTTCTACACAACCCATTCATTAATGTTAAAATTCCTGCACCACTGGGCTAATCCAAAACAGGGATTAGCTTCTTATATGGGCATCTATTCTTCAGTTACACGCTCACCTTCTTTACTGCATACAAACACAGCTACATTGATCATACTAAATAAATTAATAAATGCTAATAATAAGGTATAGACAGGCCTGTGTAGAGGAGATAAATATAAAATCAGTCATTATACGACTTATTTCAAACTCAAA
Organism: Cyclura pinguis; assembly: GCA_030412105.1. Classification (NCBI taxonomy): domain Eukaryota; kingdom Metazoa; phylum Chordata; class Lepidosauria; order Squamata; family Iguanidae; genus Cyclura; species Cyclura pinguis. The sequence goes on along the minus strand of CM059600.1, from coordinate 91,508,268 downwards.
TAGTAACATTTTAAAATTTAAAATTTGAATGACATACATTTTATACAGCCGAAATGCAGTTGCTGTTAGTCAAACCCACTTAATGAGGTAAGCTAGCAACAACAAGCAATGACTTAAGTCCTTGTAGAACTGCTTCTCAGGTCAAAGCACAGATAACAGGGCGTAATGCAGATAAAATACTACTAAAACTAGTCAAAAAAGTACGAAGAGGTTATAAGGTTGCATGGCCCAACCCTCAATCCCTTGTCACCATTAACTGAAACGCAGCCTTGGATGTATAAGCCTACATAATTACTAATGAAGGATCAACTGGTTTCTAGCTGTATTTGAAAGCTGATAATGTGCAAACGGCATGGTTAACACTGACAGGACAAGGAAGGGCCTGATTTGCATGGGATAGGCTGGGGAGTTTGGAAGCTCTTAACCTGCTCCTGATATTTCCCTTAATAGATCAGTAGCATTACATCCATAGTGGGCCAAAATATAAACAGCAGCAGTTTTCTGTTTCTTTCCAGATTACTCTCTTTCCATTAAAATAGTATTTAAGACAACTGTGAACACACAACACATGCTAGACTTAGATCCCTCTGCTCTTACTGTGTAACTTAATCTGCTGTATTGCCAACAGTTTCTTCTCAAATGTTGTAGTATCAGTTCTCTTAATGCAACTCCAGCATATTAAATCCATATCCAAGAAAAGCTTTCTATGCAAGAACTGAGCTGGTGTCCAACATAAACAGCATCAAACAATGAATCACCAGGGATCCAATACTATGCCCAGGAAAGAAGATGATCTCATAGCTGACAATATGAAAATGCTTGTTTCATTAGTAAAACCAGTGAGAAGAGAATGCTCGTTTTCCTTTATATAGGCACTTAATGAAAATACTCTCTATCGGGCAGCAGCATAATTCAGTCGACTTCCACAAATATACTCAACATGCAACACAAAGTTATTTTTCTTGTAGCAGTCAATGCAACTGAAATCTGATGGATTCCTGAATGTTCTTGGGGATCTTCTGATGGAGACAACTGATAATTTTACCATGGCCTGGTTTCACAATAGAATGGTGAGGTGTGAAGGGCTATTGGTATAAACACTCCTGAGGCTCTTCTTTGGTTTTACCAATGATAGTGATTTCTCTTCTACACTGCTAAGGCCAATGAGAAAAAAACAATACCATTCCTTCAGTTCAGCTCACAGCATACTGAAAAGGATGCATTAACTAACATATATTACTTTGTATGGTAGTTAGAAATATGGAGGAAGCTAGAGCTAGAAAAGCTATTATTTTCTGGACCATAGTTCCTAGGGTTTTTCAGCTAGTATGGCCGATAGCCACGTTGGCAGGGAGATTCTGTAAGCAGTAGTCTTAAAAAGTAACATTTCCAAGTTCTAGAGGAAGCTGACTTTGAAAAAGGAGCTACTCAGCTACTTCAAGTGGCAACTCTACAATTAGAAGAGAAACTCCAAAGTGATTTTCAAAAAAGCCAGCAGTAGTGCAACCCTAGGCATTTACTTAGAAACTATACTGAGCTAGGCGGGGTTTACTATCAAGCAAATATGCGTATGTCTGCAGCCTAAAAAACTGACACATGTCTCAAAACATACTTAGTGTCAATTTAACATAAAGACAGCTATTTTTGCATGAAGAAAAGAAATGGGAAACCTCTAACAGGGCAGCAGCTTTTACAAAAAAAATTATTGTACTGTTTTTTAAATGTTCAATTCCAAGACTGTCCTGTTGCTCAGTATGCCGTTACATCTAGACTAGGCTATTACCATGTATTCTGTATGGCACTGCCTTTAAAGGTGATTTGGAAACTTCATGTAGTTCAGAAGACAGATTTTCTGGAATTCTGTGTGCGTATGTGTTAAAGTGTCATTTCTGCCCTTTAAGAGCCTAAAAGTTTTGGAACTAGATTACCCAAAGAGCAGACTATACTGTATGAGCCTGCCTGAGTCTCATGATCCATCCATAAGGATGGGCTGCCTGTAAGCTTAGACTGACACACACATAAGACAAAGGGCCGTATCCCATGCCGGACTTCTGCTCATGTAAGAGGTGAAACCAGCATAACAGGAAAACAATCCATCTTCCCAAATGCAGCCCCCCACAACCATCCCAAAAAACTGACCCAGGCTTGCAACATCCTTCAGCTATTTTCTGGGCAACTAAAAGGGCTCTAAAAAAAGAGGAGATGAAAATCCTAATGCTACCACCACTGGACTTAGGTCCAAGCCTTTTCAACAAGTAGCTCCCTCTCCTGAAAGTAAATGTGGCTTTGTCCCTATTTTCTTCTTCTTTTAGGGGTATTAATAGATATATAGATAGGTAGGCATTAATAGATATATAAATATAGATATCTATAGATATATAGATAGGTATTAATAGATATATAGCTTTTATTCTTTATTTTTTGGGGGAATAGGTGCAAGCTAAACCAGTGGGTCTGATTATGAAAAGTAAAAATATTGCGTATCATTTATAAAGTACTTAATGATGTTAGGGTGAGTGACAGCTTGTATTTGATTAAAAGATAAATATCCCATTTTAATTCACCTTTTGTAACATCCTACAATATTTATTAAGAGCAGCTCTAGTGATTGTCTTGAACCTTAGCTATGAAGCAGATAATATAACATGTGACTATAAAGATTTTTTTTAAAATTAAGTGTGGTGGTAGGTTAAGATACAATTGATTGTTTAATCTGTTTTATCTGATGGGTTTTTTGCTATTTTTTTGCTCTGTCTTTTTTCATTGTTATTTATATGTGAGTATGTATCACTAAATTTAGAATTGATTGGCATTATGTTTGGTATGTAAAAGCATTTTTGAACAATAACATTTAAAAAAAAATAAAAAATGATGTTATGAGTCTTCTACTCTGGAGTGTTTCTTATAATGCTCTCTAAAATTTTTAAACTTATTAGTTTTAATATTTTAGGCATCAACATCAAATACAAAGCTTGGCTACAATATATACTCTTTTATTCCCTAAAACTAAATAAAATCTAACTACTAGCCAACTAGAGTAGACCCACTGAATTAATGGCAGTACATAAATGTTGACATACTAAGATTCTACTGACTGAGTGGAACTTCTCCAGCTGGGGCTATCAATTGGATTTAGGCCTTTGGCACGCTACCATTTTTCCTTTTCAAATCTGCAATTTAATTGATCAATTTCACTAGAACAGTGGATGTCCCTTCTAGTTGTACATTGATAAACTTCATCCATAGGACACAGTCCTTTTATTGTGTAGAAGAGTGCAGAATTAATGCTGTTGGACTGCAACTCCCATAAGCCCTTCATAGCAAAACCAATGGTGAAGGGAAGATGGAAGTTGCAGGCCAACAACATATGGAGGCCACAGATACTCTGCATCCTGTAATACAAAACTGTGCTCTGCAATAGTTGGGACAATTATAGATTTAACAGGCTGTCTTCATATTTTCAGAGAAAGAATATTTATGGTCAATCAGCTCATACAGGTAATGTGGGTTTTAAATCTACAGGTCGCCATACAAAAGTTTTGTCTTAATATTCCTTCCCCTCTTGTGGTCTCTTCTGTCTTTTGAAGTTGCACAGACAAGATGGTCTATGAGACAAAAAAAAAAAACCCAAGAAAGTAACGACTAGTGAACGAAACGAAAGATTAACACAGAGCTTTCCAAGCTGTGTGTTGCAACACATTAGTGTGTCGGCTGAAGTGTGTAGGTGTGTCACCGCTGCTACCCCAGGCCGAGAAAGACACCAGCGAGGGCAGCGGGCCAGGCTTGGTTGGAGGGGCTGCTTCTCCTTCCACCACTGCCCCAGACTGAGAAAGAGCCCAGTGAGAGCAGTGGCCGACCTCTGGGTACTGCACGTGTGTAATCGGGTTGAAACAGTAGAAATGAGTGTGCAAAGGTGCGCCCACTCACAAAAAGCCGCCTATCTGTAGGTGTGTGTGCCGCACGGGATTGTTTTCTTGTTTTATCACTGTGAGAGTAGAGTGCTGGTGCTGTTATTTTCATGCTTAGTTACTTAAATTGCAGTTGAGTTACCCCTAAAATGGATACGTTTCTAATTAAGAATTTCATTTCTTGTAATGTTGCTATTACAATTTATGTATGTGTCTGTATTTCTTATAAGGGGTTAGTTTAACCTTCAGTTTGCTAGTAAACTGCATTACTGTGTCACAAAGTGATGCATATCTAAAAAGTGTGTCACTAACATGAAAAGTTTGGAAAGCTCTGGATTAATGTATGGGACTCCAGTCTACTTACTTCTTGCAACTGACTGGAAACCTCTTTTTCTAAAAGAAAATTCTCATTATAACATGAAGGTTATTCCTCAAAATGAAATATGTACTATAAAATACAGTTTATCAGACCTACTTTTTATGGAGGCTCTCCAGTTTGCTTCAAAGCAAGGTTTTCAACTAAGATCTTACTTTGCCTACAGCTAATTAGCTGAAGCCACAAACTATTTGTACTGTATAGGCATTTGAGAAAAGTCTCCTTCATCTTAAGGAAACACATATTTGCTGCAACACACTTTAACATTACAAATATTAATTTCTGTGCCTAGCCTACAGAGAATCACATACTTAGTGGGGTTTTGGGATTTCCAAGCTTGGGAAAAAAAACTTGCAAAAGTTCAACAGAAAACACCGACTAGACTGCTATGAACAAGAGTGACAGACACTTCTTGAAAGAGTTTATACAAATTTGTATGCAAACGTTTTCCTTTTCTATCGCCATAAGGCTTACAGATTGATAATCAATATGAGTTCCCAGTAATATTTTCTTTTCTTTCAAACATGCCTCTCCTCTTCTTCTGTCTTGATACAACATGTGATGTTTAGATATAAAAAAAATGTAATTTGAGAACACAATAAATGAAATAAAAATATTAAGCACAACTGAGTAGAAAGTTAAAATGCACATCAATAAAAAGTATAGCTCTCCCATCTTAAAAGACTCTCTTTTGGAAGCCAGTCAATTGCCAAAACCCATCCTGAATAAAAGATGGTCTTTGCCTGATGGCAGAAGTGTAACAGCAAAGGAACTAACCTAGCTTTCCTTGGAATTCCAAACCCTGCGGGCAGCCACTAAAAAAAGCAGCTATGGCTCAAATGTTTCTTAGCTTAAAAAAAATTCTTTACCCATTGAGGTCTGGATATTTGATGCACGAAGAATACTATATGGGTTTTCTGGAAACTGAGCAACATGAGGCCACATTTTGGCCATCTGGAGTCATCAGTTATCTGCATCTTTGGAAAAAACATGCTGCACAATTGCAAGTGTTACAACTGTAGCAGCTTAATACATGTTAAGAATTAAAATCCTTACCATATTCACCAAAGCGAAGAGACTCCCATTGTTGCCATTCAACAATGCTGCTTACTGCCCGTACACCAGCATAAATTAGCAGCATTCCTAAGGTGGCATCCAACAGAAAGTTGATAAGGTACCTACCATGATGAGAAAAACACACAAACGGCATATGAGGATGGACATATTTTAGTCTTATGTAGTGGTAAAAATCAAAATAATCACCCTTATTACTACTATCCATAATCCCTACCCAGCATTCAGACCTTGAAACTGCCTCTATGTTTTTATGCTTAAAGCTCAGAAGCTTACATAATTAACAGTAATTTTCATATCTGATATCCTTGCCTGCTCTACACAAATGCAGAAACTCAGAATATACAGAAGTTTGGTAATGGAGTCAGAGGACTTGGGATATTTTTATTGTACTTGTTTTTGCTTGTTATATGAATAGATTTAGCAGAATCCTATGAGATATGATTTAAACTTCTAATTGTTATTCCCAATTATACAATACAGAAAGATACGTTGCGCACTTTTTCCACATATAGCTAAATCATCCTTGAAACAGGCATGCTTATCCACCCCATCTCTTTTATTGTGAGAGTTTTTTTGCCATTTGTCAGAGAATCTGTATCTGTCTGGAGTTATCTGCAGTTTTGGTTACCTGTGCTTTGAACTCAGTGAACAACAGTATTGCCCAGATAGGAAAATTAACATCAACCCTCCCCTTAAGTATTCTTAATGCCTGGAATTTCAGGAAGCATATATTAATCATGAAGCTTTAACATCTTTCTACGCTGCTTAGTCTACAAAGCACTAGTACAAATTTCTACATTTCTTGGGAGAATATCACACAGATGTAACTTAATCTAGGTATACTGATAGTATATACTCTTTGTAGAAGTTTACTATATCATAGACATTTCCAGTCTAGGCCTGTATCTCTTTATCATAGACTTCACATAGTCTAGGCATCTTGCTTAGATGGACATATGGTCCTGGGCAAGTATGCACATTATCTTTTATAAGAAACACTCCTCAAATTTACAAGGTACATGGTACTGGCAGGGAGCACTGTTGAGGGAATAACATCTTACAAAATAGTGGTTATAAATAAGCTCAATATATCTGACACTACAACTGTAAAACTTAAACTTCTTTAAACATGCTTCCTAATGTATTTCATATATTTAATCCAACACATCTTTAGTTACAGAAAGATAGTAGCTGTTTGGACTGTCAGTCTTAATCAAAATATAGTGTTCTCACCCATTCTGGGTCTCTCTTTAGCCATTCAGCCTTGTGTCTTCTGGCATGGTCTACTGAGCGGCCAGACCCGTTTTACTGTCTTTTCTGTCTTTCATAGAGCTCACAATGCTTTATTTATATAATATCAGCTCAGCACTGTAGTGCACCTGTAGAGACAAACTATCAGAGGCCCCTGACTCACAAATTCTGGCCCTCTGCCTTCAAGTATGACTAAGAGCTCTGCTTGTTTTCCCTCCTCTTTTGCTGGGTTCTTCCACTGGGCTTCTATCAAGGCCAATGCTCTCTGGATCAGGTTACATCACTTATTATAGCCCTCAGCTGGACAATTGTTATCTTTTGTTTATCTTTTAGCTGGCTAGCTAATAATTAAGCCCACATGCATTACTTTTTCACTGTCCTTTTACACAGCAGCTTACCCCATTAAACTTAGAGACTGCATTGTTTCTTAATCAGTGTACAGTTTTATATTTAGCCTGTTCTATTCCCCACATCAGATCTTGAAATTGGCAAAATATGCACAGAAAATATAGCATCCAGCATGTAACACCTTCCAGACACAAATGAACAGCAGTACCAGTGAACAAGAATATACCCTTGCACCGCATGTGCTTTCTTGACATTACCCAAACTACTTCACTAATTGCTTCACTAAGCAATTCAATGTTTCTAAACCACTCTATTCAATGCCTCTACTATTTATCTTCCGAGCATACAAGACAAATAAAGAACAACAAAAAATCAAAATGGGTAGCACAAAAACTGAAATAAAAAGACCACATGCTCTCTATACTTCTTTGACATAAGAGTTGTAACCTCTATGTAACCTATACACATGTGATATGTATTACTAAAGGTTGTGACTTTTAGTCAATTAACTGATTAGATTAATGGATCTGAAACTTGATCAATTCAGTAATGCCTTTAATCAAACCACAATTTTTTAAAAGAATAATGCTAGTGTATCAAATACTGTGTACTGACTGGTTTAGATACACAGTTACCATTACAGAAAACTCCACCAGAGGGCAATCTTACCTTGGTAAATATCAAGCTGTTTAATTGCAATACCACACTGACAGACTGCTCATTTCAGTTTCTCAGTTTATATAGTGGAACTGCTCCATTTTGAGGAATATAGAATGTGACAACGAAACTTAGGGTTCTAAATCTTAAATGAGTTGTGGATTTTGGGAAAAGCATTAACCTCATACTAAGAATATTTTTTTAAAAAATCTCTCCATGGCTCTAGCTGTTCTGCGCCAGAGGCACCAGGCATTTTCACTCCTAAAGCATATCCGTTCATTGCTTACAATGAAAAAAGTATAAGTAATGCAAAGCCTATACTGTTAAGATGTGTAGCTTATGATGAAAAAGCTTAGCACATATCTTTGCATCTTTATCAGTTGAACTTGATTTGAACTTTGCATCTTCATCAAGATCCCTTTGCATAACGATCCAGAATAAGATCCAGTAATAAAATTGTTCACTCAAAAATACTTACAGTGAACAAGGGTCTTCTTTAGTAAGGTCTGATAAATAAACATTGGCAAAGTGGATGAATAACATCCCTATGGCTTGTTTGGAAGTATCCAAAAACCTATAGAAAGTTTAAAAAGAAATAAAAACATTATGGCACAGAACACCTCATTAAAATATTGTTAAGTTTAGAAAGACAAAAGATGTTTGAAAAGCTCTGAAAACTCTGTTCTGCATACCTGGCTATCTACCTTAGTATCAGATTTTCAAGTTTATTTGTCTAACGGAAGTAAAGGGAAAAACATGCCCCAAATTCATAAAGTGGGCAAGTTTAATTTTGCATTTGCCATTGACACATTTCCTCTTATTCTAGAATACAGATGCCAGGGTTGAGTGAGTTGCAACATTAAATTTCCATTCCAATAAAAGCCATGGGTCCCTGGTTTAATTTGTGAGGGTTTATCTAATCCTATTTGCCAACTTACACATTTTTCATTCCTCAAATCCTTCACCAGCACCCATCATTGGCTAGCGAACTTCTTTAGGCCACATTCCCACTTGCCGAAGACCTCCTTCCAATTCTTCTCAAATTACTGACATACAAGTCTCTACAGAATACCACCAGCACCCTTTATGTTTTTAGTTTATTGGCTAGTTCAAGAAAATCCCTGAAGAGTCTCCTTTACTTTCCACCCTCCCTGACACCCAGACTTCTCCCCTGAAGAAAATGGTGGCAGACACTGAGATTGAGGCAGGCAATATCAAATAGTGTAAACACAGCTCTACAGAGGGCATCAACTTTACAGCCTTGAGGATGATTCAGGTAAGAAACATTTTAAGATGAACCTAAATTTTAGAAAGTGAACTGGAAGTTGCACTTAGAGCACTGGGGAGAAATAAATCTCCAGAAACAGATGGCATAGCAACAGAGATCCTTCAAGCAAGAGACACAATCTACTGAAGTGCACCAAAGAATTTCAGAAGAAAATCAGCCTGTGCTTTACTGTCCTGATGTGTAACTTGTACTCAGGACAAGAGACCATTGTCAGGACAAAAGCGGAGAAATGGAATGGTTTCTGATTGGGAAAGGGGTCAGGGAAAGCTGCATTTTATCACCTTGTTTAATTTGTATGCTGAAACTATCATACGTAAAGCAGAATCAGACTCAGAGGAAAGAGGCATGAAAACTGGAAGAAGGAATATCAACAATTTCAGATATGCAGATGACATTATAGTACAAGCAGAACAATGCAAACACTTGGAACAATTACTGAAAAAAGTCAAGTAAGAAAGTAAAAGGGCAGGGTTTACAACTTAACATTTTAAAAACCAAAATAACAACAAATGATTTACATAACTTTAAAGCAGATGATGAAGACATTGAAACAGTTAAAAGATTTTTTCATACCATGGCTCAGACATTGATCAGATGGAGACTGCAGTCAAGAAATCAGAAGACTTAAGACTTGGAAGGGCAACTATGAAGGAACCAGACCAGATACTCAAGTATAAAGATATATACACCCACCCATACACACACACACACATATACAAGGCAGGATGAGTTCATGTCACCATATTTTCCATTTCTATGTATGGTTGTGAAAGCCGGACAGTGAAGACAGCTGATAGGAAGAAACGTTGTTTGAAATGTGGTACAAGAGAGGAGTTCTACAGATACTGTGCACTGCTAAAAAGACAGACAAATGGGTCCTAGAGCAAATCAAGCTTGAACTCTCCACAGAAGCCAAGATGAATAAACTGACACTGTTGTACTTTGGACATATCATGAGAAGGCATGACTCACTAGAAAAGACAATAATACTTGGTAAGGTAGAAGGCAGAACCAGTATGATGTGGAGTTTTGAGCACTGGATTACAACCTTGGAGACCAGGGATTGATTCCCCACTTGGCCATGGAAACCCATGCATCACATACTCTCAACTCACAGAAAAGTCTGTGATAGGTTTGCCATAAGTCAGAAATGACATGACGGCACACAACAACAAAGTAGAAGGAAGTAGGAAAAGAAGACCATGTTACAGTTGGATAGACTCAACCAAAGAAGCCACCACCCCGAGTGTGCAAGACTTGAGCAAGGCTGTTGATAAAAGGTGACTTGGAGCTCTCTCGTTCATAGAGTTGCCATAACAACAATAATAAAATTTGTATGGAATATACACTGGATGCCATGAGCCACACTGAGAATTCTAGAAAGCCAATGCCTGGTAGCCCCATTCTTGATGAACTGAGTTTTACAGGAAGAGGTCAGCAGCTTTAGGTTTGACAGTAAGAGTGCATTACTGAAGCCAACAAAGCTTTTAATAAGCTTTATAAGCAAGACAAGTCTCTGAAGAGCAAGGAATTTACTTCAGAACTTCTAGAAAACTGCAGCAAGAATTCATATAACCTATTGCATTCTTTGCTCTAAAAAGCAGGTAATACTTTTTTTTCCATTTAAAATTTCTATCATGTATGTGAAGTGCTATGCCTCGTATTTGGAATTAGCCACCCTAAATTTGTTGGGCAACATCAGAATCAAGAGTTAATATCCATGGACATCTCTGCTTCTGTGCATACACAATTTATAAAGCATTAACTAGGTGTAGTTACCACCTTTTGTATTACATTACCCAAAGCCTACAAGATAACTATCTACGAAAGAGGAGTGCACTCTAAAAACCATACTTAACATCCTTACCAAATCCTCCAAGGTCGTCTTTCATGTTTTGGTTCTCTGAAGCGTTTCACTGAAAGAGAATTAAGGATAATCAGCAGACTGCCAAAAGTACACCAAATCAATCCAATATTCTGCTCAGCTGAGTTTGTCATAATTGCCCCCAAATTTTATCTTCAGAAATACTGTCCATTATTCCAGAGCAAATTGCAATCTAATACTTATGAAAAGCATTATAGCAGCATTCTAGAATTACCTGTGCTTTCAGTACCAAGGTTTTGTGACAGCAATTATCTTTCAGCTTAAGGGTGAGCAGCATAGTGTCTCCCAGATATTTTGAACTACAGTTCCCACCAGCTCCAGCCATCATGACCAATGGTCAAGGAATAATCAAAACTACAATCCAATACATCTAGTATCACTGGATATTTTATTATTAACAGAGGAAAACTTACTTTGCACTTGCTCTCAATTCAAGACCTCCACCCAAGTGGTTTGCATTCCATTTAATATGAATATCTTAAATCCAGAATTCTCTGGTTCATTTAGTGTAGTGTAAATTGGCTGAACTTGCTCATTCCATTAAAAACAAATGAAGAAATGTTTAGATAATAAAAAGTGTGTGTGGGGGGGGGTGGTTAAAGCAGGTTAGAACAAAAGGAATGGAAGGCTCATGTGCTCAATCCTTGAAGCAGTGTGAATATTGGTGACAAATGCTCTTTATGGCTGTTGCTTGAATTAGTACGAAAATCAGAAAAATGCTCTCAACTTGCTCTGCAACTGTAAAATCCTGGGGAGAAGGCAGATTCTCTTAATGCTATTTTATATTAACTTAGAAATAAGATTTAAATGCTAGCTTATATAAGTACAGAAACATACAAGCTATAGTTAGTTAACTACCCGCACATCAAAGTAAATTATGGAGAGGATAAGAAGTTGTAAAACAAGATCAGAAGCCCAAGTAAGAGATTCAGAGAGGGAATGCTGGCCAAAATGATTCATCTGAGTTGTATAGAGAGATGAGCACTGACAAGCAGGGAAGAGCCTTTAAATAAGGATGTCAATACAACATTCAGAAATGGTTAATATTAAATGCTCGAAATATTCTAAGGTACCACAGAAACAAAGGCAATGGGTGTGTAAAAATACAGAATGAGGTGCCAAAAGCGGCCAAAGTTCCTTGTAGAACAGAGTGGTTGTTGATCAGACTGTACGTTGGGCAACCTACTGAGAAAGATCTAGATTCTTCTCTGAGCTTATCCTGATTGGGGCAGGAAACGCATGACTAGCCCTCCCATTCTCAATGAATACAATGTATTTTCTATTATAATAGTGAACAAGGCAGTTGTCTTTAATATCTAGATTCTCCTTCTTATCTTGTACTAGGAATGGAGACTGTGCTGCCCTACAAGTGTTGGCAGACTGCCATTTCTACCATTCATAGAGAGAACAACCAATGACGAAGGAAGATAGAAGTCGCAGTCCAACAACAACTGCAAGGATAGGCAACTGCCATGCATCCCATAAATCCTTGGGGGGCACAGCTCAGTTGCATCCCACCACATTCCCACTTCTGAATTTTAAGTTAAAAAAAAAAAGACCCCAAATGCCCTTCAGAGGTAGGTTTGCAAGTTCCTTCTTATGAAATATAGCGTCACGGGGGGGGGGGGGGGACAATATGCAGCCAGCAAGCCCTAGTACTTGCCCTCTTCTGCTTTAGAGGGAGCTTTCCCTTCAGAGGCTGTTGGAGAGAGGTTCTACTTCTTATTCCAAGACCCATGTAATGCTTTTATTTGCAGCCTTGATGCCCTTGCCCATTGATAAAACTCTGGCTCTTTTCAAAGAAGGTACAAGAATGACACCTGTGATGACTACTGCCTTGCTTCAAAGCAGCATGGCAGCAAAAGGATTCATATTAGCCTTTTATGTGGAGCTGTGAGAAAAGCAGATCTGCACATTATGTGCCTTTAGTTAGGAATATTACATAGACATGTATTCCTCATGTTAAATGCTTTGATGTTATATCCTCTCCACCACTCAGTGTCAGTCTTCACATGGTGGGCATAAATGCCCCACCTCAAAAAACTAAAAACAAAACAACTCTGTGCTCCAACAGAACAATAAATGGGGAACGGGAAGTCTTTATGGTGAAATGATGTTACAAAACAGAATGAGAGGTCATAGTTCATGCTCCAAACGTCTAGAAGTTATTACTGCCTATAGATGAAAAGTTTCTTTCAGCAATGGCAGATTTCAAGGACTGTATCAAGCAAAGTCATTTTAGTAACAATTTTATTATAACAGTAGTATTAATATTTATAAAAAATATGATACAGCTGATTACTAATTAAGACATGACAGCCACTTTTTATGTTATGCCTGTTCCCTTACTTCAAAGCCCCATTTTTGTAGAAAGCCTTCCCTAAACCACAGTCTCACCACATCTGTCTCTTCATACCAGCTCACTTCTCAAGCCTACATCTACTTGAAGATTATTACTCTTTAAGGTAACATGGAACTTTGTTTGCTTGTTTGGGCTGCCTAATGAGACTAAAAAGACTGTTATGTTCCTTCAAAGATGCTCACAAAACACAAAACATTTCATAAAATGAGACTGTGATTACTGTTCTTGTACTTGGGAATAAATCTGCCTGCCTACAGAAATTATTAAACGAAAAAGGACTTTTGACTTCCTGTAGAGACCAGCTCTGTGCTGCATGCATACAGCTTTCCTCAGCTATGAAATAAATGGGATACTACATTCAAGTACTGAGACATTTACTAAGCTTCAGAAAGTACTATATGAGTAAAGATATTAAATATCTAAGAAAAATTTGCTTTTCCTCAAAATTTTTATTTCATATCCTCAGTAGACATAAAACCACCTCCCTAAAAAGTCAAAAACCTGTTAACGGAAGGAAGCCGTCTAGGTTTATTTATTACTGTTTGCTGTTTGAATAGTTTTCTAACAGATCTCACTTCTAAGTAAGTTTTACTAAGAAGGCCTGCCATGACACAAATTTGTAAAATAAGGTCAGGGATTGGGATTCAGAGACATCCACACATGCCCTAAAAGGACTTATGTGATCCTGCTCTTCTGGCAGCACTCTTCTGAAGCCTTATGGAAGGGTACAAAGGGTCTTCCACCTTGGGTGCAGAGGGAGCTCGCCAAAGGATATAAGAGGCTCAAAAAAAGAGGGAGGGTGAAAAAACTAATTAAGGAATACTGCAAAAGGTCCAACAGATTCTGCCTACAATGTAGTATTGCTCACACGGTAATTATATTGAAATGACTACCTCATATGTGGGTTTGCCTCTTTTTAAAGAAAAATTTGTGCTGGTTTCAGAGATAGATACCAATCAACTGGCAGATGCTCACAAAAATGTTGTTTGCATACACATTACCAGGATTCTTCAAAGCAGTAAAATGAAGTTGAGACCTGCCAACAGGCAAAGTATAAGCTGCCAGCTGGAAACAGATTACAAAATAAAATATGAGAGCTGGAAAGGAATCTGCTGTTTTCCTGGAAAAAAAAATACTGAGGCCATTCCAATTCTCTAATGCTGCTTCATTGGCTTTGTTAGACTTATAATCCAAGAAAATTACAAAAAGCCATTTGAAGAGACATCAGTTAGATAATACATCTAGCATGAAGCTGAGATCAGAAGAAATGTGCCTAGAATAGTAACAAGTTTGGGACACCAGAAAGAAAATAACTTTCATGCCACATATTTGCTACGGTACATTTTCTATAGAGCCCTAAATGGCTTTGGAATGACTCATCTAAAGGACCACCTTCTCTGAGGATATGCTTGATGGAGATCACAGAGCAGGCCTTCCTGGTCTGTTGTGATAACTCCCTCCTGAAAGTTCCAAGTTTAAAATATATCTACAATGGAAATACAGTAAAAATTATTTACTTTTAATTTTTAAGAATTAACAGATTCAAATTTACCCACTATCCAGACTTAATTTTGAAAACATAACTGCTTCATTTTTAAACCACTACATTTATTTTATGTCATTAAATTTTATTTTATTTTACTTATTTATTTAGAGCATTTTAATTTAACAGTTCTCTGCCTTCAGGCTCAAAATCATTAAAAAAAATACAAGGAAAAGGTAGAGGGGATTAAGTCCAGCAGATGCCAGCTGCTGTTCTCTCCCCTCCAGGACACAACAGTGGCAACTGGAATTGAGAGAGGGCCTTTTGCCAGTTGCTGGGCCTAGACACAATGGAGCTGTGCTTGCCTGTACTACTCTCCTTCTAGAGGCTGCAGCAGTGGCAAATGGGATGGAGGGAGGGCTGGAATGAAGGTACAATGGTACTGTGCCTGGCTACTGTTCTCTCCCTCACATTCATTGAATTATCAGTAAATAATCAAATTCATTAAATCAATTCTGAAATAAATTAACTACACCAGAACATCAACCAGCTATGATTTTCCTGGACAGGAATAATTTAGCTACAGTAATCTCATGCACTGGTAGCTTCCTGATTAGAATACTGCAACGTCCTATGTATCAGGCTGCCCTTGGAAGCTGTAGCTAGAGCAAAATGCAGCAGGTAGATTGATGACCAGAATGTTATACAGAAACTACAAAACAATGGTCTTAAAAGGATCATATTGGCTGTCAGTATGCTTCTGGTCTGAAGTCAGAGTGCTGGTGATGACATCCAAAGCTCTTTGGGATCCTGACACTTGAAGGAGCAACCTTCCCTATGTATGCTTGGTTGAGGTTTGTTGGAGGGCCCTGTGATAGTATGGATTTGTATTTGAAAATGCTTTTTGTTTTACTGTGCATATATGTGAGGGGAAGGGTTCTCTTACTTGATGCTGTCTCCTGTTCTCAAGTAGGAGATGGGCCCCTTGCCCCTGGAGATTATCTAGCTGCCGCCACCTACTGATTTTAAATCCCCATCATGCAGTAACTCAGTAGGAAGCTACCAGAAAAAAGAATTGCTAGACTTGTACCTCTGACTGCAGGGGTTCACCCCCTGTGGGAAAGGGGAATTCAGCCTGGGCATGCAAACTGGCAAGGCTTATGGAGAGAGAGCATGGACAGAGGAGATCTTTAGAAGCAAAGTTTTTTTATTCTAAGCAGGGAAACACAATGACAAAAGATATCCCTTTCATGAAGGCACCTCCCTTCAGGTATTACTTAAAAGTTACAAAGTCACAGACAAGCCTAAGTCATTTCAACCAGAGGTTTATAAAGAACGTAAGTCTCTAACATGACTAGCTAAAAAAATCTTATTCTACTCACATTACTATCCAGATACCGGGATGGTGTGGTTGAAAACCCAAGAGTCTGAACTGAAGATGTAAAATTTCCAGAAATTTTGAAGCCATGGGGGAAAAAAGTTTTTTCTGCTTTTTTTTTCCCCCAGAAAAAAATGGAAATTTTTGGAAAAATTGAAAATATGCAACATTAGTATTTTTTACAGATTGAAAGTCACTGTGTTACTTTAGGAACATAAAATATGACTACATACAATTTGATTTGGTATAAAATTATCACAATTGGTACATTAAAAATACAGTGTATTCAAACAATTATTGCAAATGGAATTTACTTTTATTTTTTTAAAAAATTTTATTTGTAACAAATGGAGCAACAATCTCCTGAATTGTACAGAATCTCTTTGGTTTTGCTAGTTTATGTGGAGCAGGCAAAATAAAATAAACCAGAAGAAACCAACAACATTAGTAACAAAGAAAATTATTTATATTTCCTCTCCACAGTATCAAATAGACATAAAGCTTCCATTCCCTTAAAGAGAACTGAGGGAGAAAAAGCATGTGGAAGGGAAGAGGGAGGGACTAAGAGCTCCCTAAAGCAAGAATGCATCTCGCTTTTGCATTGGAAAGTTCAGTTTGTAACCCAGGACTTGCTTGTCCTCAGTGCACAGAAATTAGAATAATCTGATAACGTACATAGTTTTTACAAATGATTTGGAGAATATATGAACACCAAAGATTTTATTCATCATGCTAAAATAAAACACTCCATAATAAATTTTCTCTCTTTTTTCAATTTTTCCAGTTTTTTGGAAAAAAAACAAAAAAGCCTTCAGAAAAAAATGGAAACCCCCCCCCCCTTTTTCCAGTTTTTTTCCAGGCCTTCACATCTCCAGTCTGGACAAGTCTTGCCTACCCTGCTACTGGTTGTGTCTCTTTAATGGTCTTTTGTCTCCCTCCCCTCATGGTCTCTTGAGGCCTTTTTATAACTTCTTGCCTGAAGTGTCTGGAAGCTTCTCATCTTGTTCCCCATCTGGTCTTGCTGATTGGGCAATTGCCTCACATTATCTCTCATGTCCTTCTGTGATGCTGACCCCAAAAAATGTAACTTAAACTCCATACTTCATTAAGCCCTTGTTTACCTGGAGAAGGAACTATCCCCCTTCAGCTATGTTGCCTGAATAATGGGAAGACCCTATTAGCACAGTATATTAAAATAAAAGGTAAGTAGCTGTTGGGGGAGGGAAGAACAGAATGCTAAAGTAAATGCTGATTGTTGGAAAGTTTCAGGAGACTGCATTAGGCTAGTGAACGGTAGTTGGGAATTTTCACTTTGAGTGGGGAATCAGCGTAAGTTTTGAGTAGATTGCAGTCAGAAAAGGGTTTGAGCTAGACTAGGGTTGAGGCGACTGAATTTGAGCTGAATGATTGGTAACAGTCTGAGTAAACTTGAGATGAGCATGTGAGAGAGTGTGGTGTTTTAAATGTAATAAATAAATATTCTGTTGTATTATGTTTAACTCCTGTAAATAAAGATTTATGTTTTTATATACTTTTGGCCTTTGCTCTGTTTATTATTTTATTCATTTGTTTATGTTTTTATACACTTTTGACCTCCAGAAAAGCTACCTGAGAGCTTGGATTCAGACAAAGTGTTTATGATGGCAGCACTGAATATTGGGGGGGGGGGGGGGTAGTACCCACTGAGGACAGAAATTAATCTTCATAGGTATTTTGAGGGCATTTAGATGGTCCCCAAAGTTGGTGTCACACACCCGTGGGACAGAAGGAAGTTCTTACATGGTGAAAGGTAGGGATTAGGGAAAGTCCTCAATCTTGGTAATTGCAGTGGGCACCACAGAATCCTTCACAGTTCGTGGATTAAATGGTAGAAACTCCACATTTGTACACTGTGGTGGGATTGCCTGAGAGGAATCCTCACAGCTGGTAGCACCGGTGGGGCTGCCCAAGTGTAAACCCCACAGTTGGGATAAGAGCTAGAAAACCCCTACATTTGGTGATCATATGTGGAAACGCCACAGGACCCTTCTCTCCCTCCCATCAGTGGGAGCTACTCACTGTAGGAGAACATGCAAAGTGCCTTCAAAATCCAAGTATCCTTGGATTTCCAGAACATACTTGACAAAATAATAGTGCTCTGAAAAAGTTTCACAAATGACGAAGAAATTACGGAAATCCAGAAATCTCATGTAGAATATGTGACGCCAAGATCTCTAAGGACATAATAGATTATCTTTTCAAGAGATTACACTGAACTAAGAAAAATTTAACTCCCAAACTATGTTGATTTTCAAAGTTTTTATTTATATCTTCCCTTCTTGCATGTGACAGAGAGTGACCAACAGGACCCAATAAATAGAAAAGTGTATAACATGCAGAGGAAGCTAATAAACATCAGAGTAAAAATAGTACCACCAGCCGACAGCTGATTAGATCATCATGATCAATAAGAGACAATCTCTAAGATAACTCCACAGCTTACATAGGTATAAACTTCTCAGAGAAAGGATGGGGAACTTTGGATTTTCCTCAAGGCTTCCCAGAGAGGAAATTTCCAAGCTGAGGAGTAGCTGCTGAGAAGGCCTTCTCTTCCACCTCCCCTAAACAGTCATCAGATACTGGCAAGAATTGAGAGAAGAGTCTCACTGGGAAATCAGAAAACTAAGGCAGACTGGTAGGGGGGAAGGTAATCAATCAGGTAAACTGATCCCAAATCACAGCCAGCACTTTGAACAGTGAGTATATCAGTAGTCAGTGAAGATGCTGCAAAACTGACTAATACACTTACTATGTCTAGCTCCAATTAACCATTGAGATAAAGCATTCTGAACCAAATAAGTTTTTCCAAAACATTCTTCCAAGGAAGGACAAGCTTCCTTTGGTTAGGAAACCTACTTAGCTGATGGCAAAAGCTGTACTTTTTCGTCTCAAAACAGTTTACTACTGAAAATTGATCTTCACAATTTAACATTTATAATCTTGTGATCAAAAATTGCCCCCGAAAAGTATGAATAATTTATCTTACGATAAATATCTTCTCTTATGATAAGTAAAATCACAAAACAGGTCTAATAATAGCTTATTGTTATCAAATCTTATAGGCCGTGAACTCCTAAATATGTACAATGTTCAATAAAGTGGACTGTTAAAAGCAGCTTGTTAGAGTCCAATTAAACACATTTAAATAAATTTAAGTTTTCTACAAATGGTACCTTTTTTTAAGCCAAGTATCTTTGCAGTGATTTTTAAAATGTTCAGTCTAAAGCCCCCCCCCCCCCCCAAAGCATAAAAATGCAGTCTGTTTTATGGGATTTTAGCAAGCCATGTCAAATCTGGTGAGCAAAAGCTATAGTCTGAGAAAGGCCCCAAAAGGCATGGGCAGCAGCCTCCTAGATTTGTCTAACAATCATTTTTTTATTTTGGGAGACAGGAATTATATTTGGGTTACTCTGAGGATCCATACTGAATTAACAATTGTAAAGCAGCTAGAAAGAAGTAGAAATCCTTTTTTGTACTCAATTATTGTTTTTTGTCATCTAGATGCAATAGTCCTTCCCTTATAACTGGTAGTCACTATACAAATTTAATTCTTTCTTTCTCTACAAAGTGCTTCAGAGCACCATAATTATTGCCTAATAAACTCAAATGTGATTTAGTTACAGTGGGCACAGTAATTTCACTGCACAGGTACTTTTAAGAGATTGTTAAATGACACTGTGCCTAATTGGCTTTTATCACCTTGAAAGCATAGCATGCAAGCCCCTTCCCCCAAAATTGCAGCCTAGCAGTTTCCACAATAAGATGTTTTCAGTAAATTGTTCTGCCAACTGCTCAATCTGCAGTATCAACACGGACAAAACTAATTTTACATGCATTTTTGCTAAAGGAATAAACATCAATGTGTTCAGTCAGATCCAATCAGTCTTGAATGCTGTAGATCAATTTCAATTTAGTTTGTCTTGAAGAATGATCTTTTCTGGGATAGATATAGAGGCACTGCAACCTTGTTGATTCTCTTTGACTTCTTAGCAGCTTTTGATACCACACTAAGGATTCTTCTGGAGAGGTTATTGTTGAGTTACAGTTGAGCAGGGGCAGTGCAGTTTATAGAAGTTTCATTCATATTTGGACGGCTGTATCTCTGCTCTGTCTATAAATTTATAGACATGTGAGTCTACAAATGCCAAAGATTTTTCTAATACATGATTTATATACTGTCATACATCCAACCCAGGGTTTCCAGACCACAGGACGTGGTCCCAATTCACCAGTTTTTAAGGGGTCATCTCCCAGCAGGAGATGAGCATGCAAATTCTCCAGTTCTGATGGGCTCAGCACCAAGTAAGAAGAAAGAACTCTGTGCAAACCTCCAGCTCAGTTATTACAACAGCAGCATGTGCCAATTTGCAAGGCTTAATTGATTTCTTCTTGCAACTAGCGAAGACTTTCTGAGTCTTTGAATTTACACCTAGAATCCTCCTGCCCTCTAGTCTTTGTGGCACCAGAGCTCACCTTCTGCTCTGCATCTACTTTCTGTCTAGAAGCAAGTAGGCAAGATTCCTATCCCATCTCCTTAAGTGAGAAGGAATAATCACCTCATTTCACCTTGATTTGGAAACAGCCCTTTTAAGCTAAGATTTCTGTCAATTTCCAAATAATATATTCTCCCTGTGTATGTGTTTGAATTACAAGCTAGGTGCAAGTGCAGCTGGTACTTAATGCATAACGCTTAATGACTTCATTAGGAACTTTACCTAGGTCTTGAGTTTGGGCCTGGGACAATTCTGAACCTGCAATCCTAATCCAACCACAAACAAGTAAACACAGAACACTCCTATACAATATGCCACAGGGAAATATTATTGAAGCAGTTTCTTTTTAAAGAGCTGCAATGGTGTCCAATACACCTGAAAGATCCATTTTTGCAGAACCAAGTTCAGGTTAAAAGAACTGTTAAGACCAAAAATGTCCTGGTTCTAAACCCATGTCTTTCATCAGTAATGGACTGGATGAAAGCAAACAAACTGAAACCTAATCCAGATAAAAAAGAGAGGTGCTCCTCGTCAATTAGAAGGCCAATCAGGGAATAGGAATTCAGTCTTTGATAGATGGGGTTACACTCCCACTAAAGACACAGGCTTGCAGTTTGGGTAAACACCTGAACTCAGCTTTGAACCTGGAGGCCCAGCTTTCCGCAGCAGCCAGGAGTTCTTTCACACATTTAAAACTTGTGCACCAACTGCACTTCTTCCTTGAGACACAAGATCTGACCATGGTGGTACATGCCTTTGTTATATTCCATTTGGACTAGCGTAACAATTTACTCGAGGCTGCCTCTGAAGAGTGCTCACCTGGTCCAAAGAGCTGCAGCCAGGCTGTTAACTGAGGCAGGTTATACAGGCCAACTATGCCCTTGTTTAAACAGCTCCACTGGCTGCCAGTCTGTTTCCAGGTACAATGCAAAGTACTGCTCATGACCTATAAAGCCCTATATGGTTCAGATCTAGAGTATTTGGCAAACAGTACATTCTTCTACAAGTCAGGTTGGGCTATGGGATCAGGAGAGACTCTTCTCTCAGTCTCATCACCATCATAAGCTTCATTGGTGGAGACATGAGAGAGGGCCTTCTCAGTGGCTGCCCCTAGAATCTGGCGCTCCCTTCCCAGGGAGGCCAGGATGGCCCCCTTGTTGTTTTACTGTTGGAAGGATAAAACCCTTTTTTTCAGACATTCTTCTAAAACACAACGTTTTTAAAGAAAGGGCTGGGGGGGCTGCACGTGTAAACTGATCTGCTTTTTATCTTTCTAACTGCATTTTATTCTTTAAACTGAGGTGTGAATTGCTTTAATGCTATAATTAGTTTAACTGTATGCCAAAAAAACTGACCCCAAAAATCTGAGCTGACTTATACATAGGCCAGTGTATCCACTGTGGTGCTGCTTTTAGCCTTTTCTAATGCCTGCTTCAAAAAAGGCAGCGGCAGTGATTCTCTGGGGTTCTTTTTCGCAGGGAGGGTGGAGGAGACTGGGAGAAGCTGAAAAAAGCCCTGATCCTCTCTGCTGCTGTCCCTTTCTCATTGGGCCTTCTTTTAGGTTCTTTGCAGAAGGACTAAGCTCTCACCTTGAGAGCTTTGTCCATCCATGGAGAACCTGAAAGAGGCACCAACACTCTCTACTCTCTCTGGCAGCCTTTTGCAATGCCTAGGCAGGAAAGTGGCAGTGTTGGCAACTGCCCTCCTGAGGCAGCACTGGTGCTTTTGCCTCTGCAGAACTGATTTGAGAACCCCCGTGCTGAGCCCCAAAGCTTTACCCTCGACTTGACCCATAAGTCAATTTGACTTATACATGAGGTTAACTTATACGCAAGTGCATGCAGTATTCACTTTTTGTATGTTTTTAATTACATTTTTTTAAAAAATTGTGAGCTTTTGTGACTCCCAATTTTAGGAAAAATCAGGAAATTTCTAGATAGACAGACAGATAGAAAGAAATGGAAGCTAGGGCAGTTTCCCAAGGGCTGATTTATACAGAACACTCTAATTCCACTCATTTCTAACTTCATTAATATCAAACTTAGTACTTTCCAATGAACATTTATAACCTTGACTTGGTTTCAGTTTGTCTAAGGATATAAGAAATGTTTCCAAATAATGTTTTAGCCCTAGCACTAACATGTACTGCATCCAGTCTGGTCATTGTAGAGCCTTACATATATACAGATACCTTTAGAAGTTTATTAACTTTTTGTGTAAGCTTGATATTACCTGAAGGAGCCTCCTTCAAAATCTTTTTATCCCACATACAAGACACTTTTGTCAAAACTAAACAGCAGAGTAAGCATTAATAAATGAAGCAGCAATCTCATGGATTTTTACTGCAATGAAAAGGGATTCATGGCTGAATCTCTTCTTTATCTTTGGCATTCTTCAGAGCATCCTTTCTGTCTTCTGCATATTCAGAAAAGCAAAGGGACATCCACTAGGGAATTTAGAGCTTGGAAATATTTTTTTTTAGCCAGATTATACATTTTGTAAAACATAAGTTGTTGGAGTAATTTGTAGTCAATTTGCTTCATTATCCAGATATAAACACACACAGGACAGAATGTCTGAGGAAGACGACCTTGCCTTGGGAAAGCATTCATCTGTCCCTTATGGTACTGCTGGGCATGGTGGCTACACTGTACCCCAGAACAGACCAAACACAAAACCCTCCATACTGTGTTTCCTGACAACCGATACAAAAAAGATACATTACTTCTGATATAGGATGGGATATATAATCATTCCAAATAGGAGCTATTGACGTCCCTACCCTCCATGAATTTATCCAATCCCTTATAACTTGGCAGCCACACCTAACTACAAGTGAGCTCCATGGTTTAACTATATGCTGTATTTCCCTTTCTCTCTTCTAAATTTCCCATAATTTTGTTTCAGAGGGTGGCCCAAGTTCTAATTTCTGAGAAATGGAGAAAATTTTCTCATTTTCTTTTTCTGCATCATGTAGTTTTACACACTTCAATCCTGCCTCCACTTGCTCACTTTTTTTTTCTAGGCTCTTTCCTCCTCGTGGAATTGCTCCAGTCCCTTGATCATGTTGATTGTCCCTTTCAAGGAAGATAACTCTGTAGAAGGCAACCAAAACTGAATAAGAACATCTTGGCTTCTGTCCTAGGATTGCCTTGCAATAATGATGTAACCCAAAACCAAAGAGGATCTCCCCATGTCCCAACAGAAAGACAATGAAGCACAAGCAAAAATCCCCTATAAGTCATTGCTATGTAATCATTCTGTAGGCTGGAGGTTCAACATCATCGCTATACAGTATATAAAGCAGAATATTAAAGATGATATGCTTGGAATTTGATCAAGAAGACTACAAAATTACATCAATTGGAAAATTAATGCTAGAAGGTTACAGTTTTCAACAGGTCTCTTACAAACAGTAGAAAGGTTTAAAATAAATGAAAATTGTATGACTTTGAGTTGCCTAAATCAGAATTTGATAAATAGCTGTGCTCAGATGATGAAAATTTGATTTGTAAGATGTATAATTCTATTTTTTGTTAAAAACAGAGATGGAAAAAGAGTTGGTTAAAGACTGTATGATAAAGTTGGCACAAAATGTTGGTCACAATATACAGCTAGAGCAATGGAAGCAAATGTAATTGAAGGGAATTAAACTTACATTGTTCTATGATCTTAAAGAGAACTTCTACAAAATGATGTATCACTGGTATTTGACTCATAAAAATTGGCCAAAATGCATAAAGAGGTTTCTAATACATGTTGGAAATATGAGCAACAAGTGGGATATTTTTACCATATGTAGTAGACTTGTGAAAAGGTCAGAAATTACGGAATCAAATACATTCTATGGGGAATAAAATTTTGAAAGTTAATGTTCAATTGATTCTGGAATTATATTTGTTAAGACTAATTGAAGATCAACTGGAGAAGAAATTTGGCAAGATGCTGCCAAATTATAATTATTATTATTATTATTATTATTATTATTATAATTAATATAATATAATAATATACAATATATAATATATAATATAATAATAATATAATTATTATTATAAGATTATTATACGCACAGAAGTAGAAAAATACAGAAATGACAATGAAGGAGGACTGGTTAATAAAACCAATGGAGCTAGCTGAAATGAATAAATTGACATTACTGATAAGAGAAAAATTAGCAGTGACATTTTTGACAGACTGATAACCATTAATATACTTTTATAAGAAAAAGAATATGTGGACTATATGTTTTGATAATCAGCATATTTGGAAAAGCAGCAAATGAAGCATTTGAATGGTATTTGAAAGCAGAGATGTTATTTCATAGAATTATAGTCTGCATTAGCAAAGCTGGAAAACAATGTACATTATTTACTCTTAATACTTACTGCTTAGTATTTCCTTGCTCACTTTTGTCTGTCTTTCTAGTTTGTATTCTGTTGTTTCTTTTTGACTGTATATATTTTGAAAATCTTTAATAAAAACTTAATTGAAAAAAAAGATTATTATTTATCATTTCCCACTAATGTGGAAAAGTGTATTTTGCTCCTCAACTGTTTCTTATTCATAAGACTGGTTGGACAGCACCTTTTACATACACAGAGTGAAACTACGCAGCCATTTACACATGATTGGATAACAACTATCTAAACATCCAGATGAATGTTGAACAGACAGAGAGACCAACGCACACACAAAGAGCCCAGGTACTGGTGCATAAAAGAATCCTTTAAGACATCAGGTTGCAGGTAAGGATTTTATACATCCTTCTGTGCACCATCTGTATCAGTTCCCCCATTTGCCATGCAGACTACACAAAGCATAAGCACCACACAGCTTGTCATACAAAAGGCACTAAATAAAAGCATCGAAACCCTTCAGATATGTGCATTCAAACTATAATGGTGTACTATACCACTAGAGCAGAAGAGTCTAACTATTTACATTAACTTTCTAACAGAGAAGAATAATACACTAGGAATGTCAGAAATTATTTGCTTCTTGTGCAAAATAAACCGTTAGCAATTCCTTTATGAAGAAAACAAAACTGTTAATTTGTTTGATATAGTCTGAAAGCAGAAAACAGGGCCATTACTTCGTTTATTGAAATTATTTATGTCATACTTTTGTAGAATAGTTTTCCAGGCAGTTCACATTAAGATATAAGCTCACAGGGAAGCCTATCAATTAAATTCATAGTTGGTAACAGACTGACATGTCCACTGAGAGGGGGAAAAAGGAAAACAGAACACAGAGGAAACTTTGCTACTTAAACCTCTAATGAGATGGATTAGAGTTAGAAGATATACGCCCTGAGGTTACAAAAACGTTCCACCACACATCACATTGTAGCGTGGGTGACTGTGGTTGTCAAGACTGCAGGGGGGCACGCTACAACTCCCAACAGTCCTAGCCAGCATAGCCAATGTTGAGATTATGGGAGTTACAACCCTACAAATTTCAGTGGTCCATAGTTGCTCAGCCATCCCATGCAGGCATATTTCAGGACAAGAAACTGGATACGTTCCCATTTTCTAGACTGCCCCTTCCAATTCTGGCACTATACCAGAGACAACCAGACTTGGGCTTACAAAATCTACTTTGTTCTTCACAATGCATTGATCCAATGGCATGGCTTGAAAAGGGCAGACACGGTACCTAGCAACAAAGATGCCTCTGAGTACACATTCAGCTGTGGAATTTGTTAGCAGTACCACTATAGGAGCTCACATTCAGATCATCGCACACAACATACTCCTATTTCTCGAATGTTTTCCTGATTACAGTAACCTAATTTGAGAAGGGTTGTGTGTGTGAAGCCTTTGTTCTTGCTCCTACTAAAACATAAGGGTGCCAGTAATCCTTGCTGATCTACTCCAAGTCAC
Organism: Cyclura pinguis; assembly: GCA_030412105.1. NCBI lineage: Eukaryota > Metazoa > Chordata > Lepidosauria > Squamata > Iguanidae > Cyclura > Cyclura pinguis. The sequence goes on along the minus strand of CM059600.1, from coordinate 91,481,838 downwards.
TCAGAGATCTACCTGTAGCTCTCAGTCTATCTTCTACTGAACCCTGCCACATAGTACTAAAGTGCTCATACTCCAGAATGGAGGTCTTTCATAGCTATATAGTAGAGTGGCAAAAATGGAGTACTGCCTCTTCTCCCTCCCGCTACTCATGAAACTTCATTTTATTCCATGACGGCAAAACAAAGCCTGGTTGAGATTGACTGTAGTCTACAAAAGTAGCAAAACCCTTTGGAACTGAGAATGCAGCATTTTCTTGCTAGTCCCATTTATATTAAATTTTTTAAACTGCCTGTCTGAAGTATATGCACCACACTCTTCAGTCACAAAAGCTGTCTGAATAGCTTCTAGACCTATACAAACAAGACTGCTCTTTCCATCATGCTTATAATCTAAAGAGACTAGATACAAAGAGGGAAAAAGAAGGAGGAAGGAAAAAGGAACATGAATACGCTGCCACAAGTTCATAATGTTACCTGATACTTCTAACAACTAGCTGAGGTGGAAATAAAATACTCATACTTCAAAAAGACTTCAGTGTGCCTCTAACAAATGGTCTGGTGACCTAGCTTCCTTAAAATGGCTCTTAATACAGCTGAACGTAGCTGCCCTTACAGGCAGTTTCTTATCTGACAGCTTCTTATCATGTCTACACCTGCAAGTAAGATTCAAGGGACCCAGATGATACCATCAGTCACAGAACAGAGGTTCCTAATGCATCATAGGGCACATGGATCCAATGCCTGTGTGTGTAGTGTGTGCTACGACAGCTCAACCAGTAAAAATGGTCTGTTGGTGAACCTTGACTTTAGTGTGTCTGCACTCCACATGCTAAAATAGTATGTGCACTTACACAGTGTTTAAGTTTCAGGCTTAACTGATTCCGTCTAGAAAATTAAGTTGCAGTTTCTTTTAAATCAGAGCAGGGAAGATTCAACCTGTTCTTGGGACTGCAACTTTCAAAACACTCACCAGTACAGCTGTGATGAGGGATAATAGGAGCTGCAATCCAAGAGCTTCCTGGCCATGCACCAGTCTTCCTTTACCTGATGTCTCTCAGATGTGATGAACTGCAACTTCCAATTGTCCGAAGTCAGCACGGCCAATAATTAAGGATCATGGGAGCTGTACTTTAAAATATCTCGTTGGGGAAAAGCTGCTTTACAATTCACAGAACAAATTACCTCTAATTAAGAACTGTAGCAGTGGTTAGCAGTGTGAGCCATAATATTCCTGTTTCAAGACCCAGTTTAGTCATGATCCCATGAGGTAATCTCAAAGTATGCTATACTACTATAAATCTTATCCCCCTCCACCCCCACCGCAGGATATGAGGATAATACTAGCCCATGAAAGCACCCTATTGGATTGTGGCCACTGGAAACAGCTTAAAAAACCCACAGCCATTACTGTCGCTATCCTCCCCAACATTCCTTTATCAATCTTTTCTATAAGTCAAGACACTTTCCTTATCTTTTTCTAAAAACTGGCTCAGCCTTATGTACAGGAGTAGGAAATACTCTTGGTTTGCATTGTAAGAACTCTCCATGGTCCTCAAACGACATTTCAAAAGCCTTTCAAAACAACATAATTTGAACAAAGTAGAAGAAAAAGTGCAGTCACGTATTACAAAAGATTATGTACCCCCCAGTAAATTAGTAGAAATACCTGCAGTATGTTACATCTTGAAAATGAGCTACATTTTAAAAATGCTACTACATTCACAAAGCTTGGTATCAATAAATTCCATTATTCTACCTATATTTTTGCTTTGCCTCACTGTGAAATCACACAAGTATTACATTTTCTAATCATGGTAAATACCCTAAGGAGTTTTGCTGTGTTAAATTTCTTATAATGCTAAAAGCAGGAAGTTTAATAGAATTTCAAAGAGGAACATTATTTGCATAATTGAGCCTTGGCAGTTAGAAATCTAATTCTATTCTAATAGTAATTCAGTTCTGTGAGTACCATCACCTCTACAGGCAAAGTCATATGGAAGAAGGAAATATAGGCAGATTCAAGGAAATTGCAAGGTTTGTGAAAAAGCAATAATTATTAATAGTAATCCCAATTCTCTAACCAAAAGAGTACAATTTACGCTTTAGAGAAGGGGTATGAACTGTGTAGCAGTTCCAGCAAGCTCCTCTCGAAACCTGATATTGATTTTAAAAAACAAGGAAGGGAGGGAAGGAAAGAAGGGAAAGAAAAAAAGAGGAAAAAACATTCAACTCCAAATTGGAATGTATATATCCTAAAAGCTCTGGGGTGCAATCTTACAACTTAAAGCTATTTTGGAGGCTTTGATATCTTTGAGGGGGGACAGGGACCTAAAACTGCCTTTTTAAAAATAAGAAGTAACCATTTACTGCTTTAGTTTATAAAAAAGGCAGGAGTGGAAAATGGTGCAGCCTACAGATCCTGCTCTTGCAGGAGGTCTCAGGAAGGCCAAATGACTCCTAATCTTCGAGAAAACAAATATGAAATGGATGACTTCCTTTGGGTAGAGGGACACTACAGACAGCACACCACTTAACATGTACAGCACTGGTCAAGATATGTGGTCAGACGTTGGGAGGCAAAGCACAGGATGGAGTACTCAAAGGGAAGCCACAACTGGCACAGTATTCAATGGTTCCCTTTCTTCGCTCTGTGACACCCAAGTATCCTTGAATATTAATCAGCAACCCATTTTTTCCCTATCTGCTGCCATAAAAAATCCTTTAACCTTAGTTCACATGTTTCTTCTTTTTGTCTGGTAAATGGTGTAAGAGTTTCAACTCCAGAAATTTTTGAAATTAAATTTCAAATAGGTATGTATAGACCATGGGAAGTGTACAAATGTAATAAAACTTCAACACATCATAAAATTATGCATTTTATTATATACTTATCTGTTTTTCCTTTTTACAATTTTATATAGTTTCTGACGCAGGCCTTTGAGAGCATCTACAGGCTGAAATTTGTTAGGCTTTTACTGATAACTCAGTATGTTCAGTGGATTAATGAATTATGTCTCCAGTTTCTTTTTCTGGTTATCTTATGTTCAGCAGCCTACACATGGGTCTTTTAAGTACTGCAGTTCAAAAGACTGACTTAACACAATATCCTGAACAGGAAAAATAATGGTAATTCTTCTATAGCAAAGACTAATAACATCAGTGAATCTGAAAAGAGTCAAGAGCATTGAGTGTGCATTAAGGAAAGAGTAAGCAGAAGGCAGATCAGGATTTACTGCAAGATTTCTCAGTTGATGTGCACTACAACCCCAAGGTCTTATGACTTCCAATAACTCAGGAAATGTCAGTAAGACTAAATGGCAATCACTGCTGAAGAGCAACAGGAAGCGAAACTTGCCATGACTGACCTAATATTAATACATCATCTCTTAGTCTTAGGGTCGTTTTGCACTACGCTGTTATAGTGCTATTATTCCACTTTCAACATCCCATGGAATTCCGGGGTTTATAGTTTACTGAGGCCAAAGAGCTCTCTAGCCGAGAATTTTTAAGGTCCTTCCCCAAACTGCAAATCCCAGGATTCCATAGCAAGTTGAAAGCAGAATAATACCACTACAACAGTGTAGGGCAGAAAGGTCCTTAGTGTCCTTCATCTGTAAATTATGACTGTTAATTTCATTATGGTACCTCATCTACAGAACTCATGAGACTATTAAAAGAGACTGTGACGAAAGCCTATCTAGTCCATCATTCTGTCTCCATAGTGACCAACAATATGCCCATGGGAAATCCACAAACAGGACATGAGTGCTGCAACAAGCTCTCCTAGCAACATCCCCCCCCCCCCCAGTAACAAATACACAGCAAGAAGCTATTTTTTACACAGTATATGGCTCCTTGGTTGCACTAGGTGACCAACTCTACTAAATGGGCTCTGGGAGTCTAATAAAACAAACCCATACAGAATCCCACAAGTTCAAGCTCTCTCACCCCTACACAAAAGTGAACCCTTCATCTTGAAAATTAAACATGGGGTTAAGTAACTCCTCTCTGCAGATACACAAGAATGCATTTTCCCAATCATGAACCTCTCTGCTGGATTCACAACATGTGAAATACCAAAACATATTGACATTTCAGCTAGTGACCTGAATGTGGGAAAACAAAGTACTACAACTACATCTCTCAAAAAACCCTGCCAATTCATACAAGGAGTTGTTATATTTATTATTGTGAGATAAATGCCAGAACTTGTGCTAGATTCTTGTGGGATAAGTGCTTTTCACAAACTTTAAGCAGCTATCAGAACTCATGCTCAATAACCAATAAGATGAAAATGAAACCTGACAAACGAACCATCCCACAAGAAATTGTTTAACTACAACAAGTTGAACCTAAGGGTATCTTGAACCGCTTACTCTGAAAAAATGACAGCCATGGTTAATTAAGAAAGTAAGGCCACCACATACATGCATGTATGGCAATCAAATGTATGAATATGAGAGCCAAGTGAAACTTGTTAATAAGACAGCATTAAAAAGCATAGTGCAAAATAGGAAGTCCTCCATGGAAATGTAGCGAACGGCTGGCAGTGGCATCACTCAACGAAATAAGCAAACTTGCGAGTGGCGCCCGGCAGGCAATAGGGGGAATCAACACATAGAACAGATACTTGAATACAAAGAACCTTTAGGGAGACCAGTGAAACCTCCACCAGCTAAACTGATTTTCTTAAAAACACACCCACACAGGGCTAATATTCGTTGCTCTACACCTATAACATTCGCGTGCACCACAGCACAACAAAAAAAACCCTCGCACAGAGATTGTCTTAGATGCCTCGCGATTTCTTTGACCGGGGGCGAGAGGGTTCCCAGTACGTCCGAGCCTTTCCCCAAACTGCGGAGCAGCGCAGAGGAGGGGGAGGCTGGCCCAGGAGATGAAGGAAGCAGCAACGAAGGCACGGAGGCAACAGCTCCGAACCGAGCAAGACTGACGAGAGAGAGGCGGGGAGAAGCCCGGCCTGGCCTCCTCGGGAGTGTTTTCCCACCTCCTCAAGAGCAAGGGTGGGGGGCAGCGAGAGAAAGAGAAAAAGAAAGAAAGAAAGAAAGAAAGAAAGAAAGAAAGAAAGAAAGAAAGAAGGAAAGAAAGAAGGAAAGAAAGAAGGAAAGAAAGAAGTGTGTGTGTGTCCCCACCTCCTACTCCGGCAGGAAAGGGGCAGCGGCTCCCGGGCGCGGAGAGCCAGTCATGCTGAGGGCCGGGGGGGACGGCAACTCGCCCCAGGCTGCAGGAGGGGACGGCGCCAGAAAGCGAGTCGCAGCCGGGAAGGAAGGGGTCGGTCGGGGCGCCCGAGGGACGCTCGCTGGCCGGGTCGCGCAAGGGCCGCCGGCGTCTGAGGAGGCGGCGGCGGCGGCAGGGGCGGGAAGCCCTCTGGGGCGAAGGGGCTCCCGAGGGAAGGGGGCGGGGGTGGGGAGACGGGGACGCCCGCGACTCACGCATGAGAAGGCTGAAGGCCACAACCCCGAGGAGCCCCTGCAGGAAGATGCCGAAGCTGTCCATGAGGGCCCCGTTCTCGCAGCCACGGTAGCCCGGGCCGGCCCCTGGCGAGGCAGACGACGACGAGGAGGAGGACTGAGCGCCACCGCTCAGCAGGGAGCCCGGCTTGGGCGTGACAACCAGGGAGCCGTTGGGGGCCAAGGAGCCCCCCATGGCGGCCGGAGCGCGCGCCGCGGCGGCGGCGGCGTGGGGGGCGAGGGAGGGAGGGAAGGGGGCGGGCGGCCAACAGGAGGGAGGGGGCGAGGACGGAAAGACGCTTCATAGGCTTCGCGGCGCTTCCTGGCGCGGGGAGGAGCCCTCGCAAGCTGCATCGCACGTCACTGCCGCCGAGTGACGTTGCCCGGCGCGGATCGGGTTGGAGAAGAGACCTTGGGGGCGGGGCTAAGCGAAAGTACCACCTCGGGGGCGGAGCTTAGCGCTGACGCGTTCCAGGGCTCCACAGGGGAGGGCGTGTCTTCGCCTGCTCTTCTGGCGTCGGCAAGGTCGCGCGCTGTGTCTGGACGGTGTTCTGAGGGAGGGAGGAGCGCGCGCGCGGGCGGGCCTCGGCGGCCGCTCAGCGAACAACAGCGTCGCGGTGTCGAAGTGGCCGGGTTGCGCACTGCCTTTGCTGTTCCGTGTCTGTCTGTGTGTCTGTGTAGTGGCTTTTTCCAAATAGCTTCGCGTTTTGATCGGGAAATCGGGGAGCCGATGTGGAGACGTGGATAGACATCGGAGCGGTTGTTCTGGGGCGAGCCTGTGCGTAAGAGCGAGCGCACTTGCTTGCCTGGGAGTGAGCGCCGTCGAGCTTAGTGGGACTTGCTTATGAGCAGACGTGCCTAGGATGGTGCTGTGAGAGGAAGCCAGGTCTCCTTTCTGGTAAGCCCTCTCAGCTCCTTAAAACCTTTACATCGTCGTGGCCAAGACTGCATTAAAAGCCTGATGTTTGTTTTGCTTCGTTAAAAGAAAGACGACGGGAAACGTCCTTGTATACCAGTGTCCTGAGCGATGCTTTAAAATGGAAACGGTTGAGTGGAGTCTTCGGTACCTAAAAGGAGGCTCAGAGACTGCTGCTCCCTGGTGGCCACCTGTTCGACTTCTTAAGAGTTCTGAATAGCCGTGGCCGGAACTACAGTGAAAGCTGTTTTGCTTTTTTTAAATGATTTTTATTTTTTTAGCCATTTCCCACCAGCCCACATCCATACCTGCAGAAACAGTCCCGTCAGTTAACAAAGCCTCTAACAGTGAAGCTCTTTTTTCCAAAGTCTTTTTATGCCCGCTCAGCCCCGTTTCCAGCTCATCGTCTGTCCAGCAAAAGTTTTAACAGCATCAGCATTGGGAAGATGGCTGGAGAGAGCAGAAGACTTTTGGTGCCCGGTTTTAGTGATGTGTCTGCAATAAACAACACAGTGAAGGTTAAGCTGGGAAACAACAGAATCCTACTCTGGTGGATCCTGCTGTGGGCACGTGTGGTTGCCTGCAAAGGGCAAGGTAAAAGCTTCCTCCAGAATCCCTTACAAGTGTATGTGAACAGAAAACTGATAGAAGAGGGGAGAAGAGATAAACCTGCCTCACCAGCTAATCCAGCCTATTAACCGGGTATATTGAAAAGGGATAGATTTGTAAGTTTGTCCAAATGATAATCGTAAGAAAATGGAGGCTGGTGAAAAACATTATCCTTGGATGTACTTTGGAAGAAGTGTTAAGGGGGTCACTAGAAGGTTCAAGGGTTGTTTATGCAAGGCTTGCCTGCTCTGGTTGTTTCCTTTCACGTGCACATACTGTCAGTTTTGGATTTAAAAAAATAGGCTGAAACATGTTGAACTGCTCTTCTCTTTTGTGGTGTAGGAATGTATCCATGTTTCTGTCCATGTTACTTAGACCTGTTATTTCTTTTCTACTAAAAAAAAGTAATATTCAGAAACACGTCTACTTTGTTAACTATCTACTTTTTTATAGTTGCTTAACTTGATTAGATCATTGAAATCATTAGGATTGCAGAAGTGATGACTAACAACCCTGTTAGGTTAGTCTGTTGACACTAGTTGGAACTAAAGTTAGATTTAGCCCTACATAACAGGCAAAGAAAGATAAAATTATGCCAGAAGTTTAGTTAAAATGAGTTGTTTCTGCTTTTGAAAGAGGATATATCACTAGTCTATTCTGTGTTTACAAATAACAGTTTTCTTACAGTGAATTATAGCTGTAATTGGAAAGTGAGATACTCGTCTGCATTGCATTGATTTGTGTGCTGTATCTGATGATGAAGCATCTACTGTGTTGAGGTATAAAGTGAAACCGTATCAATACATGTCAGCCAAGATTTATCTTGTTATGCAGTGGAAAATAAAATTCTGTATTAGTAAACTGAAAATCAACCTAGTGTGTTGTTTTGTGTCTTGAGTTACGAATGATGGGTCCTCCTGTGCACACACCAAGGAAATAAAAGGCATTGAGCCATGTTTCAAAGGTGTCATGGAAACGGTTTCAGTACACGATCACTTAACTTAGGGCCTTTCCACACTACACTGTTATAGTGCTATTATTCCACTTTCAACATCCTATGGAATCCTGGGGTTTGCAGTTTAGGGAGAGGCATTCATACTTCTCAGCCAGAGAGCTCTTTGGCCTCAGTAAACTGCAAAGGCCAGAATTCCACAGGATGTTGAAAGTGGAATAATAGCACTATGACAATGTAGTGCGGAAAGACCCTTAGTGTTATTTGTTTTGGAAGATGAAGATTGGACTTTGAAAAATGCTTCTACCACATTGAGATTCTGTTTTCAACTGAAGAATGCTTTCATGCTTACAGAAAGACTAGACATGGGTGAAGGATGTCTCCTTGTCATGTTAACTATTTATTGTTTATCACTACAGCATTACAATGAAATATTAAATTATGAAGAAAGTAGGCTTCAGTTCACTGGAGTATCAACTCAAACAATACATTCAGATAACAACCACAAGTATTTGTCATACAGGAAACAGTTACAGTTTCCATATAGAGCAGTGGTTCTCACCCCTTAGTCTTCCATCTGTTTTGAACTTCAGTTCTCAGAATTCCTAAACATTGGCAAAGCTGGTGGGTTTCTGGGAGCTGAAGTTCAAAGCACCTGCAAGACCAAAGGCTGAAAACCACTAGAATAAAACATTGCACCATTTTTACTAGCATTGATTTTGTCTGTGGCAGTAGCTCTAAGCCAAATCTTTCGCTATCTGAGAGTTGCCAGGGATTGAATCTTACACATAAAAAAAGCCTGTTCTCTCCCACTACCTCCCCCCCTCCCTCCCCCCTCCTTTGACATTTTCATTGTGATCATGCAGGAAGGGTGCAACTTATATACTGTAGGCAATTTTTTTCAGCTCTAAAGTGTTCATTAAATAACAAGGGGCCTTTTCACACTACACAATTATAACATTATAATTCCACTTTAACTCCCATGGTTCCATCCTATTGAATGCTGTGATTTGGGAATTCAGGAAGTTGTGTACCCATGTGAAGTAGTGAGGGTGTTGCCCCCAAATAAGGTTTATACCTCCCATTAAATTTTCCTTTAGTTTAGCATTGCGGTGAAAGACTGAAAGTCATTCTCACTCAGAATTCTGATATTTGCTGTGTTTGCATTTCCTTGGTCACTTTGCTTGCACCTTTTCTTTGGATTGATAAATTATTTCTAAATGTTCAACTGACGTTTTAAATTACTGCAGTACTAGAAATTTGGGGACTGAAAAAAAATTCATTGGGGAGTCAAATTCTTATTTGGGGGCAGTGCCTTGATTTCCTCTCCCAACTATACCCCCGAGTTTATGAAGGGGTATTTAGAATTCTCTACCGGTGAGCTCTCATGTCACTCCAAACCCTAGGATTCTATAGGACGCAGCTATGTCCATTAAAATAGGATCATAGTGCTATACTGTGTAATGTGAAAGGGCCCATGGAATTTGTAATGAAAAATAAAACTACTCCGGCATACTTCTGTGTACTGAAGCTTATGCAAGGTACCTTTTCATATTGGTGTTCCCACACTAGCAACTGAAGGCATAGTCTTCATTGAACTTCTTGTGTGTGACAAGATAAATACTAGGGGTGTACATCCACCAACTGAACTGGTAAAACAGGTTTTGTTTGGGAGGTTGGGCAGACCCTGTGGGACATATTTGGAGGACGTCTGGGAATGGTCTGAGGAGGAGGAAAGAATTCCACAGAGTTTGATTGCAAGACCCAGTGCTTGATGAATGGTTATGTTTCAGACATAGAGGTCATCATCCATTTGTTGCTCTTCCTATGTTATGAACATGGATACCAAACATGAACATGGCTCAAAAGCCTCTGATATAAATTCTTAAAATTGTAGAGTTCCAGATTTATTCCAGGCAGGTGGGAAATAACACCCCACTGGTACCATTGCTCTTGGATAATTCTTGCACGATGCTTTCTGGGTTGCTGTGAGACTACTTTTACTAAATGTATAGTTTCAAGTCTTCAAGGCTACAATCCTATATTCTTACACTAGGGAGCATGTCCTAATGAACTTAGTTGGGCTTCTGAATAAACAATACATGACTGTACTATCATTGGTAGAACTTTTACAGGACAACTCTATAGGTACAAAGTTCTGCAAAATCCTACAAAGTTTATTATATTTTGGATTGAGAACTACCCTCCATAGGAATAAAGTAGTAATACTGATTTAACAAATAAGTTAAGTACTACAAGACCACTGCAAGACCACTTATATAATTTGGTTGATATTTTCATTTTTATGTAGCACATAGATATGCTTTGGTTAAATGCAGGGTAATAGTCTAAGTCTATCAAGAGAGAATCTTAGAACAAAATTCGTATGAAAACAATCCCTCAAACACTGGAGTTGTCTGTGTATACTCAAATTGCGATAAAACACATAGGTAGAAAAACCAACCCCCACTTAAAATGCACTGGAAGATTTAGGATTGGTAGATATATGGTGCATTCTGTATCTAACAATGGAAATTATGCCTTCCTTTCATCTGCAAATCAGAGTTGTCACTTCAGTTATATTTTGGTTTCTTCTTTGATGTCACAAATTGCTGAAGTTAATATAAAATTTAGCTTCATCTTCAGATTACTCCTCAATTACCTATCTTTCTAGTTTTCAGAGTGGACCAGGCCACCTGGCTGCTGCTACTTTAACTTTTTTTTTTTTTTAATTAAGAAGCTTTTAAAACACAGATGGCTACTGAATTACCAGAGTATTTCAATATTAATGAAGTATCAGTTACTACTCCATGGCATGCAAGCATTTCATAAGAGAGAGTATCATCTCTGTTGCTTCACATCAGAGGAAAAAATAATGTGAGAAGGTATTTTGAATAAGCTGACACATTTTGCTAAGACTTTTTCTTTCCCCTTCCAAATTTACTTGTATTGCAAAATACTAAACTTTATTTGAAAAATATACTTTGCACGCTGATTTTCCTGTAACTTGCCTATATTTGAAATTCTGGGAAAGTGGTGAGTGACCGGGAAAATATGCATCATGCTATCTTAGGCCATTTCTGCACTAGCCTGTCATAGTGCTATTATTCCACTTTCAACAACCAATGGAATTCTGAGGTTTGCAGTTTAGGGAGGGCCCTTTGAGGCAGCAGTGGCCTTAGGGGGAAAAGAATAAAAAGCCAAAGACAATAGTGTATATGCCACTCCTCCTGTGTACATGCTGCTCCTCCTTTTATGATAATTTTAATAATTCTGAATTCTGTAGTAAAGACAGAGATTCTGGGCATGAATTATGACCTCCTCCTCTTATTGTTTGCCATATTCACTGTATATTACTGTGATGCATATGCCTGGCAAAGACAAAATGTGAACCTTATTTCTCTTATAAATGTTGATACCAGTGATGTAGACTCGAGTCGATAGACTCAGACTCAGGTTGAACTTCAGTCGCTTCAGTGACTCAACTCGGACTCGACTCGGCCAAAGATGATGCACTGACTCGACACCTGTATATTTTGAATGACTGACTTGATGCCCTTGGTTCAGTTAACATAACACATTCATCCAGAAATCTTATGGCTTTGAACAATGCCTCCATCTCTTTTTGCCTACTAGTCACATGACAATCTCTCTCAAGCCCAAATTGTGGGCACATTTCTCAGAGGAGAACAGTAAACAGATTAGGCAATGGGCTTGAGGCAGGCTTGAGGTCTGCTCAGCAGCCTGTCCCTGCTGCATATCGGAGGAGCCTTCTAAAATGTTTCCTAAGAGGAAAAGACAAGACTCACCCCCAGAGTGCAGGTGCACTTCTCAGAGGGGAACAGCAAATGTGTTAGGCAACAGGCTTGAGGAGGAAGGCTTCTTCCTTCTAAAGCTTTTGAAGCTTCAGTAATGGGGAGTAAGAAGGATCCTATTCCCCACTTCCAAAGCTTCAGATGGCAAACTTGCAAATGTGGAGGGCTAACTCTGCTTAAATTGTTAAAACTGACTTTATTGACTTTGTCCAGACATTCTGGAATATAGGTTAGGATATAATGTTGGCTCCAAGACTTAAGACTTAACTTGAGACTTGACTTGAAAGTATCTTCAAGGACTTGAGGCTTGAAGGTAGAGATTTGAGACTTGGAGTAAAAGACTTAAATACATCACTGGTTGATACTAAGATATTAACTGCCATTCTTCCCAATAGGCTTCTGGAGTGATTACTTTCCTGGTTCTTACAGATCAGATGGGATTTATCAAACACTAGCATATTTACCCAGCATTGCCCAGGATTTTATTTTCTCATAGGTAACACTTGGTAGAAATACCTTAGGAATTACCTTTCCTTACCTTAGGAATTAGATGCAGTTGAAATACACAGATTTGAGATCCTATGTCTCTAATTCCCCAAACTGTATTGTTCAGTACCTGTAACTTTTGCCCATATTCCCCAATCCAGTCTATTCAGAGTTGTTAACATACAGAGGTTGGGTTTGCGAGGAGCCTTGCTGCTAGGCCTCATCTCCATAGGAACTTGCCTATTCAGAACTCTCTGGCTGAGAATTCTAAAGACTCCTCTTTGAATTGCCAACCCCAGGATTACATAGAATCTTCACAGCCAGCCAATCATATAAGGTCTTCTTGCCACACCCAGCCAATCATATGAGCTCTGTCCCTGCTTGATGCAGACAAACAGACAAGATCACTCAGAAACTTTGACTTTCATATAGTAGATGGACAAGAGTTGATAAGCTTAGACTGGTTGTTGATTTGATTGCTTTGTCTAGTGTAGGCTGCTATTCTTTTGTTGGATGCTGAAAAACTCTTTGACAAAATATATTTGCATTTTATCTTTGTCACATTGACTAAATGAGGTCCATGTGAACCTTTGAACTGGATGAGGAACCTCTTTGTTTTGAAAATCTAAAACAGGTATAGCCCTAGGACTACATGTGGCTGCCTAATGTGTTTATTATGTCCTTCAAGCAGTCCCAGTTTCCTAGATCATCCAGAAGTGGCAGTTCACTGGTTAAACAGTCTGTAGCCCCCTTTCCCTGCAATGTTTAATCTAGAAGTAAACTTCTGGTGACATTCATTTTTTGTTTTGGTTTTTCAGTATTCTTGGTTATGTGGCTGCATGAGGGTTCTTGCATGAGCCGTTACTCCCTTCCAGCTAAAGTATTCACCGTTTTTTTCTGCACACTTTGTCCTTGGTTGTGGCAGGGTAGAAATGTAGACTTTGATATTTGACATACATTTGATATTTGACATACATTTCAAAGCTCTGATCTGTGCTGTTAGTTAAAATACTAATATTCACGTGCATGATTCTTTAGAATATAGAAATGGGATTTGTTATGCTGATGACTTTTATTGTTTATCTCTAAGCATCAGTCTTCTGTTACAGCATTAATAAGAGGGATCTGAACTATTCTCATGTTCAATTAATCTTTTTTGGTGAACTATCTAATTATTAACTGGTCAGAATATGAATTGGTGCTAGTGGCTGATATTGGTACTGGTGGCTGTCAATTTTTGATGCCATTTCTTATTAGGAATATCAGTTCCCAAATATTACTCGTATGATTGCAGCCAATTTGAATAAACTGTTACTGGGATATCTTTGGGTCTGGTTAGATGGGTACTTCTAAATTTGACTCCTTGCAGAACAATGTACGAAATGGATAGCGTACCTCAGAATATATATGATGTATACCTTGCAAGTATTTACAAAAATGTAATACTGTGCTTCAAAAAATTATGTGGGTACCTCACAACCAATTTTCCTTGAGGATGAGGGAGCTTCTGTTTGATGAAGATGGCTGTGGTTTTCTTGTGTTTAGTCTGTATCATTGGGTCTATTTATTAAACATATACTTGTAAAGATTTTTTTCATCTATCTCTGACAGTACTGCGATTTTCCTGTGTAATGCCTTTTTGTAGGTGGTTGGCATCAAGGGTTATCTGCTCGCCTTTTTAGCAGGTAAGCAACCTGGTCACCCAATATAATGACTACTGTGCCTTGACCTATTTGCCTATGCTAAATTAAATTAAAATTTCCAATTACTTGAAAAAGGTAAGTTTCACATATGAAAGATTTGGACAGACAGGGCAATTTGTACTGAAGTGATTGTTTCCAGTGATCAGTTTCTTCCATTTGTAGGAGTAAGCATGAGACAGGATCTGTCAGGCTCTTCAAAATAGTAGGTTTAGCCCTGCAGCTTTGTGTGCTTCACAGTTTTTCCCACTTTATTTTTGCTCAGTAAATCCAAACTTTTCATGATAAATGCAGTGATGTACTTGATAGTTCTATTTTGTCCAACCAATGGATGGAGCTTTGATCTCCATACCTGCTGCATCTGTAGATTTTAAACTCTTGACTGAAATAACAAAAACTTTTATCTCACATATATTATAGGCTACAGTATTTGTTTAGATGTACCCAAAACTTTCCTAACAATCGATGCAGTAATTCACCATATGCATTTGTTAAACATATGATCTGGTTATGCCCAGTGGTAAAGTTTATTTTTGGAGCAACCTCTGGATTTGCAGATTTGAATGTGCTCTTGAACTGTTTGCCCAGATCTTTAAAAGTTAACTTTTGAGCAACAGAAGTGGATTTTCTGTGTACCTTCTGTGGCCAGAAGACTTGAATATTACTGTACTGGAAAGATGATACCCACTTTCTGTATTCAAAGGACAGTGAACATTACAACATTTGAATGAATAGCATACCAGTGTCAACTTTGCGCAGACACATATTTGGATGTTCAGTCATCTTTTCCAGAAGTTTCTGCATAAATGGTTTACCATTTTATTATCTGCTGCCATATTATTTTTCATTTTCTTGTTTCTATATGACCTTTCCCCCACCCCCAAATGAAAAGAACATTTTCTCTGGGGTAAAACAGAAATACCAGAAACGTAGCCATTATTAAAATAAAAATTGTCATCCTTAATCGTATTATACTAGCAGTTCTCAATACTAGAGTGAGAGTGAGAGAGGTATTGCCTCTAATTCTTTCTAAGTACTTAAATATTAATGCACTAGAATCACTGTCTTGTTTACTTGTAACATTAGTTACAAAGCCATAAAGTTTATCCAGATTAATAGCTCGAAACACAAGCCTGTATGTTTGCACAGAAATGAGCTCCATTATGTACAGTTGAACTAACTCCCACAAATAGGAGTGCATATGATTCCAGTCTTTTTGTGAGCAGCAGTATAGAATGATCTCACTGTATGACAACTGCAACACCTCATTCTGGCTCAGGTATTAGCCTACTATTACCACAGCTTCAGTTGAAGTCCATGTGTGTGTGTATATGTTTCCCTAATAATCATTGCTTGCATTGCTAGATTTACTTCTTTACATAGCCCAGAATTCTGGGCTCACTAAAAGAGTGAAACATATTTAATCTCTGAACCATTCAAAAGTAGGGCTGAAAACTTTTCCTAGGGAAAACTGGATTTAAAAGCTGCTCTACCAGGGTGTGATAGGCAAATAAGTTTTTTCAATGATGAATTTGAAATACTTTGACATTCAGCTTTGCCACTACTGGCCCTCAGGTGTTTTTCATGTATTAATATTCCAGTCCACTCTTTCCTCAGTGTCATAACAAGTTCTAAGCACTCAGCCATGTTCAACTTCTTGACAAAGGAAACCAGCACCAATTTAAGTATTTTTAATTTTCTTACAACCACATAAAACGGTCATGAAGTACCACAAAATTATGTACAATAATTTACAGGGGAAAAAATCCAAGCAAAATAATCCATCTAAAATATTTTAAAACCCTTTAACTGATGCAACTATCCAGCAAAGGAGGAGTTTCAAGAGGCATATTCTCATGTGCATATTTTGCCACTTTTGAATTTTATCCTCAGTTTATGCATATATATTAATTAAAATCAAAGAAAAATAATACAGCAAGCTGGAGGGACAACACAATATACATCTTTCAATTATTTTCTTTTTAAAGAACAAAGCAGGGAAAGTGCATGTCCAATGAGCTATTACAACAAACAGATCTACATATATGCTGGCAGTACCTGCCTTAGGAGGCTCTTTCAAGATTTCTTTGATTGTCTATAAACATTAACAGAACAGGTTCAGAGGTGGATGGAGAAATGTTTGCCTACTCCTAGATGAGGTCAGAGCAGAGTGGCAGCTAGAGAAGCTGACAAATAAGAAGCCTCAAAAATATACCGGAAGCATTTAAGGCTTCTTAGGATTTGCAATTGAAAGAATCAGTTCTGTACAAAAAAAAAAAAAATCTCCTTAAATCACCCCTGTCTAGTAATTCAACAGTTCCAGATGGCTAGTGTTTACAATTGCCATGTAGCCTTACAGCTTTATAAGAGGACTGTGGAACCTTTTAATTTCAGAGGAGGCAACTTGGAAATGTTCCATGGTTCAAGATCTGGCCGCTTACTTTTGATATTTGTATTCCTTTAAGCAATTTTAATCTTGTAGGCGGCAGTATAAAGATTAAATCCAACTTCTGGCAAGTAGTAAACTAATATACAATAACCACTTAATGTGCAATTGCTCTCCAATTTTGACAGCTTCTGAACAATTATAAAAAAGAAGCAATTCATATTAGTGGTATTCACTATACAACCCATTTGCTACAAATCCAGCTGCCACGGGGTTAGATTACTGTACATGTAGCAAAATACTACTGTATTATATAATGAGGTTTATGTCTATTATTGTGCACTCAAAATCCATTCTGACCTTTAGTCATAAGGCTTCCTTCAAAAACAAAGATCATACATATGATGATTTGGTGGTAAGTTGATGCCAGAATGAGCTTTTAGCATGCAGTCATGCTTATACTCATCATGTTTTTAGTCAAAATCAGTCCCTTTTGTGCTTAGCAGATCTTGGGTATTTTGAAAACTTTTACAGTAGGCAACAATCTTAGGCAAGGCTGAAAACTGCATCAAAAGAGCTTAATTTAAAACACTGAATTCTGTTCTGTGGTAAAATCTGGCAACACATCCTGTTAATTTTATAAAGCTTCACAATATGTACAGAAGGAAACAAAGTGGCTGAGGCAAACAGATGCTTTGTCTGTCCTGGTTTTAAACTTCATAATTTGGCATATTTGCACTATCTTCTACTCATACAACCCAGCTTCTTAGTGCTGATTAGCATTTGGCTACTATGTCATAAAAGATGTCTGCTCACATGAAAAATATATGTTTAATTCAGTAACTAAATGACGTATTGCATTGCTATATATTTTCTAATCAACCACTACTACCTTCCTGCAAAGTATTTATGGGACCAAGTTAATGCTCTCATTATCTTAAAACTGAATTTAAAGTTGCATGACAAGCACAGAAATTGCAAAGCACAGTCATTTTTTCCTTCCCCCCCACTCTGTCTTCTTCAGATCCAGAGTCTGGATGTCAGTGACTTTCTACAAATCCCTATCATAACAGAAATGGCGAATACATTGGAAAAAAAATCAGACCAGGACTATTTTTCATTTTATTTGATAGCCATACCACTTCAAAGTAGTGTTAACTCTAGACTTGTTAGTATTTTTTCCTGTTTTTCCTAATTGTATAAGCCATTTTTCTAAAAAACAAATTGGGCAAAAAGACTTTGTTACCAATCTCTCACGTAGTCTTTTTACAGCAACTAGCCCCCCCACACCCACTTGAAAATTATGTTTACTTTCCCCTGCTCTTTGCTCTGGAGAAAGTATAATGGGGTGCATGCTCTTTTTCCTAACTAGAATGTTACTGGCATAGTAAAAATATACAATGTTATCTAACTTTCCAGACTCCTCCCACAACTGCACTGCAACAGCACAAGAGCCTTTGAATGTCGTTATCAGTACTGAATCAGGTAAGACTCCAACTGACCCCATTTGGGCAGTAAATGGAAAGAGATGAAGGGTTTTTTTTTGATGAAGTTACATTTTACTGAAGTCAAAGAATATTCCAGGACTGTTTAGGGAGTGAACAGTTTGTAGAATGCATCAAACCATTTAAACTCCAGTCCAACTGACATGCTTGAATTGCCTCAAAAAATGAAGTACACAAATACCTGTGTGTTGCATAGAAATGACTCACTCAAAGTAACAATGGAAAGCATCTTTCTTCTTTGAAAGCCCTTAAATGAATCCCACTGGGACCAAATTGCCAAAGCAGAACAGAAATCAGGCCTATAAATGTATCCCAGACACCCAGCACCTATCCAAACATCAGAAACAATTTACAGCAATATAGAAAGTTAGGAAAGTTTTACTGAAAATTGTAGACATTTAGATTTTATGTATGAAGTCCGTAAGATTCCCTTTCAGATTAGTTTTTTCCCAGAAGATATACCAAAGATGCATGCATGCCTGATAAAACTGAAAAGACAACATAGAGTTCGAATGATGAAAAAGATTGGTTTTCTTTCCAGTGCCAGACAGAGTCATTCATACTCTCTCACACACAAATACATTTTCTCATAAATAAGTGAATCAGCTGGACCATACTAGTTTCAACATACAAATCAAGTTGCAATTTATACTACATATTCATTACATAGCATTTTATATACTAAACTTGCTTTGGTTGAAACTTGAAAATTGTTCTCTCCATCTATACTCTATAGAGTCTTGGATAGCTAGCATAGTTAGTGAGGAATTTCTCTCATAATATCCTGAATCTCTTTTTAGACAGCCTCTTGTATACTGTTCAACATTTTTCAGGAAGAGGAAAACTTGTTTCAACCTAAAAAAAATCCATCGACTGATGAGTCCAGGTGATATTTCCAATTTAGTATACACACATATCAGGGTAGAAACAGAGATGCTCATTTGATTGCTTTGGACCTACTCTGCAGGAATAAAAATCCATTAATTCTTCGGTAGTGTGCATCAACAATTGGCTGTTGCCATTGTGGGTAGCTGCTCTATAGATAAGCATTAATCAGCAAATTATATTTAGCACATTGAATTTTTCTCTACATTATGCCACAAAGTCATGGAGAAAGCCATGGATCTGCCCATCTCCTAATGGGCCCATCTCTTAATGTGTACACAGAATCAAAATATGCCACATGAACTGTGCCACAAAAGAACATTAATGTCCTGAAAGAAGAGGGAAGACAACATTTTCACCCATGCATTTACCAAACAACTACAATTAGCAGGAGAAGTTCTTAATATCTGAGAACTGGTAGGAGCTCTAAGCCTCTATTTATTTTTCCTCTAAAAATGCAAAGTCAACTTTTCCAAAAATGGGAACGGGCATTGTCCCTACAAAAAATAACATGCAATATTTACTAATATCTTTGCAAAAAGAAAAATGATACTAAAGTGTCTTTTTCGGTGCACCTTGTCATAAAAAAAAAGATTGTAGCTTTTCTGTAAAACAGAGCCACATACTAACATTCAAACTTCTGCTCCAGAATTCCACTGCCCCATTCTTTTACCGGCAATGTAACAGACAGAAATGCAGGCACAACATTTACTGGTGCAACCTCATGAAGACAATGAACTTTACTTTTTGAATTTGTGGTTGTCAGGTAGTTGTCAAAAGCAAAGAATTTATTAGAAGAAAACCAGTTGGCATTCCTATTCTGGCTGCAGAAAACCAGTTGTCACATAGCCACATATGACCTTCCTCAAAGAATTATACTTCCCTCATAGATTTTTCTATGGTCATAGAGGTAGAGAGCAAGCTCCAAATAAAGATCAAAAGGAAATCTGGCTGCACATTAGTTTGCAGATTTTTGGCTGCATCACTCACCTTGGCAATCATCTAGTTTAGTTTTTTTTTTAAAATGCTCTTTAAGACAAAGAAAATGGGAACAGTTCTACAAATGGTAAGGAGATTTCCATCAATCCGCATTTTCTTTCACATGCCATCAGTTTGTCCTTCTCTCGACTAAAAATTGAGGAAAACATTCTCCCCTCAAAGGAGAGATTTCAACCATCTTTATTCATAAAAAACAGTTTTGATGTACAGAATGAGCATGTACTATGTTACTAAATCCACAGACTGCTGTGATGACAGCTAGGATTGTATTACAGTTTTGAGCCAAGTATTCTTCTTTCTTTTCCTCAAAAGTGCAAGACTGCAAATGCCTGTTTATAAGCAGTTTCCGTCTGATTCTTCTTGGCTCTCCTTATTGAAGGAAGAGCAAGATGCTGCAGTTGTGCTTTGACAAATTGATTTCAACTTACTGCCTCCTCCCCACTTCAGTTAGCGAACTGCTGGTAGAAGGCAAATTTGACTCTTTCAATATGATGGCAAAGTTTAATGGCTGGGCCAAGTTTCAAGTCCATGCATTCCTGAACAGTGGGAAGGGTGAGCAGTAGAAGTGCCTGCCCATCTATTTCCTGCCAAGAGAGAAAAGTTTGAAATAATGAGAAATGAAGTCAAGATGCATTGAATAGTGACAGACGTGCAGCGTGAATGAAAGCTAACAGGTCCAATGAGAAAATATCCTGAGACAAGTAAAAATGCGGGGATCAAAAAGGCTAAAATAGGTGCCATGACAGAAAATTACAGGCAGAGGAACTATTACTCTTCCTTACAGTAAGAACACTAGCATCATGTACTCATTTAGGAACTGCCAATACGGAAATAATACAATACCTGATCCAAAAATATTCTGGCTAATGGGGCACAGTCTGTAGATTTAAGGAACCGCACAACATCAGCTACACTCCATTCCAGGGGGTTGCTGTCCAGCTGCAGCTTTTCACCAACTTCTAGCTTTATTTCCTATTCCACAAAGCCCCAAACACAAAAGTAAGAATGTTAGATTTACTTCACTGAAGTATATCGACTGTTTTGACATATCTCCACTAAAGGAGCTCCATGCGAATTTTTTAAAAACTCTAATATTAGAGAGCCTGGGATTGGGAATTAAACACTACTGACTTATAGCTTTCCTAAGGAGTTAGTAAATCTGCTGATGGAAGCGATGGATTAGAAATTTTGGATTCTCTTTTAAAATGCTTTAGTGGTGTGCATTACTAAAATTAAGCTATGAAACGTATACCATGATTTCTGATACCTTATCAACAAATATTTCAGTTTCACAATCACACTTCCATCCTACCGCCCTGCATCAAGACGGAACATCCCACCTCCTCCAACCAGGATGCCGAATCCCACACCATACTTTTCTATTATTCTCTGCTATTGAGGCAAGAGTACAAAATCATGATGGTTTGCATGCTAAGAAGCAAAGAAAACCTTTGCCATTTATCCTGACTATAGCATCTGAAAATGTTAAAGCTACTGAAAATAGGTAGTAAGTATTGTCCTCTCAAAAACTAATCTCCAGAAAATGAACATGGTAGTCAGATGTAAAAATTTGATGACAGAAAGATATATCTATTTACATGTTAAGAATGAACACAATGCACCTAGGCAGCTTAAGTTCTATATTGCAAACTGCAAATTATTACATGCAGCTAAAGGAATCGAGGTGTATGGCTACAACCTCGATACATCTTTAAATGCAGCCTGAATTAAAATTAAAAGCTCAGTTTCCCAGAAAGTTTTCACATGTTTATATACCGCAAGCAAGGTTAGAGAAATGTAGCAGGCCATTTGAGAGCAACAGCTTTCATCTCGAATATATTTCTTGTTGCCCCTTAGATGCTGAACTTTGCAGTGAAAAAGTGCCTCCAAGCTGGGCCCTACACGCAAGCTGTAAGCCTGGCACCACTCTACAGTAGGTCATCTACTACTGGAGGAGACAAATCAGGGATATGAGCAAAAAGTAAATGTACATATGTGCCTATCTGCCTACCTCCCAATGGGATATGTTTATCAATGTTCACAGTATATTTGAACACAGGACAATGATGATTTATTTTGCATCTCATACCTTCAAAACTAATTCTTCTTTATCAGGATCTTTATCAGGCAGTTTTTTGTTAAGCTTTGTGCTGATTTGTGGTTCTATTTCCCTTGCACATTTCCCAACCAATTGCACTTTTTGTTTTTGGTACTGGATAGATTGAGATGCATGCTCCCATTTAAACAACAAAGGGTGGTGGTGGGTGCCCTTACACAGAAGGTACACAAACCAATGTCTACATGACCAAATACTGAACAAGATCCACTTTTCTAAAAGCTAGATGTTTGCTATTAAGGAGTGCTTTGATTTTCAGATTAACAACGTACCTTTGGTGATGCTGGTTTATTTTCATCATCTGAGAAGGAAAAGGTACGTAGTTTCCTTTTCTGTTTGTCCCGGTCCTGAACCCCAAAATGAGATCGTTCACTCTGTGTGGGAGAGGATGACCGTGATTTTTTCTCTGACACTTCAGACTCCTCCAGCAGTTCCTCCTGATGCTCTGAAGTACTGTCTTCTGTAAGAGATTCTTCATCCACCTCATCCTGGTCATCTTCCTCTTCCCCCCCACTGCCCTGGAATGGGAGAAAGGTAAGCTTATAGTAGTATGAATTAGTGAAGCTGGTGAGCAGAAGCTTATTCTATTGATGTTTCATCCAACAATCCAGCATACACTGTATGAAAGAAACATCTCACAATAGCATACTTGGGGTGAGCCAGCTGGTGTGTTATCCACTGAGGTAGAGGATCGTTTCTTCTTATGAACAAAGAAGTTTTTCCGTTTCTTTCTCTTCCTGCTTGCTTTCTTCATGCTTGCATCTATGCTGCTGTGGATACCTGGCGGTCGACCAATCCTTTTGTTCCTCCGCTTCCCGTAGTAGTGGGCTGTGGGAGATTGAAAGAAGAAGATTCTTACTGTGAAACAACATTTGTTAATTCCTACAAATAAGGTATTAGGAGAAGATTTTAAAAAGCACATCTGAGACAAAGGTAGCTTATTTTGACAATATATAAGCTCTCTGCTCCTTGATTCCCAAGTTGCTACCTTGCAGTTAACAGGATTAAAGATGTGTGCGTGTACCTTCAAGTCTCTTGACGTATGGCAGCCCCATGAATTTCATAGGGTTCTCTTAGGCCAGGAATATACTCAGAGGTGTATATTTGCAAGTGCCTTCCTCTGAAATATAACCAACAGCACGTAGTATTTGTTGGCAATCTCCCATCCAAGTACTAACCTGAGCCAACCCTGCTTAACTTCCAAGATCAGAGGATAAAGGATAACAATACACTGGTTACATCTCCGGGGTGCAGTGTTTCACAGACATCATGGGATTGTATGTTAGCAAAAGAGAAAGGTGTTACACCTCCACAAAAAGAGTTACAATTTTGGAAGGTGGAAAAACATGAGGTATAATAGGCTCTGGGAATGGGGTACACTTTGTTATAGTGATAGGTTTAATTTAGGGTTAATTGGGTTGGTGAGAAAAAAACCAGAATATTGGTATGTAGGGTAATAAGAGTAATGAAGTAATGGTAGTTATGGTTTAGGATAGAAATAAGAATGAAATTATGAATATTATATTTGGAAAGGATAGAAACAAGAATGAAGTTACTAATATTACATTTTGAAAATGTTAATTATGGGTATAACTAATAACAGTTGGTATAACTAGAATGAGACATACACACACACACACACACAGATACACATACACACACACATACATATATAAACAAAAATATATAACCGGTATGATTTATAACACATTGTAAACACACTGTATAAGTAATACTATGTACAAGAAATTTGGAGAGAAATAGAAATGTAAGTATTTTTTTCCTTTGCTCTCATTCTCACTTTTGTTATGTTATGTTTTTGGTTTTTTGGTTTTTTTACAAAATAAAATAAAATAGAAAGTGGAAAGAGCACTAAAAAAAGACATCATGGCATTGTCAACTATTCTTTGTGTTAAATTGCTACATAACTAGCAAACTTCAGGCTACTTCTTATATGTGAGGTAACCTGACTAGAAGCAGTCAGAGAGAGAAACAGGGATGTTTTACACAAGAGATGAAATGGCAAAAGGAAAGGATGTTTCCAGGGATCATAATGCAGAAAAGGCAATGTATAAGGAGGAGCAGGTTAAGGTGAGTATAGCAGTGTGGTGGAGAGGAAAAAGCAGAAAATAAGAATTGCAAGGAGCGGGGGAGCCAGGCATAAATATAAGATTTCATGCAAATGATGGTAACAATTGTTTTAAAAAATCCAAAAATTCCATGATTTGAAGGACCCTTTGGTTTCATCGTTATTAAGACTGCAGCCTGCTGGTCCAATATTATGAGCAGCTGCAACGCTATGCTTTGGCCTGGCTGAGGTCAGAGTGAAAATTCTTAAGTAAAAGCAATTCTGGCTGAGAGACATAGCTGTGGAAAGTCATCATTTGTAAGCCTTAGAATGTTCCACAATTGTAGCTTCATGAAATCAGTGGAAATCCCTACAAAAATTACTAGAAGGCCTACTTGCTATATTGTACAAAGAGGGCCTCCTCTAAATCTCACCACCATCGCAGGCATATTGGGTGATGACAGAGGAGAAAATCTTCTCAGTGGCTGCTAACAGGTTGTAGAACTCCCTCCCCCAGGACATTCAGCTGGATCTGTTTTGCTCTTACTGCTGGCAGGCAAAGAAGTTTATTCAGACAGGCCTGTGGCTCTTGTAGTGGCAGAAAGATATTTTACTGGTGTGTGCTGTAGTTTTATTTTTTTATTATGTTTTAAATGTATCTGAGACTATTTTAACTTTGTATTTTTAATACAACTGTTATTTTTGTTTTTAAAAAAGCTTTTGTGCTAATAGTTTTTTTAGCTTTTTAAAAAATTTGTTGTAAGCCATTCTGAGTCCTGTGCAGCAAAATAGGCAGGGAATAGAATAGAAATAAAATAAAATAAAAGTCCTGTAGTGCTTTCTAAGACAAGAGTGAGATACTTGTTTTGGCCAGCAAATATTGGACTACACCTCCCAACATCCTTCACTACTGGCTACACTGGGTAGGACTGATGAAAGTTTCAATCCAACCACATTTGAAGCACTACAATTTGCCCACCTCTATTCTAAGGACCTTGGGGTCAGCTGTTAACATTCAGAGCAAGACAGCTGACAAGATGATCATGACACAGTGGTCCTTCTGAGCAGATAAATTAAGAGAAATAAACAGCCACTTTAAGAATAACGTTGTGTGTTTCCAGTGACACCCAGCCACACTGTAGCATTTCTCAATAATGCATGACAAAATTCACTTGTAAAGCCAAATAATTCAAACACTTACTGTATTTGGTTTTTGTCAGAACAGAGCAGTTCTCTGAACACTTGTCTAGCACCATTTGGGGGCCAAAGAGATTTGGACAGCATTCCAGTTTGATGCAGGTCTGCCTGCAAAACTCTGCCACCCGATCAGCTGTTCTCACAACTTCAACTGTGGCACGGTAGCTCTTTCCTTTATACCTGCATCCAGAAAAACAAGTACTTGAGTTGGAGGATATGCAAGCCACACAATTTGATGTGTTTTATGTGCCACCATACCAACCTGAAAACAGCCAATCTCATTTATTTCAGAAGCTAAGCAGGATTGGGTCTGACTAACACTTGTCTGGAAAAGCACCAGAGAATATCAGGGATTCTCCAGGCAGGGCTAGAAAAGAAGCCTCCCAGAAAACCTGGAGAGTTGCTAAAAGTCAAAGCTGACAATATTGGCCTTGAAGGATCAATGGTCGGGCATAGTATAAGGCAGCCTCCTGTGTACAGATATCTTTTATACCTGGTGAAATGTAAAGCATCACCATTCCCAGATACACTCTAACTATACTGATCTTACTACCAAAGTAAACATATGAAGACAGTATGACTAACAGCAATATGACTAACAGCAATCTCACTTGAAGTGTATAATTCCTTTGTTTAAAAGATAAATTTTGCCAACTTTTAACGATCATGTTCAGTACAATGTGAGCATTACAGCCTCAAGCTCTATCTACTTCAGCAGACATTACAATCTGAAGTGGTGGAGAATTTCCCCCTTTCCTCCTACTCCCATACATCGTCTGTGGCAGATGCTGGATCCGGTGATCTGGAGCAAAGGCTGCTATGGTAGCATGATAGACAGTGAGAGATCCTGGAAAATAGCACTCTGGGAATGAACTGTGCTAGCATTTATTCCAGACACTAGGGAGAAGGAAGGACAGATTAAATTGCCTTTTTCTCAAACAGAAGGACCAGCTGTTATAACCTCTAGAGTCACTACCACCAAGTAAAGGAGTGGGGTAGGAATGTACGAGAGAGCAATTGCTAACAACACTGGAGAATTTCTGAGCACATTCACCCTTCCCCAATTCCTCCAATGCTGTTCGTAAGCACAGCTGCCAATCCAAATGTGAGCTGTGACTGTGAAATAGAAAGGATTTCTCTATTTCAAGACATATACATATTGCAATGCTGATTTCTCAGAACATTTGCCTTAATATTGTTCTACCCAGTACTTTTGAAGCAAAAGCAAGTCAAGAACCTCTAATTATCTTAGGTCTTTTGTTCACTTTCAGCTTGAGTCAGTCTCTTAACCTTTTATTGAATAAAGAAATCAGCAGCCTAAGCAAGCTCAGGATAGTTACTAAGCTTTTGCTGAGTGCTGCAGAGTCAATTCTGTAATGTCAGATAATTCATTCCGTGTTAACCATGGAACACCTGCATGAGTACTCCTAATCATTCACCTTATACCAATTAGTGTGCCACAATTAAGAATACTTCTAATTATTCAAAGAGTGAGTTCTCTGTCTAACTAAAATAATGCAACATTAAGCTGGTTTTCCAACATCTGAGAAAGGCCACAGAATACAGCTATCTGCTTCTACTTGTTGTTA
This sequence comes from Cyclura pinguis, assembly GCA_030412105.1. Classification (NCBI taxonomy): domain Eukaryota; kingdom Metazoa; phylum Chordata; class Lepidosauria; order Squamata; family Iguanidae; genus Cyclura; species Cyclura pinguis. Next base: position 91,455,145 of record CM059600.1, on the reverse strand, counting down.
ATGGAAGGCAGATAACATTATCATTTGATTACCTGTCATGCTGTTTTCGTTTGCACAAAATATATGTTTATTTTGATGAAATTGGGCAAAAAATGGGAGACAACGCATGATCAAGGTCTGACACAGGTTTACTTCTCTCAGTAAGTTAGCAGTCTACCTTATGGGAAAGGATCAACAAGTTAAGGGAGGAGTACTCAATTCCTTCAGTGATCAGCTCTGCCACAAATTGATTTCCCAGTGAAAGGCAAACTCAAGTGGTGTTGTTAATCTTCTGTCCTTGAAATATATTATCAGGACGATTTCTGAAGACTGTTGGTTGGGGAAACCACTGGGGATATTTGCAGGAGCTAATTAATGAAAAGGCCTTCTGTTTGTTAGTGCAGTTCTTTAAACATCTCCCTGCCTGCATATTAACACTGTGGTTGTTGTGCACCCTCAAAAGTTGCTTCTGACTTGTGGTGACCTTAAGGTGAATATATGATGGGGTTTTCCCAGCAAGATTTATTCAGAGGAGGGTCTGCTGTTGCCTTCATTTAAGGCCAGGAGAGTGTTACTTGCCCAAGCAAAAATAGTGGCCAAGCAGAAATTTGAACCCTGGTTTCCCAGAGTCTTGGTCCAATACTCAACCCCTATACCATGCAGAATCTTCATATTAATATTATTAATAGATAAAAATGGTTCCTTTCTAACATCTCATTTAGCTCAAAGAGCAAAGGGTAGATACAGGATATAGAACAAACAAATTTACTTTGCTTTCAGGGTCTCTCCATATCCATGCCATGAAGCCTCATCGTCCAGTTGTATTTCTCTAAGAACACGGCTGGGTTTATAAGCAGCATTGATCAGCAGAGAGAGGACCTGAAAATGGAAAGAGAGAAAGTGAAAACCTTAAGTTACTGGTACAGAAACATTTTATGTTTACGAATCAATATAATTTAGTAGATAACTCCCATTTATCTGAATGAACTGCAATGAGGATTGTCAACATTACAAACATGCAAACATAGTAACAAGACAAAAGAATAACAGTAACAACAAATCAAAGCAAGCAGCAAGTGAGGACATGCCAAGAATGTATTATTCAATGGCCACAGGTTCCCAACTATAGTAGTTCCAAACACTCAGTATGTCTCCACATTTCCCTCAACTCTGTTCAAGGAATATCACAATACTGTTTATTCAGTAAATGAGACTACCTTCTTTTCAATTCAATTAATGTTCTCCATTTTGCACAGTACATTTATTTTGGTTCTCAAAGAAAGAACAGTTCTGAAAGGGTTTGACCTTATACTACAATATAAAGTCAAAGTGTTACCTAATTTGTACAAAAAGTTATGTCTTTATATTGTACTACATTACAGGTGTGCACATGTTTGAGTGCAAATGTATCAAGGTTTGTGTACAAGTACCTTTCGATTCTTTATTAAGAGAAAGGCAGGAGATTAAAAAAGATGCTTTCATAGATGTTTCTGTACCTATGTTCGTTCCTCATTTGTACACAGGTATAAGAATCTTCTTACCTCTATGAAGTTTTTTTTTAAGCATGTCTGATTAACATGCAGAGAAGGAAGGAGGCTAGCCTAGCTCCCCCACTTTCCTCCTGTGGACAGCAATGAGTTTGAACAGGAGAGCTTTCCATACAAGTGCACACTCACTACACATTTGGGAACTCTGATTTTTTTGAGGGGGTGATGGTTCTGATTGTACAGAGTGTCCACATGTGGAGAAACCTCTCCTGTTCACTTGTTGCTCCAGCGTTGAAGAGAGCAACAGAACTGGATACAGAGGGGAATGAGGCTAGTGTGCAGGTGCTGACTGAACACACTTGGATAATAGCTGCATAGGCCTCAAGTTCAGAGAATAGAGATCATGCATGCAGATGCATATGGGACAGCAGATGTACACAGACACATCAATGTATGTGAATTGATGACCCCATGTTCACTTTACACAGCTGTATGTGTCACTCCCTACATCTTGCCCTGTTTCTCTTTCAGGCAGTGCTGTTGGAAATTCTGAGGAGGATATTTTATTTGTATGTCTTTAAGGCAATTCTGAAGGAGTGAAAGATTTCAGAGAGCAAAAAGACTGAGAAAGCTCTCAAATAACGAGGATAAAAAGCACCAACAAGACAAGACCATGGAAGACTGAACTATAGGTAATACCCTCAAAAAAACGGTCTTCACATAGCAGTAGCTTTGAGAGTAGTGGGGTGAGGCCCCTTTAGCCTGGACTGTATAGCAGGAGATAAGCCTAAAAATGTGGGTATCTAATTTATTGCACTCCACCTCCTCCTATTTTGGTATTGTTTTGAGACTTAACATTGTTATAGGATTTGTTCCTATTGCTTTCTATTTCTCCTTCCTGTTTCCTATTAAATATCTTCTTATTGGCACATTTTTGACTTTCATTAGCATTTCTATTCTGTTTCAAGATTTCACAGTGGTATTTTGGATGGGCAGATAAACTGGAAAAAAATCTTGACATAATTTAACTACATATTTTAGATAGTTTAGGCAGGATGAATAATATTTCCAGAGAGTGCAATATTATGCACCACCACACCAAATATGCCGGGACTTACTTCTGTGTAGGCAACAGCAGTAAACAACTCCTTAAATTTTTAAAATATTGATTTATACAAGACTCTCAAATTCCTTCTTATATATTAATCAAGAACTTTGAATCAAATTGAACAGCAGTGAAAACAGAGAAACTCCTGTATGGATATATCTACATTCCATTACATGCAAATAACTGTACCTCTGAGTACTCCTTGCCTAAGAAAACCCTACGAAATTCATGTGGTCACCATAAGTCAGCAGGTGATTTGAAGGTACATACATAAATACGTGTACAGATCAGAAGTTTTTGTACAACGTAGACCATACACTGTGGATCAACAGTATTTGTACTCATACCCCAACTGTTACTGTTATTGTAGTAGTTGAGTTTAAGTAGTTTTGGATCCATGGCGACCCTAAGGTGAACCTGTCATGGGGTTTTGCGGGGCTGAGAGTGCATGACATGCCCAAGGTCACCCCAGTGAGTATCTGTGGCAGAGCAGGGAATCAAACCCTGGTTTCCAGAGATGTAGTCCAACACTCAAACCACCACACCATTCTGGTTCTCACCCAGATAGCACCTGTACTGAATGGTAATTTGTAAGCATCTCTGTTAAACCAGTGGGTAAATATGAGTAGGAAAGTGTATGAAAACCAAGGGACAGGAAAAGACTAGTGGGTGAAATTTGCCTGTGGTTGGTGATCAGTGGATGGAGTGAGTGGGAAGTGCTCTAAGCATAAGCTGATGTGAGTGATAATGAGAAGGAGTCAAACAAGATGAACACTTGGAAGAAGACAATTAAGGGGAGGGTGAGGGTCTGAATGCCGAAGATGGACTGCGTTTTTGTGATAAGACTAGTTTGTTTTATCATTATTAAAATTAAATAAAAGATCTATTAACTTGCTTGTTCACTTATCATGCCTATCACCTACAGCCTGCTCACACTACATAAATATAATGCTATATTTCACTTTAACTGCCATGGAAACATCCTATGAAATTCTGGGATTTGTAATTTGGTGAGGCACTAGAACTCTGGCTGAGAATGATAAATGTACCTCCCTCAATTGCAAATCCCCAGCAAATCGTGATACATTGTTCTCACACACACACACACACACACACACAGAGAGAGAGAGAGAGAGAGAGAAAGAGAGAGAGAAAGAAAGAGAGAGAGAGCAAACCGTACTGGGGAAGTGCCACCTGCCTGAAAAATAATTTAATGTTGGTGAGGGGCATCGATACTGTGTGGCACAGGTTTCACAATGGCTTGTGGAATATGGCATAAAAGATAGGTAATCAAAGCACTTATGAACGAATTAAAAGAAGCTTGGAGCAAAATTTCACAGCACATCATTCAGGAGAGTCTGTTTACTACTGGGAGAGGAGAAGGAATGTAGAGAGCTACTAAGCTTAGTTAAGGCAACTTTCTAAGAAAGTATTTACCCTTGTACTTCTAAATACCCTCGCATTTAGAAGAACGAATGAGTGAAAATTGCTTCATCCAATTTGTTCCAAAAAGGGAAACAGCAGTAGAAGAACACATATATCAACTTAATATGAAAATAATACAGAATAATAAATCTGATTTTTATTAAAAAAAACAGTGCTACAATCATTGGTATCGGACTGTATCTGAGAAAGATGTTACTTTCAGGCATAATCAGTGATGTGTAACACACAGCAGAAATCCCTAGAGACAGTCAGAATACTCTAGAATGTTCAGAAAGGACTACAGATTTGTCACAACAGATCCAATTACCAACTCATCAACTCTAATATTCCGCCTTGAGAAGCTTCTGCTACTATATGATTCAGTGGCATATAGTGTTACTATATGATTCAGTGGATAGTCTTTTCTCCATAATACCACTGTGACGTTTCTGAAACAGAATGGTTTCACTACTGGAAAAGTCTACTTTTCTCTAAAACATTTTATTTCTTTATTGCAGCATTTCTACTGCAATATTTCCATTTCAAAAATAATCACTCAAGCTGACTATGATAATAAATTGAATAAATGCAATAATTTAACACAGAATAAAAGAAAACAGCATATCAGAGACACCTTGTTTTAGAAGGAACAAATTAAAAGAACTTACTACTGCCAAACCCACCTTAATTTTTTTTTTAAAAAAAATTGTACAGGTAGGTTAAAATATTATTTCATACACCATTATACATTTATCTTCTTACCCTGAAGGTTACGTTAATGGATTTCAAATCTGTTGTGACATGGATAGGGGGACTGATATAAAATGAAAGTAGTAAATTGTGCCACAAACATTCAAATCTGTTTTCTGCACACCCTTACCTCTTTGAGAACAAGGACACAGTTCCCAGGCCCCACAGACTGCGGCAGTTCAGCAATTCTACCTTTGTTAAGATATGGCCCTGAGAAGCAGCGATGGTTAAAGTAGATCTTTGGACAGTAGTATTTACCATTTGTTACAACTGGAAAAGGAAAACAATTTCAGAAAATCTATGTAAACTTTTTCAATGCTTGGAGAAAGTCATTTAACTAGAAGTGAAAACAACACTTGGACTTTTGCATTTAGGTGTACACAATCTGCCCTCCACTTTTATGGGGGTTACGGTCACAGAAACTCCATGCTCACTTCCATGTGCAAGAGGGGGGAAGGGGATGGGAGGACCCCTCCTGCCTCCCCTCCCTCCCCTCCCCCCCCCCATCCCACCCATATGAATGAACACACACATATACCATCCTTCTGTCTCATCCTCTTCCCCCTAGTAATCTGCAAATAATCAAATCTGTTAATGCTTAACCCACAGTGTGGAAGAATGACTTCATATGTATATGTGTGTAAATATATGTGTGCATGCATGTGCACATCTGAGAACTCAAACAGCAAAAGTAGGTATTCCAAGGGGAAAGTGAACCTCTCTCTCTTTGTTTACCATGTTAAAATATTTTCATGCTGCCATTTATAATGGGATCTCAAGTCAGCATGGAATACAAACACAATTTTCATAACACAACTTCTTGTAGCTTTTATTTTCCTTGACCAACAGCTTCTATGTTGTTTTCCAAAAAAAAAAAAAATCTCCCTAAGGAAAGCTAAACAAGTAGAGCTGAAAGTCTCTTCTAATTCTAGAAGTCCATGAATCTAAATACCTTCAGGAAATGACTTATCACTGTGCAGCCAGATTCAGCTACAAAACCATGTCAAAGTGAGGGCAATGCTTTCTGCTTTAACTCTAAATGGATGGACTCTTTTGCTGTTTCTCAGTCCCTGCTTCTTGTAAATTGTCCAGCACAGTCTGTGGTTCTGGTTGATCACACCAGAACAATTTGATAAAAGGCATTCCTTCGCAGTTTACCTCTATCCTTGCCAATATACAGTGCTATTACATGAAAGTTTTTTTGCTGTTCATTTTGTAGTATTCACATTAATTAGCCGGTTTTAGATTAATAAGAGGGTTTGCAACACATAGCAAAATGGTAAAGTAAAACAAAAAAAATCAGCAGGAAAAATTAGAAGCCACATTTATTTTTCTTTATATTTTAGAAATCATTTTATAATTTTGTTATATTACCAAACTGAGCACAGCCTTCTAGGCATATAAATTGCAATCAGAGGCTTGACAAAAGCTCCTGATCTTGATGACAATTTGGGATTACAAGAGCAGGCCAGCAGATATTTGTCAAGCAAGGCCACTGTTCACGACTGATGAACTGTATTCAGTTTTGTCACTCACAAACTGTGCAGGCCTGGTTAAAAATATTCTTAACCACTTACATCTCTTTGCCTTGAAAACAAGTATTCTCAGTGCTATGTAGTTTCATGCTCAAACAATGCTTATACTTAGTTTATTACTCAGGTCTGCAAAATAAGTCACCATCTTCTGTGATGCAAGACAGTTAATGACACCAACATACCAACAGTCATTTCATTCTAGCGGCACTTGGACAAAGAATCACTTTCTTTTAAAGCCCTAATTCCATGGAGGTTTATAATTGGCAAACGTAGTGGAGATCAGATTATATTGACTTAACACCTCTCCATTTAAAAACCAATTAAATCTCAGAATGAGCAGCCTCCTTTTCTGCAAAGCTTACATTAGGTAGTGCCTCAAAGACACATTTTCTTGCACTGCAAGTCATGCAGCAAAATTTTGGAGAGTACAAATAGATTTGCTCAGTTATTTCAGCAGCAATTGTACTTATTCAACATTAATTCATTCAACGGTTTTGCAAACGATTAGATTTTGCCATCTGGTACATATGGAACCACATTCTCAAACAGTTCCTTATTTACAGGGTTGCCAGTAACCTGCAAAACAAAACCCACTTACTCATTGGAGAAGTGATATAATTCAGCCAATGTTTGTTAGAAAAAGTCTTACCACAACAGGGTAGCACTGGACATGGAACCAGTAATTTTTCTTTGTGTTTTGTCTCAAATTATCAAATGTTTCCACTCACTGCAGCCATGGAATTCCAGTGTTACCTGGTCCTGTCAACCACAGTTCTTGGCATTAGGTTGTTATTGCTGAGTGCCTCCAAGTCACTTCAAATTTATGATGACCCTCAGGTGAATCTATCATGGCTTGGGGGGGGTGGGTGGGCAGGCAAGATTTGTTCAGAAGGGGATTGCCTTTGTGTTCCTCTGAGGCCGAGAGATGCCCGAGGTCATCCTATGGGTTCCTATGGCTAAGCAGGAATTTGAACTGCGATCTCCAGAGTTGCAATCCAGCACTCAAGCCAGCAGACCTCTTGGCATTATTCCTTCTTTTACACTACACACTTTGCAATGCGTAATATTACACATACTTTGCAATAGGATTCTATAGCTATCCTCTTCCTCATATTAAACACACAAAACACAATCTTCTTTCTTACTAGTGTCAGATGGGTTCAGTTCCTGGCTCTTTAGTCCCTCATGGACAGTCCTTGAAGACAATATCCTGACAAATAAAGAGATGGTAAGCAAAACAAAGTTTTCATTCATTCTTGAAATTTGTTTTGTGATTCTTTAGTTCTACACACTGTTTATGAAGCAAAATGTTTGTGTGCTAACTAGCATGCATACCCAGCATATGGCATTTTATTCTATATAAACAATTGCTATTCAATATATAGAACCAATGAGGTGGCCAGAGGTACTATTGATCCCAAGAAATTGTTATGTCAGCTGAAAAACATGGGCGGGAAGAGAGCAACAGTCATCCTACTGTTTTCATGCCTGAGAGAAAAACTGACAGGTGATGAAACCAAAAATTTGCAGTGTTCCACAGGAACTGGAGGAGACAGTTTACTTAGAAATCTTGCTATAGCCTAGATGTTTTCAATCTCTACTTTGTAAATGTGAAAGGAGAGAGTCAACCTGATGTTAACTACAATTTGTTCTTGTAATAGGATACTAAGATCTTCTATTATGTCTAGGTATATCCAGAGAACTTGCAGATGCTACTCTCGCTACCTGAGCAACAGACTGTGACAGGTGCTCTTCACATTCACAGCAACTAAATTGTCAGGGATTCCAGGCAGGGAACCCTGGGAAAATGATCAGCCCACTGCAAAGATGTTGCATCATGCCCCAGCTGTGGGTAATTGCAAGGTTGCATAAGAAACGGGGGCCATGTGCAGATGGTAGAGGGAGGTGTGCAAACCTCTACCTGATTGGTTGTAGATATGTATATAACAAAGCAACGCCAGTATGTGTTTGTCTGTTGACCAAACCTGGTGCCTGGCGCAAGCTTTTGTCCGCCTGTCCTATGTTTTGTATATAACGGAACCTTGCTGCAAGATAAAGTGCCTCCTGTTTTGGAAGAAACTCCTCTGTGTGTGAGTATCCTTACTGGGGAATAAGGCTGCTGCTGTTGGCTTGCTGAACTCTGGTTTTTCTGCTGCGTTTCCGTGGGGCTGAAACTCCTATCATCCCCAACAGTGGTTATGGGCCCAGGCCCAGAGTGCACAGCATCCACAGTGCACCTGTAGTTGTTTTTCCCCTGGATACTGGGACTGTTTTTTCTGTTTGCCTGGCTCTCCGGTGCTTGAGGAGTCTGTGTTTTGGCAGAGAGACAGTTAATCTTCAGTCTGGAGCTCATCAAGGTCACTGCGGCCAGCTGCTTTGTTTGTTGAATTTTCCTTACAAAGGCAGTAGCATGGCTGAGGGAGGTTATCTGCATTTTGAAAAGTTGACCGACGCTAATTATCAAAGCTGGCAAATTTATGTGAGAGCCGCTTTGATGAAGGAAAACTTGTGGCACGTTTTGGAAAATGAGGGACAGCCCCCAGAAGGAGCAACTGCTGCTCAAATAGCAGCGTTCAGTGTTGCTGACGAAAAAGCCAAAGCAGTTATTTTGCTTACTTTAAGTCCTTCCCAGTTGATTCACGCTGCTGCTGCAGACACAGCATATCAGCTCTGGGAGAATCTGAAGCGTGTGCATCGATCTTCCTCGTGTTTGTCCAAAATGCTATGGATGAAAAGACTGTATAACACACAGTTATGTCCCGGAAGCTGTGTAAGAGAGCACCTCATGCTGATGAAACAGTTATTTAAAGAGACAGCCGACAGGGGAGTAAATATCCCAGAAACGCAGAAAAGTTTTATTCTGCTGGGAAGCCTCACTAAGGAGTGGGACTTTTTGATGTACAGCCTCCAGGGTGTGCGTGAGGAAGAGCTGACTGTAGATTTGGTAGCTGGGAGGATTTTGGAGGAAGTCCAACGTAAGCAGTTCGATTCCAGACTGCAGTTGGAGGGGAGAAAAGCCAGTCGCCAGGAGGGAGAGGCAGCTCCGGAGGTGGCATCTGACCAGGAAGAAGGAGTGTGCAGCTATGCCAGACACTGCTACAGATGTAAGAGAGTCGGCCATCTCCAGAAGGACTGCAGAACGCCAGCGCCAAGCAGAGGGAAGAAGACAGCCCAGAAGCGGAGGGGCGTGTCGTCACAGGCTGAAGGCCATGTGTTTGTGGTAAAAGAACAGTCTGAGAGTGGTGTGTGGTTGCTAGGCAGTGGTGCAACTCACCACATGGTGAACAATTTAAAGCTGTTGAGTGATGTTACAAATGCAAATATAACAGCAATTTCCCTTGCAGATGGGGCACCCAGCAAGGTGCAGAAGATGGGTACTGCACATGTGCCATGTTTTGGGAAATCGTTTAATAATGTATTGTGCGTGACAAATTTGCAGAACTGTATTTTGGGTGTCTCTCAACTGACCAGTGAGGGCTACAAAGTGGTGTTTGAAGGAGAGAAATGTATAATTACTGCAAATGGTGTTTTTTGTGCAAAAGGGGTGAAAAAGCAGGGATTGTACCACATGTTGCCCAAAGGAAAAGTGGCAAACGTTAACCCTTTGTGTAACAAACCTCTACATGAAAAGTGTGTACATTATCTCCACAGAGTGATGGGACATGCCAGCTACAAAGGTTTGCAAGAGTTGGCAAAGGTATGCCCTGGGTTACAGGTCAGAAATTGTCCTAAGTTCCTAGAGTGCTCTGTGTGCAAAAAGGTTAAGGTAAAGGCTTACCCCATTACCAAGAAAAGCAAGTGTGTCACCCAACGGCCTTTTGAGGTTGTACATGCAGATTTGGCTGGGCCATTCAAGCCAACTGAAGGGCAAAATAGGTATGTCCTGGTAATTGTGGACAGACACACCAGGTACTCCTATGTCTATCTACTGAAAGAGAAAAGTCAAGCAGCTGAAAAGTTCAAGAGTGGGTGAATGCTGTTGAGAGGGAATTTCCTTATAAAGTGGCCAGTCTTGTGTCAGATCGAGGAGGAAAATTCCTGTCTAATAGCCTGCAAGCCTGGATGCGTAAGAAAGGCATAAGGCATAAAACCACCAACCCCGCATCTCCCGGGGAGGATGGTCTTGCAGAAAGAAGAATTGGGCTGTTAAAACAAATGAAGGACTGTATGATGGAGGGTGCCCAAGCCCAAGCAGGACTTTGGGGAGAAGCAATAGTGACAGCAAACTACCACCTAAACAGGATGTGGAGTTCAAGTGTGAAGCAAACTCCATATTACCTATTGTATGGTAGAGCGCCAAATCTTAAGCATCTACGTGTTTGGGCTCAGTTTGCTAGTGTGTGTGTTCCCCCAAGTTTCAGAAAGTCTGGAGAGGAGAAATCTAGACGGTTACGCTCTGTAGGATATGAAGGTAACAAATATAGATTTCTACACCACGCTGGCAAAATAGTGTATTATAGGAGTGCAAACTTTGAAATCCATTCAGGATGGGATAGACTGCACTGTAACCAAGAGGTTTTGATTCCCCTGGGTAAAAGTGTGAAAAATGTTCCCGAAATTCCTGAGAATGGAGGGGCAGTGACGTCTGATGAGGAAAAGGACAGTGTCCCAGATACACTTGAAAGCTCTGAAGACGGAGGGGCGGTGATGGCTGATGATGAAGAAGAAAGTACTGAGGAAAGTACTGAGGAGGAGAAGCCAAAAATCTCACTCAACGTCACACCAAAGAGTTCAACACCGCCACCTGGTGCTGAACCTGTGTTTACGGTCAAGAGAGAGCCTCGCACTGAGGTCAGCACTAGTTCCAGCAGTGGTTCCAGTGAAAGTGGGTCAGGAAGTACCCAACTTGTTGAGTCAGGAAGTAAAGTTATGCTTATCCCTAAAAGGTCAGGAGGCGGGTATTTTGTTGTCCTGTGTGACTGAGGCAGAAAATCTGAGTGTAGGACTACATTAGGGTATTGTATCAAAATGTGAGGCAAATGGCCCAAGATGGGATTTTGTGCTTGCGGTATTGTCCATCGGCGGATCTGCTCACAAAGGCCCTTCCAGCAGTAGGCCATGAGAAGTTGGCAGGTAAACTGGGCCTTGCCACCAGGGTGTAAGGTGGAAGATGAATTGTACCCTTGAATGTATGTACTGTATGTATTACGTAACATGTATTGTATGACATGTATGGATTGTGAAAATGTCCTACACAGTGGCCTGACCATTTTGGAGGGGATTGTCAGGGATTCAGAGCAGGGAACCCTGGGAAAATGATCAGCCCACTGCAAAGATGTTGCATCATGCCCCAGCTGTGGGTAACTGCAAGGTTGCATAAGAAACTGGGGTCGTGTGCAGATTGTAGAGGGAGGTGTGCAAACCTCTACCTGATTGGTTGTAGATATGTATATAACAAAGCAGCGCCAGTATGTATTTGTCTGTTGACCAAACCTGGTGCCTGGCGCAAGCTTTTGTCCGCCTGTCCTATGTTTTGTATATAACGGAACTTTGTTGCAAGATAAAGCGCCTCCTGTTTTGGAAGAAACTCCTCTGTGTGTGAGTATCCTTACTGGGGAATAAGGCTGCTGCTGTTGGCTCGCTGAACTCTGGTTTTTCCGCTGCGTTTCCGTGGGGCTGAAACTCCTATCATCCCCAACATAAATACCAGCCAGTGAACAATACACAGAAGAAGGGGTTTGAAACACAAAGGCTTGGTGTCTGGAGGTCTAAATTTGTGTGTTACTTTTCTAACTTTCAGTCATATGCACATTCTGTAGTGTCTCAATGATGGCACAAAATGTTTTTTTTTTGCATTATAGGCTAATAAAATGGGAAAGTGATATTCAGTAGAGTGTCTCAATCTTACGTATGTATGTATGTATGTATTATATTTATATGCTGCCTTTCTCCCAGAGCGGGACCCAAGGCGCTCTTCCTACCACAGTGAGAAAGATACTATCACTTTTTAAACATTGTTGAGTAATATGTTGTTTATCTTAGCATGAAAACTATGATGTAACTGTCACAGTAATCAAAGCTCTTAAAAATGAGCCATTTTTAGTGTAATAAGTTTAATACTTACTGTTTCTCTGGCTGGACTACTGCAATTTTCTTTTCCTTGTTCACTGTAAATCAAAATGAAACACACTGAAGAACCAACCTCTTTAAAAGCTGTCCTTTGATAACATGGAATTTGTAAACTTTATGAGCAGCTGAACAAAGAACAAAACAAAATCAAAATGAACTCTGAATTTTCAAGAAGGGTCTCCTTCTTCCTGAACATGCATTTCTCCTATTTAGCTCCTAGAATGCACTATAATCCTAGCACCTAAATGCAGATGCATACACACTGCCCATTTAACATGAATGCATTTATCCCTACAATTTAATTTACTGCCAGTTTCTAGGATGTTCTAGACTAGAACAGTATTAATTCAGGACATCCTACCACCTTCCGCATGCTTTTGTCTCTTGGACTTTCCTCATATGTTACTTTCCAATACATAGCACACTTTTTATTATGTACAACAAATGCAAATGAAATACTCTGAAGTACTGCAACCTGTTCAGTTTTACAGAATATTCCATCTTCCATTATAGCAATCACATTATTCATACCTACTGCTCTGCGAGGAGGTCTGAGCTGGTATCCATTAGTTTCACACCAACCTACTGGAAATATATCCATAGATTCCACACTCACTATGCATTCTGGAACTGGCATTTTAGAGCCTGTTTTGAAAAAAAGAAAAGGCAAAATCTTATACCCAATTCTATTGTTGGTTGCCGACCAGAACACAATCCGCCACATACAGTCTATTAAACCAGATATATGTCTGTGTGCCACACATTTCAACCAGCTTTGTGGAACAAAAGAAGCTTTGATATAGAACTCTAGCAAGATATACTCCTTTATTGTGTTTTGTATTGATTTAAGTGAGAGTGGCAACAGGAAACACAGCCCATGCACAAGTATGCCCTCACATTTGATTTCGTAGTTATTTTTAGCTCACTGCTTGATGACTTGCGACACACAGAGAAGGCAATGGTGTTAACATGGCAAGTGGAGAAAGCAAGCCAAATGCAAAACATCTGTCTTTCAAAAGACAACTTACTTTCCAGCTGTAGCCAGAGATAGGAATCCTTCACCTTTGTAACAGTAGCGACACAAATTTCTTCCAGATCTTCTGGATTTACAGCCTCAAGTTTCATGTTTTCCTTAAAACCATGGTCAGAATTTAGCTGAAAAAACAAAAAACAAAAACTAAACAAAAAGGAAATACAAGATGCACATTTAAACAGAAAGTGCATTTTTAAGAGCAGTTGACTGAAACGCCAGTGGGAAAATTACTCAGAACATACTAGTGCTAAAGGGGATGCTTAGGAGAATCCAGCAAGATCTCAAATGGTCAATTCAGAACAATATGCAATCAGCAAATGAAGCCTCTTACATCACTGTAAGAATTTTAATTTACTAGTCAAGTATTAAAAACATCTGGATGCATCTGATGTAGAACATGTGGGATACTATGCTTCAAACCCACATACAGTTGGTCTTCCACATTCGCTTGGGTTAGGGACACAGGACCCTGCAAAACTGGAAAAACTGCAAGTATCAAAATACGTGTGTGTGTCTGTGGGATGGGAGCCAAGTCATGATGAGGGGAATGGGCGCCAATGTCAAAACCAGGTCAGGCAAAGGGGGTGAGTCAGCATGGTGGCTTTATACTTCCTCTCTCACACCCATGTCCTTCCTTCCTTAGGTGTTGGGGCATCAGGGGAGGGTTTCTGGTGCTGAGAACTCAGGCCATGAGCCATCCTTAGCTGGCCAGATTGCAGGGGGTGGTGGAGGAGGAGGCACAAAATTCTTCCTTCGGCAAATTTAACATCCCTCTGCAAAGTACAGATGGGAGCTGCTGAGAGGGAAGATTCCCCCAGAAAAGTAGCACTTGAGGGATGTGGGGCGAAGGGGCTGGAGAAACCTACAAATATTTAAGTCCAACGAAGTTAAACCTGCAACTGTGGAGGGCTGACTGTACTTGCAATATTTGAAATCAAGATAGGTTCCTTCTTCAACTTTTGCCGCTGCTGGTCATTCCAATAGGCAGCAGCAGAAAGAGAGGAGAAGGGAAATTCTGTTTAAATACTATTTTGCTTCCTTCCCTTTTCCTTCACATACTCTTTTACTTTTAGTTGGTCTTTCTCCATTATATATCTATGGGTAGGAACTAACTTGTTTATACTAACTGTATGCAAACTGCTCTGGGCTTTAAATAAAGCACGCAGAAAAAAAAAAAGATATGGTAGGGATACTTGAAAATTTTTTTATGTACAGACTAAGGCTTGGTTCTCATAAAGACCAGGCAAGGTAATAAACATGCCTCTTAGCTGTACTGCTTCAGATACAAGTGGGGCTTGTATGATGTTCTCCTTCTTACCCCAGAACAGGATCAAAAACACTTCTACACACATGCCATGCCTCGGTCTATTCACTACAGGACCTTAGAAAAAGTTGCTCCTTAAAGCAAGAGGACTCTCTAGGTCCTCTAGCTCTTGGTAGCAATATTCAGATTATGCATCTGAAAAGCAGAATTGGTGAAAAAATACAAGCAAGGAGCCCTTTCCATGTGTGCACAGGGCTGCTTGGATACTAGCCAAATATAGTAAGTGCATGTAACCACACAGAAAAATAAATCCTTGAATCTGAACAACTATATGCCAAGAAGGATTCCAGTCTAGCCTTCACTCAAATAAGCTACATTTTTGGCTGCAGGATTCCTCTGCCTCTCAATCTTAAGAATCTTCCCTTGCAACCTGAGAGGTACAGTCAAGGCACAGGTTTATCTCCGTGACCAGAGAAATAAAATGCCCGTGTGAGTCTTCAGAGATTCTCAATTCTGGTAGAAGCAGCCAAATATTAAATGTCACAAAAGTATATTCAGACTGCAGATGGACAACAAAGGCTCTCCTGACTGTTTGTGTACCCACCAAGTCACTGCGACTGCTGAAGTTCTTACAGTTCTGCTGGGAAATATAATATGAAGGGAGTACATAGTTTAGTTACTAGCAGAACTGCACTTTTGAAAAGCTGGGGGCAAACACATTTCCACTGGAAATAAGAATTGTTGGGATTTTTGCTGGGAAACAACAATTCCAGGATCACTGGGATTTCTATGGCAGTCTGTAGACTTAGGCTCCGTAGTACATTGTGAAATCGTATCCTTAAAAAATAGAATATATTCTAATTCTTTGTTTTATTATTATGTGCTGTGACTAACATGCTTGATCAATAAAATATACGTCAATGAATGAACACATTAAACTGTGAATGCTCACTGAGGGAAAACAGCTTTGGGGAGCAGCTTCAGCTCCGCACTGCTTGAGATAGTCTGCCCAGTCAAAATCTTGTCCAGGATAACCTATAAATGAACAAGAAAAGTGAATCTTGTTAATTACTACATTTTAAATCAAATTCTTTCTTCAAAAAGGTCAGGGTAGCATTCATGACCCCCTGCCCAAGTTATCCTCATGATAATCCTTTGAGGTAAATTAGGCTAAGAGACTACAATTCAAATTAGATCTCTCCAATCTTGCCTCTAAAATCCTGGTCCAATCTTCTGCTAACCAACACTGGCTGCTTAATTATAAGACTGTATAGTACACGAATTGTTCCTAAAGATATCATAATGCCTTCATTCTCAAACACAGGTTTTCAGAATATCTGAAGCACACTTTATAATTTATAGTGAATTTTATAGTTACTGTAAAGAATGACTTATTATACTATTATGCTACGAATATGACCAAACATCAGCAATATAACAAAAAATGCTCAGTTCTAGCTTGTGCAGCACAGTATTTTCTGGTATAAAAAGACAATGTATCTAGATGACTGTTAGAAGAACAGAGGCTAATGTACAAACCAGGCGGAGGGTTGAGATGTAAGCCATTTTTTAAACTCCACTGAACAGGGAAAATGCCAGGACTGTTGAAATGACAGATATAAGAGTGGATATTGGTACGTTCTGGTCGCAAATCATCTATTTCTATCATGAAATATTTATCATCAAACACCTGCAAGAAAACAAGGAGAACTAATTACATAATTGAGTAACATCAGCAAGATAGTCTTCTCTCTAGAGAGTCAAGCTATGGTTGCCGTTTTTTAATATTTATTTATTGGCTAGGATCAGAAAATGTTATATTAAGAGTGCCCAAGGACTGAGGGATGTGAATGACCAAGCTGAACACAGTGGAGGGGCTCCTTTCTTTTTGATAACCTGACTTCCATGGCACAATCATAAACTATACTTGGAAAGTTTCTCCACTTGCAAAAGAATGTTGCCACACGCAGTTCTTTGAACTCCAGGCATCTTTTATACAGCACTTAATAGATATTTTTATTTCAAAAACCAATGAAGAACAGAATTAGTCCACAAGAGCCACGTACTTGAGATACAAGAAGATACCAGGAACAGGAAAGGGGATTTTAAAAATTTAACTAAACCTTTAAAAAAGAGTCTTAGATGAGAAGAAAAGGAAAAGAAATCTAATAGGCATAAACAGTTTGATAACAAAGAGACTTTTTTGAGAGGTGAGAGATGAAAAAGGGTAGCTAAATGTGCAGGAGGAATACCAAAGGCACAAAGATAAAAAGGGAGATAAAAAGGGAAATGGTTTATCAGAAGGAAAAAAAAAGAATTTGATCTGGATCAATGACAACTGGTAAGGAACAGCTACCTCATCAAGAAACTTAAAAAATTTAAACTGAAAATGAGATCAAGGTGCAAATGATTAAGGATGCCAGGAACAAGAGCAGTGAGATAAATAGAAATTGGCTGATCAACCCAATTGCTATCAAAGTACCTTTTTTTCTCTAACCAGACAACAAATCAAGAAAGACAAAACAAACATACATACATACAAACGACAGATAAATGCAAGTGGGTTCACTGGATCTCTACATGACATAGTAATTATTTCACACACTCCTCCTATGTCAAGAACTGAACCCAATAAGATGATTACAACAATGAGCTTCTGAAATCCATTAGATACTGGCAGTAAAGGGACTGAGGACATTTCTGCACTAGATTGTTATAACACTATTTTTCCACTGTCAACATCGTATGGAATCCTGGGGTTTGCAGTTTCGGGAGGGGCCTCAGGCTTTCATGTTGAAAGTAGAATAATAGGGCTATAACAGTTTAGTGCGGAAATGGTATGTATTAAATTTGTAGCTAATCAGAAACTGGAGAAGAAGCAGAGCAAGACAGGGACAAGGACTGTGAGAAGTCAGTCCAAGAGATCTGTCAAACTGATAAGCCAAATTATGTCAAAATCATGATCAAACATCTTGAGAAGAGTAAGATATAGAAAGGTGAGATAGATAAAGAAAATCTTGGCCAGGTAAAGAAAGTGATTGATACAGCTGTCACAGTGACTTAATGCTGAGAAAGTGACACAAGAATTATGCATCTATTCCAGACACAGTTATGATCACATCTACACACACACACAAAGAAAAAGTTCTGAAGCAGCTGAAAATTGTTTTCATAAGAAGGAGAGGCAAGGGTGTCTGGAGTCCTTCCAGGTATAATTTTAATTTACAATCAACACAGCAGCTTGTTAAAAGAGATTTGTTTTTGTCTCTGCAGGCTGTTCATTACACTGAAAGTGTATCATATCAGAAGTACTCTTGACTTTGATGCCCCAAACTGAGTGCTTCATTAAGGCTGTGGGAGCTGATTGGCCTTGATTTTCCAGATAGTGTACAAAATCAGAGTGAAGCCAATAGGATTCAAAAGAGATCTGGTGCTTTATGATGCCAGAAAAGTCTTCCATGGCAACCATTTTAAAACAGCCCCATAAACCCTGAACATTTATGGTTGAAAGTCTTTATAATTGTTCTTATTTCTTTAATCTATATCGTTGTTAAGGAACACAACACAGCTATTTATAGGTGGTATTTAACTGCTCATCTTCAACAGAAGATCTATAAAAAAAGTACTGTCAATGATTGGGAATATTATTAACCTAAGGCTAATTTCATCCACTTGTGTCGAAATGGTAATAAAATTCTACTCTTCCAGAAGCACATCACTGAACTTACAGCCCTCTAGAGGTTAATGGAATCCTGATTACCATCAGCTCAAATGGTATGGCCAGTGGTCAGAGATGATGGGAACTGTATTAAGATAACACTCAAGAGGTTCCTCACACCTGATAGGTTTTGCCTTGTAACTTGCAAAGATTTTAACTGGTATCAGTCCCATCACTCAGCCTGGTGAAAATGGTGAAATTGAACTGAACTGAGTTCATTAACTATAGCTGTGTGTCCTGTAGTATGCTCATAGTAAGCTTGTCTTGTTTTGTTCAATGGGATTTAGTAATAATTGTGTTAAGTAGCACTTGATACAATAAAATTTCAGATCGCTCCTAGGATTGCTAGGACAAAGAAATACAATAGATTATTCCCATTTTTTAAAATAAAAACACCTCACCAGTCGCTTGGATCTGAACAGTTATGGGCAAATTAATTTACTGCATATGTTATAGATACTTTCCCTGATATGGCTTATTGTTATTATTACTGTAGCTATTCTTAGTGCACTAAATTAAATTAAAGCTAAATTTGTTTTTTCTCATTAATCCATATTTTTAAAAAGTCCAGAGTTGCAACTTACAGTCCTCTCTCCACATTCATGGATTTGACTTTTTTGTGCAATGGCTGGCTGCTAAAATGCAATAAATTTGACTTGACTTGACTTGACTTTTGTTAAAAACTAGCACAAGGTTTCCCCACAACCCGCAATTCCCTTCCATTTTGCATGGAAATGGGAAGTGGGGAGCTCTAGAAGGGAAAAAGAAGGCTCACGTGAGGCTTCCCTCACCCTCTTTCCCTTCTGTTTTGCATGAGAATGGGGAGGGGGAGCCCTTGAAGTGAATGGGACGGGAGGGTGAAGAGGAGTTATTCACGTTTTTTCCACTTTTGCAAGGGTTCTGAACCCTGAAGCCTTGCAAAAGTGGAGGGACCACTGTAGATCACACTGAGTGTAACTTGCAGGTTCAGTTAGCTGTGCTGAATTTCTAAGAACAGAGTTACCGTGGACAACTTATTTATTTTTATTTATACCCTGCTTTTCTCCTGGCCCTTACCGCTGCTTCAAAATATTTGTAGCTATTTAAATTATAGTTGCTTGAATAATAAGGAGAAGAAACTCTACAGTTTCTCAAAGTTATTCCTTCTACAAATGTCTTAAGAACTAAAGTATAGAATTAAAAGCAGGTTTTGAGAGCCCTGCTGAACAAGGGAGAAATCCAGCAGGTCCAAAATGCTGTGGCCAAACTGATTGGGGCTGGTTACAGGGAACACGTAACTCCATTGCTGCAACAATTTCAGTGGCTACCAAAGTGCTAGTTATGACCTGTAAAGCTCTAAATGGCTTTAGTCCAAGACCGTCAATATGACCCTGCCTAAGTTTTAAAATGTTTCCTTTGGTCCCACCATCATCACTGGCACCTTTAGTAAGGACACAGGAGAGACCTTCACAGTGGATTTTCCCAGGTTTTGGAATTCCCTCCCATGGAAGACTTGGCTGGCCCTTCTCTGCTCTCTTTCCACCAGCAGGCAAAGACCGTTCTATTCAGATAGCCCTAACTGACTATAGCAGAAGGATTTTTAATGGTGCACGTGTTATTTTTATTTTCTTTAGCGTGTCTTTGACGTGCTTTAAATTGCTTAATTTTGTAAGTCACCTCACGTCCATGCTGGCAGAAAGGTGGGATCAAAATTAAATCACTATGTAACATTTTCATTGCACTACTACGTCTGGGGTGTGTGTTACAGCTAACAGATGGTGCACTTCAAAATGTATTCTAGTACCTTTGTAACAGTTGCAGGTGAGATGACGAAAGGAGCCCTTGGGTCAATAGCCTCTAACTTCATGTTCATGGAGAATGAATGAATTCCAACAACAGGCTTGTCCTAAAAATGGCAACATGAAAACAGTAATTAGCACTGAGGCTCTTGGCACGGAAAATCACTGAGACAGAAACCTGTTTATAGCAGAATATGAGAGATACAGAATATCGTCTACTGCCACCAAAAACAAAATAAACACACATACAAAAAACACCTTATCCTTTAATAGTTTAATAAGAGTCACATAAGTGCAGTCTGGCATTTTAAAGTCACTGAGCCTACAGGAAACCAGCAAATCAAGCTGGCAGCAACTGTGCCTTTATTCAAACAGGTAGGACATTCTATTTTCATGTCAATGAGGCAGGGATCTGACATAACATTTTTTACCTAAGAAAGTTTACTTTGTAGTATAATGAAGGCAGTAGGCCAGCATGATACTGTGGCTTCAGTGTTGAACTACAACTCTGGAGACCAGGATTTGCATCCCCACTCAGCCATGGAAACCCACTGGGTGGCCTTGGGCAAATCACACTCTCTCAGCCTCAGAGGAAGGCAAAGGCAAACAAATCTGGCCAAGAAAACTCTGTGACAGGTTCACCACAGGGTCACCATAAGTGAGGAGATATGTAGCAAGAGCAGTCAAAGGATATAATGCAAAATCTTACTGAATAATATCAGTAAAACTTCAGGGAAAACCCATCAGTACAACCATAATACATATTTATGTTCCAACCACAGAGGCAGAAGAAGAAGAAATTGGAAGAATCTATGATGGAGTTAGGAGGAAACTGACCACACAATGAAACAGTACTTGTTAATCATAGACAGTTGGAATGCAAATACTATGACAAATATCAATTGTAAGTTATTGAAGAATAATTATGTTAAGATATGGAATGATATTAAGAAAGATTTAGAAAGCTAGAAGAACTGTCAATTTTGGGGAGAATCTCAATCATAAAAATGTTTCACTGAGAATGATGTTTCTGTTTCATACAATATAGATTTTTATTAATGATGTGATTATTTAAAAAATGGCAGAAAGACTTACTGAAATTCATATGGCATGGAAAGAAACTGAAAATTACAAGATGCAAAGCAAAGAAGAGAACTGATTTGAAACTATTTTTTTCTGCATGCTGTTTCATTGGCTGAAAGACTGGATTATGCTGACGAATAAGAGATTACTGGATTTAGAAGGGCATGAACTGAAGTTTGGGTGGCATGGCTATTTATGGTATAATAAAGCTAAAGTGAATGCAGATTTTAATAATGATTTTGTGAGACATGACTTGTTAAGAATACAGAACAGATACAAACCAAGGTTATGCCCTAAGATGCCTTTGTGGGTCTCAACGCAAGAAGCTTTTTAGAGGAAGAAAACAACAGCAAAGGAAAGGTGGGCAAAGTACCAGGATCTTTTGGAATTTGATCAAGATCAATATAGAATAATGTCAAATGAAGAATTACTGACAGACAGTTACAATAAATATTTGAAAGATTTAAAACTGATAATAAAAAGTATTGCTTTGAAAAGAATAAATCTGAATTTGAGATGCACCTATGTACTGATGATGAACATTTGATTAATTAATTAGAGTAACGTATGTACAGAAATGAAAAAGTACCCTCAATTCCAACAAATGAAGTATGGTTTCTGAAATTGACTGATTAGCTGAAATGGACCAACTATCAACACTGATTAGAGAAAACTCACTGGGGTCATTTTTGAGAGATTGTGAACCTTCGATTGTATTTTGGCGGAATAGTGAGAATAACATGTTAACTGTAGGTTTTAGTAATTAGGTCTAGTTAACTTGAAGAAGTCCATAGGAAGTATATAATCAGAGAAGTTATCTTATACAACAGCACTGTTAAGGAAGTAGGAAGTCAAAAGTTTATTGTTCCTTTGCTCCTCTCTGTTTGTTTTTCTTTTTTTCTGTTTTTCTTTTCATTATTTTTCTATTTATTTGTATTGAAAAGTCCTGAAGAGTGAAGAAAGTAGATAGGAAGAACACAGGCTCATTTGAAAGGTGGTGCTGGAGAAGAGTTCAACAGATACTCTATACTGCTAAAAAGACAAATCACTGAGTCCTAGAGCAAATTAAGCGTGAACTGTTCATAGAAGCCAAGATGACTAAAGTGAGGCTGTCATACTTTGGCCATATCAAGAAAAGACATAACTTACTAGAAAAGACAATAATGCTTGGGAAGGTAGAAGGCAGTTGGAGAAGAGGAAGACTGCATTACAGAAGCATAGATTCAATCAAGGAAGCCACAGTCCTGAGCCTGCAAGAGACCTGAGCAGGGCTGCTGAGGACTGGGTGGCTTGGAAGCATCTCATTCATAGGGTCGCCATAGTCAATTTGATGGCAGTTGACAACAACAAGAGTAATTTTCACTTTCTTTAATGAGAGAGAGGAAGACTGCTGCTCGCTCCATTCCCAGTCCTACAGTGTTATTTCTGTAGAGCCACACTTAACAACTATTTGGAAGACTTACACGCTACAGAATGCAGCTCTGCAACACAAATGGGGCTTAAATGAGAAGATGTTCAGTAAAACAGAATCTGTACTTCCCCCATATTGCCTTCTAGGCACAACTAAAAGACCAATGTGCTTTGGATTAGTTTTATTTCTGAGACTGTGTGCTGTACTATATCCTAGAACTTTATGTGAAGAAGAATGAAGAGCGGCCTTCAAACAGTGCCATCTGAAAACCATGTGAAGACATTAAAACAAGCATAGTCTCTGGGAAGGTGCACGAAGGACAATGCAATATAATCAGGTCTCCCACTCTGCAAACAGAAAAAGACATCCACTCTCAGAGGGGGTAATTTAACCTGTGATTGTCCTTCCCAGGTCCCACAGTAGATTCCACAGCCTTAATCTCTCCAATGTTGGAAATGGTGAGGAAGAGGTGCACTATGCAGTCCAGGAGAGGCTGTGGACCCAAAGGACTCCTGATATGCTTCCACTAGGAAGCAATCTATACCAGCCTTAGAGGTTGTTGTTGTGTACCTTCGAGTCGTTTTCAACATAAGGCAACACCATCACAGGGTTTTCATGGCAAGATTTGGGGTTCTGCCATTGTCTTCTTCTGACTGAAAGCCAAGGTCACGTGGTGGGTTTTCAGGACTTAAGCAGGGATTCAAACCTTGGCCCCCTGGCATCCTAACCCAACATTCAAATCACTATATCACACTTGTTAACATAGATTAATTCCTTTCCAGCTATTTAAATGACAGGGACTTGATTTAATAATACAGTACATCCCCCATAATCACGTCACTTACCTACTACCCGCTCCACAGCCATGGCTGTCACTGCTGGCTCTGGGCAGTAGGCAGAGAGAGGCACAAGTAACGCCAGGCATGGCTCCCCCACACTTCTCTCAGCTGAGGAACAAGATGGATGCTCCTTCCTCAGATGAGAGAGGCATGGGGAAAGCCTGCCACAGCTCCCACCATGCATCTCTCAGACAAGGAAGGAGAGAGATGCTTCGTCCTTGGCCAAGAAAGACACACAGCTCCAAGCAGCCAGGCCTCCCACCAGATTTTATCCCCAGGGAGGGGGGTGCTTGTCAAGCCCCACCAGGCAGGCAGGCAGGAAGGAAGGAGGAGCCAGACCCTGGAGCAGCCTCCCCCACTCACTGCCTCGCCCAGCCTGAGAGTCAAAATACAGCATTTGGTATTATCTACCTTTTTTTGCCATCCACATGAGGGAATATATCCCTCACAAATATGGGGGACATAATGTAATATTTTTTTAAAAAAATAGGGAGCAGGAAAAGGAGAAAAAATGCTTCTCCCCCTCACTTTTGCCCTGCTAAAATGACTCCGGCTAAGCTCTAGATACCTTGATGATACCTAGAAGAGTCTACTACTGAAAGCTCTGTTAGACCTGCACCCCACAAGGATAACTTTTTCCGGTCCAGGCTGTGCTGGTTTTCTAGCCATTCTGATTCCTTCCTGCAGTCTCACAACTCAGAAGGAGCTGGAGCAGGGGCTGGGAATCTGTGTTACTAGGGAGCCACTTTTGCTCCCCATTTTCTTTTCCCTTCATAGGGAAGGTGGTGGGGAGGACGAAAGGGCTTCAAGAGCCAGCCAGTTTGGAACTTACAGACCCATACAGTGCTGGCCAAGATTACCTGCACCTCCTTTTCCTTCTCATGCAGGCATTTTGGGTGTCTATCACAAAATGGAAGAATCCCCTGGCTATGAATACTTGGTAAAACGAAGTGCTGGAGAACGTTTCAAAACTCTTGACTGGGTATGGAATTTGGTATCTGCAGGTAGAGTGGTCTATACTGCAACTGTTTCACTGATTTTACACTTATCTTAAGGATATTTCAAGCAGTCACTCACTTCAAGTGCATGAGATCCAACGGGCAAAGAAAATTAATTAACATAGCCTCATGTGGCTGGTTCTCAGCAATTAATTTTTGTACCTGTTATATTTAACCATACTATTTATTAAACAAAATCCCAGCTATTGTACCTTAAATAGATCAGTGGGCACCAATGATTCTTCTTCCTCTTCTTTTATTTTTGCAAGGATTTCCTGCCATTCTGCCTCAGTCTTCAACTGCCTGATAGCTTCAAAAAAAGAATACTCACTTTATGAGTAATTCACAGCACTTTAAAACATCATACTATTTCTGTGTCGTGAACAGGAATTAAGAAAACCACAAGTTACTTTATGCATGAAAAGACTACAATATATATTTCCTTCTCATCAGAACTCTCTCTGAATCACATGGAGAAAGATTTTTAAAACTGCCCTCAAGGCATACAAGCAAGATTTTCTGCTAAGATTCCCTTTTACCAACTCTTATGCAAAATCTTAATTGCTTCTTGCACTTAGGGGAATAAGAGACAGTTTGGTGATCTGGCTGGGGGCAAGAGGGCAGTTGCTGATAAGCAGTAATTTAAGATTATCTTCAGTGTGCTACGTATATGTATCTTAAAGTGGCACCCAAAAGAACACTTCCACATCCACCATATACTCATATCATTTTTGCTCTAAATTTATTTACAGAAAGAACAAACTCTACGGAAGCAGATCAATTTGCCTCTGTTATTACGGCAATTGTTTAAGAATGCAGCTTAAAACAAACCTTACAAGAAAACAGAAAGCTTAAGGACGTCATTCATTTGGTGTCTGCATAACACTCCAACTTCAGTGATTCAACACAATTCAATACCACAGATTATATTATGGTATTTCCACAATAGCATACTGGAATTCCTCTAGAAGATGAGATATATGAACTTAACTGACAAAGCTCCTGTACTCAAAGTTTTTCTTCATAGTGCAGTGCTATGCTATGCATTACATTGCACTAGCAATTATCTACTTTCCTAAATTTTCTGTTTGTGCTGTTAATATGCCCCAAATATGTGTGTGTGCCTGTGTAGGGTTGTTCTTTTTCCTTCAAATATTTGTATACACATTTTTCTTATTTTTATATATAAAAAGAATTGTGCATAAGATTCCACAAGTCAATGCCTTAATATAGAATATTCTAAGGTATCAATATTTATACTATATAGGTTATATAGATATCTATGTTATACATTAAATCTTTGTCCCTGTAAAAATATAAATTAAAAAAAAAGAATGAGTATATGGATGCAGGTATGAATGAAAGGTAAGTGTTTGGGGTGACAATGACAACTGTGAGTTCTGGCCACAATCATTGCTAGTATGTGGCACCCAGAAGGTTACGGGGGTAGCAATCCATCGGCCAGTTCGAAGAAGGACTCCGCTCTTGACTTACAGCTTGCCAACAAGACTCGCAAAGAAACAACATTTTTTAAAGGAATGCAAGATGCTTTCTTTCTTTAAAGTTTGCAGTCTTAATGTATAATTAAACATACAGCTTTGTACCTAAAGGAGGTTCAAGGATATATCCTTGCTGAGTTGCCCAACCCACAGGGTGAAGAAAGGGATCCAAGTAGAACATCCATATGTCATACTGTTCTAAATCTCCAAGTCCTTCATAACGGAGTTTGAGTCTTCCACCAATATTTTCCAGAACATTAACTATCCAAGCTCCCAGGGTATCCTGCATGTGCTGACACTCCAGTCTTGAACCAGGTGCAATGAGATCCAAAGGATTCTTCCCTCGATGGAGCTGCAAAGCAAAATAGAGAAAAAAGGGTTAACAGCAACCCCTGGTTCACTTATCTTGAAAAGACATAACATTCACCTCTGTTGCTCTTGCTGATTTCTATGCAGACATCTACCATGTTTACCATTAGCTCAGTGGAAACAAAACAAGGATCTAGGCAAGATCAGAAAATGTCTTCTTATTTTCAATTCATACCACAGCAGCTTCCACTAAAATTCTTTGATAGATACAAAATCAAGATCATGTAATTAATCTGTAATTCATACAGCAAGCAGGAACCACCATTTGTCTCCATGTTTTCCTGTCAAGACATTTTCCCTTTCAATTCAGGGCTGAAAAACATGACCTACAATAGCCTTTGAAAATTCTTACCAGCTATAACAGAATGCTAGCATGTACTTTTGCTAAATCCTTTTAAGAGACTCCACTTTTAAGTCAGTTCACCCTCTACATTTGCCCAGCAAAACACAGGATCATGTAATGTGTCCTGCCCATAAAGCGTAACTGTATTCCCCTGCCTTCTGTCTTTCTGTTACCATTGCCTATGGGATGGCTTTATTTACCCATACTCATGATAGGATTAATCATCTCCTATCATTTTCCCACAATGACCTCTAACGGCAGAGGTGGGAACTGTGCACCCCCCCACATACTGTTCAAACGCAGCTCCAGTGTATGGAGGGCTGCCTGATTCCCACCCAATTTAAGGAAATTGATTGGTTGGTTATGTTAACTGGCTGACTTAGTTATTGGGATTAGAGTTATTGCATCTGATTAAGTGTGTCCTTGTCTAAACTAGTATGCAGGAGGGCCTTCACATTACCCACTGTCAGGATGCATAGTGAATCTACAGGATGTGAACTGAGATAATGTGGTAGCAGTCACTGTAGGGAATGCTATAGTTAGTGTGCTACAGACTACTGAGCGTTACTGTATTTGCTGGCATATAAGACTCACTTTTCCCCCAAAAAAATACTGTTTGAAAATGGAGTGCATCTTATACACTGGTGTGTCTTATACGTCAGCAAATAGTATTTGTCAATGTATAAATGGGGTGCGTCTTATACACGAGTGCATCTTATATGCTAGCAAATATGGTAATTGTTGATCGCTACAACTGTATCTGTTTGAAGCTTGCTTGTGTATTCCAATGTATCAAATGGTTAACTGCTTTATTGCCCACTGCTACAATGTATTGGTGAACGGAGAAGATCACAGTGGGTGAAAAGAAAAATACTAAAAGGTATTTTGGAAACTTGAAATGTCTAAAGATAAGGGACAGGAAATAAAGATGAAAGAAAGGTAAACAACTGGGAGTCTGGGAAATGTCTAAGGATGTAGGATGATGTTAAATTTATGATCCTCTCCAATCACAGCTTTGGTGTCTAAAATCTGTATATGAATGCATAAAACCTGCAAACTCCATGGGTGCTGTAGCCTCAGCAACTTCAGAAAAAGTGTGCTGTGTTGTTTGCTTGCTCTGCTACAAATAAACACTACTGACTACCTCAGAGTGGAGTTTGTGGATTGCGAGTTATCCAGGGCAAGACACCCACTCACCCAGGATATGAGGCTTGTGTTTTAAATATATTATGTTGTATATTATTTCTTGAGATGACTCTGCCAAGACATGCATGAAAGCATTAGCATTTCAGAACAACCAAAAGAACTAAAGGAAAATCTAGTGATGGAATCAGCATTAGCTAATTCAACTATGAAACAAGGCATTCCTTGCACTTACCATCTTGGCCACATGGGGAATATTCTTTTCAATGTTATGGGACTGAATAACTTTATTTTACACTAAACAGGAAAACATGGGGGAGCAAAAGGAACAGGTTGCTTACCTGTAACTGTGGTTCTTTGACCTGTCATCTGTGTCTGTGCAGCGTGTGTTTCAGAACCTTCTAGAGAAGCATGATATGCATTTTGGCAGCCTCTCCCACTCCCTATATGGCTACCCAGTCTGCTTCCCACCTAAACTGTCAGTTCCATGGATGCTGAAGCAGGAGCCAAGGACTGAAGGAGAAGGCAGGATTGTGTGAGTTCACAGATGACCACTTGGAGAACCACAGTTACAGGTAAGCAACCTGTTCTTCTTCGTGGTCTCTGTGACTCATACAAATAGCAGGCTAGCAAGCTACTAACCATAAGAGGGGGTGTCATCCCACACAGGAAAAAGAGTACAGCTCTCCCAACGGCAGCCCCCTCCCTAGACTTTGGGTCCAGTCTGTAAAGAGAAGTAAATGTCGCTGGCTGAGACTAGGTAGCAAGCCTACAGATATTATACAGAGGTACACCCTTAAGGAAAACAGCCAACACGGACATTACTCTTGTCAAGAGGCTCTTAAGATGTGTAGGATGCTGCTTGCCAGCCAGTTCCTAAACCAGATTAACAGTCACTGCTATCTATTTTTTGACAGTCTTTGAGATGAAACAGGAAGTCCTTTCCTATTAGACAAATAGCAAAGGAAAAGCCTCTATGATATCCTGAAAAGCTTGTGTGCTCAGCAAGAAGGACAAGATGTGATGAATGGCCAGATAGCAAAGGCTGTATGCCAGATCAGATGTGGAGTTCATGAGGATGGGGCTTAGTAAAGGGGCTCATGAGGATGGGGTTTAGCAGCTGTTAAAAAACCTGCACACAGATCCCTGTTCTCACAGGCCATATCCAAACTGGTCAAGGCTTTCTTCCAAAGTAATGTTTTGAACCTGGCAGAGAAGTTCCACTTGGATTGCAGAGTGAAGGCTTGGCAACTGGGGCAGGCACCAATATTGTGTCCCTCCCTGAGACAAAGGAGGCACTTAGAGTGACGGTCCTTGTCTGGTATCTTATCGCTACGAGAGGAACAGAGTTTGAAAAATGCTGTAGAGGCCATAAAATAATAAAGACTAAAGCAAAGTGGGAGAGGCACATCACCAAAACCAGTCCAAAAAAACAAGTTGAAAATTGAGGACAAAACTGAGTTAACTGAAATCAGCCAGAGCTGTCTAAGTATCAAAATGCAAAGGAAAAGCTGAAAAGTGTAAACTATAAGCCAAATCAGATAAGTATCAAAGTCAAGACACAGAAAGGCTCCTAACTGATGCTGCAGCTAAGGTGGATGAAAAGGAATTGAGGCTTTAAGCAGCAAACATGCTGGATAGGCACATAGGGCAAGGGCAAGGCTACTGCCAAAACAGGTCATACTGCTCTAGAAGATTCCAAAACACACACCGCACAAGCACAGATGGCCCACGTGTGAGAGTTCACAGAGACCATGCAGTAGAATAGATTAGCTATATAAAAGAAGCTTCTCTGACATTACTGACTATCTGAAAAGGACATTTCTGAATGTTAAGGATTTTAATATACTCTCATGGGCACTATATCTAAAGAAAATAAATACAAGCCTTTGGTCATGTAAAACTTCCCTAAGGGCTATGCAAACATAATTCTTCAAAACTGTAATCACTCAATCTGTATCAACTTCACATGAAAACTGTTTCAAAAAAGTCACCTTAAACACAAGATGAGTGTAATGACCCAAGTTAGCCTCTCGTTTGTATTTTAATTGAAACAGAGATTACTTTAATGCCTCTTCTCTCCCTGCACATGGGTCCAAAGCTTGTTCTCATAATAAACTGTTTATCATTATCTCTGAACCTGGCCAAATTCTTTTTACTAAATTCTCATTTAAAATAACTATTGTTTGTTCCCTTTTAGAAAAGTAATCTGTGGTTTAATATCTACCCAAAGGACTCATCTCAAGCACTGTACACCTCAAACCAGCATTCCTCAACACTAGGTATGACAATAAAAGATAAGAGTGTCTTTATGGCTACAATCTGTGCGCACTTACCCCTTCAAGAAGACTGGCGGGGGCACTGCATGCTCCTTTCAAAGTCTGCTGAAGAAATTCTACCTGGTTAGAGATTTTATCCTTGATGCCTAAAAGAAAGATGAAATTACCAGAGATCATTAACTCTGCCATTTGATAATAGCAAAGTGTCAGGAAGAATGATATTTATCCTGGGAAGGCCAAAGCCAGGTTCACATGTCCAGAAGCAGAAACTGCAGTTAATAATAATTCTGTGTGTTTAATATCCATATCCTGGAGTTCAAGGCTAGAAGCCACTCCTAGGATGGAAACTAGAAGATGAATTATTATGAACACAAACACAGATTTCCATTATTTATAGTAACGGGCCCAACAATGTACACTGACAAATTTTTTTTTTAAAAAAAAGGATTCATGTACAGCTGACTTGCAAATACTGTTGTCTATCAAACTGACAACAGGGCAGACAAGAGAGATTCAGGCAAAACCACTCTGACCAGTTTTTTTTCAGGAATCTTAGCACAAAAGGCTACATACGAAGCTTAAATGAGAATCTGCCCTAAAAATCTATAGTAAGAGTACCTTCAGGAACTTTAAGTGTCTTCTTATTCTGGTCACACCATCCCACTGGGTGCAGGTCAGCTGTCATGATATCACACCAGAAGTCAGCTTTGCGGTCCTCTCCATAACCATCATATCGCAAAAGAAGTAACTGCCCGCAGGTTGTAATGATTGTAGCAATCCAATACGTGTCAGGACCAGGTTTAACAGCAACCTCCAGTTTCATGCCTGGAGTAAAGCCATTTTGTAGGCTAGTGTCCACCTTAACAAAATTAATGAAGGTAGAGGTTAATAGATGGCAATTAAAAACAATTGTTAACAATCGTGAATACTGCAATATATGGTTTCTAAATGTACTAAAAACGTCAGGAAAATTAACAGACCAATGAGAATG
Organism: Cyclura pinguis; assembly: GCA_030412105.1. Classification (NCBI taxonomy): domain Eukaryota; kingdom Metazoa; phylum Chordata; class Lepidosauria; order Squamata; family Iguanidae; genus Cyclura; species Cyclura pinguis. Next base: position 91,424,044 of record CM059600.1, on the reverse strand, counting down.
CAGTGAAGCTTTTTAATGAATTAATAACCAAGTGAAAAAAACATATAAAAATAAAAGAACATTTTAACTAAGAAACTACAACATTCTACTCTTCTAAACACAAAATGAAAAAGACATAAATTTGCAACAAATGGGGATTAGGAATGAAAAATCAGAAAGAGAGCTTCAACCTTGTTCTGAGAGAAAGGTGTTTAAGGCTACAGCAGATACAGCACTAAGGCAGCAAACTGAAATGGTACTGCCTATTACATTCTCCTCTAACCTGGTACATTCCAGACGTTTTGAACTACAGCTCCCATCATGCACATAGGAAGATGGGAGTAATAGCCTACTAAGTATCTAGTTGGGGCAAACTACCTTATTATATTTCTTCCTTTTACCTTACTGGCAACTATGACCAGATAAAAGACGTATAAAATTAAGGCACCAGTTCATGGTGAAAGCTGACGCCAGATTTCCTTCCACATTTTACTAAAAGCAATGGAGACCAGAGCTAGGCAATCTACATCATATTATCATAAAACAGGGCTACTGAAAACAACAACAGGAGAAGCCAATTCAAATTAACAGTAGAAGAACAAGTTAAAAGGTTCAATTCATAATTATCTGAAAGATAATATGCTGCTTAAAAGCAACAAGTATTTTAAATGATACTATTACAGCACTGCCTCTGTTTAGTTGATAAAGGCCAATAGTTTGTGCATAACCATACCTTGCACTTTAATCCCATTTGGTTTTGGGCCGGGGGGAGGGGGCAGAAAAATGAAGGAACCATTTCACTGCATTTCAGTGTTAAGTGTTCTACCTTGTCATGCAACACACATGCAACACCTATTACTAACTATATTTATCTTCATTACTTTTCTGATCTACAGGAAATATAAGCTTCTGAAGGTCTGAAGCTTTAACATAAATACTTCAGTGCCTTTTCAGCAGAAAATAAATCTACATATCTCTATTGGACAATATAGTTCTAAAACCTTTGCGCAGTTTCACTCCAAGCACTATACTACATCACAACTGCAATTTCACTGCCTGTAACTTGAACTGAATATACACTTGTAAACTGTAACTAGACATCATCTTTGTTTAGAAAAAGTCACAGTGAAACAAAATGATGCTCACTGGGGAAGTAAATGCATTTAGCACTGGGAGTAAGATGTGTATGAGACCAAAACAGAATCCCTTTCTGTTAGATTAGCAAATAGTGTAGCTTTTCTGTCTGGCAACTAACTACCATTCTTCTTTCCAATTAGGCTGAGAGGTTGACTTTTAAAATTAATTATGAAGCGTATGTTCCCCACAATGAAAACAAAGGCAGTCCACTACTTCCCTACTGAACCTTCAAATCTGTTCAAATGTAGTTTTATTTCACACTGCATTAAAGGAACATCATCTTTTTCTGTTAAGCGATAGTCTCCCTTCTCTGCTCTGCCGGCAATGTAGCACATCCTACAACGTAAGGTAATGAACATACTGTTCAAATAGATTTTGTTCTCCGTACTAGCAAGCCACCTAATACAAGACAGTCACAGAAATAAAATTAAAATAAAGGGCATATGACTTCGTTCCCCACAAAGGATTCACAAGCTAGAAGAAATGGGTAGAATTCATAAACAGAGAGAAAAACAAGGATGCAAGCAACAAAATACATAAACATACAGAACCGAATACCAATCTTACTTGGATACAGGTCCTACTAAACAGCAGTCTTGGAATATCATGGTTGGAATATTTGTGGATTAGAATCAACATATGCATAACATTTTTCTCTCATGCTCAAACAGCACCCTCTTATGGTAGTCCAGTAAGAATGCAATACCATGAAACATGAAATGAAGCACTATAAAATGCAATCCTATATATGTTCACATTGAAGTTCCACTGAGTTCAGTGGGGCCTACTCCGAGGTAAATACACAGCATTAGTTTTATGGTTTCTTCTTTTATTTTAAAAGGTATCAACTGTGAAATAGTAGCAACATAAAAAAAAAGTGAGCAGTGGTCCAGCTGCTTAAGAATCTGAGATATATTTCCAAACTGGATTGCAGCAATTCTACAAACTTTAAAACTGTTAAGCTAGCTTGTTTAATTGGTTGATTTTATATTAGAAGATGGTTATTCTGTCCATGTTCCCCACCGCATTGTTTTCACTGAGTTGAAAACAACTGTAAGAAAAAATAATCTGTTTAAAGCATGATGCTAAAATGTTACACAAGGTCCTGGATTTCATCCTATCTTTCCATGCATAATATTTGGCATCATATAGAAGATACTCTTTTAGTAAATAAAAATATAAGCTAATATTTTTGAAAGAAAAAACTTTAGAACACAGTTATAATACTGTAGAATATTAACATTAATAGTGTTATAGATCTGCATAGATTAAACCTTCCTGAAGTTAAGTACATTGCAAGTGCAGTTTATACAGATTAACCAAATGCACTGATTTAGGCATGGGGTAGGACTTAGTTCTTTAAGGAAGAAAAAACAGAGCTGTGCAAAAATCAGTCCTGAATAATTTGCAGATAATGTAGAAACAATATTCCAGCTGGGTTCACATTCTGCAAACAGCACTCAGGACTTCAGTTTTTAAAGCAATAGTTTAAAAACCATCTTTGGTAAAGATCCTGTGATTGTGCTGGACTAAAGAAGAAATAAGTCAAATTGGAAATTCAATGTGCTTCTTCTGTAAAATATGTGATTAGCTATTTATGTAGCCAGTAACAAAAAGTTGTAAAGCACCAGTGATTGTAGCCAGATCCCAAAGAAACCCCTCCGCAAGAACAAACCTCATACATATGAGAAAGCCTATTTGTTCTTCCTTGTACTCTCCAATTCCCTCCTTCTAAATTGAAAGTCTTTCATAAGTTTGTGTGTATATGTCGCTGCTCTACTTATCTTATTCTGGTGCAACTTCCCAGAGGGAAGTGTAGCAATATTCATTTCCTAAACCAGTTAACAGAAAGCCAGTGTTGTGCAGTGATTTCCGTGTTGGACTACAATCCTGGAAAACAGGGTTCAATTCCCTCTTTGGCCATGGAAACCCACTGGGTGGTAATGGGCATATCACACACTCTCAGCCCCAGAAAACCCTGTGATAGGTTTGCCTTAGGGTCACCATAAGTTGGAATAACTTGAAGGCACGCAACAACAACAACAACAAAAACCATTTATTACTGATGCAGTAACCAGCCAGTTCCTTAATAAGAGATCCTTTCATACTACTCAATTATAGTGCTATGTTCCCACTCTATCTGCATGGTGATGAGCTATGGAATCCTGGAATTTGGAGTTTAGACAGGGGTATTTAGAATTCTCAGCCAATGAACTCTAGTGCTCTAGAAAACTCTGGAAAACTCAGCACTACATACAATACAGCCATGACAGCTAAAGAGGAATCATACTGCTAGAATTGTGTCAGAGGTCCCTGATCTTTTCCTTAATAAATACTAATGTTAGTTATGCCATGCCACATGCTTATCTACCCACCCATCTGTGGTTACAGAATAAAAGTAATTAAAAAAAAAAAGAAATACAGTGTCTAAATGAACTTTTTCAAAATAATACTGTACATCCCAAAGTCTCCCTCCCAGGCAAAAAAGGCACTGGAGCTGTGAGACACATAGATCTTTCCTGAACAGGAAATGCACTTCTTAAAAAGTGCATTTGAGGCCATACATGACCTAGCCAGGCCTCTGACTGGAGTCACAAGGGAATGCGAGAAAAGAGTGGAGGAGACGGAAGAGGAGGGAGATAGAATATTAAACTATTTATTTTTCTTGAAAAGAAGAAAACAGCAGCAAGAAGAGGACCAAGAAAAATAAGTTATTCAGCAACAACCCATCTGTAATGTATACTGGCTGACAGACAAAAAAGAACTGAAGAGGGAGTAGCTGTGTAGCAAAGTACAGCAGCTGTTCAGGAAGAGGTAGGGCTCCTGCCAAAGCCACCAAGTTCTAGAACTTTGTGTGGAATGTCAGGTTCCACATAGGTGCAGACCTAGCTGTGTGAGGCAAAGAGACCGCAAAGAAGAAACAAGTGATATTCCAAATGCCAGCATTTAGTTTAAGTAAAATTTGCTATCTAGAAATTCCAAAGGTTTCAAGCGGGGGGAGAAGGGGAGGTGATTTCATCTGACGTGTTTAATAAATGACTGTCCATGAGCTGAAGCTACTGTGAAATTTGAATTTTATGACATTATTAAAAGCAAAACATTACTTACCACTTACCACCTTTATTGGGACCACTAAGAAGTCAAAAGAATGAGCTGCTGAGTTCTGCCTAAATGTAGATATTATGTAAAGAAATATAAAATACAAAAAGTGTGAGTGGTGGTGGGGAGATGTGTCTGGTAAAGGGTATGGTTGAAGCTCTACCTGGTATGCAAGTCTTAAATTGCACAAAATTAACAACAGCTTTGCTGACTACTAGTAAAAAAAAAATACTATACCAAAACAATATCTTTACTAGGTTAATTCAAAGTTATTAGAAACCATGTGCAACCTTTTAAGTACTCTAGAATTCTTGACCATGATACAAGGTGAATAAAGTAAAAAAGGTTCAGGGCAGAACCAATCTCTCTGAAAAACCAATTAGATGCTTACTTACATGCTTAAATGAGCCATGAGGTGCAGGGATTGCTCCTGTATCTTCCAAATAGTCATCCCAATTGAATTCTGCTTCTTCCACACCGGAACTTGCATCTACAATAAACACCAGAAAAGTCAAAGTGCTTTCCTCTAAAGACACAACAGGTAAATGATTTACTAATTTAAATCCTTTAGCTGTGAAGAGGTTTGTCTACGTTGCTTTGGAAAGAAGCTAACACTTTTATTACAACTGAATGTATTTTTACAAATGAGACACAGAAATAGGTTTGGAGAACAAAAGAAAACAATGAAAAAAATTCCAGACTATAGCACATTCAGAGTTAAGGATGTAGACAAAACAATGACAAATCCCAGAGGTGAATGGAAAGGGAGTATTTAAGAAGACACCAACTAAAATGGAGGACCTGATGCTACAGATGTTGTTTATGCTGCCTGTGCTGATCCTGCCAGTCAGTTAGCAGCAGTCAACAATGTCAATTACTAAAGGTCCCTTGCTGATTCAGTGTGTCTGACAGGGAGACATATTGTGAGGGTACTTCTATAAGGAAGCCCATTTAAAGTACTACATGCAGCAAGACTAATTGGCAATTCTATGAAAGACAAAAACTCTTTGCATTTTAAATTATTTGTATACTCGGCCAACACCAGCCATAACAAAATGCGAAGGAAAACAAAGAAAGTTACAACGAAAGCACAGGTGGTGGTGGTCATGAAGCTACTTGCAGGTGCATAAAGAAAGAACACTAGCTCCTTTCCAAAACTCCTTTGAGACTTATTTCTACAAGGAGAAAATTCTAGATTTAACGCTTAACTGGATCAATCTTTAAACAAAAATGTAACTTACTAGACCTGGCCATGTACTCTTTCTTCAATCTGTGCATGTGTGTTTATGTGCTTTCAAGTCTTTTGTCAACTTATGGGAGCCTCATGAATTTCACACTGTTTTCTTAGACAAGGAATACTCAGGAATTGCCAGTTCTTTCTCAAGTACAAAAATATCATTGTGGTGTTCATGGAAGACCATTTGGACAGTTTTATAAAATCTCATCTGACTGAAGATGCAGCTGGTGGAACAATTCTCACCTATCATTAAAAAAAAGTCCTTTCCTAAACAACTAATTCCTGTAATTATCTATCTATCTATCTATCTATCTATCTATCTATCTATCTATCTATCTATCTATCTATCTGCCTAGCTCACATAGATAAACACATACACTTCACATAGCACACTGGTTTATTATACAGAAGACTGTTGGCAATTTAGACCATTTATTGGATTTAAGATCCACAGGTAACTCAATACAGGATTCAGCCTTACAAATTACCTTACAACCTTATAAAATTTTACAAATAACAAATATTTTTAAAAACAGTTGAAAACATCTTGTTCAAAATAACTCCTACTTATCCTCACTTGCCATATGCCTGACAAGTTGAAAGGTTTTACAGCAACATTTTGGTGGACTAATGTATTTGTTGATGCTAGTCCATCAAAATGCTGAAAAACTTTTTAATACAGACATCACCACACCCACACCCACACCCCCTAAGTTTATAAGTTTATTTTTACGGTTATGATAAGGCCAAGGTCCTATTTCACAATGCAGAATGCTAAATTTCATTCAGAAATATCGCAATATTCCTTACCTTATATTATTTAAGAGAGTTAAAAACGTAATGGCATAAACATCGAAAAATGAGAAATGTCTAAAGGCCTTTCTTTTCCTTCCTCTGTTTTCTCCTAATATACTGGTTTGTCAGGAAACAGTGTCAGACCAACTTTAGAAAGTATTTAAATTTAAAATCTAAGAGAAATACATTATATTAAAACCTTGTGCCCAGAGTTTAAGACAAGTGACTTACACTGCTATCTTACACTGCAGATATGCTGATCAAACAGCTATGAAATACTTTGAGGTCCCTCAAGAGAATCCTTATCTTCCTAACTGTTCTTCCCCACTTTACTATCACAACAACACAACATCAAAAGAAGGGAAACAGCTTATTTCTGACATGCAGCACTTTGGAGAGAAGCCCTTTTCCTTTTCTTTGAATGGCAGCAGCCCTGTGGGTGTGTATGAGACCAAATGGGGAGGCGCCTGCTCCTTTGGGGAAACTGTTTCCAGTGTGGTGCAAGACTCTCTTCCGAACCTCTTCCTGGGTAGGTTCTTCTATCTCATTTTTGAGGATATTAACTGGCAGAAGGCTGTGGACTGCCTGGAGCATGTTGTTAGTCATGTGTCTAGAAGAGAGGTCACTGGCCCATGGTAGGGAGGAGCTGACGAAGCCCAAACCAGGGTGATTATGCTGGGGGTATAGTGGGTGGGAGTATCAGTCAGTTTGTGGGTATCTCGATGCCTCCTTTGAATGCCAGTTTGCTTGACAGTAACACCTCCCTCAGCCAAGGTAAGTGATCTGAGTTTTAAACATCTTGTATTCTATCTCAACTGTAAGCTTCTGGGCCCAATGCAAAAGTGCAGATTTCAGTCTATAAACTCTTACACAGCACAGAATCCGATACTTGATAGAAAGGTTTTTTGGTCATAAACTTGCCTGTGCCCTGAGATCAACATGAGGCCTTCTTCCAAGTACCTCCTTCAAGAGGGACTCAGAGTGTGTGACAAGAGATTTAAAATACTGCTGCTCATCTGGCAACTGATGAGGCCTATCTGGCACCAAAAGCATCATTGTTTTGATATTATTATGTTAACACAGCTCTACTCCCAAGCATTTAAAGATCTGATCGGCTTTTTTCAAAAAAAGATTGCATTATGACCATTGATTATCCCTTTGATTTATTGTTTGGGGAGGTGTATATTGTGAACACAGACATACATACGCCCACACTCACAGACATACATAGATATGCACATACGTATACATTGCCCCTCCGTGTTTCCGTGTTTCACTTTCACAGATTTGATTATGCATGAGCTTGTCCAACCACTGCTCTCCACTTCAAGTGCTTTTTCATAAGGGAAACTTCCTTCTTGGTGACTCTCATCAGGCTACTCAGCCCTTTAAAAACCCACCTCCAGTCCTCCTCCTCCACCACCAGGTATTGCCTGGTCAGCTAAAGACAACTTGTACTCCAATTTCTAGGTACCAGTGTGACGGAAGTAGAGAAGAGGAGAAGAAAAAATAGAAATCTCTCCACTCAAACTGGTGGCCATGTTTCACAAAAGGAAAGAGATCAGAACACACTCCTTCCCCCTCGCAGAAGACATCAGCGTTCAGTTTCCTTGGGAGTAAAACTCAACGCACAGTGCAACATGCCATGGCATCCTCAAGGAAAGCCAAGCTGGCCTCTTCTGGCTCTGATCCTCTTGTGCGACTGGTGTGACGTCATTTTACTCACGAGGAAGCCCAGTCATGCATACCCCTTTCCGCACTTCACCTACCACTTCAGCTGCACAGCACCAATCCCTAGGCAAGCCAATTGTCTTACATCCAGCCTAGTCCCTTCACAGTGGGGCACTTACTCCCAAGAAAGCCCAGCTGCAGAGCCTTGTGAGCATGTGTCCCGCTTGCTGAACCCCTCTAGAATAAGGAGGAGGGGAGGACTGGTTTAATGATCTTGATCCTTAAACATGCACATGGGCTGGGCTCTTGATCCAAGCTGATGGGTCTACTCTGGAGTAAAACCCACAGACCTGAACTACCTAGAGGTATTTGTTTTTTCACTTTCCCAGGGGTTTTGTGCCCCAGCCTCCATGAACGCTGAGTGCAGACCATCTGTGTGTGTGTGTATAATATACACTTTCCCTAACAATATATTATAGGGATGTTGTTCTCATTTCTAATTTTTGTGTTATTTTAATCCTTTAAGAGACTTTAAGTCTTTTTTTTTTAACAAAAAAGAAAATCCAACAAATTGACATAATAATAAGAGACTGGTAATGGTTTTTGCGAATGGGGTACTGATGGTGTGTGTTTGAGTAAGCATATTTGTGTGAAAATGTGAGGGGACAAAGACATATCTAGGGTGGAGCAAGTAGGGCACATGCCCCAGGCACCAATGCCAGGAGGCACAAAAAACCCATGCATGTAGGAGTGGGTGGTAGACGTAGGGGTAAGAAGGTAGGGGCACAACTTCCATGCTTGCCCTAGGCACTGTTTACACTAGATACACCACTGGGCGAAGATATCAGTAGTTCCAATTACTTCACGCAGTCGACCCACACGCTACAACTAACCTTAGTGGGATGCTACCCAGCATGGCCAGCCTATCAGGTAAAATAGTCCAGTTTGACAATTCAAAGGCACGTTATTATTTTCAATAATACCGAAGGACTAAATACCGGGTGGGGCTAGGTATTAAATACAGAATCACCACCATGCACACCACTGCATGTATTCACATCCTTAGAGACAGACTCTTAACAGGAAGTGGAGTGGGTAGGAGGATAGCCAAGCTCCAATGTTAATGAAATATTCTAACACTTCACATCTCTATTTATGGCAGATTGCATCACCCACATATTCTGCTATTACTCCCTTTGTCAGCATATTTATTCCTTGAAAGAAAAAGGGCACACATGCTCAAAATAGCTAATTGACAGAATTTCAGGCCACAGAATCACAACAGGCATTAGTTAAGTTTCCAGACTCTAAATGTACGGTGCGGTTTGTGATTATAAAGCAGAGGCATCAAAAATTCAAGTTCTTATGTGAAAGAGGCATACCACTTATGCTCCAGCTCTGTGAAGTGTAGCACATAAAATGTAACCCTCATCCAAGCAGATGTGTGTTCCCCCAGAGTCATATTTTGTCACAGAATTCACATGCAACTAAGTCAATAAAGTAGGGATTTTACAACATGGTCACCTGAAGAATATAAACCGTGTCCCCAAGTTTCAACTATCTGTCATATACAGCTTTTCTTTTACAGAAAAAAAATCTCCCAAATCTGCTATGTTAGTGTTGGTTATATTTTTGATAAACAAGGAAGGCTGACAGCTACTCATACAGAATCATATAATCATAGAGTTGGAAGAGACCCCAGGGGCCATCAAGTCCAACGCCCTGCTATGCAGGAACACACATCAAAGCATTCCCGACAGATGGCCATCCAGCCTCTGCTTAAAAATCTCCAAAGAAGGAGACTCTACCACACTCCCAGGCAGCATATTCTACTGCCGAACAGCTCTGACTGTCAGGAAGTTCTTCCTGAGGTTCAAGTGGAATCTCCTTTCCTGCAGCTTGAATCCATTACTCCTTGTCCTAGTCTCTGGAGCAGCAGAAAACAAGCCCGCTCCCTTCTTGACATGACATCCCTTCAAATATTTAAACATGGCTATCATGTCCCCTCTTAACTTTCTCTTCTGCAGACTAAACATACCCAGCTCCCTAAGCCGTTCTTCATAGGACATGGCTTCCAGACCCTTCACCATTTTGGTCACCCTCCTCTGGACATGTTCCAGCTTGTCGATATCCTTCTTGAACTGAGGTGCCCAGAACTGGACACAGTATTCCAAATGAGGCCTAACCAATGCAGAATAGAGTGGTACCATTACCTCCCTCAATCTAAACACCATACTCCTACTGATACAGCCAAGAATCACATTGGCTTTCTTGGCTGCTTCATCACACTGCTGACTCATGTTCAGCTTGTGATCTACCAAGACTCCTAGATCCCTTTCACATGTACTGCCAATCAGCCATGCGTCCCCCATCCTATATTTGTGGATTCCATTTTTTCTGCCTAACTGTAGGACTTCACATTTCTTTCTGTTGAAATTCATTTTGTTAGCTTTGGCCCAGCTCTCCAATCTGTCAAGGTCATTTTGAAATTTGATCCTCTCCTTTGGGGTATTAGCAACCCTTTCCAATTTGGTGTCATCTGCAAATTTGATGAGCATGCCCTCCACTCCTTCATCCAAGTCATTGATGAAGATGTTGAATAGCACTGGGCCCAGGACAGAACCCCGTGGCACCCCACTAGTCACTTCTCTCCAGGACGAAAAGCAGTCATTGGGTTTCGTTCGACAATCAATTACCAATCCACTTAACAGCAGCCCTGTCCAGCCCACATTTTACTAGCTTCTTTGCAAGACTGTCATGGGGAACTTTGTCAAAGGCCTTACTGAAGTCAAGATATGCCACGTCTACAGCATTCCCTTCATCTATCAAGCTTGTAACCTTTTAATAAAAAGAGAGAAGATTAGTCTGGCATGACTTGTTTCTGAGAAATGCATGTTGACTTTTAGTTACTATGGCATTGCTTTCTAGGTAATTACAAACTGACTGTTTAATGATCTGCTCTAGGATCTCTAGGATATGAACGTGTATTCTTTGGATCTAGGTGCATTTTAATATTCTGTGATATGCTGCAACTCTCACTGTGTTTAAAAAATAATACCTCAGAACAAGACATTCTGTGTTACTCTTTTAAATCTGCCGAATGAGGATTAAAAATAAAATCCAGCAAATTAAAAGAAGCAGTAGCTTCAAACTCTGTACATTAAAAATAAGTCCTATATTCCTAAAAGCATACAAAGGTCAACATCAATATTGTGAGTGGTTATCTCACAATATTAAAACAATTTGTAACAGAACCTAAAAGGGATAAAAAGCAGTAAAAACAGTTTAATAAAAGCAAAACAGTCATCCACTAAAACCCTTTCTCTAAAAACCTTCAGTTTTAAAAACCTGTTGGAACAAAAAGGGATTTGCCTACAGAAGGAAGGACAGCAAGGAGGGAGTTATTTTGGCCTCCTTGGGAAAGGAGTTCCAGACCTAGGGGCAGTGCTAGGGGCAGTGACCAAGAAGGCCCCATCTTATATGCCTACCTGCCATGCCTATAAAGGCAGTATGACTGAAAGAGGGGAATCTCCTGAGGATCTCGGAAATCTCTTGAGGATCTCAGGGCTCAAGCAGGCTCATATAAGGATAGTGGTTTCAGTCAGCCATGAAAACTCAGTGGGTGATCTTGGGTAAGTCACACTCTCTCAGGTGCAGAGGAAGTTAATGGCAAACCCACTCTGAATGAATCTTCCCTCCAAAAAACATGCAAGCAAGCAAGCAAACAAAAACCCCTAGGATAGGGACAGAGTCCACCTGAAAGCATACAACAACAAGCGGGGCTCACGCACTTCCCACTCCTTCTCTGGTAAGGCTTTTAGGAGGATCTGGAAAATTTTTGTCTCCAAGGTCAAATGAATTGAGCATTGTGTCAAAAGTCTAAAGTGAGTTGGCACAAGCTAACTTCACGATTCATGGCTTGGAGAATTTTTTAAACAAGTTAATTATAGTTGAGTCAAACCATAGTCTCTCTATGTTCAGACAAAAGGTCAGTATGAATGGAAACATTTTCAAGAAAAGGCAGGGGAAAGAGCATATGATCTTGAGGAATGCAAGTTTAGGTTTTCCTAACAATATATCATTGTTCATCATTACATCTGAATACAGTCATATAGTCATAACAAAAATAAGAAAGGAATAAGAAGATTCTCTAGGAGGTGGGAAATTATTTAGGATCAACAAGCAATTTTTTTTCAGACTACAGGCACTGTGCAGTCAATATGCAACATGACCGCACATGTTTAAAACATATATACTGATGAGGAACATTCTCATTTGTCCTATTTCTTGTCAACGTTACTTTAAAACAATTTTAGGCATTATCGTTGATTCAAACAATCCTATATATTGTACCAAAAGTGAATCTACTAATCTCAGTGAGACTTATTTCTGAGTATATGTCCACAAGACTGCACTGTTAATCAATTCTGTCACAAGGGTGCAAAAACTTATGAACCAGGATTTTATGTCCAGATTTTGTTGCCAGCTGAGAAAATACCTGTTGTGACTCCAGGCTCCATAATTGCAGTACCTGTCTCATGCTGCTGTTCTCCATTCATCTCCACAGCAATCTGGCAATAATCTCTGAGAGCACGAAATAATGGAAGCCACCCTGTCACTATCTTGAACTCATCTGCTCTCCGCTGACTTTCTTTGCACAGGCTTTTAGTATGTTCAAACGAGCTGTAAAAGAAAATTGAAAATGTGTTTTTGCTTATACTAATAATCCAGAACATTTAAATTCTTGCTTCTTTCATTAGTACAGGTTGGAAAAAAATCCAGGGGGTATTCAGGTATGCATTTATGAATTCCAGAAGGTCTACCATTTACCATGGCGGAGATATCTCCCCAACCTGATGGCCTGCAGAAGGGACGGATTACCATTCTTATAATCTATAACCAGCACGTCACCAGTGTTTTTTTTGTTTTGTTTTGTTCTTTTGTCTCATAATACATATGAAAAGTGCTAGTTTAGGGCAGTGGTTCCCAACCTTTTTACATAAATTGTCCCCTTCATATTGGCAAAATGTTTGTAATTAAAATAGCTGCTGTTATTTCAAAGTTATATGTTGTAATTGTAAATAAATAGCCCAATAATTGTATTAAAAAGCAATGGAATAATAAGGTCAGCTGGCAGTGAATATATACCTACATTCAAAACTCAAAAGATAGAATGAATTCAGGTAAATACATTATAGGTTATATTAAAAAACTACATTACATTAATTAATACAGTAAATTTGTTACTTTACTAAGAACTGAAAAACTTTAATATGTTCTGAAATAATATTCATAAAACACACAAGAACCACTGATTGTCAACTGTTTTTCAACCACTGATCCATATCTGATAATATACAAATTGAAAAATTGATTTAAAATTTCATTAAACTAATTAATTTAAAACTTAAAACAGAGAGAAAGAGAAGTATCATGGAGAAGATCTGGAAGAATGCGCTTACTGAACACTGCTCACAGGACTGAGTGAGTACCCGCTTATATATACACTGGCACTGGCATGAGAGCACTCGAATGTTCACAAAGCGGAGGAGAGTGATAACTGAGCCCACGAGAGATGTGTCACCAAACATGTGCACTGTAGTGGTATGTTCACAACACATGATTTAGAGAGGGACTCCCCACCATGTGCCAAAATAAAAATGTGAGGGAACGGGGCTCTTCTTGAAGTTAAATAACAAAGGAAACCTACTCTACCACTCGTCATAACATTCATTAATTTCATAACTTCTGACTTGTTTCTTGTCCTGCACTGTTGATGTATGTGCCCTCTCCCTTCATTATTCAGTTTTTTTCACATATCCTTGAATGGCCTGGTTCGCATCCTTGTAACTCAGGTTGGGAATCACTAGTTTAGAGAAGGCACTGCAAAGAAACAAGTAAGCAGCTTCCACAGGTCTAGGGACCAAATTTCACACCCCAACCACCACACTGCTACACATTTGTCACCTAATTTCAGTGCTGTGCCAGCAATTGGGGAGAAAAGCCACATTTCTGTTTAACAATAGGGCACACTGAGTTTTTAAGAACTGCTCTTCCAGGATCATGCTTGTACTTTAAAGCAATACTACTTAAAGTGAGGCTTCCTAACAAGTTTCCAGGAAATAAAAAATTGTACCCAACGGGCACAAATACAGCGCTGGCTTCTGGCACACTGGAAAAAATAACTGCCAGTGCCCTGTATCAGATTTTATTTTATATTTATTTTATATTTATAACACGAAAAGCACTGCTATAAAACAAGGTGCACATTCCCCATGAACCCTGTTATTATGAATATACAGCTTGTTTCAGCTGTCCTTTCAGCCATGAGGTGTGAGAGGTTATATGCAGCCTGCCATGTTCCTTCCTCCACATAATAAAGCAAGTTAACTATTGCTGTATCACTGTCAATGTATACATGTTTTGTTTCCTTGACATGTATCCTTTCTAATCTGGACATGAAGAACTCCTTAAATCTGTTTTGGATTTTCATGTACCACAACTAAAGTTCCATCTATACAATCTAATTCAAGTCAACTTCTTTACTGTATCTTTAACACATGCTGTGATTTATGATGAAATCTGAAAATAATTCTGCATTCTGTACACAGAGAACTGATTTTATTTTACTCTTAAAAAGCATGCATACTATTTGATACATGGGGTATGTGCTACTAATAAAAGAGGCTTTCCAGAGGATATTTTCCTGGTAGTCTTTTAGATGCTCCTTTCAGGTGCCAATTCCTAAAGCATACATAATCCTTCATCTGGAAATATGTCAGATCTGATCCATTAGCCTTTTTTGGAGTTGATAAAAAACCTTATCTTTTAAGACAGCTGTAGAAATTTAGGTGTACGATTTTTTAAAAAACTGTTGCTTCCTCCTTTCCACTAATTTTTCTCCTCCATCTTTCGTTTAAATTTTAAGACATTATTATGTTATTTTCAAGTGGACAACAGAATACAAGTTAGCAGCGAAAAACAAAATAGCTTGGGAAATACAGGGGTGACAAGCAATAGGTAGAACATTTATTAAGAAAACACTCTTTAAACTTAAACCTAACCCTAACAATCTCTGTATGTCCCAGACTATAACTGTCCACCTATTGCCTGATACCCAACTATCCCACCCACTGTTGTGATTAGCCCACCACGCATACTCTTTGTTCCGTTCTTTTTGCCTATTACACTGTATTGCAGTGCGTACCTGAAGAGAACACAATAAAGTTTTAAAACTGAAAATATGTTTGCACTTTTTTAAACAAATACTTTTCTGTTGGATTTTTACACTGGCTTGCACTGATGACGTTTCAAAAGCAAACTAGACACCCATAAAATAAATACACCTTGCAACTGAACACACATTTTAGGTAAACTCAGTCTAACTTGGAAATTTAGAACAGAAACACTGATATCAATCCTATTCAGTTATTTACAAGCAGGGATAAATAGGGAAATCTTTATTTCTGCTGAGGAAGTTACCTGCCACGGTTTACACTCCAGCAATGACTGCAGCCCAATCTGGTGGTAAACAGTCTGAAGTAGGTAAATCCCTTATTTTCTATCTTTCTGTCACCCCTCCTCTCTCTCTGTCCCTCCCAATCTCTCTGTGTTACCCTACTCTTCCCCACTGAGTAGGCTCCTAAAGAATGGGCAGATTACTGTTTCCAGAAGTTTGGACTTATTGACTTCAGAGACTCACAGGTTGCTCACCACTGGTTTACAGCAACTATGTCCCATCGCCAAGAAGTGTGTCAGCTATTATGTATCTAATTTGCTTCCGAATCTATCAAAATCCACAAAAGAGTAATACTTTTATTGGCCAAAAAAAAAAAAAATACACAAAATATATCATGCAAGCTTTCAAAGCTTCACCGGCTTCTTAATCAGGCAAAGATGTTAAAAATGCCTAATGAAGAAGCCAGTGGAGCTTTGGAAACTGGCATGACATATTCTGTGCATTTTGGTTGACCAATTTTTTGTGTTTTTGTATTGTGGATTTTGTTGTATTTTGCTGTATGGCCAACACAGCTACCCCAAACATATTTCCTGTATTTATTTAGTAATAGATGCCACATTACTGTTACCCACAATGTATTTTTTTTCTTGGAACTGGGACAAATTTCCCTAGTCTGCCACAGACGTACTCCCAGCCTAAGCCCCAAAGTGTCATACTAGGCCCTATCATGCAAGTAACATCTGCTGAAATTTCTTTTATTACAATTGCTAAAAGTATATGAGCCCTGTACCTTATTTCACCTCGCAACCCGACATTCCATGGAAGGAAATAGTTCCATTAGCAGAACCAGGAGAGGTTCTAGTACTGCTGACCAATTACCATCCTCCTGCCTATCCTGGACAGGACTTTCTTGTCTTCTGCCCTCCTCTCCCCAATCCTCTGTACCATTTAAAGATTTTCATCAAAAGGTTCCTCAGTCCTCTGCACTAGATTTTACAGGTACACACGGACTGTCTTGCCTTACTGGTCTACTGATGGAACTACTTTTGGTGCTGAATCTATGGAATATAAAGAAAGGCAAAACACTACATTTTTTTTTTTTTTTGGTGTACATTGCACCAGCACTATGCAAAGTAATGGTCCATCGACTCTGTTGGCTGCCAGTCCACAGCAAGTTTCCATGAAAGAAAGAGACAACTGTTGTCAAGAGGAGCAAATATTGTACCAGTCCCTGGCAGAGTAGCCGGAAAACACTGGTGGTACCTCATATCAGATAGGCTCAGTAGGACTGTATTATATTATTCTGTAGGAAGAAGAGAGGCTGAAAGTCTAAGAAGCTACAGAATGGAGAATTTTTCCATCAAAATTTGAGTTCAGAAAGATCTTTTAAGGCAACAGAATCAAATGCCCACAACTACATAATCACAATGTTTTCCTAAATTGTACATTAATTTGTGAACTATCTTCAGTGGTTTCTCATATATTTATCAACACAAATCAAAGTACTGGTATTTGCCTTTAGAGCCCTAAACGGCGTGGAATTAGGATTCTTAAAGGGCCACCTCCTTACATATGAATATATCAGTGCATATGAAAGCTGTTTTGGACTACAGCTGCTATTCTTATTGTTACTACTACTGCTACTGTGTGTGAGAGAGTGTGTGTGTGTGTGTGTGTACGCACACACATGTGCTTTCAAGTCTGCTGCCTTATGGAACCCTATGAATTTTATAGGGTCTTCTTAGGTAAGGAGAACTCACAGATGATTTTGTCAGTTTCTTCGCATGAAATATAGCCTACAGTACCTCATATTCCTTAGCAGTCTCCAGTGCAAGTACTAACCACAGCTGGCCCTGCTTAGCTAGGAAGATTAGACAGGATCTGGTATCATTAGGTTATTCAGGGAAGTTAATTTACTACTATTCTTATTTCACTGTCTGCCCCAATACTGAGAAATTAAAACAAATATAGTTGAAACCACTGCAAAGACCTAAGTAAAAATATATAAAACATTGTTTAAAAAACCGCAAACAATCCATTGAATAAATGCAACTTAACACAAAGCCGCTAAAAGTGAAAGATAGAATGGTTATCCTGATTATGAGATTCTGGGAGATGAAGTTCATATTTTTTTTTCAAGCTAAGAAACATATTCATACCCTGTATTGGAGACAGGCCTTGTTCTATGTCTTGCCTTCAAGAGAAACAAGCTGGAGGACTACATGCGAGACTGCCTTATTAGGACAAGCACCTAAGCACTGCAATACCTTGCTCTAGGAAATCCAGCCCCTGCCCCAAAAGGTAATTGCTCCATTCTTTTAACAGGTCTTTGATTAAGCTAGTGCATTCACTTTTGACTTTTATTATATGATTCTGCCGCAGTTGTTTTCCATACTACTCTTTGCATAAAAATAATATATTGTGTAAAAACATGTCCTGTTCTATTGCAGTTTGATTTATGTTTATTGATATTTGCTTTTGGGTCCATTTTGGAGACACGAGGACAGCACACTAATTTTTAAATAAATAAAACCTTACAAATAGGACTTGCATACATAAATTGGGCTATACAGCATTTATCCATTTAAGAAAGAACTAAGAATGAGAGTCTTCCTGTACCATAAAGTACAAAAAGTTGCTTCAAGTGCAGATGAAAGAAAAGGCACAGGACAGCAAGTGATGTTATTTTCATGCCAACAAAACCAACAAAAACGTACGTTTCTGTACTGAGAACTCAATGTTACCATCTTTTTCTTACCCACACACATTTAAAGAATATGTTGTGCACAACTTGATCTCTAAAGCTCAAGTAGTATTACCTAGTCTTTTCCCTACTGACAAATTTAGTCATGCAAAATAGTAAATGGGCACATGAACAACTGATGTAAATCACTTTCTACTAGATATTAGAAATAAGAATAGAGGACTGAAGGTATTGTTGTGGCACAACACCATAAACCAGCATCCTCCAGTTGATTCAGGGTGCAGTGTCAGAACAGAAACATGAGTTATCATCACTGAACAAACACAGCCACAGACACTGCACAGTCAAGCATATGATCTTTTATATGAGTAAAGGAATGGAGTAGAGGATGTATTGCTCAAAAAAAATTGGTGCAAGTAGGGAAATATAATCTCAGCTGTTTCAGCTGATACCTGACATACAAGTATTCTACAAACAAATCAGTAAAGCAAAACTGGTTGACGAGTACTGGTTGTTTGAAAATATTTTCTGTCTCTTGCTGCAGCAACCCTGAGAAATATGATGCTGATACTGAGAATTCAAATGATTTTTCCAGCCCAGGACACAAGCTGTTTTTGAGTCACTGCAGCTGCCTATAGGACTGGGATATCAGTTGCTGGAAGATAGTCAGCTAATTGTTAAACTACTCAGTGATAACTGAACTCACACTTCAGGATTCCTGTGTTAGGTGGATAAGAGGACAAATATAAGAAGTACAATTGTCCCTCCACATTTGTGGCGGTTAGGGGTGCAGGACCCCTGCAAAAGTGACCCCCCCCGCAAATATCTACATTTGCATTTTCCATATTTAACGTACACACAAAAGTACAGTGGATTGTGGATTCAATTCACTATGATTCATATGTACTGTACACAAAACATTTGAACTTGTTGGTGGGAGCATGCCAGCTGCCCAGTCTTGCCTTCCAGCTGCACAGTTCCATCATAGTGCCACAGTGCCACCACCTCCATTGCTGCCCTACATCATTTTTAATAAGGACTTAGAAACTTTGCCTTGCATTCACAGTTTCTCTAAGTCTCACGAGCTTCACAGAGAGATGGTAAAGACATGGAAAGATTTATAAGCCCCTATGAAAAATGTCATAGCGTAATAGTGAAGGCTGCAACAAATAATCCATGAATAATCAAATCCGCAAATGTTAAACCTGTGGATGTGGAGAACTGACCGTAATTACAATAACAAGAAAAATTCAGCCTATGCCCATTCAACAGCTAATCACTAGAATCTACACTGGATTTAACAGTGGGTAGAAAAGGGAAGAACAGATGTTTTATGTTGTACACCTTAATATGAAAAGCATTATATTAATATCCATATGCACCTGTGAACAGAGCAAATAAATGAAATAGTTTTCTTCATAATAAAGTATCATGCTGTGATTGAAGTCAAGTGAACAATTAATCCTAATAATACCAACTGTATTTGTTAATAAAGTGTATGATTAAAAAAAATCAGAATGGATGTCAGCATGAATCTTTTTCATTGGGAAACAAGATCAACCACCATGAACTACCAAGCTAAGCACTTTAGATAAGATGAACTCACAGAGAGGTGCATTTACTATCTATGTTCTAAAATCCAAAGTAGTTAAGAATTCTAAATGTTCAAATGGTTTTTTCCCACTGAGATGAAAACTAAAATACCCCCTAATAGATATATGTGTAGATTTATCCCCTATTTCAGCAGATAATTTGTTTATAGAAAGTTAACATATAATGTGTTTTATATCTAATTTAGGGTATTAATACAGCACATAAACAGAAAATTCCCACTACAATGCTTTCCTTACTCCAGCCTATATAATTTTACTCCATATGCCTCCATATACAAATTGCTGGATGCTGAGATGATTTCTCATTGGAAAGTTATAAAACATTCTGAAGGTTCCACTGAGACTGGCAACTAGAGTTTACATTAGCTTCAAAAAAATGAAAGAAAGGAAAAACACAGATCTGGTAACAGTGTATATCTGGTGAACATTAACTGAAGTAACCTGGTTTTCTATCACTCAGAAAAAAAATCTAATTTTGGAAATGTAAGGTAGTGTTGGACTGAAAAATATGAAAAGGACTCTGAATTTTAAGGTGACAGTATTTCTTGTCATACACTCGGTTCCCCCAATCTTCAATTCATTTGTAATAATCTATTTGAAACACAGCATTGTTTAGTGAAATATCTTACCAGTAAGTACTAAATTTGTTTATATATGTGCTATTTTAAAATCAGACTATCATTTGGGAGCTCTTATGTCTCACTACATTGTTTACATAAGTTGATTCCAAGGCAGAGCACAGTAAGTAACGCAACCAGACCCGGGCCATCGGGAGAGGGCTTTAACTCTTTGCTCCCAAACACATTCCCAATCTGAATTAGGTCAGCTGTTACTGCTACTGGTGCCTGAAGGAGTCTTTCTATTGCAAATAACAGGGAACTCAACTCAGCCTGACAAGGACTATGGTAAGGGCAGAGGAGAATCATTATCTTCCTTTGCCATGATCCAATCCGCCCCACTCACGCAGTGCTGTTTTTTAATAAGGCCAACCATACAAGGCCTTGTAGGAGTTAACAGTATCGGACTGGGATTTGGGACATTTCACCCCAAGTTCACACTGTGTAAGGAAATGCCCTGGATGAGTTGGGGCCAGTCAGACAGATATATGTCACAGGGCTGTTATCCTTACAACAGGTGAAAGAAGGTTACACAGAGGGCCCTCTGTATATGTGAGGATTCCATTTAAGGAACTCTCTTGAATAAGGAAAAACATGAATGCGTGTATCCCATCATACTGAGTGGCAGTGACATGGACACGGAGGCTTCAGTGCGTATGAGTGCACCTCACTGCCACTTGAGATGCAGAGATATGATACTTTGTATGAGCTGGAAATCATGTACACAGGGGTTCTGGATAAGGAGGTCTGATTGTATACATCATATTAAAGAAACTGGAAAAGGCAGGATATAAATGCAACTTGTTATTTTGTGCTTTCCAGTCATTTCCAATTTACAGCGACCCTTAGGCAAACCTATCACAGGATTTTCTTAGCAAAATTTGTTCAATGGGGGCTTGTCTTCTCCTTCCTCTGAGACCGAGAGAATATAATCTTACCCAGGATCACCCAGTGGGTTTCCTTGGCTGAATGGAGATTCAAACTCTGGTCTCCAGAGTTGTAGCCCAACACTCAACCGTTAGCTCTCATAAATGCAGCTAGTAAAGGCCAAATGATGTCAATAACATCATACCTGGTTTGATCATTCAACAAATTTAAGACAGATTAGAGACAGGACACCTTTGATCCACACTGCACTTACCTGGGAATTAAAATGGCTTCAGTCTTTCCTACACTAAGTTTTCAGCAGCTAAGCCACATCTACTTCCTCTTTTATAACCATACATTGTAATAGAAAAGACTGTAACACCAGGGTCAGACATGAACAAGAATGTTAGAACACACAGAGGACACTTGTTATAGAGTGCTACATCTCATTCAGGTATCTTCCATCTACAGAACAAGAAGAGGGAGAAGGCAGATTCCCAAGGATGCCAACAAGCAATCTCCTGAAGAGATAGTGAGCTAATCACATTCTCCTAGACCGTTTTGCTATGTAAACAGGGAGGCCACTCAGAAGCAGGCTAGGGAGATCTTGCTTATGGCATCTTATCACTGTTTTAAGAGAGAACTCTTGGTTATAATTCACAAAAATGAGTCAAAGAAAATTATAGATGGTTTTAGTTTGTTGCCATACTCCTAACACTTTTTTCTTATAAATATATGTTATATGTAATAAGCAGGCCAGGACATCTTTTGGTCAGTCAGAGAAGTCACTTAATAGGTTTCTACTTCTGACTGGTAGCCAAGCTGGCTGGAGCTTCTGGGACATGAAATCCCAAAAACATCTGGAGGACCAAAGGTTGGGAGCCAGTGATATAGATCAAAGTTTTTGTTTGATTTTTTTTAAAAAAGAGAGATTTAAATTATTGGGGAGGGTGGAATAATAACTCTGGATGCTTGGAAATAAAAACTCAGAGTAGAAACCTATTAAGTGACATCTCTGACTGGCCAAAAGATGTCCTGGCCTGCTAATATACATAATACATGTCATATTAGATACTAAAAAAAATTGAATTTGACTAATCAGTTTAGATTCTTATAGTTTTATTCTAAATATATTAATCATCTGTGGGTATATATATGTATATTTATTCACTATTTTAGTTATAGTATAGAATTAAGGTTATGCAACGTATATTAATCTTAGTTTTATTCATTTAGGGGCAGGAACCACCTTTTAATTACGCATAAGTATTTGTGCTTTTCTTCTTTTTGTTTTTTGTTAACTGTCTCTTTAGTTTGGACAGATTTGATATTAATGTGTTAATGTGCTAAACAGTTAACCTGTTTAGATAGATAGTCTAGTTTTTTTGTTATTTTTATTTTTTTTTCATTCTTTATTTATAAAAAAAACATTTCAATAAAAAAAAAAATAGTATAATATTTCTAGTGTCATTTTTCCATTGCAAGCTGTATACATTCCTCTTAACAATTTTATATTATTTCTTCCCATTTTCACATATATTTACTATACGAATTACATATACAGTGCAATAATTACTAATTTTTCAGTACCTAACTTATTCCGCTTTACCCTTTCTCTGACCTTTCTTTACACGCTCTATATTTACACCTTTAAATAGAAATTTCTTACACATTTACTTCTCCAAGTTGGTACACTTGTCCCTGATATTTTATTGTCTATCCATTTATATATTTTTTCCTACATTAATTTCTCCATTCTTAGATTCCCTAAATACATATAGTTACCACTTCTGGATTTTCCATACTTTATATGTTATTTTCAAATTTTACTTTCCATCTGCCCGAAATGAACTTAGTAACTGGTTCCCAATCCTTCTCTATTTCTTTAATTGATTTACCTTTTACATAATGAGAAAATATATCAAAATCTTTGTATTCTAAGACTTTCAGGTACCATTGATCTAAATTGGGTATTTCCGGACTTTTCCACATTTTTGCAAAAATTATCCTAGCCGCTGTTACCAAGTTCAATAGTACTCTGTTATTTTTCTTAGTAAAATTTTTTTCAAGTGCAAATGTCATATTTAAAAGAAAAAACTCCGGTATCATTGGGAATGTTACACCAAACATTTCTCTTATGCTTTCATATATTTTCTTCCAATATAATTTCACTTTTTCACAAGTCCACCATATATGATAATAGGATCCCACTTTCTCCTTACACTTCCAACACTTGTTATTTCCTGAATGGTAAATTTTATCTATACGTTCTGGAGATAAATGGTACCTATACATCATCTTTATATAGTTTTCTTTCAAATCCTGTGCACATGTGAATTCACTTGTCTCCTTCCATGCTACCTCCCAATGATCTAACGGAATCTCGTGTTGGACATTTTTTGCCCATTTTATCATTGTTTCTTTTATTGTCTCATCCGCCAATTGCCTCTGTAAAAAATATTTATAGTACAAAGATATCTTCTGCTTAGTTTTAGTAAAAACTATAGTTTCTAATTCGTTGTATTTTCTTTGAATAGCAAATCCTTCTAATTTCAAATCAATTTTAAATCTTTCCTTTAATTGCTGATAAGGGAACCAATTTAATACAATTCCTTGTTGGGCAAGTTCTTCTCTCGTTTTAAATGTTACATTCTTTCCCAGCTCTATTAAATTTTCATATCTTATCCAGTTATCTTTGTGGTCTGCCCATCTTCCGAATAAGGCTTCCTGCGGTGAGATCCATAATGGTATTCTGTTGTATGTGTTTCTCTTAATGGTAAGCCAGACTTTCAACAATGCTTTCCTTAAATAATGGTTATTAAATTCTTTATCTATTTTTTCTTTTCCATACCAAAGGTATGCATGAAAGCCAAATCTCAAATCTGCCCCTTCGATCTCTAGTATTCTGGTGTCTTTTAACGTTATCCAATCCTGAAGCCACACCATTACGCTTGCTTGATAATAACTTTTTATATCTGGTAGATCACATCCTCCTTTCATCTTCTGGTCTGTTAGCAATTTCCATCTGATCCTTGGCTTCTTACCTCTCCATATAAATTTGGTTAAGTCTTTCTTCCATTGTTGAAAAGGCTTATCATTTGTTACTATCGGTAAATTTTGAAATATGAAGATCAATTTTGGTAGAATATTCATTTTAACTACCGCTATTCGTCCCAACAAAGACAGATTTAAATTTGACCATTTCTTCAGATCTCCCACTATTTCTTTCCAAGTTTTATTGTAATTGTTGTCAAAAAGTTCCTTGTTACTATCCGAAAACCAAATTCCCAAGTATTTGACTTTTTTCTCCACTTTGACTCCTGTTAATTTTATTAACTCTTCTTTTTCGAAGTGTCTCATATTTTTACTTAACATGCTTGATTTGTCGGAGTTTATTTTTAATCCAGCCGCTTCTCCAAATTTCTGAAGTTCTTTTGTTAAATGTTCTACACCTTCCAATGGATCTTCTAGGAAAAACACTATATCATCCGCAAAGGCGCGCAATTTATATTCATGTTTCTTAATTTTGACTCCTTTTATCCTGGTGTCCTCCCGAACTTTATTATTTAATATTTCTAAAATTAATATAAATAAAAGTGGCGATAATGGGCAACCTTGTCTGGTTCCTTTATTGATATTTATGAAATTTGTCAATTCCCCATTTATTAATAATTTGGCTTTTTGATCTTTATAAATTTCCTCTATCCATTTTACAAAATTTTGACCACAATTCATTTTTTTTAGAGTTTCCGTAATGAAGGACCATCGAACTTTACCAAATGCTTTTTCTAAATCTGTAAATAATATAGCTAATTTCTTGTCGCTTCTTTTTTCAAAAAGTTCTATGATGTTTAATAAAATCCTTGTATTATTTCTCAGTTGTCGGTTGGGCAAAAATCCATTTTGGTCTACATGAATCATTTGTTGTAATATCTTCTTTAGTCTTTCAGCCAAAATTGACGCAAAAATTTTATAATCCGTATTCAACAATGAGATAGGTCTATAATTTTCCGGCTGTGTTTGATCTTTCCCTTCCTTCGGCAACAATGTTATGTTAGCATGCCTCCATGTTTCTGGTAGTCCATTTTGTCCAATTTGATTCATTGTCTTTGCCAGTGGTTCCGCCAATTCTGCAACAAAGGTTTTATAATACTTAGCGGTATATCCATCTGGTCCCGGCGCTTTGCCAATCTTTAATTTCCTGATAGCTTCTGTAACCTCTGCAACCGTAATTGTTGCATTTAACAATTCTTCCTGTTCTTCCGATAAGCTCACAATTTTTTGCACATCCAAATACTCTCTGGCCTTCTTTCTCTCCACTTCTTCTATTAAATCTCTTCCATACAGAGATTTATAATATTTAGCGGAAATTTTTTTGATTTGTTGTTGGTCTGTTGTTTCTGTTTGGCCTTTCCTAATTTTTAATATTCTTCTTTTCTCTCTTTCTTTCGTGAGTTTATAGGCCAACCACTTTCCCGGCTTATTTGAATGTTCAAAATACTTCATTCTGCAATATTTCATCTTCCTTTCAACCTGATCCATGCTAGTAGCTGCCACTTGATCTTGCAACAATTTTATTTCCATCTTCAATTTTACATTCTCGATGTCATTTCTAAATTCTTTTTCTCTTTCTTTTAATCTCTCCAGTAGATTCTGTAAATGTTGCTCTTTTTTCTTTTTCTTTATCGCTCCAATTTTAATCAACTGTCCTCTTATTACTGCCTTTCCCGCGTCCCAAACTGTTTTCATTTGGACCTCATTGTTCATGTTTTCTTCAAAATATCTTTGAATATTTTCTTTTACCTCTTTAATATCTGATTCGTCCCTCAATAAATTATCGTTAAGTCTCCAGTTATATTCTTTTTTCTTTCCTTGAATATATTTTAAAAGAATTGGATTATGATCTGATGCTATTTTAGGTAATATCTCCATGTCCCAGATACATTTATGAAGTGTCTTCGATATCAAAAACATATCTATCCTGGACATGGAGTTGTAGTTTTTTTGTTATTTTTACTGTTAGTATGCTTTTGTATGGCATTGTTATTTATATTTTACGTATTCAATAAAGAAAAAAAGAAAGAACTGTTGGCCTGAATACCATCTTCTCTATACTAACTGCTCACATTAAAAGCTGTTAACTAGCAAGGAAAGCAACAAGAACCCTTCTATATTCTTGAAATAAAAATATAGATGTTTAAAGGAGTATATATAACATGGATACATACCACAAGGAGTTTTCTGTCTCTTTAGGAAAACTAAAAACTCAAAATTTTCATTGAAAAGAAAGGGCGCTTCCTATATCACAATCAGGGCTTCCTCCTCGGAAGGAAGTACAGTGATCAGTCAGAATGGAGGCCAGTCAGAAAGAGAGTCAAAAGTGGCTTCTCTTAGGATGTTAGAATCCCTTAGGAAGGAGGAGCCAGAATGTTCTGCGGCAGTTAAAATGGGCCAGCGGGTGGGTGGGGGGCATTTGACATGTAGTCTGGTGACCAAGAAAGTAAAAAGTTCCAGGTGAAAATAAATATAGTATTATGTGGGGAGGGGAGATCCATTTCATTTTTATTTAGGGGCATAATACACAATCAGGACTGATTAGCACTGATGGTACATTTTCCCGCTAAATAATTATCAACTTATTGAATAGTCTCTTGCCTGCTGATCACCACTGCTCGGACTCCGCAGTTTACATTTGTT
Organism: Cyclura pinguis; assembly: GCA_030412105.1. NCBI lineage: Eukaryota > Metazoa > Chordata > Lepidosauria > Squamata > Iguanidae > Cyclura > Cyclura pinguis. Next base: position 91,397,169 of record CM059600.1, on the reverse strand, counting down.
TACACAGATCAGTAACTCCTTGCCTTTGGTCCATCAGGTGTTTTGGACTTCAGCTTCCAGAATTCCTGACTGGTAGCCAAGCTGGCTGGGGCTTCTGGGAGTTGAAATCCCAAAAACATTCGCAGGACCAAAGGTTGGGAGCCACTGATATAAATCAAAGTTTTTGTTTGCTTTTTTTTAAAAAAGAGAGATTTAACATTATTGGGGGGGGTAATAGCTCTGGATGCTTGGGAATAAAAACTCTGAGTAGAAACCTATTAAGTTACATCTCTGACTGGCCAAAAGATGTCTTGGCCTGCTTTTATGCTTTTAGCAGAATTGTGGTGTGCAGAAATCAGTAGGTGCTGCTTCTCATAGCAGAAAACAACACCATCATCTGCTAGTGTTTGGTATCTCACGGCACTATTAAAGTCTCAATTAGTCCGACTGAAAAATTAGAATTTCAAGAGAAGTTTTAAAAATGAAATAGTAATGAGACAGTGGCCACATACTGGAAATAGGTCGTAAAACGGAACAAAGTTACATTAGGAAAAAGCTATATATTAAACACAAAGTATGTTCTCTGTTATTGGAAGCTATGGTAGGATTTTTGTTCAACACAAAGGAATATAGGACCAGCAGGAACTGAGAACTTGCTGTATAGTCCTTCAATGCTTGTACTTATCCATGAAAATTGTTGCACAAAGTAGCTCAGCAGATATAGGCCATTTCCGCATGTGGCAAGGGAACTGCTCCCTGCTGCTACTCACCGGATCTTCTGGCGGTGCGGTCCGGTCCGGTCCGGGGTGAGGTGGAGCAGTGCATGGTCGTAGATCCGCACTGCTCCAGCGTCCAAAATGGCAGCTTCCGGTTGGTCGTGGATCTCGACCAACCGCTGAAGCTCGCCAGCCTAAAGCCCGCCCTCCGCAGATCGCAGGCTCGCCTTGGTGCGAGCCTGCGCATCTGCATCAGAGAGCAGGCACGCAATGGTGCGTGCCGGCATTTTGAAAGACCTGAAAAATCAGGTCTTTCAAAACACGATGGAGGACCACTTGGGGTCGTTCCGGGGCAGACTGAGGTGCGGCTCTACGGTAAGTAGTCTGGACCCAGTCCGCTCCAAGGTACAGACGTCCTCTGTGGAGGACACAATGCACCATTTTACTTATCCCGTGTGAAAATGGCCATAGATTGCCTCTCATGCAGCATAAATGTGCTACTGAATTGGGGGGGGGGGGGATATTCAAGTATTTTCCCCTGCCATTATATTCTGCTTTCTGGACCTGTCAGATTATTTTGCAACACAACAAAATTGTTTTTGGTTTTTTTGCAACACAACCAAACAAAACACAATTCCCCAAGAACAAACTGCTGGTGATGTGGCATTGCTCTTCCATTTCCAACCTCTACGACCTGGACTTTACCTGGGCTGATCCCTCTCTGGATTGAAATCACCATATGCACCCAGTTTGTTCTAGAGATAAATCTGAAGTTTGCAGCCGAACATCTATTGTTAGATTAAATACCAGTGCTTGGGAATTTACCTATGCCACGGCTAATATACACGACTGATGAGAACAGCGAAAAGACCTGTACTGCAGCACTGGGCGGCTATTTTCCTCTCACCACAAATTCAGTGGCCTAATAACCTCATTTCCCTTTTCAGACTTCAAAATGCAGTCTATTAGGAGCAACAGCACATGGACATTTGGGCATTTCAGCTGATCATACAGATGTCCATGCCTGATTTTTTTTCTCTTTATCAATATATGCCTTAGGAATGACATCCAAATGAATTGTCGTTGTTATTGTTGCTACCAACATCTTTAAAAAAACAGCCAGCAGGGTGTACTAGGGCCATTTCCGCCCTACACTGTTATAGTGCTGTTATTCCACTTTCAATGTCCTGTGGAATTCTGAAGTTTGTAGTTTACTGAGGCCATAGAGCTCTCCGGCTGAGAATTCTAAAGGACCCTCCCTAAACTGCAAACCCTAGGATTCCACAAGATGTTGAAAGTGGAACAACAGCATTGTAACAGTGCAGGGCAGAAACGGCCTAGGACTCTGGAGACCAGAGTCCCTGGTCACTGTTTGGCCATGGAAACACACTGGATAACTTCGGGCAAGTTACATTCTCGAAGCCTGAGAGGAAGGACATGGTAAACCCCTCTGAACAAAACTTGCCCCCTCAAAAATGATCGGGTCAGCTTAGGGTTGCCATAAATTGAAAACAACTTGAAGGCACACAATAAAAAGCACCTTTATATCCTGCGTTTCCTCAAAAACTTCCTTCATATATCAAGACACCTCTTCTGCCGCTTTATCCTTCCCTCCTTACTTTCTGAAGTTTATATTGTTCGTGTGTGTGTATGCGTCTTCAAGTCACCTGTCAACTTACAGTGACCCCATGAATTTCATAGAGTTTTCTTAGGCAAAGAATACTCAGAGGTGTTTACTATCAATGAAAAACAGTATAAAATCTATAAATAAGTTTTTGCTAAGTACATGCAATCATAGTTTTTATTCATGACTCTAAATATGGAATGCTTTTTGTTTACAGAGGTTTGCCTCAATTATTTTATCTACACTGCAGTGTTTATGGCTTATCTAGTTCTTGAAATGTGAGGTGGAGGAGGTACAAGCTCATCTCTGACTATTCCCCACCAGTCCTATACATGTGTCTCCTTTGAGGGGGGAAGGCAGAAAGCCAAGTACCTAAACAGTGAGCCTTCCTTACCTACTACGTCCACATGCACTATTTCCACTTCACAAGAAACACTGTGTCTCTATACCTAAAATGGTGGTGACATCTGTGCTGAAGTATTCACATGCAGATTGCCACCAATGAATATAACTGAAGATGGGTATTTGCAAATTCCACTATTCACGGAAGTTCCTTGAACAGAATTCTCACACATAAACAAGGCCCAATGTACACGTAATATGTGGAAAAGACTGACAGTTGTGTGATTTCTGAAATAGTTTCTGCCATTATGATAATCTGCCTCAAACATTTGTGGAAAGTCAACACCTAAGTAGACAAAACAGATGAACTGAATTTATTAGATTACAAATATTTCACTGGCCAATTTGTAGTCTGAGACTATCAAAGATGGCTTATACTAAGAACACATAACAATAACAACAGAAACCAATTAAATTATTAAAAACAAAAGAACTGAAGTAAAATAAAACAAAATGATTATTCTAAGTATAAGTTGCTGTTGCCGCTGCTGTTCTTGTTGTTGGCACCAGAAGCAGCCACTGTTTCCAAGAAACCTGGTTAAATTAAAAAGGTCGCCAAGCTCAGAATCCTGGGGAAAGCATTCTGTAGTCAGGATGCCACAACACACAAAACTGTTCTTCAACTACCCAAGTATAGGATTCTAAGGAAGCAAGGATATTTTAGGTTGTGCTTAGAAAATAAACTAGTAGTCAGTGTTAGTAGTCAGTGTGGTTGGACCAGAACTGACAAGGTGCTGTATTTGATGGCGTACAAGACTATTTTCCCTGAAAAATACTGTTTGAAAATAGGGTGCATCTTATACGCTACTGTGTCTTACATGTCAGCACATATTGTTTGTAGGGATGGGCCAACCGAATCTGTGAATCCTCGAATCCTCAACAAAGATTCGAGATTTGCGAATCCTTGTGCTAAAATAGGTAAACCAAATCTTTCAAATCCACCAACCAAATAATTTGTTGGAGACCGGAACGCCTGAAAACCTGGGAGACCAGGACACCTGAAAATCTGGGAAACCAGACACACAAGGGGAGATGGCAAGCAGGTGAGTTTTTCCCTTGGAGTAATAATGGCCTTTGCTAACAATTTCAGAAATTACATCTGGGGTTGTATTCTAATATACTTAAATTGAACATTTAATATTTAAGTTCAGCACTATTTTCTGTGCTGAAAATCAAGAGCATGTATCAATGCTGGGGTCAGTGGGTCTGACGCCTATCAGAAGTAGCGGGGCAGAGGGCAAGGTCACACAATCTCAGCCAGTGATTGCCACATGTAGGACAGTGTACCTCCTGCCACAAGACCAGTGCCTGGTTGTAAACCTATAGGTAGAATAGGATGAGAAGTGAACTGTCTGTCATTGTTTCTCATGACGCACACAAAAAACCACATGTACCAGAAAGGAAAACTGTGTTTAAAAATTGGTGCCTCCAGGGCCCGCCAAAAGCCTGATTGGCTGGAAGGTACAATGTTCTTGAGATTCAAGGACAGCTGAAAGATTCCTCTGCATAGCTCCCTTGCAAAGCTCTTTCATACACAATGGCATAGCTCCCTTGCAAAGCTCTTTCATACACAATTTCATACACAATTCATACACAAAAACTACAACTGTAGTTTTACAAGGTGTCACAGCCTTCTCTGCCAAAGTGTGCTGGTGCATCATCAGACTACAAACCACAGGATGCCATAAGGAGCTATGCAAAGAAATGCCAGTTTTGACCTGGATTAGCTCTGTACTCTAGTATGTGGCCCTGTTTACACAGGGAGGAAACTGTGGGGTTAATCCACATTTTCCTGCCTGTGTAGAAAGGGCCTTCATATCATTTTCAATCTGGGGAGATCCTGAGGCAAAACTATGACAATTGTCCTGGCCAGATTTCTTCAGAGGGAGGTTTGCCTCTGCCTAGGCTTTTGCTCAGGCTGAGAGATTGAGGCCCTTTTCGCACCTTACCTTTTTTCGCTGCCATCATGTGGGGATCGTGCAAAAAGCCTCTTGTGGAAGGGAATTGTGTCCCCTGCACTTCCCTCCGCATCAGCTCTGTGCTGGATGGAAGGAAGCACGATAGCTCTGCCCCTTCCTTCCGCAGTGCAGCCAGGTACTTTCCCAGGCTGTGCTGGGGGAGGAAGTGTGGCCATCATGCTTCCTGAGGTTCTGCCCGTCAGGTAAGTGGGGGAGGCATGCGGAAGGAATGCACAATCGCAGGTCATTTTTGACAAAGAGCTGAAAATGATATAATCCCCGATTGCCATGGGATTGCTATGGGAGTGCTGCGCAACTGCGAGAACGTCATGCGGAACCGTCCTCGCGATCCCGTTGCACTCCCATGGCCATTTCACGTGGGAAATGGTGTGTGAAAAGGGACTGTGTCTTGCCCAAGGTTATCCTTCTTTCCCTTGCTTTTTAAATCTTTTTTAAAAAAAGGATTTGAAAGATTTGAGATTCATGAGATTCATGGATTCTCAGAACCTTCCAGGGATTCAGATCTGGATTCAGAAAATTCTGGATTTGTCCCATTCCTAATTATTTGCCTGTGTATAAATGGGTGCATCTTATACGTTGGCAAATACAGCATCTTCCCTTCAGTTCATTTCAGGCCAGTAGTTCCACTTTTGTATTTTTTTACTAGAGAAGTTTCCAAGTAGTTCAAAAACTAAGCGTAAGTACAATCCATAACACAGGCCTCCTCAACTGCATAGACATGGATGGAGAAGATGCACATGTTGTACATCTGGCTGGCATCAACTTAGGAAAGAGTGCATCAGTATATGGTAAGTAAGAAATTAGCTTGGCTGTCATCACCTGTGCTCTGGCATTTCTATCTGGAACAAGTTGTAGCTGGTGAAATGTGTACTATATAGAAAAACTGACTGGCCCTCAAAATAATTTTTTTTTTTAAAAAAGGTAAAAGGTTAGACAACAGGTTCACATCCAGGTTGCAAACCTGATTCCTACAGGGACAGGGAGATGTAAACTTTTTTAAAGGGCTATATATCACCTCCTAAGCCAAACAAACCACTACCAAGACATGCCTTTGCAGATGGCCAACTTACTGGCCCCCAACCAGACAATTACAGACTTCAGACACCGGTTCAGCAATTCTTCAACCTCATCTGAATTTGATGTAACGGTGGAATCAAAATCTATGGATGACTTAATCATTTTATGTATACGCTCAATGAACGCTTCATGGGATAAAATTTAGCTGCTCTGAACTACAATGGTGTAACTACCATGGGGCACAGCAATAATACCCCAGAACCATCTTCTGGAAAAAGCCATCAAAATAGGACAGGCGCAGGACATTGTTCCCAAATAGAGACATCCAATCTGTCAGCATGCCATGGCCAACTTGGCTGGAGATTAGAAAAGTTACACTTCCTCTTTCTCTTGGAGTAAATCAGCCACCAGGGCAACCAAAGTTGTAAACACATTTCACTAATGTAACTAAGGGTCACTCTGGTATCGATTTTATTTCTACGCATTTTTCTGAAGCTTCTCTCTCCATGCCTTAAATTTCTCATTTTGCCTTTGCGTCTTCCATTTCTTGAAACCTGCCTGTCCATATACCTGTTGTAATTCCTAAAATATCCCCATGAGTATGATGCTAATGAAAATGCATTTCAAGATTATCACCATCCTTATTTCAAGCAGATTGAAAAACTGCTTACCAATCAGCCTACAAACCATTGGCACAAATGGCTTTAAGGAAAACATGGCAAATTCAAATTCAGGTTTCTGTCTTTGAGCAACAGAGTTGTTTGGAGTGTACTCACTTCTTAGTTTTTCTAAGACTAAGTGTGGATGGGGGCAGTTCTGTAATTTTACAGCCAAACCCAGCTACGCTCTGCACTGGTTTGCTTGAGCCTACACTGCAACAATCTTATCCAATCTTACATCTTTGACGCAGTTGTTCCATTAAAAAGAATAAAAAGAAAGAAATTGCAAAATAAAAGGCTATTGGAAGAAAAGGCACAGAGGCAAGACTAACAACTGAACCAATGTCGTATACACTGGTATGTAATCCATCCTTGACACAGCAAAGCTGGGAGGAATCCAGGTTCATCCTACAGAAGAAAACCATTTTATTCCAACTGTTGTTTAAATGTTATGCATTCTTAAGCATGACAGTTGCCTCCCTGAGCTCCCTTCCCTATATTCAGACACCATCCAAAGCCAAAGTACTTGATGATTTTAACAACCTAAAAATGAATAACTACATTTTCAAAACTTCTGTAATTTCAAGTTACTTAAGCAGTTTCTCTGGAGTGCTCTACAGTTGAAGTTTTGAGTGTTCATTTGGATCCCTAAGTAGTGGCTTCCATTTTAAACACCAGGCTCCTATTTTCGAACACATGTTCTTCAACACTGAGGGGGAAAAATACCGAATACATTTACTGTTCATTTCTGCAGTTTTAGTGTTTATTTCAAATTGATGTGCCTCAACAGGAAATGTTCTCCAAATTACATCCTCATCTCGTTCTGCTATTTTTTCCTACTAAGAAACCAGTCAGGTGTAACCCTGCTGCTATGAAAAGCTGAAACACTGAAAAACTGATTTGGGTGGGGGTGCACCAAAAAAAGGCTCATTAAGCAAGCAACTCCATTACTTTCAGCCAAAACTGAGTCAGGGAGAACAAATCACAGACAAACACCTTGCAACACAAGTGTCTGAGATGTTCTTTGAAGGTTTAATTGGGATGACAACTCTGAACAAGCAATGGTTGCTATATTTATTATCATACACATAAAAGTTATATAAAAGATAGTTTCCAGTCAATGTAATAATAACAGCTTTAGAAATCCAAGCTACAGAGATACAGTGATCATAGTCAATTTCATTGCAAGCAAATTATAACAGGACACAGAGTGTGAAAGGGAAGTGACTGTGTGAAAGTAGACAGGCCACCCAAAATGTGAAATGTGCATTGATTTCACTAGCAAATGAAAAAAGCAAGACTGGAAAAGAGGACCAAACAGTTGAAAAGAGATTCACCCTCTTATATGAAAACAATGTCAAAGTTACAGAGAACCTGACCTCAGTTTTGCATCATTTAGCAATGTGAGGGCACAATTAGTGGAACCAAAGCCAGCTGATGAAATTCTATGTGCAATCTGTTCTTACCATAAGTATTTCAGGACTCTCTATTTCCTGAATTTTTCAGGTCAATATTATACAAATTTTTCATTGGATCTTCAGATTTCCTGAAGCCAAGTTCAATTACATGTGCAAGTTCTTGCTGGGCAAAACTTGGAGAAAGTGTTTTGAAACAGTTAAGTAGATTTTAATTGATGCAACATTATAGACAAATAAACAGAAAGAGAAGAAAAAAGTTCCACCAAAAAGATCTGTACTGCCCACAATATACGCTTCAACAGTGAAAACCTAAAAAGGGGGCAGAACATTTGTAACTGAATGCTAATCTTAATGAAAAACAAAGCTGAAAAATAAGAGACTGACATCTTTGAAAACCTACCTTTTCATTTATGAACGCTGGCAAGACACATTCAAACTGAAACATCAACATCTTAACAAAAAGCACAGACAATCTAACTTCATCATTACAAATGAGAGAGAGAAGGTATACCAGAAAGGTGGGCTTAGCACTGAAGGGCCTTTCAACTCTTTCAGTTTACCAAAACACTCTAACTGTACTATAAGGCCACGGCTTTTACGTGGATAAAAGACTGGGTAGACCTACAAGACACGAGAATGTTGGCACTGGAGGGAGCAGACCTGAGAATGGGGTGGCATGCCTACATGTTTTATGATAAAGCAAAAATAGATAAAGACTTCACACATCACTTTATCAGAAAATCGCTTCTGAAAATTTGGGAGGCTTATAAAACTAAAAACATACGGCAGCTCCCCACCTGGGTCTCACCGCAAGAGGCTTTTTTTGGCAGATGGACGGACACAGATAAATGGTTGCAATATGATGATATAATTGAGAGATCAACGTCCAACAACTTTAAGATTAAAACAAGAGAAAAACTAGAACAAGAGGGAATAACATTAAGTTGGTTTCCTTACGGACAGTTAGCAGAAAGGTTTCAGATGGATATAAAAACATATGGAATTGAACTTACAGAGAAAACTGGAGTAATTAAATGGCTGTTCCAAAATCTGCCTCATTTACTTGCCCAAATATATCAAGAAATACTACATCAGGAGAGGCAAGAAGAAACAGTAAAGGCAACAATGATTTCATGGGCACAAAATATCGGACATTCAATACAATTAGAGTCTTGGGAGCAGAGCTGGAAAAAAACATAGAAATTTACAGTAGCACAGAATTTGAAAGAGAACTATTTCAAGCTATTTCATAGATGGTACATGACACCAGATAAATTAAAAAAGATTTATAATACAGGTACTGGACAATGTTGAAAATGTCAGAATGAGGTCGATACGATATATCATATGTGGTGGACATGTCCTAAAGCTAAGAAATATTGGACTGAAATACATAACAAAATATGTGTATTAATGAAAGTACAGTTTGCTAAGTTACCAGAATTGTATTTGTTAAATATGACTGATGTATTAGAAGGTACTGGTATAAAGAAGTACTGGAGAATATTACTGTACATGATAACAACAGCTCGTATTGAATATGCAAAGATGTGGAAAACTCAGCAAATACCCACATTAGAACAATGGTGGGGTACACTGATTGAAAACAAAAATGCTGATATGGTCTCTCGGAGATTAAAAGGGAAATCAGACGAAGAGATACAAAAAGAATGGCAGATTGTAATGGGTAATTGCTGGGTACCATCAGATGGAAATCTGTGATTCATGATTTAAGATAAATTATGAGGGGGCTACAGGATATATAACATGAAGCGGGAATATGGAGATGGAAATGCAAGAATCAACAAGTAATAATAGCACTAAAATGTAGTACAATATTTTAAGCACGTTAAGAAATATTGATAATGAAATCTAGATCAGTGTGGAAGATCAGAAACATTTCAAATAAGTTGACAGTTATAACTGTTTGTTTTATATCTGAATTTGAATAAAATGATTTAAAAAAAAAACCAAAACACTCTAACGATACGTAAACAAATCTGAGCTGGAGCAAGCTGGAGTGCTTGTTATCAGCTTCGGCTGATATACCAGCTGTGCTCCTTTCTAGAAGTAGATGGCCTAAAAATGGTAATGCACGCACTGGTAACCTCAAGGTTGGATTTCTGCAATACACTCTACATTGGGCTACCTTTGTACTAAGTCTGGAAACTCCAACTGGTCCAAAATATGGCAGCCAGACTGATTACGGGTACATTGAGGAGCGAACATATTACACCAATATAAAAATCACTCCACTGGTTGCCAATTAGTTTCTGAGCAAAGTACAAAGCGTTGGTTATTACCTCTAAAGCTCTACACGGTTTGGGTACAAGTTACTTACAAGATAGCCTTCTCCCATACAATCTGCCCCATACACTTAGGTCCTCTGGGGGCCATTTACTCAAACTGTCTAAAAGAAGACTGACAACAGTCACTCACTTCTCGTTGGCCACTCCTAGACTGTGGAATGACCTGCTAGAAGAGATCTGATAGCAAAATATGCTGTCTGAATTTTAAAAACTGCTAAAGGCTTGTCTTTAGCTGAAAGTCATAGTTCAGCAACACCTGGAAGTTACATAATTCCCATCCCTAACACCACAGACACTGTTTGATAAGCATTCACACTAAAAAAGCAAACTCTGATCTTTGACACTTTAATTCCGCGTCTGGCACCATGAGAGGGCACATTCAAACCAGATCCACCCACCAGATAAAACTAAAGCATAAAAGTCACCTCACAGTGACTCGATCATATTAAGTAGTTAAAGGTGGATCTTGGCTCAAATATTCCATATTTTAATAAAGGACACCTGAAGAGACAGAAAACTTTTTTTATTTTATTACATCCATTATTCTCAAAGTGTTTCAAAAAGTCACCAAGTACTCCCAGGGATTTTTCTCCCTGCAGCAAAATCATTCTTGTCATTTGATTTACAAAGGTCTACTCTTTATTTATAGATGTGGTATTTACTCCATAACAACTGATTAGTAAAGACTGTAAATGAGCATGACTATGTACCACATGAGAGAGAGAGACACAATGAAAAAGCAGTATCAGAAGATTTAAACACTACTCAAGCAAGCAGATTTGCACATCCTCTGTCCCTTATTCTTCACCTGAATTTTAATTCTGCAGCGCTTGCAATTTGTGCTTTGTGTCAGTACAAGAGAAAGTCAATGCACAAAAGCTCTGCAAGCATCTTTTCTCCTCAAATCATCTATACAAGTGTTACAACTAACAAGTAAAACAGGTAAAAATAAGAGCACAATTTTGTCGCCAATTATCCTTTAGTCGTCTGGGATAAAATGTGCAACACATCACTGTCAATTCTACATCAACTATAAGCCCATAAACATTCACTCATGCAGTTAGCACAATGCTGCTGGCCAGCTGTATGTCAGCCATGTACTGACTTGCAGCCAAGTCCCCAAAAACAACGTTAATGCAGAACACAACTACTGGAATTGCTGCCTAATGCATGGAGGAAGTGTCATGTCACACTATACCTTTTCAGATTGTATACTACCATACACTTAATCATGTAGCTTCTTCTTACAGCAGCCCAACAACATGTCCACAACGTAGTTCTTCATGTTATGTTTCCCTTGTTTCTCATCTCTATGCCCCTCTAGTTGCTTTACTGGAGTTTTGCCCCCTGTACAATATAAATTGTATGTAATACAATATTTGCAACATACAGACACCAAGTACTAAAGAAATGATAACATGAAAAACATGCAACAAAGCACAATAGGTAAATTACAGGTCCTTCCCATGAGTAAAATTACAAAACAATAGATTGCAGTTCAACCGAAGACCACAGATCCACTGCATTCCTTCCCCTCATGGCAAGTTCACACATTCAGAGATGAAAATGGATTGCAAAATGGTTCTCATCAGATGTGGAAAACAACAATATACATTTGCAAACAGGAAAGACAACAGCTGTCTAACCCAGCTTGAGTCACAAGTGTATTAAAAAAGATCAGAGCTATGAAAGGTCAGGAGAAAAAAAAATATTTTACAATATTCATTCCTTCCAAAGTCTTTTTTCTAGAAAATCTGAGGGAAAAAAATTACCAAATATTTTCTTTTAGAATGATGACTAAATGTTTAAGACAAGGTTTTCACATATTTACTGCTCCAAAATCATTTGCTGGCCAGCAAATACTATGTAAGAATACTTTTACATAAGACTATGTATAGTGTATGAGAGCTAGTGTGATGTAGTGGTTTGAGTGTTGGAGTTAGACAGTGGGGCACTAGGGTCTGAATCCCCACTTGGCCATGGAAACCCACTTAGTGACCTCAGGTAAGTCACACTCTCTCAGCCTCAGAGGAGGAACAAGGGCAACCCCTTTTGAACAAATACTGCCGAGAAACCTCATAATAAGTTCTTTACCTTAGGGTTACCATAAGTCAGAAATTACCTGAAGGCACACAACAATGTACAGTGTAAGACCATTACAATTCCTGGTCTTGTTTTCTTTTCTCAGTTAAGGATATGTCATGTCTGCCTGACACATGCAGAATTGTGTGTATGTATATGTCTTTTCAAGTCATCTGTCAACTTCATGGTAACTCCATGAATTTCACAGGGTTTTCTTAAGACAAGGAATACTCAGAGATGCTTCCTTCCTCTGAAATGTAGCCTACAGCCCCTGGAATTCATTGGCAGGCTTCCATCCAAGTACTCACCAGTGCTGACCATGCTTAACTTCAAAAATCAGATGGGATTTGGTTCCTTTAGAATATTTAGGCTCTATATAGAGAACCAGTGGAGACAAAATAATTTTACTATTATTGATTGCTGCTTCTGTTTTTATGGGGGATATTTTTGCTTGTTCCTATTATCTTTGGCAAAACCAAAGACATTCCTTATAGTTCATGTATTCCTTATAGTTCAGGACCTTGTAGCTCCATTTGTAATGAAAAATGAAATTTGAAAGTAGATTCCATTTGTAAATATCTGTTGAATAAGCTGAAGTTCTAATACAGTTGGCCCTTCACATTTGCTAGGATTAGGGGTGCAGGAGCCTCACAAAAGTGAATAAATCACAAATACCAAAAATGGGGGTGTGTGTCTGTGGGAAGGGGGCTGAGAAATAGCAGGAAATGGACACCCAGGGTTCAAACCAGGTCAAGAGGAGGAAAGAGGGGTGGGTCAGCATGATGGCCCTATACTTCCTCTCACACCCATTTCCTTCCTTGGGTACGTGAGACATTGGGAGAGGGTTTGCGGTGTTCAGAATCTGAGTTGTGAGCCATCCTTAGCTGGTCAGGTAGCAGCTGGTGGAGAAGGAGGAGGACCAGAGGTGGGTTTCTAAAGGGCTGTGAGGCCTGATTGGAGCTGCCAAGAGGGAAGGTTCTCCCAGAAAAGAAGCACCTGAGGTAGCGGGGGGGGGGGGAGGATTGAAGAACCTCACAAATACGGTAATCAAATCCATGAAAGTCAAACTCGCAAATGTGGAGGGCCGACTGTATATCAAATATGATAATTTTATCTCTAACCAAGTTATATATAATGCTTTTTATTATTCTAAAGTAACAAAGTTACTTTCAACCTGTAAAAGCTGCTAAATTGCATTTTCTATTTTTAAAAATTGTCATTTTTTTCCCTTTAGAAAAAAACCTGGCGGGGACAGCTTTTTTTCCCCGCCTTTTACGAAGATGCTGTTGTTGATAGTCCTCCTCCTCCTAGTTTAAGAAGTATACTGGCAGAAGAGCGTTCTTCCATCAGCTTTCACCAAAGCACAGCATGCTGATTATTTACAGGAATTCTCAGAAAATCACAAATTATAATCATGATGAGTCCAACCTTTAGGAGAACCACTGTTCATACTAACAGGCCATGCACTGTTGTAGCACTTCCTGACTTTTCTGTGTACCACATCCAGGGGGGAAAAACAGGGATGAAATGATAGCAGATACTTAAAAGTTCCTTTTAAGTGATGATAACTGTTCATCCAACATCCTCACAGCTCCTATATCCTTCCATAGCACAATTCTGACACTTAATGGCAACATCGTAAAAAGCTGTCGTCATGAAACTGGAAGATAACTGTTAGACAGAAAACAATGTCCATGTGAGCACTACTACACCTGACCTATGGCTTTCAACTGTCAGTTGTGCAGGTATATACACGTTGTGAAGTTATTGCCCTTAATGCCCAACTCTGATCATATTAGATTATACCTACTATATACAAGTCAAAGTTTGTTTGTGAGCTTGTCCGTGTCAGGCAGGCCAAGACCTCATAAGATGGGCTGAGTGAGGCAAGAAGACCTTATATGATTGGCCGGCTGTGAAGAAATTCTATGGAAACCTGGGGTTGGCAGTTCAGGGAGGGGCCTTTAGAATTCTCAACCAGAGAGCTCAGGCAGGTTGCTATGGAGACAAGGCCTACCAGCAAGGAGGAGGCCAGCATATTCCCTCAGGAACCCAAACTCTGTACGTTAATAACTCTCAGTGCCGACTGGATTGGAAATATGAGGAAAAGTTACAGGTACTGGATAAAGCAGTTTGGGAAATCAGAGACACAGGGGCTCGGATCTGTGTATTTCAACCACATCTAACTCCTAAGGTAAGGTAAGGTAATTCCTAAGGTATTTCTAACAAGTGCTACCTATGAGAAAATAAAATCCTGGGCAATGCCGGGTAAATAGGTTAGTACTAAATATTTTAGACCATACTAGAATACTAGATAGTGAAAGTAAAACATAAAAGGCTACCTAAATCAGGAGAACTTGTTTTAGTTATACATTTGTCAAAGCTTGTACAGTTAAATGTTTGTAATATATTTGTATAGTTGGCTACAGTTAAACAGAGTTCTTCCAAGAAAGTGGCAAGGCAAATCAGAATACTAAGGACAGAAATATTACTCGTCCTTGGATCCCAAATCTGATCCAACTAAAATTTACATGTTCCTTTAAACAAAGCACTATCCCACTCTTCCTGTTACATCTCTGCTATTTTAATGTTTCCATACCATTTTTCTCCATGCCCTAAATGACGATCCATCCATCCTTTGCCTACATATGAAAAGCTTTCTAAAATATCATAAACAGATTTGAAAAGAGTTCACAGCCTCTTTCTACTGACCGCTATGAAGGAACAACTCTACATTTTTCCTCAAATACATTACTGACTACAGTAAGAACAGTCAGAAATGATAAATCTGTTGTTCGCAGCTGTTACTTTATACTCCTCAAACACCAGTATTTCATTCTTCTAAGCTTTGCTTTAAGTCCCAGGAAATCAAAAGTATACAAATTGAAGGTGCCCCCCACAACTACTACCAAAACAAATTCTTTCCATGTTACGCAACTTGCCACGACAAGTACTTTGCTAGCAGAAAATGTTAACAGCACCTGTGAAACACCTTTTTTGGATACACAAGATCTGTTCAGTTATACACACCACATCATCAGGATTATTGCACTGTGGTCTATGTAGTGTTGTTTTTGAAGGATGTTTATACATTGCAAATGCCCCAAAATCTTAGTGAAAGATACACTGATTTGATTTCTATTCATTCTTCTTCTCATAGTTGAGATGTGTGATAGCTTCCAACATGACAAAAACAACAACTACAATAAGTTACCAGTATACATATTAAAATACAAGTTATACATATTAAGATACAAGTTAAACTGAAGATTTGATATATTTTTAAAATAGTTTAATTTTATTTATTTTTATAGAGATGTTACAAACTATTTACAACTTAACATTAAAATATCAATAATAATAAATAAAACTAAAGTATTTTTAATGTCCAACTTGTTCATTTAAAACCTCTGTCCATATATGTCAGTTGGCTGTTGAAGACCTGGCATATATAAAGGTGAAGGATAGCTGAAGGACAATGAGGAGAAGCCAGTTTCGTCTATTAGCTTATGAAAGGAGGATTCAGATTAGAAAAATTTGCCCAGTGTTTTACAGATGAAATTGCCTGGATGCATTTTGAATTGGATGCTAAAGATGGATGCAACTTTAGTCCCTGCTTCTTCAGTTATAATAGATACTTTTCAATTTGTGTAGCCCAAGGATGTGGTTCAAGCTAGTCAAAACAGCTGCAGTCTTACAGCTAACTGGGGCTGGTTACAGGATGTATGTGACTCGCTTGTACAACAGCTTCCCAGCTACTACTCAGTTTCTGGGCACAATTCAGAGTGCTGGTTATGACATGTACACGGCTCAGGTTTAGGTTATCTGAAGGACTATAGTCTCTCATATCAGTCTTTTAAGATTTTTAGCAGAGACCCTTATCTCTGTCTCATCACCCCACAGGCACATCTGCTAGGGATGCAGGAGAAGACATTCCGCATGTCTGCTCTTGAACTCCCTTTCTACAGAGGCTAGATTGATCTACTCCATGGTGTCGTTCTGCTGGCAGATGAATTTAACATAGGAAAGAGTTTTTAAAAGTGTACTGCACTGTTCCTATTTCTTACTTTTTAATGGATATATTTTGAAATTGCTTTTAATTGTATCAACAATTTAATTATCTTTTAACTTGGTTATATTTTCACTGATAAGAGATATTAACTGTGTCTGTTTTAATTTTAGTAAGTTACCTTAAGCAACCAGTGGTGAGGAAAAGATAGAATAACAACAGTAGCAGCAGAAACAATAATAATACCATCCCATAGAGGGAAATCCCATCTTTATATGTTCTTTGTCTTTCTTTGTGCCTTTTCAGCATTTCTTTTAAATTTTGTAAGCTGCTTGAATCCTAGAGTGGGGGAAAGGGCAGTAAATAAATAACAACAACAGCTATTCCTATTCAGTAGCCTGGGAGTCACCACTATGAAGGCCCTCAGCAACTACACTGTAACAGCCAGGTGGCTAAATGCTATTAAAAAAAAAACCAATGGCCTACATTCTCTTTTAGCCCTGACCAGAGCAGACCCACTGAATCCATTAGATTTATCTATGGGTTGACTCACCATTTAACAAATGATTGAATGAGTCAGCCCTATTTGGCACTAACTGGCAGGATGGCAGCCAATGTATTTTGCCAATACAAAAAGAACAGCATTGACTACCAATTTGCTACTCTGCCTCAACAAAGTTCAGGTCTTAACCTTTACTGCTTGAAACCATCTGAAGAACTGGACGGACTAGCAACTGTAACACAAGCCCACTTGACCTTTAAGATTCCCCCCATCCCGAGCCTCCCGCTCTGAAGTGAAGAGGGTGGCGTGACAATACAGAACCAGATCTTCTCAATTCTGATGGCTTAGGTCTAGAATGCCTTTCTCCTCCCTGCACCTTCCATCAGACTCCCACTAAACTGATTTTCTGAAAGAACCTCAAAACATTACTCTTTTTTGTTCCTCTTAATATAATTTAACATTGCAATTATATTTCGGTTTCAATTGCTGATACTTCTACTTTTACACGTTTTCAAGTTATATACTCAACATAGAGATCAAAAGGCAATTAAAAGTTAAAAAAATTACTAAAACTAAATACTATCTCTAACAGTAAACAAATACTAACAATAATGTAACCAACTAAAGAATATAGTTGTGACCATGCAGCCAAATAGACTACAGCTGTACTTGAGGGGAAAAAAACTACTATTCAAGGAAAGAAGATGTCTTTATAACAGGCCAACCTCACAGTAGGGAACAGAAATGTATAACAATGCACCGTAAAATGAATGGGAAGAAAATTCTAGAAGCCGCAATGCCTCTTGCTCTATTCAAACTGGATAACAGTGTTGTGTAGCATTAATCTTGAGACAGCAAAACCTCACACACTACACTCCTACTTCCACCAGATAGTTTGACCAAGAATTGTGTCATCTGGATAGGAGAAGGTGCATTTACTCTGAAATATTTTCCATGTATCTGTCCACAAGATTTTAAAAAAAATGATCATGACTCATTTGCATGATTAGGACTATATTTACAGCAATTCTGCGTGCGGCTCATTATTTCGAATAGAAGATTTTATGTGTTAGCATTCTACATGAAGCTATGAAAAGGCTGATGAAGAGAGTAGCAATATTCAATGCATTCATATATTACGAACAGAAAACCTGAAAATGACACACAAATAATTACAAGGAAAACTAGCTGGACAGAAATTAACCTGTGTTCACATGAAAGGCGGCTTTTTAATGCTCTCCAGTGTGACCAAACAAGTCCAGATAAAGAGCAATTCCTTAAAAAGAAACTACATCTTCTGTGACTGTCAATGTTCAGTAATATTAAATAATAATGTATAATACATGTTAGTGTTGAATAATGCTGTTTCTTAATCACACATTGCGATGTGGCCCTTCTGTCTTAAAAGGGAAAGGCGATCAATATTTACTGTGTGGTACCTAGCACTTCACCATTTTTAATCTGCAAACACCTACTCACTCTCAAGGGTACATTATCATTCCTCAGTCCTCCAGAATTCTCATCTTTGGTTAGTAGAAATTGAAAAACACCAGAAAATAAAATACACTTTCTGCTTTCTCAATGGACTTCAGCAAGTGCTGGTACAAAGGGGAGGAGACAGTCAGGAAAGGACTCAAGACATTTTTTCCCTCTCTTAAATATTATGTGCTTGTGTTGCCTGTCAATTGTCTACTAGCACATTGCTGGTGATGTTCTGGGCAATCGCTCTTACAAAAATAAATGCCAGACATAATCATTCCTATAAAATAACAGCTACTGCTTTTTTAAAATAAAATAAACTCAGTGATTTACTTTGCCATCCTTCCCACTATAGGTCTGCACAGAAAATGACATCATGATCAACTGCAAAAGAAACTTTAAAAAATGAAATTGCAATTTCTTTAAAAAATGAAGACAAAACTTTATGTGTGGCTTTGTGTCTGGTAGGTGCATTAAGTCTGGAAAACATAATTGTAAAAGGAAGTACTGCTCAAAGCGAGTGACATACTGTGGTTTAAAGTTGAGACTAAAATAAGTCTTCTGATTTGAAAATGACAACTAACCACTACAGAGCTGCTTTAAAATTGGCATCTTTTAGATGTGCAAGAGCCAAGAAATAATGTTACCTTCTTCATGTTTTAATCAATAAAGATATTTTAATTTAATTTTTTTTTTTAAAAATAAAGCTGCAGCTCAAGTGAACAGAGCGGGAGCATCTCCCAATCATTCCAATTAATAAAGTAGAGCGTTTAAGACAGAAGGCAACTGAATATTTAGCCTTAACCTCTTGTCCTTGTCCAACAATCAACCATGACCAACTACTCTTGCAATTTTATATCATCTCTCTTAGGTGTTTTAAATGAGGATTACCCTCACAAAAGATCCAACTAAAATCCCCACAAGCTTATTGTTTATCATGGAAAGAGGAGTTGAAAATTGGGTGCAGCAGGAAGCATAGGAGGAAGCTGTGGCAATCCTAATGGATGATGCTAGATTTTTGTGTGTATTTGTGCAGCACACTGGGAAACAGGCAACTCATCCTGGAGAAGTGATTCTTCTGGTTCCAGACTTGGAGGCAGAAAGGAGTAGGTGTACATCCTTGGAATCAGATGATTGTTGGAGATACAGTGTGAAGGCAAGGAGAAGAGTGTGTGCCATGGATATGGTTCTTGTGACCAACCTTTCCAACAAAGCCATCAAAATGACTGAACCTGGGTGAATTTACAAAAGACTTCCTTTAATGCATCAGCAGGAACCATAAACAAAAGAGCAATCACTGCCACAAGTGACAAAAGCCAGTATTTTCACTGGAATAGTCAATAGTATGACAACCATCCACATTCTGCAGAAAGCCAGGAACACAACAGCAATTCCTCCTCCTCACCATTGATCACGCCCATTCCATATTTCCAGGAATACGACAGAGATGTTTGGTAGAAATAGCAACAATGTTATTTTAAAATGAATTTTAGTACAGACATTAGTGATCATTAGAATTTATGTGGATACACATATTCTCCAAGGGCAAGCAACTCAAATATTTCTTGCCAAACACCCTACTATACAAGGATACATCAGTGGCTCCATCAAGCTTAGTGGTTGCTCTCCTACACTCACAGTGCAATACTTCAAACATTTTTTGACAAATTTTGGCAATTACCATATCTCAACTTACAGCAATTCAAGATAT
The DNA here is from genome assembly GCA_030412105.1 of Cyclura pinguis. Lineage (NCBI taxonomy): Eukaryota > Metazoa > Chordata > Lepidosauria > Squamata > Iguanidae > Cyclura > Cyclura pinguis. The sequence goes on along the minus strand of CM059600.1, from coordinate 91,377,283 downwards.
AATACTATATAATCCAAAAAAATACCACAAAATACATAAAACTGACAACCAGAATTTAAAAACATGACAATATTTTAACTCAACAAACCAACCACTTACAATCCTCATGCATACTCATTTGTTTGACAGGAAGAGATCCTCATACATCAGGTCCACATAAACAATGTTCCTTTAGGTCCCTGTTATAGAAATCCCTGTTATAGAACATAGGAGGCTGCCTAACACTGCGTTAAACTACTGGTCCATCTAGTCCAGTCTTGACCCCTGACTGGTCCTGACCCCTCTGACTGGTAACAACAGCTTGTCAGGCGTTCAGACAGGATTCTTTCCTAGCACTACCTGGAATTTCCTGGTACCCTCCCATCCACATACTAACCACGCCCAATTCTGCTTAGCTTCTAAAATCAGACAAGACTGGTATGTGTTCAAGATACTATGGATGCAAGAAGAATTAGTTGTTTTAGTAGTATAGAAGGAATGGTAATCATGCTGCCTTCCACATGTTGGACTACATGTCTCAGCAGTCCTACTAATGGTAAGGAGTGCTGGGAGCTGCAGTCAAACAATATCTGGAAAGTTGCATGATTCCCATCCCTAACTCACAGTGACACAATAGCAGGCAAAGCATCTTCGTCCACCAGAATTTGATACCAGATGTTTCTTAGTCACTTGTTTTGTAATATGTCATGCATTTGAACTTTAATCATATCCAGCTACACTTGCTGCTGACACTTGTTTTTCACAAGCAGTAAGCTTATCTTTAATATGGAAGTACATATGCGAGCAGTTACTTAAGGTCTATATATACAAATATACAAATGTATTATATTTATATTTATGTGAGCCCACAGTAATCTACATAGGTTAACTTTAGTCTTAAGCATTTTAACCTGGACATGGTCACAAGGTTCACACTTTGTCAATCTAACAAAAAACACAAAGCTACTATGGTAATTTCATGCTAATACTAAAGCAAAATGTATTCTACTGTTGTTGGAATTCTATTTTAGTGAACAAACGTGAGTGCTGAGAAAGCAGTAACTTACATGTATTGAGCAAAATCATTCATAAATTTTACTAACTGTCGAAAAAATGAGGTGCAAACACGTGATAAAAATATCCTCTCCATTTAACAGATGCAGTCAGCCAGTACTCTCTAAATGGCTGCCTGTCTTCAGAATGAAACTATTTTTGAAAGTCAAGAAAATAAAGAGGACAACTTTCTGAAAACTAGAAATGAAAGGGAGGGGATTGAAATTGTTAAAAGTTGCTTGTCCTTTCAAGAATCACCTGCCTCATGAAGGGCTTCTGGTTGTGGATGCAGAGAGACTTCAGAAGGAAAAACAACCAAAATCAGCAGGTTTTTCCATTAGGTTTTTTTTTCCCCTTAAGCTAAGCACACTGTACCCCTTTCCAAAAAACTGAGATCAGGGTCTCTCAACCAGGGTTCCTGAATACTGTGTTTTGGTTGTATTTCAGAGGAAGAGACCGGCAAAACCACCTCTAATTATGCCTTGCCTAAGAAAACCTATGAAATTCATCAGATTGCCTTAAGTTGAGAGGTGACCTAAAGGTGCACACATGCATGCACAAACACAAGGTTCTGTGGGAAGTTGCTAGTGATTCTGTGAGAGTTTGCAATTCTAAAAAACATGAGCTATAGATATAAAAATTTTACGCACTTCCCTGAAATAACAACCCTATTATCTCTAGAGTTCGTCCAGAGTAAAAAGATTGAGAAAGCCTTACTACAGTCCTAGTGGTCACTTTATTCCTGCTCTACTTCTCCCTCAACAGTCTCTCTCTCTCTTCCTCCCTCTCTCTCTCTCTCCCCTTTTTTCCTCCCCTCCCCAATGATGCCAACAGAATAATCTCCAAATAATTCTTCTTTGGAGTTCCAATTTTAGCAGCATATTCATCATTTCTCAGTAAACACAATTAAAGAGCAAGAGAAACAAGACATTTTTAGGAGCCATTTCTAGGCTTGCATACTTTGCTTCCAGTTTTGCAAGCAAAATGTGAACCAGGATCTCAAGTTCTCTTTTGTCATTTAGATACTTAAAGTTTTTCTCTGGAGATTTTTTTTTAAAAACAGGGATCTACAAAGCTTGCAAGATATTCCATATGCAGGTGCCACATCACCAGTGGCCTAGCAGATTGTGCTTTGCCTCAAATACAACTTCTGTTAACACTTACACAAGGAAAAGGAGGTCAATTATTTCTCTTGCAACATAAGTTTGGGGGCACAACTGTTCTTTTTCTGCAAATTGTGTTCTGATATCCCCAGCTTTTTTCTACACAGAAATGGGTGGGGCAGATTCACACACTTCTCCACCGATATCTATGGGCAGCTCTCACTTACATCTCTCAAACCATTATGAAATAGCTTCTTTCTATGACTCAGGAAATCCCTATTTAAACAGTCATATGGTTTATTCTACCCTTTTCATAGCTCTGTCTCTCCTTCTTCCTTTCTGATCACTACATTCTGCTTCCTCCTCAACTTGGGTATGAGGTTTCTCCCCTTTCTTAGCCATCATCTCTTGCTATTTAGCCCTAACAGGTCTGCCCTAGAGTACCCTTTTTACCCAATCCCTCTCCCCGCCCAGATTTTACAAGCCTTGAACGTAAACCTGAGTAAGCTGAAACCTTTCTCTGAGGTGACTTTGAATTACATTTCCATGAATATGGGAAGACTTGAAACTTAAAGAGATTTCCAAGGAATTTACAATTAATCCTATTTTCAGTTACAGACCAGATCTTTCCTGTGCCAACAGTGTTCCCAATAAATGAAAAAACACTTTTTAAAAATGAAGAAAAGAAGCGTGGAATCTTCCGAGAGAAAAGGAAATGTTGGAAGAAATAACTCATTTCATGTCAACCAATTTTAACCGTATAGAATTACTCAGTCTGACACTGTTATGGTAGACACTGAGGGCCTTTCTGCTCCACATCGTTACAGGGTTATTGTTCCACTTTCAACCTGCTGTGGAATCCTGGGGTTTGCAGTGTAGGGAGGGGCCTTGAGAATTCTCAGCCAGAGAGCTCTTGGGCCTCAGTGAACTCCAAGCCCCAGAATCCCACAGGATGCGGAAAGTGGAATAATAGCACTATAACAGTGTACAGTGGAAAGGCACTCAGAAATTGGTTTCTGAGAGTCCCATAACTTGTTCAGGATATTCTGGACACATCCCTGATAAGTATGTCCATCACCGAACTTTGAAGGACCTCTCCTCTTTGGCTTTGTGTGTGTTTGTGTAGCTACCGTTTTTGGTACACCTTAAAGGTGCACATCTTACTTTCTAGCACCTAGTTGTCTGGATCCGGATTGTCCAGAGAAGGCACACTTTTTGCCTCAGACTTTCTTATAGCAAGCACCCAGCCTCCCCCGCTAACTCAGCTCCTGCACATATCACTAGCCCTCCCTGCCATTTTACTCATTAGAGCTCCATAAGGGCACAGGTCGTGATAAGGGCTCACAGCATCACATACACAGAGTAGACCTGGCTTGAAGACATGGCTCCAAAGGCAGAACTGCATGACAGGAAACGCTCATAGTGTAGCCCTTCACACCTTGTTTCGTAAGAGCAGAGGAAGAAGCAATGTGCCTGACCTTAGCAATTCAATCCTTGCACCCCGGTCTAGTCTAATCCCTGACCTTCATAGTGGCACTATTAATACTGTTGAAGTTAAGATGGTCCTCCAAGCAACTCAAAAGTTTCAGTCATTTTGTTTTCCCTTTACTATTAGTAGATAAGAACTGTAGCTGCATCAAAACAGTTACCTTGGCAGTATCAGTTCCTGGAGTCCTTAACTGGGAACAACTACCATGATAGTCGAAGGCTGAAACTGTGCCATAATGTCAAGGAGCGCTCTGTAACCAGCCATAGTGTAGAAGAAAAAAATGCAACCACACTTCTTTCTTTGTAACCAGATTTTGCAAACAGTACAAGATGCAAGCTGTGAGATACTGCGTTCTCTTTCACAAGCTGTCCAGTGAAATTCAGCTGCTAGTTAACTTATGAGGAAAGAAGAAAGGCGATTTTATACAAAAGGTAAAAGTCAAGAACCAATACGCTTTCAAAGGAGTTCCAAGAAAAGAACTAAACAGTAGTTATTGTGGCTGGAGAGGTTTAGAGGAACATAAGACAATGTTTGGGTATACGGTTTGAAAGGTCTTATTGGCAGTAAACCGACATATGTAGAAACTGAGCAGAAGTGGAAAAGATTCAGGGCAGAGCTTCTAACAATGACTTGTTTTCTCTGTATCTGTCAGAATGTCCAGGATAGCACAGGTAATTTTGAGAGCTGCCATCTAAATAGTAAGCATTCCAAGCAATGGATAAGAGCTAGGGAGGTATACCCAATGAATTTTCTAAGATTAGAGCTGGTGCAAGAGCCAAGAAGTTTACCAAGGAAAAAAAAGTCTGAGAAACTCAGTCCATTATTATCTTCAATGTAAGAAAAAAATGTAATTTTACATAGTAATACACCTTTTTTCCTTAAGTAAACAGACCTACATGCAGTTTTTAGTCATTTTGTTGAACATATTTGTTACTTTCCACAGATTCACTCACTCTTGTTTTCTAGTTATTTAAAATCAGGTTGATTAACAGATTTCCACAGCAATTACCAGACACTAATATGTCTACATCTCACCCACAGCAAGTTCTGCCTCCAAAAAGTAGACATACGAGCCACTATGCTGGCTCATAGTGGAAAGGAAGAAAAATCACAACCTCCCTAGTCACCAACCGCTGGCTTAACTACTTTGGAGTAACAGAGGCACACTAAAAAGAAGAGAAATGGGTAGTCTAGAGTCAATGAGAATTTTCTTGTTCATTTCAGCTTTAAGTACTGCCAACAGACCATAAAAGCTTGCTCATACAAACATATTTAGTGGTAGTAAAGCCTTGAAACAAACAGTAATTGGGCCAAAGATGCACACGCCTCACAAACAAAAGCAACAACTTCCACAGTTTTTAGTAGAAACAATTCCCCAGTGGTTACTTGCCTATTAGTCCTAATAGACTCTTAAAGCCCTCAAAATAGATCCTTTTCAGCACAGTTCCAACAAGCTACCAGGCTTCTTTTGCATGACATTTTGTTGTGGTTGTGCACATTATGATGACCCTAAGGCAAACCTATCACAGGTTTTTCTTGGCAAAATTTGTTCAGAGGGGTGTTTGCCATTGACCTCCTCTGGGGCTGAGACAGTCTGACTTGCCTAAGGTCACCCAGTGAGTTTCCATGGCCAAGCGAGGATTCAAACCCTGGCCTCCAGAGTCACAGTCTCAATGCTCAAACCACTATATCACGCTGGCTCTCTTGCATGACACGATATCTAATGTACGTGCAGAGTGCTAGAGATCTTTGCATTGGTTATTTTCATATCAACCATGTGCACAGACTGCTTTCATTTTGATTTTACAGGGAAGAGATGTAAGGCTGAGAGCCAGGATATTACACAGGATTAAAAAATAAATCCATGAATGAACAGGATTTGACTGAATGTTTATCAAATCTACACAGTTCTTTTTCCTTCCCTTCCACTTCTACAGAGGTTCAGCAAGGCAGCTGCTAGATGTGACTATAAATCTGATTACTGTCTGTCCTGCATGCTCAATGAGAAGTGAGAAAACGTTCCTGCTTCCCCAAATTGCCCACACCCCAGAGGAAGGAGAAAGACTACTTTTTTTTTTTTGCCAAGTCTTCCATCATATACAAAGGGCTCAAGAGTTATTTTTCACTTCCATAGGATGTTGGAAACAGTCAAAAGCAGCAATGAACCGTGACACAGTACAAAGAGGAAAGGCATCCAGGGTATGTATCCTTTGCGACTATTTGATTTTTAAAAATGTGTTAATTATTTTAATTAAAGGTATCCATGTATTTGCAGCCCGCAATACACCTTCAGTCAATAGGTGGCAGATTACACAAATTAGTGCTTATGTCAGTAGTAGAAGTAGTTTGAAGCCCTTCTGTGGGGAAGTATCCCACCACTATCGACATGAAGTATGTTGCTATACCTTCACTGAGAAGGAGCAGGCACAATCTTTTTAACTACACATGCTCCCAGCCCCAGAAAAACTCATGACAGGTTCACTTCAGGGTCGCCATAAGTCGAAAGTGACTCAAAGGCGCACAACAACAAAGCTTTGTTTGAACAGTTGTGTGTCAAATTAAGGGCTAGTCAAATCTGCATGAGGCTGGATGCCTTTGCTACTATTCAGCAAAGTGTTTGTAAAATAATCATCATCACCATCAACATACTATGACCTTGCCTATGCTCCAGCACTTAATTTCTGCAGTAAATATCACTGCATTCACAGCACAGTATGTACTCCTTGTTAATGAACACATGTGTTTGGATGGGTAATGGCTCTTCCTATATGGAACAAGCATTTTGGTTTTTGTTTTGTTTGTTATATACTTCCCACTGTTTCCCAAAGCAGTCCTTTTGGACCAAACAAAAGTTTTATTTCAAACTCTCACAACTCTATATAACACACCATTCTCTTTGTTTTGATGTTTTCTGAACGCTTATCCTGCTGATTTAAAAATACTTAGGAATCTGATGCCAAGTTTCCATAAACCAATGTTAAACTCCTGAGGCCTTCTTGTGCTTTTTAGGCATCCTCAAAGTGGTACTTGTGCTCTCCACAATATACACTATAAAACTTTCTTCAGTGCAAGACTGTTAATGCCCTTAAGTCGAATTAAGAATTATATGTCCCTTTTATGGCTACTACTGCTTCCTACACAATTCTATATATGTGCTCAGACATGATAATAGTAGTGAAGGATCTAAATGAGATAGTGAGCAAAAAACTTGTATATAGTAACCTAAGCAGAAGTGACATATCCAATAGAAAAAGCATGGATATGGGCTCTGGAAAGGAAATTATGCCCTCTCATCTATATGCATTTGACATACCTTGGTTATCCCAGTATTACTGAATTTTCCATTTAAACCCATTTCTCAAAATTAAGTGCTTCCTACTTTTCCAAGTGGTATGATAGAACAGGTTTTGTATGTACGTTTAATTTCTAGCCTTATAATGATTCTGGCATCTTACAGAATACAGATATGTTAACCAAAGTCAATACATTCATGCTATATTTTACTCAAACAGATTAGAGTCTGGGTAACAAAGCTACCAGTTGACCACCTTTGTATGAAGATCAGCACTTGGCCTAGAATAGCTCCAGAAAAAAATGTTATGTAGTAACACATAACAGTTACAGGAAACACCCTTGATGCCGAAACAATTTTGAGGTTAGCTGTCACATAGCACCTTGATACTTTCATAAACAAGAGTGAAAATCAAAAGATGTGCCTTCCTGTTACACTCTTACAATTTATCAATCAAAACAGAAGAAGGAAAGGTTCTGCTCAGGTTCTTGCAGCTTGTCCCACTAAGTGAAGTTAGCTAGGTGCCTACAAGGGAGAGGTGCTTCTCAGTTGTGATGCTCCATTTATGAAATGCCCTCTCCAAGGAGTTTGCCTTGTACTCTTTTTGGTACCAATCAATGACATACCTTTTCTCCCAACACTTGGACCCCAGGATTCCATAGGATGTTGAAAGTGGAATAATAGCGCTATAACAGTCTAGTGCAGAAAAGGTCAGGGTTGTGGCTTCCTTGAGTCCCTCCACCTAGAAAGTGGTCTTCATCTTTTCCTACTGTCTTCTATCTTGGCAAGCATCACTGTCTTTTCTAATGAGTCATGTCTTCTTCTGATATGTCCATACGACAGCCTCAGTTTAGTCATCTTGACTTCTAGGGAGAGTGCAGGCTTGATTTGCTCTTGGACCTATCCATTTGTCCTTTTGGCTATCCATGGTATCACAGAACTCTTCTCCAGCACATTTCAGAGGAGCTGATTTTCTTCCTATTATACTTCTTCACTGTCCAGCTTTCACAGCCATACATGTTGGGTGGCACATAAAGACCATAAATAAATAAAAGATTACCATGGAAAGCAAGAGCAATGAAGTAGGTTTTCAAACACTACCCAAGACTATTTGAATCAGAAACCTTTACTTGATATGAAATATCCCAAGAAACTGTTAAGCTTCTACAACACTATAGTTGTGACATTAAAAAAAAACAAACTTGTGCTAATTACCACTTTGCCTTCTTTTGTGAGGGCGTGGTATATATGTTTTATATAAAAACAACTGCTGAACTTAGAGTAAGACAACAACCTTGGCTGGTCTAACGATGCATTCTCATTTGCTCTTTGATGAAATTTATTGTTGTTGTTTCTTGAGGCCTGGCTGAAAGTGAGAGAAGAATTTTTCCATAGGTTTCTTTTATCCTGCCTGAAGTAACAGGGATCAATCCCTGCTGCTACTTGCAGAAGCTGAGAATATGAACATGTACTTTTGCTGTGTACCTGTGGTGTTGACCCTAAGATCACCTCACTTCGCACCTAGTTTTTACATGGCAGATCAACCAAAAGACGACTTCTTCCCTAGAGAAATGCAGCTCCTCATAGAGCTATTCATCTTTTCCTTTGGAACCAAAAGTCAAAACCCTAAAAAGATGAGAACCATATGGAATAAGTGGCCATTTGTAATCATCTATTTAGTTCTACCTGGTTATTCACTTTGTTTAATTAAATTATGCCAGGCCGTTAAATCATTGCTTTTATGATGATCTAGTGTGACTAAACTTTTTAAGACAGTGCCAGCTTTCTGAGCATGAAAGGTGCCTTCTAATATCCAATCACAGATGTTAAGCTTTGATATCTAATGTTGCATGGCAATGCAGAGTTCAGAAAATGCATAGATAAGAAAATGTAATCACCCCTAGCAAAAATTCATAGGCACCAAATTTAAAGAATAGCTTGGAATCATTATTTTGGGGCAACTTCCAGAATCCCACTGCCAGGTTTATCAATTGCTATGCTGGCTGAGGGATTCTTGAGTAGAAATCGGAAAAAAAATAAGTTTTTCAAGTTCTATACTCAAAGCACAACAGCAGTCTCATCTAGGTTTATATGAACAACAGCTTAACTTCCTACAGCACTTACTGCAAGACACAGCTTTACTATGGGTCTGCTCACAAGTGTGCTGTAGTAAAAATTGCTCACTGAAATATTTCAAATACCACAAGTTTACATGCTTCCCATTTCATTAGTAGTACAAAAGCACCCATAAATGCATTTGCCAGACTATCCATAAATTTTGTGGTAATAAGATACGTGGATTTGCAGACTAAATCTAGGTCCCTTTCACTTTCTTATGAAAAGACCTATAATGCTGCAATACATAAAATATGGACAGAATCAAAAGTTTCCTCTGTAAAAGGCAACTCAGTGTACGACAGAGATTATTCAAAGATTCTGTTCCACTAAAATAGTTCTAAAGTATTTTCTTTTCAGGGTACCCAAGGGCTTTGGACGGTGCAGACACAAAGAAATAAGATGACTATATAAAATTAAGGAGCTAGAAAAATGCTATTAAAAACAGGGAGTTCCTACATCCAGCCTTCTCATTATAGGCCAAATCAATGGCCTTTGCACAGAATAACTTACCAACTGGTTCATGAACTGCAGCCTCTCCAGGACAGACGTAGGTTGACCAAAGTAACTGGCAACTCCAAGCCAGATTATAGTAGTGTGTTGTACGCAGCCCTGATACTGAATATGCATTCAGAGACATAGCCATGTTAGTCTGAATCAGTATGCAATCATGTGGTATCTCTGAAATTAAGTGACAGAAAAAAGTCTGCAGCACAAACTTTTGTAGACTGGGTCTACTGATGATGCAGACCTAGTCCATGAAAGCTTATGCTACAAACTTCTTTCTCTCAGTTGGTCTTAAAGGTGCTACAAGATCCTTTTGTGAATACTGCACACGTAATATAGATAATTTAGATAATATAATAATATAGATAATACGTACTGTGGACCAATCTCTCTGGTATGTGAAATAATTCCATTCACTCATAAAATAATCTCATTCGCTCATTTGAACACAATTCAAAGTGCTCAGCATCTTGAAGCATTGGTGAGCAAAGTGTAATTCTCCAGATGTTGTTGGACTGCAACTCCCAGTATTCCTCATCACTGGCTATACTGAGACTTGCAGTTCAGCATCTGAACAGCCACAATTTCCTCATCCCTGCTTTAAAATGATTTAAAGCTTAAAAGCCAGGTTAATTAGCACTCTAGAAAGAAAGATCTATTCGGAAATTTCAGGCAACTCTGGAAGTAATATGATAGATTTTTATGTTGACTGTAAACAAATGCAAAGAAGGACACAGAACAAATGTTGCAGCAACGTGTCATAAAAGGTTACTCCAATACAGGCAGAGACAACGGTACAAGTGTTTAGGCTGAAACTATAATTTATATCAGGATTTAAGAAGCAATCATTGTAATAACCCATTTCAGTTGCCCAGATAAGTGTATTCAGATAGTTAATTCAGGAAATAATACATCTCTGCTTGAGTGGCAATAAAAAGGACCCATGAATAACCACTGGGTAGAGTTTGCCAAGTCTACTGCTTCCCTACAGCCTCCTTAATATCTGACATACTATTCAACAATGCAAGCTAGTGGGTGAGTTCAGGACAGATTACCTGTGCATGCTGAACTCTGAAATTCATAGTCAATGCTACACCCCCCAATCCATTCTTCAGTCAAGGAACATGGGATGTGGACAGACTACCACAGCAGCGCTCTTGTGCCAGCACAATACTGGCAGTCATCTTTCAACACTTTATTGTTGGATTGTTATTAAATTATAGAGACTGTTACCCTGTGTACTGGGGGTCCCGGGAGGGACACCAAAACGTGCTCAACTAAAGGTGGGGAAAATTAGCTCAGAGCACTGCTTAGCGTTACAAGAGGCAGGGTAACATAGCGAGATCTTGAACCCTATGTCTACGGGGTCGGGTAGAGTCAAGGAGCACACAGAAGTTGAAACAATAAATGATGTTTTATTAAATACAGGCAAACAGTGTATGCGACACACTCATACAAGATAACTAAAGAAAATAAAGGTTGGAGTGGTATAGAGGGATTTTTAGAGGGATTGCTGGTTTGGGTGATACTTCACCTGTCCTGAAGCCTGGAAGAACTGAGAGTGAAGTTGGGGTGCAATGTAGCTCAGCACGTGGAGCTGAGGGGAGGCTCGCCAAGCAAAGCGGCAGCAAGGCGGGATGAAACTCGGGAGCGATCCGAGGAAGGTCTCGGAATCAAGGGTTTTTATAAGGAGAATGTGACTGCAGGCTATGCTGTACTTGCGGGAAAACAGTAGATTTGGAGTTGGAGACAAAGCCTCCGAAAGGTCAGAATCTGAATGATTGAGTTATCGTAGCGGTTAGCCAGTATGCAAACGCAGAGTACTTGGGTATTGTATAGTTAGCCCATCAAGCTGCCATCGCGGGGCAGAGGCTCTTTTGTAAGTTGCGTGCATACCTAATTAGAGTACTTGCCTGAAGGTTTCCTAAAGCAGCGAGTCAGCTATTTTCTGGCCTGCCTGTATTGTCCAGGAATATTACGGCAATTAACGGCCGAGCTTGTTTACGTGCTTGTCCGGTGGCCTCGCAAGCACGTGGAAGGGGAATAGAGAAGTGAAGCCGAATTGTGATATCACAAGGATATCTTTTAATATCCCCAAAGCTTGGACTACCCAGGGCAGTAACAAGACTGAACACTATAAAACTGAAATACAAGGTAACACACCTAATATTTGAAGTAAAGCATTGTAAGTATGTCCAGATGTCTTCCATTTCATTTATTATTCCTGCAAATAATGGATTTTTTACTTTAATACCAATCAAATAGGCTGGGCATTTCCTTGTCATCTAAAAGAAACACAGATCTTCTCTGCAAGTATTATCCCTGTTTCTAAAGCCCTATCACAGGGCCTTCTTGGAAAAATTTATTCAGAGGGGGCTTGCCTCTTCCTTCCTCTGAAGTTGGGAGAATGTGACTTGCCCAAGATTGCTGAGTGGGGATTTGAACCCTGGTCTCCAGAGTCACAATCCAATACTCAAATCACTATACCACACTGCCTTAGGGTTGCCTTATGTCATGTAATCACTTGAAGGCACACAACAAATGGGATTGTAGCTGAAATACCACAGGGATCCAGCTATGAATCCCCAAAGCAGACCCATTAAATTAGTAGGAAGTTGGTAAGTCAACAATTATATTAAATACCAGCTGTTCAGCTGGTTCATCCTAACTGAGATCAACAAGCAGGTTTAGCCTCCAGCTTCATACAAGGGACTTAATTCATTTAGGGGACTTTTTTTCCCTTTGAATTATACTTCATGATATATTACAACCCACTTTTAAAATCCTAATTCAGGAATAGCATATTATGTGACATGGAAGCTGCTATTACAAAAGCATATCTAAATCACCCATGGGCTCACAACTAGTTTCATGATTCTTTGGATCTAGTCTTAACAACTTTAAAGAAGTAGCATTGCAATGTATGAACTCATGAGATTCTTAAAAAATCATATACCTATAAAATTCTGTAAGGTAAAAAGAATGCAGACTAAAGGTTTTGGATTTGGTAACATGAAAACAATATGTAATTGTAAACAAGCCCAAGTCCCCATTTTGTGGAGGCTTCTCTTTAAACTTGTTAGACCAGGATGGGAGCAAGGTGGATTAATCAACTTCTAGGCAGTTAGAGGAAGGATCTTGAAGCAGCAGACCCGAGTGGGAATTCTTCCCCACTGGCCTGGTTCCTGGTTCTAAATAAAGGACCAAATCAAACTCTGATTTTCATAATTGCTATCTTGCTATGAAAGAATACCGTATTTGTCACCATATATCCGCACCAGTGTATAAGACGCACCCTATTTATACACCGACAAACACTATTTGCCGATGTATAAGACGCACTGCTGTATAAGACACACCCCATTTTCAAATAGTATTTTTCAGGGGAAAAAGTGAGTCTTATACACCAGCAAATACCGTACTTGCCAAAAAAAAACAAAAAAAACCAGAACTGTAAACAAGACAAATGCAATGAAGGGAATTATTTATGGTCTACAGATTGAAAGCTTTCTTGTATTTCTGCAACAACTTTTTATTTCAGATGTTAGGCTCTGCCAACAACAAGGCTAAGTAGGAAATAATTCCTTGCTGTCCAGGGACAATCTCCTCAAGCGGCTGGCACACTAACGTTATATCCAGTTTATAGGACTTGCTCATAATATTGAGTCTATACCATGGTGGACCAGAGATTTCTGCCAGTCTCATTCATATTACTCTAGCACGTGAACTGGGAAGGCACTGATCAGTACCACAACAATCCAATAGTTGGATTCCCACCCCAGAAGCAGGTATGGGTTCCCTGTACCTACTCAACTCTCAGTGCCAATCATTTGTCATATGAGATAAAACCTACTGTAACAAACATATAGAACAAGCCCTTCTCCAGCCACACAGTGAATGCCAGGAAAGAAGTTATTTATCCATTACCACTTAGCTTCATTATTTGCTAGGCAATTATCTTTAGCCTTCCTAGTGCTTTATTATATGTCCAACTCTGAAGGATGGAATGTTCCTACAATGATTTTTTTTCTTACTGAAATTTATGTAACAGTGTCATGCCCTTAACAGCTGAAGCCAAGCTGAGTAAACTGTAGTAAACAATTTGACTGCCACTCATTTTACATATATACTTAGGGATTATAGTAAGCTTTTATATTTTATAGTATACATTAATGCAATGTAATACATTTTTGTGCAAATTTATTGAAATACAGTATTTTATAACTATTTCATTTTAAAAGTCCTACTCTAACTGAAGGGCCATTCATTTCCTTGTGCTAACCATCACAAGCAATCTACAGACAGAAGCAGCAATTGCAAACTATTCTAACATTGTTTTTACGATCTCCTTCTATTCTTCCAAATATCCACTAAGGTTGTGCTCCTAAAAGCCAGTTAAATTGGAGCACTTTGCTCCAAGGCTCTTAACCTCCCTTACTTTGCTATAGTGGTAAAAATCCAAACATAGTAGCTGTTTTATCAGGTTATATAGACAGCACTGCTGAAGTTCTCCAATATTATTTGTACAATGCAATAGTCTACGTGCATCATTGGTTACATCTTATTGAAAAAACATCATTTTCCATCAAGCCACAAGAAACACACATACTTCTTCCATGTCCACATTTAAAATACTACCTGCCACATAACAGACTCACAGAATGAGTTTAGTGAGATGATCAGTTATTAGACAGAGCTTAGAGAACTCATTTTTTTAAAAAAAATCCATAATCTTTTATTGATACGTATGAATCGAATTAAAGTAGAGCATGGGAAAGATTCTATGGACTACAACTCCCAAAATTCCCACTGCCCATGCTGGGAGAGAATTCTAGGACTTGTTTAAAAAAGGGAACATTTCCAAGATTTAGCATTAGACTACACAGTTTGGATGCAAACACCAAAGGTAAAGTCAGCACCTCCAGGCCTTTTGGAACCTGCCACTCTATATCTATTGTGTGTGTGTGTGTGTGTGTGTGTTTATTAAAATTTTACACAAAAAAATACCCCCCCGCTTCCAAGCATCTTTTTTCCAGTTCAGTTTGTGTTTACATCCCATTTATACATTCTTTCTATTTAAGAGTTAATTTAAGAGTTAATCACACTATCACACTATTACTTTTAACATTGTTACATTCAAGTTATACTTATTCTATATCATCCTTAATCTTCATTACCAACATTTCCAACACTCTTCCTTTGTTTCTTCTTTTCCTCATTCTTTTGTCCAATTCAAAACTTCTTTCCACTCTCTTTCAAAGTTCTGGATCAGTTTATTTTTAAATGAAAAAGTTAATTTTTCTATCTCTACCATATCTAGAACTTTTAATTTCCATTCTTTTATATCAATATAATTTCCTTCTTTCCAATATTGTGCATATGTCATTCTTGCAGCAGTTATTACATATAACAATGTTTTCTGATAAGATCTTATTTTTCTTTGTTGCCCTAACATGTTCAACAAATAAAATTCTGGTTTCATTTCAAAATTTAAGCTATACATTCTTTGAATTTCATCATGTATTCTTTCCAAAATTTCCTTGCTACAAGTCCACCACATGTGAAAAAAGGACCCTTCTTTTTCATCACATTTCCAACATTTTCTATTCCCATTTTTTGTTATTCTTTTCAACCTTACAGGTGTCACGTACCATCTGTAAAACATTTTATAAAAATTTTCCCTTAAATTTAAACTTGGTGTAAATTTTATATCTGTTTTCCATGCCCTCACCCATATATCCAACTCGATTGGGTGTCCAATATTTTGAGCCCATCTAACCATATTATCTTTTATTATCTCTGGTTCCATTTCCCTTTGCAACAATATTTTGTAAAATCTAGAGATTCCCTTTTTCTGGTCCCCTTTTATCAACACATCTAATTCATTATCATTTTTTTCAAACCCATACAATTTTTGATCCATCTTGAATCTCTCTCTTGTTACCATGGGAACCAATTAAATTCATGTCCTGTTTTAACTCCTCTTCTGTGTACATGCTAGGTTTGTCTCCATCCCATTTTAACAACTCTCGATACGTTAAAAGATTTCCTTGTTTTGTTGGAGCAATTTTAAAAGCTTCTTGCAGTGAGGTCCACGTCGGAAGTCTTCTGTAAAATCTACGCTTTATTTGTGTCCACACTTTCAATATAGTCTTTCGTATACAATGATTATTAAAGTCATTATTTACAATTGCTTTGTCATAACATAAGTATCCGTGCCAACCAAATCTATTATTTATTCCTTCCACTTCTTTTGTTATTGTATTCTCCAACTGTATCCAGCCTTTTATTATTTCCAAGCAACATGCTTCATAATAGATTTTCCGCGATGGCACATCAAAGCCTCCTCTTTCCTTTGCATCTTGCAGTGTTTTAAATCTTATTCTTGGTTTCCTTCCCTGCCAGATAAAGTTCCACAATTCTTTCTCCCAGTCCTTAAAAATCTTTTCTCTCCCTATTATTGGTAAGTTTTGAAAGAGAAACATTAACTTAGGTAATAAAGACATTTTAAAAGCATTTATCCTTCCTAGGAGAGACAAGTTCATACGCATCCATTTTTCCATTTTACTTTGAATCTCCTTCCATGTCTTCATATAATTATTAACAAATAACTCTTGATTTTTATTTCTAATTACTATTCCCAGATATTTTATTCTTTTTGTAATTTGATATCCAGATCTCTTCTCCAAATCCGCTTGTTCTTTTTTTGTTATATTTAAAGTCATCATCTTCGGCTTTTCTCTGTATATCTTACATCCTGCCAAATTTTTGCAAACTTTGATTCAAAGTCTCAACTTCTTTTTTTAAGTCTTGTTTTATTTCTGCTCTGGTTGTTTTTATCTCTGTTCACTCTATATCTATTAAATTACCCTGTGCATGTGGCAAGGCACAACAAGGCACATGCTTCAGGTTTTGAAAGAACCTGGGTGCACTTCCAATTATGAGGTGTGTCAAAAACAACACAAATGCTGTGGATGGAGTATTGCGAATCCTTTCAAAAGAGACAGAGTGTATCCATGTTGAGTTGTACAACTCAAACACTCTGATACCACTGTAACTATCACTGGGTCCATCCTAGGAAATCCAGTTTGTGGAGGGACTTAGAATGCTCTGTTAGAAAGCTTTAATGCTGTAGTTCAAAAAAGGGCATCAGAGAAGTCTAAGTGCTTCCTCCTCAGATTCAGGAATCCATGTGATAGAATCATAGCAGATAAACTGAGATCAAACTACTATAATTGTACAGTCTGGATAGACCCATTGTTGTGCTTAACCTATTGCATCAAGAACAAGGAAGAGATATGCAGTCCTTTGAAAATTAACAAATGTTTACTATAGTATAAAGCTTTGGTACACTACCACCTACTTCATCGGATGCATGAAATGTTATCTCAGTTGACAGATTATTAACTATGTGCTTGGTTGGATGGGGGACTGGAACCAGCAGGGTCAGAGAAACTCAAAATGTAAGTAGTATAAATAGTGATGATCACTTTAAGAACAGGCATTAACAAACAGTAGGTAGATGGGAATGCAGTTATCCTTACATGAATAAGGTGATGTGGAGTTGGGTCAAAAGACTTTTGTCCTTATTCCAGCTGTTAAGAGATGAGAGTTAAATGTCTTGAAGCATTCTTGTTTTGCACTGTAATACATCTTTGGATTTCTTTTGAAGGATGGCCACCCTGAAGTAACTTCCACCGTTTTTCAATGACTGCAATGTCTGGTATCCAATTTGGGTTCATTTCTTTTTTTGTGTTTAATTGCTTGTCCTACGCAGAATGCAGCAAGGCACTGCTAGGCCATTTCCACACTAGACTGTTACAGTGCTATTATTCCACTTTCAACATCCTATGGATTCCTAGTATTTGTAGTTTAGGGAGGAGCCTCAAAGGCCCCTCCCTAAACTGCAAACCCCAGGATTCCACAGGATGTTGAAAGTGGAATAATAGCACTATAACAGTCTAGTGTGGAAATGGACCTACTGAGGTGCCACAAGATTCTGTGCACACTGAGGAGACTCAAACTCAAAACAGACATATTCAAATATTTTAAGAAAAGAATAATAAACTCAAGTCCCAACAGGTAACTTGAAACAGAGATAATAAAGAAAGTGCAAACATCACCTATGAAAATGCCTCTCAGGAATTACCCACTATTTTAGTGAAATGAAATCCAAAGTCCACAAAAGAAAGATACCTTATTGCCCCACCAATATGCACAAAACACATAGCTCCAGGGTCCACTGAGGTACATATCCTACCATAGATGAAGGTAGATGAAGATTCCAGTAGCCCTTCAGAAACTGCTTAACCACTCAATGGGTTCTGGAAACAGGAAGACTGGCCAATAATTTGGAAACTTAAAGAAATTCCTGCCAGTTAACATCTTACGGAAGAGAGAAAGAGGCCTTTGTTGGACAGTAATAAAAAAAAACTGCAGCACATGGTGGCCTTGTGCTTGTTCCTGAGAGATCTCTCTTCGTGACCAAAAACAAAACTAAAACAAAAATAAAAACAACAACAACGGAATTTGTTCCATTTATATACATGGGATGTCTGGGTAGCAAGCCTACACACAGCAGTGATGATGAGTCAAACCAGTACAGAAGACAGTATAGAGAAATGCCCTTCAAGTTATCATCCTGAGGGTGTCCAGGTCAATGTCTCACTTGCCTGTTGTGCAGCATCAAGAGATCCAGTCTCTCTGGCAGCCAGGAAGAGCCCTGAATGAGATGGAGAAGACGAGGCAAACCAAGAGTGTCTCGGCCACCACGGAGTGATTGGGATATACTTCACCTTGTCTCTCTGAATTTGGGCAATCACCCTGGTGATGAGGGGAAAGCGAGGAAAAACATACAAGAGGGGGCCTCCCAATGAAACAGGAAGGTATTGCCAAGTGAACCCTTCCCCCAGTGTGCCCTAGAGCAATAGGTTTGGCACCGTCTGTTCTGTGTCAAGGTGAAAAGATCCACTTCTGGAGTGCCCCATCTTGTGAAGATAGTATGAGGGGTGTTGGGATGAGGTCTCCATTTATGGCAAGAGCCTGGTATCTTGCTGAGAGCATTAACTAAAACATTCTCCTTTTCTGGGAGATGGTTCACAGACATGGAGATGCTTCTGTCAATGCACCAGTCCCACAGATGAAGTGTGAGAAGGAGCAGTGTGCTCAGCTTCATTCCTCCCTGTCTGTTCAAGTAGAACAGAACTATGGTGTTTCCAGAGACTCCCTGAACAACCCTGCCATGCAGGAGAACTTTGAAGACCCTGAAGGTCTTTTCCACAGCCAACATTTTGAGAGCACTGATGCGGACACTGCTTTCTGTCCTCCATGTGAACTCCCCATCCTTCCATGGAAGCATCAATGATATTATGGGCTGATGAGGAAAGAAGGGTATGATAGCTTCAGTGTTCCTGGGATCAAGACATCACACCAGGAATTGATGGGTCCTCAGTATCATTAGTCACAGATGGAGAGAGTCAAGGAGCAGATCAAAACAGGACAGGAACTAGGTCTGCAGTTGATGTATCTGAAGCTTCAGGTGAAGTGTCACCAATGTCACAGAGGCCATGAACCTGAGCAGCACTTGAATGTCTTTGGCACACACTCTGCAAGTGCAGTGGCACCAATAAGCAGCTTTTGTGATTCCTGAATCTTTCACTCGGCCAGTAAGCAGAGGAGATGTGGGAACCCAGAATGGCACCAATGAACCTGACTGTTTCGGAATTGCTCCAGATGAGATTTCTATTATTGTTGTTATTATTTTAAAATTTCTATACATATACATATATTTAAAAATTACTAAATTAACATATCTTTCCATCCCATTCTTCTACCCTCTCCCTCTGTGTCTTCCATTTGTACATTTTTAATGATGGACTTACATTTGTAATTTAATAAAACATCTTTGTCTCATTATAATGTTACATCTACTGAACCTTCTACCATTTCTTTTCAAATTTCATAATTTTACCTGTTTGAAGCAACAAATAAAATAAAATAAAATCTCAATTTCCTCAATTTTTATTTATTATTTTGCCACACCACTGATTATTATGCTTTATTATTGACCCCACTCTTCTTCAAATTCCTGCAGTGTTCTTTCTTTTATTTGTATAATTAGCTTCCCCATTTCTACTGCATCTAATATCCTTAACAACCAATCTTCCAGTTGTGGTGTTTCTTGCCCTTTCCATGTTTGTGCATATACTATCCTTGCTGTAGATATCATGTATAGTAATAATTTATTACTTACTTTCAATTCTAGTTGCTTGTCAGTCAACAAAGACATTCAAGTTTCATCTCAAATGAGATGTTTAGTATTTTGCTAATTATATTACGACTTTGTTTCCAAAAATTCTTAGCCTCTTTACATAACCACCACACATGACAAAAGCTTCCTTTCTTTTCTCCACATTTCCAATAGTTCTCTTGATCCTTTTTTGTAAATCTTGCATATTTGCCATGGTGTTATGTACCAGCAGTACAGCATTTTATAACAGTTTTCTTTTAGTTCTATATTTAGAGCAAACTTCAAATCTTTGCCCCATGACTTTTGCCACTTTTCTAACACAACTGTATCACCAATATTCTTTATCCACTTTACTGTACATTCTTTCATTTGTTCCTGTTCCAATTCTCTTTTTAATAATAGTTTGTTTAAATTAGCTATTATTCTGGGATGTTTGAATAATAACACGTCATCAAATCATGACAGTCTTTCTCAGTTGTAATTTAAGATCCATCTTGAACTTTTCTTATAGCTGTCTATATGGAAACCATTGTAAGTCTATTCCTTGTTCCTTCAATTCTTCTCTTATTTTCAATCTGGGTGGTTTTCCATCCCATATTAGGAAATCTTTATATCTCAGCCAGTCACCTGCTTTTGATCTTCCCCCTATAAAAACATCCTCTTGAGGAGCTATCCACTTTGGGATTTTATTATAGAATTTGCATTTATATATTGTCCAAAATTTAGCCAGATTTCCTAATGTAGTGATTTTGAAAATCTCTATTTTTCTGTTGTTGTACCATAATTATGCATGCCAACCAAAACAAAACAATGCATGCCTCTTGTTGTAGCAGCCTTTTATCTTTCATATTGATCTCTTAACCAATCTGGACCGCTGGCATGATAATATAATTTTAGGTCCAGCAAACCCATTCCGCCTCTGTCTTTCAAGTCTTATAACATTTTCCATTGTACCCTTGGTTTTTTTTCAGCCCAGAAAGGTTAGAGATGTCTTTATTCCACTCTTTAAATTGGATAGTAATCATAATTATGGGTAAATTCTGGAAGAAGAATAACATTTTTGGAAGCACTGTCAATTTAACTGTTGCAAATTTGCCCATTAACAACAGTTTCATCTCATTCCATCCAGATGACACTTCTTATAGTTCATGATCAAACCCAAAGAGTTGAGGAGATAGAGTATGAGGTTGATGTTGGCAAGAAAGTGAGGTCAGGAGTGGAAACAAGGAAACGTCTGTTAAACTGACTCTTGCTCTCCCAGGATCACAGGAGAAGAACGCATTGCTGGTATGACCCAAGAAGTAGATGATGAGTCTGAATCAGAATTGTCTGATGTCAATGAGTCACAGAGGGAACACCTACTAATACAAGACAGAGAAGGAGAATTACAAGAAGGAAACCTCAGAATCAGGGTTTGAACCTGTTTAGGAAGCACCAGCAGTGGTGTCTGCTAAGCAGCGGGTTCAGACAGTTGAGCCAAATGCAAAGGCTGAGAAGGGAACTCAGCATGTGCCAAAGGAGACTTTGCACCGGAGTGTTCTCAGTGGAGAGATCATGGCCTGATCAGTACTGAAGGTGAAGATGCTAAAGCAGGGTATGAAAGTTGATATTGACTACAATGGTGGTATCACGGTCTACACTGGTAATGAAGTAGGTCATGCAGATTACATTGGTGGTGAAGTCCCATCATTGGTAAAGTGGTCTGGAATCACAGGAATGGTGCCAGTCCCGCTCACACTCCTTGCAGTTGACTTTGGAAGATGGGAGCGGCCATACCAATAGTACGGAGAACGTGCACAGGGTGACTGGTACTGTTCATAACCCTTATGGCCGTATCTCCCCAAATCATGCCCATCCCGGTGACAGTATTGACAGTACAAAAGTGATCTAGACCAATGACTCCCAGACCAAGACCAAAACAGAGATGTCTCAGAAGACAGAGACTGAGCACCGATGCTGAACTGACCAATCAGGCAGAAGAGAAAAATTCTTCTTCAATGGAACCAACAGCAAGGGAGAACCAACAACAGGAACCAAGCAAGTCAGCCCAGAAGACCTCTGTGAAGTCTCAAAAGGCAATTCAACTGTCTCTCCTTCAGAGGCAGTGCCAACCTGCACCACTTGAGCAGATTCCTCTGCAGAAGGTTCTGCACATTCTTCCCAAACAGGAAATGAGTGGCAAGCGACTCTAAAAAAGGAGGCTAAGAAGAGCAGTCAGATGAATGTGGTAGTGAAGAGAGAGACCTAAGTCATGAAACATGCTTCACCTTGTTTTCCTCTTATGTCATCTCTTCTCTGACCAACGTCTAGAGGTGGAAGCGTCCAATTTGACAGAACGTCCTCGTGTCAAAGGGACACAAGACCAAGCCTCCATACTGACAGAATGGATCAGTATCAACTAATTCTAACTGCTGAGTCAGATGCAGGACTTATGGATCTATCTATTGCACTGGAGTCCTGCAAAGACTACCTGACAACAACATAGACTGAGGAAGCAGAGGCAGTCAGAGTAGAAGACGACTGTGGTACAGATCCACATCCCAAATCCAAAGTCTTATAAGTTGCTGAGAAGGCATGCTTGTATAAGGGTGCCTTGAGCCAAGATGAGCAGTTCTTACATGCCTGAGGGGTAAATGCCTTACAATGGGCAACGACTCCCACATTGTGTCCTTCTCCTAGGCACAATAAACGGTGTGAATGTCTGTCCCCTCTGGGGATTTTTGCCTCACAGGAGGCACACTTTTTAAACAAGCCCAAGGAGGCCATCATTGACTACTGAGGGAAACCACTAATGAAGAGCCAAGACACCAAGAATGTAGCCAAGGAAACAGTCCAAGTCAAGCCAAGAATAGAATCCAAAAGCCAGCAAGTCAAATCAAGATCAAAAGACAGTAAAGTCAAAATCCAGTTTAAAAGTCAAAAAATCAATCAGAAAGAAGTATGAAAGAAGTGATACATCTCACCTCTGATGCTGATACTGAAGTACACGAAAAGGGACTAAGAGTCTGAGTGTGAATCAGGCTGGTCACGTGGACCAGGAAGGAGGGCCCAAACCTTTTACTGAACCTTGTTTCAGTACAAGAGAAATAGGAGCATCCAAACTGCTCAACTATGGCAGTATGACACCATTTTAAACGCAATGGCTCTGTCCTACCAAACCCTGGCATTTAGAATTCTCAGCTTCAGAACCCTAGGGCTATAATTCAGGAAAGCGGATTGGTTCTCTTCAGCAGAAAATTCTAGGCACCTCACCAAAGTATAGCTCTCAGGATTTTAACAGCTACGGCAATTAAAATGGTATCAGGTTGCTATAACTAAGTGGTATGAATACGCCCAGAGAAAACATTCATTACATAATAAACTTTGATAACTCAGAAATGGCTGTATTTCTTTGCTGCAAGGTTGTTGGATCCTGAAAGATCAATCCTAGAAGAACCTCAGCACCTACACCTGAGATTTACTAAAGTACTCGTTAAGGCTTGCCCAGCACTGCACAGTGTTTCATTAGAACATCAAGAATTCATCTCCTCTATCTTTCATCACCAAAGCACAAAGAGAATATCAAAGCATTTTAATAGCCACATCATTTTGAGATATCATCAGTCTCAGCTATTTGCTATAATAGAAAATCCTTATAACTGATTTTGCTAATGAAAAATAGTTTATTCAATGCCATAAAGGAACAGGAGTGTCCTAAAGAACAAACAGGCAAATAAATGAAAACAGATTAAGCAAACAAGGACAAACTATTCATCTTATGAACCAGCAAGATGTGTCAAGGGTGGTCCAGAGTGCAAAGGAATAGTAATGATCCACTTCACTACACGGAGCTGACTAGATTAGTCCAGTACTCCAGTGCCAACCATTAATAATTAAGGAATCAATCCACCAGCTACTGCTGCTGCTCAACCCTCATTCATTCCAAACAGGGTAGGGGGTTTGTAAGCTTCACTGGAATGAACAGAAGTTGAAGCAGCAGTTTGTAGGAGATTTAATCCTGTACACAGTAAGAGACCTACGAATCCACTGAAATGCAAAGAGTTGTACAAGCATAAGTGGATGCAGAGTTCTGAACTCTGTTATTAGAATAAATGGTCATTCACAGCAGGTGTTGCTTCCATTGATAGTTGCCAATTACCATGAACCACTCTGTTAACAAAGAGGAACCCCAATATTTCATTTAAATAATCTTCCTTGCTTAATTTTACACGTATGGCAGAAATCATGGTTGGTTGGTTTGTTGTTACCTTTCAAATCAAACATATTGTGTTTCAAGGTACAAACTCAATGGTTTAATATGACCTGAGCTTATTCCTAGCTATACACATTTAGGCTGAAAATCCTTAAGAGTTTGGAAAAGCTACATATTTTTGAATATACCTCCTGCAATATCCCAGCCAGGATGCCCACCCATGCTAGCTGGGGAATTTTGGAAGCTACAGTCCACAAAAGTAACTTTTCCAAGCTCTGGGCAGCCTTGCTCCTCAATCCTAGACCAATTAAGTCCTACTGTTCCTTTTGTTCCCAGAGGGAGTACAGACTGGAACTTTAACCATTTTCATTCTTACAAACACATGAACATTTTATATTAAAAAAAATGAAGGAAGGTTACTACCATGGCCACATCTTGTAATGATTTGAATCTATATGGCTAGTTCCCAGTTTAATGAACTATCTAGAAGCTCGTCCCCTTTCTCATTTCAGTTATTGGTTTTCATTTCTGTTCTAAACTATTTTATACATTTTTCATTTGCACAATATTCCAACACCTCCCATGCTTTTGGTGCTGGCACAATATATTCTCCTTAATTGTTGACATAATTAATTTCATGGAAGACAACACTGAACTTCCCCCACAATTTATCATCCATAAAGGAGGATTAGCCTACTCATATAGTGCAAGTAAGAAATGTGGAATGTACATGATTCAGAAGCTACTGTATGTTCTAGCCACTGACCTTTGTGAAATCTTTTAAGATATGAAATCCTGAAGCAGAAATATATTTCTAAAAGAAATGAAAGTGCCTGGTCTTCTAATTTTCCATGACTCTGAAAACAATACATAAAGATTTTACAGAAGAATTATGGCCTTCGGTTCCAGGGCCTAGGCCTGCAGATTCAGTGACTATGTGAATCTGGCCACTATTCAGGTGAAAGCTTTGTCTAAGATCCTGTAATCTTCAATTCTTTCTCAAGTTAGCAAAGGAGAGAGACCCTAAAACCAATAATACCAGCTGAGTGATAATTACACACTCTCAGCAAATCAAGGTGGGTAACGTTATGTAAACCACCTCCATTAAAACATTTTTTACTTGCTCTTGCATAGGTGGACTTCTCGCTACAAACACAAAGCTGCCTGAAGGCAGATGAAGAAGGAAAAGAGCTCGGGCAAAGAAACAGTTACATCCAAACAGGGGATTCTGTGCTAGTTTAATTGCCTGCAGGACCCCAGGGAGCAAGTAGATGCTGTAGTAAACATTATTCAAGGACCTTGTAGACTTTTATATTATCACAATACACCCCCAACACATCTGACAGGAAAACAGAAGTAGTAGTTTCAACTTTCTCCCATGGAAATACTTGTACAACTTGGAGAGTACACAGGCAATACACAAAGTTTGGGACAACAGTGCTCTTATGCAGAAGAGAAAACTGAACATTCCTGAAGCTTTCAATCTAGTTAATCTATTGTATGGCAAGGTCACAGTATGCTTCTTTAACCTTCAATGTTAAAGTTAGAGTAAACTGCAATTCCACATTTTATTTTCCTTTGCCCCTTCAGAAGCACAGTCCCATGTAATAAAGCCACTAGAAGTTGGTGTTCCTTATTTCTTCTCTATGGTGAGGGTAACTATCCATTAAAGTAGACTGCTATAGTCAGAGGCATTTAGAAACAAAACCACTATCCATTAAAGCAGATTGCTATGGTCCAAAGAATTTAGAAACAAACCCACTAGTGTACATCTCACTGGAAACTTAGAAGAGGGGAAAAAAACAGTTTTATTCAATGCTTTCGTTAATATCAGGTCTGTAATCAGGATTTTGTTTTAATTCCCATACTTACCAAGAACCTACAGAATTCTCAGCACAAACCCTACATCTGTGACAACAATTATGACCATCTATTTATTACATGTGAAAGATCTGAGATCTCTAACTCAACAGTCCATAAAAATGTGACAAACACAGGTACTAACACAGGCAACATTTTAGCAACTTCTCTCTTCAGTTTATCTTACATAGTGGAATTATCTGAACAATTGTTTGCTAAAGAATGAAAAAAGAAAGAGAGATAATGCAACAGTAAGATACCAATGAAGAAAATGTAATGGATCAATTATGAAGTTAGTCTCTCTTTTTCATTCAGTTCATCACTCAAAGCAATCTTCCCCCTGTGGAGAAATCTAGAGTGTCAACCTCAGAGCCCTTCCAACTCCTGGAGTTGTTCTGTCACATAAAAATAAAATCACCCAACAGGCAAATAAAAAAAAAAAATCAATGAGAATAAATTCTGTTCTTTTCCACCTTTTCATTTCTAAGCACTCTAATTAATCTACCAAGAGTGTGTGGAATTGACATGAACTGTACACTCTTTCACTTCCACTGGAGCAGAAGGTGCTTTGTATCTCATTGTACAACATCTTTCTGTTGCTCTTTTAAGAATAGAAATGTTGAAAAGGAAGGTTGCATGCCTACCACTCAGCCTGAACTACAAGAAATAATGTAAAGCAAAAATGCGAAAACTATTCTGTTAGAGAGGGAATATGGCAAGGATGAATTCACAGGACAACCTGAGTGTGAACTCCTCTATCTATCTGTCTGTCTGTCTGTCTGTCTACCCGTCTGTATATCTGTCCGTCCGTCCGTCCATCCATCCGAAAACAACTTTCCAGGAAAAAAACATAGTGAACAAATTCCTTTTAACCTGCAGCAAACATTAAGCTTGCCTACACTGTAGCAAATGATGGTTCAAATGAACAGAATCTACACATGGCAGATTCTTCCTGGAGCTAAGAGCACTGACAGCATTCTGGCAATCTGAAACACTGCCTCACAACCCAGTTCTAACTCAAAGAGGTACTAGTTGTAGGAGGTTATGAATAGACAGCAGCTTCTTGTGCCAACTGAACTGCTTTTACACTAGTGTAAACTTGTCCTGTTGGCTGAGCTGTTGATAAAATGGCTCTGCTGGTTGAAATCAGGAGCAAAAAAGGGGTGGAACAAAGGAGCCAAGTCATGCTAGATCCAAATGTGACACAGCCACTATTCAGCACATAGTTAGGCCAGAGTGGCCCTAAGTAAATCCCAACACACTATGGCTGAGAGAGGTTTGGATTCAATATAGGTTCAGCTGACCTAGGGTCAGTTCAGCTGGACCTCAGCCAACTTGGTGAGTTAGAGTTAAGGTCAGCCCGGGATTCTGGTAGTGCTAACAACTCAGTTCTAAACTATTTATTATTTATTTATTAAATTTGTAGCCTGCCTTTCTCCTGGAATGGGACCTAAGGTGGCTCTAACTTTAACTCTAACTCATGTGCCTTCCTATAAACATGCACGAACACTATATTATTTTAAGCCCTTACCATTTTTCCCTGCAAAGGGAGGGAAGGATGACCCATCACATTTTGTTTAGTACGCAATTCATTTTTAAACTGATTGAATACCAGCCCTTAAAGGAGAAATCAAAGCTTAAATTCCTTCCCCTCAGAATGGAAACATTTTATAATTAGGGAGTTTTGTTTCTTTTTGGGGTGAGAGGAAAAACTCTGAAGGAACTACTGAAACACACAAATCCTCCACCTCCAATATTAAGTTGTACAATTAAGGAAAAAAATGCACCATGTTTGAGTCTGAGTACCCAGTTCTATGAAGTATTATAGCAAAGGGGTAAAGCAATGTTGCCAAAACTGTATGGTACTGCCTGTGTATATGTGTGTATATACTTGCCTTCAAACTACCTGTCAACCCCATGAATTTCACAGGGTTTTCTTAGGCAAGGAATACTCAGATGTGGTTTTGACAGTTCCTTCCTCTGAAATATAGCCTTCAGTACCTGGTATTCATTGGCAGTCTACTAGCCAAATAATAACCAGAGCTGACCCTGCTTAGCTTCCAAGATCAGATGGGATCTGGTGCCTTTAGGGTACTCAAGGCATGGTACACCCTACCCTGACTGAAATGCCCTGAAGGTGCCAGATCCTGTCTAATCTTGGGAGCTAAGTAGGATCAGGCCTGGTCAGTACGTGGATGGGACACACCTAGGAATATCTGGTGCTGTAAGCAATGTTTCAGAGGAAAGCAATCTACCTTAGAGTATTCTTTGCCAAAGAAAACCCTATGAAATACAGAGGTTGCCATAAGTTGACAGACAAACCAAAGCCTCACATTGACCTTGTTGGAATCTTAGCCTGATTACAGCCTCAACTGTAGCCAGTCCTGTAGCCGGTGGTGATTCATTACACTGACGTAATGAATCACCACTGCCTAAACAACCTAAGGACCAAATTAAACTTATTATACCACAGTCTAAACACATGGGGAAACTCCCTTTAAAACACTTGGCCAATGAGGTTAAGTCCTCTTCAAAGTAATCACAAACTAAAAGTTACACACAACTACAGCCGTCTATTCCATTTTGTAAAGATGTATTCAGGCTCAGAATATCCTAGTTTCTGAGGCCCATATATAGTTTCTGAAGGCTGTATACAGTCAAATAAAAGCATAGGGTTAATGCAGATGAAACATTGTACATTTGATGCATACTGTCCAGTAAGTTATGATACAATGCTAAGGTGAGAGCCATTTAATTTATCTTTGGATCTATCTATAAGTCTCTTCCTTAAAATTATTCTACCAGTCTTGTTTTGATAAAAATACAAAGCTGTTGTTTAAACCAGGCCTGCATCTACCAGAAGCAACAATCCATAACTATACATATTTGGAAACATGTTCTTCTGCAGTAAGCAGTTTGCTTTTAAGTAGGTGTGCTTAGGATTAAGGTTTTCCTATATAATCAGAAACTCACATTGATCTCTCACCAACATATCCACTATGTAACCATCATACAACTTGATGCCTAAAAGCTTTATTGTAATTCACTAGAGAGAAAATACCAGTTTCCCCACATCAATGTTAGAGCTGTGCACACTGCATTCTATATGAGTAAAATGTTTGCTATGGTAACTGGCAACAGTAAGCCCTGTGAACGAAGTCACAGCAAAAACTATACCTGTGCAGAACTATACTCTCTCTGGGTAAAGAATTTTATATTAGAATTCTGCTTTCCCAAAGGATATCTGAAAAGGCAAAGCTATCAGCCCCACCTGCTGAAGACTTTTAAAACACTTCTTATGAGGACAGCAAATTTCTTCAAAGCAGATAATAATCATCCTGGTAAAACTCACAGGACTATTTAAAAGACATCATCCTCTTCTATAGGAAAGGCCTAGTAAATAGCACTGCTTTTTAAAGAAGTGATAAAACCACCTGACTTTTCCTCTTGCAAAATAAATTTTTAAAAATCTTGGTTCTAGATCATTCCTGTCTTTCATTCTTGGAGATGTGCCTCTAACTAAGGCACCATCTGAACGAAGCTGGATGTAAGAAATCTTTCCTTCTGCTTCTCGTGCACCACAAACTGCCAGATAAGAGACCTTTTGTTTTTCCTCCACAAATCCAGTCCACCAAGTTTACTGTCCCCATTTAAATCCCAGGGCATTTTTCTGTTTTCCACTGCAGCTAGATGTATCCCAAATCTAAGACCTAAGGTTTCAGGTACATCCTCTGCTACCAACGCACTTAGATATCCAAGGACCACAAATGCCTTTGTTTTGCTAAAGGCAAAAGGGAAGGAGAAGAGCCAAGAATGGAAAATGAAAGAGATCAGCTAAACAGAAGAAAACAGAGTTGTTTTTCAAGTGAAAGCTGAGCAGTCCCACAAGAGGAGAAATCAGCAGCCATGGTAATTTTGGGTGCAAATTCGTGGAGCCCTGTGGCACTGTATGCCATGAAGACAACTGTTGGGAAGCAGTTTCCAACCCATCCACTAAACTTCCCCGCTCCAGAGCTACAGAGGGGGGGAAAAAAAGGCAAGCCAGATTGATAGGTTCGCCACCAGCAAAACAGGGGGGGGGGATGTATAGCGCTCTTCAAGGAAAAACGTGCGTTCCCGTAAGAGTTACCGGGGGTGGGTATAGAGATCACTTACCCCGCCATTGCGGGGGCGGGGGGAGCGGGGAAGAGAGCAGAAAACAGACGAATTGTGAAGGAGGCCTCATCTTTCCAAATGAAGCCATTTTAGCGCGGTGGGGGAGGATGACATGTCAACCAACCAGCTGTTCAGGAAAGGACAAAACACATGGCCCCACAAAGTTCACGAGAAGTTACCTTGAAATGCCTTTTTCCCTAGAACCTGGCCACTCGCTCCCAAGTTAGAAAGAGAAAGTGTCCCAGAAGTGAACGACCAGCCCCCGATTAAGGAACCCAGCCGAAGGGGAGGGAAAGAAGTGGCGGGGGGGGGCTCCCTCTTTCCCCGGACACGCAATAAGAAGGATCGGAGGAAAAGGGGGAGAGAGAAAAAAAGATCAGGAGGACCCACACCCATCGCCTCGGAACTTTTCGCGGCGGCGGCGGCGGCGGCGATCGCGAAAGGCAAAGGAGACGTGGAGAAGACGCCCCCTTTCGGGGCCCCGCGCTTCCCAGGCGCGGCGCGCAGCCCCTCCCCCGCCGGCCGCGGGAACTTGCGCGCAGCGCGGCAGGCGCGCCAAGAGTGCGCGCGGAGAGTTGGCGCTTCCACTGCGGCGGCGGCGGCGGCTCCTCCAGCCTCTACATCTCAGGGAAGCGCTCGCCGCTCGCTCCCCCTCCCCTAGGCTGCGCTCCGCCTGCTTGCCTGGCGGCGGCGGCGGCGGCGGCTCTGCTGCTGCTACTGCCGCCGCCGCCGCCGCCGCCGCTACCGCCCTCCTTCGCCGTCTCCCGCATCAAACTTCAGGAACCGAAAAAAACCCTTTCCGGCGGCCGGGCGGGCGGCAAAACGCGCCCAGCAGCTGCCGCGGGCGCCGCCCTGCCCACAAGGGCACGCATCCCGCCGCCGCCTTACCTCCGGGGAGTTTTTCCAGCCCTGCGCCGCTGCCGGGGGCTCAGGCAAAAGCTCGCCGGCGCTCCGCTCACCGCCTCATTCCAATATGGCACGGTCGGGCCCAAGCGCATGCGCCCGCCGTCTCTCTCCCCGGTCCCCTCCCCTCGCTCCTGGCTTTTTGGGCGCTCGCAGCAACACACTCCCTCGCGCTCGGACACGCCGAGCCTCGGCGCCGGCGGAGGAGGAGGAGGGCGTCGGTGCGCGCCCGCCGGCCGCCGGGCTGCCTCGCCTGCCCTCCCCGCCACCCCGTCGCGGCGAGGACGAAGCCGCCCCGACCCAGCCAAACTTGCTCCTCCGCCGCACTTCGGGCGCGCCGTGCGCCGCCGCCGCCGCCGCCGCCCCCATCCGGCAGTCGGTCAGCCAGTCGGTGGGTCGGGCCGTGGCGGTGCCAGCCGGTCCCCGAGGGCTCTCCCGCGAGGCGCGCACCTGCCCCAAGTTCTCCCGCGCGCAACTGCGTGTGTGTGGCGGGGGGGCGAGGAGGGCGCGTGTCTGTCTGGCTCCGGCGGGGCGGGGTGGACGGGCGGGAGCGGAGAAGGCGCTGAAAAGGAAAGCCCACGTTCGGCGCGTGGGCACGAAGCGGGAGCGGAGGAGGCAGCCGGCGGGCTTTCGGGGAGCCGAGCGGGCGCTGAGGCGACGCGCCCTCGCCATCCAGCGCGGCCTCCTGGGCTGGGAGCGCTGGGAACTCCTTAAAAGCCTGTTTACTTCCACTAGAACCGGCTGGCTCCAGTATGGAGCCGGTTTAAATACAATAAAAAAAAAAAATACCTCGGCTAAAGCCGTTTTTTAAGGCTCGCTGTCAGGATGCTGCTTTGTATTGCCAAGTTGATTTGGCTTACAAACAACACGCTCCACCAACAACCCCCGACTTCCTCCGCCCACCCCTCGGCTGGGCGGCCCAGGACTGACAGCGCCCCGCAAAAAAGTCCGAGCCCGCAGCCGCCTGCCTTAATTCGGTTTTTCTGGAACCTCGCCCTGGATCCCGCAGCCCGTTTGCGCCCCCGCCGCCGGCCCTCCTCCGCTCCCTCCCGCCGTCTCCCCGGAGGACGGAAGCGCGGGCCGAGCGCGCGCACCCTGCGCGGAGGGGATGGCGGCCAGCGGGGGCAGGCGGGCGGGCGGCTGCGGCGCTTCGTCCGCGGAGAGGCGGGATGCCTTTTGGAAGAAATGGAGGCGGGGAGGAGGAGTGAGAGAAAGCGCCGTCGATCGGAATTATTATTCCTTTTTTATTCAAACATTATACGTATGGATGGAGAAAGAAAGGAACGGGATTGTGCAACACCGGGAACCTCATGACCACGCGCCTGTGCAATCAGAGAAGAGTAATAAAAGCGAGGCGAGTTTTTCACGCCGCTTAAAGGCGACAGGAGGCGAAAGAGGGACGCGGTTTCGCCGGGAGCCGAGTGGATGCGTGCGAGGAGAACCTCAAACTGGCGGCAGGAAGAGGGTGGAGGGGACGCACGGAGGAGCCGCCTTCTCGAGAAACCCTCCTTCCCCGCCCGCGCTTTCCCGCCGCCATCCACCGCTTTGGATCCGATCTCGGGCAGACATCCGCCGCTGTGCGCGCTCTCCCTTCCGCCGCTTGCTTTTAACCCGTTCCATCCACGGACGCTGGCCTCTCGGGAGCTGTAACGGGATTTAAATGGGATTTTTTTTTTTTTTTAGCGATCGCCGCACGGCATTCGGACTTCTCTCTGCGGGCCGGACACTAGTTGATCGAGTATTTAGGGAAACAAGCGGCCGGCGTGCGGGAAAGTCGAAGGGAGCTCGACCCGCGGTCTTGGTGACTCTGCGTCGGAAGCGAGGAGAGGCAGCAAGAAAAATATATATGTCTATTCACCGAGAACTCGGAAGAGGAAAGAGAATGCGGCGTAGCAAACCCAGGCGGAGAAGTATAAATCCGACGCAGGCGAAAGTGACGCCATGTGGCTTAGGTCTGGTCCCGAGGCGGCCGTCCAGACAGGCGTGGATCGGGTCGACCGGGCACCGCTTCCTCCTCGTCCATTGAAAAACGCTGGCTTAATACAGTGGCTGGAAAACGTAACCGGGGCTGGAAAAGCAGGGCGAAGGGGTTACATTTACAAGCAACAACAAGAAACACCCACGATGTCTCGGCCAGATTGTGGCTCAGTCGGGATCTGAAAAGATTATTTGTAGTGCTCCTTTAAAAAATTGTGGTTTACAAAATATTTTCGATTTTTTTTTTTTAAAGGTAGAAATGGTGGTGTTTCAGCTTGGGGCGTGTTATTTCATGTCCTTGCCCTTCGCCACCAAACTCTAGAGCAGCTCGGCGAAAAAAGAGGCCGGCGTTGTTGCCTTAGAAGGACGGGACGAGTTCGCGTCTTCCTTCCTTCCCCACTTGGTCTCCTCCTGGATACAAAAAGGAGCCCAAAGTGAGCTGTTGCTCCTTGCCATGAAATGCTCTGCAAAGGAAGGGAGGAGGAAAAAAAAAAATAGAAATACAAAGAGAGCAACTTGACTCGTAGTAAAATGCCTTGTCAGACCACTAGAGGGTGGTCCCTGCATACACTTTGTCGGGAGGAGCACTAGGCGAAGCATCCTGGAATTTAATATTTAAAGCTGCGCACGCCTACTTGGGAGTAAGTCCCTTTGAACTCTGGGGGCTTGGCTTATGCTGAACGAACATCGAAAGCCCGGGTGCGGTGTGTGTGTGCGCGCAATCCTTTTAACTCGTTTTTCAATCTGCTTTCATAAAAAGGGCGTTTTAAACGCCCACGCAAACACACAATACACCCACAACAAATCCAGGCACGAATTCTCTCCAGATCTGTGGAGAAATGAATATGAAACCTTGCAACCTTCTGCTGATCGCTGCTTTCATTATCTTTGCTTTAAAATGTGCTTCTAAGCAGAAAAGTAATTTAAATCAGCACTGTAGCCAAGTTAATGCAAAACATGTGGTTTTACAGCAAGTCATGGTAAAACTGTGGCAAATAATTAACAAGCTTCGCTATTTCTAACCTGTATGTTTGTTTTCCTGATGTCAATTTTTAATTTGGTTCCTTTTCTTCCAATTGGTTGAAGGTCAATTTTCTTCCAGTTAAAGAGGTAGTTTGGTGCTCACTTACAAGAAAGTAAGACTTAAGTCACATGTGCAGGTGCTTGGGACTAAAGCCCATTGAATTCCATGGGACTCATACCTAAGTAAACAGGAATATCATTGGGCTGTTATTTGCATGCATGCACACACACACACAAATTACAGTGTTAGGAGTGCAGAAAAAGACAATTGAAACAAATATATGCATGCGCGCGCACACACACACACACACACACATTACTGTGTTAGGAGTACAGAAAAAGACAATTGAAACAAATATATGCAATGAAAAGGGCTTTCATTTGAGCATACCACCTCTGTAAACAAAGTTCCCCCAGTTTTTGCAGGGCTGATGCCCAGTTCAGATATTCATTACCTCTTCCTTTCATTAATGATAGCAAGTTCTGGCCTCTTCAATAACATTGAAGAAAAAAGACCCTTCTGGAAACCCACCAGTGTTCATTTGCAGGGCTGTGAAGAACATATTTAGCAGAAGCTGATTAGCTGATCTAATTATTTTAAGTGACTAGAAAGTGTCTCATTTCTCTTAATTCTGCAGGTCTTAAGTAGAATAGATAACAGAACACCCACAGAAGCTTTGGTCTTTCGTTTGTATTAATGAGGCTTTTTCTGTGTAAGATAAGGTGTTTTGCCCTCCCCCCCCCGCCAAAAATGCATGATCAGTATTTTAGGTTGTAGAGCTAAATTAAATCTTTAGCATTCTTTAAGCAAGTTCCTGCTGATCTTACTTTCAAATAGGCCTCAGTAATAACATTTATTACAGTCAGTCTTGTGATAAGAAAGTTGGTAACTCTCAGAGGCTAAGTACTCATGTAACCCTGGTGGTGTGTGAGGCTTTCAGCCTACGTGGAAGAAATACTATGCCACTGTCAACCCCTGAAAATCTGGATTAATGCTGGGTGAAGATCTGCAGCATCTTGAGATCATTCTGCATGGTTTTGTGCTTCTCAGATTCCCTGCTGCTGAGAGAAGGAGCACTGTTGCTATAGTTCCCACACCATTGTAGTGATGGGATTACAAGGCCTAAATCCTATGCGTGAGTTGTGTGTGTGTGTGTGCACCTTCAAGTCGCTGTTGACTTATGGCAATCCTATGAATTCCATAGGGGTCCCTTTATCACTTTGTTTTTATGTCATTAGCCAGGCCGTCCACCGAATGACAGTTGGGCCCTCAAATGCATGAGCATAATAGCCAGAACCAAACCCTAATAGCCAAATTGGAAGACCAGGCACATCTTGCTCAAAGGGCTGCTGGCAGAGTGATCCCTGTGTCAGAGAACTTCCCTGCTGCTTTCTCTCCTACAGGTCAGAAAGGCCTCCATTTCAAGGGATAAGCCTCATTGATATTGCTGCTGCTGCTGCTGCTGTTGTGTGTGCCTTCAAGACTTATGGTGACCCTAAAGCAAACCTGTCACAGGGTTTTCTGGGACTGAGTGTTTGTGACTCTCCCAAGGTCACCCAGTGGGTTTCCATGGCCAAGCAGAGAATCAAACCCTGGTCTCCAGGATAGTAGTCCAGTGCTCAAACCATGACACCAAGCTGGCGCTCAGAAGCCTCCCAACTTTGTTCAATTACAATTTGAACAAGAGAAATGCTCTATCCCAAATGGGGACCATCAGACGGAGAGACAGCTTCTCAGTTCCCCTGCAGAAATCAGTGGGACTGGCAGATAAAAGGAGAGTGGGTGCCATCTGAGGCATATAACCAACAAAATTAGGCTTGCCAGTTCAGCATTGTCCCAAGATTATCTCAAGGCCTAATCTTGAGTCTTAGGAATGACTCCTTGTCACAGGAGGCAGACTTTGGAGATTTATAGAGAACAGCCCTTGGTCATGTGTTATGTTATACTCCATAAAGCATCAAATGAGCCCCACAGTTGCATAGAGTATGCCATTCAAATAAAAAATACAAAAGCTACCAGGCAAAGAAAACACACACACACATACACACACACTTCAAGGCAGCACTGTCACCCTTAGATTCTTCCTTTTCACCCTGAAGACTGGTGAACCAAGGCTAATTCAGACTGTAAATCCAGTTCCTTTGTGTAGAACAGGGTCAGGAATTGTGCAGCTTAAGGGATGCATTTGGATGCTTTGGAGACCACTCCCAAAATGCATTGCAGACATTCAGAGCTAACATTTAGATCAGTGGAAAATGTTGAAATAGATGTACTAACTATGACAAAAGCCCAAGAAGGGCCCCCATATGCAGGCAGACCCTGAATCCATATCTCTGGGTTTGTGTTATATATCTATATATACACAGACAGAGATTGCTCACAATAATATTCTGGGGCTGGGAAAACCTGCCCCCCCCCCCGGCTATTCATATTACAAGAATTACAGCTTAATTCAGAGAGAATGAGGGAGCCTGGGAGGAAGGACAGATTATAACATTTTCCCTACCTGTTGCTATTGTTGTCATGTCATCATCATCTTCTCCCCGCCCCTTTTCTCAGTCCAGGACTCAGGGTAGCTTACAAAGGTTCATATACAGTTAAAAATCAGTGTAAAGACTGCAAATGAACTACAAATGCAAATAAACTTTAAATAGAATGAAAAGCATGACCCTTAAAAGGAGAACAAATATAGACTCTTCTTCCCCCTGAGCAATCAGTCTAATGCCTGCTGAAACAAGGAGGTCTTCACCTGCTTATGGAAAGACAGCAGGGACAGCCAGAACCGCTGAGAAGGCCCTTTCTGCATACCGACCAGATAGACTTCTGAAGCAGATGACATGAGGACCAATCAAAATGGCCCTGTGCTTTGACCCTGTGAGCCCAGAGATCCAAGGGTGTGGATGCAGAAAGGGTTGTCCAGTAGCGCAGGGCACTAGAAAGCTGCACTGAGGAAGATCTCTGTCTCCAAAGGCAAGAGGGAAACAAGATGTGGGGTCCAAGATGGCTTCACAGTACAGTGTCCCTGCAGACTGCTGTTGTGAACAAAATTAACCTGGTATAGTCTGATCATGTGCTGTTCGTCTTCCAGAAAGGGCCATTTCATTAGAAGGATTCTCTTAGAGCTAAAACAAGCTGGTTGTGCCTTGTTTCTTAGGCTGCAGATGCTGCTTTTACCACTGTTGGTGGGCGCATGGATCAAACTGGTTTTTCAAAGCACGTAGAGTGAGTGGTGAGAACTCAGCTAGATTTCTGCTGATGCAAGTGCTTTGGGAACTGGGCTGATCCTCTCAGGAGTGAAAACATCTATGCAGATGAGACCTGTCTACCCAGAAATCCTTCAGTTCCTCTATTTTATGAAAGGGTTAGATTGCATAAAATAGCATAAAGCTAATCATGCACAGACTATTGTGTGGAATATATCACGGGCTCATGTTCAATATGTTACTATGAAAAGTCTAATGCATCATTTAAATGTATTTATTCAATACATCCTTTCGTAAAAGCCTCTTGCTAAGGATTTTAATATGCAGTTTCCCTCTGTCATTTCACAGCATTTGATTGAAAATCTAGATCTCTTTTCATTTCTTGAAGGACTATTGTTAGACATTGCTTAAATCATCAGCTTATTTGATGTCGGCAGATAAGTGCGTCTTGCCAACTAGTTTAACGCTAATTTCACACACACACACAAAAAGAAAGAAAGAAAAGAAAAGAAAAGAAAAATCAAAGCAGTGGAGTGACTTTTTCATCTGCTTTGTTATTGTTATTCCCCCAGTCTGAAGATATTTTTTCCCCTTTTGTTTTTCAGCTAGGTATATTGGCATAAGGACAGCCACCCAATGTACTAAATGGTTCTGATTTGTTACCCAGAGAAATGGTCATCAGTTCAGCCAAAGCTGCTCATGGAAATCATTAAGTCCCATTGGTTCAGTGGAACTTGGTTACAGTCAGTTTTAGCTGCCCTGGGGCCATGTCACTGTGGACCATATTCTATTTTTTTCTGTTGTGCTGTGTAAAACAGAGAGCTTTCTTCTCATGCTTGGTGCCTGTTTATAGATGAGAGACAAGGACTTCCCTTTTGAATGCAAGTCATTCCTGGTGTAAGGGCTGAAAACTGGCCTCTCTAATTTTTTCAGAAGACTGTGTGCAGAAGGAGAAAATAAAAAGCAGTAAGTTTTTGTTTTACACTTCGAGAGCTGGTTTAGGATTCCGGAGACCAGCACTATCTACCATTTTCATACCGACAATAACTTGTTCAAACTGTTTATTTGTAAAAGAACAGATTCCTATAAAGATCCCTTACATCTCCAATATTCTCTACGGAATAAATGCATCTTGTAACAACTGTCCTGAACTTCTGAGTGTTTAGGAAAGGAAGACTGTAAACAGCTAAGCCTACAGATTAAAAAAAAACCCTTTTAGAAAACACAATAATGACAAAAATAATTAAAAAGCAAAGGATTGCCATAAGACCCCCCCCCATCTCTATTAGGACCATTATTAGGCAAATCTGGCTGCCATGATTTAGTGTGCAAGCTTTTACGATCTATAGAACCCTTGATCAGGCTGGATGAAGTTCCAGAGTACTTGAAAGCTTATACACTATTTTGTGACTTTTTGGTATGTCTTATAAAAGTATTGCCTGTAATATGGGATTTTGAGA
Organism: Cyclura pinguis; assembly: GCA_030412105.1. Taxonomy (NCBI): domain Eukaryota; kingdom Metazoa; phylum Chordata; class Lepidosauria; order Squamata; family Iguanidae; genus Cyclura; species Cyclura pinguis. Next base: position 91,338,722 of record CM059600.1, on the reverse strand, counting down.
AATGAAAAGGTTATTCTCTGTATCAAATAGTATGAAGATTTTTACTGGTGGACAGGGTCACACATTAAGATTTTTGTTCAAAAATACAACAGTGTCACAGGAAAGCTAATCAGAAAATTAGGCTGAGCTGGAATTGGCATGGCTCTCTGCTTGCTTCAGGTCACAGCCTCTGACTTTCAAATGGTGCTTCATGCTTCTTTCTTTCGTTCTTTCGTTCTATGATCCCAAGAATCGCAGCTTTCATCCTGAAAAGGAACAAATTTGCTTTTTTTATTTTAAAATCGCTATCAGTTGTTGAAAGGGAGAAAAATACAGTCAGCGAACAATGTTCATGAAAAACCTCAGAGAACAGAAAAAGGAAGGGTGGAGTTCTTAAGTGGTCAGAAAACAGGATGTTTTGCCTTGCAAAGTGAACTCTCTGTGTCTTTCTCTCCCTGTAACCCAGCCCATCACGGTCTTCCTGCCTGCACATGTACCTATTGTCCCATGTACACAATCCTCCTCATTTTCCAAGGACTTTTGCCAGAAAGACTCCAATAGAGAGTCAAATACATTAAATTAATGTAAAGGAATGCACTACTATATACGGGAAATGCTGACTTTAGGCTTTTCATGTGATCGGATTTGACGAGGGCAGAATATTAGTCATGTAACTGTAGAAGTCTGTATGAGATCACCGTAAATTGATAGGCAACTTGAAGGCACACATACACACATATAACAAACCTTCCCCAGCCACATGCCTTCCACAAGTGTTGGCCTACAACTCCATTGGTCATGCTGTCCAAAGATGATGGGGGTTGTTGTCCAACATGCTGGCGGGGTGACATTTGGGAAGGCTGGTTGATGTCATTAGTTGGATTGGAACTGACATAGTTTGCTTAAAAACAGTGAACAGAAAGTGCACATAAGGTAATAAAGCACGCATCTTTCTGTGTGAGACTATAACACAATGGGAGCATCCTCATCTTCTTCTCCACTAGGCTCACGGTACCAAAGCTTTAAAAACTTCCTAAATGGAATTCTATCCTTCCAAAGAAATATCATTCAGGACTTGCTCCCTAGAAGGGTTTTGTTAAATCCTAGGAAAACTCAGCTACATGTATTCAACCCTCAAAGACACCAGGGCTTGCAGTAAGAACTTTATTGTTTGAGGCAGGGACTGAATCTAGTGAGCCATCAAGAACTGCACGTGCTCAATTTCAGAATGATTTCATACACAGGGCATAGTATGCAGCCTCTGGATTCTCCAGGCTGGTACAGAAACACTAACTAGCTTGCCTTCAGATTTGCCTGGTAAAAACCTTGGCAGAGATCTGATTGGTGGAATTAAAAACTCACTGTGGCCCTCCCATCACAGGGTCTAGTCAAAGAGGGAGGGAGGGAGAAGATATCCAGCTAGCGCAACATCAGCAGTGTGCTTGAGGAACAGAGCTGAGCTCAGGTATCCAATGAGCACAAGGGTGTGAGTAATCTTGGACTGCAACTCCCAGCAGCCCTTGCCAGCCTGGGCAGTGGTGACGAATTCTGGGAATTGTAGTCCAGCATCACCTGGAAGACCATGCAGTTCTAACCCTTTAACAAGAATATATGCCCACACATTTTTCCCATTGGCCTTTGCACACAGCCTTTCTGTGATGATGACAACCACTCGAGTAAGGATATGTTGAGGTGCCTCCTTGTCCAAGTGTGGAAAAAGTGTAACAGCTTGCAGAACCAGAAGTGATGTGTGCTTTGTGTCAGCATAAGCACCAGGTCAATATTTTCTTGACTTTGGAGCTCTTGTCCACAACTAATTTCAGGAACCCTTGGTTGGAAACAAATACCTCAAGCTGGGATTTGAATATTCACCCGTCCTGTCCTGTCCCTGATACTTTTGCTTGGCTCTGATAGAATCAGTAGGCGAGTCGCTCCCAGTGCAACATGAGAAGAGCAAGACAACCAACTGATAATTATGATCCAAACAGATATCTACAGTCCACATACTCTGCTATGGAACATGTTGTCTTTCTTGCCACTGACACCTCTTTCTTGCCTTTTCTGTAGCTAAGTTGTTTAGGCATTCTGCCAGCTTGCCAGTTTATTGCTACAAACAGAAGCATTATATAAGAAAGCCATGCAATGTGTATGGCGGCATAGATAGCATCCAGCTCCAAGAACTTTGCTTTAACAGCCTGCTTAGTCCTAGGCCAGCATGCTGAAAAGCAACAAGAGGTTTTGGCTGTGGTTAAAAGGGGAGAGAAATCCCTTCCTTAACTTGAATCCAGACTTTGTTTCAGGAAACACAGAGAGAGGAGAGAAGAGAAGAGAGATGTTCCCCAAGAGCTGCAGCTGGGATCCTACGGACAGGCAGGGCGGCTGTGTTGCTACTTATCTAATGAGCATGTGGAGTGGCTCAAAATGGGTACTGTGTGCAGTGGAGATGGAGGAATGCTGTTAAGTCATCTCTGCACGTACAGTGTGTGAGTGGCAGAGTACAGACAGTGCCTGTGCTGCAGAATAAGCAGTTCCCAGGGAGGAGCAACTGGCACAGCAAAATCATTGTCTTCAGCAGCAGCAGCAGCAGCAGCAGCAGCAGATATTATTCTAACCCTTCAAGCAGCCACCTAAGCATTATTACCAACTCTCTACAGGGTTTTCTAGAACAACAGCTTGATGTGCAGCTCGCAATGAAGATCCTGACCATTTTGTTTGTGGTAAAGTGCCCAGCTTCTTCAATTATTTGTCCTTTGAGTCAGAATTTTTGAGCTCTGAGTTGATTCATTCCACAAGGATTGCAAGGTTAGGAAGCTAATTGGTACTTTACAGTCTCCTTCAGAGTTTCATCAACCAGCCAAGTAATTATTTCACCCATCTTTTCTTCCTGTTTTTAAAATGGAAGAGACTCAAGATGGGGTACAGAGATGAAGTGAGGGATTTTCCTGGCAGGGCTGCCATTGTTGGATTCTTCTTTTCTAAAAGCCAGGAGATATTTCCACTATATCACACACACAGAGCAATGTGCTGTTAAGGAATCAAGATGAGCAGACACTTATGGACAGAAGAAGATGTCTTCTAATGGTGCAAAGCCCTATTATGGGGCTACACAAACAGATAGTACAGGAGAAAGAGGATGAAATTATTTTGGCCAAGCAAAATGGCTTACCTAAATCTCACAGCAGAATCCTAAGCACATGTACTCAAACTTAAGTCCCAACCACTTGGATCCTATTGGTGGTCCCAACTACAGCAGAGTCATTAAATCCATAGGATTATATAAGTGATAACTTTAGTTGTTACTGAGGTCAACAGGACTTACTTTAATTGTACTTCTAGCAGGATTCAGGCCAATGGATTATCATCCATGCAAGTGTGCATAGTGGGGGGTGGGCAACTTCAGTGGATCTCAGGGCCAATTTTGGCCCCTGGGATCCCACTGCGGACCATACTCATCACTGTTGTGTACTCATGCTGTGAAATTCTGGCAGTACGTGCCAAACAAAAGTAGGGAAACTCATGTTCAGCTTCTCAGAATCTACATTTATACACTAATGCAGCACTATTCAAACTGGTGGTCCATGGACTGATGCCAGTCTGTGAGTCATTGGCTGCTGGTCTGTATGGCATGTCCAGGAAAGGAAGAAACAAATGGCACAAATATTGTACTGATCCCTGGAAAAATAATAATAATAATAATAATAATAATAATAATAGTAGTAGTAGTAGTAGTAGTAGTAGTAGTAGTAGTAGCAGTAGTAGCAGCAGCAGCAGCAGCAGCAGCAGCAGTAGTTGTTGTTGTTATTGCTGGTCCCACACATGAGAAGGTCTGCAATAAGGCACTAAGGGAGCAGATAGTGTTTTAGAGTAGAGGCTTCAGGGAGTATATGTCTACTCTAAAAGAAAGGCCCTGGTCTGCGTACACTTTATTGTAGTGTTCTGCCATGGTTTGGTTTGCCACATCATTGCTGAAATTTAAAAGCAGGGACAATGCTGGGGACATGTGTAGTCCTTGAGTGATGTGTTGCATACTTCTGTTGTCTGGGACTGGAGCCTTGTTGTACCAGAAGCATCCATGATTCAGCCAGCCAGAAGTCATTCTGAAATGGAAGTGGAGAGAGCTACAAAACTGATTCCAATCAAGACAAACTAACAATGTCCATTGTGTCAAGTCCTGTTGAGCTCAATGAGACTTACTCCCAGTTAAGTGTACATAGGATAGGATAGGATATCTGTCTTAATGATTAAAATAAAACCCGCTAGCCCTTTCACTCCCCCACCCACCCCAAAAGGCAAGCAAGTCAGCATTAACTTACATCTGATCCTCCTTCCAAAAAGCATTAAATAAAACAGCACTTGGAGCTGGCTGGAATCTTGATTTAACAGCCAAAGTGAATGAACACTAAACTACAATCCTTGATAAACTTTGGTTTAACCATATTATGTAAATAACGCTCTCAAGTCTGTTTATAAGTTTTTTGATTTAAAGAATGACCTGAGCTCCTATATGGGGGGAGGAGTGGGCATTTTTTTTTTCTGTCAAGAGCTTCAGTCTCTTTAATGTAATCTGTCAGGGGCCACCAGCTGCTGGTGCACAAGGCTGAAGGCAATCATAGATCGGCCTACAACCAAAGATTGTTGAATTTATCAGTACCACCAACCCCTGCCACCATCTTAGTCTTTACTCCTAGTTTTCCTCTTGCGAAGCTGCTAAGGAAAAAAACAGACCACACTTTTGCAGAGATTTGAACCGAATGTATGAAGAGAAGTTTTGAAATTAGACTGAGGATAACACTCAGTCAAAGAGCTGCAGGTTGCTCATCCTCATCTTACAGGCTAACAAACTAATTCACAAATCACGTATGCTTTTGAAAAAAATGCTTAGGAAAACCACTTTCCCACTTACAATCGAATTCGTTTTTGAGAAGGAGATTATTTTGCTGCCATGTAGACAACTAGCTAAGCACACCACTCAAATGGCAGAATTTTCAGAACATTCTTCCCCTCCCTCCTGTGGTCTTCTGTGCCCTCCTTTAGCAAGTTTCTCAGGGTATCCCAGCCCTCCAGAGCCAGTTTTGGAGGCAAAAAACCCAGGGGTGCAACAGGCTAGAATCTACTCTTTGCCAGTGGGAAATCTGCCAGTGGGAGCTCCAGCAGTCAGTGGGGCACTGAATGTACTCCAGTTCTTCATCTGCACTTTAAAAGAGGCATCCAAGATGTTGACACCTCCCTCCCTCCATACTTTCAGTACCTTGGATAGTTCATTTTCAAGTTCAGACTGAAACCCAAAGCAAATTCACCATCTACCATATTAGAGCTACAGCATATTAGAAAACTGGCCAAATACAATTTTAGCGTAGAGGCTTCAGGGAGTGTATGTCTACTCTAAAAGAAAGGCCCTTGCAATTGTCAGTGGGACTTGGCTCACATGTGGTTTTACTTGTGTGTGTGTGTGTGTGTGTGTGTGTGTGCACATGCGTGCACACACATGCCTTTAAGTTGCCTGATGACTTATGGCAACCCCATGAATTTCATAGGGTTTTCTTAGGTAAGGAATATTCAGAGGTGGCTTTGACAGTTTCTTCCTCTGAAATATAGCCTACAGCATCTGATATTCATTGGCGTCTCCCATCTAAATAATAACCAGAACTAACCTTGCTTAGTTTCCAAGATCAGATGGGATCTGGTGACCTTAGGGTGTTTGGGCACGGTTCAGCTTACCCTGACTGAAATACCCTAAAGGCACCAGATCCTGTCTAGTCTTGGGAGCTAAGTAGGATCTGGCCTGGTCAGTACATGGATGGGGGATCTCATAGGAATATCTGGTGCTGTAGGCAATGCTTCAGAGGAAAGCAAGCTACTATAGAGTATTCTTTGCCACCCCCCCAAAAAAACCCTTTGAAATACAGAGGCTGCCTAAAGTTAACAGACAAACCAAAGCCTCACACCAACCTTGTTGGAATCAGCCTGATCACAGCCTCAATTGTAGCCAGTCCTGAAACTATACACACTGAGGTAATGAATCACCACTGCCTAAACAATTTAAGGACCAAATTAAACTTATTATACCATAGTCTAAACACATGGGGAGACTCCCTTTAAACACTTGGGCAATAAGATTAAGTCCTCTTCAAAGCAGATCACAAACTAAAAGTTAAACACAACTACAACTATCTATTCCATCGTGCACAGATGTATACAGGCTCAGGACATCCTAGTTTCTGAGGCACATATACAGTTTTTGAGGGCCATACACACAGTAAATAAAGGCATGGGGCTAATAAAGATGGTGCCTTTAGCGTATTTAGGCCTGCTGTGGTTTTACATACTTAGCTTTATATCCATGGAACTTAAGAAGGTATGCAGAGGGTTCCATGCAAAGAACTCAGTGCAGCTTCCATCTAAAACATTGACCTGGCTTTGAGTTGGTTAGTTTCAGCAAGGCTGCTACGTCATGTGCTGAGCCCTGCACTTCCACATATTATCCTTATAGGCCATTGTTTCATGTGAAGAAGATTAATTTGCATGGCTATTTGTGGAGGGAAAAGATTTTCTAGGATTAATTTTTAAATATGTTAGTGGAGAATCACTGTCCCTTATCACTTGCTAAAATGCCATGACATTGTTCAAAAAGAAGCATCGGCAGAGGGCAGAGTTGTGTGTGACCAAGAGAAGTATTGTGAATATTAAAAATCTCCCCACTTTCCATGGTCAAAGCTGGTATTTGTATTGTTCTGTAACCTATCAGCTCAGGACTTGAAGTTTAGTTGCAATGGGTTTACAGAGTTCAGAATTTATGTTCTGAATAATACTTTTTGGGGCAGCCTTCCTCTGAATGGTAATAGGAAGTGGCTGAGGATACTAGAAATTTAAGGTGTCTTTCAGATTGCCTTTTTATTTACAAATGCACAAGTTAAGCACATGTCCCTGGAAGAAAAGGGGCTCAGAAGCAAGCACATAGACTGGCATTCTAGTCTAAAGCTATGCAAAAGCCACCATGGTAGAAGTTATTTTAACTGACAGCTCAAATTTCTGCTCAGCTTGGAAGCTCACTGCATTGCTAGGGCAGGGCAAATTACTATCCAGGGCCATCTCTAGGTTTGATGAGACTTTGGGCAGTCTCCCCGCTCCCATGATGCTGTGAGATGGTGAAAGGACCAACACTTGCCACCCTAGGGAAACTGCCAGGGCCCTGGTGAAACCCACTATTCTGCCTGCTTGGATTGTCCTTTTAATCTCTCAGAACATTTTGCAAAGTCTACTGGCTGGATTTAGTGTGGTCTTAATTTCTACAGTCCTCCCCCCCCCCCATTTTAGCATCATCCTGTAGCATTATCAGAAATTGAAAAGGTTAGCAGTTACTTAAAATGCTTTTGTTTAAGCCAGAGAAGCTTGCCTAGGACCACTGAAAGAACAGAGAACCAAGAAATTTGTGGAAACTGAAAGTTCATTGTGTTCTTGATCATATATTAGTTTGGGAATCCCATATTAGCTTTCTCTGTGTAAAGATGTGAACCAGAAAAATTTCCTATCATCTCTGTCCAGGCCAAGGTCTTAATATGACTTTGGGATGGACATGCAAAGGCTGCAGTGTAAACGCTCTTCAGAACCTATACTGGGTTGCAATCTGTTTCCACCTCAAGTTATGACAGGTGCCCATCTGTCTCTCTGGTCCCAGAGTGGAATTGGTAGATAGGGATTGATGCATTTAATTAATCATTAAAAGGCTAAAAATATATAATTTTATTACATTTACATTGGAAGGACAAAAATATAACTAAGTTTATGGTAAATTGCCCTTTAAACAAGAATAAATTCGTGCACTGGAAAGCTTTACTGAAACAAAGGTGAAAATTGTCATCCATGAATTTACTATCCCATCCCTTTTTTCCTGTTTTGGGCACTGGATGAGGGGAGCCACTGCATGAATGTATGAGAATCCCAATTCTCATCCAGCCCACCTTCTCTTGCTTTCATTTTCTGCTTCCCTTAAAACTTCACCTCCTTACTTTTCCTTTTCCTTTAGCTTATCCAAGTCCCAGTATAACACTCTAGCAACTTATTTATTTTACTTTAGACAAAGACATTTCAGATTCACAACCATCTGTTTTATGATTCAATAAATCAGATTTGTGAGGTAGTCAAGAATTATGATAAATGGGCACAAAATATTGGGCATAATATTCAGCTGGGTCAATGGGAAAAATGTAGTTAGAATGAATTAAATTTGCTTTATGTTATGATCTCTCAGAGAATTTCTATAAGATGATATATTGCTGCTATTTAACACCAGAAAAATTGGCCAAAATGTGTAAAGAAGTTGGTAATAAATGGTAGAAATATAAGGAACAAGTGGGAACTTTTTACCATGTGTGGCCAACTTGTGAGAAGGCCAAAAAAAAAAAAAAAGGAATAAATAGACACTTTATGGTTTGTAAAATTTTGACATGTATTTGCTGGGACTAATGGAAGATCACCAGGAGAAGAAGTATGGCAAGATACTACAAAATATGACCACTGCAGCATAACTACTATGTTCACAGAAGTGGACGAGTACAGAGATTCCAATGAAAGAGGGCTGGCTGACAAAACTGTTGGATCTACTTGAGATGGAAAAAGTGATGTTATTGATAAAGGAAAAATCTATGATGTGTTTTGTGAAAGATTAAGAGCCTGTAATAAGCTTTTTACAAGGAAAAGAATATGATTCACTGATTGTAGGATACACTATTCAGTATTTTGGTAAGAATAGCCATGGAAGTATTAGAAGGCATCAGTAGTCAGGGGAGGCAAAACCTAAAGCATTCTTGTGTTTATAGAACTGAATTTTAATGACTGAGTGCTTGGGCAGGTGTATCTTTGAGATTAAGGCTTAAATCCAATTGCTAGTCCTGGACAAAATCAACCCATTAAATCAATGGAACAGACAGAGGGTTCCATACTTTCTTAAGTGATTCTCCTCCAGCTGGGACTACTGAGTGGATCTAGGCCAGTGTTTTGTAAAGCAGAGGAAAAAAATTGTCTGAAATTATGTTCCTACAGTATTTGTTTTCTTTTCAGTGTTTATTTCATTTGATTTTCAAATGTTTCTCAAGCTTTCTGGTCCTCCAAAGCTTCAGTAATAGAGATCCAGTAATATGGTTTCACTTATATGGATGAGTTGTTTGTGGGTTTTTTTAGAAATGTGGTAATTGTAGAAGGAGATTAGTTAATGAGATTGCTAATCTCAAAACTTGCTTAACACAAAGGTGAGAAACATGTCTGGCCGGCCAGTTGCTGTTGAACAGAAATACAAGCATTCCTCACCATTGGCTATGCTGGCTAAAGCTTCTGAGAGTTGCAGCCCAACAATTTTAGAGTCACATGATTCTCACCCCTGAACTGTACTTAAGTTAGTGAGAGGAATCTTGTAACTTAATTATTGTAGCCAAGAAATAGTTTTGCAAAAGTGCATGAGAACTATGCTTTCGGTAAGGAACCATGTGGGAAATGTAAAATTGTTGGTGTCGCAACTCATCAACACCTGGAGAATGACGCACTGCTCCCAAACCCTTCTCTCACTGCTATCATTAGGACACCTCAGTGCCTGTGCAAGTTTCTTTTATTACTTGAAACAGAAGCCAAATCTCTACCTTCTCGTCTTCCTCTACCAAACACAAATCTGACTTCGGCCCTTTCCGCATGTAGGGGGAACGGGCGAAAACGCCCGAAAACGGAGCTTACCTGAAGCCGGGTAAGTCCATCGCCATGCGGAGCAGCGCAACCTCGCTGCTCCACAGTCCTCCGGCGTCCCAAATGGCAGCTTCCGGTTGGTGGAGGCTCTCCACCAACCGGAGAAGCTCGCCAGCCGGAAGCCCGCCCCCCGCAGATCTGCAGGCATGCACTTGCGCTCGCCTGCAAATCCGCGTCGGAGCCGGGCGACAGAGCGGCACGGGGCTGCGCGCTCCGTGCTTTTTAAAAACCTCTTGAAAGAGGTTTTTAAAAAACACGCCGCGCGGCTAGTTCCGGCCGCTCCTGAGTGGATTCTGGTGTGGAACTACAAAAAGTAGTCCATGCCAGTCCACTCTACGGTCCAGAAGACCTCCGTCAGAGGTCGCTCTGCACCATTTCAGAGCGTCCATCTATTCTAACACTTACTATTCTGCCACTGGTTCGTTGACTCCTAGGACAAGGAGCAATGGCTTCAAACTTCAGGAAATGAGATTTCACCTAAACATTAGGAAGAACTTCCTGATGGTAAGAGCAGTTTGACGGTGGAATATGCTGCCTTGGAGTATGGTGAGGTCTCCTTCTTGGGAGGTTTTTAAAGAAAGACTGGAAGGCCATCTGTTGGGAATGTTTGATGGTGTATTCTTGCATGGCAAGGGGCTGGATTAGATGGCCCTTGTGGTCTTCCAACTCTATGATTCTATGATCATCCCTGAGTATTCTGAGATACTCACACAGCTCTGATCACGCCCTACAGATGAATATGCTGTGGCTCAGTACATCTTAAATTCTTCTGAGTATAATTCTGCTCCTGGAATACTTTTGCTAGTGGAAATGCCATCTAAAAATGCACTTGGGAGTGCTGCAGAATCACTCAGAATGATAGAGGAGGTGGTTAGAGAAAGGAAAAATAAAAAATGTCCCCCTTTCCTTTTACCAGTAGTAGCCTTAGCTGGATTGGAGTCACTATCATGAATGAAAATCCATTCGATATGCTCAGCTTTCCTGCGTGGAAGTGCAGTGAAGCACCAAATATTATTTGGTGGATTTCTGTCTGCCACCAGAGGTGTAGCTATGAGAAATTACAGTTGAGGCACCCAAAGAAAAGGGGCTGGCAAAGTTCCCAAGGGAAGGTGAACACAGCAAATAGAAGGGTTATAGGCATGAACAATGCTCACTGGCTCTCTTTCTACAGTGATAGAAATTTGGGGATGGAAGGAAATTTGGGATGCATTTTGAGAAGGACAGAATTCTTATTTGGAGTGAGGAATATCCTTGTCACTCCCCTATAGCTACGCCCTCATCTACCACAGAACTTCTAAAGAGACTTTGCTAGAAAATAGTAACAACCTGACTTGCTTCATGTTATCATGGCCTCAGGGAAACTTAACATGCTTGGTATGCAGTAGAGTTTCTGATCAACTAATTTAAATAAATAATAAACCCCAATCAGGCTTCCTGTTTTCCTTTTGGAGTTCTTCTCAAAATTGCTTCTTTTGCAACACCACAGCCATTGCCTTGCTCCCTCATGAGAGCTGTGCTCACATGCCAGGGAGGGAAAATCTACCAAAAGCCCCAGGCTTCCTTGAGATATGTCTTCTATTGGCATAACTATTCAACTGCTGAGCAGCTAAGATTTCTGCTCTTTGAGTAAGGAGGAACAGAAAGGATTAGTTCCTGCACTTATTTAGAGAAAACAGGTTGCACAGAAATGGAAGGCTTTTGTTTCACTTGTTATATTTCTAATATACAGGGGTAAATGCAACTGGATAAATTTGTCAGGTGAAGGGTCTCTGATGTGCTTGAAACGCATCCTTCCTGTGTAGCTACAGCATGTGAACAAAAGAGAAAATGAATATACGTTGAACAATCATTGTTCTGGATGGCATGCGCCATTCATTTATGTAGGGCATTATTTAACTGGCATCTGAGTACTTAGGCGTACCAGGGCTCTTTTTAATTAAAAGAGGAAAATGAAGGTTTTGTTCATGCCATTTAAAATGTATTTAAGGGGGGGGGAAAAGACTAAAGTTAAGTAATTGGATTTAGTCATCAACTCTGAAAGGTTGATGGCAAGCGGGAGCACAAAGCAACAGGGATCCGACAAAGGTCAAATGGAAGTTTCTCTTTCCATAATAGTGCTTCTGGACTAAAGGTATCCACCCCATAATTGGCAGTGGGAGAAAACAGTCATGGTTTAAGTCCACAGGGGGTGGGGGTGGGTTTGGGGAAATCTGTTTAAAAGCGGGGGAGGAAGAAACATGACTTATGTACTGCAATTCTTCTCTGCTTGACCTCCCACGGGCAGATTTGATCCAGACCTTTCTTAATCTTACAAAAAAAAAAAATTGGATTTCTGCCAATTCAGTTGCATTTATAAAAATGAACTGAACCCAAATACTTTGACTGAACTAGGCTATACATGAGGTTGGTGGTCATAAACTTCACCAGCACAAACGGATTTCAGGAGGATTCTCCTCTTTCTGACCAGGGTGCACTCACAGCTGAGCGTTATGCCGCAAACAGGCAAGCTCACCCATTTGTGCCCCAGGGCCGAGCTACATATGACGTTAAAACCTGCTTCAGTTCCTGGGGGTGGATGGGTGGGATGGTGATAATTAATGGAATCAGACAGCGATAGCATGGAGGGAGGATTTAACCCTTTCTTTTCCTGCTAAGGTCATGAAAAAAATCCTTTCTCTGAAGCTAGATTTTGCTTTGCGGGGAGAGAGAGAATTCCCCATCAAAGCAAGTAACAGCATCAGAAGATGGACTTCTACAAACAGGGAAGTAAAGGGATTAAATCAGCCCCTCTTCCCAACTGCTACAATTTGCATTTCATCTCAAAGTCTGTACATTAGACTTTGTCCGCTGAAGATAGCAGCGTTCCCTTATCTTTTGAGTGTATAAGCTGATGTTTCTGGACAAAATAATCCTGCAGGGTAGACTGTAATAAAACTGAAAAAAAATATTGGCCTTAAGCAAATAAACATCATATTTTCCTCGTTGTTAAGAACTGTATTTAAAGGTCACATTTTGTGAGACTAGGAAAGGCTGCAGCAGCACAGTTTCAAAGCAGGGTCAGAACTATCCCTAGAAATGGCACTATGGAAACATTATTCCATCCACAGTGACTTTCCCAGAGACAATTCCATGCCTATTTTGAAAGAGCCACACATCCTAATTTCTCAAAGAGACTTCCTTTAAACATGCTAGAGAAAATAAAGGTGAAAGTGGTTAAAAACTACCAAACTATCTTATATTACTGTACAGTAATTATTATTTTAAACATCTTCAGTAACAAAGACCTTTCCGCAGCTTACCTGCATCCCGGCGTCATCTCGGCATCATCCCGGCAGTGCCTTTGCCAGGATGGGAGCTTGTCCCAAAAGCTTCCCTCCACACCTGGCCGGCTGCCATTCGATGGTAGTGCTCATGACACTCCTTCCTTCTGCAGTGCAGCTGGCCTCTTCCGGTGCTACACTGAGGAAGGAAGTGCTTTGATAGCACTTCTGCCTTTCCCACACGGCCCCAGCCGATGCGATCGCCACTTGAAAACGGCCTATTGCCAGATTTTTCCAGTAATAATATACTACCTGATTGCGACAGCTGGGGATGTGACAGGAGCGGGACTAACATAACATTGTGTGGTAGCACACGTCACGGGCCAGCTTCAGTGCATCTCCATGCCAGGATGGGGCCGTAGTGTGGAAATGGCCAAAGTTTTTCCTTGAAAACTTAAGACATTTCATATGTAATTTGATGGGGAATCATGGCAGTGCAGTTTATTTGTCCTTAATTTGGCACAGAGGTTTCTTTGTTATTTTATATTTCAGCTGCAAGGGCATGCACTCCAACGTTTCACAGATGAAAACCAGCACACATGTGGCCAAGCAACATCAGGGTGTGGTCAGGATGGCAAAAGTTATTAATGAAGAAAAGCAGACAAGCTAGGAGAGCCTGCAGCAGTTTGCTTTTGCCTGAGCCTACTGAGGAAAGTTGAGGGGAAAGTTGGAAGAAGAAAGAGAAACTGGGACATTTTAAAAGCAGCTGAAAGGGGGGGGGGCAAAGGATTAATTTGGCAGGGATAGTCCCAATTAACCCTGTCATTTTACTGCAAACTGAGTTCAAAGTGCACAAGTAGTTTGCTCTCAGCAAGGGGAGAGAAGAGAGGAACGTGTGGAATACTGTCCTTAGTAGGCTCAGGCAAAACCAAACTGCCACAGCCTTTCCTAGCTCGCCTGTTCTTCCTCATTAATAACATTTGCCATCTTGACCGCATCCTGATATTGCCTGGCCACATATATCTCAGTTTACATCTGTGAAATGCTGAAAGATATGAGTGTATGAATGTTCAGCAAGGTGGGTAGTAACATTTCCACGGTAGGACAGCAATTGGCATGCAGTCGTGAAGAGTCAGTGCCGTTGTACATGACTGACAAACATGGGCTTCTTTGGGAGGAGGCAAGAGGTATTGCTGGTATGAAATAAGTCAAATATGGATTGTAAAGTAGAGCTCTATTTCCCTGCAAAATGAAGAACAGGAAAGACCTTGTCAAATAGTCACTAATAATCTGGTCTTCTTGGCTTGTGGAGGAGTGGAAGGTTATCACCCTTCAGAATCTCTACTGCTTCAAGAATGATTTTTGCCCCTGGTCATTATAACCATACAACAGAACAATTTTTCAAGAAAAAAAAGCTTAAAATGCTACTTTCGTTCCATAGAAAATGAAAAAAAAGAAAAAAAACCCAAGAAGAATACACTTTTTAAAAAAATCAAAGTGAAACTCTGGATGTTTCCCAAAGGAAGCCTGTTTAAAACAGCTCGGATTGGATGGTTAGTCCTTTCTCCATAATCCCCTGGAGGAGATATCTGGAATTTGCAAGTAAATTGGAATGGCATGTGTGACTTGAACTTGAAGTCTAATGAGTTTGAAATATTACTTGTACATAGAAATCTTGCAAAACCACCCCCCTAAATATTTCTTTAAAAATCTCACCTAACAATTAACTTTTATATGTACAAAGTTTTTTTCTCCTTCAGGGCAATTATTTCTTCTTCTTGGCTGTCACAGTTCTTTAGAGTGGAATCTCTGTAATGCCTCCTGAATGTTATTTATACACTATGTGTCTTCCACTTAGTCCTTACTACCATTCAATTTTGTTGCATCTTCTACACGATCATAAAGCAGACTTCAACAACATCATTGTATGATGTCCCCAGAGCTGGAAATTCAATCAGACCCACACACCCTGCCCCATTTCTTGGTCATGTGGCATGTGGTAGCCAAATTAGGCTGAGAGGGATAGAAGATGAATGTAAAAGGTAGCTTTCCAAGTTTTGTGAATATCATTCAGAAGTATTACTTATTTATACAACTTAGCTCTTGTAGCTGAGGAAAGAGAAAAGAGCTTACTGCACTGAGATTATTAGGAATTATTACAGGAAAAGAGATTCCACGTGAACATCAGGAAGAACTTCCTGCTGGTCAGGGCTGTCCGGCAGTGGAATACGCTGCCTCAGAGTGTGGTGGAGTCTCCTTCTTTGGAGGTTTTTAAGCTAAGGCTGGATGGCCATCTGTTGGGAGTGCTTTGATGAGTGTTCCTGCATAGCAGGGGGTTGGACTGGATGGTCCCGGTGGTCTCTTCCAACTCTATGATTCTATAAATATGGTGGGGTAATAGGGTGAAAGCAATGTTAGTTTACAGTGTATACTTCAGATCAGGTTATATATCAGATGAAGGAACTGGCCAAACTACTTCAGAGTAGTTCTTGCCTAAGAAAACCCTATGAAATTCTTAGGGTCATCATAAGTCAACAGGCAACTGGAAAACACACACACACACACACACATACACACACACGCTTGTAATTTTCTTTCATATTCTTTAATCAGCTTGGCTTTGAAAGGATATGTCAAAGTGATCTGCCTTCTGCTTGCTTTGTATAAATACAATTCTCAGAAGCACAATACTGAAGCAGGAGAGTGGAAACTTTGCCAGAATTGATTGGTTCATTTATTTATTGAATTTATATCCCTGCTTTTTCCCAAGGGGAGATTCAAGGCAGCTTATGATAATTTTAAAAAAAGAAAATTAAGCTAAAAACATGAGTTAACAAAACTTAGTGATATGGTGCATCAGTGGTAAGAAAACACTTACAATGAGGTTCTGGCACATGTTCTAGGAAAATGCTAAAAATTTAAAACAAAGTCATATGCATGTCTTTGAAACAGGCACAATATATGATGAACTGGCTATTTCAGAAGAACAAATGCCCTGCACATTAGCCAAAACAGATTTTTGAGACTTCCTCTTCTTCTTAACATCCCATTCATCTTGTTGAATCTATTTCATGTTTTATTCATAACTTTCTGAATTCTTTTACAAAATTACAATGCTTAACTAAATTGGCACAGTGCTAACAGACCTTTTAAAAAATCCTCATGAACTCTTTTTCATGGAGGGATAATGCAAAATGATATTGAAAAATAGCTTTTTTACAAACCCGAGAGAAGCTATTTAATAACTGCAATAACACACTCAACTGTAATAACACACTCCAGTGATTTGATTAGCGCCAGATAAACACACTGTTTGGCTGGCTGAGTGCATCAGGTATAATGCACACAGTTGCAACGAACATGGTGATTTTAGGGCAACGTATCTGCCTTCGTTGTGACAACATTGCTTTCAGTATCAAAGGCTATAAGGGAACAAGCTTATTCATTTCCGGAGTAACCAAAATCAGAGGATTAAAAACATGAGAATATTATCTGAAAAGCACTTCCTTAAAAACCCATTCCATAAATTATCTCAAGTTTAATTGGTTATTCTCCATTATTTAAAGTCACCATGCATTTCATCACTCTACACATTTGCTCAGAGGCAGACATGCTGAAGGAAATTTTTTCCTAAAGTGGAATTGTAGCGATGGGGAAAAGTTTCAACCATTAGAAATGTGCATGCATTGTGGCTTTTAAAGCTATACCTTGTGAGAAGAAGAGCCATAACTCAAAGGCAGAGGTTTTAAAAAAGACCCAGTTTCTGGCCCTGGCATCTTCAAAGATTCCTGACTGACACTGCTGCCAATCCACTGTAGGCGGACCAATGGTCTGAAATTGTGTAAAGCAGCTTCAGAGTTTGCTATGAAAACTACAATTCTGTATCCTCCAACTATCAAAATGTAGCAGGGGCAATCCCGATTAATCAATCCTCTGTCATCCCACTATTCCAGCTGCTTTAAAAATGTCCTAGTTTTTCTCTTGTTCTTCCACTTTCCCCCTTTAACACAACCTACTTCTGTTGCTCCAACCTGAGTTCAAAGTGCAAAAATACTTTGCATCCACTTAACTCATCAGGGGACAGAGGAGAGAAGGAATAATTTTGTCCTTCTCAGTAGGCTTAGGCAAAAGCAAGTGGCTGCAGTCTGTCCTAGCTTGTCTGTCGTTCCTTATCAACAGCCTTTGCCATCTTGACCACACTCTGAAGTTGCTTAGCTACGCATCTGCCGGTGTTCATCTGTAAAATGTTAAAGGGAATACAGTGCCCATAATTCATCATCTAACATGACCACGCAGCATGCTGGTTTGGGGAGTCCAGGAATTGTAGTCGAAAGGGTAACTTCCCAAAGCTCTGGGTAGCTTTCTATATTCCTTCAGCTTGTTGTTTTTTTATGTACCTTCAAGTTGACTCCAACTTATGGTGACCCTATCCTCTGTTTTTATTGGCAAGATATATTCAAAGATGGTTTAACAGTATTTATCTCTTAGGCTGAGAGTGTCTGACTTGCCCACGGTCACCCAGGGCTGAGCAGGGATTCAAACCATGTTTTTCCAGAGCCACTCCAACACTCAGACTGCTACACTGCACTGGCACATTGTGTGCCGCGCAACTAGCTATAGCTGAAAGGGCTGAAAGGGAAGATGAATGTAAAATGGTGAATAATAATGTTAGTAAAAGTATGCATTCCTGTTTTTTTTTTTAAAAAAAAAAAAACCAAGACAGGTACTGCTATAGAAAGAAAGTTGCAATTTAATCTACCACCAGTTAGGTCCAAAGAAAATCAACTCTTACCAGCTGCTTGTTAACTTGTTTCACATGTTGAACCGGGTAACCTGAGCAACAAGGCTTAATTACAGCTAACTCTTGATAACCACAATTATTGCCATTAAGTTGCTCTAAATGGCTATGCTACGTATACGAAACAATCTAATAACATCAAGGGGAGAGTGGGATTCCCAGCCTATCTTGACTATTGTAGTCCATGAATTACTATTAATGTGGAATATTAAGTTGGGAAAAAGAAAACCCTCCACACACACCTACAAGTACCAAAAATCTCCTGCTTTTGGCAAATCTTTTAGGGATTCAGAATGCAATAACACATGAAAGTGTTTATATTTCCATGCAACATTGGCCTGAATAGGCTTCCTTTGCCCTCAGCTTTCTGACTGGTTAGGATCACTCACACTGTCAGTGCAGGATGCATCCCTCTCCCTCTAAATTAGCTTTCTTTTACGCTTTGGAGGTATCAACACATATCCAAACCTGATGGGTTATGGAGCACAATCCCTGATAGGTTAGAAGCAAGTAGTGAAAAAGGAAGAACCCTGAAGCAAGGGAAAATAATGATACCAAAGCAGCAGCAAATGTCGGGGGAGGGAAAATAACTGCAAAGAAACCAGTTAAAGAAGATGTAGGGGGGAGTGTGTTGTGATTTTTTACATGTCACATGTTTTCATTTGATTTACAGGAAGCCAAAGGTATAGTTAGAGAGCCAGCGTGGGGTTAAGGCTTAGAGAAGAGATGGGCGACTGCACTGTGGGGAACTTGAAATTTTGCCCTGCGCTCGTTTCAACAGGCTGCACAAGCACTTCTTCCTCAATCAGGAAGCCGCATGATATCACTTCCGTGTTTGCTTCTGGCTTATTTTCCACCATGGGGAGGCACAGGTTGTGGGTTCAGAAGGGGTTTGGGAAGCAAAACTGACTCATTTGGGGCCAGCTTTGCCCACTTTGAGCACAATCTGGGCAATGAAAATAGGTCATTTAAAAAAATGTTGGTGTGATGGGGGCATCATGAAGATTGGGAGCACAAAATGGGGGTGGGGCCTCATATGGACTACAGAACACACTTTCTCCACCTTTGAGTTACAGTTTTGGTCTAGGACTGAGGAAATCCAGGTTCTAGTCCTCATTGAGACTGAGGCCATTTCCGCACCACACCGTTACAGTGCTATCATTGCACTTTCAGCGTCCTATGGAGCGCTGGGGTTTGCAGTTTAGGGAGGGGGATTTAGACTTCTCAGCCAGAGAGCTCTTTGGCCTCAGTAAACTACAAACTCCAGAATTCCACGGGATGTTGAAAGTGGAATAATAAAACTGTTAACAGTGTAGGGTGGAAATGGCCTTTGGCAGGATTGTGGAGAAGTAAATATGGGAAGAAGGAGATAGCCATGCATACTGCATTGAGCTCCTTTGTAGACGTGCGTTGTGTTGCTGCTGCTGCTGCTGCTGTTGTGTTGTTAGCCACCATGGACTTGGTAAGAGCTATATTAGCTTGTTGTTCATTTACCTTTCAGTCAGAGCACTTGATTCAGGTACTTTCTGTGGTTACGCTTGCCTAAGGCTGAAACACGGAGAGAGAAAAGGGACAACCCTGAAAGATCTGGTGTCTTCCTCATTTTGTAATCAGGTATGAATTTAATCAAAAGGTTACTTTAAAAATGTGTGTGAAATATAAATGTGACCACATGGGGGCACCTTCACCAGGGGAAATGACAGAGGAGAAGGAAAGAGGAAGAATTCAACCGTGGCTGTTTTCTTATCAGGAAAGAATTGCTCTTCAATTTTTTAAAAAGAAAAGCTGTCCTTTTTTTGGTAGCAGTTGAAAAGCCACAGCAGAGCAATGATGACTTTTAAACATGCTTACTAGGAAGTAAATACACGGAACAAATGAGCCATAATTCTAAGCAAATATGCTGCAGTTGTCCTGCAAACCTTCCGGATTTTAATGTTGCTTATTCAGTATGCTTGTTAAAAATTTCAAATGTAAATTTGAATTGTTTTGATATAGGGAAGGAGTGTGTAAATGTTTCCTTTCAACAAAAATCATTCAAATACCTTGTGAACTTATTTGCAGAATACACAGTGATTTCCATCATGATTACCCAAAGATTCTGTAGTAGATTTTCTCTGGTAATTGTGAACCTACTTTGCCACCCACCTGAAAATAATTCATCTGTGAAAGTATTAGTTTGAAGGTCCAAGCGTCCCTACGTTTGGCGCAAGCTTTTGCAAAGTACTTGTTCTATTGCTGTAGGGGGCGGGGTGGAGGATGATGCCTTGTCACCAGTGTAGTGTGGAATGAAGATTCACCTACCGGTCTGACCAAGTTCTGTAAATGGAATGGGGGGGAAATGGCACCATCTTGTCCTTTGCACACAAGTTAGTTTTTCTGTGTGAAAATCAGGGTGCTAGAGGCCTTTGGCCTCTGATTTTCTGGTTTGTTTTCTTTCTTTCTTTCTTTCTTTCTTTCTCTCTCTCTCTCCCTCGCTCCCTCTCTCTTTTAAAATACACTGTTCAAAAGTTACAAAGACTACTTCAATTACATTGTCTTGACATGGTGACATCAACTGGACAATATGAGACCACCAGAAGAAGAAAGGCAGATAAGGAGGATGCCGTGCACACGCTTGAGTGGTAGGCCTGGCCGTACAGATCGTAGCACCCAAGTTCAACTGGCCTGTGTGAGAGAAAATGAGGAGTCCATTCACATTACAGAATTATAGCACTGTGGGCCTTTCCGCCCTACACTGTGATAGTGCTATTATTCCACTTTCAACCTTCTAGGAATCCTGGGCTTTGCAGTTTAGGAAGCGGCATTTAGAATTCTCAGCCAGAGAACTCTTTGGCCTCAGTAAACTACAAACCCCAGAATTCCACAGGATGTTGAAAGTGGAATAATAGCACTATAACTGTGTAGTGTGGAAAGGCCCTATGATTCCACTTTAACTGCATGCTGACTGCATGCAGTGGAAAGCTGGACTTTGTAATTTGGTGACACTTTAGAACTCCCCTCAGCTTTTGCAATTTGTTTCACAATACAAAAATAGAGCGCTAGCATTCCACTTTAACTTACATGACTGGTCCCCGTGGAATTACGGAGTTTTAAAGAGTTCCATTGGTGACTGGCCGATTTCCAGGCAGAATTCTGGCTGGTTATTACCTTTAGAGCCTTGCACAGTTTGGGTCCAGACTATCTAAAAGACCATATCACATATGAGCTGGCCCGACTTCTAAGATCTTCAGGGGAGGACTTTCTGTTAGTCCCACCATCTTCACCAGTGCATTTGGTAAGGGCATGGAAGGGAGCCATGTCAGTGGCTGCTCCCAGACGGTGGACTTTCCTCTCACAGGAGGTCTGGTTAGCCCCTTCCCTGTTCTCTTTCCACCAGCAAGTTAAGTTTTTGTTTGGGCAGGCTTTGATTGATTTTGATCATATAACAGAATAGTGTTCAAAGTGGTCCGCTCTGTTTTTGTATTGTATGTTTTTAATTATGTTTTAAACATATTTTAAAATGCATTTTAAACTGTTTTTCACTATGTGCTTTTACTAAAAATTGATGTTTATTTTTTTTTAAATTTTTGTAACAGTACACGTTTAGTTAACATTTTAATTTAAATGTTGTCAGCTGCTGTGGATCCCTTGGGAAACAAAAGGTGGAGTAAGCATTTAATGAATGGAAGAATGAATGTATGAATGGTTTGGTGAGCCTCTGGCTGAGAATGCTAAATGTTACTCCCACAACTGCAAATCCCAGGATCACAATAGGGTGTTGACGTGGCAGTTAAATTGGATTCATGATGCTGTAATTGTAGAGTACAGAAGGGTGTCAGGAGAAGAAGGCAGGTGATGACTCTACCATCCCCCTGTCCCAGGATCAGCTAAGAATTACCTCCTTCAAGAGAGCTGGCCCTCTCTTTAGGCACAGTGAAGTGGCTGTCTCTGGTGGCAGACACTGGAGAGTGGGGAATGACGCTGGAGGACAGAGCTGTGTGTGCTTTGACAGCTGCTTTGTGCCCCTAAACTAGTGTTCTGGCTCCACAGTCAATGGAGAAAGCTGTCCTGTCACTACTGTTGAATTAAGATTCAGCTTCAAGTCTGATAGCCTTTTGTAAATGTAATGGAGTCTTGTCCTTTGCTATAGCCCTTGACCTTGGCCTGCCCCAAGCACAGGGGAATGAATTGTTCTCAGAGGATTTGCTCCAGCTATAATAATCATGAGCCACACAACTAGTAGTGCTTAAGGACACTGAGGACATTTCTGCACTAGCCTGTTATAGCGCTATGATTCCGCTTTCAATATCCTATGGAATCCTGGCGTTTGCCGTTTAGGGAGGGGCCAGCTGGCCTCTCCCTAAACTGCAAACCCCAGGATTCCATAGGATGTTGAAAGTGGAATCATAGCGCTATAACAGGCTAGTGCGGAAATGGCCTGAGATAACATACCCCCCAACAATTCATAGATAAAAAAAAAGGGACATACGTAGCTGAGCAACTTCAGAATGTGGTCAAAAAGGTGCTGTTACTGCCCTGGCTAGTCCGAGCTTTGGGGATATTAAAAGATATCCTCTTGATATCATAATTCGGCTTCACTTCTCTATTCCCTTCCACATGCTTGCAAGGCCACCGGACAAGCACGTAAACAAGCTCGGCCGTTAATTGCCGTAATATTCCTGGATAATTCAGGCAGGCCAGAAAATAACTGACTCACTGCTTTAGGAGACCTCCAGGCAAGTACTCTAATTAGGTGTGCAAGTAACCTACAAAAGATCCTCTGCCCTGCACTGGCAGTTTGATGGGTAAACTATATAGTACCCAAGTACTCTGCGTTTGCATACTGGCTACTCTATTGAGAACCGCTACCATAACTCAATCATTTAGATTCTGACCTTTCGGAGGCTTTGTCTCCAACTCCAAATCTATTGTTTTCCCCCAAGGACGGCATAGCCTGCAGTCACAATTCTCCTTATAAAAACCCTTGATTCCAAGACCTTCCTCGGATCGCTCCCGAGTTTCATCCCGCCTTGCTGCCGCTTTGCTTGGCGAGCCTCCCCTCAGCTCCACGTGCTGAACTACATCGCACCCCAGCTTCGCTCTCCATTTTTCTGGGCTTCAGGACAGGTGAAGTATCACCCAAACCAGCAATCCCTCTAAAAATCCCTCTATACCACTCCAACTTTTATTTTCTTTAGCTATCTTGTATGAGTGTGTCACATACACTGTTTTGCTTGTGTTTAATAAACATCATTTATTGTTTCAACTTCTGTGTGCTGCTTGACTAGACCTGACCCCGTAGACATAGGGTTCAAGATCCCGCTACGTTACCCTGCCTCTCGTAACGCTAAGCAGTGCTCTGAGCTAATTTTCCCCACCGTGAGTTGAGCACGTTTTGTGTCCCTCCTGGGACCCCCAGTACACAGGGTAACAGTGCACCCAGACAACAGGAAAGCAAAAGATATTAATGAGGAAACATATAAAACTACTGTTTTGAGCAGAGAAACTCTGAAATTTATTTTCAGGAAAGTCTGAAAAAAAAGAAAAGAAATAAAAACCCAAATGGGAAGGGCAAGAGTCTGTCCTACTGCCCTCCTTCCAGCTGAGTTGAACAGAAACAACTTGTCGAACTCAGTGTATAGCAATTCAAGTAGGATGAGGATGAAAGGGGAAAGTGGGAGGAGGAGAGAGAAACTGGGACATTATAAAAGCAGTGGAGAAAATGGAAGAGCAGAGGATTAACTGAAACACCTAAACCAGGACAGCTGGAGTGTGTAAGTCAGGGCTTTCCAAATGGTGTGTCGTGACATGTTAGTGTGTCACATAAAGGGCACAGGCCCTGGACTGAGAACGAGCCCCCCATCCAAGCCTTGGAAATGTGTTATATGTTATAAATAAATCATATATTTTTAAAAATATAAATAAAAGGTTTTCATGAGATATGTTGTGTCCCCATACATTTTGTTATTACAATTTATGTATGTGCCTGGATCTCTTACAAGGGGTTATTTTAACCTCTGGTTTTCTAGTAAAACTGAATTACTGTGTCGCAAAATGATGCATGTGTAAAAAGTGTGTTGCCAACATGAAAAGTCTGGAAAGCTCTGGTGTAAGTATTCAATTCTCATTTGTATCAAAAGATGCTTCCTCCCAATTCTTAATATGCAAAACAGGCTGCTTATAAACACAGGTATCTTCTGGACTGACTCAGGTGCACACAAGGTTTAAAAAACTTCAGGGTTTAAACTGTGTTTATTCCCTTTGTCTTTTTCTCCCCATTTTCTTCCTTCCTGTTTTGCCACTTGAGCTCTTTAAGGGACATAGCCCCATATATATAATTCAATTTCTGTTAGACACTCTGAACACATGAGTTATGGTGAGATTTATTACAGATGCTAAAACAGTAATGGTGTGTGTGTAAAAAAGTCACACCACCAATTATAAAAAGTGGTTTGAGATCTATGAGTTTACAACCATTTTTCTAATGTGGAGCTCTGTGGTTGTATGAGTGAAGATTAGGAGCAATTCTTTAATGACAGAAAGCAACAAAGCCATATTCATCATTTTAGTGAATAACAGGCAGTTCAGGATTCGTCAGTTAAATATAAATCACAATATGGAGCAAACATGCTAGATGGCCAAGCTGAACACTATTCCTACTCATTAATTATCTGACACACGTCCGTGATTAGTCAAATAAGTATGGCATTTACATTAATTCTGGCATTGAGAATCAAACTCTCCCAAATGGTTTGCAAAGGTCTGAGGGCAAATTTGCCCTTTGATATATTTCATGGCTTAATTAATTCATCCTGTGTATTGCAATAGTTCAGAAAGAAATTTAAGAGCTCTTTTATCCTTTTAAAAATGTTCTTCTTGGCCAAGGGAAGTGTGGTTTTGGTTTAGCTCACATGTGTGTCATGTCTGTTGAACAATAAAGTTAGTTTTATCTGATGCAACAATTTTGGGAACGTAGTTCAGGACGGCCTTATGGGTGGCTGAGGTTTGTGGTCATCCGGGCCATTGAACCAAGCTGAGTTCAGTTGCTGTTTTTTTAAATGTACTATCTTGGAAACCGCTGTATCTACAAGGGGAGACCACATTACTTTTGATCACAAATGCAGGTTCATATATAATGCATACCCTCCAAAATTTCATGGATAAAAGACGTGTGTACCCAAGCAGTATCAGAGTGTGATCAAGATGTCAAAAGTTGTTAATGAGGAAGAACAGACAAGCTGGGAGAGCCTGCAGCAGCTTGCTTTTGCCTGACCCTTACTGGCATGGGCAAGATTCTACCCTGTTCTCTCCTCTCTGCACTGCTGAATTAATGGAGTGCAAACTACTTCTGTAATTTGAACTCAGGTTGCAGTAAGCTGAGGACAAAGGGGGAAAGTGGGAGGAGAAGAGAGAAACGGGGGCATTTTAAAAGCAGCTGAAAAGTAGGGTGACAAAGGATTAATTGGGACCGTCCCAGCCAAACTGGGATAGTTGGGCAGTATGATACTGTTGATAGGAGTGGTAAATAAGAGTCTTACAATTTTCTGTGTTAATGGAAATTGGATCATCTACATGAGGCAAGGGCAATGGAATGGTAGTGCTGGCAGATTCTTGCCCTGTGACTCCCTTGCAGGCTGCAGCAGCCCTTCCCGTGTACTGGAAGTGGCGTGCTGTCATTTCCCACTGGCATGGTTTGGAGGAGTGTAGCAAAGTTAAATTGCCATGCTTGCTGATAATTTTCTTCTGTTTTGAAACACTGAGGTTAAAAAAAAGCACAGTCCAGTTTTTAAAAAGAGTGGTGGGTTCAGGGGGCTTGGGAAACTGTTGAGGACAGAACATGACCTAGAAAGCCGTCACACTCAAATGGCGTCCCTCTCCAGCATTGAACAGGAACTTGGCTTACATTTCTTTCTTTTTTTTTAAGTTTATTAAGTCAAAAACCCCAACACAATCCAAAGATAGAAAACAACAACCAAAATAGATACATACAAATACATATCAACAGATGTCATAATCTACATGTGTCTAAAACAATACTAACAATACTAACAAAACATAACTAAAATTGGTTCCTGCCCTTGCTGCAAACAGTTCATATTGCTTAAACATTTACACTTATTAAGTCATACATTTTATCTCATAGTTACTAATTATTGCTTATCACTTATTATTTTAGTCATTTTAATTATTTTATTTTTAATTATTTTCATTGTTTACTTACTTAATTTCTCAAGTTCATAATTAATTGTTAACTTATTCTAGATTACTTTATACTAATGATCAATTATCTAAAAATAATAGTCATCTATAAAAGCAACATGTGATAACAACAAACAGAAAACATCTTCTAAATCTACTGTTACACTTCTCATTTAGTGGTAATTAATTTTAAATATCAAAACCTGTTGTCATCAGATCACCTTCATTCTTTTTAAAAAAATCAACCAACTACTTCTATTCAAATAAAAATTCATTTTGTGTTCTGCCTTTTAGCCTGTGTGTAAGTTTACCCATTTTAAAAGTACCCATCAGTCTGTTTAGCCATTGGTCCACTGTTGGTAACTCTGATTTTTTCCCCAGTATTTTGCATACACTAATCTTGCTGCTAACAACATGTGTTCTACCAGTTTATGTTGCTTTTTATCCGCTGTTGTATCTTCTTCCCAGATTCCTAACTGGTATAATTCAGACTTTTTAGGTACTTGACACTTTAAAATCTTTTGTGTCATTTTTTATATCTTCATCCGGAACTGCTTAGCTTTACCACGTGTCTACCACATATGACACAAGAAACCAGCATAGTCCTGACACTTCCAAAATTTAGCATTCATCTCTGTATACGTCTTTGCTAATCTCTCTGGTGCAAGATACCAATGGTACATCATCTTATAATAGTTTTCTTTGAGATCATAACATAGTACATTTGTAACATTCTTTGTCCATAACTTTTCCCATTGATTCGTACATATATTATATCCAAAATTGTTTGCTCAGTTACTCATAGGAACTTAAATTTCAGCGGGTAGTTGTGACATAATGGGACCTCTCCCTGGCCATGATAAAGTAATATCTTACATAATTGTGTGTGAAACAGAGTAGATGCTAATTTGAATTTTAGGTGTTTGCTTAAAACTTTGGTGTGCATTCAGTCTGGTAAAGGATAGATTAAATCAATGTTGTCAGTCCTTCCATCACGGTGAAACATATCCTTGGCTGTAAAATATATCCTTGGGAATTCTGAAGAGAGGTTCCTGCTTGTTATTATCTATGCCTGCAGCTCATCTGTAGAGAGAGTTTAAATCAATCAAAGTAAAAGAAAAAAAATTAAGTTTGGGCAAGAACAGAGAAAGGATAGGACAGGTAGGTTTATGTCACCCAAGCCTTTTGGTGCAACTCAATATAGTGGTCCATAAATCAATGCTGGTCCACAAGCCGTTGGCTGCTGGTCCCTAGTTAGTTTCCAGGAAAGAAAGAAACAACTGTAGCCAGTGGGCACAAATATGGTACTGGAAGAAGAAAAACACCTTGTGAATTCCCCACATAACATAGCTTAAGAGAGTGGTACTTATACAAGTACCACTATGATTCCATTTCATTAACCGTGGAAACATCTTATGGAACTGTGTGATCTGCAGTTTAGAGAGAAGTATTGAGAATTTTCAGCCAAAGAACATTAGTGCCTCCAGAGAGACCCTTTCCCAAAACACAATTAGAGCACTATGGTTCCACTTTAACTGCCATGGCTACATTCTGTGGGATCCTGGGATTTGCAGTTTGGTGAGGAACTAGAGTTTTCCGGCTCAAAATTCTAACTACCCCTACTTAAATTTGAACTCCATAGGATTCCATAGAATGCCATCACAGCAGTTACCGCCTATTCATAGCATTATAATTATATAGTGTGAAAAGGCATCTGGCACAGGGTTTGTTTATGAGAAGAGGGGAAATGACCAAAACTTTCAGGAGGGTTTCTGTGACAGATTAGGCAGCTGGGCTTTGTCACAGACAAAGGCTTGGCAAAGGAAGAGATCAGGTGGTGTAATGTCTTGAGCATTGGACTATGACCCTGGAAACCAGGGTTCAATTCACTGCTCGGGCATGGAAACCCACTGGGTCTAAATGCCCCTCCCTAAACTGCAAACCCTAGGGTTCCATAGGATGTTGCAAGTGGAATAATAGTGCTGTAACAGTCTAGTGTGGAAATGGCCCATGTCTAGGATGCTTTTGTCCTAGGGCCAGTCTTGAACATAATTCTGTGTTTCCTGTTTGAAATGTAGCTTCATTTACAAGAAGGGAAAAATAAAACATATTCACTGTAATGATTCAAAACTGGATTTACTTGCAGAAAAAAGAACACAAGGGGACCATGTTGCATCAGACCAACAGCCTATCTAGTGTGTGTGCATATGTGTGTGTGTGTGTGTGTATTCGTTCCATTGTGTTGAGGGTGGCAGCATGATACATCCTTGGTGCCTAGAAGGAAGAAAGCAGCCACTCAGAAATTCACATCACTGCCTCCATTTGTGGGTTTATTTAAGTATTTACTTACAAAAACTGCTATGCTATCCTTCAGTGCAAGACTCTCAGAGAGGTATAAAAGAACTGTAAAAATAATGTAATAAAGCACCACACGGAACGAATACAAATACTAGGAGCCACAGGCAATAGCCAGTTAAACCAAGGACAGCAGCCTCAGACTCGCTGTAGAGTCTTGGCACAACCTTATTGCTGAGATGAATGGGACCATCAACAAGGTAGTGCCTCAGTACCCTCTCTGGTTCTGTGACACTCTGGCCATTTCCGCACTAGAGTGTTATAGCGCTATGATTCCACTTTCAACATCCTATGGAATCCTGGGGTTTGCCGTTTCGGGAGGGGCCACATGGCCCCTCCCGAAACTGCAAACCCCAGGATTCCATAGGATGTTGAAAGTGGAATCATAGCGCTATAACAGCCTAGTACGGAAATGACCTCTGACATCTTCCTTGATTGCAGGAGAGTTCTGGGTTATAAAACAGAGCAGGTGATGTCTAGAGTGCAAGAGGGCCAGTATAGCAACAAATGCAACTAAACACCAGGGAAATGTGTTTGTTTCTGTTTGTTGAATATATCAAGAAAGCCAATGCAATTCTGGGCTGCATCAATAGGAGTATGGTGTCTAGATCGAGGGAGGTACTGGTACCACTCTACTCTGCTTTGGTTAGACCTCATCTTGAATACTGTGTCCAGTTCTGGGCACCCCAATTCAAGAAGGACATGGTCAAACTGGAGCAGGTCCAGAGGAGGGCGACCAAAATGGTGAAGGGCCTGGAAGCCATGCCCTATGAGGATAGACTTAGAGAGCTGGGTATGTTCAGTCTGCAGAAGAGAAGGTTAAGAGGGGACATGATAGCCATGTTTAAATATTTGAAGGGATGCCATGTAGAGGAGGGAGTGGGCTTGTTTTCTGCCGCTCCAGAGACCAGGACAAGGAGCAATGGATTCAAGCTGCAGGAAAGGAGATTCCACCTGAACCTCAGGAAGAACTTCCTGACAGTCAGGGCTGTCCGGCAGTGGAATAGGCTGCCTCGGAGTGTGGTGGACTCTCCTTCTCTGGAGGTTTTTAAGCAGAGGCTGGATGGCCATCTGTCGGGAGTGCTTTCAAGGTGTTCCTGCGTGGCAGGGGGTTGGACTGGATGGCCCGTGTGGTCTCTTCCAACTTTACATTTCTATGATTCTATGATTCTATGATTCTTGCCTTTCTCTCAGCACAGGATTCAAGGTGGCATACAACATTTTAAAAACACAAAGCAGTCTTAAAAAAGCATTTCATACAAAAGTTGAAACACTAACTTGGATTTAAAAACAAGTGTTAAAACGCACGTTAAAACAGCATTAAAAGATATTTAAAACATAAAATAAAATGTCTCCCCCCCGCCCCATTAAAAGCTCTATTTGCTGCAATCAAACACCTCCTTAAATAGAAAGGTCTTTACCTGTCAGAGGAAAGAAAGTTAGGGAGGGGACCAACCAAACTTCTGTCTTTAAAAGAAGATGTACCCACCCCACATGCCTTGTTTGAACAACTTTTTTTTAAAGTGGAAATGGGCTTCTGGTCACTTCCAGTTTTGATGGGAGAGAATGAGGTTTCCCACAGTATTTCTGGAAGGGGGGAGTGATCTCCACATCCCCTCCAATTGTCCCAGTTTGGGAGGGACAATCCCAATTAATCTTGTTTTACATATTTTTTCAGCTGTTTTTAAAATGTCCCAATTTCTCTCTCCTCCTCCCACTTTCCCACTTTGTCTGCAGCATACTTCAACTCCTCTAAGCTGAGTTCAAAGTGTAAAAGTGGTTTGCACTCCTTTAGCCCATATGTGTGTGAAAGAGGAGAGGAGGGTGAAGAATCTTGCTCTCCCCAGGAGGCTCATGCAAAAGCAAACTCCTGCAGCCTCTTCCTAGTTTCGTTGGTCTTCCTGGTGCATAACATTGGCCGTCTTATCCACATTCAGAAGTTTCTTGGCCACATGTGTCCTTGTATTCATCTATGGAATGTTGGAGAGTATTTCCCCAGACTTACCAAATCAGCACTACACGTTCTTCTTTCTGGGCCTCTGATAAAGGCAGAAGGGATACAAATTGCTTAGCCCCCTTGGTTTTATGACAGCCTTTAGAGTCTAATTGTTCTTGATACTTCATATAGCAACCTCTTCGGTAACAGAGGATTCTCACTGTTTTCCGGAGCAGAACAGTACTCTAACTACTTTGAGCCAGCCTGGTGTAGTGTTCTGAGTGTTGAACTACAACCCTAGAGACCTGGGTTTGAATCCCTGCTCGGCCATGGAAACCCACTGGGTGATCTTAGGCACGGCACACACTCTCAGCCCTAAGAAAACCCCATGATAGTTTTGCCTTAGAGTCATCATAAGTTGGAAATGACTTGAAGGCACATAGCAAAATGGCATTAGTGACCAAACTAAAACAAGTGACAAAAAAGATACTCTAGCCTGTAATCTCAGAGGATCTGGAGGAGTGCAGTGACAAGCAATTCATCAGTGCATGTGGTACGTGATTCAAGAGCTAATTCTGCACAAGCATGCCACAGAAAAACACAAGTGTGCCTCCATCCCCAAAGCACATTTGCTGAGCTAGGATTTCCGAAGTATAACATTTTAATGGCAGCAACAGCTTGTGGTGAGTAGTCAGTCTTTGCTAAACTAGTTGTGGAACTGTCCACCTAACTCAGATAAATAATAGGCTCTTAAATTGTATGTTTTGAGTTTTAAATGCTAATCTGAGTCACTGGAAGGTAGGCAAATGCATTAGAAAACATAGTTCTCTTAATGATTCAGGACCAGTTCATCTTTCAGAAGAACATTTGACAAAGAATAAAAAGGAAAGAAGGAAGGGAAAAAAAGGCACAAATCTGAATAGCCTAACATAAAAAAGGAAAGTGTTATACTCCTCTGTTAATTTTGCAGTGAAGCCTTTAGATCTTCATCATTTATTAGGAGCAGCCGATTTTCTTCTGCCTGTTCAGCTAAAGATTTTGACCAGCTCTTTCTCCCCATCTGAGTCACTAGGTCATGCTTTTTTAATCTTTGAAAACTCCTTTCTAAACAGAATAAGCAATGAGCCTGTGGGAAACCCAACTAATCTCATGCCAAATTCAGAATTCATGACTTACTTCAGGTGTCAGTTGTTGCCTTTTGTACGATGCTATCTGATGTTCTATGGAAGTCTGTGAAAGTGAAATTTTTTTATCTTAACATTTTTTTTTCTTTTTCTTTAATAAGAAAAAGGATTAAACACCATACTCCTTAGAAGCAGACATACACTGACATTTGTAGCAGAAAATGAGCTATCAAAAGTATGGATTTTATTATAAGCTAATGTGAAGCTAAGATTATTCCTCACACAGAGGAACTGCAACACCAACACCATCTTGTTGTGGTGGTTGTTGTTCTTGTGTGCTTTCAAGTCATTTCTGACTTATAACAACTGTAAGATGAACTGATCACAGGATTTTCTTGGCAAGATTTGTTCAGAAGTGATTTACCTTTAGCTTCCTTTGAAGATGAAAGAGTGTGACTTGCCCAAGGTCACCCAGTTCATTTCCATGGCTGCGCGGAGATTCAAACCCTGGTCTCCAGAGTCCTGGTCCAATGTTTAAATCACTACTCCACACTGGCTCTCATCTTTCTGTTACTTTGCTTTATTGAATTCTTCTGGGGGAAATGAATTAAGAGGGCAGGGAGTTCTTTGTGCACTGAATTTCAGGTAAGTTAACCCCACCTCTGTAAAAATCTGTTCCAACCACCATCCTGTATATCAGAGCTTTCCAAACTATGTGTTGCGACACATTAGTGTGTTGACTGCAGTGTGTAGGTGTGTTGCACGAACATAATGGGTGGATGGATTGCCTCTCCTGTTGCCACCACAGCCGCCCAGGGCTGAGGAAGACCCCAGGGAGGGCAGCAGCGGTGCTGGGGCCAGGCTCAAGTGGAGGGGCTGCCTCCACTTACTGGATTACTTACTGAGTTACTGCGTCACAAAATGATGCATGTCTAAAAAGTGTGTTAGCAACATGAAAAGTCTGGAAAACTCTGCTGAACATTGAAAAAAAAAAGTAAGAATAATCCATAAAGCAAAGTGTTTTTTTTTCCCCCTTGAAACATGTCTGTTGGTCTTAAGATGATAATCAGCATTCTTTTTTTGTGGAGTCAGAGGTACTTCCTAAGATGACAGATTATTTTTTTCTGAGGATTAGAAACTTGGGCAAAGGCACATACATGCCACATGCCCTGCATCCATGGTCAGTGCTCAAATACTGCATAGGCACATTTGTTGTGGTGTTACCATGCCCTGCTACTTCTCTTGCAAAGTGTGCAATTTTCATAAATTTGACTTATTAATGACTAGAGGACATCAAGGTCACAGTTACCAAAGACGTGTTCCAGGGTCATGCTGACCTGAGACATGCTCAGGATCATAAATCCAAAGAGAATTAGGTGGAAAAACCCAAAGCTAAGGGGTATGTGTTAATCCTTTCACTACTTCAGACTCTTGGCACTTTTGAATACAGTGAAAGATGAACTGCCCAGATTGGGGAGCAATCAGAGACCATCCCTCAATCTTACCCTATGGAGATCTTCCCTATACACCCTACCTGACTGAACATTAAGAAGTCATCATGAGTCCCATCAGTATTTTGTCACTCCGGAGTTAAGCCATCAATCCATTCTGGATCCCTTTGTCAATCCCATGGGAAAGCCATTATGGCTTTGTCAACACACCCCTTCAGGGTGTGAAATAAGGTATAAAAACCCTAGCTTTGACCGCAGCCATTCCTAATATGTAGAACATAGCCCAGACTGCTGTTCCTCTGTGCTACCCTCAGACACTGTCTGAATCCCTCCACTGTGACCTCTTCTTCAGGACTGATTCACCCAATCTCTCTTTCCAATAGCTTTGTATGGTTCTTAAGAATGTCTGATTCCTCATATGTTTGTCAATTCAAATAAAATATTTTGTTTAATTTTAACTGGATTTCTCTCTACAGTTACTACTCGTATACATAGATGAAAAGATCCTGCATTACCCTCCTCTCACAGGCCTCCTTTGAGCTACAATTTCCCCAAATTCTAAGGAGATGGTGGCATTGTGGGTGGATCCCAATGTCCCCCATCTCTTAAGATAATAATTGAGTGAAGGATAAATGAACAGATGAATGGAAGAGATAGGTTACTGATGCACTGAGATGAGAGGCTGCTGATTGGGCAGCAACTTCCCATTAGCTTTCAAATATTGCACTTTATTGTTGTTGTGTGCCTTCAAGTTGTTTCCAACTTATGGTGACCTGAAGGTGAACCTGTCACTGGGTTTTCTGGGGCTAACTGTGTGACTTGCCCAAGGTCACCAAGTGAGTTTCCGTGGCTGAGCAGGGAATCGAACTCTGGTCTCCAGGGTCGTAGTCCAACACTCAAATCACTGTACCACACTGCCTCTCATTGCATCTTATAACCCCACCTATTTAAAGCAAAGTGGCAAAGTGTGGCAAAGGGATAATAGGATTGGGATACACTTAGGTAATGTTGCTGCCTGCTGGTATGAGAAGAAGGTGAGAAAACTGGGGCCATTAGCCATCATCATGCCTTCCTTGTGTGTTATGTGACAAAGTAATATGCCCAGCATTACAAACTGACAGGCCTTCTGGAATTATTATATTGTTTTTCTTATTATAGGTGAAGGAGAAAGGAGGGGGGAGCAATAATTAAAAACAAGGCATAACATGGGATTACCAAATGCAAGGTTAAAAAAGTATACATTCTTGGAAGAGTGAAAGATTCTAATTTTTTTCCATTGCATTGGTTTGGCTTATTTTAAAAATGAGGTTGCATGGAAGCAAGGAAGGCAAAAGAGGGGATTACTCAAAACAGCAGACTGGGCACAAGAGATAGCTACTCAGCTGTGTTTGTCACTGCAATAGCTATTTTACAGAGGGCAAACTAATGAAACCATTAAAAGTGACAGGAGCCTTTTCTGTCCTATATGCTACAAACTCCAAAAAAGATTCTGGCTCCATCTGGATGCCATTCCCCAGAGTTTTCTTTTTGAGGGGCCATGCATTCACTTCTCAGGATTTCATCATACATATTTCCTAAATTAAAATAGTATCCAATTAATTGACTGAGTTATTTTTGCCCCAGGATAGCACTGGGAGGTAGAGTAACCTAAGACATGGTGACTTCACCCTGCCTTTCCTTACCTCCAATGCTATGCATGGAATGTAAACAGACAGATGGACAGATAGATGGACAGACAGATGGACAGACATATGTAAAGCGAAGGGTGCTGATGAAATGGTGCAGTACTCCAGACAAGGTTGCCCTCTCTCACCATTGCTCTTTTTGATGGTGATAGAAATCTTGAATAACAAAATCAGAGAGGACTGCAATATAAAAAGATTGAAGATCTGAAATCAGGAATTTAAGCTTTGAGCCTATGCTGACAGCTTGGTCCTGATTTTAGAAGATCCCTTGAATTCAATTGAGAAATTGATTCAACAAATAAACGAATTTGGTTCTGTAGCAGGATTTAAAGTCAACCAGGAAAAGACTATTATGTTATTTAAGAATCTGATGAAACAAGAGGAAGAGAAACTGCAAAACATATCAGGATTTAAGTTAGAAAAAATGACCAGATTCTTAGGTATCTTATTTACAAATAGAAGCTCTGATCTGTTTGAAAATAGTTACATTAAAACCAGGAAAGGAGTACAAAAAGAGATGCAAAGATGGGAGAAAATGAATTTATTGATATTAGGCAGAATTTCGGCAATCAAGATGAACATTCTACCAAAGATGAATTTCCTTTTTCAAAATCTGCAGATAGTTCTGAAAAGTGTGGTTTTCAGCCAATAGGAAAAAAAACAAAGTTCGTCTACTCAGGGAAAAAAATGAGAATCAGATGGAAATTAATGGAAGATTATAAAGATAGAGGTGGAATGGGACTCTCAGATCTTAAATTATATGCTCATGCAAATGCCTTAGCATGGATATCGGACTGGATAAGGTTGAAAAATAATTGACTTCTACTTTTGGAACAAATATATTTGAATCTAGGCTGGCATGCATATTTATGATATGTCAGAAAACCAGGAGCAGAATTTCTTTCTCATTTCTTAAGGAAAACATTGATTACTATTTGGCAAAAATACAGATTACATCTATGTCTGCAAATGCCCCTCTGGGTATCTCCTTTAGAGGCGTTTCATGGTTCAGAAATACAACCTGCAATGAAGCATTGGACTTATAAAGAACTTCTTAAATTCCACGACTCTGATTGTGATCTTAAGGCCAGAGAGGAATTGAACTGCTCCTGATTTTGATATAACAAGCTATATCTAAGATTCAAACAAGACAAAATAGATTATAGAATAAATAATTCCAATATGGAATTAGATATGATTCTAAGAAGGGAAAGTGTTCATATTATTTCAAAACTTTATAATTTACTTTTAAGGTGAGAAGTGGAGGATGAGACATAGAGTTAAGAGCTCTATGGTGAAATGGCAGAGAATGTTGGGTACACGTTGACCCTTGAGCAATGGCAAAGGACCTGGAACGAACTAAATTTTTCGAGATGTCAATTTTACAAAGAGAATTATTTTAAAATGCTATACAGATGGCACCTAACTCCAGTAAAGATTGCAAAAATTTATAAAGGCAACAATGGTAAGTTTTGTAAATACAAATCAGAAAAAAGGATCCCTTTACCACCACTGGTGACACTGAAAAAAAGCCCAAACATTTTGGAAAAATATCCATCTTGAAATTACTAAGATAATCAAGAAGAATTTTCTGATGCAGCCAGAATTTTATCTGTTGAATATGGTTAGTATGGTAGAAGAATATGTAGGGAAACAATATAATAAAATGTTATTGTATATGATTACAAAAGCAAGTATTTTATATGCCAAAGACTGGAAAGGGGAAAAGATCCCTGAAATAGACAAGTGGTTACTGGGATTATATGAAGTCATGGAAATGGATAAACTAATGATGTTTCTACAAGATAAAACTGATGATAACTTTGTAAATTGGTGGAGATGTTTAATTGCTTATTTAGAAGAAAATGGGGGAAGGTCTTGACATTAGTTCTAAAAGATTAAATGGAGTTATAACTTAGCTACTAAATATTTGTTGTATATAGCATTACCTGAAAGAAAAATACTAGGACTTAAGGATTTAAATATTATTAAACAATTTCTATTTTTTATTTATTTCTGTAATTATATGTAGATTTATGTATTGACTGCTGTATAACTTTAATAAAACACCTAGGATTAAAAAAAATAGTGCAGTACTCTTTCGTGGCCTGTTAATGGGTAGCCTGGATGCTTATTACTTCCATATTTTACATGTTTTTTAATGATGATATTAGTGTGCAAACTGCCTGGGGAATGCTATGCAATCTTTAAAGACAATATAAAATATTTAAAAGAATAGTACAGAACAATACAAGAAGCAATTTAGGGTTTTATGGATGATCACCTCGTTGAGGTTTTGTTTTTATTTTTAAAGGAAGATTAAATTTAGTCACTCTACACAGCAGTGTTTTCTATAAGAAATGTCACACTCTTGAGCTTCGGAGAGAAATAGCCTGCACAAAAATGACAACAAAATGTTGCTCTTAGCTTCTTAGAACCCACTTGATACATTTTCCTGACTTCTTCTTCTGACTGCCAAATCCTTTCGCTTGTCAAATCCTCAGGGCCAAGCATCCTTCAGTTGGCGACACAAAATAATGTCCAAACTGTTACGAATACATGTGAGGAAACTGACTGTTGTCTGATTTTGACAGAGTTTCCCTTTTTCTTGCTTATTTCTGAGGTCCTCACAGCCTTTTGCCCGGGCATGTTTTATTTCTTCCCACCGTGGCATTTGTTTTGATCAAATGTGTCAGATAATTCTACTCTTCCTCAATCCTAGCTTATGGTTGTAAGTGATCAGAAGGGTCAAGGTGCATTCCAGGCAGATGGACAGTTCCAAGAGGATGTCCACAGAGAAAATCAAAAGTCAGGTCATGATTCATAGATAAATTCCAGGAAAGTGCTGTAGTTCAAAGGTGCTGATCAAAGAGTGAGAATACAAGCTGAGCTTGGGTGACAGAGAAGAGTCTTGCCAGGGAGTCAGTCAAAGCGGGGAGTAGCCAGAAGAGAAATCAGAGAAGCCTGCCAAGTTCTGGTTGATGGGATATCAGTCAAGAAGAAATCCAAGTGATGTTGAAAACAGAGAACAACGTAGATGAAATGATTAGTTGTCTTCAGCACAGGCTGCTGAAATAGAATGTGTTTATTTATTGTGGTATCTAGGAAATTGCTTTACAAACTTTCAGCTGCTAATAACAAATTACACTTGCTACCTGAGCTTTCCAGTTCACCTCAGCCAGATCCAAATGTCCTGCAGCTTCAGACAGTTTCTCTCCCTGGGTCTTGGGAGTAGTTCAGCTTCAGAGTTAGTCTGAGCCTTCCCTCTACTTCATCCTCCAGACTTTCCAGGGAAACGTAGTCAACGGGTCTTGAGACAAAGACCCTTCCAACTGCAGCATGTCATCCTGGCATTCATCCTCTGAGGATGCTTTCAAGCAAGGTATGACATTCTTGCCTTGAAAATGGTTGCCTTTCAATGAAATAATAAAAGGTACATTTGAAATTCCTTAAAGCAACCCCTCTCCCCAGTCTGGCATCTTGCAAATGTGTTGTATTATAGTTTTACCATCACTCTATACATGACTATACATAATTTTTTTTTACCCATTTCAATCAGGGTTTTGTACAGGTCATTCCATCAAAACAGCTTTGACTCATGTAGTGAGCAATATTCTAGTGGCAAAGCCACAGCAATTAACTTCTGTGTTGAACCTGTTGGATCCTTCTGCAGCCTTCGACACTTTGAAACATCAGATCTTACTATTACGGCTGGCATCACTAGGAATAACAGGGAATGCTCTGTTCTGGTTTAAATCCTTTTTGAGTGATTATTCATTTTCTATTTCATTTTGGGGACTTAAAAGCTTTCCCGGTAATGGTAGGGGTGCCACAAGGATCAGTCTTGGCTCCTCTTCTTTTTTCATTATATATACCTCCCCTTGGATTTCTTATTTCTGAATCAGATTTTCAGTACCACATTTATGCAGATAACACTCAGATTTTTCAGACTTTCAAATCAATTGATGCCACTGTGTGGAAGTCAGTAAGGGACTATCTGTTGTCTCTTTCTTCACGGATGACCACTCACTGTCTTAAGCTGAACATGGACAAAATGGAGGTCTTGGTTTTTCAGCCTGATCACCCACCAGCTGATGTCCCCCCCCCCCGGATTTGTGGAGTTGCACAATGGCTCCCATCACAGTTGCCAGAAACCTTGCAGTCCTGTTGGATGACTTCCTATCTCTATGTCTCTTTATTAGGGCTACAGCAAAGGTATGTAACTTTTATTTTTTGAACATCCACAGGATCCAGAGATTCCTGACTGTAGAGACTGCCCATCTGCTTGTCCAGGCCTTGGTTATCTCACGCCTGAGCTATTGTAACAGTTTACTGGCAGGTTTGCCTTCCTGCTCCCTTCTTCCTCTGGTTTTAATTCAGAACAATGCTGTCCCGGTTGTTTTAAATCAGCCAAAATATTCACCTATTTTTTTCTTTCCATAGATCCCTTCATTGGCTATCATTTCAGGCCAGGGCCTGTTTCAAACTTTTGGTCCTGATATCTAAAGGTTTATGTTCTAACCTCCCTCAATTCCTTGCAGCTTGGCTTGTGTGGTATGTGCTATCCAGGAATTTGAGATCTACGAGCAAAGGATTATTGTATGTTCCACCAGTGCATCCAACTTTGTCAAGACTGAGAGCCTTTCAAGATCTAGATCCACATTTGTGGAATGGTCTTCCTTTGGATCTCCAGCTGGAGAAGGATCTCACCCATTTTCATAAATGGTTGAAGACTTTCCTCTTTGACTCCCCATCTTAAGCCAATGAGTTGTGTTTAAGGTGCTGAGATGGGTAGCAACTGGTGGGGTGTTGGGGATTTCATTCCATGTATTGTTGTGGTGTTCTGTTTTATTGTCTTTGTCCCTGATTGCTTATGTTGATCATCGTCATCATCATCATCATCATCATCATCATCATCATCATCATCCTGCTGACTTGAGATGATGGGGATTCTAGACCAACACATATGGAGGACAGAAGGTTGGGGAAGTCTACCAAAGAGATAAGAGGGAAGGGAAGAGATATTCTGATGAGGATTGAATAAAATCACTTTTTTGCAAACTTGAAGATATATCTTCTGCAATACTCAGCCATTCATGCATTTCTCACAATTCCTGCTGGAATAACGACACCATTGTATATATAGCACATCCCATAAATAAGAATCCAAATATACAATAAAAATAGATAACTTTTTTTCTAGGTGCAGTCAAGTCCTTACATCTTATTTATTTTAATGCAAGACAAGTATCCCTAGCTTCTTCTGCATTGTACCCTCCTGTCGATCTATATTTTTGGTGTTCCGTTTTGTTCATGCGTGGAACATTTTCATTACGTTTTGCTATCTTTTTGAGCTCACAACAGCTAGCAGCCCCAGTTTGTTTGAATGAACAGATGGTGCTCTCTACCACCTGGATCCTAGGAGTGGGAAGAATATAAACTATCACATATGCATCATCTACTTTGTATATATGCACACAAACACTTTAGCATGGATTTTTCTGTTTTGAAATGGTCAGTGACGGTCACCGACCACTAAGCACATGAGTGCTTAGTGGTTGATAAATGTAAATTACAAGTTCTAATAGAACAGGGTCTAGACATGGGGAGATACTGGAGTTGATCCACAAGCTGGGAGAGAGGCAGAAATCGTTGCAATCCAGGATCTAGAAACAAAAAGCTAAATCATAATAACTAACAAATTTAGAGTGTCTGTATCAGGAAGAACCATGGCAACAGCTAGACAGCAATGCCAAGGCACTGAGCTGCTGTATTAAATAGACCTACACTTAAGGACAGCTAAGATCATGAAAAAGGCCCCTCCTACCTGGTATGCTGCAAAGGGGAGGAGAGGTTGCCCTAGCTCTTCTTCTGCTGGGGCAGCTAGCTCAGTGGACTGGCACAGGGAAAATGGCAGTGATCTTACAATGGCCAATAATAGCCCCTCCAGCATTTCACAGCTGAAAACTTAGACATGTGTAGCTAGGTAATATCCAAGCATGGTGAAGATGGCAAATATTATGAAAGAGGAAGAGTAGACAAGCTTGGAAAGGCTGCAGCAGTTTGCTCCTGCCTGAATCTACTGGGAAGAGCAAGATTCCACCCCCTTCTCTTTCTCCACCCTGCTGAGTTAGAGGAACGCAAGCTACTTTTACAAGTATTCTGTAACTCAGGTATCTGAGCAGAGGAGACCCTCTCCCACATCCTCTCACAGTGTGTTGACTGATAGGACACAGAAGAATGTGTTTCTCATTGTCACAATAAAACAACAAGGGGTATGAATAAACCAAGGCCAAAATTAACATGGAATGTGACACAGTGAGATACACCAGGCTCAGTCTAGGGAGATCACCTAGTCACTTTGGAGCAACTGGTGGGAGGGTCTCTGCTGCCTCAGGTCATAGACATGCAGCTCAACTCTGGCTTATGGGGGCTTATTGGCCACCTGAGAAACCTCTGTGGTTCCCCCCATTCTCCTTTGTCTGTATCATAGATATGGTAAAATATGGTAAAATTGTGAGTGCATGTATGTACACACACACACACACACACAACCCCCTGGCCTAATGTTTAACACCAGCTTGACACTTCTCAAGTACTTTGTACAAAGGGAAGGGAGAGGGACCTGGAAACA
Source organism: Cyclura pinguis (assembly GCA_030412105.1). Classification (NCBI taxonomy): domain Eukaryota; kingdom Metazoa; phylum Chordata; class Lepidosauria; order Squamata; family Iguanidae; genus Cyclura; species Cyclura pinguis. Next base: position 91,297,593 of record CM059600.1, on the reverse strand, counting down.
GAGAAATACAAGCTGGAAACACTATTATTATAGCTCCTTATTTACTCAGGTTTATTAATGCATACCCAAATTCACAGTGCGCCTCAGCAGAGATTATGAAGCCATGTAATGAAATGAGTAAAAGAGACAACATGCCAGAGTTTAGGGTAATTACAAATAAGCAGAGTAAATACAAAAACAGCATTCAGACAGAACTGAAGATTATGTGGTAAAATATTTTCAGCAGAGAAAGCAAAAGCAAAAGTGAAACAGAGAAGTGTAGTTGGGATAGAAAGGAAGAGAAGGGAAAGTAAGGGCAAGTATGGGAGGTTGCGGTCGACAGGAGGTGCGTGACACATGAGAGACAGAGATGTGTAATAGGACTGTGGAAGGGATAAGGGGAAGATGCAACCACCACCTTGCCCAAGGTGACAAAGGTAGCTGTTGGCAACCTATTGCAAACCATCTGGAGATCTGCCAGTTGATCCCAGTCTACTTTATTTTTTCACTTATGATTTGTTTTCTATCCATCCCTGCACTAATCTCCTTTATAGACACCACTTTGTCACATCTTCACAATTGCTGTTGACAAATTCTTATAACAGCTGTGTGTGGTAGAATATTTCTGTTATATAGTAAATTTAAACTATCCACCTTTATAAGCTGTGTGTTGCCTTTCTTGTTTTATAAAACTGACAAAAGGTGAGCCCATGTTGAAGCACCGTATGAGGATAATTAAAACGCTGAAAAGTCTTCACCTCAGACCAAGGCTCACAGGGATACACAAACAGACAGAAAGCAGTATAGGAAAATGATGGATCCATAAACGGTATAAACTCATGATTAACAACCCTGTGCTGCCCCCCACCCCTGCTATTTTAGTAGTTAAACACAATCATTATACTTCTGGGGGGGGCTGGCAGTGCGCCAGAGCATTTGTGCTGACTCCACTACATGAAAGATCAGATATACCGTCCTATTTCTAGTTAATTAACCAAGTGTGGGACTCTTTTCCCCCTCGTGACAGTAGTACAGCTGCAGGCTGATCGCCTGCCAGCATGTACCTCAGGTTGTAATGTTTTGTGCACAAACTCATCTGGAATGCATTTTAATAGAATCTTTAAGAGCCATTAAAGCAACGCTTGCGCTTCTTCTGTGCCATGGTATGAGCCCAAGGCACATCACTCTGATGTACTGTACCCGCAGAACAAAAATGAAAGATCAGAAAGGAAAAGAAACAAATTTTATTCATTGTTACACTTAACAATGAATCTATTGTTGGGCAAGCAAATGCCACCGTCTTATAAATGGAAATATAATAAAGATGGTTATAAAAGAAGGGAAAGGAAAATAAAATAAAATAAAATAAAATATGCTTTTCCCACAATCCTTTGTTGTATGCCATTTTTGATGCTGAACATTGCAATTAACCTCCTGAAGGTGTTAATGATGAACTGCCAACAGAGTTGTTGTTGTTACTGTTCTTATCATATTGATTTATTTGTTTAATAAATAAATGAAGAATTTTAAGGATTGGGTTGTATTCCAGAGAGCAGCCCTAAACACCCTAGCTAAGACCTAGGTAGGCAAAGCTCTTGACCACTCCAGACTTCCTGGACTTTCCTTTATTTGGCCAAAAAAGGGTGTATTCCTATGCACTGCGGGGCTCTGCTGCACTATTTAATACCCTCAAATACCAGTTTCTTAAAATTAAAACTCTATCCATTGTTAGACCTTCCTTTTCAATTGGGGAGGGAACATTTTTGGCTGTGTGCAGCTCCCAGAGAATCCCAGTGGCAGAAAATGGGCCTCCAGATCCGCCACAGTTGCGCACCTCTGAACTAAAGAGTAAAATCCATTGAAGGCATAGTCACTTACTCCCAAGTGGACTTGTATCTTGTGCCATTTTTTCAATTACAGAAAAGGATGAACTTACTGTTTTAATAATCTATTTGCTGACACCTAACCCCTGTCCACACCATACCTCAATAGTGGGTTGTTCTGTTACAATCCCAGCATTGCCCTTTCCATGATGCTGCTGGGTTAGGAACACTCTCTTCCACACTCTTTCATCTTAAGCAGATGAATAGCATTATTGCCACCAGGGTTCCTTCCACACCACATCATCTTTGGCCACTCCCTTTCTCCACCTTCTCTGCGCCCCACAGCTCCTGATTGCTCTGGAGGTTTTTTTTTGTAAGCTGTACTAGCACAGCCACATTGTAAGATCATGACATGCCAGTACACTATTGCAGTTTTGCACTATAATGCTAAAAAATGTATTAAAGAAATTAAAAAATTAACGTAAAGAAGAAATTTAAAACAAACAAACAGGTGGTAGATTCCAAACTTGCCACACCGTGGGATGGAGGAAGCGCTTTCAAGTGCTGTTATGGAACTGCACTGACATGGCTGGTGGGATTGTACCACTAAAGGAGACTCCAAATGGAATTTTTCTGGAAGTGATATAAGTCTGATTTGCAACGCTTGGGAACAGGATAGCGGCTGGATAGCAATGACGTCATGCGGTAGCACAGCTCCTGCTGTGGAGGGATGGTGACGTTGTACGGAAAGGGCTAGGAATGCATGCTTTGCTCAAAATTCAACACAGAATTGAAAGTACTTAAAACTATGGACATAAGCATGCTTCCTGTCCTTTAGGGCACTTTCACACCTGACGGTTAAAATAAGAGTCTCTGCGAAGTTTGAACAAGCATGGATGCTAAGAAGAAGGGGGCTGGTTAGACCAAATTACTGTTCTAGCGAGTGTCTGCACCACATTGCACACATAGCGATTACCTAAACCTGTTTAAGATCTTTTATTAAATCAGTCTAAAAATACCAAAACAACAACAATGACAACTGAGTCTCACTGTTCATTAAAATATAGAGAACATATTAAGCCATAGAGAAACCTGTACAATTCAGATTATAAATGAAGGATGCTTGATCAGTGTACTAACTAGAGAATTAAAGAAAAGAAGACAGACAATGATCAATAGCATAGTTTCTATAATAAACAGTGTGTGTATATGCTTTTGAGTCACCTGCTGACTTATGGCGACCTCAAGAATTTCATAGGGTCTCCTCAGTCAAGGAATACTCAGAAAAGTTTTGTCTGTTCCTTTGTCTGAAATATAGATTGCAGCTCCTGGTATTCATTGGTGGTTTCCTAGCCAAGTACTAACTTGGGCTGGCCCTGCTTAGCTTCCAAGATTAGATGGGATCTGGTGTCTTTAGGGTATTTAGGCTGTAATAAATAGACCAAAATGATTAGATTTTGGTTTATTTCTTACCCAAATAATAATGGTTCATGCCAACAGCCAGGATAGGAGGGCTTTGTTGAGCTTATCAACTAAACAGATTTCTGGTTTTTCATTTAAATCCCACTATTATTGGAAGCACTGACCCCCTTACTGGATGCATAGTTACAGAGGGCATCTGCAACAGATCACCTACAATAGCTGTAGCCACAGACGTGTTTGTGTGTTGTAATTTATATCCAGATTGTTCAGTAAGTATTGCATGAAATCATGGGGAGCCCCAGCCTTCAAACCACATTGTGATTAAAGAACAGTGAAGTTTAGGAACGCAGGAGTTGTACAGTTGGCTACTGAGTTATAGAATTGATTCATCAGTTTTATCAGCCTGATTCAGTTCAGTTTTGTCAACTCTGAGTAGCAGCAATTGCCCTCCTGGTTTTCAGGCAGGATTCTTTCCTAGCTGCACCTGGTATTCCCTAGTGAGCTTCTATTCTAGCACTAATCAGGACTGATGCTGTTTAACTTCCACAATCAGATAAGACTTGGTGTGCTCAAGGCAGTATGTTAATCTAGGCTTCTTCAGTACTGCATTATCATAGGCCCTTTTCACATGTGGGGGGGGGGAATGGGCAAAAACATCCAAAAACAGAGCTTACCTCCAGCCGGGTAAGTCCATCGCCACGTGGAGCAGCGCGAGCTCGCTGCTCCACACTCCTATGGCGTCGCAGATGGCAGCTTCCGGTTGGTGGAGGCTCTCCACCAACCGGAGAAGCTCGCCAGCCGGAAGCCCGCCCCCGGCAGATCTGCAGGCACGCACTTGCGCGCGCCTGCAGATCCACGTTAGAGCCGGGCGACGGAGCGGCACGGGGCTGCGCACTCGGTGCTTTTTAAAAACCTCTAAAAAGAGGTTTTTAAAAAACATGCAGCCCGGCTAGTTCCGGCCACTCCTGAGTGGATTCTGGTGTGAAGCTACTAAAAGTAGTCCACGCCAGTCCACTTTACGGTGTAGACGACCTCTGTGAGAGGTCGCTCTACACCGTTTCCTCCCCCACATGTGAAAAGGGCCATAGTTAAACAAATGGATGGGAGTTCTCAGTTTCCAATCCCTTTTTCCCAATACTCTCTGCAGCCACCCATACCACTCAAAAACTTCTCCAGAGTGTTATGGGATATCCGGAAATGGTGGGAAGCTGTACAGGGAGAGGAAGGTATTGATGCAGTTCAGCCTAACCACCCTGCAGCTCTGTAGACATCACTCCACCTTGTTTAGGACATTGCAGAGTGATGGTCCATGGATCAGTCCCACTCTGTGAGCCATCAGCTGCTGGTCCATAACTAAATAATGTTTATTTGCTTGTTCGTTTAATTTATATCCTCTGTTTCTCCCAATTTGACATCCAAGGTGGTTCACAATACAAATTAAAACAGAACACAATTAAAACAATGGATAATGCAAAAGTCTTTTAAAAACTGAACAAACATATTAAATATATTAAAACATTATTTAAAGCAGTTTTATAATGCCTTTTATGTTGCAGTCATATGGTACAAATATTGTACTGGTCCCTGGCACATTGGGGATAAACCCCCTGCCAGTCGGCCACATCAAAGAGCATGTGAAGGACTGGCTTAAGAGTTCTCTGGGCTCTTAGCGAGGTTTAGAGAAAACCTGGGTAGACGGAGGGAAGAGGAAAGACAGAACCTGTGAATTTCTCTCTAATCTGTAATCTTAGGATGCACAGTATGTACTCTAGCCTTTTTCTTTGCTGAGAAAAATCTCACAATGCTCCTGTCCTAATGTCCACAAAAGTATCAACAGTGGTAGTGAATGGACAGGAGACATACAGTGATGACAAACATTTGCACAACTGAAATTCCATGTAAGGGATAACTTAATTGTATTCTGCCTAGGTGTGATTGTAATGGATTTACTGAAGATCCATAAAATAAGAATTTCCAAGAGAAGCCAGTGTTTACAGGCATTCTCCCAGTTGAGATGCTTTTTTTTTTGTTAGCTTCATTTACAGTTCTGCACATGTGTAACATTTTCAAACATGCCCAATGCTTTATAACCTGATAAAATGATTCTTAGTAAAAACAAAACAAAACAGGAATTGTGGGACTCATGAAGGTGAATTTTTTTTCCTCTTATTTTTACCTTTGACATTCTCCCACCAATCTCCATGTTGGATTTTTGCACAGTTTAGAGAATTTTATAAAAACAAAAACTCTATGCTTTTGAGTCACTGGAGACTGCACACTGAATTTTGTAAGCCTTCTGCATGAAAGCAAGGGACTTTTGAGTCAAAGCCCTTTATTATCTTTGAAATATAACATGCCCTCAACCTGGTTTTGCTTTTGGAGAGTTGATGTTTCCTTTTGTCTTTTTCTAAATAGAAATTTGCATACTGCACTTGGAAGCTTTGAAGATACAAAGGGGAACAGGCTAATCCAATCAGCTAAATGGTAGCCTGGCCGGCAAATCCACCTTGTCTTCCCCATCATTGTTTCTGCTCACGGGGACCAGCCTACACAAAAGTTATGCATGGATATCCCTGCCTTCTTTTCTTTCCTAAATGATGTTAAGGAGAATGGATAGATCTTCAAAACATTTTTTCTAGAAAAGTGTTATATCACTTCAGTGATTCCATTTGTGAATTATCTTTTCTCTCAAAAAGATTAAGAGCCTCATGTTGGGACCACATTGGAAATTTTAAATATATTGTGATCTGTATCATTTCTATATAATTTGATGTGCATCTTTGTACACGATTTATCCTAATTTCAAACTTTACCCTTCCATATATAAAATCGGAAAATGCTATTCTTTAGAGCACACATTTTGTGGACATATATATATAAAGAAATAAAAATATCTCATGGTAGTACATGGTCTCTTCATAGTTTATTCTGCCTTTGTGCCATCTCTTTCATATGTGGGTGAGCAAGAACTCATGGGATGTAGGCACTGAGCCCAAAGTACGTGGTGCAGAAAGCTTAAAGGGTTAAGCACGTCTAGACCAAGTCACTGCCTGTTTAGATTCCAATGTTATTAGAAAGTTCTTTTGAAGTTCTTTCTTGGAAGAGTTATGTTGCTCACGCTAATTAGAATGAATATTCAAAACAAGGCTCTGTTGTTCTTTCCCATGACAAAAACTGCCTATTTTTGCAGACATAGTCAAATGTCTGCAAAACTAAATTTGTTCCCTAACCCAGGGATGGGAAACACATGGCCTTCCAGATATTGTGGGACTGCTCATCAGCTCTAGGCATCATAGCCAGGGCTACTGGGAGTTGCAGCTTATCAACATGTGCAGGGCTCCATGACTCCCCTCCATGTCCTTATGTATGAAATATATGAATTGAACGTGCGGAAATAGATAATAACACAAGAACAGTCTACTCTTTGGCATCTTGATTCACTCATCCATTTTGCCTGTCCCTATCTTCTTTGCTCTAAGGTTACTTTCACTTAGAGTCCATATTGCGTGTCATTTAGTGGTATTACCTCTAAAAGACTTCTTTGTTGTTGACATTTGCCATCAAGTTCCCTTTGACTAATGGTGACCTTATGAATTAGAGTCCTCCAAGATCCCCACCTGAATCTTGCAAACCCAGGGCTATAGTTTCCTTGATTGAATAACTCCAACTGTAACAGGACTCCTAAGTAGGTATTTTAGGCTGGACATAACAGAACAATCGGGAGAGGGAAGAGACTTGCTTGTTCTGTTCCACAATGGCTGGCACAGGAGCTTTTGCAAATGTTTTTGTAAGAGGGCATCAGCTCATTTCTCTTTTGGCTGTCTAAGCATGTGCCATGGCTCCAAAGTATTCATTCTGTATGGACATATAAGCTTACATGATCTTAGGACAATTTGCCTTTGTAGCTTTCCCATGCTAAAAACTGAGACTGGCAAGGGGGAGACTTCCCTCTCTTCCTTCAGCACAGTAAGAGTCAACTCCTCTCACTCAGTGCAGGGCTAGAGCACTTAAATAAAATGTCCATCTGGCATAAGAGAGTACTTTGTAAATAATCTAAGCATTTTTGCCACAAAGAATATCAGGAGGCTGGGTTGCTCTGACAATGTTGAGGAAGGAAGAGATAACTCCCTCTTCTCTTTGGATTCCAAATAATATTCCCCCCTACCACATAATTAATTAAGGGGGGAAAAACGTAGTTGTATTTTCGTATCAAATGAACATCTTCTTTGGATCTTAGTTGCATGTCATGAGGAAGGTTCCATTAATTACAACCAGCGTAAGGTCGCATATGGCACAGCACATTGAATGGGGATTCTAAAGTTGTTTTTTCTACTCTGTGCCTTTATTTCCTGAGATGACTACTAGTGCTTAATAATGTTTTTTTTCAGTCAGAGTTGCAAAGTGCTTCCTGCAGAGAGCAGAAATTAATTTTTTTCAAAATCACACAAACTCAAGTTCTGCTTCACTTTTGTATGGGAACTGCAGTCTTGCATGTATATAAAAAGCTGCTGAATAGAGATAATTTGGAGTTTGAAATGACTGAAATTATTCTGTTCTTTCTTTTAGAAAGGGCTGTGAAGCAATGAACCAGACAAAGGAATTTACAAGAAGAAAGATGATCTATTTCACAGTTTCCTCTATTTATGCAGGCAATGCATTTTTATATATTTAGAAGGGCAGTGGAAGTGCTTAGACATCTTTAAGTTAATTAGGAAACATATGAAGTTCATTGTGGGGGGCAGGGGGAGCCATGCTTTTGAGCAAAAACGTGTTGGTAATCTGTCATGGTAGAAAAGTGTGGAAAGGATATATGATACATGGATAGACCGACACTGGGGCCATTTCCACACTATACTGTTACAGCGCTATTGTTCTACTTTTAACACCCTATGGAATCCTGGTGTTTGCAGTTTAGGGAGGGGCCTTTGAGGCCCCTCCCTAAACTGCAAACCCCAGGATTCCATAGAATGTTAAAAGTAGAATAATAGCGCTATAATAGTCTAGTGCGGAAATAGCCTGGGATGCTGCCACTCCTTCTACCGCCTCAGCTAGTATACTGCTGTGCCCTGGCCGTCAGCTCATACATTAAGGAAGAGGAAGATACTGTGGCTATTTTAAGAAGCCTGTCACTTAATCCTGTACTATTTAAATCTGGAGGTAATTCCCATTGGTTTTGATGGGACCTGTTCCCAATATGTATGTGTAAAATTGGAGCCTTTGCAAATTCATTTTAAATGGAAACAACGTGGAAGCAATGATGGATAATATACTGCACTGCATCTCATTAATAAATGAAATACACATACACTTTAACCAGCCCTAAGTGAAACAACCAGCAATTTATATACATCTCCAGCACATTTTACTGTTAGTAAAACCGGCTCCAGTGATAAATGATGTGACAGTGCTAATGAGTTCTGACTCATGCTTTTATATACTGAGTGGTGCTGTTATGCTTTCAAGACGGCACGGCTGGTTGCCAGCAAGATCTCTTAATTTTCAGAGCGCGCTTTATAAACTCCAAGAAGCAGATCAATTACTAATACTGACTTCACTGAATGTGGCACCTGCTAGAGCAGGTACTTCATGCCCTGATAAATCACAATTTCCCTTCTGTAGATTCATATCATTTCCTTTAAATACATAGAGAGGAAATCAAACATGAGAGCCTGCCCATGCACTCGAGACGTTTAGTCTTCACATTCTGGTAAAAGGATGTATTCCTGATTTCTAAGTTAAAAGATGAACTTAACTCCTCTAATTGTTATCAGTTATAAAATCTATTACACATGACAGCCTGGGAGCACTTGGAAATAATGGCTTCATCTTGAGGTGTGATTTCTTCCAATGTCAATCATAATTTTCCTTTACTGAACCTGTTATTATTGTGATTATTGTCTTTCTGCTGGCAGGTAAAAATCTTTGTATTCTGGTGGACCTTTGCCCTCGCTTGCTTTGGGAGGGTTTGTTTGTTTGTTTGTTTGTTTTTAACCCAGTTAGTGCTGCGCTGTTATGTTTATGTTATCGGTGTGATTCAAATGGTGTTTTAAAATGCTTCTGCTTTTATTTATTTTATACCTTGGATGTATTTGTCTTGTTTAATTTTAAGCACTATTAGTTTCTCCCAAGGGCAATATAAATCAAATAAATAATAATATATCATGTTTCTAGTTTTTAAGGATCCAGTTTCTTTAAGAAGCCTGGCAACTAGATACAACAAATATAATTCATGCAACTAATACTAACAAGATTCATGCTGTTAATGCAACATGTAATAAACATACCAGTTATGTTTCCTTCCTTTTCTTAGGGTTGGATTCAAAGGTGCTCTTTCATTCACAGAAGGGCTGTTTTCTACCTCAAACTAGAGTATTGCACAGAGAGGAAAAAACAAAGCCAAAGATGTGTTGTTTTTAGCTGCCTTAGGCAAGCTATTGTGGAAAGGTAGACTGTAGCTGAAATATATATAAAGAACAAAATCTGTTTTCTCGCTCAACCTCTTGTTTGTTTGTAAGAATAAGGACTGTTATAGAATTTGGCTGTAAAAGCACTGTGTGAAATTTTCTGCTAATATTTGATGAACAGTGCTGGTAATCGTTTTCATCCTGCTTACATTCCTTTGCATCCAACCCCCAATTTTTCTGTCCCCAATCCAAACATCAGAGAAATAATAGTGTGATCATAATTCTCTTCCATGCAAACCATAGGGCATACATGACATTAAACTTCTATACCAGGGATTGGGAGAATGCAGTCTTCCAGATGTTGTTGGATTGTAGGTCTCTTCTTCCCAAACCATTGGTTATATTAACTACGGAAGATGTAGTTCAGCCACATACTCCTCAGCCCTGTTCTATATAAATAATGAGATTCCAAGTAAGTATTACTCAACTGTTAGTCTTGTGGATTCACTCTGGTCCCAGTGCCAAAGAAGAGACTTATATTGGGAAGTGGACATGACAGAAAGAGCACACTAGAACAGCCAGAAAAGTTGGGGTAGAGTTGTCTCTTTACTAGCCCAGTCAATAACCCCTGTAGGTTTCCCAATTCATAGGCTAACGGAGAACCATCACAAAGAACACATAAGAAATCCCTCATCAGTTCTGATGCAGGAGCCTAAATGGAGAAGAGGTTGCTGGCAGTGGTGACTAGTGCCTTCCAAGCTGATGGAGCAGTGAACCCACTCTGGGTTTTAGTCCACACTTTAAAGGAACTATCCAAGATGGGAGGGAACCTTTCCCCCAAGTGGGTTCAGCACTTTGGCCAGCTCCTTTAACGTTATCACCCAGAACTGGATTCATGGCCCCAGTGGCATGAAAACCACTAGCTGCCAGAGGCTGGTCAACCATTTCTCAGTATGAAATACAGACCCCATCAGTGCCAGACAAAGTTTAGATCCCCGAACAAAATGGAAAGGTACAAAAAGCTAGCTGTTTATATTAAAACAAAGTAAAACTAAATTTGAGAGATCGATATTAATTTGTTATTTGGAAGCCATCATCCCCCTGACATAATACTTTTTCTCAAGTTTTAGGTGGAGTCAGAGTTCAGTGGCAGAGCACCTGCTTTACAAGTAGTGGGTGAGATTCCATCTCATGCTGACAGAGCACAACATTCCTTCAGTGTATTCTCTCTGGGCATTCCCTTCTAGCCCCAGTGGAATGGGCATTTTCAGCAGGAGACTGTGCCCCACAGCAAGTTAGTGGCCGGGGAGGGTGGGGTTGTCAGGGATTCGGAGCAGAGAACCCTGGGAAAATGATCAGCCCACTGCAAAGATGTTGCATCATGCCCCAGCTGTGGGTAATTGCAAGGTTGCATAAGAAACTGGGGTCGTGTGCAGATGGTAGAGGGAGGTGTGCAAACCTCTACCTGAGTGGTTGTAGATATGTATATAACAAAGCAACGCCAGTATGTATTTTGTCTGTTGACCAAACCTGGTGCCTGGCGCAAGCTTTTGTCCGTCTGTCCTATGTTTTGTATATAACGGAACTTTGCTGCAAGATAAAGTGCCTCCTGTTTTGGAAGAAACTCCTCCGTGTGTGAGTATCCTTACTGAGGAACAAGGCTGCTGCTGTTGGCTCACTGAACTCTGGTTTTTCCGCTGCGTTTCCGTGGGGCTGAAACTCCTATCATCCCCAACAGGGGTGCCAGGGCAGCATCTAGCTTCAATTCTGTATCTGGGATCGAAAAAACAAACAAACAAAGGTCTACCCACAAGTTGCTGTTCTTCCTGCTTCAGCTTCTAGTGGGTTGCTGGTCATTTGGAAGGACAACGTCTGTTCTTTCCTCCTGGCTACTGAAGTGCAAATAGACACCACTTGGATGCTTCATTCCTCCAGCCACTAACTGTCCCCAGGAGCACATTCTGATGCAGTGTGGGAGGAGGTATTATTGCACAAGGAGATACCTAAATGCCTCCTTCCTCAGCCACCAGGGAAGCATAGGTGCTGGCATAATGAGAGATCACCTCAATGGAATTTTTGCCAAAAAATCCACATTCAGTACTTGGCAGCTGATGATAAGATATCTCAGATAGCACAGGTGAGAGAAATCTCAGTTTAACTCAGAAATCTGTTGCCCATTAGAGAGTGCAATATTGAACTAGACATTATGTAGCTTTGTATTCCAAATCTAATTGTTAGCCTCAATAGTAACAGCCAATTAAATCAATAGAAATTATATTAAGGTTGATTTGTATCAGTCTCATTAATTCAGCGCTCTACTCTAGTTGGTATTAATAAACAAGTTTAAGCCAATATGCCAATTTCATTGCAGTCTTCTGTATCCTAAGAAATGCTGATGTAACTAGCCAGGGTGGTATAGTGTGCAGGGTGTTGGATTGGGATTGAGGAATCTAGGTTCAAGCCCCAGTGAGCCATTAAACTCAGCCAGTCACTCTTTCTAAGCATGGCATACCTCACAAATTTATTGTAAGAATAAAACAGAGGGAAGGAGATCCATGTATGCTACCCAGATGAGCTCACTGGATATAAATAATTATAAGATATATCTAAAACTAACTACAAGGGAGATGGTAAGCTTCCCTGTTTTTGCTCAGCTAGGACTATAATTAGTTGCTATTTGGTTTCTTCTCTTCCAGAGAAGTAACCATTCTACCTGATTATTATGTAATTTTCATTACATAATATTGTGAAAGGGCTGGCATTTGAAGATGCTTATTTTTGTTTTTCTGTCCCAGTTTCTTTCCCTGTCTTTTCTACCATATGCCCTTTCTTTCACGTAAGCCATTACTATGTGTTCTCGTAGTGCTTTGGCACAAGTGGTGTATATAGCAAAGCAATAAATACACACAAACAATCGAAACAAGTATTGTTTGAGATATTTGGGAAAGCTTTAGCTAGTAGTGAATATCGACTAATTGCAGTTCTTTTGAAGTCTAAGTCTAAACAAAGTTGGGGCAGGGGGAAACTGTAGCTGAGGAATTTCATGGTTAATACATTCACATGAGATTTTTATGGTCTTTCTGCTCTTGGGGAGCCTTGGCTATGGGCAGCAATGAAAGCCAAAGCAAAGGTAAAAATTAAACATACTGCCGGTCTGCAAAAAGCCGTTGGCTACTGCTACATTTTTATGTGGCACTCGATGTAGTGTGTTCTTGCTGTATCTTATATTCAAAACATTACTTCGCAGAAGTGGCAAGCATATCCAGCAGACTCCTAGTGACAGCAGTACCTCAGGGGACAGAGTATTCCAATTTACTGAACATGTTTAATATCTGAGAACATCAACTTGAACTTTTTCTTTAAAAAAAAAGTGTTACCCTGGGGAATTTAGATGTCAGCTAGCCCTGGGAAAGGTTTGAATCTGGTCAGACTCCTTTAAGGAACAGCTAGACATGTGCTATATTATATGCTATCCGCAGCCATTGTGCATTACAGACATCCAATCACTAAGAAAGAAGGAAAGAAAGAAAGAGGGAATATATAGGTTAAGTATGTAGCTTAGGCACATATATTAATATAAGGTGACCAAAGCATGCTTTGTTGAACTTGGCATCTAAAAAAATATATGTATATATTTTTAGATGGAGTGTACATTACCTTGAAAACTCTGATTATCTGGTTTAGTCTACAAGTGCAACAAACAAACAAACATTCCCAAACCAGGGTTTGCCAAGATGACTGAGATGTGAGGGAGAGGTGCTAAATCCTTTCTGATTTCTCATTGGAGATTTCTGATGTCTGACCTTCCCACACATAGACTATTAGGCAGAGGGAAGTAATCATTTCAGGCAGCCCTATTTGGGTAGCATGAAAGAGCAACAAATGTCTAGTGGTTTCATTTATGATTATTGTAATTTTTATTGCTGGGGAAAAAAAGATAGGTATTCATGGGAGTTTCTGCCTTTGGTGCCCAAATAACTTGAATGTCCTTGAGTTGGATGCATCTTTATTTGGGGAAGAGCTTCAGAAACACCATTTGCTGTTTCACATCAACCAACAAAATGTCTTGAGGCAGTCTTGTCTGTCTGGAGACAGGTAGCTCTTTCTGGTTTCAGAGGCCAGCTGAGCAAAGTGGATCACTTAAGATGGCTTCAGAATCTTCTAGATTTGCAAAAAAATAGGCAGTTTTCCCCTGCAATTCCTCCTCCAGTTTTGTGTTTGGTTTGTGAGGAAAACGTGAGACTAAATGAACATAAAAATATAAGAGGAGCCATGCTAGATCAGACTAAAGGCTTATTTAGTCCAACATTCTATTCACACAGTGGTCAGTCAGTAGCCAATGGGAAGCCCACCAGTAGGAGATGAACATCAATTCACTCTTCCCATAGCAAGTGCCTAAGGGAAGCAAAGATAAGCAAATTGGTTTAACTCACCTATGCCTTAGCTATTGCAAAAGGGAATTCAATTACAAATAGCCATTTATAATGATCAACTGATTTAAATTACGTATTTGAAACTACTTACTTCCAAGGTTTGCCTATCAACCCCCTTTTTATAGGACTGTCCTCAGAACCAGCACCTGAGTTGTCTCAGAACTGAGCCATAAAATTTTGGGAACTTTAGCTTGTACTCTACCACTGGCCTATGGTTCTATCTAAATCTTCCCCCAAAATACTAGAATAGCTGTTGTTGAAAGTGTATTGTCCATTTCATCTTATACATTCCCAAAATATAAACAGGAAAAAGAGCAATACATACAAGGTTTAGTAAACTGTTTAAATAATTCTACATGCTTTGCTTTTTAATTTAATCTATAAAAATCCACTTGCTACAAAAATCAGTTTGCTTTCTTTTTTTACAAAAATGAAATCTAAGATGGCCTCTTGACCTAATTCTTGAGGAAGCAGTCAGTTTACGTGAGTACAACACCTTGTGTACCATGTCATAAAATCAAGTTCAATTAACATTGATTTTAAAACACAGACGCACACTCCTGTAAAATTGGAAATCTGAGCTACAAAATGTAAAAATGACCATCTGTTTTATTACACCTCTGACTCTCAACCTTGCTTATTTTCACTGGATTTAGAGCAACTTCTTCTAAATGTTCAAAAGGCTCACAGTGGCTTAGACAGGCAATTTCACTGTTCTTCATTCAATCTGATTCAAATGACCAGTCACTGAAGCTCCTTGATGTCACTCTGGTTTGCTTATTCGTTTCAAAAAACAACCCAGTAACAAATTAGCCATCACTGTCAATCTACTCATAGCCATTTTCATGCACAGTTTTCTTTTTAACACAAAAACATTAGTCCTCCTTTAAATATTCATATGAGCCAAAACCTATTCAAATCAATTGCGCCATCCAACAAAATAGTCATCAATCTAAGCATCTGCAAACAATGATAGTTCAAGAGCCTTGTTCCACAGTTCAGATCTTGTTTGATTCTTGAATTTTTTTCTATGGTATTAATATAAATCTGCAGTTCTTGCTACCTAGATGGTGACTTTGTTTTATTTTCCATTTTTATTTTTAAATCACAGAGGCTCATGAGAAACAGCTGATGCAGCATAAAATTGAAATAATAAAATAACATTGTTAAAATGACCTCTAACATATCTGCATATTGAAAATTTGTGTCATGGGGCAAATCATTATATGGCACAGAAGAATTAATTCTTAAGCTTTGCTCTTCACCTTATTGAAAAAATGTATGTGCACAGATCCAACCTTTGCTTAAAGGGTTCTACACAGAGCTGGATTTATATACAAGGTTGGTAAAATTTAGTCCTCAGGGCCTTTCTGCACTACACTGTTCTAGTGCTATTAGCCCACTTTCAACATCCTGTGGAATCCTGGGGTTTGCAGTTTAGGGAGAGGCATTTAAGAATTCTCAGCCAGAGAGCTCTTTGGCCTCAGTAAACTACGAACCCCAGAATTCCACAAGATGCTGAAAGCGGAATACTAGCACTAGAACAGTGTAGTGCAGAAAGGTCCTCAGATTATGATGGGTGCGCACACATGTGCACACTCACGCATATATAGTTTCTGTACATTTCTGCATCATACAAAAATAGCTGGATGGATTTTCACCAAATTTGGAGGGTATGTTTGAGACGGTTTGACTTAAACTATAGCCTATACAGTAGAATTCAAAGATATAGCCATGTTAGTCTGGATCTGTACGTGAAGGGATCTTGTAGCACCTCTGAGATTAACTGAGAGAAAGAAACTGGTAGCATAAGCTTCTGTAGACTGATGTCTACTACCTCAGATGCATCTGAGGAAATAGACTTAAGTCTACAAAAGCTTATGCTACCAACTTCTTTCTCTCAGTCTCAAAGGTGCTACAAGATCACTTTGCATATAGCCTATATGATGTACAAGAAATTCACTGAGAGAACTCTGAGGTAGCCCAGTTATTATATTGCAGGGTGTGACAGGTCATTTGAGAGGTTTTAGTGAGCTGAATTCAAAAATTAGTCTTTTTTTTAAAAAAAAATGAATAAAATGAAGTTTCTCTATGGTCATTTCTGCACATTAGCGGATCCCGTTGTCCTCTGGTTGTGATCCCAGCAGTGGCTTTGGCAGGAAGGGAGCGCAATGGGAATGCTCCTCTTCACACCCAACTGGCTCCCTGTGGAAGGGAGCACAAGCGATACACACCTGCCTTCTGCAGTGCAGCTGGGCTCTTTCCCATGCTGCACCGGGGCAGGAAGCACCTCCGCTTCCTGTCCTTCCATATGGCTGGGAAAGATGGGAGTAATGTGCGATCAGGAGTCATTGATGGAGAAACTCTGTCAGTGATTTATCCCATGATTGCATTGGCTGGAGATGCGAGAAAGGCGGGACTGTGATGACATCATACAGAAGTGTCATCGCTCTCCTGCTCCTCTCATGCCCCCATACTGGGATGCAGTTGTGCAGAAAGGGCCTATGTTTGCCTCTGCATTATGCATGAACAGTTCTATTAAATTTGTGCCTTTTCCACACTAGACTGTTATAGTGCTATTATTCAACTTTTAACATCCCGTGGAATTCTGGGGTTTGTAGTTCACTGAGGCCAGAGAGCTCTCTGGATGAGAATTCTAAATGCCCCTCCCTAAACTGCAAACCCCAGGATTCCACAGGAAGTTAAAAGTAGAATTAATAGCACTATAACAGTCTAGTGTGGAAATGGCCTTGGAGGGGATGTTGGGAAAAGTCTGACTTCAAATACAGCCTGTGCTTCATGATAAAATTCAGTTTGGGAAGGGGCCTGGAAGGTATTCCAGTTTTGTTTTTTTTCCAGTCATATGATGTAGTGCATTAGGCATCTGATCAGGAGAGGCACATTTTCTCAAAGACATCAGAGACTGAAGAACAATGTGAGGAATGTCTGAGCACTCAGAGAGTTAGCTACTTATCTTTTTGAGCATTTGTAACTGAGCAATCATTACCAATGGTTAACTATTCTCCTCAGCAGTGCTGGTTACTTCAGCCAGCATGCAGCACAAAGCTAGCAGCTAGCATAAAGCAATTAATGAATTTCTGGCTACGTCTAATGATGCCACCCTCAAAAACCTACCATTTCAGGTTTCTGAGGCACTGAAGAGCAGGGCATTGTGCAAGGGTATCTGCAGTGCTCTCAGTCATGGGGCACATTGAGAACAGGCAGTTGGAGAAACCCCCCTCAGAATCCTGCCACAACTGCTTGTCTCAAGGCACCTTGCAACTGGGAGAGTGCTGAAAATGTCATTTGCCAGTGCCTTGATCTACAACACTCTAGAAACCCTTTGGCTGGTGTGCTGCCAGGCTGAAAAGGTAAATTGGGGGGGGGGGGTCCATTATTAACAACTGTAAATGTGAATGCCTGACAGTTGCAAGATATAAATCTGGCTTACAATCTTAGATGCCAGCCTACATTTTTTGTTAACTTGACATTGCTTGGGACCCCAGTATCTCTTAATCTTCTCCTTTATTGGGATGGGAATGGTGTGGCCCTTCAGATATTGGGCTGCACCTCTCAGAAAACATACCTGGCATAACCCCGCCCTTTCCGCAACCTACCATATCATCCTGTGGGGATTCTGGCAGCAGCTCTGCCAGGAGGAAAGTGCATCAGGAATGCTCCCCTTTGCACCAGCTGCTGCTGCAATCCAGAAAGCTTGATAGCCCCACCTCTTCCTTCCACAGTGCAGCCAGGTACTTTCCCAGGCTGCACTGGGGCAGGAAGTGGAGCTATCGAGCTTCTGGACCCTCCGTATACCAGGTAAGTGCGGGATGGTGGCGCGATCGCAGACCATTGACGGGGAAAACCCGTCAACGATTTATTCCATGATTGTGCCACATGGAGACAGGAGAAGGACAGGACCGCAACAGCGTCATGTGTAACCGTCGTCGTGACCCCGTCCTTCTCCTGTCCCTGTTGTGGGATGACAACATCCTGCAAAAAGGGCCCCACTGTAGTCCTACATCAACAGGTAGATTCTATTGCACTGTGGAAATTAGAGGGTCAAGGTCTGTTTTGTAATGCTAGGAAAGACAACAGCCTAGAGGATGCTCACCTGAAAAAATGATGCAGAGCCACAAGGCCTGCAGAGAAATGTATGAAACAGTCCCACCTACTCACCTCTTTTAAAAGGTGACCTCTCTGTTTACTCAGTTTGGTTGAAGGATTTCTATCTGGAAAACCTAGGACAATTTAAATAAAGCAAGATTTTAGTTCCAGATGTTATGATCCAAATCCATAACTAAAGCAGCTCACTGAATCACTGTAGAACTTGATAAGTCAACCATTCTGTAAATTTCCTTGAATTAAAGGCGTCTAGTGTTATTGGGACCAGCATTAGAGTTAAATAGCTGACTCTAAGCTAGTTGAAAATAGTGCTCAGCGATTTAAATGAAAAATCCTTTCTCTAGTGTTTTGGAGGAATATAACCTAATAGATGTGCAGTGTAAGTAAATCCACTCTAGGAAGGATTTCAGCTTCTCTCCAACACACCTCTTTATGTTATCTGCAAACTAAAATAACCACACCAAGGTAGAGAAATAAATGATTTTCAAATAGGTTTGAGCTTGTTTTCCAATCATACCTGGGTGAGTGGTGTTATTACCAAATCAACTCTACAACTGAAGACATTGACAGAGAGGCTGAATGTTTTGTTCTACCATGCCAGGCAGCAGGGAATCTATCAGACAAGAATTGATAAACTATTTCAGAAAAATGTCATGCCAGACTTACTTTTTGTCACAGTCTGGGATGTTGTGAAAGCTATTCTCTATGACTATCTCTTCAAAGATCTGGAAACAGTAAAAAGAGAGACAGAGACAGAGAGAGGAGAAAAAAATAGAGCAGACTGACAAATCTGGAACAGGAATTCAGAAGTTTTCCATTTCTAAGGAGGTTCCACTGAGGTGTACTGAGAGAATTTTCAGGGGAGAAGCAGAGCAAAAATGGCGAGTTGGGTATCACGGAGTAAAAAGAGGTTTTTTGTAGGAAAAGGGTTTTCATAGATAATGACGAAAATAAGTTCCAATTAATGCATTTTAATTAGAAAGTATGTTGTGAAGTTAGAAAAAAGCAAATTAATTTGAAATACAATATTTTGAACATGGAAAATAGTTGTATAAACAAAATATCAGAGACTAGGAAGTGGATGCATATTGTGCAAGTCATCCAACTGTAATGATTCAAACTGTTCATAAAGTTAATGCACTGTGATTTCTCTGCAAATTTTCAGTGAAACTGTTCACTTGAAATTCCATCTGTTACTTTCAAAAAGCACAGTGCCTAAATTTGCTTTTGTCTAATGAAGCACTGAATATTGTACGGTTGTATGATTGTCAGCGTATATGTCAAAGCTAAGAATGAATTTTTCAGCCACAACCGTAGGTGCCCCAAAGGGAAATCCTGTGGCACAAAAGTGTGCATACATGGAATTGCTTCCTTTGATATGTACAATGTTTTAAGTGTTGGTGTTTTGCAGGGTTGTACCATCTCCCCCTTTCTTTGGATGTCTAAACTGTGAGCCTTTGCACACTATACTGTCATACTGCTATTGTTCCACTTTCAACATCCTGTGGAATCCTGAGGTTTGCAGTTGAGGGAGGGGCCTTTAGAATTCTCAGCCGGAGAGCTTTTTGCCCTCAGTAAACTACAAACCCCAGAATTCTACAGGAAGTTGAAAGTAGAATAATAGCACTATAAAAGTGTAGTGCTGGAAAGCCCTGTATTTCTAAATGCTCGACTGCAAATTTCAGGAGGTGGTAGAATTCTTATTTGGGAGAATGCCCTCTTCCCTTCTCCCCCAGCTACACTGCCCAAATGAAGCACACTGCAAATGTGTGATGTGGTCTGATATAGCATATGCATGACTGATGTTAATAGCAGCGTAAATAACATAATCTTTTAACCCTTGCTGAGCCACATAATATCCACACAATCATGTATTGCTCATATTTAACAACACTTTGAAACTAGCCAAAGCTCAAGGGTATGTCTGACTCAGAGCCCACTGCTTACAGAGATCTTTAAAGGTGTTGCAGTGGGATAGACAATCAGACAGAACGTCCTGCCCCGATCAGAGCCTGGAAAAATGAGGGGTTTTGTTTTGTTTTGTTTTTTTATTTTTAAATTAGCTCTTTGAATACCCCAGTTAGTAAGCCCTGACCATCATAGTTGGCAGATTCAGGATGTTGGAATCCTCAAATGCAACTTTTCCAAATTTTGCACTGGCAAAGATTGCACTGCTGAATGAACAGACCTATTGTAACCTAAACCCTCTAGTTTTGCTGACAATAAACTGTTGATTATCCTGGATTAATTCTGATGACATATGGGTGAATTGATGACTTCTATGTTAATGAATGAGATGATCCCTTGAGGGGCCTTCTCATCCACAAGATCTTGACCTTTTTCTTGTCTTCACCTGCTTGTCTTTGGTCCAGGGATGAGGTCACCAGCCAAACAACTTGTATATGTTGTATCTTTTGGAAAAGTTCAAGCACTTCCTTTCCTGACTTAGAAAGGCTCATACTGGCAGTGTCTAAGAGTTTCTCCTAAAAATGTGTTTGCTCTTCTTGCAGAAGAAAGAGACCCATTGTTTATCTAGGCTCACCAACAAAAAAGCAAGTAATTATTTCCAGATGGCAGTTTGAGAAAGATGTGGCTAATTGAGGTAGAAAACCACACTCTAGAGAGAAATAATAATGGATTCTGGAGTCTCTTGAAACCTGAAGAGCAATCAGATCATTCCCCAGAGAGTGAACTGCTACTGAGACTGCCTGCAATCAACATCAAATCCCAGCCGCCAGCAGAGAGTTTACTACAGAGTGCATCCAGAGATCAATCACATTGAGGCGCATACAGTTAGATAATATATGTCTTTGTTCTCTCTCAAATGGCTTTCACCTTTTTATTATTATTATTGCTGTGGTGCCCTCAAAGTTTTTTTAGGGGCAGAGAAATTGGAAAATGGTAGTTATTAGGTCCTTTGAGCACATTTGCAGATTCAAACAACATCTAAGGTGCCTACCATATTGAGCGAGTCTCTTGTAATTCTTGATTTTAATAGAAAGATGAATTCCAGATAGCCTTGAAGACAGATAAGTCCACGGGTTCTAGCGTTTTTTATTTAAAGACAATGTAAGAACCAATCTGCAAAACAAGAATGTGAAATAAGAATGCATACCCTGTGTTAAAGAGACAGCAGTGCTAAATCTGAAGCCATTGGCCATTTCCGCACTAGACTGTTATAGCACTATGATTCCACTTTCGACATCGTAGGGAATCCTGGGTTTGCAGTTTTGGGAGGGGCCGCATGGCCCCTCCCGAAACAGCAAACCCCAGGATTCCCTAGGATGTTGAAAGTGGAATCAAAGCGCTGTAACAATCTAGTGTGGAAATGGTCATTTTGGTGCAGAGCTATAATCAAGGACAGATGTAGTTCAGATTCAGGAAGACAGGAAATAGCTTGCGAGAGAGTAAACATTATGTAAGACACAGAAAGGTAAGACAGAGGACACAGCCATGCTTCCAGTTTAAAAAATCACCTCAGATATCATGGATTCCAAATAAGGGACTTGTGAAGTATAATTCATAGAGGCAGTTATGGATTTCTGTCAGAAACTATTGTCACCATCTTGTAAGAGGGCAGTTCAGTCTTCTTTGGGAGTAGGACTAGCAGTTAATCAAACAAAAATCACAGACGTGTTCATGAAAATCACATCTCCTTCTAGCATTGTGGCCACCAATACAAAAGAAATAGAAGCTGCTGATGTAGAGGAAACGTGAGGTAAGCTTAGTTTGACTAAAATGCAAAAATATTCCATAAGAATCAGTGAACACTTCACACAACATGTGTGAGCATTTATTTTATTTTAGCCAACCAGATAATTACTGAACTATTCATGCAGCATTCTTTGTATTCTTCTGGTGGAAGGAAGGGCTCAGCCATCTAGACAGAACAAGCCAATGCAATAAACTCTTCTTCCATCATAGGTCTTTTCCACATGAGGCATGAGAAGCGGTTCGTGCTGTTTCGTGGTGTATTTAAATAATGCGGTTTTCCTTTGTTGTTTTCTGCAACCCCTCCCCCCAATTTAAAGTGTTTTTCTGTGGAGGAGTGAGAGTTCATGCATCCCTACTACCTCTTCGCTGGCCACTCCCCTGGCTCCCCTCATCACGCTGCGGCTGGTGCGATTGGCTTTTATTTTTGGTTTTGGGTGGTTCTGTTTGTGTGTACCTACGCAGGTACATACTACATACTATATACCTACTTCCAGCCTTACAGCCTGCCTTCCGCTGCCCACCAACGTGCCTTGGTGCAGAGGTACATTTCCTCGTCACTGCAAAAACCCAAATTGACTTCTATGTCAGAATGTGAATTGGATTTTTTCTGGTTTTCAAATACTATACTTTCCCATCACATGGCGGCTCATTAACAGCAGATTCCATGCAGAACGACGGAAAATAATGTGAGGTTACTTTGCTCCCGTGTGTAGAACAATACCATGCTACAATGCAGTAACCTGCAGTAATGACCCCATGAAGAAAGGATTGTTTCTGTACAGAATCCACAATATGCCCAAGACTTTTTTTTAAAATGCAACTTGTACCTGTCCTGTTGAACTGTGACACCTGAAGTCATTAAAGATATAAAAGATCTCCAGTATTTCCAGATATGGTCAGACCTGGTCAGTACTCTGGAAAAGAGGAAATAACAAAGTTTGTGGTGCAGATACTAATAATGTTGAAACGCAAATCCTCCATGGTAACATAGGGAACTGAGGAATATTTTTCTTCCTTTAAAGCAGTTAATCATAGGACGTATGGAAAATCTCTTGTTTACCTCAGGGAGTAATCATCTACAACTGAACTTCGACTTTCACCTGGAATGAGAGTGGGGGAGACACATACCAAATGAAACACACGTTAATATGAAAAAGAACGGCCGTGCTATTTCTAGAATACAAACGCTATTCTGAAGGAACAGCTGCCGTGATATCAAATCTCTCGGAGGTCTTCTGCACCGTAGAGTGGACTGGCGTGGACTACTTTTTGTAGTTCCACACCAGAATCCACTCAGGAGCGGCCGGAACTAGTCACCCAGGTGTCTGTCCTGTGAATGCACACAATTACATAAGAATCAAACTCTCCTTCAATGTTGTTTATGTGTCTCCTTCTTTCATCTCTTATTTATTGTGAAACATAGCGTGGGTTACATTTTAAGGAGCTCAGCATCCTAAATATTACCAGAACTTTTACATAACTGAGATTTGAGAGGAACAGTAGAACAGGATTACAAGTATCTCATTAGTCCTATCACTAGAGATCTAATCCAGTTTAGACTGTCTCTACCACATATAGGCGATTTCCGCACTGGGCTAGTAAAACGGTGCAGAGCGACCTCCCACGGAGGTCTTCTTTACCATAGAGTGGACTGGGGCGGACTACATTCTGTAGTTCCATACCTCAGTCCGCTCCGGAGTGACCGGAACTGGTCGCGCGGCGTGTTTTTTAAAAACCTCTTTTTAGAGGTTTTTAAAAATCACGGAGTGTGCAACCCCGTGCCGTTCCGTTGCCTGGCTCCGGAGCAGATTTGCAGGCGCGCACAAGTGCGTGCCTGCAGATCTGCCGGGGGCGGGCTTCTGGCTGGCGAGCTTCTCCGGTTGGTGGAGAGCCTCCACCAACCGGAAGCCGCCATTTGGGACGCCGGAGCACTGTGGAGCAGCGAGCTCACGCTGCTCCGCGTGGCGACGGACTTACCCGGCTTCAGGTAAGCTCCGTTTTCGGGCGTTTTCGCCCGTTCCCCCCCCCACATGCGGAAAGGGCCATTGTTCTGATTAGGGATAGTATATAACACTCTTTCATCTTGCATTCAGCATCACAGGAAAGTGAAAAGAATAAGTGAATATTGTGTCATGGAAAAACACACCATAGCTGTTTTAGGGTGGCCTAGGAGCCATAGAATATGTTAACAAACAATTCAGGGAGGAAAGCCACTGGTGCATCTGAAACTGTTATGTTGTCAAAAGAACAAAATGGTGCCCACCTCTCTTAGTCCACATATATAGGAAGCCAATTAAATTGTGTTTTACTTCGACACTAGTAATAGGGTAGTATCCTCTACTACATTTGACAAGTAAGGGCTGTAGTTGTTCTAGCTTTCAAGATGCTTCTTAAACTGAGATGCCTGGAACTGGATACAGTATTACAGGTGAGGTCTGATCAAGGAATGATGGAAAAGAGTGGTACTATTAATTCCCTTGACAGTGACACCGTACTCCTGTTAATGAAGTATTGTTGTTGTTGTGTGCCTATAAGCAGTTTAACACTTATGGTGACCCTAAAGCAAACCTTGGCAAGAGTTGTTCAGAGCAGGTTTTTCCACAGTCACTTTCTGAGGGTGAGAGAGTGGGACTTGCTCAAGGTCATCACTACAACATGCCGGCTCTTAAATGCATTAGCTGCTTCTTTTTGCAATTATATTACATTGCTGACTCATGTTTATATTGTGGTCCATGAAGAACTATGAAAAGTGCTAGATTCTTTCAACCACACTGCCATCATGCCAGGTGTCACTAAAACAGTATTTTGGCATATGATTTTTCCTGTCTAAATGTAGTACCTTACATTTATTCCTGTTGAATATTGTTTTGTTTGTTTTGGCTCGATTCTTCAATCCATTGACATCATGCTGAATGCTGATTTTGGCTTCTGAATTATTAACTGCCCCTTCCAGTATAGCATCATTTACAAATATAACATGTATACCTCTATATTTCTTCACTTAAGTAATTTATAAAGATGTTGAGCAACATGTTCACTTGTCACTTCTGTTTAGAATGATGAAGAACTATTAGAGAGCACTTTGGGGGTCTGGCACATTAACCAGATACAAATTAACCTAACAGTGGCATCACCTAGCACACATTTCACAAGCTTATCTGCAAGAATATAACGAGGGGCCTTGCCAAAATCCCTAATGAAATCAAGTTATACTACATCTCAAGCATTCCCCTGATCTACTGATCTGAGGGAAAAGAGTAGCTTGACATGATATCTTTTTGAAAAAGCCGTCCTAGCTCTTAGTAATCATAGCATTCAAAATTGGGACAGAGTTTCCAGCCGAATGTTTCCACACATTTCTTCTCCATATAAAAGTGACCATAAGGTTTACTCAGTATTCATATGTACAGCATTATATGTTTCCATTCATCAGTTAAGTTTATATGCCACTTTTTCTCCAATGAATTCAAGGCTTTCCCCTTTGCTTTATCTCACAGTGATCCTATAAGTCAGGTTGAGAGGGACTGACTGCCTCATGGTCACCTAATGAGTTTTCTGGGTTTAGTGGGAACACTAATCTCCATCTCCCCGAGTACTATTCCAACATAGAAATCACTACACTAATTTGTTCTTTAGATTGGCTCCAAGGCTGATTCATGCCTTGTCGTACAAATGTAAATATGAGGTGCAGCAACAGAGGAGGTGAGCATGCCACTGGTTCATATACAGGACGTTTTAACTTCAGTGATGGACTGAGTGGAGTAACTGGGGAACTCACTCAAGAATGATGGGAGGAGGTGAGACTCCTACTAAGACTACATGTTCAGGTTAAGTGCCTCTTTTGGTGAAACAGTGGGGCATAAATTTAATAAATAAATAACCATATCCCCAATATTAGCTTCCTTTGTTGAAATCTCTCCTTCTCTGTGACAAAGGCCATTTCCACACTATATTCCACTTTCAACATCCTGTGGAATTTTGGGGTTTGTAGTTTATTGAGGCCAAAAAGCTCTCTGTCAGCGAATTCTAAATGCCCCTCCCTAAACTGCAAACCCCAGAATTCCATAGGATGTTGAAAATGGAATCATAGCACTATAACAATGTAGTGTGGAAATGGCCAAAGTAATACAGTAGTGTCAAAAAGTCCAAGACACAATTGTGCCAAACATCTTTCTTGTTTTGTTTGCAAACAGGCTAAAGTAAACAGAAAAACAAAAACAAGCAAACACGCAAACAAAAACCAGAACTACAAAGTATGTTATTCAAATGTGGAAAAAATTAGGACCATTGTTGGTATGTATATGATGTTTTCCCTAAACTTCTCTATTCCTGTATATTCTTCTTGTTAATCAGTATTTTTTTTGTTCTTTAAAAATGGTAGAATCAAAAGAGAATTGACAGAAAAATCCAGAGAATGCACACATCCTTCTAAATCATTGCTTAAAATCTTGATTTTTTATGTGATGGAATCATCAGGCCAGGCCTGAAGGGTAAAAATCTCAGCAGAGTGACTAAAATGGCCCTCAGTTTGAACTAAGTGAAAGAACATACATTACCATCTAAAAAGTCCATTAAGTCCAGAGTCTAATATAACCTAGCAGCTTCACCAATGGTCAGGTTGCAACTCCTGAGAGATGTTGCCTTCCTTGAAACATATTAAAAGACCATGGTGGTTAAACATCCCTGAACTCCTTCCTCTCTGATTTCCTTTGTCTCTTCTCCTTTCCATCTCTTTTGGCCCAGATCTGTAGTGTTGTCTGGCACAGTAAGAGAGCTAATGGGAAAGCAGGACAGGAGAAGCCATGGTAGCCTCTCTCCAGGACTCTTTATTTTGCAACATAACAGCATTTTCAGGTTGAAACCTTGTGATCCTAGATTCAAGAAGAGCCTTTATCCTGTCATTGGCCCTTTCTGCAGTTTACCTGATTCTGGCGTGGGCGCACGAGGATCACGCGAGCGGCCTCTTAAAAGAGGCACTCGTGTCCCCTCTGTTCCGTCTCCGAAGTAGTTGCCTGCTGGCTGGCAGGCAACGTAAAGGCTCCGCCTCTTCCTTCTGCAGGACAGCCAGATACTTTCCCAGGCTGTGCTGGGGGAGGAAGCGCGAGGGCCATGTCTCCGGAAGTTCCACACTCAAGGTAAGTGCGTGTGGGGCCCCGGAGTGACGTATGATCACGCGTCATTTTCAGCAAGAAGCCGAAAATGATATATTGCACGATTGGCGCCTGCTGGCCCTGGTAGCATTGCACAATTGTGAGGACATCATGTGGAACTTTCCTCGCAATCCCATGATGCTCCGGAGGCCCTTTTGCATGACAAATGCCGTGCGAAAAGGGCTATTAAATCTCTACAGTCCAGTACATGACGCCAATTACTTTTTTTGGACTACAATCCCCAGACATCCCCTCTCACCAGCCAGTATAGCCAGTGATCAGGCTTGGTAGGGAATTCCGGGAGTGGTTGTTAAAAAAAGGAACATTTCTAAGTCATTAGCTTAAGGCTGTGGGTACAGCTATCCTGCCACTTCCATTCTTTACTATTGTTTACTTGCCTGTATGGAGTGGCAGATATTTTTACTAAGAGCGTACAGCTTGCTGATTGAGTCTAGTCAGCTCCCAAGAGACTTTCTTGTACAGTGAGTTAGCTATGTGCCCTTTGACTTACATCTTAGGAGTCTCTTCTTGTTGCTGTGAAAAAAGATTTTATGGGAGAATAAAGCCAAATGCTTCTCTGTGATTTCATTTCAAACAGAGGTTGAATGGGTTCTTCTTATAAGTTTGTACTTTAGTTTGTGGACATATTTACTAAGAAACGTGTTTTGCGTTATTCTTTTTGAACAGTGGATTATTATTATTATTGGTACTGGAGGAATCTCTACTTAAAGTATGTGTTTGTCCCAATTTTTCTCCATTTGCTTTCTTCTGAAATGAATTTCCCCACGGTTGCTCTCTACTTCATACATGCACACTCCTACACCTATACTGTAGTCTGCTGCCTGCTATGTTCTGTTATCCACCTCTAACCTGTTAGCTACCGGGTCCAGTCTATTCAGCTGACAGGTTTCTTTTGGTTTCTTTCATCAGAAGTATCAAAGAGAAAGTGATACCTATCTAGCAAGAAGCTCTGCTCAAAGAAAATGCTGGTCTTCCTCCTGATTGCTCTTTGAACATCCTTAGGAATGTTTGAACTTCCCATTGTGTTGACTCAAGTATTCTTTCAACAAGGATCCTTTCTCAGCCTGCTGAACACAAATTCAGAATGAGAAATAATTTTAAAAGATAACTCAGGTACTTCTGTTCCATGTGCTGAAGAGTGTGACCACAAGTGGTGGAAAAGACTTTGAGCAATATGCCATTAATAGCTGAGAGTTTTGTGGCCTTCCACAGTAATCACGTACCACCATTTCCTCCTCTCCTGCAACTCAATCATTTACATTTTTGTTTTGGTTAATTTTAGTGGTGACATATATCAGTTATCATGCCATATTGTAGGGATGAAGGCTGCCCTTCAATATGCACCTAATTTTGGAGTTTAGAGCCCAGGTGAGCTTAATGAGTTTTACTTCTGAGTAGACCTGTATAGGTCTATAGTACACATAGCTCTAAGTCAGCCTGAATTTCATTAAACCCTTAAAATACAGTACACATAGAGATTAATCATATCATACAGTCATGGTAGAAACGTGCCAGTTCAATTTGGAGATACAGGACAGTGTTTCTTTATTGCTGTGGCCATGACTGCCCATATCCCAAAGGTGCAATAGCCACCCCTGCTCTCCTATGTATAAACAACAAATTCCACATATAGAAATCTTGTTCATCAATAACACATTAATACTACATCTTTTCAACCTGATGTGCTAATAATACATGAAAGTCTTTTGAGATGCAGAGGGACGTGTATTTAGATAGGCACTGCTGCAGGCAGTCTAAGCAGGGCTGTACTGCATAATTATCTGTGGATATGTAGACTGATGGATTGATGTACATTATGGCATTTCTATGCCACCCACTTTTTTTATCAGAGCAGTTTGCATACTTATTGTAGTACATATCTTTTTTGAACATAAGCCTCGATCACTCAAATTTTCTTAGCTTAGGAGTGTTATAATCTACTCACATGGCCAACTGTAGGACCAGCTGAAGCTGAAAGCAGCAGCAAAAATGTTGTACCAAGACTTTGCACCCAATGAGATCATGACTTGGTTGGGAGGCATTCAATGCTACACGGTTACAGCCCTCTGATTCTACTTTAACTGCCATGGCTGCATCCATATACTGTGGTGAGCTGTCTTTGCAAAAGAGAATGTCTTGTCTTGAATAGACAATTAAGACCTATTCAATTTACAAAAGGCCTCCTCCCAAAGGAAACAAAAAGTACCGATTAG
Source organism: Cyclura pinguis (assembly GCA_030412105.1). Classification (NCBI taxonomy): domain Eukaryota; kingdom Metazoa; phylum Chordata; class Lepidosauria; order Squamata; family Iguanidae; genus Cyclura; species Cyclura pinguis. The sequence continues at coordinate 91,268,309 of CM059600.1, read as the reverse complement.
TGTTGCAAGTATAGATTTGTTGACATGGATCAACACAGTTGTCTGCATTGTTTTGAGGGAGGAGCTCTTTGGGGATGAGAACAGCTCCTGTGGGAGAAAGTGATGATGAACACCTGAAAAATTTATTGCTTCCCCACATAGCAGGCTCTGAATTTGCTCCTCATTTAATATGAAATAAATAAATGCCCAGGTTGATAGGCAGCTCTTTGATTTTTATCCCAGAAGAAACCAATTGCTTAGCACTTGTGTACTCAAAACCATCCCTTAACTTGCCTCGGTTTGAAAAACATTATGTAGCATGACAGGCAGTCAGGTTACAATGCTATGCACAGACACCTCTTTGGAGGCAAATCTCATTGATAATAAGCTGTAGAATAGTAAACTGTAGAATTCAGTAAGTTGTGGTGTTAAAGGTAATCCTACACTTAGAAAAAGGGTCTGCTAATTTCAGACATTTCCTTTTAAACCATTAGGCAACCTTCATGATGCCAATCTGGGCTTGAGCACTATGGAACAGTTTCAGTGATGTAAAGGTGTCATGAATGTGGCAGAAAAATGGGAGAACATTTGCACAATGAGCACCTCCATGGCACCACCCTGAGCTGGGGTAGTGTGCATTCTGTCTTCCCCAATGAAATTTTATTTCAGTCCCCAAATTTCTAGCATTGCAGAGAGTGAAGCATTAAAAATTGTCCACGCTTGGAACTCTTATAATTGCTGTGTTTGTGCTCCCTTGGTCACTTTCTGCTCCCTTTTTCTTTGGATACCCAAACTTTATTTCTAAATACTTCACTGACGTTTTAAGTTACTATGAGGCTAGAAATTTGGGGAATGAAGGAAAGTTTCATTGGAGGCAGAATTCTTATTTGTCTGAGTAATGCTGAAGCTACACTGTGATGCTTGGCCCTGAGATTATGCAGGGAGGCAGTCCTCTCACTGTTTAAACCAGAGGCTTCCATGATACCCAAGACAAACTTTTGATCATCCCTCCTGAGGGATTTTGAAAGGAAACTCACTGGTAGATCTCAGTTCATAATAATATCCAAGCTGAAGTGAGAACCATTCCCAGTAGCTGCATCGAGCTGTTTTAAAGGTCCTTCTGAATCTGCACAGGCTAAATAATGCATTCTTGCCTTGATACCAGTCCTGTTGGAACGCATGACGTTCCTCTCCTTCTGATGTGAAAATACTTCTTTTCAATGCCCAAGGGCTTTAAGGCAACTTGAAAAACCTCCAGTTTACTTATTGTATTGAGGAAGAACTGGGTTTTTATAAGGGCTGGTTGGACCCTTGAATTGGAAACAGGGTGGGATTGGGGGCAAGGGGTGCAAGGAGGGTGGGGCCAGGTTGGTTGCTGGTCACCTTGGTCACCTGATTGTTTCCACTAAGAAAAGTCGCTTTCTTGTTTGGATTGGCATCTGAAAAAGGTGGAGTTGTCTATTTTTTAAAAAAATTGTTGTTTATATGTGAACCTTTATGTACCTACCACTGCACACATTCATAAATCATCATTTCATGCCCCTCCTCTTTCTCTACCAGCCTCACTTTATAGAAGAACAGGCTCTATAGAAGCACAGAAGGGCACTCAGAACAAAGTGAAAACAGAGGCTGTTTGATTAAGTGAATATGCAAATACATGCGTGTGTTGTGGGAATTTAAATATCCCACAGCTGCTGCAGTTGTGTGACCAGACATATATTGATATGATAAGCATGTGCACTGATGTGGCTATGTAATGGGGGTCCCATTTGGCTTTCCAAATTGATTTCTGTGATGGAGTTCTGGGTAGGTGGCTATCTGGAGTTCCAGAGCAGCCTAAGAACAGGTTGCCAGGCAACCAGAATAGCTCCTCAAGAGAGAAACCCAGCCCAGTAGTGTGAGGCAGAGGCTGGTGGCTGAGAGGAATATATATATATATATATATATATATATATATATATATAGGCAAATACAGTAACCATTTCTGCACTAGACTGTTATAGCGCTACTATTCCACTATTATTCCTCAAAAGCCCCTCCCTAAACTGCAAACCCTAGGATTTCATAGGATGTTGAAAGTGGAATTATAGCGCTATAACAATCTAGTACGGAAATGGCCCGAGTGTCATTTTCAGTCCTTCAGTGAGAAGTTCTCCCCAGAGAGAGCTCTGGAGTAAAGTCCCTCAGTCAGCCAGGGAGGTGTCTGTTTGAGAAGGCTTTAAGTCTGAGGGAAAGCCTAGAGAGAGGCAGAAGAGTAATTAAACCATTATAGAATCTGGTCAGAAAGTGTGACCTAGATTGGGGGTTGAACTTTTGATGAGAGTGTAGCCAAAGGCCTGTTTATATTTGTGCTTATATGATAGTTTAAGGATGTAAGGAGTTTAAATATATAAGGAAACTGCCTAAAAAAACTCCGAAGAACTATATTAGCTTTGACCTGCCTATGAATGCCCATATTTTGTCTGTACGTTATTTTAATAAATATTACAGTTTATTTTTATAAATATTGGCTTGGCTGAGTAACATACAGTATTTAAAGAACAAGTTACCGTAGAACTATGAAGTGTTTCTAAACAACCATTGAAAGGCCTCACCTTTTTACACAAAGGTAGTGTTATAAAGGGGCAAGGATGTGCCGTGTGGAAAAGACAGGCTGCCTTATCAGGTAGGGACACTGCCATACCAGCTGAGAGAGAGAAAAAGTAAGCCCCAGTCACAATTTCAGCTTGAGAGCCACTGTACTGTAGTGGCTTGAGTGCTGGACTATGACCCTAGAGGCGGCTTTGATTCCCCAGTCAGCCATGGAAACTCACTGGGTGACCTTAGGAGTGTCAGATACTCTGAGCAACAAATAACCCCGTGAAAGGTTTGCCTTAGGCATAAGTTGGAAACTGCTTAAAGGCACACAGCAACAACAACAAAGCAGGTACGCATAAAAATAAAGGAGTCAAACTGGGACAGGGATACCGTGCAGCAACGTGGAATACAGCTCTCATGTAGATTCAGCCTCTGTTACCATTAGCAAAGGAGTGTGCCAATCCAGATGAAGTCAGCCGGGAACACACCCCTCTGACTCTGTGCGCCAGTGAAAGAAAATGCATTAAACGCAAGATTCTTAGAATTGAAGTTAATCCTAATAAGCAATTCCAAGTAGTTGCCTTTTGCATTTAAATTGGCTGGCATTTATTCCTCTAAGGACGGGAAACTGCTTCTTACTGTAAACAGCACTTCGTAAGGCTGGTTCTGCAACAGAGGTTTACTCCTTCCCCAAAGCAGTGCAACTTAAAACAGGTGGCCAATCTTGTGTTTTAGCTTCTCTTTCACAAGTGGGAATGTGTACACATACAGACACAAACACATACATATGGTTTTCTCCCAGAACAGAAAAGGATATCATTATCCTCTCTTTCATTTCTAAGTGTTAGTTTCATCAGCAGAGCTATCCTGGTTTTTTGGGGGCTTTTTTTTTTGCAGTAATTTGACTATGAGCTCATTAACTCCAGGCAGTTCAAGTACTGTGGGAAAGGCACAACTCCAGTCTGCTAAGGCTGTGGCCACACATGAGAGAAACTGATCTCACAGGTCCGCATACAGAATCTTCTGTCTGGAGGGGCTGTGACAGGTGAAGGGAGAGCGCGTCACCATGGCACAGCTGGAAATAGACGGAGAAGGTGGATAAATAGATGCTCTGTAACTATGATTCCCAAATGAGCTAAAAAAAAAAAAAAAGACTGTGTAAGCCATGAGGGCTGAAGCTTTACTTTTCCCCAAAGAAACGGTTTGCATTATTCCACGGAGAAGGCCATCACACCTATCAGCAAAGCTCAAAGTGCTGTGGCCTGTCAATTTGCCTTTGGAATCTGATGGAAAAGCTTTCAAAAGCTTGTTTCTATCAATAAAATGGTTTCTCAGTGGCTTCAGCATCAGTGGCAAGAAATTTGCTTCAGCTTTTAGTCTGAACTTTAACAGAGCTATCCAAGGTTCTGAACCTGCTCGCCAAATAGGATGGCTCCCTTAAAGGTTGGATTTCAGCTCAAAGCAGGTTTGTCATCCCTACTGACATGGGAGCCATCGGCCACCATAGTGTGCTCAGGCAGAATTTTCCTTGAGTGCAGGGCTGGGAAATATGCGGCCTTCCATTCTGGTGGACTAAAACTCTTTAGCCCTACCCACCATGGCCAATGATAAGGGAGCCACATTCCAAAGGAGGGGCTACAGGGAGGGGCTACAGGGAGAGGGCAAGAGAGATGAACAGGAGGGGGGGGGGCTCCGTTTCAGTTCACAGAGTTAAGCCTGTGGCCTCACAAAAGAGGAGAAACTGAACAAGGCATTGTAAAGGAAAAGAGGAAGCACATACATGTTGAAGAAGCAAGTTCTGGGCTCAGTCTTCACCCTTTAATCGGTTCGGGCAGAAGGATGTGCTAAGTGAGTGCTTTTTTAAAAAAGTGTCGGTATGTGTTTTTGTTTTCAAATAATGTTTCATTGAATTGGTTCTTAATGCATTTTAACGTTTGTACTACTTATTGTTTTTATAGGTTTTTGTTTTGTTTTGTTTTGTTCTAATCTATTGTAAACTATTTCGGAAAAGTCAAAGTATTTGGGAAAAGGCAAAGTGTGAGTCAATTCTAATAAATAGTGAGCAGCAAGGAAGAAAAGATGGAATCCTTTAAGGGTGCAACAGAGCTTTGTGGTTCATGGAACAGATGCAGCAGCAACATTCCATCATATTATTTTGTGTGCGTGTGCATCATGCTAATTTTTCCTTGTCTACGACTTCCACTCAGGTGACCAATTAACTGTATAAAGCTATGTCTATACAACTTACACACAAACACTCATGTAGGATCTCTCTATGAATTTTCTACTCTAAATTTTGCCTTGGACTGCTTCTTTCAAGCTCACATGTAAAGCTAGAGTGGATGTACTACCCAACTCACATGGAACCCACCTGCTTCCATCAGTGAAACTGAGCAACTTGCTTTCTTCTTAATGGCCTTCCTTTCACCATGATGTTTGGAAAGACTATTAGCCTTTAAAACTCTGACTTTACCACCAAGCCTATCTTGCTTTCTTTGGGTAGCTATATGTGATATTTTATTGATACTGTCTTATATCTTGGTTCTGCTTCTCCATGGATTTTCCTTTTATTCTGTTTTATAGTATTTGTTTGTAAAATACCCTTGAACTTTTATAAGGAGAGGTGGGCATAAATATTGACAAGGAAGGAAGGAAGGAAGGAAGGGAGAGAGAGAGAGAGAGAGAGAGAGAGAGAAGTATCTTTGCTAAATTACTTTGATGCACTATTTTAGGTTCAATTGTCTTTCAGAACTGTATGTATCAAGCAGCTAGTAAAAGAAGAAGAAATACATGAATTCTTTCAGTCTTGTGACAACTTAAGAGACCTTAAAATATGGTACTGGTCTCAGTCAGTTGAAGATTACAAACTTTTTAAAAATGAAGAAAGCCTGAAGCCTTTATTCTAGATCTAATTGTTTCCTGATGACCAGATCCTCTCTAGAAGATTCTTCAAAGAATTACCCACTTGAATATGAGGTACTATCATCACCTAGTATTTTCTGTAGCACTGAAATCTGCTTATATGAAAAAGGACATTAACTGAAAAACCTGCTGGTATATATTACTTTGTGAGTCATTTCTTCCATCCATCCATCCATCCATCCATCCATCCATCCATCCATCCATACATACATACATATTATTCCAGTCCTCTGTGGGTGTGGGTGTATATGTGTATATATGTATTTATTCCTTTTAGATAGCCATATCATTACATCTCAGGGATCCCCTCAAGCATAACAATATAAAAGAGGATGAAGAGTGTTTTATGTATGTGCAGAATCTCTGTTACCATCTAAAACCTGACTGTGCTTGTGAATTTTGTGATATGAGATGTATGTATGCATTACCAACTCTTGTGATAATTCAGTCGCTACTGCAGTATGTTCTGCATTTTTGAAAGAGATACGAATAACAGCTTTAAGAGCTGAAGAATCCTCTGGTGTGTGTTTAACCTCAGGGCTATTACCATTTCTCTGCTTAGCCACATGAATGTGTTAGAAAAACATTTACAGTTGCCTGAGGATTCATCTTTCGAGTGTTATAGGAGTATTAGAGAAACATGCCTTTGATTTATGCTGATAGGCTCTAGTAGGAGATACATTTTCAATTAGCAGCTGGGATTTTTTGATTTAGAAGGGAACATATTGAATGAAGCAGACCTTGATCATTATCTGCTTTATTAAGATATATGTTTGGTTTAACAGCACTGAATAAAATTCAGTCCTTGATATATTGGATTGTGTAACTGATGTGCCAAAGAGAGAGGCGCTGCTTGATGCATTACACCTGCATCAAGCACTGATTAATAGTATTGTCAGATACAATGAAATTTCAAATGATAGGCTTGTTTTAAAAACTGAACACCTGAACTGAGAATGTTACAGATAATCCAGTTCTGTAATTAATTATATTCCTGCTTTTTCAGCTGGTGTGTCAGAATCAGTGTGTGGATTATTCTTACCCTGCTCTCAGTTATTTATAGAACAGTTTTAGGGGTCAGCATGCTTTGTGAGACATGATCATTATTATCTCCATTTTACAGATGAAGAAATGGACTGAGGCTGAGAGTGAGTGGGCTGGACAGGTCTGCAGTGAAATTAGCTAGAACCCAGATGTGGGAAGATAAATGCATTTCCATCTCCTCAGCAATGGATACTATGCATGCATCCAGGATGTAGCCATCATGAATACAGTTGTTAATGTGTCTGCAAGTTGACTCCAACTTTGGAATGTGCTCATGCTGTTTTCTCAGCAAAATTTCTTCAGAGGGGGTTTGGCTTCGCCATACTCCAAGGCTGAAGTGTGTGATTTGCCCAGGGCCACCCAGTCGGTTTCCATGGCTGAACAGAGATCTGAAGCCTCTTCTCCTGGAGTCCTACATCCAACACTCAAACTACTACATCACACTTGCTCACAAGGGTTAGAGAGCACATATCACGTCTATGGACAATAGCAAGGCTTCCGATATCTTGATTCCTAGAAAAACCTTTGTTAATAGCAAGAGCATTCAGTCAATAAACACTTGTATTTTGCTTTCTAAAGCAGAGGACAAGATCCCCTCTGCACCCACCATTCTACCTGCAGAAACTGACCACCTTCTAGCAGTTGATTTTTCAACACTGGTAAAAATAAAAGGACCACCAGAGCACACAGCTTTTGTCCTCTGCTGAGAAGGAAGTCTTTTAATTATTCAATATCCCACCTTTCTCGTGACACATGACCTAAGACAGCTGCCAAAAGATTGAGACAAAATACAGCTCAAAACTGGGTAATTCATGAGCAAATAAATAAATAAATGCCAACTTTTAACTGGCCAGAGGTCTGCCGCTCTGACCTTTGCCGCACTGCAACTGAGCACCTGTCACCTGAGATGACTGCCTCAGTCTGCATAATAGTAGAGCTGGCCCTGAGCAACAGGGTAATACAGGCATATAGATTCCCCAGAGTATGGAAAATTTAGGGCCTTTCCACACTACACTGTTATAGTGCTATTATTCCACTTCCAATCTCCTATGGAATTCTGGGGTTTGTAGTTTACTGAGGCCAAAGAGCTTTCAGGCTGAGAATTCTAAATGCCTCTCCCTAGAACTCCAAACCCCAGGATTCCATAGGATGTTGAAAGTGGAATAATAGCACTATAACAGTGTAGTGTGGAGAGGCTCTTAGTTTTTTTGGATCACAGCTCATAGAGTCACTCAGCCAGGGATTTTTTGAGTTTTAGGCCAAAAAAGTAGTTTTCATGACTTCCACCCAGAACAATACTGGATCGATCAATTAGATGAACCAAATAAGTGAAGAAATTACTCTCTTTTACAGAGGACAGCCCTCAGTGTGGAGATTCGCCAGGGGACAATTCTCCTTTTGAAGGTGTTCTTTATTTGAAGAGCTTTCCACTGAAACACTGCTGAAAGTACTACAAGAATGGAGAACAGGGGCCCTGAAGCTGCCCATCCACAGGTACCACCTGGATCACAGGTTCAGCAGGCACACCTGGTTCCACAGTCTTCGCCACTCAAGGGCATTGTAATTTATCTTAAATTATAAAAATAATTTTTAATCTTGCATTTGCAGTTAAATTAGCATATGCAGGTTTAATGTAAATTGGTGCCTTCTCTTTCCTCTTTTTTGGTGAGGCACGTCCTCTTTTTGGGTGATCTATAAACTGCCAGCCTAAGTATAAGGCAGCTTCTCATGTTGCTCAGTTTGCTAGTCCAGTATTTTTCACTGAGAGTTTATTCACACACTTGCCTGAGGTAACCTATCTCATCTAGGATGAGCTTCTCTATTAGCTTTCAGAGTTCTTTCCCTTTTCAACTGATCACTGACTCCTGAACTTGTGTATGCTAAGCCTGTGCTCCACTATTGTGTTGCCTGTTCTCCCACTGATTTGTGAGTAGTAAGCCTGGCTTTGCTGACAAGGATTACGTTCACTGGTGATCCTGCCTGACCTACAAGAACAATTTGATGTACCAAGCTGTCATGTAGCATGCTGCCGCCTTTTCATTAATTGTTGCGTCTTAATCATGCTTTACTGTGTATTTTAAGGGCTATCATGAAGATTTCAATTTGTTCTTTTTTGTTTTATGTTTACAGAGCATACTGCTTTGTGAGGGCATTTGCCTTGAAAGTCATTTAACATGCTGTTATAAGTACATAACAAATAAAATGTTGCTGTATGAGAAACAATGTCATGTGAATCACTCTCAAGAGTGTGAAAATATACCCATAACTAAACTGGAAGATTAGGGTATAATTTTCTCTGTTGAGCTGGTAGTGTATATTCTGCTGTCAAACGGAGCTTTCAAGTTTTTATCACTTCAGCATTCTAGTGAGTTGGAAGAATAAACAGCCATGGTTTCTCACTTGGATCACTACCAACTTCATGGCATTTGCATTAAAAAAAAACCCTACAGACTGTACAACAGGGTCTCATGCCTTACACCATGTGCAAGCATGTACGTGAGTGATTTGTTGCTGAATCCAACAAGAAAATGCACCCTACTCATCTACAAATTCATAAATCTGAAGTGGGATGCCTCCCCTATTATAGCTGCAGCATTGTTCTGGTAATCTAACCTACCTTGTTGTAAGGAGCCTATAAATCTCCAGCCTATAAATATGTACTTTATTTATATAAATATGTTGTTTCTGGCTTCTTTTATACAGCTCACAAATAAGCTAAGACATCTTTAAGACTTACCCAAAGTATATTTATTGATTATGAATCATGCTGCCACATTCTATTAATTCACTCTAGCATTCCTGGATTATTTGTCTGCATATTCCAGCTTTGCTTGTGTGACTTAGCAGGCCTGTTAATATCCCCAGGCCTTTTCCTCTTCCTTCTGCCTCCCCTTGCTTTTGTTTGTGAATGACTTTGTTTCACGAGCCCAAATGGGCTCTCTTCTTGCAACACTCAGAAAGCCTGTTTAACATCACATCATGACAATATGTGAGTTACCAGCTCTTGGCTAACTTGCTTCTCCAGGCTGACAAAGCAGACAACAGCTGGTCTTGCAACTGCATCATGACAAGACTCATCAAGTCTCTTTCAGTTGTACAGAAAGAAAAAGTTGACAACAGTGTGGGGTAAAATATCAAAGTGCATAGGTAATTGGCCAGCAGGTGCAAAATGTAAAACATCAGATGCTCATGAAATGTGGATGAACTCCATGGCACTCCCTTGCTGGAAACAACTTCAGCTCAGAAAACAGGGGAAGAAATAAAGGCAAAGGCCAGCTGAATAGTTCCTACCTACTCAGCCCTAAGATACTGTTCACAGATCCCTCCACTCCTTATTTTCCTCAAAAGGTATATTATCTAGACCCATTTCAGTCTGCTTTCAGACTGGAGTATGGCACTGAAATAGTCTTAGTTGCTCTGATCGACAACTTGCTCTGGAGGAAAGCCAGAGGAACACTCCCCTGTTGATCTTCCTGGATCTCTCCATCAATCATGGTATCTTACTGAACAGGCTTTGTTGGATGTCCTGCAGGGATTCTATTCCTATCTACACAGCTGGTTCCAGAGAGCAGCATCAGGGGATTCCTGTTCAATCCTATGGCTGTTAAGACGTGGGGTACTGCAGGGTTCCACCTTACCCCTCATCCTCTACAGTATCTATGTGAAGTCACTGGGGGAAGACATGAGGGGCTTTGTAATTGGGTGCCACAGTATGTTGGTGACACTCAACTACTTCTCCTTGTCCTTGGAGTCAGCTAGGACTGTGCAGGTGCTGGACCAGTATCTTGACACTGTAATGGGCTAGATGGGGGTGTTGTATACTGAAGCTATATCCTAATAAGACAGAGGCTCTGTGAACTGGAGGTTCTCAGGTCCAGGAACTGGGTAAACAGCCTGTTCCAGATGGGGTTATACTCCCCCTGAAGGAACAGGTAAGTAGCTTAGGAGTACTTTTAAATCCACCCCTGTCACTGGAGGCCCAAACGGACTCTGTGGCTTGTGTTCTTGGTGCCAGCTTTGACTGGTGTGCTAGCTGTAGCCTTTCTGGAGATAATGTAGCCACAATAGTTACCTGCAAAATAATAGTTCCTGGCATTGTACAGGAAAATGGGCACAAAATTAATGTGGAAGCACATTGATTTAGTTGCAAAATAATCCATCTTGGAGTACAAAATACAACTACAGAAATCTAGCATGTATCAGTCACCTAGATCTGGAGAATACAAGTTCCTGAAAATTAATAGAATTCCAGTTCCATGCAGATGACCTGAAAGTGTGGATAACTGCAGTGACAGAGGCTGAATGGGAAAGCAGTTATACAGGCTGTGTGCAGGTTTCTTTCACATTACTCAACTATAGGACTTGAATACCATTTTAACTGCCTTGGTCTCAGCCTATGGGATCCTGGAATTTTTAGTATTATGAAGCATTTAGACCTCCTTGCCAGCCAGCTTCAAGAAACTGCAAATTTCAGGAGCACATATGATGTAGTCGTGGCAGTAAAAGTGGTATCAAACTACTATAATTGTGCAAGGTAAAAGGGGCTACAAATGTTGAAAAGATGTACTCTGTGGGAACAACAGTAATGTTACTGCTGGCAGCTTTTGCTCATCTGCCTTCTCACATTTATTTTTGTTAAATGAAGTCACATTGACTTTGACTTATGGTGATCCCATGTCAGCAACCCTGTTCTGCTCTTGCAGACTCAGGGCTGTGGCTTCTGTGATTGAATCTATCCATCTGTAATGTGGTCGTTCTCACATATTGGTGCAGAATTGTGCCTGGGAAACACAACAAGACTTCAGGGTTCAGAAGCCTTCTTCTTCAGTTTGAACATCCATAGGATTTGCCCCCAAAGGCCTAGAAAAACTAGCAGAGTCAGAAACAGGGCCAGAAGGCACAAACCATGAATCTCCTCATTTTCACCCTGCATACTATGTCACACAAAGAGGACTCTCAGCTCTGCTGCCTCCCCACTGCATTCTGCAGTCACAAGCTACCTTGTCCCAAGCATGAACCAGCAAGCAAAATCTCTCCTCAAGGTGTGGAGGTCTCTTCAAAACCTTGCTTTAATGGGAAATGTCAGATAGAGAAGGAAAAGTCAATTTTTTGTAGCAGGCAACAGGAAAAGGGGTTCCTCCATTTCTTTTTCATTGTGTCATTTCCTACTTCAGGGTTTTATTCAGCAGCAGGAGACACACGTGGCATTGCAGCACTGCTCTGCAGACGCTTGCAATTCAAATCCTTATGGGATTAATTATGCTCCCTAACTTTTGGCCCAATCTGTATTAATTTAACCAGACATATTTGGAAACTGGTTTGGTTCTATTTAGCTGAATGAGGCTAAATTGTTTTAACACCCTGATCCTAAACACATTCTCTTGGAAATAAGTACCACAGATTTTAATGAAATTTCCTCTCAAGGACGCACGTCTAGCATTTCTAACTTAGGCCCTTTTTGCATGTGCCTTTGAACGCAAAATGGCCACGGAAGTGACACAGAATCGCAAGGATGGTTCTGCATGACGTTCTCATGATCGCGCATCACTCCCATAGCAATCCCATGCCAATCACACAGTATATCATTTTTGGCTCTTTGCTGAAAATGATGCATGATTGTGCATTCCTCCCGCGTCCCTCCTGCACTCACCTGGAATGTGGAACTTGAGGAAGCATGATGGCTGCGCTTCCTCTCCCAGCGCAGCCTGGGAAAGTGCGGAAGGAAGGGGTGGAGCTATTGTGCTTCCTTCTGTCCAGCACTGAGCTGGTGTGGAGGGAAGTGCAGGGGATGCAATTCCTTCCTGCAAGAGGCTTTTTGCATGATCCCCATGCAATGCCAGCGACACCAGGTAAGGTGCAAAAAGGGCCTTAGTTCCCACTGTTTAACTTCAATAATGTGTGGATCAGGTCCCCTTCATTTTTACTTCCTGAAGTCTTCACTTCCCTTACACTAATCACTATTAATTATTGCTATTCCTATGATTTAAATCTGTACTCCACCTTTCACCTAGACAACTCAATGCTATACACATTTTGGGAGAGCTATGTACACCTCTATTACATCACTACATTCGTGCTAACCTTTTCCTTCATCTTGTACTTATTGCACTAACCCGCTTAAAAATTAGCTCGACTGAGGGCACTTCCACACTACACTGTTATAGTGCTATTATTCTACTTTCAACATCCTGGGGAATTCTGAGATTTGTAGTTTACTGGGGCCAAAGAGCTCTCAATTCTAAAAGCCCTTCCTTAAATTGCAAATCCCAGGATTCCATAGGATGCTGAAAGTGGGGTAATAGCACTATAACAGTCTAGTGCAGAAAGGCCCTGAGTTCACTAGGGCTTTCTCCTAGGAAACTATTATAGGATTACAGCCTTAGGCCTATATCTAACACTGTGGTAGTAGGGATCCACTAGTGTAACAGAACTTTCTCTTGTCACCAGCTACAGTATAAAAAAAAAGTTCGAAAGAGTTTGACAATCCTCCAAAGTAGTTTTCCAGTTTCACATGGTTATAGTATTATGATTCCACTTTAACTGCCATGGTGTCATCCTATGGAATCCTGGGATTTGCACTTTAGGTAGGGGTGTTGGGAATTCTCAACCAGAGAGCTTCTCTAGAGCCTAATCAACTTATTAGCCCTGGGATTCCATAGGATGCAGCCATGGTGGCTGAAATGGAATCATAGCGCTATAACTGTGTTTAGTGAAAGGGCTGCTAGTCCAGCAAGTAGAAGCTATTCCATTAGCAGAACCACCCTATGAGGTCTTGGTTTGAATGCTTAAGCTTTTATGATGTATGCATGATGAAGACGATTCAGAAAATAGGATGATTTGACATTTGACAAGCTTGAAATAGGAGCACTTCAATGACTATAGATTCTTTCATATTAAGCAATTGCACATCCAGTTTTTTTCTAGTGTTGGCACATTATTGGGCACTTAAAGTGATCACTTTTCCCTTCACACAGTGTAGTAAGCTCTCCATAAGCAGGGGAATACAGAAGACAACTAGATAGACTATTTTTGAGGAATTTGTTTATCCATTTAATAACATCAGATTATTCATAGACTATTTAAGAACTGAATTTGTTCACACTTGGTTTTCAAAGAGATGGGGGCCATATTGCAAATCTCAAATAATCCCCAAACTTGAACCACACAGAAATGATGCACCAGGAATATGTCATGAACCATTTTAAGAGAAAACAATAATGAGAAATGCAAAAATAATGAGAAATTGAGGGTGTGGATTCAAGAGAAGATTGAATGCGAGGAAGAAATAGCACCAAACAGTTATTCAAACAAACAAACAAACAAAAAACCACAAATGAATAAGGAATGACTTTTCTGTAAAACACAGACCACCAAAGAAGATATTTTTTCCAGATACATCTTGATGAGAATTTTTTTTAAAAAAAACACCAGTAGCAAAGGTGGCAATGAGAAAGGTTATTAATAGGGATGAGCCAACCGAATCCTCAAATCCTCGGCAGGGATTTGAGATTTGGGAATCCGAATGCCTGTGCCAAAATAGGCAAACCAAATCTTTCAAATCTGCCACCCAAACAGTTTGAGAGACTGGGACGCCTGAAAACCTGGGAGACCAGGACGCCTGAAAATTTGGGAGACCAGGACACCTGAAAACTTGGGAGACCAGGACACCTGAAAATGTGGGAGATCAGGATACCTGAAAACGTGGGAGACCAGGATGCCTGAAAATTTGGTAGACTAGACACACAAGGGGAGATGGCAAGTAGGTGAATTTTTCCCTTGGAGTAATAATGGCCTTTGCTAACAATTTCACAAATTACATCTGTGGTTGTATTCTAAGATATTTAAACTGAACATTTAATATTTAAGTTCAGCACTTGACTGGAAGCTACAGGCTTGAGATTTCAAGGGCACATGAAACATTCCTTTGCATAGCTCACTTGCAAACCTCTTTCAGACACAATTCTGGGGTTTGGAGTTTTACAAGGGCTCACAGCCTTCTCTGCCAAAGTGAGCTGGTGCATCATCAAACTACAAACCCCAGGATGCCAGAAGGAGCTATGCAAAGAAAAGCCAGTTTTGACCTGGATTATCTCTGTATTGTAGTGGTCTTGTTTACACAGGCAGGAAAATGTGGGATTAATCCACATTTTCCTGCCTGTGCAGAAAGGGCCTTCATGTCATTTTCAATCTGGGGAGATCCTGAGGCAAAACTATGACAATTGTCCTGGCCAGATTTCTTCAGAGGGAGGTTTGCCTTTGCCTTGGGCTTTTGCTAAGGCTGAGAGAGCATGTCTTGCCCAAGATTATCCTTCTTTCCCTTGCTTTTTAAACCCTTATTAGAAAAAGGATTCGAAAGATTTGAGATTCGTGAGATTTGTGGATTCCCAGAACCTTCCAGGGATTCGGATCCGGATAATTCTGGATTCATCCCATCTCTAGTTATTAAGCACCAGGATGTTAAATTCTCAAGAACTCCATACTATACATATGTTCAAGAGAAAGGATAGTGCTGAATTAGCAGTGACTGCAGAAGAAACTGCAGCTGTTGAGATTGCAACATACATCAAATGGCTTAAGCAAATCAAAGCCCATATGGTATTCCAAAATCTAAGATGTTCTTGAGAGAGAAGGTTGACATCTGGTCAAACTACTGACAAGGAAGAGAGAACAACTTCCACTCCTCCTCAAAAAACCTCCAAAGTACGGCATCCCCTTAGACTGATGGCTCAAAGCTGTGTAACAGAGCATCTACAAATACTCAGCTGTTTCTAGCCAAGCACTGGGAAATAACAATTTGCTTGATATGCTGAACAGAGTAAAGAGATTTATTGATAATATACTGTAAAAAAAACCCTTGCACTGATTTTCATCACATAAAGAAAACTCAGTTGTATTGATATTTGTATAAGCATTATACTAGTCTCTCCACAATATTTCCCACCATTCAGGGACTGCAAAACATGTTTACTTTGTGTGCAAATCACACCAAAGAAAAGAGTTTTTCCTCCTCCCTACTGATATTGATGGACAAAAAGCCACTGCGGTTCTAGGCTGCATCAACAAGAATATAGGGGCCAGATGATAGTACCTGCTTTGGTCAGACCTTACCTGGAATGCTGTGTCCACTTCTGGGCAGAAGCTGGAACATGTTCAGAGGAGAGCCACCAAGACAGTAAAAAATCTGGCAACTCTATGAGGAATGCCTTTGGGAACTGGATATATTAGCTTGGAGAAACTAAGACTGAGAGGTAACATGACAACCATCTTCAAATATGTGAAGAGTGGTCATGTTAAAGATGGAGCAAGCTTCTTTCTGCTGCTGTGGAATATCCAGAATAGTGCTGAGGGCAATGAAACCATCAGAAGGCAGCATACTTAGAGTTTCCTCAGAGCAGGCAGGGATTTAGCTGGTGGCATCATTAAACAAATAAGATGAAAACTGTGTGTTGCACAATTAAACTTCTTTGACATATCCACTGTCCTTTTCTAAGTCATGAATTAGCACAAATGTGCATTGTAGTTACCTGTGATAGGTCTAGATGCTTATGTGGGCTACAGGTCATGGCTTGCTTCTAAAGATGATGGAAGAATGAAAGAAGATAAACACCTATTAAGAAGTTCCTATTACCTTGCACATTTGTCAGAGTAGTGACACAACATTATTTTGTAAGTATCACATACCATTGTCAGGTTGCTATGGGATTGCTATGGTGAACATTTTATGAACATAATGGCAACAACAATTCAATATTCAGTCATTGTTCTTGTAGTGAATACTCAATACAAGTCTCTGTGGGTACACAGACGTGTGTATGTTAGAAATGCACTTAGTGAAAGCAGTATCACAAATGGGGTATTGTTGCCCAAAAAAGGGAACAAGAAATGAGAGTTTCTGAATGGTTGGCTTCTGTGGGTAGCAGAGTGACAGACCAAATAGAGGCCCATGGTCTTATACAGCAGATATTCGTAAAATTATGGTTTTCCAGTTCATACTGCGTACAAAAAAGAATAAACTCGCACTAATGCTTTATAGTATGGTCAACATGTTCTCATCCTTTTTTAAATAAATATTTTATACCATTTGAATTTTCAGGCACTCTGTTTTGGATGGTACAAATCAATCTTACATCTATTATGTCAAGTCTGCTGTGTTCACACAGTGAGGAAAGAGACAAGGACCTCAGTCCTTAATTTCATCCCCATGATCCACTTATGAGGCTTGATGTTCACCAAAACAACTCTAGAATGTAGGTTGCCCTTCCTATCATGTTACCCTCTGCTTCACTAGCCAAGTGGCATCTAGTATTACTGGCCACAACAGTCAAGGCAGAATAAGGAAAATCCAGACATACGTTGTCAAGAACAAAAAGTATTCATGTGCGTAACATACAAATATACACATGCAATGCATGGAATTAGTTTAGTTCCCCTTGTGATTCTGAAGTTTCTGAATTTCAAATCCAGCTTTCAAACGGTTCAAGTTATCATCATAGACAAAGAAGTGGACACTATTTCTTCTAATGTGTCTGCCTATAGGAGGCTGAGGCTGCTCTCTCAAGCAGCAGTATGAACGTTTCATGTGTCTTCTCCCTGTAATAGGCATCCCTTGTCAGCACTGGTAAAAAAAGAGAGTTAAGGCTTAGATGCGTTGGTTCTGTTTCTACTCAACCATATGAGTGTGAGCGCCTTGCTGATCATATGCATATCTTGGCAGATCCACCCTGGGGCTCTTTGCACTTCATCATCAGTGCCTAAGGCATGGTGAGTGACCAGAAACTGAACATCATTAGGGCATACACACTTAGCTGGTATAATGATAGCTTCACAGTTTTTTTTTCGGTCTCTCCTAGGTATCAGTGCTGTCCTTGATGTGACAGGTCAGCCTTCTCAGCTCACTTGCTGTCAGCCACTGCCTTCTGTCTTCTAGTGACTTTCTTATGCATGATTTGGTGGATTTGTTTAGATCTTCTTTTTTTCCCTTCAGCAAGTGACATACAGCTACTGTATCTGAACAAGAAAGAAAACCAGATATTTTTGCTTGTCTTCCTCACTGATGCATAACTTCATTTCTAATTATTTTATACCTGTTCTGTGCAAATGAAATGAATAGAAAGGTTGACAGTTTAGGGAAGAGCTGTATAAGACAAAGCACCACATTTCTGGGCATCATTCTTCACAGTCCTACTGGGAAAAAGTCAGTCAGTGGTGACAGAATCAGGTTCTGACCTAGATGAGATGAGATGAGATGAGATGAGAGTGGCAGCTACAGACCGAAAAAGCTGGAAGCAAGCAGCAAGATAAGACAAGCAATCACCAGGAAGTTAGATAACAGAACGGCAGGCTGAGATAACAAAAGCTGAAATCAAGAACCACAAGTGCATTGTTGACTTGTTGCTCAGTTAGCAGCTAGTAAATGACTGAGAAATACCATTGGCAGGCCAGATATATGCATTTATGATCTAGAACAGTCTTTCTTTTCTTTTCTTTTCTTTTCTTTTCTTTTCTTCACTGTGCTTCATTGGTCCCAGTACTATCTCTTGAGTAGGTTCCAGATGATGGTTCTTGTTAACCAGAGGTCTTTTTTTTTTCAACCACCCACAAATGATGGAATGAACGGCTGGAAGGGATTCAACAGATGGATATGCTGTTTGGAGTTTAAAACAACACTGAAGACCCATCTCTTCTGGCAGACCTATCCAGATTTTTTTTTAAACTATGAGTTTTTAAATTAATATTTATTTATTTTACTATTTATTTATTTTGTATATTTGTAGGCCACCTTTCTCCTGGAATGGGACCCAACCTGGCTTCCAACAATAAAAAAAACATAGTTAAAACATTTAAAACAGTTAAAAACATTAAAAGAATATAAAATAATGTGACCTGATGCCTTGCTGCCTGTCATAGTGTAGTGCCTCAAAATGCAACTTGGCTATAGAGGATATAGTACCTCTTTTTCTCAGGATGAGGAGAGCACAGCATCAGAAGCTGAAGGGAAACTGTCTAATGGATCTCTAGAAGAAGATCTGATCTTCCACCAAGAACTGGGATAACAGTAGTACTAGCAATGCAAATAGGGAGTCCATGCTGTCCTCCTGGCTAGCCATTTCTTGTCCACTGATGCTAATGAAGTGGACTGTTGTCAACAGAAGCTCCTACTAGAATAAGCTTGTCAGTCTTTAAGGTGTCATAGGCCTCTATTGTTTTTGGTTCAAGTGACTAACACAGTTTAATCTCTGCAGAGGTTAAACTCTACCGTCATTTTGATTGGCTACTAGGGTACTCTGGAGAAAACAACCACTAGCTTTAAGAGAAGAAAGAGATGGGATGTATAATGATCAGTATTGACAGGGAGAGCCAGTGTGGTGTAGTAGTTTGAGGCCCTTTTCGCATGGCATTTGTCATTGGAAAGGGCCTCCGGAGCATTGCACGATTGCGAGGAGCATTCCACATGACGTCCTTGCAATTGTGTGACGTTGCCGGGGCCAGCAGGTGCCAATCGAGCAATATATCATTTTGGGCTTTTGGCCAAAAATGATGCGTGATCGCGTGTCGCTCTGGGGCCCCACATGTACTTACCGTCTGTGTGGAGCTCCGGAGCCGCAGCCCTCACGCTTCCTCCCCCAGCGCAGCCTGGGAAAATACTCGGCTGTGCTGCGGAAGGAAGAGACAGAGCCCTCACATTGCCTGCCAACCAGCAGGCAGCTGCCGCAGAGTAGGAGCAGCGGGGATGCAAGTGCCTTGCGGAAGAGGCTGCTCGCGTGATTCCCGCATGACCACTCTGGATGGAGGTAAGCTGCGGAAAGGGCCTGAGTGTTGGACTATGACTTTGGAAACCAGGGTTCAAATCCTCACTGTGCCAGAGAAACCCACTAGGTGACCTTGGGCAAGCCACAGTCTCTCAGCCTCAGAGGCAAAGACAAACTCCCTCAGAATAAATCTTGTCACAAAAGAAACACCCCTCCCCCCCCAAAAGTAGGCTTGTCTTAGGGTCAAGTTGAAGGTGCAGTGAACTTCAGACATGCTTGCTTGCCAGCTTGCTTGCTCCTGCAATCTGGCACAATCTTTTCCTAAAAGGCCCATATCCCCAAATACTGAATGTTTGATATCCTCTTCAGCTGCCATAGAGCACAAATTTTCCAACCCTCAGATAAAGGGCAAAATAAGGGCTACCTAGCAACCCTACTGGAAGACAACATGGTGTAGTGGTTTGAGCATTGGACTACACCTTTGGAGACCACAGTTTGATTACCCGCTTGGCCATGGAAACCCATAGGGTGACCTTTGGCACACCATACACTTTCAGCCTTGGAAAGTCCTGTGATAGGTTCATCTAAGGGTTGCCATAAGTCAGAATTGACTTGAAGGCACACAACAGCAACCATACCAGATGAGCACGTAGAAGGAAAACGCCATTCCTTTGGTCAAAGATCAGTACGCAAGTTGCTCATGCTGCTGACTCCTGTTGATCTCTGACCCCTCAGCTAGTCTTACACGTAGTCCTCAGGGATGAAACGTTTACCATCCCTATCCTAGATTACAGAGTAGAAGCATCAAAGGCAGATTACACATTTGTTGCTGCTGTCTTTTTGCTCCAAATGTATGCCAATGTTTACTTCTAGGTAGCAACCTTCCATTTTATTTAGTAGCTTCCGTGTGTCAGCAGCCCTGAACCTAAAATGAGTGAAATATACATGCTTTTTTTCCTATCCTCATTAATTTCTAAGCATTGACTGGAGGCCCTTTAGGAACAATCCAGCTCATTTCTACCCAAAAACTGAATGCCAGTTCATAGGACGTATTAAGCTTATTAAGTTTGTGTCCCCAGAGAACACGGTCATTATATTTCTTAAGCAATGCTCATATCCTCTTCTACTGCCTCCTTTGAGTCTTAAGGCAATATTGTGGATATAGAATAAGGAGGTAGAAGGGAGAAATGTATCTGGCTATCATACTTTTCTTTCAGATGTTAAAGCAGAGAGATGATTTTTTTAAAAAAAACTTTAAAATTCACAGCAGCTTACTGGTCCTTCATCAGGGGTTTAGCTATAAGGGAGTGAGATTAATGCATTGCCCACCAAATAAGAATCCAGAAACCCCCAATTAATTTTTCATTCATTTCCCAAATTTCTAGCATTACAGAGTGAGACACTCAAAAACTGCTTGAGCAATTCACTTCAGGACTTCTGATCTGAAGGGAAGTGATCCACTTTTCTGCTTCTTTTCTGCTTCAGTGTGGTTGATGGCAGAGCTATGAAAAGTTACATTTTGGATGATATGATATTTTCTTATTGTTGCACACCACTTTGAAATCTTCAGATCTAACTTGGTTTATAAATATTCAGAAATACATAAAATATCTACACATACATAGAAAAAAAACTTTTTGTTTTGAGAGGGCAGTCAACAAGAATGGCCTTGTCATTTGGTAGAGCGAAGCAGGTGCCTCAGGAAGCAGTCATCCATTCTAGTGCTCCTGAGCCCCTCAGCCATTCTCCTCTGTTTGTTAGGACAGAGTTGTGTATGGCACAGAGCCCATCTTCAGCCCTCTATGGTAGAGGACACAATCCTGCCACCACTGGTGAGTAACATCCAGTCTAGTCAACTTATCTACATGGATCGGTGAAGGGCAACCATCTTGCCCATCTGTAAAATGAGCATTACTCTGCTGCTATCCCAGTGAAGGAGCTACATGGTACAAGATCTATCGATATCTGTAACAGTATATTGCCATACCCTACCACCCATCCTACGTGATATGCAATTTTCGTAAACTGAACTAATTAACGACCAATCAGGGACACACTGACTGGAGAATGTGTTCAGGTTTATGCTGACCAGAGACATGTTCAGGATCATGAAAGTTTAGATAGGATTATGCAGAAAACCCGACACTGATGGGTTTGTGCTAATCTCTTCACTACTTCAGGCTCTTGGCACTTCTGAATACGATGAAAGATGAACTACCGAGAGCAATCAGAGACCATCCCTCGATCTTACCCTACACAGAGCTTCCTTTTACACCCTACCTTATCAAACATTAAGAGATTGTCATGAATCACATCAATGTTTTGTCACTCCAGAGTTATGCAATCAGCCCATTCTGAACCCCTTTTCTCAGTTCCATGGGAAAGCCATTATGGCTTTGTCAATACATCCCTTCAGTGTTGTGAAATAGTGTATAAAAAACTCTAGCTTTGACCCCAACCAATTATGGTACGTAGTATGCAGTGCCCCAGACTGCTGTTTCTCTGTGCTACCCTGAGCTGCTGTCCGGATGGCTCTGCTGTGACCCCTTCTTCAGGACTGATAGCTATCACCCTTTCCATCCAATCTCTATCTAACCTTTCTTACCTCACTTTCCAATAGCCTTGTATGGTTCTTAAGAGAGTCTGATTTCTTGTGTGTTTGTCAACTCAAATAAAATACTTCGTTTAACTTTAACTGGAGTCCTCTCTACAGTTAGTACTGGTATACATAGGTGAAAAGATCTTGCTGTTACCCTCCTCTTTTGAGCCATAATTTCCCCAGATTCTAAGGAGACGCTAGCATTATGAGTGGACCCAATGTTCCCTACCTCTTAGGGTAACAAGTATAGGAATAATAGCCATGGGGCAGATGCCCTTGTGCTGCTTAAGAGGTTCTTATTGGTTTACTTATTGGTTTACAGTGAGATGTCCTGGGCTTTTACAAGATAAAATAAAATGTTTCTTCTTTGACATATTCCCATTTCCCAATGACTGCTTGGAAATATATTAGGCCTTCTTTTTGTTCATGAGGTTCTGAATACTTCTTACAGTCATAGTTTGTTTGAAGTAAATTGCTGTTTCTTGAGGACAGGACATTCAATAAGGCAGGCCCTGGAGCAACCAAAAAGATGAACTGTAAATGAAAACAAGGTGTTAGAGTGGGAGATGAAAGCATCAAGTAGTTTCATCACTTGGAAAGCCTGCCCTTTCTCAGTTGTAGCCCTACAATTGGATTTAATGTTTTTGGACCTGAATAAATGTTTTCCTCCTTTAGTCTTTGGAAGTAGATCTTTTAAACATTAGTTATTTTACAAGCTTCCCCAGATGGAAGCCTGCATGTGTTTTTAGATTATATTAATAGGACAAAGATTTAGCAAATCTTGTCTTATGAACATGAGAAAGTGTGAACCTCACACATAAAATGAAATGAGACAGACTTACTACAAACCTAATTTGTGAAGCTCTGTTCCCAACCAGTCATGTAAAGTATCCTGGGTGTCTGAGCTGTGTGAACATGATTCACCATCTTCCACAGTTTCTCCGGCTAATGACACTGTGAAAGATAAATGTCCACTGGCTGGGATCCTGCTAGGGACTTAAAAGTGTAGGTCCAGTCTACACCAGAACATGTCTTTTTGTTCAGCATTGCAAGTTGGTATTCTTTTCCTGTCTTCACAGCAACCAAAGCTTGTCCCCGCAATTCACAGTTTTGGTGCAATACCACTACCTCCATGGCTAGTCACTGGTTGGTAGACAGCAGGGAGTAGCTTTCAGAGAAGCCTCTCCCTATGGGGACACAGTCAGATGCAGCAGAGACATCCAGACGCTCCCCTGGCTGGATCTTGGCAGATGATGCAATCATTTTGTGTCGGCTGTGAAGACACTTCTCTGAGCCGCCACCCCCCCCCCCCGCTGCCACTGAATGGCTGTTGAGTGGAGGCTATCACAGGAAAGTGGTGAGTCCTGGGGGTAGTGAGAGGGGATCTACAGCATAATTCTGCCTCTGGAACTTTTCTACTATATTTCATAATATGGGATCTAGGGCATGGCTGTGACTTTCATAATTTTGCCTCAGAGACAGTCACCTGTTCCGATTATACACACGTTATTGCTCCTTTATGTGAGCAATTCTCTTACATCTTTGGGGAAACTGCTTCCAGTGCCATGTTTTACCCAGTGATATATTAAAGTCTTTTACTCCGAGTCAAGTCTCCAGTTGAGTCTCAAATCCTTGCAAGAGACATTCAAGTCAATTCTCAAGTCTGGGAGCCAACTTTAACAGAAAAAAAAAAGGAGCTGGTGGTGGGCTGTGACAGCAGTGGAGTCAATGAGCATACAAGGGTCTGCAGTTTCAGAAGTGGGGAATAGGATCCTTCTTACTTCTCATTTCTGAAGCTGGAGGATTTTTCAGAAGTGAGGAATAAGATTTTTCTTATTCCCCATTACTGAAGCTCCAAAAACTTTAGAGGGAAGGATCCTTCCTTCTCAAGCCCATTACCTAACACGTTTGCTGTTCCCTCTGAGGAATGCACCCTGTGCTCTGGAGGTGAGTTTTGCCTTCTGCTCTTAGGGAAAGTTTTAGAAGGCTCCTCCAGGATGCAGTGGGGACAGATTGCTGAGCAGACCTCAACCCTGCCTCGAGCCCATTGCTTAATGCCTTCGCTGTTCCGCTCCAAGAAACACACGCATGCTTTGAGCTTGAGACAGATTGCCCAGTAGGCAAAAAAGATAGAAGCACTGTTTAAAGTTGTAAGTAAGCTTCTGGATGAATGTGTTATGTTACTGAACCAAGGGCAGCAAGTCAGACACTAAAAATATTCAAGTCAAAAGTTGAGCCAAGTCAGTGTGTTATTTATTACAGAGCTGAGTCCAAGTCAAGTCACTGAAGTGACCTGAGTCCAACTTGAGTCCAAGTCAATCGACTTGAGTCTACATCACCGGTTTTACCACTCCACACAACTCATACCACTTTATTAGCATCTGTAATCCAGCCATGGACCTCTTTCCAAAATGTGCACACAAGTACCTTTTTCTATAAATCAGATTCAGTCTTGGGTTTTGGTTGAAGGTGAAGTTCACTGTTGCCACCCAAGGCTGTCTACATAGAGCAGTTCTCTAGGATTTAGTTCCAGTGTTGTAAACTTCTCTAAGACTATCCTTTCTCTCCTCTCAGTTTAGCTCCTTAAGTCAGTTTCTACTGGACTAAACTACTTGAATTTACCTATTGGCACACAGTGATCTTTGCTGTGTTCTTATTTCAGCATTTCAGCAGATGATTAATTTACAAAAAAACTGAAAAACAAGTGCTAAGTTGATATAGAGCCAAAATCTAGCTTTTAGAGGGACCTGGAATCTGACTGCTTCATATGTTAATTATAGCAGTTGTTGGGTAATGTGAGACATAGTAGTGTCTCTCAAAAATAGAGTCATTACTATTAGCAAGCAGAAGGTAGTCAACAACAGCAGTCAAGAAAGCCAATGTGATTCTTGGTTGCACCAATAGGAGTATGATGTCTAGATCAAGGGAGGTAATGGTATCATTCTCTTCTGCTTTGGTTAGACCTCATCTGGAATACTGTGTCCAGTTCTGGACACCTCATTTCAAGAAGGATATTGACAAGCTGGAGCATGTCCAGAGGGTCTGGAAGCCATACCCTATGAGGAGCATCTTAGGGATGTTTGGTCTGCAGAAGAGAAGGTTAAGAGGGGACAGGATAGCCATGTTTAAGTATCTGAAAGGATGTCATATCAAAGAGGGAACAGGCTTGTTTTCCGCTGCTTCAGAAACTAGGACAAGGAGCAATGGATTCAAACTGAAGCAAAAGAGATTCTACCTAGACCTCAGGAAGAACTTCCTGAAGGTCAGAGCTGTCTGGCAGTGGAATATGCTGCCTCGGAGTGTGGTGGAGTCTCCTTCTTTGGAGGTTTTTAAGCAGAGGCTGGATGGCCATCTGTCGGGAGTACTTTGATGTGTGCTCCTGCATGGTGGGATGGGGTTGGACTGGATGGCCTCCATGGTCTATTCCAACCCTATTATTCTATGATTCTATGAATCAGTACCAGATCACCACACCACACATTCAGAATCTTAACAGAGAAATAAAGAAGGCTTAGGCCTTAGTCTGCTTTGGCTAAATGAAATGCAGTAGTTTTACTTACAGTTACAAAAGGTTTTGTAATATCTCACGGTGAGAGACTACGAAATATGCGCTCAAAACTGCAAAATGAAGGATGAACAAACTCAGAATAACTGCAGTCTACCTGATGGAGGAAGAGAGAAGGCATGACTAAGACTACAAACAGGACATGACTTGATATATGCTATGCATAAACTTTTAGAGAAGTATTCATATTAGAAACTACTTAGTATAGGTATGTTAAGATACCTCTAACAGTGCTAAGATAAAGTACAACTTTTTTAAAAAATATTTTTATTAACATACTAACATATACTTATCCATAACATAAAGTAATACAACAACTTTACAAGAAAGAACAGAAAACAAAAAATACAAACTGATGACTACATACCATAAACGACTAAAAAGAACCCCACACACAAACTACCACCATTATGATGATAACTATGGATCTAACAATATACAAATATACAACTATTACATACATACCAATTACCTAATACATACGTAACTTAAAAACCAAAAAAAGAACTTCCCCCTTGAGTGAGATAACAGCCTTGATGAAATCTCAAAGAATGTAATAAAATAATACCTACCAATTCGCCACGTTTTGTAGATTATAAGGATCTATTTGTTAATAATGGTAATGATAGTACGATAATCAGTAGCTGATGTAGAGGAGATTATGCTTAGCTGGATGAATTCTATGTTAGATAGTTAGACTAATCAGCCTTTTCCCTTTTCTTATAATGGGAAGATAAAGTGCAGCTTTAAGACAGGTGGATCACACATGCATGAAGAATAAGAATACAGCATTACAGGTAATTCACATACTGCAAGTGTCCGGAAATAAACAGATACCCCCGATACTAACATGCACAGATGCATCTATAAAACATATTCTCAGAGTGGCATTGTCCAGGTACATTGCAGGGCTCCAGAAGCTATGATTTCTCCAGAAACAGGCTGCAATGTCTTTCTGAGCATTTTTAATTTGAAAAAAAAAAGTGCCTGCTGATGACAATCTAAAGTATTTAAGTACATCTCAAAGAATGTAAAGAAAAATGGAGACTTTTACAGTGCAATTCAGGACTTCAATAACGCACATACTTAAGAGACTATACTGTTGATTCAAAGTGACCGTATATATTCTACTGTAAATTTGCCATGCATTTTTACAGTGGCAGTCAAATATAGAACAGACATAAATGTAAAGGATCCTTCTTGTAAGGTTCAAGTGGTGGGCAGAAAACCCAAACCAAACTTAATGTAAGTCACTGTAAAGATTATACTGCAAATATAGAGAGAGAGTGTGTTTGTGTGTGATTTGACACTTCCTCAAAACTGGCACAGTAATTAATAGACAGAATATAAAGACAAATAATACATCCTAGTTAGTTATTAGTCCGATGTTAATGGAATAGGGTTGAAATCCCACTGTGGTGCTGCAGTATAAACCTGTGCATTTGGAGTGCACCTCAGCTAATGAAGTAGATGTGTTCCTGGATGTCAACAGAAAATTTGGTACCATAGACAGAAATAACATGGACAGAACAGAAATAGGTTCCAATGATACCAAAAACGAAAAACAGTTCAGTATGTTTCACCAGAGTTCTTATTAAAAACTAATGGTATGCATATGTGAAATGAAACAAATAGATCAGGTTACCCTTGCATAAGTAAACAAGAACATTTTGAACTTTCTAGGGACCACTTGAAGGTGTCTTCCAAGCTGCCTCCAGAGATGACTTTTTCTTTCACCAGCCTCCACTTTTCTTATGATTTCCATTTTGATGGCCAAACTTAGGCCCTTTCCGCACGAAGCTGGTGAATCGGTTCATGTAGTTTCTTACCGGATTTTCTGGGCTCAAAACAAGGCGTACTTTCTCTCATTTCCTTCCGCACAGCTACTGTGTATGTTCCATTCTGATTCGGAGGAGTGCAAGTTCATGAATCCACACTGCCTTCGCCGTGGCCACTCCCGCTATTCCCCTCACCCTGCCCTGTTGGTTGTGATTGGCCCTTTTTTTTTTTGCATGGTTAAGTACGTCATTGCATATGTGCATAAGTCCATACTACCCCCTGGCCCCTCCCATGAGCCCTCCCCTGACCACCAATTCGCATTGGCGCTAATGTACGTGTCTGCCTCACTGTGAAAGTACGAATCGGATCGATCTGGAAAATTGGAAAACTGATTTCTTCTGGTTTTCAAATAGTGTGCTTTACCACCACATGGGGGCACATTTAGTCAGAATTACGTGCAGAACGAAGGTAAATAAACCAAAGCTGGTCCGCTCCAATGTGCAGAAGACCTCCGTGGCAAGACGCATTGGCCCGCCTTAATAACCGCGTGCGGAAAGGGCCTTAGAGATCCATGCTTTTTTTAAAAACATGGTGGAGGAAGCTGGTAGGGCAGGCTACCTCATTTTCCCCCTTTCTTTGTGTTTTGCTATTCCCTCATGCTAAGTAAGGGATCCTAGAGGCGCCTGTTGTTACTTGGCCTGTTGCTGGAAGAAACAGACAACTAGAGTAGGAATAGTTGAGAAGTAGCCCATTCTCTTCCAGTTCAAGCTTTATTGCATGGTTAACTGCAGATATTCTGCTACCACCCAGCAATTGGATGTCTTTGTTTCTCTAGTCCTTCACTACCCATCCCAGCACTAATGCTGTTTAAAAACCTTCCAGCTAGACTGAGGAAAAGGAAGAAAGAAGGTAGAGCTGGGTGGGCCAAAAACAGACTGTAACAAGGAGGTTTTTTGTTTGTTTGTTTGTTTGCCAGAGGCTTTGGCCCATGCTCAAAAGGGTATACCTGCGGTCTCTAATTGTGCTATCTAATTCATTTGTTGAATGGTGATCCTACACCTCCAATGGGAAACCAAATGTGCAACTGACAGAATGCTCCCACCAAGTTCAGGAGAAGCAATGGGCCACATATCAGCCAAAATGTGCATCTCCGTTGACAATGCTCTGCTTCTGTGATTTTCATCAGAATGTGGACTTTGAGCATGGGACAAAAATGTCCCACTGCTTCAGGAAGGGGGGACTTGTGCACGCCTTAAACTTCCAATAGCATTCTGGCTAGAAGGTGCTGCTTGTAGACAGAGGACTCCCCTTGCCCACATTCAAAAAGACATTGTACAGGCAACCCAATCTTTCCTTCTCAATGGGTTTTCTGTGGAAAGAGAAAAGATGGAAATTCAGACAAGTTTTGCTGAAGTGATATGACCTTCATGGGCCACTAATTTTGATTCATTTATCTGAAACTGGAGCAGCAGCAGTAGTGGCAACTACTTTGTGAAAACAGTGCTTCGTGTAGAAACTTCATTCACTAGCAGAGGGAGGATTGCCAGGCAGTGTTTTCTTATTCTATCTTGGAGCTTTTCCAGTCTCACAGTCCAGCATTTTCATTGAGACAGAGGAGGCAGCATTTTTATTTTTGTAATACAGGATAATTCAGAACCTGAATAATGCATAGGAAATTTAAATTAAATTAAATCCAAGTAAAACATCATGACATTTTATGTTTACTTTATGTTTATTTATCAGGTCTTATATGTTATTTGGAGCGAGTGTGGGTTGGACTGGGACACTGAGAGACTAAGCCATTTCTACACTATACTGTTTATAGTGCTATTATTCCACTTTCAGCATCCTATGGAATCCTGGGGTTTGCAATGTAGGGAGGGGCCTTTAGAATTCTCGGCCAGAGAGCTCTTTGGCCTCTGTAAACTACAAACCCCAGGATTCCACAGGATGTTGAAAGTAGAATCATAGCACTGTAACTGCGTAGCACGGAAATGGCCTAAGATCCACGCTTGGCCATGGGAACCCATTGGGTGACCTTGGGCAAGTCAGACTCTCTCTGCCTCAGAGGAAGGCAAAGGAAAGTCCCCTTGGAACAAATCCAGAGAGCAAATTTGGTTTGAAGGTACACAATAATCACCATCATCATCATCATCAACAACAAAAACAACATGTTATTTATGAATACACTGGATTCGAGAAGAGTGTCCTCCCATAAGCCAAATCTTTATGAAGTTTTCCTTTATCATTCATTGCTTCAAGAAAACCTAGTCATAGGCCCTTTCCACATCCTACCTTTTCTCAGCGCTGGGGTGCAGTGATCTCATGAGCAGCCTCTTGTGAGAAGCTCTCATTTCCCTGTTTCTTCAGCTCCACATGGGCTTCCTGCTCGTGCGAGAGCCCCACCTCTTCCTTTCACAGTGCAGCCTGGGACCTTCCCAGGCTGCACTGAGACAGGAAGCGTGACCGGCCCGGCTCCCGAGGATCCACACGCCAGGTAAGTGCGTGCGGGGCCCAGGAGCAATGTGCAATAGTGCAGTATTTTCAGCTGAAAGGTGCGTGATCGTTGCCTGCCGGCCCCTGGAGCCTTGCACAATTGCGAGGGTGTCATGCATATCACTCCTCGCAATTGTGCGAGGCTCCAGGCCCTCTTTCGCATGGCAGATGCTGTGCAAAAAGGGCCATAGTTTTAGGGGACTGGAAATTTAATGGATGATGCTATGTTACAGAAAATCCATTAACAAGGCATTTGTAGGAATTGCTTTAGAAAACTTTAACACTGGATCCTCCAAAATAACCATTGCCCTGGCAAGGCAAAAGTGTGGGTAGACTGCTGAACCTCCTCCTCAGAGGTCAGAGTTTCTTACCTACCCAAGAGGGGGAGATTTGATCTCTCTTAGGAATCCTGGAATTCTATCCCAGAGATCACTGAGCTGTTGTGAACACACAATGTAGTGAAGAAACTGTACACAGTTAAAACTAATTTTAGATTGTTATTATTGGAGATGTCTAACTCATGACAGATCATCTGGCAAATGTGGATATCAGATTCAAAATAAATGAAAATTATTTAAGTTGGACAGTTATTTAATACTCTCACAAGCTTGAGGGATAAGACATCCAACAAATAGGATGTCTTTCACAGGAGTTGTTCTATGCACGACATAATCTGGCAATATTATGAAAACTGTAATAGGACTAAGTAATGAAGGGTCTGTGAAACAGATGACAGACTTTTGCAAATCTCTCTGAAACCAAGCATGAGTGAAATGCTTCCCACACCCCTGCCTTGGTAGTCTTTATCCTCAACTGAAGCAAAGCTTCATACTGCAATCTTATCCCCACTTAATTGCAAGTAAAACCATTTGACTCAATGGGACTTAGTCTGGTTAAGTCACTGCAGGGTATAAACTTGTATAACTGTGATCTCCCACACTTTCATCCTGTTATCCTTGCATGTGGGATGGTACACAGTTTAGTTAGATAACACTGAACATAAGCTATATTTAGACTACACAGTTAAATCAGTCTGATACCACAGTATGGTATCACACCACAGTATAGCGTTTTTTGTAGCTTGGTAAGGTTCTTAGAATTCTCTGCCAGAGAGCTCTAGAGCCCTCCCATGAGTTAAAAGTCCCAAAGTAGTCAGAGACCCTTTCCGCATGAGAACACTCTTCTGCGTCATAGCGCTGCAAATCTGGGTCGGAAGGGAGTGCATCAGCAACGCTCCCCTCGGCACTTGCTCGCTCCCTGCAGAAGGGAGCAGGATAGCCTCACCCTTTCCTTTCACAGTTGTCATGCCGTGCTTCCAGAGCATGGAGCCTGACTCTGAATCTGAAGCGGAGGGCATGCCAGGGGCTGAAACAGAAGGCATGCCAGGGCCTGCTGTACAGAGAGAGGTTACAGTGCTAGAAACAGAACAGTGGATGGTGCCAGTTCCAACAGAGAATCCTGCCTCTTCAGATATAGAGGACCACTTACCTAGACCTACCTTCACACAGAACAGGCAGCAAAGAGAGGCTCAGCATTGCTCTCTCAGAATTTACAACCAGCAACAATCAACCAAGGCACAGCTGCACTAGGCTTTGGGTCTATTTAGCTGGTGCCCTTCGCCTCCAGGAGTTGTCAGAGCTTATCTGACCTGTTATCTTGCTGGATGCCTTGACAAATGCTCAAATTGACCTTGGACATTCCCTTGCCATGAAACTCTGCTGGACTTTGTTTATGTTGGACTTTATTTAAGACTCTTTGCTTACTACCTGGAAGTAAGTAACAAGCTGGGAGATATTCAGTTTGTTTGTTTGATTTATCAGCTGTGCAGGACTGAGATAGGACAGCAGCACAGCCAGGCACTTGCTATTGCTGTGCTCGGGCAGGAAGCAATGCAAATGCATAGCCATGGCTTCTGCACGAAGGTAAGTACGGGAGTGCTGCATGATTGGAAGTGCAAAATGGATTTTTTCCATTTTGCAAATGCCATGCGAATGCGATGCTTCACAATAGGATGGCAGCGGGATGGTGATGAAATCATGCAGAAAAACAACCTGCTGACCGCTGCCATGCTGTAGCAGAAGTGGTACAGTGATGCTGTGTGGAAAGGGCCTGAGTAACTGTCTATTCTACAGACTCAAACTTGATTTATTAATCCACAATCCCTTACTTCTCAGGGGAACTTGGTACCTTCTAGATATCTAACTGAACTATAAATCTCAGGATCCCTGGCCCTTGGGGCTATTAGGATGGAATGAAATGGATGTAATAGTGACATAATTTATATTTAGAGGAGTCAAGTGTTTCTAATTACTGTTCTATTGCTCAGTTCTATGAAGTCCTTTTTAAAGCTTCTTGATTGCTGTTTGCTCTCAGCATTCTATGAAGATCTCTCTCTTATTTCTTTCTCTGCCTCTTGTTTCCTCTTCTCCTGAAATTTAGACTGTAAGTTCTTTGAGTCAGGATGTATATCTTTTGCTGATATCTCTCTGTAAAGAGCTATTTTCACTGATGTTTTAACAACAGCAATAACTCTGCCTTTATCTTCTTCCTCCTCCTCTTGCTCTTCTACCCACTTTCAGCGTTCCTTTGAAATCTTCAGTCTACCTCTCGACAGCCAAGAAGGACTTACAACCAACGTCCCCCTTGCAGTGTAAATGTGATTTACTTGGAAGTTTGTCATTACTTGAGAATCATGATGGAGGGCTGCCCAATCTTTCTTCAAGAAACTTCTCTCAATAATGTTACGCAAATGTAGCTCTTATTGAAATAGCCATTAACGCCTAAAGGTATGTTGAATGTCTACAAATTGCCCAGTTACTAGAGAAGGACATAGTATGCAGTGTTGCACATTGATGTAAATGCATTGATCTTTTCCACAAAGTTATTAAAACAGGAAAGAATTGCAAACACTCCTGCTGCCCCGTTCCATCATGCACATTATCGATTCAATGAATCCACAGTAACTCAGCACTTGTTTTCACAGCAAGTGAAAACTGCTACCGACAGCAAATGCCATTTCCAATTTATTTGTGTTTGTTAAAACGCTTGAATAGAAAACTGTTTTTTGGAAAGCACAGGTGTATACCTAGTGTCTTCTCATGACATCGTTTAACAGTTGCTAAAATAAAGCAAAGCTTCTATTGAGAAGAACAGAGGCTCCAACCCAGAGTAATGAAGGCACAATCTACACAAATATTCAAAAGCACCATTCTAGCCAATCCTATGAGTGTGCCTTCTTTTAGCTTCTGCATTTCTGAAATTTAAAAAATGGAATCAAGTTTCTGTTGTCTGGGAGATCCCCATAGCTAGCCATAGGGAGCTGGAAGGCTGGGCAGGGATTAGAATGGGTAGAATTAGTTGTTTAGGTCTACCTTAGGTGGTGAGTGGATGTTGACCTCCATCTGTGAAGGGACTGGAATATTTCTCTGCCCTATACCTTCTGCTGCATCATTTACCAATAATAACATTTATTTGATAGCAGTAATGTGTGTCAGTGTTCAGTACCAAACTTTTTGTCATCTATGGATCAGCTACTTCCAAACATGCCTAACATGGAGGCTTCATCAGCATGAATAGTAATGGTGGCCATGTGCAGGAAGTCACTGGTATAGAGATGCTACCTTATTCATTTGCTCTTGTTCTCTTCTCAACTATGATAGCAGGAGCATATAGAGCTGGCCGTGCTACCATCATGATAGGACCACTGGAATGCTCCATCATGACTGAAACACTGGATGAAGACATCAGTTTTCTTGTTTGTTTTTTAAATAATGCCTCCACAGAATTCCCAAACAGCTCTTTCATACCTTGCTGAGTCCAAAAAAGTGTCAACCATTCTGAAGCGGAGAAATGTTGCTAATATATGTTTATCACTAGCCCCTCCTCAGAAATTCCGTTCTAAAAGGTATTCATGCTGTATTGCCAAGCTGTTTTGTGAACCCAGAGAAATTTAATGACTAGTTTAGGAGAGATGTGAGGCAGACTTCTGAGACAGAAACAGATAAATTCATGTGTGTGATTCCCTACCACACCTCCCTTTCTTAAGAACCTTGGTGTTGTACAAAACAAAACTAACAATTCTGCCTGCAACCTTCAATACTGAAAACACACACAGAAAAAGAGAAAATAGAGGAAGCCGATATTACATAAAACCAAACAGGAAAGATAAAAAGAGACTGCCTTGAACACTTACCAGTGTGCTCTGAACAGTAGACAGATTCTACAGAAAGCCAAATAATTTTGAGTTTATCTCTAAAGGTCACTTTTACCTTATTAATAAGAGGTAGGGATGGGTCAACCAAATCCTCAAATCCTTGAATCCTGGGCAAGGGCCCTTTCCGCACCTTACCTTTTTGCAGAGGTGGGGGGGCGGTGCTCGCGTGAGCAGCCTTCGGAGGAAGGCTTTCATGTCCCTGCTGCTTGGGCTCTGCAGCAGCTTCCTGGTCGCGCGAGCGCCCCACCCATGCCCCTTCCTTCCTTCCGCAGTGCAGCCTGAGAGTAGTAGGTTGCACTGAGGACAGGAAGCACAACCGGCCTGGCTCCAGAGGCTCTGCAGGGCAGGTAAGTTTGCCCCAGGCCCCTGACCAGTGCGCAAGCGCACACCATTTTTGGCTAAAAGCCAAAAATAAAAAAGGTGCGTATGCGCTGCGCATGAGACTCTTGAGCGTTGTGTAAATGGGAGTGCGTCATGCAGACAACTCCTCCCATTTACGCGATGCTCAAGGGGCCCTTTTGCTTAAGAAATGCCATGCGAAAAGGGCGAAGGATTCGAGATTCGGGGATCTGAATCCCACCCACCAAAATAGGTGAATTGAATCTCTCAAATCCTGCCCTGGCTGGGGGGATGTGTGAGAGGTGGCAGAGAGCGTGATCTCGCACTCCCCACTCTGCTGCTGCCGGCTGCAGGCCTGATCCTGCCTGGGGTGGGCCGCCAAAGCTAGCGGAGAGCACCATCTTGTGTTCCCTACTCTGCTGCCACTGGCCATGGGCCTGATCCTGCCCAAGGAGGGCGGCAAAAGCTGGCAGAGTGAGCAATCTCATGCTCCCACTCTGCTGACCCTGGCTGCAGGCCCAATCCTGCCTGGAGCTGGCAGCAAAAGGTGGCGGGGAGCGCGATCTAGCACTCCTGCCAGCAGGATCCTGCTGGGGCGGATGGTGGAACGTGGTCAGGTTTTTCAAAATTGGCACCTCTAGGGCCCACCAAAGGCCTGATTTGCTGGGGGGGCCTGGGGGCACGAAAGTCACACCATAAAGCCACGGGCAAGCTGGAGGTTGCCTGTGCCTGGGGCTGCTGCCTGTGCCTGCTGGGGCTGCCTGTGCCCGCAGCTGCCTCCTTCTGCAATGTGATAATCTGTATTCTTTTGACTTGAGAGTTATGTACTTCATGTAGTAGATGAAAATGTCAATTGCATTTGTATCTTCTCAATAAGAAGTATTGGTATGTTTTCCTGAACTGAAAACTATTTTTTATTTTGTTTTTCATTAAAGAAATATGTCCAATTCTGCTTCAAAAACACTTTTCAGTAGAAGTGCTTTCTTTCCCTTGCTTTTTAAACCCTTTAGAAAAAAAGGATTTGAAAGATTCGAGATTCGTGGATTCCCAGAACCTTCCAGGCATTCAGATCTGGATTCGGAAAATTCTGGATTCATCCCATCCTTAAGAAGAGGTCTTAATGCCTTTAAATTTTAAGACATTGAGTCAGTATCAAACCACTTAAATATTTATATATACTCCCTCAGATACTTTGGCAATTGCCCATGAAAGAGGTAAAGGTGGCTTGTACTAACTTTACCAGATCATTTTCATGTGTGGAAAGCATTTGAGTAAATAGGCTGTGTGTGAACATTTGTATAAACTTTTAAATTAACTTATAATATACATAAATATCCCATGTCATCATATTAGTACAATACTAATATTCTAATCTAGTGCATTATAACAGAAATAATACATTTTCTCCCACCCCACCAGTGTTGGCATGTGCTCATCCATTATTGGTTCTGTACTACAGTCTTCATGTACTAGACTGAATAAATCTATAAGCCTCTTGCAGTTAACATTCTTTAGACACTTTGGCTCATTCAGAAAATTTACAGTCCTGGGCTAATTCCACATGAGTTAATGAAGGAAGAGATCAATTTCAGACATTCTAAAATGGAGCAGACGTGTTCAGTTGACAGGGCTGAAAAATAAATGACCTCATATTTCCCTGAAGCAACTAATAACTTGTTTCAAAAGAGTGTGCCATGTTGCCAATCTTGCTAATGATCACTAAATTCTCACTGTCCACGAGACCTGTTACACCCTTCAAAGAAATCTGCTTGTTGCAAGTAACCCTTTCTTCAGCAAGGCTCAGAAATGCCCTGAAAGGCAAGATGAATTGGAGTGAAGTTAAAAACAACTATAAGAAAACGCTGATTTTGGTAATACAGAATGCCGTTGTTTATTGGTAGTTTGATTTAGGACTTAAATGTTAGTGATGAGCAAAAGGGGGAGGAGGTACCAAGTTGGGCTGGCTCCCTCCTGTGGAAGGCATGGAAAGAAATGGGGGACATTGGCAGGAGTTAAATTGGGAGGAGAGAAGTCCTGGGGTGGCTAGAGAGTTGTAGGAGAGGAGGAACCTGCAATTTGATTAGATGCAGGTTGCCTCACCTCCGATGGACCATTTTGACCCATCCCACAGATTGGCTGATATGTCAAGCTTTGCCAGGTGTTCGCCAGATACTCGCGGTTTCATGCCCCACTTGAGCATTTGTTGGTCTGGAAACTATCAGGCCCAGTATACCTTTGCCTACACTTTGGCCATTTGCACACTCTACTGTTACAGTGCTATTGTTCCACTTTCAACATCCTGCAGGATTATGGGGCCTATAGTTTACTGAGTCCAAAGAGCTTTCTGGCTGAGAATTCTAAATGCCCCTCCCTAAACTCTAAACCCCAGGATTCCACAAGATGTTGAAAGTGGAATAATAGCACTATAGTAGAGTGCAGAAATGGCCATTGTATGCTAGAGGGGAATTATACTTGAATGTAGTTGATTAGTACCAGTTATAACATGGTGTCTGGTCTGTCTGTCTTGGTGCAATTACACTCTACAAGGAAAGTCTTGGAGATGAGCAATGTGTGTTTATGGGTCCATGTGCAGCTTCCCCTCACCACTGTTTATGCAGTCCTTGAACTTTCCCCTATGGACTCCTCTCTCAGACCACCCTTTTCTTAGCAAAGGCAGGCAGGCAGGCAGGCAGGCAGGCAGGCAGGCAGGCAGCTAGCTAGGTAGATAGATAGATAGATAGATAGATAGATAGATAGATAGATAGATAGATAGATAGATAGGGGAACTGATTCTCCTTGATGTTTGGACATGATACACTTTTTCAATAGGGTCCACCTCTCTCTATTTAATATTTAAAAAATCTGTTTTTCAAAACCAGAAGTGCCTGCTTCTTCTTTGCCAAAATGGGGGGATTTTCAGCATCTTCCTGGGCCTCCTGAAACAGCCTTAGTCATCTCAAGGTAAGAACACATTTTTGTGGCCAAGTTCACACACATCCTAGTTGTTATCTGAACATGCTTTCCATTGCTGAAAGCTACTAATGAACACTGCTAGTGTCCTGGCTGATGGGACAGAGAAGAAGGCTCCTCCAAGAGATCTTAAACCTCAGGCAGGCATATATATACATGGAGAAGTGCTACTTCAAGTACTGAAGCCATTGAGGACTTTAAATGTCATTTCCAACAATTCAGATCAGAAGCATATTGGC
Organism: Cyclura pinguis; assembly: GCA_030412105.1. Taxonomy (NCBI): domain Eukaryota; kingdom Metazoa; phylum Chordata; class Lepidosauria; order Squamata; family Iguanidae; genus Cyclura; species Cyclura pinguis. The sequence goes on along the minus strand of CM059600.1, from coordinate 91,230,838 downwards.
AGCCAATACAATTCCTTTAAATCTGGTGTTATATGATTTTAGTATAATGGTATGGTCAGCAGTCTAGCGGCTGCATTTTGCACTAGCTGCAGTTTCCAGGTCATCTTCAAGGGCAGCCCCATGTGGAGTACATTACAGTAGTCTACATACCTTTTCACTGGCATTCATTGCACCTTAGTTGTTTTGAGTGGCAGTAGCAAAGCTGCGCATGGGGCACTGGATGGTTATTGTCAACAGAAGCATGTCATTTAGAAAGAGCAAAATGTCCAAAATTGATTCTTTTGGTGGAAAGAGCATTTTAATACTTGTGCTATTATTATGGCTGCAGAACACTAAAACTGCCTCCTATATCTGTAAGTTGAACTGAAAATTAAAGGGGAAACTCATAACAACTTCAGCATAATAAACAACATAAAACAACTGGATCTTAGAAGACAAGGTTTGATCTGAATAAAGTGATAGTACTGTTATTTACTTTATCTCAAAATTAATCTACCTACATACAGCTACAGATGGCTGAAGTCTTCTTTACCTTTGCCTTACTTATTTAAATTATTTGCTCCTAAGCCGAATTAAGCACTTTACAAGATGGCTAAGTATTTTGTAAGATGCTAAGTACTCCACAACCCTCACAGAATGATGATTTGTTACTGAATTATTTTATCGTCCTGAAGCAGTTGGTACCACAAATGTCAACTAGGGTGGCATGGAGAAAACAGCAAACTTTTCTCAGCATTAAAGCATTGCTGAAGTCATCTTATCAGTACAGAGCCATGTAGAGAAGAGGATGCAGTGAGCCAGGAGACAAGAATGAAATCCTATGTCTACCTGACTGGGAGGAAACACCAGCAATACTTAATATCTGTATAGGCATGGCTAGGATTCTGTTGTTGGAGTCTCACAGATACTGATTTACTTGAGTTATATCCTGCCTTTCTCCCATGGCTGATATGCAGTGCAGCTTTCAACGTGATTCAAAAGCATCTACCAGTCCAAACACATCGGCCGGCATCCTGTTGGCTGGACTCAAACAGAGTAGACCAATTGAATGAACTTTGGAATGGTGAGTCAGTATATAGATAAATATATAGATATATAGATAAATCTCATTGATTCACCCGGTCCTCTCTAGCTGAGACTAATAACATTCAGTCCAAGAAATTATACATATTAGTACAGTGATCTTGCTATTAAAACACAAATAAAGTTCTGTTTTCCTTTAAAAAAATCTGGTTCTTTTAAAAGTGTGTGTGTGTGTGTGTGTGTGTGTGTGCGCATGTACACACCTTCAGGTTCTTTTCAGCTTGTGGTGACCACATGAATTCTACAGGGTTTTCTCAGGCAAGGAACACTCAGAGGTGATTTGCCATTACCTTCCTCTGCAACATAGCCTACAGCACCTGACATTCCTTGGTGGTCTCCTGTCCAAGTACTAACCAGCTCCGAACCTGCTTAGCTTCCAAGAGGGGATCTGGTGCCTTCAGAGTATGCTTTCTCTTTAAACAACAGCAGCACTGGATCTTCTAATTATACTCAATGTGTCTTCAGAAGCTCCTTACTCAATCTCATTGGAATTACTATTATGCAATCTGACCCTCTTTTCTATTTTAATCAGCACAGTGATTATCCCGGGAGCTAACTGGTTGGTTGAGCTTTGAAATCAGCCCACAGATAGGGGTTATACTGAAATAAGAACAGTTCAACCAGCAGAAAGCCAGTTCAGCCAGCACCAGTGGTTTCTGCCTACTAACCCACTGCAGCCAGTACAGTTAGGGATTGCACTGTAAACTGGAGATTTGATAACAAAAGTGGTTGTTGTTGTTGAGTGCCTTCAAGGCATTTCTGACTTACAGCGATCCAGAGGCAAACCTATCATGGGGTTTTCTTGGCAAGATTTGTTCAGAGGGGGTTTGCCTTTACCTTATTCTGAAGCTGGCAGAGTATAACTTGCCCAAGATCTCCCAGTGACATTCCATGACTGAGCAGGGACTTAACATCATAAATCAAAAAATAATAACAAGAGAGGTGCATGCATGTTTTAAAAAAGAGCTCTTTCCCCTTATCCATAGAGGAATGTCTCAAAAGCTGTGAGATGGTGAATGTAGACCTTTCTGGTGCCTAGTAGCAAATTTATTCCTTTCGGAAAATGAAGCAGGGAACGGTAATAAACTGTTGTATCAAAACTGATACATTTTTCCATATGAAATGCTACTGTGGCTCCTCTGTAACAACAAACAAAGAAGGACCTCTACACACGGGGCAGAGGTCATAGGATCTAACGCTAAAATTTGCCGTGTCGAAGGGCATCTGGATGATACAAATATGTTTAGCTCAAAAGGGCAGATTTTCCGAAGGACCATCATATGTTCTGACAGACGCCTGTGGCTTGTTTCATACTTCTCTGAATGATTCTGTGACAAGGGAAGGGAGGGAGGGAGGGAGGGAGAGAGAGCATTTTGACAGGCATGTATATTGGTCAAAAATACCCTCACTTGCCATAGCAGAAAAGGCGTCTGTTTCAGAAGGGGCCTCTTGATCAACCCTGTTGTCAGGCTGCACAAAGCGGCAATAAAGCACGGGAACATTTGTTCACAGACTTTACCACCCAAAAGCCTCATTGGAAAACAAATGCTGAGATATGCCAGGTTTGGGGTTTAGCTTTGGGTCCAAATGAAGCACAGCTATTTTATGGAAAAGATTCTTTTTTCTACACTACTCTCCTTTCAATTGTATGCTTTCCAACATTTCACAAATGAAAACTAGGACCCGTGTGGCCAAGCAACATCAGGATTTGGTCAAGATGGCAAAAGTTATAAACAAGGAAGAACACACAAGCTAGGACCAGCTGTTTGCTTTTGCCTAAGGCTACTGGAAAGGGCAAAATTTTTCCTCTCCTCTCCTCTCCTCTCCTCTCCTCTCCAGCTCCACCAAGTCAACTGAATACAAATTACTTACAGCACCAACTGAAGTAAAGCTGAGGAGGGGAAGTAAGCTGAGTGGGAAGAGAGAGAACCCTGGACATTTTAGAAGCAGTTGAACAAATGGCATGACAAAAGATTAACTGCTTCCTGATAATTCAGAACAGTTGGGCAGTGTGGAGGTGGACAATGATTGGCCCATGGAGTGCAGGGCCTTCCTATCTGAAACAATTCTTATTTTCACAATTGATTTTTGCTTCAAAATGCTCCTAAATACTGTATACAGGTATGGCAGGCATTTTTGCCAAATACCTTCTGAGGGACATAGAGTGTATTTTAGACCCAGGAAAGGCCTTTCTCTAAAAAACAGGTAATGAATAGCAAATCACTTCTACTTACTTCCTCTTGCTAAAAAGGCATTTCCTGGGCCAAAAATGAGGTGGGGAGAGGGCAAACATGGCAAAAACACACCCCCTTGAGGGCACTGGGGGCAAAAATGAGTTTTGCGAGGAGGTACATTGGGGTGGTACGGCTCTCCAAGGTCCACTGGGAGCTAATACAGCATTTAAGTAATGATCAGGCGGTATCATTATGTGGAAATGTCACAGAATATCTGTGGCACCTTGCTGCCACACATGTAAATGGCTGCCTCTCTGTTGTGAGGTACCACTAGTGATAACTGAGGACTGGTGCTAGCAAAGTGTTAAAATGATAATCTCTTTTATTTCATCATATGCAAACACCCTAACAGATGGGGCTGAGTATTGTCAGACAAACTATTGTGTATCATACAAATAAAATAAAAACAAATCATTAAAGGGAATTTTTCTCATTTTAAAAAATGCCTGGCTGCCAGCCAGAAATAGTGCCTCCTTTGCTCAATCTGTTTTGATGTTTCTTGCTTATAAAGACTGGCATTAACTTTCTGTGTGTGTGTGTGCCGGTTTCCAACTATGCTAAATTTTGAAATCAAAATGCCATCTGCTCTGCCTCTAGGAAAATGAACTGGCATTTCTCAGCTAAGCACCCAGAAAGGTAACCATAACAATGAGCCTGCCATTTCTTCTCCAAGCAACAAAACTACAAAATGAAACAACTGAAAAGAATGTTTGAGGTGTGGAGGAAGGAGGGAAGACATACATTGTTGCTTACAAAGAAATCAGGTCTGAAAGCCCTGTTTCTATTTATCTGTGGTTAATATGTAGTTAGGCGTTGGTGTTGTGTGCCTTCAAGTGATCTTTTACTATTGATGACCCTCAAGCGAACCTACCTGAGGTTTTCTGGGGCTGAGAGTGTGTCAGGCACCCAAAGCCACCCAGTGGAGTCCATGGCCAAATGGGGAATTGAACCCTGGTATGTAGGGTCATAGTCCAGTGCTCAAAACTACTATGCCACACTGGCTTTCAGGCAATACCAGTCCTTAATCTGACTCAGTGAAATTCTGGCAAGTTCATAATGATGTGTTCCTCATCACTTGATGAATGAAGCACCTAGCAGAAAGCACAGTTTTGATATCACCACAAATGCAGTGCTTTTCAGTCCATTCACATTGTCAGCTTCCAGTCATCAAGTATAACAAAATCAAATGTTGTTTGTTGCTTTGGAATTGTGAACCACAGTCTTCTTATATAATGGCATGTATCTGAGCAAGTCACTCTCCATTCAATGTCTGAAGAACAATGTTGACCCAAGCTACTTGACGGTCATCTACAGATTCTTAAATATTCATAATATTACTTCCAATACTATGACCTGTTATTGTATGACAGAACTCTAGCTAATTAAATTGGGTGTAGAGGCATCAGAAATAATGAGATACAGAAGAAGAAAAAAAGTATAACAGACGGATTCAGTGACTCAGCAACTGGCAATGGCTTTTAATCTCCGTAAATATTTCAAGACAAGTCTAAACCAAAATGACGAGAATTCCACTTTGAAATTTTAGTTCATTTCATTTCATTTCATTTTATTGTGTGGTCCCAGGCCCCACTGAAACAATCAAGTAAATAAAAACTTAACCATTGAAAAATAATAAGCAACACATGAAACAAAACATGTTTGTGACATAAAGAACTGGGATCCTCTCAGTAGTTACAGGATCATGAGCTGGACATAACAATTTTGTATTGCAGGGGATTCACATCTATTGTCATTAACAACCAAATGTAACTTCCAAAACCTTCTTTTTCAGCCTGGCAGGGCACATTGAGACAAGCAGATGCAGCACGACCCTGAGGCATCTCTGCAGCTGCCTGTTCTCAACGTACCCTGTGACCATGAGAGCACTGTAGATGTCATATCACAGCACCTCAACATGTAGTGCCTCCAAAACACTTTGGTTTGAGTGCTGCCAGGCCGAAAAGGCAGCAGTTTTTTTTTAAGAGGTGGCATCAGATGTAACTACAATGATGGAGGTCTATCATCATACTTATTATATAAGATCTTGGCCAAATATATTTAAAATGCATACACATATTTAAAAAATGATATGATATTGAATGAAAAATATGAGATACAAATAATAAGGAAGAAGAAACCAACTTAGGAGATCTTTGGATAGAAAAGAGGAACTTATCCTTTCATTAACGTTTGTATCAACCAAGAAACATTCTAGGTGCTGTTATAATGTCCTTTTGGGATATCTCCCTATAGAGCAAAGTGGTCTGATTATGTGTATTTCTGCAAAGCCTACATTTAAAAAAGGTGCAGTCTAATGTTTTGACTACTTCATCTCCACCGCAAGATGAACAATTCTCATATGGGTCATTCTGGGAGGATCCTGCCAATATTGGAGAAAGGGGTTAAATATGGCCATTGAAAAGACATGGTGATAAATAGAGGCAGCCAAATTATCCAGATATCCTGAATTTCAAGGTCATTCAAAGTGTATTGTGGGGACAAATTCTCTGGGCATTTGATATAGAGCACTGCAAATCAATATTCTTGATTGGTGGTTGTAAAACAGATTTTATAGCAGAATAATCTCACATGTGGAGGAAACTGATGAGAGGCTGAATAAATGCCATGTAATAATGAAACCTTTCAACCGTGGACTGATAAAAACGTCAGTTTGGGACATCTATTTTGAACAAAATTAAGAGAATTGGTAAGGATACTGACATGAATTAAAAGGTTAGATGAGACAGAGATGAACTTAGAGCAAACATCCAAGTTGATTCAGTAAGAACATTTTGGTACCCAGCAATTGTATTTATTAAATAGACACATTATTTGTTCATTTTTGAATGTGTACCAAATTGCTCCCAGTGCTAAAGCACACCATCTGAATGAACCATTGCTTGGTAAAATTTTTAGCTTCTTTGTAATGAGACATTCTGTGTTTTCCTAACTTCCAACTATCCTGATTTGGCAGGGATAATCCCAGCTAACTCTTAGGCCCTTTCCAGACGTGGGGAAGGAGCCGCGTGAAAACGGGACTCACCGGATTTCCTGCGTGTCTGGGCGAGTCCGTCAGGATGAGCAGCAGTGCGAGCTCGTCGCTCCGCACTGCTCCGGCATCCAAAATGGCGGCTTCCGGCTCGCCAGCCGAAAGCCCGCCCCCGGAAGATCTGCAGGCACGCACTTGCGCATGCCTGCAAATCTGCTCCGGAGCGCAGGGACGGAGCGACATGGAGTCGCACTCTCCGTGCTTTTTAAAAACCTCTAAAAAGAGGTTTTTAAAAAGCACGCTGCGCGACCAGTTCTGGTCGCTCCGAACTCGACTGAGGTGCGGATCTACAAAAAGTAGTCCATCCCAGTCCACTCCACAGTGCAGAAGACCTCCATCGGAGGTCGCTCTGCACCATTTTACTAGCCCGGTGCGGAAATGGCCTTAGTCACCCCACTTCTTCAGCCATTTTTAAAATGTTCCAGTTTCTCTCTTCTTCCACTTTCCCCCCTTTGTCCTCAGTGTATTTCAGCTGTTGCAAACTGAATTCAATGTGCAAAAGTAGTTTGAGCCTTGGCCTTCCTAGGAGGCTCAGGCATTAAAAAACTGCTGCAATCTCTCCTAGCTTACACTTCTCAAACCAATACATAAATGGAAATACATCTTTCAGTATTTGCACTTCTCCAGATGTACAAAATTGCAGTATTTTAAGGAAAATTGTTCACAAAACCGTGTATATTAGGCACAATGTTTACAGGGGCCAGATTGTGCTTTCCCTTGTATGTGCTGTTTCAGGGCTACTGCCAATTGAAGCCTAGTATTTTTTGCAGCATGGGGAGGAAGTCACCTGTGTCTGCCGCTTCTTTGGCCAATACAAGGGGCCAGGGTACGTATGATTTTTCTTACAGGGACAACAAACAAACAATCCACTCCATCCCATAAAAGCCATCTTGGTGCATATACAAACCAGTGGTTATCCTCATTCTGATATTTATTTTATTTTGTTCATTAAATTTACAGTTTGCCTTCCTGACAAAAGTGGCTGGAGTAATGCCTTTCAACACACACAGACACAGATTAGGCAAAACAGATCATAAAAACAGTTCATAAACACAAATGTGAAAATAAAAGGCAACAGAACCCAGCCACTTAAAGGCTTGCTTATTTATTTAATATCCTGCTTTTCTTGCATCATGGGACCCAACAGAAACCCAGCATAAACTCCAAAGTCTTGACTAAATAATTTAAAAGTAGCTTTGTTATTAAAAAGGTTTAAACTGAACACATCTGTACTCATTATGGTTGGAACCTCTGCCTGCAGCAGGTGTGTTTTCAAGAGCCAAAACATACACATGTTGAAGGACGTCCCACACATTTATTTGTTTGTTTGTTTTTCTCCTGCTTTATATCAGAAGACATGAGGGTGGTATACAATTAAATCAATGCAAACAAATTAAAACAATTTAAAACAACAAAAATGTTTTAAACCAACTAAAAGTATATTTAAAAAGACTAACACATTAAAACTGGATTAAAAGGGTTTTAAACCACATGCATTAGCATTTTGAAATATATCATTGTGGCCCAAAGAATTTAATAAAATTGCCACATACTCTACAATGGTCCCAACGGTCCTAATGCAATGGTCCAAATTTGGTGGGGACACTCCCAATTAACCCTCTGTTCTCCCACTTTTTCAGCTGTTTTTAAATGTCCCAGTTATTCTCTCCTGCTCTCACTGTCCCCCTTTTGTGCTCTGCTTACTTCAATTTGCTGCAAACTGAGTTCAAGGTGCAAAAGTAGTTTGCAATCACTTACCTCAGTGGGGGAAGAGAATAGGAACGGGTAGAAATTTGCCCTTTCCAGTAAGCTAAGGCAAAAGAAAACAGCTGCAGATTTTCCTAGCTTGTCTGTTCTTCCCCATCCATAACTTCTGCTATCCTGACCTCAAAGTGATGTTGCTTGGCTGGCCACATATCTCCCAGTGAAATGTTGGAGGATATGCTGCCAAAGTTTTACATGGCACCTACACAAAATATGCCCTCATTTCAGCCCTTTTAAACCTCTGAAAAGGGGTGTTGAGTATTACATTCAAGTTAACGTACAAATGCCATGTGTTATAATGTTATAATGTGGAAAGGGGAAAAATATTTTTAAAAAAATACTAAATAGGTTTTCCTGTACAAATTCTATTAAACTGTATTTTCTTTTGGGGTGGGGTAGATTTCTGTTCCACAACAGCCACCTTGAGTCTTGCTTGTGGAAAGACCGGACAATAAAATAATACAACATAATACAGTACAACACAATACGGCTTGCTATTCACAAGTAAGAGGGAGTGCTCTTTGTAAAAAAGCAGTCTTCTGACAATCTGGATGTGTATGTGGAGATGTGTTTAGCTAGCTGGTAAAGATAACATATCAAAAATATTTACTTACTCTTAAAGGTTGAAATGAAATCTACTGTATAAAAGTCAAAGTTTGTGAGTTTCTTTGTCTGTGTCAGGCAGGCCAAGACCTCATACGATTGGCTGTGTGAGGCAAGAAGATCTCATATGATTGGCTGGCTGTGAAGATTCTATGGAATCCTGAGATTGGCAGTTCAGGGAGGGGCCTTTAGAATTCTCAGCCAGAGCACTCAGGCCAGTTGCTATGGAGACGAGGCCTACCAGCAAGAAAGAGAGCAGTGTATTCCTTCAGGAAACCACACTCTGTATATTCATAACTCTAATACAGATTGGATTGGGGAATATGGGGAAAAGTTACACGTACTGGACCAGACAGTTTGGGGAATTAGAGACACAGGATCTCAAATCTGTGTATTTCAACCCACATCTAACTTCTAAGGTAAGGAAAAGTAATTCCTAAGGTATTTCTAACAAGTGTTACCTATGAGAAAATAAAATCCCGGGCAACGCTGGGTAAATATGCTAGTAGGAATATAAGAATCAGAGAGCTGCAGGAGACCTCAATGGTCTTTTAGTTCCTATCTTGCAGCCAGAAAATTCAGTACTATAGCACTTTTGATAGGTGATCTTCCATCAATATCTACAGTTTATAAACGATAAATGCAGACTTTAAAAAATGTAGCAGGATATGATCGGAGAGAAACTATGGCCCTTTCCACATGTTGGGGGGCGGGGGACGGCTGAAAACAGAGCTTACCAGCTTTGTTTTCTGGCTGGCTGAGTCCGTCGCCACGAGGAGCAGCGCGAGTTCACTACTCCGCAGTCCTCCGGTGTCCCAAATGGCGGCTTCCGGTTGGTGGAGGCTCTCCACCAACTGGAGAAGCTCGCCAGCCGGAAGCCCGCCCCCGGCAGATCTGCAGGCACGCACTTGCGCGTGCCTGCAAATCTGCTACACAACCGGGCGATGGAACGGCATGGGGTTGCACACTCTGTGATTTTTAAAAACCTCTAAAAAGAGGTTTTTAAAAAACATGCCGCGCGACCAGTTCCGGTCACTCCGGAGTGGACTGAGGTATGGAACTACAGAATGTAGTCCGCCCCAGTCCACTCTAGGGTAAAGAAGACCTCCGTGGGAGGTCGCTCTGCACCGTTTTACTAGCCCGGTGCGGAAATGGCCTATATGTGGTAGAGACAGTCTAAACTGGATTAGATATCTAGTGATAGGACTAATGAGATACTTGTAATCCTGTTCTACTATTCCTCTGAAATCTCAGTTATGTAAAAGTTCTGCTAATGTTTAGGATGCTGAGCTCCTTAAAATGTAACCCACGCTATGTTTCACAATAAATAAGAGATGAAAGAAGGAGACACATAAACAACATTGAAGGAGAGTTTGATTCTTATGTAATTGTGTGCACTCACAGGACAGACACCTGGGTGTGTTCTGGTGCTGTAAGATTAATACAGCCATGTTCCCTTGCACTTTCTCTCTTGGAGGATGGTCATTCCTCCCATTAGAAATTAAACAGAATCCCAGTATGCATGGAGATCATCTTAAGAAGTCTAGGTGGTTGCATTTTTTGCCTACAAAAAGAACAAAACAGGTTTCTGCTATACAACGGTGTCCCCAGAAGGAAGGAAAGAGAAGGATGAACAGCACCAACTAATAATAAAAGTGATGAAAAACCACCTTTTTATTCTCCTACTACAGCACCCTCTAATGTGTAATTTAAGAACAGAGTTACTGCATACTAAAAATGGGATACAAAATATGAACTGGAATACTTTAAATAACAAAACGAGGAGAGTATCACTGACCACACATTTATTATTTTCTTTTATGTTTACCTTTTCCCCAGGAGCACAGTCAGGGATGCAAAGAATTCTGTTCCCCCTCAAAAAAAATTCCTTCAGTCCCCAAATTTCTAAGTTGAAGTTGAACTAAAAATGTTTCACTGAACATTTAAAAATACAATATTGGGGTCCAAAGTAAAAGGGGCAAGCAAAGTTGACAGGGCAATGTGAGTACAACAAATATAAGAGTTCTAGATATAATTTTCAATGTCTCACTCTCTCTTTAGTGCTAGAAATTGGGGGACTGAAGGAAAATTTCATCTGGGGGCAGAATTCTTATTTGGGGGCCCTCATTCTGCCCTGCTCAATAGCTATACCAGCTATTCCCCTTAGAGTACTTCAGACCAGTTTTCTTATCATTGAATGGAAAGGCACACATAGATCAGGGTTAAGAGATATGTTTCCAGGTGATTTGATATCCAGGACTGAGCTCCAGGATATCTCTATTTGGAAGGCAGCCGCCAATTAGTTCTGCATTATAATAAATTGCTATATCCAGTACAATTTTTTGATATACATAGATTTAGGTGGATGTTGGTTCTGCAGACAGTGAGCGTAGCATAGATTCACTGTCTGTTTGTAGAAGGAGCTCTTTTGAATAGGAAGCCAGTTAAAAGAACATGTCTGCTTTCCCTCGAAAGCAATCATAAGCAAGTCTGCTTTCTTAACTTAGGAAAGTTAATCATTATTAACAGAAATACACTGAGACAGAAAGTATTGGTCTTGTTGCTGTTGTTGGGCACCTTCAAGTCATTTCTGGCAACCCTTAGGTGACCCCTATCATAGGCTTTTCTTGGTAAGATTTGTTCAGAGGCTATTTGCCCTTGCCTTTCTCTGAAGCTGAGACAGTGGGACTTACCCACGATCACTCTGTGGTTTTAGGTGGCTGAGCAGGAATTCAAACCCTGGTCGCCAGAGCATGGTCCAACACTCAAACCACTACACTGCAATTCCACCTATCTAGCCAACCAAGGGAACCATGCGTACCCCTGTTTCTTGGAACAAGGCAAACATGCCTTCTCTTCTTCAAAGATTTAGAGAACTTGAGGGAAAATAGGAATGAAGTCATCAACAACTCTAAGAGTGTCAGCCTAGATCAGAAAGAAGGTCAACATAGGTTGAACAAACAAAGGACAGTCTGGGAACCTGAGCAGGTCTGACATTCTATTTATTCATCACCCATCCAACCCATGCATCTTAAGTTGCATTTCCAACAGTGATCAGGGTATAAATGTCATTACAGAGTGGTAGTTGCAGTTACTTAGTCATGTGAAAACCCATATTTTGTCCCCTCTGTGCAGTCAATCAGAAATATAAAGTAGTGATGGTGAAATATAAAATAAAGTAGTGATAATCTTTGAAAATGAGATTGTTCAAGTAGCTCCATATGCAATGAGACCAATCCCTATATACAAATGTACTACTTCTTCTCCTCCTTTTTGTGAGAGGAAATTGTTCCCAAGATATTCCTAGCTGAGTGTCATTAAAGTGCAAACAAATTTCTCTCCAAAATTCTCCTTTGCAAATCATGAAAGCAAATATTCTCAAGAGACTGTGCCAGTTGGGTATATGTGCACACATACGAACAATCCCCGCAGGATATTTGTTATTTCACATGGGCATTTCCCTTCCAAAACGTTGCAAGTCCAATCCACACTGAGCAATTAGCAATAGAATATTCTTGGTGCTTGACACACAATAGTAGTCACAATTTGCAAAAGGAATTATTAACATTCAATAACTCATTCATTCAGTCAAAACCATTACATTATGAGTGTAGCTGTGAGATTTTGGTTCCGAGATTCAGATGTGAAATCCAACTTGAAATTTAGCCATCAAAATCTGAAGAGTGAATATTAAAACTTTGTTGAATTTCCTAACACAGGGTATTTCAGCTTTATTTGCCCTTACTGCCCAGATAGATAGATATGCTGACATACAGCTCTCCAGTCTTTTGTACATTTCCAGTTTGATCTGTGTTTCTACTATTGCCAAAGAGAAAAAAACAGGGGGTTCCTGTACCTTTAATGGCTGTGTAGAATAGGGAATTTTAGCAGGTGTTGCTTGTTACCTGGTTGCGTGACAAGAAACACTTGCTGAAATTCCCTCTCTACGGGAAGTACGGGAACTGTCTGGCTTTTTAATTTTTTTCTGGCAGCCCTGAGTACTTCTGAAGTGGTTTAACTTTTACCAGTGTAATAAGTGAGAACAAATTTTCAAAGTTGTCTTCTTGAAGCAAACCAAAGCCAAGCATCTTCAGGGTATTTTTGGTCATGTGGTACAATGCTTTACCAAGTACTTCACAAAGGAATGAATCACAGATGAGCTATCTGGGCATTTCATGATCAGACACTTGGAGAGATCGCTTCCCTGCCACACACACACCAGACTTAAGAGTATCTCAACTCTACTTTCCAAGGCTTTTGCTGGTGCTTCAAGCCACTTTTAAATGTCTTCCAAGGTCACTGCTTTGTTTCAGCATCATCAGCTCTGACACCTTGCTTGGCAAACAGTACATTTTTCAACTGCATCTCATTATTATCCAGAGGCAAGCTGTCAGCCATTTTTTTAAAAAATACATTTTATGCAGTATTCCTTGCTGAAGGCCTCTATGTCACTTAAATTCCCTTCAGATAATGTCTTCCTACTCAACAGTGTAAGCTCCTACTATTCAAAGAAAAGAGGAAAGAAGGAGGGAGAAAGAAACAAATAGGGCTTCTAGGCTGTGATTTATTGACGTAATAATCTTCCCCCATAAAACAAAGAACATCTTCATTGGTAGCATTTTTAACAGTGGCAAATGACTGGAAGGAGTTGGGAAGCTCAGTCGTGTAGGGACAGGGGGGTCAATGGGGGCGATTTGCCCCCAGTGGCAATGTTTTGGGCGGCATCTGGCCTTGTAGCCACACCCTCGCATGCCATGGCCATGCCCCCGTGTGCCATGACCACGCCCCCACATGCTGTGGCCCTGCCCCCACGGCATAGCCCTGCCCTCATCCACCCACCACATATTCCGAGCTCCGCCACTGGGGAAGCTGCTGTATTTGGAAGAAAGTATGTACCTGATTGTTGTTGTTGTGCGCCTTCAAGTTGTTTTTGACTTATGGCAACCCTAAAGCAAACCTATCATGATGTTTTCTGGGGCTGAGAGTGCCCAACACCACCTAGTGAGTTTGCATGGCTGAGCAGGGAAACGAACCCTCCAGGGCCATAGTCCAATGCTCACTACACCATGCTGGCTCATGTATCTGATTACACATTGTTAATTTGAGTTATGAATCATGGGGCATCTTAAACATAGGAGATCAGAGAATCTTGGAATATGTGTGTATGTGTTCAGGTAATTTCAGGGCATCTAACCCAACTTCCTGCTCAATGCAAGATATGCTCTGCAGGACACAACTTCAGCATCTCTTAACAGAAACAGTTCTTCTCTTTAAATACCTCCTATGAAGAGGACCCTGCTACTTCCTGAGAGTTTGTTCCACCATTCTTATTGTTAATTTTTCCTTACATATAACCAAAATCTACTTCCTTCAAATGTCCAATTGTTGTTATATGCCTAACTTCTAGCGCATTAGAGAAGAAGTTTCTCCATGTTTTGTAAATCCACTCTTCAGACACTTGAAGACTAGGTTTTTAAAACCAATTTACGTTTAAAAAACCCCCAATTTCTTTGCTCTTCATCATCCTGGTCACTCTGTTCTAAACGCACTCCAGTTTCTGAGCATTTTTCAGATGTGGCATGCAATACTAAACATGGTCCTCTAAAGATGTCATGACTAATACAAAATAGAGTGGCACAATTACTTCTTCTGCCCTGCATACTGTACTTCTCTTTATCCCCTGAAGGATGGACTTCAATTTGGTAGTAGCTGCATCAAATTTCTGGCTCATGTTCACTCATTGATTCATTGTACATAAATGTAGAACTCTATATCCACATTGAATTTCAGGTTTCATCATGTTAATTTCAGGCTACTGTTCCAGTCTTTCAAGATCCATTTGAATCTTGATTCTGTATTCTGTGGTGTTACCTACCCAGCCATCTTTGTGTCATCTGCAGATCTGACAGGTGTCCCCTCTGCTCCTTCATCCAGTTTATTTATACTTATACATCTGCAGAACAGCACAAGTAAATGTCAGGGACCCTGCACCAGTTTTTCGTCCAGGTTAATACAGAGCCTTTAATCAGCACTCAGTGGATTCAAATCTTGGAGAGCTTACTTTTTGGATAACAACTTCCAGAAAACCACCAGCCAACATGGTAACTGGCAGTCCCAAGACATAATTTTTCCAAGTTCTGGTATTGTCACTTGATCACTTCTGGAACATGTCCAGAGGAGGGTGACCAAAATGGTGGAGGGTCTAGAAGCCATACCCTATGAGGAGTGGCTTAGGGAGCTAGGTATGTTTAGTCTGCAGAAGAGAAGGTTAAGAGGGGACACGATAGCCAGGTTGAAATATTTGAAGGGATGTCATGTCAAGGAGGAAGCGGGCTTGCTTTCTGTTGCTCCAGAGACTAGGACAAGGAGCAATGGATTCAAACTACAGGAAAAGAGATTTCACCTGAACCTCAGGAAGAACTTCCTGATGGTCAGAACTGTTCAGCAGTGGAATACGTAGAGTGTGGTGGAATCTCCTTCTTTGGAGGTTTTTTTTTAAAAAAAATATTTTTAATAACAAATGTATATACAAATCAACAAAAAGTACTGAATCAAATCTCATAGTACATAAATTACAATAATATAAAGAAGAAATGTAAGGAAAATGGGAAACATAGAGAGGATAAATAGAAAAGAACCACACCAACAAATCAATTGAACAAAATAATTACACAAATAATTACAAACATTTGGATGCTTCCATCTGGAATGAGGATACTGCCTTAATAAATCCTCACAATCAGAGAAAATAGTAACCTCTCCGGCCTAGGAAAGGGGAGAATCTTACTTAGTTGCTCTATTAAAAAAAAATCACTAATTAGTTTTAAAAAGCTGCTAATTAGTTTTAAGACTGTTACCATTAATATCTATTATCGTTATCCTATATAGTCAAATGGTAACCGTATAGAACTAATTCCCCTTAACATTTCAAATTCAAAAAACAAACGGTGACTTATCTTCTACTATTTTTACCCTCCAATGCCGTAGTCACGGGTGAGCATAAATACATTAAATAACTTTAGTTATAATACTCTGATCTGCTCCATCACATAAAAAGGAGACAATCAAGGAATTAAATTTCAGTTAGGGTTCTTCATTAATTGAAAATACAGATCAGCAATGAAAAGCGAGAACAGAAATCTTTTTACTTTGCAGAAATGTTGCTAATGGCTCCCATGCCTTGTAAAATTTACTGTCTACCATATTTCCTAATCTGTAAGTCATCTTATCCATTTCTTCAATCTCCATAACCTTTTCCAACCACTCTTCAGTTGTAGAGATAGAAGTCAGTTTCCAGCGCCTGGCAAAAACTATTCTAGCTGCTGTCGTAAGGTGCCACATTAATCTTCTGGTCTGGAAATCAGGCCTTGGTTCAACTCTCCATATACCCAGTAGAAAAAGTTCAGGTGTTAATTCAATCTTCATTTTTAAAATCTTTTGTATATTGGAACGGATAGTAAACCAGAATTTCTTTGCTCTGTCGCACCCTCACCACATGTGGAAAAAGGTGCCTACTTGATTTGTACATTTCCAGCAATGATTTTTCATCTGGTTATTCATCTTTGCAAGTCTATTTGGTGCCAGGTACCATCGATGCACCATCTTTAAAATATTTTCCTGCAAGGCATAGGATCTCGAATTTACCATATTTTCTTTCCATATTGCTTCCCACTCTTCCAACAAGACATTATGGCCTAAGTCTCTTGCCCATTTTATCATACATTCCTTTATAATCTCATCCTCCAAATTAATAGTTAGTAACATTCTGTACAATCTGGAGAATAGATGTTTTTCCCCTTTTAACAAGCACACTTCCAATTCAGTAGGCTTCAGTCCAACCTCTCCATTTTGGCAGTCCTCCTTAAATCTCTCCTTTATTTGCAGGTATGGAAACCATTGTATTGAAAAACCTTCTTCCACCAGCTGTTGTTGGTCCTTCAGTATAGTGAGATCTCCATTTTGCTTTAACAATTCCTTATAGGTAATCCAGTTACCATATCTTCTAAGTCCAGGAATGGAGAGCGCTTCCACAGGTGATACCCTTGATGGTAATTTCGGGCAAAGCAGAGATTTATATCTTTCCCAAACTTTGATAAGAGCTCTGCGGATAACATGTTTTTTGAAGGATTTCTGAACTTTGGATTTTCCATACCATAGGTATGCATGCCAGCCGAAATGAAGGTCATGTCCTTCCAGTGCCAAAAGCTTCCTTTCATCCAGCAGAATCCACGGCTTCATCCACAAAAGACAGGCTGCATCATAGTACAAATTTAAATTCAGTACTGCAATGCCTCCTCATTGTCTTGTATCTGTCATTAACTTATATTTCGTCCTAGGTGTCTTCCCATTCCAAATGAATTTAGAAAAGTCTTTTTTGCACTGGTGTAGCCAGCTTCTAGAAATTGTAATTGGAATCATTTGGAACAAAAATAGGATTTTAGGTAGAATCGTCATCTTAATAACTGATATTCTTCCCAACAGGGATAAGTCTAGTTATTTCCACTGTTCCAGTTTCTTTTGTATTGCTCTCCAGTTTTTTTGGTAATTATTCTTAAATAGATGATTATTATTGTTAGTCAACTCAATTCCCAAGTATTTTACTTTTTGTACACATTGTATACCCGCTTTCTTTTCAAATTGTTCATTTTCTAATGGACTCATGTTCTTTACAAGGATTTTGGTTTTAAGCTTATTAATTTTGAAACCCGCTAATTGTCCAAAATTATTAAGTATTTCATTAACCTTGGTGATTTGTCTTAGCAGATCTTCCAAAAATAACACCACATCATCCACAAATGCCTTATATTTAAATTCATCTCGTCCAAGCTTCGCCCCTTTTATTGAAGCTTCATTCCTTATCTGCTTGAGAAATACTTCCAATGTCAAAATAAACAGTAACGGCGATAATGGGCAACCTTGCCAGGTTCCTTTTGAAATTTTGATACTCTCTAGTGAGTCACCATTGATTATTATTTCGGCCTTTTGTTCAGTATAGATTGCTTTTATCCAATTTGCAAAGATCTTCCCCATTTCCATATTTTCTATAACTTTAATACGAAAAGGCCAATTGACATTGTTGAAGGCCTTTTCTGCATCTAAAAAAATAAGAGCACCTTTTTTTCCCCAATATGGAGCTCATAAAATTCTAGTATATTGAGCACAGTCCTTATATTAGTTCTCATTTGCCTGCCTGGAATAAATCCACTATGGTCTTCATGGATATAGTCTGGAAGAATCTTCTTCAAATGGTTAGCTAGGATGGAGGCAAAAATTTTATAATCCACATTTAAAATAGATATGGGTCGAAAATCCTTGCATGTTAAGTAAGCAGAGTCATTTTTCGGTATTAATGTTATGTTAGCCTCTGTCCAGCTCTTCAGAATTGAACTTAAGTCAGTTATTAGTTCATCATCATCTGCATGGGCTTTAGAAGTTGCTCCTTAAACTGTTTATAGAAACTTGCAGTCAATCCGTCTGGGCCTAGAGCTTTCTTCGCTTTAGCTCTGTCTATTGCTTCACTGATCTCGGTAATAGTAACAGGTTTATTTAACAATTCTCAGTGATCCTGGGAGATTGGTGGAAGGCACTTTGAACAAAGGTAATCATGTACCTCTTCTAATTTATTGGACCCATTAACTTGGTATAAATTTTTAAAATAGTTACCAAGTATCTTCTTTATCTCTCTAATATCTGCAATACTTCGGTCTCCTTTAATTTCAGAGATAAAACATTTCTCTTTCTCTTTCCATATCCTATATGCTAGCCAATGGCCTGGTTTATTAGCATACTCAAAGTAATTTTGTTTGGTAAAGCGGATCTTTTTCTCTATTTCTTCCATTGTGAGCATCGAAAGTTGTTTTTGCATGATTCTTAGGTTGACATTAGCCTCTTTATCCGAGGGGTCTTCCTTCAATTGTCTTTCTAATTCCGTGATTATCTTCATAGTCTCCTCAATATTCTTCTTTGTTTCTTTTTACATAGTATATTTTTCTGGATGAAGAACCCGCGGATCATCACTTTTGCCACATCCCAAACTGTTGAGATGTTCACCTCATTGTTAATATTAACCTTAAAGAATTCCTCTAATTCAGTTTTACATGACGATATAATCTCTTCTTTAAGAAGGAAAGCTTCATTTAATTTCCAACGTCTACTTTGATATTGCCCTCTAAGCACCAAGGTAATTAGATTGTGGTCACTGAAGACTCTTGTTAGAATTTCTGCTTTATAAATCTTAATTTGCCAATTTTGGGATATCCAAATATGATCTATTCTCAACAATGTCTGATGGCGATTTGAATAGAAAATGAAGTCTTTTACAAAGGGATGTTTAAACCTCCATGCATCTTTCAGTTGGTACTCTTCTGCAATTTGAAAAAATTCTGGGGGCAATTTTCCTTTCGCTTTTTTTTGCAGTGTTGAGATGCTCCTGTCCATCTTGGGATCTGCAACAGCATTGAAATAACCCATTATACATACATCTTCATACGGGTTAGATTCCATAGCTCTTTTTAGATCTTGGTAGAAGGTTCGGTTTTCATTACAAGGAGCGTAGATACCAATTACCAAAAGAGTTTTACCTTCCATCATACATTCCATCCCCAGGAATCTACCTTTGTCATCATTAAATCGTAATTTAGGAGAGAAGGCTGGTTTAATATATAAAGCCACTCCCCTTTTCTTGATTGTTGCAGCTGATATAAAAACTTCACCCCATTTGGAGGCTTCCAACACTTTCACATCCTTCTTTTTTATATGGGTTTCTTGCAAGCAGCAAATACCTGAGTTATGTTTCTGTAGATAATGAAATATTTTTTTCCTCTTAATTGGCAAGTTCAATCCATTAATATTCCAAGATATAATAGAACAGGTCATCAATGAGATAATTTGTGAAGTTCCAGGTCTTCTGTATCCAAATCAATAAGACTGGTCTCCAAAGTAGAAACATTCAGAGTGGGTCTTCATTGTACGAGCCGGCATCTTAGGTGGTTTATGTGGCCCACCTACAGCGCCTCCATGCTTGGATGTTCCTCCCTTCGATAGAGTATCTTCTCCTTGGGGCACACTGGGGCTCCTGGATTGCTCAGAATCATGCGTTTGAGAAGACTGTCCTGTTCTTCCAAGGTTGGATTTAAATCTATGAAGAAAATCATGTGCTTATTCTATGGGGTTGATTCTGAACTGTTGGTCATTATAAGTAAACACATGCCATAAAGCCATGCCGTATGATGAGCAGCTTCAGGAGCTTAGGGAGCTGGGTATGTTTAGTCTGCAGAAGAGAAGGTTAAGAGGGGATGTGATAGCCTTGTTTAAATATTTGAAGGGATGTCATGTCGAGGAGGGATCGGGCTTGTTTTCCGCTACTCCAGAGACTAGGACAAGGAGCAATGGATTAAAGCTACAGGAAAGGAGATTCCACCTGAACCTCAGGAAGAACTTCCTGACAGTTAGAGCTGTTTGGCAGTGGAATATGCTGCCTAGGAGTGTGGTGGAGTTTCCTTCTTTGAGGGTTTTTACGCAGAGGTTGGATGGCCATCTGTTGGGATTGCTTTGATGTATGTTCATGCATGGCAGAGGGTGGGACTGGAAGACCCCTGGGGTCTCTTCCAACTCTATGATTCTATCAACTGTGAAACTGCCTTACAGTGGTATTGCCTAGCTGACATTTTAGCAGCTTCCCACAACACACAGTTAAATTGTTGAACTTGCTGCCTTTTCACATTACACAGTTATAGCACTTGATGCCACTTGCACTGTCATGGCTGCATCCAGTGGAATCCTGGAATATGACATTTGGGGAGGTATTAGGGGTCTCTGATAAAGAATTCATAACTCAGTTTTTTAAAAAAATCATCTTTATTAATTTAATCCATACAAAAAAAGAAAAAAGAAAAGAAAAAAGTTAATAAAGAAACAACAGTAACAATAACAGCAACAACAATATCTGAATAGTATGTAAAGTGATAGAAGGTGTACAAAGTAAGGGAGGTAGAGTGACATAACTTTAAAACTCCCACCCAATCTTATTAATTTTATACATACATACATACATACATACATATATATATATATATATATAAATAAATACATCTTAAGACATATTAACATTATAAAGAAAAAGAAAAAGAAAAGAAAAACACAAGAAGAATACTAACAAGTAACATTAAGGTTCCTTCCCAACTTCTTCATCAGTTGGTTTTAAATCCAATTCTAGTTCCACACCTCTTCCTAATATAAACATAGATATAAGTATAAATATAAATATAGGTACTCTAAATGTGATCACTATAACCATTTCGCTCTCCAAATTATCCCACTGAATCAATGTTATCTTTTACAAATCAAATCCACTAACCATCAGGTCTCTCTTTTTATTTCTTACATGATCTGTGAAAGGTTTCCATGTTCTTAAAAAGGGTTCCATTGAATTCTTCCTCAGGAATGTTGTTTATCCATTTCAGCAAACTCTATTGCTTGATTCAACCACTCACTCACCTTTGGAGTTCCCTTATTTTTCCAGTATTTTGCATATAAAAATCCTAGCAGCTGTCATCACATATCTTATCAGATTTCTGTGGTGTCTTTCCCTAGCTTTGGCCCTATCTATCATATTAAGGAGAAAGAGTTCTGGTCTAAACACAATTTCAATCTTTATAATCTTTTGTATATATTTACTAATTGTTAATCAAAATTTCTTTGCTTTGTGACATTGCCACTGCACATGATAAAAGGAGCCCTCATGATGTTTACATTTCCAACATCTATTGTTCTTTTTTAAATACATGTTAGCCAATTTGCTTGGGGTCAAATACCACTTATATATCATTTTATAAAGATTCTCTTTCAGATCATTGCACCTGGTAAATTTCAGTCTCTTTCCCTAGACTTCCTCCCACTGATCTAACTCTATATTGTACTCTAGATGTTGGGCCCAATATATCATACTTTCTTTTATTTGTTCCTTCTCTGTATTCATTTTTGATAATATCTTATATATTTTAGAAATTAAATGGGATTCTTCTGTATATAATAATTTTTCAAATTCATTTTTTGTCGTTTCAAAGCCATATTTTTTATTATCATCTTTAAATTTCTCTCTTAACTGATAGTAAGTTAACCATTGTAGTTTATGCCCCTCCTTCTCCAAACTTTGCATTTCTTTAATACTCTAACTATCTCCATTCTCCTTTAACATATCACTATATCTTAACCAAGAATTCATAACTCATGAAACTCCAAAGCTTAGAATACCATAGCAGTTCAATAAATCATACATTTTATTGTACATAAGCATAGGCTGTCACAATCTACTATATAAAATCAAAGTTCATATATTTGTCTGTGTCAAGCGAAGACCTCATATGATTGGCAGCCGGTGAAGATTCTATGGAATCCTGGAGTTTGCAATTTAGGGAGGGGCCTTTAGAATTTTCAGTCAGAGAGCTCTTGGGCTTGGCCAGTTGCTATGGAGAAGAGACCTAGCAGAAAGGAGGAGGGCAGTGTATTCCCTCAGGAACCCAACCACTGTATGTTAATAACTCTGAATACAGATTGGATTGGGGAATATGGAGGAAAGTTACAGGTACGGGGCAAGACAGTTCAGGGAAGTAGAGATGCAGGATCTCAAGTCTTTCTAACAACTATTACCTATGAGAAAATAAAATCCCGGGCAACACTGGGTATATATGCTAGTAGGAAATAAAATAGAATGAAGATTTTAGTAAGTAAGTGTCACATTAAAACCAGATTTAGTATTCAAACCTTCTTGATGTTAAATATCACATATGTGCCTATCATTATGGCAGTACATAGTTCAAACTGATTCATATGAATCTACTTCAAATCGAATTCTAATTCCAATTCTATCACATTTCTATTCTATCTTCATGTTTAATTGGCCAGGGGAGCCAGCCCATGCCTTAGATAAGACCATTAGGAATGTTGCAGCTCTTTTGAATATGATGGGATCTTAGCTGCAAAGTAGAAATTTGATCTTTCAACTTGCTGGCCAGGGATCTTTAACTTGTAGAGGTCCCAAGAGGAATTTGTTCCTAATTTCAGATGACAACTGGTAGACAAATAAGTAATGAAAAAGATCTTCAACTTAATTTAGGCCACAGCAGCAGAGACACGATTGATATGGGATTTTGCCAAATCTGCCTTCTACTACTGCTGATGGCATTAGCTGAAATTTGGCTAGTGTGAGTTCTCTCCTTAGATGATATTTGTCTAGTTTAAGCAAGTAATCCTCTGGACTGTGGGGAGATTTAATAAACTATGCCATGGTGAGATCTTAATGGTGTTAAGTGCAGCATAATCATCTTGAAAACAAATGTCATGTACCCAGAGTCTGAAGTCCTTCTTTGCTTTTGCTTTATCCTTCTGGAAGAAAAACATCCCTGAGAACCCAAATTTCATGGCAGTTAAAATGGCATCAAGTGCTATACAGTGGGACTTGCTCACCTACAGTCTCCAGATGTGCCAGTTTGAGTGTCCAGAACCACATCACATCCTATGCTTAAAATAGCAGCGCTATGTGAAGGGATGCACTGAAGTGTCCATGCGCATGTTGCCACCACTGAATATGTGACCATTTGTGAATTTTGCTATTTGGAGGGGTTCCTGAACAGAACCCCCACATGTACAGAGGGCACACTGTAATTGTGGAGCATAAAAGGGCTATGAGGCCATTGGCTCATAGTCTCCAAAGATCCCAATTTGGTAGGGACAGGCCTAATTTATCCTCAGTCATCCCACTTTTTCAGCTGCATTTCCTCCTTCCACTCCCCCACCTCTTTTGTCTGCAGACTTAGTTCAGAGTTCAAAAGTAGTTTGCATTCAGTTAACTCAGAAAAGAGGAGGAAGGGGTAGAGTCTTCCTCTTCCCAGCAGGGTCAGGCAAAAGCAAAGTGCTTCAGCCTCTCCTAGCTTGCATGTTCTTTCTCATTAAGAATTTTTGCTATCTTGACTACACTCTGATCTTGCTTGGCCACATGTGTCCGAATTTTCATCTGTGAAATGTTGGATTGCACGCCACCTGTAAAGGGCATTAGGATAAGCTAGCAATGGATGGCCTAAATACCCAAAAGGCACCAGATCCCATCTGATCTTGAAAGGTAAGCAGGTCAGCTCTCATTAGTACTTGGATGGGAGACCGCCAACAAATACCAGGTTGTGTAGGCTATATTTCAGAAGAAGGAACCGGCAAAACCACTTCTGAGTCTTCTTTGTCTAAGAAAACCCTATGAAATTCGTGGGGTCTCCATAAGTCAACAGGTGACTTGAAGGCACATAGATGCGCAAGATGTCAATGGCAACTAATCACGATGGCTATTTATTATTTCCAGTATCTGGGGTGGTATCTCTCCACATACTTTGTATGCAGGGGAATACCCACTAGCTGGCTAGTTTGTGGAAACAGAATGCTGGACTACATAGGCCTCTGGAAGAGTAAATCGCTTATGTTTTTATGGGCAAATTTCACATCCATGGTATGTCAGATTACTATTCCTTCTACCAGCTCGGGAGAAAAATGTTTGCAAAAAAAGGGTTAAGATGGCCAATAAGTAAGATAATGATGTGAGCTCAGCCATAGGCAAGTTTTCACCTACTCACTATAGTTTTAAGTGATGGTTTACTTTGGCATGCAAAGAAAATGGTTACCATGGCGACAGCTACAACACTTGATCCTGAAGCTACCTCCACTATACAGAGCACCTCTTTACAGAAAGCGTTTACTAATACGCTTTCTGAATTCCCTGGCTCTGACAGCTTTTCAAAGGAGGTAGCAAACTGGGAGAACTCCACTGTGGCCATTTCCGAGAGCCAGAGAGCTCTGGCCTAGTGTGCACCTCTGCGCTCGGACCAAAAAAGCAAACTGAAAAACTCCCTTTGAGGCTCAGAGAGCCGCCAGAAGCAGTTGTGAAGCAGAATACAAGCAAAATTAAGGGCATTTTCCAAATAACTTAAACCCTATTATTCTGCGGTGTCACACTACGAGAAGGTCAAAGACAGTACTATATCATTCATGTTTAATGCCTACAAAGCAGTACTTATGCAGTCAGCTGGGGAAGAGTCAACCTTCATACAACCAGGGAAGTAAACATTTTCGACTCCCGCGCTGAACAGATTTCAGCCTCCAAAAAATAAAATTGAAATTGAAAAATGAAAGGGAGGAGGGGGTGGGAGAATTGGGTGGCCTTGCAACTTTGTTTAAGAATTCAGTAGGCTTCCCACCTGAGCGCTATTCAGCCTGCAATGAAGTAAGTAGTTAAGACTAAAAATAATTAGGTTATAAGAGGTCACAGGTGTAGGGGAGAACTGTGACATATTGTAAGCTTGCCAGAGTGAAACTGGAGAGGTCTCCTATTTCTTTAAAGATGCGGTGATTTCAAAAGATGTTGCTTGTGACACAACCAGGTAAGAAGCGACACCTGCTGAAATTCCCTCTTCTGCACCAATATTAAAGGTACAGGAGCCCTCTCCAGTTTTCACTCTGGCAACCCTACTCAGCACAGCTAACTGGCACTGCCAATAGATGTGTGAAATAGTTATTGCAAAGACTTTCAAAATCACAACAAATATATTAGGTGCGGTGTTGAACCAGCACTACATTGCAGGCACGTCGTAGAAACATGACATACAAACTCACAACAGACATGCTAGTTGGAAGAAAGATTGTTTTCAGATCATGGAAAACAACCAACTCACAACTGTATATTACACACTAAAATCATCTTTTCAGGCGAGGCGGGGAAAGCACATACTCATGGCTGGTTTTGAGGCTACCAGCCTCCATAACTAAATGGCCAGAAGTGCTCCCTCACAGTAGTCACTTTGCGACATTTTTGCCCCTTGCCATTTTAAGCCCAGGAAAATTCTTTTTGAACAGGAATTCCATTACCAGGCGATTAAGTTCATACTGTTGGAAAATGCAGGGGGGCATGCTGTAGATTGCTAGCATGACCCACGGTATAACTGTCCTTAAAAGCAAGACAAAATATTTGCTCAGTCCCATAAAGTTGCCAGTGAATGAGGCCAGCCAGTTTGGCTAAAAACGACTCAGTTTATTGAAGGAAGCGTGAGTACATGTTCAGCAGGTTTAAGTAAAATCCATGTCTGGACAAAGACATCAGTAGCAAAGAGAATACATAAAGAGAGAATACACACTGCCTGTTTTCAGGCTGCCCTTAAGTAGTAGCTTGTCAACAATTCTTCACACCATGGGATGAACGAGGGACAGGGAACTTTGTTAGCCAAAACACTACCTTGGTTATGGGAAGCGAAGGCTGAAGAGACTCTCAGGGAAAACCCTTATCTGCTTTGTGTGCTGGGAACTGCTGGGCTTCTGCTAGCAGAGAGGACAGCGCAGTAAACAAGAACACAGTTAACCCTTAACGTAGGAACATACAGAGCCGTCTTGGACTGCAAATGTCAACACATACTGCACAGGAAGTTCATAGTGCACAGGAAGTTCATTACCAGTTGACTTTCTGTTTTTTAAAAAGCTTTGTCTTGGCCTAAAACATGATAAAATTGTCCCTCGTGTTCTTTATGGCTATTAGGCAGCATTGGGGGGCCATTAAAAAAAAGAAAAAATTGGCCATTAAAAAAAATTAGGATTGGGGTACAGTGTAGAGTGGTGTAGGCTTCCAAGGTCCCCTCTGAGTTGAATACAGCCCTCAGCCTCTGACATTTTCCCAACCCTTTTTTGTGGGAGCGTAAAGGGGGAAACAAAGACAGATTGACTTATTTGATAAGAAGCAGGCATGGCACTTGCTAACATGGCAGTCAGTCAACAAGATATTTGTCCAAACTGACTCTCCTGTGCCCTCACAAGCAATCCTTAGGCCTCTCCCAGAGAAGCCAAAAGAAAGGCCAGTTGACTGCATTTTCAGTGGCTGTGTGGCACAAATGCAGACCCAAGTGGATATTAATCCTATTTTGGATAGCTCTATGTATGTTTGCACAGTAGATCTTAGATTCTGCAGCGATAAAGCTGTGGAACTAATGATGCCTCTCGTAACAATTCCTTGTCTATTGTAAAGTGATAATTACTTCTAATATTCTTTTAAAGGTGTCTTGTAATTTAATAGATGGATAGTGCTAGACAAGAAGATGAAGACTTGTTATAACATATAACGTTGTTTCAGCTTAAACAGCAAAAATTGATAGCTTGATAAGTGTCACTATTGCTAGTATTACTTCACAGAATAAATTGGTAGGGTGTGCTTGATGGGGAAAAAAAACAGAGGTAGAAGTATGAAAGAGAGAAAGATGTTTAACACTGGTTTTATAGTAGTCAAATGTGTGGTCACTTATCACACGGAGTTTCATAAACCCTCAACAAAGGCCAGCAAAAGTGGGAAGGATACTTAGCTAAAAATAAAAAGGAGTAAGGAAGAGGGAGGAAACAAAGAAATGTGGCAGCACTTTTAAGACTAACTGGTTTTTATTTTAGCGTGAGCTTTCATAGATATAAATTCATTACTTCAGATGCAGTACAGAGTAATATTAAAGCCTCAGATGTAAAGCATATTTATACAGTTGTGGAAGTGGGATAGAGTGTAACAGGATCCAGAAAGATGCAAACCATGACCCTTGCAAATTGTATCCCTAAATTTTTAAATAGCTGGGTGAGGTGACATGAGTCTTTCTGATATTTATAGTGGTCAGTCAGAGTTGATGTGTGAAAGCAAAAAATCTGCTGAAAATATTTAGCTTCCAAAAAGGCTCTACGGAATCTAAAGCAAAAGCCAGGGAGATCAAGCAAGCAGTATTCTCATATAACCAGTGGCGGAGCTTGGAGTGTGTGGAGGGGAGGTGGGGCTATGGCACGAGGGCCGTGGCCACTGGGTGGGGGATACAGCTGTGTTGCATAACATATAACCCAGGTTGCAGATTGAACCAGGGTTGCCAGGTCAAGGTTCTCCCAGGTTCTGAGTTTTTAGGGCCAAAATCTAAAAGCTAGGGACAACCCTAGTGCTGCTATGGGGTGATACTACAAG
Organism: Cyclura pinguis; assembly: GCA_030412105.1. Classification (NCBI taxonomy): domain Eukaryota; kingdom Metazoa; phylum Chordata; class Lepidosauria; order Squamata; family Iguanidae; genus Cyclura; species Cyclura pinguis. The sequence continues at coordinate 91,203,099 of CM059600.1, read as the reverse complement.
ATGCCTTAAGCCCCAACACAGCTGCACAGATTATGCTATTCAAACTAAAATCACCCAATCTAACAAATCAATAAGTGTCTGTCTGCGTGTATACATGTACACACGTGCACACTTTTTAGGGATGTCTGAAGACTCAGGGCCAGGACCTGAAATCCGGGAGCCTTAGCTGGAACCCCACTGCCAATTTCATTGAAAACTGAGAACACCAAATGATATTTTCTTAATTTCCATTGGGGCTCAGCACAAGAAGAGAAGGGAAGGGGTTCCCCTCAGCCTTGCAGCTTCATTACACTCCTCCCTCTATTAAGAAGAGCTATGTTAGATCAAATCAAAGGCCTATCTAGTATAGCTCTCTGCTTGCATAATGGCCAACCCGTTGCATGCAGCAACCCACAAGCAGGACATCAGCACAACTGCACTTTTTTGTGTTCTCCAGCAACTGTTACACAGAACCGTTGATATATAGCAGACCTAAATAGTAGCCAGTAATAGCTCCATTCCTTCATGAATTTATCCAGTCCATTTTAAAGCCATCCAAGTGGGCAGCAATCATTACAACTTGTGGCAGTAAGTTCTGCAGTTTAACTACACACTGTTTAAAGAAGTAATTCCCTTTACCTGATGTGAATCTCCCACTATTCCGCTTCAGCAGATAATCTCAGATTTTTGTGTTATGAGAAAGGATTAAAGCCTGCCTACTTTGTTCATACCATAAATACTTTGGGTTTCAGTCCAAAAAGTAAAAGAGCTATCCAGGTTTCTAATGCTGTTTGGTGGGAAAGCATTCAGCACTTTAGATAACTGTTTTAAATATCAGAGCAAAACCCAGAGCAGACTCACCACCCTATTGACAGGAAAGCCACCTGCTACTACTGCAAGAGCCATATTCCCACAGTACAGTACAGGCAACAAGCAAGGGCATTCTATCAGTTCTGCTAAGAAACTAGCTGACTGGTTGTGTAGAGGCAACAACAATGGCAGTAAAAATGAATGCCAATCACCACTTAACAGGATGGTAGGATTTGTGTTTTCACAATAAAAATCAAGCTACACTAAATTTACTGGGGGGCCGGGGAAGGGTGACTGACATTTGTATTGGAAGAGGCTTCAGCTGTTAATTGAATGCACTGTGATCTCTACTTTTAGAACGCAACAGTTGTTTAAGGATCAGCTGCAGTTTTGAGTTGAAAACCAGTGAGGATCCTCCTCTACAATTTTTTTGCTCCATATTATCACACCATTTTCCCTCCCCACTACTGAGAGAAAAGGTGTTATCTTAAGAACTGAAGCTGCCAGTTGACCCAGGATAGAGACCTACCACAGGCCAAAAATGTGTACATACCCCTTAGAGCACACTTTAGGAGAAAACAGGGATGTGTAACATCATCACTTTCCCCCTGTGATTGTTAAGTATAGGGAAGCCTCTGTATTGGCAGCATAAAAATATAAATGCTAAGGGCTTGTTCTTCTGATTTTACCTGAGGAACAGGGCTGAGTCTATGGCTTCAGTCTCTTCTAGGACCAACCAGTCTCAGCACTGTAAAAAATTTCATTTTCCCATTCTTTATCTCATCAGACTTATTCAATATATGCTACTGATTATGTCCAGTGGGAAACACTACCCCATCAGTGTTGGAATTACCAGCCTTTGCATGTGTTTGTTGTGTAGTTGTTTGCATGTTTGTGGACTTTTTCTTTGTTTGCTTTACAAAACCCACTCTCTTCTCGCATTACTCTAACCTACAGCTGTTTCTCTTGTTCTCTCTCCTTCTCTTTTCCATAATACTCTATGTTTGACTATTGCACAACTAATTTGTAAGTAAAACTACTTTTATATATTACATATGAAACTACTTTTATATGTAATTTTTTTTGTAGAATTTGAGTGTGTGTGCTTATGTGAGTGTGGGGCTGGTTATTGTTCATCTTCTGCCTTGATTACTCTGTTAGAAAGATCCATGGCTCTTACTCACATTCCCCAACAATCAGAACTATTTAGGCATACTCTTTATAATGAATTCTGGTGAAAGAGAGAGAGGGAGGGAGGGAGGGAGACTTTGGATGGGTATCAGAAAAGGTTATCCAAACACTGCAATATTTTAGAGTACATAAAAACAATGTTCTGGACCATATGAAAAAATTACTGCTAAAGAAATCTGATGAGGCAAAGGAAAGTGATATCACATAAGCTACAGCTATTGTGGGGTCCTGGCAAAAGATGAATACACACACACACACACACACACACATTTGCTACTGTCACTCTAATCTGAGTCACTATCCAGAAGGAGAAGTCCAAGTGAGCAGTTGCTGTTCCTCTTCTTCTCACTCTTGTTAAGGCTCACACTCATGAAAAGGAGAGGATGAGAAAAAGAAAACCAGGAGTTAAAGGAGCAGGGCTAGGAAGCCTTCTGCTGGGCCTTGTCAGTTGCCCAGTGGTGCTAGTTTTGGGAGAACCCTAGCTAGACAGGTTCTATACTCTTGAGACTCTCCCTCCCCATGCAGAAAACATATCAGAGATCCCAGAGAAAACAGGAGAGAGGACTTATCAGGAAGCAGAAGGGGGGGCATGGAGAAGTTTCACATTGCTACTGCAAGTGAGATAGCATAAAGAAGAAATCACTATAACTCTCTGTCCCACCATGTCAGAGATAGCCCTGGCTGATCTTCACAGAATTATCATGACATCTGGCTCCATGGATGCAAGGCTAGTACAGGGGTCAGTCTACGTCATATTATCTGCATTAGTATGGAATTAATTACATGTTTCTGAATGCACATCTTGATCAATTTCAGCTTTCAAAAGTCTGTCACAGTTCTAAGAATATGTGGAATCAGCATGAAAAGAAAGAATTTTATTTAGATATGAATATATAATTATAGCCCAATAGAAAAAGATCTCATGTTAATTATAGTGCTGTTCTCACAGCATTATAAAGAGTCAAATAAAGATTAGATGCAGTTCAGATTTTGCTCAGCGTACATTATGCAATTCACTGCCAGACAGAAAGAAATATGACTGCAGTATAAAACAATATGGCCAAGATCCTGCATTGTCAGAAGTAACTATGACAATAGAGCTCTCTTTTCGTAGTTATGTGGGACAATGCAACCCGTCAAACCTTGCCTTTTCACCCAGACAGCGTCTCCAACCAAAGGCTCTCCCAGTTCCAGGGCATGCTGAGAAGAGGTAGCTAGAAAGACCCCTCAGGCTCTTACTACAGTTACTTGTCTTAACTTGTCTGTGATGGGAGAGCATTGCAGACACCACTTCCCAGCACCCTGATCTGTAGTGCCTCAGAAATTCTTTGGATGGGGCACTGCCTGGTTGAAAAGGAAAGGGTTTGGGGGTATGTGTGTGTGTCACATTTACTGGTTAACAGCAATTAAATGGGAATCTCCAAAATTACGAGATTGTAAGTCTGGCGTGTGTGTGTGTGTGTGCGCGCATGTGTGTTTATGTGTCTTCACGTTATGTGCTGACATATGGCAACCCTATGAATTTCATAAAGCTTTCTTAGGCAAGGAATACTCAAAGGTGATTTTGCCAGTTCCTTCCTCTGAAAGATAGCCTACAGCACCCGGTATTTTTTTGTGGTCTCCTATCTAAGTACTAACCAGGGCTGACCCTGCTTGGCTTCCAAGATCAGATGGGATCTGGTGCTTTTAGCATATGCAGGACATTTTCTGGCTTATAATCCTGGCATCCTCCTTGCACCCTGATCACCAGCTGAACAAATCTCTGTCACTTGTTGTGACTGCTGGCTGTTAAGGTAGGCTGGGAGGCATTAAGGTGGGCTGGGGGGGGCATTTATGTAGTCTTACAGTAAGGCTAGTCTTAATACACAGCAGTCACAGATCCATAAGTCTAGATTACAAAACTGTAACTGCAATACAGAATATGAGCCAATGCTTATAATTACGTTTTAAACAAACAAAAAAAAACTGTCCTGTTAAACTAGCACTAATTTAAAACTGTTTAAAACATAATTGTGAGTATCACTATGAATGTGCAATGTACTATGAATTTGCTGCCACCAAAGGCAGCGATGGGCACCAAGAGAGACGACTTTAAAAGGAAACTAGAGACATTCATATAGGAGAATAAAGCTATCAGCAGCTATTAATTTTGATACCTATATATGACCTTGAGAGTAAGAGGGAACCTGGCTCTGAATGTCAGTTGCTAAAGAATAACTATAACGACAGAATGGTTCTTTTTGGGGTGAGGTTCCCATAGACAACTTTGGGAAACATGACCCTGGATTACACAGGCCTTTCATCTGATCTAACATGGCTTTTCTTCTGTTCTGTTCTTATCATAGGAAAGTAAATGAATATATGTAGTATACACTTACAGCCCAGCTTTCCTTACACTGATCTTGGGGCAAGAGTAGGCTGGAGAGTTTGGAGCACAGTATATGTCCTCTGTTTGTCCATCCGTGTAGCCCGTTGAATAATTTGTATTGACACAGGGGTATGGGAACTTGCATACAAATTTCAGAAATGTTTGTAAAAACTGAGAAGATTCCAGGACTATATGTATATAAGATGCAAGTGCCCTCCTATGGTTGTAACACCTTCTTACTCATCTGTTTTGCTTACATTACTGTAAATTATTTAACACAGAATACACACTGGGGAAAAAAGTACTTTCCTACTGACAATTCCCTTGTTTAATATAATAGAATTCCACAGTTTGGTCTTTTTGCTGTAAAATTGTCTGCTCAGGGCAAATTAATATCATTATCAATGTAGTCATGCTCATTCCTAAAATTAGCTAAGCACTGTAATGCAATATATTCTTTAAACAGGTCTTTTCAGCCAGTGAAAGCAGCTAGTGACAATGTAAAGAGGAACTTACATATGCAATGACCTAAAAAATGCTGTTCTTGAAAAAGCAAAGCAATACTTAAAGTATATAAATATGAAATATCAGCAGGAACTGTTTCAGATTTTCATATATGAAATTTAAATATGATATGTCTCCATTGGTGTGTTGATATACATTTGTTATTGTCATACCTGGATATGATAGAATTCAACAAAGCTTGGAAAAGTTAATCTTTGGGACTTCACCCGGCCAGGCTGACTTGAACATTCTGGATGTTGCCCCCAAAGATAACATTTTCATGTTTGTGATAGGTAATCCTAAATATATTACAGCTGCCATGTTGCTGTCTAAGGAAAATCCCTCAACAGGTCTTGAACTGGTGGCAGGGGCAGCTTCAAGTGTTACAATTAATGATACATTAGGCATCAATAATTCTTTTTTCTTTTTGAAAAAGGAAAAAAAAAGTCTTTAAGGATCCATAAGAATGCATAATATTAACGAAAATATTTTTATCTGTCTGTTATATTCATCTAATAGTCAGATAACCATCTCTCCAATACAGAGTTCACACATAATTATCCAGCTTTTTTTTTATATATATATAATTTTATTAAATTTCACAAATATAAAAAAGGATTATTTGACTTGTACTTGTTACATGAATTTTCTTCTGTTCTTCCATGCTGCTCTGGTCAACATTTCCCGCAGCTTAGTCCACTTGTTACATTAGTGCATCACAATAAATTGATTATCTCGTCTGTTCGAACACACATTTCCTTCTCCTAACAATCATAATATAGTCGTTCTGGCTAGACAGTTCCCAACGATCACTCTCTTCTGCTTAACTCAAATCGTCCTGTTCCAAAATATTTCCATATCACTCTCTTGAAGCTTCTGTTTTCTCCTTAAATATATATATATATATATATATATATATATATATATATATATATTCATTTAACTCTCCATTACCTACGGCCCAAAATCTTAACATTTTTAATTATTTCTGTCATTGTATATCTGGCAGTCTGAGCAATTATTACTGCAACAATCCACCATCTTCTTACCCTGAATTCCATTATACTAAAATGTCTTGTCTCTCCTTAAGTACTTTTTAAACCCCTTCTCCCATTCAGCAATATCACAATGTTCACATTCATGAAATATATCGATATATCATCAATTGCAAGCTTAATTAACAATGTCAAAATAAAAATCCATCAATCATCATCTTCCCATTCACCTCTCTCATCTGGTGCCCTGCTGCCCAGATATTCATTTGCAAATTCTCTGTACTCTTAAAGTCGCTTATATTCCAAGCTGCACTGCACCCAAGAGAGAGGGTATAGAATCCTGTGACTTTATCCGCTCCTTTCCCCCCCTCCCTTCCTGGACTTTGTGGTCCGGAGTCTATTTCTGAATTTTTACTGTATTCTCCTAGTCGCTTGAGTTCCGAGCCACTCCGTCCAGGAGAGTGAGGGTCTTTACTTGACTAACTTCCATCACAATCTCCCCGTTCCCCCCTCCCATCTTGGACTTCACCACCCAAAATTCATTTCTAAAGATTATCTGTAATTTCTTTGTCGCTTAAATTCCAAGCAGCTCAGTCCATGGGAGGAAGGATCTTCCAATCAAGTCTCTTCCACCACAGGTTTCACAGTCTCAATCCTTGACATCACATTGTTTATATTACTGACAATATATCACTTATAGTAAACTTGTTTGACATTGCTGAAATACATTGCCCCTTCTCAAATCCAGCACCCTGTGCCTTTATCCGCTTTATATTCCCTCCTCCCCTCTTGAAGCTGCCCGGAATTCATTTCAGAAGATTCATTGCATTTTCATTGTCGCTTAAGTTCCAGGCTGCTCCATCCATGGGAATGAGGATGTTTTGTGTTAGATGACCTTCAGCACAGTCTCATAGTCTCAACAATCCAAGAGAATCAAGAAACAAGAGTCACTCCACAGGAATAAAAAAAAAAAAAAAGGAGACGTGCAGCTCAATAGCTTTCAATCCCAAAATATTCCTCCAAAATCCAAAATCCAAACCCCTAATCCATAAATCAAATTCCAGATCTTCTCAGTCCAGCCAAAATATCGAAGTATTATACTGTAGAAAATTTAGTGTCCAAATGGAGATTATAACTCATTTGTAATCCATCAGTCATGATCAATTATGTGCCATCTTATACTGTAAGTCCCAATTGTGATTCATAAGTCTTTCTTTATTCTTTAAAAAATATTAACTTCAATCCTTGTGAGTAAGCAGCACTCCCAGCTAGCCTTTTCTTAAAATTCGAGCCGCCCCTTTAAGAAAAACTCCCAGCCATAACAAACTCACTCAGGCTCAGGGTCCCCTCCATTCTTTCGCTTCTGCCCACCGTTGCATGCCAGAACTGCTGCGATATTGACAGAATCGCGACCAGAACAGGTTAAATGACTCTTATTAAATTCTTACATGTTATTTGATGTCTTCTTTTAAAAGTTGACAGCGGCGCTTGTGCCGCTCAGGCGGCGATCCCGCTGGCTCCGTCTTGGTCCTTCGACCCCCCCTGGTGCTTCCCGCTCTCCCAGCCGGGCAGAGCAAACACCGGTTTTGGGGTCCCCGTCGGACCCGTTCCGCACCCCTCGTACCGGAGGGGCGTTCTGCCGCCTCTGTGGTGGCAAAAGAGGCAGCTGGAGTCCAGCAGGTGGCTGCTCGGAGCCGCGCCATTGCGCAGCTTCAATCTGAGCTGCCACTCACGCCGGCCATGCAACTGGAAGGGCACATAATTATCCAGCTTTGACACATCAAGAGTCACCTGCTGATCTCACTGTCTTGACAGGTAAGGCAGAAGTGGGAGGACTTGCATAAAACTGATTAACCTCTGCTTTACATAAACATACATAGATACACGGGCTATTTCTGCCCTACATTGTTACAGTGCTATCATTCCACTTTCAACCTTCTGTGGAATCCTGGGGTTTGCAGTTTAGGGAGGGGCATTTAGGATTCTCAGCCAGAGAGCTCTTTGGCCCCAGTAAACTACAAACCCCAGAATTCCTCAGGACAGGATGTTGAAAGTGAATGATAGCACTGTAACAGTGTAGTGTGGAAATGGCCACAGTCTCTCAGGCTATGGGTTAACACTGGGGATGACATGATAGGAGATGTAGTCCATCAAACAGTATTGTTCAAGCTGTGCTTTTCACACCAAGATCCTCTTTCTCGACCACTACCTTACGCGGACATGTGTGCACACACAAAATCTCTGAAGTGATGGGCTAACACAGATGATACATTTGCGGGTTCAACTTTCACAGATTTGATTATTTGTGAGTTTCTCCAACCCTAGCCCGCTCCCTACAACTCAAGTGCTTCTTTTCCAGGGGAATATTTCCTTTTGGCTGCTGCGATCAGGCTGCACAGCCCTTCAAAAACCCACCTCTTATCCTCCTCCTCCTCCTCCTCCACCACCACCAGCCTTTCCCTGGCCAGCTAAGGACAGATCACAGCCCAATTTCTCAGTACTACAAACCTTCTCTTGATGTCCCTTCCACACCAAAGGAAGGAGATGGGCAAGAGAGATGAATTATAGGGCCACCATGTCAAACCTCCCTTCCCTCATCTTTCCCTAACCTGGTTTGGACCCTGGATGCTTGTTCTCCCCACCATGCCTCGGCCCTCTTCTCCCCCTCCCCGGCCCTGACTTCGGTATTTGCCATTTTTTTACTTTTGCAAGGATGCTGCACCTCTGACTCTAGCAAATGTGCAGGGCCGACCATCCCCCAACAAAATAAATTTTTCTAAACTGCGTTTTTCTCACCAAAAAACAACCCTTCCTTAATATCTGCCTCATAAACAGGTATACCATATGCGCGCGCGCGCACACACACACACACACACACAGAGTCTCCTAGGTTGTGGGTTTAGAACATGAGATGGGAGTTGTAGTGCAACACAGGAAACTTTTCCAAGCTCCACTTTAAAACCCAACTACCGTACTGCAAAAGTTTGGCAAGGATTCCATAGCCTCCAATTTGGGAGGAACAATCCCAATTAATCCTCTGCCTTCTCAGTTTTCCAGCTGCTTTTGAAATGTTGCAGCTTCCCTCTCCTCCTCCCCCCACACTCCTCTTTGTCCCCAGCTTACTTCAAAGCTGCAAACTTGAGTTCAAAGTACAAAAGTATTTTGCATTCCGTTAACTGGGAGGAAAAGCAAAAGCAAACTGCTGCGGCCTCTCCTAATTTGTATGTTCTTTGTCTTTAATAATGTTTGTTTTGCTTCACCACACGTGTCCTGGTTTTCGTCCATGAAATGCTGAAGGATATGGGATTGAAAACAAATAGGAAAATGTGGGAAGTGACCATCCCTCTTAACCAGTGGCAGGGAGATACCCCAAGTTACAACAAATTTGCAGATTGTGCAGGAACTTTTATGGATAAAGGTAAGTCAGAGAGGAACGAATGTAAGATTTGTCTCCTATCTCTCTTTACCATTTGCTCCAGTCCCAAATGCCAGTCAAAATACCAGTTTAAAGAAAACAGGCAATACTTAGGAAAAAAAAATCTGTACAGGTAACAATTCACCTTGAAACCCACAAATGCATCCTGTCAGCATCCTCTTACCAAAAAGTTCCTCCTACAGACACATCCAATCAGCAGTCCTTCACCCCTGAAAAACACAAACTGTTCAGAAAATTATCCAGGTAATACACACACTCTCTAACCCCTCCCCAACCCAACAAAAATACATGCAAAATTTTAACAAAGTGTACAACAGCTTTAGGGCACTCCCCACCACTCTCCAATTTTTCCAAGCATCATCTTGATCCCAAACAACTTTTCAAGGCGGTATCACACACCAACACACACACACACACTCCAAAGAAAAGAAATATCCAGTTGTTCCACCTTCTTTCACCAATTCCCTCCCATTTCTTGTCTATGGATGACTTTGCAACTCAAATCATGACAATACCCACTCCATCCCTGCTGGTGCTGCTGTTGTGTGCTTTCAAGTCACTTCCGACTTATGGCCTAAGGTGACTCTATCATGGGTTTTCTTGGCAAGATTTGTTCAGAGGGAATTTGCCTTTGCCTTCCTCTGAGACTGAGAGAGTGTGATTTGTCCAAGGTCACCCAATGGGTTTCCATGACCGAGGGGGGATTATCTAGAGCTTATTTATTGTCTTGCACAGCCCCCACTCATTTGAATAGAGTTAGCACAGGCAAAGTTGCCAGTGGGTTTCTGGCCTCTGGCAAACATGGTTGGGCAATAAAGAACTTAATAATTTCTGGCCTTTGGCCAACAACAATAGCCCTTCCTTCTTCACAAATTGCCTATACTTCCAATATATCCCAAGCACTCAACTTCACTTTATACTGATTTCAAATTTTATTCTAGGGAAAAAAAATTATACAGGTCTCTGCAAATATTTAGGATATTTATAAGATATGGACTGTGCTCATTTGGAAATGGGATTTGAACCAAACTTCAGTGTAGATGTTGTGAGTCATCGAGTCATTTCTGACTTCTGGTGGCCCTGAGACAAACACCTGCTGAAATTACTTTTTACACACCCATGAAAGGTACAGGAGCCCCCTCTAGTTTCACTCTGGCAACCCTACAATACCTTCCTGTTCATGTGTGATATAAAGAGGCAGACAGCTACTGGCACTAGAGGGAATGCAAAGCCCAAGTGGCTTGTAGCCACTGGTAGGCCTAGCCTCCATCGGTTTATTCAGTCCCTTTTTAAAGTTGTCTAAGCTGACAGCCATCCTACATTTTATAGTGGCAAGACTCACAGGTTAATTATGAACTGTGTGAAGTCCTTCATTTTAGCTGTTCCAAATCTCTGACGATTCAGTGTTTATGGAAGATAAGAGTATTTAATATTATAAGAGAAAAGAAGAAAAAAGGTTTGCACATCCACTTTCTCTGCACCATACATAATTTCCTTGTCCATGTCTACTCAGAACTATCATTGAGTTCAATGGGTTTCATTCACATGTAAGTGAGTACAGTCCAGCTGCCTTAACTAAACTGTTCTCTTCTTTGATTCCTCACCTTTTTCCTTGTGTTGCTGTTGACAGAGAATAAACAGGGCAGCTTCATGAGAAGCAGAGAATTGATTTTCAAAAATTGTCTTCTGTACTTGTAGCCAAAGGAAGTGAGAAGAGGAAATGAAATTCTGAGGAAAAGTGAAGTTTCTTCCGCCACGCCCTGTCTTCAAACTAAAGAATGTAACTGACTATTTTGGAAAACCAAAATGCTGGAAGGAGAATGAAAACCAAGAACTATAGTGCTTGTCTGCTAGGAAACCAAGGGTGAAATGAATTCAGAGAGCTTATCTTGTAAAGTCCTTGAGCTGAGTTAAAAGAAATAAGTGAAGAGAAAATTCTGCAGTAGAGAAAGAAAACTAAGCAGGGATTCTGATTTTGTTTGGAACAATAGGGGGAAACAGATAAGAAAACAGCAGTGTGCAGTGAGGTGACAAAGGATGAAACATGCGTAACTGTTTATTTCTCAATCCACAGCCATAATCCAATGTTAATAGCCTCAGACCTGCCTCAGTCATGGACTTGGTTATTTCTTACTCTCCGCATCATTTCCCCATCTATAAAATCTGTACTTCAGCACTTTACAGGATCATTCTGAGGATTAAAATGATAAACCCATTTTAAAGCACTTGGATTTTTATTTTTTTTAAGCCACCATAATAAATGATTATCAATATCAAGCAAAGCCCTTTGGAAGTGCTCAAGTTTAATGGGAAAATAAGTGCTGCTTCCCAGTTAAGCAGATAAACTTAAGAGGGATGACTTAGTCATGCTTAGAGTAGACCCATTGAAAACAATGGGATCAGAGCTAGTCATGAGTATCATATCCCCCCAAAAGTTGTTCCCTGTCCCATTTATCTCTCTCCCATTTCTCCATGCTATATATACTTCTATGAATATCTGCTATACCTGGTGTTCTGTGCCTTCAAGTCATTTCCAACATATAATGACCCTAAAGTGAACCTATCATGGGATTTTCTGGAGCTCAGAGTATGTGATGTGCCCAGAGTATTATGGCACTGCATAGTCCCCCTGACTGGCATGCTTTAATTGGCAAATATTCTATTGGCACCATATTAATTGGCATTGATATAAATGATACCTGAGGTGACAGCAAGGTCATGCTAGAAGAGGCAAATTTCTGACTGCAAACGTGACATGACAAGGAAGGTCAGCCCCACTTACCTCTAGGCAAGAGACCCGGTCAGTTCAGGACAATAGTGCGGCCACTCTTAATACCAGAGGCGTGAAATGTCTAGCTGGACTCTCAGAGCTGATATAGGGACGTTCCCACCAAATTGTGATTGACTTAACTCTGGTCACCCTGCACCTGGTCATTTTCCTATTATTTCCTCACCTCTCCACAATACTCAGCTATTTTGACAACCAGTATCCCCTTGTCACTCAACCATGAAACCCATTAACTCCATCTGGACTCCATTGTTTGTGCTGCAGCTCCCATTGTCCACTTAGCTGGGAGTGCAAGTCACAATCATACCCTTGGAACATTTTTTTGGGTATAAATACCCCTAATTTTAGGCTGTCCAGTGCAGTATTTAGCAGATTCAAATACCACTCTCTCCATCCAGCTCCTGAACGAGAACTGACTTAGCTTCCTGCCTAAGCCACATCACTGCTTCCTCTGCTTCTCTCTGGACTGGTAAATATTGCCTGAATTTCTCAAGGTCCTCTATCCCACTTTCCTTCCTTCCTTTCGGTTAGTTCTTGTGTGAGTGTTTGAGCTTTTGCGTGCTTGTGTGAATCTTGTCAATAAAACACATTTTCAGTCTACATTTTATTTCTCAGCTGGTTCTTCTTCCTGCATAAGCCCATAAACATTAGTAGGCAAGGTCTCACTAAGTTGCCCTCCTCTTGCAAGCCTCCTCTTGAGCTAATTGTTCTCCAATTTCAAACAGAGGTTCTGGCATCGTGGATTGGCCCTCATGGCACCATAGTTTTGGGGTAACAAAGGTCATCTAGTGGGTTTCCATGGCCAAGCAGGGTTTCTGGGATTCTATTCCAATGCTCAAACCACTATACCATGGTGGCTGTCCTGTTTCAGCTACCCTTCATCATTTCCTCCATTAAGCCAAACTCCATATTCCTAAACAAAGCTTCAAATCTGATAGGTTTGTTTTCTTGTTTTTTTTGGTGGGGAATCAATTGCATGTTCATTTGGTAGCCATTTTCTGTATCTTTCCTAGTGTGATATGGGTCAACCAGAATTGTATGCAATTATTCCAAATGTGGCCACACCATAGAGTCATATAAAAATATTACATACAATCCTGTCATCTTGATGATTTCCAAAATATAATGATTTCCTCCATTCAACAAAATATGCTAAGGATGAAGACCACTTAACAGAAAAAAAGAAGGAAGGAAGGAAGGAAGGATCTATTGAAAAGAAGCAAACCGCAAGGTCACCCTTACCAAGTGATAGCAGGAGGTGGCTGCCTCAGGCCAGTTGGTTTTGAGAGTCAGGAAAGGACAGTTAAATGTTAACTTTTCTAAAAAAAATATTACTGTTGTCACAGATTTGCTGCCAGGGAGAAGAAAGAGCAGTATGTGCTTGAACACATATGAAGTCAAATTGCTTGTTGACTTATTGTGACCCCACAAATTTCATAGGGTTTTTTTAGGAAAGGAAGACTCAGAGGTAGTTTGTGAGATTATATGTTGCAGGTGCCAAAACAGTTCGGTTGGAGTTGGTACTACCCACTTTGATGGGGTGGTAGGAGCACCGTTTGCTGTTCTATCTCAGGCAGCAAAACATCCTGGGCTGAAAAATCTATGTCTGACTGAATAACCTCTGTTGAAGGCAACGAAACATATGTGACACTTTCTTTAACTCCCTTTCTTTAAACTTGAAGCCATCACTTTTGCATTGTAGCTAAAGAGTTAACATCCACCCCAAAGAAAGTACAAGCCTAGCAGCTACCATATGGCTTGATTAAAAAAAAGAGAGAGAGAGAACTGCTGCAAATAAGCTATACTTCAACTGTTCTCATCTCCCGCTTGGCTGATAGCCATATTGGACATGGCTTTACGGCTAGGCGGCAAATCCACTGCCCAGGGAGCCTGCAAATCTGCTGCCTTGCAGCTGTATGATGGCTTTAATCAACAATTATGGAAGTGCTGAGGATAGAGCAATATTCTTCCACTCCCCGTGTCTCTCTGCAAATCCAAAAGGTGTCACAGACTTAATCAGCATTTCCTCCCCTAAACCTCAGAGATAGGATCAAGTCAGCTGTACACAGAACATATATCCATCTCAACTCCAAGAATATTGATATGAGGGGAGGGTTCAAAGAAAGACACACGTACGCACAAAAATCGGCAATCAGCGGTATGCAGGACTGGCAATTGGGTGGTAAGAACCACAAAGTTAATTACCCATGGACATGGAAAGATGGAGAGTTGCAGCTTGTGGGTTTATCTTTACAGCACAGGAAGAGACAGCAGAGAAAACGAGGGAGAGTTGTTTCCAGGGATTAGGCTGGCAGCCAGCCTTGAATGCTCCTTATTCAGGCACCCACTGGCATTCCTTCAATGGTAACACGACGGTGACCAAGATGTCTGGAACAATTACACTTATGTGACATGGAGGGATGTAGTGAACTGTGGCTTGTACAGCTTGGCTTCTGCTGCTATTGTAGGCTGTAGAAGCAAAGAGGAAATTCAAATGTTACAGCCACCGTGTGAAGGATACTGGGAACACTAAGTTAATTAAAAAAGGGTCATGACACTAATTAGTGCAGTACATTTAGCAGATACTTTGCTGTAACAGCACTCGATGCAGAGTGTGGGATCGCTCTGTGATGTATGGAAAGCCACCCATGTCTGTTACATGGATCACTGAATAACAGTTGTAATGCTGATGCAATCAGCCATGTATATTTACTGCGCCATCATAATGTTTTAAGGGAAGCTTCAGTAATCAAGCTCCACAAAGAAATATCTTAAAGTAAAAGGAGAACATTGACAGACCTTTTAGATTAAGAAAGTTACTGCATGGGCCCACAAAAACCACAGTGGGACTGTACTGATAGCATTTCAGTTTACCAGTTACACTTCTCCACACATTTCTGTCAATTCAGTAGTTGACATAATGTATATAGTAGATTGTGAGTTAGTATTTGACATGATGGCTGACCTCCAACAATATTCAGGTGTTTTTTCTTAAGATGAAATACAGCAGGTAATATTTTAAGGCAGCAATGTAAATATTTACTAAATGTTGTTTTAATTTAATTTATATAAACCAAATGATTAGGCAATGATAAACAAATATACGGTATGGGTTTTAAATCCGAAATCCATAATTTGAAAATCCCAAATTGCTACTTTTGAAATTTCAAGATTTCCCTTTAATATAATGGCAATTTATAGTACTAATAAAAATTGTAGAACCTTTAGGCAATTGCATATGATTGATTATATTAGGACTTTATTATTCACTCATTTATTTTATTTATATTATTTATTATGGGCGGTGTCCCGTCTAGCATTTACAATATCTTAAGCTGACATCATAACATCATGATGACATCATAAATATTTGAATTCACATTCACATTTATGGTTGTTGTGGCAGTGCAACAACTGAGAGGGCTCTCCAAAACCCACCAAAGAAGCCAAGCAGCAGCACCAGCAGATGGATTTCCAAGGTACTGGGGAGCAGGGCAGTAAGTGAGGAAGCATCCAGCCCTGTTCTGGGAAAAAGGTGCTTTCTGAAAAGCAGTTGCAACGGGAGCCCACAGGGATCTCTATGCTGCCAGGAGAGAGGGCTGGATGCTTCTTCACTCAGAGCCCCACTTTTCAGCATCTTGGAAATCCTTATATTTGCAGCACTGTCTGGTTTCTATGCTGAGTTTTTGGAGGTGGCATGGGGAGACATGGCTATGGCAACAGAGCTTCATTGACATGGCTACATTTCCTGATGCAGGATCTTGGCCTATATTTGTTGCATATACATATCCCCCTTTCTGCACTCAAGGTTAGCAACAACATAGCTGATAATAATAATGATAACATTCAGATCAGAGCAATTGTTTAAAAACCAAATAACAGCTAATGAAGAACAGAGTGAGATGCAAAGAACTAAAAGAGAGAAGTGTGGAAAGAGAAAAAGCTCATACTAAGTGTTGGATGTCTGAGAAATAGTGAACTACTTACTATCTTCCTTACTGTTATTGGGTGAGATCTGGGCTTAGGCTGCATTTTTATACAACTTAACAGAAAACAATAGATGAGACTTCTTACTAAGTAGACATGTACAGGAAGGTACTGTAATTCAGTTGAATTTAATTCCCCTTGAAATCTGTGGAATTTATACCTCAACTAACTTGTCTGATTGATTCCAGTGGGACCCAAGTCAAGCAAGCCTGATCCTGAGTCCAACCCACTGAGTATACATTTAGAATCATAGAATCATAGAAATGTAGAGTTGGAAGAGACCACATGGGCCATCCAGTCCAACCCCCTGCCATGCAGGAACACCCTCAAAGCACTCCCGACAGATGGCCATCCAGCCTCTGCTTAAAAACCTCCAAAGAAGGAGACTCCACCACACTCCGAGGCAGCATATTCCACTGCCGGACAGCCCTGACTGTCAGGAAGTTCTTCCTGAGGTACAGGTGGAATCTCCTTTCCTGCAGCTTGAATCCATTGCTCCTTGTCCTGGTCTCTGGAGCAGCAGAAAACAAGCCCGCTCCCTCCTCAACATGGCATCCCTTCAAATATTTAAACATAGCTATCATGTCCCCTCTTAACCTTCTCTTCTGCAGACTGAACATACCCAGCTCTCTAAGTCTGTCCTCATAGGGCTTGGCTTCCAGGCCCCTCACCATTTTGGTCGCCCTCCTCTGGACCTGCTCCAGCATGTCCTTCTTGAATTGGGGTGCCCAGAACTGGACACAGTATTCAAGATGAGGTCTAACCAAAGCAGAGTAGAGTGGTACCAGTACCTCCCTCGATCTAGACACCATACTCCTATTGATGCAGCAGAGAATTGCATTGGCTTTCTTGGCTGCCGCATCACATTGCTGACTCATGTTCAGCTTGTGGTCTATTAAGACTCCTAGATCCCTTTCACACGTACTGCCATCCAGCCACGTGTCCCCCATCCTATACTTCTGCATTCCATTTTTTCTACCTAAGTGTAGGACCTTACATTTCTCTCTGTTGAATTTCATTTTGTTAGCCTTGGCCCAGCTCTCCAATCTGTCCAGGTCATTTTGAATTTTGGTCCTGTCCTCTGGCGTATTAGCAACCCCTCCCAATTTGGTGTTTAGATTAGGTACAGTGACTTGCACAAAGAATATGACTCAACCAGTATTTTGGACTACTTCAACTACATAGTGAAGATTTCCTAAAGCAGAAGGACAGGGTAGAATCCTGTAGTGGTGGAATAAGGTATGCTACTTGACTTTGCAGGAAGAATGGGGTGCCAGATTTGAATGGTTCCTCCAAACAAACACAAACAACAATCTTGCAATAAAAGACAAAATAAAATAAAACCAAAGGCAAAGCCCAGTGATGCTACTGGGTGGTGCTGATGGTGCTAGGCAGATTTTTTTTTAAAATGATTTAATGAGAGAGTGGCATGAAAATGAACCTCTTCCTGCAAAAGTTTGGGGATCGTTAGATAGTTCTCTAATTTTTGCATAGGTAGGAGTCCTGATTATCTTCTTGAACCTTCTGGAGTAGTGAAGGTTTGGTTTCTTCCTTGATTTTTTAAAGCTTGCTTCTAGAAGCTGTGTTCAGTGCTATTTATGAGACTCTCTCAGCAGACTCCTACTGGCTGAACTTCCTTGGGAATGCAGTTCCTTGGGTGTGTCCTGGAAGTGGCAGGGGGTTTGACTGGATGGCCCCTGGGGTCTCTTCCAACTCTATGATTCTAAGTGACACCACATGACATTGAACAGTGTCATTTCCAAGCATTTTAGGAAGTCCAGCCAGTGGAAAATTGTGAAGAGAGCCTTGGTCAGAGGTCTTTGAAAAGCAATGACACATCCTTGTCCAACTCATAAAGACAACAGCCTGAAACATACCATTACTCCCCACGAGAGTAGACCCAGTTAACCAATGTGATTTATCTATAGGTTGACTCACTGTTCAACAGTTAATTCAATGAGTCTACTCTAGTTTAGAATACAGTAGATCTGTATTCTATAGGTTAGTCTGAAAAGAGTGGGCAAACAACAAGAGATTCCACACACCCCACCAAAATGATCAGAAAGCTGGCAGCAGGAGAATATTCTGCAGAAACTAGATCTGGGGACATTTGTCTCAACCTCAGTCCTGATCCAGTTTGCTTTTTGTGTGCAATATTTTCACTAAAAGAAGGCAGGCAGCATTAGAAAAATAATATTCCTCTGTCTCTGGTTATGTCTGAAGTAATACGGTCCATTCTACCAGTCCAGAAGTCTTCCATCTCTTTTCTGCTTTAATTCTTCTGCATGTGTTGATCAAGACTGAGCCCTTTCCACAGGACACCATCCTGCATTGGGGAAGGGAGAAAGACAGGACTTGGATGACAGTTCTGCATGATGTTGCCCAGGTCCCCTTGTTCTCCCATCCCCAGGTGGTGTGATCGCACTGTAAGTCATTGATGAGTTCTCCTTATCAATGACCAGCGATCGTGCCACTCTCCCACATTTCCTGCACCAGTGCAGCCTGAGACAGTGCCCAGCTGTGCTGTGGAAGCAAGAGGCATGGCCATCACACCTCCTGCATTTCCACAGGAAGCCGGTGGGGAGGGAAGTGCTCCTGTTGTGCTCCCCTCCTGGGAGAGGCTCTACCGAGATCCCCATGGGACACTACCAGGATCTGGTAAGCTGTGGAAAGGGCCTATGACAATATGCATTGTAACAGATATTTACTATGCCCTGGTGGCAACAGCTCATTCCAAGGAAAAATGATTCCTACATTGAGAAATCAAATCCTTTGCTCACCACAGGAGACAGAACGATCTGAAAGAACAGATTTACCCTTATAGCAACAAGCTCCAGAGAGCCTAAAATGGTTAAGATGTTTTTAGTGAGAACACATTGACAGAGCTGTTATTATGAAAAGCTACTGTAAGCCCACCTGATTGAATATCTGGAAAAATAAATCTCCTTTAATACCAAATGTCTAGGTTTTTTTTTTCCCTGTGACACTTCACAACATCTTCAGAAATAACGAGTTGGACCCACAGCTTAGCCTCCATGAGTAGAAGGGCTCCTTCCATCAGCTAATGAAACTGGGCTCCAGCAGAGATTCTTCATGGGAGGAAGGGATTGGGCAGCAATATTTGCTAGCTTCTCCATCTCTCTGCAGCCCTCTCCCTTCTTCCATTTGTGGCATCATCTACTTCTCTGTGTTCTGCTTCTCAGTTCTTTGGATCCAGTCTAATTCCAGCATTATTACTTTTTTTTTTGCCACCTCTCTTTATTTTAACTAAAGATACAATTTACTTTGCCACAATAATCATGTCATTTGTGTATGCACGCTTTAAATAATTGTTTTTCTTGCAAGCTGATAAATGGTACAAGACAACACAGTAGGTATGGAAGGAATATTTCAAACTGTTCAAAAATGGTCCAAAACTTGTTTCTAGAGCATTGAGAAACCTTGATGAAGGGAATCCTGCACTGATGAGCATTTTCACAATTTGGGACTTGGTTTTTGAAGACCTTCTCACAGCTATAAAAAAGCAATTTCCCATTGCTTCCTTTGAAACTGACTTAGTGAAGAATTACATCACTAGAACGGAGTAGGAATCACGCAAGACATAGCGGAATTGGGTACAAACACATTTTCCTAGTCAATATGATCTGCCAGATACTGACTCTATCAACATCAAATTATAAATGGGTTTTGTACTTTCCTAAGGTTAACTAGTATATTTCATCATTGCTGGGAAATTCTATCAGCCAGAAAAATGACTGACAAGATTCATAAGCCA
Source organism: Cyclura pinguis (assembly GCA_030412105.1). Classification (NCBI taxonomy): domain Eukaryota; kingdom Metazoa; phylum Chordata; class Lepidosauria; order Squamata; family Iguanidae; genus Cyclura; species Cyclura pinguis. The sequence goes on along the minus strand of CM059600.1, from coordinate 91,183,266 downwards.
TCAGAAACTGGACAAGATAAGAAACCTTTGAAATATATACTCATCAATCAGCCAACGTTTATACCCAATTAAGTAGTAAATCAACGTTTTGAAAAATGGGTGACAGCTTGATAATTTATCCGAACAACATAGGCAGCATTTTGAGAATATAGTGAATATGCTTATTAATACCTAACAGATAAATTGTAACCCAGACAGTTATCTAAATGGCATTTCGAGATTAAAGAGATGATTACAGAAGGCATAGCAATAGATACGACCTGAATTCCTTCCAGCAACATAGAAGTACGACTAAATTCCCCATTTAAAATGTGGGGTCTGAATCTGTTTACTCAAGCCGTGTTTGCTTCCCATGCTGGAGTCCCACAGAAACAGAGGGTGAACAGCCAAACTGTCACATAGCTAACTGCCATAGCTTAGGCTGCAATCTTAACCATTATGATTTGGGAGTAGATTCCATTAATCAAGTTATGCGCAAACAGAAGTATCATCTGGGAAGTAATAACATGCAGTATTAAACCAGGAGGGGCGTTGGGTGGGATAATGCGAAGGGGTCAGAAGAAGTGGGAAAGGAAGAAGGCAAGAATTGTAGAAATGGGCAACGGAAATTATCAAAGGAGTTGAGCACTTCCTATATGAGGAAAAGAGAATATTTGAAATTATTTGTGGAATGGAGAAAGTAGATAGGAAGATGCATTTCTTCCTTTCTGGTAAAACTAGAATCCAGAGTCATCCACTGAAGCTGAATGCTAAAAGATTTTAGGAGAGATAATAGGAAGTACTGCTTCACAATGCATAGTTAAATTGCATAATTAATTGCCACTGGGTTTAATTATGCCTGCCAACTTGGATGGCTTGAAAAAAGGATTAGATAAATTCATGGAGGTTAGGGTCACTACTGGCTATATTGTTGTTGCTGTTGTTTTTGTTGTTGTTGTCCCCTTTTTCCAATATTGGGACTCAAAACACCTCACAATTCTAAAGAACAATGCAATTTAAAACATACAAAAAGTAAATATTAGAACAGAATTAAAGTATTTACAGTATTAAAACAATTACACCTCAGTAAAAATAAAAGGTACTTTAAAAAGACAGAAAGTTCTTATAAGCAACAATTGAAACAATACGGTGCTCCTCAGCCAAGTCTTTAAAAACATTCTGTTTTAAAAACATGTATGAATAAAAAGATTTTAGCCATCCTGGCCTCCCTGGGAAAGGAGTACCACAATCTAGGGAGAGCGATTGAGAAGGGCCCCTCTTGTATCGCCACCAACCATGCTTGTAGTGGTGGTGGGACTGAGAGAAAGGCCTCTCCTGAATATCTCAGAACCTGGGCCAGTTCATACAAGGAGATATAGCTTGCTAAATAACCTGGACCTGAGCCATATAGAGCTTTATAGGTTATAACCAGCACTTCGAATTGTGTCCAGCAACATAGTGGCAACCAGGGGAGCTGTTTCATTAGAAGTGTAATACGGTTTCTGTAAATTGTCCCAGCTAACAGTCTGGCTGCACCTATTTGGACCAGCTGAAGTTTTCAGACACTCTTCAAAAGGTAGCCCAAAGTAGAATGTGTTATTAAGGCATGTACCACTGTCGCCAGATACAGCATCTCAAGAAACAGGGTCATTGGCTCACAGGCTTTAAATGTGCAAAAGCACTTCTGGCCACCACATAAACTTGGGCCTCCAGGTTCAAAGCTGAGTCCAGGAGTACCCCCAAAAAGCGAACCTGTATCTTCAGCTGGAGTGTAACCCCATCTAATACAGGCTGAATCCCTATTCCCTCATCTGCCTTTCGACTGCTCAAGAGCACCTCTGTCTTAACTGGATTAAGTTTCAATTTGTTTGCCTTCATCCAGTCTGTTACTAATGATAGATACTGGTTTATGACCAGGAAAGCTTCCTGGGACTGAGATGGAAAGGAGTACTAGAATTGAGTGTCACCTGCATTTTGCTAGCACCACACCCCAAAACTCTAGAAGACCTCTTCCAGAGGTTTCATGTATATGTTAAATATCATGGGGGACAAAACAGAACATGAGGGACCTTACAGGCCAATGGCCAGAGGGCCAAGCAGGATTTCTTCAGCACCACCTTCTGGGTTTGCTCCTTCGGGAAGGAACGGAGCCATTGTAAAACAGTACTTCCAAATCCCATCCTAGTGAGGCAGCCCAGATATCTCCAGTATCAGAGCCAATATGTATTATTGTACGAAATACAGGAGAATATGAGATAAATGGTATAATAGCTCTCATATCCTGCTAGGGGTTTCACACAGGTAACTGTTTTGTCCCTGTATGAACAGAGTGCTGGGCGACAATGCCCTTTGTTCCAACATTTCACTTACAATGTTCTTATAAGCTTGCGGAAAATGCATTGGCACATTAATGATTAGTCCAACTCCAAAGCAAAACCTTATGCAACGTGCTGTCATCTTAATCACTGCATGACATCGAAAGCTATTGTGCAAGAGGACCACTAACAGCCCAATCTCAAAAGGCAGTCATTCTTTGCAGTAAAAAAAAAAAGAAGCCTCAGTTCTGTGTTTTGAGAGGACTGTGATGCACATCAGCAAATCAAAGATTTCTACCATCCCATTTCCATTTCTGGCTATTTCATATCTTAAGTTCCAAAATATTAAAAAGAATAATGAATTGTGTGGTTGGTGTAAACAAGAAGCAAGGGAAACTGAACTTAAGAATGAATTATTTTCACCATTCATTTAAAGGACAAGCAGAATTAATAACACAATTGCAATATGCTTACATCTGCGAGTAGACAGTACAGTGGTCTCTCCCCTTTCATGAGTGTTTGGGGTGCAGAACCCTAATGAAAGTTGAAAAACTGCAAATAACTCTCCTCCCACGCCCAAGTGAGCAAGTGAGGGAACACTTATGCATATCCTCCTTCCCTGCAGTCCCCCTCCCATTCCTTTGCCTTTTGCCTGGGCATGCATGCCTTCCTTCTCTGTACCAGGGCAAAAGGCATGGGAATAGAAAGTGAGAGCCCCAGGCATGGAGAAGGAGAGCACACACACCCAGGCAAAAGGCAACAGAATGGGAGGGGGAGAATGGGCAGGAAAGGCATGCACTAGGGATAATTCTGAATTTCCCTGCCTCTGAATTTCCAGTGGCATCTTCCAGTTCCATTTTAGGCTGACCTAATTCAAGACAGACCAATTTCTTCACTTTCCTCTGATATTCTGGTTTGTGTTTCCAGAATTAAAAAACTGTTGCAGTGGAGGCATGAATATGATACACTGGATTAAAGATGCTCCTTAATTCTGTGTGACAAAACAACAACGTAGCCCTCCATTTTATCAAGTGAAGCAAATTTCAGAATGGTTGAAATCTCAAGCAGTTGGATCGCAATTAATAGGATATTCCTTTCTTTCTGAAACTAAATTCCACTAGTCAAGCAAAGATCAGTATTTTCTTGTTGTACCAGAAAGGTCTAACTTCAAGACAGAGCTGGTTTAATTTCCTTGCACATACAACTTTTGTCTCGGGAGACCATAGGGCAGGAGTGGAACCTCCTCCCCTTTCTTCTATAGAGAGTCACATACCCTTAGAGATAATGTGTCAGGATTCACATTGTTGTAGTGGTGGACAGGCCCAAAATCAAAAGTGGGTGGAGCCAAAGCAAAAGATGGATGAGACCCTCCCCTTCTCTCCCTTTCTCTCATCCCCTTCTCCTTATCTCTCCTTCTCTGCTCAGTTGGGGAGAGACAGCTAGGGAACAAAATCTGTGGCAAGAGGAACTTGAGAATGTCAGTTTTGGAAATAATTACAGAAATTCCCTAGGACGCATCAGAAGACAGATGAAGCAGAAGATGGGGTATAGCCAGGCAAGTCATTGTCAAGTTAAGAAATGGAACAGGGAAAATCTGTCTACCGTTAGCTTATGACAAGAAAGAATTGCAACGGGGTGGGCGGGGGGAGGCCAATCTGTCTATAAGGCCATCCCTGGCTGGCAAGGTTTCCTGCACCAGCAGTGCATCTCTAGAAAAAGCTCTCTCTCTCTCTCTCTCTCTCTCTCTGTCTCTCTGCTAAGACATTTACCATGTCAAAGGTAAAAGAAGCTGTTCTGTCATTCCAATTAGAAAGCAAAAAGCTTGGCTTTCATATCCTCCCCTGATCTTTTGCAGTGCTTCATAATTTGAATGACACTGAATTTTACGTAAGAGACCCAAGAGAGAGAGAGCAAGGTGTGGTGATTTGAACATTGGACTACAACTCTCTCACCATAAGTCAGAAGTGACTTGAAGGCACACAGCAAGAATGAAGCCCAAGACATTTTACCGTCTGAGGTGGATTAGCAAATGTTGTTGTTCTCCAAGCAGATCAAGTTCAGGTGCATAGTACTCTGGGCGGACAAAAAAACCTACAAAAACTTTTCTTCATCCCTATGAACCAAATATTAATACCAGTACTCATGATGACAACAACATATCTTCTCACGACATCCAAAAACTTGTGCCTCACTTTGCCTAATGATAGGGCTAGGCTAGTGGATATAGTTTAATCCCCTACATCACATCCCCAGCCCACAAAGTTCTTAGCCTTTTGCTTGTTTCTTTCCCGTATACAAGAGGAATGCAGAGGGTCCCCAACAAAGAGAAAGTTGCTAGAATTTGTTACAGCCAAGTGCAGTGCAAATGATGACCACTAAGTTTGAAAGACTGTCTGGGAACATTTTTTCCCAGCTTTGAAGTATTTGGCTCTGGAGTTCTTCCTTGAGCCAAGGAGCATGACAGCTATTCCATCATGCATGAGGTAATGATTGATTTATTCCCGGGCAAAACTTATTTGATTGCTTACAAAGAAAGAAATACAACAAAACAGAAACTGCAAAACAGCAATGATTTCTTTGAGACTATGTAGTCTCTTTTGTTAATGGGAAAGACACATTAGTTAAGTCAAGCAGTTCTGAGCGGGGGAGAGAAAGCCCAGAACAGAATAAATGCTGTGCTATTTAACACTGCAAGTTTTATCAGAGAGAAATTGAGATCAGGCTTTCTCATATTTAGAGAAAAGGTGACTCAGGCCCTTTCTGCAATGCACCTTTTTGAGGAGCTGGGGTGCAGGGATCGCGCGAGCAGCCTCTAGCGAGAGGCTCTCGTGTCCCAGTTCCTTCAGCTCCACGGCTGCTGCCTGCTCACGCAAGAGCCCCATCTCTTCCTTCCGCAGTGCTGCCTGGGAGTTTCTCAGGCTGCACTGGGGCAGGAAGCGTGAGCGCCACAGCTCCGGAGCTCCACACACATGGCAAGTGCACGCGGGGGCCTGGAACAATGCGCGATTGTGCACCATTTTCAGCTCACAGCCAAAAATGAAAAAGTGCTCAGTCGGTGCCTGCCAGCCCCTAGAGCGTCGCGCCATTGTGAGTGTGTCATGCAGACTGCTCCTCACATTTGCACGAAGCTCGAGGGGCCCTTTCGCATGGCAAATGCTGTGAGAAAAGGGCCTCAGTTTTGGATGACAGATATTATGACTGTTATATATGAGATAGAATTACATGGAAACAGACAGAGTCAGATCCTAGGAGTCTACTAAAAGGTCCACTGCTACATGGCTGCTTCTTGCTCAGGTATAAAGTAGCATTAGCCATTCTTTTATTAGGTTGTGGAGCAGGGGAAAGGAAGAGAAGCAAGATACTTCCATTACATCTGCTGAAAGACCAGATGTCTTAGCTGCCTCTCAGCTGTTACCTAGATGTCCTCCCTTCCATCAAACTACCTCATCAGTTTCCATGTACAGACAGCCCTCCACATTTGCAGATTTCACTTTTGCAGATTATGCACGGATTATTTGCTGTCACCTCTGCTGCTACCTCCCTATGCCATTTTTAATACGGACTGCAAGCCTTGAGAGACTGAGAAACTGCCAACGAAGCTTTTAAGCTTCTATTAAAAATGGTGTGGGGCAGCAGTGGAGGTAGCAGTAAGCCCCACCAGCCACCCACTTCTGCTTCAAAGGAATCCACGGGGTGTTGAATATGGTGATCATACTTTTCTGTGTGTTAAATGTGGTTTGGGAGGGCCTAGAGTTATTCACAGGTTTTCAACTTTCACAAGGGTCCTATGTCCCTAACCCTAGCAAATGTGGAGGGATGACTGTACAGTAGATGTCACAAGAACTGTTACTTTAAGAACTAGGACCTGGGAATGTTTTTCTCCTTCTCCTTCCCAATTTGCTTTTTCTTTTGTGACATGTCTGCCATCTAGGACAATCCCTGAAGTTAAGGTCTTAATGCTGCTTATCTTTATGAACTGGCCAGGAAGCATTTCAAGAGGCATTGATGTAAAAAAGCAACCTAAAATGGCAAGTGAAGGGGTCCATTAAACAACAATGAGAACAGCATTTCAAACACATCCTACGAAGGCGACAATAATAACAAAGGCAGCAACTGTGACAGTCGTTCCTTAAGTGTCCATAGCAACCGTGTAGATCCACATTACCCACAGACATTTCTAGCAACAGCACATCAAAAGCACCAATCAACACAGAAAGGCATATGATGCCGCAGAGTTCACAAGACTTAACCTATTCCTTTCTATCGTCTCTCCAGATCTCCAGAAGATGGTTACAGGTGAAGAAGACAGCAGTAGGCTTTCTCCCTCTGGGATCCTCAGCCCAATATTGTGACCCAGCCATAAGGTCTCTTGTAGGAGGATTGGGAAGGCATAGGTTTAAATCCAGTGTGTCAAGTCACAGTTCTGACACCTGCTTGCAACTGAATTTTTCAGTTCAATGAACAACTGATGCCGGGTTCCAAGATTGAAATGATTTTTTTGTGGAATGCAAAAGCCCCAAAGTATAAGGTCGAGTGTATGAGGATAGCAACCACTCTAGCAGCAGCACGTCTTTACTGCATTGGTGACAGGTGGAGACCATTTTGCTGTTAGTACTGTAAGGCCTGATCCTTCTTTTCTGTCTGTTTTGTTTCCACATCACCTGGAGGATGAAGTCTAGATGAGGAACAAAGACATCTAACAGTTTCACTTTCAGATTTTTAAAACCTCAGATGCTTTCAATCTCAAATATGCTAACAACTGCAGATTTTGTTGAACATAATGAGAAGCAAACATAAATGAAATCCTCCCCTATCTGCAAATTCAATAGGTACAGCTTTTTCCAGTATGGAGAGAACATTTCTGCCCTACAGTGTTATAGCCCATTTCCGCACTAGAGTGTTATAGTGCTGCAAACTCCAGGATTCCATAGGAGGTTGAAAGTAGACTAATAGCACTATAACACTCTAGTGCAGAAATGGCCATAGTGCTATTATTCCACTTTCAACATCTTGTGGAATTCTGGGGTTTATAATTTGATTTTTTCCCCTTCATTTCTAATGTCAGGCCTTAATATAGATTATTAGTGAACTGCTTAATCTGACATTGATAAGATAAAAATTGGTGATGACTTTCTCCAAAGTCTGGAATTATTAATAAGATTTAAAAAAAACAATTGTAATATCATAGCTGGATTTGATAACTAGTATTATTTGAGAAAAGTAGCAGTGGAAGCTTTGGAATGATATATGTAGTTAGAGAAGTTGTTATTTTTCTAAACAATCAATAACAGTTTGTGTTAGGAAAGTGGGAAACTACCTTTCTGTTAATACTGCGTTTTTCTTTCAGTAGTTGGTGTTAGTAATCAGTGTTAGTGTTTAGTATAAGTTTTTAGTAACTTGTATTTAGGATATGTTTATATTGTATTTTTCATTTTTTCTTTGTATTTGTTTGTGTTTATAGTTTGTTGTCTTTTTTCCAGTTGTTTTGTTTGTATGTATGTCACATTTTTAATAAAGTACTTTGTTAAAAAAAATCACCCCCTGAATTTTGAACTAAAAGTTTGAAAATTAACACTTTTGACCCAATACTAGTGAAAAGTTATTTCTTTTACTAGAATCTGCCCGAAACCAGGGTTAGAGAGGAAACAGTTAGAGGTGTATTGTTTAGCCCTCGAGAACAATTTTCTTTTAAACTAAACTTCCACAATGCATATACACTACATAATTGCTTCCTCTTGCTGGAGTCATTTTGGATGGATAGATGTATTTATACAAGCATGAAATAAATCTCACCTATTCCTTATCTTTAGTGCTCTTAGGAATTATGTGAAAATTTGCTGGAGTGTTCAAATATCCTAGAACAGAAATGTCAAAAAGAAAGGGAAATGTTTTAACACTGCATAAACCTCCAATAATGCAAAGACGGTAAATTAAAACTCAGCTGCTAAACTAACCAACTCCCATCTCCAGTCTTAAGATGTACTAAACAGGCAATTCTATGTTTAAAATATTCCACCACCACCCCTGTAAACATGCAAACTTTACTAACAATCTTTCTTTTTTATGACCTTAATCCCTATATGGCAAAAATGTTGGGGAGAAAGAACGGTATTATTTTTAAATTAAGAAGTTTGAGAAGTAATAAGGAATAAGGAATTGAACTGGAGATAAGAAAAAGAAAAGGTTTGGGAAAATTAGAGATAGATAGATAAAAGAAGGTAAAAGAAGGAGGAATAGATAGGGTAATAGGATATCCCTGAGTTTTCAGAAGAGGGGAGGGAAAAGAGGGGATTGGTAATTTATGTCTACTTGGGTGAGTGTTTTTGGGTGGTGGAGAATATTTTTCTTGAGGATGTGTTAGAAAGGAAGATTTTGCACTGGGGGAACTGGGTGGTGGGGAATGTGAGAATTAATATGTGTAATATGTGTAATATGTGTGTAATTTGTGTGTTATATGGATGTTTGTATTTTTTTTATCTTTTTGAAGTAAAATAAATAATATTAAAAAATTAAAAAAAATCCATTTGATCAAGTACAGAGAGGAGTCATCCTGGCTTTATAATCTCAAAGGAAGTCAACTGTGAAAGGGCACTATCAGTTCCCCTCCTCTCCTCTTGGAAGAAAATGCATGGGAACTTTAAAGAAGTTGAATCCACAGCCAATTCCACTGTCATCTTTCCACCTGACAGCAAATGACATGCCATTGGCATTAGCAGAGTGATTGGAAGTGATGTTGCAGAAGTGCCAGAAAGTTGACATGTTTCCACATGTGGAATTGAAAGGCAAATCTGCCAGCACATCTTGAAAAGCATCTGTGTTCAGAGAGTCAGGTTGGAGCAGCAGCAACATGGAAACAGACATTTTTTGTAACCACTCAGTGTATCCTTTTTTTAAAAAAAAAAATGTAGAAGGGAGGATAAAAGTCAAGCGTACCATCAAGTCTGTGACACCAATACACTGAGGGAATTACCTTGTATGCTCATCTCATCAATCTGGCTCCCATGGCCCTCTGAGGCTACCACTCTCTCTATCATCTCTCTCTCTGTCTCTCTGTCTCTCTCTAGCTATACATCTACATCATCTATCTATATAGGCACCACTAGGGAGTAGTATAAAGCATATTGTGTTTACATTTGAGTACCCTTGAGTACCCTTTTCCATTTTGAGCTAATGCCTCCCGCACCAGGAAGCTGAAAGTGAGGTCTGGGACAGGGCCTTAGCATAAATAGTTCTGTTTAACCTTCCTGAAGCAACAAGAACCACAACCATCATCAAACACAGCTGATAGAAAGGTACTTTAAGCATAATTGCTTTGTATGACAACAACAACAACTGTAGCATTTCTAACATGCTTAAAGCCACTCCATCCCTAGCACCTTTTCTTGCTGAACACACACCCGCACACACACATGCATAGGGTTACACAACTAGGAGAAACATCTGGATTCCACTTCATCAAGATTTCAGTGAAAGACGAAAACTAATAATCCTGTATCAGTGCATTGTGCAAATATGCTGTACTTATCTTAAGATGCAACTGTGAAAACAATGCAAATGTATTCTGGATAAGAAAGGAATTTTATATTGAGGATTAGAAAATGAAAATATCATCTCCTCCAATATTTCACAGCTTAAAACCAAGACATATGCGGCCATGCAACATCAGACAGAAAAAGTAATTAATGGAGAAGAACACACAAGCTAGGAAAGGGTGCAGCCTATCCCTTACAAATCAGAACAGTTGGAATATGTATGTTTTCCTGTTACAACTTTATTGTGAGCAGAGCTTAGAAAAGTTTTCTGAGAATGAACATTCCCATAGTCCTTCCAGTAGCCATGTTTACTGAAGGTTATAGGCCAAAAGAGCAGCACCTCAAAATTATGACTGGGAGAGACATTAGAACAGGAACAGCTGAGGTCAGGAGTCTACAAATTCCTAGTAAGGAGAGCTAATCTACAAATGAAATGAAAGCATGCAAACATTCACAGGCCCACATATCATACTGACTTCATATTTTAAAACCAATTTAAATATTTTAAAATCAAGACCATTTCCACCCTGTACCGTTACAGTGTTATTATTCCACTTTCAACATCTTATGGGCCCTTTTTGCATGGCAGTGTACAAGCGAAAGGGCCCCTTGAGCGCCGCATAAATGTCAGGAGTGGTCTGCATGACGCACTCCCATTTCTGCCACGCTCAAGGCCCGCAAGCACAGCAAATACGCATTTTCTTGCACAAGGCTTACGGGCCTGGGCCACACTCACCTGCTGTGTGGAGCCTCTGGAGCCGGACCAGTTGCATGTCCTCTCCTCAGTGCAGCCTACAACTCCCAGGCTGCACTACGGTAGGAAGGGGCGGGGTGCGGGCGAGGCTCTCGCATGAGCAGGAAGGAGCTGCGAAGCCCAGGCAGCAGGGAAGCAGGAGGCTTGCGAGAGCCTTCCTGCCCAGGCCTTTCACGCAAGGCCCACACTTCAGCAGCATTAAAAGGTAAGCTGTGGAAAGGTCCATGGAGTCCTGGGGTTTGCAGTTTAGGGAGGGGCCTTTAGAATTCTCAGCCAGAGAGCTCTTTGGCCTCAGGAAACTACAAACCCCAGAATTCCACAGGATATTGAAAGTGGAATAATAGCACTTTAACAATATAGGGCAGAAAGGCCCCTATTTTTTGGACTGTAGAGAAAGAGATGACATGTTGAAATGTGCTTTTATCTATAAGTATTTTAATTTTTGTTTTTTTTAATTTTATTTGAAAGATACATTTATCTTCTAAAACATAGTTCCAGCTGTTTCTATAATTCTATATATTAATGTATTAAACAGAGAAAAAGAAGAAAAAATGTATGTATAAAGTTACAAAAATAGAATATGAGATCATCCATTCGAGATAATAAGAGAATACAAATAATATATTTCCTTAATTTCCTTAGATATTTAATTCCTAATGTAACAAAAACTCACACAGTGTATTAAAGTTATAAACACCTCCAGATTCTGTTAAATTATTCACCCTAAATCCGTAAAAATCTATATAAAGAGAGAAAGGACAGCGGGGGGGGGGTGGCGGCGGGGAATCTATGTCTATATATCTATGACTATCAATCTCTCCCATTTTTCTCTCCATACTTTTTTAATACACTCCCATTCCTGATTTCCCTTTGTCATATTTTGGTTATTTAACATACAGGTTAGCTTATCCATTTGAAACATATCAAATAGTTTTAAGATCCAACCTTTGATAGTTGGATTGCCTTTCTCTTTCCAGCTCCTGGCATATAATATTCTTGCAGCCGTTACAAAATACATCAAGATTCTACCATATTTTCCCTGATAAGAGGTTTTGATTCCTTTCCTCATATTTAACAAATATAGTTCTGGAGACAGACAGAATTTAAATCCTAATATTTTAGTAATAAGATTATGAATTTCTATCCAGTAATCTTTTGCTTTTTGCCAGAGCCACCACCAATAAAAGAACGTATCCTTTTTATCTTGGCACTCCCAGCATTGATCTGAGGTTGTTTTATATATCTTAGCTAATTTTACTGGTGTTAAATACCAATGAAATAGCATTTTATAATAATTTTCTTTCAGTGCTGAGCACCTTGTAAATTTTATATTTTTTGACCATGATTTTTCCCAATCTTCTAATCAGATATTTTTCCTAATATTTTTAGCCCATTTGATCATATTATGCTTAATGGTTTCTTGTTCAGGTCTATATTTATTAATAATTTATACATTTTTGATATTATATGATCTTTCGCTTGTGAAATAGTATCGAACTGATTTGGCTTCACTTCTATACTTTCTGATTTTAAATCAATTTTATATCTTTCTTTAATCTATGCGTACTATAGCCAATGGCATTCAAATCCATCTTTCTGTAACTTCATCTTATCTCTAAATGAGTTTTTGATCAGTACATCATCCTAGGTTTGCCAGTGGGTCTTACATATATACTCTTGCTTATGAAGAGCCTCTTGATAGGATATCCAGAGTGGGATTTTTAAGTAGAGTTTCTTTCCATTGGGTTTCCAGCTCTAAAGTAGGAGCCTCCTTATACTATGTTTGTTAAAATCCTTATCAAGATTAGCTTTGTCATACCAAATATATCCATGCCATCCATATTGCAAGTTAAAGCCTTCAAGTTGTAATATTCTATTATTTTGTAGCTTAATCCAGTCCAATATTCAATATAAGGTACAGGCATGGTGGTAGATTTTAAAGTTTGGTAATCCTAAACTCCTTCTCTCTTTAACATCTAACAAGGTACTCCACCTGATTCTAGATCTTTTGCCCTGCCAAATAAATTTCTTTAACTCTTTATATCATGTTTGAAAAAAATCTTCTTTTTGTATAATAGGTAAATTTTGAAAAAGATGCATCATTTTAGGGAGAATATTTGCTTTAATTGTGGCTATTTTCCCTAATACTGAGAAATTAATTTTAGCCCATTTCTGGAGGTCCTCCTTAATTTTATTCCAGGTGGGTTTATAATTGTTATCACATAAGTCTATGTTTTTCTTAGAGATTACTATTCTTAGATATTTTGTTTTCTTCTTTATCTGGAAATTGAAATTTTCACTCAATTCCTTTTTCTCTTCCTTATTCCTATTTTTTGTGATTATCACTGATTTATCTCTGTTGATTTTAAATCCTGCAATCTCTCCAAAATATTCTAAGGTTTCAAGCAATTTCTTTATAGACTTCTTCGGATCTTCTAATATTGTAACTGAATTGTCAGCGAAAGCGAACTTGTATTCTTGTATTCATGGATTTGAACTCTTTTTATTCCCAGCTCATTCCTTATTTTCCTATTTAAAATTTCCAATGTCATTATGAACAAGAGTGGTGATAGGGGCAGCCTCGACAAGTTCTCTTAATTGTTTGTATTTTATCTGATCTTTCACCATGCACTATACGATTGGCAGTTTGATCTGTATATATTGCATCAACCTATTTTAAGTAATCTATACCTATGTTCATTTTTTCCATTACATATCTCATCCATGTCCAATTTAGATTATCACATTCTTTTTTGGTATCTAAAAACAATGCCAATTTTTTCTTTGCAAATATCTCATAGTATTCAATGGTATTTAAGATTGTTCGAATATTATCTTTCTTATATCTCCCAGGCAAGAAACTGGTTTGATCATGATGTAAATATTCTCTCAATATTTTTTTAAGTCTTTCTGCCAATATATATGTGAAAATTTTATAGTCAATATTTAGTAGTGATATAGGTCTATAATTTCTCACCTCAAGAGTATCTCTTCCTTCTTTATGCATTAATGTAATATTTGCCATTGACCATGTTTGTGGGATACGTCCAGTTATAATTTGATTAATTGTTTCTAAAAGGGGCAAAGCCAATTCATCCTCAAAAGTTTTATAGTATAATACAGAGAAGCAATTAGGGCCTGGAGCTTTATCTATTTTTAATTTATTTATTGCTTGAGCAACATCCTGCATTGAAATCTTCTGATTTAAATCCTGTTTTTGAGATTCTGTTATCTTTGGAAATTGTTCTTTATCAAGATACTGTCTTATCCTTTCTTGTTTGTTTTCCTGGGTCTGCGGCTCTTGGTACAAGTTTGCAAAATATCTTTTATCTCAAAATAACTTGAGTCCCTGTTTTGGGCCAAAAGCACAGTAAAATAAATTATGCACAATAAAGCACAATAAAAATGAATTATGATTACAATTGTGATTATGATTGCTAATAAGACATTGACAAATGTGAATGTGAAGAATTTCTTTACAAAGCTGTAACTACCATGAGAATGACTGTATTCGGTGTCTTATTTCAAAGAGTTCATGAACACAATTTTAAATTGTCGTAGCTTTTAAAATGCTTTGAACACTTGCTTTGTTAATACATTTTTATCTTGATCAAATTACTTATGGCTTTAATCTGGAAGTGTTTAAATTGTTTATATCACTTGCTACCCTGAGATCCCATGATAAACGTTGTTTGCCTTACTGATAGAAGTGTTCTAGTAAAATAATAGGAAGAAAGAAAGAAAGAAAGAAAGAAAGAAAGAAAGAAAGAAAGAAAGAGAAAGAACAAACGAACAATTTTTGGTGGTATTGAGACTATAATAGTAACTAATTACTTTCTTTAGAAAGCAATTTTCCTGGCCCTGAAAGGAAGATGAACAGGTATGTGTGATATAAATTTTCATGGCCTAATCATTACATTTATCCTTGGAAATATCTGTCAAGGTCAGAGACCTGGGCAGTGAGCCAGCCCAGAGAAGGGAGTGGGAGAGCTAGCAAAGTCCTGCCAGGAGGAGTCAAGCAAGCATTTACTCAAAGGAAGACCATTTACCTAAGCCAGAGCAACAAGCAAAAGACGTAGTCAGAGTTCCAAAAGCCAGGGGTCAAAAGCCAAGAGATCAATCCAAGGTAACAGAAGCCAGGTGCTGGAGGCAAGGAACAGGCAAGGGGAGGGCTTGTAAGAAGTTTGCCATAAGCAAAGGAAAGCTTCCAGGCAGGCAGTTATATAGCCCAAGGCACAGGTGTGGCTAGTCACTGCGTCTTGAACTTAATCAAGGAAGCCTCCCTTTGCTCAGCTCTCTTGAGTCTCCGCCTTGTTCGTGGGCTGATTGACACAGGCTCCAAAGCATCCTCAGAATCAGATCCCTGTTGCCCGTACTTCAGAAGTCAGCTTTCAGCTTTAGTCCTGGAACACTTCCATATGAAGGTTTTACTTTGTAGCGACACTGCTTTGTTCATGAAAGTTTATGGGAGGTTCAGATAACAGGGAGCTGGAAGATGTAATTATGTACCAGACTATCCCACTGAAGTCAGCTGGAAAGTGTCACAAAAGCAAAATCAGTGATATTGGAATTTGATGCCTATTACAACTTAATACCTCTTTGCTTTGCTCCTTCCATTGGGGGCAAGCATCTGAAATTCTACCTTGACACTAAAAGAATCAGTCAGAAGCCCAGATGATACAAATGCTTTAAATCTAAACTAGAAGAAGAACTCACAGTCAGCTAAATGCATTTTATTTGATTAGTTTAAATTTGCATATGTGAAGTCTGCTTAGGTTTGTGATTTTCATGTACTAAAGGGGCAGAGCAATCAAAGCAACAGAAAGTGAATAATAACCAAGTGAAAAAGTGTATATCAAACTGCTACAAAGTGCAGCATCACAAATCTTTATGAAATAACCTTTAATATATATATATAATCTGGTGCTCTGCAAATGGTGACTGGATGATAATGTATCATATGCTGCAGAACGCATTATGTGATTGGATGAGTGATGCATTTTAAAATCCTGAATCTTGACAATGTATGTCACTATGTTATAGCACCTGTAAGTAGTCGTGCAGACAAGCAATATATATTGTGAGCTACCGTACATCCAACATCTATCATATTTATTTCTATTTCCAAATAAATATTCAGTAATATTGTAACTCATATTGCAGGGCGCAGTTTTACAGACCTGTTTCCTCAGTAACAAAATTTGTTACGATAACTTGTTATGAAACCAAAAATTGGAGACCGATGGATTAAAACTTCAGGATAATAGAGAAAATACTGTTTGGTTCCAGTCTACCTACATCTTTATGAGCTGGAAACCATCAGAACTTAAGTCTTCGGATACAGCTCTTTGCCCCCCCGCCCCCAAATGAGCAGGTACCACATTTTAAAATCAAAGGTATCCTCATATTCTCAGAAACAATATTAACTTGAAAGCTATTTCCCGTCCTTGATCGTATTTTCTCCTTGGCTCTCCAAAAGTGATAACCTCTTTGTCACAGGAACATATAGATCCAGGCACAGTAATAAATCCTGCACAGTTGTAGCTTGTCAACCTCAGCTTTTGAATCAGCAGAACTTGCCTGCTTTGTGCAGGAGTCAGGTGAGAATTTTAACTGGCCGTGTTCTTTACCAATTTCATCATGCTGAGAGATGATCAATTCTCTCTTCATCTTCTCCACCATTATGGTAAAGCAGTATCCCAGTGAAACACTGAACACTGCTTCACAGAGAGACTTCAAAGGACAAGGCACCCTCTCAAGGCCCTCGCTTCTCCATTGTCTCTCTAGCTGCATGGCAACCTTTACCCTCCAAAGGATGGGGCAATCCAACTCAAGTGAAGCATAGTTATGTCTCAGCTTTAGCAGTGAAAGAAATTGGGATGGGCTTATCTCCCCCACTGAAGCCAATAGGATGGGGAAGTTCTCAAGCCAGACTAGGGCCATTTCTGCACTACACTGTTATAGTGCTATTATTCCACTTTCAACATCCTGTGGAATTCTGGAGTTTGTAGTTTACTGAGGTCAAAGAGGTCTCTGGCTGAGAATTCTAAAGCCCTCTCCTTAAACTGCAAACCCCAGGATTCCACAGGATGTTGAAAGTGGAATAATAGCACTATAACAATGTAGTGCAGAAATGACCTAGATTGTGCTCCAAGGGATGGGAGCATGTGGCTCATTTCCATCCACAAAGGAAGCTGTGTCATCCATTGACTCTGTAGAATCAGTGTTTTAATTGTCTGGTGTTCTATGAGGCATCCTGGATCAGCTGCCAACATCCTCCTCCACTCAGACTCCACAACATGCTGTATTCCCATGTATTCATCATTTAATGACAAGTCACCACTGTAATTTCAATCTTCAAAGGATCAACATAGGAAGATTTACAAAAAGATTAAGAGGTTTTCTTCTGTCTTTAAAAGGGATTATTTAGATTATTTAAGGCATTTGCTTCAAGGCACCAACCAAGCTAAGAAATACAGAATCACTAAAGCCACTGAAGACATGTAATCTGTAATGATAGCACCTTTTTCAGAGATACTGTTTCTTGTAGATCATTCTAATATTTGAAGAGATTTGTTTCTTAATAATTGCCTACAATTCTACTGGGAGCTAGAAATTTCTCTTCAAGTGAACTTGCGAAGTGTTGAATAAAAAAGAAATGTGATTGTTATCACTATTCTTGTTTAAGTTTTGTGAGAAGTGTGGAAAACTTTCTTCTTTGGACTGAAATTTGCAAATTCCGTCAGCCATGGGCCATGGGATTCTGGGAACTGTAGTTCAAACAAGTAACATTTGCTTCATGCAGGTGAATTATAATTTCCTTTAATTTGTCAGTACAGAGAGGTTACGTGAAGTAATTATATGTACCCCCATAACAGTGACTGTGGAATATGTTATCATCCATTGTTCTGATAAGAGCTGAACCCAGATTACATATCCACTTATATTTCCTTTAAGAAGACAACTGATTGAACAAGTGAATCATAGCTGCCCTAACATGGGCAACACTGTTGGTGCCTTCTACCTATTGAGTAAGGTTCTGGACTAATTGCAACTCTAGCCTTTTTAAGAATCACCTTTGGGCCCAAAATAGTGTCCCAAGGTTTTTTTTGAACCAAACAATTTATTTTTTAAATGAGCCTACAATAGAAAATACCCTGAAAACTTGGTGGAGCAGAAATACATTAGCTGTTCACTTAACAGGCAGCAAACTTCCCTTGGAAGGGAGTTCTGCAGTGAGGGTACTGTCACTCAGATGACCCTGTTCTGTATCCTTGCCAACTACACTTTCTCTCAGGGATAGAAGATGGAGCAGCAAGGTGTTGGAAGAGGACTGTCACTGATGGCCAGGTTGATGTGGACAGGCAGGAGAATCTTTCAGATGTCTTGCTCCCAGCCAGTGTGAGGCCATTTCCGCACTAGCCTGTTATAACGCTATGATTCCTCTTTCAACATCCTATGGAATCCTGGGGTTTGCAGTTTCGGGAGGGGCCAGCCGGCCCCTCCCGAAACTGCAAACCCCAGGATTCCATAGGATGTTGAAAGAGGAATCATAGCGTTATAACAGGCTAGTGCGGAAATGGCCTGAGTCTTTATGGAGAAAGAGTAGTACCTTCCCTTGACCCTGGAACAAATGGGAAACCAACACTAATTAAATACTCTCCCATGGTCAGAAAATTGGGAACCAGAAAGTATTATTCCAGCTGTAGCAGTTTGCAGCAGCTGCAGTTTCTAAAAAATTTTCAAGGGCAACCCAGGCTGTATGCCAAAAGATTATTTGCATTCTCCCTCTTAACATGATGAGGAGATTTCAGCAATGAGTGCAGTTCTGGGGTGAAGGGAGGAATCAATATTTGCTGTATTGCGCTGGTGTCATGGACTAACCTCCCCCGAAACAGCAACAGTTAGCATAATCAGGTGCAGTGTAATAATGGCTTTCATGCAAAATTGAATTTGTCCCTCACAGAGGCCCTAGGCTAAGAAAGAATTCATTCCATATTGCCCCGTTGGTCAGGGTTTACTTGGATTCTAGTCATGCTTACCCAGTGCCCATTTACATTATCAGTCTGCCTATATCCCCAGCTTTGATTTTAAAAAGGGGACAGGGAAGGAGAAGCAAGTGGAGAGAGCTTTGTTATGGTAATGTTTTCACAAGCAAGACTTAGGAACCTGAAACCTGAAAGGAGAATGTCTATTTCTGTTTCTCCTTTATTATGCCTCTTGGAGAAAGGAAGATGTTAAATGAACTGTTGAAACAAAATGGTTAAAAAATACCCTCAAAGCCAGTTCACATCCATGAGCTGTGTAGACCCTGGGGGCTCCCATTAAACTGGTATCATGGAAGAAAAGGTGAGCAAGCTTGAGGCTCGTTTCCCAAGTTGTTCCAAGTATGAACTAGCTGTAAGGTGATTATAATTCATCATGCCCATGTTTAAATAAAAATGGTAAGACAGAAATCACACCGAACTCAATTGTGCTGCCACATTTCAAGCAGCCAGCTTCTTCGCTTTTTGCACTTCTCCAAATCAAGTGTGTGTGTGTGTGTGTGTGTGTGTGTGTGTGTGTTCTGTGGTTTTCCAGCCTCACCACTGCAATCTGTAAGCACAGTTTCAGGGTCTATGCTGACTGCATAGTGCCTCATTTTGTTCTCTGGTCTTGTTCTCCATAGTCTCAATTCCTGAGGGATGAAACAAATACTGTCAGAGTGCTTCAGGAAGATTTTGCTAGCAAGAACTATTTGTTGCCGCTGTGGAAGAAATTAAGCTTGGGAAGATCACTAGAAGTTTCTGTTTATGGAAGACTCACTGGGACATCAGTTACTGGGACAAGAACATCAAAGACAAATTTTGGATTGCTTCAAAGCTCATGAACCTTCTACATAAAAGTGTTTCCATATTGGAAAAAGTATAGCAAGATCACGTGGCACTGTATGCATTAAATACATTGATAGAGCAGTTTTCAAAGAAGCAGGCCCTTTTCGCACGCCAGTCCTGTTGCAAAATGGCCTCAGGAGTGCTGTGGGATTGCCGGGACCGTTCCACATGATGTCCTTGCAATTGCGTGACGCTCCCGAGGCCATTCTGCAGCAATCACGCAGTATATAATTTTCGGCTCAATGTCGAAAATGATGCACGATCGCGTGTCCCTCCCATGCATGTCTCCGCCCGTACTTACCTTGCATGTGGAGGCTCCAGACACGCGGCCATTGTGCTTCCTCCCCAAGCGCGGCCTGGGAAAGTACCCGGCTACGCTGCAGAAGGAAGGGGCGGAGCCCTCACGCTTCCTTCCACCCAGCACGGAGCTGGTGTGGAGGGGAAGCAGAGGTGACATGAGTGCCTCTCACAAGAGGCTTCTTGTGTGATTCCCTCGTGACAACACCGGAATGAGGTAAGGTGCGAAAAGGGCCATAGCCATGTGAGTCTCTTGCAGCATAAAAAGGAGGAAGGGAGGGGGAATTAAAAAAGGAATGTGGCAGTACTTTTAAGACTGTTTTTTATTTTAACAGGAGCTTTTGTGAAGATAAATCCACATCTTCAGATGAAGTACCGTGTGATATTAAAACCTGAGGCACAAAGCGTACTTATACAGTTGTGGGAATGGGATAGAATGTTATAGAATCCAGTATGGTGCAAATCATGTTCCTTGCACTTTGAAACTTTAGGGCAAGGGACATGATTCATGTCTTTCTGGATCCTATGACATTATATCCCATTCGCACAACTGTACGAATATGCTTCATACCTGAGGCATTGATATCACTCTGGATTGTATCTGAAGAAGAGGTTTATTGCCACATTCCTTTTTTTCCTCCTCCTCCTCCCTTCCTTTTTTTTTTTTAATTATAATTGATGAAGCAGTACCAGTCATTTACAAGAGAGTGACGATCACAGCAAGGATGACCTGGAGCAAGCAAGCTCTCCAAGGATTGGCTCTCCCACGCACTTGTTGGGCCCCTTTCTCTGAAAAAAAAGTAAAAATTGGTGCTGAGGAGTGGGGAGGGCTTTGAGGAACTCAAGGGAAAGAGGGGAGGCTTTGAAAGGTGGGGTCCCAACCCCAGACCATCTAATTTACTCTGAGACCATCCAGACCATCTAATTTGCTCTGAGTGTTATTTTGCTTTCCTCCCCCTAATTTACAGGTTCTGCTGTGCCCTTCTGGGATCTCATAGGAAGCAGCGAATTTTTGGCTTGTACAAGTATATCAGTTGTTTCTCTCCACTTAGGTTCTCCATGGGCATTTGTAAGTGAACCAAATATCACAAAGTGCATACATCTCCAGGGACCTTTTTTTACAAAAGGAAGAAAGTCCTGTTAAATCCTGCCCCTGGAATGCCTCAGAACTTAGGGAAATGCTGAACACACAAGGACATATTTGTCCCATTGAAGCAAGCTGGATGTCAATGAACCTTTAGCATCTGAGGCTACAGTCAAGAACAGATGTACCTTAAATCCTTTGGAAAACAATGGAGTTTTCTTCAAAATTAAGCATGCTTATAAATAGATGGTAAGTATATATATCTTTCATTCTCCAAATCTTTCCATTGTCATCTGGGTAGCTAAAATGTCAACAACAGGACAAATTCTTAACTATCACCCACCAAACTGGGAAATGGACTCTAAAGGGAACCTCAAAGAAACTTCCTCTATGCTGTACTTTCATTCTAATGTTTACATTCTGTCATTCAAGATAAGCAAAAAAAAAAAAAAAAAAGGAATTTGCCCAAATGTAGTACAATATTCCACATCTTACACACACACACACACACACACACACACACAGAGGAGCTCAGGTTTATTTCAATACCATTCAAGTTATCATTCTTCCTTTGATTGCTCTGCTGGCACAGAACAAACAATTCTTTCAAGTAACCCATAAAAATAAAATAAACCCAGCAGATATTACATAGCGCCTCAGATCTTCTACTCCAAACATCAGGCAGGAATGAATGTTTATGGCTAATGCAGTAAACCACAGAAAATAAGATTTTGTAGTGAAAACATTGATAGACCCTTAACTATAATAGTGCCCGCTGGCATCAGTGTAGTTAAAGTGAACAGAACAACTATTAGTCATCTTAATTCATATACACATTCCTTGTTTAGTACAATAAAAATTACAAAGCAGGAACAACACTTAATTAGAAGGCCTGGGAATTGATGTCTAACTGTATTTCATTTATTTTAAATGCCTTTACCTAGATTTAATTTCTGTTTTATATCTAGGTCTGTGTTTTTATATGGCTGTACACCTATTATAGCAATATAAATTAAATACCTTAAGGACACTGCTAAAGTATTGCTAAAAAGTAAACATGTAAACCGTGATGGCTTTCTTCCGCAGACAAAATTAATATGCTGCAACGTTTTCCCAGCCAAGGTTAATTATACATTCAAAGACTGCTTTTTATACATTTTCAGCAGCCAAATATAGTTTCAGTGGAGCTTTCCATTCTACTCCTTCCAGAAGCCACGTTATTGTCCTCTGTTTCCAAGCTTTTACTGGTGATTTCCCCTTTGACCAGAGAAGTAAGAATACTCCTAATCTCCTATTATCCATTTTATGTTTTCTTTATTCTTCTCACCTATCTTTCTCTACCTAGGGTTGTCATTCTCTGATTATTTTACATCTAAGTAATCACATTTACACATTGTATAAATTCATCGTTAATTGCACCAGTCATCATTGGGAATGAGAATGGTTAGACAAACACATCCCTGGGATCTCCTACTCCAAAGTAACCCTCAACCGTTGTGGGCAGGCCTGGAAGAAGTGTGAAAGAGACCAAGGCTCTTAAAATTCCAAGGGAAACAAGTTAAAAACAATTGCCACATGCAACAGCATAACAGATCTTGGTCTCAAGCAATCAAAGCTTAGGGAAGAAGAGCGAGTGAGCATGCTAAAGAGCTCTCAGACTACTTATATTTCCCCTGGGGTAGACCACCGTAGGCAAACCTCTGCCATGGGAAAGCCCTTCCACCTGAGCTGGCAGCCAGCCTTCTGACAGACTAGCTTCTCAGAGGGCTGCAACAACAGTGCACAGGGCCCTGGGAGGTAGGCTGATAGTCAAGGAAGTAAAATGACAGCTCCATAGCCTTTTAAACAAACAAACAAAAAACCTGGCTACCTAGATAAGTCTAAAAGCCCTTGCTTGTTAAGCTGGAGGCCCTGTAGCAGCAGGACAGCCGCACAGCAGAGAAATAATCTTGAAATTACAAATCGCCATGTTTTCAGGGAGCTAACAAACCTAATGAAAACAGAACAAAAATGCCCATTAAACTACAGAGGCAGAAGGAGAAGAAGTTGAAAGATTCTATGCTGAAGTCCAGGAGAAAACTGATCACACAGCAAAACTGGACTGGTTAATCAGAGGCAATTGGAATGCAAAAGTAGGAAACAGAGCAGAATCAAAGGCTCTAGGAAAATTTGGCTTAGGATCAAGGAATGAAGCAAGAGACTGCCTGGATGGATTTTGTGAGGCCAACAGTTAGTTTGTTGCAAATGCATTCTTCAAGTAACCAAACAGGCAACTGTGTGTATGGACATCAGCCGATACCCAGTATAGAAATCAATTAGACTACATTATTGGAAGCAGAAGATGGAGAACCTTAATTCTTTCTGGAAAAACAAGACCAGGAACAGATTGTAGCACAGATCCTGAATTGCTAATATAAAAAATTAGATTAAGGCTAAATAAGAATACTAAACCAAACATTGTGCCAAAGTATAACCTGAAGAACATGTCTGTAGAATTTAAAGATAATGTAAAAAATTGATTTGCACTATTAAGCCTGATTGACTAGGAGCCAGAAGAACTCTGTGTCATGCCCCCCATCCTTGAGGGTTTATCTTCATTGGAAGATGAACCAGATTTACCATTCAGGGAGTCACAACTGACACCTGATAGCAGGATGTGCCACAACATTTGATGCATAACCTGTATTCAAGATAAGAGGTTACTGTCAAGACACAATACAGCGAAACAGAAGAGTTTCCATTGAGGAAGGGGATCTGGCAAAGCTGCATTTTATCACCCTGTCTTGTAACTTGGAGGGAAAAGGCATGAAAATAGGAGGTAGGAACAGTGGCATAAGGATGGGGGGCAAATAAGGAGGTGTGCCCTGGTGGTATTTTGGTGGGGGGGCATTGCCACTCCTTGCTTGCCTCCCTGCATACTGTCCCTCTGCCCACGTGCAACGTAGTCCACCCACATACGCTGTCACCCCTCCACATATACTGTCACTCCTCCCACACGTACCATAGCCCTGCCTACGTGCCTCTTCCCCTACCCCACTCATGCCAAGCTACGCCACTGGGTAGGCACAGCAGCAGTAAAAGATATGCAGATAACATCACACTACTTGCAGAAAATAGCAAAGATCTAGAACAATTGCTGAAGAAAGTCAAGGAAGAAACCACAAAGGCACATTTATAGTTGAGCATTAAGAAACATATAATGACCACAGATTATTTATGTAACTTTAAAGTAGATGATGAAGATATTGAAATGGTTCAAGATTTTGCACACCTTGACTCAGAAGAAGACTAGGGCCCTTTCCGCAACTCACCTTTTCTCGGCGCTGGGGTGCAGTGCTTGCGCGAGCAGCCTCCGGAGAGAGGCTCTCGCGTCTGGGGTCCTTCAGCTCTGCACGAGCTTCCTGTTTACGTGAGAGCCCCACCTCTTCCTTTTGCAGTGCAGCCTGGGACTTTCCCAGGCTGCACTGGACAGGAAGTGTGACCGGTCTGGCTCCCAAGGCCCCACAGGCAAGGTAAGTGCGCGCAGGGCCCCGGAGTGAGGCATGACCGCGCACCATTTTTGGCTTCAAGCTGAAAATGAAAAAATGCATGAGTGGTCCCTGCCAGGCCCTGGAGCGTCACGCAAATGTGAGTGCATTGTGTGGACTGCTCCTCACATGTGCGCGACGCTCAAGGGGCCCTTTTGCATCGAAAATGCCATGCAAAAAGGGCCTAGGACTTGGAAGGGTGGCTATGAATGAACTAGACAAGAACCTGAAGTGTCAAGATATATCACTGAATACTAAAGTTAGGATTGTCCATGTACTCTGTATTTCCCATTTCCCATGTATGGTTGTGAAAGCTGGACAGTGAAGAAAGCTGATAGGAAGAAAATAAACTCATTTGAAATGTGGTGCTGGAGAAAAGTTCAACGGATAACATGGATTGTTAAAAAGAGAAATGAATAGGTCCTAGAGCAAATCAAGCCTGAACTAAGTCGAGATGACAAAATCGAGACTGTCATACTTCGGACATATCCTGAGAAGTATGGACATATCCTGAGAAGACAGGACTCACTAGAAAATGCAATAATGCTTGGTAAAGTAGAGGGCAGTAGGGAAAAAGAAAGAAGGCATTACATATGCATAGACTCAATCAAGGAAGCCACAGCCCTGAGTCTGAAAGACATGATCAGGGTCGCTGATGACAGGGTGACTTGGGGGTTTGCCATTCATAAAGGGTCTCCATAAGATGAAGCCAACTGCACAGCAGTTAACAACAATAAAAGCCTAGTTAATGGCAGTAAGAGCATTAAGATAAAATATGATGGTACCTTTGCTCCCATGTTTTGCCTTTGGCCCTGCCCACCATGGGAATGATGCTCTGAAGCCATGGCCCAGAGTCTGCAAGACCTAACCAGAGCTGTTGATAATTGGATGGCTAAGAGGTCTCCCATTCATGAGGTCCACCATAAGTCAAAGTCATCTTGACTGCAGCTGATAACAAAGAAATGGGAAATCTACAATAAAAAGCCTTAGTTACAAAATTGTCTGCAAGAGTCTGTTTGTGAACTATAATGTGTTATCACATTCCAAAATACCTTGCACATTCATACTGTATGAAGGAAACCGAGACAATAGTTTCTTTGTTGAACTGATGTTAGTAATGTGTACTTGGCTCTCTCAGCCATCAGTTCTCCAGATTATACATTACGGATAAAAGGCTGAAAGCATAAGATGAGTGCCAGAGAGTGCCACAAAATGAACGATTTCATCTTTAAGGGTTTTCTTTTCTACATATCTTTGTTGTACATTGATCTTAGAGTAATTTGATTTGCCACTGCATTATAATTCCAATTAAGAGTACTTTTTGTGTTACTGCATAGCAGGACGTCTTAACCTGGGGTTCATGGACTTATATAGAAAGCTCATGGATTAGTTTCAGGCTGTCTGTGAATTGTGTACACAGATTTGTGATTTTCTTCCTGTTGTTTCCATTTTTCCTATCATGCTGAATTTTAAGGTTATGGAATCCCCTAAGCTTGGGAAAGTTACTTTTTAGATTACAGCTCCAGGGATCCCTCGGCCATCAAAAGCCAATGGCTGTAATGACTGGGAAACTCAGAAAAGTCTAGTCCCAACTTTTCCAAGCTTTGGGAATTCCCTACACCAAAGTCATGTCCACTTTTGCAGTGATGTCTACCACACAAACTTCCTTTGTCACCTCTCTCTTCCAAAGCCCTCTGACCATATTTTACAATATACTCCATTCATGCAGAAGAGTGTGCATACAATGATACAATACCTGTGTGTTGCACTGGGGTTGTGCAATCCATCACTGCTAAGCACATCAGCCCAAGAGAGAAAATGAAAGGAGCCGGAAAAGAATGTCATCATGACATTTGGTGCACAAAGCAAGCAAACATCCTTGCCAGCTACTTGCTGAGACTGTCAGAGTTTTTTTTTTTAAAAAAAGAACCCTTCTAATGGTATTTCTGATGTTTCTTTTCCCCTCCCTTCTGCCCCACCACAGCAGTTAGCAATCTGTTCAAAGCATCGTTAAATTGTAATTATCCTTTAGTGAAGGAGAGGTCTCCAAAATGCCACCCTGCTGAAGCTCCATGACAAATCTCATTCCATTTAGGTGAAGATTGTAATAGAGTAGTAGCTCCTAGCCTAGAGTCAGGTGGAATGGAAAGAAAAGAGAGTCCTTAATGAAGAAAATGGGTTTTTTTCCTAGTGGCATATGGCAGCTATCTTGAAAAGGTTTAATATGCCTGGAGACAGGCCACAGTTTGAGGTGGGGGAACTGTGAGGACACTTTCTGAAAGTGGCATGAATCAGCCATCATCACTTGTCCTGAGTACATATTGTTGCTATCTGATTCTAATCTAAAAATAGGTTTTAAAACATTACTATAAATATGCAAAACTTAACAAAACTTTCAAAACACGTGTCTTCTTATATGGCTGGAAGTGTCATCAATTCCCCCTCCAGAGTCAGAAGATTCAGACACAGAGTGAGAGTGCCAGCAATGCTAGGAATTTACAACAACTGAGTCAGAGGTGCTGGGGGGATGAGGCAGAGGGGGCCCCTACTCCTCCACAGGAGACTGAAGATGCAGTGCTGCCATTTGCCAAGCACAGAGGGGATAAGAAGTTATGTCGGGCCCTCGGATTCTTAAGTAGGAGACACTGACTAATTAAAGAGGCTACTGCCCTGAGACACCTTATTATACATTTCCAGCAGCTTGCTGAAGGCTTTCTTGCTCACAACTATCTCAATGACTTCCACTACTCTTTGGTGTTTGCGTTTGTTGGACCTTGGACTGGCTACTCTTTTACAACTCTGCTTTACTTCTTTCTGGTTTTGTTTATTTGGACTACTGATTTGCTGTGTGACTTCTGGACCGGCTGACAACCACCTTCTTACTTCTCCCTTCATCCTGCTGGATAACCTGTGACTGATCTGGACTAGCTTAACTACCCACCAGCTCTTGCATTCCAACAGTTTGATTCCAGGGACATTTGCTGACTGGCGTATAGGACAGGAAGAATCTTTCAGCTTTGCTTCCTCCCACATTTACTTTGAAAAGAGGCTCCTCATGTTCTCATTAAATAGATTTGGAAATTGTTTTTATGTTCTTGTAGAAGGAAAACTAAGGCAAATGAAAGAGAGGCTCTGCAAAGATTCAACAGATATAGCTATTTCCAGAATTCTATCTATCTACTGAAGACATGGAATTGCAAAACCTAAGAGCAGCCAACATGAAGGCACTTGTGAGGTTTTCCAACCCTTAAAACCACCAAATATGACAACTTCCACAGTATTCACTGCAATCACCAAAAGTGAGGGCTTTCCTCAATTCTCACCTCTGCCGCAAGTGCAGGGACTTCCTCCTGTCCCCCTTGTGCAACACCAACTATTGGGACCATCAAAATACCCTCAAGATTCTTATGAGGATTTATGCAACTTCTATCCCCAATGGACACCACCCTTCTATATTCTTCTTTCTTTCTTTTTTTATTGTTGTTATACATATACTTACAATCCTATACATATACATATAGAAATATACATTCTTACACACATTCTATTTTAAATGCTGCCACCATGGACACCTTGTCTGAATCCAACCTTTCAGTTATATAGTGTTTCTGGAGGCAAAAAGTGTATAAAAACAAAAGCAATTCTTTATTTATAGAAGTTAAACATAACAGAGCAGATTATTTATCACATTTAAAATACTGTACACTTTCTCACACATTCCTCTCTAGCTAACTCAGACCCTTAAAAATCATTCATTTATTCCTAAACCTGACTGAATCTTAATCATAAAACTTCCACACCCTTTCACACAGACTACCCATACCCCTCACAAATATCAACTGTCTAACTAAGACAAAAGCCAACTACCTAACACTCACTCACTATTATTCACCAGCTTTCTGCAAATCTTCTCAAACCAGTCAGCATCCAGTCCAACTCCAGAATTCTCTTCCCCCTCCCAACAGATTCTTATTTTATAATCTTATCATACAGTCAATAAATTAAACAGCTTTTTTCAACCAAGTCCATGGCATCACAATATTCTCTTTCATATTCCTACCAAAAATATGCCTGGAAAGCTGGGACTGAGAGCACGACCCCTTCTCAAGCTTGTAGAGGTTAAGCAAGCTCATATGGAAGACGTGGTTCTTAAGAAAGCTTGGATCCAGTTCCTTTTCCCTTGGTGAAACCCAACAGATACATTAGAAAAGTACAAAAGGGTGGAGTGACTGATCACAAAGATGCAAACAGCCTATTTACTACAACTTTTACTAATCCATGCGACAAGCCAATGGTTATCACATTTTTTTCAGCTTTGCACATTTTATAGAAATGTGGGGGGAAAACCACTCTCCAAAATATATAGAAATGTTCCTGTACTGTCCCTACCTCAAAACCTTATCAATTCATGCAAGGAAGAGAAACTTCTGTGCTGTTCCACCTACCATACATTGGCAAGTCCAGCCAGTATTTGCACCTATTCTCAGTGCAAGACTGTATGCACTAAAAACTAAAACTATAAACACTTTAGTTTCAAATACATTTTATATACTATATACACTTTCATTTCAAATGGGTGGCTACCCTGCCTCAGTATATGTTCTCAGTATTCTGCCTCATATGTTCTCAGTATTACCCAGACACCAAAGGCCGTTTTGTCTATTGCCTGGGTGGAAGTCTGTGTCAGTCTCACTTTCTTGCTCACTGCTTATATGGCAAAAGAGGACACAGATAGAACTCATCAGTGGCAGCTGATGGCTCTCAGGTTAGTGGTGTGGTAAATTCACTTTGGGTTTTAGTCTACAAGATTTCCCATAGGCGGTAAATCTATTTGGGGATAAGTTTCAGCACCCTGGATAGCTCCTTTAGAATATGGGTTAAAACCTAGAGTAGATTCATTGCCCTGTGGCAAGGGGTTGTAACCAATGGGAAGATGCATGCAGAGCTTTGGAACGTTACTTTTTTGGACTGCAAATCCTCAACTCCTCAAGCCAACCATTCCGCTCATGAAACCCAACTGCAGTTAGGAGAAGTAACATCACTTGCATCCCTGTTTCTCAGGTAAAGTATACAAGTACCATTTAAAGTTAGACAGGCAACTTTTTAAGGTGTATGTGTTGGAGGACAACAAAGACTGCATGCTAAAAGAGAGCAGCCACTTTTACTTTCAAGAGAGGTGCCAAAACTCCTTTAGGAACAATGAGGATAGAGGACATAAAGAAAATTCAGCATAATATCAATCCGACATTTTTACAGTTTAGACAATGGGCTAGGGTATTTTAAAATTTATTTTATTTTTTCATTCCACTCTCATTTTCTTAGAAGAGCTTAGCCTTGACACGAGAACAACAAAACACACACAATTTCGATTGTTAATGGAGATTGTTAAGTACCTCTCGTTAAGTATTTAACAGATTTACTAGCTCTGAACATGATACTTTCCTCCACCAAAGGACAGGTTGTGATAACAATGCTTATTCTTCTAAGTAGCTACAGACAGATCTTTAATCTTGCATCTTTTCTTGGGCTATTGCCACAGAGACGGATTATTCTCCATTATATGACTAGCTAATGCCAGTTATTGGGGTTGCTGTGCCAGCCTGGATGTGACCCTTCCGGTTTAGCAACTAAATAGCACTGGCTGACTCAGACAAGTTAGGTGGTGAAATCCAAGAGAGATTTTAAAGAAAATAAATAGAATAATTGGACTGTAGTCTTATATATACTTATCTGGGAATAACTCCTATTGAATCTGACAGTTCTTACCTCGGAGTATTCATGTGTAGGCTTCCGTTATTAAGTTTTGATAAATTCTTGAAGTCAGCTCTGCAAGAAGTCAGCTCTGGATATTTCCCTGATTATTTGTTTATATAATAATAATAATAATAATAATAATAATAATAATAATAATATTTGTAACACTATTTTCACTAAAGGGTGGAACATCAACATATACAGTAAGGGACAAAGACAGTAAACATAACACTATAACAGTATAATGGACTGAAATCCCCAACAACCCACCAGACCCATCTCAGCACCTTAAGCACAACTCAGTGGCTTAAAATTGTGAATCAAAGAGGAAGGTCTTCAGCCCTTTATGAAAATGGGTAAGATCCTCCTGCAGCCAGAAGTCCAAAGGAAGACCATTCCACAAATGCAAAGCCAAATCTTGAAAGGTTCTCAGCCTTGACAAAGCTGTACATGTTGGTGGAACAACTAATAATCCTTTGCCTGTAGATCTTAAATTCCTGGATGGAGCATACCATGTCAGCCACGTTGAAAGATACTGAGGGAACGTAAAGCCTGGAATATCAGAACCAAAAGTCTGAACGGGCCCTGACCCGAACTGGTAGCCAGTGAAGGGATATGGGGAGGGGGGACAGGTGACTATTTAGGGAGATTTAAAACAAGCCAGATGACATTGTTCTGAATTCAAACCAGAGGAAGAAAGGACCAGGAGGGCAAGCCTGCCAGTAAGCTTTTACAATAATCCAGATGTGGGATAACCAAGTCCTGGACAAATAGATGGGCAGCCTTAACAGTCAGGAACCTCTGGATGTCCACGAGACGGAAATTGCATGCCTTTGCTGTAACCCCAGAGATAGGTGATCATCCAGTTTATATTTTAATCCCACTTTTCCACTAAAAATAGTGCCCATAGACCAAGGTCCTACATCAAGTAGTTCTGTCTCCTGCTCCCACCCTGGCAACTGGCAAGGGCTCCTGTAACCACAGATTCTGCCTCTCTAATACCCATTTTAAGGCCTTAGTACATGGTGGGCTATGAATGAGTTACTATTATGATTGTGATTATTACTAACATTATTAACAGTAAATGAATGAAATGAAGGATGGGGTGACTATAATTGTCTCTGGGTGTACGCACATAAATATATTTGACATCCTGGCATCCTTTTGGTTAGAGTCCCAGTTAGAGTAGGCCTGTTTAATCAATACATGAGTGAGGAGACACCACATAGGTAAATCCCTTGATTCAATAGGTCTATTGTAGCCAGGACTAACAGGATTTAGATCTGTGAGTAGGGAATGGAAATGATTGATAGATAGATAGATAGATAGATAGATAGATAGATAGATAGATAGATAGGGGGGACATGGGGAAAGTGGGGGGGGAGAATAGATTTTATACATACATGGAAACATTGTTTTTCAATCATAATTTGTTTCAGCAGTCTTCTGAGCATCATCATGTTCTTCTTAAGTGAGAATTTCTGAAGTGCATATAGTTACACGAACTGAATGTGGTACATGAAAAAGAAAACATTAAGTACTAATCAGGTGAAGGATGGAATTCAGCATCACTCTTCATGTAAAGGATTAGTTTACTGAAGAGTGATAGATATGAACTATGACCATATCATGTCCATATGTGTTGATGCACCAGTTACAAAAACAATCCATTTTGGATTAAAAACAATGATATCATTAATTACATTATACCACAAAGCAAGGTTGCAAAAAGCTCACAAAGATAGCATATTTCTCAATTAAAAAGGCAGATTACATTGTTAAGAAAACATGGTGTAAAACCACTTGTAACATGCAGAAGATGCAGAGAGAGAAAGAGAGAGAGCGCCAATGTGTTTTACCACCAGAGCAACACATTATTCCTGGTTCAGGATCAGTCCTATTGCACGATGTCATTGCTCACCAGCAAGTACTGCATTGCAAGCTGTTTGAAATGTGCCCTTTTTTCATGCTGTAAATAATCCGTTAATGACCCCTTTTCCCACAACAATCCAGTTAGCTGTGGGAGTGATAGTGCTTCCTACCACAGCCGATCCAGTAGTGGGTGTGGTGTGAGCATCACAATATTGCGGATTCATATGTCCCTGCATCATGATGTTAGAATATTACTGCACAAGTACAACGTAACAAAAAAAAAATTATAAAATGAACCAATCATGAGATGGCAGGGGGAAGGACTTGGCAATGATGCTGCTATGTGAAAGGAGAACAGTGCAAATGATGCTACTAACCCACAGATGTCAACAGGGTGCAATAGAGAATGTTAATAACCTGATACCATCACAGGAATGGCTACAGTGGGATTCCAATGGAAGAATGTGAGATTAAGGTATGGTGTGATAAGGCCCAAAGAGAGAGAGAGAGAGGGGTGAGCATTATGGACTTTCACATCTTTATACTTGATGCCAAGCAGTGAGAATTCCATCAGTCCAGCAATGACAGTTCTAGAGTTTTTGTACTTGTCTCCCTGAAGAAGCCAAACTATCTTCACGACACAGGAAGTAAATCTTCATTTAAATAGTCCCATTGGTTTCCAGGTTTTCTACACAGCTGCTCTGTAAATGTTTCCTGCCTTCTCATGTTTACTACATCCTATGTGTGAAAAGGTAGCACTGAAACATTGCCACTCTGACGGGTTTATGTGATCAGAGCATCTGACTAAGCTTGGGGAGGCTGGGGTTCTACAAGGTTAATTGGGCAAGCTTAGGTCTAACTCCCATCCACCCACCCACAGATCTTACCCAGAGTTGTATTCAAAATAAAAGTTCATTGGAAGGATGAGATAAAATATCAGACTTCTCCAGTCAATGGTGAGAAAGATAAAAACTGAAGAATCAAAGTTTGATATGAATAATCCACCAAATGAAGTGAGGTGCCCAAACAGAATGCTTATTCCACTGGGAACAAACTTTAGAAACAGAAATGAGGAGTCATACGAGGGCATTTTGCAGCATTCAGGAGTGAAATAATGGAGACAAGGCTGAGAGAGCTAAAACAGCAGGATTATCTGATATTAGAAGTGATGGCTTCATATACCACCCCCTCCCTTGCCGAAAGGTTCCCCCCCCCACTCTTCTGAGCTTAGCTGCAATCCTCACAGTATCTAGTGGGGTAGCAGAATGGATTTTGCCAAATGTAATACACTGTGATTGATTATTTCTGTTGTAATATGAAGTAAATTGAGAGGGCTAGGTTTTGAATGGGCAATTAGGACACACTGACTTTGCAAAAAACCTGTTCTTGGTAGAGATAAAAATGGCTGGAACTGGTTTATTGATATAGAGGAACAAATCTGTCTGCATTTTGGGGCTCTCCTGGGGGGGAGGTGTGTTACTATAGGACTTGTGATAAGTCCCTCCACTCCAAAATTTCTCTAACAATTAAAGCTTGGGAAGTATGGAGGCCACAAAAAGTGGCAGAATTAGACACCTCCTGAATTAGTAGGACAAACTGCAGAGGGGTGTGCAGCTCCATCATCTTATGGGAAAAAGCCTTGTTATAAGGGTGTGAGTACTCTGTATGGGATGCTTATTAAAACAGACATCTCCCCGCCCATTTAGGATGATGCTGGAGAAACTTGTCTGACATATATCTGGAAGGTGAAGCATTAGAGAACAGTAGGTACACAATTGGGTTGTTTCCCTGTCTTCTTCTGGAAATGAATCACAAACAACACACAAGGCAGCACCAAATAGATATGCAGCAGGAATGTCTCTTATAAATGAATCAGTGCAAAGGGAAAAGGAAGTTTGGTTCTATCTTGATCAATATTTCTACTGAGAGCTTTGTGCCTCAAATGTACCCATTGTACAAAAAATTAGAATGATCTGCAAAGGCTATAAGGGCCAGGAAAGAAGTCAAACTATTTATGAAAAGCATCTTAAAGCATTTAAAGGATTAGATTAGGACTCTGAGCTATCTTGAAAACTTGAAGAATTGAACTTAAACTATCACGGGAAGATTAATGCAAAGCAAATTTGCAGCCTTGCTTTGTTGTGAGTTCAGTCATTCTTCTACTTTTGTGTTGCTCCCTCATTGATCATATGCAGAAGCAACTCCCTAGTCACAAATGGGGAAGACTACTGCCTGAATCTAAAAAATTGTACCACCAGTTAATAGATTAGCCTTCCCAAACATAACATTCTACAGCTTCCAATATCCCTAGTCAACATGGGCAGTGCTGACTAGGGATAATAAGAGTGGTCCATTCAGCCCATCTAGTGGTGCCAGACTGGAGAAAGCTGGAGTAAGTTACACTAAAACTAAATGTCTGAGTTGGTATAAAGCAGCTTCCTGTGCTTTTGTGTTCTAAGCCAAGGGTGAGGAATGTTTTTCAACCTCAGAGTCCCCCTATCCATTTCAGAAAGATTCTTCAGAGCCCCATTTCCATGGTGTGCAGCGCCAAAGGCAAAAGGTGAGAGGAAGGACACCACCATATTTCATCTTACAGCCCTTAATGCCAGCATCTAGGCTTTTGTTGTTAACTGCACAAAGTAAATTCTGACTTGTGACAACTGTATGAATGGGAGACTTACAAATCACCTTATCATCAGCAATCCTGCTCAGGTACTTCAGACTCAGGGCCGTGTTTTCCTTGTAACACAATCTTCCCATTTTCCTTCTGCCTTCTACTTTACCAAGCATTATTGGCTTTTATAGTGAGTCATGTCTTCTCATGAAATATCCAAAGTATGACAGCCTCAGTTTAGTTATCTTGCCTTCTAGGGAGAATTTAGGCTTGGTTTGCTCTAGGATACAATCATTTGTCTCTTTCACAGTCCACAGTATCTGTAGAACTCTTCTCCAGCACCACATTTCAAATGAGTTGATTTTCTATTAGCTTTCTTCACAGTTCAATTTTGACAACTGTACCTAGAATTTGAAAA
The DNA here is from genome assembly GCA_030412105.1 of Cyclura pinguis. Lineage (NCBI taxonomy): Eukaryota > Metazoa > Chordata > Lepidosauria > Squamata > Iguanidae > Cyclura > Cyclura pinguis. The sequence continues at coordinate 91,148,247 of CM059600.1, read as the reverse complement.
TACTATGTCATGAATAATCCTAATTTTAGTATTCAATCTTTACATTTCAGGATTTTGTCTAGTTCCTTCATAATTGTCCTTCCAAGTACACGTCTTCTTCTGATTTCTTGACAGCAGTCTGATTAGTGATGGAATCAAGGTGTGCAAAATCTTTATTTCAATGTCTTCATCATATACTTTAAAGTTATGTGAATCATCTGTGGTCATTGCTTTTGTTTTCTTAATGTTCAACTGTAAGCCCGCTTTTGCTCTTTCTGCCTTGACTTTCTTCAGCAATCATTCCCTGTCATTCAGATGTACTATGGTAACATCTGAATATCTTAAATTATTGATGTTCATTCCTCCAGTTTTCATGCCTCTTTCCTCCATGTTTAATCCTGCATTACATATAGCACGTTTAGTTCCCAAGTTAAACAGATAGAACCGTAAAATGCAGTCTTGCCTGACCCCCTTGCCAGTTGGAAACCTGTTCTGTTTCTTTGTATTCTGTCGTGATGGTAGTCTTTTGGCCTGAACGTAGGTTATACATCAGAATAATCAAATATGATGGTGCACACATTACTTGGAGAGTGACCCAAAGCTTTTTATGATCTATACAATCAAAGGCTTTCCTAAAATATATAAAGCACAGGCTGGTAATTTTTTGAAATTCTTTGGTGCATTCTATCATTTGATATATACTTGCAATATGATACTCAGTGCCTCTTCCTTTCCTGAATCCTAGTCATGAATAGTAGTCATCACTTTGCTTGCATGGGAAATTAATGCAATAGTCCTTTGGTTACTACAATCCCTGGTGTTCCCATTCTTGAGGACTGAGCATTTACAATCCCTTGGCCATTGTTTTGTTTTCCATACTTGTTGACAGATTTTAGTTAGAACTAGAGTAGATTCTGTTCCTGTAACTTGAGGCAGCTATATTGGTATGCCATCAATTTCTGGTGATTTATTTCACCCAAGTGCTCTGAGTCCAGCTTCCATTTCACTTTCTGAAATTGTACGTTCATCTTCAAATGGTTCTTCCTTGAATGAATCTGTCATCTTTTCATCTCTTTTACATAGTTCTTCAGTGTATTGTTTTCATAATCTTTTCATTTGTACTTGGTCATGTAATCTGTTCCTCTTCTGGTCACAGAGCATCCCCACTCTTGGTTTAAATTTCCCTTTGATTTCTTGGATCTTTTGGAAGAAGTCTTTTCTTCCTCATTTTTTTGTTGTCATCTTCTATTCATTTGCACTTATTATAGTTGTTCTTTTTGTCCCTGTGCACCATTTGCTGAACAGTTAAAATCCATGTTCTGAACCAATGTCTGTGACCTTTTATTTTTTGTCTGTCCTTAACTACTTGAAGAGTTTCATCTGTCATCCACTGATGCTTCTCTTTCTTTTCAGCTACAGATAGTGTCTTTTTGCATTTATCCCTGACAATGTCCATTGCTTCAGTCCAGAGTTCTTTTGGGTCCTGGTCAGTTCAGCTTAACAGTGCAAATCTATTGTTTATATTACCTTTAAAATCTACAGAGATGTTCTTCAGGTTGTATTTTGGCACAATGTTCAATATTCTTTTTTTTTTAAGCTTTACTTTAACTTTTGATATAAGCAGTTCATGTTAGTGCCACAATCTCCTCATAGCTTTGTTTTTACAGAGAGAATGGAGCATCTCCATCTTCTGCTTCCAGTTATGTAGTCTGTTTAATATATATATTGGCCATCAGGTGATGTTCATGTATACATTGCTTCTTTGGTTGCCTGAAGAATGTGCTTGTGATAAGCAAACTGTTAGCCTTGCAAAATTCAGTCAGTTGCTTTCCTGCTTCATTTCTTGATCCTAGGCCAAATTTTCCTATAATCTTTGTTTCTGCTCTTTTTCTGACTTTTGCATCCAAATCACCTATCTTTATCAGAAGTTGTGTTCTGGTGTGTGGTCAATGTCCTCCTGGACAGATTCCTTCAATTTCTTCTTCTTTTGCCTCTGTAGTTGTGGCATAAACTTGGATTATGGTTATACTGATGGGTTTTAGCTGATATCCTACTGATATTATTCTGTCTGACTTTGCGTTATATCCTTTGACTATTTTCGTTACATCTCTCCTCACTATTAGTGCCACACCATTTCTTCTTTGATTTTCATTTCCTGAGTAAAACATTCTGTAATTATCTGACCTAAAATGTCCCCATTCCTGTCCACTTTAGCTCATTCACCCCAAATATTGCAATTTTTATCTTTCATTTCTTGTTTTACTCTGTCTAACTTTCCCTGATTCATTTATATTACAGTCCACATTCCTACATGTTGTACAGCTTTGGCATTTTCTTTCATCTCTGAGCATGTCAACAGCTAAACATCTTCTTGGCTCAAGTCCAATTGCATCATGAGCAACAGTGCTAATTGTAATAGTCCTCTCCTATACCCTAGTAGATTGTTGAATGCCTTTTGATCTGGGAGTGTCATCTTCTGGCACTGCCTCTTGTTTTGTTTTGGATTGTCTCATCCCAGGGTTTTCAGGGCCATGGAAACCCACTGGGTGACCTTGAGCAAGCCACACTCTCTCATCCTCAAGGGAAGGTGAAAGGAAGCTCCCTCTGAACAAATCTTGCCAAGAAAATCATGTGATAGGTACACTTTAGAGTCACCATAAGTTGGAAATAACTTGAAGGGACACGACGATGACCACTATCACCACCACTACGACAACGTGCAAACCACTTCTGAAGCTTCCTTCTATTATGAGGTCGCCATAAATTGACAGGCAACAGGAGGACACAGACACATACACCTGTACAGCTCTACTGATAAAGCAAGAGTTTCTGGATTCTTTTACATGCTGCCTTGGTTCAAGCTCCTGTTTACCAATTATATACCAGAATGCTTTCTTGTTCTGCAAATGATCCCTGGAGTTCAGTGTCTTGATATGCAATTCCTTGTCTGTATTTGGCATTCAAACACCAACCTGTTGTCAGTGAACAAAAAGACAATATTGTATTGTCTCTGACCCCTAACCGGAAAAGAGTAATTTCTGCAGCCTGGTTCTGAGTACAAGTACTCATGAATACAAATCTGAAATCAATTTCACGGGAATAGTTTCACAGTGCTTACTTAAAATGGGCTATATTGTGAACATATGTCAATTTATTTGCTCTCTGTGATATCTGTGGTGAGTGAACCTAAAAAGGGGCACAAAGCAAATATTAGACAAGACAAGCAAATATTTTGATTTTCTGGTTTATTAGTTCAGATCTGCTACTGCCTCCCTCAAGATATTTTCCAATATAGAAAAATGTAGAGAAGCATCATGGAAGTCCCATCTGATTCCAAAGGAAATTTTCAGAAGATGTCTACCATGTAGCAGATACACATGGTGAACTTGTCTTTTAAATCTAATACTTTATTGCTTTCAGCAGGCTGCCTGTGTTCGTGTTGGCTACCCAAGGGATTGCTTTTCGACAGTCCATTGTAGCAAGGGGATTGTATAGGCAATTCTGGCAATAGATCTCCTCAGAGTTGGCAGTTGTACAGATACAGATGTCTGTACGAAAACCTTTCACCATCACAAAGCGTTTCTGTGCATCATGGGTATATGCACCTCTGATATGTTTTCACACCTAACAGCAGTTGCTGACTTCCATACAAGTGGTCCACTCCAGGTTTCGGTCTACACATTAAATGAGCTATGCAAGGTGTGGAGCTCTATCCCTCACATACATTCAGCACCATGGATAGCTTCCTTATCCAAGCCCCAGAGTGGATTCACTGTGGTCCTGACAGGGAGCCAGCAGCTGCCACTGTTCACACTTGCAGCTTTCCCCACCCCAAAAGACTTCTCTAGAGTTTTCCTTGGAGCCAATTTTATAAGACAATTAAGAGACTGCCTATTGAGAGGAAACTGAGAGCCAGCACCAACACCAGTTTCTTCCACTTGTACATAGAATCTTTGGATCCAAGCCACTAGCATGACATACATGGTTGCACTCAGTCCCCTTGCAAAAGTAGTCTTGAATTCTACTTTTAGTTTCTGTATTTCCACATCTGCTTGGCTCATCAACAGGTTGCAGTATTCTGGCCTGACAGCCACTTGGGGCTTTAAACTATTCAAAGCCCAACATTCCAAATGCTCTCTTGATACTTCAGTGTCACCAAGCCATCAGAATAATTATTCAGGGATAGAAAAACTGGTTTCATTTGAATTCTGATGAAGAGAAGCAGTTGGCCACCAGAGCATGTGATACAGACTGTTATCTACCCCATTCTGTTTTGAGGGCTGCGTAATTGCCTCAAACCCAGTTTAAGTCTCAAAGGGATATATCCGATTCAGATTAGCTTCTAGAGCTTTGCATCTGTAATAGGGATAAACGGATAAACAGATAAACAGCTCTGTAAGTCACCTGCCAGTCCAGAGAACCTGATTCCTAGAGCAAGGGAGAGGGAGCAACCAACAGGGAATTTTAAGTAGGAGTTTAGCAGAGAAGCTTGAGCACGAGTCTAAGGCCCTATTCACATGAGAGAATTATAGTGCTATTATTCCACTTTAAGTATTTCAGCTGTATCTTACAAAATGCTCCTGGGATTTGTTGTTTGGTGAGGCAATAAATGTTACCCCAAAATGTGGGTGACTCTTGAGGTCCACCTCTGATGCCAATGCCTCCATGAAACAGGGGAGGCTTGCGGGGGGGGGGGTAGCCTAGCAGGATATTTTACACCTGTGTCTACTGGTACTAATGCAGGGACACCAGCTGGAGATTTAAAGAATATTTGTTTTATTTGTTTTTAATTAACAATCATACACACACAGAACCCAAGCAGTCTTGCAATCGCACAAGGCTAGCTGAAAGAAAGTGAGGAAAAAAATTGGATAGTGGGGAGTTAGGATGAAGTGGGTGATATTTATCTATCTGGACAGAAGAGATGAAGTGATGTCACCCAGACTAAGAGTCTGAGAGTAGTACAAGAATGGGTATTGGAGCAGCAGAGTGGTGGCCTATGTCCAGAGTACTACGAGCTATCTAATTCAGAGCCAGGGTTTAAATACTCTTTTTCCACCCTGAGGGATAAGGTGTTAATGGCTCCCTGGCAGAGAAGACAATGGGGTCTGGAATGAGCTAATGGCTTTAGCATTAGGTGACAAAGGACCGATGGGAATTGTGATAGCTCCTTAATGGTGGGACAGGTGATGGCATAAAAGGAGAGTTTCAGTGGACAAAAGAAGAGTGTCAAAGACAATCAGTCATTCCATGGAGGCAGTTTCGGATGCTATTGTTTCTAAAGGTCCAGTTGTTGAGGGACATTTGCAAGTCCATTGTCACCAGAGGTTCGTCGACGATGACTTAGCCATGTCCTGAGGTCCTGATCTGATCTAGTTTCACAGCCAGTTCCTCTTTGCCCACAGACTTCTCAGCCATAGCAGGATATAATTTATATTTCATGACAATTACTATTTGTCAATTAAACCATATCATAGAGTAGGGGTAAATGGCCTGGTAACATAGGTGAATCCACTGGCTAAAAACTTTAAATGACCCTCCCTGGACTGCGAATCCCAGGATTCAATAGGATGGAACCATGGCAGTTAAAGTGGAATCATAGCACTATAATTCTTTAGTGTGAATGGCCCCAGGAAGCAGGATGGCTTGTAAAGGATCCAACTCTGCTGATAAAAGTCAGAGTCCTGCCAACCAAGCAGAGTCCTCTGACCAGGAGTCAGAATAAGCTCCACAACAGAGGACACTGCAATGGCTAGTGCAGACTACTATTCCTCTGTCCTTCTAATAGTAATAACTTGGCTTTCCTTGTGAGCAAAAGCATTAAACAGCCATGACAGGGGGCACATCGGGCACTGCCAGATAAAATCCATTAGGGGCCTGTGAATGTGTGAATTGTTCTAGGAATGGTGGTATAAAGATAAAATAAATAAATACATTAACAGAAAATAATATAGGAGGTATAAAAATCTTCATGCGTGAACCCATTTTGGGCTCAACAACTTTAGTGAGACTAATGGGGGGTGTGTGTGTCCTGAATGGTAGAAAAACCACCCAGTGACAGGTTCCTAGGCAACTAGCAATGGCCACACCAGAAAAAAACCTAGCTCCTTTTACTGGGAAGAAAGGGTGGAGGCCTGAATAAGAATGTATTTGTAGCGGGCACACTGGTGACAGAGAGAGAGAGAGAGAGAGAGAGAGAGAGATGGAATGTTTTCCAGAAGAGGAAACTGTCAGGTTCAAGGTGAAGGGTGAATCCTTCAGTCAGAGGAGTTCTCATTCAATTGAGGATAGTTGAATTGGAGAGGGTGTTTTCTCGGAGAAAGTCTAGAGAAGGGGCAGAAGAGAAACTCTACTGTTAAATCTGGTCAGAAAAAGTGGCCTAGATTTGGGAACATAGCCTTTGGCAAAGAGAAAAGCCAGAGGGCTGTGTGTGTATGTGAGAGAGAGAGAGAGATCTGTGCCTTTATGATGTTATAAAGAGACAAGAAACTGTTTAAAAGTATTCTAAAGATCTGTTTGAACTTGGACACATTTATAAAATCAATACTTTATTTGTTGTATTAATAAAGACTATATTATATTTTCTTGTAACGTTTGTCTCAACTGGATGATTCTTAGTGGTTATACCCATCCAGAACCATGCTTCTATAAATCATTAAAGATGTTTTAATTAACAACTGAAAGGCTTTGCCTGGTTACACAAGGGTGATGCTTTGGAGAAAGCTAGAATGGTGCATGGAGTGGCAAGGCGCCTTGACAGACTTGGGGGAAAACTGCCATTCCAGTCTGAGCAAAGAGAAAACCAAGGCCAGGCCTTGTCTGTTGTCTCCCCACTAACCCCATGCATTTTTAACTCAAATAAGATGCAAAATGTTGAGAAACATCTGGAAGTGGCTGGGGAAGTGACTGAAATTGTCAGTAGACATGATGCCAAGGTGGGAGATGAGGAGGCCGTTTGTGACTTGTCTTCTCCCTGTGATTCCTCCTTTAAAATTTCACCTCTACTTAAGGAGGCTAGCTATGCCAGCTTTGTGTTGGAGAAGTCAGCAAAGGGCCTAGCCCAAGAGGTGTTGAGGAGAAACAAAGGGGATCAAGGAGATCCAAAACCAGTCTTACACTTCTCTTGCTCTCTACCACATTGCATGGATTACTGCTATCTTCTGCAAAAAATAGATTTATGCCTGTATTTGCCTCCCCACAGGTGGACTTCCTCCTCTATACAGGCAAAGAGGTGTCTCTGCCCCATGCTTATCATCTCCAAAGTTGTTAGCATTGCTTATTGGCTAGAGTTCTCTCTTTTCTTTTCTTTTTTTTAGCTATGTGTATTCACACAGAGTGCTCTTAGAAATGTAGTAATCGTGCAATCAGTGTATTCATGGTGAATATAATAGAGATTAATTCTCCACGAAGTCTGTGCTTGTAAGGAACAAAAAGTAATTAGACCTCAAAAAGAATGAACTAAGGAGCAGTCAAGACCTTGATAAAATCCGTGTTTGAAAGATATAGTAGTGTTACTCATATTTTTGTAACAGGAAAGCTCAGCATGAATTGACTTCCTCCAGTTTTTCTGCCTGTCAAGGAGTAAGCAAGAAAGAGCTGATAAGAAGAAAAGCTTCATATAATTTAAAGTAAAATACTTTGTGGCATGCGTCCAGACTTCTGTTTGGAAACAACAATATAAGAAGGGTAGTCCAGGAACAACTTTTTAACATTAGACTTTATTTCATCTGCAAAAGAGAGGGGACATTTCCATGGGGATATAAAGTCTAGGGGTCACAGCAAGATTCAGAGACATTATTTGGATGATATTCTGGGTCAGGTTGAAAGGAGCTGTCGCCCACCACATCCAGAAGGCAGCAGATTAAGGAAGGCTGTTTTAAACTCAAGCTCTTTGTCTCTAGTGTGTTATATGGCTCTATTTCAATCTATACTTTAGAGTCCAGAGTCTAGAGAGACTAGGGGTCTGTTCACACTACTGAATTATAGCTCTGTGATCTCACTTTAACTGCCATGGTTCCATTTTATGGAGTCCTCGATTGGCAGTTTAAAGAGAATCCTCAGAATAATCAGACAAAAGCTCCTCTAGTGGATCTCCAAACTACGAACCCTAGGATCCTAAGGAATGCAGCCATGGCAGTTACAGTGGAATAACGGCACTATAGCTGTGTAGTGTGCATGAGTCCAAGGACAATCATAATTAAGCACTGAAGGTCAACAATGAGGCAGAGAAGTGGGAAAGGAGTAAATATTTGCACAAGGCTTGTGTGAATGAGATGAAAAAAAATCCCATTTTATGCATTATAGCATGGACAGATGTAAACAAGAAATATAACTCTTCTTGTTCAGATACTTTGTCACTGTTCTTAACTGATATGTTAATTTAACATTTTCCATATATGTCAATTACAGCAAGACTATAAAAATTCGAAAGAGAGAGAGAGAGAGAAGAAATATGACCTGCATGCAGATCTTCTTTCTACGTGTTTATGTAAGGACATAGGGAACTGCCTGATACTAAGTCAGATGACTGGTTTGTCTAACCCAGTAGTCTCAAGTCTTAGTGACTGTGGGATGTCAGGCAGGATTCTTGCTTTGCTCTAGCTGGGAACTGGTAGCTAGAGCTAGCAGAGATTCCCTGGTAAGGGGCTCTAAAATTGTTTTCAAGATGAAGGGGCCACAACATTGGCAGGCAGGTTGTTATTAATTTTGCCTACTTCCAGGAGGAGGGCAAATTACTTTTCTCATTCATTATAAGTGAAACAGTATTAAATATGAAGATTCTTACTGACACAGTGAGTGTTTGCAAATGCCCTGCATATGTTCGGCATAGCTTACTTCCAAGTAAGTATACACAGGATAAATTGCAAGCAGACTTTGTTACTCCTGGCAGGGCTCAATGACACTTTGTTGTTGTTGTTGTTGTTGTTGTTGTTGTTGTTGTATGCTTCCAAGTCATTTCTAACTTATGGCAACTCTAAGGCAAGCAAAGATTTGAATCCTAGATCATTTCCTTCCTAGACTCTTATAGTGCTATTATTCCACTTGCAACATCCTATGGAATCCTGGGGTTTGCAGTTTTGGGAGGGGCCACCTGGCCCCTCCCAAAATTGCAAACCCCAAGATTCCATAGGAAGTTGCGAGTGGAATAATAGCACTATAACAGTCTAGTGCAGAAATGGCCCTAGTCTCCAGAGTCTTGTCCAACAGTCAAACCACTACACTATAGTGGCTCTCCTCAGTGAAACTAGCTATCTCAACTACGCTAGCTGTCTTAATATTTCATAGAAACATAGTATTGAAAGAGAGCACAAGGGCCATTGGGTCCAACCCCTTGCCATGCAGAAATATACCATCAAAGCATTGCCAACAGATGGCTATTCAGCCTCTGTTTAAAAACCTCCAAAGAAGGAGACTCCACCACGCTGCAAGGCAACATAATCCACAGCCGGACTGCTCCTACCATTGAGAAGTTCTTCCTAATGTTTAGATGAAATCTCTTCTCCTTACGTTTGAAGCCATTGCTCTGTGGCCTAGTCTCTAGAGCAGCAGAAAACAGGCTTGCTCCATCCTCCATATGACACCCCTTTAAATATTTAAACATAGCTATCATATCACCTCTTAACCTTCTCTTCTCTAGGCTAAACATACCCAGCTCCCTAAGCTGCTCCTCACAGGTCATGATTTTCAGGTCTTCTACCATTTTGGTCACCCTTCTCTGAATGCGTTCCAGCTTGTCAATATTCTCCCAGAACTATGGTGTCCAGAACTGGACTCAATATTCAAGGTGGGGTCTGACCACAGCAGGATAGAGTAGCAACATCACCTCCCTTGATCTAGACAGTATACTCCTATTGATGCAGCACAGATTCACGCTGGCTTTTTTAGCTGCCGCATCACATTGCTGACTCATGTTCAGCTTGTGGTCTACTAAGACTCCTAGATTTCTCAGTGCTTGATCATTTAGAATACTTTTGAGTGATAACATCTGAGGAGAATCAACTACACATGATCCAATTTTGCCAGAACATTTCAGAGGGGATCAATTCCCACTACCCTACTCTTCATCTTTGGAGGACTGTGCCAGGGTCCCTGCTGGTCTCTTATTCAAGTACTAACTAGTTCTGAGCCTCCTTAGCTTGAAAAATCTGATAAGTTTGGGTGCACACAGAGTGGTAGATGCAGTATCTGATCAACTCTGAACATTTCCTTCTTTATAAGGATACAAAAGAATGCTGCCATTGCCATGTTGGACCTAAACAGAATGTAATATCAAATGTGGCACCTTTCCTCACTGTATTGCAGAGTAAAACTGTCCTATTAGATTTCATTACTGAAACTGGCAGCCCCGTACGTGACTGTTCAGAACAGTAAGGTTCTTTGTAAAAGGCTCAGAACGTGCAAATCAATATGCAAGCGGGACCAGACCCACAGATACTGCAAAATCTAAAATGTCCAAAACGTCCTTTGGGCGGCTGATTTCCTCAAGTGGATAAGTTCAATTTTCATTTATAATTTACAACCAAAGTATGATTCACTGCTGCTTATCTGTCATATTTCAAACTTATCGGACTGGAGATTGCACATATAATCCTGCAAGTTTAGTGTATGTAGGCTGCAATCCTATAAACATCTATACCTTACTGGAGCCCCCTGGAGCATTGGTTACTAAAGACTGTGCTCCTGTTCTCATTGCAGTAGATGGGATTCAGTGGACAGATTAATGCACAGTTCTGCTTCAGAGCAACACAGTGGTGCTTCTCTTTTCGGGGGGTTGCATTCCTTGTGGTTGAATGCTACTCCAAAGTGTCTGAATATCTTCTGAATATCTTCTGTCTCTAAAAGCCACATGGTTTCTGTCCTAGTCAGTCTCTTAAAGTCTGCTAGAATAATGGCTTCTAATGGTTTTCACATATTTGACATAATACCTACTTTAGCCCTGGTTTCTCATGGTTAAAGCATTGAACTGGGATATGAGATAACCAGATTCTGCTCTTCACTGAGCTATAAAACTCATGAAATGGATTTGAGTCAATTATTCTGTCTCAGTTTGGTTTACCTCACAGAATTGCAGTAAGGTTAAAATGAGAAAGAAGAGAGGTATGTATGTTGTCTTTAGCTCATCAAGGATGGGCAAGATAGTTATTTAGGTAACTAATACATGTGAACCAGTGTGGTGTAGTGGTTTGAGCGTTGAACTCGGCCTCTGGGAAACCAGCGGTCAAATCTCTACTCAGGCATGAAAAGCCACTGAAAACCCATGAAAACCTTGCGCCAGTCACTTTCTCTCAGCCTCAGAAAAAGGCAGTGGCAAACATCCTCTCAATAAATTTTGCCAAAAATCCCTACAATAGGGTCCCTACAAATTAACATTGACTTCAAGGCAAACCAAATAAGAATGAACAATGAAGCAATATAAATAACACATTTCAGTTATTTACATGAGGGATCACTGTGAGTGTCTTCAGACCCCTTTTTTCTTATTGATACTATTGCAAAATATGGAGAAAGTACCCTAGAATAGTTAATCTGTGTGTTTGCACTCTTGGTCCACATCAACTTCTCAGCTATATTGATGCAGCTCAACTGTAGCACTTTAGTTTATTTATCCAAATTGCACAATTTGACTTAAAATTAGTTAAAGTGTACTTCCATAGGTTCTCTTCTGGGGCTCAGTGTACCTACGGCCTTGTGTCTGGTCATCAGCAGAGACAGACTCCTCTTTAGTCTTCAGGGTCTTGGAAGAAATGTTCCATGTTTATGTACAAAGTGACGCACTATAGGAAGATGCACCAGGACTCCTATAGACAGTGCCTTTCACTTCTTCCAGGATGTTCACCTTGTTTCCACTGTAGCTCCCACAGAATATGAACTTCATATACTTAAAAATGTGTAATCTACTTTAAATGCAGGAGAGTGCTTCTGACCAAAAATGCATTTTTAACTTGCAGGGTACTGTCAAGACAAGAGTGCTATGAAATGATTTTTAAAAGTGTATTTGGTGGTAAGAAGTTCAAATTCTTTCCTTTCTCAGTTTTGTCTTAACATGCCTCTTCCTAACAGAGTAAGTAAGGATCAATGTTCTCATAGTGAATGTAATTTCTATGGAAGTCAAATGTGAGCTTTCGTGTTTATAACCGAAAATGTTCCATGTCTAGTATTGTTTCCCATTATGAAATCATGTGTCCAATAATCCCGGTGGATCTTAGAAAGACATTGTTTGTGGGAATGGTGAAGACACTAAATAACACATTGATTACTTAATCAGTATCATTTCCACAAGGACTTTCCATGGAAAAACATGGTGGATTATATTCTACTATGTGCAAAGAGGAGCTTTCGTGTCCCCTTGGGGCCACTTACACCAGGTATGAGAGACAGGATTTTTCATTGAGATCACAGCTTAAAATAGCTCGAACCTCTATTCAGCAATGGCTGTGGTCCCAGTGAAAACTGGGGAGAGCTCAATTTTGGTTTTTTATTTCCCTACAGTAAAGAACCGCTTTCGGAGATAGTTTGGTACAACACACGTTTTCACAGAATCATTTTTCCTTGTCATATGCTTTCCCAATCCACTTCATAAAGCATTAACAAACACCACTGGAGAAAACTGTTGCTGGCTTCCCTTGTTGCCTTGCTTAAGGCAGCACCACCCTTACTCAGTTCTCTTCCCTGTTTCTGCTCTCCCCCTGCTTGCCCACCTCTATACAGCATGGAAATTTCCAGTCACTTTTTGGGGGCTGAGTAGGAATAGTTTATCATGCCATGATTGGCTGGTGACATGATATGAAAGGCCCTTTCTTCTCTTAGAGGCCTTCCGCACTAGCCTGTTATAGTGCTATGATTCCACTTTCAACATCCTATGGAATCCTGGGGTTTGCAGTTTAGGGAGGGGCCGCCTGGCCCCTCCCTAAACTGCAAACCCCAGGATTCCATAGGATGTTGAAAACGGAATCATAGCGCTATAACAGGCTAGTGCGGAAATGTCCTTAGATTGGTGTGGTGCCATGTCTTTAATACACAGCTGTGCCTCCCCACTTATAACACAACACCACCTTTCTGTATAAGGGCGAGAATTTTCAATGTTTATTTAGAACCGCTTAACAATTTTATGGTAGCGTGTTTTCTGTATTGTTTTACAAATTGTATATAGCTCAACTCAAGTCAATGTTTGCAAAGATAAATTGAAACATTTATTAAGATAACAGTAAGAATATAGTAGTATGTTAGATTTCATATGCGGGTCAAGATTGATGCATTTCCTCAGTGCACTTTTTAGACAATATAACAAGTAACTGCTCAGAAACAGTTCAGTTATATCCTTAGATTTTCATATAAGGCACAAGTATCATATAATATCGCTTTGGCTAGACTCCCACAAAAGGTTTAACCCCCCCAGTCTGGGTCACGCTCTCTGACCAGATTCTACTAAGGTTCAGTTACTCTTCTGCCTCTCTCTAGGCTTCCACTGAGAACTAAACCTTCCAAAACAGCCACACTCTTTGCCTGACAGAAGGATTCTGCTCCCTAGCTTCTTGCTAGGCTCTTGCTGAAGGAATCCAAATACCCACAGGTACTTGGTTTTGTGTAACTTTTTCTCTCAGTCACAAGCTCCTCCCACACACTACTGTTCCAGGGTTTTCCTACCAAAGTGCTGCTTCCAGGCTGTCATGACACGTCAGATAGCCACATTCCCAGAACTTCATCACACATGGTTCTTTTGCTTTTTTCATTCTATATAAAGTTTGAGTCTGTTGGCTAACTGGTTAAGCATTACTCCTATGCCATAACCACCAGGGTGAGGACACTAAGCATCAATGGGCTCTTTTTGAAAGCTTTCAGTGGTTCCGTGGGGGGGAAAAATCCCCCTTTTCCCTATCATTGTTGACTGCCTTGAGGGGAGATGAATAGTAGATTTTTGTTCCAGGATGACTTCCTCATCTAAGAGTACCAACCAGCATCATCTGGGGTAATTGCTTGGGACCCTCTGAACACTTCTTAGGATCAGGCTAGGATAAACTGCAGGGTCCATAGCTTGGGTTTCAAGCCCAGAAATCTCTGGATGAAAGACCTGACTTAATCAGATTCCTACATACAAATGGCCCATACACCCCATTTGCAGCTTCAAGTTAATAAAGTTGTGATCTTATCTCATCTAGCTCTTGCATCCAGCATCATCATTTGGGTGGAAGGGCAAACCTTCATTTCCCAGATCTATGGAGTCGTGTTTTACTGCACTATGGTTGCTGTCCTATCCAATGCTTGGAAAAGTTACTAATTGGGGCTACAACTCCCCCGTGGCCACGCTGGCTGGGGGATTCTGAGAGCTGTAGTTCAAAAAGGGTAACTTCTCCAAGCTCTGTTCCAGCTCCATGAACTCTTCTGGACTGCAGGTTAGGATTTTGGACTGCAGGTTCCGTTAGCTTTAGAGGCACTCCAAATATTTTTCTTCAATGAAAGACTTCCTTTTTATTTTATAAAGTGGCCTGGCAAGTTCAATCTTGATCATTTTTTTGCAGGGATGTGCAGTGAATGCAATTATACTAACAGCTGTTCAATATTTGATGAGCAGCATCCAAAGTTAGCCATGAGGGTCAGAACGGTGTGGTGCTGAGAAGATGATGTTCCATTGCAAATGTTACTTACACTCTTCCTCCTTAGTTTAAATTACTTGTAATGAAAAATTCAGCAGCAACTTTGAAAGATCATCCCCTTGAGATTTCAAATTTCACACAGAACCCGAAGTAAAAGGAAAATTAAGTAACTGAGTATATTCTCACTGTCCACTTCTTGCTCTGACATGCCTGTTCTCTTTATCACTTTGTTGAACCACAGAAAGTAAGAAACATACTCAGATTAATAGCTTCCTAAGTAGCAACAGTGCTGGCTCTGCTGGCTTCCATATTTGAAGGAAGGAATGCTGGCTAGATCCTGTTGGTCCCTTTCATGTGCGTAAGTCCCTCTACAGAAGCAGCTGGAAATTTTTGTCTGATGAGGAATATCTCCACTGAGTTCAAGGTTTCAGCAGTGGAGTTGTACATGCAGTGCTATTGTACATGCAGATATGCACACATGCATATGCCCATGTCTATGTAGACTCACACATATGCACATATGCAATCAGTTGCACATTTGGGCATTCATTCTTTTGTGCAACATTGCCAGGTGACACAAAGCTTATGTAGTATAAGCAGTGCTTAAAGCAACATGTGGAGATTTATGCTATGCAACCCTCATTTGGATCTCATCCATAAAAAGCTATGCTATTATAAATAATATTTTGCGTAACAGTGGGGGAAATGGCCACTTTACCTTGGCAGACTTCATTTTCAGGCCAAAGATTTCAGCTGTTTTTCAGGGGTAGGAACAAATGCTTCTGAAGGAAGATTTAGGGCCTTTCTGCCCTACATTCTTATAGTGCTATTATCCCACCTTCAACATCCTGTGGAATCCTGGGGTTTGCAGTTTAGAGAGGGGCCTTTAGAATTCTCAGCCAGAGAGCTCTCTGGCCTCAGTAAACTACAAACCCCACAACTCCACAGGATGTTGAAAGTGGAATAATAGCACTATAACAGTGTAGTACAGAAAGGCCCTCAGACTGGGACTCAAGGCAGCTTTCCAAAGAAACTGAAAATACAATAAAACACATATAGTCAGGAAGGAATGACAAAGCACTACCTGTTATGCCGGGTTCCCTTATCTCTGGTTGGGCTACTGCAGTAATGAAATAACACCTCACAACTGATTAGCTCCTGTACATAATCTTTTTTTATGGAAGGCCACCACCAATTTATTTCAAAGCGAAAGTAAAGACAATTTGGGGTTTTCCATCTTAATCAAGAGCTTCGATTGCTTCACTTGCCAATTTTACCTCCATTCAAAAGCAGCTGTGAAAGTGAATCAACTTGCTCTACAGTACATATAATAAGTACATTTTTCAATCCTAATCATTGAGAAAAACAAAAAGGTTTTGCTGGTTTCAGAACCATTTGCAATAAGGAATGGCAAATCAATCCACGGTTGATTGGCAGTCCTTTTTGTTCAATTAGAAATGCACCTAAAATATAAATGGGGCTGTCAAAGTGATCCCATCTCTTTTTGCCTGTAAATTACTGGGCACACTTGTTCCATGTGTGGATGCCTGTGTCTGTTCTTGGTCAGATCTGGTTCAAAGGAGGGGTCACCTTTGGCCCAAACAAGAGTTTTCATATGCCACAGAGAAAAAAGAAAGTTCTATAACGTAATTTATTTAACTGGAAAGATAGAACAATTAACATTTAAAATGTACACATGTGCATAGCGTAGTGGTTTGAGCATTGGACTATGACGCTGGAGACCAGGATTCAATTCACCGCTCAGCTGTGGACACCCGCTGGATGACTTTGGGTGCGTTGCCCCAGAAAGCCCCATTATAGGTTCACCTCGGGGTTACCATCAATAGGAAATGACTTGAAGGCACACAACAATGACAAGGCAGGGCTGATTTGCAAGACTCTTATAATTATTACAGAATAGTACATGCACAATACACACAAGATAACATGATTCCACCGGAACTATCCTGGTCCCATCCTATGGCATCCTGGGATCTGCAGTTTAGGGAGGGGCATTTAGAATTCTTAGCCAGAGAAGTATAATACCTCCCCAGACTACAACCCTCAGAATTCCCCATGATCTAACTATAGCTCCAACTGAAGTGCCTTCCACCATCAGGGAGAAACAGGACAAGGAAACAACTTCTGCTGTGAAACCTCTGTAAGCATAGGCAGCCTTAAGAGGGTCTTTTGAGAGAAACATTTTCCTGCCTACAGCTGCACAGTCTTGCACATTTCTTTTGTTGCAGGACAGATATTAAGGGGGCCCTTTTACACCACATAATTATAACTCCATGATTCCACTTAAATTACAATTCCATCCTATGGAATCCTGGGATGTATAGTTCAGAGAAGGGTATTTCAGGTTCTCAGATAGAGAGCTCCTGTAGGGCCTCACCAAACTACAAATGCCATGATTACATGCAATGGAACCATGGCAGTTAAACTGGAATAATAGCGCTGTAACCGTGTAGTGTGAAATGGCCCTTAGATTCAGATTCTTTTTCAGCTATAGGACATTTGCCAGAGCACAGTTGTTTTGTTGCTATTATATTTATACTCTAACTCTGTATTAAGGGATCTCAGGGTAGTTTGCAAGAAAAATTAACAGAACACTTTAAAACAGTCTAAAATGCAAAACAAAAAAATTATACTAACTAAAAATGTGCTATAGAAATTAAGAAGTTTAAATAGATTGCAAATCATTTTACTCAGAATGCTCTTACCGGTGGAAAGTGGAAGGTGGGGGACAATCTTGGTTGATTTTCCTCTCTATTTGCAACCTCCAGCACTGATTCCCACAGTGTTTCAGAGCCACCCAGTGAAAAGATCATCAACAAAGATCTCTTCATCTTCTGCATTTCATCAATGGTTATGTTTGTCCTTGAGACTTTGCATTTGTGAAAGGATGAGTGTGCCTCTAACTAACCTAGAGTTAGTTGACTCTATATTATGGAATGTTCAGTCCCAGTTAGAGTAGGCCACTGAATTAACTGTTGAATGATGAGTCAACACCTAGGTGAACCCAACTGATTCAGTAACCAAAATCCTATTACTACTCCTACCAGTTGAAAGAACTGGGCTTACTTAAGTGCTGACTCACCATTCAGAAATTTATTCAGTGGGTCTACTCTGTTCAAGACTAACCAACAAGATGCCCACCAATGGCTGTACTCTGATTTAGGCCAGTGTATATAATGATGCAGGAATTAACACGGTTTTCTTCACGGTAGAAGTAGTTCCAGCCTTTTCTTTGTTCTGTCAGATGCCTTGATAGTGGTTATTATGCTTCCCCTATCTCAAATATAGATGAAGTTATGTTGATTTCCTATAGTCATCTAAATAATAATTACTGGGTAGCTTTCAATAAAGGACATAATTTTGTCTGCATAGAGCTGGAGTTGCGTAGCTCACAGGTGAAATAATTAACTTTTAAAAAATGAAAAATTCTGCAAAAAAAAATTAGAACCACAGAACCAGTTCTTTTCATTCAGTTACCTGTTTTATTTGAATGTTTGTCTGATCCCCCCAATGAAACAGAAACAGAAACTTAGCTTCGAAAGACAGACACAGACAGACAGACTCCGGAACACTAGAGCCATTTCCATGCCAGACTGTTATAGTGCTATTATTCCACTTTCAACATCCTACGGAATCCAGGGGTTTGCACTTAGGGAGGGGCCTTTGAGGCAGACCTCAACCCTGCCTCAAGCCTGTTGCCTAACCCATTGCTGTTCCCCTCTGAGAAATTCTCCACACTTTGGGCTTGAGGCAGATCATCATATGACCAGTAGGCAAAAAGGAATGGAAGCTTTGTTCAAGGTTGTAAAGTTTCTGCATGAATGTGTTATGTTACTGAAGCAAGGGCAGGAAGTCTGTCACTAAAAATATACCAGTCTTGAGTTGAGTCAGCACGTCATTTATTGCCGAATTGAGTCCAAGTTGAGTCATTGAAATGACTTAAGTCTGACTAGAGTCCAAGTCAATTGACTTGAGTCTACATCACCGCTAACAACTGTTTAGGATGTTTGTAGGGAGGCACTACTTCTCAATCAAGTGGTGACCTGCACTGGCAATGACTGAATCAACAGTCTATTTCACAGAAAATACTTCAAATACAGCAGTGCACACCACATGTTCTGCCCTACTTCAAGATCAGGGCCTCTGCCATCTTCCTCTTTGTCTTAAGGGGAATGAATTCAGTTTTCCTGTTATTTTAACATGGCTTTTGTACTTCATGATCAGAACAGTTCAGATATGGGCATTTGCAGTACAGTAAGCTGACAAATGATTAGTACTTGGATGGGAGACTGCCAAAGAATACCAGGTGCCTCAGGCGATATTTCAGTGGAGCACGGTGGCAAGCCACCTCTGAGTATTCCTTGCCTGAGAAAACCCTGCAAGACCATGGCGTCGCCATAAGTCGACAAGTGACTTGAAGGCACATAACACACACATAAGATAATAAATGACCAAAGAATGATTGTCTCTTTGTCAGTGTTAGACAATTCCTTGTAGAAATGTTGTCTGTGTTAATTGACATCTGTGAGGTAAACAGTGTGTGTTGCCTCTGGGCAGTAATGTGAAACATGTGCTGACTTTGAGTCATCCCCAGTCTTAATACCAAGCAAATGTAATGTTGGCAACCGTTGTGTACTTATTTACTTTTTATTAACAGGTTCAGCTTGCATGTTTCAGCTGAAACAAAGGTTTAGTTTCTGTACATTATATGCAGTTGAAGAAGGAACTGCATTAGATCATAGTAATAAGCCTCAGTAGATCCAGAGTAAATTAATTGTACCTAAGGGTGTTGAAATCTGAAAATAAAAGCCAAATATTGCTATTTAATTCACTCCCATCTACTGAGCAAATCAGCTAAATATGACACAGATGGTGAATCATTAGCAGCCAAAACAATTCCCATCACCACTCTTCCAACTGCATCTTTAATTATTTTACTAATAGAGAAAGCCATTTTTCCCTTAGTGCCTTATGCAAAGGGATATTTCCCTATATAAATGTGCTAGTTCATTTGTTACTTTCCATTTACAAATCCAAACCTGTATGCTCATTTCTAGGGCATGCATCTTCAGTTTTATCTTGGATCTTCCATATGAGGATTGGTTTTGAGATGGACAAATGGTAGGTAAGGATCAAGGGGTGGATCTGTGGATGACTTGCAATAGATTACCAAGGGTTTACCGTTATTATTTTTTTAAAATGTAGTTACAAAGCTCTCTTACCTCCTCTTACTAAATTAGACTTCCGAAAATGAACACTTATGCATGAAAAACTGGATTTTTGTGAAAAGGTATTCATATACTTGTTTCTGCTATTGCTCACAACTTCCTAAGGTGAGCATGTGCTCAGCAGCATTCTGTTCTTTGATTCTTAGGAAATATCTACTTGTGCCCCTTTTTTGCAGTTGGTTGTGGTTGGTGGTCCTTGGCGTTATTGCAAAAAAGAAAAAAAAAGTTAACCTCTCAAGACTGATCAAACCATAGTCTTGAGCAAGGGGCTTCGGCTGCAGGCAAATACCATGGATCTTGGAAGGAGGGTCCGCTGAATGCTTTTAGGATTTGGGTCTGATTCATGCATGCACTCCACTTGGTGGTAGTTCCCATAATGATAATACAATCCTATGGAGCAACATCTCAGGAGCCATAGGAGCCATTATTTTCTGCCGAGTGTAGAGAGGGAAAAGGAGGGGATATAAGGGGAAGTATGGATAGAGTAGAAAGCCAGCATGGTATAGTGGTTTGAATATTAGACTATAGTTCTAGAGACCAGGGTTCAAATGCCCGCTTAGCTATGGAAACCCACTGGGTGACCTTAGGCGTCTCAGCCTCAGAAGGAAGCAACGACAACCCTCCCTCAAAGAAATCTTGCTGAGAAAATGTTATGTTGCCTCAGGGTCACCGTAATTCAGAAATGATGTGAAGGCACACAACAACATAGATAGAGTAGGGAAGGGGTTTGGAATTCCAAATCCTCTTGATCTCTGACCATGCCACCATTATGTAAAAAAAAAGTTACATCTTTCATAAATCTGCTGTAAATAATTTCTATCGTATTAGTTTCAGTAGTTCTAGCAGCAGCAACAAGAACAACAACAAGAGCAGAAGAGTAATGAGCAAAGCTTCTCTCTCCGACCTCAGAGAACTCCAATTTAAAGGACAGGATTGTCCTGAAAGTGACTACAGGCTGAAGTTTAAATTTATCGTTTGTCAACCCCAATGCAATACTTTTCACTGCAGACAACTCACAGGTTTTATACAGCAATCATCAAGTGTTAAGTTATCAGCACTGAAAATCAAGTGATGTACTTGCAAGTGTTGATCAGACTTCAAGTACCAACCCAAAGGCTGTAGCTGCTACAGCTCTGACAAACTTTCAAACTGCCTTCATAGAACACTTCCCTGTGTTGTTCTATCATGCTTCTTTTACAGCCAGCTCTTATTGGAGACCATCATCCTAAGAATAGCAACCCCAATATCTGAATTCGTTTATGTTTCAGTCTGAATTTAGGAGGCTTTGCTGTCATCATAATTGGAAATCAGATGGGTCTGGCAGATTGACAAGTACCACAAGTGCCTGCAGGAAGTCACAGCTGGAGATTGATTTAGTTATTTTCCCTCCCTTTCTGCTCATTACAGTACTATGCAGTAATTCTTTCTATATCACTCACCTGTAATCCATCGTGGAACATGCACTTAAAATGAAATAAGCAACTATTCCCATGAGAGTCAAGGAAATAAAAACTAAGATGAATGCCACTCAAAATTATTCTCAGTTCACATTCCAGGACATCATTAGATGTATAAATTATCTGCTAAAACTTACTGCTTGGTTGCAAATACCACAGGTTCTTACCTGAAGTACAAAAGTAATAAGTCGTAAATAATTTAAGTATTCTCATTACCTATTTCAAGGCGATGAGGTAAGCTAACCCACAAGTATGAGCAAGTAGTCATATTTGGGGCCCAGCTTACTTCGTAAGTTCCTGGTAGCTATAATATTATGAAAATTAAAATATTTCATGTTCTAGGCTCCAGTGGCATGTATTTTGATAACACATTTCATAACATGACACTTTTCTTAGAATGCCATTGCTGGGTTGCGGCAGATTCTCAGTCACTGAATTCACCAGTATAGATAAGATGTTGTGTGGTAATATCAAATACAAATGTCAGTTAATGCCTACAAGTTGCTGAACAATGGATAATTAATAGCTTTCTCTATCCTTTTTTCTCCCTTTTTTCAAGATTCTCAGACCCTGTGGGGTAACAGAAATGAGCTCTGTTCCTAAAGCTGAATGAGAGTGGGTTGTCGGCACTGAAACAAAAAGAGTTTTGATGGAATTGTCCTTTCCTTTATGTCAGTTGATAGGAGGGTCCACACTGAATACAGGATTAGGAGAAATGGGATTGAAGTGGCTGCTGATCCTTGTAAAGCGATGACCCTGTTAGCATCCATTAACTTTCCTCTATCTTCTCCCTAGGACAGGGGACAAATTAAGCACATATCAGCTAAATTAAACGGAGGGAAAATCACATGTTCTAATTAAGAATATAAATACAATTGTGGTAGAATTTAATTGAACTGATGTGCTAATAAATTAGTTTTCTGATCTTCAGTTACATGAACAGCTAAGCCATTAATTTAACTTGTCACTTTAGTCCAAGTGAATAGCAGCTTGGCTGGGAAAGTCTTAAATGGCTAATTTGTATACATACAGAAGCAATATAATAGTGGGAAACTATTTATATAACTGGCACCTAAAATGTTACTTGAGACATCAGGGATCAAGGTAGCACCACCATATTGCTTTTCCTTCCTTCACAGGTGTAGCCTTCATCCACACACATGCCTTTTAGGTCTACACAAGAAGCAGCCTAGCTGAATCTCAGAGTTCCAGAAACAACAGCTCTGCTAAAAATTCAGTAAATGTTTCCTGTTTCCAATAAAATCACTGGAAACCAAGCTTTCACAAGATACAATCTACCAAGTAGTATACAGCTTAGCAGCCATGTATAGCCATGAAGGGATGAGAACTCAGCACAATATGTGAATGAAGAGTGAATATCTCACCCAATAGGTATAGGAAAGGGTGAATGCCCTATGAAGAACGGCTTAAGGAGCTGGGTATGTTTAGTCTGCAGAAGAAAAGGTTAAGAGGGGACATGATAGCCATGTTTAAATATTTGAAGGGATGTCATGTTGAGGAGGGAGCGGACTTGTTCTCTGCTGCTCCAGAGACTAGGACAAGGAGCAATGGATTCAAGCTGCAGGAAAGGAGATTTCACTTGAACCTCAGGAAGAAATTCCTAATAGTCAGAACTGTCCAACAGTGGAATATGCTGCCTCGGAGTGTGGTAGAATCTCCTTTTTAGGAGGTTTTTAAGGAGAGGCAGGATGGCCATCTGTTGGGAATGCTTTGATGGGTGTTCCTGCATAGCAGGGGGTTGGACTTGATGGCCCCTGGGGTCTCTTCCAACTCCATGATTCTATGATTCTATGAATATCCAGCCCAGAAAGTGCAGGAAGGGATCAGTATCTAGCTTGGTGAGTGTCACAAAAGAGTGATCCAAGCACTCAACCCAACCAATTATGATGCTGGTCCATACATCTCTTTGAAGTTACACAGTACCAAGTTTGTGATAAATCAGATCATTGTGAAATAAAACACATTTCAAGGCCATGTGCAGGGAATAAATCAGCTAAAACAAAGCAAAGGCTGAACAATTCTGCTTTAAAGAATCAGACAAGTCCTAATTAGTGAGAATTACAGCTTCAAAATTTAAGGTAAGTCAGCTGGGCATGCAAGAGCTGGTGCGGGTGGGGTGGACAAGGTACATGAAAGAAGATGAGAAGGGGGGTAAACACGTATGCTTTATATATTATTTAGAATATGAATACTGATTTGAGCAAAAGAGGTATCTGGGGGCATAGTCTAATAAAAATGCTAAGTAGTAAAGTACATCTTCAGAGACTTGACAAATATTCATTAATGTACAAATGATGACAACTACTTACTAAGGCAATCAGTCAGTGCAAAGGTTGGTGATAAAGATGTTATACTGAAGGAGGAAAGTCAAATAAAATATAGCTGGTACTTAATTAAATATTATAAATGAAATACTAGGAATTTAAAACAGTGAAAATGACAGGTGTTAAATGAAAAAAACTCACACTTAAATGTTACATTTTTTAAAGCTGGTATGAAAATTCACATGTTTCTTTTCAAGGGGATAAAGCTAGCTATTAGATCTAGCACGGTATAGTAGTTTGAGTGCTGGACTGGGACCCTGGGACAGTATGGCCATTTCCGCACTACACTGTTATAGTGCTAGTATTCCACTTTCAACCTCCTGTGGAATTCTGGGGTTTGTAGTTTACTGAAGCCGAAGAGCTCTCTGGCTGAGAATTCAAACTGCCCCTCCCTAAACTGCAGATCCCAGGATTCCAC
This sequence comes from Cyclura pinguis, assembly GCA_030412105.1. Lineage (NCBI taxonomy): Eukaryota > Metazoa > Chordata > Lepidosauria > Squamata > Iguanidae > Cyclura > Cyclura pinguis. The sequence continues at coordinate 91,124,208 of CM059600.1, read as the reverse complement.
AGGATGTTGAAAGTGGAACAATAGCACTATAACAGTGTAGTGTGGAAATGGCCTAGGATTCGAATCCCCACTCAGCCGTGGAAACCCACTGCATCACACTCTCTCAGCCTTAAAAGAAGGCAATGCCAAACCTCCTCTGACTCAATCTTGCCAAGAAAAGCCTAGAATAGGGCTGTCATAATTAAGAGTTGAAGACACAGAACAGCAACAATGGATTTCCATGGATATACTAATGAACAAAGACTATGTTAGGGATCATGTTTTAAATCAAGAGAAATCAAATCAAAAGAAAGCTTCGACAACATGCGTACAAGCATATATGGAATGGCATAGGGTTGGCTAATCTCTATGGTTTCAGAGGCTACTCTGGGCTAAAAAAAAATGGATTGAAGACTTGAAACGGTCTGGCTGTGCAACATCTCAGGTTCTAAGCAAAATGTAGGATCATGTATCAACAAGGATTTCACTGTTTGGTGGAACTTGAACTAAGTTGAACATGTGTTCTAATTTACATAAGACAGTCCTCTGTTTTAAGGGCAGCTTGGTCCAAGTCCCTTTTTAAAGCACAGTTTGAAAGTGACTTATTGAAAGTAATACATGACTCCAGGAGATAATGATATGCCTTTCACAAAATAATGCAACATCTTGTGATATCACTATCCTTTCCATGTAATGAGTAATGTGCATGAGTTACTTTTGCTTATTACTATTTCTCTGGTAAGAATCTATTTTGAGGGCATTTTGCTGTGATTCACCCTGCTAAAAAATTTAGGCCATTTCTGTGATTATTTATCTGTTGATTTATTCTTAGATATTTTGAAAGAAAGGAAAAGAAAAGAAAAGCTAATGAGTAATGATAAAAATTGAATAACAAGTAACAGGGGAGTACTCAAGGAACAGTAATCATTCCATTTAAAAAATTATTTCCCAAGAACAAAATGAAAATGAGAGAACAGCAGCTTTGAAGATCCCCATGCGTAACTGCCATTAGATAGTTTATCTTTTAATCTTCAGAGAGCTGGTGTAGCTAAGAGGCAGAATTACAGGCCATGGTTCCTGAGGGATTCCAGGAGCTGTAGTCCAGAAACTTAATAGTCCAAAGCTCCAACAGATCTACTTTTCCAATTGTCACTTAAGTGAACAGCTTAGTTAGGAAAACGGAATTGGATGGGCTCTTAGCTTTTAAGCCATGGTGCATATAGATACCATTAGACGTTGACCCCAGTGGTCTTATGGAATGGGTGGAAGGACGGAAAACAATTTGACTATCCTGATATAAAGAAATATTTAACATGAACTGTGTTGTACTTAATTTCACTGAAATCACTGCAGCATCAAAACTAAAGAAAAATCTGGGGTCTGCTTCTCTTAAATGCATTGACTTTGTAAAGGATGATATATTTGTAAAGTACTGTCAGCCTGTGATAACTGAAGCCCCTGCCAGAGCTGCTGATGACGAGCAGCAGCTGTTGGTCCCTGTGGTTCTGGCTGGAGGTGAGTCCTGCAGCTCAAGAGCTCCCCCTGCTGCCATGGACCAAGCAGGCTTGGACGTTCCCCTGCCTGCTCCTTTAGGGCAACAGGGATCCGATTCTGAAGATGCTTTGGAGCCTGCGCCAACCAGCCCACAAACAAGGCGGAGACTCAAGAGAGCTGAGCAAAGGGAGGCTTCCTTGATTAAGTTCAAGAAGCAGTGACTAGCCACGCCTGTGTCCTGGGCCATATAACTGCCTGCCTGGAAGCTTTCCTTTGCTTGTGGCAAACTTCTTTCAAGCCCTCCTCTTGCCTGTTCCTTGCTCCCAGCACCCGGTTCCTGCTACCTTGAATTGATCTCTGGACTCTAACCCTTGGCTTTTGGAACTTTTGACTATGGCTTTCGCTCGACACTCTGGTAAGTGAACTCCCTCGTGTAAAGTGCTTGCTTGTCTCCTCCCGGCTGGACTTTGCTGGCTCTCACACTCCCTTCTCTGGGCTGGCTCGCTACCCAGGTCTCTGACTTTGACACAGCCCTCCACATTTGCAGGTTTTGCAGATTTGGATATCACAGATTATTTGCTGTCACCTCTGCTGCCTCCCTATGCCATTTTTAATAGGGACTGCAAGCCTCATGAGACTGAGGCCCTTTCTGCAACTCACCTTTTTGCGGAGCTGGGATGCGGGGATCGCTCAAGCAGCCTCTAACGAGAGGCTCTCGTGTCCCAGTTCCTTCAGCTCCACAGCTGCTGCCTGCTCGTGCGAGAGCCCCTCCTCTTCCTTTTGCAGTGCAGTCTGGGATTTTCCCAGGCTGTGCTGGGACAGGAAGCATGAGCGCCATAGCTCTGGAGCTCCGCACACACAGCAAGTATGTACAGGGCCCCGGAGCGATACGCGATCACACACCATTTTCAGCTCGCAGCCAAAAATGAAATAGTGTGTGATCAGCACCTGCCAGCCCCTGGAGCATTGGCCAATTGTGAGTACATTGTGTGGACCAGTCCTTGCAGTCGCGCGACGCTCCAGGGGCCCTTTCGCATGGTAAATGCCATGCGAAAAGGGCCTGAGAAACTGCCAACGAAGCTTCTAAGTCCCTATTAAAAATGATGTGGAGAAGCAGTGGAGATGGCACTAAGCCCCACCAGCCACCCACTTCTGCCTTGTGAAGGAACCCTGATGCCTCAAAGGAATCCACGGTGGATTATTGAGTATGGTGATCATACTTTCTTTTGTGTGTTAAATATGGTTGGGAGGGCCTAGAGTTATTCATGGTTTTTTCACTTTCATGAGGATCCTGTGCCCCTAACCCTAGTGAATATGGAGAGATGACTGTAAAAATTTTAAAAATGAGCATCTAGAACAGGGGTGGGCAAAGTACAGATTGCAGGCTACATGGAGCCCTGGGGGGCTTTTTTGCCTTCTCCTGCCCCCTGGGTTCAATTTTTTTAAAAAAAAATTTTCTCCAAAAGGCCCCAAAATAAACTCTAGAGGGTGTGGATGGTGTTTCCACTATGTATTGAGCCCCTCTGACCCTCCTAGGGGTCAAAATATAACTTTATAACATTTTTCCAAAAAAGTGTTTTTGTGTGTGTTTGTTTTGTTTTTTGTTTTTGTTTTGTGTTTTGCCCCAAATGCCTTTTAGCAGGCATTTCCACCATATTTTGCCTTCCCAAGGCCAATTTATGCCTAGGAGAGGAGAGGCCTTTTTGGAAGAAGAAGTAAATAGGAAGTGACTTCTGCTCACTTCCTGTTAAAAAGTACTCTCCTGAGTCTAAAATGGGCCAGGAAGACCCCAAAACATAGTAAGAACCCTTCCATGTCCCCTAGAGTGCATTTGGATCTAAAAAGGTTTTTTTTCAGTAACACAAACATGGGGGGGGGAGGGTCCCATGCATTCTCCTGGTGTGCTAACATTGGCCTCTAGCCTTCACAGTTGCCCACACCTTGTCTAGAAGTCTGTACATGCTCAGTCAGCAGCTACCTAAATATGAATATTTTGGAAAAAAATAAGAAAAAAAAAAAAGGATTAAACAGTGAACATTATCAGCTCTAGCAAGGCCATGCTGGCCCAGGTGTTGGTGCCAAGACTGCCTGCTGCTGGCCCCCCAATCCCCTGCCACTGTGGAGGATTATTTGAGAGCTCCCCTGGGCTGCAGGCCCTCGAGTTTTGCCCTGGGATCCAACCCCAGGCAAACCACCATCTCCTTCAACTTTCTCAGATGAAAACCAGGACATGTGTGTCCAAGCAATGTGACAGTGTGCTCAAGATGGCAAAAGTTAATAATGAGGAAGAAGGAACAAGCTAGGAGGGAGTGCAGGGGGTTGCTTTTGCCTGAACCAACAGGAAAGGGAAAGATTCCAGCCCCTCGGCTTCTCTCCCCATACTAAATTAATTGAGTGCAAACTGCTTTTGCACTTTGAACTCAGTTGCAGCAATTGAAGTAAGCTGAGGACTAAAGGGGAAAGCAGGAGGAGGAGGAGAGAGAAACTGGGACATTTTTAAAGCCTCTGAAATGGTACAGGTGGAGGATATATACCACTGCATTCCATAGATGCCCAGAGGTGCTGCATTGCCCACATTGAAGGAGGTGAAGCGGAGGGTACATACTTAGGGGTACATTTCATTTTCAGGGTTGATAGAGAAAATAAGTACATGAAAAGAAGAACAGAGGAAGTCCGAAAAGGAAGAACGTGGAACTGCTGTCCACAGATCCTATCAACTTTACACTGTTCAACTTTCCAAGCCTTAAGTCCTCCAGATGTGTAAGCCAATAATAGCTGTATCACCTCTGTACCTGCCATCAGTTTCAGTGAGAAATAATGTGACAGCCACACTGTTCTTTCATCCCACGAGTGCCTTTTCCAAGGAATCTACTGAATTTAATCAGCTAGTTATAATGCAGTTCCAGGAGCATGCCATGTCTCACAAAACAAATTACTAGCTCACTATAATCAAAGAACTGTAGTTGGTTGATGCAGTCCCAGACTCTAGCGCTTGCTGTATTGCTCCTCTGATGTTATTAAAAACCTAATCTAATCTATTTGCCAAAGGAGCCGACGAACCACTGTGACTCTTTCTAGTTGCCTGGGCACACTTGGAGCCAATAAAATAATACGAAGGCCTTTTTAGTATACAAAAAGAGATTCTAATCTGACGGTACTTTAAATAATACAGTAGAACACACACTCCTGAAGCCTTCCAAGAACATCACTATTAGCATTCACAAGAATTTGTTTAATAATAACGTACAGCCTTCATACAATGTTTCACAATCAAAACTGGTTCTGACAATATACCAGGGATGAAATCCCAAGAGAGAGAGAGAGGGAGGGGGGGAGAGAGAAAGGGGGGGAGAGAGAGGGGGGGTATGATATGTGATGATGAAACTCATACACTCCTTACTTTTTCTTCTTTTTCCCCAAAACAGAAACTTTTCCAAGTTTTGCCACAAACTTCTTCCTACATCACAACAGTGCAAAACCCAATCCAATATCCCCATTGCAGTCCTATGAATCTTTCTCCTAGTGTGCAGAAATAAAACAGCTTTAGGATTTTGAATATAAAAATAGTTTATAGACCTCTGATAAGTTTTCCTTAAAGATTCCAGCCACTGCAAGTAAAGTTCCTGGGTCACTACATTCTCCTGAAAAGATCAAGTGCAAAGCAGAAAGCAGATACATAATCAATGCTATAACATCTGCGGTTGTTTTTTGCCATTAAATTGATATTGACTTATGGCAACCCTATCAATGAGAGGTTCCCAGCCATCAAGTGCCCTTGTAAGGTTTTGTAAATTCAGGGGGGCAGCTGTGGTTTCCTTGTCTGAAACAATCCACTTATAGTGGGGTCTCCCTCTTTTCCTCCTGTCTTCCACTTTACCAAGCATTAATTGTCTTTTCCAGTGAGTCATGTCATCTCATTATATGCCCAAAGGGTAACAGACTCAGGGCCTTTCCACAGTACACTATTATAGGGCTTTTATTCCACTTTCAGCATCCTGTGGAATTCTGGGGTTGGTAGTTTACTGTGGCCAAAGAGCTCTTTGGCTGAGAATTCTAAAGGCCCCTCTCTGAACTGCAAACCCCAGGATTCCATGGGAGGTTGAAAGTGGAATAAGAGCACTATAACAGTGTAGTGCAGAAAGGCACTCATTTAGTTAGCTTTGCTTCTAGTGAGAGTTAAGGCTTGATTTGCTTGTATTTGCATTTTAAGCAATCCATGGTATCTGTAGAACTCCAGCAAAGTTGTGAAATGATACTTTGAAACTGTTAAGATTTGAAGAAATTGGGAGATAGTATTGTCTAAGTACTTGCCTACCTTTTTATCCCTTCTCTTTAAGTTTCGTATTTAAAAAAAAAGCCAGCAGTTACTTTAAAAATCCCCATAAATGAATTCCTTATTGAAGTGACACAGATTCTACAGCCATTACTGGAACTATTCCACTGAACAGAGCTACTGGACCAGAACTATCAAGCTGCAGAAATAAAGTTAAATGGAAATAAAAACAGCACAGCACAAAGAAATAACTCAAGAGACAGTAATTAGGTAGTCAAATGAAGGGGAAAGACATGCCCAAGCATAAACTTAAAATTGGTTACCTTACCAGGTGATTTCAAAAAATAGGAAGACTATTCAATGTACAGTTATGAGAATACACGCACTTTAAAAGCTTGTTTCCATTTTTATCGCTGTCATAAACCATTATCCTTAATTAAAGGTATCAGCCAGTCCCATATCATGTAATCAACTGCCTGAAGAGAACAACTTTCATAGATCTATATGTGTTCAGGAAGTAGCCGATAGAATTGTACATCCATATTGCTCATAAGTTACATCACTCATGCACATTACACATCACAGAATTTGCAAACAATGTTGTGTTTTTAACACTTTCTATGGCCATTTCTGCATGGGGCGAGGGAGTCGCCCTGTGCCGCTACTTACTGGACTTCTTGTCTCCTCGGTCCAGTCTACGCTGCTCCGGAGCAGTGCGTGCTCGTCGCTCCGCACTGCTCTGGGCACGAAAATGGCGGCTTCTGGTTGGTCGAGGGTCTTGACCAACCGCTGAAGCTCGCCAGCCTAAAGCCTGCCCCCGGCAGATCACAGGCTTGCACTGGTGCGAGCCTGCAAATCTGCACCGGAGAGCGGGCACGGAAAGGCACGCTTCGTGCTTTTGAAAGACCTGTTTTAAGCGGTCTTTCAAAAGCACACTTACACCACTTGGGGTCGTTCCGGAGCAGGCTGAGGTGCGGATCTACGTTAAGTAGGTCCGACCCAGTCCGCTCCCAGGTGCAGATGTCGTCCCTGGAGGATGCTCTGTGCAGTTTCTATTAGCCTGTGAGGAAATGGCCTATGTAATATCTACTCTGAGATAGGAATGTTCATTAGGGAATTTTAATAAAGTGTCATTCGATGCATGTTTAAGCAAAAGGAAGACCCAAAAGGAAGTTCAGTGGAGGCTCCAGGCTCATACACATTTACTTGAGAGTAAGTTCTACTGACTTCAGTAGGTTTGCTGTTCAGTATACATATGTATATTTGAAGTGTTAGTCAACCCACTCTTACCAAAAATCTGGAAAACTTGCTTATGGCTCAAAAGAAGATTGTAAAAATAAAGAGCATGCTTTGTTTTCAAATGATACAGACACCATCTTGAAACAGAGCTTCCCTCATATGTGAAAGACAAAGGAATGCCTCTTTTGATGTGGAGACTTGTCAACTGGCTTTCTGTAAGTACGTTAATTCTTACTTTGTTTGGCCTCAGCAATAAAACTACTACTCCATGGGACCTTTTTATAATACACAGATAGCTATTATTCCACTGTGAAAACATCCTATGGAATCCTAGGGTTTGTAGTATGATGCAGCACTAGGATTCTTTGGATAAGAACTCTAAACGTCCCTCCCAATACTGCAAGTCCCAAGATTCCCTAGGAAGAACAAGGTCAGTTAAAGTGGAATCATAGTGCTGTGACTATGTACTGTGAAAGGGTCCTATGAATACCTATTCCAGAACAAAAGAAATGTATAGTCAGGGCTACCCAGATGTACATAGGAAAATTTCTCTCTCAAGAGGTTCCCTCAAGAATACCATTGCCTGCAGAGGGCTCGCAGGAGAGGGCTTTTTCTTCTTTTTTCTTCCCACTTTGTAGTATGGCACTCCTGTCGGAGCTGCAGTTAAATCATGTGTGAAGATTAGGTTTACCATATTTTGTAGAGCAAAAAGGAGGACACATTTACCAACTGGCTACTTCAAACCACTGATCGCCGTGATGAGCTCTTTCTAAAATCCAAGATGACCAAACTGAGACTATCATACTTGGGTCATCACAGGAGAAGACCGGACTCACTAGAAAAGACAATGAGGCTTGGCAGGGCAGAAGGCAATAGGAAAGAGCAAGACTGCATTACAGGTAGATAGACATAATTGAGGAAGTCAAGCCCCTGAATCTGCAAGACCTGACCAGGGCTGTTCACGAGAGGGTGACTTGGAGATCTTCCATTCATAGGGTCACCACAAGTTGAAGTCATCTTTATGACAATTAACAATAACTATATAAGTTGTGATAATTGCCACTAGAAACATCCCCTAACCTTCTTTGCATTAACATTAACATTAAATAATACCAACAATTGATCTGGTTACAGTTGAATTTTCAATACCTAACAAATTGTAAAATGACACATGCTTAAATTATCACAAAAAACACTAGGAAACACATTGGTACATGAAATTGCTGTATCTGTACAAAGAAAAACAATCACCTTGAGGTCAGTCTCTTTCAGATGCACTTTGGTTTTGGTCCTGCTTGGGTCGTGTCACAGGTTTTGTTTATAGAAATGGGGCCGAAATGCCTTGTAATTTGTTTTAGCCAGCTGTGGCTTTTCCTGGGCACCATTCAGACATTGACAACAAGGGCCGAATGGGGTCATAGCAGTCTAATGAGAAGACATCTGGGTCAGCCTCAACCCGCACAGCCTCAGTTCCCACTAGCCAGAATGCAAAAGCTGGCTGGCTGCTTTGCGGCTTTCCCTCGCCCTGCTTTAAACCTGGCACATCTCCCTTCCTCCTGTTCCTCCTTGGAGATAAGAAAACCCAGATTTTAAAAAATCCATCCTGACAGAAATGTTAGCTTTGAAAAAAAAGATATGTCTGGGGCAAAGAATATGCGTGAAGACACTTCAGTCACAATGGCCTTTTAAATTGTTCTGACATTCAGCATGGCAATTTGAAAGATTTTGAATATGGCAATGAATTTATTGGTTTTATTAGAATCTTGCAATTGTAAAATAGGAAGAGATCTCAAGAGTCTAGCCCTCTGCCAGCATGGGAAATCTACTCTTACATGTGCATCTGGGAGGTTTCTGCATGGATTGGTACGGCTTTGTTTTGCTGTTTCTAATTATGTTTTTTTTTTCCTGCCTTGAGTGCTATTTATTTAGTGGAAAAGTAGGATGAAAATTTAACAAAATATGATGACACTGATGTCGATAATGATGATGGATTAAAGAAAAAGTAGTGTTAAATGTTTCATTTCAGGAAAGAATTTCAAAGAAGGTTGGAATACACAAGCATGACCACATCTGTATAGATACATCAATATACTAAATAAAATCAAGGACTCTCGTCATGTTTGCAACACCAATTTAAGTGTGACCTTGGAGGTTAACAAGGCAGCAGCAGGATTAGTTCTTGCTGTGACCAAGCACAGAAGCATTGATGGCACCATTCTTCCATATCTACTACTTTTACATATTGGCCATTTCTGCACTACATTGTTGTAGTACTATTATTCCACTTTCAACCTGGGGAATCCTGGGGTTTGCAGTTTAGGGAGGGACATTTTGAATTCTCAGCCAGAGAGCTCTTTGGTCTCAGTAAATCTATCCATTTGCAGGACTGACCTAAAAGAATATTCTATTGTTGAATAATAGATGCAGCACAAAATATTAGAACACAGAGAAACTTGTCTTCCATCCCTTGGTACCATGAGAGTTCCCATATCATGGTAGAATTCTCCCATCCTGACCCCACGTGTTCTGGATCTATTCTTAGGCCTGGGGAGAAAGTCAAAGGTATCGCTGTAAAGCAGCAATTTCAATGTTTGTCTTAACAGCTAAACAAAAGAAGTTTCCATAAGCAGAACACCCTCCCATAGGGTTGCAGTGACGAGAGGGGGCAAATTAGGGCATTGTTCCACTGACTAAGTATTTCCCTTGCCCATTAATTTTTTTTCTAACCTTCATATTTCTAGCATTGCTGTTGAGCATTTAGCACAGCTTAGACCTCCAAAGAAAAGAGTATGGTAGAATCCTGCACGCTGAATGTGTTAAAATATGGTACATATACAAGGAGGATTTTTCTATGTATTTTCACTTTCATTGGCATCTTATTAGTGACTTATGGCTGTATGAGTGCATCTTACAGACATGTAAGTCCTGTTTTGGATCAGTTGCGGAGGACTATTTCTGTAGCCCTTGTGCTCTGTCCAAAAATCTCATGCTGCCTAGCAGCTGTCAAGCCCCAGGATGCTGATGTTCCTCACCAGTGGAGAAGGGAGGGAAGTGGGAGGTGATTCAGTCCATGAAGATCTGGCTCCTCTGAGCTCCTGAAGGAAGGAAAAGGCAGGTGCACTCCATCTGGGAGTCTACCTTCATTTCTTCTCCCCACGACCAAGTTAAGACCAGCTGTTTCTCTATGGTCTGAATCACGTCTCTCTCCCTCCCTTCCTCACTAGTTATTAACAGTAGCAGGAGGAGTCTTGACAGCTGCCAAGTGGTGGGGAGGGCACAGAACAGCAGCCATGGAGACTCCCTTTTGGTGCATCTACAGCTGAATGTGAAAATTCCTTCTCAACTTTGACACGTACGCTGAAACCATATAAGCATTCAGTGCTTCATTGGAGAAAAGCAAATTTAGTAATCTTGGCTTTGGAAAGTAATATATTTGAAGGAATTTCAGGTGGACAGTTTCTCTGCAAGTTTGCAGAGAAATAATGCAAGTTTGCAGAGAAATAATGACCTATAGACTTTATTAACAATTATTATAATGAAATAACTTGTTTGATGCTGTGTGCCTTCAAGTCATTTCTAACTTATGTTGACCCTAAGGCATATCATGGGGTTTTCTTGGCAAAATTTGTATAGAGGAATTTTTTCATTTCCTTCCTCTGAGGCTGACAGATTGTGACTTGCCCTAAGTCATCCTATAGGTTTCCATGGCTGATCGTGAATTCAGATCATGGTTTCCCAGGGACCTAGGCCAATGCCCAAACCACTACACCATGCTGGCTTGTTCAATATGCATTTACTTCCTAGTCACTGTAATTTAGCTTACAAAACTGTTTTACATGTGGCAAATGTTGATTTGGTGTGGGGATTTTTGGGAGGGAACGTCACAACATACTTTCTTATTAAAGGACGTTGAGTGAAGTTATTTTTGTTATCACCCATGATTTTTTTTCTACAGAAACCTCTTTTATAGTGACTAATGCCCAAACCTTTCTCCATTTTTTATCTCTGCCCCCATCCTGAAAATTATCTCACTATAGTCCCACCTCCCCATTCTCTCATAGGTCAGCAGAGAAGGATGAGGGAACAGTCCATTTGGTCCCAAACACAAGTGTGTAGGGCCAATTGGTTCTCAGACTTTCTTTATCTCTTGGAACTTCATCCAGGTATAGCAGCTCCATGCCATTTTAATTGCCAAGGAATGCTGAGATTTGTAGCTTGTTGAGATACTTATTATTCTCTGCCAGAAAGCTCTTGTGCTGAAGCTCAGGAAAGGGCACTAGAGCTTTCCTCACTGAACTATGCGTGCCAGGATTCCACTGGATGGAAGCACAACACTTAAAGTGGCTCCAATGGGGTATAATCATGTAGGGTAAGTATACTCTAAGAATCCAGTATGGCACCTACCTATAGTATTGGCTAGTACCAGGTAACCTCCTTGTATCTGTTTCGAGCTGCACCATGAACCATGTGTGAATAGTTCACAGAATTGTACTTTTATATGCCAATTTCACTCACCTGTGGGATAGTTACAGGTGGCTATAAGGCCCTTTCCACACGAGGCGAGGGAATTGCTCCATGCCGTTACCTACCGCTTCTTCTGGGGTCCGAAGCAACGTTGACTGTCCCTGAAGCCCTTCCACAGGGCTCCTCCTTGGTCCAGGGTAAATCGCAGCAGTGCAAGGTCTGTAGATCCGCACTGCTCTGGCTTCCAAAATGGCGGCTTCTAGCTTCCAAAATGGTGGCTTCTGGTTGGTCGTGGGTCCCGACCAACCGCTGAAGCTCACCACACCAAAAGCCTGCCCTCCGCGGATTGCAGGCTCGCATTGGTGCAAGCCTGCGAATCTGCACAAGGGAGCAGGAACGCAATGGTGCGTTCCAAGAAAATAAAGACCTGTTTTTTGCGGTCTTTAGAAAACACGTTGGAGGACCACTTGGGGTCATTTTGGAGTGGACTGAGGTGCGGATCTCTGGTAAGTAGTCCGCTCCTAGTCCACTTCAAGGTGCAGACGACCTCCATGAGAGGACGCACTGCCCCTTCTAATTGCCTGGTGCAGAAAGGGTCTAAATCTGCCCTGGTTAGTACTTGGATGGGAGACTGCCAATGAATACCAGGTAATGTAGGCTATATTTGAGAGGAAGGAACTGGGAATATCACCTCTGAGTATTCTTTGCCTAAGAAAACCCTATGAAATGCATGGAACCGCCATAAGTCAACAGGTGACTTAAAGGCATATATACACGCATAAATCCTATGTTGGGCTGATCTGAAGAAAGTGTTAAAGCATAGGTAAAATATTATTTGTGGAAGTTACTACTGAAAAGAAAATGAGAAAAAAATCTATCAGTGCTTTGCAAAAGAAAATTATTTGATGAATTCTTGTTGGTCTTTTAAATTGGGAACCAGTCAAACCCACCTTGCTGTATCAAAGCCTCAGACATTCTGAAATGTTTAAATAAATCATGGAGTGCCATTACTGCTACATATAAAAACTATAAATCTAAAGTCAGATAAACAATGCAGCAATATAGGTATTTAAAAAACTACACCATGCCTGCATAATACACCATTAAGAAGTTGTACATTGATTTGTACATTAATCAGATTTATAACAATGAGCTATTTTGTTCTCCCTCCAGGCTATGATAAAACTACCAGGTTATGAATTGCAATATGATCACAGCTGAATAACTAGGTAATGAGGTATTTAAAAATAGGGTGAAATAAATTATTCATATTCTACACAATGATTAACAATCCTTCTCTCTGAAATATATTTGGTGGTCCTGATAGGAAAGATATAATTTTTTTTAAACTGTCCTATAATTCAGTGTCCTATTCCTTCCAGGTAGGTGCAGTATAGTGATTCTGGACACATTGTTATCAAAGCAGCCTTGATTCAGAAGTAGAATTCACATCCAGTGGCCCAGCTGGACTTCCCAGCTCTTGTTTCACAGATCACCACCATGCCTGGATGAGAAAGTCATTAAAAGATTCAATCAGTGCAGCTTGGAAAGCCCTTCCTGGGCCAGAGGAATATAGGAAGCTGTCTTCTACTGAGTGATACCATTGGACCATCTAGCCCAGTATTGTCAATGGACTACCAGTTAGCTGGCCAGGGTTTTTGGCTGGCTTCTTTCCAAGCTCTACCTCAAGATCCTTAATATTTTTTAGTAGCTTCCCATATGAACACGAGCTAGGCCTGACCCTGCTTAGCTTCCAAAATCAGAAATAAACAGATACATTTAGGGTGGTATAGTGTTCATTGTGAAGAAATGAGGCCACCATTTGTGCATTGGGGACTCTGGGCTACTTGGCAAGAGAGAGCACTTGTTCTGATGTTGATGGAAGACCTCTAAGCCACAGCCTGAAAATACACATGAACTGGGAAGTGCTGGGAAGTGCTCTGCCTTCAGATTGAGCTGCTTTGGTGACCTGGGAGGCTTACACTAAGAGCAAGGGAAAACAACATAGATGTTAAGAAGGAAGCATCTACAGTTAAACTAAACTTAAGGTTGCAAGCATAGCCCTCATAATAATCATAATACTGTTTGATATTGTATGTTTTATTGCTGATGCATACAACTTTGAAATATTTAGATCAGGAAGGATAACATCTGTCTCTTCAAACGTTTTTAGACTACAACCTACATCAACCCTAGCCAGCAATGTTGCAGCCAGTCGTGAGGGAGGTTGCTGTATGTAGCTGTGTGCCGGTGACCCTATCACTGGATTTTCTCAGCAAGATTTGTTCAGAGGAAGATTACCAGTGTCTTCCCCTGGGCCTGACAGAGTGTGACTTTCTGTGGCCAAGCAGGGATTAAAACCTTTCTCTCCCAGAGTTCTAGTCCAACAATGAAACTACTATACCATGCTGGCTCCCAATAGGAATTGTAGTCCAGCAATACCTGGAGGATGACACGTTGCCCACCCCTGTTTTAGATTTAAGTGGCTATAAATATTTGTAAACAAACAAACAAAGTACACAAGGACTTTCAGCACATTAAAAAACTTGCTCACGTTCGGAGGTCAGGCACTGCCGCCCATCTTCAAGTACCTTTCCTGGCACAAGTGAAGGGGGTAACTTCTATAGAAATGGCTTTTTCCACTTCGAAGTTATGGAAAGTGGTCCCCTAGAAGGCCTGCCTGGCATCCAGATTGCTTTCTTTTATACGCCAGGCAAAACTCTTAATATTCTCCTAAGCTTTGAAAGTGTTGTTGATTGTTTTCTCTTTGCTGACCCTGTTTAATGTGGTTTTCCATTATCTGTAGATCTTTAAACCACCTTGAAATGATTTTGATGAAGGAAAGTGTACAAATGTTATAAACAGACAAGTTGATTAATTAATTTTAAACTTGCGCATTCTGAAAGCAACTTTGTATTAAAGGTTTAGTGGTTTCTCAACCTTTGAAGTACATTTCCGTAACCTGGTAGAAGAAGCATTCCTGCAATCTTTAAATATTTATCTTGTAATTCCCCTGCTTGTATGTATTTAGGAATGTTTTCATAAATACATCAATAACTGTCTTGTATGGCTCATTAAGGTGGCTTTTAATCCTTTAGTGTGAGCACACAGTTTACAGCTGCCTGTGAATCATTTTTATAGGCCTCCATTAAGCATGCCCTTCAAACTCCAATTATTTGTCAGATTTTTGTATATACTTGAGCAGTCACAAATGAAATGAGCACTGAACAGACATGTGAACTCTTGAAAGCTGAAACTGGCACATCTCCAGCAGGGCAATTTCTCAGCTAGCCACCATCAGTGGAAATTAGAACAGATGTTCTGAACAGATCAGCTGGGCCAAGCCAACCCATGTGGGATCAAACCCCATTGAGATGAAAAAAGATCCTGACCTAGAATAAGCATTTGTAATCTGGCAGAGAAAGATTAAGCTGAAAATAATATTTCTGTGCTCCTCAAGCTTGGTCAAGAGTCACATTACAAGCAGCAATGGAAACATGACTAGTGGGTTGAAACAGAGAATGTGAACAATATAGCAATTAAGAGCATGACCTATTTGTCTGAGGTCTTTAGGTTGATCCTCAGTTTACAGATGACATCATCTCATCGGGTGGTCTCAGGTACACATCTATTGTAGTCAAATCTTATTCAACTTTTTTCCCACAGAATCATTAGCCTCCTATACTTATCTGTCCTGAAATGCTGAACTCTTCACAAGCTGTGCCACATCTTCAGTCCCAATGGTGTC
The DNA here is from genome assembly GCA_030412105.1 of Cyclura pinguis. Taxonomy (NCBI): domain Eukaryota; kingdom Metazoa; phylum Chordata; class Lepidosauria; order Squamata; family Iguanidae; genus Cyclura; species Cyclura pinguis. The sequence continues at coordinate 91,109,011 of CM059600.1, read as the reverse complement.
AACCACCTAGCCTAGGATAGGCAACACGTCAACATCCAGCCCAGGACCATTTTCCTGACCCCAGAGCCCCATGGAGGGGAGGGACATTGAAAAAAAAAGTCCACGATTTTATTTACCCCCAAATGCTTTCTAGGGGGTATGGGAGGCAATTTTGCCATGTTTCGGGGGCATGTGCCATTTTAGGCTGAGGAGCAGTGGTTGTTTTTGTTGTGATCCTTATGGTGATCCTAAGGTAAACTTATCTTTGGGTTATCATTGTAGATTTCTTCAGAAGGTGTTTGCCATTGCTGCCTTCTGAATCTGAGAGAGTATGACTTGCCCAAGGTCAGCTAGTTTATTCCCATGGCAATGTGGGGATTCAAACTCTAGTCCTCTTTAATTGTAGTCTGAGATCCTTTCCACAGGATGGCAGTGTCCCAGCATGGGGATGTGAGAGGACCAGGACCGTGACAATGCTTCCACATGACATCATCATGGTCCACCCTTCTCATATCGCCAGCTGGGGCAATCGTGAGGTATATCATTGATGGAAAAAGTCTGTCAATGACCCCCAATCATGCGAGCCTTCTGTTGCAGCTGGCCATGCAGAAAGGTCGGAAGCACAATCATGTGTTTCTTTCCCCTCTACAGCATGGGAAGAAGGCTGGCTGCAGTGCGGAAAGAAGGAGCATGTCTGTCAGGGACAGCCCAGAGAAGGGAGTGGGAGAGCTAGCAGAGTCCTGCCAGGAGGAGTCAAGGAAGCACTTACTCAAGGGAAGTCCATTTACCTAAGCCAGAGTGACAAGCAAAAGCCATAGTCAGAATTCCAAAAGCCAGGGGTCTGGAGCCAAGAGATCAATCAAAGGTATCAGGAGCCAGGTGCTGGAAGCAAGGAACAGGCAAGAAGAGGGCTTGAAAGAAGTTTGCCACAAGCAAAGGAAAGCTTCCAGGCAGGCAGTTATATAGCCCAAGACACAGGTGTGGCTAGTCACTGCTTCTTGAACTTAATCAAGGAAGCCTCCCTTTGCTCAGCTCTCTTGAGTCTCCGCCTTGTTTGTTGGTTGATTGGCACAGGCTCCAAAGCATCTTCAGAATCGGGTCCCTGTTGCCCTAAAGGAGCAGGCAGAAGAACGTCCAAGCCTGCTTGGTCCGTGGCAGCAGGGGGAGCTCTTGAGCTACAGGATTCATCTCCAGCCGGAGCCACAGGGATCAACAGTTGCTGCTCGTCATCTCCACCCTGAGCAACAGAGACCAACAGCTGCTGCTCATCAGCAGCAGCTCTGACAGGGGCTTCAGTTATCACAGTGTCTCTCAGTCCCCCTTCCACAGGCAGCTAGTCGGGTGCAGAGAGAAGCTCTGGGGACATGCTCCCATCCTGGCAGAGGCATTGCCGGGATTGTGATGGGATGATGCACAAGAGCATTGCCCCGCGGAAAGGGGCTAGCAGTCAAAAGCACTAGGCCTTTTTCCAAAATCAGAAAATGGCTTCTAGTATCTTCCTCTTGTAGAAAAAAAAAAGCTTCTATTGAGTCTAAAACAGTCCGGGGGAGGCCAAAAACGTGGCAAAAACTATAGCTTCTAGCCATTCCTTTGGTGACTCTGCCACTGAGTGGTTGTCATGCCCTGCTTCCAGAGCATGGACTCTGACTCAGAGTCTGAAGCAGAGGGCATACCAGATGCTGAAACAAAGGGTATGCCAGGACTTGCTGTACAGAGAGAGGTTACAGTGCCAGAAACAGAACTGGGGGCTCCAACAGAGAGTCCTGCCTCTTCAGATACAGAAGAACACTTACCTAGACCCAGCCTCGCACAGCACAGGCAGCAAAGACAGAACCAGCGTCACTCTCTCAGAATTTATAACTGACAACAATCAATCAAGGTAGAGCTGTGCTAGGCTTTGGGTCTATTTAGCTGGCGTCCTTCCCCTCCAGGAGTTCTCAGAGCTTATCTGACCTTCTGCCTTGCTGGATGCCTTGACAAATGCTCAGGATTGACGTTGGACACTCCCTTGCCATGAAACCCTGCTGGACTTTGTTTATGTTGGACTTTATTTATGATTGCTTGGTTACTGCCTGCAAGTAAGTAACAAGCTGGGAGATATATAGTTTGTTTTGTTTGATTTATCAGCTGTGCCAGGACTGAGATAGGACAATGGTACAGCAGTGGCATAGCATGTTATGAACAGTGCGCAAATGCCTCTTTTTGGTTCTGCATATTGGCTAAATAAAAACAATGAAGCTGTTGATTATCTACCCATAAAGTCTCCTTCTCCTTTCAGCCTGGGAAGGGAAGATGGAGACAAGAAGGAGCTGAGGCTGAAAGAGGATTGTCAATTTTCAAATGCAATTTGAATGACCCCCTTGGAATTGGTCCTGTACTTGTCAGCAGACCTGGATCATGTTGGCACATGTTGATGGACAAAACAGCTCCCAAGGATACAGAAATGGCTCTTTAAAGTTCATATAATTGCTAGATGGGGGGGGGGAGAAATACCTTCCTGCAAAGGTTTGTTGCTTTTTATTTTCCTGGGCAGGGTTCTGTGCACCAGAGAAATTCTCATTGTTGGACTCTTCTGTGCATAGCCCTATTCAGCCTGGCTGATACAGCTCTTTGGAGCACATCAGAATCCCTGGTTGTGCTGAGACTCAAGGACTGCATTCCCCCAGATGGGTAGAAGTCTAGACACAGTAGTCAGACTTCATTTTCAGGAAACTCAAAGAGGTTTTACAGCTATCACATGTATACAATGGAACAGCTTCCTGATCCTTGTTTGTTGCATCAATATATTGGTCTGGGTTGCCAGGTTTCAGGTCCTGGCCCTGATTGCCCAGCTTTTGTGGGTCATTTCCAGAAGAGAAAGAAGAGTGCAAATTCTCCCATTTTGGTGGGCTCAGCTCCAGCCAAGAAGAAATGGCTCTAGTTAGCTTCCTCTTCTCTCCTCCACTCACCCATTGCTCTGTTCTATATCCACCCACTCTCTACAAGCAACTAGGCTAGATTAAATGTTATTTATCCCATCCCTCTATGTGAGAGAGGAATAACCCCTTTGTTTCATCTTGATCTGGGAACAGCATCTTTAGCTAAGATTTCACTCTTAATTTTCAAACAAGAAAATATATTTTGTGTCTGTATGTGTTGGAATGGCAAGCTGTAAGCAACTGTGCTTGGTGCTTAATGCACAATGCTTAATGGCATCACCAAGGGACATCCCTACGTCTCAGTTTTGGCCTGCAAACCTGAGAGTCTGGTGTGATCTTGAACTGGTATCCCTAGTTAAGAGTCAGGAAACACTTGAGACCATTCATAAATCACAATGTTATTATATCGAATGACCTAATTTTGTGGCTGGAGACACTGAGGCCCTTTTTGCATGGCATTTTCTGTGTGAAAGGGTGCCTGGAGCGTCACACGATTGTGAGGAGCAATCTGCACGATGCACTCACAATCGCGCGATGCTCCAAGGGCCAGCAGGCACAGATCGCGCACCTTTTCATTTCCAGCTAGAAGCTGAAAATGGTGCAAGATCATGCATTGCTCCCGGGCCCCATGCACACTTACCTGGCATGCAGAGCCTCTGGAGCCACGCCGGTCACGCTTCCTGCCCCAGCGCAGCCTGGGAAACTCCCAGGCTGCACTGCGGAAGGAAGAGGCAGGGCTCTTGCACGAGCAGGCAGCTTGTGCGGAGCCGAAGGACACTGGACACAAGAGCCTCCTACTGGAGGCTGCTCGCACAATCCCCGCACCCCAGCACCGGAAGAAGGTAAGGTGCGGAAAGGGCCTAAGATGTCCACTCTAGCTTTTGCCTGCATCTCCCACTGATTTTGAAATGTTGGAAAGAACAGAAAGACCTGTGAAATGCACTGTACTTCTGAACTCGTGATGTTTGCTGTCAGTTGGCACCAATGTTAAGCAAGTCTGATACAACCATAACTGATATAGTGGAGCTACAAAGAAAGCATACTCTCCAACAGTCCCAATTTGGCAGGGACATTACAAGTTAATCCACCCCACTTTTTCAGATGTGTTTAAAATGTTCCATGGAGTCGTGCGCTCCGTGCTCTAAAAAAAGGTTTTTAAAAAGCACGCTGTGCGACCAGTTCCAGTCGCTTCGGAGTGGACTGAGGTGCGGAACTACAAAAAGTAGTCTGCCCCAGTCCACTCTACGGTGCAGAAGACCTCTGTTGGAGGTCGCTCTGCACCGTTTCAATTGCCCCGTGTGGAAAGGGCCTGAGTTGAAAGTAAAAAAGTAGTTTACACTCAACTCAGAGGAAGGACTGTTGCTTTTCCCAATAGTCTCAAGGAAAAACAAACTGCTGAAGCCTCTCCTAGATTCTTTCTTGTTAATGTTTGCCATTTTGACCACACCCTCATATTCGTTGGCCACATATGTCCCAGTTTTCATTTGTGAAATGTTGCAGGGGGTATGAGAAAAATCATAGGGAAACACATTTTCAGAAACTGTAGTTCATCCATTAAGAATCCAGAATAGTGGCAAAGGGTGTGGGAAGAAAAAAGGGGAATTATTAATAGTTTTTTTAGAATTTGAGCAAGTATTCTCTATTGAATTGGCTGCCCCCCCCCAAGAACCTATTCCCGATAGTAGCACCTTGATTAAGAATTCTTGCTTATGTAAATAGGCAGTTAAGATGACAGTCAATCTAATTGTTTTCCAGCAAAGCTTGTATATGTAGGATGCTGAACTGTCACATGATACTCTCTCATGGATCTCCTAGAATGTTTAGAGTCAACATCCAGAAGAAATATGAGTATCAAAACAATTCTTAATCTAGGTTATGACCAATTGGTATAATCTGATTTTAAAGATGTGAGGAGGAAAGCTAAATAAAACTTAAATACTTGCATGACTGAAGAATCTAGAAATATATTCACCTTTATGCCTGCAGCACAAACAAGCACCCATCGTACATGTTGTAAAAACTACTGCATAGAGCTGGAAAGTAAGACATTTCAAGTAACAATGGCCCTTTTCACATGTGGGGGGGCGGGAATGGTGTAGAGCGACCTCTCATGGAGGTCGTCTACACCGTAGAGTGGACTGGCGTGGACTACTTTTTGTAGTTCCACACCAGAATCCACTCAGGAGCGGCCGGAACTAGCCGGGCTGCGTGTTTTTTTAAAACCTCTTTTTCGAGGTTTTTAAAAAGCACGGAGTGCGCAGCCCCGTGCCGCTCCATCGCCCGGCTCTAAAGCGGATTTGCAGGCGCGCACAAGTGCGTGCCTGCAGATCTGCGGGGGGCGGGCTTCCGGCTGGCGAGCTTCTCCGGTTGGTGGAGAGCCTCCACCAACCGGAAGCTGCCATCTGCGACGCCGGAGGAGTGTGGAGCAGCGAGCTCGCGCTGCTCCACGCGGTGACGGACTTACCCAGCTGGAGGTAAGCTCCGTTTTTGGGCGTTTCCGCCCGTCCCCCCCCCCCGACATGTGAAAAGGGCCAATGTTACCTATAAAGTATTACTTCTGGTGGTAATGAGGACACAACTACACTAAAGTACAAAGTAGTTTTTTGAGTTTTTTTTTTTCAAGGCTTAATAGAGAGCAACACTTACTTGCTGCTTCTAAAATTATTCTCTTGAGGGGTCATTTGGGTGCCTTTTTTAAAACTCTTTTTGGATTTGAAATTTTTTATAATTTTATTATAAAAATTATAAAAAGTAAAGCGTTAGGTAATGTGGCACTCTTTCCAAGTAAAGCTGAGTCATTCTTTTTTTTAAAAAAAAGAGAGGGCGAGAAGCAACAATTTGGTTTTTCAGAATAACCATTTCAAAACAACTTTGCAGCAACTTTAGGAGCTTGGGCCTCTCAGTCTGTCTGAAGAAGTATAAGCCAAGAAAGGAAAAGCATTAATGCAGCAGCACTTTCTCCCTTGATAAATAGTTCATTTGCTAAATACAGACACTGTCAAGGTCCAGCAATGGCAAAAGAGAGTGTAACCAAAAGGGGCACGGGGGGAGGTAAGTTACAAAGATATTTGAATTCAGAATGATTAATGGGCATGATCTGAATATTGGGATTCATTGCTATAGAAATCAATATCACCCCATTTCCAGAGCTGAATCCCTCTCTGCTTAAAATGGCTGTAGGTGACAAGTTGTTGGCTCTGCTCTTTACTGTTACTGTTGTATAAGCATTTCATGGAGCAATTGCTTTCTGCAGCCCCACAGGCTTCTTATGACTGAGTATCTGGGTGTTGTACAACATCTCACTGCTAAATGTCATGGCATGGCTCCTTATTAATACCAAAATCCAGCCATGAATAATGCTTTGACTATCAAAGGAATTTATAATGATTTCCCAATTATGTCAGAGCACTGGCATAATTAACTCGTGCACTATGTTTGTATTTTGAAATTAACACAGATGAAACTGAAGGATCACTTAGGTGTTAAAACTACTTTTTTAGTTCTACTGGGCAATGATAGCCTGACTAATTTAGAGAAAATGTTTACAAGTAGCCAAGTGACTGAGCTTGCATTATTAAACATTTATACAAACCTGGGAAAACATTTGTTCCTTTATTTCCTTTTTTCATTTCTAACCCACCCTTCTTCTGATATGGAATCCAACAGCAAAGTGAAAACACAAAACTACTAAAAAATAATAATAATAACAACAACAAAGTTAAAGCACAATTAATTAAGATATATTTAAAACATCAGTAATTTAGAAGACTATAAACTGTTTAATAAAATGATTGTCTTCTTGGTGGGCCCAGATTTATTGGTGTGTTCCAAATCACTGCTCCACCAAGTGTGCAATCATACATCATACTTAGTCATAATTCATTGGTGTAGGCATGTACCTATGACACTTTGTAATATATAACATTACTCTTAGTAGCCAGTTTCAAGAGTATTCAGGCAAGACAATTAAATTAACTTGAAATAGGTGATGTTACCAAATGCATGCTTCCAGAATTAGATTACTGGAGATCTATGTTGAACAGACACAAGAGTCAGATGTGTGAATCCCACTTTTTAGGCCCAATTAGAATAGACCCAATGTTGACTCAACATTCAAGAGGTCTATTCTGGAGGGGATACAGGAAGCAACAACACGATTCATGCTAGAGTCTTCTTGGTGGCGATGCCATGTTTGTCAAATTCTTTCCAGGTGCAGTTTTGTCAAACTCTGCCTCTTACTATCTTCTGAAAGACTTGTTTAAAAATTCAGTCTGTTTTAATTAAATGGTAATTAATTTGGACTGTATTAAATCAAAGTTCATATTGTAAGCTTGAAGGCAGGACTGTCTGTCTTGGATATTACTAAGCTTATATAAACTGCTGCCAAAGCCATTTGAACTAAAGAGCAGGTTAAAAATAATAGGAAGGAAGGAAGGAAGAAAAGCACAAAAAATAATGATCAACAGTAGTTTTTTCTGAGTGTTTTGTTTTGTTTTTTGTTTTGTATTTTGTTTTTTTGTTTTGGGTTTTTTTTTTGTCTTGGTTCGTTTTGTTTGCTGGAGGGTTTTTTTTGTGCTGTTCTCATTTAAGATCATAACTTTTGTTACTCTTTGTTTAACAGAGATATTGCTTCATATTTTCTTTTTGTTAAAAGGCATTTATTACTTTAATAGAAAATGAGGGATAAATAACTTTAAAAACTAAAATGCATTTGTGCTTCTCATTGCTATTGCTTTTGGAATCAAAAGATCTATGGGGAACATAATTCCTCTGGAAGACGTAGTGTAGTTCAGTGGCTAAGACCATTTCCACCCTACATTGTTATAGTGCTATTACTCCACCTTCAACATCCTGTGGAATTCTGGGGTTCATAGTTTGCCGAGGCCAAAGAGCTCTCTGGCTGAGGATTCTAAAGGCCCCTCCTTAAACTGCAAACTCCAGGATTCCACAGGATGTTGAAAGCGGAATAACAGCACCATAACAGTGTAGTGTGGAAATGGCCTCAAAGACTGAGCTATACAGATCGGGAGGTCCTCAGCTTGATTCAACTCTCTGCCTATGAAGCCTTACAAAAGCCACTCATTCCCAGTTGACTGATTTGCAGTAGGAAATCTTATACATGATTGTCTTATATGGTCATGGCTTATCTCACATGGTTCTTGTTGCGCTGTAGGGCTGGTCCATTTTCTCTCCATTTTGAAAAGTGGGTGTTTCAGTGAATCCTGAAATGCTGAGAAAAGGGAATGCCACAAACTGATTGGTGCCATTTTGTGGTGGAGAAAAGGGCCTTGCCATGCTGCGGGAAGCACTTCAGCTTTTTATTTTTCACCTCTTTCCCCTATTGAAAGAAAGGAAGGAAGGAAGGAAGGAAGGAAGGAAGGAAGGAAGGTAATGGAAGATGAAATCAGTGTTTTACATCTGGCTATAATAGGGATGGGCAACTGTAGTGGAGGTTTTCTTGACAAGATTTGTTCAGGGGGGTTGTCTTTGCCTTCCTCTAAGGCTGAGAGCACATGTCTTGCCCAGGATCATCAATTGGGTTTCTATGGCTGAGCAGGGATTTGAACCCTAGCCTCTCAAGTCCTAGTACAACATCCAAACTGCTATGCCGTGCTGGCTCCAAATGCTTCCAAATATTCATTATAAAGGAGCAATGTACTAGCAGAACAAAGTCCTCTGCAGGTAAGTGGGAAGAGAAGACTGTACTTGCCTCAGCTGGAAGGCACGTCTATTCACAAATGATTATATGTATCGTGACTTTTTGTTTGTTGCTTAGTTCATCATATCTACAGCCACAGTTCCAACATTAGCAGGTGACAGTTTATAAAGAACCTATGACAAACACAAAACCCTTATCTAAATAGTTCCAGTTTGTTCTCAAGATTATGAGTGTTAAATGGACCTTTTTATATCTTTCTGTGGAGCAGCTGCACCACATCTAGGAAATCTTTTGTTTCTCATACTGTATAAAACCTCGATAACAAAGTGTTTTTCATATCATATAAAATGATCAATGTGTTTGCTGCTCCATAAAGGATCCCAATACAAAATGTTTAACAACAAAATTGTGCTTGGAATCATAGAAATGTAGAATGGCATGGGATCTGAAAGATCGTGTAGTCTAGACTTATGGCTATGCTGAAATCCATAGTACAGAAATCCCTGTAATCCTTTCTACAATCTCTGCATTCAGTGGAAATTAATATATATGAACTAGAAACACCTGATATTTTCAGTGGCAGAGCTTGGAGTGCATGGAGGGGGCAGGGCTACAGTGTGTGGGCGTGACCATGGTGCGAGGGGGCAGGGTTACAGTGCACAGGGGCATGGCTATGAGCTGAGACACCCCCCAAAAAATTGCTGCCTGGGGCAAACTACTGCCATCGCTCCCCCCCCCATCCATACACAACTGGATGTTTTTATGAGAAGTGAAAATCAGGCCATGTCAAGAGAAAACCCTTGAATCCAGCATGCCCTTTCTACAAATGGAAAGTCTTCATCCATTTACAGAAGGGACTGATATCAAGTAGAAGAAGAAACAAAGTGGCATTTGGCAGTATCTCCTTCATTCTGCAATCCCCTGTGCTTCTTGAAAAGCTGTCCCTACGGCCCAGAAAAGCTTCCAGAACAGTGCTGCCAGTGCATTGGCTAAAATTCACGTCTTCTCTTCCTACAGTGGGATCATCTTACAATAAGATGATCCCACAGTAAGGGTTCTCTAATTTCCAAATCAATATAGTTTAAAGGTTAAACATTGGCTGGAATCATACTGATTAGTCCTAACTCAAGTAAACCCAATCAGTCTGTCTGTCTGTCACAAACATGGCATCACCACCAAAAGAACTCTGACTTCAGTCCTTTTATCCTATTTAGTCCCATCTAGAGAAGACTCAGTCAATCAATCAATCACAGGTATGGTATCTCTACCTAGAGTGCCATCTATTTAATAGTCACAATTAGAGTAGACCTATCAATCAATTGTTGAATGATAGGTAAAGACATACATAAATCTAACTGAGCCAATGGCTGTACTCTAGTCAGGACTAACAACAACATTTTAGCCATCATTTTAGAAATATATTTATTTATTTATTTTTATTACCAATATTTGTTGTCTGGATGGCTTTATGAGATCCTGATCTGGGACCAATGAACTCTTCACACTGCATTAAGATGTTGACACCACTTTGAGATGCCATTTTGGATGTAGGAAGTGATATATAAATCAATTCAATATATAAATATTCAACTCTGAATATTCATAGGTAGGTTCTGATAGAACTCAAGCATAAGAACCTTAAGATGAGGGACTACAAGTGAACAGGAAACTTTGTTTGTTTGTTTTGGTCCAAGGGCCAAACTAATTCCCGGAAAGTGCAACATGCTAGCAGTGCACACGGCTATACCTCAGTCTCCCCCCCCCCCCCCAAACATTCTGACTGGCATGATAGAAAATGTTCTGCCTTGGTCACAATATCAGTTGAACAAAATGGTAGAAAAGAAATATGACTTCAAATATAATTATGGAACATCAAGGAACACTTTTGATAGCTACGGTTTATACTTTGCCTCTGAGACTTCCAGTCTTTAGTGACTTGGAAACACCACAGAAATACTAGATGATTTTGACAGCACATATTAACTCTCCTCCTCGCCATGGTTTTTAGTTCAGCATCATTTTTTTTAAAGTTCTCCATCCTACTGGCTGTACAAATCCAACCTACCAGGAAACACAATGATGACATTATTACCTCACACAGCCAGTGTCATTTGGTTACACTGAAGATATCAGTGAGGTCAGATGAAGCCCTTGCCTTGCCTTCACTCTGGATGAGGAAGAGAAAAGTATTTCTTCACCCACTAGATGAGTCTCCTTAAATCCTGTGTAGCTGCTTCACTAAGGACAGTGCATCATTTGATTCTAGGTAGCTATAATGCATGCATGCCAAGTCACCATGGATGCAGAGCAAAGGTAGGTTAATTAGTGCACCAAGCTATAGAGCATTTATTGATATATCTATTTATTACATATTTAAATTGTTTTTTTTAATTTATTACATTTTTAAATTGCACTGCATAGATTTTTCTCTACTGTCTCTGAGTGCCCTAACCAAAGTTATAAAATACAAAATGCAATGAAAATGCAACCATACAGCAGCAGTGGAAGTCAGCAATGGCAAAAGACAGCAGAATGTTAAACCAAGATAAAGCCAGTAGCAGAGAACAAAATGTTTTAGCATATGAAACCAAATTAAAACCAGGAGTGGGATCAGACTGCAAAGACATAAAGGCACTAAAACAGCTCAAGAACTACAATGCTGTTATTGTCGTTATAAAAATGCAAAGTTTCCAGTTATTCCATTATGGTTGATTGTCTGTACCTATAAAAGTATTCTACTGTACTATATCTTACGAGTCACACAATTACTAGTGTGACATTTTTCTCTGTTCTATGAGCTGAATAATGTGGCTGTCAGAGTCTTTTCCAGATAAGATGGCTTGATGCTAGCAGGAAGTGTCTCCAGCTAAGAACAAACTCTCTCCATAGTCTAGAGCAAACAATCCAATGAGCAGCTGAACTGTCTGCAATTTCAAAGTTGTCAAAATGACATCTCATCTCTTCTTTTCCCTTCAGCTTTTATGTCTTCCCCCCTTCTTTTCCACCTCCTCTTCAAAAGTCTATGTCCTTTTAAATTTCTGAAACTTCTGTCCATGGAATGCAGGCCTGGACCTGTCCAGTGCAAGGTGCTGCAAGGGAGGCACCATCTTTGCTGGCTTCCAACGGAGAGACGCCAGGTGTTTTCACATCAGGCGCAATTGGACCTGGACAGTGAGTGGGAGGGCATGGAGCCAGAGAATAATTAAGGTCCTCCTTCCCCCCACCAGGACAACATGGGCATCATTAGAATTCACAAAACATGAGTGGATTGGTTTTGAGAGTGAAGCCAGGGAGTGGATAGGAGGGAACCATTATCTCCTAATATTCTCAGGGATGTGGACTACTTGGTTGACCATTTCCACCTCATATTATGAGACCGTTTGTTGCTTGTATTATCCCGGCTGTCCCTTTTTGGTGCCTTGCCTGTTAGTGAGCTGGTTGTATTATCTAAAGGGGATACATGTGGCAGAGTGTTGGAGTTAAAGGTTATCGATCTTTCTGGGCAGCAGGCTGTATTAAAAATTTGTACCTGTAAGACTGATCACAGTGGTGTTAGGGGCAAAGGCGATGATGTGTTTGTCACATGCCCTGTTCAGGCTCCACAGAGTTACATACTTGTTAGAGGATTTAGGCCAAGTTCTTTATTTTGTTATGCTGATTTTTTGCCCCTTACTAAATACCAGTTCTGGACTGTCACTTCCAAGGCCCTACATTGGTTGGGCTTTCAGGGAGTTAAATTTGGAACCCATTGATTTTGAATTGGGGCTGCTTCCATGGCTTTTGCCATGAGCTAGGTGTGGGATCAATCCAGAGTATTAGGCACTGGAGCTCCTTTGCATATAAGAGGCATGTCCCAGCCTTTTAAGTCTGATTGTTTTTGTTCATGGTTCTAACATTCTTATCTTTTCCAGATTCTAGGTTATGTCTGGAGAGGAGTGGGGCCCTGATTTGCGACTGTAGTATGATCTATTGGATGGTGCACCAGGCCCCAAACTGCCATTTTGGAGCTCAATTGAGGTTAAGCAACCAGGCCACTGAGTGAGTGGCTGAGGAAGAGAGGACATTGTTGGCATGGTTTGTAACTGCTGCTATTTAGGAAGCTCACAGGACCTCCCCCTCATATTTTGGTAATCTCCCTGGGTGGGAATGACCGTGGTTTGTTGTAGGGTGAAGTCCTTATCCTGCAGGCTCTGCATGACCCTTGAGTAATTCAGACCAAATGGGCAGGGATATATTTTTTGTGGTCAGACATTTTGCCTTGCCAAGTTTGTCATGGTGAATGTAATATACATTGCCTCAATAGAGCCCTTAAGAGAGTGAAAAAGACAATCTGTAATGCCTTGAACAGAGGGTTGGGCCACTTTCTCACACATCCACAAATTGTTTTTCAATGGCCTGAGCTTTATAAAGTGGACGGCATTTATTTATCAGAAAAGGTGATATGTTGTTTCCCAGGGATTTGCAAAAGAGGATGAGGCCCATTTTGGCTAGCCTGGTGGAGGAAAGGGCTTAGCAGATGCTTGTCCCTTGTCCATGCTCATTAGTAGGGGTGAAAAGTGGCAGTTACAATGAACACCTTAGCATGCTTTTGATGAAGGAGAGGTCTCTGGAACTGCTTCTTTAGGTCATTGAACCGAAAGGGGGATGGAGGGATACTGCCTTTGTGGCTGGCCCGGTGGCTTCATCCTCACTTTAAGCCCTGAGACTTGGGAGAGGGTTCCTCGGGTCTACATTCCAGGAGATGGTCAGACAGGGAGCAACCAAGCAATAGCCCTCAGAGCCCAGGTGTTTCACCCTGGGGAAAGATAAGGAGGATATCAAAGGTTGACCCTTGCCTGACCTGGACTCACATTAAGTTGTTCCCCTTCTTGCTTTTTTCCAGTTTCAATGCCATTAAATATGTCCTAGGTTAAATGAAATAGCTCTTATTCAATCCGGTTCTCTGAGCCTGGTCTTGTTATTCCATGGTTGTCAGCAATGTTGTCCACTGATCAAGGTAAACACTTTAACACAACTCTTACTGCAGTTAGTCATACTTCAAGTTCCTAGACTAGGATATTGCAATTCACTTGCGCAGTCTGACCTTGCACATCATTTTCTTTCAATAAGCTTACCGCGGGCTATCAGTTGCATGTTTTAAGAAACAGAACACAAGCAGCTATATTTTGATGTGATTATACCCATTCAACATCATCACAATTGGCAAAATCTTCAATGGACCTAAAAACATCTCTGCAAAATAATTCAACAAGGAATCCATTAATTGCATCCATTACAGAAATATGGATTTCAAGAACTTGTGGCAAAATAGCACTGCACAGATTCCTGTCTGCCATTCCTGACACATCTGTTGTCTCATTTAGCTCTGCATGTCTGAAATAAAATGGCGATAGTGAGACTGATTGTGAGTGTCAACTCCTCCCCCGCCTCACAACTGCCTCACTACTTCAGAGGTGAAAATTGAAGTGATGGAACATTCTTCTCTGACCTAATTCTGTGTCACTGACTGGGTATTCTTCCGGACATTTGCTCTAAAGCAATTCTGAGCAGCAACTTCATTAAAAGCTACGTTTCTCTATGTTTTCTATATAAGCTAAGGAAAGCACACATTTGTAACATGCTGCAGGTTTCGTTTGACAATATATGTATATTGCTTTTAAATGAGGATTATAAATTGCTGATACATGGTGTCTGAGCAGTAAAAATATTCAGGGAAAAGATGAGGTGTATGAATAAAACATTGCAAAAATAATTGCAGTAAACTGTGACTTGTTTAAATTTCTTTCCAGAGAGCTCTCAAGGCTCAGGACAGATTAAAACATTCTTGTCTCAAGTCATCCTTGTAGCAACTGAGTTGCTGAATTTACACAGAAAGAAAATTTCCAAATGCCATAAACTGAACTCAAACTTAAGCAGAATATTTTCTTATCCTGTAGCCCTTCCTAACCTGGTACTCTCCAAATGTGTTGGCCCACAACCTGTCACCCCCAGTCAGCATGGGTAATAAATGGGAGGAATCAATGGCCCTCCAGATTTTTTTGGATAGTGAGTTCCATCATCCTAGCTTATTGGCCATGCTGGCAAAAGTGGGTGGAAGTTGTAGACAACCTCATCAGGAGGGTTGCAACATTTCATTCTAAACAGTTCAGTGAATCTTGTTACTCCCAAAAGTGCATAGAGGAGGACTGACATCCTAAACAGCTTAGCCACTTCAGCAGAACACTGGCCCTAGCTGGTGGGCTTAGGTCAGGCATAGAGTATGTTTTCCCACCCAGAAGTGCCAAGTTTGTTCTCTGGCATTTGCACATAAATGTATTTCTGACAATAGGGTTGGAAGAGAACTTTGCTTGGGGCCATGGAGAACTTCTGCTGGTCAAAATAAGTAATATTGAGCTAAGAAGACCATATATATCAGCTTCATATATTTATATGGCTACCCAGTTCAAAAGCATGTTATCTGATGAAAATAACTACTGGTATATACAATATGTCAACAGCTTTTTTTTTTCCTGCAAGAGAGTATACTTGCAATCAAAAGCTGCTGCATAATTTCCCAAAACAATGTGAGATTATCAAATGGACCTGCCATTCACATGAATTTCACTAAGGCCCTTTTCACATGTGTGTGGGGGGGGGACGGTGTAGAGCGACCTCTCACGGAGGTCGTCTACACTGTAGCGTGGACTGGCGTGGACTACTTTTCGTAGTTTCACACCAGAATCCACTCAGGAGCGGCCGGAACTAGCCGGGCTGCGTGTTTTTTAAAAACCTCTTTTTAGAGGTTTTTAAAAAGTACGGAGCGCGCAGCCCCGTGCCGCTCCGTCACCCGGCTCTAAAGTGGATCTGCAGGCGCGCACAAGTGCGTGCCTGCAGATCTGCCGGGGGCGGGCTTCCGGCTGGCGAGTTTCTCCGGTTGGTGGAGAGCCTCCACCAACCGGAAGCTGCCATCTGCAACACCGGAGGAGTGTGAAGCAGCTAGCTCGCGCTGCTCCACGCGGCGACGGACTTACCCAGCTGGAGGTAAGCTCCGTTTTGGGGCGTTTTCGCCTGTCCCCCCCCCCCGACATGTGAAAAGGGCCTAAGCTAGGTAACTACTCCAGGCAGGCAGCATTAGATCCCATGGTCTTCCATTAAAGTGAATATAATAAAGTGCATGAACAGAAATGACTGACAGCTGAGAGAAGAGTTTGCCAGGTAAAGTCGGAGCAAAAAGTATGATTGATGGAAAATGTAACAAGACAAGATGCTGTTAACTATATAAAGTTTCCTAGTGCTCCCACCACAATCAGGAGCAGGTAAAATGCCACGTAGAGTTGTAACACTTCCTCTCTGTTTCAGATGTTTCAACTTCAAACCAGAAAAGTGAGTTGTGAAGTGCTGGCTACCAGTGAAATCAACTTTGCTAGACTCCACCAGTGAAAGCGCTCTGCCAGGATAATGATATAAAATCAATGGCAAAGCAGATTCTCTGATCTATAATAAAGTGTTCATGGAAAGAAAAGGATCTTTGAAGCTGCTGAATAGATTCTTCTGAGGCCTGACTAGAATTGTCTTGGACTCTTTAAAAGTGTGTATTTATGTCTGTGGAAGTTTTCAAAGCAACTAAAGGGCACTATAAACAAACGGACTATAGATCCAAGAAGGTTACACCAAATCCTAAAATTATAGTATATGTAAATAAAAGGTAAAGCAAACAGGGTGAAGTTTGACACAGTTAAATTAAATGTATCAGCTTCTGCCTTCCTCAGAAACATAGGTGGGATTTTAAATTAATGTCGGGAGCCAAGGTGATAGTTCTAAGAAGGTAAAAGGTGGAATAAATTTAAGAACTGCAGCATTTTCAAGGAAGTTTTCATTTTTTATAAAAGGAGGGATTCTTCCTTCAAAGCTAACTGTCATTGATATTCTTCATCGGCTACTTAGTTACAAATGTATAACTAAGTAATGTCTCCTGGCTTGGACTCCAAGCTCACCTTAACAGCCAGCAGATGTATTGTGCAGTGGAGCTCTGCTCAACTGCTGATGAAGGTGAAAGGTGGATGACATTTCCAGCTCCCTCCCATCAGTGAGCAAGGCCATGACAATCAGAAGAGGGACCTCTGTCACAATTCCTTGTCACAGCTTTGCTCACTGGTGGGAAGGGCCTTGAAATGTCATCCTCCTCATGCTCTGATCAGCAGCTGAACAGATTCCTTTACTTAGTCAGCTGCTGGCTGTTCAGGTGGGCTGGGAGGGGGAGACATTTACAAGGTAATAGTGCCACAGTCGTGACTACAGAGTCTTACTGAATAAGGAGCAGTTACAGATCTGTAAGTCTAGGTTACGAATCCCTAACTGCAATCCACAATGCCAGCCTATGGTGGCTAGGGCTGATACAAGTCCAATAACATTTGGAGAACTGCATTTTGTCCAGGCTTGGTCTAAGAGAGGGCTGGGGTCTAATTGGTTGGCTTGGGAATGTAAATGTGAATTACAAGTGAAAGACAAGGGGAGTGGTACCCTGTTGATCTTCCTGGATCTCTCAGCAGCTTTTGGTACCATTGTTCATGGTTGCTTACTGGACCGGTTGTGTGGGATGGGACTAGGAGGTCTTGTCTTTTGGTGGTTCTGCTCCTATCTAAAAGCCGAGTTCCAGAGTGTAGCACTGGGAGGATTACTGTTCAGCCCCATGGCTATCAAGCTGTGGGTTGCTGCAAGCTATTTCTATGTGAAACCCCTGGGTGAGGTCATTAAAAGCACTATCCACACTCACCTCTATTTCTCCATGTCATCAGACTGAACAGGGGCTCTGCAGGTGCTGGGTCACTGCACAGATGCTGTAATGGGCTAAATGAAGGCCAACAAACTGAAGCTGAATTCTGATAAGACAGAAGCTCTGTGGATTGGTGGTTGTCAGGTCTGAGAAGCAGGTAAATAGCCTGTCCTGGATGGGATTGCATGTGTGTAGCTTGGGAGTACTCCAGGATTCATCTTTGTCACTGCAGGCCCAAGCAGACTCTGTGGCTCAGAGCACTTGACCCCAACTTTGCTTTTTTTTTTTTCCTGGATGGCGATAACCTAGTCACATTCATTCATGCACTGGTAACCTTATGACTAGACTGCTGTAACGCACTCCATATGGAACTGCCCTTGAAGATCACTCTGAAACTGCAGTTAGTGCAAAATGGTGTGGTTTGATTTCTAACTCAAAAACCATATAGATGTCATCCAGCACTGAAAAGAATGGTAGTGGCTGCCAATGTGCTTGTGGTTTGAATTCAGTGACATTTAAAGCCCCAAATCATTTGGGACCTTGGTACTTGAAGGAGCCCTTCTTCCTATATATTGTTTTCCTGAGGACTGAGGTCTGTTGAAAAGGCTTCCTCTGTATCCCACCAGTGAGATCAATACACTAGTGTGACAATGCAGGAAGGGACCTTTTCAACTGTGGCATCCCAAGTTTTGGAATGCCCTTACACTGAAGGCATGAACGACGCCATTCCTGGATTAATTTATATGTTAACCAAAAGCATGGCTACTTATTTAAAGCCATTGGAGCTCACTGATTTATTCCAAATGCTACAGGATTTTTAAACTTTTAATCTTTTGAAATGTTTTAACTTGTTAATGTGTGTAATATTTTTCTTAGTCTATTTAAGTTATTTTTATTGCTTTAAATTGTTTTAACCTGTTAGCATTGATTTCACCTGTATACCGCTCAGAGATCTTTTGATTACAGGGCTGAAAACACATATTCTTAAAAAATAAGATAATAAATGTGGTGAAGGTGGGCTGAGATGATTTTCAAGATCTGGTTCTATTCCTCTACAGCAAACTCGGGCCATTTCCGCACTACACTGTTATAGCGCTATCATTCCATTTTCAACATCCTGTGGAATTCTGGGATTTGTAGTTTGTAGCTCTCTGGTTGAGAATTCTAAATGCCCCTCCCTAAACTACAAACCCCAGGATTCCATAGGATGTTGAAAGTGGAATAAGAGCACAATAACACTGTAGGATGGAAATGGCCTCAGATAATATTGGATATACTTCAACCCCACCCTCCTCCCAGTGATCTTGTGGACTTTTCCTCTAGCCGCTGAGTGAATACTTCATTTTATGCTAAGAGTTTTAAAAGAATCCTTCTAAACTATTAAATTAAAAGTAAAAGATAACCATTCCAAACATTGATTTTTCTGACACTTGCATGCTTTAGACACATCATCTTATATGCCGATAGCAATCAGCAGTTAGGTACTGTAGCTTAAAAAAACAATAAAACAAAAACAGCACGTACACATATACTGATTTTTGTCAAGCCAAGCAAAAGAGCTTCCTTAACACCTCTGAACAATGCATCAAATAGCCATTTGTTTGAAAGAGTTGCTGTGAAAACATACAGTTTGATGTCACTTTTTTTTTCATTGTTCACATATAACAAAATGATTTTGTGTGAGGATGCTCGACGATAAATCATTCCTATAGAAGCACCTTAGGCTTGTTAACATGCTGTACATCAGATTTTGGAAGGAATATACTTCCCAGCTATCTGTTAAACCCATCACTCTGCCATAGGAAGACAATGAATTCCAAAGCTCAACGACAAGATATTCACTGTTCAGAACTTAATTTCCTTGTTAATCTTCCTGTCACTTGAGTCTTTCAAGACAGGCACTGAAAGGAGAGGATCCAGGGAATTCCCTCCAAATGCACGAAAACACACACACCCCCAAACACCCCCCCCTCTAAATTCTCTGAACACTCTCCCAAAGATCAGCTAGACAGATGCTACCATGTCATTGTCTAGTCAAAAAAAATGCCATTTCACTATCATTCATTTTTTCCCTGTCTTGTTTTATTATGAACACACAAATATAAATGTTGAGATACACACACACATACACACACACATGCTGATAATTAAATTCATTCTAAATTCTTAAAAGTGTTTTAATTGTTTATACATATATCTTTCTTTCATGAACATCATCATCAATGGGTCTTTTGGAGGATAAACTTTTTTTCCTTAATGTTCCTGCTTTTAAGTTTAGTATGTGAGGCATTGGAAAAAAAATTCTTGCCTGAATTTGGTTGGAAATTTTATCTGGCTATTCTCTTTGAAATGGCTATATTTTTTGTCGCAAGACTCCATGATGATACTTTATTCATTTTGGTGCCACTCATATACTGCCATTCTGTCTATCTGTTTATCTATCTATATAAAAAGGATAAAAACATCAGTAATAGAAGAGAAGGAAAACATTCTTCCAGATCAATTCTCTCTGAGTAAGGGAACAATTGCAGGTCTTGGAAAAGTCCCTTTTACGAGGCTATAATTGTCAGATTCATGGATTTGTAGTATAATAAACTAACATATATACTCAGTGTTGCCCAGAATTTTATTTTCTCATAGGTAATACTTAGAAAGATTTGAGGTCCTGTGCCTCTGATTCCCCAAACTGTCTTGTCCAGTACCTGTAACTTTTCCCCATATTCTCCAATCCAATCTGTATTCAAAGTTATTAACATACAGAGGTTGGGTTCCTGAGGGAAATACACTGCCCTCCTCCTTCTTGCTGTTAGGCCTTGTCTCCATAGCAATCGGCCTGAGACCCAAGAGTTATCTTGCTGAGAATTCTAAAGGCCCCTCCATAAACTGCAAACTCCAGGATTCCATAGAAACTTCTCAGGTAGGCAATCCTATAAAGTCTTCACGTCACACAGCCAGTCATATGAGGTCTTTGCCTGCCTGACACAGACAAACAAACAAACTTTGACTTTTATGTATTAGTAGATAACTTTTCCAAATCCTATGCAGTGACAGGTTGATTTGGTGGTTTTACATTAGTCTGAATGGTCAATTCTTCTGAAGGAGTTTTGCCCCTTGGCCGCTTCACTGTGGGCTTTCACATAAGTCTCCGTGCAGTTCAGTCACCATGTCGAAACTGTTGGGTGAGGCCATCTGGAGATCTGAAGTAACAAACCATCAGTATGATTCTTACTTCACCTCTGTATCTCCTTATGAGCTTAGTCAGGTGTGACTTGGTAAGGCTGGATAGGTACCTAAGAGTCTTAGTGGAATGGACGAAGATCAACATATGGAGATTCAGATTCTTGGGTTTTGAGGGTGGTGATCACCAGTCAGTTCTAAGGGTTTGCCTTGACCCCAATGTATCACTAGATAAACTAGAGGCATCTTCCAAGACCTTTCTCCATCCTCTGGAAGCCCCAGTGAACGTCATTGTCATTGTGCATTCAACTGTCAGAACATAACTGGATGCTTCTCAGCTGTCCTCACTCTCCTGTAGCCCCTACTTGGCTTTGTCAGAAGGCCCCCAGGAGAACAGTGGGTCCAGCAGTTAGGAGGTTGTTGTGCAAGGACAACCACCATAAAAAGACATACACAGGTGTGAGTTTGACTTAGGCCTGCCTATGTTTCCAACATGATACCAGCCCATATATCTATAGAGATGTGGGCAAGATTTTTATTCTCTGAATGTCTATCTACATTTGAACCCGACATGAGAATGAAGCTGGCATCAGCACCAGCCAGGCCTCTGAAGAGAGGGCATTCCACAACTCGGGTGCGATAGGAGACAGCAGTTGCAGTGGCAAGAGGTCCACATTTTTTTAAATACTTTTTATTACAAAATATAAGCAAGAGGTCCACATATTTAAGCAGGTTGGGAAGAAGTATAGAGAAAGTTACAGTGTCCACAGGAGATAAAAACCTATGAGGTTGTTACAGAAGTCCCTTCTTCTCATCCGGAACTGCTTAATACAAAATTGTTTTACACATGAGGCCTGCTGTTACTACTTCTAGTACTGCCAAACATTTATTTAATGCCTACAGAAAGCTGGGCACTATGCCTCCTACTGTGAACAGAAGCATTTACATGAAAAATGAAATGAATTGATACCAGGGGTAATTTTTTCCTATGAGTTCATTGTAGTTATTTCCACTGGTGCTATCAGAAAATAGCTATGCTTTCAGTGCTAGAACTTATCTGGAACGCAGTTGTATGTGGTAGCGTAGTTGTAATGTATTCCAGAGAAAGAATGTGACACTTACAGTGCCCAGCGATTTGGGTCATTTTATTACTTCATTTCATTCAGCAAATTTTCCCTTCACCTTAATAGAACCAAGGCTCGTATTGAAATGAACTGGCATAACGATGAAGAACTCTGAAAATGAAATTTCTTCTGCTGAAGATTAACAATTTGCTCGTATATAAACACAGCAATATAATACCTCTAAAGTGATCTCCTTATTATAGCCATGCTCTCCTGGTAGAAAATTACAGATGCCTGTTTTTCTTCTTTATATTGCCTCTTTGGTAGAAGTTAATAGACTCCCAATGGTGTGATTAAAATAGGGTGCTTTGTGTATCACTCTGTATAAAAGAAGTCACAATATATATGCTGTCCCTTTGCAAAATTAATTGGCCCATGTTACTTACATGAGGTGTACAGGGTGAAAGCAACACTGTCAGAAAAGTCCCTTTTGAATCTAATTGCAAAACAGTAACTCACATCCCGATGCCACAAAAGTGAGCCTGCCAAGACACAAGCACAGCTATAGCTGTTTTGCAAATGTGCACTCCCCAGCAACAATCCTACAAAAGCAATGTGAACACAGACTTTTGCTTTGTTTGGAATGAGACAAATGGAACAAATGGTGTGTTATTACTCTATAATAGTAGGAATTATTCCACGTTAAACGTGTCCAGTTGATTTGACCCAGCCTAGGTGTCCTTTTTTCAAAGTTTCTCATTTATGTATGTATGTATGTATGTATGTATGTATGTATGTATGTATTTTTACAACCACAGACACACAGGGTTTGGTATAAGATCCTTGAGTCAAACCATTCTTCCCATCTTATTAAAATGTTAGCTTTCTGTACTACTTATGTTGGATTTATATCTCACTTTTCTCCCACAACTAGGACCCAGTGCATCTTTCCACAAGATTAGAAGAGGTACAGGGGGAAAAAACAGATAAAAACAGGTACAAAAAATAATGAACAGAA
This sequence comes from Cyclura pinguis, assembly GCA_030412105.1. Lineage (NCBI taxonomy): Eukaryota > Metazoa > Chordata > Lepidosauria > Squamata > Iguanidae > Cyclura > Cyclura pinguis. The sequence continues at coordinate 91,086,444 of CM059600.1, read as the reverse complement.
AATTATACTACTAAAACACATCTAGAAAATTAACAGCATTATAAATAACCATTGATTTAAAAAAATACTTTACAAGCACAAAAAGGTACAAAAGTAAGTAAAACAGCAATTAATTAGATGCATTAGTGTAGAGGCACAAGACTTTATTTATCTTTTGATTTCCATGGGCTTCCCGTTTTCATTGTTCCATTACAGAATTTCATTTATCTTAAAGTTGCTTCCTGCATTCCAAAGGAATTTATTTGCCCAACAGTTTTCAACTGTTCAACTAATCTTATGAAAAAGAGACATCTCTACAGAACTATCTGAGCTTCCCTGAAGAAAACACACTTTGTTTTTCATTACAGAGTGAAGAACAGTCATGAAGTTACCTATGAGCAAGTTAAGACTTCCTGGGAATTACTGCCAAGCAATTCTCCCTGCACGACCATATACCTAACCCCAGCAGCGGATCAGTAAAATGACAACAATTTTATGTAGCACAGCATGTAGCAGAACTGCCCTATCATTAGACAGTGGCTTAGCTGGCAAATGCTGGCAAGTGGCGGTGAGGTATTGTAGGAAAAAGATGTGTGCCATACCACTTGCTCTGTACTCCCAAGACAATCTACCACCTTCAAATGTGATGGAGGATGCTCTCCCCTGAAGAAAGATTCAGGTGTCAGTCCAATGGGCTTTTACACATAGAATTGAAGAGGGCACTATCATGTTCTTTGACGCAAGCAGAAAAATATTGTGTGCTTGCCATAGCTTACAAACATGAAGACAACTGGCTGTGAATAAACGTCTACTGATAAATAGGGGGTGGTTCACACAGACAAACATGCTTACAATGGTGAATCACGTCACACCACAAAACCATAGACCTACTACCCAACATTACTAAAGTCAAATTTGTTCTAGTTGATCCATTTCACATATTCTATTGCATAATTGTACACGACATACAAGGATGAGTAACGTACATGAATATGGAACCCCTATGAGTTATTGGTTTGATCCTGTGGGTGTGGAAATCCTTGGGAAGGGTCCTACTTACTAGCTGAGTTTAGAAAGAGAGGAAGAGCTAGAGCTGGAGAGGAGGTACAGTTTCCAGGGCTAAGGAGTAGGCCCTTTCCACCTCGAAATAAGGTAGTGGTATTTTTAGTTATGTATTTAGGAGAAAGCAAAAAGGACAAACTCATCATGCTGCCGTTTCTGTATTGCATTTGCATCTATTCTGTGTCTTTTATTTGGGGTTTTAAAACTGCAGCCAAATGTCGCAATACTGCTGAGCACCATTGGCAGAAGAGTCCTGCACTGCCACCTTCTTAGATGCATGGGACTTTTAGGACAGTGAATATGTGTCAAATTTAATACACATTTTGTTGTGGTTGTTGAATATACATATTGAGACTTACGTTACGATTGTGTTTGCAATAATCAGTTACAGTTGGCCCCATGGAACCCAGAAAGAGATACATATGCACAAACCAGTCCTCAGGCTGCTGCTTGCTTCTGGCTTCATAAAACAAGGCTTAGCATGCCATAAAGGGCACACAGCAAAGATAGCAGCCTTTAGCTTACAAACTAACAGTGTCAACTCAGTAACCTGTCAGTAATGTTAATCAGAGCATCCTAACCATTTTTTTAAAAAGGTCAATAGAAGTTATCAGATAACAAGATGCCAAGGTGGTAAATACTATCACTAAAATGAAAATGTGTAAATACTCAAACTTCTACAAGGCTTTCCCAAATTCTGACAGACCTGTCCCCATTACTTCAGGGTGACAAATTCATAGAATCATAGAGTTGGGAGAGACCCCAGGGGCCATCCAGTCCAACCCCCTGCCACGCAGGAACCCACATCAAAGCACTCCCACCAGATGGCCATCCACCCTCTGCTTAAAAACCTCCAAAGAAGGACACTCCACCAGACACCGAGGCAGCATATTCCACAGCTGAACAGCTCTAACTTTCAGGAATTTCTTGCTGAGGTTTAGGTGGAATCTCTTTTCCTGTAGTTTGGACCCATTGCTCCTTGTCCTTGTGTCCCATAACAGGAGAAAGGCAGCATATATATATATATATAGAGAGAGAGAGAGAGAGAGAGAGAGAGAGAGAGCAAGAAGCAAGCATCTAGAGCAATGGAAAACAAGCCTGATGCCTCCTTGATATTGTCAGGATTAGCAGGAACTGGCTCCTCTGAGCATATGCAGAGTTCAGACAGCGAAAACTTCACTGCGGCAGGAGTTTTCAATGAAGCAGGAAAAAGGTTCCGAAGACTCAGCATGTTAAGCTTAGGGCAGATTTATTGCTAAGATAAGGCTTTCAGCAAACATTCCAGAAAGCAATTAGGAAAGAAAAAAACATCAGGAAATAAACAGACAGCATCTCCCCTTACAAAGCATAAACAGTCAGCAGCAAGACATGACCAAGTAGGAAAAACCTAACTGGTGGATTGTGCCGGCAGATCCCAGCCTTTTTAAGGCTAACTGTCGCACTGAACGTATGGGGTGATCCAATCATCTTTCTGGCACGTGGCCCTCCCCAGTACACAAGTTGTAGTCATAACAAACCTGATAACTTTGCACCTGCTCCTCTGGCCACATCACCTCTTTCTCCGCCGTCCACTTAGAAGAAACCATGCCTGACTCAGCATAAATCCTTGACAGATATGACATCCTTTCAAATATTTAAACATGGCTATTATGTCCCCTCTTAACCTTCTCTTCTGCAGACTAAACATACCGAGCTCCCTAACCCAGTTTCTGCATACTAAACATACCCAGCTCCCTAAGCCACTCCTCATATGGCATGGCTTCTAGACCCTTCAACATTTTGGTCACCCTCCTCTGGACACATTACAGCTTGTCAATATCCTTCTTGAAATGAGATGCTCAAAACTGGACACAGTATTCCAGATGAGATGTGACCAGAGTAGAATAGAGTGGTACTATTACTTTCCTCTATCTAGACACCATATTCCTATTGATGCAGTCAAATTCACATTGGCTTTCTTGTCTGCCACATCACACTGCTGACTCATATTGAGCTTGCGGTCTACTAAGACTCCGACATCCCTTTCACACATACTGTTGTCCAGCCAAGAGTCTCCCATCCTATATTTGTGCATTTCATTTTTTCATTTTCCAAGGTGTAGCACCTTACATTTCTCTCTGTTGAAATTCATTTTGTTGAGTCAGACAAGCTCGCCAACCTATTACATGTAAGGAATTAGAAGAAGTCATCAAAGATTTGAAAGTAGACAAAGCTCCAGGACCGGATGGATTTACAGCATTATATTATAAGAGACTTAATAAAACCATTACAAACTATAATAGTAAAGTTAATGGAAGAGGGAAAACCAGAAATATGGGGAGCATCAAACATAGTAGTGATACCCAAAGAAGGAAAAGATAAAAGAGAGAAGAAGAATTACAGACCAATTTGTTTATTGAATGTAGATTATAAAATCTTTGCAACAGTGCTGGCAAGACAGTTAAAAAGGGCATTGCAAGAAAAAATTCAAGAAGAACAGGCCAGGTTTATACCAGGCAGAAATATGAAAGACAATGTGAGAATACTGTTAGACGCAATAGGATATTATGACAAAAGTCCAGGGAAAAAGTCAGAATGATCTTCTTGGATGCAGAGAAAACATTTGATAATATATCATGGAAATTTTTACAACGGATATTAAGAGAAAGCAGTTTTGGAGATGTTCTTGGTAAATGGATTGAAAAGATATTCCAAGACCAATCGGCAAGATTGGTGATTAACGGAGACATAACAGGAAAATTTGATTTAACAAAAGGAGTAAGACAAGGATGTCCGTTATCACCATTATTATTTATTGCGACTTTGGATGTTCTGATTATGAAGATAAAAGAGGAACAGGAGATAAAAGGCCTGAAGGTAAAGAGAAAAAAAATAAAATTGAGAGCTTTTGCAGACAACGTAATTATTTTTTTGGAAGAACCAAGAGAATCAATGCAGAAATTGCAAGAATGCCTTACAGAATTTGGAAAGATAGCTGGATATAGAATAAATAAAGAGAAGACAATGATGTTGACTATGAATATGTTGAAAAAGGAACAAATTGAATTAGAGGAAATATCAGGTTTCCAATCCTCTGAAAAGATAAAATACTTAGGAATTCATGTAACAAAGAAGAATCAAGAATTGTTCAAGAATGGTCTGAAAAGAATTGAAAAAAGAAATGGGGAAATGGAGCAAATTGAATCTATCGTTCTTGGGAAGGATAAATGCTTTTAAAATGACATTATTACCGAAAATAATGTTCCTATTTCAAAATTTGCCAATAATTGGAAATGGAAAAATATTTAGGGGCTGGAAAAGGAAATATCAAAATTTATATGGCTAGGTAAAAGGCCAAGAATAAGATTCAAAACATTGTAGGACACTAAAAAAAGAGGCGGATTGAACTTACCATCTTTGAAAATATATTACCAAGCATGTTGCTTAGAATGGATTCAAAATTGGAAATCACTACAAAAATCATCAATAAAAGACTTAGAAGAATATGAGAATAGATTCAGATGGCATGGTTACTTGTGTTGTAATAAACTAGCTGTTACCCTGTTTACTGGGGGCCCCGTGAGGGACACCAAAATGTGCTCAACAATAGGTGGGGAAGATTAGCTCTGAGAACTGCTTTAGCGTTACGAGAGGCAGGGTGACTTAGGAGGATCTTGAGCCCTATATCTACGGGGTCAGGCTGAGTCAAGGAGCATACAGAAGTTGAAATAGTAAACGTGGTTTTATTAAAAACACAATCAAACAGTGTATGCGGCACACTCACACCAGATAACTAAAGAAATAAAGGTTGGAGTGGGATAGCGGGGTTTTTAGAGAAGTTGTTGGTTTGGGTGATACTTCACCTGTCCTGAAGCCCAGTTGGAAGCGGAGAAGCTGGGGAGCGTGGATCTCAGCACGTGGAGCTGAGGGGAAGGCTCGCTGGACAGAGCGACAGCAAGGCGGGACGGAAGCCAAGAGCCATCCGAGGAAGCACTCAAAGTCAGGGGTTTTTATAAGGAGAATTGTGACCGCAAGCTAGGTCGGACTTGGGGAAAACAATAGATTTGGGGCTGGAGACAAAGCCTCTGAAAGGTCAGAATTTGAATGATTGAGTTACAGCCAAATTGTCAATAGGATAGCCGGTATACAAACGCGGAGTGCTTGAGCGTTGTATAGTCAGATCATCAAGCTGCCAGCGTGGGGCAGAGGATCTTTTGAAAGATGAGTGCATACTTAATGAAGGTACTTACCTTGAGGTCTCCTAAAGCTGCGAGTTGGCTGTTTCTGGCCTGCCTGTATTGTTTCGGAATATTACGGTGATTATCGGCTGAGCCTGTGTGTGTGCTTGTCCGGGGGCCTCGCAAGCACGTGGAAGGGTATGGGTATGTGAGGCCGAATTATTGATATCAAGAGATATCTTTTTATATCCCCAAAGCTCGGGCTAGCCAGGGCAGTAACATAGCAGTTAACAAAGAATTTAATAACCATTGCATCCAGAAGACTTTATTAAAAGTATGGCAACAATTATACTCAAGATTTTATTCCAGCCTCCTGACTTGGACATCACCATAAGAAGCCTTTAAAATTTCCCCAACAAAAGAGGGGAAAATGTTGACATATCAGGACATACTTATAAAGAAACCAAGAATGAAAATGGTGGAAGAAATGAAGGAAGCTGGACATGAAATGAATTGGTTTCTGTGGAGACAACTGACAGAGAGGTACAAAACGGACCTAAAATTATTTGGATTTGAGAAGAAGGAAAACAAACTGGATGTACTCATGAAAGAAAATCAAAAGAAAAGAATATCCAAACTTTATAAATTGTTATTAGAAAGGGAAATGGAACAGGAAGAAATTAAAGAAACGATGGTGAGATGGTCACAAAATATAGGACATTCAATAGATATTGAGAGTTGGAGAATGGTATGGAAAACAGATTTAAGATTTACATTAAACTTAAATTTAAGAGAAAACTATTATAAAATGTTGCATAGATGGTATATGATGCCAGAGAGATTACAAAAAATTACAAAGAATGGAAATTGGAAATGCTGGAAGTGAGGAGAAAAAGAGGGAACATTTTATGATATGTGGTAGACTTGTGAAAAGGCGAAGAAATTTTGGAAAGAAATACATGATGAAATTCAAAAAATATTCAAAATGAATTTTGAAATGATACCTGAATTATATCTAGGGATGGGCCAACCAAATCCTCAAATCCTCAAATCCTGGGTAAGGATTTGAGATTCCCGAAACCGAATCACTATGCCAAAATAGGCAAACCGAATATTTCGAATGCGCCAACTAAATAGATTGTTGGAGACTGAGACGCCTGAGAACCAGGGAGACCGGGATGCCTGAAAACCTGGGAGACTGGATGCCTGAAAACCTGGGAGACTGGGACATCTGAAAACCTGGGAGCCCATACATACAAGGGAAGAGAGTAAGTAGGTGAGGTTTTCCCTTGGAGTAATAATGGCCTTTGCTAACAATTTCACAAATTACATCTGGGCTTGTATTTCATATTTAAGTTCAGTACTTGACTGGAAGCTGCAAGCTTGAGATTTCAAGGACAGCTGAAACATTCCTTTGCATAGCTCACTTGCAAACCTTTTCAGACACAATTCTGGAGTATGGAGTTTTACAAGGGGTCACAGCCTTCTCTGCCAAAGTGTACTGGTGCATCATCAAACTACAAATCCGAGGATGCCAGAAGGAGGCCTTGAAATCCCATTATTTACATTTACTTGCTAGTAAATGCATTACGAGTGGAAGGACCAAGGGAGTGACATCTTGCTTTTGCCGGGAAATGCAGCCACAACCTGCTTTTTAAAAGAAGAAATGTCTAATTAGTTCTGGGCATCTCAATTTAATTCAAGTTCTGGGCACCTCAATTCAAGAAGGATATTGGCAAGCTGGAATGTGTCCAGAGGAGGGCGACCAAAATGATGAAGGGTCTGGAAGCCATGCCCTATGAGGAACGGCTTAGGGAGCTGGGGATGTTTAGTCTGCAGAAAAGAAGGTTAAGAGGGGACGTGATAGCCATGTTTAAATATTTGAAGGGATGTCATGTTGAGGAGGGAGCGGGCTTGTTTTCTGCTGCTCCAGAGACTAGGACAATCAGCAATGGATTCAAGCTGCAGGAAAGGAGATTCCACTTGAACCTCAGGAAGAACTTCCTGATGATCAGAGCTGTCCAGCAGTGGAATATGCTGCCTCGGAGTGTGGTGGAGTCTCCTTCTTTGGAGGTTTTTAAGCAAAGTCTGGATGGCCATCTGTTGGGAGTGTTTCTGCATAGCAGGGGGTTGGACTGGATGGTCCCTGTGGTCTCTTCCAACTCTATGGCCCTTTTCACATGGCATTTGCGATGTGAAACGGCTCCTTGAGCATAGCACAAATGTGAGGAGCAGTCCACATGATGCACTCCCAATCACGCAATGCTCCAGGGGCTGGCAGGTGCCACTCGCGCACTTTTTCATTTTTGGCTTTGAGCCAAAAATGGTGCCCAATTGCGTATCACTCCGGGGCACTGCGTGCACTTACCGTGCATGTGTAGCTCCGGAGCCACGACGCTCACACTTCCTGCTCCACCGCAGCCTGGGAAACTCCCAGGCTGCACCGCGGAAGGAAGAGGCAGGGCTCTCGCACAAGCGGGCAACAGTTGCAGAGCTGAAGGAACTGGGACGCAAGAGCCTCGCTGGAGGCTGCTCGTGTGATTCCCTCACCCCAGCTCTGTGAAAAGGTGCATTGCAGAAAGGGCCTATGATTCTATGATTCTAATTAGCTTTTAAAGTTATAAAAATTGAGGAACACTTTTGATTAAGATGGAACAGCAGAGGCTGCACAGCTTTCTTCTTTCTACAACCAAGAGCTGAGTAAGTCTGTTTGCCCCAGAAGATTGAGACAAATGAATTAGAAATTCAGGGAGCTGACATCTTAAAAGAGAATAATTAAGGATTTACATGTATACACTTTGTGAATAGACTGAATTGCATTTCATTTGTAAGATGTAATTGGATTTTAACAAGGAGAAATTACAGTGTGAGAAAGTACAGATGCTATCAATTTGATGTTGATAACATTGTCTCACTGGCAGTTTCTGGTTAGATACTGAAATGAGTTGTTAACTCTGTAACTACTGGAGTAAGTGAAAGATGGAAGTTTTGCAGGAGCATTTTGAGAATGTTTTACAATGCATTTTGGAGGAACCACATGTGGAATTCCTAAACCGGCAGAACAGTATGATCGAGATTATGAGGAAGGGGTTTAGTGCCAAGGAGCTGTGGTGAGAGCTAAGACAGGAGGGAGGCACAGGAGCTAACATGAAAACGAAAGAAGACAAAAACCAGATGGAGAGAGAAACTCAAGCTGAGTTAATGGAGGGAGTTACCAGCTTAGGGGAGATGTGTGATAAAGAAGCTTCAATTTGTGAAAGGGAGATCATAGCCCAAGAGGAGCAGAAGGAGGAGTTGAATTTAAAATTGACCTTTAGGCAAATTATTTCAATGGTTGAATGAATTCAAGTTGATAAGATTGAAAGACGGGTAAGAAAGATGTCAAAAATAAGAGTTGTCTCAGGACAGTGATTCTAAATGTCTTGTGAGAAGCAAGTTAAAAGAGTAATAAAGGGAAAGGATGGGAATCTGAGAAGCTGGGGAGTGTGTAGTCGGGTAGCATGACAAACAGATATCTTTCACTACTTAAAAGCACTTCTTCTAAAATTATGCTAATTGTATCATCTAGTTTGACTATCATTCATCATCTCAGGTTAGCAGTGACACTTTGGGTTGTCGATGGGCCTTTCCCAGCCCAACACAGAGCTGCCACATATCAAACCTGGGAATCTTTCACGCAAAATCCTGTGGATGGCTGACATTGCCGTGGAAATAGGTTTGAAAATGGAAGATCAATGTGACAAGTCAATCTAGTGAGCATGATCAGAAGAGGAAGCGGTGGTCTCATAAAGAAAATAACATTGCATGGTTTGAGTTCCTGTGGAGTTTGGTTGTGGGTACCTAGAAGTTCTGTATGCTTACAGGATGTTTCAAAGAGATTTTTCTGGGAGTAAGATTGCATGCACACATAATTTTGTTTTCCGACAAGTATATCTCATTTGTTTCTAAATAGAAATGATTTGGACAAACAACTTCCACACAAGGAAATAAATCCATCTATGAGTTCTGAAGACTTCTCCAGACATTAACAATAAAGAGGATGGTGACCAGATGGGAAGGATGCTTGCTGTGTGGTTCTAAGCTTACAGATGTTGCAGCAACAAGTGGGAAGACATCACAGAGAAATGGACCTTTGAAAGTGCCTTGAATATCAAGAAAACAAGGTAAAATGAAGGAAACGGACAGGGAAAGCTGTACTGTGAGATTTTTAAAAATAGCCTAGGAGGCCCAGGTAATAATGGCTCAGCTACAAGTAGTAGAAATGTGTTTCCCTTGTGTTGCTCAGTTTACTTTACACAGTGGTAACTAATTTTCTACTTCTTCAAGGAAAGGCAGGGAACAAAAGCTCAACCATTAGACAAGATTAGGAGTGCGAATTCAACGACATCAGAAACCAAAGCTTCATCAACTAGTTAATACCCCCTCCTGTAACCCCCCCAGAAAACATGATCTTCAGTCGCCTAATGAGTTATTATTGCCACCATGTTCTGAACAGCAAGAATTTTAAAAAGTAGTTTGGGTTGAAGAACAGGATTTGCATATTCCGCTCTCCCCATCCTGAAATATAATCCAGATAATTTTTCCCCAAAGCCTATTCAAGATATTTAAGTAGGGATGGGCCAACCGAATCCGCAAATCCTTGAATCCTCAACAAGGATTGGAGATTCACAAATCCGATTCCCTATGCTAAAATAGGCAAACCGAATCTTTTGAATCCACCAACCAAATAGTTTATTGGAGACCGAGATGCCTGAAAACCTGGGAGATTAGACACACAAGGAGAGATGGCAAGTAGGTTTTCCCTTGGAGTAATAATGGCCTTTGCTAACAATTTTAGAACTTACATCTGGGGTTGTATTCTAATCTATTTAAATTGAACATTTAATATTTAAGTTCAACACTATTTTCTGTGCTGAAAATCAAGGGCAGGCATCAATGCTGGGGTCAGTGGGTCTGATGCCTATCAGAAGTAGTGGCGCAGAGGGGAAGGTCACACAATCTCAGCCAGTGATTGCCACAGGTAGGACAGTGTATCTCCTGCCACAAGACAAGTGCCTGGTTGTAAACCTATAGCTAGAATGAGAAGTGAAATGTGTCAGTCATGGTTTCTCATGAGGCACATGACAAACCACATGTAGCAGAAAGGAAAAATTGTTTTTAAAAATTGGCACCTCTGGGGCCAGCCAAAGGCCTGATTGGTTTGAAGGTACAATCTTCTTGAGATTTCAAGGACAGTTGAAAGATTCCTTTGCATAGCTCCTTTGCAAAGCTCTTTCATACACCATTCTGAGGTTTGTAGTTTTACAAGATGTCACAGCCTTCTCTGCCAAAGTGTACTGGTGCGTCATCAAGCTGGAAACCCCAGGATGCCATAAGGAGCTATGCAAAGAAAATCCAGTTTTGACCTGGATTATCTCTGTACTGTAGTATGTGACCCTGTTTACACAGGCAGGAAAATGTGGGATTAATCCACATTTTCCTTCCTGTGTAGAAAGGGTCTTCATGTCATTTTCAATCTGGGGAGATCCTGAGGCAAAACTATGACAATTGTCTTGGCCAGATTTCTTCAGAGGGAGGTTTGTCATTGCCTTGGCTTTTGCTAAGGCTGAGAGAGTGTGTCTTGCCCAAGATTATCCTTCCTTCTCTTGCTTTTTAAACTCTTTTTTAAAAAAGGATTTGAAAGATTTGGGATTTGTGAGATTCGTGGATTCCCAGAACCTTCCAGGGATTCGCATCCGGATCTGGATTCAGAAAATTCTGGATTTGTCCCATTCCTAATTATATCTATTGAATATAATAAAATCAAAGGCAGAAATTAGAAAGCGTTAAAAAAATGTTATATTTAGTTACAGTAGCTAAATTAACTTATGCTCAACATTGGAAACAAGATACTAAAATAAATTTAAATGAATGGAAATTAAAGGTTATGGATATGATAGAGATGGAAAAATTGAGAAATGTATTAAAGAACAAATCTATTCAACAATTCGATAGAGAATGGAGCAAAATAAAAGAGTGACTTCAATTGTAAAGCTAATGATTATAATGATATAATTTGGTAAAAATGATAAAAATGTATTGAGTGGTTAAAACACAAATCATGATTGTTATGCCAAAGATTCTATGTATAGTGGATTGAATTCCTTGTATTGTATTGTATTATATCATACCTTTTGTTTGATCCAGCTGGGCAAAACTGGAGAAGAAAATTTGTTATGGGGGTTGGGGGGAGGGGAGCATTTAGAAGAAATGTTCCCATTTTATATCTTTTTTAGAAATTTTAATAAAAATATTGGAAAAAAAAAAGAAATTCATTTTGTTCACCTTGGCTCAGCTCTCTAATCTGTCAAAGTCATTTTGAATTTTGATCCTGTCCTCTGGGGTATTAGCAACCCCTCGCTCTCATTTTTCACAATAGCCAGTCTAAGTTATAGAGCAGAGATGGACAAAATATGGCTCATGGGCCACATGTGGCCCCCAGGGTCCCCAAAGGGATGTTGGAGGCATTTTTGCCAGGTTTCAGAAATCCCCTTGGCAATTCAGGCCCAGGAAAAGCCATATTTTAAAAAAATGGAAGTAAACTGGAAGTGGTTGGGTATGCACCGCTCCCCCCCCCCCCCAGGTCTCCTAGGTGGCTATTGCAACCTCCTGGCCTCCAACAGTTGCCCAACCTTTGTTTTAGAGGAGCCTGTTAGAGGGCTATTCAAGATACTGATGTCTTTGCCCAGAATGATTCAGTACTGTGGGCGGCTCCCAAGACACTCCTATAAACAAAATAAAATAAAGAGGAAATAGAAATGGGTGAATTAGGGTATATTCATGATGCTCAACCTATCAACAGAGGTGTGAAAAGAGACAGTGGTTAGAGTTATATCTTCAGAGGATCTCTGAAGATGCCGGCCACAGATCCTCTGAAGATGCCAGCCACAGATGCAGGAGAAACGTTGGGAGAAAGTACTGATAGAACAGGGCCTCAAAGCCCGGAAAACCCACAACAACTTATGGATTCTGGCTGCAAAAGCCTTCAACTTTACGTAGACAGTGGTCAGTTGGCACACTACAGAGATTTATACATGAGTTTACATCACAGTTACACAGGTATATATTTAAAAAAAAAATCTCAGAAATTTTCCAACCACAAGAAAATAGACTTTGGGGTGAGCAGAATATGTTGTTTTCACACTTTGGGACCAACAGAGTAGCCTTTTGATGAACTTCTTCTTAGACAACTCTTTGAAGATTTATGTCCAAGATCACAATTTGCATCTCTCTGTATCCTATTACATCCTATCCCAGCCCCACAATTCTCTAAAGTTGCTTAAACACCTTTATTAAATGGCTTTAGTGTTGTACTCCATAAGTACATCTGAAGAGTTGTACTGAATCTCAGAAACCTCAGGTTGAAATAAACCACTTAGGCCATTTCCACACCGGGCTTCTGTAACGGTGCAGAGCGACCTCTCACGGAGGTCTTCTACACCGTAGAGTGGACTGGCATGGACTACTTTTTGTAGTTCCACACCAGAATCCACTCAGGAGCGGCCGGAACTAGCCGCGCTGCGTGTTTTTTAAAAACCTCTTTTTCGAGGTTTTTAAAAAGCACGGAGTGTGCAGCCCTGCGCCGCTCCGTCGCCTGGCTCTGATGCGGATTTGCAAGCGCGCGCAAATGCGTGCCTGCAGATCTGCCGGGGGCGGGCTTCCAGCTGGCGAGCTTCTCCGTTTGGGATGCTGGAGGACTGCGGAGCAGCGAGCTCGTGCTGCCCCGCGTCGCGACAGACTTACCCGGCTGCCGGTAAGCTCCGTTTTTGGGCGTTTTTGCCAGTCCCCCCCACACACACACATGTGGAAAGGACCTTAGTCTTAAAGGTGCTGCTAGATTCCTTCCCCCATCCTTGTTCCTTTTTATGCTGTAATAGACTAACATGACTACTTCTCTGAATCCTATAAAACCAAGAACAGTTCCTACAAAACCCAAAGGGGATTTGCTGCCTTGAATTAACAGAAACATCAGCAGTCTCTGAGTTCTGAATGAGAAATCAAAAGGCTGCAACCTGAGTATAGATGTTGAATATGGAAATGGTAGTCTTTGAGAAAGGATTTCAAGGAAGGGATAAACAGGGCACCCATTTAAGGCAGGGATTCCACAAGAAGGGGAAGAGGAGAGCATTTTAAGAGAACACAAAACGCTGGGCTGTTTTCTAACTTTGAAATAGCTTCCTGGCTGCCTCTCATTCCTAGACTTCCATCTATGAACAGTTATACAGCAATGTTACTTTATACTGTTGCTCTAAAATGTAGTTAATATTTAGCCAGGCAGATTTTCGTCTCACCATTGCTGTACAACAGGCCTGTCCTATTTAAAAGTGTTCTAGGGAAAGAATGTTGGATTAATTTAAATCCGGGAGAAGAAATGAGGGCCATCATCAATAAAAGTTTATCTTTGTGCATTTGCTGACTTTATTTGGCTATAGCACATAGTTTAAAATGGGGGTTAAATGAAAGGTCTTATGATCAAAGATGACATTTTATGTCTGCCAAGCAGGAATCAGTAAAATTCCCTTGTCATGAACATCTGATAAGACAGCAATTACTGTGCCTGTATTCCTGAACTATAGTTCACATTGCAGCTCCCAGTACTGAGCTAAAGTAATTGCTATACTGAAATTACTGAAATTGCAGTTTTGTTCCCATCTCCAATGAAGCAGATGACTGGCAGCAACTGAAAACTTACTGCTGAAAGTTAAATTATAAGATGGACACCTGAGTTTCTGGAAGACACAGCATAAAGTTCCATTGGCCAGAACAACATCACATCTGTTTTGTCACTCCCATGAAATCCATCTTTCACATGTTGCAGTCTCTTCCAACATGGACATTTACTGGCTCATGGAGAGCAGGGAAGAGGGTGGCAGGGAAGCATCCAGCTATGTTCCTATGACAATCATCTTCTGAGACATTTGGAGATCCCAGAGGATGACTTCAGTGCTGTGTGTCCAGCTATAGAACCATAAATGGATTCTTTGCCATCCCTCACTCTTTACGAGCCAGTAAAGGGCCAGGTCAAATGGGAGGCAGAGCTAGCAGATGAAAGATGTCTATGAGGAGCAAGTATGGTCATTGTGCAAGATCAGTAGAGATTTCCATCCTCTGCAACAACCAGTGATGACTGCAGGCATAAGTTGGATTTACACCTGTGTAAGTTGCTAACAGGGTGCCAGCCAGACAGTTAAAATACCTGATAAAGATATCTTACTGTCAATACTTCATACTTGAAAATGTCATAGTAATTGAAACTAATTTAAGACATTCAGCAAGGGGCAGAAAGTAGCATACGTTAGGGGATAAATGCAGCTTTGTGTATAACTACACAGTCTTTATATTACTGAATTTGCGGGAGAAGATGAGACTTACCTCTGAAAAAGTATTTTTTTAAATATTCATTTTTCTCCAAATGATGTCCACACACTTCCCTCATTGATGATATAATAAAAGTCACGTGTTTATGGGAAAGAGATCTCATCACAGATTTTTTTCTGATTTTTCCTGCAGTTCTCAGCATCAAACCATTATTGCCATTCTATCACCACAGTCATATCAACTGGACTCAGAAGCCATGATAGGAATTCCATCTAAGGAGTTGAAGGGCAAAGGTGACATTAGGGATCTGGCAAAAATGGGCTTAGGCTTAGTAGCCATTAATACCAGCAACCTAAGTGCTCAAGGTAACACACAACAAATCCAGGTCTAGGCAGCAGGCCAAACAACCTACGCCATATAGCCACTAGGACAACCATCTTTCAGTTCAGTACTTGTGGCCTTTAATTTGTTCATTTTTAGTGGTGTCCCTAAAACAGCTGCTGACAATGAAAGTGATATAGAAAATTTCCTACTTCCAAAGTGACCAGAATGTAGAAATTCTCATTTAGAAATCACGGAGTTGGAAATTAGCTCCAAGGAAATTGAATTTCATAAATAGTTAATTACACTTATATTTCTGAGGCACTTTTTCCTAAAAGCAGTTAGTTAATTCTACTGTTGCAATTTTAAAGTAATTATTTACTTTTCCATCTCTCAGAAGTAACTCAAACAGTTTCTTGTACATTACTTAAAAAAAAAACACTTCAGTGTTGGGTTATGGAGTAAAACGTAACCTCCTTCTATCTACTTTGCCACCATGAAACACATACAACACAGCATGAGGCAAAGTAAAGGCCAGCCTCTCCATCACATAATGTGGCCACATCCCTGTAAGTACAGAAATAATTATAAAGTTCCAGTTACACTTCAAAAGGTTTTATGTCTTGTCTTATTAAGCTACATTATAGGCTGAGTATCCCTTATCTAAAAATCCAAAATCCAAAATGCTCCAAAATCTGAAATGCAGACTTCTTCCTGTAGATCTGCCACAGGATCACAACTGAGGAGCAACTGAGTCATGCAGGAAGCCCCAAACTAAGGTACTATTATCCAGTCGCAATTGCAGTTTACCTCCCCCATGCAATAAGGCCCAGAGACAAGAAAAGGACATATCTAGGTGGAGGGAAGGGGCTAGCACTGTTGTTTCCTAACATCTGGTGCCTGAAATATTTGCCTCCGTCTTCTATTTGGCTGTCAATATTCAAATACAAATTCATGTCCATTTTTTAAAATATTAAAAGCATAATATAAATGTCTGGTGGATTCAGTTTCTGACAGTCTCCCAGGAGTGGTGTGATCAAACTCTCTTGAAGTCATGGTACAGTGAATTCTAGATGCCCTGCAGTTTGGGAATCACAACAGTGTAACACCTACAAATGCTATCAATATGTTGCTGGTTTAGATGTTTATTTTACCTCCTGCGCTGTGTATTCTGTGATTTTTGTGTTGTCCAACATTTGTTACTCTTAAATGTATTAGTTATTCTGCAATTGTTAAATCTGAGTTGTGGCATATAAATCCTTCAAATATATAAGTATATAAATAAACCAGTGTGGTTCTGATTCGGGATGCTGTCTGATGCCTTAAACTCTGACTTTACAAAAGGTTTCTCTTGTACTTCAAAATGTCAGCAGCAACCTGCCCATCAATTTGCAATGTTTTCTGTACCAAAAGGGATTGGTGGGGCACACTCGTCTCAAGGAAGCAAACTTTAGATTGATGGTAGGGTCAAATTTTTTCAACAGAGAACAACATGATTATATTTGACATCAGCAATTTCAGGTCTATTTTTCACGCACTGGAAACTTCAGTAGATTAGATAAAGATATAGAAGCATTTGTCAATTTTCACTCCAGCTTCACATTCTGCTTCACAGTCAGGCTGTTTCTGACTGATGTCATCCAAATGGCCTACAATTGCAAATACCATCCATCAAACTGATAAAGAGGTAAAATGTGAAGAGTCCTTCTAGTGCATACCTAGAAGCACTAGTATTTTTTCATACAGCTCTGCTCCTGAGTTGAGAGTTCTAATTTTCCTTGCTTTTAAAAGTAAACATTAAAAGATATAAAAATTAAGAGAAAAGAAGAAGGGGGAAGGAGAAAGGGGGCAGACAGAGAATAGACAGGACCTCGTAGGAATCCTTTAGTGCCTGATATTCTCCAGAAAAGTGTCATCTATCCTTTACTTATCATCTGTAAGCCTTGCATGGGCAATCTCAGAGGTGGTTGCCCACATCTGTCCCAGCCACCATAGTCAGTATTGAGAGATTACATGCGTTTCAGAACATCTGGAGAGCCATACCCTGAACTGAGCATTACTCTCGTCTCTCCCTCTCTCTCCCCATCTTCTTGCTTTTGATAAGCCTATTATTTTTTATTGCTCCTCTCTCTCTCTCTCTCTCTCTCTCTCTCTCTTTCTTCTCTTACTTCAAAATTTAAACAGGCGATACTTTTCTCGCTTCATTTGAAATAACAGCACAAATTACTCTCCATTTGTCTTATCTTTTCTATCATTTCTCTTCTTTATTTTTCTCATGAGCCCTGGACATACGCCATCTGTTCTTGGGCTTGGGAATTTGTCATTAACCATTCATTTGAATCATTTGCACTTTGCACTCTCATCTTTTAAATTCTGGTGAAACAGCTCTCACTAAAATGGTCATGTTCTACTTCTTGCTCAAAGGAATGGCCTTTACTTCTAATATAAAGAGCGTTTTAAAAAGAAGAAAAAATCCTACTGGCTAAAATGCCTAAGTCTAGGCTGGATAGTTGTCTTCATATATTTTATTTTATTTTATTTTATTTTATTTTATTTTATTTTATTTTAAACATAATATAACATTACATAACAGGTACAGTCATCCTTAAATATAAGGATAATAATCTCTGTCTGGTATATCAGCCTTGCTAAATCAATCAACATTTTTCAATTTTAATAATAAAAATATTTTTTTCTTCAATACTTAAACATCTAAGTGTAATGCCCACTGTCCTTGTCTCCAAATTCAACTCACATTCAATACTCTCCAAAACTGCCAGTGTGGACTATGAGGACACACTATTTGGTAATTTTTTCATTTTAATTTTTCATTTCATTTTTCAATATATTCATAATCACATGGAGGGATCACAGTAGGATCATTGTCAATGGCCCTACCACTTTCAGTGGCCACCTTCACTGACCCTGCCATTACTCCTAGTTCCTCCATGAAGTGTCCTTAAAGAAAAGTCTTCCATGGAGAGGTAGGTGCTCTCTCCACATTTGGACTCCCACGTGAACTGAATGCAGCAGGTTCTCCTATACAGAAGTCCCCTTCTGTGTGAGTGAGGACAGCATGGGTGCAGTGAGTGGACAGAGGATCCATGTTCAAGCCCCTGGTGAGCCATGAAATCCATATGTCAGCCACTCTTTTTCAGCCTGAAGTACCACACAGGGCTGTTGCTTTGAGGGTAAATTGGGAGGAAGAGAGCCAGATACACTGTCTTAAGCTCACTGGAGTAGATATAAAGGTAACAACGGGAAATATAGTAGATAAATGTGATTACAATGTCATGGAAGAGAATGCCCTCAAACTGTCTTGGGAGTCAGAAACGTTTTGAACTGCAGCCATTAGGGCTTGATTTGCAACTGGATGTGTGAAGTCTTTCTGAAAACAAACAAATAAATAAAACCCTCAACTGTTAAAGATATAGAAGTTGGAGAAAAATAGTAAATAAGGAAAGGAAAGGAAAGGAAAGGAAAGGAAAGGAAAGGAAAGGAAAGGAAAGGAAAGGAAAGGAAAGGAAAGGAAAGAATGCATCCAAAAAGTAGTTAAGAGAATGACCATAAGAGTTGTATGTCATCCGTGCTCTGTTTGTGGCCTTCTGACAGATATCAGTTTGGTTACTGTGAAACAGAACATTGGACTAAATAGAGCTTTGGTCTTATCCAGCAGGGTTCTTCTTATGTTCTCAAACAGAGGAGCCACACCTTACTGTAATGGAAGAACAATGATGCAGACTGATAGCAGTGTCATCACTAGTTCAGCTTCACTATAGAAGGCATTCCAGATATTAAGTGCCTCCACACAGAAGATCCTCTGTCTTGTGCTCCCACAATGCATTTGAAACAGGCATGGTTCTCTCATCTATTTCTTTAGACTGAGGGACTGAGGGACCCTTGGCCATCTGTCAGTTAATGTCAGAGTTGAGCTCCCAGCCCATGCCTCTCTGCCAGCAAGGGAAGGAAGGCAGTGGAGAGTGTCCAGTGCAAACATCAAGTAGAAATGCCAAGCTGAGCCAAAGTCAAGGTCAAATCCAAAAAGTCCAGAATGCCAAAGGTCTGTCCAAAAAGGGTCAAGAGCCAGAACTCAAGGGTTGTGAGAGCTTGAGTAGTGATTTGCTACACCCAAACAGCAAGCCATGTCAACAGACTTATATACTGATGAAAACAGCTGTTACCTATCATTGTTCTGTTTTCTCAATCTCACCAAAGTGGCTTCCCTCTGAGCTGCTCATTTTTGTTTTCTCTGTGATTGTGAGCTGGAGGGCAAAGGTGGATCTAATTCTTCTAAATCATTGCTGGTCCCCTCTCCCACTGGCACTGGTTGCAGCAACTCAGTCTCAGTTTGTCTTTCAGCTGATGAAGGTGTTGGCAAGATAGTTTGGTCTATCACTGACTCTGTTTCTGGCACAATCAATTGCTCATCGACCTCTGAACCGTCATCTATCACAGGTAATCTGTATCTGTCTGGGGTCCATTTTATCTTTTTCTGGCCATTTGAGCATCCAACTTGTGACCATGCTAAAATCCAGACAGACAGATTTAACATCAACACTCCATTTCAGCATTCTTAAGAATTGGAATCTCAGGATATGTCTATAGGAGCAAGTTCTCTGTTAATCTTTTAAGCTATTTACTATATGCAGTCATACACACATACCTACTACCCTTTGGGGAGAAACATAGACATGTCAATGTCCAGGCACATTGCTTTCATTACATTACATTTTATGTAAGACATCATACATTCATTACATTGCAGCATGTGGCAGGTAAGATGTTACACTTTCGTAAAGACTGAACCTGATACCATTTTCATCCCTTTAGCAGCCTTCTCTACCATTAACACATAGAAGAACAATGCTATCTTAAACA
Source organism: Cyclura pinguis (assembly GCA_030412105.1). Taxonomy (NCBI): domain Eukaryota; kingdom Metazoa; phylum Chordata; class Lepidosauria; order Squamata; family Iguanidae; genus Cyclura; species Cyclura pinguis. The sequence goes on along the minus strand of CM059600.1, from coordinate 91,066,690 downwards.
ATATAACTTAGCCATTTATGTGCTCAAGAATACACTCTCTTCTGTTGAGGAACTATACGTCTGTAAACAGATATCTCTGAACACACAGGTTTCCAGCAGTTAATATCCTTCACCATTGCTATGTCTAGCAGCATCCAATATAATCATAATGGGAAGTATCTCTGCTTAGCATAGTCTAGTTGAAAGCAAAGGTTCTCTCTCTTGCCAGCTTGTCTATCTCTATCAGTATGTCTGGGTTATCAGCTTCGACCAGGAGGTGTTATCACCAGCAATATATTGGAAGCAAACTTTAGTCACCTGATCTCTCTTTTTGGCTTGTTTTATCTCTTTCCTAGTCTAACATATCTGCTTCAGGGAGTTAAGAGACACTGAGCGTTGTTTGTTTTTGTAAACAGTTAGTCTCCTCCCCGGGGGTGATGTAACATCAGGTACACTTAATTTCCGTCAGATTTCATCAGCTAGCTGATTGCATCAGTCATTCTCTTCAGCACAGCACCTACTTTGAGTATATTATCAGTCAAGTCAAACAAGATATCATCTGCCTGGAACAAAGCTGTGTCGAGGCTCATGGTAATTCACACAGATTCTATAATGCACAGGCCTTTCTGTTTTATAGTTTATTTTTTATTTATTTTATGTATTATAAATTACCTATTTTTCCAGGCTTCAAAGTCTGCAACCAAATCTCCATGGCTGGTAACAAACTTTCCCTGTCAAATTATCCATAGAAGAGCCTCCTCATGGACAGGAAAGAGAGAGACACACAGAGAGAGATTCTTTCATGGATTTGAGTTTTTTGAATTGGGCTTGGAAATGAATCGACCTATGCAATTTTATGTAGCTGTATAATTTAAAATTATCACTCCACATTCTGCACAATGACATAGAGAGATAGAATTCAGAGTCATCAGTCCAAATCATCAATGATTTCACCCAGTGGTTTCATATAGATGTCTTAACATCATTGTAGTGATACTTTCAAAAAGTATTGACTGTATGGTACTACAGGGTCCATAACCAAGGATTGTGATGTTTGACATGGCCCATCTGATATTTTATCAAAAGGAAATTGCATTTCTTTGGTGGTAAAATAATTCTTCTAGAGTGTAACACATAGTTTGGGAAATCCCCTGAGATTATCGTGAGAAAGGATTCCATAAACGCTAATTTATGGCAGCCTGAAGCACAAGATATCATCAACTACATCAGGATCACCCTAATAAAAGGGAAATGAGACACATATTTCAGTCCTGCCTGTCCATAAATAAACACAATAGAGATTTATGTCTGGGATTTTGATTTGTTCATGGTGTTAGGGTGGGGGAGTGTGCACTCTCACTTCAACACCGTACATCATTTTCAACTCTGAAACTCTAGTCACTATTTATGACCATTAAGGCAGTGAGCTGTGTGACAGCAACTGAAATATCCAAAAAGAGGGGGAAGAATGCTTTGTGTCATATTTTACAAACCATTTGTGTAGATCAATCGCTAAAAGTGGGTCAAAACAATAAAAGATTTACAAACTAAATTCTCTTTCCAAGAGAATTTAGTCTAGCTCACAGTTATACCAGCATAAAATGTGTTCCATTTATTGTAGTTTGTGAGCTTCTGTTATATCCAGGTTTTCAGTAATATTGTTATAATATTGTTATAATGCTCATAATACCAATTTTGAGGACAGCCAAATGATTTGGCTTAACAACACATCATAACCATTAACTAAATCTCGGATGAAGTACCAAATAAATAACAGGCAGGTACTTTTGAATACTTTTGAAATATTGGTACCTCTTCTTACCTAGAATTATAGAGGTAAAGAATAAATAATTTTTGAATTATAATACTTGTGGGTATCCCTTGAATAGCCCAAACCTTCCATAAAGTCCTAACCTGCACGTGTAGCCTAGTTAAGATAACTACCACAACATAGAAAGAAATCTTGCCAACTTTAATACTATTAAAGGCCTCTGAAATAACACTACCAGTTACAGTCCTGTGCACAATCAAGCTCTCTTGAAGTCAGTGGAGTTTTAAAAGCCTCATTGTGCACTGACTGGATATACGGATCAAGCGAGGAACAGATTGTGTTCCACAATTCTGCACCAATACAAAAAGTAGTGAAAGAGTGTGAACTTCAGTACTGCTAGAATCTAAGGTCAATCTAAGATATTTGCTTCGGTTTGTAAGTCAATAAAAGTCCCTGTTTGGGGAGAAAAATGAGATTTAAAAAAAGTTGTTTAATCCTATTAGTATTTCTTTATTTACAGATACGTTTTTAGACTTTGTCCTGCAAAGATATATTACAAAAAAGCAAATAATGCCTGGTGAAATCTCAGAAGTGGTGCTATGTAATTTTTGGTGATAAGGATATGTGTTTCCATCAGGGGAGGGCAACTGTGGACCTCTAGATAGTGAGACAGCAATTCTTTTCAACTAATGGTGAATGATTGTGAGATTGCCAGTTCAACAACATTTGGAAGCCCACAGCTATTGTTGGATCCAAATCTGCTAGTGTAATGGTATGGGCCACAAGCTGCACAGTATCAGTTCCTAGTTGAGGGGAAAATGTATTTTCTCAGTCAGCTACCATAATTAGGAGGCCAACACATGCACTTCTTGCAGCTAACTCATGTTATTCATGCACACACTTACTTGGGAGTAAGACCTATTGAAAACAATGTGACTTACTTCCAAATAACTATGCATAGAATTGCTCTGTTCAACAAAATAACAGGTGAACTGCCTTCAACTTTCTTTCAGCCTTCTTTTGTTGCTCACTTTCTGCCTCTCTTCCATACAGCCAGTTGCCTAGGCATTAAGTATCTACTTTATACTCTGCTTTTCCAGATTTTTAACTTCTAAGTACATGCTACCGAGAGATTTCCAAACCTACGTTTCATTTAGTTGATTTTCTTCCTTCTCCATGCCTTCATTTTCCTTCCAGAAGATCTATAGCGCATATTCTTGCTGACTTCCAAGACCTTTCTCTAAAGCAACATCCTTCTTGGCAATGACTCACAAGGAGAAAATCTGAAGCAGTCAATTAGTGTATACTGTCAGGGCACAAAGAGAACCACATTTAATACAGTAGAGACATTATTGTCATTTATAACCATAAAAGGGGAAAGGTGGAAGAAGAGGGGAACTTAGAAAAATTCTTGGAATGGAACCACATGCTTATTCACTCCAGTCCTTCCTTGCCGATGTCAGGTCTTCTATTTCTCATTTTTAATACCAGAACTTTTATAATTTAATAAGGTAATTCAGGTTTTACAGCACTGGAACTTAAATCGTTTTAAACAGCTTAAGCCACATTAAGATCATTTTCAGTCATGAAAGGGAATATTTTTTTATTAGAGTTTGAAAAAGATGTCTGTGGTACATTGAGGAAATATACTAGGATCCCCTCCATCCTAAGTATTTCACTGAGTGCCTTCTCTTGCGTCTCCTAAAAGAAAGCATGGGGAATGGGGGTGGGGTGTTTTTCTCCAATTGGAGTAGTAACTGGTGGGTCCTGTGTCATTGGGGCTGTGAAGCCACCTTGGGATTCAATCAAAACATTAAATGAGTTATCCAGGGAGTTGGATCTATTTTAAAGATAGAGTTTAGCACCTTGGATGGCTCCTTTAAAGTTTGGACTAAAACCCATTGCAGATTCACCACTGCACTGACATGGAAGCCCCAATCTAAAGAGGGTGAGGGACTCTACTTCTTAGAAAGTCTTTAAACAGATGTTGGATGGCCATCTTTCAGGAGTGCTTTAGTTGTGTATTTCTGTATGGTAGCGGGTTAGGCTAGGTGGCCCTTGCAATCCTCCAGCTCAGTGATTCTATGATTCTGTGACCATCACCAACACAATTCTCAGAAACTTTACAACAAAATGTTTGAGCAGGTCTTGGGGGTGGGGTGGGGGAGTGGAATTGGAATCCTAAGCCTAGACTTGGCAGTGAACCTCTAATAATACATTTCAGGTTTTCCTCATAGCAAAGAAGTGCAAATGGACACCACTCAATCAATGGTTATGATAACAATGTAATGTAAGGAAAGAAGCAGTTATGTTGGACCAGTCTAGTCAAGAGCTTCATTTGTCAAAAGCAGCAGCATTAATTGTGCCTGAAGAATAATGGGGAATTGATAAACATATAGAACTAGTCAACACATTTCTTAGATTGTATGCTATTGGCACAACAGTGTTTTTTTTTTTGCTTTATACAATGCAATGGCAGGCACATTGATGGTGAAAGATTAGATAGATAGATAGATAGATAGATAGATAGATAGATAGATAGACAGACAGACAGACAGACAGACAGACAGACATGTGCTGCTACTGATGGTGCTTTATCTCTTGGCAAATTTCTTATGCCAAGTCACCCACTGGCCTCAACAAGACACATTACTGCAAAACCTCATTGGAAATACACTCAAGGGAACAATGAACAATCTTTCCTATGGCCATTTGCCTTCACTTGAGAATGAAAAAGCTTCTCAAGAACAGTCCTATGAATGCTTAAATATAGGGATGGGACAAATCCAGAATTTTCTGAATCCAGATCCAGATGCTAATCCCTGGAAGGTTCTGGGAATCCACAAACTTCACGAATCTCGAATCTTTCAAAGGTTTAAAAAGCAATGGAAAGAAGGATAATATTGGGCAAGACACACTCTCTCAGCCTTAGCAAAAGCCTAAGCAAAGGCAAACCTCCCTCTGAAGAAATCTGGCCAGGACAATTGTCATAGTTTTGCCTCAGGATCTCCCCAGATTGAAAATGACATGAAGACCCTTTCTACACAGGCAGGAAAATATGGATTAATCCAGGGCCACATACTACAGTACAGAGATAATCCAAGTCAAAACTGGATTTTCTTTGTATAGCTCCTTATGGCATCCTGGGGTTTCTAGTTTGATGATGCACCAGTACACTTTGGCAGAGAAGGCTCAAAGCCTTGTAAAACTACAAACCTCAGAATGGTGTATGAAAGAGCTTTGCAAAGGAGCTCTACAAAGGATTCTTTCAGCTGTCCTTGAAATCTCAAGAAGATTGTACCTTCCAGCCAATCAGGCCCTTGGTGGGCCCAGGAGGTGCCAATTTTTAAAAACAATTTTTTCTTTCTGCTACATGTGGTTTGTCATGTGCCTCATGAGAAACCATGACAGACACATTTCACTTCTCATCCTATTCTAGCTATAGATTTACAACCAGGCACTGGTCTTGTGGCAGGAGATACACTGTCCTACCTGTGGCAATCACTGGCTGAGATTGTGTGACCTTGCCCTCTGCCCCACTACTTCTGATAGGCGTCAGACCCACTGACCCCAGCATTGATGCATGCCCTTGATTTTCAGCACAGAAAATAGTGCTGAACTTAAATGTTAAATGTTCAGTTTAAATAGGTTAGAATACAACCCCAGATGTAAGTTCTAAAATTGTTAGCAAAGGCCATTATTACTCCAAGGGAAAACCTACTTGCCATCTCTCCTTGTGTGTCTAATCTCCCAGGTTTTCAGGCATCTCGGTCTCCAATAAACTATTTGGTTGCTGGATTCGAAAGATTCCGTTTGCCTATTTTAGCATAGGGATTCGGATTTGTGAATCTCGAATCGTTGCTGAGGATTCAAGGATTTGCGGATTCGGTTGGCCCATCCCTACTTAAATATCTTGAATAGGCTTTGGGGAAAATTATCTGGACTATATTTCAGGATGGGGGGAGCAGAATGTGCAAATCCTGTTCTTCAACCCAAACTACTTTTTAAAATTCTTGCTGTTCAGAACATGGTGGCAATATTAATTCATTAGGCCATTGAAGGTCATGTTTGCTGGGGGGGTTGCAGGAGAGAGTATTAACTAGTTGATGAAGCTTTGGTTTCTGATGTCATTTAATTCGCACTCCTAATCTTGTCTAATGGTTGAGCTTTTGTTCCCTGCCTTTCCTTGAAGAAGTAGAAAATTAGTTACCACTGTGTAAAGTAAACTGAGCAACACAAGGGAAACACATCTCTACTACTTGTAGCTGAGCCATTATTACCTGGTCCTCCTAGGCTATTTTTAGAAATCTCACAGTACAGCTTTCCCTGTCCGTTTCCTTCATTTTACCTTGTTTTCTTGATATTCAAGGCACTTTCAAAGGTCCATTTCTCTGTGATGTCTTCCCACTTGTTGCTGCAACATCTGTAAGCTTAGAACCACGCAGCAAGCATCTTTCCCATCTGGTCACCATCCTCTTTATTGTTAATGTCTGGAGAAGTCTTCAGAACTCGTAGATGGATTTATTTCCTTGTGTGGAAGTTGCTTGTCCAAATCATTTCTATTTAGAAACAAATGAGATATACTTGTAGGAAAACAAAATTATGTGTGCATGCAATCTTACTCCCAGAAAAATCTCTTTGAAACATCCTGTAAGCATACAGAACTTCTAGGTACCCGCAACCAAACTCCATAGGAACTCAAACCATGCAATGTTATTTTCTTTATGAGACCACCGCTTCCTCTTCTGATCATGCTCACTAGATTGACTTGTCACATTGATCTTCCATTTTCAAACCTATTTCCACGGCAATGTCAGCCATCCACAGGATTTTGCGTGAAAGATTCCCAGGTTTGATATGTGGCATCTCTGTGTTGGGCTGGGAAAGGCCCATCGACAACCCAAAGTGCCACTGCTAACCTGAGGTGATGAATGATAGTCAAACTAGATGATACAATTAGCATAATTTTAGAAGCAGTGCTTTTAAGTAGTGAAAGATATCTGTTTGTCATGCTACCCGACTACACACTCCCCAGCTTCTCAGATTCCCATCCTTTCCCTTTATTACTCTTTTAACTTGCTTCTCACATGACATTTAGAATCACTGTCCTGAGACAACTCTTATTTTTGACATCTGTCTTACCTGTCTTTCAATCTTATCAACTTGAATTCATTCAACCATTGAAATAATTTGCCAAAAGGTCAATTTTAAGTTCAACTCCTCCTTCTGCTCCTCTTGGGCTATGATCTCCCTTTCACAAATTGAAGCTTCTTTATCAAGCATCTCCCCTAAGCTGGTAACTCCCTCCATTAACTCAGCTTGAGTTTCTCTCTCCGTCTGGTTTTTGTCTTCTTTCGTTTTCATGTTAGCTCCTGTGCCTCCCTCCTGTCTTAGCTCTCACCACAGCTCCTTGGCACTAAACTCCTTCCTCATAATCTCGATCATATTCTTCTGCCGGTTTAGGAATTCCATGAGTGGTTCCTCCAAAATGCATTGTAAAACATTCTCAAAATGCTCCTGCAAAACTTCCATCTTTCACTTACTCCAGTAGTTACAGAGTTAACAACTCATTTCAGTATCTAACCAGAAACTGCCAGTGAGACAATGTTATCAACATCAAATTAATAGCATCTGTACTTTCTCACACTGCAATTTCTCCTTGTTAAAATCCAATTACATCTTACAAATGAAATGCAATTCAGTCTATTCACAAAGTGTATACATGTAAATCCTTAATTATTCTCTTTTAAGATGTCAGCTCCCTGATTTTCTACTTCATTTGCCCCAATCTTCTGCGACAAACAGACTTACTCAGCTCTTGGTTGTAGAAAGAAGAAAGCTGTGCAGGCTCTGCTGTTCCATCTTAATCAAAAGTCTTCCTCAATTTTTATAACTTTAAAAGCTAATTATAATCATAGAATCATAGGCCCTTTCTTCAATGCATCTTTTCACAGAGCTGGGGTGAGGGGATCATACGAGCAGCCTCCAGCGAGGCTCTGGCATCCCAGTTCCTTCAGTTCTGCAACTGCTGCCTGCTCGTGCAAGAGCCCTGCCTCTTCCTTCCGCAGTGCAGCCTGGGAGTTTCCCAGGCTGCGGTGGAGCAGGAAGTGTGAGCGTCGTGGCTCTGGAGCTACACACGCATGGTAAGTGCACGCAGGGCCCCGGAGTGATACGCGACTGTGCACCGTTTTTGGCTCAAAGCCAAAAATGAAAAAGTGTGCGAGTGGCACCTGCCAGCCCCTGGAGCGTTGTGCGATTGAGAGTGCGTCATGTGGACCGCTCCTCACATTTGTGCGATGCTCAAGGAGCCCTTTCACATGGCAAATGCCATGCGAAAAGGGCCATAGCGTTGGAAGAGACCACAGGGGCCATCCAGTCCAACCCCCTGCAATGCAGGAACACTCTTCAAAGCATTCCCAACAGATGGCCATCCAGACTTTGCTTAAAAACCTCCAAAGAAGGAGACTTCACCACACTCCTTGGCAGCATATTCCACTGCTGGACAGCTCTGACCATCAGGAAGTTCTTCCTGAGGTTCAAGTGGAATCTCCTTTCCTGCAGCTTGAATCCATTGCTCTTTGTCCTAGTCTCTGGAGCAGCAGAAAACAAGCCCGCTCCCTCCTCAACATGACATCCCTTCAAATATTTAAACATGGCTATCATGTCCCCTCTTAACCTTCTCTTCTGCAGACTAAACATCCCCAGCTCCCTAAGCCGTTCCTCATAGGGCATGGCTTCCAGACCCTTCATCATTTTGGTCGCCCTCCTCTGGACACATTCCAGCTTGCCAATATCCTTCTTGAATTGAGGTGCCCAGAACTTGAATTAAATTGAGATACCCAGAACTAATTAGACATTTCTTCTTTTAAAAAGCAGGTTGTGGCTGCATTTCCCGGCAAAAGCAAGATGTCACTCCCTTGGTCCTTCCACTCGTAATGCATTTACTAGCAAGTAAATGTAAATAATGGGATTTCAAGGCCTCCTTTTGGCATCCTCGGATTTGTAGTTTGATGATGCACTAGTACACTTTGGCAGAGAAGGCTGTGACCCCTTGTAAAACTCCAAACTCCAGAATTGTGTCTGAAAAGGTTTGCAAGTGAGCTATGCAAAGGAATGTTTCAGCTGTCCTTGAAATCTCAAGCTGGTAGCTTCCAGTCAAGTACTGAACTTAAATATGAAATGTTCAATTTCAATATCTTAGAATACAAGCCCAGATGTAATTTGTCAAATTGTTAGCAAAGGCCATTATTACTCCAAGGGAAAACCCCACCTACTTACTCTCTTCCCTTGTATGTATGGGCTCCCAGGTTTTCAGATGTCCCAGTCTCCCAGGTTTTCAGGCATCCAGTCTCCCAGGTTTTCAGGCATCCCGGTCTCCCTGGTTCTCAGGTGTCTCAGTCTCCAACAATCTATTTAGTTGGCGGATTCGAAATATTCAGTTTGCCTATTTTGGCACAGTGATTCGGTTTCGGGAATCTCAAATCCTTGCCCAGGATTTGAGGATTTGAGGATTCGGTTGGCCCATCCCTAGATATAATTCAGGTATCATTTCAAAATTCATTTTGAATATTTTTTTAATTTCATCACGTATTTCTTTCCAAAATTTCTTCACCTTTTTACAAGTCTACCACATATCATAAAATGTTCCCTCTTTTTCTCCTCACTTCCAGCATTTCCAATTTCCATTCTTTGTAATTTTTTGTAATCTCTCTGGCATCATATACCATCTATGCAACATTTTATAATAGTTTTCTCTTGAATTTAAGTTTAATGTAAATCTTAAATCTGTTTTCCATACCATTCTCCAACTCTCAATATCTATTGAATGTCCTATATTTTGTGACCATCTCACCATCGTTTCTTTAATTTCTTCCTGTTCCATTTCCCTTTCTAATAACAATTTACAAAGTTTGGATATTCTTTTCTTTTGATTTTCTTTCATGAGTACATCCAGTTTGTTTTCCTTCTTCTCAAATCCAAATAATTTTAGGTCCATTTTGTACCTCTCTGTCAGTTGTCTCCACAGAAACCAATTCATTTCATGTCCAGCTTCCTTCATTTCTTCCACCATTTTCATTCTTGGTTTCTTTATAAGTATGTCCTGATATGTCAGCATTTTCCCCTCTTTTGTTGGGGAAATTTTAAAGGCTTCTTATGGTGATGTCCAAGTCAGGAGGCTGGAATAAAATCTTGAGTATAATTGTTGCCATACTTTTAATAAAGTCTTCTGGATGCAATGGTTATTAAATTCTTTGTTAACTGCTATGTTACTGCCCTGGCTAGCCCGAGCTTTGGGGATATAAAAAGATATCTCTTGATATCAATAATTCAGCCTCACATACCCATACCCTTCCACGTATAGATCATCAAGCTCCCAGCACGGGTCAGAGGATCTTTTGACAACTGCGTGCATGCTTAATGAAGCTACTTGCCTTGAGGTCTCCTAAAGCTGCGAGTCGGCTATTTCTGGCCTGCCTGTATTGTTTCGGAATATTACGGCGATTATCGGCCGAGCCTGTGTGCGTGCTTGTCCGGGGGCCTCGCAAGCACGTGGAAGGGTATGGGTATGTGAGGCTGAATTATTGATATCAAGAGATATCAAGAGCGACTATACAACGCTCCAGTACTCCGCATTTGCATACTGGCTACCCTATTGACAATTTGGCTGTAACTCAATCATTCAAATTCTGACCTTTCAGAGGCTTTGTCTCCAGCCCCAAATCTGTTGTTTTCCCCAAGTCCGACCTAGCCTGCGGTCACAATGCTCCTTATAAAAACCCCTGACTTTGAGTGCTTCCTCGGATCGCTCTTGGCTTCCATCCCGCCTTGCTGTCGCTCTGTCCAGCGAGCCTTCCCCTCAGCTCCACGTGCTGAGATCCACGCTCCCCAGCTTTTCCGCTTCCAACTGGGCTTCAGGACAGGTGAAGTATCACCCAAACCAACAACTTCTCTAAAAACCCCGCTATCCCACTCCAACCTTTATTTCTTTAGTTATCTGGTGTGAGTGTGCCGCATACACTGTTTGATTGTGTTTTTAATAAAACCACGTTTACTATTTCAACTTCTGTGTGCTCCTTGACTCGGCCTGACCCCGTAGATATAGGGCTCAAGATCCTGCTAAGTTACCCTGCCTCTCGTAAGGCTAAAGCAGTTCTCAGAGCTAATCTTCCCCACCTATTGTTGAGCACATTTTGGTGTCCCTCACGGGGGCCCCAGTAAACAGGGTAACAGCTAGTTTATTATGACACAAGTAACCATGCCATCTGAATCTATTCTCATATTCTTCTAAGTCTTTTATTGATGATTTTTGTAGTGATTTCCAGTTTTGAATCCATTCTAAGCAACATGCTTGGTAATATATTTTCAAAGATGGTAAGTTCAATCCGCCTCTTTCTTTAGTGTCCTATAATGTTTTGAATCTTATTCTTGGCCTTTTACCTAGCCATATAAATTTTGATATTTCCTTTTCCAGCCCCTAAGTATTTTTCCATTTCCAATTATTGGCAAATTTTGAAATAGGAACATTATTTTCGGTAATAATGTCATTTTAAAAGCATTTATCCTTCCCAAGAAAGATAGATTCAATTTGCTCCATTTCCCCATTTCTTTTTTCAATTCTTTTCAGACCATTCTTGAACAATTCTTGATTCTTCTTTGTTACATGAATTCCTAAGTATTTTATCTTTTTAGAGGATTGGAAACCTGATATTTCTTCTAATTCAGTTTGTTCCTTTTTCAACATATTCATAGTCAACATCATTGTCTTCTCTTTATTTATTCTATATCCAGCTATCTTTCCAAATTCTGTAAGGCATTCTTGCAATTTCTGCATTGATTCTCTTGGTTGTTCCAAAAAAATAATTATGTTGTCTGCAAAAGCTCTCAATTTTATTTTTTTTCTCTTTACCTTCAGGCCTTTTATCTCCTGTTCCTCTTTTATCTTCATAATCAGAACATCCAAAGTCGCAATAAATAATAATGGTGATAACGGACATCCTTGTCTTAGTCCTTTTGTTATATCAAATTTTCCTGTTATGTCTCCGTTAATCACCAATCTTGCCGATTGGTCTTGGAATATCTTTTCAATCCATTTACCAAGCACATCTCCAAAATTGCTTTCTCTTAATATCCGTTGTAAAAATTTCCATGATATATTATCAAATGCTTTCTCTGCATCCAAGAAGATCATTCTGATTTTTTCCCTGGACTTTTGTCATAATATCCTATTGCGTCTAACAGTATTCTCACATTGTCTTTCTGTATTTCTGTATTGTATTTCTGCCTGGTATAAACCCGACCTGTTCTTCTTGAATTTTTTCTTGCAATGCCCTTTTTAACTGTCTTGCCAGCACTGTTGCAAAGATTTTATGTCGCAGAGCTGGGGTGAGGGGATGATACGAGCAGCCTCCAGCGAGGCTCTGGCGTCCCAATTCCTTCAGTTCTGCAACTGCTGCCTGCTCGTGCGAGAGCCCTGCCTCTTCCTTCCGCAGTGCAGCCTGGGAGTTTCCCAGGCTGCGGTGGAGCAGGAAGTGTGAGCGTCGTGGCTCTGGAGCAACACACGCACAGCAAAGCCGAAAATGAAAAAGTGCGCAAGCGGCGCCTGCCAGCCCCAGGGGGATTGGCAATTGTGAGTGCATCATGTGGACCACTCCTCACACTCGTGCGATGCTCAAGGGGCCCTTTTGCATGGCAAATACCATGTGAAAAGGGTCATAGAGTTGGAAGAGACCACAGGGGCCATCAAGTCCAACCCCCTGCTATGCAGGAACACTCTTCAAAGCATTCCCAACAGATGGCCATCCAGACTCTGCTTAAAAACCTCCAAAGAAGGAGACTTCACCACACTCCATGGCAGCATATTCCACTGCTGGACAGCTCTGACCATCAGGAAGTTCTTCCTGAGGTTCAAGTGGAATCTCCTTTTCTACAGCTTGAATCCATTGCTCCTTGTCCTAGTCTTTGGAGCAGCAGAAAACAAGCCCGCTCCCTCCTCAACATGACATCCTTTCAAATATTTAAACATGGCTATCATGTCCCCTCTTAACCTTCTCTTCTGCAGACTAAACATCTCCAGCTCCCTAAACCGTTCCTCATAGGGCGTGGCTTCCAGACCCTTCACCATTTTGGTTGCCCTCCTCTGGACACGTTCTAGCTTGTCAATATCCTTCTTGAATTGAGGTGCCCAGAACTTGAATTGAATTGAGATGCCTAGAACTAATTATACATTTCTTCTTTTAAAAAGCAGGTTGCGGCTGCATTTCACTGCAAAAACAAGATGTCACTTCCTTGACCCTTCCATTCGTAATGCATTTACTAGCAAGTAAATGTAAATAATGTGATTTCAAGGCCTGAATGGGTAATCCTCCACTGCCTCTATACCTCGAGAGAGTAAGGCCCTTTCTGCAGTTTATTTTAGCTTGCTGCCCTGAGGTCACAATGCTGGCACTGCCTTTGATGGGAAGGGATCGCAACAGGAATGCCTTCCTCCACATCGGACTGGCACCCTGAGGAAGGGAGTGCAAGGGACATGCCTCTTCCTTCTGCATTGCAGCTGGGCTCTTCCTATGCTGTGCTGGGGCAGAAAGCACCTCCAGTGCACTTCCAGCCCTTCCACATGGTAGGTAAGTGTGGGAGCCTTGTGCAATTGGGGGGTCATTGATGGAGAAAATCCATCAATGATTTATCCCACAATCATGATGGCTGATGATGCAAGAAGGAGGGGACCATGATGACATCTTGCAGAAGTGTTGTAGTGGTCTCGCTCCTCTCATGTCCTCATGCAAGGACACCATATCCATGAGGAAAGGGCCTAATACTCCAGCCAAAGATCCTTCTCTGCACTTTTTCCATGAAGGCTCTCTTGGCTGTCCCTAAATTAAGTCCAAAAGCAGAAAATGTTTTAAAGATTCTTTTCTTCCCCTACATAAACTTCCAAGAGGACAAAAAGTAATATGATAGCTAACATAAAATAATATCAAAGCTAATTATTTTGCCATAATTTGTACTGAGGGTAAAGGAACAAATACTTGAGGTCCAATGCAGAGTTGGGCCTTCTTAAAACCCATTGATTTAAGTGAACTTGAGGATGCCTTACTTTGCACTAGGGATGTGTTTCGTCACTAATTTCTTTACCAAAAGAAGCAACAAATAATTTTTAATTTTTAATTCTTGCTGTGAAAAAAATTCCAAAAATTCCGTTTTTGAAGACTATTTGCAGTTTGGTGTTTATTCTGTGCAAAATTCACTTTTTTTGGTACAGTGGCTGAGATATGCATTGAGACATGCAGCTAGAATGATGTAACTACATCTTTGTAGCTACTGGTACATTTTCTAATGCTACTTCTCAAAAAACCAACTTTTAAGCCATGTAGCACCCAACAGACGAATTTCCAAGGGACTAGAGAGCAGAGCAGTGAGTGATGATACATCCAGCCCTGTCCCACTAGCAAGACACACTGTGGGGTCTTGACACTGCTGCCTGTTGCAGCTGGCTACCAGGGGAGAGTTGGACATGCCATTGCTCACCGCACCACTCTTCAGAGTGTCAGAAATTTCTCTGTTCAGAGGATTACACGCTTAAAAGATAGGGGCTTGGGGTCATTTTCAGTCATTGTGATGATACAACTACCATAAGAGTGAATAAGTATATTTATGATGACAAAAGTCAGGTTAATGACATCAAAAATCCCACCTGAAAATTTTGCACAGAATTAATCCCATACTGCAGAGATTCTTGTCAATCCAAGATTTTCCTCATTGGTGTTTCCCAACACTTAAGAAACACATTTTTCAACCAGTTTTGAATATTTTCAAACATTCATTCTATCCTTACTCTGTATTGTATTTAGGCCAATATCTTTCCTGTGATGTTTCATGAAGCCAAATAACAATAAAAGAAGCATAAGAGTATTGGCAGAGCAGCTTTTGAATTCAGTTAACAGACCATTTTGAAATTCACATTAATGTAAAGCATGAGGTGATCCATTCTTCCAACACAAGAATACAAAAGCTAATTCATTCTGTTTCTGCTTATCTCCTTCAGTGTTTAAAACACCTTCAGTAAGGCAAATAACTGATGTGGAAGTCTAAGGGAACGCAGAGTTTGCCACTGTGACGAGCAGAAAAGCCACTTCCTATCCACGTGAAATAGCTTCAGAAATAGAGCAGCAGGACATCAACCTTTTCAACAGTTTATTGACAGAAGAATGGACCCAAGAGAGAGAAGCTCTTTGAAACAACAGCATAGAGCTGTCAAAAATATTATGAGATACAATCCAGACATTAAATCTCCATTGCAGAGAAATCTTGTTTAATCGGTTTCTGAACAGGGCACTCCTTGACAAGTGAGGCAGGGGAATTCTCCGGTGACAAAAAAGACAGTGTAATTCACTGGTCTGGGAGGAGCCTGCCCTTTTCTTTACATCGTTATTACTGTATGCTTTAGACTTTGTACTGCTTTTTTATTCTTCCATTTCTCTTCCTGTGTCTGCCTCCCCCTCTGCGCAGCATTCTCCCCCGGCCTCAATCATCTTCTCAAGCAATCGTTGTTGATGTCACCTCAGGTGACAACAGATATTTCTTTAGGCTGAGAAGGTCATTCATTATATCAACCTTCTGAGGCATTTTCTGATGTTGCACAGCATTGGTACAAATGGGTTCCAACAGTGGAAACCAGAGAACTATTCCATATGAGTGCATTGATTCGTTATCCTGTATAACACATCAATTTGTTAAGTGTATCTGCGGCCTAGGACACGAACGGTGAGATATCTTTTCTCTTTGTACAGCTTATTCTAAGGTCAGCACCGTCTCCTCCCACAAAACGTCTCATCCATCACAAGTAGCATGCATGCAGAATAATAACTCCTCTGTATCAAGGTTATATAGCTTCTGACTATGTGGCTGGCATAACATAAAACTCTGAGATCAGAGAGGAGGAAAATGCATCCCTTGGGAGACATGTGGCCTTCCAAGGACCATTTTTGCACACCCCGGGACCCTTCACCCGCGCCCCGCAATGTTTTCTATCAACAATGTTTTTTGAAAGAAAAAAATTGACTCCAAAGACACCATGCACATCTCTAGAGAGTGTGGGGAAAAATTCAACCCCTCCACCGGCCTTTTAGGTCCAGCAGGGCCCTTTAATTAGCAAGGACGTACACTAGGAGTTGGAATTAGGCTTCTCTTGATCCTAAAACAGGCAGAACGCATGTAGTGAATGTGTGGAGGAAAGTATTTTTATTTAAAAAAAAATAAAAAAGAAAAATATGAAGCTGAGGGGCATGGGAGACAACAGGGACACTCTAGATGTGTGGTATCGCAGGGCCTTATAGGGGGCTAATGAAGTCCCACGTAACTCCTGGCAGTTGCCCTTCACTACATCGGTAACTGTATCAATAGGCTCATACCCCAGCCTTCATGACTGTAGGGCAGGGGTGGGAACTCTCAGAGGGCCATTTTCAGCTCCTTCCAACACTCAGCAGGCGGTGCCATCACCATTTTCAAAACCACAACTGGCTTTCCGTAAGTTGTTTCTGAGTGATATTGCAGATGATTTTTTGTTTTAGAGTGGGGAAAGATTCACTGAAGCAACACTAAAGTTGTGCCCTTTTTTTAAAATCTGAAAATTACATTTTTAGCCAAAAATCTTCTACCTTGGTTTTGGGAGGTTGGGGAATCTGGAGGACCTTCTCCCTGTCATATAGTTCCAACCCCTTCTGTAGAGACTGAACAAGAGAAACAACCAAGATCCTGCAAAACTATGAGGATGGAGCTGTGTCATCTTGGCTATGTTTCACAATGCCCACCCGCCTTTCAGTCAAAAGTGCCTCAACCCAATGATTTCTAAGGTGCTGCTGACTGGGCACAAGGAAAAGATGGTCGCAGCCCTTTCCCAGTCATCGGGCCCATTGAGAACAGGAAGACAGAGAGACCCATTGCAGTCTTGCCCCAATCCAGTCATTCTTCCTCCAGGTGAAAGCAACATCAGCCATTATTTCCCAATTTTCTCAGTGAGGTGAAGCAGCATACTTATGCAACCCCTAAAATGTGTGAGAGCGGGCAAGGGATCATGTGAATATGCAAATACCTGCAGGCGAATGGTACGGGAAGAGGAAAAAAATGTTGCCAACCTCCCTGTCACTCCCTTCCCAATCAATCACAATTCTAACCTGAGGGATGGAAGCCATGGAAAAAGGTAAAGAAAAAACAGTATTGTTTTCAAAAAAAACTTGGATTAAAGCCCCCAGGTAATATGAATCTATATAACTTATATAACATAGGGACTAAAAATGCAGCAAGACGTATAAGCAGAGATAGCTGGGTGATAAATAGACAGATAGATAGATACAGTGTGTGTGTGTTTGGGTAAGTAGCACACATCCAGCTACACATCTATAATTATGAGAAGGACAAGCAGCTAGAAGCTGCAGAAACAATAAGACAATTGCTGCTCAGTGACCTTTAGCTATTTTTTTTTTTAAAAAAATGTTTTGCATCAGTGTTTCTGTGGTTTAGGCCAAAGTCCAAGATCAATGGCAGAACTCTGGATTTTATTCATATAGGGTGCTTCCTCACTAGTCTTCTGTTGTGCAAACACCCTGTGTCCTTTATGGAATTTTGCAGGGGGAACAGACAGGGCTGCTTTCCATTTGTGTGGCCCTCCTGTGTCTTCCCATGACCTTTATAATCTTTTCTTTTTCTTACCACAGGAAAATCCATTGAGAGAATAGCTGTACCATGGGCTCCCTCAGAGGGAAATTCTGTCACAACATATCGACATGTCTTAGTTCTTACCATGCCTTCATTATTTTTTTATGTTAACCCCCATCTTCTCCCTTCTTAGACCCCATCTCTTCATCATCATCAACAACAACACCAAAAACCCAGCAGAACACGGAAATAAAAGCTTTCCAGAGCTGTCAAATATGCTCCTTTGGGAACTTGTATTTCTGTCTTGGGACCATCTCTAGATGATTGCAACAGTTTAAAAATAGTAGCAGTAATGAAAAACAATCTCTGAGTGTGAAAAAGAAAATAGGACACTTTTAATAGCCCAGGGAATTTAAAAGCCGTGTGATCCTTCTGTGTTGTTCTTCCGTCGACAGGCTAAAACCTTTTTACCCCAACAGGCTTTTAAAATGGAAAGTTTTTAAAGAACAGGTTAGGAGGTACTGTTTTTAATAGCTTTTTATCTTTTTAAATTCCATTTTATTCTTTTAACTTGAGGTTAAATATAAGAATAAAGTCCCAGGCAGAGTGGTGTCAATTTATAATACCAAGTAGAAAGTTTGGAGTACTGTTAAAAAGAAAGATGTGGACTCTCCAATTCTTTAGCCAGGTGAAATAACAAAATAAAGATTAGAAGGGGGCTGATTAGTCATCAGCATCCTAGGGAACCTCTTCTTGTTTCAGCTGGATTTTTTTTTTTTAATAATACCTTAACGCTGATATTCTGTGATGATTGTAATCATTGCCTCCAGTGAAGTTGTGTTTCCTTGGCTCCATTTACTGAATGAGCTGGACTTCGAATGTACCTTTTCATACCTCTTCTGTTCTCTTAGATTTGAAAAACTGACAGAATTTTAGTGATTGCTTCTATGTAACCAGGATTGGAAGACAGCCATTTCCACAGTAAGAAATGCTCCCAGACAGAAACCTACAGAAAATCAATTCATATCTGGAAAGAAAGTCAAGTTAAAGGCATGTTTTCCTATTATTTCATGATTTTCTAAAAGTAAATGCCATACAGAAGCAGAACATAACTCATAAACGTATAGCTTAATACATTCCTTTTCTCAAAATCTAATATTAAGTTACATTAAAGTTGTAATTGTTGCTGTTGTTGTTGTACTAGCTGTTGTTGTGTGCCTTCAAGTCATCTCTGACTTACAGTGACCCTCAGGCAAACCTATCCCAGGGTTTTCTTAAGATTTGTTCAGAGGTGGTTTGCCACTGCCTTTCTCTGAAGCTGAGAGAGTGTGACTTGCCCCAAGTCACCCAGTGGGTTTTCATGGCTGAGTGGAGACAATTCAAATCCTAGTCTCTCAGAGTTCCAGTCGAACACTCAGATCACTACACCATGCTGGCTCAATAAATTTTACAACAATTTACAGCAACATAACTAAAGATAACTGCATCCTTTTGTGACATAACTGTAAATTTTTAATCATCTTTATTTCATTTTATAGACTTGGGATGTATTCATGATGTTAGCCATTTGACTCAATTTGTTTTCTTTAGTTTCTTTCTACAGACGAATGTAGCTGGGATACCAAAAAGTATTTCTAAACCATTTTTTTGTGTGTGTGAGAAAATTTGTCCCCTTGCAAATTTTGCTGTTTAGCTATGTGATTCACCCTCCTCCAGTGAATGTAGTGCAGGAACCAAAAAATGTGCCTACAACAGTGAGTTGCAGGATTCTCTTCCTTAGAAGGGAGAGGCAAACCAAGTACAAGAGCACATGTCCTCTGACTGTTCATAGGGAAAGCTGGGACGTGTATGCCCAAGCAACATCAGAAAGTGGTCAAGATGGCAAAAGGTATGAATAAAGAAGAACACATGAGCTAGGCAATAGCAATTTACTTTTCCCTGAGATCCTGTGTCCTCCTCTCACCTCCCCACTACTGACTTAACAACTTTTGTCCTCTGAATGCAGTTTGCAGCAATTGAAATAAGCTAAGGACTAAGGAGGAAAGTGAGAGGAGGAGAAAGAGAGCGGGACAGTTTAAAAGCAGCTGAAAAAGCAGGATAGCAAAGCATTAGTCAGCAGCCTATCTGTGCCAAATTGGGACAGTTGGAGGGTACGAAAGCAAAGAAGAGGAAAAGAAGGGCTACAACCCTCCAGTGATACTCCTGTTGGGTCATGAGCCTCAGAAGAGTCCTATGAATCTGCACAATTGAGGTATGTTGGTCCTGCTTCAACAGAGTGCAGTGAGAATAAGACCCAGAACAACTACTAGAAAACAATCAGTGCACTGTTGTAACTGTTTGTGATAGCTAGCTAGCCAGACAAACAGAGAAGCATTTTATGGTTATAGTCAGCATCAGTGCTTCCAGTTAAAGACACCTCAGGATAAGTTATCACAAAGGAGAAATGATGACCTACAAAATAATGCATATGGGGTTGGTGGGACAGAAGGAGCCACAGTTGTGAAAGGCTTCAATTATTGTTTGCTACCCATAGCCAGAGGAAGACAGCCTTCTTGTGATAAAGTCATGAATATCCTAAGGATAAAGAATGGCATTGTCACAGCAGCCTAGTTGCTGGCTGTCCAAACTTGTTACTGTAGTTCTTTGACATCACAGGCTCCAAAGTACTACAAAACACAGAAATAAATACAAGGCACAGAAACCATTTAGAATGCAATTAAGCTTGTTGCGGGAGGAAGGAATGCTGGCTGGAAAATAAGGCAAAAAGAAGACGGGGACATAAGAGGAAGGGGACAGGAAAGAATTGTAGGGGAGGATGGGCAGAATAGAGGGAATGCTAACAAAAGTCTTGCCTACTTGAGAAGACTGGATTTGTCCTTTTTTTTTCTTTGCAAAAGAATACATACACACATGCACCCACAAAGTTATGTGGCTCTAGTGGCTAATATACTGGATAAGGAGATCTGGGCTTATATACCCAGTTCAGCCATGTAGCTTATGAGCCATGCTTGGGTGAGGCAAGATCTTATGTATAAAAATCTAAACTACATTCCCAGGTAGCAAATTACAGATTGCGCAGCACTTTGTACATAGTAGGTCCTATGTAATTTTGTTGTTGTTATTGTTGTGTGCCTTCAAGGCGATCCTGATCCTATTATAGAGTTTTCTTGGCAAGATGTTTTCAGGGGATATTTGCCATTACCTTCCTTTTAGGCAGAGAGACTTCCCCAGTTGGCTTTTATGGTTGAGCACGGTTTGAAACCTGGTCTCCCAAAGTCCTTGTCCAGCACCATAACCACTACACTACACTGGCCCTTTCCGCACGGCATTTGCCATGTGAAAGGGCACCTGGAGCGTCGTGCGATTGCGAGGAGCGATCTGCATGACGCACTTACAATTACGTGATGTTCCAGGGGCCGGCAGGCGCTGATCGTGCACCTTTTCATTTTCGGCTGGAAACCGAAAATGGTGCGTTATCGCGCATTTCTCCCGGGCCCCGTGCGCACTTACCTGCCGTGCGGAGCCTCCAGAGCCGTGCTGGTCGTGCTTCCTGCCCCAGTGCAGCCTGGGAAACTCCCAGGCTGCACTGTGAAAGGAAGAGGCGGGGCTCTCGCACGAGCAGGCAGCTCGTGCAGAGCTGAAGCAGCAGGGACGTGAGAGCACCGGAAAAAGGTAAGGTGCGGAAAGGACAAATGCCTCTCAGTATGTGCCTTCAAGTCATAGGGTTGATTTATGGTGATCCCATGAATTTCACAGGGTTTTCTTTTGCCAGGAGAACTCAGAGATGGTTTGGCATTGCCTTCCTCTGAATATAGCATACAGCACCTAGTGTTCCCTGGCAGTCTCCCATCCAGGTACTCACCAGGCTTGACCCTCCTTAGCTCCAAAAGTCATATGAGATCTGGTGCCTTCAGTGTATTTAGGCAACAGGATGATATTTTTGCTTGTTGTCACTAACTTAAAATGAAAGTTCTTTGTTTAATACAAACTGGACCAGTTGGTGTTAGTTATTAATTTAAAATATTTATATTATAGCCTTCAGGTTTCCAAAGTGGTTTACGAGTAACACCAGAATACAGTAATAATATCATTAGCAAATAATATATAGGTTATCAGAAACCTTCCTATAGGGTAATTCTTGGTAGGTAGAAAGGGAGAAATAGTAATTTATGATTCTGCTCCTCACTCCTTTTACATGGCATTTCTTCCACTATCCCTCTTGCCTTCCATCCCAATACATCAGACAAAGCAAAAGTCAAGCCAGGCAACTATTTATATATATAAATCTGTTCAGTTATCAAGTTCACAAAAACACCAATATACGGGATGTGATTGCTACAGGAAAAAAAAAAAGTTTCTTTCTAATACAATCACCGTTTCAATCACCTTACTTCTAGAAGTTTGGCAGCTGCTAGCTTTTCAAGTGGGGGAAACTCTCTCCTCCACTTGCCTTCCAAGACAGCTCTGTCTCCACAAGCTGGTACTTGCAGACATTGGTCTTCTCAGGCAGCTGTTTTGCAGACCTTAATCAGCAAATATGGGGAATCCCAGGGACCCTTCATTCCAGGGTCACTACTGGTGGCTTTAGTTCTGTCCCAAGCACAGTGAAAACTGATTTTGCCATGTCCACTGAGACTTGGAGCCATGGAGAGACTCCAAGTTGACTTCAATCTCTCTGTCCCAAACTGGAAGTCCCCCCAGTTGCACACATTTTGTTCAATGTGTGTCAACACCTAGATGGAAATTCTCACCCATCCTTAGAGGAACAATTGAATGGTAGAGAAGGAAGCACTAAGCACTGTCTTTGCCATCCTCTCTTTCCTATTCCTTTGCAAGGAGTCAGAGTTGATAGAAAACGGCACTCAGAAGGGGCGGAAGAGGAGGGGACAGAATCCACCTGGAACTGGAGTAGGTACCTTGTGTTGCCTTTGCGTACCCCCTCCTCTCTCTCTTCTCTCAAAGGCACATGCATGCCATTCTCTCCCCTCATGTTTACCCATAATGGCAATGTTGTATTGCTGTTATTCTCAGATTCACACAAGAGGTCCTTGATATTTTAGCTGGGCCCTCACAGCCAAGCTAACTTATCTGATGCTTCATTATAAAGGAAAGGTAACTAAGAAAAGCTGTACAAGAAAACTATAACATTATCCTTTGGTCATAATTCTTTCTCACTTACTCTAAAAAGCTTGTCAAGAGCAAGCAACAAAACTGGCAATACAGCATAAGAACTTGGATTAGCTTTCCATCAGTTCTTCAGCCAAGTGATGTATGCTGCTAAATTACATTCAGATATCTTTCATACACACACATATGGAGCCCTTGAGGAACACACCATTCCAATTGTCTATATGCTTACCACATTTCAGAGGCTCATTGCCAATTGAATTGTCTTGCCAATCATTCCTGGACAAATCTGAAATTAGTGAGAATATGAGCATCATCATCTGGCAAGAAACCAAGCTTTCACAATGGGATGTAGTTCAAGGCTCAGAGGAGCTAAATGAAAGAAAGGACATAGTTTTGTCCCTTCATCATGACATTTCAAAAGCAGAAATATTATAATCAGCTCACTGACAGCAAGACTGCTAGTTGAGGTAAATTATAAGATGTTCAAGGGCCAAAGCAGAATGTTCATGGCACGCAACATCCAAAAGGTACTTTTATCTAAGCTTGGAAATGTCACTTTTTTGGATTGCGACCCAGTGGCCATGCTAGCTTGGGAGTTCTGTGAGCTGAAGTCTCCAAAAGGAACTTTTTTAGGTTCTGAACTTTATTCACATGGTACCTTATTGTGTACACTTTTTGTTTTGCTACAGAAGTATGAACAAGCCAAGAAAGCCAGGCTCTCCCTAAGCAAGTCAATCAAACACAATACTACAGGCTCAAATGCTCTCCTTCTCTGTAGTACTTGACATGGGAGATGCTACTCCTTGATCTAAGTTGATTTGCAGATCTTGAATGCAAACAATACTGGTCTGAAGATACTGAACACTGAAGACTTCCAATGGAAAATTTTATTCATGCCATCCATGCCCTAATATACACCACAGAGATAACACTTGCTGTCGCTAAAGAGCCATAATGAATAAATAAATATTAGAATAAATATTAGAATGCATTCTTCACGAATGAGTCCGGGTTTGTCATGACCCCATACTTTTAATAATTGCATGACTTTCTCTAATTTCTAGCTGAAAATTGTTCATAATCAATTTGTAATCATTCTTTCTGGGTGTTGTGTGCCTTCAAGTTGTTTCCAATTTATGGCGACCCTAAGGAGACCTACAATGGGATTTTCTGGGGCTGAGTATGTGACATGCCCAAAGTCACCTGGTAGGTTTCCATGGCCAAGAAGGGAATCAAGTCCTGGTCTCCAGGGTTATAGTGTAAGGCCCCACTTTGGGGGTCCCCAATATCAGTATGGTTTGGATGGGCACCATACCTAATTGGCATCATATGTAATTGGCAACACATTTTATTGGCTCTGATATCAAATTCAAGCCTGAAAGGTGACAGAGAGGTCAAACCGAGCGACGGAAAGAATTTGACTGTAAATGTGAGAAGCATAGATCAACTCCAAAATTCCTCCAGGTAAGACTTGAGTCATTTGTCAGGCAAATACTGTCACGGTCAAGGTGACGGTGAAGCAGATGTGGAAGCAGAAGCTGAATTTAATAGCTTTAGTAGTAATAACTCAAAGAGGTTACTTCACCAAATGTCAGCACAAACAAACAGCAAGTCCCCAGAATGGCAAACTCAAAGCAGCTAGGTCCGACTGGAACCAAGAGCCCTCAATACGGGGCGCGGATTCACGGTTGGTAGACGGTTGTTGCCCCGTGCCCACCCCCCACAGCGTCTGACTTAAATAATCAGTTGTAGCCCAGCTGAGGCAGATCAAATGTTCGTTGGCCCAGCTCACAGCTGGAGCCCCTCAAGCCATTGGGGCCAAGTCATCAATCGCTTTTCCCATAGTCGCTGAGACCTCCGGACTGCCCCCTTCTTCAGTCACCTCTGGAGGAATGTGGGGGGAGGGTCCGCTGCAAACTCCGGACTGGAGCCAGAAACACCGGCCTCTGTCCCTGGAGCACAAACGTCTGCGGCAGGTGCTGGCCTGGGCTCCATGCCAGGGACCACTGTGGAGTCGCAGGCAGACTCCTCCCTAGGCTCTGAAGGAGATCCCCCTCCCAAGGGCCCCTCCAAGGGATCCTACCCAGGCTCGGAGTCCAAGTCCGAATCGGGAGCGAGATCAGCCTGGTTCATGACAAATACACACCATTCCTGTGGATAATAGGCTTAAATAGAAGCTGGACTTTTCCAAGGAATCCAACTGTGAGGAGCCCACCAGGACACTGATTGACAGATATCCATCCCTTGTACACCTGGATTCTTTCGTCTGTCCTCACAGCATCCACAATAGACAGCTATTACAACATTCATCATGTCTTTGTCAATCAAAGCACTAGGCCCATCAACAGGCGAAAGACTCATTGTCCACAACAGGTTCCCTTTGTCTTGCATCTGGAACCTTCACAGCCACAAGCCATTTTCAGGGTATAAATACCCCTGATTTGAGGAGGCCCAGTGCAGTCTCTTGAAGATCTACCCATCACTCTGTCTGTCTGGCTCCTGAATGAGAACTGCCCTTAGGTCCTACCTAAGCCAAAATACATTTCTACTCTTCACTACTCTTCTGGACTGGTAATTATAAATCCCCCCCAAATCCCTCAGCCTCTCTATAATTTTTCCTCCCTTTCTCTTTCAGCTAGCTCTTGTGTGGATGTGTGATTGTGTGTATCTTGTGTGCGTGCATGAGTGAATTCCCTTCAATAAAATCATTTTATTAGACAATTTTGCTTGGTTTTTGGCTTGGCCTGACCCTGTAAAAATTGGGTTTAAAGATCTCGCTAGCTTACCCTGCCTCTTGTAGTGCTACAGCTTGTGCTCTGGCTAATTCCTATTCCCCATTATTTGGAGCACATTGAGGTGTCCCCCATGGGACCCCAGAAATCAGGGTAACAATAGTCCAATGTTCAAACCACTACACCACACTGGATCACCATTCTTTTTTATCGTAATGTAAACCAGATGAAAAGCCATCTATTGGTTATGAACTGTTAGTTTCACTGATACCTTGCCTTTCTCCAACAAGCTCAAGACAACAGGCATATGTCACCCCACCCTTACTTTATCCTCATGACAGTTTTGTAAGGTAGATGAGATTAGGTGGTCCAGGCTGACTTAGTCAGTGGCTCAGGGCAAACTTGAACCTGGATCTCTCAAGTCTCAGTCTAAGACTACAAACACTATGTAGGGGTTTGGAATTTGTGGAAGAATTGGCAAGGAATATAGTTAGGCCTCACATTCACCTTATGCATATGTTTTATATGATAAAGGGATGCATAACATAGTTATTGGACACTTGCTAGTTAATCAAAGAGATCTGTAGCAAAAACATAATATTAATGCAGCTGTCAGTAGTTGTGGTTTTCTCTAGCAGGCTGAACAAGGCCAGCTGATGCTAAAGCATCAGATAAGAACATTTCAAGCTTAGAACATCTGGGAAAGTGATTCCCTCACTTTGAGTGAGAAAGTGTCAGCTTCTTCTAGAATAAGAAAGAAAAGGTATTTAAAGATCCTGTTACCCTGATTTCTGGGAGTCCCGGGAGGGACACCTAAATGTGCTCAAACAATGGGGAGGGAATTAGCACAGAGCACAAGCTGGTAATGCGAGAGGCAGGGTAACGTAGCGAGATCTTGAACCCTATGTCTACGGGGTCAGGCCGAGTCAAGGATGAGGCAGATGTTGAAATTAATAATAATTATTTTATTGAAACACAATCAAACAAATGTATGCAGCACACTCACACAAGAGGCTATAGAAATAAAGGTAGGAGCGGATACCAGGATTTTTAGAGAAGGTTTGGTATGGGAAATACTATACCTGTCCTGAAGCCCAGTTAGAAGCAGAGAAGCTGGGGAGCGTGGATTCTCAGCATGTGGGGCTGAGGGGAAGGCTCGGTGGACAGAGTGACAGCAAGGCAGGATGGAAGCCAAGAGCAATCTGAGGAAGCGCTCAAAGTCAGGGGTTCTTATAGGAAAAATTGTGGCCGCAGGCTAGTCCATACTTGGGGAAAACAATGAGTTTGGGGCTGGAGACAAGGCCTCTGAAAGGTCAGTATTTTGAATGATTGAGTTATAGCCAAATTGTCAAAAGAGTAGGCAGTATGCAAACGCGGAGTGCTTGAGTGTTGTATAGTCCACTCATCAAGCTGCCTGGCAGGGCAAGGGATATTTTGAAAGTAGCGTGCATACATAATGTGGTACTTGCCTTGAGGTCTCCTGAAGCTGCATTCGGCAATGACTGGCCTGCCTAGATCGGGATGTGAATGGTTCGGTTATTGTCAGCCGCGCCTGTGTGCGTGCTTGTCCGGGGGCCTCGCAAGCAAGTGGAAAGGAATGGGTAGAGAAGGCCGAATTATTGATATCAAAATGATATCTTAATATCCTACAAGCTCGGGCTAGCAATGGCGGTAACAATCCCAAAAGAACTAGCATGGTGTAGCGATTTGCATGTTGGACAAGGACACTGGGAGAACAGGATTCGAATCCCCGTTTGGCAATGGAAACCCACTGATGACTTTGGGCAAGTCACAGTCTCTCAGCCTAGAAGGCGAGATAATCCCCCTCTGAACAAATTCTGCTCTGTGATTGATTTGCCTTAGGGTTGCCATAGATCAGAAATGACTTGAAAGCACATGACAACAGCAAAAGGTCGGATAGTTGGTCTTGTTCCGAGGGGGTGCATTGCCCACAATTCCCCCCAAAAAACTGATTCGTTGCGTCAATATTCCATTCATTGTGGGGATCCTGGTGGTCAGTGGCTGTGATGAAGGACTGCTTTGATCAACTGAGGGGCATGAGGTAACCTTTCCTTTGCCTTGGGCTTTATTGCCCCATCCTGTTTGATAGCCCCATGTAATCAACAAACCACTGTTTTGGTGCCCCTGTGACTACATTTCATTTGACAAACCTTTGAGCCTGGGAACTGAGTAGATCAAGGCCCTGGGATCATTACACACCACCACACTTCACTGGCTTACATCACTGGATGAAATTTGGGGAAGTACATTGAAAAGCTAATTCAGATTTTCTGTTGTGCCATTATAATTCTTACATTTATTACAGGCACACCAGTAATTCCCCCTCATCAAATCACCCAACTGGAAAAGTAGTAAAAGGCTAAAGAAGGCCTTACAGCACAGGTTCTATTTTATTGCCTACCTTTGTGCTCATGTGATGCCTTTATGACCGGTACTCAATAACTTCTTAGAGTGAAAAAACTATTGTGCTGAGATATCAAGCCATTATTCTGCTTTGTACACACTGCTTCATTCACCAGGGAAAAATCATATATATTAAGTGCCTCATGTTTATATTTTAAGAGAGTTAAAATTGTTAGTACCTGATGCTTAACTAAGGCTTCACCAGGACAGCTTTTCACATAGACCATTCTTTCCATTTGTGAAAACTACTTGCTGTATTTTGCACCTACAGAAAATCCTGCAGGCGTCTGCATGAAATCCCTCCATTATCACATGTCTGGAGTGTTGCAAGAAGAATGGCCCTCGCTCAAGGAGGACTTTTGTGAGCCTCCGTGTTAAATCATTCAAATCGGCTCTGGCAGAAAAAATCCTGCGAGAAGAGGTGGGCACTCCACTTCCTCAGTTTTCTTATCTGTACAGAAGCAACAAAGGAAACCGATAACAGAAGGGCTGAGGTGGCTACTAGAGAAAGATTGGGAGTGCAAAGAAAGTTAACCTTTTTAAAAGCCTTAATGCAGAAAGCAAAAAGAGAGAACTGCCTTTGACACCTCTATCGCTGTATTGCCACCTTTGTGTGAACTAACTTTCTTTCTTTCTTTCTTTCTTTCTTTTTCTTTCTTTCTTTCTTTCTTTCCTTCCTTCCTTCCTTCCTTCTCATTCCCATTTTGTTTATTTAATTTTTATGTCTCACCCAACAGAACAAATTACCAACAACAGTGTTGTATCCACACAGTGTACAGGTAAATAAAAATACCAATATGTTGTCATAATGTTTCTCCCTTGCATGTCTGTGACAGTTTTTCCTGTCATATTAGGGAAATGGGACGGTTATAAGTCATTTCAAATGATGTTGTTGTGGGCTCCAAGGAGTTGTGTTTCAGAATGCACAATAAATGAAGTATCAACGAAAGTGTTGTATTCTTTTACATCTCATAAAAGATGTAAAGAAGAGCTCTTCTTGGATGGTGCCTAATGCTATAGTGTAACACAGATACTTAATATGTCTGCTCTTGACTGCTGTGAGACTTGAAACCACAAAAAATTAGAAATCAGTTAATAAATAATCTGTAAGATCTTGGCCAGACACAGTAGGGACATTAGAATATGAACATTAGGGACATTAGAATATTGACATTAGAGCATGAACATTCGAGTATTAAAATAGGGCCATTAGAGTATGGACCTGCTTGAAAAATTGGCTTTTAATATAACAGAGACAGGTCCATCATTATCCCTTGACCCTCCCATGGTTCCCCACTCCTGACCTCACACACTCTTCATGGGAACCCCACATACCTATCTAATATATAAAAGTCAGTTTGTGAGTTTGTCTGTGTCAGGCAAAGACCTGACCTCGTACGATTGGCTGTGTCAAGCAATGACCTCAGATGGTTGGCTGCCTGAGAAGATTCTATGGAATCCTGCAGTTTGCAGTCTAGGGAGGGGACTTTAGAATTCTCAGCCAGAGAGCTCTAGCTCTTCAGCTAGAGCAGAGTCTCAGTCTTTCCCAGCTCAGGCTTTATTGCATTGCTCACCGCAAACATGCTGCTGCAACCTGATCCCAAAAGTGTGTATCTCCAGTCCTTCCTCCAGTGCCAATACTGTTTTAAAAACCTCCAGCTAGAAAGAGCACAAACAGGAGAGTGGGGTTGTGTGGTTGTAGTGGTGCACTTATGTGCTTTTGGGGGGGATCTTGGCATGATTTTTGAATGAAAAATAGTACTATTTTTTTAAAAAAAAAGAGTTTGGGAGCACTGAGAGACTGGCAGTGAGCTTCGAGGGCCACAGAAGTAGAATCTAGGGGGTGCATACAGCCTACATATGACACATTCTTCACCCTCATCTAGTTTTATCCAAGAAAGTTGACCACCACCTTCCACATGAACATTATATTCTTCCTTCTGGCAAGCTCAGTAAGGTCCTCTGTTCAGCATTTCATGGGTGGTATAGTCAAAGATTTTCCAGTTCTGCCAGATAATTCATAGGGTCACCAAGGGTGCCCAAATTGAGCCTGGTGGCAAGTGTTCTGGCAGTAAGGTGGACACAGAAAATTTCACTGCTTCCTCTAATACAAAGTTAATACATTTCATTACATCCTGCCAGAAGGGGATGATAACTGGACAGCATATGGATGAGTGTCCCTTCAGGGTTAGAGCATCTACAGAATCTCTTGCTTTTCCAGCATGTTCAGCTAGTAGAATCTGTCTAGTGTGCAGTGTGTGCACAAGCTGATTTTCTGTTGAATTAGTTGCATTTGTAGATCTGAGGGAGGCTAATAGCTTCCAAGGAAACTAACATGAACAACAGTGGATCAAGCTGAGAAAGCTAGTGAGGAGTGCACTTAACTGTGTCACACATGTTGAAACGAATGAGAGAGATATGTTTACTTTTTATTAATTATTTATCAAACCATTTTAAAACAGTTTTTCATCTTTGGGGATACCAGGATAATGTAGTGTTATGATTTTCAAACTATCCATCTTTATGACTAAAGGTCCATTTTTCTAGCATGCAAATACAAGAGAAGAAAATTTCTGTCATTTTTTTTTCTTTTGTGCAACTGTCAAAAGTGCCTTGTTGTCTTGCCAGCTGGCATAAGCACATCTTTCCTAACTGAAACACTTAAATGTAGTAGCAATTCCTGGATTTTATGACTGTAGTTATAGATGTGTCTTTTCTTCACATTGCTTGCAAAGAGTTTTCAAATACCTGTTTCAGGGATTGCTATTATGGCTTATGGTTTCATTGTAAACTATTATGTTACATGCTTAGAGTGTCTTGGGGCTGAGAACCGCTAAGTGCTATGATGGTGAAGACAGACAGGGAGGAGACAGGCCTTAACCAGGAAGCTGTTTCCATCTGACCATGATGGGCCATTGCTACTGCCCAGGCTTTCTCTTTATTAGTAAAGTTATGCCTCCATTAACAAAGCAGATGTGTTCCTGGCCATTATGCCTTTAGCAGATAACATGGCACCAAAGGCAGAAGCAACAGAGCCAAAATAGGGACAGTTTCCTACATCACAAAAAGCAGAGCAGTTAACTTATTTCAGCAAACTTTTTCTACAAAACTAACAATATGCATACGTGAAATGAAACAATCACGTAGGTAAGCCCTGCATAAATAAACAAACCCATTTTTAACCTTCTATGGTAACAACCACTTGTTAGCTTATTCAAAAATATATCCAGTTTTTTTTCTTTGACCAGCATCCACTTTTCTTATAATTTCCATTTTGGTGGTCAGATGTATAGCTCTGTAACTGGTGAGGCAGGGTCACCTGCTTTCCATTGTTCTGCTATTCATGCACGCTCAGTAAGGGATCCTAGCAGCACCTGCTGTTTCTCCTGCCTGGTATAAGCAGACACACACAGCTACAGCTGGATTGCCCAGAGTACAATCTCATTCTTTCCCAGCTTGAGCTTTGACTGCATTGTTTATTGCAGAAATGGTTCTGCAACCTGCTGCCAGTGCCCATGCTGTGACAAGAACTTCCAGCTAGAAACAGGACAAAGAAGAAAACGGTGCCTGGATGATCATAAACGGACCTTGCAAAAAGGAGCTTCTTTGCCAGTGGCATTGTTAGCTGAGGTATGCCCACAACACAGTTTTACATCTTCTTGGTGGTGGTGAGGTCTTAGACATCATTTTAGTACTTATACTAAATGTACCTTTAGTACCTTAAGCAATTTTTCTCCCATTAATTGTATTGAATTAATATGCATTACAAACAAAACAGATATTTTAGAAAAATGCAGAACCTGTAGCGCTGCACAATTGCTAAGAATGATAAATCAATTCAGATGTGCACTTTTAGAATGAAATTATCACACAGGTGGGATATAATACTGAACTCTGCCCTCATTCTTTGGCCATGTGGAGGGACATTCTCTCTTTGTGCTCTCTTCAAAATGATATATATTGGGAAGAATCTCATTGCCCTTGTGATACCTGCTTACAATTGGAGAATCGACAAACCGTCTCTAGATGTGGATGTGAAATAGGGTCTGAACCAAATATTACAAGAACATGCGGATCTCTCCTATACTATGTCAGAGCACTTGTCTGCTTAGCCCAGTGTTGTCTATAATGTTTGTCACCAGGTCTTCAGGATTTTCGATAGATGTTTTCCCTAGTCATACCTGGAGATGATGGGAGCTGAATCTCATTTTCTGCAAAAGTCCTGCTATACTGCTATTCTGCTGGTATACATCCAAGGGGTCAGAACAGAATGCTGGACTAAGTAGGTCATTGGTCAGATCTAGCAGGGCTCTTTAGACATTCTTATGCAAAGCATGTGCTCTGCCCCAGGGA
The DNA here is from genome assembly GCA_030412105.1 of Cyclura pinguis. Classification (NCBI taxonomy): domain Eukaryota; kingdom Metazoa; phylum Chordata; class Lepidosauria; order Squamata; family Iguanidae; genus Cyclura; species Cyclura pinguis. The sequence goes on along the minus strand of CM059600.1, from coordinate 91,034,650 downwards.
TACAGTGCCTCCCTGTTTTGATCACTAACAAATTACTTATGTCATAGTAAAATCAGAGGTGGGCAGTGGATCTACTGTCAAAACATGGTGAACCCATTGTGGATTTTACTGCCACTCTTGCAACTGCTTTGGGCTGAACTGAAGCCTTCCGAGTGCTGGACTCCAGTTCACTATCAGCAGAACTCCAGTGTGGAGTAGCTGTTACAAGGGTAGCTAGGTGTGCTGTCCCCGCAGGGGTGAATCTACCCACCACCCCTAAGTACAAGGCTAAGTAGGAAGAAGATATGGATAAAGGGAAGAACGGGCCAAAATAATGATGCCTTGTTCATCTGCAATCAAAAATATTTTCCTCCAAAATAAGAAAAATCAGCCATCTATACCACTATCATCATAGAAAAAGAGAGAAGGGGGCAAAGACAGAGATTATACACACCAAGAATCTTTGTGTCCCAACTGGTAGCTAGGATGGCTCCCCAAACTTGGAAAATAACACTTTTTTGGACTATAATACCCAGCATCTCTCAGCTAGTATGGTCATTGGGATCTAGAGTTCAAAAAATAACTGCTTCCAAGTTCCGCCCTATGTGCAGAGTGGCTTCCACACTGGAGGACTGTAAACAAAACAGTGACTTTTTTTCCGACTCTGATTCTTCCACGTGGAATACTCCCAGCTCAAAAGGCACTGGGCAGCTAATCTGACTTGCTCTCCTCTATGCATTTACTTTGAAGTAAGAAAAAAAAATGGAAAAAGTGGTGGGAAAATAGAAGAGGGTAGCCAGTGAAAGGCAGTGCCACCAAGAGCCCCCATAAAATGTTCATTTTGAGGCTGGTTGGTTGCACAAAGTCTAATCTGACACTATCTTCAACACATTTTTCCTTATATATAAAATTGCTCATATACATGGCACATCACGTAAATGAGATGTGAAATCTCCTCCCTCAAAAAATCTTCTCAGAAATAACCAGTTAAAATAAGTACTGTTAAAGAAAATGAGGAGATTTTAAAAAGTGATTTGGCCTGGTAAATATATTCTCCTCAGTTTCAATGCTTGTTGAAATTTCATGATGGTAATCTATCACTACCTGCCTCCATCTTAAACTGAAGATAATTCAAGACAGATGAGCTTACTGAAGCTATAATAAAACACTCCAGTTTTATCACAAAATATTCTCAGGATTTCCCCCTCCCTGAAGTCTTTAAAAAATAAAGCTGGAAGGTGGTGACCTGAAAATGGCAGAGTATTGACAATTTCAATTAAATTGCTGTACCAGGGATGATAGTGGAACAGAAGCACCTGTTGGAGTTTATACTTTCCTTTGATAAGTTTTTATTTGATATCTGCCAGAACTACAGGGGGAGATTTTGTTGTCCTTGTTGTTGTTGTTACTGAAATGCTACAGTCCACTTGTTTCAGATTAAAACTGTAAAGCTTTGAGAAGACCAGGTTATTTAACATCTTCACTTAGGAAAGACGGGTTATCACCAAACCTGAAGGCTTTCAGTACGGATGTTTCCCCAAAACCACAGCTGTTACTGACCAAGAATACTGATGGGTACAGGGCAGTGATAAATTATAGAAGTTGTGTCTACTGTAAAATGTAATAATACATTGTTGTTATTGTTGTGTGTTTTCAAGTTTGTAATCACATTGCAAACTTGTTTGGGTTCCATTATTGGGAGAAAACATGGCTATAAAATCAAAAAACACAGAAGCATGCAAGCAAGCAGACAAATCATGCAGTATCCCTGGAGGCTGCAGGCCTGCCTCTTCTTCAGAGTTTGGAAGCATCACCTGATTTTCTCTATCACAGTCAACACCACATAACTTTATGCATACATCTGTCTTGGAGGTGCTAAGGAACTCTGTTAGTACGTTGCAATAATGCATGACAGGATGCTGGCAAAAGTGCCTCATTAGACACTGTCTGTGCAGGTCATCAGGTCCCATTCTGCACCAGTGTCAATGCACATTGGTTTAGTTGTCCATCAGGTTCCAATGTGCAACAGTCAGTTTGCTGGCTCCCCACCCAGCAATTCCTTGCTGAATAATGATGTCGTATTCTTCTGCTTAGTTCTATTTCCCGTGTCCGTGTCCGTGTCCAAAGACATATGTCCGCAAGTGAATTCTGGTCATAATTTTTTGGACTACAACTCCCAGAATTCCCATCAGCACAGCCATGCTGGTGGGCAATTCTAAAACTTCAGAATTTCTGCTACACCATAATTGTCAACCTCCTTTGTGCAAATTGGTGAACGACCAATGGAACTGGGCCTTCCTGGATGCACTTGGTGTACCAAATCTTGTGTGTACGTGTCCCGCTGCTTACATTTGTGAAAATATTTATTCCATGAGTTTTGCCATTAGCTTTGTATGTGTGTTTACCTTCTAGTCACCTGTCAATTTATGGTGACTTCATGAATTTCACAGGGTTTTCTTAGGCAAGGAATACTCAGAGGTAGTTTTGCCATGCCTTCCTCTGAAATACAGCTGACACTATATGTAGTTCTTCCTCCTTGAAGCTCTGCATAGAAGTATTTCAACTAAATAACTAATAAGTTTTGGTGTGGTATAAACTGATGACAAAACATGTTGTCCAAATTGTCCTCTTTAAAACTCTTGATTTCCAAACAAAACAGCACTTTCATCTTCTTACAGGACAGCATGTTCCTACCAGAGACAAATTTGGACTTAAGAAAGGTAGCTGAAAGTTAATTCACTTTGGTACCGTTCTTCCTATTGAGAAAAGTGTTGTGTTTAAAAGAGAAGATACCTTCACATAAAAGGGCAAGATAACTTCACATAATAGATACTAATCTGATTAAAAGTCTCACTGCAAATTTTTAATTGGCAGTGATGGAAGTAAATCTCAAGGTTTTCTTTAAAAGCTTTTCTGCTGGGAATACTAAGTGTTTGGCTCCAAATGTTAAAAATGTGTTTCTACATCCATCAGATCAGTGTGTTATGAACACTTAGCATCCCCATGCTCTTCCAGTTTGGTGAAAAGGTCCTGGTGTTGAATCACAGTATTTGATTTTAGTATTTGAAATTAATTGATTGATTTATTAAAATGCATAACCTGCTTTTCCATAAGAAGGCATGTTCAGTAACATTAATATTGAATGTATACCTGACTGAGTTAATATATAAATGTACCCAATCATTAATACTAAAAGTAATATACCACAAGGCTTTAACTTACTTTATTTATTTAAGCATATCTATGCTACCCTTTATCATAGGATCTCAGGATGGTGTATAATACAAACAACTTAAACGTAAATAATTTGTACAAGGTTAAAACATATTAAACATAGTAACTGTTAAAACCACCTTAAAAACTATGGCTGGCATCCTGTTGGTTAATCTCAACAAGAGCAGACCCGTTGGATCAATTGTTGAATGGTGAATCAACATAAAGGTAAATGCCATTAGTTGAATGGGTTTACTTTAGTTAGGACTACAGGATCTAAGCCTACAACAATTTAAAACCATGTACACATATGCTTGAAATGCGTTAGTCCCCAAAGACTTCAATAAAAAGCCATGTTTTAGCTTGGTGCTGGAAAGAAATCAGTTTGGTTCAGGCAGAGTTTCAAGGGAGGGCACTTCACAATTGAGGTGCCACACCCGAGAAGACCCTATCCCATTTCCTCCTGTTTCATGTTGTCTCTCTGGTAGGCCACAGAAGGGACTCCCTCCTGCAGATCTCAGTTCTCAGGCAAGTGTGTGTGGAAGCAAACTAGCTGCCAGTGCAGCTCCTTTAAGAACAGTGTTATATGCTGTCTATATGGTGTTCTGGTCTATAGTCTCACTGCTGCATTTTGCACTAGCTTTGGAGTCATCTTCAAGGGCAGCCCTGCATAGAATGTAGTACACTCAGCCCTCAGTATAAGCTACGGTTTGGTTTCTGGAGCCACTGTCGATACCAAAATTAGTGAATTCTCAAGTTCTATTATGGACAACAGCATAGTAAAATGCTGTCCCTTATATAAAACGGCAAAATCAAAGTTTGCTTTTTGGATTTTTTTATATATATTTTCAAGCCATGTTTGGTTGAATCCATGAATACAGAATCTGTGGATATGAGGGCCAACTGTACCCTAATCAGGAAGGGTTTGTAGACCACTGGCCAGGAAAGGCCATAGCCATCACCAGTTCCTCATGGTGCAGGCAGAGGTAATTGTTAAATGAATGATCTGACACCAGACTGGGGGTGAGGGGTGGATGTGCTGTGTTATCACAAAAAATAAGATACTATTCCTCCTCTAATGTACATATGGAGATCCTCTGTCTGCAACCCTGATCCAATCTCACATTATTTTCTGAAACTCTCTCCAGCAGGATAATATGTTAATTCATATTGCCTAGGAACTATTTTCTGAGCTGGAAGAACACAGTAATAAAACTGCTATATGCCTTTGACATGAAGTTTATAAATGCAGAGATTGAACAACATCACTGCAGTTGCAGTGGAATAAAGGGGAAGGAACTTGACCTCGCATAAACTGAAGTCCTATTTCTTGATATAGGCAAGGTTTATTTACAACAGGAAATAAAATCTTCCCCTGGCAGCGAGGATAAAAAAGCCAACATGTTCCCTACTAGTGACAAACCAGAAGCAGCCACTTTCTAATCCAGTTATTTCCACACGCATTTGACATGAAAAATCAGAGTTGGTAGTACCTTTATCATAGGGGCAGGCAGAGTAATGTAGTGGTTTGAGCATTGGAGTATGACCTTGGAGACCAAGGTTCAATTCCCCACTCAGCCACGGAAACTTGAAGGCATACAACAACAAAGCAAATGGGAAGCTTTTTTTTGAGGGGGGGTAACATTAGTCACCCAGGAGACTTTAGAGAGCTGAACTCTTCATCAGGTTAGATAGTTCAAAAAATAAGGGGATGGGGGGGAAAAAACAGGAAGATCCAAAAACCTGCCCAGCTTCGCTCACTGTCTGTCTCCTGGTAGCTAGACCAGCTCCCATGATGAAGTTTATTTACTGGATGAAGACAAGATAGGTGTAAAGTTATCAGTTGACCTCTAGTGTTGAGAGTTGGAAAGCACCATCAATGACTGTTTCCCCTCTCTAGAAACAAAACATTGGCTGAAACTCAAAGATCTCTCCATCAAATCAAAGAACATTGACTCCTGAGTCACCTGCAAGCAGTGGCAAAGAGTAACATGGTAGCCATTGCCTCAGCAGTCCAGCTTGTTACTGCCCTGGCTAGTCCGAGCTTTGGGGATATTAAAAGATATTCTTTTGATATCATAATTCGGCTTCACTTCTCTATTCCCCTCCACGTGCTTGCGAGGCCACCGGACAAGCACGCATACAAGCTCGGCCATTAATCGCCGTAATATTCCTGGACAATACAGGCAGGCCATAAAATAGCTGACTCGCTGCTTTAGGAGACCTACAGGCAACTACTCTAATTAGGTATGCACACAACCTACAAAAGAGCCTCTGCCCCACGATGGCAGCTTGATGGGTTAACTATACAATACCCAAGTACTCTGTGTTTGCATACTGACTACTCTATTGAGAATCTCTACGATAACTCAATCATTCAGATTCTGACCTTTCGCAGGCTTTGTCTCCAACTCCAAATCTATTGTTTTCCCTCAAGGACGGCATAGCCTGCAGTCACATTCTCCTTATAAAAACCCTTGATTCTGAGACCTTCCTCAGAACGCTCCCGAGTTTCATCCCGCCTTGCTGCCGCTTTGCTTGGCGAGCCTCCCCTCAGCTCCACGTGCTGAGCTACATCGCACCCCAGCCTCGCTCTCTATTTTTCCGGGCTTCAGGACAGGTGAAGTATCACCCAAACCAGCGATCCCTCTAAAAATCCCTCTATACCACTCCAACCTTTATTTTCTTTAGTTATCTCGTATGAGTGTGTCGCATACACTGTTTTGCTTGTGTTTAATAAAACATCATTTATTGTTTAAACTTTTGTCCTTGACTCGGCCTGACCCCGTAGACATAGGGTTCAAGATCTCGCTACGTTACCCTGCCTCTCGTAACGCTAAGCAGTGCTCTGAGCTAATTTTCCCCACCTTTAGTGGAGCACATTTTGGTGTCCCTCCCGGGACCCCCAGTACACAGGGTAACAAGCTAGACTGATGGTGAGTTCTGGAGAACTTAGAAGCCCACACACTTTCGTGATATATTTGCTCCTAACAGAGGTATTGCTCCCTCTGACTTCTGTTTTTAAATCATGGACCATACAGCTACTTGAGGTTTTTTAATCTGAAGAAAGTACTGTAGCAGGTCACCTTGAAAAAGCAGCAAAAATAGAAACAGTCCTCAGCTTTTACCATAGAATCTAAGCATACTACACCTGGCTTCAGATTTGCCTCCAAACCCAATTCAAGATGCTGGTCTTGACATATAAACTCCTAAATAGCTTTTGTCGTTATTGTGTGCCTTCAAGCCACTTCTGAGTTATGGCAACCCTAAGGTGAATCTATCATGGGCTTTTCTGGGGCTGAGAGAGTGTGACTTGCCCAAGGTCACCTAGTGGGTTTCCATGGCTGAGAAGGGAATTAAACCCAGAGTGGTTTTCCAATGCTGAAATGCTAAATAGCTAGGGCCAGGATATCTGAAAGACCACCTCCTCCCATATGAGCCTACTCCAAATCTAAGATCATCATTAGAGGCCCAGTTATTTCCCCTCTCCCCCTATTCTATGACACTAGGCTGGTGGGTGCATGTGACAGCCCTTTCTCTGTAGCAGCACCCTAGCTGAGGGCATCAGGATGGGTCCATCCCTTCTGCATTTCTAGTGAGCAGTAAAGACTGTGTACCTTCACATGGCCTTTGGTCTTTGGTCTACCCTCTCTGGCTGTTTTTTAAACATTTTGTCCAGTTTGAAACTTATTTTTAGAGGGCTTTGGATTGTTTCTAATTGGTTTTTAGTTATTTATTTTTAAAATGTTTCTATCAGTCGTGCATTGGCTCAAAGGCCCTGGTAAGTCAAGAAACAATAAAAACTGCCTTGAATAAAATTAATAAATTTGATATTAGTGGTGGGTGAACTTCCCTTTCCCTGACAGTAGCCCCGTGACGCTACTTACCGGACTTTTCGGCTCCCCGGTTCGGTCCACACCACTCCGTAGTAGTGCGTGCTTGTCACTCTGCACTGCTCCGGCGTTGAAAATGGCAGCTTCCAGTTGGTCGAGCTCGCCAGCCTAAAATGGCGGCTTCCAGTTGGTTGAGCTCGCCAGCCTAAAGCCCGCCCCCGGCAGATCACAGGCTCGCATTGGTGCGAGCCTGCAAATCTGCACAAGGGAGCAGGCTCACACTGGAGCGCTCCGTGCTTTTGAAAGACTTGATTTTAGCGGTCTTTCAAAAGCACTCTGGACGACCACTTGGGGTCATTCCGGAGTGGGCTGGGGTGTGGATCTACGTTAAGTAGGTCCGACCCAGGCTGCTCCCAGGTGCAGACGTCCTCCCTAGAGGACGCTTTGCCCCGTTTTAAAAACCCAGTGTGGAAATGGCCATAGTAATCACTGTTTTTTAGAGTTGGAGAACTCTTCGGAGAAGAAAAAAACTGAGGTTTTTCTGAGATTTCTCTAACACTAATGTTAGAAGACCAAGAAGAGAAAGACAGATGCCCGTTGACTTAGACTGCCAATCCTAAATGCTTATTGATTCACACAGAAATCTGTATGTAGTTGCTACATATGACATACAATCACATCCAAGAAAACAAAACTTGAAACTCCTTTAAATTAGTTGATGTACTAATGTCAGCCATGCCGCTGTGTAACAGTTTCTGGAAGCAAAGCAGGAGTTTTGGGAGTGGCATCAAGAACATCTAGAACAGAACTGTTTCTCTAACAATAACTTTCACGTGCAACACTAGTTCTTATGATAAGGAGGATCTAATCTTGGCATTTTCTTAATACCAAACAATCAAGCAAGTAGGGAGGAAAATATCAAGGACTGGATGTTCAGTGGGGTCTTTGAAATGGGTCTTTGATGTGCAATCCTCAACATGTCTATTTAGAAATAAGCCCCACTAAGTTCAAAGGAACTTAGAGTCCTTTCACACCATACCTTAATACTGCCTTGTTCCATTGGAATCCCACTATAGCCATTCCCGTGGTATTATCAGGTTATTAACACTCTGTATTGAACCCTTTCAACATCTGTGGATTAGTATTGCCGTTCCCACTTTTCCACCTTCCGCCTTACAGCATCATTGCTGAGTCCTTTTCCCCATCCTACACCTCATGAGATCTCCTGAGGGAGGGGCAACTGGGGAATGCCCACACCACACCCACTACTGGAGCAGTTATGGAAGGAAGCACTATGAGGAAACTGCACTCCCACAGCTGACTGGATTGTTGTGGGAAAGGGAATCATTAAAGGATTGCTTACAGCATGCAAAAAGGGCACATTTCAAAGGGATTGCAGTGCAATAGCTGCTGGTGAGCAAAAACATTGTGCGATAGGACTGATCCTGAACCAGGAGTAATGCATTTCTCCAGCGGTATGACACTTTGGTGTTGTGATAAGGCCCTTACTCTTTCATAAATGTGAAAGCAGCTGTAGCCTTCCATGGTAATCCTACCCTTTATGTTGCCACACTGCAAGCTAGAAGCAACCAACACATCCAAAGGCCTGTCAGGCTTCTACTAACACTATGAAAGCAAAGGAGAATATCCTCCATTATAGCCATGGATCTACTTGCAAGGACAAAAAGAGGGGAAACAGAAATCTTCTCATCTAATGTTGGGGCTTCTGTTGGTTGGTTGGTTGGTTGGTTGGTTGGTTGGTTGGTTGGTTGGTTTTTACCTCAGAGGTAGAAAGTTAGTCTTTCTTAGACCCACTGAGATGCTATCTCAAGGTCCAAAAGATTGCACTGCTAGTCATTGGCCACTCTGAGAGGACTGAAAAACAGGTCTAAATCTGGTTTTTAATCCCAACTAGAATAGAACCAATGAATCAACTGAGGATTGGTAAACCAAGACTGATGGAAAAATCCAATGGCTTTGATTGATCTACTTTAACAGGAGCTAGAAGGTAGACTTATTTTTATTATTTATTTAAAATATTTCTGTATTGCTTCCCAGAGCAGAAGGGCTACCAAGGCAATGAAAAAAAATAAAATAAAACAATGCAAAGATAAAAACATTTTTAAAACACATAAAATACTCTTTAAAAACTCGTAAAAGCAATCTAAAAACAATCCTAGAATCCAGTTTTAAAACAGTTTAAAAAGTGTCTTTTAGGCCCTCGTGTACAGTAATATTGCTGGATTATACCACTTCATGCTGCAGGTGGGAATTCACCTGCTTTACTGTTCCCACACATGCAAAAAGAAACCCTGTTGCATAGAAGATTATAACATTTCCCCCTGATAACAGGAAACGTGTGTGTGTGTGTTGGGTGTAACTATATTTTGGGGAAAAATACGCAGCCACATCAAATGGTTGTCTTCATTCTGAAGAGCTGCAGTTCAGAAACAGGTTTCTGTCCTTATCTCCTACTTGTAAGAACAGGAAGGTACCAAATGAAGACAAAGAAAGTGGAGGGAAGCTTCCAGTGAACAAAGAGATGCTGACTTTGTTGTACACAGTGTGTTTCAGACACAAACTCCAGAAGCATTTTTAGGCACAGTATATTTGAACTTTTAGTTTCTCATCTCTTGTGAAAAATCATTCTTTTTCTCTGATCAAACTGTCTGACCATTTCCATCAGCTGGATTGTAGAACTCTCCAGGAGTATACATCCATTGGCACTGATAGCAGCTTTGTCTAGAGGCCTGACTGAAGTGCAGACTCCAAGTAGATGATAATCACAGATATAGCAGCTCAGGAAACATTTCCACTCTCTGATTGCAGCTTTCCCCAAGATAATTAGAGAATATTAGAACCTAGGCAGCCCTCCCAACTTCTTAAAACAATTAACTCAACACACTCTTGAAGTTTAAGTCTAAAAATAAAACAGCAATAATAAAACAAAACAGTGTAGTGTGGTGGAGTCTCCTTCTTTGGAGGTTTTTAAGCAGAGGCTGGATGGCGATTTGCTGGTGGTGTTTTGAGTGTGTGTTCCTGCATGGCAGGGGGTTGGACTGGATGGCCCCTGGGGTCTCTTCCAACTCTATGATTCCATGGTTCTATGAGCAAGAAGATAAATGGATTGGGTTGCTACTAATGAATCTGGGAATTACATAAGGTTAGTATGTCAAAATAACTGCATTTATACAACTTACAGTGAATAAATTAAATCTCTCCTCACTATTCATAACAATGTATCACTTGAAACATCCTTCTGAATAGTGGGCATCATAAAATAGTCAAGAAAATTTTTTTAATTGAATGTCCACATTCCTTTCATTAAGTCTGGCTTAATGGAAAACTTAAGGTTCCCATCAAAATCCTGTACAGCTTGTATTCACATAGCTGCAAAAAAAACACCAAAACAACACTCCCATCGGATTTGCAGGAACCAAAAACTCAACAGCAATTCTAGAAATCTGCTACTCCCACTAAAAAAGAGCATCCCTCCATTTTGAGTTTGTCCCTGTCTTTTCCCCATGTCCCTATCCCTTCTAATCTGTTTGTCACAAAAGTATTCCGGCAGTCACCATGTTCCCAAAGAAGGCTTTCACATTTCCCGTGCCATGACTTTCTTCCAAGTAGTTCTGCTTCTGATATTTCCTTCATACTCACACAGTATGAGGGTCACATGTGGAACATACGAGCAGAGTTTAGGTCAAAGCAACAAGGGAAAAAACAGCTTAGAGAGAGACGGTGTGTGCTTTCCTTTATGTAGCCTTTATATAGGGAACTCTTTGAAAATATTGGATTTAAAGGAATACTTTACGATAGAGAGAGCGTCTCTGTGCTGACAGAACTATTTTCTATACACCAAAAGCTTCAGGGTTTGTATTTAATCGTTTCTTGTGGCTGAGTCTGTTTGTTTTCATAGGAGGAAAAAAAATGGGCTAACAGACATAACAAGATCATATCTCGAATAAACCGTAACCAGAGGATTGTATGGAAACCCTGGCCATTTCCACACCAGGCTTCTGTAATGGTGCAGAGCAACCTCTCACGGAGGTCTTCTACACTGTAGAGTGGACTGGCGTGGACTACTTTTTGTAGTTCCACACCAGAATCCACTCAGGAGTGGCCGGAACTAGCCGCGCTGTGTGTTTTTTAAAAACCTCTTTTTTGAGGTTTTTAAAAAGCATGGAGCGCGCAGCCCTGTGCTGCTCCGTCGCCCGGCTCCGACGCGGAGTTGCAGGCGCGCACAAGTGCGTGCCTGCAGATCTGCCGGGGGCGGGCTTCCAGCTGGCAAGCTTCTCCGGTTGGTGGAGAGCCTCCACCAATCGGAAGCCGCCATTTGGGATGCCAGAGGACTGCGGAGCAGTGAGTTCACGCTGCTCCGCGTCGCGACGGACTTACCCGGCTGCCAGTAAGCTCCGTTTTGGGGCGTTTTCACCCGTTTCCCCCCCACACATGTGGAAAGGGCCCCTGTTATCTGTTATCCGTCTCCTTTCCACATTGTTTTGAATAATCAGAGCTCAGAAGTAGGTGTCACAAATAACATGTTATTCCTTTTTGTAATATTCAAGGCAGAACAAAATAACATTACTTTGAAAAAGATAACTTCATTTTGTTTTAAATTTAACTGTAAGTGGACTCTAAGGCCATTTCTGCACTAGACTGTTATAGGGCTATTATTCTACTTGCAATAGCCTATGGAATCCTGGGGTTTGCAGTTTGGGGAGGGGCCGGCCAGCCCCTCCCCAAACTGCAAACCCCAGGATTCCATAGGATGTTGCAAGTAGAATAATAGCCCTATAACAGTCTAGTGTGGAAATGGCCCAAAAGTCACTTTCATAGTTACAAAGGGTGAGTGGCCTCATTACTTGGGTATATTTTGTACCACAGTTGTATACGATATTTCTTTTAGAAATATAACTAAATATGAAGGATCTTAGGCCATTTCTGCATGGGGTGAGGGAATCGCCCCGTGACGCTACTCACCGGACTTTAGGGCTCCCTGGTCTGGTCCATGCTGCTCCGGAGCAGTGCATGCCCGCCACTCCGCACTGCTCCAGGGACGAAAATGGCAGCTTCCGGTTGGTCGAGGGTCTCGACCAGCTGCTGAAGCTCGCCAGCCTAAAGCCCGCCCCCGGCAGATCGCAGGCTCGCACCAATGCGAGCCTGCGAATCTGCATAAGGCAGCAGGCTCGCACTGGCGCACTCCGTGCTTTTAAAAGACCAGTTTTAAGCGGTCTTTCAAAAGCACGCTGGACGACCACTTGGGGTCGTTCCAGAGCGGGCTGGGGTGCAGATCTAAGTGAAGTAGATCTGACCCAGTCCGCCCCCAGGTGCAGATGTCCTCCCTGGAGGACACTGTGCACTGTTTTAAAAACCCCGTGTAGAAATGGCCTTAGCTGCTTTTCAATAATACATACTTAATCTCTAAAAGAAACAAATACAATGGCAACTTACTGGCAGGGAGACCATACCTTGGATGTGGAACTGGAAGTAATTACCTTTAAAAACAACTCTGCAAGTTCTGGCAATAACCCCAGATAAACTGCTGATTATGTAAGAGATCATATATGAACTAAAATCTCTAGATAGATTCTCCAAGGTAGAGAAGGAAAGCAGTGACTTACTTCTTTTTTGTGTGAATTTTCTGCTGAGGAAAGAATATTCAAAAATATTTGGACAACAGATGAAAAATGGATTTGCTGAGTCAGTAAATCCTGAGAGGTAAAAATTTTCACAGTTCAGGTTTTATTCTGTGTAAAAATAGATGTAATTCCTTTTTTCCAGAAAATGGGATTTGCTGTGCAGAAAGCAAGTTTCTTGCACAGAAAACATGATTTCTGCACGTTTCTACCCAGAAAATGCCATTGTTGCTCCAAAATCATGCACGAGGCTTTCTCATAGAAAAAAATCCTTGACTGAAAATAACCTTTGAAAACTCCCATATTTTAGAGTACTTTGTTGAAGTTGAGAGGAAAATGGTAGAATTATTCATTCTTGGCTACAACAACAAAATCTAGGAAAATTGACATCTCTGTTCCATGGTCACTATTTCAGTCTGAATAAATTATAAATATTTCATTATTTCATTAAAATTTATTATCTTCATTTACCCTTTCAAAACACATCTTTTAAGTCTCAATAAAGATTTCTGACCTCCACAACAACCAAATAAGTGGATTATGATAAAGTAAACTGGACTGACACTATTGTAACTCACTCACAGGGTGCCATACTTTAACTCTTTCCTTGATGCAAACATTCAGGCTAGAGCGTTTCCAGTAGATTTCTGTCCAAACTCTGATTGAAGAAGAACCTACCTCCCTAGCTAGTAAATGAGCCAGTTGTTGAACTGCTTTTACAGTTAAAAATAGTTGTCCCATCGTTCACTTAAAAGCTGTAGTGTGAATCTACCAGGTTTAAGGCCCTTTTCGCACGACGTTTTGGAAGCGAGAGGGCCCCTTGAGCGTCGCGTAAATGTGAGGAGCAGTCTGCATGACGCACTCACATTTACGCGATGCTCAAGGGCTGGACGCAGAGCGTGCATGGATTTTTTCATTTTCGGCTTAAAGCCAAAAATGGTGCATGCTCACACGTCGCTCCAGCGCCCCACGTGCACTTACCTGCTGTGCATGCTTCCTGGACGGTGCAGGCTGGGAAAGGTTCCAGGCTGCACTGCAAAAGGAAGAGGCGGGGCGCTCGCGCGACGAGGAAGGAGCCGCGGACCCCAAGCAGCAGGGAAGCAGCAGGGAAGCGGGAGCGTTCCTTCCAAGGCTTCTCGCGCGAGGACCCCAACCCAGCAGCACGAACAGGTAACGTGCGAAAAGGGCATAAGTCCTCCTGCCCTTTGGAGCAGCAGAGAACAAGCCTTCTCTATCTTGCATATGACAGCCTTTCAGGTACTGGGAGAGTGTGTTGTAATTTTGTTTGTGTATATCTATTGTTGCTGTTGTTGTTGTTGTGTGTCTTCAGGTTACTTCAGACTTATGTTGACCCTTAGGCAAAACTAAGGTTTCTTGGCTAAGGGTTTCTTGGCTAAGACTATGTGATACACCCAAGGTCACCCAATGGGTATTCGTGGCCAAGCAGGGAATCAAACCCCTTGTTTTAGGATTGCTTGTGTATATCTTTCTTCCTCCCATTTTCCTCCTCTTTTTCATTACCAGCTGCAATTTTTTTGCATCTGTAGCTCCTTAGGGCAGAATGCCATTTATCTACCTTGTCATGTAGTCATGCAAGCAGCAAAGTGAGGGCCCATCCAGATAGACTGGAAAATCCAGAAAGTGCTTGTTTTTGTTCTTGTCATTTCCCATCATCATTATCTCTGCATGACATTTTCCCCATCCTAAACTGTCCCCAAGGGACTCCCTGTACTTCCAAGGACTTTTTATTCCCACTACCAAGATCTGTTTAAATTAACCCAGTATTTCCCAAAATGAAATGTACCTCACCATGGCTGGCTGGCTGGCAGTGTTATTCCAGAATTAGCTTTGACAGCAACTGCTACAAAGAAACATAGGCCATTTCTGCACTATACTCTCATAGCACAATTATTCCACTGGTCAGCCCCTCCCTAAACTGCAAACCCCAGGATTCCATAGGATGTTGAAAGTGGAATAATCGCACTATAAGAGTGTAGTGCAGAAATGGCCATAGTGACTGTTCACAGACAGCACATTCAGCAGACATCAAGGGAGGGAAAAAGGGATGCTAGCAATAAAAGGAAATGCTCCTAATGCTTATCTAGTGTAATATTGCTAAAGCACTTGAACAATTTGACTATAACTCCTGAATAAAAAGTGTCCAGTAGAATTTGGTGAAAGTCAATTTCTGAAACATTGCCTGAGTCTAGATGTGACATGTGATCAATGGGAGGAGGAGGGGGAAGGACACGAGGGAGGAAGGGAGGGAGGGAGGAGGGAGGGAAAGCCAGGATATTTCAAGAAAAACTTTGGATGCCAAACTATGAATATGCAAGTAAAATTAAAACAAAAAGAACTGGAAAGCGTCTATACTTCCAGAGACTTTTTCCTTTCTGGATATGCCCAAAGGGGAGTTAAAATGTCTGATAATATAAGCTACAAGTACTTTACACCACCCAGTCAGCTAACATATAGATCTATGAAGCAAGTTGTCTTTTGGTGGGATCAAGGGTGCAGCTGGAGAAGGGATATACAACCAGTAGCAACTGGTGGATTTCACGTCACTGCGTCTGGACTTTAAAGGACCTCTTCAGGGTGTTGAATCTATTTTGGAGTTAGAGTATAGCATCTCGGATAGCTCCTTTAAGGTTTACACTAAAGCCTGGGGTGGATTCACTATCCCACTAACATGGAAACCAAGAGGTAATGCCTGTGCAAAAATCGTCACAAGATAAGAAAGAAATCCAACCAAGGTTGCTTTCCTTCCTGTGAGGATAGGAGGTAGATGCTAATGTTGTGGTGAAGCTTTTAGTTTGTGACTCTTGTTTATTTTGTATATCTAAATTATTTTTGAACTGCCCTTCATCCAAATAGATTTCATCATGTTTTCAAGAGTCATGAAAAGAATAATATGTTCCAAAAGCTAGAGTTTGGAAAGTTACTTTTTAGACAACAGTTCCCAGAAACCTTCACCAAGTATTTCTACTAACCATGATAGCTGAAGAAGAGAGAAATGCCTGGGCCAATAAACAAATGTTAACCTTCACCATAAGAATTATAGCAAAATTTGCCTCAGTCATGCTTCTAATGGGAAGAAAGGAATTTGTTACCGTGTGAACTGGGGGTCCCGGGAGGGACACCAAAATGTGCTCCACTAAAGGTGGGGAAAATTAGCTCAGAGCACTGCTTAGCGTTACGAGAGGCAGGGTAACGTAGCGAGATCTTGAACCCTATGTCTACAGGGTCGGGTCGAGTCAAGGAGAACACAGGAGTTGAAATAATAAATGATGTTTATTGAATACAAGCAAAACAGTGTATGCGACACACTCATACGAGACAACTAAAGAAAATAAAGGTTGGAGTGGTATAGAGGGATTTTTAGAGGGATTGCTGGTTTGGGTGATACTTCACCTGTCTTGAAGCCCGGAAACATAGAGAGCGGAGCTGGGGTGCGATGTAGCTCAGCACGTGGAGCTGAGGGGAGGCTCACCAAGCAAAGCGGCAGCAAGGCGGGATGAAACTCGGGAGCGTTCCGAGGAAGGTCTCGGAATCAAGGGTTTTTACAAGGAGAATTGTGACTGCAGGCTATGCCGTCCTTGGGGGAAAACAATAGATTTGGAGTTGGAGACAAAGCCTCCGAAAGGTCAGAATCTGAATGATTGAGTTATCGTAGAGGTTCTCAATAGAGTAGCCAGTATGCAAACGCAGAGTACTTGGGTATTGTATAGTTAACCCATCAAGCTGCCAGCGCGGGGCAGAGGCTCTTTTGTAAGTGGTGTGCATACTTAATTAGAGTACTTACCTGGAGGTCTCCTAAAGCAGTGAGTCAGCTATTTCTGGCCTGCCTGTATTGTAGTTCGAATCTTACGGCTATTAACGGCCGAGCTTGTTTACGTGCTTGTCCGGTAGCCTCGCAAGCACGTGGCAAGGAATAGAAAAGTGAAGCCGAATTGTGATATTGAGGGGTATCTTTAATATCCTCAAAGCTCATACTAGCCAGGGCAGTAACAAATTCCAATGACAGGGTGCCAGTGCTAAGAAGGCCCACTTCCTCATCCCTACACAAAGTTTTCTTGGTAAAGGAATCTGGAGCCTTATTTGAAGATATCAAAACTCCAGACTAGTATAGGATAGATGGAAGACCAGCTCCAGCAAAGCATCACACTACTACTCTAATTGATTGTGGCCTGTTACAGTTTTTAGCACACAAAGGATCATTTATATAACACTGGTGGAACTTTCCTCTCCAGACCCAGAGGAATGGGTGGGCAAAGACTCTTTTTATCCCCTGTTTATGACTCAAATGAAAAGGTAGCTGAGATTTTAAGAATGTGCTCATTCTCATTAAGCCTCAAGAGGACTGATCAAAGCTGGTGTGGTCATCAAGTGATGGTGGTGTTGCTGAAACCCTGCAGCTCTATAAACATAGAATCTGAAGTGCTGATTAAATAAGGTCATAGATCTTTAATGCGTATTCACAAATCTACCAGCTACTTTACTTGCATGGTTTCAGATCTGCAATTTGTTCCCTTTGACCAGCAGAGCTAAACACACCTACCAGGTAGTAAACCCCACTGATCACAGTGGGACTCACTGTTGAGTAAACATGCATAGGAATGCCCAGCAAATCAAAAGAGCAACAGATGTTGTACAAAAATAGCCTTCTGCTTAAATCACATGTACATTATTAAATCAGTGGCAAAATAGGAAAGAAGAAAAGAAAAAGAAGACGTGGCTGTTCTTTAGAAAACAGTCTTTATTACTAAAACTTTAAATATTAATCTTGTTACTGTTCCGTGCTATTCATTCGTTGTGTTTGATTATTCAAAGAAATGAGCACTAATCCAATGAAATGGGCATCCAGCTTTGGTCAAAGCTAGTTTCATATTCCCTTCCTACTTTAAGAAAGAAAGGTTAGGGGAAGCCCTTCATGTTCTTTTAAGACCCTAGTTTTCAAAACGACTCAGTCTCAAACATATCTTCAGCTATTAAGAAGTAAATTTTAACTACTGATCTAATTTGCCCCCCTTTATAAGTACTCATATCCAGAGAAACATATGTTGAGCAGACTGCTTAAGAATATATAACGAGCGAATTTAGCTACTGATTTGTAAATGAAAAGTGCAAATGAGGCAGTTGCCATAGATCCGTGGAGTCCCTCCTTGGCACAGTGTCTAGCAAAGCTTTAAAATATGTGACTTATTTGCAAGAGAAAAATGGGAGGAAAGAATAGAATATTATTTTGTGTAAAGCTAGCATGGGTCTTAATGTAAATTGTATGAGCAAAATGAAATACTTTCTGAATACATCTTTGGATGCCTTTTGAATACAGCTGTGGATGCTAGAATTAATGCAAATTCTATAGTCATACTGTAAATTCACAGAAAAATGAATGCCTATAGGCAGTGCTGGTTTCTTTCCTTCATAGCAGAAAACAAGTCTGTTTATTTTACATGAGACCCACGTAATCCCAGTAAGTGAAATGGTGAGGAATAATTACTTTACTTGCACTTACTTTCATGTGAAATTTGTACTGTGGAAACCAAGCTGCCCTTTCCTGGAGCACTGGCTGCTAAGAAAGGCCCAAGGTGCTCAGAAGCTTACAAAGCAGAAAATGAACAGAGGCCATGAATACATCATTAATTAAATATTAGTAACTCCTTTGCAAGTAAATGTTGAGACTATTGATAAAGTGGTTTTCTCTCGTTCTTTTCTCCCATTATTAAGTTAACAAAAAATTACATTATACCAAGTCATCTATTCTTATGGTAATAGTTTTACACTGATTCAGAAAAGGCTAACATGTCCTTTGTGGAATTTACAGTATGTATACATACAGTATATAAATATACCACACACACACACACACACACACACTGAATACATACCCATACACACTGTACACATGAACACACATTGTGTGTATGTGTGTGTGTGTGTGTGTGAATTATATCTCACTATTTTTTATGTTGTGAAAGTTAGACTGCGAAGAAGGCCAGCAGAAAGAAAATCAACTCATCTGAAATGTGGTGCTAGAGGAGAGTGCTATAAAAATCATAGACTGCTAAGAATACAAATGACTGGGTCTTAGAGGAAATCAAGCCTGAATACCCCATAGGAACTAATATGACTAAACAGGCTGTTGTACTTTGGCCACATCATGAAATGGCATGATCCATTGGAAAGGAGAATGATGCACCATAGGAGAAGAGGAAAACCCCAGTACAAGTGGATTGACTCACTCAAAGTCGTCACAGCAATAAGTTTGCTAGACATGAGCAGGGCAGTTAATGACTGCGGATCATGGAAGCCTCTCATTCATAGGGTCACCATAACTAGAAGCCAACTTTTTTTTCATGTGTGTTTGTGTGTGTGTGTTACATTGAACATGGCAACTGTATGACATTGGAGGATACTGCTCAGGTGAAGGTAACAATGCCCACAACATCAGCCTTAGGCTTTAGCTGCAGTTCTGTGTGGATTTTCCCAAAAAAGTGGGGAAGGGACTCTGGAAGACTGAAGCATCCCTGCCTGAAATTGGTATTTGAAGTGTCCGGTTGAAGTAAGACAGCCAACAGGAATTCTACAAAGCTACGGTAAATTTTAATGCTCCTAAGGCCCAAGGTTCACCTCTTTAAAATGGTGCACAAAATCTATCCTAGCATTAATTTAAGTCCATTGGATCTAGCCTTCTCTTTAGTCCAGCAAAGGGTCAGTCCTTGCTGTCTTTGGCCATTTCTGTACTACACTGTTATAGTGCTATTATTATACTTTCAACCTCCTGTGGAATCCTGGGGTTTGCAGTTTAGAGAGGGGCATTTAGAATTCTCAGCCAGAGAGCTCTTTGGCCTCAGGAAACTACAAACCTCAGAATTACTCCACAGGATGTTGAAAGTGGAATAATAGCGCTATAACAGTGTAGTGCAGAAATGGCCTTTGATGTGACATCATGTCAGGTACCTGAGGACTTTACTCTGTCCCCTTTCAGATTTTCTTCCCCAAAGTAAACATAACCCATTCCTTCCATATTTCCACATAGGAATTGTTTTCTATAAGGTTGACCATCTTTGTTGTTCTATTGTAAAACTGTTCCCGTTTGTGTGCATCCTTCTTGAAGTATGAAGTCTAAAATCCAATAGAGTTTTCCAGATGGGCTCCAACTTGCACAGAATGGGCTGGAACTATTAATGTCCTGTGACATGGAAAGTATGTATCTGTTAACCCACTGACCTTTTTTGCAGCAGCATCATACTACTGACTCATGTTTAGCTTGTTATTGACTCCAATCCTGAGATCCTTTTTGCATGTACATTGCCAAGCCAAGCATCCTATATCCTATAATGTGCGTATTTGGTTATTAGTACGCAGCCAAGATTTTAGTCTTCCCATCTCCCTCCCAGTCTCTAAGGCACAGTCCTTGACCAAGCCACATCTAGTCCATGATTCAGATTGGGAAAATAGCTTCCCTGTGCTGGTTGGTAAACAAATCTCTGCCTGTTGCATCTGTCCATGTAGGCCAAAATTTGTTTGTTTGTTTGTTTGTTTATCCATCCATCCATCCATCCATCCATCCATCCATCCATCCATCCATCCATCCATTCTGCTTGTCTTCTGAACAAGACTCAGAGTGGCTTACAATATAAATTAAAGCAGAACACCTAAAACAATATGAAGTTCAAATATTTAAAAAGCATTCAGCTCTACATCTAATAAAAACTCTATCTTTAAGACATTTTAAAAAATTAAAAAATTAAAATAAACATTAACTACCAAAAACAGCACAGCTCTCCACCTTTGTCAGCCAAGGCTGAAAGGGCTGTTTAAACAGGAAGGTCTTTTCCTGCCAACAAAACACAACAGAAAGAGGGTAGGGCAAAACTCCCTTGTGAAGGAGTTCCAAAGCCTAGGACCAGCTACCAAGAAAGTTCAAGCTGGGAGGGTGGTAGGGTGGACAGAAAACCCTCCTCTGAAGATCAAAAGACTTTACCCAATTGCCCAGATAGGGGCTTTCAGACAATCTGAACCTAAGTTACTTAGAGCTTTATAGGTCAAAATCAGCACTTCAGATTCTGTCTTCTGGTGCTGTTCTGTCTTCTATTGATCGAAGTAGAGTTTATGCATCCATCCTCCAGTCCTATTAAACTGGCTCATATACGGAGAAACATGCTTTATGTATAAGTTATTTCCTTCAGACTAGCACATTTGGTACTACCACTACTACCACCACCACTCATCATCCTCATCCTCATCCTCATCCTCACTATCATCGTCACATTTGGATGGCTTTATAATTTGATTTGTTTTAGTGATATTTAAAATGGCAATATTGTTTTATTTTTAGTGATGTAATTAGCCATCTTCAAGACTATCCGTTTAGTGGAAAGGTGGAACAAAAATGAAATGCATGCAACCTCCGGTTCTTAAGTCACATACCAAGAGTGTCTGATGCACCATGCCTCTGATCCAGCCAAAGTAAAATTCACAACCAATTCTCTCTCTCATTCTCTCTCACACATATCTTTCAAGACTTTCAAGTAAGAAAGCTATAGATCAGATGTTGGTAAGTTAAAGTACTCCAGATGCTGAACTCCAGCTCCAACATTCCTCACTGTTGTCTAGGGCCACTGAAAGTTGCAGTCCAACATCTGGAGGGCTGCCTGATTCTCTTTTGCCCTGCAAGAGAAGATGGGTTAGAAGAGAGGATCAAGAGAAGAATTCAGTTGTTGGTCCCAACAAGAGTTATACCTATTGACAATGTGATTTGTTAACATTTATGTAAATCTTAACTGACTTGGTGGTTAACCCTAATTGGAATTAGGTTTAACCCAGTGTGTTGATCCCATCTAAACAGTTCACCTGAAACATGCTGATAGAGGTTGGGAAAGGTTCCTCTTGATGTTCGTCTCCTACGTTTAACTTAAGGCCATCATTTGCTAAGTAGCACAAGGCATACATCAGTCTCTGGATCTGCTTAATCCTCACAGCATTAAAAATTGCCTGTCAGTGTTTTTTCAAAAGTCAGAAACACCTACACTCTTAGACACCATAAATTTGGACACTGCTAAACTAGTAACTAAAGAAGTAATCAAATCATGTTCCCTTCGTGCTCTTGCAGTACACAGTTGTGGTGGTTCTTTCCTCTTATTGGTTGTTGTTGTTGTTGTTGTTGTGTGCCTTCAAGTCATTTCTGACTTACAGTGATACTGAGGCAAACCTATAATGGAGTTTTTGTGGCAGAATTCGTTGAGAAAGGATTTGCCCTTGCCTTCCTCTGAGGCCGAGGGATTCGAACCCTGGTCTCCCAGTGTCCCAGTCCAACACTCAAACCACTACCCCAAACTGACTGCCCCTCTTCTACAAATAAGTAAATGACTGAAAGAATCATGTGCTCTGTGGCCAAAATCATTGTAGCACAAGGGGGGTCCATACAACCTGATCCTAAATATAGTTGCTAAGAGCTAACAGCATTTACTTTGAAGTAAGTCTTCATCAAATTCCAGCCACACTCCCCGAACCACGTATGCTTTCTGGACATGCAGCTTGCATCATTTGCATTGCTAGAACAAAATATGAAGACTCAAATATTTCCAGTTTGTTTGTTCTCTCTTTCTCTTTCTTTCTCCTGTTTTGCCCATGGATAAAATGCTATCAAACACAAACAGACATACCTTCTTGGGCATCCAGTTCACAGAGACTTAAGGAAAACTGTCAAAGAAAGATAGGAACAGGCATAAATTCACCCAGAGGAAATGAAGTAGAAAATTTATTTCTTTTTGTTGCAAAATAGTTTCTGCTACAACTCTTTGTAATTTCAACAGTGTCGATGTCCAAAATACAGGATACATGGTGGGCTACCCTTCACACATTCATCTTTACCTATAATTTACAGCTCACATGCCCCATTTGTTGTCTTCAGAGACTAAAGATTTGCCTCTGGATTCACAGCTTTCCCTCTGGATCAGTAGAAGTCAGCTTATGCAGACCAAATTCACCTAAAATCTTCCCAAAGTGGCCATGTCAACTAAGTAACCCAATAGTACAAGAGCAGAGAAATGACAGAGAGCTATCATTGTCTAGCTGCCTGGAGTGCCATTTATTTAGCCACTTCAGTGCTCTTTTTTCAGGTGCAGTGCAAGGTATAAATTCAATAAATAATAAATAAACCTCTGTTGAGGTAACATGTGAGCCACTTTGAGTACATGAGCTATATTTAGTATTTCTATAGGATAACATGAACAGCTCAGGCCTATGTATGTTTAATCAGATGTACCTATAATCCTCCACATGTTTAGCCAAACGTGTGTCACATTAATTCCAGGGAAATATTGGCATTTTGATGGGAATAATAACTTACCTTAATATGCATATCATTAATATTATATTTATGCATGTGCATAGCAAAATTGCCCACTTCGCTTGCATTAATTTATGGAGCACCTCACCAGGGAACCCCTCTTATGTGAATTTTGAGCAAACCCTATAGAAAACCAGAGGTGCCCCCAGGGTTTCCCAAAAGCTGATTTTTGTTGTTGTTGTTGTTTATATCCTGCTTTCTTCCCAGTTTGGTACTCAAGGTGGCTTACAATGCATTAAAAAATTTAAAATTCACATAATACAGAAGTTAAAAAGTGATTACACTATTTTTAAGAAGCAGTTAAAAACATAAACCATAAAAAACAACAGTGCCACAAAAATAACAAATAGAAAACCCAGCACATTGCAGAAGGCCCATCCCACCTAAACAATCAGTTCTCAAAGGCCTGTTGAAATAGAACGGTCCTCATCTGTTTGCAGAAAGAAAGTGGAGAGGGTGCCAGTCTAACCCCTCTGGGAAGAGAGTTCCAGAGCCTGTGGGCAGCCACTGAGAAGGCCTTCTCCTCTTTTGCCATCAGATGTAGGTTGTGGAGAGAGAGTGAGAAGCACCTCTCCAGCAGATCTCAAAATACAGGCAGGTACCAGGGAGAATTGTTGTTCTTGTTGTTGTGTGCCTTCAAATTGTTTCCAACTTATGGTGACCCTAAGGTGAATGTATCACAGGGTTTTCTGGGCTGACGAGGTGTGTGAGATGGTCACTCAGTGGGTTTCCATGGCAAAGCAGAGGGTCTCCAGAGTTGTAGTCCAGCACTCAAACCCCTACACCACACTGGGTTCCTAAGGTCTTTCAAATAACCTGGACCTAAGCCATATAGGGCTTTATAGATCAAAACCATCACTTTGAATTGTGCCCAAAAACGGAGCAGCAACCAGTAGAACTGTTGCTACAAGGGAGTTATTTCTTCCCTGTATTGATCTGACTGCAGCTCTTTGGACCAACTGAAGTTTCCCAACACCATTCAAAGGCAATCCCATGTAGAGCACATTACAGTAATCCAACTGGCATGTAACTAAGGCATGTGTCTATGGCCAGATCTGATATCTCAAGGGTATAGCTGGGCATAGCTTGCACACAAGCCTTAACTGTCCAAATGCACTCCTGACCAAAGCCTGAATTTCTAGGCTCAGAGTTAAATCCACGAACACACTCAAGCTGCAGACGTACGTCTGAGCAGGTAGTTTAACCAGCACAGGTTCAATCCCTATTCCCTGATCTGTTCTCGACTGACCAGGACCACCTTTGTCCCATCTGGATTAAGTTTCAATTTGTTTAACCTCATCCAGTCCATTACTGATTACAGGAACTGGTTTAGGATTGAAACAGCCGCCTTGAATTGTATGGGAAAGAAGTAGTAGTCCTGTTGTCATCTGCATACTGATGCACTGAACCCAAAACTCTGGACAACTTCTCCTCGTGGTTTCTATGTTAAGTAGTGTGGGGCACAGAACCAACAGCCAAGGGGTCAAAGAGGAGTCTCCCAGCAACATCTTGTGGGTTTGTCCCTCCAGGAAAGAGCAAAACCACTTTAAAACCGTGCCCCCAATTCCCATCCCAGCAAGGTGGCCCAGAAGGATGTCATGGTTGATCATACTGACAGCTGCAGAGAGGTCCAACAGAACCAGCAGAGACATACTCACCCTGTCTAGTTCTCAGCATAGGTTATCTATCAAGGCAACCAAAACTGTCTCTGTCCCAGAGTCAGGCCTGAAACTACATTGAAATTGATCTAGATAATCTATCTCATCCAGAAACCCAGAAAAGTTGAAGATGCATAAAAATTTAGGAATTTAGAAAAAACTAAAAAAAATAGTTTTTGGGGAAATTAAAAATTCTTTCAGGACTTCTTTAGCTGTGTATTCCTGCACGTTAGGAGCTTGGACTAGATAGCTCTCTTGGTCCCTTCCAACTTTAAGATCCTGTGATTCTGTGATCTCACTGATTTTGAATTCTGAACAGTCAGAATTCTAGGTTACCAGCATGTGGGAGTCATGCATTGAGTGGGATACCCTCTACATAGAACCTCCAACAAGACATGAATGCCGAGAATGCTCTGTCAGGCCGACAGGGAGATCACAGTGTTCCAGGGCAAGCTTTTTCCCTCTATCCAGATATAACACATTGAGTCTTTTCAAACTACACAAGTATAGCACTATGATTCCACTTTAAATGCCATGGTTGCATCCTATAGAATCCTGGGATTTGCATTTTAGGGAGGAAAATTTAAGTACTCCTCCATAAACTGCAGATTTATAGCACATAATGATTCCATTTTAACTGCATAGTCCTATCCTATAGAATCCTGGGATTTGCAGTTTATGGAAAGATAACTAGAATTCTTAGCCGGAAAGTTCCTCTTGTGCCTCACCATACTACAAATCCCTGGATTCTAAAGGATGTAACCATGGCAGTTAAAATGGAATCATAGTGGTATAGTGGTGTGTAGTGTGAAAGGACATCAGTAGGGAGATGGAGCAACAAAGGAGATGAATTTGGTATGATTCAGAGAATGCAGGCCACTATCAAAGAAAATATGCGCAAAACTGGCCATTGTTCACAGTAACTGTAATGATGCTTATAAGGGTAAAGCGCAAACCATCTGGACAGTTCTTACCCACAATTCTATTGCACTCCCTTGCTTTTTGTCATATTATAGTGTTACAATGCTATCTTATTGATAAATGTCCATATATGTCCATTCCCTTGTATATAGTATTGTACTCTTCCTATTGGACCTGGTACCTTTTTTGTGTCTGTACAGCAGTGTATGTCCATGACATAATACCTTCAGTTTCTATGTATGGTTGTAAAAGCCAGACAGTGAAGAAAGCTGATAAGAAGAGAATCAATTCATTTGAAATATGGCTCTGGAGAGGAGTTTTACAGATAACGTGGACTGCTGAAAAGACAAATCAAGCCTGAACTCTTCATAGAAGCCAAGATGACTAAAGTGAGGCTGTCGTACTTTGCCCATATCATGAGAAGGCATGATTTGTTAGTAAAAACAAGAATGCTTGGTAAGGGCTGTTGATAACAAGAAGACTTGAAGATCTCTTATTCATAAGGTTCCCATAAATCAAAGTCAACTAGATAGTAAGTAATAGCAAAGTATATGTCATACGCTATGAAGTTTGTGCTTTGGAGTTTCTTTCTTGATATATTTTTGCTCTTGAAATATTTATTTATTTGGCACCAGGGCAACAGTATCAAGACATTCTACCAATTAATGAGAGGATAATATAATGTGGAAAAGGTCAATTGTAACACTCCTTCTGTCTCTATAAGATATATGCACTCTCTCTCGCGCACACACACACACACACACACACTTGTTCTCTTAAATAAATATATCATTAAACTAGAAATTTGCATCAAACCAGCAGAGCATCTGGAGAGGAGTTACAGACGTAGCTTTTAATAATTGTAATGGCATGCAGTGCAGTCAGTAAACAAAATATGGAATTTATTTCTAATTGGCAGCTTGCGTGAAACTACAGTGTTAAACTCTCTAATTTGTTAGATTAAATAATCCCAAATGCAAAGGTGAGAAACTTGTTGGCCCTCGCTTATTAATAATTATAGAAGAAAATGTAGTCTTATGCTTATGGGAAATAAGTCTATAAGAAGGAGCTACCAAATTAATTGGTTCTCTTATCTGAAATTGTGGGGGATGGAAAGGTTTTCTCTTCTCTTCTCTTCTCTTCTCTTCTCTTCTCTTCTCTTCTCTTCTCTTCTTCTTCTTCTTCTTCTTCTTTTTCAGTGCAAGGACAGGCCAATCGCACCCCAACTGTAAAGATTTGCACCTTGAAAAAAATCTTTTCCCTCCAAATAACAGCACAAAAGGAAGATCTGAGACACAATGCAATCCAAGTTAAGCCCTGTTAAATTCCATTGATATTGGTCTGAAAATTTAGCAGGTGTCTAACTTCAGTTGGATCAGGCCCCAACTGTTTTCAGAGGAGGAGTGGGTGTCATTCAGTCTTTCACATGGTGTTGGGTTCCAAGTCCAAGTGGCCCAAGCCATCATAGCCAATGGTAAAGAATGCTGGAAGCTCACATCTGACAGCATATGAGGGCTCCGTTATTCCTCCACTTGTTTTAAGGCACTTTTATCAAAAAAAAGAAAGAAAGAAAGAAAGAAAACTACCTTCTTAAATATGGAGTAATAGGTTTGCACAATTGTATCCATAAAGGATAAACTCTTCATTTGCCTGCCTGTGAGAGGCTTCTGTACATAAATATATGAGGGGTCCCATAGACTGAACTGAGTCATTCACTCGCTCACATTGACACAAAAATAATTATAGTTTTTCACAAGAAACCAAAAGCTGAAATGGCTTGTGGCAGTGGTGGTTGTTACTTTCATTTATACCCCCACCTTTCTTCCCAAAACTGAGAGTTAAGGTGGTTCACAAATTAAAATGATTACAATATAGTTAAAACATAGAAAAGGTTACTATTACAATAGAATTAAACTATTAACAATGTTAAAACAACTTTAAAAGACCAGTTTAAAAGTTAGAAAATCAAGTTAAAGACAATACAATTGAAACAGTGAGGCATCCCCTTAAAAACCCTTTACTGAAAAACCTTCATTCCTAAAAGCCTATCAGTTGTGGATTTTTTTTAAGTCTTTGTCTGACAAGACAACAAAAAGGAGGCCATTCTAGCCTCCCTAAGAAGGGAGTTCCAGAGCCTGGGGCAGCCACTGAGAAGGTCTTGTCTTGCATCTCCACCAAGCATACCTGTGTGAAGGTAATAGGACTGAGAAAAGGAAGGTTTTACTCTGTTTTTTTTCCCCAGCCAAGGCAACTACCTACTTAGGAGGAGGAAAAGGAAGAGGAAGAGGGAAGAAGATATCCATTTGTGCACACCTTCCCACATCAAATGGCAATGACAATATCTTAGGCCTATTCTGCAGGACAACATGCTCCTACGTCGTCCCATTGCAATGCCAGCAGCACCTCTGCTGGGATGGAAGCGTGTCCCCAGTGCTCTTGTCTACAGCCGGCCGGCTGCCTGCCTGCGGAAGGGAGCCCAAGGGACACGCGTCTTCCTTCCACACTGCAGCCAACCTTCTTCCCATGCTGCAGTGAGAAAGGAAGCACATAATTGTACTTCTGGTCCTTCTACATGGCCGGCAGCAATGGAAACTTCATGCAATTGGGGATCATTGATGGAGTTTTTCCATGAACGACATACTCTGTGATTGCACTGCCTGGGGACACAAGAAGGGCGGGACCACGACAACATCATGTGGAAGTGTCATCATGGTCCTGTTCCGCTCGTGTCCCCATGCCAGGACACTGCCATCCTGTGGAAAGGGCCTTAGAGTTGTCAGTCCAGTTGGATGGGATCTTGAAAATTTCCTTATTACCTTTTAGACTAAATCTAAGTCCTCTGGAAGATTTGTACAGCAACTTCCAGCAACCCTAGCCAGTATTGCAAATACTGAGAAATACAATTACACTCCAATAACATCTGGAGGGATTGGGGTTGACATACAAGCAGCAACTGCTGAAATTCCTTCTTCTGAACAAGAACTCCAACCCTTATCTTAGGCAAGGAGGGCTGTATTATTCCCATCCCTGACCTGAATCCAACTACCAGTCCAAACTAGAGTAGATCCATTGAATGAATTTCTTTTTTCTTTTAAATCATTTTATTCCATTTCACATTATAAAAAACATACATAGTAACTGACAGTTTACTTGACATATTTCTGATCTTCCACAGAGATCTAGTTTTACAAACTATTTTTCAGATATATAATACTGTACTACATTTTACAGCTATTTTTTACTCATTGATTTTTGCCTTTCCCTCCCATATTCCCGCATCATGATATATACCCTGCCGCCCACTCATATCTTATCTTACATCATGAATAACCAATCTCCATCTGTGTACCCAGCAATTACCCACTTCCATTTACCATTTGCCATTCTCTTTGTATCTCTTCGTCTGATTTCCCTTTTAGTCTCTGAGAGACCATATCAGCATTTTTATTTTCTATAAGTGTACCCACCATTGTTCCACTGTAGGTATTTGCTGAGTTTTCCACAACTTAGCATATTCAATCCGAGCAGTTGTTATCATATAAAGCAGTATTCTCCATTGTTTCTTAACATCAACATCTTCTATTATATCAGTCATATTTAACAAATACAGTTCTGGTGTCTTAACAAATTGAATTTTCAATAATGCACAAATTTTAATATGTATTACATTCCAATACTTCTTAGCTTTTGGGCACGTCCACCACATGTGGTAGATCGTACCAGCTTCTTTCTGACACTTCCAACAATGCCCATTACCTGTTTTGTACATCTTTTTCAATTTGTCCGGTGTCATATACCATCTATAAAAAAGCTTATAATAGTTCTCTTTCAAATTTTGAGCTGTTGTAAATTTCTGTGTTTTTTGCCAGCTCCTTTCCCAAGACTCTAATTGAATTGTATGTCCAATATTCTGAGCCCATAAAATCATTGTTGTCTTCACTGTTTCTTCCTGCCTCTCCTGTTGTAATATTTCTTGATACACTTGAGCTAGTAAGTGAGGAGGATTTTCAAACAGCCATTTAACTACTCCAGTTTTCTCCTTGTGTTCTATTCCATATGTTTTAGTGTCCATCTGAAACCTTTCAACTAATTGTCTGTAGGGGAACCAATTCAGAACTATTCCCTCTTGTTCTAATTTTTCGCTTGTTTTTACCTTTAAATTATTAGACGCTGATCTCTCTGTTATGTCTTCGTATCGCAGCCATTTATCAGAATCTGTCCATCGTCCAAAAAAAGCCTCTTGAGGTGAAACCCAAGTGGGCAGCTGCCGTATGTTTTTAGTTTTATAATCTTCCCAAATGTTTAAAAGCGCTTTCCTGATATAGTGATGTGCAAAGTCTTTATCTATTTTTGCTTTATCATAAAACATATAGGCATGCCAGCCCATTCTCAGGTCTGCTCCCTCCAGTGCCAGCGTTCTCTTATCTTGTAGGTCTACCCAGTCTTTTATCCACGTAAATGCTGCAGCCTTGTAATATATTTTAAAGTCTGGTAGTCCCATTCCCACTCAGTCACTCAACAAGGTAGAGCCAATCTTCACTTCCTTCACTTATAACACTTATGACAGTTCTTTATACTCTATTTATTGGTCTTTATCATCAAAGCAAATGTCAATTAATAATTGCCCTTTCTTCCTACTGTAGTACTAAAAAATCTCAAAAAAATCTTGACATTACAGCGCTGAGGAAATCCTTAACTAAACCGCAAACAGTCTTGAGCCACAAACAAAATAGTCCTCTATAAGAAATATAAATCACAGCTTCTTACTTACAGTCTACTGGGACGCTTCAAGTTGCACCTTTTAACCACGCTGCAAGATCAGAGTTGTTGTAGTTTTCTTTTATTTAAAAATAATAAAACTAGATCGCTCATTAACTGCTGCTCATATCATCCTCTTGTTTTAAAAGTCGGCAGCGGTGCTTGTGCCGCGTACAAAATGGCATCCCTGCTGGATCCGTTTAGCCCTTCGGCTCCCCGGACGCCTCCCGTACCTTCTTAAGCAGAAGGTGCTCAGCGCCGGTATCGGAGCCCCCTTCAGGCTCTCCTCCACACCCCCTTTACCGGGGGGGGTGTTTTGCCGCTTCTGTTGGCAAAAAAGCAGCTGCGTCCCCGCAGGAGGTATCACGGAGCTTCAGAGCTTCGCTCCATGCGACCTCACACGCAGGCCATGCGACCGGAAGCCCCCCATTGAATGAATTTCTGAGTATTAAGTCAGCACTTTCTTAAAACCCTTTGATTCAATGGATATATCTAGCTGAGAATAGGAAGTGGATTTAGGCCATTATGTAGCACTAGCTGCCACTATCAGTTGAGCGAGCAATAAAAAGTCCTACATACTAAAGAGCTGCTGCTTTGGTTCAGAGGTCTAATTGCACTTTTGAGTTATAACATTGCCACTTTCTAATCTGTAGCCAACCACGACCCCTTGAAAATGATTATCATGCATTTAGCATTGGACTAAAACATGTCTGAATTACCTCAAAGCAGAAAACAGGAGCTTACATAACTAAGAGATGTGGTTACAAAATGACATTCAACTGTGTTAAAACCAACAACCAGCGAAATTTTAGACCCAGATTTACAGCCTTCAGAAAACAATCAAGGAGAGACGGGACAGACAAACACAGGTCTAAAGCAAAGATGGTCCAATCAAGTGCACATGGAATGGATTCATTTGAATTCATGTTTTCAAAACTAATTTGAAACAATTTGAAGAGTCCCATGTAGACGGAGTAGCACAATTAACTATGGTGCTCTTGTCAATTTGTTTTATCTTTGATATTAAAGGGCAAAATCCAGGGACAATGTGCAAAATGAGACAATTGCCCCCCCCCCATAACAAGTCTATCCTTCGTGAAATTTTCCTTCAGCCACAACATTTCTAGCATTGTAGTATCTTAAAACTTTAGTTGAGCATTTACAAATACAGTCTAGGCATCCAAAGAAAAGGGGCAAGCAAAGTCACCGAGGGATTCTGAACACAGCAGTTAGAAGAGTTCCAGGTGTGGACACTGTTCAGTGTCTTGTTCCTTGCAATGCTAGAAATTGAGGGGAGAAGGCAGGATTCTTATCTGGAACGCAATGCCCCCATTTTGCTCCCCACCTCTGAGCTACACCCCTTTGAATCCTATATTCAAGCTTCCCTAGCTGAAGCACCATAGAATTTAGCTAAAACCCTGCAATGCTTTTGGAATGTTAAATTTATCAGCAGCATGGCTAATAGGAACATCATGGATAGGCAGATTGGGCATCCAATGAACACAGCCATTCTGCTGGTTATGATACACTGATGGAATCACTGCAACAAGTTGGAGTTGTAGGGATTGTGGGGACAAACCAGTCCACCCACTTTATTTATATCCTGCTTTTCTCAGGGTCTTTCTGCCCTACACAGTTATAGTGCTATTATTCCACTTTCAACATCCTATGGAATCCTGGGGTTTGTAGTTTAGGGAGGGGCCTTTAGAATTCTCAGCCAGAGAGCTTTTTGGTCTCAGTAAACTACAAACCCCAGAATTCCACAGGATGCTGAAAGTGGAATAATAGCACTAGAACAGCATGGTGTAGAAAGGCCCTCAGACTGGGACTCAAGACAGCTTTCAAAAAAACCAAAAATACAACAAAACACACATAGTTAAAAGAGTTAAGATTAAAACATTATTAGACAACAACAGAAATAAAACTATTTAAGATCTTACCTTGAAACAAAGATTAAAAACTGTTGCTGTTGTTGTGCCTTCAAGTCATTTCCGGCTTACGGTAACTCTAAAGCAAACATGTTGCAGGGTTTTTATTGGCAAGATTTATTCAGAGGGGATTTGCTTTTGCCTTCCTCTGAGACTGTGACTTGCCCAAGATCATCCATGGCTGAGCAGGGATTCAAACCCTGATCTCGAGAGCTGTAGTCCAACATTCAAAGCACTATACCACACCAGTTGTATAGCACTATAAAATGCCTTTTTCTGGTTTAAAAAAAAATCCAAGGGCTTTCTGGAAAAGAAAGGTATTAACCTGCCACCAAAAAAGTAACAGAGAAAAAGCCGTTCTAGTTTTCCTATAGAGGGAGTTCCATAGTGTGGGAGCATTCACCCACATTTCCCACCAGCCATGCCCACGGTAGGATCCAATGGAATGCCACATCTGTAGATCTTAAAGCTTGAGCAGCCTGTTATGAGAAGATAAGCTCCTTAGAAATAGATAAATGCACTTACTATATTTGCCGGCGTAAAAGACGCACCAGCATATAAGGTGCACCCTATTTGTACACTGGCAAATACTATTTGCTGATGCATAAGATGCATTGGTGTATAAGACGCACCCCATTTTCAAACAGCATTAAGTGAGTCTCATATGCCAGCAGTCTTATACACCAGCTTGGTATCTTGTATCCTTTGAATCCACACCCACACTTTCATCAGCAGCATAATTGAACACAAGACAGGGCTTTTTTCACTTTTATAACTCCCTCACAAAGGAAATAAGGCTGGATCCATACCATCTGAGCAGCCAAGACTGCATTGTTTTGTATGGTCTTCGGTTCTGAAAGTAGGGCTGCCATTTTGTATTGTTTTGTTGTGCATATGCCTTTAAAACTGGTTTTTAAACATCCCTTTTGTTTTGATTTTTAAGGATATAATCTGTTGTACAACACCTAAGGGAACTCAGCTGGCTGAGAGGTGATTAACAAATAGTCCAGTAATTTAAAAAAATGTAAATTAAGAAATAATAAAATTAAGTAAAAATAACCAATAACACTGCAGCCAAGTACCTTGCCCATATTACTATGAAATTTCCTTTCCTTGATAAGTCTTGACCTCTTATAGCAGAAGGGCTGTGGGTACTTGGTGAAAATCCCCTGTCAAAAGTCATTTCCACACTAGACTGTTATAGTGCTATTATTCCACTTTCAACATCCTATGGAATCTTGGGGTTTGCAGTTTAGGGAGGGGCCTCAAAGGTCCCAGGATTCCAGAGGATGTTGAAAGCGGAATAATAGCACTATAACAGTTTAGTGCGGAAATGGCCAAAGGAACCATGTGGCAGCAGTGTTCTGTGTCATCCTTTTCTCCCCCCATCATGCACAATGTGTTTCAGTGAGAGCATAGAATGAACCCTTGCTTGAAAATGTAGAAATTAGCAGAACTAGCATCACTGCTGGCTGTGCTACCAGAGCTGAAGGAGTAAGAACTCTATGGAATCATCCTGCATGTTCCATATGTGTGGTGATGCAGTATTGTGCAGTGGTACATGTACTAGGCAAGATCCTGAAGAGTGGAGATATATCATTGACTACTGAAGTTAGGATTGTCCATGCCATCCTATTTCCAGTTTCTGTTGGGAGTGGCAACCTTTGCATGCTTAATTAACTGGCTAGTTAGTTTGCATGTTTATTGTAGGCATAGAGGGGACTGCCTAGAGTAAACTTCCTGTTGTCTGGTCAACACCCACTTTCCCTTGCATGTTCTCTTCCTCTTCCCCTTTTTGTTTTTTGGCTTCCCTGCAAGCAGGTGGTCTTTGATCCTCCAGCAGGCATGCTTTCTTATAAGCATGTGAGTTCTCATTTTCCTCTTACTTTCTTCAAGAATTGAACCTGTGTAGACTATGCACAAGATTTTGTGAGTAAATCCTTTTACATACTTTTAACCAAACTGTTTGTGTTTATTTTGAGCTAGCTTAAGTGTGTCTGGGGTGGAGATGATAAAGTGGGACTGGTAATTTGTTCAGCTTCTGCCTGTGTATTACAGACTACTCTGCTGATCGAGAGACTTCCTACTAAAAAAATCTCTCAGTTCCCCAACAGTTTCTATGTACGGTTGTGAAAGCTGGAGAGTGAAAAATGGTGACAGGAGGAAAATCAACTCATTTGAAATGTGGTGCTGGAGAAGATAAGATAAGTGAATGGGTCCTAGAACAAATCAAGCCTGAACTCTCCCTAAAATCCACTAACTAAACTAAGGCTGTCATACTTTGGCCATATCATGAGAAGGCATGACTCACTAGAAAAGACTATAATGATTGGCAAGTTGGAAGGCAGTAGAAAAGAAGAAGGGCCTTTCCACACTACACTGTTGTGGAATTCTGGGTTAAAATAAACCAATGTGGGGAGCCGATATAAAAAGTCTCTGATCATACCAACAGAAAATATCTGGGGATGAACAAAACAGGTATGGATCTCCAAAATAAAACTGGAAGGAACAGGAAGAAAATCTGTGACTTTCTGGTACTTTTCATCAGTCTGGTTATGCTCCAAAGTACTTAATCCATCACTGATATGCAGCCCCTCTCCTTATGAATGCAGTTATTCCCTGCTGAAATGTTGTTGATCACCTTCTCAGATTGTATTACTATGATCACCCAAACCTTTGTGAGTCTTTAAAATAAATCAGGAGTTGAGATGCCACTGTTAAGTCGTGTATCTCTCTAAAGAATCTATCCTAATTAACTCCTGGAGACACATATTGATTTATTATGTCAAACCCAGTAAGAGCTTTCCATAAGAAAATGTGACAGAGAGGTGAAATCCCTCAGTTGTTTGAGGATGTATGACTTTGCAAAATAATTAACTAAATCATCAAAATGAATTGGTGTTAAAAATGACAGAATAAACATTGTTTTCCTCCTGTGTTTCAAAAAAGCACATTGCATCAAGATTTTTTTCACAGTCTGCTTTTTAAAAATATGTTCATAATTTGAGTATCAAATAGAACGAGTAATAAATTAATATATGTTGGAATCTGCTAAATATAGCAGTGCTAAAATGGCTGGAAAAGCACTGCCTGACAAACTGCAAATATAATCTTTACATTATCTTTTTCTTTATAGATGGGAA
Source organism: Cyclura pinguis (assembly GCA_030412105.1). Taxonomy (NCBI): domain Eukaryota; kingdom Metazoa; phylum Chordata; class Lepidosauria; order Squamata; family Iguanidae; genus Cyclura; species Cyclura pinguis. The sequence continues at coordinate 90,999,224 of CM059600.1, read as the reverse complement.
GTATTACTGGTAAAAGTTGTGCTGTAAGAAGTAACAGTATCATTCCTCAATAGGAGCATTAAATTTCAGCAGGCCAAAGAAGAATAAGGTTGCAAAATATATCTTTTTTTTTAAAGGATAATAAAACAAATTGAACATTCAATTCATGCCCACTTTATGGACTACAGCAATGGTGATAGGGATAATTCAGTGATGAGGACTCCTTACTCAGGGGTAGGTCTCATGGAACTCAGTGGGGCTCATTTTGGAGCAGACATGCACAAAATCTCACTATAAATTCTAGACAGCTCAACAAAACCCTAATACAGTATTAATAAAATATACTTGCTAATATCACGACCTTTTCAGAAGGGTCTTTACAACAGTATTTATTCATCCTTTATCTTTGCCATTAGATTCATGATGGTTTGTTAATAAAGCCCAAAGTTAATGCTTTATGTATTTAATTAAAGGATTCCTTGTTATTAATTACTATCACCAGTGTTTGCAGACTCTTGCAGAGCTCTGACTAGTATTTTACATCAAGATTAGCTTCACACTGTTATTTACACATTGTTTAGATAGAACCTCATTACTTTTGAATGTTTTTATATGGACCTCGGGAGCCTTAAGTATTTATGAGCGGGTTGCTCATTCTGCTGACATAATGGAAACATCCAGCAAGTTTTCCCTCATTTCTTCCCTAAAGGTATGTCCCATTTTAAGTGGTTGTCTGTACCAAGGTGTAACCTTGATGAATGAAGTGGTACCAGTAACTATTCACACCCTTCTGCTACAGCAGTAAACAGTGGTCTGTGTATGTGTGTCTGTACACACAGAGACACACGCCAGCTGAAAGTACCCATCAGCGAAGCAACATGATTCACATCTCTTGCAATTAAGGCCTAGAAACAAAAAAGATGGGCTAGAGAGGCAGCATGGCACAGTGGTTCAAATGTCGAACTAGGACTCTGGAGACCAGGGTTCGAATCCCTGCTCAGCCATGGAAACCCACTGAGTGAATTGAGGCAAGTCACACATTCTTACTCTCAAAGGAAGCTGAAGTGAAAGCCCCTTGAACAAATCTTGCCAAGAAAACCCCTTGATAGGTTCACTTTAGAGTTGTAGTAAGTTAGAAATTGTTGGGAGTTCATAGAATCATAGAATCATAGAGTTGGAAGAGACCCCAAGGGCCATCCAGTCCAAACCCCTGCCATGCAGAAACACACATCTGTTTAAAAACCTCCAAAGAAGGAGACTCCATCACACTCGTAGGTAGCATATTCCACTGCTGAACAACTTTGACCATCAGGAAGTTCTTCCTGAGGTTCAGGTAGAATCTCCTTTCCTGTAGCTTGAATCCATTGCTCCTTGTCCTAGTCTCTGAGCAGCGGAAAACAAGCCCGCTCCCTCCTCAGCATGACATCCCTCCAAATATTTAAACAAGGCTTTCACGTCCCCTCTTAACCTTCTCTTCTGCAGACTAAACATACCCAGCACCCTAAGCTGCTCATCATATGGCATGGCTTCCAGACGCTTCACCATTTTGGTCGCCCTCCTCAGACATGCTCCAGCTTGTCGATATCCTTCTTGAATTGAGGTGCCCAGAACTGGACACAGTATTCCAGGTGAGGTCTAACCAATGCAGAATACAGTGGTACTATTACCTCCCTTGATCTAGACACCATACTCCTATTGATGCAACCAAGTTCGAGTTTTCCATAGTGTAGTTTAGCAGAGTAGCAGAAAAAGCATGTCCCAATCTCTATGTGGCTTTCCCGTACTGAGACTAAGGCCCTTTCCGCACGAGGTGAGGGAATCGCTCCGTGCCGTTACCTACCGCTTCTTCTGGGGTCCAAAGCAATGCGGACTGTCCCTGAAGCCCTTCCACAGGCCTCCTCCTTGGTCCAGGGTGAATCGGAGCAGTGCAAGGTCTGTAGATCCACACTGCTCCAGCTTCCAAAATGGCGGCTTCCAGCTTCCAAAATGGCAGCTTCCGGCTTCCAAAATGGCAGCTTCCAGCTTCCAAAGTGGTGGCTTCCAGTTGTTCATGGGTCCCAACCAACCACTGAAGCTCGCCACGCCTAAAGCCCTCCCTCTGCAGATCGCAGACTTGCATTGGTGCGAGCCTGCGAATCTGCACAAGGGAGCAGGAACACAATGGCGCGTTCCCGCAAATAAAGACCTGTTTTTTGTGGTCTTTAGAAAACACGCTGGAGGACCACATGGGGTCGTTTTGGAGCGGACTGAGATGCGGATCTCCGGTAAGTAGTCCGCTCCTAGTCCACTCCAAGGTGCAGACGACCTCCGTGAGAGGATGCACTGCTTCGTTCTAATTGCCTGGCGCGGAAAGGGCCTAAGAAAGCAAAACAAGGCAGGCAGTTTCAAGTTACAAACTTTTAAAAGTTTACTCATGAATTTTACAACTACACGTGCATTGGAGAGCCTAGATCCTAACTAGCTAACAAAAAGATTAGGTAAGATAGTAGCTTCATTCTTAACTCACCATCATCTTGGTGGAGAGGTGAAGCATGATCAGAGGGAAGGAAGTATAAGCAAAATGGCAAAGAGAGAAAAGCGTGGTCTTTTATGTAAGGCCAATCATCCCAGGATCTATCCTGGATCACATGGTCTGCTCCCCCAGATACCATAGCCATGCATTTAAATAACACAAAGAGTTATTTAACACAAAGATTTGAGGCTTTAGATGGGAAGGCAAAAGGCTTTGACATGCAAAGACAAAAGAAACCCTGAGCTGGTTAAATCCCACCTGCCGTAGAAGAAGAAGAGGGGGAGAGAGAATGCTAGAATTTTCCAACAGAAATGACTTGAAAACACTCAACAATAACTAAATAGTGGCAGTATCATTTAGTGGTGGGTATAAATGGTCCCAAGTTGCAAATTACGAATGTTCAGATATGAATCATGGTTCATGTGTGCCTCCATCTTGTCATGGATCTCTTTCTTTGATTATTGTTTGTATTTAGATATTTAGATGTAAGTGCATATCACTAATTGCATATTACTAACATGGACTGAGTCCAATGCTAACATTGCATGGGTGTGTTATTATCATGTTTTCCTTTAAAATGTACATTATATGTATAATGGCATAGATATGGAGAGACTTCCATTTCCCAGTGATCTCAAGGAAAATATGGCAAAGAAGCACACACATCACATCAGTCATGTTTGGAACACACATTCTGCATGTATGTCATGTTTAAGCATGGATATCTGGTGATCAGAGCCAGCATGGTATAGTAGTGTGAGTGTTAGACTAGGACTCTGGGAAAGAAAGGTTCAAATCCCTGCTTGGCCATGGAAATCTATGGGATGATCTTGGGCAAGTCACATTCTCTTAGCCTCAGAGGAACACAATAGGAAATCACCCACGAAGAAACCTTCCCAAGAAAATCCCACAAGAGGTTCAACGTAGAATCACTATAAATTAGAAATGGCTTGTAGGTCCACCACAACAACATACAACCAATCTGTGGCCTTCAGGTCCGCTCAACAAACTATGGCCCTTTCTGCACCAGGCAATTAGAACGGGGCAGTGCGTCCTCGCAGGGAGGTCGCCTGCACCTTGGAGCGGACTAGGAGCGGACTACTTACTGGAGATCCGCACCTCAGACCGCTCCAAAATGACCCCAAGTGGTCCTCCAGCGTGTTTTTGAAAGACCGCAAAAAACATTATTTTCCTGGAACGCGGCATTGCATTCCTGCTCCCTTGTGCAGATTCACAGGCTCGCACCAATGCGAGCCTGCGATCTGCAGAGGGCAGGCTTTAGGCGTGGCGAGCTTCAGCGGTTGGTCGGGACTCCAACCACTCCGCGGGAGGTTTCTGTCCTCCCTGGGCTCGCCTTAGGACCCATGACCAACTGGAAGCCACCATTTTGGAAGCTAGAAGCCACCATTTTGGAAGCCGGAAGCCGCCATTTTGGAAGCCGGAGCAGTGATCTACAGACCTCGCACTGCTCCGATTTGCCCTGGACCAAGGAGGAGCCCTGCAGAAGGGCTTCAGGGACAGTCCACGTTGCTTCGGACCCCAGAAGAAGCAGTAGGTAATGGCACGGAGCAATTCCCTCACCTCGTGCAGAAAGGGCCTATATACAGTTAACAGGATAAAATGAAGGGCCATATTATAAAGTATGCATTACTAAAAGATGATGGTTTTGCAATTATTCTGCACTGCCAACATTCTAGGTTTCCGTAATAAACATCTGTGACGTTTCAGGAAAAATGTAGAATTTTCCCTACATTTTCCCAAGGCTCATCTAGTCCAACCCCTGTTGATACAGGAAATTGTAGCTACAGCATAATTTACAACCATTCAAACTCTGTTTAAAAAAACTTGAATGAGGATGGCCTGCCACTTTTGAGATGGCTGGTTCCTCTGCCAAAAGGCTCTTAACATCAGGTATTCATGATCTTTAATCAAAATTTCCTTTCTTGTATTTTCATAGAATTGTAGAATTGGAAGGGGTCCCATAGGCCATCAACTCCAGCCCCTCATTTGAATCCATAAGCTCCAGTACTACTTTCTAGGGCAGCTCCTTATCACCTCTCCGCTTCTCCAATTTAAACATACCCATCTCCGTTCCTCTGTCATTCCTCAAAGGCCTTGCCTGAAAGATGCTTTACTTTTGTCTCCTGCCTCTGGAAACATTCCAATTTGTTGATTCTTCTTCTTAAATTGTGGTGCCCAGAACTGGACAGAATACTGAAGGTGGGGTCTGACAAAAGCATAATAGAGTGGCATCATTACTTCCCTTGATATGCATCACACCATTGACTTATGTTTCATCAGAAAGATGCTAAACATCTTTCATCATGTTTCACCATAAAAATGTTGAACAACATCACACCCAGGATGGAACCGTCCAGAAGGTCACTTCTCCAGGATGATAAGAAACTATTGGCAGCATTCTTTGGGCAAAGTCCATCAAGCAATACAAATCCATCCAACAGGACTACTATTGATGTTAAAATGTGTGTTCATGATGCATAAAGATTAGGAAAATACTGGTGAGAAGTCTGCTGCTTGCGTCTACCTTCATAACGGCCTTTGTTAGGTAGGTTACAGAGGTTGTACAACCTTAACATGAATATGAATGCCCTATGAATGCCTAAGAGGTATGTCCTATTGATTTCAACAAGCCTTTTTCTCATAGTTGCCACCTTAGTTAAAAACCTCTCTTGAGGCATCAGTCTTTATTGTAAGATGATACCTGAGACAATCCCACATTTCAGCATTTCAGCTTTTACTTAGGTTGGAACAAAGCTGAACTTTTCACTTGATTTTTTTAAAAGTATTATCATTCACTTTGTGGTCTACAAGTGTCTCATTTAATGACATGAGCAGCAGATTAACTGGCACTACTGTTAGACAAGCAGGTCATATACAGTTATTTAGATTATAGATAAATAATATGCCTTAGATGTTTATAACCCTACTGGCCCAAAATGTGGAGTACTTTAAAATAACTCACCAGTCCTGTGAGTTATATATCAGTTCTGTGATAACAAGAAAATCATTAATTGAGAACCACTCTACTTTCTGTGCAACATGACTATTCCGTTAAGTCTCAGTTCTGTAAATTTTGTGATGTAGCTGAGGAAGATATTAATGGGCTGCATTCCATAGTGCTGGTGTGGGGGTTGTGTAGATGTTATTGGATTGTGACTCCCATCAGCCCTAGCCCATATGGCCAATGATGAGGAATACTGAGAGTTTGAGTTCAAAAAACATTTGGAAGGCTGCACAATTGCAACCCTTGCAATAATGTCTACCTTCCATTTCATAGTTTATCTGGTACCTTCTCCTCCTCCCCAAAACATAGGGATAGCTGATGTGCAAGGGCCCAGAAGTAGTAACTGTTATCATTACAATTGTTTACGGTTCTTTGCTTTCCTATTTCTCAAAAGTAGCTAATGTATATACAAATTTCTACATGTGTATGCAGTTATGTTTTCTTCTGTGTATTTGTACCTGTATTTGTTTGTTTTTGTATAATTGTTTGCTTTTCTTTGGTGTGCTATCTTTTTCTTTTTATTATATCTTTAATAAATATATTTTTTAAAAAAGGAAAAAAATAAGACACATTCTCCTCCCAACCACCTTGTTGCTAATTCAAAACTCACAACAGAGTAGGAGACAATAGAATGAGACACACCAGTGGTGATAGGTGACAGAACTACGGTTTTGTAATCTGCAAAGCCAGTTGAGTGTTGAGTCATTGCTGCTTTCTTCTGAATCTCTACTAAGTTGGTCATGATAGAAGATAATTTCTTGTCGTAAGAAGACACCACTGATTAAGGGGCTGCTGCGTAACATTCTCTTGTTACAATGACATTTCTGTGAATTCTGAAAAATAATTTTACATTTTTTAAAATTCACGGCATTTTAATATTATAGAATCATCAGATTTTAGCCTTATTTTATTTTAATCCTGTTGTTAGCTGCTTTGGGTCCCATTTTAAAAGAAAGGCAGGATATATATTAAATAAGTAAATAAATAGATTATTGATGTCTTCCAAGATTCTTTTTTCATAGTCCAAAATAAGCCTTTGAGACTCTCCAGCCTTCCCTAATGAGTGCAATTAGATGTAATTATAAGGGGCTTAGATAACTAGAAGAGTTCATGCTTTGCTTGTTCAACACCTGGCATCTCTTCAGGTAACATTCCCAGGAAACCATGTGCCAATATTCGACCAGAAAGATGCATCAATTGTCCTACAACAACAGCTTTATATGCACAAATTGGAACTAGGGCTACATCTTTGGTAAAACAGCAGTATACCTCGGTGCTACATATATCTCAGCTAAGGAAAGCATGTGGAACCAGTTCTTCAATAAATCTACAATTTACATTATGCCTATACTTACTGCCATATGTGAAACTGACTGCAACCAGAGTACAGAGGAGAAGCTAGTAAAATCATACAAATAACATTGGAATATTTGCACATTTGACTTCCCTCCCCTTCTTCTATATCTTGATACTTGTTTGCTAAAGCAGTAATAAAACAGCAGATTCTAGGCAGGTACAGGGGAGAAACAGGTTAGCATAAATATTTAGGGTATTGCCATAAGAAGAAATAACTGTGACTATTATAAAATAATAACAGTGCAATCCAGGGCATGTTGACTCAAAAGTCAATCCCACCGTGTTTCTTTAGGCCAGGAGTCTAAACCATTCACACACGATGTGTGACTCTTCAGTCTCCAGTAAATGATACTGGAGTTCTTTTGATGACAGATTTCTGCAGACTTCTGCTTTGAGTAAGTATTTGCAGGCTATATGCAGCGCACAAATGTAATTATATTTGATTTTGTAATTTATGATATGTATATGAGTGGATTCATGTGTGGTGTCTCTTATATTCTCTATACAGCCCCACAAAAACAGCCTTAGAATATCTACACACTGAAATGTCTTCTGGTTTTTAGCTATGAAACATAACTTTCAACAGTCTGAGTCATGTCTTTTTCCTTTTCTTCACGAGTTCTATTGCATGCTCTCTAGTTATGTTTTTACAAAAACTACAGTTTACATACCATATTTTGATCAAAGTAGGTAAGATACAGGTTACTATAAATTCAAGAGTATGTTGGAAATGGGCTTTCAAACCACACAGTGGCTAAGAATAAGCCAGAGATACTTTGTATAAAAGCAAAAGTGTTCTGAAAACCCTAGACAAAGAAAACAAGATTTATTTAGCAAGAGAGAAAGGAAAAGCATAAGGTGAAGTGCTACATTAAAGGAAACACTAAAATGGAACACAAAAAATTGCAAAAATGGAACAGACTAAATCCTAAAAGAAAGATTTCCCTGAATGTAATTAACAAAGACAGATTTTAGTGTATTCTGAACTACAACAGATGGTTTCTCAAAAAACCAGATCATAGTCTGCATGAATTCTCAGATAAAAGCATGGGAAAAAGAGAGATGGGAAGGGACGGCATAGTGTCATACACACCTACTGTAGAACACTCTCCTGCCTGAAAGCAATCAAACTAGCAGCATTTTGGAGAATATTGAAAATGGCAATACATTAATGTGATTACAAAGTAATACCAAGAGCCACCTTGATCTAACAGAAAAGTGGACTATATGTCTTTTCAATTTAATGATTAAAAAAAACTGTCAGTTTAAGACTGGAGTTAAACCTATTTCATGTTGACTCATGTTCCATAAAGCCAGAAAACTGGGAGCCAAGGTTAATGCCTTAATAGACATGCTCCATGATCAGGAAGGATATTGTGCAGAGATATAAATGGTGCTTGTATACAGTTTATACACTTTGTCAACCCACACTTTGCCAGGAAACCATTGTCTCTGTTCAACCCACTGCCAATGGACTGTAGTTTGTGGGTATATCCTAATTCTGCTGTTTCTCTTTCCAGGATGGAATGTCCAGTAAGATGGAAATGTTCTGCAACTGGTTTTTGTGTATTCCCATTCCTAATGGATGATTTATGTCCATCTATCATCTGGCACAGAGACGAGCCAGTCTACCCAATGTAGAGTACTGAAGGACATTGTTGACAGATGATGACATGTATCATATTAGAGGATGAGCAAGTGAAAGTACTTCTAAGATTCTGCACATTGTGATTAGGTCCTGTGATGACAATTCCCAAGTAGGTGTGCGGGCAAGGTCTGCATCTGGGTATGTGGCAAGGTTTTGCACCTGTTTCACCATCCATGTGTGCCCTTCTGTAGGTAAGTAACTGTTCAAGGCTGGGAGGCTGTCTGCAGGTCAGAACAGACCTGCCACCAAGAGCCTTTGAGAGGGAAACATTATTTCCAGAATAGGTTGTAGTTTATTGATGATATATTTGAGCAGTATAAGTCAGGAGCTGTATGTGACCACTAGTGGGGTACTTCCATTTCCTGTCTTTAGTCTATTGTGTGATAGATTAGTTCTGAGTACAAGACTTGTCTTGTTGATTTTTTTTAACTTCATGTGGTGGGTACTGTAGTATGAGGAATGCTTGCTGTAATTCCATGAGTCTGGCATCCCTGTCTTGTGGATCTGAGCAGATATGACGATTTCAACTACAGATTTCTTAGTGTGTTCAGAGTAGACACTGGAGGCATGTAAGTACATGTAGCAGTCAGTGGGTTTGCGATATAGTGCATTTATGATATAGTAGACAGAAGTCTTATTGTGTGTGGGAATCCTCCCAAATGCTGATCCGTACCTGGTAGCTGAGTCCATCAGTAACTAGGAATCTGAGTTCTCTTTAGCACCTTTCACCTATCCTGATGGAGGCTACACACAGCGGGTTCTTGCATTGAACTACAGTATGACTGAATGAGTTCAAGTTCAAGTTTCCTATTCTGGATCAGAAACTGTAACATGATGAATAAGAGAGATAAACATTCATTCATGATTATGTTGAGATTTTCACAGAGCTTGGAATTTTTTTTAATGAGCTAATTATGCTAGCCATTATTCTGATCACCCAACAGTTAATTACTTATTACTGTTAATTGTACTCCCAAAAGCAACTTGCTATTAATCATTACTAACACATCTCATTATTAATATTGTGCCATTGAAAAATACAGGAAAAAGTTCTGTGGTTCTCCCCATCTCTGATTGTCATCATTTTGAGTGGGCTTTCCCAACTAGACTCCACATGCACCCAAATCACATAAGCATTATGTAGAAGATCAATTGCTGCCACATGAACTGTACACAGATGCTTTGGGTGGATGGGCACAGCCAATTATATACTCACTTTCTCTACCTCTCTGAGCCAGAAAACACTCACCACCACCTCTAAACTTTTTCTCTCTCTTGCGTGTAGTAACAACCCCACCAGTCCAAGGGTGTGTGCTCTGTGCTGCTGTTTCGAGCAACCAGCCTGGCAAGACATTCTCCTCACTCATCATATACTAATGCTGCCTTTCTCTGACAAGAGCAGCACCTGCTACTGCTGTCTTTTTCATTTAGGCAGAAGATAGGAAAGCAGAAAAGGCATATCAACATTCTAGAAGTTATTATTATCATTATTACAATTTACCTGACTCTCTAATGTAGCTCTCTCCTCCTGGCTAAACAGCCTTCCGTGGCTTCCATCTGCATAACACACCACAAAGAAAGGAACACATGGGACCATTCTAGCCAGTTGCTGCTAATGGTAACCTATAACCCAAATAGCTCATTGCAAGTAACATATTGCTTCTAAACTCTTGATTTACACCTATAGATATGCTGAAAGACATCTTGCCTTGGAACCTAAGATACATGGTGGGAATAAAACAAGCGAGGTGGTAAGGAGTTACCATTGAAAAGAAGTAATAATGGAAGGCTTGATCTTAGTCTTCTGGCATACTTTTTTTTTTCACTTCAAACTGCATCCTCCCATCATTGGCCATTTCCATACCGGGCTTCTAAAACGGTGTAGACCGGCCTCTAATGGAGGTCTTCTACACCGTAAAGTGGACTGGCGTGGACTGCTTCTCGTAGTTCCACACCAGAATCCACTCAGGAGCGGCCGGAACTAGCCGGGCTGCGTGTTTTTAAAAAACCTCTTTTTCAAGGTTTTTAAAAAGCATGGAGCGCGCAGCCCCGTGCCGCTCCATCGCCCGGCTCTAAAGTGGATTTGCAGGCGCGCGCAAGTGCGTGCCTGAAGATCTGCCAGGGGCGGGCTTCCAGCTGGCGAGCTTCTCCGGTTGGTGGAGAGCCTCCACCAACCAGAAGCTGCCATCTGGGACGCCGGAGGAGTGTGGGGCAGTGAGCTCGCGCTGCTCCGCGTGGCGACGGACTTACCCGACTGCGGGTAAGCTCTGTTTTAGCGTGTTTTCGCCCGTTCCCCCCCCACACATGTGAAAAGGGCCATTGTTTCACAGCAGAAAAAATGTATGACATAAGATTTTTAAACTCAGTTCTCTAACTTGTTAGTATCTTTGGAGGGGAAAAGACACTGGCTGGTAAATGGATTGAAACATAAATAATTAAGCAACTAAATATTCTTCAAAATTAGTATATTTCTCAACCATTGGTCCATTTCTTCATGTTTTTTAAAACTGTTTTTAATTTGTCTCCTGATATTTTACATTCATTGGCTCGCCAGTAATCACAACACTGCCAGGACACACAGCCACAAACATCATGCTCCAGGTCAATAGCAACACCACAACTTTCCTACTACAGAGTGCCTACTGCTTCAGATGAAACTGCCTCACAGACCATTTGCCTACTCTTTCAGCTATAGGGTATCTGTTATCTCTCCTAATGGGCTGCCTAACATGAATTCCTGAAGGAGTCTGGACAGTTTATTACAGATGAGAGAGATGATGGGTTTCACCCAAAGGATGATAGTCATACACTCTGAAATCCAGGAGGCTTAAGTGAGTCAACACTAGTGAATAGGATAGATTCTTTCAAGCCAGTATTTCAAATTTCCAGGAACTTGGAAAACCAACCTCAAAAGGTTTCCAGTTATCTCTCTCAGTCAGATCAAAATCTGAAGGAGAAATTGCCTGCTTCCTCCCTGCCATCCCACTTGTCTCCACCCCAGAAAAGACTTCATTTATATTTGGATGGTCCAAGAACAGCTATAGCATTGATAGGAGTGTTGGGAAGGGAAAATGTAGGGATGGGACAAATCCCCCTTCCACATTATGACATTCTGTGGCTTGTTGCTGTTATGTGCCTTCGAAGTGACTTAATCTTATGGCAACCCTATCCTTGGGGAAGGGGGTTGGCAGGATTTATTCAGAGGAGGTTTGCTTTTGTTTTCTTCTGAAATTGAGTTACTATGATTTGTCCATTGTCACCTAATGAATTTCCATGGCTGAGTGGGCATTCAAACCCTAATTTCTCACGGTCCTAATCCAATATTCAAACTACTACCCCATGCTGGTTCTCTGTTGTATGGGTACCATGGAAATATACTGAGAATTGATGGATAGACTTTCAACAATTAAAGAAGAAAACAAGCCCAGCTCACTCCACAATGAATGTGTAAGTTTACTACCTTTCTCCAAAAGTTTGGCCCAACTAAGTCAAAGTTCATTCCTCCCAACATTTAGGGTGGTCTCCCTGCTCCCCAAGATCCATAAAATCCCAAGGAATTCACCTACACAGAACATTTGGCCAAAGCCTAGAAAGCTTTCCTCCTCATTCTTCCCTCGTCTTTCCTCCCATCTGTCACTGAGATTAACAGAATGATGGCGTACAATGGACTATGCCAGCTGTAGTTCTCTCAGTTGTTCTCCACTTATGACAGTTGCAGGTCATATACTAGCAACTCGGAAAATAAAATAAAGGAGTACATTGTGTGGGCAGCTGCAAGGATCTTTTCGGAAGTGGGCAGATGCACAGAGGCCAATCTGACACTTTCTTGAGCACCCTCAGACTGGTTTAGCAATTTTTTTCTGGGCTTTCTCGGAATGCAAGCAGAGCCTCAGCTTGTTCATGGGCTCTACTAACTTGGCCCACTGATTTCAATGGAAATAAATCATGTGTCTTCCATTACGTTATTTGAAGTCAGTATCACCATGCATTAACAGTTCGTTTACAAAAGTGTTCACCTTGCCCTTTAAAAGATCTAAACTGAACACATATTCTCATTCTGTTCTCTTCCAGATTAAATATTTAACACATGCTAAACTAGTCAAATCTAGTTTAAGTATGAATTCCATCATAGGTCAAATGTTCTTCTCTTAATTAGATGGTTGCCTCACAAGGCACCTTGATGGACTTCCTCCACTAAGATGAAGAAAAAAATAATACAAGCAAATGATGAATATATCCCTGGCTTTTGCACGGGAACTCCTCAGCTCATGGCCATGTCTCCTATCCTAGATTCACCCTTATCTGAGGAAAGAAGCCCTGTGGTTCAAATCATCAGCCTGGGAGCTTGCATGCAAGTTTTCTCCTTCCTCTGGTTGGCCTAGTCACTTCCAAGGAGGACTGATCAGTGGCGATTGCTGGCAGGTGTGACACCCCAGTACTAGGAGAAAGGGGATGAGGCTGAAAAGAAGAGGCAGAAAGAGATGGAAGCTCCAGGGACATCATCAGCTTTTTCCCACTGGGCGATAGAACTATTAAAATCATCACAATATTCAGCCATCAAAACAGTTTGTTAAAAAGATGGTTTGAAAAGATGCATCTTCACACTTTCCATGAAGAGCAAGAGCAGAAACTGATTGCAACTCTGTGGTGATTGTTTAAACTGTGTGAATATTATAGGCCTCAGGAGGAAGAGGGAGAAGGGAAATGCCAGTCCAAGAGCCTGTGTCCTCTGAGGCTAAGAGAATAAGGGGAACAGGGCAACTCCTTCACAGATCCAAATAGTAGAGACTCAGATAGGGAGTTCCCTCTGTGGCAGTTACAGGACATATATTAATGTAAATTTCATTCTCACAATCAAGAATGAACCATCTTTCCTACCCACCCCCTGTGAGAAAGTCCATAAAAACTGAATAGTTTTTGATAATGATTAACACTTCAGGATTTAATCTGTGGGAGGTTTAGAACAAAAAAGGGGGCATTTTTCTCTGCAGGAATTTTATTTTCTGCATGAAATCATGGTTTCTCCCCAGAGAAAAAGACAAGTTGCTTACCTGTAACTGACCTTCTTTTTGTGCAGAATCAGTCCTAAACTGGGAAAATGTTTGTCCAGGATTCGTCTCATCAGGGGTTTCTGACACTCAGAATACAGATTTTGCATTTGTTATTTTAATATCTGTGAACCTACACAATGCCAATGATGCTATCTGACTTTTAAGACTTTGGGGAGAAAGTCTTACAGATGTGTTTGCTGGGGAAAAGAGAGAAAACTTTCTCAGTGGCTGCTCCCAACTTGTGGAATTCCCTCCCATGGGAGGCCAATTTGATTTCCTGTCTACTCGCTTTCAAGTGTCAGGCAAGGATGTGAGGGCGATCTGGCTGCGATATCTGTCACCCCATTGATCGCCAGGGTTGATTCGGCTGATCTGGCTGGCTAGGCGGGTGTCCCCTTCCACCCTCACCACTCCATGTGCGTCCCTCCTGAAGCTGCGCGCTCGGTGGAAGAGGACGACCATCCCAGATAGAAGTGTCAGGCAAAGACCTTTTTATGTAGGCATGCCTTTGGTGTTTACGTTATTATGGCAGAAAGATCTTTTTACTGAGGTATATTATTTTATTTTATTTTTTGCTTTTTAATTACATTTTAATATATTTAATTTAATTGCTGTAATCCAACATTTTAATGGAACTATTTCTTTGATGGTTTTTATACTTTTGTGTCAAATAGGTTTTTGGGATATTTTGTTCTTAACCTGACGGGAGCTGCCTTGGTTTCCATCGCAGGAGAAAGGTGGGGTATTAAGGTATTCATTAAGGTATTCATTAATTAATTAAAATGGTCTTGAATACTCTGTCCAGCATTACATAACTTTAGACCTCCCTTCTGGAGATATACCACAGTCTTTCTCAAAACATTTTCTAAATCTCTCAGTTGGAGGGCTAAGAACTAGTGGTGCCTAATGCCCTAAGAGGTAGCACCAACTATATGTGGTTTGCTACCCAAGCTTCTCACTTGCAAGGTGTAAGTATACTTTGTATCCCACTGTTGGTTGTGAAGGGTGTTGGGGTTCTGCCCAACCAGTAGGACCGTCCCTTCCAGAAACTGAGCATCTTTTAATAACACTTTGAGGTGACATCTTGTGCTAAGTTAGTGGACTAAACAAGATCACTTCTCGATCAACCATTTTTTTTCTTCCTCCTCTGACTACCATCTGCAATGTGTCTTCTGAATGCTGCCTTTTCTAAACAGACCCATCTTCTTTTCAGTAAGGCAGATTGTTAGGCATTACTCAAAACCTGCTAGCCACTGTATGCATTGCCTATTGGACTCTTCCAGGTTGTCCAATATCTGTGGAGTATTTGAGCTATGGTGGAAGAAAAGGTGTCTGAATCCACTCAGAGCACATGAGACAGCAGCAGTTTCTAGGCAAAAGTAATGCTAAACAAAGTGACAGCTGGCAACTCCCATTACACTAGGGCTGTGAACCCAGCCTGAGTTTTAGTCTGAACTGCAAAGGAGCTCTCCAAGGTTCCGAAGCCTATTTGGGAGAAAGGGTTCAGGATCCTGGATAGCTCCTTGTAGTTGTAGTTCAGACTACAGACTACAATCCTGAATGGATTCACTGCACTATGACCTGGAAGCCATCAGTCACCATAGGCCGAACAATGCAGGAAAGTAACTACAGTAGCCCCTCCACATTAGCAAGGGTTAAGGGCACCAAACCTTCATGAAAGTGGAAAAAATGTGGATAACTCCCCCCTCCATGATTCACCTCCCATTACCCTCTGGAACTGCCCCCTCGCATTCCTTAGCCTCTGCTCCAGCATTGGTGAGGGAGGAGAAAAAAGACAACCTAAAAGGCTTATAGATACCTTCACCTCAAACAGAGAAGAAGGGAGATCTGGAATTCTAATAACTTCTGGTGGCCATCTTGAGAAACGAGCACCTGACCAATCAGCAGCCAGTACACAGCAGAATGTGCAAGCACCTGGCAGAGAGGCCATGTCTTCAACGGTGGGAGGGGGCTTTGCTCACTCAAAGAGAAAAAACGCCCATTTTAAACTCAAGCCTCACAAGCCTGGGGTGAGGAGTGCAAGGGGGGAGGCAAACATGTGCCTCGCAAATAATCAAATTCACAAAGGTGAAACCCGTGAATGTGGAGGGAGGACTGTATTATGAGTTTGTAAGTGCCCCAAGTATTGAAAAATTGCATGCCAAAAGACAGATTTAAAAAAACAACAAACAGTGCTGAGAAGAGCAAAAGCAGTAGCCAAGTTTTGTAGCAGCTCCGCTACATCTGCAAATGGCTCTGCCAGGATTAAGTCACATACAGCAAGTGTGAAGGTCACTGAACACCCCTTGAATTTTCTCCCTCTTACAACATCTCCTGAATTAAATAACTTTGTGCTTATCCACTGTAAAGCAAGAACAACAATTTACTAGGTGTTCAGCTTCTCCCCCACCTCCTTGGTATGGATTCCCAAGGTTTCCCCACTCTCTCTCTCACACACACACACACACACACAAATCTGCAGTAGAAAGCAGTAAAACAACACTTTGCTTTCTGAGTCCAAACAACCTTTTAACATTCTTGTTGGAGCTATTTGAGCACTGGAAGGCAGCACTGGAAAGAAGTCCCAAATATTTTACTGCCTGAGATAGGGCAGCTTCACACAGCGGCTTTCCTACCCTACTTCTTCCAGTCAATTTTCACTGTACCCAAGTTGTTTGGGCACCCGAGACAGAAAATTGCACAAATACATTCCCACTCCCTGGCAGTACATATACCACAATAATAAGCTGAAATAACACCCGCTCTCCTGACACACAAAATCAGCTGCCTCATTCTGCCTAATGGTACAGCTGCCTTGTGTCAGCTGTGTCAAATTGGACATCAGTCCGAATCAAAGCACTTTATAAATAAAAAACCAGGTGTTAATCTAAAACTGTTGCTGTTGTGCTCAAGATCTTGAGAGAAAGGAGTGATTAAATCAATGAGTTTTAAAACATCAATCCTTTTTTTTAAAGGTTCCTCAGTGAGAAACCCAGTAAAGCCAAAAAGACAGGTTGTTGACCATGCTTTTGTAAGGTACTCCTGAATGTTATTTTGCATGGAGCAACAGCTAGGACCAGACAATGAACTCCGTGCCACATTCTAAAAATCCTCTGTAACATGCAACAGTTCCTCCGGCCACCGCTGCAGGGAATGCCTACACTATATGCATGTCTACTCTGAAGTAGGTCACATTGAATTAAGCTGTATCAACTCATCTGGAGTACATCTACAGGGGGACAAAATGAGGGTGTAGCTTCCCGAATAAGAATACTATCCACCCCTCATGAATGTTCCCTTCAGTTCCAAATTTTTAGCACTGCAGTAATTTAAAATTTCAGCTGAGTATTTAGAAATACAGTTCAGGCATCCAAAGGACCAGGGCAGACAAAGTGATTAAGGAAATGCAAACCAGAACAATGCAAGAGGTCTTGGTGTGAATAATTTCCAATGTCTCACTTTCTCTGTAGTACTAGAAATTTGGAAACTGAAGGGAAATTTCATTTAGGTGGGCAGAATTCTTATGCTCTCATTTTGTCCCCTTTGTTGACACACCCCTGGAATTCACAGGTAAGGATGGATCACAGTAAGTAGGGCAAGAGGACAGGGTGTGAGAGTCATGACAACAGCAGGAGCAGGAAAGAGAAGTACCTGGGCTGTCATGTGAATTTGTAAGAGGATGGGAAATGCTTTTTGGTGGGAGGGTGAAATGAGGGGAAGGGGGAAAGCTCTGCACATTAAGAGTTCCTGCTGTGTCAAAGTGTGTGTGTGTGTGCATGCATATACACACATGCATGCATGCCTGCACCTTCAAGTTGCCTGTCTATTTATGGTGACTCCGTGAATTTCATAGGGTTTTCTTGGGCAAGATCTAAGTTGTTGTTGGTGATGATGGTGGTGGTGTTGTTATTGTTGTCATCATCTGTCTTCAAGTCATTTCCAACCTACAGCAGTCCTAAGGTGAATCTATCCTGGTGTTCCTAAGGCTGATAAGGGATGTAAAAATCCCTCTGTCTCAAGCCCTTTTCACACAGCATTCACCATGCAAAAGGGCCTCTAGAGCGTCACGCAATTGTGAGGAGCTGTCCACATGACGTCCTCGTAATTGTGCGACGCTGCCAGGGCTGGCAGGTGCCAATCGCGCACTATTTCATTTTCGACTTCTAGCCGAAAATGGTGCACGATCGCACATCGCTCCAGGGCCCCACGCACACTTACCGTGCATGCAGAGCCTCCAGAGCCACGGTGCTCATGTTTCCTGCCCCAGCACAGCCTGGGAAAATCCCAGGCTGCACTGCGGAAGGAAGAGGAGGAGCCCTCACACTGCCTGCTTGCTAGCAGGCAGCGGCTGCAAAGCTGAAGCAGCAGGGATGCAAGAGCCTCTCACAAGAGGCTGCTCGCACGATCCCCGTACCCCAGCACTGTGAAAAGGTAAGGTGCGAAAAGGGCCTCAATTTCATTGCATTTCACCCAACCCCAACTGCATTATCTTGCTGTCCTTTTTTCATATCTGGTTTCAAAGCTCTAGGGAGAGACAGCTCCACACAGAGATTCCTGTGCACATTTTTTCACACATTTCCCCTAATATAGTTTTTAATCTACATTTTTTAAAACTTAATTTACACATTCTCCCCTCCCATTTATTAAAGATTAAAGCATCTTTATGCCTATTTTTCAACTGTTTGTATTTTTAGGTGTTCACATTTTCAAAGTGTGCATTGTTATGTGTGCCCTTTTTCTGTGAAGGAGCACACAAGCCTCAGAGAACCGTGGATTCTTAAAGTGAGGTGCATTTTATTCTTGCAGCTTATCTCAAGAGGTACAGAAAGGCTAATTTTGTTGAAATGGTTTCCCATTCCTAATTCCAAGCCACAGCAAGGGGAAACAGGGCATCAGACCAAAACTGCTCAAAAACTCTAGTGAAAACACTGAAGAGGGAAGCCACCACTGCAGCAACAGACAAACATATCAGCTCCCTGGTCCCATGGAATAACTTGACGGAGAACAGTTTAAAACAAGACACATGTCAACCAACAGTGTTTCATGTGACACTGTTTGTTTAAGTGAAGCTCAACTCTCACTTTAATATAAGCAGTTTACTTTTTACAGTGAAGTCCATACTCTCCAACTCTCTCAGTGTGGCAGCGACAGTCCCGATTAATCCCCTGTCCTACCCATTTTTCAGCTGCTTTTTGAATATTCTTCTTCCTCTCTACTCTTTCCACTTTCCCCCTTCGTCCTTAGCTTATTGCCTTTGCTGCGAACTGAGTTCTAAGTGCAAAAGTAGTTTGGACTCAACGCAGCAAGGAAGAAAGAAGGGGAGGGCACCTATGAGGTCTACTGGACACCTGTTTGGCCTACAGTCCTTGCCTACTTATCCCCTACCTGTAAGTGGCTCGTCTTCCACTCCACCTCCCTGCTAACTGCTGGTTTTACTTCTGAGGCCCATACATTCTGTCACAGACAGAATAGATTACCTGTAAGTGGCTCATCTGCCTTAAATAATGTTTTTAAAAATGTCAAAAGGCAGCAGTACTCACTGTACAACCACCTCCCATTTCCAGTGCAGTGGAGGAAATGCAAAACCACATGTCACACAAAAGTTATACAGCTCCATTGAGTGGCCTCAAAAGTACCACCCATTGCTCCCACAACTGCTGCACTACACAGTAGTATGTGCCATAGAATTACATAAATACAAAGGATACTGATACAGGCCCACTGAGAAACTATTACAGTGTCAAAAGCACACCATGCCCTGGACACACAAAAAAATCTGATATATCTCAGCTCAATCCAACTCCCATAATGTCCTCCTCCTCATGCTCCCGTCCTGCTACCTCCTTGCCACTAAAAACTGCTCATAAACTCAACCTCTATCTCTACCTTTCTCACACACCCCTATCCCGTTAGTGATGTACTAACATATTTACCTGGGATTTTATTTTCTCATAGGTAATACTTGTTAGAAATACCTTAGGAATTACCTTACCTTACCTTAGGAGTTAGATGCGGTTGAAATACACAGATTTGAGATCCTGTGTCTCTAATTCCCTAAACTATGTTGTCCAGTGCATGTAACTTTTCCCCATATTCCCCAATCCAATCTGTATTCAGAGATATTAACATACAGAGTGTGGTTTCCTGAGGGAGTACACTGTCCTCCTCCTTCTTGCTGCTAGGCCTCATCTCCATAGCAACCAGCCTGAGGCCCAAGAGCTCTCTGGCTGAGAATTCTAAAGGCCCCTCCCTAAACTGCAAACCCCAGGATTCCATAGAATCTTCACAGGCAGCCAATCATATGAGGTTTTCTCACCTGACACAGCCAATCATATGAGGTCTTCACCTGTCTAACACAGATAAACTCACCAAACTTTGACTTTTATATATTAGATATAGGCCTAAGTCACTTGAGAATGTCTATTGTTCACCTGCATATGTCTATCTGTCGCTGCCGCGAAGGTTAGTATACCCCCTCCGCTCTCTGCAGTGACCAAGCTTCCCTCCCCTGGACCTCCCATACAGCCCTGCCCCACAGCCATTCTGTTCCTGACAGGAAGTGGCAGAGATCGCAAAGCATCTGGCTGTGCAACCCTTGGCCAGACATGAAATCGTTAGATCAGCTGTTCAGACCTCCAAAGGACCCCGGTAGACCTCGGCGGGTGATGCAATCACTTCACGCCTAGCTATAGCCAGTCACTGATGCAATCCGGCCCGTTCTCCACCAACCACTGCATGGCCGGGAGTGGGGCTTCAGAGGCTCTGTGCTTGTTCTAGGGGGAATACGTGGCTCAGTGTAGCATAGTTCTACATGCAGAATTACTGTGCCGTGCTGAGCCATGAAGGACTGCAGCCACAGTGTCCTCATCCATCCACCCACACATCTCATTGTCAGGGTGCAGCAGCCCCACCATCAGATCATCCTGTTGTATTGTGCAGCAGTACACTGGGAGGAGGTGGCAGAGCCGGGACATCCTTCCCAACTCTTATTGCATGTGTTAGCCCAAGTGGGTTCTCCCAACACAAGTTCATGGGCAAAAGGAAAACGCTGAGGGGGAGAGAGGATGGAAGGTCATGGATGGTAGTTGTTTGCAGAAGAAGAAAAGGGCAAAAGAAGTTCATTCCTGAGTATGGGCGGGAGTACATCTGAAACACACTAAAAGTAAAGAAAATAGCCTCCTTACGTGCAACGAGGGTTAAGTTAATAACTGTAAAATATGTGCGAGGGAAATTTTTGTTTTTCCATTCTAAACTGTACTTAGACTTTGTATTTTATCTAGACTAATTTTAAATTGGTTTTGTATCTAATGCATCATAACAATATAATGTATCATAATCTTTTTCTCTAGTTAGTCCCTTCCCTTTATTAGGGTAAAGCATTTTGTACTATTTTTTTTCTTTTTATTATAATATATACAGAAAGGTTTGATCTTGTAATATAATGTAAATAAATAAATGAATGAATGAATGAATGAATGAATGAATGAAACAAACATACCAAAAGTAGAATTTAAAACTATGTGAGTTTGGCTTGGGGTGGGTGGAATGAATTTGCAAATGAGGCAATTGGGAAAGTTGTCATTTTGGGAATGGCCTGAGACAGAGTAAAGATGTGTGAAAGCAGAGAAAGAGTCAGAGGAACACAGCCCATGTGGAAATCTTCCCCTGAATACTGATTTGGGAGGTCTCTAAGTATGGGAAAAGTACCTTCCCTAAGAGGCCCTGATTCAATTGAGGTTTGAAGTGAAAGGTGGAACCACACAGACTTGTTACCGCTCTTCCTAGCCCAAGCTTGTGGGATATTAAGATATCATTTGATATCAATAATTTGGCCTTCTCTACCCATTTCTCTCCACGTGCTTGCGAGGCCCCCAGACAAGCACACACACAGGCGCGGCCGACAATAGCTGAACCATTCACATCCCAATCTAGGCAGGCCAGTCATTGCCGAATGCAGCTTCAGGAGACCTCAAGGCAAGTACCACATTATGTATGCACGCTACTTACAAGAGATCCCCTGCCCCGCGCAGACAGCTTGATGAGCGGACCATACAATGCTCAAGCACTCCGCATTTGCATATTGGCTACTCTATTGACAATCTGGCTATAACTCAATCATCTAAAGTACTGACCTTTCGGAGGCTTTGTCTCCAGCCCAAACTCATTGTTATCCCCAAGTACGGACTAGCCCGTGGCCACAATTTTCCCTATAAGAACCCCTGATTTTGAGTGCTTCCTGGGAACGCTCGGATTGCTCGTGACTTGCCTCCTGACTTGCCGTCTCTCTGTTTGACGAGCCTCCCCTCAGCCCCACATGCTGAGAATCCACGCTCCCCAGCTTCTTTGCTTTTACTGGGCTTCAGGACAGGTATAGTATTTCCCATACCAAACCTCCTCTCAAAATCCCTCTATCCGACTCCTACCTTTTATTTCTATAGTTCTTCGTGTGAGTGTGTTGCATACATGTGTTTGATTGTATTTCAATAAAACAATTATTATTTTCAACTTCTGCCTTATCATTGACTCGGCCTGACCCCTTAGACATAGAGCTACGTTACCCTGCTTCTCGCATTGCAAACTTGTGCTTGTTGGGGATGATAGGAGTTTCAGCCCCACGGAAACGCAGCGGAAAAACCAGAGTTCAGTGAGCCGACAGCAGCAGCCTTGTTCCCCAGTAAGGATACTCACACACGGAGGAGTTTCTTCCAGAACAGGAGGCACTTTATCTTGCAGCAAAGGTCCGTTATATACAAAACATAGGACAGACGGACAAAAGTTTGCGCCAGGCACCAGGTTTGGTCAACAGACAAATACATACTGGCGTTGCTTTGTTATATACATATCTACAACCAATCAGGTAGAGGTTTGCACACCTCCCTCTACCATCCGCATACGACCCCAGTTTCTTATGCAACCTTGCAATTACCCACAGCTGGAGCATGATGCAACCTCTTTGCAGTGGGCTGATCATTTTCCCAGGGTTCCCTGCCTGGAATCCCTGACAATGCTCTGTGCTAATTCCCTCCCCATTGTTTGAGCACATTTAGGTGTCCCTCCCGGGACCCCCAGAAATCAGGGTAACAGACTTCCAGGTCTGTTGGAATGCAGCTCCCAGAATTCCTCACTGTTGCTCATGTTGGCTAGGACTGCTGGACATTTCGGTCCAACAACA
The DNA here is from genome assembly GCA_030412105.1 of Cyclura pinguis. Lineage (NCBI taxonomy): Eukaryota > Metazoa > Chordata > Lepidosauria > Squamata > Iguanidae > Cyclura > Cyclura pinguis. Next base: position 90,976,481 of record CM059600.1, on the reverse strand, counting down.
CCTACACAGCCCTGGGTTTACCTACATCACTAGTTCTGATGATGAGTATCCTTAGAACTGGACTTGAACAGCTGATAACTGAACAGAACAGATGTAACATATAGAACAATGGTTGCACTTTAAAGCCACAGTTGTATTAAAACAAATAGACTTTTAATGATGTTAGTCCAATTTTCCCCTATTGTGCTAAAACAAGACACTTTATGATATGTAAAGGAAAGTGTTAAGGGCCAGAATGTGCCAATAGAATAATATGACAGCTTTATGTCTAAGACGAAGAAGGTACTCAGCAGAGAAGAGGGTTGTGCTCAGCCCTTTAATTCCAGCCAGGGACACTGGGATTTAGTTTCTTGTTCACATTTAATAGGTTTCTGAGGGACGGCCTCAGGAAACCAGTTGTAAAAATGTGAAGACTTTGATTACACTACTGTCAATATTTTAAGTTTAAAAGACAGAGCTGAGAGACCAGACCCATGCTTTCTGCAGATAAATACTAATTTTAAATGCCACCATAAATATGTTTAATGTCTTCATGGTCCTCAGTTTAAAGCGGCACAAAACTGTTACCTTTGCTGTTATTCCCCCTTTTTCCTCCTTTTCATGTCTTTGTTCCTTTCCTGTTTTTAGAGTGTAACAATACAATCCCTTACATCCCTACGCCAAAGTGAATTTCACTGAGTTCTTTGGTGCTTGCTCATAGGACACTGGGTACATGAGTACAATGGAAGCCTCTTTGGTAGGAACCTACATTGGGTTTTTTTATGCTTAAAAAGGTGATAATGTAAATAGCTATCAGTGATAACAATTTTACATACTGGCTTATTACAGCTTCGATTTATTTATTTATTTATTTCATTTATATTTTGCTTTCCTCTCAAAGCAGCTCAGCAAGCTCAACGTGATTTTAAAAGAGGCAGTCTTCTCCAACTTATTACCATTCAGAAATTCTGGATGTCCTACATCATTGCCCATCATTTCCAGCCAGCCAGCTAGCATGGCCAGTTAGAGAAGCTGTTAAAGCAACTGGTTTCTCGGCAACTTCAGCCCAGGTTGGCCTGCTAAGATGTAACTGCAACAGAACCTTCAATTCCACCAGAGAAAATCCTCCAGTATTAACGGCAATGTTTTACTTTGTTTGTTTTTATATTATATTTTTATGCAGATAATCATTTTAAAAACACAAAATGCTGCACAGGTTTTCGGTGCTCACAGGGACCTTTGCGTTAGGACAGTGGTTCTTAACCTTTTCTTTATTGGAGATCCCCTGTAAATATAATTTGTGGCCGGGCCCCAAGACTTAACTCAAGATCTAAATATTTACATTTCAATTCAAGTATTCAAATATTTACTTATTATTTATTAAAGGCTTCTAGAGACTAGGATTCAAATTCCCGCTCAGACACTGGGTGACCTTGGTCAAATGCCTGTTGCTATCACAGTTGTTTCGCAGACCCTCAGTAATGGTTCCACTGACCCCATCAGTCTCCAGACCCCAGATTAAGAACCACAGTATTAGGTGGTATACCTTAATATAGGGTTTGGAATTTGGATTCTGTGTTTTGGTCAACACTTCTGGTTCCGTGCTCTCTATGACTTGAAGAATACTGAACATAGCCACTGAGCCATAGAATCCAAAGGAGGAGGAGGAGGAGTCCATATTACCGGTGGCAAAACTTTAATCACTAAGTACTACTGTTCAATTTGCTCTATTGATTTTTCTTCCCCTATCTAGTGCAACATCTAAAATGATCTCCACAGAGACTATCTAGCAACTCCTTGTTTTCTACTTATCAAAGAGTCTGTGTGCTTCAAACAGGATAGAATCTGGCCTGAGTTCACAGCTGGGCTTTATGCCCATAGTAACAAAGGAACAAATTTTTCTTGCTTTTTGTTTTCAGCAAACATTACAGCTACCTGACTTGCAGCCTACCTGCATGGAGCCATATTTGAATATCTCCATCATTCCTCAAGAGAGGATGGGAACATAAGTAACAACTACTGCAACCTGCTCGACACATTTGCCCCATCTGGAGGGCAAATGTGTCTGGAGATCTTAAATTAAATAAAGATCTGGTGTTTCTCCAGATAGGGAAAATGTATTAAGCAGTTTCAGTATTTGTTATCGTACTTTCAATTTCCAAAGTATGGGTCTGTTGTTCTGTGCTATTTTCTGGCAATTCCTGGCACGAGCTACAAATTTTATTCCCATCCTCAGGTGGGTATCTTTTTAATTCCAAAACATATCAGAATATGTTCCCTTCTTTTCTCATCCTTCATTTCTTTTTCAAAAAAATAAATAAATAAATTAGGGTTCCAGTGCTTCAGTGGCATTTTTGAACTCTAGATAAAAAATGAATTCAAAGAAAAGAAAATTTGCCCTTCAACCACTAGGATCACCTCACTAAACTACACACTAAGTTAAAAAAAAATTTCAGAAAACCCTTGGCATAGCTCCAAGAAATTGCTACAAACAGTGCCTCCCCCAAAAATGGAACAAGTAAAAACTGAGGTGACAACAAGATGGAGGTGACAACAACCAATAAAACCCGGGGTATACAAGAATTCTGGAAGACCTCAAGTCTTGTCTTTTCCTGTTTCCTCCTCCCTACTGCCTGTCTTTCACAACACCATGCAGAATTAAGGGATCTGTATGACAGATGAAGATTATCGGAAAACTACCACCTCAAAATTACTTGTACATAACAGCCATTAATTATTCTAAAATAGCACCTTTAGAGAAAACATGCAAGTCCATACTCCCTCTCACTGATATGGATCATATTAATGCACTGAAACGATTAGGCAGGGACCTTTAATTCCTCCTTTCCTGTTCTATAATAGTTTGAGAGTGAGTATAAAAAAGGAATGCAACAGCAAGGTATCCTTTTGTTTTGTGGCAAACCGAAGGATGTCCAAAGGCCAAAGACGGCTCTGCAAAGCAAGCCCATCCAGGATGCTGCAGCTGCATTCTCTACAGCAGACCCAGGATCCAAGACTTCTGGAAGGCACCAGGTTGGAGAAGATTTAAGGACACCTAGATGTGACAGGGACTTCCTTTCTATCCCAGATTGCTATGACAGATCCCTAGTCTGATAAGGTGCTCTGTCTGTTCCATATAGCTCTGCCTTCCCCCTTATAACACCACCTCTGTGTAAAAGGGTGAGAGTTTTCAAGGTTTAGTTAGTACCCCTTAATGGTTCTTGGTAGAGTGTTTTCTGAGTTATTTTAAATACAGTATACGAATCAGCCAAGTCAGTATTTTAAAAAAATGAACTGTAACATTTACAAAGATAACACACAGAATAGAGTATTGGAGTTCATACTCCAGTCAAAATTAATATAGTTCCTCAAAGTACTTTTAGGCAGTTTCCTTATATGTTTAATCTCACATATAAGCACAAGCATCATAAATGTCCCTTTCATTATACTCTTACCAAAGGATCAACCTCAATCTAGGGCACACTTTCTGACTAGATTCTATAATGATTTGATTACTCTTCTGCCTTTCAGTAGGCTTCCACTGCAAATTAAACCCTTCCCACACAATCACCCTCCATCACTGACTGAAGGATTCTACTCCCCAGCTCCCTCTTGCGAGAACTCTCACTGAAGGACTACAAATGACAATCAGTATTTGCCTTTATGTATCTTTTCCTCTCAGCCACCAGCTCCTCCCACACACTACTGGGCTGGGTTTCTTTCCCGAGGAGCTATTCTGGTTGCCTAGCAACCTATTTCTAGGCTACTCTGGCACTCTGGATAGCCACACCCACAGAACTCCATCATGCTAGGCTTTTTTAAAACTCCTGTTGCAAGCTTCTTTGAGAACAATTTTGGGAAAAAAGTACCATATAAATGAAATAAATAAAAGACTGATAAGCAAAGGGTCTATATGGCCTCCCCTCCCAAAACCAATATAAGTGTACTTTTCTGAATATGTGACTTCAAAGGGGTATGTGTGCGACCTCAGTTCTTAAAAGAAGAGTGAAGAATACCATGAAGAGAAAATGAAATAACGCTTGCCAATATCCTACACTGGCTACTTGATTATGAATTATGAACCAAGTGATATCTCCTGGCCCAGCCTCCCAATCTGGCTTAACAATCAGCAGCTGCATCAAACGAAGGAGGTCAATCAGAGCACAAGGTGGATGACATTTCCAGCTCCCTCCCACCAGCAAGTGAGGGGTCCTGAATTGTCACAGGCCCACTCACTGGTGGGAGGGGGCTGGAAACAGCCTACTCCTTACACCTGAACAGACTTCCTTTGCTCAATGGGGCTGCAGGCTGTTAAAATGGATTTTGGGGCAGCATTTACAATTGCAGCAATAGTGCCACAATCATGACTGCATAGTTCTACTGAAGACAGAGCAGTTACAGATCAACAGCTGCAATACAAATTGCTAGCTTACAACTCCAATCTCTCTCGGTCTGCCTCACATTGTGGTTGTATTTGGCCAACCTGTTTATAGTGAGAAACAGCCCCACCGCCATGGGCCGGAGAACCTTTGATTGCTTGTTGTACTTGGGTCTGACAAGGTGACATATGTCTGCCCTTAGAAAATACTCGATAATTATATCACAGCTCTTGACACAGCTGGCTACAGTAATTAGATCATCCTTCTTGGGAAAAGGGGAGTACAGAGTACTTCATGTCAACAGGTGAGACGAGGAGAGAGGCTTATGTCTTTCATTGAAGCCCGCTGCATAAAATCTTGTCTACCACAGTCCCATGGGCAGCTCTGCAAATAAATGAAAAATTGCAATGGAAATCTATGTTCTCTTTTTCCCCACTACACTGGCTGCATGCAAACAGATTTCCATACTGTTAAAAATACAGTATTCTCGATTACTAGTCAAAAATGCTGTTGGACTTTTGAATGTTTAAAATGAGCTTTGGGTTTCCACACCTGTTGGGATAGGGCAGGGGAGATATAATCGATAGCTGTTCCAACGCAAAAGCCATCATGCCAACATAAAGTATAAGATGCTATTATAAGCTGGAATTGTATGGTCCACTCATGGCAGAGTGCTTCAGAGAGAGAAAGAGAGGACACCAAATCCACGAGCACACAGGAAAAGCCATTTTATCCTCTTTAAACATTTTATTCTCTTTTATTCTCTTCAGTATGGGCTTGGTTCCCCATCCCCCAAAAGGGAGGTAGCTCTTCTTCAAGGTACTTTTCCCATACTCCATCCAAAACAACTTAAAATGAAGCTATAGATTATACACTCCTTCACCTGATCCCATTTGTCAGCAATCAATTTAGCCACTTCATTAAGAAGATCTGTCTCATTATATTAAGGGCAACATAAGAGAAAAGAAAACCATGATTTTGTAAGTCACAACAAAGGGCTTCCTCCTGAACTACCCAGAGCATCTTTTTACAGATCATTTGCTCCACCTACTGGTACTAGGAAGGAGTGCAAATCTATTATGTTTGTTCTCTAAACTTTCAATTAAAAACCCATACTGCCTCCCACCAACCGATCCTCATGCCCTGTTAAAATAAAACAACATGGGACCAGTACTTGGGAGTTACAGAGATTATCTAGCACCAAATGAAAGAAAGGAATAAAATATATTATGATATTGTCTCACACATTATATAGATTTATTGATTGTGTATATTATATTACATTGTATTATTTACTTATTACTGTTTTAATGGTTTTATTAATTAAATTGTTTTTAGTGATATATTTCATGGTGTTATTGTTTCACTTGCCTTATTTCCTGTTATTAGCAGTAGTGAAACTATTTTTAAAACAAATTAGTGGGGCAAAAATGTAGCATGCCTAGACAAATAGAAAATGACAAAATCTGCCAGTGAAATCAACCTAGAGCAGTAGCCACACCATGGTGAGCTTTAAATGACACAGAATACTAACCCAAAATCAAGAATTCTGAAGCAAAGCACTTAAAAAAATTCAGACAGGCAAAGGATATCAGCACTTCCTAGGTTAGTGAGAGATAGAACCCTCAACCTACTTGTATTCATGTTTTCTTGAGGCTTCACTTGAGAACCATAATGCAATTTGATCTGGAGTCAAGGTCAGGGATGTTCACATGGAGGAAAAGGGGCAAAATGTAGTGTTGGTTGTGCAGATTAAAAGTAGAGTATAGGTTGCTTATCCTTATGCTTATTCCTCTCACCTGTCAAAAAGTGATTTTGCATGGCCTGGCTGGGCAAAGGCTGAGAGTACGAATCAAGCCATCCTCTTCTCTCCCCCAGTTTCAATCACAACTTTTAGAATAGGCCCTTCTCCTTCTCCTTCCCCTTCTTCTTCTGTGTCTTCTCCTCCTCCTCCTCCTCACTTACTTGTAAGGACTGAGGATTTTATTTTCAGAGTTTCATACAGGGCCCCTTCACAGTCCGTTTGTTTGTTTGTTTGTTTATGCCAGTAACACTTGGCTCTCCAAACGTTCAAATCTCAAAGGCCCTCGCAACATACTCAATGGTAAAGGATTTAGACCCCAACCTCTGTAGGGCCAAAAATCTCACAGCTTTGATTTGCACATTAATTTACCTGGGCTTGTAAATACAAGAAGACGGGCAATCTCTTTATATATTAGGAAGAACCAACTGTTGTCTGAAGTAGTGACTCTTGGTTTCTTCACATAGGATCTCATTCAGATACCCCAACATACAAAAGTTACCTCAGTCACCATAGGAAGATTTTACCGTGCTACAAAATGTAAGAACAAATTTTCAGTCTCACAAAACAAAATTTTGTTTATTGCAAACAAAATGAATTCTGTTTACATGATAGAAATATGCAAATATGCATCAACAGTAATACTGCAGGTCTGATAGGTAGAAGGAACATGCCAGTTCTTATATGATGTTCTCTCATACCGGTCAGAAAATATCCTTTACTTAAATAAGGAGGACACAAAATGGGTAAAAAATGGCAAACTCCACTTCTTGCTGATACCAAAGCAATCACAATCTATAATCCATAGAGATATTGGCCAATTGTACAGCACGTGATCCAGAGAGATATAGGCCAACTGTATAGTATCAAGAAACATCAAGGTTACACAGATCCATGCTAGATCTGTCTAGAAAGGAGGTAGTTTTTAAAAAGACATTTATTTTGAAACATGTCCAAAATTCTATAAGATGTTTATAGAATGTGGCTGCTAGACTCCAGTCCCAGCTGTTAAAAGTAATGCCTGTTAATTAGTCTACGCTATTATTAGTTTTATTAGTCTGTGCTATTCCAGTCTCTTCTAAAACACTTCACTGAAGGCTTTCCCTCACTTATAGGATTTGAGACTGAAACACAAGGTAAGATAGTCCTCCTGTTAACACAGAGGTCACAACAAGTAGCTATTAGCTTCTGAAAATCATTGCTGCCTTGTATTCACTGCGGTACTGAAGTTGGACTAAGCTTTCTCTGCCATTGAGCAACCAAAGTTCCTGACCTGAAAATCCATTGCTAGAACAAATGCAGGGCTACTTACTAGCCCATGAGGATAATGTCAGCAGAGCTAGGCTTTCTATAATGTAGTGTGCCAGGCTGCATGCCTAAGTAAATATATCCTTTCAGAGGATCTGATGTCTAAGCATTGCAGCAACACCATACCTTTATGCCAGGCTTTTCTGATTTACTTGGCATATGCTTCCGTGATGGGCATTTACCTCTGAACTCACCCACCTGTTCCTTCTCGCCTGATGTGCATCATTTTGAAAACTGCTCAACAAATACAATCCGTATTTCCTGAGAAGCAACCTGTTTATCAATAACTCTATGCTCTTGTGTTCCTGCTGTCAAATCTCAAGTACTGCGTGAGTTCACGCAATGCCTTCAGGCTTACTGTTTCTCTGAAGATCCAGCACCCTCACACTAGAAGCCTGCAAGACTTCAGATTGTTTATGATACACATCTGTCAGGAGCAATTCGACAATGGATGCTTCCAGTTCAGTGTTATCCCTTTGACTTTGGTAGGGTGCATCTTTTTCCATGCCTCAAATACACGCTATGCCTCTTTGTTTGCTTCATGAGGTATATGGTAAAGAATGATTTGCGTGAGGAGCAGTTCCTAACTAGGGCTTACTCTAAACTTTTTTTTCATACTGCGTGAGAACTAAGGAGATGCTTTGTCTTGATCTAACAGGCACCATGTGTTATTTTCCATGACTATCCTAAAAAGTAACAGAGACTGCCTCACCAAGATACTGACTGCATGGTACAGTCCCTGAGGTGTGATGAGGCAGTGGACCAAACCAGAATTGACAAAAAATTATGTAAGAGAAAAAATTCTTACATACAAATTCTTACATAAAAACTATGACTTTTAGTAAATCTGTCAAACATAATACAAAAGGAGAGCTGGATGTAGTTGACAATGCCTATAGCAATATACCTGTATCCAAAGTAGCAAACCATACTTTCATACATGTATCCTCCTTGGTCACAGGTGAAGCAGTTGTATAGCTGATTCTTACAGTGTCCTATTAATACAAAGTTATAAAGACTGAATGGTAACAATAGTCTTTTTAACCGCAAATACCTGTTTCCTTCTGCTCATTTTATTTTCCTACAGTACTAAATGTGTCCAGCTGCACACTAGAATAATGCCACTCTCAAAAACCATACAAGGCTATCAGAAAACGAGGCAAGAAAGCTTGCATAGAAAGAAAATGAGTAGAAAGGGTAATAGTTACCAAGCCTGAAGCAGAAGGTTGAAGCGGAGTGGCTCAGACAACATGTTTGAGGGTAGCATGGACAAACAAAGGTCTGGGCATTACATATTACATACAAGTACTACAATTCACTCAGGCCAAAGCTGGTGTTTTTATAACCTATTTCCTGCTCTGAAGGAGGATGCATGGACAAAGCACTAATGGCTTTCCCATGAAACTGACAAAGGAATCCAGAATGGCCTGATTGCCTTAACTCTAGGTGACAAAATATTGATGGGAGTCATGACAATCTCTTAATGTAGCCAGGTAGTGTGAATAGGGAAGGTCTCCATAGGATATGCTCACAGTAGGATTCCTGATAACATCACCTGGGCAGTTTTGCCTGCTATTGTTTTTGGGAGTGCTCATAGCTTACAGTTTTTGAAAGGATTATCCCAAACCCATCAACATTGGGCTTTCCTGCGTAAGCCTCTCTGAACTTATGACCTGATCATATCTGAGGTCATCCTGACCTGGCATATGCCTATAGCCAATGCACTTTCAAGCATCTGTTCTAGCCATGAAATACATCCAATTATGAAAATAACACATCCTGCAGAGTGGGGATGTATGGTGTGGTAATATATGCCTGCACAGGGTGCCTGATCTCATACCTCCTATCAGATCAGTATTTCTTCTTGGTCTTTCCTGGACAGGAACAAACGAGCATGGACTTGCTGCCCTCCCACCTTTCAGTAAAATGGCAAGGTTTATTATTTTTTTTTATCATCTAGACACTCACACCAGCTCCTCTGCATGATATTTCAACCTCAAAAAGAGTTTGCAAGGTTTTTTTCTTAATACCTTACATTATGAAGTACAAAAAATTACCACAACGGTAAAATACAATAAATAAGTTGGGACAATTCTGTAAAAATTGTGTATGGCAGGTGACTAAAATGTGGATACATTATTTAAAAGACTTGAAATGACAATGCCATAAAATGCCTACCTGGTAGGACTGGTTCTGTGTGAATCTGGCAAGAAAATTTAATCTGGGGTTATTAAAATGTCCTATCCAGTAGGATAAAGGTTAAAGAAGAGTAAATTATACAGGAGGAGGAGGAAGGAAATTATCTTGTAAATTATTTGCTACATTAGTCCTTTACATGCTTCCATTTTCTGCTTGCAATTAATTCATTAGCTGAAAAAGAACAGCAGTGTAACATGTTAAAGCCCATATTGTAAAAACCCACAGTAAAAGCAAAGATGCCAAACTATTTTTAGCATTTTAATGGCTGCAGATAAATGTTGTTCAAAGGTCTTGCATGCCCATTAGAAAGGCAGCTGCATTGACAGCTTGAATGATAATTCACACAATTAAAAAAAAAGGGGGAGAGTCCATCAAGTTGTAGAAATTTGTGGCTCTGACTGAATTTTTAAAATTTAAAACACTAATAATGGAACAGAGAAACATTTTTACAAGGCAATCTACAGATACAAATAAGATGTTCTCACGAGAAACTTCCTTGAAGCCAGTAGAGCTAGTCACAAAACACATGCATTGTTCCCTGGTCTTCCAATGCCCCATTTGCACCTCTGTGGGGGAGTAAAAAGAGGATAGCTCATCCATGAGCCACTACTCCAGAATACTGTGCAATTACGCTGCTAACCAGGAAGAACACGTAGATTCTCTTTGTTGATCAGCAGTGCTGATTGGCATATGAGGGTGGGTTTCCCAGGGACAGAACTGAGAAGTTCACTCCTGGGTTGATAAATGAGATCCACAGTGGCTTCTCAGTGAATGGGAAAACACCCGCTATTCAGGACTTGATCTTGGATGAGCATGTTGACCTGGCATGTATCAAAGAGACCTGGTTGGTCTCTGTGTTTTGTCCACCAGGGTTCTCTGTTGAGCAGCAGGTAAAACCTGGGGGGTGGAATTGCAGCAGCCAGTCAAAATTCCATTCCTTGACCAGGTGCCATATCCCATCATTTTCTGGATTCAAACATGTTTACCTAAAGCTGGGTGGCTGGAATAGATTAGGGATTCTGTTGGCGTACTGCATATCCCACTGCTCAAAAGTCTCACTTCCTGAGCTGGCCAGCATGGTCTCTGGGTTGGTGTTGGAAACCTCCACCTTGTAGTGCTGGGAGATTTCAAGATCCATGCTGAGACTACCTTGTCAGGAGTGATTCAGGATTTCATGTCTGCCATGACAACCATGGGTCTGTTCCAAGTAGTATCTGATCCTACTCATATTGCTGGACCTTGTTGTCCATAGTGGAAAACACCCTGGACCTTGTTTTCCATAGTGGGTGGGCTGAATGTTATCTGAGAGTGTAAAAACTGTCTATAATTTCATTGTCAAAGACAAATCACGACCTGGTGGGGTTTAGACTTACTGAGACTTAGGGGTGGGGAGCCCATTAATGGTCCACCCCAAGAAGCCTGTGGATCAGATGGATTCTTGATGGCTCTTGGGGAGTTTTCTGCTGCCTAATCAAGAGATCTTGTTCAAGTCCTGGCCAATACCTGGAATGGAGAAACAGCCAGACTGTGAAAACGATTGCTCCGAAGTGTCCCCTTCCATGAAGTGGAGACAAACCACTCCCTGGGTTTTTTGGGGATCTGGCAGCAATGGAACAAATGAGAATGCAATTAGAGTGACATTGGCAGAAAACTCAGAGTGGGTCCTATCAAACATAGGCTAAAGCTTGTCAGAGAGCCTACTCTGTGGTAATACAAGCAGCAAAGGCAAACTTCTTCTCTGCCTCTATTTCATCTGCAAGGAGCCAGCCATTTCAACTGGTCAGGAGTCTTTTACACCCAGGCCCAAAAGATGAAAATCCAGACCACTCAACAGCCTGCTGCAAACAACTTGCCCAACACTTTGCAGATGAAATTTCTTGGATCTGCTCTGACTGGCATGCTATAATTTATAAAGATCACATGAATATTAATTTAGGCCCCACTTGTCCAATGACAAAGGATACTATCCAATTTGTGCAAACTGAGAATGTGGACAGGATTCTTAGAGAGATGAGGGCTGCTTTTCCTCTAAGAATCTTTGCTCTTCCTGGTTTATTAAAAAAATTAGAGGGAGTACTGGCTTAATGCATACAGGGAGTGATTAACATCTTGCTCAGCTGAGGCAGAGTTCCAGCTTGTCTGAAGGAGGCCATTTTAAAACTTACTTTTTAAAAAAGCCCTCCCTGGATGCTACAATGCTGGATAATTATTGGCCAGTCTTTAACATACCATTTTTGGGCAAGGTTCTGGGGCATGTGTGGGCCTCTCAGCTTCAGAGGTTTCTAGATGACACAGATAGCTATTTCCATTTCAATCTATTTTCCTGCCTGGTTATGGGACAGAGATGACTTTGATCACCTTGGTGGATGACCTACACCAGGACCCAAAAGGGGGAGTGTGTGGCCCTGCTGTTCTACTGGATCTCAGAGCGGCTATCAGTACCAATATCCATGGTATCTTCTGGGTTGCCTTGTGGGATGGGACTTGGGGGCACTGTTTTACAGGGACTTCACTCCTTCCTGGAAGGGCACACCCAGAAGATGGTAGTGGGGGACTGCTGCACAACCCCCTGGCCATTGGCCTGTGTGGTCCCTCAGGGTTCAGTTCTGTCTCCCACACTATTTAACGTATACATGAAACAGCTGGGAGAGGTTGTCCAGAGTTTGGCGGTTTGGTGCTCTACAACACCCAACACTATTACTCCATTTCACCACAAGCAGTGGAAGCTATTTTGGTCCTAAATCAGTACCTGTCATTCATCATGGACTGGGAGGGTGAACAAATTGAAACTTAATCCAGACAAGACGCGAGTACTCCTGGGCAGCTGAAAAGGAGATCAAGGAATAGGAATTCAGCCTGTGCTGGATGGAATTACACTCCCCTTGAAGTCACAGATCCATAGTGTGGGTGTATACCTGGATTCAGCTCTGAGCCTGGAAACTCAGAGATGAAACTTGTGTGCCAGCCGCACCCATTTCTTGAGATGTCAGATTTGGCTGTAGTGACACATGCCTTAGTTGCATCCCAGTTGAATTACTATAATGCACTCTTAATTGGACTGCCTTTGAAGAGTGTTCAGAGGCTTCAGCTGGTCCAAAGAGCCGCAGCCAGATTTCTAACTGGGGCCGGCTACCGGGAATACATAAGCCCCCTTTGCAACAGCTTCATGGGCTGCCAGTCTGTTTCTGGCACAATTCAAATTGCTGCTTTGGGCCTGTAAAGCCCTATACAGCTCAGGTCCAGGTTATCTGAAGGACCATATTCTTCCTTATGAACCGCCCCATGCTTTGAGATCTGCTGGGGAGACTGTTCTCTCTCTCCTGTCATCTTCACAGGCACATCTGGTGGCAACACAAGAGAGGGCCTTCTCAGTGGCTGCTCCCAGGCTCTCCAAATCCCTTCCCAAAGAAGTTAGACTGGCAAGCTTCCTAGGCAACCTTCCAACTTTCTTTATGCAGACAAGTAAAGATTTGTTCTGTTTTGAAAGGCATTGATGAGTGACTGTATAAGGCCTATCTCACCTAAACAATGTGCCAGATCCTGCTATTTGTTGTGCTATGCTCTGTGTGTGTGTGTGTGTGTGTGTAATGATATACGCTTCAATCTGGTTTTAATTTGACCATTTCATATTGCTTTATCTTAACTTTTGTATCCTGTGAATTTTTAACAAAGTTTTTTAACTTATTGTAAGCTACTTTATATGTTGTTGTTGCTGCAGCTGTTGCTGTTGTTGTTCAGCCATTTAGTGCTCCTGCTTGTGACATTCAGCTTATGGGTATTCAGAACAGCCTGTGTTGTGACATCCAGCTGCATCAGGTTTGGTGGCAAGTTGGGTATGCTCCACAGCCTGCCTCTTCTGGTGAGTGGAGCAGTGCATCTGCTCCAGGTTTTACCTCACATCTTAAAGGTGCTATCTAAGGCATTCAAGCCTTTTCTGAGAATATGTTCAGGACCTTAGATAGTGTCTTTATATTTTAGACTAATACCTGGAACAGATTCAATGCCATGTTGACCTCTTAGTTGCCACTGTTTTTGGAATTAGGGTCATTGGTCAGGTCTGGGGGGGAATGGTTTCCTTGACAGAACCTCTAGGGTTATGCACAGGCTCCAGCCTAACTCAGGGGATGGCATGACTTCCATGCCCCAGTGATGGGAGGATCTAGTGACTGGTCCACGCTACAGTGACTCTACCAACCCCATCAGAAACACCTCTAGGTTGCAGTGAAAAGCTGTCCAGCAGTTGGACTGCCCAATGACTACACCAAAGCTGTGTATGCTGTAGCCAGTGAATATTGTGGCCTATTTCATCCCAAACACTATCTACTAATGGCCTCTCAGCCTCACACTCTAATAGGCATTGGGTCCCAGCTTGGAAATACAAAGACACATCGAACCCATCCATAAACTGAGCAATCCCAGACCATCATCCTACCATTGCTCAGTCAGCTAAGTTATGGTTCAGCATCTGAGGTACAACTGCATTATTTCATTTGTAGCTGGGAGCCTTGCTCTATTAAGCTATCTATGATGATCAACAGTCTCCTACAGAAACTAGGGTCCAGTGTAGGGACTGGTAAGAATTTAAATTTTTTTTGTAAGAATTTATGAAAATCCTCAAATTAGGAGTTGTTGTTGTTTTAATAAGATACAGGAGATATGAAAGCAGATAGATTTGTCTATCAGGACCAGGGCCTTGAAGACTTATTGTAACCTTGAGCTTCAATCTCTAAGTTTTCAACCATATTAGCGTGAATTGCAATTGCAACATTTTTTTTTTCCTGAGGGGCTCCTTTTCTTTAACACCTATGTGGCCAGTAGGCATGATATGGTCTTTTCCGTACTGGAAATAGCTATATTTTGGGGGTGGATGGGCATGGAGGATAGCTATATCTATCCCCAGCTGGGGATCCATGCTGGTGAGAATTTAACTACTATTAATCATTTAAGAATTTAATAAATTTTGCAGGGTATATAGGATAGAAAGAATCTGAGATTTTAAAAATTGAAACATGGGAGAAAGCAAAACTGATCAATTTACCTATACCTAACATAGTTTGCTCCATTTGTACCACACCTAATGTTTGTACTCAGACTTTCCTTTGTACGCAGTGATACCACTATCTAAAATACTGCGATATGGAGGTACCCATGAGGAAATTAATTTCAAAATTTCTGAAAATTGTGTCTTAAATAAAATATTTAAAATCTCATCACTTCAAATCTTGAGAGGTCAGTCACAAAGCTCTAACTAGAGAAAATTGACAATGTTATTCATACTACAAAGACACAGACTGGCATCCTAACCTTACACAACTGCATGAATATTATTTGCTTGTGATGCCAATGCAACATTTCTGCAATATGAAGATTGTGACTTACAATGCAAAGGCGCAGAAGTTAGTAAGGAGTCAGTATGCCTCCACCTAAGCACTAATATGTTAGCACAGCAAGTCTTGGGCTTGTACTATAAATTATTTGGAATATGCATACTGCTAGTGTTCTGTAGATACTCTGTGCATACCTAAATAAGGACATACAGATCAGTGAGACTATTAGTTTCATAAAACACAAAATACTGAAGAGTTTTTTTCCCCCAATACTACTAAAATGACAAGCTTCCATTAAAAGGTCATATAAGTTCATGAGCTATTTTGTTTGTGAAAATACATTTCTTCATAATGTAAGGGAGGGTGGCTAAGGTGTTTTTTAAATTTAAGAATAAGGTGAGTGGAAAACCTGACTTGTTTTGTAAGTGACCTCTGTTACATTGATGTTAAGAGGATATTCATTACATTTATTTATAATATGGGTACTATTCTGCTCCCTCAAGGAACATCAGAAGATCTGCACATGATGCCCCAGTGGTTTCCCTTCTGAGCCTCTTAAGTGAGCTACATCATGCACTTCAGATCATATTGTGAACTTATAAACAGAAAGAGGGGCTATCTTATATACATAGGGTTTACCCCAAACTTTTTCTGGTGGAGGAGAAACAGCAAATGCCATACTATCCCTCAGCCAAGTCTAGGAACAGAATAACCATACAAAGTACGAAGACACAAAATTATTTTTGATAAATGAGATGGAAAATCCCACAAGCACCTTTCCCTGTTCCTGTTGGTAAACATACACAAAACTAAATTAAATAACATAGAAGTTTGTGGCCTTTCATGTCGCCCAAAACCTGTCACTTGAAGCTGCCATCTGACTCTGTCTAATAGCAGTGGTAGCTGGTGAATCCCATGTCAGTGGAGCAGTGAATCCACCCCACATTTCAGTCTAAACTGAAAAGGAACTATCCAGCTGCCAAACCCATTATGGAGATAGGAGCTGGCACTTTGGATAGCTCCTTTAAAATATGGGCTAAAACCTGGATTCCCTACCCCGCTGACATTGCCATTACTGTCTAATTGTAAGGATGGCCCTGCATAATGCTCCTGACTACCAGATACCAGCGCTACTCCAATGCCAGATGTCCCACCACACTCTGGAACACTCCTGTGTTTTCTAAACCTTATACTTCAGAAAATCCCATGGTTCCCACAAATAGAGCAAACATTTCTGGAGCAACTGAACTCTAGAATGCATTTTGAGTCCCATTAGCACCTACTTGCTTAAATAAGATGTGAATGCATCACAAGCATTACAGTGCCCCTTTTAGCACACAAGCCATTACTGAAAGATCTGATGACTACCTGAGTATGGAACTCAGTGGGTGGGTGTGAGTCAGTGCAATTGGAAGGAGGACAAGAAGCATCCCTGCTAGCATTCTCTGCTTACCAGTTGTATCTTGAAGTGTTTAAGCTTTGCTTTTTCATGGGCACAAGTGTGCTTTACTCAGCTGTACATTAATATCTCTGTATATTCACCCAGTACAATTAGTGCTAGAGAGTGGGCAGGTTTGCAGATGCTAAAAAGTAATGCTGGCTTGCAAGAGCTATCGAAAGGGTTTGAGAAACAGGATGGAAACACTGGTCTGTGAGTTGCATGTTAAACAAAGAAACTGGAAACCACGCAGCCAGCAAGCAAACTTTTGCATGCATTGTTCACATGCAAGTTCATGCAAAGAAAGGAAGAAAAGGAAGCCAGGAACTGAAAAATGGGAGGTCCTGTATGCCCCAAGCTCACCAAGAATAATATCTTCCTAAAGATGGCTTGATTGATTTCCACAATTGTTTTTTTACTTAAAAATTTAAAAAGAGGGACTAATCCAGAGGTCAGAATCATGCAGACTTCCATACGTTATTAGACTACAACTCCCAGCATTCCTCCGCATTGGCCTAGCTGGTTGGGGATGATGGAGTTTCTAGTCGAGCAACATCTGGAGGGCCACATGATTCCTTTTCCTGGAGTAGACAGTCCTTTCTATAAATGAATAGACCATTATAAAAGTCAGCGGAGGGTGGGTCGCTGTTGAAGATAACACCCTCACCCGGTGAAACTTTAGTAAAACAAACTGCTATCCTACATATAAAACTTAAAAGAAGAAAACACTTTGTGATCATAGAAATACTAAAGTAGGATTTGGTTTTTCTAGAATGTACTGCTACTTTGATTAAGAAAAGGCCCTAGTCATGTGGTTACATTAAGCACAACTGTCTTCACTGAAGATATTAATCATATGCACTATAAACTGGATAACGAGGCTTAGCAGTGTGAACATGGGTTATTTCAAGCAATAAATGCCTAAAGCAGTAGAGTGTAGAAAGAATTATAAAAAGTATATTACAAAAGAAACACAAAGCCACAATTAGATTTTTGTATGCGTGAGCAAAATCATTCATCTTAAGTGTACAAAAATGCATCCGTGTTCTAACATAATGTGTCCTTAATATATTGATTACAGAAAATTTAAGCTTCAGTCCTATGTACCCTAAAATAGATAAATAAAATTCCCAGTGAACAGTGTGTTTTCCTCCTGAGCAGACACAGAGGCTTATTAATTTCCCTATTATCATTCCTAAAACTTGTAGCCCAGAACAGGCAAAATTGCCTTTCAACTGTAACAAGGGCATTCCAATGTTCCCTTTATGGAATTGCAAAACAACTGGCAATCTTGTCATATTTTTGGCACAAAAAATAACATTTATATGAGAGATTATCACTCAATCATGTCATCCATCCTAGCAGTCTGCCTATCTGAGAAAGCATTTGAACCAAAGCTTTTCACATCCAAATCCACCATCTGAGGCATCTGTGACTCTGTGAGAAGAATTGTGACACTGATCACTTTACTTCATTCACTCTCACACATATATTAACCTAACTCCATAATAACGAGTGGCTTTTTGCATACAATTCATTTGCACTAGAACATTGCTGGATAATGGCAACTGTTAGCTGAAGTTAACTTCTTCCACCTGTCTCCCATTTTCATCCACTTCTTTCTTCCAAAATCCACATGCACAAACACATACATACATACACACAATCTGATCATGGTACAGTTTTGCATCTTTGGGGAGGGGCTTCCAATGAAGCATGGTGGAATAATCTCAGTTTCAGCGATCAGGTGGTTTGGGGCAGGGGTAAGTTATGCCCCGTGTACAATGGATACTCTTTTTGTTTGCTTCCATTTAGAGGGTGAACTATCAGACAGTAGCCCAGACGATGGACGAGCAGAGTTCCTAAGATTTTTCTGACCCTTATCTGTTGTTACCTTCACCAGCTATGCTTTCAATTCACTTTTTTTTCTTTTAAAGAAAAAGGAATAGGTAGGTATAATACAGCACACACAATGTTTCGATCTGCTATGCATAGGTTTTCATTCTTTGACTGGTTGTGGCTTTTACTGAGATGGGTGTTACTTTACTCTATTTCTTCTCACCCCCTACAGTGGGTCAGGGTGCACCACAATTGCTGTATTCATTTGTTCTCTACAGGTTGACATTTTGATGGATCTTCCCCACTCTCCACTTCTTTTAAAAAGGAAAAGAGGTGCAATTTTGACAGAGCCTGCAGGAAAGAAAGGGGAGGAAAGTGCAGCCCAGTGGTGGTTAAATCCTTAACAATTTGTTTACAAAAATAAGATACAGAGAGAGAGAGAAAAGACGCTAGGATACTTGTAAAGGGAAAAAGGCTTTCCTGATCTACTTTTCCCCACCATTTTGCCCTGAGATGGCCAGGGAGCTGAGGGTTGGGAGACATTTCAGCAAGTGTTGCACGTCCTTGGTTGTGTGACAAGCACAGCCGCTGAAACTTCATCCCTACACAACCACTAAAGGTACAGGAGCCCTCTCCAGTTTTCACTCTGGCAACCCTAATTCTGCTCTTCTTTCTCTGGAGGAAGAGCCGCTGCTACTATTGTGCCCCAACAGGGCATTTCTGTAATATGCTCTATTATTCTAAGCAGTAATTATAAGCGTGTTGCTCTTTGTAGACAAATCTGTTAGCAACTGATTAGGCTTGACTCTGTGTGTACCACTTCATTGGTGGTGGTGGTTTTTTCATTTTATTTTATTCATTTATATCCCACTTCTTTCCCCAGTAATGGGATCCAGTGTGGGTTATAAATTATTAGTGTGTGTATGTTGTTTAAAAAGCAATTAAACAATCTATAGCCTTTAAACACATTTAAAATTTATTGAAAAACAATGTTTTAAAAACATCAATAAAACAGCCCATCACTGTCAATTCCCAAAAGTCTGATGAAATAGGAAGGTTTTTACTTGCAGGTGGAAGGAGAACAATGAGGAAGCTTTCCTGGGCTCCCTAGGTAGGAGCTTGTAAAGTCTGGGAGCAGCTTCTGAGAAGGCCCATTCCCTTGTTCCCAACAAATGAGCCTGAGAAGATAATGGAACAGACAGAAGAGCCTCTCCTGAGAATCATAGAACTTGAACAGGCTCATATAGGACTGTACCGTTCTTCAAATAGCCTGGAGCCAAGCAGCCTAGGGCTTTATAGGTCATAAGCAGCACTTTGAATGGTGCCTAGAAATAGGCTGGTAGCCGATGAAGTGGTAACAAGGGAATTGTATACTACCTGTAGACAGGCACAGTTAACAACCAGATTGTTTGCAGCAAATCTGTTCTCTCTGGTTTGGTTCTCCTCAGTTTTCTTTTTCTGCTATCTGAAGGGCCTTGTCTTCTCAGCTCCTTTTGCACCTCATCCTTCCACATATCTTACCATTCTTCATCTCCATGTTTAATTGCTGTTACTGAAGGTTTTATCACCTGAGACAGGTAAATCATACTTACATCGGGATAATAGTGTCTTTGGCGTTCCTCTTCTGTTGTTCCTCCAGTGGGTGATCATTCAGAAAGTGTTTCTTTTACAGAGGAGGTCATTAACAGATTAATGTTAAGCAAAAGTCAGGGCTATAAGTAAGTGTAAATCTCTAAGTGAGATTTACCTGCCTCATGTGATAAAAGCCCTCATTTGAGAATAAAATAATCCCTTCAGATTTGCAGGTTTGACTTTCACTAATTTGATTATTTGCAAGTTTCTTCAACCCCTGTCCCCCTAACTCAGGTGCAGTGGTGCATAAACATAAACATAGCATAAACAGCGCCTACCACAAACATGGAAGCTGCACACACACACCCAGTGCTTCTTTTACATGGGAACCTTCCCTCTCAGTGGCTCTGATCAAGCTGTGCAGCCCTTTAAAACCTGCTTCGGGTTCTCCTCCTGCCTGGCCAGCCAAAGGCAGCTTGCAGCCTGATTTCTGAGTGCCACAAACCTTCTCGTGATCTTCCCCACACATGCAAGGAAGGAGATGGGCAAGAGAGAGGAAGTATTAGGTCACCATGCCAAGCCACCCCCTTTTCGTCTCCTTTCCCTGACCTGCCTGATTTCCGCACTAGCCGGTTATAGCGTGATGATTCCACTTTCAACATCCTCTGGAATCCTGGGGTTTGCAGTTTCGGGAGGGGCCAGTCGGCCCCTCCCGAAACTGCAAACCCCAGGATTCCAGAGGATGTTGAAAGTGGAATCATCATGCTATAACAGGCTAGTGCAGAAATGGCCCTGGTTTGGACCCTGGGTGTCTCAGCCACCTTCCCACAGACACACACTTCAATATTTGCAATTTTTCCATTTTTGTGGGGGTCCTATGCCCCTAACGCTAATGAATGCGGAAGGCCAACTATATATATTTCCTTTCTTCAAAAAGTGGTTGGATATGAGTTAATGGTCGGGACCGAGGTAAAGCCAGAGACAACATGCCCTGAGGCCAGATCATCTAGTGATTTTTATACTTGGTTAGAGTAAAGATGAGTGGTCTCTCATTCAAGAGGCGAAGGAATGCTGCAGTTGCACACATCCGACATCAACTCTACCAAAAACCAGAACCAAACCAAGGGAAGCTGTGGAGCATGCACCAGACCTTTCTGTACTATCCATATATAGAGAGATGGAAAGAAACAGAGTGGGTCCAACTGCAAGGAAGTAAAATAGAAAGACTCCAGTGCCAGGGGTCAAAAGTATAAACCAGAGCTATGCTACTGATATGAAAGGGAAAGTGCAATAGGTTCTATTATATTTACTGCAAGTAGAGAAAAGTGACTCTTAAGACAGAACAAGGAACCAATATGAAAAAGCTCAAGGTCTTTTGAAAGCAGCATTTTAAAAGAAAACAACAACAAATTGTCGTCATCGTCTTCAACACCACAGGGGCTGGGATTTTAAGTATGATTGCAGTTTTCACTAACATAGGCCATTTCCACATACACTGTTCTAGTGCTATTATTCCACTTTCAACAGCATGTAGAATTTTGGAGGTCTGTAGTTGATTGAGGCCAAAGAGCTCCTCCATAAACTGCAAACCCCAGGATTCCACAGGATGTTGAAAGTGGAATAATAGCGCTAGAACGGTGTAGTGCAGAAACGACCATAGGTGAGGCAGCATGTGACTTTTACAAAAATAAAAGGGAAAGGAAGCAAAGGGAAAAAAATAAAAAGTAAAGAGTTGTTAGCTCTTTCCATAAACTTTAACTTACAATGAAAACAAGAAATGTCTCAGCAATTTACCTGTATGTCTGGTTCTTGAGAGAATTTTTTTTTAAAAAAAAATGTTTTTATTAAGGATTTAGTTGCATAAAAAACAGAGTGGATATACCCCGTTGAGAGATATATCACACCCTTCCCCCCGGTTCCATATTTATATTCTCCAGTTGAATTTTCTTTGTTTCCATTTACCCAAAAAAATGACAATTACATTTCCATTTCTATTTCCAGAAGAGAAAAACAATTACATTATTTCTTTCTTTGGATTCATGTACGTTCATGTTTTTATC
The DNA here is from genome assembly GCA_030412105.1 of Cyclura pinguis. Taxonomy (NCBI): domain Eukaryota; kingdom Metazoa; phylum Chordata; class Lepidosauria; order Squamata; family Iguanidae; genus Cyclura; species Cyclura pinguis. Next base: position 90,954,579 of record CM059600.1, on the reverse strand, counting down.
CAATCCAAAATTCCTCTCCATTCCCTTTCAAAGTTCTGGATAGGTTTGTTTTTCAGTGAAAATGCTAGCTTTTCTGTCTCTACCATATCCAGAACTTTTAATTTCCACTCTCCTAAGTCGATATCTTTCTTTTCTTTCCAATATTGTGCACATATCAACCTTGCAGCTGTTATCAAATATAACAATATCTTCTGATGGCTTCTTATCTCCCTTTGTTGTCCTAACATATTTAACAAATAGAACTCCAGTATCATTTCAAAATTCATTTTACAAATTCTTTGAATCTCATCATATACCCCCTTCCAGAACTTTCTTGCCCTTCTGCAAGTCCACCACGCATGAAAAAAAGACTCAATTTTTTCATCACACTTCCAACATTCCGCATTCCCATTTTTAGTTACTTTTTGTAATCTTTCCGGGGTCATATACCATCTATGAAGCATTTTATAAAAATTTTCTCTTAAATTTAAGTGCATGCTGTCTAGATTGGATTAAAGTTTGGATTCAGCTAGAGAGAACAACTATGGAAGATTTGGAAGCAATAAATAACAGATTTGGATGGCATGGATATTTATGTTACGATACATTAGCGGTGAATAAAGAGTTTAACAATCATTGCATCCAGAAGACATTGTTAAAGGTTTGGCTACAAATAAAGTGGTTCTTGAGAGAATTTTGCTGGACACGCATTTTTAGTAGCTTGACCTGTTGCTCCCAAAATACCACAGCAAACCTAATTAAGAGAACAAAAGCAAATGGTTTACATGCTTTGTGAGTAAAATCAAAAGACAAGTACAGTCAGCCCTCCATATTTGCTAGGGTTAAGGGTTCAAGACACATATAAATGTGAAAAACATCACAAATATCAAAATGTATTTGTGTGTCTGTTGGAAGGGGCATGGTGGGTCCAAACCAGGTCAGGAAAAGGAGAGGGAACAGGGGGTGGCATGGTGTCGTGTATTTCTGCTTTCTCTTGCTCATCTGCTTCCTTGGATGTGGGGCAGCACCAGGAGAAGGGTTGTGATACTGAGAAACTAGGCTTTGAGCCATCCTTAGGTGGCCAGGCATCAGCTGGTAGAAAAGGAGGAGGACTGGAGGCAGTTTTTTAAAGGACTGCATGGCTTGATTGGAGCTGCTGAGAGAGAAGGTTCCTCTAGAAAAGAAGCACCTGAAGTTGAGGGAGAGCAGCAACTTGCGAAATTCACAAATAATCAAATCCATGAAATGCAAACTTGCCAATGTGAAGGGTAGACTGTAATTAATGCCTTTTAGGTGTCAATAAATATATATACCAGATTAAGGATGCAGAAAGTTTTTGGTGGCTTTATTAGCAGCAAATAACTCCAATACTATAATAAGCCTGATTATACATAGTATTTCAAAGAACACTTTTTAACTAAATAGTAGGAAGAACATCAGAAGCATCTCCTTCAGGATAACTTGCTGTGGGCAAGGAAAGAAGCCCTCCTGGTCTAGCTGATTTGTATCTACTGCCCTGCTAGTACTCTCTTTCTCAGTCAAGTATTACAGGGAAATTTCTATCGTGCTATTTGCTAAGCCAAGAGTGAGGATGTTTCTGCAGTTCAACCAGCCATTGCTCTGCTCTTCTGTACTTTTCCTTCTTTTGGGAGCCAAGCATTAGCAGTGTTCGTCTAATATCAAGAGCCGTATGCTAGTGAAAGGTGTAGACATCACACAGTAATATGTAAATGCACATACAAACGCACGTAATTTCTCTGCTGCAATTTTCAAAAATTACCATACGAGCATTGCAATATCAAGTTCCAAAAATGCTTTCATAGCAACAACATGTGGTAACAAGCAACCACTGAGCTCCATGGAGTATTCAGATAAATGGCAGGTGGGCATAGCCTCACTGCTCTTTTCTGACAGTTAAGATATCCACAGAACTAAATATCTCTTGACCATAGGCTATGCTTATGTGGGGCATCTTGAGGGCCCCAAAACACAAAGCCTTAGTCAGCAGCATGACCCTTCTGTGAGATGTAGCAAAAACCTTTCCATGTTCTATCATGGGAACAAGCTTAAGCACTACATGTGACCTTTGTAAGCAGGGTTCCTGTAGTGTCAAAAAAAGTTTTCCGCTGCTCCAGAGACTAGGACAAGGAGCAATGGATTCAAGTTGCAGGAAAAGAGATTCCATCTGAATCTCAAGAAGAACTTCCTGACAGTCGGAGCTGTCTGGTGGTGGAATATACTGCCTTGGAGTGTGGTGGAGTCTCCTTTTTTGCAGGTTTTTAAGCAGAGGCTGGATGGCCATCTGTCAGGAATGCTTTGATGGGTGTTCCTGCATAGCAGGGAGTTGGACTGGATGGCCCCTGTGGTCTCCTCTCTATGATCCTAAGTGCCCCACATTTATGCAAGGACCAAGGCTAACAGTTTTTGCCTATAAACATGTTAGACAGGAAGGACATACATCCTCCAGGATAGGCAGAAAGTAGCACAGGAAGTGCTGAGAAAGCTTAAAGAAAGCCCTCCATAGATGGCTGTCAAAAGCAACAAAAGCCACCAGGAGGCTTCTGTCCATGTGGCAATTCATTCATAGACACCTGTATACAATGGCCTCAAGGGTAGCCTCTCTTAGCCATAAGCATAACATCAAAATAATGAACTATGTTACCCCACAATCAAATTAATATTAACGGCTGCTACCTAGTGTTTCAACTTATTTTTGTTTCCCTTTTTATTTCATTTTTCTATCCAGTGTGCTTGGCTAATAAAACTTCCATTATGAGCAAATGGCAATTGTAGCATTCCATGCTACATCAATTATTATGACTTTATTGTGACTTATTGGAATTCAGAGAATCCCAGAAGACTGTACTGATGCCTTGGAAGCAATTAATTTTTGATTGATCTAATTCACTCCAGTACTGCATGTAAAATGTTCGCAGGCGTTTGAATAATTCTATTATGTGTAGAAGAACTCTGCAGGCAAATCATTTGAAAATTAATTGCATAGTTATTTTCAGTAAATATACTTTATTCCACTTCTATTGTGGTAACTTACATAGTTGCTTTTATGGAGTAAACTAATGAAATAAATTATCTTTGACTGACTAATAAAGTATGGTGCTAGAACAGAAAGAATAAGGAGAATGCTCCATTTATTTTTCAAACAGACATAAATTTCAGTCCTGTGTGTATGATCCAAAAGAACTGATAAACACTATGAAACTTAAAAGTGAAGGGGAAGTAACTGGTTAAAGTGGTTCCTGAGACACAAAACTGGATTTTCTGTCAAGAAGCTCAAGGAAACAGCCAGAGCATTTATTCAATCGTAACAGAGGCAAAGTAGCGGTTTAAGCATTGAATTATGATCCTGCAGACCAGGGTTTAATTCCTCACTCAGCCATGGAAACCCACTGGCTGACCTTGGACACATCACATTCTCTCAGTCCCAGAAAATCCTGTGATTGGTTCACCTTAGGTCACCATAAGAAAGAAATAACTCGAAGGCACACAACAACAACAACAACAACAGCAACAACAACAACAAGAAGAAGAAAAAGACGGAGGTTTAATGACAGTAAGCAAGAAAACCACATGCACAACACTGAGGTGAACCATGAAAAGGGACAATTCTCAAACATTTTTTCCTTTAAATCTCAACCACTGCTTTTTATACTCAGAACAATCCTACAAGACATGTTAGACCAACTGGCCCAAATCATCATGTAAAGAATATGACTCAACATGGATCTGAACCTCAATCTTCAAGATTTAAGTCCAGTATTCCAAATATGCTACTATACCAGCAAATTAGAAACAGATTTGTTTGTTTTAGGGTTTATACCAATATCTAGCTTAGAATAAAATTCAGGACGGATCTGTGGGTGCCTTTTGAGGCACAGATGAAGAATTCTGGGGGAAGCCAAACGGTTGTTGTTATCTTTCAGCTGAGGTAGCCAGACTGAAAACTGGACATGGCTTCTGTACCTTTAATGTTTGTACAGAAGATAAAATTTCAGCAGGTGTTGCTTGTCGTGCCACCACGTAACAAGCAATGCCTGCTGAAATTCTCTTTTCTGCACAACCATTAAAGGTGTAGGAACTGTCCCAGTTTTCAGTCTATCAATCCCGCTCTCAGCAAGATTCACACAGAAGCAAGATATTTGTATCAAACCACAAACTTCAAAGGGTAGTAAGTCTGCAATGCAGATTCAAAGCATTTTTAAAGTCTGTAAAATCATATAAAACATTGCTTCATTCCTAGAATGCATGCCACCTTTATAACTTCCACCATCAAGTTAAAGAAATGTCCTCACAACATGGGAAACCAAACTTCTCCTGAACAAGTGCGTTGAAATTCATAGAAGTTATACAGTACGACAAACATTTGGGTGGTCAGAGGCAAACGCCTAAATCCTGTTATAGACCTAACTATAGTAGACCTGTTGAATCCATAGAATTTATTTTCATGTTGACTTACCATTCAACCATTGTTTGTTTGGGACTAATCAACATGCTGCCAGACCACTGAATTTGACTGTTTATTTAAATAATTCTCCAGAAATAGCACATGGTACATTAAGGTATGTAGACTTAATGACTACTGCAAGTTCCTTAAAATCATTTGTTTATCCCCTCTGGACCTGCCAAAGATCTGAAAGTTTTTCTTCACAATTAGAAGTATTCTTTATCTGTCAGCACTCCACACATACAGGCAAATTCTCTAGTAGTAAGAGAGCTGGACTTTGGAACCCCCTTTAAATTTCAACAGATCGATGACAGGAACATGAGGGCTGAGCAGACAGGGTCTGGTGGCATTTAAAATTTTCCCACAACGCAGTGTCCACCATACACGTTGCTTGGCAATATGCTGTGGAGAAATGTAAATAGTGGCTGTGCCAATAAGTATGAACCCCCATAGCCAGTGCTTCCGTCAGGGCCTTTGTCAGGCCACTGTTATGCTGCCACTGGTGACAAGGGGCCGCTCTCCAGGGAACCTGCCTGTTTGCAGTACTGAAGGAATGTGGAGGCCATGCTTTTTAAATTTCCCCGCAACTTACCCTCCAACTGTTCTACTTGGGCAGGGACAGTGCCAATTAAGCCTCTGTTGTCCCACTTTTTCAGTTGCTTTTAAAATGTCCCAGTTTCTCCTTCTCCCCCCCACTTCCCCCTTTGTCGTCCGCTTCCCACCCCTGCTACAAACTGAGTTCAAAGTGCAAAAGCGGTTTGTACTCAATGAACTCAGAACGGAAGGAAGAGGAGAGCAAGCAGTGGAATCTTACCCTTCCCAGTAGGCTCAGGCAAAAGTAAACCGCTGCAGCCTTTCCTAGCTTGTGTGTACGTCTTCATTAATAACTTTTGCTGTCTCGACCACACATGGATATTGCTTGGCTATACAAGTCCAGATTTTATCTAAGAAGCATTGAAGGGTATGCCACAATAGAATGAAGGGAATTGTTTTTTACAAAAACTGTGACGTGCATCACATTGTGGAAAATCAAAACAACTGTTGCACAAATAAATCCTCTCGCATGGGTCCCAAAGTAACAGGCGTCGTTCTTCTCTGTTGGCTCTGAGCAGGCCTGCAGCCTCTTGCTGGGTCCCACTCCATCTTTTGCAATCAGGCGTAGGGGCCCACTGCCCTAGTGGGGTGGGACAGCACTGAGGGCTCTCGTCTCAGTATCCCTTGAAGCCTGCAGCCAGTCCTGCCTGTTAGGCTAATCAAACACGCACACAAAGGTTTTTATAGAAGGTACTTCTTCTACCACCAGAAACACTTCACTTCAATATACAATCCATCATCATCAGAGACAGTTGTTACAGTTTCCAGCTAATGTTATTCAAAGGTTATTGACTTTAAAGAGAAAGCCATGACTTTAATCAATACATATTTACACTGCTGCCAAAAAAAGAATTGGAGATAGATGGAGAAGAACCATTCATCTTACGGGGGTGAACACAAGCGTGAAGAAGATGCAGAGCAACTGCATATGTCAGGTGAAACGAAAGACCATTCTGTTAAAAGAATGGGATGTTCCAGTTCCTTAAAATAATATGCACCGCTGCTCTACTAGTAATTGCACGGTGTCCTAGAGAACGGATGCTAATCGCCTGGAAAACAAATAAAACAAATTAAGGAACAATTAACTAAAATGAATCTGTTCCCCTAAAAAAGTTCTCTCAGCGTTACCACATATTCTTTGAATATTTCAGCATTTGATTTATCAGGCATACCCAATACAATCAACGAAGCAATACCCTTAAACACACACCATCATCGACAACTGCGGCTGGGAATCATTTTTCCTTGACAGTATTCCCTTATTACATGGGGTAATAGCTATAGTTTCTTCAAACCAGATGTGGTGTCACAGGCTTTTTCTTTTTCTTTTTTCCAAGCGGAATTCATTGACAGCAGACTGCTTGAACGGCAAAGCCACATTACATTCAGCTGCTGTTTCTCTTCCCCACCCCCAGCACATAATTCACAGCTGCAAGACAACCTAAACAAACCTGCTGAAGCAATTTACAAAACTGATGAAAAAGATTAGGCAAACATTCTCAAGCATCTCACTTCCAATCCTGGTTACTGAAACAACTTGTTACTGGAACAGTATGTTTGCTTAACGTCCTGTGACTTCCCAGTAATCATTTTCTAAGCCTATATTTCAATTGTTACATAAACTTTACCACCTCAAGTAAAAATCACACCCTCAAATTCACACCAGATTTAGATAAACATTCACAGAAAGCTGATGTGCCTTGTTATTTTATTTCTGTCTTCAGAACTAGCAAGCCTACTCAGTATGGAAAACACCTAGAACAAGGACTATTTACTAGTAATTAAAACATGATGGTCAATTTGGTCAACTGCTGCAACAACAGCAATGAAAGGTCTAAACTGGAAAATAAATAAATCATGGAAATTACCAAGGCAAGCTGAATCAGCACATGGTTTTGTTTACATTTATATCTCACAATGGAACCAGCTTGGCCAGGGTGATTATAGTTAATCTTCTGCCTTTTCATTTTCTCAATTAATGTAAAAGAAAGATCCAGTGATGCATTTAAGTCTTTTACTCCAAGTCACAAGTCATGTCTCAAGTCTCTACTGTTGAGTCTCAAGTCCTTGAAGATACTTTCAAGTCAAGTCTCAAGTCTGGAAGCCAACTTTATACCCCAACCTATATTCCAGAATTTCTGGACAGAGTCAAATAAAGTCAGTTTTAATAATTTAAGCAGAGTTTCCCCCTGCTCCACATTTGTGATTTTGCCATCTGCAGCTTCAGAAGTGGGGAACAGGGTCCTTCTTACTCTCCCTTCCCACAGCTGGAGGTTTGTGTGCCAATGGGCATGAAAGAGTCCGCAGCTTTGGAAGTGGGCAATAGGATCCTTCTTACTTCCCGTTTCTGATGCTGGAGGATTTTTCAGAAGTGCGGAATACGATCCTTCTTACTCCTCATTACTGAAGCTTCAAAAGCTTAAGAAGGAAAGATCCTTCCTCCTCAAGCTTATTGCCTAACAGCTGTTCCCCTCTGAGAAATGCACCCTGCACTCTGGGGGCAAGTCCTGTCTTCTGCTCTTAGGAAAAGTTTTAGAAGGCTTCTCCAATATGTAGCTGGGACAGTCTGCTGAGCAGACCTCAAGCCTGCCTCAAGCCCATTGCTTAACCCGTTTGCTGTTCCCCTCTTAGAAATGCACCCACATTTTGGGCTTGGGACAGATTGTCATGTGACCAATAGGCAAAAAGAGATGGAAGCGTTGATCAAAGTCGTAAGGTTTCTGCATGAATGTATTATGCCACTGAACCAAGGGCAGCAAGTCAGTCACTAAAAATATACAAGTCTCGAGTAGGGCCAGTGTGTCATTTATTGCCAAGTCGAGTCTGAGGCCCTTTTCGCATGGTATTTTTTAAGCGAAAGGGCCTCTTGAGCGTCACGTAAATGTGAGGAGCAGTCCACACGATGCACTCACATTTACACGATGCTCAAGAGCCTAACGCGGACCGCACACGCATTTTTTTTATTTTCAGCTTAAAGCCAAAAATGCTGCGCGGTCGTGCATCACTCCGAGGCCTCGCGCGCACTTACCTGCCCTGCAGAGCCTCTGGAGCCAGGCCGGTCGCGCTTCCTGCCCCAGCGCAGCCTACAGCTCCCAGGCTGCACTGCGGAAGGAAGGAAGGAAGGAAGGAAGGGGGCGGGGCGTTCGCGCCATCGGCAAGCCAGCTGCGGCAACGAAGGAGCAGGGATATGAACGCCTCGTGCAAGAGGCTGCTCGCACAAGCGCCACCCCCCACCTCCGCAAACAGGTAAGGTGCGGAAAGGGCCTGAGTCGAGTCACTGAAGTAACTTAAGTCCAACTTGAGTCCAAGTCAATTGGACTGGAGTCTATATTACTGGAAAGGTCCCAGTTTTTCATTTTTCTTCCTAATTTCTCCCTTTGTCCTTGACTCACTGCAACTGCTGCAAACTGAACAGTGCAAAGGTAGCTGGCATGCAATCAATTCAGCAGGAGAGGGAGAAAGATTGGGATGGAACTTTGCCCTTTCCAGTAGGGTCAGGAAAAAGTGAAAGCAAATTGCTGCAGGCTGTTCTAACGGTGCCAAAAAACAACCTGTGCTGATTCCACATTGCTTCTTGAAGTAAGCAAAAGGAACAACTGGACCCTGTAAAAAGCAGGGTAAGGGAAGAATCCCTTTGATTAAAAGTGGCTTTCCTTGAGGAGATTGCCTTTGAATTACAGCACCTTGGAACTGGGTACCAAACTTTCTTTCAGACTGTATCTCACAGACAGATTCCACCCCCCTCAACTTTTCTTCAAACATGATCAATATTTCAGAGAAACCTTCCTGATGCAAAAATATTTTTGCCTTCCCATAAGCTGTGATCTTTGTCTGTTTTCAAGATTTGTATAAGCTTTATATTTTAATGCTTAGTTTATTTGCTTTCTTCTCTCCTACTCTTCTTACTTTTGATTTACTAAACTTCTCTGTGGATGTGCATGTGCATACACCAGGGTTGTACAGTGTCACGGGAAAGAAAGTTTAACTTGTGGGCCAACATTAGGAGAGATGATACTAATTATTTTGATTGGGTGTTTTTTTTTCTCCAGAGCAATATTCCATTTGCATTAACAATGCAATCATACAGATACTTACCCAGAAATAAGCCCCAATGAGTTCAGTGGGACTTACTCCTACATAAATGTGTACAGAATTCTATCCTGAGACTTTCTAAAAGTAACATATTTCTTTATGGCAGCCAAGTTTTCATCAAACTACGGTTGGCCCTCCACTTTCGCTAGGGTTAGGGGCACAGGACCCCTGCAAAAGTGGAAAAAAACACAAATAGCAAAACGTGTGTATCCGTGGGAAGGAGGCTGAAGCATGGTGGGGAAAGCAGGCACCCAGGATCCAAACCAGGTCAGGGAAAGGAGAGAGAAAAGAGGTTATTGGCATGATGGCCCTTTACTTCCTCTCTTACACCCATCTCCTTCCTTGGGTGGGCGTGGACATTGGGAGAGGGTTTGCAGTGCTGAGAAATCAGAATGATAACCATTCTTAGCTGGCTAGGCAGCAACTGGTGGAGGAGGGGGAGGATCAGAGGTGGGTTTTTAAAGAGCTGCACAGTCAGATCAGAGCCACCAAGAGGGAAGGTTCTCCAAGAAAAGAAGCACTTAAGGGGCAGGGGTTGATGAAACTCTCACATAATCAAATCTGTGAAAGTTAAACCTGCAAAAATGGAGGGCTAGCTGTATATCTTCTGAACTAATTTCACTTCACTTGTCTCCTGGAGTTAAAAGTATTGCATATTACTTTCCCCTACCTTCATTCTCATTTCTATTGTGAAAAACACCACTGTGAAGTAAATAATCTGAGAAGCTATGGTGACTGAAAGTGACTAGATGACTCTTAAGTTAGGTGGAAGTTGTGATCTGACATGATATATGTGGTGTGCGTTAGGCAGAGGGGTTTGGTTATGAATGCACAGTTGATTTGGCAGAAAACTGTGATTTTTTAATCAGGTTTGCACATGCTGTATTTGGGGGGAGAGAGGGAGAGAGAGTACTATATTTATTGATTGGTGTTTCCACCCTTTTTTTAATCTGTCCTAAACTCCGTAAATACATCCCAAGGTTTTTCTGCTTAAAACAGACATTTTGTCTGTTCTTCTTCATTGTTGCCTGTCCACAAACTTTTGACTGCACTCTAATGATGCTTGGCTGTACATGTTCCAGTTTTCATCTGTGAAACGCTAGAAAGTGTAGATCACATGGATAAAAGCAGCCAAGTTTTATATGTGACACACTGATCAAGTTGTGAAATACATGCACAGACACTTCAAATATTTATATGCACTGTCTGTATTGTTGAGCTCCTCCGACTTCTACCGAGTCCTGAAGAAAAAGAATAAGCACACAGTGTGATCTGAATGGAAAGGTTACACTTGGCAATCTACCAATAGTTTAGAGTAGGAGCAGATTTATTAGACTGAAGAGCTTTGCTCTCCCTTTTCCAATGTTCTCCCTTCTCATATTATTATTTTAGAATTCATTAGTAGAAAGGGATACGAATGGGAAAATCAGGCACTCTCCTTCAGGGAAAGGGTTAATTAATATGCCATTTTAAGCTATTTTTAAAGTCTTAAACAGTTCATTACACACCCCCACACACAAATGTTCAGCACACAATGAATATTGAAAGAACCCAGGCTTACATTTCAAAGTAAATTCTCCCTCTGCCATTGTCCTTTCAAAATAAAAGAATAAAGCCTCTACTGCAGAAATAAAATGAACACAGGACTTCACACTGACTTTACTGATAGGGCTGGTGGCAGGTAATAAGCTACTGCAAGAAGGCTTTGCTGTGTCACACTCTTTTTTGAGGCCATTTTATAGCTGCATTTCCCTCATTGCTGACTTAAGAATCACATGATTCCCCTTCCTGGGAACTGACTCTGACAGACTAAGCACTTCAAGAGAAAAGCTTTACATCACCCCATACCAAGTAACAATTACTTTTCAGTGGACACTGGGCACACATTAGGATGAGAGATATTTAGTGAACATATATGTGTAAATTAAGTATCGAGGTCATCGATCCAAAGACTGAGTCAGCCTTGGCCTCTAGATGCAGCAAAATTTAACAGATGCTACTTGGCATGCAAAGCACAAATGCTACAATTAAACTGACCTAAGATTCAAATCAAAAGCGTTAAGTTTGCTTAGACACCAAGCTAACACTTATCCTTGTTAGAGAGTTAAGCTCAGCCTCCAACTACCTAATGCCTGGACCAACAAGTCAAGAAGCCGCTCTGGAAACCCAGTGGTGGGTCGTGGTTCCCATTTCAGTGGAGTGGTGAATCCATTCCAGATTTTGACTATCTTTACAGTAACTATCCAAGGATTCAAAACTGGAGTAGCTTCACTGCCCCTCTGGCATGGCAGCCACCAGCTGCAATTGTGGCACTTTCTCATCATTTTGTTGCAAATCAGATGTTGTTCCACCAGAACTGCATTTGTGCATGAGCATGCCGTGCTGCATCAGTAGGCCCTAAGATGTAACAAACAGCATTAAATGGACAGTACATCTGACAGAGAGTAAAGTTCCAGAGCAAAGCACATCCTCACCAAGAGGTTGGAAGGAAAGAAATAAAAGACACATTGGCTGGAATCTTATTAGACAGTAGAGCTATGGAATCAATTGTTGAATGGTGAATCTAAACACAGGCAAATCCATTCAATTCAATGGCTGTGTTCTAGCCAGGACTAACAATAAGATATAGAACATTGTGTCATGTCTCCAGAGAACTCAGGATGAACACAGAAAATGTGTACAAGCATCCCTGCTTATTCAGCAGGTTAGGGACCAGAGCACTATCAGAAAGCAGAAAAGGTCAAAATGCAGAAGTGAATTGAGTCAGCACCATTTTTTGTTCAGTTGCTGTACAAATGCAGTGCATTTCTTAGAGATTGTGCACAGTGTATCTCTTGTAGAGTATATGTGACCACACACTGCTTTTTCTCTCAGTCAACTTGGCACCATCTTTTTGTTCAGTGTGTATACGCTGAACAAAAAGATAGCACCGAGTCAATTGAGAGAATGGTGTTGGCAGGAAAAGGAAGGAAGGAAGGAAGGAAGGCAGACAGGCAGGCAGATTGGCACCCTGACACCTCCACTTTGCCCTATTTTTCCTGGTTTTTACACTGTGGCTGGGTTGTTTGTTGAAAGGCACCATTAGGGACTCTTTCTCTTGCTCACTTCCACAAGCAACCCACTACCAGGGCGTGCATTACACATACATATTCACAGACACACATCCATGCCCACAGAGAAACCCTTCAGGTGCAGGGAGAGGAGGACAGTAGAAGCTCATCAGGCGCACTGGTTTTTTACTCACTGCTCCTTCTCCTCTCCTCCTCTCCCACGGTGTCTCCTTTTCTGTCCTGCCATGGAGCCAGAGCTGCTGGACAGGAAGGTGCCATGGGGAAGGAAGAAAAGCATGGTCAGTTTTCAACAATCCACTTTTTCAACCCTTTTCTTTCTTTCTTTTTTTTTATAATCATCTTATTCAAAATTCACATATAAAACAAACAATTGTAACTGTCAGCTTAATTGAAATATTTCTGATCTTCCACACTGATCTAGATTTCATTATCAAGATTTCTTAACATGCTTAAAGTATTGTACAACATTTTACTGCTAATATTACTTGTTGACTCTTGCATTTCAATCTCCATATTCCCGCTTCATGATATATATCCTGTAGCCCCCTCATAATTTATCTTAAATCATGAATTACAGATTCCCATCTGATAGAACCCAGCAATTACCCGTTACAATTTGCCGTTCTTTTTGTATCTCGTCATCTGATTTCCCTTTTAATCTCTGAGAGACCATATCAGCATTTTTGTTTTCAATAAGTGTACCCCACCATTGTTCTATTGTAGGTATTTGCTGAGTTTTCCACAACTTTGCATATTCAATATGAGCTGTTGTTATCATATACAGCAATATTCTCCAATACTTCTTTATACCAGTACCTTCTAATATATCAGTCATATTTAACAAATACAGTTCTAGTGTCTTAGCAAACTGAACTTTCATTAATGCACAAATTTTGTTATGTATTCCAGTCCAACATTTCTTAGCTTTTGGACATGTCCACCACATGTGATATATCGTACCGACCTTATTCTGACATTTCCAACAGTGTCCGGTACCTGTATTATAAATCTTTTTTAATTTGTCTGGTGTCATGTACCATCTATGAAATAGCTTATAGTAGTTCTCTTTCAAATTCTGAACTACTGTAAATTTCTGTGTTTTTTTCCAGCTCTGCTCCCAAGACTCTAATTGAATTGAATGTCCGATGTTTTGAGCCCGTGAAATCATTATTGCCTTTACTGTTTCTTCTTGCCTCTCCTGATGTAATATTTCTTGACGCATTTGGGCTAGTAAATGAGGCAGATTTTCAAACAGCCATTTAATTATTCCAGTTTTCTCTTTTAGTTCAATTCCATATGTTTTTATATCCATCTGAAACCTTTCTTTTTTCAACCCTTTTCAATTAGTACATTTGGTTGAAAAAGTGGACCACACATTGAATATGCAGGTTCTGAATGTAATTTAAAAGGATTGAAAAAGCGAATCATCAAAAAGAAGACCGCTGAAAAACAGGGGATGCCCGTAATGTAATTGTATAGAAAAACATTTAGGCTTTTCTCTATGCCACATTTCACTAGCTGGCAGAGGGCAAAGCCCTGGCTAGCACTTTGACAAATGTACTTGGACAATGTGGTTCCTTTGAGCATTAAGGTAACTCCAGACATTCTGACAACATATGTTAAGGCCCCTGCCGTTCCTGGTTTTTACAGAGATTTCCCCAAAATTAAAGCCACTCTAACTAAGAGTCTGGCATATTACAGAGCAAAATACCAGCGTCTAGCACTGCCCCATCTTTCTTTTGAAGAATGCCTCTGAGCTACAGATGAGTCCCAGCAGCATGCTTTGAAATATAGTTAAGTAAAGTATTCAAGCCTCCAGGGCCAGATGCACTACATCCAAGGGTATTAAAAGAACTAGCAGGAGTAATCTCAGAACTATTGGCAATAATGTTCGGGAATTCTTAGGGAGCAGGAGAGCAGACTGGAAGAGGAAAAATATTATCCTCATCTTCAAACGGGAGAAAAAAGAGGACTCCAACAATTATCACCCAGTCAGCCTGACATCAATACCAGGAAAAGATTCTAGAGCAGATCATTAAACAGAAAGTCTGTAAGCACTTAGAAAGAAATGCCATGATCACTAAAAGTCAACGTGGGTTTCTCAAAAACAAGTCATGCCAGACTAATCTTATATCATTTTTTGACAGAGTTACGAACTTGGTAGATAAAGAAAATGCTGTGGATGTAGAATATCTTAATTTCAGTAAAGCTTTTGACAAAGTCCTCTACGATATTCTTGCAAACAAGCTAGTAAAATGTGGGCTAGATGATGCTATTGTTGGGGAATTTGTAATCAGTTGACTGACCAAATCCAAAGGGTGCTCACCTCTTCATCCTGGAGAGAAGTAACAAGTGGAGTGCCACAGAGTTCTGTCCTGGGTCTAATGCTATGCTATATGACTTGGAAGATGGAAAAGAGGACATATTTATCAAATTTGCAGATGACACCAAATTAGGAGGGGTAGCTAATACCCCAGAGGAGAGGATCAAAATTGAAAATGACCTTAACAGACTAGAGAGCTGGGCCAAAACTAACAAAACGAACTCCAACAAGAGAAATGCAAGGTACTACACTTAGGCAGAAAAAAGGGAAATGCACAGGTGTAGGATGGATAACGCTTGGCTCAACCACAGTATGTGTGAAAGGGATCTAAGAGTCTTAGTAGACTATAAGCTGAACAAGAGTCAGCAGTGTGATGTGGCAGCTTAAAAAGCCAATGTGATTCTAGGTTACATCAATAGGAGCATAGTGTCTAAGTCAAGAGAAGTAATAGCACCGCTCTATTCTGCTTTGCTCAGACTTCATCTGGAATACTTTGCCCAGTTCTGGGCACCACAATTCAAGAAAGAAATTGACATGTTGGAAAGTGGCCAGAGGAGGGCAATCAAAATGTTAAGCATGCTCAAGGTCTAGAAACCCTGCCCTATGAGGGGCAGCTTAGGGAGCTGGGTACATTTAGCTTGAAGAACAGAAGGTCAAGAAGTGACATGATAGCCATGTTTAAATATTTGAAAGGAAGTCATTGGAAGATGGAGCAATCCTGTTTTCTCCTGCCCTAGAGACTAAGACATAGAGCAATGGCTTCCAACTTCAGGAAAAGAGATTCCACCTAAACATTAGGAAGAACTTCTTGGTAGTAAGAGCTGCTTGATAGTGGAATATGCTGCCTCAGAGGGTCATGGAGTTTCCTTCTCTGAAGATTTTTAAACAGAGGCTGGATGGCCATCTGTCGGGAATGCTTTGATTATATATTCCTGCATGGCAGGGGGTTGGACTGGATGGCCCTTGTGCTCTCTTCCAGCTCAATGACTCTACAGTATCACTTTATTTTTACCCTACCTTTTGCCTAAAGTGTAAAGGCAACAGAGTTTATAAAATAACAACTACAAAATGTACAAAGGTTAAGTTTAATATGGGATTGGACTGTCTATATTTAGAATATTCCTATTTAAAAGCAAGGGATAAAAGTAGGACATCACATTAAAAAGAGCTCTTTTCTTATAGAACAAGGCCGTTTCTGCACGATGTCGCTGTCTTGTTTCTGCCACAGGATGGCAGTGGTTGGCAGGTCGCGCTTCCGCATGATGTCATCACCGTCCTGCTGCCATCGTGTCACAGAGCATCACACCTGAGCAGTTTTCACAAAATGGAAAAAATCTGTTTCGTGTCTGCAATTGCGCAGCACTCCCATCACTTCTGGCCATGCAGAAGTTGCGGAAGCACATTGGCGATTATTCCTTCCATACCACAGCAATGGAAAAAGTCCAGCTGTGCTGCTGAAGGAAGACGTGGCACCATTGCGTTATCTTCCACACAGACCAAGCGGACGCAGAGGGAAGCGTTGCTGATGCGCTCCCTTCTGGACCCGGGACTGCAGCAAGATGACACGGAAGAGTGTCGTCATGAGGAAATGGCCTAAGTTCCCTAAAGCCATCTGAAATAAAATGATCTTCACCTCCCTGTGAAAGGAGGGATCCAATATGGCCTCCATAAGAAGAGATTCCAGAGTCTAGAGGCAACCACTGAGAAGGGTCCTCTCTTGGCATTCGTACCAAATCTGCCTATGAGGGTGCCTGAACAGGGAGGAGCACTTCCCCAAGGTTTCAGGGCTCAGATAAGCTCATGCAAGAAGACAGAATCCTTTCGATCGTATGGACTCAAGTTTTATAGGTTATACCTACCCCTTTGAAGTGTGCCCAGTGGGGAGAAAAAAGAGCCAGTAATGGTTTGACTGTCAGATCAAGACTCTGAAAGACCAGGACTCAAATCTCAGCAAAACCATGAAAACCCACTGGGTGATCTCGGGCAAATCACACTCTTCATCTAAAAGGAAGTCAATGGCAAATCACTTCTGAATATCTCTTCCCACAGAAACCCTAGTTGACTTGAAAGAACACAACAACAACAACAACAACAACAACAACCACAACCAGAAAGAGACTGGCAATGAGATTTAAAAAGATATGTGGCTATAGCCAAGCTCTGTTTTGATGTGTTTCAGCCCACCTAGAAAAAACAGTGGGTGTTTTGTCTGTGTCTCTGTCTCCCTGTGTCTCCATTTGTCTGCTGTGAGGTGGGTGTTTTGTAGTACCTTGCAAGGGCAAATCATTGATTTGACATTTGGGACTCAAATCCCATCTGTCCCTTCTATTTAGTTTCTTAGACACTTTATTGATTCCTTAGCATCATCAGTTTGCCTTCAGAGAAGTGAGTGTGAAAGAGAAAGTTGTGGATTCAAAAGATCTCAGACCTCACCTCTGCCTTGTACTTTGGTAAGATTAAAAGAGAAGTAATTTGTTCCCAAAACTGTTTGTCTTGTGAGAAATTTATGGTTTCAAACAGGCAACATCTACCATGGCAGCCATTTTGTGAATGGGCATGTCCTCTTCATTCTAGCCATGTTGTGAGAGCACCCGGAAAATGTTCTCAAAAATTCCAGCACCACAAACACAGTGATCTTCATTGCATATTCTCTAGAGCAACTCAGCACGTTGTGTATCTCCACCTAAGCAATAAAAGAGTGGCATTGGAGCAAACCTCATTGCTCGCAAATTAAGCCGAATGCTCTCACCTTCTAAGTAATTATTTCATTGTTACTCATGTTAACACTCCCAGGCAGCACACAGTTCATTATTGTTTCTATATAAACGCTTCTCATTCTGCTCATTATTAATTAGCTCTCAAGCACATGTTCTGTTTCTAGCTGTACTCAGCCTCACTCAGCTTGACAGTTTGAGAGAACAAAAGGCTGCATTTGTAACAAATGTTCTCCTAGTGAACAGTTTTACTACGCAGAAGGATTAGTGAGTTTACCACATACAAGAGAATAATTAAACAGATTTTGAATATAGAGATATTTCAAATTGGCATCAAAACTCAGCGCACATAAGCCTTCAGTGAGAAGTTGATTAAAATCCCGAGACACATTTATCTTTCTTTGCTTTCCACAGTCTGCCAGAATTTGCACAGGAAAATATGCAGGGAACATTTGCAAAGGACATCTCTAATGGGCTTGATGTCCTTTACAGTTGATTGCAACATATCTTTTTGTGGCTTGAACTGAGATTCAGATTATTAAAGTTAGGCCCAACAGAAAGAGGACTGGAAAAGCAGAAAGACCATAACCTGGATTATTTTTCATGGAAATAAAATACCTCAGCTCAACCCCGAGAATCAAAACTTAATTGCTCTTTGTTTTCAGCTCTCCAGGTTGCAGAGAAAACACATGCATGAAGATCATGTTTACTGAAGTCTGGCTCCTCTCATCTTTGCCTGCCTAAACTGGAACCCAGTGGTGGTTGAGCTTTACGGTCACTTGTGGTGGAAAATATGCCTTTGCCTCCTGCATCATCAGCTCTCCACACTTGCCTCCTCTGGCCACCCAAATCTTCCACATTGTCTCTTATCTCCTGTTCCCTGCCTACTTCACTAATTCACTCCCCGCTCCTTTCTCTTCCCTCCCTCCCTCTTGACCTTGCCTGTCTGCCTCTGCTCCCTCCAGAACTGACCATTTCCCTACACGTCGGGGTCTAAGGAATTCTCAGAACCAGGCGCTGAGAGTGAGGGGTTCTCAGAGATCCCCTGTGTCAGCAGTATACCTCTTCCAGGTTTCTCTGGGGCCAGCTGTTATAGAATATTGGAAACACAATTACAACTTAAGTCTATGGCCACTTCCACGCTAGGCTGTTATAGCGCTATGATTCCGCTTTCAACCTCCTATGGAATCCTGGGGTTTGCAGTTTCGGGAGGGGCCGGTCGGAGGTTGAAAGTGGAATCATAGCGCTATAACAGCCTAGTGCAGAAGTGTGTGTGTGTGTGTGTGTGTGAGTGAGAGAGAGAGAGAGAGAGAGAGAGATTGACCAATCGCATTGGACTATGACACTAGAGACCAGGGTTCAATTCTCTGTTCAGCCACAGAAAGCCACTGGATGACCTTAAGTGCATCACACAGAAACAACTTGAAGGCATACAACAACAACAACAACAACAACAACAACAACAACAACAACAACAGGCAGATAGATAGATAGATAGACATGGATATAATCTCAACAGTACAGCAAATTATACATTAAATTTGACAGCAATGCACTGCCCAAAACATTCCATGCATCCAATGCAGTGCCAGAAAGAACTGACTGCTGGATTCTTTTACCTGCACTTCTCAGTAGTATTGAAACATTTGAATGAAAACTTAAACCCCCAAATAAAAAAAATATAAAATGAAAACGAAATATAGAAATTACGCTACCAAAATTTACCCTTGTTCCCTTCTAAATAAATAAATGAAAACCCCATTACCTTGTTCAAGGTGAAAAGGGCCTAGTCCTCAGCCCTGCCAACTACAGCTCCTTTCCAGCTCCAGTAGTCCCTCTCTTGAGGAATTCAACTAGCAGATACAGCCCTTTCCTTAGGATTTCCCTAACCGCTAAGCCAAGCCTATCCTGGGGGTTACAATGTACAAACAGTCTCCTAAGGCACCCTGCCAACCATGCCTGGCCCGGAGAATCCTTAAAGCCAGGCCTCTGGGGTGTGTCCAGCTTTAGAGAACACGATTTTCCAGAGCAGAGGCATCAGATAGTGCCACTGGAGGCAGCCACGGCACGCTGCCTAATGGACAGGCCAGATATGGTAGAACCTGGCAGTAACTTCTCTTGTACCACCTTGCCCCCCTCTAGCCCTTTGGATTTCACATGCTGGTTTTAGACTTGGCCTGTGTCTACTCTAGACTGCAGTATTTGCCTCTAAACTGAACTGGGGCTGACATTTCTAGAAGATAATACAACCAATTGAGATGTGCCAGGCTCATGTGACTTCTAAACCCCAAAAGGCCACAGTGTTCAGCTATATGCATCGTATTATATTACCATAGTAGTGATGCCTGCACTTACCAGAACTACCTGTAAGTAGGAGCAAGTCTGACCAGTTCTTCCTTCCTTTTATCAGTACACCTGACACTGAGATTCTGTTACAACCAACTGGAATGACATGCAGCTGGTCACAAAACCAACATCCATTCAAAAAACATACTCTCAATCCCTATCTGAAATCTGTTTAGCATCACTATCCAGTTCAGGCAGGTTCTTTTGCAACCATTCGCTTTGCTTTGGAATGCAAAACTGCTTTTTGAAATGACAGAATTTGAAAGTCCTTTTAAAAATTGGCAGGGTGTGTGGAAGGTTGATCCTTAGCACCCATTCAGCCATGCAAGCATAGCCAGATGGTTTCTATTTGCAGATCAGCTCACTACTCCAGGAGCTACATTTGCCAAGGGCAAAAGTCAGCAGAATGCAAACATCTTTATGAATTATCCATGTAAAGAGAGATGTATAAACAATAGGCAGTGTTTAAGCTAGTTTCCTTCATTTTGAAGATTATTAAGGGCTTTGATGCAAGCTTCTTTATATAGCTATTAAATTAGTGCTTCATTAATGAATCCATTTGGTCCATTATTGCTGCATTCCCTTGATTTTCTACAGCTTTCCATTTGAAAACTAAAGCAAAATTGTGGAACAGATTAGCATTAAGTAACTGAACAGTGACAGAGGATGGAAACTAATATTGGAACTCTCTCCCCTCTTAATTTTGCAAACACATATTTCCTACTATTGTTGATATTTTATTAGCAATGCCCAAATTTATTATTATCATTAAGCCCAAATTTCTTTTCGTACACAGGACAGAGACATGAGTCTGGTAACTCATCTGTTTTACAAGTATGAAGTTAAAATAGTTGTCTGCTTATATGAAAAGTCCAATGTCCCTCACTCACCTCTCTTTGGCCTACACTTCTCCAGTATCTAAAGCTCCCAGGCCAGCTCACTGCCATTTGCCTGTAGCCCTCCCATCTATGTCCGTGTGAGGTCACCTAAATCTCCCAAGCCTTTTGGCCTGCCCAGCATTCCTTTTGAAAGTACTTACAGACAATACAAAGCCTTCTGCAATTCCAAGTTCTTTCCAGTTCCAGAAATCTGCAAAACCCACAAAATGCAACCATACTTTTCTGCAACACGGAATCCACAAGTTGAATAGGCAAATCTGGTGCTCTCCAGATTTCTTGGGACTATCATTTCCACAATCCCTTACTATTGGGCATGCTGGCTGCGATTAATGGGAATTGTAGTTCAAAACCTACTGTTTCTTCTCAACACTCCGAAGGCCATTTCTACACTACGTTGTTCTAATGCTATTATTCCACTTTCAACAGCCTATGGAATCCTGGGGCTTGCAGTTTATGGAGGGGCACTCAGAATTCTCAGCCAGAGAGCTCTTTCGCTTCAGTAAACCACAAACTCCAGAATTCCACAGGATGTTGAAAGTGGAGTAATAGCACCATAACAGTGTAGGGTGGAAATGGCCAAAGTTCACAGATTTCTCTGAGCTGCCACAGCAACTAAATAACAAAAGGGTTATTGTAGCAAAAAGCTGGAGTCCATCCGCACTACAGTGGGCCCTCAGTATTCACTAGGGTTTGGTCCAGGACCCCACCCCACCACAGCCCATGGATACCAACATTCATGGATGCTCAAGTCCCATTACCTACAACGGTGCAGTAAAACGGTGTCCCTTGTATAAAGTGGCAAAACCAAAGTTTGCTTTTTAGATTTTTTTAAAAAATATTTTCAAGCTGTGGTTGGTTAAATTTGTGGGTGCAGAATCTGTAGATATGGAGGGCCAGCTGTACATAATCAGAGTTTTATACTCCACTTCAACTGCCTATGGAATCGTGGGATTTGTAGTTTGATGATGCACTGGAACACTCTGGCTGAAAATCCTAACTACCTATTGTTAAGACACAAATCCCAAGATTCTATTGTGTAGTACAAAATGGCCCCAGGTTGCACTTCCCATGCTGCAATAGTTTCAGTGGCTTTTGCTGCATTTTCAGGTAGAATACATAGTGGTGGTTATGACTTGGGCTCAGATTATTTGAAAGTCTTAACTCCCTGTATGAACCTGTCCAATTTTTAAGATCCTTGGGGGAAGGCTTTATTTCAGTCCTAAGATGGTCACAGGCAAAAATGAGAGGCCTTTTTGGTGGCTGCTTCCAGGTTGTAGAAATCTCTCCCATGGAAAGCTAGGCTGCCCCATTATGGTCTCTTTCCACTAGCAGCCAAAGACCTTTTTACTTAGACTGACTAGTTGCTGCAGAATACTCTTTTAATCCGTGTGAGTGTGCTGCATTTTCATTCTAAGTTATGTTTTAAATACTCTTAAATTTTTAAATCAATGTTTTAATAGGATAGTCTAGTTTTTAAAACCTTTTCATTATTATAACTGTATTTTAGCTACACTTGTTTTAATCTGTGCTGTGAGCCACTTTGCTCCCATATTGGGAAGAAGGCAGAATGGTGCATCCATAAAAGTCTTACAACTGGGACTGCATGGTCAGCTCCCAACTTTCACGTGTTTAATTTTCACATATGTGGTTATTCATGAATTTGTAGCTGCTAGCAATGTAGCTACAGCCACACAGTACTGTACTGTAGCGATGGAGAGGGGCTCCTGAGCGGCTCTGCCTCTCTCCCTCCTCCTCCTGCTGTTTCCCCACTCCCAGACTTTCCCTCTGTCTCCTCCCCAACCATACTGAAGGAAATTTTTGCAGCTGGTCCTCCTCACCTGGCACCCGCCTCTCCACTGGCTGCTCCCCAGAAGTGGGGTATCATGAAACACTGTCCAAAAAAGGACGCGTGCACATGGAAATCAATAACTCAGCTCCCCAGAGATTCACAGCACATTGAGAGACAAAACACAAGTTTCTTGGTACCTGCCAGTTTCATTCATGTGTTTTGTTGGTGGGAAAGGAGAAAAGGAAGAGGACGAGCAGCTGTAGCCTAGCACTGCAAGGATCTAAGGCATTTTCTAGGAGAACACTTGGAGATTTGTGCAGTCCACAGTAGTCTGGCAGAGGTAGCCTCGGAATGAGGTGTAGGCACCTGGCCTTGTGAGGATCCAGGGCCTTTCCTTGGAGAAAGCTTCAAGGGTGGTGGAGGCCTCGAGGTGCCAAAGCAGCAAAGGGCAGAGCATGAAAGGAGATTGAGAGGAGCAGCCCTCTGCCCTGGCTGCTGCAAAAAACTCTTTCAGTGTATTTGTCCTTCTCCTTGGAAGGATGACAAAACTGAAAGAGATTTTTGCTGCAGCAGACTCTGACATGCATGTTCGAGGGGTCTAGAGATAGTTTTTCCACTTTTCGGGGATCCTCCACCCCTAACCCCTGTGCAAGTTGATGATCCACTGTATTAATTTTGCCTCCAAATGCTGGTTTCAGGTGCATCTGACTGGTTCTTTTTTAATAACACAGATATACAAACCATGCTTTATCTCTCAAGATAGTAATACTGAAAGTCCAAATATGTTTGCTACGACAGAGGTAGATAAATCTGACAAATTCAGAAAGTTACAAGACTAAACTTCCATCAGCCCAGTCAACATGGTGGATGGTCAGGGTGATAGGAACTGTAGTGCAAAACATGTAGGTTACTATCCTGCTACCACAAAGCAAGTCCCCTTATAAGCAGTGGGATATACTTTGAAGCAAATATGCAAAGGCTTGCACTAGAAGTGGCTATTCAGAGGCAGCTTTCACTAATAACAATTTACTGAAGCCAAGAGACTACACCTGTCCTATGTATAAGAATTATTCCAGTCTAATGTGAATGACATAATACATTTAGTAAAACTTGAGACTATTCAGTTGCTGAGCTGAACATTTTTAACATGGATGATTCACATGCATGCAGATCACTTGATTCCATGAGTAACAATGAAATGTACAAAATTCTGCTTCCTAAACATGGTATCCTGAAATGTTCAGTCTGTGGAGTTTCTAGATGTGATGACTGTTTAACACATACAGCCCAGAACTGATGGTGGAGTAAGTTATTAAAAACCTCAGACTTGCGCCAATACCTATTTAAGGAATGAAAGTACTGTGGTTCCTTGTTTTATGAACTTTAGTCCTATATGGGAGAAATTGGAGGATTAAATAAATAAATACTTTAAAATCTCCATAGCAGCCAGATTTATACGACAAAAATTGTAAAGAATGATCAAAACCAAAGTAGATTTGCTTAGTTCATTGTAATAAAACTTAATACAATTAGTAAAATAACAACAGGTTTAAGAGCAGAGAATTTTCCAACTTCTTTAAAGGCAGAGCTTCTGGGATATGCTTAAACAGAAGGGCAGCTCAAGTCTGTCTCCTCTAGCAAAACTTAGAAGCCTTACAGCATCATTATTACAGTATGCATTTTTGTGAGGAAGACCCCAATACAGTGTATTGTCAATTCATGCAATGCCTATACTTTGAAGTGGAGGCATGGGGGTGCAAAAGACAAGTTGGGTCAAATATAGCATGGCCTTCACATTAGGATAGTTGTGGTGGGACTACCTCCATGAGAAGCTGCACATCAAAACCCCCAGCTTACATGATCACAGAAAAAAAAAGAGAACAAGTAGTGATTTTGCTGTTTATTGAGGTACATATAAATAATCTTTCAATATCTGAGGTGTCAGGAGCCAGGGGACTCTGTTCATTGTGAGTAGCTCCCAGATTAGGAATTTGTCACTAGTTGGTAGCCCCAGGACCAGGATCTTATCACTTGTAAAGAGCCAACAGATCAGGATCATAGCAGGTAAATAGCTACAGGATCTGTACAACAGAACAGCTGAGTAGCCTCTGGATCAGATGGAGTCAATGGGGTGGAAACTGTAGTTCACTCCAAGATATGGACCAGACAGTTGACTCATCTTCCCCAATCCTCCCTCCATTCTGGACTGGAAACCAACAGTCTTAACTCTCCATCCAAGTCTTACATCTTCAGGTCCGAATGAAGGTCCCTGACCTTTCCTAGCATGTCATGCACCCCTTCAGACAGTCTCTTCCATTTAAGGCTGTCTGCTTATTAATCCTCTCAGCAGACACCAGGCAAGTGTCTATAAATGGAAAGATTCCCCCACTCATCCCCAAGGTTGGAAGGTTCACTCATTCTTGTGGCAGGACAAGTCTAGAGGGTGTTTCTCCAGGGGAAGCACTGTCAGTGCTACCAATTCTCCTTCAAAGTGGCCACCTGATCCTTAAGTCTTCTGCAGCTTCTCATCTCTGCCCTGGTTCAGTTCTTCTTCCCTCTCTGCTTAGCAGCCAGCCTTTGGAAGGGATGCTCCATGACCCCTCACTGCCATGCTCCAGCTACACAAGACACTTGACAACTCCCTCACAAGCCATTTGCTAAGGACTTGACTTTTTCAGTAGCACATCAAAACATACCACACTGATGGTAACAATCTAAACCAATATGTTTCCTGATCAACAAGAATGTTCCAGTTTGAAAAGGAACTAACAGAATACCCATTTTGAAGAATGGCATGACATAATTTTCATTACTTTTGAAAATTAAAATAGCTGCCAGGCCTGGACAGCAATCTCACCATGTTTTTTCATAAACAAGGTCTACTTTCTTCAGTGGTGCTTACGCACTAGTGAGTGTGTTTAGAAATGGAGTCTTAATGCTGTATAGAAGGAGAAAATAGTTATGTGCCTTCAAATCAGCTGTTGACTTACAGCTAATCCCATGAATTTCATAGGGTTTTCTTAGGCAATGAATATTCAGAGGTGGTATTGCCAGTCCCTTCCTCTGAAATATAGCCCATTCATTGGCAGTCTCCATCCAAGTACTAACCAAGAGCAATCCTGCTTAGCTTTCAAGATCTGATAGGATTTGGTGCCTTTAGGGTATTTGGAATACAGAACTAGTAAAATCCACAGGTTGTTTTAACCAATATCAGAACTGAGCCAGCATCATTCTTTCTCCACAGAAAAAAAGAATTGCAGGAAAGTTTTGGACCATTCTGAATCTTCTTCATCATTTGATGTATAACATAGCCATAAAAGACTGTAGTTGCAAATTCTACA
Organism: Cyclura pinguis; assembly: GCA_030412105.1. Lineage (NCBI taxonomy): Eukaryota > Metazoa > Chordata > Lepidosauria > Squamata > Iguanidae > Cyclura > Cyclura pinguis. Next base: position 90,928,969 of record CM059600.1, on the reverse strand, counting down.
GAGCAATCATGTATTCAGTACCCTTTTGTTAATCCTCTACAGATACCTCTTGAATTGATGTTATCTTCAAACCAGTGAAACAGCTGCAAGTGTGGCAGGGAACGGCAGGCAATCCTGGTTCCCTCTACCTACCAACAATGGGAAATAGGTACATGCACAAGTTTTTACATTTGCATGTTAGAATTTTTCAATATGAAAAGGCCTGGTTTTAATTAATTAAAGGCATTTTATCTTCATCCATCAGTAATGAGTTCAGATTGCTGGAATTAAGGTTTTAAGTATCAAATTCACAGTAGCAGATCCTCATTAACACTGTGTTAGCAGGTTTGCCCCCTCAGCAGAGTTACACTTAAGGGACACTCCCATTAGACTGGGGAAGGAAGTCGTTTTCATGGATACTTTCTGATACAGCCCTTGGGCCCTTGAAAATCTTCTCTAGAAGGGTGGTGGCCGTTCTAGAACAGTGTGGAGGATGATGCACAGGAGAAAAAAATTTCTCATATTGGGGGCTGGGAACAAATCAGCCACTTCAGCAGCTTTTAAAACTACCTCTCAAGTGCAATTAACAAAGCCAGGCTAGAGTTTCCATAACTAGTTTCAGAGCTATTGAGGTCTTTCACCATTATATATAACTCATGCATGTTGGATACAAAAAACATACACTGAAATTGATGACATAGCTCTAAATCTATGAAATCTAAAAGCAGGATTTCCCTAAGGTTTGCTGACTAAAATGTAATACTTGCAATTGAAGGAAACACATTTTTCTATATATAAACCTAAAGAAACACACATATTCAAGTAACAGCACAGATCGAGGTGCAGCTCAGATAACGAAGCGAGTGTGTTCGAGGGCATTCCTTCTTTAACAGAAACTCTGGTACTGGTGGCAGAAGGTAACATGGAAAGAAGAGAGATAGGTTCCTATGCTGCCAAAAAGAGCAACTGAACATGTTTCAGTGGATGTTTTATACAAAACTAGCACTGTGCACATGTGAAACAACCAGGCCATCTAAGCCTTCCATAAGAAAACAAAAATATTCTGAATCTTCTAGAAACCACTTGAAGGCTGCTTTCAAACTGCACGCAAGGGTAACGTTTTCTTTAACTTAACGATTTTTATTTTGCCAGCTTAATTTACAGATGGGGGAAACTGGTAAGGTAGCTTTATCTGTTTTCCTTTTTTTCTCTGTTTTATTGTTCACGCACACTCTATAAGAGAATTGAAGGCAGCTGCTGTTTGCCCTGTCTGTTGTAGGCAGGCACACACAGCTGCAGTAGGATCTGCGACAGTAGAAGCCCATTCTTTCCCAAATCAAGCTTTACCATTTACTGCAGACATGCTGATGCAAACTGACAATGAAAGTCTCTATTTCTCTGTCCTTCCTTCACCATCCCCCCAAGCCCAACCAATGCTCACTAAAAAAAGACTTCAATTAGACAGAGAATGAGGAAAAGGGGGGCTGGGGCTGTAAAAAGACTTTGGAAAAAAGAGTTTCCTTATCAAAAGTTTATGTTAATAATTCTATTTGTAGTGCATCTCATGTTTCAGTTTTTCTGAATGTCTATGTTTATTTAGATAACAGGATGTTCTGGCTTTTGTTTGTTCCAGTTCTCCAGATATTCTTCTCCTCTGCCTGCAAGGTTTTTATTACATTACAATACAAAAACTTTTAATTTTTTTAATGTGAAAATTGCTACAAGCAGCCATCTCTCCATTTTAACACTTAAAATATAATATATAATTTAAATATCCCTCATTGCAGCCACATATAAAAATGTTAATCTTAAACAAGGAAGACTCCCTTGATGCTTATTGTAGCTGTTGTATTAACAACCATTTTAGGCAGTGGGTGGTTCCCAGTTAGCAACAGGTGGCACCCAATTATAGGTTCTTTCAGCTGGATGGGGAAGTTAAAATTCCCATTTCCTTCTACAGCTCCCCCCAACACACACACACACACACACACACACACACACACACAGTATGCTTTCAAAACCGGTTACAGATGGTAGGGAGATTCAGTAGAAAAGACTGGGTGGAGAGCGCAGAAGGAGATGAGGGGAAAGACATAAGAAAAGATCTGTTCACACAATAGCAGATGTTGTCCAGTACTGATAATGTTTATGGAGACAGATCATCTGCGTTTCTTCAAAGTTGCCTCTATAAACAAAATGCCCTAAAGGCTGAGTCACTAGAAACTAAAGTGATTCCAAAATGAGCCATAATCCAACAATTCTGCTTTAATAAAAGACATTTTTGGACAAACTGCTTGTCTAGTTCTGACTGACCAGAAATAAATTTGGGAGCAAGCAATGTAACAGCTGTCAGTTTTAGGCAGCAACAAGCTCATGGGAACCTCCAGTCTTAAATATATCTTGCAGGTGAATACCAGATAAATATTCACTAGCCCCTGCCATGAGTCAATGATAGCTACTGCATTAATGTAAATGTTATGCACACTCAGCAGTACTGTCGAGCTTACTGATACATTCACAAAACAACCCTCTGCTTACCAAGTTGCTTGCCCGTGGCACAGACACATAGTTTGAAGCAAATCTGTTGGTTTAAATTATTCCAAACTCAGAACGTCATCTCATTACCCGCTTTGTGTATTCAGTCACTGAATCAGGAGATGCATTCAAGTTCTTACATCTGTAACCTGTACATTAATTCCCCATGTTAAGTATAAATACTCTGTGACAAACATATACATCCATGTGCACATGGTTATTTCAGTCCTTCTTTGGAATATCTTGATAAAACGTGTGTTCTGACAAAATGGATCAGCTTTGTTTCTGTGAAAAATATAGCAGCAAGAGTTGCTATAAAGCAGACTCCTCCCACAGCAATGTGAATTAACCTCGCCATCCACCCTTTATCACAGCACAGGAACACCTACGAAGAAAGCAAATTTCTGTTATTATTTATGCATTTCTAGTGTTTATGTATCACTGTCAGCCTGCCAGGGTTCCTAAACCAATGCACAGATTTTTAAAAAATCCTTTAAAAACATTTTTTAAAGTCTCACAATTATAACAGTCCCCAAAGCTAATCCTCAACCTGGTTCTAAGGAGTAATACATGTGGAACAATTGGCTGCCTGCCAGAAGTTCCTTAGGAACAGAGCCTGACCTCTTTGGGAGGGAGTTCAGCAACTAGGATGCTGCCACAGAGAAAGCCTTCCTTTACCTACTCACCAACATAGCCTTGCAGGGTGGGAGGGCATACAACAGGCCTCTAGGCAGGCTCCAAGGGTGGCTTTTTATGAATAAAAGGCATCTGCTGTTTCTCTTTCCAACAATATTCAACTTTTTTCCACTAACACTATTCTTAACTATGGTCATTTCCGCACTACACTCTTATAGCGCGATTATTCCACTTTCAACATCCTATGGACATCCGGCCGGCCCCTCCCTAAACTGCAAACCCCAGGATTCCATAGGATGTTGAAAGTGGAGCAATCGCGCTATAAGAGTGTAGTGCGGAAATGGCACTTGTCCCTGCAGCTATAGTGATCTAGAAAGCAGCTTTACAATACATGCTAATGTCAGTTTGACAAGCATTCTACCAGTGACAGCTCCCATCTGGGAGGCAAAATGTGGTCAGCCTACTATTTGGGATGTTAAAACAGTTGAAGAAAACAAATGGAGAGACTGAGGCATCTCACATTTATGGCAAGTAGGCAAAGAATTTTGTTCAAAACATTTCAGATAGTCTTAAAAGTAAGCAATCTACCTATTGTTGGGGGTGTTTCCTACTATTCATTGCTTCTTAAGAAATGCATTATACAAATACAGAAATAAAGTTACAAAGTTAATTTACAACATTAATTTTGCACACCAGTATGTATTTCATAGCTATATACATAAGCTGTTTGTAAACAATCTGTATATATGCTGCAGGCACAAGTGATATTTTTCAGGCTTGCTAATTAAAACTACTTAATGTTTCATTTAATTATAAAAACTGAACACACTTGGCTTTTCCTATTTAAATTTGATATGACTAATGCAACAAGAATCTGAAACCCACACAGTTATGGTGGAGTATAAATACAATTATACTGAATTGGACTGTTGTGTTACTTGAGTTACTTCTGCTAGCTATTGCACCACTATTGTACAACAATCATCTCCCCAACCACACAGGGTCAGAGGAAAGATGTAGGAAGATGGAGAGGGAAAAGGAAAGAGGACAGTTGAAGCAGTGAGGAAATTATGTTTGGAAAGTGCAACACACAAACAAAAATGGAAAACGAAAGGAAAACACAAATGAAAAAGAAGCCAAAGTACAGCAACAGGAAAGGCCATAAATATATGAAAAACAACTGACAGGGCAAGTAACTAAAGGCAGGATTCAAGGTCAGCAAAGGAATGGAAAAGGACATAAAAGGAACAAATTGTGGAACGTGAATGAGAATTAAAAGAAGAAAGCTAAACAGTAAATGTGCAGTAGAAATTAAGATGGAGATGTGCAGGGGCAACATCTTAATAAACACATGAAGCCATATGAATTGTCCCAAAGTGACTCCTAGAACAGAGGTGTCATTACCAGGGTCATAGTGTCAGAGGGGCTGCAGAAAAGCAGACCCTTGTGGTGTCAACATGGTATGACTGAAGCATACTTTGTCAGGGGCACAGCTGACACTACAGTCGGGAATCACAGGATTTGGAACTTATTTCATTGCACTGTGGAATAGCACTGTCCATGCTGAGTTTATTCCCTCTTATTATTGTTAAAACTCTTATTGTTCATATTATCAATACTATTTTTATTAAGATGGTTCTTATTACAGCATGCTCCTACTATTATATTACTATTCATAATGATGTAGCTATAATAATTTATATTTCAGTTGGCATACTTACCACCATAAACCAGCAGGGCTGTCCATACTTAAAAAAAAAGTTGGGTTGTGCAAGGGATCACATTTGCACTGGGCAATGCTGCCACAAGCATAATACCATGTACACAACTGTATTTACAGTCTTGTGTGAGTTGACAGAAAGTAACTGCTTGTGCAACTGTTCTTACGCTAGCAGAGTGCTTCAACAGGTTCCCAGCCAAAAACCTATTTTAGTCATCTATTCCAACAGAGTGAAAGCAAGATTTTAAGAAAGGTAGCATCACTCACCTCTGACACACCTGTGATGACTCCACTAATAACATAAACCACAATAAGCAATGGCGAAATAAGAAGGCCTCTTAGAGGCCTGTAAGGGCTCTCTTTAAAATATCTGTAGATGTAATGGATGCTGTGTCCTATTCGGATCCCCATGTTGAAGCAGTTTGCAAAAATAAAACCTATGCTGCCTTGCCAATAGGTCAAGAAATAGGACATGCACAAAAATATGAAGGACAGAGCTAGCATGACAATGTTGTACCTAAAATTAAAGAAAAGCAAAGAATACTGTTTCAGTACATTTGCAGTTAAACTTCTAAAATGGTGGTAGCAAGGAGAGAAAATCTTTTCGAACAGTATGAAGAGCAAACCTAAGTCTGGTTATATATGAGCAATTCCCTTCAGTTAGTGGTTAACAGATTAATTATCAGTCAGTAATCAAATCTCTCCTCAGCCATCAATTCAACGGATGGCCATACCCAAGAGGTGTGCACATGTGCCTTTAAGCTGCCAATCAACTTATGTGACTCCATGAATTTCATAGGGTTCTCATATACAAGGAAAATTAGAGGTGGTTTTGCCAGTTCCTTCCTTTTACATACAGCCTACAACACCTGCTATTTGTTGGTGGTCTCTCATCCAAGTATTAACCAGAGCTGACCATGTTTAGCTTCCAAGATCAGACAAGATCTGGTGGCTTTAAGGTATTTAGGCAGCTTATGCCTAAGGTACTACATTATGCCAAAGATACTACAATACTGTATAATTATTTTTGGGAGGGGAGGGGAAGGCAAACACTTTCTCAAGGTGTGGAGCTCATCACCAATTTAGGATTAAATTAGACAGTCCATTTTAAAACATTAAATGGCCATTAAGTTCTGCTTCTCGAATGAATAGCTGCTAAATTTTTGTCATCATCAGTTGTTAGTAAGATTATATATGCCAAACAGAGCATCTGGCCTTAAAAGAGAATGGATAGTAAATAGAACATTGGTCTTAAATGATTGTCAAAATTTATTTTTCTGTGCCATGAATGCCAACTTACGACAGTGTCTTTGTATCGTTCAAGAATGAAAATATTTTAAGATATGGGCTTCTTCCTCCCACATACATTTAATTTACAGAAATGCTGGAAGAAATTCAGCATGGCAAACAAAAACTTAACATATTATCCTAAATTTTCTTTCAAAAGTATCTGTATCATTCCTTGACTCATAAACATACTGTGTTAACACAGCTTCATTAGTTCACAAAGGCACACTCATACAGAAAAGTGAGCTAATAACTAATTCATGAAAATGAAAATTAATTCTATACTGTACTGATTTTACAGCAGAAGACTGTAATGAGCATCTTCAAGAATGCTGTCTTTCACCAGAGGATACCTTTACTGATTCTGGAGCTTCAAATTAATCACATCTCACAAATCCACCTTAAAGACATCATACACTCATACTTGGCACAAAACACAACTGAAATAAATTAAAATAATAACAGAGCATCTCTCTCAATGGCACAGTGACAACAGCTGGCACACCACACTGTATTATCCCAAATATTTAACTCAAAGCAGCATGGAGTTTAACATTTGTTTTTAGCAGCGAAAGATTTCCATAAACTTTGATTGTGACAAGCAGTGTGACTGCCTGTATCTGCTTCAGCTACTGTAGGACAAAGGCATCCTAAGCTCAACAGTAGAGTTTGCTGAGGGTACACCCATGACATCCACAAGCCACTTGGAATTAACAACTGCTCACCAGCAAAAATGCAAAATAGGTGCACTGAAGAAAAGGGCCAGTGTCATACTTGGAAGGCTTATAGTTTTGTTTTTTAAAAAAATATTTTTTTAAATACTAAACATTACCTAATCCAATAATGCTTTAACAAACTCAATTTTTTCCCCATAAAATTTTTTGGAAGGCTTATAGGTTTTTGGATGCTCTTTATTTTCCATCACTGCATGACATACAGTTGTTTTAGAGCACAATTATCATGGAGTGGCATCAGTGGCAGCTACTACTGTGTCACCTGCAGGACTGGGATTAAATCACAGACCTGGGAGAAAGACACCAATCATGCTCTGTGTACCAATCCTCTGAAAGGTTACTGATCTTGTGACTTTTAAGACATACACCAGATTTTTCAAGGCTAACTGTCACACTTAAACAATTGTATTTTTCCTACCATGATATTCTATGGGAATAATTTTTATGCCACAGAGATCTCTGAGAGAGTGCAATGTGAGTCCATGTTCTTCGGGGTCCTTACTAATCAAGCCACGGAGGAAGGTAGGTAGATTTTTTTCCTTCTGTGACATTCTCCTCCATGAGTAAATAACAGTGGCATTTTTTCTTCATAGCTCTTTATACATTTTCTGTGTGTATTTGATGAGACTGTCACTACAGTCTTATTTCATTCTACTGATACTCCATCAGGACTCAGCATTTTAGCATTTCTCAGGTTGGTATGATATCTTCAGAATAATAAGAATGGCTTAACACATTCCATGGCTGGAAAAGTAATCACTACTGTGAGAATTCGAGGCTAGTATTAATTTAGATTCTATGTCTCATTCAAAACAAATAATAATCTAAAGAGAACCAAAGAAAAGATACACTATATTATCATGTACTGTGATTGTGTTGAACCTACCTGTCCACTTCTTCTTTGCGCATTGAAGCAAATGTAAAACATTCTGTTATCCCATTTAGAGCGATTAGCAAGACATATAAACTATAACAACGCAGGAGACTTGGACCTGAGAAAATATTGTGACAAGTAGATTAATAAAACCGAAAACTCTCATTATTGAACTCTGAGCAGAATCACTCATCCAAATAAGAATGACGTTAATAAATTATAACACCATCACCCACTGTAACTTGCAGTATGTGGTACTCAGGAAAAAAATATTCCTCCTGATACCTGAACAGTAAGATACACACAGTTTATTCATTTCTGTACTTCAAGGCATGCGTGCACACGCATGCACACACACAGTCCAATATGGGAAGCAGAATAACTAATTAGGTGTTCAATGTGGGTTCAAAATTTTGGTATACAATTGTCCATTATGTTACCAAAACAGATTACTGTTAAACCCTGCTTTTCACATTGATTGCCAATCCCACATTCTTAGGCTCTGCAAGTGCCAGAGAATCCTTCATAGTAGAAACAGCAAAATTGTTCAGCACTGAAGACCATCAAAGGCCTATCACAAGGCAGATGGCTGCTGCTAATCTGCATATCATTAATGGAATTTATACATCATTTCCATGAACATGGCAGATGCCAACTACAGTTGATTGACACATTGTACTTACTCCAAAATTAATTTCAAACGAAAATACTGAATCAGCCCTTAAAAAAAAAATCAAAGAACATAGTAAACTGCCTTCAACCAAATGAGACCAATGAGCTACATGAAGTGGTACTGTCCACATCAACTGCGAGCAGCCATAGGCAGTTTTCCAGTGTCTTAGAAAATGTTTGTTCTCTCCCTAGTTACCTACAATGCATTACACCACAGGAGGGCAACACAGGGCCCACATACATGCCCCAGCCATTTTTACAGCCACTCCCCAGCCCCTGCTTGCCACATTCAAATTGCACCAGCACAGAAGCAAAACAAACCACATTTAGATACTAAAGGAAGGTCATCAGGAAACGGGTGCCTTATTTGACTGTGCAATTACCCTCTCAAGCTTCAAAGAAGCACAATTCTATTCTAAAGTAAACACTGCACTCATTTTGCTTTTACATCATGCTGTGACTTTCAACACATCAGTTGGCATGTGCCACCAAATTTCATATATTCCACATTACCTTGGTCAACAAGATCAGTAAGATATTTGATTGATAAATACTGGCTGACACAGAACAAGGTGCACAATAACAACCCTAAGAATGTGTATTGCTACACAGTTTTGCCATCTGAAAGGATGTTTTTAAAAAGTATCGCAAATTTGCTAAAACAACATAATCTTATGCATGTTTACTTGGAAGCATTCCCCACTGGGTGGAATAGGATCATGACCTTAACCAAATGGATGCAATTGCTGCTGATCTGTTTCCAATTAGCACTATTTTACTGATAATTTTTAAGACACCAAACTGAAGCAACATGATAAAAAATCCAAGGAGAAGCATACAAGAGAATTAACAGCACTCGAGGATGTTTCCCTATTTTTCCAAATAAAACATATTCCACAAAAACAATGTTATCTCTTGTAAAAGACCTTTTAAGGATTATGGTACTATAATAATTACTATCTTCAAGAGGGTTTAATACCAAGAATAACATAACTAATGCTACTGTAAAGAAAAGCACTACTTCCCCCAACAGTAGCTGAAAGCAATATATACTAGTCAACCCACTATCACTATTACTCTGTAAGACACACACTGGATTAATTTTCCAAACAAAGGAAAAATACACTTTTTCTCTAGTCACATTATGGGACATCCAATTTGAATGTGTCAACTAATTTGTGTCAGTTTTTCTGCATAGACAGTATTTTCAGACAAAGAAAACAGAAGATTTTCAAAAGACAATTCTCTATTCAGAACAATACCAATCATTACCTGATCCTATACTGAGCATTGGACCTCCATAAAAATCTAGTGCCAGCTGAGAATATCCATAACCAAAAACCGTAATGGTCAGGCCAATCAGAAGCACTAGTTTTAACAATGATTCTAATACAGCTGCAGCCATGGAGATATCATCCTAAAAAAAGAAATGCATTCATTTAACAGATGCAACTGAACAACATCTCTTAAATTATAGCAACAAATTTATACAGTTATTAATTAGATTTTACAATCCATTATTTTTAACTTGCTTTTTACAGGCAAATTCTAATAATTAAACAGCATTTACATCTGTAGTCTGAATGTACTGAAAGTTCTAGACAGAAACAATAAATTTGTACAAATCCCTTCATGAAGCAAAACATCAGGAAATGCATGAAAATCTGCTAAATATATTGACAGAACTAGCTCTGACAGCATCAGAGGAAAGCAATAACACTGGGCATCAAGTAAATGGCATAATATTTTTGATGCCTTTAGCAAATCTAGCGTTCTTGAAGTACAAAATTACGTAATACAATATACATGTACAATCCAAAAAATAAGCTATTCTTAATTGGAATATTTAGTCATCCTATATTCATTCCACATTGAACCAAATACTTTATTTACCTCCATGAAATGTACGTCATGAAAAGGAGATTTAGTTAATACACACACACACACAAAAAAAAAATGCACAATGCTTGTGCAGAAGATGACTATCTGATCCCCCAGGTATTTCCTCAAAAGCAAGCCCCACTGATTTCAATGAAATTTCCTTCAGCAACTTATTCTAAATGAGGGTGGCCAAACTGCAGCCTGTCAGCCACACGCAGTTCCCTCTCCCTGGGGCTGTTTTTTTTTTTGTCTCCCAGGGCCCTCAGGGGTATTTTCTGTTCCAGCATGCCCCCAAATGCACACTGGGAGGTCTGGGAGCTTCCTATTCCTAAATGTCCCCTAGGCAGTATGGTGTGTATTTTTACTACATTTTGTGGGGCCTCAATACCCAAAACATGGTGACAATACCCCCATATCCCCAGAGATATTTGGGGCCTTTTTTTGTTTTTGTTTTTGCAGGAGTAGGTTTGAACCTCCAAGGTCTCCTTGGGGGTTAGTGTTCCTTAATTGCCCATCCCTGTTTCCTACAGAACAAAACCCACCTTTAAATCAGACACCACAGCATAAGTTACCAGAGTTTCATAAATTTCTTAGATATTGCTTTTATAATCTAACAATTATTTATGACTTCTTACAAAACTTTATAAAAAAATAAACAGCAATAATATTTATAGATGAGAATGCCTATACAATGAGTTTTGTTCTTTTCCTCAATTATATTTTCAAACTTGCTATATATCTGTAGTTATTTTAATTGTAATACCAATGCAAGGTAGTTTATAAATAGCTGAAATAAGTAGATGTTTTTTATTGTTTACTTTAAAAGTAAATTTTCAAAACTACTGCATAATAAGACTAAATTTACCTGTTCCTGCAGTTTGATATCTTTTCCTCGTTCAAGAACCTTAGCAAAGTAAACATAAAAACTCTCCTCTATTGGCAAAAATATAAATCTAGCTGTCAGAGAACCGAGGTTATTCACTATGTCATATACACCTTTATAAAGAAACAGAAAAATATAGTTAAATATTCACATTACTGTTTTTCAAATTGAAGTACACTCATCATTGACCATAATAAGAATGGTGCATATCTTACAATTCAGTGAATTATGCTAGTATCTCTTTGCAAAAATACCTTTTCCATTTTACAGTTTTATTAACAATATCAAGGTAAACACTGCAAATGTCATAACACAGTTATAAGATCTATGAATGTATAAGCTCTACAGTGTTCACTATGAAAGATCTTTTATACCATTCAGCAAATATCAAAATGTAATGAAGAACAGCATTGTTTTTCACTACTAGCAGGCAATGATTAGGACATCTTTTAAGGCCTTCCATAAAACTCAACAGAATATGGCAAATCATTTTCAAAAGTTTCAAATGTATTATTTCCATGCAAATTTGATACAAAATAAAAACTGCTTCTTCACATTTACTTTAAAGTTATCCATCAGTCAAATAACAATGGTAATATGTGCCAATTTCTCTCCTAACTGAGTAATGTGGGATCAGATTACCACTTTCTATGTTCTTGATGCTAAATATTACACTATGTGGTAAATCTAAGCATGTTGAGGCCCCCAATCATGTGTACATTTATAGCCATATGGTGAGCCAAGTGCTATTCCTACAATGACTCTGCACCAGTATCAGCTAGTGGCTCCCATGTCAGTCAGGCAGATTATATGCTCTGAGCTTCATTCCAAACTTTAAAGCAGTTATCCTGGATCTATTCAAGGTATTGAATAGCTCTTTTAAAGACTAGAATAAACCTGAAACCATCTCAATGACATGGAAGCCACAGCCACAACTTGTCTTGCAAAATAACAAAGCACAGTGGGACAAGCATCAGTCTATTGCACAAAGGCAGCTTATAGATTACTGGCTCCCCATGTGAAAGGAAAGACCTCCATGGGAAAGGAAAAACGACATCATTATTTAAGTGTGTCACTATTTGCAACCTAAATCGCCCAGGAAGCAGCACTCAAACAGCTCCTGTTCTCATTTAATTTACAGAGCAATGGACAGCAATATTGTTGTAATATGTACCACATATTGAGCACAAAACAATGGAATGCAATATTATTGTTGTAATATGCAGTACAAATAGAAATTATCATATAACTGAAACCATAATTTAAAAAACAGTAATTTAGATTTTTTTTTCTTTCTTATGATGGTCTTAGAATTTGTACCAATTCAAGATTCCAATCGAATTTTTTTTCCAACCATGTTAAGGATATTTTAAATATATGGACGTCTTCTAATCTCAAAAAGAACAAAGGCAACGTAATCTTTATATAATATTGTTTTACTTACCCTGGTCTCCAAAATTTAACACATTCAGGAAAGTCATCACATATCTCTCACCTATAAAATTAATATTAGCATTTATTTCCTTTTCCATTACGCTTCCAAGTGACTGCGCTAGGACTCTCAAATTGTTATTGTGGGCATACAAAATGCCAAATCCAGTGCCTATTCACGTCAGTATTTATAAATGGTTAAAGAATTTGGAAGATGTAAACAAAGTGATAATACAACAATTCATTCAAGACAGACACAAGTTGAGTGGAAAGCAGCTGTTCTGAAGAAATGAATCACTGTTATTGCACTATTATTAACTTAAGACCTGTTCCAATAAACCAAGTGCTGGTAACTACCAAGGGGTAGGGGAACTGCACTGCCCCCCAGGAAACCTGGAGGGCCACAGTCCCAGGGACCATGAGAGTAATTTCATCAGGCATACTATTAGGGACCAAGAGAAGACTTTTGTTAAACAGCAAGTAACCCAGAAGACAACTTCCTGTTTTAAAAAAGGGATTACCCTGGATACAGAGTATCTCTGCATTTAGTTGATAATTCAGGACTCAATAGCGAAACCAAAATTTATAAGGGGTTGCATTTTAGGACTAAATCATAAAAATCTTAGGTATGATCTGTAATAGGTCTTCTGAGGCAATCTTCCCAGTGCTTCCTTCCCTGAGCAGTTCCTTATCTCTCCTTGAAAAGCTGCTCTGGAGGCCTGGGGGACCTGATGGAGATCCATTAGAGGTAGAACAGTGTGTCTAGAGGCAAGGGAGAATTGACAAAAATAATTTTCTATAACCTTCTTTCAGTAGGGAGTACCCAGTGGAATGTAGGCATGAGTAGAAATCTCCCTTTGGGTTAAAAGATTATCATGAATGCCAGATCAAATGAACAGATGATCAGAGACTAATGGGTTGGGCTTTTTCCCCCCAAAATACTGATAAAGCAGGTAATAAAATCACATTATTGACAAAATAAAACTACTACTGGATTGTAAGCCTGAGGGCAGGTAACTGTTTTGTTTTACTTGTAAAACGCCATGTACAGTGATGGCGCTATATAAATAGATGATAGTAGTAGTAGTAACAACAACAACAGTGGGTCCTTGTGCTTTCCACAAACAGAAGCAGTCTATCTGTTCACAGAAACACCAATTTATAATGTTCACATTCAAATAAACACACAAGCAAAGTGGATGTCTTTCATTTCAAAACTAAAACTTCAAGGGAATAGCATGCTTCTCACTGTTGTCTAGCCTAGCCCTTATCAACAAGGAATTCTGAAAGTGCAAAAGTGTTAGGTAAAGACATTCTTCTCACGATGTTTGAAGAGGAAAGGTGCTCAAGAAAGGATATGAGATGAGGAAAGACTCACACCTACCTTCCGTTAAAACTTGTTTCAGGAATGACTGCTTAAAAAAACTCCAAGTCAATCTGGCTTCTTTCCAATTAACAAATTCCTGAAAATTAACAGACAGAAAGTTACACAGAGGTATTTGAGGAACTGAAGCTCCAAAGGAAGTTATCAATATAATTTGTGTACAACACGAATACAAATACGGCTGGATCACACAAGTAAACAGTGTTGACATGATCCTTCTCAACCCACTCTAGATGCATGGATCATGCTGAGAGAGCGCTGGATGCACTAGAGCTTCAATGGCACTGCCCTACAGCAGACAAAAGAACAGAAGCAGGAATACTGGCATAACCACCCTATGCATATCCACACAAGATTAAGTCCAACACACTCAATGCGACTTTCTTGCACAGCATTGGACTCTAAGGTAATACATAAGGACTGTTTACAATCTGTTTAAACATCCCATTTTCTTAAATGTTTTACGTCAGTTCATTAGCTGGTATTCTTAAAGCGATAGCTGGCTGCAGTTGTACACATTGTTTTGATCATGGTGCAGTGTGATGTGATGATCTGAGTACTGGATTAGAACTCTGGAGAACAGGTTCTGAATCCCTGCTCAACCATGGAAGCTCACTGGGTAATCTTAGGCAAGTCACACTCTCTGTCTCCGGGGAAGGGAAAGACAAACCCTCTCTGAACAAAGAAAACCCCACGACAGATTCACTTTAGGGTCTCCATAAGTCAGAAAAGATTTGAACAGAGCAATTCATGCTAGTTAAATTCTATTTGACAGGATTTGCCATATTACACCTTTATTACCAATATGTCCTATAACGTGCTTAAAGACCCAGGCAGTTTGGTTTTAGTTTTTATTTTTAGGAACTGAGTTTATTATGTAGAATGTTATACAGTCTCCACTGAAAAAGGACAGCTAACCTGAAGGGTGTTGGCTCTTAGACTCAACACATTTTGTAAAACTTCCCTTTCTTTTCCACTCTAACCTGATAAATTCCTTTTCAACCTTTTATCCAGGACTCAGGACTGATCGCACTCACCAAGCCAGTTCATACCTGTCTGCGTTCAGACATCATGGACATTCCATTTCTGGTTCAGGATGTGAATGAACAATTCTGCTGGGGTGTGCTGCTTGAACAATCTCACTTTAGATGCTCATTCCAGCAGGAATGGCTAACCAAACCTGCAGCCATGATATGTTTAGAGTGATGCCCAAATTAGGACCAGGCCAGAGGGACAAGCCTGAGCCACAGGTTGGCATGTTATGCTAAATTGGGGCTACGTAAGTTGTAGTCCTGGGGCCATAAGCAGACTACAATTATCGCTATTGCGTTGATCACCCCTCCAAACTCCTCAGACCACTTTTTTCCTTTTTAAAAGAAGGGTGAATTGCCTTCAGGAGTAAAAATTTGACACCAAAACATATGGCGGAAAAATGGCCCCCACACTTGTCACAGTTGCCCAGCTCTGTGCTAACAAAACACCACAGACAGAATGGCTGACTTATTTAGCCAATCAAGACAAAAATATCATTATATTCAAACAGGATGCATATGAACCGTCTACAGCATACAGATCATGGAGATTCTATCAAAATTATGGCTATTACACTGTTCATTCTTTTCACAAGTACCTTGTTCATCAATTTCAAGTAGTACAACCAAAAGGGCTATGATTTATTGCCATTAATGCTAATTCATGTTACATGAATTTTCACGTTAAAAGAGTCAAGTAACTGCTCTGTATGATAAATTACATGCTACAATTTTCTTATATTTCTTTGCAGTGGAATCCTCTAAGCAAAATTTAGTTAAGCCCAGTTGTGAATTAAAGTAATTTTATGGCAGGACAAACATACTGAACATTTCTAAAATATACAATAATCTTTGAATATAAGATCTAAATCTATGGTAAAAATTGTTACTGTTGTTCTATAAGGTTGGTATACAGCAGTTCATTCCATCACAGCTTTTTCTTCTTCAAAAGATTTCAGAGTGATTTTACTAACTTTATGCAAATTAAGCTATATTATATTTCATTAAGGTCAAAAGGATTGTTTATGCCTCATATTAAACAATATCAAGAACGAAAAACTAAGCCTTCATTTCATTTTATGCATGGATTCCTTTATCTCTACCTCATAGTTTATTGGTTGTAAGAGCCAGCACGGCATAATGGTTCCAGCATCGGAGCTATTTTGGTCCTGCATTTTCTTTTTCTTTTTTTTTAAATATTTTTATTAAAGTTATACTTGAAAATAAAAAAAAAAACCTTTCCCACTTCCAAACTTGTTATCCAGTTGAGTCTGCTTGTTCCATGCCATTCATACATTGTTACTGCATAATAAAAGGAAAAGATGATCTTACATTGTTACATCTTACATTGTCACATTGTTGCATTACCTTATTATATTGTTGCATTGTATTAAATACAATCTTACTTTGTTCCTTTTTCTTTTCTTATACTATGTCTTTATCCAGTTTAAAACTTCTCTCCATTCCCTTTCAAAGTTCTGGATAGGTTTATTTTTCAAAGAAAATGTTAACTGTTCTATCTCAACCATATCCAGGACTTTAAATTTCCATTCTTCTATATCAATATATTTCTTGTCTTTCCAATGTTGTGCATATTGGTCCTGCATTTTCAACAATATTTGAGTTATCTAACTGTTAGGTATATTCATAGAAAATGATTTAGAATCATATGGGTTTGATTCTCCATAGAAAATCAGTGACTGACCTTGAGCACGTGACATATTCTCAGCCCCCAGAAAACCCTGTGATAGGGTTGCCTTAGTGTCACCAAAAATTGGAAACAACTTGAAGGCACACAACAACAATACACACCACAAGTCAACATCTCTGATTCATCTAAGTCATCTCTTATAAATTTACTTGACAAATTGCTAACTCAAATATTTTGTAAAATTCACAATCAAAATAACTATGTGGTACATTTTATAACTGAATTTTCCACTTATGCTTCAGTAAAAATTTCATCTTTTTATAAAAATTTCAAATGTTTATAAGGCATATAATGAAGATATTTTGGTCCTGCATTTTCAACAATATTTGAGTTGTCTGTTAGGCATATTTTTAGAAGATGATTAAGAAGCATAAGAGTTTGCTAAGCCTCTTTGTAGATAGGAATACCATTTTTGGCTTAAAGAAACAAGGCACAAAAATCCTTTTCATAGACCAGCTAGAATATTGGCTAATTAGAAACAGGTTATCTTCACCTTGTTGGAATAATGTTACATTATGGAATATGGCAAAAGAAGTTAAAGTTTACATGCCAAAATTGCATCAGGAAATAGGTAAAGACATACTATTGGAGAAAAAGAGTAATTGTTTTATGTCTGCCATTCAAGAAAGTGACTTTTAAAGGGGGGGGCACAGTGAGCAGAGGCCAATTTTTGCCCCCATATTCCTCAGTGAGCTACACCAGCATTTTCTCACTGAACCAGAAGTGACACCACATCACTTCCAGTTTCATTTTCAACCAGTTTTCAATCTTTAGGAGAGGGTGCCTCTGCAGGTTGGGAGGAGAGAAAGCAGCAGCCTGCTAGCACAACATTACATTTTGGCTATGGTATTCTATACCTAATTAGAAAAAAAAAAAGTCATAATAGTGGTTGAAAAGGCCAAGAGTGTGCTTTCCCAATCAGTGGTGAAAATGCCATTACAAGGTTTCTGGTGTAATAAATGAAACATCGGGATATGTTATTTGTAAAGGAGTCCAATTAAAAAATTAAATGGAGGGGATAAATATAGCGAACAACATGATTTTTATAACAAGACATCTCTACTTAAACAGAATCATATCCCTGTCCTTTCTAGTAAAACAGGTGTTTCTCTACATAGCAGGCCAACTGAGCCATGTAACTTTATTCAGGTATTTTTCTATACTGGGAATCAATCACCATATAATGGAAGTGTATACATGGAAAAATGCTCAATAAAATATAATTATTTAAAAATGCAAACAAAAGAGTTGGGAAGAAATGGTAACATGGCACTGAATTATCAGCCACAAAAGCATCTTCAGAAAGGAATTCAAACTTCAGCTCAGGGGGAGTAGCAAAGATACTAGCTTTAACCCACCCTTAATTTTCCTTTGTTGGCCAGGAAGATCTAATGCAGGAATAAAACTGTGTTCGACTCAACATGGCTTCAGCCCCTTACAAATCCAGGACAATGGACTTACCAGGAGTCATTATGGCACAGAGCTCTGTAACCACTCAGTTGAATGCAGTTACATTTCTGTGGCAGAACTTCAGTTCTGTGTTCTCACCCCTCTTCAGAAGCAAACATTCTGAATACCAGAACAGCGCTTAATGTGACATTTACTTCAAGAATTACCTAGAACAATTTAGCTGTGAATGACTTGAATATGGCTTTTTATTAGCTTTTAAGGCCTAACTGATTTTATCCAAATCTACAGACTTCTTATGTTTTTATTGCTTTATGCTGTTGTAACTGATTTTATTTGTCCTGTTTTAACTTGCCAAATTGTTTAATATGTCTTCAGTCTGTTTATATTTTATTAGTTGGTTAAAATAGTTTTACCCTATACCACTGATGATAACAGGAGGTAATATAAATGTCTTTAAAACTGAAAAAATAAATCAGTTAAGCTGTTTTGCTTACCTCATCTTCTCCAAAATTAGGTAAAATAGATATCATTCGTGTAATAGGAAATGATTTTTTGGTTGCTTCAGGAGAGCCCAGAAACTTCATGAAATATATTACATAGCACAGTACCAAAATGCTAGTATAGAAAAGCTGCAAGAGCAATTTCCCATTAGTAACATAGGCTATAGAACATTCTAGCAAAATCTCTTTTTAAACATCAAAACAGATCACTAGTTAGATTCAAATACCAAGTGCCCATGGCCAGTTCTGATACAATGACAGCTTTTTAGCTTAGAGCCTTGTAGCATTCCAGAAAAAATTTATTTACAAGAACCAGCACCACACAAAATTGGTGCTCGGCAGATCTATTTTTTTTTCTTCCTTTTTTTAAAACAGAACCACAAGCCATACCAATCAGACCCTAGTTGTAACAAAATGACAGAATCGTTAGTTCAGGCATTGTTCTGTGTACCAGAATTGGCTGGAAGTGACAATTCTTCCACACAAAAGCCATTCCTGGTTATACTCCAGGCTATCTTTGATAAAGAAAGGTTGGTCGTTTTGTTCCTGTCATTTTTAAGCAATCCTGATATATTTTTCTGTGTGTTCATGGCCGGCATGGCAATTGGTGCAAGCCTTTTTCAAACTGCTGGAACTTGGCAACGCACAGCAGCCTCACAAATAACATATGTAGCACTGTTACAATCACTAACTTCTACCAATTGCCAGGTACTCTGAACCAATCATACCTCAAGATACACGGAGACACTAAGATACATATAGCTGTTAAGAAGCTGAAATGCAATTTGTTGCCATCACAAAGATGTGTCAATGCACAATTTATAATGATGATAACTAGCTTATGCATTACTTTTCCAGTTTCCTCCTTGCACTTTAATCTTCATGGCTAATCCAAATTCATGAAACTCTTTCACTTAATTAATGCTTTATAAAAGTCTTCAAAAATGAGAGAAAGGCTTCCTTGAAAACATTTGAGGATTCACAGGACTTTCATGACTTTTATTACACTTTCCTTCACAGTATCTCCCAGACCGGTTTTGTGAAGGCCTTAATTAGTCCAGAAAGAAGACAGTTTCCCCTCTCTTAGGAAAAAAGCATTCATTAACAGTGAAAATTCAATAAATGTCTACTCTGAAATAAACTCCAATGAATTCCTAGGTTTTATTCCCTAGTACATGGGTAAGGGACTGCAGTCTAGAAATCACAGATATTTCTATTTCACTTCTCTTTCAGCCATAACTGAAATATAATACTCATTAAAGCAATCTAAGAACCATGTACGCTTTTTTTTAACCTCATATATGAAAACATCAGACGATTTCATTGTGGAAGAAAAGATTCAATAAACTCACATGATACCTTTTACTGCCAGTAATGAATTTAAACAAGAGTCAATTATGCGTGTACCTTGTAAATTTAGTTTAAGTAACACACAATTTATGTTGCGTGCCTAACTTGAACACAGATTTATCTATGTATGACAGATAATTGTCAGTCATATGTATACACTTTCCCCCAAACAGAAACACAGGCCATTTCCATGCTACACTGTTACAGTACTATTATTTCATTTTCAACATCCTATGGAATCCTGGGATTTGCAGTTTAGGGAAGGGCATTTAGAATTTTCAGCCACAGAGCTCTTTGGTTTCAGTAAACTACAAACTCCAGAATTCCACAGGATGTTGAAAGCAGAATAATAGCACTATAACAGTGTAGGGTGGAAATGGCCCAAGTACTGGGACAGAAGCAGAACACTGTGGTCTACGAAAAAACTAGCACCTTCAGTTAATGGCAGAAAAGGACAAAACTTAGTACCTGCAGCAAAGCAATCTCAATTTACTCAATTAAAATTGTTACAATAGATTTTTAAAAAATTTAACAAGAAAGTATGTATGTATTATTATTATCATTATAATTATTTATACTCTGCTTTTCTCCTCAAAAGGACTCAAACTAGCTTACAATATCTTACAAAAGAAAACAGTTAAAAAACCATGACATACAAAAATTAGAACACAAATTAAACAGCAGTAATAATTAAAACAAAGTTAAAATACATACTAAAACAACTAGCAAATCACAATTAAAAATAACTAGTCATACCTGGGCCAAAGAAAAGATGTAAAGCCCCCAGTGAGGGTACAGGACCACTAGAATAACTGTCAAAAAACATTTGCAAATGATTGACAGACTTTCAGCAATTACCTGCAAAAAAAAATATACAAAAATTATGTCATGTATATATAGGTCATATCTCTAGCTGTAACTGTTACATGATGAGTTCAAAAATCCTGAGACTATCAGATCCTACCTTTCACGCATTTCTTACAATATTTAACTGTAAATAGTTGTTGTGTGCCTTCAAGTTGTATCCAACTTATGGCGACCCTAAGGTGAACCTATTATGCGGTTTTCTTGGCGAGATTTGTTCAGAAGAGTTTGCCCCAGCCTTCCTTTGAAGCTGAGAGGGTGTGACCTGCCCAAGGTCACCTAGTGGGTTTCCCTGGCCAAGAGGACATCTGAATCCTGTTCTCTAGAGCTGTAGTCTCATGCTGAAACCACTACATCACACTAGCTCTTTAACTGTGAGTAGCTGTGAATAATTCTTACAGCTGAGGCAATTTACAAACCAGAAATAATTTCTGCTTGTTAGATGAAATTTAACAGTTGTATGTTTATACATTCCATCTTATTTGCTTAAAATAATAGACTGGACCTAGAGTAATTCAATCACATCTTAGTCCCACTGATCACAAAGGGACATTTAGTCCCAGTTAGGAATAGAAAGAATATTTAGAATTACTTCTTCCTAGATTGTTCCCAACAACTGGGATACTCCTGAGGATGGACAACAAACCAGCCAGAATTTTGTGTATTCTCCTCTTGGCGTTCAGTGGCCCAAATGTTGCAGAGGAATTACTCTGTGGAGAAAATCATAATACAAAAATGTGTTTTCTCTACAGAAAACAGATTTTCTTTGCAGAAAGTCCTACTGCCCTGGTCTAATCCTTCTAGTCCTATCACCCTGGTCACTAGGGGTAGCTCTGCTGTATCCAAAAAGAATAATTATGCATGCCAAGTCCTCTCCCGGCACAAGATTTTTTTCAATATCATGGGCCTATCTATTAAAAGCTGTGAGGAATCAACATAGGTGTACTTCTCTCCCTCTCGCTTTCTCTCATACACAGAAACACCATGACATCCCATTCTTTGCTTTTCCACTGGTAAGATTTGGCTGGCAGAGACTTCCAGCAGGAGACCTTTTGTTCCACACACTGAGCAGTACTTCTGCACTTCCAAGGGCTTCTCAGCCAAGAGGCTTCAGCAACAGGATTGCACCCATAGTCTAATCCAACACATTTACATTAACTCCTCAATTACTACCATCTACGTTACATTGATGAATAAAAATGCTTTTGTTGCTGAATATTAGTGTCCTAAATTTAAAATGAAAATAGCTCTTTTTAAACATACACATGCACACACACACTTGGTTTTTTTTTTTAAAAAAATTATAGTTTCACTCATTCATCCAACTATAAATTTTTCTGATTAGTTAGGAAATGAGCAAGAATAACTATTTGTGTGTGTGTTGTACTTACCTTTAGCCTTATAAATAAGTGCACCTGTGCTAAAACCCAAAAAGGTTCACCAAGGAGTTCAATCACAGCAGAAAGACCAAAGGCAACTACTCCAAAGTTATAGTGAGGTACAGCATTTTCATCAGGCACTTCAAGTATATCTAGCCACAGCCAGCCCAGGAACAGAGACCAACACACGCCCAAGGGGACACTGTAAAAACAAAACCTTTGGATAGTTTCATATTTTTCCATCCCACCCCCAGTCCTCTGTAATCTTTAAAAAATGGGTTAGCCAAAACAAAACCAGAGAGCTTTTCTTTTCTTTCTTCTCTTCGTAACTTTCTGTTTGTCTTTAAGCAAACTAGGCCTTTAAATAAAATAAAATTCAACTACTTGTGTAGATCTTTTTCTACACATATATCTATGCATAAGGTACTTCTGATTTATCTACACTACCCCTGAAATGCATTATGAGCCTTAAGATCTCTTCACGCATACTTGGTTGCTCAAGAAATTGACACTTTTCAAGCTGACAACTCATACACATGACTGCTTTCTGTATTCTGGAATTAAAGCAAGCCCAGCTGTGCTTCAGGAAGATGTGGTAGTTAATATATGTATTAGATGCTTAGAAAACCAAGTTAAATCCCCAGAAATGCAGCCATGCAGATAAGCTCAAATATTTCATTTACAGTTTAGATAAGAAACAAGGTATTTGAGAGTTTCATATCCTAGACCCAACCAGAGATTAAACACACAGTTTAAATTCTCTGATGCTTTCTTTTTGAGAATATGAAACTCAAACTAGGATTGTCACCTTTCTGTGTAGACATCCCAAATATCCCTTTAAAAGCTAAAAAGCAAAGTAAACCAATAGAGTCAACATACTCCCACATGTTTTAAGTTCAGTGCCTGCTATGGACAAATTTACAGCTTCCTGAAGCAGAATCAGACAGAAAGGACAGGGAAGAGTGCTGTGACAAGAGAGAGGTTGTACCAGCTATAGCCTCTTCATCACTTTTAAATCTTTGAAAAGGGCAACCATAAGATCTACATTGACTGGCAACCATACCAGAATAGATAATTATTTCATTTTCACCAGTGAACTTAACTGAAAGAAAAGAAGGCTTTTAAATGAAACATCTAATGCATCATTCAAACTTACGTTAGCCACAAAAGATTAAAAGTTTTGGTCCAGTTTCTCCTTGTATTTCCACTCAGACAAGCTCTGCGAAATGCTTCTCTGGCTAAGAAAACAACTGTTGAATAAAGCAGCATCAGCCTAATTTTTCCAAAAAAGGGGGAAAGTAATTTTAGCACAAAGTAAATATCAGTAAAACAATTGTATATTTTTTTTCCACTATGTAGCAGAGAAGACTGGATTGCCTACTATTCAAAAATTTGTTTTCACACACACACATACTCTCTCTCTCACAATCCACACACACACACACACACACACACACACACACACACATATATGGGTGGTGTATATGCATGCATGCATGAAGATAGGACCCTAAAAGGATGCCTAAATACCCTTAAAAGATTAGACACCATATGATCTTAGAAGTCAAGCAGTATCAGAGATGTTTAGTATTTACATGAGGACCTGCCAAAGAATACTGGGTGAACTAAGCCATATTTCAAAGAAAGACAATGGACACCATCTTTGAGTGTTCCTTGCCTTAAAAAATCCTACGAAATTTATGGGGTCACTATAAGTCAACAGAGGCAGAGTGGTGTAGTGCTTGGAGAACTGGACTACAACCCTAGAGACTAGAGTTCGATTCCCTGCTCAGCCATGGAAACCCATTGGCTGACCTTGGGCACATCACACACCCTCAGCCTCAGAAAACCCTGTGATAGGTTCTCCTTAGGGTCACCATAAGTTAGAAATGACTGGAAGTCACACAACAACATCAACAGGCAACTTGAAGGCACACACAATCTGAAATCTAATTATCAAACCTTTGAAATAGTTCCGTTTCAGTGGACCTGGACACATACTTGACAATGGCTTCTTTTTAGATTTTTTTTCTGGAACAAATTTAAATCATATTTGGAAATCTATAGTTAACCTCTCCAATACACATACCACTAAATATGTGTCCAGTTACACCTGATGTTTCTACTAAAAATAGAGGTGTACTATATTCTTTCACACTGCAAAGTTATAGTACAATTATCTCAGTTTAACTACCATATGGCTGCCTCCTACGGAATCCTGGTGCTTGTAGTTTGGCGAGGCACTACAGATCTCTTGCCTGACATTTCTAAAGACCCCTCACTAAACTACAGATCCCCGGATTGCACATCATGGAGCCATGGAAGTTAAAGTGAAATTTTACTGGCATAATTATGTAGCGTGAAAGGAGGTGTGCTGTTTAGAAAGCCTGGAATTTCACAGTTTCGGCTAATCTGAAGAAAGGAAGGGGAGATAAGAAAAAAGCCTACTTGTTGGCATATAAACTTGTATATTGGCATTTATACTGGCACAGCATATAAATAAGTCTCATTTATTAATAATATTCACCTCTAAAGTCTGAGAAAATGAGAAAGCAGTGTTTTTCAAAATTATCATTTCAGAAAACACTAAGAATTGCTCAGTATCTATCAGAATCAGAAACTACTATGAAAACACAGCACGTTAAATAGCTACTAGATATTTACATAAACCAGAAAGGAAATTCATTTGTCCAAGTAACTAGATCACAAGCAAAAATTTGCATTTAGACAACACTGCAGATATTAATTCAGCCAAAGAGTTCAAAACATCTCCCTGCAGCATCATGCCAAGAAGAAGAAAGTTAAGTGGAATAATTTACTTTTTCATTGCTTAAGTTTACAAAGATATCAAATAGCACAGAACATAGTGAGACAGAACTACCATCACTTGGAAACATTAATAATCCATACATCAAAAGAAAATTATCATAATTTATTACCTTACATTCACAAGGCCAACAGTTTCTTTTGATACATATCGCAAAGTAAAAGCATTTAACCCAAAAGTAATTAGCCGGAACAGTATCTGTAAAAATACAGTGAAACAAGAAAAAAATAAAAAATGTTCAAACCTAGGGAAAGTCAGATCTTGAATAAGTAATTAGAGTAAATGCCTAAGTAAGCCTTAGGCTTACTTGAGAGTGAGCCTACTCAGTTCAATGGGACCTACTTCTGTGTAGTTAAACATAAGATTACATTGTTAGTTCCTGACAGCTGGTTGGAATCCAGTAAGATCTTGATTAAAGAGTTCATATCTGCGACAAACGCACTAACCATGCAAAGATGGAAGCAAGTCTGAAGCAAGAAAATAGATGCTTGTCTAGGCTTTTCAGCCATAAGATCTGACCACACAGACCTAGACAAGCCTCTGTTCTCTGACCCTCAGGCTCATCTGGCAATACCAGAATAATTCCGAAGGTCTATTTCATTTTAAAATGAATTTTTTTATTTTAATCAGTGTTGACACATACATACATACATATGGCCTACCTTCTATAACCACTGTACAAGTTAGTAAAATAATACACAAAATGTAACCCAAATGCCTGAAATACCATATAAGGATAAAAATGCAAAATGTTTGGAAAATTTGAAGACACCGGGGGGAAAAAACCCAGAAATTTTCAGAAGAAACGTTAGCACCCTTTACAACTTGAAAGTCACTTTGTCACTTTAGCAACATAAAATACATTCTGTATAACTGTGGTATCCTGCTGGATACATTTAAAGTACAGTTTACTCACAATGTCATTACAAACCGAACTTCTGATTTGATTTCACTTATTTGATAGAAATGGAGCTACAAGGTCCTGAACTGTATCTTTTCAGAACTGTATCTTTTCTTCAGAATTTTATCAGTTCTTTTTCCCTCCAAGCCTTCTGATCTCCATATAAATATCATCATCATCATCATCATCATTATTAGTATTAGTATTATACTATTACTATTATTATTACCATCATCATCATCACCATCTCCCAATTTTTGTTATGAAACCAAAGTAGTTTGTGTGACCTAATCAGATTATATACATCCACTTAACAATCATTCAATTATTTTACGGTAAAAATATTTGTTTCCAGAATGGTACTGTTAAGATCTAAGCAGCATTAAAAGCAAAAACCATGACCACACCATGATGTTATTTTATACCAGATATATTATATAGAGCAAGGGTTTGGACCTGTGCAGCCCAGTAGTGTTGAACTACAACTCCCAGCAGTTTAGGCCATCGTAGCCGGTCCAGTTGCCAGAGTGAAAACTGAGGAGGGCTCCTGTCCCTTTAATGGTTGTGTACAAAAGGCAATTGTGGCGAGTGTTGCCTTTTATCTGGTTGTATAACAGGCAACACCTGCTGAAATTCTTCCTTCAACACAACCATTAGAGGCACAAGAGCCCTCTCCAGTTTCCACTCTGGCAGCCCTAACAGTAATAAGAAAGCAAGAAGTTCAAAAACATCTAAAGGGTTGCATAATTCTTGTCACCAAAAAAGAGACAGAAATATGAAGTCTCACGACACAATCACAACCCATCTCTACTAATGTGCGGCTTATCTGCCACACAACTATCTAACTAGCCAGTAATTTATGCCCACTTTTGATCTACTGCTTTACCTAATTTTCAAATCTGTAGAACAAGTCCTTACTTTATTTGCAGCACTGCCTGCCAGTGTTTACAAATACAGATTGAAATTTCAGTCCTTAAGAGTCTTGTCTCTGCTATAGACCCAATGACAGTCACAGCAGACAGTAAGCAGTGGGTAGAATCTACTGGTAGATTCAAGAAGGATATAGACAAATTAGAATGAGTCCAGAGAAGAGCAATAAAGGTGATAAGAGGTATGGAAAACAAGACACATGAGGAGAGATTGAAGGAGTTGGGTGTGTTCAGCCTGGTGAAGAGAAGATTGAGGGGTGACATGATTGCATTCTTTCAGTACCTCAAGGGCTGAAACAGAAAGGAGGGGATAGGTCTGTTCTCTGCTATCCCAGAGGAAAGGACCAGATCTAATGGTTTTAAGTCACAGAAGGGTGAATCTTGATTGATCATTAGAAGGAACTTCTTGACGGTAAGAGCAGTTCAACAATGGAGCCAATCGCCTAGAAAGGTGGTGAGGTCTCCTTCTCTGGACATCTTCAAAAAAAGGCTGAACAGCTACCTGCTGGAGATGCTTTAGCTGGAGTTCCTGCAACGAGCAGGGCTTTGGACCTGATGGTCCATAGGGCCCCTTCCAACTCTAGATTCTATGATGGGTCTGGGTCATTTCTGGTAGAGTGCACCCAGAATTCTTCTTTGCACATCTATTGTAACGGGCTGTAGTTGTGGATCAAAGAATTCTAGTAAAAATAAAATAAATCCTACTTGGCTGACGTAAGCTATCTCTGCTCTACAAAGCAATTTTCCATGCTCCTAGTTCAGAACCGTAGATTATAGCCAGCAGTGCAGCAGAAACTGCCTGAGGGAGACACAAGTACTTTTCCTCTCAAAGACACTCACTCTGAGAATGGGAAAATGACCTGGAACTGCACATCTATCCCAATTCTATGCCCATCCTTCTCACTGCCATACTATGTACTACACTAGACATTACTTGGAAGCACATCAGAGCAGTGAGTTTGTGGAATTTTTTGTCTGTTTTGGTTTTTCTACATAGTATGAGCAGAAGCAAGATAGCAAGTGCTTCATGCTGCACAGGAAGGCAAACTTTTACCTTTGCCTGTGCAGTTATGATCTCATTGAACCTTCACCCCATCCTATTGTTAAAGCTACAAAAAAAACTCCCACGTAAGCATGCACTGGTCATAAGACTGCAAACTAAGTGGGCTACAACTGTACACAAAATAAAAGCCACCAGAAGACACTGAAAACTAAATAAATAGGTTTTCTTTGCACAAAGACAGTGCAGCAAGCCAAATACAGCAACACACATACAAGAAACAGTCCTAAATTCTGAGAGATCAAAAAAACTCAACCTGGCATGTTGTTTGTCAACAGTTCTCTCACATACATGCACATTGCTTTCTCCAGAGCTAATCTTTGCTTTCCATTACAAGCCACAAACTATTTAATTAACTGAATCCACATGGATTCACAAGTGATTTCTGAATTAATCTGGGGAATAACATAAAATTCTGGAGGACTCAGAGACAACCCCAATCTGTAGAGTACAATTTCTTCAAGTAAGCGCTTTTGTAAAAGATGCCCAGAAATGCTTATGAGTGGGAACACACAAAACGCACACAGATTATTGTATCCAGCCTGTACTGTGTGTGCATGGAACTGTGGGAAGCCAGAACTGATCAAAGAAGCTGTTCACAAATGATGAAAAAAGAGGTATATGCAACCATCAGATGTGACAATGTCAGAGGACACATAAAAATGAAAGGTTCTTTTTAATTATCATTAAAAATTAAATCAAGTTCTCATTTTTGAATTTTAATACCTGGTTTCTCAGAGATTAGCAAAGATAATATAAAATAACCTGAACGACAGCTTATTAGACCTAGTTAATATGTGAAATGAATTGTTCTTCTTCCAGATACATCAAGCTAATTATTTTTTTATGTAAACAAGGAGCCAATGTAATCATTTATCAAATATGTAGAGTTGGCCCTTCACATTCGCTAGGGCTAGGGGCACAGGACTCTCGCAAAAAATGGAATCGCAAATATCAAAATGTGTGTATGGGTCTGTGGGAAGGGGACTGAGGCACGGTGGGGAGAACAGGCATCCGAGATCCAAACTAGGGCCATTTCCGCACTAGCCTGTTATAGCGCCATGATTCCACTTTCAACATCCTATGGAATCCTGGGGTTTCCAGTTTCGGGAGGGGCCGGCCTGCCTCTCCCTGAACTGCAAACCCGAGGATTCCATAGGATGCTGAAAGTGGAATGATGGCGCTATAAGAGTGTAGTGCAGAAATGGCATTAGTCATGGGGCCTTTCTGCACTACACTGTTATGCTGCTATTATTCCACTTTCAACATCCCGTGGAATTCTGGGGTTTGTAGTATTCTGAGCCCCAAGAGCTCTCTGGCTGAGAATTCTAAAGGCCCCTCCCTAAACTGCAAACCCCAGGATTCCATCCGATGTCGAAAGTGGAATCATACCGCTATAGGCTGGCCCCTCCCGAAACTGCAAACCCCAGGGTTCCATCCGATGTTGGAAGTGGAATCATAGCGCTATAACAGTCTAGCGCGGAAACGGCCAGAGAGAATCCGCCACGCAAGACCTCTCTCTTCCCGACACGTGGGTGGGCGGCGCAAGGCTCTCGGGCTGAAGAGAGGCAGAAAGCGGAGGAGGGACGGCAGCGCCGCCTCCGCCTCCCGGCCGCCTCCGCGGGACATGAGCTGCCCGAGAGGAGCCCCCGCCCGGCTGCCTCCATCCCCGCCTGCCTTCCTTCCTTCCTTCCTTCCGCCGGGGGCGGCGGGTACCTGCACGAGGGCGCTGGAGGAGGCCAGCCGGGTGGCCTCCCTGAGCACGTCCCGGGAGCCCATCTTTCCCGCCGCGGCCGCAGAGCCGGAGAGAGGGCCGCCGCCGCCTCGGCCGTGGCGTCCATACGAGGCGCCCGCCCCGCTCGCCCCGCTCGCCCCCCTCCGCCCTCTTTTTCCTTCCGGCTCGGCGAGCCTCGCTTCCACGTAGAGAAAGAAAAAGGAAGCCAGCGCCGAGGGGTGGGAACGGCTCCTCCCCGTCGCGGTCGGACCTCGTCATCCGGGGAGGGAGGGAAAAAGAAGGCCGGGGCGCTGCTCGGCCTCTCCGGCGAAGCGGCGCGGGGAGCGGGCCCGCGGGTTCGGCTTCCTCCTCCTCCTCTCGCCCTCCGGGAAGGAAAAATGCTGGAAAGCCAGCAGCGGCGGAGCGGGAAACCTTGGCCGTTTCCGCACTGGTCTGTTATGGCGCTGTTATTCCACTTTCAACATCCTGTGGAATCGGGGTTTGCAGTTTCGGCCACCCCGGGATTCTGTAGGTTGTTGAAAGTGGAATAATAGCGCTATAACAGGCTAGTGCGGAAATGGCCCTTGTGAAGGCCTTTGACACGCAGAAAGCCTGAAAGTGCCCGCTCCCCATCCTCTTCTGTTGTCTTTGTACGTGTGTTTTTAACACGGATGACCAAAAAAAAAAAAAAGCTTCCTTCTACCTCTAGTTTCAGTTTCAAGTCGTTCCAGATGTCCTCTGTCTTATTAAATCCAGATTTCATTCAGTCTTGACTGATGTGTGGGAATCCGAACGTCAGGGCACCTGCCAAATTGGGGCGAAGCCATACATTTCTTAGGGTTTTCTTTGGCAAGAAATGCTCGGAGATCGTTTTGCTAGTTCCTGCCCTGAAATAGATCCTACAGCAGCAGCACCTGATATTCGTTAGCAGCCTCCCATCCAAATACCAACCAGAGATAAGCCTGCTTAGCTCCCAAGATCAGACAGTGTCTAATGCCTTTGGGGTGTTCAGGCCACAAAACACTTGGTGATATTGTGTGTGTGTCTTATGTGCCTTCAAGTTGCCTGTTAACCTGTTGTGACCCTGTGGGTTTCACGGGGTTTTCTCAGGCAAGGAACACTCCGAAGTGGTTTCCCAGTTTCTTCATCTGGAAGACAGCCTGCAGCACCCCCATGTGCTGGCTGTCTCCCACTGAAGTACTAACCAGGGCTGACCTTGCTTAGTTTCTAAGATCAGACAGGAACCGGTGCCTTTAGAGTATTGAGGCTTTGGGTTAGTTCAAATTGTACCTCCCCACAGGGAAGGTCTTCTAGAAATGCGCTACACAGTAAGCATACATGATTAGAAGTTAGAAGCATGGAGCCCACAAAAATCCCACAGATTTCATTCTGGTAAAATATCTCTGAAAGTGTGCACTCCTGACATCGGCAGAGCTCTGCACCCTCACCCTGTGCAAGTATACTTAAAAAAAAAAAATACTCTCCGTCATTTCTCTGCAGTACTAACAGAAGGTCCTCCGGAGTTCTCTAGCAACTTTGATCTGATCCAAAACATTTCTCTACATAGTATTACAGTCAGACCTCCATACCCACACATTCTATATTCACTGATTCAACCAACCACGGCTTGGAAATGTTTTTTTAAAATTCCAAAAAGCAAACTTTGAATTTGCCATTTTATATAAGGGATGCCATTTTACCACACCATAGTACGTAATAGGATTTGAGCATCCATGAATTTTGGTATCCATGAGAGTCCTGGAACCAAACACCATTGAATACTGAGGGCCCACTGTATTTCTTAAGAAAAGTCCCAGTGAATAGAAGTTTGGGATTTATACAGCTCTATACTGGAAAAATAACCTTTGGACAATTGCAAAGCTTACATCCTTGAAAACAGTATGGTATTATTTTAACTTAGAGCCTTATCTTGTCAGAAATAGTCTTAGATGAATCTCTCCAAAGCAAGGAAATGGACATTAAAATGTCAAGTTTCAGTGTAAGCTAGAAAAAAAAAAGAGAGAGGCACTTTTGGCATTAAAATCTTGATTTCACATGTACATTAATGGGACCTGACTGCTAGTGACTTACCAAAAAGAGATCCCGGGATTGCAGTGGATGTCTCAGAGAAAATGGCAACCCAGTATTAAAAAGTATAAAGTAAACACCATTCTCAGAACAATTAATGAAGGAATCAGAACTGCCAATATCATACTGTCCTTATACAAATCTATGGTGCATCCACACTTGGAAATACTGTGTATTGTTTAAGTCACTGAACTTGCAAAAGGACGTTGCAGAAGAGGAAAAGATGCAGAAAAGAAAAACTAGAATGATCAGTGGGATGTGGCAGGTAAAGGAAAAGTTTAGAACAAAAAGGTCAACAAAGGAGGATGTAATAGAAGTGTGTGCATCTTTGCGTGGTGTGCAGAAAATAAGAAGGAGCTTCTTTTTCTTTCCTAACAATAGAACCTAGGACGCGCCACTGCAGCTAAATAGTGCAAGAGTAAAAAAAAAAATACTACTTAACACAGCTCATAGTAAATCTGCCATTTGCTACCAGAAGCTATGGTAATAGATGGCAGCCTCAGCAGGGATAGTAGACAACTCGTGGAATACTATTGCTCATCATGGCAATCTTGAGTAT
The DNA here is from genome assembly GCA_030412105.1 of Cyclura pinguis. Lineage (NCBI taxonomy): Eukaryota > Metazoa > Chordata > Lepidosauria > Squamata > Iguanidae > Cyclura > Cyclura pinguis. Next base: position 90,896,630 of record CM059600.1, on the reverse strand, counting down.
CAAAGGTAGTATATCTTAATTGCTGAGGAACATGAGTATGATTGTACTAATGTCTTGCTAATGGGCTAGGCTGGGCTAGTGGGCTGGCTGGCCACTGTGCAAACAGAATACTGGTCTTTAGGTTGTTGTGGGTTTTCCAGGCTTTGGGGCCGTGTTCTATTAGTATTTTCTCCTGACGTTTCGCCTGCATCTGTGGCTGGCATCTTCAGAGGATCCTCTGAAGATGCCAGCCACAGATGCAGGCAAAACGTCAGGAGAAAATACTAATAGAACACGGCCCCAAAGTCCGGAAAACCCACAACAACCTACGGATTCTGGCCGTGAAAGCCTTTGCCTTTACACAGAATACTTGTCTATTCAGGCCTTTGGTTGGATCCAGCATGGCTTCTCTTACGTTCTTAAGAAAAGAAAATGTATATATGATTCTCACAGCAGCCCTAGTCTCAGAATGCTGAATGTGATCATAGGTATGCATGTGCAAGAACAGATTGTAATCATAGCTATTCCATTTGCTAGAACAACTGCAGATACAATTCACTGCCATTTGATAGTTCCCAAAAAGTGAAACGCAAAAGGGGGAAGGTACCAGGCAAAAAAAGGACTCTCAAAGCAATGCTTACAGCACTTATTAATAACAACCATAGTAGATTTCATAGAAAGGGGTCAGAGCAAAAGATCATAGTGAGTTCTGTATATTTTGTTTCAGATTATCTGTCTTCAAGAAATCTGCTAATGCAACCAATTGAAATATAATTATATTTTTATTTGAGGGATACTTATCTCTAGTTTTCATGTATCAACATCTCATACAAATTACATAAGTGTCTGCTAAACTTGATTTTTTTAAAAAATAAATAAATACAATTATATGAAAGTTTTTTTAAAAAATAATATTTGGGATAGATATTTTTGGATAATCAGGTCATTTTAGACTTTTTCATGCTCATTTTCTTGTACTTGAAATCTAAAAATGAACATTTTAACGTTAGTCTTAAATAACTTGTCTGTTGTTCTAAATCATGATTTAGATCATGTTGTATTTTCTTCTGCTATACCTACAGCTCTTGTCAGCGCAAACTCTTGTATGTTCACTCAAAAGGAAACAGCAATGTGATTAATGTAGTATGTATATATGGTGTAAGTGTGGTACAGTGGTTCAAATGCTAGATTTGGAGACCAGGGTTTGAATCCCACTCAGCCGTGGAAATCCACTTGGTTATCTTGGTCACACTCTCTCAACCTAAGAAGAATAAATGAATAACTCTTGCCTCCCCTCAAAAGTTCCTATGATACGGTCATCATAACCAATTTCTTTTTTTTTTACTTTATTTTTATTAAAATCATTCAATATTTTCAAGTACATCATCTGAAAAAAATCGTATTTGATTTTCAATTGCATAAAATACAATTCATTCTTTAAATTACTCTTTTCAATAATATGATGATAAGGATCTTCTATTTTTCTTTACCAAAAAATAAATGATTTAACTTTACACAAAAAAATTCTATTTTCTGTAGTCAATCCTTAATTGCTTTTCAAAGTGCATATTTTCCACTTCCCACCTTCTCTTGTTTGGATGATCTACTTTATTTCTAGAAGTTTCCTCTATAACTGTCCTATTCCTCCTGACTTGTCTGCATCTTATGAAATATTCTTAATTCAACCATTTTCCAAGCCTTTTGCTTAAATTTCCCTCTTTTGATTCTCTTATAATAGCATCTTTCATCATTATTTAACTTTGTAATGCCCAACTTTGCTTCATGTAATTTTTGATTGGTACCATTTCTTTTTCATTCTTCCCCTGCCTCTCACCCTTCATTGCAAGGGTTAAGTCATCTAATGTTACAAATTCCATCAGTTTAAACAACCACTCCTCAATTTCAGGAGGTGTTATTTTTCCAGTATTTAGCGTATATTATTCTTGCTGCTGTTACCATATAGAGTATTGCTCTCCAATACCTCATTGATACTTTCTCTATTTGATGCAACATATTTAATAAGAAGATCTCAGGGGATAATGGAATATTTATCTGTAAAATTTCCATTATTCTTTTATGAACATTTTTCCAGTATTTTTTAGCTTTAGGACATAACCACCACATATGGAAAAAGGTTCCTTCTTCATTGCATTTCCAACATTTTTTGTGTGTGTTTTATATATCTTACTCATCTTTGCCAGATCTAGGTACCATCTGTACATCATCTTAAGATGATTTTCTTTCAGATTTTGTGCTAGTGTAAATTTTTGAGTATTTTTCCAACTCTTTTCCCAATATTCCAATTTAATTTCATGTCCTATATTACAGGCTCATAAAATCATGAAGTCTTTAATCACTTCAGTTTCCAATTCTGATTCTGTAGATTTGAGATGTTAAATGTTCAGATTTTTCAAAGATTGGCTTCTCAAATTCGTTCAATTGTTTGTTTATTTCAAAGCCTTCAAGTTTTAAGTCCATTTTAAATCTTTCTTTCAACTGAAGGTAGAGAAACCATTGACAGTGCAGTCCCTCCTTTTCTAATTCTTCTCTTGATTTTATTCTCAAGTCATCTTTCCTTTCTTCAATTATATCTTTAAACCAGAGTCAGTTTCAAGGCATATACCAACAATAAGCATACATAGATATGTCTCCCTAACCTTTTACATTAAATCATTCTTAACACTATGGCTTGTGCAGTACAATCCTATGTACTGTTGTTGTTGCTGCTGCTGTTGTGCACCTTCAAGTAATTTCTGACTTATGGCAACCTTAAGGTGAACCTATCACAGGGGTTTGTTCGGGAGGTGTTTCCCTTTGCCTTCCTCTGTGGCTGAGAGACTGTCACTTGCTGCACAGTAAGTTGCCATGGCTGAACAAGGATTCAGACCCTGGTCTGCAGAGTCATAGGCCATTCCCTCACTAGACTGTTATAGTGCTATTATTCCACTTTCAACATCCTATGGAATCCTGGGGTTTGCAGTGACTGCAAACCCCAGGATTCCATAGGATGTTGAAAGTGGAATAATAGCACTATAACAGTCTAGTGCGGAAATGGCCATAGTTCAACACTCAAACCGCTACACCATGCTGACTGTACCTATACTTATTAATAAGTCTCTATGATTCAGTCAACCTGTCCCCAAGAAAGTGCAGAGATCGCAGCAACAGTCTGTCTTATTTTGTAACCTGATTTTTTTTTAAAAAAAAAATGCTTATTAAAAATATTAATTCAAAATTTTCTCCAGCTTTAATATTAATTTCAGGGGAGAAGAAATCGTTATGGCCATATCTTCTGTGTAGCCACATTCTGGCAATCAATTGGCTTGTGTGAGTGAGTGATAGCCTTGTAGTACCAGCCTCACAGTACCAGCAGTAAGGAGAAGGGTGTAAGGAAAATGTGTGTGTGTGTGTGTGTGTGTGTGTGTGTGTCTTTTGGTGGAGTTAAAACGGACCACAACTTATATTGTTATAGTTAAGCGGACCTTGGCAATGGATCGTTACATAAGCCAGACATAAATAACCCTATATTCAACAATATTGAACCACATACTGAACTGAACAAAACCATATGCTGAAAAATACTGGCCCACATACCAAGACCAGCACTGAAGCAAGGTAGATGAAGAAAGCAATGTTGGAGAAGACTAGCCAAGAATTCAGTCAAGGTGGGCCAGGGAGAAGACTTTCCATTGAATATCTGTGTCATGGAGAGCCTGCCTGTTGTTCCACAAGCCTAGATATGCCAGAAACCTGCACTCAGCATGAAGGCTTGCACGAGAACGTACTTCCAAGAGAAGAGCATGGCAACTTCCTGTGCTTCTCTCTCCAGTCAGCAGTTGGGGTACTAGGTAAGTCTAAATTCCTCCTTCATGAAATAACTGCACTATATGTGCAAATCTACTCTGAATGCTGCTACCTCTGATCAAAAGGATCAGTGATAAGACCTAAATTATAGGTTTCTCTGTAACCTATGGAAATACAAAGATAGATTTCATTGTTATGTTATTATTGTTTTAATAAAAAGATTTGAACATAAGACCTAAAAATTAAGTTATGAATTCAGGTGAAAAGTTGCCAATGAAAAGTGGCAGCTGAATGAATTAGATTCACTAAGTTAAAATTAAATTAGAATTGAATTAGTGCTAAAGAGCCCACAGATTTTATATTGCCTAGTTGTTTCTGTACCCAAAGCCCAGTTCCCTCAGATTTTTTCAAACTAACATTCACCTTTTTTTTTTTTTAATCCTCAGAGTTAGGGGAATATAAGGTTTAAGTAGTAAGGGCAGCTTAGAAGTGGTGGAGGAGTGAATAGTTTTTGCATCTAGATGGACCCTCTTGTGTTTCACATCATCTTGTGTTCCAGATTCCTCCTGTATTCCAGGAAAATGAAAAATTGAATCTGATTCTTAACCCTGAGACTTTTGCTGGTATCCATATAGCAATCAAGAAGCTACAAAAATGGAGAAAGGTAAAGAGATGAGTTTATAAAGTGGGTGAGAAAACAGCAGAAACAGCTTTAGTGGGGTAAGTGAGAAACTGGGTTTTCAAAAGATCAGGTAGGTGTTTTCTTCTCTTTTCTCTCTCTTCAAAATAGGAAAGGAAAAAGTTAACAGGTGAGATTTTTCACCTTCACTGTTGCAAGATGTTAAGTTACTACTTTAATATAAATAAAATAGCACAGATACAAGCTGCTTAGTAAAAAGAAGCTAAACGTTATCATAAGCAAGAAAAAGGTTATACCACACTCGTGGAAGTACATTCTTGGTACAGTGTTCTTTCTTAGGCATTGATTTAGGTTAGGCAAGATCACATGCACGCATCTTATAAGCCAACTGATCAAGAGGGATAGAACAGGAGTGTAATTCCCCAACATAGCTTCATGTTTGTTGTTATTTGTTGTTAAGTCAGTTCCAACATATTGTGGCCCTATGCAGGAGAGACCACCATGATCCCACATCCTTTTCGCACGGCGTTTTGGAAGCGAGAGGGCCCCTTGAGCGTCGCGTAAATGTGAGGAGCGGTCTGCATGACGCACTCGCATTTACGTGACACTCAAGGGCCAGACGCAGAGCGGGCACACATCTTTTCATTTTCGGCTTCAAGTCGAAAATGGTGCGCCGTCACGCAATGCTCCCAGGCCCCGCGCGCACTCACCCGCTGTGCGAAGCCTCCTGAGCCACACCGGTCGCACTTTCTGCCCCAGCACAGCCTCTAACTCCCAGGCTGCACTGCGGAAGGAAGGGGCAGGGCGCGGGCAGGGCGCTCGCACGACCAGGAAGGAGCTGCGGAGCTGAAGCAGGAGGCTTGCAAGAGCATTCCTGCTAAGCCTTCTCGCGCGAAAACCCCAACCCAGCAGCGCAAAAAGGTAACGTGCGAAAAGGGCCACAGTCATCGACAGCCCTGCTCAGGTTTTTCAGATTCAGGGCCTTGGCTTCCTTGATTGTGTCAGCCCATCTGCAATGTAGTTGTCTTCTTTTTCTGCTGCCTTCCACTTTTCCTAAGATTATCACCTTTCCCAATGAGTCATTTTATTTATCTCATGATGTGTCCAAAGTACAGTTGCTTTCGTTTAGTCATTTGCCTTCTGTCACATTGTCGCTAATACTCACTGTCCTTGGTGTCTTCTGGTCTCTCGTAGACCCTGCCATAGCAGTGCTTCCTGGAGATGTGTTTTTTCTTTTCCTCCACACTCTCCCTTCACTCAGATAAGCAGCAATAAAACCATAGGTGTTTGCTAGTTTAAAGATCCCTTAAGAAGCTGATAGGCTAATTCCATCTGATCAGCGGTGTCACCGCTGACTAGCCATCTGATGACACATATTCTTTTCTGGCATGGAGCCAGTTAGTAAAGCAAGATAATGACCAGGTACAAAGTTACTATTCCCAACCCCCAACCATTTCACATCATCAAATTGATTGGCTTAGGATGCTTTTGAGTGTTATAAGCCATAAGAACATAGAGATGTTCTTGGACATAAGTAGAAACAGCATTTCCCTAAATCCACACCATGTAATATATTCCTCAGTATCTTTGCATGGTGTAAGAAGAGGCATGTTACCATTGCTTCCTGATACAGATGTTGTCTTATTTGTGGAAGCTATGCATGATGTTTCCCCATGAGCTTCTGATCGCAAACAAAGATACATGATTATCTCTTGGCCATATCCTTAAGGCATACATATTTTTCTTCAATTATGAAGCACAACTTCTTTTCACTTATATAAGGATAGCACTACCAAAAAGAGACAATCTTTTCTTATTGTGTATACTACCTTAGTGTTTCAAATATCTGATGAGATTTCTTCCAGGTATATTTTTTTTTCTCTAAAATGAGTATTACTAATTCCTTGAATTGATGTGGTATGTTGATGTGGTATGTTTTTCAGTTTGAGGACTTTGTTCCAATTTTGGAAAGGTCTTGGGAGCAGCATTCAAGCAATGGAAGAAGTCAAAGCAAAATGGATTGAGCCAGATGTAATTTTTACCAGTTTGGACATTTCCACATTGATTTTGTAAAGCCCAGCTTGGTTCTGTGAATGCTTAGTCAAGAATAACCATCAATACAACAGTAGCCAGGATTGCAAAGCACAGCTCACTTTAATAAAACAGATTTCCTGCCAGCAAAACTCAGCTCAGTTCTATAAGACAGGTCTCTTGTATGAAAAGTTGAAATTAGTTCTATTCATTGCATTTAAAGGTTAAATAGCCAATTATCTTTGACGACTGATCAGATATAATAAATATCAGAATGGGAACTCCTGCAAACCATATCTGGTTTTGGGCTAGGTACTCTTCCTCACTGCTTTAGTGTTTTCTCATATTGCTAGCTAAAGTTTTTTGACATTTATAGATTATTTCTGAGTATTACACACACACACACACACACACACACACACACACACAGACATTTTTCTACTTATCTTTCTTTAGATAGAGCATTCAAGACAACCAGGGGCTATTTGGGACAGAATGATCAATGAGATGGCCTTTTAAATCCATAAAGGAAATTTTTAATCCTGAATACCAACATATCATGGTATCTGAAGCTCTTGCTTCTAATAGAGAATAGCTGGGATATACTGTTCCTGCAGTACATCAGGCACTTTGTAAAACTATAGAACAAAATGTTAAAAGAGAATTAGTAACCAAGAGCAGAAAAGAGATTAAATTTCTCCCCTTTAAGAAATGTCAAGGGAATATCTGATCAGCAACATGTAGTTCTGTGCTGTGTTCGCTAGATGGCAAGCCTTCCTCAAAGTAGAGAGCAGGAACAGTTACTGCTGAGGCCGCAACACAACTTTATTTCCGTGAACAGTCAATGTATCTTAGCATCATCTTTGTTTCTAGAAGGGATACCCTCTGTGATCAAATTCTAACAGTTAACAGAGATTATAATCCTACAGGGAGTGATTTGGGAGGAATTCAGTGAGACTTGGGCCATTTCTGCACTACACTCTTATAGCGCGATTATTCCATTTTCAACATCCTATGGATTCCTGGGTTTTGCAGTTTAGGGAGGGGTTGGCTGGCTTTAAATGTGGAAATGGCCTTAACTGCTTTTTTAAGTTACTGTTTGCTACTTTTTTCTTTTGTTTTTTAAAAATAAGTTTTATTTTATTAAAAAAACAGTAATGCAATATACATTTCATTTAAATACAGTTTAAACAAGCTGCAGTGTTTAAGATTCTGCAAAGCTACACAGAGGATTGGGTTGAAAATGTATGTATACTTGTTCCTGAAAATTAAAAATACGTTAGTGGAAAAAATCAACTTTCTCTTCTGGCCGTTGTTATTCTTCCCAAATCAAATCAGTCAAAGTGCTAATGAAACGTGATCTAGAATAGGAAGGGAAATACCTTATCAACTGCTGATGATCCCTTACTCACCCAGAGATGCCAATAAGCCTGAGTGGGTCCCAGATTATAAGTGCTCAGTAATGTCACTCCTGTCATCAAGAACAGGAGCTTTGTCCAGGAACAGAATCTACATGGGTTCATTCAACCATAACCATGTTAAGCTATGGCATTAACCACAGCCGGCAGTAAATCCTGTTCTCTCAACTTGCCTGGCTAGAGCTCTTTGGTCCTGCAAATGGGTTATCACACACTTTGGGTGCTTCAAAATGGAGTGTTCACAGCAATGCCTTTCAAAAAAAATATTGTGCAACTAATCCATCTTTACATCCTTAGCAGATTTTTTGAGGTCAAAAAAAAAAAAACTGAACCAGATGAAGTAGGCAGGGAAAAGAAGGGTTAGGTATGGAAGATAACAAACCATCTCTCTCTTTTTTTCACATACATACATACATACATACATACGCAAATGAAGCATGGTGGCTGAATAGCAAAAACATCATCTAGAAGTATCTGGTTCTTTCCTGCTTCCAGTGGCTGACACTGCTCTTCTAGTTGTCCAACCAGTAGTTTCTGCTGCCTGGTGGCTATATTTGTGCAGGGTCAACCTGTCTACTGTAAGCTTTTTCCTGGTCTTACTGGCTTCAGGTGGCAAAACAAAACAGCAAAACATACCTGAGCTATGTCATAAATCAGCCAAAGAACAGCACCCTCTCTTCTGTTGAATGTATTCTAATTCAAGTAAATTTGTAGTGGAGAATAACACAAGATCAAGCCTTTGTAACTCACAGAGGAGGGCAGACAACTTGTTGCCCCTCCACATGTTATTGAATTGTAGTTTCCATCAGAACTGACCAACATCATCAATGGAAAGGGATGATGAGAGTTCCAGTCCAAAATCTGAAGGGGCCTAAGGTTCCCACCTTTGCCCTAGAGGGAAGGAAGAACACACATCCTGGTTTTATTCATAAAGGCAAAATTCATCAAAGTTGTTCATAAATCCATTCTATCTTCTTTCATTGGTTAGTTGAAACTTGGCTGCTACTAATTTTTGCTGTACTGCATCCCAAAGCTTTCTTATATACTTCATGCTACTTTCAGAGTCCAGGAAAGGGATGTTTGAGTATTTAAACAGTTAAAATAAGAAAGCACATGAAAGCACTATGCAATGTATGTGTTTTTCCTAAAGGATGAAGTGCAGTTAAAACCCTGTTTGATCATATTATTCCTCAAAAGGAAACTGATCTCAAGTTGCTAAAGCATTATCACAGTCAATTTTCTAGGAAGGAAGCATTCAGACATTGAAGGTTATTGAGGTCTCAAAAATCCATTAGATGTAGCTGAGATTTTGAGTTGGATTCTTATCTAGTCCAAACAGGCCCAATCAAGTCAGTAGGATTTAATTCAGTCATTACTAATAGAATACCTATCAATTTCAGTGGGAATTTTATCCCCTGTAAGTTTGAAGACCTGAATGTTAAATCTGCTTCAGATAAACACATGCAGATTCTAAGCCACAACTAGTATAATGAACAGTAAGAGGGGTTTTTAAAGCCCTAATCTTTTATTAGAGTGAATAAAGACTGCCATCGTTTTTACTGAAATATGACTAAATAAAAAACCCAAATAAGTAAAAAAAAAAACAAATAAAAAACCTTATAATAGTCTATAATGGGACATATTTATTAATTTTTATGGACAATCATAAATATGTATGAAGTAAAACCTGATGATGGTTGGTTTTTGGTGGTGGTGGGATATCTGATGAAAATCTGCCTGGCAAGTGCTTTAATTTTGAGTAGAGGTGGATGAGAAAAGGAGTTGGACTACTAAAGCCTGTGCTGTCTTTTTTGTTTATTCTGGAATCACAGATATTCCTGTTTTTCATCTATATGGGATTTGCCTTCATAATCCTAGTCCAGAAATTGGCAGGAAGTAAAGAAGCTAAAGGCCTGTCAGGGAAAAGTACTGAATAGCTTCTCCTCTGCTGCTTCTACACCCCAAAAAGTGCCTTTTCTTGACCAAGGTTCTACTATATGTAACTTTATGTAATATATAATTTGCTTTCACCCTCATTGTGATTTAACTTTACCTTGGTGTCTCCAAAATTGTACAAACTGCATAGATAGATTGCATAGATTGTATGAACAATATTGTCAAAACTTATTAAATAGTGTTTTGAGGAGAGGAGAGATTAATGCTTTACAATTGGAGGAATAATTCCGAGTTAAGCAGTTTGTCCCTTTAAATAGATACAAAATATAATCATGATGTTAAAAATTTACCAGAGCATCCCAGAAACAACTGTAAAGGAGGGCACCAATGTCTAGAAATTTACCTTTTAAATGTAATTAGTCACAGTTGTATTTTCAAAGCCCAAAAGTAGTTAGTTAGTGCTATTGTTGGATTCTATTGCAGCTCTTCACTTTTCTTGTTCTCAAGAGTAACTACACTAGTTATTAATAATTACTTCAACTAAACGATCTTAATGTAACACAATAACCCAGCACTTAGAACGTGGGATATTACTCCTCCATCATTTAGTGAGGACGCACTCCAAAATGATAAAGAAATTATTGAAAACCTAACAATTACGCATCAAAAGGAGTGAATGTATCACTTTGTAGTTGCAGTGTAAGTGATATCTTCATTACTGAAGAAAAGGAACTAATAACAAGTAATATTCATATAGGTGTTGTTTTTTTTCTCAGAAGAAAGCAGAAGAGCAATTTACTGGCACCTTTAAGACTGATGTGTTTTAGCATATGCTTTCCTGGATTTCAATCCACTTCTTCAGATGCATTGTGGATTGAAATCTTGTAAATGCATGCTAAAATTGATCAGTTAATCTTTAAAGACATTCCTTTCCCCTTCTTTTTGTAACTACTTAGTGCAAAACTCTTGGAGGAAGCAACTACCCTACTGAAAGTAATGGGGTTGACCTTTCTTTAAAGTGCTACAATTCCTTTTGTTGCTTTTCCTAGGATGGCTAGTGTGGTACTATCAAAAACCTGGACAGGGCCAGTGGAATTTTCTACTCCTTACCTCAGTGCTACCGGAAGTGATGATTCGTAGACTGGTGGCAGTCCCTAAGTCAGGGCTTTCCAAACAGTGTGCCGTGACACGTTAGTGTGTCACCTGAAGTGCGTAGGTGTGTCGCCTACAATCTTGGAAATATATGTTATTATTTATAAATCATATAGTCATGAGATATGTTGTGTCCTCATACATTTTGTTATTACAATTTATGTATGTGTCTGTATCTCTTATAAGGAGTTAGTTTAACCTCCAGTTTGCTAGTAAAACTGAATTACTGTGTCATGAAATGGTGCATGTCTAAAAAGTGTGTTGCCAGCATGAAAAGTTTGGAAAGCTCTGCCCTAAGTCATCAGTTGCCAGTCGCTGATGAGTCTCCAGGAAAGAAAGAAACAATTGTAGCCAATGCACAAAAACATAGTGCCCTGACATTACTTATATCACATCGTATTGCCAGAGCAGCTCTGACACAGATGATCAAGGATACTTCCTTCCACTGCTCTATCACAATTAGTTTTTTAAAGTCTTCTGTGTTTCAAACATGTTTTTTCTCTGAGGATGGTGTGGATAGAAGCCTTAATTCCCATGGAACATATGGAACTAATTACACGAATTATTTGGATGCTAGCCATGATTTTTGATAAAGCTGAAAACGATTTGGAACAAGCGTCTGAAACAGAAGTTGCTCAGTTTTGTTCCTGCCTCTCCGACATCCAGGAATTCTTTTCATATAATTTTAAACAAAAGCATTGCCACTATATTTTATTGATTTCAAAGCATAGGCTTTAGCAAGAAAACAATCTTTTTCACATCAGGACTTGTATGCAAGGCCTAGGGAATATTCAATAGGCACAGGTTAGAACAGCTAATTCATTCTGCTCTGAAATAAACACTGTGTATTACTGCAGAAATGTTTTCATCGTATTTTATCAGGTGAGCCACACAGCAGGAAACTGCTATTCTATTGATTTAACATGCTCATTTCTGAGTTTCTTTTTTATCTGCTACATCAAAACATGTTTGTAAATTGAATGTTTATCCAAGTCAGACTATAAATAATATTAGAGTCTATTAGACAGCTAGTCAAACAAACTGATTTCTCTGGTAGCACTTTAAAAATAAGGATAGACAGTGTACTCTTTTCTGCTGTGTATACTTAGCTAGCAGTCTACTAGGAGCCCATTTATATCTATTCACCAAGCCTTTTTTCAAGAAGCATATGGAATATACTTCATATGTGCTCTTGAAGATAATCTTGTTATTCATGTTTCACCTTTATAGATTGGTACCCAAATTGAAAGTGCATATTTTATCTTGCTTCCACATCTCACTGTGAATCCTAGCAACAAAGCTGCAGTTTCTAGGCAGAATTCAGGTGGTTAGGTCCAGACTATATGAAAGATCATACCTCCCCTTATGAGATATTCGGAAGAGGGCTTTCTCTCAGTCCTACCACCATTACAAGTATATCTGGTGAGAACTGAGATTCTTCTCAGTGGCTGATCTCAGACTACAGAACTCTCTTTCAAGGGAGGCTCAGTTTCCTCCTCCCCGACTATTTCTTCTTACCATCAAACAAAGACCTTCTTATTTAAACAGGACCTTGGCTTTTAACTGGTTGGGGTAGTGCAATGGATGCCCTGGTCTTAATATGTAATCAGTTTTAATGCATTTTTAAACTGTTCTAAATTAACATTTTTAAATGGACTGTTGTTCAATGGTTTTTTCATATTACAAATGGTTTTAGCTATTTTGTTTTCATGTAATGTCAGCCACTTTGTGTCCCATATATATATGGGATAAAAACAGGATATCAAAATAAATAAATAAATCCTTCAGTAAACTTTTTGTAGTCTTATAATCGGCTATATAGACACGTGTCTGTTAATAGCTCATATTCTGCCAATATATCTTCAGGTGTTTGACATACTGCATGGCATTTTGTTTCATTGCACATTTTTGCAGTAGTAATCTTCATCTTTCTTTTTTGTCACATCCAAAATGGCAAACGCGTTTCTAGCATTCAGCCATAATGCAAGGAGGCCCGCCTTCAGCATATAACATTAAACAGTCCATATGCCATGGCTAGAAGCTATAAACAGTCCTTTATGAATTTAGTTTGAATAGTTCTGGAAGAATTTTTTAAAATCTTGCTCCACAACATCTGCTCTCTATGGTATTTGAGCACTGACAGGTCTCGTCTCCATTTTTTGTACACTAAGTAAACCAAATATCCACTTTTGCCTGTGCAAATCTTGCAGGAATTTACGTCTACTCCAGAGGGACAGTCGTTAAAAGAAGTTTCAGATCCTTAAAACTGTTCTTGTTCAGTGCCGAAGGTATTCTATTTGTATCCCACTGGGCTCCTGCTGAACATCATAATCATGTTCGTATTATTACTGACAACTAAGTTTTCTTGTTTGCTACAATTCCCCAAACTTTTTAATTATCTGTTTCACACCAGCTATTATGAATAGAAGACTTAGATTTTATGATGTTGAAGGAATGGCAAAAATAGTAGGGGTTTTTAAGTTTATCCACAATACAGTTTATATAAAAGTTGAAAGGATGCCTATAATTCCCCATGCTTAAGATTATTTTATTTGGTAAGTGACTATCCAATCCTCTCCTTACTTAGTTCCACATTAGTATATGAAGTGTGAATTAAAATCTTAGAGTCTCTTATCTGTACCAGCATTTAGACTTTTATCCTGTTCCTGGCCTATGTTCAAGCTATCAAAGCAGCTCTTAAATACGTCACACAGCTGTTATTCTAACGTTTCAGTATACTCAAATACTACATAGAGAGGAACAAACACTGATCTAAAGTGCTTGCTTTTACCCTCCTCAATATTAAATTAAGTGTGAACATTGGTTAGTCTTGCATGTCACTCCAGAACAGTTCTGTGAGTGGCAAAAGTAGATTACCAATAACGGTCTGTGATACTATGGCAAATAAAATAATGGGTTGAAAAAGTCTCTTTTTCTTTCGGGGAGAACAGGAATGTACAATAGAACTTTCTATTACAAGTTTATCCACCTTTATTTAATGAGTGCTGCATTGGAACTACATGGAAATGCTCAGTATACATTCCAGTGCCCAAGAAAGGAAATACCTGTGATTGTTGAATCTATTGGACGATTGCACTGACCTCCCACGCAAGCAAAATGAGGCTCAAAATTTTACAAAGAAGTCTTTTACCAGTTACAGAGTGAGAAATGCCAGAGGTCCAAGCTGGGTTTAGAAAAGGAAGAGGCGCGTGTGCTCATACTGCATAACATTTGCTAATGGAATAACATACATTTGCTAATCGAATGCACCAAAGAAATTTGGAAGAAAATCCTGTGCTTTATCATTTATAACAATTGATTGTATAGAGCAGGGCTTTCCAAATGGTGTGCCGAGACATGTTACTGTGTCACCTAGAGCGTGTAGGTGTGTTGCCTACAATCTTGGAAATATATGTTACGATTTATAAATCATATATTTTTACAAATATATGAAAAGTTTTCACGAGATATGTTGTGTCCGCATACATTTTGTTATTACAATTTATGTACGTGTCTGTATCTCTTATAAGGGGTTAGTTTAACCTCCAGTTTGCTAGTAAAACTGAATTACCATGTCGCAAAATGATGCCTGTCTAAAAAAAGTGTGTCACCAACATGAAAAGTTTCGAAAGCTGTGGTGTAGAGCACGAGAAATACTTGTTCACTGTAAAAGAAATGGGGGTGCCACTACATCTGATTGTGAGCTAACACATGACCTAAACTCTGGGCACAAGGTTGCTGTCAAGACACAATACACAGAAAAAGAATGGTTTCCAGTTGGTAAGGAGGTCAGCTCAGGCTGTATTTTATCACTCTATCTGTTTAATTTATACATACAACATATACACAAAGTGCAATTAGACTCAGAAGGGGGAAGCAAGAAAATTTAACATATGCTTACTAGCAGAAAATGGCAAAGAATAGGAGCAGCTATTGATGAAAGTTAAGGAAGAAAGTACAAAAGCAGGAGTACAGTTCAACATTAAGAAAATGAAAATAATGGCCACAGTTGAGGTAACTGTGGGTGATAAAGATATAGATACAGTTTAATGTTTTTTATACCTTGGTTCAGTCATTAATCAAAATGGAGGCTTTAGTTAAGAAACAGAAAGATGACCAGGGATTGGAAAGACAGCTGTGTACGGACTAGATAAAATCCTCAAATGTAAACATATATCATTAAATATCAAAGTCAGAATCATCAAGGCCATAATTCTGATTCCAATGTATGTGAACACTAGACAGTGAAGAAAGCTGACAGAAATAGAATCAACTCATTTGAAAAGTTGCATTGAAGAAAAGTTTTGTAGATACCATGGACTGCCAGAAAGATAAATGAAAGCCAGATCAAGCCCGATCATCCCCTAGAAGCCAAAATGACTGGACTGATGCTATCTAACTTTGGGCATATCTTGTAAATTTGATTTGGTGTAGTGATGGGGAAACAAATGTCCTGTACCTTTTTTTGCTGCCCATATGTCCATATCTTTCATTCTAGGCATATGCTGCGAGGGTGGCGGAAACATAATCTGAAAGCAACTCTTATTTTTTAATATCTGTGATTTGAATAATGATGCAGTTTTGCAGTATTTATCCGTGAAACAAACCACAATGCCTTTTCCCCCTTCTGAGTTGGCAAATTCACCTAGCTTTCAACACAAATTGTATCTTTTTTGGCTTTTAACAATACAGACTACTTCCCACATAGAACAGTTCCTTGTAATTTGTGACACACAATGCTTATCTAACCAACGAAAGAGTCATTACGGACTTATCTTCTTTATTTGGTCATGTTTCGCCAAAGGAAGTATTGGAAACAAATTCATTGCACAAGGGCATCATGAGTGTTGTTAATGAGATGTGCTGAGAATGACTGCATGAGACAGAGAAAGCAAGAGCTATTTTGATATCCACTGGCTTTGAAAGACTGTTCCATAGTTACAGAACCTAAACAAAGGGAATATTTGACTAAATCCAAAGGGACAGAAGTGTCCCTGGTCCAGTTCCAACACTGACTGCAGATTGTTTGTAAGGAGATAGACAATCTGTGTCAAAATGAAAGGATGAGTGAAGGTTATGCATAAGTTCTTGAAAAGCTGAAAGGCTCACTCAGATCCTTACATTACCTTATCATCATTTTGCTATACATGTGGTATTTCAAAATTATTTAAGTAGAAAAAGTTCCCTGTTGGGTGACACCAAGTCCTCACCATTACCCTGTGTCATTTCTCTTATGTAGATGATTAACTATGTTGGCTAGGAACAGCTACTGTATCTATCCATCCATCCATCCTATTTAGATCCAGTCTTTCTGTGAAAAACTTAAGATGGTATAACATGGTTCCTTATCCACATAAAACTCTGTGATTTTCTCATGCTGAGACAAAGTATCAGTCCAGAGTTATCCACTGAGTTTCATCGTTCAGCAGGAATTTGAACCTGTGCTCCACCCAGTCCTAATTTGACACTCTAACTGCTATACACCACTGGCTTGAAAAAAAGAAGGAAGGAAGGAAGGAAGGAAGGAAGGAAGGAAGGAAGGAAGGAAGGAAGAAGGAAGGAAGGAAAAGAAAGGAAGGAAGGAAGGAAGGAAGGAAGGAAGGAAGGAGGGAAGGAGGGAAGGAGGGAAGGAGGGAAGGAGGGAAGGGAAGGGAAGGAACGGAACGGAACGGAACGGAAAGGAAAGGAAAGGAAAGGAAAGGAAAGGAAAGGAAAGGAAAGGAAAGGAAAGGACACAACTACCACCATATGCCACATGCCAAACCGTTTATGAAATTCCACTTAGGTTTGCAAGAGGATTGCCATGCAGGGACTTCATATGTGAAAAAAAACAGGTTCACACCTTCACTGGACATGCAGAAGAATACAAATCTTTGGGTCCAAGCCCTAGTTCTTTTTAACTATACAATGGTGTTGGTGTCTATGGTTATTGTTCTTATGTTCCTTCAGGTTGAATCCAACTTATGGTGACTTTCTCATTGGGTGGTTTTGGCAAGATTTATTCAGATGAGGCTTACCATTGCCTTCCTCTATGGCTGAGACAGCATGACTTGCCCAAGATCAGCCAGTGGGTTTCCGTGGCTGAGTGGGTATTTAAACACGGATTCCCAGAGTCCTAGTCTAACACTCAAAGCACTACACTATGCTGGGTCTCGGTGTGTATGGTGATACACAGATATTCAAAAGCAAAGAAACACATCCCCTACTCTGATTTACCATGTTTCTAATATTCATGCATATAGTTTAGCTTCTGTTAGAGGCTTTCTAACAGCATGTGGATGGAAGAGCTCAGTAAAACTTGGGGAGGGAGTCACCACTAGCCTCCCTTTAAAAAACAAACAATATGAAGTAAATCACTCCTTCCCCTACCCTGGTGTTGACTTATTATTGTGTGCCTTCAAGTCATTTCCGACTTATGCTGACCCTAAGGCAAACCTATCGCAGGGTTTTCTGGGGCTGAGAGTGTGTGATGTGCCCAACGTCACCAGTCAATTTCCATGAACAAGTGAGGAGCTGAACCCTGGTTTCCATGGTCGTAGTCGAATGTTCAAACCATTACACCATGCTGGTTCTCTCTGGTATTGATTACAGATCTACCAATATTGATATGTTTGAGGCCAACTAGTACATTTCTTGATGAAGTGAAGAGTGAATTTGCAACACTGGACCCCCACTGTAGCCCCTGACAGGTAGAAGAGAAGACAAACAAAAAATCATTGTAGTGAATGGGTTGTGAATCTTTTATTAGTATAAATTGTATTTTCTGTCTGTCTCTCCCGCCTCCAGAAAAGTGGAGAGAAATCCTTCCTTTGTCCATAGGAATACAATGACTCACTCTTGTTTGTATTGTAGCTTTGCATCCCAGTCTCATAGCTAAATAAGAGGAAAACTGCTCAGAGAAGCAAAGAAATCCCAGAGGCAGGAGGTGCATTAGAGACCTGAAACCCAGGAAATTATCAGAACAAAATTAAAGTCCATGCTTCAGAATTATCATGGGCTTAAATCCATTCTCAGGGCAATGCCCTGATTAAAATGTTTTCTAATTAAATACGTCCCCATTAACTGACTGGACTAATGTGCCATTGTGTTCGTTGCTTTCTACTGTTAATGGATAAAGGCCTTTCTGTGTTTGTAATCCAATAATGCACTTGGATTTACTGTGTACAAAAGCGTAAGATGAATGGATTAAAGAAGTGAAAAGCAGAATTATGTGGCACTTGCTACAATATGCTTCACTGATAACCTGCTTTAAATAGGCAGTTTACAAAAGGAATTTATTTTGTTATCATGCATTCTTTATGCCTTAAAACATTCAGATGTGTTTTCTGAGTACCTTGATATGTGTTAAAACAAAAAGGCAATTTTTAAATAGGATTTTAATTACAACATTTAAAAACACTTTTAGCACTGACGAAATTGCTAAAATGACCATTATCATTTTCCTGATTTTTGTTATGCATTTGTATTTTTCAGAAAAAAAGCAGTTTGCAAAGATAAATAACTTTAGTTCTGTGGACACAGGAAGCTGTCTTACTGACTCAGCACATGGTTCCATCTAGCTCGATACTGCTGACACTGACTAGGAGAGGTTTCAGATAGGAATCTTTCCCACCCATTCCTGGAGATGCTGGGGGCTGAACTTGGGATCTTCTACATGCAAAGCGCATGCCCTGCCACTGAGATATGGACCCCGCTTCTATGTGGCTTTGGCCAATTTGTTTGACTCCATCAGAACCTTTGAACAAGTCTGTGCTAGTTTCAGTATAACAATTAGAGGCTGAATAAACCCATTTCTTAGCATTCAATCCATATGTCGAAAGAGAAAGAAATAACTAATTCTTCAATAGTTATAGGAGTGTAGCCACAGGGCAGCAAAATGAGGGCATTGACCCCCAAATAAGAATATGGTCCTCTTGAATGAAATTTTCCTTCAGTCCCCAAATTTCTAGCACTGCAGTAACTTAACACTTTCGTTGAGCATTTAGAAATACAGTTTAGAGACTGCTCCCCCAACAAAAAAAAGTACACGCAAAGATACCAAGAGAATGCAAATACTGTACAGTGTTCATGCAATTCTAAGTGTGAATGATATCCAGTGTCTCATTCTCTGCAATGCTAGGAAGGAAAATTTCATGGGCAGGGGGAGAATTCTTAGTTGGGGAAAAGATTCTCATTTTGCTCCAACACCCAATAGCTCTACCCCAAACAGCTACTGCAGTAGCAGATGTGGGAAGCTGAAGTTTATATCTCTGTCGATTGAGTGGCTTGGGATAAATCAATATTTCTATCCCATACTCCAGAAGAACATTAAAGGAATTGGTTATATTTAATCTTTTAAGATCGCCCATGAGGTGATGCGCATTAAGTTCACTTGGCATTGAATGGTGAATTGATTCTTCCAGAAAGTAGAGTTGTGAAGAGCCCATGAGACTATTTTGTAGCTGACTTGTATGAGTGAATCTTCTTGTGTTTGGTTTAATAAACTCCCTGTAGACATAGCCTAAGTCCTGATCCTTGCTTTGCTGGGACAAGTGGGTTGCTTCCCTATCATCTGTTCCCAAGTGGCACCACCTTCCAATTGGAGAAATAATATTGGGTGAGTGACACACTTCCTTCCCACCTAAGCGCGCCACCTGAGAAAACAATATTTACATAGAAAAGATTCCTGAAATTTTACCTCACACATTTGGTTACTCCTCATATATGTATCCTGGACTGATAGGAGAATGGACCATAGGGAATTAGCACCTGCACTTCTGCAAAACTACATGAATCACATGTATTTAATGTAGAACATTGTAAGCCTCTGCATGTTTACAAGAGCACCTCATTGACTTTAGTGTGATCTACTTTTGAATAAACACAAGTCGGCTTGGCATACATGTGAAAGAACTTGCATTTCTGTGTCAAAATACTGCAAGTAAAGTTAAAACATAAGAAAACAATAACTAGAACATTTAGTAACTACACAATTGCATTTTGAATTATTCACACATGATTGCATAATTGCAATTTTTATTATATCTGTAAATTACCTTTTCTCTCTCTCTCTTTTGATACAGCTGTAGTTGCAGTGGGTTCAGAGAAGAGCAACAAGGATGATAAGAGATATGGAGAACAAAATATATGAGGAGAGGTTGAAGGAGTTGAACATGTTCAGCTTGCTGAAAAGAAGACTGAGGGGTGACATGATTGTACTCTTTAAATGCCTCAAGGACTGTCACAGGGAGGAGGAGGACGTTTGTTCTTTGCAAGGACAAGGTCTAATGCTCTCAAGTTACAGATAGGTAGATTTCTATTGAACATTGGAAGAAACTTCTTGGCAATAAGAGCAGTTTGACAATGGAGCCAATTGCCTAGAGAAGTGGTGGGGTCTCCTTCTCTGGACGTCTTCAAAAAGAGGCTGAACAGTTATTTGCTGGGGATCCTTTAGCTGGAGACCCTGCACTGAGCCAGGGATTGGACCCAATGGCCGAGTAAGTCCCTTCCAACTCTTTAATTCAAGTTATTTCTCCTATTACTGTTCTCTTCCACTCACAGTTTCCGCTTCTTCTGTCCAATCCCTTCCCTGTTTCTAGTTCTACAGTTTGCACAGTGTGTTCTGGTCATCACGCTAACTACTGTGCCAGACCACCCTATCATTAGATGGAGTGGAGTGCCTGCCCCAGGTAGTAGCTGCTGGGGTATATGGTGCCAGCCTCTTGTCTGTTGCTCCTGGGCCCTGAAACATTTCCTTTCTGTTCAAGAAATAACTCTATGTATCTCCTGTGTTGAACAGACTTGGCCTTTATGCATGAACAGATTTGGCCTTTGTATATCATCTTCCTCAGGAAACCCAATATCTTGGTCTAGCTCTAGCTTTCTGGTTTCTACCCTACATCTCTTGCTTTCTTAACTGGTACCCATCCCAACTCTCATGCTACAATAGCTCCACTGGCTAGCAATCTCTTTCCTGGGACAATTCAAAGTTCTGATTATGGCACATGGCTTATGTTCTGCCTATCTGAAAGGTCCAGGTTTTCCCAAATGAATATGCCTGGACTCTGAGATTTGTGGGGACATACTTCTCTCAGTTCTAACACCCTCACAGACATGTTCTGTGGGAACACAGGACAGGGCCTTCTCAGTGGCTGCTCCTGGTCTCTAGAACTCTCTTTCCAGGGATGCTAGACTGGCTTCTTCCTCATTATTCTACGGTAAAGAAAGCACAGCTTCTTTCATTTCAACAAACTCTGGGGAACTGATTGTTTTATATGAAATGGACTTTTAATAGTGTGCTACACTGTTTTTATCTGTTGCATTTTTTCTTGATATGTTCTAACCATTTTAAATTCTATAGCTAGTTTAATTACATTTAAACAAAAACCTTTTGTATGTTTTTATCTATCTGTGTACCTATTTTCATTTTTGTAAGCTACTTAGAGTCCCAGTTCTGGGGAAAGGAATGATGTGTATGTACCATGAAAATAATAATTTAAGGTTCTGTTGACTCTCAAACACTGTTATTCTGTGTTGCCCACTTATTTACTTCAACATCTACGCTTCTTCTCTCCCACTGCTCCTCTGGTACTGTAATTCAGCTAAGAACTGGGAGAATAGAAAATGAGAAATTCACTAGAGCTTTTGCTTGGCCCCTAAGGGGCTATTTAAAGGGCTGTGTTTGAATTACTAAAGTCAGGAATAATACAACATCCTGAAATTTCCAGTTACCTACAACAAATATTCCTCTATAAACCTGCGAAACAAAGGGTGGAGAACCAGATCAGTCCTAGAGGACGAATGAATCTAGAGGTCTGGATGATATCAGTGGGAGGAGTGCTCCCCCTGAAGGCCATCTTCCTCTCCCCAAATCTACGCCCCTCATGTCATCTTGTCTGGCTCACTTTTGCCTTTCACTATGCAGAGAGAGATATAAAATAATCACCCCATGCTTATGTCTCTGGCTGCATCTGGAAAGTCAGTTAGCAGTTCCTCCACAACGCATTTGATGTCCCGCTGCTCAAAATACTGGCTGTGTCACGACCCACTTTCTCTCTCTCTCTCTCTCTCTCTCTCTCTCTCTCTCTCACACACACACACACACACAGAGAGAGAGAGAGAGAGGGTGACAGAGAGCGCCCAAGGGAAAAAGAAACAGGACAGACTGAACCACAGCCTCAAAGAACAAGGCTGCAGCTCCTGCCCAATCTTATTTGAGGGGGAGAAGCTTTGGGAGAAGGAGGGCTGTCAGATTTAGCAAGGGTGCTGTAAGTCCTCCATTTCTGCTACAAAAGCAGGTGGGTGGAACTTCAGTTGCGCCTAAAACAACTTCCACCCATTTATAAGATCAAATCATCACTATTATTCCTTCTTGCAATTATACCCCTGTATTTAAGTTGCCATCCTAAACCAACTAACCTTGAATTGAGCCCCAC
Organism: Cyclura pinguis; assembly: GCA_030412105.1. Lineage (NCBI taxonomy): Eukaryota > Metazoa > Chordata > Lepidosauria > Squamata > Iguanidae > Cyclura > Cyclura pinguis. The sequence continues at coordinate 90,874,296 of CM059600.1, read as the reverse complement.
TGAACCCTTATTTCTGAACAAACATGCATGGGATGGCCAATCATTTTGAGCCCAGAGGATATCTCTAACTGCAAAGTCAGTACTTGTCTTCTGCAAAGTTCACATCCTGCTGTGCAAAGGAATATAGCCTTACTTCCTTTAATCTTCAGAATCATACAGATAAGAAATGCTCCACACCTCAGAACAGTTCTTTCTGGCAAGAAAGACTTTGATCAGCTTAACTGACAGCGCCATACCCCAGCAGTAATTACTTAAAATCACCCCTCTGAACTTTGAATCTAGATAGTCACCCCTTTTTTCTGCTTTAGATGTCTGTTTCTGCTTTCATAGACTGCTCTCATGGGATTTCTGTTAAATTAAGCCGCACCAGCAGAAAAAAAAAACTGATATTCAAACAAGCCACATGAACCATTTCAGCTTCAGGGGGCAATTCCCCAGCTCTGTGAGGTGATAATTCCATGTCTGCCCTTGTCATTTCTTTCCTTTATAAAAAGAGGTAGGATATTTTCTTTGTTTTCCACTGCAGGTGATGTCTAATTCCCAGCTGCAAACTAATACTGTGAATGGCTTGGCATATTAGTAGAAGACAGCTATACAGGAAACCCTCACATTTAATGCCCCATTGTCTGATGACTCGCTCCTTTGACACTTCCAAATTAAGGACAATTTCCATTAATTTGACAGGGATCTGCTCTTTTTTTATCAGTTCTGCTTGCCTACAGAGGCTCCCTTGGAACTGCTCACACACATGCCCTGCTTACAAACTGATCTGGGAGGAAGAAGCTAAGCCAGCTGAGAGATTTTGCAAACAGCGCATGTGTGGTTGGTCCTAAGTGAGGCTCTGTAAGTCCTTCATGTTCTCTACAGGACAGTGCACGGGTTCCACTTTTCAACCAATTCCATTTTCTGATAGTGCTCCAGTCCCTAAACTGTCAATAAGTGGGCGAAGCCTGTACTTCAGGCTACTAGTCTTTTTTGCTGCAGTTTTGCCAAGGCCCTTTCACATGACATAATATAGCATGATGATTCCACTCTAAATACCATGGCAACATCCTGTGGAATCCTGGAGTTTGTAGTTTGCAGAGGCACTAGAACTATGTGGCGAGAATTCTAAATGCCCCCTTAAACAGCACATCCCAGAATTCCATAGCAATGAAAGTGGAATCATAGTTCTATATATGCAAAGTACATGCAAAGTAAGTCTTGGGGCCCTTTCACTTTACACAGTTATAGTCCTATGTGTAATGTGAAAGGGCCCCAAGACTTACTCTGTTTATAGTTTAATTTATTCTATTTAGTGTTTTGAGGCTTAGAATAACATAAGAGTAAATTGCTACACCTCTTCCATTGAACTTCTCTATGTGCCCCACCTATAGGCTGTCACTTAATAAGGAGATCTTTCCAATAAGTAGATTTGGATGAAGGACTTCTCATGTCACTTAGAATTTCAAGGGATTGGATTCCATTCTTTGAAGTCTTTCACAGCTGTTATAATCTGTAGATGCACAGTATGACAGAAATAGATTGACTGGAGGTAAAATGAGGATCCTTTTCTAACTAAAGGTCTTTCAACAATACACAGTGCTATAATATAATCATAGTGCTATGATTCCACTTTAATTGCCATGAGCTGTATTTTATGGAATCCTGGGACTCGCAGTTTTTATTGTTGTTGTTAACTCCCATCAAGTCAACTTTGAGTTATGGTGACACTACAAATGAGAGATGCTCAAGTCATCCTATCATCAAGAGCCCTGCTCAGGTCTTGCAGATTCAGGGCCATGGCTTACTTGATTGAATCTATCCATCTGTAATGCAGTTTCCATGTCTTCCTACTGTCTTCTACCTTACCAAGCATTATTGTCTTTTCTAGTGAATCTTGACTTCTCATGAGACATCCAAAGTATGGCAATCTCAGTTTAGTCATCTTGGCTTCTATGAAGAGTTCAGTCTTAATTTGTTCTCAGACCCATTATTTGTACAGTCCTCCCACATTTGCAGGTTTGACCTTCACAAATTTGATTATTTGCAAGGCACATGCTTGCCTCCCCCTTCCATCCTTTGCATTCCTCACTCCAGGCTTGCAAGACTTGTGTTTAAAATGGACTTTTTTTTCCTTTTGGGTGAGCAAAGTCCCTTCCCACTGCTGGAGGTGTGTCCTTTATACCATATGGCTGCACATTCTGCTATGTGATGGCTGCTGATTGGTCAGGTACTCTCTTTGCTCCTACCCCCTCCTTTCTCAAGATAGCAACCGGAAGTATCAAAACCCCCAGAACTCTGCACTTCTTTGAGGGGAAAGTGCCAGTAAGGCTTTTACATTGTCTTTTGTCTACTTGCCAGTGTGGTGTAGTGTTCTGAGTGTTCACCTGCAACTCTGAAACCAGGGTTTGAATCTTTACTCAGCCATGGAAACCCACTAGGTGACTGTGGGAAATTCACACTCTCTGTCTCAGAAGAAGACAAAGGCAACCCTCCTTTGAACAAATCTTGCCAAGAAAACCCAGTGATAGGTTCACCTTAGGCTTGCCATAAGTTGAAAATGACTTGAAGGCACATTACTTGCTTCTAGCCAGAAGGTGGATGCAGAGCAGAGTGAAGGATGAGCCCTGGTGCCAGAACAGCTGAAAGGAAAGGAGGAAGCTAAGTAAATACATAGAAACCCCTACCCCGGGGTTTGCATGTTGCAGCAATTAGTCAGTTAAGCCTTGCAAAACTGTACCAGGCTGCTGATCTACTAGCCAAGCTAGAGATTTGCCGACAGCCCTTTCCTCTTCCTCAGTGGCCAGCCCAGCAAAACTGAAGGGCTTGCATCTTCATCCCCCACCTAGAGATGACCCACGAAAACTGAAGACCAGACCCTGAGATCTGGCAACACTATTTCCCCAGGAGCAACAAATCTGGTAAGATTAAACTCTTCAAGAGAAAGAACTTTAGAAGGAAGATTCCAGCATAAAACTGATGAATTAAAACAAGAAAGCAAAGTTGACTCTGTTTATTTTGGATTCAATTGAGGACTAGATACAGCGGGGGGGGGAGTAGTTTTGGTGTTGGTTGGTCCATTTGTTTTTGCACAGAGCCAGCCAGAAGCTGTGTGTCACTAAAAGATTACAAATGGTTAATTAAATAAGTTCTTTTGATTTCATTTTTATCGCCAATTAGAAGGGAAAGATGCATGTGTGGTATTCTGCCTAATGTCCAAGATGAACCCAGTCACCTTTGGGTGTTACTCATCTTGGCTGGGAAGGAGAGTACATTTGCTGCTCCAGTTAGGCAACAAAGCCCTTGAGCTGTCCCTGTTTCTCTGGGTCTGGCATGCCCTAGCTAGAAGGACCATATTATTCCCTTTTTTACATCAAGTATACATGTGTGTCTATCTATGGCCATTTCTGCACTACACTGTTATAGTGCTATTATTCCACTTTCAACATCGTGTGGAATCCTGGGGTTTGCAGTTTAGGGAGGAGGGGCATTTAGAATTCTCAGCCAGAGAGCTCTTTGGCCTCAGTCAACTACAAACCCCAGAATTCCACAGGATGTTGACAGTGGAATAATAGCACTATAACAGTGTAGGGCAGAAATGGCCTATATCGCTAAATCAGCCAAGGGCAGAACTTCATCCATTTGATACAATGGGTTCTCATCCTCAAAAGCTTATGCCACAATGAACATGTTAGTCTTTAATGTGCCACACAGCTCTTCACTATAATTAAATCAACAACTTTGGAAATGATTTGTTACAAAGATAACAACTTCCGCACTCAGATTAATATAGCTCAGAAAATAAAGTAAATCCTGCCTTCCCCAGCAATTAGGCCTGCAGTGTGCGATGGTTTGGAGAACATGGTGCCTTGCTTTGCTGAAGCAACGAGCTGCCGGCCATGAGCACACTCCTCTGTAATCATCATTCTGACTGATGGAGGATGTGGAGGCTGTAATTGCACATCTGAGGCTTTTCAATGGGTGGATGTATTTTAGTTATCTGCATCTTTTATTCTGAAAAAGCAGCTTCCACCTAGCTCTGCTTTAAAAATAAAACAAGGCACTCAGAACCAGTATCTATGGATGCCGGCAGCCCAATGACCTTCTGTTGGCCTGGCGCTGCACTTACAAGAACCTGTACTTACAAGAACATCCCTCTCCAGCTGCATGTGCTCTGATGCCTTGAGAGGCACACTGTTCGTTCCATGCCATGTAGCATGGAAGGCTGATGGCAGGGTCATGGTATGCGGAGGAAAAGTCAAGAATAATAAAGTCCAGTATGGGACAGACTCCTGGGGTCAGCATAGTACTTCGACACTTAAGCATGGTAAGGAACCAGCAATACAACTCCAACAGGCCAACATGAAAAACAGATCTTCAGAAGAGGAAATGCACATAGAATACCATCACTGTAGCAGCAGCTACAAATATATCCAAATAAACAAATCACCAGCACATCTCTACAGAGAGGGACAGCAAAAGGTAGCTTTTTCTGAAAGCCTGGCCCAATTTACTGCAGTCTTTGCCTGCAGTGGCGAGGGCTGTGGGCAGGCTCTCAATTTACTTTTTCCCTGTTGTGCAGTTCCTTCCCCCCACCCTACACACACACACACAAACTAGTATTTTTTCTGTTTCACCCTCATCCTTTGCCCACAAGAGTCCTCCAGAAGACTGTGGCACAGCATGTAACCTTAAGATGTAGGGGTGGGGAAAATGAAACAGGAAACAAGAATGACCTGGTAGCACACAAGGTGCTGGAAACTGCACACTTTGATCTCAGGAGACCCCATGGCTCCAGCTGTCCTCTTGAGACACTGTGGCTGTGCACAGGAAACAGCTGCCGTACTCTGCCTGAGTTCAAACAAACCGCTACGAGATCCCTTTCTTGGTCTTCCCCCTCCCTCTCTTCTTCTTTACCGCTCACATTCAGTAGCTGTAGATCCCCAGTTTCTTTTGCTCTGAGACTTTCCCTCTCGAAGAAAGTGAGATTCATCCATTCTATTGAGTTTCAGTCATGTCCGACTATGGCCTAGTTTTTCAAATGCAAGCCAGCCTCCTCGACACTGAATCCTGCTCTACTGATTTTTGTTGAATATGTTTAATTTTGTGCCTTACATTCCTGGCACACATCCCATTGTCTGTTGCCTATGAACCAATTAATTTCCTATGTTTGATTCTCGGGTGTCTCAAATAAGATGCCGCACAGAAATAGCTCTGTGTGAGTTACGGAGGCTTAGCTGTGCCATTGTGAATAGGCTTTCATATACATGACTACAGTGTGGATTTGAACCAGTGTATTTATGCTGCCAACAGAGGGGTACAAGCTCATTGGTAGAGTGTAAACCTCTATCGATGCACTTATGCCATCATCAGAAGGGAACAGTGATTTACTTGCCCTGTTTGCTCCCTGGTGCTCTTCTTCCAGGCATGACTCCATTCTCCTATTTTCCTATCCTCCGCTGTGGCACATGGCTGCATCCATGTTTTACAAACAAAAGAAGGGGCAGATTCTGCTGCCAATGTAAGCCTTCTCTTTCTTTACCAGATGCTGGAGGGCATCTGGACCATGCCTAGGCACATTCCTGAACTTGATCAGTTTGCAGGAAAATGGAGCCACACTGGATCCATAGTCATAGTCCCCCATAGGGGAAGCCCCCATAGTCATTCTTGTGCATATATTATATGTATATGCCACCTTTCTCCCAGAGCAGTACCTAAGGCAGCTTCCAAAAAAGTTAAAAGTTAAAAACATTAATAAAACATATAAAACAATAAAAATATTTTTAAAAACATATAAAAGGATTTTTAAAACTTGCAAAATTTTAAAAGCATCTTGATAAATTAAAATTTTACCTGCTTATATATTAAAAGCCTGCTTAAATAAGAATGTTTTTGCCTGCCAGCAAAAGCAGAACAAGGAGAGGTTCAGCCTAACTTCCTGAAGAAAGGAGTTCCAGAGGTTGGGAGCAGCCAATGAGAAGGTTGTCTTCTGTGTCCTCGCCAGGCGAGCCTGGGATGATAGCAGGACTGAGAGAAGGCCTTTCCTTGAGGATCTTAAAGCTCTGGCTGGTTCATATATGGTGGTGGTGGTGGGGGGACAGGATACATCCTTGTACAACATAATTCCAAGTACACACGTTAGCTGACAGTCTTTCTCAAACTTCTTACCCTGAAAAAAACATAGAAATGTTTCTCAGGTCTTAGGGAACCCATGCATTAAAGTTATTATATCTACAGCTCCAGAAACATCCTTTTTTTTTTTTCCAGTTACAATCTCTCACAGAACCCCTAGTAGCCTCTTTCAAAACCATAGTGTTCCAGGGAACCCAAGATGAGAAATCCTGACCTGGGGTTAGTATTAACTTGCTTAAAGTTCTCAGTAGTAGCTTAAATACCCTGAAGGCACCATATCCCATCTAATCTAATCTCAGGTGCTAAGCAGGATCAAGTTGGTTAATTGGTTAATACTACATTCAGAGGAAGCTTGGTTAATATTACATTCCTTGCCTAACAAAACCCTAGGATATTCATAGACTGCCATTAGACAACAAGAAGCATGAAGCACATATTTACTACTCATGCTGCCTGACAGCTTTTGTCCAACTTTTTACCCTGGAGACCAGGGTTCAATTCCCTGCTTGGCCATGGAAACCCACTGGGTAACCTTGGGCACATCAAACACTCTCAACTCCAGAAACCTCCATGATACATTCACCTTAGAGTCTCCATAAGTTGGAAATGACTTGAGGTCACACAACAACAACGACAACAACAACCTTCATATTCCAGTCTAGTCCTAGAACTGCAGACAACACATAAGGATATGTTCCCTGATCACCACTGCTACAGATTTTGTTTCTGTTTCTGTTGCATTCTGCCAGAGCAACTTAATTCTTCACTGTTCTCTCCAGATTCGTTCCTTCTCTTGGAAGAATCTCCAGCAGGGAAGTATTGTTAACAGACCTCTTTAGTGAAACAGTCACAGTCAACGTGACAACAAATGGTGCCATGGTAGGATGCCATACATTCACAGTCATGAATTTGTTAGACACTGAACTATTTCTTATAAATGTTGAAACAAAGAGTTTGAAGAGAACTGGACTAAAGAGGCAGATGAAGCCAATTTTTTTTTCCAGGAATAGCCTACAGCCTACAAAAACTTTTTTATTTTCTAATATGCTTTGGTCCAAAAGGCAGGGATATGTGCAGAAGGATTACAAAAGTAAACAGGAAAAACCCTGTTTGTATTATCTAACCCATATTACAGACAAAAAAGAAATGGTACAAAACAGAGAAAAGAGAGAAATTCTAAAATGAGTTACGGATAACAGCTTAACTCTAGACAAAGCCATCAAAATAACAACGCCTCATGAATCACGCAAAGAGCCTATGAAAGAGCTTGCTTAACATTTTATGCCACAGTTGCCCCACAATTGGGGTTTTTTTGGACATTTTAAGCAGATAAACCACAAAATTAAAAAATATAAACCATAACAACAAATGAAGACCACAGAATGAAGAAATCATCAAACAAAGAGAAAACTCTCAACAGCATTAAAAGAGAGGTATATAATAAAAAAAAAGTCTGCATATTGCTTCTGATATTGAAGGCACACATCCATTTCAGAAAATGAAATAACTGGTGCCTATCAGTTTTATTCCCTTTTTGTGATAGAAGTGAATGGGCCCAAAACCGATGTTTGTTTACTGGTTTTCCTTTTTTTCTAGAAGCTAGAAGAGGTTACAGGGAGTTCTTAACAGAAAGACCAGAGGAACTTAAGGATGTCAGCTCTCCAGACTTCAGCTGAAGCCTAGTCTAGCATCAGAGCCCAACAATCTGCTTTTTCTTCTCAAAGAAAATCCATCAGTCACAGTGACAATGGGAGGGAGGTGTAGAAGTATAAAAGATGGCAGTGGAGGGCTGCTCTTATCCTGTGCTGAGTTTTTGCTGTTTGGAGACAGAATATGTACAAGCTTACAGTCATCTTTGCAGTTTGTTTAAGCATCTTGACTCATTCCATCCTGCATTTTCCCTTAGCAGTCCATTTTTTTCTATTTATTTTGATTGGATCTGTGGCTATAGTTTCCTTTTTTGCTTTCCCTGTACACACAACATGTACAGTCTTATTAAACTGTATGCTGTTGAAAAGGATATGTTTTTATTGTTTTATATCTGTGCAGTGCCGCTTACACTGATGGTTCTAGATCTCTCTCCCTCTCTCTCCCTCTCTCTCTCTCTCAGCTTCTGACTCTGTGTCTAGATTAGTGTTGAGCTCTGGGATCATGGCAGATATATATAAATATGACCCCATACTGCAACAGTGACCTCGGTACACACCCAGAAGCTAGCAAACTAGTGTTACCACCGCCAGGAGGCACTAGTCCCAAATATCAATGGGGGACCAGAAACCACCAAGCCTGCTAGAGTGTCTAAAGCAAGAAGCCATTGCATCTACACCCATATTTGAGGCACCCAAGCTGAGCAGCAAGAGGGGTCCAACCAATTCATTTCCAAGTGCTCCGTGGTCTATGAACAATAACACCAAAGTTATTGTGTCTGGCACAACCTCTTGAAGAGACAGATGAGTAGTACACCCAAAGTATTGGTGTCTGGCACAACCTCTTGAAGAGACAGATGAGTAGTACACCCAAGCCAGAGGCCTGATCTTTAAACCTTTCCATTTTGTAGGAAAGAGTAGACTGGATGTGGGAATTGCCTTCTGGACTCTTATTACCAAAGACTTCAGTACGGTTTCAGATCTTGCAGACCTTGCTCACCAGGAATTCTCCCAGATTCTACAACATCTGACTTGTCTTGATGCCTGGAACCCAATTTTCTCCAGAGCCAGACCAGAAAACAACAATAAATAAACTGGGAACAATTTCCCTTTTTTCCCCCCTGAAACTGGGTATCTCTCATTCTTTGGAAGTGTAGTATAATACTTTGTGATCTATTCCTTAAAAGTAAGTTCAAATAATTTTTTTCATGTGGGAATTTTGTTTGTTTATGTGTAAGTGTGTTTCATCATAAACTTAAATTTTTGAATGATGTTGATGTGGGAGATGTTTTTAGTTTTAAAGATATATAAATATCTTTTAATCTTTAAAGTATATTAAGTATTTTATATTTAATTTATGTTTTCATTTTCAATTTAAAGTGTAATTTTTATTTTAATGTGATTTTATATTTAAATTTGATATTTAATTTTCAAATTAAAAATTACAATTCTTATATTTAATTTTTTTTAAATATATGAAATACATATTTGCAATAATGCGAATATTCTACAGTTTTACACAGGCTCATGACAAAGTGTATCAACATATTTAGCAGGAAAAGAGCAGAAGCATAAAAAGTATACACAAAGAGAAAGAAAAAAAAATATTAACAAAAAGTGCTTCTAACATGTTTGTTCTGGTTCCCAGAAGTTAATCACCCTGGAACAAGCTCATTTTTATTTGTAACAATTGAAGAAGGCAGAAGCTGAAATATTTTGCTAATTCATTTATAAGGTTCTTTTGGTTAATCACTCTAAGAAATGCACAGAAGAGAGAGAGCCTTTGGCCAAGAAGGGCAATTTCTTGAACAAGAAGCTGAAGACATGAATGAGAACACAGTTGGTCTGGGTACGGGTTTTTGAAAGGTTCTTACTTCAAAGAGGACCAGAAAGACTCTAGTCAAGAGAGTTGATTTAAAGCCAGCTATTCTGTTCTTGGAATGTTGGACACAGAAGTTCTTCTTTTGTTCACTCACCAGCATGGAGCAGCTGGATAAAAAATGAGCCAAGTTAATTTCTGCAATGAATAGGTAGTCATGTTGCCAAGCCCAAAGTTTGGAAACCATTAGTCACTCCTGCTCCCCTAGAAAATTATGAATCTTTCAAAGAAGATTTGGTGGATTCTTTTCATCTCTGTCTTAAAGAATGCTGCAGTCAGATTTTTGTATTCTGAATAACACTGTAATTAATGTAAAGCTTGATATTTTAACACCAGACTGAGTAATGGTAATTCATAAAGCACATTGCATACATGGAATCATGAGCTAAAAGTTCATTCACATGAGCAGGACTTGGGTTTATTTTTAATGCATGCTGGCTGCATTAAAACACATACTTGCACGCATAATATGATTTCTGCTTTATATTTGTTGTACGTTGTTTGATTACAGTTTGTCATAAACACTTTGGAATATGAATAGAAAGAGAATGTGGCTGATAAATACCTGGAATGAATGAACTAGCAGCAATGGCTTGTGGCTTCCATGTCAGCAGGGCCATGAATTGGTTCCAGATTTTAGTTGAAACTCTAAGGCCTTTTCCACACAAGGGCAATACATCGCACTGGCATCGTATTCTTGCTGTTACATCTGCATGTTAAACCAGTTAGTATCGATGTTTCCTCTGCGGATTCGCACAGCTGGAGCTCTTAGTGCGATTACTATCGATGTAAAACCGATGTATTGTAAAACCGGAAAAACTCCGATATAAAGCACAGAAACCAGTTTGGCTGCATTTCTGACAATATGCGGAAGGTGTACATGGAGAGGTGGTTCTCTGTGGGCATTCCCACCTTTCCCTGGCATCATTTCTGTCCGCTCCTGTCTCCACCCCTCAAACGCAAGGCAGGCGCTGGAATACAATGAAATACGTTGGGATCGGCAGGATGGTTGCTTTTCAATTTCTAGCTATCTAGACCAGAGCTTTCCAAACTTTTCATGTTGGTCACACACTTTTTAGACATGCATCATTTTGTGACACAGTAATTTTACTAGCAGTTTTACTAGCAGTTTTACCAGCAAACTGGAGGCTAAACTAACCCCTTATAAGAGATCCAGGCATATACATAAACTGTAATAATGAAATGTATGGGGACACAACATATTTCATGAAAACCTTTCATTTATATTTTTAAAAATATAGGATTTATTTATAACATGCAATATACATTTCCAAGACTCGGGTGGGGGCTTGTCTTCTGTCAGAATGAACTAAAGTACCTCCACTGATACATAGCAACAGAGGTTTTTAAAAAAATTGACCAATCACAGGCGGCGGTGCAGAGCAAGGGAGGGAGTGGGAGGAGGATGGGAGTTTCACGAGAATTGACTGAGCGGAAGCAGCAAATAATTTTCACTGCATTACTTCAACAGAAACCAGAGGGCGTGCAGATAGCAATCCGGTAAAATTGGAGTAACTTGGGTTAAAAAACACTGCTCAGAAAACGTGGTGAAACGTTCCTTCGCTCTGGCACAGAAATGGCCTACGGCAGCTCTCCAATGCACTGAACTTTATCACCAAAATAGGTTCAACACCTTGGACAGTGATTCCACTGCACCTTGGCAAAACCACAGCTGATCCATTGCCACACTGGCAAGAAAACCACCAACCCCCACTTGGAGGAACAAACAAACAAAAATCTAAATCAGCTGTGCAGTCCTATAGATGTCTGCTCAGAAATCCACTATATTGAGTTCAATGACACTTATGTTTGGGTGAATGTGTATAGGATTTCACCCTTATCCATGCTTGGGTAACATCCCACTGAGATGTTCAGAAGTTTCCATTAGTTCTGAATATATCTGCCAGGGTTTCATAAACTGTTCAGACAATATATCACACAATATATTACCTTCCTACTCACTTCTAGTTCTGATTCAAAGTGCCAGCACCTAAATGGCTTATAGATGTATTCAGAGGAATGTCTCCTCTCATACCAGTGCACCTACATGTGAAGGTCATCAGACGATGCCCTTTTCCAAATCACACCTCCATCAGAACTGAGATATCTTACAATCAGAAAAAGTGCTTTTTCTGTAGTAGTGCCCCTATGAGATAGATGCCCTTTGCAACTGGAGCCAATGCTGCTACCTTTTAAGACTCATGCAAAACTATCTTTTTTAATGTAAACGAGCATTTAGAAATATTGTACCATTTTGCGGGTTTCAAACTCTCTGATTTTTAAGCCCGCTTATATCTGCCAGTTGTTTCTGTATGTTGTTATTGTTTAATATTTTGTTTTGTTATGTTTTAGTCTAGAGATCTTCAAGAAGTCTTGAATACAACATGGCATATAAACACTTCAAACAAACTAACAAATTTTAAGTATATTGTGCATGGAGTGAATTAAATTGGCAATCCATCTGAGTAAAAGAGAAAACAAAATCTGTTACTGGTATCATAGGAAGGAGGGTTATGGAGAAAATATTCCTTTTTTGATTCACAGCATACTTAGAGTCTCAACACTACTGACTTAGCATATACGTCAAGTGGTGGGAATGGACTGATCCCTGCAAACTGAGAACTGAGTGGATGGAGGACAGGGAGAAAGTTATTTTCCAAAAAAGGGTCTGTACAATTGTTGGTTATTAGAAGGAGAAGGAATGTTTGGATGGTTGCCAGCTGCCCTTCCTCTCAGATGCTCTGCTGCTCCCTTAGTGAACTACTGAACAGAATTCCATCCTGGGAGTTATTTTGTGACTTTGGTTATTCATAAAGCTTTCATCATTTAATTCTAAATTTATCTGCATATCAGTTATATCATCATGCTCCTTGTTTACCTTTTGTGGGTTTTTTCCCTAGATTTTCTCAAAAATGACTTATAAACTCTCACATAATTGTAGTGGGGTCCTAATGGTGTCCAAGATTTCTAAAAATGGTTAGAAAAACATCTATATTCACCAATTCTTGTAGTTTCCAATTTAGTGACTCAGCTGTATTTATATCTTGCCTTTCCTACAATGATCTCATACAAGCTTTTCCCCCACTACACTTTATTCTCATAAAAGTCAGAACAAGGTAGAACAGATAACCGAGGTAAGGTGAGGAAGGAAGGGCAGGTAAAGAGTGAGAATGACAGATCCACAGCCACCCAATAAGCATCTACCTCAAAATTAGAACCCAGATGACCAAGTCTCAGTCTAATATTATTGACCACAATATATAAGTGTATTGTACAAGTGAAGGTGAAGACTCTCTCTCTCTTTCTCTCATTCTCAATCTCTCTCTCTCTCTCTCTCTCTCTCTCTCTCTCTCTCTCTCTCTGTCAAGTGAAACCTTTCTTCTAGTGAAGGGAAGGGAAGTGAAGGGAAAGTAAGACACAAAGTGTGAATCTCAATGAATCTCAAACAAGAACAGGGGTGCCAGGAGCGCTTCGCATCTGAATCTTGACAATTGATAATGCTACTTTGAACCTGAGTCCCAATTTTACTTTTGTGTGTCCAGGTGCAAAATTCTATGTGAGAGATAAGAAACAGCAAGATTTATCTGCAAGCTATCTTAAGCATTTATGGTTTGTGAATGGAGCACGAGTGTTCTGGCAGCTGCGATTATAAGGTCAGAAAAATCCACTTAACAGTTTGTACCAAGGGCTCTCTTTTTTTGGCACAGGTTTGGGTGGAAAACAGACCGCGTGTCAAAAGAAAAATTGAACACTGTTTAACAAGCTTTTGGAGTTTGCTTTCTTGCATTTCATGCTCATGCTCTGCATTACTTGTCCAAATGAACTTTGAGTTCACCCTACAATGGTAACTGGAGCATATCAAAGAATGTTGCAAATATGAGAGAGCTGTGAAATGATGAAGATCCAGTCCACATCCTGGTCATTACAAAGCAGTCCCATTAACGTGGATGTACTTTCGCATGTATGAGCTCTGAGCTGCAGCTTAAAGGCTTCTTTTAATTCCAAAGGAAAAGTCCAGAAATAGCTCTTGCATAAAGAAAGCACATTATCTCAATGTATCTCCAAATTGCAGCAGTTTTCCTTCCGAATAAGGCATTTTGTCTGCTCCAGTCTTGATGTCTGCCTTTTGTAAGTATTTCATCTCCGGGGGGACATTTTATTCTGAGAAAACCTACGTACAGTTATTTTTTGTTACAACATTCTGGCCAATGTGTGTATTTATACTTCTCTACATAAAACATTCTTCCATAGGCTATCATTTAAAATGTATGTTTAAAATACATACTTAGATACCCAAAAACTTTGACAGGTTGGAATGTGATTTCATGTTTAGGCTCCTTTGTCTTCTGGAAATGCTTTCAAAATCACTTATTCTCCCTCGTACTATGGTTAAGCTCACACGTCTTATTCTTGGGCTTCCCAAAGGTGTCTGCTTGATTGTGTTAACAGAATGTTGGACTGGATACTCCAGCATAGCCCTTCTTAACACTTAAATAAACTCTGTGTTGAATTCAGCAGAATTAAAAACAAGTGAAACGGTTTGGTGTTGGAGTTATTGAAAATATATATATATTCAAAAACAAAATTCTACCCTTATGCTTAGCAGTGCTACTATTTATTGGGAAAGAGACCTAGCTGAACATGGGACGATTGGTATTCCATAAGCTAGAAATAAGCAAATAAGTTGGGATGGGGCATTTTATTTCATGCTGCATTTTATTTCAGATCTCCTGTATGTGTTGCAATGTCTTACAGGATTTGTGATTTGTGGAAGAGTGGGATTATCAGGCTAGTCAAAAGCAAATCTAATTGAACCAACATGTCTTTTTAAGCATGTTTTGGGACTACTTTTCCAGCCAATTATTTTTAATTCTAATTTGGGTGAGCAGGAATTTTGTGGATCTTCTAGGGGATTGCAGGACACATGTGGCCCGTGAGCCAACGTTTTCCCATTCCTCCCAAAACATTATCGTGGCAGATTCCTTTTTATGGTTGGGTGCCTTCAAGACATTTCTAATTTATGGTGACCCCAAGGCAAACCTATCACATGATTTGTTCAGAGGGGGCTTGCCCTTGCCTTCCTCTGAGGCTGAGAGAGTGTGATTTGTCCAAGGTCACCCAGTGGGTTTCCATGGCAACGGGGATTCAGACTCTGATTTCCCAGTGTCCTGGTCCAACACAAACCACCACAGCAGAAGTGACTCCCTGAAGAATCCTACAGATTCGTTTTTTTAACTGTATGTGAAATACAGTGGTCCTGCCATTTACCAGCCTACTGTGTTATAAGACCAGAAATACATGCATATCTTTGTCATGTGACCCGAATAGGCACAATATTCCAAGTCTTACTGTAAGTCTCTCTGTTAATTAATAGAATATTGCTATTACCATGTCGTCATCTTTAATAATAATGCTAATGTGATAGCAGCATAAAATTCCTGGATGGAAATATCAGTAGCCTTAGTCAGAATGAAAATTACAAACATTTGGAAATATTGCAAGCCATATTTCCAGCACAAAAGAGTGAAAAATAACATAGTGTGGCATATATAAAAAATAGTATACCAAGTTTTCATATCAGAACTTAATGACAGAAATATAAGCCAATTCATACATTCTTGGGCTGTGCCAGTTATCTGATATGATGCTGGAAGTGCTGACTGGACTCAAGCAGAACTAAAAATACTAGATAGGGAAATCTAGAAAATTAGGATGGCAAAATTGTAATAAAAATGGTGGTGGTGATGGTGGTGGTGGTGGTGGTGATGATATTCAGTCCTCTTGTACATGCTGCAACCTTCTGCAGCATTGTTCAATGGTAACACACAAGGGGACAGTATCACATATGTGAAATTCCTATTTCTGGAATCCTGTATCAGCTTATAATTAAGTATTTAACTAAGTAACTTCATCTAACACAACCTCCCCCTCCCCAAAAGAAACCTTGACAGAAACATCATTGAACCATACTCTGATCATTGGCAGAAAGGCCTCCTTCTCCTCATGCAGCTGATGCCCAGTAAAGTAGGTTGAGCGGTGAGTTACTATTGTGGCAACAGAGTCAAAACCATGGGCCTTTCCACACTACACTGTTACAGTGCTATTGTTCCACCTTCAACCTCCTATGGAATCCTGGGGTTTGCAATTTAGGGCAGGACCTTTAGAATGCTCAGCCAGAGAGCTCTTTGGCCTCAGCACACTACAAACCTCAGAATTCCGCAGGATGTTGAAAGTGGAATAATAGCACTATAACAGTGTAGTGCAGAAAGGCCCCATGACTAAGCAGTGATTGTGAATAATAAACAGTTATGATCTAGTTTTGTGGGGATCAGGCCAGGAGAAGTTATTTAGTTGAGTAAGTTTGTACAAGATTCTGATCATCTTCCTTTCTGGTTCCACCATTGTTTGCAAACATTTCCCTGTCAGCCATCCAATAATTATATTACTGTTTAAAGTATTCTTAGATAGTTCTGGTTCTTTTAATTTTTTTTTCAATTATATTTATACCATTTATTATTTATTATTGGACTATTCTTACTTTTTGATTTTGATTTGCATTTTTGCTTTTCAGATTTTGCTAGCTGTTTGAGTATCTCTATTGGATCTAGAAAGTGAAATAGAAACAGTATTGTAAATGAATACAGTAATAATATATGAAGCCTCTATGCTCTTCAGAACAATTCAAATATATTATATTGGCAGTCCTTATAAAAATTGTGATGTACATTGGAAAAAAACAACAACAAACCAGAATGTGTCCAGAGAAAGGCAACAAAGGTGGTGAGAGACCTGAGGACAAGCCCTGGGAGGAAAGGATAAAAAGCTGAGTTTGTTTAACCTGGAGAAGAAACAGAAGAGCTGATGAGATAGCTATCATTAAATATTTGTAGGACTATCACACAGAAGGAAGGACCTAAAGTTTGGGTCCTAAACCAACAGGTTACAGCTTTAAAATTAAAAAAATAATAATACTAAACTACTTCTCTTTTTTAAAACAAATGATCCCTACTACCCAATCTCAATGAAACTAATAATATAATTCTAACAATTCTAAGAATTGTTATTGATCAGAAGAACTTCCTGACAGTACAAATTGTTTAAAAAAATAGAGCACACTGCCTTGGAAAATGATGGACACTCCTTTATCAGAAATTTTTAAGCAGAAACTGCATGTTCACTTCAGGAATGTCATAGTACTGGATTTCCTGCATTGATATGAGATTAAATTAGATGCTGTTTAAGCCATTTTCAACATCTTTGAATGCCCCCCACCCGCTTTTATGCCATTACCTCATGATTCCTACCCTTCATGAATAACACTAGCCTGTGTTTCACACAATTGCCTGTTACACAGAGGGGCTGTGTAGAGGTGCCTGCATATTTTGTGCTCTAGGAAACAGTCTTGCCTCCAGAAGAACATGGGGTTGTCAGCCAGTGTGCACAATAAGACGAAAAGCGTCGTGGCAAGTAGCCTTCTGCAGTGGTTCTCCTGACATGCAATGTGAAAAGTCAAATATTTGGCAATTTACTAAAGTTAACAGGTTTTTTTCTCTCTCTCCATCTCCATGTTGATTTCAACAAAGACTGTATACAGATATTCTGCATATATAGAATTCCTACTGAATAGCTAGAACAGAAGTGGGATCTTGTTGGACCATAACATGCAGCATTCCTTACCATTGGCTATGTTGGCTAGGCTGCTAGAATTTACAATCTTGCAACATCTGGAGGGCTGCATGAATCCTACCCCTGTGTTAGAAAAAGTGCTAAGGATGTTATGCTTTAGAGTTCACATTATCGAAAGCAATTTGAAAAACAAGGCTGCTTTGTCATTGCCAGTTTCAGATTATTAATTTATAGAAGTGAAGCCTCTTTGTGCTCTAGGATGAGTGCCAAGCCTTGCTGTTATGAGAAATGCCCCATAGCTTTTGAAAAGGTTCTTGATTTCTTCAGTTTCACCCTTTTGTTGGGCAGAACATTCTTCCTGAGTGAATCAGATCATTTGATTCTATTACGCTTTCACTGGCAATAAATAATTTACAAATTGCTCAATTATGTTGTCTTTGTTGACTGTGCTAAGATTGGATGAGATAGATTTCTGACTGTGTTCTTATTCTTCCATTGAATTGTCTCCAAAGTTCCCCTTTCAGCTACACAAACAATATCCTAGCTTGCTCCACATTAAACTGTCATTGCCTGTCTGCCTGCTCATTATATCCATAATGATAGAGAAGCTGGAGCACTAGAACCTCCACTTTGTGTCTTCATACAAGCCAGCCAATGGGTTGCCTGGATGGGAGTTTTCTGCCACAGCTAATTTTGTGCTCTTCACAACAGTCACCTGGCAGCAGCCATCTGATCAAGCCGCAGTAGAAAGAGTTGGCCATTCCATCTTCTCTGCTAACTGCTTGCTTCTCTGAGCTTCTCCTGTTCTTGAGTTGATTCCATTCCAACAAGCATTATTTCACTTAGCTGTAAAGACTTACATCTATACTTGCTTCTCCCTTTTTTCCCTCCACATCACTTATTGTATTAGGAAAGGCTTAACGCACTTCCTCAATCAGCTCAAAAAATCTAATGCGTTTATGTTGGATGGGAGAATGTTTTAAACACACAACCTTGCCTTTATGTTAAGTCTGGAAGTCAAAGGATGGAAAGGAAAGACACAACTGTTGTACACATCTGGAAACTGCCAGACCAGAGGAGGAAACTTTGAAAAGGTCACTTTTTGAAAGAGCCAACAAAAGAAAAAAAGCCACTTTTGGAGAACACTGTTGGTTGACATTGTTATCCAAAAGTGGCATATTTTGTTGTTGGGTCTTTCAAAAATACCCTTTTAAAGTTGTCTTCTCTGGTCTAGCAGTTTTCATATGTGTACAACAGTATATAGTTTGTAGTGCTTCTTTAGATGTCTGCCACCAGTATTGGCCCTCCTAGTTGCCATTTGTCACTTGTCCTTCAGAAAGTAAACTGGAGGCTAGAACTGTCCCCATGGTACTTGAGGGGTTTAATGTACTTTTAGTCAGCATACTTGGCCCTTAAAATCTCTGCCCCTCCATGCAACTTTGTCAACACCAACCTAAGGTGACATTTTCTAAAATCAAAGCGCAAATAGGCATAAATGATCCATACAGTCACCATCTTGCTGCATGTAGTGGACTATGTGCCGGGTTACTGGCATTCTTACATTACAGCATGAGGAGCAATGTAAATGAGATGGTAACACCATGGAACACTCAGTGTTGTCCTTATAACCAGAGTCATGTTTAATTTCTGCATGGTTCTTAGATTATGAGGTAAGAGTTCAGTGAAGGAGCTGTAACAATGGCCATTTCCGCACTAGCCTGTTATAATGCTATTATTCCGCTTTCAACATCCTATGGAATCTTGGGGTTTGCAGTTTATGGGGGGGGGACTCCTACTGTTCAAACTATTTAAAAAAAAATAAAGCATCAAGGATGATAACACTGAGAAAGATTAAGAACACTGAGAATGAATGGAATTGTTTGTTGAATTTACATCCTGTGTTTCTCCCAAAAAATTTTCTTGCTGTCAGTGAGATGGATCTTTCCAGAGGGCCCTTTCTTCCACTCCCTTGACATTAGCTCATAGTTTCTGAATGCTTTCTTTGGGGAAGCCTGCCTGTTGTTGAGATCTGTTCTGTTCTCAGGAAAGCTTAAAAAAAAATGAAAGCTTTTTTTTTTAAAGCTGTTTACATACTGCGTTTATGCTTTTTATACCGCAGTGATTATCCCTGTGTCTTAAGGCAAACAAATTGCCCCCAAGACCCCTTCTCAAAGTAACCACCAGCTTCAGAAAAGGGATTATTGTTGCAGGAAAGAGAAGAGATTAACGCCCTCTTCCATACTGCTTTGAACCTCTTAATTATAACACACACTGTATTTCCATTTTTAAAAAAACCCTGCAAGATGCATTTCACATCAAGTCACATTTGGCCCTGAGTAAAGCAGAGAACAAAATAATTTGCTACCTTTTAGCTACCGCTGTCAGAAAACATGCTTTGAAATCCTATAGGCTTTACACATAAGTAAAAGAATATTTCATTAGTAAAATTTTCTGAATACAATTCATCACAAAAACACACAAAGCACAAGAGAAAAAAAAGGTCAGCAACACAACACTTCACTGTAGACTCATTCACAGACACACCCATATGCTGACTTATTTTTGAATAAGTTCCCTATATGCACTACTGCATTTTCCTGCAGATTAAATCTGAAACAAATTTACTCTTGCCTGGGTAACATGATCCTCTAAGGACGATAAGCTGCAGCTAAGAGTGGCAAGTTTCCAAGAGGAGGAAGTGGAGATAAATAATTGGTGGTTCAGAAATGATGTATATTTCTGACATTTTCCCACTCTTGTTCATCACTGATAAAACTGTGAAACTCATATCTGAGTTACCCTATCCCCCCCCCCCAAAAAATTAGGTTTACACAGACTGCACTGGGAAATGTATTTAACACGCTCTCATCTATAGAAAATCTTGATACACACACACACACACACACACACTCTACAAATGACAGAGAATAGTCTGAACTGCTCCCATATCTGGTTATTTGCTCAGCATGGACCTGTGATTCATTGCAGTATTTCAAATCTCTTCAAATGCCATAGCTCATTTGCACCCAGACACACCAATGTTTTCAGCCTTAGACCTTTTTAGGGAGAAGAATGAATATAATAATGACTGTCAGCTCGAGTTGACCTTTCCCGCCATTTTAATCCAAAGTGGGAGAACTACAAGGCAGAGGCAGTGCTGTGCTCATTGAGGATATAGCTTGGAAAGTTGTTGTCCTATTCAACCTATCCCAAGCTGCTCCGAGGCTTATTTTGGTACTGGACACGGACACACACACTACTGCTATAGCATAAGCTTCGTTGGTGGTAAATGGTACAGTAGATGGAACACACTAGGGAAGCATCCCAACCTTTTTACTGATAGGATCTAGCATCCTCTCAGAGTCAATAGTAGAACAACAGTAGCCCCCAAACAAATTCTACCCATATTTCCCTTGGGTGGTGATCAAATTCCCCATTGCTGGAATATATGGGGAGCCTGGATGGGCTGGGGTGTGCCCTCTCAAAAGATGAGGCCCTAGTTAAAATAACGAGAGGTGATCACTGATAACATGGTGGAGGGAGGTGGAAATAAGAGAAGAGATGTTGAAGCAAAAGGTTTATGTTTGGAAGAATAGGGATGTCAAAGTATAAGAAACATTACGTGGTATATTAAGGTTTATGGTAAAAAGGAATGATTAAAAGTTAAATGTTAACCA
The DNA here is from genome assembly GCA_030412105.1 of Cyclura pinguis. Taxonomy (NCBI): domain Eukaryota; kingdom Metazoa; phylum Chordata; class Lepidosauria; order Squamata; family Iguanidae; genus Cyclura; species Cyclura pinguis. The sequence continues at coordinate 90,853,333 of CM059600.1, read as the reverse complement.
TAATGTAATCAAAGTAAGATAATGCATCTTCAAATGAATTTATAGTTTTTTCCCTTTCTGGTATACGGAGGTTGAATTTCCTTTTTATAAATAGGGTAAGGCTGTATCCCACGAAAAGGGGGAAGCATTCTATGTTTGTTAGATATGTAAATAAGGTATGTTGTAATGTAATGTATTATTTTTCATGTTTTGTTGTATAACGTTTACATGTCAGGATGTGAATCTATGTATGTTGTTATGTTTGTTATGTTATGTTATGTTATGTTATGTTATGTTATTTTTTTTAGATTTTATGTTGAGGTTGTTGTCGTTAAATGTTATTAAAAATATTTACAAAAAAAAAAAAAGATGAGGCCCATGGCAAATGGACTCCCAAAGATTAGATAGAGTAGAAAGAAACAAAGAAAATAAAAGTGCACAAATGTCACCTATCTTCCCCTATTAGCTATGAGAATTGTGTAAGCAGATTAGCAATAGAGGTAAATTCAGTCTCCCAGTCCATTCCCAGTCTTCATCTCTTTTCCCAGTCTATTGCAAAGCTAATACAAAAGTCACGTAATACAAGTTAAGTCTTTCACATCACTGGAGAGCTGTTCACATTTGGCCACGATGTGAACAAGAACTCCAAAACTCATCTGTCTGATGGTATAGGCTCAACTTATTATAATTGCGCTTTGGATTCCCAGGGGATTTTAGGAATTGTAGTGCAGAAAGTAACATTTTGAAGGCCATCCAGGGCTATCAAGAAGGCAATGGGGGATTTTAGTGCATTAACTTCTTCTGTCAGGGCATTTTAGGAACAGGCTGGGAGAGGGGACAATGTTCAGCAACCCAAGAGAGAAGGGTCTGCATCATCATGTTCCCAGTTATTAACCACCAGTTTAATGACTAAAGCAGGCTTTGGCCAATATCATTATAAAGAGTCACTAAGGCAGAAATGAACAAAAACATTTTTTCTGAATCATATGAAAGGTCCATTTTGCCCAGCATCCTGCTTCCTAATGTTGTCAAGCTAGATGCCTCAGAAAATTGTCTGCGGGACATGAAGGCCATAACCATCCACCATTATCTAGTATGCATTCATTGGCATACTACCTCTGACCTTGGAAGTTCCATAAAACCATTGTCCATCTTTTTAATGACTAATAACTTTGTCTGACCCTTTAAAGCCCTCTGAGCTAGTGGCCATCACTACATCAGGCAGGAACAAATTCCATTTATTAACTGATAGCTTGTACAAAGGTGTACCTTCTTTCTGTCTTGAATCTCCCACCGGTCAAGTTTATTGGAAGATAAGATGGGGAGAAATGGAGAAGAAAAGTATTTCCATTCACTTTCTCACACTATGCATAATTTTAGAAATCCTTGCTGTGTATCTGGTGATGGTGTCAGTGGGGTTGTGACATCACTCTGGATTTTGGCTGGAACTTTCAAAGAGCTATCCAAGGTGCTGAAACTATCAGAGTCATAAGTTTTGAACCCTTGGCTAGCTCTTCTAAAGTTTAGAAAGAAAGCTGGAGATGATCCAACTCTCCACTGACAGTCCTTTTAGCCATTCTTCAGGCCAAAAAAACCCTCCCAAAAGTCAGATCCCTTTTTTTAAAAAAGGGGGAAGCTTGAGAGGTTTTAGAAGTTCTTGGAAAGCTTCTGGGGTTGCAGAAGTGGCACTTGGGTCCCACTTACAACCCATGGGATGTTCTTTCTCCAACCCCTGTTTTAGAGCTTATTCCATAATGAATATGTTCATCTCTAGGGTCTGTAGTCACAGATTGCCATAAAACCTGCCATTTTAGCCTCATGAAGAGATCAATCTGGAGCTCGCTCTTTATTGTTTCTGCCAGTGATCTCCTGTTTTTTTGAATGAACAATAGCATAGCACAAATTGCTTATCTTGATACCAAGGGAAACAAACTAGCTTGCTTATTTCAGACTCACATTTAAAGACTGCAATGTGGGACTGTGTGTCTTCAGTGACATACCTGTGCCTTCATTTTCACAGGCTGTCTTGGTACACAGTTGCTGTTGTTCTTGGCCAGGCCATTTATCATTCAGTCTGGCCAGAAAAAACATACAAAAATGCAGAAGCAGGTATGCTTTGGCTGCCAGCCAACAGAGTATGTCATAAGAATTGATTCATGCACAATTTAGGATGAGGCCTGTTGTTTACAATCAGCTTATTTGTGGATGATGTTATGGATGATGCAGTGCAAATTAAAAATGAGGAAGAAATAGACTGAAGGCAGGTGTTTCAAGTGTGAAATTTGTAGGTTATTGTCTTTTGTTCTTTTTTGTCCTATGCCTACAGACAACAAGTGTCCAGAGAGAGAAATTATTGTAGGGGAAGCAATCATTCCAGGCCATGGAAGAAGAAAGGAGTGCAGGGCCAAAGATTCAGTGGGTCCAGAAGTTGTTACCCAAAGCCAATAGTTCAGACAGCTAAAACCAAAAAGAGTAAGAGAGGAAGTTGTCAAGAATCCCAAGAAACACATGAGCACTGTGAGCACTTCCATTTGAGGAAACTGAATGGTTTCGAGCGAGGACTCCCAACAGCTGTGAGGGCTCCCAACAGCTGCTGGAAGGTTTATAGGAAGCTGCATCTGGATGCCAAATGCCAGATTAGTCAGCTTTTCCTATCTGATAGAAATTCACTCCTATGAATTTCACTTCCTCCCTTCACTGGACTTCAAAGGGCAGAGGGAACTCTTCAGTGTCTATCAAGTCCTTCTGCGGAGGAGGTCTTCAGCTGCTTCAGCCACCAGTTGCTCAGATTCAGGGAGGGAGCCATCATCGGGATTTACAGCCTCCTCTCCCTCCAACTTCTCTATGCCAGATTCCTCAGATTCCAGAGGCTGACATTTTTCAGCTTAATGATCCGACACAGCTCTAGTCATATAAATGGTTGTACACCTGTGTTTGCTCTTCAAAATACCATGCCTATTGTCAACTCTGCCATGTTCTTCTCCATGTACTGTGTTCTATGACTTCATTAGAGTTGAGAGGAATTTTCTGATGTTTCCACTGATTCCTAAAATTTTGAGATATTTTTAGTCCCTTTGTGTGGCAAAGAATAAATGCTATTTTATAGTCAATCAGTTGTTGTTGTTGTTAACTGCCATCAAGTTGACTTCAACTTATGGTAACCCTATGAATGAGAGATCTCCAAGTCACCCTATCACCAACAGCCCTGCTCGGGTCTTGCAGGCTCAGGGCTATGGCTTCCTTGATTGAGTCTATCAATCTGTAATGTGGGCTTCTTCTTTTCCTTCTGCTTTCTACCTTACCTAGCATTATTGTCTTTTCTAGTGAAACATGTCTTCTTATGATATGGCCAAAGTACGATTGTCTCAGTGTAGTCATCTTGGCTTTTAGGAAGCTAATTTATTTGTCTTTTCAGAAGTTGATGGTATCTGTAGAACTCTTCTGCAGCACCACATTTCAAATGAGTTGATTTTCTTCCCTTTCAAATGAGTTGAGCTCAGAGGCATATCTGGGGTGGGGCAACTCAGGCGCATGCCCCAGGCACCAATGCCAGAGGGTGCCAAAAAAAAGAACTCCTCCACCTGCTCCATACTGCTGCCTGCCACCGTTCACCTCCCCCACTGCCGCCATTCACCCTGCCCGCACCTGGTATTGCCCCACCCCTGCCAGGGTCCTTCCTGGCCCAGTGCGATGAGGGGGCAGTGGCAGCATCATCTACGGGTGCAATTTCAATGCTTGCTCTAGGTGCTGTTGAGCCTCCACATGCCACTGGTTGAGCTGTCTTCACCATCACTTTTCACTACCATACATAGAAATTAGAAATAAGATGATATGAACAATCCTAACTTTAGTAATCAATTATATATCATTACACTTGAAGATCCTGTCTAGTTCCTTCATTGTTCGCCTTCCAAGTCCTAGTCTTCTTCTGATTTCTTGACTGTTGTCTCCATTCTCATTAATTACTGAGCCAAGATATGGAAAATCTTGAACGATTGCAATATCTTCATTATCTATATAAAGTTAAGATCATCTGGTTGTATAGCATCCTCACTCTTGGTTTAAATTCCCCTTTGATTTCTTGGATCTTGTGGAAGAAATCTCTTGCTCTTCCTTATTTTTGTGGTCGTCTCCTATTTCTCTGCATTGAATATTACAAGAGTTGTTTTCTGCTCTTCCCCAGTAACTCATTGAGTGCCTTCCAACCTAGATGTCTCATCCTCAGGTTTCATTTTGGACTGTCTCATTATAGAGTGTTTGTGGTAAATGACATTCTAAAGGGATCTACCATGCCTCCTTCTAAACAGTACTAACAAGCATTAGCTATGGTGCTCCTGCCATTGTCTCTGAGAAATCCTCTGCCAGTTTTTCCCCACCACAGCTGCTATTGTCCAGTAGCTGTTTGGAAAATTTAGTCTGGCTCCTCAGCAAAGGTCTGCCTGACATGAGAGACCCTAGTAGCAGCACTGCTACCATCAGCATAGCCTCTTGCCTCACAGAAGCAGGAAATTCCACCACTGTGGAAAGGTCATGCCATGGTGGACTTTAGTGTGGCATGAGGGATCACTACCTGCTGCTGTAAGCACTCTGGAATGGGAGATGCTTTTCAGAGCAGATCACCGGCTACCAAAGGGTTTCACCAGCGAGAAGTTCCCCCTGGATTAAAGGAAGACCTAGGGACCACCTAGAAGTGTCAGAAGCTTGGTTCCTCATGACAAGATCATCATTTTGATGGCAGTCAAGCACAAATGGAGCAAGAGGGAACCCCAGGAGAGAGCCTGCCCAGCCATGAAAAAGCCAGCTGTTTCCCTTCAATGGATAATGGACTCTAGATTGGTAAACTCATCTTTTTAAATATGTAGAAATAAAATCTCTGGATAATAAAAGAAAAACATTCTTCTGCTTAAGGTGCTGGGGCAGAAGCCTTAGTAAATTGCCTTCTTTCTGTAACTAAGAACTAAGTGAAGGTTTACAAGACTGCAATTTAAAACCAGAAGGTTTGGTGTGTTAAAGGGATACAATGGACTGAAGGGATAGCGGCTTCAAAAAGATATAAGATCGTGGATTTAACTTTTATTGATTGGATTTTATTCAGTAGAATATTGAATTTAATTGAGCAAGGAGGATATTGCAGCTTGGGAAAGTAGAGTTCTTATCATTCTTAAAATGATAAGACTGACTGTAACCAGAAGGACTAGTTCCTGGATTTTAACCCTGTAACTGCTAGATTTAGGAATGATGGAGCCTTCCCCCAAAATTTTACAGAACTGCTGATCAGATTGGTAGAGCTGCCAGAACTGGTGATGAAGCCGAAGATGGAGTTGGAAGAATAGCTGTAGAAGAGTGTAGTGGAGTTAAGAATTTCAGAAAACAGATGGTGAGGGAGCAACACAAGGTGAGGGCAAAGTGGAAATTTGGGGGTGTAAAATGCAAAGCACAATTGAAGGAGAGGGAAAAGATGTGTCTGGAAAATGTATGTATGGCAAAGAGCTCTAAAATGGGGTGATGTGAGATAAATGTGGAATGCAGTGTCCTCCAAAATGAGTGTCTTAAAATATAGGTTGGAAACAAGAGGATGTAGGAAGTGGGGAGGGATGGAATTGGTTACTGGTGGGAAATATTACTGGGATGAAAAAGAAGATTTTGCTGAGAATGTGGTTTCTGTATCAGAATGGGTTTGTCTGTATAAATGAGGTGCAGCTACAAGAGAAAGCGCTCTGGTTTGTATGGCAGAGGGGGAAAAACAAGGGTCAAATTCCAAATGAAATGTTGGTGATGTGAGTGGGCTAAACTGTGATAAAGAAACCTAGTTACATGAAAAAGATAGATACATTGGAATATGAAGAAAAGGAGATTGAAATAAAGATGACGATAGGGTCTTTAGAGATAAAGCTTACTAAAGGAATTCTTATAACCGATGGTTCATTGATAATGGCTTATAAGATAAATTTGCTTAGATTTTAGTAAGGGAGTTTGGAGATGGGGGGAAATAGTTATAGTGATGCTTTACAGTATGCATTAGATTCAATGATTTAAGGAGAGGGATTATTCATAGATGAGAATGTTAGTAAGATGGTTTATTTTTTCATATAAAGATGGAATAGTTCAATAGTGCTTAATGGATGATACAATGATCAAATGCTTTAATGACCGAAAGGTTCAGGTGAATTAGAGAATGATAATGAGTGACTTTTTAAAGGACATGAAGCCCCTTACAGGTGAGGGGAAGAAAGAAAAAGGAAAAAGAAGAATATGACTATGTGATTTGTTGCCTTTGAGGAATAATACAAAATAGAATATTGAAAGAAGAAAATATCAAGATATTAAATAGAGAGGTATGAAATAATGGCACATATATACATCTGCTACAAGGAAGAGTGAAAGTCACTTTTTTCTCTCTTTCTCTTCAAATGTTTTATTTTCTTTATATTTTATTCTTTCTTTTTTTTCCTTTTTCTTTTTTATAGGTTTGTAATGCTTTAATGTATCTTTACAGCTTGTAAATAAAAATATTTTCAAAATGAAAAAGAAAGGTAATGCCATCGTGGGAATCAATCCGTGCTCTGTGCGAATTTGTCTTTTACAACTTTTCAATAACATTTTACCAGTTAGTAAAAGTTTTGTTCCTTGGGAACTGGAACAACTGCATCTCCATTCCTTTGAGTAAAGAGAATTTTGCATGGGACTGGATTGAGTTAGCTATTATTCCTGTTAATAATACAAAATTGTGGGCATACAGGTAACTAGAGAGTAATTTGCTAGGGCAGCTTATCTTTTTTCCTGTCTTTGATAATTAATACTGTTCTTTCTGTTGTCACCTGTTCTGCAAGAGTAGTAAGGGAACTACTCTAGCCAGTCTAGCCTTTCTAGGAAGGATGTTCTAGAGAGAGACCACTCTGAATCAATCTTGAAGGAGCACAACAAGCTTAAAGGAGTACAACAGCAAAGTAAGTCATGCAGGACATGTATGTGGTCTTACACTCTATTTGAACATGATTGGAGCAGAAATGTAGGGTCTAAAGTTAAGGTGTTGGCGAGCTTTGAATTTGGCATCCTCAGCCAGCCCCCTTAATTTGGAAAAGATGAACTAAGAATTCTCTTCACTCAAGTTAGTCTAGTCCTAATAAGGTTGACATATACCTCCCACCCAAAGTCTTTCATTATTTCTGATACTTTATTGATTATGGCCCCGCTCAGCCTAATCGATCTCTGTTTGAAGACGTCTGCATTCTAAAATAAACCCCTAGGCAAGAAAGTCAGGCAAGACTATCAGTGCTGAAAAGAAAAGTTAGTTTAAGCTCCCACCAGTGTTGTTTCCATAGGGATGTCACACGGTTTAAATGCGATCTCATGCTATGCTTAACACTGCTGCATCATGCTCTCTTGTGGGTGTTAAAGTGACAAGGAGAAGGAAAGTGGTTTTGAACTAAAGGATCCTACTTTGTAGCAGGTAGGTAAGAACTGTAACAATAACTAAATACTTTCTGGGCCACGGAATTACAACTGTGGCTAATTACATTTTAAGCTCAGGACAGACCACAGCAAACCCTGGACTCTCATGCTTCCTCCTCCTTCCCTTTTCTTATCAGAGGCTTCCTCTTCCTTTCCAAGTTAGTCAGAATTTCCCATGGTATCCAAAGCCTTGGTCTAAATCCAGTTTAAGGCAATCAGAGTGAAAATCCTCACTAGCAGAGTTCTGATGGGTCAAGCTTTGCACCAGTGGCTGTGCGTAGCAGCTGGGATGGAGGCTCTGCAACTGGCTGTGCATAGAGTTCCCAGATCTCAGGGCCTGAACCCTCTTCTCTGTGTCCCAGAACAAGGGAGAGAAATCTCAAGGCAAGAGTGCTGCCTTAAAAAGTGTGTGTGTCTGTATGTGTGTGCGCATGAGTGCATATTTCTCTTTTGGCCTTAATATGAGTGGTGTACAACTGTGGTTACTGTTTAATGTGCTTAATGGTGTTGCCAGGGGTTGTTCATTATAACATCACCAGGACCCATTCCCTGTGACATCCATAAGGGCCAAGTTTTTGCCCAGAAAATCTCATGACGTAGGATAGTTCTGGGCTGGCAACCCCAGCTTGCAAGAGGCTGAACATCTGATTGCACGACTGTAAGTATAACCCCTTGCACATCCTGCTGTACAACCTTTTGCACAATAAAAACTGTTTTGGGTATCAGCCTTGTGTTAACTGAAGATGTGAAACTGCTACCACAATGGGTCTTGTGTAACTGGATACAGCCCTTGATCTGTAGTTAATTTTATGTGCAGTTGCAGTTTCTTAAAGGTTAGAAGTAGGCTTGTATCAACAAAACAGTTCAGATTCACTACAGTTTGTAAAACAGAAGCAAAGCATCCTAATGTGTCTTCAGAACCACTCTAGCAGAGGAAAGGAGAGTATGTGAGCAAGAGGCATGACTGATCTCATGGCTATAATCCTAAACTATAGCATGCCCAGTCCATACATAGGTAGACAGAGAGATGCCTACATTTCACTATCTCTGTTCACTTGCAAAATAAATTTAAAAATTGGTAAATTCATGAAGATCCTTTGATGTTCCCAAAATAGGAAAACACCTCTCAGACTGTCAGTTCTGAAATGTCTGGTGCAGAATAGGCGTCTGTTTTGTGTGTGCACTCCCACCTACACTTAGAATTCTGTTTTGCTCCTTGCAGTAAAGACAGTGTCACACTGATGAGAGGCTGCCCACACAGTTATTGCCTACAATAGTCAGATTAGGATGATCTGTACTTAATAGCCAAAAAAAAAAAATGTTATGCTTAAGGAGTCGAGGCTAAGAAGCTCTGCTTGATCTGTCTCATTTACATGCCCAAACTGGAGCTGGAAAACACAGAAAAGTAAGAGCAAAAATTCAGTCATACTCGGTTCAGAATAGCTTCTTTCTCTGTTACTTGTTTCTCACTGAATACTCCCTTGGGATTCTATTTGTGTACAAGATTCAGAAATTCTCCTAATCCTACCAATTCTTCTGGTGGTGTAGTTTCACAGAGTGTTTTATAAAGCCATAGCTTAATTGTTATACAGTTTGAAGGTTTTTGTTTTTTGTTTTGTGTTGTTAAAGTAGCATGGGGGCATTTTTAGTTAAAAATATCTGATTTTTTTTCCAGACTTTTGTGGAGGTGTGAGGGGGTCTTGAAGGATGAAAAATAGACTTGTGTTCCACAGATGTACTTCTCCTACTCCTGGTGTAACACATAGAGAAGGAGCACCCATGTAAAGTGCAAGAAACAATAGTTTACACTGTCCCTGCAGAGATCAATTAATTCTCATTAATATGGGTTTGTATATCAATTCCTTCCTCCTTAATGAAATACTTACTTGCGTCTGTGTCATGTATTATGCAGCCATGGAGGTTACCTAAATTGCCTGCTCTAACTTTTAGCTGAGAGTCAATGTGGTGTTGCGGTTTGAACATTGGACTGTGACCCTGGAGGCCCATTTGGGCATATCACATGCTCTCATTCCCAGAAAACTCCATGATAGGCTCACTTTAGGGTCACCATAAGTCAGAAATGACTTGAAGGCATGCAGCAACAACAACAGTTGTGTTGTTACTTCTGTGCAAGGATGTTGCAGCTACTAACAGATTTTCTAAATCAGTCTTAACAGAGAGAGGTCAATAAAAGCAAATACCACCTGATACAAGTCTGGTTATCATTTTATTCATATATTGACAGCAAAATGGAAATATATGCCAATTTAGGGCTGATTATGTCATGATTCTTGCTAGGACAGATGTGGCCTACTTGAGAGAGCACAGTCCTCTATTGAGTATTGTTTCTAGTTCTGGGCACCACAGTTTAAGAAGGGAATCAGCAAACTAGAACATGTTTAGGGGAGGACAATCAAGATGATAAAAGGTCTGAAAACCATGACTTGACGGAGTCGAGCATACTTAGCCTAGAATAGAGAAGACTGAGAGATGACCTGGTAGGTATCTTCAAACATCTGAAGTGCTATCTGGTGGAAACAGATTCATTTTGTTCCCTAGAGTTATTTTCTGCTGCTCCAGAAGGTAAGGCCTGAACCAATTCAAATCACAAGAAGGAAGATTTCTTCTAAATTCTTGTATTGTAAAGAATTTCTTGATAAGAGCTGCTCAAGAGTCCAATATATTACTTCAGAAGGTCTATCTTTTATTAGAGATTTTGAAAAAGTGGTCTAATGGCTGCCTCTCAGAGGTGCTTTAGCACTTGCAGAGAGTTGAACTGGATAGCCCTTGGCTGTTGAGATCCCCTAGAGCAACAGGTGAGGGCAGGCCCAGTTCAGGTCTGAATTAAAAGACAAACGGCCTTTCCACACTACACGATTATAGAGCTGTTGAATCTTCAGGCTTTACTTCTATGCAAAATGATATGGGATATCCATTAAACTTGATGGATCTGAATGGATATTGCAGAAATTCTGATGTAAAATGATAAAAAAAAACCTTCACAAAAATACTATTTAAATTATTAATTAAAAAGCAGTAGCCTGGCCTGTACCCTACTGATTAGTGCCAACCCAAGAGGACCTCTTGAATCAACTGTCCAGTGGTGAGGCAGCATTTATGTAAATCCCATTAACTCCATGGGATTACTCTAGTTGAGACTAACTATAGAATTCAGGGCTATATGCATTAGTACAATTTCTCACAAGATATGCCAATAAAACTCATCCTTTGTAATAAGAATGTTAACTAACATTCCTAAAAATGTTAACTAACTAGTTACTAAAATATGCATCACAAAGTTTTAAAAACTTTAACTCCTATCCAAGCAAATAAAATAAACTTGAATTGAATGACCTTAGGACAGTTCTGACCCCATGGGGATTGCATGCAGAGTATAAAAATGCCCCATCTCCGCAGATGTTTCTTCTTGAATATCTGTGGTATTTCGCAACTCCCAAACACACCAGGCCAGAAAATGCATATTACATAAGGTGGAACATTTGTTTTGAACAGCTATCAACTCCTTTTTTTTCTTTTTCTTTTTCTTTTCCTTTTATCTTTATCTTTTTTCTTTTTTTCTTTTTTTTGCAAATCTAACAAAAAATTTATCTTAAAAATACTATTGTTATTTTTAATTCAAAACAACAAAAATTTATTCTGATCCCCACCACCACCATTAAGAAACAATTTAATTAGCCTGGACAAAAAAAAAGTGCCCCAATGGCAAAAAGGAATAGATTTGTTTGAACAGATTTTGTCCAAATTTGTGGTTTTGGTCTGTTAAAAAAAAAAAAAGCTGTGCATGGCAGGTGACTGAAACTCAGGGGCACTATTTAAGATTCTTGATATGACAGAACCATAAATGTTTGCCCTGTAGGTCTACTTCCATCTGAATTTTATGCAACCAAATATGATTCTGGAGCACTACAGTGTCCTATCTCATAGGATGAGAGTTAAAGGGGTTCTTGATTAGGAAATAACTGTTGAGCAGGACAGGCTGTAGGTCGATGGTAGAGTGCATACTTTGGTTAGTGGTGAAACCAGGGCCATATCTGGAGATGACTTGTGTATAAAGAGACCTACATCTGGTCTGTGCAACTTGGCTAGATTGGGGCAACCCCTCAGAAAGACGGGGTTTTCTCTGTGGCAGCACCTCTGTTCTGGAGTTCCTCCCAAAGGGAAATCAGTCTGTTTGCATCCCGACTGAGCCTCTGGCGAGTGGTCTTTGTTCTTTTAAAGGGTTGGCTTTAGGAGATTTTTTGCAAAATCATTCTTGAAGATCATTGGCTTTTTGAAATTCATCTTCAGAAATCATTTTAGTCTGATTTTGGAGAACATGTAATCTGCTGTGCATCACCTTGAAAGCCCTGACAGCCTCAGAGGTGTAAATAAATATATAACTTATTAACAGCTTCAGCTACTGTGACTGCCACTACAGCTTTCCGTTTAACAGTTCTGTACTTGTACTTGTGACCTGTGGCAAGGAATGGGAGAGGTCCATTTCCATTTAGCAACTCTAGCTCTGTGGGAAGCTTGAACCCCACAAAAGAAGCCTGACAGAAATCCCTTCATGATGTGGAATGTATCCAGTACTGAAGTTGTTTATTATTATTCTGCACAGGTTCCAAGCAGAGATGACTGGTGACTGTTGGTGTTATGATCAGTGTGGGTGTTAGGACTAACTGTCCCAAATAAATACCAGGAGTTATTCATCTCCTGTTTGTCTTTTTCTGAGGGAAGAGGAGTGTTATTCTTCAAAGGAGCGGTACCGTTCATTGTAAGAAGCTGGAGTAATAAAATGATTAAGTGACATGAGAAAAACACCAGCTTAAATGCATGACAATTAGTGAGCTCTCATGATCAATCTAGGAAAAAAATGGCTCCACTGAAAAAAGATTCCCGAACTAGTATCTAGAACAGAGATAGGATCTCCCCTGTACTGACATGCCATCACTTTGTACTTGACCTAATAATGGATGGTATCCTCAAGTGGGTTGGTTCAAGTGGTAGGCACTTATTTTTGCACCTAATTTCTAGACTTCATGTAGACATGCTTTGTTGGGTGTACAGATGATATTTCGGGGCCTCAGATGGAAAATTTCAGGAAGAAAGAATTGAAATGGGATGTGAGAATTAGAAACATATCAGAAATAACTGCAGAGGGGAAGAAAGGGCCAGGAAAAGAGTGTTCCCATGTTTTGTTCCTCAATTTTCTAAATCATAGCCACCTTATGACAGCCGGGATACTGCAAAGTTTTAAAATGTCAGAAGAGTTCTAGACACATGTTTGTGCAGCTGCATGGCCCCTTGCTGACTCATAGCCATTTGAGTCTGGAATGCTCAGTAGTTAAATATATGCTGTTCCATGACTGATGCCATAAAATCCATTCAGTTGAATCAAGGGAAGTCCAAGCCACCATTTCCTCACAATGCCATTACATTAATCCTCTACTGTTTATACGAATCCTTCTGCAGGGCCAGTGCATCCTCAGAGCAGGGAAATGCAAGCTGCTCCAGAGGACACCTCTAGGGGCACTGGCAGTATGTCAGCGTTTTCCACTGTACATAAGAGGCACAAGCTAGCTTATGGGGCACAGGGCAGGCACCCTAGCACATACAGTTCTGTTCTCTAGCCCCTGGCCGAAGATCCTCACCCTTCAGCACCTACCACCTTCTATAGTTTCCTCTTTCTACCTTAGAAATGAGGAACAAGCATCATGATATGTGGGCCCATTCACACTATGCAATTGTAGCACTATGTTTCCACTTTAACTGCCATGGCAGCAGCCTGTGGAATCCTAGGATTTGGGGGTTTAGGATTTATACGACCTGAAGAGAAACCAGAGTATTTACCTGGAAGGGGAGATACCATGATCATGAAGGATTTGGGGTTTAGGGATGGAAGAGAAAAGGCAGAACTACTTAACACCTTCTTTGCCTCAGTTTTTTCCCAGAAGGATACAAGCACTCAACTTGGTGGCTGGGGAGCAGGGGAGGAAGCAGAGGAAATGCAGCACATAATAGGTAGAGAGGTGGTACAGGAATACCTGGGCACACTGGATGAATTCAAGTCTCCAGGGCCAGATGAACTGCATCCTAGGATATTAAAAGAACTGACAGAGGTCATTTCGGAACCGCTTGCTATAATCTTCGAGAAATCTTGGAGAATAGGAGAAGTTCCAGCAGACTGGAAGAGGACAAATGTTGTCCCCATCTTCAAGAAGGGAAAAAAAGAGGACCCAAATAATTATCGCCCAGTCAGCCTGACGTCAGTACCCCGAAAGATCCTGGAGCAGATCATTAAGCAGTCAGTTTCTAATCACTTAGAAAGCAACGCGGTAATCACGAGAAGTCAACATGGATTTCTCAAAAATAAGTCATGCCAGACTAATCTTATCTCTTTTTATGATAGAGTTACTAGCTTGATAGATGAAGGGAATGCTGTGGATGTAGCATTTCTCGATTTCAGTAAGGCATTTGACAAACTTCCACATGACATTCTTGCAAAGAAGCTAGTAAAATGCGGGCTGGACAGGGCTACTGTCAGGTGGATCTGTAACTGGTTGACTGACCGTTCCCAAAGGGTGCTCACCAATGGCTGCTTTTCATCCTGGAGAGAAGTTACTAGCGGGTTGCCACAGGGTTCTGTCCTGGGCCCAGTGCTCTTCAATATCTTCATCAACGACTTGGATGAAGGAATAGAGGGCATGCTCATCAAATTTGCAGATGACACCAAATTGGGAGGGGTTGCTAATACGCCAGAGGACAGGATCAAAATTCAAAATGACCTGGACAGATTGGAGAGCTGGGCCAAGGCTAACAAAATGAAATTCAACAGAGAGAAGTGTAAGGTCCTGCACTTAAGTGGAAAAAATGGAATTCAGAAATGTAGGATGGGGGACATGTGGCTGGATAGCAGTACGTGTGAAAGGGATCTCGGAGTCTTAATAGACCACAAGCTGAACATGAGTCAGCAGTGTGATGCGGCAGCCAAGAAAGCCAATGCAATTCTCGGCTGCATCAATAGGAGTATGGTGCCTAGATCAAAGGACGTACTGGTACCATTCTACTCTGCTTTGGTTAGACCTCATCTTGAATACTGTATCCAGTTCTGGGCACCCCAATTCAAGAAGGACATGGTCAAGCTGGAGCAGGTCCAGAGGAGGGTGACCAAAATGGTGAGGGGCCTGGAAGCCAAGCCCTATGAGGATAGACTTAGAGAGCTGGGTATGTTTAGTCTGCAGAAGATAAGGTTAAGAGGGGACATGATAGCCATGTTTAAATATTTGAAGGGATGCCATGTAGAGGAGGGAGGGAGAGGGCTTGTTTTCTGCTGCTCCAGAGACCAGGACAAGGAGCAATGGATTCAAGCTGCAGGAAAGGAGATTCCACCTGAACCTCAGGAAGAACTTCCTGGTGGTCAGGGCTGTCCGGCAGTGGAATATGCTGCCTCGGAGTGTGGTGGAGTCTCCTTCCTTGGAGGTTTTTAAGCAGAGGCTGGATGGCCATCTGTCGGGAGTGCTTTGAGGGTGTTCCTGCATGGCAGGGGGCAGGACTGGATGGCCCCGTGGTCTCTTCCAACTCTACATTTCTGATTCTATGATATAGAAGTCTCATCCAGAAAGCTCTTCTAGTATATCCCCAAATTCCAAACCATATGATGCAGCCATCATAATGCTATAATTGTATAGTGTATGGTGTGAAAGGATCTGTGTTTTTTAATACCATTTTTAATTAATAAAAACGTACAAATGTAGAAAAACGTAAGACAAAACATAAACCAACAAATCCGACAAACAACACAAACCATACTATAAAGGGGAAAAAACTACACAATATAAAGAATATATTTTTAAAAAATAAGAGATATATAACAAAACTACAAAAAAGAGAATTAAAAGTTGGTTTTCACCCTTGTTGCAAACAGTTCCTAGTAATCAATCAGTCAAACACCTAGCCATCTGTTATCACCTTATACATCATAATAACCACATGTTGCTATTGGTATAACATCATAAATATTTATCTATATATTACATATATATTTAATTAATATTAAACCTTAGTATACTAATATATAGTCATAAAATATATAGTAATAGTAATAGCCAGCAAAACATATTAGTAGTACTATTGTTAGTTTGATTAGATAAACTATATAACAATTAAACTTACAGAGCAACAATCAATATAACTCATTTATCAGTTTATACTTCTCATGTGAGTTTAAGAAAAGAAAAGAGAAAACAAAAACAAGACCTCAAAGTTAAAGATATAAAGCCTACTACCATAAAATCATTTTCCTGCTTTTTTCATTTCCATTAATTCAACATAACTATGTTAATTATTACACCTGTGGATAGATTATTATACCTCATCTTCTTTAAACAATTTCAGAATCATCAAGCAACTTTATCAAATCATATCTAATATCCTCATCTTTACCATTTTATTCTTTAAAAATCATATCCTGAACTCATTATCCATGCAGCTATTCCAAATCCAAAAAAAAAATAAAAAAAAAATCTAGTAATACCTATAACTTTAACATTTTTTTCTAAAAGTAATTATTTTTATCCCATCCCTATTTTCGTAAAACTTTTCATAATCTCGTCTTCAACAACCACTATCCTGTTATTTTGGTCTGACATTACATTCCATTGTTTCCCAATGGGAAACAATGGGAAACAATGAAAGGGCCTGCGTTGAAGGTGTCTGTGATAGGATAATGCCTTGGCTCCCAGGGTATCATTCTATCACTGCTCACTTATGGAGGGCTTCAACAGATCATTATATGCATTGTCCCTGAAAACAGCATTCCATTCTCCACCCCCTTTGTTGTCTAGTTGCTAGGCTTTCCAATCTATATATTCCAGCTCAAGTCATAAGAGAAATAAAACAGAGAAGTGATACAGAGAATAACTGAAAAACCACAAACAAGTGAAAATGTTGTGGAACTGAAACAAGGAGGTAAAAAAAAGTCCAGATTAATGCATGAATTAGAAGACCAGGCAAGATATTTTGCAGGTTACCTGAAAGAGAGTAGGAAAACAGGTTTGCTGTGCCTATTAGCAGCCACCAAGTAAGTCTCAAGCAGCATAAAAAGGAGGAAGGAAAGGGGAGAAAAAATGGAATGTGTCAGCATCTTTAAGACAAACTGATTTTTATTTTAGCATGAGTTTTTGTGGCTATAAATCCACTTCTTCAGATGAAGTACTGAGTGGTATTAACGCCTCAGGTATAAAGCATATTTATACAGTTGGAGTACGAATGAGATGAAAAGTAATAGGATCCAGAATGATGCCATGCAGATGCCATGCAGGTGCCTAAGGCAGGGCCACTAAACTGAATATTTGCATGGCATCACGGTATGCAAACATCTTTGTGATTGACCTGGAACAACACGTCTTCAGCACATGAACCCCAAAACCTCTTCTCTACCTACACTTTCTTGTTTGCATATTTGTAATTTGGCCACATAGAAAGTGATCACTTGAGAAGTTCTACCAGAATTTCAACAACTTCCACCCTACCATCAACCTGGGCCCTTTTTGCATCTTACCTTATCCTGACATGGGCATGCAGGGATCACTCAAGAAGCCGCTTGCGAGAGGTACTCACGTCCCCTCTGCTTCTCCTCTGCACCAGCTCCGTGCTGGCTGGAAGGAAGCATGAGGGCTCCGCCTCTTCCTTCCGCAGCGCAGCCGGGTACCTTCCCAGGCTGTGCTGGGGGAGGAAGCACAATGGCTGCATCTCCAGAGGCTCCACACACGAGGTAAGTGCATGTGGGGCCCAAAAGCGACGTGCGATCGCGCATCATTTTTGGCAAGAAGCCGAAAATGATATATTGCGCGATCGCTACCTACTGGCCTCAGGAGCATCGTGCGATTGCGAGGACATCGTGTGAAACCGTCCTTGCAATTGCGCAACGCTCTGGAGTCCATTTCACGTGGGAAATGGCATGCAGAAAGGGCCCTGAACCTGGAACAATGCACACAATAAATTCACTTTCTTGACACTGCTGTGCAACTGCACAAAGGAATTCTAAATATAACAGTCTATCAAAAATCCACTGATTAGTATACATGCTTACATGCCTCTGGTTTCCACTTGGAATGCACTATCACTTGGAATGCACTGTTGCTTACAGTCAAGCCCTCTGTTACAACTGCATGTACTCAGACCCACAAGACAAAGACTCAAAATGTTTGGATTTACACCAGACATTTTTCAAACTACAAGAAACCACCTAAGGAGATGAAAAAACAGATCAACAAGGCAAGTTTAATACACAGGAACCATTTACTACAAGACAGACCAAAAATGCCAAATTATAGAACATCCCTAGTATCACCTACAGTCCCCAGCTGAGACCACTCAAAGATAGCATCAACAAGCTACAATCTATTCTGGAAGTAACACAGCCCTCTCACAATCTCTGGGAGGCAGTCTCCAAATCTTAAAAAATTGCTCACTTATAACAGGATACACAATGTGGATAGTAATATCAGGACAAGACCTTGCCACAAACCCAGACCCCACATCTATCCTGGAAGCCATATTACAGGGGCCAGCATAACATCACCCACAATATCAGAAGTACATTCACTTGCTCTTCCTCCCATGTGATATATCCCATCCTATGCCAACAATGCCGCTCTATGTTCTATGTTGGACAAACAGGACAGTCTCTGTGCAAGAGGATTAATGGACACAAATCTGACATTAGAAATGACAGTATCTAAAAACTAGTTGCAGAACATTTCAACTTTTCTGGATATATAGTAATAGATTCACAAGTTGTGGTCCTTGAACATGGAAATTATGAAGTAAGACTAGAAAGAAAAACAGCTGAATTGAATTATATTCACAAATTCCAATCCGTTAACAGAGGTATGGACGAAGGCCTTTTTCACATGGCATTCGCCATGCGAAAGGGCCTCTGGAGTGTTGCGCAATTGCAAGGAGCGGTCCACATGATGTCCTTGCAATTGCGCGACGGTGCTGGGGCCAGCAGGTGCCGATCGTGCACTATTTCATTTTTGGCTTGTAGCTGAAAATGGTGCTTGATCACACATCACTCCAGGACCCCACGCGCACTTACTGTGCATGCAGAGCCTCCAGAGCCACAGTGCTCGTGCTTCCTGCCCCAGCGCAGCCTGGGAAAATCCCAGGCTGTGCAACGGAAGGAAGAGGAGGAGCCCTCATGCTGCCTGCTCGCCAGCAGGCAGCGGCTGCAGAGGCGAAGCAGCGGGGATGTGAGAGCCTTTCACAAGAGGCTGCTCAAGCAATCCCCGTGCCCCAGCGCCGCGAAAAGGTAAGGTGCGGAAAGGGCCAAACGCTATGGCTTCATGGCACATTACATATATTAATACAAAAATGCTTGCTATTGAACATATAACAGAAGGAATCTTCTCAGAGAGAGGCTTGAATGCAGGGAAACTGACTTTTGGTGAGCAGATTTATTGCTTTTACGCATCAGTGCTCACTGACCACTGTAAAGATCTGAAAGACTTATATCACCTCACCCAACCCTTTGAATATGTAAGGCAAAGGACATGATTTGCATCTTTCTGGATTCTCTCCCACTTCCACAACTGTCTAAGTATACTTTTATACCTGAGGCCTTAATACCACTCACGACTTGATCCAAAGAAGTTGGTTTGAAAGCTCATGCGAAAATAAAAAACTACTTCTACTCTTTAAGAAACTGCAACCGCACATTGATGAAAATGTGGCAGAAGCAATCAGGAACACAAAAGGAAGAATACACAGAAATGTACTACAGATTCTTCCAAAGTCTTTTCTCTGAAGTCTGTAAAATTTCCAGGCATACTTGGACAATGTCCCCTTTTCTAATGACCTACTTTTCTGCACCAAGCATGCAACAGAGAAGAAAGAACATGTGATTTCAGCATGCAATGGCAGCCACCAAAGTAAGATTTTCTGTTCCTTAAAACTGCTCAAGAATAAAGTAATATTCTTAAGTTTAGGTAACAACAAAGCCTACACAACAGACTTAGTCAAAGCCACGTGTAACTCTAAAATAAGATCTTCCCTGTGGAAAGATCTTCCCTGTGGCGGAATTTTGAATCTTGTGTAAAATCATTGAATGTTCAAATGCTGCCTGTTTTAAAACAGATCCATTTGAACTGATGTGTACAGTTGTTTAACTATAAGTCAGAGAAATTAACTTCTGTTTGAAGACTTTGTGCCATGTAAGATTTTGTAACTTCACTCAGCAAAAGGTAAGATAGTGACAGGAATTGTCCATGGTTGCCTAAATTTGTTTGTTTGTTTGTTTGTTTATATATTTGTATGCCGCCTTTCTCCTAGTATGGGATCCAAAGTAGCTTTCAACAGCAATTTAAAACATCAAAACATTAAAAACATATAAAACCATTTAAAAAGCCTTAAACAATATTCAGTTAAAACAAGTTAATAAATATAAAGCTCCCCCAGCTTACAAAAAGGCCTGTTTAAAAAGAGAAGTTTTTGCCTGCCAGCAAAAAGTGAACGGGGGGGTGGGGTGGGGGGCTGCCTAGCCTCCTGTAGAAGAGTGTTCAACAGGGTGGGAGCAGCCACCAAGAAGACTCTCTCCCATGTCCTTACCAAGCAAGGCTGAGATGGAGATGGGACAGAGAGAAAGCCTTCCCCAGCAGACCTCAAAGTTCTAGCCAGTTTGTACAGGGAAATGCTGTCTTTCAGATAGCCTGGACCAAAGCTGTATAGGGCTTTACAGGTCATAACCAGCACTTTGAATTGTGCCTGGAAACAAACAGGTAGCCAGTGGAGGTGTTTTAATAAGGGATTTATGTGCTTCCTGTAACTGGCCCCAGTCAGCATTCTGGTTGCCACATTTTGTACCTGCTGTAGTTTCTGAACAGTGTCCAAAGGCAGCCCCACGTAGAGTGCATTACAGTAGTCCAAACAAGATGTAACCAAGGCGTGTGCCGCTGAAGCCAGATCTGACATCTTAAGGAACGGGCGTAGCTGGTGCACAAGTTTTAATTGTGCAAATGCACTCCTGGCCAGTGCTGAGACCTCGGCATCCAGGCTCAGAGTTGAATCCAGGAGAACACCAAGGCTGCAGGCCTGAGATTTCAGGGGGGTTGTAACCCCATCCAGCATAGGCAAAGTCCCTGTTCCCTTATCTGCCCTTCGACTGACCAGGAGCACCTCTGTTTTGTCTGGATTAAGCTTCAATTTGTTTGCCCTCGTCCAGTCCATTACTGACAAGAGACATTTGCTCAGGACTGAGACAGCTTCCTTGGAATCAGATGGAAAGGAGAGATAGAGTTGGGCATCATCAGCGTATTGGTGACACTGAACCCCAAGTCTCCAGATGACCTCTTCCATCAGTTTTCATGTAGATGTTAAACAGCATGGAGAACAAACAGAACTCTGATGGACACGCACACACCCCGGCCAATGTCCAGGGAGTCGAACAGGAGTCCCCCAGCACCACCTTCTGAGTTCGTCGCTCTAGGAATGACTGGAACCACTGCATAACAGTGCCCCCAAGTCCCATCCCAGAGAGTCGACTCAGAAGAATACCATGGTTGATGGTATGAAAAGCCAGAACCAACAGCAACACACTCCCCCTGTATAATTCCCCACATAGGTCATCCATCAAGGCGACCAAAGCTGTCTCTGTTCCATAACCAGGCCTGAAGCCAGATTGAAATGGATCTAGATAATCCGTTTCATCCAGAAACCCTTGGAGCTGGGAGGCCACCACACACTCCAGAACCTTGCCTAAAAATGGGACATTGGAGACTGGCCAATAATTATTCAGGATGGTGGGCTGCAGGGAGGGTTTTTAAGTAGTGGCCTCACCACAGCCTCTTTTAGGCATGCTGGAAACTCAATGCACTGTTAGGAATGCTTAATTTTCATGGGTTTAACCTTTCTTAATTCTCCACTAGATTCAAGCTCTGAACTGTATATTTTGTTTTTGGTAAATCATTATAACAGTGATAAGCCATAGAGAAAAAACTAGGACAGAGACCCTCGTAGGTACATCTAGTGGGAACAGAGAAGCAACATTGTCAGTGGCTATTCCTAGGCTCTGGAAGTCCCTTCCAAGGGGGATTAGACTAGGGCTCTCCTTGCTATCCTTCCACAGGCAGGTGAATACCTTCATGTTGCAGCAGTCCTTTAAAGGGTAATGGCTCAGGAAACAATATGCTATTTTGCTTTCCTTTTTAATGGTCATGTTTTTAAGTCATGTTTTACTTTGGTTGGTGTTTAGTTATATTTTTAACTGTGGTATTATATTCCCAGAGAGAATCATGGATCTCCCACAAAAGGTTAAATCTGACATCGTGCCATACCACAGCTCTAGAAATTATGCATGACTCAAGCTTCCTCTGGTGTCTACTGTGTAGAGCACAAATACCTGAAGAAAGGTTCAAGGCCTAAGCTCACTCAACTCAACCCTCAGGTCATTAAGCCCAAAGATAGCGTCTTCGGGCTACAGGAAACAGTCACATATTTTAGACTTTTCAAGGTGTTCATAACTTGTACCAAACTAGCTCCAGGTAAATCTTAATACAGAAGATGGATGCAAGCCAGAGAACATTAACAGCCTAGCACTATTGGAGGCCCCTAGAGGAAAGAGCAGTTAAGAGTTTTTAAGTGCTTCTTAAAATCCCATTGATTTTTGTATGATTTAGGGAAATTTACTTGCCTTCAAGATTTTGCCAATTTTCTTAGGTATATGTTTTTGAAAAGGAAAGCCATTTCTCATAAATCTGTAAGCATTTGAGAAAGTCAAGCTATTTTCAGATGACCAGCTGTAAAAGCACTACAATGTGTTATCCTGAGTAGTTATTTCATTATAACATTGCTGTTGTTAATTGTCATCAATTTGACTTCAACTTAATGGTGATTCTATGGATGAAAATCCTCCAAGCTACTCTATCATCAACAGCCCTGCTCAGGTTTTGCAGATTCAGGGACATGTCTTCCTTGAGTGAGTCTATCCATCTGTAATGTGATCTTCCTCTTTTCTTACTGCCTTCTACCTTCTCAAGAATTATGGTCTTTTCTAGTGAGTGGTGACTTCTCATGATATGGCCAAAGCAGGACAGGCTCAGTTTAGTCATCTTGGCTTCTAGGGAGAGTTCAGGCTTGATTGCTCTCCTGGTTTTAGTAACTGTTTATGTTTTCCTGAACTGTGAAGAAAGATTTAAAAAACCAAAGTGAAAAAGTTAGGGTTTTTTAAAAGTGTCTACTGATAACAAAATGCTCCCAGGATTATCCAAACATGCTTCCAAGCAGCTCACCCCACTGGTTATTTGTTTGGGAGCTTTCCTGTGGAAAACAGGTTGTAGGCAGTGGAAAAACTTTCCACAAGTTAGTGTCATTTATGAAAATTCTAGGCTTCTTCATATAATGTGTTCATTGTGTAAACAGGTAACATACTGGTTGTTGTGACTGCACGCTCTGGACATATCTGTTCTCTATGTAACTAGACAATATGTTTATTATTATAAATTTATTATCTAGACTTTTAGTGTTGTATCCAAAATAGCAGAATGACCCACCTGCATATTTCCCCCATTTCATATCTTTAATATCATCCCTAGACAATATGACAGGCCCTTTGGTCGGTGGTGACTGCTGGCTTCCCTGTCAGTTCAACAGTGAATCTTCCTCAGGTTTTTACATAAACTTTAAGGACCTATTCCAAAATACAGTCATCCCTCCACATTCACTATGGTTAGGGACACTGGATCCCCATGAAAGTGAAAAAACCATGAACAACTCTAGCCCAAACCATATGTAACACACAAAAAAATATGATCACCATATTCAACCCACTGTGGATTCCTTTGAGGCATCAGGGTTCCTTCACAAGGCAGAAGTGGGTGGCTGGTGGGGCTTCCTGCCACCTCCACTGCTGTCCCACACCATTTTAAATGGGGACTTAACAAGCCTTGTTCACAGTTTCTCAGTCTCACGAGGCTTGCAGTCCCTATTAAAAATGGCATAGGGAGGCAGCAGAGGTGACAGCAAATAGTCCATGAATAATCCAATCTGCAAGGTGAAACCCGCAAATGTGGAGGGCTGACTGTAGATGGAACTCCTTAGAAACCCCATTTAAAATCTGGATTAAAGACTATGGTGGATTCACCACCTCAGTGATGTGGGAACCACCAGCTGCTACTACCTCTGACATCTATAAATTATTGTATATTATTTACACTGGATCCTTATCCCCTCTATGCCTTAATTAAGGCCCTTTTCGCACCTTACCTTTTCACGGAGGTAGGGGGAAGGCTTTCGCGTCCCTGCTGCTTGGGCTCCGCAGCAGCTTCTTGGTCGCGCGAGCACCCCGCCCACCCCCCGCCCCCTTCCTTCCACAGTGCAGCCTGGGAGCTGTAGGCTGCACTGGGGCAGGAAGCGTGACCAGCCCGGCTCCAGAGGCTCCGCAGGGCAGGTAAGTTCACCCCAGGCCCCTGACCGGTGCGCAAGCTAAAAGCCGAAAATAAAAAGGTGCGTATGCGCTGCGCGTCACGCTCTTGAGCGTCGCATAAATGTCAGTGCGTCATGCAGATCGCTCCTCACATTTACGCGACGCTCAAGAGGCCCTTTCACTTAAGAAACACCATGCGAACAAGGCCTTAGTAGGGAATCATGTTTGAATAATGAATAAAATCAAATTGTTAAATTGACATTTCCTAAAACACATAGTCAAGTTCCACAGCCATTTTTCAGATATTTATCAGTGTGTACAATGAATATCAGGGGTGGGGGGAGTATTACACGGTGTGAGGTTATGAATCCTAGGCCATTTCCTCCCTACACTGTTACAGTGCTATTATTCCACTTTCAACATCCTATGGAATTTTGGGATTTGCAGTTTAGGGAGGGGCCTTTAGAATTCTCATGCATCATGAGAAGCCCCCCTTGTAAAAGAATAAAGTCCAAATCCTCTGTTTGAACGCATGTAGATTGCAACTTAGCATTTGGACCGTTAGGCACATTGTAGCCTGCAAGATCAATAAGCTGTTTTTGAGTGAACTCTTCTATCCAGGCAGCATCCTGAACAGCTTTAATATCGGAAGAGGACGAGGCTTCAACAGGAAAATTGACCCTTTTATGTATCTTACTTTGATTTAAAGGGCAGTCCATAATTGTCTCTATGTGGGACAGGTGGGAGGCAGAATCATGCAGAAGGTTTGATGTCCTCTCAAATGGCCAGTGTGCTTTTTCTGATGATTGACAGGGGTCAGGTGATTGTGCTTTCTCTGCAAAGATGCAACTTTGCTCCGCAAAGCACAACTCAGATGCAAGGTTGGAAAGAGCTAGCTCTGCAGTAGGGCTCTGTGGAGCTTGTGATAGTCCTTTAAGATCCAGAGTCCAGTCCAACACAGAATTTGCAGGAAGTACTGCTTCAGCTTCCACCACTTTATCAGCTTCCTTGGGAGCAAAAAACTGTGTGATTTTCATCTGGTCTTTTCTAGGGCCCTTTTTGCATGGCATTTTTTAAGCGAAAGGGCCTCTTGAGTGTCGCGTAAATGTGAGGAGCAGTCCACACGACGCACTCACATTTATGCGACGCTCAAGAGCCTAACGCGGACCATGCACACATTTTTTTATTTTCGGCTTAAAGCCGAAAATGCTGCACGGTCACGCATCGCTCCGAGGCCCCGCACGCACTTACCTGCCCTGCGGAGCCTCTGGAGCTGGGCTGGTTGCACTTTCTGCCCCAGCGCAGCCTACAACTCCCAGGCTGCACTGCGGAAGGAAGGAAGGGGCGGGCGCGGGGCATTCGTGCAACCAGCAAGCCAGTTGCGGTGACGAAGGAGCAGGGAAGTGAGCACCTTGCGCAAGAGGCTGCTTGCACAAGCGCCGCCCCCTACCCCCGTGAACAGGTAAGGTGCGGAAAGGGCCTTTGATTCAAGGGGATACTCTCAAAAGCTGGCAAAATGCCTAAAGTTTTGTAGGCCTTTCTAGTAAGCATGGCTTATTCTCTCAAGAGCTCTTGAAATATCCAAAATTCGCCCTAACAGCTTTAAGATCTAGCTAATGATCATTAAGTTTTGCAGACTCTTTCAGTCAACAACAGCCTCCTTTCACCAGAACCCGCCCCAGCAAAACAGCGAAACAGCAAACAAAAAAGAAATCCTTCAAAGTTAGTTCCTCGGCCAAAGACAACAACTGTGGCTGACAGCCGACCGAAATTCACCAAAGACACAACAACTTGAAGAAACTTAGCATTTGTAGATAAGCATTAGATAGCAAAGCAGGGAGTCAGAGTATGAGGCAGGTAGTAAAAATTATAACAGAAAGTAAATATAAAAAGTGGAAATTGAAGGGAAGACGACACGAGAACAGTAAAACAATAAAACAATGAAGCTATTAAACCAAGGAAAAACAAACAAACTGCAACAGAGACTCTGATGGAGCTGCCGACCCTGACGCCATCTTCTTTAGAATTCTCAGCCAGAAAGCTATTGGGCCTCAGTAAACTGCAAATCCCAAAATTCCACAGGATGTTGAAAGTGGAATAATAGCACTATAACAGTGTAGTGTGGAAATGGCCCTAGTTTACAGAGAACTGTCCTCTGTTTGAAGGGCTGCCAGGGGACAGCCCTCTCTGTGTATTTGTCTATCTCCAGTCTAGCTGAAAGATCAAGACCCCTCTAAAGGGAAAATAAGCAGGGAGTTGGCTTTGCCATCAACAGTGGGTTCCCATGCAACAGACTCCGTAGGTACACAGATCATCTAGCCACAGTTTTCCTCACTGTGGTGAGATATATTAAGTTCCTTGTCAAATTCTAGCAACTATTTATATTTGTTAATTTATATCTGTGAATTAGCATAAGCAATTTTGTCTTTGTTCTTTTTTGATTATAAATTCCCTCTCTCTCTCTCTCCCTCTTTCTCTCTCCCTCTCCCTCTCCCTCTCTCCCTCTCTCTCTCTCAGTCTCTCTCTCCCTCTTTGCCAAGGGATGCCTAACTAGTCACTCTATTACAATAGCAGGCTCCATGCCACATCCTATGCACATTGATTTGAATGCCTGAAGAGAAACCTCTTCACATAGAGTTCTGTACCTGAGATCTCAGTCAAGACATTTTAATGAATATGAATATGCCGTGGGGAACCTGTTGCCTTCCATTCTCTTACGTGCAGCAGTTCTAGGAATATATATATTATACAAAAAGAATTAAAATACACCAGCAAGCGGCACATATACTGAAAATATACTGATGGATTTTGAAATCATATAACTATGTGTGGCTGCAGGCTATAACTGTATATTAAGGAGTTCTGTTGGCAGGTTGTGTGTATACTATCATACCTCTCTCCAGCAGCTGCCAGTCCAACCTCCCAAATACTCTTTTTAACAACAGGAGTCATTCCACTGTGGACACTTCAGTTCCTACATTCACAAGTGCCTGCCCTTTTCTGCTTTTGCCCAAATTGTCTAGAAAAGAAATAATAGCTGTCCTTCAGCTCAGGGAATCTTCTAGAGATTAAAACGCATGAATTGTTGTAACTGCAGCAGGACTTACAAAGTGAGTGTGTTCTTCAGTGTAGGATTCTTGCATTGCTAGACCTGAGGTGGCAGGGGGGAGCTGAGGTGCAACCAGGCCTAGAACAGACAGCGTATCCAGAATTGACCAGTCAAGGGCAGAAGGCAGATTTTCATAGCTAACTTGGCCAGTGCTGAGGCCAGCACCATGCCTAATGCTGCCAACTCTTATTCCTATAGCTGAAGATGGCTTTACAATACGACAGTAGTTTTCAGTCTAAGGGCATGAGAGACCATTAGGCCCTAGCATAAACCTTGACAAGGCTGGGTGTAGTATTACAGAAGTGAACCGGTTGTCTCAGGCAGGAGACTCTGGGTGTCATAAAAGGGCAGCTAACTGTTAGTTATAATTTGTTTAAAACTCTCAGATTTAGACATGGTCAGTGGTGTAGGGACGGGGGAGTGAGGAGAGCACCCTGGGCAGCACTTTTTTGGAGGTGACGCCACTCCTTGCCTCCCCCCTGCACGTCATTGCCACTCTCCCGCACCTCCGCCCCTGCCCTGCTTGCGCCAAGCTACACCACTGGACATGGTTGTGGGATTCTCTGCCCCAAGCAGAGTTAACATGCTGCTTTGCTAGGGTAAGAAGGAGAATACCATTTGCTGCTCTGTCTCAGGTAGTTATAGAAATCACTGTCTCAGGAATACTACTCTGACACAGTAATAGGGATACCTACTGGGGACTACCGCATTTTGTTGCATTGATCAATATTTGACACCAATGTTTTGGGCAAAGATACACTTCCTAACTTACTGGATTTTAGTAACATACCACCCCATAGTAAGTACCTGCTTCATGGAAAAGGGAAGCTGTACAGCTATTAATTCTTCGTTTGTTGTTGATAATGGTCGTTAGTGAATGATCATCATTATATAGCTGACAGTCAGCCTTCCGTACAGACACACAGAGACCTTATGGACACATCTAAAATTAAACTGAGGGACTGAGAGATTACCCCAAATTTTTGGAAGGAGCTAGATGAGAATCAAACACAGAACACAAAGGCCCTTTCTGCATGACAATGGTATCCTGGCATGGGGACTCGAAAGGCGCAGAACTGCGACAGTACTTCCACACGACATCGTCGTAGTCCTGCCCTTCTCACATCACCAGCCAGTGCAATCACGGACTATATCATTGACAGAGAAACTCCACCAGTGACCCTGATTGCATGAGCAGTCCATTGCAGCTGGCCATGCAGAAGGGCCAGAAGCACAATCTATGTGCTTCTTCCCCTACTGCAGCATGGGAAGAAGGCTGGCTGCAGTCCGGAAGGATAGAGTGTGTTCCTCATGCTCCCTTCCACAGGCAGCCGGTCACATGCAGAGACAAGCGATGAGTACACATTCCTATCCTGGAAGAGGTGCTGCCGGGATTGTGACGGGATGATGCAGGAGAGTGTCGTGGTGCAGAAAAGGTCTCAGAGTATCAGGATACACACATGTGTGATGTGGATTGCTAAGGAGACAGAAATGAGATAAAGCTTAAGTTATTACGTACAATGGCATGAGTCCTAGCTATTCACACCAATTCTTTGTTTCTTCAGAATATTTGTTTTTATTGTTGTGTGCCTATAAGTCATTTCTGATTTATGGCGAATCTATTTCTTTCTTCCTTTCCCCATCTTTGTATCTGTTAAACAGTTATGTGCTGCTTCATTCTATGTTATTGAAAACTTGCAATCATACTTAAAATCCTAACCTTTATGGTGATGAAAGCAATGATGACAAGTTGTTGTTGTTGTTGTTGCCGCTGTTGTGTGTTTCCAACTGTTGTTTCCAACTTATGGCAAATTTAGGGCAAACTTATTACGGAGTTTTCTTGGCAAGATTTGTTCAGAAGTGGTTTGCCTTTGTCTTCCTCTGAAACTGAGTGATTGAGTTTTACCCAAGGTGGCCCAGTAGGTTTCCATGGCTGAGCAGGGGGTTTGGCCCATAACCTGGCCTGAAACCAGATTGAAATGGATCTAGACAATCCATCTCATCCAGAAACCCCTGGAGCTGGGAGGCTGCTGCACACTCTAGAACTTTGCTAAAAAATTAAATGAGATTCCAACCCTGGTCTCCAGAGCTGTAGTTTAGTGCTCAAATCACTACACCACAATGGCTCTCAAACAGTATATCACAGAGAGGACATACAAATCAATTAAAAAAATCCAACATGCTGAACTAAGTGTGAAGATGCTAAAGCTGAGGGCAAAACAGGTTGTTTGTTAGATAAAGCAACATACAGAGATTGCAGAAACAGTAGAGTGTACTTCTCCACTGAGCAAGGGCGAACTGAACTCTGACTAAAGGAAGCTCTACTGGTTGGTTGGTTGGTTTGCTTATTTGTTTAGAAATTATTTCTGGCTAGCTTTTATCTTAAATGCAACTCCTCCCCCCAAATATTGGCCTTTGAAATGAAACACGCATGATTCAGAAATGTATAGACCTGACATTTCTCTTCCTTGTGTGTCTAACTGAAGAAATTCTCCAATCAACTTTCTTTCTTTCTCTCTCCACAGGTACTACCAGTGATACTGAAATAGAGCCTTCGGTATTTATAGCTCCACTGAAAGTTTCCTAAACTTTACTCATCGTTGCGTGACTGTGGACACGCCCCCTCTCAAAGCTAAAAATAACTCCCTGTAAAGTTTTCTGAATCCAGATTTGCTCAATGACATAAAGCAACTGATATCACTGAGGGGAAAAAAAAGTCTTTCAACAAGTCATTCTTGTATCTGAGTTTCTTCTGCTGTTGTCTATTTAACCGTTAGCCACTGTCTCAGTATTTCTTTGGCTGTTTGCTTATTCTTAGCTTTTGTTTAACTCATCTGCTCAAACTTAGCTAGACTTTGACTAATTTGTCACTCTTGATTTTGCTCAACAGTACACAAGAAAGGTTGTCAGATTGTTCTAATGCTCCTAACAGACAGGCTCTGGTGAAAAAGGATGGAGCTATCAACCACTGACTCTTGTAAAAATGAGCTCTCAATCTGGCCATTTAATCTTTCTGTTTCTCCATATGGCTAACAATCTATCCAGCAGATCTCTTTCAGAATTGCTTTCTTTGCTATCTGATTTATTGTTGCTGTTGTGTGTCTTTAGGTTGTTTCTGACTTATGGTGACTCTAAGGCAAACCTCCCCCAGGTTTTCTGGGGTGAGAGAGTGTGACTTGCCCAAGGTCACCCACAGGGTTTCCATGGCTGAGCGGGGAATCAAACACTGGTCTCCAGGGTCATAGTCCAACAGTGAAACTACTACACGACACTGGCTGATGTATGCTTTGCTCATAATACTTCCTTTCGGGTATGCCACTGAGACTTTCCCTGTGTCTTGAGGAAGCCAGTCTTTAGCTGAGTAACAAGACCTTTCTGTGTGAGGCTTTTCTCAAACAGTTGCCCTACCTCACCCATGGAATTTCCGGTTTCATAGAATGTGCCTACACTACACAGTTACAACACTTCAGTACCACTTTAATGGGTATGGCTCCCTCCTCTTGTGGAAACCTTTTGTAATCTGATGGTTTGTAATCTGATGAGGCACTCTAGAACACCCCCCCCGACTTACAGATACCCCAGTCCATAATGGTGCCATGATCATCAAGATGATTTCAAACTGCTGTAAATATGTACTGTGGTCATCTTCCATTTATGATCATTTTATGTTTTTCTACCACTTCTTCTCTCCTTTTTCTTCCCAAAAAGAATATTGAAACCTTTGTAAAGAAGGAAAAGACATAATATTGAACTATAACTTTTTATTGGTAGTGCTAGGAAACTGCAGTTTGGAAATACACCCAGGGAAGAAAGTATTTCTAGAAATGTTGTTGTTGTTGTCGTCACTACCAGTTCCTCAGATAAAAGTGCAAAGAGCAGGAAACCACAAGGTGTGCCTGTTCCAAGGCTGTGGTAGGACAAAACTGGCACAAATGGGTTTTTGAACGCAGCAAGAACAATCTTAGGGTCAAATTGTCATCATCAGCAGGCATATAAGGGAGGAAAGAAGACTCCATATTAGTTCTCGTCAACAGCCCTTCATCTTCGATAATAATGATTAGCATTTCTCTTTTATAGCCACAGAGATTTGAAACAACACAAATAGTAGCTATGTAACTGCAAGCTTGCCTCCACATTGAGGAGGCCACATTTATCTCAGAATAAGAGTTGTGTTCTATTTGTGGCATGCTTCCTGATGTTGCTGAAAATCTGGGTAAGGTTTCAGCTGAGAAACACTTGGGCAGATCCCAGTTTTAGCACTTAAATTATAAGCTACAAGTGGTTTCTCTGACACAGTTCCAGCAAACAAGTGGCAGGCTGAATTTATCCATGAGGAACACTTGTACACTCACCAGGCTCCAGGGATAAATTAGGATGGGTGTTGAGGCCTGTGGCAGCAGTTCTGAGAGAGACAGTCATATACCTACACATGGGTTGAGATGCAGCACGCTTATAGTCAAACCAATTCAGTTCCATGCTTTGGTCTCCTGTTCCTTTTTTGGCGTTGGTCCACAGCTCAAAATGAAGCTGAGCAGCAAGCTGTAGTTCTGAGTTCAAAGAGGCTCCTAGTATCTTATATGGACATCCTAGAAAACTTTCTTTCCCCTTCCCAAACAAACTGTGAGTTAAAATGAAGACTCGTACAGGAGAACATAAAGCTTTCTCAGGAGGTCTCAGCATTTATTTATTTAATATCTCACCTTTCTCCCAGAATGGAATTCAAGTCAGGTGTGAGCATGGACTTTACCTTGCCTGTGCCTCTACACTTAGGGTTTTTCCAGATTCATCTAAAGAAGTATGATTTCTTGCCATATAGCTTCTTGGGTTTTGCTATGTTGTTGCCTCCATATCCATTTGTACCATTCTTTGCAGGGGCAGGGGAGTCCTGTTTGTAGTGATTTTTTGGATCCTTACTAGAGAGTTCTTTGAAGTATTTTCTGTTTGCTTGTTTGTTTAAATTGGGGCGTAGTTGTCTGAGCTGATCCTACTATTTGAAGGGAAAATTCTCTCTCCAATTTTTTAGAAGAAATGTAGTGCAAAAGTGCCTTTTCACATATTGCTCCAATGCCTCATTGGAGCGATAGGAATAAAATGTTGCAGCTAGTGCAGGGAATTGCCATAAAATAATCCAGGATAACAGAAACATATTGTTTGGGTATTTAAAAAAAAACTTGGAATGACAGGAACAAATATAAAACATCCCAACACATTTGCCCCATCTGAAGACATTATACCAAGGAGTTACCCCAGTGCAAACAGTCGTCAACCTTAATTGCAAACATACCAGCTGGTTTCCTCCCAATTTCTTGTTGTTGCATTCCTTCAAGTTGTTTCCAACTTACAGCAACCCTAAGGTGACACTATCATGGGGTTTTCTTGGCAAGATTTGTTCAGAGGGGGTTTATACTTGCCCTTCTCTGATGCAGAGAGGTAACCCAGTGGATTTCCATGGCTGAGTGGGAATTTGAACCTTGGTGTCCAAGTCAATACTCCAACGCTCAAACTATTACATTGTGCTGGCTCTCCCTCCTCTCAATAGCTTGTGGATTTCTTTCACTCCCAGGCTCCTGATAAAAGTCCACAAAGTCCACAGGAATATAACTTAAGAAGGAGGGAAGGGATTTGTGTATATACGTGTGTGTTTATCTGTGTTAGTCACTGTTGTTGTTTTTAAAATATTTATACCCTATTACATAGCCAAAGATCTTGGGGCAGCTTACAATAAAATGAATCTGATCAGTTTAAAACAGACTAAAGTTCTAGTCTCTTTCATAGACTTGAAATAATATAGCTTACTTGGCTTCTTGCTTATGAAGTAATCTGAGGCCAAAATCCTCAGCTGAAGCAAAGAAAATTGCTCTGCACGTTACTGATTGCTTCTAGAACATGTTTTTTTTCCTGTTACTCTGTGCTACTGATGCCATACTGCTGACGCTGGCATGCTCTAATCAGCAAAACTGATCAAACCCGCACTTGAAATAAGAAAGCAAAACTATTAAGGAAGAGGAAAATAAGAGCAAGCAAATGTAGACACAAATGTTAATACCTGAGTGAACAGGGTTACCTTGCTGAGTCATTGCCTACGCAAACAAGGAAATCCTAGCCAACCCAGTTTGGAATTTTTATAAAAGGCTGGGAAGTTCCTCGTATTATCAGAACAGAGGTTACCTGCAGAGGGGTAGCCATAATAGTCTGTGGTAACCCAGTAAAAGGAAAAAAAACATGGTACATCTATCAAGCCAATTTGTAGTGGCTTAAGCTTTTGTCGAATAGGGCTCATTACTCCAGAAGCATGAAATATTGGCCCTTTCTGCACCTTACCGTCTTCTGGCGCTGGGGTGCGGGGATCATGCAAGCAGCCTCTGGCGGGAGGTTCTCGCATCCAGGGTCCTTCAGCTCCACACGAGCTGCCTGCTCACACGAGAGCCCCACCTCTTTCTTCTGCAGTGCAGCCTGGGACTTTCCCAGGCTGCTCTGGGGCAGGAAGCGCAACCGGCGCTGCTCCAGAGGCTCCGCATGCCAGGTAAGTGCGCGTGGGGCCCGGGAGCAATGCGCGATCACACACCATTTTCGGCTTCTAGCCGAAAATGAAAAGGTGCATGATCGGTGCCTGCCAGCCCCTGGAGCATCAAGCAACAGCTGCTTTTAAAATATCCCAGTTTCTTTCTCCTCCTCCCATTCCCCCCCACCCCTGCATTCATCTTCAGCTTACTTCAGCTTACTTCAGTTGTTGCAAACTCAGGCCATTTCCGCACTACACTGTTACAGTGCTATTATTCCACTTCCAACATCCTGTGGAATCTTGGGGTTTGCAGTGTAGGGAGGGGCCTTTAGAATTCTCAGCCAGAGAGCTCTTTGGCCTCAGTAAACTACAAACCCCACAATTCCACAGGATGTTGAAAGTGGAATAATAGCACTATAATGGTGTAGTGCACAAATGGCCTGAGTTCAAAGTGCAAAAGTAGTTTGTACTCAATTAAGAGGAGGGGACAGTATCTTGTCTTTCCCTGTAGACTCAGTCAAAAGCAAACTGTCGCAGCCTCACTCATCTTTTCTTTCTCATTAACAGCCTTTGCAATCTTGACCATACTCTGACCCTTTTCGCACCTTACCTTTTCGTGGCACTGGGGTGCGGGGATCGTGAGAGCAGCTTCTTGCAAGAGGCTCTCGCATCCCCGCTGCTTCGCTAGCGAGCAGGCAGTGTGAGGGCTCCTCTTCCTTCCGGAGTACAGCCTGGGATTTTCCCAGGCTGCGCTGGGGCAGGAAGCGTGAGCGCAGCGGCTCCAGAGGCTCTGCACACATGGTAAGTGTGCATGGGGCCCTGGAGTGATGCGCGATTGTGCACCATTTTCGGCTAGAAGCCAAAAATCAAATAGTGCGCAATCGGCGCCTGCCAGCCCTGGCAGCATCGTGCAATTGCAAGGACGTCATGTGGATGGCTCCTCACAATTGCGCGATGCCCCAGAGGCCCTATCACATGGTGAATGCCGTGCAAAAAGGGCCTCTGATGTTTCTTGACCACATGTGTCCCAATTCTCACCTGTGAAATGTTGGAAGGTATGGGACTAAACTTATGGCATGACAGCATGGGTGTTAACTGTTCTTCCGTACCAGTTTCCCAATGCAAACACCATCATGTATTTCTGTGTCAAACATTGCCCTATCAAATTAATTAGTAACAGAAATTAATAGATGCAGTACCAGTCAAACCAGGCAGTTTCTCAGGCCCCAGCTACAGTTTACAGGTGGTAATATCTAGGAAATGACTACTGTATATATCTCAGCATATGCACAGAAGATTGTGCACACTAAATATGTGTTACTTTTAGTTGTCTTATAGCCTATATCAGATTAGGCCTTCTGGCCATCTATATCTGCATGTTGTACATAATTTTCATTTAAGTGCAGGAAATCCATGTTTTCTATTTCTCTCTCTCTCTCATATGTGTATTGTGCTTGCATATTGTGCTTTCATTGCATTGTTACATGAGGGTCAATCCTGGTCTCAGGTTTGGCCTGATATGGAGATCAAGTGACCATTGGGATTTGAGTGGGTCAGTTTCCAGTGAGTCGCTGTTTTACATTTTAGGTAACTGTCTGCAGGCAGGACGGGCCTTCCACTCAAGGTTGATAAGACTGAACTACTACTAGGGGCTCAGTGGTAGCCCATCATGCTAACTTTCTTTTGTGAAAGAACAATTTCTGTTTGGGACAGAAGCAACTGGGTTCATACAACCTCCTCAGAAGGCAGGAGATCCTGGATTGTTACGAGCAACCAAGGGAAAAGTCTTCAGTTAAGGTGTTATGTTTCTTTGAAGTCAAATGTGTTACGTTTTGAAATGTGAAAATTTGTTCAAAGCATCTGTATATAGCACTGTTTCCCATACCCAAAAATACTGTTGTCCAAAATGGACTGTAGAAAAACTGATACGTTGGACCGGCTGCAGCTGGGAAGTGTAAATGACATCCAATCAGATTCTTTCTTCTGGGCTTCCCTTGTACTAGTAAGGTCTTAAATTGGCCTTGTCAATGTGGGTTTTTTTTAACATTGTTGATTGCTATTTATTTTGTCTTACAAATGTTTGATGTCAGTCCTTCTGATAAGACTTGAGTCCATGTCACAGGAACTGGGTCAAATACAGTTGCACATTAGGGCTTGACCAGAAACAATGAACTGTGTTGTATGGTTTGGATTGTAGCTGTACAACAGACGCTGCATCTGCAGAAGAATGAATAAGGAGCTGAATGTACTCTGTTAGATTTGTAATGGGATTTAAGATGAACAGCACTCCCATTGTTGAAGATTTACTGTACTCTGTTCCTCTACGGTATTTGCTCTTGCCTAAGATTTTTTTTTCTTGAATTGTAGTAGTTTTAAAACAGGTTAATCAAAAGTGTACCAGTGAAAAGGTTTGTGATGAGAACTTAAATCTCAATTGCAGCAGGATAATGGTGTCTTTGGCTGGGACTTATCACATGACTTCATTTCTCTTCTCTTGTTCTCCCAGTGGAAGACCATTTGAAAAAAGTTTCTTTTATTAAAACAAAACAAAACAAAAAATCTATTAATAGCCTCCTTGGTAAAAGAAATATTTTCCAAATGGTCTCCCACCAGAAGAACAGAAGAGGAATGAAGTAATGTGATAAGTCCCAATCAAAGACGATATTATTGTATGAGAAGCTTCCCAGTTTGCAAACTACCACCAATTAGTTTTTCTTTAAAAACAGAATGGAACGTTTATGCTTAATACAACTGTAAAATTTATTTTTTAAAAAAGCCAAGTGCTTAATTTCAACAATGCTACAAATGGAAAATTGGCATCATCTCTGAACGCAGCCTTTAAAATTGTAACATTAGAAAAAAATATGTAGTAAAGGACATTAGAATTACCAGTACTGTAAAAGACATATTTGCAAACACTTCGCTAACACTGGAAATAAAATGCTGTTAAAGAAATCCACAGAAGTGAAGAATGTTTCAAATGGAAACACGAATAAAAAATATAAAATACTGTTGCTAAATTATTTATTAACAAAAACAATCTGCATATACTGAACTATGCATGACAATGCCTTGCATGATGTTTACAGAATGAGATATTCCACTGGTTACAGTAAAATTAATATTCTGAAACCTAGGAAGGTAAGTGCAGGGTATTCTTTCAAAAGCAGTTATTACCAGACAATGGGAGAACATTGTGGTCCATTTCAAATATCCATTGCAACAGTATGTCACCTCAGAAGGAGTACACTAACCATACAACCAATGCATTTGACCAATACATTTGATGTTCTGATGGCAGAGACTGATTAGAGGGGTAAAATGCCACAGATCCTGCTGAGGCCCTTTCATCTAGACAATACTAGTACTATGACCCTTTTTGCATGGCATTTGCCATGCGAAAGGGCCCCTGGAGCTTTGCGTGACTGCAAGGAGTGGTCCACATGATGCAGTCGCAGTCGCGTGACACTCCAGGGGCTGGCAGGTGCTGACTGCGCACTATTTCATTTTCGGCTGTGAGTCGAAAATGGTGTGCGATTGCTCATCGCTCCAGGGCCCTGCGTGCACTTGCCGTGCGTGCAGAGCTCCAGAGCCGTGGCGCTGACGCTTCCTGCCCCAGCGCAGCCTGGGAAACTCCCAGGCTGCACTGCAGAAGGAAGAGGAGGGTCTCATGCGCGAGCAGGTAGCAGCTGCGGAGCTGAAGGAACTGGGACGCAAGAGACTCTCGAAAGAGGCTGCTCACGCGATCCCCACACCCCAGCTCTGCAAAAAGGTGAGTTGCGGAAAGAGCCTCTGACTCGGCTTTTAAGTGCCGTAGCAACATCCTCATGGCATCCTGAGGTCTGAAGTGAGGCACTAGAGCTTTCTGGCTGGGAATTCTAAATGCCTCATGAAACTACAGATCCTAACATTCCACAGGGGTCTTTTCACACTACACAATTACAGTGCAGTTATTCCACTTTAACAACCGTGACTCCATCCTGTAAGATCCTGGTATTTCCAGTCTAGCAAGGGGTCTTTAAAATTCTGTGCCAGATAGCTCTGTTGCCTAAACAAACCACAAACCACATTCCATCAGGTATTGCCACGGGAGTTTAAAGTGGAATCATAGTGCTATAATATAAAAGGGCCTTTGGTCAAGCCTTTCTCTGCCAGATAAACTCCAGATAATTTGGACCCGCATAATCCATAGCAAGCATGATGTGGTTATACTACCTAGGAAGCTGTAACTCTGTAGTATGAAAGAGCCTGGTTCTAAACAGTGCCAGGATGACAGGTCTCCTGGGAACATGTACAAGTTGCATGATGTCTTAGAAAAGTGGAATATAAATATAACAGCAAGACAAAATTGAGATGTCAGCCTCTCCCAGCAGCATGTGTCAATGCTACATCTCAGACAACTGCTGGTGTGATCACAGTGCATAATGCGGCACTGCTCTGCAAAGCTGTTCTATGGCTGAGAAATCAAAGGCTCTGTCACACTACAATGTTATTGTACTACTAGCATATTTACCCAGCATTGCCCGGGATTTTATTTTCTCATAGGTAACACTTGTTAGAAATACTTTAGGAATTACCTTACGTTACTTTAGGAGTTAGATGCAGTTGAAATACACAGATTTGATATCCCGTGTCTGTAATTCTCCAAACTGTGTTGTCCAGTACCTGCAACTTTTCGGGATTTCATTTTCCTCTTAAGAACTCACCAAACTGTCTTCTCCAGTACCTGTAATTTTTCACCATATTCCCCAATCCAATCGGTATTAAAAGTTGTTAACATACAGAGGTTGGGTTCCTGAGGGAATACACTGTTCTCCTCCTTGCTGCTAGGCCTCATCTCCATAGCAACCAGCCTATTCCAGTACCTGTAACTTTTCCCCATAGTCCCCAATCCAATTTGTGTTGTCTGGTGACATTGACGTACTGGCTTTTGATTTTTTTTTTTTGCTTTCTGTTGAATTTGTGCCATGGCTTTACGGTTTTCTGGAAGCATTTTTTGTTTTGGATTTCAATTTTAAGATTCCTCACATATGGAACTCGTACAATCTACTGTGTGAGGCGAGAAGATCTTGTAACTTCTGGAAGCATTTTTTGTTTTGAATTTCAATTTTAAGATTCCTCACATATGGAACTCGTACAATCTACTGTGTGAGGCGAGAAGATCTTGTAACTATGTTGTGTTTGGCACGTTAATTTTTCTCACGTATGCCTCCCAAACGTTTTCTGCCATCGTTACTGATGGTAGGCCTCATCTCCATAGCAACCGGCCTGAGGCCCAAGAGCTCTCAAGTGAGAGTTCCCTTAACTGCCAACCCCAGGATTCCATAGAATCTTCATAGCCAGCCAATCATATGAGGTCTTCTCACCTCGCTCATGATTTTATGAGGTCTTCGCCTGCCTGACGCAGACAAACAGACAAACTCACAAACTTACAGACAAGCATTGACTTTTATATAGTAGATTATTCTACTTTAACTGCCAAGGCAACATAGTATGGAATCCTGGGGTTTACAATTTAGGGAAGGGTGTTTAGAATTTTCAGCCAGAGAGCTCTTGGGGCTCAGTAAACTACAAACACCAGAATTTCACAGGATATTGCCATGGCAATTAAAGTAGAATAATAGTGCTGTTAACAGAGTAGCGTGATAGGCACCCAAGATGGTAAAGTGTCCTATCAAGATTAAGGAAAGGGAATGCCCTTCCCTTCTTTCAGTTTCTTGGGTTGCCTTGGATAATTTGTTCAAGGATTACCTCTTATTCAGAAGTTATTCCCTAAAAGTTAATAGCAAACATGTCTTTTGTTCTAGTGCCTTCCCATCTATTAGCAGAAAGGATTAGATATGTATTTGGTCTAGCTGCTATGGCAAACCCAGCAAAGTAAACTAATTCTACATGCATGGGACAGACAATATATAAGCTCTGAAAGATGAGTTTCAATGGGACTGCAAAAACAGATGGCACAATTCAGCTTCTTCAATAGTGGGCAGC
Source organism: Cyclura pinguis (assembly GCA_030412105.1). Taxonomy (NCBI): domain Eukaryota; kingdom Metazoa; phylum Chordata; class Lepidosauria; order Squamata; family Iguanidae; genus Cyclura; species Cyclura pinguis. Next base: position 90,813,880 of record CM059600.1, on the reverse strand, counting down.
TCTTTTAAATTTAAACTAGTAAAAGGGACTGAAAGGTAACCCTGATCCAGAATTTTATAATAAGTTCCTCTTCAGTACCTTACATTGTGCCTTCAGGCTCTCTGCAATAAAACATTTATGCCTTAATGAAACATTAAAATTCTATTACCTAGAAGTGTGCTTTTCAGACGCTATGTCCCGTGTTCCTTTCATGTTCAAACGTTTGGAAGCTCTTTCATACCAGAATCCTAGCTGTCCTGTCCGTACTTGTTTTGGAAAAACAGTAGTCCACGGCAGGTTTGAATTACTAAGGGTATGAATAGCAGCAGATTCAACTGCTGGGAACAAATTAGAAGGGAGGAGAACAAGGACACCCTTTATACAAAATGATAAGGACAGGATGGTTACTGCAGAATCTGCATTGCTGTCACTGTGCCATGTGACTGGAGGATCTCCAGGTCACCCTCCAAACAGGATACCTCCACCACTTTCATCATCTATTCCAGTGGGAAGATGCAGAACAGAAAATGAGCATTAGCCGAGGGCAGAAATGCTACTGTGCTGTCTTTTGTATCCATGACTCTTCTCCTTTTTTCTTTCTAGCATGCAAAACCTTGGGCATTGCTGAATTCTTCTGCCTGAGATTTAATATTGTTGTATTCAGTTCTAGCTGTTTGCATTTATTCACAAAGTTAATATTCTGGGCTTAGATGAATGTCGGATTCTAGTGGGTACGACAGGATTTTATTGCCATGCTCTTCTCCGAGGCATACTCTGACATTAATAATTGAGATCTTCCCATCATATTTGCAGATGGTGAGACTATGCCATCATTTGCAAGCTTTCTGGTTTTAATTGAACACTATTGTTCCAATCAGATTTAAAAAAATCTATTCTGTATCTTTGTGGAAACACAAATGATGTGAGGTGTTACACACACACACACAATTGTTAGCCAGGCTGAAACAGAGGATTTTGTACAGCATACAGGATTTTAGCAAGGAGTTTTACTGTCTATCTTATAGCACTCATTGTTAATGGGCTAGACTGGAGTTGTTTTATTTTGGCTCATCAACTTTTGGCCCTTATAGGTATCAATTTTGGACAATTACTGTGAAGGCCTTACAGTGCTTGGGCCTGAACAGAATTAAGATTGGCACCCATTTATTTAGGATGGGAACTGCCTCCACAGCTTCTGGGATGGGCTTCAGCCCACAAAACATCCAGTCTACCACCATTAGAAATCTTCCCACGCAAAGATGTACATGTGTCCTCTCAAATTTTGAGGCTGTTTTGCTCAACTAACTTTATTCCTGTTTCCTCTGTTTAATTCTAGGTTCTAGGTGCTGTGTGGCAGGACAGCAGGTCCTGATTTGGGGCCACAGCATAATTTTTGTATGGTGCACCAGGCCTAAATTTACCATGCTGGCTGTCAGCTGGGGCTGGGTGACATAGCCACTGTGGTGTGGTTTAGTGAACAAGGCCTATAGCAGAATGGCCAGTTGCCATTGTGTTTGAGGAGCACTACGGGCCTCTACCTGATGTTTTGGTCATTCACCTTGGCAGTAATGACCCAGACTTGCTGACGGACAAGGCTTTGGAGCACTAAGGGCCTCCACCTAAAGTTTTGGTCATTCATCGTGGTAGTTATGACCCAGACTTGCTGATGGGCAAGGCCTTGGTAGCATAGTGGGCCTCCACCTGCTGTTTTGGTCATTCACCTTGGCGGTAATGACCCAGACTTGCTGATGAGCAAGGCCTTGGGAGCACAGTGGGCCTCCACCTGATGTTTTTGGTCATTCACCTTGGCGGTAATGACCCAGGCTTGCTGACAGGCAAGGTTTTGGAGTGCCGTGGGCCTCCACCTAATGTTTTGGTCATTCACCTTGGTGGTAATGACCCAGGCTTGCTGATAGTCAAGGCCTTGGAGTTCTGCAGGCCTCCATCTGATGTTTTGGTCATTCACCTTGGTGGTAATGACACTGTTTTTTGGCGGGGTGGCAAAGACCCCAAATGTATTGACCCTACCAGAAGAATGGTGATTAATCAGATTTGGGCCACTTTATTCCTCATCTTGGCAACCTATTTGGGTGGCCAGACCTCTACCAAGCAGATAGGATACACCTGTTTGATCATTTGAATCACTTGTTCCTGGAAGAATTGAGAGGGGGGTGAGGGCCATGTTGTCCAGCCTAGTGAGGGGAAAGGGACTAAGCAGACACTTGTACCTTTCTGTGGCAGATAATGGGGGATAATAAAATGTCAGTGGTCACCTATTGGCACCCATTTGGTGTAGGGTAAGGCTCTGGAACCATTTCTTTAGGGCCCTGCATCCCAGGGGGTTCGGTGAAGGAGGCTACTCTTGAGGTTAACCTGGGAATAAGACTCTTACTTTTAGAGCCATGCAGCTTGGGTGGGAGTCCCTAGGTTACTTTCCAAGATATTGGACTGGGGAGCAACCAAAGCAATTTGGATTGCCTCTGGGGCTGAGGTGTTATCGCCCATGGGTAGGCTGAGCAGGTTGTCACATTGTGACCCTGGCATCAGCTGGACCCGTATCATGTTGCTCCCCCTCTCTTGTATCTTTCAGGTTAATGCAATTTAAGTAATAAAGGTCAAAATAAAGTGGCCCTTAGTTAACCCAACTTTTGTGTGTGGTCTCTTTATTCCATGGTTGAGCATCAAACACACACATACACACACAATTGTTTGCCAGGCTGAAGCAGAGGATTTTGTACAGCACACAGGATTTTAGCAATGTCTACAGTCTATCTTGTAGCACTCAACGTTAATGGTATTCCAACTTAGTGCTAAGGATGAACCAATACATTTTGCCACCTATGGTGCAGAACAAAATGTTGGATCCTTCCATCCCATGTACAAAAGCTAACTGTACTGGCAGTTGATGCACTTTTCAGTCGTGTGCAATGGGACAACATCCTTCACAGGCAGCAGGCTGGTTTAAGAGTGTTGTCTCTTCCAATGCTGCTTGCTGCTACCTCTGAGCATCTGCCACAGTCTCATTAATTATTAGATCAGCTCTGTTCATTTCAGTAACAATGTATTACTGTGAGATGTTTATTTGGAAAGTTGAAGTAGTACTACAGGAAACCCCCTGCCTTTTGAGGCCTGGTTATCTAACAATTTGCTCTTTTGACACTTCCAAATTAAGGACGTTCCATTAATTCAACAGAGGCTCTGTTCTTTCATCAGTTTTTCTTGCCTATGGAGACTTGGGCCCTTTCCACAACACACCTTTTCACAGAGCTGGGGTGCGGGGATCACGCAAGCAGCCTCCAGCAAGAGGCTCTCACGTCCCAGTTCCTTCAGCTCTGCAGCTGCCACCTGCTCACACGAGAGCCCCGCCTCTTCCTTCCGCAGTGCAGCCTGGGAGTTTCCCAGGCTGCGCTGGGGCAGGAAGCACAAGCGCCGTGGCTCTGGAGCTCCGCACACACAGCAAGTGCACATGGGGCCCCGGAGTGATGTGCGATTGCACACCATTTTGGGCTCAAAGCCAAAAAATGAAAAAGTGCACTAGCAGCGCCTGCCAGCCCCTGGAGCGTCACGCTCGAGGGGCCCTTTCACATGGCAAATGCCATGTGAAAAGGGCCTTGCTTAGGACCTCTCTCTCTCATGCACTGCTTGCAAAGTGAGCTGAGGGGGGAGGAAGGTGCCAAGCCAGCTGAGAGCAGCACGTGTGCCATTAGTCCCGTCTGAGCCTCTATAAGTTCTTCATGCTGCCTATGGTATAGTACATGGATTTTGCTTTTCAACCAATTTCATTTTTCTGACAGTGCTATGGTCCTAAAAAGTGGGGAAGGCTGTATCAGTAGAACAGTCAGCCTTCCACAACTGCAGTTTTAACATTTGTAGGTTTGATCATTTGCAGATTAATTATCTCTGCTGCTACTTTATGCCATTTTTAATAGTGTCACCTCATGTTCATAATCTCCCTGAAAGCCTCGTAAGACTGCGAATGCAAGGCGATGCTTGTAAGTCCCTATAGATATTCACAATTTTTCTACTTTCACAGGAGTCTTGTGCCCCTGACTCCCACAAATGTGGACGGACGACTGTAGTAGTCATTGTTGTCATCTCAAAGCCAACTGAATTTCTTCTTTATCTTTCCCAGGGCACCTTCCAGGAAAGAGCTAAAGATGATACATCCAGGCCAGGGATCTTGGGCAAGCAGCTCCTAACAAGAACTGTAAAAGCCTGAGACAAGAAATGGCTTGTTTCTTCTTGTTCTTTGTATTTTAAATTGGAAGCCATCTTGAATGTCTTGGCAAAATAAGTATAAAGTAAATGAATATGTATTTTGGAAACTGTCGAGTAATTCCTGAGTTTTAACAATATTGTGTGTTGTTAGCACAAGCCACAAACTTTGATGCAATTGATCCACAATCGGGTTTTCTGTCAGATACACATGCTATAAGTTCACACAATCAATTTAACCTTATATAAAGACCTAGAAATGGTTCTAGGTTCTCGTTCCTGCAAATGTGTATAATGAATCAGCCTTCCATATTTTTGCTGAACAACTCTGCTTAATGTGGGACACAACTGTCATAGACATCAGAAATACTACTTATGACTGTTGGACAGAAGTGTCTTGCATTACTTGAAGGAGATGAAAAAAATGGCTTACTGCAAGAAAAAGCACACACGGGCGCGCACACAACAACTTTCTTGTTGTACTGTGCATTCAAGCCATCTCCAACTTCTGGCAACCCATACGTGACTCTAACGGGGGGGGTTCTTAGCAATTATTTGTTCAGACAGCATTTGCCACTGTCTTCCTCTAGACTGAGAAAGTGTGATTTGCCCAAGGTCAGCCAGTGGGTTTCCATGCAGGGATTTGAACTCTGGTCTCCCAAAGATGTAGTCCGACACTAAAATTACTATGGCACGTCAAACCGTAGTGTTGTGTATTTTCTATGCCATCAGCGACTTGATGCTGCCTTCTATTCTATATCGCTATTGGCTTTACTTTAAAAAATAACAACTACAGTCTTATGCTTCTCTTTGTCATTAAACAGTAACTGCCCTTCATACTTCTTCCTTTTTTTTCTTTTCTTGTATCTATTTCTTCTTTTAGAAATAACCACAAGATTAACACCTAAAATATTTATGTAGTTCTTCAGAATTCAACATAAAAATGCCCAGCATATATCTTGGTTTCAGATTAGCACCTGAAAGAAACTGATATTGCCCTTCCTGTTCTCAGGGATATATTTGCCAAAACAGATATTACCTATTGAGATTACAAATAAAAGCTACAGATGATAAAATGGAACATGTGTGCATATCATTAATCTGTGAAGAGAATCGATGTCATGAATATTAATCAATAAGAGCACCCAAACAAGATTTTAATTTAAAGTGTATACCACTATAGCAGCTTGATAGCACTTTTACTCCCATTGCTCCATTGTACAGTTTCTTGGGATCTGCAATCATTAGGTATCTAGAATTCTTAGAATTCTCTGCTAGAAAGCTCTAGTATAGTCATTCTCAGATTTTTGTCTTTCAAATATTTTGGACTTCAGTTTCCAGAAGCCTCATCCAGAACAGTCTATGGTGAGAGATTCTGAGCACTGAAGTCCAAAGCATTTAAAAGGTCTAAATCTGAGGAACCGCTGCCCTGCTGCATTCATCTGAACTGCAGCAAAGAATTCTGAGTAGTTTATGGGAATCCATAGAGTCGAGCCATGACAATTAAAGAGTAAAGCTGATACAACTATGTAGTGCAGGCATATTCTAAGACTATCAGAATCAATTTTGGTTTGTTTTGCAAATGTAACCAGTCAGAATTTTCAGAATCACAAGACTGAGTCTTATGCAAAAGGAATATTCAGGTCACTGCTGAGTTTGCTGTTTGTACAAAGAAATATATTTTATATAATCCAGTCAAAGAAAACAATAGAAACTGTTTTTCTTGATGTGAAACCAGATGGTGAACTCATTTTGTATGCTATTAGAATATCTTCCTGTAGCACAGAACCTTGTATGACTCCACGATAGATAGAAGCTGCTGCAGTTTTGGTGGTATGGATGCTGGTAGTTATCACCAAGGTATGGTAGGAACTGTAAAACAAGAGTGAAATTGCTGAGGCAAAACACATGCTTAGTGTTGCTCCATCTGTAGGATAACAGTACTACCCTAAGAGTAGTGAGAATGAATGCTGAAATTTAAACCTTTGGGAAACACTTTAAACAGTCCAGAACTTAAAGAATTTACATTTTGGATGACATGACCAAGATTCTGCCACCCAGAATGACTAGGCCAAAATGCATATATAAATGTTTCTTGTTGTTGCTGGGACTGTCATGGAAAATGGATGGGTGGGTAGATTCTGCATATTTCATTCTAGACTTGACTTGTCCATGTATTGAGGTAAAGTCAACTGTTCTTTGTGCTTCAGACACAAACCAAATTAGCGCTGTAAGTGAGATTCTTCTTTGTTAGGAAACATGTTATCCACATAAGGGAAGTTCCACAGTGTAACTTCCCACAGAAGTAATTAAACTGTGCTAAAGCTGAGGGTGACAAAGAAGCAGGGCCACCATAACAGAGAGGCCTGCTGCATCAAGGATCTCCCTCAACTGTCACCTTGCAGGAGCCACTCCTCTTTGGGCTACAGCAGCAAAGAGCAAGAAGGCAAGCAGGGGCTTTTGAGGCTGATGTCTCTGGTGTCAGTGGGCTGGCGAACTGCACTGCATTTTAGTCTGAGTTTCAAAGGAGCTATCCACCAGCTTGGGCTAAAACCTGCAGTGGAATTACAGCCTCACTGACATGGTAAACACAAGCCACTGCTGTGCAGAGTCACTCTGTCAAGCCTCCTGAGAAGCCAATGCCTTCCACCAGGCTCCTTCCTCCATCAAATAATTTGCCAGGCATAGCCATTCCAGCAGGCTGTAGAGGAGGTACAGATGAAAAGTCAGGCCACTCTGCTGGCTCTTTTAAGTAATCAGCAACTGTTTTCTCTTCTTCCTTTTGTCACTAAAATAACTTTGTTATTTTAGTTTCTAAATTTGCTTCCCCTCCACTTTCCCAATTTCCCATGCTGCCATGTCCCTTAGATTGAATGTTTGATGGTAGGGATTGTATTATTTCTGATACCTGTAGGCCACCCTGTGAGTTGTTACTGTTATCCCCCTCACCTCCTTATTACCACCATCATCATCCCACCTTCTTCTCAGCCCTGGGACTCAAAGCACTTCTCAACCTTCCTCCTACACACCATGCCACACTTTCCCTTCAAGGTACTTGGGAACAATGCATCAGGGCTGTTCTCATTTTTAATCTTGCAGCAATTCTGTGCAATGGGTTAGGACAAGAGACAGTGTCTACCAGATTGCTGGCTAGATCTATGGATAACTGAAAACTATAACCTAGATATTTTTTATCCAAATCCAACATCTATTGTAGTGCACCACGCAGGCAACTGTGGCAGGAGCTAATTTTCATACCTGCGACAGTTCCCAACACATTTTTGGTTGAAAACTCAGCTGAATTGCAACTTGGAGATGATTAGAAGTCACTTGTACTTTGTGTTTTCTAGTGTTTTGATTGATTTGGGGGCTTTTGTTTGTTTTGCTGTTTCCAGATTGAGTTCAGCAGGTACTAAAGGTCAAACAGGCTATTTGGAGGCAACTTTGTGATGTATGGGATTTTAGGCTGTTTTTTTCACACAAACCTTAGCTTAGGGATCACACACACACACACACACACACACACACACACACACACACGTGGTTGAACCCTATGCAGTCTGTGGCTCACACTTTCCATGTTCCCTCACTACACTATGATAATATGGAATTTCTGTCCCCTTTTTATATCCTACGGGTTTGGTGGCAGAAACTCTTAAAAATTAAAGTATAAAAATGAACTTTTTAGATTTATAGGCAGTCACTTTGCATATGGCCAAGGCAAGGGAGAATTTAAACTACTTGCTAAGTGTGCCAATAGGCAAGGAAATAACACTCTACTTCAACCTTTTAAAAAATCACAAAAATTAAATAGAAAAAGAGAACAGGAAAGGGTAAAGTACCAGAGATTTATTTTTGTTTTCTGCACTAAAAAGTTGCTGCATGAGACGATTTCTCAATAGGTGTGAAGCAAGCTCAATGTTACTTTTAAAATATCTTGGCACTTTCCCTAGCTGTTAGTTTAGTTAATACCATTTTGAGCACCCCTTATGCTGAACAGGTGTGCCAGTATCAACCACAATAAGAAACATGTATTTAAAGACAGACAGCTGTGGTATTCAAACCAAGCCTAAAAATGATTTTTTAACAATCATCTTAGCTGACTGTTCAGGTTAAAAGTAGGAACAGCTTGTATGTCAGTTTTTAAAAAGTCATATATTTCTATAATTTTTTTATAGGCAAACATCCAGCCTAAATAGAAAATAACCAGAGATCTAGATGGATGTGATCACATTCTGCTTCATTTCTCCCATGGTGTATCATCAAGGGAAACAGAAATTTCTAAGAGTTCTTTCTTCACCTTTTTGTACTTTGCTTTTTGCATACATAAACATGGACACATATCCTGTTCAGGATGCATAGGAAGAACTAAGAACTAAACACTTGATCCTTTTCCAGAACTTAACAGTGTCATTTGGAAAATGAATCTCTTCAAGGGAGAACAGATGGTATGGTAGAGATGCACCTCCAGTTGAGAAAAAAAGGCATAGCAGCCTGTAAACTGAAATGAACAAAGCATTTGGAAATTTTACAATGTATATATTCACTTTTCATTACAAATATTCAACAGTTCAGACACACTGCTGGAAAATATAAAGGTGAAATTTGAATAATTTTAATTTGAAAGTTTTAATGAAAAGAATTTATAAGGCTGGCTAAGACATCTTGGCGCCTGGGGCAGAGGAGCAAATGATACCCAGCCAGTTGCCACTTAAGGAGGTGCACAGCCAGCCACATGGTGTAGAAAATCCCCCATGGAGCTCTCCCCATCTGTAACAGTACAAAGACAATAACAACATATTAAATGCCTAAAAATTTGCTGCTCCTTCAGAATATGCTATCTGAGATAGCTGGCTCACTTTACCTAATGGCAGGGCCAGCCTGCTTAGATACTTTTGCAACTAATTTTTATTAACTAATTGAACTTTTATTAAACTTTTATTAAACTAATAGAACTAATTGTTCTTTCTGAGATTTTCAGAAAATACAACTTAGATGGCAATCCTATACATACTTAACTAGAAGCAAATCTCACTGAACACAATGGTGCTTACTTCTGAGCAGACAGGCATAAGGACTGTGCTATTAATCACCTAGTGAAAGAACACACCTAGTCATTTCTATAGTTATAGCCATAAAAGTAAAATTAAGTTTTTGGATGTTAATACAAGACACAAAGTTGATCTCACCAAATTTGGAGGATACGTTTTGGATCATGTGACTTCAAATATAACCTGTGTGACACACACAATATTCACTTTAGCCTGGGGACACCCAATTTATGGTTTCGTTCATGTCAAGCAGTGTGACACATTATTTGAAAGAATTCAATGCATTGCATTCAAACAGATTAAAATCGAGTTTCTATCTACTGTCGCATAATGTGTAAAAGCCTGGATAGATTTTTACCAAAGTTCAGATGTTTGAGATAGTGTGGCAACATATAGGTTATTGCCATGTTTGACTTTTTTTTCTTTTTTTTGGTGGGGCCTTGGGGAGTGTCCCAACTATTCTTTCATATATACAGGAGTCACGTGCTTGTTTACTGTACAGGAGAAACCTACTTTCTCAAGGTCAAATGAAACTGATGAGGGATATTTGAGCACTCAGAGATAGGCAGTCATCTGGCAGAGCAGGTGAAATTAAATGGACGTTTATTTTCCTGAGCATACTGGCTGCTATAGTGAGTGTTTGATATATTTAACTCTGCGGCTGAATCTTTGTATAGTTTCTTCAAATGCACATAAACCCAGTTCTTCTCATACCATAACTCCACTCCTTAGCTTTGCAAAGAATTTTAGGTGATCAGATGCATCTCATTCTTCTGAAAGGATAAGGAAAAGCAGCAGGTTAAAAAAAATAAAGATTCTGTAAGATTTAGTGTTATAATATTCAATATTCAATTGAATAAACTGAAAACTCAAAAACTCACTTCAATATATATGAAAACTGCAACTGCTTGAATATTCAAGGGTATACTGACAAATATATCCTGCTAGAATGAACAGAATGTACAAAACTTTTTCAAGAATGGCTTAAACAGGACTACAACTTCACATGGGTATGCTTTGACAAGTGGTGTCTTTAATTAGAATTTTTAAAAAGCATTTTTATGATGATCCAGAAGCTGTTTATGAACTATTCAGTTCAGCTGGCTTCTTTGGATAATCTTAGACTTCTCCAACCTGACACCCTACAGAGGGCCAGAGATAATGGGAGCTGCAGTCCAGCACCCCTGAAGTATTCCAAAATCTAGAGAAGGCTGCACTAAACCAGAGCTTGTGATCTTGGGTGTGTCACACACTCTTACCCCCAGAAAAACCCATGATAGATTCATCTTAGGGTTGCCGTAAGTCAAAAATGACTTGAAGGCGCACAACAGAACCCAAAACCAGTTTTACTTCCTGACAGAGAACTCATTTCTCTAGCACAGAGGTGGGGAATTCCCAAGAGAGTTGGAGAGGAACCAAGGAGTGCTATATCTCCTCCCATTGCTTGCCCCCACACTCATATCACAAGGTCACAGAAAGCTGTCTTGAATGTTTGCAAGCCTCCTTGGGCTGTTCTTAGGCCAAAGAGGGGCCTTTCTTCGACCAGGAAGTAAATCAGAAGTTGACATCTAGTTTATTTCCTGGTTGAAAAAAGTCCTCTTCTCAGCTTAAAACAGTCCATTCCTGTCCCTATACATGACAAAACTGGCCCCTAGGGTCTTTCTGAGTTAAACACATTTTTCCAATAATTCATTTGGCAAAAAAGGGGAGGTTACTTTCCCCATCCCACCTCTAACAACTTGTGGCTAAATGAGTCACATGAAAGCCCAGCAACTAGAAAAATAATTGGGAGCGGTACTATCTGTTCATTTTATAAATAAATATACTGGAATCTGTACTGAAGAATTCTATTCTTTCTAAAATAAAAATAAACAAATCAAGAATTAAACCACTTTATACATATGCTGACCATTAGAATTGTGTTACTGCCCTGGCTAGTCTGAGCTTTGGGGATATTATCCCTTGATATCATAATTTGGCTTCACTTCTCTATTCCCTTCCACGTGCTTGCGAGGCCACCGGACAAGCACGTAAACAAGCTCGGCCGTTAATAGCCGTAAGATTCCTACTACAATACAGGCAGGCCAGAAATAGCTGACTCACTGCTTTAGGAGACCTCCAGGCAAGTACTCTAATTAAGTATGCACGCCACTTACAAAAGAGCCTCTGCCCCGCGATGGCAGCTTGATGGGTAAACTATACAATACCCAAGTACTCTGCGTCTGCATACTGGCTACTCTATTGTGAATCGCTACGATAACTCAATCATTCAGATTCTGACCTTTCGGAGGCTTTGTCTCCAACTCCGAATCTATTGTTTTTCCCCAAGTACGGCATAGCCTGCAGTCACAATTCTCCTTATAAAAACCCTTGATTCCGAGACCTTCCTCGGAACGCTCCCGAGTTTCATCCCGCCTTGCTGCCGCTTTGCTTGGCGAGCCTCCCCTCAGCTCCACGTGCTGAGCTACATCGCACCCCAGCCTCGCTCTCTATTTTTCTGGGCTTCAGAACAGGTGAAGTATCACCCAAACCAGCAATCCCTCTAAAAATCCCTCTATACCACTCCAACCTTTATTTTCTTTAGTTATCTTGCATGAGTGTGTCGCATACACTGTTTTGCTTGTATTTAATAAACATCATTTATTATTTCAACTTGTGTTCTCCTTGACTCGACCCGACCCTGTAGACATAGGGTTCAGGATCTCGCTATGTTACCCTGCCTCTCGTAACGTTAAGCAGTCCTCTGAGCTAATTTTCCCCACCTTTAGTTGAGCACATTTTGGTGTCCCTCCCGGGACCCCCGGTACACAGGGTAACAATTGCTTTAACAAGACTTTAATAGCTGCAGTTCTTTGCATGGATAATGTTCAACATTCAAGAAATCAAATTGCCTATCTGTGGCAACCTGCTTTGCATACAACATACAGTTGTGAATAGTCATCTGTGATAATTTCATGCCTCCAACTGTCCCACTTTGGCAGGGACACTCCTGATTAATATTCTGTCTCCCCACCTTTTCATCTATTTTGTCGACTTTTTTTAATTAATAAAGTAGTTTTAAGAAAAAAAACTTGAACAAAAAAAGAAGAAGAAAATACATGATAACACAGAGTTATTCTCAGTCGACAAATATCTTCTGGTAATGATAATTGAATATTAGAGGAGAAAAATATTTTCTAAAGTTACATTGATTACATTAATAAAAACAAAACAACAAAACAACAACATACATATATAAAATGTAACACTACTTCCATTTGTTTGAACTTTACCTCTTCTTAAAAAATAACATAATTTACTACCTATCACCTAAACTTCCACTCCTTATATAACTTCTTTCTGTTTTCTCTGTACTAGTTGATTTTATTCCTGCTATATGTCAGTGTATACATACATCCCATCTATTTTTAAAACATCCCAGTTTTTCTCTCCTCCCACTTTTCCCCTTTGTCCTCAGCTTGCAACTACTGCAAGCCAAGTTCAAAATACAGAAGTAGACTGCATTCAAATAACTCAGTGGAAGTGGGAAGAGGAGAGGGTAGAGTCTTGCCCTTTCCTGTAAACTCAAACAAGCAAACTACTCCAGCTTGTCTGTTCTTCCTCATTAATAACTTTTGCCATCTTGACCACACTATGATGTTGCTTGGCCACATGGCTCCTAATTTTCATCTGTGAAATGTTGGAGGGTATGAGACTCTTCACAAGAACAAAACCACCCACAGATTTTTTTGCTCAGCAAAGGTGAAGACAAAGGCCAACAGCACTCTGGTCATGCAATGGACCATTCTTTTCTTCTCCTGCCCACAACTTCATCCTGTGCTTGCTTCCATGTCATTTCTGCTATTTTGCTTGGACAGAGCATCCACAAGAACAGTGATTCTCAAACTTTTCATCCCTGTGACCCCCCCCCCTTCGCTTCTACATGAGGATATTGTCCCCCACTCCACGGCACACACATCCCTGTGTCCTATCCTAAGCCAATCTCTCCCTCTCTCACTTACAGGCCCCTCATAACACACACACCTTCTGTGTTAATGATGAGTTCTTGTGTTCTCCACCTCCTCTCTCCCCTTCCCTCCCCCTCCACCTGAGAAACTGCTTCATGGTCACTAAGGGGCATGTACCTGTTGTGCCAGTGACTGAATGTTCAGAGAAGCTGATGAGGAAAAGCATAAAAAGGAGAAGCCAATCTTTGCTGTGTCTGAGGGCCTCTCCACACTACGCTGTTATAGTGTTCTTATTCCACTTTCAACATCCTATGGAACCCTGGGGTTTGCAGTTTAGGGAGGGGCCTTTAGAATTCTCAGCCAGAGAGCTCTTTGGCCGCAGTAAACTACAAACCCCACAATTCCACAGGATGTTGAAAGTGAAACAATAACACTATAACACTTAGTGTGGAAAGGCCCTGAGTTGGAGGAAGGCATAAATGTAGAAGATGCTTTGCACTGTTCTTTTGCAGAGACCAGTCAATCCTCAACAGTGTGGACATGCACACACATAGACTTGCCCTTCTTTTTCACATTTGTTGCACTTGCAGGCTGACTTTTCTTATGTCATTCCTTGAGCAACAATTGCATCCCTCCTTAAGGTCTTGTCTCAGAGATTGAAAATCACTGTGCTACAATCAGGCAAGAGAATTGTCTTTCAAATACATAAAGCCTTTGAATCCAGGTCATACAGATAGCTGTTTTAACTGTCAGGAGCAAAGGAAATCTGTTATGTTTAAAACAATTAAATGAAACTTAAATAAAACATTCTGGTAAAAAAAAATAATTTAAAATTAATCTGAACGCATTTAAAAAATTGTTTATTACATAAAGTTTGAAATCCACATACACACAAGCAATCTGCACAACCAAAGCCAAAAGCTTATTGGAATGATAAGGTCTTTACCTGCTAGTGAAAAGAGAGCAATTTTCTTTATAAGGGACTGATGGAACAAGCATGTTTCCAGTGACACTCAGCACATCTATAGGGGAGGAAACATAACTTTTTGAAAACCAAAGGCAACTATAGTCATGGGCCCTACATTTAAGCACGCTACCCCTGTGCAGCTTGGAAGGATTTAATGAAGACTAAATATTATCCTTTGCAGTACATTACAGAAATTAAAAAAATGAAATGCAGAACACACATTGAGCCAATTGTGTCCTCCAGCTTCACTGCTTACTCAGTTCTAGAAATATCTACCACTTCTAGACTAGGCACACATTCTTCTCTCTCCGCGTTCTGTCAGGAAAGAGGAAATGAAACTTTTAGTGACACAACCACCAGCATTTTGCAGTCTAGTAGCACAACCCTAGCTACGTTCACTTTGAATGAAGTCTCACTGTCTTAAATGGAGCCTGCTCTATTTGCACAACAGGCCAACCTACAAGAAGCAGATCTATGATACAACCCTCATGTATGTGAGTTGTTTAAAGCAGGGCCCTAGCCAGCAAACAGCCAGTGGTGAGGAATGATGGGACTTGCAGTTTAATAAGTTAAAAAAGGCCAAACATCCCTTGTTCCTGGTCCAAAGGTTGTGCTGATCCATACGGCTGATGGATTGGCAGATAATCAGCCTGAGTGCTGAAAGGGAACCTTGTGGCCACAAAGATGCTCCTGTTTCTAGGGCTCGTTCACACTGTATGATTATAGGTACTATGATTCCACTTTAACTGCCAAGGCATCCTATGGAATCATGGGTTTTGTGGTCTAGGGAGGGTCATTTGGAATTCTCAGCCAGCACGCTCCTCTAATGGCTCACCAGATTGCCAATCCCAGGATTCCACAGGATACAGCCGCCACAGTTGCAGCGGAATAACATGGTAACTATGTAGTAGGAAGGATCTCCTGCCCGCATGTTACACCCTCCAGCCTTGGTAAGCCTTCCCATCTATCAGCTCAATAAAATGACAGCTGACGTGAAAAACATTTTTAATACAACTAACTGGGTCTTTTAAAGCAGCCAGAGGATCTCCTCTGAAATAGCTCACGGATACACCCAGTTAACTATATCTGACTTTGTCAGTTTGGTCTTTTAGGGGTTTCTTTAGGCAATCTTTGTGGCCGTCAGGAGGACGCCAAGTGCTAATGTTTTCTGTCTCTCTGGGTGTAAACAGAAATCAGCTGTAATTCACATTGTAGGATTCTGCCTCATTCTGCTACTTGCCAGAGGGTGGGGTGGGGAGTTCTTTTTCTTGTCGCGGTTAAGGGCAACCCCAACAATCGCTGCTTCCAACATGCTTCTTGGGTACGGCTCCTCCAAGCAGAGGAGATAACTACGCATCGATACGATGGGACTATTTTGGCGAGCCCGTTGAAGCCACGCACATACACACACACACAGGAAGCAGAGAGCGAGAGAAGAAGAACTGGCGAGGAGGGGGGGAGCAAAGTGAAAGCAGCCGACGTGGAGGACTCCGAAGCCCTTTGCTTCCGGGCGAGCTCCTGGACAGCCGAGGGAATTCCCGTCTCTCTCTCTCTCTCTCTCTCTCTCCCCCTCCCGTGAGGTGAATGCACGGCCCGCCCCAACTCTCGCCCTCCGCTGGGCAGCCGCAGCAGCGGGGCAGCTGCCTCCTCAGCGCCGGAGCGGGAGCAGCAGGTGAGCGCCTCCGGGACGGCGCTGGGGCGGAGCGAGCGCGGGGAGGCGAAGAGGGGGCGGCGCGAGCGCCGAGAGGGAGAGGCGGTCCCCAGACGGAGCCAGCCCGGCCCCACACTCGACGGGCGCTCACTCTTCGGAGCGGCGCGCTCGGCCTCGGAGCGCCGAGCGATTTGGGTGCGCTTTCTGCGCCGGGGGAGGTTTCGAAGCGAACGGGTGAGCCGACTCTCTTCAGCGCGGGGCTTCTTACCTGGCGGGGGCTTCCTTTGCAGGAGGGGGGCGGAGGGCGCGTCCGACTCGGCAGGGGAGTTCCCGCGGCGCCGGGCCCCTCGGTGAATGAGGAAGCGGGGCAGGCACGGCTTCCCTCCCGCCTCTTTTCTCCTCCTCCTCCTCTCCCGCCGGGCGCCTTTTCTCCCTCTCCACTACTTGGGGGGCTGCTGAGGGGCTGCGCGTCTCTTTCTGTCTCAGGAGCTTCGTCTCCCCCCCACCCCCGCCCCCCGCCGCGCCCTAGTCCCTCAGAAGGGGGAGCTTCGCTTCCCGCCCCTGGCTCGGAGGGACGCTCGGGGAGAGAACCGCCCGCGCCTCTCCTTCCTCCTTCGCGACCGGAATGGGGCATGGCGCGCGCGGAGTTTACCCGGTCGTGCCGGCGGGGGTTGCACAACTCTGGACCAGCACAGCGCTGCGGGGTGTGTGGGTGTGTGCGTAACATCTGCTGGAGAATCGGCGCTGGCAGGACTTCCTCGTTTTAAGAGCCTCCATGTTTTCTTTTAAGCACTCTGCCAAATTGAGAAAAAAAAATTCGAATTCTTGATCATGATCATCGTTCGGACGAAAAACTGTTGAATGTCCGGCGTTTGTTTTTCCCCCCTCCCGTGTAACTTACTGCATAGATTTGCGTGGTGTGCGGGAAGAAGACCGTCGAAGTCCCTGAACGCCTTAGAATTCTTTTTCCCCCCTAATCACTCTGAGGCTCTCACGGAGGGGAGAGGAGGAATTGAACTGCTTTGGGTTTTTTTGAAGATGCCTTTGCCATAGCAGACTCTGGGCTTGTCAGAAAGCACGTGCAAAACTGCAAAAGTGGGCGTTGTGTTGCTTTGCAGCGAACTATGAAACCCTATAGTGTATTTTGCAGGAAGTCGAGTCGTTTGAAGGGATCGGTGCATAGAAAAGGTGGAGGCAGCATATTTGCAGCTGTCAGATGTTAAATCCTGGAAGGCAGCACCTGGATCTGCTAGGAGGACGCAGTATGTGTCTGTTTACATTCTCTTTAGACCTGGATTTCCAGGAGATGTATGGTTCCAGTTGGGATGCATGACAGCTGCTCCTGCACAGTATTCAGTGGGTTTATGAAGTATATCTTGTGATCTCTGTCTAGGATCTCCCTCACTGTGGTTCCCACTGATCTTTTCCCTTTTTTCTAAAGCTAGACACAGCATGTGATTTACTGTTTAGGATTACTATTGTTTTAGTTTGGGGTGGAGGGAGTGTTTGTCATGTGATGTATGGCGAGGTTTTCTTGTATTAGTCATCTCAAGTTATTTGACAGGTTAAGAATGTTTCGGCTGAGCACTTGCTCTCTCTTTGTGACAGGTTTGATTTTCAGTGATGGGTGTGTTAGTATTTATTCCTCACTTTAGAGGCTAAAGTTTAGACAGAGTTATATTGGATGTCTGTTTGGTTTCTTCCAGGCATTTCAGTTCCAGGTCAACACAAACCATTTAAAAACTTTTCTTAACAACAACTGTTGTACTGTGACGTTATTCCTTGAAAAGAATGCCTTCTGGTTTTGAGGACATAAAACCATGATGGGTGGACATTTTGATACAAATGCCATAAGTGAACTTCAAAGTGTGTAGTAATACCTCTCTGGCGTGTACATAGTTCTGTAACTATGTAGCCAGACTCTCAGGACTTCCCCTTCCTATTCAGGCCTCAAAAGTATGCAAAGGTATCTTGTAGCATCTTTGAGAAAAAGAAGTTGGTAGCGTTAGCTTTCATAGAGTTACATCTGCTGCATCAGACACATCTGATGAAGTAGATTTAGGGCCATTTCCGCACTACACTCTTATAGCGCGATTATTCCACTTTCAACATCCTATGGAATCTTGGGGCTTTCAGTTTAGGGCTTGCCCTTCCCTAAACTGCAGACCCCAGGGTTCCATACGATATTGAAAGTGGAATAATTGCACTGTAGGAGTGTAGTGCGAAAATGGCCTAAACCTATGAAATTTATGTTATCAGCTTCGTTCTCTCAGTTAATACCGAAGGTGCTACAAGATCCCTTTGCATACTTATCTAGACTAAAAAGGCTTTCTTTGAAGCCTGAAAAGTGACAACTGTTCTGCAGGTTGCCTCTCCCCCCTCCCCATGTATTGCTGCCTCTAGAAATGGAATTGTTGTACTTGAAAATCGTGTCAGTGAATTGGGCAATATGCTGCTTCTTCCTGTCACAGTAGCAGTTACATTTCTAAATTAAATGATTGGATGGTACAAATGACTGCTACTCTACGCTTGGGCCATAAAATAAATAGTTCCAGGAAGTGTAGCAAGCTGTGCCTGGAGAACAAATAGGGAGGAGTTTATCATTGAGCTCGTAAAGATCTGGGAATGCTGTGGATTGCTGCAGTTTTCTTATCCTTAAATCAAATTTAATGCAGATTGTGAAAACTCTGGAGCCAGTCTGGGTGGGTGAAGCAGCATATTAAACAAATCAACTTATTTGTTCTTTGGCCGCAATCCTGGGCATGTATTGCTACTTTATAACCATCGGGACTTGTGGCTGATGAACCATATTGGTTTCTCTGTTTATATATTCAGGTTTGATATGATAAGCACATTTTCAGTGATACTAGCCTTAAATGATGAGACCTATCTGAAAATGCACGGTGCTGAGTGAACGAATATTTGTGCTTCAGTGGTTAGAATGTTAGGTTAGGATTCCTGAATTCAACTCTTTCCTTCTTAGCCATGACATTTACTGGATGATCTCAGCCAGGTGATTGTGTCCTGGCCTCACCTGCTCCATTGGATGCTCATGAGATTAAACTGCAAAGATGGGATTCTTAGAGCTATTAGAAAAGTCAGGATATAAATGCAGTAAATAAAAGTTCATATTTTCAAATACATGCTTACATTTATTAGTATTTGTAATACGTGTATAGTTATCAGGTAATTCAGCAATTTTGCAGCAAGTTTGAAAATGTAGCATAAAGACAAATGGCAGTGCAACCTTTAATGAGGCTTATGTTAATCCTTGGTAGAGGGATAGCAATTTGATGATGAACCTCATCAAACACCACGTCATTTATTTCAGCATGACTCAAAGTGGTGGTCCCGTGACCAGTGTCAGTCTGCGGCTACTGGTCTGCAGCAGGTTTCTAGGATTCTGTGTGAGTATGATGATGATATGGCACAAAGATGGTATTGATCCTTCAGACAGTTGGAATAAAGGAAATTTCCAGTCGCTACTTTATCTGATAAACCCCTTTATCTGACGGCCTGAGCATTTAAGTGAGCTTTAGAATTGGTGAAGGCAGCTAAAAGGAGCGTATGTTGTACATGGCAAGTATAGAATTGCCATTGTTACAAACAAACAGGAGTGAATTCCTGGCTGTTGGGCTTGTGAGTGATTGGATGTAAGTGTAAGAAGCTAGTGCCAATATTGCAGGGGATTTCATTTATTTATTTATTGAGCATTTGTTATCTCTTCATCATTTTGTTTAGAATAGCAGGGTGATAGTACAGTAACGGCTTGAAGGCATATAAAAACTACAGCAACACAGTAACAAGATGGATAAAAACCAGCCTATTTAAATGCCCAGATAGCTAAAAATGTTTCTGTCTGACGCTGAAAGGGTTGCAACATAGGCATCAGGTGAACCTCCTTAGGGAGAGTATTCCATAAGCGAGAGCCAGCAGGGTGTAGTGGCTTCAACACTGGCCTATGAACCTGGAGATCAGGCTTCAGTTCCCTGTTTGGCCACGGAAACCCACTGGGTGACCTTTGGCACATCACACACTGTCAGCCCCAGATTCACCTTGGAGTTGCCATAAGTCAGAAGTGACTTGAAGGCACACAGCGGCAACAGCAACAAATTCCATAACTGGGGTGCCCCCACCAAAAATTCATTTGAGAATGATTTACGAAGACTTCACCATATGATTTTAGAATATTGGCAGATTGATATTGGATAAAGATCCAACTCCAATTAGGACTTTAGAAGTAGGAACCAGCACCTTCAATTGGACCTGAAGGTAAACAGGCAGTTACTCAAGTCATTTTATAATAGTGAAAATAAATTTATGTGGACTTAGTCTGTTTAGATCATTATAATTGATTAAGTTGCCTATAATTGGCTAGTAGCATTGTGAGTAAATGATTCAGCTTCCTAATCATTTGAAATTTATAAATGACGTATTGGGCTAAAAATGAGGGCATAAATATATTCTGTGTTGGGAAATCCCTCCAGAGCAGTGTTGGGACATGGAGTGTTGCCAGAAGGGAGGAGAAAGTCCTGTTGGGCTAGCTGACTTCTACTAGCCATCACTTACAGTAATAGTGGTACAGCCTGCTGTGGCCTGTGAAACCTGTTTTTTATTTATTCAGAAATTGGCATACATACATAAACAGCCTGTTAACCTTCTGCAAACGCTTTCTTATCAGAATACTACTAAAAATACTGTTAATGTAGTGTCGTTTAACCCAGAATGACAATAATAAAGCTGAACCACTAGGGTGATAATGATCGCAAGAAATCAGTCTGTTAAAGTTTTTGCTTATGATACCAAAACATAACACTCAGAACATACACTCTTTCTTATGTAGTTCTAGTTCTAGTTCTGTCATCTGTTTTTAAACAAAATTTTGAATTGTTACATTTGGAGACAGTCAACTTGTGCTAAAGGGAGAATAGTGCATGTTCTGTCTTATGAATGTTAATACCATTTGAAGTTATATATTTAACCTGAGAGTGTGTGCATGTGAATCTTTATTTAATCCTCACTGAGATGGACTTTTTTTACAGTCCCTTGCATAAAGTGACTTATAGAGTATTTTCTGACTGTGTGGAAATCCATTTTCCTATAAAGAAACTATGACAGGACATGGGGAAAGGCAGAGACTGTACTAGTTTATCATTGCTCATGGTTTGTGGAAAAGAACTGAAATAGACACCTTGACCCTCATCTATGTGAGTAAAACAACTTGCTTTCTGTGAATGTGGGGCACTTTCCAATTCAATGGGAATCCAGTATATTTCAGGAAATAAAAATGCCTCAGGTTCATTGCAGTGCTGGTGGGTGCAGAATGAAGGCTGCTCCACAATAGCCAAACACACAGTGCCTGAAAATCAATGTTCTTGTGAAGTAGAACATTTATTTAGAGTAGCTGACAGACGCCCTTTACTGGAGCAACAAAACTTATCAGTGTTTACTGTGTTTCCAGCAACAAAAGGGAGGGAGGGAGAACCCCACTTTCATTGTTGTGAAGTGGAAACACTTTGAGGTGAGAAGGACTAATGAGATTGCTGTGCAGCTAAGGCTGGAAAAAAAGAAGAATAACTTAACTACAGTACAATACACATATATTCTCACACACAAACATTGTAGCAATTAAAATTTGAGCTACATGTTGGCAAAACAGTATAGCATTAGCACGAGTTGTACGGCAGCTTGCAGTGTCTTTTGAAAATAAGTTCTGTTTGAGTTCTGTTGAGCTTGTTCCAGTGAGCTTCTACTGGTAACCAGAAATGACCAGTTAGATTTATTCAGTGGCGAGTGATTAAAACACCCTGCTTCACCAGTGAGATATGAGAGTACTATGTAAGTGGACAAGTTAATACATGGAATGATTGACTTGGAAAATAATGTTAAGATGTAAATGCATAAACGTTAGAAAAGTATGGGACAAGACAGAAAACAGCAATTTACATAAAAATTGTTAAAGAAAAGACATAATTAAACTATCAATAATATATGAGTATTCCTCCTAAAACATCTACTAGTCTAGCTAAAGTTTGCTAGTCCCCTAATAGTGTAAGGAAAAAAGAAGAGGCATGGAAACGGAATGTGTAGGTACCTGTCCAAAACAGGAGGGAGAGGTGCATGGAGTGGCTCAGAGGAAAACCAAGAAAGGCTGTTGGAGGAAGAGACTGAGGAATTTTTAAATATAAAGCCATGAAGTTTGAGCATTACAAAGGAATAATAGAAAATTATATTTAGCAAAATTAAAAAAGCTGAGTCAATTCTGAAGTGTTCATGAGCCAAGCATCTAGTCTTCTCCCCAGAGGATGTCTTGGGGCAGAATAATCAAGAGGGGCTTCAAAAACTGAAGGCGTAACACATTCATATTAAGAAATTTTTCCTTCTCAAAGTGAAGTTAAAAACCAATCTGGGATCCAAAAAAAAAATAAAAGATGTTCTAAGCAAAATTGGAATTTAATTTTTAAAGAATTAAAAAATAAGGCAAAATTAAGAAGTGAAGTCCAATACTGAGGTAAGGTCTCTTTTTTAGTGAACTCTCCCCTCTCCAGTTTTCCTGCCTTCTCGATGGCCTTTTAGCAATAGCCCCATTTATTTTTATATATATCTTATCTATCTGTCTGTCTGTCTGTGTTTTACATGCTGGTGAAACAGTAGACCAGAAGGCAGAAACGGTGAGTTAGAGTGATGTAGTGGTGTGAGTGTTGGACTACAACTCTGGGAGACCAGGGTTGGAGTTCCTGCTCAGCCATGGAAACCTACTGGCTGACCCCGGCAGGTCACACTTCCTCATCCTCAGAAGGCAACAGTGGCAAATCCCCTGCGAACAAATCTAGCTAAGAAGACCCAATGATACATTCACCATGAATCAGAAATGACTTGACAACAAGACAGAAACCTCCATACCTCTGTTCCATTATTTTAGGTCCTAAAGTTTGAAAGGGTGATATAGCCCTAGTTTTTACCAGAATACAATTGAGCACTACTGGGTGACGGAGCTGCTAGCTGCAGGAAGTGTCAAGCCTTGAAACTTCTCACTCTGTATTGTGTCATCCCTTGTCCAACCTTTATCAGCAAAACAGTCAGCACATCTACATCCCAGAGCTCTGGAAGCAAGACTGTTTCAGCCTTAAGAAAGAACAGGCTTACCTAAGAACTGAAATTTTACTCTTATTATATTCTCCCATGTCCCCAATATCTAGATATCCAAAGTGGAATCTGAATGACATCTATTGCTGAGAGTGTTTTGACAGCACAATAATCCTTTGCTAAAAGAACCATACAGTGACCTCTCCACATTCACAAGGGTTCAGGGCACAGAACCCTTGCAAAAGTGGAAAAGCTGTGAATAACTCTCTCATGACCCCCCTCCCATTTGCTTGCCTCTGGCACTGGTGCTTTCAGGGGGAAGAAAAAAGGCAAGATAAAGGGCTTACTGGTACTTTCCCTTCAGACAGAGAAGAGCAGAGCGCTGAGTTCTGGCATTCTACTACTTCTAGTTGCTGTCTTGAGAAAGGAGATTCCTCCCAGAGAGGAGAGGTAGGAGCAAAGAGAGTACCTGACCAATCAGCAGCCATTACACAGTAGAACATGCAGCCACTTGGCAGAGAGGACATGCTGCCAGCAGTTTGGGGGGGGGGGGGCTTTGCTCAACCAAAAGGGAAAAAAATGCCCATTTTAAAAACAAGCCTTGCAAGCCTGGGGTGAGGAATGCAAGGGAATGAGGAGGAGAATAAGACGGGGGGGGGGCGATCATGTGCCTTCCGAATAATCAAATTTGCACAGGTCAAACCCATAAATGTGGAGGGAGGACTGTACTTTAAGCTACTTGACCAA
The DNA here is from genome assembly GCA_030412105.1 of Cyclura pinguis. Lineage (NCBI taxonomy): Eukaryota > Metazoa > Chordata > Lepidosauria > Squamata > Iguanidae > Cyclura > Cyclura pinguis. The sequence goes on along the minus strand of CM059600.1, from coordinate 90,790,237 downwards.
GACTAAAGTTCTGCTGTCAACATAAAACCTTAAACCACCTGGCACCAGGAATCTCCTTATCTCTGATTAACTGTTGCAGTGCTGAGATAGATATCCTCTGATGGTTCCACATAACTGTGGTGTTCATGTTAGTTTGAACACTAAGAACAGAGCATTTAGCATGGCAACATCCAACATCTTAAAGCAATCCCAGTTGACATCTGACAGGTACCTACAGCCTTGGCTTCTATATATCTCCTTTTAAGAACTGTCTCTTTACACAGGCTTTCCCTAGGTACCAATTTTGGTTTGTCCTTGCAGACTAGCCAGTTTTGTTGCTGATCAGTAGAAATGTCTCTTGTTTTTTTCTTTCTCCCCATGCTTTGATAGGTCTCTTGAGAAGTGGCATGTAAATGTGCAAAATAAAAAAATAGATTTAACAGGAAGCTTCCTTTGCCAAGTGGTACACAAAATGGGAGTATTAGGATTTGCATGTAATAAGTTCCATTAAGATGCTTCCATGAAATAAACTGAAACTTGCAATTATAAGTGAGTTTGCTTTTCCTGCAGCACAGTCCTGTGTATAGCTACTCAGAGGTAATGTCCATTTAGTTCTGTTGGGCTTTCTTGTAGGAAAATTAATTTCGGAATGCCTTTGCATGCCTTGATGGATTTTTTTACGTACACCTTGTATACACTGAGGAGCAAACATAGTCCTCATTCCAGGAAGTAGAACCATGTATCATTATAGCTGCCATACATGTTCACATACCAGCCTTTTCTTGTGATTGTTACTGGCAAGGCACTACGGAAGCTTTGCTAACAGAATTTCAGGGCAGGTTAATATAAATAGAAATTTGATTTTAGGTACTTTAGTTCTGTGAACTTAAATTACTGTGGAGTTTCTTTACCCCAATACTCGGTATTTTGAGTATTTTGAGGTAGTTTTTAGTAGAGAATTTTCCTCAGCATATTTTGTTTGTTTCTATGCAATGCTTACGTTGCAATGTATTAATTATATTATATGGTGTGTATGTGCCTTCCAGTTGTCTGTTCACTATGGTAGTGTTGCTAAAAACTATAAAACTTCCACCTAATTGCATTTACTGTTGGCATATGCATGTTCCCCAAATATTTAATTTGTAACCCAATCCAAATGTGGGGCTGTCTGCACAAATAGCTGTAAAGCAATCAAAACAGCAAATCAGCCAATGGTTTTATGTTTTATATCAATAAAGAATAGATGGTAAAGAATCACATCAATTCTAATTTCATCACCATCTTTTTCCTGCTATATTCAATTTCTGAATCCTCATATAGACAATGACCTCCTAACCATAGGAGATGGGAACTGGGAAAATATAGTTAGTTTATGAACTACTTCCCTGTCTTTTCTCATAGCTGAATTCCCCCCAGTACATTTACATTGCTGTCATTTGGCATTGCATCTGCTCCATTAGTTTTTCTTTTTGATAACATTTAACAGAATTGACACAACTGTCAGTTTTGCACCATGGCTAAAAGTTTGTTTGCAGAGCAGTGGTGTAGTAGTATATTTGAGAAGCAGACCTTCATTATGACAGTCCACACTCACCAAGGAGGGTCCAAAAATGCAGGTGGCTAGCTGACGATTTATATATAAAAAATGCATTTCTTGCAATTTTCAGTGTTCTCCATCAGAAGCAGCTGTTTCGTAAAGCTAATGATTCCTGCCCACTTGGGACCAAGCCAAAATACTTTGGACTACGACAGAGAACTCATAACAGTGCATTGTTGCTGGGTTCATCAGTTTCCCGTCAAGCTCCATCTGAGTCTGAAGATAATCAGAGGGATTAGGAGAGTCCTGGTCAGTGGCAGATAAGGCCATCTTCCCTGCTAATCAAAAGGTTCAGAGCCTTCAACCCCATGAGTCCTGGGCCCACAAGCATCAGCAGATCTAACTAGGGCTAGGAACCATTCCTAAAGACAAGAAGAAGGAATTTAAGTGCCAGAAGGGAAGTGGTTTGTTGTTAACTGCTGTCATGTCAACCTCTACCATGGCAACCCCATAAATGAGAGACTTCCAGGTCACCCTATCATCAGGTCTTTCAGATTCAGGGCTATAGTTTCCTTGATTGAATCTCTTCATCTGTAATGCAGTCCTTCTCTCTTCCCACTGCCTTCTGCATAACCAAGTATTATTTTCATTTCTGGTATGTCATGTCTTCTCATCATATGTTCAAAGTGCAACCATCTAAGTTTAGTCATCTTGGCTTTGAGAGAGAGTTAGGCCTGAGTTGCTCTAGGACCAATGTATTGGTCTCTTTAGCAGTCCACAGTATCCATAGAACCTTTCTCCAGCACTACATTTCAAACAAGTTTTCTTCCTATCAGCTTTCTTCACTGTCCAGCTTTCCCAACCATACATTGAAACTGGAAAGACAATGGCATGGACAATCCTGACTTTGGCATTCAGTAATGTATCTTTACACTTGAGAATCTTGTCTAGTTCTTTCATAGCTGCCCTCCAAGCCCTAGTTTTCTGATTTCTTGACTGCAGCTCTTATTTTGATTAGTCACTGAGGTAAGGTATAGGAAATCTTTCACTATCTCAATAGCTGCTTTAAAGTTATGTAAGTCATCTGTAGTCATTTTTTTCTCAATGTTCAGCTTTAAATCTACCTTTACCCTTCCTTCCTGAGTGTAAGTTATACCTATTAAGATAATCAAACGTTGTGATACGTCCATTTCTTTAAGAGTGATACATAGTTTTTCATGATCTACACCACTGATTCCCAAACTCTAGTCTTCCAGGTGTTTTGGACTTCAGCTCCCAGAAGTCTCAGTTGCCTTGGCCAACAATCAGGATTCAGGAAGCTGAGGTCCAAAACACTTGGAAGACCAGAGTTTGAGTGACACTTATCAAGGGTTTTGCTATACTCTGAAAAACACAGGCTAATTTTCTTCTGAAATTGTTCTTCATACTTTTTGTTTTAAGTGTTTGGAAGTTCATGTAGTATGATATTCACAGTTGAAATTTAGGATGATTACACAAATGTGGTTTGCATGTGTTAGTCAAGTGTTTCACAAATGTGTTTAATTGATGGAGATTCTTTGAATGATATCCTAAAGACAGTTCTTTTTACATTTCATGACTACTTTTAGTGAGAAAAATTAACTTGAACATTGTGGATTGAAACTAGCAGTTTCCTTTACCCCACCCTTCTGAGTAGAAACTGAGATAAAGCATGACTTCCATGGTAGTAGCAATTCCAAATGCAGAGATAAGGAAACCTGTGGTCAAAACTTAAGTAACAGCTGCAAGATCATGACGTGGGCATTGCCTCGAATGTGGAAGGATCTCCAAAGGAAGTAATAAAGCAGTCTTCCCTCCCCTCATTCATATATTACATCAGGCAATTCAGATGCCCTTTCAGACTGCACAGTTACAGTGCTCTGATTCCACTTTAACTGTCATTCCTACAGAATACTGTAATTTGGTGAAGCACAGAAGTATCCCTCTGGCTCACTGCTTCCAGGATTCCAAAGGATGGAGCCATGTCTGATAAAGCGGTATCAAAGTGCAGTGATGGTGCAGAATGCATTAAACCTATATCAATATGTATATTTCAGTCATGACCAGATGTGGAGACAATGTACACCAGCAAAGCAAGGCACACCAGAAGGAACCCTGTATGTGAAAGGATTCTGCCCCATGTTTAAAGAAAGACAAAAATTGTGTGAATATTCTGTAATGCATTTATTGCAATATCATAGTATCAGTTTCCTTGATTGACTATAGTGTGTATAATGCCTTTGGGGGAAAATGTCTGCGGAGCACAAGGAGCCATTAAAAAAGGGGCTTTGGGGCACGTCATGTGGCCATATTTTGTCCACCCTTGCTGTACAGTGTGAATCTATTTGTAGACACTAAGCAGGGGCCCTGTTAAGTAGGGTGAGATTCCCAGGTAAGCATGTATAGGACAGCATATGAAGTCTATAGAACTGTATATGTTGAAGCCAATTTAATGCTGCAGAAGATTCTGCTGTATTAGTATCAGGAATTCCAAACATGTAGCCAGCATCCCGGTGTTCAAGTTTGTCTAATATTAAACATTTGGGTGTTAAAATAGTGTAAAAGGGAATGTTAGCATTTGTTGCAGAATGCTTAATCATAACTTCCACAGTTGTGAACCTGAATACATAAAATATTGTTACAAAATCTAGTTAAAATTAAGACAAACATGTATGGTGGGAAGCTGTGGCAAAGCTGTATGGCCAAATTAACTGCAGATGCTTGCTGGAAAATTCAGAGCAAATGTGAATTTCATTAGGGAAATTGTTTCTGTTTAACCTCCACCACCCCATCTTACTGCCTGCTCTTTTCCACCACCCTATGCTGTTACCGGGTAGCGGTTCTGTGGATATGACCTTGGGCGTCTCCAGAAAGAACAGACACAGTTTGCACTGATAACTTGAGGGAAGCTGGTAATTCGAGGTGTCAGTTTATTCATTTATTTAAATAGTTATATTTGTGCTGTAATACAAGTAAGCATGGTGTAGTGGTTGAGTGAGTGTTGGGCTACAACCCTGGGTTCAATTCCCTGGTCAGCCACAGAACCCCCTGCTTGAGTGCATCACACACACTCAGCCCCAGGAAACCCCATAAGGGTTTCACTTTAGGATCGCCATAAATCAGCCCACAACTTGAAGGCGCACAACAACAACAGCCCTGTACTACAGGATCTCAGGTGGCATACAATGAATTTTTTTTTCTTTTCAAATGGTAAGGAGTAATTTAAATAGACTTAAAAGCATATCACTTATGTTAAAAGAAAACAGCTAGTTTTAACAGTAGAAAACTGGCAGATGTAGCTGAAATCTATTAGACCACAAAGGGTTTTCTTAAAGCACCATGCTTTTACTTTGGACCTCACCGCTGTTGATACCAGCTGGACCTACAGAGGTTATTCCATGACCAGGATGCCACAGCAGTGAAGGCCCTCTCCCACATTGCATTTCTCTCCAACAGAAGGTGCTTCTTGCAGTTCTTAGTCTCTGGGCAAGTGTATACAGAGAGAAGTGCCCCTTCAGGTTTTATAATCCCAAACCCAATACTTTTTAATCTTAACAGTTAATTTCTGTGACTTGGGGTAGGTGAGGATTCATTACTGGATTTAAATGTACCTCAAAAATTGGAACAAAATTCTATAATAAGAGGTGATACCTAGGAGTATGTGGACCAACTTCTGAAGAGGAGCTGTCTGGCTCCTGATCTTGACAGCCCATGTTTCTCCTGCACCCTGGTCCCTCTCTACTATCTGTGAGTTGCTATTTCAGGCAGTGGGTGTGGTGACTGCTGACAAGAGATGCCAGTGTGCATGTGGGAATACTAAGCGTCCTCTCTAAGATCTTCAGATGAAGTTGTTCAGGTGTGACATCTAGATATGAGAAAACCCTTATATGGTAGCCCTCAACTGTGGAATAATGCCCGTAACTTGAGGGGTATAACTGGCTGACTGACAGTAAAATCTTTTGGGTGCCATAATTTCCTAGGGCCTGTTGAAGTTTGGTTACTTTACTTTGCTTTTCTGTATTTTTTTAGGTTTGTTTGTTTTGTTTTTAGTATTGTGCGTCTGTTAAGTTGTGTTAGATTGTGTTTTTCTTTGTGGCTATTGTATGCTTTTTTAAAATAAAATTTTAATTAAGAAGAAGATTCTGCTTTGTTTTTAGTTGCTGCTATTATGATTTTTTAAAAAAAGTTAAAATCCCAGCATACAAATGTTTAAAAAGCATTTAAACCATCATAAAATAAAAACCAATTAAAAACAAACTATTAAAATACAATAGTGACAAACACAAGTCCATCATATTATATAAGGCGTGTTTCTTTTAAAAAAAAGTCAATTCTCAAAGGTCTCCTGGAGTAAAAAGGGTCTTTACCTATTTGAGGGAAGACAGTAAAGTAGGTGACAGTCTAGTCTCTAGGAATAGAGTTTCAGAGCCTGGGGGAAGCCACCAGCGACAAATGTAACTCTAAGAGTGGTTGGACAGAAGATGTTCACTAGCCAAATAGGGCTTTATAGGTGATTACCAGCACATTGAACTGTGCCTGGAAATGGACAGCCAGCCAGTGGAGCTGTTGTAGTAAAGGAGTTGTGTGCTTCCTATAGCCAGGCCCAGTTAGCCATCAGGCTGCCGTTCTTTAGGCTAGTTGAAATTTCCAAACACTCTTCAAAGGCAGCCACTTGTAGAGCTCATTTCAGTAATCCAGATGGAATGTAACTAAGGCATGTACCACTGTGGTAAAGTCTGACATCTTGGCAAATGAGTGCAGCTGGCACCCAAGCATTAATTGTGCAAATGCACTCTTGGTCACTGCCAAGACCTCCTGGCTCAGGGTTGAATCCAGGGGTGCATCAAAGCTGTGGACCTGTGTCTTCAAGGGTAGTGTAATGCCACACTCCACAGGTTCAATTCTTGCTTCCTGATCTGCCTTTTGACTGACTAGGAGCACTTCTTTCTTGTCTGGATTAAGTTTCAGTTTGTTTGCCTTCATCAGTTTATTAATGACAACAATCACCAGTTTAGGGCTGAAAGAATCTTCCTTTTATTTAGGTGGAACGGAGTACAAGAGTTGGGTGTCATCTGCCTACTGATTACTTGTTGTTGTTGTTGTTGTTGTGTGCCTTCTAGTCATTTCCAATTTACAGTGACCCATGGGGTTTTCTTGGCAAGATTTGTTCAGAGGGTACTTGCCTTTGCCTTCTTCTGAAGCTGAAAGAACATGAGTTGCCTAAGATCACCCAGTGGGCTTCTGTGGCTGAGTGGGATTTTGACTCAGAACCAGATTGAAATGGACCTAGATATTCCATCTCATCTAGAAACCCCTGGAGCTGGATGGCTACTGCTCATTCCGGAACCTTACTGAAAAATGGAATGTTAGAAACAGGCTGATAACTATCCAGAAAAGTGAAGTCTAGGGAAGGCATCTTCAGCAATGGTTTTATAACTGCTTCCTTCAGGCGTGCTGGAACTCTGCCTTGTTTTAGATTTCTAGTTATTGCCTTGTTATTTATAACAATGAAGGGAAGCAGAAAAATTGGCTTAAACAATTAAACAGAAATCCTTTTGCGTCTTTCTCCATGTCTTTGCTTTCTCTTATTCTCCCATTTTGGTTGAGAGAGGAAAGGTAGAGTTTATGAGCAAGAAAGAAGGTAGATATACATCTTGCCTCGACCATATTCTTTGTCCCAGGACCCTTCTGTTTTTATAGGACTGCAGCCTCCGTCAACCTGACTCAGGATGGCCAATAGTCAGGGTTGATGGGAAGTCCAAGTACTTCTGGAGGACAGTAGGTAAGAGCAGACATTTTGATGTGTGTGGAGTAGAGGAAGAAGGGAGAAGTAGCTTGCTAGGGAGTAATTTCACAGTGAGGCTGATTGAGAAGACAGTGGGAGATGATGAGAATGAAGGAGCCTGGCAAAAAACTAGTACTTGGTTGGAGTTGTTGCCATGTAACAATTTCTTTATGTAAATTCTTTTTTTAGTGAAGAGCTGTCTAAGACAGTTTGCTTCTAAAAGCAAAGGACAAGTCAGTGCCTCTCCCTCCCTCGTTTCTTGTAGAAAAGCTAACAAGACTGCAGTTGAATTTTAGACAGTGCTTGGATAAGGTACTTTTTTGGATTGCATCTCCCAGAATCCTCCAGCTGTGTGATAAAACACCATCCTTTGCCACCCTTGAGGGCAGTGGGCTGGCTTGGAAGTATAGGGCAAGCTGTAAAGCACAGGGAGAACTTGGTCTGCTGTTACCTTGCCACCATTTGTTCGCCATGCCTCCTGGTGCCTGGTTCTTTGCTTGGTTAAAAAAATGCTGTAGGGCAGTGGGAAGAACCAGGTGTCACATGAAAAGGCCAGTGTATGGACATGCATAATGGCTGCTGATGCACTTAGCCTAGGCTTCTTTGCTTACATGCTGGGTGAGGGATCTTTACTAACCTTGCCGGAATGCACTGGGAAGACTGTTGGAACATTAAATGGTATTAATGTGTTCTGAATAATGGGAATTGCTGTGTGATTCCAAGAGGAATTCCTTTACCAGGGAGACTGCTGTTATTGTGAACCCCCTCAGCATTCACCCTCAGCCCTATTTGAATGTTTGCCTTTAATTTTCTTAGCTATCATGGCAGTATTTCCAGTTCAAGTTTTTACTGTATTCTGAAAATTTCTGTTTCTTGACTAAGTTCTGTGTGTGTGTGTGTGTGTGTGTGTGTGTGTGTGTGTGTGTAACAGTATTTATATTCCTCTTTTCCTCCAGCGAACTCAAGGCAACATACATGGCTCTCCTTCTCTCAAGAATCCTGTGAGGTTGGTCAGGCTGAGAGATAGTGACTGGCCTAAGATTACCCAGTGAGTTTCACAGCTCAGTGAAGACCGGGACCTGAATCTCCCAAGTTTTAATCCCACACTCTGACCTCTATACCACACCGGGGTTGGGTTAGGCATTCATTTTGGAATGTGTTTAAAGATTCAAGAGTATTTTGTCAAAACCCATATGTTCTGGGCTTAATAATATTGTACTGATTGAGATGTTGTATAGGAGACTGAAATTGCCTTGCACATCCAGAGCTTAGAAATTTACTTTTAAGAAAAATGAATGTAGTGGCATGTTGAAGCCATCTGCAACACTTCAGTAGGTTAATGCTCTGGGTGTCAAAATGCTGTGAAATCATAAAGCTTGAAATGCGTAGGGTATCTTGTAGCAGCTATATTTTCAAGCTACTGTCAGCCCTTCACATTTGCAAATTTCACTTTCATGGATTTGATTATTTGTGATTTTCTCCAACTCCTACTCTCCCACCTTAAGTACGTCTTTTGCAGGGGAACCTTCCCTTTTGATGGCTCTGGTCAGACCACACAGCCCTTTAAAAACCCACCTCTGGTCCTCTTCCTCCTTTGCCAGCTCAGCACCACAAACCTTCTCCCAATGCCCCCTACACCTGAGGAAGAAGATGGATAAGAGAGAGGAAGTATAGGGCCCCCGTGCTTATCCACCCACTTTCCCTCACCTTTCCTGACATGGTGGACCCTGGGTGCCCATTCTCCTCACTATGCTTCGGTCCCCTTCCCAGAGACACACACATTTTGATATTTGCGTTTCTTCCACTTCTGTTGCGGTCCTGTGCCCCTAACCCTAGTGAATGTGAAGGGCCAACTGTATATCGTTTTTAAAAAATAAGAAGTGATCTGCACTTCATTTCTTGGTTTTAAACCATGATACCAGCAGGGTGCTCTTGGAAGGAACATCAGTTATTCTTATATTAAATTTCACCTTAAATAATTGGAATAGTCTGTGTTTCATAATGATATGCTGCCACTGTTGATGCCCTGATCATAATCTCATCATTTGGAAGTAAAACTCATTTTTTTCAATCTGTATTTCTATCCAGGGGTAACTGTGTTAGCTATGTTGCAAAATACAACAATGTCCAAAAAAGCATATTAGGTGACAGCTTTATTAGGCCAACCATTATTTCAGCATGTCTTATAGGAGACCACAGCCTAAACTATATGCTCAAGGAGTAACGTACAGAAGTTGCCATGGAAGAGTGATTACTCATGTGACATCTGGTAGAGAACAGCATTTTAGAGGAGTTTGTGAGGCTGGCATTCAAATGTTGAACAGAACCTTTGTGCAAGCTGAAGGCATTAATTTAATAGTTAACTGCTAGATCTTTCAGTAGCAATATCTTTAGAGGGAACCATGCCTAATGCACTTGATAACTGTATGGCAAAACTATATTTTAAATTCATTTTAGGACTCTGCTAGAAGCTGTAAAGAGTTGTGATACACTTGCCAAAACAAAGGCAAGTCTCTCTATAACATTAATAGATGCAATAAAAATATTCCCTGTTGAGGGAATATCGTAGAGCTGGAAAAGACCACAAGGGCCATCCAGTCCAACTTTGTTTAAAAACCTCCAAAGAAGATTCCACCACACTCTGAGGCAGTGCATTCCACTGTCAAACTGCTCTTATTGCCAGGAAGTTCTTCCTGATGTGTAGATGGATTCTCTTCTCCTGTAGTTTGAAGCCATTGTTCTGTGTCCTAGTCTCTGGAGCAGCAGAAAACAAGCTTGCTCCATCTTCCATATGACATCCCTTTGAATATTTAAATAATGATGTCATGTCACCTCTTAACCTTCCCTTCTCCAGGCTAAACATACCCAGCACCCAAAGCTACTTTTCCTGAAGCATGGTTTCTAATCTCTTTACCATTTTGGTTGCCCTTCTCTGGACATGTTCCAGCTCAGCAATATCCTTCTTGAACTGTGGTTTCCAGAACTGTATACAGCATTCCATACAAGGTTTGACCAAAGCAGAGTAGGGTGGTACTAGTACTTCCCTTGATCTAGGCACTGTATTCCTATTGATGCACATCAGCTTTTTCAGTGGCTACATCACACTGTTGGCTCATAGTGTTGACACACTGTTGACTCAGCCTATGGTCTACTAAAACTCCTAGATCCCTTTCACATGTGTTGTGGTCAAGCCATAGGTGTCACCCATCCTGTATCTGATCATTTCATTTTTTCTTTCTGCCTGAGTGTAGTACCTTACATTTCTCCTTGTTGAAATTCATTTTATTAGTTTTGACCCAGCTCTCTAATCTTTTGAATTCTGATCTGGTCCTTTGGGATATTAGCTATCCCTCCTAATTTGAGCTGCAAATTTGATGAGCATGCCCTCTATTCCATCGTCCAAGTCACTGATAAAGTTGTTGAATAGCACTGTGCCCAGGACAGAATCCTGTGACACTCCACTTGTCACTTCTCTCCAAGATGAAGAGAAACCATTGGTGAGCACTTTTTGTGTTTGGTCCGTCAGCTAATTACAAATCCTAACAGTAGCATTGTCTAGCGACATTTTACTAGCTTGTTTGCAACAGTATCGTGGGGGACTGTGTCAAAGGCCTTACTAAAATACTGAAATAAAACCTGAAATCAAAGAGTTTCTCTATGAGAGTCCAAAATACACAGTTGGAGCAATATGCTTGTCAGAACCAAACAAATATACAAAAGGGTGTAAACCTTTGAGTTTTCCAGGAGTCTGTACCAAGCTCGATGCGAACCACAGAAGATGGCAGAAGAAACAGAGGAATCAAAAAAATCAGGCTAGATATCACAGCTGTGAGGTTTGCCTTTTAGACCCAGTCTTAAAATGTGTAAACCAACTGACAGGCCTAAATACCCCCAAAGGCACCAGTTCCCATCTGATCTTGAAAGCTAATTAAGGACAGTCTTCATTAGAACGTGGATAGAGGGCCACCAAAGAATACTAGGTCTGTAGGCTATACTTTGGAGGAAGGCAGTGGTGAACAACTTCTAAGTATTGCTTGCCTAAGAAAACTCTTGTGAAATCCATGGGACCTCCATAAGATGAAAGGCAACTTGAAGGCATATAGGCATATATCACATGCATTGAAGATATCCGTCTAGCAATCCCTAACTTCTGGATTTTCTGTTTCTTTGCTTTTTGTATTGCGCTGATAAAGAGATCTGAAAATATTAAGCCCATATCTGCTGTTGTGGCATTTTGCTTAGTCTTAAGAAAGTACTGCCCAACCATGAGTTTTGGTGGAAAAATTATTCATGGACTGATATGGCAATATTTTAAAATATGAGTATTGATATATATTTCCCATATGGTTTCCATCTAGTGTTGAATTTGACATTGGAGGTTATTAGATGCCATGCATACAGCCTGCACTTTGCCTACCCCAACATAGTTAATAGATTTGTATTCTGGGAAAGAGTAAAACTGATAGAGGAAAAAATGTGTTGAAGGTTGTTATCAGCCATTGGGCTAAATCAGGCATTAGCCCCAAACAGACCAAACATACTAAAGTAAGTAGATGCAATTTCATTAGATTTAATCTAGTTGGGACGAATATTGCACGTAGCCCATAGAATCTATGACACATATAGACATAGTTAATGATATCTTTAGTTCCTATAAATGTCGTAAGAGAGAAAAAATAATGCTTGTTTTCCTCTGGTTTTTCTAAGGTTTTAAAAATACTTAATGTGAAATGGCACATTAAGTGTAGATAAGTGAGTCACAGAATTAGTATGGTATAATAATTTGAGTGTTGGACTACAGTGCTGGAGAGCAGGGTTTGAATTCCTGTTCAGCTATGGCAACCCACCTTGGACAAGTCACATTCTTTCAGCTTCAGAGGAAGGTAAAGACAGACCACCTCTGAACAAACCTCGCCAAGAAAACCCTGTGATGAGGTCGCCTTGTTGTTGTGTGCCTTCAAGTCATTTCTGGCTTATGGTGATCCTGAGGTGAATCTATCATAGGGTTTTCTGGGACTAAGAGTGCGTGATGTTCCTAAGGTCACCCAAAGTCACCTTAGGGTCCCCATAACTCAGAAATGACCTGAAGGCAGACAAGAACAAAAGCAGCAAAGGGAGTCCAGTCCTTGAGCTTGTTTAGGGCCATTACAAATTGCTGACATCCAGAACAAGAAGGGGAGCTACTGGTGGCTGCCGCTATTTTATGACCAGGTTACTCTTTGAAGTAGAAATGAAGCAATCAAGTTCTTTAATGGTTAGACAGCTAGTGTGTTTCTTGTCAGCATTTCCATTCTGAGCTAGCCAGAGGAGCGTGCATTTTTCTCACAATATTGTTCCCAGTACCTGGATTAGAGATGGATTAGTAGTCGATATCCGTTTATTAAGAAATCTCTGGAAATGTGAAAAAGAGCAAGTATGTTGTTTGTTCAGACAAGTATGCTGAATCACATCATCCTTTTTTTTCTGCCCCAATTTGTTAGATAAAAAGAAATGATGGCTTTGAGGAATGGATTTTGTTGTCCTACTAAATGAGATTTCTCTCTGTTTTAGCCTCTGAGAAGCAGCAGAAGGAGATTTGAGAGGAGACAAAATATGAAAGCAGACATAGTCTTTTGAGTTCTCAGATAACGGCTGGGGAAGATAACTCTAATTACTATCGATTAGAAACTCAGCACAGTATTATGTCTTTCATTTCTATTCCATCTTTCTCTCAGTAATGAGACTCAAGGTGGCTAACAGTATATTCAAAAACAATGCCTATTAAATCCATACAAAAGCTTCACAATAAATATAAAAATTAAACAGTTAAACAATTGATAAAGTTACAAACATTACATGTTAAAAAACGTTAACATTCATTGAAGACAACATACAAACCTCAGAAAACAGCACTACACAAAGAATAGAACTTAAAATGTAACCTTTTAAGTCCATCTTGAGGCATACTCCTTTATGTGATGCACTGTCTTTAGAAGCAGCTACATAGGTGCATATTTATGCATTACATTTTGAAAGGTTGTATGGGAAGGAACTAAAAAAATCTGAAAATCTATACAATGACAGGGCCAAAAAAGACTTTGCATCAATGACAGTGCACGAATGTAATTTTAATGTTTAGGCTTCCCTTTGACTGTTGTTCATATATCAAAATCTTGCACATTAATTTCATTCAGGGAACAAAGGTCATATTAAGTGTGCCTATGAGGGTTACTTAATCTCTTAAATCATAGCATTTCAGCTCTTTTTCAACATCAGATTATATGGAAATGCTAACTCCAAAGTTAATGTGGCCAATTCATGGATCTTTAAAAACACATTTACAACTCTGTCTGCCTCCCTTTTGTTACACATGATTGTAACTACTGTAAACAAGCACCATAGCACATTGCAAGCCCAAAAGACAACTTAAAATATGTTAGATACAGATAAAGCTTACTATCAGTTTATGAATCATAAATGTCATGCTTGAATCAAGGCACTTCATGCTCTTTGATTTGGTTCCACAGTTCTTTGGTGCACTGCTGATATTAAAGGGAACTAGTTTCATTCCAAAATTTTGTTCAAGTTTGGTCCACTTTTACATTTTTTTCCCAAGTTAGGAATATAAGGTCCAGCTTCTCATTATTTACAGGCTTATATTTCCTTTCAGTCTGGCATAGTTCTCTGGAAGTTAACCAGTTTCTTTTTTTTTGTATTGTGGATACTTTATTTAAAAAGTCATGTTTTCATGGAAAAAGACTGTGAATTGTTTAAAAAGAGCAGTCACCTTCATCTACGAAATTTCCTTTTGATCTGTGAGCAGAACATGGTAAGAATTATTGGAAAGCAAAAATGAGCAGATGCTTCTCTATTGTCTGGTTAAGAATCTTTATGTTTAGAGTCCAGTGGTGCAGTAAAACATAGTGTAGTTAACCTTTCTGTTATAGGATGGTACTGAGAAAGTATGCTGAAGCATAGTTGTATGTAGAAGAAAGCAGAAGAAACTTGTTGAAGAGTGTTGTTGTTTATTTGTATCCTGGTTTTTACGAAAATTGGGACTCAAAAAGGCCCACAATTTGAAAGAATAATACAATTAAGGACGTACAAAAAGCAAACATTCGAATAGAATTAAACAATTTAAAGTATTAAAACAATTCATACCTCAAGCTAACAGAAAAAAATCCAGTTAGAAAGCTCTTAAAAACGGTTCAGTTAAAGCAGTACAACATAGCCTGTTCTTTAGAAATGTTCTGTTTTAAAAGCTTGTCTGAATAAAAAGGTTTTTAACCTGCTGATGGAAAGACAACAAGGAGGGGGTATTCTGGCCTCCCTGGGAGTCTAGGGACTGCCGCTGAGAAGACTCTCTCCTGCGTCCTTGTGATGGTGGTGGGACTGAGAGAATGGCCTCTCCTAATGATCACGGAGCCTGGGCCAGTTTATACAGGAAGATAGTGGTTTGCCAAATAACCTGGACCTGAGCCATATAGGACTTTATAGGTCATAACCAACACTTTTAATTGTGCCTAGAAACAAACTGGCAGCCAGTGGAGCTGTTTCAACAGGCGTGTAGTGCGGTCTCTGCAACTTGATATAGCTAATGATAATAAAAATACATGCTGTACTTATTGTAGGAGCTGGTATACTGTACTTGCCGGCTTATAAGATGCACCCCATTTATACACTGGCAAATACCGTTTGCTGGCTTGTAAGACACACTGGTGTATAAGACGCACCCCATTTTGAAACAGTGTTTTTCGGGGGGAAAAGTGAGTCTTATACACCAGCAAATACAGTAATTCTTAAAGAAGTTGTAAGGATTATAGGAATGAGCTTTAGGGAAGGGTAAAATCTTGGCATTAAATGTGAAGAAAGAGGGGTTTATAAGCTTGTGCATGAAAAGAAGAATAGTTCTTCAAAAAAGCTATTGCGACTTTTTGAAAAAAATTGTTCCCTACATATGAATGTTGCAGTTAAATTCTGTTCTCTTTTCATGTTAAGGAAAAAATCCAGCCCCGTAACAATCTTTGGGTCTATCCCATGTCCTATAAAGAGTTAGATGAACAGCAGTCTAGTGGTTTTAGTGTCCATAGGAGCTTCTAACTCCAGAAAGGATTGCTTTTCTGAAGAAATATCTCCAACCTTGTTTTTGTACAGCAGCATGGTAGGCTCACATAGCCTCAACCTGTTTTTCTTCATTGAGCAGTAGTGGGGAAGAGGAAGGGGAAGGAGAGAGTATGGGAAGAGGGAGAGAGTGAAGGAGAGAATTATAAATAAAATATAAATTGGTATGCTTCAATTGCACTACCTTTTGCTTTGCCTTTTCTGAGTAATGACTGTATGGTGTAGGATGGATCAATGCTCCTCCCCATTCCAGCTCTCTGTTTTGAGAACTTGATCAAATTGGTTTTCTCTGCTTTGGCCTCCTCGCTGCTTTCATCTCCACTTTCCATTGGCTACCTGAACCCTGGGCGCAAGTTGCTAAAGATTGTTTAACAGGCATCTTCTACCATAAGAGTTCAGGCTGATTTCACAGGAAAGAACATGAAATTGCAATTAATTTACGTTGTAGTTTTGTTGACTTGTTTTAGTAACATGTAGGCTCTTGAGTATCCTTGTTTCTTTGGACAACATAAGTATGCACCATGGAGACATTTGGTTTAAAAAAAAATAAACAGTCATAGGTCTGATTTAAACTATCAGAACTGCAGCACAGTAAAATTACTCTGTTTTTACCACTGTTGCCGCATTTTCGTGCTGAAAATCAACCTGACATTATTAATTCTCCCACCACTTAAATGTGCCATTTGCAGAAAACAGCACATTTTGGTCATACAACATTCCTGGGGTGATTTTCAGTAGACTGAACTGCAGGAGAAAGGTTGCCATGCCTCAGTCTCAGAGTGGGCTCTCCAGCTGTTTAGCTAAAATGACAGACATACGTAATAACATTTCTTTGTATGTTATGTATATGTTTGGTTTTACATTTCTATGTCTGTGTGTATACAAGAGAAACTGCAGACTAGTAATATGCTTATGGTTGATACTGCTTGTGGGATTTGTATCTTTGTACAAATAGTTGATGTAACAACATATTGTCATACAGTATCAGTTTTCTCAAAATATACCACGTGTCACCTGCTTTTGTTCATTAATGGATTCTACTTCACTTTAGTCATTCTCCCTTGTTGGGTGGTCCATTCTGAGGGAAGGTAAAACTTTTTTGTTCTCTTTTTGGAGGTTTCTACTTTTACTGCTTAAAGTTTTGCAGAATAAAATCCTGACTAATTTTTAAGCAGCAGACTGTTGTTAAGCTTCAGAGGGAGGAACTAAAATGTTATTTAAGAAAAGTGGAGGAGATGGGAGATGATAGATCACTGGCTGAAATACAGAACAAGCAAAGGATGCTAAAGCTGAAGAGGAGAATCCACAGTTTCTCATTGTCCCCTTTTGGAAGTGCTTCCAGAAGCATCTTGAAATGTTAGAAGTGGATTTTCCATGGGCACAAGGGGCTGCATTGAGGAGGAGGAGGAGGCAGCAGGACCACACAGTCAGGAAGAGATGCAAGCTGTTGTGTTGAGAATGCAGGCAACCATGCTTTACTTGTGCAATAGGTTATATTTGCATGTGGCTTTCTGTTCCACTAGAAAATAAGATAGGACAATTTTACTGGTAAAGAGGTAAAGTTAAAGCTCGTAGAAGTAAGATTTCAGGATTATCCCATTTCAATCTAAATTTTAAAGATGTCGTGCTTGAGCGCCGCACCTGTGTTTTCTTCTTCTTCTGAAACTCATATTAAGTCTCCCACCTGCAGTTTTACATGACACAGAAAGGGTTGTACCACAAGATTAAAAACATGAATGACAAATACAAAAGGTTAAAAATTCCCTGTGCAGGTCATCTGGCTTAATTTCATTATTCATTATGTTTTACCTTGACAGACTGGACTGGGAGCAAACCTGGCAAAACAACCTCCCCACAAACTATTTCTGCATGTTTTGAATCCTCTTTCGGTTTTCACCATGAGTAGGAGTCGGTAAAACCAATCATTCTGCTTCACTGTGCTGGTTGGAGGCTATGAATTTGTTGAAGCTTCAATATTGGGTGTACCTTGAATTCCTTGCACATCTAGCTGCATTTCATCTTTCAAGGCTTTTCAAAATATTTCACATATATGCATGCCCCTTTTTTTTCAAAGCACAGCATATTGAGGAAAAGATTTTGTTGCCATCGTTCGATAAAGAGTGGAAATAGAATTGTATATATATGAACACAAAATTTGAACATTTGTTTTGACAGTAATTTTGGAAGTGGCAATTGTCAGAGGTTCACGGACAATATAGTTAACCAAGCCAAAACTTTTCCAAAATAGTTTCCCCGTCTTCAAAATATAGAACAATATATGTCATTGTTCTTGACCTCCTGGTCAGAACAAATTCTGAAGTTATTAACATTCCAGCTTGCTACAGTGACCTAATTGCAATTAGATAATACAGTGGGGCAGAAATGTTATTACTCAATTCAAAAGACTTTTCTTCACAGTCATAAGAAATGTTAAAGCAAACTAGTGTTTTTTTCACATCAAGGGAAGCTCTGGTCTTGAAGCTTGGTGTGGTTTGTGGTGGGTTTCTGGGGAAGCCCTGCTCTAGAGGTCAGCCTGGACCAGAGATGGTGGGGATTCCATTGCTAGCTTTTCTTCTGCTCACTTTTGCCTGTGCAGCTGCATTCTCAGATGGTATTTGCCACTGCTAGCTGGCAACACTTTGCTCGTCTTTCCCTCATTTCTCTGGGGAAAGGTGGTGGAAGAGGGGTGAAGCCATCCATATTCCTGGACAAAGTATTGAGAGGAAACTCATTTGGTCACCCGCTGTTTTGGCCAGGGACCTAATGCTGTTGACCAAGCCCCTTGATGTCAGGTGTGACTATACTCCTCCTAGGCCGTCCAATCTATGAAGTACTATGGGGGAATCCCTCCTTCACACCCACCCACCCGATCACAGTTCACCATCCCCTGGCCTATCTAGTCCATCTTTTGTGTTTAGATAATGGCAAATCAAGTGCTCATTGAAGCCCACAGCAGGGCATGAGTGGAATAGCACATGAATGCACATATGGCCTAGTAACAGTTATTCGTCACAGAAATTCACCCTAAATTAATAAAGAGAATTATCATTCTAAGGCAGTTTGAATTTACTGAAAGGATGCCATATTGTGATCTGGTAAGCAATCACACAGCCTCTACATGAAAAAATGTGCAGTGAATGTAGGAAAGTTCATATTTCTTTGCTGGCGAACAGCCACATTCCTTGTGTGAAGTGGCCCGGGGTCCACAAAACTTACTCCAAATAAAATTTATTAGTGGCTAAAGTGCCAAGAGAGTCTGTTTTAACATATTTTTGTTAAAAGATCCACTGTTTGCATTAAGAACTCTCAAAAAGTGTCTGACTTTGTGATCTTTTAAAATTGGTTGTGAAACTGTGGAACAAGAATGGATAAAAGTAAGATGTGAATCTATTGGTAATCTCTGGATCATTTACAGTAAATTACCAAGGACTTTTGAGCACCAGTTGATTAACAAAAGCAGCAACATATATGATTTCCTGCCCCAAATTATGTTACTGAAATGAAGTTAGCAGTGGATTTTATGTGGAAATACTCTGAGCTCCATCCAGTTCTGGTACATAAAACATGCTCCCGGATCCTTTAATTGTAAATATTAATTTTTGTACCCAGCTCAGTTCGGTGGATCTTGGATTCTTCTAAACAGCACGACAGTGTCCGGTAACCCTGGTCAGTTAGTAAGAACTTCATCTCTTGTCACTGCTATTTATGTCAGATTTCCAAACTTCCTGAAAATGTCACAGGTGTCTTCCTCCCTCTTGTCTGGTGGAGAAAGATTGCAGAGAAGGCACAGAAATTCTTTCAGTTTTCTTTCCCTCTTTTGTCCTGAAACTGCTTGTAAATGGAACTAGTGAATTTGTGTACTTTTCCTGACCTACAGTACACATTCTTGCCGGGCTTCTATTATTGTGATTTTGAGTAATCTCCAAGTATTGAGAAATTGACTGTTTAGACTTTCAACTTCCTTTTTAAATAGTTTCCTCAATTTTTAGAAATTTTCTCTTTTGAAGTCAAATATGACTGTATTTGACTTCTGGGGTAATTTTCTACTTATGTGTGAATTAAGTACGATAGTTTATGTCTCTCAGTAAGTCCTGACTGGATTCAGGATTACCTCCAGGATTATTGTTCATAAGCACAGCTATTTAAGGTTTCTAGAAAGCTGATACAGTAGGTTCCCCATAACTGTGTATCCAGTATACATGATTTCAGTCACTCTTGATGAGATGCAGTCCAAAAATACTTACTTTGAATTTAATAATAAGAAAATAGAAATTGAAGTCATAACACTACATACAGCCCCGTACTTACAGTATTACATGCAAAATGGCAGGGAATGTAAAACTGAAGCAAATGGTGCCCCATTTACTTGTGGTATCATGCTGTCTCACGTTGTTCATGCTGTCTTGTGTTTCCTTGCTGTATAGAGTACCAAATGTGCTCTAATGCCATCCAGTCTCTTAATAGGGCCCTCAGTTACTTTTTGTGATCTGTTTGGGGTACAGTGTCCTCCTTCAGAATTCTTGTGCTTACACAGTAAAGTCCCTGTCTTTACATTATTTTAATGTCATGCCCCTGCTAGGTGAACTTAGGCATCATCATTGCTTTTAATATAGAGATATGTAACTAACGGAGAGGAGCAAAGATGATCGGGCAGCTTGAGGTGATTAGATGCCTTTGGCTCACACCACCATTCCAGGCAGCATTTTTGGTCATATGTGGGTGATTCCGTCCTCCCAGCAAAAAAATTAGGGGAGCTTTGGGGTCTTAGGAAAAACTCAGGGACCACCAGCAACTGATGGGTGATACTTTCTTTGTTAACTTTAGTGCTTTTGTTCAGTTTAATTGTATTGAAAAGTTGTTCCTGTAAATAGTTGTTGCACTGCTTGTTTATTCTAAGGAAAGAAAATACGCAGAAATGTTTTAACATGGGGTTTCCATCAGGCAAAATATAGAAAGTGCGGAAACAGGACTAAAGTTAAGAGGGTAGTAGATTCTTCCACAGTCTATTCTCCTTGGCCTACTTGGGCTTGAGAGTGGAAAAGAGGGGGTCAAAGCGTATCACATTTGTAGTGGCACTGGCTTTTCAAAGTATTCTGCCAACAAAATGCAATGCAACACAACTTTGGGATTGTTCTTCCGCTCCAGTGATGATCTCATTGCACCCAGCACTTGTCAACTGTATTTTAGATCCCATCCATTTTTAGCTATGCATGGCTTAATTTGTATTTCTTGTGTTCTGAAAACTAACAGGCAAATGCCTGTTTGACTAATGCAGAACAAACTTGAGATTCTGATAGCCAATTTGAGTCCCACTGTTAGAAAAAAGGCAGGATATAAAGAAAGTGATTTGATTGATTCATTGATTGATCGATTGATCAATCCACAGTTCTCTATTTTGAGATTCAGCTATATGCTTCTTCAAGTGACAGTCGAAAACACCCTTCTGAACATTAGGGATATAATCCTTTGCGAATTTCATTCTCTTAAAGGAAGCAACAAATAATTTCAGCTTTTTTTTTCTTCCACTGTGAGAAAGTCTTGAAAAACCTGTGTGGTTTTCAAAAATTGTTCACAGTTTGGGATTTATTCTGTGCAAAGTCCACATGTGCGTTTGTTTATCCTCAGGAAACAGTATCCTCTGCATAGAAATGCTGTTTCTGCACCAACGAACCCCCCATGTGCCAATTTTGCACAGAGTTAAGTCACAAACTGCCCAGATTCCTGTCAGTCCAAGATTCTCCTCCTTTGTGTCTCCTGACACTTGAGAAACATGCTTTTTAAATCAGTTTTTAAAATATTTCTGAATATTCTTTCCATCACTACCTGACATGCACAGGAATTTAAATACAGACTTTGGGTTTGGTGTCGTATCTTCTCATTGTACCAGATTCTTTTATATTTCTCAAAAATTGAAACAGAATATGGGGAGGAGAAAAAAAGATACTGAAACCCTCATGCCCATATGGAAGTCACAGTTTTGAACCATGGCGAAAGTTGCAGAGCTAAAGGCAAATAGTAACTGATCATCCATTATGCATATTGTTTTCATTATATTTTCCACAGTATAGTGAAAAGAAACCAAGATTCCCATCTCAGCATAAATACAATCCTTGTTTTTCTTAGATATAATCTCCAAACATCGATGAATACTTAAAACCTTTTCAGCACTTGCCCAAAGCACCTTTCTTAATCCAGGCATTTTAGTTCATTCTAATTCAGTTTTATTTTGGCTAGTTACATTGTATTTGTGTTATAATGATTTGTTGCACATTGCCTTGAAATAATAATAACAAAAAAGATGGAGGTCAGTATTCTTGAAAATTATCTTTTTTAATAAAAAAATGCTTGTGCATTTTATGCTATCAATCACCCTCAAAAAATGCTTGTGCATTTTTGAAGGTGATTGATAGCATAATTTACCATTTTCCCTTAAGAATGACATAAACAGAGTATCTTGGCATTTTTATCTACAGATAAAGGAGCATTTCTCATTCTAGTAAAGCATTGTGTTACAGGCTGTTATGTTTCCTGCAATTCTGTGAAAGCTGTTATAGAGACTTCTGGTTCTACTCTGAAATGTGTGTATGGGGGGGTGAGTTTCAGCCTGCCTCTTCTAAATCTGTTATGCTTGCTTTAAAACAAACCAATAAAGAGAAACTGAAATACTAAGAAAGTGGAAGCTGTAAGAATTGAATTACGTTCTTTTTTGAAACAATCACTTAAATTTGGAAATGTGTTATTTATTTACAATATTTTTCTCCCAGTCCTCAGCCAAAAAGGCTCTCAGTGGTGTACTGTTAGCTTTGTTTTTTTTTAAGAAGAAGGTCAGTCCCTGCCTTCAAACTTACAAATGAAATTCAAAAGGAATAGGATAGAAAAGGGAAAATGGATAGTTAAGAACAAAGAATGCCTTAATTAAGTGGTTCCCAACCTTTTTTTCACTTGCATGATCGTTGGCTGCCCATTTCCGTTCTCCTCATATTAGCAAAATGTTTGCAATTAATATAGTTGCTGTTAACACTTTTTTGACCTCTCTCTCCACAGCCTCTCCCTAAGCTTGTACACAAAAAAAGAAAGAAAAAATACACCTGCTAATGCTGAGATACACTGTATTGATTGTATGCAGCTGCGAGGCAAGTATGCACAAATGAGGCAAGGAAGCTACACCCACAATAAAAATGACAGCAACTCTCCTGAGGGGGGAGAAACAGGAACCCATTCTCCCCCACAATCCAGTAATACACAGTATCATCCCTCTGCCCCCCCCCCCTTGTGAACAAGACCCCTCTCCAGCGTTTCTGGTCTTGGCCATGGCTTTTGTTCCTCCACCCCTCCTGTTGAGCCTGTGGATTGTTTACCTGGAACACTTGGTTGGGATATTCCGCCACCACTGCAGTGTAGCTTTTTTGTGTGCATCTGGGTTCTCTGTCTCAACTGGCTGCAGCACCTTGTGTTGCATGGTAGATGAAACAAACCTAACCTCCCCTTCTTCAGCAGAGAGCCCCTTGCCACAGAAACCCCTGGCAAGAGGCATGTGCCAGTAAAAGGAGGCATGCTGATTGTGTATTGGGAGTCTGTTTAAGAGAAACAGCAGCGGAGAAATGGTGGGGCTTACCAGGCAGCTTATTTCTCAACAAAGATAGGAGTGAATGTGGTGTGTGCCCAGACACTGTTGATATATTTCCCACCATTATTCAATTGTGTGTGGGGATGGAGGTGGTCCTAAATGTCCTGGTCCATACCCCTTGGGGGTACGCCTACCCAAGACTAGGAACCACTACCTTAAAAGCACCAAATCCCATCTGATCTTGAAAGCTAAGATGGGTCAGCTTTGGTTAGTAGTTCGATGGGAGACCACCAAATGTGCTGTAGCTTACATTTTAGAGGAAGGAACTGACAAAAACATCTCTGAGTGTTGTTTGCTTAAGAAAACCCTATGAAATTAATGGGGTTGCCATAGGTCAACAGGCAACTTGAAGGCATATACACACAGAAGGAAAGAAGGAGAGGTAGTCATTACTCTTTTAGCAGAATTGATTGGAATGGTCCTTTTTTTCTCCCATATTTCCTTCTGACACTGGAATGACTGCTGGTGCTGACCACTGAGAGAGCAGCCTGAAAAAGTAGCACTTTCAGCAGCAATGTCATGTGTGGTTTTCAACCAAGTAGGCGTGTGCACTGCATCCAAAGAAGTGGTTTTATATCCATAAAAGCTCATGATAAACTAAAAACAAGTTAGTCTGTCACATTCTTTTTTTTTTTCTCCCCATCCTTCCTCCCTTTAATGTTATGTGTAGTTTGCGTCTTTCCTGTTCAGTATATTATAGCATTTCATTGGTTGTTTTCTCACCATGTGCTAAGCACCACCTGCTTTCAAAGAAACAGTTGACCTGAAAAAGGGCTACTGCATTGCACTTCTTAATCACACTAAAAACAACTTTTTTTTTCCTTGCAAGGTGTTACTGACTATACGCTACCCTACCCTACAGTAGTTTAGAATCTTTGAGTAAGGCATAAGGCATTTATTTTGCATCATGTAAAAGAGAATGTCTGTGTGTCTGTCTGTGATATCCATAGCTCATTGGGACACTTTTCTAGATACCTCAAAATTTGATAGGGTTTTTGATTGTTTCCAAATTGCAGTGCTGAATTTCAAGTTGAAAAGTTCCAAATTCTGGGCTCATTAGAAGCAAGAAGGGCAAGCCAACCATAACTAATTGGGAAATGGTGGTACACGCCTCAGGCATATAGCTCAAGATAGCTTTTTGTTGTCTTCCAAGTCCTAGAAGCAAAAAGGAGGTTCTACCATAACTCATCAGGTAACCTTTCTAAAGGACTAGAAAAGAGTAAAGAGCTTTCTAAAGCACTGCTTCTAAGATTCCTGGAAAGGGGAGCACTGCCCCTAAAATTCATGGGATTAAAACTGGACAGGAAACAGTATTCTAGTAATATTTCTGGTGTAAAAAAGTGGGGATTGGAGGAGAGAAGATCTTGTGAATCTCCTTTGGAGTATTAATTGACCTGAGTAGTGCTGGGTATGTTTCAGTTTGTTAAACAATAACTCCTACTATATTAATGGTATTTTAGATGGAAAATAAAATCTCACGTACTTGGCAATTATAGTGAAATTTTGAGTTGTGTTTTTGGATAGTGACATTTTGGGTTGCTTTCAAAGAGGTCAACCAGAACAACAGTGAGTATACAAACAAAATTCATAGAGTCATTAAAAGTCTTCTTTTCCCCCCTGGGAAAAAGCGTTTAAGAAGCAGCTTCCTATAGATATTGAAGTTTATATGCCACCGTGGAAATTGTAACGCTGAGAAACAGCATGTGTTTTAAATAATATGTCCCTGCTAGCTTTGATTTGGGCTTTGGGAATAGGCAGACTGTGAAAGTCCTTCTGCCTCATACTTTAACTACGCTTCTGTTTTCCAGACCACAGTTTTGTCTTTTGCATGTGTTTTAAAAAATGCAGGCTGTTGACTGTCCCTAGGATTTGTTAAAGATTCTGTGTGTGGTTTTTTTTTCCCCCTGATCTCTTTCCGTTGCTTTCCCCAACCTCTTTTTAAAAGTGAAGATTTTCATCCAAAATATATTGCTTTTGATCCTTGTGTAGATGGAAATGAATGTTTTAGGTAGCTGCCAAGTTGGCTAATACTTTGGAAACTGGATCAAGAAAGAGCAGGTCTATTTATCCTCTGTGGATGTAACTTTTGGGGGTAAGGAAAGGAGAATGTTTAATCCACACCTCTAGCAAGACAATGTTTGTTAAAGATGATGTTTTAAAAAATGCTCTTCCCTCTCCCAGTTTACCTGTGTGTTTGGTATCAAAGTGAATTCATAGGTGGGTTTAAAGGAAGGCATCACAGACTTACCTAGCATCCTTTTTTCCACTAGTTGATGAAGAATATTTTCTTCCATCTAGTAACTTGTAGCTGTATACTGCTATGACCATGAAACCGTTAACTGTAGCATATAATATAATCTCTCCTTGGAGGTACTTTTCATATTCTGTAGCACTGCGTAGCCAATCTCGGGATCCTGACGTATCTGTGTTTTTTGTGCATGTATGCTTGTGTTCATAAATACCTGCACATATTGCATGTGCTCTTTATCTGTGCCATTAGTAAAAGAATGATAGTGATTTTTTAACTATATTTAGATGATTATATATTTTTATCATAGTTTTTAAAATTGCATATATTGAAGTTTTATCTTTCTGAGATTAATAGCAGGCAGTAAGAACTTTCATTTTCAAAGAATTACATGTACCTTGGAGTGGAAAGATTATGATAATTCGTTCTGTGCTTTAACACTAATTACTGAAAGGACATATTTTCTAAGAATGTGACTTCAGGACTATGCACTGTGTTAATTTAAGACTTGTAGCTAGTTGGAGAATATGATCTGGAAACAATATCTTCTTGTAGTCTTAATTCTGTGTGTGTAAAGATATGATGTGATACACACAGGCGAATGCATCTTTCACAAACTTCATTTCTGTTTTTAGTTAATAGAAATAACTGGTTAATGGGAGAAGGCTAGGCCCATGTGACAAGGACATAATCAAGCATCTGCACCTAAACGAAATCAGTCTCTTCTAATTTTGCCTTCTTTTTCCTCAGTGGCATTTTTCATGCATAGCTGACAGTGTCCCAGCAATACACACATAGAAACTTTCAGACTCCGAACAAGTCCCTCTCTTGATGAGTTGCTAATAATGAGGTTATTAGGTTTTCCATGACTTCCTTGTTTCTGCCATCCCGTCACAGCTACTCCCTTTCACTGTTGACTTACACATTTTATGTGAAAATTCCACCAATTCTAAAGTGGCCATAAATCCAGCAAATCCAGAACCATGGAAATTGTGAGAGGAGTCAGGCGATAGCATATCTATACCCACAAGTGGGATGGATATTGAGATGGATTTCCAGTCAAGAGATAAGGCACAGTGAGACATTGTGTGATGTTGTAGTAAAATGACAACCCTCAGAGAGACTTTTTAAGAAACAGGAAATGGGAAAAGAGTCAGAAAAAGTCATAAGGATAAGACAGGAAGTTTAGAAAGGCCAGAAAATGTCACGATGAGAAAAATGAAGAAATAGGACCACAAGGTTATGGGTTGTACGTGGCTAGTAGTAAAGGCAGTGCTTTGAAAACTTTGCCCTTTTTTTCAAGTCACAATAGTAGCCTACTTACAAATTAAATTTTCCTGACTGTCTTCTCTCATTCTGCATGTATTTTACCTGTTCATTATAAATAAAACAAAAATCCTCAGGCCTATAACACAGAAGAAGAATTTTGGAAAAAATATGAAATAGAAAACACACTGAATAATAGGTATAATGAAAGTGTCCTGCATTGTGGTGATAATATAGTATTTTAAAGAATATAGCTCTGCAAAGCCCAACTTTTAACAGTGGCGTAGGGATGGGGGGGCGAGGGGGGCAGTGCGCTCCAGTTGGCATTTTTTGGGGGGTGCTGCTATTCTCTGCCTGCCCCCCTGTGTGCCACAAGACTTTCCACATGTGCCGTAGCCCCACGCCCACCCCTCTGCCCGACTGCATCCTGCTTGCACCAAGATACGCTACTGTTTTAATATATAAGAGACAACAGTTGATGGCTACAGACTCTACCTTATTAATTCATTATTCACCCTTGACTTCTATAAAAGGAAAATCATTGACACTGACTGTTTTGACATTATCATGTACCACAGTCAGCTTGCACTGCTGCTAGAATGTGTAACCATTCAATAAGCAAGGGAACATATTTCAATATAAATTTATAATTGAACAAATGTGTACTTATTTGAAATGATTATGTTCCTTTAAAATGTTTCACTGTCTGTGTTCTTGGTTAAGTTAAGACCATGAAGTAAATGGGTTGTCTCAACAATATCTTACAAGAACATTATAGCCCATTGTGTTGTTGGGTGGCTTCAAGTCATTTCCAACTTACAGTGACCCTAAAGCAGACCTATCGTGGGGTTTCCTGGGGGCTGAGAGTGTGTGACATGCCCAAGGTCACCCGATGGGTTTCCATGGCCAAGCAGGGAATCGAATGCTGGTCTCCAGGGTTGTAGTCCAATGCTCAGACCACTATACCATACTGTGGCTCAAGGCAAAGAGAACACTTAGTGAGGAATGGCGTGGACTAGCCCCTCCACTTTTACAAGGATTTGGGGCATAAATAACACCCCACACACTCCTCCTCTCGTTCCCTTCCCCCTGTTCCTTTGCATTTTCCCTTGGCACTTGTGCCTTCCTTGTCCACACCCAGACAAAATACAAGGGAAAGAGAGGAAAAGGCATGCACACACCCCCCGCCATTCCCTTGCCTTTTGTCCAGGCAGGTGTGCCTTCCTTCTCCATGCATGGTGCTCCCTTGTGCTATTCCATTGCCTTTTGCCCAGAAGGAAGGCATGTGTGCCTGGACAAAAGAAACGAAGGGAGACATGCGTGCTTCCCCCAGTTCTCCTGCCTTTTGCCACAGCAAGTGTTCTCTGTGCAAAGAGACAAAAGGCAAGGAAATAGGAGAAGGGGAAATGATGGGGAGGCACATGCATGCCTCTCAAATAATGAAATTTGCGAAGGACAAACCCATGAGGACAGTAGTGATTGGAGCTAAGACTGTGATCATGAAATAAATCAAAACTTTGGAGATGTTTAAATGCAAAAGATGCAAAATATGTAATGTTGTATCTTCTAGTGATCTGTTACTGATTGGGAATAGTGCCACCTGCTGACAATTGCTGAGAACAATTGAGGTTTGTTTGGTTTTTTTCCTCCTGGTCTCCAGCTAGACTCTGGAATGCGCAGTGCCTCCATAATACTTAATAGAGACATATTTGGTGTGAGGATATGTTTGTGTAAGCTGCAAAAGCAGGCCAAACGAAAGGTACAAACATATGTAGTATACATGTAAGAAAAACCAAATGAAAGTTGTTTCACTATAATGTAAGGGTTACACTTCTGCTGTAATTTTTGTCTTTTGTTGACAAAACCACAGTAAGGGCTCATCCCATGCATAACATAACTGCAGGCATGGATAGAAGTGAGATCTCCCATTCTTCATAATCTTATTGGTTATAACAACATGCGTGTAATTGAGAAATTTAGGGTGGGTAGTAATGAATAAGGAATAGATTATTCAAACTAGTAAGTCATACCATGTGGTGCAGGGAGTGAAAAAAAGTAAAAAAGAAAATAGGTCAAGGGTGGAAAAGTCCTGATATAATTAGTTTGATGAAAGGGTCTTCATATGTTTTGTGTGTGTGTCCATTTTAAACAGTGTGAAGGCTGCTATGTTGTAGAAGGAAATACTGAATCTAGATGCTGCTCTGAAAATTAATAGGTATTTCATAAGAAAAAAATACCTCATTTTTACTCAGGCAAATAGATTGTGTGTATATATGTGAAAGGTTTCCTGTATAGATGAATAATGACTCAGTGAAGCTAAAGTTTTATCTCATGTTCCAACACATTTTGAAATTTAGGCCATAGTGTTGGCTCAAATATTGTAGCTTGTATTCATGTGAGCAGGGTGCCTTGTCACTCCATTAAAATAAAGGAAAATCTAGTTTTCATTTGTAATCATCTTTAAAAACTCCTTTTTAAAGTAGTCTCCGTCATCACTATAAAGTCATATTGAGCCATAATTTTGGCAGAACTTTAGAGAATTGCAGTTTGATTTTCTTCCTAGGTCTGAAATATTTTAGTCACTTACTGTTCAAATTACTTTAACTGACAAATGCATGCGTTATTTATGAAAGTACTTTAACCGATTGTTTTCATACTTTTAAATCTGCCTGTTTTCCTTAATTTCCTGTTGCACTCATTGCAAGATGTGTGGCTTAAGTTCCCTTTTGAAAAAAGATGAAATACTGTTAAAGATTTCACATCATCATTGGTAGATAACAAAGTTGTCAGAGGGAAAAGTAGAGTTTGTGATTTATTTAAAATGCAGTTAAGAAAACAAATGAATTTTTGGGCTCTTGTTTAGACCTGAGGAGAGCGTAGCACTGTGCAGACGATCAAATTATTTAGAAAGTGGACACAAGCAACACTTTTTTTAATATGCAGAACCTAATGCAAATTCACTTTCTGGTTAATACAGTGTGGTTCAGCATAATAGTGACAGATTCAAGAGTCTTGTCAAGATAGACAGTGAACCAGAATGGAAGGAAGTGCTTAGAAGAAGTACTATGCACTGTGTGAGTACATACTTCCTACCACAAGATATAGTGACAGCCATTGACTTAAAAGATATCTAAGGAGCTGTTGACAAATGGGTGACAAGGCTATGTCTGGCTAATAGTTATGATAGTGGTGTGCTACATGAAGTATTATAAATAATGACCTCTGAATAATTCACCATTTGCTAGGAAACATGGTCAAGAAGAAGTGCTTTTATAGTCATGTGCTGCCCTTGAGATTCCTGTAGGCGTGATCACACTGCGGCATTAAGAATAGTCTGATCCAGCAGTATTCTTTTATATTGGTACATTGTTAAGGTTCAGTAACAGAGTAATGTTGTATACAATGATGCAACTGTATTGTGGATGAATCTCTGAAATGGTTATAAGGTGTTAGCTGAGAAAGTTACACCAATTATGGATACCATCCAAAGAGATAATGGCTTTGATCAAAAGATGGCTAGTAGAAAGTGGTGATGTTTATAATTTTGCACTGTCATCCATCTGCAGCTTCCCATGCTATATCTGTGATACCATTCTAGAAGATATCCAGTGTCCTTCATAATCACTTTTCAGCGAAAGGAGCAGGAAAGCTACATTCGGTGGACTTATTTCTTAAGATGTGAGGCAGTAGGTCCAAAACAACACATACTGCTAGAGATGTTAATTTACTTTCCATTCAGCACTTCCTCTTAGTGAATGAAGCAACCAACTGTTCAGAAAGGAGCTGGGATCTTTGGTCCTAATAGTCATAAATGTAGCCACATTTGTTAAGTTTTAGGACAGTGTTGGTGGTAGTTCTAACTTCAAATTAACTCTCTGTTTCCCTTCCCCCTGTTTCTGCTCTTTTGTTTATAGGTTTCCAGTTGTGCTGTAAGCTATGGCTCCCTTCTTACGAATATCATTCAACTCTTTTGAGCTAGGACCAGTGCAAAATGAAGGAGAGCAACTTCAGCCCTTCTGTGCAATAAAAATGAAAGAGGCCTTGACTACAGGTAAAAATATTGATCTGACTCTGTTTAGTTTCACATATAAGTTTCGCAGACAGGCAAGACTACAGCCTGATCATGCTCTTGTTCATTTAGAGGTATCTCTGAGTGGATAGGGAAATACTCTCAAGTAAGCATGCAAAATATTAAATCGCAGGACTTCAAAGTATATAGTTTGGAAGGTGGGGTAAGGGCGAAAATGCAGAGAATGCCTGTTTGTATCTGGCATGTCCTCTGAACTGGGGATATAAATTTGAAGGAAAGATGCATAGTTTGTATACGTACAAGGTTTTACATGCTGCTGTGTAGTAGCACCTTTTCCTGCAAACCCTTATGCAGATAAGTAATATATACAGTATATTTCTTCTGATTATCCTTTTTTTGGTCTTGTTGCTTTAGTTTAAACATGATAATTATTATCAATATCATGATAATTATTAAGAAGTAAGAGTCAGCATAGTGTAGTGGTTTGAGTATTGGACTCAGCCATGGAAAGCCACTGGGTGACCTTGGGTGTGTCACACACTCTCAGCCCCAAAAAAAACCCATGGTAGGGTTGCCTTAGGGTTGTCATTAGTTGGAAATGACTTGAAGCCATACAGCAACAGCAGTCATTAATCAGCGAAAGTATCATTCCATGGCATCTCATGAAACGCAACAATTGAATTAGAAGAGAATTATTCATTATTTATTTCAGTAATTCTGACCTGTCCTATATAAGCAGGTCTCAGGGTACAATTAATTAAATTTGCTGCTGCTGTTAACTATGAAGTCAACTTTGACTTACTGCAACCCTGTGAATGCTTTCAAGTCGCTCTGTCATCAGCAGCTCTGTTCAGATCTTACAGAATCAGGGCTGTGTCTTTCTGACTGCGTCTGTGCTCAATGCAGCCTTCCTCTTTTCCTACTGCCTTTTACCTTACATTATTGTCTCTTGTGTGAGTCAGGCCTTCTCATGATGTGTCCAAATTATGACGGTCCCAGTTTAATCATCTTGACTTCTAGGGAGAGTTCAGATTTTGATTTGCTCTAGGGTCCATTGATTTGTCTTTTTAACTGTTGATGGTATCCACAGAACTCTTCTTCAGCACTATATCCTGAATGAGTGGATTCTCTTCCTGTCAGCCTTCTTCATTGTCCAGGTTTCACAACCACACACAGAAATCTAGGCCTCCCTAGGACAGTTCCTTAAAACCAGCTTAATATGGCCTCCCTAATGAAGTTCCTGCCAACAGCTTAATTACCACATATCGTGCTAGCTACAGCAGCCATGTCATTTTCAAAAGCAGCCCCGTGTATTACATAGGAGGTTACCAGTGCAAGGGACTGTCAGTTATCCCTATCCAGGAATGGTTGGACCACCTACCAGTTGAGAGTAGTGTATTAGAATTTATCTTAATATCAAGATTAAATAGAATTACAGAGGAGGTGGAAGGTCTGGAATGAGCTTTTCATTAATGGAAACATCTCCTCACAGCAGCTATTAGTGGAAAGGGCCTCTATCCAGGTAAAAGCTTTTTGACAGAAGTAGAGGAGATAAAGCAGAACTCTGTGGAATATTCTCAGGTGGCTCTTTGTGAACATTTGAGGAATTCATTTGGCAAACTAGCATCAGCCTGCTTGTCAAATATCTAATTTATAATGTTGGTTTTGGCAGGCCTTACCTAATAAAGACAAACTGAGGTGCTGTCCTTTATTACTGTTTGGACAGTTTATGCTGAGAATGGTGCATCAAACAAAACTATATCAACATAAAACTTAACTGTGAGCTGAAATCGCATGTCAGAAACATTACTGAGTATTAAGGTATCAGTTATTGTCTCCATTAAATAGAGATGGTGCTGCTCTTTGGACTGGCAATGTGATGATTTTTACATTTTTCAAGAAGGGGCAAATAGTCTTAGCCATGACTGTGTCGTCCCAACATGTACTGACCATGATTACTTTGAACATTTCATTACTATAAATAAATGTATTTGGGGAGTTATTAGTCTGAGCTTTACCGTTTTTTCAACATTGTCGAGTGACTATTTCATGGCTTTGATTTAATTAAATGAAGGTCACCCCTTAGTTACAATAGTTCTTTGTGTAGTGAATTTTAGTGATTGTTCATGGCAATTTTCTAATCATGTCTCTCTCTGTGTGTGTGTGTGTGTGTGTGTTTCCAGAGAGAGGCAAGACACTCATTCAGAAGAAACCTACCATGTACCCAGACTGGAAAGCTTCTTTTGATGCCCACATCTATGAAGGGCGTGTGATTCAAATTGTTTTAATGAAGGCAGCAGAAGAGCCATTATCAGAAGTTACTGTAGGTGTATCTGTTCTGGCTGAAAGATGTAAGAAAGGCAATGGGAAGGCAGAATTCTGGGTGAGTATGATGTCATGAAATTAATATTGTTATTATTTTGTCTGACCGTATACCCCTTAGAACCAAGATATCTAAAAGAAGTTATAACCCTGCACAGTTCTTAGGATTGTCCTCAGAGGTTTTTCTCAGTGTTTAGAGATAACCAGAGATCAGGCATATAATATAATAACAATATTTTGGGGCGTTGAATTGATTTGTTAGTCTCCTTATAAATTCCTGGGAGTTGAAAGGCAGAATATAAATACTTTTTAATGAGTAAATAAAAATTAAATGAATTTAACTTCAAGGAATGAAGTCCTGCCATCTGAGCTACTGTTTTGTTACTTTTAATAGTGCATCCCTACCTTTAAAATCTATGCTGTGATCTAAGTGTGTTTAGTTAGATCACAAGATATTGAGATTTATTAAATCTTGTACAGAAAATAAAATAGTCTTTAAATGGTGGAAAACTGTCCTGAGATTGGCTTTCTAAGGAAAAACAAACTGTTAAAAAATAGCCTGTTTACTCAATAGCGTACACGTAATTGTCTTTCTCAGCTCTCGTGGTAAGTTAGATATAGTATGATACATGAGTGGCACAATTTATACCTGTGAAGTGTAGTATAGGAGTTGGTATGAAACTGATAAATCTGTTTTTGAATCTACTTGAGATTCAGCCATGTTTGCGATAGGTGCTCTGGGACTACCGCGTAGCACTGTTCTTTCGTCTGCCTTTAAGCTCACATGATGAGTATGCAGAACAGACCTTCTCTTCTTCACCTTCACTGTATAATTGCAGAGTTCCTGGAATAGAGAAATACTGCTGAAAGAAACAGCCCTAGTTCTAGTTCCCTCCATCTCCTTCTACAGTGTTCATTCCACCTACCCCTGCTTGTCATTGGCTGGGGCAGAGAATTGTGTAGAGCAGTACTCTTCAAACTGTTGCCCTTCAGATACTTCCAGCATTCCTGCCAATGTTGGCATTGGGTAGTGAGTATTGCAGTCCAGAATATCAGGAGGGCACTAGGTCGGGGAAGGCTGGCATAGAGTAATACGTGGTAAGATGATAAGGCTTTTGTTTGTTTTGTTTCGTTTGTAGTCCTTCAGGGTTTCAGGGCTTACTGTATAGGCAGTTGTCCAAAATATGTCACTGTTGGTAGGCCAGTGGATTTGACTGCGAATTTTGCCAACAGTGGCTTTCATTTCCAATTTATCATACATATTTTGTTGGAGCTTCAGATCATGTTTGGTTAATTTGGAGAAGCTCCATGTGGCAAAGAAGGAGAAACACTTATATTTGCATTCAGAATAAATCTGTGTAACTCTCTGTAACAATATAGTTTTTGAGGGGCTTATGTACTTTTGGTGACCAAATGATGTACAGGAAGCTC
The DNA here is from genome assembly GCA_030412105.1 of Cyclura pinguis. Taxonomy (NCBI): domain Eukaryota; kingdom Metazoa; phylum Chordata; class Lepidosauria; order Squamata; family Iguanidae; genus Cyclura; species Cyclura pinguis. The sequence goes on along the minus strand of CM059600.1, from coordinate 90,755,894 downwards.
CCACCCACCTTTTGACACCCCGTTATCTGACATCTTGCTCTCTTGATGCTTCCAAATTAAGGACAAGTTCCATTAATTTGATGGGGATTCCACGCTTTCATCGGCTCCTCTTGCCTGTGGAGGCTCACTTGGATCCCCTCGCACGTGTGCAGTGCTTGAAAAGTGAGCTGAGAAGGGAGAAAAGACACTGGCTGAGAGACTTTGCAAACAGCACACGCACAATCAGTCCCAAGTGAGCCTCTATAAGTCCTTCATGCTCTCTACAATGCAGTACATGGGTTCCACTTTTCAACGAATTCAGTTTTCTGACAGTGCTCCCATCCCTAACCTGTTAGATAAGTAGATGAAGCCTGTATAAAATGTCATGCCAGTCGTACTTAGGAAGCCCAATGTATCAGCAGTGTTGTCTCTGTGGAGTAGTCAGGAGGTGGGAGCATTTTAGCTGGGACTCACCTGTCTGACTTCTATGACATGTTTAATTCTGTGCAGAGAGAGAGAGAGATGATTGTCAAGTTTTAGCATAATTGACATGTAATCTATGTCTTTCTTTCTTAGCTTGATTTACAACCTCAAGGGAAAGTATTGATGGCTGTACAATATTTTCTTGAAGATGTAGGTAAGGAGAGTTTTTTTAAAAAAGAAATTAATAGAAAATGTATTACAAAAAGATGACTACTCTTCTTCCTCCTCCTCATTTATATCCCACCTTTTCCCCCAAATTTGAGACTCAAGGCGGCTTACAATTTAAAACAAGTACAATATAGCTTAAAAACATACAAAATCAACATTGAAATAGCGGTAAGATCATCACATAATATTAAAACAATTTAAAACATACACTTTAAAAGGGATAAAAAAGAATTTTAAACAGTTTGATGAAAACAATACAGCACTCTCTTAAAAGCCTTATTCTAAAAAAAAAACCTTCCGTTCTTTCTCAGCCTGCCAAAAGAAGAATAGCAAATGGGGGGCATTCTTTGGGCTTTTAAATATGATGGTCACACTCTAAATTCTGTATCAGGAAGTGCTTTCTATGTGCAACAAGGAATCTTCGCTGCAGGAAGAGAGAATTTCCTTGACTCAAATGGTGAAGACACCCTCTTTACATTCAGGGAACATATCAGAGGGGTGCAAAGCTGAGCATATGAGCCTGTAGCTAACATCCATTTCCTTACTGCCTCCTGACATGGTTAGCATGCATGAGAAAGTATTTTATGTGCATACCCACATGCACATCTGTTGATTCTATACCAGAAGGTAAGGTCTGATACAGTCAGTAGATCTCCATATGTGGTGGGATGTTGTATACTAGTGGAACCCATCTTCATATAAACCAGACAAGTGGACAGTAGGCACCATGAACAGTGGGTGTGGGGGCTGGGGGTGGCCCATGTAGCACTTTCATACATTCCTTGAAGGTGTCCAAGGTCATCTGACCCTCCCTGTAGAAGCTCCTGTGTATGTGCACAAGAACCGTTGCTGCACATCCAAGATCATGATCAGAAGGACTGGATTTTTGAGGAATGTTTTTCAGTTTGAGGGGAGTATCTTGCTGTTCTTCCAGCCCCTTCCATGTCTAATCTAGGTGTTTTTTTCCCTGTTCATGGATAGACAATAGTAGTGATGTTGAAATGTCAAGAAGTCCACTCTTTCCAATCAAAATGTGTGAACTTTTTATTCACTAGAGTCTGAATCCAACTGTTAGTCCCAGTTAGAGCAGACCATTACACTGGTGTGGGCACCTCAGAGGATGTGGGGCACATTAATCATCTGTGGCCTCCTGTCATTTTTTTTAACTTTTGGAAAAGATCCCCCAGGAAGCAGTTTTTTAGAGGTCAAGGATCAAGCTGTTTTAGACCCAGAATAAACTTTTTCTGAATAGGAAGTAAAATGGAGATCAACTTTGGTTTATGTTCTAGTTGGGAAAACCCTTCATTAGACCTAAAATGACCAGGAAGGCATAGTAAGTTTTTAGTGAAAAAAAAATAAAAAATAAAAAGGGAGGGGGAAGTCAGCTATCTAGTACTTGTTAGCCTTGAGGGCTTGTGCCTTCCTAGTGCTATGTTAAATCAGTAGCAACATTTAAAGTCAATAGCTGTGTAAGTACAGATGATTAAATGGGACTACTCTAATTACAACCAAGAATTGGATTTAGGCCAAGGATTACATGGCCTCCAGATGTTGTTGGACTATAAGTCACAGTAGGCCAAGCCAGGGTAGCCAATGGTAAGGAATGCTAGGAGTTGCCATCCAACTTCCTCTGAAGGGCCACAAGTTTGCCACCCCACCCTGTTTAGGGTGAGGAATTACTTACTTGTTCTATGCAAGTACAGGGTAACTTGAAATGCAATGGCTGTAGTTTCCTATCTCTGCAGTATCTGTGCCTATATCTATAACTAGGCACTGCTCATTAATCTCATTCTGAATTTTCACCCCAGTCATTCAGGCTGAACCAGAGACAAGGACTATGGACTCATGCTTATCATGGAAACAAATAACTGAAACAGAGCAGAATTGAAAGTGTGGAGGATTGTGGAGAGACCTGTAGCATCCTTTTTATGTTGATCAGGGCTAGAACTGTTTGGAGATGAATCCTAAGGGATTGGGATATTGCCAGAAACTTTCTAGAGGCGTGTTTCACTAGGGGACAGTGTGTAGTTCTGTCATTGTCTACCCTTTGCTCCATAAGCACATTTGATTATCTGCAAGCGTGTTAAGCTCACATCCTCCTCTATGCCACAGAGTTTCTCCAGTTTCTTATCAAACTGTTACTGTTATCAACAGGTTGCAAGGCCACACTGGCAGCAAGTTTTTCTTCAGTAAGGGAAGTAACTTTGTCTCACAGTGATCTTCTATACTTTCCTCAGAGATCACAGAGAGTCTGGACCTTTCCACTGGCTCTCAATTCCTTTTGTATACTACTGGGTCTCTACTAGGTCTTGCAGAATCCAGGTTGTGGTGAATTCATTAAGCTTAAGGTCTGGATCAACATCAACAAAACAACAACAATAATAATATACCCAAACTCACCAAAATGATTTTCTCCTAACCCAGAAAAAGAAGAGGGACATTTCACCACTGAATGATTATTATTGTTTGATAAATTTCCACTACATTTGTTAATGCTCTTTCAGTGCTCTTTTAAGTAACCCTTAATGATTATTTGGGCAACTTTTTTTTTATTAGAAGTTTTTAATCAGTAAAATTAACAGAATAATAGATTAAATACTATAATCAAAACAGGAGGCTAAGAACAGGAAAATGTAGCTAGAAGAACAAGAAAATATTTTTCTATGAACAAGAATAGCCAGAAGAATCATGAAATATTGCAAGCATATAACAATTCTAATTTAGTTTGTCATGCATCTTAGGACTCTGATCTAGGGGCTTCTTATCTATATCTAGCTCTAAGGAATATACAACCTCTTGTGAAGAAAGGAGCTTACTGTTTTTCTGAGAGAGCTGCACACATTTCATGATATCGTAAGAGCTGGGTTTTTCACTGTGGTGCTTGAATAAGCTTCTACCCATTGGAACTAGCCCTCTTGTTTGAAGTCTCTTTTAAATAAATATGCCAGAGAGTGAATCTGGAACTCTTGCAGAGTGGGGCACATAAAACTTCCCCTGTACTGTCTTTTTGCTACATTGTTTTTGTATCATTGCATGTTTATGAGTTTAAAATGGCTTACGGTGGTAAGTATGTAGTTCTGTGAACAACTATTAGCCACTGTGACTTTAAAAAAAAATCAGCAATATTTTGATGAGTGCATTGTCATTGTGAAAATTCCATGGTTTATGCAGAATCAAAAATTTGCCTTGCCAGTGGCATTTAATATGGTTGCTTTATTTTGTTGGGTTTTTTTGCTTACAAGAGGTATCTAAATTATTAATATGTTTTATGAAAAACCAGAGGTTTTCAACAGTGATTTTCTGCCTATGTCTGTCAAAGTTTGATGGTACTTGATTACTGTGAATCAGTATATTTTATGTAAACATGGGTTACAACTTTATGGTGCTATTATGTTTATATTAAGCTAGTCCTGGGTTGCTTTTATGAAATGATAAAGCTAACCTTTCATACAATGAAATAAAAGAAATACTTTTGACTTTTACTTCCCTGAAAAAAAGTTTTGAGTTACGTTTAACTAAAAGGCTTAGGACAGAGACGCTCTGTGTAATCAAATTATAAAACTTAATAGTGAGATATAACATGTCATTCCAAGCTCTGTCTCTGAACGTTATCTTCTCAAGGCCTGGTGCCTAACTTATGCCTAATTAAAAAGTGCTCTCTGCAGAAACTGCATAAAGCCTACTTGACTTTATTGCCCACTGAACTTTGGGTTGTGGTGACTTCACCAGCTAGAACTGAAGCCTCAAAGACGATCCACAATAACTTTAATTTATCTTCTTTCTTATAATTTTTTTCTTTAAGTGAAAGGCATTGGCAGATGAGGATTCCGATGCCCATGAGTGAATTTTCCATTTTTCTATGATATGTGAATAAACCTTATAAACAGCATACAGTTCTAGTTGCCAGTGTCTTTGTTTATTTGAGTCAAGATATTTACCTTATCCAGTCACAGGCCTTAGTACCCAGTGCCTGGTTTATTTTAGCACTGAGAGTCTCCCACTCTCTCTTAAGCCACTTTGGAGGCAGCTGAAGGAGCTTTCTCTTTCTGGAATTACCATGCTGCTGATTTCAGCTTCAAAAAGAAAGGGTTAGTCAATCACTTTCTCTTTAAAATATGTGGTTTCAGTATTTTAAAATTGTCTCATGCAATTTAACATTTAACATGCAATTTAGGAGCAAGTGGGGGAGATTATATACATAGTGAGGTACCTATTACATGAAAGGGATTCTTTTTCTATGTTTATTTTGTGAAGAATATTCAGAAAGTAGATGTGCAAAATTGATTTTGATGCCTGCAGAATCTTGATTACTTCTGTCTAGCTGGGTTATTATATGTTAATGGGTGTGACTGTTTCCATACCTAAATTAATGTATGTTGTATTGTGTGTCTTCAAGTCATTTCTGACCTCTGGAGATCTTAAGGCAAACCTATCATAGGCTTTTCTTGGCCGGATATCTTCAGAGGAGCTTTGCCATTGCCTTCCTGTGAGGTTGAGAGGTTGTGGTTTGTCGACAGTAATCTAGTAGACAAATCTATGGCTTGTCCACTGTATGACCATAGCTGAGCGGGGATTTGAACCTGGAGTTCTAGGCCAACACTCAGACCACTACGCTATGCTGACTTCTACAGTAGGTATTAAGGGGCCAGGGAAGATAATTCTTTCCAGTATCAGCTGCCTAGCAGTGTTTTCCATTCACACCTGATGAAGATAAATGTGAATTGCAGTATCCCTGCATAGCTGAGCCACAGCATTTAGTCATTTCAGTGGGAACAGTTCAAGGAGTTGGAACAAGATTGCAGCCTTCATTTTTAAAGGCCGCTTGATTGTGTGTGTGTCATTGTTTTTGGTCTTTGAGAGTTGTGGTTAGCCTTTTCCATGTTGTTTGTTGTGTTTTTCTCTTCAGATGCTGTAAATGACAGATTTAGCAGAATAGTGTATAACGACTGTGAACCTGAATACAAACACGCATCCTTTCCACTAAGGATTGTGAAACGTGGCCCTTCCTGTTTTGTTAAAAGTTTTGCTTGTGGGCCTTCCAAAATTTGTTGAAGAGAAGCAAAAAGTGTTAAGGGTAGAGATAAGAATGCTGGGAGTTCTTTTCTTCCTCTTATATTTACACATCATCCCTCGAGGCTTCCTTGTCTGGATTCACCTATGCATATTGTTCATAGAAACACCCTTCTTCTATGCATGCTCTTGCTGCATCAGGAAAAGCAAGTATATATCACATTCAAATAAACATACCTTTGAGAACAATGCAGTGGACAATCTGTCTCTGGAATTATGTGTGAATTTGGGGAAATATCTAATACTTACTTACTGTTTCAGCAATAGGCCTAATTCTGTGTATGGATTTTCTTATATGCATGACTCCTTGAGAACAGATACTATATTTTACTTAACTTGCAGGTCTTCAAGCTCAAAATTAGGTGCGGGTACTCCCCAATGATCCATTAAGTTGCAAGGATATGGTATTTGTGTGTGTGTGTGTGTGCGTGCGCGCGCGCAGTTCTAGCCAATACTTCACTGCCCTTTTTTTACAACCAATCAGCAGTCCTTTCCCCTACAAGCCCCTGAAACAGCTTAAGTTCTTCATTGGAAAACCCTGGAGAGAGGAAGGGTGGAGCACAACATGACTTCAAAGGAGGTTAGCAGGAATTGTCTCAGTTACTATAGTAAATTACACACATCCTCAAGGACCACCTACCAAGATTCTCTTCCCCAAGTGTTACCTAAGCATATTTTATGCCCTCAGAGCTGTAATGTGGAACTGAACAGGCTTTGACTCTGGTCCTAAATGCATTTACTTGACTACAGAGAAACATGTATTTTGAGAGATCCCACTTCTTGGAGAGATAAGCATGGCTGGGAAAAGTGGATAGTAATTTTCCATTCTAAGAATGGATTGGTTAGTATCTTGCTTTCCTCTAGGGCTGAAAGGCTCAAAAAAGGCAGATGTTGTTCCATTCACTTTATGAAAGTGAGCACTAAAGATGAGTAATGCCTAGGAAAAATGGTGTTGAAATATTGATACTTTTTAAACACAAGATTAATCAACCATAGTGTTTCCAATTTTCCATTTGTCATGAAGAATCAACAAGTGGAAAAAAAGATGGGAGAGAGTGCAGGACTAGTGAGAAGAGGTCAGGAAGGGAATTATTTTCCTTTTGAAACTTACCTATGGTTTCAATTAGTTTTTTCCTTGTTGCTTAAAAGAACATATTAATTAGGAACTGTGATTGAGGAACTGTGCATGGCCTAAGAAAAAAGGGTTGAGGGTATGTGGGTAACCATATATTCTCCTTTTCCCAGACATGTCTTCTTTTTTCAAACCTAGTTTCTGTCCTGCAGTTCTTTCCTATAGTTCAGTTGTAACCGGATCGGTTGTTGATAGTACATTCTTCCTTCCGCGTTTGCTGGTTTGACCTTCACAAATTTGATTCCCCCAACCACCTTTTTCCTCCTCCCATTCCCTTGCCTCTGGTTTGGGTGTGAAGAAGGAAGTGAAGCACCTGGGTTAAAAAAGCAAGGGAATGAGAGCCTTTCTTCTCCCTTCCAGAGCCCCCTCTCTTATTCCCTTGCCTCTGGCTCCAGTGTGCAAAAAACAAGGGAATGGGGAGGGGGGAGCTCTAAGAGGAAGTGGGAGGGGGATTGCAGGGGACAGTTATTTGGGTTTTTTTCCCACTTTCATGAGGATTCTGTGCCACAAGCCCTCATGAAAGTGAAGGGGCCACTGTATTAAATATTGCTAAATAGTCAGTTAAAATTGTTGTTGTTGTTGTTGTTTAAATACAGTGAAAGTTAGAAATATTTCTAGTAGCAATTATCTCAGTTTGTATAGTAGGGGTATTTAAAGTGAGAGTTGTCATAGCAGTCAGTCATTTCAAGTAGTCGGTTGGCAAATCTGCCCTCTTTTTCACTTTTCAAAACAAAGTAACCCTACCACAAGGCAAAACAGAAGAACCTCTGCAGATGGTGGCGATCTCCCTTCCCTCTTTTCCCGTCTTACCATAGAAGTGTTGCTTAAAAGAAACCACAAAGATACTTTTTTAAAAAATCCTCCTACTTTGACAGCTTACAGAGAAATTCTCCCCTACTAGCTTCAACCTGAACTAAGACCATCTGAAACCATCATGCTTATTGATAAAACACCATCTTCTTTTCATATTGTTGTACTTGGCACCATGATGTTGTTTGCCCTCCTTACCTGGAGAATGAGCTGTTTTGGATTCAAACTTCAAACTCTAATCATCCCTCTTAGCTACAAACATTTTGTAAATGGTAGCAGAAATTTTGCCCAAAACAGAATATCTGAGATGATTTGTAGCTGACAGTATATGTGAAAATATTCTTTAACAGAAACTTTGTTTTACTTTGGCTTTTAAAGGTGTAAGGTCACATACTAGTATGCATATCGTGGGACCAGCTTCTGACTAAAGATGCACTGGATTGTGCTATAAGACTGCAAATTTGCTGAGAGTAAAACCCATTGAAATGATTTGTAATTTCGCCTGAGTAAATCATAGGATACAGAATTTATATACATGCATGGGAAAGAACTGCTTTTGTGTCCAGGCAAGCTACTTTGTTGAACAAGAAGATAAAAATTTGCTTGTTTATCTCTGTGAATACCTGAAATAGAAACTTCAGAGTCACCTACAGCAGTGTATGCCACATGATTCACAGGATCACTGATCACAATAACAAGACTGATCTCCCTCCACCCCAGCTGAGTGTTTCTTTTCAAAATCTGCTACCTTTTGAATATTTTGATGTTGAGATGATCAGAGCTTCTTAAAACTACATAGAATAATAGAGTTGGAAGAGACCACAGGGGCCATCCAATCCAACCCCTTGCCATGCAGGAGCCTACATCAAAGCACTACCGACAGATGGCCATCCAGCCTCTGCTTACACACCTCCAAAGAAGGAGACTCCACCACACTCCAAGGCAGCATACTCCAGTGCTGAACAGCTCTGTCAGGAAGTTGTAGTTTGAATCCATTGCTCCTTGTCCCAGTCTCTGGAGCATTCCAAGTCCATTTCATATTGTGATTTTTAAAGCAACCTCATTTAACTCCAACAAATAGTTGGTGTTGTGGCTCTGAAATACAAGGATACTGATGGTGGCCAAGTAATGTGCACTGTGATTTTTTAAAAATTTTAAAAAATGTGCATGCCCATACATTTAAGCTGCATGTTGGTTTATGAGAACCCTTTGAATTTCTCTATAGGGCTTTCTTATTTTGTGAATAATGGCCTTCCCGAGACAGAAAATGTGGATGCTAATGCTGTCTGTCATGGAGATCAGATGTTGGATTTACACTCTTCTTCTAGAGCTCTCTTTCAAATATTCTTCACTTTTTATGTATTTCTGGATGTTGGCTAAGTAAGGAAACGGCTATGCAGTTAGTCTTGGTGAAATGGGATTTGCTTTCTGGTTCATCCAGTTGGGATGAACCAACTGAGAGTTTGATCCTAGCCAAGTTTCCATGGAAAGTGAGTTCCACTGATTTCACAGTTCCATCATGCCTGAGCTCAGAAGCAGATGAAAGACCCTCCCTTCCATTCCAGCTCCCACTGTCCTGACCGCAGAGAGAGAGAAGAGGCAGTATCTGCTAGACATAATCCCTTCCCATGCTGCCATCCCCTTTTCCTTTGGTGGCAATTAGATTGTAAGTCTGAGGGCAAGGAACTAATTTAGTGGCGGGTGTGTGTGTGCAGGGAATTGGGCTTTTACTAGTAAAGTGCCATGTACGGCGACGGCACTATATAATTTCATGATGATAATTATGGGGGTTTTAATTCACACCAGTTTTGACACCATTTTTGTAGGATTACAACATGAGGGAGTAGCTTCATGGTTGGGAAAGAAACAAGAAAAAGAGAGAAAAAACACGTGGCTCAAAGCTCTGTGGAACTTCTATATTAGACTTGCTGAGCGGATCTGAATCAGAGACTGCTCCAGATAAATGGAAGAGATATATAACAGTGGCTTTCAAAGATAGTTAAGTGAAATTGGAAACCTTTGCAAAAACTAACATGCTTTGGAACTTCTTCAATTTCTGAGTCATAACTCCAGAGTCACTTCTTTATTACTCCTTTCCACCACAAGCCAAGGAAGCTGTCTTGGTCCTAAACCAGTGCTTGACATCCATAATGGACTGGATGAGGGCAAACAAATTGAAACTTAATCCAGACAAGACAGAGGTGCTCCTGGTCAGTAGAAAGATGGGGTCACACTCCCTCTGAAGACACAGGTTCGCAGCTTGGGAGGGCTCCTGGATTCAGCTCTGAGCCTGGAAGCCCAGGTCTCAGCAGTGGCCAAGAGTGCATTTGCACAATTAAGGCTTGTGCGCCAGCTGTGTCCGTTCCTTGAGATGTCAGACCTGGCCATGGTGACACATGCCTTGGTTACATCCCAGCTGGATTACTGTAACACACTCTGCATAGGGCTGCCTTTGAAGAGTGCTTGGAAACTCCAGCTGGTCCAAAGAGCTGCAGCCAGGTTGTTAACTGGAGCTGGTTACAAGGAACACACAACACCTGCTGCAACAGCTCCATTTGCTGCCGATCTGTTTCTGGGCACAATTCAAGGTGATGGCCTTTGAAACCCTACATGGCTCAGATCCAGGTTATTTGAAGGACTGTATCCTCCCCTACAAACCAGCCCAGGCATTGAGATCTGCGGGAGAGGCCCTTCTCTCGGTCCCACCACCCTCACAGGTGCCTTTGGTGGGACCACAGGAGAGGGCCTTCTCAGTGGCTGCTCCCAGGCTCTGGGACTCCCTGCCTAAAGAGGTCACACTGGCACCCTCCCTGCCTACCTTCAGGAAACAGCTAAAAACATTCCTCTTCCAGCAGGCATTTTATATGTAATTTGTATTGGTGCTGGTCATTTTAATTGTTTTTTAATTGATATTTTAATGCTGTTTTTATATGTATTTTAACATGTTTTAATTATTATTGTGGTTTAATTTTTGTTGTAACTTTTGTATATAACCGTTTTTAATTATGTTTCTTTTAATGGCTGTAAGCCGCTTTGAGTCCCCTCGAGGAGAAAAGCGGGATAAAAATGATGATGATGATGATGATGATGATGATGATGATGATGATGTGGTGATTGGTTTAGAATGAGCAGGGCAACTTCTTAGTATTCATTTCCAGCATTCCATCTCACTCTGTATCTATATGAAACATCATTCTGCTTACAGCTGGCTTTGTGGATGGAAGTAACAAATAAAGTTCTTTTTTATAACACTTTCATAATCGCTTTCCTCCTCCTCCTCTACCTTCCATAGACTACTTGGTTTTCTTTCGTCAGTTGTAAGACATGTCTTTTCAATAAACAGACCAACCCAGAAATGATTTACTCATGATCCAATTCCAGCTCTTTTTTCTTTTTTTTTTAAACTATGGCTTCACAGTAGTCTTGGCTTTCTGCAAAATCTTTATTTCTATTGTAGCAGAAAAAAAGGAAAAGTGTTCCTTGTAGTAGTAACTGGTAGCATCAGCCTTGTAGTATAACTGGTGGTGTTTAGTATAATGATAATAAACTGAGAAATCATTTTGTTCTTTCAAGACATCAACTCTGGATTAAAGTGTCTGATGAATAAAATTATGGATTGCATAATGAAGGGCTTATTGTACAATAATGCATCCAGAGTTGTTATGCTATGTGCTATACTGCGTGTTCTAAGCTTTAATAGCCCGTATGATGTGCAGCGGGGGCAAGATTGAAGGATAATTTTTCTTTTTGCAGTACGGAGTATCTATTGTCTGAGGTAGAGACTACCCACAGGGGGTGGGTTTTGCTTGTTTACTTTGGTTCTTTTTTAACCTAAAATTACTTTAGCAGCACTTGAAGAGAGAGAGAAAAAAAGAACTATTACATGCTTTCTTAAAAAATACGCTTTTTTCATTTTATTGCTAAGTTAAAAATTAGTTGGTAAAATACAAATTAAAAGGACAGTGAAAGAATAGTTCCTTCAGCAATTTCACTTCCATTTTATTTGTTCTAGATTGCAAGCAGTCAATGCGAGAAGATGGGGGAACAGTGACGATAAACAGAAGAGGTGCAATCAAACAGGCAAAGATCCACTACATCAAAAACCATGAATTTATTGCCACCTTCTTTGGGCAACCAACATTTTGCTCAGTCTGTAAAGATTTTGTCTGGTGAGGAGAATGGCTATGCTCTAGCAGTTTATTTACATACATGTCTAGTGTAGGTCCTTGCTGAAGAATTTCAGTATGTGAGTTACACTATTGTAACGGTGGTGTAGGAATGGAAAAGAATGTGGTTGGAACTGAAGGAAAGTATCCATTTCACATCTCATCTTGCTTCAGAAGTTTACTTATTTGTAAGTCTGATATGCTTTGGGGAAATAAAATACACACAAATCATATGCACATTTTTAAAAATGCAAACAACATAAATGGTACAATTAAAAAAGAACATGCAAAGATGCTTTAGTCCAGGGATGGGTCAATTCATCCCACAGCCTCCTTGCCAAAAAAATGGCCTGAAATGGCCACTCCTCCCATCCCCATCACTCCTCTAGGACATATGAATTCAAAGGCTATTCCTCCAGTTCCAAACTTGTTTTATTTTTGAAAAGCTGTTCTAGATTTAAAACTGACTTAGAAATAATAGTCTTTAAATGGCTAATCACACACACATGTATATGTATATGTATCCAGGAGATAGAATTAGCCATTTTTACAGTGAAAAACATTTCTGACTTGGGGGTGTTGTCCAGGTTTTGAAAAATAAGCAGATGAAGTCTGCTAAAATCTGGGAGTTGGTGAAAATGTCCGTTAGATACAAACACATTCTCTCTCTGTCTCTCTCTCTGTCTCTCTCTCTGTCTCTCTCTCTCACACACACACACACACACCAACAATGGAAAAACATCCAGTCTTGCTTTAGTCAATGAGAAAAAAAAACATATAGAAAGGATTTACAGTAGGGAAAATGCATAAAAATTACTGTGTGGGAAGGGGGAAAACAGGATGGCAGTGCAGGTGAGAGTGGCACGTTCAGTCAGTCTGTTTTCCCTTCATGAGCTCAGCTCTTCAAAAAGTACCAGACTACGTTTGTTTCTGGTGATGTCTGCCCCTGACACCTGGCAAGCTTGCAGGCTGCGGCTTGCCAAGGTTTTATTATATCGTGTAATTTTATTTAATGCTTTGTAGAGCCAAAGGATTCCTACCTTGTGTGCACTTCAGAGTTACTGCTGAGCTGGATACTTGTCAGTTCTCTGTCTTCCAGAAAAGCATATATATCAAATGAAGATAATAAAAAGTGATAATCACTTATGGAATTCTTAAAATGAGTGCTACATCTAGCAGTTCTACCCCAACATTAGCTAATTAGTTATATTTACATGCATTTGTTGTTAGTTCACTGATGTTGTTACAAAAGCCCACATGATCTAGTATTTACTCCTATTTTACCTGAAATTGATTTTAGTTGGTTCTGTGTAAGGCTGAGTGGAAATAGTACCCCTACTCATTTCACCATCTCACTAGCAATGAAATTTAGGGGCTATTTTGGAATTTTTAAGGAGCAGAGAATAAATATTCAGCTGAACATATGAAAGGCAACACTCCTCTCAGCATTGTTAGACTTTTTTTTTTCATCAGAAAGCCTCTGTTACGGTATTTTCTTAGCTCAGGTGCTGCTCTCTCTGTCATCTTCTTGACCACAGCCTCTATTTGGTCAGATAGTTGCTCCCAACTGGGACCACTGTAGATTGCATTATTAGCATGTTCATGTTACCTCACTTAAACAGAATTGTGCCATCTCTAGGGAAGCAAAGGTGCAAATATTTCACTCAGGTCAGGGGAGTTGTGGAAATAAAGATTCTGAGCTAGTAAATTGATGTCTGTGAAGTCTGGAGACTTTTGTTCTGTAAGGTCTGTTTATAACTTCCCGTTTCTTTTACAGGGGGCTAAACAAGCAGGGATACAAATGTAGACGTAAGTTGGCTGTGTTGTCTTTTATTATGGGGTTACAGTGGTCAGTGAGCAATAAGTTGATGTATTTATTTATTTAGTATAAAGTGTTTATCACTAGGGCAACATCTGAGTCTACCATTTTCCAGGGTGACAGAATAACAGGGTCATTCTGTTGCAACAAATAAAATCTTGTGGCACCTTAAATCCTAACAAGAGTATTGTGATACATTACCACCTTTTAAGGTTAAACTGTAGTAGTAAAATTTTTCTAACTCTTCTTACCACTGAAGTGAACCAGATTGTAAATGCAGTACAAAATTCTAAGTGAAAATGAGGGGGAAAACATAGTTTACTCTGTTTACTGAAATAGATGTACTCATTTAAAGTGGGAATTGGTGATTTCTGGGTAAAGTAGTTCATATATCCTCTGCCCACTTTCTGCAAAAAACAAAAACAAAAAAACAATTAACTGTTTTTATCTTTCTATTATTGTTACTCTTCTGAAGAATGTAATGCTGCTATTCACAAAAAATGCATTGATAAAATCATTGGGAGATGTACTGGTACTGCAGCAAACAGCAGAGATACAATGGTAAGTAATAAAGTGTTTTATATAATCATTGACAGGATTATGTATTCTATGCCAAAGAAATTAAAATTCAGGTCAAAAGAAATCCAAATGCTGTGTTCATCATAGATTACTCAAGTTAACAGTATCTTTAAGAACAGGAGGAATGTAGAGCTAAGACAGAGCAATAATTTACAACACCAAATTTCTGTGTCCAAAAAGGGAGTGCCCCTCAAAGAGAAACATTCATTAGGCAGCTGAGCAAATTTCATTGAAGTTTTCCTCTAATTTTTTTTGAGGGGGGGAAGGGTGGTGATTGTTTAAGTCGTGGATATGAAACAGAGCTCCTCGAGAGCTGTGAAAAGTGTTTTTGATTCCAGTTTACTGGCACAATCACATTTCAAGCCATAGGAGACGTAGCAACTGTATCTGGGGCTTCGGAATTAGAATGACTTGTCATAGGGGCTAGAAGATGGTTATGAAGATGGAGAATGCCTGAGTGACACATGAGTAGCTGTAGACAAATCTACACTGATCTGGTTTCCTGAACTGGAATCTTTGTCCTGTTACAGAACTGTCTGTAAAACTGAATTAATATCCATTATCAGTTACCTAGTTTCAGGTAGTAAGGACTGACTTGACTTGTAAAATAACAAGTTCTTACTTAACTTGAGTTTTGTCTACATTGAATGGATGTATTGGAAGAGAGCTATTCTAAACAACATTAGTTGTTTAAAAAAAGGGGGGGGAGAACAGCCAATTAGGCTCTGCTAATGGACTGTGGCCATTTCTGCACGAGACTGTTATAGCGCTATGATTCCACTTTCAACATCCTATGGAATCCTGGGGTTTGCACTTTAGGGAGGGGCCGGTCAGTTTGCAGTTTAGGGAGTTTGCAGTTTAGGGAGAGGCCCGAAACTGCAAACCCCAGGATTCCATAGGATGTTGAAAGAGGAATCATAGCGCTATAACAGTCTTGTGCGGAAATGGTCTGTGTGGTCAATAATGTGATAAATGTGACTTATGATTGTGCTAGAATTTTCAGCTGATTCATTTTAGAAATGTGCAACCACTTTTCAGTGGTAACATTTCTGGAGCAGGTAAACTAATATCAGTTTTAAAACCATTTAAAAACACTTCAAACACAAAACTAGAGGAGAATGAATTAAAAACCTTGGTAAATGAACAGGTCTTCATGTGCTGCCAAAAAGGAAAAAAAAAAGTGAAATACTCATCTACTTTCTTCTTTTGTCCCTTCATCACATAAATGGCTTCAAATTTTATTGTACTTTTTATTTGTAAAATATTTACAGTGGTATATTCCTTTGTGGTGGGTGCTGGTAGGCAGAGAAGCATTTCGTAGGAAAAATTAATTTTACATGAGGGAGAGGGAGAGAGGTTTCCAAATATTTAACTTTTCTCTGACATAAATATACCTTCAGTTTCAGAAGGAGCGCTTCCACATTGATATGCCTCACAGGTTCAAAGTTTACAATTACATGAGTCCTAACTTCTGTGATCATTGTGGCAGTCTTCTCTGGGGTCTAGTTAAACAAGGATTGAAGTGTGAAGGTACGCTCTGCTCCATTTATCCATTAAAGGCACTGGGCATAAGGTCCACACTGAACTCTTTCGGGAAGCGGTATGTTTCACATTCATATATTTAGTGTGCGTTTTAAAAAAAATAGTACACTTCTTGGTTTAAGGAAGGTAGTCACTGACCTTCAGCCATATTCTCAGTTGAAAAAACACTGAGGTTTGGATTGCCTCCTAACCAAGTGCTGTTCTTTTTCATCTAGTACTAATGTTTTTTCCCCCTTTTTAATATAGAAAAATGAAAAGGGGAAATGTACACTTTATGCCCAGTTTAGTTAAAGTGCTTAATGACCAAACATTGAATAGATGAGCACCAAAAGAAGAAATAGTAGATTAATTTATAATGCTCATAAATCACAATTTTACTAATGCCATTAATAATTTCATTTTTGTAGAATGTGGGATGAATGTGCATCACAAATGTCAAAAGAAAGTTGCAAATCTGTGCGGAATCAATCAAAAACTATTGGCAGAAGCTTTAAATCAAGTTAGTCAGGTATGTCTTGGTTAGCGTTTATTCTGTGTAGGACTGAATTCTATATCCTCTTTCTTCCTATGCCCTCCTATGTTCTTTAAATTATCATTTCCAACTGCTGTACTGTGTATGTACTGTACTTTGCTTGTAATTACTGTTAACCTTGACATCTATATTATCTTTCTATAAGATGGCAATATTACCACTTTCTTTGTTCTACCTGAAGTACAGACTTTTGGTAAGTCTCTGTTCACCACTTGGTGAGAGATACAAAACAACTTAAGTGGCTATGTTCAATCAATAAGTAAATCCCACAATAGCCAAAAAGATTGTAATTTCTCTTTAAAAGAAGGTCATTGAGAAGCACACATGTTGTCTTTAAGACAAATTGCTCTCCTAGAAACATCTCAGAATAACGATTTGCTTAAAAACAATACATAGTCCCAAAGTACCGGTATCTCATTTTAAAGACAAATTGTGCACACTTTTCTTACCACCACAGCAGCCATTTTGATGGTGCTACAGGTAGGGCGTAGCCCCTGGTAGTTTCAAGGGAATATAGTTTGGCCATCTCTTCTCTAAAAAGAATGACTTGAATCCAAACTAATTTTGCCACTTCTGCTCAGATAAGCGATGTATCCCCAGTTTTCTCTCTTCTTCTTGTAGGAAACCTCAGAATTGTTGCTAGGCCAGTGAGGCAGGACACTTCACATTCAAGGAATGGAATTTGGAATCCATGCCTGGGGCAATGAAAGAAAGGGGAGAGTTTAAAGTCCCCTTGGAGAGAATGGAATATTTTATAATATAATGTCAAGACCATATTTATTCATTTTTTCTGAAAGACATACCAAAATATTTTAGATGGGCTTCTGTTAAGAACTAGCCTATGTTCTGTGAATGTACAAATATTCTGAGATGCACAAATAAGTGCTGAAATATGATGTCCTTCAAATATTACAGAGTTCAAGAAGCCCTCTTGTGGAAAACATAATTAAATTAACAGGAGTTTCTACATTCCCAGCATGTTCTGTTCACAGGAATCTACTGCTGTATCATTTGACTTATTATCCTTCTTGTAAGACTCAGGCTCTTGCATGAGCACATTCTGTGTGAGAGATCCTTCTCCGTAATATCAGAATTTGTTCATCTGTCTGGAAAGTTGAAAATGGCAGGCAGAGAATGATTACTTCAGCAGCACAGAGCCTACATATTTCTGATGATTTTGTGGATCAATAAAGTAACAGTGTCACTGTGTTATATCCATGACTCATTAAAGATAGTCTTCAGTATATGAAATACTCGAGAGCCAGTGTGGCGTAGTGACCCTACAGACTGAGCTTCGGATCCCTGCTCAGTCATGGAAACCCACTGAGTGAGCCTGGGCAAGTGACACTCTCTCAGCTTCAGAGGAGGGCAAAGGCAGCCCCCCTCTAAACAAATCTTGCCAAGAAAGCCCCGTTATAGATTCACCTTCATGGGACATGAAGGTAGAGAATAACAACATAGTAAACAGAAAATCCCATGGTAGATTCACTGTAGGGTTGCCATAAATTCAAAATGACCTGAAGGCACACCACCACCACCACCACAGTAACAACAGACATCACATGTCTAAACATTTGGACTCAGATTCAGATGTTTATCCTGACTGGAGTAAACACATGGGATCCACAGCGCTATAGTCAACAATAAGTGTTGACTTAACAAGTTCATATTGATTCAGTGGGCCTATGTTGTTCAAGACTACCAATTGATTTAGGCCTTAGTTTCTTGCTTTCTAAAGTAAGAAGAGTAATCCATTTTCAACATTCATAGTTGTGGAAAAGAGCTTAATGACAGAGTACCATGGAAGAAGCTGTTGGTGACCTGAAACACAAAATTTCATAAAATGGTTAGTCATAAATTCACACTGTGAGAACTAGGTCTACAAATATCGAATACCAGGTTCCCAAGTTTGCTACTTTGTATATCATTTTTCTTCACAAAGATAATCTCAGTGTGAAAAGGTAAGTTTAATATGCATATTAGTAGCAAAAGTGTGTTTCACAGGACATGATCATATATCAATTGTCCAGCGGTTGTATTTGTATACAGTGCGCCCTCTGTATACGTGGGGTTCCATTCCAAGAACCCTTGAGTAAAACAAAAAAGGTGAATGCTCTGTCCCATTGTTGTCAGTGGATGCAACAGACATACTTGTGCCCATGTGCACCCAGTGCGTCCTTCGACAGTAATGGAGCGCAAGGCTTTGCGTGACCTTGCATTTGTGTGTGCAGAGGTTGTGCCAGCAGAGGGTTCACTGTAGTTTTTGATTCATCATACCTTCACAATCTGTAGAAGACAGTTTCTCTGTCAGGAAAGATGACAGTAAGCATACTAGATCTTATGATGGTCCTTTATTTATTTCCAAAAGTAGAAATATACACATATTCTGCATATTACATGACAAAATGTATCTCATTAAGCCAAAGAATGTCCAATTTTAAAACTCGACCATGTTAATGTTTTACTCATTTTTGATAGTTTAACTGCTGAATTAAGTTTGAGTTTATGGTGTTTTTTTTTTCTTTTCCAGAAATCTTCCAGGAAATCTGAATCTGGGTCAGTAGAGAGTGTGGGCATTTACCAGGATTTTGATAAGAAACCTAAAGCCTTAGGTGGCGATACAACAGGTGAAAAATATGACAGATCATTTTTATTGTGGGTAAATAATTAACACAGAAACATATTCACTTACTCCTCACTACTATAATGCAAATAATTGCTCATTAAGAATTAAAATATAAAGTAAAGCAACATGCAGCAAAGGACTCCTTACACACACGGTAAGGTGCAAAAGACAGCTTATGCTACACTAATTCAGTGGTTATGTTTTTTACACATGGATTGATTGGCTATAGTTCAGTTCTTCAATACATGAATGGAAATTACAACTGTTGTTAAATCCAATGTGGTGGTAGATTCAAGGCTGAAAGGCATTTTACAGAATATAAATTAGAGCCCTCTTCTCTACACCATCATATTTGGTTTGAGAACCAGAGGACCACTGCCTACATGGACCTTACAGTCCTCGTCAGACATCTCCTGCCCCTGTCATTTGTGGTTAGCCTTGTGGTGGGGAAAGAGCATTCTGGCTGGTCATAGAACATGTTCCCAGGGAGGTTGATGTGTGTTTGCTTATCACACCTTTAGAACCAAAGTTCTTAGGCCTATGTACAAATAAATTCAGTTAAAACCAAAACAATCAGAGTAAAATATTAATAAAACAGCACAGTAAAATCAGCAGCATTAGTGAAGCTGTAACCCCTATGAGCTATTGGTTTGGTTCATTGAGTAGAGAAACCTTTGGGAAGGGCTATACTTACTAGCTGTGTTCAGAAAGAGGGGAAGAGGGAGAGCTGGAGAGGAGCTGCAGTTGCCAGGGCTAAGGAATAGGGCCATTTCATTGCAAATACGGTAGTCATATTGTCAGTTATCTATTTAGGAGAGAACAAACAAGTAAATTCTTTGTAGGGGAACTTCTATATTCTATTTGCATCTGTTTTGTATTTTTTATTTAGGGCTTTAAGGAGTTCCACTACTCATAATTACGGTTCCTTCCTTAGGATTTAACCACTCTTGGCAAAAATCAGTAATTCATGCAGGTTATATAGCCATAATGAAACCCAAATAAAACAGCTGGCAGAAGATCTTAAGTGCAAAGATCTAAAAGCACTGAACAGTTCTTAAAATGCCTGGGGGGAATAAATAAAGTCTTCACTTGATCGCTCAAAAGACCATGGCACAGATGCCACCCTCACTGTGGAAAGTAGTCCATAAGTGGGATGCCACTTCTGAGAAGATTTTGCTCTCTTGCAGCCAGTCCCCATGGCCTCATATGGTAGCGGTGCCTGGGAGAGCCTTGGTGATAACCTTAGGGTCTAGATACTATAACTATAGAGGAGATATTCCTTCAGGTAACCTAAATTCAAATGGTTTAGGGTTTTAAAGGTTGAAACAAGCGCTGTTTTGTTTACGTGCCACATAGATAACTTTTTGTTGTTATTCAGAGCATGTCAACACAATCTATAAATTGTTTTTGATGTATGGCTTTATTTCTTTGGCTGAATTTTTTCCAGTGTTTTCTCTTATTTATTTATGAAAATACATTTATCCCAGCCTTTATCTCAAGCTCTCAGAGTGGCTTACAATAAATAATTGCAGAAGTTTAAAAGGACTTAAAATATATTAAATAATTTCTCAATTAAAAACAGACAATTTAAAACTGGTTAAAACAAACTTGAATAGTTATACATTATAGTTGTTTTGAATTCTAAGTAAGTATAGAAATTATTTAAATATTATCCCCCCCCCCATTAGAGAGTCATCTGTTAAAGAGGTCTCTTCCCCACTTTGTAAGCAATGTAAAGGTAGATACAACAGTTTCCTGAAACTACAGTGTGCTAAAGTTTGGATTTCAGATTATCACTGTTTACATAGGGTAGTTCTGAATTCCACCCACAGAAGTACATACCTCCTATGTTACAGTTCTGTGTGGGCGTGCGTACTCGTGTTAGGGATGGCAGCAGTTTCTCAGAAAGTTTAATGGTATCTTAATACTTTGTAGTCATAAATCACAATAGCAGATTACTACAGAGGACATAGAGGAAACTTTCTAGTCATAATTTAAAAACTTGCATTTTGGTTTTTACAGATAATAGTGAGTATGATAAGCTCTGGGAAGGAAGATCGCTGTCACGACCGTCCAAGAGGAATTTCAACATAGACAGTTTTATCTTCCACAAAGTTCTTGGGAAAGGAAGCTTTGGAAAGGTACCTTACTTTTCTTTACATTTTTAAATGAATAGACAACCCCAAGTTGTATAGCACTTTGTGGCAAGCAGAGATAAGTCACACAGTTCTCTAACGCCGTATGGTTGTGAGTCAAAAGTGAAACTCATGGCAAACACATTGACCTGACAAGTGGGTGAGGGAAACCTTTCTAGGGAGTCTAGAAGAGGAAAGTTGACAGGTATGTAAAATGGTGCCCAGCTTTCCAAAGTCCATGATTTGAGTATGGATAGGAAGCATGTGAGCATCCACGTTGCTGAAGTGCAACAATGTGGACAAAAAGAGACTATCAGCCACTGAAGGATTGTGTTTTCTTAAAAAAATAATGGGCGGATAGCTGTACTTGTGTCCAGATGCTTGTGTCCTGTAACTCCCATCAGCCCTAGCCTCTATAACTAATGGAAATGGATCATGGGAGATGCATACGAAGGGTCAAATATTCTCCATACCTGCCCTATGCAGACATTCATTTTTAGGTACAGATGTCAGATACTGGAGCTCTGCTATCGTGCATAAATCTGAAGACTCTTTTCAATGCTAAGTACTCAGTTAATGCATCCTGATTTCTTAAATGGGTAGTGGAATGTGTTGCAGCACAAAAGGCTGTGCAAAGCCTTCACACGACTGCATTTGCTGTGACAGGCAGCAAAATGTTTAATTTTGTTAAGCAATTATCATATCCTATACGTCCAGCATTCCCTCCATCTTTCTATAAATGTCTCTGAACAAAGAACATGCCAGGCAGCTACAGGGCTCATCCAGACTGACTGCTCCTTCTGATTCAGTCAGCTCCAATTAATGTCACAGCATCTTGCTTTGGGCAGCTTCTTCTCATTGCCAAATCCATACATTTTTTTAAACTGAATTGCATGATCTCCTCCTCCTTATTATTATTGTTCTGAATGAGATCATACCACTCCCTACTTCACACGCAAAAAGAGAGTCTTGTAGCACCTTAAACTAAACAGGGAAACTTACTGACAATCTCTTTTCCTTTCCCCTTTTCCTCTCTTTGCCCCCCCCCCCCCGCAGCAGCCTTGCGAAACAACCGGGAGAAATAGGGAAAGTCGCTTCCCCCACCCCTTTTTCTTCTCTTCTTTGATGTGCTTGTGTATGCATGTGTACACACACACACACACACACACATATGTGCACAGAGCACTCCAGCTTTAAGTTAAAACAGAATAGGGGGTGAGGGAAATGAAAAGGAAGGCTAGCAGACCAAAAGGTGTTGGTAAGAATAGACTTAGCAAAGGAGGTAAGGAAGGCCAGATCTTCCTGGAATTACTAAGGCATCATCTCAGTCTCAAAAACAGAAGTGGCAATAGCAGGAGCAGAAACCATGATTGGTCTGTTTTGGATTTCCTTATTTGGGAGTATCTGGCCCCCAAAGAATACACCCCTTTTTTGTAAAAAGAAGCTTCCTTTAATTTGACTGGTAAAAGGGCAAGACTTAATATTATACCTTAACATTTATCCAAAAAGAAAAAAAAAAGACAATCCCCTTCTCTAACCAGCTTTGGTCAGACTTCATCTGGAATACTGTGTCCAGTTCTGGACACCTCAATTCAAAAAGGATATCGACAAGCTGGAATGTGACCAGAGGAGGGTGACCAAAATGGTGAAGGGTCTGGAAGCCATGCCCTATGAGGAGCAGCTTAGGAAGCTGGGTATGTTTAGCCTGCAGAGGAAAAGGTTAAGAGGGGACATGATAGCCATGTTTGAAGAGATGTCATGTCGAGGAGAGAGTGGGCTTATTTTCCACTGCTCCAGAGACTAGGACAAGGAGCAATGGATTCAAGCTGCAGGAAAGGAGATTCCACTTGAACCACAGGAAAAACTTCCTGACGGTCAGAGCTGTCCAGCAGTGGAATCTGCTGCCTCAGAATGTGGTGGAGTCTCCTTCTGTGGAGGTTTTTAAGCAGAAGCTGGATGGCCATCTGTCAGGAGTACTTTGATGTGGGTTCCTGCATGGCAGGGGGTTGGACTGGATGGCCCCTGGGGCTTCTTCCAACTCTATGATTCTGTGATTCTAATCTAAACCTCTGATGCAGAACCCTAGATGTCTCCCCTACCTGCACTTTGTTTTTGTGAATTAATTAATGTGTTGTTCATTTGATTGTAGAAGCAATAAAACTACTCCCTGCTTGATACTTCAGTAAGTGTTCTGACTTAGAAACTGGAGCTGGTTTCTTTCTCTTACCTGACTTTTGGCCACATTCTGTTTGAGAAATATGCCACTGGCTCTCAAGAAGTTTAAAGGTAGTTCTGGAGAAAAGATTTTCATCTTTCCCAAAAAGACATGAGCTTTTGTTCTCATGTGTGCAATCTCATAGTTTTTATTGGTAATTGAGATCCTGCAGATAGGTCTACCACCTAAGCTGGACATGCAGATATATGTTTCAGAGAAGAAGAAAGTTAAAAGACTAGAACACTGTTGTTCTCCCTCTCCATTCTGGAACATAGCACTCTGGGAGGAGACATCAAGCAGCAAAGCCAAGTCTGAGTTAAAAAAAAAATCAGAAACCAGTGAAAGCACATTAGGATCATGGATTTCTTTCCTACAAGGTGTGTTTGGTTGCCGTGACATATCTAGAAAGGTATCATTTCTTTCAGCTGTTCTGAATATTCCACTCTGGTCTTATCCTGGATACATTTGTGCTTTGCGTAGAAATGCTGTGAAACTGTACATGTCTTAATAATTGTTTACCTTTTGATGGATGCACCATGACGATGTTGGCCTTTATTTAGCTGTCATCAGAGATTGTGTTGTTTGCTGTCAGATCACAAAGGGGCAAATTCAAGATTTTATCAGCTGGAAAATTCTAATTCAATCTATTTTGTATCTCAAATACAAATGAGATACAATTTTGTATCTCAAAAATCTTCTGTTTTGCAGGTACTACTGGCAGAACTGAAAGAGAAGAATGAATTTTTTGCAGTAAAAGCTTTGAAAAAGGATGTGGTGCTAATTGATGATGATGTGGAATGTACCATGGTGGAAAAGCGGGTCTTAGCACTTGCATGGGAAAATCCATTTCTCACCCATTTATACTGCACTTTCCAAACTAAGGTACAATGCAGTCTTTCACTTTTCTTTTGGCATAACTAGGCAAGTCAAGAATATTGCTGACTTTTGTTTGAGGAGAAGTACATCAGCTGCAGAGAACATGAGGCCCCACAAACTGTTATTCCCATTATTCCTCACCCTTGTTTGAGGCTGAAATGGAGTTCAAAAAAATCTGGAAGGTCATAGATTTCCCAGTCCTAACCTATTTAATCAGCATTAGAAAGAGGAAGTGATCATAACAGAAACTCAGGAAAAAAATGATCATAAGGCAATCTCAAGCAAGGGAAGATAATGCTCAGGAGATCATAACCAAAGTGACCAATTTAATAAGGCAGTGACTAAAGTTTGTGTTTTAAAAGTGGCTCACTTCTCAGGGTAGTGCTTGCTGTGGATAGAGGAAGGGTGGTCAATGCAGTTTATGTTTCATGTAACATATTTGGGGTAGCCATGTTGGTAATGCAGCAAAACATAACAAAATCCAAAAAACAGTGATATCCTTACTGGGCCAACTCCAAAACATAAAATGCATCATGCAGGTTTTCAAAGTTTCGCTGGCTTCTTCATCAGGCAAAGATATTTAAAATCATACAGGAGAAGAAAGGTGATGATGTTAAAGTCACTGGTCAACATTTTGTCTCAGGTATTTTGTCTCTTGTCGGTTAGGATGGTATTGAGAGATCTCAGTACAGGCAGAGGCCACTCCACTTCTTGATGATAGACAAAAAGGGCAATAAAAGTCAAGTAATAAAATTTCATCTCCATTGTTGTACAATAGGCCCACAGATTTTGCGGGGCTTAGGATATCCCCAAAAGTGGAAAAACCACTAACGTCCCCTCTCCCCCCAAAAAACATACATGCTACAGAGAAGATGATAACACAGAAGGAGATTTTTGAAACAGCCGTGGCAAGGCGAGGCACTCCTTACCTCTCTTATCCTGCAAACAGCTCTGCCCATTACTATCTTTGCCACTTGGATGCCTCTGGCTCGCTCTCAGGCCACCTCTGAGTGGTGGTCCCATCATCTCTGCCAGACTCTAAGCCCTTCGAGGTAACAGAATTATTGACTTTCTTGTGCACAAGTCTGTTTCTGGATGGTGCTTGCGATGCCCCACTTCTGGGAAACAGAATTATTGACTTGCAAGTGCACGTGTCCCTTTTTGGATAGTACCTCCTAATCTCTGCTTCTGGGGAGCAGAGTTGTTCACTTTCATGTGTATTCAGTTTCATGTGCCCAGGTCCTTTTTTGGACAGTGCTTCATGATCCCCTACTTCTGGCATGTGCCACGCAAAGAGGACCTGCCTCAGGTACCCAGCCAAACAGCAGTAGCAGGAGGAGAAAAAGAAGAAGGTGGGAGGAGGGCAGAGCAGCAGCTCCCAGGAGCTGATCCCTTGTCATTACAGTACAGTACTATCACTACCAGCAAAAGTTGTGGGCCAATTATATTATGTTTCATGTAAGTTCACTTACTGTGTCTTCTACTTGTGCCATATTGTGTTTTGCTTCTACCACAGTGTCTTCCACTTCTGTCACATTGCCATGTTGTAGGCATGAAGAAAACAGCGTCTTCATACTGAGATTATTTGATTGTAGTAGTGAAAGCTCATAGTGACAGAAAAAAGCATACTGCTAACTGGTAGTTCTAATAGTTAACATAGTAAAGTAACATAGTAACATAGTTTACATAACATAATAACATAGTTGTAATACATGTGTAGCCCCATAACATGAAAATAAAACTTCGCCATGTGTTTATCTTTATAAACTTACTTTTATAATCTTACCTTTCACACTACAGAATTGGGAGCATTATGTTTCCCCTTAGTGGATAATAGGCCTTCTCAGTGATTGCATCCAAACTGTGGGATAACTTACCCTGCAAAATCCATGGCCCCATCTTCTGTTGTTTTTCACTGGCTGGCTAAAACTTTCCTATTCAGACAAGAATTTATCTTGCTGGGTACATTATTTTTTTTTCCTGTGGTGGAGCCTCATTTTAAGATTTTTTTTATTTGCTGAGCCTTTTTCTATTTTTTTCTCTCCTATTTTACGTCTTACACAGGATTGTTCCATTTCTAAGTGTTGTAAGCAATCCCAAATGATGGAAATACATTGGAAGTGTGAGGTGTTAGTTTTTTAAAAAAGTAAATAAATGTCTGACAGTGCTTGTTAAATTTTCCAGCCAGAGGTTGATAATGCAACTGGACTCACTCAAAGAACAACATGTTAATGCTGTAGACACAAGTTACATCAGTTGGCTAATGTTGCATTCTCTCCTGTTTGTAAATAGGACCATCTGTTCTTTGTTATGGAGTTTCTTAATGGTGGAGACCTAATGTTCCATATACAGGATAAAGGTCGTTTTGATCTCTTCAGAGCTACGTAAGTGTCAGCATTGTTCTGAAATGGTGGTAATTCTTCTCCAGTCTTAAAACTTGTGCAATCCCAAGAGTTTAACAAAAGAAGTGCTGCCAGCTATGCTTAAGCAATATGGCAGAAAGTGGTGTTGTCATAGAGTGAACGAGTGCACCTCCATATTGGACTATTATGATCTTACTCACTTTTGCACAGAGGTTAAAGGGAATAATCAAACTTTCAGGTCATGTCTTAAGAGTTGAAAATAATTTTTTAAAAACCCAGCGCATTCATTTCTTTGAAAACAAGGAGATGGTACTAGTCAGCATAATTCTTGATACGTGAAGAAACACCTCTCCTTGTATATGCCTGCCCAAGGAAGTGGGTCAGTGGAAGGAGCCCTCTTCTACGTCTTACCAGTGGGGGCAATATGAAATGGGAAAATGCGGAAGAGGGTCTTCTCTACTGTGGGATCCTGGTCGTGGTATCATTCCAGTGCCAAGTGAAAACATGAGTTTTTACTAAAACCTTGAGCACTGAATTGATTTCATCTAAATCTGCTCATGCCGATGGTATCATCTATAACTGTTTTCAACCGTCCTGCTTTCACTTGTCAAATTATTTAATATACTTTTAGTTGCGTTAGTGTTTTTAATGTTTTGCATGGTTTTAAGTAAGCTAAATTAATTTTATTATATACAGCAGTAAGATTCTATGAAACAGAGTGGAACAAAGACAAAGAGAGAGGGCTATGTTCCTACACACATAAAAAGACCAGTCCGGGCTCTGATGCTGACCCACTGATGCTAGCAATCCACTCACACCCCCTGCCCAGGAGAACCTAGCGAGCTGTGCTTGCCCCCTGTGGTGCAGCCACTAGCCACTGCTATTTGTGAAGGTTGCCCTTAGTTTGACTCAGCAACAAGAAAAAAAAATCTTTAAAGCAATTTCTTTGCCATCTTGACACATTTTCCAAGTGCCTTTTTCTGAGAAAGGACATTATTATCCTTCCTCAGTGCTGAAACATTTGTAGGTAAAGTGACTGTACATTGGGGGATGGAGAGAAGCAAGAGAACCAGCAGCAACAGCAGTCTGTGGCAGCCACTGTAGTACATCATGAAGAGGAGTCAGGAGAGGGCCCAGTGGTCAATCTTAGGGATATCTTGGGCTGGCCTAGAAAAAGAGCATCATAAATACCAACTAGTTTAAATTCTAAGCCAGATTTTCCATTAAGATATGTGTATGGGCCCGGAAAACATAGATGGATGGATGGGTGGGTGGGTGGGTGGGTGGACAGATGGACAGACGGACAGACAGACAGAATTATTGTGACTGGATAAAGAACGATAAAGATGGTGATTAGACTTTGAAATTTAGGTTGAGAGTATATATTTAGTGCTCTCTCTGTGTGTGTTTTGGAATGTACTGTGGACCAGTGTGTACAGGTGACAACTTAAGAGTCAAGAAACTGCATTTTATGCAGTTCCCATGATGGTTTCTTTACCCAGTCTTGCAGTCCCAGTCTGCTGCCTTAGTATTAGCCAATTTATCACTTCAAGCAAAATTATACTCTTAGTATTCATTTTTTCACAAAGAAAAGGGAGAAAGAAAATGCTTCTTAGGTCAGTTGATTACTGAGTCACATTAAATATTGTTTAATTGTCGAAGTTGACTAATGGGATGCAGTCTACCTTGTTGCCTTGTGGTTTCACTTTCCTTTTTGTTTTTGATATGTGCATTGTATTTTCTGGTTGCCTTTGTTTCCTCTCCTCTGCCCGGCATACTAGTTCTTTGAAAACAATATTGTAAAAGATGTTTAAGGAAGGGACTGGGTTCTTTCTTCCTCATGGTCCTTATTGTAGATCTGTCCTTGCTGAAGATCATTGTTGTTGTGTGCCTTCCAATCATTTCTGACTTATGGTGACCCTAAGGTAAACCTATCATGGGGTTTTAGGGGGCTGACCCCAAGGTCACCCAGTGGGTTTCCATGACCAAGCAGGAAATCAAACCCTGGTCTCCTAGGTTGTAATGCAGCACTCAAACCACTACACCACACTGGCTCTCTTGCTGAAGATACTTGGCCAGATAAAAGTATTCTCACCCATGTCCTTTCTCCATCAACTGAGGCAGCTCTTTGGTGCAGATACATCAACTGATGGTGACACACCCTTTCCTCTTAATGGAATTCTTTTAACCTTGCTTTTGATGTTGCAAAATAGTGCTTTTCAGTATTTTTTGGTGTGTTGTAATTTGGTAAGCCACATGAATTTATCTGTTTATTCTAAAAAGTGGATACAATTTTTTAAATAAATAAACACTGAATAATTCATTCCCTGTAAGAAAAATGTAAGTATCCAGAAAGTATAGTTTACCTTCCATTCAGGGATTACTTGCAGGTGGGGCCTTGCTGTGTTGAAGGAGAATCAGATCAACATATTTAATCCTCCCATAAATGTAGCTTCTCTGTCTTCCTGCATCCGTGCATCCATCCATTTGGTTGTTTGCAAAGGAGCTGCAATTCACAAACAGTTGCTTATATGGCAGGGGCCCACGTGACTGGGACTCCGTTGAAAGCAGGTATCCCAATTATGCAGGAACTTATCCTTACCACCAGTTGCTCATGCATTAAGAACTGTGCACCATGAGCAAAGTATCATAGTCATGAATGTAGGAAGAAAAAGATGTATCAGGACAGAACTAAAAGTGGAGTCCCACTCTTCCTTCCGCAATGTAAAGCTCTGCATGCTTGTAATGCATAAGTAGGGCTTTGAGCTTCTACTCAAATGTCAACAATAATTTTGAGAAACAGCACCTATGTAAGCAGCATGCAAGTTGAGCTGGGTTGGAAATAAAACAGGAGTAGATCCCAACCCAACCCTGCCCATCAAGTGTTCAGAATTTTAATGTGATCCCTGAAATATTTTCCTCCACACAAAACACTGTATCACCTAGAGTTCATAAATGCTTTAAGAAAATTCAGTCTCTTTGATAAAATGAAATCAGATGCAAATAGCAGAGGAAGCATTTGTTGTTTTCTGCTTGACAATGCAAAGGAGCTAAGAAAAGGATGGGCTTGGAATGCGTGAATGGTCCCTCAGTAGGAGAGTGCTTTTCAGATTTCTGAAAGTGACTGGGGTAAGAAAAAACAGTTGCCACGAGAGTGTTAGGCATACTGCTTTTAGGCTTTCATTTTTATTTTAAACTGCTTGTACTCTGTTTCAGGTTTTATGCAGCTGAAATACTGTGTGGCTTACAGTTTCTTCATAGCAAAGGCATTATTTATAGGTGAGTGTTGATTGACTTCGGTAAGATTCTTGTAAAACATTGCATCAGTTGTGTTGTGGTGATGAATTGGTGGATTCTATGATTAACCTACAAGCAGAGTGTTTAACAAGGAGCTGTTCCCTATTAAATGTTGATTTTATTCCAGAGGTGTTAAAAAGAGGCAATTCAGCAAGTACTTGAGACCAATCCTTAATTGTTTTCTTTTCTCCTTGGCAACAAGAAGAAAGAAATGTTATTTACATTACACAAAAAGGATCTTTGTTCCACATTCCTAATTGCCAGGCATTTAGCCTCAAAACTGAGACACTTCTGTCTTCATTCTAGTGGCAAAGCAGATTGACAGTATTTGGGCCAGCATTTCATTAAGCTGACCTCTTGGTAAAAGTACTGAGCAAAGTGCTTTGCTCTGAATAACAAATGATGGAAAGGTTAAAAGGAATACATCTTGTACTGTAATAAAATGGCATTCAGTACTGTGAGCCAGATTTGATCATGTTCTGGAGACACTCAGTTGGCCGGTAAATTTAAAGGTATATTTGCTGTCAGATTTGTTTTCCTGCTGAACAAGCTTTTAGCTTTCACTTCAGAAATGCAGTTACTGTACATAGGAATGAGAATGGCTGCCTAGCTAAAGCAACCAGCTTTTTCGTTGTTCTCTGTGGTACAAGTATGGCAAGGATAGTGGCTCCAGTCCTTTCTGAAGGAACATGTCTAGAAGATGGTGCTAAAAGAGTATTTATGGCCCCAAAGTGAATTTAGATTCCACATGTTACCTCAACTTTTAAAGCAGTCATTTCCATTTCTGTGGGGATTTGGTTTTAATCAGCTATGTTTAGTTTTGACTGACTGCCTACATTTTCAGTAAAGTTATCATGTAAAGTAAGAAAGATAAAAAATACAGCGTTATAATTGGATTCCCTTGTAATATAAAGCTCCTGTACAATTCAAACTTTTACTGAAATCTCTTTGGTTCCCTTATACTGCACCTGTTAGGAATATATAACAGTTAAAGACTGGCAGTATGAATCCAGAACAAAAATGAACTTTACATTTTAGAGAAAGCAGGGGCTTTTACATAACGTTAGTATACAAATATTGTCTTCTTTTGTTTACATAATCAACCAAAACCTCAATGTATTGAAAAAAACTAGCTACAGAGCATGTGCAGAGCCCAAATATTACGAAAGTTCCCGCAAATAATATATTTTACGGATCACTGACTCATGATGTTGTACTGGTCATTTCTTTTTGGAGTTCTTCCAGTAAACAAGGCTGTTGCAAGTTTTTCTCTCTCATTGCCCTGTCTAGGAAGTAATCCCAGCCTCAGCTCAGTGAAAGAACTCTTAAAAGTCCTAGATGTTTTGTGGAGCCATAAGGGCAGAACAGACTATCTCTTGTTGTGATCTAGAATTCAGTTGTTGCATCACAACAGCTATCATAGTACCCAAGGACACAGTCAGAGTTAGGGCACATTGCTTCTCCGATTCCATTATCACTCTTATCAGCCTTGGTCATGAGTGCTTTTATGAGCACAATGTGTACCTAGGAGCACCCTGCATGTGTTCAGTATAGGTTACTCCAAAGTCAATATGTGCATAGGACATATTTCAGTCTTAATCTGGCAAGACCCAACTGTAAGAGATGTCTTAATCTTTTGTATGCCTGATCATTTAACATACTACTGGTCAGTAATTCCTGAAGAGGCTTAGATACATGATGGTCCAATTTTGTTTGGTCAGTTCAGGAAGGAGGACTTAAGCCTTCCTAGCATAAGAAGGTACTTGGACCTCCCACCTGACCTCCTGTCTATGGACTTGCTGTTTCTTTTGCATTATTGCTAGAAGTGTTCTGTGAGTCTGAAAAAGAGGTTTCAGTAGTTACATTAGTATACTGCAGCATGGGACTCGTAGGTACTCATTTCTGCTTTAAGTGATCTTTTGATGTATTTCTTTATTTTTTACTCAGAGACCTCAAACTAGACAATGTGATGCTTGATAAAGAAGGCCACATCAAAATAGCTGATTTTGGGATGTGCAAAGAGAATGTATTTGGAGAGAACAAGGCAACAACTTTCTGTGGTACTCCAGATTACATAGCACCTGAAGTAAGGAATTGTATAGGATAGACATACAGATAAAATGGAAATTTTGATGTATTTTTCTAAGACAGCCTTGCCCAACCTAGTGCCAGATGTGTTGTACTACAGTTCCCTGTCCTTTCTAGGTGGAAAGTAATCATCCAAAGCCTGGAACATCCGTTCCTGTAATCCTATGAACTCATGGTGTGTAGTAGAGGTTTTAAAAAGTGAAACACATTTTGGGTTTAGATTAAGAGGTTCCAGGTACAGATAAGCTTGTTATTAAGCAAAACTAGATTTTACTCTCTACCAGAAAAGTATGAGCAGAAAATATGTTTCAGCCCACAGCTGGGTTTTTCTTAGAATTCAACTGAAAAGATAATTTAATTATTATATTGAGATATAATGCCATCAAGTTTTCTTAAAAGTGACACGCAGTCTGAAAGATTCATGAGTTTCATTCATAAAATGTGGTGTGAGTAATTTACAGTCTACACTCATACACTGTGGAAAGCCCAGGTGCCAGCCTTCAATATAATAATGGTACAAAGGTCACTTCACACTTTACTGGAGAAGTGGGTGTTTTTAAAATGAATGTATATCCACTTCTAAGCAGCTATTCATTTTTTTTCTTTTCACTTTTAACTACAGCTGCATCGTTTAAAAAGCATTACAGAACTGAGGGCAATTATATATGTCTGCAACATTCTTCAAAAAAAATATGCAGCTGCCAGAAAATACTTGCACTTTAGCATCCACCCATTCAGTTTAGATAACAAGGTCTTTCGCCACTGTCAATCAGAAATAGTACCTGAGTAAATAAATAGGATGAAAATAACTACATATAGAATTAATCTATTTATATGAAACATACAATACCTATACATTTACACTATAATATTTAGTTTCCTGGTGTCTTAACATCATAATTTAATTACCATGATAATTTATTATAAATAAAGAATGTTTAATGGCAGCTGCTATGAAACGCATATGTTTGGACATAGTGATAAATTTAAATTTATTCTTGCCAAGATTTGCTGCAGAAGGCATTGGTCCCTCTGCCCTCTTTTCCAGTGGAGCTGCAAGATTAGGAGCTTTTGTTCTAGTGCACTTTAGCAGAATAATTGTAGTTTACCATAACATGCAAACCCAGACTAATTAGGTAATCATCACTGATCTGTTGAAATATGTCAACTGCCACAAAACCAAGTTAAGAGTAGCTTGAGTCTGGACATACAGTAGTTCTCTACTGAAGTTCATGGTAAATTAAAACAAAGGTTCCTGCTTTCAAATGTCTGTCCTAAAAGATAGGCAGAAAGAGTGTCTAAGTCCAGGGTCTGGAACAGCTTGTTCCCATGATGATAAGCTACAATTCATTGCTACCTCTGAATGCAGCCAGTGAAACCAAAGGGATAAAAGCACCATCACATAACCCTGGAAAAGTAGGGTTTCATTGCAAATAAAAACACTGTACCTTTATCATCTAAGGTGCCTAAACTGATGAAAACTGGTTTTTATACTTTTTGAGAATAATTCATTGGTAGGAATGAATTATTGCTTCCTGTTTTTCTTTACATCTTTTCTCCTGTTGGCAACAGATTCTGCAAGGGCTGAAATACACCTTTTCTGTGGACTGGTGGTCATTTGGAGTCTTGTTGTATGAGATGCTTATTGGACAGTCACCTTTCCACGGTGATGATGAAGATGAGTTATTTGAGTCAATCCGAGTAGACACACCACATTACCCACGCTGGATTACCAAGGAATCTAAGGATATTCTTGAGAAGGTACACACGAGCAAAGGCTATTTAATTGTTTATTTTATTAATAGGGAAACAGAAAGGAATCAGATGCTATGTCACTCTACTAAATGGTCATGCTGATGCTGTTGTTAATGTACCTCTTGGAAGGAGGTTATGTGTCCTCTCCCATAAGCAAATATTTTTGTAAAAATAAAGTCTAGTAAAATAGAGATTAGGAGTCAGCATGGTGGTTTGAGCATTGGACTACAGTCCTCAAAACCAGGGTTCAATTCCCTGCTCAGCCACAGAAGCCCACTGGGTGACCTTGGGTACATCACACATTCTCAGCCCCCAGAAAACCCAGTGATGGGTTCACCTTAGGGTCAGAAACAACTTGAAGGCACCCAACAACAACAAAATAGAGATTAGTCTTGACCTGTCCTCCTGCATTACACAATCACATATGGTTTCGTGCTAAAATGCTCTGGGACATTGAGCCATGTTGTATATGGATGGGTCAATAGGTCATATCTACCATTGTTTTCTCCACAGCCAAAGCACCACTCTGAACTTACAACTTTATACCCAAAGTGTCCCTTCTCCCAAATAGTAGCAGCAGGGATACATCCAAAGGAAGAAGAGAGTGGTGGGAAAATGTTGCTTGTCATCTTCTTTTCCAAGGTTCTGTGGCCAGTGGCTGGTGGCCAGTGACCAGTTGGTTCATTACCCTAGTGGTTACATGTTTTCCAGGATTGTCCAGTGGGCAGGAGGAGACACATAAAACCTGTCAGCATGAAGCAGCCTATTTCTCTTGTGCCTCACTTCCTTTACAGCCACAGCAACTGTGGCCTTTTCACTCCTGCCAGCCAAGAACATGAAGAGTGGCCCAGCCTGTCCGAGCAGCAAATGTGAATAGCAATAGCATGTGTATTTCTATACCACTTATCAGTTAAGTGCTCTCTAAGCAATTTACAATGTGTTAGCTAATTGCCCCCAACAAGCTGGATACTCATTTTACTGAGCTACGGAAGGATGGAAGGCTGAGTCAACCTGGAGCCTGGCAGGATCGAACTCACAACCTTGTGGCTGCAGTACAGGCATTTAACCACTGTGCCCTCAGGGCTCCTGTAGTTCCATCATGTAAATCAGTTCCAGCATCTTACCGTTACCTGATTTCTGGGGTCCCGTGAGGGACACCTCAATGTACTCCAAATAATGGGGAATGGGAATTAGCCAGAGCACAAGCTGTAGCACTACAAGAGGCAGGGTAACCTAGAGAGATCTTTTTACCCAATGTTTACGGGGTCAGGCCAAGCCAAAAACCAAGCAGAATTGTCTAATAAATGATTTTATTGAGGGGAATTCACTCATGCATGCACACAAAATACACACAATCATACATTCATACAAGAGCTAGCTGAAAGAGAAAGGGAGGAAAAATTATAGAGAGACTGAGGGATTTTGGGGGTGGATTTATAATTACCACTTCAGAAGAGTAGTGAAGAGCAGAAACGTATTTTGGCTTAGGTAGAACCTAAGGACAGATCTCATTCAGGAGCCAGACGGACAGAGTGACAGGTAGACCTTCAAGAGACTGCGCTGGGCCTCCTCAAATCAGGGGTATTTGTACCCTGAAAATGGCTTGTGGCTGTGAAGGTTCCAGATGCAAGACAAAGGGAATCTGTTGTGGACAGTGAGTCTTTCGCCTGTTGATGGGCTTACTGCTTTGATTGACAAAGACATGATAGATGTTGTAATAGCTGTCTATTGTGGGTGCTGTGAGGACAGACGAAAGAATCCAGGTGTACAAGGGATGAATATCTGTCAGTCAGTGTCCTGGTGGGCTCCTCACAGTTTGGTTCCCTGGAAAATTCCAGCTTCTGTTTAAGCCTATTATCCACAGGAATGGTGTATATTTGCCTGACAAGTGACTCAGTCTTACCTGGAGGAATTTTGGAGTTGACCTATACTTCTCACATTTACAGTCAAATTCTTTCCCTCGCTCAGTTTGACCTCTGTCACCTCTCAAGCTTGAATTTGATATCAGAGCCAATAAAATGTGTTGCCAATTAGGTATGGTGTCCATCCAAACCATACTGACATTGGGGACCCCCAAAGCAGGGCCTTACACAACTTAGGCATCTCCTCATCGTGCTGTGTCTTTCAGAATATGATATCCAGGCAGGGCTGTTGAATAAGGCTGTTTTGTTATCTTTTGTAGTTATTTGAAAGGGATCCATCAAAGCGACTGGGAATAACTGGAAGTATCAGAGACCACCCTTTCTTTAAAGCAATAAATTGGACAACGCTAGAGAAGAGAGAGACAGAGCCACCTTTCAAACCTAAAGTGGTATGTAGCCTTAGCCATCTCTTTTATGCTCAGTAGTCTCACACTCAGCTGCTTTTCTCCATAGGGTTTGTATTCCAGTATAGGAGCTATGGGCAGCATATATGGGATCGCCGTAGGAATGTGTCTGTGTCTCTTTTATGTATGTTCACCTTCAGTGGAGTTCTGCCATGTTTCTGTAGCATACATTTCAGGAAAGAAAAAAGAAAAGATTGCACCTAGTTGTACATTCAAATTTCAGAATACACATAGCTTTCAAAAAGAATACACTGTGAAACTTTTTTTGAACAAAGGACTAAGTTCTGAACTGCAAATTAATTGGGGAGCTGTGGATGGGATCAGCTCCATAACAGTTTGTAAATACAAAATGCCTCAGGCACCCCTAGTTCACCCCATTTTTAAAATCATTACTACCACCATGTGAAATAGGTAAGGCTTGTGGCCACACAGCAAATCTAGTGACTGAGCAGTGATTTGAAGAAAAAGATTATTATTGATATACATTTTTTAGTGGATTTGATTCCCAACACTTTTATAATTTCCCTTTGGAGCAGTTTCCACATATTTCAGTATGAGTCAACTAAAGGTGTGATTTCTTGCAAAATTTTGATTACTTCAGTTTCTTGTGTTTAATGCCTTCTTTCCATAACACTGGGAATTCTGAAACATGTCAGGAATTGCACCAAAGCTTTTCAGAAACTAGCACATTGTTCTGCCTGTGAGCAATGATTGCCCAAGTTTGGACTAGTAGCAGCTATATGTAGAATATAGAATCCAGAGAGAAAGTGGGGTAATGTCCTCCCTCCCAGAGTGGTTGCTCCGTTAAGCTGGACAAAAAACCTAAGAGTGTTATGGCATCTTAAAGATTAATACATTTATTTAGGGCATAGTCCTTGATGAACTAGAGGCCACTTCATCCCAGTATCACTAGAATGAAGGCATTAAGATTGCTGAACCTGCTGGCCTCCAGATGTGTTACGATTACAACTCCCTACCTAGCACATCATGCTTGTTACAGATTATAGGGGTCTAACTCTTCTGGAGTTCACCTGTCTGAGGAAGGCATGAACAGAGGCCCTTTCATACTACACAGTTATAGCACTGTAAATCCACTTCCAATTGTCGTGGCAGCATCCTGTATAATTCTGGTATTTGTAGTTTGGTGAGGCACTCTAGCTCTCCGGCTAAGAACTCTAAACCTTGCTCCCCAAACTGCAAATCCCAGGATTCCATAGGATGTTTACAAGGCAGTTAAAGTGGAGTGATACTGCTGTAATCCTTTAGTGTGTAAAGGCCCCTGTAGAATCCTAGGAGCTGTAGTTTTAGGATTCTAAGCCAGAGAGATTTAGTGCCTCACTGCAGACCCCAGGATTCCATAAAATGTTGCCATGCTGAAGTGAAATCATGGTGCTATAATTGTGTAGTGTGAGAGGCCCCTCTAATCTCATGTCATTGATTTCAATGATTTTTTGCACCTGTGGACAATTCTGGGCCGAGATCAGGGGGATGGGCAACTGTGGAAGGGTAGGGGGCCAAATTGGCACTCCAGAAAACCTTGGAGGGCCATACCCCTCCACTACGAGTGCTCCCACTGTTGTTGTTTCTTAAAGCCTCTAAATGCCCTCTAGATGGCATGGTGGGCATTTTCACATGTTGTGGGCCTTCTTGGGCCAATTTAGGCTCAAGATTGATGGCGATGATAACTACTCTTCTTCACAACAGAAGGTGAATAGAAGTCAGTTCCTTTACAGTTCCTGTTTCAAAAAAGACCTCTCCTGAGCCTAAACTGGCCCAGTAGGGTTCAAAATGTGGTGGAAACACACCCCATGTCCCCAGAGGACATTTTATGGCAAAACAATTTTTTAAAAAATGCAAAAATTGTTTTTGCCCCCCGGGGGTCCCTGGGGGACAGCTGTGGCCTGCAAGCCACATTTTGCCGACCCTTGGTCTAGATTGATTAGGCTGTTTTAACCAATTGTTATTGTTGCTGTTCTGCTTCACAGAAGTCTGCAAATGACTACAGCAACTTTGACAGAGAGTTTTTGAGTGAGAAGCCTCGACTATCCTACAGTGACAAAAACTTAATAGACTCTATGGATCAGTCTGCATTTGCAGGATTCTCCTTTGTCAACCCTAAATTTGAAAGAATGCTGGAGAAATAGTTCTTCAGAACAACAGAACTCTGAGGTACAATTGTAAATGAGAACTTTCGAGCACTCCATGTGAAATGTGATCAAAGGATACTGCCATCTCTTTGACTCCCTTCTGAAAAACACTGAAGCGTACCAAATTGTGTTATACTGCTAATTCTTTAGAAACTGGCAGTAGGTTCATCTTGCATGATTAAGTATCCTTGTGAATCCTGTGTACATTATTTTCTCTTCAGCAGGGAAAATGTAAATTGTGTGTGTGTGATGGGGTTATGTATGTGAATGTAGTTAAATGTCAGAGAGAAATATATATATATATATGCTGTATATTTTGCTCAAGAGCTGAAAGATAGGTTATGAAGGTATCTTTTAAATAAAATGAAACAACTAGCCAGTTCTTTTACATCAAATGAGATAACTTGAATTTTTATCCAGTTGATTTGGGGCTTCAAGTATTGCTGTTTTTATTTCCTAAGTGCCATCAATTGATGCAGTGCTGTGCAGGGCCTTATTCTAACAAGTTTACAATCTTTTCAGTAGTTCTTGTTTTCATTGTTGTTTGTAGAAGAATGCACATTAAAGATTGTGAAAAGTATTGCAATTCTTAACAAGTGTCCTGTTTCCTTGTAAGGCTGCCACAGCCGCACAGCCCAAACCTCATCTATAACCCAAAGGACACATAGTGAGATTCAGATCCAAAGCAGATGAAGGCTGAGACCCAGTAAGCATGCTGACAGAGCTTAAATCTCCTGCTGTTGCTGGGAGGGACGCAGGTACAGGCTGTTCCTCTCTCACCATTTCCTCCCCAACTTAGCAAAAGCAGGTGGAAGGCCCCCTGGTGCACCTTGGATTTCCTGGCCAATGACAGTCTGCAGGGGTGCCTGTGGGCAAGCTCTGGCTGCTGTAACGCATCTGGGAAAGGCAGAGCAGCCCCCATCTCAAACATAGGGGTGCATGAGAGCAGCTACAATGCACCCTTGCAGCCATTCAGTAGCCAAGGCAAAGCAGTGGCACCTAGAAGCCCCCCCCCCCCCACAGACACACGCATCTGGTGCGGGGCAGCCAGGACAGAGGCATTGAACAAAGAGGTACTGGATATTTCCTCTTGCAACATCTCACAAGGTCTGTACACTTGTTTAACCTATCTATGTCACTTACAGGATTCTAGCTATAGGGGAGATACAACTCCCTTAACTGGATGGGGCTACTTCAGAGTAAGCATCTATGGAAAAGATTGTACTTCTATTGCAGGAAGTTGCATGTACCTAAGAAAATTCTAACTATGTTGTATTACAATCTCATCTCACTTGGTAAGATCCTTCAAAGGGGGCCATAGGATACTTGCTTGGTGTAAGTTGCTTGGCGTAAACTTGGTGTAATCTTGGTTTCAGTGCAGACAAATACAGGTTCTGTACTTCAGAACACTTGAAGAGATGGGAACTGCTTTCTGAAGGAATATTGAAATACTCAACATGTGACAACTAACGATTGTTACACTGCTTTGATTTTAAAAACGTTTAAATGATTGATGGAAGATCCTATAACACATAGAGGAAGTTGAAATTCTGAAGCTTGCAGAGGGGTTCTAGATAAGGAACTCAGCAAATCTGATGTATGTTGGTTGTGGATTGCTGTTTAATTGGAAATATGTACTGATGAAATATGCAAGTTTAAGTTTAATTTTTTTAAAAAAAATGTATGGGCTTTGAAGTAGCAAATCTACCCCAACTGCCATGTTCTTCTGGCACTTTGTTTTTGTTTTAAATAGGGTAGGTGTGTCCTGGATGGCTGACGGGGGAACACATGTAGCCTGTGCACTGCATTTTCCCTGCACTTGCATTATAGGTACAGGCTGTATGTAGAGGAAACTCCATGACACTGAGATAAAGCCAAGCTAACCTCTCCATCAGCTGATCAGAACAGATTCAACTACCACTCCTAACAGCTAGAGAATGCTACACAGTTAGACACATTATGGCTGGAATCCTATGAGTGACATACACATGCCTAACTATGGTTTACACTCACAAATGTCTGGTTTTGTCCTTTCTTCCGTGTTGAGTCCCCAGAGGGACATTGCTACTGTTGCTTACTGGTGGGAAGGGGAGAGGAGGAAGGCAATTTGACTGATGCAGCTCTGAAAGGAAGGGATAGAAGGCTGCACACTGTGAGTGCATTCTCATTTCCTTCCCCTATTGAGATGAACAGTTTTATCCATGTGTGAATTCCCCATTAGCAAGCAGCAGCAGCAGCAGCCTCCCTTCCAAGGGCTTGACAACTGGTGGTGGGGGAGTTATGGATAGAGGGCAAACAGCTAGAGGATTCTCTTGTGCACCAAGCCAGAGAAAGAGAGATACATGGGGTGGCTGTAGATCTCCATGGGCAGAGTGTAAAGCTCTGCCAGTTTAATAAAGGATCTCAGCCATTGTTTGCTACAGCATCCCTCTTGCCTACATCAAGCTGTTTTAATTGCACAGTTTGCAACACTGGATTTCAGTTTTTAACACCACAGACTTCTGTCCCATCTCCCAAATCCTTGACAATGGCAGTCATGAAAGCCTGGAGAATCCCAAAATGCGAAATCTACATTGTATGTATGCATATATGTGTGTGTGTGTATTATACATATACATATGCATATACATGCATGGAGAGCCAGCCTGATGTGGTGGTCTAATCACTGAGCTGCAACTCTGGAGACCAGGATTCAAATCCCTGCTCAGCCATGGAAACCCCTGGGTGGTCTTGGGCAAGTTATACTCAGCACAAGACAACAGCAAAGGCAAACCCCCTCCAAACAAATCTTGCCGAGAGAACCATGTGATAGCTTCACCTTAGGGACAGCATAAATTGGGAATGAAGGCAACAATATATGCATGATTTATTTTCTGTTTAAGACTGCTGAATATATTCCATTTATTTTAGTAAGATCCTCTTTCTGAACCGATAACTTGACATTTTTGCTGAGGTGAAATTGTGACTGTTCCACACTAGTAGTTAGTTTCACAAAAAAAAAAGGTTGTTGTGATATTTCAAAACATCAGCTAAGCAGTTTCTACATTTTCCTTGGCTAAATGATTCCATAGGCATGAATCTTATGATGTACAGAATGTTTACATCTGACCATCTTTGAGTACCTAAGCAGATTGGAATGTCCAAATTCTCGCTGCATCTCTACTGTAGCTAAAACATACTCACATGGTATTTGACACAGTTAAGTTCCAGTTCGTATTCTTTCCATGTGCCAGGTTTCATAGGTTACTAAAAATATTTATTCTCTAGCCATCAATAGCAGACACTTTGGCTGGAAAAGCAGGCAACACAGTACTTCCTAGGAGTTATGCTTTTATAGGCTGGGGTACAATTTTCCATTTCTACACATATGATGTATTTATAAACTTCTCTTATAAAATAGGAAAAATTAAGAAATAGGTTGTGCTAGTTTATACATTTCTTGTTTAACAGAACTTTTATTCAGTGTTTGACTATACAAGTACTCCACACAAATCAGGAAAGTTAATGAAACTCTAGAACGGACTCTGGCCCTTGCAGCTGGCCTGATGTTAAACAGAAGCCTTCCAGGGAATTATTTCTAAGAAAGAACTACATGTGAATCTTCCATATTTCACAATATACCAGTGGGCATTAAGCCATCTCAAATATTGCAGCCAAGAACACATTACCTAATTCATTCCTCATTGCAATATAAGCTTTATTAGACATTCTATCCCATTTTTCTACTTTAGCACCAGGTATTATACTACAGAAAGTTGTTGACTCCTCTCTGTGGCCTCTATCTGGATAAATCAAAGTTTGAGCTGTCTGTTTACCCTATATGACTAGTTTATTGTTTAAAATTGTTGCAAATATTAAGGGATGTTAAAGACTGAGCCAAATTCTTTGACCAGCTGAACAATGCTATGAGTTCTAAGGCTGCAGATGGTAAGTCCCCCATAATAAATAAGACAAGGTTCATAGCTAGAAAAGCATAGCACTTTTTCATGGTCTTTTGATTGTTGCATGCCTTCAACTTGTGTCTTGGCAGAATTTGTTCAGAGGGGGTTTATCTTTGCCTTCCTCTAAGGCTGAGAGAGTGTGACTTGCCCAAGGTTACCCAGTGGGCTTCATTGCCTCAGCAGCAATTTGAACCCTGGTCTTCCAGTGTCCTAGTCCAACAATCAAGTCACTACATCAGGCTGGTCTCTAGAGAAGAATTCCAACTTAGGAGCTTGTTCTGGGGCCTTTGGATATGTTTAACTGCATTAAAATCAGTTAAGGTTAAGTGCACTTGCTTATAAGAGCAGGTTGTAGACTTGTGATAAGTACCTACTTAAACAATGAACAGCAGCTTCCTATTAATGGAAAGCTATAAGGTCCAGCTTAAAGTGTGGTTTAATAAAAGTAAAAACTTTGTTTTCTCAGAAAAAGTCTTTGGTTATTAAGAATACTTTAAAGTCATTGTTTTTTTTGAAGACTCTTCTTTAAGAAACAAACATTTCCCTTAATTATGATCGTACAAGCATTCAGAAAAGCACATGTTTGGATCATGTAAGAATTGCCTGGAGGTGGTGTGTTATTTCCTGCTGTTTCTCTCCTCTGTCCCCCACATACACTTTCAGTCAATATTTAGGGTATCTCACAAAGGAAACTGAATCCTTATGAACAGTTACTTCCAAGCCACCACTTTGTGGTTATTGCTGCCCGTGCAAAACAGAAGGTAAGATCCAGCTGCATTGCTGCAGGGATGTACATCTCCACCACCCTTCTTACACTGATGATAGTAAGAGGGGGAGCACGACTGCTCTTTTCCCATGTGTGTGGCAGGACAGTTAGAGTATCTCAGGGTGTGCATTCCCCACTTGTAACGCAGCACCATTTAGCTGCCTTTGCCCAATGCCCAGCCACACCTCTGCAGCACATCAGTGGCTGAGAGACAAGGTAGGGCTGCATAATAGTGAAGTCTTCTCAAAAATCTTACCAAATTCAATTAACAGATAAAAAACTTCTTTTCAGTTTATGATGCACTAAGGGTTTTTAATGCTAATTTAGGCTTCAAAATGACAGGCACTTGCAGCTGATTCAGGCAAAGCT
Organism: Cyclura pinguis; assembly: GCA_030412105.1. NCBI lineage: Eukaryota > Metazoa > Chordata > Lepidosauria > Squamata > Iguanidae > Cyclura > Cyclura pinguis. Next base: position 90,712,710 of record CM059600.1, on the reverse strand, counting down.
TTAACAGATGCAATTTGGGCAATTTGAGACAGCATGGTATCCTCTACTGTGGTTCGTTCCAGTTTCACCACTATCTTAGATCTGGATTGTTGTCAGTGAGAAAGTAGTGAGCTAAAATCCCAAATTGGTGTATTCACTGGGAAACACACATTGATAGAAGCTGCCACTCCATTAACAGATACGGATCTGGCAACCAATATCGTCCACAGAGAATGATAAAAGCTGGAAAGCACCTTGAAGGTCAAAGCCAACTCCACTCCCAAAGCATGGTAGCAACCACAAAAGCATGTCTTCCTACACATTTAACTTGCCCCCCTGCAGAGTACAAACTTGCAAGTGATTTTATTGATGTGACAAAGGCAGCCTGCTGGTGCTGAAAGGCATCCCTTTTTTAACATGACTTCACATTATGTTCCATAAAATGTAGTTTGACACAAGGGAGAGACATCTTGCAGGTCACAGGGGTTGTGGCTGCCGAAGGTGAACTGCTTATGTTTCTTATTTCCGTCTTTTTCTGGGAGTGGACAGGAATCTATTTCCTCTGCTCTAACCCAGAGATATGTCTCAGCCTACACCTCTATACAGAATCCAATATGAATCCAACTTCTGAAGAAGGAAGAGGTGTTGACAGAGTGAAAAGATGTGTCCTTTCTAGACAGAGTGAGGATGAGAACACATGCAAGTAAGGGAGACTTTATTTTGGAAGAAGAAATTTGTTCGTTTTACTCATCTGGGTGGGGTACTAGATGGCAAGGGATATGATTTTGAAAACACTGGAACTTCAAAGATTTGCAGGATTGGTGCCTAGATGTAGTGGAAGGACACTGGTTAGTCGTTCTGTCTTTTTCAAGTGATTTTGAAATAAAAGATTCAGCTGATGAGCATTCAAGAGAGAAAGGAGGAGGAGAAAGAGCTCTCCCTTCACATGGTAGTACTGGGGCAGAGCCAATCAAAAAGAAACTGTAGGTAAAGTCAGAGTTTGATCAGCTAGTAATTGCTGGGAAAATCGCACAGTGGGAAATTGCAGAATTCTTTGCTGCCGCAATTTCCTTGAAGCAAGGAGAGCTGCATATTCATTTTCTTCCATCTAAGGACACTTTGTGGTGCAGGAATTCAAAGCTTACCAGCCCAGTCACAAACCCAGTTCTTAGCTTTTTGGCAGCATATATACAGATGTCATAAAAATTACCTCAGAATCACCATACATAAATACAAACACCACAGTTTGTATTCCCACAGGTGTGGGAAATATGCTACAGCTAAGATCGTAACAGCTAAGTAAAACTGGCATGTGCAGGTGCAGCTACCACTGAAAATATGTTTGCACAGTAGATTGTGATGACATTCTCTTTTCTTTCTGATCATCCTCTAATCGCTTGCGAAGAGTTAAGTCTCCTGGGAAGACACAGTCTTTTTAAAAGAAATATTAAAACAAGAAACACTTTAGATACGTACTTTGGGAGAGCATTAAAACCCTACTAAAGCATGGTGTAGTGGTCTGAGTGTTGGACTACAACCCTGGAGACCAGAGTTTGACTCCCCGCTCAGCAATGGAAACCCACCGGGACTTTGGGCATGTTCCACATTCTCAGCCCCAGAAAACCCCATGACAGTGTTGCCTTGAGGGTTGCCGTAAGTCAGAAACGACTTGAAGACCTGCAACAACAGCAACAATGTGGCTTCTGTCTGAAACACTGAGCACTTCTGGACTTTGCTCAAAAACAGAAATATAATTTATTTGATTAATAGCAGGGTCAAAATATGATATAGAACTATGTAGATATCACAGTATAACAGCAGCATAAATATAACAATGTTTAAAGTAAATGAACACTCTAGCTCCATTTCCCCCATTACAATATCTGAGTTTCTATTTGTAAAGCAGAAAACCGCCACTGCCAGTACCAAGTGCGAAAGGCACACCCAAGCCTCGCACTCAAGGCCTGCCCAGCCTGACACCTCTTTGTGCTCAGAACTGAACAGCCCGGGAGATCTCTGCATCAAGCCAGGGCCAGGACAAAGGGGTCTGCCTCAGTTCTCCCTCTCTGAGAACACAGACCCTCCCTCACTCTTGTCCCCCCTTTGACTTCTTCCTTTCAGGATTCTCCCCCTTTTACTGCCTTCCCTAAATCTGCCCTTCTCCCAGATCAGCAGTGATTTATATTTTCCAAGACTGTGGTACTGTTGGCACGAAGGTCAAGATGATATTATTGGTAGCGTGTATATTCCAGGATTCAGAATGAGACTCTGGGACACTGTTTTAAGGAACACAGAACTTCAAACATTAACACTGTTGCTTTAAATGTGTCTTGTATCTAAATGTTTATAAACAGCACACCATTCTTCTCTCTCTCTCTCTCTCTCTCTCCATTCACTATCTCTCGTACACCCAATTCCTCAGTTCTCTCCTCCACAGAGCTCTTCAAATCTCCAACCTCTCCCAAACACACCACAAATCACACTCCTCTTCAAACACACACCAGAACAGTTAAAATCCGTTATTTTCCTCTTTCCACCAGCCCCTCCCCTGGGCTATCCAAGGTTCCATTTCACCAGCCAATCAGCTTAAACACTCTCCGTTGCCAAGGAGGCTCTGTTGTCAAGACCCCCTCCCATCAGGTCCGTCACACTATCCTTCCCTTCCCAAATTCCCAACTTAATAGCTCACACAGTTCTCTCCTGCCCTGTGTGCCTGGGCCATCTCCCTGGTAACCAGCCAGACTCACTCCCATTCTACCCCTTTCTCTCCTATTCATCCTCATGTAAGGCTTTCTTTAAAAAAAAAAAAAAGTACAGGGTTGATACCTCATGAAGTACAGAAATAAATGGACCAAAAAGTACTTGTACAAACACTTACTTACACCTTTTACTAGGGCAAAACATGCACTATAGTAGCCTCCCACCACCACCACCACCGCCCAACTGTAAAAATGAGAAGAAATTATATGGTAAAGTCTAATCCCAGCAAAGTAAGGGAAAGATGATAATACCTGTTATATTGCTAGAAGTCTCTCATAAATTCTTACAAACCACATCTTATACTTTCTGACTCAAAAATCAGGAAGGACCACTTGAGTCACTTGTTACAGACTGCCAAGGTTTCAGATCAACCACTGATTCATCTTCTGAACATAAGGCATGACGCGGCTACCACAGCTCCCAGTGATGACACTTCAATTTCCAAATGACTCAGAATGAGCCCACTGCACGTGGGATATTACATCAAAACAGAAGAGCCACACTGGATTAAACCAGACCTCTATCAAGTCCGACTTCCTGTTCACACAATGGCCAATCAGGTGCCTAGTGAAAGGGCGCCAGCTATGAAACCCCAGCAATCTATCATACTTAGAACATTTGTTTCATTTTAGCAGAAATTAAGTTTTATGAACTGCAAACCTAAGTGAGAAAAGAAACCAAGACAGAGGAAAAAAGTAAGATACACTCCTTACAATTTAAAATTGGATATTTATTATTTTGGAGCTTAGGCTACATAAAATTCACATCTCCCTTAAAATACTAAATCAAAGGCCCAGTACAGCAAAAGATTGCATTAGAACTAGTACATACATTTAACACTCACGTCTGAACTAAAATCTCACTCAAAATCATTTGGGTCTACCATATAGATTATGATAGATCATAACATTTTAAACTTCACAGTAGTCCCTAAAGGCCATTTCTCACATTATACATTTGGAAATCCAGATTTGCCCTCCAGTGTACACTTAACAACCTTTCTAATGAACGCATCTGTAAGAGCCACATTTTTTACAAACATGTTTCTTACATTTATCCTTTGCATAGAAAGGTTTCTTGCATGTATCTTTTCCTGTAGAATGTAAAGCAGTCCTGCTGGACATAAACTTCTGAAGATGATCACTGGGGAGCCCCAGATGGAGCTGAAGGCAAATACAAAAAATGGAACATCCCAATCTTAAACTGACTTACTTGGAAGCAACACCAATGATTACTTTCAAAGGGCGCTTACTTCTAAATTGTGTGTTTGAAATTACAGATTAATTTAAACTCCAGTCAGAGCTTCCTAAGTCTCTTCATTTTCAAGTACCAACATAATTTTATAATTTAGACTTGCATACAACGTCTGTGATATTTTTGTCAACTATACATACATATATAGAAGAAACATTGTTATCATAGTTTATTTATATTATAAAAATATCTACTATACATTAAATATTTAGCCACAGAATTTTATAGCACACTGAGAATTTTTATTTTTATTTCCTTAGCATACTGAGAAATATGGAGGCCAGGAAATAAGGAGAACAAACACTTCTTTCTGGTTATAGAAAGATTAAAAGAAAATATTATGCCCATTACTGAAGATGAGCCCACTGCCTTAAATAACTAGAAGCAGAGTATTTTCTTATCAGGTCCGCACTTACTACCCAAAGATGCACCTTCCCATTTCCCCCCCGAAAACAGGCAGGCTGAAATCCTATACGAAAGTGTGTAGAGCATAAAGCTCTGCATGTGCAGCTCCCTGTCCTCCTTTACAATGTAGTTGTCCAGACACTGGAGGCAGAGGGAAAGAGGTGATCACACTGCGCCCATGCTGGCTATAGTTCATTCATGGAGAATGACCTCATTTCTCTTTCCTGACCAGTAAGTGTTCACAATGGCACAGCTGCAGGGGGAGGTTGCATGTCATGCAAGCAGATAGTGAGTACCTCCTTGCACAACACACAAAAGTAGACACATCCAGGTGATATGCATGTCACTAACAGGATTCCAGCCTTAACTTTTTAAGGGTTAAATTGAAAACCCAACAAATTATAAAATCTTCCGTATCCCCTGGCCTGCATTCAGAGAAGTTAGGGCATGTTTCTCGACAGGACAATCTGTGAATTAAGTTGGGGATGCTGTTACACAACATTCAGTTCTGTAGGTTATGCATCACATTTCTGTGGGTCAAGAGCTCTACATTCTGACCTCATTTATTCCAGTAACAAGGGTAACTTGAATAAATATGTTAACAGTTTAAAGCATATTATCTGAGATGGAATACAGTTACAGCACTTTCAATATCTGACAGTTTAACACAATCATTAGTTTCTCTGAAATGAGACTGGCGTTATGGCTTATTTGTTGAACACTGAAGAAATATTGCTGAATACAGCTTGTTAAAGAAACTCACAACACAGCTGCAGGTTGTATTATAGCACCCAGCTACAGTTGTGCCACTATCTTGCAAACCTAATATGGTGCATTGTGCATAACTCTGGCACTAACAGCATGGCAAGAGTCAGTAAGTAACCAATATAGACATGAATTAAAAAATGTTCCAACTGCAGAGGACAAAGCTTCTTTCATTTCATGAACTAACTAACATCCATGGGACCTTTTACTTAACACAATTATAGTGCTAGGATTCCTCCATAACTGACTTGGCAACATCTTAAGGAATCCTGACCTTTGCAATTTAGGGAGAGATATTGAGAATTATCAGCCAAAGTGTTTTAGCATCAGTGCAAATTACCAAACCCCAGGATTCCATAGGATGCAACATGGTGATTAAAATGGAATCATAACACTAGAATTGGGTAGCATTAAAGGGCCTCTGATCGCTGAAATAATTGGTATAATTGTGTGGTTTCATTTTTTTTTTCAGGATCACACAGTAGGGGCAAAGGAAAACAGACAAAACTGCCAGCTCTCAGCAGCCTGTTATCTCCAACTCCATGCCTACAACCTTTTTTCTTCTGCTGCCACACCTACACTGATGTTGTATACCAACAAAATTCTGAGTCTAATCTATTGTTTGCCAAATTGTTTCATATCAAGAATTACTGACAAAATATATCAATTTTGTTCTACATATATAAATATAAGATTAATATGTGCAAGGGTTATCATTCCACTCATGTCTAAATGAGGAACATCTGCCTAGAGGACTGTGCACCAATGTAGTGTAAATAACATTTCATAAATTCAGTAACAAGACTGCATTGTGCTATGAACATGACTGTTGGCAAACATACACAGCTACATTTTCCAGTGCGTTTACCTTCTCTTCTGCAATTCATGGAGGAAGAGATATGGAATCAAAGGTTCACAGAGAAAACATACTCAACAGATCCTTTTGTTCTGGATTAGAAAAAGATTTCATAGGCCATCTGCATTCATTATGGTCCTTGGAAAAGCACTGCTTATCAATAAAGCAGAGACATCTAAAGAATCCCTTTCCGTTTACCCCGCCAATATAATAATAATCCCACATTTAAAAATACAATATTTTATATGTGACCTTGGGTCAGGAAAGAAAGCAAGTTCACATAATGCAAATAATGCTACCACTTCAGACTCATTTGTGTTTTTCATGATTTGTCTTGGACCTTGCCCAGAAAGTGCTATTTATCATGTACTCATTTTATTGTCTTCTTATTTTTTCCATGTAAGACACAATGTTATTGATAAGACTCTCTTCCCATGAGCTTAACTGGTATCTGTTTGGAGTTTGTTTTTGTCTTTAAGAATGTTTTGTGTTCAGAGGCAAAAAAAAATGTTAAATACAATGCTCTTTTTAAAGGAAGTGCTTACAATATGGTTTTATTTTGTGGAATCTATTCATGTTTGCTATCGAAATTATTTTAAAAATATTAATGGAGGTGGTTTAAAAATAATTCAACAAGACAGGAGTGTACTTAAAAGAAAATTCTGGCTACAGAGGCTTTCTGTTAGAGGATATGAAATATCAAGTTGAGCCTTTAATTTATTTTTTAAGAAATTAGACATTCCAATTAGTAGAGTGTAAACACCCAAGAAAAAGTGGCAGTTGAACAGCCTACTGTATAGCACTGACAGGATAAGAAAACATTTGTTGCTAAAACTGATATATTAACGGGATTAATGCAATGGAATGGATTCTTGAAGGAATGGATATTCTCTCTAGTTCGGTAGAATAAATACTTTTAAAACTCTCAGGTATTGAGAACTACCTATCCTCTGTTTGGTACTATTTTACAATATTTGATTAAAACAATAATGCAATACTACTACAGAATGTCTAGAACTAGATTCAGAAAAGGTTTTAGACTTCTGAAGTTAAAACTTTACATTAAAAGTGACAACAGCATTTCATAAACTTTAACATCCACAGGCAAGGAACAATAGGATAAAGACAACATAAGACAACATATATTAATTTAAAAGTAATTTCATTTTATATCCCATAAATACTTGGTAAGCTTCAACCTTAGATGCCAAGTCTGCCCCTTGTCCTTGGTAGTTAAAACACATTCTAAAAGAGGAGGAGTGCGTGCGTTTCAATGTTGCTTGGCTTTCTTCATTCTCATGTCCCTGAGTGGGTTCCTTTGAACTGCTTCCGCAGTTTGGGACGGTGTTGGCAACAGGTCAAGAGAGCTACAAGTGATTAGGTACAGTCCTCAAGGCTTCTTCCCGAGAGCGGTTAATGCATACATTCTAAAAAGAACACAAAGAAAAAATGTCAGTAATCTTCACAGCTTTCCCTTAAAAAAAAACATAGGGAAGCTTTACTGTAACCCTGAGCTTCCCATTACCCATAGCCATCCTTTTGCGAATACCAGATTGTGCTGACTTACCTGAGAGTAAGCCTCACTCATTTCAATGAAGCTTACTTCCAAGTAAACATGCCAAAGCTTGGGCTGCCATAAAGCAGTACTTTGTTCCAACTGCATCCAGAGACCATTATTCTATATAGCTTAACTCTGCAACAAATATTTTCACCCCGGAATAAACATCTCAATACACACTGGGCTGCAGTTCCACTGCACCATGCAACAGCTTAACTGGACAATCAAAGAGATGACAAACTACTGGATTCTCATCCACTTGGCTTTAGCCCCAAGGCCCATACACTGCGCTTAGCTCAAAAGCAGCAGCTTGTTTTTCAGCATCCCCTGGAAACCAACACGAGCCAATGGTGCATGCCCAACATGTGCTGTGAGCTCTGCAAACAACCAAAACAGCAGGCAAGGATTTTTCATATTCAGCATCAATGCGCATGCACACAAGGACAAGAGAGAAAGAGCCACAAGTCTGAGCCTATCAACAATTCCTATACACTTCAATTAATTCAAGAACTTTTTTACCAGGCCATGGGGCACTAGTACTTCATATCACCAATTTCACCACATCATGTGAACACAAGTATTAACATTCATTGTTAATACTGCTGAAGAGTCCAAACAAGAGTGTTCTCTTAGTTGGACATAAAGTTAGAAAAAAGCTTTCAGCACACGTAATATATTTGGATTCTTAGGCATGTACGTTTTCTGGCTTTTCTTCTGCCAATGGCAAACCATAACCTGCTGAGTGCTGCGGGTTTCCTGCCACGTTAAGTAGTGCCTATGAAAGCAAATGCTGCTTAATTTTTGTTTGCTCAAATTAAATCCAGCCCTCAATCTGTCAGTACACTATTAATCAGGACAGCTTGTTTTTGAAAATATATTTTTTTCAGAAAGAACTACACAAGAATGGTAGTAGTTCTTGAAGCAGCATTAAATCAATTTTCTAAAGCCCAGCACTGGTGGCTGGCATGACAGTCATGTATGAGCCGGATGCCTCAAGACACTAAAAGCTCAGTTGGCTACTTGTTTTATTCAAGGTCACTCTGTGGAGGGAGGGGACCTCAGTAAGGACAGGTCCTCAGTAGTGCCCATGTGAGCCACATTGGCTGCAGCTATTTTTCCCTCCACATCTTCTCTTTGACTCAGGACTCCCAAGTGTGGAGATCTATCAGGTCTGATTCCTCCAAAATTCAAAGAAGTGGAATGAATAGAAACACACAAAGTGAAGCTTAATCCAGATAGGGCAGTTACTGCTGGTGATATCAAAGGCAAACCAAAGAACTGAGACTCCTTGAAGATTCAGGTTCACAGTGCAGGTATCCTCCTGGATTCACCCACAAAAGTGGATTCTCAGGTTTTGGTGGTGGTGGCGGCCAGGACCTTATTTTAACTGTGGAGTCTAGTGCACCAGCTGTGCCCATTTCTAGACATGTCATATTTATTTATTTTATTATTTATTTATTGTATTTATATGCTGCCTTTTCTCCCAAGACTAGAACCCAAGGAGGCTTCCAAAAAAGTTTAAAAACATTTAAAACAATTAAAAACATTAAAACATATAAAATTATTAAAACTTACAATTTTTAAAACCAGCTTAATAAATAAATAAAAATCTTTCCCCTCATACATTAAAAGCCCGCTTGAAAAGAAATGTTTTCATCTGCCAGTGACAGTGAGATACATCTTATTTACTGAGAAACTGGGCCAACTTCCAGCCCCCCAAGACTGACTTCTGCCCTTGAATAGGAGCAGGAAATTCATCAGCATTCATTAATTCTGAGCTGCCACCACCCACTGGATTCTGAATTACCCCATATTTGAGCAGTACAGTGGGACTCTGCTCTGGGAACTGCCAATCTCTATTCTTAAGGTCCTTTCCCTTCCCTCACCTCCTCCTTCTGAGTGAGAGAAGTCCTAGCTAAGCGTGTGCCAAAGAATGGCATGGGAATGGAGAAGCAACGGAGGATTTACAGACAAGTATTTATTTTAAGGTATGCAAGTAAATAAGAAAATAATACTTATGAGAGGCTCCCCCCTCCCAGATACGGTTAAGTTGCAAAGGGTTATAAAAAAGGTACATTCTCCAGATCAGCCAAACTTCCAAAATAATAAAAGACCTAGCGCGACTAACTACTTAGTATTCTAGCTACTCTATGGCCATGATGTGAAAGGGCCATTACAGCTGGTGCAAAGTCACTGGGAGGGAACTATCCCTTCTTCAGAGACTAATGTAGTTGATTTTGTGACTAACTTGCAGAATACTCTCAGAGAAGCATGGGCAGATGCTCATGAGAATCTGCAACAGGCACAAGAGAACCAGAAGACCTGGTATGATCAGTGGGCCAGAGAATATTGTTTTGAGAAAGGAGATCAAATGATGGTCCTGAAGGTTCTCCAGCCTAACAAGATGGAAACTTCTTGGGAAGGGCTGGCCACAGTGCAAGAATGCATTGGGACAGTGAACTATCTCATACAGCTTCCAGACTCTAAAGTTAAGCCAAAAGTATCAGGTGAATTCACTCAAACTCTTCTTTGAGAAGCCCAGTCATCTTCTCACGCTTTCAAGTCCAAGAAGATGAGGAGGAAGAGTGGCCTGACGGTGCCTCCTATGATCGGGCGGGTGGTAGCTTGGAAGATGTTAAACCCTCCCCGAGACTCAATGCTAAATAACGCCAGCAGTTCTCCCAACTGACAGGCAAGTTCACTGCCATGTTTTCACCTATCCCACGTTGCACCACCGACCCTCAACATGCGGTAGCCGCAGATGACAGCAGGCCATCAGCTGAACAGCCATGATGAGTGTCACCTAAGGGGAAAGAGGTGATAGAAAGGGAAGTGAAAGAATGTTGGACATGGGGATCATCCACCCATCATGCAATCCATGGTCATCTCCAGTTGTCCTCATGTCCAAGAAAGGGGGATCAGAGTTATGTTTTTGCGTGGATTACAGAAAACTTAACTCAGTGACGCATCCTGAACATTATCCAATGCCCAGAGTGGATGAACTGTTGGAGAAACGCTAAGTACTTATCCAGACTTGATCTGACTAAGGGCTATTGGCAAATCGCCCTGGCAGAAGAGTCTAAGCATCGAACAGCATTTATCACCCGCAGGGACCTGTTCGAGTTCAATGTACTTCCCTTTGGACTATGCAATGCACCTGCACTTTCCAGAGGCTGGTGGACTGTTTGCTAAGAGGGTGCGGGGATTTTGCTGTTGCCTATTTAGATGACATTGCAATCTTCTCAGACTCCTGGGAAGACTACCTGAAACACCTGGAGATTGTCTTCCAACACATCAGTGATGTTGGACTGACAGTCAAAGCAAAAAAATGCCAATTTGCGCTTGACAGAGTGACCTACCATGGCCATGAAGTGGTACAGGGGACTATCACTCCGTTGCAAGTCAAAGTGGAAGCTATTAATAGCTGGCCCATTCCTCATTCCAGGAAGCAGGTACAGTCCTTCTTTGGCCTAGCTGGGTACTACAGGAGATTTGTGCCCAACTATAGCCAAGTGGTGGCACCTCTTAATGGATCTGACAGCTTCCAAGAAGCCTAAGACAGTGAAATGGACAGCAGGATGCCAAGAAGCCTTTGAAGCCTTGAAACAGGCCTTGATGGCTGATCCTGTGCTCATGGCACCAGACACTGACAAGCTATTCATTGTGGCTACAGATGCTTCTGACAGAGGCATTGGAGCAGTCTTATTGCAAGAGGGTCCAGATGGCGCCTTGCATCCCATTCTGTTCCTCAGCAAGAAGCTTTCTGTGAGGGAGTCCAACTGGTCCATACCGGAGAAGGAATGCTACACTATTGTGTATGCATAAGGGAAGCTGAAACCATGTATATGGGGACTCCGCTTCACTCTCCAGACTGATCATGCTGCCCTTCGATGGCTCCATACAGTCCGGGGAACTAACAAGAAGCTACTCTGATGGAGTCTGTCCCTCCAAGACTTTGACTTTGATATTCAACATGTGGCTGGAAATTCCAAGGTTGTAGCTGATTCTTTGTCACGCAGAGAACTGGTGGGAGGTTAGGAAGGATGAGCTTTACATGTCTGTTATTGACAACATGGCTAACCTGTACTATTGTGTAGTTGCATGTATTCTCTGATTCTTTTCTTTCACTAGGTTACAGGATGAAATCCCAGCGTGGCTCCAGCCTTCAGCTGTTTCCAGACTGTCAGAGATTTGGGGAGCATGTGATAATGGGGCTTCCCATTATCTAGACTTAGCTGAAGAGGGATAGTTCCCTCTCCAGGTAAACCAAGGGTTAATGAGGTGTTGGGGTTAAGTTACACTTTTTCTTGTGGGTCAGCCTCACAGGTCACGGGGAGAGAACTGCCCAATCAAGGGGGAAAAGGGGAGAATCTTCAAGATGTTTCGATGGAGAAGTTATAAAAATCCTTGAGAGACCATGCAGGAGAGAGACAACAAAGAAACATCCTGGAGATGAGATCTATGCCAGTAGCAGGTTGCAAGCCCTAGGCCTCATGTCCTGGCCTCACTCTTCTCTTAGGCCATCTAAGCCTGTGATCCTCAATGTGAGTAGCTAGAATATTAAGTAGTTAGTTGCGCAAGGTCTTTTATTATTTTGGAAGTTTGGCTGATCTGGAGAATGTACCTGTTTTTATAACTACTTGCAACTTAACTGTACCTGGGACGGGGGAGCCTCTCATAAGTATTATTTTCTTGTTTATTTGCATACCTTAAAATAAATACTTGTCTGTAAATCCTCCGTTGCTTCTCCATTCCCATGCCATTCTTTGGCACACGCTTAGCTAGGACTTCTCTCACTCAGAAGGAGGAGGTGAGGGAAGGGAAAGGACCTTAAGCACAGAGATTGGCAACTCCCAGAGCAGAGTCCCACCGTACTGCTCAAATATGGGGCAATTCAGAATCTGGTGAGTGCTGGATGCTGAAGAATTTCCTGCTCCTATTCAAGGGCAGAAGTCAGTCTTGGGGGGCTGGAAGTTGGCCCAGTATCACACTTACATATTGGCTGGACTACTGTAAAATACTTCACATGGGGCTTCCTTTGAAAACCATTCAAAAACTTCAGCTAGTCCAGAATGGTTCAGTTAGATTGTTGATTCAGTTACAGAGAACACACAGCTAGTAATCTGCTTCTGAACATTAATTCACATTAGGGTTACGACCTATATATATATATGGGTTTGATAGGTCAAAACCCTAATGTACGTTTGTTTATTTGTTTATTGTTTATTTGTATTTCCAAGCCGCCTTCCTCCCAAAATATGAGCCTGGTGAACTGAAGGTCCATAGTCACACATACAAGTCTGACGTTTAAGATCTTCCTGGTTCTGCTATCACTGGAGTCTCTCTTAGTGAGGATGTCAGTAAGAACATTCTTAGTAGCCACTCTTGGGTTTTGGAACTGCTTGCCCAGGAAGACAATGTTGGTCCCTTTCTGTTGTCCTCCTGCCAACATGTAAAGGTCTTTGACTTTTCAAAAAAGACTTATTACGGCTGGTGCTGAAGACGTTTTTAATTGACTAGGTGCTTTTTATTTCTTTGTACTGCTGTGCTTTAACTTTGTTTTCAATTTATTTATTTAAAGCTATTGATATAATTAGTAAATCAGCAGATTAACAATCACTGGTTCCTACCCAAGGAGCACTGTTGGTATTAGCCATAGGATGCCACTTGCTACCCAATCCCATAATCAAGTCACATAATTTCCACTGTGTGGGGCTTCCCAATATTTTCACCATGGGTCTGTGCAAACGTTCCAGACAATAAAGTAAGTGGCAAGTATCATTTGACTCAAACAGTAATAGTGCAGAAATATTTCCATTCTGTGTTAAAGAAGTCTATCCATTTATTATTATAAAATGAAATTCAACAGAGAGAAGTGTAAGGTCCTACACTTAGGTAGAAGAAATGGAATACAGAAATATAGGATGGGGGACACATGGCTGGATAGCAGTACATGTGAAAGGCATCTAGGAGTCTTAATAGACCACAAGCTGAACATGAGTCAGCAGTGTGATGTGGCAGCCAAGAAAGCCAACGCAATTCAATAGGAGTATGGTGTCTAGATCGAGGGAGGTACTGGTACCACTCTATTCTGCTTTGGTTAGACCTCATCTTGAATACTGTGTCCAGTTCTGAGCAGCCCAATTCAAGAAGGAGATGGTCAGGCTGGAGCAGGTCCAGAGGAGGGCAACCAAAATGGTGAGGGGCCTGGAAGCCATGCCCTATGAGGATAGACTTAGAGAGCTGGGTATGTTCAGTCTGCAGAAGAGAAGGTTAAGAGGGGACATGATAGCCGTGTTTAAATATTTGAAGGGATGCCATGTAGAGGAAGGAGAGGGCTTGTGTTCTGCTGCTCCAGAGACCAGGACAAGGAGCAATGGATTCAAGCTGCAGGAAAGGAGATTCCACCTGAACCTCAGGAAGAACTTCCTGACAGTCAGGGCTGTCCGGCAGTGGAATATGCTGCCTCGGAGTGTAGTGGAGTCTCCTTCTTTGGAGGTTTTTAAGCAGAGGCTGGATGGCCATCTGTCGGGAGTGCTTTGAGGGTGTTCCTGCATGGCAGGGGGTTGGACTGGATGGCCCCTGGGGTCTCTTCCAACTCTACATTTCTATGATTCTATGATTCTATTGAGGAAAATAATTCGATCACGGGGCACATGCATCAAATGCAGAATCAGTCTCTGCATCTCCAGGTTAAAGAATCCCAAATTCCAGGTCTGAAAAAACTTCTGTCTCCGGTCCCAGAGAGTTTCTGACAGTTAGAAAAGACTGATTCATCTAGATAAACAATCCAAGGCAGGTTCTTACATTTCTTTTATATTTTCAAATTGGGCTGAAACTTCTGAAAATTTGTGCTGTGCAACTATTACCAAAATGCAAGCCTGAATTCCACTATTTTAATTTCTTTCAAACTAATCAGCAAATGCATACCTAAGAATCTTTACTTTGCTCTCAAAACTTCTTCAGTTCGCACACCTGTGTGCAGAAACCTAATCCTAATTTTATTTCAAAAGCCTGAGCAAATCTTTCTCCACCATTTAGAAGACACTAAGAAAGAGTTTTGTTGACACTGGCCATTTCCACACAACATCACTGTAACGCCACAGCAGCAAGTTGTCACCAGTCTAAAAGCCATGATGTTGCACTATCCAGCTGCTATCCTGTCCCCAAGCGTTGCCAAAGCACCTTATACTATTTCCAGAAAAAATCCATTAAGCACCTCCTTTAGCACTTCAGTCCCATCAGCCAGCTCTATGCGGTACTGTAATAGCACTTAGTGCTTCCTGTTGTCACGGATCCAGCAGTGGGTGGGGCACGTGCACCTCGTCCCTCCCTGCCCAACTCCCAGTGTGTGAACTTCAAAATCTATCACCTCTCTGTATGTAATTTAAAGTTCTCCTTTGCATTAAAACTTTTTAATTTTTTTTTAGTACATTTGTAAGTATTATAGTATGAAAATGCAATAGTGTACTGGCTTGTACTGTGGTTACAACAGTGTTGTGCTAGGCCGGCTTCCAAAGAAAAGCAAGAAAAAAAAGTCCAATCAGGGCTGTGGGGCGGGGTGAAAGTGGGGCAAGGGAGTGGCCAAGGATGCTGTAGTGTGGAAGGAACACCAGTGGCAATACCGCTATGCATCCTAACCAGTGTTCCTAACCTGCTACTATCACACCAGGATGCCAGGATTGTTAACACTACAATGTGCTAATGGCATCTGGTGCAGAAATGGCCACTGTCTTATTCTGTACAATTGTTATCTTCGCTGCAAATGCTGTCTTCTCTTTACATTGCCAATGTACTGTCTGAAGAGCAAAGTTGTGTGCATTTAGCTGGTAAGACCTCTAGTTAAAATACATACCCTTCTCTGCAGGGTGTATCATTTTTTTCCTTTCTTCACTGTAATTCCCACATCCACTGGTTTACTATGACTGTATCCACCCCTAGCAATCATACTTTCATCCTACTTTGCATGGATCATACAAACATTTTAGAAAGCCAAAATAGGCACCTTTGCATCTCCTCCCTATTTCAATTCAGCTACAGAGCCAAGTCTACATATTGATTACTTGATACTGAAACAAAAATCAACATAATGGTATAAAGAAATAATTGTACAACACCTAGAAAAAATATTTTATGAAGCCCTCAACAAATGGAGCAAAGAGAAGGAAATCAATTTAGACAAAGAGACTGAAGAAAAGATTATGTAAAAAAAAAAAACCCTGAAGAGAACAACAAAGAGATTGTTATCTCTGTACGAGGTAACTTCAGTACTCTAATTAGCACAAAGTGACACATCAGGGAGAAAAAAAATACTGACACAACATAAAAAATAAATGAAGATATAAATGGATAGAGAGAGCACGACAAGTGCCTTTCTAAAACCAGATACTTTGGTATTCTGCTTTTAGCAACGATCATTTAGGTTCCTCTGGTAACATCACAGACAACTCCATGTAGGTAATGGTTATCTTTTGTCCATCACGGTCCCTTCCAGTTACTAAATTAACTACATTTTAGCTTTTAATTCCCTGAGACCCCATTCCAACAGAGTTTGTATGAACATGGATCTTCATAACCCTTCCTTCTAACAGTTACTCCCTGTATCGCTGCTTTGGTTTTCAAGAAAGCAAAATTACCCAAAATCCAAAAATACATCTGGTTTCCAAGAGTGCTGTCAGAAAAATCAGTAAAATGAAGTATCTCACATAAAAAGACACAAAAACATAGATACAATTATTCAGTTGATCGTGAACAACTAGAATGAAATTCTTAATGATAACAAAAAGGAAAAGGTTCAGAGCACTGCAGCTGAGAAGAAATCAAGCAACTGGAGAAACAGGCTGCTCAGAGCTGGCAACTTTTTGTCTGTCTTTCCTCATCACTGCTGCATGATTCTGGAACAAGCGCAACTGGCAGCAGAGTGCACCAGGGGTGTTCCATGTCAAGATTCCAAGAGCTGAAGCCTGTATCTAGAACAGTCATATTCCAGGGATAAAACTTCGTAACAACTCCCTGAAGACATGAATGAATCACTTGATGTGGGAAGCAGAAAAGGTAGATCTTCTAAAAATTCATTGGGATGATTCTTTCCCCTGCTTCACTCCATTCATATCACCAGTAATCATGGCTGCTCTTCTTCTGTTCACAAAATTAAAAATCCTTGACCTAAACAGCCTAATAAAATTTTAAAAATATATGCAAATCTATCCTCTTCTGATCCTAACTGTGCATGCAATAATACTAACAATCTTGTTTGCCACCTCTGAGGAACATTTTAATCATTTCGTATTTCTGAAGGGAATGTAGCCTTAATTTTATTGTATTCTGTGGTATATTAAACCTGCCCAAGGGAAACGTTAGTAAAAACAAGTGGAAGGGCCTCAGTTTTTCCAAATCTAGGAAATATACAGCTCATTAAGGGAATTATGACTCATCCTAGATTTATCACAAGTTAATTTCCAAGCCACCCACATCTCCAAGTTTGGTTTCCCAACAGTCAACTGAACAACAAAAATAAAGGTAATACATGGCAGAAAGAGAAGTTCCAATTATAATAGCTTACATAAACAAACTAATAATATAGCAAAATTCAATCTACTAAGTCTTGTTTGTAAGATGGTTACATATGTAAAGTAAGCCACCAGGAGCTATTTTGTTTTGCATTTTACTCTGAACCATTCTTGGAATCATATGACTGAATGGGAGTGTATAAACAAGTTGTTGTTTGCCTTCAAGTTATTTCCAACTTATGGCAACCCTAAGGTGAACCTATCATAAGATTTTCTTGGCAAGATTGTTCAGTGGGGCTTTGCCATAGGGATGAGAGAGTGCAACTTGCCCAAGATCACCCAGTGGGTTTCCACTGCTGAGTGAGGATCTGAACCCTAATCTCTCAGGGTTGTAGTCCAGTGCTCAAATCACTGCATCACGCTGGCTCCAAATATATGAAATAAATATCTAAATAGATATATAAATTTACAGTTTCCAGGCCTATCTTTGGGCAGTACAATCTGAGGTCATGATCTGGAATCAAGGTGCAAGTACCATCACGTGCACCAGAAGATTCCCTTTCGATATTTCCAAACAACCTTTCAGTGTCAGAATTCTAACACTTTAAATGTAAGTGGTTTCCAGTGGCATGGTCCTGGGTTTCTGCTAGGGACAAACAAACAGTGTACAAACTAATGAATGATACACTACTCCTAACACTTGTAAGTGGAGGAGCAGCTTCAGGAAGGGAAGGAGAGTTGTGAATTATGAATGGAGACCCAGCAGCAAAAGGAACAGGGGCTCATTCTTTTTCCTAGGTGTCACATCTCTAGTCTCTTTCAACCAGCAGTAGGTTCCTCCTCCTTGAAAGGTTTTTGTATTCACACTTATTTTAGTAATGTCTGGTTAACTCTCCACATGAGTAAAAAGCAACTTGCATGCCTGTTTCAGAGACTATTACAAATTAGGACTGTCAGTGAATTAATGATCAAACAATTGGTCAAATCGTTAGTAGGTTAACATTACATGTCAGAAAAAAACAAAGCAAGAATCATACTTTGTTTTTACATACAGTATGCATGTGTAACAAGAGGTGTTCCCTCCTATGTGACAGAAAGGGAGAAATGTCTATTGAGATGGTGTTCAAAAGTACTATAAAATCACCTTTAGCTTTTATAACTGTATTTAGAAAAATAGCTGCTTGGTTAATTAGAAGCATCTCTAAGCAGATCTATCAAATGCTACAAAATCACAAAAATATATTTCCCACCAAGGTAGGCTTGAGTCCACCAGACCTGCAAAAGTCTTACTGTTAAACAATTTGTTAGATTTCCTGTCTACTTCACTCATTCTATACACTAGTAGGATTAACTGTAAGCTAACTAGCAATTATATTATTCTCTTTTATTTAAAACAATCCAATCACTCAAGAAAAAAAAACACTCTAAACATTAGCAAATTAGTAAGAATTTGCAGTTTTCTCACATTATCTTCCAAAACAGCTGCAGAGTTCAAAGAACTGAACTTTAAGAAGACATAAAACATTAGTGGTAAAATTAGCAGTATTCAATTAAGTGATATCATAAAAGCAAGAAATCAAATGGCTTGGCCAATTATATTTAATTTGGCAGAATGGGACAACAAATTAATACTCCAAATAGGATTTGATTATGTGTTGATTTCCAAATACCATGCTTGTAGTACACAAAAGCTGATAATAGCTGTAGTCTATTCCAAAGTGATTGGAATGATTGAAAGAGATTTAATGTAAGACATTGAAAACAGCACCAAATGTTTCACTCCTGATCAGGATACGGGATTCACTGGTGAGCAGGGACAGTTACAAGGGCTTCCTCAGGAGGTCTTGAAATGTCTACATTCTGTGTACGAATAAAAATACAGAGGAGAATGTTTATGATGCAGCATGGCCAATCAGCTTTCTCTGTAAGTACATAGCTGAATTTGTTAAATTAACAAATACTAGGCATTTATTTAAAAAATCAAAAACAGTAACATCTTTTAAAATATACTGACCAATATAGCTAGTAATACACCTTATTTATAATCCTACGTGTGTTTATGCACATAATAAAACTCGTTATGTTCAGTGGGATTTATAACCAACTGTGCGTTTGTACAGGAGACCATTTGTGTAAGGCTGGCTTGTGTACTTTCTGTAATAACATATAGCTAAACTTACTAATAAGAACTTCACAGCATTCAGTATTTGTCAGGAACTGAATTCACACACACAAATGTAACAGTGCATATACACTATTTATTAGGAGCGCGATACACAGTACAGGACTTCAGTGAGTAAAGTAGAGGCAATTAGCAAAATTAAAAAAAAAAGGCAAAGAGTTTCTCATCCCGCCCGCAAGAGACCTTGGAGTTCTGGTTTAGCCTGGCAGCACTTATCACCACATTCCTAGCTTTGTTTATCTAACGGTCTCTGGTTCTCACACCTTGTTACAAGCAAGCTGCTACTTAGCTCCTACTACATGTCCCATAACTAAAATATGGAGGGCTACCTGACAGTATTCATTTACTTTCAGCCTCCTTACTTCTCTCTCAGTAGAAATTCATAAAGATCACCCAAGTTCAGATCAACTAAAAACTA
Source organism: Cyclura pinguis (assembly GCA_030412105.1). Classification (NCBI taxonomy): domain Eukaryota; kingdom Metazoa; phylum Chordata; class Lepidosauria; order Squamata; family Iguanidae; genus Cyclura; species Cyclura pinguis. The sequence goes on along the minus strand of CM059600.1, from coordinate 90,693,024 downwards.
ATTTCTCAAAAATTAGGCCGCAAAAATGCAGAAAAATGGTAAGCATGAATTGATACAACCTATGTTGGCAAAAATTTGTAGTTCTGGTATTACATCTAGGGGAAAGTGTAGCCTGCTGGTCACATGCACCCTCCCAGACTGTTTTTGTGGCCTCCACAAGCTACCTATCTTAAACACTTTTTTTCAGTCAAAATGCCCCCTCCACCTTCTATGCCATTTTCTGTTTTTGAAAAAAAAGGGGGAGGTGGCTCTCCTGAGCCTAAAAGACCCAAGACAGGGCAAAACATGGTGAAATCTCTCTCTACATCTCTAAGAGGATTAGGGAAGAGCTGAATTTAACACACAATCTAAAAACATGGGGAAACCTCCAAAATCTTGCAAGAAGCACATGAGGCCCCCAGATTTCACGCAGTTGTTCACCCCTGCAGTATTATTTTGATACATAGCTGCTTTGATTAAAAAGACAATGAAAGTTCTTCGAAGCATCACTTTGCACTTGAATATTGCTCACTAAAAGTACATGTAAAGTTCAAATCTTAAGACACAGCTTTACTGTTACAGAATAAAAAGGATATCGACAGTATCACGAATGTGGCCACTGGAAGTGGCATCAAGACCATGCCACCCAGACTCATCAGCAGTTGTGCCCACTAGCACATGACAGCACCCAATCCAAGATTTCTTTTGTTGTTGCTGTTCAGATATACATCTTCTGCACTCGCAATTCCAAATACTTAGGCATTACAAAGGTAGATCAGAATGACTGCTGATATTATGCCACAATCAACTCAAACTTCCATATGGTCACATTTGTCAACTTCTGTAGCTTATAGAAGAATGCACCAAAACTGCAACTGATTTATAAAGACTTCCTAGTTTGTTTATTATACTCACAGTGTTTTAAAAGGCAAATTAATAGCTGCCCACCAACCAAATAGCACAGAATGTCTCATTTTTATCACTGCTTGATCAAGGCTAAGGATAAGGCAAAGCTATTACGGTTGTTATAGAAACACAGCAGTCAGATCCAACAGAACAACTTATCACACTGTTTAGTTAAGTAAACATTCTGCAGACAGCACAACAACAACGCCATTCCAAGCCTTGACAGCTTTCAGCATGTTCACCAAACAGCTTATTATCAGCTCTGCATCACTGCTAACAGAAACACTGGCGGAAAACAATAGCGCCCCAAAAGACACATACAAATCATCATAGCTGTGGCAAAGGAAAGCAGTTCATTTACAAGAATGCTGAAAAATAACACAACTAGAAGCAAATCTGTCCCCCCCCCAAATCTGTCACTCTCCTCAAAAGAGCCCCAATCAGTTACCAGATCCACTCACACAACGCACGCCATACAAATAGTGTCAAACAAAGAGAGAAAAATAAAAATTGAAGACAGGTTGATGATACACTATCATAGAATTAAATAACTTTGTTTTGCAGAATATCCCTATCTGGTTCTCAAAAACCCACCGCTTCTTTCATAAACAACCCCCCTTCAACTGACTATTGTGAGGTTTGTCTCAGGCAGTCAAATCAATGATGCTATACTGTAATACATTTATTAGTGTTTCTGAAAACATTTATAGACTTACCATTGGTTCTGTACCTAAGTTAATTAATATAATCTTGCAATACATTGCATACAAATGTTTGATTTTTGTCTAAAAATGCATTTTTAAGCAGCTATGGACTGAGTGATGTCAAAGTACAAAACAGAAAAGACCTGAACACAGTATTTTTTTTCTGTTTTTAGGAGAGGGGGAGTTAATATTCCATTTTCCTATTATTATTTTGGGGTGAAAGTTGAACCATTTTTTGGTTTACTTAAGCCTCACTGAAGCCAATGTAATGAAACATACTTATTATAGGGTACAAGACAGCAGCCAAGGAACATCTTGCTACTGATATAAACATTAACACCTACTTGTTCAACCACAAAACGTTTGTCAGCAAGGGAAATGTCGCATACAATGAGGTTTCTATTACTTGCTGCCTTCTGCTCAGCGTACAGCATTTCCAGTCCTGCAGTTACATGCGTACAGCTGGAAAAAGAGCTCAGCCAACTAACGCTGGTATTTTAGCTAATATACAGTGCTATACATGTGTGGGAACACACTATAAAGGCCCATTCAATATTGAAATGCACAAATTACATAGGCACTTTCCCATGAAGTTGGCAAGTAGTGCTACTGTGGTTCACACCAACTTTAAGGATAGCACAGAAATCGAGTATGAGTGTTGTTCTAGAAAGAACAGGCAAAGATAAATTTTAAAGTCAAGCAGAAAAAAAAATGCTGGAGCTCCACTTCACACACACAGCCGGCTTCAGAAGCCCATCCATAGCACTTGGATATCTGGCAGCTATGTCTGAAGTAGGCTGAAAAGTAATGAGAAGGCCTGGCTAACAATATTGTGGAAAGACTGCCTACAAAGTCCATATATATATAGACCCTGCAAAAAAGGGGGGGGGGCACGTTAAGAGGGCTACAGGGAAAGTCAAAATATGTTTAAATTAATAGGAACATACTTACATAAAGAAATATGAAGCCGTTTCTTCTTTCTATTAAACATACATAACCATTATTTTGAATGGTCATACACAGGAGCCTGCTTCAGGCATTAGTGTCCACATTGATCCAACATATACAAAGGGCAGGATGGTATGCCCACCCCCTTTGTCACTTGCCTGACAAAGTGAGAAGTCTGAAGAGTCTGTTTGTGTGGAGGTCATCCAAATGGACAAGAACCCTGGAACATCAGGCTTCTTGTTCATATGAAGAGAATCCCACTCACAGAAGCTCTTCTCTTCTCCAGACTTGTTGCCTTCCAAACAAGGAAAAGGGTGGGTCAAGGCTCTTCATATGTCGATTTAAACCAGGTAAGTAACTGTTGGGGATGACAGGAGTTTCAGCCCCACGGAAACGCAGCGGAAAAGCCAGAGTTCAGCAAGCCAACAGCAGCAGCCTTATTCCCCAGTAAGGATACTCACACACAGAGGAGTTTCTTCCAAAACAGGAGGCACTTTATCTTGCAGCAAATACAAAACATAGGACAGATGGACAAAAGCTTGCGCCAGGCACCAGGTTTGGTCAACAGACAAATACATACTGACGTTGCTTTGTTATATACATATCTACAACCAATCAGGTAGAGGTTTGCACACCTCCCTCTACCATCTGCACACGACCCCCATTTCTTATGCAACCTCGCAATTACCCACAGCTGGGGCATGATGCAACATCTTTGCAGTGGGCTGATCATTTTCCCAGGGTTCCCTGCCTGGAATCCCTGATAGTAACATCTGAACAGAATGTTGGTTATTTAGGAATCCTCACTCTGAGAGCCAAATTAGATACTGCACACACATGTTTACAATGTTCCCCTAGTGTCCTCCTTTTTCCAAAGGCCAATTTAGAATGAGGGAAACAGCGGAAAGGAAGGAAGTGCTCCCGCCTCTTTAGAATTCTAAATTTACTTTTGCAATAGCAAGAGAATCCTACCTGTGGTTTGTCTCTGTGCGTATTTACAGCTTCAACATTCAGAAATATAGATTCCACCTTGCAACCTGTAGACAAATGTCAACATTTAGATATTTTGCTTCTTTATTTCAACATGGACAACCAGTACAAAAATAAAAGGTCTCCTTCCTTCAATCACCATGGTTCAAAATAGTAATTCCTCACCACAGATGCTAAGGAATACCAAGGTACTCTGGTAGACTCCAACTAATCCACAGAGAAACTAAGGTGGTAAAATATACGTGTAAAGTGTTCCCCTGTGATGTTATTAAAAGGTGCCACAAGCATATCCTTCCTATGACTATCCAGCAATATCATAAGAGCTAAGTTGTAATACAGTCAGCCCTCCACATTTGCTAGGGTTAGGGGCACAGGACTCCTCCAAAAGTGGGGGGAAAACCAAATATCAGAAGGTATGTGTGTCTCTGTGGGAAGGGGGCAAGGCATGGTGGGGAGAGCGGCATCCAGGGTCCAAACCAGGTCAGGAAAAGGAGTGGGCCAGCATGATGGATCTATACTTCCTCTCTAACCCACCTTTTTCCTTGGGCATGCAGAGAGCATTTGTGGTGCTAAGAAACTGGGCTGCAATCTCTCCTTAGTTAGTCAAGCAGCAGCTACTGCTGCTGGTGGTGGTGGAGGAGGAAGAGGACAAGAGGCAGTTTTTTTAAAGGGCTGCGCGGCCTATTTGGAGCCACTGAGAGCGAAAGTTCCCCTGCAAAAGAAGAGCTGGGGGGCAGGGGTTGACGAAATCCACCAATAATCAAATCCATGAAAGTTAATCTGCAAATATGAAGGGTTGATTATATTACTTTTTCCTACATAATTGTAATCTCAACATTTGTTAAAAATGAAGTTTGTTTTATCAGAGGAAGACATCGATCGCAGTGACTCCCAGACCAATAAGGTGACCCTGGAAATGACCTTGTTAAATCATAATCTGGATGTTACTGATCATTCAGATTCATTAAATTAGGGAGGAAGCAGGCACCCATAACATGGCTTCACAGCTAACCTCTGGAATGTTTTTAGTAGCCTTGCTTTCAATACTTCAGGCTCTCAGTGTTAGCATGAAAATTTGTTTCCAATATCAACAAAGAGCATGGAGATAAATTTAAAAGAACTAACCAAGTTTGTTTTATAATTTTAAAAACGGAACATACCAGGGAGAGAGAGGAGGGTAGACAAACTAGCACACACTGTTACAGCTATAACCAAATGTTTAAAATACTTTAAGCATTTCAGCAAATATTCCTTAAAAAAGATAGAGGATCTAATGGTGAGCTTCTGGGTGGTCTGCAATAGATCTTGTGTTTCGACTATCAACACAACCCCCACCCCCACCCCCAGTTAGGCTGTCAAAATGGAAAAAAGCTTTGGCTATGGGAGGAATCAGGAGTAAATTTTTTGTCTATAAGGATTACAAGCTCAGTTCTGATAGGGAAAACCGGCCCTTGGCTTAAGCCGTATGTCCCAAGATAACTTCATTATAGTCGTATGCCAGCCTCCATAGTTAGAAAATAAACACATACAAAATGAACAGGTATAAAATTACACGTCTAAGAGAAATTCCAACATAGGTGCCAACTATGACAAAAACATAAATGTCCTCATTAAGAAACCTAGTGGGGCCTACTACTTCTGATAAAATTACTAAAAGAAAGTTTAACCAGATGGTGTGCCAGTAGAAGAAGCTAGAACACAACATTTTGCTACTGAGTATTTTTATTGGTAGAATCTGCAAGAAGGAGGGCACAAGAAAAAAAATATCCTTTCTGCCTCGAAAAGCCACTAAAATTGGAGATGTCCTTGTCATACTGGCAACAGAGAAGCATGTGTTCAACTGTTTCAACACGCCTGACCGACATGGGCAGAGATGTTGGGAGTAAGGAATCTATGAACACGTCCCCTCCAAGAGGGCTAAAGGTACAGCATTAAAAGGAGCCGATATGAAAACTCTACGTTATTTGGGGACTTCTAAGGCACAAAGGTAACTGCCAGGGACCATTTCTTTACTATAAGTCTCAGTAGGCAGGTAGCCTGAAATCCATGATCCTGATGAGCTACATTCCAGATCCTTTGTTTAGTCCTGTCTTTGGCTCTGGAGAATCCCAGGAGTACTGAAGCTGAGCAGGAAAGCCCATGTTACTGTAGTTTCTCCTCAACAGCTAATATATATCTCTAACAAGACCAAGTACATTAACATTTCTTTGAGCCAATAGCTAATAATATAGAAGCAGGAATATGCTTCTAGAGCAGGAGTGGGCAAAATGTAGCCCCTAGGACCCCTTCCCAGGGGTCAAAGATATTTTTTGGGGAAAAAAAAAGTGCCTCCAACTGAAAGGGTAAGGAGACCATTTCCACGACATTTTGCAGCGCAGGGGAGGCCAATTTAGATCAATGAGAGGCCTTTTTTACTCTAAGTAAAATATTGGGAACAGGGCATTGGAAAACCAAAGACAGTTCTCAGAAATGTAAACTGATTGCTTCCAGACTGAGAGCCATATAATATTTGGGCTGGCATCTTTCTCCGGGAAATTTTTATCACTGATGGTATAAGTGAATCTTCTTTAGGGGGAAAAGCATCTAAGAACAGTATTAATCAGTCTTTGAGAGTTCTCAATAACTGGAATATTGCCTAAGTACTTATAGCCTAACCTCTTCTGTATTTGCCACTAGTGTTGGGCAGGCCTTTTAGAGAAGACAAGAATTTTAGTCTTGTGATAGTTTCTTGTAAGCTGCTCATCAGTACAACATACTGAAAATGTCTGAAGTTCTCCTTAGAGCTATTTCTGAAGCTGCAGATCCTGCGCTGAACAGGGGCTTAGACTGAATGGCCCATGAGGCCCCCCTTCCTATCATTCTCCATTATTAAATAAGCTATTTACTAGTCTAGGAAGGTGAAATTCAGAATTTGAGAAAGATTCTACGATGGCATTAATATAAAGACTGAACATCAAGGGTGAATATACCCCCGTTTCATTCCTCTCCTGACTGGGATCATTAACGACAAACATTCCTGTGGATTACATCTCGGTCTTGGGAAAACATTATCCTGCAACTTCCAAATTAGTAAAAGTAATCTGAAATTCAAGAAAGAGGCCTACGGTTTTACGCAGAGTCTTTCCAAGGGCAAGCTATCAAAGCTGTTTAAATCAAATTTAAATTCAAAAAAGGCACCACAGAGCGCTCACTAGAGATCTGGCACTTTATTCCTCAATCAGACAGTGTAAACTTCAGGCAGTGAGTGAGGGAATGGCCTGCCCTGAAACATGATTGTCCTTCCATCAGAATATTCTCCCAATCAAGCTAGTCCCAAAGCTTCCAATATAGATGCCTGGCATAAAGTTCATTCTCCATATTATGCAAACTAATCAGGCAGTAATTAAAGGAAATAGTGCTTACTCCCTTCTTGTTTATTGGAATGATAACAGCTAGACACCAATCACTAGGGATCAGTGTTGACCAATAAATTAATCTGAAAGGACTTCCACCATCGGAGCCAACCAATCTACATTGGTTTTAATTATCTCTAGCGGAATCATGGATAAATCCCAAGCTTTAGTTGACCTACCAATTTTTAACTTCAGCCACCATGTCTGGGGGGCTGGGGGAACTATTTTCCAGAACTGCATTCTGAAAGGCAAGACAGTTTGCTCAGTTGAAAAAACTGCACGAAAATGTGTTTCCCAAGAGTAAACGGGGACACAGCAAGTCATCCTAGAGGGCTGCATTTGCTAAAATGCCCCCCAAAAAGTGATAAATTTCTTATTCTAACAGGCTGAGTCAGTTGGAACCAGGTTTTCCTTCGTGTCTATCTACTTTTCTTTTCAATCCAACATTTTACATTGCTTTTGAAGTTGCAGTGCTGGGGAGATTTAGTCTAGCACTGCTCAACTCAAATTGTTTAAACTGAGGTATTAACTAATACTTAACTGCTACATGTTCATGATCAAACCAAGATTCTGAATCATACCGTACATCACCCATATCCGCGGGGGATTGGTTCCGGATCACCCTGTGGATACGGAAATCCACGGATAGTACAGAACACCCAGGGCCTGATCGTGGTGGGCCCCGGGTCTGCCGCTGGAGCAGGAAACCAGAGGCAGCGCAATCCCGCACTGCCCGCTGTTTGCCCGCTGGGTGCCGCGGCAACTGGGCCAAGGGCCTGCAGCCACAGTGCCAACTGGACCCTGGGTCTGCGGCTGCGGCATCAGTCGGGTCCTGACCCTGTGGCTGCCGCGGCGACTGGACCCTGGGCCTGCGGCCGCTGCGGCAATCAGGCCCTGGGCCTGCGTCTGGAAGCAGGAAGACAGCAGGCAGCGCAATCCCGTGCTGCCCGCTGTTTTCCTGCCAGGCGCCGTTACGATTGGGCCCTGGGCCTGTGGGCGCCGCAGCGATCGGGCCTTGGGCCTGCGGCTGTTTTCAAACGCGGATAACTGAATCCGCGGATTATGAATCCTCAGATATGGGGGTTGTACTGTAGTTTGCTGAAGAAACAGTAGTGAATCAAGTGTTTTTTAACAGGATCTCTTTCAATTCAAATCATAGAATCATAGAATCATAGAAATGTAGGGAGTTGGAAGAGACCACACGGGCCATCCAGTCCAACCCCCTGCCATGCAGGAACACCCTCAAAGCACTCCCGACAGATGGCCATCCAGCCTCTGCTTAAAAACCTCCAAAGAAGGAGACTCCACCACACGCCGAGGCAGCCTATTCCACTGCCGGACAGCCCTGACCGTCAGGAAGTTCTTCCTGAGGTTCAGGTGGAATCTCCTTTCCTGCAGCTTGAATCCATTGCTCCTTGTCCTGGTCTCTGGAGCAGCAGAAAACAAGCCCTCTCCTTCCTCTACATGGCATCCCTTCAAATATTTAAACATGGCTATCATGTCCCCTCTTAACCTTCTCTTCTGCAGACTAAACATACCCAGCTCTCTAAGTCTGTCCTCATAGGGCATGGCTTCCAGGCCCTTCACCATTTTGGTCGCCCTCCTCTACACCTGCTCCAGCTTGATCATGTCCTTCTTGAATTGGGGTGCCCAGAACTGGACACAGTATTCAAGATGAGGTCTAACCAAAGCAGGGTAGAGTGGTACCAGTACCTCCCTCGATCTAGACACCATACTCCTATTGATGCAGCCGAGAATTGCGTTGGCCTTCTTGGCTGCCGCATCACACTGCTGACTCATGTTCAGCTTGTGGTCTATTAAGACTCCTAGATCCCTTTCACACGTACTGCTATCCAGCCACGTGTCCCCCATCCTATATTTCTGTATTCCATTTTTTCTACCTAAGTGTAGGACCTTACACTTCTCTCTCTTGAATTTCATTTTGTTAGCTTTGGCCCAGCTCTCCAATCTATCCAGGTCATTTTGAATTTTGATCCTGTCCTCTGGCATATTAGGAGTTAAATGATAACTCCTGCCAAAGTTGAACCACTTTCTTAGGTGATTTGGATAAAATAATCTTACTGCAAAGTTAAGAAGTTTTGTCTGGTGAAGAAAAATATACTTCACTTGTCTTCCTAGACAATTTGTTCCTTTATTAGCTAAAATCAGACTGACAGCACATTTATCTGGTAGATGGGTCACTTGTATCACATGGTCAGTGGCACCCTGTTCCTTAATTTTGTTGTGTGTGTTTGCCTTGAATCGCAACACTGCAACTGATACCAGTAATATTCTCATAGAGAGAAAAGTAAAAAAGGTCCCAAAAGCCTAAAGTCTGTTCCCCGCTATCTACAATTCATAATATATTTTGGACACTAGATGTCACTACAGTCCTGCCTTTTTTTTCTTCTCCTCTTATATGTTTTTGTCATGTGCCTTCAAGTTGTTTCTTATGGTGAGGAGAACCTATCACGGGGTGTTCTTGGCAAGATTTGTTCAGGGGGGGTTGCCTTCCCACCTCTCTGAGGCTGAGAGAATGTGACTTGCTCAAGGTCACTCCGTGAGTTTCCATGGCCCAATGGAGAGTCAAACCATGGTTTCCAGAGTCACAGTCCAACACATAATAAATAAAATATGATGGTGCATTCTCTTCTGTTTTTAAAATAGTTTATTAAAAAAAAATTCAGCATCCCTGATACACACAACAAAAATGCTTTTATTTGAGTTTGTTTAAATTCAGAATTGAAACATTTGTTACACAAAACCTTCTCTTTAGGCTGGAGGTCATTAAAAGGAAAAAGAAGACAGAGAAAAACTAGATTTTTCTTTCAAGGTTATTCTGATTTCAGATCTATTTCTCTCCCAAAAAAAGGGACAAAGAAACTTAAAACAGGCCATGCGACATGATTTTAAGCTCTTCCTATACCTACACACAAAACCATACATGCTATTTTTTATCATACATACCCATCCAGAAGGGATGTGACTTCAAAAACAGAGTCAGTACCATAAAGTTCAGACCAGAACCCTGAGCAGACTCACTGACCCACTGACTTGTAAGCCACCAGTAACTGTGGCAGTCTCCATACTGTCAGGCTATAATTCCCAGAAGCCCAGACTGTGGATCTTTTAAAATCTATTAAGGTGCGCTAGAGAGTAATACTATTCCATTAAACTAGAAATCCCAAGATTCCACAGAATGCATTCATGGCAGTTAAAGTAGAACCATAGTGCTACAACTGTGTAGTATGAAATTCCCTTAGGACTGAGGGTGTATGGATTGCAGTGTGGGGAAAGGAAGCATGAAATTGGTAACATTTGGGGATCCCACTTGTTTATTCAAATACCTATCCTCAAGAAGAATGAGAAGAAAAGTAATCTGATGTATTTAAAGCCTGATGAATTAAAAAAATAAATTAAAATAATGGGTTATACCCTACTATTCCCATTTTTCTACAGGGTGCAACAAAATACCTGTAAGAGGGACTTAATTTTGAGTACAGGCATACCACTATACTGCAGAACACTCATATACTTCACAGATAGCTTTTCTTACTAAAACATTCCTTTTGCTACATAACTACAACAAGAAGATAACTGACATTGGGCATCCTACACATTTTGGCTAAGATCCTACTGCAGTTAGGTCTCCCAATGCTACCCACTACCTTTTAAACAGTGCATCCCACCCAACACAGCCATTTCTATGCTCTATGTAGGTGGATCAGCAGGGAAGAATCTAGCCTTTTTCCTATATTTGGACACACAGTTACTGGCATCTGCAGGGTCTCTTGCTGATTTTGCCCTCACCCCTTTTCCAGCAACACAGAAATGGCTGTGTTTGAAAGGAAGGTTGAGGGGACTTCTGGTCGTTGCATGATTGGATGGAAGTCTGTAAAAATGAATTGTGATGGCATGGGTCAGACTTACACCATCATAATACTTAAACAGGATACTAATGTAAATTGTCATTAGTGGATGAGATACAAGTATCTCTAAAACCTAACTTTTGAAAAACTTACCATAAGCCACTGGGGTTAATTGTAAGACAGTGTGCAGTGGGCACTTGAGATAAGGCAGTTGCTCTAAAATGTAAAAATAACACATAAAAATTACATCAATAATAGATAATAGAAATTACCGTTTTCTAAAGCACTAGCATATAAAAACAAACAAAGGAATCTCTTTCACCAGAAAACTGCAAATTATTTTATTTATTTTTGAAATGGGCCACATCGTTTTTTTAAATCAACACCTTAACAGCAGTAGATCCAGCTATACTTTTAAACTCTTAGGAGAAACAGCATTATAAAAATGCAGAAAAATAAAAAGACCGCACAAATAATAGCCTGTCTGCCTAAAGCGTATATCACTAGGCACCAGACCCTCAGATCTAGGGAAAGGATTTGTCAGAAAGAATGCCTCCAGAGAGAAAACCCATTTCTATCTGTGATCTTGAACGGGTCATGAAAAGGACTCATTCAAGAGTACCATGTACATTTGCTCTTCTGGGATGTGGAACTCTTTACAGACAAGATTGTCAGTGAAGGAATCCATTATTCACATGGAGATGACTACTGAACAATATATATGATACGACTGCATTTCAAATACCTACCTGCGGGCTTGTCCAGAAAGTAAGCAAGCAGACAGCGCATAACAGCTTGGTGACAGATTACAAGCACATTTTCCTGCCTTTCCAATTCCATAATCACTGGCTCCAACCTTTGAACAAGATCTTCATAGGACTGGTGGGGATTTGGAAGGAGGAATTAGCAATAGACATAAATAATTGAAAACTGTTCAACCAATTATGACAAAAAATAAGCATATCGGTAAGAAAATAACGGCTGTAATCCCCTTCACACATGCAACTCCTCTAGCATACCTGGTAGCAGTGGCAGTGCAGCAGGATAGACTTAAATGGCTATGGACATGGCAGCAAGAGTGGGAGGAGTGGGCAAGATATAGGAAGGCATCTTTCACAAGACAGAAGGCTGTCGTGCCAGCTCTCAAGCTGTCTGGGATCATACAAGACACCCTTCTCTGGCAATGATGACAGCTTCCTCTGCTGTCCCCCCATCAATCCTGCACACTGCTTCAAAAAGTGCCTTACATTGGCAGGAAGGAGCATCACATTGCTGTAAGCCACCAAGAAGATATTATCTATTGCCTTAAGATCAAATTTAATTTATTGTGAACATTAAGAACAAGTGGAGTCAAGAAACCAGTAACTGTAAATATGTTCTTTTACCTTAAATACTAATTATTCAAGGTGTCTATCACTCCTATATGGCATGGCAAATAAACTAAAATTATTTGAAAATAAGTTTTCCATAGGATTGAAGTTCACTGTCCCAAACATTAAATCTCAATTTTTAATGCATGTTTGCTTTAGATGTTCTTATATTTTTAAATTACAGAGTACTAAATCGTATGACTCTATATGCAGAATAAAAACGGAACTGCCAGATTAAAGGCAAAACAGATGAGAAAGATCTTCTGCATATCTAGATGAAATTTATATGCAAATACATTAGTGAAGCTTTAACGCCCGTGTTAACAGACCACAGCAGATGTGCACCAAAAGGAATTGTTCTCTGAGAAGAAGCCATTGTGTGCATGGTTTGAGGGCCATTTTTATTCATCCGTCTATTCATTTATTAGTCTAGGGCTGCCACCAATTTCTCTCAACCACCTTTAACAACTGTGATCCAAGGAAATTTCTGCTGAGATTTTATCCAGGTCACAAACATAATGATGGCTAAAGTTTCTCCAGTGAAATCACTATTTGTTATACATCTTTTAAAAGATGTAGGAATCTTTTCTATGAATGTTTTATTATCATGTGAAGCTTCTCTTTAAAAAAAATGTTTAACCCTGAAAAGGCAGGCTTTAAAAGTTTCTAATGAATTCCAGAGGTAGGAGGGAGAATGGAAGCAGTATACGTTAGAAAACTGATGAGTGTAAACAGAGAAAAGGACTGGTAGAAACATTATCACTTTATGTTAAGAACCTACATCTCTCTTCAGTTTCAGTCACCTCATTCCTAAAATTGGAACAACCACCACACATCTGTTTTGTCGTTAAACTTTAGAGCAGAATACACGTCCTTGATGACTCTGGTTTCTATCCTCTTCTCATTTGTTTGCCTCAGGTTTTTTTTTTTTTTTCATTCCCTTTCATTTACACCTGCAACATTTTCCATTCTGTCTCTCCAGGGACATTCTGACATTCTGCCAGGGACGCCATGTCATTAAATCATATCCAATACTGTCTTATATGCAGCTGACATCAAACTATCTAGCTGAATATAATAATTATGTCAGTTGCTTGGGTGTATCAATACCAGGTACAAGCAGAAAAGCACTTCAGTTTGCACAAAACAGTCCTACCAAGTTCTCATGATATGCTCCTCCCACCACATACCCAACAATGTCCCATCAGGCCTCTGACTCTCTGGGACCCACAGAGGCAATAAGAATACATCACAGATTCTTAGATGTAGAAGACAACAGGGGGATCCTCTCAGGACTTTTCACAGCACAATGTTGGGGTTCATCTGCTATTCAGAATCTCCTTCTGAAGGTTTACAGTCTGACATATTGCATGGTTACTTCTTTTCATGGGCCCATTCAAGAAAAAGCTAGCCATGCTTTTTACGTTTTTAAGAATATGAAACACTTCTGCACAAACAAACCTTCTGAGAAGCAACTTTACCTAACCAGAGGTTCTGAGCTTCACCACATTAAAGGAACTAGTGCTAATCCTTCCCACTAATAGGAACATGTGAACAGTGCATGAGTGGAGCAACCCCACTGTGAGTCATTAAGAGAGGAAGTGTAGCTGCTTAGAGAAACAAACATATATAAAAAGAAAAACCTCACCAATTCTTTCTCTGAAAGGTTAGCAAACAACTCTAGAAAGCTTTTCATCTTACTGAACAGCTGTTATGACATGGCTGCTGAGTTGCATAATAAACAAAGGCCATCTGTATCCCAGTATTGTTTTGGGCATTCTGATCACACATCCAACTCATGGTACCTGGAATAATTCAGCCAACACTACCGCATGTTGCACATTTCACAAATACTGCAACAGCTGTGTCAAATCAATGCATGTTATTAATGTTTCACTTCTGACATCACTATGTAAAAGGCCAAGGAATGAACATGCACAGTTTTACCCCTCAGTCATGCCACTCAATGCATGAAGGTCCAAAACAGAACCAGTGAGAACAAGGTCAATGGACTGGGCCCTGCTTTCACAGCTCCACTCCATCTACTCATAGTCACAAATGAATGGAGCAACCTTTTCTCTTGCTAAAACAAGTCTTTTAATCCTATTTAGAATTTGAACCAAAAAAATTACAACAACGAATATGAAGTTATCCTTTCCAACAATCTAAGACTTTACAAATGAGAATTTGATAGCCATTTTCAATAATTTTACAGGGTAAAATATGCAGAAACACTTTCATAGGTTTTGAGGCAACAGTATATGTGGCTACCAAGGAACAGCCTTTACCTCACAAGTATTTTTTGTTCACCACTGTATCCAGATAACATCAAATCACAGGGGTTTTTATATCCCTAGCTTATGAGAAGAAAAATTACATGAAACAAAAAAAGTAACATACCTCCCCTTTTGGATATCTGTATCTGTATTTGTCTTGGTCTCTCAATGCAAATTCTAATGGATAATTTTCCTGAATTTCTTCATAGGTCATTTCTTCACAGACTCCCTAGGAAAGCAAAGGAAATAGGAGAACACTATGGAGACTAATCAGTTCATTGCTGTTCCCAGCTAAGATCTCATTACTGTCATGAACTCACTGGGACAGCCTTTCGTTCTTTCTCTTTCAAGCTGAGACCCTCATCTGCTCTACGGAGCAAGATCTTCCTCCTGCCTATGATTCAGATTTGTACTCTGCCTTTCACCTCCCTAACGGAATGCAACATAATTACCAAGAAAATAATCAATGCATATGCACAGATTAATAAAGACTACTAGTAATTTTAAAAGCAAAGCATTTTTAAAGTTTCAAAGTCTCTTCTCCAGCAGTCCAATTTATTGGTCAAAGGCCTGTGTGCAAGTAGAAGGAGAACTGGTATGGAGCCATCCTAAGCTCCCTCTGAAGGGAGTTCCACAGCCTGGAAGTGGTCAGTGAGAAAGCCGTTGCTTGCATTCTCCCCAAACATGCCTCTGAGGATGGTGAGACCAAGAGAAGGGCCTGAGAGTATTACCTGAGTAAGATTACTATGGACCTACTGTATAGATTTGTTGATAAGGATAGGTAAGGTAGTGTATGTAAAATGAAATGAATGCCAAGAATGTACTAGCAAAATGCCCATCACAGGCCATTTCCGCACTAGAGCGCGGCCGGCCCCTCCCGAAACAGCAAACCCCAGGATTCCACAGGATGTTGAAAGTGGAATCATGGCACTATAACACTCTAGTGTGGAAGCGGCCATAGTCATTATGTTCGTCATCGTTATGTTGCCCAAACAGACTGGGTTACTTCCACAATCAGATCAGCCTGGCTAGCTACACACAATGTATTTCTCATACAAACAGAAAACATAATATTTTGTCTTGATTTCCCTTTTTATTACTGAAGTTTTACAGTGCAGGCAATTGCATTCTGCAGACTTCACTCACTCACATAAATATATTTTACTCTTAGTCTATATTAAATTGGGGAGACAACACTACTTCTATTTGAGGTTTTTGAGAACATGAGCTACCAAATATTTCTGCTCTGAAAAAAAATTCTGAATTAAGCTGCACATTTGAAATGACACGTTGAAAAGACATGTTAAATGTAACTGAGAGGTTACAACCCTGTATTGACAAGATAATGAAGCCCATGCCAAAGTTGTTGAACCATCATAAATCTAATAATCCTTATTTTCTAACAATGATGGTAAAGAATGCTATTTATTTACACATATTCTCCATTAGGTGCTATACAACCTAGAAGTTTTCCTTCTTTTAACCCTTCAGGCTTACTCTTCCAAAGGTGTAAAACCTTCAGAATCTCTATTATTGCACCATGAAAACACTTCTCTTTCCATCACTAAAAAAAACTCTGTACATGTGTAACCAACAGAGTATCTTACCGCATCAATTTCATTCAAAACTTTCCACTGCTCATAAGGCACTCCCAAAGCCTCTGCAGTCTGAATGGTCCTCTTCATCTGGCTTGTCCATACTTTCAAATCTTTTATGTTTTGCTCATTAATGAAACGTGCCAAGCTCTTCGCAAACTGCAAAGCACATGCAGGAGAAGGAAGAGTGACAACATGAGGAAATTACAGCTAACTTATTCTACTCAAGTCAGATCAGAACAGGCCCTAGCCCTCTAAACAACGAGATAATGTTTCCTTTCCAAAAGGGCCTGTGTATGCCATCAACAGGGCAATTCAGTCTGCATTTAATATGAGAGTCACAAAGTGAATCCTTATATTTGACTTTACTAAAAAGAGAATATCCTCCAGCTCAGATCCAACGGAGTACCTCTACTCATGAAAAGGAGGTCCTCAACCTAGATGAAGCCCTCACTGCTGCAACCCTTGTGTATCATATTTCATATCATTCTTAGGGGTTCCCTGGCCAATATAAGTGCCCTCCACACAAAGACTATAGCAAAACTCCATTATTCAGGGTTCTTTCGGTCATATGACAAACAAGTGATTTTCAAGCTTGTGAGGTAAGCAGAAGTAAGGTAACTGTAAATTTAACTTTTGTAATTAAATCTAGTTGTACTGTGGCTGAATATAAGAAAGAAAAAGGTAAAAGTATATATTGAACAGATAAGCCATACCTCTTTCCCCCTTGGAGATAAACCTGTGTCCCCTCCTATTCTTCCCTTTAGATTCAGTTCACTTTCACCATGTCGACAGAGGTAGATGGAGCGAGGAGTTACGTGGATATTCATGAGGTAGTAAACAATTCGGCTCTGGATATGGTCGATTACTCGGTTCACAAGGTAACTCCTTCCAACATCCATTATTTTAATATAAGAAAGATCTCTGTTATGGTAGGAGACAAAACTACTTGTAAGAATTACAGTATTTCTTCTGGTACTTTATTTATAGCCACAGAGACCAGGAATGAATTTTTCCACACAGACAGCAGGGATTTTGTTTTAGAGAAGCTGACTAATAACAAGATAATTGATAGAGACACTATTTATTTATTTACTTGTTTATTTACAGTCTATTTAACAATTTCTTCAGGCTGTTTAATAATGAAATTTTACAACTGTAGCAGAAGAAAATTAAACAGAAAAAAAAACAACCACAGTAAAAAGCTACACCTTAGCAAATCACAGTCAAACACACTTAAAATAATCTTCAGATCAAAATCACGAAATCATAGAGCTGGAAAGGGAAAGACCAAAAATATCAGCCAGGCAAGCCGTCTCTGGGAAACACATTGTACAATCATGGTACCATCACAGGAGCCCTTTTTCTGAAAGCCATCCAGAGAAAGGCCTCGAAAGACAACAAGATCTGGCTAGCTTATATCCTGACAAAATTTCTCCTGGGACAAAGCCCAAATAGATGCTTTTTGCAGAAGAAAGGCTTACTGTAATCACCACACTTGGTATTAGTAAGGACAAGCGCTGCAGTTTGGAGTGATCCTTGCTAGGTTTCGAGTCATGCAGGAATACTAGCTTCATCCCATTCCAGTCTCCAACTCCATCCTAATCCCACATTCCTTCCCCAAAGGGTCAGTCTGCATTCCTGCCTATTGAGACTACTCAATTCTCAGTGAGCTGAATTTTATCCTAGTTGTTTCTGTATTTTTGCAAACTTCTTAGGACTGATGAAATCCCCTACACTCTCTGCAGGCAACACAACTGAGACATGCAGTTAACCCTCAATTACCAGAGTTGTAAAGGCACAGTTCCCAGTTATCCATGCTTATATCCTATTAGAAATCTACTGCTCCATATAGCACATGGCAATCCATGCATATCAGAAATATCTCTTTACCTGCTTTATTTGATGACTGCCCCTCTCCTCTTAACTGTGAACTGACCATTTCAGGGAAGGGAATTCCTACTGTCCCCAAAAACTGCATGTTCAAACCATGGTTAATGGAAGTGGTTTTTAGTTGTTGTTGTTGGTTTTTTTGCATGTTCATTGTGACAACAGTCCATCTCTGAAAACAGACACTCAGAGCTGTTTTCCCCCTTTTGCTGAATCATTCATTATGGTCCCATTTGCTTTCAGTTTTGCTACTCCTTCTCAGTTATGGTCTGTTACCAGGAGCAAGAAATGCCTACAGACAACTAAATGAGGAAGATTTTACACAGTGGAAGAAAACTGGAGTATTATTTTTTCCTTACCCACTTCTTTTCTGGCTAGAATCCTACAAATACCTCACTTGGAAATATATTGAAAAGCAGCTTTTTTAAAAAATTCATTTGCATGTTTGATGTCACAAAGCAGAGACAAGAGTTATCACTGAGGTGGCAAACTTATATCAGTCCAAGAATACAAGTAGAGTTCCTACGACTGAGTAGTTCTCCAATGGGGATGTTGGGTGGGGGGATCTACCATTCCACATACACAGAATTATTGTATATTGAGGAGAATTCAGTTAAGCAAACCCCCATCTCAAATCTGAAGTTCTGAGCGGCACAAGCTCAGCGCCCCGTGACAACTAGTTTCATAAACCAATTTAAGATTCTGAAGCTAAATCGTATGTGGAATATCCATATGTATGTGGCCACTTACTTATCCAGATTTTCATCTAGTGTCTCATATGAATTTTTGTAACATTCAATTCTTTTCATGAAGTCTTCCGTAGCTTCATCACTACCACAGTCAACATAATCAGGACTGCCCAGTTTCACTTGCTAATTAAGACAAAAAGAAAGAACAGGGATATTTCTCAGATGTCTTAAGACATGCAACACATGAGCCAAAAAGTATAATCATTAGTATCCGACTTAAGAAAGATTCATACTTCACACAGAACCAGAGCTGAAAGTGTTCCCTCTTCACATAAAATTGGGGAGACTCTAACTTCAAAATGTTTAAATAATATGAAACTTCAATATTAACTGGAAGAATAATGTGGCTCCTGAACTTTTATGCTTCAGAAAACCCTGCCTTTTGCTACAATTGTCTGAATACTCTTGTTCCTTGACAGGATGCCCTGTGCTTAGGCCAATACTGTCACATTTTACTTTCTTCCATTCATGCCCCAGCAGACCCAAAAGTAATCACCAAGAATGTCTCCTCATAGTGTATTACTAGAGGTCAGTAGACAGTATTTCAGATATGGTTAACAGATGCCCATGTCTGAGTGAATGGCACAGAAATACAGTGAAACAAAAGGAGCTGTCTGCCATTTGCACTGGTTTGAAAATTTGGTTGCATTTTTTTGCACATGTAAAATTAGAATTTTTAAAAAATAAATGTACAAGAATTGCAAGAGAAACTATCAGCAATAAGGACCAAGGATGCAATATGGGCAATGCACTTCCATCTGTAAATATCAGCAGCAAATGGCATCAAAAGCAGGTGATAAGAAACCCACAAAGCCAAATCAAAATACAAAATTGGGAAAAATTAGGAGGGAGGGAGGATGGGCAAGGGAAATAACTATATTATATGAGTGGCTTTGGTGTGCATACTGAAAACATAAACCTGTTCCCCATTACAAATATAAAAAGGTACCACTCACCACAATATTTGCAGCAATGACCTCTGGATCAACACATACTGACTCCACAAAAAAAGTCTTTTGGTCAAATGGGAGTTGACATTTATGGAAGACAGAAGAAAAATTAGAATTGGTCAATACAACAAAACAAATATCTAGTCATCTGCATACTTTTTTTCCAGGTTTGTTTTGCTCTGAAACAGACCTCCTGTAAGTTGTTAAATACTCCCTCTTCAGAAAGTAAACTTACTGTATTTCCCAGTTACTTTGGGACACTTCCAGACAGCAGCTTTTAATGACTCAGTTACAAATTAAGCCAGCAAGTCATCTCAGGGAGACAGATGGCATCTTGTCTTGGAGCCTCAGAACAGTAGGGAAGGCTGCTTCTGCCTTAACAGGACAACTTCCAACACTCCCTAGCCATTTTGGCCAGCAGCCATGTTGACTGGAAATCATGGGGTCTAAAACAATAACTTTTCCAAACTTTGCTCCTGATCAAAATGCACAATTGGTATCTACAGTGGCAGCAGAAAAGCTGAAGAAGGGATGTTGCCACCCCACACCTTTTCAGCAAAGTCTCTTGGGATGAAACTACAACACAAGCACAGATTCTGGGGGAAAGGGAGGATATAAACTGACTATAATTCCCTGCAAATAAAGCATTAACAGCTGTTGCATTACAAAATGGTTCTCCTACAGTGGTGTTTTGTTAAAGTTGAGTATCTTTTTAAGGATATGTGAAAAAACAAGGAGACAACGTAGTGTAGTGGTCAGAGTCCTGGATCAGGCTTGTGCGATACCAGAGTTTGAATCCTCACTTATCCATGGAAAGCCATTGGGTCACCTTGGACAAGTCACACTCTCTCAGCCCCAGAGGAAGCCCAGGGCAAACCTCCTCTGAACAAATCTTGTCTAGAAAAAGCTATGATGGGATTATCATTAAGCTGGAGTTGATGTGAAGACATATCAGAACAATAAAAAGACAAGAATATTTTCTCTTCCTCTCAACTTCCCCTTTCCTCCAGCTTTCATTTACAGATAAACTATATGAACAAGGTAAAGAAATTTAAATAAGGCATCTATTATGTGCTATGTGTAAAGGTGGCTTGTTAAAACCTGCTGTGAAAGATCCTAAAAAGAAACACTCATTAGTGCAACAGACTCTTCTGAGATGCCTGACAACAGCATGATTTATTACTAATGGTTACTACTGGTATATGGAGCTATTAATTAACACTATGAGTAGAAATTAGAGAAATTTAATGGAGAAGCAGCTACTGAAAAAATACCGTGTGACGTTACATGTGATATGTAGTTACAGTCAGCATAAACCTATGCTTTTAACTCACCTTATATCCATTTTCCTCACCAAACTTATAGATCGTTTCCCTCCGCTCCCTTGTAGTGTTTGTGGCATCAAAAACCTAGAATTAGAAATTAAGGAAGCGATGCTTTATTTATAGGGGAAATGGAGCTAGAACCTGAAAGATATGTATCAGCAACCAAACGGAACAGGTTTGTCACACATATTTTTTGACAAACATTGTATGTGTACTAGGGGAAAAGCTCATCCTGAACATGCACTCAGAGCCAGCATGGTACAAGTGTTGGCCTACCGCTCTGGAGACCAGGATTCAAATGCCCACCGGGCCATGGAAATCCATTGGGTGCCCTTGGGCAAGTTACATTCTGTCAGCCTTAGAGGGAGGCAAAGGCAAACCCCTCTGAACAAATATTGCCAAGAAAACTCTGTGATAGGTTCACCTCAAGATCACCATGCATCAGAAAAGACATGAAGGCACACAACAACAAATGGCACATCAAAGACACAAGTCCAAAAAGCTCATTCTTTATTGACTGAGTAAGATGCCAAGTCCTCTTGACAAGTGTTACTTTCATGCATGAATGGGACTGCAAGCAGCATTTCAAGGTATTCTCATAAACAAAATAATGGACAAGATAAAGCCACTCAGCATGAATATAGCATGCTATGCTAGCACCAAAGAAAGGTCACAGGGATCCTTGCATCACTGATACAGCAGAATGCTCTATTATATTTCAGCACCAAACACAGGAGAGGGGGGAGACATAATATATTTTCTATATTGTCCTGATTTCTTTGCAAACAAAAACTAGCTTATGGCCTCTTCGTAAGTTAAAAATAGATATTCAGTTCTAATGAAAAATTAAGGATCTTGTGCCACAAGATATATAAAAATAAGAACAAAAGATCAGCCAATACTGTTAGCTCATTACTCAGGAAGTTTGTGATCTTAAAATATTGAAGATCAAGCTGAATAACAAGACATATTAACAGCTGAAGAACTTCATAACCCTTTACATTTTAGAATTTAAAAAATAGAAATGCAAAGAATATGTAGAAAAATTATGTCAAGAACAACCTTTTTTTTTTAATAGCAAAGGGAAAACCGAAGGTTGAATGCTAACAATTCTTCTGCAGTTACAGAAGAAATGGTGCCTGAATCCTACGAACTTACTAACAAGCACCTTTGACCTGGAAGATCCTGTTAGGGTTCCCCGCCAGGGATCACAGTTAAGAGTCTAGAGAGTAAATACCACAGAAAAAATTCTTAATCCAGGTTTGATGCACAGTATGTGAAGAGTGGGTTCAAGCTTTCAAAAAATGTTGTGATGTAGGTGGACTTGAATTAGTCATTTCTGAACAACAACAATGCTAATATAAAATGTGGGAAGTTCTTCTGATTTCTTGGCATTGCATGCTCTTCCATGCATTCCAGGACACAGACCCATTTCTGGGCTTGTGTAACACCAGCAAACAGAAGCAGAACAGTACATTTTATGAAAGCTCCTTCTACAAAATCCAGTCAACAAATATTTAAAAGGACAGAAAACAGAAGAACTGAAGTTTAAAATACTCAAAGTAGCAACCCTAAACAAGCAAGTAGCAATGCATAAAACAAGTCAGTGAATTGGAAAAAAATCAGCTACATGAACAAGGCTCAAGGATAATGTTTTCATTATCATTTCTATCTCTTTCTGAGGAAATCACAATACATGTAGAGCAACACTCCAAAGAGCATGTTTGCTTCATTCTAAAGGAAAAAGGTGATTAAAAAAAAACAATGAGAACATTTCACTGAAAAGCTGAAGAGTACTGAGAGATGAGCAAATAAGTCTTTCAAACAAGAAATATTTCCAAAAGCATAATATATGAAATGGAGTATAGGAAGCCCCCACGTTTTGACACCTCATTATCTGACAATTCACTCTTTTGACACTACCAAATTAAGGACAAGTTCCATTAATTTAATGAGGGTTCTGCTCTTTCATCAGTTTTCTTGCCTACAGAGGCTCACTTGGAACCCTGCATGCACACACTGATTCCAAAGCAAGCTGAGAGGGGGAGCAAGGCACTAAGCCAGCTAAGATAACTTTGTGAGCACTTGTGTGAGCACTTGGTCAGTTCCAAGTGAGCCTCCATAAGCCCTTCATGCTCCCTACAGTACATGGGTTCCACTTTTCAACCAATTCCATTTTCTGACAGTGCTCTGGTCCCTAACCTGTCAGATAAGCGGGGGAAGCCTGTACATGGTTCCCCTAACGATTAATTTTTCTCTGCTGATTTGTAAAGGTATCACTCTAACCCACATCTGGGGCTTTGTGCATGGAGAAAGCAAAAGATATCTCTGTCTCCGTGCAGAGAGGAGGCAGAGAGATTCCTCTGCGCTTCTTGGTGAACATCTCATATTAAAGGCATCACATATTAAATCAGGAGGCAGGGCTTTATAGTGAGCTGGTTATTATAAAGCAATCCAGCTCTGTGGAGGCAATTCATTTTCCTCTGGTTTAGGACTTAGGAAGAACACTTACTGCTACATGCCCATTTTCTTCACTAAGATATCGCCGAACATCATTCAGTGCTGCTAAGGCACACTGTCTTAAAAAAAGAAGAGACAATATAACTATTACATTTTTGAAAACAATGCATTCTTAAATAAACACCTGGCACTTCAAGCTTATAGCCACAATAGAAAGATCAGCAATTAATTTCATTTGTCAAGTCACACACCTTGCAAACACAGGAACAAACTAAGCATCTTGCTGTAGATCACAACAGCCAACACAGCACGCCTAACATACTGATCTGTATTAGTTTTTTCCTGCACCAGGAGACATAGGAATGCAGTTCTCAGTGTCAGCTATGCATTCCTTCTGTGAACTGGACATCTGACTTTCCCTTTCTTTGACTGACATTATAACAGCTGCCTCTAATGCAGAGAACATGAAGATGTTTAGATCAAAGCAATACTATAAAGAAAAAAGAACAAGGAATATTACAGACTTACTTTCGGATTTTTAGACCTTCTTCATTGTCTGGCAGAAAGAACTCAAAGGACTTGTATGTTTTTACCAGATCCCGACGATACTGACCAACGTTAAATTCTGTGTGAAATATCAACAAAGAACATCAACCTAAGCTGAAACTCCATTTCTCCAACTTTTAATTCACATACTAAAAATGGAAAGGTTGCCAACTAAACGCATAGCCAGATTCAAGGCTTGGAAAGCTCTATATAGCTCAGGATAAGGTTAGCTGAGAGACTGATTTTTCCTGTGTAATCCACCCAGTCTTGATGCTTTGAGAGGAGGGTTCTGCTAACTGTACCATGATTTCCAAAGGTTTATTTGGCTGTGATACAGAGGAAGCTTTTTCTATCGTGCAAAATGGGCTCTCCCCAGAGATTCTGCAACTCCCAATATTGGGATGTTTCTGCCATCAACTCAAGTCCTACTTATTTGTCCAGATATTTTCCTTATTATCAGAAATGCGAAATCAACCTTGGTTTTTAATTAACATTTTTAATGGATGTCACTGTTTCATTATTTTTACATATTAGCTTTATTGCATATGCTTTGATTGCAAATCACTTTGAGATTTTTTTTAAATGTAAACCAGTATGAAGTTTTTCTTCAATCAATCAATAATTTACAAGTACAGCCTCATTTCTGCCAGTTAAGATGTAGTGCACTGACTGAGAGTCTTAGCTATGAATCAGATACCCTCTTCCTCTGAACTGTACCTTTACCATGAACTTACCAGGTGGTGTCAGGCCAGACATTCTTTCCCAACATCTATTACCCTTCTCTGGAGTATATGGCCAATATTTGGGATAATAATGTTGTTGTGTGCCTTCAAGTCATTTCTGACTTATGGCAACCCTAAGGTGAACCTATCAGAGTCTTTTCTTGGCAAGATTTGTTCAGAAGAGGTTTGCCTCTAGAGTTGAGAGAGTGTGACTTGCTCAAGGTCACCCGGTAGGTTTCCATGGCCTAGCAAGGATTTGAATGCTCATCACCATAGTCATAGTAAAACACTCCAAACCACCATACCACACTGGCTCTTGGGATAATAATAATACTAATGCAGATTTGCTACAACTATGCAAATCCATAGTTTGAAGCTGGGTTATTATAATTAGCCACAACTTGTCCGGTACGGACAAAACAAGTGACAGTAAATTTAATAAATGCAGCAACAGTTTCTATAATCCCCTTCCTGCCATCCTAAGAGCAGAGAGGAGGAGAGAAAACGCAAGCCAAAGGTTTGCTACAGTGCATTTACATCATGATCCATCATCGGTTGACGTCCAAACCAGCTCATTACAGAATTATCCCTGAAAACACTATCACATAAGCACCTGAATAATTCCACCTCCATTGGTTCCTTCAAAGCCTAGCTCATCTACGAAGCCTTTGTTTTAGCTTCCTAGTTCCAGTGTCCTATTGCAACTAAGCCTGAGGCTAAGCTTAAATAGAAGGAACTGACACAATCTTCTCTTTCTTCCCTATGTCTCTTCTTTCCTCCTTCTTTATTGTTTTTACTTGAGCCAGAATGTAAGTTCTCTGAAGCAGAGAACCACCTTCTGTATTTTGTAAAACACAATCTACACTTCTGAAACTGTACAAATTTGCTGCTGTTAACAATTTTAAGGACCACTTCCCCCCAGATATGTTTATGCTGAAAGTAAAAAACAGTTTTCACCTTTTGTGGGCACTCCAATCCAGTTTAAGTAGCGTGTCAATTTCTTTGAGATGTAAGTCTTTCCTCTTGCTGGGAGGCCAACCATGACAATCAGTGTAGGGCAGTTTGTCATACATACTGCAAAAAAAAAAAGTTGAAGAACAGTTTGTGTTTTTGTCAAACAAGAATTCAAGATATAATTACTAATATCTACAGAATTCATTTGGGAAACATACAAGACACTGTTATTCTCACTGCAGTTCTGTCGACACTGTTTTGACATTCTTCTAGCAAAAGCCTCATCCAGCAGAGTGATGTGCTTAAAACAAGATTTTATTTTTATCAGAAGTTCCTAAAACCAACCCATTAACATTTGAATGGAGGTGTTTAGAAATCTAATAAATTCCTAAGCCTTGTTATAAATTATTTTCAAGATATAAAAGATTTTCAGTTTGATTCCTTCCCTTTCCCCACACACATATACACACAAAAAAAACTAATTTCAGAAACAGAACAAGTACATGAGGGTGGGAATTCAGCATGGGACTTACATGGACTTATACGTGCAAGAGTTAGAACAAAGTAGTTTCATAGTGTACATATTCACCTATCATCTGTCATGATGTTACAACATAAGGGTTTCTGTTACATAATGGTAGCCAGTGGAATGAGGCTGAGAGCATGTGACTTGCCCAAGATCACCCAGTGGATTCACATGGCTGAGCAGGGATTCAAATCCTGGTCTCTCCAACTCTTACTCCAACACTCAATCTATTTTACCAGGCTTGCTCTCTGTACCACATAAATTGCCTCAGTCATTATTACAAAAGCATTGACAGGAAAGTGAGTAGTATTTCTACACTGGCCAAAAGTTGGTGCAAATATACAGGAGCATCAGTAGCTAAGGTTGGAAGACCGCGGCTTTCTGAGTTGTCCTAGTAAGAAGAGATAACTAAACCAGACACTTCCCACTTTGTAAGCCCACTCTCTTAGCCTCTGTATGCCTTCAGAGCCAGAGCAACCCAATGACGCAACATTTTAGATTGCCAATGCAGCACAATGAACATTCATCTGTTCTCCCTGAATTCCAATCCACAACTGACAGACGAGTGCTTCTTACTGAGAAGCCTGCAACAGCCCCATTTAAATATAAATTAAAGCTAATTTAAGCCAGCTCTTGACATTATTCTGTGAAATGTCACATAATACATATAAATCAATACGAACTCAACTACATCTGGCGTACCACGATGGAAATATATTTGTATTAAATGAAAAGCCAAAAAAAAAAATCACAGTGCACAGTGATGCCACTAACGAGCCAGTTTTCTACAGCTCATTAATCATTTTTTATTTCCAACTGTTATGCTATTTAATCTATTGATCAGTTGTGCATTTTTTAAAAAAAGCATTCAGCGATCAAGACTCCATCAGAAATACCGTGTGAACTGGAACGGTTCTGAAATATCATTTCAAGGATAATTTGACCACTTACGCTTTGTCAGGTTACTGCTATCCTCAGAAGAGGCATTCTTGGCAATACTGCATGTCCCAAAGGTTTGCCTCACCGCTTTTAAGAACAGAGCTGCCACTGTTGTAGGCTCTGCCTTGTGGAACACTGTTCCCCTTTGGTATTAGGCAGTGGGTGGCAGTTTTAACTTCTGAGCACCTGTTTAAAAGCTACTTTGTTCTGCAATCTTTCCTTGAGGTGTGACCCAGCTATGCATGTGGATTTTTACTAATCATGCATTTAACTTTGTCTTTTTATTACTGTGATATTTGTTTAGCACACTTATGTGGTACTTCTATGATCAGCAGTACATAAATTAGTATGAACAACATTTTAAGACTGTTAAAGTTTAACTTAAATCAAGAGCCATTAAATTCAGTACAACCACCTAGAGCCAACCCTTCAAAGAAAGACTTGGCATTTTAATCATCCGAACAAGCTCTTGGCTAAGACCAAAGTCATTAGAA
The DNA here is from genome assembly GCA_030412105.1 of Cyclura pinguis. NCBI lineage: Eukaryota > Metazoa > Chordata > Lepidosauria > Squamata > Iguanidae > Cyclura > Cyclura pinguis. Next base: position 90,665,440 of record CM059600.1, on the reverse strand, counting down.
GTAAGCAGTTTTACTTTCATCATCATTTCATAAACAGTAAATTTTGCGTAATGCTTCTCAAGAACAGTTACGAAAGTGCCTGAATGTTGGGCATCTCTGCTGTTTTGTGTAATATTAATATGTGACATCAGATTAACTGAAGGAAGGAAACAAAGGGCAAAAACATGCGAAACATATCACGCTTTTAGACAAGTTTAGAGCCACTGATGTTAATATTATTTTATTCTCACATTGCTCATCTACTCAGAAGTAAGTGTCCTAGAATCCACTGCAACTAACAGGTAAATGTAGACAGAGAAAGCAGCTTATGTTCCCGTTTCCCTTATGTGTGCAAGGGAAGGTGGGGGGGGGGAGACACAAGACCACATTGTAACAGGAATCTGAGAATGGTCTACAAGAACTATTAATTGCATTGGAGAGTTGTAAGACTGCCTCCCCTCAGCTACAGAAAGGTGAAGTAATAGAAGTCATAGCTGTAGGATTTTGAAGACTACTTTGCCATTACAGCAGTGTAATCAACTCCACAACACTACTTACTTTCCAAAAAAAGACAGCCAACTAATATCCACTTATACATGTCAAAGTGCTATTCAAAATTTACTGAGCTTAAAAAGCATTTAAAAGCTTAGATAACTTTTTTAAAAGGCATGTCAGTGATATTACCACAGTACTTAAAATAGATTCTATACATTCAGAGTCAATAAATTATCAATAACAAAAATAAAGCTTAGTACAAGGAACTTCCAATGGATCTCAAGCTGATCATTGTTGACGAGGAAAAAAAACTAATTTAAATGGACCTTTCATTTGATCCAGCAAGGCAATTTTTCAGTTCTAGCAGATTTTACACATCTATGCATTAAAGATTTATAAACCTGTGCCATCTGAAACATGCAACTTGATTCAGTTTTTAAAAGCTGAACTTTAATCTCTTACTTTCTGTTAACTCAATCAGCCTCTGAAAGAGTCATCTTTATCCACGTTAACTGATAGGCAAGGAAGTACTTTGGCCTTGTTTTGATGCAAGTTTCTTCAAAAAGAAAGTTAGCCAAACCAGAAAGCGAATATCAGTAAAGGGTCACCTTATAATTTTTTTCAGCCATATATATTATCTCCATTAACAAAACGCAACTTGAGTGATTCTATACAGATTTCAACACTGCCATTCTTTTAAAATCAAGAAAGATATCTTCTTGATCGGCCATCTAGTATTTCCTGTAAAAGTACTCAAACCTCAACTAGGACTACTATCTAAGCAAGCTGTACACACAGCCCAAGTGGGATTTCAACATGCAAGTAGGACTGGTTCCCTCTTCACTGTCTTCTTGTCAGCAGGTGAAGACCTTTTTATTCCCACAGACTTTGGGGAACTGATTATTTTCCAAGAAAAGAGCTTTTTAAAAGCATGTCGTACCATTTTTGTTCTTTTTTTAAAAAAATTAACATTTTAAATGGCTTTAATTCTGTTGACAGCTTGTTGCTGTGTGCCTTGAAGTCATTCCTACCTCATAATGACCCTAAGGTGACTCTATAATGGGTTTTTCTGGGGCTGAGAGTCTGTGATGCACCCAAGGTCACCCAGTGGGTTTCCATGGTTGAGAGAGGAGTCAAGTCCTGGTCTCCAGAGCTATAGTCCAATGCTCAAACCATTACATCGGGCTGGCTCTTGCTGACAGCTTAAGAGTACTTTAATGACAACTTTCTTGTATGTTTATATACTTTTTTTAGCAACATACTTATTTATTTGTAATTTCTCAGTTTTGTAAGCTGCCTTGAATCCAAGTTTGGGAGAAAAGGCAGAAGATAAATAATGTGAAAGATGGATGGGTGGACACGCAGGTAATCTCTCACTGTGGTGCCCACTGCAAGCCACTGTTCGTTTCTAAGAGTTACTGTCTGAGACTGTCGATGCTGGAGTACCAGATACTTCAGAGTGTGCATAGATTTGTTTTGGACCACAGTTCTCATGTGCAACTCTGCCAATAACTGAATTTATAAGAGCAGCCAAAATGTAAGTAGGCTGAGTACTAGAAAGGCATTCAGTTCTATTGTGTAAGGATTTAAACAAGCAGAAATCCACTGACAAATACACAAACACATACGACTAGGCAACAGGCAATCATCCTGTCCCTAGCACAGAAGCTTATCACAAAAGGAAATGGAAATGGGAAGAGAGATATTGAATAAAAAAGTCAGTGTCATTTTTTTTTCAGTAAAGTAGAATGCCTGGCTAAAAACCATTGCCACCGAAGCAACTGAAGACTTGAACTGCGAGGCCAAATGGTACAAACTAAAGCCATCAATAGCAAAACTAAAGTGAAGTGCCAAACCAATCAAACATGTGTGCTTTGTCTTCTGTAATTTATTATTTTAAGCTTGCAAGTAAACATTCTCCTAATCATTTATAACAAGAACTGCCTCTAGGTAGAAGCTGTTTATGAAGTTGGGTATGACAAGGGACTGGGATACAGCTTGCGTGAAGTACCACTAAGCTCACTGAAACATTTAAAGCAGTTGGGATGATTTCTGGATTTTGTATATATTAAACATAACGTAATCAGGTACTGAATATCTTTGATAATTTACCTTTGTAAAGGAAAAGACAAGTCTCAATCCTAAATGTTGGGGGGTGGAAGTCAAACCTGATCCTTGTTCTTATATCTAATCTCTTACTCCACAACTAATACCATGTAGACTTTGTAAAAGCTAAGCTGCTTCCTATGCTCTAAATCCAATTTTTAGTCTCAGCTAGAGTAGACCCAATGAATCAATGGGATTCACATAACTGTCGTCTACCATTCAGCAACTAATTCAAATGAGTCTATTCCAGTTGGATTTAGACCACTGTCTACCTGTTGTCTGTTCTCCTCTTCTTTTTCTTTTACAGCACCTATGGAAACAGACACTTCTGAAATATATGCATTAATCCAGTGGTGAATTCTAAAATGAGAGCAGTTTTCAACAACTAATTTAAAAAAAGCACTACTGGGTGACACAGTTGACAGGATTTTGGTCTATTTATCATGTTAAATCTTGATTCCTTTTCCTACCAACCGCCTCCCTTTACCCTCACACTTTTCATACTCTGTGACAGAACTACATGTCAGGAAACTTACTAAGGACAAGTAATAATCCAAATTACTCAGTTCTTTTACCAGTAACAAGAAACAGTGTCCTAGAAACACAACAAAGTTCAGAGTCCACTGAATTCTAATAAGATAAATGGGGAGGATTGCAGAGGGAGAAAACAAAGAGGTCATACCAGTGGCAACAACATTTTATACCTCCCTACATAAAAAAGCTTCATCAGCTTCTTCAGAATTAAAAGTCCATTTTTCCCTGCCACTGAATTTGTCCTGTACAATTATCCAGTAAGTAAATGACAAGGTCCTTGTTCAAATCAAAGTGAGCACTTGCTAAAAGGTTAGAGAAATGAACTTGGTTGCTTATTTTTCCAGGGAGTGCTTCTTTGTGAGCTGAGCATTAGAGGACAGCAGAACAGCAGACAAAACAACATAAAAACAGAATGGCATCATTAGCTGTAGTCACCCTGGAGCAGTGTATGTACAAGCAGTCAAGATCTCAATGGGAAAACACAAAATAATACAACCTATTTTGCTGGTGTACTAGAGTGCTCAAAGTATTCATGGTATATCACTTCAGTAGATTGGTATAATTATCCTGATATGGTAGGATTCAGTATATAGATTAGCTGAAGTGAGAAAACATAGCGCTAGGCCAGGATTTTCATTTAAAAAGATCATAGGACATCACAAGCACAATTTTTCAAAGAAGTTCATTGTTCTGTTCAATCCAGGTCAGTAAAATAAATAAATAAATACATAAAATACAAAATACAAGGTATGCTCATATATAATTCTCAAGCTATGAAGCCCTCATGAGTAAATAACTGACATGGAGGCCATATACCTTTCTTCAGTCCTTATCCTGTTTTGGCCAGGCATCACATTTACTAAGCATTGTTTTGATTACAAACCCTGGGTAATCGTTTACGGACCAATTTTTAATAAGCTCCTTTAGCTATCTTGCAATATTTTATAAGCATAGCAACCTTGCTTTGTCCATGTTGTTCTGTTTTGCCTATCCCAAGTCAAGGATAAACCTCTCATGACTTGTCCATATCTTGTCTCAAATGACATTAATCTAAAATGCCAGACAAAGAGCGAAATATCAATGTGTCCATCTTTAGTTCTAAGAAATACTAAGAGAGAGTTCCAGAAAGCTGCTTCAACAGTATTATCTACACAGATGCTGTTGGAATAATACCAAATTGAGATCTAACTGAAGTACAAGTTGATGTTTCTAACTCCATATTCAAGCACAGAGCTCATTTAAAACTACACAGACCTTAAAACAACTCAAAAGGATACACACAAAAATAGCTTTAGTCTCAGCCATTTATAGACTTAACTAGTTGCAGTCAGTTTCAGCTTAGTACAAAATATCTCCAGATGAGATTATGTCAATAATGAGCCAATGAATAAGAAAGGTATCACACTTGCATCACTTGAAATTGTTGATCAGCTCTCCAACTTCAGTTACAAACAGATTTCACTCCTGATAGTCAACACCAATGTCAGTCTTCAAAATCTCTCCCAGTTTTATCATCATTTTCCCAGCCTTCAGTTTTTAATCCCTGTTGTAATAAACCATCCAGTACAAAACAGGAACGTTCCCATAGTTCAAATGTCATCAACATTTTTATAGCAAACAAGATCCTAGACGAAGAAAATGTATAAGCACTGAAAATAATGACAATTATTTGCTCAAATTATAGTAGAAAAAAATTGAGAGATACCCCACTCCAATAATGGAATAATTTAATACTGTTGCTTTTTGTGCCACTGTTTTGCTATCCTTCATACTTGTTAAGAATATGCAGCTATCCCACTCTCCAAAAACATGCTTAAGAGTTTGGCTGGTGAATTTTTAAATTGTTATTTAAATTAGACTTGTTATTTCATTCTATCAGTGCTACATTATGTGTGATCACTGACTGGTCATGGGCTCTTCTAGACTGGTCTAAAGAAGTGTGGGTTCTTGCCATATAGTTCCTCGGGTTTTGCTGGTTATTGTCAACTCCATGTTCCACTCTTCTGGCGCAGGAGAAGCTTGTAGCAATTGTACGTATCAAGAAGATTCCAACTGACTCTGTTTAAACCTGTGCGAGCCCTTTAAACTGGATTGCACTGGTGTCAACTTCACCCTTTGATCTGACTTTCTTGTCATATTTAACCATAGTTCGGTCTAACAGGAACAGTCTACAACTTCCATTGCCCATTTCCTCAGCCATAGTTGTGAGAAGTAGATTGGTAACTTTTCCTACTTGAATGTTATCTCTGCACCCTAATATTATTCATCTTAACTGATTTTTTTGAAATCTGCCAGCTTCATAAAGTATGGGTCAAAGCTGGCTTCTTTCAGGCACATCATAGTTAAAACTATGCACAGCTTTTCAGATGCGGACAAAACAGTGAACCTACAATTAACTGAAAACATAAGTGGAACCTTTCAAACACCTCCTTGGGGTTGCACTAGAGTAGAAAAGACAAGGGACAAGTGTACAGTCCTAAGGCTTGCTGTAGTTTATTCCTATAATGCTGAGCAATAGCTTAGTTCTGAGTCTGAACTCAGACTTTGTATAAGTGTGCCTACTGCAACCACGGGTGTTATCCATCAGTGTTTCCAACCATAAATTTGTAAAATGTAGACGACAGACTGCACCTTTGCCTATATGCTACTGATGGGCAAATGATGGGCCTAATTACGTACACATACATTGTTAAAAATGAGGGTTCCTACATGCAAAGCATCCACTTTTTCATGACTTCTTCTGTAATGTTGGCTATGTGAAACTTTAGTGTAACATTAGAGTACATACAAAAAAGGTAACCGCTACGTAAAATATGGTAGTGCCCCACACTTTTAAACATTCAAAACATTGCAGTTTAATTCCTCACTTCTCCATACAGTTCTGACTAACCTGTAATATGAATAACTGTGTTCTGAATATTCAGTCTAATGCTAACAAATACTGGATCTTAGCTAAATTAAGGTCAAATTAGGGCAATATTTTATTATTTTAGTACTTATGAGGCAGATGTTAACAAGTGAACATTTTTGTATGCAAGGCATATGTAGGAGGGCAAAAGGGCCTCAAAAGCATTTTCTTTTCTTACCTCTTTGACCTTTGTTCACCATCTGTTAGCAGATCTTCTTGTTGCCTGCTCTGACGCAATTTATTTGTTGAAACAGTTGCTCTTCCATGCATACTACATGAGGCTTTCTATGGGGCAAAAGTGCATTTACTCACTGTCTCTCCAAAATGATTTATGCCATCCTAAGCCACCAATGCCTCTCTACATTGGACAGACAGAACAGTCTCTATGCAAGAGGATCAGTGGACACATACTTAACATTATTAAATGCAATGTCCCAAAACCAATTGTAGAACATGCTAACTTTCCTGTACATACAATAAGGGATGTACAGGTTACAGTTTTTGAACAAGACTAGGAAGACAAACAGCTGGATTGATTTATACTCACAAATTTCAATCTGTTAACAGAAGTTTGAACAAAGACAACAGCTTCACGATTTTACTACAGGATTGTACATAATCGGACTTCAGCATCCACAAATTTTGGTATGGGGGGGCTAGAACCAAACCCTAGCAAATACCAAGGGCCCACTGTATAAGAAAAGGAATCCTCTCAGAGAGAGTTTTGAACCTAGGGAAACTGACTTTTGGTAAGCAAATTCATTGCTTTCACACATCAAGGCTCACTGACCACTAAAAATCTGAAAGACCTGTATTGACTCACCCACCCCTTTGAATATTTAGGTCAAGGATCTGGATCCTATTATATTCTATCTCACTCTCACAACTGTATAAATAAACTTAATATCTGAGGTTTTAATATTCCATACTGCATCTGAAGAAGTGGGTTTATACCCACAAAATCTGAAACCAAAATAAAGACCAGTTACTTTTAAAGGTGCTGCCATGGTTCTTTTTTAATCCCTCTTCCTTCCTCCTATTTGAGGTTGGCTGAGAGACTAACCTAGCTACTTCTCTGAAAACTTCTACCTTCAAAGAGGAACTAGACTTAGGCAAAATTTAGTCTAGCCCTTTGTAAATTGTTTGAGACCCAACATGGTATAATGGTTTGAGCATTGGGCTGAGATTCCAGGAAACCATGGTTCAAATCCTTAACTCAGCCATGGAAATTCACCAGATGACGGTGGTCAAAATACACATTCTCAGCCTAAGGCAACACCCAGTTTCCTCTGAACAAATTGTACAGAGAAAACCATATGACAGGGTCATGGCAAGTCAGGGTTGGCTTGAATGTACACAACAACATGAACAAGTTGTTGGAAAACCACTGCCATGCAAACTAAGTGATCTTGCTATCTTGACACGACATTGTCTCTGTTAGGGATGCAAATGACTACTTGCTTGCTGAGCTGGAAGCTGTAGCCATCTACCTTCCCAATTTAAACACAGAAGCAACTTGTGGAGAATACAGCTTGAACAACACACAGCACTGTTCATGACTTCATACTGAAAAATACAAACAGTAATATACTGAAATTATCTTCAGTGGCCGCAGCAAACATAGAAGAGGATGTAGTGCAGAAAAACATGAAAGAAAGCTCTAATCTTTCAGTAAAATTTCTGGTAAAAAAGTAATTACTGGAATGAACAAGACGCTATCGGATCTTGATGCAACAGTACTCTCTTAAGTGGAGAATTTCAGCACAGCCATTTGAAACTACACATATTCAATTAATGTGACTGCAACACACTGAACTAACCAGAGCCTTTTGATGCACACACTGTGCTCCGCTCTATGTTCCTCTTGCCCACACAAATGAGGGCATCATTACTAGACAAGAGCAGTATCTTATTACTAGCAGAGGGAGATCCTGGGGACAAGGTCCCCATCTGTTCCTATGTTTTCAAGTTGCTCAGTTCAATATCAACACAAAAGGAGACAGCTGCTGCCCAGATATGTCCTATAATACAGACACAGAAGAGCAACAGGCCTGGGAACACCAAAATCCTAAAGACCAGATGTAGGACCATAGCAATTGACTTTCTCTTCCATGCGATAATGACAACACTACCTTTCAAGCCGCAGCTGCCTCAAACAGCTTCACCCCATGGTAGCCTGTTTAAACGCAAACAACAATGCAACTGGAAACCAGATGTCAAGCAGTAATGTCTCATTAGAGGAAGCAAGTGTGTGCCACAAGGGTCAGCTACAGTAATACCTGTTGTCTCAGACCCCTACCTGCCTATTCAACACAGCCTATTTCTGCCTCTCCTGCTTCTCCTGCTTATTTACATACTGTAAGGCAGAAGAAAAAGCCATGTGAGACCAGCACTCTCAACTCTGTGACTCAGGGAGTTCCATTCCAGGCCACTTCTCTACTTTCCTTGAGAATTATTGCAGGCGTACACACTTCTGAAATCCAGCAGAGATCCGGCTATTAAAAAATAGCTGAAAGCCATTTATCCTGAAAGACTACCTCCACACATTTTTCAACAGAAGGGATTACCTTTATCATCTAAGCAAAATTCTTATGGAGTTATCTTAAGCATGTCTAATCAAAATTAAGTCCCACTTAATCCAGTGAGAGCTACCCACCCCCCAGAAACACTAACCATGGAAGTCTTAGCTGTCTTGCCAGTTCGATGTCCTCGCTGCCCCGTGTTTTGAATTTTCTGACTTATCCCAATTGACTAGCTGGCTGAAATTCAGTGGGTGAAGGTCTTCCACTACCCTAAAACTCACAAATCATCCATCACCAAAGACAGTCAAATTTTGACTCAAAACTAACAAAGGCGTCACTAAAATCTACAAAAGCTTATGCTACCAATTTCTTTCTTTCTGCCTCAAAGCTGCTACAAGACCCCTTTGCATACTGATCCAGGCTAACCTGACTAAGTCTTTGAATTCTAGTGTGATTCTAACACAAATATTCGTGCTAGGATACCACATCTGAAGGCAAGGAGCCTGCAACCTAACTATCTAAATGCTCTTGTCTTTGCATTTTCCCTCCATTTTTCCCCTTGATATTGGCACAAACATTTCTACGGCTGAAAAAGAAAGAAAGAAGAGAAAACTGTGAGAGAGGGAAAGAGTTCGGTGAGGGCACCCGGCAACCGGGTTGACGACAGAAGCCCGGAGGCACCGCCCGGCACTGCTTCCCCAATTCTCAGGGAAGGTCTCAGATAAGGGAACGAGGGCCATCTACACGTTCGCCAACAGCTTTTCAAGCCACACCTCTGCAGTTTTTCCCCTCTGTTCCACCCAGGAGGAACCACCTCAGCTGGTACGAACCGCCCGCCGCGCTCCTTCCCCCGAGGGGCGAAACCCCGGCGCCAACTCCGCCGGAGGGCCGCTCGCGAGGGCACCGCGTCGCTCCCCTCGAGCGGCCCCTCCGCAAGATCCGGGAGGGCATCCGCTCCGACAGGCGGAAGGAAGGGCGCTCCCTCCGAGCCCCGCAGCCCCCTCCCACGAGCCCCGCTCCCCTCGGAGGACCTCGCCGGACCCCTGGGCTAAATCGCGGGGGGCCTCCATCGCCACGCAACGCCCCCCCCCCCCGAACCGCTCTGTGCAGACTCCTTCCTCGGAGGCCTCTGCCTCCCGCGTCCTGCTTCCTTGTTATTCTCCAGACACCCCCCTCCCTCCAAAAGGCGGCAAAACTACTCCGACGCTCCGGGTTCCTCTCCCCCTCCAACGCCGCCACCGCCAGCGGCGCCCCATCTTAGCGCAGGCGCCCCCCTGTTCCGCTCCCCCTCTCACTCACCCCCGCGCTGGGCGCTGTGCTTTGCCGGGAGCCCGTTGTTGTAGGGCACCCAGATCTTCTGCAGGGGGTTCTGCGTGAGTTCTCGAGCCGGCGACGAAGCCATCCTCGCTCCCGCAGGCGGGGGCCTTTCGGTCCCCGCCGCAGTCCCGGCCGATGCGACACAGCGGAGGGCGCGACCGGGGGCGAAGCCGGGACGCCGCGCTCCCGCCGCCGCCGCCGCCTTCGCCGGCCGGCCCCCCACCCCGCCGGCTCGTGTGCGCGGCTCGATCGGCGGCGGAGGGAGCCTGGCAAGGCCACGGGAGGGCGGGGTCGGCCCGAAAGCCCCGCCCCCTCAGGCCAGCGCGGGGAGCAAGTTGCGGAGCCCGAAGCCGGAGAAGGCTCGCCTCCCAAGTCCGGCGTGAAGCGGTGCGTGGGGGGCGCCGCGCCTCGGCTCCGCCCTCGACGCCCCCCCCGCCCGCCCGCCCGCGCCCAGACAAAGGGGAGCTCCGGCCGCCGGGGCTGGCCGCCAGGTGGGTCGGCCGCCGTCGCCAGGAAGGACGGACACGCTCAGGGAACGAAGGAAGCTCCGCCGGTGTCTCGCACGCACGCATGCCGAGCAAGCAAACCGCGAGCTGGTCCTGCCGCCGCTTTCCTGTCCAGGCCCTTTCGCACTAGCCTGTTGTAGCGCTATGATTCCACTTGCAACATCCTATGGAATCCCGGGGTTTGCAGTTTCGGGAGGGGCCGGCAGGCCCCTCCCGAAACTGCAAACCCCGGGATTCCATAGGATGTTGCAAGTGGAATCATAGCGCTACAACAGGCTGGTGCGGAAATGGCCCGGAAACTATAGTTTTGTAAGGCACAGAGCCAACGGGGTGGGTGGTTTCACCCTATGAACCAATATTCCATTGCCCACTCAGCTGTGGAAACCCACTGGCTGACCTTGGGCACATCACACCCTCTCAGCCCCAGAAAACTCCATGAGAGGGCCACTTTAGGGTCGCTGTATGTCCTATGCAACTCGAAGGCACACAGCAACAAGGCAGAGTTCTGCTTCATTAGTCCGAAGAGTCATTTTCTTTAAACATGCCACTGCAAAGGCCAACATAGTTACGTCCCTAATGTGGGCATGCCTTTAAAGGACTATGCCATGCTTACTCTTTTCTACAAAATAATCTTCCCAATGATATAGAGTGAATGCAATGGTCAGAGATCCTGATGAAGGAGCGGAGATAGCAATGGCTTGGAGAGACAAGCTCAAGGCTTCACAAAATAGGAAAGTTACCTGGGTGCTAATCTAATCTAGTTTCCTTATAGAGAAGAGCTGAGGAATGGCTGGCAGAGAGAAAAGAAGTGGGAAGACCTAAAAGTATCAGTATACATCACAGAGGGGTCAGGATTCATAGAAAAGAAGGGAAGCCACTGGGTCACTCAACTGTCCAACCCTATTGCTACTGGCCACTCTGAGGTATTCTTGACTCCTCCCTACTATGCATTGTTTCACTTCTCACACCAAAGAGTTTTTTCTAACAGCCAGTCTCATTAAAGGATGCTGCAATGCAAGGCACACTAGAGGGGGGAAAAACCTCTTCATCACTTTTGAATGTGGAATTTGTGAAACATTAAAGTTTCATGACATTGCACAGACACACTCAGAGAACAGAGTTACAATTAAAACAAAGTATTATCTATTGTACCTCTGGAGCAATCAAAACTTGTTCAAGGTGATGACGTACAAACTTTGCCTCTAAAAACCTCTGAGGAATGCCTCTGATGAATGATATTATGTATCTGCAGTAAAGTCTGATACAACTAATGCAAATACCTATATCCACCCCCTTTGGTTTTAATTACCACAGTCCCCCCCCCCCCTGCAAGACATGGTTCTTCTGAACACATTTTCCAGACAGTCCTTAAAGTCACTTTTTTACTTTATAAATAACAGATCCTACTTTAGAACAGAGGACAGGAATCTCTGGTCCTCCAGCTGTAGGACTCCGATTCCTATCAGCTCCAGCCAACATAGCAAATAGTTGGTGGTTATGGGATTTGCGGTCCAACATTCCTAGTTCAGAGCAAGAGAGACAGACTATATGTTACTGTAAAGGCAGCTACATCTTTTTTAAAAAAAAACCTCAAAAATAAAGTAGTACTTCTTTACTCAAAAGGAAGTACAGGGGACCCAATCCAGTGAAGACCCTAATTTGCATACTAGTAGGCTTTTTGCCCTTCAGCCCCTCCCCACGTTTCAAATCTGGAATGGACTGGTGGTACAGCAGCACCAGCCATTTACAAAATTCAGAGATCCCAGCATACCTCTGAATGCCCTGTCCCAGGTAAGATTAGCAGGAGAAGAAGACTGTTGGCCCAAGAGTCCTCCTCTCGGTTGGCCATTTTGTGAAGCAACGATGCTGGGCTAAAAATACTTTCAACCTTGATCCAGCAGAGCTTTCATGTTCAGCTAGAGTCCTTTTCCTGATTCTTTTATTATATGAGGTGCGGGTAAGTACCAGAGAACTATACATGCACACATGCATACATATGGCTAGATAGGCTCACTCTTGCTAATTAACAAAGCAATGAGCTGAGCTGATAATATTTAGTACATTTGGACAGAGCAAAAGTGCCTAGCTTTGCTTGAGTTCAAACTCAAACACCCTAGAACCCCATCTAGTATTTGCTGAACTGGTACTAACTTTGCAGGGTTCTTGTAGCACCTTTGAGACTGAGAGAAAGAAGTTGGTAGCATAAGCTTTTGTAAACTAAGTCTACTTCATCAGACTCATGGAGCAAAGTTCCTAACAGGAGCAATAGAGGAGCTCTCTGTTTGAGGGTTTTAAATACCCCTCCCTAACTGCCGATTCCATAGGCCAGAACCATCACAATTTAAGTGGAACCATGGCACTATAGCTGTAGTGTGAAAGATCTCCGAGTAGCTGGGCTACACGGAAGTGGGATTCTTTGCTGCTCTAGCAGTGAGAAAGGCCAGAGGTTTAAACCCCCTTGACCTCTGGTGTCCTAGTGAAAGCCTGCTGCAATAATTTGGCCAGATTTCAAGGCTTCCTGATTTTACTCCTAGGGAGCCAGGCACTGAACCAGCAAAGTGCTGTGGTTTGAGCCCTGGACTACAACCCTGGAGATGAGGGTTCAGTTCTCCATTCGGCCATGGAAACCCACTGGATGACCGTGCATGTGTCACAGACTCTCAACCTCCAGAAAACCCATAAAGAAGTCTTAAGGTTCCCATAAGTCAGAAACGACTTGATGGCACACAACAACAACAACAAAACCTGGCATTGGCTATCTAGTGGCTCAGTGTCACCTAGTGACTCAATTTTGTATTACAGACTACAGTCTATTTTTAATTAATTAAAATTAACAATTTGTAAATGATACTGAGATACCCTGAATCTCCCTAATTTCACAACAGGTTTGGGGAGTCTAGAATTTTGCTAGTTTGGAACTATGACACAGACAACCACACACACTTTGATTAGCATTGAAAATGTAAGAAAAGGAACTTCTAGAGATTCTTATAGCTGTACCTGAGAAATCTTAAAAGCAAGAGCAAAAGAGACTGCCTGGCTTAAGGATGAAAATTTGGTTAAAGAAAAAGAAAAACACCAGCAGAGAGTCGCTGATAAATGGTGCTCAGCTGACCCATTAGGGAAAGTTAAAGAAAGGGAAAGCCCCATGACCATCTACTGCAGACCAACCAGTGGAATAGCTTGCATTTTCTGATCATTATCTGGCCTGAACTTACAAGAATGAGTTCCTGGAAACAAGCTTGAGGGATGAAGACATTTAAGCAGAATTATGCTTTTGCCATGAGGAAATTTTCAAACACAGTTTATCCAGAATAGTACCTCTGAACTGGGCGGTAATGCAGCTGTACCAGTTCCCAGATTCTTCCACTGTACCCCTCTGAAATATAATTCATTCCCCCCCCCTCCAGTGCTTCTAATTGGGTCCATGGGGGCATTTATTTATTTAGTATAATTTTTATTGAAAGTTTCTCAATAATAAAACCCCCCTCCCTTCCATGCTTAAATCTTCCAGTTGAAATTGCTTATTTCCATTCCATTACAAACATAATTTCCATCTTACAGAGAGAAGAACAGTTAGATTATTTCTTCTTTGATTTCTCATACATTTATTTCCTTACCCAGTCCAATACTGTTTTCCATTCTTTTTCAAAGTTCTGGATAGATTTATTCTTCAAAGAAAATGCTAACTTTTCTATCTCTATGATATCCAGAACTTTTAACTTCCATTCTTCTATATTAATATGTTTCTTTTCTTTCCAGTGCAGCGCATATGTCAACCTTGCTGCAGTTATTAGATATAATAATATCTTCTGATGACTTATTTCCCTTTGTTGCCCTAGCATATTTAACAAATAAAGCTCCAGTTTCATTTCAAAATTCAGCTTACAAATTCTTTGGATTTCATCATGTACCCCCTTCCAAAAAATTTTTGCTATCTTACATATCCACCACATGTGGAATAAAGACCCCACCTTTTCATCACACTTCCAACAATTTGAATTCCCATTTTTCATTATTTTTTGTAATCTTTTTGGGGTCATGTACCACCTGTAAAACATTTTATAAAAGTTTTCTCTTAAATTGAAATTTGGTGTAAATTTTATATCTATTTTCCACACTCTTTCCCAAGTTTCCAATTCAATTGAATGTCCCAAGTTCTGTGCCCATCTAACCATTGTATCTTTGACTACTTCTGATTCCATTTCTCTTTTCAACAATAATTTATAAAATTTGGAAATTCTTTTCTTTTGGTTAACTTTCACCAGTACATCTAATTCATTCTCTTTTCTCTCAAATCTGTATAGTTTTAGATCCGTTCTAAATCTTTCTCTGAGTTGTCTCCATGGAAACCAATTTAGTTCATGCCCTTCAGCCTTTAATTCTTCTTCTGTACACATTCTTGGTTTGTCACCCTCCCATTTCAATAACTCTTGATATATTAGTAAATTTCCTTGTTTTGTTGGGGCGATTTTATAAGCTTCTTGTGATGAGGTCCATACTGGTAGTTTTGTATAAAATTTTTGCTTTATTTGTGACCAAACCTTCAACAATGTCTTTTAAATGCAATTATTTTTAAACTCTTTATTCACTGTAGATCTATCATAACATAAATATCCATGCCATCCAAATCTGTTGTTTATTTCTTCTAAGTCTTTAGTGGTTGTGTTTTCTAATTGAATCCAATCTTTGATCCAATCTAAACAACATGCGTGGTAATAGATTTTTAATGATGGTAAGTCAAGTCCTCCTCTCTCTTTTGCATCTTTAAGTATTTTAAATCTAATTCTTGGTTTTTTCCCTTGCTAAATAAATTTTTGTAGGGCCTTTTCCCATTCCTTAAATATTTTCTCTTTCCCTATTATTGGTAAGTTTTGAAAGAAGAACATAAGCTTTGGTAATAAAGACATTTTAAAAGCATTTATCCTACCCAAGAAGGATAAATTTAAATTTTTCTGTTTCTCCATATCACATTGAATTTCTTTCCATGTTCTTGAATAATTGTTTTCAAATAGTTCTTGATTCTTTTTCGTCACAGCTATCCCCAGATATTTTGTTTTCTTCGTCAGTTGATATCCGGATCTTCTCTCCAATTCCGGTTGCTCTTTTTTTGTCATATTAAGAGTCATCATCATTGTTTTTTTCTCTATTTATCTTATAACCTGCTTTTAGTCCATGTCTTTGTAAAGTTTCCATCAGCACCTGAACTGATTCTTGTGGGTCCTCCAAAACTATAATTACATCATCTGCAAACACTTTTAGTTTCAGTTCTTTTTTCCTTAATTTCAAACCTCTTATCTGTGGCTCTTCAATTATTGTTATCAGCAGAACCTCCAAAACAGCTATGAATAATAATGGTGATAATGGGCACCCCTGTCATACCCTTTTATTTATTCCATGGAGGCATTTAACCATCAGCCATTTTAGACCCATGGGAGACCTTTCTCTTCCAACAGGAAATGACCCAGAAGTCATGGGCCTAAAACGGCCAAAGGGAGAGAAAAAATGCCATACTTTCCTTCAACCCCTGGGTCATATACCCTCCAACTGTCCCAGTTTGGCACAGACAGTGCTGATTAATCCTCTGACTCCTTTCAGCCGCTTTTAAACTGCTCCAGTTTCTCTTTCCTTCTCTCTCTTTACCCCTCAACCAATTGCTGCAAAATTAGTTCAAAGCGCAAAAGTAGGTTATATATAATTAATTCAGTAGGTGGAAGAAGAGGGAAGGGGTGGAATCTTGCCCTTCCCAATTAGGCTCTGACTAAAGCAAACTGGTATAGCCTGTCGTAGCTTATATGTTCTTCTTCATTAATAACTTTTGACAGCTTGGCCACATGTGTCCCAGTTTTCATCAGTGAAATGTTGGAGGGTATGGGATCATCTGGCGCACAAAGAAGTTGTATTTTCCCTACCCTTTCTTTAAAGGAATGAAAACATTGGTCTGTAGTTTAATTGGAAATTTGTATACAAGACACTCAAAAGATAAGAAATAAGCTTTGTATTATTCTCTCTCGTCCTCTTTTAAAGAAACAATTCTGTTATAATATTCTGGAAAACAATTAAGAAACTACATGTGTTCCTGGGCTTTACTTCTTCAATAGAAAATTTTGTAACAGAGGCAGAAATAACATGTTAAAAACAGATATATGTTCCCACACTATGAAAAATAAGAGCAGCTCAGCATGTTTCAGCAAACATTTTACCCCAAACTAACAGTTAGACATATGTGAAATTAAACAATCATGAAAGGTACGCTGTGAATAAAGGAATAAAAATTTTGAACCTTCTAGAGTTTACTTGAAACCTTCTTCCAAAATGCATCCAGAGATAATTTTTACCAGTCTGCATTTTTCTTGTGATTTCCATTTTAGTGGCTAAACTTAAAGATCTATGGTTTTTAAACATGCTTAGGCGAGCTGGTGACGCTGGCTAATCCATTTTCCCCTCTGTTTTGGTGTTCATGCATACTCTGTAAGAGATTATGGAGGCAGCTGCTGTTTACCTTGCCTGTTACTGGCAGGCATACACAGCTACAGTATAATTGGCTAGACTAGAATCCCATTCTTTCCCAAATGCAGTATTATCATATTGTTTACTGAAGACATGCTGCTGCAACCCAACAACACAGTCTGTGTTTCTCCAGTCCTCCTTCATCATTTTGCCAATGCTAGTTTTAAAAAAAATTGTACAAATAGACAGAGGACAAGGAGAAAAGGGGGGGTGCTAGGCAGGTGTAAAAAGGAGCTTCTTTGTTAGAGACTTTATTAATTGAGTTAGGCCTACGTTTAAAATAAAGATGAAGCTGACTTGGCAACTGATTTATGAACCTCCATTAGTCGTACAGATGCCCACTATTTGTTAAATAATTAAGTAATCAGGTTCCTGACACAAATTGAAAGCATGTGCTGCTATACTGAGTATGTGTGATGAATTATTTTCATTCTCAAAGGGCCAGGTGCACAAAGGAGACGTGATCCAAATCAGGGACTGAGGTATGATTTCCCATTTCTTCCAGGCTTTATCAAGGCCTGTTCATCAACTACAGTATAGACTTGATCACAGAGAGAAACAAAAGCAGCAAAGCTCCAAATAGAGGTATTGTGGACAAGTCTGTTTGGTGTGAAATGAACAGTAAATATGTCCATTTATCTACACATACATAGCTATTAGGCAAAAATCAAATTAAAAGGATACATTTTTAAAAAGAAAAAATATGGTTTTTATTTGATTAATTACTTTCCTGAAGTGAGACACAATAAATGACTCCATTAACTGCTATTAAAAAGATTTAACTGAAAAAAGAAAATAAAAATGCAAACAGAGAGTGGCTATTTCTCATTTCATCTGGCTATAAGGCTAATCGCTACTGAGAGAATTCCCCGGCATTTTTTTTAGCATCAGAGGAGAGAAAGCTAATTAGCACATGTGTTTCTTCTATAAAGTCACATACAGCTGCACCCCCACCCCCAAAATCTAAGCAAGCTAAAATCAGCCCAAAATCTCAGGAGTCAAGGAGGGGAACAATATTCAATTGCAAATCTCTCAAGAACCAATCATTACAGTAAAAGTTTAAGATAGCAACCATCTGTTGCTGCAAAACCATTGCACTACCTTCAACCAACTGTATTACTCAAAACATATATTTGCCTCCTCCCTAACAGTGTGGCTGGGATAACATGAGGTTGCAGTGACAAGCTTTACAGATTATTGTAATCTTTGGTTTTTACAGTGGAATCCAGTATAAGGGGGTTGGGGTGGGAGTTCCCACTGCATTCACCAAGTGCCCTGAAAACCTGATCCAGAGGTTGGGAACCCACAAATGGCTAGTATTATTGTTGGGTACAACTGGATAAAACAATAGACATCTATAAAGAACTGAAACCTGCCAAATTTCAGAAAAACAGGTAGAGGGTTTTCGGTGATACACACCTTTAAAGTGTGTGCATTTTTTAAAAAAGAAAGTATATCTAGGGTTTTTGATAAAATTAGATGACACTCCAAAGCCCAGTTGCCCCTCTAGTGTGGTTAAATGCTGCCAAATTTCAAACAGGTATAGCAGTATTTCTTACAGCAAGGATGGGAATCTCCCGGCCAAATTCAGTCTGCAGTGGATTCACCTGCTGTCCTCAAGTTTCCTCTCCTATTCTCTCAATACATTAATGAGATAAAGGCTATTTAAAGCCCAGAAAGCTGTTGTGTAGCTCTGCTTTGCAGCCTCGGCAGCTGTACTGCTGCCTGGAACTAAGTTGGTCCACTCAGACTTACACCTAAGTAGGTAAGTATAGAATTGAGCTGTGCTATGCATGCATGCATGTGCAATGGGACAATACCTAAGATGTTAAGAACTTTATCTAGCTCAGTTTGTTTTGAAACTACCCCATGCCTTTAGGCCTACTGAACTTCTGGAATACAGCTTTCAAGACTCTTTCCAAATTTCCAAAGCCACAAAGCAGAGTTCATTGCTCTGAAATAGTTTCTAGGGCTGAAAACCAGAGTTCTACTTTTATGTAAATTTAAAATAGTGAAAAAGTACTCATTTCTAGTGAATTAACTTCAAATAAAATATAGCACATCTAAAATGGATATAGGTGTGCCATGTGTGCAGTGTGGATGCTTATTCGCAGACACGTAAATCTGTGCCATGAGACCTCTCCTGCTTCAGTCTGATTTCATGTCTTGAGTCAGGAACAGAAGTAGATCAATCTGAGACCTAACTCAGAAATGGTTGGTAACCTTCTAGATTGAGGCTGGCAACTGATGATGGGAGGGCAATTTTTGTCCCTGTGCTTCCCAGTGGACTGCACCAGTGCACAAAGCACCTGGACTCTAAAACAAAATCATAAATGCCCAGTCAATTTTTCACCCCAACCCCTTCAGAGGGCTCAAAATAACTGCAGAATGCAACTCCCACAAGATCCCCACATGCCTTTAAAATCTGTCAGAACCTCCCCTCCAAAAAAAAAAAGAAAAATTGACACCAAATCAGGCAACACTGAAACAGGAAGTAAACAGCGGCATTTTGTGGTTTTGATTTTAACTGATTTGTGGGGGTTATAGCAGGCTTTTAAGGTAAGAAGGGAGAGCAGAACTGCATCATTTCGTAGCAGTATGGAGCCTTGGGGGAGGTGAAAATCACCTGGAATTTTTTAAAAAATATTTTAAAGTTTGTAAGCTTTGATGAACTTTGGAGCCATAAAATCCAAATTCTTTTTGTTTGAGCATTTCTCTAGAGGGAGAATGCTACTCTTTGCAGTTCCATAGTAATAACTTATGAAGCTAGGTGGATATCCACTTTATTAAGGGCTTCTGAATTGTTTATATTCACTATTTATTTGGATAGAAAAAAATCATATATTGCATTCTGGGATCTTACATGAGAAATACTGAACCTATTTGTAATTCTTTTCCAGACCCATCTTGTTGGAACTGGAACCTTTACCTTAACATTACCCAGTAGGATTTGAGAATAAATATTTTGCATTCTTCAAAAATTTGACTGATCTAGATTTAAATCCCAGTTTAGCTCTTTTTCTTACTGAAATTTTCCATCTATAAAATAAAACATGAACCTTCTTTACAGTCATTGCAAAAGCAAATATCATTAGGACTGCAGTGTCACACAAACAGTAACTGAATTTATCAGGCAGAATTTAATTTTATAGGAAACATTTCATCAGTATTATTAATAACTCCATCAAGAAGAAACTGATGTTTTCAATAAAAGATTTTACACATACACACACACAAACTCCACTTGCTGTAAAAGGAATTAATGCAAAACAAATTGAATCTAGTTTTATAAAGATTAATTTAATTCCCCTTTTCTTAACACAAGCACAAATTCCAATTAATATCCGTTGACAGTGCTTAAAATAAACCATGTACAAAAGCATTTTCAAGACTGTTAAGTCAAAGTCTGCGCACGTAGAAGCAAAGTTCGCAGATCTTATCAAATTATATACCTTATTAAGGAATATAATAAGTCCGATTTTTAAAATGCATTTTTAAAATACATTTTTAAAATGTATGTATGTACATATGTAAGTCTGACTTTTAAAATGTAAATAGGCTTAAAACATGATGATGATTAAAAACTGTCTTTCTCCACAATCCTATCAAAAAGAAAAATCTTTCTCCACAATCCCTTAAAAAAAAAGTTGTTGCGCACAATGAGGTAGATACTCTCTAACAAAAATCAAAATGTGCAGTGGATTTTGCTCTAAACCTATATGACTATTAATAAATTAAATACTAAGGATGTGGAATATTCAGCATTTTTAAACGGAAAACTATCATTGCCAGTAGGTGGCACTCTGCTACATGTTCATATAAAAGTTGTGTATGAAAGATATTCTGACAGCAAGCCACTTTGGGAATAATCTATTCTCCTTTGTATTATAGTACAAACAGAAAGGTATAGGAGAAAACAACCTGGGTCTTAGTTATCTGCTTCCATAATTCCCAACAGGAGCTAGTTGTTGTTTTTCTTTGGGGTCCTTATTTTTGGTCAGAAACAGAGCTCATATCCACCTTACCAAGTAGGGCAGTAGGGTATGAAAGGCAGAAATGGGGGCAGGCAGAATGGGGCTATCAGGATAGGGACTAAGCCCTCTCCCTTCACAAGCTGGAAGATTTTGTATTCTGATTGTCACATTTTCCCCCCAGATAATAAGGGTTGGAAGTGAACCAACATTAGCTGAAGATTTATAAGGGGAAGAAAGAGTTAGAACTAAAGATTCTTATCCATGTAATCTGTTTACTCAGTCCTGGATATAATATTTTACAAGATCAGAGATTACAGTCTGATGGTGATTTTGACTGAAATTAGTTAAAAAACTGAGCTTTCAAACAAGGAGGCCATTAGTCCCAACACCCCACCAATGCTTTTCAGGGACACTGGCAACCATAAAGGGAAAACAGGGACAGGAAAATCCTGGACTATAATTGACCTTCCATTTGGACAACTCCAGATCCAGTCACTCATGTTTAAATTTATCAGTGTTTCAAATAAGGAGTGGGAATTATATGCCCCCCCCCCAGTTGTTTTGTTAAACTGAAGCTCCTGGCCTTCTTCACCATTGGCTGTATTGACTAGAACTACCGGGGCTTAAAATCCAACAACATGACTCCTACACCAATTTTGAATCAATAAGTCTTCACACCCCCACTGCAATACACTTAAATGTTTTGTGGCCATTTTGATCTAGAGGACCTATTCCTGTAGATTTTTTCTTCCTGTACTGCATCCACCTTTCCCTAAAGAGTCTAGTTCATAGAGGTTCTACTGTGTCACAATTTTGGGGAGGGGCAAAAGAGAGCTTTGCTCTAACTCTCCCACTCACTCTCTTGGTCATTGTCTCGCTCTTGTTTTTACTAAACATTGCTCTTGTTCTTGTTTTTCAGCTACTGAATTTCCATTGTCTAATCACCACCTTGTCTCATTTGTACTTACTCATAATCCTCCTCATAATCCTCCTGTCATTCGCTCCGTTCGTGAGCTTTATTCAGTTAACCCTGAAGACTTCTCTCAAGCTTTGCTTTCTTCCTTGCCTCTTCCTAGCTCTCTTATCTCTCTTGAACCTGCTGTCTCCTTGCTGAACTCTACCTTATCTTCAACTCTCAATAATTTTGCCCCTTTGTCAATGAGTCCTGCTTCTGCTTCTATGCCTCACCCTTGGCTTACTCCCTGCACTCAGCATCTTCGCTCATGTTGTCGTGCTGCCGAGCGTTTGTGGAGGAAAACTAAAGAGCAGGCAGATTTCATTCACTATAAGTTTTCTTCCTTTTCTAGCGCTATTTTTCTTGCCAGGCAGACATATTTCAGGTCATTAATCTGTGCTAATTCTCATTGTCCTCGGCGTCTTTTCTCTACTTTTAATTCTCTCCTTAAGCCTCCTTCTTTGCCCCTTCCTTCATTATTTTCAGCTGATGACTTTGCTACTTTCTTCAATACCAAAATCGAAACTATTTGCTCTTCCCTTTCTGTTCCTGACTCTTCCTTACTCCCAACTTATCAATTGTCCACTTGTTTTACATTCTCTTCCTTTCCCCGTCTCGCTAGATGAATTGTCT
This sequence comes from Cyclura pinguis, assembly GCA_030412105.1. Taxonomy (NCBI): domain Eukaryota; kingdom Metazoa; phylum Chordata; class Lepidosauria; order Squamata; family Iguanidae; genus Cyclura; species Cyclura pinguis. The sequence continues at coordinate 90,643,001 of CM059600.1, read as the reverse complement.
AAAATACTGAAGCCTTCTAATCCTTCTACCTGTCCCTTGGATCCTATTCCTTCTCAATTCTTAAGAACTATTTCCTTTCTTGTGTCATGTTGTTAATTTGTCTCTTTCTTCTGGTTCATTTCCTTCTGCTTTTAAACATGCCACTGTTTCTCCAATTCTTAAGAAGCCTGCACTTGATCCTTCTTCTCTTGCCAACTATCACCCCATTTCCCTCCTGCCTTTCCTCTCTAAAGTGCTGGAATGTATTGTTCATACATGTTGTCTTTCTTTTTTGTCTCAGGCTGCTATACTTGATTCTTTTCACCCCACAGAGACAGCTCTTACTAAAATAACTAATGATCGTCTCATAGCCACGTCCCAGGGCCTATATTCTATTCTTCTTCTTCTTGATCTTTTGGCTGCCTTTGATATGGTAGATGACGTTCTCTTGTTAGACTCACTTCATGCCTTAGGGTTCACTGGGTCTGCTCTTAGCTGGTTTTCATCCTATCTTTCTGGCTGCTCATTTAATGTGGTAACTGGTAATCATAAATCCTCTTCCTTTCATCTCTCAGTGGGGCTCCCTCAAGGTTCTGTTTTGGGCCCTCTCTTATTTTCTCTTTATACTCTCTCCCTAGGTAATCCTATTAGTTCCTTTGGGTTTCAATATCACCTCTATGCTGATGATATTCAACTATACTTTTCTTTCCCTGAACTTTCAACAGATATTGAAGATTGTATTACAGACTGTCTTTCTGGTATTTCTTCATGGATGCTTCATCACCATCTCAAACTTAACATGGCGAAAACAGAATTACTCATTTCCCCCCCTAAACCTTCTCTACTTTCCACCTTTTCTATTACTGTCAACTACACACTTATCCATTCAGTGAAAGAAGTTCACAGTCTTGAATTCATTTTTGACTTCTCTTTGTCTTTTGCTTCCTATATTGAGACTGTTGCTAGGTCATGCCGCTTCTTTCTTTATAACATTTCTAAAATCCAAACTTTCCTATCTCCCTCTTCTGCTAAGACTTTAATCCATGTTCTTGTTATTTCTCATCTCAATTACCATAATCTTTTACTTACTGGTCTTCCTCGATCTCATCTTTCACCTCTGGTCTCTGTTTTTCACTCTGCTGCTAAAATTATTTTCTTAGCCCACCATTTCAATCATTACCCCTCTCCTGATCTCCCTTCACTGGTTACCTATTCCTTGTAGGATCCTGTATAAACTCCTTGTCTTGACTGTTAAGGTCTTGCATAACTTAGCTCCTCTTGTTGCTCTCATCTCTCATCTTGCTGCTCTCATCACTCCTTACCAGCCCACTGGAAACCTACAGTCCACGAATACTTGTCTTCTTTCCCAGCCTAGAGTCTCTTCATCTTTAGCTCAGATACACCCTTTTTCTCTCGCTGCCCCCTATGCGTGGAATCGCCTTCCGGTGACCTTGCGAACTGCCCCTTCTCTTACTGTTTTTAAATCTAAACTGAAAACTTTCTTGTTTTCCAAAATTTCTGGAATGTTGGATTAGCTTTTATCGTTAATTAGATACTGTATTTTATTGGCATTATAGTAACATTATGTTGTATTGGTTGTAACTGCATATACCTTTGACCTTTTTCGTTTTCTATATCTTCATTTAATTATGTATTTATCTATGTCAACTGTTGTATTTTAATTTTGTAAAGCACCATGTACATGGATGGCACTATATAAATAAAGGATAATAATAATAACAAGAAGAAGAAGATACAGTTCAACCTAAAGTTTACATGCAAGAGAAATTACTGAAATTGAGACCTGTTTATCAAGACTTGGGAGGGGATCCTGCAGGTGTCTAAATACGTATATGCTAGTACAACTCCTCTTACCTCATTTGGGAACAAGATTAAATAAGCTTTAAAGCCCTAAATCAGAAATGTAAGTTGAACGTGTTAGAAGATATCCCATTATCTGTGTATATACAAAAAATGCATCTCCTGATGCAACTCATTCTGTAACACTATGTACATAAAAAATGTTATAATTATGACTTCTTGGACCCAAGCAGTTGATTATCTGGGGGAATATTTTTTTTTTTTTGGCGAGGGGGCTGCTTGACATGCCTTACTTTCATCTAACGTTCTACAAGCAACTTCCAACCAATCCTATGCAATGAAGAAAAGCCTACTAATTCCTACACAAAGCATTTAAAACATATTCTATAAACAAATAACAAACCTGAAAAAAAAATGCATACAAGTGAAAATCTACTATATAAAAGTCAACGTTTGTGAGCGATCTTGTCTGTCTGCGTCAGGCGGGTGCAGACCTCATATGATTGGCTGACTGTGAAGCTCCTATGCAATCCTGGGGCTGGCAGTTGAGGGAGGGGCCTTTAGAATTCTCAGCCAGAGAGCTCTGAATAGGCCGGTTGCTATGGAGATGAAGCCTAGCAGCAAGCCCCCCACGAACCCAACCTCTATATGTTAACAACTCTGCATGCAGACTGGATTGGGGAGTATGGACAAAAGTTAGCAATGAGAAAATAAAATCCTGGGCAACGCTGGGTAAATACGCTAGTTGTCTATAAAATTAGTCTTGTTGCATTAAAAATGACTGCCAAAGATACAGAAGGTGCACATACTGCTTTGTTGCGTTTATTGATCAGTTTTATTCTGCAACTACAGGCACCCAGAACAATGTTATACAATTAAGTAATACCAAATACAATGAACACATTGAGAAGTCATCAAAATAAAGAGGCTGAAAATACACAATTTGGTCCAGTTTCTGTAAATGAGAACACAATCCTAGATTGCCCTTCTGCTAGTTCCTATTTTAGAAATTTAATTCGACTGTCTCAAAATATTAAAGATCCCTCTGTTCTGTCTGCCCTGTGACTCTGTTTTTCTAACCTTCCACAATCCTTTGCCGGTCTTTCTCATTTGTCCCCTACCATTCTCTGTCTACAGCAGCATTTCACCTCAAGATTTTTCCTTCCTCTTCAGTCAAGGCAAGCTGTGTCATGCTGCAGAAAGAAGTAATGCAAGCCAGGAAGACAGGAATTGGTGCAAGACTTTTTTAAGCAATATTGGTCCTAGTAGCAAGGAGGAGGGCCACACCATCTGAGTGAACAAAATGTTTCTTGTTCCAGCACTCCTTCAACCTAGCGGCTGTTGTTAAGTTTGTTTATTATTAACTGTTGTTGTTGCTGCTGCTGCCGTTGTTGTGTGACTTCCAGTCATTTCCAATTTATGGTGAACCTATCGGGGGGTTTACTTGGCAAGATATTTTCAGAAGAGTGTTGCCACTGCCTTCCTCTGAGGCTTAGAGAGTGTTATTTCCCCAGGGTCATCTAGGGGGTTTCCACGGCCCAGCGGGGATTCAAACTCTGATCTCCTGGAGTCCCAGCCCAACACTCAAACCATTACTGGCTCTCTCAACTTTATTTATATCCTGCCTTTTCCTCACTTTACAAATTCAAGAGATTACAATATAATAAAAACATGCAAAAAGTCAGCTTTAAAACTAAACTATTAATCATATTTAAAATACACATTCTAAAAAGAATTTTTAAAAGTTAGTACCTCCTAAAACAATACCGCACTTGTTAAAAGCCTGCCTGAATTTAAAAAAAAAAAAAAAGTCTTTGCCTGTCAACAGAGGGGGTGGCAAGACACTCCAGCCTCCCCAGGGAGAAAGTTCCAAAGTCTAGGGGCAGCTACTGAGAAGGTCCTATCTTGTGTTCCCCCCAACAACAGAAGTGAAGGTGACAGGACTGAACAAAGGGCCTCTCCTGTGGAACCCAAGGTCTGGGCAGGCTCATGGGGGAGATATGGTCTGTCAGATAGCCTGGGCCTAAGCCGTACAGGGCTTTATCACCAGTACTTTGAATTGTGCCAGGAAACAGAACCACAGCCAGTCAAGCCGTTGGAACAGGGGAGTTGTATGATCCCTGTTACCAGCCTGTTAAGACACTGGTTGCTTCCAACAACATGGATCTGCACATCCAAAGAGGGTTTCCATCCCAATCCTTCCAGCCACTCCTCATCACAAACTCTTCAGAACATAAGATTAAGGTGAACTTGAATCATTTTTGTTGTGCATCTTCAAGTTGTTTCTGACTTATGGTGACCCTAAAGTGAACCTCTCATAGGGTATACTGGATTTGAGAGTGTGTGATGCACCCATGGTGATCCAATGGGTTTCCATGGCCAAGCAGGGAATCAAATCCTGGTCTCCAAGGTTGTAGTCCAATGCTCAAACCACTACACCAGGGCTTTCCAAACGGTGTGGCACGACACATTAGTGTGTCACTTGTAGTGTGTTGGTGTGTTGCCTCCCTGGCTGAGAAAGATCCCCTCCACCCAAGCCTGGCCCACTGCCGTCACTCTCATCAGGGCCTTTCCTTGGCAAGAGCGGTGGCAGGGAGCCAGGGCCAGGTGGGAGGGGGCTGCCTTCTCCCCTGCCATTGCACTGTTTAACCTCCGTTTTGCTAGTAAAGCTGAATTACTGTGTCGCAAAATGATGCATGTCTGAAGTGTGTCACCAACATGAAAAGTGTGGAAAGCTCTGGTCTACACCACGCTGTCTCTGAAGTTGGACCGTATCATTGCAAAATTCTACAAGACTTGGAATAGGTGAAGCAAGATTTCCCCACTGTAAAGTGAGGTCTAACCATGAGACAATGTAACCTCTCAAATGTAGAAACACCCTATAGCTCCCAGCCAGTGCCGGTGAGAAGGGGTGATATGGCTGGACTTCAAAGGGTCGCGGCTGACAAAATAAAACAAACCGCTTTACTGGCAAGGCTATTTGGAGACTTAAATGGAGGTGAATGTGGGAGACCCAGGTTCATGTCCCTGTTCCATTATGAAGTTCACTAGATAGTCTTGGGCAAGTCATTTTCAGAGCTGACTCACAGTACAGCTGTGAGGCTAATACACTGCTCTGCAGTGTAATAATATCAATATCTGGAACTGCCGGCACTGAGCGATCAAGCAGTATGAGAAGAATGTTATTGAGTGAGGTACAAAAGGAGTCTATAATATTCTGAATTTAATTACTTTGTGAATCCCATTCGATTCACTTAACAATGTCAAATTCTAGTTCTAATCTATCTAAAAAAGGTTTATCATTTTATACTTGAGTTTACTGAAAACGACCATTTGTTATCTTTTGCAATTGAGAACTAATACCATGAGATTCAGTAGTCCACATGGCAAGCCATTATGTCATTCTGACTAATTTGTTGTAAGCTCTGCCTCAAGGTCAAACAGCAAGTAAATCCCTGCAGTGTCAACCAGACTCTGCCCGAGTTTAGGATGAGGTCAATATGGCTGCCAGCTTTATTTCTTCACTCCTCAGTCCTAGGCTGATGTGATAGAGTGTGGGCACAAGAGTTGAAGGTGCTGCTACACTCATTTACACATATACAACCAAATAAGTTCACCCTTTCTTCTCCCTGCCACACACAAGTTCACCCTTTCCTCTCCCTGCCACACACACACACACACACACCCATTCTAAGTGATTACAAAAAAAGATCACACTCATTCAGTTAGAGATGGGTTTCCCAGTCCTAGCTGCAACCTAACAGATAAAAATAATCCTTCAGTGTTTGAAAACTAACTCTCTCTCTCTCTCTCTCTCTCTCTCTCTCTCTCTCTCTATATATATATATTCATTCATTCATTCATTCATTCCTTCCTTCCTTCCTTCCTTCCTTCCTTTTTTAAAAAAATAGAATATGTGTATTTATAAAAGGGGAAAAATGTGTGGATTTGTGTATGTAACAAGAGAGAGAAATGTACTATTATACAAAATTAACAGAGGAATTCAATGGCTTCCCTGAGAGCATAGCAAAAGGCAGGGACAAAATGAGGAGAGATAACGCAGAAGACACTGAAGCAAAATAATCTAGTCAATTCAAAGGCTGTTACTAAAAGATATACATCACCTAAATTGCTAATGTTTATATTGCTGAAAATGATATATCGTAATTTTTGTCTTGTTGACACTGTTGCTGTGTTTCAGACTGTGATTTTAATTGCTGTAAGGTATCTTGTCTAATACTCATGTATAAAAAAAATCCAGCAAACCAAAAAGAAAAATTTAATCACATTTATATCTTTCACTAAGCATTCCCACCTTAAAACTGTTGTTTGTAGAATCCTACAAATCCCACTTTCTTTTTTATGGCCAGAATCCATAGGTGCTTTAAAAATACAAAACTACTTTAAATCTTGTGACAAAAGATAATTACTGTCCCAGTTTTAAGACTATTTTGCAATAAAATGCTTTGCATGAAATTTTGAAAGAAGGCTTCAGAAAGCTTAATTGTGAAATTGTGAAATTTAGGTAAATCCCAGAAATGCAATAGGAGGAAACTGTGCATGTGACTCAGTGGGTGATGTTATCCTTTGCATCCAGGAACTACAAGGATCCTTTGCATCCAGGAACAACCACAAACCACACAACACTAGTTGGACTGGAGAATAGAGGGAAGCATACTATGACCTCTGACAGCAGCCAAGAGACCAAAGTTCCTAGAAAATTTGCTCCCGCAGCCTTTCAAGAAAGACACAATTTTACAGGGCGACTGGTCTAAACTGGTGTGATATGACAGCTTAAGTTCTGGACTAGGACTCTGGGAGACCAGGGTTTGAATCCCCATGAAGCCATTAAAACCCACTGGGTGACCTTGAACAAGTCATGCTCTCTCTGCCTTAGAGGAAGGCAATGGTATATCTGAATAAATCTTGCCAAGAAAGCCCCATGATAGGGTCAGCGTAAGTTGGAAATGACTTAAAGGCACACAACAAGAGTACCCTGGCTACAGAAGGAACAGCCGCAGAGACCTTGTTTCTTCCATCTCTGATAACAAGAATACTTGAATTTAACTTCACTTGCTCTGAGGATACAGAACCCAAAGGAAACATTACCCCAACAGCCCAATTCATCAAAAAGGGAGAGATCAAAGCATTTTAATTTAATTAGAATTCAAATTAGAATTCTAATTATTCTTTATTGCCAGATACTATGTACCTTGAGAACAATTTGACTGAAAAATCAGGTATAAATGTCTTCAAAACAAACAAATAAATGGCACAAGAGAGAATCCTTTCATTTTTCCACATTCAAACAAATATTTTAATTTCTTGCAATATCAAGAATGGTAAAAAACACCAGCCATTTTCAATACAATCCTTGAAAAAACAAAAACTTTCATTACATTTATTTTCCACCAATCTATATTATTTTGGAGGAAAGAAATAAAACAGTAAACCAGAGGTAATTTTCACTTTGTAACAATGCTCTCCAAGTAAGAAAAAAAGTTGTTTACCATTTTTAGAACAGAAATATCTCTTGTCTCAGGTATGAGCTCTCAAATGTTCAGAGGAAAACAGAAGAGTTCTATGTTATGTATTAAACAGGTGACTAGGAAAACAAAGAATTACAGAAAGTAAGAAGTTATGGGGCTAGTCATCAATTTGGTAAGGTCAGTTTATACAAACACAAGGACAAATTTAGTGAGAGCCCATCCGGAGAGATGGGAAAAACTAGAAACTTCGTAGTTTTGTTCCTGTCCTCTCCATTTGTGTTTGTCTGTTTTTTGAGAACTACATGGCATTTTCCCCATCATGAAGTATTACCAGGGAAGTTCCATCACTAGCAAGGACTTTTTATTCCCTCTCCCCAGATCAGTGCTTCACAAAATGAAATGTACCTCTCCATGGCTGTGTTATCTTGGAACAAGTAAGATGGCTGCCACCAAGAATCACAGTGACTGTTTCCAGGACAGTAGATTCAACAGAAGTGAAACAAGTGAGAGAGGAATGCTAGCAAGAATAGAAATTGATTTTAATGCTTAACTAGTTTAATATTGCTTAAGCACATTAACACTTTGACTATAACTCCTGAATAATAATTAAAAAGACTCAGTGGAAATGGGAGAAAATCAATTTCTGAAAGGTAAAGTCGAAGGCTGTCACGGCCGGAATCCATAGGTTGTTGTGGGTTTTCCGGGCTTTGAGGCTCTGTTCTATTAGCATTTTCTCCTAACGTTTCGCCTGCATCTGTGGCTGGCATCTTCAGAGGATCTGGTGGCACGGAAGTGAGACAAAGTATATATAGTTGTGTAGTCCCCGGGTGCGAGAGAGCAATTTGCATGTGGCCTGTGTGATGCCCTATTGTTAAATAGGATATCCCCCAGGGTATATTGTTAGTCAGGGGATATGCTTGAGTTAAATACATTAGCAATCCATTGTATTTTCCCTGTAGAGAGACCTCCAGTGTCTGGGTGGTGTTCATTGCCATATTTTTGAGTCTTGATTTTAGTGTTGTTCAGTACTGGTAGCCAAATCTTGTTTACTTTCCAAGTTTCTTGTTCCTGTTAAAATTGTCCATGTGTTTATGGATTTCAATGGCCTCTCTGTGTAATCTGACATAGTAGTTGTCAGAATGGTCCAGAATTTCTGTGCTTTCAAAAAGCATTCTGTGTCCAGGTTGGTTTATAACATGTTCTACTACTGCTGATTTTTCTGGGTGGATCAGTCTGCAGTGTCTTTCATGTTCTTTGATTCATGTTTGGATGCTGTGTTTTGTAATCCCTATGTAGACCTGCCCACAGCTGCAAGGTAAGCGGTAAACTCCAGCAGAAGTTAGAGGATCCCTCTTGTCCTTTGCTGAACGTAGCATTTGTTGAATTTTCTTGGTCGGTCTGTAGATTGTTTGGGGGTTATGCTTCTTCATCAGGTTCCCTGTACAATCAGTGACCCCTTTGATGTACGGCAAAAACACATTCCCTTTGGTCAGCTGCTTATCTTCACTGCTGTGGTTTTTTCTGGGTCTTGAGGCTCTTCTGATGTCTGAACTGGAGTAACCATTGGTCTGTAAAGCCCAGTTTAGATGGTTCAGTTCATCTTTCAGGAAGCGGGGTTCATAGATTCTTCTTGCACGGTCTACCAGAGTTTTTATTGTGCTCCTTTTTTGTCCTGGGTGATGGTTGGAGTTTTTGTGTAGATATCTGTCAGTGTGTTTAGGTATTCTGTAAACTGTGTGGCCCAACTCTTGGTTAGGTTTGCGGATGACCAGGACATCCAGAAATGGTAGTCTTCCTTCATTTTCTTTTTCCATGGTAAATTGGATGTTCAGGTGGATTTTGTTCAGATGGTCCAGAAACATGGTCAGTTCTTCTTCTCCATGGTTCCAAATGGTGAAAGTGTCATCCAGATAACGGAACCATGTAGTGGGCTTTTTGGTGCAGTTTTCAAAGTGTTCCATGTAAAAATTTGCTATCATGGGGCTAAGTGGACTTCCCATGGTAACCCTGTCTCTCTGCTCATAGAACTCCTTGTTCCCCTGGAAGTAGCTTGTGGTGAGGCAATGTTGAAACAGGGCTGTGATGTCTTTGGGAAAAATTCGGTTGATGAGTGCAATGGTGTCCGCTATGAGAACTTGTGAACAGGGAGACCACATCAAAGCTGATCAGTTTGTCTCTGGGTTTGAGTTCAAAGTTGCTGATCTTTTCTGTAAAGTGAGCTGACACCTTGACATGGTGGGAGGTTCACTCAATATGAGTTTGTAATTGTGTGGCCAGGAACTTGGCCAAGTCATATGTGGGAGATCCAATGACACTCACAATGGGTCGGAGCGGAATGGAGTCCTTGTGGATTTTTGAAAGTTCATAAAGTCTAGGTGGGAGAACCTCAGATTTGCATAGCTGTTGGCGTGTGTTTGGATGAATTGAGGAATTTTTGATCAAGGTGTGGTTTTCCTGGTGATTTTATTGGTCGAGTCGTGTTTCAGTTTTTCGTAAGTTGCAGGATCCAGGAGTTCCCTGATTTTCTGTTTGTATTGTTCTGTTTTCATGATTACTGTGGCATTGCCATTGTCTGCTGGGAAAATGATGATTTCTGAGTCAGAATTAAGATCTTTAATGGTTTTTCTTTCTTTTTTCATTATGTTGCTAGGTGGTAGTTTTGCCTTGCGCAGGATCCTTACTGTTTCCCCTCTTATCTCCTCCGCTTCCTCCTCAAAGAGATGGTGAATGGCAGATTAAACATTAGCGATGATGTCTTCTACCAGGATTCTGGTGGTGGTCACAGCAAAGTTGCCTCCCTTGGCTAGGATGGATGTTTCTTCGTCAGACTGTTATGCATATCCCCTGCCTAACAATACACCCTGGGGGATATCCTATTTAACAATAGGCCATCACACAGGCCAACTGTAACACTTGCAAATTGCTCCTTCCCACACGGGGACTACACAAGTATATATACTCTGTTTCACTTCCATGCCACCAGATCCTCTGAAGATGCCAGCCACAGATGCAGGTGAAATGTCAGGAGAAAATACTAATAGAACACGGCCTCAAAGCCTGGAAAACCCACAACAACCTACAATTTCTGAAATGTTGATTGTGTCTAGATATGACACATCATGAGTGAGCCCGGAGGAGGAAAAAAAACATGAGGGAGGAAGGAGTTAAGGAAACCCAGGATATTTGAAGAAAGAGTTTGTATGCAAAACCATGTATAGGTAAGATCAAAACAAAAAGAACTGGTAAACCTCAATACTTCCAGGGACTTTTTTCCTTTCTTGATAAGCCCTGAGACATTCTGTTCCCAATCAGCCTGGTACTCTGCACCTCTCTTCAGAAGAATGAGTTGCATGTTCTCCCAGAACATAAAGGGAGGAATGTCCACTAAACCACCTACATCACGGTGCACTTGCTCCAGAGCCCATAGGACAGGACTACTGAATTTTCAATCCCTGAAGAGCTCAAAAGACCCAAGGCACCGGTTGGGCTTACCAGATTTGCAGATATATTACAAGGCAGCGGCATTCACTTGGATTAAAGATTGGATGAATCTACAAAACACGAGAATGCTGGCTGATTTAAGCTGATTTAAGGATGGGTTGGCATGCCTATATGTTCTATGGGAAAGCCGCAGTAGACAAAGATTTTATGCATCATTTTGTAAGAAAATCATTACTGAAAGTATGGACTGACTATAAGAACAAGAACATTAGGCAGCTACCTACATGGATCTCCCCTCAGGAAGCTTTCTTCGGAAGATGGACAGATTCAGATAAATGGCTTTGCTATGATGACATATTGGAAAAGACAAATTTGAAGGCTTTCAAACTGAAATCAAGAGAAAAATTGGAAGCAGAAGGAATAAAGTTAAATTGGTTTCCTTACAGACAGTTAACTGAGAGATTCCAGATGGACATGAAAACTTATGGAAAAGAACAAAAGGAGCAAGGAGGAATATTGAAGCTATTGCGTGAAAACCCACCGCACTTACTATCACACTTATATCAAGAGATTTTACATCAAGAAAAGGAAGAGGAGACAGTCAAATCGACAATGATATTGTGGGCTCAAAATGTCGGATATTCAATTCAATCAGAGTGCTGGGAACAGAGCTGGCAACGGACTCAGAAATTTACTGCAGCTCAGAACCTAAAGGAGAATTACTATAAGCTTTTTCATAGATGGCACATGACACCAGAAAAATTAAAGATATATAATACGGGAACAGGGCAATGTTGGAAGTGTCAAGAGAATGTTGGTACACTATTTCATATGTGGTGGTCATGTCCTAAGGCTAAAAAGTATTGGAATGAAATACATAATATGATATGTACAATACTGAGGGTTCAATTCGATAAGATATCTGAATTATACTTATTAAATATGACACATATGTTAGATGGAACTGATGTAAAAAAATATTGGAGAATAATATTGTATATGATCACAATAGCTCGTATTGAATATGCAAGGTTATGGGAAACTGAGCAAATACCTACAATAGAGCAATGGTGGGCAACATTTAATGAAAATCGAAATGCAGATATAAGTCTCTCAGAGACTAAAAGGAAAATCAGATGATGACACTAACAAAGAATGGCAAAGTGTTCTGGATATGGGTTGGGTTTTGACAGTAAATAATACTTAATTCATGGTAGTATGTGGAGCTTGAAGGAGAAAATCAGGGAAATATCATGGAACGTGTAAAGTTGGATTGAAAAGCAGGAACTATCTCTATATAATAACAATTTATTGCGATGCATAAAGTTAACATGTCAATGGTAGAACAGTTAATGGAATCCAGAGAGGTGGGGAAGGTAGCTGTAACAATTCACTAAAATGTACAATGAGAAATGTCTGTTTTATATGTTGGAACTATAATAAAATTATTAAAAAAAAAAAGACCCAAGGCACCTGCTGCAGCTACCATTTTGGGCAACTAGAAATGACATTGGATCACTTCCAGTCATCATTTGGGCTGTTGATGAGGCATTCATGATGATCCCCCAACATAACATTATAATGTATTTTAAAACAGTTTTATGGGTGAGAGGAAGTTCTGCCCGAAAAAAGAGGTGTTTACTGCTTGGCTGCATATGCTGAATGGGAAATCTCCTGTTCAGCTGTAACTTAGCCTGTAATTAAAACTGAAGCATGTACAAATTCTTAAGTTTCTGCTTTGTTTCTGTGTATCATATCTCGAACTAGGGACCTGCCCTCTTGTATTCTTGCCCAACAATATGTATGCTAACATTGCTAACACAGATACAAAAACAGACATAACCAGGATTTTTTTCCACACATTCTTCTGTATTCACACTAACACAACAAGCAGAAGAGAGGCTCAAAGTAAGAAGATTCACATTCTTGGAAAAGTAGGCACAGATATCTCAGATTAAAGAATGGTAAATATTCAGATTTACAGAGTTGAACCCAGAGGGTATGAATACAATTCACTCATGCAGTGGTGCCTTGCTGGCTCCTCCTTCCCAATGCAAGTGCTTGTATCCCTGCAGAAGTCATGGGGGAAAAGGGGAAAGAAACCCCTCGGTCACTGAGGGGGACATCTGAGGGGCTGCAGCACCAGAAGTGATTCACCAGTTTTTAGAAACAATATTTGTATAAGTGAAAAGCCCTTCCAGTGGTGTCAGTCACATCAAAATCCAAGCCATAATGAGTGGAAGTAGAAAACTGAAGCATTGTTTTCCTTCTTCCTCTTCAAATACTCTAAATTTTTGGAAGCGTCGGATGTTCTGACTTGAAACAATAAATTTCGCTGAAGCTGCTGACAACTGAAAATACTTTCAGAGTGCTAAGTTGTAATTTCAAGAAGGGCATAGAATGTTTTTTAAAGGGTTGAGAACACAGTCTGAGCAGAAATTACGTAATGAGTACGTGCTGTTTCTGTAGCAACATCAATGATTACTTCCAGAGCAAGGCATGAAGAAAGAATTCTCAAAATCCTTAAAGTCTTGTAAGGGGAGAATAGATATTTTCAGCAACACTGGTGTGTGTGCGTGTGTGTGTGTGTAAATATCAATTTGTCTTGGTGCTGGGGACATCTCCCTTATATACACATATATCATATTTTATCCATGGTAATTTTAAATCCTCTTAATTTTTTTCTCCTTACTCATTTATGCAAAAAGAAGGTTTAAACATCCACCTTAAATGTGTATTAATATAATTTCAATCTTCAGGCAGAAGGAAGCTGTGGGCTATGCAACTGGAGAAAAAGATATATCTGACTTTTAATTGCAATTTACATACTACATACCTTAGATTGGCCTTAATAGTCTTTACAGCACCAAGAGCATTTAAGGACTTTAGCAATATAACACATTTGCCCTTCAGAATTTGCAATTTTGTTAATATTCCAGTACTTCATATTTGTTGTAGTTCCAGTTAACTGATCCTTCAGTGTTGTTCGCCTTCCAGCAGATAGGGATTTAAATTGTGGGATTTACCAGTTGATACACCTATCTACTCATGGAAGCTATTTAACATGCTCAATGTAAAACCAAGCATACAGATTATGCACAGGGAAGAAGTAATGACCACTGTGGGGCAAGTACCAATCAAAACCAATCTAATTATTTGTGGGAAAACACAGCCTAAGCTAAATGAGATAAGATCAGTATTCTCCTCCTTCCAATCAAACAAACCTGGACAATTAAGAGGTTCCTCGGGTCATGGCATATGTGTTACTGGTATTTCACATTTTCCCTTCCCCTCTAATAGAAACTGTTTTTCTCTAAGTGTGCAAAACAATATTTTAAAACCCACAAAGTAGTCAACAGCCAAAATTATCAAATGAAAGAATTATAGGCACCAAATCAGCAGCTACTAAATACCAAAGGTTAGAAAAGGGTTTTCACCAAATTCCTTAAGATTCAAAATGAAGATGACTGGCAGATTTTCTTAAGGATACATTCTACAACTGCACCATCAGTGCTCACAATACTAAAGGCCACACTCAACTAAATAACAGTATCTGGAATTTTTCAAGACCAGTTAGCTGAGGGAAATATGTGGGTAGACCTTGCTTTGTGTACACTTGGACCCATACTGTTTAGGCCTGAAGGGAGTCCAGGAATAAACTGGGTGCAGCTGTTAGAGTTCTAAAACCATGTCCTCCCTATGGCAAGCCCAGACTGAGAGATGAGCTGTAACAACTTCTCAAGTATCTTGGAAGAAAAGAGGGATGCAAAGGTAATGAAGAAACATATGAATATAAAAGCACAGTGAAGTGAGGTATATCTTCTGGAAATTTTTCTGATGCCCTAAAGCAGTGCTTTGGAGTTGTACTCAGCCATGTGGGATCCTGGTGAGTAAGCCTCGCCTCCTATTTTCACATTTCTTTGCCCCACAAAAATGCCCTTAAGGACTCCAGGAAGTGCAATTAGCAATGTCTTCTGGTTTTCATCCTCCTCTCACTTGACTTAGTCCCTGAATGGAGTAAAAATCATACACTCCAGAGGCATGAGAAGCATGTTATCCAATTTTTGATGAAAATACTGGGAAAGGGGGCAGGACTACTTGGAGGCTCAAAAACAGTGTGGGGACACGTGCACAGCTGGAGGGGTGCACCCTGTTCCTCTTTGACTGGAGTCAGACTAACATCCAATTTAGTACCGTTTATTCGTTAAAGAGACCCTTTTAAAAACATATTCCATGTTAATTTTATGTGATACATAAATATCTTAATGATATAAGTAGTTGAGCTAAAATACTTGACCAGAACATAATCCATACTTACAGTGCATTTCTATAAATATAATTTATATTAGAAATTAATTCATTACAATTTTGCAATGGCCTACATGACTTGTACTATATCAATATGTTTGTAATTAACTTATCGACTTATCTTACAAAAGAATAAAGTATTTTCCCTTAAATAATACATAGAAAATATCCAACCCACATCTTATAAAGGACTGCAAACAGATGTGTTACAAAGACAGCAGGACTTCACAAAGAGTCATTGCCTACAAGTATATCAATAAGGATTAAAAAAGATAAGGTCCCAGATTTTCCAGGATCTTATCTCTTACTGTTTTGGTAAGGGAATGTCTTTGTTCAAAACAATTTGGATCAAAGGAAACGGCACCCAGAAACACAGTTTTAACACTCTCTTCTGGGTCACTTTCATTATCCTGACTGGTAACCAAAGCTGCTATTTGTTTTGCAAGTAACATCAACAGGACAAATCTAAACTTTATGGTAGAGGAAATCTTAGAACAGTGCTTCAAGCTATCTGATGTGGCACACCGGAATTTTTTTCCCCATAGTGTCAGAGAACCAGTACCATCCATATGCCATGCTATTACTGTATTTGCATAGCTTCCCAGAAACACAGCTCATGATAGCGGCCAATGGCTTATAGAGCAGCACTACTCCACAAACCACTATGAGTAGCAACGATTTAGAATATAATATGATAAGGAAGGAGGAAGTTTTGCACCTTAAAACCATGAAATTTCTGTTCCCTCATTCAGTTCTTCTAATACTAATACTAATAGCTAATACTAAAAAAAAAATTGTCATAAAAAGTCAAGATTTTCTAAAGGTGAAGAGCCAGGCTAGAAGAGAAAGCAGAAAGAGAGAAAATTGCCTTTGAAGAACTACCCCACTTAGAACAGATATAGAGAAAAGTCTGCCCTAAAACTATGAAGAAAGCCCCCAAATGTGTGAAAGAATCTGAAAACATCCCAAAAATTCCATGCTACCTCTCATATACCTCCATTTCCTCTGCATTCCCTCTTAAAATGGCAACAGGAAGTGGTGCACATCAATCACTGTCACCATTTTGAGAGCGACATCAGAGGAAAATAGGAATTTGGACTTACTCTCAGAAACGGTACAGCCTGCAGGGGAGGGCTGGAGATAATTGGGCCCTGGCCCCCACATAGCTGTCCATTCCAATTTAGAAAGTAGGAGAGACATTTGAATGTGATAGTATAAAAATGAAGGAAATTACAATAATGAAATTAAAGTGAAAACAAACAGCACTCAGGAAAAAAAGAAACTATAGAGGATGGCTATATGAAGTTCTGTATTCCTTACCTGCACCAGCCTCTTTTTCAATGCAACTGAAGCAGTTCCATGGAATTGCTGCCACTGTATCTAGTGTGAAGTAATGGAATTATCTTTGGTTTTCAGTTCTTTTTCAGAAGATTCTCCTTCACCAGGATACTATCTAATAAGAGTATGTCAGCCTTTTCCCTCATCCTTCCATAGGAGCTGTCAACTGCATTATTACAATAACAATAATTTGGTGTCTTGGGATTTTTCTACCTCAAAGCTACACATTTATTTATTGTTTATTTCATTTCATTCCTTTCTCTCAATATGGGACCCAAGGCTGCTTACAGTTGGATTACTGTAATGCACTTTATGCGGGGCTGCCTTTGAAGACTGTTTGGAAACTTCAGTTGGCCCAAAGACCTGTAGCCAGACAGTTAACTGGGGCTGGCTATAGGGATCATAAAACCACCCTGTTGCAACAGTTCTACTGGCTGCTGGTCCATTTTCAAGCACAATTCAAAGTTCTGGTGATGACCTTTAAAGCCCTACATGGTTCAAGTCCAAGTTATTTGAAGGATCGTCTTCTCTCTTATGATCCAGTCTGGGCTTTGAGATCTGCTGCTGTCATGCAACCTTCACAGGTGCATCTGGTAGGAACACAGGAGAGGGCCTTTTCAGTGGCTGCTCCCAGATTCTGAAACTCCCTTCCCAGAAAAGTCAGACTGGCACCCTCCCTGCCTTCCTTCCATAGACAAGCAAAGACCTTTTTATTTCAGCAGGCATTCGGTATATGACCACTGATTAGCTGACCAAAGGTGTTGGCTATTCATAATTTATGTAGTATTTCTGATCTATTTGTATTTTTAAATATGTATTTTAATTTTGTTTTAATTACTATTTGATTGTTTAATCTGCATTTTAACTTTTGCATGCTGGGATTTTTTAACTATGTTTTCATTTTTATACATATTGTAAGCCACTTTGAGTTCTTCCAAGGAAAAAAGCAAGATATAAATAAAAATCATTAATAAATAAATAAATACTATATAAGTTTAAAACAAAATATAATACTTAGCCTGCGTAATTAAATAGTGAGTGTCAGTGTAGCGAAGCAGTTTGAGTGTTGGACTACAACTTTGGAAATCAGGGTTCAAATTACCACTAAGCCATGGATGACCTTGGGCAAGTCACACTCTCTCAGCCTCAGAGGAAGGCAATAGCAAACTTCCTCTGAACAAATCTTGCCAAGAAAGCCCTGTGATAGGTCCAAGTCAGAAATGACTTGAAAGCATACAACAACTATAATTAAATGGTAGAAAACAAAATTATAACCAAAGATTAGATTTATAAAGTACAGTAAAATCATCCAACATTTAGCACACACAGAAATGGAAATAAGCACTTTGGGAAGAAAAACAAGGTGGGGAAGAAATAAATTAAAATCAGGAAAAAGTTATATACGCTTTTGGTTTTAGTTTTAGCCAAGGGCGTGTCAATAAGTGAGACATCTACACCACTTCAATTATCTCAAGAAACTGAACTAAAAGAAAGTTAGTGGAATCACATTTTTATTTCTAAATATAAAAAGAGCACCCTACACTACCAAAGTAGGAACTAAGCACAAAAAAGCACTAACATATTTTCTCTGTAAGGCAACTGGTATCCCATTTCTACAGAGGCAATATTCACACACAAAATATTTGTTCATTTGGCCTCCTGCTGGTAGATACAATGTTATCATCTTGATTTTCACAGTAACATCACAACAGAAGTAATCAGGCTGCAATCCTGTACCCACTTAATTGGTAGTAAGCCCCACTGAAGGCAATGGGATTTACTTCTGATTGCAGAGTTAATGGCTCAATAGGCTCTTGCAGAAAGTTACATTTCAGCTCAGTTATACTATACAGGTAGGGCAACATCTCAAACCAAGAGCCCTGTGTGTATTGACTGGGTCTGACTGCAAGATCTTTCGTATTGCATTGGGCTTTTCTAAGAAAATTTTCTTTTAGCTGTCATATTTGTGAAAATACAAATTAATTATTCCATCAGAAGTAAATAAATGTCTGCAGCTCCCTCACCCATGTAGATAACCACTTACTGCCCTAGCTTCTTGTCTCCTATTTTTCTACAACCTAGCAACATGTGGTACCTAATTAGTACGCTGTTTTCAACTCTAATTTTGATATGATGTGATACACAATCATTGACAGAGATAAGTATGCTCCTTAGAGAACTGCCGATTTCCTGTAAATACAAGTTACTATGCTACAGCTGCTAAATAGTTAGAATAAAAGCTTTTATTATATTTGCTTGCGCCTTCCCTTAGTTACAGCAATGCTAAAATATAACGTTGTCCCCACCTAAGAGATTATGAGTACAGACCAGATTTAATCATACTTAAAAGCAGACCACTGGCATCAGTGAGACTTGAGTTATTCATGGCAAACTGGAGCTCCACTGATTCAGTTGCTGGTCTCCATCTAGTGCAATCAAGTCTGGTCCAGCCCCACATAAATTAAGCTGAACAAACTGTGTTTACCAACTGTGTTTAACCAAAGAAAATCTGTATTTTCCCAAGTTTTGGAAGTCCAGGGAGATGCCAGAAAATTCCAGAAATGCTACAAGCAGGTAGTCTTTTAATATATTTCCCCCAGCCTACCATATCTTCCTCCTAATGATGTAAACATGCAATAAGCCGAGTCAATCTAAATTTGCCAGGCTCAAACTTGCAGAAAGCTTTCATGATTCACAACAGGTTTTCACAACAGTAAGCACACATTTCAAGCAGATAGAACTGGTATATCGAATCCCAGTTTTGTAATTCGTCCATTTCCTGAATGTATTAACTGGTACCTATGATTTAAACAAAATGTTAGCAACTACACTCTAATTACTAGAGCTTTTATGTTACATAATTATTTGCACACCCTTCACATTATTGACAGACCTTTGACTTGTTTGAAAACATGCAGGCCAGTTTTCAGTTCACCACTACTGCACAGAGGTAGTCTAGCCATTGTTATCCATGCTCCGGTAATGAACTGCTGTGATGAGTGTCACAGTAGGGTTGCCTCTGAAAAGGGGCTGGAAGCTTCACTCAGTGGGGCACGCAGCAGCCACAATTCTGAGCAGCTCTGCCCACTGAGCTGGTATCTTGCTAGTTTTGGAATAATTCTACTGGCTGACGGTTTGTTCTGAAACCCAATTCAAAAATTTTGTTGTTTACTTTTAAAAATCTGTATGTAACTTGGGATCTATCAACTAAGTGTGTAACAAGCACCTCCACCCATATCAACCTGCCCACACAGTAAAGTCACCTGCCAGTGCCCTTGTCCAAACACCAGCTCCATCAGAAGTGAGCTTCGTTACAACAAAAGAGAGGAGTTGCTCCAATAGTGGCACCCCAGCTATCGAATGCCCTTCCTAGGGAGTTCACCTCTTGCATCAACTTGCCAGGCAAATGTTTTTTAAAAATTTTAACTGTAACTCTCTCTCTCTCTCTCTCTCTCTCTCTCTCCTTTTTATGACCTTAAGTATCTTAAACCCTGACTCTTAACTTCTGTTTTGTTTCGGATTTTTTTACTCATTGATTAAACTTTTGCAAACCACTATGAACCACTTGATGAAAGACAGTATAGAATCTGCTTTTGACAAATGAATAAAAATATAATGAAAGCAAAAGTGTCACAAAGAAACAAGTGTGACAAGAGAGACAGCTGCGCAGATCTAGTTTGCACATATAAAATCCATTTCACATGACTCTTCAGGTGGACATTTTGTCTTCCCTAACTACACAAGCGTTGGTACAGAAAGAATGTCATGTGTAAGCTGCCTAGAGTCCCATTACAGAAAAAGAGGAAGGATATAAATGAACATTGCTATATTACTATTGTTGTTATTATATCTCTAACAAATTACCAGAGTTAAAAAAAAAATGATCAATGACTGTGTTGTTTGTTTTTATTAATTACCATCAAGTTGACTTTGACTTATGGCAACCTTATGAATGAGAAACATGCAAATCATGCAGTCAACAGGCCAGCTCAGGTCTTCCAAGCACTTATTTAATTAAGAAAAACTCAGAGTGCTGTATCATCTATGTGAATTACATGTCCACTACATCTCTAATTCAGACTACACCAGCAATCTATATTACTCCCTTTTATTCCTATTTTATCTACCACCAACTACACGTTTTGCTAATTAAGAACAGTATGATAGAGTGGCTTGAGCGCTGGCCTAGCACTATGGCAGATCAGGTTTCGAATCCCCACTCAGTCACGGAATCCCACTGGGCAAGTCTCTTCTCACACTCTTCTCAGTCTCAGAGGGAGGCAATGGCAAGCCTCCTCTGACCAAATCCTGCCAAGAAAGTCCTAGGATGGGATCAGCAGCAACTGGAGTCAACTTGAAGGCACAGAAGAGCAATACATTGGGTTAGATCTAGAGAACTTTGAACAGAACTCCACTCACGCATCAAAGCTTCCTTAGTTCCTTAGCACGCATCAAAGCATGCTACATCACCGGCAGAGCCCCTAAATCATTCCTGAAGGTGAAGGAAATAAAATGTGATGGTAGGGAAACCAGAGGAATTTGCCAGGGCAAAATTATTTTCTACTCATGCAACACACCTCTGGAGCCACTTCACTGCATATTGACTTTACATTCACAGAAACGTATCAGAGAATGAAGCAAACTATGTTTGAAATGCAGCAAAATATATGGCTTAAATCCAACCACCAGTTCCAGCTACGGTAAACGCACTGAATTAATGGAATTTACACATGTGTTGACTTATCACTCAGCAACTGAATCAATGGGTCTATGCTAGAAGGGACTACCAATTGTATTTAGCTCTCTATATATTAGCCTTTCTAAGAACACTTGATTTTTAGAATTTCTAAAAGTAAACAAACTGAACCAATGTATTTTGGTTTTACTAAAAAAAAATTTAACTGGCTCATGAAACAATTTGTCCATTAATTCTCTGACCACAAGAAGAAAATCATAATCTATAACACATGTATAAAATGAAAATTAGAAATATAATACTACCAAAGCTTAACACTAGGTTAGTCTTCTCCCTGACAAGAACCACCATGGATAGAGTGCTAGACTCTGAGAGAACTAGGTTCAAATCCTCCCTCTGCCATGGAAACTAGATAACCTCATGCAAGTTGCACTCTTCTAGCCTTAGAGGAAGGCAATGACAAACCTCATCCAAAGAAATCTTACCAAGACAGTCCTAGGATAGGTTCACCATAATCCAGAGTTGACTTGAAGGTAGATAATTATAACTTCTCCCTGACATGCTAGGGTTTTTTTAATGCATAAAACATTTTCCCCCGGGAAAACACTGCATCTTGCAGGCATCTTTTGAAACAGTACACTCAAGACACAAGTTTATCATCCCTCCCAATACAAACTAAATTTAAGTCACTTAGATTTCAGTGAGCAGATATAAAATATACTTAAATCTCTCCCATTAAAACTAATTAGACATTAAAACCAATAAGACCATATTCAACTTGATCTGAGTCACAGTTTTTGCGTTTAGTAAAAAGAAACACACAAAAGTTCTCTTTCACACTACACAATCACAGCACTTTGATACCACTTTAACCCCATGACTACATCCTGTAGAATCCTGGGATTTGTAGCAGGTGAGGCACTAAAGCTCTCCAGTAGAGAAGCATAAATACTTCAAATATGTGATATTCTAGATATAAAAATGACAGTTTAGGTTTTTCCACACATACTCCAAATAGATACACAAATATAAAAACATCAAGTATAGTTCTTGTTCCTGGAGAAGATGCCTTGGCCAACCTTGGTGAACTTGCAATAGATGTTAAGTGAAAACAATGACAAACACAATGGAAAATATTTCGTTCAGTAAACTGATATTTGGTAAGATATATTATGTATTACAACAAAACGACCAAGTCACTTCCAAGGAACTCCAGTTCCGCAAATGAAAATTCATGCAAGAGTATTCGCATTTGCAATGGAACAACGACAGAATTATTTTTCACTGACAAGGTTTCTGCAAAGTATGACGTTATGATAGTAATTCCAAAAGACTATATGTGCAGTTTATGAAACAGACCCGCCTGCTCCCTCATGAAACTGAGACTATTCATGTAGCTGTCTGAGGCACTGTGCTATGCACTTACTGTGTGACTTTAGTACTCATCCATGTTCTGTTTAGGAATTACCATTATTATTGCTACTAAATCAATCTGCATCCCCCCTTCTGCGTAAAATCTCAAGACAACCAACCATCTATATCTTCTCACCTGCACCCTTTCTGGTAGGCCATATCAATGTATCGGTGTATCCCACATTAACGGAAGTGGTGTCACATCAGGTGTGGTTTTTACATTATACTGAGGAAAGCTCAAACCAATATGTTTTGCAGTGGTTTTGTGGTGATTCTGGCATCTGAGAGTGATTTTCTGACCAATATTTTCCACACAGGGGAATCAAATATGAAACTGGGGGTCTATTGAGGCCTTGAAAAAAATGAAGTTGGGTGCACATGTGGTCTGAGGGCCAGATTTCCTCCACTCCTAAACTACAACCATTTCCACACTAGATTGTTATAATGCTATTATTCCAACTCAACATCCTATGGAATCCTGGGGTTTGCAGTTTAGGGAGGGCCCTCAAGGCACAGTTAAGATCACAAATCACAAATTATTTGTGTGTTGTAATCTTGACAAGGTTAATACAGTAAAAGTTATATATTTAAATATTTTCTATTTGACACTGGTAATCACCTACTTCTACCTGACTTATAAAGGAAATCCAAGTAATTTGGACTTCTTGCAAATCATCTATTACCACACAGACTGAAGAAATGACAACACATTCAAACTAAGCACGTTCAAACAACTTAATTATGAAGCAATTTGCAAAGAAACATCAGTTAAAGATAGCCTGATCTATCCTTTTCAGTGTCAGGACATACTGACGAAAGCTTAAAGTCAGTAACATATTCAAGGACAGCCAGGTTGGCCATACAGCAAAATAAGAAAATCTAAAATCCACAAAAGAGTGATACCTTTAATGGTCAACCAAAGTGCACAAAACACATCTTACAACCTTTCAAAGTTCCACGGTCTTCTTGGGGCAAAAGATGTTTTAAAAAAATCATAGAAGAGAAAAAGGTGACAGTGTTAGAGTCACAGTCCTATATTTTGTATCTGATGTTGTCTCTGTTGCAGTTCAGTTGATTTGGCGGGATGTCTGTGCAGGCAGAGGCCATGTTTCTCTTGGCCATGTGGGGACTAAGACAAAGGACAGTAAAATTTAAACTCTCTTAACAGCAGCAAAGTAACCCCTATTTGGATCCAGGGTGTCTTTGTCTTTTGCGAAGGCATAACCTCTTTCTTACACAGAAAACACAAAATTTTTAAAGAAGTGTCTGTACTGCTACATCTGGAAAAATGTTTAGGTGCTGTATAGGTAAATTTCAGACAATTATAGTCCAAAACAAGAAGTTTTACTTTTCCTAAAATTTTGTTAAAACTTGAAACTGATTGTATTGCTTTGACTATAAGAAACATCTCTCCCTGATACTATGTACATAATCAGAGTCCAATACCCAAGATATCTCAACCATTACTACATTTCCACAACTATCAGCAAACAGGGAGAACTGACCCATTCTACGAATGATTATGTCTTTATAAACAGAGTGTCTTTTCTCCTATGTAAGGCTTGAGATATAATAAAGGATGAATCCACTTGCACATAATCATTCTGCAAAATTGACATACTGAAAAAAGTTACTTGTTTGCTTTGTTTGAAGATCAATCCTTAACAAATGAGACAGAAAGCTAAATCCAATCCCAGTCCCAACTGCAATGAATGGAACTTATTAGTTTCTACTCATGTGTGATAACATACAAATTTCAATCAACCTGACCTAGTGATTTAGCTCAGAAAATGCCCTATATATAATTTACCTGACAGGAAGACTGTGTTTTTCTGCAACTCTCTCATTTTGCACAAAAACACAAGGAATCTCCTGTCGTGACTTAATTTTAAAAAGGAGACAAATTGCACATTGTATTAAATATTCATATTCAGACTTAAGAACTATCTGGTCCTTAAAGCGGTAATAACAGTTAAAAGTCTGTTCACTGTTAACATGATACATTCACTTCAAAAGTGTACACATACACTTACACAGAACCAAAGACAGAAAACCAGTCTTAATACACATCAATCAAATAATCCCTACACTCACACACGGACACATTTTCAGTTATTCAAAGTGCATAACGTGTTAAGTAATTCTTCCCCATTTTTGGCTATTTTAACCTAAAAAATAAAAAGAAGAGCCTTATGGTATCATAAAGATGCAAAGAACAAAGGTGGCAACTATGATAAAAATGACAACTGTATGACAAATATGTGCCTGAGTGCTGTTTGTAGTGTTTCCAGATGACACACTGCAAGGAATATAGTGCAGCCTTAAGGAAACATTTTTGTAAACTTCTTTTAGAGGGTAAAAAAATTACATTTGTTTATGTTTAGAATGCTCTCCATTGGGAGGCCCTAATTTAGTGTAGTTGTGTCAATTCCAGTCTTACAAAGCAAATGTGCCTGCAGAGTTTTAAGCTTAGCTCTTGCCCTCAAGGAGGGAAGTGTACTATGCCTAGCATGTGTGAGGAGATGGGAAAAGGAGAGAGTCCTACCCTTCATCCAGCAGCAGAGAGCACAATTACTGCACATGATAATATTTATAAATTATTTAATAATTAGCTACACTTCTATCTGGCCTTTCTTCCAATGAGCTTAGGCTGGGTATCACAACAGGAGGGGCCACACTCTCTTAATATCAGACTGGTATGGATTATCTACCCCAGTGGTTCTTAACCTGGGGACCCCTGCAGATCCACAAAGCCCTGCTGCTGGACATCAACAGCAGCAGCTGCCACAGGGATGCAGAAGCAGGGGTGTGCACTGGTGCCACAACGGCTCCCTCCTTCGCAAATGAGGGAACAGTTTGGGTGTGCCCACGTGCCTGCTACCATGTCCCTTTCATCAGGAATGTGGCTGCAGGGGGTGTGGAAACCAAGGGACACAATGGCAGGCATGTGTGCACACCCAAACTGCTCCTTTGTTTGCAAACAAGGGAGCAATTTTGGCACCGGCACACATACACACCTGCTGCCATGCCCCTGATGAAAGGGACATGGCAGGTGTGTGCACACACACCCAAACTATGGCCCTGGAGACCAGGATTTGAATCCCCACTCAGCCATGGAAACCCACTGCATGATCTCAGGCGAGTCACATTCTCTCAGCTCAAGAAAAGGCAAAGGCAATGTCAACAAATCTTGCCAAGAAAGTCTTCATGACAGGTTTGCCTTAGGGTCACCATAAGCCAGTTTTCAAAGGGGAGACATATGACGGTTAAAAAGAATGTCCCCTTGTCAGTAACACTTTGTTAGCCTATGCCTTCAAGTCACTTCTGACTTATGGCAACCCTAAGGTGACCCTATCATAGGGTTTTGGTTGCTTTTGTTTTTTTGGCATGATTTGTTGAGAGGGATTTGTCTTTACCTTTCTCTTGAGGCTGAGATAATATGACTTGTCCAAGGTCACCCAGTGTCTGAGCGGTGATTTGAATGCTAGTCCCCAGAAGCCTTTAATAAATAAATAAATAAATAAATGTTTGAATGTTTAAATCTGAATTGAAATATTTAAATCTCAAGTTAGGTCTTGGGGGTCCCTGGCAACAAATTATAAGAACCACTGACCTACTCAGTAAAGCTGAGTGATCTGTTTTCATTCCTGCTCATTGTGTTGGCCCTCTGTTATCCCAACTCTGCTTCCCACTGGAAGCATCATTTTAAATTAGCTTTCCAGGAAAAAAACTGAAAACAATTTTTTGATCATTTTTAATAAATCTGCTGAGAGCTACTGAAAACATAATAAAGGTCTTGTGATTTGGAGACCAGGCATGCCATGGAGTCACACAGAGAAAACACAACTCTCCCCTTCAGTGAATTCTCACTCATCCCTTTAACCAAACCTGAAGGAGATACCTGGGCACAAACAATGACCTAGAATAAGAATAACTAGATTCACTGCTTAAGTGAAGATTCTTATCCAGTTACGAACTCCAATAGGGAATCCATGTAGCATTAAATACAATTAATATCAATGCCAATCTATCCCGAAATCAAAGTTAAGACAGCATAAAGTAATCCCTGGGAGGAACAGAGCACAAGACCCACACCTTTGATCTCTTAAAAATAATTTAAAGCCATACTGCTTTATATCGGCACTAGATGTTAATTTGCCTTCAGGGAAGACCCAAAGCTCAGTCACAGAGTACATGTTTTGTAGGCAGAGGATTCCAGGTTGGTTCCTCAACACTTCCAGGCAGGGCTAAGAAAGAGTCCTGTGTGAACCCTTGAATTGTTGCTGGTAGTCCAATGTGACAATGTTGAGCTTTCTGACCAATAGTCTTACTCAGTATAAGGCAGCTTCCTATATTGGGGGACAGGAAAACCTACCCAAATAGCACACAGCTTTTTAAGTATGCATGTAGCAGTCTTAAAGATACATAATGTATCTCTGAGACTTCTCCTATGAACATGCTGACTCATACTCAGACCTTTCCAGCGAATAGTACCACCCTTATTAAATGTAATGCATAAGGTCTCTACATAATTTACAACTGCCTTTCCATAATTTCTGCAACTAAAGTTGCTGATAAATATACAACCACACCCAAACTGTCCACAAGTGACTTGCCTCTTGTCATTGGGCAAGGCATAGGCTAACATCAACAGCAGAAAGTAGCAGTAAAGTAGGGGACCAGTCATCCATTAATATTACTAGCTACCTGTTCTTTAAAACTTCTAAGTCCAAGTGCCAAAATAGGGGGAAAATAACTGACATGTAAACAAATCCAAGATGTATAGTACATTTATTGGACCACATGAAAAACATTGTGGAAAATTACATTCTGGTTCTAATTTAGCATAAATATCCTGGTATGAACAACATGATGAGTGATATTCATTCAGCTGGAACTCTGCCTTATGCTGTTATGATTTGTGTTTTGACAAACTCACTTGGTCATTCTGCCAATTTCCTGCACTGAAACCACTTCTGTATTGTAATGGAGAGCATAAGAAGAGTACAGTTCTTCTGGATCTGACCATCTACTCTATCATCCTGCCAAGCAGCTGACTCTGGCAAACACACAATGAAGAAAGAGATCCATGCAGCAGGATACACGCAGACACTCATGAGCTTGAACCTAATCAGTAAGCCTGGCTAGAGTATATCCACTGAATCCACTGGGTTTACATAAATGCAGGTCCACCATTTAACAACCGACTGAATGGGTGTGCTGTAGTTTGGACCACTAATAAGTTTCAGGCAATGTTCCTCTGAAATTGGTGTACACAGATATCCTGCTTCCTTCTAATACTTCAGGTCAGCAAAGTAAATAGCTACTACAGCCTAATCCCATGGGTGGACAAGTGCAAAGAGGCTACAGCTTACATTCTGGGATTTCAAAGTGCTGGAAGGCTGCACCTTTTTAGTTTTAAAAAATTTAAGATACTAACCCTTTATTAATTTTTAAAATCTTCCTTTAAAACAGTCTGCTACTACTGCAACCTGTGAAATCTACCTCTAATTCAAAAACACACCATGTGAAAAAGTATTTCCTTTCATCTGTGTTTACTTTCCCACCATTACACTTCATTGTGTGTATCTGCCTCTCAACTATGCCGACCTCATGAATTTCATAGGTCTTCTTGGGCAAAGAATACGCAGAGGTGACATTGCCAGTCCCCTCCTCTGAAATAACAACAACATTTCTTTATAATACCTTTTTCACCAAAGGGCGGAACATCAACATATACAGTCAGAGACGGGGACAATAAACAAAACACTACGGCAACACATGGAATGAAATCCCCAACACCCCACCAGTTGTTATCTATCTCAACACCTTAAACACAACTCAGTGGTTATGCCAGTGAATCAAAGAGGAAGGTCTTCAGTCCTTTACGAAAATGGGTGAGATCTTCTTCCAGTCAGAGGTCCAAAGGAAATCAGTTCCACAAATGCAGAGCCAGATCTTGAAAAGCTCGCAGTCTTGACAGAGCTGTGCCCATTGGTGGAACAAGCAGTAATCCTTTGCCAGTAGATCTTAAATTTCTGGATGGAACAGACCACACTAGCTGAGCCGCAAGAAACTCAGCAAGATTAGAATGCAAAACCCTGAATACCTGACCCAAAAATCCGAAACAGGCCCCAGTCCGAACTGATAGCCAAACTATAGCCAACAGCACCTGGTAATCATTGAGGTCTCCCACCCAAGTAGTAACCATGCCTGACCCTGCTTAGCTTTCAAGATCAGACTAGACTTGGCACCTTTAGGGTATTTAGGCCATTTTATACTTCGCTAAACCATCCCATATTCTAGTTCTATGATTATGTTTGATTCTTCCGCCTAATTTGGCAAAATATGAATCATTGCATGAGCCCATACTGAACAAACGCAACCAAACGCTGATTTCTAGTATCATGCAAAGCAATTTACACGCATATAACATGAACACATGTTACAATTCACATGATAGAATTACACTGCTTCCTATCCAGAAGTGACTTCACTGTGTAAGTTACAACTCAAAGCCTGGAGCATGCTAAACCACTCCCAGATTCTTAGTATATACAAGAGCTCATTAAGAAACATCTGCCTGCCAGCTACTACTGCTCCCTTTTTAGCACTTCACTTCTAAATGAAAAATACACACAAGCCCCACGGCTGACCCATGTTGCTGCATGGGGAACAGGATCTGACTTCCAGACTGTGATCAACCTGATCCCTGACTCTGTGCAGACCCAGCTTTTCCTAATGGGACCAAGGCAACCAAGAGGAAATCTTGCTGTCCATACTCATTCTACCCTTAGATTGCTAGAAGCTCTGCTTGAAAAGCAAAATATTTATTGCTTTTCCACAGTAAATCCTTAGTACTGTTTGCTTCATTGAAGACCCTGGAACTGGCCACTGTCAAATACAGTGCTGGTAAACAGACATTTGTTAAACCAGTGCTACTCGAAGTGGTGGTCTTTGGACCTAAGCTGGTCCCTGAACCACTGGTTGCCCATCCCTGGCAACTTTCCAGGAAATAAACAATTGTAGCCAATGGGCACAAATACAATGTCAGCACCTGCCATCTCAGTCCTGAAATCTTTCCGGTTACATAAACTAAAGCAATTTTAGTTACTCACCACCCATTAGCTGTTTTTCTACTTTAAGCATGTTCTAAACAAGCGCTTCTCAGGTTATCTAATGTGGAGAGTGACAGTGCTTTTCCAGCCTGCCAAAGACAAATATCATATTTGTGCTCTTTGGCTACAAATCTCTCATTCTTCCCTGGGAACTCACCATGAACCAGTCTCACGGATCAAAACCAGTCCATGGACTACCATTTTGAGCAGCAGTGCTCTAAAGCACAAAAAAAGAGTGAGCCCAAACATGTACAGAACGCCACTCCACAATACAGCCTCACAAAGCTGGTGAGATAAGAAGCAATAAACTTGAAACCTCAGAAGGTTTCAAACCAACGAGGTTTGATTCCGCCCCGCCCCCCCATATCTGATTTCCCAGCACCTCGCCCACAACAAAAATTTGGAGGTCAGGAACACGGAACCAGAGAGGGAGCCCGGGAGAGCCCCCTCCCCTCCCCGGAAGCGCACGGTAAACACCCGGAGCGGAGAGGGGCCAACAGAAATAGACGCAGCAGCAGCAGGGAGGGTGGCGGTGGAAGGACGGGAAGCCCGGTACGTCTCAAGACGGAGAAACTGGGAGCCGCAGGTCACAGGCGAGGAGGAGGAAGAGGGGGCCCTTCGCCGCCGGAGGAAGAGCTGAGCCGCACGTCCTAAGGGAGGAGGGGGCCACCAAGGAAAAAGGGGCGCCTCCTCTCCTCCTGAGGGAAGCGGCTTAGCTCAGGCGCGGAGAAGGCTAAGAAGCGAAGTCTCGCCTCCAAGGCTCAGGAAGCCAGCTGAGGGACTCTTCTCCGCGACTAAGCTCGACCGTGGACCCCCTGAGCCCCGGAGGGAGGGCAAAAGGAGGGCGGAGGGGGGGCCTCGGCGCTTCCCTTTGGACGAGGCCAAGGCGGCAGGAGGCGCATAGGAGAAGCCTGTCCCCCCTCTCTCGCCCTCTCTTCCAGGATTGAGGAAGGAAGGAGCCAGAAATAGTAACGGCGGGGACAACCCACATTCTCCACGGCAGCCTCGTCAGCGCCCGCCGCCTTCCCCGGCCCCCCGGCGGCAGAGGCTTGCGTACGTGAACGCCGCTTGGCCCCCTCCCCGGAGCGCTTGTACTTTATGCCCACACACCACAGACGGTGCTCACACACGTACGCACACAGGCACCCGCGCGCGCGCGCTTATTTGCTCGCCCGCCCGCCCGCGACGGTTTACCTTTCCAGTTTCGCCCCTGCAAAGGGCGCTCCGGTTGATTCCGATCCTCTTCCTCCTCCTCCTCCTCCTCGCCGCCGCCAGCGCCGCCGCCGCGCCTGCAGCCCCGAGAGCCCGACATCCGTGCCGGAGCTGAACCGCCAGCGCCACCCAGGTTTCGGCGCTGCCCCGGCTAAGGGGTGACCGCCTCAGCCCAGCAGCCTCACCCCTGGAAGGAAGGAAGGAAGGAAGGAAGGAAGGAAGGAAGGAAGGAAGGAGGGCGCGAATGGGGAAAAATAAAAAAAAGCAAGCGGAGAAGAAGGGCCAAGGCTGTCTTGAGCTCGGGGAGGAGGGCGGCGCAAGCGGGAGCGGCGGGCGCAGGAGCACCCCGCTGAGGGCGCAGAGCCCCTGGCGAGGGAGCGCCCCCTCCTCCTCCTCCGGGCTGGGGGGGGCGTGTGCTGCGCTCCTCCGGCGGCCCCGGGTCCGGCCGCTCCCGCCGCCTGTGCGAGCCGGTTGGCGGGCGTCGGCGCGCGGGGCGGGGAAAGGGGCGGGGACCCTCCCCGCCGCCCGAAGGGGCGCCTTCCGTCCCGAAAGCTCCCAAAGCGCCCCGCGTGTGGCTGGAAAAGGACGAGGGGGGCGGGCTGGCACCCCGGAGAAGCAGCCCCGCGCGAGCGGTTCTACTGTTAGCGCCCCCACCCACCCGTGTTTTAACTCGTGAAAGCGTAACCGCGCGTAGTTCCAAGTGCCTGCTTTTGAGTCTCTTTGATGCGGGTGCTGCTCATGCGACTCCCAAGACTGAAAGAGGGAAAAAAGAAGTGATTCTGATCGGAAATTATTCTTATGTTTTCCGCCTGGGACTCCGCCGAAAAGCCTCGTCTGAAAGTCGCAAGTGAAAATGTTTTCAATCTGCTGTCCTGGATGCCCTTGGGACTCCGCAGTGGGGCACCCTTCAGCATTAGTTGCTTAGGATTGGGCTGCACGTCTGAAAGCACCCCTTCCGGGGGGTGGCGGCGGTGGTGTGGAGGACTTGTTTGGATTGGGAAAGGATCCAGATTCAGTCCCCAGCATCTCCCAGAGAAATAGGGCTGGGGAAAATTGCTGCCTGAAAACCGAAGAGCAGCAAATACAACTGATAGATCTGATACCGTGTAAAGCAGGGTGGGGAAACTGCAAACTGTGGGCTTTATGCAGCCCTCCAGGGGCATTTTTTCAGTCCCCAGATGAGAGAGAATGTCTCCTCAAAGGACATAAAAAGGAGGAAAGGAGGGGGGGGGAACGTAGCACCACTTTGAAGATCAGCGGGTTGTTATTTTAGCAGAAGTTTTCCTGGATGTAAACCCACTTCTTCAGATGCAGTACAGGGTGATATTCAAATTACAAAATCTCCAGGAGTGGCATAAAGTAAGGAAAAAACCCAAATCCTAACTCCCCACACGACCAAAAAACAAAACAAAACAACCAGTTAAAAACGAAAACTAGAAGCCGGTCCTGGTTTTCTTTCCAGCCAAGAGCAGCCAGTTTGAGGGCAGAGGGAAGCTGCCAGGGAGGAGGTGGGGAGGGGCAAGTGTTGGCCTCCTGGCTTCTCCTAAGCTGATGGCCACAGTGTCCTAACAGAGAGCACTGATTTGCATAAGGTTGAATGTGCTAATTTATAGATTGTGGTGTTATTTATGGATTGTGGTGTTACTGTTCTGTGCCTTCTGACTTAGTTATTTGACTCTGACTTACCGAACTGTATCCTAGGGTTTTCTTAACATGATTTCATCAGAGGAGATTTGGCATTACTTTCCTCTTAGAGTGAGAGTGCAACTTGCTCAGAGTTACCCGGGGGGTATCCATGGCTGAGTGGGGATTCGAACCCTGGTCTCCCAGAGTCTTGGGCCATTTGCGCACCGGACAGTTATAGCACAATGATTCCACTTTCAACATCCTATGGAATCCTGGGGTTTGCAGTTTAGGGAGGGGCCAGCTGGCCTCCCCCTAAACTGCAAACTGCAGGGTTCCATAGGATGTTGCAAGTGGAATAATAGCGCTATAACAGGCTAGTGCGGAAATGGCCTGGAAACTGTAGATTTGTAAAGCACAGAGCCAACAGGGTGGGTGGTTTGACCCTATGAACCAGTATTCCATTGCCCACTCAGCTATGGAATCATCGCGCTATAACAATCGAGTGTGGATATGGCCTTAGTCCAGCATTCACCATGGTGGCTTTTTCAGCTTGTAGCAAGAGGTACAACATTAGATAAGACTGATTCCTAATTTTGCACCAATTTAAAATATTTTTTTATCATTTAAACTGAATTATGTCTCACCTGAGAGGGTAAGATTGTGGCCAGGATCCCTGTATGCCTACTGAATTTGGGGTCCAAGTGCTACTTGTGGATGGGTAACTTCAGGGTTCCTGAGCTCCCTCTTTATGGTTCATGTTTAGATCAGACTTGGAGTAGAGAGCCCTTGAAGGGTACCTGTGTTTGGAAAGGATACATAGACACCCAGTAAAGCAGCCTACATTTCTCCCAAGTGTTACACAGCTTCACAGCTACTTCCCAAGATAGTATTACACCTACATCAGGGCTGCCGGTGTTGATATGGGAAGTAACCTTGCTGCGGGCAACATATTCCTAAACTTGTTGGCTCTAAAGTGAGCCAACTCCCTGGCAAATGAGATTAAGACTGCATCTTTAATGAGCAGCAAGCCTAGATGGTAGTTGTGTAAAAATTCCTAGAGACTGTTTATTTGTTTGAAATTATTTATATATACATTGATAAAATTCACAGTTATTTACAAGTTGGCATTCAAGGGCAACTGGCAAAAATTGTTGTTCATTTGCATCTGTCAGCCAAATGTTAGCAGGCTGAGTGCCAAGGCTATAAGAAAACAGACCATGCGCCAGGGTAGAAATTGTGCAAACTTTTAGAAGTAGCTGGACCACAATCCAACAGCCTTAGGTGACGTGACCAATGGTGAAGAATGCTGGGAGTTGAATTTCAACAATATCTGGGGGGCATATAATTCCCACAGCTGCTGGGTACTAATGGAGGCCAACCTAGCCTCCCTATACTGTCAAATGAAAACTGGAGTAGGATTTTGCTAGAGATCTTAATCTTGGAAATGTATATGCATTTACCTGGGTCCTATGTTAATCCTTTCAAATTTCCGTTTTCTCTGTTTTTGCAGTTAAGCTTATGGGTTTCCCTCTCATCTTTATTTTTGAAAGAGCACTACTTTGTTATTGTTTCATATCTATTTGTTCAATAAAAATAGCTGGCTGGCTTTACATCAGGCATGAGCAACTGTGACTGTCCACAGTGGAGGAAGTATTACCTACAACTCCCATAATCACACTGAAGAGCCTTATTATTCCTGTTCCTGCCTTGGAAAAAAACCTTTGAAACAAATGAATCTTTAAAGCCCATTTGAAAGCAGGAATAGATAAATGCATTGACTGTGAAGGTGGTACGCAAATAGGACCATCACTGGAAAGGCCCTGTCTCTTTACCTGATAGCAGAATTATAACAGTGTGAGCACCAGGCAAACCTCCTTATCAGAAGTATCCCAAAACAAGGCACTATAACCAAGAATTCTGTCTACACTATTGCCCTGCATCATATTGCAGAAACTTGAGGCATCTGGAGGAGGCATAATTTTGTGCTTGCATCAATCGGGCTGACTGAATGGGTAAAAAAAAAAATAGCACATGGGGTCAAGGCATATAGAGTGTTTGCAGCATGTAATTCTTAAAGATACACTGATCCAGAAAGCCATGCTCCAATCATAAGTTGTAGAGTAATTTTAATTGTTGTTAAAATGAAAATGTCTTTTATCAGACCTGCTCAAAAATGCACTGTGAATGATCTTTCCACTACTCATATGCTTTATCACCCTGGTCTCTCTTTCCCTGTCTATTCTTAGGCAAAAGAATGCACAGCATTGACACAAGTATATTAATAAACTCTGCCAAGCCAAGAATGCATCCAAACACTCTTTCTGCAAGGCTACATTAAGGCCCACTTACAATGGTGGCACAGTACCTACTACTGGAATTGCATTTTGTGCTCCATCTTGTAAGCATTGTCTTTACAGTCTCTACCAGGAGTTGGAAAATTTGTGGGCCTTTTGATTTTGTTGGACTCCAGCTCCCATCAGCCTCAGCAAACAAGACCAATGACCAGGAATGATGGGAGTTGGAGCCCAATAACATCTGGAGGTTTGCTAGCCTTGGCTTATATAGTTTATGCTGCTGATGTTTAAGGAATGCTGTTGTTTCCTTTATACCCAAAGAGGATTTTAATTAGCCATCAAACTTGATTCTACATTAACAGCTAGGGTGGAACATAGCAGTTGTCAAGATGTAATAGCTTGATTCTCTGATGCAGCAACTTCAGTAGGAGTTGCTTTGTAAGACTTCAACACACCCTCCAGTAGCAAGAGACAATGTGATTCAGTGGTTTGAATGTTGGACTACAACTACAATTTTAGGCAGGAAAACCCTGGAATTTATGTACTCAATTTAGTAAAGTCTGAAAAAAGGAGAGGGAAAAAAAACCAAAACAATAAATACAATGTTATTTGTGGGTACGTGCCTGTATACCGTGTGATTAATAATAAATATAATCCTTTATAATATGTTATTCTGAAATGAAAATGCCTTTACCAGGCCAGCTCAATATTACAACTTTCTCTCAGATCCATTGTATGAAGTCTGTGCTCATACCTATTCCTCTACCCAATGCACATTATAGGTCAGGTTAAATCCCAACTTCATCTTGACATAAGATTCATGTGGTCACTTTGATCTAATTGTAGCTTCCCAGCCTAACTTATTTCACAGGGTTGTTCTTCGAATACAAAAGGAGTGGGGAATAAAATACTTTTCATTCCCAGAGATGAATAGGATGTAGTTAATTATGAAAGATATTGTTTAAAAAGTATGATTGTTGTAAACAAAAGCATGCATTCCAATGGCACGTCTTTTAGAATGTCTCTGGCTACAGTCCTGTACATCTTTACCTAGAAGTAAGATCCACTGAATTCTTTGGGCCTTAAGTCTAAGATATAGCATTGTTAATGAGAATTGTACAATGCTCTGAGAAAAAAAAAGCTCTCAAAGAAAGCAGACAATAAAAGCTCTCCTAGCATTTGGCTTCTACAGTTTACAGAGTCTTTCCTGTAGCACCATGCAGCCCCTAAGAACATAGATTAGCAAATCAAAAAGAAGGAGAGTGGAGACAAGAAAACCAGTAAAACTAATTGCCAAAATATAAAGTTTATGAAAATATTAATAACACACAAAAATCAGGTAGGAGGGTTTTTTTAATCAAATAAGGAATATTTGTCTGCAGTATTGCTCCTATTTTAGGAAAAGTATAAGTGGGATGGGAGACATCTGTGTGTCTATGGCCATTTCCGCACTAGGCTGTTATAGTGCTATTATTCCACTTGCAACATCCTATGGAATCCTGGGGTTTGCAGTTTAGGGAGGGGCCGGGTGGTGGAAATGGCCTATGAGAAAGAGATTGTGAGAGCACCTGGTATATATTTCCAGTGGTGCTGTAGTTCAAAGGAGATCTCCTCAAGAAAAGGCTCTTTTAACTGGCAGGGCTATCTCCTTCCCCTACTTTTTACAAGGTGTATTTATTCATTTTGCCTGCCTCAGGAAGCAATTTGGAATCAGACAACACAGGATGGTCTGTTCCAAAGTTAGAAGGGAGAGGAGGAGGAGAGAGAAACCATGTCCCTTTAAAGGCAGCTGACAAAGTGAGATGGCAGAGGATTAACTCAAGCCATCACTGCCAAACTGGAGAATATACTTCAGCCTTGCTTTAGTTAAGGTTGAATTTTTATTTCAATCTGAATATATGCCCCTTGCTGTGTCTTACGCCCACCATGACAACGGAGTGTGTGCTAATGAGACAGAGGAGCCTGAGAATGAAGTTGGCAACAATTGGTCCAAAAAGGCCAGTTAATACCTTTCCTATGAATTCAAAGACATAGCCATATTAGCCTGGATCAGTATGTTAAGCGCTCTTGTTGCACCTTTGAGACTAATTGAGACAAAGGCCATTTCCGCACTAGCCTGTTATAGTGCTATGATTCCGCTTTCAACATCCTATGGAATCCTGGGGTTTGCAGTTTCGGGAGAGGCCGACTGGCCCCTCCCTAAACTGCAAACCCCAGGATTCCATAGGATGTTGAAAGTGGAATCATAGCACTATAACAGGCTAGCGCGGAAGCCCATAAAGATGTTGGCAGCATAAGCTTTCATAGACTTAAGTCTACGAAAGCTTATGCTACCAACCTCTTTCTCTCACTACACTACAAGATCCCTCTGTTTTCAGCAAACTTCTTAGAGCAGGTGAGAAGGCTTCCTAATTACAGTGACCTCCTCCACTTTTGTGAAGGTTCAGGGTGCAGAACCCTTGCAAAAGTCAAAAAAAAGTCACATATAACTTCCCTGCCCAAATGAGCAAGCGAGGGAACACACACACGTACCCTCTCTCCCTCTGCTCCCCCCCTTACCTTTTGCCTGTGTGGGTGTGTGTGGGTGGGTGTGTGTGTG
Source organism: Cyclura pinguis (assembly GCA_030412105.1). Taxonomy (NCBI): domain Eukaryota; kingdom Metazoa; phylum Chordata; class Lepidosauria; order Squamata; family Iguanidae; genus Cyclura; species Cyclura pinguis. Next base: position 90,605,667 of record CM059600.1, on the reverse strand, counting down.
TGTGTCTTCCTTCCACACCACCAGGCGAAAGGCAAACAAATGGGAGGGAGCAACCCAAAGAACAGAGAAGATGCATACATACCTTTCCCTCCATTCTCCCCCTCCCATTCCTTTGCCTTTTGTCCAGGCATATGTGCCTTCTTTCCACAAACCTGGGCAAAAAGCACGAGAATGTGGGGGAAGGCACATGCTCACCTTGTGAATAAGCAAATACAAGACAGCCAAAGCCACAAATGCACCTCCTTTCCAAACCCATGCAGTCACTCTCTTCTCAGAAAGGGAGAGGGCCAGTGAGGGAGCTTGTATAAACTACCTGGCCCCAGTAGTCCAGAAAGAGGCCCAGGCCACAACTATTTTCCATATATTTTTATATTTTTCAGAAGTATCATTTTTGTCAATTGTTTTCGAATCCCTTGTAAAATCAGTGACTTTCAAAGAAGGAAAAATAACGACATACAAAATTCTGTTTGGAATCAGCCAAAGTAGACCCTAATCAACCAAAGAACTGCTAAGTACATAACTTAGAATTTACTGTAATTATGTTTTCCTGTAATTCTTAACAACATTCTTAGTAAAGTTTGTGGACTTTGTGTCACAAACCAAGCAGTTCCATGTAAAAGTTTTTACTTGGTGTGGGGACTGGAAAAAGTTCTTCACCAAGACTCAAGCCAGGCGGTAGCAGCCCTGGAAACAAGTGGCTCCTACATGCTCCTTGTCAATCTCATTCCTTCACTGCCAAGTTGGGCCTGAGATGAGAACAAATAGAACTGAATCTGGGCAAGAAAAGAGAAAGGTATGGGCTTCCTACAGAAAATAAGAATAGGGAAAGAGGACACAAAAGTAGTAATGGAAGAGACTGGAAATATTAGATGTCCTCAGGTAGAGAACTCTCTTTCTGAAACTGAGAGACCTATAATCCAGCTTAAAATGGGGTTCATTCCTACTGCCAGCCAGTGCTCATTGCTAGTTTCCTTGTCTTTTTTTCAAGCAACTAGATTACCTTCGAGAAGACAGATGGATGTCCAGGCATAGCTGGGAGCATTCACTAGGACAGGCTCAGTCACTGAAGCATAATTTCTCTTCTCCCAGAAATAGTGTTTCATCCTTACTGTTTAGAAAAACTTAAGGCTTAGTTAGTGTCTTTCAGTTCTTTCCATCTCTTTTGCCTAAGCTTCTTTTGTATCCATCTGCCTGATTTGTATTCACAGCCTGCCATTATAGTATGATGTGAGCGTGTGTCAATGAGATGGGAGCCCTTAGGGGACAGAAGTATTAACATTTAGGGAAAACTGCTGTAAGCCACTCTGAGCCTGTGGATTAGAGCAGGCTATAAATCAAATGAATAAATGGGTTGCACGTGAGGTGACAAATGCCCTTTATTCCTATTCCCTTGAATCCAGTGTCCAATCTTTTATGCACTCTGAAACTGGACACCTAGCTCATTTATTCACATTTGTTGTAGGATCTCTATAATACTGACGTATATGTCTGCTGGAGAGGGAGATCCACACCAGACATATGCTTCTCTTAATTGGAAATGCTTCCTTTAAAAAAAAAGTATTGTTGTTTTGTGCCTTTAAATAATTTCTGACTTGTAGTGACCCTAATGTAAATGCATCATGGGATTTTCTGGGGCTGAGAATGTGTGACACGCTCAAGGTCACCCAATGGCTTTCCATGGCTGAGCAAGGAATCAAACTCTCATCTCCAGGGTCAAGGTCCAATGCTCAAACCGCTATACCATGCTGGCTAAAAAAAATTGTACTGCACTGATTTGTATTAAATCACTGTAAATATTCACGTTAATTCTTGGGAACCTCTGGGTCCGAGCAAACTTTCCTATTGGGAAATCAATGCTCCTCTTTCTAACAAAAAGCACATACATCTACCTCAGACATAACCCACCTTTCCTTAGAGCCAGAAAATGAGAACTGTGCAAAAGAGTCAACACAACGCTTTCTTTGCACAAAGAATATTGTGCTTATATTTATAAATAGTGGAAAATCCCCAGAAATAGTACAAAAGAAATAATGTAGTGAATGCTCATTAGGTTTTGAGATTATAGGACAGCATGAGGAGATCACAGGCCAAAGGGAAGCAAACACTTTAGAGAGGTAGGGAAAAAATATACAGTTATCCCTCCACATTTTCTAGGGGTAGGGCCACAGGACCACCACCCCAAAAAAGGTGGGGAAAAAAACCCACATAAATATCAAATGTGTGTGCATGTCTGTGGAAGCGTGGCTGGGCAAAATATTAGATGTTGGCACTAACACTTCAACAGTGTTTTAAATTACTCACAGTTCTGTATTGTATTGAATTATCTTGTAAATTATAGAGAACTTACCTACATGAGAAAAGAACAACGGACTGTAAGACGTTCTTTTTATAGTATAAACTGTTAACAGTTAAGGGACCAAGGTTTAAAATAGGACCTTTAATGATAGCTAAGTTTGTTGTTTTTCTATTTTAGTGGGCATATTTTAATTCTATTGACAGGTTAATTACATTTTAAGTTTTGTGTAATGCGTACTTTTACTTGTAACTGTTTTAACTTTTTTAAACTACCTTGAGCCTCAGGTCTGGGGGGGGGAAATGTAAAAATAAATAAATACAAGCTTCTTTCAATATAGCAGTAAGCTATTACATTATATTCCAGTATCACTATAGAATGCTTAGAAGTTCCTTATTAACATTAACAGAAGACATAATCCAAGCTAGCTGATTTAACATTGGGAAATCTAAATCCCACAAAACACTCTTATGAAACCTCAGGCATCGAAACCCAACCTTAAGTGATGCACTCAATGGCTGGAGTTCTGTTGACTAGTCCCAACTAGAGCAGACTCCCTGAATGGTGACTCAGCACATAGGTAAATCCAGTTCCTTTAGTGGCTTCACTCTGCTTGGAACCAACAATAGGATTTAGATGTATGTATAAATCTGAGTTAATATCACTTCATAAGTAAATACCCAAGGAATGTTTTCCAGTCCTTCCTAGAATACTTTGGACACACAAATGCAACAAGCATTGAAGATATTGAAATCAAGAGTAAATAAATAATTCAGATTAATTCACTCCCACTATACAGAAGGCCTTTCTAAAGTTCGCAAAGGTGCTTCATTATCATGTCAGACTCAACAAATGGGTTATTTGTGGTGGGGGGAAATACATTGAGAAGCATGATGAACAGTGGGGGAAAAGAATAAATATTAATATTCTCCACTTTTTACACAGCTTCATCCAAAAGAAGAGTGTGTTTCTAGAACTGTAGGTTTATAATAATAATAAAAAAATCTAGAAATGCCCACTCTTACTCTCTCAAGCAAGTAATTTGATGTGGAATTCAGAATATTATCACTGATTTGTAACCCTCTGTTGTTTTTCATCACTGTCCTTTTTCTTACCAAATGTTTTATTGTCTGGACATCTGCTCCATAACGTGAACAAATCTAAAAGACCTGTATGCAGTGTCAGCGAGAAAAACATACAGGCCAAATATCAGTGCATATAGGCTCTGAAAACAAAGAAGCAGGACAGGAGGTAGGAAAATGAAAACCCTCAATTATGTAGAAATAAATTTTGTCTTCTCTGAAAAGCCATCCTAAAAGGAGTAAAGAATTTATAGGGACGTTTCACAGGGTGCAGCCCCCCCCCCTTGTATTGTTTTTTTCAAATATGATCAGTATTTGGCAGTAGTTATTTCATCAAGCCTGAATCCTAACACACTTTACACAGACATGTGTAGGAGTACAATGAAGCAACAAAGGTTACAGCAGATAACGGGGGCCACAAAAAAACTTGTATTTATTTTGGTAATATACTATATACCAAAGAACAAACATTTGTAGTAAAGAAGTAGTGCATAAAAATGAAGTAGTAAGTTATAATCTGAACTTTATTAATTAAAAAATAGCATAGTCATACGCCAGTATCTTGAATCATGTTAGAAACCTTCCATATTTTAAATGTGAAGAGAATGCTTCATATTCTCCAAGTCTTCTAGCAAATTTTGTTAACATTTTCTGTTGAAAGAGCAAGTAGCAGTTATCATGCTTAATCTCTTCTCCTGGTGGTAAGTAATATTTTAATCATTCCATTCCTCTCCGTTGTCCAAATCAGACTCTTCAGTATCTGCAAGAAAAAGCAGAAAAGTTCTATCAAATAGGAGTATTATATGGAAGCAAATACTTATCTTCTATAAAACCATTTCTTACTTAAGAGTGTTGAAAATCTGTGCTTGTGTGAGTGTGTGTGCACATGTGTGTTATTAAGGCAACAATCCTAGCCATACATGACTAGGAAGATGCTCTGTTGTGTTTAAAGGGGCCTTACAAGTGTGAGCTACAAATTTGGCAACACAAATTTTACATACCTGGATGAGCTGCAACGAAGTAAAAGTAAGAGATTCATACATAAGCAGCATTCTACAAGCTAATATAGGGAATAAATAATTTTAAAAATCAGGCATTATAATCACTGGCACTGTATTTTCCTAGGGTTTTTTACTGTATTGTATTGTAGTTTGTAACAGGTAGGATTCAGACAACATTGTCTGCCATCTGCTGTAGTCTCTTAGCAGAAGTGCTTCTGTGCAGAATTTCAGCTGTTTCACTCCTCACTCTGCTTTTCCTTCTCCCTGCCCCTGCTTAAGGAATTTGATATGTTTGGTAAGACATATTTTTGAAAACTTCAGGGTTGCCTTGAGAAAGCTGGAACCTCACTATTATTTCTCAATTTTTTGTCTTCAAGGCTATGAACAGCATGACTGAAATCAATGCCTTTATTTCTGCATTATGTTTGTCCAATATTCCATCCCTCAGTGCTTCTTGAAAAAGGAACGCAGTAGTTTTTCTTAATCTGTACTTTCTAATTGTGTTAGCAGTTCATTCAATTTCTTAACTGGGGGAAATGTGACCCTGATGTTTGCTATGATGTTTCATGATCCTGTTATCTCTTCTCCAAGCCTCCCACTACATGCTGCACAAAGGTCCTGTCTTCATTTCCCATTGCTCATATTTGCCTTGTCCTCCTACATGTCTCATGATAGTTTGTCTCCACCGAATTTGTGTAGTAATTCTCCAATGACAGGAAGCACGGATGAGATGCATTGCTTTTTTCAGGTACAGTATTGGGAAACTTAGCAGGGAAAACAGTGGGATCTAAGAAAACAACAGCACGTGGCTAGCTTGTGTACCTAACATGCAAATCTTGCAGTGTATGTAAGGTGACATAGCAACAAATGAAATTAAGCAACAAAAAATTAGATTAAAAACATTTTAAGAACTAAAAGGTCTGAGTTCACTATGGAAGAAGGTGATAAACAGCCACCAAAGAATCATCTGCTGTCGCTTGCATGGTTTCTAGCTAATAGCAGCCGAGGGTGTAAACAGAAGGAGATTAAAACAAATGACTATAGAGAGAATCTTTCTGTTCTATCTTATTGGTCAGCACATAAACCATGTTTAAATGGGAGGATAAATGGAAAATTGCTAAGTTTTTTTTCGTCCCACCAAAATAAATGTGTGACTAGACATAGCCTCAGAGGCCCAAGGGCTTCAACATGTCTCTTTGGTAGAATTTAGAACTGAATGAAGGCCACAGACCTGAGCTCATTTATGTTATTTTGAAATCATTTGGAGTTCTTCCACACAAATTTACAATCTGGAGTATTACTCAACAGGAAGGATTTTTTTTCCTGAATATTATTCACATGCCTTTACTGGAAATTATTGTCCGGTGTATTTACATGAATGGAATTATTGCCACATAATTCATTTGTAATAAGGCTCCAAGAATGAAATGGAAACTATAGGGGTTATTTAATTCATCAAGGATCTATACCACACACACTAAATTAAATATAAGAGTTTATAGGCATCTGAATATAGAGCACTTAGACTTTTTTTTTTCTGCGCCTGTTCAAAAGATAAGACAAAGCAAACAAGACGTGCCTCTCCATCCTCAACAAAAAACTCTAGAATACAGATAAACTTGTTAGAAATTTATGACATCAAACCATGGTTATCTTTAGCATCAAGTTCTTCAATATTTCATATGTTATTTATCTCAATAGACATTTAACAGTAAATCAAGTTAAAACATATTTCTTTAAGCAATTGACCAAAGAATGCTTTCTCAAAATAATTGGAAGGCAAAACTATTTTGTACATTGGAAAGCAAGATGTAGGCAGGAGATATTTCAGTTATCTACCTGAGGCATGTATTGCCTTGTGTCTCTTCTCAATAACATCCTGAAGTGCTGCTACTATTCCTTCATCACCAAGCGATGTTGGATCATGAGCCACCTGTTTTAAGAAACTGGGAATTAAACAGTGATATGACATTTAAGAAGTCAAGTCTACTGGAGAGCTAGCTAAAAGTAAAGCAATCTCAACACTTGATTCATCTTGAAAGTTGTGTTAGGTTAGCATCAAATGGCTTTCTGTCTACTTCTTTTCCTTGACTTCAGAACCTTTCATAGCCTTGACCCATCCCACCTCTCTGCTGTTATATCCCAACACATCTCAGCCTGTGATTTGCACTGTCCAGTTCAAAGACTCCCAGACTATTCTAGAAGTTTTCTGCTTCCTCAAACAATTTTGGTTTAGCTCAGTAGCACAGCAACGTTTTGCATGTAGAGTGTCCCTAAGTCAGTCCATCACATCTCCAGGTAGCGCTCAGAAAGCTTTCTAGCTGAAAATCTTGAAAGCGACTACCAGTCAATGTAGACTGGTAGTACGACGTAGAGTTCTAATTCAGTGACTAGAAAGACCTGTGGTATATCATACTACTGCCTTGTATGTTTGGAATTGCTGCCCAGAGCACCTATTACTTTCTCCTTCAAAGTGCTCTTCAGAACCTACCTTCTCTTTTATGCCTTTGACACAAAGCCTTCTTCTTCAAACTAAGCCTAAATGTATGAAGCCGCAATAATCACATAATCTGCCACCACCCCTTTTGTCTCCAGCATCATCTTTGTCGATTTTCCTCCAGTATTGTGATCTACACCAGAGTTCAGAAGCACGCAGTCCTCTGATAAAATGTATAAAATAATAAAATGTGGCATATCACACTAGAAACTGCCAGAAAATAATCCAGGATAACAGAAACATTATTTGGATTTTTTTTGAAAAAGTAACAGGATAGAGCAACAAATGCCACAACCACCTGACACATTTGCCCCTTCTAGAGGAATCTTATGATAAGTTAACATTCAGTGTGCTCAATGGGCTGATGAGAGTTGCAGCCTAAGACATCTAGAGGACCAGTCCTTCTATAGACTCTTGCGAGACAGGAAATTGAGTGTGCATTATTACAGAAAGTCCCATGTATATGTGCAGATACCTACCTGATAAATCCTGGGTATCTGTAGCTATCATCCTTGTATTTTGCATCCACAGAACCAGAAAATAAAGAGGACTAATCAGTCATATTTATTGTCTACTTTCCAAACATAAGGTTTGTGACATCATGGAGAAACACATATGGAAAGTCATCTCATGACTTCAGTCATCCCCTCACACTAAATCACACTTAAAAAAAATAAGAAATTAGCCAGCCATATAGCATGGATACTAAACCCTTCTTTAGATCAAGGCTTTTGTTTTCTTAGTTTCCCAGCTGAAGTATTAGACTGTGAAACAAGAAGCTTCTAATCGTGCCGATATCCTCCTGTGTGTCTGAAATAAAAGATAAAAATAACACCCAACAGCTGAAGAGTGGTAACTCAGGAAACAAAGCTGTCCCTCTATGTGGGAGCTGCCCCCAGCCACAGGCATCCCATGCTGCAAGAGGCTTCAGCTCAATCAGCTTTCTTCTTGCTTTCAAGAAAAGCGATTGAGGTAATTAGCCTGCCACTGGGATTTAGGTCTGATTTTTATTTTATTTTTAAACATAAGAGATTACAGTGAGCCTCCAGTGACTGAAGCCCTCTTGCTTGTGCAACTAATGCACTTATGTTACATAGTCAGCTTCCTCTCAGCCCACGCACAACACTGCCCATAGAAACCTTATGACAGCTTCCTGTAGTGAGAGTCTAATGGCAGCTTTTACTGCCACCAACACAACTTTTATAGAAGTTGGGGAAATTTCTTGTCCCAGCTTGCATGTACTGAGAAGAGGTAGCTAGTACTGCCAGATACAGAAACAGGGAATTTAGACAGTCTAATGTCTTTTTCTATATAGACGTCAAAGTTTTTTTAAAAGTCCCTGTTTTGTTGCTGTTATGTACCTTCAAGCCAACTCTTACCTATGGGGACTCTATGCTAGATTTTCATGGCAAGGTTGGTTCAGAGGAGGTTTCCCCTTTCTTTCCTTTTAGGCTGAGAGAATGTGTCTTGCCCAAGGTCACCCAGTGGGTTTCCACAGCTGAGCAGGGATTTTAACCCTGGTCTCCTGCAATCCTAGTCAAACACTCAAACCACTATACCATGCTGGCTCGAGTCTCTGTGACATGAGCAATTTTCCCAAGTGAAACCTGCCTAATATATTGACAGAATTATAAGCAGTGAAAATGAAGCTAGATTATCCATCTCCAGCTTATATACCATGGTATGGATATAATAAGGCTACTCAGATAGACATGTTTCTATGTAGCTCTACCTTTCCTGTGACTTTTAAGACTTGAATAATTATCCATTATACTGCTCTTGAAGAATCACACTCAAGATGAAATATAGAGTTGCATCCATTCAAAAGGGATCTTAGGCCTACGTACCCATGTCTCAGAGACTGTTCGACTCCAACTCAAAATCGTCCCCAGAGCTTAATTACTTTTTGTGGAAGAATTAATAAGATGACATGTTGAAGCCATGATAACTCCAGTGGCAGATGGTAGGATGCCACAGTGCTCAGATGCTCATTTTTCCCCTGTGTATTTATGGATGTCTTCAACAAGCCATTATATGTATCCTCCTTAAAACTAACTTTCCAGGCTCTGGTCAGCCTCAGCTAGGATGACAAATGATCAAGAAGGATTGGAGTTATATTCTAGCAACATCAAAGAGGGGGACTTCTTCCTTGATGGTATTGCACTCATCTCACACTTGAACAAAATTGCACTCAGAAGTTTGCTGATGCATATCATGCCTGCTTGCATGGCGTGCTGTGAAAAAGAGTAACTCTTGTGTCAAGAAAGCCTGTCTGAGGTCAAAGTGGCATCACTGGTGGCTTATCGGGTACATTTTGCACCATTCCATGACTTCAGCCAAAAAGCAGTTTGCCTCAAGTAGTTTTACACAGTAGTATTGTGCCAAATCATTTTACATCAACTCACTGACTGCCCTTAAAGAATGCCTGAGTCATTTTTTAGAACTTCAGCCCCAAAGTACAAAGACAAGAGCCCTGATCATCTTTTCTGCATAGGAGTTTTGTTCCTAGTCAACGCCAGGAGGTATTGATTAGCCTAATCATGTGAATTATACCTAAGGCTTCTTTGTGCAAAAAATGGTAACTGAATAATTTTTACATCACTCAAAATGTGTTCCTAAAAATGTACTGTTTTTCCTCTCACCAGAAAAAAAGCTTCATTTTGCTTTTCCAGTATACAACCCTTGGCTGACATTTCTATCAAATTTGAGTCTAGAATGCTTATTTCTCTCACCTTTTGCTTTTGCTCATGTGGAATGGACTCTCAGTTATCCATTTCTTTAAATCACTTCAGGAAGTTCCATGAAAGCACTTCAAAAACACCTAAGCTGTGTATCTTTTCATACTACATAATTACTGCACTGTGATTTCACTTTAACCACCAAAGGTACACCCTTTAGAATCTTGAGATGTGTAGTTTGTTGCAGCCCTACAATGCTCTGGCTGAGAATTCTTAATACCCCTCCTTAAGCCTCGAACTCTAGAATTCCATGGGATGCTGCCCTGACAATTAAAGCAGAAAGAGCATGATATATGATTAATGGTAATGCTGCAAAAATCTAGACCAGTGGTTCTTAACCTTTTCTTTACTAGGAACCCACTGTAAATATAACTTTTTGCTGGAGACCTCCAAGACTTAACACTAGACTTAAATATTTAAATATCTATCCATCTATCTATCCATCTATCACTTCCAGAGACTAGGATTCAAATCCCTACTCAAGACACTGGGTGCCCTTGGGCAAGTCACATTCTCTCAGCCTCAGAAGAAGGCAAAGGCAAACACCCTCTGAACAAATCTTGCCACAAAAACCCTGTGACAGGTTCACCTTAGGGTTGCCATATGTCAGAAGTGACTTGAAGGGACACAATAACAAAGTGCCGCTGACAAGGAGGGGTTCTTTGTAGCCATCATATCTCTCCCATTTGAAAACTGACTTATGGTGACCCTAAGACAAAGCTATCATGAAGGTTTTCTTGGCAAGACTTGTTGCCTTTGCCTTTCTTTGAGGCTGAGAGAATGTGACTTGCCTGAGGTAACCCAGTGTTTTTCCGTGGCCAAATAGGGATTCAAACCCTGGTCTCCAGAGTCATAGTTTGGGCCGTGCACATGTCTGCTACCATATCCCTTTTGTCAGGGCCACGGCAGCAGGGGTATGTTTGTGCACACCCAGACTGCTCCCTCATTTGCAGTTTCAGCACCCAACGTCTCCCCACCTACAGCCATGTCCCTGCTGCTGCTGCTGTTAGTGTCTAGCAGTAGAACTTTGCGGACGCCAGGTTAAGAATCACTGATCTAGACATACTGCAGTTTCTATTTCTAATAGGTGATATCCATGTACTTTTAGCACATATTACTAAACTAAATTATCCTTTTTCCCTTCCATCAAATGAAACAGTATCCATTCCTAATCAAAGTCTAGTAATCATTTCTCAATGATGTTAGAGAAAAGAGAAGATAATTATGATACTGAAGTATAGTACTTCCCCCAGCTTAGGCAGACTAAAACATCTTCCATTACCTGTGTCAGCTCAAGTTTCCAAGCAGTGCTCAAAGTCTGGATTACCCTAAAATGTGTGACCAGACACACACACACACACACACACACACACACAGTTCTATTAAGTAAATCAGGGCTTTCCAAATTTTTTATGTTGGTGACACTTTTTAGACTAGACATCATTTCGCGACATAGTAATTCAGTTTTACTAGCAAATCAGAGGTTAAACTAACGTCTTGTAAGAGATATAGGCCCTTTTCACATGTGGGGGGGGGGACAGGCGAAAACACGCTAAAACGGAGCTTACCCACAGCCGGGTAAGTCCATCGCCACGCGGAGCAGCGCGAGCTCGCTGCTCCACAGTCCTCCGGCGTCCCAGATGGCGGCTTCCGGTGGGTGGAGGCTCTCCACCAACCGGAGAAGCTCGCCAGCCGGAAGCCCGCCCCCGGCAGATCTGCAGGCACACACTTGCGCGCGCCTGCAAATCCACTTTGGGGCCGGGCGACGGAGCAGCGCGGGGCTGCGTGCTCCGTGCTTTTTAAAAACCTCAAAAAAGAAGTTTTTAAAAAACACGCAGCGCGGCTAGTTCCGGCCGCTCCCGAGTGGATTCTGGTGTGGAACTACAAAAAGTAGTCCACCCCAGTCCACTCTACGGTGTAGAAGACCTCAGTGACAGGTCGCTCTGCACCGTTTCGGAAGCCCGGTATGGAAATGGCCATAGACACACACATAAATTCTAATAACAAAATTTATGGGAACACAACGTATCTCAGGAAAATCTTTCATATATTTTTAAAAATATATGATTTGTAAATCATAACATACATTTCCAAGACTGTTGTCATTTATGAGTAAAAACAGGTAAATATGTGCAAGAATTTTTAAAAAATTGAAAAAAAAATAATTACTTAACAATTTTAATGAGATATATCAGGTTGACACAGCTTTTCAATATTTGGTGGAATATTAAACGAAGACAGTCACATTTTGTTATTAAGCATTTTTAAGCTTCCACTTTTCAGTGAGGAAAGACCCCGGCGAGAGCAGCAGTGGCAAAGACAGCCCCCACCCCCCAAATCCTGGTCCGCTGCTGTTGCCCTCAGCGGGGAAGGACCCCGGCAAGAGTGGTGGCAGCTGGCTAGGCTTGGGTGGGAGGTCTTTCTTGGCCCGGGGAGACAACGCACTAACATGTCGCAACACACCGTTTGGAAAGCCCTGAAGTAAATGTATGCCAACAATTTTGGCACAATTTTACACTAGCTGTAAAATGGTAGGCATTTTACAACATACATACCAAAAAATATAAATCTGTATTTTAAGAAATTTTGCTCTGGAAGCTAAGAACAACAACAGTCCTTGAAATTCTGCCAGGTTAAAATTATTCAAGAAAATAGGCACTGAAATTAAAATACTTGCTGTTTTCAGTTGTGCTGCTTTTCTGATCTGACACAGTAGAGCATCTTGACCGAAAGGAGTTAACGGGCTGTCACTTTTTGCCCTTTTCATTTGTACTTCCTTTAGATTTTGGATCAAATTTTGTGGCAATGACTTTTGGAGAGAAGACATGGAAGGTGCTGGAGTTAGGACAGCTGAAGGGAGATTAGCATTACATGATTCTGATACTGAAGAAGACACTGCTGGGACTTCATCATTCAACCCAACCATCCTTCCTGAACCTTGGCAGTCTAGTTCATTTTTGGGACTACGCGTGATGACTGGCCCACTGGGCATCACAGAATAAAGCAAAGGATGATCAACTGATTTGGTCAGTAAACCTGTGGAAAGATAGATACATGGTGCAAATAAGCATTCAGATACTCAATTCTAATTAAAGCCACTTCCACACTAGACTGTTATCGTACTATTATTCCGCTTTCAACATCCTATGGAATCCCGGGGGTGTTGAAAGTGGAATAGCAGCACTATAACAGTCTAATGCGGAAATGGCCTAAGTCTAATGATAATTTTTGAGCACAACTATTTCTTCCAAAATCTTAGCAAACCCAATTCCTAGACAAAGGAGGCCTTTTGCTCATGGCAACTGTGTCTACACCACACAGTTATATCACTTTGATAGCACCTTTATTCTCAATGTTATATCCCATGGAATTGTGAGATTTATAGTTTGGTGAGGTACTTAGGATTCTTTGGATAGAATTTCCTGTACAAAGGCAGTGAGCTATCTAAGTGCCTCACCAAACTACAAATCCCAGGATTCCATAGGATAGAGCCATTATAGTTAAAATTGTATCAAATTGGTATAACTGGATAATAATAAATATCCCTTGTGAGTATTAGCTGTGCTCACTGGTACAGCATACTAAGCTAGTACTAATCAAGAAATATTATCAGGCGTGTATCTATGCAGTGCACTGACATTTATATGATCTGATATGGGCTGAAACTTTTTTCTTTTTTTCCTTTTTTTTTTGCTTATATCTTAAACATACTTGTTATGTACTTGCTTTGAAGCTGTCAGAGTAGTCAGAACTAGATTTAAAAGTAGAGAAAAAGACTGAAGCTAGTTCTGCAGCTACACATCTGACTCAAATCCATACACTGTTCTCCGCAGCTGGTTCATTTTGCTGCCTGGGGCAAAAGCCCAGGTAGCACCCAGGTGGTCAAGTGGCATCTAGATGTATAGATGCGATCTAGACTGGCAGCTGAAGCTTATTTCAATTCATGTAGTTAAGACAGTGTCCATCACCATATCCAAGAATATAGATTTGTTTGCAAGACTGGGAAAGGTTACACAGCATACACAGCTTTGTCCAAGATAAACAGCCAAAGATGTTCAGGAAAAACAGCTGGGAGACTGTCATGGCTGTCTCCCAGTATCTCCTGCCCAAGTTCTCTTACTTGGCATAATGATAGGGCCAACTCTGCCATTTTGTGCCAGCAACAATATATATAAACAGACAGAAAACAGATCAGTTTCCTAAAGCCATTTTCAATCTGCAGTACTATTTTACTTTTCTCAGAATATTTCTGAGAAGAAATATTCCCTCTTCCAAAGCTTCAGGACAACTTTTGGAAAAGAGAGCATTAGAAGCTAGCTTCTCTGTGGAAGCAGTTTGTCTGCATTGTTTAACCAAGCGGCCGTTTCCAACACAGCTAGTGCAAGGCTCAATTTTCTTAAAGACCTACTGGGTGTTTTCCAAAACTGCTGACTGTGTTCCATCCAAGTCATAACTGAGAGGGAATGAGAGGTGTGACAACTTCAAAATCCTTTGTATATTAAGGGAGTGCCCCTGGATATTCTGTACGTTCCTAAGACAAGGACAGTTGCCCACAAAGCACTGATTCCAAACTAATTGAGTCTGACCGTTGGCTCCTTCTTTGGTGCAGACAGTCCCTGGGTGGCCTTAGAGATATAAAGAGAATATCTGCCTTGTTATCGCTACTAATATAATGGCTTGGTCCCTCATCCCAATGTAATGTCATGGATATAATTTTGGAATTACATTGTCTAGAAATTTCCAAATGCATCTAATGTGAAAATTCTGACCTGAGGATTTATAGATCCATTATAGAAGGCCAAGGTAGTTCTCTTAGGATATTCATTCTCAACTCAGCACATTGTAAGCACCATGACTGCTAAAGCAAGGGAAGTGACATGTGATGGTGTCCACTGTTTTTTCAAACAGATGTGCATTCCAAATGTATACCATTCACAAACAAAATCATTTTTTGGATACATAGGCTTCCCTCTCTGCCCACCTCTGTCGCTAAACACAGAGAACAGACTAAAAGTCTTTAAAACAGATGTTGCCACTAGCCATGGAGTTATAAGGCGTAGAAGTCCAAAATATTTGGAGGATCAACATTTCCCACCTTCCTTTGATTAAATTTTGTAAATAATATAGAGAAAGGGAAGAAACTGTATCATTAGTTACCAATTTGTCTCAAGCACTATCGAGCTGACATCTGCCAGCATCCCTTCTATAATCACATTTCACATTATGTTTACTTAGGACAATTCAACTAGTCAAGATGCCAAAACATTTGAGTCTTTGAATCCATGTTTTCATAACATGAATAAAGATGTCCATTATACACACAGGTGCCTGAATATTATACCCTTTGTCCTTGCTTCTTTCAGCACAGCTTCTATGCCCCCTCGTTTTTCTATTGTTTCAAAAATCTTTTTTGAAGTTCTTTTGTTCCGCAGATGAGCCCATGTCACACCAGCTTGAGCAAAGATCATGTTTAGTTCAGGATGAAAGTCAGTCTACAAAACAACCCAAAACAAAAGAATTAGAGTGGTTTCTTTTAGCCTTACTACTTCTGCCATTTAGTTATTTATTTTTCTTTAGAAGAGAGTTATAAATCCCATCAAATTCAACAGGGCTCAGAGGGGGCACTGAGCCTGTTACTCATTAATCTTACATACAAATTAATCCCTCTTCTTAGTTCTTACAGAGCTCTAAGACTATTTTACTAAATCATAACTCCCAGGATTCTTTGAGGAAATCCAGAGGCATTACAGAGCACAACACAGAGTTTTAATATAGACTGGATTGTTCAGCTGAGTTCAAAGAGGAAAACAGAAGAAACAAACCTTGGAAGAACAAGTGCTATGCACATTTCTAAGGTACATGCACAATTGCTCATAAGTGAATTCCATTGTATTTAGTGGGAAATATAAAGTGCTTAGGAAAGCAGGCAGAAGAATGAAGCATATGGCTCAGACAGTTTGGAGCATGTGTCTCAGATACCTAAAGTGAATATCTACGTTTGATAGACAAAAAAGTCACTATTTGCTTTAGCAGCAAGACTATCAAATAAGCATAAATAATAAAAGCACTAGTGGCTGAGTAAGCTATACTGCACAGCAACTACTTACAGCAAAACCAGTTTGAGGGCTCCATCCAACGTGACACAGGTGCCTGGAAGAGACATTATCATTTTTAGCACATATAGTGAAGATTTGAAAGTTCAAAACATACACATCACTTACAATAGTACAAACTATCATTCATTTTTAATATTTATTTCATTTTATTCCAAGATACATAGAGGTATGTTCGAAGAAGAGTCTCTTCCACAAAAAATAAGGGGAAGCATAAAAGACCATCACAGATTGCAGCGTGATGAATTGCAACAATATTGATACTTACAGACCTTAGAACATTTAGTTATCAAAGCTCTAATCATTTTTATTTATAATTCTGATCAGTCTTGCTGAAGCCTGTGGAATATCAATAAGACAAGGACCAGAAAGCAGCTGCTCAATCCACAACACAGGTAAGCCAAAATATTTGAATAGAAGGCAAAATGAGCAGAGGCGAAAGGTGGTGTTCATGGATCTTTCACAGGTTTGAAAATGAAGAATTTCAGAAAGTAGAGCTTTATTTTGACACTCATCCAAAAAACACCTTTTATATAACTATCATAATTTCAAGAATCCCATCCTTTTTAGTTCTGGTCATGGAAAAAACTAATAAACCCAGCTGTACTAAAAGCCATTTTATGCAGTTAGTTTCTACATTCATGTGGGAATCAGGTGCACAGAACTAACAACTGCATTAAGTGCGACAGAGTGGTTATCACCTGATCCAAAGTACCCAGAACTACTTCCAGTGTATTATCAGCAGTTTAATCTATCTGCCAGTCTCCATTTCACAAGATAGAATCAGCTTTATCAGTTACTCATATCTTGAAACGAAGGATCCTTTCACACTATACAATTATAACACAATGATTCCACTCTAATTGCCACGGCTTCATCCTATGGAGTCCTACAGTTTGTAGCTTGGGTAGGCGCTAGAGCTTTCTGGTGGAGAATTCTAAATGCCCCTACCTAAACTACAAATCCAGAGCCAGTGTAGTGTAGCAGTTTGAGCACTGGACTATGATCCCACAGATCCGGTTCAATTCCCTGCTTGGCCATGGAAGCCCACTGAGTGACCTTGGGCGAATCACACATTCTCAGCCTCCCAAAAAACCATGATAGGTTCACCTAAGGGTCACCATAAGTCAAAATGACTTGAAGGCACACAGCAACAACAACTGCATATCCCAGGATTCGAAAGGATGCAGCCATGACAGTTCAAGTGGAATCAAAGTACTATAACTGCATAATGTGAAAGGGCTCCAAGTCAGAAGTTGGCAGCCTCAAAGAAACTCAATTCAGAACTGTTTGGAATACAGATCAAGGTGTTGATGGGTACCCAAAGCACCAGCCATAAAGAGAAATACCTTTTTTAGGGGGAAAATTAAGCTGAGCATTCTACATATAACACTGTGGATATCTATTTTTTCTGGGGGAGAAGAATATAATGTTTCTCTTATCTCAGAGATGTTAGTCATTGTGTTCGCATTGTTAGACACTACTCTCCTAAATCTCCAACTGTAATTGCAGATAAGAATTTGAATGGATAAAGGAGGCCTCATATAAAACAGAAGAGGTCTCCAACAACATCTGGATGCCATACTGTTCACCCTCCAATGCAGAAGAACGTTACAAATAACTTATAATTTACTGCACCTCAAATATAGTACTTTCCTTTTCACAATCCACACATTCAGCTGAATTCATAACTGGTACATGCACACATGGAAATCCACTAAAGCTTGGGGTGATAACTTGTGTATAACTCTGCCCCAAAGGATCAAAAAAGGGTTCAGATTTGTGTAAAATTTGATGTGCTGTCTTACGTTTAAAAATCTAAATGTAGCAACAGTTCATGTAATTGAAATAAATACACCAAGTGATCTGTGCGTCTCTAACACTTCCCTATGTTCTTCACACTTCCGGTCCTTTTCTGTAAACCAGATATGGTCCCGACTGCCCTTAAAGCTGCACGGAATCCCATTTTGGAAGAAAGGAAGAATATAAATTCAATACATAAAATAAATGAATTCAAAGAGAGGATTGTCTTCTCTAAAACAGGACACATGGCTACCTCACTGAAGCTAAAAAGAAATTGTTCACACTTACTTGAAATTAAGCGGGTGCCCAATATAATGTTTGTTGAGTTTCTTACTTCTGGGTTTTTGTTTCTGCCTTTTGTACAATGTTTGAGAAACACAATATGAAGAGGTGGAAGCTCTGAAGTCTGGAAAACTTGAATTTGGACAAGACTCAGGCAACGGACAGGACACTTCAGACACTGGAGCTGGAAGACAGACACAAATACTATTCAACGAACAGCTTGTTGTTTATACAGTAGCAGTGTCAAATGTAGGTTTAGCAATTGTGGGAAATTCTTGAATTTGAGAGAAAAATTCAATCACTATCATTCTCTTTCTGGCTTTCAATGTTATTCTGATGAGCAGCTGCAGTTAAACTGAGCCGTGCCAGGGCACTAAAGTGTCTCTATCACTAATAATAGCCAGAGCTATTGAAATGATAAAAGGCACTTCAACAAAGAGTATACCATCCCAGAGATTAGCATTTGGAAGAACAGAAGCTTTCAGTCTTTGCCACTCCACTTTAAATTGAACTTGATAACATGTTCAAGAGATATAACAAGTTAGTCTGTAAGTACTACTGATGGAGACTACTTTGCCAGCAAACATTATTAGAACAAAGTAAGTTCTATAAATATTAACAGGTTGCTTCTACAGAACAAGTTTATATTGCACCACCCAGAGGAGAATACATCCTATCTCATATTTACATATTAAAAGCTAGGAACAGAGAAACAGTGCACTCCCTAAAACTTCTCTGCCTTAATTTTCACAGTGGAAAACAACCAGTGTTCAAATTACAAGTGGAATTACCAAAGACAACACTTCTGAACAATGCCATGATAACACAACTCTGCCTTCACTTCTATCACTCTCACATATTGCAGCTTAAAACAGTTTAAATAAGAAAACAGAGAATAGCCACAGCTGTTGATACACTGGCATTTTAACCTTACCTTAAATGAAGGTAGATTCCTGCTTAATAGTTTATCCTTACTCATTAGCACCACTAAAGCTCCACAGCTGAAATCAAACAGAGGGATTTCAAAATTGAGACCTTGGGTCTTAAAGCTGGTTGGGTGATCCTGCAGGCACATATTCAAATGGATAGCATCACAGAGATTCTTACAGACATGACTGCAAGCATTTGTGCTTATTTTGGAACATAAGAGAATCTATGAAGCCCTCAGTGCAAGTTCAGTGTCTCACTACAATCCTATGCGGGACTGTCTGTTACCAAGCCTGAGTAATTCCACCGGAGATTATTTATTTATTTGGCCTGTATCCCTCCCTTTCA
Organism: Cyclura pinguis; assembly: GCA_030412105.1. Classification (NCBI taxonomy): domain Eukaryota; kingdom Metazoa; phylum Chordata; class Lepidosauria; order Squamata; family Iguanidae; genus Cyclura; species Cyclura pinguis. The sequence continues at coordinate 90,586,583 of CM059600.1, read as the reverse complement.
TCCAGGACTGGGATTCATGGTAACTCACAACAAATTGATAGCAGAGAAAATAGACCAAAAATATAATGCTAAAACATAGTTAAGCGCAGGCTTGTATGGGAAAATATAGTTCTTCCAGTAGCTTGGACCAAGTCATATAGAACTTTATAGGCAATTATCAACACCCTGAATCTGCCCTGAAACTGACCAGTAATCAGTTAAGCTGTCATAACAAGAGAGTTATATGCTCCCAGCAACTGATCTCAGTAAATGGTTTGGCCACAGTCTTTGGAACAGGTGAGGTTTCTGAGTATTTTTCAAAGGCAGACCCATACAGAGCATACTGTCGTATTACAGTAGGGTAACAGTCTGAGGATTGAGATTGTTTCCTTGTATTTTCTGCATTCCTGGTCACTGACCAAGAGCCATAGAAACTTACCCAAAGTCTAAGTACATGACCCTGATGGGAGGCATACTCTGAAGGCGACAGGGTTTCCAAGGAGCAGGGAAATGTCTTCTTTAGTTTGGGCTCTAAGCATGATGCAAAGTAGATTAGTATCGCAATGCAAGGCAATCAGTGGGTACTTGTTATGATTGCTACCCATTCTTAGGTACTGAGAGCTAGTAGGGTTCAGCGGTGTAAGAGTTGAATGAGGACTCCAGGAGAACAGAGTTCACTTCCTTACTCAGCCATGGGAATCCTTTGGGTGGCTCTGGGCAAATCAGAGGAAGACAATGGCAAAATAAAATTATTTGCCAAAATAAAAATCTATAATAGCACAGCCATAAGTTGGAGCCAGCTTGAAGGTACCTAACAAAAACGACGTCCTCAAGCACCAGAGATGATTTAGTATGCAAAGAATTACATCTAATTTGATTTCTTGGCTGAGAAAAACCAGTACAATTTATGGCTGGTTCTGATGATCTTCCTATGAGTAACAGCTCATGCAAAATGTTGGATCACTGGAGCTAACATAATGCTGGACTAACTAATTCACATCAAATTTAAGTTGTTGGTTTTTTTTTCAAGTGAAAGAATGGAAGGACAGCCCAAGGGATTTAACTGTATGAGGCAAAAGATTTATTTGGTGGGGAGGAAAGAGGTTATACTTTCATGTGCTGATTTTTTTAAATAGTTGAGTTATTTTAACCCTGTGTTGTCAAATATTTTGCTTTTTAGTAATATGCATTGATTTTTATTTTACGTAGTTGTATATATTACAACTAACATAAACAAAGATAAAAACAAAAGAAACACAAAAACAGAAAAGAAAAAAATTATCTTATACCAGAGCTCAATTAGTCAATATGTTATATTATATGTTGAATATATAATATTTAATATTATATATAAAAATGAAGGAGAAATAATAGAAAACTCCCTAATAAATGATTACTTTATTATTATTTTTATCTTATATTAAATATATAATATTTAATATTCTAAATTGAAAGGAAGGGAGAAAGAATAAAAAAGGCTCTATTAAATTGTTGCTTTTTAGCTCATGTTTTGTTTCTTTGTCCAATTCAGATTATCCTACATTCACAAATTCTAAAACATTTCTTCAAAATTTAGCCTCAGAGTCTAAGGTCCTATAGAATATTATTATCTATTACAATAGAAAATAAAAGGAGCCTTTATTTCTGAAAAGAAAAAAAAGTTCTTCCTTTTTTTTCTCCTTTGATTATTTTATTTGACATATTTTCAAAAAGAGCAACAGACCCCATTTTGCTAAACCATTTTTCTATAGATAAGCTTTCCAATGTTTTTTTACATTTGGCTATTTCCATTTTTTTTCAACAGCTTATGCTAGGGAAATAAAATATTTATGCAATATATCCTTATTTCACTCAACAAATAATGACAACAGAATTAGAACCCACAATAGTGTGCATGCTGCCCAGTTATCTGAGAACAAAGGCTTACAATGTTCTCAATATTGGCTAAATTTTGGACAATCTAGCCACATGAAGTTTAGGGTCTGTCCCCTCTCACACTGTCTCCTAAATAAGGGAATGTTTCTTTAAAAATATGTCACAGTTTTAATGGGGTATATCCGCCAAATGTATGATTTTCAAATTAGAATTCTTCATTGGAACAGACAGTGTTCTGCAGAGTGGGGAGGACCAAATCCTGTTTCATCTTTGGTGCCTTGTGGATTTCCAAGTTTCAAATCCATAATCCAGTTATATGCACATATGCATATATGTATGTATAGGCGTGTCCTTTGCATAATTCATATGGGTGATTACAAATTGTTCCACCACTATGTCAGGGATCTGACCTGTCTCCTTTTTAGCATCTCTTTTAGCAAAGCAAATTGTTTCCATCTTCTGTAACTTCAGTTTATCCTCTATTTGCTTTAGAGTTTGACCTGATAAAACCATTTTCTTTCTGGTCCTTATATTAAATGGATCAATGTCAAGAAGCTGACTGTACTGACTGTTGAACCTTCTTTCAACATTAGCAATGGGATGGGTCCTCCACCACACCTGCAGGTCAGTCAAGGTGGTATAGGACAAACTATATAGATTGTTAGGCCATTTCCACACTACACAGTTATAGTGCTATTATTCCACTTTCAACATCCTGTGGAATTCTGGGATTTGTAGTTTACTGAGGCCAAAGAGCTCTCTAACTGAGAATTTTAAATGCCCCTTCCTAAACTGCAAACCCCAGGAATCCATAGGATGTTGAAAGTGGAATAATAGCATTATGTGGAAATGACCTAGGTTCTCAATTACATTACACAGGAGAAGACACTACTCTTATGAGTACTTACTTGCAGCAGTCTATAAGCAGTCTATAAACAGCTGTATGTAGGAATGGGACGAATCCAGAATTTTCCGGATCCAAATCCCTGGAATGCTCTGGGAATCCACGAATCTCACGAATCTTGAATCTTTCAAATCCTTTTTTAAAAAAGGGTTTAAAAAGCAAGGGAAAGAAGAATAATCTTGGGCAAGACACACTCTCTCAGCCTTAGCAAAAGCCTAGGCAATGGCAAACCTCCCTCTGAAGAAATCTGGCCAGGACAATTGGCATAGTTTTGCCTCAGGATCTCCCCAGACTGAAAATGACCTGAAGGCCCTTTCTACACAGGCAGGAAAATCTGGATTAATCCCACATTTTCCTACCTATGTAAACAGGGCCACATACTACAGTACAGAGATAATCCAGGTCAAAACTGGATTTTCTTTGCATAGCTCCTTCTGGCATTCTGGGGTTTTTAGTCTGATGATGCACCAGCACATTTTGGCAGAGAAGGCTGTGACACCTTGTAAAACTACAAATGTCAGAATTGTGTATGAAAGAGCTTTGCAAGGGAGCTATGCAAAGGAATCTTTCAGCTGTCCTTGAAATCTCAAGAAGACTGTCTCTTCCAGCCAATCAGGCCTTTGGCGGGCCCTGGAGGCACCAACTTCTAAAAACAATTTTTCCTTTCTGCCATGAGAGGCTCATGAGAAACCATGACAGACATTTCATTTCTCATCCTATTCTAGCTTTAGGTTTACAACCAGGCACTGGTCTTGTAGAAGGAAGTACTGTGACCTACATGTTGCAATCACTGGATGAGATTGTGTGACCTTGCCCTCTGCCTCTCTACTTCTGATAGGCATCAGGCCCACTGACCCCAGCATTGATACATGCCATTGATTTTCAGCACAGAAAATAGTGCTGAACTTAAATATTAAGTGTTCTATTTAAATATATTAGAATACAACCTCAGATGTAATTTCTGAAATTGTTAGCAAAGGCCATTATTACTCCACAGGAAAACTCACCTACTTGCCATCTCCCCATGTGTGTCTGATCTCCCAGGTTTTCAGGCATCCTGGTCTCCCAGGCTGTCAGTTTCAGGCATCCCAGTCTCCAACAAACTATTAGGTTGGTGGTGTTACCCTGATTGCTGGGGTCCCGTAGGGGACACCTCAGTGTGCTCAAAATAATGGGGAATGGGAATTAGTCAGAGCACAAGCTGTAGCACTACGAGAGGCAGGGTAACCTAGCGAGATCTTAAACCCAATGTTTACAGGGTCAGGCCGAGTCAAGATCATGACACAATGAAGTTCTAATTTTGTTCTTTTATCTGTAAAGTCTCAGCGCACTTGCGTGCTCACTCACACGGAACTAAGAGATACTGCGTACTTGCGTACTCACACACACAGACCTAAGAAAATAAAGGGAGGAAAGTAGATAGGGGATTTTAAGAAGGAGTTTTCGGGGAAATACGACACCTGATCCTGTAGCCCGGGTAGTCTGAAGAAAGTCTGTTGGAGCGGAGGTTCTCAGCACGTGGAAGCTGAGGGGAAGGCTCGGCGAACGGAACGGCAGCAAGGCGGTATGGAAGCCAAGAGCGATCTGAAGAAGCGCTCAAAATCAGGGGTTCTTATAGGTGAAAAGGTGCCTGTAGGGTAGTCCGTTCCCGGGGAAAACAATGGGTTTCAGGTTGGAGACAAAGCCTCCGAAAGGTCAGTATTTAGCATGATTGGATTTTGACGGCGCTGTCAATAGTGCAGACAGTATGCAAATGGAGAGTGCTTGACAGTTGAGTAGTCAGAAGCGCTAATCTTGTCAAGCTGCCTGTTTGGGGCAGAGAATCCTTTGTATGCCTCATGCATACTTAATGTAGGTTTAAAGTGTACTTGCCTGGAGGTCTCCTGAAGCTGCGTGTTGGAAAATTACTGGCCTGCCTGGATTTGTTTTGTATTTTTCAGCTTGTTCGGCCATGTCCGTGTGCGTGCTTGTCCAGGGGCCTCGCAAGCACATGGAGGGGAGCAGTTTGGAATGGCCAATTCTTTGATATAAAATTATATTTAGCAGACCTCGGGCTCGGACTATGCACCACAGTAACAGTGGATTTGAAAGATTTGGTTTGCCTATTTTAGCACAGGGATTCAGATTTGCGAATCTCAAATCCTTGCCAAGGATTTGAGGATTCGACGATTCGGTTGGCCCATCCCTACCTGTATGTTAATTACCATCAGCCTTTGTACCTTGCTAGTTTTTTAATAATTCAGTCCTAGGTTCCCTGTTCTGAGCACATTTATTTGGAAGTTATCCTCACTGAATTAAATGAGATATCCCCCCAAGTAAAGAGTGGGACCTGATGGTAATGAAAGTGGTGAACCCACTACATGTTTTAATCTGAACTTTAAATTAGCTATCCAAGTTGCTGAACCTGTTTGGGATGGCAGGTTTTAGCCCTTTGAGTCCATCCTGCTGATGGACTTCCCATAGACAACTGAGAGACCACTATATGAACAAATATTGGACCTGATAGGCCTTTGGTCTCGTCCAATGTGGCTGTTATGTTCCTATAACAGCACTCTCCACTATATGAAATACACACACTACTAGTGCTGTGTAGTGTCTCTTATGGATAGATCAGGACAGGTGAAACTTGGATTTAAGTCCCCACTGTGAGATAATGCCATTGTTGTTGTTGTATGACTTCAAGTCATTTCCTATTGATGGCAGTCCTAAGACAAGCCTATCATGAGATTTTCTGAGGCTGAGAGTGTGTGACACTTCCAAGATCATCCAATGGATTTCCATGGCCAAGTGGTGAATTGGAGCCTGATTTCCAGGGTCATAGACAAATGCCCAAACCACTACACTATACTGGTTCTATGCTTGATAACCTCAGTTCCATGGCTGCAAAATACGAACAAGTAAGCTGGCATGAACCAGAGAAATTCCTTCCAGTTGCAGTGGCGGAGCTTGGAGTGTGCGGAGGGGTGGAGGGGGTGTGGCCACAGTGCAGGGGGCACGGCGATGGTGTACGGAAGCGTGGCTACAAGCTGGGATGCCCCAAAAACATTGCTACCAGAGGCAAACCACCCCCATCACCCCCCCCATCGCTAGGCAACTGTCTGTTTGGGATGGTAGCATGATTAACTGCTCCATTTAATATCTCCTCTACTTTCAGCATTATCTCCTCAGAAATTACCATCCTAGTTATGTACAGTTCTCCCTCCACATTTGCAGGTTTCACTTTCACTAATCTGATTATTCGTGGGGTGCCCGCTTGCCCCTCCATTCTCCCCTCCGCCCCATTCCCTCCCCACTTGCTCCTCCCATTCTCCCCGCCCCTGGTGCGGGAGCGCCTGCATGGGCAGCAGGAAGGCCCAGGGAGGGCGATCACCAGTTCCCCGCACTCCTCTCGCCGCCCCCGCCATCGATGTGGGTACAGGTGCGCCCCACGCTGTTGGCAGGAAGGTCCAGGGAAGGTGATCTCCAGTTCCCTGCGCTTCTCCTGCCGCTGCTGGTGCGGGTGCGCCTTGGGCAGGTGGCAGGAAGGTGCAGGGAAGGTGATTGCCTATTCCTTGCCTCTCTGCTCCTTACCTGGGTGAGTGCACCGGCTGGGTAGAATCCTGTAGGGAGGGCACCCTATATGATTATTTGACATTCCTATCCTTAACACGAATGTGGAGGGCCTACTGTATTTGCTATTTGGATTGTCTTTTGTTTTGTTGTATCTCCTGCAGTATTCCTCACTTTATTTTTTTTAATTTTTATTCCTTCTGTGTTCAAGAGATTAGTTTCAGTCTTCACTTGATTGGAGTTGAGATTCAGGAGCCATTTTGTATAAACTTTTACCATAATTGAAAAAAGTTATGAATAGCAAACTTCTCAGAGACTATCACTTTAATTAGGTCTTAACTAAACATTTACTATCTGAACTGAACTCTGTTTTATTTTGAGTCTTATCTGCTTTCAGCTTGGTTTCGGCTTTAAAGTCTCCACCTTTTTGAAAGATGCAGCTGTTTTGTATAAACTTACCAGGAATTTTTTAAACAGTGAAACTCCTTAGTTTTTGTTCGCATGGGTTTCAGAGGTTTTTCATACCCTGCTTGGACATAATGGGGAAGCTGAAAAGAAAAAGGTCTCCATTCTACCAGCTCCTGTCTTACTTCTCCTTGTGAGAGGAGAGTGTAGCTGATATGGACATGGACAATATTTACCATGGTACAAGGTATGGCTGCACAATTTAATGAGCTGAAACCACTTATGCTATCTATGCAGACTTTGTTTTTTTCTGTTAAGGAAATTCAAGATTCAGTGGGCACATTGGTAACCCCCATATAGAGCATTTAATTGAAAAGAGAGATTTAAAATGGACCAAAAATTATATGGATTTGAAAGAAAAGAAAATGAATTAGATTTATTGATGAGGGGGGACCAGAAGAAGAGAATTTCTAAATTTTATAAATTACTGTTGCAAAGAGAAATGGAATAAGAGATTGTTAAAGATACTATGGTAAGGTGGGCACAAAATATTGGACACCCACTTGAACTGGACACATGGATGAGGGCATGGAAAACAGATATAAAATTCACACCAAGTTTAAATCTAAAATCTAAAAATTATAAAATGCTACACAGATGGTATATGACACCAGAAAGATTGCAAAAAAATAACTAAAAATGGAAATGTAAGATGTTGGAAATGTGATGAGAAGGTGGGGTCTTTTTTTCATATGTGGTGGACCTGTAAGATAGTAAGGAAATTCTGGAAGGAAATACATGACGAAATTCAAAGAATTTATAATTTAAATTTTGAAATGAAGTCAGAGTTTTATCTGTTAAATATGCTAGAGCAACAAAGAGAAATAAGATGTCAGCAGAAGATATTGTTATATCTGATAACTGCTGCAAGACTGATATATGCGCAATATTGGGAAGAAAGGAAATATGTTGATATAGAAGAATGGAAATTAAAAGTCCTGGATATGGTAGAGACAGAAAAGTTAACATTTTCTTTGAAAAATAAACATATCCAGAACTTTGAAAATGAATGGAGAGAAGTTTTGAGTTGGTTAAAGATATAGAATAAGAAAGGGAAAGGAACAAAGAAAGATGTAAGCAATGCAATGTAACAATGTGATAAAGTAATGTAACAAAGCAAACCTAAGGAAATGTAACAATGTAATATAAGGTAATGCAACAAAACAACACTGTAACAAGGTAAGATATAACAATGTAAGATCATCATCTTCTTTGAGAAAGCAGTAACTGTGTATGAATGGAATGAAAACAAGCAGATTCAACTGGAAAATAAGCTTGGAAGAGGGGAGGTGTTTTTTTTAACTTTTAATTATAAATTTCAATAAAAATATATTTAAAAATAATAATTGAAGACTGTGGCCCTAGAAGACAGGGTATAGCTCATGAAATAGCTATGAATGCTTCCCATAGCCTTTTGTCTGTCCGTATTTCTCCGCTAGAATCTCTTACCTGATGTGCTAACTGGCAGATCACTGGCCTGAGAGATCTGGAAGCTGGTGTTCATCTAACTGGATTTTTTAATAGATTACTGTGTGAATTGTTGGCTTTGCCTTCTGATTTTCAACTAGAAATTAAGAGAGAATTGGGGCACTTTCTATTTTTTCTATTTTTAACCACCTGAGTTGTTCATTTTCTGTGTTATTTTAATCATTTTATTCACTTATATTAGATTTTATAAGGTTTCTCAGCATTTTAAGGTTACCATAGGCAGTATAAATAGTGAAGTGATGATTTATGGAAATATATGCTGTTTTGTGCAACCTCTTTTTTTAAAAAAAACAAATTCTGTAATACTGGAAATTGTGGGTGTGATCTAGATGCTGAAATGTACTGGTGGTTTAATGCTTAACATAATTGCATGGAAAGTCAAAGGGTTGCAAGATGTAAAAAAAAACAAATGCTTTCTAAGAAGAATTTAAGGCTGACATTGCATTCCTACAGGAAAACCCATTTGAGAACATAAAATGTGAACAGCCTTCAGAAAAATTGGGTTGATGAGGCCTATGCTACTATATTTCCAGATGGTCTAAAGATGTGGCATTCCTAATCCTCAAAACATCTTTCAATATAGCAGGAAATAATAAATCCAGATGGGTGGTTTTGATTTTACTTGTAAAATAGTTTGAAAAATTAATTCTTTTAATGAATATTTATGGGCCTAATAGTGATGTACCAGAAATATTTTGTAACTGTTTTAGTAACCCTGTTGACTTAGAATATGATTAGTTGGTTGTTGTTGGTGATTTTAATGAAATTTTGGATCCTTTGCTAGACTGAAATACACCTCTGCCAAGGAAACAATCCATAATGAGAGCTACTTTGCAGGCATATATGAATAAAAATGGTGTAATTCATTCATAGAGAACTGTACACTTAGGAAATAAGGAAACTACCTTATCTCTCTGGTCCACCATAATTGTTTCAGATTAGATTATTTATTAATTTCTGCATTTTTGGGAATACCAGGTGCTGTTGACTATATATCAGAGGAAAGAACTGGCAAAGCCACATTTGAATATTTCTTGCCTAAGAAAACCCCTATGAAATTCATGGTATGGCCATAGGATGACAGGTCACTTGGGGGAACAAAGTCAGTTTTATTTTATTTGGGAACATGACTGCTTGTGTATATTGACCTCTAGTGGTGGTGGACATGTGCACAATAAAGAGAATGCCACTACTGATTTGTGAATTTTCCATGTGATCTGTTAAATGCAATGTGCTTGAATACCCTACAGGCACCAGATCCTCTTTGATCCTGGAAGCTAAGCAGAGTCCGCTTGGTTAGTACTTGAATGAGAGGCTTCCAATGAATACCAGGTTTGCTGTTAATTGTCGTGACCCTATAGATGAGAGACCTACAAAGGCAAGCTAGCAGCAACTGCCCTGCTCAGGTCCTGCAGATTCAGGGATGTGTCTTCCTTGATCGAGTCTATCCATCTGTAATAAGGTCTTCCTCTTTTCCTGCTGCCTTCTATCTTACCAAGCATTATTGTCTTTTCTAGTGAGCCATGTCTTTTCATGACATGGCCGAAGTATGACAGCCTCAGTTTAGTCATCTTGGCTTCTAGGGAGAATTCAGCCTTGATTTTATTCTAGGACCCATTCATCTTTTACCAGTCCATGGTATCTGTAGAACTCTTTTCCAGCACCATATTTCAAATCTGTTGATTTTCTTCTTATCACGTTTCTTCACTATCCAGTTTTCACCACCGTACACAGAAATTGGAAATATAATGGCATGGACAATCCTAATTTCAGTATTTATTGATATATCTGTACATTTCTGTATCTTGTCTAGTTTCTTCACAGCTGCACTTCCAAGTCCTAGTCTCCTTCTGATTTCTTAACTGCAGTCTCCATTCTGATTAATCACTGAGCCAAGGTATGGAAAATCTAGAATTGTTTCAATGTCTTCAGCATCTACTTTAAGGTTATGTAAATTATCTGTGGTCATTATTTTAGTGTTCTTAATATTCAACTGTAAACCTGCCTTTGCATTTTCTGCCTTGACTTTCTTCAGCAATCATTCCAAGTCTTTGCTGTTTTCTGCTAGTAGTATGGTATCATCTGTATATCTTAAATTGTTGATTATGTATTTTAATTTATGATGTACCCTGCCACAAGCCATCAGGAGAAATGGATAAGAAATAAAATTATTATTGTTGTTGTTGTTAATGATGATGATGTTCCTTTCTCCAATTTTCATGCCTCCTTCCTCTGAGTCTAATCCTGCTTTATGTATGATATGTTGTTCAGCACACAAGTTAAACAGTCAGGGAGATAAAATGCAGCCTTGCCTGACTCACTTGTCAATTGGAAACCGTTCTATTTTTCCATATTCTTTCCTAACAGTAGCATCTGGTTCTGCATACAGGTTATGCATCAGGTGTTGTAGGCTGTATCTCAATGGAACAAACTGAAAAAACCACCTCTGAGTATTCATTGCCTAATAAAGCTGTATGAAATTCATGGGGTCACAGGCAACATGAAGGTACATTCATACACGCACATGCATACACACACAGAGTTAAAAAGAGCATTTGAATTATATTTCTTCTTCTTTCAGTGCCTTTATATATTTATTCACCTATTTTTTCACCCATAGATCCCCTCATTGGCTACCAGTTCAGGCCAGGGCCTGTTTCAGACTTTTGGTTTCTGGTATTCAGGGCTTTGCATTCTAACCTCTCTCAGTTCCTCTTAGCTCAGCTAGGGTGGTATGTTCCATCCAGGGATTAAATATCTACAGGTAAAGAATTATTGCCTGTTCCACCAATGCACAGAGCTCTGTCAAGACTGCGAGCCTTTCAAGATCTGGCTCCTTATTTGTAGAACGACCTTCCTTTGGACCTCTGGCTGGAGGAAGATCTCACCTGCTTTTGTAAAAAGCTGAAGACCTTCCTTTTTGGATTCAGTGGCTGCTGAACTGTGTTTAAGGTGTTGAGATGGGTAGCGACTGGTGGGGTTTGGGGGATTTCATTCCATGTATTGCTGTAGTGTTTTGTTTATTGTCCTTGTTCCTGACTGTGTATGTTGATGTCCTGCCTTTTGGTGAAAGGAGTGTTACAAATAAAAGTTGTTGTTTTTGCTGCTGCTGCTGCTGCTGTTATCTCTAGTTATACTGAACTGATGAAATACAGAAAAATAACAGAAGAGAGAAACCATTCAAAATTAGGGTAGCCACACCCTCATAAGTGGTGAACCATCAGTGGTTAACTATTAAACAGTTCAAAATTATTTTGAGTGTGTGTGTGTGTCCTTGTTTGAAAGACAGACCACTGAAAAGGAAGATGAGTAGGACTGCTGGAAGAACAATTAATTTGGTGGAGCAAAAGGGTAGCAAAGAGCAGAATTGGGGTTGTTGCTGTCATTGGCCAGGCAACAGAGACGTGATAGGCAGGAGTGGAAATCATGCACTCCTGGCAGATGTTGGACTGCAGCTGCCAGCATCCCTCATCGTTTGGTATGCTGGCTAGGGCTGATGGGAGTTGCAGCCCACCAACTCTAAGAGGGCTGCATTATTCCAATCCTTCAGACAGGATCAGGCCCAGATTTCAAGCTGCAAGGGGTGGGCCAGAGGAGAGTTTGTCTTCTTATTTTCTTGTGTTCACCTACTGTTTTTAGAAAGCTACAGGGAAGGGGCAAAGAAGGGGTTTTACTTTATAACAAGCCTCAGACTTTAAAAGATTTAATTGAGACTCTGCTGATAAATCCTCTCTGGTTGTCTGGCAGTGAATTGGTTGCAACTTGTGAAGCTCTCCATCTTGCCTCATAAAGCTATGCTCAGTGTGTAAAGCAGCACATGGGTGTGCAAGATATGTCTCTATACAGAGGTGAGCTGCTATGCTTCTACCCACTGTGTCTTGCTCTTTGCTGAAGCCAACTCTGAAGATGGAGCTCTTGTGCCTTTAACAGTCTGTGTAGAAGAAGGGATTCTTCTTCCCACCGTGATTAGCCATAACACCTGAAATGCCTTCTACGTCACTATTGCACTGACAAGGAAGTAGCTTATCTTCCCAAATAAGTGGTTATGCTAGCCATCAGTAGTTGCTCTGTGAATAATAAGTGTAGAATAGTAATGATGTTCCCAGACCATTTTTGAAACTAGATGTGGAATGAGTCAGCCCACTGCTCTGCCTTGTTTTGAACCAAGCAGCTGACAGGCAAAAAGAAGCATCATTTCAAATACTTACCTAATTTTTGGTGGTAAAAATCTAGATAAATATAAGAAGACAGAGTTGTTTGGGATGTTGTGTTTTTCTCCAGTCCACAGCCACTCCAAGACACTGGAGACAAGATGGTGCCTCCCTCCATTCCATATATGGAAGCTGACCAGGTTGGGAGCCTAACTGTAACACTGGTAATTGCGCAGAGTTTTTATACAGCATCTGCAGGCAGCTGGCTAGTTTAGAATTACAGAACAAGCAATGTGCGCCATACAACTTTCTCTACCAAAAGAGAAGAATGGCCAGGGGACTCAGGATGAACTGTTACAGGTGCCAAAGCTGCTCCCAGAGCTGGTTGTCCAGCCTCCCTAATGGTAGGGCTGGTGCACAATACTTTGTTTGTCTCATTTTTTTTAGGAATTTGTGCTGGGCTTTACAGCTTTGGCATTTATTGGTGGAAAGGCAAAGTGGTGTTGTACTCAGCAACAGTTTGGCATCCTCTCATTGTTTGTTAGAATCTAGTATTTTGCAGTACAGAAATAAGCCACAAATGTTTAAAATATTTGCACAAAGGTCTCTCTTTAAAGTCTGGGTGAGCTACAGGACAAGTTAGGAACCAGACTTGTCCTCTGTTTGATTAAACTGCTGATTATACCTCTGCTATAAAAGAACTGTATGTGATGGACATTTTTGGATGTGTGTACAGGCAGGTTATTTATAGAGCTGCCATACTGTAAGGGACCTTTATCTCTGACAGCTGTAATGCGGGCAGAAATTCTATAGGGGAAGTTTCTACCACCACTGCCTCTTCATGATATGCAACTTTTAACAATGACATTACATGAAAAATTGGGGGAGGGAGGAATACTGTGTGACATGAAGATGGTCTAACCAAGAATGATGTTAAATTATTGCCACATAGTTTTTGTGTACAAATTCTGAATGTCAGTCTAATGAAATTCAGTTCAAAAGGACAACCCCCCTTCAGCAAAATTGTCCAGGACTTCAGAAAACCTTGGATATATATATTTTAAGTGAAAAGAAAGAGTAAACATGGTACTTTCTGATGCCTTTGGTAATGGGCTTTGCACATATTTCCTAAAACACAAGTAACATTGTTATTTTTAAGGATCTCAGTCTTTCTTTACCTATACAACACTAGGGGGCATTGCTCTAATATTTATCTATTTATAATGGTGAAATCAAGATGTCTTAAAAGAAGAGTGACAATGTGGATGTGAGAAGAGCTTGGAATGTTCCTAGTTACTTTACTCATTATTGCAATCACCCAGCAGGTCTTCAAAAGTAACTTAGCAAGCTATTCATTAATAACAAATCACCATTACTGTTTCTAATCATCCCTCCACATTCGCTAGGGTTAGGGATACAGGACTCCCATGAAAGTGGAAAAACCGTGAATAACTGTAGGCCCCCAAACCATGTTTAACACACAAAAAAGCATGATTATCATATTCAACCTACTGTGGATTCCCGTGAGGCATCAGGGTTCTTTCAGAAGGCAGAAATGGGTGGCTGGTGGGGCTTACTGCCACCTCCACCACTGCCCCACACTATTTTTAATGGGGACTTATAAGCCTTGTTCGCAGTTCCTCAGTCTCGCGAGGCTTGCAGTCCCTATTAAAAATGGCATAGGAAGGCAGCAGAGGTGACAGCAAATAATCCACGAACAATCAAATCCGCAAAAGCGAAACCCGCAAATGTGGAAGGCTGACTGTACAGGGAAAAATGCCTTTGTTTCCCCCAAGTTGCCAATTCAGATAGTGTGTTTTGGAAATTCTGAGAGAATGTATAGGATGTTACATAGTAATCCTTCCTGGCTGCAGTACACAGGCAGCCATTCATGTAACCCTTCCTCCTCCCTCTCCCACTGGCTGGGCTGAGTCTGCCAGGGAACTGCACAGAAGTACCAATACCACAGGTCACACAGTGGAAACGCTCTTGCAAGGATAACTCGAGTGGATGAAGATAAACATACAACAGCCAGAGGGGCAGAGCCATGGTCATGTGTGTGACCATTTAACATGTACCACTGCAGAGATCTTTTATTTACAGCACCTGCTTGGCTAAGTATGCCTTTCATGGATGCCTGCTTCTATATTTTGCCTGTGAGTTGATTTACACGACCAAACTCCTCAGTGTGTTTGCTGCTACTTTGACCGAATCACAAGACCCCCATGAAGTATGCATGCTTTTGATGATTTTTTGCATTTCTTGCATGTTGGGTATAGAGTACTGTAATATGACTGACATCTTCCATGTGCAAATTGACTCCCTCCACGCCCATACTGCATGTGACATGGATGCCAACAGCCCTTTCACATTAAACAATTTTAGTGTTGTGATTACACTTTAACTGCCATTGTTCTGCCTACTGTGGGATCCTTGGATTTACAGTTTAGATATTTACATAGAATTTTCAGCCAGAGAACCTCTAGTGCCTCACCAAACTGTAAACCCCAGGATTCCAAAGGAGGCAGTTAAAGTGGAATCATAGTGCTATGACTATGTAGTGTGAAAGGTCCCAAGTCACATGGCCTTAAAAGGGTATTTTGATGGCTTTAAAAAGGTACTGGATAAACAGTTGGCACACAAGGCAAAAAATCCCATGTGTCCTTCTCCTTCTCTCTTTCTGACAGTAATCAAAAATAAAATATTAACTGTTTGGTAGCCCTTCATGACACCCAAGATATTCCCCATGAAGCAGTCACCTCATTCTGCCTCTCAGTAGGGTCAGTCTTGGCAAAAAAATGTTTGTGGCAAATTTCCTCTCATCATCAGTCTTCCATTCCCCTAGGCACCTTTTGTATCAGCTGCAATTTTATACCACTGAACAGTTGAATTATTGATTTGTCCTGCTGCTTTAGAGTTCAGGCAACCATGCAGTTCAGTTTCTATTCCAGACTCAGATTATGTTGTGAACAGAGACCTGTTGTTGATCTATGAAGAAAGGGGTAAAAACATTGTGCATATGAGTGCACTATCATGTCATCACCTAATGTCTCAGATGGTGTGGGGGGGAAAATATTTTCCGCACACAAACTTCTGCATGTCTCTCAGACTGAACAGGAGACATGCTCAGACTTGCCCAAACATGATCAGAAGCCTATCAGTACCAAAATCTGCATTGCTACACATGTGAGGTTGACCTTTCCCCTTCACTCCCAGTCCCAATCCACTATTGCTAGGGTTCTCAGATTTCATGGTCTGGACCCTGTTCTGAGATTCCTTTCCTTTGCCCTAAGGACTGGAGAACAGGGTCCAGGCAATCATCCTTGTAACATCACTAATATCTGCCTCCCAGGACCTGAGATAATGCTGACTGGACAACCCTTTTACTACAAGGTTAGAAAACTATGGCCCTCTAGAGAGATAGCTTTTTTTAATTGGGACTCTCACAACCCCTCAATTCTGGCTAGAGCTGCAGCAAGCTGTAGGCAAAAAACATCTGGATGCACAGATGCTTTAACAGGGGTATCAAACTCAATTTCATCTTGGGCCGCATCAGCATTATGATTGCCCTCAAAGGGCCGATTGTATCTGTAAGACTATATTAATGTATCTACTCTTTTATCATATTAAATAATTGGCTCTGCATTCAATTATTACTGGTTTTTAAATTGCCTTCCCTCTGCATCAACTTTTATTTTCTTGGACATTTGGGGGCTATTTGATCATAGTTTATAGTCCCTATACCTCTGTAAAGTGACATAGAATTGGTCAGCATATCCAAAGTATGTTACCTTCTGCACCCCAGACCCCCTCTGTGCCTCTTTCACCTTCCCAGACCCTCTCTGGCCTCTTTCAGCCTTGGAGACCTTCTGCGTGCCTCTTTCTGCTCTCCCCTCCTCTGTGGCTCTTTCTGCCTCCCTGCCCCTCTCTGTACCTAGCGAGCCTGATCCCCACATTGCCAGTATTCTGAAGAGGGGCCCGGCAGCCAGCACTCGTGATCTGCTTCTACTTCCGACTGCTCGTCTGTCCAGCTCTTGCGAGCTACGCAGAGCATTGCCCCCTTAACCTGCAACAACGCTCTGACAGCAAGACTTGGACAGAGGAGCAGACAGGAGTAGAAGTAGATCGCAAGTGCTGGCTGCTGGGCCCTTCTTCAGAACATTGGCAGCCGGGTGCCTGCAATGTCAGGATCTGTCTCACCAGGCAGGGGGAGTGCCACCACTGCAGAAGAGGTACAAGGGCCACATGAAATGGCCTGGTGGACCAGATTCAGCCCGTGAGCCTTGTGTTTGATACATGTGCTTTACAAGGTATATCAGAGGTGAAAATCATGCAGAACTCCAGAGAACAACTTTAGCCAGCAGAATCAATGGGAAGGAATGCTGAAAGCTGCAGTTCAAGAACATCTGGAATGATTCCTAACTCTGATTTATACCAGTATTGCCAAAGGAAAGGGGATGAGAAAACCCCTTGTCAGAGCAATCAACTTGTTTTGTCAGAGCAATCAAAGTCTTGTCAGAGATTGTCAGAGCAATCAAAGTCTAGAGCAAAAAGCAAGGATGCATTTTCTAACCATGAGGTGGTCAGATGCTGAAGTAGTATTATTATTAGCAGAGATGGAAGTATACAACTGGACAAACTATGGTCTAACTGCATCGTACCTTCTGCTCGATATTTCTGAAAACCAGCAACAAAAGAGGGGTCTATCACTAGGGGCAGGGAGGAAAGCAACATAGCAATCTATATAAATAAAGTTTATCATGTGTAAACGGCTTGGGAGATTTTCATCAATTTATAGGGGTTGTTTACGATGGTCTGACTTAACATGGATTATGTGATCTTCACAAAATTCACTGGGGGTGCCAGGGGACACCCGCTATCCTCTTTTATTCATACAGAACAGCATATATGGCAAGCAGCTGGGAAAACCCTGCCCTTTCAAGGCCACTGGAGACTGATGTGTAACAACTGAGCACCCAAAGATGTAGGGCAGTTGAAACTGAACTATCATGAATGATAGTTAATGGTTCTCTTGAACATTAGGTGCTATAGCTACATGCAACAGGAAAAAAACTGTCCAAGAAATTTCCAATCTTCTACTTTTCTGTTTTAAATTCTGTTCCTGTATCACGCTTACTTTTTCAAAAAATTACATCACTTTTACATGTAATATGCATTATTTCTCTGTGCTAGGAAAGGAAGGGAAGAGGACCCATCACAGCAACAATGTCACCTCTGAGTAAGAGGGACAAATTATTGGTTACTTATATAAAAGATAATAAAGGAGTGTTCATGGCATTATTTTTTGTATGAGTGCCATATATCTGCCCAGCGATTCAAGCCACCAAGAACTGTTTCTTCATACGCATAGTGACAGTTTCTCTTCCATGTGCATTGATCATTTATACCTTGATTAGTCATTATACCTGAATATGGAATGAAGGGGGAACATACGTTGGCCCTGCTCCCAGGGCTTTTGCACAGTGGACAATCACAGCATTACGCTGCCACTTTAACCACCATGGCAACATTCAATTAAATCTTGAGATTTCCATTTTAGGGAGAGATTTTAAGGACACTGTCAGAGAGCTCTAGTGCCTCCCCAAATGACAAACCCCAGAATTCCAAAAGATGCAGAATCATGGTGTTATAACCGTGTACAGTAGAAGGGCTCATGGTGTCTCTGTGCCAGTCCCAGCGTCTTCACTTTTGATCATCCCATGTTGAGCAGAAAGATCTGGAGAAGTCTGCATCTGTCTATGCTTTGGAGCTCATGCACAACCCTGCATGCTTTATTGAGGCTATCTTTCTTAGAGAAACTTTTGTGCATGCCATAGGCACAAGTAAACTGTCCTCAGCAGAGACAATATACTGTAGTGGTTTGAGCTTTGGACTACAACCCTGAGACCAGGGTTCGAGTCCCTGCTCAGCCACGGAAACCCACTGGGTCACCTTAGGTGTGTCACACACTCTTAGCCACAGAAAACCCCATTATAGGTTCATCTTAGGGTCACTATAAGTCAGAAATGACTTGAAGGCACACAACAACAATATGGACAGCCCACTTAACATGGAAAATGTTTAGGAGTGGGCACAGGATGCATGAAGCCTTATATGAGCTGGCCCCATTGAAGACCCTTACATGAGCTGACATTCCAAATGCAAGTAAAATTACTGGCATTAGGTAGCAATTTTCAGTGGAGAAAGTTTTACAATGTTTTAATCCCAATAGCAGAGGAAGAATAGCTAACTTTTGAAAATAAAGGAACACAAACTGTCATAAGCACTGAATTAAGAAAAGATTTCAAGTCATACCTAGCTTGACTCTTAGAAATGTTGAAATTGTATCCCACTCCCTTAACATGTTTAGGGCAGGAGTCATCAGGCCTTACCAATGAAAGAGCAAACATTACATTGCTTATTTCATGCTTTTGTCAAAGGCTGAATGAATCACTTCCATGTATGTTATTACTCCACTTACGGGTATACGCTATAAAACTAATCACTAGGTAAAAGCACTAAGCTGTAGTAAAAAGGGAGAGAGGTATTTTAATCCAGAATGAAGGTTTACATTCTCAGCTTGGAAAATGAAAATCACTGCACTGAGTCATTCTCTTCTTTCATCTCCAGGTAAACAGGAATCTGTTAAATATATTTACTATTATCCTTAGCTATAATGATTTATCCACTAATTTTGATTCATTA
Organism: Cyclura pinguis; assembly: GCA_030412105.1. Classification (NCBI taxonomy): domain Eukaryota; kingdom Metazoa; phylum Chordata; class Lepidosauria; order Squamata; family Iguanidae; genus Cyclura; species Cyclura pinguis. The sequence continues at coordinate 90,567,467 of CM059600.1, read as the reverse complement.
ATTTGCTTAAGAAAATAGTTTCCCAAATTAAGCAAAATTGCTATATTCCAAGCTCTAAAATTACTTTTACAGGCCTAACTAATGGGAGGAAGAAGGATAGTGTAATGTCACTTTCACAAGCGGGTCATGTTTTTATTTTATGTTTTACATGAAGATAAAGGGATTCAAAAATTTCCTAAAATTTCAACTCTATACATCTGTCTTTCATTTTTTAAAACTACATTTATATAACAAAATGAATTCAGAATATTAAGTAGGAATAAGTTAGTACCTGATAATTTCTCTTTCTTTTTATTTTTTCATCTCCTTTTCTTGAGGAGGAGACGCGTATGTTTTAAAGCTGCAGATGATCCTGCTGGGTGCATCTGAACAGTGTAGAATAAAGGAGTGGTGGTGGTCTTGAAATATCAAAAACACTATTTCTTACCTTGATCTCACAAAAGCATTTATTTAAAGAGAGGGCAACAAAGACATCAGACCAAGTCCAAACACTCTGTAAATATGTCTTCCCCTTGAAATCTGTCATGTAAATAGTGCGATCTTGTACACAGCTCCCATTAAGTTTCAGAAACTTACTTTCAAGTCAATGAATACTCAGGGAATGGGCACTCATTATTTGAAAGACTCTGTCTCCCTATATGAACCTGCACAAGTCTTAAGATCAACAGGCAAGGGTTTTCTCTTGGTCCCAATACCATCACAGGCTTATTTGGTAAAGAAATGGGAGAGATTCTTCTCTCCCACCCTCTGGAATTCCCTTCCACAGAAGGCCAGACTGGCCCCCTCCCAGCAACCCTTTCACTGGTAAACAAAGACTTTTTTCTTCAAGCAGCCTTCTCATGAGTAATTGCTTGCAGGAAGCCTTCTTATGGGGAGACTGTGGTTATTTATATTGTTTGTATGCTTTTATTGATTTGATACTGTTCATACGCTATCATTTTGATGTGGTAATTTTAAATTGTGTTTAAATGTTATTGTTAGTTTTTCACTGTGAGGGATTTCCTGTGTGTTGGCTTGGGTCCCACATATAAATGAAACAAACAAACAAACAAACAGGAAGTTGCTTAACCTTTACGCCTATGGGGACTGGTTGAAATTTATCTCACTTGGATATATTAGGCACTCAAGAAAAATTAGTTACAAAAAAGAAATGTAAAATAGATGTAGCAGTTAATGCTTACGAAGCAAGCTGTTGCTTAAATGACCTCTTCCCAAAGCAAGATTAAAGCTTAAAAATACATGGGGAGAAAAGTAGACTCGTACAGGAAATATAACTGCCTGGTTCCTTAAATAAAGTTTATCGTCACTGCAAATTCTCATACTGATGTTGTAAGTGGCAGTTCCTCAGGCTCTTTCACAATGAAACAGTGTGATGAATGTACATTTATTCTGAGGTGAGGAAAGCAACAAAGTACTGAAAAGTTTAGGATATGGTAACAAGAGCAGGAAATGTGACACTCTACCACCAACATTGTTTCTCCACTGCAGCAGAAAATCTTCTACTGAAAGAGCCAGTTCTGACAAACAGAATGTCAAGGAGCAATTTACTTTTCCGTATAAACAAAATTAAAAACACCCTATATTTCCAAGTACAATGAAGCTGAGGGAAAGCTGAAGGTGCTTGTAAGAAACCATGGTGTTTATGTTTTGCCTGTTAATTTTTATTTAATATTACCACTTCCCACAAATGAAAAGATTTATAAAAAGAAGAAAAATGTAGCCAAAGATTTGATGTCATTAAATTTAAAAGGCAGATCCAATGTATATATACATTTGATTGTAGCTGCAGTCTGTTAAATGTAGCCTTTTACATAATTGTCTAATTTCAGCTTTAGATAACATTTACAATGTTACCTTATAAATGTCTGCATTTCAGATTGAATAGGGCCTACCACCCAGGTTAAGACTATATAGGATACTGTCTATGAAGAGAGAGATACTTGTAGGAGCAAGAACCACCTACTGATTTTAAACTAGCAACAGAGCATCCCATTTAGCCTTGACTAATTTGTAATTATATCCAATATATCAAATATAGAAGACTATGAACTAGTTTTTCCATCTTACAATAAGGTGAACAATGAGGAGTAATAATCAGCTTGTAGGAATGCCTATAGCACAGTGCTAGACTGTGTGCTTCAATTCTTGACTAACCGAACCCAAAGGGTGCTCACCAATGGCTGCTTTTCATCCTGGGGAGAAGTGACTAGCGGGGTGCCACAGGGTTCTGTCCTGGGCCCAGTGCTGTTCAATATTTTCATCAATGACTTGGATGAAGGAATAGAGGGCATGCTCATCAAATTTGCAGGTGACACCAAATTGGGAGGGGTTGCTAATACGCCAGAGGACAGGATCAAAATTCAAAATGACCTGGATAGATTGGAGAGCTGGGCTAAAGCTAACAAAATGAAATTCAACAGAGAGAAGTGTAAGGTCCTGCACTTAGGTAGAAAAAATGGAATACAGAAATACAGGATGGGGGACACGTGGCTGGATAGCAGTACGTGTGAAAGGGATCTAGAAGTCTTAATAGACCACAAGCTGAACATGAGTCAGCAGTGTGATGCGGCAGCCAAGAAAGCCAACGCAATTCTCGGCTGCATCAATAGGAGTATGGTGTCCAGATTGAGGGAGGTACTGGTACCACTCTACTCTGCTTTGGGTAGACCTCATCTTGAATACTGTGTCCAGTTCTGGGCACCCCAATTCAAGAAGGACATGGTCAGGCTGGGGCAGGTCCAGAGGAGGGTGACCAAAATGGTGAGGGGCCTGGAAGCCATGCCCTATGAGGATAGACTTAGAGAGCTGGGTATGTTTAGTCTGCAGAAGAGAAGGTTAAGAGGGGACATGATAGCCATGTTTAAATATTTGAAGGGATGCCATGTAGAGGAAGGAGAGGGCTTGTTTTCTGCTGCTCCAGAGACCAGGACAAGGAACAATGGATTCAAGCTGCAGGAAAGGAGATTCCACCTGAACCTCAGGAAGAACTTCTGGACAGTCAGGGCTGTCCGGCAGTGGAATAGGCTGCCTTGGAGTGTGGTGGAGTCTCCTTCCTTGGAGGTTTTTAAGCAGAGGCTGGATGGCCATCTGTCGGGAGTGCTTTGAGGGTGATCCTGCATGGCAGGGGGTTAGACTGGATGGCCCCTGGGGTCTCTTCCAACTCTACATTTCTATGATTCTATGATTCTCACCATTTCCTGATTGAAAATTCTTGTTGAAGCTTTGAGAAAGGCCTCTGCCAGAAGCCATGACGAATCTAACACAAACCAACTGTCTGCCTATGCATAAGACCATTATATACATGAACACATGAATAGTGACTGACTGATCTCATTAACAGGTCTATTCTAAGTATAGCTAAGTCTGCATACAATCCTATATTTTCAGTTATAATAAATTCTTATGTTTAACAAGAGATAGCATAATGTAACGTAATGTAGATACTAATGACATTAGTTTGGGGAAAACTCAGTGGTAAAAGCACCTGTTTTGCAAGCAAAAGATTCCAGATTTAATATTTACTGCCCAACAGCAGACTGTAGGATTAGAAACCCTGAAACTCTGTGAGGTTGCCAGTAGTCAATACTTAATTAGATAGATGGATGGTATGTGGTGGCTTCATTTGTTAATCTTTCTACATTCGTACAAATTGGATTAAATTTAATTTAAGCATGACTTTAATTAATGTTGCTTCCATTGAAGAAGCATGGCTAAACACATGTCCTAAGAAGTAATCTTCACTGAACTCTGTAGGACTTACTTGGGACTGTGTTGTATTTTTCCGACTGGTACGAACTACATAGTTTCATAACTCACATTGCAGTAGCCCCCACGCCCTACAGCTGTTAGTATCAGACAAGATCCAGTGAACTAACGGAATATTGATGGCAGCCCATTCTCTACATGGAAAAAGTGTGAGCGAGGAAGGGCTAGAAGTCATGTCATGTTAGTTTGTCATTCAAAAGGAAGACCCAGCCACTTCAACAAGGAAGACGAGGTAGAGGATTATTATTATCATTATTATCCTGTATTTATATAGCGCCATCCATGTACATGGTGCTTTACAAATTTAAAATACAACAGTTACTCTAAATAAATACATAATAAAATGAAGATATACAACTAAAAGGATCCAGGGTATATGGAATTACAACCAGGATGACAAATAGTTTTATCCACACAAGAGACTGATAGGTTATAAATGTAAAGGTTGGTTAGAACTGGGAAGGCATCTTTTCCATTTTTAGCAATGTGTGTGCCAACATGCGACTACAAAAGGCTCAGATCCAGGACTGGCAGTCCTCTATTGCACAAAAGAGAAGTGCCTTGTCAGGGAAGGCAGTGTTATTTACTACTTGTCCACCAAAGAAAGTCAATTCTCCCAAGGACCAAAGAGAACTGCAAGGCTTCTGTTCCAAGCTATGTGAACAAGAACCATTCTTCCTAGTAGCTGAAAGGCCAATTTGTTCTCTATAACAGCAAACTCAAGTGGTTTAGTAGTGACAGGAATGGAACTACAATGGGGCCAGTTCCTTATTGGTTGAAGATTTCCGCCTGTTTTCTCTGACTTTTCCAATCCTGTGGAGAGCCCACACTGGTAGACGAGGGTCTCTACTTCAGAATTTGCAGAGTGAGGAGCACTGGCATAGAGGAGAACGTGTTCCATTCCTATGGCACTCCTCCTCCTGGCATGTTTATTCCACATGCAGTAAAAGTGTTTGAATAGACCTACTAAAGTTTTTTTTTTCCTTTCCTGGTACCTGACTCAGATACTGTTTCTAGCATCAGGGCTTATCCTTACCACAAGTAAAAGGAGAATAAGCGTACGAAGTAGAATAAGCATATGAAGAATGACTTGTCACTACTGATTAACTACAGCAAGCAACCTGTATAATTTTAATTAAAATTCTGGCACTCCTATTCCTCTTTTTCTGAACCTGGGCTCTCCAGTAACTGATTTCTAACAATGGCAAACGAGGGGGAGAAGCAGGTTTAAAGTAGCAGAGCAAGAAGATGACTTCCAGCTATGCCAGTGTGAGTGGCCTTGCTAAATCTCTGGCAGAGACCACTTCCACAGAAGGCTTTTATCACGCAGTCATCCTATTGTTAGGGCTTCGCACAAGGGTTCTGGATTACATCTCCCATTTGTAACCTCCTACGTTTGCCCATGGCTTCTTTTGCCTTTTTTCTTACCACAGAAAATATTTGGCAGGGGGAAAACATAGGACAGATGCACAACATCTTTTTGACTCCAGAATCACCCAGTCTACCTACAGAGCAGGTATGGGAATTGTGCAGCTTTCTGGCTGTTGTTGAACTGCAGTTCTTAGCATTCTTCATAATTGGTTCTGTTGCCTAGGGATGCTAGGAGTTGTAACTAACAACACCTCTTTCTTCTTGCATTTTGGGCTACTTAGGGGCAAAACATTAGAAAATCAGTCTGGATTTTTTTTTTTTCAAAATGGTGGATTTGGGATGTCTGAAGAGGACTTAAGGGGTTCAAAAGTTTGAGGGCCTTGTGTGACCTGTGACCCCACTTGTCCCACCCCAGACTATGTTAAAAGATCTTGGTCTATATCATTTGGAGGAGAGTTGGGCCCCCAGCTGCTGTTTAGGAGCAACTCCCTAACCAGCGCAGGCACTGGTGAGGAATGATAAGATAAGGTGCAGTCTCCAACTTCTTCAGACAAGTCTGGGAAAGATTTCTGTCTGGTTGGCAGAGATCAAATTATTTATATATAATTAATTTATATCCCACTTTCCTCCCATGAGGGATGCAAAGTGGCTCACGCTTTACCTTAGAACGATACTGTACAGCAAAAAAACATTCTGAAAGAAAAAACATTTTAAAGGAATGAACTACAAGCCACTTAAAAGCATTAGTTTAAAACAATTAAAAGCACATTAAAACCTACCTCTTGGGCCATTTCTGCACTAGACCGTTATAGCGCGATCATTCCGCTTTCAACATCCTATGGAATCCTGGGGTTTGCAGTTTAGGGAGGGGCCGACTGGCCCCTCCCTAAACTGCAAACCCCAGGATTCCATAGGATGTTGAAAGCGGAATGATCGCGCTATAACGGTCTAGTGCAGAAATGACCTTGTACTCCCCCAACCAGTTAAAAATCGAAGGCCTGTTTAAACAGAAAGATCCTGGCCTGCTAATGGCAGACGATCACGGAAGGAGCCAACCAAGCCTCCCTTGGCAGACACTTGCATACTTTGGGAACAGCCACTGAGAAGGGTCCCTCCTGGGTCCTCACTAGCCATACCTGTGAAGGTGGAAGGACCAAGAGAAAGCCCTCCCCTGATGATCTTCCCCAAGTAGACGCGTCCAGCACCAGGCCCAGTCCACAGCCAAGAATGCTGGGAGCTGTAGTCTAAAAAAAAGCATAGCAGTAGCAGTATCCGGAGTAAGCACAAACAAAGAAAAATCCCATTAGTAGTGGAAAAGTGTAATAATGCTATTGATTACAGTATTTGCTGCTACGTAATGGTAAAACAGAAATAATGTTTTAAAAATGCAGCTATATTATTAGGAATACTTTTTATTCCTGCCACTTAATCAGCTGTATTCCACCTAGACCTTTACCTCTCCCTAAGGGTTGACGCATTACTGGTTGAAAACCACTGCGTACACAATACGGCACTGCGCTGGATCGATTTGACTGGGCATGAACCAGCTTCCTAAACTCGTGTAAGGCCATTCCCGCACGAGACTGTTATAGCGCTATGATTCCACTTTCGACATGCTATGGAATCCTGGGCTCTGCAGTTTAGAGAGGGGGCGGCCGGAAAGGCTCCCAAAAGCTATAAATTCAGACCTGGATCTTCGGACTTCTAGCTGGAGCGAGCAAACGAATCTTATGGGCCTCGCAGAGTCGCTTCCAAGCCGCGTGGTGAAGCGCAAAGGCGTTATTAGGGCCACGAGGGGCATTACTCAGCGCCGCTGTCAGAAACACACTCTGCGCGTGCTCAGAGGCGCTGTAAGACTGCAGCGTGTCCTCTCCGCTCCTTCTCTGTCGTCTTTCTAAGGCTTGGCGGAGCCGCTCTGAGGCGAAAGGGGAACCCGAAGGCTGGCGGGGAACTCGCGTCTCCTCCGTTCCTCCCGGGCGCTTTAAGGGACGTTTGGAACAAGAGGAGGAGGAGGAGGAGGAGGAGGAGGAGGAGGGCGAATCACAAGCCGGCGGGGCGGTCCCAGCCTCTTGGCTTACGGACGAGAGCAGCCTTCTCTAGTTTGGAGATCTGGTGGGGACGCTACCAGCGACGGGTGGCCACCCTCCTCCTCTCGTTCCTTGCCAAGCGGCGGAACAGCGATGGCCGCCGTCCCCAGCCCCGTCCTGAGGCTCTGCGCCTTGTCGTGCCTCTTGTGGCTGCTGCCGTCCGGCGGTGAGTGAAGCAGTCGAGGGGGAGTTCTCCGAACTGGGTCGCCCCCTCGGTCAAGCCCGGGGGTGGGTGCCTGGCGCTGCGCCTCCGGGGTACGAACAGAAGAGGCGGAGGCGGGGGGGTGGCCGCCCGCGGGTTTCCTCCCTGGAGAGGCTGAGTCCTTCCCAATACAGAAAGACGGTGGCCATTTCCGCACTGGACTGTTATAGCGCGATTATTCCGCTTTCAACATCCTATGGAATCCTGGGGTTTCCCGTCGAGGGAGGCGCCTTTGGAATTCTCAGCCAGGGAGCTCTTCGGCCTCACTAAACGACAAACCCCAGAATTCCACAGGATGTCGAAAGTGGAGCGATACCACTATAAGAGTGTAGTGCAGAAATGGCGTTGTTCGCAATGACCTCCCTGCTTGCCGGAGGACCCCGAGAGTCAGGGGGAAGTGTTTCAGTAGGGTCTGTTAAGAAACAGTATGGATGTTGGTTGGTTGTGTTACTCTCTAGTTCTGTGCTGAGGCTTCCCTTGAGGTTCCTTGCCCTCTTACCCGGGGTGGAAACTTCTCCCAAACTGTTTTTAATTCCTTCCAAGGCTGCGGGTGTGCTATTCTCAGCTGTTCCTACTAATGTTAGCCTCACCAAAACCCACTTGACCGAGATTTGTGGGTAGGGGATATAGAGGGAGAACTGTGGTCAAAACAAATTGTGTCAAACCACATCCATGGTCTTTTAGAGTCTCAGACACTGGTTTTGCGGAAGCCTGGGATAAGTGGCCTGACTCAGGGGTGGGCTAGTAGTTACTTTTGAAACCTTACTGTTCTCCACTTGCTTCATTCTTCCTGTCACTTAGACTATTTCCTGATGATCTTTCATTTCCAGGGTTGGGGGAAAAAAATCACAGATGCTTTATTGACAGTATTATGCCTTGTAATTTAATGTTCATGCCTAATTAGGAATATTTTTCCAAGCCTGTTTAGAGATAGGTTCTATGGATATGGAACTTCCATTCCCACAACATGGTATAAATACAACTTTGGGAAATTTCTCAAAGACAAATGCATTAGTCTTCATTTTTAACCATCCGTTAGAAGTCAAAAATAATATTGCCACCACCCTTTTTATGCTGGATCAGAGCTAACTTGTGACACACAGAGTTAGTCAAGGAAGAAGATAGAAGGGTAGGATGCCTTTATTTTGGTTACTGAGCCCCTGTATTTATAGTGGAGGTGGCAGGGCTATAGGCAAATTTTGGAAACAGAGATATGCTGTAACTCCATGGACTCTGCAGCTGAAAGTCACCTACATCTTACAGCTTCATGATAAGTAACTTGTCTCTGACAAAGCAGATCCTTTTTATAAAGTCTTTTTTACACCCAAACAGTTCCCTTTGTCCTCCTCATTCTCTGTATAGCTGTGTGTTTTTTAGCAGCATTAGCAATGGGAAGAGGGCTAGAGATTGCTAGAGAAACACAGACTTTCTATATTGAGTTGCAGCAGCATGTATGCAGTAAACAGTGCAATAAAGACTGAGCTGAGATAGAATGGGATTCTCTTCTGACAGATCCTCTGTGTACCTGCCTCTGACAGGCAAGGTAAACAGCAGTTGCGTCAAGAATCTCTTGGTGAGCATGCAGGAACAGCAATTGGGAGAGGAAAGAGGAGAGCAGATACGCAAATAACTCCCAGCGTGTTAAAAAAGCGTAGATCTATAAGTCTGGCCACCAAAATGGAAGTCAAAAGAAGAGTGGAAGCTGATGAAGAAAAAAGCCATCCCTTGGTGCATTTTGGAAAAAAATGTTCAAGTGGTTTCTAGAAGGGTCGGAATAGTTTATGCAAGGTTTATCAGGCTTAGTTCTTTCATTTTTCATGTGTATAGTGTCAGTTTGGAATAAAACATTTGCTGAAAGATGTTGAATTGTTCTTTTTTTTTTCTGGTGTAGGAACCTATCTTTATTCCTTCTGTGTTATTTCTGCCTCCCATACTAAAGTCTGTATTAAAGAAGTAGGGCCCAGGAACACATCTACTTTATTAACTGAAGTATATAGTTGTTCCTGAGGAGGTCAGAAACAACAATGATCTTGTTTCCCCCTAAAAGTAATTTAAAGCGTACTTGCCTCTTTATTAATAATCTAATAATTTTTTGCATAATGTAGCAACCTATACCATCAAATCATAGCTGCTGGCCAAGACTCAATGCTTTATTTCTGTGGGATCCTGCTGCTTCTATCTGCCTTTTGCAGTTGCCTAAAAGTACTCTAAAACCCGGTCTAAAGGACTAAAACACTCTACACCAGGATTTTGGCACCATTGAGGGCTACAGAAGGAGGGGAAGGGTGAAAGTCCAAATTTCACTTGTGGTGGATATGAAAGTGCCTCATTAGATCTTGGCATTAGCTAGTTAACTACTGCTATTGCTAACTACTGCTAATGATAGCTAAGGTTTATTTAGTATCAAAAGAAGGATAGGAATGGGATATAGATCTGACTTAGTTCAGCTACAGTAGAGAGGGAAGGGTGTGGAATCAAAAGTGAATAGAAGGAAAGGAGTAGAAGAGCTTTCCTTCATTTAATGTCATCCAGATGTGTTAGTCTACAATTCTCAGCCAACATGGCCATTGGCTAACAGGTGCCAGCATATTTGGAGGCCACTAGGTTGGAGAATGTGTTGTAAAAGGTTGTAAAAGGTTGCGAGGCAATTGTAAGGGATAAGGTGAAGGCCAGAGTGGTTGACAAGTCTTTGCTTAAAAACCAGGGTCATTGAAAGGAGCATAAAGGGTTGAGTGTGTGGGGGGCAGTGGAGGGACAAGAGTTGCTTCACACATTGTTTTATGCTGCTCCGGAGACCAGGACAAGGAGCAATGGATTCAAGCTGCAGGAAAGGAGATTCCACCTGAACCTCAGGAGGAACTTCCTGGCGGTCAGGGCTGTCCGGCAGTGGAATAGGCTGCCTCGGAGTGTAGTGGAGTCTCCTTCCTTGGAGGTTTTTAAGCAGAGGCAGGATGGCCATCTGTCGGGAGTGCTTTGAGGGTATTCTTGCATGGCAGGGGGTTAGACTGGATGGCCCGTGTGGTCTCTTCCAACTCTACATTTCTATGATTCTACATCCAAATTTCGCAGTAGTTGTTGTATTAATTAATAATATGTATATATTATATCACCCATTTTAAATAAGGGGTAGGTAGGTAACTTGGTAGGTAGGGAGCCAGCATGGTGCAGTGACTTGAGCATTGGACTACAACCCTGGACACCAAGGTTCAACCTGAGGCACATCACACACTCTCAGCCCCAGGAAACCCCATGATAGGTTTGCCTTAAAGTTGCCATGAGTTGGAAACAACTTGAAGGGACACAACAGCAGCAGCAGCAGCAGCAACAATATGTGGATCCAAATATTTTTGCACTACAGCTCCCATCATCCATCACTATTAACCATGATGGGAGATAATGGGAGCTGTGGTTCAGCAACATCTAAGGGGCTAATAACTTGCTTTACATCATAGCAGTGTTTTACATCATAGCATAAGCCAATGCTTGTATATGTAATCAACCTACATGATTGACATTATTCCCAAAGCAGCTTTTTTTTATGAAAACATGAAATTTCTATAATAGGAGGAGGAGGAGATGAGCAGAATGAGAGGAAAGACAATGGAAAACTTAAAGAGACTGAAAGGAGCTCCTAGAGAAAATAATATAGTACGAGAATTATGTGGTCAATAGATGAGGCAGGATGGAGTACAACTGCAGTCTTAGACCAGCTGAGAGTAAGTCCCTTTGAAGTCGCTGTACCTTACTGAAGTAAGGAGATATGCATAAAATAGCACTAACTAACATAGAAAGTCAAGATATAGTATCTAATCTTTCTGTTGTTTTTTTTTTTAATTGTGGTGTTCAGTTTTGGGATTTTTATTTTGAGTGTTAATTTGATGTCATTGCTCAGTCTAGTAGTCCAGGTATTAAATAGTACTTCCTGGAGTGAGCAGGAGATTGACTTCTTAGCTATTTTATCATTCTGTCTGCTGCTGCCCACTAGCAATGTACTTGGCTCTCAGCTACTTGATCTACATTGACTGCTGTTGAGCAGCATTCTCTTCTAATGAAAACTGAAGGAAGTAAGTGACAAGGTGTCTTTTTTGACAAACCAAATGGGGGCCTTTGAAAAGGTTGGTGGGAGCATTCAAAGTAAAGCCATTTCTGCACGAGACTGTTATAGTGCTATTATTCCACTTTCAACATCCTGTGGAATCCTGGGGTTTGCAGTTTAGAGAGGGGACTTTAGAATTCTCAGCCAGAGAGCTCTTTGACCTCAGCAAACTACAAACCCCACGACTCCACAGGATGTTGAAAGTGGAATAATAGCACTATAACAGTGTAGTGTAGAAATGGCCTCAGACTAAATTTAAATCTGCTTAGTATCTAATGTGTGTGTCTTTGTTATTGGCCATAACCAGTAAAATCCAGATGACTTGACATTGGAAACTAAATACTTACTTCTTCCCATGAGACATTAATTACAGTAATTTCTCATTACCCTGATGGAAGGCAGAAATGTGCATGTAGTGGAAATCCTGTGTACAGCATGTGTTTACATCCTAATACACCAATGCTCTGTATCTGCTCTACATCCAGCAAGATTCTGTACAGTGTGAATAAGAAATACTATTTATTTTATGTTACCCTTCTTTGCATAGTCAGAAGTTCCTGAGCCTGAATATGTGGAAAGCAGATATAGAGCTGCATGTGTTGCCCACGTGGTGGCCCATACCTCCAAATAACTTCTCCCAGAGATTTCTCATAAATGTAAATAGAACTGTTGTTTAGGCCAAATGCACTTGAGTCAAAGCAGCAGTTTCCTCCACACCATCTTTTGAGACTGAACCTCCAGATATGATCAAAGATATTGTAGCACCAGAAGGCCAACAGTGTGTAGTGGTTTGAGAATCAGACTACAACCTTGGAGACCAGGGTTCAATTCCCCACTTGGCCATGAAAACCCACTGAGTGACCTTTGGTGTGTCACACAGACACAGAAAACCCTGTGATAAGTTGACATTAAGGCCACCATAAGTTAAAAACAACTTGAAGGCACACAACAGCAGCAACAACAACGACAACATTGTAGCATCATTCTGGCCTGGCATCATACTATCATGGACCACAGAATGGAGCAAGGGGAAAAGAGGCAGCCTGAACCGTCCTCGCCAAGATGAATTTAGGTCACTGTCAGGATGCAATATGGAAAACCAGAATGGTTTCCGATTGGCAAGGGGGTCAGACAGGGCTGGATTTTATCACCCTATTTGTTTTGTTTATATGCCCAACATATAAGGAAAGCTAAATTAGAATCTGAGGAAGGAAGTATGAAATTTGAAGGAAGGAACACCAAAAATTTAAGATAGGCAGATGACATCATACTACTAGCAGAAAATAGCACAGCCTTTAATTATTGAGGAAAGTCAAAGAAGAAAGTGCAAAAGCAGGTTATAGTTGAATATTAAGAAAACAAAAATAATGACCACAGCTGATTTATATAACTTTAAAGTGGATGGTGGAGACACTGAAACAAAAGATTTCCTATATCTCAGCTCAGTCATTATTCAAAATGGAGTCTGCAGTCAAGAAATCAGAAGGTAACTAAGACTTGGAAAAGCACTGATGAAGGAAGTACACAAGATACTAAAGTGTAAAAATATGTTTCCAAATACTAAAATCAGGATTATCAATGCCATAGTATTTCTTTTCTTCCTAAATTTGAGAATTTTCAAAATACAAACAGAATAAAGAAGAACAGAACAGATAATACAAAAATACAAAAGAAAAACAAAAGAATAGGATAAAAAAAGAAAACACTAAATATTAAACATGACTAAAGATAATAATAATAAGAAAAAAGAAATAGTCAGCCCTCCATGTCCATGGATTCTGTATCCATGAATTCATCCAACCCCATGTTGAAAATATTTTTTTAAAAAACTCCAAAAAGCAAAGCTTTCATCTGTCCTCCATTTTACTACACCATTGTATATAATGGGACTTGAGCTTCCATGGATTTTGATATCCACAGAAGATCCTGGAATCAAACTTCAGCAAATACTAAAGGCCCACTGTGCACATTGGTTTCCAGTTTTCCTAACACAAATTATAGATAATTCTATAAAATAATTTCTCTAACTGCAAATACAATTCAAACGCTTCAACTGCCACTTTTCCAAATATACTACTTGTTGAAACTGACAGTGAGCACATTCTATTCTTTTTCTTGCAAAAAGCCTACTAAAGGTTCCCAGTCTTTTGAAAAGGTCACCACTGGTTTTTCCTCTTAACAAGGTCTTCAGTTATCCATTTCAGCGAAGTCCAACAATTTTATCAGCCAGTCATCTTGTGCTGGAATATCTGTATTCTTCCACTTCTGTGCATATAGTGGTTGTGCTGCAGTGGTACTGTATCATAGTAGCTTGCTGTACCTTTTTTTTCTAGTTGATATACTAATCCCAATAAATACAATTCTGGCTTAAATTGAACATTAACTTTCATCATTTATACACCAGAGAATGTATTTAATTCCAGAATTTCTGGCCCTTTTCACAAGTCCACCACATACGGTAAAAAAAAAAAAAAAAAGCCCACTTGTTCACATTTCCAACATCTCTTAGAAGCCTCTTCATGCATTCTGGCCAATTTTATTGGTGTCAAATACCAATGATAAATCATCTTATAAAAATTCTCTTTGAGATCATAAAATAGCTCAAATTTAATTCCCTTCAACCACATTTCCTCCCACTGTTCCGACTGTATATTCCGACCAGCATTTTGTGCCCAGTTTATCATATAATTCTTAACCAACTCTTTTTCCATTTCTAGTTAAAAAAAGGTTTTACATCTTACCAATCAAATGTTCATCATCTGAGCACCATCATCTGTGGTCAGCTTCAAAATCATGTAATTTTTTATCCATTTTTATCCATTTTAAATCTTTCTACTGTCTGTATAGAAGAGAACCACTGCAACCTTCTATAAATAATTCTTCTATTGATTTGATTCTGTAGTGTTCTTGCTCAGATTCCAGAAGATCCTGTTCGGTTTCCCATTTTTCCTTTGCCATTGTCTCCTTCCTAGACAAAGCCTCTTGTCCGTGCCATAGCATTTCAGATTTCTGTACATGGTTGTATAAGCTGAACAGTGAAGAAAGCTGGCAGGAAAAGAATCAACTTACTTGAAATGTACTGGAAGAGAGTTTTGTGTACCATCAAAAAGACAAATGGGTCCTACAACACATCAAGCCTGAACACTCCCTAAAAGACAAATGTACTAAACTGAGGCTACTGTAGTTTGGCCATATAATGAGACAACACAACTAATTAGAGAAGACTGTAATGCTTGGTAAAGGGGAAGGCAGTAGGAAAATAGGGTGACTGCATTACAGGTAGATAGACTTGATCAAGACCCTGAGTTTGCAAGATCTTAGCAATGTTGTTCATAAAACGGTGTCTTGGACATCTCTCGTGCATAGAGTCAACGTAAGTCAAAGATGACTTGAGAGCAATTAACAACACTTACTTGGGAGTAAACTATACTGAACACATGCAGAAGACTTCTAAGTACACATATACTCGTAAAGAGTGTTCTTAGTTAATGATGGCTGAAGATAATGGAAAAAAAAGAGGTAATTTGCCTCACCTTGACTGTGCCCTTAGACACTACGATAGCTGTTGTGATGGCCAGATAGGAGATTCTACATCACAGCAAGAGGTAGATTGTCATGCTCTCTGTAGCCTTAGGAAGGATTTACGCTCTTTAGTTGTTTAATTCAGCCAAAGGTGGGCTTAATTCCTTGAGTAGAGGGACTGGGCAGGAACTGTGTAGTCTAACATTCTGTTCACACAGTAGCCAACCAATTGTCTATGGCAGGTCCACTAATAGGACCTGTGCAACTGAGCCCTCCATCTTCTGCTCTCCTGCAGTTAGGGTTGCCAGGTTGAATAAGGAACAGAGCTCCTGTATCTTTAACGCTAGCAGATCCTGAAGCAGGAAGACATAGCGTACATTTCCACCAGGCAGAACTACACATCATCTCCTCCCCCACCCTTCCCAGGCCTCCCTTTTAGTTTCTGCATCCACACCAGTATGCCCTTCCTGGTATCTATCAGGCAGTAATAATGATGTATAAAGTCTGAAACCCCATGTAAACATTTTTAGCCAATCTGCCAGAAGTCTAACTTACTTTCAGTGGGCAAGGAAAGAAAGGAAAGGAAAGAAAGCTGGACTTCCTGTCAGTTGCTCCCACAGCTGCTAAATGAAACAACCTGATCGGGGTAGAAAAGGAGGAAGATCTTCCCACCTCCAATCAAGCCAGATTCCAGAGTGCTTCCAGGCACCAGAGACCTTTCTCAGTTCCCTCCCAGCTTCCACACCAGCCATCTGACTCTGACCGCCACCCTTTCCATCCACCCACCGTCCTTGCTGCCAGGAACACTGAGAGTGTGCTCAGTAGGAGACCCTTGGTGACAAGTTTTTCTGGAGTGTCTTCCTGTCCCTGAGGAAGTCATGGAAGGAGGAAGGGGACTGGGAGGAGAGCCTCTTCCTCAGATGGTGGATTTGTCTTCTTAATAACAAATGAGACACTGGCATGGTAGATGGCTATATGTCCCCCACAAGCTGTGTTTTTTTTACATATGTGTGTGTGTGTAAGAGACAGAGAGAGACAGAATGTTGTAGTGGTTTGAGCAGTGGACTATGACCCTGGAGACCGGGATTTGATTCCCTGCTTGGCCATGGAAACCCCTTGGGTGACCTTGGGCACATCACACGCTCTCAGCCCCAGAAAAACCCTGCGATAGGTTTGCCTTATGGTCACCATAAGTTGGAAACAACTTGAAGGCACACAACAACAATATATAGTTTCATAAGATTGTTTCATGAAATAACATGTATTGTGCTTGTATACTTTAATTTTTTCTCATTTTTAATATTCTGAGCCAGTGTGGTGAAGTGGTTTGAATGTTGGACTACAACCATGAAGCCCAGGGTTCAAACCCCTGCGTGGCCACAGAAACCCACTGAGCGACCTTTGGCAAGTCAAGCTGGAAACAACTTGAAGACCCACAAGAACAACAAAGCTGCCTTGAGTCTTGATATTGGGGAAAAAGCGGGATATAAATGAATTAAAAATACTGATGATAACAATCCCTCTGAGGCCCAGCATGGTGTAGTGGTTTGAGCACTGACTACAACTCTGGTATTAAGGGTTCAGATCCCTTTTTGGCCATGGAAACCCCCTGGGTGACCTTGGGCAAGTGACACTCCCAGTCGCAAAGAAAGGCAAAGGCTCATTGAACAAATTTTGCCAAGGAAACCCACTGTGATAGATTTGCCTTAAGGTCACCATAAGTCAGAAATGACTTGAAGGTACACAAGAGCAAGAATTCTTCCCCTTTATGCACAGCTGGGAGCCCCTTTCCTACCACCCTAGACCAGATGTAATTACCCATCTAGCTGGCCTGTGGACATTCTTCCATTACATAGATCTGCTGCTGCTAAAGACCACCATTTGTTTTTCACTGGGGTTTAAGCCTTCTCTTTGCAGCCTTTTGTTTAATTCCTGCCTGCATTGAACCAGAGTCTGCATTATGTAAAAATCTGGGGGTTTTTGTTGTAACTGTTAATTGCCAACATGTCAGTTTCAAGGTATGGTGTCCGTATGAATGAGAGACCTCAAGCCATCCTCTTATCAATAACCCTACTCATGTCTTGCAGACTCAGGGCTGCAGCTTTCTTGTTTGAGTGTTAATTAACAAACTAAGATAATAAGGCAGCATCTGATTGTCCAGACCAGTTAAAGTCTTCAGTTCAAAGGCAAAGTAGGTAGGATGTTTTGTTTATCTTTTGCACTTAAACATTGTACATTTTGCTTAAAACAATGTGGGTACTTTATATCCAACTTGGTCCTTATGAATAGGATTTAGTGTCTCCAAATAGTACAGACACTTGGGACTTAAGAGATGCCATGAAACTCACTGGATGACTATGGGCAAGACAGTCAGGCTGATGTACCTTACAGAGTTGTGAGGATAAAGTAGGCTGAAGGAGTCCCATGTTTGCTGCCATGGGCTCCCTTGGAAGAAAGATGGCATGTAAGTGTGACTAATATATAAGATAATAAATATTGACACTGCTCCAGAAAGTGGGCATCATCTGAAACAACATGGGATGTGATTTATGGAGCTTCAGAGGCAATCAGGACTTTATCACAGGATAGGTTTGTTGCAGAATTGCACTAGCTTAGTTCCACGTTTGAACTTTCCTTATTGTACATCACAACTCTCCCATTGTTGTGTTTCATTCCCACCATTATTGGATTACATCTTTTCATTGACGGGAAAAAGTCATAAATGGCTACAATATTGCTGTGGTTCAACTATTGATTCTTGGTGTGATTGTCTGGTTCCACTGCAGTTCTGGCAGTCATGTGGTGTGAGTAGGCGTGGTCCCCCTCTTCTCCCTCTTCCTATCCCCAAATAAGGTAACATCACTGGTGTTCAGATAGATAGGACATAGCACACAGGAACAAGATTGCTTTTACTCCGCTCCCTGGTACATATTTCTTTTGAAAAATTTGTTTTGTCGTAATTGCACAATTGTGCTGCCGTGGCAGTTGAATATGCAGCAATTATACAGTTACAGCAAAACAGATAAAAGAAATACCTATGGGGTATTTGTGGCAATAAACAAACAAACAAACAAACAAACAGGAACAATGTTTCTTTTACTCTGTTTCCTGGTGTGTGCGTGTGTGTGTGTAGTTTTGCCTTCATTGTGCCATGGTGGCTGCCAGCTTGACACAATTATACAATCATGACAAAACAAATTTTGAAAAAAGGAAATATGCACTGGGAATGGAAATTGCAGCAAATAAATAAATAGTGTGCACGTGCTACATAGCACAAACAGTGGGAAGAAGGAAGGGTCAGCAAAGCAGTGCGGAAAACCTGTTGTGGCAATATGCAACACCCAAGTGGCACCATAGTACTATTGCAGAGAAGGTGTGAACGTGATTGTTTCCGTACTGGTATGTTTCCATTTGCTTAAACAACACGATTGCTGCCAGACAAAAGGCTGCTGAGATAAAGCCCTCAGTGAATATATCCTACTTCCCCTCTCCCACAAGAGCCTCAGCTGGACCAAAGGTCTCTCCATGAGCTGAAAAAGTCCTTCTGTTTGTGGAAGGACAAGCCTGGGGCCAAGCCAGGATCGTTAAATGTCATATCCTGTTTGTCTGTCCTCACTCTCCAGTCACAGTTGGGGAAAGATTCTGATCAGGAAAAAGGCACAGGAGAGAGTTATACTACTTTTTTGCTACTACTGCTCTGATCAGATTTGATGCCCTGTGTGGTTTCTTTGAAAAGTTTGTTTTTACAGTTATGACCCTTTTTCACAGGTCTTCTGTGGCATCACATTAGTTTTGCCCCCTTTTCTGATGACAACATCCTGGGAAATACATTGTGGATGTGTATATAGGAGTTGTGCACTTTTTCTTTAAAGCAGAATGTAAAACTAAATGGGGTGTCACTTCTCAGATCCATTAATCAATGGTTGGAGGAGTGGGCTGGGTGAATGATACAGGGAAGAAAAATAATTAGTTGGAAAACTATTGCTGTTTCTGTTCAGACAGTTATATTTTTGAGTTTGAGAAGAGGTATAATCACTGTTCTAAATATTTAACTGTTCGTAGTTTCCTAACTTGATTAGTTCTTTCAATAAGGTAGACTGCATAATGGTACTGAAATGGAGCAAATGGAAATTAAACCCGTGAAACTCCAAATTTTGTAAAAAAAATAGGACAGCTAACAAACCTATCCTGATCATCTGTCCCTTCATGATTTTCAGTGGATGCATACTACTTTTTCAAAAGTTATTTTCTTCTGAAAGAGACCATCTCCTCCTTCCATACTATTTATGGAAAGGTATAATTATGCAGTGGTCAACATTTTTATTTGTCAGTGTACAATTTTTTCCTGGGTGTGAAAAGAGGCAAATATGCAGAGCTAGACTGATTTGTAGTGAATTAATTGGTATGTTCAGTGTTTGTAGTGTGATTTACATAGTCATTGACTTGTTTGTCTTGCTTTATTTTTAGGTTTCTGTGAGAATTGTGAAACATACCAAGATTCTGATGGACATTTGTATTTGGGAACAACTTGTACAGATTTTTGCTGTGGAAACTGCATTAATCGATATTGTTGCTCAGACTTGTCACAAAAATTTGACAAATATGACCAACTTATGTGTAATTTGCAGCTGTCAGAAAGGTATGATTGGAAAGGAAAACTTGCTTGCTAGTATTTTGCTGGACGCTTTCATATAAAATTGCATTATGTCTACTCTAACTTGTGTGCCACGGTTAAACCCAAGTTCAGTAATATGTATCTGTGGATTAGATGAAGCCTAATAAAGTGAACTTAAGACAAAACAGAGTTGCTTTTGCTGTGAATGGGTTGTTTCTCCTGATGTGGGATTTCAGTCTTTTCTTGATGAGTACTCTTCCCTTGAAAGGTTTGGCTTGTGTTTCAGAGGTCTTCCTAGACCTGGTCTTCCTAATAGATGCCCAAATACCAGCTGTGGCTTGGATGGATAGAGGAGCTTTGCCCACTGTAGACTTTAGGTGACTTGCTCCTGTTTCTGGAGAAGCTGGATGTAGCTCTAATGACAGATGCCTTGATAATATTGAGATTGGACTATGTAACTACACAGATCAGAGACAGCGTGATACAGCTTTTTTGAGAAACGGACTAGGACTCTGAAGACCAGAATTCAAATCCCCATGTGACCATGGAAACCCACTGGGTGACCTTAAGCAAGTCACACTCTCTCAGCCTCTGAGGAAGGCAATGGCAAACTCCCTCCGAACGAATCTGGCCAAGCAAACCCTGTGATAGGTTTGCCTTGGGGTCATGATAAGTTGGAAATTACTTCAAGGCACACAACAACAACAGCTGTCTGGGGCTGTCTTTGAAGATACTTTGAAGAAGCTTCAACTGGCCCATGATACAGCTGCTAGGGTATTCACACAAACATGGTCATGTTACCATATTGTGCCCATTTTAGAGCAGGCACACTGGTTATTGGTACATTTGCCAACAGTATTTTGGCTATTACCTGGGCTTGGTCTTGGGGCACCTAAAGGGTCTCATGCTCCTATATCTTACCCTCTTGTCCATTCCCTAATCCAATTGTGTCCCAATGCTGTGTCCCAGCATGGAGGAATACTAAACTGGTTGGGACATATGAGAAAGTCTTTTCTGTTGCTTGTGTTGTTTTAGCTACTGGGAATAGAATTGCTGAGTGTGCCTTAATTGCTGTAGAATCTTTTTAAAAAGGGTTTGTGTTTGTTTTTCTTACAACAGGACATCTCCTCCTATCATGGGGGTAGCAATGGAATTTAAATCAGAATTCGATGACTGGCATTCTCATGGGCCCAGGTAAACAAATGCTTTGTACACATATTATGTATACACAGAGTGTATGACACATGACAATTGTACAGAGAAAATACTTTGATTTTTACCATAAGTTACACTGTTCTGTGACATATGTGGAAAGCAGATTTTTTTTTGTCTTAGTTGTATTTACAGGTAGTAACTGCAACTTAGCCTACTTACTACAAATAATCTCTCTGAAATCGTAAGAGTATCTTTTTCCAATAAACTGATGGCCATGAGCTTTCTGAACTAAGCAACTGGCATTCCTGTAATTTAGCAGGTAGGATTTCAGTTGATATTTGTTGCCAAGGCCACAGACTTGCCTGAACAGGGAAGACACTTAACAACAACTAATGTCTCATACTGTTAAATGAATTTTCTTTAAACCTAGGAATGCAAATCCTCTACTATTTCATCCCTGCTTGTAATGACAAATAATTACTGTATAATTACCGTATTACTGTAAATAATTACTGTAGTTTTCTCCTCACTGCGAGAGAAAACAAATATTTCCCTCCAGTTTTCTCATGCAGAATAGCAGAGCAGCAAGACGTTTGCACAGATTTCTCCTGGTAGTCAAATGAGAGACAGCTTGGTGTAGTGGTTTGAGCATTGGACCACTACCCCTGGAAATGAGGGTTCAGTTCCCCACTTGGCCATAGAAACCCACTTGGGCAAATCGTACACTCTCAGCTCCAGAAAATCCCATAATAGGTTTGCCTTAGGATCTCCATAAGTCAGAAGCAACTTGAAGGCATGCAACAACAGTCAAATGTCCTGAAGTATCCTATTCTGTGTTGGAAACCTAAACCATTTTTAAAAACCACCTGTTATTTCTCCACAGTGTAATTCCTCAAGAATACTTTGTGGTGTTTGAATATGGGAGGAGGATGTGCATTAGTCTTTGTTGTTAGGTGTCTTCAAGTTATAGTGACCCTAAGGTGAACCTATCACAGGCTGTTCTTGGTAAGATTTGGTCAGAAGAGGTTTGCCTCTGCCTTCTTCTGAGGCTGAGAGTGTGTGACTTGTCCAAGGTCCCCTATGGCTGAGTGGGGATTCAAGCCCTTATCTCCAGAGTAGTAGTCCAGTGCTCAAACCACTACATCGTAAGACTCTCGCCAGTGGGGTTTCTCAACTCTCTGGAAACCTTCTTTTCAACCAGGGAATGAATAATTCCATCCCTGTTTTTACAAACTATGATTATTAATATTTGGAGGCTATTTTCTTGTTTCCTAGAATATATAACAGATGAATTCAAGAAAAAGAGAATGCTAGACTTTGTCCTTGCACATGGGGCAAATTGAATGGATGGCATGACAAACTTTGCATTAATGTAATAATGAGAACAAGGCAATATTTTTCCTGTTTAGCTACCTAGTTTAGATATAGGTAACTCTCTCTCTATTTGATGCCTTTTTATCCAAGGCAATGTGTGATTATTAATATTATAAAATCAAGAAATGTCATAAAAGAGCAACTCTGATTTAAGAAATTGAGCTCCAAACAGCAACGGCACCAAACTTTGTTAAGTATCTGACAGAACAAATGGGTCTGTGTTCATTTCCTACAATTCAGCAAATGTAAGGAAGTGACAAAACCATCTCTGAGTATTCCTTTCTTAAGACAGTCCTGTGAAATTCATGGGGTTGCTATAAGTCAACAGGCAGCTTGAAGGCACTTGTGCATATGTACACACGCAAGCCTTGCTATTAGACTTGAATAGTGTCTTGCATTGCACTTATAGTGGCTGCCAGAGGTACCTGGAGCCTTGGTGGCGCAGTGGTTAAAGGCCAGTACTGCAGCCACAAAGGTTGCAAGTTCGATCCTTCAGGGCTCCAGGTTGACTCAGCTTCCCATCCTTCCGCAGGTTGATAAAATGAGTACCCAGCTTGTTGGGGGCAATTAGCCTAATACATTGTAAACCACTTAGAGAGTATTTAGTTGATAAGTGGTATAGAAGTACATATACTATTGATATTGCTACCTTTGGGAAGCAGAGCATAAAGGGGATGTTACCCTAAAAGGAGGGGGACCTTGAATGCCAGAATCTACTTAGAATATGGGGAATTATTAGTTCAAAGGAAGCCTGTGAGAGGAGGGTAACAGCAGGATCTTTTCACCGGTGTATACCAGTACTAACTGTAGAGAGGACTCCAGTTAAAGTTAAACAGGGTATTTTATTGGAAATTAATAGATGCATAAAGAAATCAGGCAATCTTATGAAGCATACGAGGCTATTGAAGGGAAAAATGAAAAAAGCTGGATAGAAAGAGCTTTTGGATGGAAGGGGTGATATTTATCAGTCCTGAAGCAGAAGATCAAAGTAGGGTGGCTCAAACAGGAGTCTGGGGGTAGCATGGAGTATATAGACTCTTGGCCTTTGATTTTTAGATTTGATTCCCATGCTACCCATTCCTGTTGATAATCTAAGTTGTTTTCTGTTCCTCTATTATGTTACTAATTTAATTCAGGGGGGTGCTATAAGTGGAAATTTTTTCTACCTACTACTCTGGAAAAATATGAAACATTTACAGATACTTGAGTTGGAATGATCATTGAAATACTAGAGACATAAACTTTGTTGGAATAATTAAGTAATTGTTCTTATTGTCTGTGGAAGGAGACCTTCTCCCTTATTGTCTGCATCCAAAGATGCTTGAGCTGTGGATGAATAACTTTCTTGGGACTGTAACTATTCTGTATAAAGGCAGGACGCATGTATTATGCTTTTTCATGCAAGCATGGATGTTCAATTGAAATTACTTCTGAGTAGATTGCACTGTGGGGGGAAAAATTACATGATCCTTCTGGAAGGGCTGCATATCACCCAAATGCCACAGACCTCTGCATTCTCAGATGTTCATGTAGTCGTAAATAATCCCGCATGTCTCCTCCTCCTAGTTGTCCATCTTTTGCTTTGCTCAGTTGAGGTTGCAGGATCCGGGAGTAAACGGGGTGAAGGGAATGATTACTCAGAGAGAGAGCTTCCTCATGATGAGAGGTGGAGTGACTTTGATTTCACTCCTCACTTTGAGGTTGGCAGTCTGAGCAGACAGAACACTCCTCCCCTCCTGTCTCCTTTCCTAGCTGGAACAGCAGAGAGAGGGGTTGAGAGGGAGAGAGAAAGAGAGATTGAAATCTTGCTTCTCTCTTCCTGGCTGTTTGTCAGACCCAGTAGTATGGGTGGGGCACAACTGAGATCTTGCTCTTCTCCCGGGCTGTCGGGCTCCCTCCTGTCTCATTTTGCAGACACGGTAGCAGCATGTGGGTAACAACTGAGATCTTTCTCTTCTTAGTAAGGTTTGGGGAGACAGGAAAGTCAAGTAATTTTATTTTGTTTATAACAATTTTTCAGCCTCTTGTGTAATTAAGGAAGTTAATGTCTCAATCAGATAAATATTGAATAGTAAATAAACTGGCATTATTGTACACCTTGGTGCACAATGGAATATAAAACAATATTCCATTCATATTAATAATAGTGCTGTCATACACATTTCTACTCAGAAGTGAGCTAAAGTTAGTTCAATGGAACTTACTCCTAGGTAAATACGAACAGGATTGTAGCCTAGGCCATTGCTATACTAGACTGTTATACTGCTATTATTCCACTTTCAACATCCTGTGGAATCTTGGGATTTGCAGTTTAGGGAAGCGCCTCAAAGGATGTTGAAATTGGAATAATACAGGTAGTACTATAACAGTCTAGTGTGGAAATGGCCCTAATGGGTAAGACATTTTAAGAGGCCATTGGAATGCATGAGTTTCTTTATGACAGTTGTGTTTTTATTCCAGTGATAACTTTCTCAACTAATGCCATTCTTCTGGAGCCAGAAGTATTGTATATTGTTTTCCTCACCCCCATCCATCCACCCACCTCCATTTTTGTCTTAACTATGAGCTTGTGAAGTAGGGTTGGCTGAGAGAGTCTCAAGGTGTTGATACGCATGGGTGTTATCTGCGTTGGAGAAGGAGGGGACATGAACACAGAGCACAAGCAGTGACTGTAGATCTAAGAGGGAGCTATAATTTTGACCCGGCATTTTGTTTTTACAGTAATGTAATGTATAAGAAAACCCTATTCAATCCATGGGATTACCATAAATCCACAGGTAACTTGAAGGACATATACAATATATAACAGTAAATATAATGTTATATACTGTTGTAAAAACAAATAATTACAAAAATAAAAACAAATAGTGTCTTATAAGGCATAAATATATATTACACTATTGTAAGAACAGCATGCCTTTATTAGACCCTGCTCAAAAACTGTAATGATTGTTAGAGAGCCAGTGTAGTATAGTAGTTTCAGCATTGCGCTAGGACTCTAGGAAACCATGATTTTGAATCCCTGTTTGGCCATGAAAATGCCCTGGGTGACCTTGGGTAATTCACACACTCTCAGCTTTAGAGGAAAGCAATGACAACCCCCCTCTGAACAAGAAGCCCCTGTCATAGATTTGCTTTAGAGTTGCAATAGGTTAGAAAAGATCTGAAGACGTGAAACCACACAACAACAGTTCATTGATAGTAATAAGTTGCAAACAGGTGCACACACATAAACCATTGTATTTGTCCATTTGGGCTTTCCACATTTTTTCCAGGCTTTCCTAATCTCAGTGCATAAAGTTTCTCTGCTTAAAATAGGGTTGTAGGGTAGTTGTTTTTTCTGAGCAATAACTTTTTCCTACTTTGACCATGCTCTGATGTTGCTCAGCCATACATACTTCTATCTGTGGTGTCCTTGTCTGCTAAAGTTGGAAGGTATGGCGCTATCCTTCTTACTTTACTTTCATATAACCTGTTTACAGCTGCCTCACAATATTTGGTTGCAGTGGTGTTCAATTGTATGGCTATATTTGGAATTGTTCTATTTTAACTTATGGTATAAAGTTGGTGGAGCGAGGAAGCTAAAGCTATTGGACAGTTTAAGCTACTTTTTTTTTCTTTTTACTGTTGTGCTTCACTGTAATTCAGCAGTGCTCTGTAGCTTTAAGAAGGATTTTTCAGGGTCGAAAGAGGTGTGACCAAGGAGGCTTCCTATGTTTTCCTATTGATGTCACCACAAACCGAACAGCACGTAGACTCTTAAGCACACCCCTAGAAATGCAGCTAGTTTCGTTTCTCAGTGGAAGAGAATGAAAAAGAGAGGTTTTTGGAGAGAGGAGAGTCTGGGCTAAAAGCTCTTGCTGAAAAGAAAGATGGGGTAAGCTTTGCTTGTCTTGTTTGCTGGCATCTTTTTTCTCATATTATAAATTTGCGAAGCTGGGCATTTGCTACATGGCTTTAGATTATATAACTGCAGAGTACTGTAGAATATGCATACGTATTTATTTAGTTTGCTGTTTTTACATAAATCTTAGCCAGACGCCCATATAAAAGCAAATAATTGCCTGGTATATGCACTGTAATTCTCAAAACAGAGACTCTGTTAAATCTGTATAATGATTAATCTACTTCAATGGGCGTGTAAGGCAAACATAATAACGAAACAGAACAAAAACAAGGCATCAAGGCTTAGTAAGTAATCCCTCTCAATCCATTCAATCCATTGTTTTTGAAACTGTGTATTGAAATCGACTTAACTGAAATACAACCGTTCCAAGGCTGGAAAAGAGGAGAACTTTTATAATCTTCAAGTTGGAAGTTGTTGTTGAAGCAGCTTTATTACAAAATATAACGGTCCTGCTGCATTTGAGTTTTGCTTGCTTTAAGCTGATATTTGCAAAGTGGAAAATTGCCTCCTTGACATAAGTGGTTTTAAAGATGAATGTTTCTATCAGATGTGTTATTTTTCTTGTAAAATGATTACTCACAGTAAAATGTATCAATAAATATACACGGCACATTCCTAAACTAAAAAAGGTAGTAGAAATAGATGTTGATGCGATAAGTGTTGAGACTTCAGAGAGCTGTTATGAATCCCTAAAACCTTGCCTCACTGTTTTTAATGAAAAATGTGCATCATGTTTAGGTAGCAAGAGTTTCTTTACCATTTTATAGTTTATCAAGTATTGTTTTAGGTGATATTGATACAGACACAGCCAGAACAGACAAAAAGGCAAACTGAAGTAAAGCATTCATGAGTTTTGCTCAGGTATAGTTTATGGGGATATTGTGAACAAAATACCTTAACATTCAGTTAGATGTAGTTTCATGTAAGTTGGAGAAACATGTCACCCTCCAGATGTTGTTGGACTGCCCTTCCCGTCATCTCTTATCGGCTGAACTGGCTAGGTGAGAGGGAAGTTACAGTCCAGCAACATGTGGAAGGCCCTCGGCTCTGCCCTCTAGGTTGGTATCATAATTTGGAGTATGTAGTTAATTCACATCTAGACCCTTGGTGGACTGTTTTGTGGTATCAACATTTATAGTAGCCGATGATTAGAATAAGGCTCTACATGACACAGATATACCCCATGAGTGAATTTTAGCTCTCTATTCAGAACAGTGTCCATACTGACAATGACCTCTGTCCAGAACTAACAGCACAGTCCCTCAAGATGTGTTTAGCTATCTTTTGTAGCATTGCGCAGAAATTGGAGTAGTAGAGCATATTTTTCTGAAATAATCATCAAAGAACAGGGATGGAAAAGACATTTGCATTAACCAAAGGATTGTTATTTGTACGAAGTTATCCAGTTTGTGGCCTGGGAAACTGTTATATGATGTGCATGCTTTTGATAACATTTCCTGGAGGAAACTGCAAGCATCACATTTTTCTCATTTATATCCAACTAAATGTGTATAGCCAAAAATATGTTGTCTTTGAAAAGTGTGCACAATCATTTTTATTTGATGGGAAAAAGCATAAAATTAATACACTAAGAAAATAAGTAACAAAATATATATGTTAGGGAAGTGCTTATCATTATATGCAGACATTTCTGTATAGGGAAAAGAAAAAAAACTTTCAACTGGGTAAGAAACTGATAGGAGGTAATTGAAAGTGCGCTTTAAGAAGTGCAATAAAATCAAGGAGATTTTCATGTCTATCAAGGAGACCTGTAGGTGGATATAGAACTATCTGGTGTAAGTAATGAAATAATAACTGCTTTTGATGGGCAAAAGTAGTTTGCATTTAGGAAGCAGTATTTGGAAGGTTGCCTAACTCTTTCCTGCCTAGCCTCAGCTTGTTCTCTGCAACTTCTGTACTCAATTAATTTTTCCATAGAAGCGTCCGGCCTTCTTCACAAACTGAGGCCATAAATCTTACAGGGAGTAGATTTGAAAACATCACTGTGGGAAAGCACTTCTCCTTTGGATTTTGAATTCTTGTGAAGACATTTTGTAGTGGAGAAGCATCTGAAGTTGAAATATTATAATGTGTAGAATTTGCAAAAAACTCAAGGGACAAACCAGTCCCCAGGCTCTTCATGGTGATGGCAGTCTTATGAAACCAAAGTGGATGAAGAGATCTAAGAACAGGAAGATATTTGTAATGTCCTTAGTATCCATTTATTACTTCCCAATTTATATTCATTCTACTCTGCCGCTTTTGTATCACACATGTCTGTAGCACCAAAACCGACCACTATAGTGAAACCCTGGCAAGGCCTCCCCCACGTCTTCTCAAAGAAATGCTGTGCCCACACCAGCTCCTGTATATATAGGAAAGTGTACAGGGAGAAGCTGAGCCCTAGGTGGATGGCAAAAGGGAAGGTCACAAGCTCTTCTAAATCGTGTTCAATAAACTATATCCCAGATCTTATTCCTGTTAAATAAACTAGATCATAGGTCCTGGAGGGAGCATTACCTGTGGGCCAGTCAGATTAGTTGTATGGAGACCCTCCTGGTTTCTATGAACTCTAAAGCAATATGATTGTCCTGTGGGAATTGTGTGAGACACATGGGTTGAAGCATGTTGAAGCACTTGTTCGCAAATCTGTTGCAGAGCAGCTTGGTGCCATGTGACAGGAAGTACCCTCCCTCAGTAGCTGGTCCCTAATCCTGCTACATACTGTTTGGAGTATCTTGGGCTTGTAAGCAAATATGGTTAATTGTACAGCCTAAGGTATTCATTGCTATTTTCTGATGTAGAAAGTCCTAGGTTCAAATGACTTGGCTTATCTAAGTGCAGTTGTGTTAAAAGCCTGAATACAATTGAAGTAAAGCATTTATTTGGAAGATACTATGATGATTTTGGCCATTTCCACACTACACTGTTATAGTGCTATTATTCCACTTTCAATGTGCTATGGAATCCTGGGGTTTGCAGTTTAGCCAGAGAGCCCTTTGGCCTCAGTAAACTACAAACCCCAGAATTCCACAGGATGTTGAAAGTGGAATAATAGCACTACAACAGTATAGTGCAAAAAGGCCTTTTGTGAATAGAGTACAGGAATGCCTCAGTTAATGAAGCAGATGTGTTCCTGGGCATGGATTTTTTTAACAGAAAAAATACCTGAGGCAGAAATAATATGGAAAGAATAGAGATAGGTTCCTAACACCACAAAAAAAGAAGAGTAGCACAAATGTGTTTCGGCAGACTTTTGATTTAGAACTGAAGATATGCAGGCAAATGTGAAATGAAAAACCAGGTCAGGTAAGCATTTCATCAGTAAACAAAAACATTTGGATCTTCTGGAGACCAAGGCTTCTTCCAAAATGTATCCAGAGGTGATTTTTTTTCTTTCTTTCACCAGCTTCCACTTTTCTAATACTTTCTATTTTAGTGCCCCAGCTTATAGATCTGTGTTTTTTCCTAACATGCGGGGGGGGGGGGGTAGCAAGTGAGGTTTATCTGGTCTCCCTGTGTTTCGTTGTGTTACTTTTCATGCACACTCAGTGTGGGATTTTAAAGGCAGCTGCTGTGTATGTTGTCAGTGGAAAGAAGGCACACCTGGCTACAGTTGGATGAGCTAGAATCCTGCTTTTTCTCTGCTCAAGTTCTATTTCAATTTTTTCTACAGACATGCTCCTGCAGTCCAACAAGTTTGTATTTCTGTAGCCCTCCTTCACCACCCTTTCCATGCCTCTGTTGCTGAAAACTTCTAACTAGACAGAGATAAGGAAGAAAGGGAGCTGAGCAGGCATAAAAAGACTTTGTTAAAAAAAAAAGAGGCTTCTTTCTCTCTTTATCAGCTGTAGTATAAAAACTGGGTAGAATAAAGATGGCTAGTTTTATTTTTCGGAGCATCAGTTGACCTTGTTAAGAGACAGTTATGACTAAACAATGAGGCAAACTAAAATTATTTAGAAAGCTTTGTTTTGCCGTGATCACCAATTTAAGTTTGAAGCATAACGTATTCCCAGTCATTTATTTTCGGCCTGACTTGCCTCATGGGGTTGTTGTGAAATTAAAGTGGAGAACAGGATAGATATAATTGGAGAAAGGGTGGTATATAAGTGTACTTATAAAAACGAACAAGCAGACAAATAAATACCGTTAGAATCTGAGTTCTGGCTGTTTGTGCAAATAGGTGATGGTAGTTGTTACTACTCCTACTGCCACCACCTCCTATTTACACAGACAGCTAAAAGCCATGATAATGATGATCACTGAGAAAGGGAAGACTGTTTCAGATCAAGGGGGTAACATTTTGTCCTCCCCCTTTTTTTTTGGACTATAACTTTGTTGCCTCATATCATTGACTATGTTGGTTAGGGCTTCTGGCTTTCAGATCCAAAACTTCTGGAGAGCCAAAGGCTCCCCACTCCAGGTTTAACTAGTTTGTGTATATTTTGTAGCAGGCGCCATTCCTGAGGTGTTAGCTTCTGCCTGAGATGAGAAAGGGAGTGTCTCTTTTAAGATCGTGCCTGCCCATGCAGTTTTAAAAAGTACCTTCAGATTAAAAACAAAACAAAACATTATTTGCCTCATTAATTCTTGGATGTCTTTTTAATTATGGCTGCAGTCCTCTGCAGACTTCCCTGGGCGTAAACTTCATTGAACTCAGTAGTGCTTCTTTAAAAAAAAGGGAGAAAAAAGACATGCATAGGCTCACCCTGGAAACATTAAAGTTAAGCAGCTAAGAGAGATGCTGAGATCAGGTAATGTTAAGGACTTTCTGTTGGCATTTTTTTTAAAAAAATATTTTTATTAAAACCCATAATTTCAATAAAACATTTAGACTTGTTGCATACAATTTCAAGTACATGATAGAAAATAATACCATCTTTATATAATCCATTTGCTTGGATTTGCTACTATAAATTACCTATATATTCATCTTATAGCCCTTTCCCCAAATAGACTTCCCTCTCTAAAATTTTTGGGTGCTTACTTATTTCCGTTCCATGCTTCAGTTTTTCTATAACTTAGCTTACATATATATCTCTGCCTCTAATCTATATAATTAAATACTTGACATCTTACCTTTCTTTAATATATACCAGTTAAGATATATGTAATATACAATTTGTTTAATATTTTATTTTAACACTCTTGCAATAATTAAGTCCCCCCAACATCTTTTCTGTATGGGGGCCATCATCTTCCATAAATTACAGAAATGATTATCTTTTCTGAAGGACTTTCTGTAGGTATCGGTGGTGTAGCTACTAGTGTCTTTTGGGGAAGTCTCTCTTTCTACAGGAAGTCTGCTGTCAGACCTACTTTTCATAATGCACAAATAGAAATGAGCAAGCATATTTGTACACAGTATGTTTAGATCTATAGAAGAAGCAGCGCTTGGGAAAAGTACTTCCTGGATAATAGATCCAAGAATGCACCAGCCAGCATGTCTAGTGGACATGTTTGCTGGGGGGGTGTTCTGGGAGTTGTGGTTTGAAAAATTCACTTCTCTAGTCCTAAATTGATACTGTCAAACCCAACTTTAGGATTTTTGAGGGAGGTCTTCTCAGTCCTCTTTTAACTAGAGATGTCTATTTTTCATTTAGGAAAAATATGTACTGTGTCGTTTGAGACTGAGGTCAGTTACTCAGCCCTCTCCAACTTGAGCATTAATAATGATGGCTTGAAATACAGACTCCCCCACTTACCTGGCAGATTCGGGACCAGAATACTGTCAGAAAACAGATTTGGTTGAAAAGCAGAACCCATGTGCTGTACTGCAGGAAGCGCGAAAGACTTATGGAGAGTCGCTTGTAACTGACCATGCACACACTGATTGCAAAGTCTCTCAGCCAGTTTAGCACCCTTTTCCCCCTCTCAGTTTGCTTTTGCAAGTGCTGCGTATGTGCATGAGGTTCCAAGCAAACCTCTGTAGTCAAGAAGAGCTGGTGAAAGAGCAGAACTCTCGTCAAATTAATGGAATTTGTCCTCATTTAGAAACATAAAAAGAGGGAGTCATCAGGTAACAGGGCGTCAAAAGGTGGGGGCTGGGTACCAGGTAGGAAAGGACTATCTTAGCCTCTAGAACAGAGTTGGACAGAGTACTGCTCTGCAGTTGTGGTTGGACTGCAACTCCCAGCACACCGTCACAAGTTTAGAGGAATGATGGAGGTTGCAGTCCAACAACATCTGGAGAGCCATGCTTTGCCTGCTCCTGCTCTAAAGTCAGCTCTGGTTTAAAACAGAATGTGAAAACCACCAAATGATAGCTTGTACCACAAGTGAAACTGCAATAGTCATATTCAAAATTGGTGGTGCTTCTGTGAATGTGCTGTAGAACATGGCTGAGTGCAAAGTATATGATTAGCCTTACTAACATAATGAAGCATTTATTTATTATATTAAAAGAAAGGAACAGCTGTTTGTCAATATTTCTCTTTTGCCCAAACCCTGGTAGCAGCAGTGTAAGGAATTAGCCGGTACTGAAGCTGTCAGATGGTTCACTACAGTCACAAAAGACTTACTAGTTTGCTTTACTAGGTAATTTTTCATTTAGAGTTTTGGAGGCCAAAGTGCTTTCAGTTGCCTCATTCTAGTTTATACACTGGAGGCAAGCTACAAATTAACAGTGTTACAACTATAGTATTTCCACTGTAGAGTGAGGCACCTCTACGGTGGAAATTCAATAATTGTAGCAGACTAACAATTGGTAGCAGTTGTGATGGCTTACAGGTTTAAGCAATAAAGATTAATGCATTCATTTGTAATTTGTAGCTTGCCTCCAGTGTATAGATTAACAGAAAGTGGTCATTCACTGAATGTTCTTGAATACAAGCTATAGTCGTTTTAATGGCCTAGCCCTGAAGTTCAAGTCAGAAGCAACTGAAAACTGATGCCACTATGGAGTCCTTAAAGGCTCCATTTTGTTTAACTGTGGCTGTTTTATGTTTCTAGATTACTGGAGTATTTTAAACTTTATTTTTTTTTTAATCAGTTGAGAATGGAAGGCTCAAAATGCAAGTTTCTCATAAAGCTCATCAGCTCTATTAGCCTTCCCCACCCTGGTGCTAAACATCCATTTTTGACTTAAGTGCCCATGATCCCTCACCATTGGTTATGTTAGCTGAATCCGAAGGGAACGGTAGTTTCGAATAGCTAGAGGGCCCCAGAATGAGGTAGGCTGAACTATACTGTGGTTTCTTAACATTTGGGGTGTTTGTAGCTATTACAGCAAGAGTAGAGAAACTTTTGTTTAGTCAAGGGCCAAATTTAGTTTTGAGGAAGTTCTTGGAGGAGCCTGCTTTCCAGTGTCTAGAGACTGGAGGCTAGAAACAAAAGAGTGGGGCAAAAAATGCCAGATTATTTTAGATTAAATCTCCTACTGCCAATAAGTCATCAGAGAGGCATGTTACCCTTGAAAAACATTTGGACAAAAAAGGCTGGGAAACTCCTAAATGATGGTTTCATGGGGAAGAGGACATGGGCTTCTGGGGAATTGTATGGGACCAGAGTAGGACCACAGAAGGACTAGATGGGCCTCAGGCCTGAGTTTGCACACTCCTGTGTTGTGCATAGGAAAGAGGGTTTCTAGATCTCAGGGCCTGGCCTTGGTTCTCAGGGTGTAGACCCTCAACTCTGGTTCTCAGGGTGAAGTGGAGGAATGTCAAGGCGAGAGCACTGATTTGAAAAATGTACGTATTCCTCATTACTTAAATGTGGTATTCTTTAATTTAAATGGTGTACCCAGCATATGCGATTCTGATAGATGCTTAGTTTATCATGCTTGATGACAACGCCCGGGGCTGCTCCTCATAATGTCAACTGTGTAACATCACCAGTGCCTCACCTCCAGTGATATGACAAGGGGTCAGCACTAGGTCTCAGATTTTGGCCCTGAACACTCAGGGCCTGGGATGGTCCTAACCTGGCAATGCTACTGGTATAGTACGCTTGAACATGCCTGGGAAATGCCTGCTGAAATATCATATGCAGCCAAATTTGTTAGTAAATTGAATACTTCATTATCAGAATAAAAATAAATTTGAGGAAATTAATCCTTCTTTTAATAAGAAGTGGAACAAAGGTTTGAATTTACATCTATAGGAAACTATTGAATCTTTCTTAACGTACTTTCTAGCTTGGTTAGTTCAACTGTAAAGGAAAACCTCCTTCAGATAATTTACTACACAGATTAAATATGAGATTTGCCCTCATTTGCCAGATTTACTCTAGAGATGTCGATCCCACAACCTGATTTTACCACATTTGAGAAAGACTAACAAATACATCAAAAATTGTGCAATGACACCTAGTTTATAGTGCAACAAACAGAATATGTGGAACTTTTGGATTCCAGTATAGTCCTATTACCTTCCCTGTGAGATGATGTACAGTTGGTGGCCTTAAAGCTAACATTAGACTAGCTAATAGTAAACTATAAACTATGAGAACCATTTTTCAGTTCTTGGTGGAGCTATAGAGTTCTGATGCAAAACTATACACCTTATAGCTATAAACTATAAACTATAAGGTGTATAGTTTTGCATCAGAACTCTGTAGCTCCACCAAGAATTCAAAAATGGTTCTTAAAAATAACACATTTCACTTCTGACAATGCCAGTCTACTTCACAGAATGTTGCTGTACCTCATTAACTTATATGGCTTAAGTCCTCTGTTTTGTTAAATTTTGGAATGAAAAGTTTCATGACAAAATCTAGTCTGATATTGTCTCTAAATATGGTGTTAAACATTGTAGGTATTTTATTTGAGAGAGAATTTAAATGAATGTTGTTTTTGTTTTGTATTAAAAAAATAACAGACATTAACTGTATACAGTATAATCTCAGAAACCAGAGAGATACTTGAATTAGGTTCTGGTGGCTTGTGAAGAGACTTTGGTGTGGTACATCGCTTATTTATCTAAACCAAGGGTGGATAGCAACCTGAGGTCTAGGAACTATACTCATTCTTCACTGAATCTCAGAAGACCAGCCCAAGACAACCCATTTTATTTTTTTAATTGATTTTATGATATAACAACTTCCATACAAGGCTGTGGCACAAAAAGGCACAGTTTGTATTAAAATACACTGGTATAAAATATAAATTTAGAATGTCAAAGTGTTTCTTCGCATGAAAACCAACAATATTTATTTGAATGCCCTTTGGAAGCCCAGCCTTTTTTCTGTCCAACTTTTTAAAACTTCTTTTCTACTTTGAAAGTTCATAAAACTCTAAGGACATTTCCACACTGCACTGTTATAATGCTATTATTTCACTTTCAACATCCTGTGGAATTCTGGGGTTTGTAGTTTATTGAGGCCCAAGTGCTCTCTGGCTGAGAATTCTAAATGCCCCACCCTAAACTACAAATCCTAGGATTCTGTAGGATGTTGAAAGTGGAATAATAGCATTATAACAGTATAGTGTGAAAATGGCCTCAGTGTTTCCCAGTACTCTCTTGGGCGGAAGCGGGGAACTGCATGGGGAACAATGGCTCATTTTCAGCCCTAAAGCTGCACCCACCTATCCTGGTCCAATGACACCTCTGTTGCTACTCAATATGAGACTTTTAAAAGTGAAGTCTGGGCAGGTTAGCATCTTGGGAACTTTTTGAAGTGTTTTGGTGTAATTCTGAGTAAAAAATGTCTCCAAATTACACTGGAAAAAAAAATACTCTAGGGGGCTTGGTTGAGTGGAGGCTACAGAAGCTTAGGGTTGTTTGCATGCTGCAGTTTTACTTCCCGTATCGTTGGTCTAGGCCAGGTATGGGCAACTGCAGAGAGGGATGAAAGCCAATTTTTAGCCCCATGACTCCCCCTGGCAGGTCACACCAAAACTCCCAGATCTCCTGTAAAAAAAATTAAAACATACTTGGAGGGCCAATTCCTCCATCCCGTATGTGGCTCCTAACAGTTGCAGAACTCAGAAGCTGTGTTCCCTCAGCCACCATGTACCTTAAAAATCTGACAGAACGCCCAAAGTTGGCCAAAATTGGAAACAGCAAGTGAGCAGTGTCAGTTCTGGTTTTGATTTGTGGAGAGGTGTCTGGTGTTTTTTTAAGAGATTGTGGTGCACTTGTCTACTCATTTCTCGGTACAGATGTAGATTACTATGCATTTTTATGGTGTTTTCTGTAGTTTTCCTTTGTTAAGTGTTATGCCTGCTTGTGAACAAGTGTTTTTAGATTGTAACTGAGATTTTAGCCCAGCCACCCACCCACCTAACTTTTTAATTCAGCTTTGTTCATATGACCAACCTTTAAGGGAAGATCTGCATCTGCTCAGTGAACAGTGATGTTCATGCTTATTTATGTATTTCTCTCTAATGTATCAATTCAGATCAAACTATAGTAGGCACTTTGTGTAGTTTATGCATATTGTCAATTATAATTGAAAATTGCTTCCAATTTTCTTGTAAACTGAATGGTAAACAGTGCTTACAGTAAAGTATTTTTGTGTAATATAACAACATTAAACACTTAATTCTTAAATGTATCTTTTTCTCCTTCAGTGTCACTTTTGTAGTAATTGGAGTTGCAGTTGTCATCCTGATTATAACCACTATTGTTGTCTGCTTCACTTGCTCATGTTGCTGCCTGTATAAAGCATGCCGAAGGTCCCCACGGCGTAAGTATCATCTATAGTTGTTCCCATTGTCCTATTAGAATAGGGGTGGGAGTCAGGGAGCCCTCCAGATGACATGAGAAGCAGGACCACTTAACTCATCCTGCAGAAAAACAATCAACACCAACCAGTCTGAATACTAAGATTTTTAGGAGATACCTTTTGATAGAGCCCTGAGCCATTTATGGTGAGGTAGGACAGGGCCTCTTCTGTTGTGAGGCTGCTTCTCTGGAACTCTTTCCCCTGCTACCATCTTAGTTTGTTCTACAATACCTAGTAAAGACTTTTTTTTAAAAGGGAGGACTGTGTCTTGGTCCCATGACCCTCTCAATCTCAGGCACTGGAGGTACAGAAAAGGGCTTTCTCAGTGGCTGCTTCTAAGCTATGGAACTCCTTGCTCCTTAGAGGGGGGCTCAGTTGGCTCCCTCGCCTTTTCTCCACCAGCAGACAAATACCTTTTCATTTAAATAGGCTTTCAGCTTCTAGCTGGTTGGGACCAAAGGATCTTTTTTTTTAATTGGGTATGCTGTATTTTTTTTTTTACTATGCTTTTAGTGTACTTTAATTGGTTTGTTTAATGTTTCTAAATTATATTATGTTTTATATAAAATAATAATTTTTGTATTTGTAGTTTGTATTGTATTATTTTAGCTGTATTTTGTTTTAACTCATGTTGGGAGAGGGGTAGTAGTAGTAGTAGTAGTAGTAGTAGTAGTAATAATAATAATAATAATAATAATAATAATAATAATAATACTTTAAAAAACATCAGGCCATTCAGAATATTTAGTTTATCGGATTCTTTTTCTGTTATATTGTGTGCTTGTTTATTCTAGATTTATAGAATGTGAGTCATAGATTACACTGCCAGGGGTTGATTTAATGTTTAAAATAGCGATAGTAGAGGAAATGATGAGGAATGACTGTGGTGCTCAGCATTTAGAAATATTTATTTAAAGGAAAGATTAGATAAGCATCCACTTGACTTAAATGTAACTAGTGTAACTCACTAATGCAGACACATTTATTGCATTGTTTTCTAAGACATTTTTCAAACTGTAAAGTACACATTCGATGAGGAATAGTGCATTAGGAGGTACAAGGCAGAAGAAAGTGATCCAGAGTGAAAAAGGAGGGAAATGTAGACTGCTTTAAGTGAATTTAGTTCTCCTCTGACAAGAAAGAAGAGTATTAGACATTTTTCACTCAAAATATATTTTAGATGAAATATCACAGTAATTAACGGTGTAGCGGTTTAGTCAATTTAAAGTTTATTAGTATGTTTTCATCCCTGTCATAGGAGTAGCCTTGTATGTCAAGGATGTTTTCACCTGTGAAGAGATCCATGACTTGAACCCAGAAAGCCAGGTCGAGAGCATCTGGGTAAGAATTAAGGGAGCGAGAAACAATAGGGATATTCTGGTGGGGGTTTACTACAGACCTCCAACCCAGACTGAGGACCTTGATGACGCCTTCCTCAACCAAATGACCGCGCATTCAAAAAGGAGAGATACAGTAATAATAGGAGATTTCAATTACCCGGATATATGTTGGCAGTCAAACTCTGCCAAGACAGCAAGGTCCAGCAAGTTTCTTGCTTGTCTTGCAGACAATTTCATGGTCCAGAAGGTGGAAGAGGCCACAAGGGGATCAAATATTCTAGATCTGATCCTGACCAACAGGGATGACCTTGTTAATGAGGTAGAAGTGGTTGGATCTTTAGGGGGGAGTGACCATGCCCTATTGGAATTTGGCATTCAGTGGGAAGGAGAAGATAAGTGTAGCCAGACACTCATCTTAGATTTTAAAAAAGCGGACTTCTGTAAACTTAAGGAGCTGCTGGCTGAAATTCCGTGGTCAGGAATAGTGAAAGAGAAAGGAGTTCAGGAGGCATGGGAGTTCCTTAAAAGGGAGATACCGAAGGCACAGTCTAAAACTGTGCCAATAAGGAGGAAAAATGGAAGGCATCTGAAGAAACCAGAATGGTTGACTAAAGAACTCTCAGTTGAGCTAAGCGTTAAGAGAAACATGTACAGGAAATGGAAGAAGGGGGAAACCACCAAAGAAGAATTTAAACAAGTAGCCAGGAAATGTAGAGAGGAAGTCAGAAAGGCTAAAGCACAGAACGAACTTAGGCTGGCCAGAGACATTAAACACAATAAAAAGGGCTTTTTTAAATATGTCCGCAGCAAAAGGAAAAAGAAAGAGGCGATAGGGTCGCTGCGCAGAGAAGATGGCGAATTACTAACAGGGGGAAGAGAAAAGGCAGAACTACTTAACACCTTCTTTGCCTCAGTTTTTTCCCAGAAGGATACAAGCACTCAACCTGGCGGTTGGGGAGCAGGGGAGGAAGCAGGGGGAATGAGGCACATAATAGGTAGAGAGGTGGTACAGGAACACCTGGCCACACTGGATGAATTCAAGTCTCCAGGGCCAGATGAATTGCATCCTAGGATATTAAAAGAACTGGCAGAGGTCATTTCGGAACCGCTTGCTATAATCTTTGCGAAATCTTGGAGGACAGGAAAAGTTCCAGCACACTGGAAGAGGGCAAATGTTGTCCCCATCTTCAAGAAGGGAAAAAAAGAGGACCCAAATAATTATCGCCCAGTCAGCCTGACGTCAGTACCCAGAAAGATCCTGGAGCAGATCATTAAGCAGTCAGTTTCTAATCACTTAGAAAGCAACGCGGTAATCACGAGAAGTCAACATGGATTTCTCAAAAATAAGTCATGCCAGACTAATCTTATCTCTTTTTATGATAGAGTTACTAGCTTGATAGATGAAGGGAATGCTGTGGATGTAGCATATCTCGATTTCAGTAAGGCCTTTGACAAAGTTCCCCTTGACATTCTTGCAAAGAAGCTAGTAAAATGCGGGCTGGACAGAGCTACTGTCAGGTGGATCTGTAACTGGTTGACTGACCATTCCCAAAGGGTGCTCACCAATGGCTGCTTTTCATCCTGGAGAGAAGTGACTAGCGGGGTGCCACAGGGTTCTGTCCTGGGCCCAGTGCTGTTCAATATTTTCATCAATGACTTGGATGAAGGAATAGAGGGCATGCTCATCAAATTTGCAGATGACACCAAATTGGGAGGGGTTGCTAATACGCCAGAGGACAGGATCAAAATTCAAAATGACCTGGACAGATTGGAGAGCTGGGCCAAGGCTAACAAAATGAAATTCAACAGAGAGAAGTGTAAGGTCCTACACTTAGGTAGAAAAAATGGAATGCAGAAATATAGGATGGGGGACACGTGGCTGGATGGCAGTATGTGTGAAAGGGATCTAGGAGTCTTAATAGACCACAAGCTGAACATGAGTCAGCAATGTGATGCGGCAGCCAAGAAAGCCAATGCAATTCTCGGCTGCATCAATAGGAGTATGGTGTCTAGATCGAGGGAGGTACTGGTACCACTCTACCCTGCTTTGGTTAGACCTCATCTTGAATACTGTGTCCAGTTCTGGGCACCCCAATTCAAGGAGGACATGGTCAAGCTGGAGCAGGTCCAGAGGAGGGTGACCAAAATGGTGAGAGGCCTGGAAGCCATGCCCTATGAGGATAGACTTAGAGAGCTGGGTATGTTCAGTCTGCAGAAGAGAAGGTTAAGAGGGGACATGATAGCTCTGTTTAAATATTTGAAGGGATGCCATGTAGAGGAGGGAGAGGGCTTGTTTTCTGCCGCTCCAGAGACCAGGACAAGGAGCAATGGATTCAAGCTGCAGGAAAGGAGATTCCACCTGAACCTCAGGAAGAACTTCCTGACAGTCAGGGCTGTCCGGCAGTGGAATATGCTGCCTCGGAGTGTGGTGGAGTCTCCTTCTTTGGAGGTTTTTAAGCAGAGGCTGGATGGCCATCTGTCGGGAGTGCTTTGAGAGTGTTCCTGCATGGCAGGGGGTTGGACTGGATGGCCCGTGTGGTCTCTTCCAACTCTACATTTCTATGATTCTATGATTCTATGATTCTATGAAAGCTGGACAGTGAAAAAAACTGACAGAAAATGAATGCACTCATTTTAAATCTGTGCTGGAGGAGAGTTCTGCAGGTCACCAAAAAGACAAATCAAGGGGCCCAAGAACAAATTAAGGCTTGAGCTCTCACTAGAAGCCAAGATTACTAAACTGAATCTCTGGACATGCTGTGAGACTAAGGCCATTTCCACACAGGGCGAGGGAATTGCCCTGTGCTGCTACTTACTGGACTTCTTGGCTCCCCTGTCCGGTCCGCGCTGCTCCGGAGCAGTGTATGCTCGTTGCTCCGCACTGCTCCGGGGATGAAAATGGCAGCTTCCGGTTGGTCGAGGGTCTCGACAAACCGCTGAAGCTCGCCAGCCTAAAGCCCACCCCTGGCAGATTGCAGGCTCGCACTGGTGCGAGCCTGCAAATCTGCACCAGAGAGCGGGCACGGAATGGTGCACTCCGTGCTTTTGAAAGACCTGTTTTGAGTGGTCTTTCAAAAGCATGCTTGACAACCGCTTGGGGTCGTTCCGGAGAGGGCTGAGGTGCGGATCTACGTTAAGTAGGTCCGACCCAGTCCGCTCCCAGGTGCAGACGTCCTCCCTGGAGGACACTCTGCACCGTTTCTATTAGCCCATGCGGAAATGGCCAATGTGACATGGGAAAAATTATAATACTTGGTGAAGTAGGAGGACGTAGAAAAAGAGAAAGATCAGATTACAAGTGGATTGATTCAATAAGGCACGCCACAGCCTGTGCAGGACTGTTGATGACGGAGGCTTTTGGGGCAGGGGAAATGTCTGTCATTCATAGGTTTGACATAAGTTGAAACTGACTTGATGGCACATAACAACAACAATAAATATTTAACACTCTTAAAGTTCCCTTGTAATAAGAATGTGCCTAGAAATCAATGATAATTAATAAACACTTGCTAATGAGTGGTTTGGAGCATACATCTCTCTGTAGTTTAGAGGTGGACAATGTGCCATTCTAGGCCATGCCTGTGGCCCTTTGGCTAATTTCACATGGCTTAATTTGAAAATCTCTCTGAAAGGGATCAGTTTGATGTTTGGTAGGAGTGATCTGTTACTCTGTCTAGAAGAGAAGGGTTGTTTGAAAGAGGAAAAATGAGTGGCACAAGTGGGGGAATGCCTGGCTTTGGCCCCAGCCATGATTGGCAAGCACCCCCAACACTCCTCGGTAGAGGTGATCTTCAAAAGAAGGAAGAGGTTGAAGAGGAGTAGCAGCAAAAGCAGTTCATCTTTGGTATAAGCCAGTAGTTCTTAGCCTGGGACCTGGAGACCCTGGGGGCCTGCTGAGTTCTCACAGGGGGTCTGTAAAGTCCTGCTGCAACAGCAGCAACAGGGATGTGGCAAAAGGGGGTGCAGGTGCCAAAACTACCCCCTCATTTGCAAACAAGGGATAGTTTCAGCCCCCACACCCCATGCTGCTGCATCCCTGACGAAAGGGCATGGCACGAGGGATATGTGCACACCCAAACTATAGCCATTTCTGCAATAGACTGTTATAGCGCTATGATTCCACTTTCAACATCCTATGGAATCCAGCACAGTATAATTTGAGTCATCTCTGCTGCACATGGAGGGGATTATGACTTTCTGAGAGGCTCATAAAATTGCAAAGGGTTGCTACTTAGATCCTCATAGACAGAGACTCTGTTACTGGATGTACCAGTGACACGTGGGACTTGATTCAGGTCTGGAAAATGTGGTTTATAAACTTCCCAAATTTTTATGCAATCTAACAGCCATGGTTTGAAGAAAAAGAAAGGTATAGCTCTGAGACTGGCAGTCACATGCTTTTCTTATGCGTTGGTTAGCAGGGTAGTTCTGTCTGGAGAGGAAGAATAAGCTTCTTTGCCCAGGCGTGTCAGGATGGCACTAAAATGGGCAGAATTTCCAAAACACCATTTGCAGTGAAGTTTGCAGAGTCTCAGTGGCAGAGCTTTCCAAATTGTGTGTCGCAACATGTTAGTGTGTTGGCTGCAGTGTGTAGGTGTGTCGTGCGAAGGGGCTGCCTCTCCCACTGCCACTGCTCCCGACTGAGGAAGACTCTGCTGAGAGCATCAGCAGCAGGGCAGGCCTGGGTGGAGGGGCTACCTCTCTCGGTGCCGCCGCAGCCATCCCAGGCCAAGGAAGACCCTGGCAAGGGCGGTGGTGAGCCAGGCTCGGGTGGAGGGGCTGCTTCCACTTATTGAATCACTGTACTTACTGAATTACTGTGTTGCAAAATGATGCATGTCTAAAAATTGTGTCACCAACATGAAAAGTTTAGAAAGCTCTGCTCAAGGGGGTGAATGTCACATGACAGAGGATTGTTTTGAGAGAGGGTTAACATTTCTTTGTCTGCTCATTGCCTCCTCGGCTCTCTCTTCCTGTGTTTTCATAGCTATCGTGACCACAACTACAGCCACTACTGTGGTACAAGTGCCATACCCTCAGCAGCCTGGCATGCCTGCAGGTTACCCAGCAGGTGTGTATCAAGGATACAGTCCTGTGCCCGTGCAGCCACAGCCTGGAATGCCAGCAGCCCCCTACCCGACTCAGTGTCCTCC
This sequence comes from Cyclura pinguis, assembly GCA_030412105.1. Lineage (NCBI taxonomy): Eukaryota > Metazoa > Chordata > Lepidosauria > Squamata > Iguanidae > Cyclura > Cyclura pinguis. The sequence continues at coordinate 90,524,212 of CM059600.1, read as the reverse complement.
GCCTTACATTGCACAGCCTACGGGACCACCAGCATATCATGAAACAATGGCAGGTAAGAAGAACCAAACTCTCTTGTTAAGAAAAATGCTGGAGCCATGAATTTGCTTCTTTATTGCTTAGAAGCAAAGGAGGAAACCTCATATTTATTTTCTGTTATACAAGCTTCCCTGTCTTGGTACTCTTAGTCATCTTCCTCTTGGAAAAATAAGTATGCTGAAGTTTGGTGTCTTTAATTAGAGAGCTCCCATGCTAATTAAAGCACACAGCCTCTGTCTCCTGGTGAGATCTAAGATCTCTAAGCAACGTCTCCGTCTCTAAGATTCCTCAACCGATGTTTCTTTCTTACCAGGGCTATGTTTTAAGGCGTTACAGAGAGCCTGGTTGTCCAGATTCAACAACTATTTCAGTGTACAGTCAGCCCTCCACATTTGCGGGTTTGACATTCATGGATTTGATTATTTACAAGTTTCTCCAACCGCTGCCCCCCCCCACCTCAGGTGCTTCTTTTTCAGGGGAACCTTCTCTCTTGGCAGCTCCAATCAGGCCATGCAGCTCTTTAAAAACCCACCTCCAGTCCTCCTCCTCCTCCAGCAGTCACTGCCTGGCCAGCTAAGGACAGCTCAAAGCCTGATTTCTCAGTACTACAAGTCCTCTCCCAAAGCCCTTCATACACCCAAGAAAGGGATAGGCAAGAGAGAGGAAGGACAGGGCCACCATGCCAACCGTCTCCTTTCCCTGACCTGGTTTAGACCCTGGGTGCCCATTCTCCCCACCTATGCCGCAGCCCCCTTCCCAGAGACATGCAAATTTTGATATTTGCGAATTTTTCACTTTTGCAAGGGTCCTGTGCCCCTAACCCTAGCGAATGTGGAGGGCCAACTATAATTGCTAATTTGTTTAGAATCTTGTTACAACTTATTGAAATACATTATGCAGAGAAAAACAGTACACTGACGCTACTATCCTAAATACTGAAGAGTAACTCTTAATGCATCTATCAGCATATACTTCTGAGTGAATACATATACAGTCACACTGTGAAGCTGTAGTCTTGTACATAGACTCCTGTGATCCCTGGCTGGGATTTATATATTGCCTGGGAGTGTGAAATGGTCAGCCACAGAGTTAGCTGGGATCCTGCCTTTCAGTGTGTGTGGAGAGAGATGACTTCCATGATAGGGTTTTCAAGTTACAAAACTGCTGTTCCATGTGTAGCATTATGTCAGCCTTTTTGGCGGTATCCAAAAAGGAAGCATAAGTTTATAATTAAATCTTGTTCCTGGACTTGATAAGAAAATTAGCTTCATGTTGTTTTGTCACCAGTGGGGGAGGTCCTCTCTGAAGCTATCTGTTAAATGCTGGATGTTTTGTGTAACACTAAGCCCGTGATCATTCTTAAAGTATTTGTATAATTGGGTGAGATCTGGCGTGCTAGGGAATGTTTGTTTATTAGTTTGTTAGTCATCGTAATACTGACCCTTATTAGTGTGTGGTATTGTTATGTCGCTGCTGTTTTGAAATGCATTGTGGGTGATTTGTTACACTAGTGTTCTAGTTTTGTTAGTGGAGACTGATATTTGTGTACATCAATGTAATATATGTTATATATGTATTATGTGGATATATGTTATGATACTATGCGAAAATCTTTGTCTTTCTCTCCTTTTTTCTTTCCCAGTTTCCCTTTCCCTTTCATCACTTTGTTGAATAAAAATAATTAAAAAAAAATTCTTGTTCCTATGCTGACATAGCAGATATATCAGTATAATGTAACACAGGTGCAAGAATAGTGCCAGTCCGTCACTTTTAGCAGATGCACGTTTCGGTTTTGCTGATGCAGGGCGATTAAAGCTTGTTCCTCTATATGGGGAGCTTGCCATTAGAAAGTCTAGGTTTGTATCCCTAAAATTGATACAATTAGAATCTCTTCTCATTTAGAAAAAAATGCAGAGCTTTTTCCTCATGTCTTCTTTTTTCCAGGGGGTAAAAATACAAGTTGCTTTATGGGTCTAATTACAGCATGTATTATAGTGGTGGAAGGAAATAATGTTAAGAAGACATTTTCAGAGCCTTAAATAATATTCTTAGCGCAGATATGAAGATCTTGCAGATCAAGCTGGAAATTGTTTTTGAACTCATAAGTACATTTATACTTTAATACTTTAATGATGAGCCTAGGGAACTTATAAGAAGGAGTGTTGTAAAATCAGCTCAGATGAAAATATATATATATAAAAATAAATAAATACTATCTTCTTTTACAGCTGGTGCTGGAGCTGCTACACCTCAGCCACCTTATAACCCAGCATATGTGGATCCCACAAAGCCCTATTGAATGGACTTACAGCTGCGTTGCATCTATGCAGAAAACTCTTCAAACTGAATCTGTCTTGTGGCATACTTTCTTAAATTGTTACTCAGATAAGTGGAGGAGGAAGGGGATAATCCAGACACAGAGATTTCTAAAAATGTTTTCTGTATCAAAAGGAAGAAAATACTTGATACGGATTTGTTTTTCCACACATTGTGGAACTGAAATTGTTGAAAACGGGGAGGGGGGAGAAAAAAATTAATGGTTGGAGGAAAAATATCACAGTAGGAATCTTGGATATGTTGTACAATACTTGGAGATCTGTTGGAAGGCAGTGGCAGTGATAAAATGAGTAGCGACATCCACTACCATAATTTTACCAGAGATTACTGCTGATGAGAAAATGAGAAGTACGCTTAATAAAACTACCTAAAATTGGATGTTCTATTTTCAGGTTACTGTTACGAAGCAAGGTCTTTCACAAGTGAAGGAAAAAGTCTTTAAGTAGAATATTATTGAGTCTTTAGAAAGAAATAGTGGAGGTTGTTAAATTACATCTCAGTATCTCATAGTCAGTCACTCATTTGACTGTAACTTTCCCCAGTTTTCATTTCAACCATGTGAATTTTATATATATTTCACAGTATACCACAAACAGAATATACCAATATATCACAGAGTAGCTGTTCAGCCACTGCATGTGAACTATTGAATTAGGTTACGGATAACCTTAAAAAGAGAGAGCTGCAAGGGGATGTTACACTGTATTTGATATTTTTAGTAGAAGAATGAGGCATAAATGAAGTATTGCTTTTATGTTATCCTCATATCCTAAGAGGAGTAGTCCTGCTCCAGCGGCAGTTAGCAAGCCGTATCTTCCTCAAGGAAATGATAAGGTGTAAGTAGCTTAAGGGGAGGCCATTCCATTTGCACTCTGGCCTCTGTTTTCAGTTTTCCTTCTCCCAATGATATCAACATTCCATGGGCACTGAGCATGCTCACTTGTCATTGGGCTATGTTTTTGTGGCCTTGCTCTCCTAGGCTTTTAAACATTTTTTGCACTTCTGCAGGCCTTGGGATTCCCTTGACCAGTGTGATCCTTCCTTCTTATTTTTAAGTGGTCTTGATACAAATCACCTCACTTTGTTGTGAGAAGTAGTTTTATCTTGCAATGACAACGCTGTACAGTGGCTGACCTTGCTTTTTCTATTTGAAAAGTATTCCTTTTATAAGAAAAAAGTATGAAAAACTACATTTCCATAGTTTCCTGCCTGTTAGCTCAGATTTTGGAGGAAGTAACCATGAAAGATAGTTGGAACTCTGGCCCAGAAAATTAAAATTACGCTTAATAACTTTTCTGCCAAGGGAAAACGCATCAAGAAAGCAAGTGCTTCCTATTAAATGGGCTGTTTCTAACATTATACAAGAAAAAAAAGCCTCTGGAAAAGAATATCAAACTTTAAAATACGCCCCTGTGTCAATCAACCATATGCTGATGTGTTCAAAACTATAATTAGGAAACTTGGCTGATTGTAAGATAAGATAGAGCTGCCCTCTTGGAATTAAGCAAATTGATGATCTCAGAGAGAAAATATATTTTATTCTCACATAGCATTTTGTGATCCCAATGATGGAATTGGTTACTGAAGTACTTTCAGCACTGAGGACTGTACATATCAACAAAATTATGGCTTTGATGTATACGTTGGGAACTAAGAAGCAAACTGAAGTGAGACATGCGTTAAAAATGTTGATGTCTTGAGAAATACTTTCAAAGCATGTTCTTCAACTTGTTTTAAATGGTGCCAGCGGTATCCAGGCCTCTCTGCTTGGATCCATGTAGACAATGTTCTGCAACATTCTGTCACCTGTGTTGCATCTTATGCTGAGTAGCCGAAATCTGTATGTCAAATGGCTTGATAGTGTATACGTGTCAGCTCAGTAGTAACTCAGATTGAATTACATCAGGCTTATCTTCAGGTAAGATTGCACCTTAAGTAGATTACACATTTGTTTTCAACTACTGAGGCTGTGGTTAACTGCATTTGCCCACTTTCATATGTCATAATTGCATCTTACTGAAACCTTAGCTATCATCTTGTAGTTTAAAAATGTAATTTAGGGAATATAATTATCCAAAGATGACTTCTTCTTGTTCTCTTCTTTTCTTGTAATAATATGCATACTTTCCTGTGTTGCATTTAACGTGCACAAAGTGAGGCGAGGAGATAATGTGGAACAAAAAAAATCTTGCTTTAAAAAACAATTGTGAAATCAGGAACACAGAATGTATAAACTAAAAGAGAGCATGGCATAAATAGCCCTGTTAAATCTACTAGTTTTATTCTACTGCAAGGATTTAGGGCTATAGAATTATATAACATGACTGTGGAGAATTACACAAACTGCTATCAGACTAGTTTGATGTGAAGGAAAACCGTGAAAACATAAGCAATCTTTGTAGATCTCTGTTTTTGAAGCTGTACTTTTTCGAAGTAGAGTGCTTCTCTTGTTACAAGAGATGGAAGTCTCTGTGTTTTCTCTGTCTGAGCAACAGTTTCTTCCAGGAGTGTTACCTGTCATAAAAGTCTTGCAGTTTATTTTTCCTTTTTCTATGGTTTGCTTGTAAAATGACTTGAGCCTGCAGTCTGCACATCTGGCAGTAACCCCCTTCCCAGTTCCCTCTGAACAGACTTCCATAGGATTATGCTGTAATTTTGTTTACATAGGCATAACTTCAGTTTCCTTCCAAAGAAACAGTACCTCACCTGAACATATGGCCTACATTATATTAATGTAAAGTGAAAAGTTTCTTAAAAATGGTAATATGCAAATATTTCCCTCACATTTGCTGTGTCAGTTGTGGGGAAAACATTCATGACAAATGTGACCTTTCTTGAAAACATAGGAAAAAATATTTGCACATCTCCATGCGTTTCCTTTCTTGGTTGTAATTAGAAGCAAGCTGCTGAGAATGTTTCCCTACCTACTCCATGAAATGCATCCATATTTCACCTAGGCCAGGCTTGTGCTAGCATGACTGCATCACAGAACACAGTTTTGTCTGCTTTCATCACCGTGCCCTTTCCATAAGACAGTAGTGTGGAATCTTTAAGGCAGGGGTGGGAATCATGTGAACCCCCAGCTGCTGTTGGACTGCAGCTCCTAGCATTCGTCTTTATTGATTAAAGAAGCTAGAGCTGCTGAGAGCTGCAGTCCAACAGCATCTGGTGGGCCATATGATTCTCACCTGTGTTTTGAGGCCTGCTTGTTTGCTTTGACGTTGCCCTTCCTTCCCAACGCGGGTGGGTGTTTCTTTGTTTGTTGATGACTGGCATCTGGTAAGAATCATGGATAACATGACCCATGGAGTGTAGTTCACGCAGTTGTGTGATTCCTGTAGAAATAGTAGTCATTACACAACCAAGAACAGAATTTGACAGTATTTGTTTCTGTATAGAATGTATTTCTCTATTGGCAGTCCTGCTGTTACACATGAGCCCTGTTAAAATCAATAGTGTTTGCATGCAAGTATAGGAAAGGAAGATTGTGGCCAGTTAGAGATTCTGCGAGTGTGGTATGTGTAACATTTTAATTATTCCTTTTTTTTTTTTACTGAAGAAAAGAGAATTTCAGCTTTAAACTGCAGATTTTCAGTTTTTACTTTTGTATTGTGACCTCTGAAAGTGCCTTTTCCAGACTATTACTGCATTAGTTGGGGCAACGTACTGTGTATCAAAATACTGTGTGTTTCATGTTGACATTCTAGTTATTCTTGTTGTTTTTAAATTGCTCTGTATGTAGTTGCTCATAGTAAACAATTTACATTAAAAAGGACTGGTATGTTTGAAGTTCTTTGTCATAAAACATTAGAATTCATGCTCATTTTACATTCTCAGTTGCATGAAATTAAAATTAGAGGGGTGTTCATTGGATATAATGGTGGTCTTGCCCAAGAGAAAATTAGTCACACTTCACAAATTTCACAGATTTCAGCAGGACTTTCATCATGACAGCTGCTAGTTGACAATGAAGAATGAAGTTGGATATATTAGGTAAAGCTAACTATGCCTTCCCTACTTTTGGGGAGTAATAATAATAATGTTGATAATAGTAATAATAATAATTTTTTATTTGTTACTCATCTCTTATTAGCCAAGGCTTGAGGTGGGATACAACATAGATACAATTAAAAACAAATTATGCCTATCCTTTCCTACAAAAATGTAAAATGTACTTATGCCGACCACAATAAAAATGCACAGTTTATGCCAATTTTATAGCCTTGAATAAGTTATTAATACTATCAAATCTAAGCTGCTGGGGGTTTCTACCAGTGCTGAATGGTGGCTTGAAGCCAGTGGAGTAGTGAATTTCATTTGGATTGTAGTCTAGAATTCCAAGGACTTAAGAAAAGATACCCAAAGTGCTGAAACCTATACCCAGAATAGTATCCCTTCCACACCAGCTTCAACTTTTCACCTGCAACTTCTTTACCTTTGCTTTTCTTGCCATACAAATACCCAGACATATTTACTTGCCAGACAGAATCCTTGAATCCTGAAAGAAACATGGATTGAAGACAATTGCAGTGAAAAAGCATTTTGGTGATACAAATTATTCTCGTCTGTAGATATTTTGCAGCATAGAAGCATCTAGCATGCTAATGGTACTTGTGGTTGCCTTGTAACAGGCAATGTTGCTCAAAAGAGTATTTTCACATGTTTCTTCGCTCATGAGTGGAGCACCACATGAGAGGAGTACTAAAAAGGTACTTTTTAGAAGATACTGTACCTAATATGGGGACTGATGCTCTGGTGTCAGTTCTCCCACTGTACTGACATTTGTTGTCCATCTGGTCAGGCAGTGAAAGGAACTCAAGCAGCGTAATTCTCATGGAGATTATTGGTGACCAGAGTACCTCAAAGATCCAGGAAGAGGGGGGAGAATCTGTGTTGTCCTTACCACTCATTGTTTGCAAAATCCAGTGTGATCAGGCAGCCTTGTCACAGCCTTATGGCCACAGTACAATAAGCACTGTGTTGTTTAAAAGGTGTTTTTATTATTTTTAATTACTGGGGTTAAAATGTTTTCAATGTTGTTTATACATGAATTCCATTTTAATGTTGACTTTTTGTATCTTTTTAACTACCTGCTGTATTGGTTTGGTTTGTAAGCTGCCTTGTGTCCCAGTGGTGGATAATGGAGAAGTAAGAGGAGAGCCAGTGTGGTGTGGTGGTTTGAGCATTGGACTATGACCCTGCAGACCAGGGTTCAGTTCACTTGGCCATGGAAACCCACTGTATGACCTTAGGTGGGTCACACACTCTCAGCCCCAGAAAACCCCATGACAGGTTCGCCTTAGAGTCACCGTAAGTTGGAACTGACTTGAAGGCACAAAACAAGAGTGTGAGTGAAAGCCTGCATGGTGTAGTGGTTTGAGCACTGGACTACAACCCTGGAGACCAGGATTTGATTCCCTACTCAGCCATGGAAACACACTGGGTGACCTTGAGCACATCACAGACTCTAAACCTTGGGAAAACCCATTACAGGCTTATCTTAGGGTCACCATGAGTTGGAAATCACTTGAAGGCACACAACAACAAGAGATGATGATGATGATGATAATAACATCACCACCAGAGTAGACCATGACAGGGTGTCCCTCGTATATCCTTTGGGAGGAATCTTGCGCTGAAGCCCTTCTCTGTATACATACAACTTCTGCAAGGAAGTGCACAGGCAGAACTTGAGGTGTTGTTGGGGAGTGAGAGAGAGGTCACAGTCTCTTCCTAAGCATTTCTTCCTCAACAACCCAGATCCCAGAAAGGATCATCTGCAGGCCAGCCAAAGCAGCTTAAAACATCTAGAATTCAGGAGTTGCACTCTTAGGGGAAATATCTTTTCTGGCATATTGTTCAATGCAGCCAGCTACTGAAGATGATGCAATTTTTAAAGAAATATAATTTAAATGAGAATACACAATGAAAACAATTGTTAGAAATCACTTGATGTTTCTATGGAGGGAAAAGTGAATGCAGCTGTAGATGAAAGGTACACTATCTCTTTTTGATTTGAACTTGCCTAAATATTAGTGAGAGAGGCACCCTGGTGTAATAGTCTGAGCGTTGGACTACGACTCTCGAGACCAGGTTCAAATCCCCACTTAGCCATAGAAACTCACTGGGTGACCTTGGGCAAGTCACAGTCTCTTAACCTCAGAGGAAGGCAAAGGCAAAGGCAAACTCCCTCTGGACAAATCTTGCCAAGAAAACCCCATGATAGGGTTGCCATAAGCTGGAAATGATTGGAAGACAAACAACAACTCTTAGTGAGTACACAGTTACGTATGTGCCAAACATCCCACTAGAGATATAAGAGGACACGTGTGTCCATCTGTTTCTTGATCCAGTTGTTCTGTGTAGTTTTATTATATTTCTCTTTTATGAACAAGAATTTCTGCATCATGGCAGTGAACATTTGTCCTTTTTTAAAATTCCACTAATTTGCAGAATTTGTTATACTTTTGAGCTTCCTGACAGTAAGAGCAGTTTGATGCTGCCTTGGAGTGTGATGGAATCTACTCCTTTGGAGATATTTAAACAGAGGTTGGATGGCCATCTGTCGGGAGGGCTTTGATGGTGTATTTCTGCATGGCAGGGGTTTGTGGTTTCTTCCAGCTCTACTATTCTATGATTCTGTGTTTAAAAATTGCTAGGTAATGGAGCAAATTATGATGAATGGCTATGGAGCACTATCTTTTAGGACTATTTCTTCAGACAAAAAGAGAAGTAGGTGAACATTCATTTGGTTTAAGTGCAGCCACCTATAGAGAAGAGACATAACAACATTTAAAAGTATACTTACCAGGGGGAAAAGTTGGTTGTAGGTGTAAGGTAGAATGAAGTAATAAAAATTAAAAAAAAAAAAAAGAAAAACAGGAAAATGTGATTTGCAGTGAGGAATACATTAGCAGCACAAAAGAACAGTACTCATCATTATCCCCTCAAAATATATTATATGTTTAATTCATCTATGAAACTAATATGAGAAACACAACTTCTTTTAAAGAGATCTGTAATATCAATGAGAGCTTAATTGGAAAAAAAAACTGGGCTGGATCCAGACTTAGGTGCATGCAGGTAGATTGATGGAAACACTCTTCCACACGAGAAAACAACTACTCTTCTCATTTGCAGATATATTGGAAATAGTGATTTCTATCTTCAAGAGTGACTAAAAGCAGAATGAACAGATATTTCATTGTTATTTTTATTATATACAAATGTTATATACAAAACATTTGTATACACAGGTGTTATACAAAATTTGATATTTTTACACATTTAAAATCAATACATAGTTTCCACATCAGTGTCCTTTTGGACTTAATGCAGGTGTGAAAAAAATATTAGGTAACTTTGCAAATACTTCTGCAGTTAGTAGCCATGGTTTGTAAAAAAGTAAAGTTGTAAGGTCAGGATATGCATGTTCTTTTTAATCAGGGCTAAGGTCATAGTCCAGTGTTCTGTATCAGCTACTTCAATGGTTCTCAAACTGTGGTGTGGGATAGTGCCATGAGCAGGAGTTCTGATGAAATTATTTGAGGAAGGATCAGCTATTGTTCAACAGTGGTTCTTGCCAAATCCTTCATCGACACTATTATCCACCTATGGGTATTTTATGAAACCCATCTGTCACAGAACTCATTCCATCTTCTTTGGCAACAGGCCACATGGACTTTGCAAGACACCGGAGAGCTACCTGATGTTATACAATCCAGTGTTAGCATATGTTAGCATGTCAGCATCTGGATGTCACAGAAATTGGCACATTGCAGCCAAAGGGTTGGGGCTATTATAGGACAACTTTATTGAAGCTAGTTTTCTACCTTTATTATATATAAACAACAGAGATGGACATTTCAAGCCATCATTAAACTGATCCAAAGATGTTGTTTAGGTGTTGCAGTATGGAGAAAGGAAGGGAGCTAAGTGCATGATCAAAGTTAACTTTATTTGGAACAAACCTGTGTCTAAAAATAATAGCACATTGTACTCTTTGGCTACTTTTGGCCAATTTTGTTTATGATGCATTAAAAGGTATGTTTAAAGAAAATGAAAAGACAGGCTTTACTGCTTTATTGCTGCTGTTTTACTGCTGTTGTGACCAAAACTGCTGCCACAGCTCTAGTGCAGTGGTCGCCAACCAGTACTCCGTGGACCACTGATGGTCCACAAGAAAATTTTGGTGGTCCGTGGAGAAATTTAGACATTATTTTATTTCCAACTTCCAGTGCAGATATGAGAGCTGGAGACATGGTCCTTGGCGTGCTCTGCTGAAGACTGCCACTGCCGCAGGTTGCTGATACTGGGGGGACCCCCGTACCAGCTTGCCAAATACACCCGAACTAAAGAGGTCTTGCGAGAGGTGGATTTGTGACCAGGAGCGAAGACAGGCCCTGTATGGTGAACCAGGAGGAGGTAGCCGAAGGGCCTCCCAAGAGGCTGTCGCCGCCATTTTTTCATCTCGCATGAGCAGTTTGGAGGAGACAGGAGGGATTATCTCTCTCTCCATACACCCGGCTGCCGAATTTCTTCTGGCCAATTTTTTTAAATATATATACTATTGCTTATTTTTTAATTACATGATAGAGCTGGAAGACCTGTGTTGGGGATAGGGCAATAAGACCTTCTATTTCGGACTCTGAATTAACTTTCTACAAGGGACCTCTGTGAGTCCAAGACAATTTCCTCCTCTTTCCTCACGCTTCTTTGGAAGGGTCCCTTTGTTGCTCTAAGAAGAAGAAGCCCAGCACAAGGTATTTAACAACTATCATACAACAGAAAAGCTAAACTCAACCTTGCTGCTTTCCCTACCAGACTGATGTGATTATCTTTTTTTTCTGTGCCTAATTTCTGGTGTTTCCCTCTTGGTTTGCTAAGACTCAGCTGAAGACAATCCTTCGTTTCTTTTTTCCTTCTGCTCTAAACTCAAAATGAACAGCCCAGAAGTACTTAGTTTAAATTTTCAGTGAGATCCATTTTGCAAAACTATTTTTTCCCTTTTTTTTGAATTTTGGAGACCCCACGTGTGTGAAAATTGACCACGTTAAAGACTCTCCCAATCTATGTAGATTTGACTGCTTGAGACACTGCATTTTGCTGATTTAACCTCCACTCTCCCGCTCTTTTCCAAGTTGAGTGTGATTCTCCTGTCATCTTCACCCTAGTTTGTCAGAGGGTATTGCATGTGAGCGCTATGACTGCAACTGTTACTGCTCTAACTTAGACCCATACTAGACATTTGATGGCTGTATCTGTTTACTCTCCAAAACCAAAGCCAACTGCAACACAAAGAGAAAAGAACAACTCTGTGAGAAGAAGTGGGAGGAACTATGAAAAAATGATGGTAAAGGAGAAAGAGACAACAAGAGAGGGAAAACGGGGGAGAATGGAGAGAGGTCTGGAAGGGACAGTGAAAGACAACAAACTTGTTTATTGAACCTGCTTAATGAATTTATTTGATGAATTTATTTGATTAATCTATTGAATCAATTTCTGTATAGATTGGGAAACCCAAAGTCAGTGTATGAATTCTGTAACACCCCCATTGCAGAAACACTAAATATACTATTATGGTAGATATTTTAAATGAATTGACACAGTGGCTAATGAATGAACTGATATTTTGATTTATTGTTATAGTACACACCTCATGAACTAAAATGCCTGTAAATATCAGAATATGAATCAATTGGTATTTTGATTTATCTCTATAACATCTACTTGATTATTTAAGTTGCTTGTAAATAATAATTGTTATAATTAAACAAGTGCATTTCATATTAATAAAATGGAACTTTTATGATCATTAGTTTATAGGTGTTTGTACTCTTTTTAAAAAATTCATGTTAGTGGTCTGCGGGATTCAAATTTGTGCATTCAGTGGTCCATGAGGTCCGAAAGGTTGGCGACTGCTGCTCTAGTGTATGTGCCACATCCTCAGTTGCCTGATATGATTTCAGGTGACACTGCTGGAGAATATCATTTGCCAGTGCAGCCATGGCCAGAATCCGGTAGCGCTGAACACCACACAGTGAGAAAACTAGATTCCCTCTAGTGTCATAAGGCTTTTCTCTATCGAAGCATTTGGCCTCTTTACATAAGTGCCAGTGTACTCTGAACCCTAATGTCTCTTGCAAGATTTTATTTTATTATTCTATACTCTCACTTTCCAAATTTGTACTTGGAATCCTGTTGAGAAAAAAAAAATCACAACCTTAAAATACCTTTTAAATAACAATAGCCATAAGTATCACCGAATGATTTAGTAGCAATATATAAAATACAGCTGAAACCAATATTTTAGACGGAGGATTGGTGGTATAAGAATTGAAGCTCAAAGCACGATCTTGCAACTTTAGTCTTACTGTATTTTAAAAGACAATGTACACCCCTAGATTATACAGGAATTCTGAGTGCAATCCATGTGACTATTATTAATCCAAAAAACAGAAGCAACAAATTCTTGATTTCCTCAGGAACATCAAAAGTTCTCTTGTGGAGCGGACCGCACTTACAAGCCACTGGTTCAATATCACCAGGACTGAATGAATACCTTTGTGTTCCCTGTTGCCGTAATCTTGTCTGCGAACAATTGGGATATATTTGCTGAATGTTCTCAGGTGTTTGCAAAAAGGCAGGATATCTCTCATCTTCCTTGTACATGGCTCTGGTGGTATTAAAAGGCCTTGCATTTGAATCCATCCAGCACATAAGATCCCTGGCACGTTGTTGAAAGACACTGATTAGTGTAATGACGTCTCCTTCTGCACTGTGACTGTTCAGAGGATATGTTTTGTAGAATTTGAAATATAAGTCGTTAAGTCCATATTTTGTCTTCTTGCCACATTGCCTAGATTCATAAATAAACTGGTGAAGTTGGTTGTTCTCTTTGTCCAGGGCTTTCATGGCTTTTAAAGTGTCTGCACAGTATATTTCATCAAAGCCTGGAAGACCCAGTGCAGACAGTTCAGCTTTCAGCAAGGGAAAATCATAGCCACAGCCATTGTGGGCTACCAAACAGATTGGTGGGTGCTGCCGACTGAAAAAAGCTGTCATCATGTGCAAAATGTGTAAGTTAAAGTTTTGCTTTTTATTCCATGAAAACATTTCATTAGTCAGTCCTGTCATGGAACTTGCCATTGGGGTGAATGGCTTATCTGGATTAATACAGACACAGAACTTGTCTACTAACCGAGGGAAGAGAGGAATAGGTTGAGGATGAGAATTGCTGTACTGAGGGTTCTCCAAGGCATGTCTAGTCACAGCAAACAAGCACATTTCAGCAATTTTAGGTCGTGAGGGGGGCAAGCCTGTTGTTTCTAGGTCCATAAAGACAAATGTCTCAATTGGTCTGGGAGGAGATTCAGATGCAGCACACATTTTGAGACCTATGAGAAAAAGCAATGAAAAGTGAAAAAAGACATGGAAGGCATCCATGGAATGCAGACTTTGGATCCAGACTACACTTGGAAGAAATTTACATTGGTTATCTGTAATAGAGGAACTCTCATAGGGGTTAATTCTTGCTGAGTCACTTACACTTCTAAAGCCTGATGAAGCTCTAGGCAAACGCTGCGGACCTTATTGTTGCTTTGCTGCTAAATCTGAGTTCTTAGCATCAGTAGCTGTGCTGTTACATCTGAGTCCTTGCCATCAGGAATTCAGAGCATTTGCTTTTCACTGGAAGCTTCACTGTTATATTTGGATGGAGTCTCTGGCTATCAGTAGTCTAAAAGCATCTATTTATTACTGGATATGTACTGTCCTATTATATCTGGAAAAATTTTTTCCAGAACCAGTAACCTAAGAGTTTCTATTCATTGCAGTTCATGGACAACTGTGAATAGGCTAGAGAATCTGGTGCACCAGATCTGCTCTAGGACCTCTTTAAAGTTTTGCTTACAGTGTTTGTTGGAACTGACTGCTTTTGTACTATTATTCCTGTTCTTCATATTGTCATTGTAAGTTTCTGTGTTGTCTGTTCAGTGTCTGTATATATTTAATTTTTTATATCATCCATTTATATACTATTGCTTTGTATTTGTTAGTACTGGAGTAAAATTACCTTACATTTAATTCTGCATTCATTAGTACACAGGCTTTTCCAACTCTAACGCAAACCTACCCCAGGGTTTTCTGGGGCTGAGAGTGTGCGACATGCCCAAGGTCACCCAGTGGGTTTCCATGGCTGAGCAGGGAATTGAACTCTGGTCTCCAGGATCATAATCCAACACTCAGACTGCAACACCATGCTGGCACTCTCTCCTGTCAATACCATTTGTCTATCTACATATTGTTGAATATGTATCTTCAACTACCTTTTGCTGCTTTCAAAGCACAACGAATATATGAATGGGGCGAGAATCCTCTTGGTGTCTTATACCTGCATGACCAGGGGTTACACATAAGCTGCATGGTGGCAGTTGGATGGCATCAGGGAGCAGCTCCATATCCAAAGGACCACTGAGTGGCCATGGAAGTGCTGGGACAGCTTGTTTCCTTGCCCAGCTGGCAACCAACACTGCCCTATACTGCCGGACCTACAGCAGAAACTAAACTGACAGCATTTTGTGTTTCACCAATGTCAAAATCATTGTCAATCAGAAGAAGATGTTTTAGACTGAGGCAAATCATTCATCCATCTAGCTACACTTTGTCTACAGTGGGTGGTATCTGCTTCCCAGACTTCCAGAAAGGAGTGCTTCCCCAACTCTTCCTGAAAATGCTCCTGGAACTTTCTCCATCTTCAGGAGATCTGTAGATGTCTTCAACACAGAAAACTATGCTCATGTACTGTTTTATGGATATATCTCCCATCAAATCCTATATGGCTATCATTTCCTTGTGTGTAGGAAACTGCATTTAAGCTGTTTGTACACCCAGTGCACCCAATTATCTAATGGTATGTACACATGGAAACACTACAGCCTGACACAATGATACCTCTCTTCATAAACAGTGATGCATTTTGGAGTACTTAAAAGATTAGACACTTGTTGGAAATGTCTCTTGCTATAGCAAAGTGCAAGCGGCAACATGTTTATAATTACACATCTATGATGTAGCAGAAAATATGCTTCTTCATACTGCTAAACTATGGAGTTGATCAAACTACTCTGAGATGAGCTCCATTCAACTTAGTGTGTGTGTGTACCAAACAAGGTCAGTTTTGGTACATCTGCAAGTGCAGGAAGATGGAAGTTTCAGACCAACACAGCAGGAAGGCTAGCATTAAGAGGTGCTTTTCTGCAGAGTGCTCCCCAAGACCAGGGAACTGTGTCTAACACAACAATACACTTGGGGAAATGGCACCCTGAAGATGCCAGAAAATATACACAGTTCATTGGCAAAAGCCTCAGTGCCTAGCACTGACATACTGACAGGTGTATTCTCCATCTCCACAGGACCAAATCACAGCTGGGTATCTTTCAAAAGGCTCTGGATATGAAGCCATCATTATCATCCCATCATAGAATCATCAGGAGCCAGGGCTGATCCTAACAGTGTGCACAATGAATGGTGGTCAAGCTGATGTTAGAGGCAGCAGCAAGGTATTGGAGGAAACAGTCATGTGCTAAACAGCCTACCAACTAGCCTTGTAGCAGCTGGTCACTTCCTCATCAATGGACCACTCAGTTTGCTCCAGTTTTAATCTGAGTATTAAGGGAGTTATTCAAGGTGCTGAACACAACCCCCACAACAGGTTCAGCACCTTGAACAAATCCTACAAAGTGCAAACCGATATCCAGAGTGGACTTACTACTCGCCACTGACATGGGGCACTAGAAGCTACAATCCCATTGCCAGTGTTGAAGAAAGAATCAGCTACCACCCCAGCCAGCAAGGGACAAGGTTGCTGTATTTCCCAAGTCACTTCTGGCATCTTTTGCTGTCTTTATCATCTTTAATTATTTTCTGTCTTCTTGAGTGATTGAGTAAAAAGGCATGAGATAAGGCTCATTAAACTGCACCCTGAAGAATATGATTATTTTTGTTCTCTATTGTTATTTAATATCTGTGCCCTCACTGCTAAAATAGCTTGCACATAGGCACATTTAGGAACTGCTCCAAGGCATCAACCACTCAATCTGTCCTTGGTTGGTGGGAAAGGCTGCCCCTCCACAGCGATCCCCCACTTTTCTCAAATCTGTCTCATGGTGATGTTGTATTTGTGCCCATACTCCTACTCACCACAAAGCTGGGGTGCCATAAAAACTATTCGAAATAATCTATAAGCTGTTTCTGGATCATCTTGAAGCTTTGAATGACACACGTTTCCCCCACTTATCTGACAGGCTGGGGACTGGAGAACTATCAGAAACAAAATTAGCTGAAAAGCAGGATCCATGTACTGTACTGTACTGTAGGGAGCATGAAGAGGCCCACTTGCGACTGACCACCCATGTGCTACTTGCAAGTTTCTCTGCTGCCTGACTTCTTTCCCCCTCTCAGCTTGTTCTGCAAGCAGTATGCACGGACAAGGGGTCCCAAGCAAGCCTCCATAGGCGAGAACTGATGAAAGACCAGAACCCCCCATCAAATCAGTGGAATCTGTCTTCAGTTTGGAAGCATCAAAAGAGTGAATTGTGAGATAATGGGGCACCCAAAGATGGGGGTTTCCTGGATCTTTATTGGGACCGCCAAAAGGCATAGAAGACATCTGGCTAGTATACAAAGCTTACAGAGGCTTCTTTAATAGGGAGAAATGGTTTTCTACACAGAGAGAGCAGGGATATAAATGACTGCATTTGGGCCAGCATTTGCAAAGTAGCTCTTCTAAGACCTTTGCTCCCACTCAGCTCACTGCCATAGAAGGGCCTCACTTTTTGCCCACACGCACGTCACAATGCCATGCAAAGCAAAACACAGATACCAGGACCAAAACGCTTTCCTTTCACTTCCCCTGTATAGACATATTTCTGTCATCTCGGCCTCACGGAGAAGCCTAGAAGCATGGTGTATTTTAAGCAACTTGGCTGACTCAACAAAGCTCAAAGGGCTTCAGGCAGGATTTGGCATCTTGGGTTCCCCCCCTCCATTTTTTCAATTAAAATTACGGAGTATTAAAAAAAGAAAAAGTATTTGTATAAAGAAAGAGAGTGGGTGGTTTCCAGATGTACATAAATACTAAAAATATTTCAAAAATTATATACCTAGTTCTGCAAACCATAATAATTACATCCTTCGTCTATTCTAATTACTCGTCCTATATTTCTAAACTTTACCTGACATTCAAAATTTCTTCAAACCCCCCCACCCACCCACCCGCACAACTCCCTTTTCTAAGATTACGGGTGATAGGTTCTCTCTTCTTCTCCCTTTTTTTTCGTTTTGGTGCTCTTTTCGTCTTAGGGCCAATGCAACTTCTCCAACAGCTTTCCTCAAAGGGCGCCGAGGGAGCTTCGCGGGAGAAACGCCCGCCTGTTCCCAGCTCTGCCTCTTCTCCCTCTTCCTCCTCCTCCTCCTCCTCCTCCTCTCAGGGGCGAGCCGCGTCCTCTCCCCAAGGTGGGGGGTGTTTGCTGAGAGGCGGCAGAGGCGGGCACGCCCGGGCTGTTTCGTCCCTCGTCTGCCTCGGGGCGGGAAGGGAAGGGAAGGGACGGGAAGCTCGCCTCACCAAGAAAAACCTTTGCGCCTCCTGGCCGCTCCAACACTCCGGAATTGCTGACTTTTAAAGCCTAGAGGTCGAGGAGCTCTTCCCCTGAGAGGGCCATCATCAGCCCCACACTGAAAAGCGTCTCTACGGCCCAAAATCACTGCCTCCTCCTGAGAGAAGAAAAAAGGAGGGGGGAAAAAAGCGCGCGCGCAGCTCGCGGGCCGCCCTGCGCGTAATTTCATCCTTTGGATAGCCTGGGCCCCCGGAGGCTAAAACGACAGCGAGGCACCGCCAAGTGCAGGCGGGCGAACAACGTCTCCCTCCACGCTTTTTTTCTTGGCGAGCCTTCGTTTCCTGTCTTTAGGAATACTTACCTGGCGTCCCCCGTAGACGAGAGCTTCAGAGGTGGTTCTCTTCCCTTCAGCGGCGCCGCGCAACCCCAAGCCATTCCCCGGGTGCGCGTGTGAATTTGTCACGACGCGTGGCAGAGCAACGCCCGCTTCTGCCAGAAACCGAAAGTTCAGCTCAGCTCCGGTCCGCTCCGTCTCTCCCTCTTTTTCTCACAGAGGCACGGTTTGGAATTGCAGCTTTAAATTACATCTTTTATAGAAAAGATGTACCTGCCGCCATTTTACGAAACGAAATAGGAAAAAAAAAAGTCATAGGCCATTTCCGCACTACACTCTCATAGGGCGATTATTCCACTTTCAACATCCTATGGAATCCTGGGGTTTGCAGTGTCGGGAGGGGCCGCCTGGCCCCTCCCGAAACTGCAAACCCCAGGATTCCATAGGATGTTGAAAGTGGAATAATCGCCCTATGAGAGTGTAGTGCAGAAATGGCCATAGATTCTAAATACAGGCCAGCTTTTATCCTGACTTTTTCAGGCCACCTGAAATAGAATAGAATCCACCTGAGCTCATGCTAAAATGTTTGTGCAGTTATATCTCCTATGGATGTTACAGGGAGGAAATTAAGAGAAATCAGTATAAATCTCTGGGTCAGGAGGTGGAGATGACAGCTCAAAGGTCAGCCCAAAGGTAAGCTCTGCACAGAAGGGTGTGAACTCTGGAGGAGAAGCTGAGGGAAAGAATTTGATCCACAGGGGAAAAAAAAAACCCTTACACTAAATTAATAGATGAGAACAAAGCAAGCTTCAGATGTCTGTGACCCCCATGGACAGAGTCTGGGAAACAGGCAAGACAAGCTTGAAGTCCAAGTGCCGGAAGGTAAATGTGACTTTAAAGGCATAAACAAGAGACCTGGTGGGATGATGCACGTGATTGGAATATTACAGTTGAAGGGTATACGTGGCAGAAAAGGAGGGGGAGTAGCACTATACGCCAAAGACAAATTCAGTTGTACAAAAACCCATGAGAGTCATCGGAGTAGGCTAGATGAGAGCATTTGGATAAACATAAATGGAGAAAGAAACAAATGCAATATTGTGGTAGTTTACCTGTTGTTGTTGTGTGTCTTCAAGTTGTTTCTGATTTACAGCGAACCTATCATGTGGGTTCCTGGGGCTGAGAGTGTGTGTTCCCCTGAAGGTTACCCAGTGGATTTCCATGGCCAAGTGGGGCATCTAACCTGCTGTCCAGGGTGATAGTCCAGCATTCAAACCATGGCACCACACTGGTTCTCTAGGAGTTTGCTAGAGGCCACCAAATGAAGAGGTGGTGGTAGATTATGCTATTCAGAAATAGATCTCAGAAATTTCAAAGGTGCAAGAATTAGTCATTATGGAGACTTCAGGTACCCTGATACCAGCTGGGAGACCAGCTCTACTAAGCGTAGGCTGTCCGGCAAATTCTTGATGTGTCTTGCAGATAACTTTATCTTTCAAAAGGTAGAGGAAGGAACAACGGAATTAGCAAAGCTGGACTTGATCCTAACCTGCTGGGAAGAGTTGGTGAGTAGTTGGCACTGAAGGAAAAAGTGATCATGTAATGATAGAATTCACAATTGGAGGACAGGGCAAAGGGGAATATAGTCAAACACAGACCTTGTATTTCAGAAAAGCTTATTTCAACAAGATCAGGGAAGTACTGGGTGGAATCCCATGGCAAGACATGCTAAAGATGAATGACACCCAACAAGGGTGGGAGTTCTTGAAGAATGAGTTGCGAAAAGCAGAATCACAAACAATCCTATGGAAGGAAAAAAAAACCAGGGAACGTCTGAAAAAGCCAATGCGGCTGTACAGCAAACTCAAGGAGGAAGTAAAAAGAAGCGGGGGGGGCGAAGAGTACATATAAAGAATGGAAGGTAGAACAAATACCAAGGAAGAGTACAGATGTGTACCCCAAGCTTGCAGGAATAGTGTAAGGAAAACTAAAGCTCAGAATGAGCTGAGACAGGCTAGCAAGCAAGTGACAAAAAAGCAGGGGTTCAGATACAGTCAAGGCATGACCTAGGAGACAGTGAGGTACAGTTTAGTAAGATGGTAAAATGCGAACAGATCACAACAAAAAGGTAGAACTACTGAATATCTAGTTTGCTTCAGTTTTCTGTCCAAAAGAGTGCTGTCTCTTCCATGCAGCAGCAGAGACCTTGGCAAGGGATCTGGATTGCAAATCAAAACTGATAGGTAATTAGTCAGGTCCTCCATGATGTTTTGACTGTTGATGTTTCCAACAACTAACTAAATATAGAATAGATGGAAACACCACCAGATGGATCCACAGTTGTTTGGAAAACTGTGCTCAAAGAATTGTCATCAGTGGGTGTGCTTCAAACTGGAGGTCACAAATGGAGTCCTGCAGTGTTTTGTCTTGGGGCCAATGCTCTTCAGTATTTCTATCAATGATTTAGACAATGCAGTGGAGAAAATGCGTACCAAATCTGCAAAGGACACAAAACTAAGAGGGGTAGCTAACATATTGGAAGATGGAACAGAATTCAAAAGGACCTTGATAAACTAGAAAACTGGCTGAAATTAATATAATGAAATTTATCAGAGACAAATGCAACGGATATATACAAGTTAGAGCAGGTTCAGAGAAGGGCAATAAGGATAAGAGGTATGCAGAACAAGACATGAGGAAAGGCTGAAGGAGCTTGACATGTTCAGCATAGTAAAAGTGAGGGATGACTGAGGGATTGCACTCTAAATAGCTCACGGCTATCTCAGAGAGAAGGGAGCAGATCTGTTTTCAGCTGCCCCATAGGGTAGGATCAGGCCTAATTGTTTGAAGTTACAGGAGAGTAGATTTTGATTGAGCATTAGAAAGAACGTCTTGACAGTAAGAGCAATTCAGTGATGGAATCAATTGCCTAGAGAGGCAATGGGGTCTCCTTCTCTGGATGTCTTCAAAAAGAGGCTGGACAGCTACCTGCTGGGGATGCTTTAGCTGGAATTCCTGCATTGAGTAGGGCATTGGACTTCCAGCTGTCTGATTCTAATCTGCTCCTGTTCATAAATGTTACAGTCTAGAACTGCAGGTGGAAATATGCTGTTTTGGCTTTATATGGCTTTCTCTCAGCTGAATTTTTAGATGAAAGCTTTTGAATTAAAAGGAAATCAGCAGGAAGAAAGCAGATATTTAGTTCACAACTACACTATATACAGATAGCTGAACTGATTTATGTACAGAGTGAATAACAAGAGATCAATCATAGAATCAGTCCAGACTTTCTAAGCAGCCATCAAACCAGCAAGTTCTTTTTTTGCCAAATGTTACTGAGTGATCTTTTTAAAGTGCATAACATAAAACATTTACTTTATGATGGTACCTGTTTATAACACACATTGCCCTTATGCTTATATTAGACTCTGAAAGTGCAAGGCACGATTGTGGATTCTCAGACATGTTGATTCATATCAGCAAACCAGTTGTAGCAGTTTTTACCTGCACAGTGAACAGATTTTTTGTGAAGCCTTAATCCATGAGGCTATCCATAAGTACCACAGGGAGAGAACTCATAATCTCCACACGCGCGCGCGTGCACACACACACACACACCAACAAGCTAGTATGAGGATTGGAGTTAATGTCAGGAGAACAGGAACATCTGAGGTTGAAGAAATTGAGGATGGTGGCACATGATGCCATCATTCCTGCTAATCAAAAAGTAATAATGCCCTCACCCTGTGAGCATTGGTTCCAGCACATCACTGATGAAAATACAAAGACCCATTTAGCCAGCAGTTGTGAAAGCAACCTTTAAATGTACACATCGCATGCAAAGCCGCTATTGATCTTAGTACCAAAGAAAAGGCTAACAGAGCCTAATGTGGCAGAAATGAAACAAATGATGTAGGGAGGGATTTCAGCCCATGGTGGTATAAGAAACCTAGCTAAACAAATTGAGGCTTCCAAGTAAATTGGAACTGCAAGCACTAAAAGGAACTGCCATCTAATCTCTGAGAACTGAGGAGAACAAGTAAAGTCCACAAAGAGTGGAGGTAGGCAAATATTGTCCCCATTTTCAGAAAGGAGGAACTACCAACCAATGATAATGAGTCATCTTGGATACAAGTGACATGAGGGGTGCTGTCAGGTTCTGTTCTGGGCCTGCTTGTTCAACATGTTTATAAATGACTTGGATACAGGACTACAACGGACATTCATCAGATTTTCAGATGACATGAAACTAAGTAGAATAGCTAACGTATTAGAAGACAAGTAAGCATTCTAGATTATCTTAACAGATTAGACAACTGGGTCAAAATCAACAAAATGAATTTCAGCAAAAATAACTACAAAGATTTACATTGGTTGCACAAATACAGGAAGGGTGGTACTTGTGAAGATCTAGGGCTCTTTAAAGGCAAGCTAAATATGAGTCAAGAGGGTAACACAGTGAGCAGGAAAATAATGCAACTCTAGGCTTCAACAAAATTATCATGTACAGATCAAGTGACATAATAATACCACATTAGAGGCTTCGCTCACTTATCTGACATGTCAGGGAGTGGAGCATTGTCAGAGAACAGAAGTGGTTGAAAAGAAGAACTAATGTACTGTACTGTAGGAAGCATGAAGGACTTAAGGAGGCTTATTGTTACCAACCACACATGCACTGCTTGCAAAATCTCTCAGCCAGGTATTTTTAAAAAAAGCAATGAGGCAATGTGAGTTGTGTTTCCCTGTCTGGCTGAAATATAAATAACTCTG
Source organism: Cyclura pinguis (assembly GCA_030412105.1). Lineage (NCBI taxonomy): Eukaryota > Metazoa > Chordata > Lepidosauria > Squamata > Iguanidae > Cyclura > Cyclura pinguis. Next base: position 90,501,117 of record CM059600.1, on the reverse strand, counting down.
TTTGTCCTCTTCTAGAGTTTTAGAAAGATTACTAGGAAGTAGCACAGATATCATACCAACAAAATAAGCACCTACAACTCACAAAGTTATAACCCTGTAAAATGAGTATAACTATTTTTTTCCCACTGTAAGTAAAAAACCCAAAAGGAAAAAGAAAACACCCAGATTTAATATCAGGCACGTATGCACTGTAATTAAAATACACATGTAAGGAAGTCTGATTCTCAGTGACTCAATCTGTCTCAGCATATTCCTAGAAAAATTAAACACACCCTCATCCCTACAAAGACTTTTTTACAGATAGACATTTCTTAGGTGAACTGCCTTGCTGGTCTAGCAACTGATCAAAAATGACATAGGATCACAATATTGAAATACAATGCGTTTTAGATTAATTGGTGTGCACATTTAAAGGGAAGAAATTTTATCTATTTCCTTAGGTAAAATGAGCAGCTGAAGAAAGATTCTGCATTGCTAAGGTTGACATGGAGGCCCATGCATTCTGAGCATGGTACTTCTAGCAAAATGCTGTCTCCTGTGTAGAAGCATATGTAAGATTAACTGCATCAAAGAGTGACGGCCTGAAATTTCTGAAAAGAATGGTGAATGATAGCCCTGATGATAGCTGGGCCACTGAGGATGGATATGCAGGAGTAAATAAGGATTGAGCAGCAGCATTAGAACTTCATCTGTATCATTAAATTCTTCTCTTGCTGCTCAGCTACCTATTTTAAAAAATCAGTGCACATGTAACTGTGCACGTGCAGAGTGGAGAGGCATTAATATTAAGACCTAAAAGCCCCAGCCTGTGCACAGACTCCTGTTCATACTTCTGAAGATGCATAAAAAGATGAAAAAAGCATTGAAAGACACATGGTTAAATGCATTTAAAAAGATGAATTCATACACAGAGAACGTACACAGAAGCTTCTGTGTGGAAAAATCTCATTCTTGTGATTAGACCTTCTTCAGCGATCAAAAAACAAAACAAAAACTTCTCCCCCAAAACAGAGAGAGACCTTCTCCACCTTGCACAATCTTCCCATAACATGGTACTTTTGAGCTGTCTGACAAAAGAAATTCTTAGAATTGCAGTAAGACAGCTGGAGGACACAAAGTTGGAGAAGGCTGTTCTATATGACAGGAAATTCTACATGACAGGAAGTTGGGGTGCTGGGCTGTTTTCCTGCTGGTTGTTGTTGTGTGCCTTCAAGTCAGTTCTGACAGGTTTTTCTTGGCAAGATTTCTACAGAGGGGGTTTGCTTTTCCCTTCCTCTGAAGCTCAGAGAATGTGACCAGCCCAAGGCCTCCCAATGGGTTTCCATGGTTGGACAGGGATATGATCGGTCATCTCCAGTAATAAGCAAACCACTACACCACACTGGTATCAGATATATATTTGCTACACTTTCTCATTCTCGAAGAATGGCTACATGCCAAGTTTGAATTTCATTCCACTTTAAGGAAGGACTGCTTTATTTTTATGCAAGTCTGCTAGTGCTGAATCCTCCATATTACAAAAGATCTCTAATCTCTTTTTGATAAACTGGTTTCTATATTCTGAGGAATATACAGGTTGAGCCTCCCTTACTCAAAATGCTTGGGACCAGAAGATTTTTTATATTTTGGAATATTTGCACATATATAATGAGAGACGGGACTCAAGTATAAACATAAAATTCATTTATGATTCATATAAACATTAAATTGAAAATTTAAATTGTTGTAAATTATACACTGTTGTATATATACAGTTGTACAACTGGTATAAATTATATGCCCAGTCTTGAGCAAGCCTGTATAAATTTTCTCATGTTCCCTATAGGAAGGATACTGGGTTCAACTTTTGGAAGATTTCAGATTTCCAGATAAGAGAGGCACAACCTGTATTGCCTTTGTATACATATATTAAGAAAACAATCCTAATCAATCCAGTAAATTCCACTGACTTCAAAGTGACTTCCCCCCACTTAACTGAAGATATGATTTCAGTCAGTCATATTTTCTAAAAAATAAATATGATACTTAAAATAGATCACCTCTGAAGTTAAAAAAGTATGATCTCTGTTAAATAATAAAAGTATGGCAAATATTTAAAGAGATCAAATTATACAACGTTCCAACAATATTTTAGATATGTAATTTTTAATATCACATTCTTCAGATATCAGTGCTTTAATATTCTACATTACACTGGGAAATTCATTTAATAAAACAGTAAAAAAAGAGAATACTGTTTCCACTGTGACAGCTTCTGGTAACTGATCTTTGGCCAATTTATTTTTTAAACTGCAAGTTTAAGACTCTTGTATTCAGCTTGGTTGCAAAGTCCGCCTTTTCTGAAAGTTAATCAATCTATTATTCAGCCAAGATTAGTTGCATTCCATTTCTTGATCATCAACTTCTGGCTCCAGAGGATACAGTTCATCCAATGCAAGTTCTGAAACAGAGGAGATACATTTTATGAGTGTAAGAAATTTTGAAAAAAAAAATTGTTAAATATTATTTAAGCACAGATGATCCAAAGCAGGGCCGGGCAAACTGAAACCCATCCAGATATTCTTGGACTGCAACTCCCATCATTCCTTACCACTGGCTATCCTGGAGGGCTGCACAGTTCCCACCCTGATCTGGAGTCCCTGTACATCCATCAAGCATAATGATTCATGTTTGGAAATTAAATGAACCTTATTGAATAGTTTGTTTTTATGTGTTTATCTATAAATTCCTGGACTAGAAGCATTTAATTTCAATAGTTAATACTGAAGTGAGAAAAATCTGAAGTATTTCCTTAGAGAACACACACACAGCTACTGCTCTGAGGTGGCAGCTGAAGTAAGTATTTGCAACTCAGTAACACAGCCCATGCTTTGTATAAAAAACCTGAGTGCAACAGACTTATTTATATATTTATATATATCTTTCACATTCTGTCTTTCTATCCTGTTATTACAAGAATGGTAAATAAAAACATGATACACAGTTTATAGTGTACAATTGTAGTATAGTGTTAAAATATGGCATTAAGGGCTAAAATCCAGAATTAGTTCTACTTTAAGTAGGACCAGTTAAATGAATAAGATTTGCTAGCTACAGCCAATGAGTGCTGTTGATGTTAGTGCATCTATTCTAGCTAGGCCTAAAGGTGGATTTAGCCCAAAGATTCCAACACTTTAGCAAGGGAGGCAAATCTACTTTTACTTTGAGTGTACGATGAAACAGCATGATAGTAACCTGCAGGCTAAACAAATGTTACTACGATCAGCACTGAAGAGACTGAATAATATAAACCGGGGTTCAAACTGCAAGTCTGTGCACACCTCTGTGGAATCAAGTCCCATTTAATTAATCTGTTCCTCTGAGTAAATACGAATACAGTTTGGGTTGCAATTTATTTTAATATTCATTAAAGCACAAATTTCACACAAGTAAACTTCACCTTCACAGGCTTTCAGCCTTCCAGCTTTTTGGAGAATTGACCTGACACCAGGCATAACATGATCATACTGATGGAGTACTTCCAGGCAATGTTCATGGAAGAGTTTATCCTTTTGAGACAGGCTGTGCAAGAGCAAAACAGTGCTCTGTAAAAACTGAATGACTTGCTTTCCATGCACATCAAATAAGTTTCCTTCCACTTTTCTGACTGTCAGCCATTGTCTATGTAACATTATAATTAGAGCCTTCACTACCTGCAGGAGAAAACACAATACAGTTCTCATACAGATTTTGCAGGGGTAGTGGGTTAAAAACTTTTACTGCTTTTGTTTAATAAGTGGCATTGTTTCAAGAAAGAATGATAAAACTCTTAATCAGAAATAGAAATATTAAAAATATATGTAGCATGGAATAAAAATGTTTTTCATAGCAAAATTAAAACAAATAACACATTGAGGCTGGGTTAATCTTTCAGGGTTTCTTTCTCCAAAGATAATTCCTATGCACAATTAGGATGTAACTAACTAAATTTCATGGGTCTATTTATTTCACTGGCTTACCTCTGAATTGCACTGGCATTCTGTTCCCACAAGTAAAACAGAAAGACTGCAACACTGCGCACACTTGGTAAGGAAGCGAACAGTCTAAGTTGATACAAAAACAAAATCCAGATAGACAAGGTATTATTTGAGAAGGTAAAGCAAAGAAAGTAGCCTCACTCCACTCCAAATGTAATATCTGAGATTAATGCTGCAATCTTGTAAACATTTGCTTAACGGACACATTCTGACTAGATGGCCATAGGATATGGCTTTAAGATCAGTTTTAGTGCATTTGGGCAAGAATATTTTAACCATGCTTAAAAAGCACTCTCATATATGCTCTGTTCCAGAGGTACAATTTCAGCAGTGAGATATTGGCTTATGTTAGATGAAAATGATGTAAACTTTTGGGTTTTGACCTAAATTTTATAATAGTAATTTGAACTTTCAGAATTTGAAAAAAGAAAAAAAAAGAATTGCATGATTCTGGCATTCACTATAAATTAGAAGTTAAACAACATTTTAGACTCTCTGTTTTAAAAACAAGTAGCAGATATACTCTTTCATTCTCTTATTTTACCTCTTGTTCCAACTGCAGCCAAAGGATCTCAGATGCTGATTTATCTGGTCGCAATGTGATATACATGTAGAGTGCCAAAAGGATACAGGTTTCTGTTGAAGCAATTATACAAAACACTGCAATATCATCAAACAGAAAAATTACTATTATTCTCAACAAAGATCACTTTGTCTTTACTGAATACAATATTTATTTGTTCATGGATACGTTACTGGTTCTCTGGGAACTTTATATTTTTATTTTAAAAAAATAACTGCTAAGACTTGAAATGCTTTCAAATCTACTTCCAAGCTGTCCTCTGAAAGGAAAAAAGAAAAGGAAAAGGAAAGAAGACAAAAGCAACTCTAGAGTGCTGAAAAGGAATATCCTAAAATAAACGTGAAATAATCATATTTCAGATAATGATCCCACCCCAGCTACTTCACTTGGCCAACCTGTACTTCACTCTTCCTAGTGCTGTGTGGCAGTAAACAGAAGTGCACATAAACTGGCAGCTCTGGCAGCTTTCCTCACGTGGATATAGTTAGGCTTATCACCTCAGTACTTCTGGCTTCCATATTCTGTCTTTCTCCCAAAAAGACTGAAAGGAAAAGAGTTCAGCCACTCTCTTCTGTGCTTTCTGCCCTAGCAACACAATAGGGTGCTCCACCCATTGGTAGCTGAACTAAGTTTTGCTGCACCACAAAATGATCAGTGCCCAATCTCTAAAGCCTCAGGGAGACTAGAAAGTGTAACATAAGCAATGGCTCATGGCCCAGACTAGGCATCCTTCCCATGCAAACCTATTGGTATACAAATGGTTTTAGCCATTCACCACACACCTAGGCCAAACAGAAATTCCATCCAACTTAACAGGTTCATAGACCCCACTGCCAAGGCAATGTAAGACACACAGAAACACATAGGTGACTCACAATTGTTTTAAACATGGGCTGGACCAGATATGTATATATGAAAAGAATTTATTTTTTGGTATTTCACTACTGTTTTGATAGAGAGCGTAGAATGTTAACAGACACAAAAAGATTTCAAAGTCAATTTCAAGAATGCAGAATTTTTGAATTAGTTAATGTTGTTTGTCCAAGCTTAATTTTAAAAAATCACTGCATGTTTTCTAAAACAGAGTTTTAATCTTTCTCACCTGAACTTGAACAAAACTGACCAGCAAGCTCCTGGTGTTCAGCAAGTAATGTTAACAGCTTAACCGTCAGATGGACAACAAACAAGGGGGTTTCAGGAGATATGCAGCGGAGAAAAGTCTGTGTTTGGCCATGCAACAAATGCTGGAACCTTTTGATCAAAAAGAGAATAAATCAGAAATGGCAGGAGTTTATTCTGTTCCCAAATTATCATGCAAAGCAATCCTATGCATGTTAATTCATAAATCCTAGTGTGTTTAAATGGGACTTATTCCATGGTAAATACATTTAGGACTGCCAACTTAGTATCCTTACGAAGGCAAGGAATCTGAATAGGGAATGTAGCTAATAATGGCCTGAATCTTATCAGTACTCTCAACTGTTGAATATTATGACAACACTTACATAAATCTCATTGATTCAAAATATCTACTCTAGTTGGGACTAACAGTTGAATGTGGGACAATGTGTTTAGATGCCTAAATGTTCTGACTATATATTTACAGGTAGACAACATGTTCAGAGGGTTTGTACACAGGTTTGAAATAATTTTAGTTCAGTAGAAGAGATTTCTAGACAAGAACTGGACAATTTAGGAATATATTCTACACAATTCCAGTGCAATTAATATGCAATATCCCAGCTCCTTTTGTACAGCATTCACTGACACTTAATTTGTATTTGCCTCTGTTAATTCCCATGTTTTCCACTAAGGAATGTGCTTTCACCTTCAGATCCTTGTAGGTGTAAATTTAACAGCTTAAAACTAACTTAGCTCTTCTGTTCCAAAATAGGATCAAAATGTTCAGTCCATTAATGTTACCTTAATTGGGTTTTCACTAATTTATGATGATGCATATGAATCTCAGCTGAAGCAAACAGTTCTTTCAAAATAAGAGATGTGGTATGTAAATTCAAGCTACCTTTTACCTTAATAATAAGTCAGCCGTTGATCTTTCTGCCAACTTCACCAAAACTCTCAGGCACTGATTCATGATGCTATGTCTCTGGCTCCCTGCTGATGCGGCACATAAAGTCATGAGCTGCAGCACCTTTTTAAACAAAGGATGCTGGGACTGGTCAATACTGGAAACATTTAGTTCTGTGTTGGGTTCCTGAGGATCAACAATAGGCTCCTTACTACAAGTGACTGTCTTGTCCTTCTCTAGCATTTCTTTGCATCCCAAACCACGCTCTGGTTTTGCGTTATGGGACAGTAATGTGTAACTAACATCCCAGCTATAAAATACCAAATAATAAAGAATGCCCAGAGACACAACGGCCAACTCTTCCAGAGTAGGTAAGATATCATCTACACTTGATGTTTTACTTGAGGAGCTTCTGGAGGAACAAGCCGACTGGCTTCCAGATGTGCTTCCAGTCTTTGTCATTAACAAGAGGGCTTGGTGGTAGGCACTAATGTGATGTTCCAGAAGAGGAAGAAGGTGTACTGCCCCAGCAATTTTATAGCGCTTTGGGTGGGATATTTGTTTCTTGGTTTCTTCTGAGCTTTCTTCCAGTAAACCTTCATCCACAGCAATTAAATTTAATCCAGTTAAGGCAAGTTTTTGAGCAGTTCTGAGTGAAGACTCTTCTTCTTGAGAACTTTCAATTCTGTCACTGGAGCTTCTTTTAGAGCCTCTGTGTAAACAAGAGCAGAAAATCAAAACAATTTGCTTGATACCATGCATGTCTGTTGAAACTCTGAAAACAGACTGTGCACCAAGTAAATATTTTCCACCTTGTTTCAACAAGTTGCTCAGTACCTTTACCTATCACAGTTGCCAAGGCTTGCAACAATAAAGTCCCTGACATAAATTTGATCATTGTTGTAGTAAATGCCTTCAAGTCAACTGTGACTTAAGGCAACCCCCTCATAGCATCTTCTTGGCATAGGGTTCTCAGAGGAGGTTTGCCACTGCTGTCCTGTAAGGCTGAGAGAGTATGACCTGTTGAAGGAAATCCACCAGGTTTCCATGGCTGAGCAGGGATCTGAACTCTGATCTTCCAGTGTCCTACTCCAGCATTCAAACCACTGTATCACACTGGCTCAATTTTAATCTGGTTTAGCTTGATCCAGTGTTTCCTTTAGTATAGCCATTGTCTCATTCTCTTTTAACATAGGCATTTCATGGGCATTTGGGGAAACAGGATACTATACTAGGAAGGACTGTGGTGGGATCTAGCAGAGCCCATCTTATAACATACTATGAAGGACAAAGTGTTTTTAATTTGCAAAACAAACTCATGGCACAATCCTACAATCAAAAGGACATTAGCTAGACTTGTACTAGCACATCTTCAAGTTATGCCAGTGCTGGGGCTCAACACCAAATCTATGTCAGAGATATGTAATGTTACACCGGTGTGTGGCCACTATTGGTATCACTCTATAATTGAAGAGACTGAAAAATGTGGAGAGGTCTGTCATAAGAGGAGCAGACTTTATCTGAATCCTGCATTTTAAATTCACATAGGCCCTGCTCATGGCTACTATACCAGTGTAAAGTCTGTACCAGCAAAAATGGGGACATTGAACACTTTCATTGAATTCAGTGGGGACTCATTAGATAGGTCAGACAGACAACTAGCTTGCATATTATATTACAGGTCATAAACTGTTTCAGTTCAGCTGCCTTGAATCCTATACGAGGATTAAATACGTAAATAAAATTTAGGGCTGGATTCAACTTAAATCAGGATGCCCAGATTTCAGCAGTGAACAGGGAGGCATCAACTTGGAGTGCCAAATGTGCCTGTTGTTGGAAATGTCAGATCAGATTATGGTGATGACTAGGAGACTAGCATAACACATTTTACACAGAGCTGCCTTTGAAACTTTGGAAATTTCAGGTAGAGCAAAATATACTGATGACTGAGTGTAGTTAAAGGGAACATGTGACTTATTATGACAGCTTCACTAGGTATTGGTGAGTTTTGGAGTACAATTCAAAGTGTACCTATTGTGGCCCATAAAGCTTTCTTCATTTGTTCTGTTTCATCACTGGCTATGCTAGCTAGAGCCCGTGGGAGTTGCAGTTCAAGAACATTTGGAGGGCCACACGCTTCTCATTCTGGCAGTACAGTACAGGGAAGGGGTGGGAAAGGTGGAAAAAGGTGTAATTTTTGCTTATATTCTGTCCTGGAACTGTGTGTGTGTGTGTGTGTGTGTGTCCATGCACACATGCATGCACTTCAAGTCATCTGATGGTGACCCCATGAATTTCATAGGGTTTTTTTATGGCAAGGAATACTCAGAGGTGGTTTTGCCAGTTCCTTCCTCTGAAATATAGCCTACAACACCTGATATTTATTGGCTGTCTCCCATACAAGTACTAACCAGGGCTGCTCCTGCTTAGCTTCCAAGATCAGATGAGATCTGATGCTTTTAGGCTATTCAGGCCCTGTCCTGGCACTCTCTTCTCTAACCAAAGTTATAAAATTCCTCTTAAAGCATGGAATAGTAACAATCCTAGCCAAGAATTCAATGCAACACTATGCAGCTGATCTAACTTGAGTCGTCAGGTTATTTTATATTCTATGGTAGAGAATTGTAGATTTTTAAAGAATTTTATTGCAAAGTGGAATGGGTTAGAAAAGAAAATAACTATATTTCAACTGACTCAATTAGTTATATTTTAAGGGGTATTAAGTTAACTATAAATGTTCTTAGTATAATCAGTAATTTTTTTTAATAAATTTTATTGAATATTACACATATAACAAAATCAAAATACAACACTCTACTTAAAACATTACACTTAACTAAACTATACTAAACTATAGTTAACTAAAAGACATAAAACAAACATAAAACGTAAAATACAGACATTAAACTATTAATCATTAAACATTAAACATTTAACATACCCTCCCCTATATGGTGGAGGTGCTGGTATAAATCATTCTTAGACCATCCTACCATCTTATCAGTAACTTCCATAAATCCATAATTCTTATCCACAATTAGTTATTATCCTCGATTATCCACAATTATTATATTTCTGCTTCGTCAGTACTTACTTTGTACTTAATTATACACATTATAAAGATTAAATGTGCAAATCACTTGTAATAGTACCTTTCTGTAAATAAATAAATACACTCTGTTTATGAACAATACAATTTTATGTATATAATAAATGTCATGAATATAATACCTGTATTTATATATCTTATCTACTAAGAATTTCTATATTTTGCGTTATCTGATTATATATAAAACTCCTACCACCTCCTCAACCCTCCTCCCTCCCCCCCACCTGCTGAAACTCATGAAACAAACGATTCCTTATCTGTAACTTTCCTTCTAATAAACTGAAATATATATATATATATATATATATATATATATATATATATATATAAAATCTTCTGACACAGTCCATATGTTCCATAATTTTAAAAGTTCCACTGCTTTCCATAATTTTGACTATGATGATTTTAACGATTTCCAAATATGTTACACCTTCCTATTCCATCTTTATATTCCTTATAGTATATTAAATTTCAATACCTCCCATACCCTTCTCTCATCTTCTAGACACAGTTTCCAGAGACATAGAAAGGAAATTCCTTCCATGTTGTCTTCTTATTTAGATGTTAAAAATACAGTATCACTGACTTAAAGCAATAGTGGCATTTGTACCCCAATACGATTCTCAGAGAGGGAATATCATCTTCCATTCGTCAATAGTTTTCTTTTTTAAATTATCTTCCAAAGACTCTATTACTATGTCCGCTTCTGCCATATCAAATAATTTGAATAACCAATCTTCTAATCTAGGGGATCTTTTCTGTTTCCACACCTGTGCATAGCACAATCTAGCAGCCGTTACCATATGTAGCATTATTTTCTTTTGTGAATTATTTATATGTAACTCCTTTATCATATTAAGAAGGTATATTTTAGGAGATAAAGAAAATTTTATTTTTATTACATCTTGTATTTTATTATGCATGTCTGCCCAAAAACTTCGCTTCACCACACTGCCACCATATATGGTAAAATGTACCCCTCTGTTCACATTTCCAACAGGTGTCATTTGGGTTTTTCTGTATCTTTGCAATTTGGACTGGAGTAATATACCACCTGTGTAGCATCTTGTAATAATTTTCTCTTAAACTGGCTGGCTTTATAAGCTTCCATGTGGTTCTCCATGAACTTTCCCATTGATCCATAGTTATTATATGATTAAAATTTTGAGCCCATTTTATCATCGTCATTTTAACTGTTTCTGACTCATTTTGTAGGGCCAATAGAATTTTATATATTTGACTTAATCCATGCTTTTCTCCTGATTTTAATATCCTATCAAACTCTCTTTCTTTAACTTCAAAATCCTCAGCCTCTTTGTCCTTTTTATATCTCTCCAGTAATTGTGTTAATAATAACCAATGTGTCTGTAGTCCCTGAGTTGTTAATTCTTCTCTAGATTTAAATGTTCTATTATCTCCTTGTGTGTTCAGAACATCTTTATATGTTATCCAAATATTTGTCTTCGGGATTTCTCTTTTGTAGAAGGCCTCATGCACTGAGACCCACATCGGAATTTTTAGATATAGTTGTCTTTTATATTTTAACCATGCGGCTAATAATGCTTTTCTTAAAAAATGGGTTTTAAATTCTTTATCTACTGTTGATTTACCATACTAGACGTACACATGCCAGCCAAAATATAGCTCTTCTCCTTCTAAATTTAACATTCTGGTATTTCTCAAAGTTATCCATTCCGTCATCCATTCCAGACAATTTGTGTAATAATACAATTTTAAATTTGTATAATCAGCAATTAAAAAATACCTACATATTGGAAGAATTTGACTGCATGACTGTACCAGGGTGAAACTCAAGATTATGGCTAAGAAGGTAGCAAAGTCCTAGTGATGATTTTGGAACAATAGGTTGCTTCATCAGCGTGTTAATCAAAATGGAACCTGCAACAAGGCATAGACCCAATATTCAAGATATGTATCACAACAGGAATCAGAAACAGATAAGAAAACCAACAGCATTAACATTTGCTATATATGCCATGAAAGGATATCAAGCCTACTATTTCTGACCATACTTTAAAAGGCAATTTTGGGAAACATAACCCTGTCAATCTGTCTTAATGCAAGCTACGTTGCCATTTTGTCTCACTATATGCTTACAAAATGTCAGGTGTAACACAGAACAGATGACTCACTACAGGCCATCGTTACCATGCCTGCTATAAGCATAATCCATCATAAACTGCAAAACAAAGAATTGTCTTTGATATCCATTTTGGGATAAAGACTGCTAATAGTTGCAGATGTAGCTGAAGGGATGTTTCAGCCAGTAAAGAAAATCCAAATACAACAGCAGTTTAACTTAGTTGAAACACTGTTGTTGTTTTTTAAAGTCCTAATTTCAATTCATCCATTAGAATGAAAGTAGTCACTTTTTAATCAATGCTTAGAAGTGACCACCACAGAGTACCTTCAGCAACCTCTGCATCTGGTAATCAACTATATCTGGTAACTTACCCAGGTTGGTTTCAATAGATAAAAGAATTAATATTTACAGAAGAGAATCAGAATTAATATTAATATTTAATGTACTTAGAGTTTGCCTCAGTTGTTAATATTAAAGTAGGTCTGTCACAAAGTTTATGATTAACTGACAAACTGCAAGTGTTTTCCTTGCTTTAATTTATGATTCTAATAAACAGAGATATGGCTGACTATTTGAGAAAGGGAAGCACATCTAGCAACCTGTCCTAGAATTTCCACTGTCCAATTAATTACAGTTGTGGGGGCAGGGTTCTTAAAAACTCTAGAGCAAGGTGGGAGAGAATATATGAAGTAGATCAAGAAGGATTCCTGACTCCCAAATGTTTCATAATAGCAATACAAGTCATCCACCTTCCAGCACTGCATCCTAAATAATACTGCTGAATGAAGAAAATTTAGCATAAACAGAAGTTTATAACAGAGACTGCTCAGCTGGGGCTGCCCAAGATAGAATATTCTTTGGAGAGCTCATAGCCACTTGCATCTGTAAAAAAAAGGAACCCAGAAAGCAACTTTGCTCAACCAAGCTCAACTGGGCTTGCTGCCAAAAGAGCAATAGCTCAGATATATGGTTCTCTTCATTAAAAATAATGAGGAAGGAGAATTAGGCTGCAGTCCACAGCGGGTGCAGCAAATCCTGAGTAAGCAAACTCATCTGTAAAAGTTCAGACCAGGAGAACAGGTGCCTACATGGTTCAAATAAAGGACACGGGGCCAATTAGTCCGGCCAGATGCATTCATGCTGACAAACATTTATACCTTCTCTGATACGGAACAGAAACACAAATCTCATTGCTTGTTATTATTACTAGTTATTAAAAAGGGGTTTGGAGGACTGTAAAAGCCAGGGGCACGTGGCTTTAAAGTATATAAAGCTATGCATGTGTCTGGTGGTAATCTTATATAAAGGCCCAGCCAGAACATAAAGGAACAGTTTTTCCTTGCCACAAAATCTATCTCTAGCCTGAGGTGCAGCATATCTGGTTGGTATACTGTCTGAGAACTATGGCTATTTCCACATTAGACTGTTATAGTGTTATTATTCTACTTTCAACGTCCTATGGAATCCTGGGGTTTGCAGTTTAAGGAGGGACCTTTGAGGATTCCATAGGATATTGAAAATGGATAATAGCACTATAACAGTCTAGTGCAGAAATGGCCTATAACTCTTCTTCACTTATATTTTGCTATAGTTTACATAAGAAACAGAACATATAGGGGAATAAGAGATATACTTGCATAACAGCTATGTACTATCTATGCTTACTGGCTTTACTTAGAACTCTCTTTTTGCAAATCATTTTATATACCAAAGCTTTTATAAGTAAAAGAATTATATACCTTGGTTGAGAAGTGTCTATGCTATTTTAAAAATGTGTACCTATACTATGGTCTATCACAGCATTGTCCAGCAGTGATCCTTATTGTAGGAGACCTAACTTGACCCAGTGAACATTCAATTAATAGTTGCACATGCTGACAGCCAACTTTCAGAGAACCCTACACTAAGGCAGTATTTGCCACAAGCCGACTACCCCAAATCCATGGTTTCAGAACTCTTTCATTCCGAGTTGCACCACACTTTAGTTAGTTGATCATTGGGTGGAGGGGAGCCAAGGGAAAAGGGTAGCCCAGAGAGTCTAGAAGGGTCAAGGGCAACAGAAACTGCTTTAGTGGCAGTCTGCAGGTGACCCCAAGGCTGTACGATCAGCCCTCCACATTTGCGGATTTAACTTTCATGCATTTGATTATTTGCAAGTTTCTCCAAGCCCTGCTCCTCCACATTAGCTGTTTCTTTTTTGGAGGAACCTTCCCTCTTGGCAGCTCTGATCAAGCTGCATAGCACTTTAAAACCCACCCCATGCCCTCCTCCTCTTCCTCCTCCATCAACCCCTGCCTGGCCAGCTAAGGATGGCTCACAGCCCCATTTCTCAACAGCATAGACCCTCTCCCAATGTCTCCCACACCCAAGGAAGGAGATGGGCAAGAGAGAAGGAGATGGGCAAGAGAGAAGTATAGGGCCACCATGCCAACCCATCTTTCTTTCTCCTTTCTCTGACCTAGTTTGGATCCTGAGTGTCTGCTCTCCCCATCATGTTTTGGCCCCCTTCCCAAAGGCACACATATATGCATTTTGATATCTGCAATTTCTCCACTTTTGCAGGGGTCCTGCACCCCTAACTCTAGCGAATGCAGAGGGCCGACTGTACTTTGTCTGCCTCAGTTCTATGGAAACATGCTGCATGCTTTCTAATAGAGATTGCAACCCTAATGCTAATGAATGTAATTACAGGATTTCTTAGCTAGAGTTACCTTGTCTTTGAGCACAGACATAACTCATTTCTTGCTTCACAGGCTCAGTTTCAAGGTCAGGCATCTTACTGTCTGAAAAGAAAGGTTTGCAGTAATCCAAGAAGCAACATTAAATCTGTTTTTGGCTTTTAGCACACCCAGACTGCCAATTTCCCCATTGCTGACATTAATTTTCTGTGCTTAGACTTATCATCAGCAAACAGATATTCTACCAGATTTAAAATGTGTCTTCCTACAACAGAAATTCAAAAGGAACTTATTATATCTTTCCCACAAGCCAATTATGACCACATACTTAATTTATGCTGGCTCTAGAAACCAGATTACTTCAAGAGGACAGTATTTTAGAGCTGGATCTGGATTGGTTTTGAGCATGGGCTCACATTCTAAAATGCTATTCTTTTACTTTGAAAGTAACTCCTGCAGATATTTATTTAAAATATTTTTATACTCTTCCTCAAGGCAAAGCCTCCTCAACGTGGTTTATAAAATAATTTTAAAAAGCACAACCAACTGAAAAGCAGAGTAAAATATCTGAAACATCAGTAAGAGTAAAAGCTCCAGCTTAAAAACCAGAAATAGGTATGCATCCATTTAACAGGTGACTAGACTATCTGGTCCCTTAAAGACCTAATTAAAACCACTCAAGGAGAAAGTCATGCACATATCTTGGAGTTAGGTATTCGCTCCCCATCTCCCTCTATGCCCACCAATCTAATAAATCTTATTGCTGTCCACATGAACCAGGCCTCTGTGGCCAATTTTAGGGCTCAGGCAGTGCTCCTGGTTATAGGCAGTCCTTCAAACAACCACATGGAACCAAGCAGCTGCATTCTGCATCACCTGAAGCATCCAACCGATCTTTAAAAGTAGCCTTGCATACAGAGAATTATGTAGCCTAGACTGGGTACAACCAGGCCACAGACATCCACCTTGCTCAGCCAGGGGCATAGCTCGCTTAAGGTAACAAATGCAACCTGCGCTTCAATAAATAAGATTCTAGCCAAAGAAAACCCCAAGCTGCACATCTGATGCTTCAGGGAACACAACCCCATCCAATACTGGTCCCACATCGAAATCAACAGCTTTCCCTACTTATAGGACTTTCATCTCACTTGCATTCAGCCTAAGCTTGTTTACCTTCACTATCAAGAAAAGCCTCCAAACACTTATATTCATGGTTCCTGCAGACTCTCTGGGAGTAAGTGGAGAAAATCAGAGGAAGAGCTCAGTCCCTTCTGTGCATGTTGGCATGCTAATGACAGTATAGCTTCTACCTCTTGATCACTTCTTTTATATAAGCTTCATGTAGAATCTACACTGCAAGTGTGAAAAAGCATAGAGACAAATGCTGCCCTGGAGTACCCCAAAAGCAAATGACCAAGGAAAGGAAGAGGAATCCTCCAAACCATTTTCTAGGGGCAGCCCTACAGAAAGGACTGACAAGTTCCTTTTGGAGTAACTGTACAGACAGCCTGGCTCATCTCACCGTTCTAAGCACATTTTAAGTCTCGTTAAAGCCTCCTCCTAAGAGATTTCACCAAACTGTATGGATCCATGAACCTTCTGGAACAGAGCGTTAAAAACGATCCACCATCTCTGCAAAGGCTGTGTACAGCCAACAGGTAAAACGGAATCAGATACTGATCCTTCCAGGACAATGAAACTATTTCAGCTCTATTATCCATGGACCATTACCCTCTAAACCAGTACAGAAACTAAAGTCAAGTATATATTCGACCATGCATTAGGCTAGACATTAACTGAGATATGCTCATATGTAATTATGAAATCCCAAAACCTACAGACAAGGTGATTTTAGCATGTTATATTGAAGCTCCCACCCCTACAACCAGAAGCAATCATTTTTCTTGTAAGTTAAACTATTGGCTTTTAATGGGACTTCCTGCTAAGAAAGGCTGTGTTTAATACTATGGCCTTAAAATGTGGTAAGAAAATGCATTCAAATTCCAGTGAATGCTAATGCCAGGGTTTTGGTGCCCTTGACATGCTCCTGTTCTGAACCCCCTCCTACCAGGGTATAGGTGTAGATTTCATGGCCACAAAGATTACCAACAGTCCATTCAGTTTAGCCAAAATGCACTGCACCAGAAGTTACACCATGTTTTCGTAATGACAACTGTCACAGCTTTTTGGTAGAAACAGATTTTAAATCCACAGTGCTCTGAAACCCATACTTACGGTGTATTCCATTTCAGAAAAATAAAGATGGCAGATGCAACCACATTGGGAGGAGCATTCAATAGCAACGGCCCCTGTGCAAGTCTTGCCATAGCCACAGGGCCCAGTGTTTGTCTGACCATATCAGATCTGGCTACAGCTTCATATTTTCTATTCATTCCTGTAACACCTGCACTTGAACCTAAAAATGTTCCCTTCAACAATATTTATGTTTTTCCATAAGATATGCAAAAGTTGCATGCAATTAACTAAACACTGACCTACCCTTATTAAATATTGACTTCCTTATAAAATATTGACTTACCCTTATTAAACCAGGAAGCTTGGCCTTGCAACTGTGTTCTAGAATAGGATGCTTTAGGTGATATCTCAGATTCAAAAGAATCTTTTGTGGGATAACCCTTTTTTTCACTCTGAGTACATCCTTCAGTTTTTACAATCTTTGGAGGACTCTTCTTAGGACTAAACAGAGAAATAAAATGTTTTCATTGACTATATGTAAGTATTTCACTTCAAGCCATTCATCAATTTACACAATAAAAATACTGCACAAATGATTTGACAGCCTATACCCTCAAATTAGCAGCCATAAGCCACACCCTCAGAAGTTCAACGCAAACAGTAAGGGGAATAGTCTGCTAGTCTGCATTACTCACTATTCTATTTCATCTTCTAAAGTAGCAGAACAACAAGTTGGGAAATTCAAATGCTACTTACTAAATATCTGTTTGAAAATTAGAATTAATTATTCTACAAATAACTGTTCAAATAACTGTTCTACAAATAACTGTTCTGTTTTCATTGCACTACAATTTGCAAAGAGGAAATAGTATTGCAATTCATTATATTCAGCTATTAAAAGCACAAGTGGTTTCGTTCATGGTTGACCCACAAGCCCAAAACACACTGTATTAAGTAAACATACTAACTAGTTTGCTTTTCTTGATTACCTGATATAGGAAAATGAAGAAGTAGCAGGTTTAATTCTTTCACAGTTCAAAAGCTTTATTCTTAGTTCATTCATTTCGGCATCTCTGAATTCTAATTCAGACTGCAAGGATTGTAACTGAAAGAGGAAATTGCTAGATAGTAAAAGGTCAATTAAAACACAAAAATGTTTACCATGATACCTAACTGTATTTTGGTTCATTTTATGGATCATATTATTATTCATATTTTTGACCATGTTACATGGCAAGCAAAGACTGGTAGAGGATATTTATATGCAATACAGATAAGTATAGAATAAAGAACAAGATGCGATACTTACTCCAGACAGAAGATACATTAAAAACACCAAATGTTTAGTAGTAGGAATTCTACTACTTTTTGTGTTCCAGAAAACCAATGAGTCCTTAAAAGCACATACTGAAAAGCACATATATTACTAGGGCAAGTTTAACAGATGTACCAGTTATTAATTCCAAATAGGAAATGTTGATGCTAGTTCAACAGTCCAGTTATAAGACTTTCTTTGCTATAATACACGTGTTGGGGAGATGGTGTATTAAAAGTTTCGTTAATGTGAAAGATGACGCCCTGTTTTATTTATATTTGCATTGAGAGGCTTCGTTTCCTAAGGTGGTATAGAAATATTTCCAATTCATTAAATAAGATCACAAGCAGGAATTCTACAACAGTCTATCAAATATTATTGTTACATCATCATTTGTATATCACAAGTCAAACTGGAGATTTTTCTTCCTTCTTCCAAATTAAGCTGCTTTTGAAGAAACAAATAATAAAAGAATGGAGAAAGGATGCTGCACGTACAACAATCCATTAAGAAATTTCAGTTGACAACTGAGAATACATTTTCTTTTGTTCAATTTCTAAAGAATGTAATCTCTCAAATATACTTTTACCTTTTCAACATATGGTTAAAGCTCACTAAAGATCTGCCCAAAAGGGGGAGAAAAAAAAGAATTTTTGATGCAGATTTTATTTCTATTCATTAAATCATACCTTTCTGGAGAACTCTCTTTCTTTTTCACCTAAAGTTTGAGCTTTCTCATTTTCCAGTACCGCATATGATTTCCGTTGTTCTTCCACAACAGATTCCATCTTCTGCATGGAGTCCCGCAGAACTTTGATTTCTCCATTTTTAATGAGGATTTCATCCTGCATTTCCTTCAGCTGAAAAGTTACAGAAAAACTTCAAGCACAATAAGTACCTTACAAAAGTTTGCACATGTTCAAAATAAATCCATTATTCCTCCTACTGCTAATATTCTTAGGATGCAATCTAAGTGTAAGAAATACTCAAATAAGTGTATACTTATTTCAACTCAGTGGGTATCACCTCAGAGTAGTTGTGTATAGGTTTGCACAGTTGCATATATAAGAAGAGTTTTATCCAGTCCATGATCTTATTTGCTACACTAGCCAATGAGGCACCTTTGGGAACCAACAAACAGGGCATGCGGGCAGTAATTTTTTCCTGCTTTTGCTCCTCACCAATTGGCATTCAGAAGCATGTTTTCATCATGAGAAAAGCCACTGTTACCAGTAGCCATGGATAGTTTTATCCTCCACAAATGCATGTAATCTCCTTTTAAACACCACCAAGAACCTCAGCTATGATAGCTCATACACATCTAGTTTGTATTTTTGGCATCGACTCAGCACTTTGTCTCAGATTTGTAGTGGGTCCTTTGAACTGGGAAAGAAAGTGGTAGCAAAAAATTTCATGGCAGCAAGGAGCAAAAGATCCATAATTCCCTAACTCTTTATACTCTTTTGTACCTTCACTCTTAGGAATAGTTTGCCAGTCTGTTGTTAATGGGCAGGAATCAGTCATTTTTATCTCCATATATACCTCCATATACACATAGACATAAACATATACCTATAGATATACATGAAACAACATTTATTGTTCACTCTTAATATTTTTGAGTCAGATAATTTCCTTTCATGTCTGGCCAGGGGCATGCTGGTGCCCCAGGTGGAGGAGCAAAAAGTACTGAAGCTCTCAAAGTCAAGGTCATGGCCATTGTTGTTGCTGCTGCCATCACTGCCATTGTTGTCATCATCTTATATTTACATCTATCTTTCTCTCAGAAGGGGGCTTAAAAAAATAAAATAACTACAGATCGAAACACTTAGATGGGAGACTGTACATGGCTACCAGGTGCTGTAGGCTATATTTCAGAGGAAGGAACCAGCAAAACCATCTCTAACTACTCCTCGCCTAAGAAAACCCTAGGAAATCATGGGGTCAGCATAAGTTGACAAGCAACTTAAAGGTTGCACACTTTTTATTTTATAAGTTATAATCAACTTATAACTTAACTTATAAGCAACTTAAAGGTTACACACACATCAATTCTTGTTGTAAGGATCACAGCTCAGGAAGTAGTCCAAGTGTTTACCACACCACTGTCACCGTTATAGGCCTTTCAGTTTTTTGAAAGCCTGACATATACCACTCCAAAAGCAACTTAACGGTTTTGTGAACTGCAGGCAGCTGAAATCAGTCTGTCCAAAACAGGAACACAAAGAGGAAGTAAACTGCCTACCATCTCTATTTTCTGATTTCACTTAATGAACACAAACATCATTGCTATTCCAAAATATATTTAAAAACCGGTCACTCCATTCCTACCCATCCAGATACATTTTCCTCCAGGAGATCTGAGTCTTGGGTCCAGAACATCACCATGCCACATACCAAGGGGCTTGACTGCATTCAGCTCAAACATTCTTTCAAAATATCAAAAACTAACCTTTTTCTTAGCTTCCTCATATTGCTCTTGAAGTATTTCAAGTCTAATTTTGTCTTTAGATGAAGTTTCTTCTGTACTACTTCCTGTTGACAGAAAAAGACTTTTGAATCACGATCTTAGTATCTGATGAAGTGATTGACACTTTTGAGAACTTTCCACTTATATCAGCTGACCCAGGATTTTGCTCCACTTGGGTTCCCAGGACAAAACAGGAAATCTGTGCATGTTTCTCGTGCCTCCCATCCCAATCCCACAATGCTAGTTACCTAGGCACAGACCCAATATGCTGTAATGCATTCCTGCTGAAGATGAAGCAGGTGAGAAAACACAACCACACTAAGGCCAATTCAAACATAAGAGTTGGCTACCCTTCTCTTATTCAATGTCTAAAAGCAATACTCCCCATTCCCCCAAAAATGTAATAAACACTAGGTCCTCCTGCCATTTAAAAAGTGTAAAGCTCTTTACGACAGGCCATTTCAAAGAAAAACAATTTAGCAGTTTTTGATACACGCTTGAGCCAGGATACTTGAAAACTATGTACTGTGGCTACAAATCTTCACGTTGCTGCAAGCAATTAAGTTACACTGAAATAGACTAGCATGTCTTAACTGAGGAAAGGACTGAAATCTAACTTACAGCAACAACAAACAGAGAAGGGCTAGGGTTTGTTTGTCATGGCTGTACTTCTGCAGCATCCCAACTGCCTTGAAGGTACACTGCAGCTGCAGGAGAAATTTGATTTCTATCCGTACTCCACGCTTGCAAAGAAAAGAGGGTCTTATCCACTACATGGTGATTCTTTTATGCTTCTAAGCTGACTGGCCTAAGACGCAACAAAAGGACAAAAGAAGATCCCACAAATTGTGTGTGTGTGTGTGTGTGTGTGTGTGTGGGGAGACTGGTGGCCAGAAATGGGAAATTGGTCTTTGGGTCAAAAAAGATTTCCAGACCCTCACATGAAACTACCTGGGACAAATTACTTGAATGACCACCCATACCAGCTTGCCCACACTTTTAACATACAGAGTAGAAGACCTTACTGCTCATCCACCTAAGAGCAGCCAAGTTGGTGGATATGAGACAGGGGGCCTTTTCTTTTCTTTTCTGCAGTGGCCCCACATCTCTGGAACACACTAGCAAGAGATGCTGTTTAACATCTATGTGAAACGGCTGAGAGAGATCATCTGGAGGCATGGTCAGGGGCTTACCAAGATGCTGATGACTCTCTATGCCTTCAATAACAGCATCAGCTAAGGATAGTGTGTCTCCTCTGAAAGAATGACTGGAGGAGATAATGGGCTGGATGAGGAAAAACAAACTGAAACTGAATCCATACAGGATGGAGGTGCTTACTGTCGAAGGTCCTAAGTGTGTCGACCAGTCCTTGATGGGGTTACACTTCCCCTGAAAGATTGTGTTCACAGCTTGGGGGTGCTCCTAGATCTGTAACTCCAAATGACAGCCCACATAGATGCAACAGCCAGGGGTGCTTTTTATCAGCATCAGCTATTATGCCAGGTGAGCCCATCCCTAGAATTGGAGGACCTAAAGACGGTAGTGCACCCCGTTACCCTGACTAGAGTTCTGCAATGCACTATACACTGAGCTATCTCTATACCAAGTTTGGAAACTTCAATTAATTCAAAACGTGGCAGCCAGACTGGTTACCAGTACATCTAGGAGTGACTACATTTGTTGCTGTACTCCTTCAAGTTGTTTCCAATTTATGGCGACCCTAAGGTGAACCTATCATGGGGTTTTCTTGGCAAGATTTCTCCCTCTAAGGTTGAAAGACTTGCCTACGGTCATCTAATGGGTTTCCATGGCTAAGTAGACACAGGGACTGTCTCTCCAGAGTCACTGTCCAGCACTCAAACCACTACACCACATTGGCTCTCACCAATTAAAATCCCTTCACTGGCTGCCAATTAGTTCCTGGGCAAAATATGAAGTGTTAGTTATTACCTTTAGAACACTACATGGCTTGGGTTCAGTTTACCTGTAAGTTTGCTTTCTCCCATACAATCCACCCCATACACTCAGATCTTCTGGGAAAACATCTATTTCAGTCAACCAAAACAGCTATTACCCAGAGGACATTTTCTTCAGCTGCCCCCAGGCTGTGGAATGACATGCCATAAGAGAGCTTGAGGCACTGTATTTAAATCAGCAGTGAAGCCCAGTCCCTTCCAGCAGGCCTAGCCACTATTTTTACATTATGTTTTTAAAAGTATTTATTGATGGATTTTAATATACATTAGGTTTATATACTCTTTTAACTGATGTTATGTGGTGTCGTTGTGCTGTTCCCTGCCTCAATCCACAGGGAGAGGCAGGTAAGAAATAACTAATGATATTGTTGTTTTGTTAGGCAGCCAACATGGTGTAGTGGTTTGACTGCTGGACTAGAACTCCAATCCCCACCCAGCCATGGAAACACACTGGAGAACACTGGGCAAGTCACACTTTCTCAGCCTAAGAGGAAACAAGGGCAGACATCCTCTGAACAAATCTTGCCAAGAAAATCCTAAAGGGTCACTTTACGGTCACCATAAGTTTTACATGACTTGCAGACACACAACAACAAACCAACTGATGATGTTAAGTCATATCACAAAGTTTTCAGGAATCTTTTTTCCCCCTTGAGCTCATCTCATTGTATTTTCTTATAAAACTGCTTTTTTTTTAATTGCAATTGGTTTTTGTTCTAGTATTTGAACATCTAGTGTCAAGTGTGGTGTTTGTTTCATTACTGTAACAGGCTTTTATTAATCCTAGTGTTTGGCTTTATCTTCTGCACTGCCTTAAGAAGGGTTTGTAAGCCAAGAGGTACCCTTAATATTTTTACTATAAAAAAAAATTGGTGTAAACTACTGATTCTTACTGCTCCAGATTCCAATATGCACTTAGAATGCACATACCAAATAGACATTTAGATTTTTTCTCAGCTGAGGGGTTGATGTTCCATTGCTTGATATGATCCGCTGTGTTGATGATACTATTTGACAGCGAAGACCATTCTGCATTTTGCTCTGCTCTTGATGGATTTGTTTTTAAAGAAACATTTTGTGTCAATGCCTGGGAAGCAATAATATCTATCTCTTCCAAGTCATCTGCAGTGAAATCATCACTGTTCTCAAATGGATCTTCCATCTCTTCATGCCCAGTTGTAGCAACCATTTTGTACCGCTTATTTGGTGGAAAGCTATCTCCATGGTTTCCAGTGTTACTTCGGCCTGTAGTTCTATGGAGAGATGAAGACGAAGCAGTAACTCTTGCCTGATCCACACCATACAATATAGAGCTGTTTCTCTTCTTATTCCCAAAGAGGTGGTTCGCTGACATTCTGTGTTAGAAATTATCCTAGCAAAGAGAAGATATAAAATAAGGTTAAAGCTTATGTGATCTTTCCAAAAGGCATACCCTGTAGTCAAAATCACTTCTCAGTCTATCAGCTTCTCTTTTACTTCTTCAGCACTTCTCTCTTACAGCCCAACTGTAACCACCTTTTCCAAAAATATTACCTACTGCATTCTACAAGCCTGGCTCACAAACGTTCAGGACTAGAACCTTAACAAACCTATTAGTAAGTCCAATAATTTGCATAGCCCACAAGAACAAAGAGAATGTAATTTCTAGAATTTAGGCAGAGTTATCACCGGAATCCAAATAGTCATCTGTAAATTAAGATATCTGACTTTAGTGATATCATACCCTATGAGCTCATTATATTTATCCTTTTATGAATCTGTATTTTTAAAAATGTGTATTGCTTTAATGTTGACAACCAACTTGAGTTATCAGCAGAAAGGCAGGACACAAACGAACAAAATAATAACAAACATGCCAGACTACAATTCCCATCATCCCTGATTAGCATGGCCAAAGTTTCCTGGGTACAGTCTTTATCCTATTATCAAAACAAACCCGTAATGCCAGGGGAGAGATACAATCTGTGGATATTATACTCACTTTTCACTTTATTAATTTACCCTTGACCCACTCGTGCCTGTAGAAGTTTAACCCACAATAAACTGCTACAACAGCAAGCCTCTGCCCTTTCGTTACATCAGATGCACACCACTGACCCCCAGGTCGTGCCACGGCATAAACGCATTCTCTCAACTTACACCGTTACCCCCGCTGCAGAAAAAGAGGCGGGCGGAGGCGCCACCCACAGACCTGCTGCTGCCAAGAAGCAACGTTACCATCATCCCCGTCGGCCCCGTCGCCCGGAGAAAGAGGGAAGCCACGCGGGGCGCCTCCACCGGGAAGCACGGCGCAGGAGGGAAACGTCCAGAGGGTCCCCGGTCCAGAGCTGCTCCCTCTTCACCCACAGCCGGGGAAACCCCCGTGGCCTGCAGGCGATGCTTCCGCAACGACAGCGGCGACCTGCCCGGGGGAGCCGGCTTGCCACGGGCGCCGGTCAACTGCCGCCAAGGGAGGGGAGCGCCTCCCGGGCATCGCCGCTCCGCTTCCTCTCCGGCGCAGCGCGCGGAACAGCGCCCGCCACTCCGGTCCCTGCCAGCCAATCAGCGGCCGGCTCTCCACCAATGACGTCCTATCCGGCCCTTGGAGGAGGCTCGTAAAGCTCTGACAGGAAGAAAGAAAGAGATACGGTAGGATTTGTTCTTTTCTAAACTGGTGCTCGTAAGCGCCGAGAAGGCGTCAGAGGCACAAAGTGTGGGGGGCCGGTGCAGTTTTTTTTCCCCCTTCCCACTCGGAATGTTCTGGTTATTTTTTAACACGTGGGTGGTTTCTGGGTAGAGAGAATGGTCTCACGAGACACAATGTGGGAGTAACCTTCGTGTTCTTGTAAACTCCAGTTTCCTTCCGTGGGGGGGGGGGGGTGTCATTTTTATGTTTAGGGAAGAAGTCAGAAATGCAACGTGATTTTTTTGTTCGCGGTTTATGAGATTTTACAAAGCAGTTGCCAAACTAAATCAAAACAAGAAAAACATACATTACAAAACGCTCAGTTAAGCAATAAAAAGCGTGGAGGAACAGTCAAAATCTCACTGTTATAGCTCTGGTTCTGTGTTGCATGCCTTCAAGTCATTTCCTAATTATGGCTACCCTATCAGGAGCTTTTCTTTGTTCAGAAAGTGTTCGCCTTTGCCTTCCTCTGAGGCTGAGAGAGTATGACTTGCCCAAGGTCACACAGGGAGTTTGCATGGCCAAGCAGGGATTCGAACCCTAGGCCATTTCCACACTACACTCTTATAGCGCTCCTATTCCTCTTTCACCGTCCTATGGAATCCGGCCTCTCCCTAAACTGCAAACCCCAGGATTCCATAGGATGTTCAAAGCAGAATAAGAGCGCTATAAGAGCGTAGTGCGGAAATGGCCCCGGTCTCCAGAATCATAGTTCAACACTACACCACGCTGGCTCGAGCTCCAATTCTATATCTGCTTCAAGTAACACTAAGCTCAATGAGGCCGTGTAGGTCACTTCTGAGTAGAAGACTCAAATGTAAAGTATTATTGCTCCCCATTTTTATTTGAGGAGGAAGAGCTAAGAACTATTCTGTCCCTATGAAGACACACTGCTTCATGACAACTCTGTAACTCAGTCCACTATTACTGAAATAGTCACATGTGAACTGAAGCAAAATTATTTATGGGAACTCTCTTCCAGTCATTCACATATATGTCATTTTACTTCCTGAAATGCCAGATAATGCTACAAAATGGGGTGTTATTGTAAACTAGGGTGAAAAACTGTAGCCTGCCAAATGTTTTGGTCCTATAATTCATAGTCAACTTAAGTGGTATTACAGGATTAGCATCCCAACATCTGGATAGCCAGAGGTGCTCACACCCATTCTAAACTGTTTCTTTCTCTATGAATGGAAAAAAAAAGCCTTTCATATTCTCTTAGCAGGATAGGAAACTGCCTTCTATTGGATTATTTCACTGTGTGGTACAGCATCTATATACTGATTTAATGTCACTAAGACAGGGATTTTATTCAGTCCTGCTTAGAAATATCATGGGCCTTTTGCATGCAAAGTAGATGCTCTATACTTTTTTTTGTTATGGTTCTGCTCTCTCATCTTCATGGTAAGCTTTGCTTCCAGGATAGCAATCAAAATTATTTCAGGGCTGGGACCCTTTTATGGTATGCAGTTATAGCACTATAAGTCCATTTTCATTATTGGCTGCAGCCTATGAAATCCTGGGATTTGTATTCTGTAAAGGTAGTAAAACTCCATGGCTAAGATTTCTACATATCCCTTCCTAGAATGCAAATCCAGGATTCCAAAGGTTGGAGCCCCGGGCAGGTAAAATAGAAACATGGCATTATAATTGCATAGTGGTCCAATTTTCATTCTTTATTGAAAGCATATTTTGCTGTCTCCAAAACAGTCAGACTCAGAGACACAAAGTGAGACTGCAGTTGTGTTCAGCACTTTCTGTCACACTATAAAACCAAACCACTGTTATATACTCACACTTTTTCCTCACACTCAAAAACAAGAGATTAGTATCATAAACATAATTTTTCTGATATGTATTGAAAGGCGTAATGTTTGTTTGATCTAAGTAACAGCCATAGATGTATAAGAACAAAAACAATTATGTGGCCCCCTTATGGAAAACATTTACTTTAGCACAAGCTCTTGTGACCTAGAGCCTACAGTCAGGCAGATGCCTGATGTGTTATCCATTGTTAACAGATATGTGGCCACACTCGGTACAGACAGAGAAAAGCATTACAAATAATTAGGCCAAAGGCCCTGAAATGCAAAAAAATTTTTATTTCTCTGCAGAAATATGCACAACATCCTTTCAAAAATGATAAGACTATGTTTCTAGATAAATGTGTTTATGCCATTACAACACTAGTGATGTTTCTAGCTGTGTTGTGCTAGTTTAATAGGCCAGAAACAGCCTTTGACTATACAGGATAAGTTCCTCTGTGCACACATTGTCTTTCCTTCAACCCTAAATAATATTGAAACCTACATTTGAGATTTGGACCAAGGCCAGGAGGCACCTGGTTCTACTCTGGGCTTTTTTTGTTTAAACAAATGGAGCATTCATGGTCTGTTGACAAAGTTTAATCTGCCTCTATGTCTGAACAAAATGGCAGAGGTTAGTACTGGAAAGGTACTTATTTCCAGACATATGGCTGGGGTTGCTAATATGCCAGAGGACAGGATTCAGGATGACCTTGACAGATTGGAGAGCTGCGCCAAAGTTAACAAAATGAATTTCAACAGAAATGTAAGGTCTTGCACTGAGGCAGAAAAAAAAGAATGCACAAATATAGGATGGGGGATACGTGACTGGATAACAGTACGTGTGAAAGGGATCTAGGAGTCTCGGTAGACCACAAGCTGAACACAGTGGATCACAAGCTGAACATGAGTCAGCAGTGTGATGTGGCAGCTAAGAAAGCCAACACGATTCTTGGTTGCATCAATAGGAGTATAGTGTCTAGATTGAGGGAGGTAATGATACCACTCTATTCTGCTTTGGTTAGACCTCATTTGGAATACTGTGTCCAGTTCTGGCACCTCAATTCAAGAAGGATATTGACAAGCTGGAGTGTGTCCAGAGGAGGGCCATCAAAATGGTGAAGGGTCTGGAAGCCATGCCCTATGAGGAGCGGCTTAGGGAACTGGGCATGTTTAGTCTGCAGAAGAGAAAGTTAAGAGAGGACATGATAGCCATGTTTAAATATTTGAAGGGATGTCATGTCGAGGAGGGAGCGGGCTTGTCTTCCATTGCTCCAGAAACTAGGACAAGGAGCAATGGATTCAAGCTGCAGGAAAGGAAATTCCACCTGAACCTCGGGAAGAACTTCCTGATGGTCAGAGCTGTCTGGCAGTGGAATACGCTGCCCCAGAGTGTGGTGGAGTCTCCTTCTTTGGAGGTTTTTAAGCAGAGGCTGGATGGCCATCTGTTGGGAATGCTTTGATGTGGGTTCCTGCACAGCAGGGGGTTGGACTCGATGGCCCCTGGGGTCTCTTCCAACTCTATGATTCTGTAAGGCCCCACTTTGGGGGTCCCCAATATCAGTATGGCTTGGACGGGCACCATACCTAATTGGCATCATATGTAATTGGCAACACATTTTATTGGCTTTGATATCAAATTCAAGCCTGAGAGGTGACAGAGAGGTCAAACTGAGTGAGGGAAAGAATTTGACTGTAAATGTGCGAAGGACAGGTCAACTCGAAACTTCTTCCAGGTAAGACTGAGTCATTTGTCAAGCAAATACACATCATTCCTGTGGATAATAGGCTTAAATAGAAGCTGGAATTTTCCAGGGAATCCAACTGTGAGGAGCCCACCAGGACACTGATTGACAGATATCCATCCCTTGTACATCTGGATTCTTTCCTCTGTCCTCACAGCACCCACAATCGACAGCTATTACAACATCCATCATGTCTTCGTCAATCAAAGCACTGAGCCCATCAACAGGCGAAAGACCTATTGTCCACAACAGATTCCCTTTGTTTTGCATCTGTAATCTTCACAGTCACAGCCCATTTACAGGGTACAAATACCCCTGATTTCAGGATGCCCAGTGCAGTCTCTTGCCTTTCTGAGCTTCACTCTGTCTGTTTGATTCCGGAACTGAGAACTGCCCTTGGGTCCAGTACCTGAGTCACTTCCTCCCACTTCTCTGCTTCTCATCAGATCTGGTAAGTATCGCCCGCACTCTTCACAGTCTCTATCTGCTTTCCTCCCTTTCGGTTAGCTCTTGTGTAAATGTGTGATTGTGTGTATCTTGTGTGCATGCATGAGCGAATTCCCCTCAATAAAACACATTTTTAGCTTACTTTTGAATCTTTGGCTGGTTCTTTTCCTGCGTGTGCCCATAAACACTAGTAGGAAAGATCTCGCTAAGTTGCCCTCCCTCTCGCAAGCCTCCTCTTTGAGCTAATTAATTCCCCACTTTTGCAAGGAGGCACTGGCATCACAGGGTGGCCCTTGTGGCACTTATGTTTTGGGGTAACAATTCTGATTCTAGGTGTGTATACAAAAGGTGTGAGTGTCACAATGTAATCCTCTATGTTCATCTGGAAATAACCCTGAGGCATTAGGATTGTAGCTTTAAAGTCTGGGCACAAGGGGAGACGTGACAGTGTTGTCTGCTACTCAGTGTTGCAAGGTGCTTGACCATAAAAACCAAGCTTGGAGCAACAGGGGCATACAGTCTCCTTAATTTGGCTGAGTGGTAAATTATATTACTCTTTCTGGCTGTTATAAAGTCAGGCTGGTAGCACAGGAAAACAGGATAGGCCTTCCTGCTCTTGCTGGATTGGAATTACCATTATTCTTCATGTTACCCTGATTTCTGGGGGTCCCGGGAGGGACACCTTAATGTGCTCAAAATAATGAGGGATGGGAATTAGCTGAGAGCACTAGTTAGCAATACGAGAGGCAGGGCAACGTAGCGAGATCTTGAACCGAATGTCTGCGGGGTCAGGCCGAGTCAAGGAGCACACAGAAGTAAATAATAATAGTTGTTTTATTGATGTACAGTCAAACACGTGTATGCAACACACTCACACGAAGAACTGTTGAAACAAAGGTAGGAGTTGGATAGAGGGATTTTAGGAGGAAGTTTAGTATGGGAAATACTACACCTGTCCTGAAGCCCGGGTAGTCTGAAGACGAAGTCCGTGGAAGTGAGGCTTCTCAGCACGAGGAGCTGAAGGGAAGGCTCGCTGGACGAAGCGACAAGGCAGGATGGAAGCCAAGAGCGATCCAATGAGACGCCCCAAGTAAGGGGTTCTTATAGGGGAAGATGTGGCCACAGGCTAGTCCGTTCTTGGGGATAACGATTAGTTTCAGGCTGGAGACAAAGCCTCCGAAAGGTCAGTACTTTAGATGATTGAATTATGACAGCGTTGTCAATGGAGTAGACAGTATGCAAATACGGAGTGCTTGAGAGTTGTATAGTCTGCTCATCAAGCTGCCTGCTCGGGGCAGGGGATCTTTTGTAAACAGCGTGCATACCTAATGTGATCTTAAAAAGTACTTGCCTTGAGGTCTCCTAAAGCGGCAGTCTGGCTATTTCTGGCCTGCCTGGATTTGTTTGGAATGTTTCGGCTATTATCGGCCATGCCAGTGTGCGTGCTTGTCCGGGGGCCTCGCAAGCACGTGGGGAAGAATGGGTAAAGAAGGCCAAATTATTGATATCAAATGATATCTAATATACCACAAGCTCGGGCTAGAAACTGCGGTAACATTCATCTCTACTTCTACTGGCTAGAATTGATACAAGATGCAGGACATTAACATCTAGAGGGCCTGTTCTAATGACTTCAGTTCATGAGCTGCCTTGATGGAGCAAACCTTGCTAGTCTGAATATCTAGTTCAAATGTCTTTGGGCCTTATATCGGCAATATTTGGGTTGGAAGTTGCATGGGCTGAAAGGTACTGCTAACTCCCTCTGCCCATCAAAGTAGTTCTACATTTACAGTTTCAGAATCAGTGGGGATATGGTGCATTCCAGAAACCAAGAAAGCATTGAAGTTAATTCATATGTGAAATCTTCCAAAGTGGACAAGCATCTTCTGTCCCTGAGGGCTTCCAGGGCCACACGGACTTACAAAAACAAAAAGCCAGTCACTAGAAGTCTATTTCTAGTTTTGAAAGCCAGTTTTCTTTTTTAAAGCACAACTGTATTAACCCATCTATTTAAAAGTTGAACTGCCATTCTGTTTAAAGGGAAGTCCAAGAAGTCTGGAGGGGCTGAGGGCAACCACCCCTCAAAATAACCAACCCCCCCAAAACTTAAAAGCTGTATCCATATGTAACCAAAAGCTGTAACCAAAGCTGCATCCACACTTAAAAGCTGAATCTGCGCTTATATATTCAGTTGTGTCCAGACTGAAAAGCTGTATCCCAAAGCCACACTTCGAGAGACCGTTATGATAGTCTCACCACACTCACCTGTTATTACCTGTGCAATTTTAATTCACCAAGACTGAAAAGACCACATAGGTTTCTGTGTATATGACAGCACTTTCTTACCCATTTCTGCTGCCGCTGCCTGTTTATTGTGTAGAAAGCTGCTCCTGGGGGAAAGGGAATTCCATGCAGCAGGGTATGATGCAGCACAAAGGGTGGCAGGCGGAAAAAGGGACAAATGGGTGGGAATTAACAATCCATTTCCTTGCCTCAGTGGACGTTTCTTCCATTTATACATTGGGTACTTTGGATCCAAGCCATTGTTTCTTTAGCTACGGCAAATGTTGGACTATTTACCAGATCTTCACAAATCCCAAGGACAGGTGACCAATGATTGTTTTTACCTAATGCCACCCCACATTAGCTGCTTTAATCTGAAGTGCCAGTGATATCATAATGAGCTTAGATAGTTGCTTAATTTGTGGGGGTTGAATTTCTTCTTAAATCACCCAAATGAATTAGGAGTATTTCATCAGTATTGTCACAGTGGTCATAATTGTTAACAGTGATTCTTCTGGGCTCTGAAATAATCTCATTCTTTCAGGAATTGTCTGCATTGACTTGCTGTTGACAATACAGCTCTGTCTCTTTCGTTGTTAAAACTGACCCGACCCAGTGACCCAGTCTGTTTAGAACATCAATATTTTTTTTACTTCCAGTCATGCTATTTTTAGCTTCCCAAGCTGAAGATATTCTTTAGGCTCCTTTCTTCCATTAGTAACTGGATATAACCGTCACGAGTACATTCATTCCTTTTCTCTTTTCTGACCTCTAAAGAGAGAAGCAGAAAGAGAGGGAGATCTCAGCAAAAATCAATTTACATTCAGCCATGTACATCATAAGATAAGCAAAAGAACTTTTAATATGTGATTTTCCAGATGCTGGATTTCCATCATCCCTCAGCATTGGCTATGCTAACAAGGATTAACAAAAGCTGAAGTTCAACATCTGGAGGGCCAAATGTTCCACAACACTGCTGTAAGTTAAAATAGGTTTCATGCAAGTTAAAATAGGTTTCAGATACTGATGCTTTGAGGATTATGTTTGATAAGCAGGGACACATTTCTACATAAAATGGTAGAGTTTTCAACCAGGTACATTATGACATAAGGCAATTATATGTAATTTCTTTGAGAAATTCCTACTGTCAAATGTTCACAAGATACATAAGAAATCTCTCTCAGTACATACCAGTTCATGCTGTACAATGGCTCCAGCGATAAGTGGCTGAAAATATGTCAGAATTCAGTCTGGTGATATTGCATAATCAGATAATTTCAAGCTGAGTAATTTCATACTATTTTTTTATCTTAATACAAGATACCACTAAAATACTTGCCTTAGTTTCACCTGAAATGTAGTATTACAGATTATCAGTTTTGGCACATGTAAACAACTATATCTGCAGGCATACTATGGAACATTGCTTTGTAGAGATGAAATAATGCCTGGTCGACAGCATTGCAATGCTAAGAAACAGCACACTTTAATATTTCATCTGTTTGTTACATTATCATGAATATATGATACTGATTCTATTATATTCTTTTTGGCAGTTACTCCTACAATATTGTCTGCCTGCAGAACCATGTCTTTTAACTCTTTGGTCCTGCGAATACCTGGAAGGAGTACTACTGAACTCTGTCTACACAGAGACTATGGTAAATCTTAATCAACAGTATACATATACATAGAGAGAAAGCATGTACAATCCTCCCTCCACATTCACAGGTTTGACCTTCCCAAATTTGACGTTTTGTGAGGTTTGCGCATGCCTTCGTCCTATTCCCTTGCATTTTTCTGGCTATGGAGAAGGAAGGCTAGCATCTGGACAAAAGGCCAGGGAATGGGGGAGGAGCCATGTGCACACCTTCTTTCTCCCCTTTGGGGCCCCCCGATTCCCTTGCCTCTGGCCACAGTACTGAAAACTCACACCAAGGCAAAAGACAAGGGAATGGGGGGTGCAGGAGGGGGAGTTATTCTCTCTCTCTCTCTTTTTTTACTTTTGTGAGGGTTCTGTACCCTGAATCCTCACACAAGTGGAGGGGTCATTTCACTTCAATAAATTTATAAAGACTGAATTGTTGCCTCCTTGGTAAACCCTGTCCCGGGGTCTACAACTTTGATATAAAATTAATCTAACCCACCAGAGAGGTCACCCGGATAAGCACGTAGGAACAACGGACGTACAATTGAACGAACCAGGTCAGGCCAGTAAACTCCCCAGTCACATAGCCACAGGAGACCTCAAGCTGTGCTAACCCATGGTGGACAAAAGGTCATTAACCTTTAAGGAGCCAGATTGAACGGAGTAAGAGTTTTCCCATAAAGTTGGGCACTGGAAGCAATAAAATCTTATCAGGCCAAATCTATCTCCAGAAAGTCACACCACAGCCTCAAAGCGGCAGAAGATCCTGACACTTGGATAACACCTTGTTATCTTCTGATATCAAAGAAGGTGCCGGTGTGAAGTTGTTTTCCATTGCTGTCTCCTTTGTTCTCCCCGGGAGAGGATTTGCCCTCAAGGTAAATTTTTCCTACAAATAGTCCCCATTTCTGGACTAGTTGAAAGAGGAAGCCTCCCAGTCATATCAACTGACCGGTCCCCCCTCCCGATAGCCATGCGATCTCCTCAGCGTCTCTTCGCTGAGTTCCGTTTCTTTCGCTGCTTCCCGGACCAAGGACTTCAGGAAAAGGTGCAGTATCGCCCAAACTACGAATCCTTCAACAATCCCTCTATCATATTTCCACTCTTTATTTCTTTTAGCCCTTGGATGCGTGTGTGTGTTTGCATTGATGAGAGCTATTACTGTTCAATAAAGTCATTAATGGGACCTTTCTGTGTGATTTCTGACTGAGCCTGACCCTGTAAAAACTGGGTAAGATCTCACTACTCAGTAAGTAAATTTTATTGTATTTGACTAAAAGCCATTACAAATACAGTTAAGAACCATAAAACCAATATAACAGTATATATACATATATCCATATAAATATTAAATCAAAGAGTCTCCGGCACAGTCTATGGCAATCTCTTTCAAATAATTTGCACAAATGCTTTTAGCAGCTTTGGCAAATAAAGCTGTTTTATATGTAACCAGTGAATCACAGTCTAAGAGCAACCTGCAAAGTTTTATGTAGGGAGTCTCACCTTGCAAGGGAGCCAGAATATGTCCCAAAAATCTCTTTCGAGGATTTTGATATAGGGGGCAAAAAAGTAGGTAGTGTATAATGTCCTCTATCTCCCCCATATCACAAATGCAGATCCTTAAGTGTCTTGGAATGTTTCTATATCTGCCATCTAAAACAGATGTTGGCATAATTTGAAAGCGCAGTTCCGTAAATGCAATTCTCAAAGAGGGAAAAATGAGTGTATGTAGGTACTGAGCTCTCAGATGATTGGGTTTCACCATATGATACCAATGTGAAAACTTTGATCTTTTGATTACACTTAGGTCCTGCTCATTATCCAATTTATAAATATAGTCCTTCACTTTAGTTTTAAATCCCTCAAAGACAAAAATATCTGTTGAGAGACTTTTGGTTATTAACAGGTCCTGGACTAGCTTAGCCCATCCACCTATCTTCCATTGCTCGGCTAAGCACAGCTTAGGCAGACGATCATCTGTCACGTCTAGGACCCTTTTACAGTACGTAAAAATTGCCAACTCAGACCTTGCTTTTACAGATGGTACACCTAACTCTTTTCTGAGGAATACAGCTGGAGTCCCTGGTGGTACTGCCAGCAAAGATCTAAAAAATTTATTCTGGCAGACTTCCAGGTCATTCAGATTCTTATGATTTACCCCCCAAATCTCTATACCATATAGCATTTGGGCCACTATTTTCCCTAGATACACTTTCAGAGCTGGAAGCACCAGTTTCCCCCCTTTGGAATAAAAGAATTTCAAAGTAGCAGGGGCTGACCTCTGTACTGTTGTTTTAATATTGTATAATTGTATCTTCCAGGTAAGTTTCTTGTCAAAGTATACCCCCAAATATTTGAAGGAAGGGACCTGTGCTATATTATTGCCACCCAAACACCATTTAATTTTAGGAGATCGCTTACCGAAGATTAGCACCTTGGATTTAGTATAATTAATTCTGAGCTGTTCTGTGTGACAGAACTCATGGAGTTTATTAAGGCTTCTCTTAAGCCCAATTTTCTTCATTGAACGTAGTACGATGTCATCAGCATGTATTAAAAGTGCTACTTTACGTGTTCCTACGGAGGGTGGGAAGTGATCAGGACAATGTAACTGAGTTACAATGTCATTTATATAAAGGTTAAACAAAAGGGGTGCCAATAAGCACCCCTTTCTAACTCCTTTTGTTGTACTGATTTCCTGCGTCAGCCTTCCATCTGTGCTAATCCTGACCCTCATAGATGTATTTGTATATAATTCTTGAATTAGGAACAGTAGTCTTTTATCAATGTCAGTCATTGCAAGTTTGCTCCACAGACGATTCCTATTAATTGTATCAAAGGCTGAGGAAAAATCAATAAATGCAGCATAAAGCCGTTTAGCGGAGCCTCTGGTGTATTTATGAATTAGGTGGTGTAACACAAAAATCTGATCCACTGTGCTATGACCTTTCCTAAAACCAGCTTGTTCCTGGTGAAGAACATTTTTCTCCTCCACCCAGTTAGTCAGCTGCTGGAGGAGAAAATGACTATAGATCTTAGAGCTAATATCCAGCAAACTGATAGGTCAATAATTCTGAGGGTTTGATTTATCTCCTTTCTTATAGATTGGAAAAACTATGCTCTGCTTCCATCCCTCAGGAAAGATAGCTGTAGAATTTATATAGGAGAATAGTTTAGCCAAAATAGGAACCCACCATTCAGAATTGTTCTTATATACCTCTGCTGGAATCATCCTCACCAGGTGCTTTATCTACTGACAACGCATGTATAAGTTTAGCCACTTCTTCCTCAGAGACAGGGGGCCACTTAGGTAGTACCATCTGCAGAGTTTGTTTAGTGCTTGATTGGTAAGAACTCCCGTGTACATCGCCATCCAGAGTATTTCTAAAATAAGTACACCAGGTATTAGCTGGAATGCACGCTTCTATTGTGGAAATATAACCTGCATCTGGTGTTGAAATCAAGTTCCAGAATCGTCTTTCATTCCTTTCCAAAGCTGCCAACATTAGCTCCTTCCACTGAGCCGTCATAAAGGTCCTTTTTTTCTTTCTTAATAAATCCTTACAGATTTGATGACTAGAAACCAAGACCTCCATGTCGGCTTGCAGATGAGTTCGTCTTACCCTCCTAGTTAGTTGTGCCAGACTCTTTTTAGCTTGCCTACATTCATTATCGAACCGGCCTATCTTACCAAAAACCATTTTAGGCTGATTGGTTTTCCTAATTAGAAGTGGCCTTAAAGCTGCAGAAATGGTCGTAATACCCTCTATGGGATCCACATGTCCACTGACAATATTCTGTTGCATTTTTAAAAGGTAGGGGCTATATAAGTGGTTCTGGATAGAGAGTTCCACAGAAGGTGACCATTTTAGTCGTTTCCCCACCATTATGGTACCCTCAGCCAAATCATTAGATGGAGGGGGCAGTTGGGGAACCAATGTGGGAATAATCAGAAGAACAGGTAAATGGTCACTTTCTGGGCGATCTAAGATGTTATAACTAATCTTATCGGACAAAAGCTGAGAAGAACAGAAAATATAATCAATAACACTACCAGCCCTGCTATTTAAAAAAGTAAAATATCCACGAGAATTATCCCAAGAGCTGCCATGAAGGCAGATCAGCTGCAAACTGGACATAAGCTCAAATAGCTTCTGACTTGCTTTATTTACTGTTTTATCCAGTGAAAACTGGTCAGATAGAAATACCTCATTTCTATCCATTCCAAAATTATTTTCTTTATCATTTGGGCCAGAGCCCACACGGGCATTAAAATCACCGCACACCACAATTTTTGCCTTGGGGTATTTTGTCTCACAGAGATTCAGAGCCTCTTCCAATTCCTCCCAAAAAAACCTTGAGTCCCCAGATTTATCAGGGGGGCAGTATACATTGAAACAAATTAAATCATCAAATCCTGTCCCCCAATTTCCTCTTACCAATAGAGACATAATAAAATTACAACTAGACTGGTAAATTACTGCAGACTCAACATTCAATTTCACTGAGACTAAAATGGCTACACCGCCCCTGGGTCTCCTCTTTTTGTGTAATCTAGTAGCAGGGAGCAAATAGGATGTAAATCCATGTAAAAATGAAAAATATGTATCTGAGACCCAGGTTTCCTGGACACATATAATGTGGAATGGTAAGAGAAATTTCACAAATTCCTGACTTATGCTCTTATTTTGCCACCCAGCAATATTCCAAGATAGAATCAAAAGAGAAAACAGTGAGTCTGTACTATCTAGTCATAGGGGATGTACTGACTGATTCTTGGCAGCAGGAGAAATATTTCGGGATTTTCCCCTGCTTACCTTAAACCCATCCCAGCTCTTCCAATAGGGGGGCCTCTTGGGTTCATCCCAAGATTATGCCTAGGTCGATCATGCTTGCCACTAGCTTGTAAACTCCTGGCATGAGTTCTAAAAGGAATCAAGGAATTACCAACTGCAAGTCTAGAGGATTGATATACTCGATACCCCTGATCCTCGTAAGGGACAGGGATATTATTTGGATACGTAACATATGCGGGTATAGCTTTACTATCATTTGAACCCTTCCTTATAAGGAGAGGTCTTACAAATAAAAATACGCTTAGGCTTTCCAGATACAGAATGCCTAATATCTTTTCTATACAAAGTAGCTTGTTTGTGTGAGTAGGTATGAGTAAGGTGTTGACCTAGGTTATACCTACCCCACTTAAAAGAGACATTATTATTTCTAAATTTTGGAAGTGAAGCCCAGATTTTACATTGACCCAGATCTGAAAAGGATAATTCAATAACACCTCTGATTCTCTTTTGCCCCCTAGGATATAAGCACAAACAGGATAATCCTCCTAATTCCTCCTCAGAAGTTCCAAGTATTGCTAAGATTTCATGTAACACATCTGTATTTTCTTTCCATGAACCATCTGCTTGTTTTAGCGGCCAGTTAAAAACAGAAACACAGAAATCAGAATTGGACTGAAAGATCTCACTAATGGTAGTCTAATTTGGTCCAAATCTTCATCTGTTTGGTTTTTTTCCACCCTTGAATCCTCAAGTTCAACTTCCAAGCCATCTAACACCTTAACAACATTTCCCTCTTCAGGTTCAGTAGTTAGATCCTCTTGCCATTCATCTTTTATAATCAGGTTGGGGTCAGAAAGAGTAAGATGAGAGATTTCAGACATGTCATCCTTCTGTACTCCAGTTAATGATTCATTCAAAGGAGCCATAACCTGGTTTTCCCGATCCTGCAGAAGGTCACCCGAAGAACCCTCAAAATCACTCTTATTGCTAAGAGAGATTTCCACCTGCAGGTCAATGGAAGTAAAGTTTTTATCAGATTCATGGTTAGATTGTGTTGTAGCAGGAGCTGTTATTAGAATGCCTGCTTCAATTAGACCCATTAAGACCTGAATATTGGCTTTAAGACCAGAAATTTCCTTTCTTAGGTCATCCATGGATTGGAAGATTTTCTCATTAGATTGTGCTGTGAGAAGGCATTGGTCCCGTAAACATATGTACACTTCTGCAAGAAGTTCCTGACCTACTTTATCTGTATCCTTAGCCAAAGGCTGGGCTTGTACTGCGCTTGAAGTAGGCCATGGAGTGTTATAAGCAGAGGGAACAGAATAAGAGTTTGCACATAAAAGTTCTGAATATGGGGACCAATTGCCCACCTGTTCCTGTTCCTGCTCGCATGGGACTGCTGAGAGTTCCAGAAGGTCTTTATCAATGTTATTATCCCCCGAGAGGGTAGAGTTCAGAGGTTCTGTTACAAAAAAAGCAGAGGTGGAACTATCCTTGCATTTGGACTTCTCCATAAGTGTTTCTCTGGTTCCCTTTTGCTGGCAGAAGTCCAGAATAGTCTTTTGTGTCTTTTGTGTGGATGAAGAAATGCATTCTGTGACTCTCCCCTGCCTTCTCTGAGCTCTGGTTACAACCATGATCTCTTGCCTTCTCCGGGGAGTTTTGAATGCAATTCTCTTTCCCCTGAGCTTATTCCAACAGCTCTACTAATAAGGTAGATCACAACACCAAATGGTGTTCTGAAACAGTTCTCTTTCACTTTAGTAGCTTCCAAGTATGATGTTTTGGTTTTGGTTGGTTTTGGTTTCTTGTATAGTTCCTGGGATTCCAGCCAACAAAGTCGGCTAATCAGTTAATTTACAAAGGCCTGATAACGTGTACATTAAGAAGGCTAAATTAAAAGGCTCATGGCAAAGGAAGGTTAACAGATAAGTAAACTTCTAAAACCTTAAACAAAAATTAGCAACCAGGCGGTTTGAGGGAGTAACAGAACTAATAAAAACCTTATTAAAAATAAAAACACTGTAGCTCTGAATATAGCGTCCTGCCCAATTGCCGCCATCTTCCCTCTTTTTGGAACAGGATCCCACAGCCACTCCATTACACCTTTGACTATGTTGTAAGGACTCTTTGCTTCTCCTTCAACCTTTGAAAATGTTGGTTGTATGTGCGTGTTTCTTTCTTCTCGAGGTCAACATGGATGTGTTGAATGCGAAGCCTATGCAAATAAATTGGCTCTTGTTTTCCAGGGAGCAGCCAAAAGGTAGCACCAAATGTTTTGGCCATTTTCAAGAGTTCATCCTTGAGTACTGCACAATCCTTCCTTCTTTCCAGTGACAAGGATAAAGCCATGAAGCCCATAAGAACAATGAGGTAAACTGTTCTAACTGCCAGGGTACAGCGGGAACATACTGATAATTTCATCAGACTTAGTCTAATGAAGGAAGACAGTACTTATGGTCTTAGGAAATAGATGAAGGTACTCTGCAGATGTTCCTGGACTTCAGGCACCACTGGCCATGTGCAAAGCTGATGTGACATCCAACATCTAGAAGGCCGGTATCCCCTGTCTTACTTTCAAGATACAGTGTCACAGCGTTGTGTGAGAAGGCTTCTCATACAATAGCAGAATAAATGCCATATTCAAGTACTATGTGACTACAACATATACAAGCTATATTTGTGATTCCATGTGTGAATCTACTTACTTTTGAAAACAAGATGTTGTTGTTATTGTGTGCCTTCAAGTCATTTCCAACTTATGGAGACCCTAAGGTGACCCTATTGCGGAGTTTTCAGGAGACAAGTGTGCGGTATGCCCAATGTCACCAAGTGGGGTTCAGGGAATCGAATCCTGGTCTCCAGCGTTGTAGTCCCAACACTCAAACCAGTACACCAGGCTGACTTTCAATACAAGACGTATACCATTCTAAATAAAAGTGACACAGATGATAAAGCCACGTAACTATCTAAATTCCCTATATACGGTTCACAGTAAAATAACAGACTGAATACCCCAAGACATCACAGAAAAATATTCTGGTACTATTTAGTATATTTCCAGCTACCAAACTTCTACAAATACATTGTCAACAGAGTAGTCTTCTCGAACCTGGTGAAGTTATGAGAGCTGCAATCTATCATAAATGAAGGCCTGTGTTACCGCTCCCAACATTACGGCCACTTCCGCACTAGCCTGTTATAGCGCGACGATTCCACTTTCAACATCCTCTGGAATCCTGGGGTTTGCAGTTTCGGGAGGGGCCGGTCGGCCCCTCCCGAAACTGCAAACCCCAGGATTCCAGAGGATGTTGAAAGTGGAATCGTCGCGCTATAACAGGCTAGTGCGGAAATGGCCTACTATCAGTGGGCAGAGATTAAGAACTAATGAGGGTTTCCTTCAAGCTACTCAGTGGAATGTTAGTCAAACGTAATAGACCTTGTAGTTCCTTAAAACAAAAATTAAAGAGAAGCCGTCCCTCTGCGATAGCCCACCCTGGCTCACATGAAAATAACCGCATATCTTGCTGACCACAACGATAAAAGGACAGCCCCGTGGTACCGTAAAGACGCAACAGGGGCTTTCAGAGATTACATCCCCTTTCCTCAGATGGATGTGTCAAAGCCGGCTATGGTCCAGGATACCTCCCAACTCTTTACGGTACCGCCACGTCATACATTATCTTCAAGGCACTCGCGCGACGCCTCCCCTGATGCGATTAATCTCATTACACCCACCCTGGCCTTCTCGCTCCCTGCCCCGCCTGCCCGCTCTCGATAAACACCGCGCCAGGCACGTCCGCAAGAGGCTCCCGCGGCCTCCCTATCGGTGGCAAAGGCGCCGCGGCCCCCTCCCTCCCCCCCCCCCATTATTTCGCCGCTGCCAGATAGCAAACACTCCCACCCAACGACCGCATCGCACGACAGCCCCGCTTTCCCTCACAGACTTCACTGGCAACAAAAACCCCGCCCCCCGAGCTCGCCTTGCTTCTTTGCTCGGCCCGCCAACCGCCACAGAGAACAAATAAATAAATTGGCCGCCCTTCCTTGCCCCACCCTCTCCGGCACCCCTTTCCTCCCATTGGTTCGTAGCCCAGGCCCCGCCCTTTCCCTAACTTTTCTTACAGCGGTGGTGGGGGGGGGGAGAACAAACCGGAATCGGGGCTGGAAACGTAGTAAGGGGGGAGAGAGAGAGAGAGAGAGAGAGAGAGAGAGAGAGAGTGTTTTCATCAACCGACGCTTTTCCCACCACTTCCTTCTAGCGCTGGGCCAATTACGAAGGCGGGTGTCATTTCTCGCCCAATCGGGCAGGGCGGTTTGGCGTCCTCGAGACGGAACGCCCGGTTTCTGTGATGCAGAGGCTCTGGGGGGGAGGTGTCATTGGCTGCCGCTGGCCCCGCCCCGTCCCCCTGGCTGTGGCGGTGGGTGGGGGGAAAGCCGCTTGTTCTCTGGGTCTGCCTCGGTCTGTTTACTTGTTCCCGCTCGGTCCCCGGCGGCGGCGGCGGGAGGAACAACGGCAGCTTGGCCGGCCGCGGACCGGACACCTCAGCGCTCCCACTCTCTCTTCCTCCACTTTCGCCGCCTCCGCCCGTCCCAACCAGAGCCCCCTCTGCGGCGGGACCGAGGCGGAGGAAGAAAGAAAGAAACGGGGGGGAAGAAAGGTCTATAGACCCGTATCCTGATATTTATTGTTATACCCAAAGAGGGCGAGAGAGAGAGAGAGAGAGTTGGCGAGCTGAGGGGGAGGAAGCGGAGGGCGATGAAGACGGAGATTTCCACGGCCGCGGGCTTCATCACCCGCCTCC
Organism: Cyclura pinguis; assembly: GCA_030412105.1. NCBI lineage: Eukaryota > Metazoa > Chordata > Lepidosauria > Squamata > Iguanidae > Cyclura > Cyclura pinguis. Next base: position 90,458,441 of record CM059600.1, on the reverse strand, counting down.
TCCGGACGCCCGGCGGCATCGGCGACGAGGAGCTGCGCTGCTTCAGCGAGTCCCTCCAGGAGGCGCTGCGAGGTGAGGCGGGAAGGGGCGACCCCCGTCCCTCGAGGGGCGGAGGGCGGGTGAGGGGGCGGCAGCGAAGGCCCCCTCCCTCAGCGCCCCCTCCTGCTCCCCGAAGCGAGGCGGCTCGACCCAGCCCCACGCCCTCGCCGGCCCGGCCCCGGAGAAGTTCTCCCCCGGCCCCGGCCCTGCTCCCCCTTCCTCCGCTGGAAGGCTCGGTCGGTCGCCTTTCCGCAGCCCGGCTCCCCGGAGGACCGAGTTGAGTGGAGTTGGGCAGCCTCGCCGAGGGGATTCCGAGGAGTGGGGTGTGGTGGTGGGTCCTGAGGGCGCCCTTGCCGACCTGGGGCACGCTCCTCCTCGTTGTGCGCCGGGGAGAGGCTCCTCAGCCGCCGCCGGCCCTCGGGCTTTGCCCTGCGGGGGGCCGATCCTCCCCTCCTCCTGCTGGGGCCACCGGGCGCCCCCCCCCCCGTCGGTGGGTTTTGAGTCCCGGCGCAGAAGGACGAGAGGCTGAGGGACGGGGGCGGACGGGCGGGCAGTAAGAGTGTGCCTCAGGCGGGCTGTGACTCTTCTTTCCCTCCCTCTCCCGCCCCATCGGCTTTGTTCCCCCTTGCAGACCATTATAAGCACCACTGGTTTCCCCTGATGCCCTCCAAGGGCTCAGCCTACCGCTGCATTCGGATCAATCACAAGATGGACCCCTTGATAGGAAAAGCGGCGGGCACGATCGGACTCAGCCACGAGAAGCTCTTCCAGCTCCTGCCTAGCGAATTAACTCTTTGGGTCGACCCCTTCGAGGTGTCCTATCGCATCGGGGAGGACGGGTCTATCTGTGTCCTCTACGAAGGGCCCCAGCCGGGAGCGAAGAACGCCAAAGCCCTGGAGAGCAGGAGCAGCTGTAAAGAGGAGTGGAGAATGGGGCGAGCCAGCCCTTCCAAGAACTACAACATGATGACAGTTTCCAGTTAAAAACAAGACTCACACTCCCTGTACAACGATGTATGTATGTATCCCACTTTGATAATGAAGTTAGATGATGTAATTGCTATGTCAATTTTCACCCCATAGTCATTAAAGTTGTAGTAGTACTGCCAAATCCTTTGTTTTGTGGCCAAGGGCTAATGTATAAAAACAAAGTTCTTTAACTGTGTACTTTTTTCTGGATTGTATACTGTAAATGAAATTGTACAGTCAAGATGATTGTTTTACAGATTTATATTTTGGAAAAAGAATCCTTGGCTATTTGTAATAAAAAATATAATTAACTTAAATCCTTTTTTAAAAAAATTACGTCTTTTAGTTCACAGTAACTTCCCACCATCACCACTGCACTTATTGAGCAATAATTTGTGGGTGGGTATAGAAATGCAAGATGAGTGGGTGGGAATTAGACAAGCTGACCAACTGGAATTTTTAAACCCCTCCAGAGGTTTGGCAGCACAGACTGCTTTGGGGTCATAAACACAGCTGCATAGAACAAATATCATTTGTCCAAGCTTAATATCCAGGCCAGGTTTCTTTATTTCTAAACAGCTGCCAAGTATGGAAACAACTGTCTGGGAGGTAAAACTTTTAACAAATTGCTCATAGTTTATTCCTCTCCCTCAGTAAATATAATTTCAATGTGGTTTTACACTGATCAATAATGGACAAAAACAAGCTGGTTAAAACAAACACACATTTCCTCATATAAATTGTCACAGGGATAACTTCAGCTTTTATAACATTTTATTACAGCTTTCCTAGAATCAGTTGGTCTGGATAGTCCTGATGCCAACAACCTAACTGGATGTAATTATATTCCGTTAATTTCAGTGGGAATTACCTTCATGTAATGTGGTTTGGCTTAGGGCACAAGTTCATATTTTTTAAAATATCTGAAGCAACAGATTCCACAAACTCATTGGTTCCTTTTTTTCTATTTAAAAGGTTTGCTACTAAACAGTAACTTTTGTTTGTGTTTTTAAAACACAGCCTCAAATCTCCGAAGTTCTTTAGGGTCAAACTACTGCCTTAGGTTTATCAAAGGCGTGATTATGCCAAGTGGAATTCCATATTTAATGAAAGAGGGCATTGTGGATTCTTTGCACAGTTGGCAGGTGACCAAAAAAAGCTGTGCTGTATGTCATATTATTATGGTAAAAGGTAACAGCTAAGGGGCAAGTCTGGGTAAATTCAAAGTGGCTAGAAAGATGATGGGAGTAAGTTTTGGATGTTTTAACATCTAACACAATTTAAAAATAGATCATTGATGTAGTCTGCTTTTCAACGGTGCTGCTGATAGATTATTTTTAGGATATAAATCTGATATATTAGTTGACACAGACCACTTCTGTAGATGTTTAATCCCTAAAGTTAAATGCAGCTTACTGTGCAGTAAGTATAAGAATTTTTAGGCTTGACAACAATTTTGAGCATAGCTCCTTTAAATACGAAACTTACTAATATTAATTTGAGGCTTCTAATAAATGTTGGTGAATGAGTTGTGGACTAGAAACCGTTCACTGACATTTTAGGATATATTTCTAGTGCAAAACATTATTTCCATTGCCTTTTGTTGGTGCAAGTGGGTATATTAACTTGAAAGAAATATAGCGAGCACTTATGCCAGCTTTCATAAAAGAAATGGATTCTTACACGTCAGAAATTTCTGGGAGTGGAGTTAAATTAGGAGAAAAGGCAGCTGGAATTCTGATTTTAGGAAACAAATTTCATATATTATTCTCAAATTAATTCCTATGGAAATAATTTCTGATGTGAATTACAAAGCCAGGCCTGTGTTAAGAATATAATGAGATCTAGTCAGACCTAAACTGTTACGGATAGATTTGTCATACTTGGTTGTACATTTTTTTTCTTTTCTATTTATGCCATATCTGACTGTCAATGTGAGATGAGAATATGAAAGACAAGTGAAATCTAGTTTGTGGCATCTAGAAGCTAGGCACAGCTTTTGCATTTGCATTATAGAAGAAGTATAAATTGAATTAAGAGTCATAGTTTAAAATCCCTATAATTCTGCCTTCTTGGACACCCAAATGAAGAGGAATTTCAAAAGGAGAACTGAAGCCCTCTTCTTTTGTAGATAAAGCAGGTGGGTGGAGATGAATCTGAATTATTATAGGTTCTTTGCTTGTTAAGGAGAATATTATGTCTCCTGGTTTTTTTGGCAGAAAACATCTATGTTTCTTTAAAACTATTTGAATCTTTAAGAAACAGGCATTAGCAGCTGCATCATTTAAGTTGTTCACAAACATTTTAAGATGTTACAGATTGTTGCACTAACAGAAATTTGTTTGAAGTTTTAAAATATGTTTGGTTGTATGCCAATATTATGCCTGAAGAGTAGAAGTAGGCCTGCAGAAGTTACTAGCCATCTAGGAGGCTAGTAACCTGCATTGTACAGTTGTGGAGGAAGGTAAACTCCCTAGCAAGTCTTTAGCCTGTCAGCACACTAGATTTCAAAATGGCCTATCTAAGGGACTGGTGCAAGTGAGGCACTTGTTCTACCATTCTGTCTGTCAGCTTGTTTTCTGGCCTGATTGTGGAGGATGAGTTCCAGCCCACTCACTTCCTTGGAATTTCTAGATGCCAATGGCTACTAGGAGAGTTGTTAAAACTCAAGACTGATGGAGAAATTCTACAAATGTAGAAGACTGATTTAGAAACAATATGCATAACATGATTTACACTTTGTGGGTAATATCAAGTTCTTGGAAGCCCTGTTTATTTTGTAAGAACATAAAATCCCACCACAGATTTAACTAACGTAAATAGAATTTAGATAACAGATAACATAACAAATCATGATTCACATTGCCATGAAACTCCATAGTATTTTAAATATTTCATCAGTTAATATAAGTTTTATGTTTAAGAAGCCAAGATGTCATAATGTAGTTTTTCTATAGGTAGAAGAGAAATTGTTCTCTGAATTAGTCCTCTTCAGAATATTACTTGTATCAGACATTTCAACATGCTTCAATACTGTGCATAGGTACCTTTAAATAAGACGTGCTGAACAGTTATATTTGCTTCCTCCTTGTTTTGGTACAGTTTTTTGTAACGAAGAAATTCTACCACAATTTCCATGTATGAGAGAGAAACATACATTTCCAAGAAGCAGAGACGTAGGTGAAAATAGTTCAATAGGCCTACTCCATTTTGTTATAAATCTACGGAGATAATTCATTTTGAAATATTTTGTATGTTTTTATCTACAGCATTTAATCCACCTGTTTACCAATAATCACTCAATATACAAAATGTTAATTGTGATAAATATTTTGCAAACCATACTATTAGTCTGTACAATTTATAGGGTAAAGGCTACATCACAAATGAGAAGTGACTTTTATTAAACTTTATGTTTTAATTAAAAAGATCAGGAGAAAAGAATCAAATACACATGTGAGAAGTAGACCAAACGGTAGCATTAGAAGAGGGGAAAATTAATCCTGTTTAGAAGCAAAATATCACCATTGTTGAAAAATAAATCTGAAAAGAGCAGAAGAGCTTACCTTTTGCATATAATGGAAAGCTATAGCAACAAAGAGAACCCAACACTATGACTCCTACTGTTTTCCAGTGTTGTCCATTACAGTAAACCAATCATAATTAATCATAATTAAAGACAGGTTTTTTTAAATTTTTTTGCTATACCATGTTGTTGGGGGGAAAAAAAGTATTTGAATGTTCCACAGTATAATCAGATGCTGTGAGTCTTTAGGCAAGTGAAGTAGCTCTTTAGCTCTGACTCAACATTACTAAGGATTATTCAGTAAAGATGTATGATGGATAAAGACCAGAAAAGATGAAAGCAGGAAGGGCGGGGGACCAGATATTCAACAGAAAGTATGAAATACTCTTTTTCTGTTCTCACATAATTTTAAAAGTCATCTCTGGCAAGACCTTAATACAGTTGCTGGAACTCCATGTAAGGCCACTCTGTCCAGTAAGAGTCATACAACACAAAGCTGTGCCAGAAATCAAAGGCTATTAAGTTTTTTGAGTTCTATGCTTTGTCAATGCATTATTAGTTTTCCTCTTTCCCACAGCACTTGTTGTGCCCCCCCAACGCCTGTCCAAAGCATCTATAACTGTTAGAAATTGCTTGAGGCTTCGATCTGCTTGCTGAACTCACTTTGACAAGTCAGTGCTGTGATTTTGTGTTTTGTTGTTCAAGGGAGAGTCACCTGTTGGCTCAATGAGTTTGGGATGTTTGCTAATGACCATCACTGTCCTTACTAACTGTGCTTAGCCATTCTGTATCTATTAACACCTCAGAAATAAATAAATGCACGCATGCATACATACGTACATACATATCTTTGGTAGCATTGAAACATGTTGCCTGGGCTGTGGTGTGAAAATATATGGAAGGCATTCCCTCTACCAGAGTGCTAGTCAGATCGTCCAGCATTTCTCCAGGACAAATTTGGATGCATCTGATGAATCTGTACTCCACAAAAAATCATGCACCATTGCATCTGATGGAATGAGTTGCATACCATGAAAACCTCTTCCAGATTAAACTTGATTGTTTTTAAAGATGCCACAAGACTGTTGTAGCTGTGTGGTTATGTTTCTGTTCTCATTTGTGTGATTTCATTATTGAAAGTATATTGTACATTATTTTAATGTATGTTGTGACCTTCACTGAGAGTCTCTGGGCTGAAAGGTAGGTGGAAAATAATAATACGAAAATAAATAAATAGGTAACATATATTGAAAGAATGAAGTAGAAAGCTCATACTGCAAATGTCTTTCACTCAGTCTCAAAGGTGCTACAAAATCCCTTTATTGAAGGAGTCTTCATTTGCAAGTGGTAATTTACCACTGTGAAATGGCAATCTCAGACTTCTTTCTTAACAGCATACTTGAGCCTTGCTGAATCAGACCGAAGGTTTCTGCAGTCCAGCATTCTGTTTCCCTTGATGACCAACCAGATTCTTCTGTAAACCCCACAAGCAAGATGGCAGGGCAATACCACCCTCAGGTTGTTCTATAGCAACTGATACGATTGCAATACTATCAGTAGCATCATGTTACCAAAGAAATAGTATGGTATAGTGGTTTGAGTGTTGGAATAGGATTCTAAGGAACTAGCATCTGAATCTCTACTTAGCCATGAAAAGCAGTTAGGTAATCTTGGGCATGTCACACTATCTCACCTTAAAGGGAAGCAATAATAAATCTCTTCTGAATAAATCTTGCCAAGAAAACTCTATGACGGGGTGCCATATAATGGAGTAAATGACAACAATATCAAACAGTCCAGTACATGTTTAATAAGTAGAATGGTTATGATCCTCAGATCTACTGTTCTTAATTATTATGTCTTTTTCCTACAAACAAATAATAATTTCTTACCCCCAAGCTGCCTGGGAAGAACTTGAGCTGTTCTTCACGTTTCTCATTGTTTCTGAAAGACTTTGTTCCCCCATCTGAAAGTCCTGATGCATTCATTCTCACCACAGACACTAAATCATTTCTGTCCCATTTCTATGTATCTTTACTGGGAGAAAAGTCTCACTCAAAAGAGCTTGCTGTTGATTAAATATAAGAATGATTAGATTATCAGGTAAGGATTGCAGTCTTATTTGATTCTAGAAAAACTAAACCAGATCACTTCACAATCTCACAACAGTGCTGTCTCTTTCTGGTGCATTGCATGGATCAATGTTATGGTAGGTATACTGTTACATGAGTGAAATTGGGCAAGTTCAGCCTTACATTGGCAGAGAAAAAATAACTTGGAAAGCAAAAGACAAAAGGTGAAATTAAATGATATACAACAGAAGTAATATAGAAACACACTGAGATAGATGGTCTTGTAAGATTGTTTTTGAAATAAAGACATAGTCACTGTAAATGGAATTTTCCCTCCTTCCTTAGATTAGAGTACTCCTCCAACAAAAACTTGGTGAAACAAGTGTGTTACATGGACAATACAGTTCTTACTTCTCATACTACTGTCTCCCAACACAATTTTAACTTTTATTTATGACATGCAAAAAGTGGTTATATATTATTGGCTTACATATCCTTATGAATGCAAACACATTAGCTTCTAACTCAGTCACATTTGTTCATCAAAACAGTAGCAAAAGTACAAATAGATCAGTCTTTAGGTGATAGTCTTGTGGCAACCTAAAAAAAATATACATAAGCTTTTATTAATTACATTGAATTTATTTATGATGCATTAAATACTTCCTAAGTTATCGGTAGAATGTACATATGGCGGGAGATTGTAAACAGAGATCAAGGGGAATTTAAATGCAGAAACTACAGTAATTACTGTATTAACATCTGTAATTACATAACAGTTGTTTTGACATAAAACAGATGTTACAATGCAAGAGTGAGTTGATTACCAGCAGTTGTGAGCAAAGTTTGTAATAGTTTGTTAGCAAATTACTGGTTGTCATTTTGCAGTCCGAGTTCACAGTAAATCCACAGCAACAGTCCAGTGGCAAAGTCTGTACACAGGGCAAAGCCTGAGGTTTCTAGGAGCACAAGCAAGGAATCCGAATATAAGCTGGGTTGCTTCCACCAATAGGAACAGTTGACTGCAATAGCTTCCTCCCATTCTGATCTCTTCATTGGCTGAGAGCCTTCCCATCTGTTTGCCTAATTAATGAGCCCTTACAATATAAATGCCCTGAGACTCCTGGGCCCTCATTTTTCTACCTACACTGACTGTTGTAAGTATTGTCTTTCTCATGTCTCTGTGCTGTGGATATTGGGAAGGGTTTTGGAAAGGGGACATGACAATTACCCCATACAGTTTTGAGTTAATAGAAAAAAAAATCTTTGCACCTATTCTAACCACAGGAGTTTAACAACAACAACAACAATGATTTCTTATGTTTTTCCCTACAGATCATAGCAAGGAACAACAACCAATCAGATAAAAAATAACCACAGACACCCCCCTGGAAAATCTTAAGATATAGGTTCAAGAATTTTTGATTAGGCTAAATAATTTATGCAAACTGAGATGTTTTTCATTGAACATAAAATTATGCCAAACAAGATGAACTCAGTTGGAACCATGACATACTTTGAAGATAAACCATCTGTCACTTTCCCTTTTGTTGGTTCAGAGGTGGTTTGCCATTGCCTTCTCCTAATGCTGAGAGAGTGTGATTTGTCCAAGATGGCTTTCTATGACTGAGTAGGTCAGAGCTTTTGAAACTGTGTGTCGCGACACATTAGTGTGTTGGCCGCAGTGTGTAGGTGTGTTGTGTGAACATAACAGGTGGAGGGGCTGCCTCTCCTGCTGCCGTGGCGGTCCAGGCTTGGATGGAGAGGCTGCCTCTGCTTCCACCCTGTGTTGAGGAAGATCCCAGTGAGAGCAGCAGTGGCAGTGGGCCAGGCTTGGGTGGAGGGGCCGCTTCCACTTACTGAATTACTGTGTTGCAAAATGATGCATGTCTAAAAAGTGTGCCACCAACACAAAAAGTTTGGAAAGCTCTGGAGTAGGGATTAGAACCCTGGACTCCCAGAGTCCTAATTCAACAAACAATAAAACCATTATATCATCCTGGTTCTAAGGCAAAATGCATCATAAAAATACTGCTGCATCCACAAAGGTCATACTTACTTATTCCTAAGTGTCTCTTATGGTTAAGCTCTTGATCACTTTCTGGAGAGACATGCATTTAGCATTATAATCAAGGTTGCATCAGACTCTTTTGATTAGAGGCTGGGCAGTGGAGCCTGAGTGTCAATATTTTTTGAAAGAATTATGGCAATAGGCACCGTAAAGACTAATTCAGACAGTTATTCTTTTTTTTAGACAGGTTTAAGATGAGACAGTTAGATGGCTCCTTCACTCCCATTTTGTTGTTACAAGCAGGAGGACACTCCCATTTTGCTCTTAATACCTGCTGCAAGATAAGGACCAAATTCAAAGCTGCAGGAAGCAGAATATTTTGTGTGATATTGTTTGAAAGTCATGTTTTCCTGACTCCGCCTTTTCCCCATATCCCTGTGCACTGCGAGTTCTGAAACCACTACTTCAGGAGTAATAAGCAGAGGAAACTCAGTTCAGCAGACCATGATCATGAGTGTGTTAGTGGCGCAGTGTCTGCATCTAATAGCACCAGAGGTCATGCACCAGGGGAGCATGGAGCCACTATATTACTTGGATGGAGTTGTTCATGCTGCCTCTTTTTGTCTCTTGCTAGTATAATCTGTGGCTATTTCAGAGAACAGAATCATTCCTGGTATATCCACCTGTGACAGGGCTTACTTCTTTCTTTCTCAGATTGGTATGGCAGCTTCCCAATCTGGTAAAGTACCATGTCCTTTTCACACCACTCTGCCTCCCCCTTTTATAACATCACCTTTGAATAAAAGGGTGAAGCCTTTCAATGGTTATTTAAAACCCTTTTATAGTGCTATGGTAGCACATTTTCTGCATGTCTTTAAATACTGTATACTACTCAGCCGAGTCAGTGCTTATAAAAACAAACTAATATTTATTAAAATAACATGCAGAACATGGGAGTTCATATGCAGGTCAAAGCTACTACAGAGTTCTTAAAGACATTTTCCTTATATCTTTAAATTCTCATATAAGCACTGTTATCATAAACAGCTCTTTAGCTACATTGTCACCAGAGCTTCAACCCCCAATCTAGGTTACACTTTCTGACCAGATTCTATAATGGTTTAATTACTCTTCTGCCTCTAGGCTTTCTCTGAGAATTAAACCCTTCCCACACAAACAACCTTCCTGACTGACCGAGGGACCTTACACTTGAGTTCTTTCTCACTGGAGGACTCACAAAAGACAATCAGGGTTTGCCTTTGTATATGTTTTCCTTTCAGCTATCAGCCCGTCCCACACACTACAAGGCTGGGTTTCTCTCCTGAGGAGCTATTCCCGTTGCCTGGCAACCAGTTTCTAGGCTGTTTTGGCACTCAGGATAGGCACACCCCCAGAACTCTGTCACACCACCTCTGCAGGAATCTGCCTGCGTTTACTGTTTCTTGTCACAAACCTAGGCTGGATTGTGTGGGGCATTGCACTGGTTTAACTGGTTTATGCTAGTGGTTTTACTTTGTGTGTGTTTGCATAAGGAGGTATCCAATAACTCCTTATGTGAGCTGTTTTCAATTTGCCCACAATACAAGTTGTTGTTGTTGTAAAGGCCAGTCCAGCATATGGGCAGAGTTCTCCCTTCCATAATCCTGAATGGCTCCCAGAATGCCATTCAGAACTTTGCTACTGCCTGTGTCTGCTGGTACTGACTAGGTTCCTGCCCCTAAGCTTGCTAGGGTAAACTTCCAGAATGTGACTACAGCTTCTGTCGTCAGATTGCAGACATCGGCTCTTTTTGGTTCTCTGTTGTTTGGCGATGTTTATTGGTTTCAAGGAAATGTCAGTGAGACAAGTGCTAAGGCTGATATGGCTAGTTCAGAATCTAAAGTTAACTGATGGTGATAAAGAAGAGGTGAAGCACCTCTTACTTCCACGGGCTACTTAGTGACGACGTATGAAATTTGAAGGATCGTATTCTCCATTATGAACCAGTTCAGGCTTTAAGATCTGCTAGAGAGGCCCTTCTCTCTGTCCCATCACCTTCACAGATGCATCTGGTGGGAACATGGGAGAGGGTCTTTTCAGTGGCTGCTCCATGGCTCTGGAACCCCCTTCCCAGAAATATCAGACTGGCACCCTCCCTAACCATCCTTCCATAATCAGATAAATATATTTTTATTCCAACAAGCATCCAATGTATGATTATGGCCTGTCTGATAAACGGTGCTGGATATTCTTAATTGTGCTTGCTGAATTTATGGATGTCTGAGTTTTAATTATGTATTTTAACTTTGTTTTAATTCTTCTTGATCATTTGTATTTTAACTTTTGTATTCCATGGTTTTCAACTATGCCTTAATTGTTGTAAGCCGCTTTGAGTTCCGACCTGTGACAGGCCCTTACTTCTCCCAGGTTGGTGTGGCAGTTCCCCAGTCTGACAAGGTGTCAGGTGATACTGCCCCCTTGTATGTGAATGGTACTATTTTGGTTACTCAAGAACATCTCTTGGACAACCGTGTTTACTATGAATAGTTGGCCCTCCACATTTGCTAGAGTCAGGGGCTCAGGACCCTCACAAAAGTGGAAAAATTGCAAATGTCAAAATATCTGTGTCTGTGGGAAGGGAGCTGAGGCATGGTGGGGAAAATGGGCACCCAGAGTCCAAACCAGGTCAAGGAAAAGTGAGGGAAAGGGGGTGGCATTGTGATCCTATACTTTCTCTTTCTCATCCTTCTTCTTCCTGGAGTGTTTGGAGGCATTGGGAGAGAGTTTGTGGTGCCGAGAAATCAGTCCTTAGCTTGCCAGGCAGTGGCTGGTGGTGGTGGTGGAGGACCAGAGGAGAGTTTTTAAAGGGCTGTGTGGTCTGATCAGAGCCACTGATAGAGAAGATTCCCCTGGAAAAGAAGCACCTGAGGTGGAGGGGGCAGGGTTTAGACACTCGCAAATAATCAAAGCCATGAAAGTCAAACCTGCAAATATGGAAGGCTGACTGTAATATTAACTGCTTATTCACTGAAGTTAATTCTTAGGGAGAGCACAGGATACAAATTTTATGGAAGATTTCCCTACTTACCACTATAATTCCCCTAATTTTCCTAAATAGGAATATAACTGATATTAGCACTTCTTGAGTTTCTAGAACTTCGTAATATTTTTAGTAGAATACACACCCCACTCTCCTAAACAGCGCTGATTCAAAATCTTGTAGGTAATTTCATTCTTAGTTCTACATCCAAACTCCAGTAGCAGCCTTATGTTGAAAGATTCAACATATAATTGAATATACAATACATTCATATTAAAAAATTATTTATTGGAGCTGCATGTACAGGTGACTGTTAACGTTACTTGCAGATAAATTCTGGATGATGATGCTCCTGTGAATTTGCTTGAGGCAAAACCACTGGATTTGTAGTTCTTGATGTGGAGACACATTTTTGCACATTTTAGTATTTTCCTAAGCTTGTACTGAAATGTGTCCCTTGTGGGAAGGCTTAGCATGAACAGGCATTACAAAAAAAAAAAAATACTGGTAAGTTACAGAATGAGTATGTATACACTATGACAAGTGGTGGAAGTGAAGACTGCATCAACATGTTGCATAAAGTGTATAGGAAACTGTTGTAACGGATTTTGATAACTGTCCTGTTTTTCTCCCCTCTTGCTCATCTGTTCCCCTCTTGTCTCTTTTATACTTTCAGGGATGAGTTCATCATATTTTCTTAGTCCTAACTTACTTTGTATCTTCTAAGCCAGTCTCTTAACTCTTTATTTGGAGGTCATATGTGAATCCTACGCTTCATCTGTTAACAAGCCAACTAAAACTTTTGAGATAAAAGTGTGCATCACACCCAAGAAAGTAATTGTCAGTTTTAATAACGCTGACACACTTTGCAGTGTAATATCTACATTTCTCGCAATCTTTGTATTTGGTCCAAATTTATGAATGTCAACAGCAGCACTACAATGTGCTGCCTTTTGTAACCCAAGGTCTCAAATGGTTTGCAGCTTTCCACTTTTCTTTTGATGCACTTGCCTGTAATTCAGTTGCATCTGTCCCCCGCCTAATGAAATATGACTAAAACAGCAGTGAGCCCAATTCCTCTCCACAGAGGCCGTGATCAATGATTGTTCTGTTGAACAGAACCCCCGTCCCCTGCCAATTCTGCCCACTGCCAGACTAACTACATTGAACATATCTTTGTTGAGCTACATCTGCACTTCACCAGCCAGGTGACCTACATAAAAGTCCTTATACAACTGAGCTCTTTAGTCTTTCAACCTTCTTCCCCTTTCTTATTATTTTCAAAATGTGATTAAGATATGGGTGACTGCCAACATTGCACAAACAGGTTTCCACTTGTGAAATTGAACTTTCCTTTCCATTTTCTCTTCTTAGCCCTGTATTCTCCTGTGCCCCCAAACAGTTTCTCTGGATGGTTGCTCAGCCCCTCAGAACACATTTAGAGGGTGAGATGGGCTTCAAGGAGACAGGTAAATCCACTCCACTGACCAATGCTATTCCATTTGTGCACACTCTTGGATTCCAACCTTTTTTGTTGTTGTTGTCTCCTCAATGGAAAATCTTGTGAACAAAATACAGTCATGAAGAAACTACTAGTACAGTCTCTGATGTTATAATCATTTTTTTTTTGACATCCTGAAAGCTTTTCTGAGCCAGTGGCCTGTTTTGTGCCCATATGTGCCTTAGTTCTTCCCTGTAGATAGTAATTCCTATTTTACAGACAACAACAACCCTTCTACAACTTCCTGTTAGGACTCAATAGGAGCTTTGAGTCAACAGAAGGAAGAGATACCCATTTTCACAAATAACATGACCAAAACTTTGTGCAGTACACTTCAGTAATCTTTTGTGTACATGTATTCATTAAGCACTAAAGTTTGAAAAATGCTATACTCATACTATGGAAAAGAAATCAAGTAAGCCACACACATTCACACATTACAAATATGAAACAAATGGGCATTTATTGTATTATGCAAAATGGAGAGTCTGGAAAGAAATTAGTTTCCAAAACATGTTAATTAATTCATGGGAGGTAACTATCTGAGCAACTTGTGGGATATATTTTTAATTTACCCAAACACACTTTTCACGGAACTGATTTCCTGATTCTTTCACTTGAACATCATGTGCCGCAGGATGGCACAAGAGACACAATCTAGCCATTAGAAAAACAGTATGCACATACAAGATATCACTGAACATTTTAAAAAGTTGAAATAAAATATTATTTTTCAATTTGATCATATAACTTTATCAAAAGGTAAAAAAAATAATAGGTCTTTTCTTGGTATGCCTGTATTTCTATTCAGGGAATACAGGCTAGCAAAATAAATAAGTATTAAGATTTCGGTCTAGATAGCACACAGAAATTAAAGCATTTTTAATCAGCATGAAAAGAGAACACAATAATAAACAACTAAAAAGGAAACAGTCAATGGGAATTATGTCACAGCAAGGGGTTTTCAGCATTAAGCAATCACTTCTCTCCTTTGTGAATCACTCTTGATTGCTAACACACAGAAATCTTTTTTCATCAATAGCATTTTGAAAGAAGGTGGTAAATCAAAAAGCTGGTCCTTGTCACCTCCTTATAACAAATGGAAAGGATTACATTTCGATTTCTTGGAAGCTGACAGCAATTACTATTGAAATTGCTCTCTATGAAGACAGCAGTTCTCTGCTTTATCTGCAATGTGTAATTGGAATAAAATGAAGCACCTCATTGTGCCAATAAACCTTTTTCTTCTCTTAGGAAAGTTTATTAAATCAAAGTATGTATTTTCACTATACATATGCTTTTATGAACATTAGCTTTCTTTTGAAACTTATCCTCCCTTTAAAAAATCATCTGCAGGAAAACTACAACTATATTGATGCTTATCCTATATATCTACAATTATTATTATTTGTTTTCCAGAATAAGATTTCATTTTTGTCCAAGTGATTTTTCAGGTAATGTTCAAATTGTTTAGAAAATGGTGATTGCGTAACTAGGGAAGGGAAGCAGCCATGGCAAAAATGTTAGCAATATCAGATTTGTCATTTTGAAACATAAGGACTAAAAGGTAAAAAATGTGGACTCCACATGTAAGGTTTCCAACTAACATACATGAAAGAACCATTTGTCCACTGCATCAAAAACAACAGAAGAACCTAGTGGCATCTTAAAGAGTAATAACAAATTCAAGATTCTCTGGTCTAGAGTCCATTTCACCTGATGCTTCATGAAGAGTTGCTTAAGCTGTTAGGTATATGCACATTCACAACGTGTGATGATTAGGACACAAACATCCTGACATTGATAAGCCAGCTAACCTGTATGTATTTAAACCCATTATCTAGTATATTATGATCTTTGAAGAAGAGGAGCCACTTCTTCTAGGGCTTTTCCACACTATACAGTTATACTGTTATGATTCTATTTTAACTGCTATGGCTGCATCGTATGGAGTCCAGGGACTTGCAGTCTGGGTGGGGCACCAGAGGAACTCTCTGGATTAGAATTCTGAGGACCCATCCCTAAACTGCAAATTCTTGGATCCTGTAAGATAGAGCCACAGCAGTTAAAGTGGAATCATAGCACTACAACTGCATAGTGTGAAATGACCCCTCGTGTACTGCTACTCTTTCACACAAAACATAACAGTGGTCTTGACCCTATTGGAATTAGTTATGCAGACCTATAGTGAGCAATGAAGACAGAGTACCAGTTCCAGTGTTGCCTTCTATTCGATGTGCTCCACCAAGCTGTCTGAATGGGGTTTGTTACTGTACTTCTAGAAAGCACAAAAACCAGAGTTCTCTGGGACAGAAGAGTAACTATGCTGCACAGGGTGAGGTAGTGCCTGGAGGCCACAATCCAGTGGTGGCTGTTCAGCACCGCCTGCTCCCTCCCAGTAGCAATGTCTGTTCTGGGCTCTCCTGGCACTTCCTCTACTCTCTTGTCACAGCAGCAGGTGAGAGCCTCCTGGCCTGCAGGGGTCTGTGGCAGGTTGTCTGCCTCCTACACACCTGAGGCAGGGCCTAAACAGGGGCTGCCTCCTGCTCCTGGGCACTTTGCCATGACACTAAGCTATGTCCTTGCTCTGGGAGGACTAAAAAGTCCTTGTCAAATAAAAAAAACAATTAATTCATCTACGTAAAGTTGAAGGCTTCCCCAGCCAGAATCCGTGGGTTTTTCAGGCTATGAGGCCGTGTTCTAGTAGTATTTGCTCCTGATGTTTTGCCTGCATCTGCCACTGGCATCTTCAGAGGATCTGGAGACATGGAGGTGGAATGGAGTATATATACTTGTGTGATCCCTGGCTGGGAGGGATTTGCATTTGTGATGCAGCTGGCCTGTGAGATAGCCCATCGTTGAGCGGACTAGCCCCCAGGGTTGCATTTTTAGTCAGGGAATATGCTTAACAGTTGTGCGTGCATTTAAGTACTCATTAGCAATCCATTGTATTGTTTCCTGAAGCGAGATCTCCTGAGTCTGGGTGGTGTTCATTGGCATATTTTTGAATCTTGATTTTAGTGTTTTTCAGTACTGGTAGCCAACTTTTGTTTACTTTCTGAGTTTCTTCTTTCCTGTTAAAATTGTCCAGGTGTTTATGGATTTCAATGGCCTCTCTGCGTAATCTGACATAGTTGCTGTCTGAATGGTCCAGAATTTCTGTGCTTTCAAAAAGCATTCTGTATCCAGGTTGGTTTACAACATGTTCTGCTATTGTTGATTTTTCTGGGTGGATCAGTCTGCAGTGTCTTTCATGTTCTCTAATTCATGTTTGGACGCTGTATTTTGTAGTCTCTATGTAGACCTGCCCACAGCTGCAAGGTATGCGGTAAACTCCAGCAGAAGTTAGAGGATCCCTCTTGTCCTTTGCTGAACGTAGCATTTGTTGAATTTTCTTGGTCGGTCTGTAGATTGTTTGGAGGTTATGTTTCTTCATCAGTGTTTCTTCATCAGTTTCCCTATTCAGTCAGTGACTCCTTTGATGTATTGTAAAACCAGGTCTACATAGGGACTACAAAGTGTCCAAATACGAATCAAAGCCTGAAAAACCCACAACAACCCAATTCATCCAAGACTCCCCTGGTACATACCTTTGCAATGTACCTCTTGGGCGAAAGAATGGTATCTATGGGAACATCCAGACTGACTGAAAAGATTGATATTTTGTTCTTGCTCTTTCCAATTTTACACTGGATTAAAATAAACTGACCTGGGAAGCTGGTATAAAAACTCTCTGATTGTACTGAGAGTTGACAGAAAATACTTTGGGATAAACAAAATGTGTATGGATCTCCAAAATAAGATTGGAAAGAACAAAGATGAAATCTGAGATTTTCTGGTTTTTTAAATCAGTCTGGATGTACCTTCCATAAACAGTTGTTAACATCTGCAATCAAACCCTGTTTTTAGATGTTGCTGCTTCTGCATTCACTGTGATCTTGAAGTAATGAAGGTGTTTTTGTTGGCTTTGGCCAACTTACTCAATCAGATGAAGTGTTTAGTTTCCCCTAGTAAAAATGACAATGTCTCCAAATTTTCATTGTCTTTTCCAGTGGGTGCTGTTAACTTACTAGCATTTGGAGGTTGACATCAAGCTCTCCTTGTGATATTTTGCATACTTTGTGTGGGAGATCTTCCTACTACTCTGAAGGCATGGGAAGTTTATTTAGCTAATATATCATTTTTAGGGCCAGCAAAGAACAAGGTGGTGCTGCCTGCCCCACCTCATACATTCGATATATGCAATATGGCATTACTTCAGTGCTGTTGAGATGGTAGTGTCCCCAGTTCTGGAGGTCATCAGAGATGTTAGGCTTTAGTGTCTGTTGACTGTGTAAAGGGCTTCCTTTGTGCTGATTGCCATTTCCTCTCAAGAATTTCCTACTTGTATTCTCTTAGTTCAATGATGTGGGGCCACTGGCATAGGGACAGAGGGGCAATGGGGATGGTGTGCCCTGGGTGGCACTTTTTTGGGGGCGGCACTGCTCCTTGCCTGCCCCTGCATGCCATCACCTCACTCATGTGCACTGTTGTTCTGCTCACTCTGCCCATGTGCACTGTAGCCCCACCAACATGCGTTGTCCCTTTGTCCATGTGCATCATTGCCCCACTCATGTGTGCTGCAGCCCTACCCATGTGTGCTGTAGCCCCACCCATGCATGCTGTAGCCCTGCCCACACATGTTGTCACTCTGCCGTGTGATGTAGCACCACCCACGTCCCTCCTCCCCGCCCCTACCCTGCTCGTGGCAAGCTCCGCCACTGTGTGGGGTTATACATTTCTTGATGGGTGAAGACTGTTCCCTTGCTGCTTCTGTGATGTGATTAGTTTCCTGGTTGCTGGATATTGCGTATCCCTGGTGCTGTTAACATGACTGGTTTCTGGGTTGCTGGAGATTACATATCCTTGGAGTTATGTTCATGTTCAGGAGAGCTCATGTGTTCTGAGATATAGTTCAGAACAGAGAGAGAAGGTGGCATCTGGAACTGAGAAGAATGTTTTAAAGACTAACAGAGATATCAGAAGAGTTCTGAGAAAGCATAGGGTCCCAACTATGCAAGCCATTCATACTTACCTTTCCAAACACAACCCAACAGGAACACAGAACACTACCTTCTACCAAGCCAGAGCACTGGTCCATTTAGCTCAGTACTGTCACACTGGCTGGCACCTCCAGCAACTGGAACAAGGGACTTTCCAATCTCTTCCTATAGATGGTGAGGATTAAGTCTGGGACATCATCCATGCAAAACAGGGACTCTACCACCAAGCTATGGCTGCTCCCACACTCATCCTTCTCTTTCACTGAACAGGTATTAACCTTGTTCACACAACCCTCCCAAATGTACATCTAGATATGTAAAGGGGAAGCCGGTCTACAGTCTCAAAGCTACAGTTGAATATGTCTTCCTACATGCTTTTCTAACTCTTACCTAGTACAAAGTTTATATTATCAGCAAAGTGTCCAAGCTCTTAAAACCTCAAGGACTTATTAACAAAGCTTACTCAAAGATATGTGTGATCCTCAGCCTTATTTAACTCTATTTTAAAATGATATGATTTAAAATGTACATATTTATTAACAAACAGGGTGGCCACTCATCAGCTTATAGTGAAAAAGGCAAACAAATCTCAAGGAGCAGTTTCTTTGACTTTTCCCTCCTCATCCCTGTTTCCCTTTGTGTCATGTCTTTTTAGATTTTCAATTATCTGTAAACTAAGAACAGGGTAGCAATAGCATCAATAAACAAACAAATTTAGATATATTGCTATAATTTTTGCTGGAGAAAAAAATCTGAATGGACATTTTGCTGGCATAGTGATATATACTACTAAGTCTGTTGTGTGCAAAAGAAACGCCACTAACGGAGCCAGCATGGATTTGAGTGTTGGATCATGATCCTGGAGACCAGAGTCTGATTCCCCACTCAGCCATGGAAACCCACTGGATGACCTTGAGAGTGCTACACACTCACAGTGCCAGAAAACGCTATGACAGGTTTGACTTAGGGTCACCATAAGCTGAAAATGACTTGAAGGCACACAACAATGATATTTTCTCAAGATAACACTGTAGAATCTCTTTAAAGTTCCAATTTTTTATGTGTTATGCTTTAAATTATCAATTCTTCTACACTTAACATCTGATATACTACCTTTAGTTATATTGCCCTTCTATCTCAGAAAATAGTATAAATGTTACAATAACCCTTTGATTCAGTCCCATCTGCCTTGACTTAAATACCATGCCGCAAACAACAGTGTGAGGTGGAAACAGCATTATAATTGGCATCCTGTATTATTATTTCAGCCACTAGGTGGTACTGTTTTATATTAAATCTATATCCAAGACAAGACCTGACAAGTATTTTCCTCTTTACAGAGAACAGCTATTTCCACATGCTTTGAAAGCTGTTTACCAGATACTACCTGTGCTGATTCTGATTATTTTGCTTATGATTTGAAAGAAACAAAACTTTGGTAGCACCTTCAGTTCTTAAAATTTTACATGAAATTTCATGTAAAACCAGACACTAACTAAGAAAAAAGAAAATTTGCCAGTCTCATGATATCCTACTGTATAGATATGCTACTATTGGGAGATTCATAGCTGGTTGAATGATTGAACCCAGTTGAGTGCCCACCAATGGCCGTTCTTCACCTAGAAGAGAAATGACTAGTAGGGTGCCTCAGGGTTCTCTCCTGGGCCTAGTGTTTTTCAAAATCCTTATAAATGACTTAGACGATGGAATACAAGGTGTGCTTATAAAATTTGTACCTGGCACCAAATGGGGAAGGCTACAAATACATCAGAGGACAGAATCAGGGTTCAAAATGACCTTGAAGGACTGGGGAGATGGGACAAAACTAACCAAAGAAATTTCAACAGGGATAAATGCCAGTGGCTACACCTAGGCAAGAAAAACAAAATGTACAAATACAGGAGGGATGACATCTGGCTTAAAAGTAACACTTGTGCAAATGATCTAGGGGTCTCATTAGACCACAAGGTAAATGTGAGTCAACAGGGAGATGCAGCAGCCAAAAAGCCAATGCAATTTTAGGCTGCATTAAAAGTAGCACAAGAGAAGTAGTAAGATCAGTCTATTCTTCTTTGGTCAGACCTCACCTGGAATACTGTGTCCAGTCTTGGGCACCACAGTTCAAGAAGAATACTGACAAGCTGGAACACATACAGAGAATGGTGACTAAGATGATCCAAGGTCAGGAAACCAAGCCTTATGAGGAATGACTTCGGGATTTGGGTATGTTTAACTTGGAGAAGAGAAGACTAAAAGGTGACATGATAGTCTGTCTGAAGGGATGTCATGTAATAGATGGAACAAGTGAGTTTTCTGCTGCTCAAGAGACTAGGATGTGAACCAACACATTCAAATTAAAAGAGATTCTACCATACATTAGGAAAAATGTTTCTATTGTAAGAGCTGTTCAACAATGGAATACATTGCCTCAAAGGGTAGTGGACTCTCTTGTCTTTTGAAGTCTTTAAATAGAGATTGGATAGGCATCTTTCAGGAGTGCTTCAGTCATGCATTCCCACATGGTAGGAGCCTGGGTTAGACATTCCTTGTAGTCTTTTCCAACTCTAAGAGTCTGTGATTCTATAATTAATTTGATGGAAGATGTGAGAAATTAAGATTAGGGATGCAAACCATGCTGTTTGATCTTTTCAAGCATTTGAAAATACTGCAGATGCATTATGATCAGAATGCATATTATAGAGTGCATTCATTATTTCTATGCTATGTTCTGTGCACTGCAAAGCAATTATATAAACACAAGAAACTGTAGCAACAGCATACACATACAAATGCCATTCCAAAATGTACCAGAGGATGAACAGGTTGCTTACCCGTAACTGTGGTTCTTCGAGTGGTCATTTGTGCCCTCACACAATGGGAATCTTTGCGTATGCACAGTAGCTTTTCGGAAAGTTCCAGAGCTGAGCAGCTTGGCAGGAACCCCTCCCCCATCTGGTACTGAGCATGCTCAGTCCTGCCAAGCTAACGGTCTCTCCTCAGTTTCGAAGTCCGCCAAAGCAAGACCTGAAAGAGGGGAGGCTGGGCCAGTGTGTGTGAGGGCACAGATGACTACTCGAAGAACCACAGTTACAGGTACGCAACCTGTTATTCTTCTTTGTGGTCTCTGTGCCTCACACAATGAGAGACTGAGTAGCTTACCGTTGGACGGCGGGTCAGGTCCTAGAGGTTAGAAGACAGCACCGCACAGCCGGAGCGAGCATCATGTGGGGCCCTACAGTCAAGGCGGTAGTGGCAGATGAAGATCGAAGGCCGTGACCATGTAGCCACACAGCAAAGCTCCTGTAGGTCAACTCCCCTGAGAAGGGCTGCTGAGGAGGCCATCACCCTGGTAGAATGGGCCCGAAGCAAGGCCAGGGGAGGTTGCCTGGCAAGTTCATAGGCAAGGTGAATTGTCTGGGCAACCCATTTGGAAAACCATTTAGAGGGGATTTTATGACCTTTCTGACGCCCACCATAGCACACAAAAAGGTGAGGAGTCTGACAGAAGGTGGAGGTCCACTGAAGGTAAAAGGCAAGCGCACAGCGCATGGCAAGCGAGTGAAGAGAGCGCTCGAGGGGCGATGCAGGGTCTGGATAGAAAGTAGGTAGAATCAAGTCTTGATTTATATGGAAATCAAAGACTACTTTAGGAAGAAAAGAAAGAATGGGATGGAGGACCACTTTGTCCCGGTGGAACACCAGGAACGGCTCATCACAATGCAATGCAGTTAGTTCTCCTGCCCGCCTGGCTGAAGTGACGGTGACCAAGAACGCCATCTTCATAGTGAGGAGGCGGTCATCAGATGCAGTCATCGGTTCAAAGGGATGGCGCATGAGTTGGGACAGGACAAGCGACAGTGACCATGGAGGAAGCGGTGGAGTGACAGGAGGATACAGGTGTTGCAGGCCCTTGAGGAATTGCTTCACTGTAGTGTTCTGGAAAAGGACAGATGAAGGAGAATCCTGTACCTGATAGGCCACGATTGCAGAGAAATAAACTTTCAGGGAGGTGAAGGCAAGGCCCTGATCCCGTAGCGCCAGGAGGAAGTGAAGCACTGTGGACAGGGAGGTAGGAGAAACAGGCTCATCATGGGAGATGGCAAAGGCCACAAACTTCTTCCATTTGTACTCGGAGGACCTATGAATTGATTCTTTCCTCGCAGCCGTGAGAACAGCTTGGATAGCGGGAAAGTCTAGAACGTTATCCTCCAGGCATGCAGGCGGAGAAGAGGGAGGTCCGGATGCAGTATGCAACCCCCTGAATGAGAGAGGAGGTCTGGCGCGTTCTGGAGCCTCATGGTGTGGCCCTCATGGTGAGGAGGGGGCTGAACCAGTGCTGCCTCGGCCAGAAGAGAGTGATGAGGATGGTGTCTGCCTTGTCTGTCGTGGTCTTCGCCACCACTCGACCTAGGAGAGGGAACGGTAGAAAGATGTAAAGGAACTCTCTGTTCCAAGGAAACTGGAATGCATCGTCGAGAGAGCTGGGGCCCAGGCCAGCTCTCAAGCAATAACGGGGACACTTCCTGTTGCGATTGGTCATGAAGAGATCAACGGTTGGAGTGCCCCATCGGGACACTATCCACCGGAAGGCAGCATCGGATAGGGACAATTCGTGATGACACGCTGTCACATTGTCCCACCCCACGAGGTAGACTGCAATGGGGTGTATCCATAGTGGAATGCACCAGTCCCAGATGTGTACAGTCAGATGGAGCAGAGTGGAAGAGTGAGTGCCTCCCTGCTGATTCACGTAACAGATAGCTGTTGTATTGTCTGATAGGATCTGGATGGTCTGACTGACGAGGTTTCGAAAAGCCCGAAGCACTTTGAAAATCGCCAGTAGCTCCAACACGTTGATATGGAGATGCAACTCCAGGCTGGCCCAGTGGCCTTGGACTGCGCAACCATGACAGTGAGCTCCCCAGCCCAGGGGAGTGAGAGTCGTGATAGTGAGAGTTGGACAGGGCTCCTGAAATGGCATCCTCACTAAGAGATGGCTTGGGGACAGCCACCAACAAAGTGATTCCTGCACCAGACGAGGCACCCAAAGAACATGATGCTGATTATCGAGGAGAGGGTTGAAACATCGGAGAAACCAGTGCTGGAGAGCGCGAGCGCAAAGGCAGGAGGAATAGGTGACCACTGTTGTTGCAACCATGTAGCCTAGGAGCTGTTGAATGTTGCAGGTGGAAATGGATGGATTGCGTAGGACGGTAGTCGCAGCCTGTCGCAGAGTCTGTGCATGCCTCAGAGGTAAGAAGGCCCTGGCTCGAGTGGAGTCGAGGGTGGCCCCAATGAAATTTTTGGATGCGCGAGGGCTCGAGGTGGGGTTTCTTGGGGTTCACTCTGAGTCTGAGATCGGCAAGGAGAGAGAGGGCAATATGGATGTCCTCGTATAGCTTTTGTTTGCAGGACGCCACCAGGAGCCAGTCATCCAAATAGGGTTAGACCAGAACATTCTACATGCGGAGATAAGAAACCATAGGGGCTAGGCACTTTGTGAAGACTCGGGGGACAGTGGAGAGGCCGAAGAGAAGAACCTTGTATTGGTAGCAGACGCCATCGATCGCAAAGTGGAGGTACCTCCTGTGCTGGGGGTGAATGGAAATGTGGAAGTAGGTGTTCTGTAGATCGATGGACGCGAACCAGTCCCAGCACCTCAGAAAAGGTAGAATCGAGGACAGAGTGACCATCTTGAACTTCCGGGGGGCAATGAAGGAGTTCACCCCCCGAGGGTTGGCGCGTGCCATCCGATTTGGGTACTGTGAAGTACCGGGAGAAGAAGCCCGTGGATTTTGCTGCGGGCAGAAGTCACTCTATGGCCCCTTTGAGAAGGAGGGTCTCTACCTCTTCAAGGACGGCTGGGCTGGCAGGGGTAGAACAGAAGACGCCAAGAGGAGGAGTACTTCAAAACTCAATGGCGTAACCAAGATGAACTATGGTCAAAACCCATGAGTCCGAAGTGATGTTGCGCCAGATGTTGAGATGGTGGGCTAGTCCTGTGGTTCTGGTGAGGTGGTTGGGCAAGTGGAAGAGGGGCAGAGGTGGCAACCTGCAACGGGAGTCGAAAACAAGATTTGGCAGTCAAGGAGGATTTCTTG
Organism: Cyclura pinguis; assembly: GCA_030412105.1. Classification (NCBI taxonomy): domain Eukaryota; kingdom Metazoa; phylum Chordata; class Lepidosauria; order Squamata; family Iguanidae; genus Cyclura; species Cyclura pinguis. Next base: position 90,434,161 of record CM059600.1, on the reverse strand, counting down.
GAAGACGGCTGGGCTGGCGTTGTCTAAAGGAATGGCGGGAAGAGGCCAGTAAGGAAGATTGCAGAGATGAGCAGCGAGGAGAGCATGACCTGTAAGAGTAGGAAGGGCGCCTCCAGGAAGAATGTGACAAAGGTGGCCTTCTAGGCTGGGCTGAGGGGTGAAGGCCCATCTTTTTAGCTGTCAGATGAGCTTTCACAAGTTGTTCCATCGCCCCATCTGTAGTGGCATGGAACAGCCATTGGCCGTCAAAGGGCAGGTCCTCAATACGCTTTTTGGCTATCCTTGGTTAAACCGGCAGACCAGAGCCAAGCAAAATGGCGGAGAGCAATTGCACCAACCATCACACACGCCGCACCGTCAACAGCATGTCGGGGGGACAAAATCTGTTGATTGAAAAGGACCACAGACTCATTAAAATATTGAACAGCAGTGGCCCTGTTGTTGTACAGCAGGTGGGAGAGGAGGGGAAAGAATCTATCCCAGATGTTGTTTGATAGGCCGCCAGGCAAGCTTGAGTATTGGAGATCCTGGCAATCAACGAAGAAGCAGAATAGAAGCGACAGCCGAAACATCTAAACAGCAGCCCTCGCGATCAGGCGAGGTTGTATGAGCCCTTTTGTCCCCTTTAGTTTGGGGTGACTCAACAACAACTGAATTTGGAGTCAGATGATTGAAGAGGAAATCAACGTCTTTCTTCTGGGTGCGGTAGACATGCTCCAGGTGGTGAAGGATTGGTTGAAGTGAAGCCAGCTGGGCCCAAGAGTGCTTCAAAATCTCCTGCAGGATGGGTAGAAACGGAATTGGAGCTGTCGACGGGAGGCGAGTATCGACATAGTGGAAGACCGGGTCCTGTACAGTAGGAGCGGGTCCAGAGATGTTGAGGCCCAAGGCAGTGGCCATGTGGACTAAGATGTCCGAGAACTGCTTGACATCCTCAGGAGCGGAACCAGGAGACAGGTCCCCAAATGCTAGAGGCGGTGAGGTGTGAGATTGCGGTGTGGAATCTGTAGAATCACTGTCGGAATCATAAGAACCAGAAGAAGGAGACAATGAGCGAAGGGACTGAGAACGACAATGTTGGGCCGGTCCCATTGCAGAAAGAACAGCAGATGGATCAGAGGCCGGTAGAACAGTCGGGGCCAGTAGCGAGACTGGAATTTGCACTGGTACCGAGGCCAGGGTGCGAATTGGTACCGAAGTCAATGCCGACGAAATGAGTAGTACAGTCGGGATCGGTGCAATGACAGACTGTGTTGACAACGAAGCCGACAGAGATGTTGGCAGTGTGGACACAGGTTGAGTATCCGGAGGATGCCATCACAGCGTGGCTGTCACCTGAGGACGAGGTGAAACAGCCCAACGATGAGGTGATGGGTCTCGTGACTGGTGGCGAGACCGAGAGCAGCAGTAGTAGCCTGACTGGGACTGAGAATGGGATCTGGAGCAGCAATACCGAGGGGAATGCTGGTAACGAGATCCTGAAGGGGACCGCGATGGACAGCGTGAATGTCGAGGGCGGTAAGGAGACCAACCATGAACATTGGGATGGTACCGATCGTGGTAGGCTGGCAAGTAAGAGTGGTAGGAGCCAGGCTGCTCTCTCCAAAGATGTTTGTGGCTGTACCTGGCGATACAGGAGGCCGTGGAAAAGGGCGAATCCACCCTCGCCAGTGAAGGCTCATAAGCAGTGAGATGTCGGTAGTCCCGACAACGTGGGGATCTACCCATTTCACTACGTCCCAGAGAGCAAGCCACACTAAGCAGTGGTCAGTCTTGGGAAACAGCCCAAGGAGCGTCTGAAGCAGGCGGACGGCTGAACTCGGGATGGCCAGGAGAGAGAGTCAGAGGCATCGGAGTTTGGCCAGAGGTCACAGGCAAGGAAGCCATCGGCGAGGATCAACAGTCCAAGTCACAAACCAGAGCCACAGTAGCTGGGACCAACAGTACTGGGAGCTGAGTAGCGTCCCATACCGGTGAAAGGATGGGAGCATCCTCCTCCTCGATGGTGGACGTCACAGGCCATGTTGGTGGAGGAGTTGGTAAGGGACCAAGAGAGGCAAGTCAAGTAGCCGATGGATGGGTAGCGGGAGAAGGAGAGTGGTGCTTCTCCTTTCTCCTCTTCATCTTTTCCTTGTTGGAGGAAACAAAAGAATGGTGCAACGAGGCGCGTTTACGCTTTGCCAAGGAAGGGACCTTGAGAGCTTGTTGCGAGGTTGAAGTGGCATCTCCAGCGGCTTGGACAGTAAGCATCTTGGAGAGCTTCGGAATCTTAGGTAGAGACAAAATCTGCGGTAAGGTCGACAAGGCTGCCGTCGGTCCCGGTACTGAGGCTGTCGATACCGAAGGAGTGGACATTACCAATAACTTCAGGGCCGAAGTAGAGGACATTGTGGAAGGCGCCAATACCAACATGGTGGACAGAGCGGTATTCGAAGAAGCCTGCTCCTTAATGTGAAGGGCCTGTTCCCAACAACAAGATTTCAACCGAGACGCTCTATTCTTAAGAGTCTGTGAGGTGAAGTCCTTAGAAATAGAGCAGGTCCTAACGTTATGGCCCTCCCCGAGGCAGAACAAACACTCAGGGTGGGCCTTAGAAAGGGAGACCTTACGGCTGCAAGACATGCACAACTTAAACAAAGACATCATAAGAAGGGGGGAAGAGTTCTTAAGTTTTTGTTGTAAAAGACGAGAAAAAATGAACGAAAGACGAAGAAAAAAGGCCAAGAATTGAGGAACTGCTCAGCGAGGAAGCCTTCCGAGTTGCTAACAGGTCGGTGGACGAAAAGAAACTGAGGAGAGACCATTAGCTTGGCGGGACTGAGCATGCTCAGTACCAGATGGGGGAGGGGTTCCTGCCAAGCTGCTCAGCTCTGGAACTTTCCGAAAAGCTACTGCGCATGTGTGAAGATTCCCATTGTGTGAGGCACAGAGACCATGAAGAAGAACAAAAGTTCTGTGTCATGTTAAAAATAACTGCCCAAACCAACTTCCTGCAGATAGAAAACTGGCAAGGAATATCAAGAAGAAACGTAGGATTTTTTTTCTTGTTATTTTTTCATAGGCATCAAGATTCTTGTATTTGGCTAATATTTAATCATGTAATCCTTTTTGCATTCTGAAACTTATACAGTCACAAGGATGACTATACCAGATTGGCTATGCTATATATTGATATTGCCCTGGCATACTATACTATATGTTTGTGACTTTGATCTGCTTATGACATTTCATGGTATTTTTCCATTTAAAAAAATCTCAAATATTACCATGATACCCCACACAACAAAATCATAGGTGATAAAAGAGATAGATGATAGAATATTTTTATCATCAGAACTGCTAGGGGTAACTACCGATATTATCAATTGCAGTAATGCTTGGGCAAACAATTAAGCAATTAATTGGAAGTGAAAACATTCCACATGGGAAGCACACTTTAAAATTGCCCCAAGACAAATAAGACAGACAATAAAAAGGCAGAAAAGTTAACAAGTACAAACTGGAAGAGGAAAGATGATGTGGCAGAGAAGGAATGGGCAACTGAGCTGAAACACTAGAAGTAAAAGGGGTAGTAAGAGGAGATGAGAGAGAAGAAATCATTAGACAAGCACACACTTTTACATCTGTTCCAACATTATGACTAGATGGACAGAGAGCTATCGCAGAAAACAGAGAAGAAATAGGTATGATGTAATTATAATAATCATATGAGATTTAAACAGTGCTTTTTACATTCTGAACTGGTCATGCAGGAAAATATACGTTAATGAAAGTCATGAAGGATGTTAACAGAAGAAATGAGAGACGACCAGATCACAGACAAGAATATAGCAGAGAAACAATGTACAAAAGGTCACTCCAGCAGACTTCAGCGCAAGATACAGAATGATTCATCAACTATTTCAGTGTGTGAGGATAAGGAAAGTAGAAGGTAAAGGACAATTTCCAAGTGCCAAAAAAAGAGTGGAGAGGAAGGGTGTGAGTAATAATACAGGGTCTTGCATTGTAACTTATTTTACTCTGAGATGTCAGGATTTTAATACCAGTTATACTTACTATAACAATGGAAATGCATGTGAATATTCTGTATCACTCTAGCAGTACTCAAAGTACTAATGGATTTGGACAGCATAGAGAGAGTAAAAATAAAATTCCCAAGCAACAGGTACAAGATAACTAGTAGCTGTCAGTTTGGTGTCAGAACAATTTGTGCTATATGCATTCTATATCACTGTTTCTTAAGCTATCTGATGTAGGGGAAAATGATTTTTCTCTCCCAGTGTGTCAGGGATCACTACCATATTTGTACCAAATGGCAATAATTCTTTCTTTCTCTCCTGGAAACTTTCCAGGGAGTAACAGCTCACAGGTCATGGAATGGCACTGCTCCATGGACCACTACTGTGAATAGCACTGCTCCAAATAGAAACTATCAGCGCTTATCCAAGATATTTTGCTGCCTGAGGAAGAGCTGTAAATGCCTTCCATGTTCATGTCACAGTTGCCAAAGCTGGCCACAGGAGACAAAATATCCTAAATATTTCTCCCCATCCCTGACAGTGCAATGTCAAATTAAATAACTTAACAGTTTTCTGCCTTTCATGACATCCCAAGTCTGCTGTCTTAAAACAGCTGCCTCACTTTAAATAAGGCAGGGCTGGTTCTGCCTGAAATGATAATTAAATTTTACTAATATTTTATTCCTAAAAGCACAGCCCACAAACGGAACTGTTAACAAGAGTGTTGGATAATGAACGGTATTGGAGGTGACAAGATCTCAAGTCAGCAGCATAAACGAGGTAGCTGTGGTTTCAAGATTTTCTGGACTTGGTAGTCGAGAAGATTCAAATGGCAGATGTACGTATAACCCACATATTAAGAGTAATAAGATGTTTCTGTTAGAGATGAAGCTGCTTTGAATGGTAATTTTGAACTCAGTGGTGCATGAGTATTCACATGCGTTAAACCAGAAAAAGGGAGGCAGCATTTAACACTCCCAGACCTACAACCCAGTGGTATTTCAAACTACATCTTTAGCCCTTCTTTAGACATGACTGAGAAAAACCCATATTTGGAAATATATCTTGGACAGGTTAGTTTGTACACTACAGTCCCCAAAATCACATTGGCAGCATGGCCAGAAGTAAGTTTCTAAGCTTAGCTTGAAGACGTAGGTTTGCTGCCACCACACGTAGCTTGAGTGCCAAGTTGTTTGGTGAGGAAGAGAGTCCAGGGAAAGGTAAAGAATCACAATGCATAAGGTCAGCGTGGTCTCTCATTTTCTTCTGTAAATGCTCAGTGGGGTGTGCTGACCTTCTCTATGTACACACTAAAAATGTAAAACTGACTGGGGTTCTAAAATGCCTCATTTTTTTTCATGCCCTAGATGGCGTGTGGGGTGGAGAATTTTTTTTCCCCAAATAGTCATAGGAAACTTTTATAGGAATGAAAGACAAATAAGAAAGTAATGTGATAAGCATTTTGCCATCCTTTATGTCATGTACAAGGACATTTGGTTATAATTTGGTTTAGAGAACCCTTAGTCATATAATATTATATTGCTCCTATGGAAACCACACTATTCATTTTGCCAACTTGTGCTGTGTGGTTCCTCTAGTGCAAACTAAGTGCTTATGATTGTTTTCCAAATATATGGACTGAACATTGAGTAATATTTTATTGTTTTCCAATTGCTTAATTACCAGAAATGGAATTCCCATTTATCAGAGAGACATCTTTAAAGCTTAAGGCTTAATGGTTATCATACCTAAGGAAGCTAAGGACCTTAAGCTGGATTATTGACTCTTCTGAATGTTCTATTTGCTCTCCTTGATGTAATCTAAGACATATTCGTCTGCAAGAAACAATGCAGAATAACAACTTGCCTATGTATGCTACAGAAACCATTCAGATAAAAGGATTCACTACAAATAGTCTAACTTAATGTCAAGGACATATAAAAGGTTACTGTGCTTGCTACTAAAAGCCCAAGGTTCAAGAATCTTTAATAAAAAAAAATAGCAACAAAAGCCCTTCTCTGTCACAGCAACAACATCAATTTGTATGTTTAAGTTCTGGGACTCCTATCACCCCTGGTCTGTCCTCTCCTCCATACCAATCTCAACTTTTAGATAATAATTTTACATATTAAATAAATTAGACCAACTGTTCAAATTAGAACAGCATATATAATGTGTATAATTAATGTAGGCTTCAAATCTCTCCACTACTGTAGTCCAAGAGGCTAAAGAGGCAGTAGAAGATGGGAGCACAGTGAATCCTTGCTTGGCCATTTCACATGACAGAGAAGGTTTCTGTCTATACTAGCCTGTTGGTCTTACGCAAAAGCATGGAAATACATGATCAGAATGGTTGTCAGCAGTTGCTTTTCTTACGGACTTATCTGTCTTTTCTACTTAAGACTTGCTAGTCAGAATTAACACCAAATCTTTGCTTGCAACTATGGGACTAATGCGCATTCTAATTTATAATGGCTGGCTGGCTATGTGTGAGAAAAGATGGGGGGGGGGAGGGAATGGCAAGTAGAGATTGAAATACATCTAATTTTACCCAGAGCTGGACTTGCTTTTAGACCAGTAGCTCTTAACGTTTTTTGGTTTATGAACCCCTTCAGGAATCTGATGGAAGCTATGGGAACCCTCTAAATACAATTTTCAATGTAATAGGGAAGAACAGAAAAAAAATATTGCCTGGATTACAGACTCCCTGGAGCCACAGGCTGGACCACAGATTACGGACCCCTGAATTGGGCACAGTGCAGTGGCACGCAGTCATTTCATTTCGGGTGCTGTGAAACTGCAGCAACTTAATTGTCCTTTTTTTTTCCATTATATTCTTTTTCATACTGCCAGGGAGATGGAGATGTGCTTGACTTGCACAGGTAGAAGTTATCATTTGCTGCTCCACTCAGGCATCAGAAGTACGTTGGTCCTGATCTAGCTGTAAACAGGAGGGTGATCAAAATGGTGAAGGGTCTGGAAGCCATGCCCTATGAGGAACGGCTTGGGGAGCTGGGTATGTTTAGTCTGCAGAAGAGAAGGTTAAGAGGGGACATGATAGCCATGTTTAAATATTTGAAGGGATGTCATGTTGAGAAAGGAGCGGGCTTGTTTTCCACTGCTCCAGAGACTAGGACAAGGAGCAATGGATTCAAGCTGCAGGAAAGAAAGTTCCACCTGAACTTTCTGATGGTCAGAGCTGTCTGGTGGTGGAATACGCTGCCTCGGAGTGTCGTGGAGTCTCCTTCTTTGGAGGTTTTTAAGCAGAGGCTGGAAGGCCATCTGTTGAGAATGCTTTGATGGGTGTTCCTGCATAGCAGGGGGTTGGCCTAGATGGCCCCTGTGGTCTCTTCTAACTCCATGATTCTATTGTGCTCAATGCACTATATCGGCCTTTCACTGTAGGCCATCATCTCCTTCTCTAACTTTTTAAAGAGGTGTTGACTGACAGGGTGGGCTTCAGAGGAAAGCATCATTGGAGCTTAGTGGCCCAGTGGAAAAATTAATCTCTCAGGCCTGCGCAAGCTCAGGGAAAGAGTATAACCTAACACCTTGATGTGACACAATTGGCTAGAATAAAATTTTAATTTAAAATAACTCCAAGATGCACACTGCTATTACCCCTTAGCACTGATGCCAAGCTTCAGGTTTATAGTCTTTGACTTATGCTGGAAACAGAACACACTTTCTGTTTCAGTAGTATAGATTCATGTATTTCCTCCAAAGAGTGATGGTGGTGGTTCAATAATAGATTAAATAAAAATGGGGTGGGGGTGGGGAGACAAAAAGTAGATCATTTCCAGGATTGGATGATCCATTAAGATTATCTGTCCAAAATGCTGATGGATCTGGATTGTTTCCTGGTCAGCCCTTGAAAATTTCCCTGATGTGTCAAGAGGAAATTCGGTCAAAGCCTGATTGATCTCTGGAATGTAGAAACAGCTTGGAAGTGGACATGATAGCTCCAGAGGGTCAACTCTTATGGCGTAGATCCAAAACAATCTCTTGGCTTTCCAAGAAGCTGGTGGTGATAAAATAAATGAGATGTTGGTTAAAAAAAAAGTTGAAGTGAGTCTGACTGAGTATGGCCTAGAGTCTCTTTGAAGGCCTAGGCTGTGGTACTGTAGGCAGCAAAGAAATAATGATATAATAATGATCGAAGAGCTATACAGATGAGCTCTTTCAAGTGTTCAGATCTGTTCTGCTTTTGGTGTAGAGGCTCTGAAAAGTGGACTACGACTCTGGAGGCCAGGATTTGAATCCCTGCTCAGCCATTTGGTGAGTTTGTACAAATCACACTCAGCTTCAGGACAAGGCAAGGCAACCCCCCCTGAACAAATTTTGCCAAGAAAACTTCATGCTATTTAGCTCTCCCATAATTTGGAAACAACCTGAAGGCACACAATAACAACGACAAAAGATACAGTCCCAGTGGACTGCTTACTTTCACTCTAGCTTCTCCAATAACAATGAATTCTTTTAAATTTGTACAGTTTGAAGATGTGGACAGGATCTTTGCAGAGATAAGAGGCAACATCTGTATGCTAGATCCATCTCCTTTTTGGCTTATTAATAAAGCTACAGTGATCATGCTGGTGACTGGCCAAGTAGGTGAAGGGAGTTATCCATACCCCTTTATAGCTGCAAAGGACCTAAAGGAAAATAAAACAGTATTTGAAAAGCCTTCCCTCAGTCCCACCATACTGTGTAAGTGTTGGTCAGTGTCCAATATTCAGTTTTTGGGAAATGTACTGGAGCATGTGGTGGCATTCCAGCTACAGGGAATATTTTTGGATGGGATTGATCATCTAGATCCACTTCAATCTGGTTTCAGGCTTCGCTATAGGATACAGACACTTTTGGTGGATGATCTCTGAAACCTGGATAGGGAGCATCTCAGTGCTGGCTCTACTGGCCCTCTCACAGATTTCACAGTATATGCCATGGTATCCTTCTGGGGCACCACATTGGAATGGGACTTGAAGGCACTGTTTCTAAGAGGTTGCATTCCTTCCTTGTGAGGGGAACCGAGAAGATGCTGCTGGAAGATTCCTGCTGAGTTTCTTAATTGCTGGTCTGTGGAGTCCCACAGGGCTCTGTTTTGCCCCCTGTGCAATGTAACTGTCCAACGTAATTGTGTGAGTGGTTGTCCAGAGGTTTGGAACCTGGTGCCAGTAGTACGTTAATGACATGCAACCCTAGTTCTCTTTACCACCTAAATCTGAGGAAGTTTTTTTGGTTCTGCACTAGGGTCTGACATCAGTAATAGATTGGCTGAAGGCAAACAAATGGAAGCTTAATCCAGACAAGACAAAAGTGCTCCTGCTTAATCAAAAGTCAGATTAGGAAATGAATCCATCCTGTGCTGGACAGCACTACGACACAGATTTACACTTTGAATGTACTCCTGGATTCATCCCTGAACCGAAGTGTCAAGGTTTCTGGGTGGCCAGGAGTGTTATTTGCATAATTAAAGCTAGTGAGCCAACTGCACTCATGCCTGGAGACATCAGATTTGGCCAGTGATACATGCCCTAGCTATGTTCCACTTGGATTACTGTAACACACTCTGTGTGGGACAGCCTTTTGAAGAGTGTTCAGAAACATCAATTGGCCCATAGAGCTGCAGCCAGACTTTTAAATGGGGCTGGTTACAAGGAGTACATCTCTTGTTATGACTGTTACAGTAGCTACCAGTCTTTTTCCAGGTACAATTCCAGTGGACCTATAAAGTCCTATACAGCTTAAGTCCAGGCAATCTGAGATACTGTATTCTCCTGCAGAAACCTGCCCAGGTCCTGAGATATTTCTCTTAGTCCCATGATCCTCAGAGACACATCTAGTGTGCATGCAACAGAGGACATTCTTAATGGCTGCTTCTAGACTTTGGAAATCCTTTCTTAGTGAGGCTAAAGCAGCCCCCTCGATAATGTCCTTCCACTAGCAGTCAAAGTTTTTTTTCTACAGACTTTTGGGAACTGTTTTCAAAGAAAGGGTTTTTAACAAAGTACTGTACTACTTTAACTGTACAGTTGCAACTGCTTTTTATTCTTCTTAATCTATCTTTTCATTTGTTTTTAATGTTAGTGATACCTCAATTACATTTTACATTTTTTGATATGTTTTGTATATTTTGTGCTATATCATTTCTGTCAATTCGTAACCTGCCTCGAGCAGGGTTAACCCTGGTTAGTACATAGATGAGAGACCACCAATGAACACCAGTGCTTAAGGCTATATTTCAGAGGGAGGGGCCTCTGAAATACCTCTGAGTATTTTTGCCTAAGAAAAGTCTATGAAATCCACAGAACTGCCATTGTGTCAACAGGTGACTTGAGGGCACACACATACACACAGAGACTGTACAAGAATTTTCAGTAAAAATTAAGCCAGGCTGGTGTTCCAGAAATTCTAAGAGCCAGGTAAAACTCTGGCCAACTTGCTTATCACTGTGCTTTTCCAAAAGATAGGCACTGGTTCAAGAAACAGAGCTCAACTGGCTGAAGATACAGTGTCTAAGCTGGATATGGCTACAGAACTCTTCTTCCTCTGGAAATTTGGGACAGAGGCCACTGTCTATCTTGTGTTGTCTTGGGAGGTTTTTGTGCACTATATAACATCCAAAAGTCTGTTATCAGACCTCTTTTAATAGTGGCGATCCTAGCTTGCCCTTTGCTGATTTCTTGTGGAATCTGCAAAAGATCTTCTTTAAAAGTGTTTTTGGAGACTAGCCTCCTTTAGAATCAGCAGTGCCTCTTCCATTCCTAAACTGTGTATTTCTTTTACTTTACAGACAAATGCTAGGAGAAAATATCACAAGGCATTCTTCTCATAAGGAAATGGACACCATAAGTCTGTCTTGTCCTTTTTATGCTTATGTTAACAGTTGGAAACTGATTTACCAGAAACAATACTGGGGGCTCAAGGGAATAACGCACCATTTTGAAGAGTTGTGCTGATCTTGTTCAGCTGATTAAATCTTGTACCTAAATGTTACCAGGTATCATGGAGATGTTCTCCAATCCTAGAGAGATTAGTGTAAGTATAAATGTTACTGTCGTCAATAGCAACTAATTTATACATTTAAACCTTAATTTATACATCAGTGACTATCAAGCTGAATATTTCAAGAAATCTAGTATCTAAAGACAAGGCATCCTTTCAGCAGCAATGTGATTTGAACTGTGAATTCCTTTAGCTTTTGAGGCCACTTGTTTTAGGACTGATTTGCTAAGTGCGACTTCGTATCAGTTGATATCAGGTTTTATTACAAGCATTCTGAAATAAAACCTATGGGTTCAGCTTTTGAAACAATCAGCATTTTTGAAAAAATAAAAACACATAATTCATTGATATGATGCCAAAAGTCAGCAAACAGTTTGTGAATTAAGTACCATTCACTTAATTAAACTCTATACTCTCAACTGAGGAAAAAAGAATACAGTATCTCTTTCTATAACATTAAAATACCTCTCTATTAAATTCATGTGCTTTCCTGGCTTATAAGAAAATGGTACACTAAAATATTAGCCAGCATTTCCTAGCTGGCCTATAGGATTGCAGTCTTTGAATCCCCTGATTTCCTACTGCATATCCCAAATATCACCGGTATAGAGCATGTTAAACATATTTTAAGTTTTTTTTAATTGTATAAATTCAGTCAATCCTCATTAAAACAATGGTGATGAAGGCTGCAAAAGAACTGCACCGATGGATTTCCCCAAGCTGACTCATAGTCTCTGTATATCTACTCAGAATTAAGCCCAGGTGTGTTTAGTCAGACTTTCTGTTAAGTCTACACTGGACTGCAATCTGAAATGGACATGCCCACAGAATTACAGTGTTTAATAAAATTTCTCATCTGAATACTTAGTATTACAAATATTTTAAGTGTAATTTAATAAATACATACTTCTTTAAACAAAATGAATAGCTTAGCACATAATGTAGTCCACACTATTCTCACAAACTGCACATGGATAATATATTAAACCAATTCCAAAATCAGACTACTTCAAGTGTAAAAATTCGAGTAACACAACAAATCAAGAAACCACAGGCACCCTGGCTTGTTGTGTACAAGGAGCATGGTACTGCATACTGCCCAATCACTCCAGATTTAAATAGGAGTGGCTAAACAAATCATAGTCCTTCCAGAGATGTATATGTGTTTTATTGTGATATTGAAGCACAGCAAGACCTGTCACTCTGGCTTATCTCTCTTGACAAGTCAGAGAAGTAAAACTAGAACAAACCATGGCTTGCTCAAGGAGAGACAAGTCAGAGTCGAAGGATCTACTGAGTTTGGATGTCAAAATAAACAAAACATGGACAAAACTTCCATAGTTTTGCTTGCTTGCAATAGGAATAACCAACTAGCATGTGCTAGTATTCACCAGCCAGTTCTGAAATAGGCTAGAATTTTTGAGAATTCTGGATTCTTGTGACATGCAAATGTACCCATACCTTAACTATCCTGTTTCAACATTATTTTCCATCCAAGGAAGTGAGTCATAGCAATGCATGAATGTTTAGTTTTAAGAAAAGGGCAAAAGTTGAGTAACATTTCACCTCAGAATAAATAAAATACTTGAACTCACTGCTAGAAAACTGTTAACATTTTAGCTCAAGGTCCAAGCCCGAACAAGTTTAACTGCAACAGCTGAAGTATTTGGAAAGACAATCGCTACGTCAACAGTCTGATCTGAAGCCCAAGGATTTCAATTAAGCTTTTGAATGAAAGGAATTAGACTAATTCTTGCACATGAAGGACCTATATTAAGACTGCATTCTCATCACTTAGTAGGCCTTGAACCTGGTCCTCTGTTTTCCCAAGTAGGGACTGGTATACTGGCACTACACTTGCACAACTAATTACATGCACGTAATGTGGAGCAATGGTTAAGGAAATATTTTTCTCCCTTTCCTATGCAACTATATCCCAGGGTCATCAAATTAACGGGGGGGGGGGGAGATCCTGGATATATAAAAGGAAGTGCTTCTTCATACAGTGCATAGTTACATTGCATGAATTTGCCACCACAAGATGAAGTAAGGACAAGTCAGAAATGGGGAACATCAGACCCCAAGGCTTAATCAGCCCTCTATGGGACCAAATAGCCCAGTGATTCCTCAGATGGTCACCACCCTTTCCCCGTGATGCCACTGCTTAGTGCTTCCTGTTTTTGTATAGTATTTTCCCATTCTAAAAGGTTCGAAATGCCTTTCTTAAGGCTTGTTACAGTTAATAACAGCTTTAAGCTAAAATTTGTTAATATTTTGATCCCTTTTGCTTTTGGTCCCACTCACCTAACAACTTAACTGAAATTTTATTCAGCCCTCAAACTGAAAGCTGTTCCCCACTCTTGATATAAATAATATTATTGTTTGCATATCACTAGTGAGGCCAAAACCCAGGCTAATGTGTCATTTTCCTTACCTTGTTGCATAATCCTAGATATGTGTGTCAATATTATCCTTATTTTTTGGTTTTCACAACAAAACAACTATATCTCTCATATTTATATGGTTGTGTAGCTTTTTTTACTTTCCAAAAACAATAAAAAATATATTTGTTTCAGATAACTGACTACCTTCAGCTGCTGCTGTATTCTGAATGCCATTGTTGACTTTGACCCACATAACCAGTAGCCTCCTTCTTCCACTATTTCCTTTGAGTCAAGAACATTAACATTAGATAGCTATATATAGATTGTTAATATGAGGGTAAGAATTTTATATTTTTATTGGGAATCTTTTCAGGTGAACATCAGGGCAAAAATGGTGATAGAAGAATAGCTCAGTAAATACTTTGCTTGAAACCAGAAGCCAACTCCTCAATATTTTTATTCTGAGCAATCTGTGGTCTATGCACACAACTAAATAAGGTGAAGAAAGTGGAGCCCTGAAGGGATAGAACAGGAACAGAGAAAACTGCTTTGTGTGGAAATAGAGAATTGGCCCAATTATCTTAGTACTGTCTATATGAACTAACTGCTGACATATTTTTTTCTGAAAGGATTCAGAGGATTCTTTCCTCTGAATATAGGACATGGTTTTGACTGCAAGGCAAGTGTTGCTGTTGCTTGGATTCTATGTTTTAATGGTGACTCAAAGCCACCATTAAAGATCACCATTAATCAATCAATCATCATTAAGACAGCCATTCTGGTGTAGTGGCCTGAGTGTTGGGCTACAATTCTGGAGACCAGCGTTTGAATTCCAATTCAGACATGGAAACCCATTGGGTGACTTTGGACAAGTCACTCTCTCAGCCGCAGAGGAAGGTAAAGACAATTCCCCTCCCCAAACAAATCTTGCTCTGGTAGGTTTGTCTTACGGCTGCCGTAAGTCAGAAATGGCTCGAAGGCACACTACACCAAAGTAAAGCAGGTGCTCTCTACACCTCTTGCAAATCAGTTGTAAGAGTGAGCAACCTGTCATCCAGGTGTTGCTGGACAGCAACTCTCATCAGCCTCGGCCAGCACAGCCAATGGTAAGGGATGATGGGAGCTGCAGACCACCATACTCTACGGAGAATTGCCTCTAGTCTGTCTACTCAGAATGCAGGTGATAAAATTTCTGAATATTACCTTACAGAGAAATAATATCTCTGACCCCCTTTTCTGAAGAAGGTGCTAAATGTTTTAAAACCCGTTTTTACGTGTTTTAATACCCTCAGATGGGGGCAGAATACCTATAATGATTATAAATGCGTGTGCAATTGTGTGTATCCCCTGAGGAGATAACGTCTCTTGACGAGACCCTGCTTGACGAGACCTGATCCCAGATACGTGCAACACTCCTGTCCACTTCCGCTACTAATCTTACGCAGAACTCGACATATTGTCCTAGGCTTAGGCATGAATAAGTACGCACGACCATATCTGAAGTAACTTCGGGGGAGTCAACCGAAATCCACAGTTTGAAGTAACAACGTCGAGTCACAAACCGGATTTGCAGTCACATTCCGTCACTGCACTCGAGGTAACGTTCACTTTCCCCACACAACTGCGCATGCTCAGAAAGGTTCCCTCCCAGCGGTCAACAGTGAAGCCCTTCCTTCCTTCCGAGAACAAAAATGGCGTTTACTCCACCGTACAGTCAGACCCGCACCGCGATGGGGAAAAATGGCCGCTGAAGCAAGCACCCACATTAAAGATGGCTTGTTCGGAAGTCCCGCCCCTAGGTCATGTGTTACTTTTCTTGGGTTGGTGGCCTCTCCCTGGCCTTTGACGGAAGGTGGAGCTTCCTGTTCTGACCTGGGCCAAAGGAGAGGGAGAGGGGGCGGGGAGGGGTTGAGTGTGTGTTTTGGAAAAGTACCAAACGGTGGAGTGGCGAACGTCTGCCCGCTAGCCAGGAGAGGCTGCGCGCGCAAGCGGACGGTAAAAGCGGCGAGCGCAGCACGGGGGCAGGAGAAGAGGCGCAGCAGCCGGCCCGCACTCCAGGAGGAAGGGCCCTTTGGCTGGGGGATGGAAACGGAGAAGATGGATGAGAATGAATGGCGGTATCACGGGGAAGGGAACAAGAGCCTCGTCGTCTCCCACAGACAGGTAAACGGCGGGAGCCTCGCGGGCCGTTGCTTGCCTCGCGCCTCTACCAGAGCCGGCTGCCAGCGTCTCCCCGGCCCGTCTCGTGCGGCGCGTGCCTTTCTGGTTCCCGCCCGCGCGCCGGTCCCCCAGCCCCCTTATTACCGGTCATTCTGTCAGGTCGCGTTTGGCTGGGAAAGGGGGAGGGAGGCGGAAGCAATCTCCTCAGTCCCCCCTCGCCTCCTCTTTTCTCTTCAGAACTCAGGGCGATCAATGTTGAGGGAAATATTTCCTCTGCCCCTTCCTCCTCCTCCCCCCTTTCGTGCCCTGTGAAGCGGCATCCCTTTTTCTTTCATATCCCGGGTGGGAGGGAAAGCGGTCCTAACGTTCCCTCTCCTCCCTCTCTGCCCTCGGCTGTCTCAAACGCATGTTTTTGGTTCCTTTTGGTTTGGGGTGTCTTAAAACCCAGTAGACCGGATCCTATTGTTAGTCCTTGTCAGAGCAGTAGGATTTCTTTATATTTTGATTGCCATTCAACAATTAAATAACTAAGCAACGGGATGCCAGCTGGTGACTTTTATTTACTGACAATAAGCAGACTTGTTTTCATCAGAAAGATCTTTTGGGCGTCCAGAATACGCTTAAAATACAAAATTAGATTAATAAAAGTCATCGGTGGAGAAGACAAACTGAGATCTGCCAGGAGGGCAAACCTTTGAAGTTTCAAAAATCCTCCACAGAAATGCAAAGTGAAACTCTGCTCTCTGTGCACATCTGTATGAGAAATACAGATGAAAGTCATGTGTCTCTGCCAAAATGAGTACCATCTCCATTTTGTCATTGGAGTTATCACTTTATTTCTGACCCATGTCATTGTGCTGTACATGATAAGTTAGGGCGATCCAAGCCGAGTGACTTTTCCCAGGGTGCTGAAAACGAATGGGTGTGAGAAAAGGAAGAGTGCTCAGAGCACGTCATTTTAGAGCAGTCCATAAAGAGCCTGAGTCATGGGGTTAGAGCGGTTATACATGGCATGTCCCCAAAAAGTGAGAAGGGAAGGTATGATATCTTAGTCAGAAGGCTATTGCTGCACATTGATTAGGGAAAAATCATAATAGTGCATGTTAATATTTATTCAAGAGTCCTTGTGTTAGTCATAGTAATTTTGTCACAACTTCAAGGAAGTATTTTTTTCTATCAAATTGCAAAGCTTCCTTGAAAGGTATAACAGTATTTGCACAATTTGGTGTTTTTATTATGTAATTGTTCTTTGTTCACTGGTGCTATTCGCTGTATTTTATAAGAATTAGTGCCCTATAGAGACTACAATGTTGTACTCATCCAAGGGAGTATATATTGACTTTCTGTTCAGCTGTAAAGCTTGCTGTATGTGACATTGACCAGCCTTTTTCATAACCTGGATAACATCACAAGGTCATTGTGAGGGTAAAATGAAGAGAGACCATGAATTGATATTTCTCAGCACTTCTTAGTGCTACCAACTTGAACTTTTGCAGAGAAAGGTGAGAAACTGTACAGGTGGTATTTTTACAGCATTTGTACTAGGGAGTGATGTGGATAATTGTAAACTGGAATTTTTTGGAAAATTTTTCAGTTCTCTAAAGTCTAAGACCTAAATAATCCGATTTATTATTTTTATTTGACTTGTACTTACTTGGACAAAGCTCCAGCAGCCCACAACACTGGAATTTAAATATTTGTCCTGTGGAAGTTTTCCTACTTTGCCACAAAAAAAAGTTGGTAGTTGAATGGGAAAACTGGATGCTTTAACTGAGAGCCACCAGAAACCTTTCAACTAACCAAGAGAGCTTACAAGTTCTTAGAATTCAGAAGTTCTATGAACTCACCCTTGCTTCACTGAATAGATTTTTTGGCAATACAGTTTGTGGACTGAGTTCCATATCCTTCTGCCATGCAGCACTGCTTCAAGGGCTGCTCCTAGGACTTATATGGATCAATGTGTTCAGATTTCATTTCAGGTTAAACCTTAATATTAGTCTGTGTTTATGCCATTATTCTCATTTATAGACTAATAAAGCATATATGTACACCCCCTTCTATGTGCTCCCTAAAGATAATCACCTGAAAAACTTTACAGCTGCCGGTTATGCTATTTTAGAACCTATTCATTGATAGTAATGAATTTTATGAAATAATTGTTTCCTCTAATGGAAAAATTAAGTCCAAAAAAATCTCCAAGAAGTCATGACATTTTAGATATTTGGACTTTCTTGCCCACTGACCCATGATCCTATGATAGATCTTAGCAGTTTTGGGGAAAGGGTTAAGATGCTAGATTAAACTACATCAGAAGCCTTATGCAGGAGTTACTTTAATTTCATAGATTTACCATTTCATCTCTCAGCACTCAAACAACAGTGTATTTCTCAGACACAATACAGTTTTGGGAAATGCCCATGTTAACCTGTGATATACAAATGTTTTCTGGAAAGCTTAAGTTCTGAAATCGTGGGCAGATGTTGTGTGTGCCTTAGGCAAAGAGACAGAGGCATCCTGGATCATCCTATTTTCATCATCCCTTACAAGCACACACAGTTCAATCCAAGTAAGCATCCTTTTAAAAACATAGAAATGTATGTTGGAAGAAAAAGCAACGTGCTATAATTTTTGAAATGTAATAGAAATGTTTTCATATGTCAGTCCTTTTAAATGCATTGTGAATTTCTTGTCCTATGGTTTCTCTGGTAAGTATCAAAACGATAGTCATGTTTGCACATCGTGCTTAGCCATGATATGTTGCTTTAGCTGCATTTTGCCCTGCATATGAAACAAAACTCAGTTTATTTCCTGCATTTCTGCCCTGTTTTTCTTCTGCCCCTTTTGCCAGTTCCTGTTTCAGGGTGGCCAGCTCTGGGGGGAAAAAGGGACAAGTTAGAAGTTTTAGGTTTAAATGTAAGGAAAAGTCATGGCTTGAACAAGTCTGAGTCTATCAGCTGGCAACAAGCCATACTTCTAACTGTTAAAAGTTAACAGCAACCCATGACCCGTTTGTAAGGATAGATTCGTGTGGTGGTTGTGTGTCTTCACGTTGTTTCTGACTTGTGGCTACTGTAAGGCTACCCTATTATTGATCTGTCTTGGCAAGATTTATTCAGAGAGGGTTTGCCTTTGTCCTCCACTGAAGCTAAGAGAGTATAACTTGCCCAAGGTCACCCAGTGGGTTTCCATGGTTGAGTGGGGATTCAACCCAGGGTCATATTCCAGTACTCAAACCACTACACCATGCTGGCTCTCTGGATTCAGATACAGTAAGCCAAAGCTCAACAAAGCACAGCTTGGCTTGTTATTACATGCAGACCTGGCCTGTACAAAGCACACTTAACTGGCCTTCCACATAAAAGCAACATTAGCAGCCTTCAAAGCAAGTGTACAACCCATGTTTTTATAAACAGAATTATGGTGCTGCAGAAGAGACAGGAGTCTTGCTTTATATCCCAAGATTACATCCTTGCTTGCATTTCAGTGTTTTCCCTTTTCTGTTCCCCTCCCAAATAAGACACCATATTTAAACAGAACCTTCTGTCTATATACAGACAATGTTGAGCTCTGTTGAACTAGGAAATAGGTAGGGCATGACAAGAAGTAAGAGTCTAAATCAGGGCTTTCCAAATGGTGTGCCGCAACACATTAGTGTGTCTCCTGAAGTGTGTGGGTGTGTCACCTACAATCTTGGAAATGTATGTTATTATTTATAAATCATAGATTTTTAAAAATATATGAAAGTTTTCATGAGATGCTGTGTCCTCATACATTTTCTTATTACAATGTATGTATGTGTCTGTATCTCTTATAAGAGGTTAGTTTAACCTCCAGTTGACTAATAAAACTGAATTACTGTGTTCCAAAATGATGCACGTCTAACAAAGTGCGTCACCAACGTGAAAAGTTTGGAAAGCTCTGGTCTAGATCTTTGTCTCCCATTATTTGACACAGTCCTAAGAGTTGAGGTATGTGTTTTAGCTGGTATTGAATGATGCTGTTGCTGACTTGATATTGGGTATATTGGCCTACCTGTTAAAGAACCAGATGGTTTCTGAGGTAGATTGATTTCCCGCACTTAGGTCCAGTCAGGTGGTGGGGAGGGGATGTGATGAACCCACTGTCTTTAAGGTGGGGCAGTATTACATCTCCACTATATATTGGATGAAATCTTTGGAAATTAGCAGTACAAGAAAGTTTGGTATAGATTAATGATATATGGAATCTACTGTATGTGTATACACACAGACACACACTACATCCTCCCCTTTCTGTTGTAGTAATATTCAGAAAGATTGCCATGTTAATCTTTTTCAGTATAAAAGGGAAAGTGGCAGGAGGAAAGGAAGGAATCTAGCAATACTTGCAAAACTGAATTTTCATGGCTTTGTATTTCTTATTGACTGAGAACTCATCTCCTGTTCCAGGAAATAAATATCTCAATAGGAATACAGGAATGCTTTTGCAACACCTATTCATCTGCAGGCAAATATGCCAACTAAATTTGTTTGTAAACACATGAGCTACTTGTGCTTTATCACAAATTCTGTAGGCAGAAGTAAGCACCAATTGCTTATTGTATCAATATTAATCATGCTGTGGAAATAGCTGTTCTATAACATTTTTGTAAACACTTATGGGATGGTTCAAAATACTTTTTGTGAACGTTAACAAGACAGCTTATCTAAAGAGAGATCACCAAATCACAGCGAATTAACAGGTAGACTAAGCATAGCTGCAGTCAGGAGACTTTATGGGCCAGCTAGTATGCACCATTCAGCAATGTTGTTCACTTTCATCTTACTCCAAAGAATACAGTCATGGATATAACAATGGGGGGAGGGCAAAATGGGGTTATTGCTCCCTTTAATAGAATTCCGCCTTTTGAATGAAAATTTTCTTCAGTTCCCCAATTTCTAACATTGCAGAGAGTGAGATGTTGAAAATAATTCATACCTAGAACTTTTACATTTGCTGTGTTTGCATTCCCTATGTAATTTGTTGTGCCCTTTTTCTTTGGATGCCTAAACTGTATTTCTAAATGTTCAGTTGAAACTTGGAGGCTGAAGGAAAATTTCACTTTGAGGGCAGCATTCTCTTCCTGATTTGCCCCTCCTCGACAGCTATGCTGCGGTCCACAATATATGCCACATCTTAAGATATGCTGCTTTTCAAATTAATCTTGAGGGGCACACAGGTATACACATGTTCCATTGTGCCTGAAGATGTGCTTGACTAAGATGAAGTGTGGTATAGTAAATGGCATATTCTCAACCTTGGAACTAAAATTCTGGATAACTAGAAATAAGAAGCACCTAAACTGAGATATCAGAATCTAGTATCTGCCACTTTAGAGTTGCCAGTCTCATATTCTAGTAATAGGTTTTATTTGCATCAACACTATTCTAGTAATAGTTTTTACTTACACCAGCACTGCGAACCAGGAGGAGTTCAAATCTGTTCTCAACATCAACAACATCACAAATGAATGCGACAGATCATACACGGAAGGTTGGGTGGGAATTGGACTGTACAGCTCAATAAACTAAGCAAACAGGAAACTAGCATAACCTGCTTTAAACTTCAGTGTGCCTATTTAATCTCTACAATATAAAGAAGAACAGGATCTGCAAGGGCTATTCACAGAATGCCACATGAAGGCATAACCTACAACATATTTATTCCTTTTTGCTATCCCAACCATTCAAAATTAATGCAAGTTAAGGGGAAAGAGTATATGAAAGAAATTTGATCCTAAGAAAGAAGTTAAATATTGAGTAAGGATTCCTTCCACAGTTAGTTTAAAAAGCCCAAGATGAAGTGTGGTTCTGGTGTTCAGACAGATGGTGGTTTATGTGAGTTGTCTTATCAGCTTTCATCTGTAATATTTATACAAATACTCTAGAAATATTTGTTGCAAATAATCATTTCTGAAGGTGGTTTTGGCCACCTTGTTCCTACCATTGCTTAAGAAAATATTTAAGGAGCAAAGGGAAAAAGTAAAATTGATGGTGGGTGAAGCTAAAATGGTAGCAAGATGGAGCAAAGACTCAAAGTAGTAGTGCTAGGGAGGCAAATAGGTGTGAAATGAGCATTTTTGTTTACAAGAGTTGGTCACACTATGCATTAGATCTGTCCTGGTTTTAAATCTAGACCCTGATTCTAAGAAGGTATTAGAGTCAGGAAGATACATGAAAACTGTCAGTTGAGCTTCATCTTCTGCTCAGTTCCTCGGGAGTGAAACTCATGGAAGGCACCAAAGCTTCTGAATTGGTGCTATCAATTATGGACAGCATCCAACAAATGTTCTATGAATTATGACAGTATCCAACACATGTTTGTAAAATCAGTAGCATCCAGTTTTGAAAATGCTGATTGTATCTTGATATTATTGGATTATAAAAGTAAAGATTACAGGCAGCACCCCACATTTGTGGGTTTCACTTTTGCAGATTTGATTATTCACAGATTATTTGCTGTCACCTCTGCTGCCATTTTTAATAAAGACTGCAAGCCTTGTGAGACTGAGAAACTGCGATTGAGACTAGTAAGTCCCTGTTAAAAATGGTGTAGGGCAGCAGTGGAGGTGGCAGTAAGCCCTACCAGCTACTCACTTCTGCCTTATGAAGGAACCCTAATGCCTCAAAGGAATCCACAGTGGGTTGAATACGGTGATCATGCTTTTTTTGTGTGTTAAACATGGTTTGGGAGGGCCTAGAGTTATTTATGGTTTTTTCACTTTCACAGGGATCCTGTGCCCCAACCCTAGTGAATGTGGAGGGATGACTGTATTACAGTGCATAATGACAATGTCATTATAGTCATAGTAGGATTAGTAATGACAGTGTAAATCCTGGATGGATTTGCAGGTGTATTTAGCTTCCATTTTCTTTTGCATTTTGGATACTTTCTAATAAAGGATCTTGTAGCAGCTTGTATAAATTAGTGCCTGGTTTTGCACGTGTGCTATGCTGCAATAATTATGCAGAATTTTGGGGAGAAGGAATTGTTGCAGTGCAGGTTAAGGTATGGATCTTATTGGCCTAAATTTGAGGCTGTGCCTGTTGGGGTTAATAATGCATCTGGGCTGTATGCCAGTGGATAATTTTTCTGATATCCAGAAGTTATTAGATATTTAAGCATTTTGGCTTCTTAGGCTATTACTTGAGCGATTAAGCTGAGATTCTTTTTATTGTTTGCTGAAATATCTCTTGATTTGGACAGATGAGCATCACTCAATTTAAGTATATGGGTTAATGTTAATATGTTTAAAATGAAATGTTCTATCATGGTTTCTGAATGTTCTTCGAGGTATTTCATTGTATATCCCTCAGTTTTATTTTCAGAAAATGAATATACTATTTATGAAATGTATAAATTGAACTGCCCCTGAGACAGGTAGCCAGTTGAGACCACATGTTGTCATCATAGATGAAGGCCAAAAGAAGGTAACTATTGTGGATGAATCAAATCACTTTGAGAATGGGAGATCAACCATGAGGGAGGCTAGAGAACATAAACACTAGAAATGTGCCCCCCGCAGCTGATGTACTGAGATAAAGGAGGTATTAGGTCTCCGTCCATACATTACTTGTTGAAGTCCTGGGTGTGATCCAGTAAATGACCTCACATTGAGAGTCTTTGGGTTGGGAAAGCACTATGCCAAACTTTTGTGCAAGCTAGTGGTGTCAGATACCATTGTCCTGAGATACTTACATAAAGCTCATTTTGGGTGACTATCACGAGGAGTCAGTCCCTACTTCTGTAGAGAGAGAACCATGATAAACTTGGAAGTACAGTTGGCTGTCCACGTTTGTGGGTTTGACTTTCACGGATTTGATTATTTGTGAATTTCTTCAGTTCCTGCCCCCACCCCCGGCACTTCTTTTCCAGGGGAATATCCCCTCTCAGCAGGTGCTGATCGGACCATACAACCCTTTAAAAACCCACCTCTGGTCTTCCTGCTCCTCCACCAGCTGCTGCCTGGCCAGCTAAGGACAATCCAATTCCTCAGCACCATAAACCCTCTTCAGATGCCCCCCCCCACACCCAAGGAAGGAGATGGGAGAGAAAGAGGAAATACAGAGCCACCATGCTGGCCCACTCCCTTTCTGTTTCCTTTCCCTGACCTGGTTTGGACCTTGGGTGCGCATTCTCCCCACCGTGCTTTGGCCACCTTCCCACAGATACAAACATGCATTTTGATATTTGTGATTTTTCCATTTTTGTGACGGTCCTGCACCTCTAACCCTAGCAAATGTGGAGGGACAACTGTAATATTTTTAAATATTAGAAACTATTTGTATTCTGTGCAATTGCTTAGATACATTAGTCATGTAGCTATAATTTTTCTGAAAGAGGATTTAATTTTCCAGATTTCAATTTGTATCCTAATACAATTTTTTTTGACATGTCCAAATAACAGGCCAGGCCAGTCTAATTCAAATACTCCTCCTTAGGTGATCATAGAATCATCTTATATAGCACCTCTGTTTGACTGGACAACCTTAGACTATTAGTTTTATAAAGAAAAGGGTAATGCCTCTGACAATTCCTGCTGCCAGAGTGGTCTGGCATACATTCTCTTTTCACTTAGAGAATTGAGCTTGGTATATATGACATTGCTAAACTCAGTTTGATATATAGGGTTATGATAAATTAAGTGCCCTAATGTTAATTTGAATATTACAGAACAAACCTTTTTATGGAAGATGTAAGCTGATTTTAGAATTTATACTTTGGATCAATTGATAGGCTAAGAATTTTTGCCCTTCTCAATAATGTGGTTAGTTGCTATGGCAATATTCACAGTACTGTGAATCTGAATGTGAATGACCAACCACTTCTGCTAAGTTGGAAGCGCTAACCAAATGAAAAGGAAACCAACAAGTGCAGTTTATAAATGGTTGTTGGAAAATAGTACCTTTAATGTTAAGTTAGAAATTGAGTAGACTACAGTTTGTTTGTGCCAATCAGTCAATGGAAAACTATCCTAGCTTTAGTATGCAAAATTTCTTTAGACTTAAGACTTCATTTGATTCAATAATTTATTTTTTGGGAATACTGGACACAATTCTGCCCTTTAAAAAAATGAAATTTTCTGTTTCAAGTAAATGTTGGTGGTGTAGTACATACAGACAATGAATGCTTCCTTGTGACATATGCTGGGGACCTGCTCAGTATTTGTGCCCTTTTTGATTGGACGTATGACAGTGCATTAATTTTATATTACAGTACATTTTGACGCTTGTAGATGCACGTGTGAAACCTAAACTGTGTTTCTGTGGTGTGGAATTTAAATGATAGCCAGTGTGATTGGATTCTGCTTACTTTTATTGTTGTTAAAGACATCTACTTCACTGTAAAGATAAAACATTCACTATCATTTGATGATCAGAAGAAGGTGTTTGAATACATTTGAATGTGTATTTTATAGAGACCAGCTCAAAGAATATATATAGTTTTGGACATACACATAGCATACCATTCATATATTTACCTACTCCTTGTTTATATCCTACATACTTCCGCCATTCTTCCTTCCCACTCTTCTTTGCATTTGTATTTAAAAAAATCAAAATTTTAAAAAATATTCCCCTTATTATTAAAAAGAAGCTTTATATTTACATTTTCCTTTGAAAATTAGTATCAGTTTTTAAAATTGGATTGTTTGAATCTTTTAAAAATTCATTTTACCTCCCTTTTAATTATGTGGGTGTAAGTGCTGTTCATAATATAAAATAAATAGGAGTTTATAGCAGGTGATATTGAAAATTGTGGCCATAGTTTGTGAAACACAGGTGTAGTTGAAGGAAACTGAAATGCTTGAACAAAGTCTATTTAACTCTGTTTGAAAAGTTAGACCTGAAATTGAGCACATCCAGTATCCTCATTGACTTTATTCTGTGTCAAGATTTTCTGATGGCATGTTTCATCATTGAATGAGTTCTTTGTAGTATTTCAGAATGAAGCTTCAAAGTTAAGGAAAGAAAAAAAATCTTCTTGTACTTCTTAGACAATTATCTTTCCTCTCTTAGAGGGCACTGCAGTAAAGACTCCTATTTTTGCAACTCTATAGCATATTTTGATGTTTCCAAGAGAAGAACACTGGGGAAAAGGGTGCATTTTCAGCTATAGGCATGTTGGCCATTCAGCAAAATACAAAACAAAACTCAAAATCCATAAAAGAGTGATACTTTTATTGGTCAACTGAAATAAAGAAAATATGTCATGAGAGCTTTTGAAGATCCATTAGCTTTTTCATCAGGCAAAAGATGTTAAAATCGTACAGCAGAAGAAAAGTGATGATGTTAGAGTCACAGGCCTATGTGTTGTATCAGATTATTGTATTGTAATTCAGTTGGTTTGGAGGGATCTTAATGCAAGGAGAGTCCACTCCTGATCATGACCGTATGGGGTCTGAGGTAAAGGACAGTAAAATTTAAATTCCATTAGGAGTAGGAAAGTAACTTCTTTTGGGATCCAGGCAGTCTCTGTCCTTTGGGAAGCCACAGGTCCTTGCTGTATTACTTGCCTTTGTTCACGCATCCAGAATAAGTTGAAAGGAGAGCTTCATTGTTTTGTCATTCACTGACTGAAAGAAGGTATCAAAAAGATAAAGTACCATCTTTTATTAGACAAGCATTTTTTTTCTGTAAAATACAATGAGGTAAATACCTTTTTAGATTTATTCAGCAGTGATAAATGTACACAGCCTCGGGCCAATGTAGTTCTGGTGAAGTGAAAATGTCAGCTTCAAACAGTTATGTTGGATTATACTGTTACACAACAAAACCTCTGTTGGATGTTACCATTGTGCTTATTTTGAAAATGTGCAGCTAATAGCATAATGGGTCTCGTGCTAATAGGAAATATGTTTGGATGTATGCCCATATCTCTTCATCTACATGGACGTGATTAGTCCTATACTTCTTCAGACATTTAGCTAAACAAGACATGTTTTGTACTGCACTCTCAGCATCAAGTGAAGCCAGTGAATTCAAAAGCTGAAGAACGATGTGCATATCAATGTTAGCCAGGATAAATCCAGTCATACAGTATAAAAAAAAAATCAAATTATCATTGACCAGAGGCAGAGCTTTGAGAAATTTCCACTTTAGCTGTGAAAAATTAAATTTGTTGAATTTAAGCTTGATTATTGAAATATACCGTTTACTATGCACTAGTGAATAACATTAGCAACATAGCTTAATAGTATGCATTTTTGAAAAGGAATTTACAATTTTCTTTTAAAAACCTAGATTTGACTACTAAGATGGCAAAATCAATGTCATAATATATATTTGGAACTATACTGGAAATAGAGTGAGGAAATATTTGCTTTCTGTAGTTTTTGGGGAAATACTAGATACACACAGGCAAGGGTGTGAAGATAAAACCAGAAGTTCTTGTTGTTTTGTGCCTTCAAATCATTGCTGACTTATGGCGACCCTAAGGTGAACCTGTCATGGGGTTTTCTGGGGCTGAAGTACACAATTCCAAAGCCAGGTAAACTTCTAAATATTCTTCCAAATTAACTTGAAGTAAATTTAGGAGTAGGTGCCAAAAAATAAGTTTCTATTATCAACTGTCCTTCAAGTGAAAACCTGTGTGTGCAGTCTAAATCACGCTAAAGCAGTGGTGGGGAACTCAATATCTCTCAGGGCACCTGTCGTTTTATGTAACCTGCAGTGGAATCAGCAAGGGCTAGCAGTTTCTTCCATTGAGCAGGTGGCTGTGAGCAAAGGGTAGAACTTGGGGACTCTATCAGATCTTGCTGCTTATATGAGATGGCTCCTGATACTCAGCTGGATCTTAAGCCCATGGCGGGTGAGATTCACTGGCTTCACCTTGACATCATTCATTCATTCGCTGTTTCTTCCTTTCTTGCTGGATTTTATCCAGACTTGCCTGTAACAATTGATACTTCACCCCATCAGAAAATTAGTATGAGCTTTGCTTATTCAGAGAATAAGGTTTCATTTTGAGTAATTGAGCAGCAAGTCAATCTAGAAAGCAGATTTATACTTCATTGTTGTCACCGTTTCAGAGGAAGGGATTCTGTAACTGGGCAGGGGTTGGGAGAGAAAAGGATAAATTCTACCAATATTTAAGCTACCTCAACCCATCATTGGGGGATAGCTCCAAATTATTTTTCCATTTAGTAAGTGGCAAAGAGTGTTCCCTACTTTGCTCTTCATGGTATGAATGAATTTTTAATACAGTCTTGAACTTCAGCTGTGATTTGAAAATAATGTGTACCTGGCTTAGATTTGGGCATGACATTTTACATGTATATACATTTTGTTCAGCACTTCTACTGAAAGAGACTTCTGTGTGTGTGTGTATGTTCCTTCAAGTTGCCTGTCAGTTTATGGTGAGCCTATGAGTTTACATATTTTATTATCCATCTTGCCACTTCTCAATGTATTAAAGTAATTAAAAATCATAAGATAGCATATCAAAAAAAAAAGAAGAATGAAAGCAACAGAATAAATAGGAAAACTCTGATGATAGAAAAGGGCTCTGTTCTGTTGAGGGTTTTTTGCTAGCAGCTTAATTTGATTAAATTACAAGCTCTACTAATCAGTGCACATTTTCTTTAATTTCAGCGTTGTGTGGTGCTACGTTTCTTGAAGTTTCCTCCAAACCGAAATAAGGTGAGACTCCTTGTTAGTTTCCTTTCTCTTTTTGCAAAGATTCACAGTTACAAGTAGTAAAACCGATTGAAATAAATGTGACTGCTGAGTGAATGTGGGTAGGGTTGTGCTGTGAGTTATGCTAAATTAGAAGACTGCAGTAATGGAACCCTTTCTCATAATGAAAAAGTTTGCCTTTGTGATCACAAATCCATTGAGGGCTTGGTGCATGTGATACTGTATTTCTGGTTGAGCAGGAAGAACTGTTGCTGCCCATTTTAGAACAGCTTTCAGAAAGAACAGATCAGGACAATTAATGAACTTATTTAAATAACATGGCAACGCTTGCTAATATAGCTGTAAGGACTGAATTATTAATTCATGGGCAAGTTTATAGTGAGGTATATATTGTGGGTTTTTTGGTGAATTGTTTAAGGCATAGTCTATGGACATGATGTATTTAAACTTTGTATGGAAATTTTATCACATTATCATATCTTTTGCTGTTTGCCAGGGCTTTGTGTTACAGCAGTACAGTTGTTTTTATTGTTAATTTTTTAAAACAAAAGACATAGTTCAGGGAAGCAGTGAGCTGGCATTTGTGTGTGCAGCATGTATGGCAGCAGATTCTTCAAAAACTGCATTTTTTGTGGTTTTTTTGCCCTTGCTGTTAACTGGGGAAGGATTTGCATTTCTCATTATATCTTGGTTGTTGGATTGTACTACAACTGGTCAAAATTTACAGTTGAAGGACACAGAAGTGTGGTGATAACATCAGAGAAGGCTCATTAAAAATTAGCACATTATGTATATTTTAGTGTGCTTTTACCTATCATTTAATAAAGAAATTCAGCTTATGGAACTATAGCCAATTCTAGATCCTTGTACGGTTTTAATATGTCTTTTGAAGAACACATAATGGCATGTTCAGTCTGTAAGCTCCTTTCATAGCTCTTTGCTGATATGGTCCTGCAAAAGATCTCTAAGCCTGCAGGAGAAGATGTAGATCGTTAATTATTGTTTCTTAATAGTTGTAAGAATGATTACTTGTTTTCAAACTCTAGTACGTATGGTTCAAGCACAGTGGTCCTCCGTACCTGTGGTCTCCGGACATTGAGTTTGAGTGTTTGTGGCCACGTTGCATAATATGCCTAAAAGGTGGCAGAGTGTGGGTACACGTGCTGAAGTGCCTGCAAAGATGTTGCTGCCATTGAATATAATGCGGTGCAAGCATTCATGAATTTTGCCATTTGTGGGGGTTGCTTGAATGAAAGCCTCACATATATGGAGGGCACACTGTATTGATGGCAAATTAGTAATCTCACTTTAAAAGTTATTTGCTCCATTTATAGAATGTTGAATGTTTTGAGTGTCCTTTGAACTACTAGCTGTTTCAGAAGATTGTTAGAGTACAGGTGAATAATATGTTTGTTTATTTTGTTCATAGACTTTTAGAGAGAAAGTGCAGCATACAAAATTGTAATTAGATCAGTAACATCAGACTGCATGAAAATATAAATTAATATAAAAGTCTAAAACAATGTAGGTAAAATTGTTCTAAATTGCAGTCTTGTGGTAGCTTCCTCCATTTTGATTTAATGCAATTCACAGACAGTTGAATTGTTGTAGACAATCCAAGATGTGTTTAGCTGCCCAGAATACTGCATGTGAGTCTGGATGTTGTTTTGAGTTCTGATACTGTTTTTTAGTGTCCAAGTCACTATTATCTCAGCCTCAGTTCTCTCCCCACCCCTGACAATAAGGGGCTAATACAGTTGTAACTTCTAGTCTTGTAAAATTAATAAGACAGTCTATTAGAAACACTTGAAAGATAGTTCTTCAGACTTTTCTAGATTGTGGGTACATTTGGAAATTTGAGCACCCACCACCCCAAAATGGCTGCTGAAGTGTGAGTGGGGCATCGCCAGTTTCAAAGGACAAATAACTTTCCGAAGAAACTGATTGCAAGACAGAGATAGGGGTAAATCTAGTGCACAAAAGAAATCCTGTGTTTTCTGAGCCAACAGAAACTGATTCTCCAGTAGGCAAAATCTTCTTCTTTCACCCCCCTCACCTATCATTATTTTTCTCTTTTTTGATTTCATTCTCAGTTACCAGCCACTGGCACAAGGGCATTCTTTCATTTTCTCCCCGATGTGTGCGGATGCAGCTGTGCATATTGACATACATGACTGTTCCTTCTCTTAATGCTGCCTCTCCTAGTCCTCTTGTATCTTTTTGTCCCTGCTGCTTTGCTTCTGCTCTTTTTAACGTACACCCCCCGTTTACTAGGAAGCAGCAGTGAGGTTTCTCCCCTCTTCTTTTTCTCCCACGCTGGGTTTTCTATCGGGGAAACTATCACTCTGTAGCTGCCCACCACCTTCATTTCCTAAGAATTTATCCGAATAAAAACTGTGGGAAATGAAAGTGGCAGCTCACTTTGATGTGATCCCAGCTGTTGGTAAAAGTTTTCTTTCTTTTAAAGAACAATTAAAGTGGGAAGGGTAATGGGCCCCAGCAGGCAACAAGAAAGGTACTGAGTGGCTTAGATAGAACCTCTTAAAGCACCCAGGTCTAAATCTAGTTGCTACTCCTGGCCCATTAGAGCAGACCTGTTAAAACATGGAAGAATAACATTTGGTAAGTCAGCATTTACGTTAAGTTCCATTGATTCAGTACTATTCTAATTGGGACTGACAACTGAATTTAGGCCTATGTACTTTATTTTGTTAAATGACAGATGTTTCCTATTGTTTTTTGCTTGCTAGTATTTTGGATACAATCTGTGATCAGTAGAAAGCAAGCTGAAATAAAAACAGTTTTTTACTTGGAAGAATTTGTTTATGAAGATTATTTCCTTTAGTTTGCTTTAGCAATTATAAAATAATGTTCTGTTGCTCTTTCAGTTCAAGTGTTGTTGCTGTTTGCACCTGACTTTTCTTCACAATATTTCTTCAGAAGGGGTTTGCCATTACCTTCCTCTGAGCCTGAGAGAATGTGACATGCACAATGCCAGCCAGTGGGTTTCCATGGCTGAATGGTGATTAAAACCTTGGTCTCCCGAAGTCCTAGTCGATTATTCAGACCTCTAGACTGGGTTGGCTAGGTTCAGGTGTACATACATACAAAAGAAAATATATGTGTAAAGTAATGGAAAATGACCTCCAAACTAATCTGCTTTACAAAATGAACCATACAACTACAGATAACCTTTTTATATAACACATTAGCAATGCACTATGTGTGGGTTGCTGTTTAACTTCTCATCAGTCTTGTGACTAATTGAAGTGTGTTTTTTTTTAAATTACTGACCCCATGTCCTAAAATGGCATGGTTAATATGCAACATCTCTTTTTAAATGACAACTTTTTGATTTAATGAAACATATTTGAGTAAATGTGAAATTAGCCTTATAGCTAGTTAGGATATCATTGGCACTGTGTTTCGAAACTGAAGTGCTTTTAACTGCAACCATCATTGAGTTCTATTGGCTGCATAAGGCTGCCACTGAGAGAGAGAACATGAAAACTGTTTTTTTTTCCTCCTAGCTTTTTTCCGGGGGTGTGTATGTGAGAGACAGGATTTTATTTCAAAAACCTTTTTAATCCTTGATTTTTTTGTGCTTGCTTTTTGACCATGCTTTAAGTTGAAGGGGCAAACTGTGGCCCCTGGGCTGCATGTGCTCCTGTAGGCTTTTTTGTGTGACATCTAGGGCCTCTCAGGGGTCAAAATATTTCTTTGCTCCCAAGTGTCCCCAGGTAGCCACTAGAGAATGAGCAGGGTGTTTCTACTACATTTTAACCGTACTTTGAGCAATTAAGGCCATGGAGGAACCTTTTTTGAAACAGGAAGTAACTTCTCACTTCTTGTTTTTAAAAAAGGTCCCTCTGGGGACTAAAGTTACCCAGGAGTCCCCAAAACATGATAAAAATGCCCCATGCCCTCTGAAGGGTGTTTGGGGGTGAAAAACTTATTGATTTTTTTTTTTTGGCAGAAGTGGATGCAGTGGGTAGTACAGCCCTCCAGGGTCTCTGGGAGGACCAGTGCAGGCCCCTAGCCTTCAGCAGTTGCCCACCCCTACTTTAAATTATATGGGAAAATGATTTAGATAGCACCTACAATAGTGTAGTGTTGGAATTTCACTAAAGTTGTGAGTAGTAGTATAAACAGTCTCATTATTTGCTGATAGATACCTTTGTATGAATTTCTGTTTTGCTTGGGGGTTTACTGTGGTGTTTGTGGACTTTGCGCACTTTAAGTAAATTTGTTTTTGCAGTGGTTGACAACTGCTTGTTTGCACATCAGTTGGATTTAACTGTTATCTGTTAGAAGTTGTACAATCTGTTTTACAAACAATTTATAATTTCCTTTTCAGACACCAGAAGAAATCTTTCATCATCTTCAGAATATAGTGTACTTTGGCAAACACATCATGAAACAGTTTTTTGGAGAGAAGTATATCCATCATGGGGTAACTATTTTATTTTATTTTTTGCTATGCTATGCTGTTAGAAAACTCTTAAATTATTACAGATTGTTCTTCAATAGAGAAAAAAAGCTGTAAAAGGAGGTAGTAGATCATAAGTCTTTTATTGAAACACACGGATCTTGGTTCTTGAATAGGTTTTAAAGTGTTTAATTAACAGAGTTGCATGGGGGTGGGTGGGGCAGAACTTATTAAAATGTAGACATTGCTGACATGCAATCTAAATTGAGTATTTATAAAACAAGTACATGAGAATATCCTGAACTGCATAACCAGGACACGCTGGATTCAAAGGAGAAATCAAAGGCCAGACTAACCTGATCCTACTGTTGTTTAAGGCTAAGTTTGCTGTGAAAGAGAACTGGCCTGCTTATACTTCTGACTTGATATACACATACATATGTGGATGGGTGGAAGATGGATGAATAGAACATCACTGGATTGATAAATTGGAATAGTCTAAGATCACCTGTATCTAACACAGGAAAAGTAGAAAAAAATATTAGCCAAGAAAAGGTTGTGTGTTTGGATTTAAATACTATTCTATGTTAAAACTATTCTGGTTAAACTTTAAGGATTTTATGTCACATGTAAAGCAGAGGAGGAATTCCTTTGGGCTTCTGAGTATCTTCACCATCTGTTGTCATCATGTAAGTCTAAGCAGGAAATGAATGCAGAAAGCTTACACAAACATTCAGCAATAGCCTAATATGTCATAAGATGTTCATCATTTCCTAAGAAGGCAGTCTCCTTTGAATTCACACTGGAAAGGACTAGCAGTTTTGCTTAAGAACAAGGAATGGAATATTGGAGCCTTCTCCCCTAATCTTGTTCTTAAGATGAAATGTTGAATTTTCATGATTCATGGTGCTGCCTGCCCTTGACTGATAAACTTGAGGAAAACATTTTTTTCAATTGGGTGTTTAGTTGCATAAGTGTGCCCATATAGATGTATGGTTCCTGGAAATAGGAGATGGAGATAAATGGTATCCCAGAAGAAGCTATGATCATGTTTAGTGCTTAGTGACAGGTACAGCAAGCTATTCACATCGAAATAATTGGTTCCAGTCACTAGGAATGTGGCATTCTTTCAGTGCTTTTGGACACAGAAAATTATGAGGAACATTTCAGAAAATTTTAAATGTCTTTTAGTGGAAGGACCTGACATTATTGTCATCCAAAACCTGTTTTCCCTCCACTGTATTATATATTGTGCTGTATTATTGTATATCCATTGTTGTGTATAATTTTTCATTGAATTTTACATTCCCCCCCCACCTTTTCACTTTGGCCTTCCTTGAAGACCTGTTGTAGCTGTATTTCAAATCAAAGATTCTTGACTCTGTTGAAAATAGTGCAACATCTGTGTCTATAAGTAGCTATTTCTTGTGTATTTTTTTAGGAAGTTGTACAGCTGTCTTTGGACTTTGTGAAACAGCTTTGTTTAAAGATCCACTCAGAGAGACCAGGTAAAAAATTAAAATAATGGTGAGACAACTTGGATAAAATATTCTTTTTGGAAGAAAATATGGTATGTGTTGCCTGCTTCTTAAACAGGACTCTAGGTCTTGGCTAGGTACTCCATGACTTATTTTTTGCAAATACCTGAACTCTAGACTTTTGTTTGAATATCGGTGTATGCATGCATGACTCTTGTAAGTGGATGAAGTTGCAGGTAGGTTCTGTTTACTGAGTCCTCATCTTGTTTTCTGGAAGCAGATTTTTATTAGAGTGTAATTGCACAATCTGGAAATTAGATTTTGTTTCTAAATGCACTTCTCTTTGCTTATGAAGCCTACTATACATATAGAAACTTTTAAAAACAGTTTTTACTATCCTTCTATAGAAAAAAATAAGCTTTCCAAGTCCTTGTACAGTAGGCCCTCCACATTCGCAGGGGATAGGTGCACATAATCCCCGTGAAAGTAAAAAAAATGCGAATAACTCCCCCCAGTGAGCACTCATGCCCTTAGCAGAGGGGAGCAGAGCAGGGAGGACAAGATCACCCCTCACTTTGCTCTCCCACCCTCCTTGGCATGATCACACTGGCAGAAATGAGGAGCAGAGTGGGGAAGATGAGATCGCTCCCCCACTTCACTGTTGTATCTGTCCCCAGGCACTATGGTTTCCCTGTAGTGGTGGGGAGGGGAGCTTAGTTGAGGAGATGGCCCTCCCACTTCACTCTCCCACCAGCCGCCGGTGCAATCCGCTTATGCGGCGGGGGGGGGGAGAACACTGGAGACAAGAACTTCTCCTTGCACTAGGGAGTGGAAGGAAGAGAAGGGGGGGTAGGCAAGCCACACAGCAAATAATCAAATCTGTGAGTTTCAAACCCGCGAATGTGGAGGGAGAACTGTATATGTTACTTCTCCACCCATAATCATTCTGCTTGTGTATGAAATGCTTGGGGTCCAGTTTTTCTTTGCTGCATGATTCCTTATGTTGTTGAAGAAAAATATTAATTATTATGAGTATACACACTCATAATTCTCTTAGGCAGTGGAGATTCAAGGTAGCATTTCTCAAAAGTTAGTCAGGTTCATGCAAGGAAATTATATCACTGAGAGGGTAATGAATATATTTTTTTTCAAAATAAGCTTGCCCTAAATTAAACTTGACCTCATTAAAAGTTTAAAAACTAGCAGTACAATAAGTTATTGTTCAATGGCTAAAGCTGGCGCTGTTTGTATTTGGATGCAAATTAATAGGAACCCCCAGGCTTTCTGTAAAAGGAAAAAAAATGCATAATATTTGAATGTTGAATCATTCAGTCCTGGCAAAATTCCAGTTCCTGTAATTATTGGAACCTAATTTGTTTGTGCCTGTAATTTCTTTTGGGTAAATAATTCACTTCCCCTGAACCAAGTATTCTGAAATGTTGCTAGCACAGGTACATTTGTTTTTAGGTTTCATTTCTGTTATGTTGATTTTTTTCTGAGGCATGATCTGGTTACTCTTGTGCTATAAAACAGACTAGGAGTTCCAGGTCTTTTGCAGAGACGATTCCATGACTCCACTCATCTACATTTGTATATAGTTGAAAGTATGGTGCTTTAGGGCCCATGGCAAACTTGAAAGGGAGAATTTCTCAGGCAGCTATTTCAGAGCCAATTCATGAGATGACAGCCTTTTAGCAAAGGCTGCTGTAAAGATGCTGGTATACTTGGCGCACTGGTATATTAAATCAACTCCTGTTAGTTTGATAAGGATTTGTCACACAAAAGTTAAAATGTAATAAAATGCTCTGGATAGAAAATACCTTCTGTTCAGCTTATAAATACCCTTGGCTGGAGCATTTTTTATGGCTTTTCGTGTGATGTTTTGAGAAGAGACACAACAAAGTAATCAGTTTTAAGTAGTGAATAACATGGTGGTTTTTATGTGTATTAAGTACAATAGTGTTTCTGCATTTGTATTCCACCCTTCCTTCCTCCCTCCAAAGAGCTTGGAACTGCATTTGTAACCTCACAACAATTCCTCTAAAGTAGGTTAGGCTGCGTGTGTGCTTCTTAATGAACAAAGAGCATATAGGCTTACTGTTCAGGTTAAAGGAAGATCAGTCAAATGGTGACAGGCATTTTGACTACTTCATAGTTACTGAAAAGGTGTTGGTTTTTGAGGTTCATTGTGAAAAGCTGTGGTGATAGGTCATGTTCTTATTCGGAACATTGAATATCATTAGGTTGAACATTAAGGCTTGATTCTGTGAGAGAATTTGGCTATAGCTGTTGTCTGAGTAAATAATTTAAATACCTGAGAGGTGTCAGGATGCATGCTGAAAAGGATAGCTCCATGAGAACTCTGTGAATTCTGTCAGTGTTAGTGGGCAAAAAAGACTTGATGTTGGTGCTCTAGTAGTCAGTGAAAATTAGAACCACTTGCCTGCTGTTTGTTCTTATCTGGTGTCCATGCAGTTATATTGATTTCAATTGGATGATTGAAATGAAAGGATTTGCTGTACCACTTCATACTGTGTCATGAACTTGTAGTAGTTCTTGATGCACATAAACTATTTTTTTTTTTTGGAATGTGGGCACAGAATATGACTTACTGTATTTAACAAGTTGTATTCTGAGTGTTTAGTTATTCATACACAGTGTGGTTAGAGCCAGCTGTTTTTTGGTCAAGTAGTTGTGGCATTGTGGCGTGTGCTCATGAAATATTTAAAATGTACACCTGCTCTTCAGGATTCTTGAGTTTACTACTGGAAATATAAGTTGCCATGTGTAGTACAAAATGGCAGAATTTTGATTCTGAAGATGTGACTGGGTGAGGATATCACTCAGCACAAAACTTTTGATCTTGAAGTTCGGTGGAATGGTGCTGGCTTAAGACAGAGCATTGCCTCATCTAGGGAAAAATGGGCTAGATCAAGTGGAAGCAATTCCATTTCTTTCTTGCAGAAGTGACAACTTCTTTACAGCCTTTACACCAGGGGTTGGCAGGTAAACAGGTGGACAGTAACTTCCATCAGCACTGGCCAGCATGCCATTGGTAAGATATGATGGCAGTTACAGTCCCACATGTGAAGGGCCATAAGTTAGTTATCCTGCTTAATGCAAAACTAAAATGTTTAACTAGGATATGGTAGTTCCTCAAAACAGTGTTGAAGTTATTTTTATTTGTCTTCCTATTATTTTTGTCTTTATTACACAGGAATACTATTCTTTATAAAGTCTAGCTTAGCAAGGCCCTGAGATACAGATAATGAGGCCAGAGCATGCCTAGCTTTAGCATGAAACAACACCATGATCTAAATCCTATTATTAGTCCCAACTAGAGCAGACTTATTGAATCAGTTGATTTTACCTACATGTTGACCCAAAATTCGAGAATTGATTCAGTTGGTGCACCTGGCTAGGACTAACCAACAGAATTTCAGCTCCTGTGTTTTGAGACCATTTTCTGTTGAGTAACCAAAACAACAGTAATTTTGTACTGTTGGAACAATGTAATGTGGATTTCCATTTGTGCATTTTATCATAAAAGAGACTGCCATTTTTGGAGAAGCTGTTTCTGTGTAATAAAGACAGCACTGAATCGTCATTTAATTTATATCTTTTCATTCTCCCAATATGTGACCCAAGGTGGAATTAACTTTTTGATTAAATCTTATCCTTCTGAAAGTGGACATTGATTGTATTTCTAATTTACTTTTAATGGCCATGACACTGCAGCTTTAACATGGGAAAAAAGGTAATTATTTTTCCTTTCTCCTTGCAGAGTCTCGCTGTGATAAGGACATGGATGCTCTTAGTGGTTATGCTATGTGCCTTCCTAACCTCACTAGGCTACATTTTGTTGAACATCGACCAATACTTTGTATAGAGATTAAAGTAAGTCTGCCAGGAGCTTTTAAAAGGTTTTAAATGTTCAAAATGTTTTTTAAGTGCTTGCATTAATAGAGCTGTATTGGCATTGTAGCTGTTTTGTCCCTTTTACCTCCTTCACTGAACAATCTGAAATGAGTTAAAAGGTAAATGTGAAAGTATTTGTAAATTGTTGTTGTTGTTGTGTGCCTTTAAGTGATTTCTGACTTTAATGGCCCTAAGGTGAGACCCTGTCACAGGATGTTTTTGGCAAGACTTGTTCAGAGGGGGTTTGCCATTACCTTCCTCTGAGGCTGAGAGAGGGAGTGACTTGCTCAAGGTCACCAAGTGGGTTTCCATGGCCAACTGGGGATTCGAACCCTGGTACCCAGAGCTGTAGTCCATCACTGAAAACCACTACACCACACTGGCTCTCATTTGTAAATTATGAGATCCCATTTAAAGGACTGTTTTTCCTTGCGTGTTGTAACTACTAGTTTTCAAAAGTGTGAGCTAAGAGAATCTTCTAATTGCCCTTGTTTCTTAAGTCAATTAAGATTTTTGCTCTCAAATTGTCAGTGCAGATGTTTAAAGCAAAACCAAAACAGAGTGCTTAATATGCCCCTACTGGTGGCTGCTGTGGTAAAAAAAGGAGTCAGGAAGTGACAGGGCTGCAATAAGTGATTTTAATCCAGAAGACAGTGTTCTTTCTGAATGGTGCAAAATACATTTGTAAGTGACTCCTGTAACTTCTGTTCGTTCTTGGATATTTATACATTTTGAACTTTCACAAATCTGAATATTGAGCAATTAAAGATGATCAGATATTTGTTGGTCTTTTTACATCAGTTTAATTTGAGGTATGACAAAAGTTATAGGATATATAAGAAATTGGGTGAGTTTGCTACAACAATCACAAAGCAGGAAGAGACAGAGGTCTATGGTTTATGCGTATACCAACAGTGATAGAAGTTTTAGCAGAAAGGCCAAATGTGTTAGGCATATGTCCTGAACAGTCATGCAAAGGTTGAAGCACTGAAATCTCATAGAATTAAACTAAAAATGTAGGCATTCTGTGGCATTGTCACCTGACACCCTAAGTGTCAGCCACTTGCCAAATTTTCCAAGGCCAGGATCTCGTGTGTCTGAAAAAATAAAAAACACCAAGATCGATCTTGGACAAAAATGTCCTTAACAATTCAATGGCTTTGTACCATTAGAGTATTTTTGAATATAGTTGTGTGATGTATTGGGACAAAAAAAGTCCTGTGCTATTTTTCAGCAAACTGTGACATGGCAAAATGAAAGTGGCATGGTCATGTTGTCAGTATATTGGTCCTATTCAAGAGGAAATTGGAATGCTTTGGGGGACCAGGAAAAACTACTAGTAACCCTCATTTCATTAGTGATCTCATTGGGATCAGAAGATATCCCAAATCTCAATGCACCTTTTAAAATCCTGGTGTGTGAAGATTAAGTATGTTATATATCATATATTATATCAGGTATATTTAATTGTCTCTATTTCTTTTTTTCTACAGCCCAAATGTGGGTTTCTCCCTTTTTCAAGCCACGTTTCCCAAGAGATAAAATACAAAGTGTGTCGTTATTGCATGCATCAACATCTAAAGGTAATGTCCTGATAATTGTATGATGTGTGTATTTTGTTTGTAGTGCACGATGGTAGAATCTGGATTTCAACTTAACTACAATTCAAAAGCAACTGATCAAGTAGAAAGTTAAAATTGTTTTTATTACTTGCTCTAGTGAAACAACGCTTGCTTATAATGTTACAAAAAGCCCTTTTTCTAAGAAGCCATTTTGTTGTTTTTTTGTGCATTCAAGTTGTTTCCAGCTTATGGCAACACTAAGGTGAACTTGTCGCAGAGCTTTCTGGGACCGAGACTGTGTGATGCACTCAGGGTCACCCCATGTGTTTCCATGCCTGAGCAGAGAATCAAACCCTGGTCTCCAGGGTCATAGTTCAACACTCAAACCATTACACCAAGCTGGTTTTAGCTTATGGAAAATACTTTAACTGCAGATTTTTTTTTTGATAAATTGTATTGTTTAGTCTTTTTATGAGTCTCATTACAAGAAAATAAAACCATGCAGTGGAGCTGATTTGACAGGTCGGAGATCTGTTACAGTCTGGTCCAAAGGAGAATTTTAGCTATTCAACAGCCTTTTATAAAGAATTTACCTGCCACTGTGCAGATGAATGCTCAGATTGGCTCTGACTTGGATGCAAGGGCTGATACAGGTTTGATGGATGCATCCTTGATCTTGCTTGTCCAGTGTAGATGGATACTTTTCAATTTGTGCAGCCCGAGGATGTGGGCAGGATCCTTGCAGAGGCAAGAGCCACTACATGTGAATCCCATTTGGGAGAAAAGTAGCACATATTAAATCAATTAAATAAATAATAGATCATTGTCCCTCCTAGTTTATAAAACAGGCCAGAGGAAGACCAACTGAATGGGTAGAGGAATGATTAATTCCTTTTTGCAACAAGGCAAGGTCACAGCATGCCTGAAGGAGACTGCTGTAAGACCTCTTCTGAAAAAACTTTCTCTGGATTCTACTATACTGGATAATTATAAACCAGTCTCCAGCACCCCATTCTTGGGCTAGTTACTAGAATGTGCAGTGGCTTCTCAGCTCCAGGGGGTCCTGAATAAGTCAGATTATCTAGACTCATTTCACTCTGGTTTCGGGCCTGATTATGGGATGGAGACAGCTTTGGTCACTTTGGTGGATGACCTACACTGGGAACTGGAGAGGAGTGCGTCCGTGTTTTGTTCTGGTGGACCTCTTAGTGGCTTTCGATAGCCTTGTTGGGATGGGTTTGGAGGCTTTGTTCTACAGTGGCCCTGTTCTTTCCTGCAGGGGTGCTCTCAGAGGGTGCCATCAGAGGGTTCCTGTTTGACTCCTTGGCCATTGGCCTGTGGAATCCCTCAGGGTTCTGTTTTGCCCCCAGGCTATCTACTATATGAAAGTCAAAGTTTGTGAGTTTGTGTTAGACAGGTGAAGACTTCACATGATTGGCTGCATGAGAAGATTCTATGGAATCCTGCGGTTTGCAGTTTAGGGAGGGGCCTTTAGAATTCTCAGCCAGAGAGCTCTTGGGCCTCGGGCCAGTTGCTATGGAGATGAGGCCTAGCAGCAAGGAGGAGAGCGGTGTATTCTCTCAGGAACCCAACCTCTGTATGTTAATAACTTTGAATACAGATTGGATTGGAGAATAGGGGGAAAAGTTACAGATACTGGACAAAACAGTTCAGGGAATTAGAGACACAGAATCTCAAATTTTTCTAACAAATATTGCCTATGAGAAAATAAAATCCTGGGCAACACCAGGTATATATGCTAGTTTAACATACACATGTAACCCCTGGGAGAGTTTGTCTGGAGGTTCCGGGTCAGGTGCTGATGATACCCAGCTCCATTCCTCCTTTCCGCTTAATTCCAAGGAAGCTGTTTCTATGCTAAACCTAAAGCCTGGCTGAGAGCAAACAAATTTAAGGTTAATCCAAACAAGACAGAGATAATCCAGACAAGCTCCTGGTTAGTTACAAAACAGATGTGGGGATAGAGATCCAAATGGGGTAATACTCCCCCTGAAAACACAGGTTTGCAGTTGGGGGGTTACTCCTGGATCCAGCTGTTAGCTTGGAGGCCCAGGTTTCAGTGGCGACCAGGAATGCATTTGCACAATTAAAGCTAGTGTGCCAACTGCATGCTTTTCTGGAACGCATGGCCATGGTAACCCTTGCCTTGGTTACATCCTGTTTGGATTACTGTAACATGTTTAATGTGGGGCTGCCTTGGAAACTGCCCAGAAACTTCAGTTGATCCAAAGAGCAGCAGCCAGATGGTTAACTGGGGCTGGCTACAGGAAGCAGACAACTCCCTTTTTTGCAACAGCTCCACTGGCTGCCGGTCCATTTCTGAGCACAATTCAGAGTGCTGGTGATGACCTATAAAGCCCTGTACTGCTTGGATCCAAGTTATTTGAAAGAGCATGTTTCCCTTTACAAGCCCATCAGAGCTCTAACGTCTTGTGGAGAGGCCCTTCTCTCTCTCTCTCCCACCACCTTCTAAGGCTCATTTGGTGGGAATAAGGAAGAGGGCCTTCTCGGTGGCTGTTCCCAGACTTTGGAAATCCCTCACTAGGGGGGACAAAATGGCCCCATCCTTATCCTATCATCAGCAAGTTAAAACATTTTTATGCTATCAGCCTTTTAGAAAGTGACTGGGGCAGGCTTTTAATGCTGTGCAGCACTGTTTTTAAGGTTTATCTGTTGTCTTTTAATGAATTTTAACATTTTTGATATGTGCTGGTTTTAACTTGATAAGCTGTTTTTAAAATAACTTATATATTTTTACTTTTATTGAACATTTTACATAGTTGTAATTTGTATTGTTTTAAATAGGCTGTTAGCCACCTTGAGTCCCATTACTGAGCACTCATTATATTGGGATATCAATGGATAAAAAACCCCCCAATAATAATAATAGTGGTGGTGGTGGTGATAGTGGTAAGAGCAGGGGTGAAAGCAGTATTAATGTATGAAAAAGAGCTCCTACAAACTTAATAGCTTTTTTTAGTGTGTCACGTCAAGCCGGCAGTTACTGTTAAATATATGAGTCTCTGTACAAAAAGGAAAACTTTCTCCTCTTACAAATACAGGAAGAGAAATAAGCTCTCATTACATTTTACTTTCCCCAGTCACTGTTTGTGAGGTATGATCAAGAATTGTGGTTTCAAAGAAATAAATTCATTGACAAACAAGTTCACACCTTGCCCTAGGTTGTTTTGCTGTCTTGTTTGACAAACGGGAGTTTGTTTTAAATCACAATTTCTGGTTGGTTTTAATTATAAACTCTGGACTGAAGAAAATGAAATGGAATCATCATTTATTTTGCCTCCCAGCTGGGTGAGAAAAAAATAAGGGAGTGTGAGGCATGAAGGCTTGAGTTTGCAGTGCTCAAGTGTGTGATGCTAAATCTTGACTTAGCATTGTGTGCAAACCAGTCCACTTTTTTCTTTATTTGTCTTTATTTTCTTACTCATTAGTTTTCCAGTAAGAAATTTTTGGATCTAATTAGAAAAGATTCTCCAGGTCTCCTTGCACATAAGCAATTGTGAGAAATAATGCATTTTAATTGTGTGAGGAAAATTTCAGTAGAAGTAGGCCAAAATCCTTTTATTGGGAAAAATAAAAGATGCGTAGTGACTAATGAGGTCTTAAGAGGGGACTTTACATGACCGTGAAGTAAGTTTGGTCATCATCTCTGAAAATATAACATGCTTACATGCTTGATATCCATAAAGATTCTGGAAGTCTTGTGAATTGACAGCAAACTTTTTGTAGAAGTAAGTGGATGTATAGTGGGGCTTTCACTTGAACTCATAATTGTTGTGTGTTGACAGGTAGCAAAAGGAAAATGGAAACGGCTCAGTAAATATTGTCCTCTCGATCTCTTCTCAGGGTAAGAGTCTGATTTTTTTGTGAATCCATGTTTGTGCATATCTTATATGCAGCTTTTATTTCCACATTGATTATAGATTAGCATTGTTTACTACTGAAGACTGGTGTAGTGAAAGATGTTATAGATCCTGTATGAAATCTCACTGTTCATACCTTGAAAGTTTTTCATCTGTTAGTAAGATAAAGCTGCATGGTGGGTCTGCCACGGATATGAAAATGGACATGAAAATGGATAAATAGTGTGACAACAAGAAGGAACAGTTAAGAGCACTTAAGATGATTTCAGAAGAGGTTTTGTGATCTTGGCGATGGAAAATGGGGACATAGATTTGGAAATCAATAGATAAGAGAGAACAAGAATATTTTAGTATTTACTTTGTCACCATTTCCATTTTAAATATTCTGGTTTGGTTTTCCTTTTCAGAAATAAACAGCGAATGCACTTTGCCTTGAGAAGCCTACTACAGGAGGCACAGAATAACTTAAAAATATTTAAGGTAAGATGCACTGAAAATCT
This sequence comes from Cyclura pinguis, assembly GCA_030412105.1. Taxonomy (NCBI): domain Eukaryota; kingdom Metazoa; phylum Chordata; class Lepidosauria; order Squamata; family Iguanidae; genus Cyclura; species Cyclura pinguis. The sequence continues at coordinate 90,390,148 of CM059600.1, read as the reverse complement.
CAGGAGGCTTTTGTTTACCACCCTGCCTCCTGCAACTTAAATCTTTCTGTTCTGCCATGCTGTAGCTTTGCTCATCTGCCAATTCACACAAACCTTAAATAAAACCAAAAAGTATTTCAGATCTTCACATTTAATTGGAGAAATATTGTATATATAGTAATACTGCTAGGAATGTGCCTCTGCTTCATTCCTTGAAGATAATTCAGTATTAATTACAATGATGTGAAGTTGAAAAGGGTACGATTTGTAGATGTAAACAAAACAAAACAGGTGATGTGGAAATATACCTGTGAGTCTGCATATTTGGATCCACGTGTTACAAAATAATGATTAAGAAGATATTGAGCTGGGCTGGAAGTAATGTTGTATCATAGCACAGTCTCAAAGGAATAAAAAAAAAAGGGTCAGTGGAACCTGTGAAAAGGATAAAATGGATAATATAACTGATAAAAGATGGTGACATGTGTCAGTAAATTTTAGCTGTATGCTTTGAATTGTTTCCAACTTACAGTTCCCCTTAGGGCTGTTACAGAATCCTAGAATCATAGAAATGTAGAGTTGGAAGAGACCACAGGGGCCATCCAGTCCAACCCCCTGCCATGCAGGAACACCCTCAAAGCACTCCTGACAGATGGCCATCCAGCCTCTGCTTAAAAACCTCCAAAGAAAAAAACCTGTTGTAATGGGGTTTCTTTGCATAATTTGTTTAGAGGAGATTTGCTTTTGCCTTCCTCTGAGGATGAGAGCGTGTCACTTGCCCAAGGTCACCCAGTGGGTTTTCATGGCTGAATGGGGGATTTGAACCCTGGTCTCTAGAACCATAATCCAATGCCCAAACACTACACCACACTGGCAATAAAACCACAATGAATGATGAATTTATAGGCCAGTGTGAAATTAGCTTGTCAACTGTCATGTCCTTGTAATGTTGAGATCACCAGACTATATTTTTTCCCACTGTTTTCCAAACTGAGCACAAATATTGCTTATCAGGAAGGACAGCTGGAAATACTGTCTGACCTCTTGTACATCTTTCATAATGCTCACTTCTTTGGAAAAAAAAATACGAATATAAGATTTTTCCAGACTATTTTATGAGAATTCTACAAAGTGTTGTTTTTCTTCTTTTCTTTTTTTCACAAACACAAGAAAACATATTAAATACTTATAATAAATATCTTGAATATATTAACGAGAAGAACATGTTCAAAAGAAGTTTATTGTTTTACAGGAGTTATAAAATAAACATACATTAAACAAAACCAAAGTGATTTATAAAATTCAACCTTAGCCTATTAATCTCTGTTCACAAAAATGTAGTAGTGGAACCTCCAAGACAGAGAGTGGTCAAGACTGATGCTCAGGAAATGTAGTGGAAAGAGGTCCTTGTATGGAGTAATTTAAAAACTAGCTGTTATCCATGTTATGTAGATTACACAAATTAACAGTATGACTTTTTTTATTCTTCTTACAGAATGGTGAATTAATTTATGGTTGTAAAGGTAATGAAGACTCTCTGTCTGATCTGAATGAACTTGCTCACCATCTGAAGCCTTTCTTCTTTCCGACAAATGGCCTGGTCAGTGGGCCGCATTGTACAAGAACAGTTCTGAAAGAATTGATCCATGTAATAACAATGGCTCTGCTGAGTAATACAGATGCCTGTAAAGCAGGTGATATGAAGATTGTTCCCCCATCACAAGGAAGGAGTTATTGTGAAGCAAGCGCTTTCAGTAAAGAGCTAGTAAGAAATGGTAAGAACTTTCTGGCCTTCCTCTGTTTTACCAAGAAATAAAGTAAAATATTATGAGGAATAAGGAATATCAATGTGATATTGTTTTGTTGGTCCGCAAAAGCATTGGCAGCTGTTGGCCTTGGTGCCATTAGCTGAGATTGTTGTGGCGAGGCAGGGGGGCAGAATCATTGTGAAACACACGTGATTTTCCATCACTATTTCTTTAGAGTGAGGGATTGGGAGTTCTTTGTAATTTGTCAGCTAATCTGTCTCTGCTTCAATGTCCCTCTCATCACCTTCTGGTTATCTGTGTTCTGAACTGGTAAACAATGGTGTAGTCCAAATGGACAGATTTAGCATCAGCACTCAATGTAAGTATTCTTTTAAGTACTGGACAATCAAGATCTTTAACAATGGAGACTGAGACGGTTTTTTATTATTCTTTTAGGCTATTCTATTAAAATGGACCAATACACACATTTTCTATTCCCGTTGAGGAGGAGCATACAATTTTTATTTTCTAGCCCCGATCTTATATATTGTGACTGTACATGTAAAGCATTATACATCTTATAGCCTATTAGCATCTTCATCATTTATAGAGGCTGTCATGTAGGCCTGCATTTAGAAAGAATACCGTATATAATCTGCTTTATCTCTAGCTGCCATTTCTGTACTTCATTTGTAGAGAAACTTAAACACCTATCTCAGCATCCATTATGTGTATAACAGGCATTTGTTTATTCTAGATAAGGATTACATAGATTACATAGTTGTTATAGTCTGTTTTATTGAAAATTACATGGGAGGTTCTCTTATCTACTTCTTAATCGACATATGTGGGCATTTCCCAGCCTGGAATAGCACTATCAACGTAGGATCTGTTGAAGACAACTGTGTCCATGTTAGAGGCTGTGTAAGAGCCTGATTTTTATACTATCTCAAGCCTCCGTCTGTCCAGTCAGAGACAGCTCTAACTGATCTCTATTATTGTCAATAAGGTCTTTCTCTTCAGTAGGAAGAAGATTTATATGAAGTGATTTTAGGGACAAATTGTCTGCGAATGTCACTGGTCACTCATGATTGCATCAGCCATTGCATTAACATTATCGTATGCTTTTCAGATTTCATCATTATACGCTGCTTGTTTGTTTCATACTTTTTTCACAGACTGTTTCTTCCTTATCTGTTTGTTTTAAGTTAGATGGCTTAAGGAGGCATGTCTTTCTGCAACAATATTAAAAGTAGAAACATTGGCATAAGTAGAAAGTAAGGAAGCATATCACCAGCAAATTGCCAACAGTTGTCCAGGAAACAGGCTTGCTCTCCCCTTCGTTTTTTCTTTCCTGCCTAACCAACTGCTAGTGAAAAATTTTCTCTCCTTTCTGTCTCAGTTGACTTGTTTTTAAGAAACCCACGTTGACTTTAGTGATCATGGCATTCCTTTCTAAGTGCTTAGAGACTGACTGTTTAATGATCTGCTCGAGAGTCTTTCCTGGTATTGAGGTCAGGCTGACTGGATGGTAATTGTTTTGACCCCCCCCCCCTTTTGAAGATGGGGACATCATTTACCCTCTTCCAGTCTGCCAAAACTTCTCCTGTTCTCCAAGAATTCTTAAAGATTATTGTCAGCAGTTCCAAGATTACTTCTGAGAGTTCTTTTAATACCCTCTGATGTAGTTCATCTGATCCTGGAGACTTGAATTCATTTAGAATAACCAGGTATTCCTGTACTACCTTTTTACCTATTCTTTGCTGCATTTCCTCTACTCTGCCATCTGCTCCAGTTTCTCCAGGTTGAGCACTGTTTTCCTTTTGGAAGAAGACTGTGACAGAGTAGGCATTGAGGAGTTCTATGCCTTAAAGTCATCTGTTGACTTACGGATTTCATAGGGTTTTCATAGGCAAGAAATACCCAGAGGTAGTTTTGTCAGTTCCTTCCTTTGAAATATATCCTACAGCACTTGGTATTCGTTGCTGGTCTCTCATCCAATTACTAACCAGGGCTGACCCTGTTTTGCTTCCAAGAGCAGATGAGATCTGGCATAGCAGTAATTCCAGATCATTTGGTAGGCTATATATGCATAAAGGGTTTGTTTGTTCTTATGAACAGTGTATAGAGATTGTGTGGCTTCATGAAGGGCGGGGTCAGGCCAAGTTCTGCACCTGTCAGTGAAGTTGAGTGCATGAATCAGTGTATGAAAACTCTGTGTGTATGCATGCCCAGTCCATACTCCATACTTCCTTACAGTTTTCCAGTCAGAAAAATGAGTCTCTTCGGTACTTGGAATTTTTTCCCTCCAACCTTATTTGCTGGCGTATAAGACTCGCTTTTTTTCCTGAAAAATACTGTTTGATAATGGGGTGCGTCTTATACACCAGAGCATCTTATATGGCAGCAAATAGTATTTGCTGGCATATAAATGGGGTGTGTCTTATATGCTGGTGCGTCTTATACACCAGCAAATATGGTATTCCCTTTCCTTGCTGCAAAACCATTTAATAAAGATAAATGGTTAATTTTGTCAATTAAAAAAAAAACTGTTGTGGCTTCTTACTGTGAAACAATGAAATTGGTGACTTTTGTAACTTTTAAGGAGGTTAATACATATGCCAGTGTGGAAAACCTAAACTAGTTCTAGATGTTTTTCTTTACACGTTTACATTTTTTAGGCCTATGATGTTGCTATGATGTTGCTTTTTAGAGCTATGATGCTACTTTTTATTGCTACACTTAATGGAATATCAGTAACAAGTCTTCAAGTAACAAGTCTTTAACAAGTATCATTAAAAAGTCTTTAAGGGAAACTCTACTAAAACGGATGTGCAAAGTGCAGCCCACATGTAGTCCCAGGACTGTATTTGTGGGCCCACAGAGGTCACAAGGTTTGGTGGAGAGTGTTTTTTAAAAAAGCCAGCATGGTGTAGTGGTTTGAGTGTTTGAATATGACTCTGGAGACCAGGGTTCTTAATCCTCACTTGGCCATGGAAATCCACCGGGTGACCTTAGGCAAGTTACACTTTCTCAGCCTTGGGGGGAGCAAAGGTAACCCCTCCCCAACAAATCGCCTTACAATTATCAGAAGCTGGAAATGACTTAAAGGCACACAACAACAGCAGCAGCAAAATTTGCCCCTAAATGCCTGCTTGGGCATATTTTTGTCATGGTTTTGGCTCCCTGAGCCATTTTGGACCCAACAGAGGCCATTTTTAAAATAAGAACTACCTTCCCAGTGGCTTTCAATTTTTTTGTTTTGTTTTGGGGGGGTGTGGTCTTCAAAGGTCTCCAACTGTACCCAGCCATGCTCTACTCAGTAAAATGTACCTTTATACAAAATTTATCTTTGCACAGTTGCATAGGTGCATATTACTGAAGCAAGAAAAACAACAAAAACAAAATTTTCTCTGGTACTGGAAATCATATATTTCTGAAACCTACTAAAATTATAGGGTCTACAGGAATCCAGTAGCACTTTTGAGACTAGCTAGGAAAAAGAAATTTCTAGAGTAAACTTTTGTGGACTACGCTCCACTTGATCAGATGCAGCTGATGAAATCAACGGCAGTTCACATGAGCTTATGCTAAAGCTTTATTTTTTCCATTTACAACTGGTGGATTTCACATTTACAGATATGATTATTTGTGAGTTTCACTAACCCTTCCCCCTGCCCCCAGCACTACTTTTCCAGGGGAGCCTATGCTCTTTGTGGCTCCAATCAGTCTGTGCAGCCCTTTAAAAACCTATTTTTGGCGTCCTTGTCCTCAACCAGCTGCTGCTGGGCTAGCTAAGGACAAATCACAGCCTGATTTCTCAGATTCCTCTTCTGATGCCCTTGCCCACAGCCAAGGAGGAAGAAGGGCAAGGGAGAGGAGTCATAGGGCCACTATGCTGACCCACCTCCTTCTCCTGGCCTGGTTTAGACCCTGGGTGCCTTCCCCACCATGCCTTGGCCCCCTTCGTGTGGACACACACACACACACACTTTGATATTTGTGGTTTTTCCACTCTTGTGGGGAGTCCTGTGCCTCTAACCCTAGCAAATGAGGAGGGCCAGATTTAGTCACAAAAATGTTATCGGATTCCTTTATAACTTTTTATTCTAAAGCAGAGTAAATTGTACTTTTCAGATTTGAATAATCTCCATATTATCTTCCTTTAGTATGGGAAACACTGTTTTTTCAGACTAGAGTTGAACATTGACTTGCTATGCCTTTTTGTTTAACTTTTTGACTGTCTCGAGATGTGTGATTTTATAATGAGGAATTCAAATCTTGACTATGCTTAATCCTTCCGGGTCCAATGTGTTTACTGTACTATTTTTGATCTGAGATTTTCATGTGGTTTGTGTGAAGAGTTTTGAAAACATATTTTCCTTTCAGGTAAAAATAAACTGGAGACTTCTGGATTGCCAAGAGGATGTCTCCTCTACAAAACGCTTCAGGCTCAGATGCTGGATATGCTGGATATTGAGGGTATTTATCCCTTGTACAACAGAGTAGAGCAGTACTTGGAAGAGTTTCCCAATGAGAGGTAACATTTCATAATTCTGTTTTCAGCATAGCAAGATAAAAGAGATCGAGTTGACATTCTTAGTGGAGTTCTGCTGAGCATCCTGGAACATTGGTAGCAAAGATTTACTGTGGCTTCTCAAAATCCAGAGGTCCTGTTTAGTTTATATTTTACATACTGATTTACATTCAACCATTTAATTTACTTTTCATAAAGTTTTCTTCCATTCCTTTCCTGTGGCAGTTTTTTCAAGACAGACATTATTTTTGTCTTTTGCCTCTTATATGCCAGAGACCAAAGTGTCCTTAGACATAAGTTCTAAGTATTTTTTTTTTGCAGTATTAAGCATTTATTCCCAGTTAATGTACTCAAATAATGTTAACATCTTAAGGGATAAGCAACACTTTATTTTTTGGAGAAATAGTTTATTGTTGTACAGAGGCCTTTGCTCCTTGGAGTTTTCTTTAGTAAGAGAAAGCTTGCAGTATGTTGACATGATGTTCGGTTTGCTTCTTCAACCTCTGTCAGTGGGGAGCGAAAGTATGATCATGCCTGGTGTTTATGTAGTTTATAGAAAGTATGAAAGCTGCATGCTTGAACTTCAGTGAGAAATAAATATTTCTTTCTCATTGCGAGTTGCCAAACTATGGCTTCAGTCCAGTTAGATATGCCTAAACCCGTTGTAACTAGTTGGCTTAAAACTGCATATTGTTTTGCATTTAAGCCTATGCTGAGAAATTTTCAGAGTTCACATTTAATATTGACTGTAGAAAGTCCTGCCATTCTTTCGGCTATGTTTTTACTTCCTGCTGTTTGTATAATTTATGTTTTACCTGTCCAAATCTTACTTCTCATGCAACATGTAAAAACAACAAACTAATAAGCCTGTAATTTGCAATGAGACTTTCTATCTTTTTAATGGCTCACATCAATAATGCTGAGATTCTTTTTATTTGAAATATTACTTCTAATTTGTATAGTAACAAAAAGTTGTGGTGCAGAATTCCTTTTTAGAACATCAGTGGATATATGGTTCTTGGTGCCAATCCTTATATAATCAAAGTGGCATCACTGTCTACACACAAGGGTAGGCTTGGAGGCTTCCCCAAGACTTTAGAGAAAAAATTATAATGGGCAAACCTCCAAAATAGCTTATTGAAGAATGGCTGTCCTCATTGACCGTGGAATGGTGTCTGATTGGTTGGTGGAACTAAAAATGGAATAGAGCATTGTAAAGGCCATCGTTGGGTAAGTTGAATGGTAAACAGGAAAAGTCTGCTTTCATTTGTAGCAGGCACCACTTCTCAAAACCTAGAATTTTACTTTTGATGTTTTTCTGATTGTAATTTTAGATTATCACCACTAGAGGGTAGAGCAGTCTCAGTTGTAAAAATAAATATTCCTTGAGCAGCCAGATGTAAAGGACTGGTAACATAAATTTGGCAGGATTCTTTCATAATGCATAAATATACTTTATTCATTTTCTTTATTAAGTACATATTTTGCTTTTTCTTAGGAGTATGTTACAAATTGATGGGCCATATAATGAATCATTTTATGAGAAGCTGCTAGATCTCTCAACTGAAGATGATGGAACAGTAGGCTATGCTTTGACTAAGGTATCTGTTTTTAATAAGAACCAAAGTTCCTTATAACTATAAAGCCCTATATGGACTATTACTTTTGTAAATTCTAAATAATTAAGGTCTTGCTAAAGATAATGCAAAATATAGCAAAAATGTTGTGATAGTGGAAGTGCTGACTCCTGAAGTACTTAAATTGTACTGTAGCAGTTTACACTCTAGTTTTTCCATACTATCTTTTTGCACAGTGTCAGCTCTTACTACTGAGTGGCAATAAACACAGGCTGACTTCCCTTTGTGAACTATTTGAGATAGTGCTACAATCCTCATGTACTAGAGGAGTCATATCTTGATTTTGTTACAGGTTCAGCAGTACAGAGTTGCAATGACAGCAAAGGACTGTTCCATCATGATTGCCCTTTCACCTTGTCAACAGGATGAATGGTACTGTTATCCAGATATTTAACATAGATTTTTATACAGAAAGAGCAGTATCTTTTTCATATTTCTCAGAGAGACTGTATTTGGATTATTCAAAATAAGTTTGGATTAGTCAAAATAAATGTATAAGTCGAATTGCTTAGATTTACAGTCCATTTTTCTGTCATGAAAAATTGCAACCCAAGAACTCTTCAAATGAATTTGAGTAAAGTTGATATATATAGTAAGCTTAGAATCTGTTTTTGAGGCCTTTTAATGGTAAATGTATCTTATTTATAGGGCTGATAGCATAGCTAAATATTTAGGTTAGGACAGCTTCCGTATGTGCTAGTTCCTGGATTATTCACCACTTGTACCCTTGAGAAAACCCAATTTATCATATCATTCCTCTGTGAGAATTGATAAGCAATATGCAAACTACATTGTTATCATCCACTTAGTAAAGTTCTAAGCATTTCCAGAAATGCACTGTTAAGTGATAACTGTATTATTCAGTCTGAGCTTTAATGTACTGTCACAGCCTGCAAGAAGAGATTGAAATGGGCATGGTTCTCCATTCCATCTCTTTAAACTGAGGGTTCTGTGGCATCTGTCAGCTGATCTATATCTGTCTGGAGGTCCCTGTTATCACCTTCTAGATGCACGGGCATCCAACTTGTGACCAGTGGTAATATCCAAACAGGCAGAGTTGGCACCACTGCTCCCCTTAAGCATTCTTAAGTTCCTTGGCATTACTTCTTTAACAGAAAATTTGGTACTAAAGGCAGAAATGACATTGAATGAATAGGGATAAGTTCATACACCACAAAAAAGAGCATTTCAATATATTTTAACAAACTTTGCATCCAAAACTAAAAAATACATACATGTGAAATGAAACAAACAGATTAGGTAAGCTTTGCTTTTGATTGTGGCTTAGCATCTGTTTTTGCATGTAACACACAGTTTAATATTAACATTTCTGTAAGCTAGAACTCAGATCAGAGCACTGCCCCTGTCAAAATCCTTGACAGAGGATCAGTTATTTCACTTAAATGTCATTTGCACAATGCTAGACCAGAAAGCATGGTTTGGTATAAAAAACTCTTTCTTTGGGATTTCTTGAACATAGCAAAGACTAAAAGACTTATTTCAGGAAATGAAGGGTTTGCCATGTTTGCTTGTAAAGCCTGTAGAGCACGGTATAAAAGCAACTTCATGCAACTGTAAGACATTCCAGCAAGTAGATGGAATGTTTACCTGAAGTGGATAATCCCACTTTTTCATGAATGAATGAGTGAAATGAATGACTTTTGCTGCTTAGATTGTGTAACATTCAACAGGGTTGCAATACAAAATATTTTCAAAACTGAGTGGAGGTACAAAATTCTGTTTGTTTAATGCAGTTTCTAAGGCCCAACACCCTGTGTTTTAACTGGCACAACATAAGATTCTGCTGGTGTAATTATAAGGTACCAGAGAGGGAGGGTGTGGGTAGGCAGGCCAATCCCAGTGCTGATCTGAGGCATCCCTGTGGCTTGTCAGTGGCTGTTTGAATTGAGGGCAAGAGCTGCCCACACTCTTGGACAACTGTTTTTATTGCTTCACAAAGTTTTTGCATAGGGAGATGCTGGATACCTCCTTATGCAATATTAGAAAAAGAACCACTAGTATACCTCTAGTTTGTAGTATCTTAAAGCCCCAAGGGATTCAGCCACATGGTTCTGTTAAGTGGAGGGACATAGTCTCTTTTTTAAAAGAATGGTGTTAAATTTTATCCAATTACTGTACAAGAAATGTCATCTTGCTACGTGGTTTCACAACATGAAAATTTTTATAGGTCATCAGACACTGACATGCTGTAACATAAATGCTCCACTTGTTAATCTGAAATAAATAGTTGAAAGAAAATGTAAAATAGAGGTTCTTCCAGAAAATCTCATGTACTGTCTAGCAGAGAGAAAATGACACCTCCAATTTAAGAATTAATTCCTTTTACATGTTAATTTTTCAGCATATTTTGTGCTCTCTCATCAGTAATTGAATCTGTAAAGTCTTTCTTCTGTGAGGAGACGGCTCCAGCTTTATGGGTATCAATCAAACAGTTGATGTATCCCCTAGAGATTTGTCATTAATGGTATGATTTAGAACTGGAGGAGCAGAGGCACATATGAAGCAAATTCCAGTGAGGCAGCAGCAGAATAAGTGTTATTATTTTATTTACTTACCCAATGTTAAGAGCAATGTGTATAGCTGATAAAATTAATAATAGATGTTATTATGTGTCTGTATTCAGTTAAGTTTAGCATCTTGACTAAAGAGACAATAGTAACTTTCTGTATTCTTGTCTTCTAAATTATAGAATGTCATTTGATGAAACATGTTGCTTTGAGTAACATTACTTAAACAGATGACTAAACTCTCAGTGCAGTTCATTTACATAGCAGTATGGGTGGTTTAACAATTTAGGGAGGTTTGGCATAAACAGAAGTGGAAACTTGTATGAACATGATCTGCTAAATTTTTTTTGTACCATATTTTGTACTGGAAAAGCTTAAAACCACAGCTACTTGAAAAATGCAGCATCAGCTGTAGTTTGTCGTGCTTAGGTAATGGGTAGGCGTTTAATATGTTGTGAAGGAATACTGAAACTCCACTGATGTCTCGTTTTGTTTTTCCCTGGGGACAAGGAGTAATAAATTCTCTTCTTATTCAAATTGCAGTTCGGAGCAGAGGCCAGTGGTTCTAACCTCTAAGTCAAGATTCACAGTTTCACTCTCGGTTCTGGACTTAGACCTTAAGCCCTACGAAAGCATTCAGCATCAGTACAAACTTGATGGGAAGATAGTCAACTACTATTTGAAGAACACACAGGCCAAAGATGACTCAGTGATGTCAAATCTCTTGAAAGAAAATGAAGACTGCACACTTGTTCTCCATAAAATGTAACTGGCTATATATATTTATTGAACACAGAGAAGGAGGAAAGTTAAGTTATGTTGATTTCTTTTTCTTTTTTTCCGTTGTGCTTTAAATTTATATGCCTTTCAGCCACATGGAATTACCACTCAGACCACCTTTGACAGAACAAACTTACCGTTAAACTCATATATGCATACCCTACAGCCATTAGTAAACTGGTTGCTGTGAAAGTGGTGAAGTTTGAATCAAGTGACTACTTATAAAGTTTAGAAACGAAGTGCTTGAATTCAGTGTTTCAGTGCAGGGAAACAGCATTGCCCATGAGGTGTGCAAAAAGATGCAATTTTGTGAACAATATGGGAACTGCTTACAATGAATAGTAAAACGTGGGCTGGTTCACATTTAAAACTTTTCATTAAATAGCTGATAAAGTGTTGCCTGTGAAGCAGCTTGCATATGAACAGAAACATATTTTCCATAATCTTGTGAAAAGCTCTACACTTTGGTTGCTTCTAAAGTGGGCATTTGCTTTTCAAATTGATCTAAAGATATGTAATTAAGCTTGGGAAGAAAAACGTATTTAAGGCAGTTGAGAAAAACAGCCTACCATCAATTACTTATGATTAAGCCTATCAAAAGAAACTAATAGGAGCTGCTTTAAAAAAAATTCTGTAGGATAATTCAGTCACAGACAAGCCCTTTCTAACAATCAAGTGCTAGCACAGTTATGCTCAATTGTTTTTCAGTAACACCTAAGTTTCATAGAAAATAGTTATTTGTGTGCCTCACTGATATTTGGATACCTTCCTGTACAGCAAGCCATTTGAACGCTCAAGTGGATGCAGCTTCTGAATCTAAAATTTCTGGCTTTAAATTTTCCTGACAGGTAGATTTTACTTTTCTGTTCCTGATTTGCTTGATTCTGCTTTAGGCAGTCTTCTCTATAGGGCTTACAAACTCAGTAGCAATTGAGGTTTTCCAGCCTGAACTCTGTATATTAGAAACTTACCTCTCATTATATCGGTATTAATTATCTTAAGCAAAGGGGCATTTTCTTTAGAAGTGCCTGTGTGTGATTTGTTAACCACCCTTTGCCATGCCTCGTATACAAAAAATAGGACAACAGTGAAAATATGCCTTAGGTTTGGCACAGCCTTTCCTCACTGGGTTTGACTTGTGGAGGTGAAGGAATGTCACTGTACTTATGCAGGCAGTGTAGTGAAGTCTCAGAATTTAAAGCTCTGGAAATACTAGTTGTGACTTACAGGCTTAATGTAGAAACTTTACTGTGGGCTGCCTGGTGGCAAGACATTGTATGAACTTCACTGGAGGTTGGTGAAGGCTACATATGTGAGCTTAAGAAACTTCAGATTAAAGCTGCTTAACTCAGAAGCTACTGCCCTGGATCCAAAATTGACTTCTATTTCCAGAATGGAATTTGTCTGTCATAAGGTAGACTCCCGTGTCCTCCTGCAGCCCCAGATATCACATTCCATGCTATTTCTGAGTTCCTTGACTATCAGGTGTGGCTTGGGGGAGTATAGTGAGGAAAGGAAGCTCGGAAAACCCATTACAGGAATGGAGTTCTGCCTCTGCTTTTCTGGATCCAAATAAGTTCTCAGCATTTAGTGTCATTATCTTATGTCCTAATCAACTTCTTTATGTCATCAGTGGGAGAATACAGGTACTTTTTTTTAAAGTTCCTAAGAGTCTACACGATTATTCTCTTGCCATTCCAAGGAAGCTGCTACAGTGACATTAACTGTAATTTTAAGATTGTAAACATATGTTGCTTTAATATTTATTCTCACTTATACTACAGTAGAATTCTTAATTTTGTGGATATCTCTAATGACTTCTGCCCATTACTAGTCTAAAGACTGTTTTGTGACATCTGTTCAGCATTATAATGTTTGGTCACAGAGAAGCTGCAGATTTTAAGTTGCAGGATGTCAGGTAGCCCAGATGTAAGTACAGGCATATCTCTGGAATAAGACTTGAATTAGTCTTGGTAGTTTACAGAATGACAGATTTTGATATACAGTATCTAGAAACCTGCCATGTGTACTGATGGATTACATTTGTTCCTAAGTGTGCAGGCTAACTGGGAAAGTTGCTGTGGTGTTAAGGGCAAATATTGGAGCTTTGGCAGGAAAGACTGGCAGTTCCATAGTTCACTAAGCAATATAAAGCAGTGGAACAAATAGTTGTGCAGCAGTGACCATTTGCATTTGCTTATTGCAAATGGAAATTAGCTGATCAGCAGTAGGTCAGATTCTACATCATCTGTAGCTAGGGAGGCAACAGAATTTAAATATGGCTTAAGTGTATTCTCTTGGCTTGGAGGCTGGTATCCATCTTTGTAAAACAACTACAAACTTCGTGTTTTAGGAAGACTGTTGGAGCACTTTAAAAGAAGAGTGAGAGTTTTGACGCAGCTACTTATGTGCTAGAGTTATAGTTAAAAATAAGAGCTGAACCTTACAGATCTTAACCTGGGAAGAAACACATAAAAAACAAACAAAACGAGCAACACCTGGATAGGTTTTAAGTTAGGTCATTGCCCTTTCTTGCTGTTTCCTGTATACAATCTTTCTGAGCCAAAAAAAATCCAACACTTTGCATTTGTAGCTTATGTTTTGATCCACTGTAAATTAAAATATTACAATTCTGTTTTATGAGAGAGGTGTGATAAATCTGGTTTTGCCTTCAATCACTGGTTGTAGAAGTAGATATGCTACTGTTTGAAGTTTTTTGGTATCTTAAACTTTATTTCATTAAACTTTTCAGAATCATTGTCTAAAAAAATCACTGTTGCATATACAGCTGTGAACTAAAACTGCCACTTTTTACAAACTTGAATTCGTCAGGTTGAGCTGAAAAGCTTCTAGGAAATGCTATGGAGGGGAAGACCACTCTGACTGAGAAAGTTAATTTTTTAATGAAATTCACTTAACTTGTACCTTATTATTTAGCATTTTGTATTTAAAATGGCTGTATTTATTTGTCCGACAATTTATATATATATATGTGCCATAATTGTACAGATAGCATGTTTTATGGGTATGGTTTCTAAATGGAAAATAACTTAATGTTTATATTCAATAAAGCTACAGATGCATAACATAATGTCCTCATACTCATTTGCCATTGCAAAATGACTTGATGAGGGTTTCGATGGATGCCTCTATTCCAAGCACGCGCAGAAGATTTCTGAAGCCGTATGGAGCATCTGATGTGAATTTGCTGGCCTTCTCGACTGTAAGAGGAGAAAAAATATGGAGCTGAATCCGATTCACTTCAAATAGAAATTGTGTAGCAATACAAATAGTATAGTGACCTCAGATTTCTGCTGGTAATGACATCCAGTGGGACTTTGAGATTTTGGGTGTTCACGGATATAATGGTTGGCATCCTAGTAGTGAATTACAGTGGCATAAGTCAGACTGTTATGGGTGTTACAGTAGTTGGAAGAAGAAAATTCCCATCAACACTCACCTTGTAAGCAGGAACTCCACCTCCCCACCCACACACAGTATAGCCATTTCCACGTTGCCGGAGAATGCATCCAGCTGAACACACTGTAAGGATGTCACCTACATGAAAGGACTCCCAGAGGTCTGCAGGTGTTTGACGCGGTGTGTCCAAGTACAGGAAGGCAGCTGCACATGTCCCCCACTCATCTGTACACTATTCAACATGTCTGTGGCTGCGTTGGAAGCCTGCAGTCCTTAGAAGGTGAGTTTGTTTTGGGTGGGGGGTAGCAGTGGGAGACATAGGCCATTTCCGCACTACACTCTTACAGTGCTGTTATTCCACGTTCAACGTTCTATGGAATCCTGGAGTTGCAGTTTAGGGAGGGGCCTCTAAATGCCCCTCCCTAAACTGCAAACCCCAGGATTCCATATGATGTTGAAAGTGGAACAATAGCACTATAAGAGTGTAGTGCAGAAATGGCTATAGCTATGAAGGTGTAGCTACATGGTTCAGGTATCTCCCAAGACAGGATCTCAGTCAATATACTCAACAGCAAGCTATTTTCAACTGTCATTAAGACAAATGAGCGTTTACAATGTACAAATATGAAACCCAGCATCAGATACCATTTTCATGCTGTTTGCATTCCTGCAGTGATGCATAGTACTGAAGTGCTCCAATACATTTAAAACTATATTTTAATTGAGAGAAGGTATGTCGGGGGCCAGGGGAGACATTCTGAGCTCTTGTAAAAGTGATATAATTTCTGTGTTGGTTTAAAAGCCAATTATTTCAGAAATAAGGGGCACAAAATACCTAACACTTGTACTTCAAGGTGCTTCAGATACATTATCTATCTGGTCAGCACAGTCAGTTAAAGGCTGTAAATAGTTTTGAACTACAGTGGAACAAATTATTACATAAAAAAATGTTCTACACAGAGCTTGATTAAACTAGAAGCAATCTTGGAATGCTACAAATTTGATTGAAGGAGTGGGAGGAAGGCTGCTTGTGATTTTTCCAATCAATATGACCATGTCTAAACTGGTTCCTGATTACCTCAGATCCAAAGCACTGCTGAGATTACGTTTCCTTAAAGAATAAAATCAGTCTTTAGGGGTTTGCTATATCCATTTGCATGTCTAGTTTGTCCTTGAATGTTATCAAAGAAACAGTTTGCACTAGGTGGCAAAAGTGAAGAGACTATTTTGGTGGGAAATGACCAGAACCCTGTAGGTGACATATGCTGGCACAACCTCCTGATTTTTTTTTTCTCATCGTGAAAGGAGCTATCCAAAACTTATTTGTGCAACCTCCTTGCCCCCGTGCATGCAACCTCAGGGTCATTGGATTCATTCCGCCCCAGTCAGTCTGTGACTGGGAAGTGGGAGTGTTCCTAGGCCCATCTGTAGCAATGTTGTTCTCTTGGAAATTCAGTGTACATTAGAATTGTGCTACTAAAAGTGGTGATCTCTAGAATGGTGCTAGTCTGTAAGCTATCAGCTGTGGTTCCTGTAGAGCAGGGGTGTCAAACTCCATTTCATCTTGGGCCACATCAGCATTATGGTTGCCCTCAAAGGGTTGGTTGTATCTGTAAAATTATATAAATGTATCTACTCTTTTATCATATTAAATAATTGCCTCTGCATGCAATTATTACTGGTTTTAATAATAACGAGCTCTGAAAATAGGAGTCTAGGAAAAATAATGGTAAGCAGATATTCAAGTGTACAACTATTGTACAATTTATTGAAAATTGAATTTTGAAAACAGAAAGTTATTATTTTTAATAATCAGACAACTATTCCCAAGCACTGTTTTATTACATTAACTTTCTTTAACTTTTTGATCCCAGTTGAAACATGCAGAACAAATAACTGCTCTGATTTAATGTGCAATCTATGGCATATGAAGTTGATAAGGTGATGCTGCCTGACTCTGTACACTCTTGGACATTTTAGGTCTATTTGATTGTAGTTTATGGTCCCTATACCTCTGTAAAGTGACATAGAATTGGTCAGTATATCCAAAGTGTGCCACTTTCTGCCCCTCAGCCCCTCTCCTATGACTCTTTCTGCCCCCTCGCCCCTCTCTGTATCTGGTGATCCTGATCCCCACATTGTGGGCCCCCAGCTGCTGGTATTCTGAAGAGGGGCCCAGCAGCCAGCACTTGCAATCTACTTCTACTTCTGACTGCTCCTCTGTCCAACTCTTGTGAGCTGCATGGAGTGTTGCCATGGTAACATGCAGCAACGTTTGATGGCAAGAGTTGGACAGAGGAGCAGTCAGAAGTACATTGTGAGTGCTGGCTGCTGGGCCCCTCTTCAGAACACCAGCAGCCAGGGGCCTGCAATGTGGGGATTGGGCTCGCCAGGTGAGGGAAGTGCTATACCTGTAGGAGAGGTGAGAGGGTGACATGAAATGTGTTTGACGCATGTGCTGTAGAGTTTCCATGAAAGTAAGAAACAGCAGTAGCCAATGGGCACAAATATGGTACCAGACTATAGCTCATTTGGTGCGGGGGGGGCAGTCTCCCACTTGTGCATACCGACAAGGAGAACTACTATAATAATTAATGGAGAGAAATTGAAGATGATAACAAAAAAGGAAGAACAAGGGACCTCTCACACAAGATCTGAGAAATTAGAGGGAAATTTAAACCAAGAGTGAGGATGCTACATGACAGCAAGGGAGCACATTGCATGACCAAGTAGAATTGAAAAGATAATGGAAACAATATACTGAAGAACTAAAAAGATGAAAGGTTAACAGATTCATTCAAGGAAAAGCTGTTTGAGGATGAACCTATATTTTTTGAAAATGAAGTAGAAACTGCACTCAGAGCATGTAGGAGAAATTAATCACCAGGAGCAGATGGTATATCAGTAGAGCTGCTTCAAGCTATAGAGACAGAATTTACTCTAGTTCTAACCAAAACCTGTCAACAAATATGGAAAACAAAATAATGGCCCCACAGATTGAATATCCATTCCTCCAAGAAAGGGGACTCCAGGGATTGCTGTAACCACAGAACCATAGCATTAATCTCCCATGCAAACAAAGTGATGCTTCAAATTCTGTAACAAAGATTTTTTACTAAATGTGGAGTGAGAAATGCCAGATGTGCAAGCTGGTTTCAGGAAGAGGCACAAGGGATCATATTGCAAACATACATTGATAATGAAGTACAACAAATAATTTCAGAAGAAAATCAGCCTACACATTATAGATTATAGCAAAATCCTTGACTGTGTAGATCATGAAAAACTATAGATCTCTCTTAAACGAAGGGGTGAACCACAATATTTGATTATCTTAATATGTAAACCTGTAGCTAGGCCATGGGGCCACCCTCATGACAGAATACGGAGAAACAGAGTGGCTTCCCAGTTGGCAAGGGGTCAGGCAAGGCTGCATTTTATCACCCTATCTTGTATGCTGAACATACAATATCATATGTAAAGCAGGATTACAGCTGACGGAAGGAGGAGTGAAAGCTGGAAAAAGGAATATCAACAATTTAAGATATGCAGATGACACCATGCTACTACCAGAAAATAGAAAAGACTTGGAATGATTACTGAAAAAAGTCAAGCAAGAAAGTGAAAAGACAGTGTTACAGTTGAACATTAAGAAAACAAAAACAGTGACCACAGATGATTTACATAACTTTAAAGAAGACAATGAAGATATTGAAGTAGTTCTCAATTTTCCATACGTTGGCTCAGTCATTAATCAGAATGGAGACTGCAGTCAAGAAATCAGAAGAAGACTAGGGCTTGGAGGGGCAGCTATGAAGGAACTAGAAAAAATCCTGAATCTAAAGATATATCACTGTACTTCCAATATCATTGTTTTCCAATTTCTGTGAATGGTTGTCAAAGCTGGATAGTAAAGAAAGCTGATTGGTAGAAAATCAACTCATCTGAAATGTGGTGCAGGAGAAGAGTTCTACAGATACCACTGACTGCTAGAAAGACACATAAATGGGGCCAAGAGCAAATCAAGGCTGAACTCTCCCTAGAAGCCAAGAAGACTGAACTGAGACTGTTATACTGCAGAGATATCATGAGAAGATTCAACTCACTACAAAGACAATAATGCTTTGAAAGGTAGAAGGCAGTAGGAAAAGAGGAAGACCATATTACCAATGGATGGACTTAATCAAGGAAGCCCTGGAAGTTGATGATAGGGTGACTTGTGGGGGGGTCTCATTCATAGGGTCACCATAAGCTGAAGTCACCATAAAGGCAGTTAACCATATCTTCACACCATTTAGTAAGAGAAGCACTGTGTTGGCATCTCATTCTCTTTCTTGGCTGCAAAATTGCTAGTGGATGATGTGTGAAAGTTCCCAGTTACTAATGTGGTATTTGTGTGCATGGACGTGCCTGTGTGGCCTATCCAGAAGCTGAGGGGATGGAAGAGGCGGCCCAGTGGATGTTTGCTGTCTGAGATGTATGGCTGGGGTGTTTGTTTACACCAAGAAGCAGTGATGTAGACTTGAGTTAATTCACTCAGACTCAAGTCGGACTCAAGTCACTTCAGCAAGCCGACTTGGACTTGACTTGGCAATAAATGACACACTGACTTGACTCGTGACTTGTATATTTTTAGTGACTGACTTGCTGCCCTTGGTTCAGTAACATAACATGTTCATCCAGAAACCTTACAACTTTGAACAATGTTTCCTTCAATTTTTGCCTACTGGTCATGTGACAATCTCAAGTCCAAAGCTTGGGCCACTTCTCAGAGGGGAACAGCAAATGGGTTAGGCAACAGGCTTGAGGCAGGGTTGAGGTCTGCTAAGCAGTCTGTCCCCACTGTGTATCAGAGGAACCTTCTGAGATTCTTCTAACAGCAGAAGGGAAGACTTGATCCCAGAGTGCAGGGAAAGATCCTTTCTTCTAAAGCTTTTGAAGCTCCAGCAGTGAGAGATAAGAAGGATCCTATTCCCCACTTAAGAAACTGGCTCCAAGACTTCTTGAAAGTATCTTGCAAGGACTTGAGACTTGACGGTAGAGACTTGAGACTTGGAGTAAAAAACTTAAAAACACCACTGCCATGAAGATGGGATTTTCAGCTTTTTGCTTGTCTGCTAGGATGGGTGCTAAACAGGAATGAGAGGATCTGGGAGGCTGGAAATTAATATAATCCCTCAAATAGGTCTCACTTAATGAAAAAGGACCATGACTGAAGAAAATATGTTTGAGCAAAAGGATCAAAAGATTTATAAAAGGTTTATATTTTGCTGTCACTTGGAAGGTTCTGCTTTATATTACCAAAGTATATGTGCCAACAGTGATAGCTGAAGAAGCGTCTGTGCTCTGCCTAGTGAACAGTCCAATGGGAGGTTAACTGGTGGTACTCTGAGGTTGTGCCACTAGTATAATACTGCGCAGGTCTCTGAGATAAGATACCAGGGAACAATTTTTAATAGATACATGGGAAAGAAGCTAGAAATGTGGAAGACAAGCCAAGGTTATTGTGGTCATCTGCTGTGAAATCTATAGCATATAAAAAACCCACCATGATTAACTCAAACCATGGCTTATCACGCTGTGTGAACGCACTCAATATATAAGCATACCTGACACTGGTATTTTGCTCAGGAGATCCAAGGCTGGTGTAACATTTCCTTCTTCGTCTACACGTACCTTCCAAACAATCATTAATTCAAGTCTATAAAAGACAAAATATCACATGTCAAAGAGTTAATGCAGCACTCTGTAGGAGGCAAGTGGCAATACGCTGAATATAGCAATGATTTTAATCTGTATTTCAGTCTTAGTGCTATTGAATCAATACATATTTGTACACGCTGTCCTCTCACACAAGTGCACTTCCTAGCTGGCCTGAATGAATGTTCACAAGAAGGGAAACCCATTTGGCAAAACTGTCCTGGATCTTGTGCCTTCAACAGCTCTCTGACCTGCAGAAATGGAAAGGGTTAAGCCTTTTTCTTAAAAAAAATCACAATGATCTCTGACAGAATGGAATAAGAGAACAGACTATTGTATCAACTGCAGTTCACCTAAGGATAAGACTGTGTAAATAACCAGAACAGTCAGCATGTTGACAAGTTCTTGATTGACTGAAGGGAAGAGACAGCTATCCAATGACAGCCTGAAACATTCAATCTTCTGGGATGAAAAAACTTTTTTAACCACCTGGCCATTTTCTGCTCTATTATTCCTTGAGGAAAATAGTTCTCTGGAGACAGAGTTGTCTAAAGAGGATCAAGGTAGAAGGAAAATATGGAATCTGTTCTAAACTGTAGCGCTTCTGCGTAATCCCTTTGGCAAGGATGTAGCTAGGGCTGTGCTCTACCCAAGAGGACCTGAACTTGGCAAACTGAATTAATTAGATCAAGAAAACACATTTGCTCAGAGCACTAAAGCCTACTTCAGTAACCCCTGGGAAACTTACTCACCCCAGGGGGAATTACATCATTTATTTATTCAGTATGGTCTACAAAATTCAGTCCCCGGTCCTTGCCTACACTTATTCGACTGTACTCTAGAGAAGAAAGAGTTTTAGGATATGCAGATATCAATATGCAACATAAAAGTTGTTTTACCCAGGAAGCTGATGGTTTCTTAGGAGTATGTAATCTCCAGACAATCCCTCAGGAAGCACAACAACTTCAGGATATTTGCTCTGCCAAAACAAAAAACAACAATACTTTGATCTGTCTCTAAAGTAACACATATCAGATTAAACAAACATATGTTGATATAGCACAATGCTGTCAGAGAATTGCTAACTGCACCCCACAGATCTAATGGCTTTGAGTGCTCAAGAGTATTGTCCTAGTCTATTTTATTACCTAAGCTCTTCATATAGTGGCCCCTCCACTTTCACAAGGGTTGGAGGTGCAGAACCCTCGTGCAAGTGGAAGCTCCTGCTCAATAAAGCATTATCTATACTCCCTTCTTTCATTTACTACTAGATAAATGGGGCTTTAGACAACAAAGGTTCCCAGCCTGCCTTTACCCTCTATATAATCTCTCTAGAATTTTCCTCATTTGCTCAATCACCCAATTGTAATGCATGGTGATCAGTGTATCCAGGTAACCCCCTCCCCAAGTGACCAGAGAACTTTTGGGGTGTGTCTGCAATCACATAAAAGACTCCTCATCCTTTATTCTCTTTCTCTCTTCTTCTTCCCTCAAGATGGTATGTTAGCTCTGCTGAACTGCCCATTTATTTGAAACTCTCTTTTAAGTAGCCAGGGCTTAGGTGCATGGTGTATTTCAATGTAATTAGTAGAATTCTTCAGTTAAGTAACTTGCATATTGCTTATTTGCATTATTTTGCCAAAGCTAGTCTCCAGGAGACCAAGAGATTCCATGCTTTCACTGTTGAACTCTGCTAAAGGGAACTGAGCCTTCATCTTTCGCAGAAAAGGGTCCTCTGTCCTGGGAATAACTCTAATCCAACAGTTTTAAATTAGTGCTATTACTATTAGAATAGTTTAATTTTTTTTTAAATGTTAAATTATAATCATAGTATTTAAGCTGTACTCCCTTTTAATCTATGCTTTGAATCCCCTTTGGTCCCATGGGGGAGAAAGGAAGGGTTAGAATAAAATAAAGTAGCAAACCATGGAAGAAGAATGTGAATCCACATTCAGTGCAACAACATCAAGTACAACAGAAAACTCTTCATGTTTTGTTTTTGGCTTCAAATTACTAACAAAACTTTGTCTTTTTAAACGTTTTGTATGAAGAAGAAAAAACCAAATCTATCCACAGATATCACTGCAGAAGATACTGTATATACTCATGCATAAGTCTAAAAATTTTAGTGAAAAAAACCAACCCTCCAAAAACCTGGGTCAACTTATCCATGGGTCAATATAAATACTGTACCTTAACTCCTATCGAAAGAGGAACCCTCCCTTCTCTGAGTAGGGTGGCAAAAGGCAAGAGCTTAGGCCATCCCAGAACCTAAAAGAAGCACCAATCCCCTTGATGCTGTCCGCCATGGTGCTGTTTCTGGCTTTTTTGAGTGCCTGGGTGGGAAAATGGCAGTGGTGGCAACAGTTCTTAGAGCTTGCTGTCAAAGGAGTGCTGAGGAAATAGAGGGAGGTTGGTGGGGTTTGTTTTTTTTAAATGTTCTCCTAGGATGGACTAAGCTCCTGCCTATTGCTACTCTGCTCAGAGAAGAGCATGAGGGTTTTTTTGATAAAAGTTAATACTCCAACTTAACCTTTCTTTAAAAAAACAACCACCATCCCCTTCT
The DNA here is from genome assembly GCA_030412105.1 of Cyclura pinguis. Taxonomy (NCBI): domain Eukaryota; kingdom Metazoa; phylum Chordata; class Lepidosauria; order Squamata; family Iguanidae; genus Cyclura; species Cyclura pinguis. The sequence goes on along the minus strand of CM059600.1, from coordinate 90,367,253 downwards.
CTGAGTATAGTGGCAAAAGGCCTTTTTGAACACCCAGGAAAATGCGGGAAAGGGTGATGGCAGTCAAGGGCAGCTGGCATCCTGACGCAACACTGGTCCTTTCCACTCTCCTTGGAATGACCCTCAACTTATCCACAGGTCATATCAAAATCCCTAATTTTGGCCCTACAGCCTCCCCTCAGCTTATACATGAGGTTGACTTATACACAATTATATACAGTATGTTAAACAAAATAAGTCTGAAGTTGTCAAATTCAAAGGCATCTCTCTTTCCGTCCATAATCAGTGCTATATGCCCTTGCTATGGAGGCAGATTGTTATCATTATCCTAAAATAATGGTGGTTAACAATTTTGGGGTCTTTACGGAATTACAATTTCTCCACAAGTCCAAAATCTACAAGTCTGCAAAGACACACAAGTGACAGTTCCCCACTATCCATGTCAGTTACCTGAGAACAAGAACTTGTGATTGACTGTTACTCCTTTGGTCTTTGCAATCAGATTGCCATGCTTGCAGAGAATGTCTAATTCCATCAATAAGTGCATGCACACATGCGCACACACGTTATTACTGTACTACTATTTACTACTGCTTTGTTGTTAGTCCTGAGATTAAACAGAAGGAAATAAAAAAAACCCTAAGTTGATAGTAAATGTTACAGCTTTCAATCAAACTTCAATCATACAAATTAAATGAGAGTTTGGGATAATTTGGGGCCTCAGTTCCTAAATAACTGCTCTGGGAATATGTTAGGTCTGAAATGAAGATCCTCAAACTAATATTACCTATTCCTGTAAGAAATCTGCTGGAATTCTGTATCAGCTACTGTGTGTGTGTGTGTGGGGGGGGGGGGCTAAGGAGCAATCATGAATATAGAACAGTTACCTAAATTCACTCATTCATAACTGTTTCATATTCATAATTGCTACTTAGTAATGATTCTGACACTATTGCCACAATTGCAACTCCCCCTGCAACTTCATTTATTGGGCATTAGCTGCTTGGAGGGGACAAAGGTCAATTCTGCTAGTGATCAGGGCAAGATTGGATGACATTTCCGTCAGGTTTCAGGGGGTTGGACCAAGAGAAGTTACTTAGGTAAGCATGCAGTAATCCCTCCACATTCGCTAGGGTTAGGGGGGCACAGGACCCCCATGAAAGTGAAAAAACTGTGAATAACTCTAGGCCCTCCCAAACCTTATTTAACACACAAAAATGTATGATCACCATATTCAGCCCACCATGCATTCCTCTGAGGCATCAGGGTTCCTTCACAAAACAGAAGTGGGTGGCTGGTGAGCTTACTGCCACCGCCACCGCTGCCCCACAAGAGGCTTGTAAATCCCTTAAAAATGGCAGAGGGAGGCAGCAGAGGTGACAGCAAATAATCTGTGAATAATCAAATCTGCAAAAGTGAAATCTGCAAATGTGGAGGACTGACGGTACTTAACTAAGGAGCTGATTCAGGATTCCGGCCACTATGCATTCTTTTCCTTGCAGAGTAAACCCATGTGTTTCAAATTTAGCTGATTTACAAAATAAGAACACAAAGTATGAAAAGAGCTTGGTTTAAATCATTGTACCAGTATCAAAGCAGGCAAAGGTGAAAACGTTGTGAGGGTGTTTTCTTTGAAATGCACAGGAGACAAATTATTTTGCAAGATTCCACCTACATCTGGAATACAGAAATGGCTACCACATGGTCCTTTGTATTCTTGTGGCCTGGGCAGGCAGTACAAAAGAAAAAAAAAATGAGAGTGCTGCTAGTGGAATCTGTATGAGCAATAGACTTTGTGCCGAACCTTCTTATCATAAAAATCAGACACGGGGACTGGCATGGCATCTCACTGGAATGAGAAAAGTACGGAGAATGGGTCTTACCATATAGAACTTAAAGAACTGTGGCCTCAGGAGAACCAGCTTATTCTGGCCAATGCTACCTACACAGCCCTTCCATGTAGTCAAAACACAGTAAGTGCCTTTCCAATCGTAATTATGCAGGTCAGGAAAGAAAGCCAGTGTGGTGTAGACCAGTGCTTCTCAAGCTATCTGACATGGAAGTCTGGTAATTATTTTTCTTCCGAGTGTGCCAGGGACTGGTATAGCATTGGTGTACTGGTTTGAGGGTTGGACTAGGACTCCAGAAGACTAGATTTTCCATCAGCCATCGAAAATCACTGGGTGACCTTGAGTAAGTCAAACTGTCCCAGCCTTACAGGAAGGCAAGGGAAAACCTCTGAACAGATCTTGCCAAGAAAACTCTGTAAGAGGATTGCCACAACTCAGAGTTGACTTGAAAGCATGTAACAACATACAAATCAGAGACTGAGGCCTTGATCTGGAGGTAGGCACGTACTGCATTTGTTTCTTGAGTTTTATTTTTAGCAGTGTCTTCCTTGAAATCTCACCAGATTAAGACTGAATGAGGTTTGGGTGTCTGCAGGAAGTATTGCTGCTTAGTAAGAGACAGCTCTTGATATGCAGGCTGTTTTTGCTTAGTGTGTACTGGAATACATTTCTCAGAGGACTTCTTCAAACAAACAATATAAAACAAAGAAACCAGAAAGATTTACTTAGAGGGCTCCCTTGTACACACAAATAACAGCCACAGACATTAATTGACAGTTGTAAATATTTGAATGGAAATCCAGTGACTCACTGAGCAACTTTAATTCCATTGGGTAGTGACTGAGCTACCAAAGGAAGGCAAAGGGCAAACAGAGGAGGGGAACCCACAGCTATTTGCTGGTTTCTTAGCATTATAAATAACCTGGAGGCACCAGATCCTGTTTGATCACAAAAGCTAAGCAGGGTCAGGCTTGGTTAGTTCTTGGAAAGACAACCACCAGGGAATTTCAGGTGCTGTATACTGTGTTCAGAGGAAGGCAATGGCAAACCACCTCTTGAGTATTCATTGCTTAAGTAATTCATTGCCTGTTAAAGTCAGCTGATAGGAAACCTGAAGGCACATACCACTTCTCTTCTCCGAAGAAGTCTCATTCTAATATAGAATGAACTGGATGGTAATTCCACAAAACCACAGGGATGGAGGAAGCAGTGCTATCTTTCTTTGGTTGACAGTTCAGCTGCAGTTCAGCTGTGTGTGTGTGTGTGTGTGTGTGTGTATTCCTTCAAGTCACTTGTGTACTTATGGTAACACCATGGATTTCATAAGGTTTTATGAGGCAAGGAATACTCAGAGGTGAAAGATAGCCTACAGCAGCTGGTATTTATTGGTGTTCTCCCATCCAGTTACTGACGTGCTTAGCTTCCAAGATCAGGTGGGATCTGGTCCCTTTAATGTATCTAGGCAAATCCAATAAACCATACCTAACTACAAATCAAAATTCATTTTAAGGCACTGGTTATTTCAGACGCAGTTTGCAATTTCCAAGATTTTTCAGTATTTTCCTAAGACTGCAGAAATCGATTTTTCAATATAAGACCTTAATACATTCAAGAGACTTTTCTTCACAGAGATCTAAGTATATATGATAGAAGCCACTGCAGCTCTTGGGAGCCCCAGTTTTTGTTTGTTTGTTTTTTTTAAAGATCATATTGGGATTTCCAGATGGGAATGGAAAAACTTTCATAATCATAGTAGAAAGCCATCATTCATCTTTGAATGTTTTTATACCTTAGGGAGATTTCAAAAAAGATCTTCAGTTCAGTTTCAGACAGAACAGGAGTAAAGATTTCCATTAATACAAAACACATGTTTCAGTTTTGCACACACAAATAAGCCCAGATGCTGTGTTAAACATTTCTCAAATTGGTCTACACATCTGAAGTTGGATATCATTGCCAGATATAAGCTATACAGATGCTTTTAAGTTTAGCAGGGAAGAGAGAAATCTATTAAGTCCAGCTTATTCCTGTTGCTGCAGACCCTATACCTGGAGGACTCCTTCTTTCCACATGGAGGACCAATTCTGCAAGACAAGGCATCGGTCACTGCAGGAGCACAGCTGGGTAAAACCACCGTCAGTAAGTTTTCCCTCATGGGTGTGCATACTTTAGCAAACAGAAGAGTGTTCCAAAATTTTCAGGGCTTGGCTCCTTTAGCAACAGTAACTTGTTCTTGATCTTTGTGCTTGTCTCAAGTTCTTCTTGCCCTTTTCAGAAGATCTTAGTAGTTGGAGCACAAAGAAACATATAGGGCTGGAGCACAAAATGGCCTACAGAAACTGCATATTGCTGTGACCCTCCCATTCTCCCCTTCCCATTGCAGCCAGTCTGGCTTTGAGACAGTCCATGCTACTATGGAGATATCAACCACTTTCCGTTATTTTTACTTATTAGAATTTGGTTATTAAATTCCTGGATGCTCCAAGGAACACCCTATCTAAACAAACAGCAGTATGAACATTTTGTTATTTCTGGAGAAAATATTCTGAGATGATGTGTATTAGTTTTTTCTTGGACCTTGCAAAGTTCTATTCAAAAAGTCCTAGGAAGAATGCAGTGGCAGTAAGGACAAGTTGCAGTTGACAGCTTGATGAAAATGATGACCCAGTATATAAGTGTTGAGAAAAATATAAGTTCCATGTTGGCCATGATTCATGGTACCAGATACTGGGATCACCCTCTGAGGCCAAAGTGGGAGATTCAGGACAGATACAAAGAAGTAGTTCTTCACATAAAGAATAGTTAAACTATGGAATCCACTACTGCAAGATATAGCTAGTGCCACCAACTTGGGCACCACTGAAAGGGGCTGGGACAAATTCAACAAGGCTATCAATGGCTGCTGGTCAGAATGGCTATGTATCACCTTCAGTACTGGCCACACTATGCCGCTGTGTATCAGCTGCTGGGAAATATTAACATGAGCTTTTTGGCAGCGCTCATATACTGCTTATGGGTATCCCAGAAGCATTTTTGTCTTTTGTCTGATCCAATGTAGGTTCTTCTTATATTCTTAAAGGAAAACTGATGGCTGGAGTGGGGACCTGAATTATCTAGGCTGTTTGAAACCTTGAAATGAGGTCTTGGTAATTAGATCACAATCCTTAGAGCTTTTATGTAAAGTTCACCCACTCCCTTTATATAGTTTGATAGGTGGTGATGCAAATGACCAAGTGGTAGCCTACCATGGTATCCAGGTACCCACTTAGCAAGCCACCTTTGTGTACTCTCTTGAAAAGCTGAGTCCCGTTACTTGGCAGGACAGGACAGGACAGGACAGGACAGGACAGGACAGGATTGGCTGGCCTATCTGGCTTTTACATTAAGAGTGTACTAAATGGTCACTTGGTAAATGATTACCTATATCACTCACAGAATCCAAGCAGAGCAGCCAGAAGAATGAAGATACCGGAAATCCTGATTCCTGACCGTGCTATCATGCATATCAGAAAGGCATACAGGCCTCTGTTGAACAACTTTGTTTCCAGGTAAAGAAGATGCTTTTTCTAATCCCTTTTAATATTTATTTGGCTAAAGGGCATCTTTCCATTTGATTAATTTACAGGCAAGCCAAAAAGAAGCAAATTGTGAAGTTACGCTTAAAACCCTCAGCAGTACGTACACTATCCAATGAAAATATGTTTGCCTAGTTTCAGCGCCAATGTTTGTAAAGTTTCAATTACTTTTTAAAGGAAGGGGAAAAACCCAATCAGATTTCTGAGATCACAGAAAAGTAGCAAAGAAGGGTGAGGCAATGGCTTCATCCTACTGCTTGGCTGGCCTAGAAAAAGTGCATGTCAGACATCTCAGAGCAAAACACCATATTTGTTACTGGAAGAGCTGAGGAAATGGAAAGTATGTTTGGTTGGAGCTGCACTCAGCTTCATTTGAAAATGCCTAATTTTTCCAGGAGCTGGTTATATCGTAGCAAGCTGAGAGCTGAAATAGATGTTCCTCAGATTTTAGAAACATTAAGTAATTGCCATGTCTGGGATTGTTTTCCAAGCCTCTCAGAAGCACTGAACAGTCAGCCGTAATATCTGCCAAAACCAACTTGAAGGGAACAAGAATATATGCACTTTGGTCTGAATTTGCTGCCTAAAACATTTTTCTTTGCTAGTGACTTTTTTCCACACATGGATTATATAATGTGTCAGTTATCTGTTCTGGAACATAACTAGTGGGCTATCACAGTCTAACTTACCAGCAAATTTTCTAAACCCTTTTGTTTCCAATTCTAACACAATTCAGAGAATTAGATGTATGCAATTTAGAGACTGTGAACCAGCAAATGAACTTTGGAAGGGTAATCAGAATTGCTTCAGCGCAGCAAATGCCGGTATCACATCACCACAGATCACTGTAGGGGCAGAGAGAATCAAACAAAATCAACAGAGCTGGTGATTTTTTGAGTGGTTAGAACAGGATTAGTATTTTAAAAGACAAATGAAGAACAGAGAAATCGCTTATGGCTAAGATCATCAACTAGCAATTCTGAGGCCAAATTCAGTCTCCAGAGCTATGCTGCCTGTGGATGTTTGTGGAAGTAAAACTTTATTGCAAGCACAGCATTTTAGAGTGGATGGGAGAGTTAAGGCCTGCATCTGAATCTGCAAGTGTCTCAAAAGCAAATCTATTTGCTAATCAAAAAGCCTTTAGCCATAATTCAGCTTCAAGCTTAGGCCTATTGTTTCAGCAGTCTTTTACATAATAGCATGGAGGAGAATACAAATCAGCACGTGAACTATTCTTCCTCTACTATTTAGTGAAGCAATACCCCCACAAATGAGAAAATACTCCAAAAAATTACAAGTGCACCCTACATGTTGGGAGTGTGGGGTGGGGATTCTGCCTGACATACTACAAAAAATTTTGAAGTTACCTATCATCAAGTTACAGCTGCAATGTAACTTAGTTATCTTTGTTATTGGAGGAAAGGTATTAAATGCATGTAACTGGATATTTATAACTAGTATTATAACTATTTGCAACTACTTGCTTTCAAGCTTTAAAAATAAATTATCAGAAATTCACAGCATAACCTAAATAGTGATATGAAATGCCACATGACTCATAACTCCTACAGCGTCACCCACTGAAAGAAATTGGATGGGTCACGTTACACCCTCTTTCCCATAATTTAGCATTCTGTACTGGGAATGTTGTTTTGTGATCATCTGCAGTGCAGAGGTTGCTGCTGCCCTAGGCATTAAACCTTAGAGTCAAAGCAAACAAGTCTGAAATATGACTGTGTAAAGTGTGTGCTGCAACTTCCTATTCAACATGTCCTGACAAACGAAGCTACTGAATCAGCAATACAAAGTAGGAAAGATAAGGCACTTGCAGGGTTTGTGTGTTTTTGTTACTGGAAAAAGTGATGGATTAAGACTTAAACCTCAAAGGCTTTTAAATGAAAAACATCTGAACTAAGAATGTAGATTAAGACTCATGAATCTTATAGCTCAAATGCAATTAACATAGTCAGCAACTTTACATAGAATGGAGTCAAGGACTGTTTGGTGTACAGCACACATGGAAAATTTTAAATGCAGACATTCTACAACCATCATCAAGATTTTTACAAGCTACAACCCCCCCTGTAGTTACAGACATACTTTTTTTAGTAGAAACCAAGGGGATGGAATCCTAGTCTCCAATATTTTAAAAGTGCTATTTCCTCAGTTTTTCAACACAGTGGCTAGAATCCTGTATGGGATTTACTTATGCGTAAACATTGTAGTTACAGTGCTATGCAGTGACTACCATTCTAATTCCCCAATCCTCAGTTACTGGGCAGCAGCTGCTGCAATAGACTAGAGTTTGTTCCCCTATCACTTTGGAAGCAGCTGACTGCCATTTCCACACCCTCCCTTTAGTGATCTCTGTTGTGATAGGGAGAAAAGGGTGCCTATCGCAATTCCCCCTTGTGCTAGAGACTGTTTATCCGAGGAGTGGTGAGAATATCAATCAGATGTTTCCTGACTGACAGGGGAATGGCCAACTGCAGCAGCTGCTACTTGGTAAGTGAGGACTGGGGAAGTTTTCACAATCCTTATATAGCCCTTAATCTTAGGCTACATAGAGATTGTGAACAAGTAACAGCTGTGAGTGTGTACCTCTAGATTACACATTTGTAGCTCCTATAGAGAATTCTGGCCTGTGTTGGTGGTTGGTTACCCTGCTTTACTGTGACAGCAAATAAATACAGAGCCTTTTCCTGGTTTTCACAAGGTTGCCTCTTGGTACCTACTCTTACAGATGAGGACTCATTTTAAAAAAAAAGTTAACTGTATATATTCACAGGTATATATATGACATAATTTGGCCGTACTAGCCAAATTATGTCATAACCATAAAAAAATCAATTATTCATGTGTTTGATGGACTGTCCCAAATTCAGTGTTGTTATAGTCAGTAATTAGAATGCTGCTGTGTATACGAGTATCTGTGTTCCACCAGATAAATAGATTTAATAAGGGTAGCTGTTACTCACTCTGTTGTACCAAAGGACTACTGTATTAGATAAGAACCATAAATTACTGTGCACTAGAGCAGCCTTTGTTTGATAGGAGTCGAACATAGGACAGCAATGAATGAATGCAATACTGCCCAGTTTTGCTTTTTAAAAGGATTACATCACCATTGATGCTATTAGTACAAATATCAATATTCCAGGCAATTATAGCAACGGACGAAACATAGCTGTATTATGGGAAGAAGAGTTATAGATCCAATATGTAGTACAACTAAGTTTATATTGGTTAAAAACGGTAATTTAGAATTTTTCCAACGTCTTTGTCCCAGGCCCTCAAGACCAGATCAATCACTTGTTTCGTCTACTGTCTCAAAAATGCATTCATAATAATTTGGGCTTTTGTTGATTTGTTTTATTGTTTCTCAAGTCATTTGATATAAAGTATGACCAGGGCCACGTACAGTTTTCAAATGCTTATTGATATGTCTTTAGGCATTTTTTACCATTGTGCTCAGCACAACATTTCTTGTAGAGCCTTACAAAATTGAAAAAAAGCAAAAATGCTGAAATGCAAGTGAAATACAATAGATAAAATTGAGCAGACGAAAAGCCAAAGCCACATTTACGGTTAGACTGACAGTCTAAAAGGCTTCCACAATTTTTTTAAGTAAGTTTTATAAATAATTTTCAGAATACATACAGACAAAACAGAAAAAAGAAACAACAAAACACCAGCTAGAAAGATGGACCAAAGTAAGCAAGTAAATACTAAGTATTAATAGTGAATAAAGATAAATACTAAAAAAGAAAGAAATATACCTTGGTTTCCAGCTTTCCTAACACAGATTATATATAATTTTATAAAATAACTTCTCAACTTACAAGTACAGTTCAAATACTTTACCTGCTACTTTTCCAAATATACTAATTATCAAAACTTACAGTCAACATACTGTATTCTTTTTCTTGCAAAAAGCATATTAAGGTTCCCAGTCTTTGAAAAAAGTTACCATTGATTTTTCTCTTATCAGTAATGTCAATGTATCCATTTCAGCTAGGACCATTAATTTTATCAGACAACCCCCCTTCATTTTTCCACTTCTGCGCATATAATACTCATATAATATAATATCTATAATATTAATATATATTGTATTATATATTATAATATATAATAAAACACAAAGAAGATGAGATTGCTCCTTCCTAATGATATGGCACTGTACAGTCAAAGCCAGTCTTATGTTAATTGTATCTGTCACAGTAGTAAAGATAGCTAATACTCTTCGCCCAGTCTGGTATAATGTCTAATCATATAATATGTATTTTAGGCCACTGTTCACAGTGCATGTATTTATGTGCAAAAATCTATTAAAGGTGGTGATGAAACTCTGAAGAGATTATATTGCTGTATGCATGGAGCAAATAACATTGACATATAGTATAGTGCAATCATTTAGTGTGTTGAGGATGGAGACAATATTGCTTGTAATCTTCGTATAAAACTCTCCGAAGGCTTAATTGCACTGGAAGAAGAAAGTTTAAAAAGCTCCAATTAGACAATAACCTAGAAATAAAAGGGCAGATGTATCATATTGGATTTACTTAAAACCTTTGCACTACAACAGGTATCAAAATTTAAGATTTTATGGCTAACAACATTGTTCCATCTTTTTTTATAGTAATGCCTTTACCACTTGAAAAAAGACTGGCAGATTGGAAAACGATTCGGATGAATGCTATGGAAATAGAAAAAAGGCTCAATATGAGGAAAGTCTGAAAGAGCAGGATATATTTAGCCTAAAGAACAGGACAGTCTAAAACATCTAGGATACATTAAAAGTTTTTAGATGGGAGACTGTTGAATAAAAACTGAGTCATTCAACTCTTCCACTTCTTCTCTCCATATTCTATGAATTTCTATTCCTATTAATGTATAGGTCCCTGAAAAATTACTTTGAGTCCCTCAAATATCAAATAGAACATTAAACGATTAGCCTTTAAATGTACTTTTTGCCACTTTTTGTACTGTTTCTGGGTGAGAAAGACCTTTCTTAGAATCAGGAAGTGGCCAGTTGGTTGCTTCTGCTTCCCAAAAAATGCTTGCAAGTACAAAGCAAGACCTGGTGGTATCCTATTAAGGGAGCAAACAGCTCCTCCACTCTGATGAGATCTCTACAAAGTCGATGGTCAGCTTCATGGTATTGTCAAATGACAATAAGGATGGTAATAATATATTTGTTGGCTCCTATGCATGGATGAATCATAGAATCATAGAAATGTAGAGTTGGAAGAGACCACACGGGCCATCCAGTCCAACCCCCTGCCATGCAGGAACACCCTCAAAGCACTTCCGACAGATGGCCATCCAGCCTCTGCTTAAAAGCCTCCAAAGAAGGAGACTTCACGACACTCCGAGGCAGCATATTCCACTGCCGGACAGCCCTGACTGTCAGGAAGTTCTTCCTGAGGTTCAGGTGGAATCTCCTTTCCTGCAGCTTGAATCCATTGCTCCTTGTCCTGGTCTCTGGAGCAGCAGAAAACAAGCCCTCTCCCTCCTCTACATGGCATCCCTTCAAATATTTAAACATAGCTATCACGTCCCCTCTTAACCTTCTCTTCTGCAGACTAAACATACCCAGCTCTCTAAGTCTATCCTCATAGGGCATGGCTTCCAGGCCTCTCACCATTTTGGTTGCCCTCCTCTGGACCTGCTCCAGCCTGACCATGTCCTTCTTGAATTGGGGTGCCCAGAACTGGACACAGTATTCAAGATGAGTCCAGGCCATCAGCATCAAAGACACTGACTGGGTATCACGGAAAACATGCTGCATAATGGGATTGTAAAGTTCCAGCATGCAGCATTAGGTACTATGGCTCACAAGTGATACTGAGAATGTGAAAGCAGAGCCTGGCAAAGATGGGAAAGTTATTAGAAAATGGGTAATGCGTTATTTGTTAATCAACTAAAACATAGATTTCAATTAGATTTGCATTAGGAGAGGGAAATAATTATTAAGTGAATGTTAAATTGCAATTTAAATTTATGTTAAAAGTCTGCACTAAAAGCCTTGCCAAAATGAAGCTGAAAAAATACATCCATGATTCTACTGCATTCGTTCCTGTTCCCTTGAAACTTTACATGGATTTCAAGTGTTTCTACAACTTTCTAAGATCCTCTAGATTTTATAGATGCAAAAAATGTCTTGGTTTCAGTAATTGTGATCCTCTATTATGTTTAGAAATAGTGTTGCTTGGGGGAGAACAGTTACTGAGACTATTAACCTCAAAAATGCCAAAGACATTTCATTCCATTGTAACTACTCCTAAGTAAATGGTTTGAATCTTGTGACCTAAACACTGCAATTCCTCAGTGCTGAACAACTAATAAAAAGGAATAAATAATTTTTCAAGAATCCAAGAGAACCAAGCTTTTGTTAAAGAACCAGCTAGGAAATGTAAAATATGTTGGCTATTTAGCATGGTCTGTAATTTAATTTATTAAAATTCTGGGTTCTGGAATTCCGTTAATACTGAAATTTCAACCTAGTCAATTACATTGAAAGTAAATTTAACAAAATATCCAACCTAATGGATAACCAAATTGATTTTAACTAGCTACTTCCTATCACTGGGGCTGGGGGCCACTGCTGGTTCCAGTTATTTGGTGAGCAAACTGTGGTGTAACACACTGAAATCTATTTATTTCTCTCCAAGTTGCAATGGCTGGAGAATCTGTGAGGTGTGCAGTGAGATATATGTACTGTTATTTAAACTGAAACTGATCAGGTCCAATGGTGAAGTGATTTGAAACTTATCTCGGAAGTTAGTTGAAACCTATTTGTTTCTCTTGATGCACTGATCCAAGCACTCTCTTCTTGAAATTTTTGGTTCTTCCTCTCACCAATTTCCTGCTGTTATTATCTGCAGTCAGTTGTTTCAGCACATAACTGATTGCTTCCGCTGATTTTCACAGCACTGTAGCACTTTTCTGGAATATTAAGACGCACTCTGTGTACTAAAGCCAGAGCTTAGTGTTGAAATGTGGTTGCACTTTGTTAACAAAGTTCTCATAATTACAGTATCTTAGGAAGTGAGATGGTATATTTTCAGAAACTAGGTGCCTACGGGAACTTCACAAAGCAAAAAACTCTTGTGTTGATAGACACCCCAGGATCTGAGGAAAGGCTTTACAGGTACCAGGACTAGGGTTTGGCATGGAATCTTTTTTTACTGAGACCAAACTCAAGTATAGAGGCTGAGTAACTTGATGACATCAGTGTTATCACACGAATTGAATATTTGAGCACAGTAAGGAGTGAAATCCTCATGTATACAAATATGCTGATATTACTATAAAAACACCTCATATGTCTGATTTAGGTATGGCTGCATAGTTTAAAAGAAGCACTCTGAACACTCCTGCTTTTTGTTTCCAATCTTCTTGGCTCGGTCTGCTTGATCAGCATTAATTTGCAAAAGAGAATGTCAGTATTTATTGTCTTTATACTGCTAGTTCATAATGTTTAAGGAGAAGTATTAAGATGCCCTAATACTGGAGGGAATTCAAAGTAAATTTGCGGTCTCTAACTTCAGATGAACCATGCTGCACTTCAATAGCATACATAATAATATACTATCACATTTTCTTTTGATAGAGTTGGGTGAATTAAAATATTTAGCTCAAAAGCTGGTGTTTTGTTTCAGATCATTCATTTATGCACCAGATAGCTAAAAAGTCAAATCTAACACTAACATTATTGTTATCAAGAAACAAAATGTGTTTAAGAACTGAGAAGATTCTCAGGAATACAATCCATTTTTTTTGTTCCAAAGGTATCTGTGATATGAAAGTTTCATTACTTCATTTCTTTCTGAAACAAATGGAAGCAAACAAATGAATTCTAATGCTCCCTCCTTTTCTGTTAAAAGTCAGATTATTAATTTGGCAGTCTGATATCACAGACACTTGACCTTATATATCCCTTTTTTATATAGATGAAAGTACTGAAAGAAACTATGCTTTCTCTGTATGCACTAGTGATAATTATCACACAAAGGTGTGAGAGACAGTCCTATGAACTAATGCTGTGGGTACTACTGAGATTAATTTTTGTAGGATGTTAGAAACTTGGTGAAAATGGAAAAACCATGAATTATTGTGGGGATACTATCCTGTGGTACACACATCAGAAACTCTGCTTTATGCTTTGGAATTTATTGACTGGAAGGTCTGAATTCTCTAAGAGTGAGCCTTTTCAGTTTTACCATGTATAGCAAATTTCATAGTTGCAGTGTCAACTGCATCTCAACAGTATGACAACTTGTAGACTTCCAATCTTTGTACAGCCCCTGGCTAGGATTGGGAAGATTTTCATGTCTTATCTCAAAAAAGAAAAGAAGAAAAAAGAAAAAAGGTTAAGACAGCCAGTAAAATCTGATGGTTGTTTTGAACACATCCAGGGTATTTGGGGTACAGTATGAGTATTATGAAGAAGAGAGACAATGTGGTGTGGTGATTTAAGCACTGGACCAGGGTTTGATTCCCTCCTTGGAAGCCCAGCATGTGATCTTAGGTGCATCACACACTCTCAGTCACAGAAAACCTTGTGATAGGTTTGCCTTAGAGTCATCATAAGTCAGCAATTACTTGAATCACACAACAACCACAACAACAACAACCAACAACAACACATTGTAAAGAAACAGAACATATGGGGTGGGAGTCCCTTCCTGTCCTGTGATGCCACAGTGTAGCTTGATCTCTCTATGTACTCTGAGCCGGAGTAACCTAGGCCATTTCCATACTACACTGTTATAGTGCTATTATTATACTTTTAACCTCCTATGGAATCCTGGGGTTTGCAGTATAGGGAGGGGCCTTTAGAATTCTCAGCCAGAGAGCTCTTTGGCCTTAGTGAACTACAAACCCCGGAATTCCACAGGATGTTGAAAGTGGAATAATAGCACTATAACAGTGTAGGGCAGAAATGGCCCTATATGCAGATGGCAGGATCTCCAGTGGTGAGATGTGTTGTACTTTGCTATTGCTATACCATCGTCCACTCTGGGTCTCTATAGTTGTGCACAAGTGTATCCTATAGGGAAAGAGGATTCCAGGCACAAGTTTGCCTACAGGAGCTGGATGCAGATGGCAGTAAGAAGTGACCTTCCTTAAGATCTGCACAAGTAAGGCGTCTACACAATACCACTGCCCCATTGGCTGCGGTTCAATGAACAGATCGCATCTAATTTATTGAACACATTCTTTACCACTGTAATGCCTTCTTGCACACATGTGAAAAGGTTTTTCAAAATTAAGTGCCTGTGAACAGTGCTTTGATGTGAGTTCCTGCATGGCTGGGGTTGGACTGGATCGCCCCTGTGGTCTCTTCCAACTCTATGATTCTATGAATAATTATTAACTTTATCTGATGCATAATAATCTCATGCATGTCATCTTGTAGTCTTATACAGTGTGCCCTCTGCTGATGCAACCTCAGCACACACAAATGTGAGGTCACATGAAGCTTTGTGTCCAATTGTCATCAATGGGTGCACTGGGCACACATCTGCACTGGCACAAGTGCACGCACATTGTGTCCATTGACAATAACGTGATGAAACATTTGTGTTTTTTGGAGCAGAAAATGTTTGAGAAAGAAGAATAACAACAACAGAAAAGAAGAAAAAAGTGAGTTGGAATGGAATACGTATAGAGGAGAATGGAACAATCAGTCTCTTGGACACTCATTCCATTTCAATGTTTAAAAATCTTTTCTGTTGTGGTTGTTGTTCTTTCCCACACTTGCTTTTTCAAACCTGATGCCTGATATTCTGAAAGGGCCCTGGTCGCTTAAGGGCCTTTGTCTCTTGTGACCAATGGCCCCCAAGCAGCTTGGGTCCTTTCAGAATGTCAGGCCTTTTAGGCTTCAAATGCAGGTGTTACCTTGCCTCCACTGGCCTCTATGGAATAAAATGTTTGGAGTCTTTCTTGGGGATGGGATGTATTGTGACTCTCTATACTAACTTTTCTTCTACAGGTTATATTCTGGTCTGGTTTCTATTGTATGTTATGGTATAATATATAAGCTTATATAATATTATTTTGGGTTGAGCTGCAATAAATTAGTTTGTAATCTTACTCACACAGTGTTTGTATCTGGATAATTAAGTGAAAAGTTTTCTTCAATTCCATTCCCCATTTCCTTGTCTCCTGGTTCCCCTTCATCCTCCTCTTCCTCCTTATCTAACCCCTTTTAATTATACAAGTAAAGTAAGATAGATGCAGGAGCGTGGGCTTGATTATTAAAACTGAAGATATTACAGACTGAATCTGGGATTCTTGGCTCCTGAAAGCACAACATGTCTGTGCAGACCACACTTCTTGACTGAGAGTGGGCAGATTGAAAGGATGCAGCAATCCAGTTGTGTAGATGTTCTGCATATGTTCAGGGACTCTCAAAAAATTTCTGATTAAGAATTCTTCACCTTCGATTCATTGACTGATCTTCACAGTTATCCACTTATACTTGCAGGGATCAGCATCCTCTAACTGAACCTCCCTCCCACTCTTTATGAATGTTAAACAAACAACACTTTGGACGGGTGAGTAAAATGTCTCTGTTGGTGGCGGTGGAAAGAAAAGAGACATGCAGAGAAGTGACAAATTGAATTAGAGAGGTTATAGAATGAGATCCTTTGTTTTGGGAAAGCTCCTCCCAATCTGACAGACTCAGATGTGCCCGGGCTCCACTCGTTCTCAGACAACATTCCTATTATGGGCTTTGTAGTCCTTGTGGCCAAAAATTCTAGGTTGGAGGAAGGCAACTTTAAAAGCAAAAAAGAGACCTTTTAAAGGAGCCAGTAACAAAATTTACTCCCCTAAAGTCAAAAGTAACAACTTCAATTCCATTCACATTAATAAAAATCAACAAATTAAGCTATTTCTATTATTAGTGTTTAAGGTAGTGAATCAATTTTCCAATTTCTAATGGTTAAGATTATCTAATTAATTTTCAAACCTAACATTATGTGTTCTACAACTGAGTATCTAGTGCACTCAATAGGTAACATAGATCATAGGATCATAAGAGTTGGAAGAGACCACAGGGGCCATCCAGTCCAACCCCCTGCCACGCAGGAACCCACACCAAAGCACTCCCAACAGATTGCCATCCAGTCTCTGCCTAAAAACCTCCAAAGAAGGAGACTCCACCACATTCTTGAGGCACCATATTCCACTGTCGGACAGCTCTGACCATCAGGGAGTTCTTCCTGAGATTCAGATTGAATCTCCTTTCCTGCAGCTTGAATCCATTGCTCCTTGTCATATATTAGAGGTCCCAATCCAAATCCAAGAACGTGTGTGCATGTGTGCAGATACCCTTACTCACATCTACCTAATGTCTTCTTCATTTTGCCTTTTGAGCAACAGTTCCTTATATTCTGTCAGGAGTAGCTGCTATCTAAACCTATAATCCTCTACTCACCTGTGTGGAAGTTAATCCCACTGAAATCTGAATCTCAGTAGGCATATACAAAATTGCACTCCAAATTTCATCGCTGGATTTAAATTTTTATGCAGGCAGCAGCTCAAAGCAGCAAGTAAACAGGCCTACAGTTTGTCCACAAAACCATATACTCACATAATTGATCTTCCTGTATCAGGACCAGAAAGTGATTGCCAAAGTGATAATAATCAAGGCCATTTATTATGCCCATATGCTTTACACCCAGATATCAGTATTCAGGTGTAAAGATGTATGTATTTTCTAAAATCTATAAGCAGTATGAAATTTAACAATTGCCAGTCCTAGCATAAGAGTGTGGGATTGCTAAGCAACACCATTAAACAAGGGGGGAAAAAGAAAAAGGAGAAAATGATTGAGAGAGAAGCCTGGTGAATGAATCTGAGACATGCTCCTACCATCTGCAAGCACCTTTCCCCTCATTTTTGTTCTTTTCTTTTTTATTACAAAAAAACCCAGGCAAATTCCACTTTGTTCTGTTCTTACAGCCAAAGACATTCTGTCACAAAGCCTTCAAATATGAAAGGCCTCAGTTTTAAAACATATTATTATGAAAAAGGAAATGAGGGAATTTGAAAAGACAGGTCATATGAAGTTTTCTGAACACTCTTGTCCAGATAAGGATGCAGTATCACTAGGTGTAAAAAAATCAAAAAGCCATTAAATAATCTGATTTGTGAGAATCATCTGGTAGAATTTTGCACTTCTTTTTAAGCGTTCATGTGAGCAAAGCATATCTTTCCTTGTAATCACACACCAAATGTTTTCATGCTTAACGTTCTTAACTTACAGTTGCAGTTCTATATGATAGAAATCTGTGCATTTTTAAATTTATCAAATGATGAGACTAAAAATACAAATAAAGTGCTTTATTTGATATTTGGCATTAAATCAAAAGCATATTCTATGATTTAAGTAGAATATACATTTCAAGAATAATTTCTCTAAACCTGTGAATAATCTCTTATTAACGCAGAAGTGATTGTGAGAACACAAGTCACATATACTGTAAAGGGTACAGAAATTGCCATTTTGAGAGATTGCTAAAAGATCAGTCCGAGGGAATAAAATATATCAGGGAAACCTGTTTAGTTGGAAGAATTTGAAAGCAAAAGTTAGAAGAGATGACTCAACCTGTACTGCTGTTTCGGAAATAGAAAATTCCTCCCAGACAAATATTTCCAATAGCTACTCCCCATGGATCTACAATAGGATAGCAGTGAAACTTTTAATAAATGCTACAGAACATTTCAAGCTTTCCAAAACTGCTCACAAATAAATCATACCTTTAATTAGTGATAAATTCCATAAAACTCACTGACTGTGCAATCCTATACACACAGATTTACTCAGAGGGTAATTGGCACCAAAAATAATGTTATTGTTTCCAATGTAAACTTTATGTCCTGCTAGTGCACTTTCCATGGCCATCTGGTTGGCAATTATGGGAAACAGGCCTTTGGACTGGTCCAATCGAGTTTTTCTTTAAGTGTACGCAGATTTTCAGCCTGATGTAATCCAGTTTGCACTTAGTTCCACAAAACTCAAAGGGATTTAATTCTGAGTAGAAATATGCAAGACTATGCTGTAAAGGTTTTTAAAGGAGATGCAGAAATGAATTTTAAAAGGAGGTATGTCTGTCCAAGTAAATAGACAGGTTTGTAGAAATGCATCTGTGGCTATTGGCTGGGAATTCAAGTGGCAAATAATAACAGAAGACTAAGCAACTGCTTATACCTCTACCATTACAGTGAATGGACGTTAAATAATTTGACTCAGATCCTTGTGTCTGTCCTGTGAATAAAATGAAGCTTGCTGATCTCTTGCTTCTTATAGAAACTCCCATCCACTATTAACAACTAGAGGACCCTCTGAAACACAGTTGCAGATGGCTTGGGGGCTGCAACAGTAAGAAGAGGTACAGCTAAAAATCAAGACCTCCACATTTTAATCCAAAAAAATAACTTTTGCTAGACAAATATTCTAAGAGTTTGAGATAATACTGAATCTATTAGAGTTATGGAAGAATTATTAGACTGATCAAAAAGTAATCACCAAATCATGGATGTGCAATCAACCCAGATCAATAACATTGTAGGGGAACACACATCTCCGTCTTAATTGTTGCGGGTGGTGTGTGCCTTCAGGTCGTTTCTGACTTCTGGCGGCCCTATAACAGAGTTTTCTTGGTAAGGTTTTTTCAGATGAGTTTGCCTTTGCTATCCTCTGAGTCTGAGAAAGTGTGATCTGCCCAAGTCCCTCCAGTGAAACTGGTCTCTGGCTGAGTGGGGATTCAAACTCTAGTCTCCAGTTCAACATTCAACACGTAGTTCAACACTCAAATCACTACACCATGCTGGAAGAACAGTTGGACACTGTGCATGGGTACATGCCTTCAAACCTCCTACTGACCCCATGAATTTCATAGGGTTTTCTTAGACAAAGAATACTCAGAGGTGGTTTTGCCAGTTCCTTCCTCTGAAACACAGCCTGCAGCACCTGGTATTTTTTGGCAGTCTCCCATCTAAGTACAGTCAGCCCTCCACATTTGCTAGGGTTAGAGGCACAGGAACCCTGCAAAAGTGGAAAAATCGCAAATATCAAAATGTGTCTGTGTGTTTTTGGAAAGGGGGCCAAGGCAGGGTGGGGAAAGCAAGCATGCAGGGTCTAAACCAGGTGAGGCAAAGGAGCAGTTGGCGTGGTGGCCCTATACCTCCTCTCTCTCGCCCACCTCTTTCCCTGGGTGTGTGGTGGGCATCAGGAGAGGGTTTGCAGTGCTGAGAAATGGGGCTGTGAGCCATTATCTGTCCAGGCAGCAGCTGGGGAAGAAGGAGGAGTACCAGAACTGGGTTTTTAAAAGGCTTAACAGCCTTACAGTTCCCCAAGAAAAGAAATGCCTGAGGAGGGGGGCAGGGGTTGGAGAAACTCGCAAATGATCAAATCCGTGAAAGTCAAACCCGACTGTACCAACCAGAATTGCTCCACTTAGCTTCCAAGATCAGACAGTATCTGATACCTTAGGTCCAGTTGGACAACAGCATTATTAAAGTGAAACAAAAAGTTTGAACATCAAGGAGCTGTACTTATTTTTAAAGTATTTTTGAGAACATGTACACATTAATCCAAGCAACACTGTCTTTTTTTTAAAAAAATCACAGAATCACAGATATTCTTTTCTTCAAGTTTTTGTATTTGTTTTGAAAACTGAGTCATCTAAATTCAGACAGAAAATAGTACAATTCATGTCCACTTTGGCAGCCCTCCAATCCAGCTGTTTTCAGTTTATTTCACTTGAACCATGGAAGACTATTTGCAAGCTTTTAAATGAGTGTCTGCACTTTCCCTTGCTAAGTCAGTAGGAACTACAGAACGTCTTGTTCATAGATGAAATACAACCAAGGAATGATTCACAGCAAGCTGAAATGCATATCATCCTGTCCAGCATAAACAGACTTATTATTGCTTTAGAAACCACATTAATTTTGAAACATAATACTGTACATTATTTTCATTACTTGATCTAAATAGTAGGTATACAGAAATATAATAGGATTCTTTATGCACAAATGGCATAGGATTATATAGTTCTGAGAAGCATTTTTCTTTGTATATGAATAGTAGCCTCATATATATAAGCTATTTTAGTTATTGTTTCAAACCAAAATGGAGGAGAAACAAAATAAATTCTGGCAATGACATCATACTGCTGAAATACAACAAAAGGCCATAAAACATAAGACTGTGTTGGGTTGATCTTACTCTTTATGGGTAATTAGAAAGAAATAAAACAAAGTATTCTCCACGAAACCTCTAGTGATCTGTGAATCAATCCCACAAGCCACAGTGCTGAATCAGCTTCTACGATCCAGCACAAGGAATTTTTTTTCCTACACCAGAGATACGTGGCATGAGTGAAATAATGAAGAAAGACAACTGTTCACATCTAAAGAATGCCTTTTCTTAACCATTAGGTAACCATAGCCTATCTCTCACTACTGGAAATTAAGAAGCTAGCCATAAAATGACCAAAAGACTCAAGAAATCAGTTTAACACCTTCAATCCATGAGTCGCAAAGTAAGATAGGCATGTGGCTCTCTTATACCAAGACAGCCAATATTTATTAAAGAATGCCATTTCAAACCAAAGCTCTTCTTTAGGCAAGTTGATTACATTTTCCCTGAGCAGAAATTATCTCTGTCTTTCAATGAAAACTGTCCTTTGATTAAAAATAGTAGAAGCCAATATTGATTCTCGATTCTTTGATCAATATTGGTTTCCACTATTTTGGATTTTTCTTTTTTGTCCATTTATTTAACTTTAACCACAATACCCAGAAAAACAGCTTTCTTTGTATCTGCTGTACACTACTAGTGAGAGAAGTTTCCTAAGGAACAGGGAAGCTGAGCACACTATACCCCAGGCAAAGAAACATTAAATGGCAGAGTAGGTGGCAGTTATTTTGTGGCTGGGGACAGGTACTGTGCTGGAGAAGAGTTCTATAGATACCGTAGACTGCTAAAAAGACAAACAAATGGGTCCTAGAGCAAATTAAGCCTGAACTCTCCCTAGAAGCCAAGATGACTAAACAGATTGTCATACTTTGGACGTATCATGAGAAGACCAGACTTATTAGAAAAGACAATAATGCCTGGAAAGGTAGAAGGCAGTGGGAAGAGAAGAAGACCCCATTAAATAGATGGATAGACTCAATCAAGGAAGATACATCTCTGAATCTGCAAAACCTGAGCAAGGCATAGGGTGACTGGAGGCTTCTCATTTTACAGGGTCACTGTAAGTCAAAGTTGACTTGACCACCGTTGACAACAACACACAGGTGTGGGAATTATCATACTTGTCTTCTTATATTTTCATTTTACTTTATTTGAAAAACAAGTTATTAAATGTAAATATAGGTCAAACTGTTGTTGGGACTTACAACTGAGCCTGATAAGCCTGATATACAACAAATAGACAGTATATAATGATTATAATTATCATGATTTCCTCTGCTTTCCAATCGTTCACCAAACCATTCTGTAACAAAATGGCACAGACAATCTACCCACTACTGAGGACTTAAGGCAGAACAATGTTTAAAAGATTGTTTGTTCCCCTTTGGAGAATTACTTAATTTCTCTTGGAAGGAAACTTATGTTGTAAAGAGAGGAGGGAGTCAGTAAGCATGGCACAGATTCTAAGATAACAGATGAATAGGGTTATTTGCCAGTTAGCTGATAAGAAATAGCTGGAGGCAAATGGGTGGGGGAATATTCTGTCTTTGCTGAACACATGAGATGCTCATCAATGAATACTCTGATTTCATTCTGTGTTTTAGCTTTGAAAGAAAATTGGCATAGTGGGATCATATTTTAACACAAGCTTGCATAAGATAAGACCAGAAACTCAATTGCCTATTCCCACCTATTCACACCTCTCCATCTGGGGAAAAGGATCAAGTATTCATTGTCTCTTCTCTATTTCAACTGTTTGTGAAAACTTCTAAGGAATGGTCAAACCCAGAAAAAAATGGAAAAAAAGAGGGGGAAAAACACATTCCCATTTTGTGTTTAACATAACCGGGCCCATACTTGTTAATTTTCTCATGCAAAGAAAAGAGTTTTGACTCACACGACCTTATTTCCAATCAGTGACTGGTGACTGGAACCATCTAAAGGCTGAAAGGTTTTGCATGAAATAAGAGCCCTGCTTTGCAGATTGGCACAGTTTTGGATGGTACAGGAGCTCAGATTTACAGATTGCCAGTGATTTTATTAAAAGCTGTCATGCATTAGGCTAAACCAGTTCGCATTGTATGAGTTGTGAGTTATTTTATTATCTCAGTGAGAATCATATTGCATTGCAGGATATTCTCTATGTACAGAGAAATATTTAAATGTGTAGAATTGCACGTGGTCCACCTAGACAGGCAGAGCCAGAAAACACAACATGGACCAAAGGTAAAATAAACTCAGGGAAATTTGGCTTTTTTCCCCCAATGTCTTATCAATGGAAAAAAAAATCAAATGGTCAAAGCATGCCACTTCTGCTTCAGTGGATCCTGGTTTGTTAATGATGGCACAGGGCATTTTGGTCCCAGTATGTTACACTGGCTGGGACCAGAAAAAGAAAAGTACCCCAAACAGCAAAAAGCATGAGACTGTAGACATTTTTTTGTCCCAGATTAATAGAATTTCACAAAGCCTCTGACAATGAAGCTGCTTTTTACAAAGTTTCTTTACATTTGCCTAGTCTCACCTTTTCCTCCACATCCTCTATCCAGCCAAAAGTCTCTTAGCAGCATTGGTATTGCAAGGATGGTGAAGGAGCGCAGGAGAAATACAGACATTTGGTGCTGAATTGCACCAGCTGGTGACAGAAAAAGTCATCCTTGAATGAGTTTTGGAAGAAGCCTTTCAGTGGTCTCTAGAAAGTTCCAAATGTTTTTGTTTATTTAGGTCAGGGTTACCCAACCTAGTCTTTCATTTCACATGTGCATATGGTTAGTTTCAATAAAAGATTTGCTGAAACATGTTGAACTGTCTTTTCTGTCGTGTAGGAACCTATATTCTTTCCATGTTATTTCTGCCTCTGGTACCAAGTTTCCTGTTAAGGAGGTAACTCCCAAGAACCCATCTATTTTGTTAACTAAGATATACCTGTATATGGATGTGTTTCCAATACAGTGCAGCATTAAGTGTTTTCATTCTGTACTGATGTACCTTTCAGTATGTTTCTTTTTAAACATATTGGCAGTGCACATGACTTGCATGCAGAGCATGAACTTGAGCCCTAGGCTCAATCCCAAGCATTGCCAGACAGGAGTGGGAAAGACCTCTGTCTGAATCCATTGAGAGCTGATGCCTGCCACTGTAGATAACGATAAGCCAGACGGACCAATGATCTGACTTGGAATGAGGTAGCTCCTTACAAGGACCCCGGAACTGTTTTTAAGGAGGAGGAGCTATGTCTTTGTTAATTTTGACTACTTCCAGGAAAACAATGAAAACAAACAAAAATACCTTAAAACCATCACCACCAGCATCAGCACCACTGTTCACATGAAGCTGACAACAATCTGAGTACTATCAAAGCAACAGCAAAATAATGATCATATAGTACATGTCCAATTAATAATTTCCGAGGGGGCTCAACTACACAGGACTCTTGGTGGTCCAATTTTGACAATACATTTCAGGGGGCACCAGCCCCTAAAGCCTAGGTTTGTGGGTACAAGTCCCTTCTCCCTCTGTTCTGGGGCCCATAGCTTTCTGTCTTCTGAAGTTCATTAGCTAGTGCAAATACCTGCAAGGCTGAAATTGCCACAACGTAAGAATGCTACAAGTGAGCACAGCTGAGAACCATATATGTAGCTAGAGTTATCTTTGACATTTTCACTAACATAGATTGTGCTGCTGGAGAAGTAAGCCACATTTAACTGGAAAAGGAATTTGTCTCTATAATACTGTAAGCAACTTACATAAAAATGTAAAAAAAAATATATATGTGCAGTTCCTTCCAACTGTCAACATTACCTTTATACTTGACAGCAGATTAATATTTCAGTTGCAACTTCAGTTTCGGAGGAAGTAGGGAAGTAAACAAGGAGTTCAAAATTCAAAAAGAACCATTTTAAACAGAAAGCAATTATGGTAAGGATACAAAATGATTAACAGAGGAACTGTACAAAGCCGTACCATGCTCATAACTTAAAATAATAGTCTGGGCATAAGCAGAGCTTGAGGAATGCCAATAATAGACAAGATATTTTCCCACAACTAAAACCCAAGAACAATGGAGAACAGCACAATTATGTGGCTTTACAGTAAATATATATATGAAAAGAAAAGAAATTATAAGGGAGAGGGAATGGGCTAATTTTCATTGTAATTACAATAGTTCCAAGCTTCTAACCACATTGTTATGAATAGAGAGACCTCTAAGTGACTCTTTTCTAACATCAGAAAGAGAAATGGAATCCAGAGATTCTAGCATATTCCAGTTTTCCCAGTAGTATTATTCTACCACACTTGATTTGGAGTAGTTGGTTCCAGATATTTTTTCAACACAACTCCATCCTTCGAAGCAAAGCTACATGTCAAATATCACAACCCCTCTTTTTGTGATATCAGGAAGCCCCTGCTCACAATGCAATCCATTCTGTAACTATCTCTCAGTTAGAAAGGAGGAAATAACTTACATTTAGAGGAGGCAACTAAAAGAAAACACAGAACAGCAGTTCTCAGAGTTTGGGCCTCCATATACATTACTACCTTAACAAAAGGAGTCATCTGATTATTCCAATAGTCCAGCAATGTTAACTGTACATCAAAATACTACAGACAAGGGGGAAATGAAATTCTCCAACATTTTTAGCTAATTCAAGTTCCATTTATTCTAGCAGGTAGAAATGAAGAGTTACTTCACTGTATGTTGAAGATTAGGCTGAAGTAGAGAGAGAACATTATAGCATTATCCATTGATTTAATCACCATGTCCAGTGTCTGCTGAGAGGGCAGCATAGAGTAATTCTGCAGTATAGTTCACCATTATACTCTTACTTCACACTGGAGCTTGGGCTAAGGGAGACTTTAGTTTTTGGTAGCTGTGTCATGTAGTCTGCTGTTAATACTGCAGATCAGAGGTAGGACTGAGGCTGGTTTGGTTTCCCAGACAAAAATCTCTTGTATCTCTCAAGCAGCATCATAGAAATTCTCCTTACTGCTTCTTCAACTCAGCTTTCAAGGTCAAATCCAGTGCTGTACTGGATGTGCAAAAAGCTCATTTTTCATTGCCTTGCATGTGAACAGGTTGCAAAAAAAAGTAAGTGTGTTTTAAAACAGACGAAATAAATTTAGTGTCAGAGCCTGGACTCTGTCTTACAACTCCTACAGCCTCAGATGATAAATGCACAGTCAGAACTGCTGCATTCATATATGTTAACCATATTCTTTTAATAGCAGTGTTTCTCAGATGATCTGATGTGGGGGACTCACATTTATCTTAGTTATCCCTTCACTTTTGTGGGGGTTAGGGGTGCAAAACCTCTGTGAAAGTGGGAAAACCACAAATACTGTGAGATCCCCAAGCAATATTTAACACACACACACAAAAATACTAGCACGGTGGCTGGACTTGGGCAAGCATGTGTTCCCTTACTTGTTCCCTCACTTGCATGGGCAGCGAGGGGAAAGTGATAGGATGGGGGAGTGGGGGGAGGGATAAAGGGGACACCCGTGAAAGAATGAGTGAACACGCGCATGCTCTCCTCCCATCCTATCCTCTTTCCCCCTCATGCTCATGTAAGTCTGCAAATGCTCCACCCTCCCTCCTCTCATCCCATCCACTTCCCCCACTGAACTGAACCCCCACTGAGAAATCAAAGGGAAATTTAAGCCAAGAATGGGGATACTCTACAACCAGCAGAGAACACATTACATGACCAAGAAGAAATAAAAACACAATGGAAACAATACACTTAAGAACTATATAAAAGAGATGAAAGGTTGACAGATTCATTCAAGGAACAACCATTTGAAGATAAACATACGATTTTAGAAATCGAAGTGGAAGTTACAATAAATAGATAGAAATAAAGGTAGAAATAAATCACCAAGAACAGATTGCATACGAACAGGCTTGCTTCAGTCTACCGAGACAGAATCTACTCCTATTTTAACTAAAATAAAGGAAGATATTGAAATAGTTCAACATTTTCCATATCTTGGCTCAGACATTAATGAGAATGGAAACTGCAATCAAGAAATCAGACGAGTAGGGCTTGAAGGGCAACGTAACAATCTTTTTCATCAAATCTAGAAAGTGGTGTTTTTGTTATTGCATCCCAAAAACTCTGTCTGCAAAATAAAATGGGTAAAAACAACAGCTTTGGCTTCTTGCAACAGCAAGAAAAGGATAACTGAAGTGGGAAAACATCCATTTTCAGATTTCATTATTATTTTAGGGCTGCAGCTCCTAATCTGTTTAAGGAACTTTACAGGCAATCATATCATCATGCAAAAACAACACAGAAATACACAGCCACAAAGAGAGAGGGAGACACAAATGCACACATACACCTCTCTTTACCTATTGATAATTTTTTCAAGTCCAGTGAAGCCATCATGTGCTTCCTAGAAGTATCTATGCTTCCAGATTATCAAATTTACTTAACATTTCTAGCACTGTGGCATGTTCTGGGAAAGTATCTTGAACACTACTTGGTCATTTTTGTGGGGAGAACAATTTCATCTGTTGTGACTTGAGGACATGAAAATTATACTTTAATCAATTGGTCCCGTTACACGCAGATTCTTTTGCTGCCCAGCTTGACTGATAAGATCTTGCAGAGGAGGACTGACTGACTGGATCCAGAAAGTTAGGGCTACACAGGACTCAAAAGATATATATATGAAAATTACTATTTTGTTGCCAATATCTACTTTGTAAGCAAAGTGCACAATAGAGCGATGGGCAATCAACTTCAGATATTCTTGGAGGAGCCAGGCAATCTAAACTGCAGAACCCTCCAGATGCTGTACTGCAATTTTCAGAAGGCCCAGCTGGTATAAACAATAGTGAGGGATCCTGGAACTTGCAGCCCAATATCTGGAGGACCATGCTTTGCCTGCTTCTGATATAGATCTGATCTACTTCTGATTTCCATCTAGTT
Source organism: Cyclura pinguis (assembly GCA_030412105.1). Lineage (NCBI taxonomy): Eukaryota > Metazoa > Chordata > Lepidosauria > Squamata > Iguanidae > Cyclura > Cyclura pinguis. The sequence goes on along the minus strand of CM059600.1, from coordinate 90,339,667 downwards.
TCAGGCCACCCCTATCACTGTCAGTTGCTTCTAAAATCGGCTTCAGTTTATTCGTGACATTTTCACTTTTGCGGGGGTCCTGCACTCCTAGCTCTTGCAAAAGTAGAGGGAGTACTGTACTACTAAAATCATCCTTGTCATTTGAGATTTAAGTAGGCTTGGTAAGACAAAATGCACTCAAATAACTTCAATTGGCACACCAGCTACAAGCATTCCTTGGCAGTGATAATTTGGCTAAATTCAATGGCAACTTGCCATCCGTACTACTGCAGCATTCTCTGTCAGGCTGCTCTTGAGAAAAATACAGAAGTTGCAGCAGATGCAAAATGCTGTAGCTATACTGCTGTCAGAAAAGCTTACTTGACAGGTTAAGGACCAGAATACTGTCAGAAATGCAGAAATGAATTGACTCAGAGCCATCTTTTTGCTCAGTCTGTACACAGGCTGTTTACCCCTCCTCGTTCAAACACTGGCCAAAAGAGAATAACTGCTAGGAAAATCCCCTTTGTAAAAGTCCAGTTAAATTTCTCTTTCAAGTTAGCTACAACACCAGATACCTCCTCCAAACATTTTCTAGATAAAGGCACTTACATACGGTACTACCAAATCTCAGTGCCAAAACCTCCCATTCACACATCAAAAACCTCATCCTTCCTTGTAAGATATGCTTTGCCATTACTCCACCCTTACACTTCCAAGTGCTGGTGACACCAAGATTCACTTCAAAGGTAGTCAATTCACGCCATGCCAGCCCAACTTCTGAGTGTCTCACGTCTAATCTGTCCTCAGAATCAGAAAGAGATGGTATCCAAACTAACAGTTGGTAAATTTTCAGATGTTATGAGAGAGTGGATTAGCACTAATGAACTTTTAAGAAGGAAAATCTAGGAAAGTTAAAGCCGTATTTTTAGTCTAAAATGTTCTAAAGTTTGAAAAAGTTTGTTTAGTTTTCCTATCAGGGTTGGACTTTACATCCTAAATACATGGAACAAAACCCAGGTATAATTGTCCAACTTAAAATGTACAATGTACGATTCATAAATGATATACAGAGTATTGGTTTATCCCACTGCCACATACCATAGTTCCTACGTAAACACATACTCACGTTTTCATAAATTTTCAATTAATTTTTGTGATTCCTAGGTTATCATCTCCTCTCACATAACTTAGGAAGGTGTAATAAGAATTACATAAGGTATTAGCAGTGGTGTTCTTCTCAGTGGTGGTGGTGGGTCTTTATGTTGATATTCAATGTTATGTACCGTCCATGTCACTTAACTATGTATATATAAGAAATTTTAACCTGGTCTATTCGAATATTAGAAAGGTAATAAGAAAACAAAGGTTAAAAGGACAATACAAAGGTCAAAAGGATTACACCGATGAAAATACTGTGAACTACATAGTCAAGCGATTGTCCTTGTTATTGTTTTTATTGTTTATTGATATTGTCTTTGTTATTGTTTTTATTGTACAACTTGTTAGAGATGTTACGTTTTTCACTGTTTTCCTGTCTATGGATTTCACAGTATTCATTGTTGTCTGTTCTATGTAAATGTTTATATTTTTTCTATGGTTAGGTACGGATGTGAAGTAACCTATATGATATTGGTAACTAATAAAAATACTGGGGGGAAAAAAAGAATTGGAAAGAGATGCAAAGTCAGCCAGCCTGTCACTGTGAACCCATTCTGGCATGTGAAACGGCCACTCCGTCCTGCAAATCAGACCATGCTTACTCACTGGCCGATTGAAACAACTCTCACTGCTTATAACATCTGCAGAGAAGGGTCTCTCTGCCTCCAACCCTAACCTAGAACATTGTGGAATTGTAGTTTGTAGGTTTTATCCCCTCTTCACAGAGGAAAGGAACCACAGAGATAAAAACAGTTCTCACAGTTCATCAAGTGTTCTGAAAAAAACAAAAACAACAGAGGAACAACAGAGGAATGGAAGAAAGGAAGAAAAAGCAGCATGTGGCAACTTTTTAATCATGCACTCTTTCGACCCTTTTCAATTAGTACGGGTGGTCGAAAGAGCAGACTACCTTTCCAATATATGAGTTCTGGTTGTAATTGAAAAGGGTCAAAAGAGGAGGTCATCAAAAAGCAGACTGTTGAAAAACAGGGGATGCAGAAATCATGTTACACTGGTTTTAATGGAATGGTACTGGTTGCCAGTAAGCTTTTGATCTGAGTTTAAGTAGTTAGGGATGATACTTAAAGTCCTAAATAGTCTGAAATCTTTATATCTGAGGGAGTATCTCTCCTTCTACAGTATATCTCTACCTCAGAATTCAGATTTACTGAAGGAGCCCTCTGCTTTGTCACAGAGTTGGAAGTTGTACATTTTTGGCTCAAGCGTCCTACTTATATAATGATAAAATTGAGCAAAGCAAAGGAACGCTCATCACCCCAATGTGATCTCCTGGTGCTCATACTAGGAAAAGTGTAACTTAATATGCACCATGTCTCTGCCATTTGAAAGGCATTTGAATGTATATGTTAGACTTATAAAACACAGCAAGATTTGATTTCAAAAATTTAGGCAAGTTATAACACTGGCCTATTTCTGATCTCATTTGTATTTCTATAATATCATTTTAATGCCAATAAATAAGAAAGGTATTTTTGACTTATGCACTAGTCAATGAGAATACAATCTGAACTATTGGCTTAGTGTTCTGTTTGTGTTGTAACTACCAAGGACGATGATGTCAGAACATGAATATACAGCTGTCTGATAGAGACTGCAGTTGTAAAGTACATTTTCCCCTGTTGTGGTCTATTAAAATGGATGGAGAGTATATTAAAATGAGTCATTTTCCTTTCCCTTTAAATTAAGTTTTCTTTTTTGTGTGTGAATTCAGAAATAGCACATGTTTTTAGGCTGGGTATCTGCAAAGGATGATAGAAGTTCACTGTTTGAGTTTCTGCTCTATTTTTAAGACATGTTGGCAAAGTAATTATCTCCTCATCTAGATATCCTGCTAGAAATAGTTGAATGATGCAAAGAATTACTTACAACACATGGCAGTATATTACAGCACTGACAGAAAGCGGAAGTTTTTTCTAGCAGCTCATGAAAATAGATAGAACTGCAAGAATGTTGAAAACAAGTGACAGAAAACATTTTGAAGAAGAATGGTAAATGTAGTCTCAGCATTGTGGCTATTGGGAGGGTCAACTAACTAGACAAAGCTTTATCTGAGAATGTCAACAACGATAGCAAATCCTAGGGAATGGCCTGGTAAATCCATCTCTGGAGTTAAGTAATTCTTGGTCTGGAGGAGAAATGGCCTGGAAACCACATGTATGCTATTTGGAGCTCCTTAAGAAAAGGGCAAGAATACAAATATAACAAACACGTCTTTTCCATTACTTAACTTCCATCCTTCCTGTCGGTCAGAAAGCTTATGTTTCCTCCTTCTCTGACCTTGGAGTGAGTACTCATTGTATCTGTGCTCTGACAGACAGAGGTTTTTGACCTAGCCTTGACCTAATCCCTTATCTAGCAAATTTAAGTGCATGATTAACATGCTGAGTCTTTGGCCATTTCTGCATTACACTGTTATAGTGCTATTATTCCACTTTCAACATCCCATGGAATCCTGGGGTTTGTAGTTTAGGGAGGGGTATTTAGAATTCTCAGCCAGAGAGCTCTTTGGCCTCAGTAAACTACAAACCCAGAATTCCACAACAACAAACTTTTCCCTGGTCCACAGATTTAAGAGTGTTTCTCTTCTCTGATCTAAATAAGACACAATCTGCAACCAAAAAGAAAGAGAACCCTCACTGGATCGCAGATGAAACTCTTCAACCAGTTAAAAACAGTCAAGAAACAAAAGTAAAGGGGGACAGAAATAAAGTCAGAATCCTGAATACAACTGTACTGCGACTTGTGTGCAGGATTACTATAATAATAAACACAGAGAAATAGAAGATGACAACAAAAAAGGAAGAACAAGAGACGTCTTCCACAATATCTGAGAAAGCAAATGGAAATTTGAACCAGTAGAAATAAAAAGACGATGAAAACAACATACTGGAGAACTATATAAAAGCTACAAAGGATGGCATATTCATTCAAGGAGGAACCATAAGAAGATGAGCCTATCCTTCCAGAAAGTGAAGTGGAAGCTGTACTCGGGACACTTGGGAGCAATAAATCACCAGGAACAGATGGCATACCAACCGAGCTGCTTCAAGCCACAGAGACAGAATCTACTCTCATTCTAAATTTTGTCAATATGAAAAACAAAAAGAATGGTCCAAAGACTGGAAACAATCTAAATTCCAGTCCCCCAAAAAAGGTGACACCAGGGACTGCAGTAACATTAATCTCCCATGTAAACATACAAAGAGATGTTCAAAATTCTACAACAGAGGGTTGTTGTAAATTGAACTCGACTTGAAGGAAGTTAATAACAACCACCACCGAAGTATTAAATACCCTCTTATCTGCATGCAGGATAACAACAGCAGAAGCCTCAAAAGAATGGGCAGTTTCCACAGACTGCTTCCATTCCACTGGATAGAGGTGCTAATCTGATTAAGATACTCAGCTAGAGCACTGCAATGAGAGTCAATACCATCAGAATTCAGGTTAGTAGTGTCAGTATGCAGGGCTTCATGTTCATACTCATTCTGTAGAATTTCCTCCTCAAACAAGTTTCCTTTAACTTTTATAAAGAAGATAAATCTCCTTTTATTCTGCAACAAGCATACAACACTTCCTTCAGCCCAATAGCCAAGTTCAATTTTGCAATGTGGGGGGCAGTGGCAAAATGTCAGGGCAGAACCACCACCATATTTTAGCTTCAAGCTCTTACTGCCAGTAAATAAGCTTTAGGAGAGGTACTCCAACCTTTCATAATGAAGAAGGCCATATCAAAAAAACTGGGAAACTACCAAAGTGTTATCATGAGAGGGGATTATGACTATTTGAGGACTCTAGGTTGGGGCCCCTGGAGAGCCAGAATTAGTTGCAGGGCCTGAGGATCCCCACCTCTTTTCTTCAGAGTACTTCAAACTGATTGCATTGCTCTGAAAAGTTACTTTGGCTTTTATTCTGCTCATGTGTTTTATTGTGAAGTTGACTATACTATAGCATTCATTTTTTATATTTATTGTGAACAGAACTTAGAACAGTTTGCTCAGTAAGACTTCTGGGAGGAAAGGCAGTATACAAGTTTAGAAGATAAACAATGCACAATAATTACACACTTTCTACATCCACTATACCTATATATAGTGAGGATTATGCAGAATGTAAATAAATCAAGTCCAACTATCTGTAATAAACAGGAATATGAATATTGTATAAAATCTATTGACATTCTGCTTCTAATTTGTAATGGTGAACATAATAAACTTGAAGATTTTTTTTTAAGGAATAACAAATACTTTGTGATAAACACTTTGGCCTGGGAAATTCTTAGCTTCACCTCCTCCTATTCCCTAATGACTAATAAATTTCAGCTTTTAAAAAGTATCTGAAAGTTCTTTTTATCTGCAGAAATATTTTCCAGTTTACTGTGCAACAACCATTCTTAGATGTTGTCTATAATACAAAACTACACAGTTCCTTCTAAAATGTTATCTGAAGCTTCATTTGATTTTATTATCACATTTATTAAAATCAAATAAGTAAAACCTTATCTCTAACACTGACCAAATACAGAAAATAGGATCATAAGAGTAATAGGAACAGCATAAGAGCAGTAGGAAGAAACTTTGCTCCACTGTACACAGTAAAGCACTTAGAATATGTACTGACTTCAATGGTGGGTTAAATAATTATCTGTTTTGGTGAAATGCTCTTAATATTATTATGCAGGCAGACTGTCCTATTTCCTAAGATGACATAAAAGAATCCAGTAGCACCTTTGAGAGTAACTGGGAAGAAGAAATTCTTAAGATAAGCTTTCATGGACACAGTTACAGTTCAGCATCAAGTGATGTAGACTATGTTCATGAAAGACTGTGACAGAAATTTCTTTTTCTCAGTTAGTCTAAAAGATGCTACTGGCTTCCCATATATCTATATCTATATCTATATCTATATCTATATCTATATCTATCTATCTGATAGGTTAGCAATAATTCACTATTTAATTATGAAAATAAAAAAATACTTTAAAAAAATTGCTATTTTGGAGCATATTCAAGGAAGGCAGAGGTCTAGAAAATCCTTTGGTTAAAATTTAAAAAGGACCTATCCAGATGTGTGACATTAAGAACATCACACTGAAGGTCTAAGGCAACCACAGGCTGAACATGAGTCATCAGTGTGATGTGGCAGCTTTGCACTGCTTTTCCATAGATGTGCTGGCTATTTATTTGAATTCCTCTTTGGTGATTTCCCTTTTTCCATTTCTTATACATGTCCCTTTTAAATCTTAGCTCAGTTGAAAGTTATTTATATATCCATCCTGATTTCTTTGGACATGTCCCATTTTTCCTCCTTGATGGCATTGTTTGAAATTGTGCCTTCAACACCTCACTTTTAAGAAACTCCCATCCACCATAAACTCCTTTCTCTTTTAGCATGCCTGATCACAGGATGTAGGTGAATAGCTTGTTAAAGTTGGGAGGCTGCCTGTAAGCCAGTAAAGGTCTACCACCTAGAGCTTGTGAAAGGGTTGTATTGTTTTCCAGAATTGGTTGTATCTTGGTTGATGATGCATTTAAATGATCCGAGCTGAGGGGAAACAGGTGACAGCTACTGATATTCTGTCATTTTGGGGGCTAGTCTGACTTGCAGCAGATTTTTCCTGGGTATCAATCTTTCTGTATTGACTTGCTCTTTTTCTTCGCCTCCTCTGGTGGGCATTTAGTTTGAGAAATGCTGCTGCAAATCCATACATTTGAGTCTCTGTGTGTCTGAGCAGCTTTGGCTGTATCAGAGTGCTTCCCTGTAAACAACGCATTTGGTGGTGTATCCTGGGTGTCAGCTAGAGGCATATAAGTATGGCCCTTTCCAGACGTGGGGAGGGGGAGCCACACGAAAAAGGGACTTACCGGATTTCCTGAGTGTCCGGGTGAGTCCATCGGGATGAGGAGAAGTGCGACCTCATCGCTCCGCACTGCTCCGGCGTCCAAAATGGTGGCTTCCGGTTGGTGGAGGCTCTCCACCAACCAGAGAAGCTCGCCACCCGAAAGCCCGCCCCCAGAAGATCTGCAGGCACGCACTTGCGCACGCCTGCAAATCTGCTCCGGAGCATGGCGACGGAGCGACACGGAGTCGCGCGCTCTGTGCTTTTTAAAAACCTCTAAAAAGAGGTTTTTAAAAAGCATGCTGCGCGACCAGTTCCGGTCGCGCAGAACTGGACTGAGGTATAGAACTACAAAAAGTAGTCCGACCCAGTCCATTCTACAGTGCAGAAGACCTCTGTCGGAGGTCGCTCTGCACCATTTTAAAAGCCCGGTGCGGAAATGGCCTCAGTGTTGCAAGCAGTGGGGATATAGTATGATGCTTATATTATAAGGCCATTGTGCAGTTGCACAGTGGGGTAAAGAAAGTGCACTTTTTGTGTGGATTGATGGTTAATCTCTTTCTGACCTCTCCTTATCCAGGAGAGGTGATCTGTACAGATCAATGGGCTGTGCAAGGGCGCTGCCAAAGTGCTGCACCTGTGTCAATATTGCAATATGAGGCATCTCTGTCACTACAGTAAGGTTTTGTACAGCTTTGTTGACTTGCATAATTGACTTCTCAGTTCTTTGCATTTATGTCTAACCAAAACCAGCCTCCTCACCAGATTTTGCTATTCATAGATTCTAACCATGTTCAGTAAAACAACTGAACCAGTTACTTCAAAGACTACAAAAAGAAGAATTATAAGTACATGTTTTTTAAGCTCTGAGAAACAAGTCTGGGCCAGATATAAAACTGCTAATAGCAGAACTACATATAGCAGATGCATGACTAACAAAAAAAAGCACTGTATTTGTTATGTCAGTGTGTTCAAAATTTTCCCATTCTTGCTTCTCACATGTAGCTTCATTGTTAATATTATTTGGAAGTAATAAACATCATAGTGGAATTTGGTATCTTTCCCCTAGTACTCTCTTCTAGTCCAGGGATATTCATGCAACTCTTGGATGAAGTAGGAACTCTTGACTGGAGACGCGATTACAAATGCTGGCAAAGACCAGCGTGACCATAGGACAAACATTTTCTGAATGTAGTACAATTCAGCAGAGAGGACATTCCTCGCATTACACCAACACAGAAGACTTTAGTGCCAGAACCCATGTCTCAATATCTCAGAGCTTTGGAACACATAGGCAAAGTGAAAAATATTATTACTGGATTACTAAATCGGTCATTTAATCTATTCTCTCTTACTTTTTCTTAGTGATCATCCCAATCTACAGCTACAGTTGCTGAGGCAAACATGAGACTTATTTTAAAAAGGCAAACATTGGACTGATGTCCATAAAAACATAGAGGATGTTCTTGGCCAAGATATTCCTCTAGATTCCACAACACCTTTGTTAATGTAAGCCAAACATGCTACTTCACTGAACAAAAGTTTTTTTTTTTTAAACAGGCAGTTTGGAAACCAAGGCTGAAGTGCTTTTGGATTCTGATTGAGTGTATTTAGGTGTGTACTTAAGAAGTCAAGAGGATGAGATGCACAGGGAGATTCTAGATACCTCCTTTCTCAACACTGGAAAGGATGTTGGTACAATCCCTGTCACTACAAGAACTAAAAGAATAAAGTCACTACAAGAATTGCAGCCAGAAAGCTAAATAAGTAAATAGCTATGAAGTATTTTTGAACAAGAAGTACAAACTATTTGAAACCCTATATCTCCTTTTATGAGCCAGCACAAGTTTCAAAATATTCAGAGTGGGCTTTCTTTTACTCTCACCAGCAGATATGTTTGATGCGGATTCTCAGTTGCTGCTCTCAAGATGTGGAATTCCCTCTCAGAGAAGTTGGCCCCCTCTCTGCTTTCTTTTCAGTGGCAGACAAAGAACTTTTATTTAGACAAGACTTTCGGTTTTAACTGGTTGTGCCAATTTTTAACGGGGTGTATGTCCTAGACTTACCTTTATGTTTTAAATATGTTTTAATATGTTTTAAAATTAATTTTTAATAGGATTGTTTATTTAATGAATTTTAAAACATTTATATTGTAAACTGTTTTAGCTGTATATTGTTCTAACCTATACTGTAAATTACCCGGGGTCTCATACTGGGAGAGTTAGGATATAAACAAAGCAAAAGAAAACAGAATAGAATAAATACACAGGGATCCCAACTTATATCAAGGCAAAGAAAGGTTAAAAGAATATCAGTACTTTATCATTTTTTGGACGTATATACAGAGGAATTAAGTTGTAATGGTGCCCTGCATCATCACTCAAGTGGTGTTTAGTTGCATTTTTACTTTGTAGTGTCATATTTTGAAAAAAAAAACATTATTTAGTTTTAGTTTAGACTGCTTGATGTCAGCAGAACATCAGCAGAAAAATTTGTTATCACTGTAATATGTAAAATTAAAGACATATTTATTGGTGAAGCAATGATCTAGAATTATAGGGGAAATGAACATGTTTGCTCAAAGTGTGACTTAAGGCAAAAGGCTTCATCTGGATTTAAAAGTTTTCAGTGAACAAATATGCTGAAAATAGCAGAACACCTGGTTATATTTTGTACAATGGATATGTGTATCACCAAAAATCCCTGCCATTTGGCAGTATTACTTCATGTCAATGTTTTCATCTAATCCATTTGTGAATTAAAAAGACTGTTTCAATGTCAAATGGTACAATCCTATATATGTCTGCTCTGATTTAAGGTCCATTTAATTTAATGTGGCTTACTTCTAGATAAACTGATTAAGTCAAAGGCTGTAATTGTAAATACACTTGTTAGCAAGTATTGTTACCACGCCCTATATCCCTATCACATAGTATAGCATGATTGGCATGAAATATTATATTAAAAATATTATACTTAAGACTGGGAAACTCTGGCTGTATGTCTGATCAGGATGGCCTCAGCATCGCCAGGTCATAAGGTCAGGCCCAGAGTAAACAGTTTTCCAGTAATCGTGTCAACAATCCGACATCTAGATATAATAGTCCATGAAACTACCCAGGTGCCGCAGACAAGCATCCCTGCTGTGCACATTTCCAACCCAAACCTTCGCCATCCACATTACCCAACCAAGACATTAAGAGGCTGTCAGGACTCCCATCAATGCTTTGTAATCCAAAGTAAGACAATCAGTCTGTTCTGGATCCTTTTGTTTACTCTGTCAGAGAGCAATTAACACTTGCCCCTTTAGAGTAGGAAAAGGGTATTTAAACCTTAGCCCTGACCCAACATTTTGCTAGCACTTTGGGCATCACACTGCACCCCAGATCCTCATTCCTCTGTGCTGCCCTCAAACTCTTGTGTTTGAGCAATCTCTCCTTGATCCACCACTTCAGAACCAGTAAATATCACCTGAAATCTCTCGCTATCCAACCTTTCTCTCCTTTCCTTTCACTAGCCTTGTATGGTTCTTGAGACTGTTTGATTTCTTGCATGTGTCTCTGAAATCCCCAACAAAACATTCTTTGGACTCTCAGCTGGTGTTCTACAGTCAGTACTGGTATACACAGGTGAAAAGGTCTTGTAGTTACTCCCCTCTTGAAGGCCTCCTTTTGAGCTATATTTCCTCATCTTTTCAAGTAGATGCTTGGAACCGGTAGTGGACCTCAAGGTCCCTAACCTTTTGGGTTAACAGTATTTCCCAACTAATATAGGACTCCACTGTTAAGTATGTAATATCAAAACTTTCCTTAGTATAATGTAGTATACTTGGTATAATATATTCCATAAATACATCTCCCAAATTGGAAACATACTAGCAAAAGATGGGAAAAGATTAATACAGTTGCAAAATATTCCTTGTAAACATAATGCAAATATAAAACTACAATATAATTGGAAGTAAGTGTAGCTAGGATATAACCTGCTGAATTAAGCTGTATTTTAGGCAGATAACTGCATGTAATATGTTCCAATTACAATAAATTTTGGTGCAAATAACTGATGCGTCTAAGTGCTTTCAGTCTGTCTTCAGAAGCAGAGGTGCAATTCACCTAATAGAAATATGCCAGGATATATAACCATGACCACAACCACTAGTCAAACAGCTGTTTTGGCTCATACGAGGGCTTTGTGTTTGACCAGTGGAATTAGTGTCTTTTTCTTGTGGAACATCTGATCTATATATTGTTATCATAAGCCTTTTTAAATGACTCTTGATTCCAATTGTAGTTTGCAATGGTGTGAGGAAGGGATGTTGTTCAAACAAACAAACAATTCTGGAATACTAATTCTGCAGTTCTTTACACCTTGCTGGATTTAACACAATAGACAGCCAGTCCTAAACAGATATTGCATATATTCAACTTTACATCTTGAAGGCCTTAGAAGTCACATTCCTATACTTTGAACATTTGCACTGAGGACATCTGTTTCTACTATCACAGAGTGTTTGCCCCCCCCCCCAGCCCATCACTCTTCTATATTTTTGGTTGGAAAGGTTTAGAGGCCACTCATTAAACAAAAGAACTGAACTCCTCTAGGTTTCATATGTGCAGTTTACTGTGCCAAGCCACTTCTTATTTGTGCATTTTGCTGACTCTTACATACTGCAATTGCTTTAGGTTTGTAGTCACTCTATGGAGGAAAGGGTAATTTTTGCAACAAGAAACTTCCATTTCCATTGGATTTAAATGTTGTGTGTTTGCATGTATCCACACATATGTACAGATAAAACCATTTCTGCTCCAATATATTGCTGAGTTAGCTTTCAATTGTTAATCAACCCAATTAGTATCAGCAAAGTTCCCGCTTCCTATTATAATCAGAGGGAAAAGGAATGTAATAAAATTCCAGTAATTCTTAATATCTGGATATATTAGGCTCATTGGAAATATGATGTGTAACTGCAAGGCATAGTTTCTAGTACACATTTTGTTCCCAAACCATACTGTGACAGGCAAACCTATGAATGCTACAGCAAAATTGCAAAATGTCCAAACTTTGAGGCTTTGTTTGTTTTCAAAAATCTGGTTGATTTTGCCCCATAGTGTTGTGTCAGTCATTATTGTTCAGCTGCTGACTCCAAAGAGATACAGTTTTACAACTAGCTTTCTGTATTGGGACATGCAAACATTACCTAGATAAGTTTACTTGGCTCAGCAGAAGAGCAAGAGTTGACCTAGACAGCATTGGCTATGGAACAAAATATCAATACTGATTTTGTAGCAGACACAGAAATAACATGATGGGGAAGTGCTCTTGCCAGCAGCATTGCCCCTCCCTGAGCAGACAGCCTCCAATGTGAGACAGAACATCTTGTGAATAGCTAGTCATATCATTTCTTCCTCAGCCCCCACATTTTTTTTTTTTGAGAAAAAGTATTCATATAGGCAAACCTTCTCTGTGAATAGTCTTGTGACAAGATAGGGATTAGTCTCAGAGACTGATCAGACTCCACCACCATGCTATTTTAGCGCTCGACCAATAAATGTATGAACGAGGACTTAAGATTCCGTAAGATTACTCAGTACCTTAAAGTACACTTTAGAGGCTCTTCTTTCCTATGCTGAGAAACAAAAAATATTTTTGTTCAAAATACCTGCAAAACTCCTCAGCAGTAGGAACTATTTAATTTTAAACACCTTTCCTATTTGGCAGCTACTATAAAACATGCAGTAAAAATATTAGGATGAATGAAAAAAAAATAAAAATCTCATGATACTCATACTAAACTCATACATACAATCTCATACTAAAAATTACAAGCAGACCTCAAAGGGACAGCTCTGGGAACATGGTGTTAGCCCATAACAAATATAAATATATTTCTAAAAATATCTGAAATGCCAAAGATCTTTGGCTAAAAATTGGACATTTTCCTGGACCTAGGAACACACCATGACCCATGTTATTTATACAAGAATAATATTTTCACTAAATGTAGACATTTGCTGAGTGAATGGCACATGCTGAATAGCACCTTGACTACTGGGTCATAAATAGAAATTCATATTATTGAGAAATGTCTCTCTCTAGGCTTATTTAAAAGGCATTATACCAGCCCACTTCTTATATAAGGGTCACAAATAACACATCAGAAGACGGTTAGCCTGCTGCAGCACCCACTCTAGAATGTTCTTGGCTGCTTTTTTAAGTCCAACTCCTTTTGATGATGCTAGTAGGGACAGCCATCCCATTTTGCCCCATGGATGGGGTCAGCTTTGCAGGTATGCATTCAGCATATAGTCTAGTGTACGTATACAATAGGTGATATTTGCTATACATCAATGACAGTCATGTTGCAAAAAAGTCATAACATGAAAAGAAGTATGGAGATATTATATATGAAAGCCACCAGAGCTTAGTACAATAGGCCTTCAGTATCTGCTAGATTGATTCCAGGACCCCCTGTGGATACCAAAATTCTTGGATGCTCAAGTCCATTATGTACAATGGTGTAGTAAAATAGCATCCCTTATTTAAAATGGCAAAACCAAAGTTTGCTTCTCAGATTTTTTTTTTTTTTTTGGGTGAGATGTTTCCAAGCAGAGGTTGGTTGAATCTGTGGATACAGAATCTGCAGATATGTAGGACCAACTGCATACATATTAAAGGATTTCTCCTTGACACTATAAAAATCATGCTCCTTTTAGCTTGTTATTCAAACTTGCTGCTGTAATGTGTCTAATCATCTGATAATAGAAAAATCAGGGTCTTTTCATGTGTTGACTTCTGCTTCACTCAATAAGCTTCATTTAAAGTTTACATGTAGAGTAAGTAGAGAATTGAAAACCAAGGATAAATGATTGTATAAAACAGAACCAAACCGAAGCATAAGCAGCAAAAAGTTATGGAATAATACAGTTTTTCCTACTACATTACTGCCTTTCAAATTGGATAGTGTGGCTTCAAAGAGAAGAATTCTCAAACGATAGATATTTATCATTTCCGTGAAACTTAGCAGACCCATAGAATGACAGAACTGTGATACTCTATGGAAACATAAGCCAGACCATGACGGACTTCTGCCCTCTGGCATGAAGACAACTTCTGGGTAATGTACACTTTCCTTTTATGGTAACTAAGCCAGTGCATTTTCTGCACAGCTATGTCTGAGTATCGTATTTCAAGACCTTGTTACCCTTTAATATGTAAAAAGACAAGTTGAATTGCTTCAGTCATTTTGTATTCAAACTGCACAGATTTCATTTGTGACTAAATCCTTTACTTCAAAAAGACAAAGGCGGTTAAATCCTGCACGAAGCCAGAAGCATAGAGGGAGAATCAGGATAAATAAAGTGTTACTAGACAAACTTGGTCAATAAGAAAAGAAATAATGACTTTGGGGTCTCTTTTTCTGAAAGCGTAGCTAGGTATGTAACCTCTAACATGCAGTAAACTTGCACTGAATTTATACTGAACATGTGGGAAATGTTTATAGAAAAATGAGGATTAAATTGCCTGCAAATGATTCCCAAGTTTTATTAAAATATTCCTGTTTTCTTTTGGTTATGTAAGCATATTGTGTAAAAAAAGCATCCAGCTGTGCCTTGTCAGCCTAAGGACCTAAAGCATTGTACTGCTTTCCAGTTTTTCTAAGTGAAGTTTGTACTATTCTCAATAGCTGTATTAGCAGAATCTCTTCACACAGGATCGAACAGTGCCTTATCCCCAGGGAAACGAATCTTCTAACACATTTCAACATAATTCTACTGCTGCTTTCTTTATTTCAAAGACAGCAGCATCAATTTCTCTCTTTTGCAGCTGGAGATTAAATGACATCAAGCAGAATCTACTGTTAGATTAGATTACAAGGTAACATATTTACATTTTAACTTACTGTTTAACGTATGGTAAACTAATTTCTGTGTTTACATATTGTACAAACTGCAGCTGTGGTGATAAGTTTAAAATATGATATTTATGTATGTTACAGAATATATGCAAAATGTATTTACAGAAATTATTGTGCTAATAATGCTAAATGTATGATTGATTTTTAATTACTGTGTATAGTAGAAGCAACAGATTAGTGTTAAACTTGCAGAAAATATATCAGGAAGCAGTATTAGTTTTTAAGCAGAATAGTTTCATCCTGTACAGAATTACCATGTAGCTAAATTCACTTTTGTGACATTGTAATGGCAAGAAAGAAGTAATAACCATGGCATATTGTTAAAAAGTCAGATCCCTATTCAGGAGTGCATTGTGAAGAAGTCCTTTTTATTGTTTGTAAAGTAGCCCATTAGAACAGGTATACTGATTTAATAGGGCAAATACTAAATAACAGACTAAGAACTTCAAATAAAAGCTTATTTGAATACTACCCCCTTTCCAATTGCCTTCCTAGCAAAACAGAACTATAAAAAACTGGCAAGCACCCCAACGCAGTATTATGTACCAAGGACAATACGTTGTTTTCCTAAATATTGCACTCAGTGTATGCATACACATAGATAAGGGGGAATATATTTGTGCAGTGAAGCCAGGTCAGATGTTGCTTCCTGAATTAGGAAGAGAGAACAAATCTCATTCTCAGCATCCAATCAGCCATTATTGCTCACCCCATCTCCCTTTCCTGGGCAGAAAGTAATCCTCACATTCCGCTCTGTGAATCAGATATGATTTAGAACACAACAGCACAATTGTCTCACAGATTTCATACAGGGATGGGTGGTAGGTTCTAAGAGGTGAATACAACCACCTGATCAGTATCATCTTATTTTGTTTAGGTACTAAGTCTACCCAGTTTCTGTAGAAAACAGGATACAGATAAATCTAGAGAGGCAGCTCTCAGCTTGCCTTTAATTTCAAAGCTGGAAAAGACCTCCTATGTTACATCTCACTCAGCACCAAGATTCTGCATTTCATCTATTAAATTTGGACATGACATCATAGTATTGCCACAGGGTGATGGAAGTACTACATATGATTGAGACGTAACAGGCAACGAATTAAAATGTAGTGGGATAATGTGGTAATAATATTGTTGTGACTTGTGTAAACACCTATGTTTTTACATGTAAACAATTTCAATTAAGATTAATAGAATAAACAATTATAATATAATAACATACAAATAATCTACATTGTAGAATCTAAGACCTAAGAAATTATAAGCAGCAGAAATAGGCTAATTTACCTTCCAGTTTGGCAGAAGAGGAATATTTTTGCTTCTGAAAAGAATCCGTAATTCCAGGGATACCACAAAAATGTCTCTGTTCCTTATAGATAGATCTCATGTATTAATCTCAAAGTTAGACAAGCCAAGTATCTAAAGATTTTCAAAGTGTTCTCTGAGATAATTGTTCTGCTGATTATAACCCAGGACCAAAGTTTTTGTCCTGTGTCCTAAGTTTTTTTTTCTGTTGCAAGAGGTTCAGTGAGAAGATTTGGTATTCCTTCCCAACTCTTTTATTGATTCTATTTTTTTTGTATGTATTTCTATATACTATCATTTTGGCAGAAAGCTCATTTTACATCTGGTGTAAGAAAGTGAGAAGTAAACAAATGTTAATCATCTGTGATTGTTTGAAGTCACTCTGAGAATGTGATACTCCATTCAGCATTCCATTTACCATCTTACATTTGAAAAATATATGTAACACTTATCTTCAGGAGCGACTAAAGAGTACAGTAGGTCCCCATATCTGTGAGGGATATGTCCCCAGACTTAACATAGATAGTGAAAAACATGGATAATACTAAATGTGTCTGCCTCCTTCCTGTGCTCAGAGAGGCATGCTGTTTCACAGAACTGGGCTTCCTATGCCTCTCTTTCCCGAGGAAAGGTGTCCATTTCCTTCCTTGGCCGAGAGAGGTGTATGGTTTCACAGAGCTGGGCTTCCTGTGCATTTCTTGGCTGAGGAAGGAGCATGCATCTCTTTCCTTGGCTGAGAGAGGCACGTGGGTAGCTGTGTTGAGCTTCTTCTGGCTCAGGAAGGAGTGTCTGTCTCCTTCCTTGGCTGAGAGAGGTACATGAAGCCCAGCTGTGCCTCACCATGCACCTTTCTTGGCCTGGCTACACAGAGCAAGGACTCTGGCTTGTGGTGGTAGCCATGGCCCTGGAACAGATCACAGGTAAGTGAAACCGTGGATATTAGTCACGCAGTTATGGGGGACCTACTGCACTTGCACACTTTCTCATCCACAATGAAAAAGAAATTTTTGACCCATTGGAATAACCTTTCAAGAAAACAGTCAAAAACAGTCAACTGTTGTGAGATTTTTTTCATTTTGGGACTTATTTTGGCCATAAATATATTTGTAATAGAAAACCTTTCCCAAAATAGTTCTGGATGAAAGTACTGATTTCTGTGCAAAAACATTTTGTAAAAGAAACAAAGATAAAGGTTTCTTTGTGGAAATAAATTTTTCCATTCCGAAATGTGAAAAAACCACTGGAAAATGAAGAAAACTTTGTGCAATCTAGAGTGTATATAGCAGGGATTAAACTTTTGAAATTCTTCATTCTTGCACCTGCAAATGAAGTGAGTGAAGACTTACGTTTATAAACTTCAGCTATTTTAGGATAGGGTGTGTCAGAAATTTGGAATAAATGTTAATCCAGATGAGTGAGGAACTGTTCTAATATTCCTGATTATCAAAATTCTGAATTGTAGGCACATCAGCCTGATTTGCTCCCTGCTAGTCTAGAGGGCTTCACTCAAAGCTCATCCAAGCTGTACAGCTTGCATAACCTTTTTTCCCTCCTGTTGTCTGGCTAAGTTGTCCCAAGTGAAAAAAAAATCCACTTACATTCTTGGTTTAAAGGTGGGAACACTGCCCAACTTAAAATGTAGAAAGCTCTCATCTTAAAGCGATGCCTTGAAAGAATCAAGTATTTATTGCTTTTGCTTAGAACTAAAAACTGAGAACAAAGGAATTTCATAAAAATAATGCATTTCATAAAACCCTGCCATTTTATACAGAACTTTATTCTACATTTGCTTGAGAGAGAAAACTCACTTTTTTCCTTTCCATGTTTTGCTACAGGACGCTGCATTAGAAGGTGAAAATGCAAAAAGCAGTATTACTTTATTTTCTTCTGCTTGTTTCGCTGGGTATTGCTCTTGCTCAGAATGAACACAATGGAATGCTTAGGAGAGCAAGGAGGAGAATGCGCTACAGAGGATTAAGAAAGGGCACCATGATATATCGTAGAATAAACAAGAAGCCACAAATAAAATCTCCAGTTCCTACTACTCCAGTACCAAGCATCCCACTCATTGATAATGATGGTGATATTACGGGGGTAATTGACTCTCTTATTGGTTTGGATGGACAAGAATCTAGTTACAACATTTTACCAGGTAAGCCCAGAAAATTTACTTCTTATTTTCCTAATTAGCCATCATTGTGAGATGCACTGTCTTCCAGTCATATGAATTGTTTATCATGGATTTCTGCACAGTATGTGTGGTTTTATTCCAGTATAGAGAAGTGTCAGAAAGTTGCAGACAGCAAATGATTCAATGTTATTTTGTGTTTATAGAAACACACAATATGATTGGATTTTATTAAGATATTTGAGTCAAATATATTCTGAAGTGATGTATAAAATAAAATACTATAAATGAGACAAACAAAACAAATGTGGCCTGTGCTTAACATATAGATTAAACTGTTTTCACAACAGATAATAGTACTGAAGATCCAGGAATAAGAAATGCTTTGCTCAATATATAATAAACAAACAACAGCTCAAAGTTATTCCTATTTTTTCTCTTTTTCATACTTTTTCAGAGAGAGAGAGAGATTTCTCTCATTATTATTCTAATAATCTTGCTAATGGTGGCACCAGCCAGCAGGGAGTAGTGATCTGAGCACTGGACTATGACCTTGGAGACCAGGGTTTGATTCTGTGCTCGGCCATGG
Organism: Cyclura pinguis; assembly: GCA_030412105.1. NCBI lineage: Eukaryota > Metazoa > Chordata > Lepidosauria > Squamata > Iguanidae > Cyclura > Cyclura pinguis. The sequence goes on along the minus strand of CM059600.1, from coordinate 90,320,730 downwards.
AAACCCCCTGGGTGATCTTGGGTGCATCACACACGCTCAGCCCTGGAAAACTCTGTGATAGGTTTGCCTTAGGGTCAGCATAAGCTGGAAATGACCTGAAGGCACACAACAACAACAAATCAATAGGCCACCTTGAAGTTGCTGAAGATGTCACTGTTCACCCAATTGATACTTCTAATTGATGGTAAAACTGGTTTCATGAAATTTATGTTAACTCATATACAATGTAGTTGAATCAACATTTTCAACTGTATATTCTATATAATGGAAGGTAATGCAGATCCGATTCTTTTCTTCAAAAGAGAAAACATTATAACTTTAATTAGTTACAGCACGTGTGAATCAAGGTACAGCTAAGGATTTCTTTAAAAATTCATGTTCTGCCACTGACAATAAACAGATTATGTTTTATTATGTTGATTAGTATTTAGTCTGGTACCAATTCACCAACAGTTGTGCCTCAACATCAAATGAAATGTAATTTTAAGGAATATTACGTAGCTGAGTATGCACAAAACATTGCCTCTATGATATTGTACAACACATTGAACAAACAGAGACTTTGCCTGACCTGATAGCTCAGTTCAGGACTTCCTATGAACTCTTGTGATGACCTTTCCAGTCCAAATTCCTTCTTCACATGGTAGAAATTAAAATGGCTTCCAGGAAATATTATGAAAGTGCTTGAGATAAACACACTGAGGTTCTTTTCATGATACCCTTTTACATTTCACATTCTTTAATGTAGCCAACATTAAACTATCTCTATAGGAAAGAAGTATTTAAAATAAATAAAATAAACATAAGTATGGGTTTCACCATTGTCAACAACAATGGTGACTTTAAAAAATTACAAATGAAGTTGAAAGTAGGGATTTTTCTCAGATGTTGACATGCTATTGACGTCCTCATTGTCAGATGTTGAACAAATGTTTTGAACATAATGACACAGTTAATACTCCATTTTGATACTCAAGTTCTACTAAGTAATAAAATATAATTATATTACAAACCACTCTGGGGGGATACTAATAGAAGTGGAGAAACCTGTGTGTGTGATCTGATTGTGTAATGTCACAAATTATACTTAGCCAACTTGGCTAGGAAAACTCCTCTCATAAAGTGGCTACATACGAGAAGTATATTACAGTATATCTGAAACTAGTCTGTTTATGCCACCTGCACATGCATTTTCTATACAATTTAAACCTCCCTTCCGAGATGAACTAAGAGTCATGATGAATAAATGATCTCAACATGAAATTTTTCAGCAACAGTGTTTAATAGGCTGGTTTAAAAATGACTAAACATACCCCTATCATGTATCATGGTCCAGTTTTTAATAAATATAATTAATCTACAACTGTTCTAAATATTTTCTTTAAATCAAAGAAAAGGGCCAAGATATATACTGTGCATTTCCTATGAGTTAGTTCAGATATCCTTGTCAGAAATTATCAGCCATGTTGAAGTAATATGTGATTTACTAATTTTCCCGTTTCTCTCTTTTTATCTGGAATTTTAACCAAAGGTCAAAGCAAAACCACTAAACACATTTTACTTGGAACCCGCTATTGGATCTGCACCATATTTCCAAAGACTGAAAGTACTGAATTATCTGCCAAGGCTTTCAACCACAAAGTATTTTTCAAGTCTAGCACTCAGAATCTTTACAAGTCAGGGTTAGAACTGGAAAGCAGTCTATTTCACAAAAGAGTCCATCATCAATCACAGGCCCACATTATTTTTAAATGAGCTTAGTATCTCTGGCTTCAATAGTACTGTGCATCTTCCTTTCCTAATTAGTATTCTTTTCATAGTATCTTTCTGATGACAGATATTTTAACACTTCATTAAGACCCTTTTTGAGACTACTCTTACAATCAGAATTCTTTGGTGGAGTTTAGGTTAGCAACAACCCATTTCCCAATTTGCCACAACTATAGCAGGATTGTATATGAACTCTTTTTCTCTCTCTAGGTTTCCTACACCATCTTCAAGGAATTTTCACTATTAATGGTAGATACCCAGCCCTTAATCACAGTAGAGACTCAGAACAACCTGTTGGATTATGTGGTCCCTTCCGTCATCGTTATCCTTCCACATGTGATTTTCCCTTGCTACTCACACTGTAATAGTAGGCACTGTCATATACTCCAGTAATTTCTCAAATTTGGTGATAAGGAACATATGTCAAATACTTCATATGTAAGTTATACTAACCAGTAAATTATAATACCTCTTGCCATCTATAACCATGGTGAAGGTTTATAAAAATGACGTTAATCATGGTATGCTAACCAAGCTTCATCCTGCCCTAAACAGGATTTGTATTCAGATGATTTCTGATCTTGATGGGCACCTGTACAAGAAAGGTAATAGAAAGATGCTGCTGTCATGGTACAAAAGGCCATCTAACACCATAGGACTTCTTGAGTCCAAGTGTACCAATGGAATGCCTCTCTTAAGCTATCCCAATACACAGAATGATAGTCAGCATCTCCTGAGAGATATTTCAGATAAATGGGAAAAACTAGGGAAATTCCTTCAGATTTTATTTCTATATGAGTTAAAGTTGTAAAACAGGTACTTCTCAGACTATTGTATGGGTATTAGCTGCCTGGAACAGGCAGCAGAGTTGGGTTATTATTACAAAGCACTGCTCTGTCAAGGTTCTAAGAGGTAACCATTTGTAAAAATTTATTCCAAATGGAGAATCTGACTGTCCACATACTGAAGTGTAGCACAGGTTCTGCTACGCACTGTAGTGGAAAGGATAATCAGCAGTTGCAATTGCTTAATGTTTTTACTATTATTATCCACAAAGCATGTTATAATCAGGATAAAAATACAAGCTATAATGAAAAAATACCAACAGCTTTAAAAAGTCTAAAAGGCAACAAGAGCATTAAAAAAGCATGAAGAACAAGCTCACTCAAATAAATCTCTCTTCACTGCCCAATCAGGTTATGGCTGTTCACTTCTGGTAGCATATTATGGACCCTACTATAACTAGCTTTTTTCTGATCTTTGACGTGCTAGACTAACTTCTCCCTTCAGACTTTGGCTAAGCTCTTACCTTGCTCATCAACATGAGTTAAGGGAGTGTAGAAAACCATGTAAAATCTCCCTATGCAGGAAGAGATATGAATTTTAATTTCCCAGAGTCATAGTCCAGCACTCAAACAGCTGTACCATGTTAGCTCTCTTCCAGCAATACTGACTTTTTAAAAATGCAATTCATGTTTTGTAATTAGAGCTGCCTGAACAGATGGGTGGAACCAGGAAGTACATTTGGATTTGCCAACTATTTCTATATGAAATTAATTCCAAAACTCCCTTCATCCCAGTCTCTTTCTCTTTCTCTGTGTAAGGAAACTCCAGCCTTATAATGAGGATCCCAAGACAGCACTTGCTTCTTCCCATTATACTGATTGCACATTATTTCTTTATTTCATTAAGGCCCAGCTCTTTCTCAAAGAACCTCAAAGACTTCATCTGAAATGTTCTTCACACACATCTGTGTTTATCCTTAGGATAAAGGTTAAGCTGAGAAATAGGATTGGTCTAAGGTCAGCCATTGAATTTCATGGGGTGAGTGAAGATTTGAGTCAGGGCCTCCTAGTTTAACAGCCTTTGAACCACTACAGCAAGCTGCCTCTTTCTCATGTTGGATAATGCTATGTTATAGGTTCTGTTGTGTATGTGTAGTTGTACTTGACACTGAAATGGATGGGAAGTTTTTGCTTATGGATAACAAGAGCTCCTACAGAGTTTTGTATGAGGTTGATGGCATGCATAACCACACCACCTACTACTATCATTGTTACACATTTTGAAAATGATCTTTTCTTTCATTAGGAAAACAAGGACGCTGTTTTGTAAATGGAATGATTATGTACGATAAGGCTGTGTGGTCTCCTAAACCCTGCATTACATGCCTCTGTTCAAAAGGAAAGGTGTTGTGCGATGAAACCTTGTGCCACCCCCTGACATGTCACAAACCCAAGATACCTGAAGGAGAGTGTTGCCCAGTGTGTACAGATATTGGTACAGTATATTAATTTCTTATATACCTGAAACACAGTATGTTTACAAAGCATATTTTAGTGTAATTAATTTAACTCATGCAAATTCATGCTCAGTGATAGTATATATGATACACTAACCTTTTGTTCAAAATATTATGTTGGACCACAAGCCCGTGCTGAGATACATATGCAGCTCTGCTGAAAATTGTGGGATAAATCCAGTGTTAATCCTATTTAGAGTAAGCTTACAGAAAGATGACTAGAAGCAGTTATTCACAACTAAGTCCCATTATTTTGATGTTTTACACTAAAGTAGGAATAACAACAAATTTAGACTAGTATATCCACAGTTGCTGTCTATGATTATGGTACTCTCTGACCTGTTACTGTCACAGGAATGTTATTATCTACTCACCTGGAAGTGTCAGTGAACATAATTATCATTTCTATATAAGCCTGCCTGAGCCAGAAGCTCTACAACAGATTTGTCTATTTCTAAAGGTGAGGTTGTGGACTTCAGTGAAATACTGATCAATGAGTACCAGACTATCAGTACCATATTGATGTGTGTGGTGGTCCAAAAGACCACCATGGTCTTTGAGCAGAGTATATTTAATATTCTTATTTCTTGCTGTCAGCCTATATACATACATACATGTAAACAATCAGTCTTCTTATGTTATTTTTGCATTATTGATTTAAATAAAACTTTCTCCAATCCACCATTATTTATTTTCTAAACAATGGTTTGTGGGTATCTACATACATGATTTAAGTATGTAATTATTTATTTCCTAAACAATGGTTTGTGGGTATCTACATACATGATTTAAGTATGTAATTATTTATTTCCTAAACAATGGTTCAATTTTGCTCACTAAACTAAGTAACAACTCAGGAGAGCAGACTATTAAAGCCTAGTATATTTTAATTTTTTAGATAACATTCTTTTCATTAATTTAGGAAACAGTAGTACATAGCGCATGTATTGCCTTAAGCTGCTTCAGTATGTTAAGAATGAAAATCAGTAAGTCAATTACACAAATGTTAGCAACATGTAGCTTAATAAAGTAAGTATTAAAGCAGGGGCACGAAACATGAGGCCATACAAACGCTGTTAGACTTCAGCTTCAGCATTCTTCAATATTGATTAGATGGTTAGGGCTATTGGGACTTATCATCCAATAGCATCTGGAGGATCCATGAATACCATCCCTGTCTTAAATTTTACAGGTTATATGTTGCATGTTTCTCATTTGCTACTGCAGCATTTGTCAGCTGATGGCTGTCCTTAGTCATCTAGTATTGTCTTTCTGTGGGTATCTAAATACATGATATAAGTACTGTAATTGGGACAGTTCTCCCAAGGCAAGAGAGAAGACAATAGAGAAGAAGACAGTAAGTCCACATGGTGGTGGATCTTGAACTGAGCATCCAAAGGCCAACATACCATTCTGCTTGGTTTTATAAAATAATTAAAAGACTTTTAAAAATGTTTATGTTTGAATAGTAAATAAATGTACACTTCCTTTAAGAAAGTTCTACAACAAGATTTTATCTTCAACTTCTGCCATTTTTGTGCTTAGGCAGGAAATGGAAACATGAATTTTCTTGCTTCTTCTACTTCTAGTTGATATCTCAGCTTTGACTGAATAAAAACAAATGATAAAAAATATAAAGGATGCTACTTCAGTTAAAAAACAGCTTAGAACTGAAGTAATTCTGGTGCTCTGCACTGTATCTCCTTCCTGAAACATTTATACATCTTTTTTTTTTTAAAGTCCAGGGAAGGCATATTTTCAAAATATTCCCAGATAAGGTCTCTTTTTATAGCCAGAAGAAGCAATTATGGTGTTTAGCTATGTTGAGGTGCTTGTGTTCTCCCTTCATGTAATGTCTCTTTGCCTGATCTAACTCCTCAGCCTTGCTTGGCTTCTGCTTGGCCCACATGAACACAGTCTCACTCATATCATACAGGGGATTATTGTAGCATCTTTGAGACTAACTGAGAGAAAGAAGCTTGTAGCATAATTCCTGTAGACTGAGTCTACTTCCTCAGATGCATGGAGTGAAGACAGATGTACAGACAGACGTTTATATCTATGAATGACAGGTGTGTGTGTGAATAATAACGGACATACAAACTTGTGGGTAGGGTGATAAGGTGACAAGTTCAGTTTTAATTATGGCTATTGGGGGACAAAGTAGGGAGGAAAAATATTGCCTAAAGCTGAGTAGATAACCATATAAATTGTGGAAGGAGTTCTTGGGATGTAGTATCATGCTGGCTGGGAACCAGAAAAGAATTGCAATAAAATGGGCAAGAAAGCCCTAACAGATTAGGATATTAACTAGTGTTATAACAGGTATAGTGTGCCAGGAAATCACTGTCTCTGTTCAACCCACTGTCAATGCACTGGAATTTTTGGATACTTCCCAATTCTGCTGTTTCTCTTTCCAATCTTCCTTTAAAGTATTTTGTTTTTTTGTTCAAAAACTGCTCTTCTGAGGTCTGAGATGGAATATCCAGGAAGACTGAAGTGTTCTGCAACTGGTTTTTGTGTATTCCTATTCCTAATGTCTGATTTATGTCCATTTATCCTCTGGTGCACAGACTATTTGCCCAACGCAGAACGCTGAAGGGCCCTGAACAAAAAAACTTCAAAGGTAGACCAGAAAGAAAAGCAATAGAATTGGAATAAATCCACAATCAGTCCGTTGACAGTGAGTTGAAGAGAGACAATGGCACACTACATCTATAACACTAGTTAACATCCCAACATGATAGGGCCCTCTTGCCCATTTAAGTACAACTCTTTTCTGGTTCCCAGCCAACATCATACAATAACATCACATCAGAACTCCCTTCAACATTCATATGCTATCTACTCATCATAGGGTCTTCCCAACTTTGTTCTCCAGTGACCATCATTAAAGCTGAAATGGTCACTTCATGACCATTACCACAAGTTTGGCATTTTTCTACTATTCACACACACTGATGCTTATTCATGGGCATAAATAAGCACTTCACTCCACACAACTGATGAAGTAAACTCAGCCTATGAATGTTTGTGCTACAAGCTTCTTTCTCTCCAGTAGTCCCAAAGGTGCTACAAGATCCCTTTGTGTACTGATCCAGACTAACAAGGCTATGTTTTTGAACTCTATCACTCATATCATGTAAGTTCAATCTGCTAAGAAACAAACATGGAAAGGCCAAGACTTAAAGCCAAAACTCCTAATTACTGTTTACAGCTGGACAGTCAAGAACCACTTAATGAGAATAAACATTTAAACAAATTCCCATGTTTGATTGTAGATAATTCCATTTGTGTGAGTGTTACTATGATGGAGCAATAAATTAATTTTTATGACATTATAAGTACAGATTTAGATTGCATATTTGGGTTAACATTTATTTTTTATTGCTAGGTAGGCTATTTTTCAGAGAAAGGAACTGGCAAAAACATCTCTGAGTATTTCTTACCTAAGAAAACCCTAATAAATTCAAGGAGTCACCGTAAGTCAACAATCAACTTGAAGGCACGCACACACATTTTTAATTTTAAAGGAGAGCCAACTGGGAAATTTAGTGTTTTATTCATGATTAAAAACACACAATTTAAGTAAAAACAGTCTATGTTAAGGTACCTGATTTATTTATTTTTATCTACCCTGGTTAACATATTCTAGGCTCTTCCATCCCATACTGTAAACTATTCAGTTAATTATTGCAGTCTACAAATGAAATGAAACAAAAGATAAAAAACAGAATTAAAATACACATTAAAAACTATGTGAAATATATATGAAATATTAATAGTAGTTAATATATAATAAAACTGTTTCAGACATATTCATTCATTAGGAGCCATTTGCACTCTTCCTTGTTTTAATTGTGCTATATAAAATATTGCTGATGCTTTTGTGATTGAAAAAGCTCTAATATTCCAGAAGATAAACTGTGAGCCACTGGGATGATCTACCTGGCAAGGACTTAAGGAAGGAGGAAAAGAGATACCACTTAAGATTTGCACACAAGCCCAAAATGTGTCAAGATAGTGTCAATTGTCCTGTACTTTTGCAATTCCACTGATGCCACCATATATTTTGAAAAAGAAATTTGTTTAGATGGCCATCAAGAATTCTTGAAAGTAATACATTATATGGTGCCTAGTGTGAAGGCTTTTCTGTATTTCTGAATAGAAATAAGTACAGTGGTCCCTCCCTTAATGTGGCCTCCCTATGCACGAATACAAAGTCACACAAAATATAGACAACGGATGCAGTAGATATGCGCCTGTGCTGCCACAGGTGCATGCATGTCCCATCCATTTACTATAATGCGATGCAATGCTCCACATTTTTTATTTTACACAACACTTGCACAACAAGTGCAACAACAAGTAGAAAACTAAAAACCATAGTGCACACAAACACAAAATGGTTAAGCCAGGCAACACCTCAAAAGCTGACATGAACAATATTTTCCTCAATTGTTGTCTAAAACTCAACCAGATGGGAACCAAGTATTTCTTCAAGGGAGGGATCCCACAATTAGCACATAAACACTGAGAACGCCTACCCTGAATACCAATACCACGGATAATATCAACTAGGAAATATAAAGCCAATCTTAAAGCATAGTTGGTTGAAACAAAAGGAGGTATTCTTTTAAATATTTAGGTCCTAAGTCATTTAGACTAGTGCAAATGGTAGTCCACAGACTGTTGTTAGTCTGTGACAAAATGATTGCCAGTTCCTGGCACATTAGAAAAAAAATTGGGGACTCCTACATGAGACACCCTGAGAAACACTAGTTTAGGTCTTTAAACTTGATTATCAACATCTTTAATTGGGCCCAGTTGCCAAATTGCAGCCTGCATTATGCTTTGAGGTTTGGTGTTACATGATCCCATTTAGCTGTCCCATTTAACATAGCAGCCATATTCTGCATTAGCTGCAGCTTCAAGGATAACCTCAAATAATGTGCTTTGCAGCAATCCAATTATCAGATTAGATGGATGATAGAAATCATGCACTTGAAAGCAATGGTATACAGAAATTCATAATTTCGGTTAATAATAGGAAGCTTATTACACAGTTAGCTACACTACTAATGAACAGAATAAACAACCCATAACCTTTATGCCTGTTTGCCTGCGAGTACTAAATACAATGAATCACATAAACAGTAATTATATAAACCAGAGAACTGATATTTGGAACAGTCAGTTAGTTATAATTTAAAGTGAGCAAAAGTGGGTAATTTCTTTTCGCAATTTTTTTGCATGTACCAACCATTTGCTATACTACATTGTGATTTAAACTTTTTAAATCTACAAAAATAGCCATTAGGCAAATGTCTTGTTACTGGAATTCCAAGATACAAGAGATAATCCAGTAATATACTCAGTATCTTTGTATCAAATAAACATATTCCAGCAAATGGCATATTAATGGATAGATCTTGGAAAGCTTTGTCTAGAAGCTCAGTATCAAAGCAACTTACATTAGAGAATGTAACCAGAGCAACAGCAACACAGGATGTCAAAAACAAAAACAAACAAAAAAGCCCCGAAATGACCCAATAAAATCAACAGACAAAGAACCTTATATTTGAGTATATACGCATACATAAACCCACAAACCGAATCCTATTGGTAGCTCCAACTACAGTGCAATCATTTCATCAGTGAGAATTACTTAGGTGTTGACTCACCATTCAACAGCTGATGGTAATGGGTGTATTCTAGTTGGAACTAATCAATAGAATTCATGCCTATGTTTGTCATCAGTGAAACCATTAAAAAATTATTTGGAAAAAACATCTAAGTTTTGTAATTTTATATTCATTATTGTAATTTGGACATATTATTTTCTATTACAGAATTGTAATTATTATTTTAAAGACACCTATTCATAAAAACTTGCATTACCCTTTATCTTTATATTACTGTCAACTTTTGCCTTCATTATCATGGCTTCCTTATGTTCAGTATCAAGTACTATTTCACTAGGTGATGCATCTGAATTTTCTGGTGATTCTCCAGAACCCAGTGACTATAATAATCCAGTCCAGCGTGATCGAGAGACACAGGTTCAAAGGGATCCAAAAGAGGGGAAACAACTTGAACAAAAAGAAATAAATATCAAAAAGAAAGGCGGCATTAAGAGGAAAAGAATAAAAACCCACAAACAGAGAAGAAAACAGGAACACCGAACTGTTCAAATGGAAAAAGAGGAGAAGTTGAGAGCAGAGGAAGAAAAAAGAAGAGCATATGAGGAAGAAGAGCTAAGAATCGAAAAGGAACTCAAAAAAGATGAAGAACAAAATGAAATCCAAGAGAATGAAGAAAATGAAGGAAGTGAGGAGGAGGAGGAAGAGCATGAAAAGGAAGAAGATATTTTGCGTGGTGATGTATTTAGAATGCCCCCTCGTTTTCCAGTTCCTCTGCCTCCTACTGAAATACCTCCTCCTTTGCCAACTGGATGTTCTGTCCTGGACAACACAATAAGCTGTACCAATGCCAAACTTACACAAATACCACCCATTATGGATGCAGACATTACAAGCATAGAGCTTGTGGGTAAGGATTTTTTTAAAAAAAAAATAACATATTTAAAATATTTCTAACCTGCTCTCTAGGCAAATGTTGTTTTAGGGCTGTGTACAACAAAATTAACAATGCCAATACAAATACAATTATGATTTAAAAAAAATCCCAGTAACAGAACAATTCGGAGGCGGATAAAATTATGAAGACCACAGAGAAATGTATAATGTTGTAGCAGATAAAAAAGACTGTGGTGCCATTACAGGAAAAGCTGTCTTCTTTTTACCTTCTGTAAGGAACTCAAGAAGGGAGAAATCTGGTAAGGCAGACTAAGAAGGGCTCCTGTAGAAGAGCTAGAGAAGCTGACTTCTGTCCATTTGACCAAGTTGCTCCCTGAATTAAGTTAGTCTTGCTATTTGTATTTGCATTGCTCTTCCTGTGAAAACAGAAAGCCTTTCCGCACTACACTGCTATTATTCCACTTTCAACATCCTGTGGAATTCTGGGGTTTGTAGTTGATTGAGGCTAAAAAGAGCTCTCTGGCTGAGAATTCTAAATGCCTCTGCCTAAACTGCAAACCCCAGGATTCCATAGGATTCCACCGGATGTTGAAAGTGGATTTTTGGTGGATGTAACGCTGTAGTGCAGAAAGGCCAAGAGAGGTAGTGTGACAATATTATCCCATTTTGTTATATTAAGTTCCTCTTTTGCTGGGAATTCAAAGAGCCAGATTGACACTTACTAAAATTACTAAAATTACTGAAAATCTTATAACACTGACAATTTTGTGATGAAACCATAATTAATTAAGAATTCTAAAGAGGAAAATAATTGTAAACAAATAAAGATAAAATTCTTAATATCTCAATTGATAATACATATCTTTCCCCAGGAAATACCATCACTGCCATTCCAGATGCAGCTTTCAATGGGCTTCCTAATTTGGAAAGGATTGATCTTCGTAAAAATAATATCACCTCATCTGGCATAGGGCCACGTGCATTTAAAGTAAGAAAATTAAAACTTTAATGTGCAATATCACAGCACTATAAGAAGTGCAATATTGCAACAGGCCCTACTGAATACTTTTTAAATAATGGCCTTTTAAAAGTATTTGTAGTAATATAGGACAGTATGGGAATACAGACAACAGTATCCTTGTACAGTATAGTAGTATAGCATATAGTATAGTAGACTATACTTACTCCAGATAGTCCTGCACTGTTACATGACATATATGTGGAAGATCATCATAACGCATGTGTATTTAATTTGATGCAGGACTGCACTTATGGTGCAGAAAATAGAGAATGTCAGCAATATTTGATTAGCACCAACCTCAATCTTGGATGGCATGGATCCTCCAGATATTGCTGGAGAGCAATTCTGAAGTTCTGGAGCATTCCATAAATATAACCTTCACTATACTTTCCTTCTAGAGAGGTATAGGGGTTTGAGTGCTGGACTGTGGAGACCAGGGTTTGAATCTCCACTCAGCCATGGAAGCCCACTGGGTGATCTGGAGCAAGTCATACTCTCTCAGCCTCAGAGAAGGCAAAGGAAACCGTCTCTGAACAAATCTTGCCAAGAAAACACCCTGATGAGTTTGCTTTAGGATTGTCATGAATCCAAAACAACTTGAAAGCATATAATAACACATTTTCCTTCAGATTGCCATTTATTTGATGTAACTTGTAGTTTTCCATTTCTATAGTTGCTTTACTCAGTCTCCATCTCTCCAGGTCAAAATGCTGAGATTTAGCAAGACCTATTTATTTAGATGAGACTTAAGGGCCTATTTATTAATTTATCTAACTTATGATATGGTTGGAACCCAAGGAAATTCATAGCATAGGCTAAAACAAGATATAACTAACAACAATCTATAATAAAAAGGACTGAAAAACAAGTAATAGAATCACAGAGTTGAAAGGGGCCCCATAGGCCATCAAGTCCAATCTCCCTCTCATTGCAGGAAATCTGGCTAGAGCATCTCCAACTAGTAGCTATTTAGCTCTTTCTGAAGACATCCAGAGAAAGAGACTCTACCACCTCTGGCTCCATTGGGTAATTGGACCCATTGCTGAACTGCTCTTATTATCAAGAGGTTTCTTTTAATGTTCAGTTGAAATCTACCTTTCTGTAACTTAAAACCATTAGACCTGGTTACGCTCTCTGTGGGCGCAAAGAACAAATCTGCACCCTCCTCTCTGTGACAGACCTTGAGATATGTCAGACCGTGTCACCTCTCAGTCACCTCTTCACCTGGCTGAACGTGCCCAGCTCCTTCAGCCCTTCCTCCTATGTTTTGTTCTGACCTCATCACGGTTGCTGCCCTTCTCTGAAGCTGCTCCTACTTGTCTATATCTACTATATAAAAGTTAATGTTTGTTTGTGAGTTTGTCTGTTTGTCTGCATCAGGCAGGCGAAGACCTCATACGATTGGCTGTGTGAGGTGAGAAGACCTCATATGATTGGCTGGCTGTGAGGATTCTATGGAATCCTGGGATTGGCAGTTTAGGGAGGGGCCTTTAGAATTCTCAGCCAGAGAGCTCTTGGGCCTCAGGCCGGTTGCTATGGAGATGAAGCCTAGCGGTAAAAGAAGAAGGGCAGAGTATTCCCTCAGAACCAAACCTCTGTTATGTTGACAACTCTGAATACAGATTGGACTGGGGAATATGGGGAAAAATTACAGGTACTGGAATAGGCCAGTTGCTGTGGAGATGAGGCCTAGCAGCAAGGAGGAGGACAGTGTATTCCCTCAGGAACCCAAACTGTGTATGTAAATAATTTTGAATATAGATTGCATTGGGAAATATGGGGAAAAGTTACAGGTACTGGAGAAGACACTTTGGTGAGTTCTTAAGAGGAAAATAAAATCCTGGGCAATGCTGAGTAAACATGCTAGTTCTTTCTAAAACGAGATGCCCTGAACTGGATGCAGTGCTCCAGATGAAACCCAACTAGCACACAATACAGTAGTGGGACTATTACTTCCTTAGTCTTAGAAACTATGTTTCTATTAGTGCAGGTTAAAATACTATTTGCCTTCTTTGCTGGAGCATCACACTGCTGAGTCATGTTCAACTTATAATCAACAATAATCCCAAAATCCTTTCCACATGTACTACCACTAAGCCAAGTATCCCTCATCCTGAAAGTACACATCTGATTTTGTGCCTTAAATGTAAAATTTTACATTTGTCTCTGTTAAATGTCATGCAAATAGTTTCAGCCTAATTTTCCAGTTTGGCAAGGAACTCTTCAGTTCTGTTCCTATCTTCCAGTGTGTTAGCTACCCCTCCTAGTTTGGGTTCATCTGCAAATTTGGTAAGGGTTATCTCTAAACTGTTATCTAAGTCACTGATTAAAAATACTGAAGAGTGTTGGCCCCTGGGCAGAACCCTGCTGCACTCCACTTGAAACTTCTCCCCAATTTGAAGTGTAGCCATTGGTGATGACTCTTTGAACATGATCTTCTAACCAGTTATGGATCCATTTGATGGTGTTCCCATCTATTCCACATTTCATCAATATGCTAATAAAAAAAAATCATGGGAGACTTCACTGTATGCTTTGCTGATATCCAGAGAAATGACATCTACAGCATTCCCTACCATCTACTAAACTAGTGACTCGATCAAATAAAAGATATAAGATTAGTTTGGCAAGATTTGTTTTTGACAAATCCATGCTGGCCTCTATGTATTGTCATCCAGATCCTTGCAAGAACACTCCTTTATAATCTGTTATAATATTTTTCCTGGTATTGAGGTCAGGCGCACTGGTCTATAGTTCTCCAGATCTTCAGTTTTCTTTTTGGGGAAAAGAACTAAAGCAAAATAGGTATTGAGCAGATCTGCCATTTCTGCCATGCTGAAAAACATACACTGAAAAACGTTTAGTGTATATATATGCTGACAATTTGATTTTTCATATTTTGTAACTGACTTTCTCTGGTGATTCAGATCCTGAAGAATCTGCAGCGTTTATATATGGATGGAAATGAACTAGTTCATATTCCAGCTGGTTTGCCGTCAACTTTAGAAGAACTTAAAATAAATGAAAACCAACTACATGCAATTGATGAGGACAGCTTTCAAGGTATTTAATAATTAAACAATTCAGATAACTGAGATAACAGGAGCTTTCAAATTAATGGTAAGAAAATGGTGAGATCTTTGGCTTTGAGGTGAAGAAGTTTCATATTATCATGAAAAACACCTATTTTTCCCAACAGGATTCTTTAAGTAAGAACATCTTATAGCAACTACAAATTACCTGCATGTGTACACTTAAGGAAAGATCATACAGTACAGAACTCTCCATACTGAGACCCATATTGTGTAAGCTAGGCCTCTAACAAGTACAGGAATCATTAGCAGGAAGCTATCTCTATCCATCAGAATGCATTCCCTAGGATAATGGGAATGAATTTCAACTACTGAATTGCACCTCTTATGTATGCCACAGTATTCTAGAATCATTTGTGTACAAACTGGCCTTAACCAGTTCATACACAAAGTGGTTAAATTAATGATGGCATTCCAAACTCTTCAAGATGGACAGTCACCCTATTATTACCAATTTGAATCTATGCAGATGTGTGAGGAGGTAGATGCAGCTTGGGTTTGTCTACGGAAAGCTTTCTCGAGTATACTTATATGTTCTAACTAATACAGAATTTGTAATGCCACTAAAACCTCTAGTTACCTTGGAATACAATTTACAGTGAAATTTAACCAGCTTATAATGCTCAAAAGAAATAAAACTAAATATCTCTTCCCTATTTGTTTTATAGTTTGGCAAGCAAAACAAGACTATAATATTAATAATAATAGGAAAATTGGCTTACAACAGGAGCAGGAAATCTTTGGTCTTCTAAATATTTTGACCTACAGCTCCCCCAAAGCTTTACATAGCATGCCTGAAACAGAGGGTCTGAAATTCACTGCTGGTCTGAAATTCCTTCTTTTTTTAGTCCAAATTCCAGTTGTTGCTCTCAACAAATTAAGCAAATTTCCACAAAAGTAAGTATTCTTTAAGGGTTCACAGACCAGTGGATAGCTCAATGATGCTCTCAAGCTTTGGAATGAATGAAGCTATGCAACTTGAGTGCTTGAGTGCAAAGCTCTGGGAAGTTGTATAATCCATATTGCCACTGAAAATTTAGAGATCTTCTTTTGAAGATATTTGGTTCTGTATAGATAACTGGTGCTGGGGACATGGACTAAAATTAAATGAAAAAAATTAAAAATAGTGCCATGACTTATGAGTCAAAACACTTTTCCACTTTCCAAATACTTTTTGGAAAGTATTTGTTATTTAGTGACTCATTCTAAAATAAAAATGTAGGGAGTTTGCTCATAACGAGAAATGTTTTGTGGGTCATTATCTTGCTTAATGTCCTTGAATTCTACCAGCATTATAGTGACTGAGTTTGGAATACACAAAAAATCAAAGACACTGTTAGAAGCATAATACAACTCAATTCCAATATAGCATGGTGTGTGTAACATTGGATCTTTTTGAGCATCCCCCCACTTCATGGTCTATAGGCAGGAGTGATTAAAAAAACCTGGATGTCCTAATTCATCCCATATAATCTGAATTAGATATAGAAAGGCCTCTGACTTCATATGATGCCCCTGCCCCAAATCTGAACAGCTAGTGGCCAACACAGTTGAGGAAGAACTTCAGTAGGGTGGAGTTGAGAGACACAGAGAAGATAGCCCATCATTTGTGGAATGTTATCATAACAAAGAAAAGTGGCAGAGGAGCCAACAAGTTTTGAATAAGAAAACTGAGCAATAAAGCATCTGGCATCTGAAGGTTAGATGGCTATAAACCTTACTGCAGCTGCAGAGAGATTTTGTTGTTTGTGACTGTTCATTCTCCCTGGCTTTTGTGCTCGTGCATTTATTTGGATTCTTAACCTATGGACAGGCTTACGGTGTATGTCTCTTTCTCTTTCCTTTGTGGGTTTATTATAACTGCTGGCTTCTCATGACAGATTCTGGAGCATCTGGGACTTTGCTCCTGCATCTTCCTTCAGCCTTAGTAAACATCCTTTACTACTTATGTACAATGTGGACTGGCCTGATTCATCCATAATTGATTCTCCATATTATAGCCTGTCTCTTCTGGCACTTGCTGTCCATAGGCACAGGGCAATAGACTTAAACCAAAGTGCATGGGTGCCTCCAAGAAAAATCACAGTCCCAGAAGCTACCAGAAAGTGAACTCTTTTTAAAGCATAGTGCACTTTGACAAAGCAATACACAGTGGCATGTATTTACACATGCTGCCTGTGGCATAATGAATAAGTTGAATTCTTCCAAAATTGCACACACCTGCAATGCACTCTGAAACTGGTATCAGTTCCAACTATTATTCATTATAACTAGCACAAACTTGAAACCTAGGTCCTCCTCATCTGTGATCCCTGGTCTGTTTTAGGAATTGGAAATTCATGGTTCAGAAGGGTGCTTGACCACTTAAAATACTCCCTCTGATTGGTTCCAGCAAATCTTATATGACCTTAAAAATCTAGACATTCTATGTGTCTGTAGAAAAACAGTTTTACAATGTAGAAGGTTGGGATGAATAACTTCTTGCTGGGGTGCAACTCTCAGCACGTGTCACCATTATCTATGCTGGCTGCGCCTAATGAGAATTGGAACCTATCAACATGGGAGGCTGGAAGCTGAACATACTTGTTTTAGAACATGCTGGATACCCAGATTCCAGGCTACTCAGTTACTGTTCCCTGACTGTCTGTCTCTCATTTCCAAGAGATCCTTCTGTGTTGTCCCTCCACCAGGAACCCAAGCCCTTATTAAGATGAGCTGACAATTTCGCTGCTAAGGAGCTTTCATTGATGTTTAAAAATGTTTAAATTTCTGCACTTTTTACATTGTTTGCAATTAAAATGCATGTTATTTTAATATTTAATAATATTTTATTTCAATAATAATATATTTAATATCACATTTTAATAGTTTGATTTACTGTGTTTTTATTTGTAATTGTTTTCAAATTTTGTGAACTGCTTCATGACCTTTGCACAGAAAGTGCAACGTAATCCCCCCCCCCCCTTATGGAAATGGTCTTACAGCTAAGATCATAATCTCCTGTCTCTATAAAGTGTACTTATTCTCTTCCCATTGTGCTTGGGCCTTGGACTTTATCACCAACCTCTATAAACGCAGGAGCTTTGTATGATGCTATTGTGTCACAGCTACAAATTGTAACAGATGCTACCAAGTTAGCATTGATAAAAAGTGGACTGTAATGAAATCAATTCATAGGTCCTTTAGGTACAATATGTGCATCCTAATTTTAAAACTTATTGCATCTGTCACTTTCTAGCAGTGGTTTCCCAAGTATAATCCACATTGATTTATCAAGTGCTCCTATACCATTTAATGAACTCATGTACTGTATATCATATTTTTTACAAGGTGAGTCTTCAGTAGGGACTGAGAGAAAATCAGGAAACACAATAAGAGTCTTTATAAAGGGCAGGATCTTGCTTATTTAAATCCTTATGAAGACTAAGAAAAAACTAATTATTTGAATCCAAACGATGCTTAGCTATGCTTTCAACGATATATAATTTCCATCCAAATTTTTTAAAAATTGTGTGCTATAATAAAATTGTTGCTGCTGCTGCTATTATATGCCTACAAGTCATTTCTGACTTATGGTAACCCTAAGTTGAACCTATCAGGAGTTTTTCTGGGGCTGTGTGTGTGTGTATGTGCGTGTGTGTGTGAGATGCACTCAGTCACCGAGTGGGTTTTCACAGAAGAACAAGGAATCGAACCCTGGTCTCCAGAGTTGTAGTCCAGTGCTCAAACTGCTATACCATGCTGGCTCTACTACAGTAAAAAATACACATTTTAATATGTAATTGATTGTAACCACAGCTATGTCTTATAAATCCGTAAACTAACCAGTACAACAGACAAACTGCCTGCAAGCAAACTTTAAGCAATTCTGTTTTTGCTAAACATCATTAATATAAAAAATGTCAAAGATTTTGGGATTGTGAATGAGTAAAAAAAAAAAAAGAGTTGGTTGAGAATACTGAAAAAACAGTCTTTTGATCCTTGCTAAACTGTGAATGTCACTGAATGAGCCAAGGGAGGTCACCATTCTTAAGTGAAGACAATAAATACTATTTTAAAATTATATCTAAATATGTTGCTTCTTTCACAATTATTTTATTTCCTAAAGGTTTAAAAAAATTGGTGACACTGGAATTAGAAGGAAACAAGCTTAGTGAAGCAAATGTCAGCCCTTTAGCTTTCCAGCCTTTGAAGAGCCTGTCATATTTGCGCCTTGCACGAAATAAATTTCGGATTATTCCACAGGGTCTTCCCCATTCCATTGAGGTAAAACATCTTTTTAAGAGAATGAGTTTCTTTTTTTCATAAAAGTTATGCTTTGAGGTACCTTTATCCATTAGCAAATACCAGTGAGTTCAAGCATACTATCTTACAGTTAACTATTCTTAGGATTATAATCCAAGTTCAATCATGATATATGAAGGGGACTTCTGCTTCTTTTTTTCCTCACTTGGAACTCACATGCCTTAAGCAATTTCATCAGGGAACAGAGAAGACCTTTTTGAATTTCGTTGGTATTTCATTTGAAACCATCATGTACTAAACACATTTTGTTCATGCATTTCCTTTTCCTGCCATGTGTTTAAACAGGAATTATACCTTGATAATAATGAAATTGAAGAAATCACAGACATTTGCTTTAACCATACCAAAAATCTAAATACAATTGTTCTAAGGCACAACAAATTAGAAGAAAGTAGAATATCCCCTTTGGCGTGGATCAATCATGAGTAAGTGAACTATAGTTTCTGTTATCTTTGCCATTTAATTTATTTAAGTATAGAATTTTAATGTACTGTATAGAACACAGGGGTTCTATACCATTATTTGCTGACTTGTCTCACTCCTCAACTATGGCACAAAGAAAACATGGGTGAGGAGAGTGTCATCTTTTCACTTTGTGCTAGATTTTAGAGAAGAACTGCTTTCTCTTTCTACAAATATCTCAATGAAAAGTAATTCCCCCCCACATTTTCCTATGGGAAGGGTCAAAATCTCTCTCTCTCTTTTTTTTAATGGCTGACAGAAAGACATTCGGACAAGCGTCCATGTCACTGATTGCCCCTTCCCCATTACTGAATGAGATAGGGGAGGCACAAAAAGATGCAGCAGACATTTTCAAACAGAGAAAGTTTTTCCTTTTCTGCAGTGGCGGCTAAAGTTGGAAAAAATCCTCCCAACTACTCCTAGGCACATGCCAGAAATCTGCAGGTTGGGATACACCTTGATACATTTTCTGTTGTGCTTTTTCACTGACAGAGAGCCCATTGCAAAGTATACGTGTGAGAGAGTTTCCCTTCAGATCTCTCTGTAATCAATGGATCATTAAGCAAAGGCAGTGAATCAACAGAGATGGGCAGCTGCTATGGCAACATGGCAAATGAATCTTTGGTTTTCTGCTGACAAACTGACAACATCAATAAATATTAACTCTCACACACTATCCAAACATGACCATTTTGGGATTCTTCCACTGATCATCACTTTGATGTTTAATTAAAACAAAATTAATACCATCTAAAACCTTGGGTCACCATAAGTCAGAAATGACTTCAAGGCACACACCAACAAACAACAAAAAGCACCATCTGTCAAAGGGATTCTGATCCTAAACATTTGTGCTGAGATGTTACTGGAGTAATTTGTGCACTTTAAACAAGTTACTTAATACTACAGTAAATCTCACTAAATAGTTGGATCATTATGTCTTGAAAAATACCAAACTAAAGCATGTAGTTGTCATGCCATGACTTGTGCTCATCCTTTACTTTTCAAAACAGACAGAAAAACTACAGTTGTACTTATGGGTGATAGAACCATGGCAGTATGTGGACGATATTATAATTCAGATAGTATATATCAGTAATCTCTTTTGAAGAGAAAGCTTTCTAACATTTGGGATGTATAATAGTCAAGTAGTCCAAGTTATGAAAAGTGAAACACACACACACACACACACACACACAAACACTCCTAATGCAATATCTGATGGGTGGGGTGCAGATGTGTTTTTGTGATTTGCAGGAGAAAAAACAGTATTTTAACACAGAATCCCTAAACTGACCAGGTAGGGGAATAAAAAACAGTTGGGCTGATGAATATCATCATAGTTCTTATGCTTTTTCTGAAGAAACTGTCTACGGCTGGAAACTAACAGCTATGTAAAATATTTGGGCAATAGCTATGGGAAAAGAGTAGGTGGTAGGAAAAAATTCTTCTTAATGTGAACTTGCTTTTTGAAAAACGAGATGTTTATTAAGGACCAATGAGCTGCTGACATTTCTCGTTCTACAGTCCTGTCTCTTTATTAATTAATCTACAGAATTATCAATTGAAAGGCTGGAAATTTCCACTTGCTTAGGGGAAGAAAAAATTATTTCCCTCCAACCACATGAATTCACCAGTATTCCTTATAGCTATAAAGAACTATTAACTCTTTATGTCTAAAAGGCTCCATGTCAGAACTCTTATCTCTTTTTTTTTACCTGAAGGGAAAAAGGAACAAGAGTGTGTGCTGGAGTTTGTGCACCAGAGTTCACCAGGCAATAGCTCCTGAACACACTAGTAGCCCCTTTGTTTCCAAGTTGTGAACCATCATGGGTCATCAAGGTATCTGGCCACTCTCTTGCCCTTTGACAAAGACTGGTACATCCAAATGCCCTGAGGTGCTTCAGTTATCCTCTGTCCCTTGGAGTTAACTAAAAAGCATAGAAACATTCAAATGGAACTGCCACTTTACAGCCTTCTTAAACTCAAAGTTGATCCACAACTTTTATGAGTTCCCACTGTTCCTTTCTTTTTCCATTCTTTCACAAGTAATAAAAATAAATGTATTTCAAGCACTTGCAATAAAGACACTTGCTAACCATACTACTTGTCCTCTGGCAAAGGAGGGCATGGAGGGAGATAAGAAGTGGCCAAAGCCCCCTCTGGCATTCTCTATGCTGTTAAGGGTTTAGAATGCCTTTGAGAGATCCAGGCAGGGTTACTGCCAGCTCCAGCTTTCCCGTTTTTTGAAATTTCATTCATACTTTTCAAATCAGGAGGGAGGGAGCAAGGAAAGAAGCAGAGGTGAACTTGAGGGGAATCCTGTGCAGTATTTGGTCATGTGTACCAATTGCAGTAATACACTCTCCCATCAAGAACCATAAAACTATGTCCCAAATGACTGTTAGAATAAAAGGTAAGACTTATTCTTTTTGACAGACAAGACTGTGTTTTCCAGTGTTCCTTGACATTTGCTTTAGAATATGTTATTTTGCATAAAGGTGGAATCAGGTAGTTTGTAATCTTACTTTTACGTACCTTTCTTTTTCCTTTATTTTAGGAACCTAGAATCTATTGATCTTTCTTACAATAAGTTGTACCATGTTCCCTCCTACCTGCCAAAATCGTTAGTGCATCTTGTACTTATAGGGAACCAAATTGATAGAATCCCAGGATTTGTATTTGGACATATGAGGCCTGGTCTGGAGTATCTCTACCTTTCATTTAACAAACTTGATGATGATGGAATTGACCCTGTGTCGTTCTATGGAGCATATCACTCTCTCAGAGAAGTGTTCTTAGATCACAACCAGCTGAAGTCCGTGCCACTTGGAATTGCAGAAATGAGATCACTAAATTTTCTGAGGCTCAATAACAACAAAATAAGGTAATCAAAAATGTGCAAAGTATAAATAACTGGATAATGCATAGCACTGGATGTATTAATAACTTCCTATTCTACATATTCTTTGACAGTGTATCAAAGTTCATTGAATACTGGCTCAGTTCTTTAACTGAACTTCTGGTATACAACAAGTACAATTTTGTTAATTCTATGAGGTCATATAGGTCATAATTACCCAGTCATGTTATATGTCAGCAATTGCATATCTCCACATCCTCAAGACAACTGGCAGCTATGTCCTGGAATTCTCTGGTAATCCACATGGCCTTGGGCTGGAGTGGCAAAATGTGGAGTGCAAAATTATATTATGGGAGAATGTGTTATCCATAGCAAAACGTTCAAGAAAAGAAAGATAGATTTTATTAAACCCTTTGAGTTCTTGCTCACCCCCACCCCCAAAACCCATCCATGCTGACTGCAGTGAAGATCTGATCCACTCAAATATTTCCATGGCATTTTTCTACAAGATAGGCCCTAAGAAAAGATGCCCCAACATATATTTTTTTAAAAAGATGATAGGCTATAGTGTTAGAACAAGATTCATGTGGCAAGATTCATGAGACAAGATTCATGGATAGACTGATATCATATACCATATCTGCTGGCATATAAGATGCACCCGTGTATAAGACACACCCCACTGATACACTGGCAAATACTATTTGCTGATGTATAAGACATACCAGCACATAAAACACACCCCATTTTCAAACAGTATTTTTTTGGGGAAAAAGTGAGTCTTATATGCCAGCAAATACAGTATATGAAAGCAGCCTTAAGAAAAGAACATTACTCGAACAGCATCCACTGCAATTATTTATGATTTTACCAAAATATGCCAGAAAGAAAACTTTCTTCCATACTAGGCATTAAAAAGAACAACAAAAAGAACTAGGATTGAAAAGTATGGCCTCAAACCAGGATATCTTAAAGACCATCTCCTCCAATATGACCTTGACTATTCATTCAAGTCTCCATTTGAAGCTCTGTTATCTGTCCTTTTCTAATTATGGTATCCAAGCTCTGGAAAAGCCAACAGATTTAAACACTCTTGTTTTTACTATATTCCAAAGACATTTCTGTGACACAGGTTGTATGTCCTGATAACTGTTAATTTTTTCTCTTTGTCAAATCTACTTTAAAAACATAATTGTTCTGTGTTCAGTACTATTCCCTGCCTTTAATATTTTTAAAAAGATAGTTCTGGGGTTGAATTCAGATTTAATAATACTTAGGGTTGAATGGTTGAAATGAATGGAATTAAATTCTGGATTTTACACTGTTATTTGCTTACTCTGTAGAGATTCCCCCTGCCTTTTCATGGTATCAGAACTCAGTCACTCAAATAAATTAATTGTTATTACTGCTGCAACATAATGTTGCAGTGTGCCTACACTGCCTAAGAAAACTTCTGTTGAGGACTATTCAAACAATGGAGAAGGGCAGGAGAAAGTTTCTGGATTAGAGAAGTGATAATAGCTTCTCTTTTCTCCCACTTATCTCTTTCCTTCCATTGTTATGCTATACAGTACTAGAAGTCTGCCAGAACCAGCCGGAAGATTTATATAGCAGGGTAATGGTGGTCTTAAAAGCGGGAAAAGTGACCTTTCTGCTTTCCTTCTCAGCATGCATCCAGAAAAACTGAATTTTCCTATGCAAGTTTCATATAATAAGGCATTTCATATTTTAAGCAATTTGAATGGGCCAATTCACCTTTATCCTGACATCCTGCCTCTAGCTGTCTTTAATTTTTGTTTTCAATGAATGCATTGACATTTCATGACTCAGTGTTTTAACTGTTCTCAACATTAGACAAGGGGGAGAGTCATACTTGCTTCTTCAGGGGGTATCTAGACTGATTAAAAAGATCCCAGATTTTGCTCCTGTTCTTTCTGATTTTATTTGGGAGATACACACATGTTTTGTTTATCCCAGAATATTTCCTGTCAACTCCTGGTACAATCAGAAACTTTTTATAATAGCTCCTCAGGTTAGTTTATTTTAATCCACTGGAAAGAACAGGAACAAAATCTGGGAGTTTTCAATCAGCCTGGATGTGTCCTCAGATCTTCTTTTCTTCCCCTGTATAGGGTCGACTGTCTGCTACATCTTGCAAGTCTACTAGTTTGTCTCAGGCCATTTAAGATATAAATCACCATGAGGGAAGGGGATAGTCCTGTTTCATTTTCGAACTCAAAAGGCACTAAAATTTCTGAGTTCCTTATTAGAAGAAACTATTAGGTAAATTCATGAAGTAAAGGTTTTCTCAACAGCTGTTTTGTATGATGCCAAGAGTGAACCTCCTCATTCAAAGACAATAGCAATAAATGATGGGGACAAGTGTTGGGGAAAGTTAATAACATCTTCTTTCCAGGCTTTTCACTGCTGAAAGTGGAATGCTGCACTAGACAAGGATTTCTAATGCACCAAGGCTTCCCTCCCCACTTCAGACTAGTTCATGACCAGGACTATATATCTTCAAGTTTCATTCCATTGTGAAGCATATATAAGCATGGTAGATTCTTCAGTCAAACTCTCAGTGGATGAAGGATGGTGCTTGATTAACATTTGAGGCTTTTAAAATTACAGATGAACACAGCAGACACACTGCAGCAAAAGGAAAATAGCATGCTCCAATTCTGTCTTTTTTCTTTCCCGCATAATGGCCAACAGCAACAGATAGTTATCAACTAACCATCACTTTGTGTATGGAAAGTATGGAGTAAAGAACTGTATATAATATGCTCGTATCACCACACAGCAAACCTTCAAGCAATTGTACAAAACAGCTGGAGAGTTGACCTAGATTCTGTCTCTGA
Source organism: Cyclura pinguis (assembly GCA_030412105.1). Classification (NCBI taxonomy): domain Eukaryota; kingdom Metazoa; phylum Chordata; class Lepidosauria; order Squamata; family Iguanidae; genus Cyclura; species Cyclura pinguis. Next base: position 90,295,515 of record CM059600.1, on the reverse strand, counting down.
CATACAATCCAGCTTCTGAGTTATTCATAAACAATTGTCCCATTTTAAGTGTGGTAGTTATTAAATACACTTTGGGACATTTAGTCAGCTATAGTAACCCAAAGCTAGGAAAATGCTGATAGTTGGCAAATCAAGGCCACAGTTCCTGTTTTTATCCATACTCCTTTCAAGTCACACCAAATTTCTTCCACCAATTTTGGTCTCACGTGTGTATGTACCGACTCAGAGAAAATATGAAAATATTTCACAACAAAATACAAAATCCACAAAAGAGTGATTGGCCAATGGAAATGCACAAAATACATCATGCAAGGATTCAAAGCTCCGCTGGCTTCTTCATCAGGCAAAAGTTGTTTAAAAAATAGAAGAGAAGAAAAGTGACAATGATAGAGTCATAGGCCTACGTTTGTATCAGATGTTGTTCATGTTGTAGGTCAGTTTGTTCGGAGGCATCTCAATGCAGGCAGAGACCACTTCCCTTCTTGGCCATGTGGGGACTGAGACAAAGGGCATTTTATGTACACTTTGGTGTACAGAAATTCAAAATGGACACCAAACAGGAAAGAGGCTGGATAGCTTGTTCATGTGCATGCTCTCTGTCAGCAAAGGTTATAGCAGAATTCACAACATTCTGGAGCAGTTTAAGTCAGTTGGTGTTTGTGACAGGGGCAGAAATAGTGCTGGTGGTGGCAGTAGCAGCAGCATTGTTTTGCTTGTGGTTTTACAATTTACAAATGACAGGGGGAGATTTTGTCTTGCTGCCCAGGAACAAGTAGTGTGAACGAGATTCAGCACCTTGATTCAAATGGCAGTGGTAAGCTCTGTTAGGTTCTTAGCTTGTGAATGTAAATCTTTGTCAATTTCTGATATGTATTCCCTCTTATTGTGACAAAAGTAGTCTTTGTCAGAATATCTCTATACTGGTGACGTGCAATTTAGTTTAATTTTCCTCACTGATAAAGTGATTATGCTGCAGAATCATAATACAGAATTGTTTCTGTACCAACATGCACACAACTGAGTTCTAAATCTAGTGTGCTGTTAATGGCTAGAGTCTTATCTACACTGACTTGAGAATAACATGTACTAAATTCAGTGGAGTTTACTTATTTTTAAGTTGCTATTTTGTGACTGAATCTAGCTGGTGGAGCTTGAAGTGTGGAGAAATCCCACAAACCTGAAGTTCATCTTTCATCCATTCCTGATTTAAAATGCATATATTTTGATGACTGCTTTTCTGTACTTTCTACAAATGTTTCACTATGTCCAATATGGGTTTTACAGAGCAGTCCCTCCAGAGCGCATCTGTAGAATTAGAAGGGATAATGAAGAAGATGAGGAAGAATATGACAGTGAAGAGGATCATGATTATGAAGATTCACAACTGGAACATCTTCATCTTGAACACAATTATATCAATACAAGAGATCTTTCTCCATATGCTTTTTCATGTGTCAGATCATACTCTAGTGTGGTTCTGAAACCTCAGAAGATCAAATAAAGGATCTGTTTTCTATCACAAAACTTATTTTTATATGTAAATAAAATACTTATATTTGCTTATCATCAGTGAATAAAACCAAGTAACATATAAATGGTGCCTAAGCATTATTATTGCTCAACATTATTTATTATTAATGAAGGGCGAGGTGTAAGTGTAGGAATGCTTTCAGGAAAATGACATTGTTTATCACCAGAAATATAAGAATAGCAGCCTATTTGTCATTCTAAGTAAGATAAATTGCATACACTAATGTTCATTTAAATGTCAATGTTCTAAGCGAGCACAATAAAAATGGATTTTACTGGATTTCTAATTAATTTTAAAGACTTGATTTGATCAAGACCAGGCCAGCAGCTGTGCCTGGTTCTAGAGATAACTGATCTTGCCATGGTAACACATACGTTAGTTACATCCCATCTGGATCACTGTAACATTGCTCTACATGAGGCTGCGTTTGAAAAGTGCTCCAAAACGTGAGCTGGCCCTCAAAGCTGCAACCAGATGGCTGAGTGGAACTAATTACAGGGAGTTCATGATTCCTTTGTTACAACAATTTCACTGGTTATTGGTCTGGTTTTGTGACACATCTCAAAGTGCTGGTTATGACCTACAAAGTCCTATATGGCTTAGGTCCAGGCTGTTTGAAGGAAAGTATTCTCCCACATGAGCCTGTCCAGGCTTTGAGATCTTTGGGGAAAGCCCTTTTCTGGTCCTACCACTGTCTGGGCACATCTGTTGGGAACACAGGAGAATGTGGTCTTGGTGGTTGCTCCAATGTTATGAAACTCTCTCCTCAGGAAATCCAGACTGTTTAATCATTATTGTCTTATCAGCAGGTGAAAACTTTTTAATACCAACAAGGTTTGAGAAATGTTTAAAATTAAAGAGCTTTTAACAGTGTATCACACTGTTTTTAATTCTTGGGTTTCAATGGATATATTTTAAAATGTTTTAACTTCTACAGGTAGTTTAACAGCATTCCGATAAGAACTTTTTGTACGTTTTAACCTATATGAGTTTTTATTGTATGAGTTTTAACATTATAAAGCCACCACGAATACCAGTTCTGGAAGGAAAGGTGGAAATAAATAAATGAAGATGATAATGATGTTTCCTGTAGCAATTTCAAGCATATTGAATGAAAACAAGCTGAAGCAGAAGATCCATCTTCTAACCAGTCTGTGTTAACTCAGATGATGAGAAGAATGAATTACATTACTCTGATGTAGCAACACGACGGCTTTTTCCAGTAATTCACATTCCAGATTCTTGAGACAACGGAAAGCAAGATGACACAGTTGTTCCCGTGTAAACATTCTAGTTCCAACTGTGGAAGCTGCTGTTGAAATAATCATATGTGCATGTTCTAAAAAGATTTTGTTTGACATCATTTTTTCCCCAAATATGGTTGTTCTATTTCCCTGAGTCTTGTTGTGATGGTTGTCACCAAAAAGGTTCTACAAGAAGCTCCAGAATCCTCTGAAGAACTGTATATCATGTGACCTGCCCCTATCCCATAATAGCATCGGCAGAATTCAGAAATGACTTGAAAGCACAGAACAACAACGATCACCACTTATGGGCTTTTCTTCATCTCTCAATTCTGTCAGGTACTCATACCACTGTCAAGCTATAGGATTTCTGGGCACATGATGCTTTCCCTTAAAAGCAATCAGCTTGAAATTGTATAGCAATATAATAAGGGAAGAATTCATTTGAACATGGAAAGACACTTCCAAGCCCCTCAGAAGACAGTAATATATATATGTTAAGGGAGACGAGGCAGTGGCTTAACAAACTGTGAGATTTGGTCCATATGACATATCTTAAGGAAAATCATTTGGTTATGTCCTGGAACAGAGCCAGTGACCAACAGAAGATACACTACAAATTCTACAAAGGGTTTATGTTATTTTGGTAGCCAATAGAACATAGAATAGATCATTTAGTTAATGGGCATGTTGCAGAAGTCAGTATTTCCATTATATTTCATTTTAAATACCATATATTAAACTAGATTTTTATGCTGCTGCTACTCCCTGTATCAAAATATTAATTTTGAACATTGATATATGCAAGCACAAAATATAAATGGGTGTAGTCATATGTAAGGATGTGTTAGAAGGGCCATAAATATGATTCACAATTTGTTAATATGTAATTTCCTTGAGAAATTCCTGGATGATTATCACATTTATCTCATCAGCTTAAACACTAGATGATTTGTGCTAACCATAACATCAAGATTATTAAACATGTGAATTTGACAACAAGATCTGAAGGAAAGCCAACATGCAATGCTTTGTATGTATGATCATTTTACAATTGTTAAAGTTTTTTGATGTTACTAAAATTTTAATTTAATCTACTATCTTTTACATTTTTCTTTTATGAATACTTAGATCATATCTTGGTAAAATGAACTACAGATAAAGGATGCTTCAGGTATTATATATAGTGGTATATGTGTATGAGATACTGGGTAGGAAGTACAGTCACCCTATATTTCTGGAAGGTGTAACATATATCCTTGTAACTGTCTGAAGCATATATACACACGTAAAGCTTGAGTTGTGCATTTTGTTAAAAGGCTTAAGTAGTAAATCAGAGCAGAGTACCTCTTTCATAACTCCACAGCACTGAATTTTAGCAGCATATATCTTAGTAACTAGTTAAAGAACCAGAAGCAAAAAGTGTGTGTGTGTGTGTGGGGGGGATTTTTGCAATGGAGGTTTCCCCAAGATTCTATGTTGGAATATGCATTTTGTAATCTTTTCTTAAATTATCTGAAGTTATGGGTGACCAGAATGTTGGCCGGGTCTGCAGAAACCGTCAAATTGTGGCTTGGATCTAGGGAAGCACTGGTGGTCAAGGGTGTACTGAATATGATCCCACCACTGCCACACAAACCCTTTCCTGAAATGAATGGCTCAAATGTTGCCAAAGGGAGGGTTGCCAAAAATCAAGCAAAGGACTTGCAGTAAATAGGGAACAAACAAAAAGGAGAAAGCTGAAAGGTCATACAACAGTTATCTTTAAAGATCTGAAGAGTTGTGACTTGATGTTTGTTTTCTAATGTTACATAAGATAGGACTAAAACCAGTGGATTCAGTTTACAAGATGGGAGATCCTGACTAAATCTTAGGAAGAAACAAACAACCCTGGAACATGTTGGGCTCTACTTCACTGGATGTTTTGAAGCAAACTAGATGGCATTCTATTAGGGATTTTTAAAGACATATTGGACTAGGGGCCATTTCACTCTATCCAAATATAGTTTTATGATACCACTTTAACGGCCATGGCTGCATCCTATGGAACCTGCAGGTTTTGTGAGGCACCAGTACTCTCTGGCAGAGAATTCTACATGCTCTTTCCTAAATTCCACAGAGTGGAACCATGGCAATTAAAGTGGAACCAAAGTGCTACATTTGTATGGTTGAAAGAGCCTCAAATGGCTCCTAGAATCTTTTCCAATTCTGTAATTCTATAGTTCTGTGAAACAGCAAGCATCTAGAATATGGGTAGGGAGGTACATTGGGATGAACAGGTTGCTTACCTGTAACTGTGGTTCTTTGTGTGGTCATCTGTGCCCTCACACGTTGGGATCTTCGCGCATGTGCAGTAGCTTTTGGAAAGTTCTAGAGCTGAGCAGCTTGACGGGAACCCCTCCCCCATGTGGTACTGAGCATGCTCAGCCCGCCAAGCCAACGGTCTCTCCTCAGTTTTGAAGTCCGCCGAAGCAGGACCTGATGAGGGGAAGGCTGGGCGGGTGTGTGTGAGGGCACAGATGACCACTTGAAGAACCACAGTTACAGGTAAGCAACCTGTTCTTCTTCTTCGTGGTCTCTGTGCCTCACACATTGGGAGACTGAACAGTTTACCAGTGGACGGTGGATCAGGTCCTACAGAACGGAAGACAGCACCGCACGACCAAAGCGGGCATCTCACCAAGCCTGACAGTCCAGACAGTAGTGGCGCACAAGGGTCACGGGTTGGGACCAGGTAGCCATTCGACAAAGCTCTTGCAGGTCAACCCCTCTAAGGAGGACTGCTGAAGAGGCCACGGCCCTAGTGGAGTGAGCACGGAGTAGGGTTGGCGGAGGTTGTTTAGCCAGTTCATACGCCAGGAGAATGGTCTGGGCCACACACTTGGAAAATCTTTGGGTGGACACCTTATGGCCCTTTCGACGACCACCATAACAAACGAACAGGTGGGGAGTCTGGCGAAAAGACAAAGTCTGTTGGATGTAAAAAGCCAGAGCTCGACGGGAGTCGAGCGAATGAAGCGATCGTTTCAGAGGAGTAGCTGGGTCAGGATAGAAGGTGGGAAGGATGACATCCTGGTTGAGATGGAAATCAGAGACAACCTTAGGCAGGAAGGAGATGTCTGGGTGCAGGACCACCTTGTCGCGATGGAAGACAAGGAAAGGCTCATCCGACCGCAGCTCAGTAAGCTCACTTGCTCGCCTAGCTGAAGTGACAGCGACGAGGAAGGCCGTCTTCATAGTGAGAAGCCGGTCATTAGAAGTAGCCATAGGCTCAAAGGGCGGTCATGTCAGTTGAGAGAGGACCAAGGACAGCGACCAAGGCGGCAGAGGCAGGGAGGTCGGAGGGTAAAGGTGTTGCAGCCCTTTCAGAAATTGTTTAAGAGTTGCATCACAGAACAGTGCAGCAGCAGGGGTGCCATGTGGCTGGTAGGCTACGATGGCCGAGAGGTATACCTTAAGAGACGAAAAGGCCAGGACCTGTTACCGAAGGTGAAGGAGGAAGTGTAGCACGGTGGGCAGAGCAACTGGTGATGCGGATTGTTGACAGACATCAGCGAAGGCCAAGAACCTTTGCCACTTGTAACGATAAGACTGGCGCGTGGACTCCTGGCAGCCGTGAGGACAGCCCGTATAGCTGAAGCATCTAGGGGATTATCCTCCATGCATGAAGACGCAGGAGTGGCAGGTCTGGATGCAGAACAAGACCGTCCGAGTGCGAGAGAAGGTCTGGCACCGATGGAAGTTTCAGAGTGTGGCCTCAAGCTGCCGTGAGGAAGGGGCCGAACCAGTGTTGCCTCGGCTAATATGGAGCCACCAGGATGGCGTTGGCGTGATCTGAGAGAATCTTGGCTATCACCTGACCTAGAAGCGGGAATGGTGGAAAAGCATACAGTAGCTCCTTGTCCCACTGAAACAGGAAGGCGTCCCCAAGAGAGTTCCGGCCCAGGCTGGCCCTCGAGCAGTAACAGGGGCATTTCTTGTTCTGACTGCTCGCAAAAAGATCGATGGACAGAGCGCCCCAGCGAGAGACTATCATCCGGAAAGCGGCACCGGAGAGGGACCACTCGTGGTTGTAAGAAGACGACCTGCTGAGGGTGTCCGCTGTGACATTGTCTCGGCCTGCCAGATGGATGGCGATGGGGTGACTGCGGAGCGGTACACACCAGTCCCAAAGCCGAAGGGCTATGTGGAGAAGGGTAGTGGAGTAGGTGCCTCCCTGCCTGTTCACATAGCAAACGGCCATCGTGTTGTCTGACAGGATCTGAACCGTCTGGCCAACAAAGAGGTTGCGGAAGGCCTGCAACGCCTTCAGGATGGCCAGGAGCTCCAGGGCGTTGATATGGAGGTGAGTTGCCAGGCTGATCCAGTGGCCTTACACCGTCAGGTTGTTGCAATGCGCTCCCCATCCCGAAAGGGAGGCATCCATTGTGATCGTGACCTGAGGACAGGGGTCGACGAACAGCATTCCCGATAGTAAGTGCCAGAGAGAAAGCCAGCATAGGAGCGAGTTTCACACCTGCTGAGGGGCTCGAAACATGAGATTCTGGTCGTCCCGAAGACGATCGAAGACCCTGATGAACCAGTGCTGTAGCGGGCGCACGTGGAGGCAAGAGAGATAAGTCACCGCCATCGTCGCCGCCATGTAGCCGAGAAGCTGTTGTATAGTCCTCGCAGAGACTACTGGGGCTCAGAGGACAGTAGTAGCAGCCTGACGTAGAGTGCGGGCTCGTTTCACTGGGAGAAAAGCCCTGGCAGCAACAGAGTCCAGAGTGGCACCAATAAAGTCCAGAACACGGGTTGGCTTGAGGTGAGAGTTTTTGGGATTCACCCTAAGGCCGAGGCTGGACAGAAGAGATAGTGTGATATGAATGTCCTCGTACAGTTTTTGTTTGCAGAGCGCCACCAGCAACCAGTCATTTAGGTAAGGGTATACCATAACGCGCTTTGTGCGGAGGTATGATACCACCGGGGCCATGCATTTGGTGAAGACCCTGGGCGCGGTGGAAAGTCCAAACGGCAACACTTTGTACTGGTAGCAAATGCCGTCGACTGTGAACCGCAGGTACCTCCTGTGGTGGGGCCGAATTGCGATATGTAAGTAGGTGTCTCGTAGGTCGATAGAGGCGATCCAGTCCCAACGTCGCAGAAAGGGAAGGATGGAAGTCAGAGTGACCATCTTGAATTTCCGGGGGAGAATGTAAGAATTCATCCCCCTGAGGTCCAGGATTGGTCGCAGGGTACCATCCGATTTTGGTACCATGAAGTACCGGGAGAAATAACCGGTGGTACTGGACGAGGACGAGATCCGCTCGATTGCCCCTTTCTGTAGTAGGGACTGTATCTCCTCCAGCAAGGCCAGGTTGGCCAGGGTGGAATAAAAGACACCTTGAGGTGGTATACTTTGACATTCGATGGCGTAACCAAGAAAGGACCCAAGAGTCCGTGGTGATGTGACGCCATTCGTTGAGATGATGGGCCAGACCCGGGGTCCTGGTGAAGCTGGTGGGCAAGCAGAAGAGGGGATGTGGTGGCGACCTGCGGCAGAAGTCAAAATAGTGACTTCGCTGTGGAGGAGGACTTCTTTGATGAAGGTTGACATCTCCTCAAAGTCCTCCGTGTTGAAGATGGGAGAGAGGACCGAGAAGAGGTTCGGCGAGGTGAGCGAGATGTATTGGAATAGGTCGACCAGCGCCAGGAGGAACGAGAAGCGAAGGTCCAACGGGATTGAGGAGTCTGATGGAGCCCCATCCTCTTGGCCATGAAACATGCCTTTACAAGGTCGTCCATGGCATCATCAGTGGTAGAGTGGTACAGGCCCTGTCTGTCAAAGGGCAGGTCTTTGATTCGCTTCCTACTGTCCTCCTGGAGCCCAGCGGACCGCAACCAAGCAAACTGACGGAAAGCAACCATTACCTGAGCCGCACCTTCAACAGCATGCCGGGAAGAAAGGATATGTTGGTTGCACAAGACCACCGATTCATTATAGAATTGGATGGCACTTGTCCTGTGGTTGTCTGGTAAATGAGCCAGCAAAGGGTAAAACCTGTCCCATATTGCACTGGTAGGCAGCAAGACATGCCTGGGTGTGGAAATTCGCGCAATCAAGGAAGACGCAGAATAGAAGTGCCTACCAAAGGAATCCAACCTGCAGCCTTCATGATCTGGCAGAGTGGTATGCGCCCTCTTGCCACCTTTCGTCTGGGACGACTCCATGATGGTGGAGTTAGGCACAGAGTGGTTGAAGAGAAATTCTATGTCTTTCTTTTGGGTTCTGTACAGGTGCTCCAATCTATAGAGTATTGGTTGGAGAGAGGCTGGCTGTGCTCATGGATGTTTCAACACCTCTTGAAGTACGGGCAGAAACAGTATCGGAGCTGCCGAGGGTGGGTGGGTGTCAACATAATGGAAAACTGGGTCCTGTGCTGTCGGAGCAGGTCCTGAAACATCGAGGCTGAGGGCGTTGGCCTTCCGCAGCAAGATATCGGAAAATCGTTTGACGTCCTCAGGTGCCGAGTCCGGCGTAGGCTCCCCGAACGCCAGTGGTGGTGAAGAGTGTGAATCAGGTGTGGAGTCGCCAGAATCGAGTCGGAATCATAAGACTGCGAAGAGTGGGAAGGCGGTCCTTGGCCATGAGGTAATTGAGATGGTACAGCAGCAGCCAGAGGTGTGATAACTGAAGCCCCTGTCAGAGCTGCTGATGACAAGCAGCAGCTGTTGGTCCCTGTTGCTCAGGCTGGAGATGACGAGCAGCAGCTGTTGGTCCCTGTGGCTCTGGCTGGAGATGAGTCCTGCAGCTCAAGAGCTCCCCCTGCTGCCATGGACCAAGCAGGCTCGGACGTTCTTCTGCCTGCTCCTTTAGGGCAACAGGGATCCGATTCTGAAGACGCTTGGGAGCCTGCTTCAATCAGCCCCCAATCAAGGTGGAGACTCAAGAGAGCTGTGCAAAGGGAGGCTTCCTTGGCTAAGTTTAAGAAGCGGTGACTGGACACACCAGTGTCTTGGGCTATATAACTGCCTGCTTGAAAGCTTCCTTTTGCTTGTGGCAAACTTCTTACAAGCCCTCCCCTTGCCTGTTCCTTGCTTCCAGCACCCGGCTCCTGATCCCTTGGATTGATCTCTTGGCTCCTGACCCCTGGCTTTTGGAACACTGACTATGGCTTTCACTTGTCGCTCTGGCTTAGGTAAATGGACTCCCTTTGAGTAATTGCTTGTTTGACTCCTCCCAGCAGGACTCTGCTAGCTCTCTCACTCCCTTCTCTGGGCTGGCTTGCTGCCTGGGTCCCTGACCTTGACAGTCAGGGCCAGAACAGTTACTGAAGACGGTACTGATGACGGTACCGACGGTGGTACAGGAGGTGGAGGCACCGTCGGCGTTGGTGCTGGGAGAACAGCCGGAATCAGATGCAGGATAGACTGTGTCGGAATCGAAGCCGTCGATGACTGCAGAGGCGGCAGATGGGTGTCAGCAGGTGGACGAGAGATAGTAGCCATTACCCGAGGAAGCGGCGAGACAGGCCGGTGTGGAGGTGAACGGTCCCGAGAGCAACGACGTGACGGAGATTGTCGGAAATAGGGAGACTGCGATCTGGAGCGAGATGGAGACCTTCGGTACCGAGATATCGGGATGCCGAGGATGGAGACCGGGAACGATGGCGGTATGGTGACCAACGACGGATATCGGCATGGCAACGGTCTCTGTATGCAGGAGAGTACAAATAATACGAACCTGGCTGCTCCCTCCAGATGTGCTCGTGGCCATAACGTGCTATGTATGAGGCTGATGAGAAGGGCGAATCGAGCCTTGTTTGCGACCTGCCACGGTCAAGTCAAGCATCCCGCCACTGCGGGGATCAAAGTCTGTTAGCATGGCCCGGAGAGCGCACCGCACTAGTATGGGCCCTCGTTTGGGAAGGAACCCACAGGGTATCAAGAGCAGGGTCAGAGGCACCCGGACAGCCCAGCCCATGTTCAGGCTGAGCGTGCAGTGGAAGCGTCGCGGCCTGCATAGCTGGTTCAGGCTGTGCCGGATGATCCTCAGAGGGCAGATCCCCAGAAGGCAGCTCCAGCGATGTTGGCACTACCAGGACTGGAAGCTGAGCTTCATCCTGCTCCAAAGAAAGATCAGGAGGCCCTTCCTCGTCAACAGTAGCCATAGGAGACTGAGTTGGAGGAGGTGTTGGAAGACACGACGATTGAGTCGCTGGTGACGGTGATCGATGCTTCTCCTTCTTCTTCTCCTTCAAGGAGGAGTCCGAAAGGTGCGAAGAGGACCGCTTACGCTGAGCTGCCGTGAGGGGCTTAGAAGGCTGAGCCAGCTGCGAGCCCGCAGGGGCATCCCCTGTCAAGGTCAGAGACCTGGGTGACACGAAACACAATATTTAAACAAAGAAGACATAAGAAGCAGCAAGGGGGGGTTCTCACAAAGTCCGAAGAAACAATGAAGCCAGAAGAGTAAGAAAAAACACTGCTCAACTGAAGAGGTATTTCCGTTCGCTGTTAACACGCCAGCGGACAAAAAAAAAATTGAGGAGAGATCGTTGGCTTGGCGGGCTGAGCATGCTCAGTACCGCATGGGGGAGGGGTTCCCACCAAGCTGCTCAGCTCTAGAACTTTCTGAAAGCTACTGCACATGTGCGAACATCCCAATGTGTGAGGCACAGAGACCACGAAGAAGAAGGAGGTTTTTCTTTATGCTACCCCAATCCTGGACCAATGTATTGCAGAGTACCAGAAATGATGTCAAATCACTTGTGCTCACCAATTTTGATTTGAGGAAAGTCTTGGGAGCTGTGGCAAGGAGGCAAACCATTACATCTGCATGAAGTTTTGGTGCCTTTTGGGGGGTTTTCAGTTGGGAAATTACCCCCGAATTGTCAACAATGTAGTTGTTTGAGGCTCACAAAAGTGGCCATATTCAGCCTGTGGGCCACAATTTCCTCTCCCTAATCCAGAATCTAGAGTACACAATACTATAATTGGAGGCACCGAGAAACAGTTAGGGAGTATGTATCTATACCGTGTATATTACCAACCACAAGATGGGGAGAAACTGCATGGAAATGCAATTGCAAATCAGGCCTGCATAAACTTGAGGTTAAAAAAAAGTAAGAAATTTTACCCCGTCTCATATTTCTGAAGGGGATTTTTAAAAACCCTTTAAAGTTTCTGACTTCAATCTACTTTAGGATTCCACTCATGAACCTTAAAGGATTAGAAAAAATCTTTACTTCACTAACTCCATTCAAATATGGATGTGCATCTACAAATGAGAAATGAATGCACAAAGACTACTATTGCTCCTCTGTTAAGTAACAAAGGATGATAGCTAGTAGACCATTGTGATCCTTTCCATTTCACACCACAAGGAAAATGTTAAACAGGTGAAAGAGAAGAAAAATCTACTCAAGTGGCTTCTAATCTGTAGTCCAGGACCCCCAGGGAAGTACAATGTCTTTATAGGAGGCCTGTGCACAGAGCGGGGTGAATGGAGTGAAAGGAAGGGTATAATTGCTGACCTCAGTTCATAGCCTCCAGCAGGTGGGAGTACTGTTGGTTGCACAATGTAGCAAAGGAGAGTGGGAGGTGCCAGCAGTGGTGCTGAGCCTGGCACTTTTCCATGGAGCCCCTCAAGACTCCCAGCAAAGCAGGGAGGGGAGAAGAGTCAAAGCCAGGCAGCTCCTGCACATTTTCCTGAAAAGAGCGTGGTGTGGAGGCAGACCCTGACTGAGCAAGAATTTAAGTCTCTCTCTGACACTCATACAATGAGTCAGAAGTGAGCTGGAAGCTGTTCAAGCACCATCCAAAAGGTGTGCCCAAGATTGGCTACAGTCCAGGTCTCATGTAAATAGTCCTTAGTCAAAGGAGTCGTGAGATACCAGCTTCTTCTCACCAGCACGGTTCATCTGTGCCCCCTTTGAAAAAGGAGACTTCAACTGCTCCCCTCATTATCACTCCTTGTTCGTCTCAGTGAAACTTACTCCTTAGTAACTGTACTTGCATATCAATTCTGCCCTGGATCAATGTGGTATTCCCTCTTAGGTACACATTTGTCTTTGTGTGCATGTGTGCGTAGAGGAGGAGCAAGGTGGTGGCGCTCCTGCCTTCCACTGAACCTTGCCAAATAGTCTACACATCAAGTATTATCATTATTACTACTATGACTATATTATTGTTGTTGTTGTTTTCAAATTTGTATGGAATTATTCCAGTAAAAATCTTGTAGTACGAGCATGTGCATTTACTTATTTCTCCCTTCTCTCCAAATTCAAGCACCGTTGATGAGCAACTTTAAATAAATATTTGATGCACTTTAGGGTTTTAACTCTTGAGTTGAGTCTTGGTAGCCCATGGCAACAAAATATATGTGTGTGTGTGGGGGGGGGTCTGTGGTAAAGAAAAGATTAAGAACTACTGATCTGTTCAGTCCCTGTAGTACTCCAAAAGATCACAGAAGAAGAGACAGAACAAAGCTAAGGTTTAGCAGATGTCAACTGCAGACCTTTCATGGATATATACACAGCTGGCCCTCCACATTTACAGGTTAAGCATTCATGGATTTGATTATTCAGGGACTACTGGGAGAACAGGTAGGATTGGAGGTGGGCATGTGTGCATGTTTGCTCACTCATGCAGGTGGGAGGGGGAAGGGAATGAGACAGGAAGGAGAGCATGCACATCCACTCACTTGCTCACCTGTGCCGACGGGAAGGGGTAAGGGGACGGGATGGGAAGAAGGCGTGTGCATTTGTTTTCTCTCTCACTTGTGTAGGTGGGATGAAGAAGAGAACGGAAGCAGAGGAGGGCACATGTGCACGTCTGCTCACGCAACAGGCAGGAGGGGGAAGGGCAAACACATTTGCTCGCTCACGCACATGAGAAAGTGATGGGACCGGAGGAGTGTGTGCATGCTCACTCACGGATGGGAGAGGAGAAGAGGATGCAACGGGAGCAGGGAGGTGCATGTGTTTGCTCACTTACATGGGCAGGAGGAGAAGAGGATGAGACACGAAAAGCTGCTAGCATGTGTTCTCTCACTTGTGTGGATGGGAGGGGGAAAGGGGATGGGTGTCCTCTTTCTCCCTCCTCCTGATCCCCCATTGCATCCCCTTCCTCCCCATCCGCACGAGTGACTGAGCAAGGGAACGGACGTGCATCTGGGCCCAGCCAACTCTTACCAGAATAAGCCAAGGCTCTTTTTTTGAAAAACGAGAAAGACGTCTGATCTATTATTTTGTTCCTTTAAAACTCATGTCAAATCTCCTGAGACAATTGGGTGGCCCGTGAGTAATACAAAAGGAATCTTCAGTAATTTCAGTGTTTTTCTTAATAGTTTAATGAAAAGACTGAAATTACGTATAAAAAAAATACCAGCCTCTGGCCTAGTGAAAGTAAAAAGAATTGAACTGATGTTTCAATTGTTAATTAGTCTCAATTTCTAATTAGATACACAATGAAAAAGACCCCAAGGTAGAAAATCCACAGCTACAGCATTCTTGTTAGGTGACCAACCAACCTTTGTTTAAAAACTTCCAACAAAGGAGAGTCATTGCCTTATGAAGTACAGTTGGCCCTCCACATTTATGGCTTTGATTTTCATGAATCAGATTATTTGCAAGTTTCTTCGAGCCTTGCCCCACCTCCCCTCAGGTGCTTCTTGATAGCTCCGATTAGGCCGCACAGCCCTTTAAAACCTTGCCGCTGGTCCTCCTCCTCCTCCTCCACCAGCCGCTGCCTGGCCAGCAAGCTACATTAATTGGCAATGATATAAAATGTGACCTGAAATGACTGAAAGGTCAAACTGGACAGAGGAAAATTACTGGCTGCAAACATGAGACCGCAAGGCAGGTCAGCCCACACCCACCTCCAGGTGAAGCTGAAGTCATTGTCAGGCAGATTACGAAGCAACCCCAGAGATAATAGGCTTAGGCAAAAGCTGAATCTCTCCAATTGGAATACAATTGTCAAGCCAACGTTCTCACCAAACAGTGATTGTCTAAACCTGGCTACCTCATTGCTGGGCATTTTCCCTGCATTGTCCTGACCCTTCCTCAAGTACAGGACTATTACAACAGTCATTATCTCTTTGTCACTTAACTATTAGCACCATCCAGAAGCTATTAGCACCATCCAGACCCCATCATCTGTGTTGCAACTCCCATTGTCCACTAGGCTGGAAGAGCGATTAACTCGCATCCCTTCAGAGAGGGAAACAGAGTATAAAAATCTCCAGTTCTAAGCAACTACTTTTGCAGTTCACCAGTCGCTGAATGCCTCTCTGCCAATTTGCTTCCCAGCTCTGTACTGCCCTTAGACACAAAAGTCTAAGTCACATTGTTGCTTTTTCACTAATCTTCTGGACTGGAAATTATAACGCCAAACACTCAACTTCTCTATCCATAATTTTTCTTCCCTTTATCCTTCAGTTAGCTCTTGTGTGAATATGTGACTATTTGTACCTTGTGTGCATACATGAGTGAATTCCCCTCAATAAAACACATTTTTAGTTTACTTTTGAATCTCCGGCTGGTTCTTTCCTGCAAGATCCTGTAAACATTGGCGGAAAGATTTCGTTGTTATCCCCCTCCTGCAGGCCTCCTAATTTTGAGCTAATTAATTCCCCTCTGTCATGTAGAGGTACTGGCATTGCGTGTGGACCCCTGAGTCACCCATGTTTTGGAGTAATAGTAAACAGCAATTTATCAGGGGAGAAGGGAATGAGGATGAGCTAGGGAGATCTGCTCTGTTGTCCCCTTCAGCAGCTGGCAGTGTTTTACAGTGTGGGCAGGGGAGAGGAGGAGTGCAAAGATTTGTTTGGGGAAAGAGTGAACGGCAAGAAAGAGAGCTCTGTTGGCCTTGACAGGAGGTCCTGCAAGGGCGAGAGGGAGCAGAAACTGGCAGCGAATCCTCTGATTGTGTCTGCCTATGTTCTAGAGATTCAGTTGTGAATGGCTTAATACATGATTTAAAAAAAGGAAACAGGAACTAGGAATAAGCACACAGTTCACACAATAAAAGGATGAAAGAAGAGGGTTCTCCCAGTGATCTATTTTGGGACTTGCGTTTTGTAACTTTTAAATAAAGGATCTGAAATCATGAGCAAGGAAAAAGTCAGCCAAAACTGCAGGAGCCATCAAATTGTTCAGGACAATGAAAACTAAAGTGGAATGTAAAAAGCTGCTATGAAATGTTTCCAACAGTTGGAAATAACATAAGAAATATGGTTGTGTACAAGTATTAACATGGTAACATTGTGACTAAAGCAGCAGCAACAACAGCAGCGTGATCTCTGTCTTCATGTGTACAAAAAGAAAGTTTAAACTAACAACGATTAATCCGGATAAAAATATGTTTGTGGTGGATAATACAGTGAAAACACTGACCAAGTTGTGAATAGATAATACTCTACTAGGAACATTTGGAAAAGGAATAAAAAACCTGCCAGTATCACAATGCACTTACATAAATCTCTGGGTAGCCTGAATTCTTGACACTATATCTTGACAATGATACCTTAGAACAGGGAAGGGCATTTTGCAGACTCCGGAGGAGGTAGTTTCCTGTGCCCTCCACAACATCTTGACATCACAGATGTCAGTTTGAGTAATCAGAAATGATGTTGCATCACTACCAGTCAACTTGAGAGCTATTGGGTTTTTTGTGTTTTTGTGGTTTCAGGGTGGTGGACCCACTGAAATGGCAAAAGAGTCACTTTGTGAGGCATTTTAACCTGTTTTTAACCTTTCTTTGGCCCCCAAGCACTTTTTTTCCGGCAGAAAATATTAGGGGGTTCTGGAAGCATTAGGATGTCCAGAGGGCAGCAGTGGACATCCAGTGGGCTGCTTGTTTCTCAATCTGCCTTAAGAAAGTGTAGCAAAAGGCAATCAAAATGATCTGAAGGCTAAGCACATGTCCTATAATGTACGGGGCATTTTCGTTTGGAGGACTAAGAGGAGAACATGATCAAGGTTCATAAAATAGTGGACAAGATGTTTTTCTTCCTGTGTTGAAACATTACAGTCAGAAGTTATACAAGGAAAGAAAAATTCAAGACAGGCTAAGAGATTAATTATAATTCACAGTGCATAAATAATTTATAGAGTTTGTATGACACGACTCTTTTACATGGATTTAAAAGGAGATTAGTCCTTCTACAAGAAAGCCAAATAATCATATCTTTAAGTTACAGTGTATCAACAAAATCAAAATCCTGGTAGGAATCACCCATTATTTTGGAATTCTTTACCTGTAGGTCATGCCACCAATAATTTTCTGATTTTGAAAAGTTTGAATACACACTGGTGATTTGTTGTTTATGATACGGGCAAATATAATACAGAAGAAAGCAGAAGCTTTACTTTGCATTTAGAAGGCTCAAATGATTTAGAAGACTCAACTACTAATTTTGGAATTATACAGCTGATCCTTAAGTACTCCAACTCATTTACATAGCTTTGAGATTGCAACAAGCCTTTAAAGCTATATGATACCTGGCCCAATAAACAATATGCAACAATTTAGAATGCAATGCAAGAGGATTCCTCAGTAGAGGCTCCCAGACTGCAGAAGTCCCTTCCTAGGAAGGATAGGCTGGCACCGTCCATGCCTTCTTTTGGCCAGCAAATAAATACTATTTTATTCAGACAGGCCTCTGCTAGTCAGGGTAGGTAGCTGCAAAAAAGGCTTTTAATCTAAGTAAGAGCTGGCACTTTTGCTTGAATGTCTGTTTTTATAATTATTTATATGGATGCTTAATCTGTAATACATTCTTAGCTGAGTTTTTCATTTTATTGTTAACCCCCTTAACTCACATTTATTGGGAGAACAGAGAGGTACAAATAATCATCAACCATCACTTACTGAGAATTCCTCAAAATCATAATGAAATCATCCAAAATACTTTGGCTTTTCCATTCAGTCTGGGAGGCTGTAGGTATGCTCAGCCATTGTCCGCAGTTAGTGATAGGCTAAATGTGGGTGAAGCAACTGAAACTTAATCCAAATAGAGGTGTTGCTTGTCAAAAGGACTTTTGTTCAGCTTTACTTGGTGTGCCAACTGTGCCAATTCTCAGAGGAGTCAGACCTGACTAAAGTCACAGATGTACTAGTTACATGTAGTTTGACTTCTGTTAACATATATTATATGGGGTTCCCATTGAAAACTGTTCAGAAGTGTCTGTTAATTTAGAATGCTGCTGATGAAATTTTGACCACTCTTAAATTTCAAGATATTATTGCCTAGCTATATGCACTGGTTGCCAATTTGTGTCTGGGCACGAGTGTTCTATGCCCTTTAAAGTCTTAAATAGCCTAGGATCAGATTATCTAAAGGACCACCTTCCAAATGAGCCTGCGTATATACTAAAATAATCTAGCAAGGCTTCTTTGTATATTTCGCTGCCTTCTGAAACATGATTAGAGGCAATTCATGCAAGGGATTTTTCTATAATGTCAACTAATATGTAGAACTCACTGCTTCTTTCTTCGTTTGATAGCATTCCACTGTTGTTTTAAAAGATTTCTGTTTCCCCATGCTTGCTCCAGGTTTAACTAATAATTAGAATCAGTGAATGACTAGATTCAAAATACATATAAAGCCAAGAAATTGCACTCAGTGGTTTTGCTTGCTTCCTTTTTGCATATTGTATTCTGCATGGCATTGACTACACTTACAATTATTTTTGAGAAGTCCCCACATGAGCATAAATATTTGCAAATCTGGTGGGGGAACAAATGCAGAACACTGTATTTTCTGTAAATTACAATATGTAAATTACATATCTTCTAGCCAAATTATACTTTAGATTTTTGTTTCCTAGGAGGTGATTAGATGGTCTATAATGTAAGCATTATGATACTACATCCCAAATAAAGGTCTGTTACAATCAACTGCATACTTTCAGCAAGATGCTGAAGTCCAAAAATAGTATTATTTACTTAGTTCATGTATATAATATGTATGGTTAGTGACCAATATTCCCATTGGCTTAGCCTTTATGTTGGCCAGCAAAAAGGAAACTATAATGGAAGTAACATAACCTTTCTTTCAAGAACCATATAATTGTTAGCCTTTGGATTTTAGTTTTTGTAAAGCAACAGGGTTTTTATTTTCCAGGCTACCCAAGCATAAAATATAAGTGAGTGACCTATTTTAAATTACAGGAATGCTGCCCCAAAACATTTCCAAACACGCACAATATTTGATGTTTCTGAGAAAAGAATGGAACAGGGCATGTCAAAATCTACCATGAATACGGCAGTGAAGGCATAACATAACCCATGTGTAGATAGTGTAAAATATGAATCTCTGCTAGAAAAAGGGCCATATCCTAACTTTATCTCTTGTACTTTCATCATATAAAGCCATATTTTCTGTATCACAGAAACAGAGAAACCCTCTGTCTTTGTTGATAACCTGGACAAAATGGTTCAATTTTCAATAAGCTTTATTTTTTAATAAAAACATTGTAAAGTCCTATGAAAACTCTGCTTCCAAGTTTACCCTGTGAGCTTCAAAGAAATTATCTAGATCTCTTTGGTCCCAGTGCAATACATTATTTATTTCACCATGGAGTCACAGAGTTGAACAGAACCCCAAAGACATCTGGGGCATTGCATTGATAAAGCACCCTGGAAGATGGCCATCTAACCTCTGTTTGAAAACGCCTAATGAAGGAAAGTCTATCACCTTCTACATTATTCCATTCCACTGTAGGAAAGCTCTTACTGTAAGAAGGTTCCTCCTACAGTTTAGTTAGAATCTCCTGGATTAACATTTGAATCCATTGGCTCTCTAATGGTTGTGAATAATGGCTTGCTATTCAAATTTCTGTACAGTCCTAACATCAGTTCTGTGCAGTCCTAGACTGTGTATGAGACATGCTAATGGCTGCACCTATCCAGAGGATCCCCTGTTCCCTCTATGATGAGGCAGGTGGTCACCAGACCAGAGCATTAAAACAAGCAGGACTAGTAACACCACTATTTGAATTCTCACCACACTGTTTCGGGGTGCCCTGACAAAGATGCTCCCTTAGGATCCCAGAGGAAGTGTGAGGAAATTAAACTGGGTGTGTTACTGCCCTGGCTAGCCCGAGCGTGGGGGGTATAAAAAGATATCTCTTGATATCAATAATTCGGCTTCACATACCCATTCCCCTCCACGTGCTTGCAAGGCCCCCGGACAAGCACGCATACAGGCTTGGCCGATAATCGCTCTAATATTCCAACACAGTACAGGCAGGCCAGAAATAGCCGACTCGCAGCTTTAGGAGACCTCAAAGGCAAGTACCTTCGTTAAGCATGCACGCAACTTTCAAAAGATCCTCTGCCCCGCGCTGGCAGCTTGATGATCTGACTATACTACGCTCAAGTACTCCGCGTTTGCATACTGGCTACCCTATTGATAATTTGGCTATAATTCAATCATTCAAATTTCTGACCTTTCGGAGGCTTTGTCTCCAGCCCCAAATCCACTGTTTTCCCCAAGTCCGAACTAGCCTGCGGTCACAATTCTCCTTATAAAAACCCCTGACTTTGAGCGCTTCTTCGGATCGCTCTTGGCTTCCATCCCGCCTTGCTGTCGCTTTGTCCAGCGAGCCTTCCCCTCAGCTCCACCTGCTGAGATCCACGCTCCCCAGCTTCTCCGCTTCTAACCGGGCTTCAGGACAGGTGAAGTATCACCCAAACCAACAACTCCTCTAAAAATCCCTCTATCCCACTCCAACCTTTATTTCTATAGTTTCTCTGTATGTTTGTGTTGCATACACTGATTGATTGTATTTTTAATAAAAATCACATTTGATATTTCACTCCCGTTTGCTCCTTGACTTGGCCTGACCCCGTAGACATTGAGTTCAAGATCTCGCTACGTTACCCTGCCTCTCGCAGTGCTAACTTGTGCTCTTTGACTAATCTCCCCAACTTGTATAATTTTGAGAGCAATTTGGTGTCCCTCCTGGGACCCCCCAGAAAACAGGGTAACAGGTGTGTGTATGTCAGCAACAATGGCAGGCTTTTTTTTCTCCCTATAATTAAAGGGGCTGAGCATTTTGTTGGCTTTACTGAGTTCAGCATGGAACTGTCATCACATGGGGAGGGTATTCTACTATCGCTCGGGGCCCACCTAGAACAATATTCATTTGCAAATGAGAAACTTTGATAAACTTCTATGAGAGAATTTGATAAGCGGTCTTAACTACCTCTCCTCATCCACAAAGATTACATAGAAATGCTCAACAGGTGAGAGAATTTACTTTTAACTTGCCATTCTGAAACAGTCATGACCATGCTAAACTCAATGAACAGAAACTTTGCCAGAAGACACTAATAATGTATTACTTATTTGAAACTACATTCCATCATAAGATGATTAAGTGGTATTGTAAGCGTTAGAGCATTCCTTTCTTAAGTGATATTATTTCCCTCTGTGTACTTGAATAATACTTGGAATTACATCACATTTTCCCTATTAAAACATTTCTCACAAAAGTAAGAATTTATAGTCTCATGGCAAGAGACTATAAAATAGACATGATTGAGCCCAAGAGCACATGTGCTAGCAAAATGTAGTCAGGGTCTTGGTAGACTAATGTTGCCTCTTTGCATGGGCCACACAGTTTTATTACAAAACTCAGTGGTAACCAGTGGTAACCATTTGTTTGTTTGTTTGTTTTTTAATTTATATCCCACCTTTCTCCTGGGAGGGCACCCAAGGCAGACATCCTAGATGGGCCTGGCTGATCATTGTGCAGCTAGATGCTGCATGAAATGTGAAGTTTGTTTTGAGGACACTTGCCTTACTTTCATGTGCTTAGATCATGAAGAGTAGCATCACAAAACTGTCCATCATAACAGCTAGCTAAGACATCCACTATCAGAGAAGGTACAGCTCTGACATTAAGTAAAAACAAATGGGATGTGTAGTTCTAGTTGCTGTGAGCATTCCAGAAATATGTAGCTATCCATTGATGGGGACAGAATCCTGGACTAAATTGACCTTTCAGCAAGACAGTAGAGATATTATATGAAGCAATGGTTACTGGGGTTGCACGGTGCAAGGTATTATACACATCTGATATTAAGAGAAAAAGACAGTCTAGCTGCCTTGTCACAAGACAAATTTTCCTTATTATAGCAAAAAGCTCCTCTTCAAAACATGGCTGTTATCTAAAATCCAGTCCTGAACAATCCAACAGACTATTGGACAGTACTACATTTACTCAGCACCCAAATACGGTGTCTCACAAAACACATCTAAATTGTACTAGGAAAATATAGGTTGCATCCAGAGTGCCTTGAATAATGGTCAGATCTCTTGTAAGTGTGCCCTAGACAATTCAAAGCAACAATGATTGCTTTCATAACATGTAAAGTAGCTATAATTGCCATCTGGATTCAAGATTTTCAGGAGGGAAATATTTGGTGATTGAATTTACATCCCTTTCTCTGATGTTCTAAAATAAAAATATTTCAGTGCAACAATAATACTTTATTCCTGTGGCTTTTTTCAGAAGCACAGAATTTATGGTGCATATAGAGATCAGAAAGTAATAATGTAGGAGTCAAATCTTCTGAAAAAGGCATAACTGTATCTGAATATCTTTATGAACAAAACCCATTAAAGTTTCTATACAGCATTTGTGGTTATGTATTTACATAAATAAAATTTATGCTTCTTTCTCAAAAATGGCTGAAGCTCAAAAATAACCACAGAAGTGAACTAGTGAATTTTCCATAACCAAGCCACACAAAGTACGTACTGCTATTTGAAAGAAAATTGACTGAATGAAAGCCAAAATAAACTACTAGAAGACTATGTCACCTATTAAAACATCATGGCCTGTTTCCAAAAACAGAGCATTTCTACTTTCAAGTCATAGTACATTCACAAATTCCACCACTACAGAACTCAGGTTCTGGCACGACCTATGCACGCACAAATGTGTCCATTGATTACAATGGGATGTGGCACTCATGTTTGTTTGTTTTACATGGAGGTTCTTGGAATGGGACTGCTGCATATATGGTGGGTGTACTGTATATTTGATAGGTTTAAAGGTGTGCAGTGCTACTAATTTTACCGGCAGAGTGATCTGAGCTTGGTTTAACCAGGGTTCCTTATTCCATCCAAAACATGGAAGGCCATCCAAACACGTTAAAATTTAATGACTGCAATCAACCATGATTAATGCTCCATACACCATTATTTGTAAAGCTGGCAACATTCCAAACTAGGCTATAGTGTAAAATATTTTTAAAGCTGTGCCATTTGTCCATCAATTACATTTATTCTGTTCTTTATATTTTTTTATAATCATTTTATTCAAATTCAGATATAAAACAAACAACTGTAACTGTCAACTTATTTGAAATATTTCTGATCTTCCACACTGATCTAGATTTCATTATCTATATTTCTTAACATGTTTAAAATATTGTACTACATTTTAGTGCTATTATTACTTGTTGATTCTTGCATTTCCATCTCCATATTCCCGCTTCATGATATATATCCTGTAGCCCCCTCATAATTTATCTTAAATCATGAATCACAGATTTCCATCTGATGGTACCCACCAATTACCCATTACAATTTGCCATTCTTTTTGTATCTCTTCGTCTGATTTCCCTTTTAATCTCTGAGAGACCATGTCAGCATTTTTGTTTTTAATCAGTGTACCCCACTATTGTTCTAATGTGGGTATTTGCTGAGTTTTCCACATCTCTGCATATTCAATACGAGCTGTTGTTATCATGTACAGTAATATTCTCCAGTACTTCTTTATACCAGTACCTTCTAATACATCAGCCATATTTAACAAATACAATTCTGGTAACTTAGCAAACTGTACCTTCATTAATACACATATTTTGTTATGTATTTCAGTCCAATATTTCTTAGCTTTAGGACATGTCCACCACATATGATATATCGTATCGACCTCATTCTGACATTTTCAACATTGTCCAGTACCTGTATTATAAATCTTTTTTAATTTATCTGGTGTCATGTACCATCTATGAAATAGCTTGTAATAGTTCTCTTTCAAATTCTGTGCTACTGTAAATTTCTGTGTTTTTTTCCAGCTCTGCTCCCAAGACTCTAATTGTATTGAATGTCTGATATTTTGTGCCCATGAAATCATTGTTGCCTTTACTGTTTCTTCTTGCCTCTCCTGATGTAGTATTTCTTGATATATTTGGGCAAGTAAATGAGGTAGATTTTCGAACAGCCATTTAATTACTCCAGTTTTCTCTTTAAGTCCAATTCCATATGTTTTTATATCCATCTGAAACCTTTCTGCTAACTGTCTGTAAGGGAACCAACTTAATATTATTCCCTCTTGTTCTAGTTTTTCTCTTGTTTTAATCTTAAAGTTGTTGGGCGTTGATCTCTCAATTATATCATCATCTCGCAACCATTTATCTTTGTCTGTCCATCTGCCAAAAAAAGCCTATTGCGGTGAGATCCAGGTGGGGAGCTGCCATATGTTTTTAGTTTTATAATCCTCCCAAATTTTCAGAAGCGATTTTCTGATAAAGTGATGTGTGAAGTCTTTATCTATTTTTGCTTTATCATAAAACATATAGGCATGCCACCCCATCCTCAGGTCTGCTCCCTCCAGTGCCAACATTCTCGTGTCTTGTAGGTCTACCCATTCTTTTATCCACATAAAAGCTGCGGCCTTATAGTATATTTGAAAGTCTGGTAGTCCCATTCCTCCTCTACCTTTTAAGTCTGTCATAGTATTCCATTTTATCCTAGGTTTTTTCCCTTGCCATATAAACTTAGTTAGTTCTCTCTTCCATTGTATGAAAGGTTTCACGTTTGTTATTATAGGAAGATTTTGGAACAAAAAGTTCATTTTTGGCAAAACATTTATCTTTATTGCAGCTATCCTCCCCATCATTGACAAACGCATAGAGCTCCAACTTTCCAAGTCTTTTGTTATTTCTTTCCATTTTTTTTCATAATTATTTTGAAATAACTCATTGTTTCTTTTGGCTATCCAAATACCTAGATATTTTACCTTTTGTCCTCTATTGAATCCTGTTTTTTGTACTAATTCCATCTCTTCTCTTTCAGTCATATTTTTGGTTAAGAAGACTGTTTTTTCCTTATTAACTTTAAAACCAGAGAATTCTCCATAGTCTTGAATTGTAGTAATCAATTTTTCAATACATTTCCCTGGGTCATCCAGTAATAAGACCAGATCGTCAGTGAAAGCTTTTAACTTGTAATGATATTTCTTAATTTGGACTCCTCTTATTTCTTTATCTTCTCTTATAGCATTGTTAAGTATTTCCATTGTCATGATAAACAGCGGAGGAGACAGGAGACACCCTTGTCTCGTACCTCTGTACAGTTCTATCATTTGTGCTCTTTCACCGTTTATGACCAGTAGAGCTTGTTGTTGGCTGTAAATTGCTTCAATCCATGCAACAAATTTTTCTCCTGCCTGCATCTGTTTAACCGCCGTCTTCATGAATGGCCAGCTGATCACGTCAAAAGCTTTCTCCGCATCTACAAATATCATGGCCATTTTCCGTTCGTTATGCTTTTCATAGTATTTGATTACATTTAAGACTGTTCTAATGTTATTTCTCAGAGATCTTTTTGGTAGAAAGCCATTCTGGTCCTCATCAATTACCTCTAACAGCACTTTTTTGAGCCTCGCTGCTAGAATTGAAGCAAAGATCTTGTAGTCTGTATTCAAAAATGATATTGGTCTATAGTTCTTTACATCGCTCAAATCTCTTCCTTCTTTAGGGATCAGCACAACGTTAGCTTCTTTCCAAGTATCTGGTATTCCTTCCTTTATTATTTCATTTATAGTGCTTTGCAAAGGTATTGAAATCTCATGTTCCATAATTTTATAATATCTTGCAGTGAAGCCGTCAGGTCCTGGAGCTTTATCGTTCTTCATATTCCTAATAGCCTCAGCTACTTCCATCATAGTAATAGATCTGTTCAAGATTGATCTTTGGTCTTCATTAAATCTCATTTTATTAATTTTCTCCAGATATTCTTCCACTTCTTGTATTTTTTTCCCCTTTGAGATCTTACTCATCAGCTTCATGTAGTAATTATAAAAAGCTTGTTTTATTCCCTCTTGTTTTGTAATTCTTTCTTCTCCTGTTCTAATCTCGGTTATGATATTTCTGGACCTTTATGCAGCAAACCTGCCAAAAGTTTTGAAGGTTTATTAGCTTGTTCGAAGAAATTATATTTCGTTCTCTTTATCTGTTGCTCTATTTCTTCCAAATTAAGTTGATTTAATTCAGTTTGCTTTACCTTCATCTGTAATCTAATCTGTTTATCCGACGGATTTTGTCTCATCTGTTGTTCAATTTCTTTCATCTTTTCCAAAATTTGCCGCTCAATGTTTCTCTTTTCTTTTTTAATCTCTGCAGTCCATCTGATAAAAGTTACCACGCATCACTGCTTTACTTGCGTCCCAAATGGTTTTCATCGACGGCTCCGACGTCAAGTTCTCATTAAAATAGTTAATTATCTCTGTTTTTGCTTTCGCTATGTACTTCTCCTTATTCCAAATCTCATCATTCAGTCTCCATGTTCTTTCTCTGTCTTTAATCCTTATCTTTAATTGTAACGGATTATGATCAGAGCATAAATTGGGAAGAATGTCCATATCTGTAGTTTTCATCAAAAGTTGTTTGGATACTAACATCATATCTATTCTTGACATTGACCTATGTCTATCCGAATAATATGTATGTCCATCCAGTTGCCCGTTCTTCTATCTCCAAGTGTCATATAAGTTTAAATTGTCCATCATATTAAAGAAGCTCTTAGGAAGTTTGCCGTTGTTTCAGGGAGTTAACTTTTGCATTGTCCTGTCAACTTGGGGACTATTACTCCATTAAAATCCCCCAAAACAATAATGTTAGAATTTCCTGTTTCATTAAGATATCTCAATACCTCTTCCTGTATTGTAGGGAAGAATTCACCTTTAGCTCTGTTTGGTGCATATATTCCAACTATTAATATTTTATCCTGTTTCAAAGTAACTTCAACTCCTATATAAGGACCATTGCTATCCTGAAAGATTTGCTTTGCACCAAATTTTGAGTTTACATATATCAAAACTCCCCTCTTCTTTTTATCAATCGTAGCTGCGAAACAGCTACCTAGTTTCAAATTCCTGACATATCTCAAATCTTGAGTTCTAATTCGAGCTTCTTGCAGACATATTATATCTATATTCTGTTTCTCTAGATGGTGAAAAATTTGTCTTCTTTTGTATTCAGAGTTAAACCCCTTAATGTTCCAAGAATAAATCTTCAAATCCATTTTGTGGGTTATATTAATATTTTATTACTGAAGTTTAGCTTATTCCTTCAGTATGTCTTCGTCTACCTCCCCTTCTTCTTATTCCACAGTTGCTTGCACTACTTCTATTACTTCTTCTTGTTCTCTGTCTTCTTCTTCTTCTTGTAGTTGTTCTCTTTCCTCCTCTGGAGGTAGCTGTTCATGATCTTTCTCTCCTTCAGAGGTGTCCTTTTGCAATTCTTTCTTCAATCTATCCATCATTTCTTTTGCTTTGTGTACTGAGTTAATCCTATATCTCTGCTGTTTATAAGTAAAGAACAAGTTTTCAACCTTTTCCCATCAATAATTAATCCGACGCTTTTGCAGAAGGTTGGCCAACGGTTTATATTCTTGTCTTTTCTTTAGGATTTGATAAGGTATATCTTTGAAAATTCTGACGTCTTTATCTTCAATCTTTAGTAGTCCATCGTAGTTTCGCTGTAATATTTTGTCTCTAACCATAGTCCTTATGAACGTTATAATAATGTCTCTTGGTAATTTCCTCTCTCTCGCCACTCTAGAGGAAACTCTGAACATTCTGTCAATATATGTCTCCATCTTTTCTTCTTCAATGTCAATGAGTTCTGCCAAAGCCGATACAATTTTTTCGTACAGATTCTCTGCTGAAGCCTCTGGAACACCTGTAAATCGAAGACATCTTTCCCGATATCGTAACTCCTGCTGAGTAATTTGAAATTCATCTTCTTGTTGCTTCCCCTTCATCTCAGTAATTTCCTTTTTGACTTGTTTAACTTGTTGTTTTATCTCCTTTGTTTCTGTCTTTAGCTTTGTCACATCCTTTGTTATATTTTCCAATTTCTTACCCAGTTTGTCTATTTCTTGTTTCATGTCAGCTCTCATCTCTTTCCTTGTTTCTTTTATATCACTTCTTATATCATCTTTCATGCTTTTAAACTCTTCCATCATCTGTAACATGAAATCTTGAGGTTTCTGGGGTATATCCACTGATGTCCGTCTGGTTGCCTGGGAAGTTGTTGTTGTTGCAGCTGCCACCACTCCTCTTCTTGTCCTTTGGTCCATTTTTTTTTAGTACCTAATGCAAATTGCTTTTTTGCTTTTTGTTACCTTAATCAATATTCAATATAAAAATCGATTCCTTATACCTATATTTTTTACAGTTAGCACACAAAAAGCTTATTATTTATAACCTTGTAGTTTTCAAATTCTAATAAAATTCAAATTGTTATATCTATAATTCCTTCACATTAGATCCAATTCATTGCATGTATAAATCAATCACATCAATTACATATATCCTTAGCTTGAATTAATTACTTTAAAATGAAATTAACACTGCTACCCAGTCACTATATCAATGAAATGGAAATAAAAATAGCTGTATATATGTAGATTATGCAAGTATCTTATGTATAGATATATAGATATATAGATTTATTCTATAGGATTATATATAGCTAAATAGAAAAGACCACTTATTTTAAAATCTAGTACATTGTATTCAATGCATTCATCAAATTCATTCAATAAAATCATACAGTGAGTTCATTCAATATAATCAGTGGGCTGTGCCTAGGCCCAATTCTTTCACTTCCCCCTCCCAGCGAATGCTGAGTCTCCTCTCTCTTCTGGAACTTTTCCCAGACCTTGACTGTGAGAACTTCTCCTCCTTCTCCTCCAATGTTGGTAACAGGAATCTGAGCTGCTCCGCTGCATGGGGACAAAAGTCTCTCCGTCTTTCCTGTCCTTCCAGCACAGCCTCAAAAAACACTCCCTTTGAATATTTTTAAATCCTCGAATTGTTCTCAAAAGCCAAACGGACAAAAAATAAAGGAAACAACGCAGTTGCAAAGCAAAGTCCCCGATTTTAAAAATCAAACCACAATCCAAATGTCACAGTCCCGAATTTCAATATTCCATGTTCATTGTTCCAAGTTCAATGTTCAATGTTGTTCAATAGAACAAAAGAAGAAGAAAAAATCCAAAAGGGAATACCGATGTCCCATCTTGTCACCAAAAAAGGTACTATAATCCACAAGAGTTCAGCAGCCACGTCTTAAATCCTATACTCCCGAAAACACAGATGTAAGGTCCCAAACAAACACAGATCAATTATGTACCAAGATTCCAAAATTCCAAGTCAGTTCAATGAAAACGGAGGGCAAAAACAGAAAGGCAAAAGCTTAAATTTAAACCAAGTGTAACCATATTCTCAATCCAGTCCAGTCTCTTCATACCAAGCCAAGGCAAAAAAAGCACAAACTTCGATCCCGTCTCTGTAACTCTCCGCTTATGCTCTTTTAATCAAAACCGCTAGTGAAATCCATTACATTCTTAGTATACGGTCTATCTTAGGAAGTTGTAGTCTTCTAAAAAATTTTTTCCACCATTACATACTCACAGTCTGCTAGGTCACTACGTATTGCCACTCCTGTTCACCGCTGCGAGTTCCAAATTGTTGCAGTATCAATGAAATAAAAACTAGATCAGATGCTTACTGTCTCAAATCGTGTCTTCGTTTTTAAAAAGTCGGCGGCGGTGCTTGTGCTGCAAACACAGCATCCCTGCTGGATCCGTCATAGCCCTTTGGCCCCCCGAAGTCTCCTGCTCCCTCTTGTCAGAAGGAGCTCGCACCAGTTACAGAGCCCCCTTCGAGCAATCTTCCGCACCCCCTTTACCGGGGGGGGGGGTGTCTAGCCACTTATGGGATGAAAAAAGCGTCTGGATTCCAGTGGGAGATAGCACGGAGTTGCGGAGCTCACTCCATGCGACCACTCGCGCGCGCCATGCAACCGGAAGTGATTCTGTTCTTTATATTGAATCATGGTTTTATATTCATTCATCTAGAATCAACTCTGTAAGCAGCTGCTGATATAGGCTTGCTATATATAAGGAAATTTGCCCACCGTTGCTAGTCCAGTTATTGCTTGACACAAGGATTGTGTTCTTCCTCTGTACTTTTTCCATGGGGGGGGGGGGGAGACTTTAAAACTACTCACATTTTGAAAAGGGTATTGGTTATCTGATTTGTTTTCTTTTACTTGTTGCTTTTAATGGGATTGCATTATACACTTCAATTGTCTCAAAATAGGAGGGTGTCTTTCAAAGTTAGATGTTTTATATATGCTACATTTAATCTTAAAATCTTAAAGAAAAACCTCATTTAAAAAAGTGTATTGTCAAAGCAAAGAAAAATTCTCTGTCAGTTTCATTTGTGAAATGAGATGTAAAGTACATAAAGATGAGTGGTTATTAATTTTACAAGACACGTTTTCCAACCTATAAAATGCCTATGTCATCAGTCTCCAGAAGAATTTATTGCCAACGTTGTTCGCATCTCGATTATGCATCAGGTTATAGTACAAAACACTTGTTCGTAAAATAGGCTGTGATCCTATAGGCTACCACAGCTGTGCCAGCACAGGCTGTAGTAACAGAGGTGTGAGCAGCTACAGCAGTACAGTAGTGAGGTACAATGGGCACAGCCACTGCAATGATGGTAGTAGAAAGGCAACTTTCCTTGCTGGTAAGATTGGCTTGTTCGTCAGACACCCATCCCCTGGGCACTGCTGTGTACCTGTCAGAAAAGTGTCTTACAGTGGCATAATAGATGGTTACACTGGCATGAGCAACCAAGACGACTCAGATCACTTTCTGCTATGTAAGGGAGCTAGGTCTGAGAATTTGTATTCTGACATACATAAGAGTGAAAAGTACAACAAGATAACATTTCAAAGGTTTGCAGTCTTCAACATAAGACACTGAACCCTTCATTCAGTTTTACATATGTTCATTCTCTAAGTCTACAATGCCCATTCTCCCATTAATCTGCATGTTAAAAGAATTGGCATAAAGTATATTTCAATGTGTATTTAATTTATTTTGTCTCAAAGTGTGAATTTCTTGACATGTTTCATCATAGGATATGCATTTTATATCCATTTCAGTACTTCATTTATAACACTGCAAAATTTGGATAAGTGTAGGAGCCAAAGATAATTGTGTTCTAATCATCATACTAGTCTAGGAGGCAAGGATCATGTTGGCTCACTTCAAATGCAGACCAAATACAGTCCCTGTTCCTTTGTGTCCATGATATTAATGTATATGGTAGGCATCACTCATTTTCCCTTCACTTTCTTCTGTCCATATCTGCATTATCCTATCTCCGTTTTAATGTCCCATAGCATTGAACCAGACCTAAAAAAAAAAAAAAAAGGGCAAAAAGCATAACCATCTCCTTGGGCATTCTGAGTGGAATTCTTTCTTCCTTTCAACAGAAGACCTCCCCTTCGTCACTCTAGTACTGTATTTCACAATTTACTTTTGAAGATTGCTCAGATTTTGCCATGTGGTGTCTGTGTTCAGCATTCTAAAAGTATAAGAGGAAGACTCTTGCAGCATGCAGAATCAGTGGACTAATTCATAGGATCTTGGCCAGCATGTTGGTTCAGTAAATCTGATGGCTCATTATGAAAGAGTGTTTTAGCTTAATCCATTTCAGTTGATAGTCCCAGTTCTTTGATGCTGGCTAAAGATGTGTGCATAAATGTCTTGGTGGTCTTTTTCTTTCTTTGTCCAGCAGTCAATAGGTGAGACACAGGGTCATACTTTGCAAACTGCTTTAACTCAATACTGGTTGGAAGGATGACATGATTGACAATTAACTGCATCCCTATGAGCAATATAAAAGCCAAAACAGTAGCTTTTAAAATTAACTTAAGAGCATCTTGCCCTGTAGCCCTATCGCTAGTCTCTTAAGCAGTATTTCTATTTAGAATAAGTCGTCTATTATTAGGTTGTTTTTGTTAGACAGAGGCACGTTTCTTCATTTATGTAAAAAATGGCACACTGCAGATTTCTTTCCAATAAGTGTGTCATTTCATATCAGAAATGGACTTGAATGAACCATATGGGGCTTGTTCTGGCTTTGTGCCATTCACTATTAGGCTTCAGATTTAACCACATCATTTGCTTAGACGTCTAGAGTTAAGCTAGAAATTTTGGCTGAGATACAGGGAGTGATGAAAAACACATGAGCAGTAACAAGTTTCTTAACATCATTCTCCAGTACTCAGATAGACTAATCCACAGAAGCAGTTTATTCAAGTATCACCCAGACTGCCAGGAGCAACCGGAACTTTAAAGTGATTTTTAAAAACCATTTTATTATTTACTGCTCATTTTACAGGCTTGAATCTGAGTTCTATATAGCAAAGAACTGGAATAAATTTCTCAGGTGGAATATTGTTTTAGAAGGACTTGACAGCCTTGAAAGGTATGATTTTTTAAAAACTTTTAATCAAACAGCATTCTAATTTAGCAACATGCATTTGTCATTGATAACATAATCTAATTAACTATTGTCCGATGTTTTAAAGTATATATTAGGAGACTATATCAGCTATGTCATTAATGTTTTATATTGTGGACAAGAAAAGAAATATAAATATGTACCTTTTAAACTGGTCTAGTATAGGACATTTTTTTTCCTGAGGAAAAAAATCCTATCCTGTTTTATGCATGCATATAATGCAATCCTGTGCATGACTATTAAGAAGTAAGCCAAACCAAATACAACAAAAGTTACTTCTAGTAGGCTGCATAGCACTGCAAACAATGATTTTTTTTTTACTTAGTCATGTTTCCGGATATCTATAACCCAAACAGATTCAACTGATACCATAGGAATTAAAACAAGGTTTAAAGATCAAGGAAAACAGTTCATAGACCAGAAAAAGTTCATAAAAACATGGACTCAGTATAAAGTACAATGTCTCTGATGTTTTGAGCAGAGGAAGTCAACTAAGTCTTCTCCAAAACAAAACAAATTTCTGCATTTCAAGCATGTTTGCATTTGCAGTGTAGTATTTCTAAAAATAAAATTTCTGTGAGTCTATTGTCCTTTCAGTCTTTCTCAAAGGATACAAGCACAAAAAAGGCTTAAAATTTTGAGGAGAAAGTATGAATACTAGATGCTGCACTGTTTAAGATTCCTACTTCCTTCTATGGATTCAGTGCAGAGCAGTCATTTGGGGTTACTAACGAACACAAGGATTTCCCATGCTTCTCCAGAAGGAAATCGGCATTTCATTGCTGGCCAAGTTAAATTCTTAATTGACGAGGCTCTGTGCCTCCTGCTTTGGACGGATAATAAATAGCAGCCTTTTAAAAAACTTTGTTTCAACTATTTGGAATAATGTATGATGGCCTGTTTGTGAAAACACCCCAGCGTTGGCTATATCATGATTTTTTTTTCATACATTGTAGCCTTTTGTGTTGCATTCAAAGGTTCCCTTCCAGGAATGGAAGGAATTCCTCCGTTTACAGAAGGGCTGTCTATCCAGCAGGGGGCTCTGCTAACATAAGAGGCAATGATTTTTCATAATTTCTTCTCTCTGAAGTTCTCAGTGCCAACTTCCACGGTCTTTGGGAGGGTCTGCCAGCCCTCTGGAGCACACTGGAGGATGCATGTGGAGGGCGGGAGTGCGGCTCTGGATGAAAATCTCTGTCAAATGGATTCAACTCTTTGTAATTAGATTTGGACAGAAAAAAAATACGTGGTATTACTGTAGGTGTACATACAATCTAAATGATGAGAGGACTACACTTTGTTCCATAATTTATTATTTTAGTATAATTGAGATATCTTCCAACCCTAGTATTTATATATCATGCTGTGTGCACCTCAAATGTAGCAGTGTTGCACGTAGTTTGACCAAAGGGTAATGTTAATACATTAGTCCTGACAGCCAACATGTTAAGCATACCTTATAAGGAATGGGATTGTCTCTTGAACTAAACAGTAATGTGGAGAAAGTGTCTATGCTCCAATCCTAGTTGACTCATTTGAAAATAATGCAAAGCTCTAGAATGTTTAAAGGAATGGTGTAGTACCCTGCCATATTTAGGTTTACAAAGTTTGATGTATGGTATTATCTTGCTTTGTGAAAATCATTCAGGATACTTTAGGTATAGTGAATTTAGGTATAGTGTAAGGTATAGTGAATTTAGTTCAGTTTTGTGTAACATTGAGTTGCTAGTTTCACTGAGCTTTTGAGAAAGCGTATAGAAATCTTTGGCTTGACTAACATTTTAAAATCAGTATACTCTTCTTTTAATGCAAGAGCTTATTATGGACAAGCATTATTTGACAAATGTTAATCAGAAAAGATATTTAGGGCTCTGCTTTATGTTTCAATATACTTGAAGTGGCTATCTCCCAACATCTCAACTTAATTTAACTCTCTTATGTTGGCAGCACGACTCAAAATCCCCGTTCCTCCACTGAAATCATGATTTCTTGTTCCAAAGTCAAGTTTTCCTGAAAATATATCCGTAAGACCAGTGGGGTTAATTAATAAATTTTTAAGGCACTATGTCAATAGCACATTTTAATAACATGCAGAAACTGTATGCACATGAGAGATCTTCCTCCTGTTGCAGAAGATGAGAAATTAAATAAGCTTCAGTATGATTCAGCTTACTGATGACATGATTCAAAACAAAGCTTTGATGTCTTAGAATACCTGGCAGCTGTTAAAGAAACTATAGTTGGGAATTCCCAGTGTTTAGCAGATATAGACTCTAAGAACTGCAGCACAGATTCTAATATAGATTACAGTTCTAGATTGTAAAACAGAATATACTTGGAAAACTTACATAACTTCCCTAAAAAATAATGTGCTTGCAAACATATGTATCATACTGTTTCTTTCATGATATTGGCATTATTTGTGAAATAGCAGTGAGGCTGATGGAAAGACATTATTGCTTTAAGGAAAAAACTAGGCAATAATAATGGAGTCTACGGATGTTGACTAGCAAGGAAGGAAGAATCCTCTATCTTTCAGGTACAGACAGAACCCACTTTTAAGTTTTATGTGTGTGAAAGGACTGCAATAAGATTATACAGCTTTCCTTTCCCTTGTATCTATAGATTAGGCAAGGATTTCTCAGCAAGGAAAGTGTGCAGTTGTTCCCTTACATATACTGATGGTCACAGGAGTGGAAGCACCATGGCCTCACTCTGATTACATGACGCCCTCTTCATCCACATAACACATGAAGGGAGCTAGAAATGAGTCTTCTTTGCTCACTCAGTTACACTGAAATAGTCATATGGACTGCATAGGCAATAGGTTAAAAAGTTTGCAATTTATTATTTACTGGTCATTTTACAGGCTTGAATCTGAGTTCTATATAGCAAAGAACTTGCCTTTTCACACAGTCAAACCACCACAGTTACAATGTAGTGTACGTTTCTTTAGCCGCTCACACTTCTCACCTGTTTAGCTGTGAAAAGGACATTAAAGAGGAAACCAAACACACTAAAATATTTGTTTTAAACATTCTGGAAGGTCTTTCTGCTGTGCTTCTGCCAAAGCATACAGAACCTCACAGAATAACTCAATAGTTTCTTCAGTGAAGGACATAACAGAAATGCAGCTATGGATTAGATAAGATCTTAGTGTCACTTAACATAAAAGTCTCTGAAGGCTTGAACTGCAAGATATTTCAGTCTTAAAGGGCCACAAGGTTCTTTGCTGTGGTTAGTGACTATGGGAATGGAACAAAAGAGCAGACTTTTCCTGAATTACTCAGTTCCAAATGGTTCCAAACAACTGAGTGCAACTGTGTATACACTCTCAGAGGAACAAGGATAAGATAGTTTGTGGAAAGACACTAAGAGATTTAATAGCTTATGGAGTTGCCTCCTCACTTTGCTTTGGATGCTATTAGACAATGTAATACAATCAAACAATAACAAAAACTGTTTCTGTCTGGAGAGTAGACTCAGTGTACTGCTGAGCTATTACATAAGCAGATAGATCCAGCTGTACACTTCTGCTTTCAGCATTACCTTTTAACAGGGCATATTCATACTTAAAGTACAAACAAAAACTGCACAAGCAAATGCACATGAAAACTTGCAAAACAGAATGAAAGAAACAGGAGTTTACTGCTGCCAGACTCTCAAGCAACAGAATCTTCCTTGTGGCACGCTGCAGGCTGCCTCATCTGGGAACTAATCTTGCAATCTTTAAATCTCTGTTTTTCTTTCTGCTATCAATAAAAGGTTACAAGCACCCCAGGAAGCTTTCCAGAACTACTGGTGGCATTATATCCTATGGGTGTTCTACAGCACACTGTATAACTTTAGCACTAGAGGCTTTAACTTATGGCTCTATAGGGAATCCTAGGGGGAAAAAGTCATTTGCACTTCCAGGAGAGTGCCAATAGACCAGCAATGATGTCATATAGGATATGTAGTTTTGTGTAAAGAAAGTAAACAAACAATAACAGGTCACTTGGGGAATGTGGTGATGGAGCTGTAGCCTACATTGGATCCTGTAGTTTCAAGATGAGGAATGGCTTTCTGAGACAGGAGGCAGAGGTAATACTGAAGAAATGCTTGGGAAATTCTGGCTCTGAAGGAGTGGTAGGAAATCTCTGGCCTACTAGTTCAACTAACCAGCATAGGGCCTAAGGTTTTGAAATTCCCTTAAGGAATCCACAGTGACAGATTCATTCATTATACAAAGGGATGGAACATTCAGGTGCTCTGAAGTATCAGGTAATATTTGATGCCTTTTACAGTTTCAGTTAAATTGCCAGCAATTCTTAATGTAATATGTCTGCTTCTACATCCATTTGGAAGACATCTATAAGTAACTCCATTTTTCCTGAAATCAGTGTCTGCACTACTGTTCCTGGAAATTAGAAATTAATTTTAAGCCGTTCCTGTACACTGGCTCAGGTCCAGCTTAACACTGGCTGAATGAAGAGACCCACCAGCATTAGTTAGTTGGGACTGATGTATTCAGTGACTCTCCAGGGTGGTGGCTGCTTCCAAAATGTCTACCCTGGATAGCCCAGCATTTCAGAAGTACCTTGCTCTATGTAAAGCCACCTAATCTGCATATATGGCTTGTGCAGCTCTGTACAAATCCCTCTAAGCACTTGCCTATGTGGGAGAAAACAGTGGGAATGAATCAAGTCTCATCACAAGTTTGCTACACGTGATCTGTTTGGAACAGCATGTTCACAATATGGGAGAAGCTGTGCATCAGTCAGCAAAAGATCCAGAAACAAATTCATATGTCAGAGAATGGGGAATTCTCCCAACTGCTGTCACTTCCACTGTGCTTCCAAGCTGCTGTGGTAATGCTGTTGTCTGTCTCTCTTGCTCTTCTTTCTTCTCTTCCTGTCCTGTCTCCTTACTTACTCTTCTTTTGTTCATTTGTTCTACAGTCTCAGACAGCTAGGACTTGCGGTACAACTGCTGACGAGGCTACATGATTCCCACCCCAACGTAAATAAAAAGTGTAAACAAAGAGTTTCTAACAAACAAACCATATCTCCATAAATAAATTAATATCTACATCCCACACATTCATATACAGCAACATATCTAATTTTAAAACTATTTAAATTAATAGATTTGGTAAAAATAGTTTCCACTGTGCATTTACAAAATTGTATTTTGCTTTAGGACTGTGCACCCTGAAGATATGAAGGAATGTATGCTTTTGCTTTTATTGGCTCTGTGTTCTGCTAAGCCTTTCATAAGTCCCTCATACTTCAGCTTCAAGAATGTAATGCTAATGGATATGGAAGATCTTGATGATGACGAAGACGAAGACGATGATGACAAGGATGATGATAATTCTCTTTTTCCAACTGGACCAGCCTTAATACCTTTTGATCTATTTCCAGTATGTCCGTTTGGATGTCAGTGTTACTCAAGAGTTGTTCACTGCTCTGACTTGGGTAAGACTAAGAACCTACAATGTATCATCACTGAACCATATTTGTTCAAACAAAGGCACCACACACTTATTTTTGTGACTATGTGATATGCTTGTGAAATGCAACTATCTGGAGATGGTAAGAGTTTTGCTTAACAGTCTGTTAAATCCAGAGGTTCATTTGCATAGGAATAGTGATTCAGTCCCAATTTGTTCATTAAGTTAATATGTTCTCAAACACTATTTCAATGGCTGCCATCAACCAGTTTATATTCTCTGGAGCCCCACAACAAACAGACGCCAGCCATGTCATTCTACAGTGAAGCATCTCACTGCAAGTGTGTGTGCATGTATAGACACATACACAATACATATATTCCAATCATGTGTTTGCAGATATATATACACACATGGGTGAGTTTGTGTGTGTGTACAAAGCCACACACACAGCCATGATTGCCTTCATATGTCTTTCATAGAATCTTATATGGTTTTACAGGGATCTTAACACAGTAGGGTATACGCTTTATTATCACAAAATAAACATCTACGGTTCCAAATTCTCATCTGTTTCTAATCTTCAGAAATCTCAAATAAGATAATTGCAGTCAGAACAGTGGTCCAGCTAACATAGTCTAGTGTGCCCTGTAGCCTATGTAAGGGTACTTTAACACAGGAACATCTGTTACTTTTACTTCCTTCTGCCTTTGTGTTTTTAAGAGTGAATTCTTTCCATCCTGGAAATGAAAATATTAGTATATTTTAGTATATTCTTTAAAAAAACAACCCATCCCTCATTTGCATCAATATCTAACAGTGAATATGGTCTGGGTTCTAAAAGCAAGCTTTGAAAGAGCTGTCTGAGGTACAGAACCTATTTCAAGGATAGGCTTTAGTTTCCAGAGAGCAACTTTAATGTTCAAAGTAAACTCTGGTGTGGATTCACTACCCAACTGACGTGGAACCCACCAACTAGTATTGGCTGTTTCCAACAAGAAGAAAGATGACGTTGTTCCTAAAAATGAGAGGATTTCTGAA
The DNA here is from genome assembly GCA_030412105.1 of Cyclura pinguis. NCBI lineage: Eukaryota > Metazoa > Chordata > Lepidosauria > Squamata > Iguanidae > Cyclura > Cyclura pinguis. The sequence continues at coordinate 90,256,641 of CM059600.1, read as the reverse complement.
ATAAGTTGTAGTAATCTTAATTCAGGACTAACTCAGTTGAATGCACAGAGATTCATATCCAGACTTGTAAGAGTTAAGCACTTAAAACTGAGATAAATCCCTCTGTCTTGGTTTCTCAAGTTCATTTCACTCTGAATATGAAGAACTCTGAATTCGGGTAAAGTATTTTCAAAACCAGTATGAAATGAAATTGTCCTTCACCCCTAGAGAAAAGTGCCTTTAAACGATTGGTATAAAAGATTACTTGCTTTTTTTCTGTCCTTCATCTGTCAAATTGTTATTTGGGTTATTTCACGTATCACATAACCTTTGACCCAAGAACATGTGAACTACATAGGCCCTGTCCTATGGAACTAATACATCAATAGTGTATAGTCTGTTGTTATTGTTTCAGACTTATGGAGACTCTGACCATTTCCACACTAGACTGACTGAGATCTCTCCCTAAATTGCAAACCCCAGGATTCCATAGGATGTTGAAAGTGGAGTAATAGCACTATAACAGTCTAGAGTGCAAATGGCCTCTAAGTCAATCCTATCACAAGGTTTCTGGGGATGAGAGTGTGTGATGTGCCCAAGGTCACACAATGAGGTTCCATGTCTGAGTGGGAAACTGGTCTCCAGGATCCTAGTCCAATGCTCAAACCACTACACTAAACTGTCTCCCTGTTATATTCTTCATTAACTTCCTGCAAAGGTAAAAAACTGGCAAAAACTTACCGCAACATCAAATATATTGATAGCATAGAAAGCATGCAGGAGCCACACAAATGGCTTTTGTATATGGGCATGGTCTCCAGCTCTCTTCAAAAAGTCACGCATGGATTTTGGGGGAATTTTTTAAGGAGCATAAGAAATTCAAGCTGGAAGATGAAATTGTGGAAATGGTAATATAAACCTGGCATTCCTTGAGAATGTAGACATAAGCCTTAGAAATAACCTTTCTTATTTTTAATTTATGAAGTGCCAAAACTGTTGCTTAATTTTTCCAGGAAGTTTTATATATGCATACCTTATAGAAAGGCTGGAATCACATGGTTTTCCAGGTATTTCCAGATGCAAGTCTCAACAGCCCCAGTGAGCATATCTAATGCTGAGGAATACTTGCAGCTGTCATCCAACAATACCTGGAAGCTGTCACATCTGCTTTAAGTTTTTGTTTTTATGTGCATTCAAGTTGACTCTGACTTAGGGACAAGCCAATAGTAGGATTTTCTTGGCAAGATTTCTTCAGAAGAGGTTTGCCACTGCCTTCCTCTATTTCTGTGACTTGCCTAAGGTCATCGAGTAGATTTCCATGGCTGAGCAGGGATTTGAACTCTGCTCTACTGGAGTCATAGCCCAAGATTTAAACCACTACACCCCTTTTGGTTCTCCCCTGCTTGATACTCCCCCATTGGTTTAGAGTTCACCCTTTCTACCAAAGCTATCTGCTATCTCAAAAACTGTTCTTAAAATTCAGGTGAGTCTCTACACCGAACAGCTGGCACAGAAGGGGCAAATAAGTATATGTACAAAAGTCTTTGGGGTTCTTAGACTTTATGTTATCCTTCTTGGTTTGCAAAAACAGACAAATCAGTTTAATTTTCTGAGAAACAGAAGATGGTTTGGTGCATCTGACAGAAGGAAATACGTATTTTTAAAATAAACCTTTGGCATGAACAACAGAGAGACCATTTTTTTCCAGTTGATATATTTTTCTAAAATGAAAGATTGAAATTAATTTTAATTACTACAAAATAGAAACACAAACTCTTGGAGACTGTTGGAGAAGTTTTTTTGGGGGGGTTAGGAGAAGTATATTTTAAGTTTTATATTTTATTCCTCTAATAAATAGGTCTGACCTCAATACCAAAGAATATTCCATTTGACACTCGCATGATAGACCTTCAAAACAACAAAATAAAAGAAGTCAAAGAAAACGATCTCAAAGGACTCACCTCACTATATGTAAGTTTGTTTCTTAACATCTCTAATATTCTTTTCAACAAAAGACTATAAGCATCTATTATACTTCAGATGCACTACCTTAACACCTAATACAGCGACATGCATGCAGAAAGACATGACTCAAATATGGAAAAACCCATACTAAATTATTAAACCCAGTTGCAGCTGGTTGCTTCCATGTTGGTTGGCGAATGAGCTGTGGAGTTATCCAAGGTGCTGAATCATATCGCCACCTTGAATAGCTCCTCTAGAATTAGGATTAAATTCCAGAGTACATGCACAGTCTGACTGAAATGAAAGCTATTAGTGGCCATTGACCTAATCATATCTTAAAAAACACTTTCCAACAATGAAATATATAAATATACTTTCTTGTAACACGTCATATTTAAAAAGGTTTGAGCCTCCTGTAGGAAAGACAGAAAATAAATGTGTGTATGTGTGTATGGGGGGTGGGGAGAGGGAGAGAGACAGAGCGACAGAGGGAGGAAGACAGAGAAATATATAATCAAAACAAATGAATTAATTCTGTCTCTGAAGGCTTTAGCGTAGAAAGTCTTCACCTGTCACAGCACAACTTAAGTAAATAATACTTTCCAGTGGCTTAGGCACTGGACAAATTAGTACTCTCTTTAGTTCTCGCTAACAAAGTATCTGAGTACATAAGAGATTAATTTTATTTATCTTAGCATTAAAATTAGGAATAAAATGATACCGATATTCTAAGATGAACCAACATTTGTAGCATAATTTAAAATTAAATTGATCATACACCAAAATAAAACTAGTTAATTATAGGCGATTGGGGTACAAAACTAAGAAACAAAGCAGAATAAAAGACTGTACGAAGATTTGGTTTAGGATCAAGAAATGAAGCAGGAGACTACTCATTGAATTTTGCGAGGCAAACAGTTTGTTCATCACAAACACATTCTTCAAGAAGCAAGAAGCAAAACATGACCAGGACCATACTGGGGCACAGACCATGAACTGCTAAGATCAAAAACTAGAGTAAAGCTAAAGAAGAACACTAAATTAACCAACATGCCAAAATACAACCTGACGAACATCCCTGTAGAATTTAAAGGGAATGTAAAAAAATAGATTTGCACTATTCAGCCTAACTGACTGGGAGTCAGAAGAACTCTGCACTGAAGTTAGGGACATTGTCAGGGAGGAATGCAAAAAGATACTATATGTAGCCAAAAAGAAAGAGAAGCCTCAATGGATGACAGATGAAACTTTTCAAGCAGTTAAGGACAGATGAGAAACAAAAGTAAAAGGGGAAAGAAACAGGATCAAAACCCTATATGCAACGGTTCAAAGACCTGGGCGCAGAGATAGAGAACTGCACAGAAACAGAATCAATGCACAGAAACAGAAGATTACAACAAAAAAAGGAAGAACAAGAGACCTTTTCCACAGGATCCGAAATCAAAGTGAAATTTAAACCAAGAATGGGGATGCAATATGCTTGGCAGGGGAACATATTATATAGAAATAACACAGAAATAAAGCCATGTAGAAATAAAAAGTTGATAGAAACAGTATTGAAGAATTCTATAAGAGAGATGAAAGGATGATAAATTCATTCAAGGAAGAACCATCTGAAGATGAACTTACAGTTTTAGAAAGTGAAGTGGAAGCTGCATTCAGAGCACTTGGGAGAAATAGATCACCAGGAACGGATGCCATACCAATAGAGCTGCTTTGAGTTTCAGAGATAGAATCGATTCTAGTTCTAACTAAAATCTGTCAACAAATATGGAAAACAAAACAATGGCCCAGAGATCGGAAATGCTCAACATACATTCCAAAGACAACTCACCATGGACAAAAATCATGTATGTTAAGAGCTAGTGAAGGGCAAAAAAATTCAAGTGTGGAGAAAATTCAGTTTAGGTTTCTTATAATGCATACTTACTGCATTGTATTAAAGAAATACCATCTAAGAGAGAGCTTTCCAAACTTTTCATGTTGGCAACACACTTTTTTAGACATGCATCATTTCGCGACACAGTAATTCAGTTTTACTAGCAAACTGGAGGTTAAACTAACTCTTTATAGAGATACAGACACATACATAAATTGTAATAACAAAATGTATGGGGGCACAACATATCTAATGAAAACCTTCCATATGTTTTTAAAAATATATGATTTATAAATAATAACATACATTTCCAAGAGTGTAGGTGACACACCTACACACTTCAGGCAACACACTAACGTGTCGCAGCACACCATTTGGAAAGCCCTGATCTAAGAAATAATTTAACAAAAATTTGTAGATTTTTTTCCTCACAAACAGAACTGGGTTCGTACAGCACTCAGTACATTTCATTCCGCTTGTTAACTGCTTGTAAAAATCTAGCACAAGATTCTACATGTCCTCTGAGAAGTTTGTTTTCATTTTACTACCTTCTCCTATTCATTTTTTTCCCCCGAAGAAGTTGATATTATACTATTGAACAAAATTTCACAAACAGCACATTTCTACCTTACTGGTCTAAATCTAATTGCTAATTCCAAATGGAATGTAACTGGGAAGTTACACATGTTCTATTGATTCAATAGCTTTACAGGCTTCCTCCACTTATCTGATAGGTTGGGGACCAGCTCATTGTCAGAATATAGAAGTGGTTGAAAAGCAGAACCCATGTATTGTACTGCAGGGAGTATGATGGACTTATGGAGGCTCGCTTGGGACCAACCACATGTGCAGTGCTTGCAAAGTCTCTCAGCTAACTTGGTGCCTTCCCCCTAACTCAGTTTGCAAGTGGCACATGTGAGTGGTCAGAAGCAAAACTGCAAGAAAAACTGATGAAAGAGCGGAACTCTAATTGAATGAATGGAACTTGTCCTTAATGTGGGAGCATCAAAAGAGCGAGTCATGAGATAACAGGGTGTCAAAAGGTGAAATTGTGACTAAGAACTGGATTTACATTACACTCACCAGCTATTTAGGAAAAAGAAATGGGAAGAAAATTTAGGATCCCTAGTCCCTAGTCCTCTCTCATGAATGAATCTACAATTAAAGTATATCTGAGAGATGGACATCCAACTTCTCCTTACAAACACACAATGAGTCTTTTCTATTTCTCATTGCTGACCAACCCAGGAAATGATGGGACCACACAACAAGACTTGAGTTGAACATGGGTAATTTTATTTGAACTACAGTCTATTTAAAGTTAGACTCCTGGAAATGCCAGAAAGAGGAGGGAGACCTAGGGTGGGAGCAGGTGAGGCAAGTGGTTTCCCCAGAACATCTCCCCCAGCTTCCCTTGGGGCAGACACTGGGGTCTCGAGGCAAATCCATGAAGCTGGGTTGCGACCCTGCCCAGCTGTTTTCTGGAAGGCAGGCCTAAAGAGGTAATTCTCCTTGTCACGTGACCAGAAGTGAGGGCAGAAACCCCCAGGCCAGCTTCAACGACATTCTCTCTCCCCCTCCATCTCTCAGGATAAGTAGAGGGAGCTCCAGAGGATTATCCTTCACCAAATGGGTGCCACAGGTGCTCATCAAAGCCCTACTTTCTCCCCCCCCCCGATCACCTGCATTTTGGGGCCTTATTTAAGACACCACCCTAGTAGTCAATCACCCAGCCCCTGCTGCAGTGTGGTGTAGGTGAAAAACCCCATGGAAAAAGGGAAGAAAATGTACCCAACGCTGAAGTGATCAATAAGATTACACTGCATTAGAGGCAGGATGGTGGGTCACACTGCTCAGGTCAAGTGAAAAAGAGGTGGGGGTGGCCTGGCCAAAAGCCTTGCATGCTCCCCCCTGCTCCCTGCACAACAACATGTCACACAGTGATGTCAATAACTGGCCTTATCCTCATACAAGGCCAACAAAGGCACTTCCTCCCTGTGCCACTGGGCTACACGATGGAGGAGGAGGGAATTTTGAAATCCTGAAGGTTCTTCCCCCCACAACTTGTTATTCCTTGGAGTCCTAAAAACTCTCTCTCACACACACACACAGACACAGACACAACAATACTCAACTATATATTTCTATGTTTACTTTTTTTTTTTAATTAGAATACTCTTCTCCTGAGCAAGGATCTTAAAAATACATGCTGTTTTCATCTTACCACATTTTCACTAGGCACTTGCATTGAACAACAACAAGATAACTAAGATCCACCCCAAAGCCTTTCAATCAACAAAGAAGTTGCGACGCCTCTACTTGTCTCACAATCATTTAACTGAAATTCCAGCCAATCTGCCAAAAAGCTTAGCTGAGATAAGAATCCATGATAATAAGGTTAAAAAAATACACAAAGAAGCATTTAAAGGAATGAAGTCTTTACACGTTTTAGGTAAGTGTGTTATTTGTGTCAAGTTGCTATATAAAAACTGTATTTCAGCCACAAGAAATGCAATAGAAATGAAAACTTAAATAAGCCCTAGATGAATAGAAAGTTCAGAGCAGTAATTTAATAGCTATTTATCAAGCTATCTAGGCAGAGACTCTAAGATAGCAGGCAGCTAAATGACAGAGCTATTTAGGTATGGAAACAGGCAATGACTATGCCATTGAAAATGTACTTCTAAGTGCTTCTAAGACGAGACCATAAACAATGTTTTTCACAATTAAAAATCAAAGAAATCTAAACCAAAGCTGAATATTCATTTATAATGAAGTGGATATTCATCAGCTTTATTATAAAAGCTTTATTGTTCCATTTTATATACCATGTGACATATAGTCTTCAAGGTGTTTTGTACATGTACCCGCAAGCCACAAAGCACTCCTAGCTAAGACATACAAGTTACTTCAGTTGTGACAGTCAGAATGCGCAATATGAATTTAAGTAATCCAATCAGTATAGGTGTGGTTCTCTACATACTTTTTCTTAGAGGTAAGGCAGTCTATCCATCAGCATAGATGTGGACAAGCCAACAACCAATAGCCTAACAGAGGCAGTTCTGATCACTTTATATTACTAAAATGCCAAAATCCTTGTACAGTTCACCATTATTATTTTCAAAATAAAAGAAAGTTCTTTCACTGTTTAATATTCTATAAGCAATTTTACCAGCAAGCTGGCAGTAGAAATGAGTCAATTCTATCAAGAAAATTTTAGTTTGCTCAGGTCAGGAATTTACTCAGTAAGATACAATCAGATTCTGTAACAGAAGCTCCCCATGCTATATAAACAAAGCAATCTCATACATGTAAAGAAGGCTATACTTTTAATATTTGTATAGTTTAGAGGCTGGAAATCTGTGATTCTTTGGTGTTGCTGGACTGCAGTTCACAAAACCTCATATCATTGGTTATGCTTGCTAGGGCTGCTGGAGCTGCAGCTGGATTACGTCACAAGGGCAGTAACACACCTGCCTCAGTCTGTTAGTCCTTTTGAACTCAACTGTCTACTAGTTGTAAGACACTAATACATCAATGCTAGCATAAAACTTCTTTTATTAAATCCTCCATTGCTAGAATGGATTTAAAGCTAGTCCTCCACTTTTGCAAGAGTTTGGGGCACTGGACCCTCGTGAAAGCAGAAAAGCCACAGATCTCTCCTCCCCTTCCCTCCTAAGTGAGTGAGGGAATGCAAACCTGTGCCTTCCCTCCTCGCGCTCCCCCTCCCATTCCCTTGTTGCATGAGTGAACGAGGAAACCTCTGGACACACCTTCTTTCCTCATGTTCCCCCTTCCCATCCTCTTGTTGCCCACCGGAGTGAGTGAGGGAACACACAGACGCACCTTGCAAATACTCAAATTTGTGAAGGTCAAACTCGCTCACTCATGTGAAGCGAGGACTGCACCCCCATTTTTCCACTGTGATGGACAAAGAAGATCTGACTTTGGAGTATGCATGTTATTAACAGAGCACCAAACTACCAACAAACCTTTCAGCTACTTAAAAGGTTCTAACGGTATCTTTGAACAGGCATGGACTGTGTGATGCAAAGACACCATGACAAAGAACAAACAGAGCCAGGAGATAAATAATACCCACCCACTCACTGGAAGCTGTCTACATGAATCAGAACATGGGGAAAAAACAGGGTTCTGGCTGACATGTGGAGCCTCAGTGCAGATAACAAAATTCTCCTCTTCTCACATGTTGCTTTCAAGTGATAAACACAGAGATGGCAGGGGCAGGGCTAGCATACTTCCCTCCTCACAAGTACACTACACAGGCTTTCCAAACAACTGAATAGGGATTTTGTTAATCTCTTTTTAGAGCCCTGCAAGCTAGTGTTCCCCTCCCACATTTTGGGGAAATTAATTCTTTCCGTCTTAGGGAATTGTTTGTTTTTTGAAAGGCTGGCTGAAGCATTTGAAAGAATTGCATGCAACTAAGAATAAGTGTTCCCTAACATTTTATAAGCTTTGATCTATCTTGATGTTTTGATTTTTGGTAATGGGGCTGTGTCTTCCCTTAACAGTGAAAGAAGTCATAGAATTAAGCTGCGTGGCATGGCTTAACTGTTATATAAGTGAAGACAGACCTTGAATTTTGTCACTAAAACCTTTTAAATGTAAGCCATTTCCTCCTGTCTATAGATATGTAGAGAACAGTAGACATTTCTGAAAGAGGAATCTATCTCACATTGTACATTTGTAAAGATAATTTCCTTTAGTAATTCTGCCGATGTCCTAGCATGAGGAAGAAGAAGCCTTAAAAACTGCAGCTATATGAACCATAATCATTATAAAGCACTTTGTTTTGGCAGAGATGAGTGCAAACCCTCTTAATAACGAAGGAATAGAACCTGGGGCTTTTGAAGGTGTGACAGTCTATCATATAAGAATCGCAGAAGCTAAATTAACTTCTATTCCTAAAGGTATGGTGCATTTTTATTTTTAAAATTAAATGTTTTAAACATTTGTTATTATATTGCTTTCACTATGGACATTATGTTGACAAATACAAAATCACTGTGAGCTACTTGCTAGATAACATATACAACCTTAATGCAAACATTAATGCATTGTGATTCAGATGCAAAAATCTGTGAGTCCTCCAATGTTTAACACTGAAAGGACAAAAATACACATGCAGATAGACAGACAATAATAGGAGGAAACAGATTTATTAATTTTATTTATTTATAACCTACCTTTCTCCCAATAATGAGACTCAAGGTGGCTAACAACATATTTTAAATGGTATGGCTGTTTTAAACAGTACGGCTAAACAGTATGGCTGGGGCACAGAGCCCTTGCAAAAGTGGAAAAACTGCAAATATCAAAGTGTGTGTGTGTTTGTGTGCCTACGGGAAGGGTGAGGAAGCATAGTGGGGAAAGCAAGCACTCAAGGTCCAAACCAGGAAAAGACAGGGAAAGGGGTGGGTCAGTATGGTGGCCCTACACTTATTGTCTTTTTCTCATCTCTTTCCTTGGGTGTGTGTGGGGCATTGGGGCAGAGTTTGTGATGCTGAGATATCAGGCTATAATGATTCCTTAGCTGGCCAGGCAGCAGCTAGTGGAGGAGGAGGAGAATCAGTAGCAGGTTTTTAAAGGGCTGCACAGGCTGATTGAAGCCACTGAGGGGGAAGATTCCCCTGGGAAGCAAGTGCTTGGGCTGGGGTGGGGGCAGGGTTGCAGAAACTTGCAAATAATCAAATACCTGAAAGTGCAATCTGCTAATTTTGAGGCCCAATTGTATAAGATTTTTTTTTAAATTAAACAATTTATAAAGTTAAACTAGAAGACATGAAAAATATTAAAATTCATTAAAGACTATATATAAACCTTAAAAACAGCACTGCATAGCTCTAAAAGTCCAACCTGGTCAGTCTGTAAAAGCCTGTTGGCACAAAAATATTCTGACATACTGACAGAAGGAGAACATTGTACTGGCCTCTCTAGGGGAGGAGTTCCAAGTCGAGGAGTATCCACTAAGGTCCTCTCCCTTGTTCACACCAAACAAGCCTAAGAAGGTGGTGGGACAGAGAGAAGGGCCCCTCCAGATCATCTTAGAGCTCTGATGGGCTCATGATGGGAGATATGGTCCTTCACATAACATGGATCCAAGACATACAGAGCTTTATAGGTCAAAAACTTGCACTTTGAATTCTGTCCAGAAACTGATTGGAAGCCAGCAGAACTGTTGTAACAAGGGAGTTTTGCTCTCCCTGTAGCCAGCCCCAGTTAACAACCTGGCTGCGGTACTTTGCAAAGGCAGCACCACATAAAGTGCATTACAGTAATCCAAATGGGATGTAACTAAAGCATGTATCCCTGTGGTCAAATCCAAATTCTCTAGGAATGGACACAATTGGTTCACTAGCTTTAACTGTGTGACAGCAGTCCTGGTCACTGCTGAAACCTGGACCTCCAGGCTCAGAGCTGAATCCAAACTGAGAACCTGCATTTTCTCAGGGTGTAACCCCATCTAACACAGACTGAATACCTATTCCAAGATATGTCTTTTGACTTTTGACTAGGAGCACCTCTGTCTTGTTTGGATTAAGCTTCCATTTGTTTGCCCTCATCCAGTCTATTATAGCTGCCAGCACAGGAGCAGCTTCCTTGAAATTAGATGGAAAGGAGTAATAGATTGAAAAGGATGTGTATGGTACAAGGTACAGAAAAGTGATATTCACCATAATAGTTACTCAAATGAATGGAAATAAAGATGAATGTTCACCCAAAAAAACATAATGAAGTAGAAAAACTATAGAACGAAAAACATACAAGTCATTTCTTGAGTTAAGTTTGCAGAGGATCCAACGGGAAGACAGTTTCTTAGTTATAACAGCTTATTAAGATTGGAAAAATTCTAAATTTTCCCCTGTAGAATTTTTGGGAAATGTTTTCCTCCTAAACAAAGAACTATATAGATGAAGACTTGTCATATATCTATGACTCAGTAAATACAGTTCGTAAAAGCAGCTGGTAAGCATGTTAGAATCATCTTTGTTTCTTAGACCATTTCCCCCCTACACTGTTATAGTGCTATTATTCCAGTTTCAACATCTCGTGGAATCCTGGAGTTTGCAGTTTAGGGATGGGCCTTTAGAATTCTCAGCAAGAGAGCTTTTTGGCCTCAGTAAACTATGAACTCCAGAATTCCACAGGATGTTGAAAGTGGAACAAGAGAACTATAACAGTGTAGGGGGGAAACGGCCTTAGTTTCAGGGTGACCTCAAATCCTAAAAATGACTGTTGGATTATATTGCAGTTTGCACCCATTTATACAGTATTATAACTCTTATTTAAATTAGATCTAAGTTTGCACTGTATTCAGTGAGGCTTTTTACTAGTAAATGTGTTTAGGATTACAGCCCATGTTACAGTGCAGTCCTTCCACACATCTATTCATAAGTAGATTGAGTCCAGAGAGCTTACTTTCAGGTTGTTATTCTGTGTACTGGGGATCCTCGAGAGGGACGCCAAAATGTGCTCAACTAAAGGTGGGGAAAATTAGCTCAGAGCACTGCTTAGCGTTACGAGAGGCAGGGTAACGTAGTGAGACCTTGAACCCTATGTCTACGGGGTCGAGTCGAGTCAAGGAGCACACAGAAGTTGAAACAATAAATGATGTTTATTAAATACACAAGCAAAACAGTGTATGCGACACACTCACACAAGGTAACTAAAGAAAATAAAGGTTGGAGTGGTATAGAGGGATTTTTAGAGGGATTGTTGGTTTGGGTGATACTTCACCTGTCCTGAAGCCCAGAAAAATAGAGAGCGAAGCTGGGGTGCGATGTAGCTCAGCACGTGGAGCTGAGGGGAGGCTCGCCAAGCAAAGCGGCAGCAAGGCAGGATGAAACTTGGGAGCGTTCCGAGGAAGGTCTTGGAATCAAGGGTTTTTATAAGGAGAATGTGACTGCAGGCTATGCCGTACTTGGGGGAAAACAATAGATTTGGAGTTGGAGACCAAGCCTCCGAAATGTTAGAATCTGAATGATTGAGTTATTGCAGAGATTCTCAGTAGAGTAGCCAGTATGCAAACGCAGAGTACTTGGGTATTGTATAGTTAACCCATCAAGCTGCCAGCACAGGGCAGAGACTCTTTTGTAGGTTGCGTGCATATTTAATTAGAGTACTCGCCTGGAGGTCTCCTAAAGCAGCGAGTCAGCTATTTCGTGGCCTGCCTGTATTGTATTAGGAATATTACGGTAATTAACGGCCGAGCTTGTTTACGTGCTTATTCGGTGGCCTCGCAAGCATGTGGAAGGGAGTAGAGAAGTGAAGACAAATTATGATATCAAAAGGATATCTTTTAATATCCCCAAAGCTTGGACTAGCCAGGGCAGTAACAAGGTGAATATAGGAATGTGGCCTCAGGTCCACAAAACTGTGAACTTCAATGGGCCTAAGCATTTCTAACTTTCTTTTGGATTGGATCTCTAATCTATAAAGTGGGTGTCACTTTCAGGGTGCTAACATCTTACAGGTTTTCCTAGAAAAACATGCAATTGATATGGTTCTTCATCTATCTAAGAGAATGTTTATTCATGCTTTTAAGTTAAAATTAAACCTGTAAGTTTTGTATATAAGCTGTCTTTCATATTAAATGGAGCAATCCACATGTGGCCTGAATCCAACACTGAACACTTCCCCTCTCCTTTCTAGAGCCCTTGGCTCTATTCAGAGGGTATTCCACCACTACAAAGCATGTTTTTGGGGTGCACAGGGGGCGCAATGGAAAGAGGAAAGTTCCCCAATTCCACTGCTGGAAGCAGTTCCTATACCTATCAGCAGATATACTCCACTGGCTTCTGGCTTCTTTGATAAAATGTTCTTGCCTAATTTACCAATTTATGACCAGCAAAGCAAATTATTGCCTACACTAGAAAAATATAAGCAGAACTGGAATGCTAAGGAGAAGAAACTGTTCTTTGGTGTTTTCATACTAGTGTTGCCAGAGCTAACAGCAGTGGAGATTTAATATTTTCCTAAGCCGCAATGAAAACCAAAGGCATGCTTCAGGTCATGGTATAGTGCAGAAAACAGATGGATGAAAATAATAAACAGCAAGCCTTAAGATCTTGTAGTGTTCAATGCCTTCCATTTCAAAGCACACCACAGAAACAACTTTTTAGCTATTCACTGAGCACAGTGGCCAACTGTTCTGAGTTACTGGTGTTTCCTTAGATTTAACTTGGAAAATGATTCTGCAAATCAGCATAAAAGAAACACAATGACACTATTACCCATAGCTTATACCATCATAATATCCCTGACAAAATTGTAACTGCTATATCCTTTGGAAAAATCCTACATGTGGTAATGATTATCACATATTTTTATTAGAAAAAAATTAACTTTCCCACCAGGTACTGAGGAATTCCATACAACTTGCTTGTTTTTGCAGATTTGAGAAAGTACCAGCTGAAAGCTTAAAACCTAGAGAAGACATAAAATGAAATTACAGAGCTAGATGGACCAATGGACTGACTTAGTATATGGTGGCTTCCTAAGATGCCACACAGAGGTACAGCGGTGTATCCAATTACAGGTGGAAAAGGTGGGCCCATTGGTAGCAGTGACATCCCTATAATTTATTACTTAACGGAGATAAGCGCCACATGACTAGGATCAGCCATCACTATTACAACTATTACTTTCATGTTTGAACCAGTTAGAACTGTGTATATGGAAGAGATTTCCACATATTATTCCAACATACCTAGCAGTATAACAACTGCTGAAAATATTTGTCTGATTTCATAACCTTGCTTTTTAAAAATCTTCTTAATTTAATAGGTCTCCCATCCACCCTACTGGAACTCCACTTAGATGACAACAAAATTTCTGGAATTGAGCTTGAGGATTTTATTCGCTATAAAAATCTTCAAAGGTAAAATTACCTTTCAGTATTTGTTATGATACAGACACTTCAGATTTTTTCCATTTTTGAAATGATGCAGTGATTGGAACAAATAATATGTTAACATTATTAGTTTACCATATTTGCTGGCATATAAGACGCACCCATGTATAAGATGAACTCCATTTATACACTGGCAAATTCTACTTGCTGGCATATAAGATACACCAGCATATAAGACACACCTCATTTTCAAACAGTACTTCTGGGGGGAAAAGTGAGTCTTTTACGCCAACAAATACAGTATTTAAGGCACTTTCATGCTCCCCAAGATAAGTTTCCATTTTGTCATTGTTCCCTAATGTAATAAGGTTTATTTCTACAACATATCATGCCACAAATCTAATTAAGTTAAACAGTGAGTTTCTGAGTGTATCATCAGTATTAACAACACACACTCAATTTCAGTTTGAACCCTCACTCTACACTGAAACTATTGTTGCTTTTGTTCATTATGGGAAATAATCCAGCTGCTTTGGTGGTTGATGATTAATGTGGCAGAAATTGAAGGCTATGTCAAGAATCTGAAGGCATTATGCTAAGTGAAGTGCTAAGAAAGAAAGAAAAATATGTCAATCATGAGCAAATGAAAAAATTTTTGTAGTCATATGTGGAACCAAATTATGGTACAGGAGAGGGTTATCTGCAATTTCAAAAAGATGGATGATCTTCTTGGCTTTGACACAAAAAATATAGTTCAACAGTCTGCAATTGACACCATGTGGAAAACTGAGGACATGTATTAGAAAGCTAACTGCACTTTATCCAGCAATTCCTGTGTTGCTTCAGTGAAGTAAAGTTTGCATGACACTGATGAATTTTTCAAGTAAGAAAACTAGCCTGTGCTATTTTAGTGTCCTAACTAGAACAGTTACATCTCAGAACCAGATCTGACCTAGCCTGCCTAGATAAGGTCACATAAAGATACTCCATCAGAAATGGCAATTTTGAATGCAATAGCCATAAGCAATGTACTCAAACAGGATGTAGCAAAGACATTTGAAGCATAAGCACTTCAGTGGTTATCTTGCATTACATATGAAACTATTGTAACATGATAACAGAAATGGTGTGTGTCACTCAGACAAGAAGGATGGCTTGAAAGTAACCACAAAGATTAAAGGAGGCAAAGAAGTCTGAAGAAAAATCTCGAGTAATTTTGTAAACCCAGGTTAGAGAATGAAATTATATTACTGTAAAAGATTACTGAAGGGTAGTTGGTAGAAGCCAAGCAGATAATAACAAATGTACAATAAGTAATCTGTAGCTCTTCTAAGAACAAAATCTCATGGCCATCTCCATGTTCTCACTAAGAGGTGGGTGAAAGGATTTTCATGGCTGCACAGATGTAGCAAATAAAAAGTATAGGAAAATACTGTTGAACTGATATTGTATTGTTGGATATGGCTATATGTAGAAGCTAGGCACCAATGAGCTTTGGATAAATTTTGGTGTTTCACTAACATACAGAAGCTCATCAGATTGCCAGTAGCCTTGGTCCTGAAAAGTCGAAGGTGTATCTAATATTCCATGTCTCCAGTTGGGTTGGGACAACTGTGGACAATATTAATGAAACAGCATTAAAAATCCAGCTTGAGTACTTGGAATATATTTATAAATGCTACTTCTGCAATTATACCTATGGCAGTTGCATCTACAACAATTCCAACACGCAACATAATCAACTAGAGCGTTTAGAAAGCTAACACTGTTCACAAGACGAGGAGGAGAGTTGATGAGTTACCACCAACCCAAGCAATTCTCTTCGAAAAGGGCAGCACATCAAGCTAAACATATCTGGAGGGACAAATGTTAATCATAGCCAACATATTACTTATTCTTTTACATTACTCTTCTGATAGCCATATAGAAAAGTGACCATTACTTTTCAAACTTAGTATTGGCTTTACATCTGAAACTGTTTATATTGTTGTGAAGCATATGCACACCAAGTTTCGTGCTTGTATCACAGAAAAAGCACAATCCTGGTGTGAAGTGGTATGTATTGCTTCCAACCTACAGCCACATCTGGTAAAAAATGAACTCTGTTAAAACAAGAAATCATGCTAGAAGAAAGTCTAATAGATAGTACACTACGCCCTCTGTATATGCAGGGATTCCATTCCGGGAACCCCCCTGTAAAACAAAAAACATGAAGCATCATGTCCCATTATAGTCAAGCGATGTGATGTGTGTGACCACTGTGCCCATTGACTATAATGGCATGTGACACTTTGCAGGACCTCACATTCATGCGTGAAGAGGTAACGATAAGGGAGGGACCGCTGTATGTGGAAGAAAGGATGAACATTTTGAAAAGGCATCTTCAATAGTTTTCTGTTGGGGCCAGAATAAATTTGAAGATGCAATGTTGCAGCTTCTACAAGTCTTAAAAAATGCTGTCAAGGCCCACTTATATTAAGGCAAGAATGAGATAGTTCTAGAACTTTATTTATGCCAAAGAGATTCCAAGTGCTATCTAAAACATCTTGTGTCAGCTATCTCCAATTCAATTTCTTAATTTATCTTTAGATTGGGGCTGGGAAACAACAAAATTAAAGAAGTCGAAAATGGAAGCTTTTCTAATATACCAAATATACGAGAAATACATCTAGAAAAGAACAAACTGAAAAAAGTGCCTTCTGATCTTCCAAATCTGAAGTATCTGCAGGTAATACATGATTTTGCTTTTAAAATCTTGCTTTCTCTAAGGCTTTTTTTTAATAGTACATATATATTTTGTTATTGCATAACATATGACATTTTTTTTAGTAATAGTATCTTATTGCACAATTATAATGCTGAGAATACAAGTATATTTAACACTAATTTTACAACATTGTCAGAATATAGTGTAAAGTTAAATATGCATACTTAGAGAGTCAAAGGCAAGCATGCAGGGATGGTAAAAACTATGACTCAGAACATATCCAGCATTGGTATATTGTCAGGCTCCCTAGGAATGGCTAGGTTTGCAAAGTTCTCTTCTCTTCCTTTGCCTCACAGTCCTCCCTCTGCCCATGCACATTTGGTTTCAATTTCAAAACTATGATCAATGATACATCTGCATCGGTGTCCTCATTATCATTGTGACTTGGCAACCAAATATTCTTCAGGTTGTAATGAAATTACACTCTACATATTAGTTTCCGAAGTCTCTTATCTTTATTTCTAAATCAAATGTTTAGTGAGCATTTAAATTTTTGAATCTCTACTTGTAACTAAAAATTTAAACAACCAAACAAATCTGAATCTTTTCGCCTGCATCTGTATCAGGTTTGCATTCCCCTCCATGTCTTGATGTCTAAGGCTGAAATCTATGCACATTTATCTGGGAGGAAACTCCTGGAAACACATTAGGATTAATCTGCACATCTTTCAAATTTTCAAGGAGGAACTCAATGCTTGTGTAATTCTTTGCATGTATTCTTTGCAGATTATTTTTTTTCTTTTGCCCCCCCTTACAGGTAATCTTCCTTCATTCTAACAGTATTTCAAAGGTGGGAGTGAATGATTTTTGCCCAACAGGAGGAAGACTGAAGAAGACATTATACAGTGGCATTAGCTTATTCAACAATCCTGTAAAATACTGGGATATTCAACCGGCAACATTTCGCTGTATATTAAATAGAAACAGTGTGCAGATTGCAAACTATGGAAAATAAAGTTCCATATCCAGAATATAACTGAAGCAGAAAACTTAAAACCAGCATTAGAATACTTGAAATCTGAAGATGCACAATTTTACACCATCTAGTAGCTTTAGAAAAAACCTATAAGTATTTCAAAATCTTTAAATTAGAAGCATAATGTGCCATAAAGCTCTTCTGATTTGTTCTTTTAAATTAACAAATTATGTTATTAAGCAAACTTTTTAGAATAAAAGCCTTCCAGAACACAAAACTGGAGATGATCATTAATAATTTCCTATTGTTGTTGTCCAAGCTATCTATGTTGACTGTTTTCTTCTTATTAGAAAATAATGCAACTTTCTTCAGGCTCAGTTTATTAATTTTATATGCAAATGAGTCCTGTATAAGTATTTATCAGTTTTCAAGGGAGCAATTGTAGACATTTAAGTTAACAAAAGTAAACTAAGCTGGCTAAGAAGAAACTTTAAAAGGTACTGTATTATTAATTTGATGATCTAATACACAACTCAGATTAGATATTTAAATAACTGTAACTGAAAGGCAAGACTGATACTGTACACTAAGTAGCCTTAATGCCTTTAGTATTTATTCATATACTTTACCCCTAAAATTGTATACTTTCCCGATAACAAAAGTGCATATGGGCTAAATTTTAACCATGTAGAAATTCTATCGTAATTTGTTGTTGCTTTTTTAGATAATATGATTACATTCTCTGCAGGGCCAGTATAAATATACTGTTTTGATGTATACTGTAAAAATAATAATTACTTCAAATGATAGACTGGGATACAATGCAAAGACTTATGATCAGATGGGCCTTGTGCTTTACTGCATAGGGAAAGATTTGCACACCCACAGGGACTATGAAAATGTGCAGCATTACCCTGTTCACAAAAGAAGAAGCCGCTAAATGCACAGAGCTGTGTGAGCATATTACGGTCACTGGACTGTGGCCATCATACAACACATGAATTCCATGTTATTGCTTGAGTACTATAACTCTGAAGAATCTAACCTGCATATAATGTAACAGGTATTTCCTCATAGCTGAGTAACTAAATGGTAGTACTGTATAAAAAGACAACTACAATTTAATGCACATGTCTTATTTGTATTAACTGTAAGTTAAGAGAATAAAAATTTTAAATTATGACTCATTAAAAATAATGGACTGATTTTTTTTCATATTGTCATTCTGTTGTTTCTTTGGCTTAAATACTCATAAATATCCACACAGACTTCAATCCTAGAGCACTGCTATAGTAGAATTTCATTCAGATGATATTTCCACAAACAGAAAAGGGGGAGAAGTAGTTTTGTTTATTTTCTTCTCTTCCTGCAGTCTCCTGGACTCCTGAAATTCTAGTCCAGAGGGTTGACAGACTCTTTGGAGCAATGAAGGGTGAGGCAGGATGGGCAACAGAATGAAAATCACCTCCCCTCGCTTGTCCACCAGATGGCTAAAGTTGCAGCTCCGTGCAGCCCTGAGAGTAAGGAACAAACCAGTTTTATAGGAGGGAAAAGTAGCGTCTGTATAAATGCTAACTATATAAATATTTTTGAATTTGCTGTACAGTAATCCCTCCACATTCGCTAGGGTTAGGGGCGCAGGACCCCCATGAAAGTGAAAAAAAAATGACTAACTTTAGGCCCTCCCAAACCATATTTAATACACAAAAACACCATATTCAACCCATCACGGATTACTTTGAAGTATCAGGGTTCACAAGGCAGAAGTGGGTGGCTGGTGGGTCTTACTGCCACCTCCACTGCTGCCCTACACCATTTTAAAGAGGGACTTTGAGGAGAATTAAGAGCTGTAAAGCCTGGTTGGGCACACCCTCAGGCTGGCAGCTGTGATGTTCTCTGACCCTATCTTGCATGACTGCAAACTACTGAGGCATCTGATATATAGGTCTGATACGTAGTACATTTCCTGACAACATAATATATGAGATATTCTTCTATTAGCACTCTTCCATTAGTAAGGTACATAATGATATATGAACTACTCTTTTACTTGCTTGATTGCCTTTATACAATGATTGCTGCTATAGCTATGTAAACTGATGAGTTATAAAAGATAGCTGTTGTAAATAAACGGGCAGCATTTCCCCATGCTCCGAAAGATATTTCCTTGTCTTTTGTTACTTCAGACTTATGAGCCTCCTTCGCAGTTTCTCAGTCTCATGAGGCTTGCAGTCCCTATTAAAAATGTCATAGGGAGGCAGCAGAGGTGACAGCAAACAATCTGTGAATAATCAAATCCGTAAAAGTGAAACCCACAAATGTGGAGGGTTGACTATATTTTCTCATTAGCAACCTGAGGTTTAAAGTTCAAATATCAAATTTTCAGAGTGCAGAAAGCAAACAAACAGAGTTTTAGAAGGAAGCACCTTCCAGAGCACATAAGGTACTTTCCCCACATACAGAGAGATACCTAATTTCGTATGATTCCACCAACCTCTGGAAGAAGCTGAGGGGCTGCCACAGAAAGAAGCAGAAAAATCCCCCTTTGTACAAGTGGAAGACCCCACTGGTATCCAAGTCATCATATTTATCAAGATCAGCAAAACAACAAATCAAAGGGTAAATCCAATTTTAATCCCAACTACCTCAGATCAACTGAAATTAATGGGACTTGTTAGTTAATTCTTATGTAAGTTCTAATAATTTCAGTGGGTCCACTCCATTTAGGCCTAAAATTAGATTTAAACCACAGAAGCCAAAATCTTCATTTGCAATATCATAAGTACACTGTGTTAGGTATGCAAGGATCCCTGATTGCCCCAATATAGTCTGGAAAACACTGTACTGAGGAAAAAAAGCTCTTCCAGTAACAATAATAGAAAACTCATAATATAGAAGTCTGCAGGAGTGATTAGTTTGTTGCGTAGCTGTTATTTTACTGTCAGCTGAATTCCTCTGTATATGTGATTCTACAGAGTTTTATTTCTGGGGAAACATAGGAATGTTGTAAGAATTCAATTAAATATTTATAGTGTGCATGGATTTGTTCTTATGCCATGTTTTTCTTTTAATTATACAAAAAGCATTTAAGTAATGCAACAGTAAACACTTCTGCTTATTTGCCGTGCACTTGTGTACTTTAATGGCACTTCATGGCTTGAACTAGAGGCACTGTCTGTGAATTCATAAGGTTCAGGCATGCTGGCATATTTTGCAGGAAAGATTAATGCAAAGAATAAATCTTAGTGGGAGCATGAGTCTGAGGGCGGGTACATGATCTTGGAGAATCAAGCCCTTCTGGGCCATGCTGGAGTGACCAAGATCACAGACATTTTCTCTTTGTGGATCTTCTTCATCATCCTGGGGAACAGTGCCACCAGGGAGAAGGTGTATAGGAGTCCCTGTGGCCAAGGGAGAGAGAGGGTGTTGATGCCTTTGGCCCCATCTGTCTAGTATCTTGAGATGGATCTCTCTACTTTGAAGTTGACTGGTGAGGCGAGCAGATCCATGTCTTGTTGGCTGAACCTCTTCATGATAAGCTGGGAGACCTCTGGATGTAGGCTCTATTCTCTCTGATTGATGTCAGTCTGGCTCAGCCAGTCCACCTGTGAATTCAGTGTGACCTGGAAATGCTCTGCCTCTCTGGACACCAGGTGCATTTATTCCCCAGGGCAAGAGCTTCTGCACCTCCATCATGAGGAACTGTGACTACGCAGGCAGGGCTTTGTGGCCATGTTGTCTGCCCTGATTAAGACAGCACTGCCCTCCACAATACTTTTGAAGGATAGCAGGGCTAGTCTGGCTGCTCTGAGCTCTAATCAGTTGATGCTGTGCTTCAGCTCTTTCTGGTTCCATCTTCCTTGAGCCAGATTTAGTCTGCAGTGGGTTCCCCATCCCCTCAGACTGGTGTCTATGGTGGACATTGGGATGTTCCCATATGTGGTTTCTCCTGCTGATGGTGAGGGAGGTCCACCAGTCGATGGACTGAAGTACCTGCTGGGGAACCTAGATCAAGTAGAGCTTCCTAGCCACAATGTGCTCTTGGTGCAGAAGCATTAGCCACTGGAGGGGTCTTGTGTATATCTGTGAGCTCAGGATCTGTGAATTTAATCCACTGTGAATTCAAATATATACAATACTGTACATTTGAATTCATGGTGGGGAGGATGGTATCCACCCACTTCTGCCTTTAAGGCAGCACAGTTCATTCACAAAGCAGAAGTGGGAAGCCGGCGCTATTTGTAATGCTGTAGAGGCTTACTATAATGCTATAGGGGCTTACTGTATAAGCTTCACCTCACAAGACTTCACAGTCCTTCTCCAAGCCTTGTGAGATGAGGCTTATACAGTAAGCCTATACTGTATTAAAAATGACATAAGGCGGCAGCAAGACCTGGCTGCCAGGCATGCTACATTCTTGGGGCACCCTCACCTCTAGGTGGCATGCCAGCTGGGAAGAGGAAGAGGAGCACAAAAAATGTAGCATGCCTGGAGACTGGGGCTTGCCACTGCTGCTGCACTACACCATTTTTAATAGGGGCTTACAGTATAATCTTCCTCTTGCAAGGCTGACTTGAACATGCACAATTTTTGCTATCTGCAAGGAGTCCTGAAACCAATCTCTCATGGATACATTTACCTGTTCCACTGCACAGGTAAATGTGGATGCATGCTCCCCAGGGGGAGGTCTGGATTCCAGGATGGGGGTTTCTCTGATGGTAGGCTAAGGCCCAGAGACTTCACTGCCCTTCTCAACAGTATTGGAAAATTCTCTAGTTGAAACAGGCACAAGAAGTTTGGGAACACTGGAGCTTCTTCCCCTCACTCCAAGAGTTCCCCCTCCTCTGAGGAGGAGGAGGCCCCAGAGGAATCCCCATCCCCAAATTCATCTGCAGAGGAATGTGTAGTGCTAGCTATGCTTCCCATTACTGAGGTATGGCGGGTCTTTTTGTGTTTCTTGGCAGGCTGGTTTTGGTAGGTCTTGTAAGAGTTGGAGGGAGAGGCCTCCATTTCCACTACTGCTAGGCGTCACCTCTTTTTAGTCATGTGGCCAATATGACAGCCATCAGAACCAGAAGAACAGGTCTCTGCCTCCTCCTATGTAGCTGACTTGTGGGAACTTTGAATTAGGTCATCGGCGTCCTGGCTGCCTAGGTCTCTCTCTCTTAGGATGGTTCATCCTGGCCTTTTGGGGCCACGCTGTGCTGGACTTGAGGAGGGGAGAGAGACCAGGTGCACACCCATGCCCTATCCCCCTCCTGAGTGTTGTTCTGATCTGCTGGCATAAGAGTGTCCAACATGGCAATGCCAGTTTCCTCCTATTACAGCTCAGAGCCATGTCACCAATTTGGGAAGTGGATTTTTCCTGTACATGCTGCGCGGGGGGGGGGGGTGTACTCACACCTTTTTTGACATGGTCTCAGTCACTTGCCTCCTTAATACCTGAACCATTTTGGGCTGGGTGGTGGCAATGTGTGGAGGCAGCTGTATGGAGGGATTTTCCCTCACTTGGCTGCTTCCATGCTTCCTTCTGTGGCCGCTGCCACCCAGTGCTGAGTCCTATCCTTCTACTGCTGGCAGGGGAATTCGGAGGGGGAGAGAGTTGCCGGCTAATCTGGAGATTCTGTCCTCTGGCCTTATCATTCTAGTCCCCCTGCCCCACAAAGTAGCAGTCTGTTCATTCCACACTCCCAGGAGTTACAGGATAAGAGAGAAAGTGGGAGGGGGGAAACAGCGGTCTTGAGAAAGTGATAAAGGCTAGAGATGGAAGGGAAGTGAAGGCTGAAAGGTTTAAAGGGTTTTGTTTTTGTTTTTTTGGAGAGGTGGTAGGACTGAGAGTAAGAAGAGAGACAACGGAAGCAGGAAGAAAACAAGAGTCAAAGGAAGGAACCAGGGAGTCTGGAGCAGCTGGATTATGACAAAATAATCCAAGCAATCTAAGGTCCAGAGGAAATCCACCCTTGTTTTACCCTTCCCATGAAACCCATAAATATCTAGGGCATAGTTTTAAGTTGCAAGGATACATTCATTACACTTTTAAAAAAATAGGAGGGGGATTTTTGGCTCGGAGAATGCCTATGGGTATATGTTCTCCAGGTTGATTAGTTTCCTTCCTATTCTACTTCAGATTCCAAAGAGGTGAGTTTCCTTTGGTGCTGGAAATAATCTCTAAGTGATGGTAACATTGTGGGGAAGAGAAATTGATTAGAAAAAACATATTTGAGAAACCAGCTCTGAAGCCAATAGCCTCCATTCTCTCATTGTCTGAATAGCAGGACAGTTTCTCTTACTATTTCAAACAGGGCTGGGCAACTGCCAGAACTTTGGGGTTAGGGGTAATACAGCGGCCTCAGGGGAACCTTAAGGTCTACAACTCCCCCACACTTCACCCCGCCCCAGACTTTTATTTTTGAGAAAAACAACAACAACAATACCTCTTACGGGAGAGAGAAAATTTTGCCACTTTTATACCCTTTCCTAGCTGCTTTAGGGTCCAAGAGGAGCTTTTTCTTAATCAGCAAGTAAACCAGAAGTTAAAAGTCTGGATCTGGGCTGGTGGGTATATTTTAGCAAATTAATCAACTGACTAATTAAATGGATGGGTGCTTGAGACCTCAAAATCAGCATTGGAACTAAAATGAGTGGACAGCTTTAACCTTCCAGATATTTGTGATCTATATCTTCTATCAGTCCTAGTCAGCATAGGTAATGTTGAGGAACCATGGGAGACCTAGTTAGAAAAAGTGTGAAAGACCACAGTCACACAACTCTATTTTAAAAACATAATAGCTCCCTTTGAACAGCTCATGAGAAGCAGTGATTTCATTTTCATCCTAATTCTAGCTGCTGAAGGTTCCTATGCCCTGACAACCTAAGGACAGGATTTACACATTCAGGGTCCTACTTTGGGAGAACGCCTGGGGAGATCAGGGGTTTATTTATTAGATTTTTAAAGCAGGATTTTCCTGCACTCACTAGGGGCCCTCCAATTTATAGCTTCCTGGCCCTTTCTTTGCTTTGGCTGGCGACAGCATGTCTCTGGAAGAAAGTGGGGTGAAGAAGTGATTGGTATAAGAAGTGTGTACCACCTTAACATTATTTAGGAATGCATGTTTGCTCTCTTTCTTTTTGTTGGTAAACTCAATACAGTAATCTGTTATCTTTCCATATGTACAGCATTCTCTGAGCCACAGATGTTATGACTATCCATCACAAAATAAAAGCTACTTCATTCTAGATCTAATTCTTGTGTAACAGCACCATCTAACTGTAAAATAATTAAAGACATGATTTTGACAATCCTTAAACTATAACCTAGGTCTAAATTCAATTGCTTGTCCCTGAGTTGGAAGAGATATGCTGAACTGATGGAGGTTACACAGGTTTTGAAATAGTGACATTGCACTTTTAATTATGGGTGGGCAACTGCAGTGGGTCTGGGAGCTAATTTTCTACCTCTGAGGATGCACAGATTGCCAAAAAAAGCCAGAGGTCTGCTTCGGGTTTAAAAAATGGGTGGCTTTTTTAAGAAAATGTAAATAGTGCAGAGGGTCCCTGCAAGCAATTTAAAAAGTGAAATCACTTTGCTGGAATTGTCAGTTATCTTTTAAAATAGGTTAAATCGTGAATTCCCTTTTAAAATATATTGCTAGGGCCCTTTAGAAAAAAGGTAGTCAAAAGGGCTGGAGGGAGGTGTTGAAGTCTGAACAAACAGCCTTGGGAACTACATACTGCCTCAGGGCCATACCTGGCCCACTCCTACTTTACTGAATCTATGCTAGCTGGAACTATAGGCCTCAAAGTGTAGGTATGTCACAGTCTAGCCTAGAAACATAACTGGGCTCATTTTTAAA
This sequence comes from Cyclura pinguis, assembly GCA_030412105.1. NCBI lineage: Eukaryota > Metazoa > Chordata > Lepidosauria > Squamata > Iguanidae > Cyclura > Cyclura pinguis. The sequence goes on along the minus strand of CM059600.1, from coordinate 90,231,405 downwards.
ATATTGATTCCTACTACGAAGCTGTTTGCAGAATAATGGAGAATCTACTGTTCCTACTGAGTAAATAACTTTGTTTACATTTGTGCAGTTCATGCCTCAGTGCTATATTCTGGCATTTTTAAAATTATCTTTACTTTTGCATCTTTTTGTAAGCCTAGTGCTATTGTGAACTTAATGAATGATAGATGTTTTTAGGCTTTTATATACACTGGCAAGTGAAATAAAGCTGTGGTTCATTTTAAGGTGATATTTCGCTTTACAGCTGAGGTGTGGAACCTAACCTGCTTTATTAGCAAGGTACCTCTTGTGTCTTATTTTTTTATGTTCTGAAAAGCTATGCAAATATATGTTTCTTGAATTACCTTGAGTCATACCTGGTCTGAATATTGCTGACTGTATTATTCCTGCAACTAGAGATTCAACCCATAGGAAGCATGGGTCTGAAGACCTAGGACTTCCTTGCTTAGTCTACAAATGTGATTGTAAAAATGAAGCAAATGACAGATCATACTAAAATATGTTTGTACAAACATTTTCCTTTATCTATGTATCGATTGTCCAACTCTTTTTCAGATTTCCTGGAACCAATCAGAATAGTATCAAAGCTGAACAAGCAACATGCAGAACTTTCCTACTCTTTACAATTGTACATCATGTCTCAGTAACCACCCATTCTGGTATATAAACAGGAGAGAGAAGCAGATGTTGGAATGCACAAAGAAACAGAATATTCATAGACAGTGAGTATGGGGTAGCTGGAGCAAGTGATGCGGTTTGGATTTACAAGTTCAGAATATAATATAACTAATGGCAAAAACGCCTCTGAGTATTCCTCGCCTAAGAAAACCCTGTAAAATCCATGGGGTCACTGTAACTAAACAGGTGACTTGAAGGCACATAAACACACACACAAACGGCTAGTTCAGATAAATACTATATATTCCATTACATGTATGGCATAGATGGTGTATAGGAACACATTTCTGCCTGTAGAGGGAGATAATGTATGATTTCACTATGAGAATATCAGGAAGATATCAAGGTCTAAAGTGAATTGGTCCTTGCATTAAATGGCTCTAAGCTGCATTTTAAAAATATGGCACATCTATAGGATAATATTGTCATTAAGACCAATCAAAAAGTAACAAAATAGATTTTGTAAAATTTTTGCTAAAACAAAAACTGTAAGTTCTTGGGGGCTTGGTAGAAAAACTACAATGTAGGCCAAAGTGTAATTTCAATTATAGAGCAACTAGACAGCTAATATTACAAATCCCCCTCCCAAAAGATGATTGGCGCTTGATAGGACATTGTCTTACAGTTAATCAAGCCACTGATATATCAAGGGCAGGGCTGTAATCATACAGCCCATGAACAATACGTAAAACCTCAAGGCCTTTTGCAGTACCTTGGCTCCTTCCAGATGTCCCCCATGCCAAAATAATACTAACTTTTTGTTAAGCGGGGGGCAAAATTCCTGCTCCTAGAAGCCTGTACCTCACCACTGTTGAATGAAATCTAATTTCTTACATTACTGTTGCTATACTACTGGATGGTTAATTGGTAGATGCTTTCATTTCTTTAGACATTTTTCATTACAAGGTAATTTTATTGTTCTTTGTTTTCAGTGCGTTTTGTGATGAGGCAGCGCTTTTCAAGTGATCTGATGAGGCAAATGAATAGTCACTTGCTCCATGTGCTGGGGGCCAACATCATATTTGTCCCACTGGCTACAATGGTTTCTTTTTTGCCTTTCTTTCTTTCACCACAGACTGACAACAGATGGCATACAGATCAGTCTCAGTCCCACTAAAAAATATAACAACCAGTTAGATAGTATGTTCACTCAATTAAATTATTTATGGCATTCTATTTGTTTATATTATTTTTCCAAATGTCATAAACATAGTATTGCTATAATGTATAATGTATAATTGTCATATAAAATGAGTACAAAATTAAGCTGAAAACAGAATTCCTAATACAGTACAGTTTGCCCTCTACATCTACTGGTTTAGTATTCGTGGATTTGATTATTTGGGGACTATCTGCTGCTGCCATAGCTGCTTCCCTGCAACTTCCTGCGAGACTGAGAGAGACTGCAAAAGCGAGGCAAGAGTTTTAAGTCCCTATTAAAAATGGCATAGGGCAACAGTGGAAGCAGTGGCAAGACCCCCGCCACCCACTTCTAACTTGTGAAGGAACCCCACCACCTTGAAGGCTAAACTGGGCATCTCGTGTGTTCCTCACTGTGACCTATAGATATTTGCAGCTTTTCCCCTTTCATCAGGGTCCTGCCCACTTAACCCCTGCGAAAGTAGAGGGATGACTGTACCTTTAAGACTGCATCCAGTGGAACCCATTTGCCAGTGGAACAGACACCACTAGTGGAAAAGATCTCCTCCTTTCCTTGAAGATCCCTCCAAAATATTGGAGGAGATATGAGGAAGCTGCAAAGAGGAGGAGAAGAAAGGAACATCCCATTGTACCAAAAATACATGTGTTCATCTAACATAGTCAGTGGCTTATAAACTACGTACTCTTTTAAATAAAAATCTTCCAATTTGCTACCTCCTTAGTTACTGAGTCACACCAAAGGATGGCAGTAAAATGCCAATATCTTGAGGCCTGTTTTAAAAAATGGAATATAGTCAGTTAAGATACATTAACACAAATATTAAATTCTTTTATAATATGATACGTTAGAATTGTTTTACTGACTGAAGGATGCAGGCTCAACTGAAGCCTCTTCTCCTGAAATTTCATCAGAAATCTCATTTACTAAAGGCATCCAATTAAAAGCAATTTTAAACGCCTTGTTTCTCGTTGTTGACTTCGACTTGTGGTGACTCTCTGAAGGAGAGGCCTCCCTGTCAGCCCTGCTCAGATCTTGGAAACTGAAGGAAACTGAAGGAAACCTTACCAAGCATTATTGTCTTTTCCAAACAGCTGTGTCTTATATGTCCAAAGTACAACAGTCTTATTCACTTTAGTCATCTTGGCTTCTAGGGAGAGGTTAGGCCTGATTTTCTCTAATAGCCATTTGCATTTAATACACATTTCCTAAGAAACAAAGCACACTAGACGCAACAGTATTTATCCCAGCATTTATTTCACTGGATTGTGCTATCATCTGCACAGAATTTATAGTATGTTCTCATGGCCTGTGAAAAAAATATTAAGGCTTGGCTACTCTTGTCTTGCCCTTATTTGAGCTAACTTCTAATACTTCTGTTCAGGAGTCCATAACCTTTTCTCATATAGGAAGGCCATAAAGACTATTTGAAACTCTTAAAAAGAAATCTCGACCAGCAAATAATCTATGCCTTAGAAAATCAATCCTATATCATGTCCAATGTCTGAACAGTCATCCTCTTAGACTCAAGGTGTTCACTGTTATCATCACTGCTGATAATCCTGACATTAACATTTCGACATTCTTTTTCTGCTTATGAAATTGTAACACCATAAAGAACAAGACTAGGTATGTATATGACGAAGTCTTCTGTGTTTGTATATGACCCAGATTTGACAAAAAAGTACTGTAGTTTATCAAATTCCATCAATAAAACACCCACGGAACCTTTAAGAAACGGAGCGTGTTATTTCCTGATCTGTCACACAAATATCTCCTTCTTTTACTGTGATAAATTAATCTTGTAGTTCACGGTATGAGCTAACTCATAGATTTACTTATTTACTGACCCAGTAAAGTCACTGGATTGGCAAGGCAATCAAGAGTGGGCAAAAGTTAAGGAATAAGTTAAAATCCTACACCGGGATTGTATAGTGTAAATTTCTACATATGATATTATGCACTGGCTGTGTTATGCAGCCCTCAAATGGCAACTGAACACACATCCAAATTTGCAACCAAATGTGCACATGCATCCATGAACATATATCTACATATGCAATGGCATCACATGCACAACTCCTTTTCTGCAACATTGAACTTAATGTGGAATGTTCCACATCTGTCAAAAATGTCCAAATACTTCCATAAAGAAAACTTAAGCATGTGTAAGATACCCACAAGTTGCCAGCCTTTGAGTGCGGAACATGCATTGTTCCAGATGTTGGACAATAGCTCACCTCCCCCTAAACTTTTGACCATGGGTCTGGGGATATTAGGGTTAGAGTCAGATAGCACCTGAGAATCTTAAGTTCCCTATTCTGCATTGAACCAACAATAAATTTAGTTTCTACTAAAAGGAGTTGAATGGTTTTTTGCATCTTTCTATGGAATCCATCTTCCAAAAGCACAGTGTTCCCTAAGCACTTGTACTATTTCTTGTTGTGAGTATTTCAATGTTACAAGTTTGTTCATTTGACAAAGTATGACTTCATCTGAGTTCTGACGGGAACCAGAATATATGCCAAGATGCTAGAGTATTTGGATCTTTCTGGTTTCCAAATGGTTAATTAAGCCCATCTGAGTTACTGTGGGATTTTGCTATACTAATGGATCTAGCCTTTTTGTTCTCAGCCTCACATATTCATGATCCAGTTCTGGCTTATGTTTTACTCCTGAGATCCTACTTTTGTCAGGTCCAGGTATTTAATATGCATTCTATTAGACTAGTCAACTTATTTTCCGCCTAGGGTTTATATTCCAAAACTGATTTTCTGTATATTGTACATTGATTTTTCTACTCTTTTGTAAATACATATGACTCCTTTTGTGAATGTGTGTTATTAGGGGAAATGTATGGTTCTAAATTCAGCACTTTAGCCAAGAAATAACTTCTATTAGTCTTTCCTGTTCTGCTGATAGTACAACTTTTTGGCTTTTTCCTTTTAACTCAGCTTTTTTCATACTTGGAGTCTGAGGCCTCTGCAAAACATTCTGCCTTCATTTCTGATGACAGTATAGCATGGACTCACCGATAGGAGGCCCTGACAAAGTTCCACTAGGAATTTAGTAACTTTCATCTACCACAATCTGAGCCTAAATTTGTCCATGCAACAGGGGCAGTTCCTGTACATGGCTCTGCAACTATATAGTAGACATAAACTACTTGATCCCACTTCTACCTAGAATGCACTACAAAATCTATTATCTACAATGAAATTCTATAGTTATATCTGTACAGACTGTTCAAAATCTTAACAGATTAGGATTTACAATATTCACCTAAGGGGGAGAGGAACAGATCATGAGGGCCAGATTGGTATCTAGGAACAGACAATCCTTTAAGACAAAAATAATAAACACAGTATGTTGTTATTTTCAGTCCCCAGTTAAAACTATTCAAGCATAATAATCAATTATTTACCAGCTATCCTCCAAAGCAACTCCATCTCATAGGCCCTAGCTGGGATGCTTGTTCAGGCATCTCTTGCTTATTCAACAGGTTAGGGGTTCCTTTGGATCTCTTAAGCTCCCAAGAAGCCAAGACGAGGTGGGGGTGGAAGAGCTGCAGCTGACTCCCATTTATTGAAAGAGACTCTCTTTCTCTCCCCTGCTCACAAAATCCACCGCCAGGGCTAATGTACCTTACACATACACTCTCACAGAGCAATTCCTTAGGCGTAGGGACAGGAGATAGGTGGAAGCTCATCAGCCGCAATGGGAATTCTGTATTCCCCACTCTCCCTTTGATCTAGGGGGAGTTTCTCCAGCCTGGCTGGCAATTTTGCCATGAAAAGACTCCTTGTTGCAGAACAGCAGCAAAGAGCATCTATCTGCTGGCCTGCTAGAAGCCATCTCCTATATAATCTAAACATTTCAAACACAACGTCAGGGCTTTGTACCAATGTTCAGCTTTCAATGTGATACATGCCATCAACCCAGCAATATTCTGCTGTATCCACTTAAGAAAAACATGAACATCTCTGCAGAGAAGGATAAATGGACCCAAAATCTGAAATCAAATGTTTCAATATCACATGTTTAAAATATTGTGGGGAAACATTTCAGCCTCCCAAAATACTATCGTTGACCTCAGAAAGCCATGCTGAACTAGACCAATGGCCTATCTATTCCAGTATTCTGTTCCCACAATGCTCAAACAGTTATCATAGAATCATAGAATCATAGGGTTGGACGACACCACGGGGGCCATCCAGTCCAACTCCTTGCTATGCAGGAACACCCATCAAAGCACTCCCGACAGATGGCCATCCAGCCTCTGCTTAAAAACCTCCAAAGAAGGAGACTCCACCACACTCCGAGGCAGCATATTCCACTGCCAGACAGTGCTGACTGTCAGGAAGTTCTTTCTGAGGTTCAGGTGGAATCTCCTTTCCTGCAGCTTGAATCCATTGCTCCCTGTCCTAGTCTCCGAAGCAGCAGAAAATAAGCTGCTCCCTCGTCAACATGACATCCCTTCAGTATTTAAACATGGTTACCATGTCCCCTCTTAACCTTCTCTTCTGCAGATTAAACACACCCAGCTCCCTAAGCTGCTCCTCATAGGGCATGGCTTCCAGACCCTTCACCATTTTGGTCGTTCTCCTCTGGACACGTTCCAGTTTGACGATATCCTTCTTGAATTGAGGTATCCAGAACTGAACACAGGAAACCAATGCAGAATAGAGTGGTACCATTACCCCCTCGATCTAGATACCAAACTCCTATTGATGCAAACGGCATTGCTTTCTAAGTAATTACAAACTGACTGTTTAATGATCTGCTCTAGCATATTTCCCGGTATTGATGTCAGGCTGACCGGGCGATAATTATTTGGGTCCTCTTTTTTTCCCTTCTTGAAGATGGGGACAACATTTGCCCTCCTCCAGCCTGTTGGGACTTCTCCTGTTCTCCAAGAGTTCTCAAAGATTATTGTGAGTGGTTCTGAAATGACTTCTGCCAGTTCTTTTAATATCTTTGGATGTAATTCATCTGGCCCTGGAGACTTGAATTCATCTAGTTTAGCCAGGTATTCCTGTACTACTTCTCTACCTATTCTGTGCTGCATTTCCCTCCCCTTTCCTCACTTACTCCCCACCCCCCAGGTTGAGTACTTCTATTCTTTTGGGAGAAAACTGAGGCAAAGAAGGTAGTTAGTAGTTCTGCCTTCTCTCTTCCCTCTGTTAGTAACGCCATCTTCCCCGCGCTGCAACCCTATCATTTCCTTGTTTTTCCTTTTGCTGCAGACATATCTGAAAAAGCCCTTTTTATTGTTTTTAATGTCTCTGGCAAGCCTGAGTTCATTCTGGGCTTTAGCTTTTCTGACCTTCTCCCTACATTTCCTGGCTATTTGCTTGAATTCCTCTTTAGTGGTCTCACCATTCTTCCACTTCCTGTACATGTTTCTTTTAACACTTAGCTCAGCAGAGAATTCTTTCATCAACCATTCTGGTTTCTTTAGATACCTGCCATTTTTCCTCCTTATTGGCACAGTTTTAAATTGTGCCTTCAGCATCTCACTTTTAAGAAACTCCCATTTGTCATGAACTCCTTTCTCTTTCAGTATTCTTGACCATGGAATTTCAGCCAGTAACTCCCTAAGTTTACAGAAATCAGCTTTTTTAAAGTCTAGAATGCGTGTCTGGCTACACTTGGCTTCTCCTTCCCAATGAATGACAAATTCCAATAGAGCATGGTCACTCCCCCTAAGGAATCTATAAGCAGCACATAGTGTAACATAATCCCCACACCATGTTCCCCAGAAGCTAGTTTATAGAGAAAACTGTCGCTGGTACTGAAGAAATATACAGGTATACCTCAGTTAATGAAGCAGATGTGTTCCAGGGCATTACTTCATGAACAGAAAATTTTGTACTGCGGCAGAAATAGCACAAAAGGAATAAGGATAGGTTCCTACATCACCAAAAAGAGCAGTGCAACATGTTTCAGCAAACTTTTGACTAAAAACTAACAACGTGTACACCTGGAATGAAACAACCAGGTCAGGTAAGCCTTGCCTAAATAAACAAACATGTCTTGAACTTTCTGCAGCCCACTTTAAAGCTTCTTCCTATTGTTATTCCTTTCTTTCACCAGCTTCCACTCTTCTTATGATTACTGTTTCAGAGTCCAGATATATGCTTTTTAAAAAAGGCTGAGTGTATCTTATCAGGCTTATCTATTCTCCCCTTTTCTCTCTGTTTTGCTGCTCATACACAGTGAAGGATTCTAGAGGCAGCTGCTGTTTACCTTGACTGTTGCAGGCAGCCACACACAGTTACAATAAGATCAGCCGGAACCAAAATAAGCTCTTCCCAGCTCAAGCTCAAGCTGGGAAAGAGCATTCTTTACTGCAGATATGCCTGCAGCAACCTGAGACTGAAAGTCAGTGATTCAGTAGCCTTCCTTCATTCTCCTTCCAGTAGCAATCCTGCTAAAATAACTTCTAATTAGCCAAAAGACAATGAGGAAAGGGCTGGGCAGACATAAATGGTCTTTGTAAAAAGGAGCTTCTTTGTCAGAGTCTTGGTTAATTGAGGTACGCTTGTGCATGTGCATCTATCTGCTATCACTAGCTGCTACTGTGATAGCCCAACCCTCCACAGACATATACAATTGCCTTTTGAAGCCATCCAAATTGGTGGTTATCACTAAACCTTGTTGTACCAATTCCACAGATTAATGCTGTACTGTCCTGAACCCCCCATCACTTTTTAATCTGTCCTGAATCCCCCACCATTCACTAGATAGTCCTAGTTTCTAGTTTTAAAAATGGGGGTAAGATGTCTTCCCATCCACTTTCTCCACACCATATAAAAAGTACACCTCTGGTAAGTCCCCTGTTACTCGCCCTTTTTTTCACCCCTAACTTAACAGACCCAAACACTGTAATCATTTGTCATAGGGGGTTGCCCCAATCCTTGATAATTTTATCTGCCCTTTTCTGAACCAAGAAACTTCAGACACAGTCCAATGAGAAACAGATGAATGAATTCATCAAGCGATCCAGCATTATCCTATGTTGCTTAAATAGGGAGAATTTCTTTTTGTCACATTCCATGTGTTAGTCAGCTCAACAGTGCAAGAATGCCTGTTCTACAACTCAATCATTGTTTTGTGATGCTGCAGCAAACCAATACTGTTACCCTTCTGGATGTTGCACATATTTTGGTTCTAGTTTTGTTCTCTTGTTATGTAAACAGTGTAAAATGTCAAGATAAAATCTTTATTTGCTAATAAAGTCAGTTATACAATTGGCTGTTATGAACAATTATGAAACCCATGGATTGTTTCTCTCCCACTGGGAAATTGGAGCAAAGAAGGGCCCTCAGAAGTATTCAGTGGGATCTCCAAAGAGACCTTTCCATGATCTTTCATGAAAAAGCTATGTATCTGTTCCACTGATGAATCCTCTCTGTTTCAGTCTATCAACGGATGTTCGAGATATAACTTGGTGGCATACACAGTAAGATCCTTAGATCATAGGAAAGGCCTTGATACTCAAGAAAGGAAGAAACAGAAGACATATAGAGTGGCTTAGATGAGTTTGGAAGAGAAAATGATATTGCAGATCTGGGTTAGTGCAAAATGTCATTGGCCAGATTTCTACCATCTAAAAGAACCCACTGTGGAAAGGCACCATATGGTACCAAGAGAAATCTGAAAGCAGTTTTTATTCCAGAATTATTGCAAAATGACAAACTTTTACCATAATGCCTAATGAATTAAAAGCTTTGATTAGATTCAGAATTGCCACTCTGTAAAAGCCTAGGTTCCACCTCATGTCTTTGAGAAATACCCTATCAGAGGAAGGAGACAGGGTGGTGATTTTTAGCAATCGTGTCTTACCCTTACAGTCCCCAGTATCATTTTATACATACTTTCCAATTCTCTAAAGTAGATAGGGGACACAGGAGACTTTGGGAGGAAGAAATAAGTGCAAACCATGTCATCCTGTTTTCCTCTTGTACTCTAAATTCTTTCCTTGAAATCTAATGCATTGTTTCTATTCCAAAGAAGAATGGAGCAAAGAAGAGCTTCCCACTTCCTTCAAAAGGAATGAAATGAACACCATATCTGAAACTACAGCTTCTTAGCCTTTGAAGGTTTTCTAGTTATGGACAAAAATCAGGAAAGGAGGTTCTCTGCTTAGAATTTTCAACTGGCCATCAAAAGAAGAACATGTAACATCTAAAATTTCTGCATAGTAGACCAGTAATCATATGTTAGTACATAGACAATTCTATTATGTATCATCAGAAATATACTTTTGATGAAGACCATCATTAACTGACTTATATCTTAAGTCACCAAAGAGCTTTTCTAACCTTGACACATTTTATAAATTTATTTATTTATTTATTTAGCACAAGGAAATTAGCTCTTGCAATTTAAGAAACTGTTTTGGGCATCATAGAGTGCTGCAGACAAAGGACCATGAGCATCACATTGGGTTTATAATGTTTTACTGGTACGCAATGATAGGGTATCACAGTATTAATGCTAGCTATCAGTTTTGGCATAACAAAGATTTTTGGCTGTTTGTCTCTACTGGTAGCATTATAATTCCTTAAAAATCTGACAACATGTGTTACCAAATATTTAGGGGCACAACAGTGACATACTCGAAAATGTGCAACCAGAAACCTCTGTAGTCATTCTAAAACTGATGGCAAGTACTTGCATCAGGATACAAACTCCTGCTATAAAATGGAGCAATAAATGCTCTTTAAGAGCAGTAGAGTAAGTCTCTGCTGCTTTACTCAACAGCAGACAAAAGCCAAAGCAAACTACTGTAAAGAAAATTGACTAAACAGATACCCATTTCAAAATTACTAAAGGCGCGTGGTTAGGAAAACTCCAGTGATTCATCAAATTCCACTATCTCAAACAATCTGAGAAAAAGCTTGGGAACTGACTAGTAGGACTAGGACTATACCCAGTAATTTAACTTATTGAGGGTTGCAAGTCTCACTGAAGTCAACTGAATTCACTTCTGAGTAGACAGGTACACAATTGTGTTGTAAATCTACAATTAATGCAGTTACTAAAAAGTGTTCTTTCATTTTTCAAATTTTCTCTTACTTTTCTAATGTACAGAAATGCTGATAGCTGCCCATTAATTTTAGGAGAAAAAAATGCTACGTAGCATATTGCTCCAGATTAAACAAAGGGCTACAGCATGGCTGACTGGCAAATGCAAGCGAAGCAGCTCATTCAAGAACCATTTCTGTACTTTTGCTTTTCTGTACTTTTGCTATTGTATACATTTTATGAAATAGAGTTAAACAACTAAAAGATACTGAGAACACTTCTTGCATTTGTGTTTAGTAAAGCTGAGGAATCTGCTTTCTATTTGTTTCTGGGAAGATTCTAGGTTTGAGAACAAAGCTGCTAACAGGAAACATATGGAAAAGTTCTGCAGTAAGTGAACAACTGGCTTCAGCTCCAAATGCCACGTATCACATTCCAGTGTCTCAAATCATCTGGGAAGAAGCTTGTAACATTTACCTCACATGTTCTATCATCTAATGTTGCTCAAACCATGTCAATTTAAAAAGTATAATATTCATATTAATAGAAAAAAAACCCTGGAAAAAAAAACAAGAAAAAAATTGACATACTTCTAAACAGACAAAGCAGACAAAGCTGGAAAATTATTCAGATATTCCAGTTGGCCAGCATAAACCTTGAAAAATATCTCATAAAAATTAGCTCAATGGCATATGCTGCCAGGAGACAGACTTGCTTTAGTTTGTTTACAAAATGTGGACATATCAGTAGAAATGTAATTTAAGAGTTATTAACTAAATGGCTGCTGAGAAAGATCAAAGAGTAGACTACACTTCTCTGGATTTTACATGATCCCACATTAATAAAGATTACCCTTATTCTAAAAGATAAGCTCTTATTTCAGCTGCATTACACAAAGCAGGCTCCAATGAAACATGACAGCTGCTCTAATAGTTTCTAGAAATAACTGTATCAAATGAGCATGAAAAATATCCCCTGCATAATTCAAATGAATCCACGAAGTATACATGCAGAGAGTATAATTTCTCAGTATAACTATAAAAGAGAGCCAGTGTGGCATACTGGTTTGAGTGTTGAACTATGACCCTGCAGACCAGGGTCACTTCCTCGCTCAGCCGTGGAAATCCGGTGGGTGACCCTGGGCACGTCACACACTCTCAGCCCCCAGAAAAAACTGTGATACGTTTGCCTTAGGCTCACCATAAGTTGGAAATGACTTAAAGGCACACAACATCAATATAACTAAAACTGTATTAGTTCTTCAGTATTTTCAGTTCAATACTTGTGTTCAGTCCATACTTTGTACAGCAATATCTGTTCAAATCTATTTTATTTCCATTCCTCATCAAATAAGTAGGTAGGTTCTATACATTATTATGATTATGATTATTTTTAGAATGTGTCCTTAAACATGTAAGCATTGGGCTTGTTCACAGTGCTTCACTCCTGTCGTCAATCACCTTAAATAACCAGCATAGGGCATATACACACAAACTGTTCTTTCCAATTTTATAGCCGATTACAATAAACCAACCTGGGGAGCGGGTATTAAAAGTCTCAGATTATACCAGGAAGTGACAGAAAATATTCTGGGAAAAATAAAATATGTATGGTTCTCAAGAATAAAATGAGAAAGTGACTTTCTGTTTTTTTTAATTAGTCTGCATGTGACCATATTTTTGCAGAAAACTAAAACAATTTAGTTTATAAATATTTCCATCATATTTCTTCCACGTCATCACATGGAAGCACACTCACCTACACTTGTAAGAAGTGCTGCCAAGATTACAGCCACCACTGTAATTCTGGGCTGGAGCCATGAACAGTACTGTGAACCAGTGGTTCACAGCAATTTCAATCCCCATGTCATTATGGGCACAAATGAGCTGAATGGCCACCATAATGAATCTGGCAATGGCACTAAATATGAAATAGTCCAAAGAATCTGTTTTCTTCTCTCTTCTGTGAGAGTTCACAGAGGTGACTGGCCAGTAATGTTACTATTATTTTTTTGGACACGAGTGAAATGAATTATTGAGTAGCAGATGGCATAGTCATTGAATTCACAAAATCTGGCTTTGTAGCCTGCCTATTTTGCGCTTGCCACTGGTCTTTCTGAAGGTCTAGCTTTTCTATGGCTTTATGCTGAGCTTCAGAAATGCTCACAGAGCCTCTGAGACATCAAGGATGAACTACTCTCTAATACTGCTGTCCTTTCTTCTTCTGAAGATGTAAGACAGGGACTTCATTCTAGTTTCAGAGAAACTAGAAAGAAGCCACAATTGAATGAAAATTATGTTAAAGAGACAAGTAACAACAGCTTTCCATACAGGTGAAAAGCCTCCAGAAAAATGCCCAGAGCTGGTAAAAAAACCAAGCACCCCTCCCAAAAAAGAACAAGCTAAATGTAATAAATCATATTTTACTGAACACTGGACACTACAATTAAGTGTGTTCATGAACCACTCTGGTTATTCCAGACAGGATATTTCAGAGGTTTTTAAGCAAGGTGTTCTGCATAAGTACATATGATGAGTTAATTAAAATGGTGAACAATATAAAAAAAACTTTTAAGTAATTTGATATAAAGACCTGTACTGTAACCAATCAATTTATAGTTTCAGTTTGTAATGTTATGATCAAATACCATTTTAATTTTTTTTACATTTTACTCTGACAGTTAACCACTATGATGGATTCTTCCTTTCCGTTATCTTATTTTACAACGCAATGGCAGGAAGTCCAACATTCAGAGAACACCTTTTATCTTATTGGAGAAATCAAAACCTTCACTTATCATCTGAAATAAGTAGTTATTTAAAATATGAAATTGAGAACTTCACTCTTATCATCTACTACCTGGAAGCACGTTCTGGTTGAAGGAAATTAAAATTACGTTATGTTAGGATTTCAAAGAGAACTTTTACAAGATGATGTATCATTGGTATATGACACCAGAAAAATTGGCCAAAAAAATGATGAGGTTTCTAACAGATGTTGAAAATGTGGGCATCAAATAGGATCTTTTTATCATGTGTGATGGACTTGTGAAAAGATAAATAAATAAATAATCTGGAATCAAATACACTCTATAGTGCATAAAATTCTGAAAGTTAATGTTCAATTGAAGCTAGAATTGTATTTGCTAGGATTAGTAGAAGAAAGATACTACAAGACATGACCACCACAGCATGACTACTATACAGACAGAAGTAGAAGAAAGAACAGCTTGCTTACCTGTAACTGTGGTTTTTCGAGTGGTCATCTGTGCCCCCACACAATGGGTTTTCATGCATGCATGGAAGACAGCTTCGGAAGGTTCCAGAACTGAGTAGCTTGGCGGGAACCCCTCCCCCTTTCAGTACTGAGCATGCTCAGACCCACCAAGCTACCTTCTCCTCAGTTGCGAAGTCCAGCAAGAACATACTGGACCTGAATGGGTGAGGCAGGGTGGGTTTGTGTGAGGGCACAGATGACCACTTGAAGAACCACAGTTACAAATAAGCAACTTGTTCTTCTTTGTTGTGGTCTCTGTGCCTCGCACAATGAGTGACTGAAGAACTTACCAGAAGGAAGGTAGGTCAGGTCCTAGAAGATAAGAGGATAGCACTGCACTACCAAACCATGCATCACGGCATGTTCTGAGGTCTAGACAGTAATGTTGAATGAAGGTGGAGAGCTGGGACCATCTTGCTGCCCGACACAGTTCCAGGAGGTCCACCCCATGAAGGAGAGTAGCAGAGGAAGCCATGGCTCGGGTGGAATGTGCTCTGAGAGGTGCTGGAGAAGAATGCTTCGCAAGGCGATAGGTGATTCGGATGGTCTCTACCACCCACTTGGGAAAATGTTGTGTGGATACTTTCTGTCCCTTCTTTGGACCTCCGCAGCATATGAAAAGGCACAGAATACTCCTAAAAGAGGCAGTCCTTTGGGCATAGAAGGCAAGAGCCCGACAACATCAAGAGAGTGGAGCGAACATTCCAGTGGAGAGGTTGGGTATGGGTAAAAGGTGGGTAGGATGATGTCTTGATTTAAGTGGAAATAGGAAACTACCTTTGGAAGAAAAGTCAGATCCAGTCTAAGCACTACTTTGTCCCTGTGAAAAACAAAGTAGAGCTCATTTGAGCAGAGCACTGTAAGCTCCCCTGAGTGTCTGGCTGACATGATTGCGACAAGGAAAGCTGTCTTCAGGGTAAGGAGGAGGTCATTGGCGATAGCCATTGGTTCAAAGGGGTGTTGCCTGAGCTGTGAGAGGACTAGAGAAAGGGGACCATGGCGTCACTGGAGGTACAACTGGGGGATAAAGATGTTGAAGGCGCTTGAGGAAGCACTTTACCATAGAGTTAAAAAAGAACGAAGAGGATGGTGCCTGCGTAGGCTGACAAGCCACTATAGCAGAAAGGTAACCTTCAGAGATGAGAATGCAAGTCCCTGTTCCTTGAGATAAAGGGGGAAGTGGAGGACAGTGGAAAGAGAGGTTGGGGATGGAGACTCAGAATTATTTGTTGTGAAAGCCTTGAATCCCCTCCATTTATAGGACCTTCATGTAGACTCTCCTATGGATGCTTGCAGTACAACTTGTATCGAGGGAGAATCTAGGGAATTATCCTCCATGCAGTCAAGCGAAGAACAGGGAGATCTGGGTAAAGGATTCAACTGTCCGAGTGTGACAGAAGATCTGGAGTGGACAATAACTGAATCTGATGGCTTTGTGAGATTGTGAGCAGGTGACCGAACCAATGCTGTCTTGGCCAATGGGGAGCAATCAAAATGGTGTTTGTCCTGTTCATGTCTATCTTGCTGATTACCTTGCTTAAAAGTGGAAACGGGGAAAAATGTAGCATAGGCCCATTGTCCATTCGAATTGAAAGGCATCTTCCATGGATTGGGGACCTGTCTCCGACTGGGAGCAATACCACCTGCATTTCTTGTTCCTGTGAGCCATGAAGAGATCCACATCTGGCTGACCCCAAGTGGTTATAGTGGTCTGAAATGCTGCATCCAAGAGTGTCTATTTGTGGTGAGCTGACCTGTCCCTGCTTAGGGTGTTCATAAGGACATTGTCTCATCCAGCAAGGTGAATGGCAGCTAGATGTATCCCTCTCGTGATACACCAATTCCAAATTCTTAATGCCAAATGAAGAACGGATGAGTGGGTGCCCCCTTTGCAGTTGACAGCAGTGTACTACTGCTGTCTTGTTGTCTGTTATGACCTGGACTACTCTGTGGTGGAGAACTCTCTCGTAGGATCGGAGAGCTTTGAATATTGCAAGATGCTTGAGGGTGCTGATGTGGAGAGCAGACCAGTGGCCCTGAACCTGCAGGCTATCGCAATGTGCTTCCCAGCCTAGGAGTGAGGTATCTGTCACGATCGAGATGTCTGGCTTGGGGGGATGAATGGCGTGCCTGAGAGGAGACTGCGATGCGACGTCCACCAGAGAAGGGAGCATTTTATTTCAGGAGGCACTCGGAGCCTCACGTGTTGGTCATCTTGGAGAGGGTTGAAGTTGAGAAGAAACCAGAGCTGAAGAGGAAGGGCACATAAACAGGAGAGGTAAGTGACAGCTGTCATGGCTGCCATGAGGCCAAGAAGTTGCTGAAGTTGGTGGGCAGTTGAAGATGTGTTGCAGAGAACTCAAGCAGCCTTCCAATGCAGCATGTGGAAGCAGCTGGGAGGTAGGAAGGCCTTGCCCCTGTGTGAGTCCAGTGTTGCTACAATGAAGTCTAGAATGTGTGTGGGCAGTAGCCAAGATTTTGGGGGCCCTTCAGGCCCAGGTTGTGTAGAAGACATAGAGTGATGCAGATGTCTTTGTAAAGCTTTTGTCTACAGGTCACCACCAGGAGCCAATCATCTAGGTGTGGGTACACTATCACATTCTTAGTGCAGAGAAAGGCAACGACAACTGACATGCATTTGGTGAAAGCCCAAACAAGAGTACTCTGTATTGGTAGCAGGCGCTCCTTACCGTGAACCAAAGGTACTTCCTGTGCTGTGGGCAGATGGAGATGTGGAAGTACACATCCTGAAGGTCTATCAAGGCAAACCAGTCTCCTTTCTGAAGGAAGTAGAGAATGGAAACTAATGTGATTAAAGAACTCTCAGCTGAGCTAGGCGTTAAGAGAAACGTGTACAGGAAATGGAAGAGGGGGGAAACCACCAAAGAAGAATTTAAGCAAGTAGCCAGGAGATGTAGGGAGAAGGTCAGAAAGGCTAAAGCACAGAACGAACTTAGGCTGGCCAGAGACATTAAAAACAATAAAAAGGGCTTTTTTAAATATGTCCGCAGCAAAAGGAAAAAGAAAGAGGCGATAGGGTCACTGCGCAGAGAAGATGGCGAGTTACTAACAGGGGGAAGAGAAAAGGCAGAACTACTTAACACCTTCTTTGCCTCAGTTTTTTCCCAGAAGGATACAAGCATTCAACCTGGCGGTTGGGGAGCAGGTGAGGAAGCAGGGGAAATGCGGCACATAATAGGTAGAGAGGTGGTACAGGAATACCTGGCCACACTGGATGAATTCAAGTCTCCAGGGCCAGATGAATTGCATCCTAGGATATTAAAAGAACTGGCAGAGGTCATTTCGGAACCGCTTGCTATAATCTTTGAGAAATCTTGGAGGACAGGAGAAGTTCCAGCAGACTGGAAGAGGGCAAATATTGTCCCCATCTTCAAGAAGGGAAAAAAAGAGGACCCAAATAATTATCGCCCAGTCAGCCTGACGTCAGTACCCGGAAAGATCCTGGAGCAGATCATTAAGCAGTTAGTTTCTAATCACTTAGAAAGCAACGCGGTACTCACGAGAAGTCAACATGGATTTCTCAAAAATAAGTCATGCCAGACTAATCTTATCTCTTTTAATGATAGAGTTACTAGCTTGATAGATGATGGGAATGCTGTGGATGTAGCATATCTCGATTTCAGTAAGGCCTATGACAAAGTTCCCCATGACATTCTTGCAAAGAAGCTAGTAAAATGTGGGCTGGACAGGGCTACTGGCAGGTGGATCTGTAACTGGTTGACTGAACGTTCCCAAAGGGTGCTCACCAATGGCTGCTTTTCATCCTGGAGAGAAGTGACTAGCGGGGTGCCACAGGGTTCTGCCCTGGGCCCAGTGCTGTTCAATATTTTTATTAATGACTTGGATGAAGGAATAGAGGGCATGCTGATCAAATTTGCAGATGACACCAAATTGGGAGGGGTTGCTAATACGCCAGAGGACAGGATCAAAATTCAAAATGACCTGGTCAAATTGGAGAGCTGGGCCAAGGCTAACAAAATGAAATTCAACAGAGAGAAGTGTAAGGTCCTACACTTAGGTAGAAAAAATGGAATACAGAAATATAGGAAGGGGGACACGTGGCTGGATGGCAGTATGTGTGAAAGGGATCTAGGAGTCCTAATAGACCACAAGCTGAACATGAGTCAGCAGTGTGATGCGGCAGCCAAGAAAGCCAATGCAATTCTCGGCTGCATCAATAGGAGTATGGTGTCTAGATCAAGGGAGGTACTGGTACCACTCTACTCTGCTTTGGTTAGACCTCATCTTGAATCCTGTGTCCAGTTCTGGGCACCCCAGTTCAAGAAGGACATGGTCAAGCTGGAGCAGGTCCAGAGGAGGGCAACCAAAATGGTGAGGGGCCTGGAAGCCATGCCCTATGAGGATAGACTTAGAGAGCTGGGTATGTTCAGTCTGCAGAAGAGAAGGTTAAGAGGGGACATGATAGCCATGTTTAAATATTTGACGGGATGCCATGTAGAGGAGGGAGAGGGCTTGTTTTCTGCCGCTCCAGAGACCAGGACAGGAGCAATGGATTCAAGCTGCAGGAAAGGAGATTCCACCTGAACCTCAGGAAGAACTTTCTGACGGTCAGGGCTGTCCGGCAGTGGAATATGCTGCCTCGGAGTGTGGTGGAGTCTCCTTCCTTGGAGGTTTTTAAGCACAGGCTGGATGGCCATCTGTCGGGAGTGCTTTGAGGGTGTTCCTGCATGGTAGGGGGTTGGACTGGATGGCCCGTGTGGTCTCTTCCAACTCTACATTTCTATGTGACCTTCTTGAATTTCTGGGGGCAGGTATACTGGTTGATACCCCAGAGATCTAGGATTCGGTGAAGACTGCCATCCTTCTTGAGAACAGTGAAGTAGTGGGAGAAGAAGCCTGTCATTTTGGTGGATGGTGGGAGCTTCTCAAAGCCACCCTTTTGCAGAAGGTTTTCGATCTCCTCGAGGAGAACTGGATCTGATGTTGTAGAGTGGAAGACTTGTGTAGGTAGGCTATCTGCAAACTTGATGGCATAGCCTAGGAGAACCCAGGCATCTGAGGTGATGGTCCGCCAGGTGGAATAATGGCAGGAAAGGTTCGGTGCTCTTGATTGAGAAGATTGGTGCAGGTGGAGACCTGCGATAGAAGTCAAAATCCCATCTTCGATGTGGAAGAGGATTTCTTGGATGATTTTCTAGGGACAGCGAGAGGATGAAGAGGCCTCCGATGTACGGTGAGGTGATCTCAAGCAATAAGAAGAGGAGGTACGTTGCCAGGAAGAGCGATATAAGCTGGACTTTCGTGTATGTGGTTGTTGAGGGAAACCCATCTTCCTGGCTGTTAGCCTTGCTTTCACTAAGTGGTCCATGGCGTCATCAGTAGTCAAGTGGAAGAGACCTTGACCATCAAAAGGAAGATCTTCAATTCATTTTCTTATGTCGTCAGTTAGACCAGTGGAGTGGAGCCATGCGAAACAGCGTAGTGCTACTGTATCCACCATAATTCTGGCAGTACACTCCGTGGCATGGCAAGACGACTGAATCAGCTGGGAAGTAACAGCCACGGATTCATTATGCAGTTGGAGTGTTGCAGCCTTATGTTCATCGGGGGATGAGAAAGCAGGGGCAACATCTTCTCTCACATGGAGCGTTGGTGTGCAGCTAGGCAGGCTTGAGTATTGGAAACTTGAGTGATCAGAGAGGCAGCTGAATAAAAGCGGCATCCAAACATGTCTAAACGTCGTCTCTCCTTATCAGGTGGAGTGGTGTGTACCCTTTTACCATCCTTAGTCGGGGAAGCTTCAACAATAACAGAGTTGGGGTGGGATGGTTAAAGAGGTAATCAACATCCTTGTGTTGGGTGCAGCAGAGGTGTTCTAATCGGAGAGTATAGGTTGAAAGGATGCAGGCTATGATCAAGGATGTTTTATGACCTCTTGGAGAGCAGGAAGGAAAGAAATTGGTGCTGCAGTTGGAATGCCGGAGTCAACATAGCGGAACACAGAATCCTGAATAGACGGGGCAGGACCAGAAACATCAATTGCATTAGCCATCCTCAGAAGTATGTCGAAGAACTGTTTGACATCCTCTGGAGCCATATCCGGGGTTGGCTTGCCAAATGTGAGAGGAGAAGAATCCTGAGAAGGTGGTTGAGATTCAGGAAAGTCTTCATCTGAGTCTTAAGAATCTGATGTGCCAGAGCCCAATGCATCGGGGTCGGGTTCTTGTGATATGGCAGGTGGAGCTGCGATGTATGACTGAGCTGGAGCAGTGGGCAGTGCTAATGGTGGTTGAGGAGTAGGAAGAGATGCTGTCATAATCAGTGCTGAAGAAGTTTGCGTTGGTACCAATGGATGTGCAGCATGAACAGACTCTGAGGTAGAAGCAGTATCTGGTGGAGGTATGGAAATAGTAGCCATTACTGATGGTAACGGTGAAGGTGGATGATACCAGTAAGAATGGTAATCAACCAGTAAGCGCCAGTGGTAGTAGTAGCAATAGTAGTGTGGTGAGCGCAATCGTGACCAAGATCAGTGACGATGAGAGCGAGGTGGGTTTCTCAAAGGAATTCATAAGTAAGATTGGGACCAAGATCAATGTCTGGAGGCTGATTGAGTTGAAGAATAGTGGACATCGTGGTGTTTATCTAAGTTGGTGAGTAGGTGTGGTAGGTGTGGTGCCCATGTTCATGTCTTTCCATATAGGAGACCAAGGAAGACGGAGACTCTTCCTGAGCACTCGGTACCAGGTAAGTTAGTTGGTACCAGTCATAGCGACGTGGAGATCTGGGTCGATCCTGACAGTCTGAAGATCGCTCTCTACTGTGTCCTGAGCGGTGGCTACGGTTGAGCAGAAGCAGGCTGTTGAAGGTACAGCATCGGAGGTGCTGTCAGAACCAGTGCTGAAGTTATAGATAGTGTTGATGACGGTACCAGAGCTGGCACAGGGCATGATGGTGCATCATTGGTTGGTATCGGGACCTCTGATGGAGATGATGTCAACGCCATCAGGGAAGGGTCTGCCACCGAGGCAGACCTGTGCTTCACTTTCTTCTTTCTTGTCTTAGTCAAAGAGGGGTCATCATGGGCTGTACGTTTTCTAGCAGAACCACCCTCAAAGACTGGGTTGGAACAGTCTGAGAGGGAGTTGGAGATACTGGTGTGCTGTCCTCATGGGTAGGCTGAGGGGCAGCTGTGGCCCTATCGGATGACTTCAAATCCCGAAGCTTGAGCGGTCAGTTTTGATACTGTCGAGGTCAGTTTCTTTACTGGTGGAGTCTTTGATAGTATGGCAGTCGAAGATTTCAATGTGGCCATTGGTACTGATGGATGCTCGGTGAGAGCTGAAGCTTTCGAAGTGGATGGACGTTTGGTCGACACCGAGGATTTTGATGTGGATGTCGGTACCAAAGGGCGGTTGACTGGAATTATTGAGGAGGAGGTGGTGAAAAGTGCGGAGTTTGAAGCCGTTTTAGTTCCTTCACTCAAAGGGCTTGTTCCCAGCAAAACGATTTCAAACGGGAAGCCCTGTTTTTTTAGAGTCTGAGAAGTGAACTCCTTACAAATAGGGCAAGCTGTTAGGTTATGCCCCACTCCCAGACAGAAAAGACACTCTGAATGAGCGTCTGAGGGCACGACCTTGCATCCTCAAGACACACAAAGCTGAAAGACAGCAGCAGACAGAGAGAAAGGGAGAAATTTTAGGGGTTTTTTTATAGAAAAGGAACAAAGAGAGGAAGAGAAAAAGAATGATAGAATTAGGTAGGTAGAAAAGGGAGGAGACAAAGACTGGAAATACTCAGCAGAGATGGTACTCAGCAGAGGAACCGCTGTTAGTTGTTAACCATTCAGTGGGCAAAATGAAACTGAGCGGAACGTAGCTTGGTGGGTTTGAGCATGCTCAGTGCCAAAAGGGGGAAGGCTTCCTACCAAGCTACTCAGCTCTGGAACTTTCCGAAGCTGTCTTCCATGCATGCATGAAAACCCTTTGTGTGAGGCACAGAGACCAAGACGAAGAAACAGATATTCCAATCAAAGAGGACTGGCTGGTAAAATCGTTTAACTTAACTGAATTGGATAAACTAACAATACTGATAAGAGAAAAAAAAATAATAGTGACTTTTTTTTGAAAGATTGGGAACTTTTAATAAGGTTTTTTTTTTTGCAAGAAAAAGAGTATAATGTGCTGACTGAAGATTTCAACAATTGGTAAACTTGGAAAAGTAGCAATTGAAGCATTTGAATGGTATTTATAATGAGACGTTACTTCATAGAGGTGTCTATAATCTGCATTAGGAAAGCTGGAAATCACTGTATATTTTTTCCTTAGTATTCTTATTGTCTTTAGTTACTTTAATATTTAGTATTTTCTTTCTCTATACTACTTCCTTTTCTCTGTTTTTCTCGTGTATTTGTTGTAGTAATTGGGTTTTTTTGGGGGAAGGTTGCTTGTATGTATTTTGAAAACCTTTTAACAAAAATTACTTTAAAAAAAGAAGGGGAAAAGAAGGTTCCATGCCAAAAATGGTTGGATTTATTTTATTTACTATGAAAAAATAAAGCTTCCTCCAGACTAAACCAAAATATATTCAAAACAATATTTGGGATAACTGGAAATTTCCTACTTCTGCTGTATTCAGAACAAAAATACAGTTTTATCTTCCCCACCTGACAGAATGATCCACCCCAGCACTTTTACGGTTATCCTCCATAGCTAAGTTACCCCACAAAGGATCACAACTAAGTACTCCATAGCTAAATAATCATTTTGCCTATAGTTGTCTTTAGACACCCAAAGCTGCACACTATATACCTTTATAATTCTCCCACTTACCAATTGTTTTCCTTCTCCCAGATGAATCTGGTTCACTACTCTGCCTAAAGGCAGATTATATACTCCATCTTCCCATGGCTGCAACAGAGAGTGCCTCCACACACTGTAGGCCTTTCCCAACAATCACACCAACTTCAAGTTCAGTTTACCCTTACGAATTATGGAGGGAAATATTGTATTCATAAGAAAGCCTAAACAACCTAAAGCAGGGCTTTCCCAACGGTGTGTTGAGACACATTAGTGTGTCAGCTGCACTGTGTACGTGTGTCACACGAACGTAATGGGTGGAGGGGCTGCGTCTCCTGCTGCTGTGGCAGGTCAGGTCTGGGTGAAGCGGCTGCCTCTGCTGCTGCCACCGCCACTGCCGCAGGCCAAAGTGGAGGACAGCAATAGCCATCTCTGTGTTGAACACTAATTCTAATTAGCTTGCTGTGACAGAGTCCTGGAGGTGTGGCTCTCCTGAATGCCATAACAGGCAACCAGATAGCTCTTCAGGAAAGAAACCCAGTCCATTAGTGTTAGGGAAGGGCTGGTGGCTGAGAGGAAAAGATATATAAAAGCAAACACTGATTGTCTTGTGAGATAGTCTTCAGTGAAAAAGAGTTCTAAAGTGAAGCCCCTCAGTCAGCCAGGGAGGTTGTCTGTATAGGACAGGATTTAATTCTTAGGGAAAGCCTCGAGAGAGGCAGAAGAATAATTAAAGCATTATAGAATCTGGTCAGCAAGTGTGAGGGCAGCAGCAGCAGCAGGCCAGGTCTAGGTGGAAGGGCTGCCTCTCACACCAACTGGGGCTGAGGAAGACCTCAGCAAGGGCGGCAGCGAGCCAGGCTCAGGTGGAGGGGCTGCCACCACTTACTGGATTACTTACTGAATTACTGTGTCACAAAATGATGCATGTCTAAAAAGTATGTCACCAACATGAAAAGTTTGGAAAGCTCTGCCCTAAAGGCACCAGATCCTGTCTGACCTTGACTGCTAAGCAGAGTAGTCCTGGTAAGTACTTGCATGGGAGATCACCAATGATTATCAGGTGCTGTAGACTATATTTCAGAGGAAGAAACTGGCAAAACCACCTCTAAGTATTCCTTGCCTAAGAAAACTCCATAAAACAGGGTCACCATAGGTTGATAGTTAACTTGAAGACACACACACACACACACACACACACACACACAGTATTCATGTTTACATTTATTATAGAACAATGCACAACAAAAATCATTGTAAATATTCTGGCTATAAACAAACTAAAGGATGAGTAATGACTGTGATCTGCTGAGGAGGGAATGCAGTTAATAAGGGTAGGGAATTAAAAGAAAAAGTATCCCTATGGGAGTGTGTACTTTCTCTCTCAGATGGGTATGACAGCTCCCCAACCTGATAAGGTGCCCTGTCACTTCTACCACAGCTCTGCCTTCCCCTTTATTACACCACCTTTGTGTAAAAGGGTGAGGCTTTTCAATGGTTATTTAGAACCTCTTCATAGTTCTATTGTATTGTAGTGTATTTCTCTGTGTTTAAATACTGTATATCACTCAGCCAAATCAGTATTTATAAAAATAAACCATAGTATTTATTAAAATAACATATAGAACAAAGTACTGGAGTTCAAATGCCGATCAAAATTAATACAGTTCTTCAGAGTACTTTTAGTCATTTTCCTTATATTTTTAAACTTTCATATAAGCACAAGTATCATAAACAGCCTTTTGGGTACACTCTTAGCAAAGACTCAGCCCCTAGTCTAGATCACACTTTCTGACCAGATTCTATAATGCTTTAATTATTCTTCTGCCTCTCTCGAGGCTTTCCCTAAGAATTAAATCCTTTCCTACACAGACAATCTCCCTGGCTGACTGATGGGCTTCACTTTAGAACTCTTTCTCACTGAAGACTTTCCCATAGGACAATCAGTATTTGCCTTTATATATCTTTTCCTCTCAGCCACCAGCCCTTCCCTAACACTAATGGACTGGGTTTCTTTCCTGAAGAGCTATCTGGTTGCT
Source organism: Cyclura pinguis (assembly GCA_030412105.1). Lineage (NCBI taxonomy): Eukaryota > Metazoa > Chordata > Lepidosauria > Squamata > Iguanidae > Cyclura > Cyclura pinguis. The sequence goes on along the minus strand of CM059600.1, from coordinate 90,206,422 downwards.
TGTTATGGCATTCAGGAGAGCCACACCCCCAGGACTCTGTCACAGCAAGCTAATTAGAATTAGTGTTCAGCACAGAGATGGCAATTGCTCTCCTCCACTTTGTTATCTTTCTTGTTTACAGAGGACCAGCAAATGAAGAATTGTCAGGAAAGATAATTACAGAATGCAAAAGATGAGAAACCCAGCTGTATCCAGGCAAACACATGGAGCCCATTTGAAGAGCTTAACCATTGTTGCAATAGCAGTAGAAAGTGTTTTTCCTCTCTCACCACCAATGTTCCATCTGCTCAGTCACTGGAGATGTTCCAGGAGTTTGCAGACTATTTCATCCTGCCCATGCCAGAGATAAGAGCCTGCTGTGATAAACTGCATCCAATTTGTACAGCAATTAATACGGAGACTAAGCCAGAAGAGTCATTAGATGCTTCTTATTCTGTTTGAATCAGTTGCAATTAGGCTCTTTCCAATGTTAGCAAGTTGTTCAGTGTGGCATATTTGCTGTAGAGCCATGTGGCTGCTAAAGGTTAGCTGGGAAATACTTGATTCTATTAGTGGGAAAACTCTGCTTTAAGAAGAGGCAACGCAAGCTGTGTTAGAAGAAGCTGGAATCAGTTCTCTCTTAATAAAATGTTTTCTAAATTATGCTGTCCTTTCCTACTATGTATTAACCGATTATCTTACCTTTAGACTTGTTTCTTGTGATTTACCATTCAGGGACTGCAGATAATGAACACTTTTCTATTTCTTGCTACTTCAGCTTACAATTTGCCCATAGATCCCTCTGTTACCTCAAACATGTTAATTGTTAACTTTTATACAGAGTATTTGATATAACAGACACAGGCTTGAATGGCACAACTGTAGCTAAAGACTATCTCACTTTGTTTTTATTAAAGATTTACACAGAACAACAGCAGATAATACCCTCTTCTTGCTTCCATTTCTGAAAACAATATTTCACGGTTTAATATATAATCAGACAATCAGGCAAATAAAACAACAAAAACAACAATCAATATCCAAAATTGCACATTATGAAAGTTTCCAAAGTATCATGTGTTTCAGTGGTAGGCTGCATTCAGAATTTAAACAAGACATCTATATTACAAATGAATACCATGTGGCCTTAAAAGTATCTTTATCTTTAACTGTTAAATGATAATTAAACATTAAATTATTATTTAATTTTCTCCAGTACCAGAAGGATCAAAACATTATCAAGCCATCAGCTGATAAACTTTGAACTGTTTTTAACTGCTTTTTATTCTTTTTAAGTATATGTTTTAAATTGGTTTAATACTGTGAACCTAGTTTTATTCTATCTTAATGCTGAACTTTGTATGATTTTAGCTATATTGAACTTATTTTAAATTGTAAGCTGCCTTGAGTCCCAATTTTGGCAAAAAGACGAGGTATAAATAGAGTCCATTTTTTTATACCTGCTCCCCATGTCAGTGTATTGTAACCTGGTATAAAGTTGGACAGAACAGGATCAAAATCTAGGACTTTTCAATCTTGAGGTGCTCTATGCTGAATATTTAATGTGCTTAACAAGAAGAGCAAAACCCTGAGAACACGTCCAGTGCTACTGTGATGTCCAATTAGTCTCCAAAAACTCAACTGTCAAGGCTGCAGTCTCAGATCCATATATTTGGGAATAAACCCTGGTGTACAACTTTAACTGTACTAACATCCATAAGATTTACTCATACTTGAAATCAAATTTCTATTGAAATCAAACTAAAAGCTGAACCATGTCTGACTTTCTCTGGATCCAAGCTGAAATTAATGGGCTCTAAGTCTGTAATGCAACTTACTCGGAACAGAAAAGCCAGTTTGATAAGACAGAATATAGGCTAAAAGGATTCCCATCGTCAAGAGTGTCAGATGAGAATGCATTTTATTACCCTACCCATTTAATTTATATACTGAATATATCATATAGAAAGTGGGATGAACTCAGATGGAAGTGTGAAAATTGGAGGAAGTAAGGACAGGTTGCTCGGCTGTAACTGTGGTTCTCTGAGTGGTCCTTTGTGCCCTCACATAATTGGGTTTTGTGCCCGCACATAAGCCTGATTCAGAACTTTCTAGAGCTGAGTAACTTGGCACTGTCCCCTTCCTCACTACAACTATCGTGCATGCTCAAGCCCACAAAGCTACCATTACTTCAGTTTTGAAGTCCACCATGAAGCTACAGGAACCTGAAAGTGGGGATGGTAGGGTGGGTTTGTGTGAGGACACAGACGACCCCTCGAAGAACCACAGTTACAGATAAGCAACCAGTTCTTCTTCTTTATGGTCTCTGTGCCTCACACAACTGGGTGATTGGAAAGCTCACTGTGGTTGGTGAAAAGGTCTGTAGGAGTGAAGACAGCTCCACCTTCCCAAATTTCACATTTGATCTTGCTCTGGTGTCCAAATGGTAATGCTTTATGAAGGTAGATGGTTGTGACCATGTTGCTGCCTTACAGAGTTCTGGTGGGGAAAACCACCTATAAAGGCCATAGAAGTTGCAGTTGCTCTATTTGAATGCCCTTTTAGTCCCTTAGGAACAGGCCTGTGAGCTAACTTGTAACCTAATGTTATCACTTCCACAACTCATTTTGAAAAACACTGAGTTGAAATTGGTTTGCACTTCTTTCTGCCACCATACCACACAAAAAGTCTGTTCAAGTCATGAAAAGACAATGTGTGTTGTACATAATATACTAGTGCATGATACACATCCAGTGTATGAAGAGACTTCTCAAAGAGATCCTTTGGCTGCAGGAAAAGTGTTGGCAGTACTATATCTTGATTTAAATGAAATTGGGAGACCACCTTTGGTAGGAATGAAATATCTGGGTGTAACACTACCTTGTCCCTATGGAAAGACAGAAATGGTTCATCACATCTTAAAGCTGTTAATTCCTCTGCTCTTCTTGCACCAAAATAGCCACAAAAAATACTACATTTAATGTCAATAGTCTTTCACTTACAGTGGTTAGCAGCTCAAATGTTTTACCCACCAGGTGCAATAATACTAGCGGTAGTGACCACTTCTGTATTGGGAGCTAGAGAGGTGGATATAAGTGGTGCAGTCCCTTCATAAACCTTTTTACCACTGGGTTTGTGAAGAATGAATGAGCAGAATCATTAATTTGATTGCTGTGCCACTATAGCCGCAATGTGGACTTTAAGGGAAGAAAAGGATAATCCCTACTCCTGAAGATGCAACAAGTAATGTTGCACAGTGTATAATGATGTCAGAAATGGTCGCTGTAATTTAGATTCCGTGAAGCTACAAAACCTTTTCCACTTATAAGAACGTCTTGTTGATAACTTTCTGGATGACCTTAGTACCGAGCATAATCACGGGTGATTCAAGATTTTACCTTCCAGGCTGTCAGTGTCAGCATTTTGAGATCTGGATGGCAGACCTGCCCTCTGGAATGGGTCATCAGGCCTTAAGAGTATCAAGGTGGCATCACATGGTTCTGTGATATCTTGCAGAGTAAGGCAAACCACAGTTGTCTTGGCCAGAATGGAGTGACTAGAATTGCATTGGTTCTGTCTTGCACTATCTTGGCTACTATCAGGTTCATGAGTGGATGAGACCACCTTAGTAAGAACATGTCACCCAGTGAGCCTTTTCTTTTGCCTACTCTTGAGCAGTATTGGTTGCACTTTCTATTGTTCTCTGAAGCAAATAGGTCTATCTTCAGTTCCCTCCAACTCTTGATTGTCTGTCTGAACACCCAAGTGGACAATGTCCATTTGTGTTGCAGATGTCTGTCCCAAACTCAGAGTCCACTTGAACACTGTCTTTTCCTGCTAGGTGTACTGTGACTGGGTGAAATCTTCTCTTGCAAGCAATAATTCCATAGAATGATGGCAAGTTAAAGGAATTTTGACAAATGTGTGTCCCCCTTCACAGTTTATGTAACATACAACTGTTGTATCCTCTATGACCACCTGCCCAACTTTGTTCTTCAATTAGTAATTGAAAGCCCAGAATGCCTTGATCACTGCCAATAGTCCCAGTGCATAGTCCTCTTTCTTTTCTTTAGTTTGAGACCCAGCAGCCTCTGATATAGGTGAAACGTGTCTTTTATTACCATTGGGTCTATCACGGCTTGGTGCCACACTTGTTGCCTCTGACTTCTTAATGGTTGAGAATATTGAGGAGAATCCTGACTACCACGAGGTGTTAGTGACATAGTGGACATTGTTAGTGTTGTTGATACTGCGGTACCGAAGGCACTGAGGTTGGTATCAATGTTTGCAGATAAGATGAAGGAGAAGTCTCTTCACAAACCTCATGCTTTTTAGCCTTGTGTTCTCTAATTGAGATGAAGGCCAAGAAGGGGCAGAAGCTAGCAATGCCTTCTCCAAGCAATATATGGCCTTAGCCTTACCGCTCAATTCTTCAACAACTGGGGCTTGAATTTCCAACAGATCAAACACTTTTGTGAATTGTGCTCCTTCCCTGAGCAAAATAAGCATTCTGAATGTGCGTCACAGAACGCAACTTTTCGGCCACAGGTTGTGCAGTGTTTAAATAGAGCAGAAGAGGCCATAAGCAAAGATCAAAGTTTTTTAAAGAAGGAGAAAAAAGGGAGGGGGAAGGGGAAGAGAGGGAAGTTTAGTGTAATAGATTTTTTTTGTGGGGGGAGGGAGAGTTGAAAAAAGAAATAATATAGGTTAGAATTACAGAATTGAAAGAGTGGAATCAAAGACAACAAAGAAAAGGGTTAGCTACTCAATACAAGGAAGACTAGCAGCATGTGTCTCTTGGCAGGTGAAATTAAACTGAGGTAATGATAACTTGGTGGGCTCAAGCATGTACAACAGTTGCAGTGGGGAAGGGGACAGGGCCAAGCTACTCAGCTCTAGAAAGTTCCAAATTAGGCTTCTGCACAGTGTGCGACACCCAACTGTGTGAGGTACAGAGACCAGGAAGAAGAACACCATTAATTTAAAATAGGTAGATGACATCATACTGTTAGCAGAAAATATCAAAGATTTGGAATAATACCAAGCAAAAGTGGAGAAGAAAGTGCAAAAGCAGGGTTACAGCTGAACAGTAAGTAGACAAAAGTAATGTCCGCAGAAGATACCATGGTATTTCCAATTTTTCTCTATAGATATACATAGGGACAGGAAAGAAATGACAGGGGAAAAAAATCACTTTTGAAGTGTATTACTGGAGGAGAAGTTTACCAATAGCGTGGACTGCCAAAACGATAAATGAATGGGTCTTAGAGCAAGTTAAGCTGAACTCTCACTAGGAGTCAAAATGTCTAAAATGAGTTTATCATGAGAAGTCATAACTCTTTGGAAAAAATGATAATGCTAGGAAAAGTTGAAGGCGGTAAGAAAAGAGGAAGACCATATTAAAAATGGATTGACTCAATAAAGGAATACATGGTCCTGAGTTTGCAAGACCTGACCAGAGCTGATCATAACAGGAACTCTTGGAAGTCTGTCATAGGACTGGATAAATTGAAGCTGACTTGATGGTGCATAACAAACAACAAAGCCTCACTGAGCACAGTGACACTTCTGAGGAAGCATACACAGGATTGCATTGTAGCTGCTTTTAATTCTATGTGTTGTTAGATTGTGGCAAGTGTGTTTAAATTAAGCCAGTTCAAACATTCAGCTCTGAGTTACCCATATGCAACAATCACAAATGATAAGAAACAGAGTGATATTCATGTTTATATGTATAAACTGTAAAATTCACCTTACAGCTAAAGTGAGAGATATTTAATAATTTAAACACAGTGGTGAAAAATATGGATGGCAATACACTTTCAATGGATTTTCAGACAGTAAACAAATTAAAAGAGCATAAGAATTGGCACTGACAGTAGAACAAACAGAGTTTGATGGAGGATGTTAAAAATAATCTTCAACCACCCCTTCATGTGAAGGAAATTCCTACCACACCTCAAACCAAAAATTAGAGAAAGAGAGTTAAGCCACATAATTTCACCAGAATAAAACTATATCCTTATTTCAAGAAACTATTCTGTCCAACAAACACGGTCTCAAACTTCTCCAGGACCTTTCACGGGAAATTATACTTCATCAAGTACTTATATCCAGAGGTAAATAATATTTATATTGACATTACGGATTTTAAGAGCATCATCATCTGATAGTTTCTAGAGCTTGTGGGATATTTACTGGTTGAAAACTACCAAGTTTCAGGTAGGAAATTATTTAACACTTTTATTTATTCACATTTATATACAATATGCTTCAGATTATGACACAGATTTATTAACTCTGATTTTTATAGATTCTGAACGTAGTCCCAATTCATCAAATAATTTCTTGTGTAATTTCATTTATCGGTTAGTTGAATTACTGGTGAATTCAGAAAGTTGTCTGGCAAGCCCTTAATGTGGTCATGATCATTTTGCATAGGTAGGAACAAGGAAAAAAGACATCAAGCAAAAACAAATTGCCATATATTTGCAGCCTGATCCTATGTTAAATACACTATCTCAGTAATAGAAGAACACAGATTTTATTGTTAGGCCACTTTGTTGTGACACAGCTGTTTCCCAGTTTTGAGGAAGCCTTAGTTACAAATGGATCCAATTACAAATGCATCCAGAAAAGGCGTGAGGGAGAGAATGAGGAGGGTAGCAATATACCTTATTCTACTGACTATTACAACATTTCCATTCCAGTGACAAGGTCTCTTATTCATAGGGTTGTTGTAAATTGAAGTCAACAGTAGTTAACAACAAAGGGCTGGCACAAAGCTATGCTAAAATTGGCCTGTAACTTGGTAAACTAAAATCAGTAGGTAAGGCAGAATAGTATGATTCTGCTAAGCTTAACTAACACAATACACTGCTTTAGTGGTGTAGGTGCAGCCCAACTGGGTTATCACCACTCAGAGGAGGTGTGATCGAGCCATTAGAGTTTGTTATTCAGGAATCAGTAATTTCATTTAATGATTCAACAATATTTTTAATCTCCATAAATGCCCCCAATGTTAACATAATCACTGAAGTGCTTCATTAAAACAAAAACAAGCAAACAAAAACGTTCAAGCTCAAAAGCACCTACCAGAAGGAACAAGAAATGCTAAAATTATGTTAAAATATAGAGGGTTAACCACAAGGCCAGATCCAGATAAAGAAAACATGAGGCGTGAGGAAGCTGGGCTTGACACAAGGGAGGGTGTGGGTGGACAGTCGGGTGGACGGTCATTCTGGCAGCCAAACTGGAGAAGAAAGGAGTAGCTTTGTCCTCTTGCTTTAAATAAGCCATGCAGAAATGTAAGCATTCAACCTCATTTTCTTATTGATTTTTGGAAGCGGAGGGAGGAATTAAAATTCTGAGGAAAAGAAAGGGAGAAATTGCTATGCAGAAAATGGGAGTTTTGCCAGGAAGAAAAGTATCCCTCATATTTCCCAGTAGAACTGCTTATTGTGGCTTGTATGAAAAAGGAAAGTGTAGCATGGGCTGTGGCTAAATTATGATGCGGGGGGAACCCTTATTAGAAATATTTCCCAAACATCTCTATAACAAAAACCTGCCCAGAAATGCTGTAGAAGGGAAATCTATATTTTTTATCATATTAATATGATTTATTTGGATATCAATTTTCTGAAGTGATCTCAACAACAAGATTAGGGAACAATTTTAACATTGCTTATTATTTGGTCTTCTTATTTGGGAAAGTATAATAGACATTTACTTGAAGCAGAATAAAAGAAGATAAATAGAGTTAATGTTTCCAGATCTAATACTGTCACTAGATTATTTTTTGCATCTGCTTTCTTATTTTGATTTTGTATCTTAACTTTCAGCACTGTGAGGAAACTACAACACATTTTGGACACATTCTTGACATTTAGACAAGAAAACATGCTTTGTGGTAGTTGGCAATGAAAAGAGCATAACAACTTATTTAAATATTTTTAAGTCCAAATTTGTTTTCATTTGACTTTCTACATTAGAGGAAATCAACCATCTCTTTTAATCTCATAATATTAGTTCTACAACAACAGAAAATTATGCTATTCTTGCTTGGTCTCTCTCTTTTATTTATTTAATGTCTTCCCTTTATGTGAACAAAAACATCATAAGAACTACTCTTTACTCAGACTATTAAAGTAGCAATTTCAACTGTAAATAACATTAGTTCCACAACTGGTTACTGTCTGGGATACTTTAACCATGTTTTTTAACTATCGGAAAAAAAACCCAATGAGAACACAGTGCTATTCTATTCAGATTCAATTTGAAAGTAAGTCCTATTGAGTTCAAGAACATTTATTTACAGCTAAATTTGTGCAGAACTGCAATTTCAATTATCTGCTTCATATCGAATTCTTGGTTTATGGACATATCTATAAAAAATAACAATCAGAATTAACTGCTAAAATAAGTAGAAGCTCTGAATTTTGCTATCTGAAATGAAGGGAAGAGAGGACAGTAGCTTATCAATTTGCTGTTTTAAAATATAAATATTAATGCTTCAAGAAATATTACTGATAGAATAAAACATATTTCTTGTGGTTATGATCCGAAAAGAAGGAATGTAAACAATATTTGCAAATTTTTTGTGCCTTCAATAAGAAAAGGTTTCCTGATACATAGTTACTGTATATACTCATTTATAAGCTGAAAAATTTATGCCAGAAAATCAACTCAAAAAACCTGGGCCCATTTATACATGGGCCAATGCACAAACCCTGAAGGGAAGATACAAAGGGCCATTGCCCCAGTGGGAAGAATGGAAGGAATTCTTTTAGGTCTCCCAATTCCTTCTAATATCCCCACCCAGGCAGGAAAGCTCTGACGAGCTGCTGCTGCCACAGTAGGGAGAACGTAGGTCACTGGGGCTTCTTTCAGGCTATCCCAGGATGGACTAAGGTGAGAGCTTAGCTCATTTGTGGAGAAGCACTGTCTGTGGGAAGCCCTGTTCCCCTTTAATGCATCATTCCTCACAAACAGAAGCAATCAATCTAGCTTAACTAAGAGTAGCAGGGAAGCCCCAAAGACTTGCTGCCAAGATGGAGAGAACGGTGGGGATTGGGGCCTGCCATAGTCAGTGCTTTTTTTAAGCTCTCCCTGGATGGACTAACCTCTCACTTTAGTCTGTCCTGGGAGACCCTGAAAGGAGCCTCCATTCTCCACACCACAGAGACAGCAGCTCTTTGGAGCTTCCTTGGCATGGCAGAAAGAGAAGTGGTGGCCAATGCTTCTTTTGGACTCTTCCCAAACAGACCAAGCTCTCCCCTTAGTCTGTCTGGAAGAACCTGGAGAAAGCCCCAATCCCCTCTGAAACCTCTACCAATATGGCAGTTCTTTGGGGCTTCCCTCCTGGGGTGGAGAGAATGGAGGTCTGGAGAAACTGGAAAAAAGCCTTGATATACTCTGGTCTCTCTGCCATGGGATCATCTCTTTGGGACTTCCTTGCCAGGGAAGGGAGAGTGGACGAGGTTGAGAGAAGCTGAAGGAATGCCCTGATACACTCTGCTCTCTCTGTCAGGACAGCAGCTCTTTTGGGCTTCCACACCAGGGTGGGGAGAGTGGAGGAGGTCAATGCTTCCTCAAGTTCTCCACAGATGGACAATGCTTTTAGAGTCTTGACAGCTTTGTCTGTCAGTGGAGAACCTAAAAGAAGCAATGACCCCCTCTGCTCTCTCCAGTGACCTTTCCCAATACCTGGGCAGGAAAATGGTGGCAGCTACGGCCATGGGCAGCTGATCCCCTGTCTTAAAATAGAACCTAGAAGTCCTGTGCTGAGCCTCAAAGTTTTACCCTTGACTTATCCATGGGTCATATAAAAAATATAATTTTGATCCAAAACCAGCCTTTGGCTTATACAAGTGGTTGACTTATATACAAGTATATATGGTATTCGCCATTCAACTTGTGTAAGAGTGAGAAGAGTTTTGTTTTGTCAGTTTTTGCATAAAATTTCAGGAAAAGCTGAGTGGGACTCGGCTGTCCCTGATGCTACTCAACTGCTTAGTTGAAACACACTGAACTGTTCTTTCTTTGTGCTGCTGAAACTTACCCAATTCTTTCCATGTTATTTCTAACTCTGGCACCAAATTTTCTGTTAAAGAAGTAATGTCCAGGAACACACCTACTTTGTCAAATGAGATATACCCTCTATTTTTAAAAAAGTTTCCAGATTTCAAAAGGTGTTTGCCATGCAGGATAGGTTGTTAGCATTAAAGCCAAAAAACATGGGCTCCCTTAGGCAAAAAGTGTTAATTGGGTTGTTACCCAAACGTAAAAGGACTGCAGGTCTAAACTTGCAATATACCTTTGTGCCATTTGGCTAATTAATGCAAGGTGTATGGAGGGACTGATGATGCCCCAGATGTTGTCGGACTCCAACTCTCATAAGCCATATCCAGAAGGTTATGTAAAGATTGGTTCTTCACATATAATATTTGTCAGTGTGTAGTTTAATAAAGATATACATGGTACTTTAGAGAGTTTCCTAAGTTCTTGCTACTGAAGAATCCAAAATCAATTTTAGTGGGATGGGAGGGATTCACACAGTTAGGTAGGGTTGAATGTCAGCAAGTTAAAAAACTTAAACTTGACTAGTGCAATATTTTGGATAAAGACTGAGAAGTCTGCATCTTTATATGAACTGAAAACACATGGTCAGGTTAAAAAAATCCAAAGCCTACTCTAAGCAAAACCACAAAGATAGGCTCAAGACCTTGGCAGGAAAAAAAATTGCAGGCTCTGCCTTTGATTTGGCTGATCAGAAGGCAACAGCATACATAAGGCATGATTTAATGGAAATGTGACCAAACAATGAAACAAAAACCCAGTGTAAAAATAGGGTGCTCTGACTTCAAACCTCACAGTGGTCCTTTAAAGGCCACATTGCATCATGGGCTGGAAGAAAGGCAATCAATCAATTTTCTTTAAAACAGCAGTATTTGGAAATCATTTCAACGGCAAAATGAAGACAACAATTAAAACAAACCAGGCAGCAAAATATCTGAAATGTAGATCACAGTGAAAGGAAATGAAACTGAGAGTCAAGAAGGTTGGCTCTGAAGCATGGAAAACATGTTAAGATGCAGCAGCTATCAATTGATGAGCGATCCAGAAAAGTGTAAAACAACCTGTCAAAATCCTTTCTTAGTTGTGGAGAGTTCTAGAAGAAACCTCAGAACTGATCTTGTCACAAAATAGGTTCACATATGCAGTAGGAAACTTTCAAAAGAAATCCAAACTAAACTCCTGAACACTACAGAGAAGTAAGCCTTTTTGAGAATTCTGAGAAACACTGGCTTATTCAAATATATTATGGGTGGGCAAATATATCAAGGATGGGCAGACTTCTGTTTCCCTTTTGTTGCTTAAAAAAACGCATTCCTTGGATCAAAATAGACAAGATCAGCAAAAAATGCACCCCATGGCTCCTAAAAAATGTATCCAGAATCTTTTGGGAATAAAAAAATGTTCTTGATCTTTTTTGTGGGGGGTTATGGCCCTCCAAGTTTTCCTGGTGAGCTAATGCAGCTGTGAGGGCTTCTATTTAACACCACCTTTGCCACCAAATGTGAGGACCTCCCTTCATCCCAACAGTATGGCATCAACTGCAGGGACATTTTAGATGCCCTCTTGGTTCATGCGCAAGACTTTATTTGTTTAATCCCACCAATGGACACCACCACTCTTGAATAACTTGCCACCACAGACATTGTGCATCTGAACTCATGCGTTCCAACAATTCTTGTGTAGCGTTCTCAGAGCGACAAGCGTATAATACAAAAGTATTGTATTAAGAGAAGTTAAACATAAAGTTTGCTTATTTAACACATCTAAATCCTGACTCACCTAACTTTCAGTCATATTGCTTGCTCCCCAATTCACACACTAACCTTTTCAAATCCCATTCAAGCTATTCATCCAATCACCAGTCACTCCCAGCATTCCATACTCTCATACCCCCTCCCAACACATGACTCACCTTATTACATTTACTATACATTACATGGATAACCTTGCCTTAATTTCTTTAACAAACACAACAATATATTTTACACAAGTCTAAATAGCAGTCTATCCTTCCATGGTTCTCCATCCCTGAAACATACTATTTGATATAACTGTGATTTAATTTGCATCTTAATTTTTTTTTATTCTACTTTGTTGTTGCCACTGAATGTTGCACTGGCTTTCATTAAATACAGTACAAGAAAAAAAAGGACATTTTATCTACTGTCGGTATAGATGAGAAGTTCTTCCCTTCCCCATTCCACTACAGTTCTCCTTCTGTTGTGGAGGATTTCCTGGAACCTTCAGCAGCATATTTTGAGGGACTGTGGGGGTTATAATGAGAGAGGGATCATCCCATCCCAGTTCCAGTGACTGAAGCTGTACCGTCTATTGAATGAAATAAGTGGAGCCTTCCCATAGCAACTGCATTAGCTGTGTCTTTTAATTCCATGCCTGGCCACCCATTCTTTCCTCATCCCTTGTGTCCCACCCATTCCTCAATCTTCTTTTTGCCACCTTCCATATTCACCCACAGACAACATACAACCCCTCACAAACATCTATTTTAAGATTTTTTATAAGCTCATTTTTTTCCTGCTAATTTCTGTTTTCCTACTTAATACTGTTATTTTAGTAGTCTTATATACAGCAGGACCCCCATATCCGCGGATTCATTATCCGCCGATTCAGTTATCAGCTTGTGGCAGTGGGTAGGCGGGAGAGAAGCGACAAGCACGGGACTGCACTCATCGCTGCCTCCTGCCCCTCGCTCTCGGCCTGATCGCGGTGGCAGTGGGCAGGAGAGAAGTGATGAGCGCGGGATTGCACTCATTGCTGCCTCCTGCCCCTTGCCCTCAGACTGAACGCGGCGGCAGCAGCGGTGAGTGGGAGAGAAGTTATGAGCACAGGATCGCACTGATCACTGCCTCCTGCACCTCACCCTTGGTCCGATTGCGGTGGCCGCAGCAGGCAGGAGAGAAGTGATGAGCACGGGATCATGCTCATCGTCACCTCCTGCCCCTCATCGTCGGCCCAATCGCAGTGGCGGCAGTGAGTGGGAGAGAAGCAATGAGTGTGGGATTGCACTCATTGCCTCCTCCTGCCCCTTGCCCTCAGCCTGATAGTGGCGGCGGCCAGTGAGAAAACAGTGGGGATCGTGGGATCCCGTGCTCCCCGCTGTTTTCCTGCCAGCCGCCACCACGATTGGGCCCGGGACATGCAGCGGAATAGGGCATTTGGTACTATCCGCAGATTTCAGTATCCGTGGGGTAGCCCTGGAACCAATCCCCCTTGGATACAGGGGTCCTACTGTGTGTGTGTGTGTGTGTGTGTGTGTGTGTATGTAATAGTTATGTTTATAATTGTGAGAGTTACTTCTTTTCACTAAATTTTGATCATTGGTAAAAGGTAATAAATGAAATCTAAATCAGATGCTGAACAGATCCTTCCCCAAGCCCCTCTATCTCAGGGTTGAGGTGTGTATTCTAATCTTTGTCTGCCCTCTCTGCCCTATGCCTCCCTATTTTGGAAAACCTCTTCAAACATAGCTTGTTCTGTCTCTAGACCAAGCATGAGGTTTTAATCTCAGTCAAACAGAAAGTTTTTCCTTCTATCACCAAAAGTGAACCATGAACATTCTATCTGGTAGGAGTTTTGTCCCTTGAAGTAGAAAAAAAGCAAGAACTTCTTTCATGTCTATGTTTCTGACAGAACTTTTCTCTGAGGCCTTTATTCTCTGAAAAGAAACTATATTAAATCTTTATGACATCTTTTGGGAAACCCTTTCATGGATGTGGGTCACATCAACTCTGTTTATACTGCCAAAGGGACTTTACTTTGTGGCAAAGCATCTCTACTTTTCTTCCTTTTCACTGGATACCACAAAATATAGTGCACTAAAATTTCCACCATTTTTATTTTAGCTTTTAGAAATTATCTGTTTAGAAAGTTCTGGCATTTTACAATTTAAGCGTCTAAGTGAAGTAATGTGCATACACTCACAAAGGTAAAACACATATCAATTAAAAAAAACTGTCAGAAGAAAAAAAATACAGAACATCAGAAACAATGAAGTCCAGAAATGCTTTGGAAACTTCTGCTCTTATATCATCATCATTACCAAACTTCACACATGCTTCTGTTGCAAACGTATTTCATGTTTTGAGCCAAATCATTTTTAACATATATCCAGGAGACTGATAGTCAGATACTTATTGTGCATACTGTTCCCTCTAAGAAGCAAGTTTCTTGAAAGAAGTTTACAGAACAGGCAACGGGTTGAACTGAAATTACAGATACTGAAAATAAATCATCTTCATGAAATATGGATGCACAATGACATGTTTCACTGAGGAAGCCTTACACATTATCTCTGCAAGATTTTAGTGTTGGAGTCAATGAACATCAATGACTTGTGTATTATCTAGAAGAGCTGACAATTATTAGGACATAGTTGATCTCTTCAGTTTTAAGCCTGGTGTCACAAATGACAGGATTTAGGCCCTAAGCCTAAGACTATTTTAGTTCCAAAACTGTACACTTGCTTTTTCCTAGACACAACAAAACAAAAAAGGACAACATCTTGCCAATTGCGCAAGTACTGGTATTTCCTGTCTATTCCTTTGTTTGTTATTATTACCATATTTCATCTTGTTTTTCTCTTTCTACAGGATACCACATCAGAAACTGAATATGAGACTTTTAAGTCAACTATTCATTATCCCTCTACTCTTTGGAGTCATAGTGTTCTGTCAGTATGAAATTGATGACTTTGAGGATGAATATGAAAATGAAATAGATCATGAATATCCATCCATTTTCCATCATGTTCCTGGAGTTGAATACACTTTTCCTTATTTCAACACACCTACTAAATGTGCCAAAGAATGTTTCTGCCCACCTACTTTCCCAGTAGCAATGTACTGTGATCATCGTAAACTTCTGAAAATACCAAACATTCCCTCTCACATCCAACAACTCTATCTGCAATATAATGATATCGAAGCAGTGCATTTGGATTCCTTTGTTAATGCTACTGCCTTGAAAGAAATCAATCTCAGCCATAACAAAATTAAGTCTCATATGATTGACACTGGAGTCTTTGCCAAACTCTCAAATTTAGTGCAACTCCACCTTCAATACAATCTGTTAGAAGAAATCCCATTCCCACTACCTAGAAGCTTAGAACGCTTGATCGTGGGCTTCAATGAGATTTCCAGCTTCCCCCGCAAAGCTACAGAAGGTTTAGTAAATCTCACCATGCTTGACCTCTGCAACAATTATCTTGAGGATTCTCAACTCAAAGGAATACAGTTTTCAAATATGAAGAATCTAATGCAACTCAACCTCTGTAGCAACAGACTACAATCAATGCCTCCTGAACTACCATCTTCACTTATGTATCTTTCCCTTGAAAATAACTCGATTTCTTTCATTCCAGACAATTATTTCCAGAAACTTCCAAAACTTCTTGCTCTGAGAATGTCATACAATAATCTGCAAGAGGTTCCTCACAATGCTTTTAATATTCCTAGTCTTGTAGAACTCAATCTTGGGCACAATAAACTGAAGCAAGCTTTCTACATTCCAAGAAGCCTACAGCACTTGTACATAGAAGACAATGAAATAGAAGGTTAGTTAAATTATTTTTTAAAAAATAGTATTCTATAAAATCCTAGTTATTACTGATTTTCAAACAGTTTTCATTTGTACTAGTACCAATGCCCATGGGGAGGATTAACACTTCACTCCCCAATTGAATCTCAGTGGAAATCCATTATGCTGCAATTCGCCTAGGATGAAAAAGTGTACATTCCCTTTTCTCCTACAGCTATATGCAGTGTGAAAGTTTGTTACTGGCTGGGTAATTTTTGCTTTTATTTTGGCACTCAGTCATCTTGAGTGCCATTTTGAAAGAAAGGAAAGCTCTAACAAATAAACAATGGTAGTAACAACAACAACAACAACAAAAACAACAGAAAAATCCACATTTTCTATGTCAAGAAAATCTGATACAGAGTTTTGTGAAGGAAACAATAGAAACAGGATCATTTGAAATGAAAATATACTTTTTGATTCAGAAGTGTTGCTTTTATCCGAATGCAAATTTAACTAGTAGATCAAATAACCAACTAAAATGTGGGAGTAAAATACTTAAAGCCCCATGCCAAATCACATTTAAATTTGTCAACTATATTTTACGATGATGTCTGAAATGAGCCAAAGTCTTATATCTCATTGATAGGAGGGTCACAATAGCAGAAGAGCACTCTTGACAGCTGCTTTACCATTCAAGTTCTCATTCCAAGCTTACTTCAGGCAGTGCTAGCTTAAGCTTCCCTTCATCTTACATGAAACAGAAACAGCTCTTACAGTGTTTCAAATTAAAACTTCTAGATTCCATACAGCTATTTTTTAAAAAAGCAAATCAAGAGTAGTAAAAATGTTACTAAAAGCATAACACACCCAGAAGTGAGTCATGCTGATTTTAATGCGACTTAATTCTAGTTGATACAAACTTAAACCTAGCGTGGTTAATGTGAAGTGGTGGTTTCATCATGATTCTTCATAAGTACTACTGTGTCTGAATAAAATTTAGTAGTGAACTATTATAGCTAGCAACTATAACTAGCTACAAAAATAAAAATGAAGAATTCAGCTGCTATTTAAGTGGATAAACAATGATAGCACAATTTGTCAGGAATCCAGATAAGAAACTAATGTTTTATAAACAGTGACATTAATATTTCTACCTTTTAAACACATTATTATTATTATTTTGTTACAGTTATGAATATTACTTTAATGTGTCCTTCTATTGATCCACTGAACTTCCGTCACTTAACCTATATACGAGTGGACCAAAACAAGCTCACAGCTCCTATAAGCACATACGCCTTCTTCTGCTTTCCACATATACGAAGTATTTATTATGGTGAACAAAAAATCAGTAGCAACCAACGAACGCAACTGAGAACTCCAGTGTTTCGAAGATACCTAACACCAGAAGAGTTTGAAGAAGCAGAAGATAGCCTTGAAGATCAAGATCATGATTATGATCATGATCTTAGAGGAAGAGAGGATGATGACTACTTTGATCCCTACTTCTATTAAATCTTATAAATACAATCATAACGTATACTATTTTATTATAAGATGCAATCGTATATTATTATAAGTATTTCCATATAGTTGTGAGAGAATGCCCATTTTAAAAGCAAATGGAATCACTTGGAAAATACAGAACCACCTGACATTTATCAGCAATTTGAAGTAATTGAAGCAAGAACTCATTAATGTTAACATTTCAGATTTAATTAATGCAGAAACGGTACTTTGCAAATCTTCAAATCATACAATTTGAACATTAAGACTATGAAAAGATTCTAAATATCATACCTGCAAAATTAGAAATCTTCACAGATAGAAACATTGTGACAACTCTGCTTGTATAATGCATATTTGATACAAATATCAAGTAACCAAGAAGAAAAAGGTAAAAGGAAAGAAAGCTCTGTGCATGGACATGTCGTTACTCTTTGTGCCTGTAGTACAGAATAGTATGCTTAAGAATACGTGTTATTTGAAGATGTGTATGTAAGTTCTATAATGCAAGTTAAAAGTACAGTAAGTGGCAGTCATTATTGTTTTTAAAGAATCAGTAGCGAAGCAGGGTCAGCTCTGATTAGTACTTGGATGGGAGACCACCACAGACTACCAGGTGCTGTAGGCTATATTTCAGAGGAAGGGACTAGCAAAACCACACACACACATGAGTACACATTACATTTTAAGGGAAGTTATAGTATTTCCATATTACCAAGCATATGACCATGCTGTGATATATAAATGCATTATGTATCTATGACAACCAACTAGAAATAATATAAAACCCACAACAGTAACAGTATCTGCCAGATTTTGTAGTTTGTCACTTCATAAATATTAAGCTATTAAACTATATGTCCACCAGTTCAGAAGAACAAACTGTAGGCACAGTCATTTGAGGAAGATGGCTAGTAGAAATTAATTTACCTACAGAAAAGACTGGTTGTAAAGATTTGCTGCCACTATAAATTTTCTGCAGGGTGTCTTTACTGCAGAGTATAATAATCTGTAAGTTACAATAATATCCAGCAATCCTAACAACCAGATCAGTGACAATATAGGCACCTGGTTAATTTTTTATTTTGCTTATAATTTTCACTTCACACTTTGTTTTATAATTAACAACTAATTGTGTAGTACTAATGTTCATAAGTAAAATCAACTGACTGTGTTAAAAGTTTTAACCAGCTAGTTAATCATATTTTAGCACATGTAGTTTAGAAAGCTAGATCTAGGCATTTGCAAATAAATGTACAATCTAATTCAGAAATGTAGTTGATTTCTTTTGCAGATTACTTTGCTTTTACAGTAAATCAGGAAATAATAAATACTGATACACTTAAAAGTCAGATTTAATTTTATTGTTCTTTGTCTTGAAAAAACTGGTACATCGTTCTGGTTTTCTAAATACTGAATGCTCTGTTTTTTTGACGCTGGCCAAGATGCTATACACTTTTAACACAGCACAAACATGTCAGAGCAGTTATGCTAGAACTCATAGGCCCTTTCCGCATGAGGCGAGGGAATCGCTCCGTACCGTTACCTACCACTTCTTCTGGGGTCCGAAACAATGCGGACTGTCTCTGAGGCCCTTCCGCAGGGCTCCTCCTTGGTACAGGGTGAATCGGAGCAGTGTGAGGTCTGTAGATCCACACTGCTCTGGCTTCCAAAATGGCGGCTTCCAGCTTCCAAAATGGTGGCTTCTGGTTTCCAAAATGGTGGCTTCCAGCTTCCAAAATGGCAGCTTCCGGTTGGTTGTGGGTCCCGACCAACCGCTGAAGCTCGCCACACCTAAGGCCGCCCTCCGCAGATCACAGGCTCGCATTGGTGCGAGCCTGCGAATCTGCACAAAGGAGCAGGAACGCAATGGCGTGTTCCAGGAAGATAAAGACCTGTTTTTTGCGGTCTTTAGAAAACACACTGGAGGACCACTTGGGGTCGTTTTGGAGCGGACTGAGGTGCGGATCTCCCGTAAGTAGTCTGCTCCTAGTCCGCTCCAAGGTACAGACAACCTCTGTGACAGGACGCACTGCCCCGTTCTAATTGCCTGGTGCGGAAAGGGCAATAGTTGTGCAACCCACTGCAGAACAAGCACCAAAGCCTTGAGCTCAAGCACAGTGCAATGGTTGAATACTGCCTCCCTCCGAAGTATCAAAAGTGAGAAAAGGCCATGTATTGCTTGCAGAACTAAGGACTACACTTATTCAGCTTCTGAGAGCTTATACAACTTTTTTATATCTGCATAGCACCCCAACAGAATTCCAGTCACTGTCTTTAAATACTCAGTAAGCAATGCAGGTTCATAAAAATAAATTACTTGAAATTTCATGGATGCCATGCATTGTTAGGGATTATTTATAATGTATTCATATTTCACTGAAATGCATAACCAATTTCTTTTGTTGTTTTAAATTCTGAATTTCAAATCAAAAAGAACATCCTACAGGAATAACTTCAGTTGACTTCAAAGCTAGTATCAAAATGCATTTCAGAAATATTGGATTATTTATATAGAATCATAGAAATGTAGAGTTGGAAGAGACCACACGGGCCATCCAGTCCAACCCCCTACCATGCAGGAATACCCTCAAAGCACTCCCGACAGATGGCCATCCAGCCTCTGCTTAAAAACCTCCAAGGAAGGAGACTCCACTACACTCCGAGGCAGCACATTCCACTGCCGGACAGCCCTGACTGTCAGGAAGTTCTTCCTGAGGTTCAATTGGAATCTCCTTTCTTGCAGCTTGAATCCATTGCTCCTTGTCCTGGTCTCTGGAACGGCAGAAAACAAGCCCTCTCCCTCCTCTACATGGCATCCCTTCAAATATTTAAACATAGCTATCATGTCCCCTCTTAACCTTCTCTTCATGAGAAGGTATTTCATGAACATATTGCATAAAATATCTAACTGTCTAATTAATTCAAAAACATAACTGTGTTAGTCTGGATCAGTATGCAAAGGCTTCTTGTAGCACCTCTGAAACTGAAAGTTGATAGCTTAAGCTTTCATAGACTTAAGTCTGTTTCATCAGATGCATGGAGCAAAGCACCTAGGAACAGAACTTTATAGCTATGAATGAGCAGGCTGTATGCATGAATAGCAGTAGAAATAAAAAACATGTGAGCATGGTGATGAAGTGACAAGTTCAATTTTAACAGTAGTGGTCACTGGGGATTAAAGGCAGGAGGACAAATGTTTCTTGATGTCAAGGTGAGTAGATAACCATATCAATAGTGGAAGGAATTATTGGAATGCAGTTGGCTGGGAACCTGAAAGGAGATGTACTAAACTGGTTAACAGAGTGCCTTATGAGGATAGGGTGTTAACTAGTGTTATAATATGTGTAGTTTGCCAGGAAACTACTGTGTCTGTTCAATCCACTGTTGATGTATTGGCATTAAGGGATATATTCCAATTATGTTATTTTTCTTTCAAATATTCCTTTTTAAGTTTTTTTTTGGGGGGGGGGCAGTCCAAGAACTGCTGTTCTGAGGTCTGAGATGGAATGCCCAGGAAGACAGAAGTGTTCTGCAACTGGTTTTTGTGCATTCCCCTTCCTGATACCTGATTTATGTCCAGTTAAAACTGAACTTGTCACCTCATCACAATACCCACAAGTTTTGCATTTCTTTTGCTATTCATACATGCAGCCTAGTCACTCATAGGTACAATGGTCTGTTCCCAAGCACTTCATTCTATGCATCTGCTGAAGTAGACTTAAACCTACAAAAGTTTATGCTACCAATATGTAATTAATTGTATGAGTTTGTCAAAAGCCTTGAACTCTTTATTCACATTTACAGGAGTTAAAAATGCTATATAATATTAAGAGTATATTAGTAAAAGTAAGTGGTACGAAACAAACTTGCTCAACTATGATTATAGTATATAATAGTGAAGCTTAACTTAATGCATATCAGTACACCATCTTGGTTCTGCAACAAACCTATGCCAGCCAGTGTTGCTGGACTACAACTTCTACTTCCATGAAATTATGGGCTTGAGGAAGGCTGTAGAGTTGATAATTCATTCTCACTCACAGAAAGCCTATTAGTCTGATGTTCACTTCAGTCTACAGGTGTTGGGAATGCTGCCAAATATCTGGAATTGAGATTTATAAATATGATGTATTTTCTTTATAGGTTTTCCAGTTTGGTCAGTAAATGATAAAACTGGGCAAGATAACACTGTGTCATTCCACTGAAGGAACTGTTTCTGTCACTAGAATCAGGAGGGAAGTGATTTACTCTCCCTCCTGTACTCCTCCACAGAGTCCCTGAAATCTGATCAAAAGGGCTGTCAAACCTCTGGAAAAGGTATTTGCAGAAGGTAACATGGGAGGCCAGGAAAAAATTCCATTCCAATCACAGGCTATTTGACTGACACCCAAGACCATGTACACTGTGTCAACTACTTTTTTTTTTAATGCTGGGGAATAGGTTGATTTCAAACTATCCCTTTTCTTAGGAACTGAAAACCTTTGCTGACTCACTCTATAATAGAAGCTCCTCACAACTTTGTCATTTGCATGCCAGTGTTTTTTGAGATATTGGATTGTCTTTTTTTCAGACTGAAATCTGTGCATGCAATCCATCTCGTCCCCCATCCAATGCGTATTCAATTTCTCAGAACAGGTATGGATTGCCAGTTCTTGTGTGACCTTGCTCACCTTAGTTCTGCGCAGAAAACAAAAGCTGCAGTTCTATGTTACTTATGGTTTGAGTTGTATAATTTGACTGGTAGACTAAACACAGATAACATCATACTGTAAAAGAGGATATGTCAAAATTAGCAGTTTGTTCTTAGCCAGACTGTCTCAAATATATGTATGTCTTGCTATATTCCATTGTTCTGCAGTCAGAACACACTGGGAGATTTTGACTCATGCCCGATCCACCTCTTAGCCACAGCCATGGGTAAAAAAACAACTCTCCCTACTCTCTCCCATCAGAGCTAGTGAGGGAGGCAGCCACAGCCGCAACATCCATTCCAGCAAAGATCACCTGAAACTTTCTCCAGCCCTCTCCCAGCCATTTCTTCACAATTTTCAAAACTTCTGATGAAAGTGCATAATTTTTAGGAAATTAGCTCCTCCCATATTTAAATGGCCCCCAACTTCTTTTCCCTTGACTATGTAAACAGGGGCTGCAGACTTTAATAGGAAAAAGACCACTACTGCTCAGAACAGGGTATCAACATATGCAGGTCAAACTATATTTTCATTTTACTGTTGCTCCAGGAAGCATATATTATGCCTCTGCCAATACAACAGCCAATTTCTGAAACCACGTATTTATTACAACAAGAAGAGTGTAGCCATATGAGTATGGAACTAAAACTTTTACAAGTGAGGATACCAGATACTACTTACGATGCCCATTCTGTTAGTAGTTCTGTCATAGGGAGCGGAAAGCAACAGGGTACAGTCCTTCTTAAACTGTACCATTACCAATAGAATGGGTTTTATTCTATCAGTGTTTTCCTAATAAAAAGGCTTCTGTGTATAGAAAACAAGTACATCTGGAGAAAGGGCATTATAGAAATATTCTCCTTCACAGAGCAGCTGATGACAGAAAGCAAAAACATGTGTGTGTGTGTGTGTGTGTGTGTGTGTCTGCATTAATACAAAGGAGTATCTAATCTTTGTTCCTTTACTTCCATTACGAAGTGGTATTGTCTCCACAGAATTTCAACATTGGGTTTAATGTTAGTTCCGAGTCACCACTGAACACTGCTACTATTCTGAGTCACATTCTTTGGCTCGCCTTTTGTGGTAGTGCAATGGATCATCAAGTATATTCAATTCCTGCTTTACACAGCTATGTATATATTTATGTGATATGGTGATATGTGATATGATTTATGTGATATGGTGAGCAATGTGAATGGAAGAAGCAAGTCTATATATGTGAAGCACAGGAATTGTGGACTATTCTTGATCCTAATCTTGATGGTCCCTCAAGTGAGTTTAGCTGACACATTCCATGACCGAAACTTTATTGGATATGCAGCAAATTTTCCCACCATCCATCCTGCTTGCAGAAGCCAGGAGATTGCTTGCCATTTCTTCCTTTATGATTTACTTTCTGACTCAGATCAAAGGTCCCTCTTAGCATTCTGTCTCTGGTATCAACCCACCAAATGCAATGGGAACTTTACTATCAGAGTGGGAAAGAAAAACCCTCCACATCTCTTGCTTGAAGTGGAGATATTATTTATGAAGTAGTTCCAAGATATCATTTACAAAGCAACAAAATTTTGCTAAATACTGTTCACAACTTTAAAAACATACAAACAAAACCCAAGACAGTTACTGCTTCGAGGGCCGTAATGTAAAACAACATGACAAAAGGGGATAAAGAAGGAAGAGGAAAACAAGCAAACTCAGGCTCCAAGTTTTAAAGACACACAGTAACTTTAAAGACGACGAGTGTGGATGAAAACAGTTCAAGGAGAAGACCAGCCACATAGCAGTTGGTCTCCTTTTCAAAAGCCAGGTGGAATGCCTGCTCACAGATGGAATTGAGGAACACAAAGATCCTTCTCAATTCAGTTAAGGAATGGGCCCTGCTGCCTTCGCACTGTAATACTACCCTCATTTCCTCACAGTCCCAGGAATATCCAAGACTCCTCACACAGTGATAAAATAAAGACCAAAAAAAAAAAAATCAAACAGAAAGCAAGGTGAAAGGCAGGAGGCTAGGAAGCACCAAAAATTAGAGGTAAAGTGTAAGATTGATCCTGCTATTACATTAACTATTACAGTTTTTCCCAATGGTGGGGAGCAGAGTTCCTGCCAAAAACAATTCAGCTCTAGAAGGCCTCCTGTGTGGTTTTCGATGGGTGCAAGACCCATCTATGTGACTTGTAAAAGCCATGAAGAAAAAGAATAAACTACTTTTAAACTAAGAATAATGTATCCTCAATAATACTAATAATTAGTTATTATGGGGAGCAGGGAAGGCAGGAATAGCTGTGTTGACTATAAAAAATCCAAAGCACATCATGTGAAGATACCTTTATTAGGTAAACCTGTTAGCAGGCTGTATACCCTCACACTTTGATATGGTTTAATTGGTGAAATGTGATTTAATTGGCAAGATATATTGGCAAGATATATTAATTGGCATTGATATAAAATGTACCCTGACGTGACTGTACGGCCAAGCTGGACACATGCACTGCAAAGAAGGTCAGAGATCCCCTCCAGGCATAGCCAGATCATAGTCAGGAAATCACCAGGTAACTCCAGAGATAATAGGCTTAAGCTAAGCTTTAACAACTCTGCTTTCGGACAAAAGAGATGGGAAAGTTCCCACCAAACCACTGATTGTTTCAAATCTTCCTCTCACCAACCTGTAAATTCTTCCATTGTCTCCACACCTGTCCAATCATTACAGAGCTATCATGACATTCATTGTCTCTTTGTTGCCTAATGCTAAGATCATTAGCTCAGTCCAGGCCTCATTATCCACTCTGTGAACTTCATTGTTTGCTTGGCCAAAGAGCCATTTGCACTCTTGCTCTTCAGGCAGAAATTGCATATAAAATCTCCCAGTTTTAGCCAATTCAATGCAGTAAATTGCTTGCTAGTTATCATGCTGTCACTCTGATTCTCAAATGAGAACTATCCTCAAACACAAGTCTAAGCCACATTGCTGCTGCTTCTTTGCTCTGTGGATTGGTAAATATCGCTCAACACACCCTCAAATCCCTATCAAACTTTCCTCCCTTTCTTTTGGTTTTCCTTGTGTAAGTGTGTGACTGTTTGGATTGTGTGTGCGCATGACTGAATCTTCCTCAATAAAAGCACATTTTGGTCTATTTTTGAGACTTTGGCTGGTTTCTCCCTGCAGAGACCCCATAAACATTGGTGGAAATATCTCACTCGGTTACCCCCCCACCTTTTCATGGAAGTAGTGGCATTGCAGGTGGACCCCTGACTCACCCATATTTTGGGGTAACAAACCAAAAGACACAAAATTCACATTACCAGCTTTTAAAGCCCACTGGCTTCTTTGTCTGGCAAAAAAGCCTACTGGCTTCTTTGTTTGGCAAAGATGGCTAAAAACCATGCAGGTGAAGAAAAATGATGGTCTTAAGAATCACTGGTCTGCATTTATAACACAGAGAAAGTCTATGCAAACCAACAGGTTATGCCAAAATTCCTGTAGCCATGGGGATAAAAACAATGAAGCAATAAAAAATTTCCATCTCCATTTGAAGCTAAAAAGTACCCCCTTTAGAAATCTTAGAATCATAGAAATGTAGAGTTCGAAGAGACCACACGGGCCATCCAGTCCAACCCTCTGCCATGCAGGAATACCCTCAAAGCACTCCCGACAGATGGCCATCCAGCCTCTGCTTAAAAACCTCCAAGGAAGGAGACTCCACCACACTCCGAGGCAGCACATTCCACTGCCGGACAGCCCTGACTGTCAGGAAGTTCTTCCTGAGGTACAGGTGGAATCTCCTTTCCTGCAGCTTGAATCCATTGCTCCTTGTCCTGGTCTCTAGAGCGGCAGAAAACAAGCCCTCTCCCTCCTCTACATGGCATCCCTTCAAATATTTAAACATAGCTATCATGTCCCCTCTTAACCTTCTCTTCTGCAGACTAAATATACCCAGCTCTCTAAGTCTATCCTCATAGGGCTTGGCTTCCATGCCCCTCACCATTTTGGTTCCCCTCCTCTGGACCTGCTCCAGCTTTTATATATGGGTCTGATTATATCTCCAGTATAACGGCCCAGCTCTGATGTCAGGGCACAGTTACAACTAGACCATATTGTACTATATATGTCTCTTATGAAGAATTCATCAGCAACTTGTTCATTCCCATGAAGACATTGACCTCTGGGTGTTTTAGCAGTCATTGGCATAAATGTGATCTGAAGAAAGAAAACCCAGAGCAGTATAATAAGTGATGCTTAAGCCAGCTTCTGTTCCCCTTACCTTAGGCAGCACACATACCTACAGTGTACTAGAACAGAATCCCATTATTTCTCAGCTCAAGGCATATTGCCTTGTTTAGGGAAGACATGCCATTGCAATCTGACACTGATATTCTGTGTTTATGCATTCCTCCTTCACCATCTTCCCAATGCTGATGCTTCTTAAAATGTCCAGCTGGACAAGGAGGAAAGCGAGGCTAGATGGGCATAAAACACTTTGCAAAAGGAGCTTTGTATACTGAGATATGCCTGCAAAGAGTTACGATACAGTTTACATGAGGTATGTTCAAAATTTAGAGAGTTCAAGTACTTTTTAAAAGCTGTAGGCCCACACATAGGAAAGTAAGAACTCTAATAATATAGCCAGAAAACTGGAACTCTAATCCAAGGCCAAGATGCCTAATTAAGCAATTTTGGAGTGTTGTATAGGCAGGCATAGAGTTATACGAGATGAGACAATGTTATAATTTAGTTCACCACAAAGATCATAGATGACTATATGGGGTATTTAGTGAACCCTAAAAAGAAAAGAGTATATAAGGATGTGAATTGTGTTGGGTAGTGTCCCTCCCCTCTCTGAGATTCTAAAGCCTGTAGTCCATATTGTAAGCTTTGCAGGCTTTAAACTCAAATGCATCATACCACAGTAAATCTGTTTCTTTATTTTGTCGACATTGTATTAATAATTTTTATTTCAGTCATTCCTGTGTTTTTATTTCAGTCATTCCTGTGTTCTTATTTCACTCATTCCTATTGCTACTCAGAATTAACCAATAAACAAGAGCTTAAAAGTATTTGGTGAGGAGTATAGCAGGTGGTCATCCTATATGACCAGTTGGAGTGCTCACCAAAATATATAAAAGTTCCTCTGACACATTATCTTCATAACGTAGCAGAGACTAGCAGCTTCTGCAGTTAGGAAACTGGTTGAAGCACTTGCAAAAATCTTTGTGTCAGAAAGAGCTTCTAAGTAATATATGAACCTGCTGACTTACTGAGGAGGCAGAGGTACTTCAGGATTGAGCCAGAGGTCCCATCAAGATCCTAGATGAGCCAAATCATGGGTACTCTTGTGGGTTTGTCAGTAAGGTAGTGACACAGCAATCAGGCAGGCATTAATGTTCCCACAGTAACAGGGAATAATTCCTTTTAAGCCAATCAGTGGAGGATGTAGGTAACACGGTAGCTTCTGTGCCTCTGTAGCTATAACAAGCACTGTGTACAACACTTCCGGCAGCTTTCCATGCTGCTCCCTCTGGAATCAAAAATGGATTGTAAAGGCAAAGTGTGCACTGTCCAATAAATAAAGGCTGCTTCTCAGACTTTTTAATATGGGGGATGGCCATTTTTCCCCGATGTGCCAGTGCTTCCTCAAAATGTGGGTGATTCAGAGATTCACCTGCGATGCCAGTGCCTCCGTGAAAGAGTGGGGAATATTAGCTCAAAGAGAAAGCCTTTGGGGTGGGAGGGGTAACTCTACAAGATCCTTTACACCTATGTCTACCAGTACCACTGCAGGGAAGAACCAGCTGGAGATCCAAAAGTAAGCTTAATCATTTTATTGAGGGGATTGCAAACACACACATGATCTAAGCAGTCATGCAATTACATAAGGCAAACTGAAGGAAAAGGGATGAAAGTTTTGGAGAACGAGATGTTTAGATGAAGTGAGTGATACTCACCAACCCAGAAGAGCAGCAAAGAAGTAGCAATGTGGCTTGGACGTGAGTAAGGACAGTCCGCAAATGTGAACCAGAGTGACAGAATGGCAACCAGCAATCAGTGTACTGCAATTTGGCTAGCCCAAAACTGGGGTTTAAAGACTGTTTTTCTTCCTGGAGAGCGAAGGCGCTAATGGCTCTTTGGCAGAGCAAACAATAGAGTTTGGAAAGTGGACAACAGGGTCCAGAATGAGCTAATGGTCTTAGCATTAGGTGACAAAGGGCTAATGGTAGCCATGACAGCTCTTTAATTGTTGTAGAGGTGTGGGGACAAAAAGGGAAGCTTGCTGGTCAGAGAGAGACAGGCTAAGACAATCTGTCATCCCGTGGGAACATCTCAGATGCTATTGTCTCTTAAAGGCTGAGTCATTAGAGGCGAACTATAAGTCTATTATTGATGGAGTTTCCTGGGGATTTCCTGACCATAACCTGGCTACACCTTGAGGTATCTTTTGACCTGATTTTGTGATGTACGTGTGCAGCCAGCTTAGTCATCATGGCCATGCAGTCACAGCAGGGTATAATTTATATCTATGTCAATTAATATTTGCCAATTAAGCCATATCAAAGTGTGAGGGGCATACAGCCTACTAACACCAGGGACCAGTACCACTATCTTCCATCTTGCCATCATATTCCATATCAATACCCTATTTCTGCCCATTGGCTACCGTTTTTCTCCTGGAAAATTACTGTAGACTGGGAACTAGTGGTTTGTGGACCAGCACCAGTCCATGAATTGCCACTGTGAGTAGCTGATATTGGTATATACAATACCTGTGTTCAGATAGACAGCTTATCTAAAGGTCCACTGTAACAGAAGGAAGGGCTGGGGGATTCCCCTTGTGTGAGCACTGCTTTGAATATAAGCCATCCTTCTTATTTTCAGCTTCCCGTGTGTTATGTTGAATGATAGGAATAGGGTATTTAAAAGGAGAGAGCTCTCAAGTTGACCAATGAGTTAATGAAAAGACAAGACAAAGGACAAAAACAGCTGGTCCTCAAGAACTCTAAAAATCTTTTCATACATCAATATCCAAAAACAAAAACTATATCAAGTGTTCAGAAACATTTATGTGCATTTTTTTTACTACTGCATATTACAACAGTTATTCACAATCTGCACAATGAATTCAAGGAAAATAGTTGTGTTCAAGATATATCAAGTTTCAGAATGAAAAACTATAAGCACTGATTGCACACTAGCAGATATACTAAGCCAAAGTAACTGACACCAGCCGAGATGGTGTTCCAGAGCAAACAGCTGTTTTCTGCACTCTGGCATTTTTGAAGGCAATGAACATTCTACAACAGAAGGACTTTAGGCTTTTTTAAAAAAATCCTACATATTTAAATATTTTCCACTGATACATCTTTTGTTTGGTACCCCAGCTAAAAATAACAATGTCACAAAATCCTAAGTCCTTTAAATAGCTGTGTTCTTCCAGTATTACACTATTTACATATACAGCCCTTTTAATCTTCATCTGTGCATAAGACAATGAGAACTCCTAACTGGTATGCAATAATGGAAATATACCTCATTTCAGGCCATAAACCTCTTCAATATTTTAATAATAAAGTGCCTACAAATGCAAACCTTCTCCTCTCACAAGTTGTATTTTCAATGAATATCCATCCCAGTATTTTCTATAATGAGCTATTCAGGTTGGAATGCTAGTAAGCCCTCCAAAAACTTAACCCTAACATTGCTGAAAAAAGAACTCAGTATGATCAATGGAAAAAGTGTCCATCAATTCACTTTTAGTGGGTTATGTTACAAACTTAAACCTTGAATTTCTTCTGTGTGTATCTTGAGTCACAGTCTTTTACTGCACAAAAAAGTGGAATGCACTGTTTCATCTAAAACGGAAGTCAGCTTCTTTGTTTCCCATTAAACACAAAACTAAATGAAAAGCACATGACTTTGCTTAAGTCTTTATTTCATGAAACTGCAGTTGGTTCACTAAATTCTTTAAACGATAAGAGCAACTAGGTTAACATATTAAGCTGGATCTCTTCCAATATATTAGTGGAGCAAGACTAATTTATCATTTTGGATTATTTTGCATACAAGACTGCATGCTGACGCAGCCTCCTTTACCCCACAGAAAGTGCTTTAAAGGCAGTTAATTTTTGTAGTACTATCACTTCGGTCTGTTGAAAATATTCCATAACTTTTCTCTGGCCATTTGGAATTAAGGTACAGAATATTATACTGAAGACAGTCATAAAAGAGAGCTCAATCAGCAAAAACGGTAGGTACTGTTTTCCAAGAAATTATCTTAATACATGGTAAATAGGTTTACGTTACTGCTAAAGTATTTTGATTGTATAGTACTTTGATAATGTGTTATGTAATCACTGTGCTTTTCTCTAATTGCATGCATATTTAAATGAATGTTTAAAATATGTTTTTGCTTCTTTGTTATACATTTCAAAGCCTGTTTTGCAATACAAAATAGTTTCGAAGGCAATGAAAAATAATCTTTTCACTCCAGACTGGGCTCAGCCCTGTTCCCTTTAACTATTTCTCCACTGGACTTGCCAGATCTCCCCTATCTTTTGCAGCTATTAATAACTGGCACTGAAATTCAAAAATCTTAACATTTCAAACAATAGCATATTACACTTGATTTTTTTAGCACACTGTATATTACCAACTTTTTTATTTTTGCAGTACTTAAATAAAGAACACAAAGAGTTAAATAATATTTCCATGTTCCTTGAGCATTAGAAACTCGCTGCCAACTACTCTTCTAGGCTTTAAATATTGTTTTGACAGATTGCTTTTTTTATTTCCAGTCGCAAAGAAATCATTCTCCTTAGTCTTTCCAGCTCAATACAAGCCTGATATCTAGAAATGAAGACTTTGCAGAGGTTTTGCCTCTTCTATTTTTTTATGCCCTTGGTGAAGTTAGCACCACCTCAACAACAAAACATAGCCCCATTTTATGACCATGGTTTGGCCACTCTTGAAGATACTATATTCAAGCAAGGTTATGAAGACATATTATTTAAGGAAGATTATGAAGAAAAACCACAGGATGCAGTAAAATATAAGGTAGTTTGTAAGTTCTTATTTTTACTTTTTACCATTCTGCCAATATCTGTACTAGCCATCTATGCATGTGTGCATGTTCCATGAATAAAAATAAAAAGAGCCAAAAGAAATAAATATAACATAAAGTGATCCAAAATCTAAAGCATAATAAAGTTACACTACTACTTTGACATGCTTGGGTCCTTTATCCTTTTTGGGCTCATAGAAATGTATAAAATGATGTGCCACCTGGGTCACAAACAGATGGTATATTTGACTTACTGCATCATCATCATCATCATTATCACCATCATCATCTCCATCAATTACTATTACATTCATAAATTACTTGTTCATTCCAAATTTTTCCAGTGATGTGTCATATTCTCACATACAGTGATCATTCTGTGCTTGCACAGAGAAAAACCAG
The DNA here is from genome assembly GCA_030412105.1 of Cyclura pinguis. Classification (NCBI taxonomy): domain Eukaryota; kingdom Metazoa; phylum Chordata; class Lepidosauria; order Squamata; family Iguanidae; genus Cyclura; species Cyclura pinguis. Next base: position 90,175,173 of record CM059600.1, on the reverse strand, counting down.
TGCTGTCCTTCGATCAAACATGTACTCACAAATCTTGGAAATCTGCCACCATGAATTTTTTTTGTGATCTTGGCAAACAATAGGATTAGCTCACTACATCCAATTTGTAAGACAGACTGAATGGCGTCCAATTTTGCATAGGCAACTATAATATATATGAGTTACTTTGTACATTAAGGTTGCTATCCTATGGTCCTGGGAACATCTTCCAAGGGCCATAGGAAGGAGTGGATCTCCTCACATTCCCACACACCCTGATCTCTGATGAAACATGGTGCTGGACACACCCTTCTGACCTTCTCAGCTTCCACTGAGGTTTCAGTGGTAGCCCCTCCCTCCAGGTTGGAATTCTAACCTCAGATGGGGGTGATGGTAAAGCAGTGTTCTGGGGGTGTGGCTGTGAAGAGGGAGGAGATGTGGATTTCACAGAATAGGCAAAGATTAGACCAATGCCAGTGCCATTCTAATTCCTTTCTACCCCGTTCTATATAAATTGGAGGTCAGTGCATCTATGAGATCTATGAGTATTCTTGATCTTTAGATTTCTCTATAAATGAGTGCTCTCTACTAGTTATTTATGCAATAAATAGTACTACTGCAATGTACTGTTTCAGATATTGAGACTAGAACAGAGAACTGGATCAGCAGTGAGTCCTGTTAGTACCCTACTTTATTGTTAGGATTAACAGTATAGCACACCATGAAGTAGCACTCTCTAGTCACCAGTATTTAAATGTTACTGCCTGGAATGTAAAACAGATACACGTACAGAAAATAGAAGATGCATCAAAGCCTCATAACAACATGCAGAGCCAATACCAAGAAGAAACAATAGTTTAACAATTGTGTGGCTGAGACTGGGCACATTTAAAAAAAAAATTAAATCTCCCTGTAATCAGAATAAATAGTATGTGGGTGAATGGTACGTATTTTCAACAGTATTTTCAAATTAACTGCTGTCACAAGGGAAAGCAATTTAATGATCAGAAATATGTATTTAATGCATGAAGTTCTTAACTATTAGTTGTTTAAGAATATCTATCTGCTGTGTTAAAAACTGCTTACCTAAAAGGGGAAAGTGCAACTTTTTCCAAATCATGAACAACTCTGTTTGTACCAGTAGATGGCATTTCAATAAGGCAATGAACCTTAGTTTATACTCTTTCATATTATAGGATAGTCAATATCATAAAACTAGGAGAAAGAGGTTAAAGTTTTTTTTAAAGCCACATACAGTTAGAACAGCCAGAGATACCACTCTGATTTTAAAAATTGAAGCCGGTATGAAATAACAAGACTTAGCTGCCCATTGGAAGCTTACATGGTATGGAGGGAGCCTCTCAGGGTGGTGGATCAGATAATGTTGTTTTCTATTGCAAATTTTGATTAGGCACATACTGGAAGAGGTAGTTTATCAAATATCCTGATCCCCACAAATTTGAAGTTAGTACGTTTGGCATGCAACTAGAGCACAGAACAGTTTGCAAGGATAGTCCCATGTGGATTGCATTATAGTAGCCTAAGTGGGAGATGGTTGACATGAACCACTGTAGCCATAGCTGCCCCTCCTAAGAAAGGGCACACCTTGTGTTTCAACTGAAGCTGTGCAAAGGTACATCTGTCCACAGTAGCCACCTGGCCTTCCAAAAGCAGTGCTGGGTCCAAGAATACAACCAAGCTGTGAATCTGACCTTTCAAAGGGAATCCCACCTCATCAAGAACAAAAGTCAGTCAGGCTGACTTTCTTACCGAACAATAGAATTTCCACAGAATTATCTGGACTGAGCCTCAATTTATTCAAAAACATCCAGTTCTTCACAGCGTCCAGACAACATTACAAGACTTCCATATCTTCTTTGACTTCAGTTGAAAAAGAGAGATACAGCTGTGTATCACTGGCATATTGATGAATCTCAGTCCTGAAAATTCTGGGTTACCTCTCCCAGCAACTTCACTTAGATATCAAAAATCGTATGGGAGCCCTGTGGAACTCACTCCACAAGCTAATAGCCATGAAGCTGGACAACAGTCCCTTAGCACCACCCTCTGGGAACATGTAGACAAGGAGGACTGGAATCGCTGCAAAAGTGTGCCTCCAAGCCCCATATAAAGCAGACAGCCCAGAAGATACTGTGATTATTCAAATATACCTGAAAGGCCCAGCAGAATCAACACAGGAATACTCCCTCACCCAGGATTCAGTGTAGGTTATCCAGAAAGGCAATTTCGGTTCCATAACTAGGCCTGAACCGATTGTAATGGATCAAGATTATTTGTTTTACCCAGAATAGCCTGTCACTGTGCTGCCACCACAGCTTCTCAAGATTTACTTAGAAATAGGAGATATAAAAACTGGCCAATAATTAATTGGCCTGGTGGAGTCCAGTGACAATCCCTTCAACAGCAGTCTTAAGTTGTTTCTTTTAGGTAAGTTAGAACACAGTCTTCTTTCAAGGAAACGTCCACAGCCTCCACCACTGAGCTGGCCAGCTCTTGTCAGACAGCAATAATTAGCTCTAATGAGCCAGCTCCAGTTATAGGGAGCATGTAACTGCTTTGTTAAAACACTTTCACTGGCTACTGGTTTGCTTCCAGGTGCAATTCAAAGTGCTGGTCATCACCTATAAAGCCCTATACAGCTTAGGTCCAGAATACCTGAAATACCATATCTCCCTATGCAAACCTTCCAGAGTCAGGATCTGCAGGGGAAGGCTTTCTCTTGGTCCCGCTCAGGCTCACTTGGTGAGGACACAGAAGAGAGCCTTCTCGGTGGCTGCTCCCACCCTCTGGAACTCTCTTCCGCAGAAGGCTAGGATGGCCCCCTCTGTTTTCCTTTTGCTGGCAGGCAAAGATTTTTTTGTTTAAGCAGGCTTTTAACATGTAAACAGGAAAGCCTTTTTTTTAAACTAGGATTTTTAAAACCTTTGGTATGGTTTCAAAAGCATTATATGATTGTTTTAAAATTTTATTGTACATGTATTCTGGAAGCTGCTTTTGATCCCACTCTGGGAGAAAGGCAGCATACAAATGCAATAAACGAAAAACAAAACAAAACAAAACCCTAGAGTGATTGGCCCTACTTTTCCAAGCAGCTTTTCTATATCATTATATTGAGCAAATCCACCAAAACTGGACAAGTGTGTACCTCACTTACTTAGCCACTCAACAAAATACATAGTTTATATACAATACGATAAACTCACAGAATTTTGTATATAATGCACTGGTAAACCTCTTCCCAGATATTCCACGCAGTTATCTAGTATTCTGAAGTAATTTACAACAGTGATATAGTTATCTGACACCTCATTTTTAAACTGAGGCCACTTAGGTGTCAGTGGCATTTTCTGTTCATATGCAAAATACACAAGCCAAATTGTGAGGCACATTTGTTTACCCTGTCAGGGATTAGAAAATGATTTCAAATTATTTTTAACACCCTAAAAGGTGAAGATGACATTTGTATAAAGGCATCGTGATAGTTGCATTTTTATTATTGATTCATATGTTAATGATCCCAGATATGTACTTTCCATACACTCCTTTACTACTTTTTCAGTTCCTTTGTCATGCTGGAAGCCATCCATCTCCCTGAGTAGTTTGCTTCTTCTAATAACTTTTCCTTCTGTCATTTTTTCAAAAAAATTGATGTTAATGTTTTAGCTATGCACTCCTCAACATCATTTTTTAAATCAATGATTTTCTTGTATTTCTGTTATGAAAGTTTATCTTCCCTTTTTCTCCTTCATCATCACGGGCAATGCCATTCTCCTGAGGGAGAAAAGACATACTAGGATTTCCTAGTGTAATCTGCACTACAGCTGAAGACAGGCATCAGAAAATCCCAGAAGCATCATCATTGTCCATAAATGTTCCACATCCACAACTCCATAGGAAGGCACATATTCTACATGGAAGAACTGGCCATGATGCCATGCTACTGTGTATATCAGAATGAACTTACGCACCAAACCTTCTGTTCTCTTCTAAAACAAGATGGAATGGGTGAAGAAAGACGGTCTGCTAAATACCTCTGATCCCACTAGCTGCCTGAACTATAACACTGCTGATATTGGGGGGGCGGGGGGCGGGGGGGGGACAAGCAATTATTTCTTCAGCTGCTTAAGCACCACAGTTATGGTTTCCCTGAAATGTCCTCTGTACTCAATTCCACATGACCACAGCTTCCTAAATGTGGTTGAGTCCATTCTTTTTTTAAAAAAAAAATCAGGATGACAAACTATGGTTTGATCCTGGTCACAAGAAAAGCACAAATCAGAGGTACCCAGCTTAAGTATAGAAAATGAATCTGAAACATCAGGAAAACTTGCATTAATCTGGGGAATTAGGAGAAGACAAAACAAGCTTGAGAATTAATTTATTTTGTAGAAACTTCCATTTAAATTATTTCTCAGTCATCAGCGTGAGATGGCCCATGAAGATTTACATTATTCAATAAGCACGGCTGACAGCTAATTTACAAAATATTTTCATATGTTGTTTAAAATACTCCAAGAACATTTTCAGATAATATGAATTTACTGACCTGTAAAAATTTTACCACAATTTCTACTAAATATTAATCTGATGTTATGTCTATGTTTTTATGATTTCCAATGTAAAAAGGAAAACAATGATCTGATCGTTTTCAATGAAAATGTACTAGAAATGCAGGGAGATCAAGAGGGACCTGGAGAAGGTTCAACAAATTATACAGGTATGTATTTACCACACTAAAGTATTAAAATGTAAATTAACAAATTAACAGCTAAATTTTAAGACTATATGTATTATCAACACGTATACCAATATTCAATTTTTGTGTCTGGAATAAATAACAGTACTGCAAATGCAGAGAAGCAATAAATAGCACCTTGCCCCTGCTCCTACCTTTACTTATGTCCAGTGCATCACACCACAGAATGTTATGTGTATACATATCCAAGGCCTTCACTTGGGCTCTTTTAAACTCTGGATCTCAAGTATATATTCACAGATACCAAGGAGTTCAATTTCCCCTTTGGAAATGGTGCCTAGGATGCATGAGGAAGAAGGCCCCGCTACACATTCTCCTCCCTCTGGCATTCCGAATGTTAGTGTTAGATGATCTGAAGCAGCAGCAGCAACCAGTATTTTCTTTAGTTGTCTATGTGAGTCTGAGCTATCTGAAAGGCCATATCTCCCTACATGAGCCTGCCCAGGTTCCAAGATCTTCCGGGAGGCTCTTCTCCCAGTGCCACCACTTCACCACTTTGCAGGTTCACTTGCTGGGAACATGGTAAAGGGCCTTCTTGACGACTGATCCCAGGATTTGGATTTCTAAGCTAGGATGGCTTACTCCTTGTTATGCTTTCATTTTTTTTCTGTTCTACCAGTCTTTTCAGGAATTGACTGCAAGGATTTTTTAATAGTGTGCTGTCTTGCTGATTTTTTGTTTGTTTTTTAATGGATTTGTTTTAACAGATTTGAATTCTATTTACTATTTTATTTGAATGATAATTTTAATATTCCTTTGTAAATTATTTTAATTGCACTTGTTTTCATTTTTTTAGAAGTGCTTTAAGTCCCAGTATTTGGGAAAAGGCAGGATATAAATGAATGAATAATTTGATTCAGCACTAGCATTACAGTATTTCAGCCAGCTAGGGGTAACAACAGATAATAGTGAAGTAGGCAAGAAAAAAACAGGACAAGAAAAACAGATCAGTCCTCATTAACAAAAACATTACCACATTGATCTCCTGGTACATGATCTCCAGGTACATCTCCAAGTGGTTTGCGGTGCATTCCCAAAGCAAAGGGATTAACACTGGCACCTTACCACAACAAAACTTTTATTACAGCTGGCCTTGTGTCAGTTGCTTTTCTCTCAGCTTTAGGGTTCATCATCTATAAAACAGGAATACTAATTGAAACCCTTTCCCCAGATCTACTGTTTTAGAGTAGAATAATTAGAAACTGTGATCTATGGTCACTTGTACTCTATCCAGATTATGATTCACAGGATGCAGTTGATGACTGATACCACTCTATTTATATTCATTTTTGTTAAGACATAAAGGCAGATTGTGACACCTCTTACCTTCAGTAGATTGCACAGGTTCCTAGGTAGGCAAAGCGCAGAAATCTTTATAACAGTCACGTTGGAGATTAATTTTTGCACGTTTGTTGTTGCGATGTGTCTTCAAGTCAACTCCAACTCATGGTGACCCTATCATAGGGTTTTCTCAGCAAGATTTATACAGAGGGTTTCGCACTGCTTTCCTCTGAATATAATCTACAGCAGCTGGTATTCACTGGTAGTCTCCTTTACTACCGAGATCTGACTTTGCTTAGCTTCCAAGTTCAGAACCATACAAACCTAAAACAGTAGATGAGGCTGAATTGTGCAGTATTACCTAGTAAATGAAGGAAATGGAACCCCCGCAATTTAGGCTGTACAAATAATCTTTCTCTGATGGCAAATACTTAAATGGATAGCACATTTATTTAGAGCAGAAGTGAGAACAGTTCACCTATCCACTCATCATTGGACTGCAGCTCCCAGCACCCTAGCCAGCATAACCAATAGCTGAAGGTTTTTATGCTCCAGTTCACAGGCACCCTGTCAGATTTTGCCTCTTTCTATAAAATAAGAAGCTTTTTAAAATGCAGGATTTCAGCTTGGAGTCTAGCACCAAACTGCTCTAGGGATTATAGAGCTCCACGAGATAGGTATGTTGCTGCAGTGCTAGCAGCAGACTCAGATATCACTCAGGGAACCAGAAATTTCTGGTTCCCCAATAGCACTTTGCTCCAGTGCCTCTTCTATAGGTACCACTGGTTCCTCATTTTCCAAGTCTGAGTCAGTGTAATTGTTGCAGGCTGGTATCATGACATTTCCAACACTGCAATTATTCCTATGATAACTGCCAGTGGTAGATACAGAGAAACATTGAGAACTGCAATTCAGCTCTTTTTATTTCTGCATATCTCCTCTACAACCTAAAGATTACTGTTACTGTACATTAATACTAACCTAAGCCTGATACTTATCTAAAGTTTTTGAATACCTTTAACACTATTCTGACAAACACTGTTGCACTGTATGTGAAATTCTGCAAATAATTAGACTAGCATTTTATAATCTTATTTTTATATAGGGGAGATGTCAGAAGGCATCACAGGAATATTACAAGAAAAGAAATAGATATTTACATATCCCAAACAACACAAAATGCATCCAAGACTGCTTGAATGTTGCATTTTTGCCCCATAAAATTTTGTTACTAGGACTGGGTATTCCTGTCTTCTATTTCTGTTTATATAATGTTTCAATCTTCTACTTATACAGAAAACAAAATTTTAATGCTTTCAGATTTAGCTACTTGTCTGCTGTGTGCTTGTTTAAGTGGTTCAGTGTACTGTGAAGAAACAGATATTGAAAGTGTCCCAGCTCTACCAAAGGAAACAGGTTATCTTTATGCACGTTTCAACAAAATCAAGAAAGTGAAAGTCTCTGATTTTGCTGATATTCGTAAGTATATAATTAGAATTACGTTCATTAATTAGAAAATACTCAGTTTTTCAACAAAGTGTTAAAATATGCATTGGTATAATTTGTTTATGCAAATTTTCAGGACTACATTCTATTAGAGATAATAAATTACATCTTATTACAAGTAACTTAATTGTTTCTACCAATCTTGATAACTGATTGCCATATGCCTTAAAGTCAATTCTGACTTATGATGATCCTGTGATTGAGCTTTCTCGGCAAGATCTCTTCATAGGAAGTTTGCCATTGCTTTCTCTTAGGCTAGGATAGTGTGGATACAGGCAGGGATTTGAAATCTATTCTTCTGAGTCCTAGTCCAACACCAACCAGTCTATACTACAGTCATCCCTCCCCATTCCCTAGGGTTGGGGGGCACAGGACCTCCATGAAAGTGAAAAAAACTCATGAATAACTCTAGGGCCCCCCAAAACCATTTTTAACACACACAAAAAGTATGATCACCACATTCAACCCACTAAAGATTCCTTCAAGGCATCAGGGTTCCTTCACAAGGCAGAAGTGGGTGGCTGGTGCGCCTTACTGCCACCTCCTGCCCCACACCATTTTTAAGAGGGATTTACAAGCCAGTTCACAGTTTCTCAGTCTCACGAGGCTTGCAGTCCCTATTAAAAATGGCATAGGGAAGCAGCAGAGGTGATAGCAAATAATCCATGAATAATCAAATCCGCAGAAGTAAAACCCGCAAATGCAGAGGGCTGGCTGTAGTTCCAAACTATAGAAACATTGTCCAAGACAGCTATATAGCTTCTAATTTAGGTCATCGTCCTTTATTTAAAACAAAGACCTCTATGCAAATTCTGTTTTTATAATCGGAGTGTTTTAAAACTGATTTTTCATATGACTATATCCTATAACCGCTGGTACTGGCCACCTTCTATGCAGAGGCATTCCTTTTTTCCTGAGGAAGAGATGATGTTGGTGTGTAAAATGCATACATACAAAAGAACCAAGGAAACTCTTCAGAACTAATATTTTATTAATTTGTATATCATTGAAAACATGATCAGGTAACTGATTAAAACACTTCTGATTTCTTTAATCAGTTTCAGCCCTGATAAAGAGCATGGCATCAGCTATGAATAATGCTCAGTGGGCAAGAAGGGATTATTGCTAAAGCCTTTCTGCATGAGTTGAGCACAACTGCCTTAATGGAAAGAAAACCCAGACAGAAGAAGGCTAGTATAAGAGCAGCTCATGCTGGTAGAATCCCTTCCTTGCCATTCACATTCAGCGTTGAAGACCTGAACAGCATAACAAGCTCCTGATTCCAAGCTGCCTGGAACCATAAATGTGAGCAGTGAGATATGCGCCCACATTTTCTTAAATGTCCTACTATCCCCACTTAGAGAAGAACTCAGGCGGCTAAATCCTGCCAGGATCATAGTCTAAATCAGACCAGCAAAAACCACAAACATGCTTAGGGAAATTCTGTGCTATGTATAAATACAAATAAGGAACCTTGATGGGAACCCCTTCCCCACAACAGCTCAACGAGGACTAAATGCCCAAGGGCATAATGCCCATAAGCCACAAATGCCCATGAGCCACAAAATACCAACCAGAAAAATGGCAACATTTTGGGACAGGAGGCAGAGAGGAAGAATGAATTGGTTTGCTTGAGCCCCATGCGGTTTACAATACCCTGGAAGTGGGTGCAGATATGTCAGGTTCAGATCTTGGCACTATAAAGTTCTGTTCCAGAGTCACTTGCTCAATACAGTTTTATGGGACTATAACCACTAAGAGTTTCATACTGAAAGTTGGTGCTGCTGCTACTGGAAAGGTGAAACATTCTGGCCAGACACCATCATAACTATACTTGTGACTGCTCTGTTCAAAACTAGCCCATTCTGCTGCATCACTTTCAATGGCATTTCATAGGCAGCAACCTGCAAAGACCACTGAAACTTTTTTTTTTCTTTAAAGCCAGCCTAAGAAGAATTGATTTGACTGGAAATAGGATTCAAGAAATTGAAGATGGGTCCTTTGCAAAACTTCTATTATTAGAAGAACTTTCACTTGCAGATAATGCAATTGTCAAGCTTCCAGTTTTGCCTCCCAAGCTAACTACACTGAATGCAAGCAACAACAAAATTAAGACCAGAGGAATTAAAGCAAATGCTTTCAAGGTGACAGATTTTATTACAATAATTTAAAATTAAATCCTCAGAGTCAATACTAATAATTTCAATGAAACTTGCTTAGAGGTAACTTTGTTTCACATTTAAAACAGAAAGAAATCAGAACACTCACATAGCAGTTGCCATAAATGCACCAAACCTGCAGAGTTAATATAGGTCTAGAACAAATGATAGTGATCATCGGTTAAATTGAATATGTAATATCAAGATATTGTCATAATGCCCTTTGTATCTCACTTTAAACCTTTTCTATTTCTCCAAATTGGCATTGGTTTGGACCCAGAGAACTACACAAATTGTTCTGCAACTCCAAGGGGATTTTACAAGTGTGTTTCTATAAAACAGAAGGTCACCATGCCTTATAGAATCTCAGGGGCCCCCCCATTAAAAAAAGATGATAAAACGTACTCTGATGTGGCATCCCACTGGCCATAGCCATGGCTCTCAGCCTGTCTAAAGTAATTAACCTGGATCCCAAATGATAACACCATTTCATCTATTCATCTACTTATTGCTTTCATTCTCTTACAACTAGTGGTACCTGTTTGTCTCCCTGATATTCTGATTTCCTTATAAACTTGTTCCTACAATTAAGCACTTTGCTTTTCAGGTTTTCCAAAAATTACTTTTGGAAAGTTCTCCCTGATCCATTCAGCTTTTACACTATTTGTCTATTTACTTTCCCACCGCTTTATTAGCCCTGGTCATCTAACTACATTGTTGTTGTTGTTGTGTGCCTCAGGTGGTCTCTGACTTACGGCAACCCTAAGGGAAACCTATCACAAGGCTTTCTGGGGCTGAGTGTGTGTGACATGACCAATGTCACCCAGTGGGTTTCCATAGCAGGACAAAGAATTGAACCTTTGTTTCCAGGGCTGTAATCCAACACTCAAAGCATTATACCACACTGGCTCTCACCTACACTGTACTCATCTCTTTTTAACTTCATTCCTCTGTATTTTTTTTATTCTTTTTATTCAATCAAACAAAAACATAAAAAGGTCACAAACAAAAATTTAAATCATTAAAATGGTATAAACTCTACAAGAAAATATCCATCCGTCCCAACTTATTGATTATTTCACATTACATTCCTTACCTAGGACTGTTTACAACCAGATAGATATACACGACAGATATTCCCAGTCCTACTTCACAGATACAAGAACAAAATGTTCAAAATTATTTAATGTTAAATATCTTCCCTTATTCTCCTTTTCTGTCTTCCCCGGTGATTCTCTGATTATTGCTTACCAACAATTTAACTAATTTAGACACTATTTACAAAAGAGAAGGAAAACTCCACCTATATCTACCCTTATAATTTCTTAATCTATTTAACATATTCATTTTCAACTCAAGGTTTCATTCTCTATCATTCCTGTTTTCTGTTTCCTTTCTGAGTGGGTCGTATTTACTCATAATTTTTCTACACTTCTGATTTCCGTCCACTCTCAGCTTTCCATTACTTTATCAACTTCATTCCTCTGTATTTTTCAGTGTAAGAAAACTCCAAGCTAAATGGGTATTAGTTAGTGGATGTGTCCAGACATCACAGTAAGCCAGGATTTCTGTTGTTAAAGAGGCAGTGTTCTGATGCACATTTCTTCATCATTCACACTGGAATTCTCTTACCAAGAAAGCCTAACAAGCCAGGGATGTTCTGTTCATGGCTTGCTGAGTCTGACGTTCAAACCAGGTATTCTGATTTGTCTTCCCTTACAAGTCAGCATCATAAGCCAAGAAGAAACTCTGGCTTCTGGCTCTGGTTTGTTGAGGAAAGAATCAAGCAGAATTCCTACTTCAGATAGCATACTAAACAAACTATGATGGGGAGTCCCTGATTTGTTTAGCTGCTTCCTTTGGCAAGACAACGCAGAGGAGTAGAATTTTTAAACATTTATTTTTAATTTAAACATCTTTAAGTATCTAGCAGATCAGTATTACTGCATTTGGTCAAGAGCTGAACAACAGTATTGAAGGAAATCTTTTTGTGGTAGTTGTTTTTTAATCAGTTAGTGCTGATTTTTTTTCCAAAAAAAATTCATAAGAGAGGCTCTAACTTTAAAAGCTGTACATATCTTCAAGGCAACTGAATTGAATTACGTCTATGAATAGATTCTTACTTAGTATTTAAAAGTATATCAATCTTGATTAAACTGCTGACATAACAATTAATCTTCCCCTGCCCTTCTTTTTCTTCTTTCTCTTTTCACAGAAGCTGATCAATCTGACATACCTCTACCTAGCCCATAATGCACTGGAGGCTGTTCCTCCTAATTTGCCAGAGAGTCTGCGTATTCTGCATCTTCAGGTCTCAAAATACTTGCTATTGTAGCATTGCAAATAATTGCTTTTAAAATATTTCTTTCCATTTTAAAAAGGGCTGTTTATTATTTCACTGTTATAGTTACCTTAGTGTCAAGAAAGAATGCTAAAGAAAAATGAACATTGACATATTATAGATAATGAAAACACATAGAAGGTTATCATAGTGGTTTACTTCCCAACTATATAAAATTTGTGATATAGGAAAACCACTGCACATTGTTAGCAGCGTATGTGCATAGAATTCTGCGTCCTGTCCAGCAGATTTCAGTTAAGACAAACGAAAATGCCCAAGTAACAATGTTACAGAATTACATTTATATTTGTTTACTGTTTTATTGTGACGAAGATACAATAAAGAAATGATGTATAAAACTGGCTCAGCTAATGAGAAACATGCTAAGCAAAAAACATTTGTGACTGGCAAATTGCAAATTACAGGTTCTTATGAAGAAACATATTGATGTAGGAATTCCTAACAGTAGTACTTTATGAGTCAAGTTGTCTCTGTCTGGAAAACTGTTGCATAGATCTAAAGGAAAAGTAACTGAAGAGCCAGACATTAGTAAGAGAAATCTGGAAAAAAGCATTTCCTATATAAATTTATAGTATGGTTTCTCACGGTACCGTACAGAAAATATAATCAATAATATTTGAACAAAAAAAATAGTACACTCATCTGTTTATTTGCACCGAGTATTCATATTTTTTAAATTCACTTTTTGCAGTACAACAACATAACAAGCATCACAGATGAAACTTTCTGCAAAGGGAACAATCAGACCCGCTATGTTCGTCAGAGCATGGATGAAATAAGAATGGAAGGCAACCCAGTCATCTTGGGAAAGTACCCAAATGCTTTTATTTGCTTGAGAATGTTGCCTGTAGGTACATACTTTTAATTGCTAACAAAACTGAAAAGGGTAAAAAGGAGATAAAAATTACCATTGTATTACTGTTTAAACATGTCTTTCCATGTTAATATCTTTCCTCATATATTCAAAACTTTTAGCAGTTTTAATGTATTTAGTTGTACCTTAACTTGGTGAAAGTGCATTAATAGGCCCTTCTAACTTACTAAGCCTGAGCCTTTTTTTACTTCCTGACTCAAACATGAAACCAGTAAACCATTTTTGTTCAAAGGGAGCGAATCCACTGTCAGAGGAATGAAGACAATTTTTGTATATTTCAACACTGAAAAGTTAAAACATCACAGGGAATCAGTGGGAAAGGATGCAATCCACAGGGCCACTCGTGTAATCTGTTATGTAGGAGGAAGAAACCAGTGCACAATATGGAAGAAATGAGACAGAGTTTGCAGGAGTAGAACAAGGCTTTGTTATTTCTAGCCAAAAGGATGTAGCTTTCCACATTGTAACTTCTCACGTTGTTGTTGAAAGAATGGACAAGTCTGTGGGCCTATAACTCCGGAAGGTACAATTATATCAGGCAAGAGATGGTATACCACTGTGAAAGGGGTTATGCAAAAATCCGTACGGAAAAGCAGAAATGTGATACAAGTGTATGGTGGAGCTGATGGAACAGCACACATTTGGATGCAGAATGGTTGGTAAAGTAGTACTACATAGTGTACGAACCAGGCAGGACTACACACCTTATTCTTTCTTGTTGAGATAGAAAATCCTCTCAGTTTCAAGGGGGTTAATTGTCATCTGGCTTGCGCCAATTAACAAAGATTGTTTATTATGCTTGCAAACAAATATAAAGCAGAATAACAAGGATAGTATAGGCAACCAAAGACTGATGTGTTTAAATTTGATTTGATACTGTACCTGCTGATACAAAGCCACCCAACAAATGCGAAGAATCAAACTGATAATTCCCTAATACACTAAATGGATATCATGAAAGTTAGTTCAAGTGGTTATAAGGGTTCATCCTACTAACCAAGAAGAAATAATCACCTTGTCTTATTGTATGAAAGCCTTGGCTTGAATAGTTAAGGACTATAGCACCCTACAACAATATCAGCCTGCCTAAGAAAGTCCGGAACCTTTATCAGAGTTTTCCACAGACAGAATAGCTTGTCATCTGTTCAGATGGTCTAGGTCAAAGATTAACTGTCTTGTAATAGGTAGCTAAACATGTTATCCCACTGGTTCTTTTGCAAACTCTATAACGCTAAAGTAATAGCAAACAGCTAGATAGAAGCTAATAATTCTAATTAGGCATTTTTCTTATATAAATGCTTAGGAAGTTTCTGCAAACTGTTGAATATTAAAATGAGGAATCAGTGAATAACAATAGGCAAATTGTGAACTCAAAAGATCAGGGTTTCAGCTGGAGACTTCTTCAGAAGCACCTGTATCAGTAAATTCTGATTTGCACTCATTCATTTTTTTTGCATATTTTTTGTTAAGACAGATATATTCTTTTCTGAATTAATTATTCACTGGCATTGAAGACTATTTTACAGCTATCAAACTCTGCTGTAACTATGTTATTTTAACAATATTGTGTATCAGACCTCAGTTACATGGTGAATCTATATGATGTGAAACCTTTAGAGATTTCTGTTTGATTTTAGTTTGCACGTGTTTTCTATTGTCTAGAACTTTTATGCGTCTAATAAAACAAATCACCAGAAAGAAATATCTTGTCAATATCTTGTCCTACATGGCTGGCTAAAAGCCTTGCTCCTAACATTGTGTTCTTGTGCAAATTCACAGCAACACTTAAGACAATGACAAGACCAGCCTCTCTGCTATAACATCTCCTTAACACTTCTCTTGTGGGAGCGCTTCCCAGCTACACTGACCACCTGCAACACTGAACATTTTTTTAGACCACAACGCCTCCCTCCACTGTCTTTCCACAGACTGATGTCATAAATCTCTCACTCCTTCTACTGCATCATAAGACACACTAAAACTCTCGTTTCCCTTAAAGACCTAATGCAGATACAGGTTGCTGATGGTTATCCATAATTAATCACCTGAAAGTAAAACAGAGAATTGGACACTTCATCTGATCCAGTTCCTTGTGAAACACAACTTGTTCTTGCTGTATGACTTAACCTTAAGTGCCCTACAGTGTTATGCTGGCAGCAACACTAATCATAGTTAAGCCTAACTCGCAGTTGCCACTTACACTAAGGACTTTAACCCACCTCTAAGCCTTGGTTTGAACCATAAAAGCTCGCATCTGCTGTGATAACTTTTTCCTGGTGAACAAATGACACTCCCTTTTGTAGATTCTTTTGATCTAACCACCAATTCAGTTCCTTCTTCACTGATCTTGTCAGTTGAAGGCTTACATTCCTTCTCACTAAAATTTGACTTTGCCATGGTCTCAAAAATAGCTGAAGTGGTCTCATATGGAACTTTGTCCAAGGAATTAAATGAGTGGTTGAGACTAATAGACCTAGTATTCTGGCTAGTCTCATCAGATTCACCTTTCTGAAAGTCTTTATCTCCATAATCTTTGACTTCAAATTTTCTCTCCTTTCCTGAGAAAGAAATACACACCCCTGTTGAGTATTCCATCTAAGTCAGAACTGTTGCTTAGTTCCTCTACCCAATTGGGCAGTGGAATGCTTTGCTTGTTGCTGATCTTGTTGTCTAATTTGTCCTTTGCTTCTATTCCCTTGCTGTCTAACACCTCTAGAATCTCTCTGTCTTTGAAATAGCCTATTTTTTTGAAAGGAATAGTTATCTCCTCTAGACCAACATCTATCCTGTCTTTTCTTATACAGTGAAGAAAGAACCTGTCTCTTATCTCTTCCTTCTACTAGAACCTTTTTCAATGTCTCTTCCCCAAAAAGCAGTTTGCCTTTAAAGGGAAAATTTGTTAAATTAGATTTAGACTTAGCATCCGCTTCCCAATGTTTTAACCATAAAGCCTTGTGCCCCACTGCAGTAGCTGCTACTGAACGCGATGCAAAAGCTGCAGCATCATATCCTGCATCTGCTAAATATTTCAAAATTTGCTCAAGTTTAACTAATACTTTCTGCACTGTGTGGGCTGAAACATCTTCCGCACCCAGTATTTCCTGGATCCACAACAGACCTGCTCTAGCAAACATAGAGCTGGCTACTGAAGCTCTTATGGTGACAGCAGCTGACTCATGCGCCCTTCTTAACGCCGAATCCACTCTTTTCTCATCTGGATATTTTAGAAACGTATCACCCTCTTTCGGAACCACAGCATTTGACATGAGGGCAAAAATTGGAGCATCGACCAATGGAGTGACTAGAAGCTCCATAGTCTTTTCTTCAAAGCTATATAAATTCTTACTGTACTTTTTAAATCTTTTTGAAGATTTGGTTTCACTCCATTCAGACTGAATTAAATCCAAAAATAAATCTGGCATGGGAATAATGCTAGATTTTCTAGGTTTATTCCTTATAATTGATGCAACATCCTTGTTTTTATCAGTATCTGAAGTGGTACTCTCCAGATTGTCCAATCCCAGAGTTACCAACACCTTTTTCAGCAAATTTTTAAAAGAATCTGAGGAAAATAATCTCACTTTATTATCATCTTCTGCACCTTCCTTCTCAGAAATAGAACCATCTGATTTAGAGTCATTATCCCCATGACTATCTGCCAAATCTGGTTCTTCATCACTTTCAGATTCAGTGTTGATTTGTTCAGAGTGTGACAAAGTAGATTCCTCCCCTCTAGTCACTTTGGACCTACTGGTAGACTTTTTTGGTAAACACACACCAGGATCATTTGATTTAGCTTGAATAACCTTTGTATCATCAGAAAAATCACATGAAAATGAAGGATTCATTGAAGTAGCTTGTTGACTGCTCAATAATGACGTTACATTCGAATTCACTGAATTGTCCAACTTCCATAACAAGTTTAAAAAGTGTATTGCATTTTGTGAAATCATTTCAGCAACACTGGCTTGCCTATTAACATGCACCCCATCTCTTCAGCAATCATTTGTCTTATCACCTCCCTACTACACTGAGGTACATTCCCCTGGGAAGACATTGAGGACATAGGAGGTTCAAATCTTACTTTATGCTCCATAGGTATTGCACTTTGACTCCTAGTGAATAATGACGACATACACGATGCTAAATTGCCCTGCGCTACTGTATTTGCTAATACAGAAGGGCAAGGAACTGCTGACTGAGAGGCTTCCATTTCTCCTGGCAGAGGCTGCTTGCATGCTTGACTGTGATTGATTGTGTCGCTGGTGAGCTTGGATTGGTCAGGAGAGCTCTTTCCTCTCACAGTCCTTCCCTTGCTTTCGGAACGCCTCTTTTCAACATGGCAACTGGAAGTTAAAGGAGTGGTTGGGAATCCTTCCCCGCCCTTAACAGACTTAACTGCATCACCCGGTAATCACCTTCTTTTTAGTTCTTGCTTTCTCAGACTTCCTTATACTAGAAGTTTTTAGCTTTGTTTGAGCCTCGGAGTGGCTGGTTGGAGATTGCCTTTCCAACTCACTGTCACTCGATGCCAGGAAAATTTTCTTTAGTAAGGTACTTCCAGTAGCTGATTGATCAGTTGGCTGCCTGACCAGGAGGCCCTGATCCATGGCTACCTCACCCAAGGCTATCCACTGAGATTTGAGCTTTATTTAATTCCCCATGTTCTCTCTGATGTTTCTCCAGTTGTATCTTGCTTTCACCTTGTGTTTCTTGTACCAACTTTCGCTTGTTAGAATCCTGAGCTGAAACTGCCATCTCTTACTATTCTCAATTATAAACACTAAATCACTATTCTCCCCTCTCTCTCTTTCTCTCTCTCTATTTCCTCTTTTTTTTTTTAACTCACTAACTTCACAAAAATACTAGAGAGGTAAAACCTTGAATCGCTGGCAAGACAAAAGAAGAAAAAACTGAAGGACATTCAGGATATCAATGGTTATAACTGCAAGAAACGTTCTTCTCCTGCCTCGAGCTACTGGCGCGAGAGGTTAACCCAACATGTAGTGGATTGCTCGAAGCCTTCCTGAGAATAATAGAGCTGGAAGAGACCACAAGGGCCACTAAGTCCAACCCCCTGCCATGTAAGAATACACAATCATCCAGCTTCTTTTGAAAAACCTTCAAAGAAGAGACCCCACCTCACTCTGAGGCAGTGTATTCCACCGTCAAACTGCTTTTACCGCCAGGAAATTCTTCCTAATGTTTAGGCAGAAGCACAATGCTTAACTGGGATTAAGGGTGGCTTGGGAATATGCACCCAAAAGTGGAAGAAACTTAAGATTTTGAAGCCTATTGTAGTAAAGCAATCGGTACAATCTGCATGAGCCCCAATTCAAAATCACAGAGAATGAAAGCTAGAGAATTATTTTCTTCAAACCTTTACAAAAATATTCCAGCACTATACCTTATATGTCTTACATGCACAAGAGGTCTGGGTAATATTATAAAAGGATCCAAGATCAGAAAGCATCCACTTAAATTTGAAACAACCTTTTCTTTAAGCATATGATGGTATGGAAATAATTATTTCCCAAATTTGGGGATGGTCACAATATCATCTTAGCACTCTTTTTGTTGCATTGGCAGAAGCAAATCTCTCTTCCTCTCTTCCTATTAAATGGTGCAATGTGGCCTTTTTAAAAGGGGCAGTACTTAGAATAATGATACTTTAGGTAAGTTTATTCTTTGTAAACTGACGGATAGTGAAAGGTTCAATCTCTAGCTAAGATAATCACAAAGTGCTATAATTCTAAAGCACTGAAACATCTGAGAACAGCAGAAAAGGTAATAAACATATTATTAAATAGCCCAAAACATGCAATACAATTACACAATAATAAGCATTTCTAATGAACATTATAAATATTATTTTTATTGTATTTGGTATGTCACATGAATAATAAAGCAGCAACATTTTAAAAAACATTTCAAAACGGTACCTTGAAATGAGTGAATGCACGTTTCCGATGTTCACACCACTCAGAGAAGCTCAAGAGACTCTTGAAAAACAGTAACAGATTCCCACTCTCTTCCGCCCTAAAATGTAACATAATACATAATAACATAATACATTAAAAGAACATGAATATTCCTCTTCTTCAAGATAGTCAGCTGCTACTGGCACCTTTTAGAGCAAACCATCAGCTCCATAGCATCCCTCTTTTTCCCCATTTCTAGACACACTCAGAAATGTTCACTTCATTTACACTTGCCTCCCAGTTCTCTTGAATAAAAGCATCCATTGCCATCTCTTCTAATTATGGCATTTTTGTCAGTACTAAAGCTTTGATGGTGAGCAAGTAGAAGAACAAATGTTGGCAATAACTTTTATTTTTATGTATTTATTTATTGAATTTATATCCTGCCTTTCTCCCAAGATGTGATTCAACATGGCTGCCTCCTTAGGATATAAGGTCCTATGCAGCTGGAGGAGATTTTTAGGTCAGACTTTACAATGTATAATTTGAGTTGTTGGAAATAACTTGGTAACAACATAGATACACTCTTAACATATCACCAACCTGTGTAAGGTTGTTTTTATTAGGTGCTAAAAAATGATCGTAAACAAAGGAAGAGAAATAAATCTGCATTTTATTATTAAAA
Organism: Cyclura pinguis; assembly: GCA_030412105.1. Taxonomy (NCBI): domain Eukaryota; kingdom Metazoa; phylum Chordata; class Lepidosauria; order Squamata; family Iguanidae; genus Cyclura; species Cyclura pinguis. The sequence continues at coordinate 90,155,629 of CM059600.1, read as the reverse complement.
TATCTAACCATATAGAAAGCCGTCTGCGCTGATTTGAACCACTTTAGCCAGCTAGTTTGAAATAGATATTCTACGATACTAATCTAGAACAAAATAGTTTTCTATGATTTTATAGGCAAAAATACATTGTTCTCTGCCCTATTTCCTGATGGGAAGAAAAATGATTGATGTTAAATGTCTTGCTGGTCCTCAGGTAACACAAAGGGTTTCATTATAGCAACCAAGTATTCACAAGGGGTGCAATGGACAATAACCCAATATTACCTAAAATTAACCACAGTTTGTTTAAAGCAACATCTGTTAGATCTTGGCTTGTTACAAAACCCAGTTAAACTACTACTCAGTGCTATATATAAATTGGGTCTTAATATCAATTACTCAAGTGAATGCAGCACAACTTACTACTACCTTGAACCATAAAACTCTACAAGATGCTTCCAGGGAAGTGGCACAATTATGAGAGAATTACAAAGGGAGGGGCAAGGATTCGAGAGGATATTGACCCAGCTCCAACCACCATGCCATATTATTAAAAAGGAGAAGCCAAGAATGATGGAGATGGCACTGGGAACCCAAAATATACTGGACTAGCATCTATTCAACAGAACTGAAGGGAGAGAGATAAAGGAACATCATGCTGGAACTTCTTATTAAGCCTGTTGTACATACACTGCATTTGCTGGCATATAAGACTTACCCCATTTATACACTGGCAAATACTATTTGCCAGCACATAAGACATACCGGTATATAAGATGCATCTCATTTTCAAACAGTATTTTTCCAGAAAAGAAGTGATTCTTATATTCCAGCAAATACAATAAATAAGAAAAAGGGAAGAGAGGAGAAGCAAAAGATATCCGGTGAAAGACAGAAGCAAAACTATCAATGCTTGCCGTACGAGCAAAAGCATTCCATCCTCAAGTCTAATTTAAAATAGCCAAATTTTGGGGAGAGGGGGAGCAGCATGGAAGCAGGGAAGAAGTTGAAAGGAGATGACAATAAGAGAGAGAAAAGAATATGGAATAACGCTCTGCCTCTGCAGCTAAAATTATGAACAACTAATTACGTTTTAGTCTGTCAGTACTTGGAGGTATTCTTCAGTGCAAACATTATTTCTTTCATGAGTTATACAGAATCTTCAGAGTTTCCATCTTTGGAAATTTATAATGCTTTGCATTCAGAACTAATATCTATCTCAGCTCCTATATTTTTTTGCCATCATTTTGCTTGTATCCAGCCAATCGGAAACCAGCAAGCATGCCTGCACATTGTGGAAACTGCTGGCAAACCACTAAGAAATGAAACGAGAGAATAAATACTATGTCATTTTTTCCTCCTTTGCCTTCAACTGTTTGCTTGCCAAATCTCTTTCAGAGATTTTTGGTGGGATCACATGCTCATATAACAGAGAATTTCATATATATTTTGCATATGTGTCAGGAAGGAAAGAGGTCTTGGGGCATTTTGTCAAATAAGGTCTCAGGGCCAGGGAAGGAAATAACCCTTAACTCGATTTACCAACAACTGATTAGAGGGACAAATGAGATTTAAAAGGGGAGTGATAAAAAAGCAGTAAGATTTTAAGAAGTAAAAGTAAGAGGGTTTATGAAAATGAAATTTCGGAAAACATGAAACACAGCAGAAGTATTGTGTAAATGTATTAAAACAATAGCATTGTTCAGCCCGCATTTTACTAGCTTCTTGAAATTCTTGTAAAGAAGCTAGTAAAATGCGGGCTAGACAGTGCTACTGTTAGGTGGATTTGTAAGTGGTTGACCAATTGAACTCAAAGGGTGCTCACCAATGGCTGCTTTTCATCCTGGAGAGAAGTGACTAATGGGGTGCCACAGGGTTCCGTCCTGGGCCCAGTGCTACTGAACATCTTCCGTCAATGACTTGGATGAGGGAGTGGAGGGCATGCTGATCAAAGTTGCAGATGACACCAAATTGGGAGGGGTTGCTAATACACCAGAGGACAGGATCAAAATTCAAAATGACCTTGACATAGCTGGGCCAAAGCTAACAAAATGAATTTCAAGAGAGAGAAATGTAAGGTCCTACACTTAGGCATTAAAAATGGAATGCACAAATATAGATGGGGGACACGTGGCTGGTTAACAGTACGTGTGAAAGAGATCTAGGAGTCTTGGTAGACCACAAGTTGAACATGAGTCAGCAGTGTGATGCGGCAGCCAAGAAAGCCAATGCAATTCTTGGTTGCATCAACAGGGGTATGGTTTCTAGATCAAGATAGGTAATGGTCCCACTCTGTTTTGCATTGGCTAGACCTTATTTGGAATACTGTGTCCAGTTCTGGGCACCTCAGTTCAAGAAGGATATTGACAAGCTGGAATGTGTCCAGAGGAGGGCAACCAAAATGGTGAAGGGTCTGGAAGCCATGCCCTTTGAGGAGTGGCTTAGGTAGCTGGTTATGTTTAGTTTACAAAAGAGAAGGTTAAGAGGGGACATGATAGCCATGTTTAAATATTTGAAAGGATATCATGCTGAGGAGGGAGCGGGCTTGTTTTTCACTGCTCCACAAACTACTACAAGGAGCAACGGATTCAAAGTGCAAGAAAAGAGATTCCACTTAAATTTCAGGAAGAACTTCCTGACAGTCAGACCTGTTTGGCAGTGGAATATGCTGCCTTGGAGTGTGGTGGAGTCTCCTTCTTTGGAGATTTTTAAGCAGAGGCTGGACAGCCATCTGTCGGGAGTGCTTTGATGTATGTTCCTGCATGGCAGGGGGTTGAACTTGATGGCCGCTGTGGTCTCTTCCAGCTCTATGATTCTATGAAAAGTAGAAGCAGATACATAGATCTGAATAGGGACTTGAGTTTGCAGTACTGGAATTCCAACTGAAATAAACTCTGAGTCTAGGCAGAGAAGTACATGTTCTTTGCCCGGTAGGTACAGGTAATTAAAGAACATGCAAATAGTGGGTTTAGCAAATTTCACAAGAAGACACTGCTCAACATGAATTAATCTAGTTTGATTTTCATTTCTTGGGGGGGCAAACAGACTAGATTAGTCTAGTAAAGTCTAGTCTAGTCAAGAAAGGAACTGCTTTATTTTCCAAAACAAAATTACAGTGCTGAATTATACAACTTTTTCCCATCTACTGGGAATTTTTGTTAACTTAGTTAATAAATCATTTTCACATAGATGGAGGGGGAATAGGGAAGAAAATTCCCATTTGTTTGTTTATTGTCCCCTGCCTTATTCCTGTCCCACTGGCTAATTTTCTTTTTTCTTTTCTCCAGTGAGGAAAAACTGGAAATATACAAAAGATTCTCACAAAACATTTTCTCTACTGGAACAAGTGAAATGATTTTTTAGAAAAAGGTTGTTCCCAATCAAAATGCCAAGAACCGTGTAGTATAAAGATTTTGAAATAAGACAGTTAATAGAATTAGACAATGATAATTTCTGTGCATTTTTGTAGCTCTTTCTTTATTGTCATTAACTACTGTCAAGTTGACTTTGGCCATTTCTGCACTGGATTGTTATAGCGCTTTTATCCCACTTTCAACATCCTATGGAATTATTCCAATTTCAACATCCTATGGCCTCAAAGGCCCCTCCCTAAACTGCAAACCCCAGGATTCCATAGGATGTTGAAAGTGGAATTAATAGCACTATAACAGTCTAGTGCGGAAATGGCCTTATGGCAAAGACCTCCAAGAACCCTGATTATGAACTGCCTTGCTCAGATCTTGCATACTCAAGGCTATGGTTTCCTTGATTGAGTCTATTCACCCATAATGCAGTTTTTCTCTTTTCCTACTGTCGTCTTCCTTACCATCATGTCGTCTCATGATATCTCCAAAGTAGAGCAGCCTCACTTTTGGTTATCTTGGCTACTAAAGAGAGTTCAGGCTTGATTTGCTTTAGGACCCATTTAGTTGTCTTCTTAGCACTCTGCAGTATCCATACCACTCTCCTCCAGTGCCACATTTCAAATGGGTTCCTTCCTATTAGCTTTCTTCACTGTCCAGCTTTCACACCCATACACAGAAATTGGAAATATGATGTCATGGATAATCCTGACCTTTTTGTTACACTTGAGGATTTGTCTAGTTTCTTTATAGTTATTCTTTCAAATTCCAGTCTTCTGATTTCTCAGCTACAGTTTCCATGAATCAGAATGGGGACTTTAGCTCTCTCTTCAGTACATGATCTATTCACAATTGTGCTTGTATAAAATATAGACTTCTATAATTTTGCATTTCAAAAATATGTCTAGTAAAACGTTATAAGTTATGTTACGAATGAAGCATTTTATGCTTCATATTTTATGTTCAATCCAGCATTTCATTAAACCCTTTCAAGAGCTCTTACACTATATTTGGTTGTTCTGTTCAAAAGCAAGCTTGAATGGACCTTGATAATGTCATGTCTTTGTTCATTGTGGACTCTCAAATTTAGATTTGAACTATTTTTCCGCAATGCAGCTCCTTTGTTTCACATACACATTTATACTGTGTGGTAATATATTGCATTATGCTGATTGATATTCAGCTACATTGTACTGCCTATCAGCTTCTGTGGGTCTGTATCCTTTATGTCAGCTCCTCTTATCTTATAAACACATTTAAATTGTTCTGCATTATTTTATATTGCATTACATGGTTGGTATCAGTTATACTGCATTGTCTATAGGCTTCTGTGTTCTTGTTTTTCACAATACTATTTACTGTCATATTTACACTTTTTTGATTTTCTCTTTGGAGACTTCCACCCACCCTTCTGGTTCCCAGGTGGTATTTTGCTTATTTTCAGACCCTCCTTGTTTCCTGTTGCTAGAGGCCTTTTAATAGACCATGTAAGAAGAGACGAGGCTGCATGGCTGTATGCATTCCTAGGAACGGATAAGAACACTATTATTTATGCCAGTCCAAAGAGTCAGAGTTTAACTCTCCACATCAACAGCTATGTTGGATTAATGAAATCTATTGAGATGCCTTTGTAGCTTATGTTCCTCTACTGTAACATGAGATACATTTCTATCACTACTACTACTACTACTATTATTATATTCATTTATATTCTACCTTTCTCCCAATAGCGAGAGTCAGGGTAGTAGCAAACAAGTTATGAACAATGCAGAATGTATTGTTCATTCATATATATATATATATATATATATATATATATATATATAGTTCAACATACTATAAAATATGTAAATATATAAAAGTGTTAAAAAATAAAAAGTTCAAATATAAATATAAAAATTATTTAAAAACAAGTGAACAATTCATAAAGTTAAAAACATTAAAATTCATTAAACACAAACATGTAAACCTTAAAAACAGCACTGTACAGTATTAAAAGTCACCCTGGTCAGTTTCTAAAAGGCTAACAGATTGACAGCATGGAGGGGGTCATTTCAGCGTCCCTAGGAAGGAAGTTCCAAATTCTGGGAGAAATCATGGAGAAGCTCTTTCTCTTGTTCCTACAAAAGAGAGAGAAGAGCTCCTCCAGATGATCTTAGAGCTCTAGAGTTCATAAAAGGAAGTACAGTCCTTCAGATAGCTTGGACCCAAGCCATATAGGGCTTTATAGGCCATTACCAGCACTTCGATTTATCCCCAGAAATGGACCAGCAGTCAGTGGAGCTGTTACAACAAGAGAGTTGCCTGTTTCCTGTAGCCAGCCCCAGTTAACAATCTGGCTGCAGCTCTTTGGGCCAAGTGAAGTTTCTAAGCACTTTTCAAAGGCAGCCCCATATAGAAAACATTACAGTAATTGAAATGGATATATCTCCAACACCACTCCAGAGACCATCTCTGCTAGCTCAGGAAAGGAGAGTGTTGAGCAGTGGGGTGGGCAGTATACCAACAGAATCCCTAATCTGGCCTGACCACTCAGCTTCAAATAAATTCACTCAAACCCTGCAGACTGAGGGACAGGGTGCCTGCTCAAATGGATATCACCCTGTTAGGCCACTGTAATTCTATCTCCCCATCCCTCAAGTCTTTCCTGCTGTTGCATAGAGAAGCCTGGTTGGCAAAGCAGAGAGAGACTAATCCCCACATGAGAGTATACATATTTCACTCATGTATAACTAATATTGTATAAGATTTTGCTCCCTTACCAATGTGGGTACCATACATGTCATGTTGAGACATATTTCTTTGCCTAAGACCATGTAATGCCTACCTGAGCAAGATATCTAAAACTCTGTGATGAGAGCATAGATTGGAAGTGTCTATTTGATATGATAAACATCTGCTAAAAGTATATAGAAGCAATTTACCTGGAGTAAATGATGTCTATATAATATAAAGTTTCCTTCCAAAAAATGCAGAAATGTACACTACTGATCTGTACATTCAAGAATAGCATTGAAAGACATAAAGCTGCATGATTATTCTCACATTATTTCTTGAAATTCCAGTCCTTAAGAACACTAAAACGGAGTGTTGATATTAATCTGTCTAACTGAAGACTACCATTGTTCATGAGTTGGAAGGCCAGGCAACCAGAAGATGGCTCTGGTAACTCCAAATAAATACAAATGAATTGACAAACAGCAAAGAACCCAGTATACTTCAGAATAAAAGAGATGGAGAAGGGAAGGGGGAACCAGACCTGTTCCAAACCAGGGAGATTCCATAAAGCAACTATTTTGCTTTAAATATCTTGTAGCATTTGACTGTGAAATTTTGGCAGCAAAACCCACTAAGCCATTTAAAGGAAAACAAAATAATTGCTTTAAATAGGATTTTTAAAAATCCTCCCCAATTAAAGCAATAAAAATGTTTGCCTTAAAATGTTGTTTTATTGACTGCTACCAAGGTTTGGCAGCACGGTTTCAGGGAGGATAGAAAAACAGCCTGGGGTTATTATGATTTTACCACCAGGGTTCGTAATGTGTGGCCTATTACCCAACCTAGTGGTAAGATCATAATGATGTGAATATGTGACATTAGTGCCATAAATTTATATATGCTTCCTCAGATATAAGTCTCACATAATGTTTCCACATTTCATAGAATCATAGAAATGTAGAGTTGGAAGAGACCACACGGGCCATCCAGTCCAACCCCCTGCCATTCAGGAACACCCTAAAAGCACTCCTGACAGATGGCCATCCAGCCTCTCCTTAAAAACCTCCAAAGAAGGAGACTCCACCACACTCCGAGGCAGACAGCCCTGACTGTCAGGAAGTTCTTCCTGAGGTTCAGGTAGAATCTCCTTTCCTGCAGCTTAAATCTATTGCTCCTTGTTCTGGTCTCTGGAGCAGCAGAAAACAAGCCCACTCTCTCCTCTATATGGCATCCCTTCAAATATTTAAACACGGCTATCACGTCCCCTCTTAACCTTCTCTTCTGCAGACTAAACATACCCAGCTCTCTAAGTCTATCCTCATAGGGCATGGCTTCCAGGCCTCTCACCATTTTGGTCACCCTCCTCTGGACCTGCTCCAGCCTGACCATGTCCTTCTTGAATTGGGGTGCCCAGAACTGGACACAGTATTCAAGATGAGGTCTAGCCAAAGCAGAGTAGAGCGGTACCAGTACCTCCCTCGATCTAGACACCATACTCCTATTGATGCAGCCGAGAATTGCATTGGCTTTCTTGGCTGCCGCATCACACTGCTGACTCATGTTCAGCTTGTGGTCTATTAAAACTCCTAGATCCCTTTCACACGTACTGCTATCCAGCCACGTGTCCCCCATCCTATATTTCTGTATTCCATTTTTTCTACCTAAGTGTAGGACCTTACACTTCTCTCTGTTGAGTGTAGGACATTTGCACTTCTAGCATCCACAATGTAATTCTGTTATACGTAAACTGACATTTACCAGGCCAGAGGAAGCCCAATTTTTTAATCTGGTGTTCTAAATCAGTGAGCATCATGCACATTCAATAACATAGCATGTAAAATCAACAAGATAGAATCATGTAAATCAGACAACATTATACTAATAGTTGTTTATCACTTGACTGCATGCCTCTCTTGGATGATGATATCATTTAGACAATCATATTCTGGTTTAGTAAGCAGAGATCTCAACAAAGCTTTATGAGACTCTTTGCTCCTCCTTTTGCATACAAACAAATTAGCAAATTTCCAATCATAATTTCACCTATGAGCTGGGAAATGACAGAGATTACATGACATGTGAGTTCAGGCAATACATGGAAAAGCTCTTGCTGCCACACAGGCTAGCCTCACTTATTGGTGAAACCATGTACCACTTCCCACCTCCCAAACAGCTACTGAATATTTATGAGAAAGATGTCTTCAGGCATACACATACAGTCATACCTCCACACTCACCAAAGTTAGGGGCATGGGACCACTGCAAAAGTCGAAAAATCACAAATATCAAAATATGTGTGCGCCTGGGGGAAGATGGATGAGGCATGGTGAGGACAGCAGGCATCCTGGGTCCAAACCAGACCAGGAAAAGGAGAGGGAAGAGCAGGTCATTATGGTGACCTCTCTGGCTCATCTCCTTCCTTGGGTGTGGAATGCATCAGGAGAGGGCCTGTGGTTCTGAGGCTTTTGACAAGGTCCCCCATGACCTTGAACAAGCTAATAAAATGTGGGCTAGGCAATGCTACTGTTGGATGGATTTGTAATGGGTTGATTTACCAAAGACAAAGGGTGCTCATCAATGGCTTCTCTTCGTCTTAGAGGGAAGTAATTAGTGGGGTGCCATGGCTCGGGGCTATTCAACATCTTTATCAATGATTTGGATGAGAGAATAGAGAGCAATCTTATCAAATTTGCAGATGAAATCAAATTAGGAGGGAGAGCGAACACCACAGAGGACAGGATCAGCATTGAAAATGATCTTAACAGATTAGAGAGCTGGGCCAAAACTAACAAAATGAATTTTAACGGGGAGAAGTGTAAGCTATTACCCCTGGGCAGAAAAAATGGAATGCACAGATATAAGATGGGTGACACCTGGCTTGACCACAGTACATATGAAAAGGATCTAGGAGTCTTAGTGGACCACAAGCTGAACATGAGTCAGAAGTGTGATGTGGTAGTTAAGAAAGTCAATGTGATTCTGGGTTGCATCAACAGAAATATAGTGTCTAGGTCAAGGGAAGTGATAGTACCACTCTATTCCACTTTGGTCAGACCCCGCCTGGAATACTGTGTCCAGTTCTGGGCACCACAGTTCAGGAAGGAAAATGACAAGCTAGAACATGTCCAGAGGAGGGCAACCAAAATTGTAGAAGGCTTGGAAATCATGCCCAACGAGAAGAGGCTTAAGGAACTAGGTATGTTTACCCTGGAGAAGAGAAGGTTAAGAGGCAACATGATAGCCATCTTTAAATATTTGAAAGGATGGAGCAAGCCTATTTTCTGCTGCTTCGCAGACTAGGACACAGAGCAATGGCTTTGAACTTTAGGAAAAGAGATTCCACCTAAACATTAGGAAGAACTTCCTAATGGTAAGAGCAGTTCAACAGTGGAATGCACTGCCTCAGAGTGTAGTAGAGTCTCCTTCTTTGGAGGTTTTTGAACAGGGGCTGGATGGCTATCCGTTGGGAGTGCTTTCAGTGTACCATCCTGTACTGCAGGGGGTTGGACTTGATGGCCCTTGTGGTCTCTTCCCATTCTATGATTCTGTGAGAAATCAGGCTGCAAGCCATCTTTAGCTGTTCAAGCATTAGCTGGTGGTGGTGGAGGAGGAGGATCACAGGCATGTCCTTAAGGGCTGCGTAGCCTGATCAGTGGCCAAGAGGAAAGCTTTCATTGGGAAGAGCTGGGGGGGGGGGGCAAGGATTGGAGAAACTTGCAAATAAGCAAATCTGTGAAAGTGAAACCTGCAAATATGTACTGACAGCATTTCCTCTGTGTTGCTCATCTCATTCTTTGAAGGCAGGAGTATCAGGAGAGGGTTTGTGGTGCTGGGAAACTGAGCTGTGTGCCATCCTTAGCTGGCTAGTAGCTGATGGAAGAGGAGGAGAGGTGGGTTTTCAAAGGGCTGCATGGCCTGAGTGGAGCTGCTGAGAGGGAAGGTTAGCCCAGAAAAAGAAGCACTTGAAGTGTGTGGTGGGGGGCAGAGGTTGCAGAAACTCTCAAATAATCAAATCCATGGAAGTCAAACCTGCAAGAGTAGAGCGCCAATTATACATCGACAGGCCTCTTGCACTCAGTGAAAGACTACAAGACCTTCCACATATTCAATGAAAGCACAGAGAAATTACTATGAACCTACTCTTAATATATACATCTCATGGCTACCAGCTTTGGAACAGACCAGGATATTCACCAATTCAAACCAAGATTGAGTATGCTGCTTTCTTCTGAGTTTTGTAACCACTGTTTCTTGGTTCAGATGAAGCAGGAAATGATGATTAACTGGAGATGTCCTGCTGTGATTGCTCATGGTACAAACAGAGGAGCAAAGGGGCTGCATATGGTGGTGGGGAGTCTTGTTCATACCTCAGCTTTTTAAAGAGAGATAGGGTCACCCAAAGCAGCCATTGACTCCGATTCTGGGATGCCACTGTATATTTCAGCAACGAGGGGGAAGGGTTAACAGGGAAAGGTCAGTTTGGCTATGAGAAATCTCCTGAAACAGAAGGAAACCTTGACAGGGAATCTGGCACATGCATACTGGATAGATGCTGGACAGCTGTGTACCACATGGATTTTAAGCTTATTTATTTTACTGTAAAATAGCCAAGCACAGTTCCAAAGTGTGAGGCACTTAAACAAAAATCTGAACACTCATATTTATATATTTGTGTGTGTGTGTGTGTGTGTGTGTGTGTGTGTGTGTGTGTGAGAGAGAGAGAGAGAGAGAGAGAGAGAAAAGCTTAAAAAGTGATTGTTTTTTGTTTTCTGTTTGATTTGGTTTGACTTGAATGGAGAAGGGAAACACCTTTTCAGGAGGAGAGCTTTAATATCCACAATCCAAAGTTCTTCTCTAATGTATGATTAGACCCACAGAAATTTATAGATGGTGGGGTGAGGTAATAAACTCTCAGTGCTGCCCTTCCTTTGGTACACACACAGAAAGAATTACGCTTCTATGAGCCACTTATTTCAGCAATTTTCTGTGTCCCAATATGAAAGGGAGGAACTATTTAGAGACTTTGCAAGACAGCCAATTTGGTACCTCTCCAGCCAGTGCATCCTGCAAGGCAGTAATTCCTTCTAACTGCACCATCCCCCAAATAGGACTGGTCATTCTAAATTCAGTCTTTCTTACATCTAGACATGGTTTTGAGAAGGACTCCCAACAAGAAATCTGCTTGGCTTTCTGCTAATGCTACTCTCTAGTTGAAGGCATCAATAGCTTTAAGAAAACTCATCCCACCAACAGCAACAGGCTCTACAGACCTCAAATGGCTTCTCTCGTAAAACATGCTGAAATGTTGCATCTCAGCTAATGCTCTTCCTGCATCCTTTCCTGTTCTCCTCTGGGCACCTTATCCCCTTCACCTAATCTTTCCTTATCTTCCTTTAACATCATCAGTACAAATCTCCTGGTGCTCACTGCATCTCTACTCCCTCCCCCACATGTTTCATTGTAGGTCTCTAGTTAACATTCATTGAAAAACTATGCGAAAATTAATTTTAGAAACTTGCAGTAACAATTCAGCGCCATATTACTCAATAAAATCTACAGTAACTAAAATACTTTGCGGTGTCTCCACTTGCAGTCAGGGCTCTTTTTGTTGAAGAAAGGCTACTACTGAAACACTATAATAAAGTTTTTTCAAGAAAAACACTGTGGTGTAATTATTTGGACTACTGACAAAAATGCTACCCATAAAAAGAATTGGGATGGAAAAGACTACTTCAAATGTGCATGGCTGTATTGGCAGAAGTTTTTATATTGCCAAACAGTAAATCACTAAGTTACTGCTAGTATATGTAAAACAGAGAATAGAAAGATGGACATTATAGATGAAAGCAAGACTAAGAGACTACAGCCAAATACCAACATAAAATTGGTGGTTTCTTTTGTCAGAAGACACAGAAACTATTTAAAGCTGAAATCCTGAATTACTTGCATACGGATGTGTCCTAATCACTTAGGATGTTCCAGCTGGATTGCTTCTAATGCTGCAAATAAATAAATATTTAAAAAAACTAAAACGATGCACAGCTATTTTGTCCTGCCCTCCTTAATGGATTTTTTCTGTAGTAAGAAAAAAGATGGCAACAGCAATGGAAAAATATGGAAGGACTGTATACGGGCATAGTTGGTGACAGACATAAAAAACAGCTGGCTAACAAAGCTTGCCACATTTTCGGAAGCCCTTAATTAATTAAAGCTCCTCAATAAAATGACATCCAACTATTCCCTACACCCCTAGTGAAATTTAATGAATAGGGTAAGGAAACTACAAAATAAAAATCTTTACCAGCATCCAATGGAATCATTCCGTTAATGGACGCAATTCTGTTTTTCAGCCAACTGGGAGGATGGGGAATTTCTCTCAAAATCTGTCCCGAGTGACAGGGAAAACTTGAAAACAATTTTTTCGGTTGGTGCAGGTGCTGGGATAGGGATGTGGCAGGAGAAGGAGAAAGCCCTTTTTCAGTAGCGCAACTGCAACAACACAATGCCAAAATTTTCCTTTTGTCTGGAAGCAGCCGCCAAGGTCGACTGGAATATCTGAGCAATGGTAAGTTTTCAGATAGCCCTGCAGCAGCTCTCCAGCTATGGTTTTACAATCCTTTGTAAGATATCAAACATTATGGTGATGAATCGCTTCAAACTGTGGATGGAAACAAGCATCTTCCACCCAAAACTTATGAGATGAGAGGCACAAAGGCATGCCACATAGAAACATGAAATCAGTTATGAAACCCTGTTCCTCTCATAAGCCTGGAACTTGAAAAAGAAGAAAGGCAGGTTTAAAACTTTTTACTGTACTTTGGCAAAAATCAGAATGCATGTGGATTAACATACAGCCAAAAAAGATCCAAACAGTTTCAGAGTGGGGAATGAAGGGACAAATGAGAGTCTATCCTCAGAAAAGGATCTTGGAAAATGGGAATAGTTACTGACAACCATAAAGAATAGCTGGCTAGCAAAGCATGCCACATTTTATGGGAAATGTAACTGATTACAACTGCTCAATAAAATGACATCCAGCACTTTTCTTGCTATAACACTTTGGTACAATAAAATAGTACATGGGATGGTATTACTCTTAAAAATAAATGCCTGGAAATATTTCTGAACATATGTGTTTGTAACCTTACCAAGTCTTAAAAGGATGCTGGCAATTCACATTTTTATCTCGGAGAATATTGCTTAAATAATATAGCTGAGTACTGTCAATCATAAAACTACATTTGGCCACAAACTGAACATATGTTATTTCCACATATTAATAGAAATCTTACCTGGATACAAGTTTACTTAAATCAGAATATTCCTCAGAGTCTATTATAATGTTAAGGTCCACAACAATGGCTGAAATGTTTTTCTTATTCTGAAAAAACAACAACCCAGAATTATTAGAGAAAATGCAAGTAGAAAATGGTTATATACAAATTAGTCAAATAACCAACTTATATAAGCATAATACAGTTTTCCGTCCACATTCGCAGGTCTGAGTCTTGCAAATCTGATTATTTGCCAGGTTCCTGTGCCTCTGCCCCCATTCTCTTCCTCCCATTCCCTTGCTTTTTGCAGCACAAATAAAGAAGGCAAGTGTGCCAAGGCAAAAGGTAAGGCAATAGGGGAAAGACATGGCTGCTTGCGTTTTCCCAGTACCCTCTGGAGCTCTACCCTCCCATTGCTTTGCCTCTGTGCTGGTGCTGAAAACTCACACGAGGGGAAAAGGAAAAGCAACGGGGTGGCAGAAGACACATGCATGCTTTCCCTGTGCCCTCCAGGGCTCTCCCTTCCCATTTCCTTGCCTCTGCCCACACTGAGAACTTGTGCCCAGGCAAAAGGTAAAGCAGTTGGGGGGGGCACATGCACTCCTTCCTTCTCCTCTCTGGACCTTCCCCCTCCTCACTCCCTGGCTTCTGGCCTGGGCGTGGAGAAGGAAGGCTCCCACACAAGAGCACCAGAAAGGGGATCACGGGGGTGTGTGTGTGATTTTTCCATTTTTGCAAGGGTTCTGTGTCCCAAACCCTCACAAATGTGGAGAAGCGACTGTAAAATGATAAATACTAAGAAAAACTGGAAAGTAGGGTTGAAATTTGCATGCTAGCACATAACTGCTCAATTAGTAAAACATAATTAAGCCAATGATAGAAAACAAGGCGCTTATGGCAAAGTGTGGTTGCATGTAGCCTCTTTTGATCTAAGATTTTTACAAGGCAAATTTATATTAATATATAGGAGGGAGGACTAGTGATCCTAGTTCCCTGTACTAACCATACAGGATTAATTATTGTTGCTCAAATTATACAATTTGTTGCTGACTGCATCCAGCAGGACAATTTAGTAGTATAGAAAGGAATACTCCAAGTATTTCACAGGATCCAACAAGGAGGAGTAAGAGAACGAGCTGTCAGCTATCGAAACATCAGCACAAAGCTGGACCAATTTGTCCCTAAATTTAAAAGTGCTGAGACAATACATGTGTATTGAGCCAATGTGTGTAGTGGTTTCAGTGTTAGACTGCCACTCTAGAGACCAGGGTTCAATTCTCTGCTCAGCCATGGGACCCACTGCGTGACCTTGGGTGCATCACATTTTGTCAGCCCCAGAAAACCTTGTGATACATCTGTCTTAGTGTTGCCAAAAGTTGGGAACTACTTGAAGGCACACAACAACAGCAACTGAACTCATCCCTCAGCATCCCCCAAGCAGTTCTACTAAGCACTAGAGCACTGCATGATAACGGGGAGTTCTGCAGTACTTTCAACTCACTTCAACATCAAGGAAAATTCCACAAAAGCTCTGAAGGCACAGTGCTGCTGCTGCTGCTGCTGCTAAAGAAACTAAGAGTGAGGCACTCCGCTTCTTTAAAAGTACAGAAAGTGTCATAATGGCAATTAAATTCTGCTTTATAGTTTTATGCTTCTACTGCTATGTAGTTTGCACACAACCTTTATTAAACTATGTCTGGAATACACAGAACAGACAATATTAATGGCTCAGGAATAAAATATAACTACTTCTATCCTCTTAGGTAAGACCTTGCCTGTGACCTAACTTTCCAAAGCACTATTAAGTAGCAAATTTTTCTTTCTTTTAATTTCTCAAAGACAAATGGAAAGCAAAGAGAGACAATGCAGGGAAAGTGAAGAGACAGACAAACTTGATGGCTAGAGCATACCACTGTTTGAAAAATTCCATGTTTGTTCAGAGGACCAAGGCTTTCCTTAGAGAAAAGTGCAATGTTGCAGGCAAAGCTAATCTACAGAATTTAAGATCACATAGTAATATCCTGGTGCCATCTTGTGTTTAAAAGAGAAAGTTACAGTATCTCAGTTGCTGAGGAAAGATAATTTATTTTGATATTTGCTTCTTCAAAGCAGCTCATGAAATTCAAAAAAGCTACAACTGCATTAATAAGGAGCATCTTTTTCCAGTTCTAGTTAGTGTGCTAGCTGTAACCCTCCTTATGTAAGTCAGATGTAGCAACAGTGATTTATACTGTAATTGTCTCCGAATTAGTCTACTGTAATATGCTTTATATGGGACTCCCTCTTGAAGACTGTTTGGAAGCTATTGCTAGGCAAAATGCATTGGCGATGTAGAATCTGATATGCACGTCAGAGACCATACATAATGCAAGTGGCCAAGACTGCTTTGTTTCACATGCTCGTTGGTGCTTGGCTTTCGAAATATTGTTCTAATTTTTTGAAGGAACATTTTTATCTGTTGCGCATGAATCTAAGAATTCTGGTGGGCTAAGATGCAACAAACAGTTCTACTGAATACACCATTTAAAAAATATAATAACTGAAGCTATATGCAATTAAAGCTACACAAGATGGGGCAAGGTGGGGAGAAGGGAACAAATGTAAAAATAATTTTTTCAAATACAGGTGTCCCCTGTTTATTTGATAGGTTAGGAAACAAAGCACTTTTGAAAACCAGAAATCACTGAAATATAGAACCCAGTCTTTAAAGACACCCAGGGTGGCAGTGAGGCTGCTATGAGTGGGAGAAACCAGTATGTGCAATGTTTTCCAGCATTAATTGCTGTGTCTTCACACAGCACCACTGTAAAATCTAATGGCACTGCACAGACAGAGATCTTTGAAGGATCCAGATTTGGAATCCTGTCATCAATGAGGACTTATTAGTTAACATATCCTTGCAAACAATGTTTACTCCATGTTGATAGTATCACAAAATAGGCACATCAATGTAATGTTCACACTGCTGTTATAACATTTTATTGCAGTATGTTCATCCTCCTTGCATCATCTCCTTCTTTGTGATAATGTATACATGTTCTCCAGTATAGCTTAACAGTTAACATAGCAAAGGATTTATTTTACTTTATTTCTATCCCATAACAGGCCATGTGCACATAAATAACAAAAATGAACAAAACATATCACAAGAAATTCCTAATTAAAATGAAAAAGAATTGTACAGAATCATTTAATACAAAAAAAAAGATAAAAGGCAAAGAAATCTACAGTGTTAGAGTGAACCTTGAGGATCTATCTTCACACTGGTACCTATGAGCCCTACACAGCTTTTGTAGTTAGGCTAGAACAGGGTTTGTTCCATTCGGTATAAACTACTTCAACTAAAGTGGGGCAGCACTTTTGGAATATTATTCCTAAACTCCTGTATGTTACAAGAGAAGCAATGATGTCACTTTTTGTTCCCCTTTTGTTTGAAAATAGGAAAGCAGCTCTCCATAAACAGTAACTGACTGATCTTACTTGCAGTAACACTGAGTGTTTCTTCAGAAGAGTTTAAACAGGACAGGTTTTAAAAGGTAATCAATTCAGACTTCTTTGTACTGGCTCACTGGTTTTTGAAGTTTTTCAGCTACTGCGTTTGCCAAGTTTCTACAGCAAAAGGAGCAAACATTCATAGCTCCTATTGCTGTCAAACATATGCACCACCACAACTTCTATCTATTTTCCCTACTTTAATTTGTCTCACTGTCACCCCACAACTTAATTCAAGGAAAACCTATGCCTTGCTTCTCTGTAAACATTGCAGACAACAAGCTGAGAATTTCAACAAAGTACTATGTGGATGGGAAAACAAATTAGGGGAAGACTACCAACGTATATAGCTTTCAAATTAAAATTACCCTCAACCGTTCTGTCTTTGGAAACTTACCACAGTTTTTATGACAACATAACATAATACAAGCTCTGCTGACAGGAAAAAATGTGATTTAAGCAGATATCTGACGTTGTTGCCAGATAGTTCTTTCATAGACAAATATATTACTAGTCGCATAGGACTTTATTTAGTTTTCTCTCAAGGATTTCTAGTTGTTTATTTAACAGTACTTTTTCAATATAAGAATTTTATAAATGTGAAAAAACTGAGATCTAAAAATTATAGGTAACAGTAGGACTATTTTATCTTGCCATGTATTCTTGTTTATTGGTGCTGTTATCTATTTGCTGTTTTCAAAATGAACATTAGACTGGAGCTGAAGTATCACTGAGCATCTTAAATGCATTTACAAGATCAGGCCCTAGCCGTGGGATCCTAGACTTGCTCTTCATAGCCCCTCTTACTTATTTACTCACAATTAAGAGACACGCTGTGGACTGCAGTTAAGGCTAGCCAGGTTGCTTGTTTAGCCAGGATTTAAGATTCAAGTATAGAGGTGGTCAACAAAGTTAGGTTAAGTAGTGACTCAGAACTGTCTTAATCACAATTAGCATTGGTAGCAGTGTATCCTTTAAGCACACTTAAGGCATGGGTGGAATTTCACTTCAGAGAAAGCATGCTATCCCACAACACCCTTGGTTTTTAACAATTTAAAAAGACTACAAATGCAAACATTACAACTCCTCAGAAATGTGCTGTTACCCCAGCACCTCCAGATTACTAAGAAATTCCACAATGCTTTAGCATAGCTATAACTACTGAGATCACTGTAGAAAACAGTTCAGTTGTATCTTAGCTAAAATGATAATATAGATATATTACAGATATTATGTATATACAGTCAGTTCTTCACATTTGTGGGTTTCACTTTTGTGGATTTCATTATTCATGGATTTGCTATCAGCTCTGCTGCTACCCCATGCCATTTTTAATAGGGACTGCAAGCCTCATGAGACTGAGAAATTGCAAATGAGGCCAGTAAGTCCTTATTAAAAATGGTGTGGGGCAGCAGTGGAGGTGACAGTAAGCCCCACCAGCCACCCACTTCTGCTTTGTGAAGGAACCCTGACGCCTCAAAGGAATCCATGGTGGCTTGAATAGGGTGATCATACTATTTTGTGTGTTAAACATAGTTTGGGAGGGCCTAGAGTTATTCACAGTTTTTTCACTTTCACAGGGGTCCTGTGCCCCAACCCTAGCGAATGTGGAGGGATGACTGTGTATACACACACAAATACACACACCAGTATATTATGTATATCATAGAGCCAGCATGCTTTCAGCATTGGACTACAACCCTGGAGACCAGGGTTCAGTTCCCTGCTCAGCCATGGAAACCCGCCCGGTGACCTTGGGTGCGTCACATATTCTCACCCCCAGAAACTGCGATGATAGGTTCGCCTTAGGGCTGCCATAAGTCAGAAAGAACTTGAGTGCATGCAACAACAACATAGATATAAAGATGAATTGATAGTTTATGTATCTCATCTATAAGTATCCAATGTAAGGAACAGTGTTTCATAAATAGAAGCTTGTTAAAATGACAATAGAAAAGAAACTGCTTTAAGCCTCTAGCTGCATGAAGATTTCTTGTAATGTTTAGCATTTTACTATACTTTAGAATTAAATAGAATGAAATACTGTAGGTGGCAGATCTACATTCTGGAAAAAAAATCCCAAGTCTGAGATTTACTGTCAACTTGCATAATATGGCCCCAAAGGATTTAGTGTTTTTATATTAAGGAGGTAACAATTTTTCATTTAAAAAGGAAAGCAAATCCATGGCATTTTGTATTTTGATACTCAAAAATAAATTCACGGATGGTATTTCACCCATATAAGTTTACGGTAGACTCACAGAATCATAGAGCCGGAAGAGACCACAAGAGCCATCAAGTCCAACATCCTGCCATTCAAGAATACACAATCAAGGCATTCCTGACAGATGGCCATCCAGACTCTGTTTAAAAATCTCCAAAGAAGGAAATTCCACAGCACTCCAAGGTAGTATATTCCACTGTCAAACTGTCATTTCTGTTAGAAAGTTCTAAACACTATGTCCTAGTTTCTGGGGCAGCAGAAAACAGCCTTGGTTCATCCTCCACATAGCATTGCTTCAAATATTTTGACATGGCTGACATGTTACCTCTTAATCCTAATTTGAAAAGCATATGTTGGTGAGGGTGTATATTCTTCTCTGGTGGAAATGCATAGATAAAGCAAAATTTTCACCAGATGTATTCTTTGGAGTCATTAAAATCAAGGGCCAGACAGTTCCCGTCTCACCAGCAATTGCTGTTGTATCTATCTTTCCCAAAGATCATAACCTGATACAAAAATATCTTATTATATTCCTATATCTAGCAGCAGCAAGATTAGAAATTGTCTTGGTAAGGAAAGATTTTAAAGGATCAGTGGTGTTCGTGTATTTGGAATATTTCACTTAGGTAAAAATTCCAGCAGAGAAGTCAAAGTTCTTAAAAAACGTAAATTTATGTAAATATAAATAAATGCACATTTATTAGATAGCTCCTACGGTACTTGCTTTCCATACTTTGGTTTGAGTGTTGGACTACATCTCTGGAGATCAGGGCTCAAATACCCACTTGGCCACAGAAACCCAGTGGATGACCCTGGGTAAGTCACACACTCTCAGTCCCAGAAAAGTGCAATGGTAAATCTCCTCTGAACGAATCTTGTCAAGGAAACCCCATGACAACCTCACTTTAGGGTTACTATTAAATCAGAAACAACTTGAAGGGACACAAAAACAAGCAACAAATCATGGCTTTACACTTGCTATGCTTACTTTTTAGGAAACAATTTTAAAAACATACTTTCTATTTTATTCAATTGCTGTAGTAGCTTTGCTTTAATAATGAAAAAAATTAAATGAGTAGGTAAGCAAATACTGCCATCTAGTGGCATTTTCTTTCTGTTCATTCTTTCCCCCCCAATATTAGCTGCAAACAGACATATTTACATGGGAACGAGTCCCATTCAGTTGGGCTTACTACTGAGCATTCATGCATAAGATTGCATTAAGAGAACTCTTAATGACAAAACTCATATTCTATGTTTTTGCAAATGAAATAAGCAGAATAAGTACTGTAAGATGGCTTTGTCAAAGTTCTATTGTTTGTATTCTGCTATAGCCGCTCTACCAGCTTTAAGAGACTCACTCTGCTTGGTCTTTCTTTCCCCTCAGCTGTTTCCATTTAATATGAAACTTTGCACTGTGCAGAACTACACCAGAACTGAGTTTCCTTCTTGTCCTCTTACTTTATCACTTTTTAAATTTTGTGTCCTGTTTTAAAGTTTTGACCTTGGGTACAGATTGTCTTATTTTTATGGATCTTACCTATGTCATTCTGGGAGTTTGAGACCAAAGACAAAGGATAAATGCTTAAAGAAAAATTTGTTTTGTTCAAAACACACACACACACACACACACACACACACCCCTAATGATCATCAAGGAAAAATGATTTTCCTGGGAAACAAAGCTGTTAGAATACTGTTTGGCTTTCTAGAAAAAGTTACCAGAATTATCAAAATGACCCTAATAATAAACACCAATTGCTTTTGAAGAAAAACTATAAAAAAACTAGCTTGCATGACACTTACTAACATATATATACACTACGTAATTTCAAGAGACATGAACATCTTCTTACCTGATTTTCTTCAACAAGTTGAAATTCCACCTGAAAGGGCACTGACTGACAGTTTCCTGATAATCGATACTTATGTGTAGTTTTAGTTTCATCTGTAATGAAGGGAAATAAAAACTGAAACTAGAGCTATCCACTGTTCTTTGTGTCAGTCATCAAGAAAACCTGCATGGAATAGTTAGGAAAAAAAACCCACTATCCCTATCTAACACAGAACTCCTATCCTACCAGCAATTATTTACTATGTAAGAAACTTAGGACCATGCTATAAATTTATGTGACACCCACATTTGAAATGTGTATAGTTCTGATGAACCAATTTCAAACTGAAAATTGCAGATTAAGGGCTGTACAGAAAAATAGCAACTGAAACCAGGAGGTGTCTTATTGGTATGAGCCAACAAAACTATATGGTTGATTTTCTCCTCAGATTTCCTAGTATAATATGTGAAGTATTATGATTAAAAAAACAGGTGGAGTTTTTTTCCCCCCGAAGATGACACAAACTGAGATGAACTGATAAAATTTAACAATGGCATAGCAGGTTATTTTATTAGAACAAAAAAGAAATTGGGATCATGCAATAGAGTATATTTTAAAAGCACTGAATTTAGGCTCAAAGCAAACAAAAGGGTGCATTTCTTTATGCAATACTTAACTAATGCATGGAATTCATTCCCTTATTTAGTAGAAATATCAAAATTAGCTTTTAAATGTAAAAATAGAGTAATGCAAGATAGAAACACTTGATAAACTGCAATAGCTAACACGGAACATTATTTAATTTTTCAAACTCTTCAGCTTATTTTTCCCATTCCCTTTCCACATCTAGTATTGCTGCAAGAAGAGATAAGCTCCAGCTTTGGTTTTGGATTAATCACAGTTGAGTGTGTCATACAAACCCTAAATCTCTGTTAACCTCACCTATGGCTGAACAAAAGAAACCAGCTTCATAAACTATGATTTGCAGTTGGCCTTTTTCAATATATCATAGCTTCAGTTTATCTAGAGTTTGGATCTTGGCCACACAGCAAAGTTCAGTTAATATAAAGTGGAACCAAAAACTTCTTGGGGATGCACGAGAGAGAGGAGCTGAAGGCTCACTGTAGTTTGCCCTCCTGACACAAAGTCTAACTGCCAGAGGCTAAGGACAAACAACTAAGGACCTCTGGCCCATTCCCTGTCTGCATGTTTTTCAGGAACATCTATTAAGTTATTTTGAATACAAAATGGTAAATGAGATAACTCTTTGGTATGATCCAACAAAACATATGCTTACTTTTCTCCACAGGCTTCCGGGAATAATGTGTGAAGCAAATGCCTGTAAGTTTCATTACGAAGGAGAAGTCAGATTCTAACAACTCAAGCTGAGTTTTCAAATCTGGAGAAGACTGATATTGTCCACGTTCCTCCTGGGATTTCCTTTTAAATGATTTCCTGCAACAGATGAATTCTATCATATGTCACCAAGAACAGAAGACTGGTTTAAACAACAAAGACATACATGACGAAGCCAGATGTACAAGGGAGTGAAGGGCATGAGGACACACAGTTTGTTCTTGGTGCCATGGACTACGGTTTTACTGGACAAAGATTGTTATAACTGGGCCAGCATGAGTAATTTCTCATTTTTCAGCCACTAATTTAACAAATGTATAATGTGTTACAATTACCTGCTCAACTCATTTTATATTTTATAACACAGAAGAAAAACAAACAAAAATTGTACACCCACTAATGATTTCTTCTCTTTTTTTCCTACCATTTAAAATCACATCTGTTGCGGCAACAAGATACTTTCCATTCCAAAGCCTCAGCTTCTTAATAACTGCATACGCTAATTTCCAATAAGACATCTTGTTTATAGATTTGAAGGCAGGAAATATTATGTCATATACAAGACCCAGAGTGCCCTAGTGGCTTGTGTGTTGGGCTAGGATTCTAGGAGACCAGAATTTAAATCCCCACTCAGCCAACGAAACCCACTAGCTGACCTTGGGCAAATCACACTCTCTCAAACTTAGAGGAGTCAATGGCAAACCCCCTCGGAAGAAATCCTGCCGAGAAAACCCCATGATAATTCACATTAGGGTCACCATAAGTTGGAAGCAACCTGAAGGCACACAACAACAACAACAACAAAATATGCCATATAGGTGACAGCTAGTCCACTGGATTAGAATGTCCAAACCAAGCTCAGGGAACTCAAAGATCTGAAGGCTAACTCAGTAGGACAACTTGTGAATGAACATGCTGATGACTACAACAGATAAAAGCATGTGTACACTCAGTCAACCCAACTCATTGGTTCCAACAAGCTTAACCACATCCAAGCAGAAAATTCAAGTAAGCGCTTGTAGGATTATGTCCACGCAAAAAACCTGAAATTACATACATCATGTTCATTATGTCCCCATCAGAATAAGCCATTGAAGCATGTTGACTGTATTCATATTCTTTTGTTAACATTTTAATTTCTTCCTCCAAAGACTGGATTTCATCTTTATACATCTGAAGATCATTGTTATCCATTTTTCAACCACCAGGCTTCCTAGGAAAAATAAATAAATAAATGACAGTTAAAACAATAATATTTTCCAATAATGACTTTTAATTTGAACTTAAACGGTGACATTCTTACACTTCAGACATGAAAAACAAAGTGGTACATGTTGCTTTCATGTCAGAGTCCCTAGTAAGCATATCAAGTGACCTAATGCCGTAGGTCATTGTGACGCGCTTTATTTGGATTCTCTGAAGATGCCAGCCACAGATGCAGGCGAAACATCAGAGAAAATACTAATAGAACACGGCCTCAAAGCCCAGAAAACCCACAACAACCTATGGATTCGGGCTGTGAAAGCCTTCGACTTTACATCGACCGAATGCCACTTTAACTGTACAGTCAGCCCTTTGTATCCACAGATTCAACCAACCACAAAAAGCAAACCTTTGAATTGTTCACAATTTTATCCAAGGGACTCCATTTTACTATGCCATTGTATGTAATGGAACTGGTGCATCGTATCCATGGGAGATCCTGGAACCAAACTCCAGTGGATATTGAGCACATACGGTACTGTACCACTCTAATTCTTCTTAACAAAGATGTTTATCAAAATAAATTTGGATTTCTGGTTCTAATAAATAGTTCATTTTAGTTAGATTGTCAGAATCAACACTGCAATTAATGTAAACCACTTCAAAAATCAAGAGACTGACTTCTCTCTGGTCATTTCCGGACTACACCCTGATAGCGCGATTATTCCACTTTCAACATCCTATGGAATCCTGGGGTTTGCCGTTTCGGGAGGGGCCGGCCGGCCCCTCCCGAAACGGCAAACCCCAGGATTCCATAGGATGTTGAAAGTGGAATAATTGCGCTATCAGAGTGTAGTGCGGAAATAGCCTCTGTCTAGTACAAAACATTCAGACTCTCACCGGGTCTCCCGATTTATTGTGCTTCTCCATTGACACAAGTCCTCATAAATCTGCCAGATACATGTAAGTGCATTTTTAATTTTTAGGTTACTTTTATATTCTGGCTCTCCTACAAGAGCTCAGCGTTGCATCCATTTCGCTACCACGTTAGGGTCACAACAAAGGCAAAGGGCACGGCAAATGCAACCCCCTTCTGAACAAAACTTGCCAAGAAAACCCCGTGATAGGTTCGCCTTACCGTCACCACAAGTCGGAAACAAATGGAAGGCACACACACAACAACAACAACAACAACGCACGGGTGCCAGATTCAATGCCTTCCTCCAATTTCCTTTTCCACAGCAAATTTAAAGGCGGGAAGACTCCGCCGGCTTTTGTTTTTTGCCACCCTACTACTGCAGACAACGAGGCAACTGAGAACAACACATGCTCAGGGACTCTCTTGTCCAACCAGCTAACCTGCTTCATGAACAGAAGCCGCACCCGGCCCTCCTTTTTATATAGGGCAGAGAGCTACCCAACACACCTCTTCTGCTGGAAAGACAGCTGCCCACAGCTGGTCTTCACCTCCTTCCGCGAAGCGCTTTTCTCGGGCTCTGAACTAACCGCCAAATAAAGCGCCTCCCAGGTGCTACCACCGCGTACCTTTTACGGGGGGGGGGAATAAAAAAAAGATAGGAAGTGTAGACCTCGTGAAACAAATCATTTTACATCCTGCCAGCCTTTTCGGAGCTTTTCTCCATCTGGTTTCACAGTCTCGCGAACAGAAAGCCCCTCGTGAAGGGGAAAATGCCCAACCGTCGTCTCCGTCCCCATCTCCGACTCTCCCTACTCCCGCTCCTCAGATAGTTCAGTCCAGTTGTTCTTCGGTATAACTGACCGGCTAGGAAACAGCGTCTCTGGTACTGAATAGACTGCGTTTAGGGGGTTGTTAGACTGTGTGAGATTCGCACTTTTAACTTTTGAAAAAATTGAAATAATCTCCTAAATCTGTGTTGCCGTAGGTATCAAAAGCGGAACCACATATACCCCCTATAGGTCCCTTACTGGGGCCATTTCCACACTAGCCTGTTATAGCGCTATCATTCCACTTTCGACATCCTGTGGAATCCTGGGGTTCGCCCTTTAGGGAAGGGCCTTTAGCCGGGGAGCGCTTTGCCCTCCGGGAAACTACAGACCCCGGGATTCCACAGGAGGTTGAAAGCGGAACAAGAGCGCTGTAACCGTGCAGGGCGGAAAGCACTGCAGGGGCATCACAAGCGGAGTTAATCACTGAAATGCCTGGGAAGGCCGTTGTGAGGCGTCCCCGTCTTCTTTCTCTCAGCAGGAGCCCTGTCTCCGGCCTGCACGTGGCCAGAGGCCGGCTTCCCCTCAACGGGCTCCCGCTATTGGCCTCCGGCCTCGGGGGGCTGGCGGGGTGGTTCCGTAGCTGTGCGGAACGTTTGTGCACGGCGGAGGAGCGTCGGGGGCCGGCAAGCGAGGAGCTCCGCGGCGGGACGGGCGTGCTCTTCGGGGGGGTGCCTGGTGGGCGCCGGCAGAGGGAGTCCTGGGGCCGCCGCTCTTCTGCGGGTGACAGGCGGCGGCTGTCTTCGGAGCTCCTTTTGGGGTGCGGCTGTCTCTCCCTCCCCCCTTTGCCTTGATTCGGGTGTGGGGGGAGGGGCGGCAATCGGCGGGCGATCCCTCACGGCCCGGTCCTGAACTTCCCCTGAGAGCGAGTCCTGTGGGTTTTGGCTGGAGTTGCCTCCCAGTGAGGACGCTTGCCGGCTGCGTGTTTGATCCCGAGCCGGTCGCTGAGAAGCAATTCCCGTAACCTGGGCCCCGATTTATCCTTTCACCCGCTTCCCCGGAGTGAGGAAGGAGGGACCTTGCTTTCTGCTCGGGCACATGGTGGCAAACTGGTTTGGCGTTACGTGCGCAGTTGGTGCGGAAAATTATCCTGGCTGTGTAGCTGAGCCAGGCCAATAATTTCAAACTGATCACAGAGTTTGGCACGGTTTTCATGCCTAAATGCCACACTGCTTTCTTTTCAGCGTACACGCTCGTCTCCTAACTGGCTGTGGCCGTTTCTGCACTAGGCTGTTATAGCGCTACTATTCCACTTTCAACATCCTCTGGAATCCTGGGGTTTGCAGTTTAGGGAGGGGCCATCCGGAACAATTGCACTTATAACAGTCTAGTGCGGAAATGGCCTGTGGCATATATGTGCAACAGCTTTGCGTTATGGTCCAAATACTTCTGTGCTCAGTTGTCAGAATATGATTTTACCACTGGCAGCTATTAAATAGCTGGGGAAAGATTTGATTGTTTAGGGTTTTTCCTCCTCAAAAGTTTAATTTTTATTTGCCTTTTCTGAATTCTTGAGCATTTCATACCCTTTATTATTTTGGCTATTTACTTTCAAAAGTGCTGTCTGTAGGAATAAGAATTAAAGACTCATTCCAATGACATTGCTTTACTGTGGGAATTTTTTAGACAAATAAATGAACTCAACAAAGCTGCATTTACAGTTATTGACTGTTTTCTATCTGGTTGGTTAAAATCCATGCAATTTAAAAATACTGTGATGAATTTTGGTTTTGAACTGTTATTTTACAGAAAAGTTATAGTTAAAAAGAGCCATGGTTGACTATAACATTTGCTGAATTTTTGAATATGGAGCAAACCCCACTTGTAAAGCGACTGTATGTTGGAGGACTTGGCCATACGGTTTCACAAGCTGAGCTGCAAGAAAGATTTGGCAAGTTTGGAAATGTTACAGATATAGAAATTGTGACCAGGAAAGATGAACAAGGTAATACCTTCAAATGTTTAAGAGCAGTTACGCTTGGTTTGCAGTGCTGGCACTTTGCCTCCAATACAACGTGCACTTACATGGGAGCCAGGCCCATTGTTCACAATGAAACTTATTTATGATTAAATAAGCATGGGGTTATGTTGGTAATTTTCCATTTCATAAATTTGTTTTTAATACAATTTTTAAAAAAAACACACACACAATATTTCCTTGGAGTACTCAAATTTTCATTCTTAAACAGGAAGACCTACAAGAACATTTGCCTATATCAACATCACGATTTCAGAAAAAGAACTTAAAAAATGTAAGTACCTTAACCAATTTTTCCTTGCTCTTTGTCCAACTCTATAAATTAATTGCATCTCCAATATTGAAACTAATGTTAGCTATGAAATCATAGTCTATATGATGTTCTAATCTATATGATGATCAGTTTAATTTTGGGGCAAATCACTTGGAAAAAACTCTAACTACCTGTGTGTCCTTTTAGTAATAATAGAACAGTGACATGTTCCCTAAGCTGCTGTTGAAGAACCTAGAAATGAACACTTTAATCAAATGACTTTTTGGGACACCCCCCCCCCTGCATCCACTCCACTCATTGCTTCAGTTACTGAAATCTACTCTTTTGGGATGTCATTCCATGGGACATAGTCCATTATCATATTGCCATCTATCAGTGTAAAACTTCCAGTTGTTCCCAGTTTTTCTTTATCTTTTAAAAGCCCTCCTTTGACTGGGCTTTCTTTGGCTGTCAAACTGTTTTTTCCCTTGCCTATTCACCTTCCCTTCAACTTGCCTATGTGGCTGAACTTGTTCTTGAACCTTTGTTTCCCAAGCCTCAAATTTAAACATTAACTAAACCACTCTGGTTCCTCTTCTTCTCTTTCAACAGTACTTGAAATATTTTTGAAGTTGCTCTGAATACTGAGTTAAACAATATATAAGTTAACTCTGTTTCATTTACTTTTGTTTTCGTTTGTTTTGTTTTGAAGGTATATCTGTTCTAAATAAGACAAAGTGGAAGGAAGGAACACTACAAATAGAATTAGCCAAAGAGAGCTTTTTGCACAGGTAATGGTTAGGACTTCACAAAAAGCTTTTTGCAAAAGCTATTGGGTACTACATCTGTTTGTTTTATTTAATAGTTAAAATGCAAATGAACAGTCTTGCAATCTTCACAAAATAAATAAGTTTGAATTTATACAAAAATATTCCTTTTTGAGCTTGAAAAATTTTTTCCAATGGATGTTGGTGTAGTGGTAGTGTTGTGTGGTGTTCATTTGTTTGCTGGCGGGGAGGCAGGATTTACATGAACTGAACTTTATAAAACTGGAGTAGGCAGAATACAGTCTTGCAGAATCAGTTTTGTTTTTTACTTGAACTTCAAGATCCACCAGGTAGAACCTGGTACAAAATTGGGGAAGAAGAAGGGAGAACATACATATGCAATTAAGGAGTAAAATGTTTTCAGCATCAAAAGTGAGTTATTAGCTTTCTCACACAGAAATTCATTTCTGGTTTCCTTTTAAGTAGCTTAATTTACAGATTGGGGTAACTTTATTCACCAGTGTTATTGCTGCTGTTAAGCGACTGAGACTAAGAAAGGAAGCCTTGTCAGGCTGTCGCAGATCACCTGGAAATCGTACCAGTCAATTCTGATCTACTGCCCACTTTTCCTGTTAAGACATTCACAGTATCTAAAGTTAAGAGAACCAGAAAGCATATGAATAAACTTTGTGTTCTGTCAGTTTTCTAAATTAAAGCTGCCAGACTTCAATCGTTTGTTCTACAGACTAGCACGGGAGCGTCAAGAAGCAAATGAAAAGAAAGAAAAGCCAGCTGATAACGCCATGGGAAATGTTCTAGAATCCATGAAGAGATCTGGAGTTGTAGATTTCCATGTGAAAGCAGTACCAGGAACAGAAGTACCAAATCATAAGGTTTGGAAAATTTAAGTTGATCTAACATAATTTCAGAGTAAAATGTATACCAGTAAAAGTTGTTACTTGAAATCTGCTATATTGCTTTGGAAAACTGCTTTGTTCTAATTGTTGCATTACCATAGCACTGGGAAATGTAATCTTTATTTTCACTTTAACAGGACTGGATTGTTAGCAAATTTGGCAGAGTGTTACCCGTCCTCCACCTGAAAAGTCAACACAAAAACAAAATATCCTTTTCTACAAGCTATTAAATAAAGGCAAGTTATGCATACCTAACTCTTAATCCTACCTCCACTGTGATACTGCAACTGTACTGTGCCGTTCTTTTCTAGAATGAAATAATCCAGATTGGATCAATCAGCTGAATTTGATTTGTGATAATGAAGAAATCTAAGAATGCCACAAATACATCATGTCAAATATTCACATTTAAATATTTTCATCAAAGTATTGTTTCTCTTTATGTGTTATTTTGAATAGAATATAGCTGATATATATACCTTTTTAATATTTGTGTTCACAAACATTTGGAAAGTTCACTTTTGGGGCCATGTTAATCAGGAACTGGTTTCCTGAAAAGTAGCAGTGAGTGGCTGTGTGTCTGTCTTTCTCTTTGTGTATGTGTCTATTCCCCTGTGACATGTTTTGGACGTTACTTTGTGTGTAAGACATTTCTTCCGCTTATACCAACGTGGAGTGTACCTTCTGTCAGCTTAAGGCACGTCATAGGACAGTCTTTGGGAAGCTGGCAGAGACCAAGCCTTGTAGCACTGGGTGGACTTCAGTGAGTTGTTCCTTGATTCACTTAAAGCACTACAGAAAACACTATAGAAAACTGCTATGTATGGGTTTTGCTGCATTATATTCCCCCTTTGGACAACTAACATTATGATTGTACGGCTATCTAAGTCTTAATTTACCATACTTTATCATGTGGCTACTTTCCTTTTAGAATGCAGTAGGGTGCTTTATATGTAGGATTCTCTCATGAAGTTAGTGCTTTTTTAAAAAATAACCTTTGTCTCTTTAGTGTTTCTGAGCTTTTACAAAAAAGAAGAGTGATTGATTTTTCCTTAATTCAAGCAATAACATAATCAAATATGACCCATCCAAATATTGCCACAATCTCAAAAAACTGGATCATGATGACAGTGAAATGGTTCCTATTTCCCAGCTCACTTGGCATTTGGAGGAAAATGATGAAAGCATGAGTAGAAAACGGCAAGGACAGTTTCCTGTAACTAAGAAGCCACCTAACAAGAAAATGAGAGTACAGGATGTTGGCAGTTTAAATAGGACACCACTGAATTCATCTTGTCAGTTTTCATCAGATGCAACAAATACAGTTGCAACAAAACTAGTTCAAAACCATGCATCAGTTATCAAAAAGCAAAGCAAAGAACACACTGAGAGTCGAAAACCTATAGCTTACAGGAATACGAATAGTGTATCTGAAAGTGATATGGATTCTGAAGAAGAAATCAGAGCCATAATAGCAAGAGAGAGAGAAGTACACAATGTAAGCACTAATGTTGAACCTGAAGATAACATGGAAATTGTCGGAGATAACTTTGAGTTGAAATATTGGCCTTTACAAAGAGCACATGATTCCAAGAAAGCCCGCCAAGCATGCAGTAAAGCACTGAGGACTGCTGAAGATGAATCTGATTATGATTCAGCTGATACAGATGAAATTTTAGCAGCAACTAAAACACAAAATAAAAAGAAGAATGAAACTTTGAAGGGATCTAAGGCAGCAAGACAGAGAAAGGACAGAGGGGCCCAGGAGGGTATATTGATACCTGCTAGAGGTCCTGAATCTTCTTGCACGAAGGCATTAATATCAGACAAGCCGAGAGGCAGGGAAAGAGCTGTGCCTGAAAAAATGCCAGACTCCAAGGCTGATCCTGAAAAAAACAGCACTATTAGTGAATGCACTTCAGAGGATGATGAAAGTTCTTCATGTCTTGATACAAGTGGGTCTGAAGAGGATGAAGATTATGAAACCATGATGCAGAACTCTTATCAACTAGATCTTACATTAGAAGAATTAGGAAGATTAGCTGCTGAACACACAGAAAGTGCAGAAGGAGATGCTGAAAGTAACCAAAGTGACACTCAGTGTAAAACCAAAGTTTTACCAGATAATAGCGCTAGCAGTATTCCAAAGGCATCCGTAGTTACCCCTGCTCCGAAACTGTGTATTTGTCCGGAAGACATTGTTTCTGCCATATTAGCAGGAGAAAGTTCTGATGAAGATAATAGGAAAAGGAAAAAGACAAATGTGAAAGTTCAGCCTTTTAGAGGAATAGGGTCACTAAGTGGGGAACTGGTAACAGGTGAGTTAGACGTAAACAGAAGTAAAGGTAGCAAGGCATCTTCTGGTCCTCTTGATGTGGAAACTCTCAAAAGTGTTTCAAAACCCTTGTATTCAAAGTCTTCATGTAAAACGCTGAATGGCAAATTGGTCTCTTTAAAAGAAACTGACTTTCACCAAGAAAACCATAAAGTAAATTCTGGGGGCAATCCTGACAGCAGCACATCCAGTGCAGAAGACAGTGACACTGAAAGTGGTGATGGGACTACTGTTTCTGAGAGTGAGCACTTCGAAAGCCTGCAATCTGTTTCAGGGAGAAAGAAGGAAGATGTCAGCATTAAAGGTTCCAATCTTGCACAGGAGAAGAATTTAAATGGTCTTTTCAAAAATGAAGAAGCATTTCTGAATTCTGCTAAAGGTACAAGCAAACTGAATGAAAAGGAGAAACGGCTGCAAGATAATGCAAAAAGATTGACAGCGCTGCAAGAGAGGCAAAAAGAACGAGAACTGCAGAAAAAACTGATTCAAGGAGCTCTGACCAATCTGGTAGTTCTATTTTGTGTGTTTATAGAGATATATATTTTGTGCTGACTGTGCTGGGAAAATCTGTAGATGTGTAAAATACTGCCAGTATGGAAGTTTTACAAATACCAATATATAACTACCTTTAGCAACTGAAATGTCTGTAGTAGTTCCTGCAGCTCGTTATAAAACACTGAGTTTCAGAGAGAGGGAGCCAGCATTTAATAATAATAGTAGTAGTAGTAATATATGATTGAAAAGCACAACAATAAGAGAGCTAACAGCACCATCCTGTATGTGCTTAGTGGAAAACAAATCACGCTGTATTTATTGGGATTCACTCTGGTTGTGTTGGAATTCTGTGCTTACTTCAGGCTGCAATCCTAAACACATTTACTAAGTACTTAACCCCATCAGGCATAATGGGAATCGCTTTTGAGTAAGTATGTACAATATTGTGCTATAAATAGGTATTTCATTCTAAGACAATCTTATATATGCCTATTTGGTAGTAAATCTTCCTTTGTTCGATGGTACTTGCTGCTAAATACATATGTATAGCATTGGTTATAGGATTTCAGCTTAAAGTTGGGGAGATGCCCAGGCAATCCACTTCATCATATTCCTGAAGTTTAATCCTAAACTGGCATTCTGTAACTGATCCTAAAATGGCTGGTATTAAGCAAAGGAACTTCAAAGGAAAAGTCAAAGTGATGCCACTGAATTTCAGTTTAGTGCTGTGAAATTCAGCTTTATCAAATCTTGGTTGAATTGCAGTTGTAGAATGATTGTGTGTCTTGAGTGGGTTACGAATGCCAGAAAGTTTGTGTAAACACCTGCATCACCTTGTTAATGGGCGTATAAATAATTTCCTTTTATATAGTTACCCCATCTGGCCATATTTTATTTTCATTCCTCTCTAACTTCAGTTCTTGCTTCTACTTCTCCCATGCAAGGATGTGTTCAAAATGATTTGGGCTCTGGTCCATGAAAATTAGTTAACAAATTTGTTAAATCTTTAAAATGCCAGAAGACTCTTTGGCAATAAACAATTATTAGAGAAGACCCATTGAATCTAGGGAACTTAGCTAAATGCTGACTAATTGATTCAATGGGTCTGCTCATGTTGGGGGAAATATTTAGATTTAGGCCTTTGTTTATTTTGGAAAGTTGCGTTTCATTTTTCCACTGAGTATTGTCATGGGCTATTTGTAATTTTTATCTGATTTTGTAGGAAATTCAGTCAACAAATAAACAGAAACACATAGTATTTGATTCAGGTAGTGAAGATGAAGCTGACTTACAAGAAATCACTGAAGAAGGATCTTCAGGAAATTTGGGAAAAGTGAGTAAAAGGACTTCTGCTACATTACAAGATGTTGCCCTACAGTCTTAAACACATGTTCTGTCTAGTCCACTATGAAAAGTAAAATCCAATTAACTTTTCTGCTTTTTTTAAAAAAGGAAAGACTGCTGCTTCTACTTTTTATAAACTTAGGTTACCATATTTTCAAAGATACACAAGCAGAGTAACCACAAGAAAGGAAAATGAAAATCTTGAGAAGTCATATTTAAAAAAAAAAGAAAAAGAAAAGAAAGAAAAAAAGACAGCTATGAAAAGATGGAAGGAGAAATCCTCCAGACATTTTCCAGGATGTCCTCACAAATGTTACTATTGTTATTAATTTATCAAACTCACTACTGTTCTAAAGTAGGAATGGCCAAGTTTTCAAAAATAATCTCTGAAATGGTTAAAACAACAGTTTCAGTAATTTCTCCAGACTGATCCCAGGACTTACAAGCAGGAGTGCTATACCTGCCCCCCCCCCCACCATGCAGTGTAACAGTATGATTGGTAAAACATTTTGAATTGATTGCTTTTAGAACTGTGTGTATTTGTTCCTGAGTGTATTTGTTCCTGTACCTAAGGAGTTCACCGCCAAGACCTCTGGAAAGTTGTTTGACAGCAGTGAAGATGAATCAGATACATCAGATGAAGAAGAAGACAGGTTCAAAATCAAACCTCAGTTTGAGGGTAAAGCTGGTGAGAAGGTTAGTAAACCTGTTTAATGTGTTATTCTTGTGGGTTTCAGTCCAGTTGTTAGTCCCAAGTAGAGTGGACTCACTGAATCTATGGGAACTTGGTAAGTCAATGGAAACTTGACTTACAAATGCATCTTCCTGCATTAAGCCTGAAGTATAAATCTTCTTCATTTCATCATTAGTTAATCCTCCGTCATGCCAGTGTTTACTTGTGAACCAATCTGACTCTAACTCCTCTTCACCTGCCTCAACCCTAAAACTATGCTATTGATCTAAAGCTTATCTCCCAAGCCTTATCTTACTTAGTCCTGCTACAATTATATTAATCCTTAGTGCTGCCTACTCCTTACCAAGCCCTATTTTGATTGTGTAGGTGCTCTTGCAGGAACCATGTGTTTTCAGTGTTCTTTTAACCCGGTACTCCTGTTATATAACTGTTTACTGCATGTGTGTCTAAAAGATGGGAGTGTGTGTATGTGTGTGTGTGTGTGTGCATAATTAAGTAATTTTCCCACATAGCCATTGTGGAAATTAACATTAACATCTCATCTGAACTACTGAAGAGTGAATACCAACTTCCTTTTCTGTTTTATTGTTGTAGCTTATGCATTTACAATCACGGTTTGGCACAGATGAGAGATTTCGTATGGATGCTCGTTTCCTTGAAAGTGATAATGAGCAAGAAGGTTAGACATTTTCCTTCTGTTGCTCTGAGGAGCACTTCATGAAACTGTTTTTAAATAATTAAGATAATGAATGTAATTTTGTTACTCAGCCATTACTTCACCTACGCAGGTTGAAAGGTGATCAACAAACACTGACTGTGGCCATAGTAATGTGAAGTGTGAGGAAGGAGGAACTACGTACCACAATTGAATAGGAAAATCTTAGAAAATTATAATGTGAGACAAAACAGCTGTGCACATAAATTTACATATTTAAGAGCAACAAAAATTTTTGAAACTCTCTTTTTCCAGATTTTTGTGTTAACCCCTATTGAAGAAGAACAAACTAAAATTCCACACAAAAGATTATTTTATAAAAATGTACACTGTAAACGGAGTCAGTAAAACATTTCTTTTAAAAAATCATGTCACTTCAAATGTGCTTTTGAATTATAATTATTAGGCTGAATTATGCAATCATTGGACAGCAGTTAGCTAGGCATATTGTTTTGTCTGAAGTACAAAAAGGAATACCTAGAATTATGTAATCTAAGGTTCCTCATGAGTATGGGGAAAAGATGCTTGCTCTTTCCATACTCTGTGCACAGAGGGCTATATCACAAGTTTGGATAGAACACTAATCCATACACTAATATTACAAGAATGAGCTACTGGAAGCCATCAGGCTCACATGGCTGACACCTCCTCCAGTTTGGCCCGAAGGAGAGTTCATAAGCTTTGTACTTTAGATGAACTGCATCTTTCCATGTCATCCAAAACTGTGGATGTTTACTATTAACTTGTCTAATGTTAACCATGGTTGGCCTAAACAAGCCAAACCTCAGACAATAGTTTCTGAATCTGCCTTCTTTCAACTAGTTTTCATTAAAATTAATCTTTTGAATTGGGGTGACATAGAAAGCTGCAGTTAATCTAAAAGGTAAGTTGAAGTTTAATCTCTCTGCAGGCCATGCTTGAGAAAGGTTGTGGTGGAGAATGTGAAAGGCCAAAGTTCACTGGGGTTCCTTCTCGTTAAGGTAAATTGTGGTTTGGTTTGGTGTTACCTCTGAACATAGCCAAAAGCTTAATTTACATATCTTCCTTAACATGATTTGTGCTAAGCATCACAAAATCATGTAACTGTGTCCTCTCCTTCCACTGCCCTTTTTTTAAGCAGACATTGTAATTAGCTGGTTGTGCAGAAGGATCTTCTAATGGAGGGGTGTGCGGTAATGTTATTATTATATGATTTTATACTGTTTTAAATTATTCAGGTTTTGGTGTGATGATTCATATATAATGGCACTGTTAGCATAAGCTGAGCATTGCAAACTGTTTTCAAATCATTTGATATCCTGATTTGAAAACTGTGATTTATGAACTGTGATTTCACTCAGGGGTGAGAACAAACCATGTTTTGGCATGATGTTGGATGGCACGTGGTGTCATTCTGTGGTGTTAGTAATTAAGGCTGTTGAACTGCCTTTTAATTTTGTTAATTTTTGACTTTTTAGATGAATCCAAGAATCTGAAAGTAGATGAAGAAGAAGAGCTTACATTAGAAAAAAAGAAGAATCTTGAGATTTTAAAAAGTCTTCTGCATATTGGCATTGAGCCTCCGAAACCTAGCAAGCTGACTTCAAATGCCAAGAAATTCAAGTACGTACATTTCTTTAGGAGGCAAACTGCGGCCTGGTTTTATGCATGCAAGAGTATGAAAAGGGCATAATTGTTTATACTTCTTCATACTGGTACAGAATACTATTTTACTATGCTCCCTATGTTATAAAGTCTTTGCAAGTGGAAAGCCAGCATGGTGGACAATTTTTTCAGTCTAAGAAATTGGTTATGCAAATGATGGGGTTCTTTTTTGTTTTATTCTGGAACATTGAAAAATCTAAAATAAAAAGTGGTAGAGGCTACTTTTCCAACTCAGTATTTATTGCTTTTTTCCTACTACATGGATAAAGTCAATTTAAATATTGACTTTTAGGTAAATAATGACTTATATCTTCCCCCACTCTTGAAGGTAAGTTAACGTAAACCACTGGATTAACACATGCTGTCTTTCCATCCGATACAACCAGCGTAGTGGATGACTCTAACATAGCTTAACACAGTGTTTTTTAACTGATTCCTGTTTTTGGGATACCATTATACATTAGAGATAGTAGAGTAGCAAGAGCGCAGTGATACAACAAAACTTGTTAATGGCAATGCTGTGGCTGAAAAGTTGGAGAACTATTGTTCGGAAGGCCAGTCCAGAATTCTGCCTCCAGCAACCTGATTCTTTAGTTTAGAACAGTGAGATTTGGTTAAACAAATTAAGCTTGAACTGCCCTTCCAGTTCCACTGTCTTGTGTCCCATGTTCTTCCCGGAAGATATTACTGCCCATTAATAAGAAATTAACCAAGGAAAGTGTAGCAAACCAAAGCAAGACTGTCAAGGCAATAGGTAAAGCGCTGTCCTTACCTCTGGCACCATTGTTACCCATTATTAACATTTAGGTTTGTGGATTCGTTTTGTTTATATAGTAGTCCCATCTCATTAAGAGCATTGTTTACTAGTATTACACAGTGTACTTCATTCTCTAATTAGTATGATATTTTCAGATGTAAAAACTTTCTTTCCTAAAAATTATAGGACATAACTAAATCAATCTTGCTGTGACTGAATGTGAGGGAAGATGTCACACCATTGTTAGATAAAGCCAGAACCTTGTACCCGCTTTCCTGGAAATAAGTCTGACTTAACCCAATAGGACTACTGAGAAAGCATGTCTGGGATTGTGCAGACGTATTGATTTAGATCCTTTTCGTCTGCAGTCAAACACAGTGTATACATGCAGTTAGGATGAAGCCTTGGTCCATTGAGGAAACTGGAATTTTGCCGATACAATTTTGATTGAATATGGTACTGTACTTAATTTTGTTTCTTTTTTTAGAGATATGAATGCCCTACGCTATGACCCTACAAGGCAAGACCACACAATATTTGAAAAAAAGCCAGAGAACACTGAAAAAGAGAGGTGATTGTTCTACCATTACCTTGTTGCTGTGTCTGATCTTTTCTTTGCTTGGCTAGTTTACCACCTTGACCGTGGTTAGCTTTGTGCAGTGGTGAAAGGTCAGGATCCTGTTGTGGCAAACTGTTGGAGGAGTGGACTATTCTGCACATGGTTTGACAGTCTCCCTGCTTGTGAAAGTGGGAGAGCAGCACCAGCAGCAGTGAGATCAGTGGGAGGATGATAGCGCTGGCTTCAAGCCCATCTGTTCTATGAATACCTGGCTTCAAGGGGTGGGAGATCCTTAAAGACAATTTAGGAGGGGGAGCTGGGGAAGTGGCCTGTACTAAGTATCCTCTCTTCTGCAAAAACGAAGCATTCATAGAATGGGCAGATCAGACTGAGGAGCCTCTTCCTCCCGTTGCTGACTTCTTCATCTTCTTGCCACCACAGCCGCCTTCTTTTCCTTCCTGTTGCTCCTGTCACTGCCTCAATCTCCGGCATAGCTACACCAGCCGCATGTTCTCAGCTTGTGTGGCTACCTTGATTGCCGTTCTCTTGGATATCGCATTATCTAAATGAATGAATATCTCATTATCTATAAAGTGAAGATGAAGAAAAATGCTTGCTTTATGTTAGAAAAGGTACAGATGAGGCAAATGGTGGCTTCAGGAACTGTTAGTCTGGGCCTCCCAGAGTGAGAATGAGAGAGGGAGAGCAGTCAGCTGCCACATGCTAAGACCAAGCACTCTGACGATGAGACATAGTCTGAGTGCAAAAAACTTACTGTGTGAAAATGCAACCACAGTTAGTGAAAGAGTTGTGTTATACCCAAGAGTCTTGCTTAACATGAAGCTGCTGAAACAAAACACAGGACATAGCATTCCTATTTCACTTCTAATGTCATATAAGCAACTTGAATTAGATATTGGGTGACCTCCAGTGTTGCACTGGGAGAAGGGAGTTGGAAGAAGCAAAATTCTTTGTACCTCCTGGCAGCTGATTGGGCTGATAGTCTTGAATAGAATGCCTTTTGGTGCAGGGAAGTTGGGAAGATACCCCCCAAATAAGGTACAGGTACCTTGCACAAGGAGAAGATACATGAAGTGTCCCCCTCTCCATTTTTACAGAACCCTCAGAGCCTCCCTTACCTATTTGATTTGAGTAAAATGGGGCAGACTTGGGAGGTAGCTGGGCAAATTAAATCCCTGGAGCTCTCTTCCTCCGGTGCAATACTGAACCTTGCTCATCACCAGAAGTGTGTTTAGTTTGTAAAATATAAAAGATAAGAAAAAAATATTCATAATTGATTGTTACAGTAAAGCAAAGAAGAAGAAGAAGAGAGAAGAAGCTCAAAAACAGCCTGAAGTGTCTAAAGAAATATTCTATGAAGTTGCTGTTGATTTGAAAGAAATCTTTGGATCTACAAAACTTGAAGGGAAGACAGAAATAATATCATGGGACAAGTGTGATGATGTGGAACAAACGACTCTGGCTGAGACACTTAGTTTCACTGCTGGAAACAACATGCCTGAGGGAAGTAATGGCTTCACATTTTCGTTTTTTGGTACTGAAGACAACAGATCCGCTACAAAAGAAGGTACCAGTGCATATCCTAAGACTACAATTTCGACATGTAGACAGAGTGTACCTTCACACAGTCATAATTTTGAAATGTAACTGTGCTTTATGATTGCATTTCTTTTATAACAATATAGAGGCTTGAGCCAGTTCTAAATACTGTCACCCATTTTTAATGATACATTGATCATCACTAGTATCCCATTATAACAATTCTTCCAATACCTGAACAGGATTCTTGTTGCATACCTGGTTCAGTGCAAGTTCATGGTTCTTACCTATAAAATGATAAGCCTACCTAGGCCTAGCAAACTTCTGTCACCACCTGATGTTCCATTATGATGTTTGAGACTACCTTAGAAACATTATCTTTAATGTGTATAATCTGTTTAAGTGGGCTATCTTTGTAGATGGATTCTCAACAGCTGGTCCTCAGCATTGTAATTCCCATATCCTGGAGAACACTAAAGGTCTAGCCTGAACATCTTATCAAATATTTTATTAAAACTATGATTCATAGCCAGCAGTTTGGTAGCGATCTTGGCATATTGTTTATCTTCATTAACCCTCATGAAAGGATAGGCTATATAGTCAATTAAATACACTTTCAGAGAATGAATGCTCCATATTCCCATTTGTGTTAGCAATCTAATAGAGATCCTAAGTTTTACTATGGGATAATCTGGAACTTATAATTTCAGTTTGATTAAAAAGGAAAGGAGGGGATCCTCTCTCTATATCTCTTTTTTTTATCCTTAGAGCAAGGAATAAACTTTGCTAAAAATAAACAAAAAAGGCTTGTTTTCTTTCTTTTTTTTTCAGAACCCTATGTAATTGAAACAATGAAGCCTTCAAAGGTTGCATGGCAAGAAGACCCACGTTTTCAGGACAGTAGTTCAGAAGATGATGAGCCAGAAGATCAAAGTGAAGCTGTTATAGAAGATGTTAAAGAAACGTAAATTATATTTAGATAATACTGTCTACAGAGAATCCATAGGAGGATGCCTTTTATAAATTCGAAATATCACACAGTGACCCAAGATACATTCCTTATATGTTCCTTTTCAAATCAACCACATTATCTAAATTACAGGTGAAAACAAGTTGTAACCTTGCAGTAATGAGCAGTAAAAAACAAAGGGTCTTGACACATTATTTTCCAATGTTCCTCTTCCATCGTAGTCCCCCATTTTACGTCCTCGGGGAGGAGGATTTTTAAGGCAGGGGAGGTGGGAAATCCCAGCGGCTTTGGTCCTTTGTAATTCTAGAAACAGCCTAAAGTGTTCAGTTTGCAAATACTGCTGAATATAAACTCTTCTCAGTATTACTGAATATTGGTTGTCTTGAAAACAAGGTTGTCAATTAATAATTTATGAGGCCATTTCTGCACTACACTCTTATAGTGCTGTTATTCCACTTTCAATATCCTATGGAATCCTGGGGTTTGCAGTTTAGGGAGGGGCATTTAGACTTCTCAGCCAGAGAGCTCTTGGGTCTCAGTAAACTACAAACCCCAGGATTCGACAGGATGTTAAAAGTGGAATAATAGCACTATAACAGTGTAGGGCAGAAATGGCCTAAGAGTTGTGTTACTGGTAGTTCCATTTTCCAGAATATTCCTTGAGATCTTTAATTCTAACAGATAAAACCTACTCAGCCATCTCTACATTAAATTAATCTACGCTGGATTATTAGTTTAAATTTATATGATCATTTTTCAAGGTAATGAATTTTTCACACTTTCAAAAAAAAGCATTTTCTTTGGCATTGATAATGTTTCTGCTTGTTTTTTGCAGGTCCCCTATTCAACTACATTCAAATGTCAGATTTTTCTTCTTCTCTCAAGACGATGATAGATTAAAAGGTGAAAACTAGAAATGTTCTGCTGAGTGGTGTGTCTAATCCATATCAAATGCATACTAAGTCATCAGATTTGTTCCTTGGAAGTTAGTGGCCAGTTCATTTCAAAATAGAGATCCAACACATCTTGCTCTGTCCTCCTTTTCACGCATGTAGTTTGAGCTTGTCTGAACTTTTTGAAGCAGTTTTTCATGTACCTGTCAGGAAACACTATAAATATCACAGTTGCCAAGGAAATTATCACTTAAACGCAAATTTGTACTTTTAAAATAAGCTTTTATCTGGGGTAAGAGTTGCTATTTCAGGCTCTTTCCATAGAAAGCATTTGGAAAGTGTTAAGCTATGATCTGTTCTCCTTTGGTGTTAATAGATTCCTCTGCTAACAACCAGTGATTTCTAGAAGAACCAGCACAATATTGGGAGCACCATATGGCAGGCAATAGCTCATGATTCTCTCTGGACATTTTTGATAATCTTTCTCTTTTTTCAGATAATGTAAATAATAATAATAATAATATTGATAAAGTAGGCAATGTAATGGTGAAATAAGATGGACCACAGCAACCTCGCGGTCTGTGAACATAAATAGCAAAGCCACATCTTCAAGGGCAGGAGTTGAGATCTCTGGATTGTGATGATAACTTCCTTCCTTCATACTCACAGGGGCAGGAAGATTAAGAACATAAATGCTTAAGCTTTCCTTTATCCCTTTTCTAGAAGGCCCAAAGCTCTTTTGTAAATCCTCAGACCTTGATGAAGACAGAGATTATTGGGAAAGCAGGCGCCAAATGTTACTTGAGGTATGTGAATAAAAGCACTATGTATCTGATCCAGAATTATTCTAGCTACTCCTGTAGCCTTTGAATCTAGTAAAAACTCTGAGACTCCTAAACTTTTGAAATCTTTTCTTAAAATGCAGAGCGTCTTATTTGCATGTGTTAAAATATACAGTTTAATTAGTGGTAGTTTGTTGCACTCCTGTATTAAGACTCTCTTCTCTTTTGTTTCTTTGTTTTTAATGCTCAAAAATCTATGTAAAATGTACACTTAAAATTATACGATGAAGATTTGAAGGTGGAGGAGACACCTAGAGAAGAAAGAGCATCTTCTTTTCTTTTTTTATCTTTTCTTCAAATGCTGTAAGGATTTCTTTCCCATTGGTTCCTTAATTCTCCATGCAGATAGACTGTAACACAACTACTTTAAAAAAAAATACTGCTCAAAAGGGAGTGATTCTTTAGATGCTTAAGCCATATAGCGTCTGTAAATAAATTATTTATATCTGTGATCTGATGAAACGGACAGTGTTGAGGTCTGGCCGGACATCTTCACCAGAAGTTGCACAAATATGAATTAATCCTTGGGGAAGACATCTTCACACAATTATAGATAGTATCTCTGGGGTGAATGAAACGCAGAATTGCATTACTGTTTCTGGATCTGAATGGATGAAAGTGGTCCCTTGACAGAAGGTGTTACCCGAGCACCCTGGAAGACCCAGACCATGTAGATTTTCATCAGTAGTTTTTAAACTGCACAGATACTTGTAGGGGTTGCATCAGCATTTTGAATGGTTTTGCAGATGTGACATACTTGATAGAAGGT
This sequence comes from Cyclura pinguis, assembly GCA_030412105.1. Classification (NCBI taxonomy): domain Eukaryota; kingdom Metazoa; phylum Chordata; class Lepidosauria; order Squamata; family Iguanidae; genus Cyclura; species Cyclura pinguis. The sequence goes on along the minus strand of CM059600.1, from coordinate 90,112,948 downwards.
GTCATTGCACTAACTAGTTTTCTGGTAATTGTTAAGGTGTAACTTCACATGAATCTTTGTGGTGCTTGTTTTCTAAAGAAAGATGTAATATGTACAGCTGAATAGAAGATATCTTAACTGTGTCTTCCACCTCAATCTGGGAACAGGCTTAAATAATTACTGAAAAACTATGGAAATACTATGTAGTTTGTCAGTTCTGTCAAAAAATAATAAATGGGCCATGCCTTTCTCATCTGGCAATATTGACTCAGTTATACAACCCTCTTGAAATCCAGCCACAACAAAAGATGCACAGTGTAGAGGAAGAGCATCTGTTCAGTGTTTGGCTGTAGGAGCTGATTAAGTGCGATGCACCTCTGTCCTTTTCTGACAAGAGACAGAATAACTTGGATAACTCCCATTTGTACTTTTCAGATAGTTATCTCTTACCTTCTGATACACATCTGGCTAGTTGAAGAAGCTGAAAATGTTTAAAATAAAAACTTAAAATTGTGAACTTCTGCTAATTGTGTTAAACTTGCAACATTTCCAGGACTGTCGAAAGAAACATAAAGATGCAAGAAGGAAAGTAGTAAAAGCAAAACAGTGAATACAGCAGTTCTGTAGTGCTGATTCAGAACAAAGGACATGTTGGCATTCACCTCCAGAAAAATAAGAGGAGCTGGCTCTCATCACCTCAGCAGATGATTTTGGTGCTGAACATACACAACTTTGTGAAATAAGAATAGCTTTGTAATAGAAAATATTTAATGCTTCCATGTACACTGTGTAATACAGACATCTTTACTGGACATTTTTGATTATATATATTAGATTATATATTTCTTGTTTAAAGGGAACTCTTCTGTTTTTATAGATGAAGTCAGTAAAAACATCCACTGTAAAATTTCAGCAAGACCCTGTCGGGTGGACTCTGTACATTTGCACTGTACTTATTATCCCTCTTTTGCAAAAAAGTGAAGTATTTAAGCCTTTTAGGGCATACACATTTGGGAAGGCTGTGGGGGGTGGGATTTCTGATAACACACGTGGTTTTCATACCATTATTGTTAAACTGATAAGGAGCAAGCACAACGAAAGCTGGATATCTATGTACTGTTAAATATTAAATTAATACAGGCTAAGCCTCCTTTATCCAAAATGCTTAGGACCAGAAGTGTTCTGTATTTCAATTTTTTTACATTTTATTTTATTTTATTATTTTATTTTAGATTTTGGAACACAATACCTTTTTGGAATAGCATCATGTCTCATTCATCTGCTACTTGTGTTGTGTATGAGACGTGGGGGTGAGGAGAGACTGGGGACCTGTCAAATGGTAAGAAACCAAGCATAGTGCTTGGTGAAAATCCACCTCTCTTGCCATTTCACAGGTCCTCAGTCTCTCCCTTTTTGCCGCCAGCCACCTGTTTCGTCTTTCAGGGTGGTGGCTCTGATGCTTCTGTTGGTTGGTCTCTCAGATCCTCAGGGTTTCTCTTTTTGCTGCCAGTTGCCTGCTTCTGTAATAGAGTGGCTGTGGCACTCAGATCTGAGAGACAAACAAGCAGAAGAACCACAGCACTGTCTCAAGAACAGAAGTGGACGGTTGGCAGCAGGAGTGCCACAGCCACTGCCTCGAAGATGGGAGAGGGTGGGTGGTGGCAAAAAGTGTTAGTTTTGGAAGGTTTTTGGAATTTGGTTTTCCAGATAAGGGAGGCTCAACATGTATAGAACAAGTATCATTGCAGTGATGGAGAATAAGAGACAATCTTGTATGTAAATACTTACAGATGTCTTTAATGTCTTTTGCAGTCTTTTAGGTTTTGTATTACATTTTTTGTGCCTTGAAAAAATGGGTCCAAATTACAGAGGACAAATTGCTTATTGCTCTACTCCTGTGACTTCACAGCAAGTAAGTCCTACCAAACTCAGAATGACTTGCTTGTGACAGACATTTTTAGGACTGGGCTGTTTGCTTGTGGTCCAAAAGCATAGAAGTGTGAGCATTTCCCTTGATGTGAATGGTATACGGATCACTTTTAGGCAAGTTTCTGTCTTGCCGGGTGGATGGGTGGCAGGGGAAGCCAACCTCTTCATTCTTGTGATGTCATCACTGTTATGATTATTTTGATAAAGCACAGTTTTAGCTTTTGTTGTTTAAAAAAAACTGGTATTTTTTCAAGCAAAAAAAAATCCCAAATACAGAACATCAGATATGTAAATTATTGAAGAAGTTTTAACCAATGATAGTACATTTTTCTATAACTGATTTCTTATTTAATATGTATGTTGAAAAATAAATGTCTTGACCTATAGTTTCTTTTTCCTTTCCAAACATTTGTTACTGACACATTTTTGAGAAGAAGTACCAAAAGGTAATATTCACCACAGAAAACAGCTGATGATGTTTGCATTTAAAAGAAACATGTATTAGCTGTAATTTTCTTGTGTCCTTTGGTTCCATGCTGTCAGTGTAAGGAAAGGCTGCTTGGCCATTAGAAAAAAAAAATTACGTTAAGAGTTAAATATTTGAAGAAAGTGAGTGGGCCAGGAAGGCAGGTGCCCTCAAAGTGGCTGAGTATACATATACACTGGAAATGAATAGGTTTGCTGTGAATAGAAAGGAAAGCCAGTGAAAATGAGTGTGTATATTTGTAAACACGGTAGTGTTATATGCAAAGTCCTGTGAAACCAAACCATGTTGCATGTTCTTTAACAAGTGAACTGTGTAACTGTATCATTCACATCTTATTTTTATTTTTTAACTAGAAGTATTTCAGAACAAATCCGGTATGCCTATCAAGCAAATGATGTATACTTAAAGAGCTCATGAAGTGTTTCCAACATAACTCTTGCTGCACAGTGTGAATTCTCCCTGGCAATTTGAAAACAAAATGTTCATTCATATCATAAGGACGTATTAAGAGGGGCAGGATATATTTGGCACTGTTATAGGCTAGACCAAGCCACAGTCATTTCCTAACTAGAGCAATTACATTTTTGATCTTTTGATGTCTTCCTTTGCTTCTTTAGTGTCACGCTACAGAGACCAAACAAAATTAACTTCATAAAATCTGGATGAAGGGCTTTCTGTATTAAAACAAATAATGGTGCATGTTGTGAGAGGAAAAATCAGACTTAATGGACTGCTGCTCTACATTGGTTTACTGTGGACAATGAAATTGCTTGCATGTCATTTGCCAATCTAAGGGCTTGATATTTTGGGAATTGTATCTAAGGTATAAGACAGGATTATAAATGTTTTATCACGCTTAAATACTCAGCATTGTCCTTTCCCTTCTCTCCTTCCTCTGTGAGCTCGTTTGTCCTGTGACTGTGGCTTTTTTAAACCATGGTGTTCTGTTGGATTAAGCCACAGTTTTCCTGTTTGGTTGTAACCACAGAATGGTAAAGTTGGAAGTCATCCAATCGTCATCTTGTCCTACAACCTGCCAGTGCAGGAATCCACGGCTAAAGTACCAAGTGTAATGGCGAACAGGGCCTTGAATAAACCACACTCTTCCTGGTCAGAGCACATAGCTCTGTTATCCTTGATTTTTAATAAATCACATGTATTAAGCAGAGATAGCTACACTGGAACTAAATTATCTTAAGAGTGCATATTTGACCTCATCCTTTGAAAAGCTTTTTTGAAAATCTTCATTTTTAATGACAGTAGCTATTGGGTAAGGCAAAATAGCATGCACTAATAAATTGTTCAAAGCATCCTGCCCTATGTTGTCATAGATTTCCGACATGAAATTGAAGGTTCTACCTACCATATAGTCATATAACCCTTTGTGGCTTTTTGCCATAAGAAGATAAGTTTCATGTTCTCGCTAGAACTGTAGAGACTTCTTCCTAGAACCGTGTGTACAAAGTAGCTTCTTGTAATAGCTTTTGCCTACTCTACAGTTGCATGTCTGAATTCTGATGCGGGCCTGAATACTATGACCAGGAAGATTGAGACACTATTCAAGAAATCACGTTATACTGACATTTGACATTGTAAAAGCTGGGAAAGAAGGCTTTGATATCGTATGTAAACATTTTCCACCCTGTTCCAAGCATTGAATATGGACAGTAATATAGCCTGTGCTCGTCATATCCTTGCTTCAGTGTCTTCAGATGGACTAGACAACCAGATTATGGATTATTCAAGGCCTTTTTCAAAATCAACTTTTCTTGAGTGAAGAAGAACTGAATATGGATGTCTATCAGATTTGACTGCCTTTGATATTTTAGTTTCTTTGCCGTTGTCCATTATCATGATATATAAAGGTGGAAATATAGCAGTGCACTGGGGGAAAATGTAGAAGATCCAGCTGCTAGTTTGTGAGATAAAAGAAAGTCATTGGAAACTCCTGTGGTGGTTGAATACACCATTTACAGATAATGAAGAAAAAAACTTTTGTCAGTGGACATAGAGACTACATCTGCCAGCTTTTAAAAAATATTTACATGTTTACAGATGATCTTTTCCTGGTGTTCAGTACTGTTTTGAGTTCCATCTATTTACATTATTGTTGTTGTTGTTGTTATTAATGCACTCATTAAAATGTTTCTATTTTTCCCTATGTCATCTCAGGGCAGTGTACAATAAAATCAGTTTAACCGATTTAAACAGTTTAAAAAAATTAAACAGACTAAAAACATATTAAGTAATTTGACAAGTTAACGCAAGACAGTTAAATAACCTTTAAAAGATTTGAAACCATCAGGTATGAGCAGAGTTGGATAAAATCAGCTGGTCCCCAAAGGTTCTAGTGAAAAGCCAAGTTTTTACTTGTTGCCTTAGAAGCCTGATTGGTCTGAGCTGCAGCACCACAGCAGAGAAGGTCTCTTCCATGTCTTCTTCCCACTGGTGGTACACAGAGACGGGTCCCTACTGCAGGCCTCAGTCTGTGGACAGGCACGTATACAGAGAGGCGCACCTTCAAGTATCAAATTTCCAGATCATTTAGGGCTTTGCATATCGTCTTAAATTCAGAGTGAAAGCATATTGGCAGCCAGTTCAACTCCTTAAAGAGTTGTATGTTTTATATACATGATAATCTGGTCAATAAGCTAGCTCCTATGTCTTGCACTGGCTGCAGCTTCAGAGTAATCGTCAAGGGCAATCCCATGCGGAGAGCATTATAGTAGTCTAACCCAGGAAACTACTTGCATGTAGATTCCTGTGGCTAATTAACCTGGGCTGAGAATGGCCATGGCTGGTGGACCAGTCAAAGCTGGTTCCCATCTCTTGGCTCCAGAGCCCACTTGGGCCTTCAGTGAAAGAGATGTATGTTGAATTATGCCTAAGTTACATATTTACATTTGGTTTTGAAAGCTGACAGGAAGAAAATCAACTCACTTGAAATGTGGAGTTAGAAGACAGTTCTATGGATATCCTGAACATTTTTTTCAGGATATCCATCTATGGATATAGATGGATGGATATCCTGAACATTATTTTAATATATGGGTCCTAGAGCAAATCAAGTCTCAACTTTCGCTAGAAGGCAAAATGACAAAACTGAGGCTATCATACTTTGGCGACTGCAATTAAAGCATTGTATTTTCAATTGCTTTTTTTTTTTTTAAATTGGAGCAAATCAAGCCTGACCTTTCCCTAGAAGTCAAAATGAGTAAACTAAGAGTTTCTTGTACTTTGAGCACAGACAACATAATGCATTGCGAAAGACAATAATGCTCATGAAAGTGGAAAGCAAGTGAATAGACTCAATCGAGGAAGCCACAATCCTGACTTTATAAGACCTGAGCTGGGCTGTTAATAACAGGGTGTCTTGGAAATCTCTCATTCACAGGCCAACTTGACATCAGTTAACAACAACACTGCATCTGCTCCTTCGAGGAAAGTTAACAGCCTCATTCAGAACAGGCTAATTACCCAGTTCCCAAAGCTGGGAACCACTAATCCAACTTCAGTTGACTTCTCTTTATCAAGTACAGCGTTCTGACTTTCACTGAGCACTTGCACTGCCCTGACGGGCTGATGAAAAAGAGTAGAGCTGCATGCCATCAGCATACTGATGCGGTGTATGTGCGCGCGTGTGGATGCACATGCATGTGTGTGCACATGCTCATGCGTGCCTTCAAGTCACCTGCCAACTTACGGCAACCCCATGTATTACACAAGGTTATCTGTGGTAGCTGAGCCCGAAACGCCTAATAACCTCACCCAAGCCATTTCTGCACTACACTGTTATAGTGTTATTATTCCACTTTCAACATCCTATCGAATCCAGGGGGTTGTAGTTTAGGGAAGGGAACTTAGAATTCTCAACCAGAGAGTTCTTTGGCCTCAGTAAACTACAAACCCCAGAATTCCACAGGATGTTGAAAGTGGAATAATAGCACTATAACAGTGTAGTGCAGAAATGGGCCCAGCCTCTTCGTGCAGACGTTAAACGATCTTTTATACAGAGCAGAATGAGTTATACTTAGTTCCACCTCCAGATGGTGCTATTGAGCATCATTCAGCAGAAGCACTAAGAGCCCAGACTGCCAGGAGAAAACAGCTGACAAGCAGCAACTACTAAAATAGCATTTTAAAAAAAGAAATAGTAGTACAGCAGTGATCTTAGAATCATACAGCACACCATAGGCATTTTTACTGCCATAACCTAATACCCTTCAGGCAGTCTTCTTCTTCTTTTTTTTTTTTTTTTTGATTTTTTATAAAAATGTTACCACTCCAAGGATTGCTCAAGTATGAGAAGCTGTACCAGATGTCTTAAGAAAGTTCCTCATTGGAGCTCCATGCTTGCAGAATTGACAGCATTGTTATTTGCAATTTTCACTGCACAGAATTTTAAGCGAACCAGATGAAAATTGTGCCTAAGGCTACATTTAGTCAAATGAGAAGCCATGTTACACTTCCTCAGTTACCAAAATATTTTCTTTTTTCTATGTCGTCTTCTAAAGATTGTGTCAGTGAGGAAGGGAAAGTACTGTTAATAGACAGGTAAAAATGATTTTCCCTTTTTAACCACACACCCTCTTGCTATGTGTTGTATAATAGTACAATTGTGTCAAAGCCATGATTGTGCACATTTATCTCTCCCAAGAGGTTCTAATCATCAGTGGTTCTAAGCATAAAGTGTTGGTTAAAAGACTGGTTAATCAATCTCCCATTTTAGACGGTGATTTGGTTTTAAAACATGCTTATTCTTCACAATATCTGGAGAAATTACTTACAGGCTTCTGATCTCTAACATGTCAGCTTCAGTGATGGTATTTTTTCACTCTTTGTTTTGGAACGCTGACAGTAAAAAGCATTTCAGGCATTGTTATGACAAATATTGAGACAAAACCTTCCTGCATGTGAATGCTATAGCTGTTAATTTATAACCATTTCAAAGAGGAACACTACCTAAAATCAAGCCCATCCTCCTGTCCAGTTTTGTCTTTGTTCTATAAAAATATTGTCTTTGAAAATATTATGGTTACACATGCTGTTTTGATTTACAACAGGGGTGGGCAACTGCAGTGGGTTACGAGAACAATTTATGCCTCCAGAACACTCCAGGGGACACAAAGACTGCCAAAATGCCAAGGAAAAAAAAAAAAGACAAAAATAGAAGTGGCCAGAAAAAGCCCCTTTTGCTTCCTAAAAACTGGGCTTTGGGGGATTTTGTCTCAAGATGCGGGGGGGGGGGGCAAAGAAAGACATGAGTTTAAAGAAGAAGAGAGTATAACAATATGGAAGATGAGAAGGAAAAGAATTCCAATTTTGATCTTTTTCTTTTTTTATTTGCCACCTTTCTCCCCATGTGGAACCCAAGGCGCCTTACAAAGTGAGCCCATGGGCTACAAAAAGCTCTAGAAAAAAGCTTGATAGTAAAAAAGTTAAAACACAATTAAGTCCTTAAATTTTAAAGACTACAAAATTATTTTGAAAACAACTACTACATCCTCCTTCCCCCACAAAACACTCCCTGCCACCAATTAATCATTAAAAGGCTCTTTGGATAGAAAGCTATTTCTCTGCCAGTGAAAGGAGAGCACGCCCACACACACTGCAGCCACGCCCCCATGTCCAATGGCCACACCCTTCGTGCTGTAGCCCCGCCCCTTCCTGCCACCCCTCCACACACTCCAAGCTCCGCCACTGCTAAAACTGCCAGATCAGCAGAATCTCACTTCCTGAGATTTGAAGACCAAAACGCAAGCCTCAAACTGCTCTTACCACCAGGAAGTGAGGTGTCCTTGTGACGTCGCAGGGATGAGGCAGGCAGGGGTTGAAATGGGGATTCTATGCAGCTGATTGTGGAAATGAAGATGAGGGAAATGTGGGTAAAGCCTGACTAAATGGGTAATATGGTTACCCGGGAGCAAGATGCCGGTATTCCACTACCTGCTTTGCTGCAAATGAACCCAAGAAGCTATCATCCCAGCCCCCTTCATTCACCCCTGGCTTTTTGGTGCACCAACATTGTACAAAAAACCCCACACACTCACACAAAAGCTTCAAGTTGAGACATTCACCCTAGTGCCATCTAGGAATGAAACAGAGATTTTTGTGACATGCGGTATCAATCTCAGTGGAGTGGTATATCTACCCTCGGTTTTAGTCTAAACTTTAAAGGTGCTTTCCAAAGTGCTGAATTTATTGGGGGCAGATACTTGACTAGCTCCTGTAGATTCGGACTAAAAACCAGAGCATATTCATTGTCCCAATGACATGGAAGCCAAGCCACTTGGGAGGAGGTATGTGCCCGGGGTTTAGTTCACATCACACATAAAAGCCAAGCTTACTACACCTCCAGCACCACTCACTCTGAGATTTGTCTCCCCTTCCAGAGACCCAGAAAAGCTGAACAATCCCCGGAAACTTCAGGTAGCACCCTGAGACCTGTGTGTGTGTGTGTGTGCATGAAATGGCAACCCCACAAATTTCATAGAGTTTTCTTGGCAACCCTAAAATTACCCTAATATGCATGAAAATGCCTTTGATCTCTTATATTCCTATTAGTGGAAGATGGAGAATGAGGCAATGTTTGACATTTCCTACTTCTCTCATAATGCTATTCTACCTCCCACATGGTTTCAGGATCTCCTAGGGCAAAGATCTCCCTTCTGTTAGCACTGGCAGCATCCTTACTACATTCAAAACTTTGCTAATGAGGTCTTAGGATCAATTCTGCAGCCCTTTATTCTATGAACTAAAGGCATCCAAGGAATTATGCTCTATTCTGTGACCACCAATATTTATCTTTTTTGTTTATCTTTTTATAAGCATTTGTTTGGTTTTCCAAATGACTCTTCTTAAGGAACAGGCGTGTGAATTCTTCAAAATGCATGCCAACTTTAATCTGTAAAGTGTTAAACTGAATTTACTGCTTTAGTGCCTAGTTCAACTGATCAAAATACTGCACATCTTAATGCTCTGAAATCCTCCCAATGAATCTGTAAGTTGAACAGTTATGGAGGTAAGGATTGTAGATTTAAAACTGAAAGAGAACTAGCAATAAACTTGACTCTTACTGTGAGATGCAGAAGACTAACTTTAACTCTTTTTTTCATATGGCCACAAAAGCAAACCTGAACAAGCACTTCTGGGATCCTTTCTGAAATTCAGAGTTCCAGCAAGCTTTTAGAGGGAAAGGTTGTCATAACCTAGGAGCTACCCCAAGATATACCCCTCCTATGACCTTGATGTTTCAGTTTAGTAGAAAGATGCCAACTCAAATCTTCGAAGTGCTTCCATATTCCCTCCCCCCCTCCTTTTTATACTGCAAGAAACTAACACGGCTACCTCTTGAAAAACAATTCAAATAGGACACCTCTAGAAATTCTCAGAGATTATAATGTCTGTGGCAATTTCAGAGAAGATGTCCATCTTTTAGGCACATTATTCCATGACAGTTCGGTCTTATGAATGAGAACTGGCGCTTCAAATTATGTACAGAAGCACTCAGCCATCCATTACAGACCTTTCAAGCATCTGTACCCTCTTTGTAACATCTTTCCTGAATGCTGAGCCTCTGTTGCCTGTAATAGCTGACTCTCTTCAAGAGCAACTTCATATAGAATACACTGAAAAGACGTATCTTTGAGGCATAATTGGTGGTTGCCAGGTTTTAATCAGGAATTCTTACGGCTTCCTTACCAGATCTGCATAAGAACGGTGTATGCTGGATCAGACCACAAACCCAGGGCTCCTTCTAGTCTAGGGTTCTCTGTTAGACAAGTGCCTCTAGAAAGTCAACAGAGTGAACCAAAGCTTGGGGAGTTTTTGTCTACAACTGAGAGATATTGAGTCAATTACCATCTTTTAGCCTAAATGATTCACACGATTGTTCTGGAGGAGGACGATATATACCAGTGTATCTCAAGTTATCTGAAGTGACACACCAGTAACTTTGGCAACAATTCTTTCTTTCCTTCCTGAAAATTTTCCAGGGGATTCCCCCCCCCACACACCAGATTTGTGGACTGGGTCTCATCCATGGACCACCATCTTGAGTAATACTGACATCCACCACCTTGAGTTCCTTGCAGTGAAGATGGAATAAAAATGAAATAAAATTAATCGCAGCTACCATGAGCTCTGGAAAGATCTAGGCAAAGATCTAGTGATCTTTTCATTTAGCCAGACCTTTGGGTCTTAATGTGGTGTGCTGTTTTGTTGTTGTTTTTTGGTCGTTGTTCTGTTTAAATGGTTTTAAACTGTTTTAATTTAGTGCTTTTAATAGAATTGTTTAATAATTTGTTGACATTTTTAAAAAACAAGATTTTAACTGTACTTTATTTTAATACTTTGCAAGCCATCTTCGGTCCAGTGTCATGAGAAAGGCAAGACATAAATAAATAAATTAAATAAATAGCGTCTTGCATTTGCAAGTCTGCAAAACCAGAAAATAAGCATTCCGCATCACAGGCTTATTTTAAGCATCCTTTGTTATGAGCGGGAGACTGCCAACGAATACCAGGTGCTGTAGGCCATATTTCAGAGGAAGGAACTGGTAAAGCCACCTCAGAGTATTCCTTGCCTACGAAAACCCTGTGAAATTTATAGGACCACTATAAGTCGACAGGAGACTTGAAGGTGGATATAACATATAATGGGCTTTGCTATGGGCTTACTTTTCCTTACCAGCATACAGAATACATTGTTAAACTATTCTCTGTGTTGTATATTAATGGACTTTTTGCTAGCATATGTTGGGAACTGGGAGGGGGAGCTTGTTTGCTTCCTGCTAAAGTGTGCCTGTGAAATAACTTTACTTATAGCATTTCTATACAGTTAAGATGTAGGATGTTTTAACCGCCAGCCAAAAGTCTAGCAAAGAGCCAAGGTTTCCTCCCACCTCCTGTACAGTATTTCTTTCCTCCATCTCCTCCCACTTCACAGAAAGCCACCACCCAGGCCTAGGAATTCTGATTTAAACACAGCGTATAGCAACAAGGTTTCCTGGCTTCCAGTCACTGCAGGAGGGAGGAGAAAGAGAGACCAGGCAATTCTGTGTTATAGGCAGTCATTTCCTGCCCGCTCAGTTGTCATTGGCCCAAAGACTACACTCCTCCCTTCCATCATCCAATGGGATTTGTGTTTTCCACTCTCAGTGCCTGGCTTTGGGCCATCTGGAACACGACCTCCTTCTTCCACATAACCAGACCCACGGGCCAGCTCTAGCCTATCAGGGTGGAACTGGTTGCTCATGTCGGTGTGCAGCCAGAACTTGTCTTGCTGGGTCTGGAAAAAGGAGGAAGGAAGGTGCAGCCAAAGGCTTCCGCCGCTCAGGGTTGTTGTTTGCTTAAGCAGCTGCTGCTGCGCTTCCTTTTCCAGTGATCCGTTGGTGAAGGAGAAACTATAAGGTTTATATTTTCAAGAGCAGTCTTGTTAGCTGTGCAGCAAAATGCAAGAAAACGTACAAAGGGATCACCGTGGTGTGCGTTTTGGATTTTGCTGTGCAAAGCATTCAGAATGCGACAGTGACTGTTCTTTTAATGCTCTGGTTATGAAACAAAATAGGTTAAGCATGCTTCCAAAGCCAGAAGTATTGCTGAGGAAACGCTGCCCATTTTGTGCTTGGTACAGAGTAGATAGCACAACATGTGTGGGTCTGCGATATTTGTGTCCTCTGGGGAAAACAAACAAATGAACAGACCTGCGTGCCCTCTGCTATTATGGTTGACCATTTTCCTGGTAACGCCGAAAACCCATGAAGATAGAACTTGCTCCCTCAGCAATTACTATGTCCCTCACATCCTTCCCACACTGTATTTCTTTTTGTATTTTTTTTTTACTTTATTAAAAGAAGGTCAATAAAAACACACAAAATTACACAGTCTTAAATTACAGTACCAGAATGTCATACAGAGTACTTTCTAACGTATGTAAGAAACATAAGAGTAGGGCTAAGAATACCTATTCAGAAACAAGTTTAGATTCGAAAACATTATAGAATCATTAAATAAGAGTAAAATAAACATATGTGTAGACATGTATTGTTTGAATAGTGAATAATCAGAAGGACATTTTTCTATAAACCTGTTCAAATTCTTTCCTGAATTTTGTCAAAATAGGTTAAGTTCACTGTTAGCTCTCCTATATCTTTCTCTCTTCTTCTTGTTCAGGAATTTGAGGTGTTTGTGATGATTTCCCACAGAAATAAATAAATGCTCTTACTGCTATTAAAAGATTTGCTATCAAACCTCACTTTTTTCTCCCTTCTTCTTCTGGTGCTGTTAATTAGTAGCTATACGGCTATTTAAATAATTTTTAACAGAGGAGGTGCTGAAAAATTGTATTCCTCCACTAGCAATCTGAAATGCATTCCACTGTTTCATCTTCCTGCATGCAAAGCCTAACAATGCCAATATTCAGGGATTCTGGAAGGTGAATCCAAATATCTGGAGGGCCAAAAGATAAAAACCATTGCTTTATAGTATCAAAGTCTTGCTGACCACTTCAGCTTCAGTATTACAAAATTTATCGAAAAGATGGAGAGACTCAGGTCACAGGCATACACATTCCACTAAGTGTGAACTAATCAGATCTTTTTAATGATTATTTTTCCACTGGAGAAGGATGTGTTCAGTTCTGTAAATATGCATATCTAGATGGCTACGTTTTAACTGTTGTGGGAGTGGATTCTGGATTATTAATTAATCTGTTGCTTTAGATGGGGAAATTACTTATTTTTTTACATTGCAAAATAGTACCATAAATAATTCTACAACTTAGCTTTGATATTTTATTTAAAATTCTGGGATGGTCCATCTCTGTTTTTAAATTATCATACGAATGCACTTTTTTAAATCATGTGACTGTTTGCACAGGCCTAGATTTCAGGCATTCAACAATAATAAAGATATAGGTTTTTCATTTTCTGTAGATTGTCCTAGTGTGTACTACAATGATGAATAGACATAATATAGTTTTTTAGAAATGAAAGAATGATACTTTCCACCAAATGGACCAAAATAGCCAGTCCCCTTTGAGTCACATAGTATTAAACTGCTGAAAGGGATCCAGACTTTTTCCCCTCTCTCTATCTAGGGGCAGCCAAACCACAGACATAATATTGGCAACCACATCAGCTGCTAGTGACCATGACCTCAGCTGAGTCAAGACCTTGGAGATTAATCCACTATCTTCAGACACAGGTGGAAAAGGGGAAGAAAGAAGAAAAGCCACCAACATGAAAAGGGAGAAAGAGAAAACACTTACCAGATCAATGGTCATTTCAGAACTGCTACTTTTAATAACTGTTGATGTTATTGTCATACTATAAATTTATATAAAAACTATACATAACACTATGTTATTGTCATGCTGCTCAATGTGCAATAAATCATACTGATAATGGGGATAATGATTTTAATTTACGTAGATCACCAGAAATAACAGGCTTGGTCCTGCCGGTAGCCTTTGGAGTCCTGGCATTTAACGCAGTTGAGTGGCTGAGGACAGTATCAGGGCAGCTGCTGAAGCCTCTGTCTTTATCCAAAATTCTCACACTGATTTATTTAGTTTCCTTTCCCTTTTCCTGTAATCATCTACTAACCACTGTAAAGAACCTTGAATTGTATAAACTTGCCATTATTTTACTGTTTTCAATATTATATCATTCCAACGAAAGTTATGGAGGAAATAAAAATATGAGGTAATCGCAATTCTAGGGTGATCATTTGCCAGTTGTTCCTTATTGTAAGTGTTGGGGGATGATAGGAGTTTCAGCCCCACAGAAATGCAGCGGAAAAACCAGAGTTCAGCGAGCCAACAGCAGCAGCCTTATTCCCCCGTAAGGATACTCACACACAGAGGAGTTTCTTCCAAACAGGAGGCACTCTATCTTGCAGCAAAGTTCCGTTATGTGCAAAACATGGAACAGACGGACAAAGGCTTGCTCCAGGCACCGGTTTGGTCAACAGACAAATACATACTGGGGATTGCTTTCTTATATACATATTTACAACCAATCAGGTAGAGGTTTGCACACCTCCCTCTACCATCTGCACACGACCCCCGTTTCTTATGCAACCTTGCAATTACCCACAGCTGGGGCATAATGCAACATCTCTGCAGTGGGCTGATCATTTTCCCAGGGTTCCCTGCCTGGAATCCCTGACAATCCCCTCCAAAATGGTCAGGCCACTGTGTAGAATATTTTCACAATCCATACATGTCATGCAATACATATTATATGATATATACAGTACATACATTCAAGGGTACAATTCATCTTCCACCTTACACTCTGGTGGCAAGGCCCAGTTTACTTGCCAACTTCTCATGGCCTACTACTGGAAGTGCCTTTGTGAGTAAATCTGCAATATTGTGTTCAGATGGACAATACCGCAAGCACAAAATCCCATCCTGGATCATTTGCCTCACATTTTGGTATCGTACCCCAATGTATTTAGTTCTACACTTTAAGTTTTCTGCCTCAGCCATTGCTATGCAAGCTTGTGAGTCTTCATGTATTTCCAGAGGTATGCTGCAAGGCTCTCGTATGTCTGTCAGCATTTGTCTTAGCCACTGTACTTCGCTAGCCATTTCTGATAATGCTGCAAATTCCGCCTCTGTTGTACTGAGCGCCACACAACTCTGCTTTCTTGATCTCCATACTATGGGACTCTCCGCATACCTGGCTACCAACCCAGTCACTGACTTCCTGTCTGCTGGGTCAGCAGCAAAAGAGCTATCGACATAGCATTCCAGTGTTTTTTGGCTTCCCACCATTCTCAGACACAGATCTCTTGTACCTTTGAGGTATCTGATGACTCGTTTTACAGCCACCCAATCTATCTGTCTGGGTTTGGAAGCTCTCCTGTTTAACAGTCCAACAGCGAAACTGATGTCTGGTCTCGTGTTGTTAGCAATGAATAACAGGCTTCCAATGACAGACTGATACAGCTGAGGGTTCACAAACAGCTCACTTGCTTCCAAATTTGCGAAGTCTGTTGTCATGGGAGTTCTGACTGTCTTTGCATCACACAGACCACATTTAGCAACAAGACTGTCGATTTTTTTCTTTTGGCTTAGAAAAATCTCACCATCACTGGTTCTCTCCACTTCGACACCTAAATAACACTTCAGACTTCCTAGATCTTTTAGCCTGAATCGTTTCTTTAACTCCATCTGCACACACTTTACACCACTGGCACTTCTGGCTGCAATACAAAGATCGTCAACATATATCACTATTATGACACAGTTGTCACCTGTCCCCTTGGTATATACGCATGCATCCGCGATGCTCCTCGTATACCCAAGTGCCACCAACTGCTGATCAATGCATTTGTTCCAGCAGCGAGCGCTTTGGCGAAGACCATAGAGAGCTTTGCGCAACAGGTATACTTTGTTGTCTTCTGCGCCATTGTACCCTGGTGGTTGCTCCATGTAGACTGTTTCTTCTGGATCAGCGTTCAGGTACGCTGTTTCAAAATCAAAATGTTGAACAACCGTTCTCCTCTTGGCAACAACAGCTAATACCATCCTCAGACTTTCTGGTTTGGCTGTGGGATAAAAAGTCTTGTCAAAGTTGGTGAACCTTTCCTGGAAGAAACCCTTTGCAACCAGGCGTGCCTTATACTTCTGTGTGCCATCAGGCATGTCCTTTAATTTAAACACCCACCTGCAACCGACTACCTTTTGGTCTTTGGGCCTGTCTACCACCTGGAAGACCTTTCGTTCGACAAGTGACTAGAACTCAGAGTCCATGGCAGTGTTCCACTTCTCCTATTCCTCCTTGGGATACTTTAACAGTTCCTGATAACTTTCAGGCTCACTAACCACAACACTGAACAGCTTGGCCCCTTGAACAACAAATCTGACAGGGGCTTTTCTTACCCTCTTGGACCTCCTAGGAATGAGTACCTTAGTTCTTCCTGACTCAGTTTCGCTAGGGCTACTGCTGCTCTCAGTGTGAGGCTTTTCTTTGAGTGCAGTCCCAGGTTTGAAGCTAGGTGGTGGTGAGGAGTCGTGTGAGGTTCCAGGCTTTTCCTCCTTTTCATCATCAGAGATCACTGCCCCTCCATTTTCAGGAATTTCGGGAACACTTTTCACACTTTTCCCCAGAGGAATCAAAACCTCTTGGTTACAGTGCAGTCTATCCCATCCTGAATGGATTTCAAAGTTTGCACTCCTGGAATGCACTATTTTGCCAGCATGGTGTAGCAATCTATATTCGTTACCTTCATATCCCACAAAGCGTAACCGTCTAGATTTCTCCTCTCCAGACTTTCTGAAACTTGGGGGAACATACACACTAGCAAACTGACCCCAAACACGTAGACGCTGGAGGTTTGGCGCTCTGCCATACAATAGGTAATATGGAGTTTGCTTCACACTTGAGCTCCACATCCTGTTTATGTGGTAGTTTGCTGTCACTATTGCTTCTCCCCAAAGTCCTGCTGGGGCTTGGGCATCCTCCATCATACAGTCCTTCATTTGTTTTAACAGCCCAATTCTTCTTTCTGCAAGACCATCCTCCCCGGGAGATGCGGGGTTGGTGGTTTTATGCCTTATGCCTTTCTTACGCATCCAGGCTTGCAGGCTATTGGACAGGAATTCTCCCCCTCTGTATGATACAAGACTGGCCACTTTATAAGGAAATTCCCTCCCAACAGCATTCACCCACTCTTTGAACTTTTCTGCTGCTTGACTTTTCTCTTTCAGCAGATAGACATAGGAGTACCTGGTGTGTCTGTCTACAATTACCAGGACATACCTATTTTGCCCTTCAGTTGGCTTGAACGGCCCAGCCAAATCTGCATGTACAACCTCAAAAGGACGTTGGGTGACACATTTGCTTTTCTTGGCAATGGGGTAAGCCTTTACCTTAACCTTTTTGCATACAGAGCAATCTAGGAACTTAGGGCAATTTCTGACTTGTAACCCAGGGCATACCTTTGCCAACTCTTGCAAACTTTTGTAGTTGGCATGTCCCATTACTCTGTGGAGATAATGTACACACTTTTCATGTAAAGGTTTGTTACACATAGGGTTAACATTTGCCACTTTTCCTTTTGGCAACATGTGTTACAACCCCTGCTTTTTCACCCCTTTTGCACAAAACACACCATTTGCAGTTATTGTACTTTTCTCCCCTTCAAACACCACTTTGTAACTGTCACTGGTCAGTTGGGAGACACTCAAAATACAGTTCTGCAAGTTGGTAACACACAACACATTATTGAATGATTTACCAAAGCATGGCACATATGCAGTACTCATCTTCTGCACCTTGCCTGGTGCCCTATCTGCAAGGGAAATTGCTGTTATATTTGCATTTGTAACATCACTCAACAGCTTTAAATTGTTCACCATGTGGTGAGTTACACCACTGTCTAGCAACCACACACCACTCTCAGACTGTTCTTTTGCCACAAACACATCGCCTTCAGCCTGTGACGACACGCCCCTCCACTTCTGGGCTGCTTCTTCCCTCTGCTCGGCCCTGGCATTCTGCAGTCCTTCTGGAGATGGCCAACTCTCTTACATCTGTAGCAGCGTCTGGCATAGCTGCACACTCCTTCTTCCAGGACAGATGCCTCCTCCTCCTGGCGACTGGCTTTTCTCCCCTCCGACTGTAGTCTGGAATCAAACTGCTTACGCTGGATTTCCTCCAGGATCCTCCCGGCTATGAGGTCTACAGTTAGCTCTTCCTCATGCACACCCTGGAGGCTGTACATCAAAAAGTCCCACTCCTTAGTGAGGCTTCCCAACAGAATAAAACTTTTCTGCATTTCTGGAATATTTATTCCTCTATTGGCTACCTCTTCAAATAACTGTTTCATCAGCATGAGGTGCTCTCTTACACAGCTTCCGGGACATAACTTTGTGTTATACAGTCTTTTCATCCATAGCATTTTGGACAAACACAAGGAAGATTGATGCACACGCTTCAGAGCTTCCCAGAGCTGATATGTTGTGTCCGCAGCAGCAGCGTGAATCAACTGGGAAGGACTTAAAGTTAGCAAAATAACTGCTTTGGCTTTTTCGTCAGCAACACGATATGCTGCTATCTCAGCAGCCGACGCACTGGCAGGCGGCTGACCGTCGCTTTCCAAAACGTGCCACAGGTTCTCCTTTATCAGAGACACTTTCACATAAATTCGCCAGCTTTGATAATTTGTGTCATTTAGTCTTTCAAAATGCACAAAGCTTGTTTCAGTCATTCTGCTGCCTTTGTAAAAACAAAACACAGGAATGCAACTGGCCGGCTTCCTCCTCCAAAGTGTCCTTGAACAGCACCAGACTGAAAATTAACTGTCTCTCTGCCAAAACACAGACTCCCGAAGCACCGGAGAGCCAGGCAAACAGTCAAAAACAGTCCCAGTATCCAGGGGAAAAACAACTACAGGTGCGCTGTGGATGCTGTGCACTCTGGGTCTGGGCCCATAACCACTGTTGGGGGATGATAGGAGTTTCAGCCCCACAGAAATGCAGCAGAAAAACCAGAGTTCAGCGAGCCAACAGCAGCAGCCTTATTCCCCAGTAAGGATACTCATACACAGAGGAGTTTCTTCCAAACAGGAAGCACTTTATCTTGCAGCAAAGTTCCGTTATGTACAAAACATGGAACAGATGTACAAAGGCTTGCGCCAGGCACCGGTTTGGTCAACAGACAAATACATACTGGGGATTGCTTTCTTATATACATATTTACAACCAATCAGGCAGAGGTTTGCACACCTCCCTCTACCACCTGCACATGACCCCAGTTTCTTATGCAACCTTGCAATTACCCACAGCTGGGGCATGATGCAACATCTCTGCAGTGGGCTGATCATTTTCCCAGGGTTCCCTGCCTGGAATCCCTGACAGTAAGAGACTGGAAAGCTTGGCCTTATGGGACTGGTAGGGTCCCTTATTGTAAGGGATGTCCCTTATTTGAGGGCTGGAAAAGATTTTCTTTTTACACAGACTGAATAAGATCCCCCCGCCCCCAAGAAATGCTATATTTTGGGGTGTGAGTCCTTCATAGAGATAGAAATGTGTGCACCTTGTAAATTATGAACCTCAACAAAATGTAATTTTACAGAGAAATAGATTACTAGGGCCATTTCCGCACTGGCCTGTTATAGTGCTATTATTCCACTTTCAACATCCTATGGTATCCTGGGGTTTGCCTCAAAGGTCCCTCCCTAAACTGCAAACCCCAGGATTCCATAGGACGTTGAAAGTGGAATAATAGCACTATAACAGGCTAGTGCGGAAATGGCCCAACTTAATTGAAATCAATGCTTAACACAAACTGATTAATAGCTACTTCTTGACGGTCAGCCCTGTCTATCACCAATTTTGATGGTCCCTTATTGTTATTTTGAATACTGTATTTGGCAACACGAGGTAATCATTACAATACTGTACAGGGCTGAAGAAGGACCAAGATGGCAACCCCTCCCCCAGTTCAAAGACTGACCATTTAATCTTATTTTTATACTGATTAGGACACCTTGCCCTCCTGAAGAAAGCAGCTTAGAGGACACAGGTAAGGCACCTGGCCCATATAGCTCTACTTTCCAACACCTCACCACTGTTCACTGCTCCTTCAGCATCTGCTACCTGAGGTGGCTGGCTCACTCTGCCCAAGTGTAGGGTCCAACCTAGTATTTGGGAATATTTGCTGTGCCAGTTGGAGGCATCATGAAAGAATGTAAAGAATTGAAGCACTGTTGGTTTAACATTAAACATATTGCAGTGTGTGGTAACCTTCTAACATTGCTGGTTAATTTGGCATCCTGTATAAGTCATTATTTCAGGGTATTGACAAGAACAGTATTGTTAAAAATATGAAGATGCACAACAGCTAGAAACTAATTTTAAATATATAACTACTAGTTTATTTGGAAGGTAATTTTCTGAAAGGCCAGATATAAACAATATTACAGACAATAAATTGCACACACACACATACACGTTGAAAATATTATAAACATAGGCTAGTTCTGAAAAGCAGTGCTTGTATTAATTGTTTCTGCTGAGCCAAATAAGACCTAGTGGGAGGAAGTTCCAGCAAGCTAATATCCATCTTCATTTGTCTGCCATCTTATTTTCAGTATAGAGTCTCTGGTAAATGAGCCCTTTCTTACAGAAAAGTTAAAGTGTGAGGTTAAATAGGGAGCAGATGTGGTTTCCGTCAGATATAGGAGCTGACAGCAATGAGACACATTATCTGAGCCAAAGGAAACTTTTATTTTTCTCCTTAAGCTTCTAAATAAATCTGCTTCCTTTTTGACTGAATTACATTGGTTCCACAGATTCCTCTCCTGCAGCAACTTGTCTCCTTGAAACATAGCTTACTTTTCACAAGCTGCCTCATGCACAGATACTTATTTTTACTTCAGTACATCACAGCACATATCCTAGATGATTAGAGTATACCTAATACCAGAATGCATAAAATAGCATAATTTAAAATGATTGGTAGACATTTACAGTTTTGTTGCAATCAGTGTTCTGATTGATGCCGTACAGAAATACTGAAAAGGTAGAATATCTGGTGGGAAACTGATAAATGACAGCCTGGACAGGATGAAATTCGGGTAGCGAAAAAAGTGAACAGAGCAGGAATGGCAATGATTGGTAAGTTCAGGAAAATAAAATATTTTCCTGAAGGAATGAATTTTGAGGATGGATTTTGCAGGAAATGGCAATCAGAAGGGGATGAAGATGAGAAAAACTGTATAGAGTGAGAGAAGTAGGTTAGAAGTTCTTGACTAAGGTCCAAACCACATTTAATACCAGAGATCTATTATCAAATCTTCCTGGATTTTGTTGTTAAACTTATACTTGCTCAGGGGCGAGCAATAGGCTTCAGTTAGGGGAGCTGGGGCTACGCAACTTTTCCATATGTTAGGAAAGGGGTGTCAAACGCCACCTTTTAGAAGGTTCTTCTCAGTCTGTACAACATACAACTCCAGCCTCTTCAACTAAATGGCTGCTAATTAGGTATGGGAGCGCAGCAGAAAATCTTCCTCATCATTGTTGTTTGTTTGGCAGCTGCTGCCCTTTGGACCTCCATGTAGGTATGCTGATGGAACTTCATTCTCCACCAGCATCAGATAGGATCTTGGCCAAGATCTCCTCTCCATTTTGCTCTGCCCGCTGCCTCCAACCCCCCAGATTCTATGATCCTCAAAATGGGAAAAATACAACACTCTCCTTTGGGCTTTGGTCCTAGCAGCAGCTACAGGAATATTATTTAGATCCATACAATGATATGGTGGGGAGTATAAGAGCACGCACACATGTACATCCCCCAGGGCTCCCATCATTAGGCAAAGGGATAGTGCCAGCTCAGGTAGCAGATATGAGGTGTCATGAAAGGATGGCAAATTGTTAATTACTTGATGGGTTATGCGTGTCGTTTTACATCAAGCTTTGGCTACCATGAATCTTAACTTGTCAGTGGGTTGATGGCAAAATTTGCTCTTTCATCTCAGGCTGCATAATGTCCTGGGCCTTCCTTCACGCACCTTCTATCAGCTGAGCTGAGCTGATAGAAACTGAAGCCCAGAATGAATGATTTCAGGTTGGTGGGGCATGGAAGAGTGATTCAGGAGAACTAGTCATAGGTCATATGACCTGGCCCTGAGGTCATGATACAAGAGAAGAAAAAAGACAGTCTTCCACTGAAATATCCAAACAGTCGCATAGGTGCTAGGAAGTCCTAGGGCCTAGTCTATACTTTTATTGATTTGAGAGAGAGAGAGAGATGTCCATTCAAATAAAGACGTACGTTTTTCAAAAAATCAACTCAGTTATGAAAAAAGAGCACACTAAGGGCCTTTCTGCACTACACTGCCACAGTGCTATTATTCCACTTCCAACATCCTATGGAATCCTGGGGTTTGCAGTTTTGGAAGGGGCATTTAGAATTCTCAGCCAGAGAGCAATTTGGCCTCAGTCAACTACAAACCCTAGAATTCCACAAGATGTTGAAAGTAGAGTAATAGCACTATAACAGTGTAGGGTGAAAAGGCCCTAAGTCAAACCATACGTTTCAGCTTTGGTCTCCACCACATCTTTTCCAATGTAAGAGTAGTGACATTAACACACATCTTCAGATGGAGCATATGAAGCTCCATCATAAGTGAAATTAAAAGTATGTTATAAATGCCCATTTCTCATGTCGTTGTCATTGTTATCAAATCATCATCATTATCTCTGAACAAATTACGCTGGAATTGACCCAAGGATCAACATCCTGCCTTTAAACAGAGAGACTTCAAATCAAAGAAGGCTACATCCATCCAGGTTTAGACTGTGTATTTCTGTAGAGCTTCTCATTGTACTGTTGAGGATAGGAGTACTGTTTGGCTACTGCAGCAGAAAAATCTAGCTCAATAATACCTGCATGCTTTATGCTAAATGTGTGCGCACTTTAAAAAGTCACTAAAAAGTATGACTGTCCCCAGCTGCAAGCACTGTAGCAATTCTTGTTTATCTAGTCCAATCTTCTACCAGCACTTTGTATGAAAGGAATGCAAGAAGTTCAGTTCCTTAAAAAGTTAAACATTAAACTGCCAGTACAAGCTGTAGGACATGTTTGGGGAAAAAAATATAAATAAAATGTTTGTCTCCAGAAGTAGAAACATTTTGTGAAGCATTTTTGTAAAGATTTACTTGTTTGTTTTACTAAATATACCATTCCTTGTCTTACGACACCAGGCATTTTAAACTGATTTATTAGAAGTTAAGTGAGTTGTCTATAGTTAAGTCAGCACAGAAATATATTAGAGGAAGAGAAAGGCAATGGCAAACTCCCTCTGAACAATTCTTGCCAAGAAAACCCTATGAGGGGGTTGCCATAACTTGGAGTCAACTTGAAGGCACAGAAAAACAACAGATACCAATGATACAGATGTTATGAACCTGATGATGATGAAACACACACACTCACAACAGTCACAATGCTGACTTAACAATCTTAATCGTAGGTGTCTTACTTAAGTGTTAATAAAGCAAATTTCCTGGAGGAAAACAAATGTAAATACAGAAAAGAATATAGTGTGCCAAATACTGGTCATTCACCAGTGAAATAGGCAGTACTGGCAGAATAAATTTGTGTTCTCACCTCGATCAGCTGTCTCTCTTCCAAAATCTGGTCTGACAGCCTCCAGAATAGACTATTGTAATCTGTTATCTAGGGGACTGCCTTTTAAAACACTTTGGAAGCTGTTGTTGATCCAAAAATAGGCCATTTCCACCCTACACTGTTCTGACACTATTACTCCACTTTCAGCATCCTGTGGGATTCTGGGGTTTGTAGTTTACTGAGGCCAAAGAGCTCTCTGGCTGAGAATTCTGAATGTCCCTCCCTAAACTGCAAACCCCAGGATTCCATAGGATGTTGAAAGTGGAATAATAGCACTATAGCAGCGTGACGCAGCTATAGTTATAGAGTTGCCAGGCTGTTATATGGGACCAGGAATTATTATACCCAAAACTGGATCACAGTTTGTTTCCAGGATCAATTTAAAGTGCTGATTCAGACTCTGAAGGCCTTCTTTTCAGGGTCAACAACAAATCTCTTATGACCCATGGTACTACCCAAGCGCTTTCTCTGGCATTGCTACAGGCCCTGTCTGATCTCCACTAGAGCCTCTCATCAATGTGGAGATATAACATATCCACCAACTATCCTAATTTCACAGGGACAGTCCTGATTAATCCTCGGTTGTCCCACTTTTCAGCTGCTTTTAAAATGCCTCAGTTTCTCTCTCTCTCTCTTCATCCCACTTATCCCCTTTGACCTCAGCTCACTTCACATATTGCACACTCCATTCAAAGTGCAAAAGTAGTTTGGACTCAGCTAATTCAGTGCTTCATTTTCATATGTGAAATGTTGGAGGCCACAACCTCATCCAGTGCAGAAATCCATAGATAATGCATACCTGGTGGCCATCCAATGTCTGCTTCTTTAAAAATAAAATCTCCAACGAAGGCAAGTCCATCACTTTCTGAGGCTGTTCCACGGTCCAACAGCTCTTTCCATCAAGACGTTCCAACTAATGCTTAGTCAGAAGCTCACTGGTTCAGATGCTTTCCTCTGGAGCAGTGCTTCTCAGGCTATCTGATGTTGGGAGGTGGGGGCAAATATTTTTTTCTAATGTGCCATAAATTGGCACTACATTTCTGCCCATTGGGTGCAATTGCTCCTTTCTTGCCTGGAACCTTGCAAGGGATTCACAGCCAATGACTTAGGGACCACCGTTGATCCTAGGACCACAGCTTTGAGAAGCCCTGCTCTAGAGCATCGGAAAACAAGCTTGCCCCATCTTCTACATGATATGTGTGCTGCATGTAGGGAGGAATGGAGTGAGAGCCTTTATGGGACGGGTGGCAACCAGGGCAACCAGTGCATGTGCAAACACATGCCAAGCTGTGGAGCATCACATTTGCTCCCTAGTTTTAAATGCTTTTTTACCCTGAAAACCGAATGATGGTGAGACAGTCCAAAGTTAAACAAGAAATACTGCTGAATGATTAAACTCTCTGGCTGAAGGGCAATCAACCAGCTACTAAGAGAATCTTCTCGTCTGAAAGAGGTGGAAAGTTCTGTGGATATGAGGAAGAAGGTTACATTACAGATAGAATGATTCAGTCAGGGAATCCATAGCTCTGAATTTGCAAGACTTGAGCAGGGCTGTTGATGGCTGGGCTCATGGAGGTCTTCATTCATGGGACAGCTGTAAGTCAAAGCTAACTTATTGGTAGATAACAACAACAAATCTCTGGGTTGCTGTATTACCTGCTAATCAGGCTTTGCCAAGATTCCTCATCCTAACCCATACCTACACCTTCACAAGGATCCGCTCCTAAAATTTTCCCCCGTTTTGTTTTTTTTAAGTCACAAAGTCTCAAGTTTTGGCCTGGAAAATGGCGGCAGCAATGGTAGGTAGGAAATCCCTGGTTAGGCCAGAAGGCAGAAGGCCTGCACTTTTCAAAATCCAAGCATTGACAACAGAAGCCTGAAATTTCTCTTGCCTTTGTGGCTTGGGTTCAGGATATCTGAAAATGGCTGCTTATCTCCATATGTGCCTATGTCCATGCTTTTAACCTCCTGAGCAGAGGCCTTTTAAAAGTGCTCCTTCTATGCCCACTTGATGGTATCCTAACTCCAGGAGGCTCACCTGTTGCCTATGTTGATTTCATTTTGCTACCAAGCTGTGGTGATTTGAGCACTGGACTATAGCCATTTCTGCACTAGACTGTTATAGCGCTATGATTCCACTTTCAACATCCTATGGAATCCTGGGGTTTGCAGTTTAGGGAGGGGCTGGCTGGCCCCTCTCTAAACTGCAAACCCCAGGCTTCCATAGGATGTTGAAAGTGGAACCACAGCGCTATAACAGTCTAGTGTGGAAATGGCCATGACACTGGAGACCAGGGTTCAATTCCCCACTTGGCCATGGAGACTCATGGGGTGACCTTGGGCGCATTACACATGCTCAGTCCCAGAAAACTCTGTGGTAGATTCACCTTAGAATCACTCTAAGTTGGAAACAGGTACACAACAACTACAACAAAATCCTTTTTTAAAAAATTTTCTGAAAGTTCTTTTTAAATCATGTGTATGTTGCTTTTATGCTGCTTAGTGTTTGTTTTAATTCTTACTATGATAGTTCTTTTTCATACATTTATTGGTTGAGGTTCTTGTTTTGCTGTTTCTGTTTTAATTCATGTTATCACAATCTTGACTTTTTAAAAGGCACTTTCAGAAGGGTGTAAGGTAAACCAAATGAATACCTAAATAAATGAAGTTAAAACAAGGAAATAGAAAGGTATAGCAGTTTACTTCTTCCTACTCCTAACTTCCCTCTTAGCAATTGCCTTGAAGAATAGTGCTATTTGAATTAAACAATTTTGATACCTACATGTTGGACTTGGAGACGGAAATGAGGATTATACAGGATATGGCACCAACTCCACTGTCCCCTCAATGCTATCAGCATGTTGCTTTGCTACACATCCATTCGCCCTACTTCCTTCAGGACAATCCATGTGATTGGAAGAAACTCATGAATCCTGAAGTCCTATATGCATCACAGTGTTAAATGGAACAGTGGATCTGAGAGAGCCAACCCTATTCTTAGGTAGAGGGAAATACCTATCACAGGCAGCAGATCCTAAGGGATGTGAAGTGTGGCAGTGAGATTTTAGAAAACAATGATGTGAGTCATGCCCTGCATCCACTAAGCTAGATGCTGATCCATTAGCTGAGTCACAGTAAGATTCAGCTGCCCACGTGGTCAACTTCTGTACATGTAATGAGAGGAGAAGCCATCTTGTCATTTGCCTCAGGCAGTAAATGTAATGAGCAATCTTATAGATTGTTCAACTTAGAATAATATCATACATATATAGGATTCTTGGCATTCACACTAACGTTAAAATGCTGACTTTCACTGATTAGATAAAATCAACTTTACTCAATCATCGTCGTCGTCGTCGTCGCTGTTGTTGTCGTCATCATCTCTACTACCACTATCATAATTTGTTAACATGACCATGTGTCTGACTTTGCCACAAAAATAGTGTAAATGCTGGCCCCTGAAGTTCAAAAAAACAGGTGGCTTTTCTTTCTTGGTAGGACAGCAACGTATTGAAGTATATAAAAGCACACCATTCTGGGACTTGCTGTTGATGCCCTTACAATTAAGTTTGGTGAGTGCAAGATTCTAGGGCTGGTTTGACAAGACAGGGGAATATTGGCAGGACGTTTGTTGTACACCTTTCTACTCGTCATAAAAACACTTGTCTTTTTAAAGATGATTCTGTACAAAGGAAGCAACAGAAAGATGTTTGAACAACGTGCAGCGTTCATGTATATGTGTCGTTCAGAAAAGGCGGTGTAGATTTTAAAAACACAAAGCCTCCCTGTGTCTTGCAGAGTACTGTTGAGCCACACATAACTTGTGGTATGGGCTACTTGCTGATCTGAACTGACTTCACTCTCTGATGGAACTAGTCTCCCTTCAGTCTCTTTTCTGATTGTTTTTTTTTTAAAGCAACAATCAAGCAATCCTTTTTTCCTGCCTTCCTTTTCAAAAGAAGTTTGATCTGATAAATACATGGGCTACATCTGTCGGTTGCTTTAGAAACAAGGAAAACCAAAAGAACGTTATACAGCTCAGCATAAAAGCTTTGTAGCTTCAAGGCTTTCTCTCCCACTAGGAGAGCCTGAATACACATAACTATTTTTTTTTCTGGCGTAAGTGCAAAGCAAATATTAAAATCTTGAAGGAGAGAGCAAATTGCTATTGGTTTTAAATTATGTTGAAAGCAGCACAGAGCAACACAGTCTTGCAGAGAATAAACACACACATTTGCCTGCTGGAGGTTTTGTTATAATTACATCCTGCAGTCAGAGTCTAAACTTGTCCTGTGCAGTAACAGTTCTCCCTGATTAAAAAAAAAATGGCCAAGTGGAAATATCTGAGGCATTAATTTCCCTTCTTTATTCTTAGTCATCTCAGTTGTAGGCACACACCCATTCAGCCAAAAGGCTGTGTACAGTATATGGCATAAATCTCTTTTCAAGAGAAACTGGAAAATCCCAAAACTACCAAGTTTCTCCAAGTCAGTAGACATTTCCACTCATGGAAGGAGGAAGCAATCTGAAGTGGTCAATTATGAGTAGATAAGGGTAGGTAGGGAAAGGGTCAAGGCCCTCAATTGACATTGTCCTTCTCCAGTGGCTCACAACCTTTGGACCTCCAGCTGCTTTGGACTCTGGTGGCCAGAAACACTAGCCAGTGTGGATCATGGTGAGGGGTTGTGGGAACTGAAGTCCAAAACATCTGGAGAATCAAAGCTTGAGATCCCCTCTCTGGAATAAGAACCTTGGGACATGTAGTGCCTTCCAAAATCTAATTGGGGGCAGAATTTGCATATTTTATCCTGTGGCAGAACTGATAGAAGCTGCTGTACTTTTGAGCCCCAACTTTTGATCCCATGAGGTGAAATGAGAGGCAGGCAAGGTGATTGTTTTCACCATGAGAGATGGTATTTGTTTTCATGCGAGAACCAGCATGGTGTAGCGGTTTGAGCATTGGCCTATGACCCTGGAGACCTGGGTTTAATTTCCTGCTCAGCTATGGAAACCTACTGGGTGACCTTGGGCACATCACACACTCTCAGCCTCAGAAGCCCCCGTAATAGGTTCACCTTAGGGTCACCATAAGTCGTAAACAACTTGAAGGCACACAACAATAACAAAATTATTTTCATAATGTGTATTTATTTATTTATTTTAATGATTTTTATTACAAGTTCGATCTCAAAAATACCCCCGCCCCCCCCCCCCCCCGCTTCCAGGCTTGAAACTTCCAGTTGAAATTGCTTATTCCCATTATATACAAACATAATTTCCATTTTACAGAGAAAAGAACGATTACATTATTTCTTCTTCGTAATGTGTATTTATTTATGAACACTATTACTTTCCCTAAAGTCTCATTTCACATTGGTAGCTCTGGAGTGGTGTTGAGTGACTTTTAACTGAGTATTAAATCAAACGTATCCTCCCCCAGAAAGGGCCATGAATAGTCAGCAAAGTTTGTTGGGCTGGGTACTGATAAATTTGAATTATTAAATATACACCAATTCTGAAATGTTTTTGAGTGTTTAGTGTATTTTTAGGCCGCAGATTCTCAACCTTTGATCCTCCAGCTTTTTTGTATTTCAGCTCCCAGAAGACTCTGCCAACAACATGACCAATTTCAACAGACAGTGGAAGATGAAGTCCAAAGCATCTGGAAAACCTAAGGTTGAGAGCCATTGCTTAGGCAGTTAGCAAATTGGAATAACAAAAACAACAACGATTGATAATAAATGTTACACTACATATTAAAAAAAAGAGAGTGCTTTAGGGCAGGGGTGGGCACTTGTGACCTTCGAGATTCTTTCGTACAACAAGTCCGACAATCCCTCTACTAACTATGCTGGCTAGGGTTCATGGGAGTTGCTGTCCATCCACAGCTGAATGGCTAGGAGTTGCTTGCTTTTTCTTTCGGGGTACTCCCCAAGGGTTTATTTTTAAGTGTTCTTTTACCAAAAAAAAAAAAAAATCTAGGAGCATTGCTGTGGCAGACTGTCCATTGGAAGAGGAATGTGATTGTCTTACCCCATACTGCAAGATATCTAGCACTCCTTCATCTACATCCCTTGGCCTTTAGATGTTCTAGCTGCATTGGCACAATTCTGAGGGTTCATCCTCCTCCTCCATAGCACAATTTATAATTAGCACGCATGTTAAGTCCGCTGTGTGGAGGCCATTTTAAATCACTACGCATGGTAGTTCCAACACATGGCAAGTCATTCATGTGCATCTACATATCATAAAATTTGGGCAGGGATTTTTTTTTCTTCAAACTATGCTCATGGCACACTCTTTTCTGCTGAAGCTACAACTGCCTTTTGAAGTAGCAATTTGTTACTTCAATGTAACAAATGTGACACCAGCAGCTGCTTTTGCCCAGACAGGCAACATATTGGCTCTGCTGGTACAAATGAAGAACGGCTTCTGTAGAAATAAGGTAACACCTATCCAAAGGTAAGTGTTTATGCGGTGCAGCAGCTCCTCCTCTGCTTTTTATCTCTGAAAGACTGTGGGAGAGTTAGCTTGCCATTTCCCAAAGCCTCTCTGTCTGTCACACCTTAGTGAGGTCAGTGGATTTGTTGCCACAGGTATGGCAAATTCACTTGGTTTTATGGTTACGCCTCCCACAGCTGTTCCAAGCTGTATGGGAACCATCTAATGGTTGTTGTAGTTGTGTACCTTCAAGTCCTTTCTGACTTATAGCAATCCTATGGTGACCCAATCATGGGGTTTCTGGGGCTGAGAGTGTGTGATGCACCCAAGGTCACACAGTGGGTTTCCATGGCCAAACAATGAATTGAACCCTGGTCTCTGGGGTCATAGAATCATTGAATCACAGAATCATAGAGTTGGAAGAGACCCCAGGGGCCATCCAGTCCAACCCCCTGCCATGCAGGAACCCACATCAAAGCATTCCGAACAGATGGCCATCCAGCCTCTGCTTAAAAACCTCAAAAGAAGGAGACTCCACCACACTCCGAGGCAGCATATTCCACTGCTAGATAGCTCTGACTGTCAGGTGTTATCTCACTGGTAAACCCTGTACCGAGGTCTACAATTCTGATATTAAAATATGATTCAATGTGCCTGAGAGGTCACCCGGATAGGTACGTAAGCAGCAACGGTCAAACAATCGAAAACCAGGTCAGGCCAGTAAAATCCCCAGTCACATAGCCCCAGGAGATCTCAAACTAGGCAAACCCACAATAAACAAAGGGCCCTCAGCCCCTGAGAAGCTGACTTGAGGAGATTAGTGTGTTTGCCCCAAGTTGAGCAAATATCCTATCAGGCAAGGACCATTTACATAAAGTCACACCACAACCAAATGCAGCTGAAGATCCTGAGACTTTGGCAACACCTTGTAATCTCATCACGCAAAGGAAGTTACCATTATGGAGCTTCTTTCTCATTGCAACATCCATTGTTCTCCCCGGGAAAGGATTAGCCCAACAGGTACTTTTTCCACTACAAATAGTCCCAGTTTTTGAGTGGTTCTTTGGATCACTCCCGGTCATCCCAGCAGACCGTTTCTCTGTCTGTTGAGTAATCCCCTCAGCCCTCTCTGTGCTGAGCCCCACTTCTCCACTGTTTTTGCTGGACCAAGGGCTTCAGGAAAGGTGCAGTATTACCCCTGCTACACCCCCTTCAATATTCCCCTATCCAGTGTCCTCCCTTTTGCTTCTTAATAGGTCTTGAGTAAGTGTGTGAGTGATTGTGTTGCTGTGTGAGATTTTCATTCAGTAAAATCACTTATTGGACATTCTTGTTTGGTTTTTGGTTTGGCCTGACCCCGTAAAAACTGGGTAAAAAGACCCCACTAGGTTACCCTGCCTCTCGCATTGCTATTGCTCGTGCTCTGGCTAGTTTCCATTCCCCATCATGTGGAGCACATTGAGGCGTCCCCCAAGGAACCCCAGAAATCAGAGTAACACAGGAAGTTCTTCCTGAGGTTCAGGTGAAATTTCCTTTCCTGCAGCTTGAATCCATTGCTCTTTGTCCTGGTCTCTGGAGCAGTGGAAAACAAGCCCTCTCCCTCCTCGACATGACATCCCTTCAAACATGGCTATCATGTCCCCGCTTAACCTTTTCTTCTGCAGACTAAACACACCCAGCTCCCTAAGCTGCTCCTCATAGGACATGGTTTCCAGACCCTTCACTATTTTGGTCACCCTCCTCTGGACATGCTCCAGCTTGTCAATATCCTTCTTGAATTGAGGTGCCCAGAACTGGACACAGTATTCTAAATGAGGTCTAACCAACGCAGAATAGAGTGGTACCATTACCTCCCTCGATCTAGACACCATACTCATATCGATGCAACCAAGAATCAGGTTGGCTTTCTTGGCTGCCGCAGCACACTGCTGACTCATGTTCAGCTTGTGATCTACCAAGACTCCTAGATCCCTTTCACACGTACTGTTATCCAGCTATGTGTCCCCCATCCTATATTTGTGCAGTCTGTTTTTTCTGCCTAAGTGTAGGACCTTACATTTCTCTCTGTTGACATTCATTTGGTCATAGTCCAACACTCAAGTCACTGCACCACACTGGCTCTCATAACCATCCTGTTGTTATAATCTATTTCCAACAGAAGTTTGGCTCTAGGAGAGTTCTGATTCAACCCAGAACACCTGCAGAAAGAACAGTCATAAAAGTGAGGATGGATTTGCTGCTCCCAGAGGAACATCTACATTGTTGTTGTTGCTGTCTGCCTTCAAGTCATTTCCAACTTATGGAAACACTAAGGTGAACCTACCATAGAGCTTTCTTGGCAGGAATTGATCAGAGAGGAGTTGTCTTTGCCTTCCCTTAAGGTTGACAGAATATCATCCAGTGGGTTTCTATGGCTGAGCAAGGACTCAAATGCTGGTCTTCAGAGTCATAGGCCAATGCTCAAACTACTGCACTGTGCTGGCTTTTGTTGCCCCTGGCTATACCTGAGACCTAGCCTTGTGGCAGATTACAACAAGGATTTGATTCTGGCAAAGTATATGAAATTCATATGGGCTGAAGGCAGCAGGCAGGGTCATTTACAGGCCAAAATTCAGACAAACAAAGACCAAGGTATGAAGGCAGAGATGTCATTAGAAGTTGGCAGGGATTTGGGTACACGTTAGACAAGTGGAGAGTGTAGGGCCAAAGGGAGGAATATAGACTTGGAGGTGAGAAGAGAGGCAAGGCAACTTATAATGTTGCCCTATTAGATAGCTCAGGCTCACAGAAGAAATTATGTACAGTTAACAAGACACCTATTAGTCTCTCAGGTCTAAAAATCCTGGGACAGCTGAAGAGATACAACTCTTGGTTCTGGCCCTGTCATTTTATTGAGCATAAAGGGAACTTGCCTGGTAGAGATTTCCTGATCATGCAGAAAGTAAAGCAGATGAGTTCAATTATCTGAATAATTGGTTTCAGTCCCCGTGTGCTTTGCATCTTTCCTGTGAAAAGCTCAGAGTGCTGGAGGATCCAGGGGCCTGTCAAACATTGGCATTTTAAAAAATGGTACACAGAACTGGGTAATTACCAGGGATGTGTGTAAGGATATCTTTCCTAGCCTGAAGTCCCATTCCTAGGTCCAGCTAGAGTAAACCCGTTGAATCAATGGGATTTGCATGCATGTTAACTTCCCATTCAGCAAGTGAATCAATAGGTCTACTCTAGCTGGGACTAGCAAGTGAACTGAAGTCAGGGGAGGGAACAGCATTCCAGTCATTGCACTGTAAGACCTAGCAGTCCAAGGCAGCATAGACAATGGTGAGGAATGCTAGAATTACATTCAACAATATTTGGAAGGTGACATAGTTTCCACCCCCATTTAGGTCTCAGCTTCCTACATTCAAAACAAACACTCCCTGGTTTTTCCACTACTATTTTTTTTACTGTGCATAATTTGTTATGGGAAAAAAAAGCAGGATTCCTTCTAATTACTAGCATAAGGAGCCCTCTACCTGGAAATGTCTTAAACATTCTTTTTTAAAAAATATGCTGCTTTCCCAGTCAGCATCCTTTCACTATCCCTATAATACAATACCCTGATCTTTCGATTAATCCTAATGCACGTTTTAACTTATTTTTAAAAACTATGAAAGCAATCATTCAACAGTACTTTTTTTTAAAGGGGCACTTTAACAATTGGCTTTTCCAAAGGATATACTCAGATTCCAAAAGTGGTGTATCTTTACTTGCTCACGGAGCTGAATCACATTCATTAATGTGGCTGGAATACGGTGGGATATCCACACATGCAAAAGCACTAGATCTTGTCCTCCAAGTCTGAAGAGTCAATTGCAATTCTGCATATAGTTTATACTGGAAGACCAGAAATGGAAAATTTGCGCTTTTTGGCAATAATTTTCGGAATACCTCAGCTAGACTAATGCTCAGAAATTTCCAGAAGTTCTTGTCCAGAAGAGCAACCTTCCTAAGCTATATATTACTAGGAACTCCTAGATTAATGGTGGAACTGAGAATGAAGACAGAAGACAGATCTAAGGATGGTGGTAGTAGCAGCTGTTGGCTTCCATGGCACTGGGGCAGTAAATGGGTTTTAGTTCAAATCCAAAGACATTGTCCAAGGTGCTGAACCCCAGTGCCAAATATGTTCAGCACCTTGGTTAGTTCTTTTAACAACAGAACTAAAACTCAGAGCAGATTCACTGACATGGGAGTCACTAGCTGCCATTGACAAGGGGTTGTGGTGGATGATTCAGAGGATTAAGCCCTGTGCTGGTACTGGGTATAAGGACGGGAGCACAGAAACAATCTGTTCCATGGTGTATTCATCTAAAGTGGAACAAGGCTAGACAAAATCCCAAGAATGGAACAGAATGACAGTGTGGATCTTGTCTCAAGATGGGCCTCTTATGAGCAAACAAAACAGAAGAGGCAGGCAAGAATTCTGCATGGGAATCTTCCTGCTGTCCCTCCAGATTCCAAACAAGCAAAAGGAGGTTTTCTGTGTGCACACTGGAAGAAAGGAGCACTGACCTGCAGGAGCCAGCCATAGTGGAGAGGAAAGAAGGATTCGTCAGTGGCTCTTAGGGTTTGTAGTTGATACAATTCTCAGAATGACAAGGCTCTGGAAAACCCAGTGTGCTTCTCGTAAAATCGAAGCAGAGGGAATGTGCAGGTAGACTCGTGTCTTGACCTGACAAACAAACCGAAGCCTGATTATCTGAAAGAAATTTGTAATTAAATCATGTAAATATGCTTGGGACTATTAAGCCAGGAGGCATTTAGGACAAACACCTGTTGCGAAGCCTTATTTCTGGGCAGCCTGCCACAGCCTGCTGCCAACCTTTGTTCTGTCAAAGTCAGATCTCTCCCCACCCTGCTTGTGTTAATGAAGCCCTGCCATTTGAGTCTGTCAGCTGTAGTCTTTATGGTGGAAAGTGGCAACCAGGGTGAGATTTGTAGAAGAAAGTCCCAAGATATTGCAGGGAGGAGCTGATGCAACATAGTACTCTGAATATAACACCCTTGACAGCTTTCACAATAGGGACACATTTCTTAGGGAAGCAGCTGCCTCTGACAACCCTGTCACCTGCTCGCTGCCTGAACTTGGAAAAAATACCTTTTTGAACAACAGCTCTCAGAATCTAATGCCCAGCATGACTGGAAGATTCTGAGAGTTACAATCCAAGAAAGTAACACTTCCAAGTTCTGCTGGTTGTGTGTACAGAATTAATACAACCTCTTCCTCCTCTTCCTCCTCTGCCTCTGCCGCCACCGCCTCTGCCTCCGCCGCCTCCTCCAGTTAGTTGAACATCTCACGTGGCCCTTGGGACTGTAGAAATCACCCATATAAAGTCTGGAAAGGGCTTTTCTTTCATTTTGCTGCCCAGTGTCAGAAAGAGGATCTTGGAGAGCTGAATCTCAAGCCTGATCCATTAGGGGATTTTCTAACACTATTTTTAATTTGCAAGTTTCACTAGCAAATTTGTTACAAAAGGGCAGGGGAAGGAGAACAGAAAATGGTATAAACCAAGAACAGCAAGAATGTGCCTCTTTAATTTAATTATCTTTTAAAACAGGCAAGTTGCAAAACACAGAGGCATAACCTGCTGTTTTGCCAAAGATCTGGATTTCCACGTTAAAGTCTTCCTACCTCACAGGTTTGTTTGCTTTGGTTTAAAGGAAGTCATCTGTCCAAAAGATAAAAATGAAAGTATGTTCTTGAGGACAACACAGTTCAGACACAGACACTGTTTTTGTGTGTCTCAAAATCCTCACATGGATGCATTCGGCCATCTTTTGAACACTGCTTGTATCACACCCACACAATTCTATTCAACTAGCAGGCATCTGAGGGTGCTTCATATTCAGCGGAATTCTTTGTTAGCTCACATTTTGTTTCTATTTGTCATTGCAGTAGAAGGAATATAGCTTGAACCTATGCTAGCAAGTCTCAAGTCCTGCAACAAAGAAAGCACTTAAACACACACACACACACACACACACACACACACACAGAGGCCTCTAGTCCAGTCAATTTTCTACTCTCAAGTCCTACAAGGGACACTCAAATCAAATCTCTAGGCCTGGCTCAACAGTTCCCAATCCCTACCCTGCAGTCTCAAATAAAAAAATAGTACAGATTAATGCATGCTCAATAAACGATTCTGGAGGCAGCTACTGTTCACCTTGTTTGTTTTAGGCAACACACACTCCTCCTATAGAATCAGCTAGAGTAGAATCCCATTCTTTCCCAGCTCAGGTCTTTTGGCATTCATTGTTTACCACAGACATGCTGCTGCAACACAAGACCAAAAGTCTGTGTTTCTCCAGCTCTCCTTTGCAACCCTTCCAATGACAATGCTGCTTATAAACTTGCAGCTAGACAGAGGAAAAAGAAGAAAAGGGGTTGAGAAGCATAAAAAGTCTTTCTAAAAGGGAGCTTCAAAATGGGTTAACTGAAGTATTCATGTATTCAAGACACAGAAACTAAGAGAAGAAGTGGCATCATGACAATCTTAGTCCCAGAACTGACCAAAGAAAGCTGGTGAAGGAGAAAGTATGGCTGGCATGGCTTGCATGGAAGCCCTGAAACCCTTTTTGCAGTCTTTGGAACCCCCTGGGACATTCCCACAAGCTCCTAGACCCCCACACAAACTCAGTTTTGCTCAATGTAGAGTCGAAGGCTTTCACGACCAGCATCCATTGGTTCTTGTGGGTTTTTCAGGCTTTGAGACCGTGTTCTGGTTGTATTTTCTCCTGACGTTTCTCCTGACCATTCCTCTGAAGATGCCAGCCACAGATGCAGGTGAAACGTCAGGATAAAATACAACCAGAACACGGTTTCAAAGCCCGAAAAACCCACAAGAACCATCAGTTTTGCTCCTCTGTCCCTCAACTCCCAATCCCTATCCAAAATTACCTTGCAGAGGGAGCCAGCAGCAGAGAGAGGCAGCACTAGGGGCACAGGCAGCAGGAGGGAGAAATGGTAGCCTCCAGGACGTGTGAGGCTTTATGCCGGTCTGCCGGTCAATCACCTGGGCCCACGTTGGGTGAAGAAACACGTGAGGAGCGGGATCCCCTCCTAGTCCTGAATTTTCAGGCGTCCCGGTCTCCAACAAACTGTTTGAGTGGCAGATTCGAAAGATTCCGTTTGCCTATATTGGCACAGGGATTCGGATTCCAGAATCTCGAATCCCTGCCAAAGATTGGAGGATTCGAGCATTTGGTTGGCCCATCCCTAATCAATATAATACAGAACAGTATAAATGCAACATGTAGAACACAAAATGAAGTCTGTTGAGCAAATTACAAAAATTATTTGAATCATTCAAAGCTTTTTGAAAAGGTACATGTGGGATTATACTCTTGCAAGTATGTACTGAATTTTTTAAAAAATCTCTAGTAAATTTTAATAATTGTTATTAATATATAAATTAATAAAATTTATATTAATATTAATATAAATTATTTATTCTTTATTAATAAAATATTAATAAATAATTTATTGATGTTAAAATGAATATATTTTGCAGGATGTTAACAATATATTAGCAAACTGAGGAAGACATGGCTTGAAATGCCTAGACATTTCCTGGGCTGGTCGTTTTTGCTCCTGATATCCTGGCGGAACATTTTTACTTGGTATTCCTTTGACTACTTTGGATTTTTTCAGCTTTCATTTGCTCAGTGGACTTCATTTTGTGTTCTACATGTTGTGTTTATACTGTTCTGTATTATATTGATTATATTGTAGTTAATATAATACCTTATCACACTTACTGATATTTATAGTTTGTGGCTACACTTTAGGGACACTTGTGTTCTTCTTATTTGCCTACTTGTACTCAGAGTGTACACTGGTGAGTTTGTTGGGACTACAAGTCTCACCAATCCTTGCTAATGAAACCGTATGATAGTTGCAGCCCAATAACATCTGGAGGGTCACAAATTGCCTTGGGTTAAAAATTAACCAAAGACTGTCCGGCTACAGTCAAAAGAACTGCTTCCATTGGGCTGTTTTACATACATCACAGAATTCTTGAACATTCTTTGGCTACCAGAAAGCAAGAGGGATGGGAACACACAAGAATGAATGATCCACTGCGCAGCACTCAGTCTTCAGGCCCCAAACCGAGATCTCAGAACAACTCCTGAAAAGAATTATTTAAAGTATTAGTTGTGTAGCTAGATGGATAGCCAGTCCTAGCTTTTGGACATCAGGGGAGACATGTGAACACATACAATTTAATCAGTAAACCAAGAACATAAATGTGGATTACAAGTTACTGAAACACTGAGAAGAGTATGAAATTTCAGTGAAGCTGAATGCAAAGAGTAGAAAATAGAGACACCGTACATACTAAACAGGCTCTTTATGAAAAACTTTTAAACAAAGTTTCTCTTCTTTATGAAGGAAACTTGTCATAGGCCAGGGCTTAAGCCATCAGGGAAATGCTGGGGCTCAACAATTGCTTGATTCACATGCCATCTCTTGTAGAAACCCCACTACATAGAATCTAGCATATAGGTTATAGATAGATATATTTGCTGGTGACAGGGCATGAAGAAGTGGGAAGGCATGCTTCCCAAATATGTCTAGACAAATACCGGAAAACTCCAGGGGCCCAGGAGCCATTGTCCTCCTCTACCCCCTCATGAGCTGCATTACCCTCATCCCAAACAAAATTGGAAGTGGTTGTTGAGTCTTCTGGTGCTGTAAATCTACTTGCAGGAGGGACAAACTATGTTTTGTGTCTGTGTGCCTGTGGGTGTGGCTGTGTGGTTGTGCTTTGTTCTAAAGGAGAAGCACTGTGCCTGAAGCTTCCAGGAGTAGCAATTCTTTTTTGCTTCCTGCAGTTTTCAGTGGGGGCAAGAGTGAGTTGGAGTACATGTGATCCACAGGCTATGTGAATCTTTCCCTTGACTTGGATGGTCAGGATGGATTTTATTATTACTCATTCACTTGGGTATTGAAATTACATTGCTTCAGGAGTGAAATCTGGCAGGAATTAAATCTGTACATGTTATAAGGACACTAGGGTCTGGAATGTGTGTGTGTGTGTGTGTGTGTGTGTGTGTTTATGGGTTGCCAGGAATCTTGTTTTGTACAGAAGTGCTATATTTAGGGGCCAAAAAGCCCAACTCATGTGCAGTATTTGTGGTGTGAGTGGGAAGAATGGGCACCACCCATGCTCACAACAGATAGACCATTCCTCCCCTCCTCCCCGTCTCAGCCATGGAAACCCACTGGGTGACCTTGGGCAAGTCATGCGCTCTCAGCCTCAGAGCAAACAAAGGCAAGCCCCCTCTGAACAAATTGTGGTAAGAAAATTTCATGACAGGTTTGTCCCACAGGTCTGTCTGTTGCAATTTCAAGTCTGACTTCTGGCTCTCCAGGCAGAGGTGGGTAGCACTTTCATCCTGTGAAATTCATTATTTCATTATGGTTGCTTGCCTACCACTGCAAGATTTTCCAGGGCTTGTGATTCCCGTGAGATTAGAGATCTCACAGGAGCCTGGAACTTTCTTGAGAAGCAAAATTGGTGCTCCAGCCAATCTTGAGCTAGCAACTGAATGTCCTCTATTACAGTTTTTAAAACAGTAAGCCTATTATATTTGAGTGTAAGTGTGTGTTCATTTCCAATTTCAAAGCCTTTGGGCTTATAAAAAGAAGTAGAAGCTGAAGAGGAAGAGCTCTTTCCCTGAGGGGAACGGCATTTTTACTACATAATATTTTCTTTTGAAATCCTACATATGAGCAAAAACTCTATAAGATCCAAGATCACTGGAACCTACACATTGTGACAACACCTGGAGTCAGAGTATTTTTTTTTAAGAAATAGTGAACGGCTGTCCATTTTCCCATTTAAGTAGTTAGTAATTGGAAGGTTCTTCACTACATAAACTTATAACATTTTGATTGTGTCGATGGTGATTTTTTTAAAAAAGAGGAAGCAAATACAGAGGTCATTTCCACGGGATGGCACCCTCCCAGCATGGGGACATGAGAGGAACAGGACTGCAACTATGCTTTCACATGTTGTCATCATAGTCCCGCCCTTCTCGCATCCCCAGCCAGTGCGATCGCAGGGTGTATCATTGATGGAAAAAATCCATCAAACGGCCCCAGATGCTCGAGGCTCCTGTCACTGCCAGCCATGCAGAAGGGGCAAAGGCATGTTAATGTGCTTCCTTCCCCAAAGCACCATGGGAAAAAGTCTGGCTGCAATGCAGAGGGAAGGGGCGCATCCATTGCGCTCCCTTCTGCAGGCAGCTGGCCGGGTGTGGAGGGCAGCACCGGGGACACACTGCCAACTTGGTAGAGGTGCTGCTGGGATTGCGACAGGATGGCATGGGAGAGTGTCACTGTGTAGAAATTATGAGAGTTGCAAATACATTTATATGCGCTACTAGTGGAGAGCATAGAGAGATGCAGATGCACCCAGTGTTTTCCTATATAAATGATAGACCTCCCTATTTTCCTGTTTTCCCTGAGAGATCCCTGAAGCTGTCTATAGCTGTGGATCCAACTAAGGCCATTTCCACACGGGGTAAATAAAATGGTGCAGTGCGTCCTCCACGGAGGATGTCTGCGCCTTGGAGCAGACTGGGTCTGGACTACTTACTGTAGATCCGCACCTCAGTCTGCTCCGGAGCGACCCCAAGTGGTCCTCAATTGTGTTTTTGAAAAACCTGATTTTTCAGGTCTTTCAAAATGCTGGTGTGCGCCATTACGTGCCTGCTCTCTGATGAAGATTCGCAGGCTCGCACCAATGCGAGCCTGCGATCTGCGGAGGGCGGGCTTTAGGCTGGCGAGTTTCACCAGTTGGTAGAGATCCACGACCAACTGGAAACCACCATTTTGGACGCTGGAGCAGTGCGAATCTATGATCACGCACTGCTCCTCCTCACCCCGGACTGGACTGGACCCACAGAAGATCCAGTGAGTAGTGGCAGGGACCAATTCCCTCGCCGCATGTGGAAATGGCCTAAAAGAAAACGGTTGGATGTGTATCTGCTGCTCCCCTGCTTTCCACCAACACTGAAATGGCCATGTGGAGTGGAGAGCTGCTACCCTGGAAATATGTGATTTAGGCTAGACTAGACTAGATTAGACCCGCGGAGTTGGACAGGATTATATAGGCCATCAAACCCAATTCACTTGCTCAACACCAGCTTGAACATAACCAGTAGGTAGATGTATGGCCTTTTTATGAAGGTATCCAGAATGTCCTTCCAAGTAATATATTTAGGATTATGGTGTGAGGGGAGGCTATTAATTAAGCAAACTATAATGTTGTCTTTCCCTGAAGTCAGACATCTGAGCCTTGTGTACATGGATGAACTTCCTATGTAAGTGTGCATGGTTAACACTTTTAAATTAGACTCAGACATCATTTAGGAGGAGACCAGTCTTAATGCATATTTTAAGGAGGAGGGAAGATGAATTTCCAAACTTCATGACTGGAATCCTATTGGAGGAAACACACAGATATAACATCAAATTGTGCCTGTATATGTTTTTTCATAGTCATTATGGAAGGAGGCAACCACTGCCTTCTTCATGCAACAGACTCTTTGCCACAGAAACCACCTCACTGTTGCTACACCCCCATGGGCACTTAGTGGCTGGGGAAGTTTTGGCAACATCCAGGCACTGACCAGCTGTGTTCTTATAGCAAATGCACAACAAAGTCCTCTGGCAATCTGGGATGGCGATATTGTCTTTGTGTGTCTGATTGTAGCAACACAGCGGGATACTGCCTGGCTCCTACCCAACCTCCCCTGGCCATCAAATGGTTGTGGGGAGGAGCTGGTGGCAAAGAAATGAGTCTTTCATGGGGGGAGAGGAGAAGAAGTGGCTTTGCATTTGGTGATGCTTTACTCTCCAGCAGATCTGTGTAGCATCTCAGTCAATAAATTTACAACATTTATATTCTAATTATTTAACTGAATGTGGGATTGCATGGTTTAAAAAGAAAAGAAAGAATCAAGTCTTGAATGTCTTGATTCTTCCTTTTCTAAAGCCATTTGTTTTTTTCTGATATCAGGTGTCTCTTCCAGGCAATATTGCCAGAACAGCTGCCATAAAAGGAAATTCAAACAACACATAATAATTCCACAAAGTTCAACTTCCAAAGATAGTTTGTTTTTTTTTTAAGGAGGAGGAGGAGGAGGAGGAGGAAGAAGAAGAATACTTGGTTTATTCATAGATAGCGGATAAGCCCTGTTAAATCACATGCATTTACCTGAATGATGTGTCAGGATACTAAAGGAATTTGGCCTTTTGTCCCTTTTGCATGGAAAAGGTTCCTGGATGTTTATTTAGAACTCTCATGTGTACTTTTTAAAAAACTTATTTTACAACTCATCTGACCCCAATATTCCAAACTGTCTGGAAAGAAGGTCCAAATAGACTAACCCTCTGCAAGTTTTTTTCATGTACAGTTCTACATTTAACCAGCCATGGATGGTGGACAGTGGTTTCTTTCTCAGTTTGTGGTTTGGTCAGAGACACTAGAGTAGCTCTCTGGCTGACAGTTCTAAGTAACTCTCCATAAACTGCAAATCCTAGGATTCCAAAGGGTGGAAACATGGCAGATATAGTGGAATCATGGCGTGGACTACAGCCCCCAGCATTCCTTACCATTAGCTATCTTGGCTAAGGCTACTGAAAGCTGCA
Source organism: Cyclura pinguis (assembly GCA_030412105.1). NCBI lineage: Eukaryota > Metazoa > Chordata > Lepidosauria > Squamata > Iguanidae > Cyclura > Cyclura pinguis. The sequence continues at coordinate 90,070,258 of CM059600.1, read as the reverse complement.
GTCTGAGAACATCTAGAGGATCACACTTTGCTTGCCTCTGTTTGTTAATGGCACAGAACTTTAAATGCGATCTTTGGTTCTCTCTGCTTACCAGCTTCACAATCACAGAGGCATGCTAGATACAAAATGATGCAGAGGAAAGTGCTGCATTTGAAAAGGGACTGGAGCAACACATGGAAGGGGGAGTGTAACTTATACTGGTATCTTATTATAATTATGGGTATCCAGAAGACACATCCCTCTTAAAGTAGCTAAAGCATGCAATCATAAAAGCAGTTTTGATGCAAAGAGTTGTTTTGTGGATATAATGGGCATATGCAATGTTTGTGACTTTGTGCTTTTGAAACATTCATAGTAGACAATAACTGCAGTCCCATGTGATGATAAACTAAAAATTCTGGTTTATTAAACCAAACTGTAAACAATTAGTGCCCTGGTGTAAGTAGCCCATTCATTCCTTCCTTGTATCTCCTGTCATGGGAAAGTGTAACCTAGCCAGTAATGGAGAGCTTTTCCTGACATCCAAACCCAGAATTATCAAGAAATGCACACAAACAAACCAGGATCACAAGCCAGCTTTAAACTGGGAATTGTCAGTTTATGCATCCTCACTTGTTTTGTCTCAATAAAATGTAAGTCTGGATTTGGATGACATGGTGCACTCTCTCTAGGTCTGTGGTTCTTAACCTTTTCTTTACCAGGAAACCCCTGTAAATATAATTTGTTGCTGGGGTCCCCCAAGGCTTAACTAAAGATTTAAATATTTAAATATTCAGATATTTATTTTAAACATTAATTTTTTTTTGAAATTACTCATCAGTTGCTCACCGTTGTCATGTATTCTTCCACCCAGTAGACAGTGTAAAAGAAAAGAGGCTTGTTAATGCCTGGAGTAGCATGCTGACATCCTTTAAGTGCCAGGAGAGTAAAACAAACTGAAATTTCCTAAAGGAAGGTTATGAATGGGAGGCAGGCCTTAAGAATAATTTCTTTTGCCCTTTCTTTTCCCCAAAGCAGTGCCTGCCTGGAAAATAAGGTCTCAGTGCTGCTTTGGGGGAAAGCGTGAAAGAAATCCCATTTCTGTCTGAAGGAGCACTGAGAGAGTAGAGAGGGTAAGTGCTTCTTCAGAAAGAAATGGTGTTTCTTTCATGGTTTCCCCCAAAGGACCACTGAGACGCTTGCTGCTTCGCTTTCAAGCAGCCACAAAGGACTCCGTTCTAATCTCATGGCTGCTTAGAAGTGAAGTTATGCCATGCTCCCTGGTCCTGCGCTCAAGCAGCACTGCCACAACTCCACACACAAGGCCTCAGTTGGGCATCTTCCCTCATCTTCTGGGCTCTCCTCTCACGTTTCCACCTTCTGAGCTCTCTGGCACATCTGTGCAGTAGAATTTGGAGCCTCCAGCTCAGGTTGAGATGCCCACTGGCACATCGTTACCACTGCTGCCACCACTGTCACTACCGTCTTTGAGGAATCTGGGACATGCTGCATCAACTGGCCAGGACATTTTTTAGTCTCTTAAATCCAAGATTTTCTTCATTTTCCAGGATGAATGGCAACCCTACACAGACCTGCTTTGACAGTTCCATGGATCCCCAAGGGTCCGGGGATCCCAGGTTAAAAACACTGCTCTAAATCATAACCAGCATGTCTCATGAACTTAGAATTCTGCCCACAAACATTTATTGTTGTTAACTGCCATCAAGTCAACTTTGATGTATGGTGACCCTGTGAAGGAGAACTCTCCAAGTCATTCTGTCTTCAACAGCCCTGCTCAGGTCCTTCAGACTCAGGTCCTGTGCATCTCTGAATGAGTCTATCTGTAATGCAATTTTCCTCCTTTCCTACTGACTCCTACCTTACCAAGCATTACTGCCTTTTCTAGCGATGTCACGTCTTCTTAAGATATGTCCGAAGTATGAGAGTCTCAGTTTAGTAATCTTGGCGTCTAGGGAGGGCTCAGACTTGCTTTTCCAAGTTTTAGTCTTTAATTCATTAAGTATTTAAGATGCCTTCCTCTACCCACTTACCTGAGAGTCTTATTGTATTCATAAAGATTTTCTTCACAGTAGATGTATGCAGGATTGCATTATAAAGTGTGCTTTTATTCTGTTTCAGCAAAGTACTATCTGGTGTGTTTCAGGCACTATGTCAGAGAGGCTAGGCAAGGCAACCATAATGCCGCCGCTGCAAGAAACAGCATGTTTTCCACCTGGCTAACATCCATACGCTAGCAGTGCCAGCAGTGTCTCTGTACCAGAAGAAGGTAGTTGCAGAAAAACAGCAAGGAAGCATAAATAGGTAGGTAGGTAGGTAGGTAGATAGACAGATAGACAGATAGATAGATAGACAGATAGATAGATGATAGATATAGGGCAAAGATCTCACAGACTTGAGTTGTTTGAGCTGACCCATTTGCTCAGTGCCAAAACTGAAGCTGCCCCAGACTTTCAAACGGTGACCAGGCTGGCACTACAAACCAACATGTACGATGAGCTAGATGAGCTTTGCAACCTGCTGTCACAAATGTATTTAGACACATCCTCCAGACTTGTCCACCCCCTCTGCTGTGTTCCAATAATCTGTCATAGTACTGAGGCTGTTGTATTTTCTTTGTATTTCGTGTATGTATATGAGTCTTCAAGTCACTTGTAGATTTCTGGTGACCCCATGAATTTCATATGGTTTTCTTAGGCAAGGAACATGCAAAAGTGTCTTTGCCAGTTCCTTCCTCTGAAATATAGTCTATAGCACCTGGTATTCATTGGTGGTCTCTCAGCCAAGTACTAGCCAGAGCTGATCTGCTTAGCTTCCAAGATGCAATGGGATACAATGTATTTGGTGAGCTGAGCCAAATTTCTCAAAGCAAGAAACAGAGGAGGTACAACTGTATTTTAGGATGAGGCCACTGAAGCTACGGCCAAAATTGCAGTGAATTTGGGAGAGATTCTAGGCAGAGATGGGCGAGATATTTTCCTAGTGAGAAAGTCCAAAATCTAGTTCTAATGTTGTGGTCACTTTCCATGTGCTCACTAAAACACAGTAAGAGTAAGAATAAAGAACCCATCTTTCAGTCATAACTCCTGCCCTGAAAAAGTCCAGGAGCTGCATCTTCCATGGGCCAACAGTTCTAATTCATGAGAAGCTGTTTTACCACAAGTATGCCAAATATGAACCTATATAATAAACACATAAGTCTGCATCTCCCTAGTGCATGCAGAATTTTATGGAAGGAAGTGAATTACCCAACCTACCAAAAGCTGATTGTTCATACAAAGCACTCCTCTTCTAATTGTCATGTTGGCATCCAGATTTCTGAGAAACCTTTTTACCAGGCAACAAGCTGTGCTGCACACTTGGAGATGATAGCCGTCATGAATTTCATGAGTTTTTTTTTAAAGGGGGAAAGAATTGAATTAACACTGTAATAACTCCCAGAGGAAAATTTACCATTATGGCCTTTGCCATGGAAGTTGCAAAGTGATGCCTATGTAACACTTTACTATTTGCCATAAATGTTTATGCCATGAAGGTAAGGTTTCTATTCTATTTATCAAATTGCTTCATCTTCATTAACCATAGTTACTCAGTTTAATTGTTTCTCATTACAGTAGCAGATGTGTTGAAGTAGCAATTAAGCACAAACAAAACACAATGAACTTGCCTCTTATTTTACATTTATTTTATTCTACAACATGTTCCCTCATTAAAGGGTCTTGCAATCTCTTTCCAGCCACACTTGTTATACTCCATTTCCTTCCATGTTTATGTTTCATTTGCCTTTTGTATTCTGAAGCTGTCTGTGAATTAAGAATTAGATGCTGCATTTGAATTTGGCAGAAAATATTTTATAATTTTATATATCAGAACAAAGTATCTGAAGACTACAGAGGAATCCTATTTAAAAATGCAGTCCAACTACAGAAAATATTGTATGGGTAATAGATTAAGATCAAGAGTGGGTAACTTCATAGTTTTGGGATGTTTGATAATTTCCAGTTGCAATTCTTTGATAGCCACACCCTTCTCCATCACTATTGCTGCTGCAATTTTGTGGCAACTGAAATGGCTGTAAGGTGTTTGCATGCCTGCACCATAAATCCCTGCAGTCACGTAGGGTGGGGGTGTGTGGTTCTCCCTGGGCAGCAATGATTTTGGGGTGTCCCGGTCCATAGCCATGCCCCCGCGTGCCCTGGCCATGCCCCCACACAGCCTGGCCATGCCCCCGGTCACGCCCCTTGTGCCATAGCCCCTCCCCTCTCGCCCCCCCCCACACTCCAAGCTCTGCCACTGAATCCCTGTGATACCACAGGGCAAAGATCTCATAGGTTTCCATTGCTAAAGGAAGTGAGAGGAAGGTAATAACTAGAGGGTTGTTTTTAGCATAATATTGACCTCGATTTTGGCAGCGCGAAGCATTGTTGGCCAGTTTCATAGGCGGTAGATGGACTACAAAAGGGGTTTAATGACCATGTGTGAGCCCTGAGATCATGTTAACCTTCTGTGAATCAAGGTGTTTGATCTCAATAGTCAATGAAGATACAGATGAGCCATGGGGCTGAGCGGGCTCCATAATGGATGGAAAACATTATGTTCAGGGGAGTGAGTATTCAGGTTCTAAATTGCATATTGTGCATATGTGGAAGGATGTGGAATCAGTGACAGACACACATAAACAAATGCTATATAGATAGATAGCATTTGCTTTCCATCCCCTTTCCTTTCATATGGAAGATGAAGCAAGCTTGTTTTCTGCTGCTTCTGAGTCTAGATCATGAAACAATGGATTCAAATTGCAAGAGTTCTGCCTGAACATCAGGAAGAGCTTTTTAGTTGTAAGAGCTGTTTGGCAGTGAAGTAGACTGCTCTGGGGATGGTAGACTCTCTTTTTGGAGGTTTTTAAGAAGAGGCAGGATAGCATCTCTCAGGAGTGCTTCAGCTGTATATTCCTGCCTGGCAGCGGGTTGGACTAGATCCTCTTTGTTGTCCCTTCCAGCACTATGATTCTGTGATCTTCCCCACAGCAGCCCTCAGAACCTTCCAAAAATAAAGTTCCAAATGGTTTTCCAGCCTTCTGGAACACAGGGGGAGGTAGTAGGAAGGGGAGAAACTGTACCTTACCTTCCTGGCTGCACAGGATCCTGCTGTTCCATCAGTGGAAGTCCAGTGCTAGGTGCAACCATAGACAGACAAACAGATATAGAGAGAGAGAGAAACATACATAGATCCATACATGATAGATGGCCAAACTGTTAATTATAAAATATATGCTGTTCAAAATCTGTGCAGAAGGCAACTTGTACAGATTACAATAATTTGGGGCTAGAAGAGAGTCTCTAAATGCAGTTACCTGTTCAGAGTAACTGGTTCTACTTATTTGGGGAGGCAAAATGAGGGCTCTGTCCTCCCATCAAAACAAAGACTGAAGCTGAGAAATCAGAAGAAGACTAAGGACATTTCTATTATTATTATTATTATTATTATTATTATTATTATTGATTTTTATAAACAAATTTTATATAAATAAAATAGGACAAAAATATACATCAGAGACAAAGAAAGAAAAAAGATACAAAAACTGATATATTACATGATATATCACACGAAAAAATAACCAAACAACCAAACAGACAAAACAATTAACAAATAATTCAACAGGTTCTCATTTCATATATGTCTCATGTATAGAATAGTCTGATCTGTATCCTTAAATAGATATCTTCCTTTAGTTCCATAAAGGCTCAAATATACCAAATTATTCAAATATTTACTCAAATCTCTTAGAAGATATATCTATACAATGTCCTCAGTTTAAGCCCAATTTTAATCTGCAAAACTCTCTACCTCTAGGTGTCCCCATTTGTTTCTTAAATAATGTAGTAAGGGGTCCCATGTTTTTATAAAAGAGCCCATCAATGTTCCTTTTACTAAAGCAGTTAATGTATCAATTACAGCCATATCTAGCAGTTTAATTAACCAATTTTCCTCATTAGGTATATCAGGTTGTTTCCAATTCGTAGCATATATAATTCTAGCCGCAGTGGTTATGTAAAATAACAATTTCCCGTATTTTTTTCTATTTTCTCATCCATCATGCCCAATGGATATAGTTCTGGTTCCATTTGTAGTTTTATACCCAGAATTTTCTCTGTCAGCGAATGAATTGTTTTCCAGTATCTTTTAGCTTTGGAACAATTCTACCACATATGGTAGAATGTTCCTTTTTCGACTTTACATTTCAACATTCATTGTCAATATTTTTATACATTCTTGCCACTCTATCAGGAGGTAAGTACCGTCTTAAATACATTTTATAAACATTTTCTTTATGTTTTGATTAATAGTATACCCTAAGCTCTTTTTCCAATTTTTTCCCCATTTTCCATATTCAATTGGGTGGCCCACATTTCGTGCCCACTAGATCATAGATTCTTTAATAATTTCCTCCTCTGTCTCCCACTTAAGAAGTAATTTATATATTTTTGAAATCAATTTCAATTTATCATCAAATATTATCTGGTCAAAATCCGTTCTTTCAATTTGAAAACCACTCAAGTTCTTCTCAATCTTCCCTTTTTCTTTTAGTTGCCTATAAAGCAGCCAATGGCATTTTAGTCCATCTTCTCTAAGTTCATCCTGCATTTTATAGTCCACTTCATTTCCATTTATCTTTGTCAAATCTTTGAATAATATCCATCTTCCATGAAATGTATTTTCCTTTTTATAAAGGCTTTGTGCAGTGAAAGCCACAGAGGAGTTTTACGATATAGTCTCTTTCTATATTTTTTCCAGATCCTTAGTAATGATTTTCTTATATAATGATTGTTAAATTCACTGTGTATTCTGTCTTTATTATATCCTAAGTAGGCGTGCCACTCAAATGCCAGTCCTTCACCTTCCAACTTCAGCAGCTTATCTTTATCCCATTTAATCCATTCTAGGCAACAAGAGTGGAAATATAACTGTAGATTTGGAAGTCCCAAGCCTCCTCTTTCTTTTTTATCACACATTATTTTATATTTCACTTTCGGTTTTTTCCCTTCCCAGATAAAATGAAGGATGTCTTTTTGCCAATATTGAATACACTTTCATTGATAATCACTGGAATTGTCTGGAATAAAAATAGAAGTTTCAGGAGAACTGACATTTTGATTGTAGAAATTCTACCCAAAAGGGATAAATTCAGTTTTTTCCATCTCTGGAGGTCATTTTTAATCTCCTTCCAAGACTTTTCATAGCCATTCTTAAACAAATCAGAGTTTTTCTTCGTCAGATATATTCCCAAGTACTTTACTTTTGTAGAGATTGCAAATCCTGATTTTTGGGTCAATTCCTTCTCCTCCTCTTTATTTATATTCTTTCTCAATAAATTAGTTTTTTCTTCATTTACTCTCAATTCAGAGATTTCTCCAAACTCTTTTAAGAGTGTTTTTAATTCTTCAATACTCTTAATTGGATCCTCTAATATTATAGTGATGTCATCAGCAAAGGGTGTGATCTTATATTCCTCACCTTTTACTTTAACTCTATTGATTTTATTATTTGATTTGATACTTATAATCAAAATTTCTATAGCTACTACAAATAGTAGAGGAGATATCAGGCATCTTTATCAAGTGCCTCTGGTAATGTATATTTTTTTCACTCTTTTTGCCATTTATCAGGATTTGGGCCATATGATTCTGATACATTGTTTTTATACTTCTCATAAAATGGCATCCAACTTCCATTTTTGCTAAGACTTCAAACATAAAGTCCCAGTTCAAACTGTCAAAAGCTTTTTCGATGTCCAGAAATAACAATGCCAACTTCTTCCCAGGTTGCTTCTTAAAATATGCTATAGTGTTCAGAATGTATCTCATGTTTTCTTTTAAATGTCTGTTAGCTAAGAAACCTACTTGTTTGTCATTGATTATTTCCTTCAAGATTTTCTTCATCCTTGTCACCATTATCGATGTGTATATCTTATAATCCACATTAAGTAATGAAATCAGTCTGTCGTTTTTAACCAGAAGAGGATCTCTGTCTTCTTTAGGGATCACAGTTATATAAGCTTCATTCCAAGATTTTGGTATCATTCCTTCAAAGATCGCATTCACTGTTGCCTGAAATGGTAGAAGTAGTTGATCTTGCAGTACTTTATAATAGGTTGTCGATAAGCCATCTGGCTCTGAAGCTTTCTCATTCTTTGCTAACTTTATAGCTTCCACTATTTCCATTATTGTAATTGGATGGTTGAGACTTATTCTTTGTTCTGCCATTAATTTCTTGACTTCCAAATTCTCCATATATTGTTGAATGTCTTTCAAATCAATCTTTTTACTTCGATACAGGTTAGAAAAATACTTGGTAAATATCTTCTTGATTTTCCCCGGATCTGTATAGATATTTTCACCAGTCTTGATTTTTGTAAGCACTCTCTTTTCCTTCTTGTTTTTTAATCAATAAGCCAACCATTTTCCTGGCTTGTTAGCCCACTCAAAAATTTTTTGTTTCAAATAGAGTAATTTTTTGCTGATCTCTGTTGCTAATTCAGCATCTAATTGTTTCTGTAGTATTCATATTTCATTCTGAATAACTTTACAAGCAAATTTCTGTTTTAGCTAACTTTCCTTAGTCTTTATTTGGTCATTTATTTTCTGAATTTTTTCATTCCTCTTTCTATTTAAAATTGTTTTTTCTTGTATAAAGAAGCCCCGAATTACAGCTTTTCTGGTGTCTCAAACATTTCCAATATCTGTTCCTTTATTTAGGTTTTCAGCAAAATATCTTCGTAAATCTTCTTGTAAATATCTGTGCTCAATCAAGTATGTTTCCATCCTGCAATAATCTCTCATTTAATCTCCAACTGTATTCTCTTCTTCTGGATCTCAGATGTAAAAGGACAGCATTATGGTCCGATAAGTTCCTTGGAAGAGTTTCCATTTCTTTTATGTTATTGGATAATGTCTTGGAGATTAGAAACATATCAAGTCTTGATAATGTTGAATGCCTGTCTGAATAGAATGTGAAATCCTCTGCCTTCCCGTATAAATAACGCCAGGTATCCAACCAGTGTAGATTCTTCATCATCTCCTTGAAAGATCTAGGGAGTTGGCCTTAGTCTAGATCCCTAGACTAAGGCCATTTCTGCACAATGGTCCCATCCCAGCATAGGGAAGCACTGAATCCAGTAGGTGACGTGTGCTACTGCATGACATTGTTGCAGTCCTGCTCCTGTTGTGCCCCCTGTAAGGCCTCGCTTTGGGGGTCCCTGATATCAGTACGGTTTGGATGCGTACCATAACTAATTGGCATCATATGTAATTGGCAACACATTGCATTGGCTCTGATATCAAATTCAAGCCTGAGAGGTGACAGAGAGGTCAAACCGAGTGAGGGAAAGAATTTGACTGTAGATGTGAGAAAGATAGGTCAATTCAACACTTCTTCCAGGTAAGACTGAGTCATTTGTCAGGCAAATACACATCATTCCGGTGGATAATAGGCTTGAATAGAAGCTGGAATTTTCCAGGGAATCCAACTGTGAGGAACCCACCAGGACACTGATTGACAGATATCCATCCCTTGTACACCTGGATTCTTTCCTCTTTCCTCACAGCACCCACAATAGACAGCTATTACAACACCCATCATGTCTTTGTCAGTCAAAGCACTAAGCTTATCAACAGACGAAAGACTCATTGTCCACAACAGGTTCCCTTTGTCTTGCACCTGGAAACTTCACTGCTACAGGCTATTTTCAGGGTACAAATACCCCTGATTTCAGGATGCCTTGTCCAGTCTCTTGAAGGTCTACCCATCACTCTGTCCATCTGGCTCCTGAATGAGAACTGTCCTTAGGTCCTATCTTAGCCAAAACACCATTCTGCTCTTCACTACTCTTCTGGACTGGTCATTATAAATCCCCCAAACTCCTCAGCCTCTCTATGATTTTTCCTCCTTTTTTCTTTCAGTTAGCTCTTGTGTGAATGCGTGATTGTGTCTATCTTGCGTGCATACATGAGTGAATTCCCCTCAATAGAACACATTTTTTGCTTACTTTTGAATCTTTGGCTGGTTCTTTTCCTGCGTGTGCCCGTAAACATCGGTAGAAAAGATCTCGCTAAGTTGCCCCTCCTCTCACAGCCTTCTGATTTTGAGCTAATTAATTCCCCACTTTTTCAAGGAGGTATTTGGCATTGCAGAGTGACCCCTGTGGCACCTAAGTTTTGGGGTAACACCCCAGCCATAGCAACTGAGCATTATACTTTTACTGGGGGGGGGATGCAGTAATAGGTCCCTTTCACGTGATGATTGCGTTAGCTGGGGCTGTGCAGGAAGGGCGGAAGTGCTATCAAAGTGCTTCCTTCCTCAGTGCAGCGCTGGAAGAGGACGGATGCACAGTGGAAGGAAGGAGTGTGTCCTGAATGCTACCATCTGCTGGCATTCGGCCAGGTGCGAAGGGGGGTGTTCGGAACACACTCCCATCATGGCAAGGGCAGTGCGGGATGGTGCTGGGATGTTGTGGGATCTAGGTATAGTGTGGAAAGGGCCTATGACTGGTAAGGGGAACAAATGATGCAAGCAGGTGAGATTCTCAAGTATGCAGATATATCACAGAATACTAGTCAGAATCATCCATGGCATGGGATTTGCAGTTCCTATATATGATTGTGAAAGATAAACAATGAAGAAAACTGACAGGAAGAATTACACATTCTCTCCTCTACGGGGTCTTCAAGGCCAAATGAGACCTCTGTGCAATAAGCAATCTTAGTGTTTGTAATATATATGACAGCTATGGGAAAGGGCAGCTATAGGGGAGAGGGCAGGGTTTTTAACCCTTTCCTGCTCTACCATAGTCATTGTGAAAATGAGACCGGCCTAAACTGCTATTTGTACTGACAAGAAAACCGTGACTTGTTTCTGTTGCTGTGTCCTTCATCTTCTGTGCCTTTCTGCTTTGACCTGCTACAAAGCTCTCTTAACTCTTTTGAAACCTCACTCCAGCATTCTGTTTTCCTTGTAAAGTATTAAAATATCTAAATATAACAGCTAGTATACAGCAGTTTACATCTGCTAGATTCTGTTGCTTCTGCTAGAATCCCTTTGATCTTGCAGCCTCCTGGTGCACCATAAAAACCTGTTTCAAAAAGTCTGGAAAACCCAGTTGGGAGGAGAAGAAAGCCCCAGTTTTGCTGGGGTGGATACCAAAGTACAATATAAGACAGGGCTTTCCAAATGGTGTGCCATGACATGTTAGTGTGTCACCTGAAGTGTGTAAGTGTGTCACCTACAATCTTGGAAATGTATATTATTATTTATAAATCACATATTTTTAAAAATATATGAAGGGTCTTCATGAGATATGTTGTGTCCCCATATGTATGCATCTGTATCTCTTATAAGGGGTTAGTTAAACCTCCAGTTTGTTAGTAAAACTGAATTACTGTGTTGCGAAACGATGCATGTCTAAAAAAGTATGTCACTAACACAAAAAGTTTGGAAAGCTCTGCTATAGGACCTTGGGCGCTCTCTCTATCTTAAAATTATTCTTTAAAAATACAGTTACTAAAGGGTAGCTTTAAAACTAGTGCAATCAGGATTCTTGTGACTTATTTTCAATCAATTTTTATGTCTCTGAAATGATACTTCATATATGTAAGTAATCATTCTTATGCACTACAAATATTAAAAATGTTTTCTCATTTTGTTGTTTGAGTGAGGAATAGCTTGCTCGCCCATTGTCTAACTCCCTTCAAAGTCATCTAGATTGGCAGCTACTATTGAATCTTCCAGTAGCAAATTCTACAGTTGAGAATAGTCTGCTATGGGGGGGGGGGTAGATCTTCATTTTACCTATCTTGAATGTCCCATCATTCTGTGTAATTGAGTGACCCTAGATTCTAGTACTATTAGAGAGAGAAAACTATGGCTCTTTCCGCATACGGTTATTAAGGCGGGTCAATGCGTTTTGCCACGGAGTTCTTCTGCACGTTGGAGCGGATTAGGTTCACTTTATTTACCATCGTTCCACACCCAATTCTGACTTAATGTGCCTCCATGTGGTGGTAAAGTGCACTATTTGAAAAATGGAAAAAAACAGGTTTCCAATTTTCCAGATTGAGCCAATTCATACTTTTGCAGTGGTGCAGATACGTACATTCACACCAATGCAAATTGGTGCTCAGCGGAGGGTGGGCTGTGGGCGTGCTCACCTTCTGCAGCTGACCCTGCCCACCAAAGGACAGGAAGGCGCCATTTTTCAATTGGCCAACTTTTGAAAATAGAGTAACCGGACAGAACAGGGTGCAGGTAAGTTTGAAGGAGAGAGCTGCTTTCTATTTCTATAACGGTGCACAGGGAGTCCATTAGGTGGGGCAGGAGATTCCAGAGGGCATTTTTTGAGGTCTGGGGAGGGGAGGGAAGGTGCATGAGGGGGATAGGTGGAGTGAGAGTGTTTTAGGGAAAGTATTGAGGGCCCATGTTCGCCCAAATGGTATGCCTGGAGAGGATTGGCCGGGGCTGCTGTTTACCGTGGGTAGTTTTTGGGTGTCTGGGGAGGAGAGGAAAGATGCATGAGGGGGATGAGGGGGGATAGTGTTTCAGCAAAAGTATTGCAGGTCCCATGTTCCTCGGAAAGGCGCGTGTGGAGGCCATTTTATGAGGTGGGAGATTCCTGTGGGTGTTTATTGTTTTCTGGGGAGGAGACGAAGGGTCCAGGAGGAGTGAGTCTTTGCATCAGCATATGTCTGAAAAACCATTCTTTTTCACATGCCAATGTGGATTATGTACAGCATCAGTACTGTGGAGAACGCCTACTCACCCTCTGGTAGTCTTCAAGGCAAACAGTGGAAGACAGGAGGATGTGCTCAATCACCAGGCACACCTCAATGGGTATCTCAGCAACTGTGGAAATCCCCAGCCCGAAGGTCTTGGCAGTCTTGTGGTAGCTTACGAGGGTCGTCAGCCACCAAACAGCAATGGCCACTCTTTTCTCCACAGGAATGGGTTTGCGCATCTTGGTGGTCTTGTCAATGTCAGGCGGCGGCTAAGCAGACACCGAGGCAGGAGCTGAGTTTATGGCTTTAGTAATAAAGAAATTAAGAGGTTACGTCACCAAAACAAACACCCAAGTCCCAGGAGCAGCAAACCCAAACAGCAAGGTTTAGCCTGGAACAGAAAGCCCATGCCACAGGATGCAGATTCCTGGTTGATAGACAGTTGTTGCCCCATGCCCAATTCCAACAGCCTCTGTCTTAAATACACAGTCTTTAGCCCAGCTGGGGCTGATCAAATGTCCGTTGGCCCAGCTCACAGCTGGAGCCCCTCAAGAATTCAGGGCCGATTCATCAGATGCTTCTCCTGCAGCCGCTGAGACCTCCAAACCGCCCCTTTTTCCAGCCGCCTCTGAAGGAACGTGGGGGGAGGGTCTGCTGCAAACTCCGGGCTGGAGTCAGAAACACCAGCCTCTGTCGAGTCAGAAGCACTAGCCTCTGCCTCTGGAGCACGAACATCTGCTGCAGGTACTGGCTCGGGATCCGTGCCCAGGACAGCTGTGGGGTCGCTGGCAGACTCCTCCCTAGACTCTGAAGGAGCCCCCTCTCCCGAAGGCCCCTCCAAGGGATCCTCCCCCGGCTGGGAGTCCATGTCTAAATCTGAGTCCAAGTCTGAATCGGCAGCACGCTCAGCCTGGCTCATGACAGGTCCTTTGCTCCAGGTGTGGATGCAGATGTCAGGACCCTGGAACTCCAGGACACAAGCTCTGAGTCTGAGCCAGAGGCCCTGGAGCCTGCTGCACCAACACAGCCCGTCCCAGAGGCTGCCCCAGACACAGAGCCCTTGGCCCCAGTAGCCCCAGCAACAGAGCCAGGGGTTGCCTCAGACCCAGCCAAGCCAGAAGAGTCAGATAGTGAGATTCAAGAGCAGGTGCCTACTTACCAGCAGCATTGGGAGCAAAAGAGTGCTCTCAGGAGGTCAGAGCATTTGAATAGAAAACGCCAGGCAATCAGGGTCCAGCTGAGAGAACACCCGGAGGAGTGATCTGCCTATAAAAGCACTCACTCAGCCTTGGGTCGTTGTTGGCTCACAACCGTCCCGTTTGGGGGGGGGGTTACGTGTTGGGTATCTTGGATCCCTGCCTTGCCTCCTGGAACGCTGCCTGACCCGCTGGAACATCGCCTCCTTTGGATCTCGGACCGGCCCTGGTAACTTCCCTTGCTTGAGCTAACTCAGACTGTTCACTGAGAACCCGGCTGTGACGTAACAGCCAGGGAGTCTCCTTGCTGCCAGAAACTCTTTTATTTACTGCTGCTTTATCTATTCATTTGCCGTTCGCCTGGAAAGCTCTTTGATTTATTGCCTTATTTGCGAGAGACTTGTTAACCGGCTCTTGAGGCTGCCTGCCAGGCCCTGGAGTGGACAGCAGACGGTCTGCTATCTCAAACAGGGTGGCCTTTGTCATCCTGAAGTGATGGAGCCACTGGTCATCGTTCCATGTAGCCAGCACCTCATTGGTTCACCACGTGCTGTGCATATGCTCCCGAACCCACCATCTGCTAGGCTGTGGCACACTTTCTGACAAGCCTCCTACCAGGGCTGCATATAGGCTGACATCATCGTCACCGCAATCCCAGGAAACAGCAAGAGAAGCCTCACTGAAGTCGCTGGCTCCTAGTGGGTAACCATCCACCTGTTGGAGCCTGTACCTTCTGGCATGGTCACGGTTCCATTGCCTTTGCAGGGATGCCATGGCAAGTCCCAGTACTATCAAAAACAGACACAGTACCAAGGTGACAGTTCTTCCATGGTCTTGTTCCATCCTGAAAGCTTGCAGGGACACCAGGGGTACTAATAATAGGATCGATGTACTGGCAAGCTCAATCAGATCTGTGGAACATACCTTGCACGTACCCAAAAATGGTCGATCTCTCTCTCCAGAAGCTTCCCAGGAAGGAGGGCTCATAGGAGGGCTCATGGGAGAGGTCATGGGTAGCATGGACTTTTGCACGTACACACGGACGCAATGACATACAGAACCATGCAAAAAGAAAAAAGAGCCAATCACAGCCAATGGGGCCGGGTGAGGGGAGTAGCAGGAGTGGCCATGGCGGAGGTAATGTGGATGCACTACTCCTAATCAGACTGAAACTTACCCAGTATCTGTGCAGAAGGAAATGAGGGAAAGCCAGCCTTATTTCGAAGCCATAAGACATGGTAAGAAACGGCACAACCCGATTCACCAGCCTCATGCGGAAAGGGCCTATGTTTCCCTATTTACTTTCTCTCATTATACTTAATTTTATACACTTTCTTACTTACTCTGTTTTCCCAAGACAAAGGGAGGAAAGTGTGTTAGATTTATAGACAGTCTTTCAGCACAGATTACATCTGGTGTAAAGATCTCCATTAGGAGAAAAAATAGAATCATGGTTCATTGAGTTTAGCTATGTGTCCACTTACTGCAAAGTCATGGATCTCTAAAAATAGATGAGTGGAGGAGTCTGTCCTAGATGAGTGAAGTGTTATCTATGTGCAAATCACTACTTGGTCATGGGAGTAAAACTCTCTTTTCCTGACCATTGTCACTTCAAAGAAAAACAGATGCAAGATTTTGGTATTCTCTTGCTGAAGATTAATGTTTCTTAGCTTTATCATGATCATTATGTCAAAGCAGAACCAGATGATTAAAGTTCAAATGTCTAATTAAAAAAACAGACCAAATTATCTGAATGTGTATTTTGGAACGCAAGACCTTGCTGATTTTACATTGTTTCTGTAAAATGCAATTTCAAGGTATGTTAAAATGGAATAGCAGCAAATGGCTCACCGTTTGGTGCCTTTGCAGGCTTGGGTGTGGTGTCCTCCACCTCAGTGTCCCTCCCTGGATGCCCGGAGATGGCGGCAGCCATGTTTGCCCATGTGCACTTGCGTATGTGCGAACGTTCACTCCTTTTATTCTCCAACGCCCACTGAGTTCAAGGTGCCTTGCTTTGAACTCATTGGCCGGGAGAGCGGGCCTATGTGAGGGCATCCTGGCTTCACTCAGATCCACTCACAGGGTACTTACCTGGCAGGTCTGTGGGCTTTCGGCAGTTGGTGTTTGGCGGCAACCTCCCCCCCCTGCATTTTGTGGTTTTGTTGCAGGCATCATGTTTGTCACAGCTTTTATGGGTGGTTGTATGGTCATTGGATCCAGGATAGCGGGCACCTTTGCCACATGCTAGGGGACGGTTGGGTCCCCATTGGGTTCGGGGGTGCGGTGAGCTGCCCAGCTTGGGTGGGCACATAGGGGGCACCTGCTGGTGGCAGTAGGTCCATGGTCGGCCATGTGCCATCCGGTTTCAGGACGGACAGTTGGGTTCATCAGTCAACAGGCGGGTTGATCCATGCCCGGATCCATGCCCATGCTTACGCCAACCCTGTTCATGCTGGTATCCAATAAAGATGTGGCCTTTCTTTCTCCAATTGAAGGTTGTTGTGTTTTCTTTACCTGGAGGCTGTTGTTCCTCACCACACACTTAAATAACAATAATAACAATGAAATCACAACCGAGATCACAGAATGAAGTAATATAGCCAAGTAGCAATAAAAACATGAAAATGTACTGCAGTCAAAAGATCTGTGCAAATGAACGAGTTTGAATACGATATGCAAAAAATTAAACAAAATGCTGTTACATTAAATGTGTCATCACATTTCTGTGCAGTTCATTTTTGGGAGGAGAGAGGGCTGTCTGGCTTGGGGCTAAACCACAGGGGAAAGGGGGAAAGGGGAGTTACTGATTTCCCCCTGCAATATTTTCCTCATGAAAATAGTCCTCTCCTTGGGAAGCTGGTATTTGATGGCCAACCACGAAATAATGAGACCAGACACAAAAACTGGGGTAAACAGGAGCTACTTTACTTTGATCTGATCTATCTAAAAATGCATTGGCCTGGAATGGAGCAATGTGAGGAGTGATCTGATGTGGATCCTACTGAGACAGATGTCATCAAGTAACTATCTCCTCAGCCTTCCCTTGAGAGACACATCTTAGCCCTGAGGGCAATCCAAATTGCTTTAGTTGCTCCCTGATTTGCAGTAATTGGAAGATAACCCAGGGAACTCCCACCCAAGCTGCAGGGCCCTACAAGTGAGAGTCCTAATCCCAAGTAAGCCTTATGGGTAGCTTCCTTCTTTGGCCACCAGGGATGCAGGGCCCTAAAGAGGGAGTTCCAGAGTCCTACCCTACACCAAAACGGATACCAAGAGGTGAACACTGAAGTCTCATTCCCCCCCCCCCCGCACTATATGCACAGAGGCAAACCTATTTAAGATAGTACCCTGGGCCAATCTCCCAATGCCATCGACCACAGTATGGGATAGGCGGCCACCCCACCCCCCAAAATACCCCCAAAAACAAAAACAAACAAACAAACAAAAAGGTAAAAGGAGAAAAATTCCTTTACAGTTCTGTAAAGTTCTTTTACAGTTCTGAAAAAACCCAGGGTGATTCCCTCCCTCATGGACAATAGTACCACCAGTAGCCACTGGCTGTCAAGATGGTCTTATAGACCAGCACACTGATACTGGACTTCAGATATGAAACAAAGCTTCTATTTTTTTTCTTTTTGATTTACATTATTAATTTTTTACTTCCTAGACTTCTATATTGTCCCAACAATTCTCAGAGCCATTTCTTTTCCATTTCTTAGATGACACAGGTGACACAGGTTTACTGCAAATTGCTGTTCATAGTGAGAGATACATCACATTATTCACATAAAACACATTATTCTATAGCTTAATACAATGACAAGATTACTGGTGAGAACAGTAGGTTACTTTCAGGGGGAAGGACACTCATATTTTTACAGATTGAGCCAACTGCTACCTGATTGTTTGCTTCCTCCCTTCCTCAATGCTTTCTTGATCATTTTATTAACACTCCACTAACTCACTACACCATTTGCAAACAAAAATTGAAAAATAAACATGAGAAAGAGAAAAGAAGAATAAAGGCACCAAGTAAAAAGAGCTGAGCAAAGCAATAACCTATACTATTCCAGGAATGGGGAAGTGGTGCCAAAATGACTACCTTGTCCGATGTGTGCTCAGTGTGGGAGTGGAGAACACACAAATGACTGGAAAACAACAACCCACAGATCACTGACTATGCCAATGACTACATACACATATGGCATGGACACAGAAGTATGTTGGAGTTGGAGGCTTGTCTGTCAGAGGTTGAGGAAGTTACTTCTGGGACTGCAGTTCCCAGAATTACAAGCACATTCATTTGTAAACTGCATATGTGAAAGGAAGCAGCTAAAGTATATATCTTGGAGACACTTTTTCTAGAACTTTTCGGTTGTCTATTGAATTTATATCCTTTCTTGCTAATCTTTTGATACACTGTGCACTATGACATGCTATCAACCCGCAGCCAGCATGACACATAGTAAAAGATCATGGGAGCTGAAGTCCCACAATATCTGAAGGGGAAAACTCTCTCCCTTCCTATCTTATAGTTGAAACAAATGATCCCCAAGCATGCGTGTATTTTCCTGGCGAGATACAGGCCAGATTTTCCCATTTACTTTACTCTTAGGAAAAGTGAAGCAGCTTCACTTATCTGATTTTGTGGGTCATGCAACACTAGAAAATGGCTGCTTATATGTATTATTATTATTCATTTTTATTGACAAATAAAGACATCTGTGGGGATTTCTGTTCCAATGGCCAAAATGGCCTGGCCAGCCTTGGTTGTATGCCCCTGGACTTGGAGAGGGGAGATACTATTTGGTGCTTTGCCTCTGGCAGCAAAATGTAGCGGGACAGTCCAGAGAAGATAGCCACAGAAGGTAAAGGCATGCTTGGGGTTCATTTGTATTAACTATAAGATAGGAAGGGGGAGTGTTTTCCCCTTCAGATATTGTGGGACTTCAGCTCCCATGTTCTTTCACTATGTGACATGCTGGCTGGGGATTGATAGCACATCATAGTGCACAGTGTATCAAAAGATTAGCAAGAAAGGATATAAATTCAATAGGTGATCTAAAAGCTCTAGAAAAGGCACAGGTGTCTCCAAGGTATATGCATATCTGTCTTATTTGTGGTAGGTGTAATAAATATGTAATTTAAAATGGGAACATATTAAAGATCTGTAATACTCATGTAATTTTTTGAAGTTTACCGTAATTTATTTGCATTTATTGATATGAGTCTTAATTAAAGTCACAAACATCTCTTTCGTTAATCTGATAATGTCTGCCTGTTGTGCAACTATTTAAGGTGGAATCACTTGCTGCCTCCTGATATACATATTCTTAGTCAGATAGGTTCACAAGTTAAGAAAAACTAACAGTGTTAATCCCAGTTTTTTTAGTAACTAACAGCTTGTCCATCATGTTGCTGTTATTGTTCGATATCAAATCAACTTCAACTTACGGTGACCTATGAATTAGTTACTTCAGTGAGGCCCAGTCACAGTCGCATAGCGATGGGGTGGGGTGGAAGAGACGGTTCGCCCTGGGTGGCAATGTTTTAAGGGTGCCCTGGCCTGTAGCCACGCCCCTGCGTGCCCTGGCCATGCCCCTACACACCACAGCCACGCCCTCACACATAGTGGCCACACCCCTCATGCCATAGCTCCGCCCCCTCCCATCCACCCCTCCCTACACTCCAAGCTCCACCACTGCGTGGTCATCAGCCCTGCTCAGGTCTGGCAAATTCAGGGATGTGGGTTCCATGATTAACCAAATTCATCTATATTGTGGTCTTCCTCTTTTCCTATTGTCTCCCACTTTATTGAGCATTATTGCCTTTTCCAATGCGTCATGCTGTCTCATGATATACCCAAAGCACAACAGCCTCAGTTTAGTCATTTTGACTTTTCAGGAGAGGTTCAGGCTTAATTTGCACTTGGACCCATTTTAGCTTATAGCAAACCTATAAATGAGAGATCTTCAGAATATCATATTATTAACAGCCCTGCTCAGATCTTGCAAATACAAAGCTACAGCTTGCATGATGGAGTCAATCCATATGTGAATTGTATCCCCCTTTTTTCCTATAGCTGTCAACTTTATTGGGCCTTACCTTTTTCAGTGATCATGTCATCTCATGATATGGTTTGCTCTTGGACTTACCTTTTTTTTTAAGTGTTCCATCATATCCACGAACTCTCTTTTAGCACTATATTTCAAATGGGCTGATCTCTTTTCAATGTTCTTCACCTTTAACAACCATACACAGAAACTGGTAATACTAAGGCATGGATAATTTTGATTTTGTTATTTTATAACATTCTTTTCCCTATTCCCTTCATAGCTGACTTTCCATATCTTAGCCTTCTTCTGATTTCTTGACCACAGTCTTCATTTTGATTAGTGACTCCATTTTTATAAACTGTCTGAGTCAATCATGTCACCGTGCAATTATGGCACAAAAGCCAAATATAGGAAATTAAGACATTGGGGAACCAAGAGCAATTCAATTCTGTATGTCAAATCAGCTTACTCTAAACAGCAGGAAATGGGTATGCCTCCATGGGATTAATTGTACCAGGGTTACTTCGTTGAAAATGACCACAATATGACATATGTGTAAAAAGTTGGCATGTGCAGAAGAAGTGCAAAATCTGTTTATCTGATTTCAACTTATTTAAGCTAGCTGCTGGATTAATTTTCTGCCATACCACTGTTCTTCAGTGCTCAAGTTTGCAATCAGCTCTTAGGAAATAATAATAATAGTAATGACAGGTATGAGCAAGCATAACACAAGTTCCTGCCCACACAAATCTTCCCAGACTCCCATCTCAATTTTTAAAGTAATATACCTCCAGAAGTTTGGGATGTTGCTTTGTGTTGTTTTGTTTTACAAATGTCACAACCTCCCAGCCCCTATTGTTAGCAGCTATAATATAAAAAGGTAAATTTTCCAAGCTCTGTATGCCAGATAGTATTTTCAATGCTTTTAATGATATGTTTATGTGTGTGTGTGTGTGTGTGTGTGTGTGTTTGGTGGGGATCAGAAAAGGAAGTGGCAGTTATTTATTCAAGCCTATCATCTTATTTACATTTCTGTGGGTCTTTAAACAATTCATTTACAGCTCAGCAAAATGGCATAATGCATCAATACTTATCCAATTCAGCCAAATACCATCAAACATGCAATGTCAAGTATTGTACCCTGTATCTTGCTGCCGTTTATGTTCTAGGGTTGAGTGTATTTTATTAGAAAACTGGTATAAACACAGCAGTATAGCGTTCTATTCCATCTTGCTATTAAAATAATCTGGATCCGCACGACATTTTAATGCCTGATGTTTCAAAACTAGCCCCAAACCTTGTCCTCCATCTTAACAGGATCTATTTTTACAAATATTTCTACCTCATTGAAAATATCCCTGCATGCTCTACAAATCTCTTGCAGATTTCTTTAAATATATCACCCCCTTCCATTTCCATGCAAGTAGCAATATATCTGTCAAGATGGAGAATATGTATGGAGCAAGTATGATTGAATATTGTACTTGTACCCATTATGTTGCAGTGAAGATGGCAAATAATTCATGTTGTGCTTCTCTCATCACACACCCTCCAATTGTCCCCATTTGGCAGGAACAACCCCAATTAATTCTCTGCAATCCCACTTTTCAGTTGCTTTTAAAATGTCCCAGTTTCTCTCTCTTCCTTCAACTTTCCCCCTTTGTCCTCAGTTTATTTCAATTGCTGCAAACTGAGTTCTAAATGCATTCAATTAACTGAGCAGCTCAGGCAAAAGCCTCTCCTAGCTTGTGTGTTCTTCCTCATTAATAGCTTTAGCCATCTTGACAACACTCTGATGTTGCTTGGCCATGTCCCCCAGTTCTCTTTTGTGAAGTATTGGAGAGTATGTGATCACTTCCCTGACATGCTATTCAGCACTGTAATTCCAAGGGCCAAGGAACTTGCTGAGATCATGCTGAGAGAAAGCAGAAACTGAACTCTTGATTACTTGCTCTGACAAATCTGTGTGGCACTTTGAATAAAAAAGTCACCATACTTGCTCGTAATTTGGTACTCCAGTTGTCTCAGAGTCTGAAGAAGTATGCAGTGGTCCAACTGGTCAGGTTTCCTGGGATCAGTGTTCAGTTGCTGCAGAATGTGGAAAAACTCTTGAATTAGTCCATCCAACCCATGGAAGCTTGACTCTTGGCCATCTTGACTAAGTTCTGTTAGAAGTTGATTGATTGGGTGGGTCCAGAAAGTGGTAAATGTCTCTCTCTGTTAGGGGAACATGCCTGTCATCTTGAAGGAGACTGTGGTGAGCCTGCTCCTGAAGAGGACCTCCAGCAGTATGTGAGAACTATTAGAATCATAGAGCTGGAAGAGATCCCAGGGGCCATCCAGTCCAACCCCCTGCCATGCAGGAACACACTTCAAAACATTCTCGACAGATGGCCATCCAGCCTCTGCTTAAAAACCTCCAAAGAAGGAGACTCTACCACACTCCAAGGCAGCATATTCCACTGCCAAACAGCTCTGACTGTCAGGAAGTTCCTCCTGAGGTTCAGGTGGAATCTCCTTTCCTGCAGCTTGAATCCATTGCTCCTTGTCCTGGTCTCTGGAGCAGAGAAAAACAAACCTGCTCCCTCCTTGACATGACATCCCTTCAAATACTTAAACATGGCTATCATGTCCCCTCTTAACCTTCTCTTCTGCAGACTAAATGTTCCCAGCTTCCTAAGCTGCCTCTCATAGGTCATGGCTTCCAGGCTCTTCACCATTTTGATTGCCTCCTTCTGGACATGCTCCAGCTTGTTACCCCACTGCTAATGTCCCCTTTCTGGGCAAGGTGTTCAACCATTTGGTTTCTAGGCATTTTCAGATATTCTTGGGAAAAAAATAGGTTACCTGGACCTATTTTAGTCTAGTTTCAGGTCAGGGTGCCATTGCCTTGATTGATGACCTACTTGAGGTGGAAGACAGGGGAGTGCTACCATCTTGATCCTCCTGGATTTTTCAGGAATTTTTAATACCGTTGGCCATGGTAGACTACTGGACTGGTTCTAAGATCCTAAGTTACAGTGGCTCTGTTCCTATCTACATGGCCTGTTCCAGAGAGTGGTAATGGGAGATTCCTGCCCAACCCCATGGTTATTATGGTGTCAGGTGCCAAAGGGTTACAATGTATCCCTCATGTTGTTTAATTTCTATATTAAGCTTTCACATGAGATCCTTAGGTGTTTGGGGATTAGGAATCATCAATATGGTGATGATGCTCAGCTCTGCTTCTCCTTTTTGTTAAAATCAGCTGGAGTTGTGCACATACTATACTAATGGCTGGGTGCTGTAGCGGACAAGGTGATGAGCACCTTTTCTGCTGTGGAACCCCCGTTACAGAATACCTTCCTTTAGAGGCCTGGCTGGCATCAAAGTTTCTCTCATGCTGGCACCGAGTAGAAATTTGGGCCAAGATTCTAGATCAGCTACTATTAAGTAGTATCTTCTGGACCAACCCCCCTGACTTGCTAGGCAGTAGTTGCTGCAAGTGGTGCGTATCTGTTTTCCTGTTGACTGGGGTGCAGCAGACCGGTATTTCCAACCCTCTGCTGGGAGCAATCTCTGGCGTGACAGTCAGAAGCAGAGTGTCTGTCACAATTCCTTCTTGAACTGCAGCTCATGGGAGGGAAAGCGATGCAAACATCAGTGTGCTGCGTCCCAGTCAACAGGAAGGCAGATCTTTATTGCCCACAGAGCCTCCTGCCCAGTACCTCAGGACTGGGGGATTTTTTGATCTCCACTATTAAATATGTAGAGATCATATATATGGATCGGTACAGACGCATAACTGTAGGTTATGCATTTGTAACTCCCCAACAGGATTTGAGCCAATGTGTTTAATGGTAAACACATTATTAGGTTGTTTACTGGAGCATTTGAGGCCTAATTAGTTTTACACAAAATCTGAAAGGTGAGGTCTGCCGAAGGGACCCTCCTCTGTTTTCCACCAGCGAGAGCAAGTACTGGAAGAAGGAATGCAGAGAGAGCCTCATCTGCAGTGGCAGCCTGGTTGTGGAATACTTCCTCTTAGAGGCTTGATTGGTGCCAACACTGTCCTCATTCCAGTGCCAGGTTAAAATATCAATTCCTATCCATGTTTTGGGTGTTACTGATTTATCAGACCTATGCTAACACATGATTCTAAACTGTTTTGACTACTTTTACTCAGTGAAACAGTTTTCACATGCTTTTAATCTGCTTAAATTATTCTCAGTTGTTTTAAGTTTTAAATTATTTTACATTACTTAAATTGATGTTATTAGCACACCACTCTGAGTGCTCATGGGGTATATCAAGATATAAACATTTAAGTAAGTAAGTAAGTAAGTAAGTAAAGTATCACAATTATTTTTTCATTCATGTCTGAAGGGGATCTCAGTTGTGTGGATTTCAGCTCTGGCTCTGGAGTGTTTTATACAATGTACATTGTGGATCCATTTATTCTCCCCCACTCATTTTTCTCATTTTAATATTCTCATATTTTATTATAGAGGAGGGGGTGTGCAATTTGGTGGCTCCGGAGATGATTTCCTGCCTCAGACCCTCCAGGGGCCACACGATCTGACAAAAAATGCAGGGGGAGGGCATAAGAATTGATTGGAAGTCCACTTCTGCTTTTGAAAAAATGAGTATCCTTTGATGCTACATGGTGAAGACCTCCCTCCCTCCCCACAACCGATATAATAGATGTGTCATGACTCCTGGGGTCCTTTCACACTCCACAATTAGAGGGCTATATTCTACTTTAAGGAACATACCTGCATCTTACGGAATACTGGGATTTACAGTTTTGGGAGGCACTCAAGTTCTCTGCCTGAGAAATATCAATGTCCCTCCCAAAAGTACAAATCCCAGAGTTCCATAGGATGTTGCCATTGCAGTTAAAGCAGAATCATAGTATATAACTTTGTAGTGTGAAAGACTTCCAGAAGAGGTAATTTACCCTTTTTCACAAGAAAAAGGGCAGTTGAAGGACCTGGGAAAGTATCAGGGGCCACAAAAACAGCCTTGGGGATTGCATAAAGCTCCAGGACTCCTCTTCAACACCCCCCATTTCAAAGTGTTTGTGTGTGTGTGCACACATGCATGCTTTCAAGTTGCCTGTCATCTTGTAGTGGCCCTATGAGTTTCATAGGATTTTCTTAGGCAAAGAATACTTAAGAGTATTTAAGAGTTTGCCAGTTCCTTTCTCTGAAATATAGCCTACAGCACCTGGTATTCGTTGATAGTCTCCCATCATCATCATTAAAATATTAATATTCCCTCCCCCAATCCCCTCCTCAAATGGGGAAAAATAACAACTAATACATGACAACGAGCTGGGTGATCGTTGGTGGTTGCCTAAGAGGGGATACCACAGTGTTTCCTGCAATATCTTTCCACCATCCATCCTCCAGTGTCACAAAAACAGGAACTTCCTGAGTATGTTGCAAAAGCTTAAATGCGTGTGCTGCATGACCAACATAAAACTGGGGATATGCCTAAAATATTGCCCATTCTATACTGTATCTCCCCAGTCTTATCTACTGGACCTTGCCTTCGTCAAAATATGCAAACATTAAATATTCTGGAAAAGAAGATCAAACTCTTGCCACCCATGAGCATAGAACAAAATACTTCAGATTACTTTTGATTGTACTCCTAAAAGCAGTCTCTCTCCTTTTCCTCCCCACCAATATACTTTAGGCATCTGTATTCTTGGGAGCTACAGGCAAAGCAGAACTAAATGTACACTGTCAAGATTGTGAGATGTGTGTAGAAGCATTAAAGTCATACCTGAGACATGGTAGTTTATATGTCAGATTCTATTTTGCTTAGGGTTATCCTACAAGAAACAGGTCAGGCTTGAGAATCAATGGCTCTACTGTTTCCTTCTTATTGCTGCTGCTGCTGCTTGTCAAACATTCTGGCTTGCCTGCTGGTGATACACAGGAAACCATGCAATGCCAGAAGGGCACACAGAAAGCTCCTAGATCATGTGTGCACCGAGAGGTGTGCCAGTCTTTAGTAAAATTTAGAGGAGTATTTTAATTTTCCATTTCTTTTTTCTTGCTCCCAACTCCCAGAACTGGCAAACACCTTCTCTTGCATATTTTGGCACACAGTGCATGGAATTTCTTGTTTTCCATTCCTTTACCACCTCTAGTTCTAGTTAACAAAATGTTGATCCATCAAGCAATGGGAAGAACCAAATGGCTATAGTTTTGCTTTGTTATATCTCTCTGCATAAGGTTTCTATTTATATAAATACTTTATATAAATTGGTAAGTTTTCCTTAAAATCAGGTTTCTCCCCTCCTCCTAAAGGCAGCTGCTCCAATTTGAAAGAACCGGGAACAGCGTAAAGAACTGAGTATTTGTTACATATTTATTCTGCAGAATATATCTGAGTATTCTCTAGTACGTTTTGAAGGTTGTACATAGGAGAGGGTACAGAAGTTTAGCTCAGAGATTTCATTTCTCCCTCTAGTGTTCAAAGCAGGATCTTGGAGTGCCAGCTTATTTTTGTCCCCTCCATTTTAAAAGTGCTTAGCACAAGCCATGGCTTAAAAGATGGCTGCATGAGAATATTTCCCATTCCTAATCATATTGTGCCCCCCCAACAGAGTTCTAACAGATTATTTTGTCCATGTTCTTAATGTGGAGGTTACAGTCCCTCATACTCTGCAAGCCTTCCCCACCACTATTTTCCCTCACTTCAGTCCACTGTCTTAAGAGTCAAATACAGATGTTCCTTGTTGTTCTTTTATCTTCATAGTAATTCCATTTCAACACTGGCTCCCTACAGCCACCCACATTTTTCATTTCTACTAATGTAAGCTGTTTTTATCACGCAGGAGCTTCTATATACCTCTGCCACCATTTACTGCTGGGTGCACACATAACATACCCCGCATCCCATTATGGCACCAGTTTTTCTAGTTGTCTCTTATTTAAAGAAGCTATTGATGTACCTTGTTTTGTCCCCCCGACTCTTTCAGTCTCCCTCATTTTCAAAATCCTTCTGCAGGGCTGGTTCAGTTTCCCCTCTCCTATAATCATCCACACACCACCTCCCTCCTCTCGATCATGTTTTTTTTCCTCCTCAGAGAAGGGGAAAATGAATCACATACACTTAGAAAACAATCAAAGCTGATTTGCTTTTATTATTTTTTTAAAAAATTACTGCATTTACAGTCATAATCATGGCATTTTGCATATTAAATGACCTGGCCCCATTTGACAAAAATGCAAAGGGGTTGCAGGGAAGTGTCTTCAAAGCGCCCCAATACAGAGCCTCTTCCTTTCATCACTCCCTCTTCTCCCCCATAACTGAGAGTTGAAGGTAAGTGAGATGCAGCTGCAGCAGTCCTGATTATGTCACCTCAAACAAAAACACATAAATGTCAACGGGACCACAGGAGGTCTAAAGGATATTAATTTTTTGCACACATCAAAGTTTGCTGTTTGAATATAAACCACAGGCAGTTGCTCCAAGTGTACTCAAAACAGAAAATTACGGATCCAGCATGTTTTGGAAGTAGAAAGATAAACTTATTCTGGGTTTGGGTACAACATCCCTATCCCCCCTCTCTACTCAATACCCCATTCAAAATTCAGTTGCAAATGTATTTTTAAACACACATCTAAAATACTATAAATCTGATTTATCCCAGATTTTAATCCATCTTTAAAGGTGACCCAAAAGGTATGAATATCAGTTCTTTTGGATGGGGGGGGGGGTTAAAAAGAAACTGTGCAGGGATCCAATGGGATCCATGACTGAAAGAAAGGTTCCCACATGGTGGATAGTGTCACAATATCTGCCAAGACCACGGGTACAACCCGAATGATCCAAACCACTCAGGAAGATACAGGCGACCACCTTACCATGTGTTTACACACACATCTGTGGCAAGAGCACCACTTGATCAGCGGGATTCTCCCTCCCTTTGGGATTTCTGGTGAAAGGGAAAACGGGAGGTGGATTCTTTTTTTTAAAAAAATATATTCTGAAACACATACATTCACATAAAAATCCGAGGCAGCTGCCCAGACGGAGTTCTACATCCGAGATCTACTCGGGTACTGGCATAAAAGGAGACGAAGAAGATGAAGTAATGAGACCCGTCCCTGACACCAAGAAACAATTAAAGGGGGGAAAAAAGACGTTAAAGCAAGGCAGCGGAGTCAAGCCGAGATGCTGCTGCAGAACTCGTGGAAGTCCCTCTCCATGAAGATCTCGCTCTCGATGACATCGTCCTCGGAGGGGAAATACTGCAGGCTGTTCTCCTCCTGGAGCACGCCCCCCGAGCAGCCTCCGAAGAACGGGCGCAGGCCGGGCGCCGGCGCGGGGAGCTCGGCCCCGACGGCGCCCGAGGGGCTCAGCAGGGGCCGGGCGCCCGTCGTCGGGGCCGGGGGCGACTCCCCCGCGGCCGGGCAGTCCATGAGCGCCCCGCGCGCGTTCTCCAGCACGCCCAGGTACGAGTCCATGTCGAGCGGGTCCATCTCGCAGTCCGAGCCGCCGCTCTCGGTGCCCACCGAGTCGGAGCGGAGGTGCATCAGCTGGTACTTCTCCCGCATCAGGAACTGGTTGGTGTTGCGCGGCGCCCGCATGCCCGGCGCCCGCTTGCCCATCATGTTGACGGGGCGCAAGGAGAGCAGCACGCGGGCCCGGGCGGGCCGGGGGCAGCGCGCCCAAGCCTTGCCTTGCGCCTGCTGGTGCTGGTGGTGGTGGCGGCGGCCGCCGGGGGCCCGGAAGCAGCTGGGGTGCCTGCCCCGCCTCCGGGGGTGCCAGCCGGGCCTGCCGCCGCAGAAGACCCTCTCGGGCTGCTGGTGGTGCCTCTCCTTCAGCCGGTGCCCCCGACTGGGGTGGGGATACGCCCCTTCCGGCCCCTCGCCCTCTCCCCCGCCCGCTTGCGGGGGCTCCCAGCCGCGGGCGCTGCCCAGGGCCCCCTTGCCGCACATGAGCAGCTCTCCCCTTCTCAGCATCGCCGGGACCCGCTTCTCACATCCTCTCCGGGGCAGCCGAGACAGCTGCCAGAAAGCCCCCGAAACGGCGGAACCGACGACGTCCGCAGCCTCCCCTTTTCCGTCTTCTCCGCGCTCCGTTTCCTTTCCTCGCCGTCCCCCTCGGGCACCGTCCCTTCGGCGTCCTCCTCCTGCTCTTCCTGGGGCCGGTTCCCTGAGAACTCCAAGCCCCGGGGGAGCCGCAGCCCCGGTCCCCCGCAGCAGCCGCCGACGGCAAAGCCCGCCTCGCCTCGCCCTACCTTTTCACAATCCTCTGCGTTTTTTTCTTGACCAGCGCTTTTTTACAGCGCATAGCCTGCCCGGGAAGAAGCGGGGGCGGGGGCTGCCGCAGGCTGAGGGGCAGCTTGACCACCTTCAGGCTGCCTGCCGGCCAGTCAGAGCTCACGCCCTCTCGCCTCGCCCCCCGTCTTGCTCGAGTCTGCCCCCAAACCCTCTTTGAAACAACTGGCCGAACAGAGCGGGGATTCTGCGGGAACCGCACTGGGAAGGGGAAACGGGGTTGGGGTGAGGGGCAGAGGGGTTAAAACGTCGCCAGACTCTGCTTCCAAGCAGCACCCACGAACAACCCCTCGCTGCCCTCGGCTTCTGAAGGCTGAAAGCCTTGCCTCGCCCACTCATATATATATAACTTGGAATAATCCATTCTAGAGGGGTGCAGCCTTTCCCACAAACCAGCTGCCCCCTTGCACTTCCTGGTGCTGAAGGCAAGCGGCAAACATCCTGAATCGTGCTGACTGAAAAAGTGGGTGCCCTTGTCGCTTTTGCGGGTCCTGCGATTTCCGTCGTTGTGTCTGTGTTTGTGCAAGAACAGATATTGGTTTGGACCACATCTCCCGGCAAGTAATTTTCTCTCGGCGTCTATGCACGAACCACACTTACGCCCGTTGTTTGGACCAAGACTTGGGTCTCCCAGCTCTCTTCCGTAAAGTGCGTAGCGCGCGGCAGAGGCGCAAACAAATAAGGGTACGTGGGTAAAATGGCTCGGAGCGGGATGTTGTACCTGGCAGAGGCGGCGGGGGCGCGGCCGCCGGGGAAAGTCCGCCGCGTCCCTTCCCCCGCGCGGCGCGATCCGCTCCCCTTCGCGAGGGAAGGCGTTGCAGAGCGTCCCCTCGGTGGCATGGCCCGACGCTGTTTCTCTCCTCAGTTCAACGTCTTCCAGCTGCTTCTGGGGGACCCCGCAGAGATAACTGGCCGACGGTTCCGCCATCCTGTCTCCCGGCCGAGAAGAAAAAATGGTGGCCTCACCCCGAGTCTGGCTGGTGGACGGGTTTGTTTTGGACCTTGCTTTCATCGACGCCTCGATCTCGGGCGCACTGCCTTGCAAGCAGACTTCCCCGACCCCCCCCCCCCTTTCATTTTGTTTTCAGGGAGGCTTTGCTTGTAAGGGCTGCCCCCTCGTCAAACTTAACTCGCCCGGGGAGGCCACTGGCACGTTTCTTCCCGACAGACAGGTTGCAATCTGGTGATCCAGAAGACGGGCCTTTGCTCTTGGTCAGAGGAGCAAAGGATTGCTCTGGTGTTATCTTTAAACCAGTAGAAAAAGGCTGTGCCCAGTCGTATCCGCAGAGTAAAGCTCTCCCTGGAAGTGGCATCCAAAGCGCAGATCAGCCTGCCGCACCGGACTGTGATAGCGCTATTATCCCACCTTCAACATCCTACGGAATCCTGGGGTTTGCAGTTTAGGGAGGCGCCTCAAAGATCCTTCCCTCCAGAGGGGGGAGGCCCCTCCCTAAACTGCAAACCCCAGGATTCCGTAGGATGTTGAAGGTGGGATAATAGCGCTATCACAGTCTGGTGCGGAAATGGTGTGTTAGGTATATTGAGGTTGAGGAAGGGACGAAGGCGGGCAACGGACGGCTCTCCTGGACAAGAGAGAAGGGGACTACCACTTTTCCAGAATGCCCGTCCGCTGGTGCCTGTGGGTGCGGGGGTTTCACACCCTGTCCTGGAGTCCGTGCAATGGCGGCGGCAACGGAGGCTGGAGGAGGGGGCGGGGGGCCTTTTCCCGAGCCCCGCAGCCGGGCGACTCCGGAGGGAGGGGTGGCCTCGCCGCCCTTGTTTATCGCCGTCACGTGGCGCTGTCCGAGCGCCCCCCGCCCCCGCCTCGCCCCCTTCCTCCGGAGAAGTAAACAAACTGAACTGCCTCGGCCGGAGCCTTCAGGAATCCCCGCCACCCACCCCGCTTATCTCCTCCTCCTCCAGTTTGCTCGGTGGGTTTCTTTTCTCAAGGTGGCATTTTTGTTCGCAGCAAAACCACAGCTGTATTTTTCATGGACCTCGGCTTCAAGAATTAGGAAGCTCCCATTTTTATTTTCTTTTTTAAAGAGTCACTAATGTTTGGTAGGGTCGGTTGGGTGTTCTGCTAAAAGATCAGTCCCCTATCAGTGTGTTTAGACAAATCCATACCGCCTTGCTTAATGGTAAATACAGTCAGCCCTCCACATTTGCAGGTTTCACTTTTGCAGATTTGATTATTCACAGATTATTGGCTGTCCCCTCTGCTGCCTCCCTGTGCCATTTTTAATGGGGATTGCAAGCCTCACGAGACCGAGAAACTGCAAAGGAGGCTTGTAAGTCCCTCTTTAAAATGGTGTGGGGCAGCAGTGGAGGTGGTAGTAAGCCCCACCACCCACCCACTTCTGCCTTGTGGAGGAACCCTGATTCCTCAAAGGAATCCACAGTGGGCTGAATATGGTGATCATACTATTTTCTGTGTTAAACACAGTTTGGGGGGGGCCTAGAGTTATTCACGTTTTTTCACTTTCACGAGGGTCCTGTGCCCCTAACCCTAGTGAATGCGGAGGGATGACTGTATATCTGAAAATCTTGTATGGAGACTAGAAGGACTGCAGCCACAAGGGAGTGATCTAGTTCCCTTCCTTGAATCTTAAGGTTCATCCATTTGTGGCTTTATTTACATTCCGCTTTTGTCCCAAACTGGCACTTAAGGCGACACACACACACACACACACACACACACACACACAAAGGCAGGAAAGCACAATTAAAACACAAATATAGTTACAAACATACAAAAATAAGATTAAAACAATGTCAAATGACAACAGAATTCAAACTCTTTAAAACAAGATTAAAAATGGTTTAGCATTATAAAAAGCCCTTTTCTTGTTAAAAATCAGTCCAAAGTCTTGCTGGAAAAGAAAGGTCTTAACCTGTGGCTGAAAGGACAAGAAAGGAAGAGTCATCCTAGTTTCTGTGGGGAGGCAGTTCCAAAATGTGAGAGCTACCGCTGAGAAGGCCTTCTCCTGAGTTCCCACCAACTGTGCTTGCCAGGCTGCAGATCTTAGGGCTTGGACAGGCTCATATTCATTGTTGTTGTTTTAAAGGAAAACTAAGACAAAACTCTAGCAAGGAAGTAACCAGTTTCAAACATTTTTAACCAGTTACTTGTCATTGATTGCTCATAATGAAAGCATGTGGCATTATGACTGCAATTTAGCCAAGGGTAACCACGTTCCTTCTTTGGTGTAACTCAGTGTTGGTCAAAGTAGTGATCCCTGGACTGGTGCTGGTTTCTGAGCCATTGACAGCCAGTCCCTGTACGTTTCTCAGGATGAAAGAAACAATTGTAGCCAAGGGACACAGATATGGTGCTGGCATTTTGGGAAAAAAATACCTGTTGGTCTCCCACATCCAATAACCTGAGAAGCAGTAGTATAACTTTTAGGGCTCCTTCAAATGATACAAATGTGTTAACAAGTTGCAGTATTTGTTACTGTAGTTCCTGGATTTTTAAAAAAATATCCAAGTGACATTCCTATTCCCCTGCTCTATTTTTTTTTTTTTTTGCAATTCCTATCACCAATGGCAACATTTTATTCTCACTCTTGAGTGTTTTCTTTTTTATTCCAAGACATATTGGCCAATAAAATAAAATAAAATAAAATAAAAATCTTCATTTCTTCTTCTAAGATTTTTTTTGGGAGGGGTTATAGTGGTATAATGCATCATTGAAATTTGCACTATAATACTATACTACTACTACTACCATTATTATTATTATTGTTGTTGTTGTTGTTGTTATTATTATTTTAGAAAATAAGAAAAAAATTAGTCCTTCAAACCAGAGGAGTGCCTCAGCAAACCACATCATGGATTTAAAAATCTAACTGGGGTAGGGTATGGCTGCATCTTGGGAGGAAGATGGGCCTTCACATCTCATTTTGCAGCTTCTCTCTCAGAACAAATAGCAGCTTCTGGGTTTTTGTTGGTTGGTGAGACTGGTGGGTGTTAATACAGTAACACTGTATCAGATTTACCTGTTTCACTCTGTGAAATATAGCTGATAAAACTTAACTTGTATTTACAACTAAGAACCAACTGTGCTTACACAGATAGAATTAATTTTTCTTGGTGGTGTTATGTACCATCAAGTTAGAATTATAAATGAGAGACCTACAAGTGACTCTGTCCAGGTCTTGCTAACTCAGGGCTGTGGCTTTCTTGATTGGATCTTGGTTAAATTTTACATTATAATTCATACAAACAAATCACTTTAAAGAAAAGTGGTTCTCTGTATTAATATTTTGTGGTTATCCTATATTGAAACTACCTGGTCTATGTGTCTATGTGCTTGGTCTATGTCTTTTCTGTTTTTTGTTGTTGTTGTGTGCCTTCAATTCATTTCTGACTTATGGCAACCATAAGGTGACCCTATCACAGGGTTTTCTAGGACTGAGAGTGTGTGATGCGTCCAAGGTCGCCCAGTGGGTTTCCGTGCTTGAATGGAAAATCAAACCATGGTCTCCAGGGTCATAGTCGAATGCTCAAACCACTATAGCATGCTTGGTTCTACTTTAAAGACATTTACATATAATTGGTTTATGACCTCTGCCTCTGTCATTTAGGAAATGTATAGATCGTGCTTGCTTCAAAAATACCAATTAAGCTGATTTCATATGGGACATCAATCCCTAGCCATGCTTTCAGACTCTGGAAATCAGCTGATAGAAATCAAAGAAACCATATGCTTTTTTTTTTTTTAAAGTAACTCTTGTTCCCTTGGAACAACTAATATAACTAAGGGACTGTTTTTTGTCTTGTGGGATCAATCTAAGTTTATAACATTTAAATTTTTAATACATTTTGACATTATTCCCTCCCTGTCCCTTTGTTCTTGCCCACAGGAAGCTAACAGGTACTTTACAGTAAAGTATTTTATCCAGTGAGATATTTTGCATTCAGTACAACATGCAGATACATCCTGAAGTGGTAGGTCAATGAAAGTATCCAACAATATGTCAAAATCTTCAAAATTGTTAACTTCCACCCTTAAGGGTGGAGAGCCAGTGTGGTGTGGTTCCAGATGATAAAACAACAAAATGTGGAAAAGACAAAGGTGTGTGTGTGAATACTTCTACAAGGTACTGTAGTGGCTTGCCAGTGCCAGGGACACTTATGTTGAGCTGGAAATAGTTGACATGTGATACGGAGGACCCTACTGTGAGACAAGATGACTTTTAGTTTCTTTCCTCATAGTTCCACCAGAGGCATAGAGATCACTTATATCACTTTAAGGTGTACTTGCAAGGCAAAAGCCAAAGTGGTGTACAGCCAGGCGAGGTGCAACTAAGGTGGGGTTTTTGAATTTTAACACCCATAATCCTTTACAATTGGCTATGTTGGCTACAGCTGCTGGGAACTGTAGCCAGAAAATATTTGGAGGCAGAACAATATGGGGAGGAGAAGGAGGTCAGCCAAGAATAGCCTTTTAGTTATTTAATATTCTTTTATTTTAACTTTTCTAAATGTGCTTTCAGAAAATGAAATGTACCACATTGAAGGGTGATTTAGCAGCAGGACAGATCTTGAATAAGAAATGTATGTCTTCATTTTTTGTAATCAAAGCATATTATGTCTATAGGGTGTGGGGAACCTATCCTCCCTTAGGGGCTGGATTCCTTAAGTGGAAGGTGATGGGGGACTACATGTTAGTGATGGATTGACTTGAACCCACAAGTAGACACACCTGATATCTATATGCTCACACCTTGGCTTATGCAACTGTATCACCCACAAATAACAGGGAGGCAGAGGCAGTCTTGGGGGGAAACATGAAGCTTGCAGAAGTACTGTAAATAATATTTTAAAAATCGTAAAGACAGGACAGTGACCCACCAAACAATCCTATATAGATCCAGTGGAATGGACCTTAGAGTCTGGGAAGGGGACTGTCAACTAGTGGGAGGGGGGCTGAAAATTGTTTCCAATTTTATACTCATGAGCTATTTTAACCAGGGAGACAGAGCTGGCCTTAGACTTGAGTAGAAAAACTGAAGATTCTGATGTACTAGGAACTTGGCACCTGCATGTCCCCAACCTCCTCACCAAACCAAAATGGAAATCTCTCCTATAAAAACTGCTCCCTAAACATACTCAGTGTGAATGGAATCATGACTGAAAAAGGCAAGTTAAAAAAAATGCATAGGAGTGAACAGACTGGCAGGCCCCCTGAATACAACTCCAAACTGCTATATTTTGCTGGGGGAACACTCTTATAGTTGTTGTGTGCCTTCAAGTTGTTTTCAAGTTATGGCAACCATAAGGCAAACGTCTCTCAGAGTTTTCTGGGGCCTGAGAGTATGTGACATGCCCCAGTGGGTTTTCATGGCCGAATGGGGAATCAAACTCTGGTCTCCAGGCAATGCCCAAACCTCTACACCACGCTGTTACTAATGGCAAATTCAGTTCTAAGTACCTATTTCGAAGCAGTTGAAAATGAAGCCACTAGCACAAAAGAAAGAGGTCTGAGGAAACTTGGGTTTGCAGAAGGCCCAAAATATTTAGAAGAAGCCTCTAAAATGGGAATCTTCCTCAAAATAATTCATCGAGAACAGCACACTCTCACTGGGCACAGGAAAAGCAACAGACGGCCAAGGTGCAGGGAATTAATAGAATGGAGTATCCTAGGGGCAGCTCATGGGCTGGAACACTGTAGGCCACCATGGTATTTTATTACAGCATATTAATTTATTTATTATTCTCATGTAGGGTCTTGTTATGCAGGGGATTGCCAGGTCACAAAGCAAGTAATGGCTAACTCTGTCAGTCCTCATAATGGTGGAGAACCGATACTTGACCTGATGTCTGTTGCCAAACTGAAATTGACGTGGAGAATAACAGGCAGTGAGAACAAGATATTTTGGAGGTAGTGGTAGACAGATTTGACTAGGGGAACAGAAGGCTGAACATTTAAAAATCATAACTCAGCTTTCTAACTGTTTAATGTACATGGAAGCCATACCCTGCTATTCACTTATATAAGGGTTAATAATGGTTCTACATTATGTATTATTCAGGGCCAGTTGCGATATAGATATTATTCCTAATCTCGCTAGTGGAATCAAATGTAGATTTTTTGGACTAGTTTATATGAATATGAACACCTGTAGCATACATTTTCCATGTCATGTATGAGCTATTTTACAAATAGAAATTAAATATATTTTCACCTGAAATATCTGTCAACACAATCTGGTACCAGTAAACTGAATGTAGAAAAGTCACCTGATATGCATACCTATATCTCAGAGGTGGGAACTGTTTATCCCTCCAGATGCTGACCTGCAATACGCAGTACTCCTTCTCATTGGCTGGCTGGGACTGCTGGGTCCAACGGCAAACCAACAGTATCTAGAGGGCTGCATGATTGCTAGCCGCCATGCCAGGAAATAGAAGTTTCATCTAATAATGGCCATGTTTACATTCTACAGTGTTTGACATCTTGGTGCCTGTGGAGAGAGGGGGATACATCTTGTGGAAAGCTGAATGGGTCCCTGGTCATCAGAGTGCAAAAACTACTTTGGGCTGCGTTAGTTACATTTTTGCTACACGCAAGGCCATTTTGTGTGAAAACTGTGTTCATGGTTCCCCTCACCTGAACTATCTGCATATGCCTATTTCAGTAAATCTACACACATGTCCTCTTTGTGGGTTTCTCACTGCACATGAAGTGTACATGTAACCTATGGCTCTGTGCTTACTATATAAAAGTGAATGTTTGTGTGTTTGTTTGTCTGCGTCAGCATATGATTGGTTGAGTGAGGTGAGAAGACCTCATAGGATTGGCTGGCTGTGAAGATTCCATGGAATCCTGGGCCTCTTGGGCCTCAGGCCGGTTGCTATGGAGATGAGGCCTACCATCAATGAGGATGCCAAAAAACGCTTGGGAGACATATGTGAGAAAAATTAAAGTGACATACACAACACAGTTACAAGGTCTTCTTGCCTCACACAGTAGCGCATGGGTTCCATACATGAGGAATCTTGAAGCTGAAATTCAAAACAAAAAATGCCTCCAGAAAAATGTAAAGCCACTGCACATATTCAACAGAAAGCAAAAAAAATCAAAAGCCAGTACATCAACGTTGCCAGAGAACACAGATTGGATTGGGGACTATGGGGAAAAGTTACAGGTACTGGAATAGGCTGGTTGCTATGGAGATGATGCCTAGCAGCAAGGAGGAGGACAGTGTATTCCCGCAGGAACCCAGCCTCTGTATGTTAACAACTACAAACACAGATTGGATTGGGAAATATGGGGAAAGGTTACAGGTACTGGAATAGGCTGGCTGCTATGGAGATAAGGCCTAGCAGCAAGGAGGAGGGCAATGTAGTCCCTCAGGAACCCAAACTGTGTATATAAATAACTCTGAATACAGATTGCATTGGGAAATACGGAGCAAAGTTACTGGAAATAGAGAAGACAGTTTGGTGAGTTCTTAAGAGGAAAATAAAAACCCAAGGCAACGCTGGATAAATATAATAGTTTTTTTTATAAAAATGGGAAATATATTATGATTAGGAGCTAAGTAGTTAATTCTCAGCCGTATAAATTTTCTTGGGATATTTCGTGGGATAACACTGTTCAACATCAAACAAACAAGTCTGTAAACTGGAAGAAAGGAAGGTGGAGAAGGTGTGGCAGCACCTTTGAGAGTAACTGGTTTTTATTTTTGAGCTTTCATGGATATAAAGTCACATCTTCAGATGGAGACTGAGAGATATTAAGGCCTCAGGTACAAAACATTTATTTAGTTGTGCGAGTGGGACAGAATGTAATAGGATCCATCTGGGTTTGGGGCAGGGTCTTGTCCCTGTATTACTATCGGTATTATCTATCTAGTTGTAAGTAGCTGTTTAAGATTTGGAGACTGTCTGTAAGCCAATACAGGCTCACCTCCCAGAGCTTGTGAAAGGGCTGTGTTAATTTCCAGAGCTGGTTGTAGTTCACTGATGATGCATTTGTGTGGTTTCAGTTGGGGACTGTAGGTGACAGCTAAAGGTGTTGTATCTTCTGTTTTTGGTCTGTCTTGTATTCGATGGTTCCTGGTTATTAATCTTGACTTATTGATTTGTTTCTTTACCTCCTTAAGTGGGAAGTGTAGTTTGAGAAACGCCTGTTGTCAATCCAAGAGTTTGGAGTCTCTGTTTTGTGAGTCTGAGCAGCTGCAATTGTATTGGAGGGCTTGGCTGTAAACAATAGATTTGGTAATGTATTCTGGGCAGAAAGTACATGTAGTGATCAGTAGGTTTTCAATAGAGGATTGTGCTTAGAAGTCCATCGTGCAGTTGCACAACAGTGTCAAGAAAGTGAATTTGTTGTGTGGATTGTTACAGGCTCAGTTTGATTGTAAGCTGGAAGTTGTTGAAATCCTGATGGAACTTCTCAGGGGATTGCTTTCCATGTGGCCATATTGCCCTCTTAAAAAAATATAAGTAGAGGAGAGGTTTGGGGGTGGATGTGCCCTGTCACAACCCCAGATGCCAACTGTGTTCCCACCAATGCGTGGACAGGGCCCAGTAACATCACCCACAACATTAGAGGTACATTTACTTGCTCTTCCTCCAATGTGATATATGCCATCCTATGCCAGCAATGCCC
The DNA here is from genome assembly GCA_030412105.1 of Cyclura pinguis. NCBI lineage: Eukaryota > Metazoa > Chordata > Lepidosauria > Squamata > Iguanidae > Cyclura > Cyclura pinguis. The sequence goes on along the minus strand of CM059600.1, from coordinate 90,031,333 downwards.
TCTACACTCAACATTGGACAAATGAGACAGAATCTACAAAAGAGGATTAATGGACACAAACCTGACATTAGAAATGGCAGCACTCAAAAACCAGATGCAGCGTTTCAACCTTCCTGGAGATACAGCAAAGGGATTTACAGGCTGTGGTCCTCATACAAGGAAATTAGGAAGAAAGATTAGAAAGAAAAGCAGTTGATTTGAATTATATTCACAAATTCCAGTCCATTAGCAGAGGTATGAACAAAGACAATGGCTTCATGGCACACTACACATACTAATACAAGAGTCCTTGCTTTTGAACATATAACAAAGGGAATCTTCTCAGAGAGAGTTTTGAATCTGGGGAAACTGGCTTTTGGTAAGCAGATTTATTGCTTTCACACACCAACCCATAACTGGCCACTGTAAAGACTGCAAAGATCTGTAAGACCTGTATCACCTCTCCCAGCCCTTTGAAAATTTAGGGCAAGGGACATGATTTGCATCTTTCTGGATCCTATTACTTCTCTCCCACTATCACAACTGTAAAGAAGTACTCAGTACTGCATTCAAAGAAATGGGTTTATATCCACAAAATCTCAGGCCAAAATAAAAACCAGTTAGTCTTAAAGGTGCTCCCATATTTCTTTCTTTTTTTTTTCTCCCCCTCCATTCCTCCTTTTTAATGGGGCAAGGCATTAACACAGGTAATTTAAACTGGATTGTCTTTCAGGAAAGAAAGATTTTCACTAACAAGTTGAAAATGTTTATTGTAATATATTTTCACAACTGTATCTCGAAGCAGGGTAGCACAAACGCATGTGAAGTCTCTAAAGCAGATATAGAAAAGGAAAGCGCTCTCTCTCTCTCGCTCTCTCTCGCTGTCTCTGTCCCTCACCTTCTCTTCCCCCTCCCTCACACTCTCAAGGATTCTGACAGGACAGAAATGAACAGCTCTGACTTGGCCATGGTGAAGAAATAGTGCTCTCTACTGGTATTTCACTCAAACAACAAGCTTGTGCACTCAAGGTACAATTATACATTTGAAAGCACACATATTGTGAAGTTGTGAAAGGCTTTCATGTTTAATTCAGCTTAACTTCTGGCTTGTGGAATATATCAGGAAGTGTAATGACGAACATGAATGCTGGTATAATAAAATAAACAAAAGCGACAGGTTTTCTACAAAGCCATGCCTCCAGAAGTTGGGCAATAAGAGTTTTATTAATTTTGTTTTCTGCCTATTGCATTTTGGATCAGCAAGTCCCATTTACTGAACAGTAGATAGAATTTTATAACATATTACAGAATGGTGTTGAAATTAATAATCTGAAAATTGAATGCTTTACAAAACCACAAATGCAGAATAAAATGAAACACTTTCCCTGTTGTTTTGTAAAGGAGTAGATGAAAACTGCAAACTTACAGCTTTTCCCGCAGGATTTTAAGTGCCAAGACCAAAGTAACACTGCAGTGTCTGTACTTTTTTCCATGTTAAATATTTTATTTTTTTTTGTGCACACTGCTCCTGCAGCAAAGAGTAAAGAAGCCAGTGTGCAGCAGAGGGTAAAAAGCTGGACCTGATCCAAGATGACCTCTTTTCCTGAGACGAGACATTCCTGGTTTTAGCCTAACCTACCTACTTGTTACCAGGCCATATACCCGCCTCCCCCTGATATGGTTTAATTGGCAAAATATTTAATTTGCATGGAATATAAATTATATCCTGCTATGACTGGGAAACTTGCTGGCAAAGAGGAACTGGCTGCACATATGTGTTACAAAACTAGGTCAGATCGAGACCTCAGAGCATGGCATAGGGAAACTCTGGAGAAAATGGACTGGCAGATGTCCCTCAACAACTTAATCTTTAGAAACAATAGTGCCCAAAACTGCTTCCATGGAACGAATGATTGTCTTTGACCTTCTCCCTTTGTTCACTGAAACTCACCTTTTGTCTCCTCACCCACCCCACCATTAAGGAGCTATCACAATTCTCATCAGTCCCTTTGTCATGTAATGCTAAAGTTCATTCTGGACCCCATTGTCTGCTCTGTCAGAGAGCCATTAACAGCTCCCCACTCAGGGCAGAAAAAGAGTATTTAAACCCAGGCTTTGTGCCAGATAACTCATAGTACTTTTGGCATACTGGCTGTCACTCTGCCACTTTGATTCCAGATCTGGTATTACACTTGGACCCCTGGTCTGAACCATAGCACCTGATCTCTTCACTTCAGGACAGGTAAATATCACCCACGTTGCCCTACACTCTTGCTATCCAGCTTTTCCTCCTTTCTCCTCCAGTTAGCCCTGTGTGATTGTGAGACTGCTTGGATCTTGTGTGTGTTGTTAATTCCCCCAATAAAACAATTAAGCTACTTTAGATCTCCAGTTGGTTCTTCCCTGTACTAGTCCCGGTACGTATAGTTGTAAAAAAAATCTTGTAAGATTACCACCACCACCCCCTGCCCACAGGTCTCCTCTTTGAGCTAATATTCCCTACCATTTCATGGAGGTGCTAGCAATGTGGGTTAACCCTGAGTCACCCATGTTTTGGGTTAACATAATCTGAGTAAAAAATTAGATCATCTTATCTTCTAAAGTATAGGAGTATATAAAAAGGAAGCATATTTCATTTTCTTTTAAAATTAAACAATTCCTTAGGAGGAAGGCTAGGAAAGAAATATTTTAAATACAGCTGTGCCTCTCTGTTTTGACCAAAGATAAGCAAAACAACATTTTATGCTTCTTCCTTTGCTTATGTTGTTGTTAGTGGGGACATTTTACCCTAACATTTTTACAGGAACCCCCAACCTTTTGACACCCTGTTATCTGGAGACTCATTCTTCTGATACTTCCAAATTAAGGACAAATTCCATTAATTTGACAGGGGTTCTACTCGTTTATCAGTTCTTCTCGCCTATGGAGGCTTACTTGGAACTGCTTGCACATGCACACTGCTTGCAAAGTAAGCTCAGAAGGGGGAAAAAGGCACTAAGCTGGCTGAGAGACGTTGCAAGCAGTGTGAGCACGGTCAGTAACAAGTGGGCCTCTTTAAGTCCTTCATGCTCCCTACAGTAAATGGGTTCTGCTTTTCAACCAATTCCATTTTCTGACAATGCTCCAGTCACTAACCTGTCAGATAAGTGGAGGAGGCCTGTACTTGGAAGATATAAATAGATGATTTATACTTCCAAGCCATTCACACCCTTCTAAGAAATGCATAGAAAAACCTGTTACCCTAAGTGGTGGGGGACTTTGAAGTCCACCCACAATGCCAGCATCTGCTTAGAATTTGGAGAATTATAGCTCAAAGGATGCCTGTAAGAGGAGGGTTAATGGCAGGATCTTTTCACCTGTGTATACCAGTATTAACTGTAGAGAGGATTCCAGTTTAAAGTTAATCAGGGTATTTTATTTGGAATTAGCCATCACACAAGAAATCAGACACTCTCAAGAAGCATACAAGGCTATTGGAAAGTGAGGCAAGAAAGGTTGGATAGAGACACATTGGGTGGAAAGGGTATAGTAGGTGACAAAACATTGTTGGGAGTCATGACAATCTCATAATGACTAGCCAGGCAGAGGCTCCAGGAAATATTTCCACAGGGCAACATCTTAGGATGGTCTCTGATTGCTTTACCTTTATAGTTTTGACTTCTATCGTTCTCAGGAGTGCTCGTTGCTTACAGCCTTGAAAGGATTATCACATGCCCATTGACACTGGGCTTTCTCGCCTAATCTTCACTGAACTTATGACCTGACTATGTCTGAGGTCATCCTGACCAGGCAGCATGCTTATAGCCAGTGTGCTTTCAAACATGTGTTTCAGTTATAAATATGTTCCGTTATGAAAATAGCACATCCTGCAGAGCATGGGGTGTATGGTGTGGTAACAAACCTGTTTAGAGATTTTTTTGAGAAAAAAATTAAGGTTGCACTACAGCTTACTAAGAAACAACAAGTCTGCAGTGGAACTACATCCTGTGTTAGATCCAGCGGTAAAGGGCCCCTATAGACACCACTTACATCTACTGTATAAAAGTCAAAGTTTGTTTGTGAGTTTGTCTGTTTGTCTGTGTCAGGCAGGCAAAGACCTTATATGATTGGCTGTGTGAGGTGAGAAGACCTCATGTGATTGGCTAGCTGTGAAGATTCTATGGAATCCTGGGGTTGGCAGTTCAGGGAAGGGCCTTTAGAATTCTCAGATAGAGAGCTCAGGCCAGTTGCTACAGAGACAAGGCTCAGTAGCAAGAAGGAGGACAGGTATCCTCAGGAACCCAAACTCTGTATGTTAATAACTTTGAATACAAATTGGATTGGGGAATATGGGGAAAAGTTACACATATTGGACAAGACAGATTGGGGAATCAGAGACACAGGATCTCAAATCTGTGTATTTTAACTGCATCTAACTCCTAAGGTAAGGTATGGTAATTCCTAATGTATTTTTAACAAGTATTACCTTTGAGAAAATAAAATCCCAGGCAACGTCAGATAAATATGTTAGCATATGAAAAATATGTATCCTTTATGGAAATATCAATAAGTAAAAGAAAAAGTGGTACTTCTTCCCCTCTCCCCCTGCATCTATTCCTCAAGATGAGTGCTTCTTAAACTATTTGATGTGGGGGACTGTAGCTAATATAAAACAAGGCTAATTCTTGCTCAGTCCCCTGTGCAGTGCCCCACTCTAGTCCATTTTTGCTCCTGCAGAACAATTTTTTCAATTGTCTCCTTTAAAGCGTTGTTGTATGCCTCCAAGACATTTCCCACTTATGCTAACCCTATGGTGGACCTATCAAGAGGTTTTCTTGGCAATATTTGTTCAGAGAGGGTTTGCCTTTGCCTCCCTCTGAGACTGAGAGAGTGTGACTTGCCCAAGGTCACCCAGTGGGTTTCCACGGCTGAGCAGGAATTGAATCCTGGCCTTCAGAGTCGTAGTCCAACATTCAAACCACTACTCCACACAGTTGCTCTGTCCTTTAAAGCATCCACAGCTATAATTACTGGCCATCCTAGTAAATGAAGTGGTACAGAGATTCTGTATACAGAGTTAGCAAATGGAACAAATCCACCCAAAAGAACGGGAACAACTTTCAAAAGTCCTGTATCAGGGACAGCAAGGTTCTTAGTGGTATCCTCTAAGTATATAAATTTGAATGGCAAAAGCCAGTGGCCTAAATTCAATGCAGAGTTAGGCATGTTTAACCAATGGGTTTAAGCATGCCTAATTCTGTGTTGGATTTAGGATAAAATAAAATATCAGCATTTGTTATGGTTACTTTTATGCCTCATAACACAGCAGAAGGAGTCCTTTTATACAGTTCTGGGGTCATATTTCAATGGAAATTTGTGGCATTTCCTTCTGATTTCACTAGGGGAAGCATATGAGCCCCCCAGCATGAGAACAGGAAGGAATTATGCATTAGAGTATAACAGCCACAAGATACCCTCAGAAAAACAAGTGAAACAGTTATTTTTCAAGAAAAGATTTCTGTCTTTGACGGAAAACACAGTACATAAGCCCACTTTATTTTTTTTTTAAATAAGTGATGGTTCAACAGGTGCTATGACACCAGAAACAACTAATAATTACTTACAGATTATGGGAGACATACAGAAGGAAGAAAGATCACGATAACCTCAGTTTATAAACTTTCTTGGTATTTTCAAATTATCACTGCCCTAACAAAACATACAACATTCTGTAGCTGTGTGAAAGGCATGGCCTTATTTTTGAAGTAAGAGACTTGATCACAAAATCAAGCAAACTTCCTTCCTTTGCAATGCTTCTGACACATGTAAGACAGTTTAGGAGAAAAAGGACTACAATTGTTCCCTTCCAAGAGGGCATAATTATTAAGGAACCTTGGAGAATGGGTGAAGTGCCAAAAGACTGAGACAAGCAAATGTTATTCTTCTCTTCAAAACACACACGCGCGCGCGCGCGCGCAACCCAGAGAACTAGAGGCCTGTCAGCCTGACACTAATAAAATATTAGAATGAATTATACCAGAGATTTGTTTGCAAGTATCTTGATGACAATGCAGTGATTAGTAGGAGCCAGCATGGGTTTGTAAAAAGCAAATCCTGCCCAATTAACTTTTCTCTTTCTCTCTCTCTCCCTCTCTCTCTCTCTTTTTTTGATAATGTCATTAGTTAATAGATGATGTGAATGCTGTGGATGTCATTTATCTGGACTTCAGCAAAGCACCTGATAAAGTGCCACGTGATATTTTGATTAGCAAATTGACTAAATATGGAGTACAGTGGCCCCTCCACTTTCACGAGAGTTCAGGGTGCAGAACCCTTGTGAAAATGGAAAAACTAGGAATAACTACCCCCTTAATCCCCCTCCCATTCCCCTGCCTTTTGCACAGCAGTGCCAGATGCAAGGGACTGGATGGGAGAAGGAAGGTACGCATGAGCCTTTCTCCCCATTCCCTTGCCTTTTGCCTTGGTGTGAGTTCTGAGAGTTGGGGCTAAAGGCAAGGGAATGGGAGGGGGAACTCCAGAGGGGAGAAGGAAGGCATGTGCATACCTCTCCATTTCCTTGCCTTTGGTCTGGGCGCTTGCCTTCCTTCTCCATGCCTGCCAAAACACAAAGGAATGGGAAGAGGACAATGGGGGGCATACATGTGCCTCATAAATAATCAAATTCACAAAGATCAAATCCACGAATGTGGAAGGAGAACTGTAGATGGAAACATCATCAGATGGATCCATAACTGGTTGAAAAACTGTACTCGAAGAGTTGTCATTAGTGGCTGTACTTCAGACTGGAAGGAGGTCATAATTGGAGTGCTGCTGCATTCTGTTCTGGGGCTGACACTCTTTAGCATTTTTATCAATGATTTAGATGATGGTGTGGAGGGAATTTTTATCAAATTTTGCAGATGATACAAAACTGGGAGGAGTAGATAACACATTGAAGATGGGAACAGAATTCAAGAAGACCTTGATAAACTAGAAAACTGGAAGACATGTCTGTGTTTAAATCAGCAAAGACCATCTCTTCCAGCAGGCATACCCAGATTATTTTTAAATTATGGTTTTTGAAAGTATTTATTGATGGATTTTAGCACTATTGGTTTTATATGCTCTTATAACTGATATGTATTATTTGTTGTTGTTCCTCATCTCAAACAGGGAAAGGCAGGTAACAATAAATATTGTTATTATTTGACACTAACTGAAAAAAAAATTCTGCATAAGCTTTCTTGCATTCTAGTCTCAGCAAGTATACTGAAGTTCACAGAAGCTTATGCTAGATTTTTTTTTTCTCAAGTAGTGTAAGGTGCTATGGAATTCCTTTATATCTTTTTCTGCACCTAGAAAATGATTCGCATTCTTCATCCTGATAGGAGTGGTTGTGAATCATGGTGCTGGTAGCCATTTTCTAGAAAGAAAAACTCAGGAATTCAACTCTGCCTAGAATCTGTAGTTGCTGATCTTAAAAGCTTTTTCCTAACCAAGATGTATAAGGACAAGAAATTATTTTGGACCATCACTAAGGATGCTTTGAACTTGCTCAGGCAACTCATTTATATACATGTTTCAGGGTTAAATAATAAAACTAAACACAGGTTACAAATCCTTCTCAGTCCTGGTTCAACTTAAACATCACATAACATAGTCCACAGAGTCACTGGACCAAAGTAATGGATTTTTTTTAATCACTTTTTTTCTTTAAAAAACCCCCACCATGAACATTTTGTTTGCATTTTTCTGGAAATCACATTTCAATGGCAGCTTATTTTCCCCTTCTACTTTTAGTAAGAGTCAGAATCCATCAATACGAAAACAGACAAATGAATTATTTACTTCTTTTCAGGAGGCAGGAACTGCAGGAAAGCCCCAAGAAAATACCCACAACAATATCCTACTGCCTTTAGGCTATAAACTGTGAGTATTTAGGCTATAAACTGTGAGCAAAGCAAGACGGTGCTAGACTAATAATTTTTTTGCCAGGAGACAGAACTTCCTGATTATTTTTCACATCATATGTAGCCTTTAATTAAAAAAAAAGAAACTTGGGGTAAACTAACAGGTGAGAGCCAGAGTGGTATAGTAGTTTGAGTGGTGGACTACAGTCCTGGAGACCAAGGTTGGATTCCCTCCTTGGCCAGAAACCCACTGGATGATTTTGGGCATGTCCTATGCTCTCCGTCCCAGAAAACCCCCATGATAGGTTCTCTTTGTGGTTGCCATAAGCTGGAAATGACTTGAAGGCACACAAGAACAACAAACTAACAGACACCCACAAAAATAACAACCTAGAATTTTAGTGTACTGTGAGACATCCATCACTTGAAGCAAAGACAGTAACCAGTTTTCCTTTTACCTTAGTTTTTTCCTGGAAAAAAATAACTATATTTAATGTTTAAACATTCAAAAGATTCTGGTGACAATGCAAATCCATTTCATTGTTATCACTGCACTGCAAGTTGCGGAGACAAGAATGCTCAGTTGCTTAGAAATATGACAAACCTGTAACACAACTCAATGTTACCAGTGCAGGTAGGTGGTGTAACTGAGACAGAGGGAGTTCACAGCAACCCTAGGCTGTGGTTTATTGCCATTATTTCTATATCTAAGTTGACAGGAAGCTGACAGAGTGACTTGTAACAATCCTGCAATGTAGTTGATTTTTCAATCTAATATTATCATGGCTGTCAACAAAAATCAGGTGCTACAGGCTATATTTCAAAGAAGGAATTGGCAAAACCACCTCTGAGTATTCCTTGCTTAAGAAAACCCTATGAAATTAATGGGGTCACCATAAGTCAACAAGCAACTTGAAGGTGTGCACACACATTATCATGTATTATTTTCAGTATTATTGTTGTTGTTGTTGTTGTTATCATCATCATCCCATCTCCCCCCCCCCCGCATCCTGGGACTTAAGGCAGCTTGCAAAACAGTAAAACCAATACAGATTAAAACATATACCAAACACCACTAAAAGGTTATTCTAAAATACAGTTCAGTAATCTATTAAATTAAAACCATTTAAAAGACAGAAGATAAAAACCAACAAGATAGCACATTAACGGCCAGATCGCAGTTAATCCCTAGATACAAAAATTCTGCTTGCAAGCGGATAGCAGGGAGAAGCCACCCTAGTCTTCCTTGTAAAATCTGAGAGCAGCCACCAAGAAGATTCTCTCATGTGTTGCAAGCAAAATTATCTGAGAATGTGGTGAGATTGAGAAAAGGGCTGCTACAGAGGTTCCCAACACAGAGGCAGGCATATATAGGGAGATGGGGTTGTCCAGCCTGGACTTGTGATATGTTGGTGTCACAGGCCGTGCTAATTTGGTTGCCAATTTTGAGTCTTCTTCTCTCTTATGTACTTCTTGCTGTCTGTCTTTAAGTCATTTCTGACTTAAAGTGACCCTAAGGTGAACATATCATGGGAATATTTTTTAGCAAAGATATGTTCAAAGGAGGTTTGCTGTTGCCTTTCCCTGAAATCAAGCCAAGTCAGTTTCTATGGCGGAATGTGGATTTAAACCTTGGTCTCCTGGAGTGCTGGTCCAGTACACAACCTAATGAAGCATGCTAGCTCTCCATCGTGTACTTAGGAACATCTAATAAACCTGAGCCATCGTTTATACAGTATTCAGTACTGCTGCAGAGAAAAAGGACACAGCTCTAAGGCTTCTTTTCAGGGCAGAAACAATGGCATTAATCAGATGTCAGAGGACCAGTATAATTCATTGACTCTCATTGCTCTGGCAAATGAATGAGGCAATAACAAGACTTTTTTTTATTTAAGTGTTGTTTGTCACATACTGAGCATTTTTCAAAAAAAAAAAAGAACTTTAGCCAGCTGAAATACAACCTTTAGCTTTCAATTAGAAATACGAATCATCTTGAAAAGAAGCATTACTATTTAAGCTGCCAGTGTGAGCAAAACGTTGTCTTTTTCTTCCATTCTTTTGACATCCACTGCATTAACCTGTCACAAATAATACTAAAATCTGAAAGCCTTATTATTGCGGAGTGTTTCCCAAGCAGGGAAAGCAGAAGTAAAAAGAGCCTGCTGCTGGGTACTAGACAGAGAATTTCAATCACACCACAAAACACTTGTGAGATTAGTGGGTTGTTCATTTGTAGAGGACCGCTGTCTATTATGATGGAGACTTAAATCAAAGGATTGTCTTTGGAAAAAAATAACAGCCAGGTGGCTGTCAATCTGTCTGCTAGGGGAACATGATTAAGGCCATTTCTGCCCTACACTGTTATAGCGCTATTATTCCGCTTTCAGCATCTTGTGGAATCCTGGGGTTTGCAGTTCTAGGGAGGGGCCTTTAGAATTCTCAGCCAGAGAGCTCTTGGGCCTCAGTAAACTACAAACCCCAGAATTCCACAGGAAGTTGAAGGTGGAATAATAGCACTATGACAGCATGGGGAAGAAATGGCACCGGACTCCGCCACCTCTTTCCAAGCTTCTCCAACCGCACAGGCAGGGCTTAGCTAGGGCGCACTACCCACTCCCACCCACGCAGAGGCGAACCTGAGCTTTAAAGTCTCTTACCGAGCAAAACGAACGCCCCACCTGGAATAAAAATATCTGGGAAAAGTTACTTTTTTGGACTAAAGCTCCTTGAAGGCCGCCCCATCCTCCTCCTCCTCCCGTGGCCATCTTGGCTCAGGAATTCTGGGAGTTGAAGTCCATCTAAAGAAGCAGCTTGATATCCACAAAAACTCGTGCGGATACAAATCACTCTTAAAGGTGCCTGCAGCTCCTTGTTCCCCACCCTTTCCTTTATATAAATATACATATACATATACATATACATATAGATAGATAGATACACACACACACACATTTTTTTTCTGTTAAGGGTGCCACCTTGTCCGCCGCCGCCCGCCATTTTCCTTCCCCGGCCTGGAAACCGCAAGCCAAGATGTACGGTTGCTGGGAGACCGCCCCGTCGAATGGGAGGCCGCTTTGTTGGCAGCCTCTGCGCGGAGCCATCCGAGCGGCCGCCGCCGGGGCGAGTGGGCGTGGCTCTCCCCTCCCTCCTCCTCCTCCTCCTCCCCCGACACTTCCTGTCATGCTTTCTCTTCCTCTGAGGTTGCATCATTTCTCGCCGGTCGGGCGCCGCTGCAACCGGAGGGCCTGCGGGCGGGTGAGTAGCCCGGTTTCTTCCTGTGCGAGGTCGGCGGCCACTGCTTCTCCGCCGTCTCCCTCCTCCTTTAGTGCCAGAAATCTTAGCCCGGGACCCCTCTCGGTGAACAGCTGGCGAAGGTGGCGGGAAAGCCCTTGGTGTCCTCCCCCAGCTCCGGTATTTGAGGGCGGGTTCCCACTGGTTTCCGTATGGGTCCCCGGAGAAATACTCAGTAATCCAGCTGATCACCTATAGAGAGAGATTACAACCTTGGTTAACCTCGAAGGACTGCGTGCTGTTTATTGCTCTCTTAACGTTGCTGTGGCGTAGCGCGCCTCCAACCCGGTGCTGTCCAAATGGGATGGCCCCAGCTCCCATCATCCCCAGGGCAAGGGCAGTCAGACCCATCTGGACACCGTCAGGTTGGAGAATTTTGCTCTCGTGTTATGTTACCTGAAAAGGAAGAAATATTTTTAATGGCCTGATTTACAATATCTCTGTCTTGAAATTCTGGCATATGCTTTGACAATTGGCCTAAGTATTCATTCGTGTTTTGTAACTATCCTGATAATGCCATTCATAAGTTTTAAAAGGAATTTAAGATGTCCAGGAGGGACTGATGCTAAACCTGGCTTAATACAACGTGTCTAAGAGCATCTTCTTATATGACACAAAATACAGCCCAGCAAGGATGTGCGAACATTTCATGTCCAGCTGGGCCAGGAAAGATTTGTAAGGGGAAGGTGTTGTTGAAAGCAATATTGAAAGCTGACAAATTTCCCCTTTTTAACTCATTTAAGTGTTTTCTTCCTAAATGCTCTGCTGAAGGTCTCTGACCAAGATGGTGCCAGTTAAGAGGAAAGTGATAGCATATGCATGCATTTGTGTTTTTATAATAACTAGAAAGCATTAATGAAGTACTTTGCAGATACTCAATCCTTCTAATACTCATGTTAGGTAAATTAACATGATCCCTGTGTTTCAGGAGAAAAGAGGCTAGAGAAGATAGTGATTCAGTTATCAGATACCTTGTACTAAGTTCATACCATATGTGTGACTACACACTTTTGTGTAACTTGGCAGTGTGATAACCAGAGGAAAAAACACATGGAATCTCTGTTAATGGGCTATAAATATCTATTCAAAGTATAAAAATGTAGAAAAATAAGCACAACAGAAACTTTCCTGCAAAGTAAAATGTTTGCTTCTGCTCATTCATCAGATTCTGCATGTATTCTTTAGGAGCAAAATATAAACCTTGGCTATCTTGGCATAGTAAACAATCAGCAGAATTAATAAGGAGTTGATGCCTGTGATTTACAGGCTGTGAATACTGGTCTACACATATGGCAGAAAAACTTTTCGACCACTTGTGTGACAACTGCATTAATGCAGACAGAGCTTCAAACAGGGACACTATAGGACCACGTTATCTATATGTGCACGTGGATGCATGCTTTCCTTGCCCTCTGCTTCCAAATACTCATTTTTTGGGGCATTTTAATTTGACAGTATATCTGTCTGTATTGAACAAGAATGGAATCAAAGGTCTGTACATCTTAGCATGGTTTAATAGGCAGCTCCTATTTGTGCTCAGTGCCGTCTGGTTGCATCCCCTGAATCTACCAGCGTTTCTTGACATTTTGGTGGTGGAGTGGGGAAATCTCTTACTTTATGGTGAGCTTCAGAGCAGGTGGAAGAATATTGGTATAAGTGTCTTGATGCTCTACTTTCTGGAAAGCACAGTACTTACCAAGTATGTTTACCTTTCTGTCAAGTTCTGCATACCTGGCAAAGGACTCAGAGGGAGATAGGTTGATGTTTTGCTCCAGCATAGTGAGAAGTCTCTTAAGAGCTCTCTGCAATTCATAAAGAACTCTGAAGAGAGGGTGCTCTTTTTTTTTTTTTTTTTTTTGCTGGAATCCAAATGAGCAGGGTGGTTACAACTGATGTCTGGGATTTGTCATTACTGTCAAGGGCACTCCCAGGGCAGCTGTGAGTGACTGAGGAAATATATGATGCAACATCAACAATTATGAGGTTTGTTCACCTTTCTCAAGGAAATACCCACAATATAATTTCCTTGTCTGTCCAGATAAAGAGCTGTATGTTTTCCTTTGGTTGGTTTGTTTTGCTTTTGTTACACTTTCTTGCCTTTCCAATGTAGCTCTGCAAACAAATGTAAAAACCTCTGAGTGCTGACTGACTTTGTTTTACATGTGTGTTCATTATATTATTTTTATTCATGTGTTTCATTGTAAAATTAATTCTGGGTCTATTTTCTCCTCCTAAAAGGCCTGTAAGGCAGGTACAATTTAAAACCTTAGAACAATTGGATCCCCTTAAAGGATACATTATGTTGGATCCTGCAGTAATCATTTACACTAGTTTAATCTGAGTAATTACTGAAATACTTATGCAATGCAGTAGTTCTATTTAACAATGTCAGACTGGTAACTGAAGTACCAATATTCAAAGTACCAAGAGAAACAAGCTGTTGTAGGAGTACCTCCACTGCCACTATCATACACATCAAGTTTTTTGGTCTGGATTAGAGAAGGGCATTTATTGATTGATAGCAAACTACAGCTTGCTCAGAGCTGTTTCCTGTGCCACATTTAGTCTAAACTATAACATGTAGTGCTAGAGCCAGATTGGTATCCTTAGTTAGGTGCACTCATTTTGTGACCTCAGAATGGAACCTGTAATGAAGAAGTCCTCTGGTTTGAAGGACTAATTTTTCCTTGTTTTCTAAAATAATAATGATAATACAGTTATAGTACTATAGTGCAAATTTCAATGATGCATTATACCACTATAACCCCTCCCAAAAAAAATCTTAGAAGAAGAAATGAAGATTTTTATTTTATTTTATTTTATTTTATTGGCCAATATGTCTTGGAATAAAAAAGAAAACACTCAAGAGTGAGGATAAAATGTTGCCATTGGTGATAGGAATTGCAAAAAAAAAAAAAAAATAGTGCAGGAGAATAGAATATCACTTGGATATTTTTTTGAAAATCCAGGAACTATAGTAACAACTTGTTAACACATTTGTATCATTTGAAGGAGCCCTAAAAGTTATACTACTGCTAGATCAACCTCTTTGCAAACCAGAATTTCTCTTGTCTGCCTTCCACTTTTATAGCTCCTCTTCTTAGTGTCTCTGATTAAAATGTTTGTTTTGTTCTACATAAATGTTTATAGGCAAGGGTGTAATTGTACGGGTGTTGAAGTTTTTGTTCTACGTAAATGTTTATAGGCAAGGGTGTAACTGTAGGGGTGCTGAAGTTATTAATGCCCATAAGAATTCTTCCCCCAATGAAATTTTCCTTGGCTCCCAAATTTCTAGCATTGTAGAGTGAGGCACTGAGAATTGTTCACACCTAGAATGCTTATATTTTCCCTTGGTCCTTTTCCTTTCCCTGTTCCTTTTCCTTGGATGCTTGTTTTTCTAAGCATTCAAATGAAGTTTTTAGTTACAACAATGGTAGACGTTTTGGGGCTGGAAGAAAAATTTCATCTGATTTGGCAGAATTCTTATTGGGGGTGCATGCCTTATTTTATCCACCTCTTTAGCTACACCCCTCTTAGAGTAGGATTCATTATTATGTATCAAGACCTGGATAGTGTCTGGATTCAAGATTTCAGTCATGATTGTGCAGTCTTGCTTGTTCAGGATCTGGAATGAGCTTGTACACCCCATGGCCTTTTGCTGTCTCTACTGTGGCCTGCAAAGCTGGTTTGTGGGAGTAAAACAGTCCTGTTATAAGAAGTTTCAAGAGGATGGAAGCTCTCTCAGTCCTCAGTAGTGTTTCTATTGAGGTTGGTGTTTCCATGCTGTTTTTAGCAGCATTAAAACATGAATTTTGGCAGAAGTCTCTGGAGGTTGGGATTAGGTTTTGTCTGGCCTCCTGCATCTGATTGCTAAATTTCAGCAGGTAGGGAGGGAAAGCTTAAACCTCCCCACTCCCGTCTTCTGAGATATGTGTACATGAGTGTTCATGTGTGGCCCCTGGTCCTCCATGTGACACTGATTGTGGTTATCAGGATCATACAAGACATGTATTCCCAACCTAGAGGTTATTATGAAAAATACCTTTGAATTGGGAACTATAACCTGAAACAATTTATTTTGGTTACAGGTTTACTGGTGTAGTATGCATTGCGTTAGTGTATTTAGCCTCACAAGTGTTTAAATGTTTCTTGACAGCAGTTTTGTTTCTTCTAGGCTGGAGGTTTGCTTCTCTGTTGGCAGGAAGTCTAATACTGAAGTCACTCCCACTGGATGTTCTCTTCTTTTAAAAATTGTGAGTAATATAGCATTTACTAATCAAATTAAATACTTACATTTCATGGATGAATACAGTGCTGCAAAGTTCAGATGCCAGCGTGTTTGAACAGAACGAAAACACTAATCTTGTGGTCACTTTTCACCAATAAATAAGCAGACTATGGGAATTAAAGAGAAGCAATTTGGTACTGTTTTTATTTAATGCTAGTGAATTTATCAATGATTAAAATTTTCTTTTACATCAAATAGAGCGCACAGTCAGATACTTCTTCCTACCATATATATCTAAAATGTACTTTCAGAAGAATTTTCAGCCCCTGTGGTGGCAATTTATTTATCTAACCATCTATTAGTGATGAGAAAAGGAATTTTTAAAAAATTAAATCCTGTCTTTCATTTCGTTGTGATCTCCCCAGTTCTTTCATTTCATTGTGATCTCCCCAGTCCACAGAAGAACAGGTTGTTAGTAAATCAGAAAGAGAGGAAGGCTTTACTTCACACATTTTTATTTTATTTATGATTTCAGTCTTAGTCTGAACATTTCAACTTAGTTTAGAGTTGGAAACATTAATAATAACAATGGCATAGTAAGTATGATATTTTTAAAATGAATAAACTTCCAGCAATAAAATGATCTTTGGTTCCAATGAAATGTCTGTATAAATTGACATCCAAACCTGTTGTCAAAAAGTCTTTGAAGATTAGACCGTGCAGGCTTCCCTGGGGAATGCATTGTACAGTTGGTGCACCACAGCAAAGAAGGCCTTTTTCTGTTTAACATGCACCCTAATAGAAAGCTTCTGAGCATGGACAGCTCTTTAAGAATGATCTTAAGCAGAACCTGAGCAGATTTCTGCAGATTCACGTAGGTGTTATTTCTCAGGAAACCTATATAGCAGTACACTGTAAGGTTCTCAGAAACACCCTCTGAGACAGCTATTTTTTCCTTTTTTTGGTAGCGCTTTAAGGAAGGTTGTGCTTATGTATGTGCCCTGTGGTTACTGGACACTGCAATCTCAGTACAGTGCTTCAGTTAGTAGAAATGGGCCAAAAATAAAACTCTGACTTACGCATGGAGTCTGATATGTTTTAGCCTCCATAGCCTGGTCATTGTTACACTTTACTGCTATTGTATGTGCAATGTTTTTTTTTCTAGTTGTAAGAATGTTTAGTGTTTCTCTCTCTTTTTGAAAGAAATATTCTAACCTGACCCACTTACCATACAGACACTGAGGAGCAAAGTAAATACAACAGACTGCTTCTAAGAGAAGACATATTTGTGGCTCTGTTTAAAACTTTTCATTAATTTGCCTCTGTACCAACTTTTCTAGTGCACATGTGGTACAGATGTTATTCTCTCAAGCTCTCCATGTTCTTTCCCTTACCAAAGGCAGGTGTTAAGGGACTGTAGAAGTAAACAAACTAAAGAGCATTTAATACAGCAAACTGAGTGTGTGAGCCCTGGATAACACAGTGGGTATTATTTCCGAATAAACGTGTATACAAGTGTGGTGTAGGTAGCTATTAGGGAACCGCAGAGATGGTGCTGGTGAAGAAAAGTATTTTAAAGTAAGCTGTTTGTAAGTTGTTTAGCAATATTTGTAAAATAAAGATTCACATAAATTAGCAGTTAATTATAAATAAAATTGCATTAAGATGGCGTCCCAGTAGCATATTACTTCAGCTGATACATGTAAAATATATAACCATGGGAAATAGTCAGAAGAACAAATTTTGTTCGTATGTGGTGGTAATTTGCTCTGCAAATTATTATGTAAAATAATTATTTAAGTGATTAATGCAGAATATCAGCTAAAATTACAACCCAGTTATCTGTTATACATGCTTGACGTATCACAAACAAAGCCAGTTGATAAAGTTCCCATGCTCAAAATAGTGTTGTGGGCATACTGGCTTCTTTAAAAGCTTTGTTTTAAAAACTTGCTTTTCACAACTTTGGATTTTTTGTTCCCAGTGTCCTAAATAATTTAGTGTCAGACTGTCATGTACGCAGAGATGGTGCTGGCAGAGAAAAGTATTTTGAAGCAAGCTACACCATTGTATATGTACACCATTGTACATCTTAGATTATAGCAATTGGAAACCTTGACTGCTGGCTTATTCTGACTGGAATCACTGTATTAAGTGATTTATACTACAAGAGGTATTTTCATATAGCTTATGCACTTTGGGAAAAAAGATGGTCATAATTTTATGGGTTGCCTTGTTTCACACAGGGAAACGATGGTCCAGCAAGTTGCAGAAAACATAAACTTTCCACAAGAGGAAGAAAAAATATTGCAGCTTTGGAACAAGCTTGATTGTTTTCAAGAATGCCTAAAACAGTCCAAAAATAGGCCAAGGTAAGATTATACATTCCTAGTTTTGTTCTTTAATCTGCTATTAGATTTTATTCACAACTATTTTTTTTGAAAATTCGAACTATATGAGATGCTGCGATACAGTCTGATGTTGTCGCCCTCAGATTTACATAAAAAAGGATAATGCAAGGGAAAGATGTCTGATAGAATTGCGTCTCTTATTTAAAAAAAACACATGCACAACCTTCCATTCTGTAATTATGACAGTGTTTACTATAGCTTCACTTATGGAGTGATAAAATTAAGAAAAATGGATTGAAATGTTCATTTCCTTTTCTTTCTTCTTGAGAGAAATTTTTGTTTCTAAATGTGCACTGCTTATTTTTTTTATCTGGTAAATAGGTTTACATTCTATGATGGACCTCCATTTGCCACAGGGCTTCCTCATTATGGACACATACTTGCAGGAACCATTAAAGACATAGTAACTAGATTTGCTCACCAGAGTGGATTTCATGTGGATAGAAGATTTGGTTGGGATTGCCATGGTTTGCCTGTGGTATGCTGCATGTTTTTTTCTTGCATTTTCTTAGTATATAGTTGTCTTCTTGGTTGTCTGTTGATTTCTGATGTTCTGCTAGGCTTACAGAGAACTCTATATGAATCTCTTTCATATGACAAAAAGGCTGAGTTTTGCCTTGCTTTGATAGCAATTGAGCCATGAAGTTTGAATTCATGTTTTGTATTATAGTTTTGTTGACCTGAAAAGAAAAGCAACTGAACTTTCTAATGAATGATCTAGTTTGAATTTGCCAAATATTTCTGGTCCTAATATAATGAAAAACAGTTTCTTACATGTGAGCTTCATCCAGTATGGTGTAAGCAGATCTCTCTGCTCATACATCAGAACCTCCCTTTGCCATCCTTCCCTCCTAACTCTTCAGAGTCCCCTGGTCTGCTGGAGCAGATCTGAGATGTGTTCAGAGGGAGTATGAGAGAAGAGAGTATGCTCTGTCAGTGATTTCTGTATTGTTCATGGACAGCCAGTGCTGGATACACCTCATGATTTATTCTACTAGTTTCTACTGAACATTGTATTAACCAAACTGAAACTGTTACATTTGCAAGCTGTTTGTGATCACAATAACACATTTGGTTTTTTTTTTCCTTCCAGGAGTATGAAATTGACAAAGCCTTAGGCATCAAAGGACCAGAAGATGTTGCAAAAATGGGAATTGCAGAATATAACAGCAATTGCCGAGGAATTGTGATGAGGTACTCACAAGAATGGAAGGTAAGTAAAAGTTATTTTCTTAAACTCCAGCCACCAGAACAATGTCTTTGTCATCTGGTATGACTCTTTTCTCTCCCTAACCCATCTATATGTCCTTTTTTTTTCTGGGATCAAAAAAACTTGTTTAGGCGTATATATCATATGTAAAGCTGGATTATTGCTAAATTGAAGAAGGTGTGAAAACTGGAGGAAAGAACATGCACAATTTAAGATATACACATGACGCCATATGAACAGCAGAAAACAGGGAAAGATATACCCATGACACTATCTGAACAGTCTGGAGTATCCACAGCAAACGGCAAAGCTATTGAGGAAAGTTAAGGAAGAAAGCACAAATGCAGAGTTACAGTTGAATATTAAGAAAAAAATAATGATCACAGATGATGTACATAACTTTAAAGTAGAAAATGAAAACATTGAAATAGTTTTCTATATCTTGGCTCAGTCATAAATAAAAAAGGAGACTGTAGTCAAGAAATCAGAATAAGACTAAAACTTGGAAGGGCAGCTATGAAAGAACTACACAAGATCCTTAGGTGTAAAGGTATATTATTGAATACCAAAGTCAGGATTGTCCGTGCCATAGTATTTCCAATTTCTGTGTACAGTTGTGAAAGGTAGACGATGAATAAAACTGATAGGAAAATCAGTTCTTTTGATATGGTGCTGGAAGAGAGTTCTGTGAATACCCAGGACTGCTTAAAAAAAAAAAAAGGGTCTGTCATGCGGAAAATGTTACACCTCGCACTCAAGGCCTGCTCAGCCTGACACCTCTTTGTGATCAGAACTGAACAGCCCGGGAGATCTCTGCATCAAGCCAGGGCCAGGACAAAGGGGTCTGCCTCAGTTCTCCCTCTCTGAGAACGCAGTCCCTCCCTTCCTCTTGTACCCCCCTTGGCTTCTTCCTTTCAGGACTCTCCTCCTTTACTGCCTTCCCTAAATCTGCCCTTCTCTCAGATATAAGGATCAGCAGTGATTTATATTTTTCAAGACTGTGCTACTGTTGGCACTAAGGTCAAGATGATATTATTGGTAGCATGTATATTCCAGGATTTAAAATAAGACCCTGTGACACTGTTTTAAGGAACGCAGAACTTCAAACATCTATTGTAACACTGTTGCTTTAAATGTGTCTTGTATCTAAATGTTTATAAACAGCGCACCATTCTTCTCTCCCTCTCAATTCATTCACTATCTCTCGTACACCCAATTTCTCACTTCTCTCTCCCACAGAGCTCTTCAAATCTCCAACCTTCCCCAAACACACCACAAATCACACTCCTCTTCAAACACACACCAGACAGTTAAAATCCGTTATTTTCCTCCTTCCACCAGCCCCTCCCCTGGGCTATCCAAGGTTCCATTTCACCGGCCAATCAGCTTAAACACTCTCCGTTGCCAAGGAGGCTCTGTTGTCAAGACCCCCTCCCATCAGGTTCATCACAGGGTCCTACAGCAAATCAAGCCTGAACGCTCCCTGGAAGCCAAAATGCCTAGTGAATTATTGTGTGGGGTGATTTAGGGGTTGACTTGAAGTGAACTTGACCTCAGTTAACATCAGCAGTGGTCTGGATATCTTTCTGGTTCTCTTCCGAACACAGAGGTTTACAGTATTAGTAGCCTGAATGTAAGTTGAAGATTGTTAATCTCCTACAGTTTTTCATGGTGGTAGTTCATACAACATGATAGATCGTAGGAGTGAACAATTTTCCGTTCAACTTTGCAGTGGTGCGGAAATTATATTTTTGGATGTCTGCTTCCAGACTCTCCTGGCTAGCTTAGCCATGGGTTTCAGGAAGTGGACTTTGACAGCGAGCTCTGTCTCCACTGTCTCAAGCCTCAAGCCAGTGGTTAGGGGTTAAGGGGTGGTGAGAGTCTGAAAATCTGGCTGCCAACATTACCTAGGGTCTTTCGTGATTCCCTCATAGCTGTGAGGGTTGATGTTAGAAAAAGTTGTTCTTGTTTTGACCATGAGGTCCAATTGGATTTGTAGGAAGAGAAGAGGCAACAGGCTGCAAGATACAGTGGTTCTGCAAATGAGCTACAACACACAAATTCCTTATTTTACCAAGCCCAATAACCTGTTTTTTTAAAGGCAGAGCGCTGTCTTTTTAATCTATCTGCCTGTCAAAGCAGAATCTGATTTTCCTTCTTTGTGCTAACAAAATCTTAAGCATCACCTTAGCTGTTATTTCAGCCTCATTTAATTTTTTTGCAGATCAGTGTTACAAGACTTGGACGGTGGATTGACTTTGACAATGATTATAAAACTCTGTATCCGGAGTTCATGGAGACTGTGTGGTAAGTGTCTTTTGGCTTGCTTGCATCAGGGTATGTCTTTGTTCATGGTTTGTCTCAAAATACATTTTTCCACACTGAGTAATCAATTTGCCGTATTCAGATATCTCGACAACAGAATATCACCCTAAAGGACAGCAAATGTCTTCATTTGGATATGAGCATTCAGTACTAATTTCAGTAGAGACCACTCCAATGCTAAGCTGGTATTTTTCTCCTTTATTGAGAGTATAATAATATAATAACCTTAATGGGGATAATATTAAGTATATAAAGGTTTGCAGAAAACTTAAGCATAGAACAATACGCCTAGATATTATCATACAAACCAGATGATAACACTTCACTTGTTTTATTTTTTTAAGTTGGGCTGAAGGCATTCCAAAAAAATGTTTTATACAACCTGTTTTGATTATCTGAGATACATTGCGAATGAAAGCCTGGTATCAGGTTGCTGCCATTTCCTGAACAGATGTTAGCCACCATAAACTACCCAGTGTTGTTGAAAATGGAATTACCATGCATTTTTCGTCATCATATTTTCCCTAAATAGTGATTTCCTTAAAAAACACATTTATTTTCATGGCTGTTTTGATTATTGTTGGCCTTTGGGATGGTTTGGTTTTCTAGCTGCACTTTTTATTTCCTTCTGTTTTCTTAAGATGGAAGCATCTAGTGGTATATTTCAGTACTGGCATTGTTTCTGACCTAGCCCCAGTGGGGGATCAAAGGCCCAACATTTGATCCAGAATTCTCTTGGAAATATATTACTAAATATCCGAGGTACTTAGTGGTGTCAGAAGGCCCAGAATCTGATCTGTGTTGTTTAACTACCAAAAAAGTATATGCCTGCTATAAACTGAGGGCATCTTGCAAGGTGTCAGTGGCTACTAGTTGTGTTAACTCTGTGCTTGCTATGCTAGACTGACTTTAGGATTAACATGCTTCTGAATACTATTGTTGGTGAATAATAGAAGGAAAAAGTTATTGCTCTCATCTACTAGTCATGAGTTTTCTATAGGTATCCGACTGGCTGTTATGATGTATTGGATGCTGGAATAGCAGCATCAGTGGTTTGACCCAGAAGAGGTGTTCTCACATTCTTATGAGCTGCAGTGTCCAGTATTACTTGGGAGAATTGGTAACAATTGTTAACGTTTGTTCAGTTTCAGGTACTTTTGTGGATGAGTCCATATCTCTTTGAGTGCTTAAATACTCCTTATGTCAGTCATCAATCTCAGTTGTCCTTGAGAGAGCATACCTCTTCCAAATGGCTGCTAAACACACTCTATTAGTGCCCCCGATTCCCCAAAGTGAATATCTTGTACAAGTGTAGCCTATGTGTAGCCATCAGAGTATCCCACCCCACCTGCTAAATTGGCAGAAATCTGTCCAGCCATTTTCATATGATGTGATGACCAACAATCTGACTGAAACTTAATTCTTTTGGTATAAAGTGTGCAAAAAGATCTTGCAGATGTCTTTCTTTGAAATAAGAAAAAAAGGTGCATGACACAACATTACATACAGTAAATTGGCATAATTGTCACAGTACTTAGCAATATGGATTTCTGTTGGCATAAAATGATTAGTAGACTTGAACTTTTTTTTCTTGGAGAAAGTTGGTTGACAATTTTCTTATCATTTAAATATCACCATAAAGCTTATATACCCAACCCTACTAAGCTTAGAGTGGCTCGTAATTAACTGTTTAATTTGGGGATTTCCCAGATTCTTGAACAAAGAACATGATACCTTGCATCTTGTAGCTAGAATTTGGAATTAAAGTCCATACATATATTGCTGTGCTCATGGTAGTTATGCATATTTTTTTAAAAAGGAAGTATAATAAGAATTATTATTCCTATTATAACAAGCACCATTATTAAAATGGACAATAGAAGAGTGGCCAGCAAAATTGGGCTTGTTTCAAAAGGCCCAGAAAAATCAAAATACCTTTGCCAGATGCCAGAAAGATATGTTATAGGCAAGAGTTGAAGCTTCCTACTGAGATTATTCCATAGCCGGAATGTTTCAGATGTATAACTCCTCTTCATCACTGCAACCTTCCTAATTTCAGAATGTGAGGTATATGAAGTAGGGTTTCCAATGTAGAGTTCAGTTTTGGGGAAGATAAATGCTTGAAGCAACTGCTACAGGTTTGACAGGTTTAGGCAATTATCAAAAACCCATGTAAATGTCAGCTCTGGGTCGTGCCTGCCATTGGAAAGCTGCTCCTTATGAGTATATTCCATTCTGGCAATTTGTGGCTATTTTTGATGCCCAAAAACTTCAACTGTCACTAACAAGGACTTTTGAGCATATACGTTTGGAAATGGGCAGGGGAAATGTTGGTGCTGCCAGTTCTTTGAGTTGTCTAGCTTACTTACATCTAGCCAGCCATAAGTTGAAAATATTATAGGTGCTTGCCATGGATGAGAAAATTTCAGGTGGCCATCACATCAGAAAACTTATTTATTTAAAAGGTTTATGCCCTACTTTACAGCCGTAAAGGCTCCTGGAGAAGCTTACAGGTTAATAAAAATGAGACAACCCTTCCCTTCAGGTTTATAATCTAAAAAGGTATGGCACGGAAGGAAAGGAAGGTGAGGAAGAGAAGGGGAGTGAAAACAAGAAATGACATTTCCTGTAACAGACCAGCTCTTAATGTTGTACAATTATTATAATCCAGCTGTGGTGGAAATGAAGTGCTTTAAGCTCAAAAATAGATTTTCATGGGTCATCAAGAAATAGGCCAATGACCCATCTTTCCTTGAATGGTTGTAATGCATTGTAATGTAATGCATTTGTTGAATATACTAGGAAACCAATGGTATGAAAAGTGTAATGTCCTTCTGTTGATCATTTGAAAAGGCAGCATCCTGCAGTGTTGAACAACTGAAAGAAGCTGTGTGTTAACTGCTACATTTATGAAGTGGTGAGAAACTTAATGCTATGTGAGATTCTCCTTAATAAGGACCTGAACAATAAAAGGGAGGGAGAGTGAAAGGAGCACTTGCGCAAAGGTTTCCCCACCCCCCTTCTCTTCCGTTTTGCCTTGGTGGGGAGAACTCTCTGCCAAAGCAAAATGCATAGGGAAGGGAGGGTGAAAGGACCACTTCTGGGAGGATTTCACACCCCCTCCTTGGTGGGGAAGGGAAGGCGGAACAAAGGGTGTGCTTGCGCAAGTACTCCTTTTGCCCCCCCCCTTCATATGCATTTTGCCTTGGTGAGGTCTCCCCACCGAGACAAAATGGAAGGGAAGAGGGGGTGGGGGAAGCCTCATGGGAGCCCTCCTTTCACCCCCTCCTTTTCCTATGTATTTTGCCTTGATGTAGAAAAGGAGGGGGGGTGAAAGGAGGGCTCACAATGACGCATCTGGCATATAAGATGCCTCCCATTTTCAGAGGCCATTTTTTGGGGAAAAAAGTACACCTTATATGCTGGCAAATATGGTATAGTAGCTGCTGTATTTTGAGATGTGTAAGGTCATGTGCAGATTATTTATTTACATTTCACATAAATGTATTCACATTTATTTTTTCAATGGACAAGCCTTTTTAAATTTTACCATACTTTTTTGTGCTCCCAAAGGTGAACTTACTCTAATACTGTTGCAAATAATTGTGAGTTGTAAACTAATAAAATCGTTTGTAGAACAAAGATATTATTCCCTGCACTTGGAGAAGATTCCACAAGAGGGAAGAGTTGACTTCAGTTTAGCTTAGCAGCTTCCTTCATTTAGTAGTGGAGCCTTTGAGTCTTGTGCTGTATTTGTATCTACACATTCATGGCATTTAATTATTATTCCACTCTAGTAAAAATGTTTCCCTGTTATGAAGTTACTGTATTTAATGGCTATTTTCCTATGTTATAAATTTGCATAGAATTTATGCAGTTTCTAATGCTCAGGCTGTAGAAACCCAGCTTTCTGCAAAACCAGTGGTTATCTCTGATCTCTTAGCAAGGATTAGTTGTTCTATGCTCCTGTAGCCTTCGGTGTTGTTTGTTAAATGCGTGTTTAACAAGCAGGGGGCTTGAATGTGTATGCTGCGAATTATTACAATTGCAGCAGATATGGAACAGGGGATAACCTTTTCTTCTGGTGTGATCTTTGTGAAAATCCTTCCCTTAAATCTGCTGTCTGAATTGGGAGGCAGTCATATCTTGGTTTCCTTCCCTCTCTCACCTAAGGCACTTTGATACTGAGTAGTAAATGTTCAGGTAACATGTTAATAATTTATCCTGAAATACCTACTTAGGGCAACACTTTTTATTGTAACAAAACATGGAAGAATGCCACTGCCATATTTTTGCTGCTGCTTAGGAAGAGGAACATTAAGAAAGAATGATGCAGGAAAAATTTGTGAGAAAGGGTCAAATAAAAAAACCAAGCGATCAGAATTGAGGCTTGGATGGAGAAGCAGCAACAGTATTTTGGGATGTACCACATCTCAGGACGAGATGTGTATTGAAATGACCATGCTAGAAAAACCCTCCAGTGCATAGAGAGCTGGTGGAAAAGGTTGCTGTGGATGCAGCCTGTATACATGATGGATTCCATTTATGAATCAGCAGATGTACACCACAGGATATTGGCCATTTTACAGTCACTAAAGTTCAACAAGTGCATTGTAAGCTGCAGAGATAGCCAAGATGAATAGTGAATTATCACCAGGATTGACCGTGACAGTGACTCAAGTTACTAGTTATTTTGGGTTGCCTCCAAACCTGTTCAGGGAACTTTCTGTTGTAAGGTAAAAAATTTGGGGAGGACTCTTTACAAGTGCTTGAGTATCCGTAACAAGAGATGTTTGGAACTTCTTCAGATGTTATAGTAGTGGAAGATTACTAACTTGACTTTTGATTTCCCACTTGAATTGGGTTCTAGTATAATTATTCTGTGTCGATATTTTGGGCCTGTAAGATGCAGTTCGTATGAAAAGATAATGTGCAAGAGGTAGTTTTTAAGAAATTATTGGCAATAAACCCAGCAGAAGGAATCTAATTGGGAGCAGAGAATATGAGTTTATTTTCTATATGTAGTTTATTAACTTGTCTTCCCATCACAGCATTCAGGTTTTGGTAAAACTACCCTATTCTGTTTGAATACTCAAATGTATTTTTGTTTTGTTTTATTCTTCAGGTGGGTTTTCAAACAGCTGTATGACAAAGGATTGGTATACCGAGGAGTTAAAGTCATGCCTTTTTCAACTGCGTGTAACACACCCCTTTCCAACTTTGAGTCTCATCAGAATTATAAGGTATATAGCCTGCTATATTAAATAAACTTGGGTAGCTACTGTATGGCACATTACCTTGGAAATGTTAGGTGAGTAGTGAGAATGGTGTGCAGGCTCATCAATATATGTCTAAGAACATTCTTAACATTAGCTGAATTAATAATCAACAGTGGACTCAACATATTTTTCCCTATGCTTTGTTTATACTTTGTTTTGCCACATGATACTTATACAGCTACACCATCAGGAGCGTCCTACGTGTGGACAAACCAACTGAAATAATAGAACTCAGTCTTCTGCCGTGTCTTCTCTTAGATTTTAATATGGTGGCTGTGACTCATACTATCATACACCACCTAGAGTAGGCTAAGAGCCAGCTTCAGGTGTTTTCAAATGTTCCAAATGTTCATATGTTCAGAAGTTCATATGTTCTTGCATCAAATTTTTGATGCCCTGGCAAAACCCTAGGACTTTGTTTAGTTGCACAGTAGACCCTTCAGTAAAGTGCTGTACCTGTGGCTGGCTTTGATGACTGTTTGGAAGCAGCCATTCTAGGAACCTGGGGAATCTCAGATAAGTGTTACAGTGTTTTCAGCAGGATTTTATCATTTGCTAGGCACAAGCTATGAAAAGGCTTTCCTTCACTTTTCCCTGCTACTTGTAATCAGGTAAATGGTGACCAGAAAGGTCAACATTTTGTAGATTATAGTTGTAGAGCTATGCGTTGTCTTAGGCCTCTAAAATTTCTTCATGTTTTGTATGCTGTCCTCTTAATCAGCTCCGTTTGATTGTGTTCATTCTTTATAGTGTATTTTTCATTGTCTCATTTTTTTTATTGTAAACCATCCTTGGAACTATTGGCTAAATGGAAGATATTAGAATGAACACATTAATAATGTGTCACTTTTTACCCACTTTAAATATGTTTGGGACCTACATATCTTAGGTCATAACTCCTATTTCTCATTGGAGGCTTAATTACTAAGTAATGTTAATTCATAGAGATTATCATGGAAGCATGGAGCTGGAAGACACCACAGGAACTATTGAGTCCAACCTCCTGCAATGCATGAATGCATCTTCAAAGCATTCCCCACAGATAGGCTATTCAACCTCTGTTTGAAAACCTCCAAAGAGGGAGACTCCACCACACTCCAAGCAGCATATTCCACTGTCAAAATACTCTTCTTGTTAGGAACTTCTTTCTAATATAATATTTATATTTATTTTAAATATAAATCGAAAAGCATCTTAAGATGCCTAGGAGATGAGAAATGTCTTTGGTGTCTAAAATATAAAGTGTGGGGGGTATCTACTGTCTCTGCTTGGGGAGCATGTTTACAGAAGGGTCAACACAACTCAGAATGCACTCTTCTGTAGCCAACCTGACTACCTTTATTTGGCAGGCCACTCAGAGGTGGACCTTTGATCATACTGTAGTCCCCAGCTATTCAGGCCTTTAAAGGTGAATCCTGCTACTTTGAACTGGAAACAGAAATAATCTTGGAAGTGTAGTTCACGAAGTGCTGGGCCAGTGCAGTGCCATTTGCTCACCCTTGTGAATATCCTAGGAACCTGAGTTTGGACTACTTGAAACCTCTGGATTGTTTTCAGAGAGCTTTCTTTGAAAATCCTATGTGCATGGAATGAGTTCATACCATTGGTTCCTCAGTGGCTGTCCTGAATCCTTTGAATTCCCTCCTATAGATTTCCAAACCCTAACAGTTGAAATACATTCTTTAGGTTAGCTTTTAAATGGGTGAATGTTACTGAAATACTGTGTGTATGGGGCAAGTTGAAAACGAGAATCTCTTGCTATTCAGATTTTGAATAGTTTTAAAAATTCTGACTAATTTCAAGCTTTTTTTTTAAAAAGAAGTTCTATTTTTCTTATACTGCAAACAGTTCTGAGCCCCAAAATGGGGGTAGACTGTACACATTAAAAATGAGAAATAACCTACACTATTTTTCATATACTGAGTAATGCATTACATGGTTGTGGAGATTAAGTATAGGAATGGAGATCTCTTTTTTGCATCATGCTGAACAAATGTGTTTCTCAGTCACCAGTTTTCCTATGTAGTACTCTGGACTGTTTCATCTGTCTGAAACGTATACTGTCATAGACATAGAAATTTGAAAATAGACTTCAGTTACATTTTTAAGAGGAAAAATAAACATCAGGAGCCCCTCTTTCTTTACTTTAAAAAAAGAAGCAGCTTACATTTTCTGTGTGAACTCATAAAACACCAAAACAAGTTATCCAGCCATAAAAAAGCGTGATGTCCTTTAGCTTCCCGGGATCCTCTAAAATGCCTGTTAATCGGAACACAGTGTGCACAAATGGCCCTTATCTTGTTCTAACACAAAGCTTGTTTTCTTCAAAGTCAGCTTATTTTAGAAGGCAAAGCAAAGAGAAAAATAGCTCACCAATATTCTGCTAGTGTAGCGTTGCTCATCTTGCAAAATGCCAATAAATGTTCAGTGAAAATTTTCCAACTATATTTAGTACAAACCGTGAAGGTGGGTGGTTGCATGCAGCATTACTTAGAGATTGAATAGAGTGGCTATCAGTTATATAATAACTGGAAAAGCTTGTTGGCATCTTGGTGGCTGACTGAGTTTCATGCTTGTCATATGCACTCCCTCTATAATAATCTTTAGCACTAATATAAATATCTGCAAATTCTTATGGAGGGATGAGAATCATGCAGTCCTCCAGATGTCATCCAACTGCTGCTCTCATCAGAATAGCCAGCGTTGAGGAATATTAGTAGTTGCAGTCCAGTATCTGCAGATACGCATTCTGTGCTAATTGAATTATTGAAATTTACATAGTATAGGAAGAAGGAAACAGGAAGAGAATTAAGGATAACTTATTTCATTGCCTATCCATACTGTTTACCTTTCCAGTTCATCAAACCAGTTTTGTACTACAATTCTCATTATCGTTTCTCAAAAGTTTGTTAGTGTGGTTGTGGCCCTATGAGTAAGAGACTTCCAAGAGTCTCATGGCTTCCTTGATTGAGTCTATCCATTTGCAGTGCAGCCTCCCTCTCTTCCTATTGCTGTCAAAGTCAGAGACCTGGGCGGTGAGCCAGCCCAGAGAAGGGAGTGGGAGAGATAGCAGAGTCCCGCCAGGAGGAGTCAAAGCAAGCAACTACTCAGAGGCAGTCCATATAGCTAAGCCAGAGTGACAAGCAAAAGCCGTAGTCAGAGTCAAAAATCCAGGGCTCAGGAGCCAAGAGATCAATCCAAGGTATCAGGAGCCGGGTGCTAGAGGCAAGGAGAGGGCTTGTAGAAAGTTTGCCACAAGCAAAGGAAAGCTTCCAGGCAGGCAGTTATATAGCCCAGGCACAGGTGTGGCCAGTCACCGCTTCTTGGACTTAATCAAGGAAGCCTCCCTTTGCTCAGCTCTCTTGAGTCTCCGCCTTGTTTGTGGGCTGATTGACGCAGGCTCCCAGGCATCCTCAGGATCACAGCTGGCTCCCTGTTGCTCTAAAGAAGCAGGCAGAGGAATGTCCGAGCTTGCTTGGTCCATGGCAGCAGGGGGAGCTCTTGAACTGCAGGACTCATCTCGAGCCAGAGCAACAGGGACCAGCAGCTGCTGCTCGTCATCTCCACCCTGAGCAACAGGGACCAACAGCTGCTGCTCGTCATTAGCAGCTCTGACAGGGGCTTCAGTTATCACAATTACCTCCTACTTTACCAAGTATTATTCTCCTTTCCAGTGAGTCACGCCATCTTCTTACCAGACCATACACCCCCCCATACTTTGATGTGGTTTAATTGGCAACATACGATTTAATTGGCATAAATATAAAACATACCCTGCTGTGGATGTAGAGCTGGATAAGAGGAAAAGGCTGGCCAAACATGGGCATTGTGAATTAGGTCAGAAGAAACCTCCAGGCGTAGCCAGGTCATAGTCAGGAAATCACCAGGAAGCTCCAGTGATAATAGGCTTGCAGTTAGCCTTAATGATTCAGCCTTTTAGACAATAGTGTCTGGAAGATTCCCACAGGACAGCTAATTGTCTTAATTCCTTTACTTCTGACCAAGCAGATTTCTACTTTATCCTCAAACCTGAAAAGTACTGAGTTGTCAGGATGGCCGTTAGCCCTTTGTCACTGAACGCTAAGACCATTAGCCCATTCTGGACCTCATTGTCTACTCTGCAAACTCCACTGTTTACTTGGCCGGGGAGCCATTAACACCCTTGCCATCCAGGCAGAAATTGGATATTTAAACCCTGGTTTTTGGTCAGTCAACTCACTGTACACCAATTGCTGGTCACCACTCTGATTTCCGATTGTTTAGTGTCATTAGACATCACTTTCTACATTACTTTCTTCGCTGCTCTTCTGCATGGGTAAATATCACCTACTTCACCCTGAAACTTGCTATCTGAAACTTTCCACCTTTTTCCTTCAGTTAGTCTTGTGTGACTGCATGACTGCTTGGATCTTTTATGTGTGATTATTAATTTTCCCAGTAAACACCATTGAGCTTACCTTTAGATATTCAACTGGTTCTTCCCTGAAGAAGTACTAGTAAACATAGATGTAAAAGATCTCATTAGGTTACCCCCCTCTTGCAGGCCTCCTATTTTGAGCTAATATTCCGCACTGTTTCACAGAGGCAGTGGCATCATGGGTGGACCCCTGAGTCACACACGTTTTGGGGTAACAATGTCATGAAATGTCCAGAGTACGACAGCCTCAGTTTAGTCATCTTTGTTTCTAGTGCCAGTTATTTGCTCTAAGACCCATTCATTTGTCTTTTTAGCAGCCCGGGGTATTTGTGAAGCCTTCACTGAGCACCGTTTTTCAAATGAGTTGCCTTTCTTCCTGCCCATTTTCTTCAGTGTCCAGCTTTCATGCCCATGCATAAAAATCAGTAGTATTATGGCCTGGACCAATGATTCTTAACCTGTTCTTCACTGTGTTTGTTGTTGTTGTGTGTCTTCGTGTTGTTTCTGACTTAACGGCGATCCTAAAGCAAACCTAACAGAATGGTTTCTGGGGCTGAGAGCATGTGACACACTGAAAGTCACCCAGTGGGTTTCCATGGCTAAGCAGGGAATCAAATCCTGGTCTCCAGGGCCATAGTCCAATGTTCATACCACTACACCATACTGGCTGCCCTTTAAATGCCACAGACCACCAAGACTTTAAGATTTAAAACACTAAAATGCATCAAATATTTATTTAAAGTAGTTCATCAAGGATCTTTAGATTTAGACAGAAGGGAGAAATAAGTAAACGCGCACACTCCTATTATAATATCTTCATTGGAATGATGCCATACAAATTTAAAATAACATTTTTTTCAAGCCTTTGTGGACTCCTTGTGAGAACATTGTGGCTCCCTGGGGATGTGCAGTCCATAGGTTAAGAACCAGTGGCTGGACAATTCTGACATTAGTATTTAATGGTATACATATACATCTGAAGATCATATCTGGTTCCTTCATAGCTGCCTTTCCAAACTTCAGTCTTCTGATTTCTTGGCTACAGTCTAAATTTTGATTAATGACTCTGCCAAGTTAGAGGAAATCTAAAACTATTCCAGTGCCTTTATTATCCACTTTGAAGTTAAGTAAATCATCTATGGTCATTATTTTTGTTTTCTTGATGTTTGACTGTAACCTTACTTTTGGACTTTCTTCCCTAACTTTCATCTGTAGTTTACTCTTTTCTGCAAGTAATATGGCGTCACTTGCGTATCTTAAATTGTTGATGTTTCTTCAGTTTTCATGCCCTCTTCATCTGAGTCTAATCCAGCTTTCTATATGGTACGGACTACATATAAATTAAACAGTAATGGTGGGAAACCATTTTGTTTCTCCATATTGTGTCCTGACAATGGCCTCTTGCCTAGACAACTGGTTGCAGATTGAAACAATGAGATGTTGTGGCATTCCCATTTCTTTCAGAGAGAATCATAATTTCTCATGATCTACAAAGTCAAAGACAGTCTATAAAGCACATGCTGATTTTCTTCTGAAAGTATGTCCAGCATATGTTGGATAATGTTAGGAAAAAAATTATTAGGAAATTTCTTATAAATTAACCCTACATTGTGACACACGCCATAAAAATACCAGTAGCACAAATCTAAAGTCTGTGTTAGCAGAAATTATATATTCAGCCTAAATTTCTGCATGGTTACTTGGAAGTCAGATTGATTGAGTTCAGTGGGACTCACTACCAAATAAACATGAAAAAAGTTTGGCCTTGGTAGCAAGTGGTGTGATGAAGTGGAAGCGTAAGTATTTTCATATTGGTCATGGTGTATACAGGTGCAGAGAGAGTGTACTTCCACTCAGAGTTCCACATTTCATACGTAACGGGGAATACTGGTTTAAACCCCTGAGTCCTGAACTTGAGTCCACCCAATGTTTTAGACTTAAATTCCCAGAAGTCCCAGTTGCCTGAGCCAGTGATTGGTGATTCAGGGAACTGAAGTTCAAAATACCTGGAAGACCACAGTTTGGAAAACACTGATTTAAACAAACTAGCGTTTATGTAGCAATGTTCCTGTATGAAGGCTTAGTGCTAGTCCTGTAAACTGTGAACTTAAAATTTACTTACAGTGGCATGGCTCAGATAAATTGAATTGTATTTTATTAGAAACTAGAAATTGGTTGTTCTGTATCTGCGAGGAGTGCTTTGTCTCTGAGCTGTGTTTAGATCTGATTTAAAATCAGAGTGAACCATTATGACTCTATACAGTGCCTTTACTATTCCCATATAGCTATATTGGTTGTAACCTAATCATGGCCAACATAAGGAACTTTGATGCTTTAATCCCAGTGTGGATATGTAAATACAAACTCTTTGGTAAGCTAGACAGCTAACAAACAGGTATTTAATTGTAGTGTAGGGCTGTCCGTGAATTTAATCCAGAAGCCTGTGAAGATGATAGTGTTTAGAATGATATGTTTATAAATTAGTTGCTACAGTGCTGTTGCCTTTGATACATTAGTTGTTCACAGTCATAAGTAATGAGAATATCATTGGCCATAACAGGATCTTTGCTTTTATTACTTGCTAACTGATGCATAAAATCTCTGTCT
The DNA here is from genome assembly GCA_030412105.1 of Cyclura pinguis. Taxonomy (NCBI): domain Eukaryota; kingdom Metazoa; phylum Chordata; class Lepidosauria; order Squamata; family Iguanidae; genus Cyclura; species Cyclura pinguis. Next base: position 89,997,697 of record CM059600.1, on the reverse strand, counting down.
GATTTCGTCTCTTCTAATCCTTCATTTAAGGATGTTCAAGATCCTTCAGTCATTGTTACCTTCCCATTAGAAGAAGACGAAAACATATCTCTCGTTGCTTGGACAACAACCCCTTGGACTCTGCCTAGCAATCTGGCCCTCTGCGTTAACCCAGATTTGCAATATGTGAAGGTGAAAGGCAAGTGCAAAAGATTATGTGACATACAGTGAATGGTTTCTTCTAGTAGTGCAAATGACATAAAAATAAGTTCTGCTTAGTTCCCTGGGTCCCTTTGATTTGAAGTCTTAATCTTGCAATCTGCAACAGTTTTAATCAGCCAGTTGAAAGTTTTTACTGTCCTGTCTGCGTGCATGTGCTGCTCTATTGCAACACAGGATGACTGATAGGTTATTTGCCTGACAGAAGGAGGAATTGGCTTCAGGCAAATGGGCAAGTGGCTAATGACAAAGCTGGTTTAACTTTGCATGGTTATTCTATCATCTTCATTTAAAAGAAAAAAGAATCTGAAAGTGACTTCATGCTGTTGTCAAAATAAATCTCAGAAAGGCAGTATAATGGAAAGAGTACAATGGTTACATAAAATGCTTTCCTTCAAACTCCTGTAGCTTTTGTTTAATTTATTATGATATATGTAATTGGTGTGCCCTCTGATTTACCTACCCATGATGATTCAAGCTGCCTTCTAATGCTAAATGGATAATGGGAAAATGGCCTTATAAGGGAATATCTGTCTCTCAGTACATTGTCTGCTAAGCCCTCTGCTCCAGGCTAAGCTCATCTTCTCCTGCTAAAGACATAATCTTTTCCATTCTGAGGCCCAGTCATGAGACCCCTAAGGGTAACTACAGGGACAACAAAGGAGGTATAACTTCTTGCTAAGCATATTTTGCTTCTGGCCTGTGAAAATGTGCATGAGAAGTAAAATTACCTGGGACACACTGAGAATCAACTATCACTGACAGTTTATCTGGGTTGAATCCTGTCCTGGGAAGACCCACTGGAAACAGGTCAGGCTATGCCCTTGAACTCATGAATTAAGACTATATTAGAACACAGTGCAATTATTATACCATTAATATACTTAGAGCAGCCTTCCCCAACCTGGTGCTCTTCAGATGTGTGGAATGGTAACTCCCATAACTCCAGTAATCTCCAAAAAGCATTGCCAGTTGTGCTCTAGAGAGTCCCCGCAGTCACTAATGAGGACAAGACCTTCTGAGTTGGGGGCTGGTAGCTGTAGAACCATTTGTTCTATAGAGGCATTCCCGAAAAGAAGAACAGTACCAAACATACTTAGGGATAGGCTTAAGGCTACACTTTTATAGAATCATAGAATCATAGAAATGTAGAGTTGGAAGAGACCCCAGGGGCCATCCAGTCCAACCCCCTACCATGCAGGAACACCCTCAAAGCACTCCTGACAGATGGCCATCCAGCCTCTGCTTAAAAACCTCCAAAGAAGAAGACTCCACTACACTCTAAGGCAGCATATTCCACTGCCGGACAGCCCTGACCGTCAGGAAGTTCTTCCTGAGGTTCAGGTGAAATCTCCTTTCCTGCAGCTTGAATCCATTGCTTCTTGTCCTGGTCTCTGGAGCAGCAGAAAACAAGCCTGCTCCCTCCTCTACATGGCATCCCTTCATATATTTAAACATGGCTATCATGTCCCCTCTTAACCTTCTCTTCTGCAGACTAAACATACCCAGCTCTCTAAGTCTATCCTCATAGGGCATGGCTTCCAGGCCCCTCACCATTTTGGTTGCCCTCCTCTGGACTTGCTCCAGCTTGACCATGTCCTCCTTGAATTGGAGTGCCCAAAACTGGACACAGTATTCAAGCTGAGATCTAACCAAAGCAGAGTAGAGTGGTACCAGTACCTCCCTCGATCTAGACACCATACTCCTATTGATGCAACCAAGAATTGCATTGGCTTTCTTGGCTGCCGCATCACACTGCTGACTCATGTTCAGCTTGTGGTCTATTAAGACTCCTAGGTCCCTTTCACATGTACTGCTACCCAGCCATGTGTCCCCCATCCTATATTTCTGTATTCTATTTTTTCTACCTAAGTGTAAGACCTTACATTTCTCTCTGTTGAATTTCATTTTGTTAGCCTTGGCCCAGCTCTCCAATCTGTCCAGGTCATTTTGAAGTTTGATCCTGTCTTCTGGTGTATTAGCAACCCCTCCCAATTTGGTGTCATCTGCAGATTTGATGAGCATGCCCTCTGTTCCTTCATCCAAGTCATTGATGAAGATATTGAATAGCACTGGGCCCAGGACAGAACCCTGTGGCACCCCGCTAGTCACTTCTCTCCAGGATGAAAAGCAGCCATTGGTGAGCACCCTTTGGAAACGGTCAGTCAACCAGTTACAGATCCACCTGACAGTAGCCCTGTCCAGCCCACATTTTAGTAGCTTCTTTGCAAGAATGTCGTGGGGAACTTTGTCAAAGGCCTTACTGAAATCGAGATATGCTACATCCACAGCATTCCCGTCATCTAGTAACTCTATCATAAAATAGATAGTAACTCTATCATTAAAAGAGATAAGATTAGTCTGGCATGACTTATTTTTGAGAAATCCATGTTGACTTCTCATGATTACCACATTGCTTTCTGAGTGATTAGAAACTGACTGCTTAATGATTTGCTCCAGGATCTTTCTGGGTACTGATGTCAGGCTGACTGGGCAATAATTATTTGGGTCCTCTTTTTTTCCCTTCTTGAAGATGGGGACAACATTTGCCCTCCTCCAGTCTGCTGGAACTTCTCCTGTCCTCCAAGATTTCTCAAAGATTATAGCAAGTGGCTCCGAAATGACCTCTGCCAGTTCTTTTAATATCCTAGGATGCAATTCATCTGGCGCTGGAGACTTGAATTCATCCAGTGTGGCCAGGTATTCCTGTACCACCTCTCTACCTATTATGTGCTGCATTTCCTCTGCTTCCTCACCTGCTCCCCAACTGCCAGGTTGAGTGCTTGTATCCTTCTGGGAAAAAACTGAGGCAAAGAAGGTGTTAAGTAGTTCTGCCTTTTCTCTTCCCTCTGTTAGTAATTCTCCATCTTCTCTGCGCAGCGACCCTATCGTCTCCTTCTTTTTCCTTTTGCTGAGAACATATTTTAAAAAGCCCTTTTTATTGTTTTTAATGTCTCTGGCCAGCCTAAGTTCGTTCTGTGCTTTAGCCTTTCTGACCTTCTCCCTACATTTCCTGGCTACTTGCTTAAATTCTTCTTTGGTGCTTTCCCCCTTCTTCCATTTTCTGTACACGTTTCTCTTAACACTTAGCTCAGCTGAGAATTCTTTAGTCAACCATTCTGGTTTCTTCGGATGCCTTCCATTTTTCTTCCTTACTGGCACAGTTTTAGACTGTGCCTTCAGTATCTCCCTTTTAAGGAACTCCCATGCCTCCTGAACTCCTTTCTCTTTCACTATTCTTGACCATGGAATTTCAGCCAGCAGCTCCTTAAGTTTACAGAAGTCCGCTTTTTTAAAATCTAAGATGGGTGTCTGACTACACTTATCTTCTCCTTCCCACTGAATGCCAAATTCCAATAGGGCATGGTCACTCCCCCCTAAAGATCCAACCACTTCTACTTCATTAATAAGGTCATCCCTGTTGGTCAGGATCAGATCTAGAATATTTGATCCCCTTATCGCTTCTTCTACCTTCTGGACCATGAAATTGTCTGCAAGGCAAACAAAAAACTTGCTGGACCTTGCTGTCTTGGCAGAGTTTGACTGCCAACATATATCTGGGTAATTGAAATCTCCCATTATTACTGTATCTCTCCTTTTTGAATGTGCAGTCATTTGGTTGACTACTCCTCATCCTTTCTTTTTCGGTCTATTTCTACAAAATAGGCTATACCCCTCTATTCCTACATCATCAAAGTACTCAGTCTGGGTTGGAGGTCTGCAGTAAACCACCACCAAAATATCCCTATTGTTTCTCGCTCCCTTAATTCTTACCCAGATGTTCTTGACTTGGCTTTCTGGGTTTAAGTCCTGGATCTCTTCACAGGTGAAAACATCCTTGACATACAAGGCTACTCCTCCTCCTTTCTTTTTTGGTCTTTTTCTACAAAATAGGCTATACCCCTCTATTCCTACATTCCAATCGTGAGACTCATCCTACCAGGTCTCAGTGATGCCTATCAAATCGTATTTATTTTGTTGTACTAGGAGTTCAAGTTCATCTTGCTTGTTTCCTGTACTCTGCACATTAGTGTAGAAACACTTAAGTTGCTGGGCCCTTCCTCCAAGTCCTGTACTACAGTTTCTACTCCTCCCACCATTGGACGCTTGTACTACTTGGCCGATATCATTTGGACCTTTTCCCCCTGCACTCGCCGAGCCCTTGCCCTGAATAATACTGTCTCCCTCCCCAGCAGAACTTAGTTTAAACACCTTTTAATCCTCCTTGCGAGACTGTTTGCAAAAACATTCCAGCCAAGTTTCATGAGGTGCAGCCCATCCCTTGCCAGAAGCCCATATTCATGGAAATTCAGGCCATGATCCAAAAACCCAAACCATTGCTGGCGGCACTGTGCGGAGCCAGTTGTTGATCTCTGCTATTGCCTTTTCCCTTCGTGCACCATGTCCTTGAACAGGGAGGAGAGACGAAATGACCACCTGTGCACCAAGGTCCTTAAGCTTTGTCCCCATAAGCTCGTAGTCCGTTGTGATGTGGTGAAAGCTGCGCCTTGCAGTGTCATTGGTTGCGACATGAACCAAAATGAGGGGCTTATGGTCAGTGGGCTTGACCAACCTGGTTAGTCTCTCCGTTATGTGGTTGATCTTGGCCCCAGGAAGACAGCAGACCTCTCGATTGAGCTTGTCCGGTTTGCAGATTGCTGGTTCGGTTCCTCTGAGCAAGGAGTCCCCAACAGCCAGAACTCACCTCCTCTGAGGCTTGTCCGGGGCTCCTCGACGAGCAGGTTCTTCTAGGGCTGCCCTGGTATTCTGTTGAGGCTGTGAGTGTTGATCTTGTTCCTCTTGCCGAAATTGGATTCCTCCTTGTTGACATTCTGTTCCCTCCTCCTGGTGCTCCTCATCGTTCATAAGGCCAAGAACTTTGAAGTGATTCTGTAGGTTGAGAGTCTCTGTTTCCTTCCTGGTCCTTCTACTCCTTTGTGTGACATTCCTCCAAGCATCTGTTTCCTCGCACAGTATGCTGACTTCCTCATCTGGCAGCTCCTCTGCGCATTCGGTCTTCAAGAAGGTCTTCTCTGCCCTATCCAAAAACTCCTCACCTTCCCTAATAAGATGAAGATTAGAAACTCATGCCTCCAGCTGCCGAACCTTCTCCTCCAAGAAGGTCACCAGCTTGCACTTGCTGCAGGTGTACCCGACAACATCTTGTGGCAAGAAAAGGAACATACCACAAGTGCTACAGGTGACCGCTGCAGCTCCCTCACCTTCCATACTTGATACTACAGAGGGTAGTACAGGGAGTAGGTCTATATTTACTTCACTACTGTAACGACTAATACTGATTTCAGTAGCATTTGTCTCAGAATGTATGTGCAGTGATGACATCTAAACATACCATGCAAGCCTCTCTCAGGGCCAAATAGTATCACTGGACTCCTGGAAATGGAATGTGAAATTGGCAGGTCACATTCTTCATCATGCTTATGCTTCATAAATTGACTCTGAGTACACCCACCCCTTAACATATGCCCTTCATCCCACAAGCACTCCTTAGAAATTCTGATGTTGCTGTTCTTTTTGGTTTTTATCATCACAGTTCTACTGGTGTTCACTGTGAAAACAATTATGCATTTGATTTCAGTTGTTTGTCATGTTTGGTAAATGTCCTGAGAAGTTACTGCTACTGGGCTTTAAATATAAGCTCAGAATTCTGTATTTTCTGATCACTGGTGGAAAGGTTTGGCAGTTTTGTCACTCGTGTAGTGAGATATCCAAGACTTCCTGGTACAAGAGCAGTAGCAGGTGGACTGACTGACCCACTGTGTTTCCATGCTGCCCTTGGAGGATTTCCCACATCACTCTTCTGAGGACTCCAAAGAGCCATACATTTAAAAAAAATAAACTGCTTTGGAAAGACATGGCTTCTGTTTTGAGATGGACTATCTGCAATCTGTTCTGCTAGAACTTAATAAGATCTTAATCTGATTGACAGCTACCTGTTTGGAAGCTGATTGAAAGAACCAGCAAACTGCTAGCTCAGCTTACAGAAAGGAGAGTTGGGCTATTAATGGGTGAGAATTCTGAAGAGAACTACCAGTGAGAATTGTGTGTCTACTTTTACATTCCATTCCCTCAGCATTTGTTTATCTGTGAGGTGGTGACTTCCAGATATGCAGTGACAGCTGTAGCTATGGTTAGTCAATTCGGATCTCATGATTTTCAGGCCTGATTCAAACTGTGGTTTCTCATTCTGATTTGCCAGCTAACTAGTAGGCACAGTTTTGTTGATTTGAACATCTTATTCAATCCTGGTTAAGCTTTCTTAATCAGTGCTTTGTGTAACATCAATATTTAGCTCAGGAATCTGTACTAATGCAGGATATAGATTGATTTTTTGCCATAAAAAAGCCTGTTGGCCTACTTGCATTGTACTAATAGTCTTTACTGTAAATCTCAAGTTAGTTAGAAGAACTGGTGAGAATTGATTGATTCTTAATTGAAAATACTCGTTCTGGTAATGCTAATCTTAGCATTAATGCTGGGAGTCAAAATTTATTTTTATGTGAGTGTAGCATCAGAATGCTCACTTCTGTCTATCTTTCTCTAGAAAAAAACACAGGGAGAATTTTCATTTTGATGGAAGCTAGGCTGATGTCCCTCTACAAGTCTGAAAGCGAGTATACAATACTTGACAGGTGAGTAGAATACGTCCAGGGTCCCTGTGGGGAGACTCAACCATGGTAGACAGTTCATTAGGAAGTTTGCCTGCACGCAGGTATTTTTTTTAACAAAACGATGAAAGCAGATAGTGCATTGTAATAATAATATTAATACCACTACCATTAACATCAACAGCAGAAGCAGGTAACGTGTAGCTACATGAAAGCAATGACAAAACAATAAAAAAAATGCAAAAGAAAAGGAAAAGAAAATTGATATACATCAAGTAAAGAGAGAAATGTATGCCTGTAAGGTCTCCTAAGACATTGCTTCTTGACGTGGTGGTCTGTGGACTGTTGCCAGCCCACAAGCTATTGCCTGTTAGTCTATGGTGCGTTTCCAGGAAAGAAAGAAAGAGTTTTAGCCAGTGGGCACAAATATTGTACCAGTCCTTGGAATTTGGAGTGCAAAATGTGCCTGTCCACTTCCCCAAAGGATCTCTCCAAACTGGAGGAATGGGCAATGATAATTCAGTGAAAACATGTCTAAAGTGGTATATATATTGGAGTGGGGAGGGAAAGTCCTGACCTTATGTATAAAATCTTAGGGTTTGAGCTGACAGTGATTAACCAAGGGACCTTGTGGTCATACTTGATATCTTTATGAAAATGTCAAGGAAGTGTGAAATCGCTGGGGGAAATAACACAAGTTCTAAGTTGAATGCAATTATAAAAGGAACCAGAAATAAAACTGTCAATGTAATGTTACTCACATGTGCAATCCCATATGGAACACTATTCACTGATCTAGTCACCACATTTGCAAAGGGTGTTGTAAAGACAGAAAGCTACAGAAAAGGAACTGGAGCAGCTTGCCTGTGAGGAGGTTATAATTTTTGGCTGTTTTTAGCTTAGGAGAAAGTTGAGCAAAGGCAGATGTGCTAGAGATGTGTAAAACCATCTCATAAGAAATAGAACTCTGGATCACCCATGGTGAGGGATTCAGGACTATAAAGAAAGAAGATACTTCTTTGAACAGCATATAGTTAAACTGTGGAAAATTTCTGACAATAAATGTAATAATGGTTATTGGCTTGGTTGGCTTTAGAAGAGGATTGTATAATTTTTTGTAGGATGGGGCCATCAGTGGTTACTAGTCAGGATATCAGTATGCCACTTCCAGCATCAGAGGCAAGATACCTCTGTGTATTAGTTGCTAGGGAGCATGAGATGCAGAGCGTTGTTGCACTTATGACCTGCTGGTGGACTTCGTGTGAGCAGCTGATTGGCTGCTGTGAGAAAAGAATATTCAAATAGGTCTTTGGTTTGATCCAGCTCATATTTCTTGTTCTGTTGTTAAATCAACCTTCAGGTTGAACAGTCAAGAAGAATTCAGGAGGATTTAAAAGAACTTTAACAACTAATATTAAAATCAAGAATATATATTTAAAAACACTTATGCAGAAGCACAGCTTTGGGAAGAGTGAGGGCATCCTCCTAGTCTAGGCAATGAGCATCAAAAGGTGGGCTTCTGTGTGGAAGAAATCTTATGCGTCTTAACTAAAAACAAATTAAAATCGGTAAATAGGCAGGCAAAGGAAGGGGGAAAAGGTGCACAAATCCCTTTTTGGACAGTTCCCCCTCTGCCCTGAGCAGAGTTATTGACTCCATATGCACGACACTTTTTAGACAGTCCTTCATGACCTCCCCTTCTGGGAAGCAGAGTTACTGACTTCTGTGTGCACAAATCCCTTCTGGGATAGTCCTTTGTAATTACCACCCTCCTTTTTGCAGAGCACAGTTATCAACTTCCATGTGCACAGGTTCCTTTTGGATAGCACTTGTGACCTGTTTTTGGCGAGAGTAGGGGGACGAGGACTAGCCATAGCTCCCCTGCTGAATAACAGCAGCAGGAGGAGAAGGAGAAAGAGGGAGGAAGGCAGGGCTAGCAGCCTGGGAATTCCCTGTCATTACAGTACAGTACTATCACCACTTTCACCTCTAGCTACACTGCCAGTTAAGTAGCAGCTACAAACTTTCAAATAATCAAATTTGCGGAAGTTAAACCTGTGAAAATTGAGGGCTGACTGTGTTTTGCAGAGCTCCACATATAGAACTGCGTTCAAGGCTGGTAGCCTATTTTTCAGTGGAGACTTAATTGAGGCTGGATTCCTGTATTGGCAGGAGATTAGACTAGATGCTCTTCGGGATCTCTTTCACCTTACTATTTCAAATATGAACCGTCAATGCTCCAAAGACCTGTAATATTGAGAGAAACTAGCTCTGGAGTAAATGCAGAGTGCAAAAACAAACAAACAAAAATCACAAATGCTTTGTGGATGCTATTCACTCAGGAATGGCTTTGACTCACGCTGTTGCACTGGGCCTTTCATCTTCAGATTTTTCTCCAGTACATTTAACTGGAATAGCTGCTGGAAGCTCCCCTATTTTCTACTCTAGGTGATAATCCCTCCCTTCGCCAGGGGAGTATAGATTTTAACCAGGGCCACTGAGGGTAGGAAATTGCCTGCTGAGATCTGGAATTGTCAGGGAGGCCTGAGAGCTCTGTCAGGGGAAGGGCAAGTTATTACTTCTATCCGTTGTCATTTAGTCTGCCTTGACTATGAACACACTTTATAGGATCCTTCCATTTCTGTAGGTTACTTTCAAGTAAGCTTCTATAAGATAGAAATGGAGGCTCAGCTACTCTATAGTGGTCCCAATATTTTTGTCATTTAGTTCACTTCTGATTTATAGTTCCTAAGGGCATTTAACTGCCAAGCAATTTTGGTGTCTGATGTTGCCTAATCATTTTGGGGATTAGCCCCCTCAGTCTCCTAGTCTTGGGGGGCTCAACCCCCCCCCCCCCGTTTGAGGGTCTGTGATTACTGCAAATGTTATAAACTCAGTGTTATATGAATATTTATGAATATATGGAAAATTTATCTGAAACAAATAATTGTTTCTTAATCTGGTGGTGTTTAACATGCAGTATGTATTATTTGGTATCTGCCACTGAAGACTGTATTGCATTTGAAGTTTCATCCATAGTAACCACTGATCTGAATTTTATGGAGCTTTGTTAAAGAGTCCAAATTGCTTTTGAAAGCAGAATGGAAAATGGGGGATCTACTACTCTGAATTTGTCTTGAATGACAGCATTCAGGATCTGTATTATAATTGTATTGCCATCATTAGGTCTAATGTGAGACTGACATTACTAGGAAAGCTCTCATTGGCGGTAATGAATTAGTCTTGTACTAATTTGTGTTTGTTACACACCCTCACAAACTGCGGGCCAGATAACCTAATACAACAGAATTTCAAGAGTTACGAGTTTTGAAGTCTGTTTCCTCACACTGTGTCTTACAATTAACTCCCCTCTCATGCAGCAATTTTCTGTAGCATCTATAAAGCAATGTTTATTTACATTCTATACACATTTTTCTTTTTGAAGTAAAAAGCAAGACTTTAAATAATAAAATAGCAAGCCCTGTTAAAAACAGAACATACTTGTACACTGCTCATAAATTATTTGCTTATTTTCCACATCCCCTTTATTTATTTCTTCAAAAGTAGTCTTAAATGCAGTCTAGTTACCTAGTTCTTTCTTTTGCTGACTAAAATATTTGTAAAAGTGCTACCACATAAATTTAAGTTATGGTATTTATTTACTTGTTTGTTTTATATCCTACCTTTCTCCCAGTGTGGGATCCAGAGCTGTTCATACTGTAAGTTAAAACAAAATAGCTAAAACAATACATGGTACAAAAGTTTAACAAGCATTAAAAATCAGTTCAGTTAAAACATTAATTTTAAAACATGAATTTAAAATATTTAAAAACTCATAAAATGCATATTACATATTAAAAAACAGCACAACCAGTAAAGGGCTAACGATCTGTTCAGATAAGACGGTATGTGTCTGCCAATGAAAAGAGGAGGTAGAGGGAGGCCAACTGAGCCTCCATCAGAAGGGAATTTAGTAGTTTAGGAACAGCTATCACTGATGAACCAGCGAGGGTAGTGGGTCAGAGAGCGAGCCATCCCTCAAAGATGCATATAGGCAAAATGCAGGTTTTCTTGAGCTATAGAATAATACAAATGAACTGCTGTGAAGGTTTAGCATATACACACTTTCAAGAGTTTTTATAGAATTTTAACATATAGTTCATGATGGCTTGCAGCTGCTTCAGTTTTTCCACAGCCTTTTATGTGGTTTTATTATCATGTATATTTCAATGTCTGTTTTATTGTGGGTTTTATTATGTTGCATGCTACTTTGGTTGCTCTTCTGGCAGAAAATCAATTATAAATTTTAGAAGTAAATAAAATTTGTTAACTGCTGCTAAGTCGAAAAAATATATTTCAGGTTTCCTGGTGGTGAACTTAGAGGGAAGAAATATAAACCTCTTTTCAAGTATTTTATCAAGGTGAGCAATATCATAATTTTGATTTGTTACCTAGAACAGTGCCCATATTGTAAATTTCAGAACTAAAAATATATTTTCAAAATTGGGGGTAAGGTGATATGAAAGGAGCGTAAGTCAATAGCTTTGATCCACAAAGGGCTGATGAAGGCACATATGGTGAGCGAACTTGTGATCTTGTGGTTTGCTTCTAGTCTCTTAGTCACAGTAAAGAGGACCCCTTTGACATATTGCTTTTTTTTCCCCGAGAGAGCCAATGATGTTGTATTGGGAGTCTTCTGGATTGTCTTTTACTCAGGTTGTAATACATCGTTCCGGTTGATCTACCGGAGGTTTAATGTAGTTGTATACCTCAGTAATCCAAAGGGAAAATGTGCATCCAGTTTAAAAAGATTCTTGAGAAATGCCAATGTATAAAAAAAATTAATTTTTTGAACAAAAGACTTTCATATAAAACACTGTGTGTGTGTGTGTGTGTGTGTGTGTGTGTGTGTGTGTGTAAATAATGTTTCAAATGGAACATGTGGATATACAGTCAGCCCTCCACTTTCACGGGGGTTAGGAGTGCAAGACCTTTGTAAAAGTAGAAAACTCTTGAATAAAAATAAAAATCATGAATGCTTTTTTTTTAAAGCAGAAGACACTTCTCTAGGAGGTCTTTAGGTGTTCCAGTGTAATTCTGTGGTCAACTTCTGGTGGAAGTGGGCCATAAAGTCACACTGGAGGACCAAGCAATGCCTAGAGAAGTGTTTTCTCTAGGGATCTCTAGGTTCACCAGCGCAACTCATTGGTTCACTTCTGGTGAAAGTGGGCTGTAGAATCATGCTGGAGGACTCAGAGATTCCTAGAAAGAACATTTTTTTCTGTGGAAGGGGAAGTACAGCAAGAATTTTTTAATGAATAAATTAAATGAATAAAATAAAATAATCCATGGATAATCAAATCTATGAACGTTGAACTGGAAGAGTAGGAGGCCAACCATAATCTGTTTTGAGTACTGTAAATATGCCTTGCAAATTACGTCCATGTAGTTTTAAGTGAAAATCCAGTACATTATTAAAAATATAATCACATACAGATTGATCTGAACTCAGCAGGCGTTAGTCTGACTAGACATGGATAGGAATGTATTTCAAAGTGCACTAGGGGCTGATTTGTATGTTTTGCTTTACTTTATGAAGTACAGTAAACTACAAGGTTCTCACTTTAACAATTCTAGGACCTTTTCTTGATATACAGTTGTGTTCTAAAGAAAAAGATTTTTGTCACTTCCAGTTCTAATCACATTTTTCAGGCATCTACTATACTTAATTTGGGGTAGAGGCTCTGGAAAATCAAAGTTGCATTTATGTAGATGTTGCAATGAATGTTTCAACATCAGTTCTGCTTCTGATAGCATGTATACCTACACAGATTCACATTCCGCTGTAGTTAGAAACTGGTTTCTTCTGCTCTGAGCTTTCAGTCTGGGATATGTGAGACTAAATTGTCAGATTAGTCTTCCTCAGATGGAATGTCCCCCCCCCCCCATACTATAACCACTGTCTCCAGCATAGTATATTTTTAATAACTCGCATAGCAAGCAATGCTTCTTGTGAAAAAAAAATTCTTGTGTGTATGTGTGATGGTATGAACATTTAATGATGCTTTCTGGATTTCTAGGCTCTCTATCGAATTTGTTCTCTTTATATATGCTTTGTTCCAGTGCAAAGAAAATGGTGCTTTCACTGTAGTGACTGACAACTATGTGAAAGAAGAAGAGGGTACAGGGGTTGTACACCAAGCTCCCTATTTTGGTGCTGTAAGTTTAAAGTACTTATGGGCTTTTATATAGAACATGCTTCTGTCTTGCCTTAGATCTTTTAATTGAGATTTAGAATCTTTTTTCTATTAAATAATTTATTAAGAGATAGCACAAATATGCTTATGTCAAAAATACATTTTTGTAACTGTTCAATTCCTTTGATTCCTAGTACATGTTATACAGTAACAATATCAGTAAGAATACTTGGGAACTTTGTTCAGCAAAACATCTTCCATCTTTTCATAAAAGAAGGCAACATACACGTCCATAGCTTTGTCCACTTCATGCTAAAAACCATTTTTTCATAACAGAAGAAGGATTGTAGCTTATTTCAGGCTTCTGTATGTTCATGAAGTATATAAGACAAAAGTGGTCACTCTGTGAGAAATTTTCACACTGTTCAGTCCATGACAGACAATGCTGAAAACTTAAAAGTGAGGAAGGAACATGCAGATTTAAAGTTCGTTCACAGAGTGAGTAGAGTATGGTTTGCTATTTCTGCCTGATATGAGACAAGTTGTATTATGCAGTGTTAGACCACCTGAGAATCTATGAATGTGGGTTTTGTGTGTGATTGTCCCTAAGTGTTGGAAAGGCTGCAGAAATAGTGTTTCATGCTTTTGGTACATAGGAAGCAGCCTAATCAACTTCAATCTGACTAACTTGCTCAGTAATCTCTACCTTGTGTAGTGGTGACTCTACAAGGAACAGACAAGGTATTTTACAGACCTTCCTGGAGATGGTGGGAGTAGAATCTGAAATCTGGTGTTGTGCTATTGAGCTATGGTCCTGTCCTTATAATAGAAGGCCCTAGGCTAACCCTAATCATCAGTATCTCAGAACTCATATCAGAACATAAAATACTGCAACTTAAGGTGGGAACTTAAGAAGTCTGAAGACTGATTCATTCATTAAAACTGGTGCAAGTATCAAGTAAAACTCTTCACTGCTTAATATTTGATTCACAACTGTGTGTGGCCTTCTTGGGAAAGCAGGTGTATTCTGTGGTAATATGCAGTGGTAGGAAGTTTCTTCTTTGGTGTTAGATTGTTTGTTCACACGTGAGTTACCACGTAATATTACAGCCATAAAATGATGAATGCATCTGAACCACCTTGTCAGTGTGAAAAGAAATATTTGAGAGTTGCTTTCATAAAAAGCAATGAACTGTTTTATATCTTTCAAAGAAGCAAAGCATTTCAGAGCTTGAAAAGATAATTTACTGGTGATGGAGCATCAGAAGCAGAGCACTGAAGATTTGAGTAGAATTTTGTACTCCAGAATGCTGTATAAGAATCAGAAGATTAGCATCCAGGTTATCCCATCCTGCTGTCTCTTGTAGGAAGTCATATTGTTTTTATCTCTTTTATAGGATGACTACAGAGTCTGCATGGATTTTAATATTATTCAGAAAGATTCTGTACCAGTTTGTCCTGTTGATGCCTCAGGCTGTTTCACAGCAGAAGTGACTGAGTTTGCTGGACAGTATGTGAAGGTAGGTTGTCTTGAAAAAAAAAATTGCTTGAGATAATATTCAGAAATTGAAAATATAGTTGCTTTGTTTCCTCTGCCCCACAATTGCTCAGTTGCCCCAGATTGCTTTCAACTTTGAAGAATTCACTGCTGATCTTCTCACAGTCAGTGACACTTCTTTTTTTCCTTATCGTCTCAAAAACATGGAGGATCTCAGTTGGAAATGTACAGCCTCTTTATGCACTGTTAATTTCTATGTTGATTGCCATTTTCAGAACATAAAATTAATTTAACAGCTACTTTACAGTGATACAATCACATGCAGATTAGAGTGATTGCTAATCAACCTGCCTCAAGAAGGTTAGGAGTGTGTCATACCTAACACAAAATCATAGCAAAAAGTGTTCTTTGGGCTGTCAGTTTATTATTCCTAAACCTTTGGCTTGGAAATGGAGCTGGATAGGTTCATGTTGAAATAAAGAGCCCCGGCTTGCTTTGTGTTGCTTAACTTAAGCTGGCTTCATTCTGGGCAGTTTCCAAGTTTTCAACATCCTTGTGTGCCTCTCCAACAGATTGGCCAAGAAGGATCCAAGCTCTGTGCATGGAACCCTTTGGATCATATTACATGGTGAGGCAGAGTGAGCTTCAGGAATAGTTTTTAGAAGGGGTGGAGGGTATGAAATAGAAAAGGGGGCAGGGGCGTAGCTAAGCACTGTCCTGAAGGTGGTAGGCTACTTGCAGTACTTAGGATCCAAGGCTTGCCTTCATGTTGAAATGATCAGGCTTTTGAGTTCCCTCCTTTTGAGAGCAACTTAGCAGATCTCTCCGCTAACCAACAGAAGGTTTAGAAATCACTTTACTTGCTTGCAGGTATGGGTTGGGGTGAAATAAAACTGCAGTTCTGTGTTCCTTTGTGGACCCTGAATCACAGCTGTAAAATGACACTTTCAGAGTTTGATTGTTTATAAGTGTTACTTTTCAGTAATAGAGAATGTTTGCTATAATGTCTCTGCAGAAACTCTGAGACACTATGGAGTAGCTGGCTACAAGCTTGCAAGCTGCTTGTTAAAAATGTATTTTGCTTCTCTTAGGATGCAGATAAGAACATTATCAAGACCCTAAAAGAGCAAGGAAGACTGGTCCATGTCAGCACTTTCAAGCACAACTATCCTTTTTGCTGGAGGTATGGAAAAGATAAAAGTCAGATTGCTGATTATTTGTTCTTACAATGATGTTCTGTTTTAATTATTCTTACCCAGAAAATAAAACTAGTGCTTTTTAACCTCCAGGGTGAGCTTTTAAGAAAAATATTTCCTCTGCTAATTTCCTGTCCAGTTGCAACCTCCAGTTTTCCTGTCCATTTACAACCTCTTATCCAGTGTCACATCATTATAATGTCACTGCTGTGACTGAAGTCCTATGGTCCATAAAGTGTGGGCAGCCCAAGGTACCTTACAAACAGTGCCAGAAGATCAATGGCATTCTGACAGCAACTACACAATCTGTGACATATTAGAAAATAAAGTTCTACATTGGCACCCAAAGCTGCAGGTGTGTGCTTTTAATTTAAATTATTTTCCCCAGAGTGATGAGAGTGGCAGAGAGCTCAGCCAAATCATTCATAGCCTTGGGAGTCAGTGAAGATGCTGGCAGAGTGAGGTGGGTGCAACAGGCCTATCTTCCTCACTGTGCCTGTATAGGCAGTCTACCCCCAAAGCTTTCATCAGCCTGCACTAGGGGTAATTGAAATGACATACCCCTACCTCCTCAGACTCAGCCAGTGCCAGGCTTTATGTGGGAGCATGAGAAGACCGACCATTGCCTCCATCCAAAAAATTAACAAAAACGGAAGCAAAAACATGTGGAGTAGCCAGGGTGGCAATGGGCAAGATCGTTTGAATGGCCAAGACAGTGGAAGAAGTAGAAGTCCCTTTACCTGGGATTACCTTGTATCTGGCACCCCTCTGCTCCCTCCTCTTATTCCCTAGCTTTCCTGAGATTCCTCTTCAGTGAGGAAGAGGGCAAGACATTTCCCTTGCATATTTTTGCTTATACTGCACGGGATCCAATGGAAGGTAACTAGCTGCCATTTGTTCCCGAGTAGTGTTGAGTGTATAAGGCAGATAACTAGCAAATTCTGTGTTGTGTACATTCAATAGACATTTTTGGACTAAGGGTGACTTAGTATCACATATTGATGCGTTAGGGTGTTCCACAGCAGAGGGGATTGTAGCTTGATGTTAAAACACATGCTTTCAGGGCCCACAGGAGCAATTATAACTTTCTTATGCTTGCCAAAACTAATTATCAGTCTAGACAAGTATCAACTATCCTGAGATGGTTTTCTGTGTCTCCTGCTTACAGATCCAAAGTGAGGGCTGTCTTTTCATCGTGCATTTGTCTTTCTTTCAAGACAATGAATATCAAAACTGATCTCTTGCTCAGGATAATATTTTGTAATTTTGTAATGCTCATGATAGTATTTTGTAATGTTAGTGCAGGATTCAGAGAAATAAAAGTTCTAGAGAAAAAGACTACAGCAATGAAAATAAAACTATATACTATAGTTTATACCTATTAAATCACTGATTTAATAATAAATCAATTTATTTTACCCTTTGACAGTTTCTGAAAAATACGTGAAAACTGTTTTTGTAACATAGAATAGCATAGCTTAAACTTTGAAAGTATATTTAGGGGTAATCTCTCCCTAATCACTAAGACCTTTAGAAAGAATTTACTATTTTTGTTTATCCCCCTTTCCCCAAAACTCTGTGGTTGGTTATTCTCGGAGACATTATTCCAGGCCAAAGACTGGTGCTTTGTGCGTACGTGTGGAAATGCAGACCGATAGTGCTCTAAAAATTCAGAAGGATTTATAAAGTAAAATAATATGATTTGATGTTTGCCACCAGATACCCCCCAAATAGTGGTATACCTTACTTAGTATTTTACCTGTTTTTCAGTACACTGAGCTCAGTATAACAATACCTTGTGAATATTATTTTTTGGGGGAGATTCTGCTTGTTATGTTGGAGCCTCTTGGGAGGATAGTGCTGGTTCTCTGCAGACTTTGCTCTGTACACTGTGTCAACCTCTGGAATCATGGTCCCTCTTTCTTTCTGATTCCCTATCCGGCACATTTTTCTCATAGCTTAGTGTTAGCTTTGCACTAATACATACAAGGCTCCTACTTAAATCAGGCTCTGCAAATCGAGTTCATGTCCTGGTTTCAAACCCTGATTGACAATGCTAACCTGATTAGCATTTGCCTTCTTCTCTGTAGGTTTCCAATATGCTCACAAGGGTGGAAAGAAGACCACTAGCCTTCTTGCCAATCATTAGCTTTAGATGACATAGAGCGGATGGAAGTATATGTTATGGTAGAAACGGGTGCTAATAAAATTTTATTTTATGGTAGAAATTGTATCGCATTTCTACAGCCAGCTGTATTCTGTGTAATGAATTTTTATTTGTACATTTTTAAATAAACATGTGTTACAGCTTTCAGCGGTTTAAGCCTTCAGAGTTCAGTAAAATTTCCATAACTCTTCATATACTGCATTTGGGAGTCCTTGAGCAGACACAATCCCCATGTTGTCTTTAATATAAGAATCTGACAGTGCAAACTGAAGGTGTTTTCATGCATTATTAAACCTTTCAATTTAGTGTTTCTTTATGGGAAAAGTAAACATTCAAATAGACATTTTAAGGAGCACAAACGATACTTAAGGAAATTGTCTTCTGTGGTGTATTTGGTATATGATTTAGGAAGTTTGCTTTTATCCTGCTTGCCAAGTGCTTTTTTTAAAGAACAAGATTTCTCATTTCCTGAGGATCTTCAGTTATAATTTCTACAAACACCCACCTCCAGTAAGCGTTGCCTTATTTGAGGAAGTGGTGATAATCTTGATCAGTTAAAGAACTCAGTTCTCATTCCTGAGTTGATTTTTTTTGTTGGATATGTAGTTTTAAGACTCTAAAACCTTTGTACTCTGCTCAGAGATGAATAATTTGGAAGTCAACTTAGCAAACCTTCAAGAGTTTATTAATAGTCTTATGTTATACTTTTACATATATTTCATTTTAGTTCCTAAGCGTCTCCTTTTCGTTAAAATAATTGTCTTTCACTTTCAACAGCTATGTTGTTATGTGCCATCAAGTGAGCTTCCACTTATGGTAACCTTATGAATGAGAGACTCTCAGCCCTGCTTAAGTCTTGCAAATTCAGGGCTGTCTTTTATTGACTCCATCTGTAATGTGGTCTTTCTCATTTCCTGATGCCGTCAGTTTTACCCAGCGTTGTCTTTTTCACTGAGCCGTATCTTTTCGTGATATATCCATAATACAATAGCATCAGGTTAGTTACTTTGGTTTCCAGTAAAAGTTCAGGCTTCATTTGCTCTTGAAACCACGTCTTTGCCTTTTTTGGTGGTCCGTGATATCTTTAAAACTTTCCTTCAGCACAGCATTTCAAATGAGTTGTTTTTTCCTATTGATTTTTCACTGTCCATTTTTCACATCTGTACACAGAAGTTGGAAGTACTATGGTATGGAAGATTCTGACTATGGTTTGGAATGGGAAGATCTTACCTAGTTCCTGCAACATTTCCCTTCTGTATCTTAGTCTTCTTCTGCTTCCTTGACCGCAGCCTCCACATTGATTGAGGCAAAGTACATAAAATCTTTAACAATCTTCAGCATTCACTTTAAAATTATGTAGCTCTTGTCATCAGGTGCAATTTATTTAATCTATCTCATTGCTTCATACTTTTCTTCCATGAAAAGGAGGATGAATTTTGTTTCCCCTTTGCCTTCCATTATATTCATGATGTGTTTTTAAATTCATAGGCCTGATGCTACAGGCTTGTTTCTGCAGGACTTCCTTGGCTTGATGCAGTTTGCAGTCTGTGTTCTAGTCATGCTGGAGTGCTATGTTAGTTATACCAGTTTCAGCCTCTAATGGCATATCTATTAGTACTTGCCCCAAGGGGTCCTTTGGAAAAGAATTAGTCATTTGCTAACTCACTGAGTTCAGTGTCCTTCATTTGTTCTGTTTGAATGAAATTCATCATCCATTCCTTACCATACAGTTCTTGTCCTCTAGGCTAATGCAGACAGTACTTAGGCAGACATAGTTGTTTGGATTTTTAGAAACGTGCTGCTCTATAAATTATTTTTATAATATATGCAAGCACAGTACAAAGTATCCTTTATGAGGAATCAAGAATGCTTCTGTGTTCAGACACAGGATGCAGATAAAACAAGCATCTTGTTCATCAGTTCTGTAGATTCCACTTGTGTGCTTCGATAAGGCAACTTTCTATCTTATTTATTTATTTGATTTATATCCCACTTTTCTCCTGACTGGGACTCAAACCTTCCTTCAATCTTTTATGATGTAGATAGTGCTAATGTTCTCCATGGTCTGCCCCCTATACCTTTGCTACACTTCTTTGTCCTATAGTCTTTATGTAATGGGATACTGTATTTCATACTAATACTCAATCAAGAAGAGAGTTTTGGGCTTATGTGTTCCAAATTCATCTGATTACTTTATGTGTAGTGCAGAGGATAACTTCTCATTCCAGCTGAACCAAAATATAATAGTATGAACTTGCAGTCCAAACCAAGATTGTTCATCAGGGATGGGAAAGGGAAAGTCTAGTCCTTCCAGTGCTGTTGAATTACAATTCTGAATTGCCCTAGCCAGCATAAACTGTGGTGAGGAATGCTGTGAATTCCAACTTGACAACATTTTGCGGGGGGGGGGGCACACAATTCTCACCCCCTTTTAAACTGTGGTTGGAAGCCGTGGAACAGTGTTAGGGCACACTGATAAGTAGAATTCAAACACAGCTGTTGTTGGCTTGATTGCTCTTGCAGAACCATACCGGGACCTTGACTTTTGGCCTGAAAGTATTAGTATTAGTAGAATTCTCTTGTTAGGAATGGGCTTAGACATCTCTTTTTAGGCAATTGCAGACTTTCTACTGAGTGACAGCAGTCTTATCCTTCCTCCATCTCCTCTTCCTGATATAGCCCAGATGTCCTTCTAAGTCTCTGTTGAATCACTTGATTCCATAAAAATCCATTTAGAGGACCTGTCAATACTCCAGTTCATAATTGTGTCCCCTCATTGTTTTTTTTCATGTGCAAAAATGGGACAACGCTCTTTTCCTGATCGGTTTTTTGGGGGTGAGATGGGACCTGCTTGGTAAGGCTTGTAAAGACATGAGCAAGACCAGTGGAAGAGAATGCTACAAGCTAGTAACACCCCACAAACGAGTTATCAGTCAGGAGGTAGGCACAAGCTGGTGTGGAAAACCTGAGATTGTGAAGGCAGTGCTCTTTTATATTAATAGACCAGCCTTCAGTGGAAACTGCAGTTTGTACTAATAAAGAGTAACTAAGTGAATCAGGAGTATGCAAAGGTAGTACAGGGCTTGGAAGCCCATGTCTCATTCAAGCCTTAGTTGTTTGTCACCAGGTCATGTGTGTCCTGATGGGTGAGGCCCCCTTATTCATATACGTTCAGCATAAGTTTCATTCCATGGCCCACAATATTTTCTGCTCCTGGGAAGTGCTCCTGTTTATGTAGTAAGAATTAGACTAGGTTAGCAGTAGTTCCATTTTTTTCTCTTGAAGTTACAAGAAACACCCTTAGATTGCATGATTATTTAACATTTGAAAGTATGTCACAGTGGGAACTGCTATAAAATCTTACCACCTTTTACCACTGCTTTTATTCCTGCAATGATAAAAGAAATCTTGGTTGTTGATGTTTTATATTAAATACAGTAGAATATATTGTTCAATATCAGTGAAATGAATAGTAACTGCTTTATAGATTTGGATAAAACTTGCCTAATTGTATGCTGGAATTCTATATTAGAAATCACTGCTTGGAAATATCATTAGAAGTGGTAAGTGGCATAGGAATTGGTATGATAAATAATATATTAATTATGAAACTCGCTTACACTCTGGAGTTAAAAAGTATGGTCATACTCTACTTAAAATCAGTGAGAGTTTTGTCATTGATTTTCAGAGGAGTGCAGTTATGTCTAAAGTTGGTGCTTCAAGCATTTGTAGAACAGCTGAAATGCATATCTAATTGTCATTATGCAATTGCTTTTAGGTCAGATACTCCTCTAATATACAAAGCTGTGCCAAGCTGGTTTGTTCGTGTGGAGCACATGGTGCAGAAGCTATTGGAAAATAATGCCCAATGCTATTGGTAAGCGTCTCTTTTTTCTTTAATTCTATCTAGCTCCAAGTTCATGCTGACCTTCAGAAGGTCAAATCTTGCCTTAGGTATTATGCTCTCCAGAAGTCTCATTGTAGTGGCCTGTACTTTCCCGGAAAATGGATTCTTTAGTATGGAGTGTTCTCATATAATAAAGTTAGGTAAGTTGAGTTGAGTTATTCTGTTGAAGAAATTGAAAGGTATTTAGAGAGTAAGGATGACATACGAGGGAAATGATTTTGGTTTTGTTAGAATATCTTGAACAATAGCAACCCTTTCTGAGTGAAGAGAGAATTGATGCATTCCCACTCTATCTATACACTACAAAAGAATCTGCAAAGTGGCATGTTTTGTATCTCTGAGACTAGTTTATGCCTGCTTTTTAAACTCTTTGTTGTCCAGTGCTTCAGAATGAAAGGAGTCCTTGGCCAAGTAAGGGATCATTTTGCCTTTGCTTTTCTTTGAGGACCAGTACCAGAAATTGCTGTTGAATCACATTCATTCCACTTTGGGTTGGACATTGTTTCAGGAAATCTACTGATGTTCATGCAAGTCTGTTTGTGCAGCCTTCTCTTCTGCATTGTGCTTGATTTTCAAAAGTAGCCTTTGTTTAGTTGTTTGCTTTAAAAAAAATGTAGAGTAGGGGGGCATGCATTCTGGAAAGATTCCCAGATTTGTTCAGATGAATGTGCCTAAACACTTCGGTGTAATTGTTCATGCTTCTTTATCAGGGTGACCAGTTGTTTTGAGGCTTCCTAGTATATTGAGTGAAAGATGCTTAGAATTTTTTTTTCTTAGAAATACCTGTCTTTGGGTGTTAAATGTACTTGTCTTTGAGCACTTGTTTTCAGTGTACACAAGTCTTATGCACAGGGCTTTATATTTGAAGACCATGTACCTAAATTTGTCATCTGGAGAAACCCAGTAAGAGAATCTTTAACAATCCTTAAGTGTTAAGAATAATCTTCTCTGCATCTTTCACAATTCATGCTATGTGGAAATGAAAGCTTGCGCCATTTATGTTAACAAAACAAAGGATTTCAGGAGGAATTTTTAACAGATATTTTTGCTCTTCGTTTCTTACATAATGTGGCAAATATGTGAGAATGTCAAAGCACTCTTTTGTTAAGATTTGATAGGCCAATAAATGCAGCACTGTTACACAGTCAATTTCCTCTTTTCCTTTAGAGTTCCCTGGGAGAACAAAAGGAGAGATTTACAAGGTTTTCTACAATATTGTTAGTGTGGATATTCCTTGCAGTGATAGAACTGCTGTACACATGGTGAACCAAAATTTAAGCAAATCTTTTATGTCTGCTTCCATAACTGCTTCTTGTGTGAGTCACTTGGGGTAACAAAACAAAAAAAGGAATGTTGCTGTTGCTGGGTGCCTTCAAGTTGTTTACAACTTACAGCGACCCAAAGACAAACTTGTTGTGGATTGATCGATCGATCGATCGATCGATTGATTTGATTGATTTGGCAAGACTTGTTCAAAGGGGGCTTGCCTTTGTCTTCCTCTGAGGCTAAGAGGGTGTGACCTGCCCAAGATCAAGCGGTGGGTTTCCATGGCTGAGCAGTGGTTTGACCCCTAGTGTTTCAGAGCCTTAGTCCAATGTTCAAATCACTACACCATGCTGGTTCAAACAACAACAGCAATGCATGGTTCATGTTTTATAAAGACATGGCAAGTAAAGTTTTCAGTGCTCAAATGCTGGGGCTTGGTAGTGTCCTAATAGGAAAAATAGTTACAAGATTCAAGTATGTGTGAGCAAATGATGTCTGCAGCAAAGATGGTGGATAAGCATTAATTTAACTGGTTTCTTGGAATCATGTTTTCCGGAAACATTTATTGTGTATGTTTTCAAAGAATACTTTCAAATTCTTTGGCTGATTTTTGTGTTCTGCTTGTTGTTTTTAATATAATTCTAGGTAGCATGGCACAGTGCTGATGTTGTCAGTAGAAATAGATCCACCAGAGGAGATTTTAGGCATGTGCAGTTTAGGGTGAAAATATACATTATAAACAAAAACAGGATTTCCAACCTTTGTGGTTTTCTAGTAAAGCAAATGCGATGGTGGGCAGAGAGAGATTTAGTGGGGAGAACCAAGAAGAAAGGAGGGTTTAACACTGCTTCCTGCAAGTTACCTTCTCCAAATTGAAGTCTGTCTCCTGACATATCCCTGGCATGAGTCCTTTCCTTGCTACTTTCAGTGCCGGTATTTTGATACCAGAGAGGAAAGAGAGTAGAACTTTCTGCAGAGCTAGAAGGGGGAGTTAAGAGGATCTCTTTCACCTTCTGAAGGATAGATATGGTTTGTCCCTGGACCTTCCAGGGATAGATAATAGGATTTATTTAGATACGTATTTTTTTTAACAAACAGCTTCAAAAACAAAACAACTCTAATAGTATAAGTAATGTAATTTACATTGATGTCAATTTCTTTATAATAGCAAAATTGTGTCTTGATGAAACTGATTTAATAAGGGAACTGAAATTAAGTTCTGCATTTTTCTTAGTTCAAATGTGTCAGAACGAGAAAAAAATCTCTGCTAAAGTTTATACAAAGTTGTTAAAATGTGTAAGATATGATGCTTTGCTGTGAAGATATCCCAGATCTTTGTACACTAACCCAAAATGAAAGCAGTTTCTTGTTTTTCACCATAGGTTGTTCTGGAATGTAGCTGCTATCATTAGCAAGGTTATCAGATCTCATACAGTTGATGGAATATGTTAATTTTCAAACTTTGAGCCTAGGCTTGTAGAAGATTCTGATTTTTTTAAAAAAATTGAGAACATTATATTGCTTTTATACTGGAAAATATTTTAAGTAGCAAGACCTTGACTTAAAAAAAAAAACCTCAAAAGAGTACATGGTGAAATATGTTCATTTATCTATTTCTTCGGAAGAGTGTCAGCAGTACTTTTGAAGCTGATCAAAATGGCTACAGATCTGTCTACATTTGGGTAATGATAAAATCCAGGGGTGCCACCTAATTGGATTACAGCTGTTGTGGGATTTCCAGTGTACTAACTATGAAATTCTAATTCTCTTGTATAAGAGAGCTAGCATGGTATAGTGGTTTGAATGTTGGATTGGACCCCGTGAGAACCAGGTTCGAATCTCTGCTTGGCTGTGAAAACCCATTTGGCGGCCTTGGGCAAGTCACACTCAGAGAAGGGCATTGGCGAACCCACTCTGAACAAATCTTGCCAAGAAAACCCTGTGATAGGTTCACATTAAGGTCACCGTAAGTCGGAAATGACTTGAAGACACAAAACAATAACAACTGTAAGGAAGGCTGGATGAGAGGATGCCTTTTAGGCAGAAGTAACCTTTGAAACGTGTCATGCTGTTTGAACTGTCTTCAGAATTATTGCTGACTGCTAGGACTCGATGTCTCTTAGGAATACACTCTGCTCTTTATAGGCATTGCTTCTGATGAACTAGATTAAATATGGTTTGACAAATTTCATAACCTAATTGAATTTCTAATTAGTTTTTAATGAGAGAACTTAATACTAAATATATTTTTGAGGTGGCATATTTAAAGACCTTGTAACAGTTTCTCTGAATTTTGACAAATGATCTTGCTGGTTCTTCAAGGATTGAATAAGCAAATGGTGATACAAGTAGTTGACACTAACACTGCCACCTTCAATTTTAGTTCCTCTTTTAAAATATGAGAATTTACTGTGTAAAATCAAGACGTTTCTTTGGGTATGGAAAGTGTGATTAAACAGGGTCTAAAATCAAAGTCCAAAGACTTGTTTCACCTGTTCAGGCACAACGAAACACTTCATATATCCAGTATGTGAGATTTATTTTAATTTACTTAAAAAACAAGATATGTAGAAAATAGTTACAATTAGATGTTTTCCTGAGGTTCCAAACTTCAATTTGGAGCATGGGAGGTCAGTTCAGGGGCTAAGGGGCTGTACAGGCCCCTCCAGAAGACCTTGGAAGGCATCCTCACAAAAAAAATTCCCTCAAATATTTTGTACCAAAATGTCTGCCAGTGCTTTTCGAGGGTGTACGGCAATTTCACCATGTTTTTAGAAGCCTCATGGCCCATTTTAGGTCTTTTCTTAACAGTACAAAGTGACCTAGAAATCGATTTCCTTCTCACTTTCTTTCGGAAACAAGAGCTCTCTGGCCTAAAATGTCCCATGAGGCCCCCAAAAGCATAGTAGAATTGACTTTACACACTTAGAGGGTGCTTGGATACATTACGATACTTTAAAAAAAAGTTTTGTTAAAAAATATTGGACCCTGGAGACCCTCTGGTGGCTATGTGGGTCCCACAGGCCTCTTTCTCCATACCTGTGATTGGTATTG
This sequence comes from Cyclura pinguis, assembly GCA_030412105.1. Taxonomy (NCBI): domain Eukaryota; kingdom Metazoa; phylum Chordata; class Lepidosauria; order Squamata; family Iguanidae; genus Cyclura; species Cyclura pinguis. The sequence continues at coordinate 89,971,585 of CM059600.1, read as the reverse complement.
AGCCAAATGTGTGTGCACACCTTTTTTATACTCTTCTTCGTATAATTCCCTAATTTGCCAAACCAGTTTGTTCACTGTCCACTAGAGTCTGTTGACACATTTACTGAAGTGGAATAAGGTATATGCAGCAGGGACCCAGGGGTGTACATTTTGTGATTATGACCTGCGGGGTTAACCGTGAAGACATATACTGGAGGTATATCCCCAACCTTTTAAGGAGGAGACAATGTACAAACATGCTGTAGTCCCCTTCATCCCTTTCACATAGGCCATAATTCTGTGTGTTTGTATTCAGGGGCCTACAAAATCTTTAGTCCTAGGTGTGAACCATCTCAGCTATCAACTTTTGCAGCAATCCATTGAGGGTATCACCAACTAGGAGGAGTTCAGAGGGTGAGTTCTGATGCTGGCACAGAACATTCTGCGTAATACTCTTGTAGCATGTCTGCATGGTCATCAGACCACTGTAGATGTTGATTCTTATGAACTGTCTGGTTGAAAGGGAAAGAATGCAGTGGGTCTAATTTCTGTTCCCCCCAAAAGATGACAAGCACTTTCTAGGAAGGTGAAACAGTTCTACAGGTTGGACTGTTCACAGGCATCTTGGGTCTGGACCTTTATTGTTTTGCTGTCTCTGCATCCAGAAGCAAAATGTGTTTGGATGTCTCCTATTTGCCCACAGCTAGCTGAGCACTGGAACAGAAGTTGTCTGTCTTGCAGTTCCTTTTTAAATGAGTGAACTGTTTGCATTTAAATTTGTTAGACTTTCAGAGCCAGAGTAGTGTAGTGGTTTGAATGTTGTTCTGTGGCTCTGGGGACCATAGTTCAAATCCCTACATGGCCATAGAAGCCCATTAGATCATCTTGGGTAAGTCACATACTCTCAGCCTCAGAGGAGGGCAAAGACAAACCCCTTCTGGATAAATCTTGCCAAGAAAACTCCATGCTGGGATTGCCTTAAATTCATCATTAGTTGAAAATGACTTGAAGGCACACAACAACAAGGCTTTCTGACTTTGAGAATCTGAGTTAGGTTCTTCTCCAAATTAACCTGCCTGTAAGGAAGTCAAGGAAAGCTAGATGGCAGTATAGACTGGAATAAACAATAGCACTTTTTTTTTTTAAAAAAAGTCCCCATTGGGATGTGAAAGCAGAGGTGCACATTAATTTTCTGTACGTGTCCCTGCAGGGCAATGTAGCTTGCAAAGTTTGTATACTGAATACAAATAACTTCTCTTCTGCCTTCATATATCACTTTTTTGTTCAGTTACTGTTAAGAATGTGCAAAAATGGCAATTGCTTAGGAGTTTTTTTTTAAAAAAAACCCTAAAGAAAACAGGAGCATGTTTATGTAACCAGCAGTGTTCCAAGATGAAAACATAAAAATAGAGAAAGAGGAAGATGGTAAATACGAACGTGCTTTTTAAATACTTCCACTTACACCATCCTACCTTATTAGAGTCTTTAACATGGAAGCTTGATTATAGTGAGGAGCTGTAGAATAATCAGGCTGTAGCTTCTCAAAGGTTGTCTTTCAGATCCAACAGGCCCCCTCTACTTTCTGCAAGACATGCCTGCTGATACATTTTCATCATGGTTAAAATGTTGAATTCCAGATCCAGTGGGTGGATATTATGGCAATTCTATAAGCCTTGTAGTTTGACTGGCTGGGGGAGCTGATCCTTTATTTTTCTTTATTTTGTTTATTTATTTCATTAAAATATTCATAACCAAGGATCTCAGGTGGCATACAATAAAACCTTTTCAAACAGTTTACAATTTAAAACAGTAAAAATAAATTAGCCATTAAAAATCTAAAACCATTAAACTATATAAAAATTTGAAACAAATTAAAAATGTTAAAACTGTGCACATATAAAAATTGGATAGAAGAATTAGACCCCAAAGGCTCTAATAAGCGTCTTTAAACTCTTCACTCAAATGAAGCCAGCATCAACTCTGTTCATGCCCCTAGGAAGAGGGCATTCCACAACTGTGGGGCTGCAGAAGGCCCTCTCTCCCATCTGCACATAGCATATTGCACTTCTAGCAGATTTCATTTTTTTTTTGGCAGACATACATAGAGAGAGATGCTCAATGTATTGAGGGCCCCAGGCCATTAAGGGATATTATTTCAAGCATCTTGAAATCCTTTACAATTATTATTATATGGTTTCTGTACTTTGTTCCAGTTAGTATTCTAGCTGCTGCATTTTGTAGTAGGTACAACTTTTGAATTGAGTTTGATGGCGGCTGCATGTAGAGTATGTTGCGCTAATCTAGATGAGAAGTGATCAGTGTATGGTCTACTGTAGCTAAGTTATCTTTGTCCAAGAAAGGCCATAGCTGTCAGACCAGTTAAAGCTGGATCCAGGCACTCAAAGCTGCAAGCGTCCACCTTGGTGTTTATTGACAGAGATGCTTCTAGAAGTACTCTCAAGCTATGTAATGCCCCCTTGAAGACATGCAATTGCATCCGGAGGAGGTTGCTCATCAAGTTTTACATCCTCAGAGTTACCACAAGATTAAGTTTCAGTTTTTTGGCCTCGTACAGGCCATTGTGGTATTGTGGCACTCATCTTACACTGCACAGCTGACTCTGTCAATGAGATGGAGTAGAACTTCATGTCACCAAGATAGCTTGCAGTGTCCATGTTCAAGATGCTAAGTCTTTCCTGCTGCACAGTCCTACTCAGCTGAGGTCAATGAATGTATGTACCACAAAGATTCTAGAGGATGATGGCATGAAATTTGCATTGGCTTACTGCTTGTGCTATATTGCATACTTAAGAAAGGCTCAAATGACATTAATTTTACTCTAAAATGTGGTGCATCTTATTTGCTGTCTGTATCAATCAGGCTAGTGAAAGTACTGTAACAATGAAAAATTATGGTGGATACAACCATAGCGCTTAATGTATTATCTACATATAATATATTAGTTGCTTTTCTGTGTTCATTCAGGAACAATTAAGTGTGAAAATAATCAGTGGAATCCACTAAACCCCCAGAATTAGAACAAAGTGACATTCAAGGGGAGGATGGTTATTGTGTGTATGAATATGATTTTAAAGATGATTTATTGTAGTATTTCTATGCTGTGAATTTTTAAATATCCTTGTTTTAACTGTGGTAACGTGCCTTGAGCCCCAACCTGAGAAAAAGGCAGGATACAAACAAATTGTCAAGTCATGCTGCTTTGACAAGTTCACAGTCTATGGTGGTTGTGGATATTGTGTTCGTAAATACTGTATTTGCTGGCATATAAGACTCATTTTTTTCTCTGAAAACTACTGTTTGAAAATGGTGTACGTCTTATACGCTGGTGTGTCATATGCTGGCAGAAGGTATTTGCCAGTGTATAAGTGGGTGTGTCTTATACGCCAGCAAATTGCTTTGTGTACATTTTAAGGGGTAATCCTTGTCTAGTTAAATCACAAATACTGGAGTTATTCAACATACGAGAGTTTGCACCAATAGAAGAGAGCTTGTTGAGGATGGTTTCCCCACTCCTAAAGCCCTAATAAAGCTTCTGAGGTTTGGAGGAAGCTACTAATAGGCTGAATCATGGTGGAGCAGGGAGTTGGGACCACTTTCTATGAACTGGAACTTTGCTCAGCCAAGGTCCCTGCACCCAGTTTTCAGGAGTCCTTTTCCTCATCAGTCCTCCGTGCCATAACCCAATTATATATTACAGCCTCTGACCTTTAGGCAGGGCTTTTGTGATGGTGCTGGGAACTCTTGAGTAGTAAAACTGTGTAAATCATGATCCATAAACTTTCTTCCACCAGTGCAATGTTAGATACAGTCCCTTGATTGGAGCTAGCATTCCTTGCTGAGTCTAAATCCTCCCACAGAGTAATAGTTTGTTTGAAACAAATGAAAACATGCATGCATGTGAACAAACAGTGGTGTAATAAAATAGGAGATGAACACTGCTAGCTGACCTAGGTGTCTCTGTTTATTCAGATCCCCTATGCAAACAGAATTGTACTGACATTGTTAGCATTTCCCTTAATCAGTTCTCTCACTGCAGCAGCTTTTTCTCTAGAACTCCAGCCTTCTTTTCTTTATTCTCTCTCTTTTCTTCTCAGTTTTCCCTTCTAGCTTTTATAGTGGATAAAAATCTTTCTTTGTCCCACTCCCAGCCAATCAGGAAGGTAGTTCCTTGTTCCCCCTCTTGACAGAATATTTGTTCCCTGAATTAAAGCATTTTACCCTCTTTGTAATGTTTTGCCTCCTTAGCTGGCATTTGGCCTTTGCTGATTTTAATTCCTTCATCCAAATTTCTCTGTCCTACGTAAAATGCTTAATTGTGTGACTGAAAGTGAACACTGAAATTTAACACTAAATTTCACCACCTTAAAACCAAAACAGAGGATATTTCTTTCCCATCACCGTGACACAATACCAAAAACAGTAAAGGTGACAACCAAAGAAATTCAGGAGAAACTCTTGCCTGATCTGCCTCTTTCAGCTCTTGATATGCAGGACTGTGATTAGATTGTTTAATATAGATAAATTATGTAATAATAGTAGCAGCAGCAGAATTGAAGACAAGAACGGGGAAGGATTAGGAAATATCAAGACCTCCAGACTGTCATTCAGTAGCTTTGGGAAAAGAAAACAGCTGTAGTTCCAGTGGCTTTAGGTGCTTTGTGTGTAATTTCACATGGTCTGACAAAACATCACAATGAAATTGCTATATACAGGATCACAATAGCACAGTTGCAGAAGACAACACTACTTGGAAGATGCCATGTTATATAACATTTTACTGATTCCTAGATTCCTGGATATAATCTAATTCATTAATGGTCTTAAATTCCAGTCATGAACACCTGGTAGATTGTGAAACCATGATTCTGGTAACAGTGTAGGCTAGCTACAGATTCCAGTGGGCAATCACAGGCACGTCTGCCAAATATCGTTTTTTTTATATATAAAACTAGAGAAAAAGCAGACCTGAGCTGCTTATTTTAACATTAATGATACAAGGCAGTATTTCCTCCAGGAGGGAAACACCAGTGAACAGTTCTTCTTATTCCTTTGGCAGTAGATCTACAAACAGTCCAAGGTTTGAGGTTTCCCAGAGTTGTGATGAGTCATGACCGTGCGGTGATTGCCAGAAAAGTAGGTGTTGAAAATTTGTGTTGTACTGCCAGTTTAGAGTAATATTTAGAACTAGAGCAGACCTGCATCTGTGGGTGTAAGATTGCTGAGTGTTTATCTAAGCAAGACAAGGGAAGCAGAGATTTAGGAACTGAGCAGATAAACTCAGTGAGGTGTGTGTGGTCTGTGTGGAGAACGTCTAAATGTTTTATAAGTATTACACCTTCATGGAAACTTTGAGAGACTAAGTTACAGATTGTATGCTGCCTTAGATGGGATATCACCCCAGCTGTGACAGAAAAACAAAGGTGGCAGTCATACATTGTGTGTAATGGAGTGTTGTTCTGCCTAATTTCTGGGATCCCAAGAGTGCAATTCTGCTTCAAAAGATGTGTGTCTTTTGCTATTTAGTGACTGAATAGTGACTGAACAGCGGCCACAATTGTTCTGCAACCAACAGCAAATAGCATATGTCCCAAGAAGTATGCTGGAGCTTTAGGAGGGAGAAAGCTGCTGTTTTCTCCTAGATGCTACTTGGGCACCCTGAACCCTCTCCTGATCACTAAATTGCTAAGGAGGCACACGTCTCCGTTTTTAAGCTGAGGGAGAGGGAGCAGTTTTACACAGGCAGCTATTAAATAGCTCTTTGGACAACAGTTATAAAGGCACATACATGCATGTAGGTCACCAACGAGATTCTGGTCACTAACACATCCAAAGAGGCAAACTGGGATCAATACTGCTTGGGTGGCATCCAGTTAAAATATCAATGAACATTCTGAACCAGTGGTAATGATAATGGGTGTGGTAATTAACTAGAGGAGAGTCACTAACTAGAGGCTCAATTTAGCCATGGAGTGCCTTTGAGTGACTAGATGAGTGATATTCTACTTGTTTGGAAGTGGATTGCATTCTGCTAAAGCAAAGATGGACAACACATAGCCTGCATGAGCCACCATCAGTTTTGTGGTGCCTCATCCTTCCCTTGCTGGCTGTACTTTTCTTTTCCATAAGACTGATAGGTAACTGTTGGAGGTTAAAGGCTACATTGGTCCCCAGGAGATTTTTGGAAGGCCACACATCTGCCTATCTAAAAGTCACTTCTGAGTCACTCTGTGTTTTGAAAAAAGGACTCTGTTGGGCCTAAACTGGCCTGGTGTGGGTAAATGTGGCAAATTACTCTCACATCCTGTAGAAGCATTTGGAGATTAAAGATGGGGGTGGGGTGGTTTTTAAAAATAATCTTTATAATGTTCATTTTTTAACCATCTCTGGGGCCCACATGCAGCCTGTGGGATGTCTTTCCTAAAGATCTTAGTGCCTAGGCATGCTTGTCTGGGAGAATTTGTTGTTGTATGTCCTCCAGTAGTTTCCAGCTTCTTGCGACTGTATCCTAGAGTTTTCTTGGTAAGATTTCTTGAGAGGAAGCTCACCATTTCCTTTCTCTGAGGCTGCAAGTATGGTTTGCCCGAGGTCACCCAGTAGGTTTCTGTGGCTGAATGGGGATTTGAATCCTTATCTCTCAAAGACTTAGTCCAATGCTCAAACCACTATACAACTTTGGCTCTCTATATGAGAGTTTTTCAAATAGCCTGGTAGGCCATGTTGTACTGGGCTATAGCTTAAAACCAGCACCCTAGTTTGTGCCTGGGAACAGACTGGTGGTCAGTGAAACTATTGTAACTGAGGAGTTTCATGCTCCCTGTAACTGCCCCTGGTCAGTGGTCCAGCCATAGTCTTCTGCTTAGTCCCGACCATCTTTGAAACATGATCCTCAGGGTTTGCAGCTGAATCCAGAAGCCAAGCTGAATAGCGACTCTGGGTTTGCAAGAGGAGCGTAACTATATCCAACGCCTCCTGTCTCTTTTGGATTAAACTTCTGTTGGTTTGGCTATATCCAGATTGTTTAGAGCACAGATGCTGGTTCTGAACCAGAACGGTTTTGTTTGATATAGGTGGAAAGCAGAAAGAGTGAGCAGAACCGTTGTTATATTCACGTATGTCCTGCTTTCTCCCACTAATGGGCCCCAAGGGCAGCTAACAATACAGATTAAAAATTGTACAAAAACTGTGATGGAAGTATAATTACAAACGTTACTTAAAAAACAGATAAACAGTTTATAGTTTAAAAAAATTTAGATGTATTAAAAGACTGTACAAAACAAAGAACATCACAGGACATCTTTAAAGCCCATCTCATTCAGTTTTTAAAAGCTTGGTAATACAGGAATGTTTTCAGTTACAGTAGGAGATCAAGGAGGAAGCCATCCCTAGTCATCCAAGGGGGGAATTCCAAAGATTAGAAGTAGCCAGCAAGAGGGCCCTCTGCCTTGTTCCCACCAAATAAACCTGACAAAGTGGTGGAACAAAGGCAAGAGCCTCTCTAGATGATCTTAGAGCTCTTAACAGGCTTATAAAGGGAGATATGCTCCTTCAAAAACCTTGGCCTCAACTCATATAGGGCTTTATAGTTCATCACCAGCACTTTGAATTGTGCCCAGAAATGGGACCAACAGCCAGCGGGGTTGTAGCAATGAAGGATTGGTATGTTTCCTGTAGCTAGCCCCAGTCAGCAAGCTGAATGCTGATCTTTGGACCAGTTGATGTTTCTGAGCACTCTTCAAAGGCAGCCCCACATAGAGCGTGTTATAGTAATCCAAACAGGATATAACCAAAGCATGTTTTACTGTGACTAGATCCAGCTTCTCCAGGAATTGGCACAGGTGATGAAACCCAGGCATCAGTGCTCTAGAGATGCTGAGCCACCAAACTGACACCTTATTTCAGTGGAAGTGGGGAGATAAAACCTCAAGACTCTATAGACCAATAACCATAATTTTGTTTCCTAGTATTTCTGTGCCATAGTTGGATCACTTGATAATATTTTGCAGATGCTCAATGTTTGAATTAAATGAAAACTAAGTATACAAGTTATGAATTAAATAAAAATTATATATAAGCATGTACTCCAGACAATATATAATAGTTGTGTTTTGGATTTCTTGTTAGCTACTTAAAACTCTGAACAAATGCTTTTTGTCATCTTTAAGCCACACATCTGTCTCCCAGTATCTTGAAGTGGAAAGTTATTGTATCAAACAGCAAGGTTGCAAAGTTCATTTTTCACATTAGCGAATTGTTCAAATGCTCTTTTATCTTAATTTAGTTTTCCATTTGTGGTTAGATAAGGTCTTCTGAGGTCAACAGAATGAGTGTAACTTTAATAAGTTCGGACCCTAAAACTTTTAAAGGCAATTACAGTCTTTTAAACCAGAAAAACTAATGCTATCACAAAGCTAAATTTCAGGGCTTTCCTAAATTATTTCACTAGTTTTTATGCCATGAGTTTGACTTACCATTATATATACGCTCAGCAACCTAAAATAACTTGAAGCTTTGGAGAAAACAATGCTTTGTATTGAAGTCTTAAGGTCTGAAGTAAAATCTGAAGTATACTTCCCTTTTGAGTGACTTTGTTCAAGAAATTTCTGTGATTTAATATTATTTTGTGTTAGTTGAGTTATGGACCCTTGAAAAAGAGTAGACCTTTGCAAGAGAAATCATAATGTTTCTGAAGTTCATTTTTCCTTTCAAATGTGTGCACTTCCTCAAAATAGCTTTGTAGTTTTAGATTGGAGTGGGCACCGTGTCCCTCCTTGGAAATTGTTGGACAAATCTCAGTGTCCTTCGTGATTAGCTATGCTAGGTAGGACTAGGTAGATCCAGTAACATCAGTGAAAGACTCCACGAATCTATTTTAGAATGGCCTGTAGTTCCAGATCCCAAGTTCTCAGGTTGTGTTATCACCCTTCTAAGCGAAGCTTAGCTGCTCCTCCTTACTACTGTCCCTTTACCAGTAGACAAAACCCTTCTTGGTCAGGTGAGCTTTGGAGAATTGCCTTGCTGCTGCGAGGTGTGTGAGTGTGTGTGTGTGAGTCACTTTTTCATTATTTGCTATATTTGATTGAAATTCTATCCTTTAGTGCAGGGGAGACTGAGCTTCTTCTGATCTTCTCCCTAACCAGTGATAAGAGAAATGTTAAGCCTGGGAAGTTGGGAAGAAAAGGAGTGCAGATTTGGAGACTGGCAAGATTTTCCATGCTGCAGAAGTTTGTGTTAGCAGAATGGTAAAGGTTTTGCATGAAAGCTGTTCTGCTGGGACAAATTAATAAAATTTACGTCTTGGACTTCGAAGGGTCCAAAAATGTATTGGGCATTGTTGACAAATAGACATGCCCTTGTCTGTAAATCCCATGATTTCTCTGTAGAACTTGGCCTAAATTCAATTGTTAATCCCGACTGGAAAAGAATTTACACAAGTAACTTGGCAAGTTTCCTTTGATTCAGTGGGTATCAACAGTTAACAAATAGTCTTGTTGGAATTAACAACTGGATTTAAGACAAATCAATTTGAATCCTTAATTAACAGTTACTGAAATTCATTAATTTTGACTTATCACTGTATCTTAATTTTTAAACCTATCCCAGTTCTGAGTCTTCATCAGGAACCCTTCCAAGAGATATGTTACTAGCCTATTCTTTAAACAGGACTGTCATCCTGAGCGCCACCTTTGCTGATCTGGCTGTTATACCTGTGTTTGTGGCCTGCTTGCCTTTTCATTTGTGTTCATGTAGCTTGCTTTTCTTGTGGAATTAAGTTAAAGATAATTTGTTACATTTATTAAGTCCTGTTTTGAAGTTTCTGAAAAATTTTTGAATTGCTGAAAACAAAAAATAAGGCATCTTCACTGTTGAATAAAATGCCACATGTACAAAGAGAGAGGATTCTAGACTGTAAGAGAAATAGCAAAAAAATGTGACAGAACATGAATGTTCAAGTTTTCAAGAATGGAACTGTGACCAAAAACTCTTTTGTGCTTCTAGTGAATCTGTAATTCTTGTATCAGTTTTTCAGCTGAGGAAAAGGTGAACTGTGGCCATAGAAGATGGGCTGCTTGTGCATCTATTTCAGCTGAGCAGTGCTTATATAAGAAGGGCCACATGCCTTTGGTTTTCAAAAATGGAAATGCTTTCTTTTTCATAGCTCTTTCCACTTGTCTTCTCCTTGCATCTAGTGCACAAATGAATTATAGAATGGTATAAACAAGATGTTTGATAGCTCTATTCTGTCATTCTTCTGAGAGTATGTTGTATTGCCATGAAAAAAGGGGGCATCAGAAATCATTCTCTTCAAAACATTGCCATAGCATGACTTTGTATTGTGCTAAAAATTATCTTGGGTATCAATAATAACCTAGTTCAGAGATAACAGAATACTGTGGTTTCCCCCTGTTACCCTGATTTCTGGGAGTCCTGGGAGGGACACCTTAATGTGCTCAAACAATGGGGAGGGAATTAGCAAAGAGCACTAGTTAGCAATGCGGGAGGCAGGGCAGTGTAGCGAGATCCTGAACCCAATGTCTACAGGGTCAGGCCGAGTCAATGAGCAAACAGAAGCAAATAATAATGAATGTTTTATTGAGGTACAGTCAAACACGCGTATGCAACACACTCACACGAAGAACTATAGAAATAAAAGGTAGGAGTTGGATAGAGGGACTTTGAGAAGAGGTTTGGTATGGGAAATACTACACCTGTCCTGAAGCCTGGGTAGTCTGAAGATGAAGTCCGTGGAAGTGAGGCTTCCCAGCACGAGGAGCTGAGGGGAAGGCTCGCTGGACAAAATGACAGCAAGGCGGGATGGAAACCAAGAGCAATCCAACGAGACGCTCAAAGCCAGGGGTTCTTATAGGGAAAATTGTGGCCGCAGGCTAGTCCGTTCTTGGGGATAACAATGAGTTTGGGGCTGGAGACAAAGCCTCCGAAAGGTCAGTACTTTAGATGATTGAATTATGACAAAGTTGTCAATAGAGTAGCCAGTATGCAAACGCGAAGCGCTTGAGAGTTGTGTAGTCCGTTCATCAAGCTGCCTACTCGGGGCAGGGGATCTTTTGTAAGTAGTGTGCATACATAATGTGGTACTTGCCTTGAGGTCTCCTAAAGCTGCATTCGGCAATGACTGGCCTGCCTGGATTGGGATTTGAATGGTTTGGCTATTTTCGGTCGCGCCTGTGTGCGTGCTTGTCCGGGGGCCTCGCAAGCACGTGGAGAGGAATGGGTAAAGAAGGCCAAATTATTGATATCAAATGATATCTAGTATCCCACAAGCTCGGACTAGAAACAGTGGTAACACCCCTATGTCTGAAGGTGGGGATCATGCAGCCTTCCAAGATGTTTTTATAAGCATCTCTACTTAACATAAACTCTAATGGTGAGGAATGCTAAAAGTTGTAGCTGGATATTTGAAACCCTTCATGATTTTTGCCTCTGTGCTGTCTGAATGAACCATAGCAAATCTTGAGTTTCTGTCTCCTCTCATGTCCTCTTAGGTGCTACTGCACACATGTCCTGTTTCTGGATTTCCATGAGAACAGGTTGGCTGCTATATGAAAAGAATTTACAGGTCACAGTTCTCAAAACCAAGCCTTAGATAGTGACAACAGCCAGATTGAAACCATGGTTTCAGAGTCTGGTTTGTTCTGTAACTATTCATTGGTCAAACCCAAGTTCTTTGTATTTGGAGAACTGCAGGTAATTTAAAATCCTAAGTGGATGTTTCCACTCTGCTCTTCTGGTATGCGTGAATGTGTACATGAAAGCGGTATTCAAGTTAAATCTGTAATACTCTAGTGTAGAGGGAAAGATACATATTATATGGGTATGTTCCCACTCTCTTCACATGCACACACATATTTCATTTTTCTTTTGTTGATTCTATTTCCAAAAATTAGGGTTCCTGACTTTGTGAAAGAGAAACGTTTTGGAAACTGGTTGAGAGATGCACATGACTGGGCTATTTCACGAAACCGATACTGGGGGACTCCAATCCCATTGTGGGTCAGTGAGGATTTTGAAGAGGTGCGTAAAACAAGCCTTGTATGAGTGAAAAGGTTACAGCAGTGTGTTGTAACCATGCAGTCTATTTAAAAGGTGAATTGCTGCTGTTGGACATCTCTAGGAGATGGATTTTTTTGCGGGGGTGGGAAGGGGGGTCAGGAACCACAAAACAGCCTTAGGAGAACCCCATGTCCATTACTACTTTAGCTACTTTCAGTCCTCCCTTAGAGAGGAATTTTTGATTTGCCTGTAGAAAATTTTTCAGAAACAACAAGGATTTAAATGTAGCTTTGATTAGGCATCAGCATGTCCTCCATCTTCCAAACAAAAAGAGCAACAGAAAAGGCAGAGACTCCTAAGTCTGGCATTCACTCTAAACTCTGCTGTTTCCCTTCCTAATAATGAGATTAATTCTTACAGAATATTATTTTTCCTGCGTTTCGTGTTCCAGAAGTCCTGATATTTTACTTGGCAGGGTATTGACAGGATATTGAAAAAAAAAATCTTGTGACCCTAAGACATGCTGAATGTGTAGAAAACATTACCTTATTTTAGTTACTCTCTTTTAACTCTAAATTGGTAGTCATTTGATGACTCAGAGTTCTCAAGTATGATACTGCATCATGAGTATGGCTACTGTTTTAATAAAGCTTTTTCTAGGAATGAAGCCTTGCCCGGGGAAATTTGGCCATTTAAACTCCCAAATACTTGCTCATGTTTTAAGTGGCAGTTACTGATGGATATGCAGCTAGTGGGAAAAACTGACGTTAAACTGCTTTAAGCTTAAAGTACGTGGGTTAGATAGAAAATTGATGATCATGTTCCAGTTAGTGGGACATTTCTAAGGTACATGAAGTATGTTGTGTTTCTGGACACTGTGGGTATAATCCAGGAATGTGTCTTACCTTGTTTTCACATAACTCTGGGAGTCAGTTTTATTTTGTAGGTAGCTGTGTATTAAAATGCAGCCAAGAAGGAGAGCTCTCATCTCCCCTTAATATTTTAGTGAAATTTTTGAAAAGCTTTTAGCCTCTAGTTTAACATTAAATTCAGTTTTATAACATGCTAGTTAAAGACATATCAGTTGACTCTTTGAAATCACCTGCTGTAGTTAATTTTATAATAATATTTATTAGTAAAATATTCAACAAATTTTAATTCATATATGGGGTAACTCAGTTCACAAAGCTTCTGACATACAAACTCCCTTTTACAAAATCTTTTTATGCTGCCAAGTCTCCCCCTCCCCCATTTCCTTCTTGTGCACTGTCTAACTGGAAGTTTTTGTTTTTGGAACATCAGCATTGGGGAAGTGGTAACAGAGGACTGGATAAACAAAGACTTTTGGTGTTGGGTTGTAACAATGTGTCTGCAGTAAACTGTGCAATCAAGTTTGAGCTATAAAAGAATGAGATTCTACTCTAGATGATTCTAATATAGCTACACGTGCCTGCCTACAGTAGGCAAGGTAAACAGCTGCTGTCTCCAGAATCCCTCACTGCACATGTGTAAACAGCAAAACAGAGAGAAAAGGAGAAAGCATGTAAGCCTGCCTCACCAGCTCCCCCAGCATGTTAAAAAGAATAAAAAAATGGAAATCATAGGAAGAATGGAGATTGGCATGAGAAAAAATAATCCCTAGATGTATTTTGCATGAAACTTATATGTGGTCTCTAGAAGGTTCAAGATGTTTTTGTTTATTTATGCAAGGCTTACCTGACCTAGTTGTTTCATTTCGTATGCGCAGATTGTTAATTTTGAATAAAAATTTTTCTGCACTACAGTGAACCACTCTTCCTCTTTGTGCTTCTGGAAGCTGTTCCTACTTTTTTTTATGTTACTTCTGTCTCTGGTACCAAATTTTCTGTTAACGAGTAAAGCCGAAAAATACACCTACGTCATTAACTGAACTGTGTTTGAACTGAACTCTGACAGGTGGTCTGCATTGGATCGGTTGCAGAATTGGAAGAATTATCAGGAGTGAAAGTTACAGATCTCCACAGAGAAAGGTCAGTGACTGTGGCTAAAGGTCTGTAGTACTTGTGATCCTATGTCCATGCTGAATCCTTTGTAAAATGCATCCTTATTTTAGAATATGGAAATGCTGCTTGTTCAATCCAACAAGCTAGTTTGGGAAGAGTAACCAGCTGCTAAATGATACCCTAACATATAACCAGCTTGCAACACTTCAGTTTAAGTCTGTGTTGTTGCTATACTTGTTGTTGACTGTCAACCTGACTATGATTTAAGTGACTTTATGAATGAGAGACCACCATGAGCCCTGGACATCAGTAGCCCTGTCCAGGTCTTTTACAAACTATAGGCTGTGGCTTCTTTTATCAAATCAATCTATCTGTAATACAGTCAGTCTCTTTTTCTACTGCCTTCTACTTTGCCAGTCATTTGCCTTTTGGGTGGTCTGTGGTATCTGCAGAGTTCTCCACCTGGGGTACATTTAGATAAATTGAACTTCCTGTCAGTTTTCTTCATTGTCTGGTTTTGTGACTAAACATAGAAAGAACTACCAGAAATAATCTCAGAACCATTGACAATAATCTTTGAGAATTCTTGGAGAACAGGAGAAATCCCAGCAGGCTGGAGGAAGAACGAATGTTGTCCCCATCTTCAGTAAAGGGAAGAAGAAGGACCAAAACAATTACCTCCCAGTCAACCAGGCATCAATTCCAGGGAAGATTCTAGAGCAGACAATTAGACAGCTTGTAAGCACTTAGAAAGGAATGCTATGATCATTAAAAGTCAACATGGATTTCTCAAAAACAACTCATGCCACACTAATCTTATTCCTTTTTTAAAAAATAAAATTATAAGCTTGGTAGATGAAGGGAGTGCTGTGGATGTAGCATATCTTAATTTCAGTAGGGCCTTTGACAAGGTCCCCCCATGATATTCTTGCAAGCCAGTAACATGCGGACTAGTTCGGTGGATTTGTAATTGGATTGATCACCTGAACCCAAATGGTGTTCACCAATGCCTTCTTGTCATGCTGGACGGAAGTGACTAGTGGGGACGCTACAGAGTTCTGTCCTGGGCCTAGTGCTATTTAATATCTTTATAAATGGCTTGGATGATAGAATAGAGGGTGTTCTTCTCAAATTGGCAGGTGATGCCAAATTAGGAGGGACAGCTAATACCCCAGAGGACATGATCAGAATTCAAAATGATTTTTAGGAGAACTGGGCCAAAACTAAAAGAATGAATTTCAACAGGGACAAATGTAAGGTACTATACTTGGGCAGAAAACATGAAATGAACATATATAAGATGGGTGATGCCTGGCTTGACCACAGTACATGTGAAAGAGATCTGGAAGTCTTAGTAGATCACAAGTCAACAGTGTGATGTGGCAACTAAAAAAGCAAATGCTATTCTAGGTTCCATCTATAGGAGTATGGTGTCTAGGTCAAGGGAAGCAGTAGTACCACTCTATTCTGCTTTGGTCAGACCTCACCTGGAATACTGCATTCAGTTCTGGGCACCACGCTTCAGGAAAGATATTAAGAAGATGGATTGTGTCCAGAGAAAGGTGACCGAAATGTTAAAAGACCTAGAAACCATGCCCTATGAGGAGTGGCTTAGGGAGCTGGGTATGTTTATCCTGGAGAAGAGGAGGTTAAGAGGAGATATGATAGCTGTGTTTAAATATTTGAAGGGAAATGTGGAAAATGGAGCAAGCTTGTTTTCTGCTGCTCCAGAGATTAGGATACTGAGCAACGGCTTCAAAGTTCAGGAAAAGAGATTCCATCAAAACATTAGCAAGAGCTTCCTGATGGTAAGAGCAGTTCAACAGAGGAATGTGCTGCCTCAGAGCAGAGTGGAGTCTCCTTCTTTGGACCTTTTTAAGCAGAGGCTGGATGGTCATCTGTTGGAAGTGCTTTGATTATGTATTCCTGCGTGACAGGGGGTTGGACTTGATGGTCCTTTTGGTCTCTTCCAACTCTATGATTCTATGAAATCAGAAATTCATGATCTACGTATTCAAAGGATTTGCTTTAATCTATAAAGCACAGGTTGATTTTCTTCTGAAATTCTTTGGTGTGCGCCATCATCCAGTATACGTTTGCACTATGATTCTCACTGCCTTTATTCTGAACCCAACTTGGACATCTGGCATTTCCTGCTCCCTATATGATAAAAGCCTTTGATGTAAGATCTTGAGCATCATTTTGCTTACATGATAGCCTTGATGGTTCATATGAACCCTAGTCTCTCCTTTCTTTAGGATGGCTTGTATATTGAGTGTTTTGGTTTTATGGACTACTTTGCAGGCAGATTTTTGTTAGAATTTCAATGAATTCTGCCTCTGTAATTTGAAATACCTATTCAAGTTGGCCCTGCAATTCCAACCCTTGGACTACTATCACTCGCTTTGCCTTTTCACCCATCAGTCCCTTTCCTGATCCTGTACTCCAGCCTCAAAGTGACCATTATACTGGACAAACTGAACATTGTACTGGTCAGTGTTGGTCATTGAATTCAGTGTGATAAAACATGACTCATATTCTGTGATAACTGTTAAATTAAAACATCCAGAGATGTAGAAAATAAAAGTTTATCTAAAAGGTTTATTGTACCAGATAAAATAAATGTCTAGCATTGTTCTGGTTCCACACATGGGACATTGTAACAGCTGTTTCAAACAAAAGACATTTGTCCTTGAACACTTTCCACCTTCTCAGCTCCTCAGGAGTCTATTCAGATATTATCATTCCCTCTCTTTCAATTGGACCTAACTCATCTAATCTTCTCAAGATTTAATCCATTTCTACCTATCCCTGTGCCTGTCTCTGTTTCTGCCTGACTCTAACCCTATTTCTGTTTCTAACTGGTCCTATATAAGTCCTTTCCATACAAGCCTCTCGTTGTTATATTTGTTCCCCTAAGGCCCCTCCTCTCAGTATTCTGATGCTGACTCTGTCTGCCCAGCTTCTTGCTTCCCACAGCTCTGTTGGTATGTCCTGTTCCAGTGATTTATTTTTCCCATGTCCTTTGCAAGCGTCTCCTGCTTAACTTTTTAGAATTGTGGGTTCATTGTCAAAATGTTCTTCCCTGGAGGAATCTGTCATATTTTCATATCTTTTTCTTATAATTCCTTGGGGTATTGCTTTTATTTTATCCTGGTCATATAATATGTTATATTATATATAGCATCCCTATTCTTGCTTTAAACCTCCCTAGTTTCTCAGATCTTGTGCAAGAGGTCACTTGTTGCACCTTTTTTTGTTGTCTTATTCTATTACTTTACATTGATTATTTATAATGGCGCTGTCAATCCCTACACACAAATTAAAATAACAGATTTTTCTGTCTAACAGACTCAGACTGTGGACCAACTTCAATTACACACAAAAGCAGTTTTCATGTGGTTTTGGAGATAGCTGATGACTGAGAATTTAAGGATATTTCTAACATTGACCTGCTAGTTATCTGTCAGTCATCATCCTTTGACCAAGAAAAATATTTGGTAATCTTGGGTACCTTCTAGTAATCATTATTAAGTACAGGAGTTTAATTGTAGATATAAAAGTTGACATCTATGACATTTGTACTAAATATGCAAAACCCTTAAAATTCTAAATTTTCTAATGAAATACAGTTATTGGAATATGTAAGAAAGCTTGTTGAAGTTGCTGGACACAGACTGTTCAGAATTGTCGGTTATATATTTAATAGATTATAAGGCTAATTTTCTGTTTGAGGAATAAATTCAGCATCTAAACTGTTGCTGGCGTATATTTTTCTCCTTAGCGTTGATAATATAACCATCCCTTCCCGCTGTGGCAAAGGTGTATTGCGTCGTGTTCCAGAGGTTTTTGACTGTTGGTTTGAAAGTGGAAGCATGCCTTATGCGCAAGTCCATTATCCATTTGAGAACAAAAAAGAATTTGAAGATGCTTTTCCTGCTGACTTCATTGCTGAGGGCATTGACCAAACAAGGGGATGGTAAGGTTTTTTTCATCAACTTATGCAAGATTGGACAAGTGTTGTGTGTTTAGCAACCTGAATGATCTTAAAGCAGTGGTTTAATATTATTTACCTAATATTTATGCTACTTATTGTAAACACTCAGCTAACAAAATTTCACAGACCTACATTTGTGAACCAAAAAAAAAACTGTTATAGTTTACTTCAGGTTTTGTGTAAATTAATTTTACCTACATATTGTTGCCCTAGTTGATCTAAGAGGTAAGTAATAGGGTCTAATTTTGCATTGGTACAGAAGATCCGTAGCAAAATGAAGCAGTTAAAGATCAGAAATCTGGATTATAGCTCTGCTTGTCTGGCAGCAGATGTCACATGGAATTGAATGTTAAGTTACTCCACATTTGACAAAATAACTTTGTTGTGAAATTGTTACAAGGAAATAGCTTTTAGGAGTAGTTTCCTGCTTTAGGATATAGAACAGGGCATGCCTGTACTTACCTTATGTTATTAATTGCATATTCAGTGTCTGGCTAAAACAGAGATCAATAAATACTATCTACATGCCACCTTCCCCTTTAGAAAAGGAAGCAAGTCTGCCTATTCAGATACAGCTCCAAAAGATGCTGAGAGTAACTTGCATATGGCTCCTGGGCATGTTACCTTAAAGGCCTGTTCCCATCAAGTTACCCATCAAAGCTCTTCATGAAGCTAATCGGAAGTAATGGAAGCATTACATCATGCATTATAGGTTTCATGTTTAATTGTGATGTGTGAACTCACAGGCTTGTGTCTGTGTGCAACCAGGAACAAACTATGGACTTATTTCTATTAAAAATGGTAACGATAATGATGATGATAATAATTTATCTGGTTTTTTGGGAGAAAGGCAAACAGGAATAGCAGGTTCTGACATCATGATAAGCAGATCATATAAAGTCCCTGGTTGTTTGTAGTGAGAACAGTTAGTTGTCCAGTGGTCTCCATCCTTCTTCCTCATCCCTGTCCTGGCTTATTGTTGCATGCGAACAGAGTCAGTATCTTGCATTGTTAGATTTTCTATTGAACAACTTGACTGTTGTTAAAGGTGTGCTGTAGGATTATATGTGACATTGTAAACATACATGTTCCTTTTTGTGTATTTTTATTTATATACATTCAGCTTAAATTTGTTACATCATATGTTGTTGTTATGGGCTGTCAGGCTGGCTTCATATTATGGTGACTCAAGGAATGAGATAACGTTCAAGAGTCTTGGTCATCAGCACACCTGCTTTGATCTTGAAAACTCAGACTTGATTCAATCTACTTATAATGTGGTCATCCTCTTTTCCCACTGCCACCCACTTTACTGAGCATTAGCATCTTTTCTAATGATTCATGTCACCTTAGGATGCATCCAAAGTACAAAATCCTTAATTCAATCATTTTCGCCGCTAGTGAGAGTTCAGGTTTAATTCGCTCTTGGGACTATGTATTTATCTTTCTGGCAGTCCGTGATATCTATAGAAATCTCCTTCAGCACCACATTTCAAATGAAATGCTATTTTTTCTGTCAGCTTTCTTCACTATTGAACTTTCCTGTTCGTACATAGTAATTAATAATAACTAGAAATGTTCTCCTTATGTAGTGAGTTTTCATTTAAAATATTCATTTATATTTCATCTATAAGTGAAAAGAATAAAAATTAAAACTCATTGACTTCACAGTAGGGGTAGATCCAAAGGAGGATCCATAAATGCTTTGACATTATTACTACACATTAATAGCATGTTTTGTGATTGTAACTGGAGTACAACACTTCATCAGAAATTCTGGTTTGCTAAGACTATAAGCTACCAACTGGAGTTATTAATATAAGTTCAGATTTTTCCCCAAGATCCTGAATAATATTATCCTGAATAGTGAATGCCCTGATAATTCTTAAATACCCCACCTTCCTTGTTTTAAATGTACAGGAAAGCATCTGCTCAGTTTAGTTGAAACGTGGAATGTAAGTATGGAATCAATGACTCTAGAATCTGCTATTTTTACTTTGTTTTTCAGGTTTTACACTTTGCTCGTATTGTCCTCAGCTCTTTTTGGGAAGCCTCCTTTCAAGAATGTAATTGTAAATGGCCTAGTTCTTGCCAGGCAAGTATGATGATAATATGCTCTTTGTGACATTTCTAATTCTAGGAAGTTGAAGCTGTTTCACTTGTAACTGAATATTCAACTATTGGTGAACCACTGTTATTTTACTCAGAAGAGTCTAATCCTTTTAGAAAAGATATTTGTTTAAATATCTCCAGTTGTGAGTAGAATAAAGTATGAAGCTATCTATACTAAGTCATAATTGCAAATCTGAAGTGTTAAGTATGGTACACAAAAGCAATGGTTGTTCTCCACCTATCTTTTGTGATTCATTTATTGTAAAAGTCTCTTATATTTCAAGGAATAATATATAGTCTCAGGAAACTGGTGGACTGATTTCCCAAGAGTGACTGGCTTAACTAAGAACTATGCCAGTAAGGCATATTTTGTCAATCCCTGTGTATAATCTCTTCTAGTGATGGGCAAAAGATGAGCAAACGAAAGAAGAATTATCCAGATCCAACAAACATTGTAAACTCTTATGGAGCTGATGCATTGAGGTAGGAACCTGTTGGTCTTTTCTTATTCTGTAAATGTTTCCAGGTCTGCTGCTTAGGGCATATCCAGCCAAAGTGTGGTGATTTGCAAATTGGTTTGTCCATATGTTTTTCCTATGGTGGTTTTACATGTGTGCTTTTTCCTCCCTGAACTATGGATATCTGTTTTTAAGGAATAGGCACACAGGCACAGTAAGACAAAATGACTATACACATGTATAAAACAAAAATGGAGGGAGCTGAAGAATAGTGAGGCATTGTGATGGACTTGCGGAGTTAATCTGAAAAATAATGAATTTGGTCAAGAGATGAGTTCCTCCTCCTCCTCCTCCTCCTCCTCCTCCGTCTTTGTCGTCTTCTATATCCCACCTTTCTCTCAATAATTAAGCTCAAGGAAACTAACAACATATGTAAAAACAATACAGATTAAAACTATACAAAAGCTACAATATGGATATGAATATAAAAAATTTTAAAAATTAAACAGTTGATAAAATTCAACAATTGATATATTTAAAAACACTAAACATTAAAAACATTAAAGTTCGTTAAAAGACAAAATGGCAATCATTATAACAGTACCACACAGCACTAAAAGCCCCACCCCAAAAGCATGATGACTTAAAAATGTCTTAAATTGCCGAGAGAAGAAGAGCAAAGACAAGGTCATTCTGGTCTTCCTACAGAGGGAGTTCCAAAGTCTGAGAGAAGCCACCAAGAAGATCCTTTCCCTTGTTCCCACCAAACGAGCTTGAGAAGGTGGTAGGACAGAGAGAGGAGCTTCTCCACAAGATCTTAGAGCTCTAATGGACTCATAAAGGGAGATTCAGTCCTTCAAATAGCCTGGACTGAAGCTGTGTAGGACTTGCATCAAAGCATAGGACTTTGATCAGACTTAGAAGTCAAAATCCTGTTGATAGTCCCAACTAAAATAATTCCATTGAATCAGTGGTGATTTGGAAATGTATCACTTCTGTAAGTTCTACTGATTCAGCAGATATACTTAGTAAAAGTAGGATTCCAGCTTCATTTTCCTGTTTCTTCCATATTAGTCTGTATATGAATGGCTGGGTATATGTGGATAAGCTTAAAAATGCAAGCAAAAATTCCCATGAAGAAGTATGCAGGTCAGACAATGTCTAGGGCAAGACTCATTCCCTCCAAGCATATACAATAGCATAACCTGATCTATGCTTGAGCTCACTGGTTGCACAGATGTGAGTGCAACATTATGCACAAATATGGGGAACCTGTGAATCAAGGGCTACATATAATCTCTAAGTCTACTTCTGTGTCCTGGACTTCCCTCCATATGCTCCAATGATAGGAAGGAAAGAAATAAGAGTATCAGTCCCCTTCTAAACAAAGTGCAGACACCATAACACCTTTCTAAAAATATAAAAGTCCTCTTGTTCTTTTTTAGGAAACCAGAAGTATATTTTTGGTCAATTTTAATATTATTTCTTCATTTTTTCCTCCATTTTGAGATGGGGGGTTGATCCTTGGCATGCAGAATTAGTTCTTGGATTCCCAGAATTTACCAATTGCTGCTTAAACTGAGATAACTGAATCCCTGATTATTACTTTATCAGGCATGTGCTTACTGGAATTTTATTTGTAGGCACCATGTTGGTGTGTACAGCTGCAAAACTATCAGTGGGAGAGTTACTCCCCTGTTCTGGTGTAATTGATGCTGCTTCCCTATGGTGAGATGGTCACTTTATACAAACTGGCCTGTCGTGAAAGATTTGGTCTACCCTAGCAAGGTATCTTGAGGCATGCTTATCAGTTCTCTTGCATGAAAATATTCCGAAGATGTGGGAGCTAGCTATGTATGCACTGCAATATAGACTGATTAATTTATGAGCCATGCTGAAATCAGTTGGTTTGGGCATAGCCAAAAATGTCCCATAAATACTTTTCACCAGTAAGCACATGCCTGATAACACCAGTAGTGTTAGATATTTTCCTCAGACAACCCTTGAAAAAAGGGTTGATGTAGAGAAGTAATGGCCACATTCTTTTAAAGTGTTTATAATCCTAGATGAAGTGGAGTAAAAGAGGCAAATGGGTTATTACCAATTACTATCATATAGTTCTTTCCTGCATAAACCAAAGCTTTAGTTTATCATATTCCAGTAGCCCCCAAAATGTGATAGCTATACTATTTTCCTTTGAAAAATGCTGAATTTTAAATACAGTGGCCCCTCAACTTTCGTGAAAGTTCAGGATGCAGAATCCTTGAGAAAGTAAAAAAAACTGTGAATAACACCCCTCCGCCCAAGTGAGTGCTCCACCTCCCATTCCCTTCTGGGGCTCCCCCTCCCATCCGTTTACCTTTTGCCTGGGCATGTCAAGGTTGTTGCTGAGCAGGCAAAGGTTTCCTCTGAGTGGATGGCAGAGGGAAGAGGCGGTGTGGCCAGACAGCCAGGTGCAAAGTCAGCAGGATTGTTATGGCTATGTCTTGTGTATTAGGGAAGGCCACACACGAGAGCACTGATTGGATCACCCTACATGTTTCAGGGTCACAAGGTAGCATAAAAAGACTGGTGTTTGCCTTGATCAGCTGCCGGCTAGCTACCGTAACTGGACCTGCCATGCTATTGGCAGTATACTGTTTTAAGGGGAGATGCTGCCCGATTTTTCTTCGTTATCTTCTGTTTTTCCTCCTTGTCTAATTGCTGGCAAGCTAGCATGTTTTTGCTAAGTCTTATCTTAGAGTGCGGCAATACATCAGTACTCTAAGCCTAACTAATAAACCTCTGGAATTTTTTCTGCTTCACTGGGACTCTCTGCTGCAGCAAAGCCTTGCTTCACAGATAGCACTCTGCTCATGCTCAGAGGAGCCAAATCCTGCCAACCCTGACAGGGCATGCATGCCTTCCTTCTGTGTGCCAGGACAAAAGGCAACTGTATATGGCTTGTGGGATAGGCTGTCACAGATTTCAGTAGATTTCTTTTTTTTTTTTAACTGAAATGGAAATCTCAAATGCTCAAGAGTATTCATTATTGTTTTCATCTTTCTAATTAAGATAAAACCTGTTTTGCCTGCTGCATGCCTGATATGTGTACACTAATGCCTTATTTATGGATACACTCACTGACACACGCACAATACAAAACATTAGATTGATTTAAATAGAGAGCCCCAGTTTAGTCGTCTGAACTTATCTGAAGTACTTGACGTCAAGCATTTGATGTGTTCTGTTTATAGCATAGGCTACTTCTGACTAAACTAGAGTTTTCCCCCTTTTCTGTACCAAGCTAATTTAGCTTCTGTGGAAAAAGCCTTTTTTTTCCTTATGCAAATTTTGATTAAGTACTACAAAAATATCTTCCTTTGCTTATTGGTAAATGCAGTACATTTGAGCAGCTGCAAACTTAAGCTGCTTAAGGAAATCGGAGCTCTTGATAGGAGTTGGAGTAGCATGTATTCAGTGAATTTATTGGTGGTTTCCTGAATCACAGTTTGTGAAGCTGCTGTGAGACATGGTGTGGCGTAGTGGTTTGCATGTTGGATTAAGACTCTAGAGACTAGGATTCAAATTTCTGCTTGGCCATGTAAATCCACTGGATGACCCTGGGCAAGTCACATTCTGTCAACCTCGGAGGGCAAGGGCAAACCCACAATGAACAAATCTTGCCAAGAAAATTCTGTAATAGATTCACATAAAGGTTGTCGTAAGTTGGAATTGACCTGAAGACACACAATAACAACAATATCTCCATTGGAATTGCTCTCTCCACCTTCTTGGTTCCCTAGCTGAAATGTTGTATCTGTCCTACTTCTAGCAATTCACATGAAGAGTTCTAATTATAAAATTGAATCTTAAAAACAATGCCTTGGTGTGGATTCTGTTGTCTTTTATTATGACACACTTCTTCAGCCCTTCTTGGTGCCAAGTGATGTTCAGAACATTTTTTCGTAACACCAGATGCTAGAAAGTACTCTGGGATTAAAATCTATCAGAGTCAATAGGTTAAATGAATCACTGCTAATGAGTTTTCCCATTGAAATTGTTCTGATTATACTTCTAGGGCCTCATGTACATGACAGGAATACCTGGCACTTGTTCAGGGAGAAAGAAAACCCAAAACAAAACACATGTACCTGCATTTACCTGCAATTCCTCTTGTGGCATGGAAGAACCACACTTATAACAAGAACGACAGTGCAGTAGGAAACTGGCTGGCTCTGTTGCTGTTTTTAATAGAGCACTTGGATGACATTTGGCATGTTGACACTGTGTGAAGTAGCTGTTGAGCACTACCAGTTAAGTGTTAGAATATATGTTCAGCATTTGGTTTTGGAATGGATATTGAACTGACAGATTCTTAGGCTCTCCTTTTACCTTACTGGGGTAGATTTCATCCAGATTTCTCAGAGGGTTCTTTACATTTATATTCTGTTTTTGTTGTGAATGATGAACAACTGGGTGATTTCTGTTACTGGTTCTGTAAAAGGCAACTCATCTTGGTTTTTTTTCTTACATACCAAAGACTACATGTTGTATTTCCTCACTGTAGTTGAGTTTTAACCAAATTCCTTACTTTATGCTATATTTCCACATGAACTTTCTTAGAAGTAAACCCCACTAAACACTGTGGCCTTCTTGGATGGATAGGGGTCATAAAATACTAAGCTTTTTCTTCGTTATGCATGAAATGTAGATGTAATTTGCTGTTTGTCCGAAAACCATCTTGCTATAGGAATAATGAAATTATTATTTCAAGTAGATGATGTTTGAAGTTAGCTTAAGAATATAGTTTTAGGAAGAGAGTAAATAGAAAATCTCTGGCTGGACCGGGCTTTTACATACAGGTAGGCTGACGGAGGAAGGAACAACTGGCAACTGTGTTAATACTACAAATGATCTATAATTTCAAATTAAACAAAGTATTGTTCTGTGTTGATACTCAGTACAGGAATTTAAACTGAAAAAAACTGTGATGAAAACTACCATTTTAGTGAGTGTAGGTTGTGTCCTAGCAACCTCTAGAGATCTTTGTTATACTAAATCGGTTGTTGTTGCTTCAGTATAACTTCCGTTCTGAGGTGGAAGGGTGGCAGAATGTTATGTGTGTTAAAAGGGGCTTGGTGAACATTCTTGAAAGGCTAAACAAATTTTAGTTGCACTGTTCTATTTGTGTGTGTACTGCTGCAGGTTATACCTTATCAATTCTCCTGTAGTAAGAGCAGAAAACTTGAGATTTAAGGAAGAAGGTGTAAGAGATGTGCTGAAGGATGTCTTCCTGCCATGGTACAATGCATATCGCTTCCTTGTTCAGAATGTTGTCATTTTGCAACTTAAGGTATGATGTTTTGATGTGTTGCCAAGAAAAACAGTTTGTTTTTTTATGGTTATTGTACTGTGGTTATTGCTAGGAAATCTCTAATTATAAAGCATGCCACCCCCCTCACATTTTATATTTTAAATGTTTTCTTTTATAGAAATTGAATGCCAAAGGAACAGCAATGGTATTTCTCTTAATGAAAGATGTGTCTGTTAGCACTCATACGAAATAAGTCAGTGCAGTTCTAAAATGAAATGGAACTATGGTTTATCTCATCTTCTTTATCAGAGGCAGTGGGGCTTTTCTCTTTACACAAAGCATAGCCAGTGGTTCAAATGCTGGATATTCTCCAACCACACACAAGGGGATCTAGATCAGGAAGCACTTTGTAGGAGGGCTTTCCTCCTTTGGTCAGTTTGGTGTCCTAAAGAAGTGGCTGCAGGTTGCAAGCGGTCTCTGCTATCCTGAAGTCCTAAAGAAAAGAAGAAATGCTAAAACTAAAAAGTTTTTTTCTCTGTTTTTCCGGGACCAAGAATCCCAGCAGTTGCATTGCCAGCACTTTGACCCATCTTTGGCCACTGAAGCTTCTGCACACCCTTTTTTCCACCCTCTCTGCTCCTCCTTGGAGCTTTTGCCAAGATCTAGGGAAAGAGCAGCCATCATTCTAGTGACACCACACTGGTTGGGATGGCTGTTGTTCACTGTGTCTCATTGAAGATCACATTTTTATGCTTTGTTTCTCAAAGACAACCCTGGATTTGGCTTCACATTTATGACAGTCATATTCTGGTGGATATATTTTATTTTTCCCTTTAATTGAAAAAGATCGCTAAAAAAGTCTGAAAAATAAAATGCACACTGTGCCCCCCACCCTGTGCAGGGCTTTGGAAGCAGGAAGTCATCTGTGACACAACTGACCAGTTAAGATTTCTCCTTGGTGCATTTTCTATTTTCATTGAAAAAGGAATGGAAAATTTGCTGAACATTTATCCCTTCACTGTATCTCAGCTGTTTTAAAAATGGAGTTTTCGTTTTCTAGAAGGTTCTGATCCTTTTTAAATGCTGAGGTCTGTAATCTTAAGTGAAAGGTAAACATTCTGTTTGAGTCAGTGACATTTTATAACTGTCTCTGAACCTACTATAACATATAATTTCATATAAGGATGGTAATAAATATACAATAAATTGTTAAGACAGTGTTTGGTTTGTATAATTTCAGTGAGAGCAAAAATTCCAAAACTTTAACATAAAACGTTAACGTTTAACATTTACAACATGTTTAATCATAATTCTCAAGTCAACAATAGCATCTTATTTGTTTGGCAATCTCATGGAAGACTCCAGACTGGACAGTGAAGAAAATTTCAAAACATTTCTTATTAGTCAGTGTTTAAATCCTAATCTCTCCCCTTAGCCAGCTATTGCTAAATGGTTGTCTTTCAAACAATTTGTCAAGGAGAGGACATGGCAGATGGGTTCTCTGATAAGGGAAGTTTCCTTCTCAGCAGATACCTTGCGCTAGCAACTGCATACTCTACTTGCAGTGGGAAATGGATAGCATGAAGAACTTGTAATTACTCACCTCTCATGATACAAGAGCTTCTAAAATCACTTTGGAGACTGTGATGAAGGCAGAAGACTTCAATAAATAGCGATGAAAATTGGTGTACATTTTTAGCAGTCACCTCTGGAAGGAAGAGCTTTTGAGCCGCATAATTAATCAGCTATTTCTGAGGGTCCCCAGACAGACTTCATAATACTGTTCTTCATTTACCCTAATATTTTTACATTTTTTCGTTTTTTTTAAACAACCAAACTAAATGTTGGTACCAGCGTATAGATCATATGACATCTTTCACACTGAAGAGAGTTACATCTGGAAGATGCATTTGCATAACTGTGTCATTCTCAGGCATTTTGGCAATTATTTCAGTAAAATGTTCTCCCCTCCCCCCAGTTGTAGAAATGTGGCTCAGAATTATTTAAAGGTGTATGTATACTATTAGCTGGATGTTGCTTGAGACAGAGGATCCGGTCCTTGCTTGTGCACTAGGCAGTCAGTCCAACTGTCCTAGTGAATATCTCTGTGCTTCATTTAGCCTTTTAAGCCTGTGTTGAAATTGCAGTCCTCTAAACTATTTACGTAATGTTATTAAGTATGATAGGGCTGAAGTAAAGTGCTTTGTGGCCAGCTAATGGGAGTAAAATCCAAATGGAGAAGTCCTTATATGAGAACCTTGAAAGCAGCTATTTCTGACTTTGCAAACTATTGAAGCTTATGAAAAGAAATGAAGTAATCACGAGATAGAGATATTTCTTCTCTTTCCAAGCAGTTTGGATGGTACATATGGAAAGCTGCTGTTCTTATAGTATTGTGTAACAAAATAGAGCAGTCTTAGAATTACATTCATTTCAGGTGTTTTTGTCACAGAAACAGAAGAGCTGTGCAAATAATTCTTTCTTGTTCTCATACCTGATATGTATGTATACATGAGTCCCATTTTTTGGAAGAAAGTTGGGATATAAATCTCAGTAATAAAAGACTACCCTATATAATGTTTGTGACTTGTTCTGGAGATCCATGTAATGCTTACATTTAGACTGTAACATAATCTGAGACGGGGCTGTCTGCAGTACACCAACTCAGTTTGATTTGAATGAGTTCCATGTTTATACTTTCTGTCTAGCTAAGCAGGGAATCCTTTTTTATAGCAAAATTGCAATACTGTTATATCTTTTTCTACTTATATGTATAGGAAGATGGAAAGGAGTTCCTTTACAATGAGAACACAGTTAAGGAAAGTAACAACATTATGGATAAATGGATCCTTTCCTTTACGCAGTCACTTATTCATTTCTTCAAAGTTGAAATGGCAGGTTTGTGCTTACTTATTTCTTAGATTTGTAACTGCATGCATTGTCAAATTTCCAGATTCAAATCATGTTCATTTTGGCTCAGAATTTTACAACACAAATTTATTGCATCACATATTCATCTGAATGCCCATTCATGTGTTTTCCCCTCTTATAAATCATTTGGCTAGACATAAATCAAAATGGCCCTCAACTTTCACAACTGTGCTTGTGAGTGAGAAAATGATGTAAAACATTTGCCTGATCTTTACAGGCGATTGTGAAATTGGCTACCATCATAGGAGAGCTTAGCCTTCTCAGTAGCCAGAGCTACTGAAAAGAAAAACCCTTATTTTTCTAGTTCTGGAAGCTGTGGCAACAGCCGAACTCCTCTTGGCAACCTAGCTACCCCTTGCTCAATGCATCATGTTCAGCATAATTCAAGATGGTAAACATGACAGTGGGGGTGGAGATTTTTCTCATAAAAATCTGGTATCTGATATTTTTTCTTGGTATCTGCCCCTCCCCTCCCTGATAGTCCTTGCTGTTCAATAACACCAAAATAGAACAAAAAGTGAAGACATTCGTGCTGCTTTTATGTGGAAAACACATACTCCCTTCTGTTTCTTTTTCTTATATGCATGACTTTGTTGTTTGATCGTACATTTGACCCTTCTTATCCATGGATTTTGTATCCACAGATTCAACCAATCATGGCTTGAAAATATATTTTTTTTAAATCCTCAAAGCAAACTTTGATTTTGCCGTTTTATACAAAGGGTGCTTACTACACCATTGTACATAATAGGACTTGAGTATCCATGAATTTTTGTATCCACAGGGGGTCCTGGAGCCCAACACTAGTGGATACTGAGGACCCACCGTATATACATGTGCATAACGCAAGACAGATCCCCCCCCCCCCAAGCTGTAAAACTTGCCTTGTGTTTGGGCATGTGAATTTGATATGGTCATATGAAAACTCCTGTCATACTGTAGTTTCTGCATCGTTCATCTGAACTGTCAGTCTGACTGAGCAAGGCTCTAGTGGTGTTACATAATAAAAATGATTAAAATTCTCACTAAATTCCATGAGCGCCAGAGGATCTGTAAGGAAAGGCTCCAGGATTGTTGATCTCCTTACCCAGGATGTTCAGCTAGCCTTGTTTCTGATCTTCTGTCTGTGGGCAAAGTCATTTTGTCTAGCTATTTGGCCTGTAGGCAGACTTCTTAATATATTGTGATTGGTTTAGGTATGTTCCGTGTATTTTTCCTGACAGTTTATCTTCCTTCTTTTCATACCATTTTCATATTTTTATTTTGTATTTAGTTGCAGTTCTCTCATATTTGTATCATTGAGTATAATTTATTGGTAAGGCCAGAAACCTCTTTAACGACGACGACAACAACAACAGTAATAATAATGATGATGATGATAACAACAATAATATAATTTTATATTTTATTATATATGTATATACACACATATATATTAAAAAGAATAAAACGTATAGCTCGAGGAAGAGCTTCCTAAAGGACTGTCAGACAAAATATTCTGTCATCTCTGGTCTCAGGATGTTATGGTAGTGATGTGTGTAGGTACTTTATTTGAAGATATTTAGTCAGTCTTTGGATCTCATGAATAGATCCAGTTAATTAATGGTTTCTGTCATCCAAGGGTGGGCAGCTGTAATGTGGGACACTTTTTACTCCCCTGCACTCCCATCAGGTCACACTGTACAACTGTGCTGAAATCAGAAGTGACATAGTATCATTTTCAATTTCATTTTTGGCCATTTTGCAGCTGTGTTTCGGAGATATGTGCGGGAAGGTTGAATCAAGGAGGGTGGGGTGATTTTTAGACCACAAAAGGGCTGGAATTTTTTTTTTAATGTCCTGGAATCACCAACGGCCACAAAACAAGGTGCATTTTGCCCACCATGGCTATGGATCATAGTGTGGAAATTGTTACTGTGCAGCAAAACTCTGTACTCTCATCTCTTCATTGCAAACATCCTCTTTTTCCTAAATTGTTCTAAATTAAGCAAAATATAGCATTGCATATGCACCTGTGTCAACCATGACTAGTGTTGATGTTTTACTCTTAACACAAGCTTGATGTACAAACTCTCTTTAGGAAGAAGATGATTTATAACTAAATTTGATTTTACTGTGTAGCAACAGATACGTGCATTGTGAAGGTATTATAGTAGTAGCCTGACTATTAGAAAAATAGAATGAAACCAAAAGGTTAAGAGAATGCTAACAGTGTGTGTATGTGTTTTTTTCTTCATTTTCAGCTTACAGACTATATACAGTAGTTCCTCGTCTAGTTAAGTTTGTAGACATTCTTACCAACTGGTATGTCAGAATGAATCGCAAGAGATTAAAGGTAGGTTACTGATTCTTCCAGCCTGTATGCCGAGGTAATGGAAATAGTTTGCTCTCATGTTAATTCATATTTTATTTAAAACTCAGTACCATCTTGTTTTTATATGCATGAGAATAAAACCATACCTTTAATTCTGAAAACAAATAAATGGTACATTGTCTAACCTCTCTCACTTGTATGAATGTTTCTTGAATAGGGTGAAAATGGCACAGATGACTGCGTTATGGCCTTAGAAACCTTATTCAGCGTTCTCTTTTCTATGTGCAGACTTATGGTAAGAATGGATTGTAGTCCCAGATGTGCATTTTCATATAAACTTAACCACAAAAGCTTTGGTGCTTGAAATAGTACTGTGCTATAATAGGAGTGTCCATTTATTCAGGAATTTTGGAAAGAGGTTAAGAAACAAATAAATGTAATAATAGGGAGAGAAATTCAATTAAGTAAAGAAAATTGTTTAACCCTCAATTTAGGAATAATAGGTTTAAATAAGAATTAACTTTACGTAACAAAACAAATTTTAAAAGCTGCTTATGCTGTTACTGCTTTAGGGTGGAAAAAGAAGTCAAAGTGGAATGAGTTTTATTTGTTAAAATATATAAAAGAAGCTATATTATTTGACTTAGGGAAAGAAGGTTAAAGTATAGTGGACAATATAGTAAAGAATCATGGAGTGATAACTGGAAAATGGTGATTGAGAAAGTATAAGAAAAATTGGGGCATGGAGAGGTGATAAATTTGATTAAGCTTGTTTCCCATATCTCTGGAAAAACTTTAATGTAGAATAGGCATGTGACTCATAATAAAAGGGAAAAAAGAAAAAAAAAAGAAATAGTACTGTGCAACTAATACTGAGCTTGCAGTGCAGATAACCAGACTGGGATGTGTATGCTGTGCCTAGGAGGAGCATAGAATAAGGACAGAATCAGCATCCTGAAAATTTGCTCCGATGCTTGAGAGTGTCCAGTGGTTTCTTTTGTTTGGTTTTTGGGAGGGATATGCATATCCTATTCCTGCTATTCTTCCATCCTGATTGCTGTGTCCCCATGCTTTTAGTTCCAAGAAAGTGATAGTATCTGTGTTGTCACACTATTCATGGACCATCTAATGGAAGAATGGCCACAATTGTGGCCCATGAACCCTCCTCCGGACCCTGAACCCACAATTACAGTCTCAGAAGCCCCGTAATCCCCTACTTTTTTTTTTTTTTTTTAAAAAGTGCAGTTCTGGGGCAATTTTTGCCTGAAAACTGCACACACATCTCCCAAGCATGTGGAAACATAGGAAACTCATCCCTGCCCAGAGGTTCCACTACCCTCAAATACCTCTGTTTTCCTTTGTAGTCTCACTCACAATAGCAAATGGAAGTGACACGACATGACTACTTGTTGCCTTTTTTGAGAAAAACCAAGAAAATGGGTGTACTTAGGCTTGCTGCGGGAGAGGTGTGTATGGAGTCCGAGTTAGTCTGAGGGCATGGGGAATTGTCCAGCTATCATGCTGGTCATAATGAGAAAGCAATCCCTGGAGCTCCTAGAAAATGTGAGGAGAAGCAAAACAATTGATGATGAAACATATTCAAATTGGTTAGTGTACAGCTCCTGTGTAGAAACTGGAGTTATTTCTGCTTTTAGTGCTTCCTTTCTGTGTAAAAAGAGGCATGTTTGCTACAGCATCCATCAGGAAGATCTACAGTAACACTTGGAGGACCTTTATTTCTGTCTCTGTTTTAAAGACACAGTTGTTCAGGTCTCTGAAGTGAGCCCTCAGCTGTGTTAAAGGCGCTGTCTAAAGAAATTGGGTTTTAAAAAAACCTTTTCAGGGACCCTTGCAAATATACAGATATCAGGTGGCACTAAATCTTGTAATATGATTACTGTAATTCCACAGAGGAAGTTGTTCAACTGGAAACAACTTTCTGATTGAACTTGGCAGTTGGAATTCAATCTTAGTTCTTAATGTCAAATACATATATCATGTTTTGGCAAGAAAATGTGGAGGAAAACTAGATTTCTAGGCACTGTATTACCAGTAAGAGGAAATATATGGGCTTGTACAGATAAAATAATAGCTGAAAATATAAAACATGCGTTTGAGTAATAAAATAACCAAATTATTGTTATTTCAGGCACCTTATACTCCATTTATCACTGAACTGATGTACCAGAATTTGAAGACTCTTATTGATCCAGCTAGTGTTCAGGAGAAGAACACTGATAGCATTCACTACCTCATGCTTCCTCAAGTTAGGTGAGGAATTCTTTTAACTGCAGTACATGACAACCCTTGGCATTTTGAGGTAGGGGTGGGGAGATGGTCCTTTATGTTTTTGTCATCAATGAATTGCAGAAGCTTTGAGGCATTTTAATTCACCTGAATTACATCATTATTAGAGGAGCATAGACAAGAGCAACAGCAATGCTCCAGAGAACATGTCAGACTTTTTATTAGGGCTGTTCAATTTTTCATTTCTGTACTCAACTTTATGAGGATAAATGGTGAGAATGTGTTGTGCCTATAGCTGGTACAGAAGAGCAATGAGTTAAAACTGGCCATAGCTCTGTATTGGCTACATCTTAAACCCAACTTCACATGGCAAAGTGCGGAGATCTAGATCTCTTATAGCTTGCAAATGGGTGAAAAATGTTAAGGGCTAGCTAGCAGACTGTGCTACTGTTCTGATGGGTCAAGAACATTGTTTTGCTAAATGCAAACTTCCTAATTTGTTAGCTCAGTTATGAATATATGTAGCTTCCTTTCAACTGGCAGATAATATATTGATGTAACATAAAAGGCAAGGTGGGGGCAGGGACAGCACTGCTGGAGGCCTGGGCTGTCTGTGACCCTGGAGTTGATGAGGAGTTCCCTCTCATGTTTTTGTTGAAGCCAATCAGCACAGCCAGTTATGCCTGGGACAGAGGTAAGAGCTGCTGCATTGTTCAATGGCAGGTCAGTCCAGTTCATGTCCAGGCCATACAAGAAGGGAAAACTTAACAAAAGATGCAAAAGGTGGATTCCAAGGTGGGTGGACCAGTGATCTAATCCACTGATGTTTTGGACTTGAAGCACCAACCAGCATGGTCAGTAGTAAGGGACTGTGGGAGTTGTAGTCCAGAACATGTGGAGCAACAAATTCAGTCCTGATGCTGGATTGTTGTCTGAAAAGAAAGGGTCATTGCCTGAAAAAAGCAGCCTTAGTAAAGCTGTTTGGAAAGGAAGGTATGGGTACATTTTACAATGGAGCAAGAACTGTGAATCAATTTAGCTGAAGTGGTATACCCATGTCCATCTTTGGCCTGGAGGGGGAAATTTTGTTTCTATGTTGGCTTTTTGATGATCTGACAGTGTTGCATTTTATCTGTCTAGGTGAAAACCTGGAATCTAACTTTTGGTTGACAAGAAGGAAGGGAATGATGTTGAATGTTCATTCTGGGATTTTATTTTTGTTTTTTGTTTGAATGTCTGATCAGTTTCCTCTGATAATGAAACCAGTTTATTTGGAAGGAAATCATTTATGTTTCTACTATCAATGTTGTACATTTTTCGCACTTTAAAAGTATTGGTTTTATCTGTAACATAGAATGTACATTATCATTTTAGATGCCCTTGAAATGGCATAGTGTAAGGGATATAAGACAAATCTTTAGTTATTTATAGGGTTGTAATTTAATTTCTTGAATCCCAGGTGTCTTTTTGTTCTCTGCAATTAATGGTGTCAAAGATGGCTGTGATTTGAGAAAGTACATTAATTTAAACAATAGTGTAAACTGACTTCCCTTGTTGACTTTAGTTGCACAATGAAACAGATCTTCCCCTCCCAAGTGCTCTGTCGTAGTTGAATTGGTATCCTATTCTCTGAATAGTGCTGAGGAATGATTCTCACATGCTGGGTTATCCTGTCTATTGTCCAGAAAGAGAGGCAAGAGTGGCACAGTCTTAGGAACCTTTGTGCTCACTCTCAAACAACTAAGGGGCTTCCTCTTTTTTTCTCTGTTTGTTCGGGTTACTTGTAGTGTTTGTGACACCAATATTGTTTTCATTACTCTCTCTCCCTCTCCACATAGAATTGCCCAGAAAGGAGTCCAGCTATGATGATTAAAGGCCCTTTTGCACTGCGCAGGTATAGCAATATGATTTCACTTTAACTGCCATGGCTGCCTCCTGTGGAATTTTTGGGACTTGTAATTTAGGGAAGGATGTTTAACAATTTTCAGCTCTGGTGCCTCCCTAAACCACCAAACCCAGGATTTCATAGCTTGCAGGCACTGTAGTTGAAATGCAATCAGCTATAGTTGTGGAATGTGAAAGGCTCTGGGCTGAACACTTAGATCTTATTGTATTTTCCTTTTGGACCATTTGGGCTTTGAAGTGGTTAGTTTGTTATGAATCTTGTTTGCATTGTTTAAAAGCAAAACTCACCCACATTCTCCAATTCTCATATGTGTTTTTATTTTTCCATTTTATTTACTTGATGTGTGCAGTTGGGAGATAATGAATCTTCTAAACCTTTGAGCTAAATTCAGTTGTGATTCCCAAATAACACTAATTCAACAAGATTTATCTAAACATTGATTTAATAAGTCCCACTGATTCAATGAATCTGCTCTGTTTGGTTCAACCAAAGAAGTCACACTGAGTTTCCAAAACCTGATCTGATTTGCTAATAGCAGCAACAACAACAACTACTCTAGTTGGGATTTATCTCAGTTTATTTCTATTCCATGTGTGTGTGTGTGTGTGTGTGTGTGTGTGTGTACGTACATACATACACACATACGTACAATATATATATATCAGTAATTAAGGTTGCAATATTATGATTCCTGAGAAGATGTCTGAGGATCACAGAATGTTGTGGATCTCTTTCTCCATGGTAGAATATAGCAATCCATTCGTAGATAAGGTTTGCTGCTGGAGGGGGTCTTTGTTGTGGATATAAGACTAAAACGGGATATGTTGGGTGCTTAGACAACCAGTGAACCACTGGTGTGGGGACATCAATCCCACTCTAGATTTTATTGTCATTTCTCCCACAATTGCACTGAGTTGAACAGGAACCCTGCTTGGAGATAGACTGAAGGAGAACTTTCCATAGATTTCTCCATCAAGATCTCTCTTCCTCCTCTGATCTCCTTAGAAATGCTCTGCCCAGCTAAACAAAATGGCTAAAACACGTCGGTGTGAAACAGTAAGATAAGAACATGAAGATATGGAATATGAGCAGCTAAGACAACTTGAAAATATTGCTCTTTTAAAATAAATCAATTTTAATAGTAATAATACCGGTTGATAGATCAAACTGTTTTTAAAAGAACTGAACTGATTTTTATCTGCTGTCCAGTATGTAGAATTTAGGGCTTTCTACAGCCAGGTAAACTTGGCTGATGCTTGGTTACTTGGCTGATGCTTGGTAGTTAAGAGCACTCAGAGGAGCACTTCTGCAGAGAATCTCAAAGACTCTGAGTCCAGAGAAATTTGGGAGTGGCCACCTGATTTACTCCTTCACAATAGCCAGTATCACTGTTACTTGTATCACATATTACCTCCATAACTTAGCCAGACGTTTCTCTTTCTGCCCAATATTTGTTTTTAATTGCTGTCAAGTCATATGGTGATAGTATGAACAGGAAACCTCCAAGACACATTTTAAATTAACAACCTTCCTAAGGTCTGGCACACTCAGGACAGCAGCTTCCTTGAGAGAGTCTAACCGCCTGCAGCGCAGTCTTCCTCATTTCCTACTGCCTTCTACTTTGCTGAACATAATCTTCTTTCCAAATGAGTCATCTTGTAACAACTTCCAGTTTGTTGCCAGTTTTCACAAATTGGCCATAATCTAATTCACGCATTTTACGAAACATTCTAATAATATGTATTGTCATAATTGGCTTTCTAATTATGCAGATTTACCACATTAATTGTTGTGTTATTCTACCACCATGTTTCAGCTGTGATACCATTTTTAAATAGTAATCACTGATCTCGGAGAGTAACATGTATAGTAATGTTTACATTGCTGATCTTTGAACAGGGAGACCCAGGTTCATATCCCTGTTTGATCATGGAAGTTGCCATGTGATTTGAGTTATCACTACTTCACAGCAAAGCTGGATTCCTGTGGGATTAATAGGAAGAGCGGAAAGTGAAAAGTAGCCATATACATTCTTGGTGAAGCAGAAACAAAACAGTAATAGTAGTGGTATGAAATGCTAATAACAGTACTAATAGAGTTACTATTACTAGTACTGCTAGTAGTACTACTGCTGTTACTGCTTTTTTTTATACTGCTGCTGCAGTAATGGTGGTTGTAACGATAAGTACACTTTGTCATGCATAGGCACTTCCAGTGGCATTCTTTTCAGATCAGTGTAAATTTTTTTGCCATTATCTTCATCCACTTTTACTTGGTACCTGAATTGATATTCTTGTAATTTAATGTATTTATTGATTGTATTATAAAATAGGAAGCATTCTACAAATATGCTTTCATTCTTACATATTAAGTGACTGAGACACAAACAAAAGTATTGATTCTCACTGGAAAATTACTCATATTTCAGTGACGGGGCCTGACTTCAAGTGATGCTTTTCAAAACTTTTCATGGATTTTTTTCTAAGGCTAGCCAAGCATAATTTCAATGTTAGTCCAAGTGTTTATGGTTGGATGGCCTGGTGAAAAAAGAAGACAGGACTCATGCATCCTTAGTTGTTGTTGCTGTTGTCGTATGCCTTCAAGTCGTTTCTGAATTACGGTGACCCTAAGGCAAATAGCTTATTTTAAGAACTATTGATATCCTTCAGTGTCTGCTAAGAGTTCAAAGTGGCTTGCAGCAAAGGCAATAACTTAACAATTTAAAATATCCTTCTAGGTTATAACATAACATAAAACAAAAACTGGCAGTAGAAAACCACAGTGCTACAGCAATCAAAATACTTAAAACATTTCTTGTGTTGTGTGATGGAATGTGGTCTAGGATCTTTTGATTTTCCTCTGAGTTTTAATTTAGTTATATTCATTTGATACATATTAATTTTCCTACATTGATTTGACATGCCTTGCTTCAGTGGCTGCTACAAAA
Organism: Cyclura pinguis; assembly: GCA_030412105.1. Lineage (NCBI taxonomy): Eukaryota > Metazoa > Chordata > Lepidosauria > Squamata > Iguanidae > Cyclura > Cyclura pinguis. The sequence continues at coordinate 89,933,386 of CM059600.1, read as the reverse complement.
CTGTTGTTCATTTTTGAGATAATTGAATAATTGTTATTAAACACCCTGAGAAACACAGGGTGGCATACCAGGGAGGAGGACATATGGTGTGTGTGTGTGTGTGTGCATGTGCGCTTCAGTGAAAATGCTGCTTTTTGATTTCAGTAAAACAATTTCCAAAGCAACTAATAACAACATTTAAAACAGATGCAGTAGTTAATAACTAGTGACGCCGAGAGACAGCATCAATGAACTGGCACAAAGAAGATCAAAATAGCATTACAATGTTATATACCTAGCCCAGGAGAACAAAATAGCTTTCCCATGGTACCTAAGATACAATAAGAGAGATTATCCCTTTGCACACACCTGTGGAGTATAGATTAGGCTGGGAATGAATAAATGAGTTTGGGCTTTCTAGTAAAATTCATGGTTCAATAGCTAGATGACCATGGAGCTTTCCATAGTCCAAATCTGTCATTCTGCCTTCAGAGTCACATAGGCCATATGAGAACAAGTAGCTGATTTCAGTTTGCATCCAAATTTAATTTTAATTTTTGATATGGTTAGAAATGCTGTGCTTAGAAGTTACTGCGCTACAAGGGAACTTTTTTCTCCAATAAGATTTGAAAAGTAGGTTATGATTTTGTAAAGGCTTTCCTCAGTGTATGCTGCCTGTTGAATACTTCTTTTCCTTTTCAATTTAGGGAAGATTTAATTGACAAAAACATTGAAAATGCTGTTTCCCGGATGCAATCTGTTATTGAGCTTGGGCGGGTAATCAGAGATCGGAAAACCATTCCAGTAAAGGTACGATTTTTTAAAATTTTCTTCTACATCAATATCCCATAAGCACTTAATGGCTTTGTCAGAGAAAAGCATAAATAAATCAATAAATCCCCAAAAGCATATTATAAGCAAGTCACTTATACATTTTGCAGTAGACCTTTGTTTTCTTTTTCAAAACTGATGTTGCTGAATTTAATTTCAGTATCCATTGAAAGAAGTTGTGGTTATCCATCAGGATCCTCAGGCACTGGAAGATATCAAGTCCTTGGAAAAGTATATACTTGAGGTAAGATGGAAGAGCAGGAGGCACAGCTAATAATGAAAGCACATGTGTTTATGTTTTCATTTTGTAAACTTGTCAGTTCAAGAAGTATGAGAACCCCCAATGACAGAACACAACAGAGCAACGTAAATGGTAAATGCCCGGTCAGTTCAGGGAAAGACAACTGCCATTCAGGACTTGATCCTGGATGAGCATGCAGACCTGGCATGCATTACAAAGACCTGGTTGGATGAGGCAGGAGGGGTTAATCTCTCAGCTTTGTCCACAAGGATTCTCTGTTCAGCAGCAGGCAAGACCCAGGGGCCGGTGAGGTGGAGTTGAAGTAGTCTATCGAAATTCTATCCCCCTGCACAGGTGCCCCATCCCACAGTTCTCTGGGTTTGAGTATGTTTATCTGAAGCTGAAGGGCTGGGACAGACTAGGGATTCTGTTGGTATACTGCCCACCCCACTGCACAAGTCTCCCTTCCTGAGCTAGCTGGTGTGCCTTTGGGGTTGATGTTGGAATCCTCTCGGCTTGTAGTACTGGGAGATTTCAACATCCATGCTGAAACCACCCTGTCAGGAGCCGCTCAGGACTTCATAGTTGCCGTGACAACCATGGGTCTGTCTCAAATGGTATCTGGCCCTACCCATGCTGCTGGGCACACTCTAGACCTTGTTTTCTGTGGTGGGTGGGGTGAATGTGATCTGGGAGTAGAGGAACTATCCGCAGTTCCGTTGTCATGGACAGATCACTGCCTGGTGGGGTTTAGACTTACTGGGACTCAGAACCTCCACAGGGGTGGGGGACCCATTAAGATGGTCCGCCCCAGGAGGCGTATGGATCCAGATGGCTCATGGGGAATTTCCTGTTGCTTTGACAGGTGGTCCTGTCTAAGTCCTGGTTGACCTCTGGAATACAGAAGTGGCCAGGGCGGTGGACACGATTGCCCCTGAGCATCCTCTCTCATGTAGTGGAGCCAAACCATCCCCCTGGTTTTCCAGGGAGCTGGTGATGATGAAACATGTGAAAAGGAGACTAGAGCAACGTTGGCAGAAAACTCGGAATGCACCCAACAGAACACAGGCTAGAGCTTATTTGAAAGCCTACTCTGTGGCAATGGAGACAGCAAAGGCAAAATTCTTTTCTGTCTCTATTGTGTCTGCAGAGAGCTGGCCGGCAGAGCTGTTTCGGGTGGTTAGGGGTCTTTTATACTCAGACCCAAGAGAGGAAAAGCGAGACCATTCGATGGCCTGCTGTGAAAAATTCGCCCGGCACTTTACAGATAAAATCACTCGGATCCGCTCTGACTTGGATGTCATGATTGATACAGATCCTGTGGATGTAACTCTGGCTCTGCTTGTCCAGTGATAATGGATACTTTTCAATTTGTACAGCCCAAGGATGTGGATAGGATCCTTGGAGATATGAGAGCCACCACATGTGTGCTAGATCCTTGCCCTTCCTGTCTTATTAAAAAAGCCAGAGGGGAACTGGCCAAGTAGATAGAGGTTGTGGTTAATGTCTCCTTGAGACAAGGTAAGGTTTCAGCTTGTCTCAAGGAGGCTGTTACAAAACCACTACTTAAAAAGCCATCCCTTGATCCCAATATTTTGGATAATTCCTTGCCCATCTCTAATATTCCATTTCTGGACAAGGTTTTGGAGAGTGTGGTGGTCTCTCAGCTCCAGGGCTTTCTGGATTAAATGGATTATCTAGATCCATTTCAATCTGGTTTCAGGCCTGGCTACGGGACTGAGACGGCTTTGGTTGCCTTGGAGGTTCCCTACACCGGGAACTAGACAGGGGGAGGGTGTCCCTGTTGGTTCTGCTGGATCTCTCAGTGGCTTTCAATACCATCGACCATGGTATCCTTCTGGGTCGCCTTGCAGGGATGGGACTCGGGGGCACTGTTTTACAGTGGCTCCTTTCTTTCCTGGAGGGCCAAACCCAGAAGGTGGTGCTGGGGGACTCCTGTTCGATCCCTTTGGCCTGTGGGGTCCCTCAGGGTTCAGTCTTGTCCCCCATGCTATTTAACATGTACATGAAACCACTGGGCACTGGGAGAGGTTGTCCAGAGTTTTGGGGTTCGGTGTCATCAGCATGTGGATGACGCCCAACTTTATTACTCCTTTCCACCAATGAACTTGTCTTGGTCCTAAACCAGTGCTTGACATTAGTAATGGACTGGATGAGGGCAAACAAATTGAAATTTAATCTGAGGTGCTCCTCATCAGTAGAAAGGCAGATAAGGAACAGGTGCAGCTGGTGCACAAGCTTTAATCAGGGATCAGGAAATAGGGATTCCGCCTGTGTTAGGTGGGGTCACACTCCCTCTGAAGTCACAGGTTCACAGCTTGGGAGTGCTCCTGGATTCAACTCTGAGCCTGGAAGCCCAGGTCTCAGCCGTGGCCAAGACTGCATTTGCACAATTAAGGCTTGTGCATCAGTTGCGCCCGTTCCTTGAAATGTCAGACCTGGTCATGGTGACACATGCCTTGGTTACATCCTGGCTGGATTACTGTAATGCACTCTATGTGGGGCTGCCTTTGAAGAGTGCTTGGAAACTCCAGCTGGTCCAAAGAGCTGCAGCCAGGTTGTTAACTGGAGCTGGTTACAGGGAGCATACAACACCCCTGCTGCAACAGCTCCACCGGCTGCCGATCTGTATCCGGGCACAATTCAAAGTGCTGGTGATGACCTTTAAAGCCCTACACGGCTCAGGTCCAGGTTATTTGAAGAACTGTATCCTCCCCTACGAACCAGCCCGGGCATTGAGATCTGCGGGAGAGGCCCTTCTCTTGGTCCCACCACCCTCACAGGTGCCTTTGGTGGGACCACGGGAGAGGGCCTTCTCAGTGGCTGCTCCCAGGCTTTGGGACTCCCTGCCCAAAGAGGTTAGACTGGCACCCTCCCTGCCTACCTTCAGGAAACAGCTAAAAACATTCCTCTTCCAGCAGGCATTTTATATGTAATTTCTATCGGCGCTGGTCATTTTAATTGTTATTTAATTGATATTTTAGTGCTGTTTTTATTTGTATTTTAACATGTTTTAATTATTATTGTGGCTTAATTTTTGTTTTAACTTTTGTATATGACAGTTTTTAATTATGTTTCTTTTAATGGCTGTAAGCCGCTTTGAGTCCCCTTGGGGAGAAAAGCAGGATAAAAATTAAGATTAATAATAATAATAATAATAATAATAATAATAATAATAATACTGTTAAAATTCTCCAGCCATAGCTAAGTGCTCTGATCATATTGCACAAAGTGTAGGAAGCAGACCCATAAGCAGACTTAAGGTGGCTAAAGGATGGCCTGGATGTCTGTTCAAGATATTCTAGCTGTTCAAGAATTGGAGGACTTTCCAATTAAGCCTCCACTTCTCCTAAACAAAATTCACCCACAGTACATCTCTCATCATCCAGCTGAATGTGGAATAAATTACAGGTAGAGTCTTAGTATAATAGCCAGCTGTGGATCATATGCAACAGTTGTTCAGGCATCTTCCTTCCCACAATGGCACTACATTTCTGTGGCGATGGGATTGTGCAGAAACACCTTAACACGATGAGCGGAAGCTACTGGGCAGCAGCAGTAGTGAGGTGCAGGGAAAGTGAGGCTCTTGGAGGCGTTTTATTCATAGGGTTGCTGAAGTTCAAGCTGACTTGACAGCAAATAACAACACCCCCTGAGTGCAGTAAGACATTTCCTACTGTAATCTCAGGCCAGTGAGCCAGGTTGTATGGTGATGTCGCAGGGGTGGAATCATGTGACTCCTACAGATGCTTTTGAATTGCAGCTTCCTAGAATTCCTCACCATTAGCTATGGTAGCTAAGACTGCTGGGACCTGTGAAGTCTGGATATCTGGAGGGGTGCAGGAGTCTCATCCTATTCTGTAGGATGAAGCGGAACATTCTACAGGGTCATTAGTTTGCCCTGGGTTAGAGGCAATTTCCTGACACAAAAATGATGGCAAGAAACTGAGAATAAAGTGAAGGGGAAAAAATGGTTGGATCATTTTTCTTGTCCACGTGGTGCCAAATGGAAAGAGATAAATGTTTCCTTCTTATTGTTCTGTATTCTCTTCCTAATGTATAACAGTTTCACAGAGAGATTTGAAAATTCTAGTACTATTTAATTTTAATATAATACAATTCTGGGTCACTTTGCAATCTTTATGAACTTTCGAAGCCAGTTTTGGTTGAAAAGTGAAGTACAAATGTTTAAAGCAATATAAAGATAGTTCATAATTATTTTTAAAGGAAATCCACTGGGCTAAGTATATGGTATAATATATATCTCAGCTTAAAATGCTGTTTTTAGAAGTTGAAATGCAGCTTATCAACGGCAGGCTGGGGTTCTCTGCAACATTTGATATCCTTTATAATTTCAGACACTGAGCATTCTTTACTAAGGCACTGTTGACAAGAGCAAAATCTGCCTATACACAACAACTGAGTAGCCATTAGAATACTGGGGGAGTATACTACTGGATCACGACTGTTAACCCACATTGAAAGACGAAAGGAAACTAGAAAAACCAAAACTAAGTAGCCAGGATAAATAATGACATGTGTATGCTAATTACAGTATAATATATTGTAGACTTTTTAATGGCTATTGATAATGTTGAAAGCATGAATTGACTTGTCCAATAGTGTTTTATTTACTATACCAGCTCTGCTATTTAGCAGCCTAAAACAGCATTTTACTTGTATATGTGTCAGATCTTCTCTTTCTGATCTTTCAAATTTGCTCATTCAGCTTCCCCAAATTCCAAAGACAGTTTGGAAGCAGGAAAATTCAATAGGAAACTAGTATTCTTATGGCATTGTGGCCTTCCCTGAAGTTTCCTTTGAGAATCTTAGTAACAACTGTGAGGTGGGGAGCTGCATAAAATGGTTGTACTTGTAGGGAGTATATATGTCCCCCTTTGAAATGTGGCCCGTGAGAATTCAAGGTGTACCCCTAATTTGCTGTGTAAAACTTTAATGCTTGTCCATTGAAAGGCTTTTTGGTTCTAAGGCCAGTTTTGCTTTCACAATTGATTAAAGTGTAAATGGAAAAAAGAGAGCAGTATTGTGGTCTGCACTGTCTAAGAAATAAATGAGATGGGAAAAATATGTAAAGCTTTTCAGTTGGTTTGTATTAGTCAGTTGCTTTCAGCTAAGCATCAGTTCAAAGTGCTGATTATGAACTGATCTTCCGTTTTGGAAACTGAGCCAATTGAAACCTTTGTCTATTTTAGAGATTAGAATGTAGCTTACCAGACAGAGTGACCCTTTGTGTGGTTTCATGTTTCAGATTCTTATAGCTCAATGCCTCATAAAAGCCATGGATCTCTTCATAATAATGTGTGCATATTTATTTGGTCAGACAAAAGGTCTCCCAGACTTCCTTAGAGCAATAGCACCATAGCAGAAGTGTCCTAGAACAGTTTCAAATGCAAAAGGGAACATGGAGTAGCTCCTATTGTAACAGTATGCAAGCTGTGAATAACATATAATTTCATGTCAGGTAGGATTAAAACAGTAACAAGTTTGTTGTTAAATAGAATTGTTCGCTATTAAAGCAAATAGTGGAACTTTTATATTGCAACTTGCTTCTATATATGACTGGGGATTGTTTGGATGGAAAAGCAGACCAAAGAGAAGATGCTAAGGACAAAGCTGAATGGGAATGTTTCCATAGGTAGCATGACTTGTGGAGGGTGTGATTCTTGGTTGGAGTAGGACTAAGATCTTTGGAGGTACATCATGGAAACTTGGTTGGGAATAAGGGAGGGAATTGTGGATAATAGATTGTTGGAAGATAATTACTAACATGGAGATTAATATAAGCTGAAAACTAAGTATTCAGGAGACTAAAGTGCTTTATATCCTGTAGTTTTGACTCATTTAACCTTAGAATGTCAATATATATAAATCAATGTACAAGTAGTAGATAACTTTTTTTCTTGTTCATCCAGTTCTGTCTTGCATTTCGCCATTCACTGTGCAAAATGGTGTACAGTTTGTTGGTGATTGTTAATCATCACTGCCAGTGATGGTTCTTTTTTTATACTGCTGTTTCATTTTCTTTCCTTCTTTTGTAAATATGCAGGAACTTAATGTCCGTCAGGTGACATTATCGACTGATAAAGATAAATATGGAATTCGTCTGAGAGCAGAACCAGATCACATGGTGCTCGGGAAGCGTCTGAAAGGTGCCTTCAAATCTGTTATGGCAGCTATTAAGGAACTGTCAAGTGACCAGTTGGAAGTGTTCCAGAAGACAGGTCAGTAACCATACAGTGTGGTGTGTGTTAAGACAAATGTGATGGGATCAGTCGTGGAAATTGATGCAAACAAGCTTGCGTATTCATCAGCTGTGTAACCCAGTCCATTTAGCTGCTTGGATATATTTTATAGCCTAATAACAAATCACAAAGGATTTAAAAGCTATTCCTGTAGTAACTGTACTGTCAGAGGTTTATGAAGTCCATAAACATACTAGAGAATAATTGCAAAGAGAAACGTTTAATCAGTTTTACAAAACCAGAAAGTGTTGGGGAACTGCTTAGTCAGCAAATTAACATTTCCTATACAAAGTGGTCTGCGTAGAAAATGTGTTTGTAGTTGATGTCCTTTAGTCACAACAAGGAGTCATGTGGCTCTTAAAGACCTTTACCACAGGATCCTTGGATATCATGATTAACAAACAGTACAAAACGTTATAGGGAGAACTGAAGAAAACACAAGATGAGTGAGAGAGCTTCATATGCTGTCTTCTAAGTGAAAGAGAGCTTCTGAATGTAGATTAATTACAGATTGTTTAGAGCTTGAGACACCATGCTTTCATAAAAAACAGATAATGTTATGGTTTAAATGAATCAGGCACCATTGTTGTGGATGGGCATGAACTGCATGAAGAAGATCTCCGTCTGATGTACATCTTTGACCAGGCTGTGGGAGGATCTGCTCAGTTTGAAGCACATTCTGATTCTCAGGTACTGAATGTATTAATCAGTGGTAGTGGGCAATTGGATCTTTACTTTGCAGTTTGTAACATAGAATGTGTTCATCCCCTGTCTGCTGGAAACGTACATATCACAGGAAAGACCAATGTTCCTTTTTGGAGTATTTGCCTGAGAGGGCAAAAAGCAGTGGTCCAAAGTATTGCAAAGTCTCACATTAAATATTTGAACTAGCTACACGAAATATTTGGCTTGGAGCAGTTGACTTCCATGTTGCTGGTTGAATGAGAACACCAGTCTGATCACAAGCAGTTCTAAAATAACAATGCAGAAAACCTAAAACTGGGAAGTGGAACTGTACCTGTACGTAGTACTTCAGCTGGGGAGTAAGTGTTTCCAAGTTAAAGCAGTATTATATACAAATTTCAGAGAACATAAGCATGGCTTTTCCTTGTCTTGGGTACTAAGTAGTCGCACAGTGTATTTAGTTCCCCTCCATTTGATGCATCACGGCCAGCAGAAGGGTGAATGAGAAACAGATAAAGCATGGATCTTCCCCTGTATGCTCCGTTTTGCTACTCTCTTAGAGTAACAAGCATCATCATGTGCTTGTATGTCAACATATTGCAACAGTGCATATGGACAGTGAAAGGTACTTTATCAATAATTAGCTGTGGCTCATAAAAAAATCAGATGTAATTCACGACAATTTGTCTGTTGCTGATTTGATTTGTTAATCTGTTTTAGAGCTATCCACTTTTTCATTTCCAGGTATTGGTTCTCCTGGATGTCACTCCAGATCAGGCTATGGTTGATGAAGGTGTTGCACGTGAAGTAATAAATCGCATCCAAAAACTTCGAAAAAAGGTTAGCTGATCTAGAAGATGAAAAGTTTCCCAGCTTTCTACCTCTCCTTTTGTCTGTGTGGTCATGTTGTTGTCATTGTTGTCACCATCATTTTTTATAGCTACAGTTAAGTAATTTTGCACATGAAAGCTATGTCCATGAACCAAAGTGCATTCAAAGCTTTAAGCAGGCTCAGTAGGTTTTTAATCCCCTTCCCCATCTCTGAATATTAGATTCTCAAGTTCAAAACTTTTTTTGAAAAGTCACTCAGGTTGCAGGGTGGTTTCCATATGTCATGGGCTACTGTTTCAGAAATGCAAATCCATTGCTGTCCTAGAACATAGACAGGATTGTGTAGCTCTCTTAACTCTATGTTTGCTTAAAGGCAAAATTTGTTCTTAATTTAATAATTCTACAGTGACCAGTGCTTGAAGCCTATCATCATCATTGTCCCTATCATTAAGAATAATAGCAGCTGTTGGCATCTAAAATCCAAACTAAATGATTGATCAGTAACTGCTATTGATCTAAAACTATTCTTTAGACCACCATCCTTGAATAGCATTGATGTACCTAGGTACAAACCACTAAAGCAATTGTAACAGTCTTTTCCCATTTACCACTTGCAAATCTGGTCACTTAAATACACCTAAACTATTCACGGTTAATGGTATTATGCAATTTTTTTGAAACACAGCTGATGGTGTTACTAGTATCTTAATTTAAAAAGTAAATGTGATTTCTTTGTTAAATGTTAAGGATTGTTTGAGGCCAGATTTGCCTTCCAGAACCCAGTGTACACACTATCATAGCTAATTTTTATTTTTATTTTATTTTTTTGGCCACATTTTTGGCAAAAATTGACATGGGTGTACCTGGTTTCCAAGACTAATAGCATTCCTGGAAGCTTTCTAGAAGCACTATTAGTCTTGTCATTGTGCATCTTGTGCAAATGGCATTTGTGAGAAACTTATACGAATATTCTTTTCACTCAGAAACAAGGTATGCAGGGCAATGCACCCTGTTTGCAAGGCCATCAGAGCTTGAGGACCACTGTTAGCCTCAGAAACAGAAAGTGTGCATTTCTTTTCATCTTGTGTTACCCCCCCCCCCCAAAGTATCAGTTCTTGCCCTGGCAACAACATTGATGGTGGGGATGGAGTTCAACTCTTGGTGACCCCATAAAGCGAGGGAGGCTACATGTAAGTTGTGTGTTGTCCATCCCGAGTTTAGAGGATTTTTTTTTTAAGGAAACTATATAGTTACTGGTACAGTCATATAGTTCTGCTATCCTGGTTATTTTGGGTTACTTTCAGAAAATAATTAATGGGAAATAACAACCATGAACTTGAACGTAGGAAGAGCATTGCTCTGGGAATAGTCTCTTAAACCTCAGGAGCCTCCAGTGTGTCTTATTCTATGATAATGGGTTTATGTTTTGTTTCTTTCCTTGTAAACTCTTGCCAGATGAGCTACAATATTGCAAGAAACAAAATCATTAGCTAGATCACAATAACAGCATAGCTACGAAGGAACAGAAGAAATCAATACTTTAGGCATAATAGGAAAGTATTGAAGGAAAAGTCTTTGTGTGTTTGGGGTGAGAATGCATAGAAGGTAGATAGAGAACAGATGGCTATAAAAGGAGAATAGAAAAGAGGATAAAAATTGAGCATGACATAGGTAATTGTGTGTGAAGGTGACTTTCCTCATAGCATTACGATAATATCTATAAATAACTTACAGTGCTCAGTTGAACATAACTACAGAACAATTTAATTTTCTTAAATATTTTGAATCTGAGAATAATATTTGTCTGTCAATGATTTTAGTTCAGTGGAAGCTTTTTCCCTGTAAAAGCTAATTTCACATTGTAAGACACATTTATTTTTGTTTGGTTGGAGAGCATATTTTAAAACTTGTTTTCCAAAGCATCTTTGTACTATCACAGAGAAAATTAACTTCTTGTAAGTTGTGGAAATGTTACCTTTTCTTCTTTCTTACTTTTTTTAAAAAAACAATTATGCTAGATTTTAAACCTCTTAACTTTCTTCTATAAATGGCTAAAATAGATTTTACCTTCTGCAAAAACTAGTTATAAGCAATGTTTGAGAGACCCTTTGGTGTTGCTGATTTTATTACAGCGCAATCTTGTTCCTACCGATGAGATTACAGTATATTACCATGTACAACCAGAAGGTGATTATCTAGAAACTGTTATTAAGGAACATACAGATTTCATTTATGCAACAATAAAGGCTGCCTTGAAGCCATACCCAGTGCCTACCTCGAAAGAAGTGCTTATTCAAGAAAAAACCCAGGTAAGAACAAATACAAATCCTTTGGAGCACATTCACCTTGCCCATTATCTGAATAATGCATTGCTCACATTAAATGTTTATTGCACCATGCTGACTATATCCATTTCAGATGTTCAGATTGTGTAACATGTTTTAAGTTCAAGAAGTCACTGAAATAATCCAAGGTTCTTTCAAAATTAGTTCGCCTTGTTTTACACACCCAGCGTTTGAGTCTCTCTTTTGTTAGGTTTCAGATTATTTCTCTGTATTTCAACTAATACTGTTTACAGTGATTTCTTATTAAACCTGGTGGAAGCATATCGCATAGCCTTTTGACTTTTCGTGTTCATTTCATATGTTCTTTGTATGAAATACTTGAGTTCTTATCGTTCTTCTTGGTGTTCAAGTGGCTGTTTTAATGCAGATTTTAATTGTAGCGTTTGATCTTGAGCTCATTTTTCATATATCTTACTGTACCCAAACTTCCTGGGTGTCTTCATTTCAGCAACTGACAGTCATTGTTTACATGAAAAGTACTTTCTGAACTCTTCGGAGTTTAAGAAGGAGAAATGGTTTGTAGGAGCAATTAAAAGCAAAAGTTATCTCAGAAAGACATGTGATTTCTTTCACCCAAGGTACCGTTTTCAACAGTCCTTGCTCCAAATGCCCAAATGGTTTTTTAAGTCATGAGTCTGATGCATTGCAAGAACCATAATTTAGTTTGAGGTATGTAGAGATTGACTGCGGGGGAGGGTACGCAGTCCTGTATAAATATCAATAATAAATATGCCCTTACCTCTATGGCAGAGGCCTTTTTATTTAGTCACACCTTTGTTTTATGTATTTTTTCAGTGTTTTATCTGTCTTTCATCATAACTGCCTTCATCTTAATGTTGTTGTTGTATAAGTTTATTTTATTATTGGCTGTCCTGAATGAGGTGTAAATGCTCATTTTGTAGTAACGAATGAATGAATGAAAAAAAAAAGTCCTGTTTGATTCAGACTGAAGGCTTAGCTGAACATGCATCTTGTATCTCATAATGGAAAGCTGCTGTTCCTCTTTAGCTGGTGTTCAAGGCATGCTGCTTTTGATCCTAGGAGAAACATGTACCATCCAATCCCCTTTTAAGTAGCAAACATGGGTGATTTGATCTCCTTATGAAACTGTATGTGTTGGTGTTTCTCACCTTGCCTTATGACAACTAGTTCTATAATTTATCAGTGTAATGTATGAGGACTTCCTTTTGTCTTTCCAAAACCTCCCACTATTTAGCTTGATTGAGTGCCGCAGGTTTGAAATATTGTGGAGTGGTGGAGAGATGGATCTGCTTCCTTTGCAGCATGTATAGTTTGGGAAGATTGTATCATATCTCTCCCACTCCATTACTTGTTTTTTCCTTCTTACCTAAGAGGCCCAACTATTGTAACTTTTTGTCATAGGAGAGTAGTTTCAGCCCCCAATCATGTTGGTTGGACTTCTCCCAACTCTGCAACAGTCATATTTGGTGTGTGATAATCGAAACTGTATGTAGTATCCCGAATGTGATTACCCAAATTTTTCAGTGGCAATTTCCTTTCGAGTCTTCTAACCATTCCTAGCATAGAATTCACTTTTTTCACGGCTGCATAAACGAGGCTGTCTTTTTTTTTCTATTAAACTCGCCACTAGGTACGGTTGCCACATGAAATAAGGAACAGGGCTCTTGACCCATTACCGGTTGTGTAGAAGAAAGCATTTCAGTGAAGGAGTGCCTGCTGATATTGTGCACTAAAGAGACAGGAGCCCTTTCCCTTATTTAACCTGACAACCCTACCACTAGCCCAGGTGCCATCAGTGTAGTTGTGAAGTTAGGATTTTGTGCTTCACTTTCTGTTTACATACCCGTATTTGCCAGTGTATAGGACACACCTGTGTATAAGACGCACCTCATTTATACACTGGAAAATACTATTTGCCGGCATGTAAGATACACTGGCATATAAGATGCACCCCATTTTAAAACGGTATTCTTTGCAGAAAAAAGTTAGTCTTATATACCAGCAAATATAGTATATTGAACTGCATTTACCATTTTGTTGCTGATCCTCCCAGATTGGACCCATCTTTCACAGCTTAAACTGTTCTTAAGTAACATTTTCCACATGATAAAGATATTTCAACTACACAGTTTTCTCTGAAGTTAAGAGTTTGTTACTGGCTCAGATACATATAGGATTCTGTCTGTAATTTCTGACCATATGCCAAGTGCATTTTAGACACCTGAATACAGAATAAAGTATGGTTTTATCCACATGGCACAGCATAGAATGAAGAGGTCATACTTTTTTGTCTTGCTTTTGAGCAGTAACCTTCTGTGGAGTAATATATGCCTTCTGATGAAGTTATCTATTCCCTTTAAAGTACACAAGGTCACAGAAAAATACATATGACAATCTTCTGATAAGACCGTGATTAACTGGAAATTAAACAAAGTACTTAGGAGAAAATCAGTGTTATCATTTAATGATCAGTGATTCTGAAATATTTGTTAAATAAACAGAATTGATTTATCTCTTTGCAAATATAGTTCAAATGAGGCCAATCTGCAAGATATTGGTGACAGTTCTGGTGATTATGAAAAATTCAAATTTACATGTAGTTTGATGGGGATTGTAGGTTAGTGCGACGTGTTCAGTTCACATGCTTGAAATTCTAGGACAGCCAGAAAGAAAGTTCTAGAGAAACGTAATGGTCTCAGTACAGATGTTTGATCTAAATGGGATAGATGTGTCTTGGGTGTTGGCAGGTTTTCTTTTTATCAAGCCAGTAAAAATGTCCTTCTTTACTTTATTTATGGATCTCCAAGCATGAAAACCTTGAATAATGATTACCCTCTAGAAAATAAAGTAATATGTCAAACAGTATAAGAAAGTTTGAAAAGATGGCTTGATTTGTATCTGTTTTTGGTCTGCTATAATCCTTATCTTGATATATTGACCAAATACAGACACAAATCAAAGAAACTTTAGCTATCGAGGGACGTATTAAGTTATGTTCACCCGTCCCCCTGTACCACATCTCACATTGTTCGGGAAGGGAGTACTCTGAGTCGTGGGTTGTCCTTTAAGTCGGATATTGGAGGGAAGTATCCAGAAATTTGAGGAAGAAGATATTTTTATGTTACAATACAAGCATAGTCGCATTTCTTAGAAAAGATTCAATATACAAATCCTGATGTTTGTGTTTTAAAGAATAGATACTAACCATCATCAAAATATTGCCTAGTAAAATTATGTTGACTTCTTCAAAAATCTTTGTGTTTCTGATGTTTTAATTATAATCAATTTAATTGTATGTGCAACAACACACATATATCATAAAGGTTTTTTTGTGTGTGCCTGTCCTCAAATCCATGCTATAATAATGTTCAGAATTATTAATTCAGCATTGAAACTTGCCAGTTTCTTGATGGTTAATAGCCAGTAAAAATTGCCCTGCCTAGTGGCTAGGTCTAACAGACCCAGACATACAGTGCGTCATCTTATCTGCATGTGCAGCTTGGACTCCTTTCTATACTACTCTTTTTTGCAGTATTGAAGCTCATTTCTTGGCCCAGGATTGTCTCTGCTAATATCCTTTACACAGTTGCTTACTATGAAACAGTGTTAGTTTGCAACTATTTTCACTGTAATTCTTGGCAGTCTATTCAAATTTTAGTAGCTTTGAGGTTTTGTGTGCCTCCTCTTAGAAGAGTGGTGTAAGAAAATGTAACTGTTGTTTGTTTAGCTGAAGGGATCAGAACTGGAAATCACGCTAGCCAAAGGCGCTTTGCATCAACGCATTGAGCCAGCATGTGCTTATGTCAATCTCAACATCTGTGTTAATGGTAAAGAGCAAGGTAGGAATATGTTATGCTGCTTTTTGAGTTGTCATCACTGTCTTTTTAACCACTGTTATCATTGGGAGGAAAGCTGTTGTACTACGTGTAAAGGATTCCATCAGTGTAGTCACTATATTTTTTCACGTGACTAAAATTCCTTCCTTACCACTGCGTAATCATAAAGAGAGGGAAAAAATTGTGTAATCAGCTTGTGTGATAGATGCCAATGGAGACTGCACTGTTTAAGCCTGGGAGTAGTCCCCACTGAAATTAATGTGGCTTAATTTTATGACGGCATATATAGGTTTGCACTGTTGAGCTTTCTTGCATGGTATGAAAAGAGAGAACTACATCTGGAAATGATGGGGAAGGACATAGTGCCTAAAATCTGATACCAAATTAATGCAAGCCACTGATGTTGAAGCAGTGAAAATAGGAGTTAGGCACATCATTGATTTTGGTAATTCACAAGTGCAGGAATGTCTGCCTGAAACTAGATCCTACAAATTTGGTGGGTGATTATGGTACTAAGGCCTGTTAGGTTTAATACCAAAAGTGATAGTTATTTTTAGAAAACTATAGTTGGGACCCAGAGAGCTGCTCACGCTTATCCCAAAGGGACGGAAATAGCCTTAGTGGGGAATTTTTCTTGTATCACCATTTCACAAACTGCTTTTGAAACCTCCCTCAGATACTAATGTAGATTACTAACTGGCATTGGATGAAGGTATTTATTGAAGGAGAATCATTCTCATACTCCTTTTGTTCCATTGAATTAATTTTACATTACTTATCAATTTTAAAAAAAAATCAAACTTTGTTAATTTTTAAAAATGTGATGGTAATGAAGATAATTGTTGCTGGATAAGAGAAGATGACTGTGTCCTTCAGGCAACTTCTGTTGTATGTGTGTTTACAGTATAGATATGACAGTTTTGATAACTTATTAGAAAAACAATTTTTTCGTACTATTCTGTATTTCCCTCTCCAGGTGGAATGGTCTTGCTAGAAAATCCTAAAGGAGATAATAAATTAGACTTTACCAAGTTTATTAATACCATGTCATGCATTTTTGGACTTGAACATTCAAAGTTGGTGGTTTTCAGTGGAGAAACAGGTGAGTAGCAGTAGAGAGCAACACACACACACATCTGTGGTAATAAATTGCTGTGTTTTGGAGAAAATATCACTATGATTTTAGAAAAATAAAAAAAATCCTTGAAAATATGTTTTGCCTTGGAACTACTTTTTGGTAATCCTGTGACAGGAAATTTATCTACTCATAAGCAAGTCCTATTTTTTTTTTAAAAAAAAATCCTGCTGGGTGCTACTTCTGTGTAAAATTAGATCCATTTGAATTAGGAAAGTACCTTTGAACTCTTTTTTTGCCTACCTAGACTCTGGGGATCAAGCTACAGTAGCATTTGCAGCTTCCATATGAAGAAACATTTATGCCCTTTGCAGGCTAAACTAATGTGCTTTTCATTGCCATTTTAAAAAATATGTTATGAGAGAACTAAAGATTTCATGACTTGTATTTCAAGGAGAATGATGAACCACCTGACTACTTTGTTTAAAAGTTGAAGGGCGGACAGTTTTGAGAGGCCTGGGAGCAACTTTCCATTGCTTTCCAAATTGCGGACATTGCATTGGTCCCTCCTGACAAAACTTGAAGTGACTGAAAGATTTTAATAAACTGGTGGTGTTTTGCTAAACAAGGTGTGGGGTGTCTTTTTTAGTATTATGGGGAGGGGCAATAGGTGTTCCAGGATCTGCAAAATTTCTTGGAGGACTGCATGTGGCTTCCACCTCAGTTTTAAAGGACTTCATATGGATGTAAACATTGTATTCTGTTTGAAGCTTATGATGAATTATATCAGTTAGTCTCAAAGGTGCTGCTAGATTCCTCTGCCTCTCTTTTTTTCCTATATGTAACACAGAAATTTTGCAGGAGTTTTGTTAACAAATGTAACTACATCACATGTTTGGTGTCTTTTGCCATGGAATATCAGAAAACTCAGTTGGGTAAAAAAAAGTAGCAGTTCAGATAAGACTGACACAAACAAGAGGAATTATTTGTGAAAGTCTTCCCTCTGCCAAAAATACTTTCACCCTCAGTGTTCTGTGTGTAAGAGGGTGCTTTGGTGATTGACAAGAGAAGAGGCATCTTTCGTACAAGTTGTGGTGTCAGACATACTCTGCTGTTAAGTTAGCTGAAGGTTTGGTAGCATCTTTTCCCCTTTCAGATTGCCCTTTCTCGCGCTAATGACATCATCTTGCATCCAGTCAGGTTTCAATGATGACAGACAAAGCTTATTCAGATTGAAAGCAACACCTAGCTGTCTTTTTCATTAATTTGACAAAGATCCAGTATGCCTTTGGCTGTCTACTTTTATCAGATTTCAGTGCGTAAAACTAAATTGCAGCCTGCCTGTAATATTGGTAGTTTTAACTTACACGTGCACAATTAGGAAACGTAACGCTTAATGACTTAACATTTTTTCTCTTTAATATTAATATCTTCATCTTGTAAGAAGAAAAATGGACAACTGGGCTGTATTTTTTTTGTTAAAAGGATTTAGATATATCACCTTTACTGATGTTCGATGAGTTAACGTTCTGAATCAGTGGATTCCAAACTGTCATCCTCCACGTTTTTAGACTTCAGCTCCCAGAAGCCCCAGCCAGCTTGGCCAACATTCAGCAGTTCTGGGAGCTGACATCCAAAACATCTGGAAGACCAGGGTTTGGGAACCACTGTTCTAAATTATGTATCTGCTGATAAAGTTTTCCTTAACTGCAACAAATAGAGGCAGAAAATTTGTACTTCTGGAAGGTTTTTCTTTATATATAGTTGATTTTTTGCTGCATGTAATTCAGCACAACTATAGGAAAATGTTTAACAGAAAAAGGCACACTTAGAATGTGAGGTGGAGGGGTGAGGGCAGAGATAGAGACTGAAGGGAGTTTTCTGTTGTGTTGACTACATGTTTTTGATATTATGATTAATTGAAGATTAATTACAATTCATTTTTGAAAAACCGTTATAATTTTTTGAAACATTGTACTGTGAGTGGTATATGTTACATAAAAATCAAATACAAGCAGTAAATAATCAGTAAATAATCAGTAAATATTATAATAAAATCAACAGCAAAGAATAAGAAAAACACTGCAGTCCATAAAACCAGTGTAAAACTTCTAACAGAACAGAGAAATATTAAACCACCAAATGATAGGTCTTAAATTACTTGAGACAGTAAAAAGGTCCTCACATCATGCTCAAAAACTGATCACATGTGTTAGGTGAGCCTCCTGCTGGGAGATGTTCCATAGCCAGCTCCCAGGTTGTGGAATTCCCTCCCACAGGAAGCTAGCGTGGCTCCCTCTCTCCTTTCCTTCTGACAGGAGATAAAGTCCTTTCTATTGTGACAGGCTCCCCCCCTCCCCACAACTGTTTTCTCTAGAAGGGCCTTCTAATGGGGTGTGGTGTACTTTCCCCCAGTTTTGTTACCTTTTTTTTTAATTTAGGTTTTAATTCAGTACTTGATTTTAGTATGAGTGGTCATGTAATGGTTTTTCACTTCTCTGTAATGCCATAATTTAGAGAACCAGTATGGTGTGTCACTTTTGATTGTTGGACTCGGGCTCTGGGAGACCAGGGTTTGAATCCGTGCTCAGCCATGGAAAGCTGTTGGGTGACCTTGGGCAAACCAGACTCTCTCAACCTCAAAGGAGGGCCATAGCAAACCCCTTTTGAGTAAATCTGGCTAATAAAACTCTGCAATAGGTTTGCCTTAGGGTTGCTATAAGTCAGAAATGGATCAAAGGGGGACAAAAACATCATAACTTACATGATTTAGCCGGTGGCGGAGCTTGAAGTGTATGGGGGGGCGGGGGGGCTATGGCGCGAGTGGCATGGCCAGGGCATGTGGGGGCATGGCCAGGGTAACTTGGGAGCATGGCTACAGGCTGGGATGCCCTAAAAACATTGCTGCATGAGGCGAACCACTCCCCCGTCCGTACACAACTGGATTTAGCTGTATCTAATTTTACTTTGTGGGATACCTCCTTTGGACTGGGAGAAAGGTGGATAAGGCAGGCAGGCAGCCCCACAAGCTGGGGGATGTTTTGCTCACGTGGGTTGGAGGATGTCTTGTGCTGGCGTTCCCTTTCCCTCCGAAGGGTTACCAGTATCATTTATAGATGCACAGACATTACCATGCAGGTGAAGTGGAACCATGACACAGTTGTCACCTGCTTTAACACAGCCTTCATTTTGAATGTAAGAAGAGCTATACTGGATAATACCAAAGGCCTGTCCAGAGAAACATCCTGTTCCCCACAGAGGCCAACCAAATACTCATGTAATTCCACAATTTGGACGTGGGAGGAATAGCCCCTCGCAGAGTTGTGCCCCAGAATCTGGTATGCAAAGGCACAGTGGTCTCAGCATTTTAAGGGAACCCATAGCTGTCATGAGCAACAGCTAAATAATAGGATCTTCCCAGCATGACTTTTCTGGTCATTTTTCCAGTGTAGAAGGGTCTAGATAATGCTGAACAAGTAGGCCAATGGATGGATGGTCAGAAATCTTCCACTCTTTATACTGTATATGGAGAACTGGATGCGTTTGCAGCAGATGAATATTGCACGGTACAAATGTTCATGGCATATGTGTGCAGCTTTAAATGTAAATGTTTTAGAACTGCATCCTAGAAAGGTTAGCCCATTTCATGTAAACAGCAGGCAGTATCAGTTGGCACTTGCCTATAACAGCTTGTTTTTTTGTTCTTTTCAGAGCTGAAGAACCAAACAGACTTGCTGAGTCTCAGCGGAAAGATGCTTCATGTAACGGCAGGGTCAGTGCCAGCCTTGAACAGTCTTGATGGCTCCCTCTGTCCCTATATCAATTTACAACTAGTAAATGCAAAACCACAAGGTACTTCATGCAAAATATTGATTCTATGGCAGTAAATCAGATTATTTGTTGGAATTTAAATCTTGGACCTAGTTTGAAATATAGCTAAATGCACATCTGTCCCAGACCTTGTTCCATGGCTTCAGTTGGTTGTGGTTTGACCCACCACTACATTACTAAGCATTACTTTGCTCTCTTCCTTCTCTCCCCCAATATGATTGTTGTGCCTCAAAGCATGTACAGTGTAGCCATTTCCCTTGTGTGGATTTTATATAAGGAAAAGTTGAATACTAGAGAGAAAACATAGAAGGACTGAGACGATATTGGGAGGAGCAGGAAGTAAGTAAATAATAACATAGGATATGTCTTGACACAAACAGAAGATGTCAAGAACCACTGTTATTGTTGCCAAAGGCTACACACAAAAAATTTAGGCATTTTGGGTTTTGCTGCATTTGTACATGTGCAAATAGGGAATTCTTAGCATATAGTCATAAACCACTCATGTCTGTGGCAAGTTTAATTACAAACTTGATCTCATTTGCATATATTCTGTAGATGATCTAAATTCTTATATGGAAAGGTACCTGGATCTTTCATAGGAAAAATAATGGCAAAATCCCAGTGTATAATAGGCAGTTCACATGCTTGCCAAGGTTAGAACTGAATAATGAATCTCTGCAGAGAATTAAATCTTATTTCTCCTGGGAATGTGTAGAATTGCAGCCTGAGTGAGGCATAGGGTATTCAAGATAAGGGTGAAAAACTCTATCCTTGTTAGGGGTAAGGAAAACTGTGCGTTTTTTTTCTTAGTTCTGCTACAGCCCTAATTCTTTTCTCCAGAGTGTCTGAATGGAGTGGTGGGAACTCTTCTAATGGAAAATCCTGTTGGCCAAAATGGATTAACATATCAAGGGCTTCTGCATGAAACAGGAAAAGTGTTTGGACTCAGAAGCAGACGGCTAAAATTGTTTCTGGATGAAGCACTAACAAAGGGTAAGCATGGAGAGTAGTCCTTTTGCAAAGCAGGTTAACTGTGCTTTGTGCTATGTAATTTTTCTTACCTTTTTTTCAGGACTGGTATTTTAAAATCTGTAGTTATGTTTAATAAGGAGCCTTATAATCAAACTATACATTGGGTGACATCCTGTTAGTACGTTCTAGTGGGATAATCTAAAACGTGCCATAGTAACGCACTTGTTTTTGCTGTTGTGGAGGTTGGAATTCTGTACAAAGTGTGCAATGGCCAAAATTCCTCCTACCCATCTTTCTTCCTCTGCAGTTGCACATCTGACATGGCCATTTCCCGGTTGGTGGAGCCCTGAGGGATTGGCAGAGAACCATCCAGCTATTTTCCTATAGTCAGATGCACAAGTAACAGGCATTCTGTGGCACTTCTCAAGGATCTTTTGCAGATTCTTGAGGATGATGTCATTTGTTGTGTGTCCAACTAGAGGAATGTAGCTGGATGCTTCTCTGGCACTCCCTCAGCTCTCCATCAGACAAGAAATGCCCATGTTGGAGGAGAGGCAGCAAAGAAAAGGTGGGTTTTGCTGGGTTTGGAAATAGTTAACATAGGATCCAATCCAGGATCTTGACCACAGTATTTAATGTGAAGCATGCAACTATCATAGTTCTTTTTTTTTCCTGTTCCAAAGCAAGGCCAGAGCGCCTGTTCTGAATTTGGACTATATGGGGATAGAGTTGCTTCAGTCCTTTGTCCCCTCCTATGTTCCTAATCCAGCTGGGGGCTCCACAATTTGTAATTTAGATAGAGGAAAAATCTCCACTCATTCTACTTTTCTACTTTTTAAAATATCCATATTGGAAGTGCAGATTCATGATACATGGTGCAACCACATAAGGAACAAAGGATTAAACATCCTGTTCCACCTAGGAATAGGGTCACGATCCAGACAAGATCCTCCAGGGTTGCTTTTGAATAGGGTGGAAAAGCTGACCTAGCTACATGCTATAGCCAACCCTCATTGGTAGGTTGAGTTACAGTTGAGGTTTTAAGGTGTATATTGCTGAAAGAAAGAAAGAAAGAAAGACAGAAAGACAGAAAGAAAGACAGAAAGAAAGACAGAAAGACAGAAAGAAAGACAGAAAGACAGAAAGAAAGACAGAAAGAAAGACAGAAGGAAGAGGACCCAAGGAGTTATGGACAACTGACATGATAGGGAGACATCTGGGCTGGACTCTCTTTCCCTGATGTACTAACTTCCAGGATATAGAGAATCTTTCTCTGGATAGAGAAGCACTCTGTCATGTGAATGCCCCCGCCTGCACTCTGAACTGGTAAAACCTAAGACACAGTTTTTGCTGACATGGACCTATTTTTCACTTGGCTGACTAGCTGATCTCTTAAGGGAAAATATATTGCATTGAATATGTACTGTTTTTCTGTCTAAATTAGCAGTAGCTGCAGTGGAGATACCAGCTGATATAAGGCTTTCATCTATCCACTGAACTATTATGGAGATTCTTCTCAAATGAAGTGGGTACTGTAGGTAGTGTAATTTTCAACATGTAATACCTTTGTTATTGAGGCATTTGTCTCATTAGACTTAAGGCATTTGAAAAACACACAAAGAACAAAGTACAGCACTTTGTGTAAAGGGAAGATGAAGTGGCCTTGGTGATTTGAATTAATATACTGCCTCAGAGGATTTTAATATTGCATTTTATTGTTAGAGTGAAGTTTATTTTCAGCCTTGTAAATGTTACAGGGCAGGAGGAAAGTTATTATAGCCAATGTTCCATGTACACGGCCTAACAATTATTGCAGTGAAATGACTGGCTTAGTAAAATAATTGATGTGTAAAATGTATTGTGATTGGATATCGATTGCTTGAAAAGTATTGTATTCAGGAAAAAGGTCTCCTCTTTTTGTCATACATTGCTTCTGTATTTTTTTTTGTCTTACATTATTTCAGTTCTTAGGGTTAACATTTCACAGCTTAATCCAGGATAATCAGTCGTAAACATTTGGCAAAGCACATTTTTTCCCCATGCTTCCTCTTTTCCCTCTAAGTAATGTGTGTAAAAAAATCAAGAAGCCTTATTTTGCCATTGTCTGAACTGCCACAGCTCCAGTAGACTCCGAAGTACTGATTCAGCACAGTAGTGTGAGTGATCTGCCTTAACACTAGGGATAATAAAACCCAGCATTAAATTGGGAAGTGGTTAGTTGCCAACCTGGATGACTTTAAATGTAGTATGTTATTTTGTGCACTTGAATTATGTATTTAAATATTCTTATAAAAATTTTTTGCAGTGAATGATAATGTGTTCTCCATTATTGTGCTGAGAAGGAAAATATTTGTGGTTGGTTTTAAGTGTTTATGATTAAAAGGAATGACAGAGCATTGTAATCACTGGTTCACAGAAAGGTTGATGGGAAGCAAGCATTGGTTTAAAGCTGGCAGTTGCTGTGTGTCAGCATTCTCTTAGCTGTCGAAGGAAATGAGAGATTACTCCTCCTTTCTTGGATGTCAGGCAAGGTGAAAGCCCTTTGAGGACTCCGTGTATCACAGGGAATGGAACAGAATGAAGTGAAGGCTGATAGTTTCTCACTTTTCTGCCAGGCATGATAGACCAACTCTGACCTGCTTTGAGTTCTCTGGTGTGCACAGGGGTTAGCTGAGGGTGTACTGCTGAGCTTTGCGTGAAGTCTGAAGTGACATGTCTGTCTAGAGTAGCTATTTTGTGCCCAACACAATTAACTGTGTATATTAATGTGAGAGAGCCAGTGTGGTACAGTGGTTTTAGCATTGGACTGTGACTTGAGAGACCAGGGTTCGAATCTCTGCTCAGCCATGCAAATGTACTGGGTGATCTTGGGAAAGTCACTTTCTCTCTCAGCTTCAGAAGAGAGCAGAGGGAACCCCCGTCCCAAATCTTGCTAAGAAAGCCCCCTGATTGGTTTACCTTAGGGTTGCCAGAATTCGGACATTACTTGAAGGCAAGCAACATCAACAGATATTAACACGTAGTTAATCTTGCCTCTATTCTGCTTGTGTTTGACCTTTTAAGCAAACTGTTGTTATCAAACTGACTGTGACTTATGGTGACCCTATCATAGTGTGTTCTTGGCAAGATTTATTCAGAGGTGGTCTGCCGTTGCCTTCCTCTGAATATTGAATAAAGCACCTGGTATTCTCTGCCAGCCTTCTTTCCAAGAACTAACCAGGACTAACCCTGCTTAGCTTCTAAGATCGGATCAGATCTGGTGCCTTCAATTAGACATGCTAAACAAACCCTCCCCTGCCTAGCAACTGCACTTGAGCTTCTTTCTTTTGAAAAGATAGTACATCTGTACCTTTGGTGTCCAAACCATGTTGGTGGAGAATGAACTATAGTTCCCATCATGCTGACTGCTTGCTGTGCTGTTTGGGGCTGATGGGATGTGGAGTCCAACAGCATATGAAGTACCACAGATTCCACATCCTTGCTGTAGAGTCTGCACAGCCTCATTCCTTTTTTAAAAAAAAAAATCTGCACTTTTTGCAAACACCATTAAGTTTGAAAAGAGATTGACAATATTTACAGCATCAAAGTTAATGAAAACAACATAATGAAACCCTAAACAGATCATATGGCAAAGCATGGTAGTGAACACTGTTCAGAATTCAGACTCCTGTTGTAACATCTTGGTTTTGCTGAAATGTTTTGGATTTTTTTTCCTAATTTGCTAAGAGTTATAAATGTCCAAGCAGCTGTGAGGCAATGATACTTATCTTTTTTTGGCGTAAGATTTATGATGCATTGATGATAAACCATCTGCATAGCAAAAAGGCAGGAAAGGGAGGGGGGATGTAGATTTATGGAGGTGGAGAGGAGGGAATGGGGATCTCAAACATTTATTAATTCAAGAACCAAATGCCCATATTAATAATGTCATAGTTGAATTGTGTAAATCTCCTATTGCAGGTGCAGGTTTTTTATCCTCTGAGCATGATACATTAGAGGTTAACTTAAAAGATGATCAATATTACCTAAAGGAAAACTTTGCTTAGTGGAGCCCACCTTACTCTCACCTCAGCAAGGGGAACAGAAAGTTAATGGAAAGAGGACAATGACATTTACTCTCCCCCCACCCCTCAAAAAAGGGAACCTAAAGAAAGGAAAAGGGCACTGACTCCATTGTCCTTTAGCACCAGAAGCAGAGGTAGCAATCCAGCTTCTGAGCAGGAATTGGAAGGGGATGAGGAAGAGCTTCTCCTTTGCCTAGCAGCTACCTCATTTTCTCTAGGAAGCCTGGTTCCCCACGTGGAAAACTGGAGGGTCTTAGAAGACTGTGTTTTCCTGGTCTTTTCACACAAGTCAGATCTTTGAGCCGCCCGGAACAGCTGCAGCACAAGCTCCTGCACTGATGCCAGCCACAGATGCAGGCGAAATGTCAGGAGAAAATACTAACAGAACACGGCCTCAAAACCCGGAAAACCCACAACAACCTATGGATTCCGGCCGTGAAAGCCTTCAACTTTACATTGGTTCTAACTGTTCCTCACAGCGGATACCTTTCTGTGCTGCTGCTGTGATAACAGAAGGAGCAAAATGATGTAATTTACCTGTGTTAGATGCCATGCCTACCCAGGGTGACAGAACTCATTAAAACATAGTGAAATAAATGTTGCAATGCCCAGGTTTGCTTTATGAATCGATTGCACCCATATTGAAATGCAAATTATTTCTGCTATGATTGCTTTTCTGCAGGCTTATCTTAACATACTGTCATATTGCTAACCGCAGTCTTTGAATGTACTTGTTTAAAAGCAGATTTTGTGTATTTACCTGCAATGGCTTTACATTCACTCACTGGCTGCTAGCCTCTTTTATCTGAGCCAGCCTTTTAAGTATCTGTATAACACAAATTTGCAAAATATGAAAACTCCATGTAAATCTGTTGTGAAGCACAATTGATTTAGCTGACATGGCATACTGTGTAGCTTTTTATCATAGTTCCTGTTATTAGAAATTCTGGTTTGTACTGGAAAACTGAGCTAAGCTTCAGCAACAGAGCTGTAATATGGCCATTCTGTGAAGGACTTAATTTCATTTGTCAGCTTTCCATTGTTCGGTAAAATCAGCAGGCTGGTGTAAAATTAGGGCTGTAGTCCTAAATATACTTACCCCATTGAACACAGACAGGCTTCTGAGCAAAAAGGCTCAAAATTTCTCTATATCGTGTTGTTATCCTGGCCCTATCCCCATCACCCAGTTTATATTTTGACAATGAAATCTGAATAATGGACATTGGTGCCAGAAAAGGATGGTGACGATCCAGATAACCTTTTAGAAATTATTTCTCGCTGCAAGATAATTTTACGGAAGCGCAGGTTGTTCTGTCTGTGATCATGTTGCAGTAAAATTCTGTTCTTGCATTTCACTTTGCATCAGTAGCTCACATAGCATGAATAAAGGTTATGGTGAATCTTTCATTTTATGTATCTCCCATTTATTCTTTCTCTCTCTGAGTGTCTAAGAGGCAAGTTTATAGCATGAGGTTTATTTAAACAGGGTCAGCTGCAATGCAGAGGAGGTGGGCAAAACATTTGTATAAGCTCTAGCAATTGTCTTGAGCAAACATCTCCCAATCGACTTCAAGAGTGAGGAAACAAAGGGATATTGGAGTAAATGAGACATCTAAAATGCTTTTTTTTTAAAAAAAAAATTGACCTGGGAACCTACTGAATAAGGCAGCTCACTTCTTATCACTTATCCTTGATATTTTCATTGATGGCACCCAGTTCTTTCCTTCAGTTGGATTCAGTTGTGAGCCGTGTCTCCAAACTGGTATTTACCTGTAGTTTATGATTTCAATTTCAGACATCACCATTCTCCTTACAGATGTTAAAAGTCTCCAAAGATCCAACTTTTGTTAGACCTTCCTGCTTGTATATGGAGATCTGCTTCCACATATATACAAACACCTAGAACTAGAAGGCCATTTCTGCCCTACACTGTTGTAGTGCTCTTATTCCACTTTCAACATTCTATGGAATCCTGGGATTTGCAGTTTAGGGAGGGGCCTTTAGAATTCTCAGCCAGAGAGCTCTTTGTCCTCAGTAAACTACAAAGCCCAGAATTCCACAGGATGTTGAAAGTAGAATAATAGCACTATAACAGTGTAGTGCAGAAATGGCCCAAGACTGAGTGTGGAGTTACATTTATTGCTTGTAGTGCATATCTTACAGCTAGAAACGTTTTTCAGAAAGTTATCTGGATACTTACCATTCTTCTCTGGGACCAGTGTTCCCTATTCAGATCTCATCAAAATAAAGAGGGACTGGGTTGGAGATGGAAGGCACAGAGAACTAGTTTTTCAGTGACTTACAGCCTTTTTAGGAGAGGCTGGAGGCATTTCAAATTTCTTGCCCTGCTTGTTCACAGCTGGCTCTCAGTTGCTTGTTCTTGATCATCTGCTCAATGCCAGAACCTCTTTGGCTCTGTGGTAATATTTTCTGAGCCAATCATTTATGTCATGAACATATCTTCTATAAAAAGACAGCCCAGCTGCCAAAAGGGGAAAACAAGAAAGAAACTGAGGGGAGGAAGAATGTAGTAGCACCTTTGAGACTGATTTATTTTAGCATGAGTTTTTGTGGACATCAGTCTACTTCTTCACATGGGCTTCTTGAGATCCAGACATGTTGCTGTATTTTTGTGTGCCTCCAAGTTGTTTCCAACTTATGGTGACCTTATCATGAGGATTTCTTGGGAAGATTGAGTCAGAGGAGGCTTGCCTTTACATCCATATGAGGCTGAGAGAGTGTGATTTGCCTGAGGTCACCCAGTGGGTTTCCATGGTCGAGTGGGGATTCAAACCCTCATCTCTCGAGTCATAGTCCTACGCTCAAACCACTACACCATGCTGGTTCATGAGATCACACATCTTTCTAGACAATCAATACTAAAATAAATCAGTCTCAAAGGTGCTATTAGATTCTTCCCCCTTCCTTTCTTCCTTGTTCTTCTTCTTTTTTCCCTTTCTGTGCTGAAACAGATTAACACAATCGTCTCAAACAGCCGCAGAAGGGAAATTGTGCCTGTTTTGTTGAAGGTGGGGAATGTTTGGGAATTATTGTTACAACTTTACGTGGGTGTTAAGGATGTGTCTGGAAGAGATTATTTCTGGAGGAAACTGGGGATGCTTTTTTTTCTTTTTTAAATTTCAGTAGTCATAGGCAGTGGGAGACATCACTTGAAGAGAAAGAGATCTTAAGACCTCAAGGTCCTATTTGTTCTTCTGCTATGAGACCTCCATATTAATGATGGTGCTGCTGTTTCATGTCACTTGGGAGCCAACCTGGCACTTCTTAATAGATACATTGGGAGGGCTGGATCTCACACAGCTCTGCCTGTCCAGGTGCTGTAGTGCCTGCATAGGCTGGGGAGACGTTGGGGAAGTGGCTGTCTCCCTCACTCAGAGGTGTCTCCCTTTGGGGGACTGCTTGGGCTTCCTTCGTCTGTTACATTTCAGACAGAAAAAATTAGATGACACTACATGAAAGTAAAGATGGGACTTACTCTACGTCCGGTGCATGCCACTGACACCAAAACAGAATTATATAGAAACTCTTGTTATTGCCCCCACCCTTCTTGCCAGTTTACAGCAATTTAAAAACACAGTCAAAAGCTATATGCCCCCTTAAAATCCAATAAAAGTTTTAAAGAAAAGGAACACATTATGTTTTGGTCAGGGCAGACACTTTGTGATCTTCAGATGCTGAATTGCATTTCTCCTTATCCCTATCCAGTATACCCAGTGATGAGGCTTGATGGGAGTTGCAGCCCAGTCACATTTGGAGGGATGCAAATTGTCCCCCCCTGCTTTAAAGTAAATTGTCAGGTACTTAGCAAGGTAGAAATTGGGGTAAAGATGACTTCAGTAGTGAAGGACAGCGGGCAATTAGGTTTCTTGTGCTTTACGGAGCAAGAGATTTCACAGTGCTGATTCAATCTGTGAAGAGGCCTTGTGACCATCAGGTTTACCTCACTTATCCCTGAGAGTGCACAGATCAGCCTATGAGGAAGGAATGCCTCAGTTATCCTAGAGCCAAAACATTTAGGGCTTGAAAGATGATCACAAAACTTTTAATTTTGTCCAGAAGCAAATTTGTAACTAGTACCCTCCATTGCACTCACCTAGTTTTAATTTTTGCCACATTTTGTGGCTGAGTCTTTTGAAGATTCTTCAGAGGTGACCCATGTAGATTGTAGTACATTACTTAAACCTCAACATAACTGAGGCATATGTTGCCCTAACAGGTTTGACATCCTTAAGACTAGATTATCTTGTACAGTAACCTAAACTGAACTTAGACACCCCTGGCTACCACTGCTATTTAATCATCTAGATGCAAGAATATTATGTGACTTGTTTTATTTCTCAAACCTCACTATTTGATTTATACTCTGCCTTTCTTCCAAAAAAATGGGACTCATGTAGCTTAATGGATAAAATAGTTATTTTGTTTGAATATAGGAATGTTAAGCCTGCTACTGTTATTATTTATGTTCCATTTTCTCTGCTCTTTCAGAGATTACAAAGGAGACCTCCATGAAGAGCTTAAATACGAAGACTGTGTATGTTAATGTTACACCAACAACAGCTGAATGTTGAGTGAATCCATTTTCACCAATCCTGCAGTTTAGATTTCTTGGTGGAGAAATCTGATTTGCAGTTGGGTTACTTTCATGAAGAATCTCCAACTTCTGCAGTGTGGTTTGAAGGACAGCAGAATGACATGAAACATGGTTCTGTCAGTGCATGTGTAATATGCTGCTATAGGTTTAAATATAGTGAATTTTCATTATAAAATTTTGTAAAAGCTATGCAGAGTAATACCCAGTAACAGGAAGGATCTATGCAGTTGGTTGCTTGAGAGAGAAGATGAGATGAGTACCTCAGTATTGCTGTTCTCTGCCTATTCATTGTGGAGAGACCATCTTTAGTTTTTCTAATGTTGCTGTTTCTGCATCATTCATTCATACCATGTTATGTTGGCTTTAAATCTGATTAAACAGAGTAACTCAATTGTTCAGTATCACTGGTAGGCTGTTCATGAAGTATGTGTTATGTCTCTAATGTCCATAATTTTGAACAATAAATTGCTTTATCTAGAAGGATGTATGTAGTGGTTTCATGGTAACTTTTAGGAAATGCGTAAAAGGAAAGATGTTTTCCATAACTGAGAAAGGGGGACTGATGGAGGGCGGTAGAAACCAAGAATATGGCTAAGCAGGTTTGTTAGCAGTTACTGATCAGTCTAGAGACAACATTTGGTATGTAAAAATGTGGTACCTGTGGATCCTGTAAATAGATCCACATGTTCTCTGCTATGTCTCTTTTGAGGATGAAAATGCTTAGATCTCACTCCATGCTTTTAGCAACAACTCAAGGCAGACTTGAATTTTTTTTAAAACAAACTGCTTTATTTTACAAGCTTTCAGAATTAAAGCAGAATAAAACACGAATGAAGAGAGTAGCAAACAAGCACAATGAAAACAACAACCAAACCAAGAGCTGAAAACTTTGCAACAGAAATCTTGTTTGCTCAGAGGAAAGGTTTTGTTGCAGGCAGCCTTAATGTATCGTTCAAACAGCTGGCAATCTATGAACTGTCTTGGGAAGGGGGAATTCTATCACCTAGTTGCTATTATATGTCTTATGCTCCAATCTGCCTTTACTTGGGTGATAGTTAATGGGGTATCTGTTGCAAAACTAAGCACATGGCCAGATACATACAAAAAGAACATGTATTGATCCTAGACTGTTCAGGGCCATAAAATCTTAACAGCACTTAGAATTGCCTGAAAAAAGAGTGGCCACAGCTGCAACTAAAATGCTAAGGTAGTAGGATCAGAGTGCCTCATACCATATAATAGTCCTGGCTACTGTTTTCTGAAGCATCTGAAGGTGTTTCATGTCCTACATGCAGCATGTTAAAATAATCTAGTGGAAACAAGTAGGGTACACAAGATTATTGCCAAGTCTTATTTCTTCTGTAAGGGATCCAACTAGTCCTCCATCAGTAGCTCATAGATGCCACCTGGTCACAAAGGCAAATTGTATCCAGAGGAACATGCAAACTGTGTAAATGATTCTTAGGGAGCAAATGCAGCCATGTCCAAAAGTGTCCGCACACCTAAATCCAGATCAGCAGAACTGCAGACTAACCCGTGTTTCTTATCTGGATCATGCTTTGGCTTGCTCTTTACAAACATTAATCACCAAGTTTGGAAGCTGAAAAAATTAAAGGGATAATCCTGAAGATGATCAACACACTGATGACATTTGGGGAAACCCCGTATAGCAGTTTCATGTCCATCTTAACTTGTAGGACAAGACAGTCACCTGATTAGCCACCCAGAGAACAGTGAAACTGAAGATGAATAAAGTTTAGAGGAACTTTGGAAAAGGAGATAAATTATAGGAGACCTATCAGAAACTTGTCTCAAAATAGGTATACAGAGAGTAAGCCTTCCCTGAAAGTGTACATTGAAAATGAAGTTTGGGGGCTACAGTAGGTTTTACCTAAATAGGAGGGAACTGCAAGCTTTCAGCATACAGTTGTCCTTCCATATTTGCAGTTTCACTTTCATGGATTTGATTAATTGCAAGTTTCTCCATCCCACCCCCATTTCAAGTGCTGCTTTCTGGGGGAACCTTCCCTTTTGCTGGCTCTGATGGAGCCATGCAGCCCTTTAAAAACCTTCCTCTGGTCCTCCTCCTCCACCCATTGCCACATACTGTATTTTATTTACATATGATTTCTTTTGGTCTTTCTGGATGTCTTATTCTTGTTTGTCCCAATTCTGGTTCCTTATTGGCCAGTGCTTACATTATGTCACAAATCTGGAGTGAAAACTCACCGGTCTTAACTTCATTCACAGAATTATTTGGTTTATTGCCAACTCCATTGCCATCTCACAGCTCTGCAGCTGCCACATCCTACTATCTGTGATGTATGGAAGTTATAATTCATGCAGTAGTCTTTTTGTTGGCTGAAATTCTAGATGAGCTACTTAGTTAAGTGGTGTCTCTTGTCCTCCTCTGAGGCTGAGAGAATGTGACTTGCCCAAGGTCACTCAGTGGATTTCCATGGCTGGCTAGGGACTGAAACCTTGGTCTTCAGAGTCATAGTTCTCAGCCTTTTCCCCTCTCTTTCTGCTGAAATCAACTCTGAAAAGTCCACTTTCCCTTTCTCTCCCAAGACAGGCAGCAGCCAAAATGGCTATGCTGTGATATCTCATGTGCTCCTTTAATTGTTAAGCTTGGTTATTGAGCATAGACAGTGTGGACAGTCACCTCATTTGGAAATGAGAACACCACCTGCAGAAAATCTGGCTGTCACACAGCTGCAATGTACTGCTTCAGTCCTTCTAGTCTATGTAAAACTGCAATTATTTAATAGAAACTATCCTATAATGCGCCTGGTAAGAGTCTTAGGCCCTTTGTCCCTTACAAGGAACTTGGCATCCTCTTCATTTTTTGAGGTACAAGGTTAGAGGCTGATTTTAAAAAAAGCATGGATGATTAGCATTTCTGAGGAAAAACAAAAAAAGCAAAAGACAGCATTCTACTCATTGATCATTGCCAATATGTGGTAGATTTGTTGCATGTCCACACTTCTTGGCAGGCTGTATTTGAAAATCTCTCAGATGTAACCCACCAGTCTATAGAAGCATTTCCATAACAGCACTTCTAATTCTCTTTGATGAAAAACCATAAGCATCCTCTTCATAAGGGCCTCATACAATTTTTATTAGTGGCAGGCAGGCAGGAGATTGTCAGGTACTGGAAAACAACTGCAGAAAACAGATACTGGAAAACAACTATAAATGGAAGGCTAGTAAGAGTATGAAAGACGTTGTCCCGACACACCCAAGTTGACTGAACAGAGTGATAACAAAAAGTAACTTATTTACAGAGACGGGGGTCTTCAAAGGTATAATTACCAGGGGTCTGTGCTTCTTTTAGGAAGCGTGGCACACACTGTGCAAAGAAAAAGGTAGGAGGAAATAAAATTAGGAAGTTGGTTTTTTGTATGATACACATATGTTAATCAACACTTCTATTCACATAAGTACTAATTTATTTTTATTTTTTAGTGTACTTGGCCTGCCAATTTTTTAAAAAATGTAAAAAAAAAAAAAAGGAAATATGCACACAAGATAAAAACAACATGGAACAATCAGAATGTTTATCATAGGTGTGAGAATGTAACCTCCGATTTCTCAGATGTAAATAAGAGAGCCAGTTTTAGCCTGATGTTGATATGATTTTTGGTTTTACCAACATTTGAAGATCATCTCTTTCTCTACAGATTGATATAACACACATTTATACACAAGATAATTACCCAGTAATGTCAGATTGACTTTAATTATTTCACTTATGAGTTAAATGAAACATGGGTGGCACCTACAATCCTTAAAACCTATTTTACCCCAAGATTCCTGCAAAATGAAGGAAAACAGGAATTTTATACAATAAAAGCCAAAGGTTACCAGTTAGTCTGAAATTTTCATGAAAAGTGCTCAAGATGTCAACCCACTCTGAAACAAATAAATACAGAAATCTGAAGTATGTGTTTGAGCAGTACCCAAAGTAGTTGAAAGACTGAGTCCGAAAGCTTACTGTGGTCTCCATTTTCATGGTGTCTCAGATCAAGTGTATGGATACTTTATATTATTTATGGACACTTTATATTATTGTATAGCTATGATTAAGGGCGTAAATACCCTAAAGGCCAAGATCCTGTCTGATCTTGGAAGCTAAGCAGGGCCAGCCCCAGTTAGTACTTAGATTGGAGACTGCCAATAAATACCAGGTGCTGTAGGTTATATTTCAGAGGAAGGAACTGGCAAACCACTTCTGAGGATTGCTTGCCTAAGAAAACCCTATGAAATTCACCAGATCACCATAGCTCAACAGGTGACTTGAAGGCACATACACACAGCTATGAGTACTTATTACTGTTCAGTAGGCAATACGGAGGCACCTGTTATGGATGAAATTGTCTACAAATTGATTACTTTTTGGACTTTTATGTTTTACATGTAGAAAACAGTTATTTTATGCCAAAATCTCTTCCTGCATACCATAGCATCACATGGTTTTTAATACAAAGCTGCTGTTTTATAGCTGGCAATATTATTGCTCTACAGAAAATTGATAAAGCCAAGGTAACGTTCTTAATAACAAAATGTGGAATCTACTTTCACAATGATTTCTAAAAAGGGAACCATTAAACTCTGCATTTTTAATAGGTACATTAGCAGTACCTATGCTATTAAAAAGAATAGAACAATTGTGCACTGAGGACAGTTTCAAAGCAATAAGGCTGTGCTGGAATGGCAGGGTTACCAACAAAGATAATCTGTAACAAAATATTTTCCTGACTCAAAGTATGTATGATGATGCTGTTTGCCAAAAATAGGTTCTACCCTGCAGAATGGAATACCTTAAATGGACCAAATCCTACCATCTCTCAGTTTACATTCAGTATAAAATGCATCCAAAATTGGCTTTCTAGATCTTTACCCCAGATAAGCAACTGGTATGCTCCATGAATGAAAACTAAAGCATCTGTTTTCTTTTATTCCCTGTACCCATAGCCTCTTTTTATGTGTACCTTTGACTGAGAAACACAATATTTTTCTAGTGTTATAACCAACAGTGAAGTTTAGCGCATGCCTTCTGAATCAGATGTGTCAGTACAAGTTTTGTTGACGAAGCCTGATAGAGTAACACTGAAACTCTTGCAAATCAGACAGCATGTGTTTCTTCTTGTTTAGATGATCATTATTAATAAAATAGCATATATTGCTATTAGAGGGCTACCCAAAGTGGGGCACAGATGGATGAAATAAGGGGTAAGGATATGTTTGATGGGGCTTCAGCTATTTGATTACTTCTATGGTACCAGCATCACTTGGTTAGCAAGAGAATTCTGCTTTTTCCTGCGTTGAAATGGGTCCAGCTGAAGCCTTTGAGCCTTCTGCTGCTGGGCAAAATGTGGCCATCCATAGGGTGAGCTGGGCTTAAATAACCTTACTCTCCACCCCCATCATGTGACCTGGCCCAGCACATGTGTGCTGACCACTAAGGATGCTGGTCTCTCTCAGGTGGGGCATCAAATCCCACCCTCCTCTGCAGTACCAGGGCGTGAGGGTCCAGATAAGCCTTGTATTCAAAGACACTGGTTTTGATGTAATGCAGCCTTTTGATTGTTTCTGATGATGGTGGTGGGGAATGCCTTGCCAGTCACAGGAAATGCTGTTGACCATTGTGCTATAATCTCAAATGAGGAGAATATTAGGGCCCTCACAGCAAAGAAGAAAGGGGGACACAAACCCCTGCAAATCCTGTCATTATATGGATGATATTATATTAATGAGCATGATGGTGTATTTTTATTTACAGAACATCAGTCTAGAACATCAACCACAAAGTGATGCACAACTTTGGAACAAAACAATCAAATACAGAATAGAGTGAGCCATCCTTAAAACATCAGGACAGCAGAACTAATGCATTACCAACTGAAGTCCATCTAATGCCACTACTAGAGACAATCTTTTCAGAAAGCCCTCATGACTTTTCTTCAACCTAAACGGTCATTATAGCCTGCCTAAAGCGAGGTAAAGATGGGGCCAGTCTGACCTCCTTAGCGTAATGTTTCCTGAAGGAGAAGAAGCTATCACAGCTCTTGAACCAGTACAGGGGAAAAAATAACCTCTTGTTCGTGAAAACTTTCTCCATTTAACATTCTCCCTCTTTCTCCTGGAGGAAGTGGAGAGGTATAACATTCTGCTCCTTCTTTCAGAGGCAGTTTGAACATGGGACAGGTGGGCGGGTGGGTGGGATAATGGCATAAGCTGCATCTGTCCTTCAAAATGATTTTTCATGAAGGGATACGGCCTTCGCGGTCCTGCCACCTTTGCTCTGGAGCAAATTCACAAGGCAGCAACACTAATTAACCAGGTTTCACATTAATTATTACTTTTCATACAGGCCCATGGAGGCATTGTCAGAGATTAGAACCAACATATTGATTTCAATCCTATTAATGACATCAAAACAAAACCTGAAGCCCAAAGGTAGGGCAGGATACCTCCTCCGTATTGCTTTGTTTCTTTTGATGACATTTTCTTGGAAACAATGTGGGGGGGTAATATTTTTGTTTGATACATTATTTACTTCTCTTTTCCACCGTGCCCTAGTTAGCGACCTACAATCCGTGCTGAGGTCTTTCATTCTGTGATGAGCAGTGACAGCTGAGAATAGCCTAAAATGCAATGAACAGCAACAAAAAGGAAGAGTAGGGAAAGGAAACCAGAAGCTGCTTGCATGAGATTTTTGGACCGTCCTCTGGCCATTTTTATTGCCAATGGCCACCTGTTTATCAGCTGGCTTTTGGTTTCCCCTTAGCTTCCTTCTAAGCATTGCTGGCCTCCATTTTTTTGGCTTTGTCCCTCCTTGCCACCCATTCACTGTTTTACATCGCTGCTGATCAGATGTTTCTTGACTAGCCCCCCTCCCTGCTTTTTTGGCAATATCACTTTTCTGTTCGTATTTTTGGACAGTGTGTTGACTGCAGCTTGAAATCCAAAGATTTCACTTGTTTCCCCATTCAGCCACACCACTGTCATGTAAATATTAAGCCCACACACAATTTGTTGAGCTCCATGAGTAATGTAGAGAGAGATGCCTGGATCGTTGTTATTGGAGTACTGATTATTCTTGAAGCATTGTAGGAGTCTTGGATTTGCTGAGAGCTTTGCCTGACATTTCTTTGTTATAGAGTCGATACCCATTATTTGGTGATGGGACTGCTGAACTGGTATTTAGCTCACGTTCTCGCTTATTAATTTTCTCTGATGCCTATATTTTCTCACCATCCTGCCATGCAAAAAATATACTGTGTCCTGCATCTTTCCTGTGTATACATCTTTATTTTTAACCTCACTCATTCCTTTTCAGTGGGTGGGTGGGTGTAAAAAGGGTTTTTTGAAAAAAACTTAGTTGTTTCCTCT
Organism: Cyclura pinguis; assembly: GCA_030412105.1. NCBI lineage: Eukaryota > Metazoa > Chordata > Lepidosauria > Squamata > Iguanidae > Cyclura > Cyclura pinguis. Next base: position 89,896,415 of record CM059600.1, on the reverse strand, counting down.
CCCTTCCCAAGCATAAAATGGGATGTGGTGAAAATAAAATCAGGTATGAAATGCCCCCTACACATTTCATTCTGGCATTTGTTTTTTACAGTAGGTTAACATAGGCCATTTCTGCACTAGACTGTTATAGTGCTATTATTCTACTTTTGACATCCTATGGAATCCTGGAGTTTGAAGTTTATGGAGGAGACATCTAGTGCAGAAATGGCCGTAGATTTAAATGCCAATTTAGAGAGGCCCTGGGAACCTCAAACAACCTCAAGTAGCTGTACACAGTCTGTAGGCTACACGTTCTCCATCCCTGATCTAAACACTGTCATCTTCTGCGCAGCACATTTTGTATTCAGATGAAGTGTGTGTGTGGGAGGCAATTGTTGTCAGCCTTCAGATGGAGCTAGAAAACTGTGTCTCATTTCAGTCGGTATGCTAATTGAGAGCACCGCTAGGCTGAGAGGCTCTTGTTTCAAAGGCAGCACAGCACCAAGGGATCATTTTTCAAGGAAGCAAAAGGCTTGCCATTCTTTTCAAGAACCATCTTCAGCTATCAATCTGAGCTTTCCCTTAAGAGAGAGGCTCCCTGGGTTAAATGAGCTGACTCACGCCTTCACCGCTTTCAGGTGCTGCCTGTGAAAGAGAAGCGTTTAAGAAGCCATTCTGCCTGGCTGTGGTGCTCCAGTGCTGAAAGGCACAATGGCAAAAGTGTTCACTTTGCCCTGAGTGCTTTTTAGCAGCCGGTCCATCCAAAGCAATACAACGCAGATGAGGTGCTGTTCTTGTGTGAACAAGGGCAGAGTACATATTATTTCACTGGGGTAGTAATCAAAAGCTCTGCCTCTCCACTGTCAGAATGTTTAAAACAAAGAGAGTGTCTGGAAATGGTTCTGGGGTTCTGTTGCTCCTGGGTTTTAAAGAAATTTAGCTGCTACTCTTTTACTCGAGTGAGAGTTTCTCATCTTCAGATCTTTCCAAGAAACAGATCAGTCAGGGCCTTCTTCCAAGCCAATCAATTCTGTGTTGCTATCCGAGGGAAAAGAATCACTGTATGTGATAATAGTAACCCCCGTGATCAAAAGCTGGTCCTGGTGTAGTCAATTCCCGCTGTCCACATAGAGAAGGGAGCTCCAAGTTCTGGAGAACGAGGAATAAAAACAAGAGTAAAAAGATCAAAACACAAGCCACCAGTGTCTGCTGCAGCTGGGGGAAGGAACAATAAAACAGATGGGGTAGTGGAGAGGGCAGTTCTGGAGGAGGGTGTGGTTGGATGCATCAATACTCACCCAACAAAATGTGGGAGTAGGATAAAGTTTCAAGGTGTTTGTAACCTGTAAATCATCTGAAGGAACAGAACAAAGCTATTTTCTGAAGCTGTTTCTTTCATACCATGGAGACCTTGTCCATTAATTCACTTGTCCTAGAGTCTTGTCCTACACACAGTTTCTACTGCTTCTTTAATCTCTCTGAGACAGAGGCGTTTGCTTAAGACTGTTCCTCAGGCCTGTGGTGGCAGAAGTTTAATTCTCGTTATTAGAAGCAAGTTGGCAATCATACTGCACTGGACAAATCTGTCCATGTTGTCTCTGCTGGTTTACTTCTCCCATTCCTATCCCCTCTGTCTTCTAGTATTTCTACATGCTCCCCACCTTTTAAGTTAAGGTCCGTCAGATAGAAAAGGTGGTTGGTTGAGCTTTTCCTTGCCATCATACTCTGCCTGTGCATTCTTGTAAAGCAAGATCCTTGCCATTTCCAGAGTATTAAATACTCTGAAAGCCTCTTTTTGCTTGATGTCATAGCTGTGATAGGTCAATGATTTTTTACTCTACGTTAGTATACTGTCTTTTATCAATAAACCATCTCTTCCAAAATTATTTTAATATGAGTCTTCTCTAAAGGCACCAGATCCTGTCTGATCTTGAAAGCTAAGCAGGGTTAGTCTGGAGTAGTACTTGAATGGGAAACTACCAAGAAATACAAGGTGCTGTTGGCTGTATTTCAGAAAAAGAAACTGGCAAAACCACCTCTGAGTATTCCTTGTGCAAGAAAACCCCATGAAATTCATGGAGTAGCTGTAAATTGATGGGCGACTTGAAGCATACACACACACACACACGCATACACACACACTTCAGTCTTAAGCTATTTACCAAAGCAAAGAGAGATACAAACCACAAAGATCATTCAGCCTATTTCAGAATGTAAACATAGCCTGGGGAAATATCTCATCTACTACAACTGAAGGAACTTAAGACCTTCAACTGTCCAAGAATAGATTGCTTCAAAAGTCCTGAAATTCAGAAACCTAAGTAGATCTATAGGAAGGTACAGGAAGGTGAAGAGTTAGCTGTATTGTTAATTAATTTATTAAGCCTTGTACATTATTCTTTCTCTTTTTTCATTCATTCCGTGACTTGCACAAAAATAACGAAACAACCTGTGAGCAATCCTGATAACAGCCACTTGCAACTCTGGTGATGTGGAAAGCTGTGGATCCTGTACCTGTCTCCTTTGTGATCTTGGAAAATTTTCCAAAAGTAGGGATGGGGAATATGGGCTCTGAGATCCCTCCTCAAGCTTCTTAAAGGTTCCTAACTGCTCTCCCCCCACCAAAAAAAAAGGTGGGCCAATTTCTGTGCATTTTTTTTTGTCTGAAACTGGTCTTGCACAGTCTGATACTTTATACAAATGTGGCAGTTTCACTCATTTCCTACCTGCCCAAACAGACAAAAAACCTGAAATTAACCACAAAGTGGGGAAAAAACGGCAGCTCAAAGAAATGTCATATTACTTATGGTGCCCAGAAGGTAGGGGTGAAAGTCGGCTGCCTGTCCCCTGCACAGTTGCCCACCTCTGGATCTAAAGCTTACTCAATAGCATCTTGGCAGCTGAACAGCAGCAGTTCCTGGCCCATGCTCTCAGGCTGGTTTTCAAGATTAATTACATGTGTTTTTGGTGAAATAAAACAGTTGCATAAAAAAATGGCACAGGAAAACTTTTATGAACTAAATTGTCACAACTTCCTAACTTGCATTCTAGAGTTCTCTTGTTACCATGCCATACATCCCCCATCTATGATACAGTATGCTTGGCTATAAATACTGCTTAATTGGCATGAAATAAATATAAATCTTACACTTATGGCTGAAAGCTAGAAGCTTCAAAGCTAAGACAAAAGACCTCAACATGGCCAGGTCATAAGTTCAGAAGGAGCAGTCAGAGAGCTGACTTGATGAGTTTTAGATGATCCTCTAAAATACCAAAGTCTAGGGAACAATAAAGAATGAAGCTGCTAGAAGAAACATCCAAAAGGTTGACATCCTGTTACCTCTTCCCATGAAACTGTCCTTTATTCTCTCACCTGTCCAGTCATTAAGAAGCTACTGTGATCTCCTGCAATGCTTTGCCACCTGATGCAAAGAGAATCGGAACCTTCCAGACCCCTTTTGTTGGCTCTGCCAGAAAGCAATTACATGTTCTCCCTCAGGGCAAAAAAAGGGTACTGAAATCCTTCTCCAAGCCTGACAATTTGTAGCACGTTTGATGTATATAGGTGTGTCACTTTGTCCATTTGCTCCCAGTTCTTGTGGCCTGGGCTATCCTCAAACCTTTGGGTTTGAGCCATTTCACTTGGTCCCCCACTTCTGGAATCGTAATCTTCATCCACTTCACCCCAAAACTCTCACTTTCCAACCTTTCTGTCCTCTACTTTTGCTAACCTTGTGTGGTTTGTGAGACTGGTTGATTGCTTGTGTGTGTGTGTGTGTGTGTGTGTGTGTTCCCCCAATAAAGACATTGTTTTGACTCTCAACTGGTATCCTACAGTTAGTACTGGTATACACAGGTGAAAAGGTCCTGTGGTTACCCCTCTCTGGCAGACCTCCCTTGAGTTATAATTCCTCACTTTTCAAGGAGATGCAGGCACTGCTGGAGGACCTCAAGGTCCCCCACTTTTTTAGGGGGTGGGGCTAACAAGATTGGTGCCTTCATGGGAAGGAGTACTTCAACCACCCAGTTGCATGACCTCTCAGTCCACCCACAGCCTCTCACATAGGGATAAGTGTCTTTATGCTAAGTTGAGAGCGTCCTCACAAACAAAGCAATAAAGAGAAGGTATCTGTTATGACACAAAAGGGTATTTCACATCAGCCACTCCAAGTCCTCTCTTCACCTTGTCAACTTGTCTGGCTTTCTCATTTGCAGAAGGACTCATCTCCTGCACCCTCTAAGACCTTCTCAGCTTATATCTCTCTTGGGTGTCCTCCCGGCTCAGACAGCCAGGAAGCACAAGTCTTTGCTGGCAGCCCTTCATTCTTCTCCAACTCAGGTCCAAAAGAGCCATCTGCAGCACTTCTTCCTTCCCATTCCCTCTCTTTTATTAGCATCCTTGCACCTCACCCCACCCCACCCCACCCCCAGGGTTTAACTGATCCCTGCAGCTGGTTCTCCTCCCCTCCAGAGTTCAGAGAGCTCAGAACAGGCTGTCAATGGTACCTCTGGTGACTCCTGCTTTTCCACATTCCATCGCAAAGGGATTCAGTGCTAACATTTGGACCCTTGACCAAGGAGAAACAAGAGCCCTGCTTGAAAGAGTGCTTACTCCTCAGTTTCGCTAAGAAAAAAAAATGGCCATTGTAAGGAAGAAAACATATTTCCACTACAAATTAATTTCTCATATAGACTTTTATGGCCAAAGGCCTTTGGCTACGGAAACAAAGATTTAATCCTCCCAAATTCAAATTCCATTTTGAACTGATATTCCTACAAAGTCACATCCTCACAGCTATTAAGATGTTAGAAGAGACACCAATAGTTTCTATGTTAGACTTCTGAAGTTTTCCTTTTCCATTTTGGGGTTTTCTTTTCCCTCCAGGAAAGAATGTAATTATTTCTTAAGTGCTCTTATCCCATGGGCTCTTTTGAAAAGTAGAAGGCCTTTTCATTCCTCCCCCTCTTCGCTTTAGTCTATTTTTTAAAATTATTTTTTGCAGATGCCCTCCACAGGTTCATCTCAATTAGAACTGAAAGTGGTTTCTCAAACCGCTGAGAGATTCCTTGGGATCAATTAGCTTCCCCTTAAGAGCTGCAAACCAGCTCCCTTCCACCATTGTTGCTGCCACTTTCCAGTCTGATGTGCTTTCTCCCTTTCTTTCCCAACCTGGTGAGGCAGTAGAAGAAAACACTCCAGCACCAGGCCTGTCCTTGTTGTTGTAAGCATTTCTAGCCTTCATTCCTGGCAGCCATCCCGTGACCTTTCCTGTTGGCTTTTTAACAGATGCAATAATACAGCATCCCATCCTTCTCATCTCATTGAAACATAAACTGTATCCGGCAGTCTGGCAGAGCTGAACTCTGCTGAACAAGCCCTTTGCTTCTGATGAACCGCACCAGCCTCTGGAAGAGAGCAAGGACTAACAAAATAAGTTTAGCTGTTGTACCGGTACGAATGACACAGCAAGGGGAAATAAGCAGAGGCATGGCCCCAGAGATACAAGCTTGGATGTGCGTGCCTATAACAGAGAGCTGGAAGCAGAGGCGGGGCTTGGACTCCCTGGAAGGGAAGAACTGCAATTCAACAACAGTCCACAGATTTTGTCCTGTCTTTTCAGGGTCTCGGATATCTCCTGCATTTTCTAAACTGGGTGGTTTAGCTAATTGTTGTGGTTGCCGTTGTTGTTGGTGTGTGCCTTAAAGTTGTTTCTGACTTCTGGCAACCCTAAGGTGATCCTTAGGGTTTTTCTCATCAAGATTTACTCAGAGGAAGTTTGTCATTTTCTTTCTCAGAGGCTGAAAGAGTATGACTTGCCCAGGGTCACCTGCGGGGATTCTGTGGTTGAACAGGGAGGCAAACCTAGGAGTCCAAGTCCCAAGACTCGAACTACTACATCACACTGGTTTTCAAGGCAGCTGTAGCCCTCAAGAAACGGAATAATTTCTGAAATAGTTGTCAGACCTAACAGAGAATTGAAAGGGAAAGTTGTCCTCATCTTCAGTCTCCTTCTGTACCCATATCAATAATTTCCAGATCACTGAGGGACCATTAGGAATGTGAACCCTGCCCTCACCCTTTTGGAAAGAGGGGTGTCCTGGCATGCTCCATACCTAGCTTGCTACCATTCTTTCACCCTTTTCACTTACCAACATAACTGCCACAAACTCTCTCTTGCTTTTCTAAGAGACACTTCTCTTATTATTTTTATGCTACCACTTGCAGCAGCATTCTGGGTCAGGTAGCAAATATATGCAAACAGTACTTATCCCCGTGGGAAAGACAGTTTGACAAAGCAGGGCACGGCATGCTTCCCCTTCTGCTTGAAAAAGCCCCTGGACTTTGGACTATTCATTCTGAAATCAAAAGGACTGTCGCGAATCCCTCATAAATTGAGCTGAACTGAGTATGTAGAACACTAAAATATGGAAATGTTATTTATACCTATCATATATGTGCTGTAGTCTTTTTATTACTTTTCTTTGGTGAAATGTCTTCCTAGGAATCTCCATTGACAGGCAAACTATAAAACAGCCAGACATCCATACAACCTATGCAGCTTAAAGGACTGTACCTCCCTATATGAGTCTGAGATCCAATATGTTCAGGAGAGGCTCTTCTCTCTGTCTCATTATCTTCCCAGACACATTTGGTGGGAACATGGGAGAAGACCTTCTTGGTGGCTGCTCCCAGACTTTGGAACTCCTTTTCTGTTCTCCTTTGGCCAGCGAGGGAGAGCTCCTCTGTTTTATCAGGCTTTCAGGAACTGACAGTCAGGGATTTTTAATGGGTGCTGTTTCATCATTGTTTTTTGTTGTCCTTTAATGAATAGTTTTAACTGTATAGCTTGTTGTATTGTTTTCGTAAAATCACACACACACACACACACACACACACAGATGTTTTTGTATGTTTTTAACCTGTACTGGTTTTAATAATTTCTAAGCAGTTTGAGTCCCAGTAAAAGGGACAAAGTGGGGAATGAATGAATGAATGAATGAATGAATGAATGAATGAATGAATGAATGATGGCCAGAATTTTGTGTCAACTTATACTTAACTAAGTGCTTAACTAGGGTCCTTTTCGCATCTTACCTGGTACCGCTGGTGTCGCACAGGGATCGCGTGAAAAGCCACCTCCGGAAGGGAATCGTGTCCCCTGCACTTCCCTCCGCACCAGCTCCATGCTGGATGGAAGGAAGCACAATAGCTCCACCCCTTCCTTCCCAGTGTAGCCAGGTACTCTCCCTGACATTCTGCATGCAAGGTAAGTGCAGGAGGGATGCGCAATTGTGCATCATTTCCAGCAAAGAGCGGAAAATGATATACTGCGTGATTGCTTCGTGATCGCTACAGGAGCGACGTGCGATCGCAAGGACATCATGTGGAGCCGTCCTCCCAATCCCGCGTCGCTCCCGTGGCTGTTTCACATGGGAAATGGTGTGCGAAAAGGGCCTAAGAAACTTCTTCGGGACTGCCCCACTCCACAAAACCTGAGAGTAATGTCATTCAGCTGTGTTCCAATACTTAACCTATGATTAGCCATGGTTTTGACACTGTTATCATGACTGTAACTCAGCCACCAACCCACTTTACTGGGCATCAGCTGCCTGGAGAGAAGGAGGTCCATTTTGCTGGTAATCAGAGTGTGAATGATGTTTCCATCAGATCTGGAGGAGGGGTTGGGCCACGAGATGTTACTAAGTTAAGTACTTAGTTAAGTACAAGCTGATACAGGTCAGCAACAAGAATGGCTGGCATTATACATTGCAGCTACAGATTTGTAGGCTAGAGTTATGGATCCTTAACTGTTTCATTCTCAGCTATGCTCCATATGCATGATCAGGGTACTATTGCCACAAACCCAAATGCTCCCCTCTCTCCAAGAGCCAGTAGCCTCATCAAACAATGGGTCAGTTGTGCTGGTGACTGGAGTACAAGAAGGATGATGTTTCCAGCCCCCTCCCACTAGTGATGTCCGGTGCAACAATCAGAAGCAGAAACCCTGTCACACCTCCTTGTTGCAGTGGAGACCACTGGCAGGAGAGGGTTGGAAACCTCAACCTATTGCGCCTTGACCACCAGGAGAACACAACTCTGCCACTAGGCTGGGAGATGAGACATAGTTATGCATTTGTTACTATGTCTCTGATGCAGGATCCCTAATCATCATCATCATCTGCATATTCATAGATATGGGTATCTCTTCATGCACTCCTCAAGAGTTCTGCCACTGGACAAGAGATTTATAAATGCGTGCCCTGAATCTATAGGAAAACAGCAGGTGCTGTACAAGGAGGAACTATCTCTCACATGTCTTCTGTTCACTGTAGGTCTTCAACTACTTTTACAGGAAGAAAACTCAGCTGTTTTCCTCTGAGTCTAACTCTCAAAAGAACTTCCAACATCTTCACTTTTTAAGTAGACTGCACTTCAGTGCTAAACTCAGCCCAAAGTAACTCACAATGTCAGAAAATTTTGCTTGATAATATAACAATATTTCAAGGTGATTCATGACCAATGACATGATAACATCTAAATATTCATACAAATATTAATAATTATGTACTAAAATGAAACAAGCTATTAATAATTCAACTTGTAATACAGATTCATTGGTGTCCTCTGGCTTCCACTGAGAACACAGACAGCTTCTTAGACTTTTAAAAGATTTTAATTTTACTCCAGGAAAAAAAAAAAAAAAGAGGCCTAGAACTTCTAAGTACAACCAGCCATTTTAGGCCTGTTGCCAATGGCACAAAAATGTAAGCAGGCTGTGGTATTTGTTGTAGTGTTTTTTGGTTTTAACTCCCATTAGCATTTCTGTTATCCTGAACTGTATTTTTGGCATTTCCTACCATCAGGTACAACATTTTATACCCACCCTCAGTGGACTTCCTTTTAATTTTGAGACATGTCAGAACAGTACAGAACAACAACAGCAACAAAGGCCCTATCAGCACCTTACCTGCATCCCACAATGTCCACATCATCCTGGTGTTACCCCAATGGCAGACCCCATCCTGGGGGGATATAAAATTGATATCAACTATGCCCGCCATGCCAAAGAAGTTGCCTGGGTGGGTGTGTAGACAAATAGGTCAAGGCCAGGAAAATCCTCAGTCACATTTCCCAAAGGAGACCTCAGGCTAAACACGTCTGCACGGACAAAGGGTCCTCAGCCATGAATAGCCAACTTGAGGGGATTACTGAGTTTTCCCCAGGTTGAGCAACTCCAACTTTGGAAAATCCTATGAAGGTGAGGTCCATCTGCATGAACCAATCATGCAAACTATCAAGTTGCTCTTGTGCAGCATTTTTCCCTTTGTTTTGGCCATTGTTCTCCCTGGGAGAGGACCTGCCCTTGAGGTATGTTCTACCCTATAAGTAGTCCCAGTTTTGGAGGATCTCTTCAGAGAACTCCCCACCACGCTAGCAGACTGGCACTCTGTTAGTCGAGTGATCCCCTCAGCTGCCTCTCTTCACTGAGTTCTGTCTTCACTGCTTCCCGGACTGAAGACTTCAGGATAGGTGCAGTATCACTGCCTTTACACCCTCTCCACTAAATCCCCTATCAATTTTCACCTCTTTCCCTTCTTGATAGGCCTTGTGTGCCTGAGTGAGTGAGTGCGTTGGTGCGTGAGAGCATGTTTATTAATAAAATCTAATTATTGGTACGTTTGTTTGGCTTTTTGCTTGGCCTGACCCCATAAACAATGGGTAAAAGATTCTGCTGGGTTACTCTGCCCTTCTTGCTATTGCCAGTGCTCTGCTAATTTCCCCAACCTTTACAATTTGGAGTGAATCAAGGTGTCCCCACGGAACCCCCAGAAGTCAGGGTAACACTGGCAGTGTCTTTGCTGGGATGGGAGCATGTCCCAAATGCTCTCCTCCACACTTGGCCAGCTGCCGGTGGATGGTAGCGGCCAGGACATACTCCTTCCTTTTGCAGCGCAGCTGGCCTCTTCCTGTGCTGCCCTGAAGAAGGAAGCGCCTAGATAGAGCTTCCACCCTTTCTGCATGGCCCCAGCTGACATGATTGTTGTGCAAAAGGGCCCTATTACTGGATTTTTTCCAATAAGAGTATAATGTGTGATTGCAATGGCTGGGGATGCGAGAGGAGCGGGACCATGATGATGTCATGCAGTAGCATGTGTGGTGGCCCGGCTTCAATGCGTCCCCATGTCAGGTGGGACTGTAGTGCAGAAATGGCCAAAGTCTCTTCTTTGCCTTTATTTTTAAAAATATAGCGCTGTTGTGCTGTTGTGCTTCAGTGAAATGACACTCTCGTACTATAACTAAATAACTCTCTACAAAAGTATTTTTAAAATTCAGAGAAGAAATTTTGCCACAATCTGATTTTTTAAAAATGGAAAGAATCTTATTCCAAATCCAAGAAATCATGAGAAGCAGGAGAATAGGTTTGTAAGACAATTCTGTTAAACATAAAAAATTTCTGTCCAAGTGCCTCTAAAAATGCTTCTCAAATACCTTGATACACCCTTTAAAAGTTGCTTTTAAATAACTAAAGTTACTTATTTCAGAAATAAAATGATGTGGCTCTCTACTAACTGTGACTGTCAGTCTGTGGCAGCAGTAATGAAGGCTTCTGGAATGGTTGGAGAAAGCCAGCCTTACTTGGGCAGCACCCATTATCATTTGCCTATTTGAGTAAAACACAATGCAAACAACTCTCCTCATAACTCTTTCATTGTAACCCATACACCTATCTTGACGTTGTCCAAGTTTTTTCCTCCTTAGGGCACATCTATGGTGCATGTCCTTTTCATGTAATTTCCAGCCCCCTAAAACACAGGGATTAAGTAAATATCAGTTTGAAAACATTCAAACTGTACAAGTGTTCTTGTCTACCATGCGTCTCTCTGTCTGAAACGTATCAGAATACACCCAATCTTGACATAAAAATGGGACAGAAAAAGAAGCCAATATACCAGTCATCTCTGAATTCTTTTACACTATTATTTATAAGGCTTAGTAGATAATATTAACAAATATACGTTTATAGTGGTGCATGCTACAGTGTAGAAATGAACTAACATTTAACAAGCTTCCCTGAAGCCTTTACTGTAACATTTTTACTTTTTGCAAAAGACAATAAAACAATAAAAAACAAATACAATGACTAAATAAGGAAGAACATTAACAAAGCACTCCGTCTCTGGAGCTAATTTTATTCTTCAGCTGTTCTGTGACTGAAGGGAGGTGCACTTCCAGTTAGCTTAGGCTTTCTCCTCCATTAAAATTGTTTGCATAAGCAGTATAATTATAGTGTTTATGTAACTGGTGAAAAAGTTTGATTTCAGTGCACCATGGTTACAATTAATCTCCATTCTTTTTCTTCCCAGGATCCTAATGAGAGGTCATACATGTCTGCAGTAGACATGAGTTGTAGCACCTGCAAAGAAACCAGAAACCAGTGAAAACTCCCTTGCAGGCCAGGAGGACTTGGGGATAGTTTGTATTAGCCAGCTTTCAGTAAAGCTGTGTTCTCGGTCAGTGGACAACACAATCATTTCACATCAGAGGTGAAAGTGCATCCTTCAAAATGATGCAGCACTGTGTCTCTCATCTGCCCTAACCAGCACAACCAATGGGGAGGAACGCTGGCAGTTGGAATTCAGCATCACTTTTGCCCAGCTCTGCTTTACATAGTGAGATCTGATGTACTCAGTGGTGTCACCAGGAGGGGCACAGACCATCAGATGGTGGTGACACCAAAATGACTGCCTGCTTGCCCCTTCTTTCTCCTCACTCCATGAGAGTGCATATAGCTTCATGGAGGATGACTGCGCACTTTTTTCCTATGACTGGATAAGATCCCAGGACATTCGTGCACAGAGAGCCGGATAGGTAGAGTGGGGCACCCAGAGGGTGGGTTTTCATGGCAGTAGACCGAGTCCCTTAGGATTCCAGTTGGACAGAAAAGGCTCCGTGGGAATGATGCCATGAGTTACCACATGGGTGACACCAATCCTATATATAATGGAGGAGTGCTGAATCGACAGAGAATCAGCCATCTGATTTGCTCATTAGACAGCCAGGTCACTATTTATCAATCTGTTGCAAACCTTCCAATAATGAACAGGGATGGGTAGTGGTATTTCATCCTTTGTAGTGTATCTTGACTGTGCAGTGTGCCTTAACTATGGCCATTTCTGCACTATGCTGTTATAGTGCTATTATTCCACCTTCAATATTCTATGGAATCCTGAGGTTTGCAGTTTAGGGAGGGGCATTTAGAATTCTCGGCCAGAGAGCTCTTTGGCCCCAGTAAACTACAAACCCCACAATTCCACAGGATGTTGAAAGTGGAATAATAGCACTGTAACAGTGTGGTGCGGAAATGGCCTAAAGGATTCTAAGGGCAGCTGCTATTTAATCTGGCTTGTGGTGGGCAGGCAAATGTGTCTGCAGTGGAATTGCTAAATCAGAATTACATTTTCTCTCTGCTCAAACTTCATTCCATTGTTTACTGTAGACACATTGCTGCAGTCCCCTGCCCCAATTCTCAGTCTCTCTCTCCAGCTATTCTTCATAATTTTCCCAAAGCTAATGTTGCTAAAAAATTCAAGCTATTGAGAGGATGAGGAAGAAAAGGGGGCAGGGCTGAAGGGACATAAAAAGACACTGTAAAAAGCAACTTCTTTCGCAAAGCCTTCGTTACTTGAGGTATGCCTATGCAGCTAAAAGAATTATTAGCACAAAAGTTTTTTAAAAAAACAAGTAATCTGACAATTCTATTAAAAATACAAAGTTGAAACAGAGTTTGTGTCCCGAGACTGCAATTTCCCTGACCTTTAAAAAGAACGAATTGCCTACGTGCGTTTAGGAGTGGCAATTTTCAAAAGGTTGCAGCCTTCCACTGACTAATATCAAAATTTTCCTGTTTTCCAAAACTAGGTGTCCGGCTACGTCTATATTTGTTTTGTGGTGACTTTTTTTGGAGAGGCATTTTGGAAGGCCCAAGAGGGGGGAGGAAATAGCCCTCAGTTGCTCACTGTCCTTGCCAACCCCTGTGTTGAGGCATACAGTTCTGTAACGATTTTGACTGGAGTGCCAGGGACAGCCCTGTTTAATCCTCTGCTGCCCCATTGTCCCAGATGGCCTGTGAAGCCGGTTAGGTTTAGAAGCTGTGATTGGCTCAAGAACATGGAAGATGTTGTGGGGGGAATCAGGACCTTGACCTGATTTATTGAGCCAGCATGGTGTCGTGGTTTGAGCATTGCGTTACGACCCTGGAGACCAGGTTTCAGTTCCCCCCTCAGCCATGGAAACCTGCCGGGTGACCTTGGGCGTGCCACACACTCTCAGCCCCAGAAAACCCCGTGATAGGTTTGCCTTAGGGTCACCGTTAAGTCAGAAGCGAAGTTCACTTGATGGCAGTTAACAACAACAGCAACAATGATAAAGGCATTTTGATTTTAGTATAGTGTATTACGTAACATCTTTATTGCTAATCATGATTTGTACAAACAAGCACGCGTACTGGATGTATCGAGTTTTTTTTTAGGCTCTCCTAAACTTGTTATTTAAATTCCAAGTTTCTTTTGCTTAAAATATTAGTTTTGAGAATTCTTCCTCAATAACTTTTGCTCTTTTTGTTGCCCTTTTGACCACATTCCAATGTTGCTTGGCCACATGTGTCCTGGTTTTCGTTTTCAAAAATGTGGAAGGGTATGCCACAGCCATGAGAATGTCCATTTTTTGATTGGAGACAAGGTGATAGAGAGCAGTGCTTTGTCCTCTCTAGTCTCATGAAAGGATAGTGTAGGAGAACTTGGGGCACTCCTTCCATTTTCTTCTCTGCAGTGTGATGCAATTTCACAGAACTAGGTAATGTTACAGTGTTGGTATTTCTCCTCCTCTCAGGTTGCTTTTGATGATCAGCACTGCAGAAGGTAATTATCATGGGAAGAAATCTTTCCTTTGTTTAGCGCTACTTTTTCTTTCACCAACTGCATAATGCTGACGATCAAATTGCAATTGCTAAGGCAGGAAGCTTCATCTCTTCAGCAGCTCACCTTTATAAAGCTCCTCCCTAGACTGTTCTGATTTTTTAGGGTTCATTTTCCAAATACAAAACATATAGACTGAATCTCCACTTTCAGTTGATAGTCTTGTATGTCAAATCAAGACCAGAAGGTACTAAGGTCCTTACAGAGAAACTGGTATGTACGAGCCTATCTTTATTCTGGTATTTTTACAAGTTTACTGTTCTTGCTGATATCCATGTACATCCTAATCTTGAAATCATGCCTGTGTTGTATTCACATTTATCCAGGACTTGGCTATTCCATGAATTCAACATTGTGATCACCCATTGTGAGATTTACACACACACACACATAGTGTGTGTGTGTGTGTTATAATGAAACCAGAACAGGCAAGATGAACAAGGTGTGCTTGTCAGAAAAATATCCTCAAGTTTTTCACACTTTTTTCCCCTTCTCCTTATCTATGGGTAAAGTGTGAAGAACTTGGCTAAACTGTTTGTAAGGATTCCATTTTGACCATCTGGTCAGGTGAACGTTACCACTTCCCCTTGATACTAAAACTACAGTCACTTAAATTGCTACAAGGGTTATATATAATGATTGGAACTTGATGTAGTGTTATTTGACTTGGTTACTGCCCAGATTGGTAACTTTCCAATTTTGTTGGAATATCTATGCACATTTGTGACAAAAATGATGGAGTGGCTGGTGTAAGGAACTAATTAAACCAAGACAGAGTTCTGAGGCCAAGAAATGACTTGTATTACTCATCAAGTCAACATTTGAAAACATTAACTGGTTAATTTATAGCCTAAATACCTAATGCTATATTCAGTCCAGCCAGGAAGTACATTTCTTCTATTAATCAGAACTTTTAAAATGATTTTTAAATGTTTGTTTCCCTTCGTCATCTATTCTTTACAGCAGAATCTCTTAAGAGTTCTATTAGGACAACGCATGATTGGTGTTATGAGAAAAATAGTGTCAACACAATCAATCCCATACCATTAAAGATTGATCACTTTGTTCAGAGGTGTGTTAGTGTAAGAGACTGTGAGTTTGTGAGGTATATACAACATTTTTTTAAAAAAATTGCCTAAAACCAAGCTGAAAACAGTATAGAAATGTAGTACCCAGAGGAACAACTTTTAGCATTGTTGTTGCTGCTGCTGCTGCCGCACTAAGGCCCTTTTTGCATGGCATTTTCCATGCGAAAGGGCCCCTGGAGTGTCACATGATTGTGAGGAGCGATCTGCATGATGCACTCACAATCGTGCGACGCTCCAGTATAGGGCAGGCGCCAATTACGCACCTTTTCATTTTCAGCTAGAAGCCGAAAATGGTGCACGATTGTGCATTGCTTCCGGGCCCCACACGCACTTACTTGGCATGCGGAGCATCTGGAGCCATGCCGGTCGCGCTTCTTGCCCCAGTGCAGCCTGGGAAGGTCTCAGGCTGCACTGCGGAAGGAAGAGGCGGGGCTCTCGTGTAAGCAGGCAGCTCGTGTGGAGCTGAAGGACCCCAGACACAAGAGCCTCTCACCAGAGGCTGTTCGCGTGATCCCCGCACCCCAGCACTGGAAGACGGTAAGGTGCGGAAAGGGCCTAAGAGTCAATAAAAGCATATCTTCCCCGCAGGTAGCAGTAACTTTTGTAATAAAAATTTAAACAATAACATGAATTTTGGAGAATGAAATTGTTGTCCTTAAAAAAACAAAAAACATTAATATTAAGTGTACTACTCCATGTCTTAGACTGATGAAGTTCCGGAAGTGCAATGTTGCCTTTTGGAAGATCACTGGAGGTTTACTAATATTTTAACTTATTTATATATGTACACATTGAACACAGGTGGAAACACAGCATAAACACTCCAACAGAAGGCCAAAACCCACTGGTCCCACATCAGATCTTTAGGGCGATTGCCAAGGGCACCCATCCATACTGGTTAGCTTACAGACCTATGAATCTAAATGCTCTCTATCTGCATGTATTCCTCCAAAATGGTTGTTTCTTACCATACATAGATACCTAAATTACAGCATTCCCAGCCAACATGGGTCTAATCTTTCAGGCTGGCTATTGGGAACACTCAGCCCAGTTCCTTAACAAAAGGGATGCAAATTGTATATCAACCTTTTTCTGTCCATCAGTCTTGTGGCTTGACTCATAAAAGGCAAAAATATTCCCAAACCATCTGGCTGTTTCTTCTCGGAATGAGTTTGTGGTGAGGTCTACTTGTGTAATCTTGAAGTAGCTAGAGACATTTTCCTAGGTGTGAGAATCTAATTAATTGGAAATTGTATACTTCATTTGAAACTGAGTACAACAGTGGCACAGAAATGCACATTATACATTATATTGGACCTTACAGACGGAGACAAAGGGATTTAACATGGGCCAAAATCCAGTAAGAAAGATCCAGTGAGCATGAGGGGAGAGGAGAGGCTCCTGCTCTTCCCTTCTCCCTCCCTTCTTCCCCAGGTACCTGGCAGTTGCTGGAGGACTTGAGGCCTCAGCTTCTCCACCCTATCACTGAAGATCCACTGTGGGCATGTACCTGGACATACCTGGTTGTTCTTCTGCATCAGGAGTAGCGATGCAGTGTAAGGCTATTTTCACAAGTGTAAGGCTATTCCTTCTTCCTTGGGTGCATGAGGGCTGAACCTCTGTCTAAAATCTTGGAGAATTTTTGAAAACAGCTGAGATCATGGAGACTGAGTAAATGTTACCCTTGTCTTCTAAAAAAGGAAAAACAGGGGACCTTGGCACCTACCAGGCAGCCAACTTGACATGGATGCCAGGCACAGTTCTAGAAGAGATCATCAAACAGTTTGACTCTTCTGCATTAGAAATTTTTAATCAGAGGATAGATAACCATTGTTTAGATGATTCTTGGTGTCCTTAGAATCATAGAATCATAGAGTTGGAAGAGACCATAAGGGCCATCCAGTCCAACCCCCTGCCATGCAGGAACACATGTCAAAGCATTCCCAACAGATGGCCATCCAGCCTCTGCTTAAAAACCTCCAAAGAAGGAGACTCCACCACACTCCGAGGCAGCATATTCCTTCCAGTTTTATGATTCTGAGTACTTTTGCTATAGAGATCCCAGCATTTGGAGTAACTGGTAAAGAGTCTTAATTGTATTAGCCAAACTACTATTGTTACCGCTGTTTCTAGCCCAAGCTTGTGGGATATTAAGATATCATTTTATATCAATAATTTGGCCTTCTCTACCCATTCCTCTCCACGTGCTTGCGAGGCCCCCGGACAAGCACGCACACAGGCGCAACTGACAATAGCTGAACCATTCAAATCCCGATCCAGGCAGGCCAGTCATTGCTGAATGCAGCTTCAGGAGACCTCAAGGCAAGTACCACATTATGTATGCACGCTACTTACAAAAGATCCCCTGCCCCACGCAGGCAGCTTGATGAGTGGACTATACGACTCTCAAGCTCTCCGTGTTTGCATACTGGCTACTCTATTGACAATCTGGTCATAATTCAATCATCTAAAGTACTGACCTTTCGGAGGCTTTGTCTCCAGCCTGAAACTCATCCCCAAGTACGGACTAGCCTGAGGCCACAATTTTCCCTATAAGAACCCCTGACTTTGAGCGTCTTGTTGGATCGCTTGTGACTTGCCTTCCGAATTGCCATCTCTCCATTTGACGAGCCTCCCCTCAGCCCCACATGCTGAGAATCCATGCTCCCCAGCTTCTTTGCTTTTACCGGGCTTCAGGACAGGTATAGTATTTCCCATACCAAACCTCCTCTCAAAATCCCTCTATCCAACTCCTACCTTTTATTTCTATAGTTCTTTGTGTGAGTGTGTTGCATACACGTGTTTGACTGTGCTTCAATAAAACAATTGTTATTATTAACTTCTGCCTTATCATTGACTCGGCCTGACCCTGTAGACATAGGGCTCAAGATCTCGCTACGTTACCCTGCCTCTCGCATTGCAAACTGGTGCTCTTTGCTAATTCCCTCCCCATTGTTGTGAGCGCATTTAGGTGTCCCTCCCGGGACCCCCAGAAATCAGAGTAATACTATCAAGAAAGATGAGAATGAAAGCATTGGCTCTGTGGAGGTGGCCTGCTCCAAATTCTCCTTGAAACTGGTCTCAAAATAATCCATCCTGTGACCTTCCTAGGTTCAGTAAAATATTTTTGGTATGTTTCATAGGTATTCCTTGACCTGTTTTAGCATTACCTGCCAAGCATCTGTGGGTTTGTGAGCTTGCCCTCTTCTTGCTGCCTTTTCTACAAGGAGGTTTTCTGGATTTCAGCTAACTAGAGTTCTTGTTGCAGTCAAAAGGGGTGACAAGAGTCAGGTTAAACTATCATTTGGTAAAAGCCAAGATCACAAACTGTAGGTTGATCCCATAGATTGTAATGTTGGTCGAAAGGACTTAAAAGTGTTTTGTTAACTGTTGCTATGCTAAAAATTTTAATTCATTTATGTTCAACTTGGGAGAGGAAATTTTTAACACACTATGTTTAGTTATGTTAACCATTGTGGCAGACAATAGAAGCTGTAGAGTTGACAGAAAAAAATGGAACGTAACACTTTTATTGATACTGTTAACCCCATGTTGGCCATTTTCTTGTTGGCTGTTTCAAAAGGGCTTCCATGACCAACTGAATTTGCATTCAAGTTTGATAATTTCAGATGATAGTACTGAGCTGAATAGCTAGGCATATCCTTTCATCTAGCAATATAAATCATGTGGTCTTCCACATATTATCAGAGTACAGCTTCCAGTATTCCTTACCATTGGCTATGCTTGCTACAGCTGCTGGGACTTGAGATCCGTCAACATCTGGAGGTGTGCCTGATTTTTATTCCTGTTTTAACTAATAAGCTGAAAAATCTAGGTTGGAGCCCTTTCAATGTCATACAATGTGGGTTTTTTGTGCCATTTTTCTTTCAGATGCACCCACTCATGACATTGCTGGCTCTTGCTCTTTATTCTTCGTCCCCCAGTCTCAAATGAGACCCAGATGATAATGAGAGGATGAATCTGCATGCATTGACCAGTGCTCCAAATAGTCAATGCTAGATCAGAAGAATGGGTACCTTCTTGTGCAATGTTAATTTGATAGAATAACATTTACCCTAAGCCTTTGGGACAGAAGAACATGTCAGCTATGAAACAAATAAATGAGACTGTGGGACAGTCGAGTGTAGAATAAATCAGGTTAGAATAGGATTGCGAGTTCAGAAATGTCCCAGGCCTTTTGTTTTCTGGTCTCAGAAGTCTCAGGGTCCCTGGGCCCCTTGGTCTCTAAGTCACAGGACCAAAACCTGAGACCTAGGAATGGCCCCTGGTGAGGTACCAACCACAGTTGCTCATAGATGCGCGCACGCACACGCACACACACACAGAGTATATTTTCTTGTTTTGAAATTAAGAGAGAAATCTTAGCTTAAGGGGGTTGTTCCCTGATCAAGGTGAAATGAAATTATGTCAGGGTTGGCAGGATTTGGCTCCTCTGAGCATGAGCAGAGTGCTATCTGTGAAGCAAGGCTTTGCCACAGCAGAGAGTCCCAGTGAAGCAGATAAAATTCCAGAGGCTCATTAAGTAAGACTTAGAGTACTGATTTACTGCCGCACTCTAAGATAAGGCTTAGCAAAAACATGCTAGCTTTCCAGCAATTAGACAAAGAGGAAAAACAGAAGATAACAGAGAAAAATCGGGCAGCATCTCCCCTTACAAACAGTATACTGCCAATAGTGTGGCAGATCTAGCTAGGGCATCTAACTGGCAGCTGGTCAAGACAAACACCAGCCTTTTTATGCTACCTTGTCACCCTGAAACTAGTGGGGTGACCCAATCAGTGCTCTGGCATGTGGCCTTCCCTAATACACAAGACATAGCCATAACAATCCTCTTGCCTGGAGCTCAGCCTAAGAAAACTGAAGGATTTTCACCTCCTCTCCTACCTGGAGATGACCCATGAAAACTGGAGGCACAGGTCAGGCCCTGACATCTGACAACCTACGTTAGAACAACCAACAGAAACAGAAAGCTGATTTTGCAAGTTAAATTGGTTTAGATTTTAGTGTGTGGAATTTGAGGAACTTTTTTTGAGAATAAATTAGATAAATGCAGAGATTGTGGTTAGATTATAGAATTGTCTTCTGAGACTTGACATTTTTGGTTGCAAATGGTCTCTGCTTTGTGCTTAAATTTTTGTTTTTAAAAATCTCATCCAACAATGAGATTATAGATCACCTGTCACTTCTCATTTGTGTATCCCCATTGAGATATTCCAGTGCAGCCTCCTTTATCTTATCAAGTGGTCTGACATAGCCATTAATAAAGTTTTTAAAATAGGATCTGATTCTATCTTGCACAAGAGAAATTACAAGCTTCTTGCTTGCTGTGCTCATTTTTCTTACCATCGTCTCCTTCCTTCACACTCTGTGCTTAGCTGAAAAATTCCTCAAAAACTTAGACAGTCACTCTGATCTAGCAAAAGCGATCTATATGTATAAGGTACTTTCTGTACTTGTCACTAATGCAGAGGTACATAGATGTTCTCACTGAATACCTTTCCATAAGAAGTAGCGAACATATCTACATGTGGAACCACACATGTAGGGCTAGTTGCCTGGATTGGGACTTTCAAGTATTCTAACAGCAGAATTCAAATTGAACATTTTAGTACAAGATTTTTTCTGTGCTCCAGAAGAACCTACCACTGAGCATCTTTATTTATTTATTTATTTATTTATTTAGTGTCCTACCTTTCTCCCAGGATGGGACAGCTCTTAGAATATACAAGTAAACAGAGACATCGGACTGTGCTATCTCAACTTTTGTCATTCAGTAGGGAAAAGGATGCCATAATGATATATCTTAGTAGGGAAATGTGAATGACAAGTCATTTTTAGACTCACACTTTGCATATGAAATACAAAACGCCTTCCTCTGTTACCTCCCTGCTATTTTCTAGATTGTAAACCCATTGAGGTAAGGGAAAGACTTGTTTTCTCATTGTCTGTAAAGCACTACATAACTGCTTAGCGTGAAGTAAATAAATAATAACATCTATTTGTCTATGCTGCATTAGGGATGTAAATCTTTGCTTATTTTATTTTCATATGCAGTAACAAATACTTTCAAATATTTTCGCTTTCTGGGTGAGATAACGAGAAATTTCCCATATTTTCTGATGAGTTTTTTTTTCACATTTCTGGAAGATTTTGGAAAAAAAATTAATTGTTTCGGAACTGAAAACTATTGTTAGGATCCCACCTCATGCATAAGAGATTCACCTCACCGCTAGCAAACTCAGTGGTAGGCTGTTACAGCTGGTAAAAGTCTCATTTCTTTCCCCTCTGACAAGCAAAGGTGGGAAATAGTCCCTACCACCTGGTCTTCCATTCCCCTTCCTCCTGCCATTTAAAAGCTATATGTGCACCCCACAGGACTGGACGGATGCTGGGGGAGAGGTTTGGACAGACAGCCCTTTCTGTCCTGTCCAGAGCAAAACATACACACACATAACGTTGAGTTTCATTTATATATGTCTCTAACAGGACCCTGGTCAGTCTCTGTTGCACAAAATATACTGTTTTCTACAGTAAATTCAGGAAGGATTTTTTTTCTTTATTATTTTTTTTCCAGTCAGAAGTCCAAAAGGCTAAAAAAAGTCTTATACCAGCTGAGCATTTTCTTGACAAGATGCCTTCATATGGTGAGATACCGTTCCCATTGTGGATGGGGAAATTTGCATTCTTTTACATCTTAGCTGGATCACAGAGGTATAGGATCATAGAGTTGTAAGGGAGACCAACGGGTGTTTACTTCAGCTTCTACCATGCCTGAATAGCTAAAGCTAAAGTACTCTTGAGAGATGGTCTTCCAACCTCTGTTTAAAGAGCTCCAAAGATGGAAAGTCCAGCATCCTCTAAGGCCCTCAAACAGCACTTACCATCAATAAATTATTCGTAATGTTTAGGTGAAATCTCTTTTCTTGACTTTGAAACCATTTGTTGTTGTCCTAGCCTATGGAACAGCAGCAGAAACCAAACTTGCTCTATATCCTATGTGACATTCCTTCAAATATTTAATGATAGCTATTATGCCATCTCTAAATCTTCTCTTCTCTGAGCTAACCGTACCCAGCTCCCTAAGCTGTTCTTCATCGGGCTTGGTTTCCAGATATTTTGCCATCTTGGTTGTCTTCCTCTGAACATTTTTCAGTCTGTCAGTGCAATGATACAGATTACAGTGATGTATGGTGCAGATTATAGATTATGTCTGCAAGAAGGCTGAATGGTGTTTTGCATTCTGAAACACTTGCATTGATCCTGTATATCTCAAATATAGTACCTTTGGCTATGAAAAGAGGAAACTGGCCATAAAGCTCCATCACCCTTAACTTAAATTGGAAAGACTGTATTTACAATTTGCTTCAAAAATGGAATCATGGGCCTTCTGGAACATCAAATAGAATTGAGGCAACTTGTATTCTTTAGTTGTTGTTGTTTCACATGATGAAGTTTCCTTCCATTGGTACGTACTGTATTTGCTGATGTATAAGACACACTTTCCCCCCTAAAATATACCCTCTGAAAGTGAGGTGTGTCTTATACACCAGCAAATACAGTAAAAACATAGGGAAGGGAGGGAGAGTGAAAGGAGTTCTCCCTGCCCAGGCAAAGGAGGGGTTAGTGGCAGCCTTGATCTGTAGGAACATAGATAGATGTTTCTACAGTTTCTCCTTACCTTCCCCTTCTCTCCTGTGCATTTTGACTTTGCTGGGAGTTTCTGCCCAAGCAAAACAGGAAGGGAGGGGTGGTGGTGCAGCATTCTTTTCCTTCCCCACCTCCCCTGGTGCAACACTCTTTTCCTTCCCCTCCTTTCCTGTGCATTTTGCTCACCAGAGAATTAAATATTTTTTTCCCCTGAAAAATATCCTTTGAAAAGTGGGGTGCGTCTTATATGCTGGTGCATCTAATACGCTGGCAAATACGGTAACATGGTTGCCCTCCAATACACCATCCCATCCATAACTTTCCTGCCATGACCAGTCTGTCTGTGCTGCATTGGCATCACTCTCTGTGTGAAAGGGAAGGCCACTGCTCAGAGGGGTTTTTTCCCCCCAGTTTTTTTTTTTTGGCATGGCATTGCACCACAGCAGGTTTCAGATCTGAAGGCAGTGTGAGAAACATGCCCTTTATTTGCTTCATGTGAAGATGTCTGAATACAGCAAACAAAAAATTGGACTGCAAAACCCCTCAGGATGGATGACAGAGGGTCTAGCCTTTCTTCCTGGAGTGTCCATCTTCAGAAATATCCCACTATAAAGCCTTTTATGTGTAAGGAATAAACAGTTACCAATACATTTCTATTCATGTTTACTCAAATGTAATTCTCACTGACTTCAATGTGACTTATCCCAAATAAGTATATATAAGATTGCAACTGGATTACTTTTGAAAATGAGTTATGAGTTGACTGAGTTGCCTTTAAAAAGCAGTTACAAACAATAGGATCAGTATGAGGGGAGGGTTTGTCAAAGTAGTGCTTCAGATTCTGGAGGAGTGGGATATTGCCCTGTCTGGAATCATCCGCGCTGACATGCACTAATTCATATACAAACCCATGAAGCTGCCTTCTACCAGGGTGCTTCAAGTTATTGGTCCAACTCAATTAAGAATTCAAATAACCGTCAAGAGTCTTGGGCACAATAGTTCCCACGTTAACTACGGCCCTTTCCAGACGTGGGGGAGGAGCCGCGTGAAAACACTACTCACCGGACTTCTTCAGCATCTGGGCGAGTCCGTCGGGACGAGGAGCAGTGCGAGCTCGTCGCTCTGCACTGCTCGGGCGTCCAAAATGGCGGCTTCCGGTTGGTGGAGGCTCTCCACCAACTGGAGAAGCTCGCCAGCCTAAAGCCTGCCCCCGGCAGATCTGCAGGCACGCACTAGTGCGCGCCTGCAAATCTGCACCGGAGCGCAGCGACGGAGCGACACAGAGTCGTGCGCTCCGTGCTTTTTAAAAACCTCTAAAAAGAGGTTTTTAAAAAGCACGCTGCGCGACCAGTTCCGGTCGCTTCGGAGTGGACTGAGGTGCGGAACTACAAAAAGTAGTCCACCCCAGTCCACTCTACGGTGCAGAAGACCTCCGTTGGAGGTCGCTGTGCACCGTTTCAATTGCCCCCTGTGGAAAGGGCAGATGTGACATTTCTTTAATCACAGGCCCCCCAAGGACTGAATGTGGGATATTTTCTCTATACATATCATAGAAGTAGAAGTAATCCACGGCTCTTCCATGAAGTATATGACTGCACTTTATCCAATGGTATGAATTTATGTTGAATGATAGAAGGTGGATGATGTAGGTGGATGGCAACAGCAAAAACTCTTTAAAGCAGAGCTTTCCAAACTTTTTGTGTTGGTGACACACTTTTTAGACATGTATCATTTCGCGACACAGTAATTCAGTTTTACTAGTGAACTGGAGGTTAAACTAACCCCTTATAAGAGATACTGACACATACATAAATTGTAAGAATAAAATGTATGGGGACACAACATATCTCATGAAAATCTTTCATATATTTTTTAAAAAATATGATTTATAAATAATATAGATTTCCAAGATTGTAGGTGACACACCTACACATTTCAGGCGACACACTAATGTGTCGAGGCACACCATTTGGAAAGCCTTGCCTTACAGAGACAGAGAATTGTGGGCCTTGGTTCTTGGCAGCTTGAATGCCACTTTGCATTCTCATCTGCTGTCTCCCAGCTTTTTTCTCTTCTTGTCTTTGGCAGATCATCTTGACACTAAGAGCAGTGGTGGTAACAGAGGGGTGTCAGTGGGATATCTCCAGATGAGGTTATTTTTAAGAAATGTGACAATGAGAGAAACAAAGGATTTTTGGTCCTATTGGAAGAGGGGAGTTATTACGTCATTAAATTTGCACAGACAGCACAATGGCAAAAGCTATGAGGAGGAGTCAATAAATACTGTTTGGTTCCCACAGGTCAATATGCAAGTCTGGCTGGTTTACTAGAAAAGAAAATAAATCTTCTAGGCACAGCCTCAATCCATGCATTCTCCCATTCCATAATTTTTGCTGCTTGCAACCTTGAGAACAAAACAAATGCTGGCACTTTTCAGCCATTCTTTTACAACTCTGTTTACTGATAATAGTTTCTTGGTATGAGGTTTTCTGTAAGCAGAGTTCTAAAAACCAGTTGATATCCTCTTGGAAGCTGATAAGAGATACCACTCAGGACTGTAACTTGACAGCAAGAAATCCACTCTTTAAATGGATTTATGGGACTTTCCAGAAGACAATAAGGAGACAGAGAGCAAGGATTATGCCCAAAATTGCAGAATATTGGGATAGGTTTCTTACCTTCTTCTCTTCTGTTTTATTAAATTGAATTTGTATGTGTTTTTTTCTCCAGGAAGTTCCCAGCACCAATATTCCTAGGGCCATTCCATTTAATTTCCCCAATGAACAGTGAGGTGAGTTGGACTGCAAGATGATAATTGGCCCAGGGTACCCCAGTTTACTTCAAGTGTTTCATTTGTCTTGTGTCTTCCAGTATTCTTTCCACTGCTCTGTACTGCCTCTTTGGCATTCCTATATCTGAAACACACGTATTCCAGCTGTGCTGAGAAACTGACACCAATGCTATTGTTTTTCTCAACATGCATATATATTCTGAAAGTGGTAGTAGGGTGACTTTAATTCCCCTAGCAGTAAATTTAAGTAGCACACCACTGGTGTATGACTACATAATCAGAGACAACAGAGCCATTTAATTGTAATCTTAATCAATACTCAGAAAAGCAATGGCTGCTTTCAGTGGCCCTTTCCTCACCCTACCTTTGTGCAAAGTCATCTGGTGGGGACCCTGGCATGAAGAGAGCGCTCCCCTCCACACTGGCTGGCTCTCTGCGGAAGAGAGCATGATGGCCACACCTCTTACTTCTGCAGTGCGGCTGGGTACTTTCTTAGGCTGCGCTAGGGCAGGAGCACAGCCATCATGCTTCCAGGACTTCCGCAGGACAGCTAAGTGTGGGATGGTGGCACAATCATGTGTCACTGACAGGGAAAATCTGTCAATGTTTTTTCTGTCAATTGATAGGAAAACCTGTCAATTATTTAATCCACGATCTTGCTGCCTGGGGATGGGAGAAGGACGTCATGCAGAAGCATTGTCGTGGTCCCATCCTTTTCCTGTCCCCATGGCGAGATGGGAGGATTCTGCAGAAAGGGCCTTTGGTTAAAGGGAAGATTGTTACCTGCTCCTTTATATAAAATTGTTGGAAAATAGGTGTCATGATTGCCACTGTTCCTTTCCCTTGGGAGGACAACCAGATCCTCCAGTTGTTCCCAACAAGTCAGGTTTCTCATTAAGTAATCTTTGTATTTAAAAGCTTAGTACTTCTTTTTCAGATTGGTTCTTACCTGTGGATTTTTTTGAAAACTTAACAAGAATATGAAGTGTTTTGTGTGATATACTGTTGTATTTCCCTTCTGTTTTGTCTCTCTTTTACAAATGCAGATTTCACCTTCTCACTGCTTCTTTTTTAGAGATATATTCACTGAAAAGCTTAGGGGCTGAATGAGGCACCCATTCCAGCATATATGCCTACTGCTGAGAAGTCACTGAGTATATTCTATCCTGGCTGTCAGCCAGAGCACAATCTGGATTTTAAAATTCACATCCCACTGCAGTTACAATTAAAAAGAATATTAATCTGCACCATGTACATATATTCTGATATCTTTGTAACTGCAGAATTTTGCAATAATTGTAGAGTAACTCCAAGAAGAACTCTATGTTAATCCATGTTTGCGTAAATTATTAAAATAATGTGGACAGGTAGATTTTAAAGAAAGTTTTAACGAACAGTTAAAATAATGTGGATAGGTGGCATTTAAAGAAAGTTTTAAAGAACAGTTGTTACTTATGTTGCCCTGTTCAGTGGCAAAGAATGAAGCGGAGTTACCTTATCAGTACAATGCTGTCCTGTGCAATAAATCAACCTTTATTACCCAATATGGTATCTGGCAAGAGTGCTACACAGCTGGAGTTCTGTTCCTTTCCTCTCTTGTCTTACATAACAAAATGTACAGTCAAGTCCAGCTCTTCTGTTTATTTCCATCTCACAGCTTTCCTGGATGTGTTTCTCCACCTACTCCCTACCTGGTTCCCCACACTTGTCACATATTCCTGGGTTTGTTGGAAGGCCATTTTATCTTTTACAATAGCTTGTGCAGAAATGTTGGACATGATTTTCCTTTTTAAATCATTCCAAATTAACTTTCAGTAGCTCAGAACATATACACTAAAACATAAGACAAGGAGTGCTTCAGAATAGCAAAGACTTCTTAGGAGAACCAGGCTGATTCATTTACATGTCACCAGCAATGATTTATTAATTACCTTCTGTAGAACCTTCCCACACACCTAGCTGTTACCCAGGAGGAGACAAGAAAACCTGCAGGTGGGTTCTAATAAATCAGAATTTGGGCATATGACAGAAGAACATGTCCACATCATTCCTAAGAGGTAGAAAACAGGATGTTGGCACCAGCTTTATGTCTTTGAAGCCAAAGGTACCTCAGAGCTACAGAACGAAGGAAAGAACACTCCTGAAGCCTACCAATCATCCCTTGGCCAGACTCAGACTTGTTATTCTGGTTCACATTTCCTGATAAATTTATGCTATGGATCCAACCAGCTAGATGTATGGGTGGCATAGAATCTGAGGTTCCAAAGCACTTAGTAATTCCAGAATTCTAATTTAAGAACATTTTAAAAAGGTAAACAGCTAATATAAAATTCAACAGATAATACTAGGTTGCATTCAAACTTAATAACATTTCTCAGCTGCTCTTACAGTGAAAAGACAGCCTAACACTAGTTTCAAAAACTTGAGCAAAGCATCCTTCAGCATGGCAGTAGAATGGCATTCACCCTAGAAAGGAACAAGTAAAATGTTTCCATCCAAATCCATTCAAACACTCTGCTGTCATTTGTGTGGAACAAATGTCTTCTTCCTGGCAAAACAGTCTTCCTTCTGAAGTCAAGCCACTGCTACCATGATAAAACCCACTGAAGGGCATGGATGTCTATGCACCCAGGGTTCTTTGACTGTTGAGCACCTCTTGTTCACATACTCTTGCAGTTCTCTGTGTGAATCATCTTAGCTTATTTCCGTTACTTATAGGAGGAAAAACGAGGTTGTATGCATTGGTCACTTCCATAAATTGGTGTTGAATTGTTTTCTTCATGTTTTTTAAAATTTTTGTGTTATATATTGTTTTAGCTGAGACACAGTGTGCTGTAGTAGTTTGAATGTTGGCCTGGGACTCTGGGAGATGAGATTTGGAATCCCCCACTCAGTCTTGTAAACCTACTGGATGACTTTGAGCAAGTAATACTCGCTCAGCCTCAGGCAGTGGCAACCTTCCTCTGAATAAATCTTGCCAAGGAAACTCTGTGAGTGATCTGCCTTAGGGTCAGCATAACTTGGAAGTGACTTTAAGGCACACAACAGCAACAACAAAAACAACTGTTGTTTTAGCAATGCTTTGTATTTGTAAGCCACTGTGGGTGCCATACTGGGAAAATAAATAAATAAAATAAAATAAAATAAAATAAAATAAAATAAAATAAAGCTGCTGTACCTAGTGGCCAGCTCCAGCAATAATATCTGACTTTATTCTATGTTTCTCACAAGAAAACTAGTGTTTTGAACCTCTGTGGTATCCACAGGAACAATCACAGCAACATCTAGTCCACCACAAAGCTAATGAGGTTTCAAACAATAATAGTAATATACTACAGAAGAAGAGGTTGTGCGTTACAGAAATATAATTTTTATAGGAACACGTTCCTGGTCAGAGATTGAAAAAAGAATGCTAATATTATGTTAGAGAACTATTTACTTGATATATTTTGGAGTATCCTACTAGTACTGCCTTCCAGTTTTTTGGGACTTACAGTACTGTTGGAATTGCTCCTTTCTTTGCAATCTTGTATGAAATAAGGTATACTCCCCTACTAATCTCCACCCCCTTTTTCTTTGGACAGGGAAGGGTTCTTTAGTAAGGTTGCACTAAAACATCTCTGGAAACACTTTTCAATGAAGGGGCAATCAATAGGTCAGATCCAAAGAAAGGGAAGTGGGATTTTGCTCACACGGTGGGGCCTTTCTGATTCATCCCTCCCGGTGTAGCTCCCTGTTTTCCAAAGCCACAGATGGCACACGACAGGACATAGAGGGCTGTAGCATGATAGGGAAAATGGGAAATTAAGCAGGCTGCTGTGTGTCCACAGTGCTATCTTTCTGTTCATGTGAGACCTGTCTGGACTCAAAAGAACACAGTTGCAAAGAATATGATAATATTAATGTGCTATACAGATTAAAAGTATTATTGGATTAAAGGTAAGTAATACATTAAATCTGCAGAGCATAGTGTGTTTGTTTGTTTGTTTATAACCATTCAGGACAAATATGCTACTTTCATCAGGTCAGTATCTATGCAACCTATGGGATGCTGAACACAGGTTGGTCATTTGTGTGGATTCAAATGGAAAGCAATTTCACCTACGTATTCAAAGAAGAAAAAAAGGAGAAATTATTCTGAGTTACATTCTGGAACAATAGAGTCATGCTTTTTGCAACTGCAACATAGCTACTTAAGAATATTTTCTCAAGGCATCTGGCCTTCCTCTTTGTCCAATAAATAAATTTTTTAAAAAGCCAGAATAGAACCATACTTTCCAGGGAACTGACTGTACTTCTGAGATTCTCTCAAATCTGACAATGGTAATGGGGCTACCATGCAAATATTCCCAGTTCACACTTTTCCTTCTGTTGGGATATTGTTCAGCTTTTCTTCTCAGAGCATAACTGGGTCTCTCGGCACATTATCAGGAATCTCCGTGCTTGTGCTATTTCTATATTAGATTTACCAAAATAAGTGTGTGTGTGTGTGTGTGTGTGTCTTCACTGTTCACTATTTTAACTGTTTAATCTGTATTTTAATTTGTTAATCATTTAACATTTGTTAGCCTTTTAAAATCATTTTAACTATCCATATTTTTAAAAATCGATAGAGTAGTTTTATTGTATGCCACCCTGAGAGTCGATATAAATATTCTAATAAATAAATGAATAAATAAAATATTTGGACCAGAAATGCTCACCAGACCTGATTACAGCAACTATTTTAATTCATACTTTCAGGAGAGAACATGGTAGGACGCTGGCAAGTGACTGACAATTATTTAGAATGCTGATTTATGTAGGTCCCCATATGACCAGCCTCTGATGATTTATTTTTATAGATTTTTTTTTCAGTGTGCTGCTCTTTATGTTTAAAAACCCACAAAGTTGCTGTGACAGAATCTCTCTCCAAGCTGGCCCCACAGGTCCAAGCCCTTGGGCTCTTGTCACTCACCTTGCCCTTTTATTCCATACTGGAGTATACTGGCTGGACAAGTGGCTGTTGATCGGTGGGTTTAGTGTGGTAAAGCAAGGCCAGTTCTCCCTTTTACATCATAAAGAAAACAGTCAGACACAGTTGTAGAAAATAAAATCAGTAAAGATTTATTATATAACAAGATAAACATGAACTCTCTGAACTCCTTCTACATTCCCAGCTCCCAAAACCCTATTCGGTCAGATCTTATTAATTCCTCTCTTCTTAACTAGTCTTCACTCTGTCTCTGATTGCCCACACTAACTCTTTTACAGACAAGCCTCTAGTTATAACGCCCACACTATAGTCCCCCTTTCACAGCATTATGAAGGCTGTGATTAGCTGGCTATATCCAGGTTTGTCCAGTTTCTCACTTCACAGTTGTCTACATGTAACAGTCACAATACAAAACATGACCATTAACAACCACATTGTTCAAACTGCAAAAATGAATCTTTGTTTTTAGAAATGTTGTCTGCTTTTCATTCATGTTTCTAAGCTGCTTGTGTCTATTTCTAAAAAGCAGCAATCAAATTGGAAAAGCCCATGTTTATAGACTTTATAGACGTCTTCAAGAATGTTCTACAGATACAGGGATTTGATGGATAGATACTAGAGAACGAGCATCAGATCCAGAAAATATCCAAGCTAAGTTGGACTGAATCAGATAAGGAATTTGTACAAATTGCCAAAAGACAAATATGTGTCTTTCCAAATCTTTGGGAATAATTTGGAAGGATACAGAAAGAGATGCCAAAAATTGTGTGGGTGTGGGCATGGCAGTTGCTCATCTTCTGCTTGCAAATAATATTTGCCCTGTTTGTGAGATATAATACTGTCTTTCATATTTTCCAACAGAACTGGTCTTGCTGTCCCTCTTGCCTCTTGCCTGGCTACCTAATACAAAACCTGGTGATGAACTAGGTTGTCCCTGAAGCAGAGGGCAAGAGGAATTCCTTTTCCGTGTCTGAAAGAGCTTTAGAAGCAAGTAGGATTTTATGGTTGTACCAAACAAATCCCTAACCTTGATTTCCATATTCACTTTTCTTCCTCTCCCACATATTCTAAAAATATATTCCCATACTTATTATTTAACTTCTTTACTGGGTATTTCATATATATCACTTTAAGTTTTTCTGCCTCTCAAAGTAAAAGCAATATATTTGCTCTGGATTTTTATATGTACATTGAAACTATTTTGCAAAAAAGTATACACATACCTTGTTGCTTGAAAATATACTGCTGTATAGCGAAAAGGCCAAAGGCTTTTGTTTATGAACCTTCTGGTATGCACTCATCAATTGTGCATGAGTTACTTTTTTCTCTCTCCAGAGTTGTGAGTCGGTGCTGTAAAACATAAAAGCTTCTTTCCAATCTCCATGTCCTTCTGTGTATATAAATGTGATTAAAGAAAACAGAGAATCAGTATTCAATAGATTTCTTATAAAATACATAAAAATGTCTGCCTTTTTTTCCTGGGCTCTGGCCTATTTTGTGCTAGTTCTCTGTGTTGCAAATCACTCATTTGTGTCAGTTCTTTATATTGTTCTTTATATATAAGATTTTTCTGGACTTTTCGACCTGGCATGGCACTCCTATGTAACATTTTTTCTGCCTTCCACAGTCCCTGAATCAGTGCTTTTTGGTGCAAGATCATCAACTTTTATGTCGGGTTTAACAAATTGTCTCAGCATGAGGCTGCTTGCCAAGGAGATGCCAGATTTATTTTAGAGAGAAATCAATCAGTAATTTTTAGTCCTTCTTATCTCCCTATCTGGGGATCATTGTCTCAGCAAGGTCATCAAGTAGTTTGCCATTTAGAAGACTCTATGATGCCTGCATTACATCAGACAGTTGGTGAAGTCCACCTTACAGGTATAAGTTGGACTGATACTGTTTCAAGGACATCTAGGAGTACACAGGATGTGTGTATAAGTACTTGCTGCAGTGCTAGTTGGCTCCAGCTGTACCTTTTGCTTTGTCTTGCTGCTGAATCAGAGGTGATGCAGATGGGAAGGGAGTTCTATGAGATATTAGTCGTCCAGGATCCCAGCATAAGTACAGAATCTAACAGCTAGACAACATGTTTCCTTTCTCAGTGAAGGTCATTCGTTTCCAGAACTTCTGTTCATTTTCCTCTGCAAGACAAACTAACAAAAATAGCACACAATGTCACCAATAATTTTACCAACAGTAAACTATTAGTGTGCAATAGGAAAAGCTTGTGGATGACCAATATATTTGAAATCAAATTGTTAATGTATCTCATGGATATTGTATATAAGCTACTAATTATGCAATATCTGCTAGATTGGTAATAGGTGGCATCAAAGGCTAGTTTGTACTATAAATATATTCCAAAGCAGGTTTTTGGTGTGCTGTGGAAGAGGGGCTTCAGAGGAAGCGGTATCAATAATTCTAGTGCACTCATGGAGCCTTGCCTTATACACTAATTTCTTCTCTAGGGATGTAGATACAGTAACTGATTTAACAACAAACCTGCACAGATGTCTGTTGTAAGAGACATAACAGTAAAACAATAAGAGATTATCATGTGTTAGTAGGGAAGAAGGAAGGCAAATTCACACAACTGCCAGAACTCACCATTCTTATTACTAGACATTAGTAGTCACATGAAGGATAGGCAATTAACAAATGCAAATTATGTTATATTGGAAATCAAAACAAGCCTGTGATTCAAACCATGTGTTCTTGGAATGTCAAATGTATCAAAATCAATAGGACTTACTTCAAAGAAAATATATTAAGGATGGGAGCATTACATTGAAATATATTATGTTTTTGCTTTGAGAAATCTTAACTTCTGCCTTGCTTGTGCTCCTAAAGTACATTTTGTCTTTCTCTACCACATTTAGCATCCTTGTCACTAAGATTCCCTGTTTCCTTGAAAAGCCTATAAAAATAGTGAAAAGAGGCATGTTGGGCAACACCCCCACATTTTGGTAGTCCCAATTCTTTCCCCCGTTAACCTAGAAGATTCTCCTGATGATTTCCAGATCATTTGCTTGTAGTTATATGGATGAAAACTTGCTGTCTGTATACAAGTTTAGGATACTGAACTTTCTGTGACATGTAAAGAAAATAACACATGCAAGAGGAAAACCTCATTATTAAGAACAGCCATGCTGGGTTTTGTGATCACCAGACCTCAGTCCCTCCTCTTCAGTGTAATGCTATCCATAGCTATTCAAAACGTATTTCCCACTATGCTCATTGAGACTTAGGGTGCCAATGATCTGACTCATTGCTAGAAGCAATTCTGTCAGACTCATTCCCATTGCACTGGACTTGCACTACACTGGGAGTATATCCCACCAAACACATGCACAACATAGAATGAGTGGTCTCTAACATTTAACTGTGTCTCCAAGGTGATCAGTGATTTGGAAACCAAGCCCAGTGAGGGACAACTTAGGGAGCTGAGCATGTTTAGCTTGGAGAAGAGAAGACTGAGAAGTGACATCTTTAAATTGCGAAGGGATGTCATGCAGAGGTTGGAGCAAGCTTGCTTTCTGAAACTCTAGAAATGACAACAAGAACCAATGGATTGTGGCACAGACCATGAACTCCTAACATCAAAAATGAGAGTAAATCCAAAGAAGAAGACTAAACCAACCACTGTGCTAAAATACAAGCTGAAGAACATCACTGTAGCATTGAAAAGGAATGTAAAAAAAAAGAAAGAAAGAGAGAGAGAGAGAAAGAGATTTGCACTATTAAGCTTAATTGATCAAGAGCCAGAAGAATTCTGGACTGGAGCCAGGAACATTGTCATGGAGGAATGCAAGAAGACACTGTCTGCAGCCAAAAAGAAAGAGAGGCCTCAATGGGTGGCAGATGAAACTCTTTAAGCAGTTAGGGATAGACGAGAAGTAAAGTAAAAGAAGACAGAAATAGAGTAAGAACCTTAAATGCGACTGTTCAGCACCTTAAGTGCAGGGACAAAGAGAACCTCCATAAAAAGCAATGCAGAGAAACAGAAGAGGAAAACAGAAAAGGTAGGACAAGAGACTTTTCCCACAAGATCTGAGAAACCAAAGGGAAATATAAGCCAAGAGTGGAGATGCTCTACATCCAGCAGGGAAACATGTTACATGACCAAGTTGAAATAGAAACCCAATGAAAATAATATACTGAATGATATTATAAAACAGATGAAAGGAAGCACCATTTGAAGATGAACCTACAACTTTAAAAAGTAAAATGGAAGCTATACTCAAAGCACATGGGAGAAACAAATCACCAGGAACAGATGGCATACCAATGGATCTGCTTCAAGTGTCAGACACAGAATCTACCCTAGTTCCAGCTAAAATCTGTCAACAAATATGGAAAGCAAAACAATGGCCCACAGATTGGAAATATTCAATATACATTCTAATCCCCACGAAAGGGGATACTGGAGATTGCCACTGCATTAATTTCCCATGCCAGCAAAGTAATGCTCAAAATTTTACAACAAAGATTTTTACATATGTTGCTACATGTCCACATGAAATGCCATATGTCCAAGCTGGGTTCAGGAAAGAATGGTGCACTACGGATCATGTTGCAAAAACATGTTGGATAATGAGCACACCAAAGGATTTATTTTAGATTATAGCAAAGCTTTTGATTCCAAAGATCAGGAAAAACTATGGGTTGCTATTAAAGAAATAGGTGTGCTATGATGCTTGATCGTCCGGATGCATACTACCATCTGGACATAAGATGGAGAAACAGAATGGTTTCCAACTGGCCAAGAGGTCTGGCAAACCTGCGTTTTATCACCCTATCTGTTTAACTTGGACACTCAACATAACATCTGAAAACCAGGAATAGACTGTGAAGAAGGAGGTGTAAAAACTGGAGGAAGGAAGACCAACAATAAGATATGCAAAGGACACCATAGTACTAGTAGAAAAAAAGAAAGACTTGGAATGATTACTGAAGAAAGCCAAGGAAGAAAGTGCAAAGTCATATTTACAGCTGAACTTTAAGAAAACAAAAATAATGACAACAGATGATTTACATAAGTTTAAAATAAATGACGAATGCATTGAAATAGTGAATGATTTTGCATACCTTGACTCAGTCATTAATCAGAACATAGACTGCAATCAAGAAATCAGAAGAAGGCTATGACTTGAAAGGGCAGCTATAAAGGAACTAGACAAGCTCCTGAAGTGTAAAGATATATCATTGAATTAACGTTAACATTATGATTGTCTTGGCATCATATTTCCAGTTTCTGTGTATAATTGTGAAAGCTGGATAGTGAAGAAAGCTGACAGGAAGAAAATCAACTCATTTGAAATGTCATGATGGAAAAGAGTTCAGCAGATACTGTTGAGACTGCTAAAAAGACAAATGAATGCGTCTTAGAGCAAATCAACCCTGAACTCTTCCTAGAAATCAAGATGGCTAAACAGACTGTCATACTTTGGACATAGCATGGGAAGACATGAATTACCAGAAAAGACAATCATATTTGGCATAGTGGAGGGCAGTAGAAGAAGAGGAAGATCGCACTGCAGATGGATAGACTCAGTCAAGGAAGCCACTGCCCTGCATCTGCAAGAGCAGGGCTGCTGATGATGTGGGGCAGAGGTCTCTCATTTATAGGGTCATCATAAGTCAAAGTTGACTTGACACGAGATAATAGCAACAACAAAATAGTTCAGGATGGCTGCACACTTTCTCATGTTCTCAAACAGGACCACTTGACTGCCATGTAGCCATCAGAAAGATTCGAAGGGATAGGGAGGGAGCAAGTTAGTAGTTCTTCATCATATATAATCCACACTACTATCCCATATTTATGTCCAGCATCCATTCACACTACACAATGACAGTGCTATTATTCCGTCTTAACTGCCATGGTTACATCCTATGGAATCTTGGGGTTTGTAATTTGACGAGGCCCTGGAATGCCCAAGAATTCTAAATGCTCCTACGTAAACTGTCAATCCCCAGATTCCATGGGGTGGAACCACAGCAGTTAGAGTAGAATAACAGCATAAATAAAATTACTGGAATAAAATTTTGAATTGAGAACCCAAGTGAGACAGTGAAGATTATTAGCAGCCCCAAACAATTATTGGTAACCATATTTCCTAAAAGATCAAGATCTTGGAGAAGATATCTCAATGTGGATTATTCAAAGATCATATCCAGGAATTCTAAATAACAAAAAGATTGTTTTTGTTTTGCTGGCTTGCAAAATAGAATGTGGGTTCTGCAAAATGGCAGTAGTTAGGAGAATCTTAAGTGTAGTTATTATAAACTTGATTTAACTAGAAGCTTTGTATTACCATTGTTATTTCATATTGTTGGGAAGACCATTTTGCAAAATAAAAATAATTAAAATTTAAAAAATTAAAAAATGATCAGGCTTGTAGCTACTTGTGATATTAAACACAGAGTACAGGAGGAAAGAGTCATTCCTCTTCTGCCTGCCATGATCCTAACTATCCCCTCAGAGGAACTCTTTTCTTCCCACACCATGATCCTGATGAAAATTGTCCCACTGGAAGCAGCTGATAGAAGGAGACTTAGAGATGGAATTCATCACTGATTTTCTTTCTCAAAGGAGTCGATGAATAATTCTAGCAATTTTCTTCTCACTGAAAGAAAGTCTTTGAAAACTGTGCAGCTTTTGAATACTATGCACAGTTCCAGACTTATTCTGTGCATAACACTGCATGTTTCTTGTGTGAAAAAACACACATCTTTTTCTGCACAGAAATGCTGCTTTCTGTACAAAACAACCACATGTGAATTTTGTGGAGAAAAAGTTTTGAATTGCAAAAATTCTCACCAGTCCAGGATTGTTCTCACCAGGGTTTCTCCACAGTCAAGAAACACAGTTTGCTATCATTTTTTAAAAATATTTTTAAAGTCTTTCCATCTCTAATTGACACCAACAGAAGCATATCTTTAAAGAGAATCTGGATCTGGTATGAGAGAAAAAGTTTATGCCCCTTTGCTTGGTGCAGTATAGTCCTGATTCCATGCAACAGCAGACAACCTTGGCAAGGAATCCAGGTTGTAAATCAAGATTAATAAGGAGTTAGTCAGGAATCATCTAGTTAACCTAAATGAATTCAAGTCTGCAGGGCCAAATGAACTTCATAACACACTCACAGAACTATTTGCCATTATATTTTAGAAATCTTGGAGGACGTATGAGGTGCCAGAGGACTGGAGATGAGCAGACATTGTCCCTCTCTTCAAAAAAGGCAAAAAGAATATCTAGGAAAGTACAGGCCAGTTAGCTTGACCTCAATACCAGAAAAAAAATATTAGTCTGAATTATACAGGACTCTGTCTGCAAGTATTTGGATCACAATGCAGTGATTAGCAGGAGCCAGCATGGGTTTGTCAAGAACAAATCCTGCCAAACTAACTTTATATGTTTTTTGATTGGGTCACAGAATTAGCAATGGTGGGAATACTGTGAATGTCATTCTTCTGGATTTCAGCAAAGTGTTTTGACAAAGTCCCACATGATATTTTGATTAGCAAACTAACTAAATATGGAATAGATGCAAATACCATCATATGGATCCATAATTGGTTGGAAAACTGTGCTCAAAGCATTGTTATCAGTGGCTGTGTTTTAAATTGGAAGGAGGTCTCAAGTGGAGTGTTCGCGTAGGTTCTATCCTGGGGCCAATGCTCTTCATTTTTTAAAATGATTTAGAAGATGATGGTGTGGAGGGAATCCTTATCAAATTTGCAGACGATACAAAACAAGGGAGGGGGGTAGCTAACACGTTGTAAGATGGAACAGAATTCAAAATGACCTTGATAAACTAGAAAACTGGGCTTCAATTAATAAAATGGAATTCAGCAGAGACAAATGCAAATTCTGCATTTACAGCACAAAAACCAAATGCATAGGTAGAGGATGGGGGATACTTGACTCAGCAGTACGACATGTGAAAAGGACCTTAGATTATTGTCAATCATAAATTGAACACAAGCAACAAGCGTGATGCTGCAGCAAAGAAGGCAAATGCTACCTTAGCCTGCATTAATAGAAGCATAGTTTCTGAGTAAAGGGAAGTAATATTCCCCCTATATTCTGTGCTGGTCAGACCTCATCTGATGTACTGGGTTAGGTTCTGGGTACATCATTAAAAGAAAGAGACAAGTTGGAGTGGATTCAAAGAAGGGCAACAAGAATGATAAAAGGTATGGAGAACAAAACATGTGAGGAAAGGTTGAAGGAGCTGGACATGTTTGGCTTGGTGAAAAGAAGACAGAGAGGTGACATGATCACACTCCTTAAATACTTCAAGGGCTGCCACAAAGAGGCAGATGCAAGCTTGTTCTCTGCTGCCTCAAAGGTAAAACTAGATCTAATGGTTTTAAGTTACAGGAGAGTAGATTTTGATTGAATATTAAAAGGAACATCTTGAGAGTGAGAGAAGTTCAGCACTGAAACCAATTGTTTAGAGGGTGATGGGGCCTCCTCTGGATATCTTCTAAAGGAGGCTGGATGGCTACCTGCTGGGAATGCTCCAGCTGGAGATCCTGCATTGAGCAGGGGTTTGGAACTCGTGGTCCGTCAGTTCCATTCCAACTCTGTGATTCTATGATCCTGAGCAGGATCCTGCAGTTTCTACTTTCAATGTTGAAAATTGACACAATGACAAAATATACATTCAATGTCATTGTTGCATGGTAGCAAACTGATGGTAAGATCTGACATTTTAGCTGAACATCTGACAATCTGAAACCCACATCCAAATGTTATGCTCACCTTACTTTTAAGCAGGGGTAGCAGCAGCAGCAACAATAATGAAAACAATATCATGAACAGTTACAGCACAGAACAGACATAACAGGTGGCCTCAATTTTCTTAGATACTTTAAAACCTTGCAAGATTATCCAAATCTACTTCCAAGCCCTTTTAATAGTTCCAGTCAACATCAATTTAAACTGGTTTACGCTACTATTTGCAAAGAGCTGGTTGATGTATTGGTCTGAGTGTTGAACCAGAATTCTGGGAGATCAGGTTTTGAATACTTCCTTGGCCATGGAAACCCACTGGGTGACTTTGGGCAAGTCACACTCTCTCAGTCTGAAAGGAAGTCCATGGTACATCCCCTCTGAACAAATCTTGCCAAGAAAACCCCGTGATAAGTTCGCCTTGGCATTGCCCTAAGTCAGAAATGACTGGAAGGCACACAACAATACAAACTACTAGCTGTATATATAAATGTATCATTATTAAAATAATATTTTTTCAAGTAGATATCAATGTAATTAAGAAGATATCGAGTAGATATGTGGTGGTATACAAACAGGAGCAAATTGCTCACATATAATGATTTTTAAATAGTAGGCAAATTCATGGTATATAAGACAATCAGTAGCTACTAGTCATGATATCTTATATAGTGACCTTCAGCACAAGATAAGAGTGTGTATTGAATACGAATTTTTTGAGAACATGAGCCAACGGGTGTTGTAGAACTCGCGTTCCGCTTACGGGCTCCTCACAGGCATTTGGTTGGTCACAAAGGGACCAGAATATTGGACTAGACAAGACTTTGGTTTTATAAATGTTTCTGTTTCTTAAATACAAATATAAAACTATTTTTACAAGGCAGTATCAGCAGGACAGATGATTCCGTAGAAATGCTTGAGCAAACAAAAAGGTATTTTCCAGCTGACGTTAGAAGAACAGCAAAGTCTGCACCAGTTGCATACTTGTGAGGTGAGTGTTCCACAAGAAGGGTACCAAAAGATACAGGGATGACATGCATAATTTTCTTACTGTCTTTTAATGGCATGTGACCTTTAGCAGGCTCTTTAAGAACAGCCTCAAAGAACAGCAGACCTTAAAAGATCTGTGGGCTGATATAGGGAGGGATGCTCCTTCATGCATTTGGGTCCCAAGCCATTTAGAGATCACATTGTCAAAACCAGCACTTTGTATTTTTTTTTAAACAAATCTGCAACTGCAGCAGGCCCTTCAGAATCAGAGTAATGTGTATTCCCATCTGCCCATACTAGTTAACATGCTGGCAGTCACGTGCCGTATTAGCTGACGCTTCTAGGTTATCCTCAAGGGCAGCCCCATGTACAACACATCACAGTGAATGCAGTTGGGAGTTAGTAGAGCATGAGCCACCCTGGCCATACTATTCCTATCCATGAATGTATCTCATGAACCCAGCCATACTGGAAAAAATACACTCTGAAGCACTCTGCATATGCTCTAAGTTTCTCCACTTTAATAATTTTTCAAAGTTCTTTTCAACTTTCCCTTATAGTACTTGTCGACTATCGGTCTTGTGCTGGTATTTAGCCTTAGATGGAATTTACCACCTGTTTTGGGCTGCATTACCAAGCAACCTGACTGTTTTGGGCTGCATTACCAAGCAACCTGTTCCAATGCCCTACCAGTATTAGTGCCTCACACCATCTGCAGGTTCCACCTCAATCAGAAGGACTTGGGTTCCCTGAGGGAGCAGTGCTGGGGAGAGGGTCTTCCCTATGCAACATTTCCTACGACCTGCCATGGGATGGAGATTTAGCGCTGAGCTCTGTTCGCTTGCCACTACTGAGTGAATGCTGCTTAGTTTCTTTTCTTACGCTAATACGCTTAAATTCAGCAGGTTACCACGTCTGATCTGAGGTCGCAACCTCTTAATGGTTTCACATCCTCTTGAATTCTCTCTTCAAAGTTCTATCACTTTAATATTGCTGAACTCTGGCACAGGAAAGGAAATTACTTTTGTAGTCTCTTGCACAAATTAACTGCCTGGTCTGCTTTAGTAGCATCTGAAGGTCCTCTTCTAGGGATAGTGCCTTGCATTGTTTTGTCTGGGATGAACTTGCTCTCCTACATGTTTATCTGCCACATTCATATCCCAACTTTCTATGTGGTAGCTACATGCTATCTTTCCTCACATCCCATTATCCCCCACCCCAACAACTTCATGAGTTATGCAGTAGATGTTTCAGAGAAATGATTCTTAGCACTATTTATCAGTGGAGGCTGTCATTTCCTACGTCAGTTGGGGAGTGAATTCACTTCAGGTTTTACTCTGAACTTTAAAGAAGCTATGTAAGGTGCTGAACTCATTTCAGGGCTTGGGTCCAGCAGTTTTGAGAGCCCTTTAAAGTTCAGACTAAAACCCAGAGCAGATTTACCACTCCCACTGACATGGAAGCCACTATGACCAATCAAAAGGGAATGTGGAGCCACTGCAATCTTTTTTACCCCCGTTTAAAAGTAGTGTCTGCAAAAACGTGGAACAGGCACTGGGAAAATAT
The DNA here is from genome assembly GCA_030412105.1 of Cyclura pinguis. Classification (NCBI taxonomy): domain Eukaryota; kingdom Metazoa; phylum Chordata; class Lepidosauria; order Squamata; family Iguanidae; genus Cyclura; species Cyclura pinguis. Next base: position 89,854,638 of record CM059600.1, on the reverse strand, counting down.
GAAGGGTTTATTTTACACACGGAATCCAGTGTTATCTGTCTCCTCCCTACCCAAATAATATTACTGTGAAGAAGACAAGGTAATTGCAGGATAAATGCTTCATCCAAATTTACAGAGAGGGCAAAGTGGCCCAAGCTCACCTAATGGGTCTTCCTAGCCCTTTTCTGGCTTTCTCATTTGTTCAGGTTTCCCTCTAACATGTATAGAGAGAGTAGATAACTTGGGCTGATACTGCGGTGCTTGGAAGTCGTCATCCCTCAAGTGATTTCCAGTATGGAGGAGAGCCATAAAGCTCCCTCTTATTTTCCCATTTTATCTGATTTACGCAGGTGGATAGATGCCTGCGGTTCTGTGTCAGACTGAACACACAGCTGGTGCTAAATAAATATTAAGAGTAATGTCGCAGGCGTTTATGGCCTGTCCTGTTCCTTCCAAATAGTTGTAAAGTTTATTCTGAAAAAACAAAAAAACCAAAACCCACTATGGCCAGGTCTTGTTTCTGCCATCGTGACCGATAGCTCACCTGACCCAGGGCAGAAGGTAGAAGCAGTGTTTGTGTGTGTGCTCTTAGTGTGTAAAAGGTGCCTTAGTTGTACAGTGAGAGATGCTTTGAAGATACTTTCCCTCATCCACAGGTATGCAGGGGTGAGGTGGGGGCTCTTTAATATTTTGTTGTTGTGCGCCTTCCAGTCATTTTTGATTTAGGGCGACCCTAAGGTGAATCCATCACAGAGGTTGTTGGCAAGATTTGTTGGGAGAGGGGTCGCGTTTGCCTTCCTCTGAGGCTGAGAGACTGTGACTTGCCCAAGGTCACAACGGGGCTTTCCACGGCCGAGCGGGGATTCGAACCCTGGTCTCCAGAGGGCAAGTCCAGCGCTCAAAACTGCTCCACCCCGTTGGCTCTCTTGCTTCAATGTAGGTTTAATATATCTACATCTGGCACTAAGGGCAGGTCTTAAGGCTAAGGCCGGCTGAGCGAGCCCTGCCTGCCGGAAGGCCGAGCGTCGGTTTCCCAGGCAATCCGCGACCCTTCCAGCCCTGAGCCGTGTCCCTGAGGGAGAGCGGCTGGCCGGCTGGCTGGCTGTTCTCAGGGCGGCAGCGGGGGTGTGGGGAAGAAGGTGGCATCTTTGTGACGCGAGCCTCCCGTGCCTTTCCCAACGCACAGGGTTCCCTCTCCTCTCTGCCTCTCTCCCCACTTCCCCTCCTCCGGATTTTCCACAGCCCGAGATTGGCAGGGGAATGCCAGAGCGCAGGGAGAGGAGTGCGGCAGCAGGGGGAGAGCGTGGAGCAGCGGCAAAAAGGGGCCGCGCGCGCGCACCGGCGGGATCCCCGGGCGCTGCCGCCGCCGCCGCCGCCGCCCGTGAGGGAAAAGCGCGGCTCCCCTTTCATCCTCTGAGGTGACTTACCCACAGCTGCAGCGGCATCCGTGCGCCCTCCCGCCTCAAACAGTCGGCGGCGGCGGCGGCTTCTACTTCTGAGGCGCGCTTCCCCTCAGTCGCCACCAGCTCAGGTAAGGGGGAGAGAGGAACCTCCAGTTCCTTCTCTTGCATGCGCGTTACTGGGGCGGGGGGGGGCGTTTATTTTGAGCGAGCAGTCATACATTTGCGCGTCTCTGCACGGTTCTCTCCGTATGCGTGTGTTCTTCAACGGGACCCCTCTTGCCTCCAAAGAACAACGAGCCCGCCTCCCGGTTCTCCTGCTGCAGGTGGCTCTAAGTAGCGGTTCCTCCTCGACGGTGCCGCGACTGTTGCCGCTGCCGGCTCTCTTCTTTCCTTTTTTTGGTCATAAGGTGACCTTGAGGCGGCGGCGGCGGCGGCGGCGGCTGCTCCACGGGATATAAAGGCTGTGGGGCTGACCGTCGCTTTTTCGTGCGCGGCGTGGCTCTCGCGGGTCAAAGTGAAGGGCTCGAGGGTAGGAGGTTTGAGACTATCGGCGCCGCCACCCAGGACAGACCGAAGAGGGGCAAAGATGCGCGAGGCTGGGGAGGCTGGGAAGAAGTGCTGGACCGGCCACTAAACACAGGTCCCGAGGTCTTTTAGGAAGCAGCTCTGGGGAAAGGAAGATACTCCATAGTCCCTAAACAGGCTCGTGACGCATCATGGGCTCCACTGGAAACAGTGGGTCCTGCCTTCTGCAGAAAGCAGGTTTAAGACTGGGGGTGTTAAAACTGGATGGCTGAAAATGCAGACATGGGGTTGAATTCATGCTACAAAAGCATGCATTTTGTGTGTGTGAGAGAGAGAAAGAGAGAAAAGGAGAGAGAGAGACTGTGTCTTAGTGTATCCGAACATACCGCACTAGGAGAAATGGTATGGCATGGCTTTTGGTGAAAAGAAAGGTTCTGCCTTGTCGAACCGTAGTGGGGAAACCCTCTTGTGAAAAAGTCTTGGATAGATAAGGGCAGCATAGCTGTACCCAATTCAAGGCCACCCTTCATTTTCATAAAGATTGCTGTTAATGGCAAGATGCTACAGGAGAGAATTTCCTGATAGTCCTATCTCTCCACATAGCTCTGGAACGTGCTTCTGATAGTTATAACTTTAAGGCAGCTGGGGAGTCTGGCAAAGAAAGGCATTTCAGAAGATTAACCCTTAGTAGCTGATTAAGCAGCATTAGTGTAAAATAATTTAGAATTAAAAAAAATAGTTAAGAATTTTTCAGGTCACCCTTCTTCAAGTGCCCAAATGCCAGGAGCTCACAATAACAAGAAACAAAATAAAACTTGGTCACAGAAGCATAATGTTCTGTGCTTTTTTTTTTTTAAACAGCGTAATTGTACAGAGTACATGAAAGAATGTAAAAGCAACAACTGATGCATCAAAACACATGTCAGTGCATAACAGAATAATTCACCTTCACATCAGGTAAAACTGGGCAATCTGTCAAGATGGTCTTGGAGCAGAGCGGACTGGGCTCAGATTTGAGTTCAGCCACAACTCAGGTAGCCTTGATCAATCACTTTCTCCAGCTACCTCACAGGGTTGTTGTGAGGATATAATATGATAATCTCAGATAGGCTGCTTAAATTAATGGGAGCATGTATGGGATTAAGTGTATCAGTTACTTTTTTTTTTGCCTTATGTGGCCTTGTGATAAAGGAATAAATTAATTTTAGGCAAATAGAGTCTCATTGTTTGCTGCATCTGTTAGTTTACATATGTAGTACACCATAATATATGATACCGTATTAATATAGCAGAACAACTGCTATTATCGGGCTGCTCAAAACCAGATCCTGCTAAGCTCATTGAGACTTACAGGTAAGAATATGTAGGATCACAGTTACAAAATCTGATTTATAAAAAGCTGCATAAAATGGAATTTTCCTGTGATTTATGAAATGACTGCATCAATCCCATGTGTTACTTGGTTTCTAATTCCACTAAAATGCCCATTTTTTTTAAAAAAAACTATTATTACTTCAGTGTGTTTCTTTTTCCAGCCTAGTATTCATTTAAGAATAATTCATGAACAAACGCATTTGTGGAAATCTGCCCTACCTTCTCTAGGCTGTCTGGAAGGAAGATGGCATGTAGGAGTACCCACCAGTTCCTTTTCCCACCAGCCCTTTAGAAGGCAGGATGGCTGCCTAGCTGTGTTGTTCTGAGCAAAAGGATGATTAGAGAAAATGATGCCTAGAGACTTTTGGTTCTGCTTTCCCAGAGCTCAAACAGAGGTTTAATTTGCACAGCCAACTTATCACTTGGGAAATGTGGAGGAGTTTGCCGATTTCTTAAATCTGTTCTAAAATATAGCAATGCAGATGAGGATGGCTAGCTGCTCTTTCTTTGTTGCTATGATGTGAAGATCTTAGTTATACTTATCTCTGCCAAGCAGTGCTGCAGCTTTTTGTTACTATATCCTGTGGTTTTGTTTTGTTTAAGTTTTATAGTGTTCCCACAGTCTCAAATGTTTGCTTCTATGATAACAGTATTATTGGCATTGGTTTCCAAACGTTATGCAATGTTAAAACAGCTTTTTTCTTTACTGAGGTAAATTTTTCTCTGTCTGTGTGTATGGAAATATGTTTTAGTGTTTAGGCACATGGGCTCACTTCTTGTTGTGTGCCTTCAAGTCATATCTGACTTATGGTGACCCTTAGGCGAACATATCACAGGGTTTTCTGGGGCTGAGGGTGTAGGATGTGCCCAAAGTCACCCCGTGGGCTTCCATGGCCAAGGGGGAAATTGAACCGTGGCCTTCAGGGTCATAATCAACACTCAGACCACTGCACCATTCTGGCTCCTCAGTGAATAAAGGGGAGGAAGCAGGAATCCCTCCAATGTTCATTGTACACATTAAAATCAAGGCTAATTATAAATACCTTGCAATTTTTTTGCTCTTTGTATAAAGTAGATGAACTGATGTGACTTTAGTATGATTAGGGTGAAGAAAAACAGCTCCAAATACACTAAAGCATAAATTAAGTTTTATAAAACTAAAATACTTAATGACAAGATTTTTTTAAAAAAATACTGAAAAATAATCACTATTTAATATTTTCAAATCTGGGATCTACTGAGAAAAGATGGAAAAGTGAGCGAGTTTATAAGATATTGCTCCAGTCATGAAATTGTGTGGCCTGAGGGACTATCTTTTCATTCAACATTATTACACTATTAATTCAAATCTAACAATGAAGACCTCCAAAACTGGAATGGATGACGGAAAAAAAATCCTACCACTTTTGGATTGATATCATTGATCAAGTAGCCATTCGGCAGAATAGTCTTAAGTTGTTCATCCACATTCTTCCCAATTTCACCCAAACAGATAAATTTAATGTCAGAGCTCAAAATCTGCTTGACTCAAATTATTAAAGCATGTGAGTGTAAAATGTATCAGTTCTCTTGTGTACCATCTATCAGGTACTGTCAAATAGTAATTAATTAAATAGCCCACCCTTCTCCTCAGACTAGAACTCAGGGCGATTGCTATTGCATGTCACCCGTCAGAACAAGAAAATGTTGACCACTGTGTATTAGATGCTGACAAATGTTGACTGTGACTACAGGGCAGCTGTCATATACTGTTAGAACTGACTCCTATAAGTTCAGCCTCCCCCTCCATGTTGATTTACTGGTGCATGCTAGCTGCAGTGAAAGATTTCAGAATGTTTAGATAACAATTGACAATGCTGGATAATAAATATCTATGTTCACCAATCAAATTTGCCCAAACATATGTTTGAAGATACTCAATTGGACAGGGGCTCTGCTTTCTGCTGGCTAAACAGTCCTATTGAGAGAAGATGCCTCTTCTTGATTCTCAGAGAGTCCCCCTTCTCATTGCACTGAGATTTAAGAAGGACCTTTAAAAAGCTTAACATGATGTAAGCAATTCCATTTAAAAGTATTTATGTTAAATATGAATCCAGCCTGATTAAGTTCAGTCCAGGCACTATCAGGGTAGTATCCAATACAGCATCTGGCATCTCTTACCTTCTGTAATCTTCAGTACATCCTAAAAAGTTGCCCTGGAAAGTTGGGAATCTCTTTGGAGCAGGTTTCTGGCACCCTGGAGGACTGCAGAGGGAGATGAAGAAAGTTCCAGCATTAACACCAGTGTCCTATTGGACTTAGCCCTGTGCATTTGCTGGAATGGAGTATTAACTTATGATTAAAGGTGAAAATACATTTTGTGTACTGTGTTTTAATTAACACAAACATTATACAGATGAATTTTAAAGGGTTTTGCTTCCACTTAATTCACATTACTTTTAGGCAAAGTCCTATTTCCTACCACTGCTGTTGTTGTTAAGCTATAAATTTAAAATAGTTGTTTTCCTCAATGCTGATGTTCAGGATATGGTTTTAATATTTTATCTGAAGAGCCAAATGCTGTTTCTTATTCAGACTTCACTCATATTTATTTTTACATTGTGGATAAGATTTTATTTTGCAGTGTGTCTAATTACCAGCATGAATCATATGCCTTTTAATTCTAGATCAACTCATCCTCCCAGGAGACCTTGGTAAAAAAGTAAAAATGGCAAAGCAGTTTGCACATTGAAGGTGTTGTGAACAGCATCTTAGGCCCAAGTCTATGATGCTGACAAATAAATATTTAGATTTTGGCAAGGAGCTAGGAAAGCAGTACCATGGAGTTGCCCTGATATTGCTGTTGACCATCACAGAAGTTTCAAGTAGTTCCACAACAAGTATCAGATAGCATTACTCACCATGCACAGGTATGTACTAGAGCCTCACAATGCAGCTGCATTGCATATATTGGGGAGGGGGAGGGAAAAACTGGAAGTGGTGCATTTATATATTGTTCTAAAAGCGTTTCTTTAGTGCAGCCTCATATGTCTGACATACAGGGTGACAAAGTGCTTCTGATTATTGAAGGCATTGCAAACTATGCCGTATATTTCATAGCTGCAACACTGCAGTTGTGTTGGGGTACACTGTTATACAACTCTTCTGATAAGCCTTTCAATGTGACTGGGACATTTATCTCTAAAGTATTTTATTTGATCACCTTAGTTTCAGATGGCACATTTCAAAGAAATCTGAAGTGATCAGTCTTAGCAAGTGAATATACAACAGGGAGGAAGGATAGGCAAAACAAACATGCCAAGTGATTGGGATGCAGAGAGTAAGTATAGTGTATCTCAAAGATGTGGAAAGACTTTAAGACCAAATTTGGTTTCAGAGAAGTTCTCTGAACTGCATCCCAGTAGCTAGTGGCAGAAGGGTGTGGCAAAGAATACCAGCATTTTAAAGCTCAAAGCCCTTACTGGCTCTCTCTTATTAGAAGAGGTATGTCAACCTTTTAGAACTGAGCAGGGGATTCAAAACCTGGGAGACGACCCAATGATAGCATCACAGGTAAGCGTGCGGGCACTTGGGGGGACCCCAGAGGGCTGGATTTGGCCACATGGTATCACAATAAAATTTTACCAGCCATCAAGAAGCAACAATGGATAGATAAGAGATAGAAATCAAAGAACAAAGGGCAGCTACTAGTTTCCACATTAATTGCTCAACGGAATAAACATAAACCTCTATGTCATTGTACCTCATGCCTGTTCAGGCATTCTCTCTGAAGAGTGCATTTTTTTAACATTATGTTTAGCATTGTCAATAGTTTAATTCAGTTTCAATTTTAATCTTTTGTGTGTTTTTACTATATAGTATTTATTTTAATTTGTAAGCCACTTTTCTTTATTGTTAAATAAAGTTAACAACAACAACAACATAAACAAATCTTAGACAGGTATTTGACTTATCTGAGATATCACATTCAGCAGTTTCTTAACAGATCTTTGGTGAAATAGATCAAGATGTTATAAAGCTTTGGGTAAACTGCATGGCTGTTCTTGATACTGTTCATGCTCGAAGGATCTGGGCACTTTGCATATGAAATTTCTGCTGGAAGGTCCTGATTTAGGACTGCCAAAAACGGTATTTTCAGTATTGAAGGAAATGCCTAGTTCCCCTGCTAGAAATGTATAATAATAGGGTTCCCATGAGGTTTTTTCTAAAACCTCTGTTCTTAGAATTTATGGCCATTTCCATACCGGGCTTCTAAAACAGTGTAGAGCGACCTCTAACGGAGGTCTTCTACACCGTAGAGTGGACTGGCGTGGACTACTTTTCGTAGTTCCACACCAGAATCCACTCAGGAGCGGCGGGAACTAGCCGGGCTGTGTGTTTTTCGAGGTTTTTAACCTCTTTTTCGAGGTTTTTAAAAAGCACGGAGCGCGCAGCCCTGTGCCGCTCCGTCGCCCGGCTCTAAAGTGGATTTGCAGGCACGCGCAAGTGCATGCCTGCAGATCTGCCAGGGGTGGGCTTCCGGCTGGCGAGCTTCTCCGGTTGGTGGAGAGCCTCCACCAACCGGAAGCTGCCATCTGGGACGCTGGAGGAGTGTGGAGCAGCGAGCTCGCGCTGCTCCACGTGGCGACGGACTTACCCGGCTGCGGGTAAGCTCCATTTTAGCGTGTTTTCGCCTGTCCCCCCCCCACATGTGAAAAGGACCTAGGTTAGATCTCTGCTTGTGGTCAGAGGTGGTAGTTAAACATTAAAATTGTGAAAGACCAAATAGCCTTACAGCTTGCATTATTCTACTACAAAATATTAGTATTTTTAACACTACATTCAGTCATGATAAGCAGCAAGCTAAATAGGAATTTAATACATTCTAACCTGGTGCCTTCTGTGTTTAAGCTCTTACAATTCAACTTTGATTCTTTCATCATTGCTTTTCTGGAATAAGAGTCCCCATATGCAGGGAACTGTACTTCCTACATGACTGCATGTGCAGGGAGATATGGGGTGCCCCCTTCTACAGTGACCAGAAGCACAAAAGGAAGTTATGCCAGCAAAGTGACTGATGCACATCAGGATGTTTTTGCTAATGTCCTGTTATGCATCTTGACAATTAACTAACAAGGTTTCTTAGCCCCTCTGCCATGTAGCTAAATATGTTCAAAGTTGCACAACGCAGACCGCAACAGAGAATTATAGCCATCACCGCCATTATTATATTGATTTATATATATGTCTTCTTCCAAGTTCTGACTTTGACAACAGTCAAAAGAAATATAGTCAAAAATTCACAGCATACAAACAATAAATGGAACCATTTAAAACGTCAACCATTTTAAAAAGTTCAGCATATTATATAAGATCTGTTTTCTCTAAAAAAAATCCCAGAATACAAAGATCTTCACCTATCTGAAGAAAGGTAGTAAGGAAGGGTACCAGTCTAGCCTTTCTGGGAAGGGAGCAGTGACGTATCTGGCATAAACAGCACTAGGGCAAGCATGGAAGTTGCACCCTCCATGCATGGCTTTTTTGTGCCCCCTGGCATAGGTGCTCAGAACACATACCCTACTTGCCCCACCCTAGATACACCTCTGAAAGGAAGTTCAGAGGGCCTGGGAGCAGCCATGGAGAAGGCCCTCTCCTATGTTCTCACCTGATGTACTTATGAGAGTGGAGGGACAGAAAAAAGGGCCTCCTCAGAAGATCTCAAAATGTGGCCAGGTTCGTATGGGAGAATAATGTCCTTTTAGATCTCTGTTTGGTCATGGAATGAAACGTGATCTTGGGTCATCGCTGTCTCTCAGCCAATCTACCTTACAGGGTAGTTGTTTGAATTAATAGCAGATGAGAATAACAACAACATTTTGCCATGCACACTATGTTATTATCTAGTGGTATGGTATTATTATCAGATCACTGTACTGTTTTTTCCATCAGGATTTTTACTGATGGCAAGAAAAGAACAGTTCCATGAAATATTGTAGAAAGCCTCAGAATGACTGCCATAATAAAGTAAGGAAAACTTAAAAAAACCCACCTGTTTGTCTGCTGTATTTTGTCTTACCATGCTTCCCTAGCATCCTGCACTGCACCAACTGCACCATTTGCATTTTCCTTTCCATCCTTGCCTCACCTGTACCACTCTCTTCCCTCCCTTTTAACTTTTGTCATCTTATGCCTATTTCTTTTGCTCTTTCCACCCTGCCATCACATCTCTCATCCATCTTCCCCTCCCTTGCCTCAGTTTGCACTTTCTCCTTGTCCCCCTCCCTTGCTGCCTGTATTCCTGCCACTTGTATGTCTTATCACTCTTTTTCCTCAGCTTGTATTGTCACATGTCTTTTTTTCTTCACCTTAAACCCTTCTGCCGCACCTCTTACCCTCTCTGTCTTCCCCCAGCTTGTTTCACCTTTCTCATTTGCTGTGTTTCCCTCCCTTGCAGCTGCAACTGCACCTCCATACCCTTCTTCTTTCTCCCCTTGGTTCACTTAATGTTGGATCCTGTCTGCCCTCTAAAGAAGCAGTACACAAAGTTGCCAGTGCTTGTTTAAATAGAACTCAAAGAAGCAGTGGTGCCATGGCCACTGCAAAGCAAGGAGGGGAATGACAAGGTAAGGTGAGGCAGGTGGTAGCAGGAGAACTGGTGGTGAAGAGAAGGTAGCAATAATTGGGATGGCTCTTCTCCTTCCACATGAAGGAGTGGGAGAATCCTAACTCTCTGTCATAAAATATGATTCCCCCCCCCCCACAGACATCTAGTAAAATGCATAATATAGCTGTGTCAAGCGTCATGAAAAACAACAGATTCTATAGAACCAGTCATTAAATACTAATCATTGTAGCGCAGTTTTTACCCTGTTTTGTTGCACTCTTCCTCCTCTACTGCAAAGGCTCTATTGCTTTATCTGCAGTCTTTGCAAGGAACTCTCAAAAACACTTGAGCTAGGCTTTCCTACAAAAGCCATCCTTTTCTTCAGAGTTGTAACACTGATCCAGGGAAAATGGAATTGAGAAACTATGGATCGATAAATTTGGGTTGTATGTGTCAGACTTCGCTTATTGGCTAAGCATACTAGTAGAGATAAGCTTGTTTCTCACAAAACAATTGGACAGAAGAGTGAATGGACATCTTGCATGGTAACTGCACTCTATAAAGGCTACAGATTTGCTATTTTTAAAAAATGAAAATGTGGAATCTGGGCTACATGATGGTCCAAACAAGATGGCATGCCTGTTACCAAGGTGAAAACCAGCTAACTCACTAGTATGGCAACCTTACGTTAGTGAGAAAGAGGGATATAGTTTTTTCCTAATTTGATTCTTCAAGGAAAGAGTGAAGTAATTTTAGCAATTTTCTTCCTGCTATGAGAAAGTCATATAAAACTGCAATTTTTGAAGACTGTTCAAGTTTGGGACTGATTCTGTACAAAATTCACATCTGGTTCATTCATTCATTCATTTATTTATTAAAATATTCATATCCCACCATTTACCTGAAGATCTCATGGCAGCTTACAAAAAAAAAGTCACTTTAAAACACTAAATTAGAAATGTTTAATTTTTTTAAAAAATAGAAAACAGCATTTTTAATGCAGAGAACAGAATTTTCTGTACAGAAAATAAAATTTCTGTACAAGAATTGCTGTAGTTGGGGACTTATTTTGTGCAAAATTCAGCATTTTCTGTGTGGAAAACAGCATTTTTGGTGAAGCATTTTGGTGAAACATTTTCTACACAGAAGAAAGTAATTACTGCAAGTAATTACTTCGGTGGGTTCTGTAAATAGGCTAGAATGCCTTCTTGTTCTTCATGTCAGAGAGGGATCATGTTAAGGCCTTGGATCAGCCCTGCATGGAGGACATAGCATCCCTTCTTTGTTTTCCACCCTGATCTATAACATTAACCCATATGTCTCCCTGAAGATAATTTATTCTTCTCTAAATGAAAAAGATCATAAGACATTTCCATTGATGGACTTTACTTTTCTCTTTTATTTATTTTGATGCTAGGGATTCTATTTCTAAGTTATACTTTAAACACCATTATTAAAGCAGGATAACATTTAATGGTTTTTAAAAATATGCCTAATAGTTGAGCCATCATTTCCTCACTGTTATTCTTGGAATATTCTGGCTGTTTTGTTATTTGTTATTTTATCTGAAAATTTATCTGCTTTAAGTAGATAGACAGACAGACAGACAGACAGACAGACAGATAGATAGATAGATAGATAGATAGATAGATGTATGTATTATCTGTTATCTGGATCATAAAACATCAGTTTATCTAAGGTTCCTTGACATTGTTTTGGTATGTCTCAGAGAAAGTAATTGTTCTTTGCCATTTATTTGGGTGTTAAACACCATATCACTTAAATTTAGCAAGAGAAATCTTGATTTCAGCATGCAGTTCAATCTAGATTTATTTACATAGGGGTGAAGGTTCAAAGAAAGATGCCACAGAACATTTGAAAGGTCAGGTTTTAACAAAAGAGAGGGAATGAGAAAATTGACTTGGTATGTACCTTTACAGGAAGGGCAATAGGTCAATGGTAGAAGAGGGTATCCAGGCACAGCTGGAACAAACTACTCTTTTAAACCCTACAGGACTACTGCCAATCAGCATAAACAGAACTAGGCTAAAAGACACAGATGGTAAAAGGCAGCTTTCTGTGTTCTCTGGAGAAACTTCCCATAGTTAAAGAACCTCTGGTTTAATTGATTATTAAGTGTCATCTGCTCCCATTCAATCAAAAACCAATTTAAACTTGGCAAATCTTCAGTGGCAAATCTTTTATTGACTCAAACAAGGCAGAAATAAGATAAACGCATTCTGACTGTGGATGCTGATCTTATTTCTGAATTACAATTCAGAAGCAGTACATCCTTGACAGTCCAATTTTCAAAATGACTGTGTCTGTTCTATTTTACCATTAATGCTGTGTGTAGTTGACTTTATAGCCCTATTTCCTATAATTCAGAACTGCCTTTTAAAGGATAACCATGTTCTGAAACAAAGTTAGGAAAGGACAAGTACTGACATGCTACAGCCTAACATCCTAGTAGAACTCTATGACTTGAAGATCAGAGAAACCTCTGAATAAAATTATGCTTACAAAGCTGTACCTAGTTCTAATTTTTCGACCTAATACTGAATAATAAATCCAATGAGGTCTTTGCTAATTTTTTCACTGTAAGGACCAAAGGGCATCTATTTGCCATAGTTACTGAAGACTTTTCATTTAATCACAAAAAAAGAGGAGACTAAATTGTCAAAACATTTATCTCTATGAAATCATACTGCCACATCCGGGTCACAGTTTTGCATGACAAGGAAATGGAACCCAAATAAGCCTGTATAGCTGAGGAAGCAGAGTTGCATAGATGAGAATATGTTCTCAATGGCTGATGCATGAGCACCTGGTAATGAATAGCTCCTCTCACTTTTCACATGTACTGTCCTTTAAAGCCTACATAATACGTTATGTGTGCCTTAGGCAGATGTCCTCTCATAGGTACTCCACCCCTTGCTCATATATGAAAGGAATATTCAGTTCACACTTACTTTACCTGTCCCAACAAAGGCCAAGTCTGATCCACTACAGGTTAACTGAGTCACCTCCATGTCTTCATCAGAATGCTGGCTGATTGATATAGTCTCTTGCATGAAGAGAAGCCACTCCAAGAAATGGAAGAAGCTCCTTTAATCTAAGCCCCCACCCTAAAGTAGAAGTAGAGCTTAGGCACTTTAGTCCTTTCAGTGATATAAAAGCTTGAAAGCAAGAGGAACTGCTGACCTGTCTCAACCCTAGAAGGGATCATATATCACAACCCTAGAAGGGATCATATACCATCAATAGGACATATTTGCCCATTTGAAGTTGCTGATTCTGTCCTAGGAGTCTTTGCCTAAGCCACTTAGAGCACTTCCACATGGCAAGTGTCTCATGCTAGCAATTGGGAGGCAGTATGCTGGATTTTTGGTGATAAAAGGATGAAAGAAATGTTGGGGGAAAAAGCCCTAACAGCAACTGAGTACGTGAGTGGGGGATGATGTCATGCAAAGCCCCATAAAATTAAGTGAAGGATGCCAGGTAATGGTGCGATAGAAGCCTTATCTGGAACACTTATTGCTCTGATGTTCCTTCCCTGTGTTTTGGTTGCTTTTTTGTTTGCTTAGTGGGCCTGGCTACCTTCTTTTAGTCATAGGTAGAATTTTTCACTGCCCATCAACTCACCCGCCCTCACGTCTTTGGTCTGTATTCATGGCAGATTTTCAGTCTGACCAAGACACAGAAGGTTTAATTTGCTCTTTAGATTAATAAACTACTTGTTATATTTTGTCCAGTTTTTTTATACTTCTGTATTGAATTGTATTGAATTAAAACTTATTTCAAAGATAAACAACAACAGTGAAACAATCCATAAAAATGAAAATTTAATCCCCCCACCAGAAAGTGGAGATAGCCAACCAACCAACCAACCAACCAACCAACCAAAATAAAACCCAACTGTAAAAGTCCGTGCAGATAAAAACAGAGGGCTAAATCCTATTGTTAATCCCAACTAGAGTAGGCCTATTGAATCCACTGGATTTTCCTATATGTTGACTCCTCATTCAACAATTTATTCATGGGTCTAGTTTAATTAGGAAGAAACAGCAAGATTTTGTTAAGAAGAACAAGTTTCATTAGCTAGCAGGGAACTTTTTCTGTGAGCAATGGAAAACCACCAGAGATTAACCAAGTACATATATCAAAGAAGGCATAATATATGTCTGTATAGTTCTCACACTAGCAAAAGACATGCTCCTGTAAATTTTCCTGTGTAGCACAAGCAGCAGCTTCAGAAAGGGAGTATTTTTCATTTTGGGAGAACAGCATAGGAGAATGCGTTAAATCCCTGCTCTTTTCACTGTGATCCAAAATGGCATGTGTTTAGCAAAAGTTCTCCAGTTGATTTCTCTGCTGGGTTCTCAGGCCTTTTTCCGCACCTTACTTTTCCTGTTGTCCTCTGGTCATGATCCTGGTAGCGCCTTTGGCGAGAACAGAGCACAACAGGAAGGCTCCCCTCCACACCAGATCGGCTGCCTGCGGAAGGGAGTGTGAGGGACACACGTCTTCCTTCTGCAGCACAGCTGGGCTCTTTCCCATGCTGGACTGGGGCTTGAAGCACCTCCATTGCACTTCTGGCCCTTCCGCATGGCAGGTGAGTGTGGGAGTGTTGTGCGATCAGGGGTCATTGACGGAGAAAATTTGTCAATGTTTTACCCTGCAATTGCACTGGCTGATGTTGCAAGGAGGACAGAACAGTGACAACATCTTGTTGAAGCATCATCGTGATCCTGTTCCTCTCCCATCCTGATGCCGGGACACCATGTCCGTGTAGAAAGGGCCATAATTGAGTTCTATATGATTATCATTTTGATGGGTCATTTTGTATTGAGGAAGTCCTTATAGATCAATTCATAGATCTAACTATCTGAGGTGGTGTTTCCTGACTGGATGATGAATTCAAAGGTCTATACTAGGAAGGTAATGTGCTAGTAAGCATTAAGAAAGCTGCTTACAATTGTATCGTGTGTGGTTGTCATATCAAGATGAATGTAGGGAGGCTAACCAGGTTGCTGCAGAAGTTTATAGATCATTACTTTTCACCTATTTTTTATTAAGTGGATTTCTTTTGCTTGGACTGTTTAGCAATGTAATAATTATTCCTTTTGAACCTTCTGTATTTGATACCATGTGGTGGTCCTGTTTCTTGTTTCACAGTTTATATAATGCATGCTTTCTGACTCTGATAAGAATATCACACGTATTTATCAGAACTTATCCACAGTCTTCTTTGCTTATGTCTGTGGTTGACTCTAAAATTAATATGGAGTTTATGAGCTCTCTCATCTTACTTCCTTTTCCTATAACTGTACAGCTTTTATAACTGATTATCTCTTAGAGTAACAAATGATACTAATTCAGAATAAAATTTTCACACAAATGTGCCATTTTTTTTTTGTTTTAGTGTGTGTACAGTATGCACCAAAAACTAACCAGGAAAAACTGTGTAGCGTGCATATTAGTACTTCAGAACCTGAGTGTCAAACCAGTATATATTCTTAGGCATGTACTGTCCTGCTTCAGGTCAATCTGATCCCTTTACTATTTTTTTTCTAATTTTTAAATTTATATTCAGAAGGGTTTTCATTTGCATACAATAGCTGTTCCAGTATAACAAAAGCAGAAAAATAAAAACACAAAAGGAGGAAGAATAACTGCATTAGTTGTAATTTTCTATCCAAGCAGACCGAAAGTCCAAATACAAGTCTGTTGTCTATACATCATCCTTTCAAATGTTGCAAATATTATTAGATTGGTTATCCATTGGATTATAGGTGCAGGCAAATTATCTTTCCAGTAATGAAGTATCAGTTTTTTGGCAGTCAAAGGGGAACAAAACAAGAATTAACTTCTATTGGTCATTTGTTAATTTCCAGGAAGGAACTGGCAAAACTGATTCTGAGTATTCCTTGCCTAAAAAACCCTATGAAATTAATGGGGTCACCATAAATTGATAGGTGACTTGAAGACATGCACACGCACACACACACAAGAAACAAGTAAATAATTCAAAAGAACGAGCATGTCCCAGATTATCAAGGAACAACCCAATAACAAATTTACTTGTATGAGTACTTCCACACGAAATATAGCTGCTATAGGACAACTCCAAAAAAAAGGGTAGTAAGAGGCTTTAGTAGTTTTATATCTCCAACAATTTGCTGATTTAGAAAGTCCTTTCTTGAACAGATGTATGTATCTTAAAATCCATGGCCACTGAGTAGTCAGAATTAGGTATTCCAATTCTCTATTCCATTCCTGCTACAAATCTTGTATATTACATTTATCCATAGATAACAGAAATTTTTATATGTGTGTATGTGTGTCTGTCTGTCTGTCTGTCTGTCTGTCTGTCTGTCTGTCTGTCTATCTATCTATCTATCTATCTATCTATCTATCTATCTATCTATCAGGATGGTTTGGAGACTTGGTGAACTCAATGTCTCCAACATTAAGGGAACCTTGGATGCACGTAAAACTGTAATAAATAGAATCATAGAGCTGGAAGAGACCACTACTGAATCCAACCCCCTGGCATGCAGGTATATACCATCAAAGCATTCCCAGTAGATGGTCATCCAGCCTTTGTTTAAAAACCTCTAAAGAAGGAGACTCCTCCACATTCCCAGGCAGTGTATTCCACTATTGTACTACTCTTACTGTCAGGACATTCTTCCTAATGTTTAGATAGAATTTCTTTTCCTGAAGTTTGAAGCTATTGTTCCATTTCCTAGTCTCTGGAGCAGCAGAAAACAGGCTTGTTTCATCCTCCATATGACATCCCTTCAAATATTTAAACATAGCTATCATGTCACCTCTTAACCTTCACTTCTCCAAGCTAAACATACCCAGGTCCCTAAGTAGCATTGGGGCATTGTTTCCAGGCCTTTTACCATTTTGGTCACCCTCCTCTGAACATGCTCCAATGTTAATATCCTTCCTGAACTGAGGTACCCAGAACTGGACACAGTATTCCAGGTGTGGTCTGACCAAAACAGAATAGAGTGGTACCATCTCTTCCCTTTATGTAGACACTATATTCCTATTGATGTAACCTAGAATAGCATTTGCTTTTTTTAGTTGCCACGTCACACTGTTGACTCATCTTCAGTTTGTGATCTACTAAGACTTCTAGATCTCTTTCACATGTACTGTGGTCAAGCCAGGTGCCACCCATCTTATATGTATGCATTTCATGTTTTCTGCCTTATATTTCTTCCTTTTAAAATTCTTTCTGTTAGTTTTGGTCCTGTTCTCCAAAGAGTAATTTTGAGTTCTGATCATGTCCTCTGAGGTATTAGCTGTCTCTACTAATTTGACATCACTTACCAAATAGAGAAGAATGCCCTCTATTCAATGATCCAAGTCATGGATGAAGATGGTGAATAGCACTGGGCCCAGGACAGAACCCTGTAGCACCCCCACTAGTCACTTCTCTCCAGGATGACAAGAAAGCATTGGTGAACACTCTTTGGGTTCAGTCAGTCAACTAGTTACAAATCTATCTAACAGTAGCATTGTTTAGCCCACATTTTACTAGCTTGTTTGCAAGAATATCATGGGGGGCCTTGATACTGCCATTTAGGTATTGAGTTATTGCCATTTTAGCTCATAGAGGTAGTCTAAACTGCTCTTGCAAAATTGAAAAGGACAAAAATTCATCATCAACACCAAATTACTGATTTAAAGTAACAATCCCATTGTCAGCCCACACCTTCCATAAAAAAAAGGTCCTGACCAATTTTCAAATTTGTGTTTCTTCATAAAGTCTATTTGGCATGATAGCATGGGTTAGACTGCAGTGTCATTACTAATGTCAGTCCAATCCAAGGGCCAGTATCAGAGGTGCAAGACACTAATGCATAGACCAGATACAGATAGTCTAACAGTCACAGAACCATATCTTGCTAGAAAAACGAGGAGTGTAAACTGCAGTAGATTGAGGCAGAGTCAGGTATACCAAAGTCAATGCATGAGCGGAACAAAGCAGATAAAAAAAAGTAAGAGAGTTCTGTAGGGAAAAGAAAATGCCATCCACTCTTTGCAAAGATCATCAGATGTATCTAATACTCCACACAGATGTTGCTGAAAATAACACATCTTGGCCAGGGCTTCTATGACTGAGCCCCCACCTAGTGCTCAGGTGCAGGTCCTCTTGCATTAAGCCTCCCTGGGAGGAGAGCTCTTCACTTGATAAGGCTTCTTATTCTTGATGGTCTTCCTGTGCCTTGCATCTGTGGTAGAATCCCAACTAACCTGACCTTTCAAGCATCACAGCTCCTGGGGGCTCCCACTTCTTGTAGCAGATGGGTCCAGGTTGTGGGGAAGCCTTGACTCTACATTGTCCTCATTCTTGGTTGACTCACTCTTTTCCTTGCTGGTTGACTCCCCACGAAGGTACTAACTCAACAGTGTGATAGCACAAACTCTATACTTGTTTACTTATAATTAAGCCTCATGGAATTCAATGGCACTTACTCTTAGGGTATAGGACTGCAATCTAAATCTTGTTTCTTTCCATGGTATTCAGAAACATATCTTTGGATAATCTACTGTTCACTAACTGTCTTTTCCCAGTGAATAGGAATACTAACATGAGGGAGTATGTTTGGATAGTTTTGGTTGAGAGTGAGCATGATAAAAATAAATAGGCTCTTGTTCTCTGGGGAATAGGTATAAAGTCCTTAATCACTGAGATTGGGAGTTTTACCTGTTGGAATGTCTCACTTTTTTGTGTGTTGGAGTATACAATCAAAGATTATAAAACTGAAGTACTTTGAGACTGATTTGCTGATTTTGGACATAAAGATACTTTGTAGACAAAGTCCTCCTTCAAGTCTTTTTGTTGGTGCATTGAATTCTCAAGACTCAGAATGAGGGAGAGAAAGAATGAGAAAGAAAAAGAGTGAGTTGTGGATTAGAGTTTTCTCATTTTAAAATACAAATCCTTGCAGACTTTTTAATGATGTTTGCAACATTAAGCTTTTTTTTTAAATAGTCCCATATTACCCAAGAGAGAAAGTGGGAATTAGGAGTAGAGGACAGCATAATAGATCTAAACAAATCAGAACCTCTTGGCTAGTATTTCTGAGTAATGCCTTTTATTTTCATAAGTCTTTTCTCAATACATTTGTCTAGATATCAGAGTTTTAGATGTTTACTGTCTTTATAATTTCCTAAAATTATTTTTAGTAACTGTCTTCTAGATGTTTTGTTTAGCAGAGTTGTGTAAAGTACATTTTGTTAAACCAGAAGCTGCCTGCACTGGAAAAAAAAGTACTGACTGTATGCCCCCTGGTCATGATATGATTAATGGAAATACAGCATAACTACATGTTACAATGTTGATAGCAATCCTTAATTATGAAGTGAATGGAGTTAGTTTGATGGGATGGAGAGCAAAACCAGCTCCATCAGTTAGTAAGCAAGTCTTGATTTCCAGTTACCTTTTTGTTAATAAAAAGTTTATTTTTGAGTGGAGCCTGCCCAACACAAGCTGCTCTAACATGGCATGTTGTAATGAATTTTTGTTTTTCTTATTATTCTACTGTTCTTTTTATTAAAAATATAGATGTGTACATTTTAAATTTGTATGAAGAAACAAAAATATTTCTAAACTGTAAACTGTTAAAAATATATCAAATCTCATTTTTACTAATCTGTTCAAAATGGATGTAGATAATTGATTAAAAGGTATTTTATAGTTATGTCTACAAAACAGTATCATTTTTTATTTTTATCCTGTTATAATATGACTCAGGTAGTGGTCAGTAACATGAGTCTGCATTGGCTATGATCCAGGAATGGATAAAGCATTTTAATCCCAATGGCCAGGAATCATTGAGCTAGTTTGTTTATTTCACACATTTTGCACCAATGATGAGTTATTTAATTTACAAAGTGATCCTCATTGTTAAATTATTAAAAACAAAGGACAGTCCATAAAAAGCAGCAAAACCTATGTAACAGAAAACTATTCAAACATACTGGCAGTTTCAGAGTCCTCTCAGTAAATTGACAACAGTAAACAGGGGGCCAGTTTTCAGTTATGGTGTGAACAAAAATGTTTTACTTGAAAGGAGGCAAATGTTGTAGGTAGATCAGTGATGAATGGAGTTGCATTCCTCCTGAAACATTAGGTTTCACACATAGGCCTACTCCTGGATGCCCAGGTTTTGGCTGGGCCAGCAGTGTGTCAGCACAGTTAAACTAGTATGCCAGCTGCATCCATTCCTTGAGAAGTCAGATGGTGGTACCTGCCTTGGTTACATCCAGTTTGGATTTCTGTAACACACTGTACATTGGGCTACCTTTGGAAAAAGTTCAGAAACTTCAGCAGGTACAACATGCTGCAGCAAGGTTGCTGACTGGGGCAGGTCATAGGGAGCATATAACTCCCCTCCTGAAATAGCTCTACTGGCTGCCAATCCATTTCTGGGCAGAATTCAAAGTGCTGACTATGACCTTTAATGCCCTGCAAATCTTGGGTCCAGATTATTAAAAGACAGTATCTCCCTGTATAATCTGGCCTGAGTTCTAAGATCTTGGCAGCGGCCTTTCTCTTCATCTCTTCATCATCAAACAATTGTTTGGTGAAAATATGGGGGACAGCCTTCTTCTTAGTGGCTGCTCCCAGGAAGTTCCATGGAAGTTCTGATTAGCCCCTTCCTGCTGTCTTTCCATGAACAGGTTATGATTTTCTTATTGAGGCAGGCATTGGGTTGATTTTAAATTATATGGTGGGATAATGTTGACATTGGTATGATATGTTTTTATCCTGTATGTTTTTAATTATATTTTAAATGTACTTAAACTGTTTTTTAATAGTATTGTTATTAATGATTTTTTCAAACTTCTGTAATGCACATTTTAGCCAACTGCTATTTTAAATTTTGTAAACTGCTTGAGTCCCTTGGTGGGAAAAAAGTGAGGCATAAATGGAAATAAGTAAATAAACAAACAAATAAAAAAAATGTCAGAATTCAAATTAACATCTTGGATTTCCACACAATGAATATGATATCTGAGAAGGCCCACCTCTTAATTGATGTTAATCATGGATCCGTAAAAGTGAAGTTGTTCATTAGAACATTGCATCTCAAGATAGCCAGGGGGTGGGGCTGGCAATTTCTTTTTTTCCAGTGTGCTAGAGATGGGTACCACATTTGTGCCCATTGGCTACAATTGTGCCTTTCTTCCAGGGACTGGAAGCTGATGGCTTGTGGAATCAATCTATGGAAAACAACTTTGAGTAGCACTGCACTACCAGACCTTGAAGTACACATTACGAAGGTAGGGCCTATAGACAGGATTTGACCCGTGGGACTTGGACATTTCCAATGAGATTTTAATTTTGGAAAGTGTTGAAGGTAAATTGTGATGCCATATCATAAACTGCTTTGGAAGGTCTGAAAGTCTTGAAAATTATTTGTCATGTACCACAGCTATTTGAACAACCCAATGATAATTTCAGACTCTCAGGCCATTTCCGCGCTAGACTGTTATAGCGCTATTATTCCACTTGTAACATCCTATGGAATCCTGGGATTTGCAGTTTAGGGAGGGGCTGGCCGGCCCCTCCCTAAACTGCAAACCCCAGGATTCCATAGGATGTTACAAGTGGAATAATAGCGCTATAACAGTCTAGCGTGGAAATGGCCTTAGAGACATTGGGCAGTCGTTCTTTTACCATTTCTACTAGGGCACTACACAGTAACAATGAAATAATATCCAACAGTGTTTATCTACAAAAGAGCTTGCACAGTCTTACAATAATGTGAACTCTTGTGCAAAAGTTTTACACAAGTAGTTTTGAAACAATTCTATTTTCTTGCTGCTGTTGAGTTTTGGATCTAACGTATCATGTTTTGGATTTCTGTGAGACTTTCATAATGTCCGTCACCAAAATTTCCTGAGCAAGCATGGCACTTATGGAATAAGAGGATGAATTCGCAGTAGTTGATTAATGAACAGGAAGCAAAGAAAATTGTTCATGCAATGGAAGTAAGCAAGCAACAGGGTCATCCATAGGCCAACTTTGGGACTAGTTCTAAATCATAAATATCTGTAATCAGAGTGAACTGCAAGGAGTTAAGTTTCTAGACTTCCGTTATTCAAGAAGGTGCAGGCTCAAGCAGATTGCAATGAATTCCTTTGAGATCAGTTCAAACCGGGTGTGTGCACTGCAGAAAGTAAATAGGAGTTGATTGTAACTGACTATATAGTGATTCACATTTGGACCAAAGAACCTTAAATTCACACATACAGTTACATTCCTGGTTAGCAAGTGGCAGCCAGTGACTGGGAAAGAGATCCTGGCAATGAAAACCATGCTGTGCTGCAGTGTAGAACATGTCAATTTCCAAGATGCTAGGAAATAGAAGCTAGTACCACAATGCCTTTATATAGCAGGGGTGAGGAAAGTCTCTCTGGGATCCCCAAGGTTTCAGCCTCAGACTCACCATAATGTTCTTTTTCTAACTGAAAGTGTGTGTGTGTGTGTGTGTGTGTGTGTGTGATTTGCTGCTCCTGAAAGCCTCCAGAGGAGCAATTCATATTTTAAATCTGCACATGTGCGCACGCATGCGCGCACACACACACACACATTTTTCAAAAGTGGAAAGAGACAAAATGGAGCAAACTGAAATTATTATGGCTAGATCAAACTGTGGAAGTCAAAATGTTGCTCCTCCACAAATCCATTTTTCATTTCAAACTCTGCTACTTTCAATACCAGATCACTTATAGCATAGATGGGAAAAAATTTCTAATTTCATTCACAACAATTAAAAACCACATACAACATCTCTTGAAAGCCACTAAGAATGTCACACTATACTATTATAGTGCTATATTCCACTTTAACATCCTATGCAACCCTGGAATTTACAGTTTAGGGAGGGGCATTTAGAATTCTCAATCAGACAGCTCTTGACCCTCAGGAAGGATCAAGGCTCTATAGGGAGCATGGCTTATATAAAAGAATAAGATCTAAGATGGGCTCCAAATTTAAGGTTCCATTGGGCAGAGTGCAGTTCTCCTGGATGCAATTTTTGCTAGCCTACCAGAAGTTAAAGTGCAGGCAATAAGCCATGTGGGAAATTTGAAAATCTAAATGTTCACTCTCAAGGTGGCACTATGAGGCTAACTCCCTAGATTTATTATCTCTTTGTATAAGTGGAGTAAGATAAACCTGGAGAGAGATTTAGGAGTAGAAATACAAATATGTAAGGGAAGCCCCCTCTTAAATTGAAGTCTCCTCTTAAATCAAATACCCCTTCTTAAATCTGTATCTTCTAGGATCAGGAAACACTGTTTATGCATTACTGGTACCTGCCACCAAGAAAGCTTAGTTTTATAAATATATAATTTAATAGGCTGGGCCGGCATAACTGTAAAAAGATTGACACATATTGCCTCATGTGGTGGCCATGTGCCCCAACACCAACATTCTGGAGGAAAGTCTTCAATGAAACTAACAGTTATGTATTTAAGTCTTTTACACCAAGTCTCAAGTCCTTGCAAGATAGTTCAAGGCAAGGTTCAAGTCTGGAAGCCAACTTTAACAGAAAAAGGAGGTGATGGAGGGGTGGTGTCTATGTGCATGTGTCAGGGGGTTAAATCCTTAAGTTCACCCTTGTCCTACTGCCCCTGCTCCTCTCTCTCTTCCCAGCAACTTCCCACCATGTTGTGCCTCCCCCTTTTCTTCTCTCCCTCCTCTCTTCTGTCCCAACAACAGCAACCCCTCACTTCTCTTCCTGCATGCACTGGAAACTTCAAGCCCCTCCAGGTTCTCAGACCAGGAAAATTCAACAGGGTTTTAACCAAAGGACCAGCAGCCTCCCGTCCTTTGGAAGAGGCAGAGTCATGAAGTCTCCAATGTGTGCAGGAAGAGAAGTGAATGGTTGCTGTTGTTGCAAATGGAGGGCGGTGTTAGGAGTGAGAGATGAGAAGGTTAAAACCTGGTTGATTTTTCCTGGTGTGAGAATCTGGGAAAGGCTTGGAGTTTCCATTATTGTATGTGTGGGAAGAGCAATGAGGAGTTGCTGTTATTGGGACTGGAGAGAGGCATGAGGAAGAGAAGGGGGGCCACTGGAAGATGAGAGGCTGCTGCTGGTGTCTCTAAAACTGGGTGGAATTTTGATGGTCTGAGTGTCTGAGAGAAGAGTGGTGGTGCCAGCTGAAGAGGAGGGGATCGTGGACTTCAAACTCTCGAGTAATCAGATTCACAAAAGTGAAGCCCAAAAATGTAAAGGGCTGAATGTACTGCTTGCTCATGAGGAAGCCACCAAGATAGGTACACTGAGTCTGCCATCCATGAGAGAGTGGGGTATAGCTTCCTCTCGCAGGGGCTTCCTGCCTTTCCATGGTTTTGGGGTTGGATCAAATACTGATTGCTCACAAGGAATCCACTGGGATAGCATACTGCCTCTGCCAGCCATGAGAGGGTGGAAGACAGCTTCCTTTCAGAGTTGCTCCCTGCCCTTCCATGATTTAGGGATTGGGTCAAATACTGCTTGCTCATGAGGAGGCCACTGGGGTAGGTACGCTGACTCAGCCATGAAAAAGGGGTGCAGCTTTCTCTTGGAGGTGACCTTTCCCAACCTCCCTGCACCCCAATGCTGAGACCACTCCATGCTCACACTCACACTCACACACACACACAAAGCAAGTTGCAAATCCCTGTTTTTACCATCTTCGATTTTCATGTGCTTTTGCTTTCCTATAAATGGCTTCTTAAAAAATGCACAAAAGAAGGGAGAGGCAGGGATAAGGAGCATGTTTAGCTCTCATTGAATCACCAACATAACACTGCTGACTGGGAAGAAGCAGGAGGGAGAGATAATTACAAAGGGCAGCAAGTCAGTAACTAAAAACAGACAAATGACAAGTCAAATTGAGTCAGTCCATTGTTTACTGCTGAGTTGAGTGTAAGGCCCTTTCCGCACCAGGCAATTAGAACGGGGCAGAGCGTCCTCGCAGGGAGGTCGTCTGCACCTTGGAGCAGACTAGGAGCGGACTACTTACCGGAGATCCGCACCTCAGTCCGCTCCAAGATGACCCCAAGTGGTCCTCCAGTGTGTTTTTGAAAGACCGGAAAAAACAGGTCTTTATTTTCCTGGAACGCACCATTGTGTTCCTGCTCCCTTGTGCAGATTCGCAGGCTTGCACCAATGCGAGCCTGTGATCGGCAGAGGGTGGGCTTTAGGCGTGGCGAGCTTCAGCGGTTGGTCGGGACCCACGACCAACCGGAAGCCACCATTATGGAAGCCGGAAGCCGCCATTTTGGAAGCTGGAAACCACCATTTTGGAAGCCGGAAGCCGCCATTTTGGAAGCCAGAGCCGCCATTTTGGAAGCTGCAAGCCACCATTTTGGAAGCCGGAGCAGTGCGGATCTACAGACCTCGCGCTGCTCCGATTCACCCTGGACCAAGGAGGAGCCCTGCAGAGGGGCTTCAGGGACAGTCCGCGTTGCTTTGGACCCCTCGTGCAGAAAGGGCCTTTGTCGAGTCACTGAAGCAACTTGAGTCCAACTTGAGTTTCAGTCAATCAACTCAAGTCTACATCAGTAGAAACTAACTATATTGATTCTGAAGCACCTGTCTTTCCTGCTATTGGTTTATTATAGTGCTTTGTTTTTGGACACAGGTCATTTAATGACACATAAAGAAATAAGCATTTTCTAATGCATGCTTTTCATTATTTGGTTGCTAGACAGGAAACAATTAAGGACTGGGGGTTTCATTCACTTGGTCAGTGAGTAATTGGAAAACTAGGGTGTGTAACCTAGCAGTAATGGAAAAGTTGATGTACCAGATTAGAAAAATAAGATACACAGACTCAGGCCCTTTCCACATGTGTGTCTGTGGGGGAACGGGCAAAAACACGTTAAAACGGAGCTTACCCGCAGCCGGGTAAGTCCATCGCCACGTGGAGCAGCGCGAGCTCGCTGCTCCACAGTCCTCCGGCATCCCAGATGGCAGCTTCTGGTTGGTGGAGGCTCTCCACCAACCGGAGAAGCTCGCCAGCCGGAAGCCCGCCCCCGGCAGATCTGCAGGCACGCACTTGCGCGCGCCTGCAAATCCACTTTGGAGCCGGGCGACGGAGTGGCACGGGGCTGTGCGCTCCGTGCTTTTTAAAAACCTCGAAAAAGAGGTTTTTAAAAAACACGCAGCCCGCCTAGTTCCGGCCGCTCCTGAGTGGATTCTGGCGTGGAACTACAAAAAGTAGTCCACACCAGTCCACTCTACGGTGTAGAAGACCTTAGTGACAGGTCGCTCTGCGCCGTTTCAGAAGCCCGGTGTGGAAATGGCCTCAGCTGATTTTTTTTTATAGTACAAGCTTTCCCTTTGTAAATAAATTTTATAGTACAACTTTTAACTTTATTATTTTTTCTGTTGTAAACTCAGATGTCATCTCTTCTCCCAAATCACATACAAACCTTTGCCTTTTATGTCCATTACATTTTTGAACAATATGGTCCTGAGGTCCTGTGAGTTTTGGTTGCTTGAAGTGTTTGATTGATTTTAAATATATTTTTCTGTGATGCTCTGTCCAATGAATTGTCTGCTATTTGTTTGGTGAACTAATATCTTTCTGAAATTCAATAAACATTTTTAAACAATCAGAAGCAGAGATACAGTCCCTTCCAGTCCCCCCTCCATTTTTTTTTGTCAGTTTATGCAGTCTGTTAATGGTTCCGGGGCAGAAAATAGACCTTTGGACCTGTAGCACTTGCTCACCCTGATCTATAGTGTGGATGAATTTGGAGTTTGTGCACAGTTCTGGTAAGCATAAGTCAAAAGTGATGCATCATAGACCTCGTAAAGATGAAGGAAAAGCACAATCAAAATGATCAAAGGGCTGAACAACCTTTGTATGCACAAAGTCTAGACATGCTTGTGGCTATTTAGTTTGGAGAACAGAGGTTTATAAAATTGTGCATAGTTCTGATGGGGAAATTTTGTTCTTTAATACTAGAACTCAGGTTCAACCTATAAAACTGATTTGCAGTACACTAAGGAAGGAAGGAAGTACTTCATTGTACAGTGGAATTTGCCATCACAAAAATGTGACAGTAAAATGCAATTGTACCTGAAATAGAGTATTGTAGACATGGAAAAGAAGAACCAAAATGATCAAGGGACTGGTGAATGTTCCCTGCAAATAAAACTTGGTGTGTTTGGGGCTGTTTAGCTCAGGGAAGAGGTAAATAAGGACAGAACAGATCAATATAATATTATGTATGGATAGAAGTAGAGGATATGAAGTCTTATGCCTTCTTTCATGATACTAGAATAAAAGAAGATTGAAGACAGGGAAAGAAAGTACATCTTTGTACAATACATAGTAAAACTATGGAATTACTTACCACAAGATGGCTATATTTCATGTCCAATATTAGATGCTGTAGCTGTCCATAAAGGTAACTGTAGCAGTTGCTTGTGCCACTGTGTGAAAAGAATCCAGTCTAAACAGGGCTTTGATCTGCTCCAGCTCAGCTCTTGTGTTTAATTTGTTTTGTTTTTATTGCATTTATTTAAATTTTTATAAACCACACTGTATCATAACCCACACTGTATCATAAGATACATGTAAAACCAATTGAAACAATAGTTCAAAATATTTTAAAAGTGTTAAACAATTTGAACATTAAAGCAAATTAAAACTATTTAAAACCTGTGCATATCTGGGCAAAATCATTAGGCCCTCAAGGCTTTCATAAAAAGTTGTGTTTTAACTTGGCCTTGGAAAGAAGTCAGTGTTGGTATTTCTCAGGTTTCCAAAGGAAGGGCATTATGAAAATAGACAAATTCTTGGAGAACAGATCTATTAATGGATAGGGGCCATGGTAACCACAGAGAGGTTCAAAGGCTGGGGAAATTTTGAATAGTAGTTGCTGTAAGCTCAGTTTGTGGGTTTACTTTCAGCATCTAGATGCTGGATAGACATTTCTGGTTCATCGGGGCTTTTCTTGTATACAAATGTACCTCATTTAACAAAGCCTTCTTAACTGTGCTATGTCTAACCTCAGAACAGACGCTCCTTTTTTTTTTTACCAACTCTTTTTGTATCTGCTCAGTTCTTCTTTCCTTCTCATCCTTTCACTGGCTTGAAGTTTTCAGCATCATTGGCATGGGGAGGATGATTTAGGAGAGCTAGAAGAACACAGAGTTCTGGTGGCAGTAAACAATCCAATAAACGAATGGGATTCTACTCTAGCTGATCCTACCGTAGCCACGTGTGCCTGTTTATAACAGGTAAGGTAAATAGCATCTGCTTCCAGAATCCCTTACTGAGAATGCGTGAACAGCAAAACAGAGAAAAAAGGAGAAAGCAGGTAAGCCTGCCTCATCAGCTACCCTTCGCATGTTAAAAAGGAATAGGTCTCTTTATGGTCACAAAAGTTGAAATCATAAGAAAAGTGGAAGCTGGTCAAAGAGAAAAATAATCCCTGAATGCCTTATAGAAGAAGCCTTCATGTAGTCTCCAGAAGGTTCAAAATATCTTTGTTTACTCATGCAAGGTTTATCTGAATTGGTTGTTTCATCTTACATACGCACATGTTACATTGCTGAAACCTGTTGATCTGTTGCCTCTTTGTTGTGGTACAGGAACATGTCAATTTTCTTTCCATGTCATTTATTCCTCTGATTTCTGTTAAATGCGTTTCTTGAGATATACCTGTACTTTCTTATATATTTCAAAGAAAGAAGACGGCATAGTTTATGCTCTCAAGAGCTGAACTCAATAAATGATGGAAATTGCATACATTTCACCAATCACTTTGGTGTCACTCTTTCCAAGTTCTCAGAAATTTATCAGGCCCTGTGTAGTGAAGAATGGTGCCCCAGACTGCAGATGATTTTAATGTTCATATTTTTAAGTGCTTTATCATTGATTTTATGCTTTATTCCAATGTTATTGTGTTGTGACACCCCCATAAAATGAATGTGTTAAAAATAAATGACATTTTCTAGTGATTTTACCTTGTTTGGAATACATATCACTAGGCTGCTGTATAAACTAGAACTGTAGGACAAATTATATTCAAACTGCAAGAATAATGAATGAAACTACCACAACAGCTAGATATTTGCTTAAATCCCACATCCCAAGAATACTGAAAGAAACTGTGTTCTGTGATTTGTACCACACATGGTTCCCTTCCTGTACTACATTAGTGATAGGAAGTGTTGCATGTTGTTATATGCTTATTCTGCTTTCATTATTGTGTAGTGCTGGCAGTTTACTCACAGTAGCAATGGAGTGATTTATTAATGCCTTCCTTTCCTTTCCTTTCCTTTCCTTTCCTTTCCTTTCCTTTCCTTTCCTTTCCTTTCAAATAATTTGTATCTTGTACCTTCAATACCAATCAGTAATTACAAATGTCAGTGCAAGAACAACACAGTGCATAACTACAACAAAAAACAACGTGCATCCTTTAATATGTAAATATAAATGACTAAAATTAAGTCCTGCTACCTCGTAAGAAAAAAGGATCAGAAGAAAATGGAGGTGAAAAAATCAGAATCAAGACTGAGAGATTTCCATATTCATAACTACTCTATACACTATACAGTGATACAACAGTAGCTTTAAAGGGTTAAAAAACCTGGGCAAATTAGGGAGAGCAAGTCTTTACCAGGCACTGAAGTTATAGCCGGTTGAGTTCCAGTGATCCTCCCTAGAAAGAAGGTGATGGTGAGATGTTTTCCCATCCACCTCATATCATACTGCAGGGAAATATAGACTGCTGATCTATTTGGCATAAAACTGAAAGGAGTGATGAAGGAAGCACTGTTGCTTCAAGTGAATATACGAAGTTGCCTATTGTAATAAAAATGAATTACATAAATGTGATCATAGATGTGACAGAATGCAGATGAATATTACTTTTAAGACATTAATTAAAAGCAATTAAAAAGACATGAAGTATCCATTAAAAACAGTACACCTGCTCTTCTACCATGCTCAGTTGAGGGTGAAGGCCTGTTTATAGGAGACTGTCTTCTCCTGTCGATGAAAAAGCAAACAGAGAGGGTGCAAATTGACACTCCCCCTTCGGAGGCAATACCATAGCCTAGGAGCAGCCACTAAGAAGATTGTCTCTCATGGTGAGCCTGGGTGATGATGGTTCTAACTCTATACATTAACTGTTTTTTTTTAACATAACTTTTATATTTATATTTTTAAAACTTATTTTAATAGTTTTTATTCTGCACTATTTTTAATGACTTATAGGCTACCCAAAGTCCTATTCTCAAAGAAAAGATGACATATACATGAAGCAGATAAATAATAAATTGTAGTGGATAAGTGCTTCAAAGTGTATTGGGTTTTCCCTTAGTAAACATATTTAAGCAGAAGCTGGATGGCCATCTAAGCAATAGATTTGAATAGATGTCCCTTAAAGCACCTTCTAACTCTATGATTTTTTTTTTGTTACAGCATAGTTATTTCCCTATGTTTTTAGCTGTTAAAAGGTAAAGTCTTTTGCTCTATCCCCAATATAAATGAATCCCTCTTCAATAACTTTTCACTGACTGACTATGTGAATTGCTTAGGGCTATAATTAAACTAGACAATTTGACCAGATATGTTCAATTATATTCCACAGAAAATTGTGCTGGAGATCTGATAAAGAAGCCTGCTATTAAAGAAAGCAAGAATTAGCTATTTAGGGTACAATCCTAAACTCACTTACTAGAGAGAAAGACCTACTGAAGGTAATGAGATTTACTTCTGTGTAAACTTGCATAAGATTGCACAGTTAATAGGACTTTTTTCCCCCTTCCAAATCTCAGTTTTATGTAACATAATTATAGTCAGTAGTTTCCTCCTAAAAGGACAGTTATTTTCTGGTTGCTAAAACATTCTGGAAATTTTTCAGCTATTGCTATGGCACATCAAAAGGGAGTTTCGGACACACATTCTTTTACATTCCCTTCTGAAATTGAAGGATTATGTACTCTGTTCATATCATCTGTATGAAAGTGTGACATTTCACCAGTATACAACCCTAGAACTGTGAAGTTTTCCAAATTGCAACACAGCTTGAAGTTGCAAAAAGATGATAGAAGCTGTATATTTCGCTAAATGCCATTGACTATTTTAACAATATTCATAGAATTACCCTGATTTTTTATCAATAGCATGATTAATCAATTAAAAAAATTACTTGGCAGAAATTGCAATCTCCCTCCTCCATGAACAAATGCATTTTAAGAAAAACTGATAATTTAATTCTATTGATGGTTTAATACTTTTTAGACTTTTGTAGTTAATATTGTTTCAGCTGTTTCATTTTAAATTTACCTTGTAAGCTGCTTTAAATTTACCTTGTAAGCTGCTTTGAGTTCCATTGGGGAAAAATGCATGATATATATAATAATTAATTAATTAATTAATTAATATTAAAATAATTTAAAAATCATATAAAAATGAACAAAATAGCACAGCACACCATCGCAGTCAACAGAAAAAGAATATTTTTACTTGCTTCAGGAAGGAAAGCAAGGAGGAGGCCATCCTAGCTTCTCTATGGAGGGAGTTCATAGCAGCCACCAAGAAGGCCCTCCACCTTGTTCCCAGCAAATGAACTTGAGAAGGTAGTGAAATAGAAAAAGATCTCGGAGCTCCAATGGGCTCATATTGGGAGAGATGGTCCTTTGAATAACCTGCACCTTTGGATATCACATTTCTCCAAATATTTGGCTCCAAATTCCTCCCACCTCTTTTGATTCTCCTTCCCCTTCCCCTCCCACTTCCTTTTTTGTTTTTGTTTCTCTTTCTCTTTCTATCCTTTCATTCTAGTCCTGCTCTGTACATAACTGAGGAAGTCTGTTCCATCTTCTGTGTAACAGCCTTTCTGACACTGAAAACTGCTTAATCTTCTTTTAATAATCTTTTCTCCAGGCTAATATACCTTGCTCTTTTAACTGTTCTTTGTAAGACTAGATTTCCAGACCTCTCACAATTATGGTTGTTCTCTCCTGGGCTGTGTTTCAATTGTCATTACCCATAGATTTTGAACTGAGATTTGAGCCACTCCAGGCCTATTGGAACATACCACTGATGTGAAAGAAGATTTTATTGATAATTTAGTGGGTAGATTAAGTATTTACAGTAGAGAAGGCTTACCATCCTTTAGCTGATAGTGAATGAGATACACTCACACAGCAAGTTGTGGGCTTTCGTCTCCAGACAGAGTCCATTCAGATATAACCCATTACCCATTTTCTCTAGTTTCATGTGTCTATTACCATTCTGTTAGAGAAAGATCTCAAGAGTCTGCCTTAGTCCCAAACTTATATATTTGTGTCTATTCTGCTACAGGCTAGTCAAAGGGGCAGATGATAGGAGCAGGGGGATGTTCCTTCGTTATCCTGTTAGACCAAAGGCTTCAGCTCTCTGGCAAAGGAAAGTAAATCCACAGGCTTAATTGCTAAGGAATGTGGAGCCACTGGTAGAGTCAAGGATGTTTACATTGCTTCTGACTGATTACATGAAACCTTATGGTGAAAGAATTAACATGACTGGACTAGCTTTTGTCCTTAGAAAACCGTATCATCTGTAAGAATGCCAAGCTAAGCTAAAAGGTGCCCCAATTCTTCACTAAGAGAACTCTTGATCCTCACTGTGCCCATTTGGTGCCATTACGTGCCCACTTGAAGTGTGTGGCCCCATTTTGTACATGACAAATTTGTATGGTAGTCATTATACCTTCTTAAAACATATCCAGAATTGGACACAGTACTGCAGTTACATTTCACTTATTTAATACATGAAGATGACACAATATTACTGTCAGTAAACAGCAAAAATCTTGGAATGACTATTAATGAATGTAGTGGAATTCTCTTTATTAGAATGTTAGGCAGACCCTGGAGAACTACTTTGTAAGGAATAAACTGATACTGATACATTTTGATGGTAAAAGTAATCACTGAACTTCACTGAACCTGGGAGATGTGGATATAAAAGACTGCTGCACATTTCTGTTATACTTCATTCCCTGCTACTAATTACAGTGAATCTGCATTTCACATAACATGACCTAGAAAAATGTTACAGTGTTCAAAAAGTCACAGCTTTTTGAAGACCTGTTTAGATAGATTACAAGAACTGTGACTGAAAAAAAAAAGTTGCACTTGTTCCCACTTCTAGCTAACCAGCTTGTCATGCTAATTTCATTGGTGCTTTTCTGCCCCCCACCCAACACCTGCTGTTCTGTGGCTATTGAGTGTGGTCAGTCCTCATTTGGTTGTTCTGCACTGTGCTATTTGTGGGTCCCCCCTTAGTTTTTTCTACCTAAATGGTTTTTGTACTTCCAAAAAGTGGAGTTTCCCCCCCTGCATTGTGACACTGTTCTCTCGCTTCTCACTGGGCCTGTTTTGACTTCAGTCTTGTTGACACTCAGCATCTGAATTCAGTATTAGAAGGAGTGGCACTCTTTTGCCTGTGAACAAATGTACAATCTTATATGACAATTCTTGGTGCAATTCAAAGCCATTAAAACAGGAATTTTTAGGGCAATCCTATATGCCCAAGCAAGTGTACATAAGTTTTATAGCCTTAGTCATTCATATAGAGTTCAGAGTCTTGATTTGTTGATAATTGAACCTGGATGGTAGCATATTAACATCAACACTTTGGTGAACATTTGCTTGAAGAGACATGGTGCTAGAAATGTCAGATGTTCCACAAGGTTTCTTGAGCTCAGTATTCTAGATGCTGATATGGATGACAACTTTACTCTTCCTAGGCATAAACTGATAAAATATGATGGCACCTGAGTTCTTTGTGGTTAATATTAATGAAAATTATGAGGTGAAAAAAAGTACATGGTTATTTTTTAAATAAATACAAAAGCTCTGATGTTATCACAACATGTGCAAACCCTTTCAACAAGCAGTAAAAAGAGCAATGCCTACAGGGTGTTAAACTGCCGAAGCTAACTAGAACAGGAATGGGCAAAAAGTAGATCAAGATTTACTGGTATATCTCTTGATGATTTATATCAGATCAGCAAGCATTTCTAGACCATAACAAAGCAGACTTTCCCCCATTCTAAATTCAGCTGTTAGAATCACTGAGCTGTGGTAACTTAGATGTAGATTTGTGTTTTTCACATGCAGGTCATATTTAGCCCATAGAATGAAGTAGAAAATGGGCATCACAAACTCACTTTGTGTAATGTGTCTGATTCACACACAGTGTGCCCTCAATTTCCTTTTGGCACCTTCCTCCTATTGCTATACCTTAGGGTTCTAGTAAAAAGCAAAATCCACAAAGTCTATGTGTGCCTGACTTGGAGAGGTCTATGAAATAATTTGTTTCGTTATAGAAAAAAATATTAATTCATGATATTACTTTACATTGTCTGAAAATTTGTATTTCATTACACACTAAGAAATGTTTGTTTCCAAGGCTTAAGATTATCAAGAATTCATGCCTGATGTTTTAAACGTGGGAACCTCCTATGAAAAAGTCTTCATGTACATATATTTCTCAGCATCACTCCTCATACTGAATGACAGAATTTTAAAGCCACTACTTGCCAATAAGTTTATAAAAAAAGGAGGGGGAGAACTTCAGTTTGGATTTGAAGCAAACAAAAATGTTTTGGTGAAATAGGATTAGTACTTAAATCTCAAGAAAGCTTGTGGAGTCATGCAAAACAGAAAAGAGAGGTTTAGCCTGCATAGAAACAGAATCACATGAGTGAAATATTCAGACTTTCATTCATGTGATGCTTAGTTGTTGTTGGCAACAAATCTTTAAGGGGAAAAAAGTGCAGCGATTTTTATAGCTAAGAGGTTCAGTTTGCTTGGCATTTTGTGGTGTATAAAATGTAATCATTGTGGGGCGGGTACAGAAAGCTTAAAATGGAAACCTGGCAGAAGTTGAGTTGATTTAGTCCCTCCCCCCCCTTTTTTTTAAATGCATGGTCATCTCCATTAAACTATGTAGTGTCAAGCCATGAATATATTAAGCACAAAATGCAGTAAGGGAAAAATTTCAGAAATGCTCATGTTAAAGAAAAGAAAAGGTGATGTAAGCAGTCACTTAGGATAAAAAGTTAAAATTAGTTGATAATATATAATAATCCCAAAATGGTTTAATTTTCTGGTTAGCTGTTCCCATCTTCTAAGTCTCTGAAAGATTTGCAAGCAAGCAGGTTAGCTATTTTAGTTCATATGGTTTCCCTTTCCCTAAGGAATCAGAAGAGAAACAACATCAAATTAGGCACATAACACTAGTTAAAAGAGCATATAAAATCAATACATGTTTAGAAAAAAACAATACATACTTTAAAATCCATAATTTAAATATCAGCTGGATGGGCATGCTAGAAGAAAGTGGTCTTTATGTTTATATTATACATTATGCAGCAGAAAGTGATCTTGTAGGAAACCTGGAGCCAAATCACGTAATACTTTGAAGGTAACTGTCAACACTTTGTCACCAGCCAACACTGATTGGTAGCTACTGCAGTGATCTTAATATTGGTATAATATGATCATTCATAGATGTGCCAGTAGCAAGTCTGGCTACACTGTTTTAAGCTAATTGAAGTTTCCAAACTTGGTAACAATGTCCAGCACATTGCCGAAGTCAAGCCTTTAAGTTACCTGTGCACACACTACCATCTTTAGATCTTCCAGCTGTAGGAAGGGGTACAGCTGGTGTAACTGTCTAAACTGATAATAAGCTCTCTTGGTCATTGCTTCTATCTGAGCTGACATTTGGAGCAACAGACTGAGAAGCACATCAAGTTGTGAACAGCACCCTTTTTGAGGAGCAACTATACCCAAGCACCAAAATCTGCAACCTACCTGAGAAACAGAACCAGAAGGACTAAAGCATAGATCCCCAACCCCTCATGCATTCAAGAAGGATAGCATGGTTGATGGTACTGAAACTGCTGAGGGATCCAGAAGCACCAGCAGAGACACAGTTCTCCATCAATGTTCAGGTGAAGATTATTCACCAAGATAACCTTAGTGGTCTCTATTCCATACTGGGCTCTGAAGCTGGTTTGAAATGGGTCTAGAAAACCTGTATCATCCAAGATTGACTGGCATTGGAAAGCAATTGCCTTTTGAGTCACCTAGCCCAGAAAAGGATAATTTGACATTAGAATCATAGAATCATAGTGTCAGGAAGTTCTTCCTGAGGTTCAGGTGGAATCTCCTTTCCTGCAGCTTGAATCCATTGCTCCTTGTTCTGGTCTCTGGAGCAGCAGAAAACAAGCCCTCTCCTTCCTCTACATGGCATCCCTTCAAATATTTAAACATGGCTATCATGTCCCCTCTTAACCTTCTCTTCTGCAGACTAAACATACCCAGCTCTCTAAGTCTATCCTCATAGGGCTTGGCTTCCAGGCCCTTCACCATTTTGGTTGCCCTCCTCTGGACCTGCTCCAGCCTGACCATGTCCTTCTTGAATTGGGGTGCCCAGAACTGGACACAGTATTCAAGATGAGGTCTAACCAAAGCAGAGTAGAGTGGTACCAGTACCTCCCTCGATCTAGACACCATACTCCTATTGATGCAGCCGGGAATTGCATTGGCTTTCTTGGCTGCCACATCACACTGCTGACTCATGTTCAGCTTGTGGTCTATTAAAACTCCTAGATCCCTTTCACACGTACTGCTATCCAGCCATGTGTCCCCCATCCTATATTTCTGTATTCCATTTTTTCTACCTAAGTGTAGGACCTTACACTTCTCTCTGTTGAATTTCATTTTGTTAGCTGTGGCCCAGCTCTCCAATCTATCCAGGTCATTTTGAATTTTGATCCTGTCCTCTGGCGTATTAGCAACCCCTCCCAATTTGGTGTCATCTGCAAATTTGATGAGCATGCCCTCTATTCCTTCATCCAAGTTGTTGATGAAGATATTGAACAGCACTGGGCCCAGGACAGAACCCTGTGGCACCCCGCTAGTCACTTCTCTCCAGGATGAAAAGCAGCCATTTGTGATCACCCTTTGGGTTCGGTCAGTCAACCAATTACAAATCCAACTAACAGTAGCCCTGTCCAGCCCTCATTTTACTAGCTTCTTTGCAAGAATGTCATGTGGAAGTTTGTCAAATGCCTTACTGAAATCGAGAAATGCTACATCCACAGCATTCCCTTCATCTATCAAGCTAGTAACTCTATCATAAAAAGAGCTAAGATTAGTCTGGCATGACTTATTTTTGAGAAATCCATGTTGACTTCTCGTGATTACCGCGTTGCTTTCTAAGTGATTAGAAACTGACTGCTTAATGATCTGCTCCAGAATCTTTCCGGGTACTGATGTCAGGCTGACTGGGCGATAATTATTTGGGTCCTCTTTTTTTCCCTTCTTGAAGACGGGGACAACATTTGCCCTCTTCCAGTCTGCTGGAACTTCTCCTGTCCTCCAAGATTTCTCAAAGATTATAGCAAGCGGTTCCAAAATGACCTCTACCAGTTCTTTTAATATCCTAGGATGCAATTCATCTGGCCCTGGAGACTTGAATTCATCCAGTGTGGCCAGGTATTCCTGTACCACCTCTCTACCTATTATGTGCCTCATTTCCCCTGCTTCCTCACCTGCTCCCCAACCGCCAGGTTGAGTGCTTGTATCCTTCTGGGAAAAAACTGAGGTGAGGAAGGTGTTAAGTAGTTCTGCCTTTTCTCTTCCCTCTGTTAGTAATTCGCCATCTTCTCTGCGCAGCGACCCTATCGTCTCCTTCTTTTTCCTTTTGCTACGGACATATTTAAAAAAGCCTTTTTTATTGTTTTTGATGTCTCTGGCCAGCCTAAGTTTGTTCTGTGCTTTAGCCTTTCTGACCTCCTCCCTACATCTCCTAGCTACTTGCTTAAATTCTTCTTTGATGGTTTCCCCCTTCTTCCATTTCCTGTAGATGTTTCTCTTAACACTTAGCTCAACTGAGAGTTCTTTAGTCAACCATTCTGGTTTCTTCGGATGCCTTCCATTTTTCTTCCTTATTGGCACAGTTTTAGACTGTGCCTTCAGTATCTCCCTTTTAAGGAACTCCCATGCCTCCTGAACTCCTTTCCCTTTCACTATTCTTGACCACTGAATTCCAGCCAGCAGCTCCCTAAGTTTACAGAAGTCCGCTTTTTTAAAATCTAAGACGAGTGTCTGGCTACACTTATCTTCTCCTTCCCACTGAATGCCAAATTCCAATAGGGCATGGTCACTCCCCGCTAAAGATCCAACCACTTCTACCTCATTAACATTAAAGTCCAGGGGTCTAGGGAGGGCTTTTTAAAAAAGTGATCATACCATCATCTATTTTAAACAATGAAAAATTTCCCTCCCTGAGAGATGCATTAATAATATGTTGCAGTTGAGATCTCCTCCCTGGGACAGGGAGACAAGGATCAAGAGGACAAGTTGTCTTCCTTACTCATCCTAGTAGTTTGTTCACATCTATGGTACTCACCAGCTGAGACTAATGCAGTGTAATCTTACAGAGTTGTTGGACATTCCATTATCAGCTTCTGCTATCGCAGTACCATCTAAGCAATTATTTGAGAGATTTTTATTTGTGAAATTAACAGTAAACAGTAACGGTAAATGCAAATTTCACAAATTTTATTTGTGAAAAAACCCCCCAGTAAAAACAAGTTTCTGAACGCTCTAGAATGAGAAGAAGAGGTTTTGTGGGAAGAGCAGGGTTCACTTTTCAAGTTTCCCAGGATGGCATGGCAATTGGAAGGCAAAACAGTATCAGTATTCAGTATATCTCTCTCTCCTTTTTCTGTAACACCACTTTGCCTTGTCATCATCCTATCTCCCTCTGCCCACAGCAATTTATAATGCTGCTCTTATTTTTTCCTCCACATTGTGCTCTACAGTACTCAAGTACAACAATACCTACAATAACAATAAATACAGATTACACAATTTAACCAAAACAATGAACAATTCATTGGCACAATTTAACAATCACCAGACAATGATTCCCAATTTCTACATACTGGGTTCACAGAATTCAGTACTTGGCTAGTCCTGCATAACCTTTCTCATGCTCAGGTGAAGCCACAAAGCCAACTATATGGTATCAGCTTATGTTCTTACCACTGTCTGGTCTTACAGGTGCCATGCCTGCTGCCAGCTGGTTTTATCAGTATTATAATAAATGATGTCCTTATATGAGCAGCCAGTACAGTAAAATTCTCAATCTTACAATATACTGATGGGATTCCTATACACAACAGTACTATACAGAACAGGACACAAGTGCAGCTCTTCTCTTGCTTTAATTCAGTTGCTCCCACACCTTAAGCTATATAATTTTCATTTGCTCTCTTTCATCTATATTGTGCTAAAAAGTAAATATCATGCTAAGAGTTACAGAATGGTTGAGGGATTTGTCCTTCTGGTTTTAGGCTTTGTTTCATAGGACCATTGCTCTTATGCACAGTAACTCACATGTAGTACAGTGCCTTGAATTCCATGGTGAAAGGAAGGTGGGATGAAGAATCTATTAAGTAAATATGTTTTCCCTCTTTCTTTGACCTTTGCTTGACACTTTCCCTTGGAGTCTTTTCTTCCCAAAGCATCCAGGATAATACTTCTCTATGAATCTGTCAACCATAGCTTTAAATATTTATTCAGTTTCTCTACAAAAAGTAGTTCTCTCTTTCTGAAGGAATAAAATGCTTGAACATATTTTATCCTCTTCAGGATTGGGGTTATATTTCTAAAACTCAGTTGCTGTGGATATACAGGAGGTACTAACTGTTTCCAAATTTTTAAATGAAGTGTTAGGATAATGAGTTTCAACTAAAAAATGTGAGTGTACCTTTAAGAAGGAATTCCTCCTTGTTCCCTCACTGAGCAGATGAATTTTGCATTGACCGTTTTTAAACTAAAGTTACATTCTTTTAACTGATTATGTATTTGTAATTGGTGTTTGTGTTTTTAACTGTGTTATGTGTCTACTTGTTGCTGTAATTTAATCTGTTGTTCCCTTCCTCAATCCATAGGGAGAGAAAGGTAGGAAACAAATATTACTATTACGAGGTATAGAGCATTGGACAGGCTTAGAATCAAAATAGAAACTAATTAGGCAGTAAGCCATCTTGTAAATAAAAAGGCAGGTGATTATGCCAGGCCTAAATGAAACTCAAAATACATTTTTTTTTTGTTTCTGATTCTAGTAGAAGCAAGACTCATGGGAAAGATTCCTTGTTTGTATATGTGCCTTCAAGTTGCCTGTCAACTTATGGTGACCCCATGAATTTCATAGGATTTTCTAAAGGCAAGAAAACCTAGAGGTGGCTTGCTGGTTCCTTCTTCTGAAATATAGCCTACAGCACCTGGTTTTTGTTGCCAGACTCCCATATAAGTGCTAACTAGGGCTAACTCTGCTTAGCTTTCAAGATCAGATGGGACCTGGTACCTTTAAGGTATTTAGGCCCTGAAGGATTCCTTACTGATCTTTGTTATGGACCACGGGCTCTTCTCCCACTGAATGCTGACTTCTGCCCTTGAACAGGAGATGGAAACTCCCCTGGTTCCCTTAATTAAACACCGCCACCACCCACTGGATTGAATCCCCATCTTAGTAGCACAGTGGGACGCCAATCACTACAGAAAAGACTCACAGAGATCCCCCACCTCAAAGTGAAAATCTGCAAGTGTTGAAATGGAGGTAGTAAATGGAATTAAACAAACCAGGATGTATGCTCAGTAAAGCATGGACAGCCTTTTTCAGAAAATGAAACTCCTGAGGAAAGTAATGCAGAAGAAAGAGAAAAATGTTAAATGTATTGTGATTAAAAAATATCAGACGTTACGGATCTGGACCTACGTGGCATAAGGTGCTGTGAGGGATGACTCACTTTTTCTGGCCTCCGGTGGAGAAGAGGCCAGTGTTGATGCCATCAGGGGCAGTGTGCCATGACACCACGTGCTTACTAGCTCCGTCTGCCCCTCTTCCTTTTGGATAATGCTTTGATCCACCCTCCCACCTCCAGTGCAGTGTGAGCTTGCTAATCACTTTGGGGCTAGGTAGGAATTTTTGCCTCTTTTACCTGTGGGTTTTTTTTTTTGCCTACCTCACAATGTGTCTGGAAGACTGTGTCAATTGATCTGAGATGCTATCTTTAAATAGGTAGTCACTTGGCAGGTAGTACAGTCAGCCCTCCACATATGTGGGTTTCACTTTTCACTTTTATTCACAGATAATTTGCTGTCACCTATGCTATTTTTAATAGGGACTGCAAGCCTTGTGAGACTGAGGCCATTTCCGCATTAGTATTTTAAAATGGTGCAGAGCGACCTCCAACGGAGGTCTTCTGCACCATAGAGTGGACTGAGGTGGACTACTTTTTGTAGTTCCTCACCTCAATCCACGCAGGAGCGACCGGAGCTGGTTGCTTGCCATGTTTTTTAAAAACCTCTTTTTTGAGGTTTTTAAAAATCACGGAGTGTGCAACCCTGTGCCGCTCCGTTGCCCAGCTCCAGAGCAGATTTGCAGGTGCGCGCAAGTGCGTGCCTGCAGATCTGCCAGGGGCGGGCTTCTGGCTGGCGAGCTTCTCCGGTTGGTGGAGAGCCTCCACCAACTGGAAGCCGCCATTTGGGACGCCGGAGGAGTGCGGAGCAGCGAACTCGCACTGCTCCTCATGGCGACAGACTCGCCCGGCCGCTGGTAAGCTCCGTTTTCAGGCGTTTTCGGGCGTTCCCCCCCCCCACATGGGGAAAGTACCTGAGAAACTGAGAATGAGCCTTGTAAATCCCTATGAAAAATGGTGTGGGGCAGCAGCGGAGGTGGCAGTAA
The DNA here is from genome assembly GCA_030412105.1 of Cyclura pinguis. Taxonomy (NCBI): domain Eukaryota; kingdom Metazoa; phylum Chordata; class Lepidosauria; order Squamata; family Iguanidae; genus Cyclura; species Cyclura pinguis. Next base: position 89,812,962 of record CM059600.1, on the reverse strand, counting down.
GCCCCACCACTTCTTGTGAAGGAACCCTGATGCCTCGAAAGAATCCACGGTGTGTTGAATATGGTGATCATACTTTTTTTTTGTGTCTGCTAAATATGGTTTGGGAGGGCCTAGAGTTATTCACGGTTTTTCCACTTTCACAGGAGTCCCATACCCCTAACCCTAGCGGATGTGGAGGGATAACTGTAGTAGGAGAAATAGGAATTACAGTGAATACCTTGATATTCTTTTGGTGAAGGGGAGGGCTCTGGAACTGCCTCTTTCAGCCCTGAGACCTAACGTTGGGGAAAGAACCTACCCTTGGGGTTGGCATAGGGGGGACTTTATCCTCACTTAAGTCCTGTGACTTTGGGGGTGAGGTTCCTCAGATCTGCCTTCCAATAGGCATCCAGATGTGGAGCAACCTAGCTATAGAGTTGCCCGTGGGGCTCAGGTGGTTTGCCCAGAGGAAGGCTGAGGAGGAAGTCTTGGATGATGTCTGGCTTCGGCTGATCCTGTGCTAGGTTGCATCCTCCTGTTGTATCTTTCCAGGTGCAATAGGGGGATGCAATAGGGAGATGCAAAGTTTATAGAGGGATGAAAGGGGGATGAATGTTTTTTTTAACCTTAAATTTTAAAGTTTAAATATTTACTACTGCCATTATTATTATTATTATTATTATTATTATTATTATTATTATCCATTATTATTTTTATGATGTTATAGTTATTTGCTGATTGATTATTGATTATTAGTTTGAACTAATATAGAATATGTTGATAAGTGAGGATAGAATAAATTGATAAGATTAAGTTAAGAATGGGAATAAAGGATTTACTAGTTAGGTGTAATTGCTTGACTAATATGAAATATTTGTATCAGGGTGGGAACCAATTTTTAGTTATTTGCAGCTTTTTGTAGTTATTTGGTAGTTTTTTTCTTTTAGTTATTTTATAGTATTGTCATGTATTTTTTTCTTATTCGCATTGTACATATTTTTAGTTTTTTATTGTTTTTATTATTGTTGTGTGTTGTATGTGGAATTGTTTCAAGCTATAGATTTCAAGTTATAGATCTATATAATTTCCAAACTCTGGTTGCATCAGGTTGCATTGTCTCCCTTCCCCCACTGCATACACTTTCCCCCTCAGAAAACCCAGAGTCAGGCAATCATGAAGCTGATTTTTTTTCATTTTTCAAGGAGGAAAAGAAGGAGACATCAGTGGCAGTGGCAGGTTGAGAGTGGTCATGACAGAGGGATGAAATGTGAGGGATGTGGGAGGTGGGGAATGGAGGCTGAGAGCAGCAGGGGCGGAAGGGCTTCTACCCAAGAGGGAAGGAGAGAGGGCACGAAGCTGGGTGACAGTAGGGGCAATGGACAAGGAAGGTGGTGGACTTAAGGCTTGTTGTTGGGAGAAGTTGTTGTGTGCCGTCATGTTGTTTCCAACTTATGGTAACCCTAAAGCAAAACAACCTCAGGTTTTTCTTTGCAAGATTTGCTCAGAGTGGGGTTGCCTTTGCCTTCCTCTGAGGCTGAGAGAGTGTGACTTGCCCAAGGTCACCCAACAATTTTCCATGGCTGAGTGGACATTCGAACCCTGTTCTCCAGAGTCATAGTCCAACAGTTAAACCATTACATCACACTGAGGCTATTTCTGCATGACGTTGCTGTCCTGCGGTGGGGATGCCTTGCTGATGGTCTGCTAGTCATGACATCGTTGTGGTCCTGCTGCCTATGCATCCCCACCTGTCGCCATCTCGGGATATTCCACTAATGGGAAAAAATCCATTAATGGCCCACAATCATGCAGCACTCCTGCCACCGGTGGCTATGTGGAATGGGCGCAATGTGATGTAGGCACTTCCTTTCCCAGTGCAGCATGGGAAAGAGGCTGGCTGCACTGTGGGAGGAAGGCACATGTCACTTGTGCTTCCATCTGCAGGCAGCTGGCCGGATGTGGACAGGAGCATTGGGGACAAGCTCCTATCCCGGCAAAGGTGCTGCTGGGGTGACGCCGGGACGACTTTGGAAAAGCGTACGGTGTGGAAATGGCCCAACTGTCATGCTGGTTAAGAGATACAGAGAGGTGTGAAACAGGGCTTGCTGGTTTGCTATGGCAAACTAAAACAAAATTTTTTGGGAGTGAGGGGATTTCAACTGGATTTTTTTTTGGAGCTAGACTAAGGGAGAGTAGGGTACACAAAATGGATCTTGGGAGCTGCATGTAGCCAAAAGTTCCACCCTTGTTTTAAGGAAATCAGAGTTTCTCCCCATGCGTATAAAATTCCAGTAAATGAATTAAATTGAAGTGCACATGCATACACTCTCTCACCCACATATATTGCATTCATGTTTCCTTTAATTTCATTCCATTTTATGTCCTGGTGAATATGATTTCTCTTGCTGCACCCATACATTTTAACTCCTGCAGCATCTTTTGTGACCTAAGTTGAGGGAGAGGCTGTGAATGGCAAAAGGTAATTGATCTTCATAGGGAAACTGGAATTTGAACCTGATAGCTTATATGCTCTGAGGCGATGGCCATGATGCAGGATATGGGAATGGCAGTATTCATGCAGGGCTCCCTGATCTGAGAGGAAGCTGTGTCATTTGAGGGAGGGTCTGTTGAACACATGTGAATTGTTGGCTTCCAAAATGCATAATAACCTTTTTAGACCATCCAAACAACCCTTCTGAGATCTCCAGCTTGGTTCATTAGGCAAGATACAAGTTAGTTTGGGAAAGAAAGCTGTGCAATTTCTGGAAGGCTAATCTTTGGTTAAAGCCCTATTAATTTTTTTGGAAGCACCAAGGTGAGTCATAGCACAAGACACACAAGAACAGCACTAGCTGTTCTTTTGATAGAGAAGAAACAAGCATGTCTGCTAGAAAATCCAAAAATCATTGGTGTGTTTTATTTCAAAACAAGAAAACATTTTACAGAATTCAGCAAGAGTTAAGTGTAAATTTTAATCACCGATCAGAATATATATAATTGGTTACCTAGTGTGCATTCAGACTAAATTAGTGATGTCACCTCTCCCCATTAATTCTGCACAATTCTTCCCACAAGAAACCATGGTTGCCATTCGTCATTGCCATAATTAGGATGAAATTGACTTTCTGTTTCCCAATCTCTTTAACCCCATCCCATTTGAAGGTTGGCAGAAGAATTTGAGCTGCCTTTTGGTTAATCTTTTCTAAAATAGCCTCTTCCTCCTCCTCATGTTTCTATTTGATTTGTTTCCTTGCAATGTTTGTTGTGTTTCCCATCTTGTTTATCTGTAGTTTTCAGACTGTTCACATAGCAGATTCGATATGTGTTCAGCAAGGGATTTCAGTTAAGATGATTAGTTGCTCTAGTACAATGCTAGTGGACAAGATTAACACATGGGAATTTGTATATGAAATAAGGCTTACACACATTCATTTTTAGTAGAGAGTGTTAAGCCACAAGTTATATTCCAAACTGTTGACTGTTCTTTCTATTATTTTAGGAGCTGAGGATTATATTTAGGTGTTGAATTAGTTCGAGTACATATAGCTTTCCTTCTTGTACGAAAATTGTCTCATACAGTGCAAAAGGAAAATTTTTTCACCATTTAATACAAAACTTTTGAGACACATTAGATTATCTTTGTCATTTATATTAAGGCATGGTTTTAAAAGAATTAACAATAAAATAAGAATTTGAAATACATTTCCAGTGTTCTGCTTATAAATATGTAGTAATTCAAAATGTAATATTTTAATTTTTTTTACTAACTGGACACCCAGGGCCAAGGTGAATAACTTTTAAATTCTTTAAATACACAGTCTGAAATTATGCAGAATCATGTAAGCTTCTCTTACAAAGTTTTCCAAAGTTCATATTTACCACCTGATTTTCCATTCAGTTACTACTAGGCCTCTTATTTTCATGAGTGCATAGGAAAGAATGATCTGTATTAGCAGGTGTTGTGGAGATACGTTAGAAGATACAGGATTGCACACATAATACTCTTAAAACAAAAGGAATATCTACCAAGCTTGAGATGTAGAGATCCTCTTGTTGCAAAGCCTGGAGTTAGGGGCACGTATTGAGTAGGTAATATTTGCTGATGACAGCAAATTATTTAGGGTAATGGGAACAAAAAGAGATTGTAAATAGCCCCAAAAACATTCTCTAAACTGAGAGAATAGGCTTTAAAATAGTAAATGAAAATTCAATAAAAACAAACGTAAATGATGCCTATCAGGGCAAAAAATTCCAGCATTCACATAAATACTGGTGTGATCACAGGTGGCAGAAAGTGACCAAAGGATCAAAGGGGTCATAGCTGATATCTCTTTGACAACTTAGTGCATAGCTGCTGTTAAAAAAAAAATCCAAAATGAGAATAATTAGAAAAAGAATCAGAAATATTACTGCCAATATCACATTGTCTTTATAAAAATCTAGGAGCCCATAACTGGAATAGTGTGTACTGTTGTGGTCACTGCACTTAGAAATGGAACATGGGCAGAAAAGGGCAAGAAAACCGATCAAGAGACTAAAGCAGGATAGACAGAAATATTTAAGGCTGTTTAGCATAGGGAAAAAAGGCAAAGAAAAAGAAAGACATGATGGAGATATATACAATTATGCATTTCTTATAATCCTAGAATCCAAGGTCATACACTGAAACTGAAGGATAGGAGATTCAGGACAGATAAAAGTACAGAGTATATTTACACAAAGCATAGTTAATGTGTGAAATATACCAGTGTTAGTCTACTAGATGATTTTGGAAGATAACTAGGTCCTAATAATCACTGCTAGTGAAGATGGTTATATATGTCACCTTCAATATAAGAGACATTATCAGTTGCTGGAGAGCACAAGATGGAGGGTGCAGTTGCATTTAATTTTTTTTTAATAGAGTCCCCATGGACAACCAGTTGGCCACTGCATGAACAGAATATTGTACTATCCAACATAGTTTTTCTTATGTTCCTACATCAGCCCAAATGTTGAAGAAATAGAAAATTTCTGTGGATTCTAAAGGAACTCTTAAAACTAAAGAGAAACATTAAGAATGTACAATGTACCCTTTGCTGGCATGACTTCTACGCATATGAATGTGAAGTCACACAAAATCTTGTGTCTCATTATTGTCAATGGACATGCTGGGCATGTGCCTGCACTGGTACAGATCTGCGCATATTGTGTCAATTGAGGATAATGGCATGGAGCATTTGTGTTTTTTGTTCTATGCAATGGTGGAGTGGAACCCCACTTATATGGAGCATGCACTGTAGAAAAAATATAGCTTCTGAAGAAGCAAACCTTTGGAAAGAGTATAGGCTGTTTCTTGGTCTAGGCAACGAGCAGCAAAAAATGAACTTCCCTTCTTTCTTGGAGAAGGTCCCCAAAGCTTAACTAAATGAAAAATAAAATCCTGCAGGAATCCAAAAAAAGGAGGTACATCTATGTTTAGATCCCGTGTTAATATAGAGCCTCTATATCATTTGGACTTTTCCTGCAGCCCTCTTGATTCTGTACATCCAGAACCAGGGGTACATCCAGACTGATAGAGAAGTACCAAGTTTTGTTCTTGTTATTTCTGATTTTATACTGGTTTATAAACCAATGTGGGGAGCTGGTTTAAAAATTCTCTGATTGTAGCAGGAGATGATAGAAAATATTCTGAGATAAACAAAATGTACATGGATCTCAAAAGTAAAATAAGAAAGAACAGGAACAAACCCTGGGAATTTCTACTCTTCTTAATCAGTCTGGATATGCTTCTCCTGCAGCTATTAAGTCTCAATTTAAGACTATTTCTGTGGTGACAGCTTGATAGATCAGGCTATCATTACGACTACAGAACCAAAAAATGATTTTTCCATTTTAAAGAAACTCAAGGCTTAAGCATAACATAAAATACAGTCCTCTTCTGCCTGTATTATGCACAATAAAATCACTTGGAGAACCATAATGGAGAGTGCTGAACTCTCCTTTATTGGAAAGTGCAAAGTTTGGATGACCATTTCTCAGGACTATTTTACTTAGGATTGTGCCTTGGCAGAGGTTGGCCTATATGACCCTTGGAATCTCTTTCAGCTCTTTGTTCTGTTATTTATATCTGGGCAAGCAATGTGCCAAAGCCCTAAAGTATTGAGATAAACTAGCCCCAGAGCGTATCAGAGTACAAACAAAAATACCAGGAAGAAACATACATAGTTTGTGGATGTTACCCACTCGTGTATGACTCTGTATGTGTATGGCTCTGAGGGCCTTTCTGCCCTACACTGTTATAGTGCTACTATTCCACTTCCAACGTCCTGTGGAATTCTGGGGTTTGTAGTTCACCGAGGCCAAAGAGCTCCCTGGCTGAGAATTCTAAATGCCCCTCCCTACACTGCAAACCCCAGGATTCCATAGGATGTTGGAAGTGGAATCATAGCACTATAACAGTCACACCACTATAATAAGTCTTTTCTTCCTCAGATTTTTCTCAGTAACACAAATATCTGTGCAAGTTCTGCTGCCTCATTTTCCTACTCCAGGAAATAAGCCCATGTGTAGCTTGGTGAAGTAAATTTTAAAGAGAGAAGAGATGTTTCCTAGGGCCATTGCGTGAAGGACATCCTACCTTCTGCTATGAGCTAGATTCTTCAGTCCAGCCTTCACAACAGGCTAATAGTTCTTGAGGGCAAGACAGGGAAGCAGATTCTCCTATCTCCTAATTCTTCTACCATGTGAGGGTAAAGGGGGGGGGCAGTTACTCTCTCATTTGATGCAGTCTCCTGCTCTCGAGTAGGAGATGAGACCCCTCCCCTTGACCCTGGAGATTGTATAGCCACCACTTACTGATTTTAAATCCCCTTCACTCAGTAGGTCGGTAGGAAGCTACTGGGGAAGGAATCTCTAGACTCAAAAGCTTCCCTCTCCCAACCCCTGAGGCAGAGAGGAATTCTATCTGCGGGTGTAACCAGCAAGCATGTGGAAAGAAAGTGTGGACACAGGAATCTTTATAAAGGAAAGTGTTTTATTCGTCCTTAAATATCAGGACCCTTATAAATACAATGTATATTTACAAGTTTTCTCCATGTGTTCCCAAGTAAGTGTGAATACGACAGACTGCATATGGCTTTTGCTATTCCTGAAGGAGTTCAACTACAATATGGATGGCTTAAATTTTCCATGTTTGTTTTTTTGGTCATTTAGTACACTGCTGATTGATAATTCTGCATTAGTCTCGGTGTTCCAATTTGCCTGATCATTTCATGTGTGGGTGCGTGGGTGGGAAGGCTCAGGTTCACCTACCCTCATCCCAAGAGGATTGGGTACCCCTTGTCCCCTCTCTCAGGGTCCATGCTACAACTCCAATTATGGCTGAGGGGTTCTGGGAATTGTAGTTCAAAGAAGTAAATCCTTCAAGCTCTGTGAAAAATTGTATAGGATATTTAGTAGTAATATTGAATTATCATTATCTCACCAAATATTCTGATTGACTATGTCTATGTGCCTTCAAGGTACCTGTTGACTTATGGTGACTCAATGAACATAATAAACTTTAATATCAGGAGAGTATACAGACATATCACATCCCTATTTTTAAGTTACTTAAACATTATTTTATGTAACAGATACAGATACTTTGAAGGAAACAAATTATTGAATACATTAATTGTGCCAACATTATTGGCAAATGAACAAAGGAATTAGAGTGTACAGTGCCAACTCTGAAGGCAGCTTGGCATGCAGGTGTAGTTATAAAATATGTATGGACATTGGCTGGTCATTATAGTGCCAGTAAATAGGCTGGTTTTGGCTCACATCACAAGAATTAGCAATGCCAGATTTTTTTAAAAAAATATTCTCAAACGTATGCCAAACACATTGTTGACGTTTTGCAGCTCAAGGGATTGCAGAACAGTAGCTGATGGTCCTGCTGCTTCCATTCTGCAAAACCTAAAGGTCCCTACTATGTCTCAGACAAGTTAAATATTCTCTTGTTGCATCTTCTCTTTAGATAACACATTGTCACACCACTCTGTTTATTTATTGCCTCACGATTTTTTTCTTTTCTAAAGAGTTGAGAACAATTTGCATGTTGCTCTTAGACAGTCTCCATTCTTAGAGAGCCAGATTTACTTAATTTCAGAAGCGGCCTGTGGTCTGCTCTCTGAGACACAGTAAGCTTGCTTTCAAAAGAAACACGAAGTTACTTGTTAGCAAAATGTTGTTTGAGGCAAGAGACAGATATTTGAAAAGGTGACCTTTAAACCTTCTCTATCAGCAGGTACATCTTCTGCTTACATGGTCAAATTTCTTCACAGGACAGTGGTTGGTCTCCCAACATGATAAGATAGGTTTTTTTCCCCTTGCCAGTGATTCAGTCCCATGTACAGTTTCAAGACAGTCATATTGGAAGGTTGTTTTGGCAAGGAAGATGATGATACCCTGTTGAAATTCTGCTTTCTGCTTTCTAAAAAGTCATTCATTGGAATTATTTATAGCCTTTCCTGTGCACAGTTTAAAATAGCTTTTCAAAATATTCAGGTTTAAAAATATTTTGAATGTAATAATACTGCATTTATATTTTGCTTGATAGTCTCACTTCATTTTGTATTTTAACTTTAGATGCTAACTTATGTTTTAGGCAATTAATAGGTTAGATGTTTATTGATTTAGGCTGAAATTTTGTACTCGCTTATCTTGAAGTAAGCAATTTACATCTCAGTAGACATGTCTGGGATTGCACCATTTATAAGAGTTTTTTTTTTAAAAATCAGTTTCCTTTAGTATTTCAATAATGGTGGTTGTATACACTGTGCCCATAGAGTATAGAACTACCATTTTAAGGGCAAAACAACAACCCCCAAACCATCCCTGAAAGCAAGACAGCCACCCAGCCAGTAGCTATGAGAACACAAGAAGAGTGCTCTGATTCAAATGAAATGTCCAGCTATTCCATCGTGCTCCCCTTCTCCGTTAAGCAGCCATTCCATCAAGCTGCATCTGAGGAAGAGCTAGGAGGCAGAGCTATTCCTGAGCTAAGAGATCAGCAACTTTTTGGCTTTTTCTCTCCTCAAACCTTTTCCATTCCAACTAGTCGTGATAAGACAAACAATAATTTGTGGCTCAAACAGGCTTTGCATCTATAAAAGCAGATGTATTATTTCAAACACTGGTGCCCAAGTGTTTCCTTTCCTTTTGATTCATGTCTTTTTAGATATTAAACCAAAGGTAGGAATTGTCTTTGTGTTTTTATTGATGTGCTGCAAATTGCTTTGGAAACCTTTCTAGATGAAGACCAGGGCATATCAGTGCAATTAATTAATTAATTAATTAATTAATCTACAGCATCCTGTATGCCACACCTCTGATAAGCTCGCAAGCAAGTTATGAGTGCAATAATGGTTTCCCACTGCTGTTCTCCAACAATTTCTGTTCAGATGATATAAAATTAACTAGCTAAACTAACCAGACCTGCCTCCATGATTTTGGCTAATTCCTTTTTGAATCCATGTAACATCAGGGCCTTTACCACATATTTTAGGAACAAATCTTCTAATTAAATGCATATTGTGTGGGAGCTCAGCTTAGACAGGTAGTTCTTTTGCAGTGATGATAATGTCTTTTGTGATGTACTTTCTTTTTTGGTCTGTCAGTCACTTTAATTGGATGGAGGTCAATTAAGAAGCTACAACTAAGAAATTATCATCACAAACAGCTAGTATAGTAGTACTTTCAGCCAGGCATAGGGTAGACAGTTGAAAAAGAAAATAGGGCTTCTGTGACTATAAGAATTATGTGGAAAAGGGTATTTCAGAAGATGTAGCTTATAATTTACTTGCTAAAATTTCCTCTTCCACACATGTATTGAAGCAAAAGGAGCCCTATCCTCTTTTCCCATGTGGCCACCTTAGCAAGGCTTTCATATGCATGGTGACTTCTTTCAGAGGCATAGATATCATTAATAATGTTATTGATCACTGAAGTGTCGAAAATTGATAGAAGTCTATACCAGTCAAAACAAGTGTGTGTGTGTGTGTATGTGTGTGTATGTGTTGTGCATATGCATGTGTGTGGAGTGATTATGATCTGATTTCGTTTTGCTATTCTTAGCATTATCCACCAGGGGGTATTAGAGTTTAATGCAGTCTGCAATCTGAATCAAAGTCCATATTATTTCTTCTCTGTGAATGATCTTCAGCCTTTGAAAAAACACAAAAGGAGCTGTGGTGGTCTATGAGAAATAAAAATGCACAGTTGGAAAATACCTTTGTTAGGATGAACAAAAGTACCACAAAAGTATGCAAGCTTTTTTTTTTTTGTTCTTTGTAAGTTTTGATTAGGTTTTGTGGAACCAAAGGAGGAATGGATGAAGGGAAAACATTTTTTTTTCCTGGCAGTTTTCTGGTGACATTAAAGGAGGCAAGGTGCTACTGGAGATGTCTCTGCTTTCCATATCTTAGGGACAATTCACATGTTTAGGACCTTTATCTGATTCTTCATCACTTGATGACTCAGTGGTTGTTGACCAGTAGTAGGATGTATGAACTCCCTTTACTGAAAAGTAGGATTTGAAATGAAATCAATATTTGATCCATTATGGTTCTTTCATATAGTGAGGTCATCAGTTTGTGCTGTAGCCATCACATGGTGTACAGAGATGAATGAACCAATCGTATTCTTGAGTATTTCTGATGCATATTTTTGAAATTGTTGCATTTATGTTCTGTGGAGTAACCATGTACTAACTTATTTTTTATATCTACATAAAGCTGTAATAGAATGTGTGATCATCTGACAGCAAGCCCAACTAATCCCCAGTCTAAACATTACATGCTAAGATATTAACAGTAAGACTGTTACTGATATGATGCCTAACCAAACATGGGCCTTTCTGCCCTACACTGTTATAGTGCTATTATTCCACTTTCAACCACTTGTGGAATTCTGGGGTTTGTAGTTTACTGAGGCCAAAGAGCTTTCTGCCTGAGAAGTCGAAAGGCCCTTCCCTAAACTGCAAACCCCAGGATTCCATAGGATGTTGAAAGTGGAATAATGGCACTATAATAGTCTAGTGCGGAAACGGCCTATAACAGTGTAGTGCAGAAAGGCCCATGATGCATGTGATCCCATAACCAAGACCTCTTCAGAGTTTTCTCCCCTCTCCCAGTTCAGGTCAACAATGAGTAAGTTTGTCCCTAACCCTTCCACCATATCCTCAATGAGCCCCACCTACCCAGAAGCTGCTATTTGCCCCAAAAATTCTTGGACTCTTTCATATCTAGTTTGCTTATGAAATATTTTTTGCTTGGTTTCATGAACTAAAACATGCAAACAGCTGGCACCCAATACTTTTCTTATTTTTTTTAAATAATCCAGTCATCTTTTTTAATAAAAAAGCCCCCATGATTTTAATTTTAAAAAAGAGAAAATAAAAGAGGGAAGAAAAAGAAAAATATGGAGGGGAAATATGTGCACAATAATATAAGCTGACAGTTTGTCCCTCCTTCTTTGCTTAAGATGATGTTTGTCCCTCCTCCTTTGCTTAAAGTGACATCTATAAATGTCATTTTTAAAAATCAAAAGGATATTAGCTATATAGGATGGTATAACTATGTATTCCACTCGATTTGACTTTATTGGCATCAAACTTAGTGCTTTCAATGAATATTTATAAACTATAGTTGTTGGTTTCACATTCTGTAGTGTTACAGTTAATCTCTCTCCCATTCGACAAAAGTAGCCAAAATAGTCATATGTGATAGCCTATGTACAGAAACCAAGACATATTAAATTGCAGATATTGCTAAGAAGGCCTTTCAGTCTAATGTATAGGCCAAAACGCATTGAGTTTTTTACAGTGTGAAATATTCATTATGGCATTTGAAACAATAAAAGGTTGTAGTAGTAGTAGTAGTAGTATGCCTTCAAGTTGTTTCCAACTTATGTCAATCCTATCACAGGGTTTTCTGGGGCTGAGAGTATGTGACGCGCCCAAGGTCACCCAGGGGGTTTCCATGGCCAAGTGGGGGATTGGACCCTGGTGTCCAGGACTGTAGTCCAATGCTCAAACCACTACACCATGTGGGCTCTTGAAAGAATAAAATACAGACCATCAATAAGCACTTGTAGGCTCATCTCCTCCTTTGGTTATGGGATATAATATGTGCTTTTCAGTACCTGTTATTAGTTCAGCAAAGCCCTCAGTTGCTACAGATTCTCAAAACCTAACTCACAGAAGTCTTACTCGTGGATTCCTTTTAATTTTGAGAAAGCCTGAGCTCTTCATATTTTTAAGTGTGTGTTTATGTGCCTCCAAGTTGTGTGTTGACTTACGATGACCCCATGAATTTTGTGGGGTTTTCTTAAGCAAGGAATACTCAGAGGTGATTTTTCAAGTTCTTCCTCCCAAATATAGCCTACAGCAACCTGTGATCTCCCATCCTGACCTTGCTTAGCTTTCCAGATCAGATGGGATCTGGTGTCTTTAGGGGACTTAGGGCCATTCTTAAGTATGTACTAGAAATTATTTTAAAGCTTGTGAAGATGCATGCTGTCTTTTGCAGTATTTATCTATTTATTTATTTATTTATTTGTTTTTAAAAAATATTTATCACTTTTCAGCCTGCCAGAACTCTCAAGGTAATGTGCAGCAAATAAAGTAGATAAAACAACTGCATGAAAACAGAATAAAGCAGTTTAAAAAACCTCACCTACGTACACCTAAAGCATCCAGAAAATCCATTCTGCTTTTACATACCACAGGGGGTAAAAAACCCACAGTATATGTTTGGCTGTCTGCCAGAAGTTTCAAGAAGGATAGAGACAGCCTAACTTCCCTTGGGAGGAAGTTCCACAGTCTGGTGTTGCTATAGCAAAAACCCTATCTTGTGTACTCACCAATTCTCTCAAGATGGTGTGACATGCTATAGGGCTTCTGTTGAGAATCTCAAACATTAGGGAAGCTCATATGGGAAAAGGTAGTCTTTCAGACATCCTGGCTATAAGCCAGTTTGTAGGTCAAAACCAGCACTTTGGATTGATCTGGGAAGCAGATTGGAGGCCAGTGAAGTTCATTCAAGGCCAGAGATGTGTGATCTCTACAGCACATATCTGAAAATAGTCTGGTAACCACATTGCTCACTACCTGTGGCTTGTGAACATTTTTCAAGTGCAGTCCTACGTAGAGCATGTTGCAGTAGTCTAAATGTGCAGCACTGAATTTACGTGCCTTGAACAGCTATTGCTGAAATTCTTAATGCTGATCATAATAAATGACAATCTAACTGCTATTCTAAATTTTACTATAGTTTAAATCTTTCCAGAAATAAATGTAGCACATTCATTATCTTCTTATCATATGCTGTTTTCTAATCTGCAGCTTTTGATTGCTTCATATAGAATGCATGAAATCTCACCAGGAGAAAGCTGCAATTCTTATCTTGTGCTTAAAATACATGCCAGCAAAAATGAAATGAAGCCTTCATAAGTACACACCTTGGTGATATTCCTCTGCATGTAGGGTATGTTTAAGATGTTTAAGAGATGTTTCTGGAAATGTGGAGTTAATTTGTCATGCAAATGAACTCATTAGGGAAGATACCATGAAATAGCAAATACATTTTCTTTTTTTGGGGCCAAATATAGCTACATGTATACTATTTGCATAGTGGGACATTATAACGGGACATTATATTTTAGTGCCATTGGGAAAGTCTACACGAGGAAGCATTGAACAACTCACTCTAGAGTCTGCATAACACAGACTTCCAGATTTTATCCTTGTGTACTAACATTATTTTCTTCTTCCCACATTATAAACATTTTCTGTTACTGTGCCTGCACCACATCACTGAATCTAAATGTCCTTGTTAAATGCTACCTTTTCAAAGTGCCTGCAAAGCAATGCTCCTTTTCTTGACAAAGTACACAGATTCACTTACCCATAGCAGAGTTAATAGAGGTGTGGCAAATTTCTTCAGTTAGAAGCAATGACTTCAGTGTTACACAGGATATGTCAAGTTGATAGTTCAAGGAAACACTTGAACTTTATGCTCAAATGTGGAAAACACTGACAAAATTATGAAAATAAACAAAAAATAACAAAGTTAGGTCTTTTATGAATACATTTCAAACTGCTTCAGCAGAAGAAATGTTTCATCAGAAACATAATCAATTCAGACTGCAAAATGAGTAAAATAATAGACATCACCACTGCTCTATCTTACAACGTTTGTTGCTACATTGGATTGCCAGTTTTCCCATTTTTATTCTTTTTTGCGTTCTCCAGAAAACCATTTGCATGTAGAAGCAAGACATGGCTTGCAGACTGAATATTAACACAGAAACATTAATTGAAGTTGCAAGGACAAAATAAACCAGTTTTTTTTTTTTAAAAAAACCACCCTGATACATCATTTGCACCCTGATATGCCTTCATGTCAGCCAATATAGAAGACATGAAACCAACACTTTGGTGTTAAAAAGCTGTATGTGACAATAAAAGGCTGACTGTTTCCATGGATTTATTTTCAAATAAATATAGTCAAAGAACTTCACTGCCTAGTCTATGCTCAGCAGTGTCCCAGTGCAAGTTCCCCACAACCAAATGCAACTAGTAATGTTCCATTACCAACACAGTTTTCCTCCTCAGTTGCCACTAATTCATCTGCAGTTTTAGATGTTGCTGCATCAGCATGAGAGCATGGCTTTTGATGCACTGCAGTGCTATACTGTTCAAGTGGGCTTAAAAAACAAGAGTAGTCACAATTGGCTACTCTCATTTGCAGGGTTCAACATTTACCTTTAGCTACTTTGCACATCCACAGCTAAAGCAATTGCATATAACTATATGCTTGTAATCAAAAGGTGTACCTTTATAGAATAACACTATGTATTTATTGATAGGGGAATTTCAGAATTAAAATGATCCTGCATGTCTTTGAAGAACATTAATTGCTTAGGAGCATCTTTCCCACTATATTAGAGAAGAAAATCCCATATTATTGATATGTGATCAACCACTTAATTGATTTAGGAAAGATTATCAGCTTTCCTGTTTAATCACTTGACTTTTCTGCCTCCCAGAAAGTATAAAATACCTTGCCTCACCAATGTATCTTGACATCCAATGTGCGGTGATACATAAGGGCTTATAATTGGCAGCGATATATTAATATACAGTTAGAGGGAAATATAATAGTAATATCATGAAATTTTCTCTGTATTTTCTGTATAAGCTCAAAGGTCATATAGTTATTTCAGTTGAAGTGGCTATTATTTAATATTTTAAGAATAAAACCTAAAGCCTAATTTTAACTAAGAAGTGGTCACTATGCAAATGGTATGTACGTAAATGCATATGTCTAGAGGTAATGTTTTCTTCTTTCAGTTAAAATTAAATACAGAACTAACAGGATAAATGATAAAAAATCTAAACAGTACTAAACAATACTAAAAAATGAATACACCAAATTCTGGGTTGCAAGCACACTGTCTACAGTAGATGCCTAAGCCTAAGATATCATTGATTTTAGCAACACACATAGTAATATACTCTACTAGATTAGACCAGTGATCCATTACAATGTACTTTGACTAGCGGAAACTTTCCAGGAAAAGAGAAATCTTTTATATCATCTGCTACCTGACACTTCTCTTTGTGAATGGCAGGGACTGGATCTGGGACCTTCTGCATACTAACTATGCACTCACACTCACATCCGAACCATACCCCTTCTCCCATGATGCAGCTCTTTAGCACTTAACCTGAGAATAGGACTCATTGAATGTAATGGAACTTTTCTCTGAGCAGATATTTTAGTATGCTACTTTTCTATAAGTTCTTCTGACCTTTTTTTATCCAACCCCTCATGTTTTGGAACTAGTCAGTCATAAAACCTGTGTGTGGGCAACTCCATGACATCTTGGAATCCAGCCTCCACCTTTGGAATCATCTAGCAACAATTTGTTGGATATCATGTGACTGTAAAACTATTATTTACGAAAACAATGAACCAAGAATTATTTTTATGTGTTTAATGTCATAGCTGACCTTTCCGCTAGCTAGTTTTACAGCTTGTTGTGCAATTCTTGCATTAGCTTTCTTATTTTTGTATGGTGCACAGAAGCATCTATTATCTGTTGCTGAGTGGGAATTATGTTGCACCCAGTAACCACTGACTTGTGAAGCACCTAGTAGTAGTATCAGGGCAGCATCTAAAACCTCTCAGCTGACTCTTGTTGGATAATAATAGATACAGCTGGCATACATTTGGTAAGAACCATCCATCTTCCTCATCACCTCTGCATAAAGGATTTTTTGTAATGATGTTTGTTTTACCTCAGGCAGACTAGGTATATGTCTTGATCTCATCTCATGGTCCTCTCACATTTTTTATCCATATTCTTTCCCCTGAGCACAGCACAGAGTGACTTCCATCACTATTTAATTTTCCACTGGATAAAAACTTACATATTACTGAGCATGTAACTTGTTCATTAGCTTGTATTTTTGAGGATCATACTGCACCATCATCATCAAACATGTAATTGGTGGGTATTTGTCTTCCCTGTTGAAAAATCTATTTTGTCAGAGATACCTTTTACTGCTTCCTGGCAGATATCTTCCCCCCAGTACCTTCACATTATCACTATAATTTATGTATCTGGATTATATGTATATGATTCAAGGTCACAACTATAGAAGATATATTTGTTTATTTTATCTGTACCAATTGGCTCATTTTTGTATGAATTTTTGTTCTCTTTCTAATATTATATTCACATTTTTTAAAATACAAGTATTATGCAGACGAAGTAACATTAATTCTTACAGATTGCTATGAACTTCAGTGTGACTGCCTTGATTATCAATAGGCAAACTCTCCTCAGCTCAGTTTTCACAATTTCTTAAAATACAATTTGAGTTAGAATTATTATTTCACAAAGTGATGCAGTATAGATGAGGATCTATTTGCATTCATTTTATAACCCGCATATTTTATAACCTACATATCAATTGCTATTACCATTGTACCACTCTTACCTACACTAAATAATGTTGTTATCTTATAAAATTTATAGGTATTCCCCTATTATGATCCCCTATCTACATTCTAAATGTACATTATCAACTTCCTACAGTTCCTTGTTTGGTTTATAATTGATGACTTACATGTTTCTTCTGTTTTTGTAGTTAACAGTGATGGTTTGCCTACATCAAAAAAGAAACTTTAAAATTGCTAACATTGTATATATATCAATTAAAGTTATCTTTTCCTTACTGTAAAAGACATTATTTCTTAGTTCTTCCAGGGGTGCTTATAACGTCATTAGTCATGAAATATCACAGTACCCAGCTTTTGCTTCAGGTAATCTTTAACTGGAGACCATTCTCTGTCATTTTTTTACTAGTAATCTTCCCCTTAATGCTAGAGTTAGGTTATCTAATACTGAAAATTCCATAAGTTTGGTTAACCATTCTTCCATTTCTGGAATAGCACTATTCTTCCAGTATCTGGCATATAAAATTCTAGCCGCTGTAACCATATAAAGTATTATCCTCCAGTACTTCATCATTAGCATCTTGTCTAAATCATGTAGCATATTTAACTGGAAAATTCTGGGGGACAATGGAATATTTATCTGTAAGATTTCAGTCATGCTTCTATGAATATTTTTCCAATATTTCCTTGCTATAGCACACAACCACCACATATGGAAGAATGTACCATTTTCCTCCTCACACGTCCAACAGTTATTTTTCCTTGTTTTAAAGATTTTGTTTAATCTGGCTGGGTCTAGATGCCATCTAGATATCATTTTAAAATAATTTTCTTACAGATTTTGGGCTGATGTGAATTTTTGAGTGTTTTTCCAACTTCTTTCCCAACTTTCTAGACTTATTTTGTGCCCAATATTTCTGGCCCATTTTATCATTACATCTTTTACCACTTCTGTTTTCAAGTCTCAATTTAAGAGAATTTTATAGATTTGAGAGGATAGATGATCAGGTTTCTCAAAAATGATCTTCTCAAACTCATTCACTTATTTACTTGATTCCAAACCTTCAAGCTTTGAATCTTTAAATCTTTCTTTCAGTTGTAAATACAGAAACAATTGACAGTTCAATCCATCCATCTCTAATTCGTCTCTTGTCTTTAATCTCGGACCTCAGCTCAGTTTTGAACAGATTCAGTATACATAATGTTGAATTTTCAGCAGCTGCATCTGAAGAAGTGGATTTATATCCACAAAAGCGCATGCTAAAATAAAAAGCAGTTAGTCTGAGTGGTGATGCCACATTCCTTTCCCCCACCCTCTCTCTTGCTCCCTTCCTCCTTTTTATACAACCAGAGACTAAAATGGCTAAATCTTTGAAATTTAGTCCATTAGTTTCACACAGTTATCTCCCAGCTCATAATGCTGGAAGGTGTATCCTAGTGGTATGATGAACTTACATCATCATGTACTGTTATCTATAATAGTGCAACTATTTGAAAATTTAACCTACCCATCAAGGGTAAAAAGTATTCTTACACCAAGGTTAAAAGAGGTTTTAACGTTGGGGACAACAGCCACTTAAAATATTTTCAAGAAACAGTCCCCAGAACCGGCCTAAACAAGGAAGACTCATCAAAGTTGAGTTGTGGCTGTGGCCCCATATTTCACAAAAGTCAACAAGTATCATTAAGAGGTGGTGGATAAATTTACTGGATGCATTAATGTTTTGGAGATCACCATTTCCAATCCATTCTTTTTCTACTTGCAGTTTAAGACCTTCTTATTGAGGCAAGCATTTGATTGATTTTGAAATCATATGGTAAAATAGTGCAAATAGTGTGTAATGTGCGTTTTTTTCTTGTTTGTTTTTAATTATGTTTTAATGTATTTAAAATTGTTTTCAATTATCTGGTTTTAATAGTATTGTTGTTTAGTTGTTTTTTAAATTTTATTTTTAATGCACATTTTAGCCAACTTCTATTTTAAATTTTGTAATCTTCCTTGGTCTCTTGGTGAGAGAAAGCTAAGCTAGAAATAGAACAAATAAATAAATGAATAAATAAATTCATATCTTTCAGGAGAAAAAAAAAGGCCTAAAGTTGCCATAGGAAAATGTAGTCTCTCTGTGTTTTGTGTATGTAACTTTATCTGTTATATCTTTTCTTTAAAAAAAATGAAATATATGAATCCTTAGGGCAAACTATTGATATTAAATTCCAGTGGACTTTCCAACATACCAGCTTGGCATGGTGCATCAATGCCTCTCTACCAGCCTCTGGTAGCAGAGAAGAACAGTGCCATCAGTTGGGCTGGGTGGATGTTTACCATAACGGAGGCCCCTGCTGCACTTAGATGGGTGGACAACTGTCATTGTGAGCTCTGTAGCTGAAAGAGAGCCTCCCAAAAGGGGATTTCTATGTTTGCAGTGGAAACCTCTTTGAATCTACTGTGTCTGCTGGGTGTTTCCTTTCTCCAAAATTCAGTTGCAGCCTGGTCCTGTCTGTTATGCCAAATATGGAACTGGCATAAGGATATTTCCTGCTGTAATGGGGTCTTCCCCTTTTTCCACTGCCTTTTAACTTCCTAAGCCTTATTTTCTTTTCAAGTGAGTCAAGCCTTTTCATGAGATGTCCAAAGTATGGCAGTCTCAGTTTTGTCATCTTGGCTTCTATCATTATTTTTGTTTTCTTAAAGTCCAACTGTAAACCTGCCTTTGCACTTTCTTTCTTAACCTTTTTCAGTAATCATTCCAAGTCTTGGCTATTCTCTTCCAACAGTTTGGTGTCATCTGTATATCTTAAATTGTTAATGTTTCTTTCCAATTTTCATGCCTTCTTCCTCTACTTTACACATGATATATTCAGCATACAAGTGGAACAGATAAGATGAAAATATGCAGCTTTGCCTGACCCCATTGCAAATTGGAAACCATTCTGTTTCTCTGTATTCTGTCCTGATGGCAGCCTCTTGTCCTGCATACAGGTTACACATCAGGACAATCAAATGTTGTGTCACACCCATTTCTCTAAAAGAAATCCATAGTTTTTCATGATCTATACAATCAAAGGCTATGCTATAACTGATAAAGCACAGGCTGATTTTCTTCTGAAATTCTTTGGTGCATTCCATTAATTATTCTCCATAAATTTTTGTAATATGTAAAGCTGTCACAGTTGGTGGCCATTGATTCATTATGTCGTGTGAAAGTGAAATCCATAGTTTGACTATGCCTTGTTTAACAACATGCTTTATCTATTTATTCTAAATCTTCCACCATCCAGGGTCAGTGGACAATCTCAGGTTGGAGCACTCTGAGAGAGGGAGAAAAAATTATTCCTATCTGTTTTCTTTACACCATGCATAAATTTATATATTCCACATGTTTCCTTATTCAGCTTTTGTCCATGTTAAGCAGCACCAAATGTTGTCATCTTTTTCATACTGTAATTGCTCCAGTCCCTTGAACATTTTTATTACTTTGATTACTTTTTTCTGTACATTTTTCAGTTCTATAATATTCCCTTTTCAAGTGCAGCAGAATTGGCCACAATACTGTCCACAATATTCCAAGTGTGGTCATATCATGGAACTGTAAAAGGGCAGAGTGATATTTAACATTTATTCTTTTTCAAGTCATGCACAAAGAGAGAATTTGTCTTTCTTTTACAAAAGCAGTTACTCACCAGGTCAAACTATCCCCTCCAAGATTTCTTTCAATAGTTCACTTCCCGCAGTATGTATGTGAATCCATGATTTTCACCCTAAGAGTGTATCACTTTCCTTAACATCAAACCTCATATATTATTTTAAAGTCAATTTCCCAGTTTATAGAGTCCTTAACAATCCATTTTTGTTTTCATTTTAAATAATTTGCTGTTGTCAGCCACACTGACAATTGCCTTGTTTACCTTTCGCTCCAGATTGTTAATGAACAGACTAAAAAGCAGCAGTACTAGCATACAAGCTTAGAAGAATTTTCATTCTCCCATTATGAAAACAGACCATTTAGTCCTACTCCCTGATTTTTAGTTTACTTGATAGTTAAATTTGTTCAGGACAGAACATCTGGAAAAGGACACTGGAATTCCAAGTAAACAATGTCTACCAGATTACCATTTCCGGATATTTACTGCTGCGTTCCATGAACTCTAAATAAAGTTTGTGAGACTGTAAAACAGAACTTACCTTTGCACTCACCATGTCTATATATTCTCAACAAGCTTACCCTTTTATGTGCTCAATAATCCCCGCTTTAACAGTACTTTCCACAAGTTTACTCTGAACAGACATTAAGCTAATTAACCTGTAATTTCCTGGATTCCTCCTGGATTTCTTCCTAAAAATGACTGTTACCTAATGATTAAAAGAAACATTGAGAGCTGTCCCACAAGGGAATTCAGAGTCTATTAGAATCTTTTTTCCCTACTGCACAGGAAACCAGGAGGCCAGTTCAAAGAGTTTCTTCTCCCTGAAGCATCTGGTACCATGTGATATTTTGTGTGGCTGTTCAACATGTGGCCATGCTGTAGCACTGCCCCCTAGAAACAGAAGAAATAGGACTTTTGCTGGATTTAATGTATATACGGGGTTCATTTTAATCTCTTAAATTTATTTTTTGATTAATTTATATCCCACTTTTCTCCCATGTGGGACCCAAAGTGACTCACACCATAGTATCATTGGCGTCTCTAGAGGGGTATTTCTGGTGAGCAGCCCTACATCTGCTACAGGCAAAGAAGCCCTGATTTCCCTTGTTTCCAAAGTGCAAGCCTACTGCTCTGTTGCACACATCCATAGAAAATGGTGCCAGATGAAGGAGGAAGATGAATCCTCCAATCAGCTCCTACTTGTAGCACAAGATCCCCAATCCTGTGAGCATCTTCTAAATGTTTAGTGTTGGCAAAAAAAGTGGGGGCGGGGAGAATACTGTGTAAGACAAAAAAAAATTAGAATGAATCAAGAATTTAAGAAACTGACAGGAAGGAGGGCAGGATAGGAAACTAGGAGGAGAAGGAAAGAAAAGGTTGTCTTCATTTAGAATAGCTGAGGACAGAGACCCCTTGTTTAACTGGGAAGCTGAGAGCCCTGCACCACCAATTATAACTATGAGTTCTGTATCATATCGTCGTTGTGTGCCTTCAAGTCATTTCTAATTTTTGGTGATGCTAAGGGGAACCATTACAGGAGTTTTGTGGCACAATTTGTTCAGAGGAGGGGTTTGCCATTGCCTTCCTTTGAGGCTGAGAGACAGTGTGACTTGCCCAAAGTCACCCAGTGGGTTTCCATGACCAGGTGGAGATTTGAGCCCCAGTGTCCAGAGTTGTAGTCCAATGCTCCAATGCTCAAACCACTATACTACGTTGACTCTTTTCTGCATGGCATACTAGGCATAATAAGATAGCCACATGAAGATATTGGCTAAACATACATTGGTATTGTGTTGGGAGTATGATGGTACTGTGGACCAAATGTACAAAATGTATATAATTGTAAAAGTCATTACAAAGTCTGGAGAAGAAAAGTAGGACTTGCTAGGTACCACTGAATCCTACAGTGATGATGCAGTGGGAGTGTGGATGTTGTTGACAATGCCTGCAGCTACACAGCTGGATCCAAAGAAGCCAGACATCTCTTCACACTTGTATTCTTCTTGGTCACAGATGGAGCCATGAGATAGTTGGTCTTTATAACATTAGCATTAATTTAAGATTATGAAGACTGAAAGGTAACAATAGTCACTTTAATATTCTCTATCTTAATTTTTTCCTCTTGTCTGTTTAAGGATGTTCCTGATTAAAGCCCATGTTGGCAACTGCACAAAAACTTATAGCCTACTTATTTTGGCCACTTGCCTATTTCCATATCTCTAAATGTGGCACTTTAGTATGATATTTTGTTTAATTGTGTTTTAACTTTTTTATCTGCAGGTTTGTGGTTTTATCTTGTTTTAGTCTTGTCAGCTACCCTGGGGCTCATATCAGAGGAAAGATTTTTTTTAAAAAAATGAATAAGTATTGCATATTTTATTTTCCCACTGCACAAAATGTGTCCAGCTGCACATTAGATTAATGTCTGGTACAGTTCTAACATACACATGTTCACTACAGGTCATCTATACCCAACTGTCTGCTTCTTTTTTCTGACCTCTGTGAGCTGGGCAAAACAAAAATGAGGCTAAGGGGAAGAAGAACTGCTTTTTTTTACAAATTCCAGTGCCGAATAGTAGGGACTGTGGGGGCGGTGGAGGTTCCTTTTTAGTCATATGAGATCAATTGAATGCGAGTGTTTAATTTGTTGTTGTTGAATGCCTTCAAGTCCTTTCTGATTTATGGTAACCCTAAGGGGTTTTCTTGGAAAGTTTTGTTCGGAAAGTTTTGCCTTCCTCTGAAACTGAGGCCATTTCCACATGGGATTTTTAAAACGGTGTAGAGTGTCCTCCAGGGACGATGTCTGCACCTGGGAGCGGACTGGGTCGGATCTACTTAATGTAGATCCGCACCCCAGCCCGCTCCAGAACGACCCCAAGTGGTCATCCAGCGTGCTTTTGAAAAACCTGTTTCTTGAGGTTTTTCAAAAGCACGGAGCGTGCCAGTGTGAGCCTGATCCCTTACGCAGATTCACAGGCTTGCATTGGTGCGAGCCTGTGATCTGCCGGGGGCAGGCTTTAGGCTGGCAAGCTTCAGTGGTTGGTTGAGAGCCTCGACCAACTGGAAGCCGCCATTTTCGTCCCCGGAGCAGTGCGGAGTGGCAGCCACGCACTGCTCCGGAGCAGCGTGGACTAGACCGGGGAGCCCAAAAGTCCAGTGAGTAGCGTCACGGGGTAATTCCCTCACCCTGTGCAGAAATGGGCTGAGAATGTGACTTGTCCAAGGTCACCCAGTGGATTTCCAGGCCTGAGCAGAGATTTTAAGTCTAATGTCCTAGTCCAGTACTCAGACAACACTGAGCAAGTGTGTATGTATGTATGCATGTGTATGTCTGTGTGTGTGTGAGAGAGACTTTGCTTGGTTTATATTGTGCTGAGTGTGAATTCAGAGGTGATTAAAAAAAAAAAGGAAACAGGTGTTCTTTACAGATCCAAATAAATCCATTCAGTGAGGTCATGTGACGATCTGGTTTGGGTGCCACAGCCATAGAGATGACAATCCTGTCCTTTTGCTTTTTATGTCATTTAATTTGGGGGAAGCAATGACAATTCTAAAGCATTGTTTGGGGCAATTATGGAATGGATAAGACTGAACAATTTGAAGTTTATTTCAGATAATGGTGTCACTTGTGGGTTTGAATAATTTTTACATTCAGCCATACAAAACAGAATGAAGCCATTTTGAATGGAAATGCTGCAGGTTCACAGTTTGTAGGTCTTGCTGGATGTGCACATGGTAAGAATGGTGGGCAAAATGAAATTAAACAATTTCATCTAGAATGCCACCCACACCGTTTTCTGGAGAAATAAGAACTGGTTTGAGTCAACTGTGCTCTAGGTTGGATTTTTCCTAATACTGTGTATATTTTAAAGTGTGTTCTTGTCTCTGGACTAAACAATATTTAGTCCAGAGTGCTACTGTTGTTTGGGCTAAGCGAGAGAGACTATATTATGGCAATTTTATATTAGCTGCTCTGGTGACTTCTCCCCCTCCTCTTTCTTCCTCCTTCTCCTGCTCTTGCTCCTCCTTCTAAAAACAGAATTAATACGAGAAGGCCTTCATATCTCTAAGTAAGTATCAGGGTATCTCTGGCTTCACTGTGGTCAAACTTTTCCTTCTCCTCTCCTCTCCCCCTCCTCTTCCTTCGATTTGTTTGTATCCCGCCTTTCTCCCAAAAGTAGACTTAAGGGGGCTTACAATTTGAAAAAGAACAGTACAACTAAAAACATACAAAAAGCGAACAATACAATAGAATTAAACTATTCACAGTATTAAAACAATGTAAACATTCATTTAAAACTTTTTTTTAAGATAAGAAGCAATTAAAAACAGTTCAGTTCTAAACAATACAACCACTGTAATGGTTCTCTAAAAAAACCTTTCTGTTTGTAAAACCTGTTGGAATGAAAAGATTTTTGCCTGTCAATAGAAGGACAACAAGGAGGAGACCATTCTGGCTTACACTGGAAGAGAGCTCAGTGCTGTTTAAACACAGAGTTTTCAGATGTCAGTGAAAGCTGGTTAGTCCATGAAATTTTAACAGAGGTGATATCCGAGAGGCTTTGTATCTGGGAGTGATCATTTATCAGGCGATACTTTGAGGCATGTGTTAAATTTTTCTGTAATTAAAAATTCACAGAGGTGAAAAGATACCTTGTAAATGTTTTATTTTGTTCTTCTGGTTCAAGAAGAATTTCAAAGGCACTAACAGAACTTAAGTGAGATTATTAAATTTAGAAATAGTAATTGCATAGGAGAAGACTCCCCCTTTTCAAAACAAAAAACAAAACTCTATTTATTGTCTTACCTCTCACCTTATATATGAACAACAACATTAGCAGTGGAAAACTGTCACTATTAGCACATTTCAAAAAGTGGATGTATTTATACAGCTCACTCTTTTATTAAGAAGCACATCAAGCAAGAAACAGGAATTGCCGTATGGGTGGCAATGTGTTTATATCCCCTCACTGAACTAGAGTCCCAGCCTTCAGGGATGATTGTTTTTTAAAGCAAGTCATAATCTGTTATTGAGTCTGAGAGCACCTGTCTGTCAGTTTTAAAGAACTGTGGTGCCACTTTACACTGCTGTAAAATAAATCCCCAGACTCCTCTTTGCATCTGTGAGAGGGAACTGCTACTGTGCTACTTAAATGTTATGCCCAAGAAACATTTCTGGAAGGAGTTAATAGACAAATTAGTAGTTGTCTGAAGCTTTAGAAGATTTAGACAATTATTTCTTGTTGAGCAAGGTAAATTAGCTTATCACTGAAAGTGCCATTACTTTGGATATCTTTGGAAATATTGAAGGAGTTTCTGAAATAATTTAAAATCTGAATATACCCAGGATAAGATCATTTTCCACAATAAATTACATGTGTGATTGTATTTTGTGCACTAAGTGCATTAGAAGTGTATCTTTTTTTTTTGTAATAATTTTTATTAAGGTTTAATCTTAATATAATAATAACCCCCCTCCCACACTTCCAGGCTTAAATCTTCCAGTTGCAGTTACTTATTTCCATTATATACAAGCATAATTTCCATTTTACAGAGAGAAGAACGATTCATTAGAAGTGTATCTAATGCTGTTATGTGTTTTGTTGCCAGAAGGAAGCAGTCCATTGCTGCATCTTGATGAGTGCTGGCAGGGCATGAGACCTAATGGGAGAAAAGGAGTTAACTGGGCAACTTGCTCAACTGTTGGTAATGTTAGGTGAGGTTGACCTAGCTATCAGTTTGAGCCCCTCCCTGCTTTCTGGAAGGGAAACAATTGCCAGAACAAACTTCTTCCCCTCAACTCATAACATTAATGTTGTATATTTAGTTTGTAAATAATACAACAAATAGTGCAAACTTTATTTTGCAGAATTCAGGGCTATCAAGACCATCTTTTGTCATTAGATGTTTATCAACGATAACACCATGATACTGGTCCTAAAGACTATATCTGAATAATTAGGAACAAGAACCTTTATCATACAGCCACCTGCAATAGAAAATAAAACTCTATGATTCTGAGTTTATGACCCCAGAAAGAAACCTAAGCCCTTTCCCCTGAAATATGCTAGATATCGTCACTGCTGAATCAACATTATTTCTACAGCAGAAGGATTTATTTAATTGGATTTTGTTCTACAAATTCAAACATTTTTTTCCTTGTGCATTTTCACTTGACCTTGTAATATTTTCAAGACTAATTTTAATATATTTGCTACTTCAGTTCTGACTTTCTTTTCAGATTATGAAAATTGCATGCATATATGATTTTAGGAATGACTGAGAGAAGGTATTTTTTTTCAGTAAAAATATGCAGTTTCATATTTGCACTAATCTTATGACTGAGCATATAATAGTTTTATAGTTATATATCTGGAACATTTGGCCTTGAAAAAGGTTATATAATTTGGAAGGGGAAAAGTATATTCATTAAACTGTTCCTCATTGTGAAATATAACTTCCTTGCTCAAATGGTGTCCATGGGAGCAATAGTTCCATGGCTGAGAAGTAAATATTACTGATCTGCCTGCATATTCAGAACCTTTTTACATGCCTTGGGCCCCTAATATTCTCTAATAATGATGTTTTCAGAGATGTTGCAACAACAGCAAGACTCTCTCTCTCTCTCTCTCTGTCTCTGTCTCTCTCTCTCTGTGTGAACAACATGATTGATTGTGATGAGGCTGCCTTGAAGGCACGTGTTGGAAGTGGTTACTGATGGGATGGTTTTTGGTTGTTATAATTTGAGTGATGGTGTGAGCTACAATTAGCAGTCAGATGACAATCGGCAGGGTTATGCTACCTCTGAACACCACCCAGCCAATGTGTCGCTACATTTCCACATATGAGGAGTATATGCCATCAAAGATACCCATATGAATTTTTCAGGGTGGGGTGGAGAGTAAACTGTGTAATGGTATATAAGCAAAATTGACATATACATAGTTTGCAATTCTGTATAGTGAGTGTAGCATAATAGGTCTGCATGTGGACCTGTGCTAAGCTTAACCCTATACCACACCCCAGCTCGCTGAAAAGACTCTGAAGCCTTCCCTCCCTCCCCCCACCCCCGCCATTCCCTGCTTCATGGGAAGCAGGCAGAATTGCAGCAGGATCTGTCTATGTTTCCACAGAAATACATGAAGTGATTACAGCTGCACTGAGATCTCTGAGGACCATAGCAAATCCTGGTGCTGATATGGAGACAAGCTTCTGGGGTCTCACCCGCTGCTCATGAAGCAGCAAATGGTTCTGCAGGGGGTGTCAATGGCTGTTCAGTAAGTGGATGGGCAGGGCCCTTGGATGCGGAGAAGAGAGAAAGGAAATACCAACCCCTGCATCCCCTTAAACTGGACATATGTACACATGTCCCTGACAGAATGCCAGCAGCAGTGTGCATTGCCACACCATGCACATTTTCTTCATGTATATGATCCTGAGCACCACTCTTCATTGACATTTAGAAGCCCACAAACAGTGGAGGAAATCCTTGGAATTTGGTAACACTAATGCAAAATAAAAGTGGAATCATGAGGCCTAACAGACTAATGAAAGCCCAACCAAGTAACAAAAGTTCTTTTGAACTATATATTTTGCATATGGAAGAAGCATTGATGGTTTCAGAAAATCAGTCTACCTGTCGTGCTAGCTTGGTCTACCAGGACAAGTAGACCTGATTTCTAAGTCACCTATGCTAGGTTTTGCTATCTGTTATTTCCCGTTAAGTAGACCTGGTGACCATCCACACTACACACTTATAGAGCTGTTGTTCCACTTTAACTGCCATGGTTCCGTCTTGTGGAATCATGGGATAGGGAGACAGTAGAGAAGCTCTCTGGCTGAGAATTCCAAATGCCCCTCCATCAGCTGCCATTCTCAGGATTCTGTTGAGTGGAACTTTGGCACATAAGTGGAATAATAATACTACAACAACAGCTGTGTAGTGTGAATAGACACCAGGTATCTGGAACATACCTTTGCACCGTCTGTTGATAACTAATTTTTCCCGTAATTCTCTTCACCCTATATAACAGGATGAGCTTTCAATGATTTGGACTGTTGCTGCAGTAAACTTTATAGCACCACTTGTGTATTTCCCTACAAGAAGCCGACACATCAGGAAAATGAATCACAACACTACACAACAGGGTTTCCATGGGTTATTCTAACTCTTCATTTAAAATTGGGTATAACAACACTGGGCAGCTTTGCAGATCTGGGGTAATCAGCTGCTGCCTAGTCCAGTCGTAGCTCCTGTGCTATTTTTCCATGATGGATTTTATCCCAGTCCAAAGCTAAGGTCTAATCTATGGAAAGTTATGTTCCACTGGCTTTGCATTATCACAGCATTCTAAGGTGCCCAAATCTTGTAAAAAAAATGCAGAAGCAGCATAAGTAGATCATTAAATTTCCAGAAGCAGCATTTATATGAGTTGCCTGCTGACCTAGGGAGGCTCTCCTTCAGAACAGTGCAGACATCTGAGTCTGGCAGTGTGTTTACATTAAAATAATTTAATAAAATAAGGATTTTGAAAAGCTTGCTGCTCTCTTGCTGTGGACACCCATGTGCACCAGCAACAAAATTCAATTCAGAGTCAATTTGTGCAGTTAAGAAAACAGTCCAATTTAGTTTGGAACAATCTGGGGACTGCTGAATTCAATTCAGATCCAAATCTCAGTTTAGAAATCCAAATCTTCTTTGAAAATCATTGAACAGTTTGTGAGACTTGAATGAAATCTGCATGTATCACCGTTATGAGTTATGATGAACAAAGAGCTGTTTAAGACTTCTTTGCTGTAACGGTGGTGACGTAGGATATATAGTGGCAGAAGGACTTGAAGACCCACTGTTTTGCAAGCGCTTGTATCATATCTGGAGGGTCACAGAGTAACATACACAGATTCTCCCTCTCTCCCGCTCCCTGCCTTCCTCCCCTTTGTCTCCCCTCTCTTTGTGCACTTAGAGTACATGCTATTGTATCTCAAAACACCTCTATGCTACAGCTGCTATGTGACAATGCCTGCTGGTGCTGCTAGAAGCTGCAGAATCTTTTAAAATATTACTGTCTTACTGTAAATTAAAGACTAACAAATTTATTGCTGAGGCATTTATTGAGAAGAGGGAATGCCCTTTGTACTGCCAGAATATCTTAAAATCCAGAGGCAGGATTTATTGGTGGCAATAAAGTATTTTTTACAGACAGAGGTATAGTGCTCAGCACTGCATGGACTACAGTAAATATGGCACTTCATTGTTGCATCCTGTGTAGAGAAGTCACCAGTGACCATAATTACTTAGTCCTGAATATGAATGAATCTATCTCATAAAAAAAGTTGATTGTTTTATGAATCAATAGCAATTTTCCCCAGAAGCTCTTGCCCATTTCAGAATATGAAATAAAATTCTGAACACTTGTGGGCAGCTTTTTAGTTGACAAGGCTGCTTTGGTGCAGTATGCAAGTTATATAATGTTGGATGCTTAATTTCAATTGAAACATTCTTTCCCTTGAAAGGTGATGACACTCACATCAGTTGCTGAGAATTATGTGACGCTGACTAAGCAATGTCTAGATGAATATGTAGCATATGAAGTCATTTAAAATGTATTTGGATCAATTCTTTCCACTGTTTCTTGTAAATATGGTTGTTGACCCCAATTTATAAAACTCTTGCTGTTTGTGGGTATGTTTTTTGTGGTGGTAGACAGTGGGCCAGTTGGAGCTCGAAGTGGCACTTATTCCCAACAATAACAACAACAACAAAAGTTGTAATATAGTAATAAAATAGCTGAACAAGCAAGTTGTGGATCAGTATTCCCTGTTAGTTGGCAGGACACAATCTTTGGCTGTGTTCCTTGTTCTTGGATTTCATACCTATTTAAATCTCCCCTCTATCCATGTATCATATGTGAATATCTTTAATCTCTTAAGGTTTACCGGAGAAACCAGTGAGATTTTTTAAAAAATTCTCTGTAATTGTGCATTCACTATAGCTAACAATACATTTGCCTGCTTGCTGAGCCAGAGATGGCTCACAGGGCACTTTAACCATAAATTATAAAGCCTTCAGGACAAAGCAACCTTAAAAGAACTTCGGATGGCTGATCAAAACACAAAACTGAGCTAGAAATGCTGAAACAGCTCCTCCTTTTTTTTTTTTTTAAACTAGACTGGCAATTCATTGATAGCCCTCTGCTTTCAATATATACAATGGATGGACTACAAAGGTTTTAAGTACAAATCTTAAATGTATTTAATGTTTTTTTTTTAATTCACACAACTGCTTTCCTGAGGGAACATGGATGATTGTTAATATGCAGTGCTAATTAATAAACCATAGCCATATTTTATGGTAGAAATATGACTAAAACTTGACCATATTACATGGGCAGCTGCCTTCTTCTGAACTCAGCCTTTAGGTGATTTAAAGTGGTTTAATCTAGTCTAATTTGAAAAAATTGTCTAGGCTCTCAGGCAGAGGTCTGTTTGTTGATATCAAGTTGATTTTCTGCTTGCAAAGAATGGTGACCCCTTTGCCTTTCTCAGGGATGGACAAGGCTTCCAGAAACAAAAAGATAATTTTGGGATGCTAGCAGCTACATGCCTGGGACTCAGAAGAAAGGAATAAAGTCATTTTGGAGAAAATCAGTCTATAGGTAAAGAGGAGACAGATCAGAGAAGATAAAAAGAGTGAACACTTAGGCTGTTTCTGTACTAGCCTGTTATAGTGCGATTATTATTTGAGGCCCCTCCCTAAACTGCAAACCTCAGGATTCCATAGGATGTTGAAAGCAGAATAATTGCACTATAACAGGCTAGTGTGGAAATGGCCTTAGCAATAGTTATCTGTCTTCATAACTATTGCCTCCCATGGCCACATAGTCCTTTCTCCCTTTTCGAAACTGATGTGTCATTGCACCTTTCCCCCATTCCAGACTTCACATCACATAGCCTGAGGGTTGCGTGTAAACTCTCCAAAATTTCACCAATGAAAACAGACACATGTGGCCAAACAACATTACAGTGTGCTCAAGATGGAAAAAGTTATTAAGAAGAACACACAAGCTAGGAGAGGCTGCTTTTGCCCTTGGACCTCATTCTGTAGCAACTAAAGTAAGCTAAGGACAAACGAGAAATGTGGGAGGAGGAGAGAGAGAAATTGGGACATTTTAAAAACAAATGAAGAATTGGATGACAGAAGATTAGTCAAGACTGTCTCTGTTACATTGGGATGGTTGGAGTGTATGTGCATGCAACCACCAAGGCTTGTTGTGTAACCTTATTCCAATATGGACATAAGTTCTTTAAAAACAACATTGTGGTTCATCTGAAGTTCACTGGAGATTACATGGATAAGATAATCCACAAGCTTCCTCATCTCTGGACAGATGAGCCAGAGGAAGAACTTTTGCCTTCAGTGAGAAAGGTCTGGCAAAAACAAAACAAAAACAAAAAAACCCCCAATGAGTTCAAACAAAACTTCATTCCTGCCATCAGACAGTCATGAAATCTGTAGCATTCCAGAAGATTCTAGAGGAGAAGGTCAATCCTTCTGTCCGAGAACTGAAGCAGAACTGAAAGTTGGTCATTCAAAAGGGCAGTGATCCTAAACGTGTTAGCAGATCTGCCAAAGAAGGGCAGTGGAAGTAGAAATCACATGTTTTTGAATAGTTTAGTTAAAGTCCAGATTGCAACTCCATCAAAATGTTGTAGCAGGGTCTAAAGTAAGTTGCTCATACAATAAGCACTAACTGAGTTGAAGCAATTCAAAGAAGCAATAGGCCCAAATTCCTTGAAATCTATGTGAGGCTGACCAACAGTTACTTGATGTCATGGCTGCTTAAGAAGATGCCATTGGGTACTCAACCTAAAGGTTCACAGTCTTTTTCACACATGGATATTGAGTGTTGAATCAATTGAGGATAAATGCATGTTGAAAATGTTTGTATATGATTTGTTTAATCAGGTTATCTGTTGTTTATCTAGGATTATTGGGTTACATAAAATTCTAATAACTTTTTGAGCTGGGAATACATGATAAGCATAAGTGCTTTACAAACTTCTTCTTACCACTGTGTGTGTACGAATAATCAATACAATTCTGTAATAAAATCAATTTAGGAATAAAATTTTATTTATGAAGAAGTGATTCTAATCACTTTTTCTGTGTCTACAATTTTTATTATGAAATTCTATAAAGAAAGTAAAAGGATGTGATCTTGATGCATATTTTACCTGAGAGTAAGCCTTATTGAACAGGATGGGACTACTTCCACATAAACACATAATAGCCTTGAGTAGTGAAACAACAATCATTTGAAGAAATGATTTCTGATATAGTTCACCATAATTATTGTATCCATTACAAAACACCTTTTTAATGCTGAACACATTATGCTGTGACCTGACATTATCTTCATGTCATGATCAGCCAGGACAATGAAACAGAAGGGTGGCATCTTGGGTCATTTCTTTTTTTTTCTTTTGAAATATTTTTATTAAAGATTTTAATTAAAAAAAAACACCCCTCCCCACTTCCAAGCTTGTTTTCCAGTTGAATCTGCGTGTATCCATTCCATTCATACATAATTGTTGCTTACTCAAGGGATTTGTTACATCTTACATTAGGTCCTTTCCACATGAGGCAGTTAAAATGGGCCAAGGCGTCCTGGCACGGAGATCGTCCGCACCTTGGATCGGACTAGGTCCGGACCACTTACCTTAGTTCCGCACCTGAGTCCGATCCAAAACGACCCAAAGTGGTCCTCCAGTGCGCTAAGTGAAGACCGGAAAAACCCAGTCTTTCAATATTCTGGAGTGCGCCATTGCGTTCTTGCTGACTTGTGCAGATGTGCAGGCTCACACCAATGTGAGCCTGCGATCAGTGGAGGACGGGCTGTGGGTGTGGCCAGCGTCAGCGGTTGGTCCAGACCCACGAAGAAACAGGAAGCCACCATTTTCAGCCAGAACAGTGCGGATCTAAAGACCTCGCACTGCTCCAATTTGCCCTGGACTAATGGAGAAGCCCTGCAGAAGGGCTTAAGGGAAAGTCCACGTTACTTCGGACCCAGAAGGACCAGTAAGTAACGGCACGGAGCGATTCACTCGCCTCGTGTGGAAAGGGCCATTGTTAAACAATTGCTTTGTTACCTTACTACCTTGTTACATTGTTACATTATTATTTTACCTTGCTACATTATTACATTACATCACTTACAATCTTGCTTTATTCTTATTTCTTTTCTTATATTATGTCTTTATCCAGTCCAAAACTTCTCTCCATTCCCTTTCAAAGTTCTGGATAGGTTTATTTCTCAAAGAAAATGTTAACTTTTCTGTCTCTACCATATCCAGGACTTTTAATTTCCATTCTTCTATATCAACATATTTCCTTTCTTTCCAATATTGCGCATATGTCAGCCTTGCAGCAGTTATCAGATATAACAGTGTCTTCTGATGACATCTTATTTCTCTTTGTTACCCAAGCATCATTTCTTGAGTTATTAAGAATTCTCTACCAGAGAACTCTAATGCCTCCCCAAACTGCATATTACAGATTTCTGTAGGCAGTTATGCCATTTATATTGGAATGAAAATACTATAACTGTGTAGTGTTAAAGGGCCCCTGGACTCATCCTAAACCATAACTGTGTGGTGGGGTTTTTTTGTAATTAAATTTTCAAATGCATGACATGAGGAAGGTTCTTAGTTACATATTATATTTCAATATAACAGAGTAGAAAAACAGGAAAAACACACAAAAAGAAAAAACCACTATGTTAATAAGTTTTCTGTTTTTTATTTTTAATTGAAGGATTTCAAATATATTGAAATTCAAAAACTACACACAAAAAAAGAAAAAAGAGGGGAAAAAGAATAAGAAAAAGTAAGATTAAAGAATAATAAAAAAGAGATTATTCTATTCTTACTTTCAATGGTATATAGTATTCAAATTATTTTGAGCCTCCCAAAATAAAAAAACCAGCAGTACCCTTCTTCCTATTCCCTGTTACATTATCCCTCAACAACCAACAATATTTTTCTTGTTCCCAAGGTTGATATATCCAGCATTAAAATATCAATCATTATCTTCTATACTTCTACAAACCTCTAAATCATTACATTACATCATGATAATTATTCCATTTTCTCACTTTTAATAATAACAGCTTACTTGCTAACAAATTGCATAATACCAAGCCTGTAACTGTAATAAACTCTCTTATTACTCTATAATTTCCATTATATTTAAATTCCCATACTTGTAAGAAAATTTCATTGTATAAAACCTTCTCCACTTCCACATCTCATTACCATATATATATATATATATATATATATATATATATATAAAAATAAATAAAAAAATAAATAAATATCAGATCTCATAACTGTGGCCATTTCCGGACGGGGTATTTGAAACGGTGCAGTCCGTCCTCCAGGGAGGACGTCTGCACCTGGGAGTGGACTGGGTCTGGAGTATTTAACGTAGATCCACACCTCAGCCCGCTCCGGAATGACCCTAAGTGGTCGTCCAGCGTGCTTTTGAAAAACCTGTTTCAAAAGCACGGAGTGCACCAGTGCAAGCCTGCTCCCTTGTGCAGATTTGCAGGCTCGCATTCTGCCGGGGGCGGGCTTTAGGCTGGCGAGCTTCAGCAGTTGGTCGAGACCCTCGACCAACTGGAAGCCACCATTTTCGACGCCAGAGCTGTGCGGAGCAACGAGCACGCACTGCTCCGGAACAGCCTGGACCAGACCGGGGAGCCATAAGACCCGGTAAGTAACAGCACGGGGCGATTCCCTCGCCCCGTGCAGAAATGGCCTGTATTTCAACCATATCCGATATCCTATTTCATTTTAAATAATAATAAGTTTATTTAAAAAAGAGAAAAGAACAGATATTCAAGTATAAGTCCATTTGTAGGTTTCATCTGTAGGAAATTCTTTCAAATGTTGCAAGTGTTGTTGGGTGTTCTAGCCACTGAATCACAAGTGGAGGAAAGTTCTCATTCCACTATCAAAGTATCAGTGTTTTAGTAGTCAAGAGGGTGTGAAAAATCCACTTCTGCTGGCCCTTTGTTAGTTTCTAAGACACAGGTAAATAATTCAAAACAACAGGCACATCTCTAAATATTAAAGAGCTTTCCAGTACCAAGCTTATCCACTTAATTAATTCCACCCCAAATGAGGCAACTACAGACAGCTCCAAAACTTATATGTAAAAGAAGCATTAGTGGTATTACCTCCCCTTCAATTTGCTGATTTAGATAACCATTTCTTAAAAAGATGCTGTGGTGGCCACTATACCGGAAACAGCAATTTCTGCTACATAAGATGAAATTGAAGATCTATATCCATACTTGTTATAGATGTTAAGATAGTTAACTACTGATTAGCCAGAACTGGGCATTCCAATTCCCTATTCTATTCCTGTTGTAAACCTCATATATTGTGTTTATTTAGTGAAAGCAAAAATTTGTATATACAGTTGGCCCTCCACATTTGTGAGTTTGACTTTCATGGATTTGATTATTTGCAAATTCCTCCAATCCTTGCTCAGGGGAATTTTCCCTCTAGGCAACTCCAATCAGGCCACACAGCCCTTTAAAAAGCTGCCTTGGTCCTTCTCCTCCACCACCAGCCACTGCCTGGCCAGCTAAGGATATCTTGCGTCCTGATTTCTCGGCACCACAAGCCTTCTCCTAATGCCCCCCTACACCCCAGGAAGTAGATGGGAGAGAGAGAGGAAGTATAGGATCACCATGCTTACTCCCTCTCCTTTCCCTGACCTGGTTTGGACCTTGGATATCTGTTCTCTCCAACATGCCTCAGTTCCTTTCCCGCAGACACGCATACATTTTGATAGTTGCGATTTTTCCACTTTTGCAAGGGTCCTGTGCCCCTAACCCTAGCTGATGTGAAGGGCCAACTGTACATCATTGGTTTAGGTACTTGGTTAGCCTCTGTTAATGTTTCTAATATTAAAGAAATATTAAAGAAACCTTAGGACTGTGGGGCCAAATCTGGATTGTAGCAAATGTTTCAATTGTAAATATTGCCATTTTGCTGATAGAGATCAGTTAAGCTGCTCTCGTAGAATTGAGAAATGCAGAAACTCATAGTCCTAACCAAGTATTTGATTTAAAATAGCAATCCCATTATTTGCCCATGTCTTTCATATAAATGTTTTCTGACCAATCTTCAAATCCAGATTCAAATCCAGAGTGCTTGACTATGACCCTAGAGACCAGAGTTTGATTCCCTGCTCAACCATGGAAATCCACTGGGTGACCTTGGACAAGTCACACTGTCTCAGCCCCTAGAAAACTCTATGATAGGTTCATCTTAGGGTCTCCATAAGTCAGAAATGCCTTGAAGGCATACAGCAATGTGGATGAAATGTGGCTGATGAGATAATAATTGCCACACAGTTCTAACATGTGAAATAGTTGGCTATTCATGTAAATAAAGGTGCCAGTACTAAAGATTTTAGGATTGACCATGATGTGCTATTCACCTTAAGTGCAGAAGACCAAAATAAATGCCAGATAACAAGTATGAATGATAGTATGCGAGAAGATCTGAAAGACTAAACCCTCTTCCTTTAAAATTTGTATCCTTTTCATTGAAATTCGAAAAGGAGATAAGCTCTCCCCCCTCTAATTTTCTAAACAATGTGTTTAATTTTGGAAAACACTTGCAAGGCATAAGAAGAGGAATTCCATATATAACATTCTTCAGCCATAACTGTGAGAGAAGGAGGAATGATCACAAGAAAAGATGAGATGTTACAGAGAAAGAACCCTGAATACCATGTGTATATCGTGAGAAGAATTCAAAGCCTCACTGCTGAGATTAGACATGTTGCAATAGCATTCCACTGCAAAGAACTTTGGTTGTATTCATATGCACCTGAAAGCTTATTTATACGGGCTTATTTATACTTACTTATATGGGCCCTAAATTTCACACACACACACACACACACACACACATCCCTGTGGTTGCTGGGGGGAGGAGAAGAGAGACAGAGACTATTGAAAGACAGACTTCATGCCATATACTTACTGTGATCCTATTTTAAGATGTAAACTTGTTGTGGATAAACCAATTCACTGTAAAGCTTCATTTGTCTGATGGATTTCATTTCAATGTCATGAATTATCTCTGAGATGTCAGTTTTGTTGTCAAATTCATACCCAATAAACAAAATAACTCAGAGGCTTAACTGCTTTCACTCAAGTAGAATTCTATTTTTATTTAAATAAGTGTTTTGTTGCTGAAATTTCTTTAGCGTCTGCCACAGCCATTAGCATAGAGCTATGTGCAACTCACTGAAATTTTGTTTCAGTTGTTCTGAACAGAAATTCAGAAAAATTTTGACATTAGCTTTGTTAGGCTTTCACATACTTCAAATGTAAGGTCACAAGAATAATTTTTAGATTAATAGAACGTGTTACATTTTAATCCACAAACAGATTTTTTAAACAACTGCAAGTCAGAGTGAACCCTATTCTGTCCTTTTGTTGGAAATTTTCTGAATATGGAACTACTCATGATAGTATTATCAAATGTTACATATTTTTGAAATCAATAGGCTATCGTCAAAGGATTCATCTGGCAGATGTTCCTCATTAGTTGTCACAGAGGTAGCCACTATGGTGAAATAATGTTCATGTTGATTTTGTTCTTTACTTTCTAATTAGTTCACTTAGTAGGTGAATATATTATTATCTGTTTTTCTGTCTTAGCTATAAACAAAAATATTTGGGTAAGCAATTTTCTTCAAAGAATGTTTTTCCTTACAGGAAGCAACAGTTTCTTCTTCTCTCTGATGCAAATTTGACTGCACAAATACTTGCTGTTCCAAGAAAGTTCTGGCAGTTCACTTCTTGGAATGCTGCTCGTTCTTTTCTAACATAGGCCATTTCCACACGGGCTTAAAAAACCGGACGTCTGCACCTGGGAGCGGACTGGGTCGGACTACTTTACATAGTTCCTCACCTCAGTCCGCTTTGGAATGATCCGAAGTGGTCGTGCAGCGTGCTTTTTAAAAACCTGTTTCTTCAGGTTTTTAAAAAGCACGGAGCGCGCCACTCCATGCCACTCCGTTCCCGCACTCCGGTGCAGATTTGCAGGCTCGCGCCAGTGCGAGCCTGCAGATCTGCCAGGGGCGGGCTTTAGGCTGGCGAGCTTCAGCTGTTGGTGGAGAGCCTCCACCAACCAGAAGCCGCCATTTTCATCCCCGGAGCAGTGTGGAGAGGTGGCCACGCACTGCTCCGGAGCAGCCTGGACCCGAGCGTCGAGCCAAGAAGTCTGGTAAGTACCGGACCGGGGCGATTCCATCGCCACGTGTGGAAATGGCCTTAGTTTCTGATTAGCTTCAGCAAGAGTCTGCTGCGTGAGCAAAAGACAATACTCTCTGTGGTTTTCTATGTATAGCTATAACAGGGACCTAGTGCTAGAAATGCAATCTATTCTAGATTGCTCCTTTGTAGCTAATGGCATTTTATTTTACTTCAAGATGGTTTCAATTGAATAGCAAAAGTAATGCTTGAATTCTAACATTTTCCAGAAGCATGCCCAAGCCATGAAACCATTTTCTACTTGAAGGAACTTGATATCTTTATCCATTCATGTCATTAATCAAGTGTAGGGCCCTCTGCACTAGTGGCTGTACATTTTGGTGTTGGCACTAGGGTGATATCCAGTGCAGCAAAGTCCATTATACAATGAACAATGGCTTGCACAACAGATTGTAAAATTGCACAGTCTCTTGCAGAACCATCTGTGTAAATGTAATGTTAGCACCAAGTGCTTTGTACAACTACTTGTACACGGTATTATTTTAACGCTCTGCTAGCATTAAATTGGATTTAGGCCTGAATAATTACCTTTTTACAAATAATACAAATAATATTTGGTTCATCACAAAATATTGAGGAAGCCATACTAATTTCATTGAAAAATACTTTCCAATAATGTATTTAGGAAAAAGACCTGTCCTTCTAGAGCTCCTTATTGTTTTAAGTACTACAGCCTTAGGCTACTGTCCAGATGAAGTTAAAATATTTAGGTTTTCACTCTAACTTTGGATAGTCTTTGTCCATCTTTGGTTGTTATGGCAGCTGTGTCTCTTTCTAGGGAGAGGACATCTGACTGCAGTGGTTCACACCTTAATTACCTCCTGATTAGATTACTATAATGCAATCTATGTGGGGCTGTCCTTGAAATGTGTTTGGAAGCTGCATCTGGTGCAAAATGTAGCAGCCGAACTGTTGTCGGATGTTGTTGATTTTGTACCATCTACAGTGGCTTCCAATTAACTTCTACAGTTCAGTCCAGAGTACTGATTTTGATGTACCCTAAATGACAGGGATCAGGATATTTTGAAAGGCTGCCTGTTCCTATGTGAGCCTGCCTGGTGAATATGAAGTCCTTGGTAGAGGCCCTTTGGCATGTCCCATCATCCCAAGAGGATAGGTTGGCCAGTATAAGAATAGGTCTTTCTCTATAGCAGCACCCTGGCTTAAAGAACAAAATCTTGGGTATAAATAATTTGACAAACTAGATAAGCAAAAAATTGGAACCAGCTTTGTTCTCCCCATGGAGAAGAATTTGTCAAAACATATCACTTTACTTGTGTCATTTATTTTTAAAACTGATTTCTCTCATGATTGCACAAAACTTTGTTGTTGTTAGCAAAGTAGAAAGAATGCATATCTCCTTGCAAAGCAGGACCTGACTTGAAACTTTACAGAAATATAAGCAGGCCATGCTATTACTAACTGTGCTATAATAAGTGCTGAGATGATCTGTGGACTAATGTTGGTCCGAGAGCCACTAGCTGCCAATCACAGAAAACTTTCAGGGGACACAGAAAACCAGTTGTAGCCATTGGGTACAAATGTGGTGCTGGTCCTAGCCACATTAGGGGAAAAATTGACACTTCCACATACCCAGTAGCAGAAATGTAGGGTGCTAAACCATGGCAGAGAGATGGGATTGTTCATTATTTGTTACCTGTATTTTTCAACAAACTGAGTTGAAAGATCTCGAGTGTATTTGAGAGGAGTAGCTGTTTACATTATTGCAAAAAACAACAATATAAAAAAAATAAAAATCTAAAATGTATTGTGTAGCAAAATACGTCTGTTAGGTTTTAAGTATCATAAAATTATTTCCAAGCTGGTAAGCAATCTGAATGTTTTCTCTGTTTATCATTGATTTTATCTGTATCTTGTCAAAACTGAACTGTCAGAGTATCTCTTCAGGTAACATAATTTACATTAATCTATTAAATTAACACTTCACTTTAATTTTCATATGTTTCTTCTTATAAAAGTAAATAATACATTTAGTTGTGTTTGTATTAATTTATTACATTAGTATATTTAATACTTCTAAGCCAATTCCATTATGCACATTTTAAAAAATTACTATATATTAGAAATTACACATTTTATTTAAGTTTAACTTATGTTAGACTGTCAGGGTCAAAGACCCGGGCGGCAAGACAGCCCGGAGAAGGGAGTGGGGGAGCTAGCAGAGTCCTGCCGGGAGGAGTCAGGGAAGCACTTACTCAAGTCCATTTACCTAAGCCTGAGCAACAAGCAAAAGCCATAGTCAGAGTTCCAAAAGCCAGGGGTCTGGAGCCAAGACATCAATCCAAGGTACCAGGAGCCGGGTGCTGAAAGCAAGGAACAGGCAAGAGGAGGGCTTGTAGAAAGTTTGCCACAAGCAAAAGAAAGCTTCCAGGCAGGCAGTTATATGGCCCAAGACACAGGTGTGGCCAGTCACCGCTTCTTGGACTTAATCAAGGAAGCCTCCCTTTGCTCAGCTCTCTTGAGTCTCCGCCTTGTTTGTGGGCTGGTTGGCACAGGCTCCAAAGCATCTTCAGAATCATATCCCTGTTGCCCTA
Organism: Cyclura pinguis; assembly: GCA_030412105.1. Taxonomy (NCBI): domain Eukaryota; kingdom Metazoa; phylum Chordata; class Lepidosauria; order Squamata; family Iguanidae; genus Cyclura; species Cyclura pinguis. The sequence continues at coordinate 89,771,424 of CM059600.1, read as the reverse complement.
AAGGAGCAGGCAGAGGAACGTCCACGCCTGCTTGGTCCATGGCAGCAGGGGGAGCTCTGGAGCTGCAGGACTCATCTCCGGCCAGAGCCACGGGGACCAACAGCTGCTGCTCGTCATCTCCACCCTGAGCAACAGGGACCAACAGCTGCTGGTTGTCATCAGCAGCTCTGACAGGGGCTTCAGTTATCACATAAACACTGGCTGGGGAGCTGATCAGTTGAAAATTGGATGAATATTAGTGAAAATATAGTTGCTGCTGCTGTTATTTATTGCTAGTATATCCTGCCTTAGTTAACAAGGTTATTTCTGAATTTGTAGAGCCAGCACATAGTTCTGAATTTGTAGAGCCAGCACCCAACTAACTGAATGGGTCTATGGGTCTAAATCTCCCTCCCTCCCTCCCTCCCTCCCTCTCTCAATAGAGTTACAAGCTTAGTGGATGAAGGGAATGCTGTAGATGTAGTGTATCTTGATTTTAGTAAGGCCTTTTCACAGGGTCTCTCATTCTTTACTAGCTTGCATACAAGCTAGTAAAATGTGGGCTAGACAATGCTACTGTTAGGTGGATTTGTAATTGGTTAATTGACTGGACTCAAAGAGTGCTCACCAGTGGCTCCTCTTCATCCTCAAGGGAAGTGAATACTGGGGTGACACAGGGTTCTGTCTTGGGCCCAGTGCTATTCAACATCATTGTCAATGACTGGGGTGATGGAATAGAGGGCATGCTTAATCAAATTAGGAGAATAGTTAATACGTCAGAAGACAGAATCAAAATTTGAAATGACCTTGACAGATTGGAGAGCTTGGCCAAAATTAACAAAATGAATTTTAAGAGGGATAAATGTAAAGTACTACATTTGGGCAAAAATAGATTAGATAGATAGATAGATAGATAGATAGATAGATAGATAGATAGATAGATAGATAGAATGCATAGCTTTAGGATGGGTGACACCTGGCTTGACCATAGTATATGTGAAAGGGATCTAGGAGTCTTAGCTAACCATAAGCAGAACATGAGTCAACTTAGCTAACCATATGCTGAACATGAGTCAACAGATGTGGCAGCTAAGAAAAACCAGTGCAATACTAGGTTGCATCAATTGGCATATTGTGTCTAGGTGAAGGGAAGTAATAGTGCCATTCTATTCTACTTTGATCAGACCTCCCCTGGAATACTGTGTCCAGTTCTGGGCACCACAGTTCAAGAAAAATATTGACAAGCTGGAATGTGTCCAGAGGAAGGTGACCAAATTGGTGAAATGTCTGGAAACCGTGCCCTATGAGGAGCTGGGTATGAACTGTTTCCAAACCATCTTTTAAGGAGTTCAGCTAGACCTCCCAGTATGCCCATTTCTGTATTTTCAGAGAATAAGGTGATCAGCAGAGACATGTGCAGCTATTTTTCTGTAGCTGGGCATGTTGTGATAAGTCCCTGCTGATGACATCCTTCCAGTGCTGTGGCAATGGAGGTGATGCTGCTTACAAAGTTTGCTTGGGAGGGGAGATTTTGGTTGTTGCATATCAGAACAGAATTTTGACCTTCACAGCAACTAAAAAAGTGAGTGGCAATGCCAGTCTAGGATTGCAGAGTTAATTATACTAATATTTAAGATTGATTTAATGTTACATGAGTCATATGCTATCAGAACACCAATTTATATTGAGCTTTACTTGAAGAGGATTCTTTCTCTGTAGTCTGAACCAACTCCATTGATATACCATCTGTTCCTGGTGACTTCTTTATTCCACATGCTTTGAGATCCCTTTCCACATCACTTTCTAAGACTATGGGTTCATCTTCAAATGGTTCTTCCTTGAAGGAATTTGTCGTTGCCTCATCTTTTTTATACAGTTCCTCAGTGTATTGCTTCCATCATATTTTTATTTTGTTCTGATCATATAATGATCTGCATAATAATCAGATTGAAAATGTCCCATGGCTGTCTAGTTTAGCACGCTCACACAAAGTCTAGCTATATCACAGAGTCACAGAATCATAGAGTTGGAAGAGGCCTCATGGGCCATTGAGTCCAACCCCTCCCTCCAATCCAGGATCTCCAGCTAAAGCATTCCTAGCAAGAAGCTGTCCAGGGTCTTTTTAGAAAATGTCCAGAGAAAAAGACCCCACCACCTCTCTAAGCAATTGGTTCCATTGTTGAACTGCTCTTACTGTCAAAAAGTTCCTTCTAATGTGTAGTCATTCCATTTCTTGTTTTATGATTTCTAGTTTTCCCCAATTCATGCTTTTCACCTTCCAAGTTTTATATCAGCAGCTGAATGTCCTTTCCGCTTGAGTCCAATTGCATCATTAGACATAGCACCAGTACTTGTCCTCTGCTCTTCCCCATTAACTCATGGAGTGCTTTCTGACCTGAAAGTCTCATCTTCTGGCACTATCTCTTGCTTTATTTTGGATTATCCTATTATAGGGTTTTCAAGGTAATATGTGTTCAGAAGTGGTTACCACTGCCTTCTTCGAATAACTTTAGAGTTATCTATGAACTTTCAGCAGAAGTCTGGCTCTTCAGACACCCTACCAATAGCAATACTTCATGCCTCCCAGGGACACACAATCGAACACCCTTAGAAAGATAGCACCAAGGTAGGTCTTTAAAATACAAAGACTTTTTCCCTTAAATCAAGCTTTCTGCACTATTAAATGTCTATTGCAAGCTTTTCATTTTGGTATGGAAAAATTATGGAAGATGTTATCCTGTATTGTTCCCTGTCTATCTTCCCAGTTCCTATAGCTCCACATCTTAAATCCTATATTACTTTACTGGTTCAATTATCTCTTCAGCACTCTCTATAAACTCAGGCTTTCCAGGATTATAGGGAGGAAATATGCAAAGCCTTGATGTCCATATAAATTACCAAAAGAGCTTCAAGTTATGTGAGCTACTTAGATCACTATATATCTCAGGATTTTAAAGCAGTGCTAAATACTTATGGACTACTTGTCATTGGGCTGAGACACTGAAAAGAAAAGTGAAAGCTATTCTATTGCTTTTGTTCTAAGGAAGCTGAGGGATGTCTCTAAGTGAGATTAATGGTATTGCTGAAGTATAAAAACTCTAGTCAAGGTACAAAACTTCTCGTCTTATTAATCTCTTCTGATCTCAGAGCTAGGTTCGATATCATTTGAATGAAACTCGTATCAAATGTAAATCAGCTTATAAGAGTTATGTGATAACTATCTGGTCAGTCTTCGTATTTATACATCTCTTTTTTGTTTTGTTGGTTAACTTGTAGTTCTGTATAATGAATTTATCGATACGATTTAACTTTTTAAAGAGCTGGATCCCATAGTAAGTATTAAATGTTATGCACACTTACTCAAAGATGAGTCCCATTGAACTCTGAGAAGTCTACTTCTGAGAATATGTCCCTCTCTCCATCCATCCATTTATTTATATCCTGCCTTCTTTCCAGATGGGATTCAACAATTAAAAACACATACAGTTAAAAACATGCAAAATTAAGATTAAAACTATATTAAACAATAAAAGAGTTAGAACCATTAAAAATCCTACTTTAGAAATTAAAAATAGTACAGCGATAAATGCATGCACACACACACACACACACACACACACACTTTTGCTAAAAATTAATTTCTAATGGCTTGTTGAAAAGGAAAGGTTTTAACCTGTCACTGAAAGAAAAACAAAGGATCCATCCTTATTTCCCTAGGGAGGGAGTTCCAAAGTGTGGAAGCAACCACAGAGAAAGTCTTCTCTTGAGTTCCCAGCAATGATACCTATGAAGTTGGTGGGACAAGTGTCTCCCCTGAAGATCATAATGCTAAAGGTGATATGGGAAGATACAGAACTTTGCCTAGCCTGTACCTGAGGTGTATGGAGAGGATGAGGCATTTAGTTTTTCTCCATTTCTATTTAAAAGATTTGAACAGGAAATAAACACGATAATCACTGATACAGTATTTAATGTACGTACATTTTACTGTCTTAAAGGGAATGTCACCATTCTGAAACCACATTTACTTGCTTTCTTTAGGCAGTTATTACAAATTTGTGTTAGGACAGGCAGAATGAAAACAGGTTGTGAGATGGAGGAAATGTGAGCAGAGGCAGCACACATAGAAGAAAGGGGAATACCATGATTTGGATCCAATGGTGTCATTCTGCTAATGGAAATGCTTCTATCATCTGAACCTGGAAGAAGCAGTCACATTGCATCCTCTCAGCCCCCTGTGTGCCCTCAAGGTCTCAGAGGAGAAGAGAAGGAGAAACTGCTGTTATGCTGGAGGATCTGTGCTAATAAAATGGTGGATTCAACCCAATCCACCAAAATGGTGGATTCAACATATCTGCAATGGAGAAGATACTACTGTATTTTAATTCCCTCAGTACCTCTTGATGTAGCTACCCTAGCATAGAGATGATGGAAAAGGATGGGAGAACATGTTTCTGCTTGGCACTGGGAACAATTTGATACAACTGCAGAAGCCAAGGCAGCCACCTGCTTAATCTCTCTCAACTGTCCATGAGCTCCTCTCTGCACTGAGTGACAAGGAGAAAAACTCTTAAAAGGCTCGCTTGGCCCATTGCAGACAGCTGTAGTGAGCTAGGTAGGCCCCTTTAAGAAATTCTGTTCCATGCTGCTTGGTACTGAGAGTTCTGACTTAATACAGAAAGCCCTGCAGCCCATTTTAATCGCTGCCCTGCGTCCCTGAAATATCACACTGGAGTGAGACTACACTGAGGGCATTAGGGGAGGATTAAATTAATGCTGCCATCTCTCCCTCACTGCAGCTGTGCAACACCAGGCCAGATATATTTTCTTCTGCCTGAATGAAAGACAAGATGGCATATTTCTTCATGTAGTAAAGTCAGCCACACTGCCAATTGAATCTTACTTCAGTTTTCAACATTGAGGCTTGGCTAAAATAAGGCATGTGGGGAGGAATCTTGTGGCCACACCATATTGTAGAACAGAACTGTCCCCCTGAGATGTGATTCTTTCATGGTTGAAAAAAAAAGTTTTGAGGTGAGTCCTGGGGAGCTGTAGGGGAGCACAGAATTAGCACTGGAACTCATGCAGCCTGTGGGCTACATGATTTGCCCTTGCCTTGTATATTTGACATATCAACAATTATATCTGTACTAGCGTATGTACCTGGCATTGCTCAGGATTTTATTTTCTCATAGGTAATACTTGTTAGAAAGATTTGAGATCCTGTGCCTCTAATTCCCCAAACTGTCTTGTCCAGTACCTTTAACTTTGCCCCATATTCTCCAATCCAATCTGTATTCAGAGTTATTAACATTACAGAAGTTGGGTTCCTGAGGGTATACTCTGCCCTCCTCCTCACTGCTAGGCCTCCTCTCCATAGCAACCAGCCTATTCAAGACAGACACATTTGACTGAGACCCAAGAGCTCATTGGCTGAGAATACTAAAGACCCCTCCCTAAATGGCAAACCCCAGGATTCCATAGAATCTTCTTAGACAGCCAATCATGAGGTCTTTGCCTGACACAGACAACAGACAAACTTTGACTTTCATATATTAGATGTAAGGAATTATACGGCATTATACACAGACACTGATCAGCCTCTGAACAATATTCTGAATATTCTTTGGAGTGTGTGTGTGTGTGTGTGTGTGTATATATATATATTAAAGAACAACTTAACTGTAATGTAAATTTTAGAATATAATGGCAATGATAGAAACTATAATTATTCCAGTTAATTCAGGTATATAACTGGCTGTGAGGCTATAACTATTAGTGCCATCTTATGTTAGATGTATATATTATACAGAGGAAAAATAATGTGCTATTATATATTAATGTAGAAGGCATTAATAAGAAAAAATCAGTGTATGTTTGCATGATGAAGATGCTTGCTATTTTAAAAATTGCTTTATTTGAGGAATTGATGAAAACAAAATATAACTGTCTTTTTGTGGTGCTTATAATCTTAATTAACTTTCCTTGCGCATTTTTTCCTACTTTTCTGTACAATCGCCTTCTAGTTGTCAGAGCGCCGAGGAAGAACAATTTGCTGTGGGAGAATAACTTTGACTTTGGCCATTTCTGCACTAGACTGTTATAGCGTGATTATTCCACTTTCAACATCCTATGGAATCCTGGGGTTTGCAGTTTAAGGAGGAGCCTCAAAGGACTCCATAGGATATTGAAAGTGGAATAATCACACTATAACAGTCTAGTGGGGAAATGGCCTTTATGTAAGAAGGGGAATAGGATCGTTAGTAGCATCCTCAGTGTCTTATATATCAACTCTAGACTTTGCTGAGAATTCAGCTGTTGGAATTGATAAGCTGTTCTGGCTATATGCCAAGAAAAAGATCTCGCAAACATTTTTCCATCTGCCCCAACAGTAAACTAAATCTGTACTAGACAAAGGCCTTAGTTTCCCACAGATTGATTATTTCATCCCTGGAGAGAAGCAACAAGGCCATTAATTATTCCTGTTTCCTATGTCAGTGGAAGCAAGTACAGCAGCAGAGGAAAACCATCTATTTCCCATAATTTCACCATTCTTATTATTTTAGTAAAATGTATATCTGTGTTTCCGTCTACGTTGTTTTATTTATTTATGTTTAACTTAACCTCTGGTATATCTGAAAATAAAGGCTTCACCTGGTAACCTTTATCAAACAATTTCTCCTACTAATTAGATTTTCTTTTTAAATTGCATGTTTTGGAAATAGCTTTTGAGCCAATCAAACCATGTAGAACTGGAAAGGGTGGCTTCATTAGGACACAGTCTCAGAAGACAAGGGACAGACTGTAATTCTGAGGAAGTAGTGAATGGGTACAAACTCTTCTTTACACAGCAAATGCAATCATTACTACACTCTACATTTATAAAACCTTTACACCATAAACTAGACCAAACTGAACCAACTTTTATGGCAACAGAAGAAAAATAATGCCTGTGCAAAGCCATTATACACACGTACACGCCATGTAAAATATGACCGGCAGCATCTATTCTATAACATCTGCCACTGTCCTGACCTTGGAAAGAGAGACGCAGTAGCAGGCACAGTTCCACCATGCTAGGTTCAGAAGCAGGTGAACCATCCATCCCAACTGCCACTGTCCTGGTCTTGGAGAGAGGGAAGAAGAGGTCATTTCTACCAAAGTCAGTCCTCTCCCATACTGCCATCCCCTTTCCCCGAGCGTTGGGTGTTTAGATTGGGAACTGTTTTTTCTTGTTCTTTATCTTGTAAAGTACCATGTACAGTGATGTTGCTATATAACTAGATGATGATTGTTGATGATGATGATGGTTGTTGTTGTTGATGATGATGATAATAATAATATAACATGGCTAAAAAAGTATTCAGTATGTGAATGGAGGTGGAGGCAAGAGAAGGAAATGCTGAACTCTGAAGCAATGCTCACTCTTCTATCTGTTTATTTCTATTTTACAGTATTTGTGGATTCTGCAAATATAGCAACAGACTCTTAGGCCCTTTCCGCACCTTATCTGGATCCCGCAATGTCCCGGTGTCGGCAATGGGTAGTATTTGGGACATGCTCCTTCCTTTTGCAGTGCAGCCAGATTTTTCCTGTGCTGCGCTGAAGAAGGAAGCGCCAAGATAGCACTTCCGCCCTTTCTGCACGGCCCCAGCTGACACAATCATTGGAAAGGGGCCTATTACTGATTTTGTTCCAGTAATAGTATAATGCACGATTGTGACTTGTGGGGCTGTGACAGGAGTGGGACCGCAATGACATTGTGTGATCCCACTCATTGAAGCCACCTCATGGCCCAGCTTCAATGCATCTCCATGCCAAGATGGGGCCATAGTGCAGAAACGGCCTTAGTTTTATGCTGTTCTTATAAACCGAGAAGTTTGCATGCATGATTAAACATTTGTATGATCAGACAACGCAATGGATTTTGGCAATCCTATTGATGATTTCAGTCTTGACTGAGCATGGTGTAGCAGTTTGAACACTGGATCAGGATTTCAGAAAACCGGGGTCTGAATCCCTGCTCAACCACGGGAACCCACTGGGTGATCTTGTGCAATTCTGTCTACTTTAGAGGAAGGCAAAGGCAAACTTGTTCTGAATAAACCTTACCGAAGAAACCATAAGATGGGCTCACCATAAGTTGGAGTTGACTTGAAGGCAGAGAAGAACAACAAATAGACCATGTGATGTCATGTTTTTAATACATAATGGAAGTCTTATGCACCAGGTAGATAGTTTTACCTAAAATTTTATATTTTATACTTTTTAAATATAAATTTTGTATTATAATATTTTATAATAACATCATATATTATTATATATTATTATTATTCATTTTTCTGTTTTATACTGTGATAATTGTTGGTATTTAATTGCATAGTGCCAGAGTAGAGCTATCTTGATTATTTTTGCACTTAAATGTTTCATTGACATGGGAAAATACATCCTTTAGTAGTGTAATTAATAGTATGGAATAAGAAGCAGAAATATGTATTTGGATAAAATGTCAGGAAAAAATGTAATTGCACTGTTTCATGTACTAATGCATGGTTGTGTTACTGCAGCAGATAAGATAAAAACTAATCTCAAGTGGCTTGCCTCCTAAATAATGCTGACTATAATTACTCATGTTGTTGTTTGCCTTCAAGTCATTTCTGACTTATGATGACCCTAAGGCCATTTCCGCACTAGACAGGTGGCCGGCCGCTCCCAAAACTGCAAACCCCAGGATTCCATAGGATGTTGAAAGTGGAATCATAGCGCTAGAACACTCTAGTCTGGAAATGGCGTAAGACAAACCTATCATAGAGTTTTCTCGGGCTGAGCGTGTGTGATGCACCAAAGGTCACTTAGTGGGTTTCCATGGTTGAGCATGGACCTTGGTCTCCCAGGTCATAGTTCAGTGCTCAAACCACTACACCACACTGCCTTTCTTACTCATTATATTGCCTGTTCTAATATAGCAAGAGTATACAGAGTTGCTGTATTCTATTCCTTCAAATCTGGGCATCTGATTTGAATATTACTATATTATTATTATTCTCATGTCAATTAATCTAATTTGATTTCTAGTTATGTAAACCAAGCATATTAATTATTGCATTTTTTCTCGCTCACTGTGTTTCAAACGTCATACCATTTTCTGTGGTTACAACTGATCTAAGACAACCAGAATAGAGTAATGTTTAAAGTCGTGGGTTTGGAACAGGAAAGACCCAAGTTCAAATCATTGCTTAATGAAGGAATTAATCATTCGGCTATGGGCTACCACTGCCTCTCAACAAACCTACCCTTTAGGATTATTGGAGGGGGGGATTAAAAGGGAGAGGGAAACCATATGAAGTGGACATCTACTTTTGTAGTACAGTACAAATAAAAGAAAAAAAATACTTTTGTCATACTTCCTGAGGTATTCTCATCAGACCACTATTTTCTTGCCATCATTTTTCGACTGATGGGAAAAAGCTACGGCTCCATTAAAATTCCACAGGAAGCCCCTGAGAATAACTGCTATCTGGTTCACGGGGCAAGATGCAGAGGAAAGTAGGGATAAATAGCAGTAATTGAAGAGGGAAAACATGGTCTGATTTTCTTCAGTCACACAAAATGAATATCTTATTATACATAGAGCACAATCTATTTTAACTTTTACTTGTTTGACTTTTTATCAGAAGGTACATGTCTGCTTTCCCTGATAATTACTGATTGTTAATGCCTGTTAAGGTAATGAAAAATGTTTGTACACAGAGCTCTCTGGCTGAGGATTATAAATATTGCACCAAAATTAAACCAAAGTTAAAGTGCAATCACGCTGCTATAATTGTGTGTTTGAAAGGGCTCCAGAAGTAGACTTCGAGGTTTGCATGTTGTCCCCCTTTCCTTTCCTTCTGATATTTTCTTTTGGGCATTTTTAGCCTCCCATGAGGTCTTGGAGGATGTCCCAAGGACAGAAAATGCCTTCCATGGACCCCTCCTGGTTCAGTAGCTCATAATAATGTTGTTGTTTCTTGTTCTATTTGCATTTAATAAGCATTCTGACTTGAAAACTGCATTTATCTGACCAATGCATAGCAAAGGCGGGAGGAGGGAAAAGTACATTACGTGATTTTTAATGATGCCCTGAAGCAATTCTGTCTAGCATCATTATGGGAGTTTGCAGGCGGGGGAAGGAGATTGGATATGTCTAACATAGATAAGCAATTGCATTATGAGTGAAAGCAGCAAAGAGTCTTGAGGCACCTTTAAGACCATCCAGTGGATTTGTGACGTGAACTTTAATGTGCTAGACCTACATTGTCAGTGGATTTTAGGACATGAAAGCTTATGCTACAAAAATCTGTAAGACTTTAAGGTCCCATAAGATTATTTGCCATACTTTCTGCTGCTGACGAACATGATGATTACCACTCAGAAGTGTGTCTTATAAGAAAATATTTCAAAGAGTGGGTTAACAAGGATTTTCTTAATAAACTATGGTGCTTGTCCTTAAGCAATTATTTCCAAAAGTTCTATAAAAATCTAATCTGAGAAGAACTGGGCTGGATCAGACCAAAGGCTCATCTAATCCTGTATTGTATTACCAAAAGCAGAGCCTGAAAGCAAAAGGCTGTTGCTGCTGTGTTTCCCAGGAAGTGGTATACTTCCTCTGAATCTGAAATAAAACAGCTTGTGCTTTTGGTGTGGCATGCCTAATCATTTTAGTCATGATCTTCCATTTATTTATGTATTTCTATTATCCCGCTGTTCGGGGACTCAAGGTAGCTCAAAAAATTAAAATAATTACAATATAGATAATAACATTCAAAAGATGTTATGTAAGGTGCCTATAAGATGGAAAGCAACTTAAAATTCTGTTAAAATAAAAAGGAAAAAAGCAGTTAAAAAGCAGTAAAGCACACTAGTAAAGGCCTTTAAAAAACAGACAGACAGTACAGAAATGCCTGTTTGAATAATAAAAAGGCTTTGCCTGGCAACAGAAATGGGAAATGACAACCATCCCAGCCTCCCTAGGAAGGAGGTTTTAGAGCTTAGGAGCAGCCACCAAGAAGGACCTCTCTTGCATTCCAGCTAGATAGGCCTGCTTTTGCCCCTCACAGACTGGTATGGCAGCTCCCCCACACTTCTGCTAAAGCACCTTGTCACTTTATGCAGCTCTACCTTTCCTTTTAAACACCACCTTTACGTAAAAAGGGTAAAGCCTTTCGGTTGTTACTTAGAATAGTTTACTAATCTGTGGTAGTATGTTTGAACTGTTGAAACCACTGTTTGAACCGCTGAAAATCATTCAGCTGCGTCAAAATGTATACAAATATATTATAATCTTTATTAAAACAACCAACAGAATAAAGCATTGGTTTTGTATGTATCTCCAGGCTCAAACAGATTTTAAGAATGTGTTTAAATAGCTTCTTTTATCTTTATAACATCATAAAGGCACAGGTCTCATTCTCTGTCTCTCTCTCTCTCTCTCACACACACACCCCTCTGACTACCCTTTTGCCAAAGGCTCTCTTTCCAAACCTAGGTCACTCTATCTGACCAGATTCAAAAGTGGGTTGATTTCTCTTCTGCCCCTCTCTCTAGGTTTTCTCTGAAAAAACACACCTCTTTCATTCAACCCCCCCCCCCCCCGATTGAATGAGACCTTCTCTGGCTGAAGGATTCACCCTTAGACCTTGCTCCCTGAAGTCTGATTCCAAAACCAAATCAGTGTCTTGCTATACATGCATATTTTCTGAGGCCTCCAACCTTTCCTTCACACTAAAGGGACCGGGTTTCTGGAGTGGTCATACTGGTTGCCTAGTAACCTGTTGCTGGTGGCTTCTCTGATACCCAGGATAGCTTCTCTCCTAGGGGGCTGTCACAGCATGTGAGGATGGTAACACTGGAAAACAGGCCTCCCAGAAGGATCTTAGAGTCTGAATAGGCTCATATGGGAAGATATGATCTATTAGATGCCTGGATCTAAGTTGTGTAGTGTTTCTATAGATCAGAACCAGCACTTTGTATTGTGCTAGGAAAGAGACCAGTAGTCAGTGGATATTTTGTAACGAGGGAGTCAACTGCTTTTTATGCCCTAGTCAATAATCTGATCTTGCATAATGGTCCTTGTTCTTGTTGATGTGTGCCTTCAAGTCATTTCCAACTTATGGTGACTCTCGTGTGAACCTATCATAGACTTTTCTTGACAGGATTTGTTTAGAGGGGGTTTGTCCTTGCTTTCCTCTTAGGGTGAGAGAGTGTGATTTGCCCAAGGTCACCCAGTGGGTTTCCATGGTTGAGTGGGGATTCGAACGCTGGTTTCCAGAGTCCTAGTGCATCACTCAAATCACTACACCATGTTGGCTCTCAATAATGATCATTAATCATGATCCTTAATGTATAAATATTAAGACTATAAATACATTTCAGGTAAAATAATTTTTGTCTGTTCTTACTTCATCTGAATCCTATGCACTTTTAGCATACAATAAATATAAATAGCATACTTGCAGTGGAGCTTACAATTGTCCAACAATTGTGGTGCAGGGGACACCGCAAACTTAAGGTTATTTCTTGTGAAACAGTGAATAATTAGCTCTCCATCACCAAGCCAAAAGTGAGAGAGTTGCCTTTGTGTGTGCTTGTGGAATGATTGTCTGCACTAGGAACTGCACTTATGGACTCTCTAAGAAAGTAAAATCACTTGCACAACTATTTTTACACCAAATTGCACTAGATAGGACTCCAGTTTAGTCAGTTACTGTGCTGAAGACATCACAGCTTTCTCCTAACAGATTTCAACAAATAACATATTACCAGTTCAGATATAAGATGGTGGACAGGATTCTCAGAGATATGTACCCGGGTAAGTCTGTACTGGAGAGCCAGTGTGGTGTAATGATTTGGGTGTTAGACTGTGAGCCTGGAGATGAGAGTTTGATTCTCCACTCAGCCATGGAAACCCACCAGCTAATCTTAGGCCTATCACACACTTTGAGCCTCAGAAAACCCCATGATAGTTTAGCCTTTGGATCACCATAGGTCAGAAAGAACTTGAAGGCACACAACAAAAACAACATATCTTGTTTCTCCTGGGTAATTAAGATGACTAGATCAGGGTTGATAGTGTGGATCTCTGAGCTAATTGATGTTTCTCAAAGAATGTTTCTTGCTCCATTAATGTTAAAGGAGGCAATATTATGGCACTTAATGAGAAACACAGGTTGAATCTAATTCTGTCCTTTCATTAATTCAGAGGACAAGATTGAAACTCATACTGAGCTCTTCCACTGAGGCCAATGAGACTTGAAATACCTTAACTTTGTTTGGAATATTCCCAGGAAGTGTAGCGCCCCCCAATTCCTTTTCAAAGAGATCACTAACTTCCTAAGAGTCACTGCTGCTAAATCATGCTCAAGGCAGTGAAAGAGGTATTCTTTTCCATTTGAACATAAGGTTGGAGATTAAACTATACACTACTACTTACTACAAATCTTTGTCTTTTAAAATTCAAAAATAAGAGCCAAATGGCTCAGTTTTTGGCAATATGAATTGCAGGTATGGGACACTTGATCTAGATCAGGCATGGAGACCAACCATAGGAAGTGGTTGAAGTCTTTTGCTGCTCCACACATCAATGTCTCAATCTGGATGGAGTCTCCTACATGTTTGAGTTTTAAGCAAAAGATGTAGCTACTAGCCACATCTTTCAAGTAACATGTAGTTTGGTTTGTAGTATTTGGGAATTTGGCCTTTGGCACTGCAGTTATTCTAGGGCCATTTCCACACGTGGTGGTGGAAATGCCCTGTGCCGGTACTTACCGGACTTCTTGGCTTGACGCTGTAGTCCAGGCTGCTCCGGAGCAGTGCGTGGCCGCCGCTCCACACTGCTCCAGGGACGAAAATGGTGGCTTCCGGTTGGTGGAGGCTCTCCACCAACCGCTGAAGCTCGCTAGCCTAAAGCCCACCCCCGGCAGATCTGCAGGCTCACACTGGTGCGAGCCTGCAAATCTGCACCAGAGCGCCGGAACGGAGTGGCGTGCTCCGTGCTTTTGAAAGACTTGTTTAAACAGGTCTTTAAAAAGCATGCTGCGCAACCACTTCTGGACGTTCCGGAACGGACTGAGGTGCAGAACTACAAAAAGTAGCCTGACCCAGTCCACTCTATGGTGCAGACGTCCTCTTTGGAGGACGCTCTACACCATTTTTTTTTTTAGCCCGTGTGGAAATGGCCTAGGTTAATTAATGTGGAAATTTAAAGTGTCATGTTACATATGTTGTCCTAAACTCACTTGATCTGTCTCATTTTCTAAGAAACTTTCCTGTCAGAAATGTGCTCTATTTATTATCTTCCATTTTTGCAGAACAATTTTTCCTCTGTTCTTCCTTTGTATTATGTTTATGTATTTGGTTTGCATTAACTCTACCATTCATTTTGAGATTCTGTGATTGTTTTCTATTGCTTTCTGTCTACTCTTTACCTCCTCCAAACTTGTTGATTGTTATTGTTTTTCTGTTACTTTTAGATCATGAAAGAAAATATGTTTTTCTGATTATGTTGTTTTGAAAGTACATTGATAGTAATATACTACATGCCATACTTTCAAACACTAAGAAGGATGAATGTGAATGATAGGTGTGATTCAACCTTATTAAAACCATTTGTTGCCTTGTCCTTGAGTCAAAAGGAAATAAATCTTATCCTGTATCCTTTATTTCTTTATGTGGAAAACACATTTAGATTCTGGGTGGGAGTGGAAGGGTACAGAGTGTACTGATTTTTGTGTTCAGAAAGGGGAAAAAATATCGCGGCAAAATCATTCAGCTCCTCCTGCCTACACAACCTTTCATTTTCATTAAAATTCAGTCAAACTCTCTGTGCTTTCTCTGTGATTTGTATAAATGACTGACTTTAATTTGACCTCCTGGAATGTGAAAGGAATTTAGACATCAGTTAAACGTGAAATATGTTGTCATATGAGGAGTAGGAATACACCCAGCATCATCAACGGAGAAACACCTGCTTGAGAAACACCTGCACACCAAGCCAAGGTAGCAGTGGGCATGACAGACTATTCCCCGCTTTGCCATTTTGGACTGTTCAGTGAACATACCTGTAGTCATGAGGGAAAATGTAGAACGAAGACTGATGCTAATTACCCCTCAAATAATTATAAATCCGATTTGAAATATAAATGAAGCAGTAGAGACAGTGTGGTGTAGAGGTTTGAGTGTTGAACTGTAATGTTGGAGACAAAGGTTTGAATCCCTGCTCAGCCATGGAAAACCATTGGGTGACTGTGGCAAATCACTTTTTTTGGTCTCAGGGGAATGCAAAGGCAAACTCCCTCTGAACAAATCTTGCCAAGAAAACCCTGTGATAGGTTTGCCTTAGGGTTGCCTTAAGTTGAAAACAACTTGGAGGCACGCATAAATTAAATAAGAAGAGTGATGAAGTATTTGAAACTATTCAGCATATTTTCATCTGGCAGTGATCATTTCTAGCTTCTCTAGCAGACAGTCTTTGAAAGGTTTGGCCTTCAGTAGGAACATTTTCAGAATCATAGCCACCTTGAGGAAGAAAAAGTGAGCTGTAGCCAATAGCTGACATAGCAAAACCAAAATCTTAGCACAGAAGAATTGATAGAGAGTGGTGTCTGGCAAACTCTGGGAGATAGCCAACAGAAAATGTTTATGTAGGGATTCAGCCTGTGCTAGATAGGGTTACATGCGGAAGTTGCAGGTCTGCAGCTTGCGTGTGCTCCTGGATTCAACTCTTGAGTTTTGGCAATGGCCAGGAGTGCATTTGCACAGTTAATCCAGTTGTGCCAGTTCCTTGAGATGTCAGTTCTGGCCATGGTGACAAACACCTTAGTTCTATCCCTGTTGGATTACTGTAATGCGCTCTGTGTGGGGCTGCCTTTGAAGAGTGTTTGGAAAATTCAGCTGGTCCAAAGAGCTATAGCCAGATTACTAACTGGGGCTGATTATAGGGAACACCCCATTCTCTTGTTGCAACAGCTCCACTGGCTGCTGATTCATTTCTGGGGAAAATTTGAAGTGCTGGTTTTGACCTATATAATCCTATACTGCTTAGTTCCAGATTATTTGAAGTATTGTATTCTCCCTTACAAACCAGTCCATGTTCTTTTAATCTCTTCTCTTTCCTGCCACCTGCACAGGTTCATCTAGTGGGAACACAGGAGAGGACCTTCTCTGCAGGCTCTGGAACTTCCTTTCCAGAGAAGTTAGGCTGGTACCCTCTCTACTTTCTTTTTGCAGACAAGTATAGACTTTTCTGTTTAGACACATGTTTAATGATTGACTATATAGGATCCATCTCACAAAAATAATATGCTAGATCATGGTAATTGTTGTGCTGGTCTCTGTGTTTAATGTTTAATGATATGTGTGTGTGTGTGTGTGTTGTGCTGGTCTCTCTCTCTGTGTTTAATAATATATGTTTTAAGCTGGTTTTAATTTTTGGTTATTTAATCTCATTTTACTTTTTGTATCTTTTGGATTTTTAATAATGTTTTTTTTAATTCATTGTAAGCCATTTTGAGTCTCAAAAAAGGTGGGATAGAAATAAATATTATCATTGCTATTATAATTATTATAATTATTATTTATTAAAATAGCTTTTGGTAATATCAGTGCAGTGTTTGCATTTTAAGTAGTTCAGCTTAAAAAAAATAATAATTAAGGCTCCCTACTTAATGTGTGGCTTTCCAAGCTGCATGCAGCTTTGTTGCTCATGCTTGCAAGTCATTTCTGACTTATTGCAACCCTATGATGAACTTACCATAGGGTTTTCTTGGCAAGATTTGCTGAGTGGAGGCTTCCCATTGTCTTCCTTTACAGCTGAGAGAAGGCAGCTTAGCCAAAGTTACCATGTGGGTTTCCATGGGCAAGCAGGGATTTGAACCATGGTCTCTAAGATTCTTAGTCCAGCACTTAAACCACTATCCCACACTGGATCTTTCTTGAATGCTTCTTACCAACAATCTGCTATAGTTTGCCAGGTGCTCAACATTCACTGTGTTTTGCACTTTCTGGTAGGCAACAAAATCAAAAAGTCTGTGAAGCTTCTGACTGGACACCACACATGACTGGTTTGTCTGCATTCAGCTTCATCAGCCATATACTGTGTGTGTAGGGATGGTTCACATTTACCTACAAAACACATTAGTTTCACACTTCCCACTGCTAGGGGAATGCAGCACATCTTCCCTCAAAGATCCATACATTTCCAATATGTTTCAGAGAAGGAAAAAAAATATACACAAAACCATGTGTATATCTGAAAAAATGTTCATGTCTAAAATGCATATATTTGAATAATGTGTACAAACACTCTTAAGTCAGTGGGAAAATTGTAAAAAAAAAAAATTGCATTCATTAGTAGAAACAAGTAAAAAAATATATGAATTTCCGTGCCGAAACTTGCAATCTGGTAACAAAGCTGGGCTTCAGTCGAAATTTTGTGTGTTTTTGAGAGGAACACCAAAAATGAAATTGGCAGATCTCCATATCTGTATTTATTTATTTATTTATTTATATGCATGTGTATCCATATGTGCTGTCTTCCCAGAATTTTGTGCATCTTAATATCAATAATATAAATAGGCAGTGCTAACTTTCCAAAAGAGTGCAGGGATAGAGGAGTCAATGCCATTCAGTCCAGGACAGTAGTAATCAAACAGAGGACCAAACAATCAAAGTAGGGTGGAATAAAAGAAAAAATAAAGGATAAGATACTGGAGCTCATTAGAATTCTTAATGTCATACCAATGCCTTCTTGGCCATCCAGTTCCCTGTATGTGTATGTATGTATGCATTAATATAGCAAGAATTATAAATAGTACAATGCTTTGTAACATCAACACGGAGCCTAGTCTCACTGCTCTTTATGGGAAAATAGTTTTAAAATCCTGAAAGTACTTGAAATGGCTAAAATTTAACTAGTGATGCATGCAGTTCTATTCTTTTTATTCAGTTAGAATGAGATGCTGAATTCCTCTTCTTTCAAGGATAAACATGCATCAGTTATTACTGGGGAAACCATTAAAAAAAGACTTTCAGAACCTAAGACCTTGGGGCCAAATTATTATGATTTCAGTCATGTGTTTAACCAAGCATGCAGAACTTGAACACACTACTAATCTGAATTAGGATACCATGCTGATCTGTTCCTGAAATCCTTTCTTTCTAGCTACTGGTTGTCCTGCTGAGTTCTTTGTGGTAGTAAACATGCTTTTGGGGTGAAAAGCAGTGAGAAATCAATGCAGAGCTCTCATCCAGACTAGGCCCATATTCTGAAGGGGACCTCACAGTTGGTTGTTGACCCTACAAAATGAAAGTGCTTAGGATTGTTAAACAGATGTCTAATGCAACATGTAATTTAGCAGCTCAGGAGGAGCTTGGTAAACTTTTTGTTCTTGCTCCTTGTCCCGGATAGCAAAAGTGAGGGACTTGTCACGCATCTTGTATGCCACAGTGTATGCCTGGTGGTCTACAGTAGCTTCTTAGGCAAACCTGAAATTAGGGCAATCATAGGGAATGACTGCTGGATCAGTGGGCATACTGATGTATGTGGAGCAGAGGATCATATCTCTCCAAATCCTGATATCAGTGGCAAGTTTTCTGCGTGGGCAAAGAAAGGACACAGGAAGAAAAGAGCATGACTCACTGCTCTTGGGTGGCTGCCAGTAACCTTCCCTGAACAAAGGCATTTGCACAGCAATTATGAGACTGAGGAGAAATTGGAAGGTGGATGGTGCCATCAGGCAGAGACAGTATGTTGACAGTATCCTACCACCATGAATCAGTTGGGTGATAAGCAGCCCAGCCAGATCCAAGGGCAAGAGAAGACACAAAAAGAGGATAGGATTGCTGTGCTCTTGGTACTGTATTTTCATATGCTTTATAATAAGGCCGCATCTTCATTTTGGCCTCTCTGTAAACCATCAGCTTTACTGGAAAAACTCTACTGGGAAAACGGTACTCTTCTGGCCCCAAACCATTGGAGATAGATTTTTAAATATTTAGTGCAGAACATAAAAGCTGGAATACAGGTGCAGAACATTCTTTGAACCAGTTGTATCAGAGCAACTACTTCAGAAGGAGGGTGTTTTGTTTTTTTTTAATACCAGTGGTATGTCTCTGTGTGTGTTTGTATGCAACCGAAATTTTATTTTTATTGGGACCCTAATGGAGATCAGGATCCCAAGGAAAATTATTCCCCTCTGTGCCACAAATAACCTTTTTGTATAGACCTTCTGTTGGTGCCAATGGGAGCTTTTCTTCTAAGGCTAATTACAGAGGGCAAATCATCATCAGCTAACTCACTCCTTTCAGAACCAGATAGTCTTTTAAATAAACAGAGCCAATAAGAGGTAGAGAAAAGCTTTCATTAATGGGAAACAGTGGAAAGAAGCTTATATGTAACAACAGAGTACCCATGGTCTCTCATGCAATATGTTTTATTTTGTATGTGGGAGTCCTGCAAATTGCTTTTGAATCAATTTTCAAACTAGATTCATGCTACAGGCTTGGAAGCATTTCTAGTGTGGGATGATGCCTTGGCTGATGCCATCTCAGTGTAAATCGATGTCTCATTTACAGACAACTGTCAATGTGGCAACATTATGTAGGTCTTTAGTATGTCTTACAGAAACATTTTCTTGAAAAAAACAAACAGCAGTCTTCCTATGAAAGAGTCTATTATCAACAGCATACTACAAGAATCCCCCCCCCCAGTGATTTATACATCCATCCTGCAGTGAGCTGGGTAGGCGTACCGCAGTCTTCTACAGAAAATAATTATGATTGCATAGTGTTTATTCCCCTTGCTAGACAAGTTTGTACAATAATTCTGCAAAAAAATATGTATATTGAATGGTATTTGGCTTTTGAATAGAATTCCTTGTGCTACCATATTTTGTCCATAGTAATTATTTGCAGAGAAGCTATCTTTGCACAATACAATGTTGCAAATGTAGAAGGAAATTAACTCTGCAGAATAGTGTAACCTGACCTCTTGGTATTCCATCTTTTAATTGTATAGGCAGTTGTATAATATACAATTGTATAATTGTATTAATTGTATTTTGAGTTGGATCCAGATATCTATTTCAAACCAGACAGATGTATATTTTGTGAGTGGGGCATCCAATTTTCTACACTTGCCCCCTTAGCCCTCATGCCACAATACATTTCACTGGGGAAATTGGCATCTGGACAGCGGCAGGGGCAGTGGCAGGGAGACAAGAATAAATCCACCAGTCCCCTAGTTCAAGCAGCAACTTGGATCCAGTCTCTTGCAATCTGAGTCACCTCATGCGCAAGACTTCCCATGCCTTGTGCTGCCTAGATGTGCTAAACCATTCCCACCCTTGTTGGCCCCACTCTGGGAGAAAGGTGGGTAATAAATACAATAAATAAGTAAGTAAGTAAATAAATAAAATAAATAAATAAACGGACTAATTAACTAACTAACTAAATTAGCTACTGTGGTTTTTCATCACCTATACATTTTCTTTCAATTCCTTCTGTGATATAAATAAATTCCTTCTCCAGAGACCAGGACAAGGAGCAATGGATTCAAGCTGCAAGAAAGGAGATTCCACGTGAACTTCAGGAAGAACTTCCTGACAGTCAGGGCTGTCCGGCAGTGGAATATGTTGCCTCGGAGTGTGGTGGAGTCTCCTTCTTTGGAGGTTTTTAAGCAGAGGCTGGATGGCCATCTGTCGGGAGTGCTTTGAGGGTGTTCCTGCATGGCAGGGGGTTGGACTGGATGGCCCGTGTGGTCTCTTCCAACTCTACATTTCTATGGTTCTATGACTCAGAGCATCTGTCAGTTCTTTCTCCATATGATACCATTCACCCATGCAGACCTTATGCTAGGGCCTTTCTTAGTGTCAGCAATTCAGAGGTCCCCATGAAAAAGTTAAAAGTAGCTATATAAGACCAATGGGATAGCCAGCATGGTGTAGTGGCATTCAGCCGTGGAAACATATTAGGTGACCTTGGGCAAGTCTTAGAGAAAGGCAATGGCAAACCTCCTTTGAACAAACCTTGCCAAGAAGGCTCCATGATACATTTGCCACCATAAGCTGGAAACAACTTGAAAGCACACAAGAACAACATGTAAGATAATATATTAGCCCACCACGACTGCCTGTGGAATTCAAAGCCTGTGTCCCTTCCCAGTGTCTTGTTTCATTGTGAAGTAGTATACCAACAACCATTCTAAACAGACAAATCAAATGCTGTATATAATATGAGACTGATCTATTTCATTGCCTCATGCCAGAAAGAAATAGAAACTTTGGATGACATGTATAAATAACATTAATTTTAACATTTCTTTTTCACAATAAATTTAAGCATTAGTCACTTCTGTCATTCTGAGTCTCTTCCAACATTTTTCAGTAGCGAAGTAACATTCAGAGCTATTATATCCCTGGTATTTCTTCAGACTAGAATGCTTAGTTATTTAAAATATGCTATAGCCCACTGGAACATTTTGTCCCTCCAGTCTGTCCCTCAATAGCAATTTGTCCTACTAATATGACTACTGGTTGTCTCAGTTTATCTTGTACCCTGATTCCCCTTCCCAAAGTTATTTATGGAGTCTATCAATCTTGGTACACTGGTGTGTGACTTTGTATAAAAATGGCAACATATCACCTGCATGGTATGCAGTTTTGAATTCTTGATCTTTGAATTTCTTTGATTTTTAAATGCTGTCTTATAATATGCATTGGCAGTTATATACAGGCGGTTGGGGCAGGAAAGTGGCAGACCTGCCTTCTAGCTTTGACATTTAAAGGGAGTTGAATTAATTATTGATTAATTATTGATCTGGTGATCTTGTAGAGTATTTTGACCCAGTTTACAAGATCAGTGGACAGAGCTCTTATACTGTACATTTGAATCTGTGGCAGGGAGCATGCTGGCCACTTGCTTCTGCCTTTGAGGCAACAGGGATATCTTTTTGACAACTTAGCTGTTGGCCTATGGTGGCCCTCAGGGCTCTGTTTTATTCCCAATGCTGATTCCCACATACACAAAACCACTGAGAGAGATTGTCTAGAGTTTTGGGGTTGTCATCTGTACAACAGTGGCACTATTTCTGATTTCCATCTAATTAATAGGAAACTATTTTGGTACTAAACCAGTATCTGCTATCAGTAATGTACTAGATGAGGGTGAACATACCAAAACTTAATCCAGAGAAGACAGAGACATTCCTGAGCAACTCAACACAGATCAGGGAAATTGAAAGTGTCTGAAAACTTCAGTAGGTCAAAAATTCTGTGGCTAGACTATGAAATTCCCTCCCATGGGAGGCTTGGTTGGCCCCTTCTCCAGCATGTTAACCCTTCTTTATTTAGATAGGTCTTTGGCTATGAACTGGCTGTAGCAGAAGGATTTTTATGCTGGACATTTGCCTTCATTATATTTTAAACATGTTTTTAAATGTTTTAAAATTAACTTTTAATAAGATTGTTTATCTAATGAACTCTTAACTTTAGGGCTGTGCTTATTTTCTCTTTACCTAAATTGTAAGCCTGCTTGGGTCCCCTATGAGGACAAAAATGGGATATAAATTAATTTAATACATTGATTTTATTGTATGTTGCCCTGAAGCCCTTGGATACAAGAAGGGATATTAATACTGAAAATAATTAATTAATATTGGCCACAAAACAGAAACTATCTGTTCCTTACCTCTTCAGCACAAAGCCTACCTCCACCCCATACCAAAACACATTCCTCCCAGCATTTCACAGATGAAAACTGGGACACATGTCACCAAAAAAGATCAGTATGTGATCAAAATAGCAAAAGTTATGAGTGAGGAGAAATACACAAACTAGAAGAGGGTGCAACAGTTTGTTTTTGTCTGGGCCCACTGGGAAGGGCAAATTTCTGTTCCTTCCTTTCCTCCCCCCTCTGCTGAGTTAATGGATTGTAAAATGCTTTGCATTTTGAATTCAATTTTCAACAACTGAGCTGGAGGCAAAAAGGGAAATCGGAATGAGGAGGAGAAGAGCAAATCTGTAACTGCAATACAGGATACCAGCCAATTCCGTTAAGGTTGTTTAAAATATCAACATTTCTTTTAGTGATCCTGCTGATTTTGAGTATGTTATCACCATAACAGAAATCCTTGCACATGAACATTTTTTAAAAAATTAAACCATATTTTTTCTTTGGTATATCCTGAATATCTGGTCATAAAGAGTCTGGCCAAAATCCTAGAGGAGACCCATTGAATCTATGGAACTTTGATTTGTCTACATATTTAACATTTAGCTACAAAGATTATTAATGCTCACAGTGTTACTTAAGGAAAGAATACAGCCTGATTCACAAGCTTTTAGGGGTGAAACTCTGAGGCACACATAATACTTAAAGCTTGTAGTTAAACCCGTTCCTGGAGATGGCTGAAGTGGCTATAATGACATAAGCCTTGGTTACATTCCATTTGAACTGCTGTAATGTGGTCTCTGTGGGTCTCCCTTTGAAGAGTGTTCATTTGGTACAAAGGAGTGCAGCTAGAGTGTTAACTGAAGCTGGTTACACGAATCATTCCACTCCCCTGCTCCAGCAGCGCCCCTGGCTGCCAATCAGTTTCTAAGCACAATTCAAAGTGCTGCTTATGACCTATAGAGCCCTGTGTGGTTTAGATCCAGACTGACAGACCGCCTCTCCTGATATGACCCTGCCCAGGCCCTTCACAGATACAGTTGGTGGGACATGAGAGAGGGTCTTCTCTGTGGCTGCCGCTACATTTCAGACCTCCCTCCCTAAGGATTAGAGTGGCCCCGTCCTTGCTGTCCTCCTGGTGACATTTCCTCCCTACACTGTTATAGTGCTTTTATTCCACTTTCAACATGCTGTGGAATTCTGGGGTTTGTAGTTTACTGAGGCCAAAGAGCTCTCTGGCTGAGAATTCTAAGGGCCCCTCCCTAAACTACAAACCCCAGGATTCCATAGGATGTTGAAAGTGGAATAATAGCACTGTAACAGTGCAGTGCAGAAAGGCTCTAGATGAACCTTTGATCTATTCCAGCCAACAACGTTTTTTTTTAAATTAAAACGGGCTTATAGAATTGAAGGCTTTTAACAAATGGCTGTGAGTGCTGTATCACTGAAATTAAATAGTGTCTTAAGATCTTTTTATATATTTTTAATATCGTTATAGTTTAATTTTGGTTTTTACATTAACTTCCTGTATGTTGTTACCTGCAATTTTTTTTAATGTTTAAGTTATCTTGATTCTCAGGCCATTTCCATACCGGGCTTCTGAAACGGTGCAGAGTGACCTGTCACTGAGGTCTTCTACACCGTAGAGTGGACTGGCGTGGACTACTTTTCGTAGTTCCACACCAGAATCCACTCAGGAGCGGCCGGAACTAGCCGGGCTGCGTGTTTTTTAAAAACCTCTTTTTCGAGGTTTTTAAAAAGCACGGAGTGCGCAGCCCCGTGCCGCTCCGTCCCCCGGCTCTAAAGTGGATCTGCAGGCGCGCGCAGGTGCGTGCCTGCAGATCTGCCGGGGGCGGGCTTCCGGCTGGCGAGCTTCTCCGGTTGGTGGAGAGCCTCCACCAACCGGAAGCCGCCATCTGGGACGCCGGAGGAGTGTGGAGCAGCGAGCTCGCACTGCTCCGCGTGGCGACGGACTTACCCGGCTGCGAGTAAGCTCCGTTTTAGCGTGTTTTCGCCCGTTCCCCCCCCCACATGTGAAGAGGGCCTCAGTCCTGGGGGAAAGTGGGATGCAAATAAAATGAATAACAACAACAGCAACAACAATAATAACGATGCTTCCACATATGCAAAGGCTTCCTAATTCCTTGAAGTGTCAGAAACATCTCTATGCAGTGCCATCACCAATTTTTGGTGGAACCTTGAGTAAAATGTTATAACTGAGCTCCCTTCTCCTCAGTGGCGGAAGTTGGAATGTGTAGAGGGGAGGGTGGGAGGCAGCAGAGCTACAGCATAGTGCGTGGGGGTGTGGCCAGGATACACGGGGGAGTGGCTACAGGTTTGGCCACCCCAAAAACATTGCCACCCAGGGCAAATCGCCTCCATGGCTCCCCTGTCCCTACGCAACTGCTTCTCCTGCTCTTCACTCCTGTCAATTATTGTGCATTATAACAAAGAAAAGCGGTAGGATCAGGGATTCTGGCATATGGGCTTTTATAAGATCAAGCAATGTGCCTCTCCACTGACAATGAGCTGCAGTGTTTTGCAACTTTGCAACTTTATATTTTGATATGGAAATGCTAAGTATCTGGAATTACTAAATACTATAAAGTGACAGTGAAATTAAATGATAGGTAAAATAGGAAAACTATAAAAGGAAACTCACAGAGCTCAGCTTGATTAGTTTAATATCTAATCTTAAAAGATCAAATAGAAAATGAAGATTAAAAGCTTCAATTTCTGGTTGTAGGAGGGTGAAGTAAGGGAAACTAAAGCCAGTGGTTTATGCAAACTTTTATATGCGCAGTATAGAGCAACTGCTTTTGCTGTTTATTTTAAACTTTCCCTTTTAATGTGAGATAAAGATCTGAGAAAGCTGCTAATTGTTACACATTGCTTGTTTTTAAGAATGGAAGGTGCATGGTAATCCTGTCTCAACTACAATTAACTGTTCAAACAGAAATGAACACTTTTAATTATAAATTGATTTTAGATAATTCTGCACAGCATTTTTCAGCATTAAATATGGAACCTGATCTGCAGAAGTTTTGGTGTCCTCTAGCAGACCTTTATAGTGGAAACAGGATTTATTGCTACCAAATGCTGAAAGAGCTCTCTGTTAATAGCAGACGGTAGAAGTATTATCACTTCGTTAAATTTTGACAGAATGAGCTATGGGTAGGTGTTAGAGGTGTTGATGGTGATTGTTCTGCTGTGAAGAATAGAGAGACTGGTGCATCTGACTGTAAAGAAATAGAATGAGAGATTATCTACACTCCTTTCATTTACTCTTAAAAAACAAATAATACAAATATGCCAAAACTTACCAGATAATCTGTGACCAACTTTATGCACTACATTTTAGTATTGCAATTTAAGCATATACCTATAAATGTGGGGAATGATGTGTGTGCTTGTGTTTTGCCTATATCAAGTGTGGGAAAATACAGCCACATGGGCCATACCACCCCACATCATAAATACTCAAGCATCAAAATACTCAAAAAATGTGGTGATCTTTCTCTACAGTACTTTGAGTTTAGTTTGCCTTTCCCTGCTATGAGGAACCAAAGTCAATTTGGGTTGGACTGTTGTTGATGTATGCCTTCAAGTTATTTCTGACTTACGGCAATCCTATCCTAGGGGTTTCTTGGTAGGACTTATTCAGAGGAAGTTTGCCATTGCCTTCTTCTTAGGCTGAGAGAGTGTGACTTGCCCAAGGTCAAGATTCTGACCTTGTTCTCCCAGTGTCATAGTCCAGCTTCAAGCACTACATTACACTGACTCCATGGGTTGAGTTGTACCCTATTAGTGCTTATACTCTACTAGTGGAACAGGAACAAATTTAAAGACTGAGCTATAAGTATATGATTGTTTCGTAAGTAATCAAATAGCTGAATCACAAGAATATTTAGGTAGGGCTAGATATGCTGAACAATTACCAGAGGAATGTTCTTGATTAGATTCCAAACTGGCAGATGGAATTCTAAATTACTCTTTAGCATAGGATTTGTACTAAAGGGGGTTGTGTATATTTTGACACATCAGGCTCAGTTTTGTTTCAGGTGACTTTATATTGCTGAGTTACCAGCCTTGTTTTTTTTTTTTTTAAAAAAATCTTTTGCTACAAAGATGAAAAATATTCCCAGGTAAGCATAATTAATGTTAATGTCCTATATCCTGTGGATTGTGCAGACAATCAGTTCTGAGATCATGGAATACCCAATGGTTTGTAACATAATTGCTTTCTCTATTAGCCATCCTGAACTGTCTAAATATTAAATTAAATTATTAAATATTATCAAATGCTTTCTTTGCATCTGAAAAAATCAAAGCTACCTTTTAATCATTATGTTATTACAAATATTCAATAATATTAAGAAGATCAATAATATCTTACATTATACCTTAATTGTCTTTTTGGCAAAAATTCACTGATCCCCATGAATATTCTGGACAATATGTTTCCGCAATCTTTTTGCCAGAATAGCAGTAAATATATTACACAGTTGACCTCTGTTTCTGTGGTGATTCTGTTCCAGAACACCCAGTAACAGTAAAAAATGCAAGTAATTGTGTCCCATAATATTAAATGGCAACTGACCTATGTGACTATTTGACTGTAACTTGCCTGGATCTCACTGGAGGAGAGCAATCGTACAGGGAATTGCAGTGTCAGCTATGGGATATTCTACCACTTGCTGCAAGGATATGGTGAATTCCATCAATTAAAGGGCTGGAATGTTTTCTCTGCTGTAAACCACATGCTGCATAATTTACCAGCAATAAAACTTTTCCTAAAACATTAACATGTGTAAATTTTCAGGACCAAATGAAGTCTTAGGAAGGCCTGGAACTGCAGCCAGTTACAGCTCAGAAGAATGGTGGCGCCTGGAAATCTCCAGGGTTGGCCAAGGCTTGGGAGATGTTGCAGCTGCAACCAGGAAGGTGATCCTGGGGAGACTAGAGGAGGAGTGAAGGATTTAAAGAGGAGGAAGATGTGAGCAGAGAAGAGAAGAGGAAGCAAAACAGACAGGACAGAAGTCAGAGGGAGAAGGAATGGTTGAGGATGAGGAGAAAACCAGAGGTGTAAGGGAATAGGGTGAAGAGGGCTAGACAATGAAAGAAGAAAGAGAGTGAGTGAGTGAGTGGTAGGCGGAAAGGCAAGATGGTGTTGGCAGAGGTGGCAAGACAGAGTGGAGGAACAGGAACAGGGCCCAAAACAGGCACATGGAGGAGGGAGGAGTGGGGAACTCGTAGGGGCAGCAGAGCTCTGTAACTAGGGAGAGAGACAAATGGTCTTCATTCACCCTAGTTGCCTTCACCCAGGACTCAGAAGCACCTACCCAGAGCATAGGCCATGTCTTGTGGGGTGGGGCTAGCAGTTGCTATTCCTGCAATGTTTATGCCTGTAGAGTGCAAAGTACAAAAAGTGAAAAGTACAAATGGAAGGCTCCTGAAAAGAAAGAAATGAAGCACACAGGTCTTCATGAAAGGCCTGGCTGTCATACTTATATTCCATAGTCACCTTGTGAGAACCTTAGGGCCACAGCTGGGTGGAACTGACTCATTAGTAGTGTATAACCATGACAATTTGTGGAGTTGTGACGTGCTTAATAAAAGTCTCTCCTGCATTCAGTAGTGGACAGTTTTTGTCTCTATGGAGCAGATGGTAGGTGCCCATGACACTTTAGTACTAGGGTGAAATGTTGCCACATACTCTTAGATGATTTTTAAAAATAAGTTATACTCCCCTATCTACCTTATTAATGTAGAAAAGAGCCCTGTAGGATCTAGTAACCATAGCTAAATGGGCCTAATCTGTTCAGAAATTTAGAGTACGATATACTGGAGACAAGGAACAAAGAGGGATGGTTGTATTCATGCCCTGTTTGTGAGTTCTGCAACAACACTGGCTGGCTGCTGCAGGGAAAAAAAGGTGCAAGATGAGAAAGACCTTTGGCTTGATCAGTCAAGTATCTTGTTACGAAGTGTTCTGTTGTTCTACCAGGATGTGTGAATGAGAATGACACTGGATACAGGCAAAGACTAACAAACTTGTTTGTAGAGGTTTTAGAGAACATAATAAAGCATAGCCTAAATCCAATATGACACTCATAGAAGCTTCAGGATTTTGCCCCCACCCTTCTGCCTGTGGTGCCAAAAACCTATTTTAGAAGGGTTTCCAGACATTCAGAGAAGAAGGCTGTGGGAGGGTGCGGGGATTGTCTCCATTGCATTTGCAGGAACCTGCTTCTGCAAGTGTGGTAACAACATTGGAAATGCAGTAGTCCTATGTGATCTTGCCAGTATGGGTGTTGGAATTACATGTGAGAGATTGAACTATGAAATGTGCTATGTGCTATGTCAGATAGGCGGTTCCTACAAAGCACTACCCAAACACTGTTCTCCTGTCATTACCTGATAGAGAAAATTTCTGCTCATGTAACAGCGTCAGCATTCCACAACTGCTCCAGCAAATTCAAGGACAAACATCTGCTGCTTAGGAGTGTATCACTTCTATTAATTACAGACCACTATCACTGACCTGCCAAAATTACTGGATTTATGCTGATATCTTGCTTCAGAACTGGATGAGATCTGGACTCAAGTCTATCCTGGATGCCTGACTGTGGGAGGTAAGGAGTGGACTGGGGAACTGAGGTGAAACACCCTTTGGATCTCAGCAGGCACATTCTTGTTCTTGGTTTGTTAGTGGTCCTGCCTTCTTCTTGAGTCTCTAACACACCCAACCTCTCCCTGCTTGGGTTCCTCATCCTGCTCCAACTTGCCAGAATCTCACAAAGGCCTGTATCCTGAAGCCACTTATTGCCTCACAGCAGAAATGTGCCGCTTTTATGTTAGCTCTGACCTCATTGCCTGACATCATTGGTGCCACTTTACTGAGTGACTTTATGGTACCACTTATTGAGTGCCTAATGTCAAATTAAACACAGATATATATAGATATAACCAGATATTACTAGTGGAAAATTAACTGGAATTGGTGGAAGCTTGACCAGATAATTATGGTTAAGACTAGAGCCCAAACAATTTGGGCCCAGAAAGGGTATGCACAGGCAAATGAAACTCTGAGGAATCTGACCTAAAAGTCAAAAGTAAGGATAAATTAGATATCCTGTTTCTGATGCATATTCCAACATGCATCATGAGCTGTTTTCCATGATAATAAAATACAGAGATACAAAATACAATACCCCAGTTCTTTCAGTACTGGCATGGTTTTCTTCCTTTTATACTAGGTGATGACTTTAAAACTCTGAATTTATAGGATTCAGCAGACATCTTTTTTGGCTAGACGCTGGAATCTTCACAAGTGCATACCCCCGCTTCCACAACTGTCTCAAATTGGCAGGGATAATCCTGGTTATTCCTCTATTCTCCCACTATTTCGTCATATTTCGTCAAGGTGACGTCATTCTTTTGTCCCATTTTCTCCTCCTCTTCCTCCTCCTTAGCTTACTTCAACTGCAGACAGAGTTAAAAGTAAATATTGAATGATATGCCAGGACTATATTTATGTAATCATATTTGAGGTCTTCTCTTTTTTACTGTCATGAAAAATAGGAAACAAAATTCCTTGTGGAGTTTAATATGCTAGGGGATTTTTCTAATTTCATTTTATTTTGTCTTTCTCCTCCATTAAGCAGTTTAATGCAGACAATTTTTCTGCCTCACTGTGCGCTACATTTGGCTGCATCATCACAGTTTGTATATAATTTGTGCTAGGGCTTCTTCCAGTGACAGATAACAAGTAACTCAAAGTAAGATTGTTGAATGATGGTTTCTACCCACCACTCCCTGTTTCTCATATGGCTCAAAAAGTAGATAATTTCATATTCTTTGACAGCTTCAGATGCACAAAAATCCTGTATTCACCAGTATCAGATGTGTCCTACTTCTGTAGCAGGACAGGACTTGAACTAAATGCAGATATTAAGTTTGGTTTTAAAAAAAAAGAAAGAAAAAGGGGGGGGAGCAGTAATTTTATTCTCAAAATGTGTGGTGATTAATAGAGAAAAATATATTTATTGGTCATAATGAAATGGGAGTAGGATTTTCACATTTTATGAATATCATATTTATATGTATTATCTACTAATATATAAAAGTCAAAGATTGTTCGTTTGTCTGTGCCAGGCAGGCAAAGAGACAAGGCCTAGCAGCAAGGAGGAGGATAATATGCTAGTAAAATATAAAATATATACACTACACACACACACACACACACACACACAAACACACACTAGCATATATACCTGGCGTTGCCTGGAATTTTATTTTCTCATAGGTAGTACTTGTTAGAAAGATCTGAGATCTTGTGTTTCTAATTCCCCAAACTGTCTTGTCCAGTGCCTGTAACTTTTCCCCATATTCCCCAATCCAATCTGTCTTCAGGGTTATTAACATACAGAGGTTGGGTTCCTGAGGGAATAACTGGCCTCCTCCTTGCTGCTAGGCATCATCTCCATAGCAACCAGCCTATTCAGAGCTCTCTGGCTGAGAATTCTAAAGGACTCTCCTTCAACTGCAGACCCCAGGGTTCCATAGAATCTTCTTAGGCAACCAATCATATGAGGTCTTCACCTCACACAGACAAACAAATCCTTAATAATTATCAAAACCCAATGTTATTTAATCACATTTTTTTGCAAAAAGACCATAACGGTTTTCCAGTCTTTTAAAAATGTTCTTTATGATTTTTCTTTCATCAAACAAGATAATTTGTCCATTTCTGCCAACTCCATCAATTTCACCATTCTTCCCCAGAACGTAATGGTGAATTCTTTCATTTCTGTCCCTGTATCAGTCTTGCTGCTATAGTAATATATTGAAACTATCTTTCAGGTGTCTTTTACTAACTATTCATCCATAAGTCCCAAAGGAATCATAGAATCATAGAAATGTAGGGAGTTGGAAGAGACCACACGGGCCATCCAGTCCAACCCCCTGCCATGCAGGAACACCCTCAAAGCACTCCCGACAGATGGCCATCCAGCCTCTGCTTAAAAACCTCCAAAGAAGGAGACTCCACCACCCTCCACTGAGGCAGCATATTCCACTGCCGGACAGCCCTGACCGTCAGGAAGTTCTTCCTGAGGTTCAGGTGGAATCTCCTTTCCTGCAGCTTGACTCCATTGCTCCTTGTCCTGGTCTCTGGAGCAGCAGAAAACAAGCCCTCTCCTTCTTCTACATGGCATCCCTTCAAATATTTAAACATGGCTATCATGTCCCCTCTTAACCTTCTGCTCTGCAGACTAAACATACGCAGCTCTCTAAGTCTATCCTCATAGGGCATGGCTTCCAGGCCTCTCACCATTTTGAAGAAAAAGAAAATGTTCTGGTTTAAACTGAATATTTACCTTTAAAATTATTTGCATCAGAGTATGAAATTAAGCCCAAAATTTCTTAGCTTTTCCACACATCTGCCACATATGATAAAATGCCTCTTCTTCTTGTTCACATTTCCAACATAAATTTGAAACACCATCAAACATTCTGCACAATTTCTGTGCATATACCAATGAGATATCTTTCCTTGTTCCTTTTCCTTGTCAAATTTTAACAATCTTGTACATTTTACCAATCATATGTTTATCATCTGTGTATAATTGTGTTTCATATTCTGATTTATTTATTTTTTCAAAACCATAGTCCTTTTTAATCCATCTTAAACTTTTCAACTAAGTGCCAATAAGAAAGTCATTGAAAACTATATCCCTCTGCAAGTAGCTGTTCCTTCAGCTTAACTTTACATTCTCCTTGGTACTTCTCCAACAAGTCTTGATACATTAACCATCTTTCTTCGCCTATTGTTTTCTTTCTGTGAAAAGCCTCTTGTGCTGAAACCCATAAAGACATTTTTGGCATAAAAGCTTGTCGTTTAGTCTCATTAAAAGAATGGTTAGTGTTGAGTAATAAAAGATTATTGGAATGAAAAGGGCATTACCTGAAGTTTGGCTGACATAGATATCATGGTATGATAAAGTTAAAGCAAATATTGATTTTAATAATCAGTTTGTGAGACATGCAGTATTAAGAGTATGGAACAGATACAGAGCCAGGTTGTGCAGGAAAATAATCTGTTTTGAAGATGTGACGGAGTGTTACTGTTTACCTTTTGCTGACATATTGACTTTGTTTTCAGCATCTTCACAGTTAAACATGAAATCCATCCAATGCCAGCAAACTGATTTCATTAAATATCTCCAGTTCATACTTACATCATCATATAAGAGACACTTTACAAGTAAATAAAGCAAGATTGATTTCAGCAAGCAAAACAAAACTCCGCTAAATTGGGAAGGATGTGACGAGTCTTTGGTCAATAAATTCTAGCCTGATACTCTTCTTTATTTAAGGTTAATTAAGGTTCAAGCTAAATGCAATTTTCCAGTAGCATTTATACAACTGAGGTTGTAAAACAGAGAAAGACATCTCTAGACTGACTTTTTATAAGTAATAATACCAAACTAGAAGCATTTGATGAATTCCTTTGTGGAAGCTGGTAGAGAATAAAAAACAGTTCCTTTCACACTGTTAGCAAGAATTTATCCAAAAGGAAATCTTTCATTTTATTTGGCAAATAAGGGCCAATTCACACCAGCATCAGCACTTGCACCTACAACCTTTCAGAAGGAAGAAGGATGAGAGCAAGTGGCTGGACCTGGAAGTCCAGAGGGGAATTCCAGAGAATTGTGGCCCACACTACAGTCAATAATGTGTATGTGTGTTCAAGTTGCTTGTGGATTTGTGATGATCCCATGAATTTCATAGGCTTTTCCTAGGCAAAGAGGTGGTTTTGCCAGTTCCTTCCTTTGAAATATAGCCTACAGTGCCTGGTATGCATTGGCAGTCAGTCTTCCATCGAAATACTAACCAAGCTTAACCCTGCTTAACTTCCAAGATCAGACAGGACCTGGTACCTTTACGGTATTTAAGTCATGACATTCAATAATACTATGAAGGGGAAAAAGAGAATAAAAAAGTAGATTCGTGCTCTCCAACTGTCCCAGTTTGGCAGGGCCAGTTCCAATTAATCTCCTCTTGTCCCACTCTTTTCACTGTTTTAAAAATGTCTCAGTTTCTCTTTCCTCCTCTCACTTTCCCCCTTTGTCCTTGGCTTATTTCAATGGCTGCAGACTGAATTCAAAGTGCAAAAGTAGTTTGTATCCAGTTAACTCAGCATGGAGAGAAAACAGGATGGGGAAGAACCTTGCTTTTTCCTGTAGGCTCAGGAAAAAGCGAACTGTTGCAGCCTCTCCCAGCATGTCTCATTGGTATTTTCGCCATCTTGACTACACTCTGATGTTTCTTGGCCAGTTTTCATCAGTGAAATGTTGGAGGGTATATAAATCATACCTATTATTTTCTTATTTCTATGTCTCAGTTGTGTTTATCATGTGAGATTTGCTGGAGACAATTAGAAGCAGTATCAGGATAATCTCAAGCAGCATTATGAAGTGCTGGACTTCCTAGCCCAAACCCAAACTAAGGCTCTTCTCTAGAATAGAGAGTGCGTGCTTGTGCATTTAAACTAGCATTGTGTGACACTGAGAGACAAGACAGATTTGGTTTTCTATATTTAACACGGACTGTCATGTGAAGAACTCCAAGTCTGAGAATACTTTGGGAAGAAGGACAGCTGGTGGGAAGGACAAAGAACACCATAAGATAGTGTGAACATAGGATAATGAGATCAATAATATTTCTTTTAAATTCTAGTCGGTCCTAAGATAATTGACACTTGAGCCCTGAGAAGTAGAAGGAGCTTTAATATACGTTTTGCAAAGTATTTCAGTGATGTTTCTGAGAATTTTCCTTGTGAAAACATCTTTGAATATTCTTTTGGGAAAAAAATATGGACTGCATGACTTATATTATTAAATAAAACCTGAATCCTGTTTCTGCTCCCATTGAATCAATGGGATTTACCTAATGTTGATTCACCATTGAAGAATTACTTGAATGAGTCTACTTTAATTGGGACAAACTAATAAAATTTATGCCTATGTTTTACAAGAAAACAATTGCCATTGATTTTTAGTGATGAGTACCCAATTTTATTTTTTTATTTTTTGGCAAACAGTCAGTGACTGTGACTCAAGGTGCAAGAAATCTAGCAATCTAGCACTCGTCATAAATTTCAGGTATTCTGCATTGGGCTAAGAACAGTTAATTTACCTAGCCATCTTGCCTATTGAATGTGAACTTTCAAGATAAGTTGACTTTTGAGGGATAATTTACTATTTGATAATGAAAAAGGCCAGAAAACCCCCCAGAGCTTTAAACCTGGTTGGCATAAAGTTTTTGGCCATGAAGGTCCATTAGAATGTTTTAAAAAATCAAGACATTGATAGGATAATCCCTCTGAAATAACACAAAAGTTACAAATTCTTGGCAAATTTGTAGGCTCTGAGGCTGGATTTTATAATTAAAAATAACAAAAGTGAGAATTTTTGAGATATACAGCATATGTAACTGTAGTTTCAGGATGAAAACAAACCTTTTTCATGGTTAAACAGATTGTCTGTCTGGGAGGAAGTACCATGAGGACAAAGTGTGGAAGGGACTTGTGCTACAGATTTGTACAGGGCTGCACAGCATGATGCTTAGCCCTCGTTGCACCACAGCTGAAGCTAATTTTTCTCCTGTTTTGGTAGAAACTGTAAAAGGGAGGAAAGGAGGAGAAGGAGGGACAGAAACTAGAACATTTTAAAAGCAAACAAAATGGGACAACAGAGGATTAACTGGGACTGTCCCTGCCAATTTGGGACAGGTGGAGGATATGAGTAGATGGGATCTATTTTCTGAAGTTCATATTTGCAGATATACTGGGTTGGATCCAGAGAAAGTTAGCTGCAGTTAATTTCCACTGATATTAATGAGGTATATACTAGTCACAACTAAACTATCCTATTGATTTCATTGGGATTTCTTTGGTTTTATGGGGGAAAATTCTGATCATCTTTATTTGGATTTATAATATTTATTTATTTGAATTTATTCTATTCTAAAGTATATTTATGTGAAACTTTGGGGCTATCACAACACTAAAATGGAATAGCTTAGGTATGGCTTGAGAAAGTCTGAGCCATTATGTCACGAGTGTGTGTATATGACCTTTTTGTTAATTGACTCCCTTCTGCTCATGTTGCCTTCAGAACAGTAATTTGTACTGTACAGAATAGACGGTTGCATTAGGGCGCCCATCAGTTACTGTGGCAAGAATAGATTTCCTGTTGTGCTTAACAAATGTGAGCATTGTATTGTTGCAAACAGTGCATTTGGTTGTAACGTTGAATGGATTGCTCTAATATGTGCATACACTGAACCAAACGTTATAGGCTGCCACGGCTTCAGTATTCATGAAGCAGTGAGGAACCAAACTCTGCTCCTTTCACCTTGCAAAGCTCCATCACAAACACATGAAAGGCTGGGTGGGGCTGAGCCCTTCTGTTTCATTTGAAACCTTCATGATGCTTTCCTTCTTTTTCTGCTTGCTTTCATTTCATATTTACAAAGAGCCTCCAGGTACCAGAAAGATTATGGGATTTTTTTTAAAGACGTGAACTTAAAGAGGTGGTTGAACCTATAGAGGTATAGAACAAATTTTTTCTCTTATAGAAAGAAAAGTGCTTGACATCTCAAAAAGGGAAAACTGCTAGAGCTGACACACTTTTTTTCTTGCTTAAGACGTTATGTGTAAATGATGACAGATTTAG
Source organism: Cyclura pinguis (assembly GCA_030412105.1). Classification (NCBI taxonomy): domain Eukaryota; kingdom Metazoa; phylum Chordata; class Lepidosauria; order Squamata; family Iguanidae; genus Cyclura; species Cyclura pinguis. Next base: position 89,734,999 of record CM059600.1, on the reverse strand, counting down.
CCGCAAAATCTTCTGCCATCTCAGAACCTAGTATGTAAGTTCTAAAGTGAGGTACATATTAACTATATAATTGTATGAAGTTTAAATAGATTATTTGAGGCTGTCAAAAAGATGAGTGATTTATGATATGCAGGGTGGGGAATGTAATTATGCTTCACTTAAAAGTATGGGGGGCACCCACAGCATCAAAAGAAACTGCAATATATCCAATTCAGTTATGAAAATTAGCTAAATATATTTGTAATAAAAATGCGTATATATAAAAGCAAAATGAGGAGTTATTTTTAATGCAAGCCTAATCTTTTCAGAGCTCAAGAGAGCAATCTTAAAGGCTTCTAAAGAAAGTTATAATTATGGCTGCATTTACTGTAGACTTCAAGATGAATAGTGAAATGTTAAATAGTTTCAGGAGACTGTTAAAGAGTCAAGATGGAAAGAAAAGTTTTTAAAATTGCTATAGACATTTCAAAAACTATTTTCCTCATCTGTTACAGAATTAAAAATGATAGAAAGATTCAAAATGTTTACCAGCTTTTGATTCTTTGTTTAGGAGGCTATACACTGAAAGAACAATATTTTTTTTTCTTATAATGGAGAATATCTGCCTGTGTCAGGATATTTTTCCAATGAAGATTTTGGTTTTTTTTTGCATTTTTCCAATACTTTCTTAATAAAGCATTATCCAGAGTAAATTATGGGTAGTGTTCTCTCAAGCTGACTCAAGTTTTAGCATGATGAATAAGCACTTACTGCAGAATGAGGTTATGTGTCCATATGTCCGTACCATTTGTAGGACTGAAGACATATCTGTATTTTGTATATCTTTCAGAAGGACAAACAAAACCATTCTGCAAGCTGGTATTAAAATCACTTTGACAAAACTGCTGTAAAATTCATAGCCTTAAGATTGCAGTTCTGTTATCTCCTCACCTGTAAGTAAGCTCCATTGAAGTAAAGGGGACTTGCTTCTGAGAAGGCATGTATTTTTCACCTGTTACATCTGACCGGGATACTGCGTTGTTTTCTTCTGTAGCAGAACTATTGTGCACAATAACTGTGCTGTATGGCAACATTACTCAAGTTTCCAGAAAAGAAAGAGTTTTAGCCAAATATGATGCTGGTCCCTGGCATAGTGGGAAAAAAGACTTCTGGTCCCCCACATCAGATAGAGGCACAGTTGTATCAGGCTGAGTTGTAAAGACGCACAATTGTATCAGGCTGGCCTCACAGTGATTTGGTAATGCAATATGTACATGCTATTAAAGTCATAATGTAAAAACCCGGTAGACAAATGGGCAAGAAGTACATATATCAGTCATGCAAAAAACAAAGGAAGGCAGAAATCATGTGCAAGTTGTGAGGAGGAAAAGAGAGAGAGCAAGAGAGTGTGTACTCTACTGGCTGAATAAGGAGTACAGATTTGTGCCTGCATTTATTTCAGAGTTCCATGTTTGATGTTGAGCGAACATTTTTAAAAGTTTGATCCACTAAAAAAATGTTCTGTCCTTTGCCTGAGGTGCTGCATTCATAAGTTTCCCACTGTGAATTACTGGACAATCTCTCCTACATCTCAGCAGTCCTTTGCACAAGTACCAATGTGTCATCTTTTCTCATTTAAAGACCAGAAACTTCAAAATAATTCTTCTTTCTCCCACTAGAGTAACCTTTTTTTTCCCTGATAGCAAATGGGTAATATATCTCCAAGTTCATTTCTAGGTCATTGTTTTCTGATTTTGTGGTGAGGGAGGATTAGGCTTCTTATTTAGCCATTTCTCTGGAGAAAGTCTGTTCTCTAACTTTTGTAATCAGTATTTTTATTCTTCGTTAGGAAAACCCCATTGGAAGATTTGTTTCATGAATCCCTAATGTTTAAATTACTGCCAGTTATGGAACAGCCAATTACTTCAGTTTTAACACACAGGCAGGTTTTCTTTTGAGAAATCTGACTTTAGGAATCCCAAGTTTTCAATGGAGGTATATTAAAAATTAATTATGTTGGTGATCATTTTAATATCATGAAATGTATAAGAAATAAATGGGTCAAGATTATAATATTGATAGTACCAAAATGATTCTTTTTAATTATTTATTTGCAAAGGATGAAGCATTTAGAAACCAACCAAGATGCAATCATGCATAGAGTTAACAGAAGGGTGTTAAGATGGCGTCAGGGTCGGCAGCTCTGTCAGAGTCTCTGGTGCAGTTTGTTTGTTTTTCTTTGGTTTAATAGCTTCATTGTTTTATTGTTTTGCCATTCTCGTGTTGTCTTCCCTTCAATTTCCACTTTTTATATTCACTTTCTGTTATAATTTTTACTATCTGCCTCGTACTCCGGCTCCCTACTTTGCTGTCTAATGCTTATCTACAAATGCTAAGTTTCTTCAAGTTGTTGTGTCTTTGGTGAATTTCGGTCGGCTGTCGGCCACAGTTGTTGTCTTTGGCTGAGGAACTAACTTTGAAGGATATTTTTTTGTATGCTGTTTCGCTGTTTTGCTGGAGCGGGTTCTGGTGAAAGGAGGCTGTTGTTGACTGAAAGAGTCTGCAAAACTTAATGATCATTAGCTAGATCTTAAAGCTGTTGGGGCGAATTTTGGATACTTCAAGAGCTCTTGAGAGAATAAGCCATGCTTACTAGAAAGGCCTACTAAACTTTAGGCATTTTGCCAGCTTTTGAGAGTATCCCCTTGAATTTTAGAAAAGACCAGATGAAAATCACACAGTTTTTTGCTCCCAAGGAAGCTGATAAAGTGGTAGAAGCTGAAGCAGTACTTCCTGCAGTTTCTGTGTTGGACTGGACTCTGGATCTTAAAGGACTATCACAAGCTCCACAGAGCCCTACTGCGGAGCTAGCTCTTTCCAACCTTGCATCTGAGTTGTGCTTTGTGGAGCAAAGTTGCATCTTTGCAGAGAAAGCACAATCACCTGACCCCTGTCAATCATCAGAAAAAGCATACTGACCATTTGAGAGGACATCAAACCTTCTGCATGATTCTGCCTCCCACCTGTCCCACATAGAAACAATTATGGGCTACCCTTTAAATCAAAGTAAGATACATAAAAGGGTCAATTTTCCTGTTGAAGCCTCGTCCTCTTCTGATATTAAAACTGTTCAGGATGCTGCCTGGATAGAAGAGTTCACTCAAAAAGAGCTTATTGATCTTGCATGCTGTAATGTGCCTAACGGTCCAAATGCTAAGTTGCAATCTACATGCATTCAAACAGGGGATTTGGACTTTCATTCTATTCTTTTACAAGAGGGCCTTCTCATGATGTATGAGGAACTTGTACTTGTTAAAAATTTCCTCACAGAAAGCAATAAATTGCTGACAGCTTTAGCCGAAAATTATCCAATGTTTGAGAGAAGGCTAATGCCAAATGGCCTTAGAGGAGGAGTCATGTCTGCAACAGGTTCAAGAAAACAATCCCCAAGGACCCATTCCATAAAAACAGTAAGGCTGAGTTAAAGGGAGTTTGTAAAAAACAGAAGAAAAGCAAAAATATCAAAAATTTAAGTAAGAAAGTTAATCACAATGCTACAGGAAAAGAGATTGGGTGCGTTTGTTTAAATTATTGGACAACACTTACTCTCTTAAAAAATCAGATCACAAAAGTTGTTTGAAAAATCAGAAAAAAAGATAAAAAGAAGGCAAAGGAGAGCGTGCATAACAATGCTGTTAATTCGTTGCAGTCAGTTGATGCAGGCAGCCGTTCAGAGACTTCTATGGATCTCCTAGCAGATAAGGTCTCTGTGGCAAGAGAGTTGTTGGACCTGTCGGAAAAAGTCTTTTGCTCTAACTGGAGGTTTAATACAGACAATGCTCAATTTCTGGTGGTGAAATTGGATTCATATACAAAAGTTCCCCAGAAAGATGCAGCGACAAGACATAAAGTCATGGACTCTGGCTGGAATTTGGTCTTGATTCCTCAAAAACTATTTTTTTTTAAAATTACCCTAAGCCATTTGGTTTTCTTACATTACAGAATCGTATTTTTCATTTTTTAAATGTTAATAATGAAGTTTTACCAGGTGTTTTGAAATTTAAGGATGTAGTTTTAGTGGAATATTTTTACTATGATGGTTTTGAAGCTCGTGCTGCATTTACATTTAGAAATAATGCTATTGCCAATGTAATATATAAGGCTAAGGATGCTTTTCTAAACTTGGGTATCAATATTGTAAGATTTTTTTGAAAACCAAGCCCCCTCATCACCCCAATCTATCGTTCTTATAATATGAGGTTGGGTAAGGATACTATATCTGCTCATAATACTGTTAATTTGATTGATTTCAATGAGCCTTGGGTGGATCTTCATAATGATAGCCACTTAGTTTCTAGGGGTTTGGACTCCTGTGCTAATGCATTTTGCCAAGCTAACCTGGTTATTTGTCAGACTCTTTATGAAAGGATGGAGCCATTTAATCTAGAGGAGAAAGCTCTCATAAATTCATTTTGGTCTTGGCCATCCCCTGTTCAAAAAGAGATTTTGGACAGACTAGATCTGTTGAGAAATTGTTTAGAGCATTAACCATCTTTCTCCTCAAAGATGGCAGTTGTCCCTAAAGAAAGCCAAGTTACTTGTTTGCAGCAGATAGATGCCAATATGGAAAGCGATGTCCAGGAGATCTGTCAGATAGTAGTTGAGCCGGGGGGTACAGCATGAATAGATACAGGAAAAAATGGGAGAACTCAGGTTGTCTCAGTAGAGAGAAATCAAAGAGCACTTTCACTGTCCATGAATCAAGTAGAGAGAGAAGTTTCTGTTCTCCCTAAACTTATTGCCAACGGTCAACAGAACAACAATAATTGGGTTAAAAATGAGGTACCTGGATGATGATGAGTTGGGAAGAGTACCAAGTTCATGTGGGGCAAAACCCTCTGACTCAGTTGTTACTCACCCAATAAGGTCCAATGTCAGCAAACTGAGTCCTTTGAAAGATGAGCTTATTCAGCTTGATTGTCAAGAGGTACAGCCCCTTATTCAGTTAGCCAGGTCAGTTAAAACTGATTGACCAAATGTGGATTATCAGGTTCAGTCTCAGGCCCCTTTGTTATCTATCTGGTCCCTTGTCACTCAGTGCATAGTGAGACTTTAGGCTTAATCCTGAATAATGAGTGTCATTGCTCCATCACCCCAGTTAATATGGTCTCCTGGAATATAGCAGGCTGGAAGGCTTCCCTTTTTGGGGAGGATTTTTTTGGATTTTTATCCAATATTGATTTGATTGCTCTCCAGGAGATCTGGCTCCAGGCTGGGGACAGGAATGTGCTGTCCGGGTACAAAACCTGGTATGAACCTGCACAGAAAATTAAAAATAAGGGTAGAGCCTCTGGAGGACTATTAATTGCAGTCAAAGAAGAGTTAAGCTGGAAGAGAGAGTTGGTTTCTTTCTCTATCTTACTGCAAAACCGCTTAATAGTCAAGTTGAGTTCTCCTTGTACAATCATCATCCTGGTCAACATCTATATCCCTCCAGTAAATTCCCCTTATTATTCTAAGGAAGTGTGGGCTCTCCTGGAGCAACTGCTGGACGAATTAAGTAAGGGATTCCCAACTGCTTTAATAATTTTGATGGGAGACTTTAATGCCTGAATAGGTAGATCCCCCCCAAAATTTGCAGATTTGGGAGGCCTCCAGGAGGAATTGCAAGGTGTGTTTTGTTGGTTTTCTAGTGAAAATGAAATCAAGCTGGGCAACAATTTCTAGGGCTTTTGCTTTCATTTGATCTTCAGATCCTTGGCCCTAGTGATTACAGAGCACCTCATCCATTTACTTATTTTATCCACAAGGCTGGTAGCGCTATTGATTATATATGGGTCTCAAAACATAAGAGACATCTTTTCTCAGGTACTTCTGTAAATATCCGAGCGAATAGCAATCACCAATCAATATCCGCTTGGATAATGCTCGAATCTGATTTAAGAAAATCAACACAGGTAGGCAAGCAGGTGACTCAGGGCCTTGACATTGTGCAATAAAAATGACTAAGATGGCAGCAAGTGGATGTGAAGAAACTTAGCTCTTTTTATAAGTTGGAAGTGGGTGGTGTCCTTGGTAGTATGATTTGCTGTCCGTAGGCAAATATTACTCATGTCCTGGATGCATATCATGCCATTTGCACTCAGATCAAACCTCTATTATTATCCCAATTAACAGTAAAAGGCTGTAGGAATAAAAAGCATCCTTGGTTTGATGCCGAATGTCATAGACTGAGGACATGCTTGAGGAAACAAATAAGAAAGGTTCAAAACTCCCCTAACAGCAGTGCATATTTTTCTATGCTTATTACTAGGAGAAAATATAAAAAACTAGTTACAACAAAAAAACCCAACTATGTTGCCAGATGTTGGGCAGATTTGGAAGCAGCGGCCATTAATAAAAATTCAGCTCAATTCTGGCAGTTAGTAACCAGAAAATTGGGTGACTACCGTTACGATCTTGGGACTTCTATTTCTGCTTCAACCTGGGAAGCCTTTTACTCTGACCTATATAAGTAGCCCTTAACAACGGATAGCTCCTTGATGGATGAAGAGACTTTTGGGAACATAAATGATTTCCCAAAATGGCCCACGGTTACCATGCAGGAAGTCAAAGCCCTCAGTCAGTCTTTGAAGAACAGTAAAGCCGCAGGAGAGGATTTCATGCCACCTGAATTGTTTAAGACCAATATAGATTGGTGGGCTGCCCTTTTGGCTGGCTTATTCACTCATAGAAATGACATGGGATGTATGCCCAATGAAGGGAAGCTTGGCATAGTTATTCCTCTTTATAAAAAAGGGGATCGAAGGGACCCTAAAAATTATAGGCTGATCAGTTTAACAGATATTGCAGCCAAAATCTATGCTAAGTCCATTTTGCAGAGACTAAGGACTGGCCTGAACAAAATTCCATCCTAGCTGAAGAACAGGCAGGTTTTAGACAGGGAAGGAGCGCCATTGATAATTGCTTCACTCTCCTGCATCTGTCATGACCCAGGGTGATCTCGCTCCCAATTCGGACTTGGGCTCCAAGCCTGGGGTGGGTCCCTGGGAGGGGCCTTCTGGAGGGGGGTCTCCTTCAGAGTCTAGGGAGGAGGCTATCTGCGACTCCACAGCTGTCCCTGGTGCAGAGCCCGGGCTCACACCTGCAGCTGACGTTTGTGCTCCAGAGGCAGAGGCCAGGGTTTCTGACCCCAGTCCAGAGTTTGCAGCAGACGTTTGTGCTCCAGAGGCAGAGGCCGGGGTTTCTGACTCCAGTCCGGAGTTTGCAGCAGACCCTCCCCCCACGTTCCTCCAGAGGCGACTGGAGAAGGGGGCGGTCCAGAGGTCTCAGTGACTGCGGGAGAAGCGCTTGATGAATCAGCTCTGAACTCTTGAGAGGCTCCAGCTGTGAGTGGGGCCAATGGACAGTTGACCGGCCTCAGCTGGGCTAAAACTGAGTATTTGAAGCAGACACTGTTGGGGTTGGGCACAGGGCAACAACCGTCTACTAACCGTGAAACTGCGTCCTGCGTTGGGAACTCTTGGTTCCAGTCTGACCTCACTGCTTTGCGTTTGCCGCTCCTGGAACTTTGCTGTTGGTTTGCGTTGACATTTGGTGGAGTAACCTCTTTGATTTATTACTGCTAAAACTACAAAAACCCAGCTCCTGCCTCCGTGTTTGCTTAGCCGCCGCCTTGACACTTACAGCGTCTGATTTCAAAATACACAGTTAGGGGTGGACAACTTTATACTGTGTTTATGGATCTAAGTGCAGCCTTTGACTCAATTAACAGGATGCTCCTTTGGAAAAAATTTATGAAGACAAACATTGATAGGAGACTTCTTCATCTAATAATGGCTCTCCGCAGGGATGCAAGTTTACAGATTAGATCAGGTGTAAACCAAGCCTTACCAAACAAAATTTCCACATTCAGAGGAGTGTGTCAAAGCTGCATCTTGGCCCAATTCCTTTTTAATTTTTTTATCAGTGATGCAGTTTCTGCTATGTACAACTCTGATTTCCATATGCCCAAGGTCCTGGACAGACGAGTTAATGTGCTCCTGTATGCAGATGACATGATTCTACTTTCTACAGCTCTGGTAGGCCTGCACAGACAGTTGAGAAAATTTTACTGTCAGCAAAATGATTTGGTAATTAACAGTAAATCTAAAATTGTAATTTTTGGCAAAAAGAGGACCTGTCATAAATGGTTTATTGATTCTAAAGAAATAGAACAGGTAAGAGCCTATAATTATTTAGGTATTGTCTTTTCAGCCTCAGGTTCCTGGTCTCCCCAGATAAAGAGGAATGCATTAAAAGCTTCAGCCAGTGTCCATACATTGAATAAATTATTTAATTATAAATACCCTAGTTCACTTCTCCCAATTATAAAAGTGTACAAGTCTAAGGTGTTGCCAGTGTTAATCTTTGGAGCAGAAATTTGGGGATTTTTTTTCAATCAAGAATATTGAGAGAATCCAGAATAAATTTTTAAGACTGATACTGGGAGTGCTAAGAACTTCTCCAGCCCAGGCAGTCAGAGCTGAACTGGGTATGGCAGCATTTCAGATCTATGTCTCCTTAGGTTATTTAATTTCTGAATTAAACTATCCCAAATGAATGATGACAAGATCTGTTTAAACGAACAAGCACTTAAGCCTATAAGTAACTCCTGGCTTTCCAGTTTTTCAAAAATGCTTTCAAAGCTGGGTTTGAGCATTGAAGCTGTTAGTTTGTGCAAGTCCAATACCAGAAACATGTTTAAACAAAGAGTGATGGACATTAGAACTCATTAGATCTAGCTGCGCTGTCTTCCGTAAGATCCATGAAATGGTTAGCATAGGCCAAATCTCTTTTTTCAGGAAGAAAAATATTTGTCCTTTGCAATGAAAAGGGACTTGTGCACGGCCTTTATACAGCTCTGATTTGAGCAAATGGAAACTAGGATGTTGCAAGGTCATTATCAGGGTATTCCTGTTCAAGATAGAATCTGCATATGTGGGGCATCTGCCATTGAAGATCTTGCCCACTACTTATTGCACTGTCAGCTATATGTTAACATTAGAGTCCACTACTTCAACCCATTTCTGGTTAGTTGGAGGGAGTGAGATGACGAGTCCAAGCTGACTTTCCTTTTGGAAGGCGTTAATCCTTTTGTGACTCAAAGAGTGGCCCTCTTTGCGTATTATGCATCTAAATTGAGGAAGCAAGTAGTAGATAAAGGGTCCGTCTTGCCAGCTCATGGGTAATCTCTCTTTTTTTTAATTACTTGAGGGGTGTTCTAGTGATTCAGAGGGGTTGGTCTTTTTAATCTTTTTTAATCTGAAAAATTGTTATTTTATCTGTATATATTGTTTTGTATTTTATACTTTATATTTTCACTATTTATCGATGTGTTTCCTTGCTGATGATGCTGTTTTTGTTCTCTTTTCCATGCTTCGGGTTTTGTTCCCTCTTTTCAATTGTCTGATATAGTCTGTAGACTGATTCAATAAAGATTTGTAATGACTGCATAGAGTTAACACTTTGCATGTTAGGGTACATCTCTCATCCAAACCATCCATTTCTGTGTCAGGGCTTTCCTGCAATGAATCCTGGGAACAGTCATTTGACGCAAGTGCTGAAAATGGTTTGTTTCAGATTCTACCTTTCTAGTAAATTGGTGTTAAATTCAGCATGACTGTCATATACATATGTATTTCCAATATGACTACACTACAAAACCTGAAACATGAGAAGATAATCTCGCCTTGTTTGGCAAAGAGATTTTTTAATGTGTTTAATTGCATAATTATTATGTACTAGCATATATACCTGGCGTTGCCTGGATTTTATTTTCTCATAGGTAATACTTGTTAGAAAGATTTGAGATCCTGTGTCTCCCCTTCCCCAAACTGTCTTGTCCAGTAACTGTAACTTTTCTGCATATTGCCCCATCCAATCTGTATTCAGAGTTATGAACATACAGAGGTTGGGTTCCTGAGGGAGTACACTGCCGTCCTCCTAGCTGCTAGGCCTCATCTACATAGCAACCAGCCTATTCAAGACAGACACAGTTGACTGAGGCCCAAGAGCTCTCTGGCTGAGAATTCTAAAGGCACCTCCCTAACTGCAAACCCCAGAATTCCATAGAATCTTCTTAGGCAGCCAATCATATGAGGTCTTCACCTGACACAGACAAACTTTGACTTTTATATTTTAGATAATAAAATCTATCGTAATCATACAAGTTAATTTCTAGCTTCCATATATAGTAAGCATTTTCATCTTCCCCACACATTTTCAAAGATCAGTATTTTATGTGAGCTGTGAGTGTAAATTTTAACAGACTCAGAAGTGATGTCAACCTATATCAGAATCAGAATTTTGCTGCAGAAAAGAAAAAGCCAAAGGCAGCAATAACAGCAATAATGAGAAGTGCTGTTTTAGAATGTTATAGTGTATTGTCTATCAACCGCAGCATTACCTCTTTCATGGCATTTTTCACTGTAATGTATGCTGCACTTTTGCAGTAATAAGCATGCATCCATAGGAATGCACAGGAATAATCATATACACACAAGGATATCTGGATTTGTAGTAATATTTATACTGTCTGGCAGCTGGATTTTGCCACTGCCTGTTTCAGTTTCTGACCAGAAACAACAGAACTTTGGAGCTGGTTCATAGCAAAATTGATTGCTGTGAGTCCACCAACATTTTTATCATCACTGTATGGCACAAGCACATCTCTCATGTGCATATCTTTCCCATTCTGGGTCTAGAGATGATGGAAGCTGTAATTAACATCTGAGAACCAATGTCTAAGGAAAGATACTGCCAAGGGTAGTAGGTTATTCTCACTGAAATGAAAATGCAAAATTATGTTCTCTTATATTGGCACCTTACTTATGGAAATGTCTTCTGTGAAGTCTTTGAACCTAGTTCATTGATTGCATTCTCCTGTTCTAGAAGGACTACAGATGAAAACGCTGATTGGAGCTCCTTTTTTCTGTATTTTAAAATAATCTGTATTTTATGGACTGCATTTCTTTTTAAAACATTTGTTTTAATTTGTAATAATTTAAACAATGCCTGCAATAAGCTGCCATGGAGGCCCCCTATGTGTATTATTATTATTATCATCATCCTTTATTTATATAGTGCCATCCATGTACACGGCACTTTACAAATTTAAAATACAACAGTTACCCTAAATAAATACATAATAAAATGAAAATATACAACAAAAAGGATCCAGGGTATATGGAATTACAACCGGTACAACATAACATTACTATAATGGCAATAAACATTACTATAATGCCAATAAAATACAATATCTAAATAGCAATAAAACTAGTCCAACGTTCCAAATATTTCAGAAAACAAGAAAGTTTTCAGTTTAGATTTAAAAACAGTAAGAGAAGGGGCAATTTGCAAGGTCACCGGAAGGCAATTCCACACATAAGGGGCAGTGAGAGAAAAAGGGTGTAACCGAGCTAAAGAGGAAGAGACTCTAAGCTGGGTAAGAAGGCAAGTATTTGCGGAGTGTAGGTTTCCAGCTGGCTGGTAAGGAGAGATAAGAGTAGCAAGATAAGGACGAGCTAAATTATGTAAGACCTTAAAAGTCAAAACAAGAAGCTTATAAAGGATCCTGCAAGGGATAGGTAACCAATGAAGGGAAATCAGGAGAGGGGTAATGTGATCAAAATGGAGGGCTAAGAAAATGATTTTAGCAGCAGAATGAAAAACAGAGACCAGAGGGGAAAGATGAGAAAGACCAGTGAGTAAAAGATTACAGTAATCGAGACGAGAAATAACGACAGCATGGATTAAAGTCTTGGCAGAAGAGGGAGAAATGAAGGGTCAGATTTTAGAGATGTTATAAAGAAAGAAGCGACATGACCTAGCAACAGTCTCAATATAGGAAGCGAAAGACAAAGAGGAGTCAAAAATGAATCCAAGACTGCGAGCTTCCTGCACCGAATGGATAAGTGTGATGGAAAAAGTGGAGGGTAAGGTTTGGGGGGGGGGGATTAATAATTCTGTTTTCGCCATGTTAAGTTTGAGATGGTGATGAAGCATCCATGAAGAAATGCCAGAAAGACAATCTATAATGTGATCTTCAATATCCATAGAAAATTCAGGAAAAGAAAAGTATAGTTGAATATCATCAGCATAGAGGTGATATTGAAACCCAAAGGAACTAATGAGATTACCTAGGGAAAGAGTATAAAGAGAAAATAAGACAGGGTCCAGAACAGAACCTTGAGAGACCCCCACAGAAAGAGGAAAGGAAGCGGATTTATGATTGCCAACTTTCACATTAAATGAGTGGCCAGAAAGATAGGATGAAAACCAACTAAGGACAGACCCAGTGAACCCTAAGGCATAAAGTGAATCTAACAAGAGAGCATGATCAACCATATCAAAGGCAACTGAAAGACTGAGAAGAATAAGAATAGATTATAGGCCCTGGGACTTAGCTATGGGAAGATCATCAGTTATTTTGGTAAGAGCTGCCTCTGTGCAGTGTAAAGGATGATATGCAGATTGAAAAGGATCAAGTATAGCAGCCTGAGACAAAAAGGAAAGACAGCGTGTATGGACCACATGTTCTAACACTTTAGAGAGGAAAGGCAGGAGAGAAATAGGGCGATAGTTGGTAAGAGAAGAAGAATCAAGTGTAGACTTCTTAAGAATTGGGGAAACACTGGCATGTTTGAAAGCAAAGGGAAATGAACTGGAAGAAAGAGACAAATTAACAACATGACACAGAAAAGGAAGAATGGCAGGGGAAATAGTAATTAAGAATTGGGAAGGAATAGGATCCAAGGGACAGGTAGAAGGATTAGAATACTTCAGAATTTTGGACACTTCATCTAGCAAAACAGGGGGAAAGGAAGAGAATGTAAGACAAGTGGACAATTGGTAAGTTGGAAGTAAGAAAGAGTCAGGAACAGAAAGGGAGGAGCGAATAGTTTCAATTTTAGTATTGAAAAAAGTAGCAAAGTCATCAGCTGAGAATAATGAAGGAAGGGGCAAAGAAGGAGGCTTAAGGAGAGAATTAAAGGTAGAGAAAAGACATTGAGGACAATGGGAATTTGTACAGATTAATGACCTGAAATATGTCTGCTTGGCAAGAGAAATGACACTAGAAAGAGAAGAAAGAATAAACTTATAGTGAATAAAATCTTCCTGCTCTTTAGTTTTCCTCCACAGACACGCAGCAGCGCAACAATAGGAGCGAAGATGCCGAGTGGAGGGAGTAAGCCAAGGTTGAGGCTTAGAAGCAGAAGCAGAACGCATTGTCAAAGGGGCAAAATTATTGAGAGTTGAAGATAAGGTAGAGTTCAGCAAGGAGACTGCAGGGTCAAGAGAAATAAGAGAGTTAGGAGGAGGCAACGAGGAAAGCAAAGCTTGAGAAAAGTCTTCAGGACTGACAGAATGAAGCTCACGAAAGGAATCATAGAATCATAGAATCATAGAAATGTAGAGTTGGAAGAGACCACACGGGCCATCCAGTCCAAACCCCTGCCATGCAGGAATACCCTCAAAGCACTCCCGACAGATGGCCATCCAGCCTCTGCTTAAAAACCTCCAAGGAAGGAGACTCCACTACACTCCGAGGCAGCATATTCCACTGCCGGACAGCCCTGACTGTCAGGAAGTTCTTCCTGAGGTTCAGGTGGAATCTCCTTTCCTGCAGCTTGAATCCAGGAGCGAATAACAGGATGACAAGGAGGAGGACTATGAGTAAGTGCAAATGAGACAAAGTGGTGATCGGACAACGGAAATTCAGTAACCAAAAAACAAGAACAATGTTCAGTAAAAACAAGATTGAGGCAATGACTGAGGGAGTGAATGGGAGAGTTAAAGCAAAGCTCAAGTCTAACAAGAGGAGGACAATAAAGAAAACGTGAAACAGAGACATCATCAGAATCATCTACATGAACATTGAAATCATTCAGAATGAGTAAAGGAATATTGTCTGAAATAAAGATAGTCAACCAAGAGTCAAAATCTGACAGAAAAGAAGAAAGAGGACCAGGTAGATGATAGATGACAGCAACTCGCAGAGGCAGAGGTAAAAAGAGTCGCATGGCATGAACCTCAAATGAAGAAAAGCAATGGGTGGAAGGAAAGGAAAGGAGCTGAAACTGGCACAAAGCAGATAACAAAAGACCTATCCCACCCACCCCCTACCCTCCTGACAACTAGTGTGAGAGAAGGAGAGTCCACCAAAAGAAAGGGCAGCAGAGGGCAGCAGAGGTGGCAGTGTTGTGAGCTGGTAGCCAGGTTTCGGCAAGACCAAGAAGGTGTAGACAGGAAAATTGAGTAAATAAATACAATGCTATATGTTCCTAACCGTCCTAATTTGTCAGGGACAATCCCAGTTAATCCTCTATCATTCCACTTTTTCAACTGCTTTAAAAAGTCTCAGTTTCTCTCTCCTCTTCCCACTTTCCACCATTTTCCTCAGCTTACTTTAGTTGCTGCAGACTGAGTCCAAAGTGCAAAACTAGTTTACACTCAGTTAACTCAGGAGAGAGTGAAGGAGATGAGGAAATAAGAGCCTTCCCCTTCCCAGTAGGCTCAGGCAATAACAAACTGGTGTAGCCGCTTCTACTTTGTGTCTTCTCCCCATTGATAACTTCTGCTTGATCTTGATCACACTCTGATGTTGTGTGGCCACATGTGTCCTGGTGTTCATCTGTGAAATGTTGGAGGGTATGGGATGCCGCTATAGTGTTATGAGGGACAAAACCTGTTATCTCTACATTGACACCAGATTCGAGGGAGCGGGAGAGAATTGCCTTTAAAGAAAAACAACAACAACAGAAGATTTAAAAATAAATAATAAAATAGAAATTGTAAGTAGCATCATAGCTAAGGACACTCAGGAAAGCTCTTACTGGGTTGCATATATTTTTAGAGCAGATGCATGCTGCTCTATGGATTCTGAAATGGTTACTATTTCAAATGATGTTTGCAGTCTTTTAAACTAACATCAGCTCCCTCCTCCTCCTCCATTGCTTCTGCAGTAGCCTGACTCACCATGTGAAGGGCTTATTTTGTTTGTTGATCCAGCACTAAGCTGTTTCCCTCCCCTGCCGAAGGGCTGGATTTAAGGGAAGCCAACTCCAGCCTTTTGGAATCAGTAAAGCCCAGCAGAGTAAGAACTGCAGCAGCAACAGAGATTTCAGCTGAGTGACACTATCTAGATATGACAAATAAACAAACAAAAGTGTTGCTGTCTATGTGCTGTGGAGAAATAAGTCTGTCTTTCAAAGAAGTGAAGTTGAATGGATCTTCATATTAATATTAATAGAACTTTGGTTCTTCACTGGAGATTTTATTATTATTTTTGAAGAAAAAATAATTGCCTGCATTGATCAAAACTTAAGTATTTAGATAAAGAAGTCTGGGACATTGCCTGGTTCCCAAGACGGCAGGCCCAAATTAGTTTCAGAACAGCCCCTTAACTGAAAGCAACTAAACCAACCAGAACAATGTCATCTAAATTAAAAATCATATAACTATTAATAGCTGAACCATTTCTGCTGGAAAATTAATTCTACCTTTTCAGGGTGAACAACACTTCGTTTTGTCTCTATAAAAAAATGAAAACCAGGTTTTGAAGGCAAATTTGCTATTTATCATTGTTGTTGCTGTGTGTCTTCAAATGCTTTCCAAATTATGGTGATCCTACAGTGATCCAATCATTGGGTTTTCTTGGCAAGATTCATTCAGGGGGAGTTGCCCTTGCTTTCCTCTCAGGCTGAGACAGTGTGACTACACAGGAATTTGAACCCTATTCTCCCAGCATCCTAGTCCAATGTTCAAACTACTATACCGTACTGGTTCTCTATCATTACCAGTACAGAAAATTAAAGGCGTACACATGAGACAAAATGTAGTTAGTATAGCCTGACTTCCTTTGTATTCTTAGCAGCAGCAAAGCATCAAATATGTGTGATGTCTATAAATATGGCAGCCCCAGTTGGGTCATCCGCATATACATGAAATTCGAGCTAAACCAGTGATAAATGACGGTCATCAAAATGACCAGGATCTGCTGATAAACTTCTGCGGAATGTCATACCCCAGTACGTATCTGGTTGCCCTACTTTGTCCTTTTTTCTCTATTGCTGTTTAATTGCAGTTTCCAAAAACAGAGAACAAGACACACACTTAAATAGTTTCTGGAAAGTAAGGGAACATTTAGCAAATTGACTATGCATATAGTAGCAAATACTTTGTGAGAAGTTGTCTGTGGGAGATTTCCAACCTTACGTAAAAGGCCATGAGAAAATTTCAGTTCTATTTAGATCTTGGGAGAAAAAAAGGAAGGAAGATGCTGTAACAATGAAGAACACCAAACTGATTTGCTACTTATTCCTCTGTTTTCAGTATTTATAAGCATCTCTTGAACAGAATAAAAGTATTTGCATTTGGTTACATTTTTTCTCCTCAATTCCTTTATATTATTAATATTTCCATGTACTTTTCCCCTCAAAAATCTTTGAAGATGTTGTCAGTAAATCCCAAATAAAAAGAACTCTGAAGACAAATATGATTGATAAAATAATTAAAACAATGAAACACTTGAGAGTTATTCAAAAGACTGGAGTGCGAGCCAATCATACTACTGGAAGGAGTGCATTTGGCAATTTGGGAGTAACACATATACGAAACCTTTTCTCACATGCCCAACACATGGGTATCAGTGTACTTAGGAGTATCTAAGCATACTACAGGAATCAGTGTACTTAGGAGAGTGTCCCCTACAGATTAATTAATCTTAATCCATTAATTTTAATCCATTTAGGGTTTTAAACAGGCCTTGGGGAATTGCCAGTGAGGCATTTGTTACCACAGCCTTGCCACAGTTGATGCCTAAGGTGAGTGCCTCTTTCTGCCTAATGACAGAACTGCTCTTTCGGCAAGTTATAATGGCCCCTCTGCTTTAATATTAGTATCATAAAAGAGTTTGCAAAACAGATGAATATCATAAGAGCTGGGGCATCATAAGTTATAAGGCCTTTCTTTTCTTTAGGATGAGTTGCCAGAGCTCCAAAGGCCTTCCAGTGTCTGCAACTGACATCTTCATGTCTAATGTCCCTTGTAATAAATGTCCTATAATAATAATGTCTCTTGTTCATAAATTGCTAATAATATCATATTGGGGGAAAAGGGGAAATATTTTTGGGTGGCATTAAATGTGAATTTCATACTTCCCAAACAAGATTAATCATAGCTGTAATGACTTTTCCACCGTGTCCTCTGTTTATGACATATTTATTTATTTTTGAGGTAATCTGCTTAATAAATTTAGTAACCTAGGGTAGTGGTGTTACTGCTGTCTGCTACAGTAAAAACAGACAGTCGCATGAAACACTAACAACTAACAAATTTAGAATAGCACAGATTTGTGGTTCTAGCCCAAACATGTTAGGAAGGTTAAACATTGTAGATGCTACTTAGAGATAAGGAAAAATAGCCAAATGTTTCCCACACAGATATTGCTTTGAATGCCAGGACATTTACTGAACTATGTCCTGTCAGAGGAAAGTGTGGAGTTTTGCCCAAAGCTAGATGTTGCCCTCATGCCAGAATTACATTTCATTTTCTGTAGTAACTGAGCATTTCCAGTGCTGGTTGGCTTGACCCAGCAACTTTCCAGGTCATATTCTTTATTTAGAACTACAAGGTCTTCTCAGGGTGCTACAGGGACCAGCTCTGCTGTAAATTGTTATGACAATATATCAGATAGGATATTTTAGTTTGAGTGTAAAATGTAGAACAGGTTTTGCAGCAAGCTGCTAAAGTTAGTAGCATGAAAGCTGTGGGAGCATATGCTCTTATAGTTCCTTAGATCCAGACACTTTCACAGAGCTGTCAAGCATTCATTCTCCATCAAATTGTCCTAGTACGGAATGGACGAAGGTTGCAATCTAAAGAACCATGTTGAAGGGCTGGAGGTGGGCAACCCCAATGGAATTTTGTCTTTTAAAGGTAGCTGACAGCAGATTCGGCTTTCATGCATACCTTTGGTATGGAAAAGAAAAAATAGACAAAGAATTCAATAACCACTATTTAAGGAAAGTATTGTTGAAAGTTTGGCTTACTATTAAGAGAAATACATACAATAAAATACCATTATGGATTTCACCACAGGAAGCTTTATTTGGAAGATGGGCAGACCACAAAGATAACTGGATAAGATATGAAAATTTAATAGACCTGGGAAAGAATGAAATAACATTTAAAACGAGAGAAGAACTTGCCCAACAAGGAATTGTACTAAATTGGTTCCCTTATTTGCAATTAAAGGAAAGATTTAAAATTGATTTGAAATTAGAAGGATTTGCTACACAAAGAAAATACAACGAATTAGAAACTATAGTCTTTACTAAAACTAATCAAAAGATATCTTTGTACTATAAATACTTTTTAGAGAGGCAATTAGCGGATGAGACAATAAAAGAAACAATGATAAAATGGGCAAAAATGTCCAACACGAGATTCCGTTAGATCATTGGGAAGTAGCATGGAAGGAGACAAATGAATTTACAAGTGCACAGGATTTGAAGGAAAACTATATAAAGATGATGTGTAGGTACCACTTATCTCCGGAACGTATAGACAAAATTTACCATTCAGGTAACAACAAGTGTTGGAAGTGTAAGGAGAAAGTAGGATCCTATTATCATTTATGGTGGACTTGTGAAAAAGCCAAAGCATATTGGAAGAAAATATATGAAAGTATAAGAGAAATGTTTGGTGTAACATTCCCAATGATACCGGAGTTTTTTCTTTTAAACATGACATTTACATTTGAAAAAAATTTTATTAAGAAAAATAGCAGAGTACTGTTGAACTTGGTAACAGCGACAAAGATAATTTTTGCCAAAATGTGGAAGAGTCCGGAAATACCTGATTTAGATCAATGGTATTTGAAAGTTTTAGAATACAAAGATTTTGATATATTTTCTCATTATGTAAAAGGTAAATCAATCAAAGAAATAGAGAAGGACTGGGAACCAGTAACTAAGTTCATTTTGGGCAGATGGAAAGTAAAATTTGAAAATAAAATATAAAGTAGTTATACCAAACTGAAGAGAGAGTGTTTTGGAAAATCCAGAAGTTGTAATCACATTAATTTTGTAAGTATGGAGAAACTAATAAGTAGGGGGAAAAAAATAGATGGATAGACAATCAAATGTTAAGGGAAAAGTGTACCAACTGGGAGAAGTAAATATGTAAGAAATTTCTAGAGTAAAGGTGTAAATATAGAGCGTGTAAAGAAACGTCAGAGAAAGGGTAAAGTGGTAAAAGTCAGATACTGAAAAGTTAGTAATTATTGCTCTGTATATGTAATTCGTATTGTAAATATATCTGAAATTGGGAAGAATTAATATAAAATTGTCAAGAGGAATGTATACAGTATGCATTGGAAAAATGTCATTAGTATATTATACTATTTTTTATCATATTTTATTTTACCTTTTTTTGATAAATAAAGAATGAAAAAAAAAAAGGTAGCTGACAGCAATTTTACATCCAATATCACAGGCTACATTTGGAAATCTTGCAATTTCAACAGCAGTTTCACAAGTAACCTCAAAGGCTGATGGTTGAGAGACGCAAGCCAAAATCCCCACCTCACCCTATTAGACTTGAAATACTATGTAGTTCTTTGTATTCCAGCCACATGTTGTATCTGTGCAACAAATTTCCAGGACTCACTTTAGTAACTATCAGAGCACCTCTATACCCCAGATCTGCTGGCTGGTGGAAGTTAATGTGGGGCAAAAGTGTACATCCATCAGAAGAAGGTAGAAGGAAAAGTTTAATGGGCAGCAGTCTGCATTCATCCCAGAATAGCTAGATATGCCTGATGAAAAGCATACAGTTGTAAATCAACCACCTGCATTGTTCTTTTGGATGGCACTCTCCCAAATGGAGTGTACTGGGGGCAGATCTGGACTGGGGCAATTTTGGATTCCACTGGACTCAAATCCATTCCACTCCCTTGAGAAACCCCAGAACTGGACACTTCAGCTATGTCAGCTTTTGGTTGAGGGGCAGAGGGGCAGTTCCAAACATCATAGATTAGCCCACAGAAGGCCAAGAAAATCCATACCTCTTGTCCTAGCAAGATGATGGTGTCCCTGGTTCTGGAAGTGGAAGAAAATTGATCACATCATTCTTTCTCCCGTTCTGTTATCTACTTAGAATAATGCAACAGCCTGGAAGAAATAGTGCATTTTTAAAAATTAATTCCACAAATATTACATTGAATGCAAACACCGTAGTTGTCCTGATTTTACAGATTAGCCTTCTGTCATTCCATTTTTTTTCAATTACTTTTTAAAAGTCCCAGTTTCTACTCCTTTAAATTTTTCCCTATGTCCTCAGCTTATTTCGGTTGCTACAAACTGAGTTCAAAGTGCAAAACTAGTTTATACTGAATTAACTCAGTGGAGGGGACAGGGAGGGGAGGGGAGGGGAAGGAATGTTACCTTTTCCAGTAGGCTCAGGCAAAAGCAAGCTGTTGCAACCTCTCTTAGCTTGTCTGTTCTTCATCATTAATAACCTTTGCCGTATTGGCCACACTCTGATGTTGCTTGGCCACATGTGTCCCAGTTTTTATCTGTGAAATGTTGGAGGGCATGTGAATGTGAAGATGCTTTCTACTGGTAAGCTCATATGATAAAAACATGTTTATCAATATAGTAATCTTGAAAGAAAGAAAATAATCTTGCAGGTAAGTGTTACAGTGATATGGCCGTTTGTTGTCTATACACAGATAATGCAATTCTGCAGGCAAGAAGAGAAGTTTCTGACCCACCACAAATGTCTCCTTGCATTTCAAGAAATCTCCCTCTCCATGTAGGTGGAATTTGGCAAAAACTGAAGACCTCTGCTTGGATCAGCAGAAACACCTTCCATTGAATGGCAAAATGCCTTTTTTGTTTCTTCTGTTTTGTGTGTGGAAAAAAGATCTACCTAAAATTGTAAGAAAATGACCTTAAATTTATTTATTTAGATGTATTATTTATTTATGTGTTACTGAATTTTTAAAATTACCTCTGAGTTTGCCAGGCTACTCAAAGGAATATACAACAGGTATATACATAGTTGCTAAACCAAATGAAAAGAGGTTTAAAAACACACATCCAATTAACACAGTGCAAAAGATAACCCTGATTTTAAGAAAACCAAAGCCATACAAAACAGTGTGGTAATGGCTACCTGCCAGAAGTCCAGAGGGATGGAACGAGAGTGACTTCTTTGGGGATGGAATACCACCACTGTTACTGACAAAGCTCTTTCTCTTGTCCCAGTGCCAACCACTTCATGGGTTTTTGGGGGGATGTGACCTTGCTGCCCTAAAAGGAATCATAATGTTGTTTCTTGTAATGTGCCATTTCCAAGCTCTGCACTGAATCTCTCTTTCTAAGACATGCTAACAATGATGACTGGTGGCTTCCCTGCCAATTGGGTAGCAAACCTGCTCTGAGTTTAGTCTGAAGTTAAAAAAACTATTTGTGGTTCTTAGTGCTATTTTGTGCATGTGGTGGTGGTGGTGGTGGGAATATGTTTCAGCACCTCGAACAGCTCCTTCAAAGTGCAATCTAAAACCTGGAATACATTCACTGTCTCATTGCCATGGAAGCCATCATTGTCATTGGCTGCTAAAAGGGATAAAAGAAACAACACAAAAGCCTGGGCAGTTTTAAAATGTTGTCTCTGCAGCAATGGAAACTGCTTAAAAGACTAATATTGAGTAAAAGTTTCAGTAGCACATGTGGTTCTGTTTTCTGCATGTATATTCTTTGCTTGATTTCTTGAACTATAATATCGTATGGAATTCCTGGTCAGTACCAACCATTTTTTCATGGCATGGTTACCTTATTAGTATATGTCAGTGAGTCCTTATAACTAGTGTATCTTTTTAAGCTCAGAAATACTCAGAAATTATATTTCTAAAATTTAGCTTCACATGTGGAGCTTTACAATAGCTGAGGGAAAACTCAATGCATAAATTGTCACTTTCTCCTTGGGAAAATAATGGAAATCCTTCTCCACAAACAGTATTAAGTGCATTTTTATAAACAGTTGAATGTTAACATCTAAAATCATGGGGGTTGTGTATTGTTTGTAATCTTCTTAACAAAGAAATATGTATGCACCTGTATTCGTATTCTGAGCACACAATCTGAGTTTATTTATTTGAAGAAAGATTCTATTTTTTTAATCAGATTATTTAGTGTAAATAGATTTGCAGAGGTATTTTTTAAAGAGTTTCATAATGGAAAATTTATTTAGATGGGCTATCTGTGGTTTAGCTTTAGCTTTTCAGAAATGATTTAGTTAAAGGCAGAAGGGTTTCTGCAACATGATTTCACTGTGAGGAACAGCTTCATAGTATAGAGCAGTTCATTCATAGATTTTTTTTTGGAGGGGGTGTTAAATTGTACGTCCATATATTAAATCATTTATCAGTTAAAATAGTGCCAACCAGAGCACATGCATAAACTGGATAAAATCAGTTAGGCCCACAGGCCTAACTTGGTACCAAAATTATACCTTTGTTGGTGTCTATTGCACTTCTAAGGGGAAAATATTTGACAACTGTGGTGCCACCATACAGAAGGCCACGTCTTCCCTGAATGTATTACCCATACTGGTGGGACACAGAGGAAGGCCCCTCTGATAGGCCTCAATTCTTGGGCAGGCAATACCTGTTTTACTCATATTGTAGCTACATCTTTTAGCTTCATAAACTGCAAAATTGTAATGTTTTAAATTAATTTAAAAATATGAGGAAATTTGGTGCACTTTTCAAGCCAACAAAATCAGTGTTCGCACTGATAGAACTTAAATCAGTTTCACTCAAAGATGAATCCAGATAGCTATTATCATATCGGTAGTTATTCTAGTGGTATGCAGTTCTACAACCCCAGTAAAGCATAGTTCACATGTTCAGTTTTATTTCAGATTTCTTGAACTGTAATATCATAT
Organism: Cyclura pinguis; assembly: GCA_030412105.1. NCBI lineage: Eukaryota > Metazoa > Chordata > Lepidosauria > Squamata > Iguanidae > Cyclura > Cyclura pinguis. The sequence goes on along the minus strand of CM059600.1, from coordinate 89,712,022 downwards.
GGAATTTCTGGTCAGTACCAACCATTTTTTCATGGCATGGTTACCTTATTGGTATATGTCAGTGAGTCCTTATAACTAGTGTATCTTTTTAAGCTCAGAAATTGAACAGCAATTTTCTCTTAAAATTGACCATCCCTTTTTCTTAAGGAGTGTAGTAATCCCATGATTGTGGGATGGGACATGCTACAGTAGGAGTAGATTTTTAATTATATATCTATATCTATATCTTCAAAAATTTGTTGAAAGTATGTTTCTTGGGAGTTGGGAAGCTGTGACAAGGAGAAGTCTTTGTAATCTGAAACTCTGCGCAAAATTCACACTTTCTTGCAAAGAAAGTAGCATTTTCTGTGCAGAAATTAATATGCCATGTGTGGAGCACATGCATGTAGGAAAAACCTCATGCAAATTTTGCACAGAATAAATTCCAAACTTGGAATAGTCTTTGAGAACTGTGCAGTTTTTTGAAGTTTTTATTTTCTACCAGAAGGAAAATGCATAAAAATATTTGTTGCTTCCTTTGAGAATGAAATTAGTGAAGAATTTCATTCCCATGTTACAATATATATCAGTGATGAGCAACTGTAGTGGCGATGGGGTCTAAACTTTACTGCACAACTCCCATGGGTTTGAGGAGGAGGGATTTGAGTGTATTTATGGGGAGACTTGTGTTAAATTATGTAATATACCACTCCTGGAATCTGGAGACTTTGAGGAAGGATCCGGGGACTTTGGGAAGTCAGTGGGGTTGGAGCGACAGAAAACATGGGTTGAGGGCCACATGGAGCCACACTTTCCCTGTGCCTGGTATGTACTGAAATGAAATTGTCTAATGGTCTCATTTTGATTCAGTAATGATTTTCACAACAAAGTGAAACAAAACATATGAGTACTTTCAGTGCCACTTTGTGATGGTCTCTCTAAAGTAACATGAATTAGCTTCAGATAGACAATTGCATCAAAGACTTTCCCTCTCTGTGATGTTTACATCTATGCCAAACAAAAGTGACTTCCAACACAAGACAGGCATGTCACAGTCAGATGTGGTTGATTGTGCTCTGCTTCCTTATCCAGCTTGTTTGCATTCAGAGATAGCTTGCGTCATTGGCTCCTTTCTCTGTGGCAAATAGGAGAAGCATATTCAGGTCATTTGTGTCTTTCAGTGTATTTTCTGTGATTTAATTGTCATGTATTCATTATACTGAAGCAACTTTATCTTATTTGGCAGCATTTAGTGATATGTTATTGGGAAGTGTATCATTTCCTTTCTTTCCACATTGCTGTTTCACAGCTTTCGTAATGATAACACATTTCCTGATCTCTTATTCCTTGAATCTGTTCTTCTTCATTTTTTTTAGTGCAATGAAGCAACACGAAGATTATTTCATCCCTCCTTCTTATTGCAGTCCTTGGCTTCCAGCTCCTAAGACACCCCCTTAAAGGATAAGCCTTATCCAGAACAATGTGAGATGTGACAGGGTGGGAGAGACAGAGGGAGAATTGGCAGAATTGCTTTAGCAAGTATGCCTGCCAGTGGTGTTATAGGCTCACTGGATACAAATTATTGTATTACTTCAAATTAATTGTCAATATAAGCTTTTGTGGCATGTAATCTGCCACTTTTACTGCATACAGATAAATATCTCCTCACTTGGATCTCTATGTGTACGATACATATCAAAATAGAACTAGAGCTATTTCTCGTTTGGTTTTTTGGCTGTCATTGTGTCTGTCAACAGGAGTAGAGATGGAAACTTAAGCTATAACAACTTTCAGGCTGACAAAATAAATTGGAAGCTACAGATTATTTTATTAGGAAGTGGAAATGACTGGAAACAATTGCTGCCTTGGATGGTTATACCTTTGACATCTTAGTGGGATCTGAAAGGATTTGAGCAAAAATGTATGCATACGGTTTCACTTTCTTGAAAAAAAAACTTCACTTTTTTGTTGTGTTTTAATTTGAATAGTCTCTTCAAAATTGTAATATTTCAAAGCAGTTTTTGTTTTCTTATAATTTTCATGCTGATTCAAGAACAATGAAAATAATCTGATTTGGCTTTAACTATCCTCCATCTTAGCAGCACTTTTAGGTATGCCAGGGAGCTGCTTGATTATGAATTTACTCTGAGCTAAGAGCATCATTTAAAAAAAGAGGGGGAGCGAGTGATACCCACTGCTCTTCAGAAAATAAATAAACTAATAAACCTCTTTAATGGATCCTGGAAGTGTTTGACTGTTGCACTGGGACTCTGGGAAGCCAGGGTTTGAATCCCTGCTCAGCCATGGAAATCCACTGGTGACTTGAAAGTTCAGACACACACACACACTCTCTCTCTCTCTGTTAGAGGAAGAAGTGGTAAACCCGCTCTGAAGAAATCTTGCCAAGAAACCCCAATGGTGGAGTTGCCTGAAGCTGAAGTTGACTTGAAGGCATATCATAACAATAACCAGCAAAACTCTGCCTTGTTCTATGTCCCTTTTCATACTCCACAATACAGCTGCAGAGTTCTTTCTGTGATGTCTTGTGGCTTTATCAAACAAGTCACAGCTCAGTCTTGCAATTGTGCATTCAGGGGTGAGCCCCTCTCCATTTAAAGAACACACCAACAACCAATAGGCCACAGTTTTTATTGGTTACATCTGCTGATAAGGTTGGCACATGCAATCTGGATCCAAACATTGACCTAACCTGCCTGTTGATTGATGAGCCTGACCATCTAGCTCACTGCTAGAACCACCAGGATGACAGGTGTGGGATCCTCCTGGGTAGCCACCTGTTTGTGGTCCCCCTACTATCAGGGTTGCAGGAAAGGCATCTACCTCACTGGGCATGGCTGTTTCCACACACACCCCCCAAGTTCCATAAGGGAATCCCCGTTCCTACCAGTGCCTGAGAAACTGATGTCCTGGACTGAGGACCCATGCCAACCACCCCTGAAAAGTTGTGACAAGGTGACAAAACAATTACATAGATGGCAAATACCTGCACACAAAACATCATAGCTAAACCTATGACCAAATAGAGGATGGATGGGTTGATGTTCACAGCATGAATGCCTATTTACATGAAAGAGCCAGGCTTAAGTAGCCCCCTAATCACCTAACCTGTGAGAAGCCTGCATCTGGGCTACTCAGGTCTTTCCACCAGCCAATGAGTTCAAGCCACATGAGCCACACAGGCCCCTGAGAGATAAAAGCCAGCTGGCTGTCATTTCAAGGGACTCTTGGTACTCCACTCCCACCCCAGATTGCAAAGATGATGTGTGGGAGTGTCACACAGCATTCTTCTGCTCGTCTGTCTTGCCATCTTGGAATAGCACTGCAGTGATATATCTTCTTCAGCAGCTAAGTTTTATCTCAGCAGCTGTTACTGCGCTGGATGATAGAAGAGTAGTAAAACCCCACACTGATATAAACAGTGATGATACTACTTCTTAATATTTTCAATACCAATGAAAATAACAACAAATTCTTACTAATTAGCACTGGTGGCTCACAATCTGAGAATGGGAGGTGCTCAATCCCACCTTTCCTGTTTGGACCACAGGTCACCCAGTTAAATAGTGATGTCATCATCCTCATTATATTCTTACACAAGAGAAAAAGAGGCAGGCACAGCTCCATCATGCCCAGGCCCAAAAACAGATGAAAAGCTCTCCACTCCATCTGAACTGTGCCACTGTCCTAACCACATAAGGAGAGAAGAGCTGGCACAAGCTCCATCATGCCACGGTCCAGAGGCAGATTAAGGGCCCCCTCTCCATCCTAACTGCCACTGCTGTGGCCTCAAAGAAAGAGAAGAAAAAGCAGGTACAGCTCCTTCATGCCTAGGCCCAGAAACAGATAAAAGCCCCTCCACCTCATCCCAACTGACACTGCTCTGGCTTTGGAGGGAGAGAAGAGACAGTATTTGCTGGACTTAATCCACTTGATCCACTCCCAACTGCCTTCTCCTTTTCCCTTTGAGTCATGTTTCAATTAGATTGTAAGCCTGGGGGCAAGGAACTGTTTTGTTGTTCCTTTACTCAGAAAGCACTATGTGTTATATAAATGAATGGTAATAATATATCTTACATATTTATCATCAATTTTCGCAATAATTCAACACAGTGTTTTTGTTTTTATTTAAAAAAAGACCTTCTAATGTATTTAATTTTAATTTTTATAGTTACATTTGTAAAAAAGCTTTTTTCCCCTGCTCATATTCTGTGTGTGAAATACATCTGTAGCAGTTAGATATCAATTGCACTAAACCTAATAGCTGACTAGTGGAGTCAGATGCAATGAAATGCAAAAAGTAAAGACTGCAAAGATTCAATTAAAGCCTGAGGATACATAAACTAGGCACAGTGACTATCTGCAACAGCGTTAGTTGGTATCAAGAGAATAATCCTAGCACTGCCAATTAACACCTATATTGGGAAAGGAAACCATTGTCGTTATTAGTACATAAATGAATAGATTCAATTTTGCTATTAGTTCCAAATCAGCTGTTCCATGCTGAAATCCCATCTGAAATTTCTCTTTTGGAGAAATCTGTTTTTCAACTATGCAGTAGAGTTCTTGGGGGACTGAAATGTTACCCTACTGGATCCTGAATATTGTTATTTCTGATAGATTTGTGCCATTCATTCATTTGCATAGTGAATTATCTTTTTGTCTTGTGCATTGAGTTGCTGGTAGTGGAACCATATGTCATGTTGCAAGATGAGCGTCTAAGTTAAGCCCCTGATGGTTGTACGTGATGCTGTTAGGTCATATAATAGTGTTGCCTGAGTGGACATGGGGTCAATAGTGATTCCAGTTTAGTTGCCTTTTTGTGTGGCCTGTTTGTGGTTGTGAGCAGATATTTTAGTGGTATTAGTGCTAAGAGCAGTGAGCGGATGTTTAAAATCTTTTACGAGGCTATCTGTTACCAAGAACAGGCATGCCAGCCAAGGACTATGGAAAGAAAGTCTAACTGAACAGGATGTATTGTAGTTCACTGGTATGTTGGAGTTGTATAAACTAGAAGCTGACAATGTAGAGAGTTCTCTTAAGCCTCTGGCTTAAGTCCAACTGTTTGTCCCAACTAGAATAGACCATCTGAATCAATTACTGGATGATGATGATGATGATGATGATGGTGATGATGGTGATGATTTTATTTATATCCTAGCTTTCTCCCAATAAACTCAAGGTGGCGGACAACATTTTTAATACAATACAAATTTAAAACTACATAAAAACGTACAAATGTAAAAGTTAAGGAGCAATTAAACAATTTAAAAAGTTAAAACATTAAACATAGAAAATATTAAAATTCCTTAAAAGATTATGCAAACCATAAAACTGCACAGCTCATCATTAAAAGCTCTCCTCATCCAATTTCTAAAAGCCTGGCTGCACAAAAATGTGTTCAGTTTCTGATCGAAGGACTGCAAGGAGGGAGCCATCCTGCGCTTCCTGGGGAAGGGGTTCCCTTCCTCTCTAGGGATGATTAGCTACTGATTATGTAAATTCCTGTGGTTCAATGGGTCTACTCTAGTTAGGACTAGCTCTTTAATTTAGGCTGCAGAACCTCTTTTTCAGATGTCATAATCTGTGAATAATAATAGGGTTGCAGGATACATTTTTGTTTTAAAGAACAGGCTCCAGCCTTTGTAGGAGGCAAAATATGGGGCCAAATGCTCAGTTGCTATTCTGTCCATTTTTTCCCCTGGGAAACATGCCTACAATGAGCATGTCAATATGTTTAGTCAAAAGTGACTTGACATTTTCATGTTTTTTTTTTTTGGTACAGACTTGGCCCATCCTTTTTCAATTCTAATTCCCCAGGTCAACTTTTGGTGGAAAGTCTAGCTTTTTGGGGAAAGTCACTTGAATAAATTTGGGGGTGTGACAACAAAGCAGGACAAAACCGTAAGGAAATGGTTAATATTTGAGGTGCAATTGAAACTCTTGTTTTTGCTGGTTTGATTTAGTGTTATGTAATATAGCAATGTTACACATTTCTTCTGGACTTCCAGAAAAAAAAAAAGCCCTATTAAGTTCCATTTTATGATGGGTGGCTATGAACCTCCCACAGCCTGACGTGGGAAGAAACGAACCCCCTTCTCGCATTACTGCTCTCTTCCCTCCACTGCACCCTACATATTCCGTCCACTTGCAGCCCTGAGTACAAGACATACGACAAGGAAGAATTGTGAGAGCATGAGGCTAGGCAAAGAACAAGACAGAAGAGTGGAGAGGGTGCGAACAGCAGCATTGCCGTTGCCTACCTGCCAGTTTATCTGTTGTCTATTTGCAGCAGTTTTGTGCACCAGTAGATTCTTTGAAGGGCAGGAAGGCAGCAGCTCAAAGTGGTGGTGGTGGTAAGGAAGAGAAGGTGAAAGATACAGTAGTGGGTAGAAGGGAGAAAAGCTTAGCCCGGCTGCAAGGTAAGGCTGTGGGCTTCCACAGGAAGGGTAGGGAGTGTGGCAGTGGAGGCAAGGTGAAAGAGAAAGGAGGTGGAGCGGCAGAAGATGGAGCAAGGGCGGGAGGGGTGGAGGGAAGGGAGCTGAGGATTTCAAGAGTGGTCTGAAAGAAGTGAGCGGGGAAAGCATTTTGGATGTTCAGGGTGAGACTAGGGAAGGAAAAAGATGGAAGGAAGAAGCTGTGGTGGCAAAAGGTGAGGCAAGGAGAGAAGGAGGAAGGCGCATGGTGGAGCAAAGGGGGGGGCACGGTGCCAGCATGAGGTGAGGTAAGTGAGGGGGAGAAAAAAGGGTGGGGCAAAGTAGTGCTGTGAGGGAGGGAGCCAGGGCAGCAGAAAGAGAGTTTCTTCAGGAGAAGGGGAGCAATGCAAGTCATTTCTCCCATTGCTCTGTTACTTGAGGCGGCACCTCATGTAGCAGAGCACCAGCATAAAAGAATTGCCTCACTTCCCTCCTTCTGAAGAAACTCTCCTCTCGTCCTGCCTTCCTCCTCACCGTGATGCTACTACCTTGCCCCTCCTCACTGTGATACTTTGCCCCTACGCTGAGGGACAGGAGTGCTAGGAAAAGGCAAAAGAAGAGCATAGACAGCACATTATGGCTATAGGTGCTTCATGAGAATCTTGTTTGTAAGGGAATGGATTCAAACAATGATAAAGAAAAGATGAAGTCCTTTTGGAAGGACTAACCTCTCATTTATTTGTCTCCAAAGTATGATATAGGTGTTTGAATTGTTTACTGAATACATATAATCTTCCAAGTTAAATGAATCTTCTACCACAGTAAATGTGTATAGGAGATATATATCGGTAATCATTAGGAATTATTGCTGTGTTCCGTATAGCAAGACAGCAGCTATAAGAATGGGGCTGTAGAAGGATTTATGCTGAGGAGGTGTTTGGTAGGTTTGTGCTCTGCGGAGCGGAGGATAAGTCTGGCACATTGAATTGGCACTTGCTTTGAAGTGTGTCTCTTCTTATTCATTATTTCTTTTGTGCGGCAGTACAGACATTGCAACATAGCTGAATTCATTAGTATGTGCATTGTGATAAAAATTCAAACAGGACCAAAATGTTAAATTTCACTATTTTCTAGTTAAAATAAAATGTAATCTGTACCTTTGAGGGAACTAACTCCTTATTTTCCCCTTCAATTATGGCCATTTGTCTCTTCTTTTTTTTATACTTTCTCCTGTGAATAAGAGTGGAGTTATTCTTGGGGGCTTCCTACAGTATTTTCATAGATCTTTGCTGTCATTGAGTTTAGCTTTTAGCTAAAAAACTGATGGCAAAAAATTACAGTGATTTAATGAGAATACTGGGTCAGACCTGGTTAGTACTTGGATGGGAGACCACCATTGAATGCCTGGTATTGTAGGCTGTATTTCAGAGGAAGGAACTGCCACAACCGCTTCTGAGTATTCCTTGCCTAAGAAAACCCCTATAAAATTCATGAGGTTGCCATAAGTCAACAGGTGACTTGAAAGTATGTGCACACGCAATAAGAATACCACTGGAAGTGTCTGTACATTACAAAATGTAATGGTCGTTGTTATTGCATTGGTACCGTACCATACCGCTTTACATGTGGTTTCCCTTTTCCTGTGAATGCCCACTACAACTCCGTAAGGTTTCTCCCAAGTGATGACTCAAGTTACAAGGTAGATTCCATGATCGAGCAGAGATTTGAACGTGAGTCTGCTTCTCGCAAGTTTGGCATTTTAAACATTGTTTTATACTGGCTGTCTTGGATCAATGGTTATGATACGGTTTTTTGTCTGTTGTTAGCTGTCATCAAATTGACTTCAGCTTATGGTGACCCTTATGGAAGAGAGACCTCCAAGTCACTCACTAGGTCTCAGCAGCAGAGCTTGGAGTGTGTGGAGGGGGCGCGGGAAGGGGCATGACCACGGTGCGTGAGGACATGGCCACAGTGTGTGGGGGCATGGCCATGGTGCATGCACCTGTGGGGCATGGCCACGATACATGGAGACATGGCCACAGTAAGTGGCGGTATGGCCGAGGTGCATGGGAGCATGGCTATGAGCTGGGACGCCCCAAAAACATTGCTGCCAGGAGTGAACTGCCCCCATCAACCCCTGTCGCTATGCAACTGCAAGGTCTTGCAGATTCAGGGACGTGTCTTCCTTGAGTCTATCCACCTGTAATACAGTCTTCCTTTTTTACCTACTGCCTTCTACCTTACCAAGCATTATTGTCTTTTCTTGTGAGTCATGTTTTCTCATGATATGGCCAAAGTACAAAAGCATCAGTTTGGTGATTTTGGCTTCTAGGGAGAGTTCAGGCTTGATTTGCTCTAGGACATATTCATTAGTCTTTTTAGCAGTCCAGGGTATCTGTAGAACTCTTCTCCATTATCACCTTTAAAATGAGTTGATTTTCTTCCTGTTGGCTTTCTTCACTGTCCAGCTTTCATAATCATACATGGAAATTGGAAATACCATGGCATAGACAATTCTAACTTTGGCCATTTCCATACTGGGCTTCTGAAATGGTGCAGAGCAACCTCTCACGGAGGTCTTCTACACCCTAGAGTGGACTGGCGTGGACTACTTTTTGTAGTTCCACACCAGAATCCACTCAGGAGCGGCCGGAACTAGCCGTGCTACGTGTTTTTTAAAAACCTCTTTTTCGAGGTTTTTAAAAAGCACAGAGCGCGCAGCCCCATGCCGCTCTGTCGCCTGGCTCCAAAGTGGATTTGCAGGCATGCACAGTACAGGCACGCACAGTTTCAGGTAAGCTCCGTTTTTGGGCATTTTCGCCCGTTTCCCCCTCCACATGTGAAAAGGGCCTTTAGTATTCAATCTCGACACTTAGGATCATGTCTAGTTCGTTCATAGCTACCCTTCCAAGTTTTAGTCTTTTTCTGATTTCTTGACCGCAGTTTCCATTCTGATTAATGACTGAGCCAAGGTATGGAAAATTTTTAGCTGCTTTAAAGTCTTAATTGTCTGCTTTAAAGTTATATAAATTATCTGTGGTCATTATTTTTGCTTTCTTAATGTTAAACTGTGAATCTGCCTTTGCACTTGCTGCCTTTACTTTCTTCACTAATTGAATGAAATGGTACAAAGGCTGAAATTTAGTAATAGGAAAATGCATTTATTAATGTGTTGAATTTGCACAATCACAATGTAAATTACTACAGTATGCATAGTCAGAGTAGTTTGTATCATATTCAAATTAGATGCCTGGATTTGAGGGACTGGAATATGGTAACCCTAGTAATGATGAATAATCATAGGTAATGATGAACAATGGAGGAACCGCTAGGTTTATGGCTGTCCAGGTTTTGCTGGTGGCCAGGAATGCATTTGCCTTGATTATATTGCATTTGGATTACTGTAACACACTCTATGTGGGCTGCTTTTGAGGCTGCCTTTGGAAACTGGTCAGAAATTCCAGCAGCTCCAAAATGCTGCAGTCAAACTCCTGAGTGGGGCTTTACTTACTACCAGTTTATTTCTGAGCTCAGTGGCCTATATAAAGGGTTCTGTGTGTAATATCTAATCTGGATCCAGACTGAAAGACATATCTCCTTCTCAACTTGCCCAAGATCCTCAGGGGACCTTTTTCTTTCATTCCCTTATCAGTGGCTGCTCTCAGGGTAAAATTCTCTCTCACGGAAAACTAGGGAGGCATCCTTCCTGCTTTCTCTCCATTGACAGTCAAAGAGGGGTTTTTTAAAGGAATTTAGAGTGCATCCAGACTAATTAAAAAGACCAGAAAGTCCCAGATTTTGTTCCTGTTTCTTATTTTATTTTGGAGATCAATACACATTTTGTTTATCCCAGAATATATTCTACCATCTCCCAGTACAATCAGAGACTTTTTCTAATAGCATTCCGGGTTGGTTTATTTTAACCCAGTATAAAATCGGAAAGAATAGGAACAAAATCTAGGATTGCTGCAGAAAGTTTTTTTTTAAAGGTGTGGTGCTATACTTTTATACTTATTTTGTTTTATATATTAAATGTTTTAAACCATTTTAAATTAATGTTGTTTTAGCAAAGGCTTATTTATTTAAAAAACTATTTTATTATAATGATTTTTTAAAAGCTACACTTTGTTTTTATCTATGTGGAACAACTTGAGTCTACAACTGGCAGGAAGGAATTAAATGGATGGATGGATGGATGGATGGATGGATGGATGGATGGATGGATGAAAATGAGCTTAGGTGTGTATTTGTGCAAGTGCATAGAGACTCTTGAGGAAAAAAAAATAAAGGTGAGTTTTCTGATTATGTGGGAAAATGTCCTTCCATGTTTGTTCATTCTGGACAATGTAGGAGGTGGAATTTGCTCCATAGATATTACTGTCAATTATGCATGGATTATTACAATTGAAAAGGGCATTTGTATTTTGTCTAGGGCCTACAGAATAACCATAAAACAGCTCAAAGTCTTACTAATTAAGCAATATGCTCTGTCAAAGGCATATGCTATTTGTGTATCAACATTGCATTTAAGTGCATTGTTAAGGCTGAAATCAGTGAGCTGCCAGCTGTAATGTAGTTTCAGAAAAATCTGCCCAAAACTATCCTTGTTTCTGGATTCAGATTTTATAGGGTGTCTGTTTGGCTGTAAAGATATCTCAGGAAGTTTCAATGGTGTCACCAAATTCCTAATATTTGTGATAATTAAGGGATGGCTTGTGTTTTACCAGGAAGTATTCCATTTCACAAAATAATTACATGAAGGAACAACACCATTTCTGCTTTCCCCATTAGAAAAATGGTCTTTGTTCTGGTATCAAAATACAAAGCGATAGCAGAAGAGCTTTGATATCAGTGGATTCACTGTAACTTTACAACATTGCTGACAGATCAAAAGGAGGTCCTCCAGAGTATAGTATATATTGCATTTCCTGCCTTCTTTCACTCTAAAACTAGAAAGAAATAGCTCTTGTAGTTTCTGTTGAATTTTTAAATTTCACCGTCTGTCTTGCCATCACATTTCTTAAATACCCTGGGGAAACAAGTTCAGTCCATCATTTGTGGGAGAATGGATTGCAAATTAATTGCTAAATATTGTCATTGTTGTCTCCCTTCAAGTTATTTCCGACTCTAAAGCGAACCTATCATGGGGATCCCTGGCTTGCCTTTGCTTCCTCTGGGGCTGAGAGAGTGTGATTCGCCGAAGGTCACCCAGTGTGTTTCCATGACCGGGTGAGGATTCGAACCCTGGTCTCCAGAGTCATAGTAACCCAGTGCTCCAACCACAACACCATGCTAGCTCTGCTATGTATTACTAGAATTTAAATGAATACAATTTTAATACTGCAAACATTCTTACCCCAAATGCACGTCATTCAGCTAAATGTAAACATTTGTAGGCCCCAAGGATTCAAACGGAAAATTTAAAAATATTCATCAATTCATTCATTAAAAATACCATCAAAAGCTGGAGGATCACGATGGGTGACAGGAGTGAAGAAGTTTCCTGGAAAGACCTTGATTCCCTTTTCCTTCCCCATGCCATTTACTGCCTGGTTGCAGATTGTTACCTTTGGCACAGTTTGCTGTGCTGCTGTTTTTAAAATGGCCTTCTTTCTCAGCAATTTCAGTCAATGTGGAATCACATAGATTGTGGTGGCATCATGCAACCATACAACCAATCGGATTTAGCTATGTTGTAGTACCACAAAGTCGTATCAGACAGAAGAGGAAGCATTGTCCCACTGTAGTGGTCCCTTTCTAGAAAGGCTTCCTGACAGAGCCAGAAAACCGGTTTAGAGTTAAGGCAGTGTTTCCTGGCCTCACTCTGAATTGCTGAAGATTTTTGTTCTGTGTTTCAGACCTCCCACACCATCCCAAATCATTAAATGGTGTGCTTGAAGTCTTTTAGTGAGTTTTGTATATCCTGCCACCATTTTGGCTCAGGCCAAGTTTGGAAACAGATTTTTAGTTAATAAAAAGTTGAAAGCGGTATGAGAAAGAAACCCAAACATATATGCACAGAGACTTTTCTTAGCACATATCTTGTAGGCTTCTTTTGGTCTTTTTGAAACTGTCAAGCCCATAATGGTGGGATGATATGGTCAATGGTATGTCCATCATGTTATCTTAAAGGCTCAAAAATGTTATATTCCATGCTCAGCCATAGTGAAATCAACTGGATTTAAGAGTGCTTGACTTTATGTCCTGAAAGACTGGAACTGCTTGTTGATTTTTTAAAAATAAAATCAGCTAAGCTTTCGGACAGAAAAATCTATGAAAGAGACATTACATTCCAAATGGATAGACATAAAGCAATAAATCAACCCATGTCAGTTCTTTTGTCAGTTTGTGTATACAAGCCAGTAAAATTGTTGTGGTGTAGTACACTGCTATAAGCAGCTTTTAAATGCTAAAAGCAATATTCATTCATAAACCTACATGGCTGCCCAGCTATGAAGTTAAATATAACCTTAAATGTTCTTTTGCTACATTAGTTAGGAAATGCATGGGGGGGAAAAAGACAGTATTCTTGTATGGAATTTGTATTTTTCTTATAAAAACATTACATTTCAATGAATATAGAGGAAAATGGCAACCTTCTTTGTTTACGTTTTGCTATCATTAACATGCATTTCTCATATTGGTCAGTCACTTTTGGAATTAATACGTTGTTCTTACGTACCTTAATGAAATATAACTGGTTTTTGGTTTGCTGTTTATTGAACAAGGCAGTGCTTGGTGAAATGAAGTGGCCAGTTTCTTGTGATGATAATTCTCCAACCATAATTATGGGAACATTGCTTTTTAAATAGCTCAGTAACCATAACTCTAAGGGGCTTAGCTTTTATTAGTATGTAATCACACAGTGTTGTTTATATGGTTTTGATAGGGTGCTAATAAATGTAGGACTAGCTGACATGGTATGGTTAGCGTCAAGGACAGAGATTGTTTGTCATATATCAATAGTAACTACAGAGAAGGCAGTGTTACATGTTTATTTAAAAGGCTGATTATTCATTATCTCCCTTTACACAAATTAGATCTTCTCAGTAAAGTACTGTGATGTATCTGTTTTTACACATTCTTACGTGAAGATCAGCACAGTAAAGACAGTCATTCATCTGTTACATTTATCAAGAGATGTCACCCAATTCAGAAAGGGGACATTTAACTGAATGCTAGAGACCAGAAATCCATTCAGTTGAAAATTGGGAACATTTAGAATTAGACATATGGTACTTCTAATAATATAACTGGAAACACTGTTGTGTTTAGGGCCCAACGTGCCACTGTCTGGGTGAAAGCTCATGCCTCTTTTCAGTCTTAAGTCTGTCTAAGACAGAACTTTCCAAACTGTGTGTCACGACACATCAGTGTGTCGGCTGCAGTTTGTAAGTGTGTCATGTGAACATAACAGGTGGAGGGACTGCCTCTCCTGCCACTGTGGTGGTCCAGGCTTGGGTGGAGGGGCTGCCTCTCCCGCTGCTGCCGCCCTGGGCTGAGGAAGACCCCAGCGAGGGCAGCCGGTGGCAGTGGGTGGAGGGGCTGCCTCCACTTACTGAATTACTGTGTTGCGAAATGATGCATGTCTAAAAAGTGTGTCGCCAACATGAGACGTTTGTAGAACTCTGATCTAAGGTGTAAATATCAAGATTTCAGAGACTATTAGTAATGATGGGCCTCAGACATGTGCAGTGGAATGTAATATATGGAGCATTTTCATTTGTTGAAGACTACAGACACAATGAGGTGGGTCTAGGCAAAGTTAGTTGCACTTATTAACATGGATAATTTCAGACATGACTAACTTATTTAATTGATTTTGTGGGACCCAGAATCAACTGACCTTGTCTAGAACCAATCCTATGTGAATAGCGCTTATGATAAAAATGCCTTTCAGCCTGTTTTATAAGAACTTTCTTTGTATACAAGGCCTTGTTATAAATACCAAAAAAGTATCTTATGTAACCTCTCTGTAAAGTAAGGCTGTAGGAGGTTGGTATAATGTGCTATTGAGTGAGCCATTGTGTTGAACTTTTAAAATTCACTTTGCTGACAAAATAAATAACAGTAATTCAGCTGGACTTTCTTCTGAAATGTAATACATCTTGAAATAGTCATTTTTCAGAGGCTGTTACTGGAACATTTTTCTCATTCCACGATAACTGCCTGGGAATGTCTCATATTGTTACAGTGCACAAGTTACATTTGCTATCTTATATTAGATGGTAATTTGAAATTATTTCAATTGTGACCCATATGGTTACAGCATCCACATATACAGGGATCTTCACAGGGCTTAGCACAGCCCTGTCTCTTGACTCCCTTGCTTCCATTCCTAACACACAGGTACTCAGATATTAAGTTCAGTTGCATTTATCAAAATTTATACAGAGAAAATTGTAAGGTGCACCATGATCAAATCAGCCGTAAGGGCACTGGAAAATGTTTTTTATATATATATCAGTGAAGTACTACCAGGAGAAAAAGAGAACACACTACATTGTAAGACCATATATAATAAATGGTTAGGAAAATGCATTTTCCTGGAATCTCAGTTTTCAATGTCGTTGGTTTTACATATTGCCAAATCTTTTTCTCATGGGACTCACCAATGGGGTTTTGTTTTCTGTTCATTCCTCTTTATGACTTGGAAGTTATCCTCTTTAGCACCTGATGTCACAATGTTCCCAACACCCACTGTTGGTAGCCTGGCAACCCACCCACATGAGACCTGTGATTCATTCTCAGGTCCTGACATACCATTTGAGAACTGCTGACATAAGTTCACGCATACATCGTTAAATGTGCAATTTATTGCCCTGTTTGTCTGTAAAAGGTGCATATTTCACTGGGTTGATTCTACCCTTGGGTGGTTTTTAGCTTGCCAAACTGTAGGCAACTAAGGGCTCTGAAGTTAGATTTTTCTTGGCTAATGTGACAGCAGTTGAATGGCAGAAAACAGTAAAAACCTGAACAATTAGACTTAAAACACTTTGCATCAAAGAAGCCATGTTTTTTTTTCCAATTTAAAATTCATCCTTAATATTTGCCAGAATATTTACTTCTAGCTCAGGTTAACAATTGGGAGCCAAGAAAACCTTATTGATTGTGGCGTGAGTGACAATATATGGCCACAGACTTTGGGATGTAGATACTGTGGTTGTTACGTACCTTCAAGCTGACTCCAACTTATGGTAACACCATCCCAGGGTTTTCTTGGCAAGATTCGTGCAGAGGAGATTTCTGTGGCCGAGTGGGGATTCAAACCCTGATCTCCTGGTGTCCAAGTCCAGCATTCAAACCACTACATCACAGTGGCTCTAGTGGTGTAGCTAAGGAGTGGAGCAAATAAGGACCTTGATTCTAAATAAGAATTCTGTTCCCATCCATGAAATTTCCTTGCCAACATTTTTAGCACTGCAGAGAATGAGACGCTGAAATTTTTCTCCTCTGTGGCCCTTTCCATACACCCTCCCATCTCGACAGGGGGACGGGGGAAGGACAGGACTGTGATGGCGTTTCTGCATGACATCATCGCAATACCACCCTTTTCCCATCCCTAGGTGGCGTGATCACAGATTAAATCAGTGATGGATTTTTCCTATCAGTGACACATGATTGTGCCACCATCTTGGACTTACCTGTCCTGTGGAAGCCACAGAAATGTGATGGCAGTGCTACCTGCCCAGCGCAGCCTGGGAAAGTACTTGGCTGCACTGCAGAAGGAAGAGGCATGGCCACTGCACTCCCTTCTGCAGGGAGTCAGCTGGTACAGAGGAGAGTGCTCCCATTGCGCTTCCCTCCCAGCAGAGCCAATGCCGGGATCCCCCCCAAAGATGACTTTGCAAAAAGATAGGGTGCAGAAAGGGCCTATAACTCTGCCTGAATATTTGCCTTGTTCACATCCCCTTCATCGCTTTGCCTGCCCCTTTCCTTTGGATTTCTAATTCCAAACTGTATGTCTAAATGCTACATTACTGCAATGCAAGAAATTTAGAGAGTGAAGAAAAATTTAATGAGAGAGGGGAATTCTTATTGGGGGGCAGTGCCCTAATTTTGCCTCCCTTGTAGCTAACTCACATCACTATAGTTTCCAGAAATTTTTACAGATGGGAACAAGAAAAATTGATGCTTCAGCATTTATAGCTGAAGACAAAGCTCATATTTATTTGAAAGCTGTATACTGTGTTATAGTTCAACCGGTGAAAAGCTTTTACAAGGCAGCTAACATAACAGCAAAGAAAGTTAGCAAACACTATTCAGTTGAAATTCGTAGGACTTCAGATATTAGCAGTTAATTTGTTCCATTGATTTCAGTAGAATTTAAGTGTGATGAATGCTTTGTCATAATACAATACTGTATACACGGAACTCAGAATTAAGTTCCATTGAGTTCAATGGGACTAATGTCAAGGAACGTGGGAATAAGACCACAGTTGAACTGGAGCAGTGATTTAGATTCTGAATTGTTTTCCATCAGTGATAGTGTCTGTTAAGTAGAGAGTTCCATTAACGGAATGGTATCACTGTTGGAAGGGAAGCAATCAGTATTCACAAATTCCCCTTTCTCTATGAAGCTCCTTGCACTGTTGTTGCTGTTGTTGTGTGTGTCTTCCAATCATTTCCAATCATTTTCAATTTCTTATGACAAATCTATGGTGAACCTATCATGGGGTTTTCTTGGCAAAAATTCTTCAGAGGGATTTGTCATTGCCTTTCTCTGAGGATGAGAGAGTGTGGCTTGCTCAGAATCACCCAGAATTCATGTCCAGCTGGGGATTTAAACTCTGGTCTCCCAGAGGCTGAGCCATCCAATACTCAAACTGTTAGACCAGGCTGGGTCTCAGCGCAGTCCCCAGTCTGGCCTGGAGGGCTGGGCATCTTCTCTAGGCCGCTCTGGCAGGAGGAGAGAATTGACAAATTTCTTCTTCTTCTGTCATCAGGATCGTTTGCTAGATTGAAAGCCTTCAACAAACAGAAGGGCGCTCTCTGGTTCTTGGAAGGAATAATTAGGGTCAAAGCAAGAGTGCCTTTAACTGTATTTTTCTCAGACCACAATCTCACTGTAAAATAACCTTTGGTAGGAAGACACTATATAAAAACATAAACTTTTATTCTAGGGAGCAGCAAAAAAGAGTTGCTAAAAAGGTACCATGTTAATAAAGTCTGAAAGAGAGGAATAGAAATTGGAACATTATATTTTGTACATCCATGGCAGTTGTTGACGGTAAAGATTTCAGTGACTAGAAGGAAAATGTGTCAAAACCAATTTCAAGAAGCACTGAAATCTAGTGATAAACAATGAAAGATTTTGTTGGTTCTTGTGGGTTTTTGGGCTTTGAGACCGTGTTCTGATTGTATTTTCTCCTGACGTTTCGCCTGCATCTGTGGCTGGCATCTTCAGAGGAATGGTGAATTGGAAGTGGAGTGGACAATATATATGCCAGTCTCCTCCTCCAGAGGGGAGGGAGCAATTAGCATAATAGTCCTATTGTGTGTATTGAATACTTGTTCCTGGAGGGAGACTTCCTGAGCCCAGGTGGGGCTCATTACGGCTCGTTAGTATCTTTTGTGTTTTGATTTTGGTGTTTTTCAATACTGGCAGCCAAATTTTGTTGACCTTCCGAGTTTCCTCTTTCCTGTTTGTGGATTTCAATGGCCTCTCTGTGTAGCCTGACTTGGTAGATGTTAGAACGGTCCAGAATTTCTGTGCTTTCAAATAACATTATGTGTCGGGGTTGGTTTATAGTGTGTTCTGCTACTGCTGACTTTTCTGGCTGGATCAGCCTGCAGTATCTTTCGTGTTCTTTGATTCGTGTTTGGATGCTGCATTTTGTCATCCCTATGTAGACCTGACCACAGCTGCACGGTATGCGGTAAACTCCTGCAGAAGTTAGGGGATCCCTCTTGTCCTTTGCTGAGCGAAGCATTTGCTGAATTTTCCTGGTTGGTCTGTAAATTGTTCGGAGGTTATGTTTCTCCATGAGTTTCCCTATTCGGTCAGTGACTCCTTTGATATATGGTAAAAACACATTCCCTTCAGGTGGCTGTTTATCCTTACTCCTGTGTTTTTTTTCTTTGAGCATGGTTTTCCAACCAATTATGGATCTATCTCACAGTGTTCCTATCTATTCCCCATTTAATCAGATATATATATATCACATATATTACCTATATGGCATATATAATATATACCATATAATATTATATAGATATATTTATTGTATAGATATATTTATACATCTTTTCTGCTAAGAATTTCTGTATTTCTACATTGTATGATTATTGTTAAACTTTACCACCCCCCTCCTCCCCCCCACCCTCCCCACCTGCCGAAACTCATAAAACATGTGCATCCTTATCTGTCTCTTTCCCTCTAAAAAATAACCATTTTGGAAATTCCATAATTTCAATGGTTTTCATATTTCTAAAACTTCATTTTTTAACAATTTATCAATAATACTTTTAATATCTACCTATGTGTTACACCTTCCTATTCCATCTTTATATACCTTAACACCATGTTATTTTTAAACCATTACAGCGTTCTCACATCTTCTAAACACTGCTTTCTGTGATAGGTAAGAAGGGAAATTACCCTCGTATTCACCCTCACATTTAAAATTTAAAACTACATTACCTTCGTATTTAAATGTTAAGGAAGTTTTCAAAAATATCAGTATGTTAAAGACATGGTGGCATTCTTACCCCAGTAAGATTCCCAAAGAGGAAAAATTATCTTCCATTCTTCAATAGTTTTCTTTTTTAAGTTATCCTTCAAAGACTCTATTACTATATCTGCTTCCACTAAATCAAATAGTTTTAGTAACCAATCTTTTAATCTTGGGGATCTTTTCTGTTTCCACATCTGTGCATAGCATAATCTGGCAGCTGTTATCATATATAAGATTATTTTCTTTTGTAAATTATTTATATGTAATTCCTCTATCATATTAAGAGGATATACTTTAGAGGATAATGAAAATTTTATTTTTATTGTATCTTGAATTTTATTATGTACTCCTGCCCAAAAAATTTTTGCTTGTCCACATTGCCACCATATATGATAAAATGTACCTCTCTGTTCACATTTCCAACAGGTGTCATTCAAGTTTTTTTTTTAATCTTTGATATTTGAAGTGGGGTAATATACCACCTATGTAGTATCTTGTAATAATTTTCTCTTTAGCTGGCTGGTTTTATAAGTTTCCATGTGGTTTTCCAAGAAATTTCCCATTGATCCATAGTTATTACCTGATTCAAATTTTGAGCCCAGTTTACCATTGTTGTTTTAACTATTTCCGACTCATGTTGTAAAGTCAATAATATTTTATATATTTGACTTAATCTATACTTTTCTCCTGGCTTTAATATCCTATCAAATTCCCTTTCTTTTATCTCAAAACCCTCTGCTTCCTTGTCTTTTTTATATCTCTCTAGTAATTGTGTTAGTAATAACCAATGTGTCTGTAATCCATGTTTCATTAAATCCTCTTTAGATTTAAAAGTTATATTATCTTCTTGTATATTCAGTGTATCTTTGTATGTGATCCAAGTATTTGTCCTAGGGATTTCTCTTTTATAAAAGGCCTCATGCACTGAGACCCATAGTGGGATTTTTAAATATAGTTATCTTTTATATTTTAGCCACGCAGTTAGTAAAGATTTTCTTAAATAATGTGAACTAAAATCTTTATCTATTGATGATTTGCCGTACTACACGTAGGCATGCCAACCGAAATATAACTCCTTGCCTTCTAGATTTAACATTCTAATGTTTCTTAAAGTTATCCATTCCATCATCCACTCTAAGCAATTTGCATAGTAATACAACTTTAAACTTGGTAGTCCCAGTCCCCCTCTTTCCTTACTCTCTTCTAACACTTTAAAATTTATTCTTGGTTGTTTCCCTTTCCAAATGAATTTCGTTAACTAGTGATTTCATTCTTTAAAGAGTTTTTCGTTCATAATTACTGGGAGATTTTGGAACAAAAATTTTATTTTTGGAAGTAGATTCATCTTAATTGCTGATATTCTACCCAATATTGATAAATCTAATTTTTGCCATCTTCTAAGATCCTCCCTTAATTCCTTCCATAATTTCTTATAGTTGTTATCAAATAGAGCCGCATTATTATTTGTAATATTTATACCGAGATATTTTACCATCTTCTCCGTCGTAAAGCCTGTTTTCTCTGTTAGTTCTTGTTCTTCTTGTTCTTGTATATTCTTAATAATTATTTTTGTCTTTTGTCTATCTATTTTGTAGCCCGATAATATACCAAATTCAGTTAATCTGTCTATTAATACCTCTACACTTAATAAGGGATCTTCCAAAATGATTGCCAGATCATCTGCATATACACTAAGTTTATACTCCTGTTTCCTAATTTTAACCCCTTGTATTCGTTTTTCTTGCCTAATTTTATTATTAAGATTTCTAAGACTAGTATAAATAGGAGTGGTGCTAATGGACATCCCTGTCTAACTCCTCTACTTATCCTTATATTTTGTGTTGTCTCCCCATTTACTATTATTCTAGCTTTTTGATCATTATATATTGACATGACCCATTCTATATAGTTTGGTCCCAAATTTATAGTTTTTATTGTTTCTTCTAAAAAGGCTCAGTTTACTCTGTCAAAACCTTTCTCGGCATCGAGAAAACATAGAGCCATTTTCTTTTCATTGTGTTTATGAAAATACTCTATTATATTCAGTACCATCCGTATATTATTTTTTAATAATCTTCCTGGTAGAAAGCCATTCTGGTCCACGCGTATTATTACCTACATGACCTTCTTTCATCTCTCAGAATTGTGGCAAATATTTTATAATCTACATTTAGGAGTGAGATTGGTCTGTAATTACCTGGTTCCCTTGGGTCTTTTCCTTCTTTTTGAATAAGAGTAATGTTTGCTTCTCCCCATGATGTGGGTCAAGTATTTTTACTCATCCCATTCATTATGTCATATAGTCGGTTTATTAATTGTTCGTGAAATATCTTATAATACAGGGCAGTGAAGCCATCAGGCCCTGGTGCTTTCCCTGCCTTTTGTTTCTGGATAGCTTGCACTATTTCTGCCTTTGTTATAATCTTATTTAATTGCTGCATCTGCTCATCCGTTATTTTCAGTATCCCCCCCCTTCACTTAAATACTAATTTATCCTGTTTCTTTTTGTCTGGCTTGTTCCCGAATCCGCATATAAATCTCTATAATATCTTTCAAAGGCTTTCTTTATTTCATCCTGTTTGACTAATATTTTCTTATTTTTATTTACCTGGAATATCAGTCACTTTTCTCTTTCCTTTCTTATTTTATATGCCAACCATTTATTTGTTTTGTTTGCAAAGAAGAGATTTTTTTGTTTTGTGAATTTCAAATTCCTTTCTATTTCTTGAGTATCCTGTATTGAAATTTGCTTTTGTAATACTTTTATTTGATCTATGATCTTTAAATTTCCGGGTGAAGTTTTTAATATACTAACTACTGCATCTCATTTGTTAAGACCTGTTCTTTTCTCTTTTTCTCTTTTTCTCTTTTTTGATTTTTATATTTTGTTGAATTAAATATCCTCGCATTACCGCTTTAACGGCCTCCCACACCGTTTCCATGGGTACACCCTTATTCAAATTTTCTACAAAGTATTTTTCTAATATTTCTTTGCCTTTTTCTATTATTCTCTCATCTTTTAATAGATTCTCGTTTATTCTCCATCTGTAATCTTGTTTTCGATCTTCCGTTATTAGTACCAGGGGCGAATGGTCTGACCTAATCCTTGGCAAGGTTTCCATTTTAAGGATTTTCCTAACTATTGCTTTTGTACACCAAATCATGTCAATTCTTGACCAAGTTTTATATATTTCAGGAAAGTAAGTGTATTCCTTTTGTTCCCCGTATAAACATCTCCACACATCTGCCAGGCTTAAATTTTCCATCAGATCAAAAAAGGCTTTAGTGTTACCCAATTTCTGGGGGTCCTGGGAGGGACACCTAAATGTGCTCACAACAATGGGGAGGGAATTAGGACAGAGCACAAGTTGGCAATGCGAGAGGCAGGGTAACGTAGCGAGATCTTGAACCCTATGTCTACGGGGTCAGGCTGAGTCAAGGATGAGGCAGATGTTGAAATTAATAATTGTTGTATTTAAGCACAATCAAACAAATGTATGCAACACACTCACACAAGAAACTATAGCAATAAAAGTAGTAGCGGACAGAGGGATTTTTGAGGAGATTTGGTATGGGAAATACTATACCTGTCCTGAAGCCCGGTTAGAAGTGGAGAAGCTGGGGAGCATGGATCTCAGCACGTGGAGCTGAGGGGAAGGCTCGCTGGACAAAGCGACAGCAAGGCGGGATGGAAGCCAAGAGCGATCTGAGGAAGCGCTCAAAGTCAGGGGTTCTTATAGGGAAAATTGTGGCCTCAGGCTAGCTCGTACTTGGGGAAGACAATGAGTTTGGGGCTGGAGACAAAGCCTCCGAAAGGTCAGAATTTGAATGATTGAGTTATAGCCAAATTGTCAATAGAGTATCCAGTATGCAAACGCGGAGTGCTTGAGCGTTGTATAGTTCAATCATTAAGCTGCCAGCGCAGGGCAGAGGATCTTTTGAAAGTTGCGTGCATACATAATTGAGGTACTTGCCTTGAGATCTCCTGAAGCGGCGAGTTGGCTATTTCTGCCTGCCTGTATTTGTTTGGAATATTACAGCGATTATCGGCCGAGCCTGCGTGCGTGCTTGTCCAGGAATCTCGCAAGCACGTGGAGAGGAATGGTTATAGAAGGCCGAATTATTGATATCAAAAGATATCTTTAATATTCCACAAGCTCGGGCTAGCAATGGCGGTAACATTAGGTAATTTTCCTTCATTCTTTTTCTGTCTTTTAGATATAGATCTGTCTAGTTCTGGTTGAGTAATACCATTCCAATCTCCCATGATTATTATATTTTGATGTTCAATATCCCTTGTTTTCTCTAAAAATTTCTCATAGAATTCATTTTTATTTTCCAAAGGGGCATATAATCCCACCAACAGTATTTTTATACTCAGCATTTTAATCTCTACTCCTATAAATCTTCCTTGTTCATCATTTAAGACTTCCTAGGTATCATATTTATGATTCACATATAATGCTACCCCCCCTTTTTTTCTTTTCTATTCCTGTAAAAAATACATTTCCTAATTTGGGGTTATTTAATAACTGTTTTCCTCCTCTTGTTATATGGGTTTCCTGTACACAATAGATATCACATTTTTGTTTTTCTAGGTAATGAAAGATTCTTTTTCTTTTTATTATTGAATTTATCCCTCTAATGTTCCAAGATAGTATTTTTATCTTCATCCTATTTATAATTTTTACTCTATTCTGTAATCTCCGGCTCTGATGAAGTCTTTTCTCCAAAGTCTTCTTGCTCAATTTCCTCTCGTTCTTGCTCTTGTCCTTCTGCTTCTTGTTCTTCTTGTTGTTCCTGTTGATGATGATCTTCCAAATATCCTTCAGATTCTACCAAAATTGACTTCTGTTGTTTTATGTTACCTTCTTTCCCTTCTTTATCTTCTTTCACCTCTCCTCTTTTCTCTCCTCTTTTCTCTCTTCTATCTTTTGGTCCTTCCCCTGCTTCTTCCTATTTTCTTCTTTGAATCTTTTCAAAAATTCTTCAGCTTTGTGTACTGAATTGATTACGTGTCTTCTTTGATTATGTGTAAATATCACTCCTTCAAACTTCCCCCATCTATAAGTTATTTCATTTCTCTTCAATTCTTGTGTTAGGAAGGAGTAATCTTTTCTTTTCTTAAGTACCTGTGATGGGACATCCTTAAATATTTTCAGTTCTGTTCCTTCAATAATCAATTTATTCGTATAGCTTTGTTGAATAATCAGTTCCTTGACTCTTTCCCGTACCAAGTACACCACAATGTCTCTAGGTACTTTCCTTTTACAAGCAATTAGAGAATTAATTCTGAAAATTCAATCAATTTCCACATCCATCTGTTTAGTTGGCCAGTCTAAAAATCCAGCCAATGCTGGAATGACTCTGTTGTAAAGGTCCTCCTCCTCCAATTCTTCGAGTCCTCTGATCTTTATACACTTCTCTCTGTATTTCATTTCTGAGAGTATATTTTTCATTTCAGTCTGTTCTATCATGCTTTCTAGATCTCCTGTTCTTTTTTCCAGAGTCTTCGTTTTTTCCTGCACTTCTTCTACATTTTTATTCATAGTCCTGACATCTTTTGTAACAGTTTCCAATTTATGTGCCAAGTTTTTCCATTTCTTTCTTCATCTCTCTTACTTCTTTTTTAACTTCTGTCAAAAGGTCCTTCATTTCCGAGCACATGTCTGATCTTATTTTCTTGACTTCTTCTAGGAGTAGCTGGTAGGGTTCTGCTTCTCCGGAGTATCTTCTTGATAGCGTATGTATTTGAGTTTGTACAACTCTCCTTCTTCCAGATGCCATCTTCTGATTTTCAAAAATTCTAAGTCTTCTCCACTTGACTACACTTCCTCTCTTTTATAGCGTGTATAGTGTGTATTAGATATATTATGTGTATGGAATTATATATATATATATATATATATATATATATATATAAAAAAAACTATTTTGATGAAATTTTATCGGGTTTTAAAAATAAATAAATAAGATAGAAAGATTCCTAGCTTAAAGATAGTTTATTTCTATTTACCTTTATTCCCCTATAAATATGTCAAACTTATTTATATTTCCTACCTTAATAACTTATTTAAGTATTTAAGTATTTAAATATTAATTAGTTGGGTGTTAGACCCTTTTTTATTATATCTCCTCAATTAAATGTAAACCTAATATTAGAATATTTTTTTTCTAACCTACCCTATTTAAATTTATTATAGTAAATCAATTAAATGTTAATTTCTTAGGGGCTAGATCTTTATATGTTTTACACTTATTATATGTAAATCTTATTTAAAATATTTTAACTACCCCACCTATATAAATTAATAGTAGTGATTAAAATAACTAATTACTGGTCTTGTCCTTTTATTTTATTTTATGCTATTCTATTTTATACTATACGTGCTTTAATAAATTTCTTAAAAGATTGTCTTAAATCCTACTTCTACTAGATGGTACTATATATCCTTACTTTATCACCTTAACTTCTTTTTATTCTGAATTTAGTGGGTTAATTCTATGAGTTTCAGCTGCTGTAGAAATAATATGTAAACAAAGATCTTACCAGTTGCTGTGATCTACTGTCCTTGGCTTTATCTTCAGCTTGATGCCAAACTTTTACCTTGTACTAAATGGTATAAACAAATGAGTTAAACTTTACAACTTACAGTTTTACAGACTTAACAATTAACAATTTTTTTCAGCAAAATTTATCACTTAGCAAACAAATCAAACATGAAAATCAAAGCTATAAAGTCCTTACCCTATTATTTCCAGATCTATTAGTATTACAACCTAAAGTATCTCACAGTCCCAACCAAAAATATGCTTAATACAAAATCAAGCTATTTCGTATTTGTACCGGCTATCCCCTCTCAGTGTATTAACCCCTCTTAATATGTTTATATGTTACTGATCTCACATATAACACAGTCTTAACCAAACAGGTACAATTTTAATAGTTTCTAAGAGAACTTCTAGTGATATATGACAAATATGCTAAGAGACTTCAGCAAAGTATCATAACTTTGTTACTTTGTAGCTTCTCCCCCTCTTTCTCTCCGTTCTGCTTTCTTTTCATCTCTGGCTGCCTCCAGCTTTCACTGTCTCCATCTCTCACTGTCTTCCCCCGACTTTCCCCCTCTTTCTCTCCGTTCTTCTTTCTCTTCATCTCTGGCTACCTCCAGCTTTCACTGACTCCGTCTCTCGCTGGCTTCCTGCTGGCTTCTCTCCCTCTTTCTCTCTGTTCTGCTTTCTCTTAGTCTCTGGCTACTTCCAACTTTCACTGTCTCTGTCTCTCGCTGTCTTCCCACGGTCCTTGCTGTCTTCTTTCTTCTCCTGTTATTTTCTTTCCAAACTTTCTCTCTTCCTCCTAGTTTCTTTTTCCTTTTATCTAAAATCCTCTATCTTCTTACGGGGGAAATTTATAGCTCCCAGTCTAGTAATCTATCAAAGACGATGTATATTTGAATGTCCTTTTATTTCAATTTAAATCTTCTTATTTGTATAGTCCAGTATCCAGTTTCCCTACTCTTCCTTTATTCCTTTATTATAGTGCGAACTCACAGTCTATTGCTTGAGGTGCTCCATAACAGTCCTTATTTAAGGATATCCTTAATTCTTACTGATCTCTTATAGGTTCATGCAACAGAATTTATATCAATATCAATAAATATAAGTCCTTGTAAAAATCCTTATCTTTATCCTAAGTTGCAGGTTTATAAGTATACAGTCCCAGAGCACCAGACGTCTGTCTTTTCCTTTATTTGTTTCACTTAAGTTCAGGATTCAGGATTCAGAATTTTCCTTCTTATATTACCATATATATAAATATTGCAGTGTCTAGTACTTGTGCGTCTATTCCAATTATATTTAACTGTTTCCTTTCTCTTAAACTTTCACTTAGCTACCCTTTTAATCCAGTGATGTCAATGAGAAGGAGATTTTCTTTTTCTTTTTGTTTCTTGAGTTTCGGCAGGTCTTTAGACTTACTTGTTAGGTGTCCCTCTATTTGTCAGATTGTTTGCGGCGTAGCCATTACTGCATCCCTGTGGCTGCATGAGATCTGGTAGCTCCTCAACCCATCGACTTCATCCGTACCCAACTTCTCTTCGAAGTTTCTTGGAAACTGAGTGCCCAATCCAGTCTAAATTGGAGCCCCTCCAAATTCCCTTTCCCAAGGGAACAAAATGCCCCGTTCTCTTCTGTCAAAACGGGCAAATGATCTCACACGCCAATCGTCAGTCTCGCTGCTGAGTGAGGTGACAACCGTTCGCTACGCCATCTTTCTTCCTCCAGAGGTTATGTTTCTTCATGAGATTCCCTATTCGGTCAGTGACTCCTTTGATATATGGTAAAAACACATTCCCTTCAGGTGGCTGTTTATCCTTACTCCTGTGGTTTTTTCGGGGTCTTGAGGCCCTTTTGATAGCTGAGCTGGAGTACCCATTAGCCTGTAAAGCTCAGTTTAAATGATTCAGTTCCTCATTCAAGAGGTGAGGTTCACAAATTCTTTTTGCATGGTCTACCAGAGTTTTTATTGTGCTCCTTTTTTGTCCTGGGTGGTGGTTGGAGTCTTTGTGTAGATATCTGTCCATGTGTGTAGGTTTTCTGTACACCGTGTGGCCCAATCGATGGTTGGGTTTGCGGGTGACTAGGACATCTAGAAATGGTAGTTTTCCCTCATTTTCTTTCTCCATTTCTGGATGTCCTAGTCACCCGCAAACTCAGGAAGTCTCAGGAAGTCTCCCTCCAGGAACAAGTATTCAATACACACAATAGGACTATTATGCTAATTGCTCCCTCCCCTCTGGAGGAGGAGACTGGCATATATATTGTCCACTCCACTTCCAATTCACCATTCCTCTGAAGATGCCAGCCACAGATGCAGGTGAAATGTCAGGAGAAAATACAACCAGAACACGGTCTCAAAGCCCGAAAAACCCACAAGAACCAATGGATTCTGGCCATGAAAGCCTTCGACCCTACAATGAAAGATTTTATGCGATGTTTGATAATCAAAATGATAAAGAAAGAAAATACTTATATGAACACTCTTCTTGTACTGAAAATCTTAGAAAATATTTACCTTGTAAGAATTAATCTGTCAGTGTTGTAAATAATTTCCTTTTTCCTAAAGAAGTATTGCTTTGGAAGTAAAGTGCCATCATGATGCCATAATAAATTATATATTCCATATATCTCTTAAATTACAATACATCTGAGTGGTTAAAGCCCATGAGATCATGAGCACTCTAGCCTCCTGCATACTGTCCTATTTCAGCTGATAAAAGCTTGTAAACCAAAGGCCAGTAGGCAGTGCTGATTTTAAATCAGAGTTCTGGCTACATTTGCATAAGGTTTTATAGAAAAACACAAGTAAGGAAAAGAGCAATGGAGTATTTACATTCTGCAGAACTTTGTATGGCTCCTAGGCAGGCAACTGGTAGCATGAAGGCAATGACAGATGACAGCATGAAGTTGCAGAAACTCTGCTTCTATATGCCCTTCAACACCTTACAGATGAAAACTGGGATATGTGTAACCAAACACCATCAGTATGTGGGTCAAAAAGATGTGGCCATCCAACAGAAAAGCAAAGGTTTTTAATGAGGAAAAAAACATAAAAGTATTATTTTAAGCAGAAATAAAAACCTTTGGAATGTATATACTGAATTTAGGAAAGCTTGAAAAAATCCATAATTGTTCTCTGTGCATGAAACTATGCACAGCATGATTGCTAATAAAAAAATATATATATAATTCATTGTTGTAAAATCAGAGCTGCTCAGAATTACAGCTCTCATTCATATCTATGGTCACTGACTGAGCTCCTTGTTTGCACCCACCCCAGCCCAATATCCATTACAGATAATTCACAATGTTGTTAAAAATGTGAGTGGGATGGGTGGAAAGGGTTGGGGAAAAATAATGTACTATGTTATTAATTCCAGGAGATCAATAGAATGCATCTAGTTAGGCAAGATATAGTTGGGAAAAACATGATTATATTTAAAAAAATGTGTGCATTCGTATGACCTCTTAGAATGAATTGGGCTATACTCCTGTACACACCTACTTCAGAGTAAGTTCCACTGAACTCATTCAAGCTTAGTTCTGCGTAGATATGGATATGATTGCATTGTTAATGCAAACAAAACATTAGCTTTTCTTCAGTAGCACTGTGCAGCCCTGGCATGCAAATATACACAGGCGCGCACACACACACACACACACACACACACACATTTGGTAACTCCAAAGGAAGAGGATGGAGAGAAGAAAACCAGTAAAGCTAAGCCTTAAAATATAAGGTTTATGCAAATTTCAAAAGCAAACTAAAATATATAAAAATGAGGAATGCTTCTCTGCAATATTTTAGAGATTAGGGATGGGAGGGAAATCTAAAATCCATTCAAAGGGGGGAAATCTATGTTTCTGTCTTCCTGTGGGGGAGAGAGAGAGAGAGAGAGAGATAACAGTGAGAAAACAAAGGAGATCTTTTCAAAGATCTTTTTCAGCTGTCAACCTTTCTCTGCTTTGTACAAATTGTATATATTCCATTTGCTTACAGCAAGAAGCTATTTGTGGTCACAACATGCTCTCAAATGACTATAGGTGAAGCTCCTGCTATGTTTTGTTCTGACTGGGAAAAGGAAGATTCATTCCTGTCCTTTCCTCTACAGAGTTCAATCTGTCCCATATACTGAGTTAATTGTGTGCAAATAGTTTGTCCTTTGAACTCAAAGTTTGATGCAGTTGAAGCAATTGGAAGGGGAAGGAGAAAAACAGTACATTTTAAAAGCAGATGAGAAAGTCGGAAGACATAGACGTAAGCATGGCTGAAAGACCTGTGGATAGACAGCTGTTTGGTTTAGTGAGATTATATTCAGAAGGCAGATGAAAATACAGAACACATTAGTTCACTGCTAGCTGCTGTTGGATGTAGCATCCTCTTCAGAGGCCCAAGTGACTTCTGTAGCCTGGAGTTCAATGCTTTCACTAACTTTGGGTGGTGCACCGTTTGTTTCCTTTCCTGAGCAGTGCTGAGCTAACCACTGTTATCCATACTATTAACTTCCTGTTTTGGTTACTTTGATACCTTATAAGTGGACATGCCTTTGCAGACATATCAGAAGCTTCAGTTAGTAGAACATAGGCCCTTTCCAGACGTGGGGTGGAAACGACGGAACACGCTACTCACCGGATTTTAACTTCATCTGGGCGAGTCCGTCGCGACGAGGAGGAGTGCGAGCTCGTCGCTCTGCACTCCTCCGGCATCCTAAATGGCGGCTTCCAGTTGGTGGAGGCTCTCCACCAACTGGAGAAGCTTGCCAGCCGGAAGCCCGCCCCCGGCAGATCTGCAGGCATGCACTTGCGCGCACCTGCAAATCTGCTCTGGAGCTGGGCGACGGAGCGGCACTGGGTTGCGTGCTCCGTGGTTTTTAAAAACCTCTAAAAAGAGGTTTTTAAAAAACACGCCGCATGACCAGTTCTGGTTGCTCCGGAGCAGACTGAGGTATGGAACTACAAAAAGTAGTCCGCCCCAGTCCAATCTACGGTGCAGAAGACCTCCGTTGGAGGTCGCTCTGCACCGTTTTAATAGCTCGGTGTGGAAAAGGCCATAGTTTCAATTGTTACTGGTTTTAGTGATTGTATTTTGGCAGTTCTGATTTAGCTTAAAAACTATGATTTTCATCTGTCTGTCTGTCTGTATGTCTACCTGCCTACAAGTAAGTGCAGGGAACCTGATCTAGAATAAGACCTTTGGTGTAAGAAGCAGGGACTTTAAACCACTGAAGTCCCATGCCAATCACACCTCCATGCTAGCAATTGATATTTTAAAACAGTGATTTACTAAAACAAATGGTTCAATATTTTGCAACATAAATTGCTAGCAAGAAGGGGTCGCTGCTCTGGATCAACACCCATGTTCTTATTCTGGAGCAGTGGTGGGCAACTGTTAAGGTTTGTGGGGCTGCATTGCCCCTGAGGTATCATGATGGGCCGCACATCCCTGCCAAACCTCCTCAAAAATTACATTTCTGGCCCCAGTTGTTCCCCTGCATTCCTTAGTTTGGCAGCACTGGGGTGAGGAAGATTCAGGTTTTTTGAAAAAAAAACTTGGCCACTAGGGACCACAAAGAGACCTTGGGGGCTGCAAGTGGCTCATGGACCACACATTCTCCACCCTTGCTCTAAAGTAAAATAGTGTGAGCCCAATATCCGGTTTCTTTACTGTTTAAACTCTTCTTACTGAAGTTGCAGTGTCCCTTCCCCAAGCCCCTTCCGGACCATTTCTTTGGGGGTGAAATCCGACATCAGCTGAGTGCATCCCAATGGTGAGGCATGCTGGAAGCTCCAGGGCATCAGGAGGGCTGTGCAATCCCCATGCCTACCCAACACATTCATTCAACAGAGAACGATTTCCTCTGATCAAGATTAGTCGGATCAGTCATTAATAATGCAATTGCTGTGTTGTTCTCAAACTGTTATTCCCCTGATCCCACCTAATGACTGAACAAAAGTCAGTGTTTCACTTTCTACATTTCCCAATGTTCATGAAACATATTTTCTGGTTGAATGCATCGGTCAATTCATCTGCTACGCTTTACCTGAAGAAATGGAGCAATGGCTGTTTTGATTCTTCTGTATTTTCTCTGAAAGTGATTGCTCAGCTTTTGTTATAATATCTCATGTTGTAAAAGCATTTATCAAAAGGCACTTCTCAGTGGAGAAAGCAAGAGAATAGACAAATTTCTGGCAGACAGACAAAGATAAAAAAGAGCAACGCACTGATAGGTTTTCTTTCTAATTTTCCAACCTTTATCTCCAGATTTATTAGCTGTTTTTTAAAAGTAAAGCAGGAAAAGAAAATGTGCAGTCCTCTACATCAGTGGCTCCCAACCTTGGGTTCTCAGATATTGCTAGACTACAGCTCCCATCATCCCCATCAGACTCAATCATGAGGGATGATAGGAGCTGCAGTCCAACAATATCTGGAAGACCTTGTGTTTCTTTTCACTGATGAAACAGTAGTGTTGAGTGATTTCAAAATGTTCCTGGAAACAAACTAAAACTTTGTGCTAACAGCAGCAGGTGCAATTTTACATATTTTTGAAGTTTGTTGTGAAAGATACTAAATAGGTAAGAGTTTCAAGTTTATTGCTTCCATGCAACTTTTATTTGGACTGTGTACTTTGGTTAACAACACTTCATTTGCCTGAACAAAAAATATCAGCAGTGCAGACTTAGAAAAGAGCTTGCCAAGAGTATGCAGCAAATTTTCTTGGCAGCTTCTGCTGCTGGGATGATATTAGCACTGAAAATGAAAACTACACATATCCTAAGTGGCAGTGATCACACCCTCCATTAAAAAAAGAAAATCACTCATCTTACTAGTAAAATAATTCTACAGAATGGTTTTAAAAAACCCTCTAGAACTTTATTCCTTTAGTAAAATCTGAATTTCAGAATTCTGAAACTTAAGTTCCTTTTCATAAAATCATACTAAACAAACAGGAAATATGGGCAGATTTTTGAATTTAGTTTTAGAACACCTAGGGTTTTGAAAACCACCCAGCCAGATCAGATGGATCCCATCACTAAGTAGCTGGGATAGAGGTAGGATAGCTCTTTTGATACTTTAGAAACCTCAGCATTTCAGTGGTGTACAAGTTGCTTTCAGGAAACTGAAAATATCAGTGAGTTGGGTAACTGGTATGGGATCATATCAGCTTCTGAATCCCACAGAACTAACTGTATCAAAAAAGAATGTTACCAAATATACATGGGGAAGAAATTCCAGACATTCTTTCTGCCTTCATTCACCAGCTCAGTTTTCAAGAGGAAAGTTAGCTCAGGGTTTTGCTAAGGAAAGTGACCCAAACATATTGCTGGCATAAGTGAGTGATTCATTCTTTAGTTATTTATTCAACACATTTATATCTCATGTGTCTAAATTGTCCAAGGATGTTCACATTAAAAATGAAAATTGGAAAATTAACCTATTCATACAGCAATGGAAAATAATTGAAAACCCTACATGAAACAAATAAACCCCAGTAAAATCAGCATCAGTCTAAAGTTTGCATACAGAAGGCATAACAAATTAAAGAGGATTTTAGCTGTTGCTGAGGTACGAGTTGTTGGAAAGGATGCCCCAAATAAGAATCTCTGCAGTCCAAATGGCTCCTATCACGTATCACAAAATGCCACAAAAACCATGGCAAATCAGAGTAGTCTGTCCTGAGGTGGAGCAAATCTGAGGACTGAAATTCTGATTTCATTTACAGTATGTGAATGCTTGGATTGGCTTGGGCACCATTTCAAATAGTGACCATTTCTGCACTAGACAGTTACAACGCTCTTATTCCATTTTCAACATCCTATGGAATCCTGGGGTTCGCAGTTTAGGGAGGGGCCTCAAAGGCCCTTCCCTAAACTGCAAACCCCAGGATTCCATAGGATGTTGAAAGTGGAATGATAGTGCTGTAACTAGGGATGGGATGAATCCAGAATTTTCCAAATCCGAATCTGGATCCAGATCCCTAGAAGGTTCTGGGAATCCATGAATCTCGAATCTTTTGAATCCTTTTTTTTACAAAGGGTTTAAAAAGCAAGGGAAAGAAGGATAATCTTGGGCAAAACGCACTCTCTCCGCCTTAGCAAAAGCCTAGGCAAAGGCAAACCTCCCTCTGAAGAAATCTGGCCAAGACAATTGTCATAGGCCCTTTCCGCATGTGTGTGTGGGGGGGGACGCCTGAAAACGGAGCTTACTGGCTTTTCCAACCGTCTGAGTCCGTTGCCACGAGGAGCAGCACGAGTTTGCTGCTCCGCAGTCCTCTGGCATCCCAAATGGCAGCTTCCGGTTGGTGGAGGCTCTCCACCAACCACAGAAGCTCGCCAGCCGAAAGCCTGCCCCTGGAAGATCTGCAGGCACGCACTTGCGCGCGCCTGCAAATCTGCTCCGGAGCTGGACGACGGAGCTACACAGCTTTGCTCGCTCCGTGCTTTTTAAAAACCTCAAAAAAGAGGTTTTTAAAAACCACGCTGCGTGACCACTTCTGGTTGCACAGAACCAGACTGAGGTGTGGATCTACAGAAAGTAGTCCACCCCAGTCCACTCTACGGTGCAGAAGACCTCCGTTGGAGGTCGCTCTGCACCATTTTAAATTCCCAGTGCGGAAATGGCCATAGTTTTGCCTCAGGATCTCCGCAGATTGAAAATGACATGAAGGCCCTTTCTATACAGGCAGGAAAATGTGGATTAATCCCACATTTTCCTGTCTGTGTAAACAGGACCACTACAGTACAGAGATAATCCAGGTCAAAACTGGATTTTCTTTACATAACTCCTCATGTCATCCTGGGAATTGTAGTTTGATGATGCACTAGCACACTTTGGCAGAGAAGGCCAAAACTACAGTTTTACAAAACTTGTAAAACTACAGACCCCAGAATTGTGTCTGAAAGAGCTTTGCAAGGGAGCTATGCAAAGGAGTCTTTCAGCTGTCCTTGAAATCTTGGAGGACAGGAGAAGTTCCAGCAGACTGGAGGAGGGCAACTGTTGTCCCCACCTTCAAGAAGGGAAAAAAAGAGGACCCAAATAATTATCGCCCAGTCAGCCTGACATCGGTACCTGGAAAGATCCTGGAGCAGATCATTAAGCAGTCAGTTTGTAATCACTTAGAAAGCAATGCAGTAATCACGAAAAGTCAACATGGATTTCTCAAAAATAAGTCATGCCAGACTAATCTTATCTCTTTTTATGATAGAGTTACTAGCTTGGTAGATGAAGGGAATGCTGTGGATGTAGCATATCTCAATTTCAGTAAGACCTTTGACAACGTTCCCCATGACATTCTTGCAAAGAAGCTAGTAAAATGCGGGCTGGACAGGGCTGCTGTCAGGTGGATCTGTAACTGGTTGACTGACCGTTCCCAAAGGGTGCTCACCAATAGCTGCTTTTCATCCTGGAGAGAAGTGACTAGCGGGGTGCCACAGGGTTCTGTCCTGGGCCCAGTGCTGTTCAATATCTTCATCAGTGACTTGGATGAAGGAATAGAGGGCATGCTCATCAAATTTGCAGATGACACCAAATTGGGAGGGGTTGCTAATACGCCAGAGGACAGGATCAAAATTCAAAATAACCTGGACAGATTGGAGAGCTAGGCCAAGGCTAATAAAATGAAATTCAACAGAGAGAAGTGTAAGGTCCTACACTTAGGTAGAAAAAATGGAATGCAGAAATATAGGATAGGGGACACATGGCTGGATAGCAGTACGTGTGAAAGGGATCTAGGAGTGTTAATAGACCAGAAGCTGAACATAAGTCAACAGTGTGATGTGACGGCCAAGAAAGCCAATGCAATTCTCGGTTGCATCAATAGGAGTATGGTGTCTAGATCGAGGGAGGTACTGGTACCACTCTACTCTGCTTTGGTTAGACCTCATCTTGAATACTGTGTCCAGTTCTGGGCACCCCAATTCAAGAAGGACATGGTCAAGCTGGAGCAAGTCCAGAGGAGGGCAACCGAAATGGCGAGGAGCCTGGAAGCCATGCTGTATGAGGATATACTTAGAGAGCTGGGTATGTTTAATCTGCAGAAAAGAAGGTTAAGAGGGGACGTGATGGCCATGTTTAAATATTTGAAGGGATGCCATGTAGAGGAGGGAGAGGGCTTGTTTCCTGCTGCTCCAGAGACCAGGACAAGGAGCAATGGATTCAAGCTGCAGGAAAGGAGATTCCACCTGAACCTCAGGAAGAACTTCCTGATGGTCAGAGCTGTCCGGCAGTGGAATAGGCTGCCTCGGAGTGTAGTGGAGTCTCCTTCTTTGGAGGTTTTTAAGCAGAGGCTGGATGGCCATCTGTCGGGAGTGCTTTGAGGATGTCCCTGCATGGCAGGGGGTTGGACTGGATGGTCCCTGTGGTTTCTTCCAGCTCTACATTTCTATGATTCTATGATTCTATGAAATCTCAAGCCTGTACCTTCCAGTCAAGTGCTGAACTTAAATATTAAATGTTCAATTTAAATATCTTAGAATACAACCCCAGCTGTAATTTCTGAAATTGTTAGCAAAGGCCATTATTACTCCAAGGGAGTAATTATTATTACTCCATTATTACTCCAAGGGACTTGCCATATCCCATTGTGGCTCTGGTCTCCCAGGTTTTCAGGTGTCCCAGTCTCCAACAAACTATTTGGTTGGTGGATTTGAAACATTCAGTTTGCCTATTTTGGCACAGGGATTCGGATTCCTGAATCTCGAATCCTTCCCAGGATTAGAGGATTCGGTTGGCCCATCCCTAACTATAACAGTCTAGTGTGGAAATGGCAAATATTTGTAGAGCATTGTATTTTCTATTATACTGTTTTATAAGGTGATCACTTTTTCAGGAGTCAAGCATTATATCACAGCAAATTGTTATAGAAGTGTAAACATCATTAGCACATTTGCAGCTGGTACTATTAATGGGACAGAGAAGTGATTTAGCAGGGAGTGGAGTGGGGTAAGGTGGATAAGATACTGCCATAACCTTTTTACTGGTTATTTGTAATGCAGTTGTCATGGCTTTCAGCTAGAATAATGATGGTGATGATGATGATGATGATGATGATGATCACGATCACCATCACCATCACCATCACCATCACCACAATAACAGGATATATACCATCATAGTTTGGGAACTAGATCTGTCTACAAGCCACTGGGACTCCAGAGTTGGTTGCCCACCTTGCTGTAAACAAGGAAGTACAAAGAACACTCCCTTTCACCAAACCTCACTATAGGTTGTATGGGGGTAAGGGTTTTCCCGTGTCATCATAGAATTATAGAAATATAGAGTTGGAAGAGACCACAACAGCCATTGAGTCCAACCCCCTGCCATGCAGGAACAAACACTCAAAGTACCCCTCACCAAATGGCCATCCAGTCTCTGCTTAAAAACCTCCAAAGAAGGTGACTCCACCGCACTCACCACATATTCCACTAGCGAACAGTTCTGACTGTTAGGAAATTCTTCCTGATGTTTAGGTGAAATCTCTCTTCCTGTAGTTTGAATCCATTGCTCCGTGACCTAGTTTCTGGAGCAGCAGAAAACAAGCTTGCTCCGTCTTCAACATGACATCCCTTTAAATATTTAAACATGTCTGTTATGTCTCCTCTTAACCTTCTTTTTGTGAGGCTAAACATACCTAGCTCCCTAAGCCTCTCCTCATAGGGCATGGCTTCCAGATCCTTCACCCCTTTGGTCGCCCTCCTTCTCATAGCCCTTGGTGTGTGCCTGTGCAAGGCAGGTTGGTTCATAAGCATGGTTCATGGATCCCTTTACCCCTGTGGCAGGCCCTCAGTTCTTGTCAGACCACAAAAGTGACTCACTGAACTGCCTTACCTTCAAGCTTTCCCACATAGCCCTGCTAAGTGACCCATCAACATCTTGCCATCTTACCAGCTCCCTGCCCTAGGCATCAATATGGAACGGAGATTGGGTGGGGTGGAGTCAATCCTGTCCACAGCAATTTTCTTGAAGATGGTCACAGGTATGTGTGTGTGTGTGTGTGTGTGTGTGTGTATTCAGTGACTTCAAACAGGCAGCTACCTAATTGCATCCCGGTTTTTGAATGGATGGGATGGTGCTAGCTAAGAAAGAAAGAGGCCTGCTGGAGGGCGCAACCAGCTTTTACAGTCCTGTCTCTGCCTAGATCTAATGTGCCAGTCAAGCATGTGTCCACATGGTACATTGCCTGCCTCTTCCCCGCAAATCTGCAAAATGTGTTCCTCATGCTAGGGGAACAATAATGTGCCCCACCTTACAGAAACAGTTAATATTTTATGGCTTTTTATTCTTTTTTGGCTTGAGAGATTTGAAATACAACTGTTAACAAGTAATTCCAATTTTTTAAAAAAACTTTTTGTAAGAGAAAAGATTCCTCTGTTCTCATGAAGCTGACTAAAGTATGAGAGTTATAACAATGGATACCTAAAGCTTTTAAAGGATGAAAATTAGGTTTCAAAGAGTCACAGACTGAAGCTGTCTGTGTTTGTGTGTATGTAATAGGCTTGATAAAATGCATGCTCTTTTTTTAAAAGAAAGTGTAGCAGTATATGGGCAGTGGACCAAGTGCAGAGGAAATGGTTCTAGATATGGCATGGTTGTTTTACAACAGCAAAGAGTCTTTTAGCACCTTAAGGACTAATAGATTTCATCTGGCAGAAACACAGGTGGACTTCTGGTGATTTTGTTAGGGAAAAAAAAGGAAGATATGAGTTGGAGTCCATGAAAGCTGATCCCAAACAAAACTTGTTAGTGTTTAAGGTGTGTTACAAGATATATTGTTCTAAAACAAGAGTCGCCAAACTCTTCATTGTTTTGCTACAACACACGCACACTCTGTTAGAATAATTGCTTTTTAAAGTTCTGGAAAAAATGGGACATGTGGCCGAGATCAAATTTAGGGAACAATGTAACTAAATGAAAAACAGGTAAGGACTATACATCCCTATCAGCTGCAAAATCTGAAACTTCACTAAAGAATATTCTTTAATTTTTCACTTCAGTTGCATCTCTCAGTTTGTATATTTATACTCTGCAGTATATTTATACTCTGCCACCTTCACCAACCCGCTGTGCCTTCAGCATTATTGGCTACACTTCTCATGGACATCAGTAGGTACTTAAAAAACAACCGATCTAGCATGGACATTTACGTTTTTAAATGTTGTGGCAGCATATGTTAAAGGAGAACATGGCAAAGAAATAGGTTGTTGTGGGTTTTCCAGACTTTGAGGCCATGTTCTATTAGTATTTTCTCCTGACGTTTCACCTGCATCTGTGGCTGGCATCTTCAGAGGATCCCCTGAAGATGCCAGCCACAGATGCAGGCGAAACGTCAGGAGAAAATACTAATAGAACACGGTCTCAGAGCCTGGAAAACCCACATCAACCTATGGATTCTGGCCGTGAAAGCCTTCAACTTTACATGGCAAAGAAATGTTAAACATTGTAATCAGTTTTTGTAAGGGGGAGAAAAGGGAGGCTTGCTGTGATCAGCCCAGTAATGTTTAGTGTGTGTGCCTATGTGCCCGTGTAGTGCATTATTAAGACTTGTATTTGTACAGCGTCTGTAAGGTCTTTTTGCTTTTCAGAACCAAAATGAATGGCTTTTGGTTTGTTCCTTGATGCAATCTGATTTGCAGAATTTATATAGCATTTTGAACACGTACCTCCTCATTATCTCCAGTACCAGAGTTTCTTGTTTGCTGCACAGAACTTTGCCTTAAGGCCATCTATTCAGGCTATTGCTCACCAATGTTTTGCTTACTTTGCCTTTGGTTGAACAGTGCCAGCTCATATTTCTGGATATACGTCCTCTTAGAGAGTACTGTTTTTCCTAACAATCCCCTTGACTCATGTAATAGAATGAGGAAACTTGGCACTTACAGCTTTTCAAATTCATCACCTGATGAAAAATGACAGTAGATGCGCCATCGTCTCCAAGAGGCCTCTACTGGCAGCCTTTTTGACATACTGCAGTAACACAGCAGCTGTCAGTTTTGTTTTGTAGTGCTATAATTACTAACACTGAAATCCTAAACATTTTTTATTGGGAGACTGAAATATTTTAAAATGACAAGTAAATATTATGTGCTAGGACTATAAAGTGCTAAATAAAGCGACAAAGGCTCCCCCAAAAATCTGAAGTCATTTAAAGGCTTGTTAATTAAACTAAAAAGTCACTAATCACATTCGGTAGGGTAGGAAGTAGGTAAGGAAGTAAGGCATAATATGCTTATTTATTTACTTTACTTTTTAACTACATTTAACTACACCTCACACCCGTGAGGTAAGCCACACTAACAGCGATGACTAGCCCAAGATTTGAGTTTCCATAGTTTCATAGTTCTCCCAAGTTATCTATAAGATACTGTCTCTACATACGTTATTGTGTAATTCCATAAGTCTCCGTATGTCATTGAGGAGGCTAGATTGCATGACCATTCATAGCCCAGAACAAATCACCTGTCAGAGAATCGGATGTTGCTAGAGGAGCACTGAGGTATGTGCCCCACTTGGTGTTTCATTTTGTGACCTAGACCTTGTTAGGGGCTGCCCTGCATGGCATGACTGCTGGTTGTTTGAGATTCAGGCCATTTCCACGCTATACTGTCCTAATGCTATTGTTCGACTTTCAACATCCTTTGAGGCCCCTTCTTAAGCTGCAAACCTCAGGATTCCATTGGATGTTGAAAGGGGAAGAATAGCATTACAACAGTCTTGTACAGAAATGGCCTCAATCTGGTTATTGCTTTCCATGTAGGGATTTCTCTGTCAACACTTTGTACGCACTCCACAGAGTGGTAGCCAGGAGCCAAGCCTACAGTATAATAAAGCCAAACTGATCATGCTGTAGTGACTGATCATTTGTTATTGCAAGATAGTTTCATATGCAATTTCACCCACATCCTGTCACCCCATGTAATGCCTTCTTATGGCAGCAGTTTATAAGATGAGTTTTTACTGGACAGAAGGTAACTCATGGACTTAGCCTGCCCCCCTGCTACAAGAGTTTCCTTTGTAGCCCTGATTTCCAAAATATGACATCTAGTTAGCTAATTTCAGTACCACGCACTCTGGGAAAAAGATTCAAATCAAGATCATAGGCAGTTGCAGCCTCAGGTGTCAGTACAGCACCCTACGGTCTCCTTAGCCCTCTAATAGCTATCCTCAGGAATAAGGTGAAGATCACTACCTGCTTGTGTGGGAGAGCACAGTTGTGTGTATGGGTGTGCGATCAATCTTGCTCTTTCACTAGGAAGAAAAGGAATGTGCAAGGCTTTGCATCCCCCCCTCCTTTTTTTTGTCTTCATTTTTTGAAGATGGAGACAGAGGGGAAATCTCTCTCTTTCGCTTTCTCCTTCCTGCTTGTCTCTTCGTGCAGGACTCAAGGCAGTCTGCTTGACTGAAGGGAAATTTGTTTTGTGCAAGATACAGAGAACGTGGGAAAACTGATTCAAGAGGATTGACTGGGGTATTGGGTACAATATTAATTTGAGCAAATACATGGGGATTCTTTTTCATAATGAATAGGGATGATTAAC
Source organism: Cyclura pinguis (assembly GCA_030412105.1). Lineage (NCBI taxonomy): Eukaryota > Metazoa > Chordata > Lepidosauria > Squamata > Iguanidae > Cyclura > Cyclura pinguis. The sequence continues at coordinate 89,670,843 of CM059600.1, read as the reverse complement.
TGAACTAAATGAAGGTGAATTGATCTGGCAGAGGATCTGTTGATAAAATAATTGGGAGTAAATTAATTGGAGAGGAACAGTTATAAATTAGCATAGGCATATTAGCACTAGGTATCTTTGCTCCAGATATTTTAAGTGCCTTTCAATACCCCTGCTAGAGAGATTCTAGTCTTATAGTGTATCTCTTGATCTTATTGTACAGAGGGTACTTCTTTAGGTTAGCCAGGAATCAGGACTGCAGAAAACTGGGATTGCAAGAGTCTTTTGTTGAGCTTGTGGAGCACAAGAATGTCTCTGAAGAAGGAAATGGATGGGTTTTGTTTTGTTTTGTATGAATGTACAGAACCACAAACCCTGAAACTATCCAGTAGTTGTTAGCCAATATTGTTTTTTAGCCAGTTCTGGTGCAGACACAAGGGACATTTTTTCAGTCTCTGGTGAATGTTATTTTGAACCCTATCCTTGGTTTTGATCTAGCTTTTTATTTTACCCGTCATTTTCTTTGGAAGGTATGTCCATGTTATAATCAGATAAGTTTCACCATGGCCATGACAAGCTAATTTTCTCCCTAAAATAATTGTTGAAGCTTACGACTGGACCATAGGCTGCAAGCCATGAAATAAAACTTGTAGTGGCTCATATCAGTGGTCTGTTTAGTCTATGATAGATAGTAACCAGATACAGATACTGGAGAAAGCACTAACTGCTAATAAAGAATACAGCTCCCGGTCTTTGACTCCCAGTCTTTGCAACTGTAATGTGTAAAATTTACAAATTTACATAGTAAATATATTGCAATAAGAAAGATACACTGTTCTTGATAAATCACAGCTTTGTAGATATGGGTGTGTATTTCAAGAACTTCTTTTGTGGTTACTGCAAATCCAATAGAAATTATCTATGACAATAGTAATGAAAATCAGTGGTCAATAGAATGCTGTGTGATTCCTTCCTCTTGGCACTGATTAATATTTTTCTAATTTGTAGACTCCTTGAGCTTTGTTGCATAAGTATTTTGTAGTCCTTTATGGTTCAGAGGATTGACATGGTACCTTTCTTTTCAACTTCAAGACAAGTTATTTTCCAAGAAATTTCTGAGAAAGAGTATACAAGTTTTACAATCTCAATATCCAGACGATTTCTTAGAGTTTGTCCATTCTGATTAATAGTATGCTAAATGCTGCAGATGAACTTTCATATTGTCAGATATGAAAATGTAAGAAAATACAGTAAGAACAGTACGTAAGGATAATGTCAGGTGAATATGCTGAGGGAGGGATTTTATCATTTGGGCAAAACTAGAAATCCTCTCTCCTCATAGTCACCTGCCTACCATTACCTGGAGAAGGATGTCCAGAACATCTTAACTGATAAATGGATTAATATGGTGTCAGGGATTCCAGGCAGGGAACCCTGGGAAAATGATCAGCCCACTGCAAAGAAGTTGCATCATGCCCCAGCTGTGGGTAATTGCAAGGTTTCATAAGAAACTGGGGTCGTGTGCAGATGGTAGAGGGAGGTGTGCAAACCTCTACCTGATTGGTTGTAGATATGTATATAACAAAGCAACACCAGTATGTATTTGTCTGTTGACCAAACCTGGTGCCTGGTGCAAGCTTTTGTCCGTCTGTCCTATGTTTTGTATATAAAGGAACTTTGCTGCAAGATAAAGTGCCTCCTGTTTTGGAAGAAACTCCTCTGTGTGTGAGTATCCTTACTAGGGAATAAGGCTGCTGCTGTTGGCTCGCTGAACTCTGGTTTTTCCGCTGCGTTTCCATGGGGCTGAAACTCCTATCATCCCCAACATATGGGAGATACATAGTTGATTATACCAATAGGCAGAATGTGGTAGTCATCTCAAGAAGCAGATATTGGAAGGATGCATGAATTTGCAGTGAGGTGCTGTTGAGGACAGTGATGTGTATCTTGTACAAGATGCCTAGTATCTCCCAAGTCAGCCATTCTCCATCTTTGGGCTGTTTGAGACTTCAGCTCCGCAAACCCTGTACAATCGGCCAGGCTAGAGGAGGCTTCTGCGAGTTAGTCCAGAGCATTTGGAGAAGCAAAGGTTGAGAATGGCTGTGCTAAGTTGTCCTGCACACCTAAAATATGCGTAAGACATTGTTCTGTTGGTGTCAGTGTTGAAGCTAGATTCAACTTCATTTTCCCTTCACCTTTTTGTATGTGCTGTGTATATGAGTATAATGTGAGTCTATCCTTTGCCTTAGGCAGCAAAACACCTTGGCCTGGACCTAGGGAGGATAGCATTTCACGTGCAATTTGTGAGCATGGGAATCAGCCGCAACATCTACCTAACCTGTGGTGAAAGCTGTGCCGTAGGTGCTTTGTGTGTGTGTATGCTTTAAAATGGCTACATGTTAGGTTATCCGTAAGTCAGACCTTGGTCGTGTTTGTATATTTAAATCAGTCTTTTTCACATTGCTTTCACAATAATTTTCCCTATGTCACAGCCTTCTACATAGATCCAGTGTGGTATGGTGGGTTGAGTGCTAACCTAAGAATCTGGGAGGTGAGAATTCGAATGTCTGCTCAGCTATGGAAATCTCTCAGCCTTAGAGGAAGACAACGGCAAACCTTCACTGGATAAATCTTGCCAAGAAAACCCTATAGTAGGATCACCATAACTTGGACCTGTCCTGAAGGCACATAACAACAAACATAACATTGTGGAACCATTGCTGAATACTAAGGGGGACATTAAGAACAATTTGGGTGGAGATTCCTCTCAGAGGCTGAAATGCTTTTCTGGGAAGATACCTGATTAGTCTCAATTAGGCTTTTCAAATAATAATTTTACATCTCTAAAACCCCATCCTCATAAAGCCTGCTCATTAGTACTAATTTCAGTAGCCTCACTGAGTCAATTTTTGAATAGTGAATCAATATACAAGTAAATCTCATTGATTCTAACCAATAAGATTTAGGCTAAAGTGTTTATTCTTAACAGTGTATATGGGATAGGAGAACATTTATACATGGACAATAAAACAGGACAGCTAACAGTACAGCACTGTGTGATATACAGTCATTTGTTGATTTTTTTAAACCTTTAATTTAACTTTATAGCCAACGATTTGTTTTAAAAAATACTATGTGGGAATTTAGCAAGATCTTTCTCCTTGTAGAATAATTTTAGAAAGCAGGTGATCTCTCCCCATGTGCAGTTTGGCACTTGAAGATACAAGTGTATTGAAGAACATTCCTGATAATGATGATGTGCTTATCTGTGATTAATTGCACATATGTTTATAGATTATTCTTTGTCTATTGGGTATGCAGCTAAAAGTAAATAAAATAAAAAAGGAAACATTCAATCTGTCAAATAGCGGCATTCTACTGAACAGTCAATAAATTAAGAATGGAAACATACATTATTTGAAGCATACAATAAAACATCTTGGAGGTGACTACTTTTTAGCTCAAAAGTGACAAATGTCGCTATACCATAACAATGAAATATTTGAATAAAGTGTAGCTGCAAAAATGATCTAATTTTATTGTATTCTCTCCTCCATAAAATACAGATGATGAGAAGTTCTTTATGATTTTACAAATATGAAAGTCCTTGGCAGGTGCAAAAGAAGCATGTCTTTTAAAGAAAGTGCATTTAAAATAAGTTATAGATCAAGTACCTTCTATCTGAATGGGGTGAAATATGGAACAGTCTTCCAGGAAATTCAAAGAAACCTCATTTCTTGGGAGAAGAAAGAGTGGAAAGATCTAGAGGAGGCGGGCAAACTGGTGGGACAAAACAGGAGGTTTTCTTAGTCACAGTCGCGTAGGGACGGGGGGGGCGATGGAGCAGTTTGCTCCAGGCAGCAATTTTTTTGGGGGTGTCCCAGCTCATAGCCCTGCCCCCGTGTGCCGTAGCCTTGCCCCCTCACACCATAGCCCTGCCCCTTGCACAGTGGCCATGCCTCCACACATCGTAGGATCGCCCCACACACTGTGGCCACGCCCCCATGCACCATAGCCCCGCCCCTTACACCATAACCCCGCCTCCCGCCTACCCCCCTCCATGCACTCCAAGCTCCACCACTGCTTAGTCACAAAAAGCAGTTCTCTCTCGCCTTCAACACCATCTCATACCAGCAAAAAAGATGACTACTGTATCATTCTAGGCTGTTTTGTTTTATTGTGGTGGTTGACTGCTGTTGAGTTGACTTTAACTTATGACGACCTTATGTGTGAGAGACCTCCAGATCCTCCTGTTATCAGCAGCCCTGCTCAGGTCTCGCAAATTCAGGCCTTGGCTTCCTTGAGTGAGTCTATCCACCTGTAATATGAACTTCCTCTTTTGCTATTCCCGTCTACCCTTCCAAGCATCTTTGACCCTTTCCACACCTTGCCTGGTCACAGAGGCATCCAGGGTGGGTCCCAGTGTTGGCTCTGCTGGAAGGGGAAAGCGACAGAAAAGCTCCACTCTGCATCGGCTGCCTCCATGTTCCAGGAAGCGCAGTGGCCATGCCTCTTCCTATCTCAGTGCAGCCGGGTAGTTTCCCAGGTTGCGCTGGGGCAGGAAGCACAGCCATTGCATTTCCAGGGCCTCCGCAGACAAGGTAAGTCCACGATGGTGGTGTGATTGCCAGTCGTTGATGGGGAATATCTGTCAATGACTTGCAGCACAATCACGCCACCTGGGGACGGGAGGAGGATGGGACAGTGACAACATTGTGCATAAGCATCATCACAGTCCCATCTTTCTCCTGTCCCTATGGCAGGTTGGGAGGGTAGAGGGGAAGGGACCATTGTTTTTTTCCAGTGAGTCACATTTTCTCATGATATGTCCAAAGTATGACGTTTCAGATTCATCTTGGCTTCTAAGGGAGAATTCAAGCTTGATTTGCTCTAGGACCATTTATTTCTCTTTTTGGCAGTTCAAAGTATCCTTAAACCTCTCATCTAGGACCACATTTTAGATGAGTTGATCCTATTCCTATCAATTTTCTTCACCATTCCACTTTCACAACCATATATAGAAACTGGAACTACAATGGCACCTAAAATCCTGACTTTGATATTCAATGATACATTGAGGATCTTTTCTAATTCCTTCATAGTTGCCCTTCCAAGTCCTAGTCTCCTTCTGATTTCTTGACTGCAGTCTATTTTGATAGGAATAGGAAAACTGTGACTATATTAATGCCTTCATCATCTGCTTTAATGTTTTGTTTTGTTTTAAGTTATCCCAAACATTCCTTGGATGCAAACATATAAACAGAGCAGGTAGAAATAAATATTTCATTTGTCAGTTTTCCATTTTAGTATAATCATTCTTCTGCTGCTCTTAATCTCCAACCAGCGATTATTCCTTTTGCTCCCATAATAAGGTTATTTGTATGCTGAGCATTTGTCTCTACAGCAACTCATTGTCATATTGCAACACACTGCTGTTACTTTGAAATGGGGTCCAAATCAACATCTTCATAGTTTATCCTTTAGGCATTACTTCATAACTTTACTGGGAATTATATCAGTCTTTAGGGTCATCAAAGCCCTCTGAAATAAAATCAATAACTTTTGTTTTCTCTAGCCAGGTGTTAGATCACCACTATGCACATCATTATTCATGCTTTCTGCCAACTTCTGTTAGGTGCTGAAAGGCATTCTAGATGACTGCAATAAAAGTTTGAATGAGCTAGACTAACAATTGAGGCACAACAATTGTAACAACACCAAAATTTCCTTGATTTTTTTTTTAAAAACAAACATTTGGAGCTAGCACCACTAAACATGATTAAGGAATCAGATAATAAACTGAAATTACAATAGTTTTTCCATCCCTTGGAAATAGACTGATTGTACTGGCTGTTATTAGTTTTATGCAGATCAGACTGATTATTAAAGCCAGATATTGTAGCATTTTAAAACCATTATAATAACAAAAACTGAGCATTTTTTTGTGTCCTTTCGCATTTAAGCTGTGAGCCATTAACACAGACAAACTTTAATTTATTAGCTGATTAACAGATGTATTGAGTTCTTAAAAACAATAACAACAACCATGTCACTGTTTAAGCCACAGAACATCTTGGATATTCTTGAACATCTTCATAATTCTTGTTCAGATGTTTAATGATGAAATCTGTCTTTGCAGCTTCAATTTATCTGTATTTGGGAACTCCATTATGTTAGTTATCTAAATGACATAAAAATTTATACCTTTTCCCTAAACAATTTATAATATTAAACGCAAGTCATCTTAAACAGAAAACTGCAATCCTAAGCATATTAACAATAAATCCCATTAAAATAAATGGGAATTATTTTCAAGATAGCATGAATAGGTTTTGTTATAATTTTTTGCTCATATTTATTCTATATATTTTTGAAAAATTTAGTGGCAGAGGAGCCTGCCAAAAGTCGAAGAAATGAATCTGAGAAGAAATCAAGTCCAAATTCTCACTAGAAGCCAAAATGTCTACACAGAGGCTATCTTACTTTGGATGTTACAATGAGATGGCAAAACTCTTTAGAAAAAGATTATAATGTTTGGAAAAGTTGAAAAGAACAGACACTTTTCAAGCCCCGAGCAGGGCTGTTAATATAGGGGTTTCCTGGCAATCTCTTATTCATAGGGTTGCCATAAGTCAAAGCTGAGTTGATGGTACATAACAATAATACAGTTATGTACAGAAGGACCCCAATAACTATGTGATTGGTATCCATGGTTTCACTTGTCCATGGTCTGCTCCAGAGCCATGGCGGCTGCCACTGCTGCTGGGGTCCTTGCTGTATGCAGCAGAGGCACATGGCAAGCACAAATGGGCCTCTTTGTCAAGGTCAGAGACCCGGGCGGCTCTGAGCCAGCCCAGAGAAGGGAGTGGGAGAGCTAGCAGAGTCCTGCCGGGAGGAGTCAAACAAGCAATTACTCAAAGGAAGTCCATTTACCTAAGCCAGAGCGACAAGCAAAAGCCGTAATCAGATTTCCGAAAGCCAGGGGTCAGGAGCCAAGAGATCAATCCAAGGTATCAGGAGCCAGGTGCTGGAAACAAGGAACAGGCAAAGGGAGGGCTTGTAAGAAGTTTGCCACAAGCAAAGGAAAGCTTCCAGGCAGGCAGTTATATAGCCCAGGCACAGGTGTGGCTAGTCACCGCTTCTTGAACTTAATCAAGGAAGCCTCCCTTTGCTCAGCTCTCTTGAGTCTCCTCCTTGTTTGTGGGCTGATTTCCGCAGGCTCCAGGGCATCCTCGGGATCGCAGCTGGCTCCCTGTTGCCCTAAAGGAGCAGGCAGAGGAACGTCCGCGCCTGCTTGGTCCATGGCAGCAGGGGGAGCGCTTGAGCTGCAGGACTCCTCTCCCCCCTGAGCCACAGGGACCAACAGCTGCTGTTCGTCATCAGCAGCTCTGGCAGGGGCTTCAGTTATCACACTCCTGTGCCACTTTGGGCCAAAGAAGGAGATGGATGCTCCTTCCTCCGCTGAGAGAGGCACATGAAGCCCGGCTCTCCCAAACCATGTGCCTGTCTCAGTGGAGGAAGGAGATGGATGCTTCCTTCTCCATTGAGAGAGGTGTGCAGTGCCTGGCTCTGCAAAACTACGTGCCTCTCCTTCCTCACCCAAGAGACATGCAAAGCTTGATACATCTCCCCCTGCACCTCTCTCAGCTGAGGAAGGAGACAGATGCTCCCTCCTTGGCTGAGAGATGCATGCAAAGCCCAGCTTTGTGAAATTACACATCTTCCTCGGTCAAAAAAGAGACACGGTTCTGAGCAGCCAGGCCTCCCACTGGATTTGGATCCCAAGAAGGGGGCTGCTTGCCAAATCCCACTGGGAGAGAAGGCAGGAAGTAGGAGCTGGATGGTGGGCTCAAAATATAGGAGCTTGTCTTATCAGCATTTTTCACCATCTCAGCATGTATCCCTCATGGAAACTGGGATCCTACTCTGTCTAATAAAGAAGTCCCCCAAAAGGTAATTTCTTACTTTCTTTTAAAAACTTTTAGCAAGAATGTTTGGCTAGTTTGACTTGTAAAGTCATATAGCAACTTTGAGGCAGGATATCGGGGGGGGGGGGGGCTTCTTTTCATGTCGTCCTGCCTGTAACTTGAGATCTTCACTAGAAGTCCTGTTATGTTCCATTGCCAATAGAAGCCAGGATGTGCCAATAGAAGCCAAGACAAGGCAGGGCCAGTTCTGTAGCAGTCCCATAGTTCTGTCAATCCTTAAAACACCATGACGTATCCTAAGACACATTAAGGCAGAGAAGATCTTGACAGAAGGGCTTGGCAGGCTGCACAACCTCTGCAAAATAAAAATCAGTTTTCACTCCAAATGCTGCCAAAACGTTTTCTAGGCGTTTTCTCCAAGTTTGCACTCCCTCGGGCTACTTTAGGCTCAAGAGAGGCCTTTTTTAACAACAATAAATCATCCAGAAGTCACTTTTGAGTCACTTCCTGTTTTTTAAAAAATTGGTTTGGGGGCAAAAAAATGTCCCCACACTTCTCAGAGGGTGTTTGGGGGCAAAAATATTTGGAGGGAATTCATTTTTTTTGACACCTGCAAGAGCTCTTGGGATCCTCAACATGGCTTTGGGACCACATGTATAGCCTATGGCCCACGCACCCCTGCCATCAAAAGGAACAAATTTTTATTGGGAGTAAGTGTTCATTGACTACAGCCTATTTCATCTGACAGATGGAAAGATGTCTCAGCATATAATTATTAACATGCTTGGGTGGATGGGAGATTGGGTAGTGTATGGAATCACTGGAGGACAGAGAACTGAAATGCAAAAACATATAAGCAACCTCAACAGTGGTCATTAACAAATAGGGGCTGGGCAGTACCACAGGCATCCTTGAATTAAGGAGACGACTGAACAGATGTAGTGAGATTTTCTTCTTAAAACCATCCCCCTTTAAGTCACAGAAATCTTAATGAATTCTTCCACTGCAGTTTAGCACTGAAATGTCCTTTAAATTTTCTTTCAAGAATGGCCATCTTGAATTGTGACAAAGGGTATCTTTTGGAAGCAATCCAGCACTAATTTTTGAATATTGCTGTTTATGATGTCACATCTATTCTTTTGAGGAAAAAGTTGTCCTGTGGAATGTTGTGAGGCCGATTTATGGCGTATATGAAATTGGAAAATGAATATCCAATGTGGGTGACCTTTGTAGGGTGTGTAATAGTGTTGCCAGAGTATACATGGAGATATAGTTGGCATCCAGATCTGCCAGTTTGAGCTCAGAAATTCAGACATCTTTGAACTTTCAATGTATTCTGCAAATGAAAAAAAAAAGGGGAAGGTGTTTGACAATGTGAAAAATGTGCAAAAAGTAAATAAATTTACAGTTCTAAAGTATGTATTAATATATTTTAGTCAATAATTAAATATATGCAAAAATGTATTACTTCTTAAAATATATACAATGTGCACATTTCAAAAATCTGTCCAAAGGTATAATAACAGTTCTGTGCATAAAAAGGTTCCCACAGAACCTGAGTAGAATGAGTTTAGTGTTGGGAAAAAAGCAGAAATGCAACAAGATTCATTTTAACCATTTTTTTCTTCACTAGAAAGAGCATACTGAGTACTAGTCTGACCCCAATGAGCTGATTTTCATAAATAATAATAATCGATGCTGTGTCATAATAATAATGAGAATTCCAGCTTAGTGTATACAGTAGGACCCCCATATCCATGGGGGATTGGTTCCACCAATCCGTGGATAGTAGCAAATGCTCTGTCAACACCCCCAAAAAACTGATTTTAAAGTACAGTTCTTCTGCAACGGCATGTAGGGCCGGCATTCACCACATCCCTGCATGACCCGGGGCCTCCGCTCGCTTGCTTCAGCTGGCAGGGGCATGCAAAGTGGGCGATTGCCCATTCTTTGCACGCTTGCTGCCGCCACTGCCTGTGCAGGTGCGCTGCTTCCAGCTGGCAGGGGCATACAGAGTGGACAATCTCCCATTCTCTGTATGTCCGTCACCAACCATGGATAACTGAATCAGCGGATAATGAATCTGTGTATACGGGGTCCTACTGTATTCAGAAATGAATGCACCAGTTTTCTCCTTGTATATTATAATGTGTTAATGTGTTAATGTCCTACTATCATACAGAGGCAGAAATACCCAACTACGTACCTAGATGCCTGCATGCATGGATATTTAAGATGCACAGAATAAAAATGCAAGGATAGACCGATGTGGAATAAAAAGATTATATCTTCAAAAATAAGACCATTTCTGCATTAGGTTCAGATTGGGTCTTTGTGTAACAGTGGTGCTGTTCAGAGGTCTCTTGACTTTCATATGAGAAGGATGTAACTGATGGATTGGTTAATAACTAAGAGGTCTGGGGGCTGACAGGTTTAACCCCCATTATTTCTCACTGTATGGATTTGCATTGCTGAACTCCTAATGTTGTATGTCCAGGATAGCCCCAACTAATATACAGTTAACTAAAGACAAAGCATTATGTGTAAGCAGCTACTCATATCTTACAGGATCTTTTACAGAGGACTTCACTCCGCAGATCACAAGAGATTGGGCTAATGGAGGTATTTTTCACACTACGCAGTCATAGTACTTCAGTACCACTTTAATTGCCATGGCTTCATTCTGTGGAATCCTGGGCTTTGTGGTTTTTTGGACATATGCAGAATTATCAGCAAATCGGCTCTTGTGCGTCACCAGACTATAAATGCTAGGATTCCATAGGATGCAACCATGACAGTTGAAGTGGCATGAAAGTGCTGTATGTGTGTGGTGTGGAAAAGGCCCAAGGTATGCATGGCTGCAAGTCGGGCTGCAATCATTCTGAGATACCCCTTCATGTAAAGAGAGAGGGGATTATGTTTTTTTGCGGAAAACCATATGATTGGGGTTATTTGCAAAGTACACCATCCCTTGTATATATGTGATACTCTTTTTATATTTCACAGCATAAACATCAAATATGATGATATAGGTTATGGCTAAATCAGAAAATGGAGGTCTTTACAGTATTTAGTAGCATCCCTACTCCAAAAACAGTGGTGGTACTTCTGATTTGTCCTAGGTATATTTCAAGGTTGTTCTTCTTGTTTCTAAAAGATAGCCTCCCCATTTTCTTTGCTGCAAAATTTGTACTGCTATATTAGCAATCTGTCATTTTCAAAGACTGCAACTATTTCATTTTTTTTCCTTTTAGAGCCTACACACTGTTGTATGAATATCAGTCGACCATTTGATTATAAGTCCATGGTAAGTTTTCACCTGTTTAAACTTGTTTCATGATTCTGATGTCATTGCTTGCACTCATTAAGTCCAGCTATTATTTATCAATGAAACCATGTAAAAAATATCTGAGACCAATTTGTTGCATCTTAATTAATCCAATTAAAAGCAATCTGGCTTTCTGGAGTCATGGCACCACCCTATTTCATTCTTTCAACTGAGACGTTCACCTTAGTGCCAACTTTGACAAATTTTGTCACCAAGGAAAGACCTGTTTGTTTCCGAGGCATTCCTTTATGTTGTATGCATGATTTCAATTGTTATTATATAGTGGTATCATTCAGCTTGTTTTATTAATTTTATGTTGCTGTTTTCTATGCTTTTATCAGTTTGATTTATTGAATTTCATTGCACCATTGTATTCTTTTAGTAAATATTATGGCATTATAGCTCTAGTACTTCTGTACCATACATGTTTAAGTATGCAACATTAGCATATTGGTCTAAGTTGCCATGGTACAGTGGGCACATGAGCTATTCTGTTGTAGACACAGTGCCTGAACACAAAGGATTTGGGTGAGTTCACTTGAGCTGTTTCTACTTCTCTGCCCATTCCCACACGTGGAAAGGGCAGAGTGCCATTATGATGAATGGAAGTGTGTGTCCATTTTGTTCCCCTCTGCCTCATGTTCTACAGGGTTGGCCCTACCATACAGTACAATGAAGCAACCTGCTTTGGAGTGGTACCAACAGGATGGAACAGATCACAGCAGGAACTGGTTTCTTAATGGTGCAGTCTTAAATGTGTTCACTTTAGCAAGGGTGGGTGGTACCATTTGTTCCGTGCTTGAAGCAGCAAAATGGTTCACCTGGCATTTTCTTGGCATGTGTCACTCTAGATTGCACTGATCAGGCACGGATAAAGGCTATATGAGGACAGTGGAAGTGTGTACAGATCTCCCATTTGTTCTCTCAATATGTTTTATGCTGCTGCAAGCAGCAGGAGTTCAGAAACCAGCATTATATAGGTTTATGGCCCACTCATTTAGGGAAGCTGCACCTATGTTTTATTGGATTATGTCCAAGCAGGATATTATTATAATTTTCTATTTTACTTGTGGAAATGTAACCATCTTTTTCAGAAAGCAACACAAATGATGCACAGTATAGTTATTTTAGGAAAAAAGTTCAGATTCCAGTTCTACTGTATTTTTTTAAAGCAAAACAACAGCAGCAGTAGCAAAAACAAGAAGAAAAATTAAAGTTTCTTGGGGCATGTTGACGCTTATATTTAACAATATTTTGTTTAGTGTAACTCTGTTACACAAGCACACTCAAGATAGCCTCTTGGGGTCTGTAACAGGTCAGATAATTACTTTAGGAACCATGTTAACTGTTTGCACAGTGTCCTATGCTGCATTGCACTTGCTTCTGAGATACCTGCATAAATCTTGAGTCTATCTCTGTCAGAAGAATAGCAAACACAGCTTGACTGAAGTAATCACAGTATTGATGGATTATCAAACTAATTAATTTAGGGCAGTAAAGTGACTATATCTGATTAATTCATCTCTGATACCAGATGCTGTCTGATTGTGGAAGCTACGCAGGGTCAGCTCTGGGTAGTACTTGGATGGGAGACTGCCATTGAATACCAGGTGCTGTAAACTATTTCATTTCATAGGAAGGAACTGGCTAAACCACTTCTGAGTATTCCTTGTCTAAGAAAACTCTATGAAATCATGGGGTCACCATGAGTCAACAGGCAACTTCAAGGCAGACACACACATGCACACATGGGTTTAGCCTGAGCACTAATCCCTTCCTCAGTGATTTGACAGATAGTGTTTATATTGAATGAGAGCCAGTGTGATCTAATGGTTTGAACTCTGGAGACCAAGGGTTTGAATCCCTGCTGGGCCATGGAAACCCACGGGCTGACCTTGGGCAAGTCACACTCTCTTGGCCTTAGAGAGAGCCAAACACAAACTCCCTCTGAACAAATCTTGCCAAGAAAACCCTGTGATAAATTCACCTTTGAGTTACCATAAGTCAGAAACTACTTGAAGGAACGCAACAATAATACAATTTATATTGAATACGATGGAATATGTTCTTGAAATGCAAACAGCTATCCTCCATCCCTCGGTGTGTGTGTGTGCGTGTGTGCGCGCGCGTGCATGAGCACTTTGAAGTCACCTGTCAACTTATGAATTTCATGGGGTTTTCTTAGAGAAGGAATACTCTAGAGTTGGTTTGCAAGAACATTCTTCTGAAATACAGTCTGTTGGTATTCAGTATAAGATCAGACAAGATCTGGTGCCTTTAGGGCATGTAGGCCTTATCCCCCATCCCTAAACAGTAAGGCCATTTCCACACTAGACTGTTATAGCGCTATGATTCCACTTTCAACATCCTATGGAATCCGGGGGTTTGCAGTTTTGGGAGGGGTTGGGCAACCCCTTCCAAAACTGCAAACCCCAGGATTCCATAGGATGTTGAAAGTGGAGTCATAGCACTATAACAGTCTAATACAGAAATGGCCCAAGAAATGAAGGAGTGGCTCTCATTTCTATAGCAACTGAGTTTTCTACCAATTCAGTGCAGGTTTCCTACAGAATCTTCATAAAGTTTTAAAGGGAAACAGGTATCTGTAAACATGTGGACCTGAATACTATTGGTAAGTCCAACTTGAGTAGGCCCACTAAATCAATTGCTGAATGATGACTCAGTACTTACGCAAATCCCATTCATTCAATGTATTTAATCTAGTTGGAGCTAGCAATAAGACTGATGCCATGGTGGGAACAGGCAAGAGAGCAATCACAGCTTTCTAGCACATTCATACGTCCACCATATTTCTCTGATTTGTAGCATGATCATCTTCTTCCTTATGGTCATACTAATGATTATGTTTTTTAACGGGGAACACAAATGAACAAATCTTATATAAATTGTGAATTGACTGTAACCATCTGTGAATCTGATTGAAACTCTACTGCTGCACTGCTATCATACTGAACTGCCTAGGAATGCTACCATTTTTACCTTCATTGGTGTAATGAATTTGTGGCAAGGTGCCAGTCAAGAATAGCAACACTGTGTGCACTGGTCACTGACCTCTTTATCTGATGCCTGTAGACCGTAAACAGTTTTTCCTAACTGAGAGAGTAAGAGAGGGAGACAGGAAAGGCCTAGGATTTAGTTCGAGCCATGATCTTGTAATCTTCTTCTCTAGTTCACTTTAAGTTCACTCGGTCACTGAAAACTCACAGGGTAATTAATAGACTTGTGTAGTGAAATTCCTTCATGCACTTTCCAGCAAGATCACAACACCTAGTCACATAATTTTCATCAGCCGCTAGAGTCAGGGCTAACCCACGTAACAGAAAATGCTGTCTTGAAGAATTAAGAAAGTTACATGGCCAGAGTTTTCATAGTCTTCTTTATTCTGGCGATGCTGTGGCTGGAAAATGGAAACATCTCAAGTGGAACAAGAAAAGAGAAGTAATAAGTCATCAGAAAAAAGCCAGGTGGTGGGAGGAGATTCAAGCAAGACACTGGATACCGTGAGCCTTGTATCCTGTCGTACAAGAGAGTTCAGAAGGAAGGTAAGAAATAAAAACAGGGGCAGACAAAGAGGGATAAATCCAGTGTTAAGTCTTATGTAGAATGTGCCCATTGAAATAATGAGACCTGTCAATCATAACTAATTTTAATCCGATTGATTTCAGTGGGTCTACTCTAGGTAGCATTAATTTTGGCTTTAGCCTAGAGATGAGGCTAGAAATGAGAATTAACAGTGATACAGAAGAATTTTCAGTATAGCTTCTTCATGAGAGTTAATATAAACTGATAGTCTTCCTTTAATGGAAGAGCCCCTATATTCTACAGAAATTTCTTCTAAATGAAGGTGTATGTCTTCTGTAACTCGAGGCTCGCGGAAGAAGTTATCAGATGACAAGGTGCTGTAGCAGGTCAATATGGAAGAATTCATTTTATCCAAAATCATTTTCATGAGATAAAATAAAATAAAATAACCAAAACAAAATATCACTTTCTCAGTGCTTTTTAAATGTATATCATTATGGGGTGAGCCAAATATTCAGCTGCCAGGGTAATTCATACATCTTTTTGGTTCCAGAGCTGAAATGCAGATCCAAATAGACTTTACTAAGCTGTTGTTCCATGTGAGGCTGAAGGGATAATTCATTTTATCTTGCCAATTTGTTTGTAATAGTTTTTAAAGGGAGAAAAAATTAAACTAAAAAGAGCCATTAGATGCTTGGCAAAGAAAATGTTTTTTTCCTCAAAGGCAGTTCTGCACCAGAGAACTGGATTTCTGGATAATAAGATCACAACAGTTGGATGCTTTCTTCTCCTCCTCCTCACTACCTTTCACAAATTATGACTCCAATGGCACATGTTAAAAGAACTGACTCATATGAGGGGAATTCCAGTGGCTGAAGCATGATAAAGACATGCCTATTTGGAAGAGGAGCATGCTCGACAGTTTTAGGCTTCTGAGAAATTTCAAATGCAGCTACTCACAAGGTTGAACAGTCAAGCTGTTTTCTGAAGTGAAAAGTGGTGTACCTCTTCAATAATCTCAGATATACTGTGTAATAAAGAATACATGTGAATAACTCCCTCACCTCCTCTTTGCTTCTTGGCATAACTGATGGCTTGTTGCTGATATGCAATGGAATATTACATTCTAACCAATCTCACTGCATGCTATGAACAAAGTATTTTGCAGGTTTACCAATAGGTATAAATTATATATATTTTAAAGACAGCATATTTACTGCTTTCAGCAATTTCACAAACTTTTATGTCAGGAGATTGTTAAAATATTAAGAATGTTTAAAACATTTTGAATATTGGAGTGCAATCCTGACCAGTAAAGATGGCCAAAGGACAACCCAGAGGACACTAGACTAGCTGAACTATTCTGAATCCAAACCCTTCCCCGCCTAGTAGTGGTAGAAATTACTTAAGACTCCTTTCAGCCTGATCTGAGTTTGTACTGGCGTTGTGACTCTATTCCTGGTTTGGAGGAAATGCAGATCTGCCATAAAGAGCCAGAATGTTTTAGAGAGTGAGCATGGTATATAGCTGTTTGTGTGTTGAACTAGGTATGTGGGAGATCACAGTTTGAATCCTTGCTCAGCCACAGGAACCCACATTATTACCTTGGGTGAGTCTCGCTCTCTCAGCCATAGAGGAAAGCAATGGCAAAGTCCCTCTGAAGAAATCTTGCCAAGAAAACCCTGTGATGGCCTTAGGTTGCCATACATCAAAAACAGCTTGAAGACATACAACAATTACCTTTACCATACCCTGCTAATGGTTGGCATTCATCAGTGAGATGAATACCAATAAATAAGAATCTTTAAGAACTGAGGGCTCTTCCAAAATTTTGGTGCGTGTCCTCAGTAAAGGAATAATGGTTGCTTATGATTATTTTTTTCATTGTTATTTGAATCGCAATTAATCATTAGATTTGTTTGTAGGGGTCCCAGTACAGTTGAATGCAAATGTGTATGACAGTCATTTTCTTTCCAAAAGGCAACATCTGGTGATGTGTGTTCTCAAAAATCCCGTAGGTCTCTTTTATGTTACTAATAATGTGAAGACCTAGATAGGCAGCTGCCTCAGAGATTGTTGTGATAAACAACAAGACTTTATTAAACTGGGTATTCCATTCTCTGACAGCACAACCACGACCACTGTGCAAACCAAACTGGATGAGTGTAAGGAAATAAAATTATGAATTGGTGCTTTAACATCTCATTTATTTCCCTAGATTTGTTGTTTTCAAAGCTCAGCCAGGTGTAATAATTCACTTTCTGAAGTATGAGTTATGGGATTTGGAAATTCCAATTATCTGAAGTCATTTCCCTTATTTATAATTTGCTGTAATGAAATTTCAATTAGAGGCAGTGTTGAAGAACTGATTCCAATTTATGCATCTGACATAGGAAAGCAATAAAATATCCATCTACTCCATAATATAATAATTAGGAAGGGCTTGTCGTTTCATGACTTGGCTCAAAACTAGGCGTGCTGTATAGAGTCATACTATTTTGTTGGGGTTATCTTGGATGTATGTAAGCCTTGAAACTGTTTTCCAATTAACAAGATTTTGTAGAAATAGATCCCATAGCAAAAGTCAGTATTAGAGGGACAAAATCAACATGTGACTAATTACGATATGTAGTGTAAGCAGTCCTGGGCTATTGCCTAACAAGACCTGATGCCCAGCTACAGCTATATTTCTGCTATACTCTGTACAGATTCTCAGCTAGAGGAGTCCTTCTGTTTAAGCAATGCCGCTCTGCTTGTGGCATCACAGAGGAGTAGCATACTCAAAGTATTCCTGCCTCAGAGAACAGATGCCTGTACAAATGACAAAGACCCCTGTTCCCAGGACTACTTTGCACAGAAGGACATCTTCCACATCTGTCCTTTTCAAAAAGGAGCCACAGAGCTGGACTGCACCTTATGGTAACAATGATTTCCTATGATTTCCTGGTCTTTGCTGACCAGTGGGGAGACAGTGTTTCTTTATGTTGATTTAAATATACAAGGATACAAAGAAATCCTATAGCGCTTTTGAGACTACCCAAGAGAAAGAGATTTCCAGCATAAGCTTTCATAGGCTCCAGTCCACTTCGTTTGTAGGATTCCTTTATATCTTTATCTGTTAAAATAGCTAACATGGCTGTGTCTTTAAATATTACTTAAATATAAAAGGTACATGTGGAAGACTGTCTCAGGACTCCTTCTGAAGGCAATTATATATATCTGGCTAAGCCATGATGCATGTTGTTGTTATGTGCCTTCAAGTCATTACTGGCTTATGGTGACCCTAAAATGACCCCATCACAAGTTTTTCTGGAGCTGAAAGTGTGAGAGACACCCAAGGTCACCCAGTGGGTTTCTATAGCCAAGTGGGAATCAAACCCTGGTCCCTAGGGTTGCAGTCGATTGCTAAAACCACTACACTATACCAGTTGCTGCAAAATGCAAGAGGGAGTTCTTGTCCTGCTTTGGTTTCTCATTGGCTACTGTGGGAACACATAAGCCTGATCTGATCCAGCTTGGCTGTTCTTATTTTGTTATGTTCACCTTTGTTACCTGTGAGAGTAGCCTTGAGCCTACTGTACAGAGGACTACTCTCTGTTGGAAGGGCTCATCTAATTTGGAGAGCTCCCCAGTCCTAGAGTGGGTGTAGGTGAAGAACCATAAGAAAGGATGCTCAGAAAGGATGAGAAAGGATTCTCAGACTGTTAGAACCTAGACAGCAGACTTTGTAGATTTACAGGTCCCTTGGTCACAGTCTTCCTCACAGTGGTGAGATGTTTTCTATTTTTGCCTGAATGGTACTAGTTCATTCTGAGGTGTTGCATATACAGCTCTGTATATAAGTTGGCACATTCAAATTTTATTCACATCACTGCCCTTTTTAGTCCTTTCTTTTGGTTAGGAATTTCCTTCTCCCTCCCACTCTGCAAGTGACTGGCTCTGTATCTTGTTTGTACATATTCAAAGTCATCTAGCTTGCCATTATTGGCAAAGTGGGTGAGCTAGGAGGCAGGTAGTCTGGGAGATTCTTAGAGGACTAGTCTAAAAAATTAGTTTTTCCAGACTATTGACTAGATAGAACTTGGTCTGAACCAGCAAGACAGTTTTTAAATTCTTAGTTATGATGTAAGATCATTAGTTGAATATAAAACTCTTCTGGATAAGCTAAGAAGTCAAAAAGGATTTATATGGGAATCTATTAAGTCCTTTCCATGGCATCATTGCATTGGCACAAAGATTTAAGTCAGGACATTCCAGCCCTTGGTTTAAAATTGATGTGAAAGAAAGTTCCAAAATGTACAAGTTGTACAAACCTCCAAGGAATGCATTTTAAGTTGATCTTGGGCACTCAGTTTCAACAAGGCTAAATAAAATGTATGAAATGGATAATGAAACATGTTGGACAGAAGATGAATTACAAGTGTAGTTAGCCATTGCTGCTAAATAGTTGGTGAAATTGTTGGTGAATAGTTGGTGAAATTGTAAGATGTGAACTAAAACCACTTCAGAACTGTGTGAATGGCCATTGCATGTCAGTGGATATGCACTAAGAAACAAAATGTGGAGCAATGGCTGAAAAATATATGGTATATTGAAGCATTACTAATGTTATCCGGTTGTGTGAAAGTAGACAGAAACAAACCACCTGAATAAAGAGACCATTTTCTATATATTGCTGCTACAGAATATATTAATTTGAATACTGATCATAGATTTTTCTTCCCAAAATGATGCATGTACAAAGTAAAAGCACATAAGTTATGGCATCATGGGGGATGAGGTTTTTAACAGCTATAAATCACAATGCCTACTTGTTACTTCCAGTGTTTGAAGCAAGATGCCTCTCATAACAAGATTATTGATGGTAGGATGCTGCTGTTGCCTTTATGCCCTGCTTGTGAGCTTCAGATAGCCATGTCTTGACCACCCAGGATACAGATGTGAAACAATCTCACAACTGTCAAATTTGGGAAATGACAACTTGTCAAGGCACAGCAAGACAACCTATTGGGGATTCCCCGGCCCTTTTGGGGGTTCTTGCATCTAGTATCAGAACGAAGCAACAAATGCTTTGGGGGGGCTTATACTTCTGGTAGTTTGTGCAAAAAGTCACTGCGTAGAACTGGGATCTTTTCCCTTTCTCTTGCTAAGCACCTACACATGCCAAGCACAAAACAAGAGGCTGATTGATCAAAGAGATGCAAACTGTCCATCCTACTTTCTAATAGCCCAGGCAAAAAGGCAGTGTTGATCACACTTTCAAATTTTACAGGTTTATAGGAATATGCAATATTTAAAATGTGGGCGATCTCTTTTTGATACTTAAAATCTTTTCTCCTCCACAGACACACATAAACATATACACAAAATGTGAGGTGAGGATGTGCGTGTGTCTTGTTTCCTGAGTGAAGATGAATTAAGTCAAGAGGAATGGAGGATTAGAGAAGCCTTCAGTATGATTCATCGTGGCTTCTCTTACATTCCTATGCTCTTTCTGTTCTTTCCATGCTGATACACCTCATTTACTGGGGCTCTTTGATTTTAATATTTCTAAAGCACTTTTAAAAAAACCTGTTGAAGGAAGGAAGGAAAATCAGAATGGAAAATTATTGTTTCTGGGCAGTTTCTGGATCGTGTATGTCCAGCTTTCAAAAAAAAAAAAAAATTAAATAGTTTTTCACCATAGGTTTAGAGCGCAACCCTATGTTGTCTACTCAAAAACTGTGTTAAATGGGAATTACTCCCAGGTGCTTGTACATAGGCTTGGAGCCTTATTTAGGCCATTTCTGCACTAGCTTGTTGTAGTGCTGTTATTCCACTTTCAACAGCCTATGGAATCCTGGGGTTTGCAGTTTAGGGAGGGGTCTCAAAGTTGTGTTTTTTCAAAGGAGCCATTCACTTATTACTTTTTGCTGGTTAGAAAAAAAATATGCGTATCATGGGATAGCTGAGACAGTTCATAAATACCTATGAAATAGTAGACCAGAGGTGAACAGAATGCAGCCCTAAGGCTGTGGGTAGCCCTGTGGCCATTTTGTCCCCTCTCCAAACTGTTACCACTGACTTCAGTAGTACATTACCACATTTCAGCAGTGTTGGTGTCATGGTGGGATCCATTCCATGCTTTAAAAAATTGGAGTCCTCACCTTGTTTTACAAAGTAATATTCTCTAAAGCAATATTCCTGACACATCTTATTTTAGTGCAAAGTGGGGTTTCTAGCAAAGTGGGAATAGGATGAAAGTACTTCCTGTTGTGGCTGGACTGCTTAGTTTTGGAGGAGGCAAGAGTGCAGCTCCCAACAGGAATCCAGGAGCAGGGCAAAAGTGGCCCATGATCTGCCAAAGTTGTGTACCTCATCCCAGATTATGTTTCCTATTCCTCATGTGAATGCAGCATTCCTTTAATTTAAGTAAATAGTGAACAGCTCTAAAGTGTCCTCTGGCTACTGTGATGGGTTCTAAAGGCAACTCAAAGTAGGAATTTAGCTTAAAAAGGGGAGGGAACTTCAGGGTTGTGTTTTATGCATGCAACATTCTGATATGTTCTGAGAATTTTAGCACCATGTCTGAAATATGCTGAAAGAGTTACTGGAGCATTACAGAATTAATACAGATTTTATTCCCAAAATGGCAGCTTGTCAAAATGTTAAATCAGATAGTTAGGGCCATATGGTTCCCTCCGTTCTCACAGCGTGAAGAAATCTTAACAGCCCAAATACTGTAAAGGAACACTGGGAGAGGGAAGGAAGGGCAAGTGAACAGATGGAAAGCCTGTGAGATGACCCCCCAGTTGCTTAAATGTCCCCTTTCTCCAGTCAACAAAACTGCCAAACAGTGCAGGCAAGAGGGAAAAGACTGTTATAATATCACTTTTGGGTTTCTTTCAAATGCATACTTTTAAAGAAGGGTTTAACCTTTTTCTTTTGTCCAACAGCAGGATAAACAAAAATCTCATCAGCTTGACCCCTGAACAGATATATTTAGGATTAACTCCTCTGGATTCCAGGAATAGTTTACTAGGATAGAACTCTAACTTTTGCTTGATTAGTGTAGCTGAAAGAGATCTGAGACGATAGTTACTGTTGGTAACAATAAGCCTCAGTATCTAAAGATACTGGTCCATCATTCTGACCATGTCATGCCAATTTTGATCTCCCTTTATTAGTTGCCTCTCTCTCTTAGAGCATATCCAGTATATGCTTCTTGTTTTAATTTTTAAAGCCTAACATGATTTAGCTTCTGGCTGTCTTTCAAGCACTCATTTCTCATTATTGTTCTGCTCATGATCTTCATTCCTCAAACTCTGTGTCTTCTTACATGGCCAAGCGTCTCCTGCTATCTAAGTGTGATAACTGAAGCCCCTGTCAGAGCTGCTGATGACGAGCAGCAGCTGTTGGTCCCTGTTGCTCAGGGTGGAGATGACAAGCAGCAGCTGTTGGTCCCTGTGGCTCTGGCTGGAGATGAGTCCTGCAGCTCAAGAGCTCCCCCTGCTGCCATGGATCAAGCAGGCTTGGACGTTCCTCTGCCTGCTCCTTTAGGGCAACAGGGATATGATTCTGAAGATGCTTTGGAGCCTGTGCCAATCAGCCCACAAACAAGGCGGAGACTCAAGAGAGCTGAGCAAAGGGAGGCCTCCTTGATTAAGTTCAAGAAGCAGTGACTAGCCACACCTGTGTCTTGGGCTATATAACTGCCTGCCTGGAAGCTTTCCTTTGCTTGTGGCAAACTTCTTTTAAGCTCTCCTCTTGCCTGTTCTTTGCACCCAGTTCCTGCTACCTTAGATTGATCTCTAGACTCTTGACCCTTGGCTTTTGGAACTCTGACTATGGCTTTTGCTTGATGCTCTGGTAAATGAACTCCCTTGTGTAAAGTACTTGCTTGTCTCCTCCTGGCTGGACTTTGCTGGCTCTCACACTCCCTCCTCTGGGCTGGCTTGCCACCCAGGTCTCTGACCTTGACACTAACTCAGCTTTATCCTTTCTCTCTTGCTACTTGATTATGCTTGGAATTGTCTCCCTGAATATCTGCAGACTGTTTTTCATTGATTTGGGAAGCTTCATGTGCCTGCTCACTGTGTGCCCGCATTCCATTATTGTATTAGTTTGACACCACTTTAACTGCCATGATTTCAACCCATGGAATTCTGGGATTTATTGTTTCTTGAGATAGTTAAAACTCTGTGCCAGAGAGCTCTAGCACTGTAGTTGAAGGGAGTACTTATATAGTTTCATGAGATACACTAGAAAATTCTATCTCATGATTCCATAGAATGGAACCCTGGCAATTAAAGCAGTGTCAGACTGTTGCAATGATATAGTGTGGACACATCCTAATGATTAATTTGCATGTTATTCTGTAGGAGTATAGACACAGCATATATACCACAGTATATATGGTGAACTGCTATGTATTAGGTTTTTTTCCTTCACTCATACTGTTTCAGCATCACACCAAACTGTACCTATTTTGTCTTTTTCTTCTCTCTCCTCTTTCAGATTATGGATTTGATTTTGCACAAGTAATTTTATAAGTGAAACTAGTGTATGTTTTGCAAAAAAGACTGCTTTTTCCTTTTCTCTACTAGATTTGGGGGTGTAGGACTGGTTGTTCAGCTTCTGCTTTGCCAATTTGATTACTCTTTTTGAAAATACTATTTCTTACATTTTCTAATAGTTTTTAAATTTTAGTTTACCTTTTATTCTTTTATCAAATCTTTGGAATTTTGATTTTAGTTTTACATATACAATAGTGCATATTCTGATTATATGTATTTGGGTTGTTTGTTTTGGATTGTACTGTTTTTTGTATTTGTATTAACCTCTTTACTTCCTCTATTTTCCTTGTTAAAAAATTAGTAAGCCTTTGACAGTAGTGTGTGTAACAAGTACATATAGCTAAAGTAGGATTGGCTAGAGTAGAATCCCATTCTTTTCTTGCTCGGGCTTTAATGCATTGTTTACTGCAGTCATGCTGCTGCAACACAGCATTTAAAGTCTGTGTTTTTCTTGCCTGACTTCATAATTATACTAGTACTGATGCTGCTAAGAAACTTTAGCTAGATAGAGGGCAAGGAGGAGAAGGAGGGCTGGGCAGCTGTAAAAAGGACAAGGTAGAAAGGAGTTTTGTTATCAGAAGCTTTGTTAACTGAGGTATGCCCCATATGTAAGTATAATACAGTAAATGTTATTGGCATTTCTTTAAAAAAATTCAGCAGAAACTACTGGTGGTTACTGGTCACAAACATCGCAGGATCTAATTTTCCAGTTTCTCTCATTTTACCAGTAAAGATTGGCTGGGTTTTAAACCTAGACCAAATTTTACAAGATAATTTTTCTCATGAAATAATGAGATAACACAGGTAGCTAATGAGTACATGAACTCAAGACTCAAGGAATGGAAGCTGCTGGAAACAAAGAAAAAAAATCTTGGTATACACAGAAAAAAGAGCTTTGGGCATGATATTGTTGGCTGTGTTGGCTCAGAGCAGGCATATGCTTTTTTTTTTTTTTTTTTGGGATCCAAAATGAAGCCTCTCTTTGGTTTCTCTTTTGAAAGGGCAGGCTGAGCATGTTTCATTTTCCAAAGGTTCAGAGGTCAGTGAATGGCTGTTAACTGTTTAAAAAATGTTTTGTCAGAAGTGGATGAAATTACAAGCATGACAGCTCCTAGAGGGAATGAAGCTTGTCAAATTTCACATAAATAAGTGCTGGGATTTAAAGTGGGGGGAAGCTTTGACCTTTTAAAAAGGGTATTCCCTAATGTAATGTCCTTCTTTTCTCCTTTCAGTCTGTATCTAGAGAACGCTAGGTCAGTGAATGGTGAAACACCTTCTATTCAGGACTTGATCCTAAATTAGCATGCTGACTTGGTGTATATCACAAAGACCTGGCTGGCTGAAGGAGAAGCTGTTAATCTCTCTCAGCTTTGTCCACTGGGGTACTCTGTAGCAAGCAAGACCTGAGGTGGAGCAGGTGGAGGCATGGAAGTGGAATTCAAGTGGTCTGTTGGGGTTCTTTCCCCCTGACCAGGTGCCCCATGGCACAGGTTTCTTGGTTTGATCGCATGTACCTGAAGGTAGACAGGATTTTGTTGGTGTGCCACCCAATCTACTACTCAACAGTTTCCCTTTCTGAGCTAGCCTGGACCAACTTCATTGGTATCTCACTTTAGCGGAGGTTCTAAGATCATCATTTCCCCACCTAGCACAAAAAACAAGGGACAGAGTGTGCTCAGCAGCATGATACTCATGGGACAGACTCATAGTTGTCATGGCAGACTTGAAGTCCTGAGCTACTCTCAACAGGGCCATGTCAACATGGCTACTATAGCACCACAAGCCCAGGGGACTCCAGCACCAACCTTGAGAGCATTCTGGCTAGCTTAGGAATTGAGACAATTGAGCAACAGGTTTGAGTGTTACACCATTTTTAGAAGAACTTGAGTTTGTATCATACGACTAACCTTCTTTCATATAAATAAGTCTCAAGCACAGAGAAGTTTTGGAATCCACTAACCTGGAACTTCTTTTAAGAAGAACTTCCTTAGGTCCTGTTCATTTAAGCAAAAAGATGCTGCCCCCTGAGATGACTGTTTTCAGGATGGCAGAGCATTCATTGTCTTGTCAGTCACAATATGATCCATATAGTAATGCCTTGCTTAAGTTTATGTGCCTTCAAGTCACTTGTCAATTTATGGCAATCCCATGAATTTCATAAGGCTTTCTTAGGCAAGGAATAATGAGAGGTTATTTTTTCAGTTTCTTCCTTTGAACTATGGCCTACAGCACCTGGTATTAATTAGTGGTCTCCCATCCAAGTACTATTCAGAGATGACCCTGACCTTAGCTTCCAAGATCAGACAAGATCTGGTGCCTTTAGGGTATACTAATTTGAAAATTGTGAGACACTTTTGTGAAAGAAATTGATTGATCATAGGAGTTCTTCTTTGGATTAATTTATTGGTAAATTTATTGGTCAAGACTAAGATTTTTTTGCCATTTTCTATATTGCACTCTACAATCAGTTATCTATAGGTACCCTGTGACAATATTTATAATTACAACTTTTTTCTGTGTCTATATGTGGACCATCAGCTCTGAGTGCCTCAGCCACTCCTGCTGCGTTTGAAATGTTAATATGTCCTCAGAAAAATGGAAAGAAACAAATCTAGTTTATAAATGCTTGAAAACACAAAACTTGATGTTAATGAAGTTAGCACTGAATGTAATAAAGAGTTTGATTTTTGTATGCAAATTAACAATGGAAAAACTGACCTAGGTTCAAAATCTGAATATTCTTTAGATCTCAAACTACATTTGGTGGGTAAAAAATGTTGTCTTGGGTGTATTGGGACACCTTTACAACATTTTAAAAAGGAACTCTTCAACTAAAAGTTGGCAATGTAATGCAGATAGTGCTTCTTTGTGGTATATGATGTGGGCATATTCAGTGATTAATTCTTTTTGATTCAATGTGTTAGAATGTAATAACTTTGCATTAAAAAAGTTTTTGATATTTGCAGATGCACGCATTCCTGTGATGTGTACTTACTTGAGGGTCAGCGTTGTTGGATCTTGTGTGTTTTTACTGTTGCAAGACAATTTATATCCCAAGGTTGGAAAGATAAACATTTGCCATCCATTGTTCAATGGTCAGAAAATCTTACTAATTTAGCTATGCATGAATGTATATTTTATGGACATCAATATCTAGATAAATTTGTTTTTGGAAATCTGGTCAACTTATATCAGGGTATATGCCTAACACTTGTTCACATCAGATGCATTTCTTATCTCCCTTTCTATCTTTCTTTCTTTCTTTTTCCTCCATATTCTTTCTGTTTCTTTCCTTTGTGGTCATACTTTAAAATTCCAAATAATTTTTTAAACTGTGTTCCATGCTTGTTTTCTGTTAATGCAACAATTTGTAGGATGGCACCCTCTTGGCTTGTCTATTTTGTAAGGTTTTTTCTTTTTAATTTTTTAAAAGATTTTATTTTAAATTTATTTGTAACACAACGTAACTGTTGCACATATCCATGATCACATAGATATTATTTATGTAATCCATAAGCTTTGCTGTATCAGTCATTATTTTATCTGCTGCTTTTACCTCAGAGTTCAAACCATGTCCAGCAGTCCTCTCCAAAATTGTCAGTACATTGGCTTGCACATCCTGATCCAGCTCTCATGAACTCAGTAAATGGCATTTAGATGTCTTCAGCCTTTTCCTCAGCATCCTCCCCTCCCACAAGGGGATGGGAAAAGGACGGAACCACGATAATGCTTCTTCATGACGTTGTGGTCCTGTCCTTCTCCATTTCCAGATGGTGTGATCGCGGACTAAATCATTGATGGGTTTTCCCCGTCAATGAGATGCGATCATGCCACCATCACGGACTTACCTGTTCTCTGGAACCTTCAGAAGCGCAATGGCTGCGCTTCCTGCCCCAGCACAGCCTGGGAAAGTACCTGGCTGTGCTCCAGAAGAAAGAGGCGTGGCCATCGCACTCCCTTCCACAGGGAGCCAGCTGGTGTGGAGGGGAATGTTCCTGTCATGCTCCCCTCCCAGCAGAGCCGCTGCCGGGATCCCCACTGGACATCTTTGCTAAAAGTAGGGTACAGAAAGGACCTGCTTTTTGTGCTCTTAATGACTCGCTATATTCAGTTACTTTTTCCTTCCAAGCCAAACCCCATATTTTACAAGTAAGTTGATGCTGTGACTGCCTTTCCCCAGAGTGTCTCAGGCAGCATCTAGGATCCTACAGTTTGCCATTTCCGTTACAGTGTGCTTCAGTCTTTCTTCAACACCATTTTGTTCAAGAGTAAAGTGACACTATTCTCATCTTCTCACAACTGAGCAATCTCTTGTATGTTTAGTTGCTTCAATGTCTACCTAAAAGGAGAAGAATCCTAATAAAGTATTCTCCCTGACTGGAAACAGATCTTGGAAGTCACTTTTTAAAACTGTTGTCATGATTATAGTACCAAGGTCCTGGCAAGTAGCTACTGTCTGTTATAGTCACATTTTTTAAAAAGATATAAGTGGCTTCTCAAAAGTAATTTAACTGTCCTGTTTTGTTACTTTAAAAATCATAATAAGAGCCTCCGTGGTGTAGCAGTTTGAATGTTGGACTAGGACTCTGGTGGACAGGGTTCAATTCTCCACTTGGCCACGGAAACCCGCTGGGTGATCTTGGGCAAGTTGCATTCTCTCAGCCTCAGAGGAGGGCAATGGGAAATCTTCTCGGACTAAGAAATCTCCATGATAGGTTTGCCTTAGGGTCACTGTAAATTGGAAATGATTCGAAGGCACACAACAACAAAAATTAGATGTTACAAGCTGCTCACCTGTAGTCCAAAACATATTCTCCTCCTGTCCTCTCCATGAGCTTAACACCTAAAACAGAGTGTGAGGCAGCACAAAGAACAACATGAGCTAGTACCTGAACTTTGCAATATTCTTCCTCCACCAAGTACAGTTACACCACAAGCCAAATGAAGTTGTGTCTCTCTCATGAAGTTATGACTATAAGGTAATAGCCTTATATTTTAGTTTTGGGGAAAAGAAATTAATTCTAGCAACTAGTTTTGTAAAGTAACTAATTATTTCTAATTAGTTGTTTCTAAGCTCTTGTTGGAAACTGATAGTCACAAAACTAGACACTCAGGCCCTTTCTGCACCTTACCTTTTTTCGGCACTGGGATGCGGGGATTGCGTGAGCAGCCTCCAGTGAGAGGCTTTTGCATCTCTGCTGCTTCAGCTCTGCATGAGCTGCCTGCTCCTGAGCAGGCAGTGTGAGAGCCCCACCTCTTCCTTCCACAGTGCAGCCTGGGACTTTCCCAGGCTGCGCTGGGGCAGGAAGCACAACCGCTGCGGCTCCGGAGGCTCTGCACGCATGGCAAGTGCGTACGGGGCCCTGGAGCAATGTGCGATCGTGCACCAAAATGAAAAAGTGTGCGAACGGCACCTGCCCTACCCTGGAGCGTCGTGCGATTGTGAGTGCATCGTGCAGATTGCTCCTCACAATCGCGCGACGCTTGAGGGACCCTTTCGCATGGCAAATGCTGTGTGAAAAGGGCCTCAGTTTGGTCCCCCCCCCCTTATCTGGTGTTCTACATTTATAGACAGTTCGTCTGTCTGGGCTTACAAGTGTTGAAAACTGAATTCACAAACATATCTTCTAAAGCTCTAAAGCAAAACTGAAGTTTGGGGAACAATTTACTTCACTGTGAACAGCTTCAGAACCAGAGTCACTTCTGTTTGGAGACTGTTCCCAATTCTGAGTCTTCAACCTAGATACACATCCTATTTACAACAAAAATGAAGGATGAATCATGAAGATTGACAGCAAAGATCTGGTGCAACTTAAGACATAAATAGCAACATGAGTTAAGTACCAACCAATGACTAAATATTTTGTTCTCTGCAGAAAGTCTGCATTATTCAGACCACCTGCCTTCTCCGTCTGCCTCTTCTGCTTTATGTACTATAAGAAAAAGATACTGTGCATTACGGTGGGAAAAGTTCTTTAGCCTTCCAGTGAAGAAGACAAAAGTAATCAATGCTGCTAGCACTGGAAAGCTCAAAAACATGTGCATACATTCCTGGTATCTTCATTCAGTTGGCCCAATATTTTCCTATCAGTGTTCATATTTTGCCCTGAATTTTCTTGGTTGCAAATGTGCAACTAGCTTTTATATTTGCCTTATTCATTGCAGAAATTTGCAGGGACACTGAATTGATGGAAAAGGTTTCAGATGTATTGGAGTTTTCTAATATATGCCAAGGACTGTTTTCACAGAATTATAACACAACTGACTCAACATCAAAGATCAATTGTCATTGTTTCTTCACTAAAAAAAATAAAACTGCATTTTCAACAGAATAAATATTATGCGGTATGAATGTACAATTTATCTAAACCACAATTTCTCCTTTGACTGCATGCATATTTGATAGGGTACTATTTAAAAGCCTGATTGAACTGTTGCAACAATTGAATAACACAGTGTTTAAAATACATATTTGTGGGATTTTCCGCCTAAGTAAATTTATTTGATGCTGTGAATATGATTGCTCTCAATAAAGTTATTTAACATTATCCGTATGACTGGACTGAATGCTACATTAACATCAGGAAATCACCCTTGTGTTAAGGTGTGTTGCCTTGGGGTAATTGTTTTGCTCAGCATATGCTTGCACTGAATGGTGTTGCCAAGCTAGGAACAGGTTGTTGTTTAGCTTTCACAGACTCTCAAAATGCTATCTCAGAAAATAGCTGCCATGAGAGCATTTGGTTTCAAACCAGGCTTTTTGGGCTTGCCTGAGGGTGAAATAGTGCTGAGAAATTAATAATTTTCTTATAGAATATTTAAATGCAGTTTGGAATCAGCACTGTTGGCAATACAGTCATTATCTGAATATATTGACCAAACTGGTAGTGACAGCCCAATGAATCCTGCAGGACCATCAGTTTTATCTGAGGAAACATGTTACTTTTCCCATTGAACGGTTCTTGACCTTCCCAGAAGTGTTTTTGTGTAATTACTTTGTTTGATAAAACTTCAAGGATATTCTGAGTTAACTGTACAAGTTACCTAAAGTATTCATCAGATCAGCTCTTCAGTATACCTGTTGTACAAGCAATATTGCAAATATTTTTGAAATCACAGTTAAAGCTATTGGGTCTGATCCAGAGTTTTCCTCCCATAGATGGAAAGGCTCCTCATATCTCTGGAAGGCATTTAGTCAAACAGAAGAACCTAGCTGGTGGAAGCAGAAATAAGGGACTTTGCCAGTTTCTTTCTTCTTTTGTCAAAAGGCTTGGGGGACACTTCACTTGGGGAAAGGGTCCAGTAGGAGAGTTAAATTGGGGGCTATAGAGAGAGAAAAATTAAGTAGGAATTATCAACCCCCTTCTGCTAATCATAGAAATGTAGAGTTGGAAGAGACCACACGGGCCATCCAGCCCAACCCCCTGCCATGCAGGAACACCCTCAAAGCACTCCCGACAGATGGCCATCCAGCCTCTGCTTAAAAACCTCCAAAAAAGGAGACTCCACCACACTCCGAGGCAGCCTATTCCACTGCCGGACAGCCCTGACTGTCAGGAAGTTAGAATGAGAGCATTCTAACTCATTTCTGCTCAGCGGATGTTGCTGCTGGCACAAGAAAGTACTAGAGCAAGCCAGGTTTTTTTTTTTAAAGAAAAAATAAAAAGAATCATAAGGTACATAAAATCAACACAGCAAGAAGCACACAGAATGCAAAATCCTCTAATGTTACTGGGATTAATTACAGTGTTTTAACAATTAATAATTAAATCTTTCCATAAATTAATCTTTCTGTAAATTATTCCACAAAAGAAGTGGGCAATAGTATCTCCTATTATATTTAGAAAATTTGTTAAATGTGGCCCATATTATGTAAAATAAATTATGTGGTTGGTCCTTTTTTTTTCCTTTTTTCTTTTCTTGGGATGTATGCACATGATTGGCTATAGTGTATGGCCATTCTGGAGAATGAAGAAAGGTAACAGGGAAAAAAATCAGTTCATCTGAAATGTGGTACTGGAGAAGTTCTGCAGATATCATGCAGTGCTAAAAAGATGAATGGATGGATCTTAGAGCAAATCAAGCCTAACATTTCCCTAGAACTGAAGATGATTAAACTTAGGCTGTTGCACTTTGGACATATTGGATGATGGCATCATTATTTAGAGAAGATGACAATGTAAAATGAAAGGCTGTAAGAGGAGAGGGAGACTGCCTTACAAGTGGGTTGATTGAATCAAGAAAGCCAGGCCCCTCAGTTTGCACAATGTGGGCAGCGCTGCTGATGACTGGAGATTTTAGAGATCTCTCATTCACAGGGGCTCCACAAATTGAAGGCAATCTGATGGCAAACAACAACACAAGCAATATGATCAACTTTCCCTTCAAGCAAGAGTCTCTTTTTTTTGACTGGGAAGAGACAAATCCATTACATCTTTCCAATGGCATGTTATTTTTAAATTTGCCACTAAGAAGAAAAGGCCAATTGGCTCTTTATATAGGATAGCTTCATTGAGTCTCCAAAATAATGGAAAGAGCCCTGCTGTTGGATCAAACGTGTTAAGTAAGACATTCTTTCTGCAAACATATCTTAACAATTAAAATTATGAAGTGCCAAAGAATGTTTATTAGTTAATCATAGAATCATAGAAATGTAGAGTTGGAAGAGACCACACGGGCTATCCACTCCAACCCCCTGCCATGCAGGAACACCCTCAAAGCACTCCCAACAGATGGCCATCCAGCCTCTGCTTAAAAACCTCCAAAGAAGGAGACTCCACCACACTCCGAGGCAGCATATTCCACTGCCGGACAGCCCTGACCATCAGGAAGTTCTTCCTGAGGTTCAGGTGGAATCTCCTTTCCTGCAGCTTGAATCCATTGCTCCTTGTCCTGGTCTCTGGAGCGGCAGAAAACAAGCCCTCTCCCTCTTCTACATGGCATCCCTTCAAATATTTAAACATGGCTATCATGTCCCCTCTTAACCTTCTCTTCTGCAGACTGAACATACCCAGCTCTCTAAGTCTATCCTCATAGGGCATGGCTTCCAGGCCCTTCACCATTTTGGTCGCCCTCCTCTGGACCTGCTCCAGCTTGACCATGTCCTTCTTGAATTGGGGTGCCCAGAACTGGACACAGTATTCAAGATGAGGTCTAACCAAAGCAGAGTAGAGTTGTACCAGTACCTCCCTCGATCTAGACACCATACTCCTATTGATGCAGCCGAGAATTGCATTGGCTTTCTTGGCTGCCGCAGCACACTGCTGACTCATGTTCAGCTTGTGGTCTATTAAGACTCCTAGATCCCTTTCACACGTACTGCCATCCAGCCACGTGTCCCCCATCCTATATTTCTGCATTCCATTTTTTCTACCTAAGTGTAGGACCTTACACTTCTCTCTGTTGAATTTCATTTTGTTAGCCTTGGCCCAGCTCTCCAATCTGTCCAGGTTATTTTGAATTTTGATCCTGTCCTCTGGCGTATTAGCAACCCCTCCCAATTTGGTGTCGTCTGCAAATTTGATGAGCATGCCCTCTATTCCTTCATCCAAGTCATTGATGAAAATATTGAACAGCACTGGGCCCAGGACAGAACCCTGTGGCACCCCGCTAGTCACTTCTCTCCAGGATGAAAAGCAGCCATTGGAGAGCACCCTTTGCTAATAATTTTACACACTAGCAATAATGAACCTGTTGATTCCCAGGCAGGGAAGCTCTCTGGCTTTTGCTAGTGCTGGAGCTGACAGGGGCACCAGGGGGACGGGTTCTGGTGGAGAGTAAGACTGTTGGATTTTGCTGAGAGATAGCCTTGGATAGTCTTGGACCCTATGGCCTGAGCTGGAGACCAAAGCACCCTGAATCAGCTGAGCACTGAGGTAGATGAGTCTGCTGTGATCTTCTGCTCCAGGACATGCTCCATCCCTGTTGCCTCCTGCATCCGGAAAAGGATGGTGGTCCAATGAGGACCAGGGGGCCAGGCCCCACAACCTCCTGGGGAGAGACTGAACATTGGGATTTGAAACACAGGCCATTTCTGCATAGCGTCACAGTCCCGCAATAGGGATGTGGTGGCAGTGGTCCGTGGGTCATATTTTCAACTACGTTGTTGCAGTCCTGCAGCCATCGCAGGACTGTTGCACATGTTGCAATCATGGGATATTCGCTTAAAGGAATTGCATGCAATTGCACAATGCTCCCATCACCCCCAGCCATGCGGAACGGGTTAGAAGTGCAATCACACAGTTTCCCTCCCAGTGCAGCATGGGAAAGAAGCCGGCTGCACTGCAGAAGCAGGCACATGTTGTTCCTTTTCCCTTCCGCAAGGAGTGGCTGGGTGTGGAAGGGGGCATTCCTGTCATGCTCCCTTACCAGCAAAGGTGCTGCCAGGATCGCGACAGGACGTTGGCAGGACCTGGTCAGGTGTGGAAATGGCCACAGAAGAATGACCCAAGTAGTAGAGTTTCAGAAGCTGAGCTGTGACATGAGGGCAGATAAGGGCATAGACTGACTTCTAGAACTGTTAATTGAATTCCAGCTGCAGTAGTACTACCTTAGGATCTGATAATAACCTCAATGTCATCCTCCTCTCACATATCAAATGTGTGAAGAATGAGTTACGAATTTATCTGTGGGTTTCAGCATTGTTAGTATATGTATGAATTAAAGGTGGGATAAAATGCTATTGTTAATCACTAAGGCCAGAATCCAGGGGTGTCTTCCCACTAGTGCAAATACCATAGCACTTGTGGAATGCCATGCACAAGGGGAAATACAGAAACAAATAAAATGCATATAAACCAAAGCATGGGGCTTCTTTGAACAATGAGGATTAGGCAAACAGCTTTAAGCAGACTGTCTTGTCCAGTAGCACATGCTGCATTAGATCTTGTTCAACTGGAAAATCCAGTGGCACTCCTGCTATAACAGTGCTTTCCTCACTATCACTACATTGGGATTGGAACCTAAAATGGTTACTTGTATTCTGGCAGATTTGTTCACATTATGTTCACTGCATAATAACTGTATTATGCTTGCTATTAAGATCATCTTCTCTTACCCACGTGGATATCTTTGTTAACAGTTTAAGAGAAACTTTGGCTAGGAAGGTAATTTGTAACATTTCACAACCAATAACATTGTTCTCTTCTATGAAAAGAGGAAAATGCTTAAGATGGAAATGGAGAGGATCATTCATAGCTGTTGATCTCAACTGAGATGTAATGGCTGTTTGCGTATAACTTTTATTTTTGCTGCTGTTCTGGTCAGTGTTGTGTTGTCACTAAACTGTGACTGTAACGTACCCTCTAACATTTCACAGATGAAAACCAGGTCACATGTGGCCAAGCAACCTCAAAGTGTGGTCATGATGGCAAAAACCCTTTTGTTCCACCCTGTGAAGAATTTGCATCTTATATCACTTACTGGATCGTGAAATATATGTCCAGATTGCATGCATACCCAGCAGGCTTTCTGGCACCAATCCAATTTACAAAATACAAGCTAGGAGAGGCTTCACAGTTTGGATTTTGCCTGAGCCTACTGGGAAGGCCAAGATTCTGCCCCTCTACTTCTCTCCCCCTGCTGAGTTAATGGAGTACAAACTACTTTTGCACTTTGATTTCACTTCTAGCAATTGAAGTGAGCCAGGACAAAGGGGAAAATGGGAGGAAGTGAAACTGGGTCATTTTACAAGCAGCTGAAAAAGTAGGACAAGATAGGATTAATCAGGACTGTCATGGCCAACTTTGGCCAGTTGGAGTGTATGTTATAAGCATTCTTAGGAGTAGAGCTGTTACTTACCTTGCATGTTAGGTGGAGGATTTACTGAGTCTGTGCCTAAATTTTGGTTCATGTCAGGGAGCTTTCCAGGGTTTACTTGTAGAAAGGAAACACACACATTCCTTGCTTCTAATATTCACAAACTTAGCTGAAATGTGCCTGGTTCCATGGCTCACATGAGCCATAAGAGTTCCCATGAACCATAAAAATCAGGCTGTCTGGCTTTTGCCTAGACACAATTAGGCAAACTTCATATCTGATACAACACAACTTCATATCTGAAGGTAAAAAATGTTGAGAGGAAGCCATTAAACACTCCCTGAAAAATGAAGATAGCTTTGGGTGAAAACACAAGTTAAATAAAACAAAAGTAAAATGACTGTTCTGGTCCAGCTGTAGCACTGGGTCAGTTCTTCTGATTCTTTCAAATGTATGTTTATTATTCTCTCATCTAAATCTAAAACCCAATCGTTGGGGAGAGAACTCTTGGAGAACAAATTAGATTTTTCTGAATGTTCACACAAAAAAGCCAGTACTGAAGGAGTTTGTTTATTGCTAGTTTTGATAAGTTTCCTGTGATGGTGCACTACAGATCAAAACAACTGTTTGTAGGAAGACCAAGTGTTCAAAATTGCACTCTGGTTCTGGTGCCAGTTACAGGAGGTGTGAGTTTTACACTTATTCTTGAATCCTAAATCAATTTATTTTGCATGACTTATTAGTGCATGACTGTTTGTTGATGTTCCTTTAAATGCCTATTAACTGAAATGCAGGCCAGGACACAGGCATTCAAGCTGCATTGGATAAAGTTGTACTTCTTCTGAAAATTCAGGTTCACAGTTTAGATGTCTTTATGGATTCAACTCTGAACCAGGATGGGAAGATTTCTGTGATGGCCAGGAATGCATCTGTAAAGTTAAAGCTAGTATGTCAAATGTTTATTCCAGTAGATATCTGATATAGCCATGCCTTAGATACATTCTGGACTATTCCAATATGTTCATGACTAAATGCTTTCATTGCATATAAGGAGGAGTTGTAGATCCCTGAGGTGACATGATGCAGGACCTTATCTCAGTAGAGGAGAGGGATATCGTGGAACTGAAGTAGTTCTTGCAGACTCTAATCTTGGTGCATCCAGGGAACAGTATATTGGCCTAATTATTCTACTCAAGTGTCAACTATGTGGACTAATTGGCTGAAGGCTGAAACCAGTGGCTCCAGGTTGAAGCTTCTCAGCTTGAAAGATCTGAGGTCAGGAGAAGAAAGTCTTTGTGCATCTGACTCAAGCTGTCATTGTCATCAGAATTATGACTTCTGAAAGGTACATTCTTCCTTTTAAGCCCAATTTTCTATGATATCCATTAACTTTTTCAGCTGTCTTCTATTTCTTACATTTGCATTTGTTCTCACATTATGAAGTTTGCCTAGGCAGTGCTTAATGGACATTATATACTTTTTTCCTCTTCTGTCTCAGCTGAATTGCTAGGTAATGTTCATGGCATAATACAGCCCCAAATACAATGAACGTTATTATGCTGTACGGGTCACTCAACAGATATCTGGAAGCTAACTGGTAATTTGCTTTACTGCTGTCACAATAGTCAAATATCAAACATCACAAAATATGTATGCAGTTTTAAAATTAGAATCCTTTTAATAAATAAAGCTGCAAGAGAAAGATTAGGTGACTGATGTGCACATGGATCTTCCTCTGTTTTTCATGGAAGCTACTTTGCATTGCCTGACAGAGTATTTGTAATTATATTTCATTTCACTCCAATAAAAGCTTAGCTGGGTGTTATAACAAGTAAATACCATTATTTCATAAACCCTTTGACATGTGTTATTTAGCATACAGGTGGATAGATTTTAGCATTTATTGTATGTGCTTAGTAAGCAGATTAAATTCTGGTTTTAAGGTAATCACAATCATAATTTTCCCCTTGCAGTGTGTGGGAGGGAAATTATTTCAGGGGAAAAAAAACACCTGAAAATATACTTCCACTTTTATGTAAGTGTGATCCCAATAAACCTCACCCTTCTAATTTCATCCTGACTCATCCTTCCTCACTCTGGTGGATTTAGACACATACTTCCATTGGGAGAGTCACTATGTCCTCAGGTTAACTTACTTCGCAGCATTATTCTGAAGACCAAAAGTGGGAGAAGAAAGAATCATATTACTGTCATGGAGGACAGGATATAAATGCACAATAAATATCTGGAAGAAGGTCCCTTGACTCTCAGTGGCATGTCATTTGTACTTTGGGTATATGCTTTCAATTGTAAAGGATCATAGGAAGCTGTCATATAACCAGTCAAACCATTGGTCCATCTAGATTTCCATTGCCTTTACTGACTGTATTGCCCCACCTCAGAGTTTTAGGGCCTTTCTGCACTATACTGTTTCAACATCCTGTGGAATCCTGGGGTTTGCAGTTTAGGGAGAGGCATTTAGAATTCACAGCCAGAGAGCTCTTTGGCCTCAGTCAACTACAAACCCCAGAATTCCACAGGATGTTGAAAGTAGAATAATAGCACTGTAACAGTGTAGTGTGGAAATGGACTTAGTTCAGAATATGTGGCAGGGGACCTATTGGCTCTGCCAGTGGTATAATTAGGCTAGTGGAGGTGAAGCTGACATTGAAGGTAGGGGTGAGACATTAAAAGTAGTAGTAAGAAAGTGAGAAAAAGGGATAGCAAGAGCTATGGGAAAAGAAGGCTGCTGGCTCCATGGATTCCACCCTGTCAGGAAGGCACTGGAGAGACAGGTCCCATGGAGCTGGAACTTCTCTTTTCCTTGCCACTGCTGCCTCTCTGTACAGGTGCAAAGAAAGTCAAATGGATAGCATATTGGATGGTTACAGTAGTGTAGTGCCCCATTAGGATTGTGGCCAGGTGATGGTTTTTGAGGCTGTGTAGTGTGTCCTTTCAGAAACTTCATATCTACTCTGGAGGATATCCCAAGTGCTGGGAGCACATCTGGAAGGTGAGGGGTGGGTGATGGTTCAAAGACAGAGAGAATCCATTCCACCAGGAGTTTTCAGTGTCATTGGTGAAGGGACACAATTGGATCCAACCCAATAGTCATGCCAATATAGGGTGGCTATGTGCCCTACTTGGTGTCCTATATCAGGCTGCCAGGTTGTTAATGGGACTACTATAATTTTATTGCTGAACAGAGTGTGGAGGAGGACATGGTACCATAAAACTGTTAATCTCAACAATGTTACCTGTCCTCTCTTACCTTCCAGACTCTCTCTTTCAGCCACAGCTGTCTCTTCCCAACATGGCTCTTGACACCCTGATGGGGAAAGAATGCAGAGATGTCAGCACCAAGAACAGAGGTGGGCATTTTCCATGTTTCTCCCCCTGCTCTTCACCGGGGGGCCAGAGGTATGTTGAGAGGGGACAGCTGTGGCTGAAAGTTGGAATTTGGAAGGTAAGAGAGGATAGGTACCTTCATGCAACTTGACAGAATTTTGTGGTGCCTTGTCATACTCCATGATCAGTTCAGGATGAAAGTTGCAGGAGCCTGATCCCTGACATCTCTAGCCCTGAAGTGTCCTCCCGCCAAAGGTGTTCCCACTGGCAGTCACAAGTGGTAGATCTCTCTTCTAATTGAGGCTAGGCTTCCTCCTTTCCCATGGCAGGCAAATACCTTATTATTCAGTGGCCTTTTGCTAGCTGACAAAGGGGCTATTTTGGTAACATTGGGTCCTTTACTATATTGATCTGCTCTTCAATTGACTTCTTGTGCTTTAAGATGATAAATCATCTTAATGTGTAATATTACAGGTTGACTATCCATAATCTGAAGTGCTTGGGACTAGAAGTGTTTCATATTCTGGATTTTTTTTGAATACCTGTATTTGCATATACATAAAATACAGCACTGTACAGGAGATCTTCAGGGAGCCTGAGAACAAATGAGCAGGACTGCTGCAGTTGCTCCTTCAAAGGTGGAAGTGGGCAGTTGGTGGGCTCCCTAGATATATTCTTCATAGAACTTTATTTTTTATCAGGTCCCTTATATCCTCAGTCTCTCAGATCCTCAGTCTCTCTGCAGTCTTGTGTCTCATACACAACACATGTTGTTAACAAACGACATGTGAGGCTGGAGAGAGAGGCAAGGATATGTGAAATAGGAGGAGATATGGATTTGCACTGAACACTATGCTTGGATTCCTGCCTTTTCCCAAATCCTCGCATTTCTCTTCACCCTCACATCTTGTTCATTCATTACTTGTGTTGTGTATGAAATGCAAGGCTGGAGGGAGACTGAGGATCTGAGAGACAGATGAACAGCAGCACTGCAGCTGCCATGCTGAAGGCAGAAGCAGGCATATGGCTGCACAAAGATTTGGGTTTTGGAGGTTTTTGGTTTTTGGATTTCTGGATAAAGCTTACTCAACCTGTAGAACTTGCTCTGTTTTTATCTACATATTTCTAGTTAATCTTTCAAATTTAGGGTTTCTTTGTTTTTTTTAAAGATCATCGAAATAGTCGTGAGCTGCCTTCTGTCCCAGTTTAGGATGAAAATAAATAAAGAGAGCAGTCGTGTGTTAGAAATGCTGTCCAGTCCAGGCTTAGACACAGAAGGAAGAAAAGAAGGAAAGCAGGGGGCCTTCAAGTTGCCCATTAGCTCTTACCACCTGCACGGTAGACTGAGCAGGCACACAGGTCACCTAATTGCTGTCATAACCACTTTGGTGAGATGTATTGTTACTTCTGTTTAAATTACAGTAATTTTATACAAATCTGTGTTCTTTTTTGTTCTTCTTCTTTTTCCCCCCAGTGATGCTTTCCTGTTAAGGCAGTTTGTGACTACTAAAACTCTCTTTTCAGCAAGTGCTTTTTCAGCTTGCATACACAGGATGTAGGCTACCTTTATAATAGTAGTTCACTTGTAACAATAGTAATTGAGTGTGTACAGCCAGTGAGCTGAGCAGAAATAAGAGTGTTCCATGGGAGTCACCATCAGATGTGATTTGCAGCAACTGGATGAGAATGCCCACTGTGCCTTCTTCAAATCATCAAAAGGTCTCTCAAGCCTATATCTGGTCTGATTTTGACTGAAGGGAAGATAATATAAATTGTATTTTATTTCCTGCTTTCTTGAGAGCACACCAAACAATTTCACCATTTTCTTTGTGAAAAAAAAAATCAAGAGACTAAACAAACAGCAGATTCATTTTCTAGGGACATAAGCAATGTTTTTCTTTTGTACGAAGAGAAATGAAATACAATGGGATTTTGATGATTTTCATACACTGCCTATCCAGGCCATTTGGAAAAAAAGCAAAGCTCTTTGAAATATTAAGATTAAGGAACTATTAAGGACTACTCTCATACAAAGTTTTAGCTGACACAGGCCATTATTAATATTTATATATTGTATAAGGTCTGTACTATTTAGAGAGATTGCTCATAGTGTTGTAAAGACATTTCTAGAACAAGGATCTTACACTGCCATACAGAAGATTATAGATTTCTTTTCTAAGGCTGAAGGACATAACAACAGTCTGAGAAGAAAGACATTAATTTTAGATTTTCTTTTGATGGAAAGATCTTGGGAATTACAGCTGATAAATTCTGTCTTACAATTGATAAAGCCATGAGCTAGAAGAAATGGAATAATTTGGTTTAGGTTTTACTGGACTTAATGTTTTTGCCTTCCCTGAAATATATTCACCAATGAAAAGGGACTGCCATGTTCAGTTCACATATACAGTCTCATTCAGAAACTTATGTCTGTGCCCTTCTATTCTATTCTATTCTATTCTATTCTATTCTATTCTATTCTATTCAGACTAAATCCCTGTTAAGGCAATGCCCAAAATGTTTCCTGTGAAAACAATGTATAAAATAGTTGCTTTGACAAAAGACCAAAAATATAATGTAAAATATATTAAAATATTCTAGGACTTACACAGATGGGATCGATAAAACATTTTATGAATATCAAAATCAAATTAACAGTTGAGAGAGAACAATAGCTACATATCCCATATAACTTGTAATAAGGTAGCTCTAAACTAATGACTGAAATAGACTAAACATTTTACATATAACTTTAAAACTGAAAATGCCACTCACAGCAAATATGTATACCCTAGATTTGGGGTGGAAGAAGCTAAATTAGGGTCTACTGGTAGATGTCTAAGTTCCAGCAATGGTTTCTAATTCTCTGTTGGTACTAATATGTTGACCTTTTCAACCTAAATTGGGATGCTAACATGAAAAACAAAACAAAAACAAAATACTTGAAGTTGTCAGAAATGAGCATTTGTGTGAAAGAGATGATGAGCTCAGTTCAGTTCTGGTACCATAAATAAATTCCTAGGCTCTGAATGTGCTCAATTATACTCTTTTCTTAGGTTTAAAAACCCATATACATACTAGATCTCAGACTGCTGAAGTCTTACAGCTCTACCTACACCAGGATAACTCTCTACAGGTGTACACCTGGAGGAGACAGGGAACATGCCCTTGCTACCATTTTAACATGTGGAACAATGCTCATGAGTTGTGCACATTTGTTTACCAATAATTTGAAAGAGAAAAAGGAAAAGAAAAACTGCTTGCTGTTTCCTCTCAATGACAGGAAACCCAGAAAACCCCACTAATAATCCTGCAGACCATGAAGTGTATGTATTTCGTTTAAAAAAATATTTAATACAAATTTTGCTTCCATTTGTAAACACAACTCATTGTTTCTTGTTTCAGTTTGCTTCACAAGTGTTTTATGAACATAGCCATGTAATGCTCTGAGCTGCTTTAAGGAAGGATTAGTGTGATAAACAGAAGTATATTTCTTGGGATCCTACTTGTATTATAATTTAATATTTCTTCATACCTCCTATTCCTACTTTTTTTTTTAATTAATGCAGCTGTCCATTTCATACATTGTTAGGAGTCTTTTACCAGTCTTTTACCAGTACTATAATACTACTATTATGTGTTACCACCATGATGCTGATGCTGATGATGATTAAGATTAATCTAGTGTATTCTCAAGTCTTGCCACACTGGATGGGTTTTTGAATTAGCTGTGAAGTCTCATGTAGGAAGGATAGTTCCATGGAGATGTATATCTTCTGTGATATGGTGGTGAAAAGAATGAAATGTTGTGCTGTTTTTTGAAGTAGTTCTTCTTCTTCTTTGTTTTCCAGTATTGTATGTGTAAACGTTAATAGGGAGAATATGTATAACTTGCATTTAAAAAGTCAGTTTCATCTCCCAAAGATGAATTACTCCTGCCTTGCTGCTGGCCATCTATGAAAATTTTTTGTGGGCAAAATGATTTGGGCAAATCTATTGTTTGGAAAATGGCCTAAAATTCCACTGAAGCTTGGAAAATGACCTGGATCAAACTGGTGATTGGCTTATTGGCCATTTTGGAAACAATTTCTGAATTGCTGCTGTTTATCTGGATGCATTGTCTACAGTTGACTATATTTTATCTTAAATGCACTAATGTATTAAGCATTAAATACTAGTAGATGCTACCAGAGTGCCTGGATGGTACTATCAAGGCAAGAAAGAAACAACCTTATACTGAGCTAGACCATTGGTCCAGCTACCTCAGTATTGTCTGCATTGACTGGCAGTAGCTCTTCAGAGTTTCAGAGAGGGGTCTTTCCTAGCCCTTTCTGGAGGAACTAGAGAATACCTGGAACTTTTTGGTGGAAAATATGTGCACTTCTAGTGACATATGGCCCTTCCCCATTGGGGAGTGGGCCTTGACATTCCAATAAAAAATTCAAAAATTATGCCCCCACAAGCCGCTCTTTGTATACAGATGCAATCTCCTATTGCTGCCAATGTGACCTTTCCACCCAATTGAATTTGAGTGGTATGAGGGCAATTTTCATCAGGTTGGCAGAATGGGTGTGGGTGGGTTCATCTCCTCTCACAGTCTACTGTAGCTCTACTCTTGACCGGATGCCCCATGATAACTGTTTTCAAAACAACGGTGTTAAATGCAAAAATGCATTCAGTGGAATAAATACTTTAGCCTTAAGAACTGATGACTTCAGCTGACCAGTGATATCTCTCATTATCCACAGAAAGATACATCCCGCTA
This sequence comes from Cyclura pinguis, assembly GCA_030412105.1. Lineage (NCBI taxonomy): Eukaryota > Metazoa > Chordata > Lepidosauria > Squamata > Iguanidae > Cyclura > Cyclura pinguis. The sequence goes on along the minus strand of CM059600.1, from coordinate 89,627,640 downwards.
CCTTGACTCTCTGCCAGTGACTGAAATCATGCCCAGTGCTGACACAGGAGAAATGTCTGTGCTGCACAGTTTGGATCAATTTATAAGGAAGGCCAATAAATGGTGAAGTGCAATGGGTAGGAAAAGACTGGCAAATTCTAGGCATGACTTGTTCAAAACTTGGTAGGCTTTAGACGGAATGGGAAGTGAACTAACTTGCTTCAAAATAATAATAAAAAGATTGCTGCTGTTGTTTTTTACACCAGTGTGAGAAGTCAGAGAAATTAACTCCCATCTCACTTCTAGTCTGATAGCTGCCCTACCCACTCTTCTGTGAAGCTAGAGAACCTATCTCTGGCTTTCCTTCCAGAACTAGGGCCATGTGACAATGAAGCACATCACTAATTGCTTGGGAGCTCCCATGGTAGAAGAGATGTAGTGAACTTTGCTTATTATTGCTGTTTATTCTTATACCTATATCCCACCATTCTGCTGTTACGAATACTGTGTTAGTGTTTTACACCAGAGACCTGGTCTTTTATTAATTGTTCTCAAGTTGGATTGCTGAAAGTCTAAGTGGATCAACCCTCAGGTTGAAAGGAGAGAGAAGGACTAGATCCTCTGGAGCCATGGGGAAGAGCTGGCAATTTGGATGCACTGAGCCTCCCATCATCCAACTGCTTCCAAGGACTGGAGGAAACACCAGCCAGCATAACATCGCCAGCTCTGGGGATCCTGGCAGGGAGACAGCAAACATCTCCAGAATTGGTTTTTAAAATTGTATTGAATGACACATATCTTAGGGGCATATCTTAGAAATACAGACATCAAAGAGGTCACAGGGATCACTGGGATGGGTAATATTTGGTTATGGGGTTCAGATTACACAAAGAATCAAGAATGACTGTAATCTAGCAGAGAAGGAAACCTAGTTAGCTGCTTTTCAAAAGATTTTTTTTTTTAAAAAAAAACTTGTCCTGTTCAGTTTTAGTGTGGATTTAACATATCATGTAGTTTGGCCCAGAAACAAATTGAGATATGTAGGCTTGGACAAAAAGAGACAGATCTATCTAAGAAAAGTAAACCTGAGTAAACCTAAAAGTAACAGCAGAAATTATTCTGTCATTATCAGAAGAGTACTGGTACAGTTGTCTTAGGCTGGACAATTTCCTGCAATGCCAAGAACGATTTTTTACATTTACTCCAAGTTTGCCTGTGGAGACAGCTATGTTAGAAGCAAACTCCCACACAATTTCCTGCATGGCAGTCACCTGGTTAAAATATGACCTGCTACATATCAAAACAGGTCATAGTGGTCTGGGGGACCAGGGTTTGAATCTCCACTTAGCTATGGAAACCCACTAGGTGACTGTGGGCAAGTCACACTTTTTGAGCCTCAAATGAAGGTAATGGCACCCCCTACCCAAAGCAAAAGTTGCCTGTAAAACCCAATGATAGCTTCACCTTAGGGTCACCAAAAGTCAGACAGTACTCGAAGGCACAAAATAACAATGACAGTGAGGGATGTGTGATTGGCCCTGGTAGACGTATCTGGAAGATATACCACTGAAGTTCCTCTTTGAGTAGGTTTGATTAAATTTTACTTTAAGCTTCCTGGTCGTTCTCTGAATGTGTTGTGTTTCTATCAGTCTTTTCTTTCCCCTTGCTTGGCCTGTCTCTGAAACTACCTCTCTTCTCTTACTCACCTGGTCTATTTGCTTCTTCAGCAATAAAAGCAAGGTTCCCACATTCCAGTTCCCCAAATCCAGGTAGCCTAATTTACAAACCAATATGCTAATTAAGTGCTTTGATATTTCTACACTGCAGTGCAAATTTCTGCATTGTTTTTCTAGCATAACGTTTGAGCTTTGATACAATTTCTATGTTAGGCACTGATTGGAGAGAGCCAGCATTGTGAAACAGAGTTGAACAGAGAGATTTTGTGAAGATAAATGATAAAAGGAGAACTATGTAAAGTGGCCATGTGCATTATTGGTGTCATAAAGAAAGATGATGATGATGATGAGTATCTGGTAGTATCATTTGAGGGTTTTTATTTTGTTTTTACTATCAGGCTTTTTTAAAAAAAAATGGCAAAAATGTACGTATTGATAAGAACACCACAGATGTCACGTTGCCATCTAAATCACAAGGGAAAAAAATGCCAATTAAATCAAGACCAAACAGCAAGAATTGCAAGGGAACATGAAGTGTGATTTTCTTCAGAGTTACAGATGAAATGTTTTATTTTGACTAGAATATATATCAGCTTAGAATATGTTTGCTTTATTTGTCATGATATGTGTTAATCAGCTCACATACACATGTGCCACCCAACAACTGTTCATTAATGACCAAAGTTAAGGTACTTTTTGCATTCTCCAAGTACACATATAAATATGCATCAGTGGGAACACTCCATGCATTTCATAAAGGGGCTGTAATTCATGAACAGGGTTGGCCCTAGCATTAGACAGAGTGATAAAAGAACAGGATTGCAACACTGGGAAACTGCACAGGTCACACCACTGTGAGACAATTCTGTTGCTGTTGCTTCAGTGTCCTCCATTCCAAGCCTATCACATCTCACTTTATTGCTGTGTCCCACCATCACTCTTCCATCTACCAGACCTCTACTTCCTGTTTGTTTATGCAGTGCTGGTTCTGCTAGTCCTCCTCCTTGCTGCGCCACTGTTTGCCCTTCTATCATCCTGAGTCTCTGTATCTCCTGCCCTCTTCACTTCCTGCCTGTTTACTCACAAGATGGCAACTACTGCTGCTCTTCACAGCTGTGCTGGTTGCCTACCCCTGGCATCTACCACTTGCTTCCACAGTTGCGGTAATGCTATCTGCTTCTTGTTCTTGCCCTGTCTGCCTCCTACTTCATTTCCTGCTTGCCTACTGCTGCAGTGGCAGCTACTGCTTCTTCTTTTTGCTGCTGTGGCTTCCCAAGATCCCCTCCATCTCCTAGCTTCCCACTTGTGTGGTAGCTGCTGCTCCTCCTTGCCAGCCCTGCCTGTACAACACTCATAGGACTAGGATAGCACTTTTTAAAAGAAGAGGTTTGTGACACAGAGGTGGCTCCAAGACAAGCTGAGCAGCCCTATATGTACTGCTCCAAGCAGCAAAATTGCTTAGGCTACCACTGCACACCAAAGTTTATGCTTGCCTCCCGAAACCCTTGTTAGTCTTTAAGGTGCCCCAAGGTCCTGTGTCATTTTTTTGGCTTTCACAAACTAAAGCAGCTGCTTCCCTCAAATGTCATTTTGTGTGTGTGGAAGAGTGTGGAAAAGAAAGATATCTTTCAGAACAAGTATCAGTCAGATGGAGTTTAACTCCTATACTGTGCTTCTGTTTCTCCTTGATGCAAATCCCTTCTACACCCCTATAACCCCACACCTGCTGTAGATGTCATTATGGATTTCAGCAAAGCATTTGGTAAGGTCAACCATAATATTCTGATTAGCAAACTGATTAAATGGGGAATAGATAGAAACACTGTGAGATAGATACATAATTGGTTGGAAAACCATGCTCAAAGGAAAAAAAAAAACACAGGAGTAAGGATAAACAGCCACCTGAAGGGAATGTGTTTTTACCATATATCAAAGGAGTCACTGACCAAATAGGGAAACTCATGGAGAAACATAACCTCCGAACAATTTACAGACCAACCAGGAAAATTCAGCAAATGCTTCGTTCAGCAAAGGACAAGAGGGATCCCCTAACTTCTGCAGGAGTTTACCGCATACCGTGCAGCTGTGGTCAGGTCTACATAGGGACCACAAAACGCAGCATCCAAACACGAATCAAAGAACACGAAAGATACCATAGGCTGATCCAGCCAGAAAAGTCAGCAGTAGCAGAACACACTATAAACCAACCAGGACACAGAATGTTATTTGAAAGCACAGAAATTCTGGACCATTCTAACAACTACCAGGTCAGGCTACACAGAGAGGCCACTGAAATCCACAAACACTTGGATAATTTTAACAGGAAAGAGGAGACTCAGAAGGTCAACAAAATTTGGCTGCCAGTATTGAAAAACACCAAAATCAAAACACAAAAGATACTAACGAACCCTAACGAGCCCCACCTGGGCTCAGGAAGTCTCCCTCCAGGAACAAGTATTCAATACACACAATAGGACTATTATGCTAATTGCTCCCTCCCCTCTGGAGGAGGAGACTGGCATATATATTGTCCACTCCACTTCCAATTCACCATTCCTCTGAAGATGCCAGCCACAGATGCAGGCGAAACGTCAGGAGAAAATACGACCAGAACACGGTCTCAAAGCCTGAAAAACCCACAAGAACATGCTCAAAGAGTTGTCATCAGTGGCTGTGTCTCAATCTGGGAGGAGGTCTTGATTGGAGTGCCTCAGAATTTTGTCCTAGGGCCATTACTCTTCAACACAGATGGAAGAAATCCTTATCAAGTTTGCAGATGATACAAAACTGGGAGGGGTGGCTAACACATTGGAAGATAGGAACAGAATTCAGAAGGACCTTGATAAAATAGAAAATGTGGCAGAAATGAATAAAATAAAATTCAATAAGACAAAATCAAAATTCTACATTTAGGTCACAAAACCCAAATGCAAACTTATAGGATGGGGGATGTGCAGCAGTGCTTCATACAAAAAAGATCTTAGGATTATTGTTGACCAGAAACTGAACATGAGCCAGCAATGTGAAGCTGCACCAAATACCGTGGATGTTATTTTAGCCTGCCATTAATAGAAACATAGTTTCCAAGTCAAGGAAAATAATACTCCTGCTATATTTTGTGCTGGCCAGGCCTCATCTGGAGTACTGCATTCAGTTCTGGGTGCCTTATTTTAGGATGGATAAAGCAGGTTCAAGGGCAACAGTGATGATAAGAGATAAGGATAACAAAACATGAGAAAGACTGAAGGAACCATATAGGGCTTTGTTTATAAGCGACAGCTGCAACAGTCAACAGAGAGCAAAAAGGATAAACAGCTTCACCAATATGGTATATTTTTGAAGACCTCTCTTTATGAATGAAAATTCATCCCAAACTTCTCAAAGACTTCTTGTTTCTAACTTGGTTGTAGTCTTCCTGACCAGGGAAGATGTGTGTGTGTGTGTGGGTGAGTGGGTGACGGGGAGAATGGCTGTTCCTGGCAGTACTTGTGCTGCTGCAGGGTCTAAGTGGGTACAGGAGATGGCAGAAGTGCCAGAGGGACAATGGCCGGCCCAGTTGTTTGTTCAGGTAATCTATGGTGGGAAGTGGGCATGGACACCACTCAAGCCTGGCCTCAGCCCCCTGGATGTATCTATTATGTGTAATAAGCATAGCCTTCAAGGATTGCTGCTTATAGGGCACAGATTTGCTCAAACTTCTAGATTTGATGTTCAAGGTTTGCTGTGATAGCTAAATTCCCCATGAGAGCTTCATTTAATTGCAGTGGAGTCTGAAGTGAGGATATTATCCCTTTGAAAAACCTCTTCAGCATTTCTCCTTGTTCTGTGACAGACTGCATTATTTTTCTGTGAACGTTAAACAACTTGGAAAATATAATGACCTGTCTGAGTCAGAAAAGAGCATGAGGGAAAGAATTAATTAAATCATTTAAAATCTTTAGCTCTGCCACATGGGCTAATAAACAAATAAAATGAAGTTGGTTTTTGCTCGTTTAAATACTGACTCTACTCAATGTGTTTATCCAAAAGGGAATACAATAGAATGCTGGGCTCCTTTCCTTTTTAATTACTTTGTGCGATATACCATAATCCCTCTAACATATTTAGATATAAATTCTTCATTTCTCTTCATAATGTGTCCAGAATGCAACTGAAGGCTACCTTTAGAGAAACAGGGAAAGAGGGATAGAAGCCAGGCAGGATTGATGTGGGTCACTGAGAAGGAGAATGAAGACAAGGACAAAACAATGGTTGAGTGCCAGGAGGAGATAATTAAGGTATTTTGAGGAGGTGGAGGTGGAGGTGGAGGTGGAGGTGGAGAGACTGGAAGAGAACAAAGCATAACCTGCACTTTCTAAATGAAACCAAGGTATATTGCTCTAATACCAAGAAGGAATGGGTTGGGTAGAACTTTGCAAATGCACATGGCTTCTGGCAAGTATGCATTTGTCGCATGGCTACTGAGTCACATGACTGAGACATCTTCTTCTATCACTACATTCCAGTTGCTCTGACTACTAAGTACGCGAATTCTTTTCTGCCATTAATTGATCTGCAGCACAGGGCTAGGAATTCCTGCTAGTGAATCCTTCACTAATGGCTAAAAGATTTATTCTGTTGTTGTGTGCCTTGACCCTAAGGCAGACCTATCATGACATTTTCTGGGGCTGAGAGTGTGTGATGTGCCCAAGAACACTCAGTGGATTTCCATGGCTGAGCACGGAATCGAAGCCCGGTCTCCAGGGTCATAGTCTAAAGCTCAAATCACTACACCATGCTGTCTCTCAGCTCAAAGATACCGTGGAATTTTATTTATGCAGATTTATGATTAAACCTATTCACGAGGTTCAGTTACCCACACCATTTTCTCACTTCATTTATTCCCATACCAGTCTTATAAGGCAGCCACCATTATTCTCTAAATTGGGAAACAGAGGCTGGAAGATAAAGAGGTCTCAAGATCACTTCATAAGAATGTAACTTACCTGGGATAGCTAAAGCTTTCAAATAAAAATCAAATAAATTTTACCATGAAAGTGCCTTTTGCAGGTACCTGATGCTATCGGCAAGCCTGATAGTCACTGTGCACCTTATCATTAACTGGTAATAAGAAGGGAAGTGCTAGCAAAGTTCCCACTGGGAATGAGTGAAAATTTCACCTCAAAGTCTGAATTTCCAAAGTTTGCAAGATTTGAAAATGGGAGAAGGTTTTTCATTCATTTTATCTGAATTTACTACAATGTGCAAAATTCATAGTTGTCAGTTCCTAGTTCCTGAGAAAAAACAAGGAAGAAGGTCCATATGGAGTATAACAAAATGCAAGGGAAACATTTAATAACAGCAAATCACTTGGTCAACTGACTGTTTCACAGAATCCTAGTTGATATTATCTAATGTATGTATATCAATACGTGAAGAAGCTGTTACCGTTTAATCTGAAATGTTATGATTCTTTGTTTCTGAATTTGTTGTTATTGTGTGCTTTCAAGTCATTTCCAACTTATGGTGACCCTAAGGCAAACCTATTATGGAGTTTTCTTGGCAAATTTGTTCAGAAGTGGGTTTGCCTTGGCCTTCCTCTGAGGCACAGAGAGTGTGACTTGCCCAAAGTCATAGTGTATATTTAAAACTTTCTTCATAAACGATGAGACTTTTTTGTACGAGACTGATAGGAAATATTCACCACGGTATTTGTTTCATGCTCTTAGCCATCCTTATTTCATGCTCTCAGCATGAAACAAAAGAATAGTACATTTTGTTCTCGAAGTAGTAACTTAGCAAGATCATAATGCCATGTTCCATAATAATATGGAAGTGCATACACTCTTAACATGCCTCCACAGAAATGTAAATTCAGTGAGTCACATTAAAATTGCAAAGCCTGTGGGGACTGGAAATATTTTTTTCCCTTCATTATGCAGCAAAAATTAATTTAGTTCCACATTCCAGAACTTTAAAATCATCGCAAAATTAAATCAGTTGGTTTAATTAGGATAAGCATGATTACAAGACAACCTATACCAAATCTGTTGTAAAAAGAAATATGAAACAATATAATTTTAAATGACTTCATTAAATTCTGTTGTTGCTATAGCTATTGTAAAAATGTTATACAATTCCCATATCAAATCTGCTTCAGTTTCCATCAAATGATATTTGAGCTTCATCACATAATGGAGACATTGTACTTGGAACTGAAAGGATTGAAAGTCCCAAAGGAAGCAGCAAATGGTTTCCAAACTGCTCTGCCCTTCGGATTAGGCTGCTGTGCTGTGTTGTACATGGACCTGTCTCTGAATACTGTCAAAACACTGCAGAGAACAACTGATAGCTTAGTAGGTGGGCTGAGTACCAGGATTCTGTCCCTTCAGGTTTTATTGCTTGCTATTTTCCTCCATTGTCACTTCAGAAATAGCAGTGCCACTTTCCTGCGGCTTGGAGGGAGCAGGATGCCTGAGAGACATTCGAGATCCCAGGCCTATCCAAACAAATTTCAGTTTTCCTCCTGCCACTCAGGTGACAACTGAGCAGGCATGAGAAAGATTCTGATCTGAATTCTCCTCAGAAAGGCCCATGACTAGGCAGAAGCCTATTCATTTTTAAGCCCCAGAAGCAGAAAGGCCTCTCCAGATGTTGTCAGTCACGTAAGGATGGGGGGGCAATGGGGGCAGATCACCCCAGGCAGCAATGTTTTGGGGGCATCCTGGCCCGTAGCCATGCCCCCATGAGCCCTGGCCAAACCCCCATGCACCCTGGCCATGTCCCCCCACACAGTGGCCCTCCACACACTCCAAGCTCCGCCACTGGATGTTGTTGGGCTGCAACCCCCAGCAGCCATAGCCAGCATAGCCAATGGCAAGGAATAATAAGAGCTGCAGTCCAACAACAACTGCAGGGCTACAGTTCCTACCTCTGTTCCAGACACTGCTTGAAATTTTTTACCTTTTTTGGACTACAACTGCCAGAATCTCCCTGGCAGTCTCTTCTGGACTTCTCGTTCAAAAAAAGGTAATGCCTCTAAGTCTTACTTCCAGATGTAATTGAGTGTCGCAGAGAATGTCAAACCTTTCTGCTGACACATCTCTTTTGCTCCTGGCTGCAGTCTCTCTCCGGTGTTAGAACCATCCTTATTTTTTGGGTCTGAAAGAACATCAGCTTCTGCTTCTCATGTGTCACATGCCCGTTGATAGTTAGCATTCACTTCTGTTTCTTTTGGTCTCTAAGAGCTGCTTTGTACTCTTGCAAATGCTACTGAAAAGCAATATTTGTAAAAGTCTCTTAGGTAGATAAGTCTCTCATGTATTGGCTGAAATACACAGAGAGTGATCTCCACCTTTACCACCAGTAACTCAGAAATAAACAGCACTGAAAGGATTTGGCTTAAGAGAATCGCAAGTATACGTAACAAGTAAACTACAGAGGTAATAGCTCCTCCTTGGGCCATTACAAAGTCATATTTAGTGGTATCTTGTCCACATGGGAGGCTTTAATGTTCACAGCATACTTCACAGCATACCCAGCAGCTCACTCACACATGAACACTGATTCCTGAAAAGGCAAGTCAATGGGAAAGGGGTCACTGAGAGAAGAAAGCCTAAAACTGTTTTATTGAATTTGATAATTAAATGGCATCTTTTAGTTATTTTTTTTAAAAAATCTTGTCATTATGTATTACAATAGACCTTTTCCCTAGTTTTATATATTATCACATTTATACCACCAGTCTTCAAATGATAAAAATGTAATATTTCCAGTTTATAATGGATCATGTAAGTGTCTTCTGATACTAATACTCTCATATTAACTATATATATATATACAGTGCTCCCTCCACATTTGCTAGGGTTAGGTGCACAGGACCTCCATGAAAGTGGAAAAACCATGAATAACTCTAGGCCCTCTCAAACCATGTTTAACACACAAAAAAGTATGATCACCATATTCAACCCACCATGGATTCTTTTGAGGCATCAGGGTTCCTTCACAAGGCAGAACTAGGTGGCTGGTGGGGCTTCCTGCCATCTCCACTGCTGCCACATACCATTTTTGATAGGACTTACGAGCCTCCTTCGCAGTTTCTCAGTCTCGTGAGGCTTGCAGTCCCTATTAAAATTGGCATAGAGAGGCAGCAGAGGGAACAGCAAATAATCTGTGAATAATCAAATACACAAAAGTGAATGTGGAGGGCTGACTGTATAAACACACACACACACACACGCACACATACACAATGTACAATACACACACACACACACACAAGCTAAAGATGAAATAGAATTAGTTGTTATTGGGTTGATTGTTATGCCATGGAATAAACACCACCATACAAATGCAGTGGCAGAGATCTGCTCTAGATTTGATTTGCCACATCCCTTTTGACAAATCTATACCACAGTTTTGGATCCAGAGACTAAACAACTGCACTTTAGTACCTTTGCTGCCAAGCCAACCTGCACAGAATTATAACAAAGAGTTTGGGTAGTGAAGTGGTTAGAGCTCTGGACTGTGGTTTTAGAGATCGAGCTTCAGGTCCCTAGTGACCCATGCCTGACCCACTTCAAACAGTTTTTGGGAGGGTATAGTAGAAGTGGAAAAGAATATCCACTGTTTTTAGTATGCTGTTTAGAAAAACAAATAGAAAAATTACACAGCTTTGCAGTTTTCACCCAGCATTCTTACATCCTGAAGTGTTCTGGAAATTATTCTGTGCATAAATATATGTCATTTTTTTAACATAGAAATATAATAGACTTTTTGTACAATAAACACATGCTGGCAGACTGTTGGGAAGGTACATTGTTGTAAACCAAGTTATGATTGCTTAATGTTGAAATACACCCTTGTACAGTGTTTGTATTCTCAGGGAGGAGGCAGAGATGTAGCTACTCTATTGGAACCACTGTGCAAGTGGAGCCAGCAGTGTGCTGATGCACAATGTGCCCCATTGGGTAATGGGAGCCCTGTTGTGAAATGGCGCATTTTGTAAGGTGTGCCACTGTGCATTGTTGAGTTCACTACTGTGGTTCCTTATTGTGTCAGTGACACAGTTCTTGTCCACAATTTTGGCACTTAATACACTTTACATTAATGTATGTGATAATTTGTGGAAAAATGTATTTTTTTCTGCACAACATATGGTGGGCAGAAGAGCTGTGTACCCTGTAAGATATAAATGTGAATAATTAATAAATAAATAAATAAATAAAAAATAAAAAAATAAAAAATAAATGTAATTTTACAAAAGCTATCAGGCAGCTTCTGTGCATGAATATATATGGGAAAGTTCATTCCAATGTATTTTCCTTTCCATTCAAAGACTATTTGAAAATTGGATTGGTGCCAGAAAGCACGCTGAGTATGCGGGCAATCTGGACATATATTTCATTATCCAGTAAGTGATTATAAGATGCAAATTCTTCACAGGGTGGAACAAAAGGGTTTTGTTACTATTTTAAATACATCATCCATTTTTCCGTGGTAAAACTATGCTCAAAATAGCCTATTTAAATAACTACAAAATTTTCTTTATATGTTGACTTTTAATAGTCTTGTTGACCAACTGTTTTGAAATCCAGTGTAGCTACAACTGAAGTCTATTACAGGCATTTTATTAAATTCATAGAATAGCTTCACCTTGCAGGACACAGTTTGCATAAATTCAATTTCTAACGCAAACTATAATATAAAATTGTATTGTTACGGACCTCTGTTACTAATCTAGGTGTAAGATATGCATTTTCGAGTAAAGCACTGCACTGTCTTGGACTTCAGAAACAAATATTTTTCAAGGAAATCCTGTAATTGCACCATGGTAAACTTATATAGATGAACCAAAACTATACTGGGATGGCCGTATGAGCGCTGGTGAAAGGCAAGCGGAAAAATGCAACCAGAAAACATAAAAGCAGCAGAGTAATAAGAAACTGCCAATTGGAGCACAAATGAATGACATTTCCATCAGGTTTTGGGGGGGGGGGGTGTCAGGCCAGGAGAGGTTACTTAACTAAGTAGCTGATATAGAATCCTGGCTGTTGTCAGGACCCTGGAACTCCAGGACACAAGCTCTGAGTCTGAGCCAGAGGCCCTGGAGCCTGTTGCACCAACACAGCCCGTCCCAGAGGCTGCCCCAGACACAGAGCCCTTGGCCCCAGTAGCCCCAGCAACAGAGCCAGGGGTTGCCTCAGACCCAGCCAAGCCAGAAGAGTCAGATAGTGAGATTCAAGAGCAGGTGCCTACTTACCAGCAGCATCGGGAGCAAAAGAGTGCTCTCAGGAGGTCAGGGCGTTTAAATAGAAAACGCCAGGCAATCAGGGTCCAGCTGAGAGAACACCTGGAGGAGTGATCTGCCTATAAAAGCACTCACTCAGCCTTGGGTCATTGTTGGCTCACAACTGTCCCGTTTGGGGGGGGGGGGGGGTGTTGTTACGTGTTGGGTATCTTGGATCCCTGCCTTGCCTCCTGGAACGCTGCCTGACCCGCTGGAACATCGCCTTCTTTGGATCTTGGACTGGCCCTGGTAACTTCCCTTGCTTGAGCTAACTCAGACTGTTCACTGAGAACCTGGCTGTGACGTAACAGCCAGGGAGCCTCCTTGCTGCCAGAAGCTCTTTTATTTACTGCTGCCTTATCTATTCATTTACCGTTCGCCTGGAAAGCTCTTTGATTTGTTGCCTTATTTGCGAGAGACTTGTTAACCGGCTCTTGAGGCTGCCTGCCAGGCCCTGGAGCAGACAGCTGTTATGAACACTTAGAGGAGCCCTCCATGAGTTTAGTGTGGTTTACTCCCAAGTAAGTGTGCAACAACAATGACAACAATAGCCATCTTAACATTTCCTGTGTTTTACCATTTCATACTGTTTTAATTGATAGTTCCTGAGAAGGCTTGACAATGTAGACGAAATTGGTGGTCCAGTTTTGCCTGACTGCTTTTTTGTGGGCGGATTCAGCTTTAGGTGGGCCTGAGTCCCTGTGCTGACCCTCCATTTCAGAATCCAGGATGATTCAGAGAAACATCTTATAGAAATAATAAAGACAGGAGAAAGGATAACTTTAGCTTAATATTGTACTGTATATAAAGTGCTTCTGTAGCTCTATAACATGCACGTATTAATACACCTTTCTATATGATTTACTGGACTTTGGGGTATTTGCAGTAGAGTATTTTTCAGCTAAATCACCCACTATTTGCTGGAATTTTGTGTATCTCACCAAGGCAGCTGCTCCATTTCCAATTTTTCTGCTCTGCTCAACAGATTGCTTTTCACAAATAGGAAGGGAACTTCTCCAACCAAGAATGTGATTTTCTGTTTTCTATTATCTAGTTTCGAGCTGGAGGACAAAACTGAAAATTGATGTTTTATCCACTCCTATATTTCTCATACTGGAAATGTATAGGAATGAAACATTCAAAGCATTCACACTAAATTTCTATGCAACAGTCTATCTGAGAATTATAAGACAAATAGTAGCAATTGTACATAATTATGCATATGTAACCTTTTGAAATCATTAAAACTATAGTGGGAAGAATGCGCTTTTCAAACCATTATTTGATCTATCTCAGATGCACCTGAATGGATTGCTCCTCCATTTGGTAAGTGGAGATTCACTCATTGCATCATTTGTAGAAATAACTAGTCACTTGCAGTCATGGAGATGTTTCTGGCCAGGTCATTTGGGCTGACCAAGCTGGGGTGCTATTGCATTTTGTCTTATGTGGCATTTATATGGTGATGGGAGTTTTTTTCCAGATAAAGATAGCATGTGGGCCTGATAGTGTTTCCATGTTTGGTTCAGGAATGAAAATATAGTGCTGTTCTGCCAACATACGTGATATATTAGGAGCATATGATCACTCTACCCATTTAATTCATGTTCTCATAGGCATTCTTTACATTTATATTTACATTTACATTTCCCACATGTTTCAGAATAACCAGGGCTAACTTGGTTTTGCCTTTATTGTGTTGATAATCTTTCCATTATTTCCATTATGGTCAGTGAATTCTTCATATTTAAAGACTGCACACAAACACACACAGAGATGCCCACAGAGTAGGTGTCTTTTTCATTCTGAAACATATGAGAATAATAATAATAATAAAAAATTATCCTTTCCTTTTCCTCCTTCTATTTTCGTTTAAATGATAGTATAATAGTATATCAGTGAAATTGTACTTTTGCACTAGAGATCTATAGTTCTATAATTTAAAAAGAATCAGAAAGAACATTTCTGCTTCAAACTCTTAAAACCAGCTTAACAAACCACTATCTATTGTTGTTGTTTTTTAAAAAAACTTTTCAAAGAGCCCCAGCACAGATCCAACAAATCACTAAAACAGCTCCCAGAAAGAATGGAACAAGTGGATGCAGAGATGATAATAATGACAAAACCCAACAAAAGTCAAGGAGCTGTATTCCAAGAACTCACACTTCTTTAGAGCAATCTGGAAGAGCGCCCTCAATGTCATGCACTATGATATCTCCATCAGAAATAGCCAAGAGGCATATTCATGTTACCACAGTGGAGTGGGTGCTGTTTCAGATCAAGATTTAGATGCCAATGGGTTCAGATGCCTTCCAGCTGAACTGTGGCCATGAGGATCTGCATTTGCATGCCATATTTCCCCTTTCCTAAAGCCTTTATGCAGGATATTTTCCTGTCCTTGATGGTGATCACCCATGATATGACTTGCAGTTGGGGAAACTCTGGCCAGTGATGTCTTTTGTTCAGAATGGTTGGTTTTTTACTCTGTATTTCCTCTCCTGGTTATCCATAGTGGTATCTATGATTTAACCTTATGAAAAAGACCATATTGAAACCATCTATCTCTGTTTTGCACCAGATACCTCATGTAGTAACCTCATTCATTTCACAGTCCAAACCTAATACTCACAAAACTGTATTTTAATTGTGCCTAAAGAATCCTATATGTAAATGTATATATGTACTTTTAATTAGGATGTTTCAGATTGGTATACTACTGGAAGCAATGCTGGGGGAGAAGGAAGAAGACCAGGAAACTCCTCATGGCTGCTTCCTTTCCAGGATCACTTAAAGGACATTTAATTGCATGCTTATCTTCAGAGACTAGTGCAAATGAATGACATAAGTGGTCTGTTCCTATTTGTCTCTGAAGATCTTTCTTCATACTTACCGTGGTGGTGTCTACTCTTCCTGAAACAGTGTGTCCCCTCTTGGGTTCTTTCACCAGGACACAAATGCAACACCTGCTCCTCCCAGCCAAGGCTGGCTCAGCCATTAGGCAGAATAAAACAGGGTTTACAGAATGAAAACTGAAGGGATTCCATATCATTAATGGTCGCACAGAAGAGGGAATGCCACAGGCCTTGCTTGTTGTGCAACCAAGTAACAACACCTACTGACATTCTGCCTTTTACACAACCATTAAAGGTAAAGGAGCCCTCTCCAGTTTTCACTCTGGCAATCTTGTGAGGCAGTCATTTTGGGTGTAATGAAGAAGCAGCAGAAGATGGTTAGCAACTTACTTTGTTATTGGTGTGTTTTTACTGCCAGGTTTGGGGGAAAGCTAGAAGAGATAGCTAATACTCCAGAGGACTGGATCAGAATTCAAAATGATTTTAACAGATTAGCGAGCTGGACCAAAACTAACAAAATGAATTTCAACAGCAAAAAATGTAAGGGCAGAAAAAATGAAATGCACAGATACAGGATGGGTGACACCTGGCTTGATCACAGTACATGCGAAAAGGATCTAGGAGTCTTAGTAGACCAGAAGCTGAACGTGAGTCAGCAGTTGGTGCAGCAGCTAAAAAAGCCAATGCAATTCTACATTTATCCACAAAGCATCATGCAGAGGCTTTGACCATTTGCAATAGCTGTGTCCAGTTCTGATCACCACAGTTCAGGAAGGATATAGACAAGCTGGAATGTGTCCAGAGGAGGGTGACCAGAGGAGGGTTTCCAGACCAAAAGGCCTGGAAACCATGTCTTACGAGGAGTGGCTTAGGGAGCTGGGTATGTTTAGCCTGGAAGAGAAAATTAAGAGGCAACATGATAGCTATGTTTAAATATTTGAAGGGATGTGATATAGAGGATAGAACAAACTTGTTTACTGCTGCTTCTGGACTGGGACATGGAGCAATGGCTCCAAACATCAAGAAAAGAGATTCTATATAAAAATTAGGAAGAACTTCCCAATGGAAAGAGCAGTCCTACAGTGAAATGCGCTGCCTCAGAGTGTGGTAAAGTCTCCTTCTTTGGATGATTTTAAACAGAGGTTGGATAGCTATCTGTTGGGAGTATTTTGATAGTGTATTCCTGCATGGCAGGGGGTTGGCAGGGGGTTTGATGGCCCTTGTGGTCTCTTCTAACTCTGTGGTTCTATGATTCTATGAAAGTGCCTGTTGGACTTTTTGCCTCATGTCCCAAAGCAATCTGACTGGATTTGTATATTGTGGACCTTGAATTGGGGGTGTTGGGGGGTATGCTGTTTCATCTCAGGCAGCAAAATGTTTTGGGCTGATACTATCGTGGCATCCCTTCTTAATGCTACTCAGCCCTGCCATACTGCTATTGGACTATAGTTTTTTTCTATAAGACTGTGTCATAATATTTCTAGACAAGAATCTTTCTCTAACTCATACTAGCCTCAGCTTGCTTTATCTGTAATAGCATCAATACAGAATCGTAAACAATAATAAAACAAATAATAATCAGGAGCCCTAGTTCACTGAGCAGAGAAATTGCTTCTGACAGCTGGAATACGTATTAAACCTGAAGGCATTTCCATCCAATAATCCTGAGATATTGATGTTGTAAGTGCTGATGGAGAATACAGTGTGATGATGAGTTGCTTCGTGTTGCCTTAAGCTTAACTTATAAAAATATTAAATTTCATTATGTCTATTGTGATGCAAACACCCACATATCCACACACCCACTGAATTTATATACCGGTCTCTGAATTTATAAACCTTAACAGCTGTATTTTGTCTCTCTCTTCTCCAACAATCTGAATTTTCTTTATTAATTATTCTAAGAGTACAACTCACCTCCACCGAAATTACTTGAAACTTTTCTGTTCAGTTAAATATACAATAGACCTCATTATCTCAAATTTACACATTAAAATCACTATCGATTCTATTTCTTTCAGAAATACTTTTCCATCTGCTTATGTGGTTATGATTTTCTTTCTTTCCAAGCACACAATAAGATCCACGTTGCTTGTGGGAACTTTCATTTCCACTTGGCCTATACTGATGGCAAGTCGTGTACAATTCTGTCTTTCTCCTCAAGCATCCAAAGGCCTTGGGCATCATCTGGATAGTCTGATGTCTTAATGCAATATAACACAATTCTTCTCAGATCCACTACAGATTGAAATTAATTTTATTTTAATCCCACCTCTGCAAAGGTGACTTCCAGAAGGTCCATAGGGTACTGCTGTTACCCCTTTCATCTTACTTGGATTGGGAATTTCCCAAGCTAACCTAGATAGTAGCAGCAGCAGGCTTCTCTATGAGTTTTCTTTAGGGGAGTGATCTGCTGAGGATCAAAGGGCAGCCTTCCCATTGTTATGAGTTGTCTAGGGCTGTTTCCACACTACACTCTTATAAAGTGACTATTCTACTTTCAATATCCTATGGAATCCTGGAGTTTGCAGTTTAGAGAGGGGCCAGCCGGCCCCTCTTTAAACTACAAACCGCAGGATTCCATAAGATGTTGAAAGTGGAATAGTCGCGCTATAAGAGTGTAGTGCAAAAAAGGTCTAGGCCAAGCCAGCTATTGCCTATGGTCAAAGCCTCTGCATGATGCTTAGTGGATAAACTGTAGACTGGCCAATTTAAATCCCAAATGGTTATGTGGCTGCAGTTCATGGAAATGAATGCCAAATAAAACTTGTTAATCTTTAAGGTGTCAGAGAAGCTGCTCATTATTTATGAACATAATGGAGACTTCTCTCCCAATACTGTTTTGAATCCAGTACTACTTAATCCATTCCAACATTACTTAAAACATTTAACAGTCAAAAGTAAAGAAAAACATTGAAAGAAAATAGTGCAAGCACTGAATGAAAGAGGTAAAAAAATGCAACCCCTGAAGGTGAGGGTATGACAAAGTAACACACAGATAGTATAAAGGAAAGCGTCCTATCTGTGCATATTCTTTCTTTACAGGATTAATGTCTTTAAAGGACTGTAAGAAATATCTCACATTAGAGTTCTGGAACACTAAGCTAAAGCCCATTCATATGTATCATAGTTTAATGCCACAGGAAGTTTCACCATAAAATTTGAATGTTATATGACGTGCAACATGTAGTACAATAAAATACAGTATATGGATATGATATGATATTACTATGTGTTCTGTTAATACCTAGTTTATTTATTTTAAATAAAAAATTTAAAAGCCCTATAGATACAGAAAATAATTGTTCTCTTTCTTTCAAGATATGGATACTTATTCAACTATTTATCATATCATACTCTTTCTCATAGGATCTTAGGGAACACACAATAAAAAATAAATAAAACAGTTCCAGATTAAAAGCATAAATAACTTGAATAAGATAAAAACAGTAAACATAGCAACAGTTAAAACCACTTTAAAAACTTCAATGTAAAATCATGTACATATATACTTTGAAATAAATTAGTTCCCTAAGGCTTTAATAAAAAGCTAAGAAGAAAAGTAACATTGGTGCCAGTCAAATCTGCAACAGGGAGTCATTCCACAATTGAGGTACCATAGACAAGAAGGTCCTTTGTCCTGTCTTTCCAACTCATGTTGCCCCCACTAGTGAGATGCAAAAGAGGGGTTCCTCCTGCAGACCTCAGTTCTTAGGCAGGCATATATACTGGGAACAGTGCTTCTGCAAGCCTCGATCCCAAGCCATTTAGGGCTTTAAATATCATCACCAGCAGGACATGCTAAGATAGTAAGAATCAAATGTATACGTTAATGTGTGATATAGCAAGTACACCAGAAGAGATAATGTTAAATGTGTGAATATAAAAACTGAGGAAAGATTTGAAAATTTTTGACAACATGACTTTTGAAGAATATTAATTTCTCAGCTCCATTATCAACACTGAAGCAATATATATATATATATATTTTAAAGGAAAAAGTAAAAAATGTAAAAATCTGTAGTACAATTAGAACAAAAGGGCAACCTATCATTCTGGAGGGAAAAGAATTTGGCACGTTACAAGTCTTTTTGAACTATTCTGTGCTTTACCTTATTCCTGAATGTAATCTTGCACATAATGACTTTTAGAACATACTGTAATTGCTTTCAATGTATTTAACCTTGTACAGAGGATTGATTTAATTGGCACAACTCTTACTCAGGATTGTTGAAATGTTACATTATTCTTTGGGAGTATTGCTTCAATAAGCTATATTCTGTAACCTTGGTCACCAATTGGCATGAACTAAGATGATTTATTTGATTTTAGTTGTGGGAAAATTACCAGCTATGAACTTTGTGCCCACTTGTTTGTGGTTTGATGGCCAGAGAGCAACTTTTATTATGTCAGTTTGTCAAATGTTGCCTTTTGGAGAATCTAACAGAAAAATTTCTGAGCATGTAGCTAAATTTTGCTATGGAAAAATATAAACATATGGTAATGTGCTGTTAGAAAGATGTTAGAGATGAAGGAATAGTTTGCTCTGCATCTCCACTCCCAAGAGTTATATTTTCCTACCAATAACAATGGCAATAATATGAAGAATTATACCCTTAAAACAATTTGTAATACATAAATCATGAATTGAATCTGTTTCTGGCAGGTCAATATTTAAATATTGAAGCATGTAGCTGTTTGCACTATTTGTCTTAATCTTTACCTGGCCACTACTTCTAACTACTTGTAGCTCTTTTTTTTTTTTAATTTCTGCTTTCAGTGCTATCAGTTTGGAAATAACAAATATCCTTAGACTTGTTTAAAAGAGAAAATATATTTGACTTCATCAGGCGTGTATTCTGTTTATTGGTTAAGAAATCCATGTTAATTCTTATGGTAAAGCCCCCATTTTATATGTGCTTTGTGGTGTGTATTTGACAGCAAACATTCCACAATTTTCATCATCCTTGTTCATTTTTGCTCACATTCTGTATATAGAACAGAGACCCCACTACAAATGTACCTACGTTGAAAGGCACTGCTAGCTCAAAACTTTTCTCTATTTGACGTGAAGGACAAGCTCATTTATGCTTTTCTACTGCAAATGAGAATAATCAAAAAGCAGAATGATTAAATGCCTTCTTGTCTGCTGACCCGTCTTCTGCATTCTTATTTTGAGCTAATTCTCGACATCATATCTGCTTTATAAGCAGAAGAAGAACTTGTTGGTCTAATAGAGCCCAGTTCCAAAATGTTAAAAGTTCTGCTAAGCCAGTGTACCCCCAAAGGGTACTTGCCTGTTTGAAATCAGTGAATTTGGGGCTACCATTTTAGTGATCCCCACTCCTGTGGCTTGGTATACGAGAAATGCTAGAAACATTTGTAGGGCTAGAAATTTTATGGGAAAACTGGAGGCAGCAGGCTTCCTTAGTCTTGCTGTCAATGAGCACTGGAGTTTATCAGTGGCAGCTCAGTGGTCACTGTTCCCTACAAGGAAGGAAGGAAGGAAAGAAGGAAAGAAGGAAAGAAGGAAAGAAAGATGACTACTGTAGCATTTTCCAATACAACTCCTAGAATCTGAAATTTCTAGATTGTTTCCTAAGCTTTCCAGACATTTTCAGGGAATGTTCCTTTTCCCTCCTGCCCAACCCCCTTTGAAGGAAAACTCAGCCAAACACTTTTGGCTCAGTTGTAGTTTTATATATACAACCACCATGCTAATGGATGTCTGGTAGCCTGGCAGGACTGTCTTCCTTTCTCCTCCCACCTGCGGCCTGTGTTGCCCCCAAACCTGCTCCAGTGGTGGTTTTTCCACCAGCCCTCAAGAGCAGTTTTTGAGGGAACAAGAGGGGTTTCATCATGGAGGAAGAATCATCTCCCCTCCCCATCCCCTGGGAGCAGGAACTTGAAGTATGAATGAACTAAAGAGGCATAGAGGACCAATGGTCCCTACTGGGTGTATAGTCAATGGGGAAAATGACAGTCACCATAAAAAAGGCCCTAAAGTGCAACCAGTATACTTACAATTGTCAGAAAGAGAATTAGGAAAAAACAGAGAAGACTGTGGCTCTCAAGTTCTGCTTCTTTGTAAGGTGCATGGAGGGGTTGTTTCACATGTTATTTAGAGGTGCATGTTATTTCTAAGGATGTGTGTAAATGAATTATTATTGCAAATTGCAATTCCTGTTATAATTTAGAACATCTGCCGCGTAACACAGTACTTGGGGCAACAGTATGGAAGGTGTAAGTTCTATAGACTGTTTATGAAGTGAAATAAAACAGATGATACATACCCTCCAGGGAAGATTATTAAAATGCAAATAAGCTTGTAAACTGACCCATGGGAGTTGAACTACAAAAATGGTGATCACCATTTTTATTGGAAGCACAATCCAGATCAAAAATGTTTGCTTCTGTGTCCTCTACAAAGCAAATTGCCAACACTTCAGACTCTGGGGAAAGCAAAGCATTGCCTTGATACCACTGTAGATTTCTTTGCACACATATGGATTAGGTGGGGGAAATGATTCCTCTCCTGATGCTTCCCACATCATTGGGATTAACTAGCTAATATGAAGCAATAATGCAAAGATTTTAAAATGTTACAGTAATTGTCAGATGTGCTCAGGAATGGACCACTTTTCTTCTCTTGCAAATAACTCTTTCTTGTAATATGTTTCTCTGGGTATTGGAAATACACATATAATTTCAAACTTCAGTGGGGCTTGATTTGGCACAGGAGATTTAGGGAGGTTTTAAGGCATTGACTGAAGAATCTCAGAATGGCAATTCAACACAATGAGATCTCTTCCTTGCAATTTTACCTGCCTGAAGCATGAACCATACTCTTCAGCTGCTATTTGTGCACCAAACAATGTAGGAGCTATATTGAGAATCCTAACTTTTTAATAATACTAAAACAAACACCCTCCTACAGCTGAAGCTGAAAAATACATCTCTATCTCAAGTTTGAACATTGTTTCTATACTGAATAGTTAGGCATTGGAAATCTGATAAGCCTTCCTAAGAAAGCCTGGCTGAATAATCCTACTTTGGTACAGTACATATTTCAGGGTTAAGGACTGGAGAAGGAAGTTGTATGAAATAGAATATTGTCTACTTATCTCTCCCTGCAGCTGTCATTCCAGCCTCACTACCTTAATGCACTTCCAAAGAGCAGCAGCACATGGTGTCCCACAAGAGACTTGAGTCCCTAGCTTCAAGGAAACTGTCTAGAAATATTAATGAATGCCAAAGGAGTATCCCAGCCATAGCTATGCGTCTGATACTACTAATTGACTTGAATTAAGTGAATTATTTAAGGCTTCAATCTAAAAAGACACCTCCTGGGGAGCAAGCTCCCTTGACCTCAGTGAGGTTAAATCTGAGTTAGGGTTGCCTGGTCAGGATTATCCCAGGCCCAGAAACTTGAAAATCTGAGACCTAGGGACAGTCCCCTTGTGGACTCTGGTGACATCACAGGCAGCAGGACCTGATAATGTCATTGAGCATGATACATTAAGCATCAACCATAGTTGCAAAGAGTATGCCATTCAATTAAAAACACCAAATCTAACAAATGAGGAGTATACCTGTACAGGCACTGCTCTCAGCTGGAGATTCCTTATTCTTATACTGAGATCTGGGAAGGAGGTTCCAGGCCCTGAGACGTGGCAATCCAATCTGAGTAAATTGAAGTATGCATTGGAAATACAATACTGAAACAGAGAATTAGTGATCAAGGAAAAAAAATAGTTCTGTGCAAAAAATTAAGATCAGCTTATCTAGTTCATAGTTCATGAACCAATATACTTGTAAACCAAAACCCAATTATGTTACAATAGTGATCCTTTTTAGCTTCTTTACTGCAATTTTCTAGTCCAAACATGCATACGAAAATGTGTACTTGATTGCAAATGGCAAATATAATCATATTAGAGGAACCAGATTGCAAAATTATCTATATGTTACATTGGTACCCTGCATCTCCATCATGGCACTGCTTTTCTGTGGTGGTGGGACTGAGTGTTCCCGTGGAGCAAGAGGCTATGCTGATGCTAGCACTGCTGTTGGTAGTGTCAGGACCCTGGAACTCCAGGACTCAAGCTCTGAGTCGGAGCCCGAGACCCTGGATACTGCTGCCCCAGACACAGAGCCCTTGGCCCCAGTAGCCCCTGCAACAGAGCCAGGGGTTGCCTCAGACCCAGCCCAGCCAGAAGAGTCAGATAGTGAGGTGCAAGAGCAGGTACCTACTTACCAGCAGCATCGGGAGCAAAAGAGTGCTCTCAGGAGGTCAGAGCGTTTAAATAGGAAACGCCAGGCAATCAGGGTCCAGCTGAGAAAACACCTGGAGGAGTGATCTGGCTATAAAAGCACGCACTCAGCCTTGGGTCGTTGTTGGCTCACAACCGTCCCGTTTGGGAAGAGTTACGTGTTGGGTCTCCTAAATCCCTGCCTTGCCTCCTGGAACGCTGCCCAACCCGCTGGAACCTCACCCCCTTTTGGACCTCGGACCGGCTCTGGTAACTTCTCTTACTTGAACTGTTCACTGAGAACTCGGCTGTGAAGTAACAGCCAGAGGGTCTCCTTGCTGCTAGAAGCTCTTTTATTTATTGCTGCCTTATCTCCTCATTTGCGTTCGCCTGGAAAGCTCTTTGATTTATTGCCTTAGTTACGAGAGACTTGCTAACCGGCTCTTGGGCTGCCTGCCAAGCCTAGGAGCGGACAGGTAGGGTCTCCCACATCAAGATGGCTTTTGCTGAGGAGCCAGACTACATGTGTCAAACAACTTCTGAGCAGCAGCAGCAGTGTGTGTGTGTGAGAGGGAGAGAGAGAGAGAGATTTTTGGAGTATCTCTCAGAGACAATGGCAATGGCACTTTAGGTAGGCTTTGTTAGTACTGTTCAGAAGAAAGCTCCAGTGAACCACTCCTGAAGCTTTTTATCTTGAAAATCCTCTGTTGAGACAATCCAAAATGAAGCGTGAGGTAATGAAAGAAGATGAAACTTCCTAGGACAGAAGGCTATTGTCATGAGCCAGGCTGAGCAGGCTGCCGACTCAGACGGGGACTCTGAGTTAGACTGGGAACCCCAGCCAGGGGTGGATCCCTGGGAGGCAGAGGGGGTTCCTGCAGGGACAAGGGAGGGGCCTGCCAGCGACCCCACAGTGGTCCCCGAGCCAGTACCTGCAGCAGATGAGACCAGTGCTTCGGGCTCGACAGAAGCTGCTGTTCCTGACTCCAGCCCGGAGTTTGCTGCAGACCCTCCCCCCACGTTCCTCCGGAGGCGGCAGGAGAAGGAGGCGGGGCGCAGATCGAAGCGGCTGCAAGAGAAGCGTCTGAAGTCTGAGGGCCTCCAGCTGTGAGCTGGACCAACGGACGTTTGACCAGCCCCAGCTGGGCTAGAGACTATGTACTTAAGGCAGACGCTGGGGGGAGTTGGGCACGGGGCAACAACCGCCTTCCATCCAGGAAATCTGCATTCTGTGCTGTCTGTTCCAGGCCGACCCTAGCTGTTGAGTTTGCTGCCTCTGTTCGTTTTGGGTGATGTAACCTCTTGTTTACTTTATTACTTTATTACTAAAAGCCATAAAACTCGGCTCCTGCCTCCGTTTTCTGCTTAAGCCACCGCCTGACATTGACAGCTATTCAGGAACCTCCTGGGGAAGAGGAAAGGACAAATAGAAGTAGCGCTGTGCAAGCAAACTCAAGTGAAAAGGACAGTGTTACCCTGTGTGCTGGGGGTCCCGGGAGGGACACCAAAATGTGCTCAATTAAAGGTAGCGGTTCTCAATAGAGTAGCCAGTATGCAAACGCAGAGTATTTGGGTATTGTATAGTTAACCCATCAAGCTGCCATCGCGGGGCAGAGGTTCTTTTGTAAGTTGCGTGCATACTTAATTAGAGTACTTGCCTGGAGGTCTCCTAAAGCTGTAAGTCAGCTATTTCCTGGCCTGCCTGTATTGTAGTTTGAATCTTACGGCTATTAACGGCTGAGCTTGTTTACGTGCTTGTCCGGTGGCCTCACAAGCACATGGAGAGGAATAAAGAAGTGAAGCCGAATTATGATATCAAGAGGATATCTTTTGATATCCCCAAAGCTCGGACTAGCCAGGGCAGTAACAACAGTTAGCTGCTGATATGCTCAGATGTGAAAGGAAGGTGTTTTATTCAGAAAATGAAAATCTGAGAAGAATTGTGGTGCTAATATTAGGGATATAGCACAAACAATAAGACTTCAGGGAAAAACCTATCAGTATAATCCAAGGGTATGTTCCAACTACAGAGGCAGACCAGGAAGAAACTGACAGATTCTGTACTAGAGTCCAAGAAGAAATTAATCACATACCAGAACAAAATGTGTTGTTGATAATCATAGGGAAGGGAATGCAAAAGTTGGAAATAAAGCAGAACCAAATATTATTGGAGTATTTGACCCAGAATCAAGGAATGAAGCAGGGGAGCAAGTGATTGAATTTTCTGAGTCCAACAGTTTTTTTTATTGCAAACACATTGTTCAGGAAACCAGAGAAAATGGTACACTTGGACATCACCAGATGGCCAATACAGAAATCAAATAGACTACATAATTGGGATCAGAAGATGGAAGAGCTTCATTCTGTCTGCAAAAGGGAGATTAGGAGCTGATTGTGATACAGACCATAAACAGCTAATATAAAAAAAATTAGAGCAAAGCTAGGGAAGTACTGTAAATGTATCATCATGCCAAAATACAAGCTGAAAAATATTCCTGTAGAATTTAAAAACCATGTAATGAACAGATTTTTGCTATTAAATCTTATAGACTTGGAACCAGAAAAATTCTCGACCCAAACCAGAGACATGGTCAAGGAAGAATGCAAAAAGACATCATCTGCAGCCACAAAGAAAAAAAGAGAAAAAAAATACTAGTGGGATGATACTCTTCAAACAGTTAAGGAGAGATGAGAAGAAAAAGGAAAGGGTGACAGAGGGTCAGAATATTGTATGCAACTTTTCCATGAATTGTGCAGAGGGACAAAGAGGGACAAAGAGAACTGGCATAATAATCAGTGCAAAGTTGTAGAATACAACAAAAGAGGTGGAGCAGCAGACCTCTTCCACAAGATCTGAGAAATCAAAGGGAAATTCAAACTAAGAGTGAGGATGTTATACGATCAACGGGGGGGACACCCTGTATGACCAAGAAAAATAAAATAAAAATATGATGAAACCAATACACTGAGGAATTCTGTAAAAAGAAATGAAAGGACAAGTTCATTCAATGAGGAAATTTTTTGTTAATGAATCCATAGGTTTGGAAAACAAAACACAGAAGCTACTCTCAAAGCATTTGCAAGAAATAAATCACCAGAAACAGATGGTATATCAATAGAACTGTTTCAAACTGTAGAGGTAGAATTCATTCAAATTCTAACTAAAATCTGCCAACAAATATGGAAAACAAAGTTGTTTATATTCCAATTCCATAGAAGTGGGACACCAGGTGTTGCAGTAAGCTCGCCAGCCGGAAGCCCGCCCCCGGCAGATCTGCAGGCACGCACTTGCGTGCGCCTGCAGATCCACTTTAGAGCCGGACGACGGAGCGGCACGGGGCTGCGCGCTCCGTGCTTTTTAAAAACCTCGAAAAAGAGGTTTTTAAAAAACACGCAGCCCGGCTAGTTCCGGCCGCTCCTGAGTGGATTCTGGTGTGAAACTGCGAAAAGTAGTCCATGCCAGTCCACTCTACGGTGTAGACGACCTCCGTGAGAGGTCGCTCTACACCGTTCCCCCCCCCCACATGGGAAAAGGGCCTTAATTAGGGATGGGATGAATCCAGAATTTTCCGAATCTGGATCTGAATCCATGGAAGATTCTGGAAATCCACAAATCTCAAATCTTTCGAATCCTTTTTTTAAAAAGGGTTTAAAAAGCAAGGGAAAGAAGGATAATCTTGGGCAAGACACAGTCTCACAGCCTTAGCAAAAGCCTAGGCAAAGGCAAACCTCCCTCTGAAGAAATCTGGCCAAGACAATTGTCATAGTTTTGCCTCAGGATCTCCCCAGCTTGAAAATGACATGAAGGCCCTTTCTACACAGGCAGGAAAATGTGGATTAATCCCACATTTTCCTGCCTGTGTAAACAAGGCCACATATTACAGTACAGAGATAATCCAGGTCAAAACTAGCTTTTCTTTGCATAGCTCCTTCTGGCATTCTGGGGTTTGTAGTTTGATGATGCACCAGCACACTTTGGCAGAGAAGGCTGTGAGCCCTTGTTTGTAAAACTACAAACCCCAGAATTGTGTCTGAAAGAGGTTTGCAAGGGAGCTATGCAAAGGAATCTTTTCAGCTGTCCTTGAAATCTCAAGAGGACTGTACCTTCCAGTCAAGTCTCAAGTCCTGCAACAAGGAAGGCACTTAAAACACACACACACACAAACTGTCTCTAGTCCAATCTCAATTCTACACGCTGCAGTCTCAAGAGCCAAGTCTCAAGTCCTGCAACAAAGAAAGCACTTAAACACACACACACACACACACACACACACACACACACACAAGCCTCTAGTCCAGTCAATTCTCTACCCTCAAGTCCTGCAAGGGACACTCAAGTCAAATCTCTAGGCTTGTCTCAACAATTCCCAATCCCTACCCTCCAGTCTCAAATCAAAAAATAATACAGATTAATGCATGCTCAATAAACGATTCTGGAGGCAGCTACTGTTCACCTTGTTTGTTTTAGGCAACACACACTCCTCCTATAGAATCAGCTAGAGTAGAATCCCATTCTTTCCCAGCTCAGGTTTTTTGGCATTCATTGTTTACCACAGACATGCTGCTGCAACACAAGACCAAAAGTCTGTGTTTCTCCAGCTCTCCTTTGCAACCCTTCCAATGGCAATGCTGCTTGTAAATTTGCAGCTAGACAGAGGAAAAAGAAGAAAAGGGGTTGAGAAGCATAAAAAGTCTTTCTAAAAGGGAGCTTCAAAAGGGGTTAACTGAAGCATTCATGTATTCAAGACACAGAAACTAAGAGAGGAAGTGGCATCATGACAATCTTAGTCCCAGAATTGACCAAAGAAAGCTGGTGAAGAGGAAAGTATTGCTGGCATGGCTTACATGGAACCCCTGAGCCCGTTTTTGCAGTCTTTGGAACCCCCTGGGACATTCCCACAAGCTCCTAGACCCCCACACAAACTCAGTTTTGCTCCTCTGTCCCTCACCTCCCAATCCCTATCCCAAAATTACCTTGCAGAGGGAGGCAGCAGCAGGGAGAGGCAGCACTAGGGGCACAGGCAGCAGGACGCAGAATTGGCAGCCTCGAGGGTGTGCAAGGCTTTATGCCGGTCTGCCAGCCAATCACCTGTGCCCACGTTGGGTGGGGAAACACGTGAGGAGCAGGATCCCATCCTGGCCCCGAGTTTTCAGGTGTCCTGGTCTCCCAGGTTTTCAGGCATCCTGGTCTCCAACAAACTGTTTGAGTGGCAGATTCAAAAGCTTCCGTTTGCCTATTTTGGCACAGGGATTCGGATTCCTGAATCTCGAATCCCTGCCAAAGATTCAAGGATTCGGTTGGCCCATCCCTAGACTTAATCAATGAAGCCACAGCTCTGAATCTCCAGGACCAGATCAGGGCTATTTAGGACGGGATATCTTGCAGGCTTCTTAGTTCATAGGGGCAGCATAAGATGAAGCTGAATGGCAAATAACAGCAACACTGCATCACGTCCAGCTGACTGTGATTTAATTTTTTCCAAGCTGCTCAAATTCAGGAACTACAGAAGAACCACAAGGATGGATCCCAGCACAAAATATTAGCCCTTACGCATGCTGACTTGGGGCCAGGAATTTTCCGGTTATTTGAGGTCTCAGTTTCATCTGATGTACAGGTGTTTCAATGATTGTTCAGTTTCATTAATTGACTAAATACTGAAGACCTGCTATTTCAGACCAACAGTAGCACTAGCTAATAAGCACATTACATACCATATTTGCCAGCGTGTAAGACACACTTTTTTTTCTGAGAAATAACTTTTAAAAATAGGGTGTGTCTTATATGCCAGTGGGTCTTTTTTTCCTAAGCATTTTGCTGCCATGAAAGTTCTCAGCACAGAGGCAAAATGCACTAGAAAGCAAGGTGAAGCTCTGGAGGGGGAAAGGAAACTTGCAGCTTCCCCCACCCCCACTTTATTTTCTGTTTTGAATGGGGAGAGGAAAAGAGGTAGCTGCAGGGGGGGGGGGGGCAAAGAAAGTTCGTGCAGCTTTCTTCTTGTCTGTCCAGAGTGCCTTCCTTTCCTTTCCCCTGCAAAGCAGAGGGGAAAAGGAGGGGGAAGAAAGATCCTAGGAACTTTCTTTCCCTGCCTCTGGTGCTGCTTCCTTTCCCTTCCTCTGCAAAACAGAGGGGAAGGGGAACAAGAGAAGTTTTGCTATTTTTTTAAACTAGTTTTTTCCCCCCAGAAAAAAACATTTTAAAATGGGGTGTGTCTTATATGCCGGCTCATCTTATACACTGGCAAATACAGTATTTAATGAACAACAGATGAAACAAACTGAAAACATTATCCTTCTGTTTATAAGCTGCTATGGTGATGCAATGATTAAGGATTTCTGCCCTGACTGCCAGAGTCCCCGGTTGAAGACTATCAGTTACTTACACCCACAGAAGATCAGGCTACTCAGTGCTGTGTTTATAGCCCAGTTAAGATTACATGGAGGTGATAACTTTGTATGAACCTTTCATCAGTCTTACCCTCTGGTTCAGTCTGCAAGACTGGTAGGCAATAGTGTCATCTATCAGAAGTTAATAACATCATTGTTATTATGACTTATTATGTTGTTATTAAGACTTGAAGGCACATACCTACTCAAAGAAGATCCAAGGTTATGCTGGTGGGAAGTGTGACCAACCCTGAGGGGGAGGCTTGGTAATGGAGGCACTATGGCAACCCTGGGAGTTCAACATGATTGGCTGGAGCAAATAGAACCCTGGATAGCCAAAGGGAGAGGCTAGATGGGGGAAAGGAATAGTGGAAATTTAACTGAAAACAGAGAATTGAGGTTTACAACAGAGTTGGTGTAGAGAACAGAGAGAGTGGACGGAAAAAGCTGAGTGTTGGTTTGAGAGAGGGAAGAGTGTTGTGTTGGTTTATACATCTTTAATTACAAAATACATTTTGACTTGATAGTGTGTTATAAAGATTTGTTTATCTCTTTTTATAAAAGCTGCTTCAAGAGATTGTCTTTTTAAGCTGCACTGGGCTACACATGCTACCATTAGTACCAATAGTACCACATTCATTGAAGAGAGAAATCACTGCTTGTCCTTATATCTGAAAAGGGGCAGATTTAGGGAAGGCAGGAGAGGAAGTTAACCCTGCAAGGAGTAGCCAGTGGAGGACAAGAGTGAGAAGGGTGCTGCATTCTCAGGAAGGGAGAATAGAAGCTGTTTGTCATAGCCCTGTCTTGGCCAGAAATCTCCCTGACTGTTCAGACCTGGACATAAAGAGATGTCAGGCTGGGCATGACTTGGGTCTTCACAGGAAGTACTTTTAGGAAGTTAACATCCCTATTCTCTTCTTCCCCAGAGGTCCCCAGGGCAATCCCGCCCCAATTCTATACAGAAGTTTGGAGCCCTTCTGAATGGAGAAGTCTGTGGTGTGATGGACTGAGCAGAAGAGGCAAAAAGAAGTAGAAGCATGTAACAAAAGAAGAAGCTATACTCACAAAAAGTCTTCTGCCCAATCTTCGGGGATCTCCCTTCCACTTTATCTCACATTTCATAGTCCACACCACTCTGGCTGGTATTTCCCAGCTTTCTGTGTAGCTTTTAGGCATTGTTACCCTGTGTACTGGGGGTCCCGAGAGGGACACCAAAGTGTGCTCAATTAAAGGTGGGGAAAATCAGCTCAGAGCACTGCTTAGCGTTACGAGAGGCAGGGTAACATAGCGAGATCTTGAACCCTATGTCTACGGGGTCGGGTCGAGTCAAGGAGCACACAGAAGTTGAAACAATAAATGATGTTTTATTACAAACACAAGCAAAACAGTGTATGCGACACACTCACACAAGATAACTGAAGAAATAAAGGTTGGAGTGGTATAGAGGGATTTTTTAGAGGGGTTGCTGGCTTGGGTGATACTTCACCTGTCCTGAAGCCTGGAAAAATAGAGAGCGATGCTGGGGTGCGATGTAGCTCAGCACGTGGAGCTGAGGGGAGGCTCGCCAAGCAAAGTGGCAGCAAGGCGGGATGAAACTCGGGAGCGATCCGAGGAAGGTCTCGGAATCAAGGGTTTTTATAAGGAGAATGTGACTGCAGGCTATACCGTACTTGGGGGAAAACAATAGATTTGGAGTTGGAGACAAAGCCTCCGAAATGTCAGAATCTGAATGACTGAGTTATCACAGAGGTTCTCAATAGAGTAGCCAGTATGCAAACGCGGAATACTGAAGCGCTATATAGCTCGATCATCAAGCTGCCAGCACGGGGCAGAGGCTCTTTTGTAGGTTGCGTGCATACCTCATTAGAGTACTTGCCTGGAGGTCTCCTAAAGTGGCGAGTCGGCTGTTTTCTGGCCTGCCTGTATTGTCTAGGAACATTACGGCGATAATCAGCCGAACATGTATGCATGCTTGTCCGGGGGCCTCGCAAGCACGTGGAAGGGAATAGATAAGTGAAGCCGAATTATGATATCAAAAGGATATCTTTTAATATCCCCAAAGCTCGGACTAGCCAGGGCAGTAACAGTATGGGGCTCTGGGCTATGAAATTGTAAGACACAGTTGGGAAATACAGCTTCCTGGAACTCCTGTTCACCACTGCATCTTTACATGGTCTCATACAGAATTCTTACAAAAAATTGCTCATTGACCAAATCCAAAAAGTTGAAAGGCACTTTGAAATTCAACCCAAAATTGTTTTACTTCATTTTAAAATAAAGTTACAGGAGTAACAAGTTCATTTTCAGCCCATCTGTTAATCTAAGCAAAGATAATATATCCCTCTCTCATGCACAGATGGTGAAAACAGGCTTTCATTCAGCATGCTGCAATTATAGATCCACAATCCCACCTATCCTGATGTGTCAGGACCTTTCTGAGAACTCCTAACACATCCAAGCATAGCAGAGGGGCCGGGCTTCAGATTTACTAGGTGTCAGGAACTAAAAATTAGTTGCTGGGAGAGTGGTGGCTTTTTTTACCTAGTCTGGGTCTGTTTCTTTCCCAAACTTAAGTTAGTCAAATCTTATCTTGGGTGATCGGTTTGGGTTAGATCAGGGTTGAAATTTTAGGAGTAACATCTGAGTATAGATTTGGAGTATCTTCTCCAAACGGGATGTGAGAAAAATCAAGAGGAAATAATTCTGAGTGTAGATTCAAAGTTTTGTCACTATGACATCCCAGGAGGAGTGGGTTTTGTGGATGTGCACCAACACTGCACACAGCCTGGCCAATTTTTCAGTTTTCAATATTTCAAGTTTATGCAAAAATCTACACAGAAGTAGTAATAGCATCGGTAAAGCTCAGTGTTTTGTAACTTTTAAAACTCTGCTGCATGTTGGCTTGGAAACATTGATTATCACTGGGAATGAGTTCCTCTGTCTTCTTTTTCCCCAGACAGGTGTATTCCTACATGATATATAAAGAGGGTTCATGTGCAGAAATATGTGTGTGTGTGTGCATATGCTCTGGACAGATCTGAGGAGGTGTATGAGGGCCGTTCTGTCATATCATCTCTACTGCAGATGCCAAAAATACAGCAGAGTGGTGTGAGGGAGTTACTGGCTGAACCCAGGACACACTCTCAACTTTCTCAGAGTGGCTGTTGTGACAAATAGATACACTTCAAGCATATTTCAGTGTGCTGAACTACAGTTCTTTGAAGTGCCATACGGCCCTCTTGGGTATTTTTCAGCTGCAGA
The DNA here is from genome assembly GCA_030412105.1 of Cyclura pinguis. Taxonomy (NCBI): domain Eukaryota; kingdom Metazoa; phylum Chordata; class Lepidosauria; order Squamata; family Iguanidae; genus Cyclura; species Cyclura pinguis. Next base: position 89,594,969 of record CM059600.1, on the reverse strand, counting down.
TGAACAAACTGGATCCTCTTTATTAGTGTACAATCTGATGAAACTATGATGGTGGGAAGGTGAAAAATGTCACTTACCATAGAGCACAAAAAAAGACAAGAAAAGAAAAGAAAAGAAAAGAAAAGGATTTGTACATTTTACATCATTCCATATATTGCTACTGCTTGTATTTTTTTCTTTACTGTGCAAACAGTTGAGTAGAACAATCCACATATCATTTGTGAACAGGAAAATATAATTGCAGAAAAAAGGTAGAATGGACTGCAAAGCAGTTTATAGTATTCCTTTGGTGAAAGATGCAGAGAGATGATTACAGTTGGTTTGTACATCATTATTTTGCCATCTAGGGTTTTTCGTTTGCTTACGTGCAAGAACAGCAAATGCTGCCTGGTCAAAAGAACAGCAGGCTTTTATTCTAGTACTTCTGTGAGATCTATTCGATCTAGAAACTTTGTAGCCTACGAGCTACAGGGGCTAATGTTTTTCTTCCTTTGCTAAGACTTTGAAGACAGACATACAGATTCGCAGATAATAAATTAAGTTAGGTGTCAGCATGAGGCCATAAGATTCTCTGTACATCCTTGGAGTTTGATAGAGAGGAGTTATGCTTTATACCATATAATAATAGTCTTCTTCAAAACTCCTCTTCTGTCCTAGGAACTGAAACTAGCTTGGCTTTCCTTGGTTGTGTGTGTGTGTGTGTGTGTGTGTGTGTGTGTGTAGGAGTGGGGTTTAGTTGCAAGCAAGTGATTAGGTATTCTCAGAATTTCATCATCACATCTTTTATTTTTCTTCTAAAGAGCCATGAAATAGGAGCAACTAGACCATGCTGCCATGCCTCTTTCCTGCTAGGTTAAGTGCTTTAGAAAGCACTCTTATACATTAGATGTTTTGTTGTTGAGGCACAAAACTCTCATTTTTCAGACTGGCATCAGTTCAGGGTAAACTACAGAAGGACAAATATGTTATTTTTAAAGACTTCAAGAACTAAGCATTCAGCTGGATGACTTCAGTTAATTTGGGAGAGAAAAGTACATTTTCTATTTTTATTCCTCCAAGTTTGCATGCTATTTCAGAAGTCACAGAGGGAAAAGCCAGTGTTCTTATTCACTGAATCCTGCAATGTTCTTTTGGTGACTGCTATTAATACTCTATGTAATTCGGGTTTTTTCTCCTCCCTTGCAGATAACTTTGCATTAGAAGAGCTGATTTAGGTTGGCACAGTAATAATGGGCCTATTCAGTTATTAAGGGAAAACGGCTTGTTATCAAGTGCTAAACTGTTGCTAGAGACTTTGATTTATTTGTTAATCCTTTGTAGTAAATACTTGTTGTCCTAGTTCTGTGAAATTGTTGTGGAGTGAATAGTTTTCAGGTTTGATTATTTGCATCAGTGAATTAGAATTTAACCCGGTAATATAAGGATGGTACAAAGTTTATTAGCTGATATTTGCCAAAAATGGAAGAGAAAGATGAACCACTTTGTTAATTGATTTTTTTTTTAGTTTGATATATTGCCCTTTTTATTATGCTGCAAAGCTCCCTCTTTAGTCACATTCGAGGAATGCTGTCCTAGAGGCATCATTCTTGATAGAACCTTCGATAATATGGAAGGGCCTCAAGGCAATATGAAAGGCTTTCTGGAACAGGGAAAGAAAAGGTGCCTAATGATTTGATTGTAGTAACTAGTAGAAAGGAAAGGGGACAGTAGACATAAATGGAAATTTAAGACCATTGTGGGTGCTCTCACAAAAGGGGTGTAATACACAAAATGGATGCCACTTTGGCATGTTCAGTCAGAAAGCACCCATTTCTCAGAAAGCAAACTAATGGAGCTCAAAAAAAAAACTGCCAAGAATCTAAGTCTGACCTACAGAAATTAAATGAACCACCTTTATGAACCACACCACTCAGGAGATTTTTTTTTCCTTAAATCAAAAGGAAAATGTAGTAACATTTGGAAGAGGTAACAGTGAGAACCAAAATCAAATATCATGGAGTGATTCAATATGTATTGCTCAAAATAACCCCATCTGGAGGAGATAAGAAAGGTAAAGATCCCCAGAATATTAATAAATATAGAGAAGAAAAAGAGTTCCAAAAATCTATCACAAACACTCCTTTTCTTTTAAAAGACCAGGAAAATACGGAAGTGTTTTTATACAGTGAAAGAAACATTGTAGGTAAGCTTCCCTGGGGAGAAAGTAACATTACTGTAATTTAGCAAGCTGGCTAAGTGTATCAGAAGATTTTTCACTGTTCTGAGCAAATGCAGGACAACAAAGATGACGAGAATACTAAGGCGTCTCATGCACATTGTGGTTAGATTGCCATGTAATACCTGATAATCTTGCAGCTGGATATTTTGACAGCATGAAAGAAAATGAGCGTGTGTTCAGACAGCAAACTCTTGAGGTGAAACTGTTACCACAAATCTGTCTGTCCCTTTTATGTTTATGAAGTTTATGAGTTTATGAAGCCAATGAAAAACAGCTCAGAGAGAATGAGTAGGGTAAGAAGACTTATTTAATTAAAATTGATTGTACAATCAGACTGGCTTTTAAGTTTGTGATCCACAGAAAATAAGTCAGTACTGAACACATTCTCCATTTGAAATTTATATTCCCCTCATCCTCTCAAAAATACACATTTGGATTCCATTGGTTGTAAAACATGCACACAGACACATGCAAAACGCTCCTAATCTTCGGGGTTGCATTACAGGTGTCCTACCTTCTCAGAGAGTTAAAATCGTTATCTTAACAGAAGGACTTGCTCCATTGACATGAAAGATGCATTTTTAAAAGACTCTGTTACAAAATCATTGGTTCTTATCTGATTGTCCAACCCACACTGGCTAGTAAACTTCGTGTCTTGTTATCTCTTTTTCACACCCTGTTAAGAGGCAGTTTTTCTCTCTGCTGTTCCCTTAGTTTATATTCTGCTTAAAAGCACATGTTCATTTAATCATCTTTTAAATTTTATCTGTTAAAAAATACTAATTTTCAACTATCTAAAAAGTTCATTATTTTATACTATGCTTTATCAAAACTATGCTTATTTCTGTTATAACACAGCTATGCTAGAGTTAATGGTATTACAACATAATAGTACTATGTAAAAATACTATGCAGGTTAGCAGCTATATTGTGTGTGTGTGTGTGCATATGTTTATGTCATAGGATCATAGAATCATAGAGTTGAAGAGACTACAAGGGCCATCCAGTCAAACCCCCTGCCATGCAGGAATGCACCATCAAAGCACCTCTGACAGATGGCCATCCAGGCTCTGTTTAAAAACTTCCAAAGAAGGAGACTCCACCACACTCTGAGGCGGCATATGCCACTGTCGAATAGCTCAAACCATCGCAAAGTTTTTCCTAATGTTTAGGTGGAAACTTTTTTCCTATAGTTTGAAGCCATTGCTCCATGTCCTGGTCTCTGGAGCAGCAGAAAAAAGCTTGTTCTACCTTCCATATGACATCCTTTCAAATATTTAAACATGGCTGTCATGTCACTTCTTAACCTTCTCTTCTCCAAGCTAAACATACCCAGCTCCCTAAGCTGCTTCTTATAGGGCACAGATTCTTTTTATCTTTACCATTTTTGTCACCCTCTTCTAGACACATTTAAGTTTGTCAATGTCTATTTTGAATTGTTGTGCCCACAACTGGGCAGAGTATTATTACATTGGCTTTTTAGTTGCCACATTGCACTTGTTACTCATATTCAGTTTGTGGTCTACTAAGACTCCTAGATCTCTTTCACCCATCCTATATCTGCATTTCATTTTTTTCTGCCTAAGTGTAATAACTTATATTTCTTACTGTTGAAATTCATTTTGTTTGTTTTGGCCCAGCTCTCCAATCTGTGAAGATAATGTTGAATTCTGATCCTGTCCTCTGGGGTATCAACCACCCCTTCTAATTTGATATCATCTGCAAATTTGATAAGTATGACCTCCTCCAAGTGACTTAGATAGATATTGAATAGCATTGGGTCCTGGACAGAACCCTGTGGCTCCCTTCTTCACTTCTCTCCAGAATAAAGAGTAGCTATTGGGAAAAGGATATCATGGGGAAAGAATATAATGGAGGACCTTGAAAAAGGCTTTACTGAAATCAAGATATGCTACATCCATAGCATTTGCTTCATCTACCAAGCTTGTAAGTCTATCAAAAAAATGGGATAAGATTAGTCTGGCCTAACTTGTTTTGGAAAAAACCCATGTTGACTTTTAGTGATCATGGCTCTTTCCGCACAGCATTTGCCATACAAAAGGGCACCTGGAGCTTTGCGCGATTGTGAGGAGCGATCTGCACGACGCACTCACAATTGCGCGATGCTCCAGGGGCCAGCAGGTGCTGATGGCGTACCTTTTCATTTTTGGCTGGAAGCTGAAAATGGTGCATGATCGCGCATTGCTCCTGGGGCCCATGTGCACTTACCTGCCATGTGGAGCCTCTGGAGCCGTGCTGCTCACGCTTCCTGCCCCAGCGCAGCCTGGGAAAGTCCCAGGCTGCCCTGTGGAAGGAAGCGGCAGGACTCTTGTGCGAGCAGGCAACTCGTGTGGAGCTGAAGCAGCAGGGACATGACAGCCTCTCACCGGAGGCTGCTCGCGCAATCCCTGCACCCCAGTGCCGGAAAAAAGTGTGGAAAGGGCCCATGGCATTCCTTTTAATGTGCTTACAGACTCTGTTTAATGATCTGCTCTAGAGTCTTTCCTGGTATTGATGTCAGACTGACTGGGAGATCATTGTCTGGGTCTTATTTCCCCTCTCTTTTTTGTAGATAGGGACATCATTTGCCCTCCTCCAGTCTGCTGGGACTTCTCTCATTCTCAAATTCCCAAAGTATTGCTGGTGGTTCTCAGATTGCTTCTGCTGATTCTTTTAATACCCTTGAGAGACACTGAGTAGCCAGATACTCCTTTACTACCTCTTTGCTTCTACGGTGCCACATTTCTCCTACTTCATTGTCTGCTCCATTTTCCCCCAGGTCCAGCACTGTTTTTCTTTGGGGAGAAGAATGAGGCAACGAGGGGGTTGAGTAGTTCTGCATTTTGTCTGTCCCCTGTTAGCATTTCACCGTCTTCTTCATGCAGGGATCCTACCATTTCCTTGTTCTTCCTTTTGCTACAGACGTCACCAAAAAAGAGCCCTTTTTATTGTCTTTAACCTCTCTAACAAAGCTGAGTGTATTCTGTGCTTTAGCTTTTCCGATTTTCTCCCTACACATCCTGGCTATTTGTTTGATTTCCTCTTTGATGATCATTCCCTTTTTTAATTTCTTGTACATGTCTCTTTTAAATCTTAGCTCAGTTAAAAGTTCTTTAGACATCCATCCTTATTTCTTAAGTGCCTCCCATTTTTCCTCCTCATGTGGAAGTGTTTGAAATTATGCCTTGAATATCTCACTTTTAAGAAACTTCCATCCATCATGAATTCCCTTCTCTTTCAGTATTCCTCACCATGGGATCACACTATGTGGTTTACTGAAATCACCTTTCTTAAAGTCTAGAATGCATATCTGATCAAACTTGGCTTCCCCAATAAACTTCAGGAGAACATGGACTTGGTCATTCTCACTTAAGGATTCCCCCACTACCACTACATTAACCAGGTGATCACTGTTGGTTAGCATCAGGTCCAAAGTAGTTGATCCCTTCTTGCCTTTTCCAACTTCTGGATGATGAAATTATCAGCAACGCAAGTGAAGAATTTGTTGAACCTGGTACACTTGGCAGAGCATTACTTCCAATAAATATCAAGATACTTGAATTTCCCTTTACGACTACATCTTTCTTTTCTGAATGTTTGGTCACCTGGTCCAGGAGTAGGTCATCCAAGTCCTCAGTTGTTCCTGACCCCTTAATTTTTACCCGTATGCTTTCAACCTGGCTTCCAGAATCTTCACTGTGGGGATCTTCACTGTGCAAATATCCCTGACATATAATGCTACTCCTTTTTTGTTCCTGTTTGGTCTCTTTCTCTGAAATAGGCCATACCCCTCTATTGCTACATTCCACCCATGAGATTCATTCCTCCAAGTTTCAGAAATACCTCCTCCTCCTCCTCCTCCTCCTCTTCCTCTTTCTTCCATCCACCTCTTCCCAAGGTTTGAGGTAGGGTACAACATAAATTAAAATACAGTTAAAAACACATCATAGGTTAAAATAAACTAAAAACACATAAAATCATTTTAAAAAAACATTTTGCTGTCAAATCTCTTCCAACAGGTCATTCCATAGTCTTGGGGCAACTAACGAGAAGGTTCTCTGGGTGACCGTTGCCAGTCTATTTCTAGGTGGTATAAGTAAATGTCCCCCAGAGGACTTGAGTGTATGGGGCAGATTGTATGGGAGGAGGTGATCCTGCAGGTAACTTGGACCCAAACCATGTAGGGCTTTAAAGGTAATAATAGACATGGTTGCATTGCTGTGTTAAGACTTCAAGTTCATCCTGTTTATTTCTATGCTCTGAGCATTAATGTAAAGACATCTAAGACCATGGGTCATTCCCCCTAGCTACTCATTTAAGGTTATTTTCCTCTCACTGGTGGGTTCTTGTACTGTTTGCTCAGTTCTTCCTATAATGTTCAGGTGATTGCCTCCAGCACTTGAAGAACTCCTGTCCTCAAAAACTCTGACTCCCTCCCCCACCTAAGTCAATTTAAAGCCCTCCTAATCAAATTTGTGAGACTCTTAGCAAAAATATTCATGCCAACTGCTGTGAGATACAACCCATCACTTGCCAAAATCCCGTCTTCATGAAACTGCAGACCATGGTTCAAGAAGCTAAATCATTCCCAGCAGAACCATCTGTGGAGCCAATTGTTCTCTTCCATTATTATTCTTCCCCTTCTGGGCTGTGTCTTTCAACTGGGAGGAGAGATGAAACGACAACTTGTGGATCAAGGTTCTTCAGCTTCCCACCCAGAGCCTCATAATCCCTTCTGATATCCGATAGGCCATGCCTTGCAATGTCATTGGTTCCCATGTGGACCAAAAGGAAGGGGAAATGGTCAATGAGCGTGATGACTCTTGTCAGCCTCTCTGTTGCATCATGAATTTTTGCCCCTGGGAGACAGCATACCTCTTGGAAACATCGGGCTTGTCAGGCCTGTGGACCACTGTTTCTGTTCCCCTCAGCAGGGAATCCCCAGCCACCACTACAGGTTCCACCCCCAGAGGATTGTCAGGGACATTCCGTGTGCTGAATCTTCCAGCATCAGTTGCATGGGGATGGATACTGTTGCTCTTGCTCCTGTTCCTTGTCATCACTGAGAGAGTGAGCAAGAGAGCCTCAGACTGATGATTTAGTTCCAGACTGACAGAATGATCTCTGGTCTACCTCAAGTGTTTGGGAACTGACCTCAGAGACATCCCTGTGCACTCATCCAGGACAGTCTGTTCCCCTCTGTCCAGTAAAACTAATATGCTGAAGAACAGATAAATGGGGTGCAAGCTTCTGGACCTTCTCTTCCAACAAGGCAAGCCACTTGCACTTGCTGCAGGTGTAGCTATCCACATACTCCAGCAAGAACACAAACATGTCACAGCTGTTGCAGGTAACTGCAGCAGTTCCTTCACCATCTATATTCAGTAGTCTTAAGTAGGCACTGAAACAGAACTCCAGGCCTTCCTCTCAAAATTCCTCTGCTAAACGTTCACACAAAATGCCTGTTGGCCTTACCTTTTTGCTCAGCTCCAGGGACTGAGGCTGCAGCTATATAGAGCTGTGGGGGTTGGGAGAGAGCACATATATAGCAATAGATGTACACAACAATGGATAGCAAAATCTAAATTGGGTGACAATGCAGTCCCTTAAACACCAAAAGTTGCTCATATTTTATTTAAGATGTAGAGAAAGTGCCATTTAGGGCCTTGAGTTCTTCTAGACTGCCCTTTTTTCTAATTCCCATGCTAGTGGGTAGATTAGAACTCTGGGAACTAAATTACTTTTTAAATACTATGCAGCCTCTTCCCTTGTAGAAACAGAATTCTGGCCACTTTTGTGTTTGGAATGTTTGGCAGTCTGTCCAGGTATGAGGACTGCTCTTGCCCACTGCTGCTGTAAGGGTGGGAAGGGGGTGCAACCTGGATGAAATAGTCCTAGGTCAGAGTTCAGTTCCAGCCATTGCTAGAGCAAAGTGTTGACTGGGAGGATTTCTTGGTGTCGGTACATTTTTACTACCTTTCATCTTCTTCAGTGGGCTCTCCAGACAAGCTTGAACTTTTGGGTCTGCATTGCACTACAGGAGGAAAATGACTGTCCCCCATCTCTGAGGGTTAGCATGTAGATTGCAGAAGGAAGAGGAGCATGGGAAAATACCAGCCATTTCTTTGTTCTGTTTTTTCTTCCCCAAAAGCACTACTGGCTTGTGAGTTGGTAAGATGTGCTTCACATGTCCTTTCAAAATGAAGTACCTCAGGGTTTCAGATCATGGACCATTCCTGCTGTTTTTTGATATTGCCTAATTTTAGTTAAAACTCTGGCACACAGCTATGCTGCTCTTTACTGTAGTCTAGTCAGTTATGTTTCCTACGTTTGAAAAAAGACAGTAAACTGCTGAAATAAAAGCAAAATGTTATGAGGTAATATACGATATTTGCTGGCGTATAAGACACACCCATGTGTAAGACTCACCGGTGTATAAGATGCACTCCATTTTCAAATAGTATTTTTTTTGGGGAAAAGTGGGTTTTATATGCCAGCAAATACAGTAGGCATTTTTAAAAGCATAAGCAAAATAATTACTTATGGCAAAACGAGGATTTAAATGAGCAATGGTCAGCAGCTTCAGCTGATATTTCCTGTAGTTCAGTATTGTGTGATGAATACCTGATGGCCGAAAAAAAGACAGCACTGCATTCTGGTCCAGTGATTTGTTCTTTCCCAGTTTTCCATTAATGACTCACTGACTGAGTAATCTCTCCTCCATCTCTGATAGTGGAGCAGAAGCAACAAACCCTGTTGATTCCAGGTAGCTGGAGGGGCCGGGGGTGGAGAGGAGAAAGAGTTGATAGCCTGCTTCCTCCCATCGAGTCCAGTTAGCCCCACTGCTTCCACGCCATTAATGGCAATACAGAAGCACCAATCCCAGGTGCTGTGATTTACAAGGGGGAGGGGAAAATAAAGTATTGGTGGTGGAGGCTGCATATCTGGAGTGCGGACTATATGCAGCCAGGGCACCAGTCCAGTGGAATAAGTGAGTGGAACTGAATGGTTGTGGTTCAGCTATAAAGGCAGCTGTTCCCTTTATCTTCACTTTCAGATCTTATTTGGGGTTCATTGCCAGCATTTTCTGCATACCTGTTTTGCAACCCCAAAAGGATGGATATTGCTACAGCCTGTTGAGTGAAGGGGACATATTCAGGGGTAGCCATGCTTGCCATATACCAAAATAAAACAAAATACAAGGTCCGTAAAACAGTGATACCTTTATGAGGCAACCAAAATGCACAAAACATGTCATGTAAGCTTTCAAAAGCTTCAGTGACTTCTTTGTCAGGCAAAAGATGTAAAAAAAAATCACACAGGAGAAGAATCGATGAGTGTTGCTGTTACTGGACTCACACTGAAGGAGGATTGTTTTGGGAAGAACACAGTTGCCACCAAATGCCAAATTCCAGCGATTTTCTTTTCTTGTGCTATCAATGTACTTCTGCTGTAGTGGTTGAACTAGCATGCACATGCAACAGCATCACTATATGTGCATATCTGCTATGCATTTTTGGATGCAAGTCTGTGTTACCTTAAAATTCAAAGAACAATGTCAATGGCACTACTTGAATATCCTTTTGATATTTTTAATCTTTGTTTTTACAATCTTGCCCCCTTGTGGTGTGCTTTGGCAATGAAATTTTGATTATTATTCCATTTAAAATACAATTCCTTTTTGAAGATGATATATAAATAGCAGGAATGTTCATTGGATCAAACTGAATAATAAAATATGTAATTTAGAGCTGTCTCTTTTAGATTCAGGATAAAATTTTTTGCAAGAGTAAATAAAATTTGGCAAGGGCTGGATTTCTTGGAAGCCAATTAAAAATAAAGAGTAGACACATTGTACTCTGCATTCTAGTGGGCACATTCCTTATTAAAGCATTAGGATTATTTGCAAGAATTGATTTTTAGATTTGTATTTTCTATTACAACTTGACTTTTCACTAACATGGTTGAAAATATTCACTAGTGATTATTGAAACTTAGGCCATTTCCACACTACACTGTTATACTGCTATTATTCCACTTTCACCATCCTGTGAAATTCTGGACTTTGTAGTTTACTGAGACCAAAAAGCTCTCTGGCTGAGAATTCTAAAGGCCCCTCCCTCAACTGAAAACCCCAGGATTCCACAGGAGGTTGACAGCGGAATAATAGCATCATCACAGCGTAGTGCGGAAATGGCCTAAGATGGAGTGTATTTGAGAGCAGAGGGGAAGCATACAGCCCTAATAGGAAAGCAGTTTATCTGCTTTCTTTTCAGAGGTATTGACCATGTGAAAAAGCTGAAGTCTGATTGGCAAGTGCTGAGTATTTTCAAATATGACATGGGTATCATCAATAAAAGTGAAACAAGAATTTTAATTTCCTGGAAAATGGGGACTGATGTGAAGATTTTCTGGTTCTAGCTCCATGTATCCACATTCTAGAAAAGAAGATATTGAGGATGGTTAAGAAACAGGTTTCTTGAGTACCAGGAAACCTTAACAAGGAGGATCCTAGACGAGTGAGAATCTTCACAGTTTAGGACTTATTCTGTACGAAAAATGCATACTGGTTTTATGTACAGAAAAGAGCAATTTTTTGCACAGAAAATAATATTTTTGCACAAAAATGCTCTTTCCTATGCAAGAAGCTTATTTTCTATGTAGAAATATTATTTTCTGTGCAGACAATGTTGTTTTCTGTGTTAAAACAAAATCAAAAGCCTGTTTTTTTTCCCCCAGTGACCAAGTCCCAAAGTGCAGATAGTCTTTGATAGTCTTTGATAGAGGTACTTGTTCTCGCTTGTGAGAATATTTACAATGTCTTATATCCCTAGCAGGCAACAAGGATACAAACTGGGGCATTGATATCTATATGCAGCATGATTAACACAGTGCCCAAGAATGTATTTGTTGGCATAACTATGTTGGCAGAGGAGCAAGCATTAGAAGAAAAGGGGCTGCAGGCATTTTGGTGACAATAGAGACAGCAGCAAAAGTCAGCCCTGTCATAACATGGCCCTGTTGGCTCATGATGTGCTCAGGGGCCAGCAGGACAGCTTTATCTCTTAACTGGGACAACTTTCACAGCTGTCCTCCTGCCATTGCTGCACCCTGTTATTAGACTGACCTTTGCACCAGCATAAGTCACTAAGAGGATTACAGCCCTGTGTGCTGATGGCTGTAGGGCCTGGTGTATGTTGCTGATGTTATTTGCATGGTCTACAGCTTTGAAACATGAAAGTGTGTCGGTGGGGGGGGAGAGTAATTGTGTAGCCTTACAGATATTGTTGAACTGCAGTTTCCAGCAGTCTAGTCAGCATAGCCAATGGGAGGCCAAATAAAAGAGTGGCTATTTTTGTATCAGACTTGTATATCTAGGATTTGATCCAAACCGGATCAACTAGAGGCAGACTGCCCAAGTCCAGTAAATATTCATATTTGGCCAAGTTCATCAATTTTTTCAAATAGTTGCGTGCTGCGCTACTTACTGAGCGATGCCATTTACAGGGTGGAGTGGGGGTGCGGACGAATGGCGGCCCTTCTGGCCTCCTGTGGGCCAGGAGGAAGGGCCACTTCCAGGGAGGCCTTGCAGGGAGTGCCCAGATGCCTGGGAGGTGGCGGCCAATCGGAGCGCACATCCAGCACTCTGATTGGCCACCATGGCTGGCTGGGTTAGCGGATAAATCCCCCCACATCCTCATGGGCAGCCATTAGTGTGCATCTGGGCTGCTTGCTGGGGCTCCTTGATCATCAGCAGCTCTGGAGCAGCAGCAGCAGACAAGCGGCGGCAAGAGGAGTGCAGTGGGATAGCAGGGCCTGCTGGCGGGGCTTGGAGGCAGCAGAGCATCAGTGGGTCAGTTCCTTGGGCTTGGGGGGCTCAGGCTGCTTGTTGGCAGTGGCGGGTGCGGTGGGGGAGTGGCAGCAGCAGTTCTGGCCTAGTCCTGGGCCTGGTCATCTCTTTTGGGTAGCCTGTGGGCCCAGGCCACGAGGCAGCATGGTATGCTACAGTGTTGGGGCTCACTTTCCCTCCCCCCGCATTTTGTGGCTGGCCCTCCCGGTGGCTTGGAACTCCCGCCCCCTATGCCCCCTATGCCCCCCTTCTCCCGCTGCTGCCATCATTCTTCTCATGCCTGTTCCCCTGCAGTCTCTGCAGCTCTAGGGAACATGCCTCCCAAGCATGCGCCATCCACACAGGAGCCTCTGCCTTGCACTCGGAGTCAGGCGGGGTGGCAGAGAAAGTCATGGGCCTGCCTGATCCCAGCTTCCAGGTGGGCCCTTTCTGCAGGGTCGGCTGGGCACTCTTCTGATTCTACCAGGGACCCTGCCCCAACTAGTGAGGCAGTCTTGGCTGGTTTCACTCAGACCACTGAGCTGTTGGCTGAGAAAGTGGAGCACCAGGAAACATGGTCTGCGCCTGCTCCCCTGCTCCCTGAGGCTCAGGGCGAGGCTGCCATACCTCTTGAGTGATCCTGGGCACAGCTGGGCCATCGGCAGTGGGTATCATCTTTGTCACCCTCTAGCACCTCTTACTCATCAGATTCCAGTTCTGAATCCTCCAGCCGGGAGAGGCACAGCAGGAGTAGGAGGAGGGGTAAGAACAAGTGGTGCAGAAGGAGGAGTGGCAGGGATTCAGACAAGGATGGGGCATCGAGTGAGTACTTAGCGGGTAGACCTAGGCCCCAGAGTACTGGAAGGCCACCGCTTATGTGCCAGGGCTTCCGGCCTGGGCCATCCAAAGGCGCTTGGGGGAAGTCAGGAGGGCGATGTGCCCAGGGCTGTGTGGGGCATCAGGGAGTGAAAAGTGGGGCCCACTTGCTACTTTCGGGGATCATGAGACTCCCCCAGGAATTCATTTAGACAAGAAGACTAGAGAGTGAATTCTGGATGGCTATTATGTAGATGTTTTTTCTCTCCTTAAGCCTGAGAGAGAGGAAGGGTGCGTCCCCAAATCCAGAAAAAAGCGGAAAAAGGAGGAGAAAGCCGAGTTGGTTGAATGCTCATTCAGTGACTGACTGGCAGGGTATAATATTTTTATGGGGGTGGTTATGGTGGCCTACCCCAACAGAGGCTGGCATCTATCCAGTCATCTGGGAAATGTGCTTAAGGCTAGGTCTCTTGCGGAGGAGACAGCCGCCATTGACTATGACTGTCCCTTCTGCAAGCAAGCCTTGCAGAGTGACTCTGCTCGTTTGGACCTGATCAATGACAAGCTCTGGCTTGTGATTGTTGGTCCCCACATCAGTGGTAGTACAGAGGGCAATAAGCTTTTTCATGAACTGAGGAAGAAAGATTCAAGATGATTGGTTTGCTGGGAGTTCAACCAGGGCAAGTGCCAATGGGCTCAGTGCAAGTTTGAACACAGCTGCAAGGGCTGCCTGGGATCCCACCCCAGTGTATCTTGCCCTCACCACAGGAGAACCCAGTTCTCCTTCTCTGGCCACGGTGGTGGTGCCCAACCTAGCCGTAAGGATGGTTCCCTCTCTGTCTCCCCCTCTGGTGGAGCTGGGATTGCCTGGCATTAGTTTCGCTCCCTCCCATTTTCTGGTCTGCCTGCCTGTGCTCTGCCCCCTCCTGGCTCTTTATCTGGACCAGAGGGTGGCCCGTTTCATTGAGCTTGGGTTCACAGTGGGTTTCCACATCCTGGCCGTGGGGCCTTGGGTGGCCTTCGAGGTGGGCAACCTGAAATCTGCCTGGGATCTTCCACAGGTGGTTGCCAGAAAAATTGCCAAGGAGGTGCAGGCGGGGAGGGTGGCGGGACCCTTCTCTTCTCTCCCTATGTCCAATCTCAGGGTGTTTCCCCTTAGTGTGGTCCCCAAGAAGACCCCTGGGGAATTCAGGCTTATCCATAACTTGTCCTTTCCGAGGGGGTTCGTCTGTCAACGATGCCATTCCCCACAATCTTTGTTCTGTTCATTATTCCTCTTTTGACCTGGTACAGTCGTGCGGCCGGGGGGCGCTTATGGCCAAGTGCGATATTCAGTCCACCTTCAGGCTACTTCTGGTTCATCTTGCTGGGGTTCAAATTTGACGGGTTTTGGTATTACAATAGGGCCATGCCAGTGGGGTGTGCCGTCAGTTGTGCAGCCTTTGAAACTTTCAGCACCTTCTTGGAATGGGCGGTTAAGCGCTGGACAGGTCCTCCCTGGTCACCCATTATCTGGATGGCTTTCTCTTTGTGGCGAAGGTCGGGTCTGGGGACTGTGCTATATTGTTGTGGGTATTCCAAGAGTTGGCAGATGAGCTCGGGGTTCCTTTGGCACAGGAAAAGACTGAAGGCCCTTCCATGTCACTTTCCTATTTGGGCATCCAGCTTGACTTGGTCATCGGAGTGTCCCGCTTGCGAGCTGACAAGCTTGTGAGCATTAAGGAGTGAATCGTTTCCTTCTTGGGGCAGAGTAAGGCCTCCTTGAAGGAGGTTCAGACCTTGCTGGGGCACATTAACTTTGCTTGCAGGGTTGTTTCCCCCAGGAGGGCTTTTTGTGCCAGGTTAGCAAGAATCACGTTAGGTGTGAAAGCCTCACACCGTCGCATCCTCATCGCCTGGAGTGTTAAGGAGGATCTTAAGGTTTGGCTTTCCTTTCTTGAAAACTTCAGTGGGGTGTCCGTATGGCAGGACAGATTTAAGCCTGGTCAGGTGCTGCAGATTCAGTCTGATGCAGCTGGGTAGGTGGGTTTCGGAGTCGTCTTCCAAGGGCGCTGGTGCACTAGGCGATGGCCGCAGGAATGGCTGGCGGGAGATGTGGTAAGGGACCTCACCTTTTTGGAATATTTTCCAGTCCTAGTGGCTATGTCCATTTGGTCTGAGGAGCTCAGCAATAAGAAGGTCTGCTTTTGGTGTGACAATCAGACGGTGGTGGCTGTTAATAATCACCAGTCGTCAAGTCTGACAGAGTTATGAGACTGGTTAGGAGGTTCGTTCTTGTCTGCCTGTCTGGTAACATATCCTTCTCAGCTTGATTTGTTCCAGGGCTGGATAATGCGATCACAGATTCTTTATCTCACTTCCAGGAAGAGAGATTTCGAACCTTGGCCCCAGAGGCAGACCCCGTGCCAGCGGCATTCCCGGAGGAGCTTTGGGACCTTGGGAACGATGAGTAATTGAAGGGTTGTTCCAGTCCATTGCGCCTAGCACCTTCCGGGCCTACCGCAGGGCATTCTGCAGGTTCCAAGACTTTCTTCAGCTCCAAGGGTATCGTCTTGCAGGCAAGATCCCTGAGTGGCACGTGCTGCATTTCATGGCTTACTTGTTGGACCTTGGACTATCCCCCCATTCGCTGTCTGCTCATCTGGCTGGGATCTCCTTTTTCTGTAAGGCTGCAGGGTGGGATGATCCCTGCGCGTCCTTTCAGGTCCGAAAGTTGCTGGCAGGCTGGGGGTGGACTCGTCCCCATTCCAAGGACACCAGGCGGCCTATTTTGTTCAACCTGCTCAGAGACTTCATCCAGAGTCTGCCTGAAGTTTGCTGCTCCTGTTTTGAAATGGCCTTGTTTGGGGCTGCTTTCACTATTACATTATTTGGGGCGTTCAGGGTGGGCGAGCTGGTGTGCAGCTCCAAGAGGGATGCGTCCAACGGGGCATTCTTGGTTGGAGATGCTGCCTTCCATGGCTTTTCTCTCGCCTTGTGGGTCAGGTGCTCAAAGAATGACCAGCGGGGGTGGGGGACCACAGTGTGGCTGCACACATTGCACAGGAGCGGCCCTTGGCCAGTCAAAGCCTTGAGTAGATATGTGCGAAAGAGACCAAGGGGGCCGGGCCCCCTGTTCATCCACCAGGATTGCACTGCTTTGTCTAGGTTCCAGTTTGTGGCCATCCTGCAGGTGTCCCTGGCCTGCTTCGGGCTATCCCCCGCCCAGTTTGGGAGTCACTCTTTTAGGATCAGGACTGCCACTGTGGCTTTGGAATGGGGTCTTTCTGATGAGGACATAATGAAGGTGGGGAGATGGAGATCCAGGGCCTTTGCGGGTTACATCAGGCCTGAACTAAAACTGTGAGCTTACCATGCCTGGCCTTCATGCCTCCGGCCCGCGGGGGCTGGCGGGGGGGCATTCCTGGCTCTATTGCTGGTGGGCTGTGGATAGGGTTCTTTATTGGCTGCAGCTGCGGGGGTTTGTGATAGGTGGTCCCCAGGGGTGGGCCCACCTTGTTGGCAATCATATGGTTCTTGGATCCAGATTGGTCTGGGCCAGTGGCCTTTGGGCAACAGTTGCGGTATGGAAGGGGGTGCAAGGCGGTGGCGAGCATATCTGGCCTGGGGGGGACGTGCTTTGCTTGCACCTCCTGGTGGCAGGGGGTTCCCAGACAGTGGGATCCCCCTGCTTGTCATTTGGGATTCTGGCGCTGGGTCCGAAGCTTGGGTACATCGGTCAGCAACAGGCTGATCAATGCAGGGATCCAGACCCATATTTTGGCCAACTCATCATATGCTGTAGCCAATAAAGTTGTGGCCTTTGTTTCCCAGTTTTGCCGTTTTATTCTGTAGCCTCATCGCCCCTACCCATGCAGTTGTTATTCATTATTCAGGCAACATGTGAATCTTCTCCAGTCTTTCTGTCTCTAGCTACCTAACAGGAGATCAGGATATACAATTTAGAAATAATTATATCCTGACCCCCAGCTACTAATTGTATTTGCATATGGTAAAACAATCATCACCAAAAAAGTAAAAAAATAAAATAAAAATCAGATCTAAAAAAGCACAGACATTAAACATTTTAAAGATGCATTAGGATTTGTAGCAGTGGTATGCAGCAAAGAAGTGGTTTTATTATCCCATTTTCTTTTTTCTTAAAATGTTCATTAGTTTTCATAATACAGTGTTACCCTGTGTACTGGGGGTCCCGGGAGGGACACCAAAATGTGCTCAACTAAAGGTGGGAAAAATTAGCTCAGAGCACTGCTTAGCATTACGAGAGGCAGGGTAACGTAGCGAGATCTTGAACCCTATGTCTACGGGGTCGGGTCGAGTCAAGGAGAACACAGAAGTTGAAATTATAAATGATGTGTATTAAATACAAGCAAAACAGTGTATGCTACATACACTCATACAAGATAACTAAAGAAAATAAAGGTTGGAGTGGTATGGAGGGATTTTTAGAGGGATTGCTGGTTTGGGTGATACTTCACCTGTCCTGAAGCCCAGAAAAATAGAGAGCAAAGCTGGGGTGCGATGTAGCTCAGCACGTGGAGCTGAGGGGAGGCTCGCCAAGCAAAGCGGCAGCAAGGCGAGATGAAACTCGGGAGCGTTCCGAGGAAGGTCTCGGAATCAAGGGTTTTTATAAGAGAATTGTGACTGCAGGCTATGCCGTACTTAGGGAAAACAATAGATTTGGAGTTGGAGACAAAGCCGCCGAAAGGTCAGAATCTGAATGATTGAGTTATCGTAGCAGTTCTCAGTAGAGTAGCCAGTATGCAAACGCAGAGTGCTTGGGTATTGCATAGTTTACCCATCAAGCTGCCATCGCGGGGCAGAGGCTCTTTTGTAAGTTGCGTGCATACTTAATTAGAGTACTTGCCTGGAGGTCTCCTAAAGCAGTGAGTCAGCTATTTCTGGCCTGCCTGTATTGTAGTTTGAATCTTACGGCTATTAACGGCCGAGCTTGTTTACGTGCTTGTCCGGTGGCCTCGCAAGCACGTGGAGAGGAATAGAGAAGTGCAGCCGAATTGTGATATCAAGGGATATCGTTAATATTTCCAAAGCTCGGACTAGCCAGGGCAGTAACAACAGTAATGAACTCTTTGTGATATTTTGCCCATTTTCACCATTCCCATTTATTTTCATTCCTGTTGTGAAACCCAACCCTTCTTCTGTTTGTCACATTTTCATTTTACAACCTAGTGCTGTGATGTCTGCAAAAAATTTATCATCCTTCCTTCAAAGGGATCACAACTGCCAAATTTTAGACAGATAAATAGAAGTGGCACAGTTTAAAAGACATTATAAAGGAACATAGACGCAGCATCATCCTGTCTAAATTAATAGGAAAAGATAACTATGACACAGCCAAAGAAAGGGAAGGTGATCAGTGAGAGTTTTAAAAAGAACAATAAATGGGGAAATTGATGGTAACATCGATGATTTATAAGATTGGTGCTTTAACATTACATAACTTACTAGTGTGCTAAGGGGCGTGATGGTGTCACAGTCAGTATAAAGCTAATGAACTCAGGGAGTCCTGCAGTAAGGCAGATTATGTCACTTCAACAACTTAGAAGTTTAAGTGGATAATCAGGTTACCCTCCCAGTTCAACAGCTGATAGCAGGGTAAACCCGTGAATTCAACAACAACAACAACAACAACAACAACGTAACTTTATTATGATCACAGACCAATAAGAAATAAAAAAAGGAAAGAAAGAAGAAAAGAAAAGAAAAGAAAAGAAAAGAAAAGAAAAGCTCACAACTACAAAAATTCCTGTATATATACATGGGTGGCAATTTAGCAACCTGTACCAAATCAGGGTGAATAGCATTCACTGGAACTGAGACTTACCTGTAACAGCAATGGGGTTTGATCAGCCTATTTCTGGTAGAACATGCTAAATTACGGAACTTGGCAACCTTCAGAACAAGTTCTTTGGAAGAATCTGAGAGAAGAAGTGAGATGTAAAAATGATCAGGCATGCCTGGGAACTGCTTCAAAACTGGATCTATCAGTTGGGAACAAATATCTTTACAATACAGTCAATGGTACACTCCTTCAACCATGCCTGACTGGTAAGGGCAGATATGCTTTCAATAGAGCAGATGACAGGATTTTAAAGCAGGCCAGGGAAGGCTCTGTGATATTTAGGAATATCGACAGTGTAAAGATAGTCAGCTGTAACCATTCTTGCTATGATTGCTTGCTGCAGGATAATGTTGGATTCTGGCTCTGCCATACTGCAGATCCATCCTTTAATTGTTTCCTTAGCCTTGGAGAATCCCAAGCACAGCCTGGCTAAGGAGGAAAACCCATATTTCTGCAGTATCTCTTAATACACCTTAATATAATATTCTTACTATAACTCAACCAGGTAGAACAAAATTTTTCAGTCAGGATCAGAGGGCTAAATTGGAAGAGATAAAAATAAGTTTAAGCCAGTAAAGAACCAAGCACACACTCCAAAAATAGCATGCAAAACTTGGCTTTTCCCACTTCCACCTTATAAATCCACAGTTGAGAACTGTAGAGAACTTGTGCTATTACTTTGCCCTGGAATACTTTTATTGCAGATGGAATATATGAATCTCCTTCAGAGAAGAAAAATCTAAGAATGGTGACAGCTGACATGTGAGCTTTCTGAGGGCCTTTCTGCCCTACACTGTTATTGTGCTATTATTCCACTTTCAACATCCTGTGGAATTCTGTGGTTTGTAGTTTACTGAGGCCCAAGAGCTCTCTGGCTGAAAATTCTAAATGCCCCTCCCTCAACTGCAAACCCTAGGATTCCATAGGAGGTTGAAAGTGGAATAATAGCACTATAACAGTGTAGTGTAGAAAGGTCCTCAATGATGTGTGCAGACTACCTTCTCCCTGCTCTAGAAGTTTGAAATACTACCTCCAAGTATTTGTATAACTTGATCTGTTCTATATCATGACCACTGATTTGCTGAGCATCTTGAGTTATTAAAAAAGTGAATGAGGATTTTAGTCCTGTGCTGGTTTATAGTGAGCTGTTCCTTGGCACAGGATGTGGAAAAGGATGCAAGACCCACTTCTGTAAAGGACAAGATTATGGTGTCATCAGCATAATATGAGTCAGTATAAATTTACTGATTAGTGAATTGACCATATCGAAAGATAGAACATCAAATGTTATAAAATGCAGTAAAATGAGTAACTAAAATACAATGGTATGAAATAAAATAAGGTAAGACAATAAGGTAAGACAATAAAATGTGATAAAATATGATAAGATAAAATAAAAAGATAAGATGAAATAAAAAGAATAAAGACTAATAATAATAATAATAATAATAATAATAATAATAATAATAAAGACTAATAATAATATCAAACAGAGATGGACTTGTTTGCTAATGTGGCGGGGTGATAATCTGTGCTAGAGAGGAACTGTACCATGTTATTAATATAAAACAATAGGGGGCTAAGATACAACCCTGTTTCACTTCCTTCTTGACTGAAACCAGAAGTGTAAAATATCTCTGTTGGTTGCATTTTACTTTCCAGATATGTATAATTTGCATTCTAGAAAGGAAGCCTCCCGTTTAGTCCAGAGTAGGGCTCATGAGATGCTACTGAATGCTGGCTTAAAATTGATAAAAGCAACATAAAGTGTTCCTCAGGACCTTGAACTATATTTCTCTGCTGGAGGATGTAAAATTAAGCACTGATCAATAGTGGAGTGGCCAGACCTAAAGCCAGCTTGCTCTTCAGCTAAGATGTGTTCTTGTTCAAGCCAGTTCAAAAACTTCAGGCTGAGGTGCCTGCCATACAGTTTACTCACTGTGCTGAGCAAACTGATAGGCAATAAATGGAAGGTGCAGACTTGGATCCCCTTTTGTATATTGGAGAAATTATGGCCAGGCCCCAATCACTAGCTAGCTGTGCAGGCTGATCAATACATCTAAAAAGAAATGCCAGCATTGGAAACTACCAGTCTATGTTGGAATTTAGCAGCTCAGGAGAATTCCCTTTCTTTAATTGTGCTATCGAGTTTCTAACTTCTGATTTTGTAACTAGAGGCAAAGGAGGCAGGTCTGACAGATCTCTGTCTAAATTGGTGACATGGTCAGCGTCAGCAGAATAATGGACATGGAAGTGGGCAACCTACACAGCAGCAGAAACCAGACAGGACATCCTGAATATCCCTGTTTGAATAACATCTAATGCAATGTGTCAGAAAAGTGAGGAGTCATTAATTTTAGCTAACTCAATCAGCTGTAGCCACTTTTCTCGTAATGCTTCTTTCTTTTTCTTTCAAATTAGTATTTATTTATTTAATATCTCCCTTTTCTTCCGACAGTGGGACTCAAGGTGTCTAACAACGTTAAAACGGTACAAATTAAAACATCAAAAATATCAAATTAAAAAATAAGCCATTTATAAAGTTAAAGCATTGCATATTAAAAATATTAAATACATTAAAGTATATTTAAATAAAATATACCAGCCTTAAAACAGACTCACACAGGATCAGGAGCCCAAACCTAGTCAATTTATAAAAGTCTGACAGTACAAACATATCTTGACCAGCTGTTGGAAGGAGAACAAGCATGGGACTATTCTGGCCTCTCTAAGCAGGGACTTCCAAAGTCTGGGAGCAGCCACTGAGAAGGCTCTGTCCCTTGACCCCACCAAACACACCTGAGGAGGTTGTGGAACAGAGAGAAGAGCCTTAGTGGATGGTACTGGAATTCTACTGGGCTCCTAAAGGGAGATACAGTTCTTCAAATAACCCAGTGGAGTTGTAGCAACAAAGGAGTTATGTGCTCCATGTAGCCAGTCCCTGTGAACAAGCTGGTTCCACTTCTTTTGGTCAACTGTAGTTTCTGAGCACTTTGCAAAGGCAACCCCATGTAAACCTCATTATAGCAGTTCAAATGAGATGAAACAAAGGCACATACTACCATGGCGAGATCCAGCTTCTCCAGGAATGGGTGCAGTTGATATATCAGCTTGAACTATGCAAAAGCACTGCTGGTCAGTGCTGAAACCTGGGCCTCCAGGCTCAGAGCTGAATCCAGGAATACCCCTAAACCTCAAACCTATGTTTTCAGGGGGAGTGTAAAACCATCTAACACAGGCTGAATCCCTATTCCCAGATTTATGTTTTGATTGACCAGAAGCACCTCTGCCTTATCTGGATTAAGCTTCAATTTGTTTGCCCTCATTCAGCCCATTATGGCTGTCAGACACCAGTTTAGTACAGGAACAGCTTCCTTGGAATTAGGTGGAAAGGCATAATAGAGCTAGGTATCACCAGCATACAGGTGATGCCTGACCCAAAACTCCTGACAACCAGTGTTTTCATATAGAAGTTAAATAGCGTAGTGGAGAAGACTGAGCCCTCAGGGACTCCACAAGCCAGTGGCCAAGGAGCTGAGCAGGAATTCCCCAGCACCACCTTCTGAGGCTGTCCCTCCAAGAAAGAACAGAGCCACTGTGGAACGTTACCTTCAAGCTGCATCTCAGCAAGATAACTAAGATGGATACCATGGGCTGTGGTATTGCAAACTGCTGAAAGGTCCAGCAGAACCAACAGGAACACACTCTCCTGTCCAGTTCCCTGCATAGGTCATCCACCAAGGTGACCTTGTCCCATAACCAGGTCTGAAACCAGACAAGAATGGATCTAAATAATCTGCCTTATCCATCAACCCCTGAAGTTGAGAAGCCACTGTGTGCTCCTATATCTTGCCCAAAAGAGGAAGGTTATAGACTAGCTTCCTTCAGGTATGTTGAGACCCTGCCTTGATGTAAAGAGACATTAATCACTTCCCTTATCCACTCAGCCAGTCTTCTGGCCTGTTTAATTAACTAGGAAGGTCAAGGGTCCAATATGCATATGGTGGCTTTCACTTTTCTAAGGATCCTTTCCACATCCTCAGGCTGCACAAATTGAGAAGTATCTATCAACACTGGACAAGCAGGGACCCAGATTACATCCACCAGAACTGTATCAACTCTGGTGTCTAAGTCCAAGCAATTTTATCTGCAAAAATGCTTGGCAAATTCTTTGCAGTGGGCTGTTGAGTGGCTTACATTCTCCTTAGAGCCAGGTCAACAAATCCTTGACCACTTAAGTGCAGAAATTTATATTCCTGTTTTAAGGACTGTAATGTAGGTCGAATGCATGAATTCATTGATGGTTTAGTTGAGCTATCTTGATTAACACAAGAAACAGTTGTCCTTAGGCAATTGCTTTAGGAAGAAAAAAACTCTCTGAGGAGTAAAAATGGATTTCAGGAAGGAGATCCAGAATAGGCCATGTATAGCCTGGGAGACCTTTGAATGGAGTGAGATGAGAGCTACCTCTCCCTTTTGTAATCTGTGCTGTCCTATCATGTAACAATTACAGAAATTTCTTCTTCTCCCTGGAGGTTGACAGAATCTGTTAATTGATGGGGAAAATAGACACTGATTAATAGGTAATTAGCTGCAGAAAAAAATGTTCCAGAGCATCTGGAAGCTACCTTGGAATCACACCCATATGCAAGGGTAACACCAGTTTACGTAACCTGATTGAGTTTGCCAAGAGCGCTGATGAGAAACACTTTAGATTTTGCTGTGTTCAATGCTAATTTGATTCAAGGAGAAGGTGCTGCTGCTGCTGCTGCTGCTGCTACTTCTATGGAATTTATTTCCAGGAGTATGCCAGATGTTGTAAAAGATCTAAGAAAAGATATTGGCTTAACTTAGTCTACTGTCTTTTGTCTCCCTTTATTGGGTACCACTCCCAATAATATTTGCTTAACCTTTAAATGGTTGTTTAATGTATAAAAACATGTTAAGTCTTTTGTGTCTTTGGTGATCTCTTCTGCAAGAGAAATGGAACATGGAAGGGTATAACCCATTGCTTGGGAAATGAAGATTGAAAGCATGCTACTCCTGATCTGTGTTTCATGTATGTAGTAAGAACTGATCTGACACTTGTTCAGAAACTAGATATTATGGAAGACATATAGCTCCATCAAAAGGGAAGCCAATGAAATGGATTATGTGACATTATGTTGTGCCTTTTATATTACTGGGGAAGGGCTGTATTTTTTTTAAACAGTGTTGTTTTTTTCTTTTTTCTTTTTCGGGGGATTAACATAAACTCCTGTAATTTGAACGTTGTTGTTTTTACGTTGCCTTTTGCATTGCCTTTTAGTTTGAATTGTTATTGGCTTCCATGAGTGGAGGAGTAGTGGTATGGAATCTAAAGAAAACATCATATAATTTTTAAAAATATAAATAGCATAAAGAAACTCTGATGTTGGATTGTTATCATATGAAACTAAAAATGCTGTTTGTGTAAATATTCTTGCAATGCAGAAAAGGTGGAAGAAAAGTCAAATATGTGGCTGTATATAAGGGAGGCTTCCATCTGTGATAGAGAATAATTTAACTTTAAACCATTGATTTAAACTTTCAGCATGAACTCCTTTTCACAAGAGAAAATTCTCATTTTTAAAAAAATATATAAGATGAATGGCAAGGCTATTTAGAGTCCCCTGCTGCCAGAAGGATACCATGTACTTGAGAAACAGACTTGTTATGAAAGTTCAAAGAGATGATGCAGCTAAAATGGGCAAGACTAACTTTTATTTTCTCTTTTATACTCTTGTAGCATAATATTTTGAAGCACTGGGTACGGATAGATAGTTAAGAACATACTAACTGGTTAGGCTGTTGTGGGTTTTCGGAGTTTTGAGGCCGTGTTCTATTAGTATTTTCTCCTGACATTTCACCTGCATCTGCGGCTGGCATCTTCACAGGATCTGGTGGCATGAAGTGAGACAGAGTATATATACTTGTGTAGTCCCCGGGTGGGAGGGAGCAATTTGCATGTGTTACAGTTGGCCTGTGTGGTGGCCTATTGTTAAATGGGATATCCCCCAGGGTTGTATTGTTAGGGATATCCCATTTCACAATAGGCCATCACACAGGCCAACTGTAACATATGCAAATTGCTCCCTCCCCCCTGGGTACTACACAAGTATATATACTCTCACTTCCATGCCACCAGACCCTCTGAAGATGCCAGCCACAGATGCGGGTGAAACATCAGGAGAAAATACTAATAGGACATGGCCTCAAAGCCCGGAAAACCCACAACAATCTATGGATTCTGGCCGTGAAAGTCTTCGACTTTACATACTAACTGGTTGTCCCTATGGTCTTCGTGTTACAATTTGCTGCTATTTTTCCCTACTTTGCTTTTGTTCTTTAGAGTTTGTCATCATGAATATTTTGTCATGCATTTTCTCCTCCCCTTTTTTGTATCAAGACTGATCAACTGTAGAAAATGTGGGGATGTGGCTGTGGTTGCAATTCCTGAACCTCAGTTCTAAAATTTAATGAGCACTGCATTTAAAAATAAATAAAGTACTGGGGGGTTTTTTGTTTTGTTTTAAAAGAGCATTCTGCATACTCATAGGTAACCAAATCTGGAGTCAGGGAAATAGAATTGTACAGTCCTCTCAGCACATTCATGGGTTTGACTTCCATGAATTTGATTATTTGTGAAGCATCCACATGCCTTTGCCTCTCATTCTTCTTCTCCCATTCCCTTGTGTTTTGCTGGGCATGGAGTGCTTTGCTTGCTCCCCTCCAGAGCTCCCCCCTCCCATTCCCTTGCCTCTGGCCCTACCGTGCAAAATGCAAGGGAACAGGAGGGGGATTGCTGGAGGGTTATTTGTGGTTTTTCTAATTCCACGAGGGTTCTGTGCCCCAGATCCTTGCAAAAGAGGGGGCACTACGTTGTTTATTGTAGTGGTAAACAAAGACGTCACCTCCAGCTCAATTGTTGAGAGTGGCATTATGGCCCTTTATCTAGCATTGTGCTGCTTTCCTTAGAGTTTTAAAGGGGAAGCATTCAAGATCAGAAAAGAGGGACTCTGTCAGGTTCTCAGATTTGGGATCAGTGATCAGATCTAGGATTTGCCTAAACTGGGGAACGTATGTTTACTGAGAAAAAACCTGCTTGAGTTTAATGAGGCCTACTCCGAGATAACTGCTACAGCGTTGGAGTCTTAGTCTGCAGTCTTATACACACTTACTTGGTTATAAGTTCAGTGGAATCCAGTGACACTTCTTGCACAGCAACCATGCAGAAGATAATATGCCATACAAGATGTGTATGCTAGCACTGCATTGATAATGAATTATTCAAAACCAAAGATAGAAATCCAGTGAATATAAAATCAGTCCTTGATCTGACCGTAAGATTCTTAACATTAGTTATACAAATACATCTACTGGGTCATTTTACGCTATTTTTATTGTCAAAGAAAGTTTCAGATTATTTTCATTACGTAATCAACCTCCTTTTCAGATCATTGGTATGGATCCAGGCTCAAATAAAATAGAACTCTGCAAAGCTGATGAACTTGTGAGAGGAAGGTGGGAAGCATTTGTCCCCCAATTCTCCATCCTCCCACAGTTCCCTTTGCCTCAAAAAAAAAAAAAAAAAAAAAAGTCTACTGGGAAACAATGGCCATTTGTGCATGGGGCGAGGGAATCGCCCCACGCCGCTACTTACAGGGTCTTATGGCTCCCCGGTCTAATCCAAGCCGCTCCAGAGCAGTGCATGCTCGTTGCTCCGCACTGCTCTGGCATCGAAAATGGCGGCTTCTGGTTGGTCGAGGGTCTCGACCAACCACTGAAGCTCGCCAACCTAAAGCCTGCCCCTGGCAGATCACAGGCTTGCATTGGTGCGAGTCTGCAAATCTGCACAAGGGAACAGGCTCGCACTGGCGCGCTCCGTGCTTTTGAAACACTGAAAGAAAGAGGTTTTTCAATAGCACACTGGACGACCACTTGGGGTCGTTCCGGAGTGGGCTGAGGTGTGGATCTACGTTAAATAGTCTGGACCCAGTCTGCTCCCAGGTGCAGACGTCCTCCCTGGAGGACGGACTGCACCGTTTCAAATACCACGTGCGGAAATGACCAATGTCTAATGTGGTGCTGGGATCCTGCAATGGGAAAAGAGACAGTCTTCAGCGGAACTTGGTTCAAAACATCAGTGGGCAAAAGCCCTTCCAGTCATGGGAAGAAGACTCTGGATCCAATCAATAGTAAATGTACAGTTCTGCCTTTCATTAATATGGAAGATATATGCAGTAGTTATCAAATTAACTATGTCCATAAAAGAGAATCATACACAGTCCTAAGTATTTTACTTGAACAATTAGGGTTATGACTGCCTGTTGGGGTTTTTGGGGGAGGAGGGGGTCTGAAGCATTCCTCAAACTACACATCACTTTTGGTTGACTTTGAGAGAGCAGGCTTCCCTTGACAGACCACTAAATGTTCCTCTTGCTGAATGTCACCTTCATTTACCCTTGAAAGAGCCTGTTTCTCCTGATTTTCCCCAAGGTGATATCTTTTTTCAAAATGATTTCTGGACTCTCTTTAAGTTCAGTTTTTAAAAGCTCTTGCTGATGTGGAGCTGGGACTTGCTAGTCTTTGGGATGGCATTTCAGCTGGAGTAATTTCTTATGTGTACCCACAAGAAAAGGGAAAAAAAATTAAAATCAATCATTTGTGTGAATTTTAAAAAATGGAGTGCCAGTTGGGGGGAGCGGTTATACTGGATTATAGTGATATACCATTTCTTATTTTTGATAGCATTAATTAAATGACCATGGTACTTCAGTGGTTGGATATAAATTTAGTCTTTCTTAGAACAGAGATACTAAAATCAAAGATATGAATTAGTCATGTCTTAAGATTCATTGATTTCAAAGGGCATACTTAAGGTATGACTAAGTCTGGATCCAGCTTAGGGAGTCTTAGGTCATTTCCGCCCTACACTGTTACAGTGCTATTATTCCACTTTCAACATCCTGTGGAGTTCTGGGGCTTGTAGTTCACTGAGGCCAAAGAGCTCTCTGGCTGAGAATTCTCAGTGCCCCTCCCTAAACTGCAAACCCTAGGATTCCATAGGATATTGAAACTGGAATAATAGCACTATAACAGTGTAGGGTGGAGATGGCTTTATTTTCTTATGAACTGAATAGTGTTCTTATTGATTGACTGACAGTGGGGAGTCAACATTTGGGTAGTCAGAAAGTGGAATAAATGGGGGCATTATTTACTGAGGATGACGTTGACATCAGACCCTCAAGGACATGCCAGATGAGGATAGTAGTAGTTCTATATACCTTTTACTGCAAAGACACATAAACCTTAATATTTATTTGCATAGATGACAATATGAAGCATTTTTATATAAGAGGATTTGTTTAATTATGCATAAAACTGCCTTTTATATCACCCATAAGTTCCTCATAAATTCTATAGCCAGCAGCAGTTCTCAGAGGCAAGAATAAAAAATTAATTTAAATCTATATTTTACATGTCTAGATGATGGTCTGTATCTTATCAGTCTAAAACAGAGGACATTTTTATAAAGTCTGCAGCAGCAATTTTATTATAATCATTAAATTAGTGCATCATTTGGAATATGACTACTTATTTAATAATTACTATTGCATTGCAGTAGTCTATTAATATTACGCTAATTTTTATTTTTAGTGGATACCATAAATTGTAAAAGAACAAAAAAGAGATCTCTCAAGTATCACTAGAGTCAAGCTTTAATATGTTTTCGCAAATGAGCTCTCACTAAAAAAAAATAAGTGAAGTCATTTAAATGTCTCCTTCTAAAACATATGCTCTGATCCTATACATCTGTGCAGCAGTATCTTTTCCACAACTTGAGGTAATTTGAGCTGAAACAATAACAAATGAAATTTGTTATTGAAATTTGTAAAGAATTTCATTGGACTTGGTTTACTGGATTCCTACTGGATTTCTGCAAATTAAACCTCACTATTGGTTGATTGTCAAATCTCAATTATGTGTTAGCATAATTAGATCCATGAAAGAGATCCATACATAGTCCTATATATTTTACTAGAGTAAGGCCCTTTTTGCAGGACGTTGTCGTCCCGACATGGGAACAGGAGAAAGGTGGACCGCAACGACAGTTATGCATGACATCATCACGGTCCTATCCTTCTCTTGTCCCCAGATGGCACCGTCATGGAATAAATCATTGATGGGTTTTCCCCATCAATGACCCGTGATCATGCTGCCCTACTGCACAATGGCTGTGCTTCTTGCCCCTATGCAGCCTGGGACAGTACCTGGCTGTGCTGCAGCAGGAGGAAGCAAGATCATCACACTTCCTGAATCGCGGGAAGGAGCTGGTGCAGAGGAGAGTGCTCCCATTGCACTCCTTTCTTGGCAGGGCCCCTGCCGGGATCCCCACAGGACACCGCCAGGAACAGGTAAGGCGTGAAAAGGGCCTAAGACTTTTGCATTTGGCTTTTGTATAGCAGTTGAAAGAGAATCACACAATTATTAGTGACTCCTGGTCTGAAATCTTATCAGTCTCTTATGTTTCAGATCAGATCAGGAGTGGGCTCGTTGGTACTCTGTTCATCTGAAGCATGCTAGATTGTGTGACTCTTCCTCCAAGAGATGTGGTTCCACTCTTGGCCAAAAGATGTTTGTAATGATAGTGAAAGTAATTCCTTATTTTTCCCCCTGAATATTTTATAATCAGAGGTATATTGCTGGATATGAAGGTGTTGTTCCACTGAATTGTTATGGACATGAATATATCTAATGATTAGACATAGTAATTAGACACTTTAATAGAGAGAAACCATCTAAGCTTAGAATTAGATCGTCACCATACCTTCTGGAAATAAGTCCCATCTGAATTATGTATTGTGCAAAGATGTATTTCTTCAAGCCTGTTTTAACACTGGACAACACTGAATTCTAGTT
Source organism: Cyclura pinguis (assembly GCA_030412105.1). Taxonomy (NCBI): domain Eukaryota; kingdom Metazoa; phylum Chordata; class Lepidosauria; order Squamata; family Iguanidae; genus Cyclura; species Cyclura pinguis. The sequence continues at coordinate 89,565,302 of CM059600.1, read as the reverse complement.
GTTTGTGTGAGAGACAGGCACAGAGACAGAGGTGCATTCTTCTTCACACTCTACCACACAGTGCATAATTTTAGAAAGCTCATGTTCTTCCTAGGTTACTTTGCCTGTTGCCTTTCTTAATGTTAGATGAGTTTGAGTTCTTTGTGTGAAAGAGAGTTTGAAAAAAAGGGTAGAAGTGAGACAAAGAGAGACTAGATTGAATTCTAGTTGTTTGTGTGATAAAAAGACAGAAGAGGCCTTCCTCTCTAATCTTGACCATGCTATGCATAATTTTAAAACCCCATGTTCCTCCTAGGTTGTCTTCCCCAACCCACCCCAACCATCATACTTTTTATTGTGTTTGAAAAAGTTAGTATTCTTGATGTCCGGTAGTGAAATAATTTGAAATAGTTCTGGTTTGCTGAAGTTAGACCACCATGTCAGAATCCCTTTCAAGTCCTTAAAAGTGGAGAAACTCTTTCTCCACTTCCAAATAGGAGATGACAGGAACCATTTACACTTGATGACAGTCAGGATTTGGGTGATTTGATGCAAACTTCACAAAATTCAAAGTGAGGACTTGCCTTCTCACTACTAGAGACCTATATGTAAAAGGGTGCTAACCCCACGTATCCCACATGATTAGTGGTGAGATCCAATATAATAAAGATAGTAAAGGGCTTTGAAAATCAAAAGAGACAAACAGAAATTTTAAAGCTTGGGGAGAGCGATTCTTTGGATCCCCTAAGAAACGATTTGCTAAAAAGAGCCCACCCTATTTCTAGATGAAAGAAAAGTAATTCCTACCTTCAGTTTTAGCATAAAGGCTGCTTCAAGAGAGTCTCTACCCTGGAAAAGCCTGGAAGCACCCAAACAGCTCCGTGGGGTGCAGCTGTGCAGCTGTGTGATTCCCAGTCCTCTCTGTTTTACATCAGTCCTACTGAAAGTGGTAGCCTGTGGACTGGTGATGGGGTATAAGCCATCGGATGCTGAGATTTTCAAGGAAAAAAAGAACAGTTGGACACAAATTTAGTGCTGGCCCCTGGCAGATTAGGGGAAAAAATGTGCTGGCCTGGCACAGCAGAAATCTTGAAAAAGAGTATCTTTGTCCATTGCTTCCTTCACATAGTAGTATGAGCTACCAATAAAGTTTCATGTAACGTTAGCTGAACTGAAACATCTCAGATGAAATTTAGATTTTTATAAAATGACAAGTACAGTGGAGAATTTCAGCTGGATGATTTTACTTATCCCTTCCTTGTTAGATGAAGTTACCACAGGAGCGGGATTTGTGTAGCTTATGGGATACTTCCGGGGAACTCCTGAATTTAGCCTGCCATCAGTCTCCCTCTTTGTTTTTTTAAAAATCAGCCAAAATGCAATTTGGATCATAGAGAATGTGGTCTTGCAATAAATTGAAATTTTGCCAAGGGGAGGGGGAGCTCTGCCTTGAAACAGTCCATAAACATTTTTAAAAGTTTCTAGAAGTGGCCAGAATGTCATTTCTGCTGTAAAAACTATAGAAGGTCAGAAGGACACAAACATGGTCTTCTGACCATCCATGCATGTTAACCCGTGGGCTATGGCATCACAACGCAAGGGCAAAGTATGTGAGATGTTCAGTCATATAATAGTTCTCCTAGCCACCCCTTTTTATTTATTTGTTTACAAATGTAGCTGCAAGGATAACAATCTGCAATGGAAGCTGAAAAAGAGAGGTATGGCTGAAAAAAGAGCTTTTAAAGATATATGCAAAGTTTGTTTTCCCCCTGTACTATATGACTGCCATGGGGGAGGCACAACTTACCCATCCTTCTTTCTCCATTGACAAAGGCATAGATAGGTGGGCACTAGAAACCAGCTGGGATTAAAATGTTTATTTCTCCTTCAGTGAGAGACTTGTGTTACCTTCCCCATTTTGTAGGACTTGCTATTTTCATAATTGGACATACTTATGGCTGGAAAGCTTGCCAGGTTGAGTTGACCTGAGACATGGTCAGCCCATAAGTTCAGAGAGGCAGGAAAACCCAGACACTAATGGGTCTATGCTAATCCTTTCAACATGTCAGGCTCCATGCACACCCAAAAGCAATGGAAGGTGAAGCCCAGCTGAATCAATCAGGAACCATCCTTTGATCTTGCCCTAAGGAAATCTTCCCTATACCCCCTGCCTGAGCAAGACATTAAGAGATTGTCATGACTCCCATCAATGTTTTATCATCTAGATTTAAGGCAGTCAGCCCATTCTGGACTCTTTTGTCAGTTTTGTGGGAAAGCCATTACAGCTTTGTCTACGTACCCCCTTCGGGGTATGAAATAGGGTATATAAACCCTAGCTTTGACCCCAGCCACTTTTAGTACATGGGACGTAGTGCCCAGACTGCTCTTCTTCTGTGCTACCCTCAGACGCTGTCTGAGTCCCTCTGTTTCAGTTTTTTTCTTCGGGATTGGTAACTCTCATCTTCTTCACCCAAATCTCTCTCCCTCTCTCTCTCTCTCTCCCTCTCCCCCCCCCAACCTTTCACATCTTGCTTTCTGATAGCCTTGTACAGTTCTTGAGAGTGTCTGATTTCTTGTGTGTTGGTCAATCCAAATAAAATACTTTCAGTTTAACCTCTCTACAGTTAGTACTGGTATGCAGAGGTGAAAAGATCCTGCTCTCACATGCCTCCTTTGAGCTATAATTCCCCAAAATTCTAAGGAGACACTGGCATTGTGGTTGATCAAATGTGCCCTCCACCTCTTAGGGCAACACTTGCCAGAAGGATATCTGCAACAGCATGTCATGCAACATACCGGCCCTTGGTTTTGATGCAAGTCACTGCAGCTCATGCTGAGGCCAAGAGGCAGCAGCGGTGGGTATGGTTCAATATCACAACAGGCACAACTCTGCTTTTGCAATTTTGATCTCAGACGTCTTTGGGATTTTGCTTGCTAGAGGTAGGAAAAAGCTCATCTCCCAGGTATTTTAACCCTCTGTCTTGCCAAAAGTGGCCATTTCATTTCTTTTCTATAGTGCTGGTTTGATAGCATTGGGAACAATGGATTCCTATTAGTGCCACTGCAGTATTCTGCTGTTCATCGCAAGAAAAGATTGATGCTGCATTTGCTGGCTGTGAAGCTGGCTAAGATGAGCTACCTAACACTGTTCTATGGAAAGCACTGCACTGTGAAATTACGTGCTAGACTTGCCTAATCTCTGCAATGTAAATTAAGGCTAGACTTGCCAGATGTCAAGGCTTGACTCACAGTGAAAGCTGTAGTGTTGAAGCATATCGCAATACTTGTGGTTGAACTTTAAGAAGGGCAGCCTACAGTGTCAACAGAAGGTCACTGCATTTTATTAAACTGCCCATAGATAGCATCAAGCGTTCTGTTTGGTGGCTACTAAACTGAATGGATTAGAGCAGTACAAGCACTACCAGATTTTGTGTGGTGTCTTTGCTGGTATTTGTATTTGTTTTGGCCCCTAGTTCCTCTTCCTGCCTTCAGTGTTCTCCCGGACTTGGAATGATAGCCATTTTCACACCACAGCTAGGTGTCAGTTGCTCTCCATTTGAGCCTCATTGCTGTGGAACTGTTCACCTTGCTATTATGCCAAAAGCCTCAGGGAAACAGCATGCTATCTTGTAGGAGATGTGTGATTCACAACAGAAAAGGCCTTTTCCTGTCAATCCATCTTGACATACTTCTAAAATGAAAATAAAATCAATTTGACACACGAGCCTACTGGTAGATGCACCAAACACTTTCCCCCTTTTCTTACGTCTGTGTTGATGAAGCTTACAGGTTTTTTTTCTCTGTAACTGATATTTAATGTGTTCCTGTTCTAATTTTGGTAGTGCATATGACTGAATATATCCCACCTGTAATACAGTTGGGCTTCTATCAGAGATGCATCTTCTTTTTATTTAACAGTGTATATTCCAGACATATGAAATAGTATATATTCCAAATCTAAGGAACTCCATGCATCAAATCCCATCCAACTCTGTTGAATTTCACAAACCAGACGATAGATTTTTTTCCTGGTGGGGGGAGGGCTCTGTACAATGAAAGGCTATAGCTGTGTAGTAGGGGAGGAAACTGCATCCTTACCCCAGTTTTCCTTGCCTTATTGAGCAGAAAAATCTACAAAGGATTTCTCTCTGTGTTAGTTGAATGTGAGTATATCATGTTTGCAGAGCTGCCTGCTGAACACAGTAAGGTGAGCCCTGTGAGGAGCCCATATGCTCAGATGTTGATGTTGGTGGCATGGACTCTATGCACATCTGGGCTTCTCTACACAGTTTTCAGTCTAACATATGCAGGTGAACACATGAGGACTTTTGTGAAAGGAGACTTGTTGTTGTTGTTGTTGTTGTGTGCCCTCAAGTCACCTCTGAGTTATGGTGACCCTAATGTGAACCTATCACAGGGTTTTCTTGGCCAGATTTATTTGGAGAGGGATTGCCTTTGCCCTCTTCTGAGGCTGAAAGACTATGACTTGCCCAGGGTCACCCAGTGGGTTGCCATGGCTGAGCAGGGATTCAAACCTTGTTTGTCAGAGTTGTAGTCCGATGCTAAAACATCTACACCATGCTGGCTCAGGCTTTCGTTGGGACAGCCTAACCCAAAGGGAAAGATAAATTCAGGCAAGAGTAACCTCTGTGTTTTCAAGCTCTTGGAACAATGGATTCTGACAATAGTGTCTTACTGTTCCTCCTCCCACCCCCAGTTTTTATAACTCCAGTTATTTCTTTAGATAAGTACAACTCGGAGTGAAAGTATTCACTTAGATGCTCGACGGTGGAACGTGCTGCTTCAGAGTGTGGTGTTTTTAAATAGAGGCTGGATGGCGATCTGTTGGGAATGTTTTGATGGTGTGTTTCTGCATGGCAGGGGGTTGGACTCAGTGGCCCTTGTGGTCTCTTCCAGTTCTATGCTTCTATGATTTTATATCTGGAAGGAAGAAGGAGTAACTTTGGGCTGGTGTGAGTTCCATGCTGTGAGAAAGGGGTGGTATAAATCAAATCCATCCATCCATCCATCCATCCATCCATCCATCCATCCATCCATCCATCCATCAATGTAATTGAGGAGCCTATAATTGGAGAAACATTGCTTCTTCTTCCTCTGTTTCATATCCTACTGCCTCCTTAAGTTGTGACAGTTACCCTCTCTTAGCAATGATTTTCACCTTTTAAGCATTTACATTAATTTTATATTAAATGATAAATATAAGAAGCACATAGTGCCATGTGATAAAAACTCCTAAAATAACACCATGCTCCTGTTTATCATGAAAATAACAGCTGCATTTTTCTCATTTTCCCTGAAGTATTTCTCAGATATAAATTGTTTGATTGATAAATTACATTCTTGATAAAACTGAGATTTTTCACCACAGTTTTAAACTAAGATATTTCTGAAAACATCCAATATATAAACACTACAATTAGTTGACTTCTGTTTAAGTTGACTTCTACATAAACTTCTATTATGTAATTTTGTTCAGATGTTCCTGTGAACATTTATTTTCTCACTGGAGAGTTTTTCTGGCTGACTGTGACCTTGTAAGTTGCCTATTATTTTCTGTCTGAGGAATTCACAGAGACTAGTCAAAGTTATTATCTAGGCAAAGTGCACTACTCTTTGATTTAGCTCTTTGAACTTTAGGGTAAAGAGCTTTAGCTTAGTTTTGAGGAACTGAGGCTCAATGGAACATGAGTTTCAAAACTTCATACTTTTCCACCTACTAAGATTATTTCCCACTGAGGCTGCTTTGTGTGCTTATCGTATTGTTATTACGTGACTTCATGATTTATGGTGACTCTATCCTACAGTTTTCCTTGCAAGATTTATTCAGAAGACATTTACCATTGCCTTCCTCTAAGACTGAGAGAACTTGACTTGTCCAAAGTCACTTGTGGGTTTCCTAGTTGAAAAGTCAAACCACTTCACCATGCTGCTTCTTATACATCTGCTATTAAATCATAGTTTTACACAAGAAGCCTGAAAAAGCATGGAAAGCCACTTCAAATTATATATTTTGGAGCTGAGCAGATACCTGACCAACCTAGAGACAATTAAAAAACCAGGGGTGGGCATCATGAGGCCTTCCAGAGAGTGCTGGACTAGAGCTCCTAGTATTCCTCAACATTGGCTATGCTGGCTAGAGCTGCTGGGACTTACAGTCCAACAACATCTGGAAGGCTACATGATTCCTGCTGCTGTATCAAGCAAAGTAAAGATAAAAAGAATCTGTACATTATTATCAGAGCTGATTAAATGATATCACTGCCAAATGATACACTCAGGGAAACATAGTAAAATGTCAGGTCTGGAGGGAGAAATGAGTGGTACTAAATTCTGCCTGTAGGATACTCCCACTGCGATCTACACAATGGTTTCCTAGACACAGTTTAGATTAAACTTTTTAGTAGCAAGTAGCTTTTTGGCAATAAGCCACAATATTCTAAAATTAAAACAAGAAATACCCTAAGCACACTAATATTTGTAGTGAAGAGAAGGCAACTGGGAAAAAACAAATTATACTGAAGAGCACTTCTTGGAACCTGTTTTCAAGCTTATGTATATAAATGCTGTTAATGCTAGCCTAATTCTAAATAGATGGTGGTCAATGATAACTATTTCTTTTTTAAAGTTTAAAACAGTGCATCTAAAGTTATCTGACATCTCTTCTCCAGTATGCCAGGGACCAGTATCATATTTGTATCCATTGACTGAAAATTCTTCTGTCCAGGAAGCTCTCCAGGGCCCAGCAGCTGATGGCTAGTAGATCAGCACCTTTTCATGGCCCACTTATTTAAAGCAACTATACCATGTCTTTCAAATAGGTCTGTTTCTGGAGTTCCTTTCAACAACTCCCTGAAACTGAAATGGCTTGTCAGTGATTATGCCAAGCAGGGTGCGTCCACAGAGAGATTATTCTGTTTTTTGAATCAGACAGGAGGATTGCTGTCATACCAAAGAAAGGTGGAGTGGCAAACAAACCCTCATAGTTTGTTTATACTGATTCAACGCAAAGAATGGAGGAGGAGATTATAGTGGAATAGATATATGTAGTAGTTTGAGCACTGGACTCCAACCCTGGAGACCAAGATTCAGTTCCTCACTTGGCTGTGGAAACCCACTGGGTAACCTTGGGCATGCCATGCGTGTTCACCTCCACAAAAACCCATCTTAAGGTTGCCGTAAATCAGAAATGACTTGAAGGCTCACAACAACAACAACAAGAACACAGATAAAAAATACAGTCAAATGGTAGGAAATACAGTGAATGAAAAAGCCATGCTGGTTCAGATTAAATGCCTATCAGACCTAACATTCTTTTCTCACGGTAGTGAGCTGTATGTCTAGAAAAAACATAAGGGTGAGACACAAATGCAATAGCACCATTTCACTTGTCATGTTCCCCACAAATATCATAGAAAGGCCCATTGATTCTGCTAATCAAGATAATCCATAGATGTAACGTCTACAGTATGCACTAGACATTAATAGCTGTATCCACCAGGAATTATTTTTTTAAAAGATGTTCAAGTTAGCAGCCATCACTGTATCTTGTGGAATTCCATAGTTTAATAATGTGCTGTGTTTTTTTTTTTAAAAAAAGTGCTTTCTTTTATCTGTTTGGAATCTCCCACAATTCAGTTTCACTGAATGACCCCAGGATCTAGTATTTTGAGAAGAATGAGAAACAATTCACTCTTTCTTTGCACCGTACATAGTTTTATAAAATTCTGTCCTATCACTTCTTCTCACTTCTTCTAAGCTAAAAGACCCCCAACTGTTATAGGTGGAAATGGAGAGTGGATGAAAAGAAGGCTAGGACAGGGATTGGCAATCTTTTTTGCCCTGGATAACAGTTCTGATGAATTTCACTGGGAAGTGGAGCTTCAGTTTTGCCCTCAATTCAGTGATCTTGCTAAAAATTACCTGGAGGGGGAGACCTTAACCACATCGCCAGTCCAGTGATCTTTTACCAGATGCCTAGGTCATGCCTGATTGACTAGGTGGTGGGGAAAAGTATGGAGCCTCTCCTAAGACTCCATATGTTGTTAAGAGATTGCCAAGGGCCATACGTGAGTATAGCAAGAGCAGATTTAGCATATCCTCAGCCTATTTTTTGAGTTAGGGAAACTATTATTATTATTATTTCTTATTTATAAAGCCCAATCAGCATATATCATTGCAATCCTAAGTACTTATGTATATCTACTCAGATATAAGACATATTGTATAAATGGGCATTACTTTCAGCTAAATAGCTTTAGGGCTGTAGTCTAAGGCAAAGTTACTAAAAACAGTAGTCTATGTACCAGTGCCAGTCTTTGAGGCATCAGCTGCTGGTCCATGGTAAATTTCCAGAAACGCAAATGGGCACAAATATTGTCGCAGGCACAAACACATTGTGAAAAATATGCTGCTGCTCTCAGGCACATTGCCATTCTGCTACCTCAGATAGCTTGAGAAGGGATTTAGTCAAAAGTTTAAGGAAAAATCTATATCTTAGGAAGAATTTGAAGGTGGCCAAAGAAGGAAACAGTTCTGAGCTAAGCCTTATTTTTTTTAATTTTTAGAACTGGAGGATTAAAGCATTCCTTGTTTCAGCATTCCTAGAGATTGCTCCGGGTGAAAATTCAGACTCTGTTCCTACGACTGCTTTCTCCACTGGCTTGATAAGCCAACCTCCCACCTCCAGCTTTAGTTCAAAATTGTGCTTGGCATTTCCTCTCTGATACTGGGAAGTAGTTTAGTTAATTACAATTCTAGTTTGGCCCCTTTGGGTTCCCAATGATGTAACTGGGAAGTATGTTAGGGGTTCTAAATTAATTCTTTTTTCTTCACCATTCCTTTGCTGGTTGCTAGCGCAAGCCCTCAAATTCCAGTGGAACAGAGAGAGATATGAAAGGAACAGACAAATATGTCCTTCCTTTATACTGTACTATACCAACTGGCTCTGGGAACAAGTGGAAATCTTGAGGTATAACAAGAGCTAGAGAAGAACTGGGATGAGGTGTAAAGGGATGGCATGGCTGAAATTATTTATATGCGTTTAAGTAGTGGACAGCTTTGTGTTCTAATCTAGCTAGCTACTTATAACTCTAAATGAGGTTATAAAAATGACTGAATAAGATCATTTAAGATGATGAAGTTATACCCTGTCCTTCTCAGATAGTTGCTGACCAGCCTATACTAGATATTTCTTTGGCCCTTTCCGCACTAGGCTAGTGAATCGCTTCGTGCCGTTTCTTACCGGTTCTTCTGGGCTCGAAACAAGGCGGACTTTCCCTTATGTCCTTCCGCAGGGCTACTCTGTATGTTCCATGCCGATTTGGAGCAATGCGAGTTCATAGATCCGCACTATGAGGATGAGAAAATGGCGGCTTCCTTTTGTTTGTTGGGCAGGACCAACCACTGAAGCTGACCACGCCCACAGCCTGCCCTCCGCTGATCACCAGTTTGCATTGGTGCGAATGTGCGCATCTGCACCACTGCGAAAGTATGAATTGGCACGATCAGGAAAATTGAAAAACCGGTTTCTTCCATTTTTCAAATGGCGCTCTCAATGACCACTCGGGGGTGCATTTAATCGGACTTAGGTGCGGAACGAAGGTAAATAATCTGAACCTAGTCCGCTCCAAGGTGCAGACGACCTCCGTTACAAAACGCATTGGCCCGTCTCAATTTCCTCGTGTGGAAAGGGCCTTTTGATGCAAGAAAGGAGGAAAAAACAAGCAATTGCAAAATCTGAAACCGGAAGTCAAGTTAAATCAGATGACTGAAATGTTTTAACGGTAAGTCTAGACAGGATCCCAGAAGCCAATTCTGTCTCTGAGGGTGGCTGAAAGAGGTATTATATGCCAGCCTCTGTCCACTTGGAGTGATCCCCACCAAGTTCAATGGACCTTGATCCCCTGTGGCAGAGGTGAATAGGCTGCAACTGTTATCACCACATATCTAGGAAAGTTCCCTTGGGACAGGGCTTACTCTGAGTAGACATATATACAGCTTTATTCTGCAAAAGATATAGCTTTCCTACACAGCATTCCTGGATACCCAGTGAAAGGAATCCCTTCATAGTTCCTTCAGCCTGAACCTTATGGAAAGCTATGGACGTATAGTTATTCATTTTCTAAAGAAAAAGAAAGAGAGTGCTCAAAATCAAAACAGCAAGAATGGCAAATAAGAGGAAACTTTCCCAGAAGCTGATGTCCTATTTTGTACAAATGTTGTCATCCTTTACTTTTGCCTGAGAGGAGGGGGAATAAAAGTGAAATCTATCCGTCAATGACAATTAACAACAAAACCCTATATATGTTTACTCAAAAGTAAGTGCTGCTGACTTCAGTGGGTCTTACTCCCAAGTAAGTGAATTGCAGCTTTAGACAAAGAGTCATTAGGAACTTGAGAGTCAGGCTGGATCAGACCAAAGATTCACTTTGTCCATCATTCTGCGCATAATGTGGCCATGAATTTATCTATTCAGTTTCCTTTGTAGCCATCTATGCTGGCAGTAATCATTAGATTAAATCCATAGCTTAACTATTAATTTTTTGAGAACTGTTACGTCTAATTTCTGTTTTCTTATATCTGTTATCTTAGGTGTGGGATGAATATTAGGCTTTATGAAAAGAAGAAATAGATGAATTTTATTAACTGACACATATTAGAGATCACCTTTCACAAGTTTACAAAATTCATTTGCAAAGGCCTGTGTGATGAACAAAGCAATCATTTTTACTGCTGCGCAGCAGTTAATGAAACAACAAACTTTCTTGTCTAGCTCATAAATTATAGTTGTTTTCATGAGGGAATTTTCTTTCTTTCTTTCATATTTGGCAAAGAAACCTACTTTACCAGTTACCCTTTACAAATCATATGCCTAGGATTACACAAATGAAACCAACCAGGCATGGTTTGTACTCCACAGTAATCTCACTGCAAATAGATATAGGTTCTAATAGGTCAAGAGGATACTTGGGCAGTATTGCTTTGCTTCAAGTAAGCACAGAATATAATATCAGTTATATACATCCATTAGAACAATGGTAATACATTAGGTGCGGTGTTGAAAAGAAGACACATTTCAGAATGTCTGACGAGAATCTCATGGCTTCGTTGGTGAGTTTTCTGGAGACATATCACTTGTTTGATACTGATAACTATAAAACATTTGTGAATTTTCAGGAAAAAATATTTCAGGATTCAGTCCAAATGGCATAAATTTCACCTATCATTTTCTTCTAAAGAAACTTTCAAAGCTAATCCTATCATCACCTGATGATTAATGGATTATCTGTACAGTTTTACAGAATTCAACTATATGGTTTTTAAGGTTTCTTATGGGATGAACATGTTTAATGCAAAGAAGGCATTCTCACAAAAAAGGAACACTCTCTTTCTGTAGTTGGGAAAACAATGATGTAGGTAGAGAGAGACACTAAAGTATGAAAAATTCTGAAGATGAAATATAATATTGTTAATCCCAAATAGGGTATTAAACATGATTTCCAGCAAGAAATGTTAAGAATTTGATGGGTTAATCGGGATGTTTTTCTATTGATTTAATGCTCACCTACATGCCCTTTACCTCTACACGATTGTTTATATGTTTCCAAATCAACTTTTACACTTTTCCTTCTGTTACTAAGTACCGTTTTAGTAGGAACTGAGTTTTTAATTTCAAATATTTAAACATTTTTGTTTGTTTGTTTGGGCACTCACATTATATGCTCTATTATCTCTAGCAGCCTTTCTAAATTTCCATCAGTGCTTAGATCTATCTAATGAGATAACCACTGACGTAACTGTGTCAGATATTGCTAGTCTGGAACAAGAAAAATATTGATTTCACCAATGCTTCTCCAAATGTAACTCCATTGATAATGCTAGTGCTGAACCCCTCATTTTTTACAGTACTTAACTCCTTGTTCTCATCAGTTAATTGCCCATTTACAGCAGGGGTTCATAAGCATGGAGTTCCATGGATGGGCTTGAGGGGGCAGTAAACAAACTGAAAAGCAGGAAGAGAAGGAGGAGATTTCCTCCTTTATTTCTTTCCTCTTCCCTTGAAAAATCTAAGTGCATTTTTACAATGAGGGGGCTGTAGTTTTCAACAAATTCCCAGAGGTATCCATGGCCAATTAGGAACCACTCTGCTTGATCTATATTCTAATTCAGTAAGGTATATAACAAGGTATATAACAAAAGAAATCCTTTCCATATGAAGTGGAATTATTCTCACCCAAGAAATCTCTTCTCTTACATGTGTGTTCATTTTAAAGGTTTTTTTTTTAAAAGGTTTTCTCCAGAAGGAAAAACAGGAGGAATGGTATCAGAAGCTACTGACCAGTCCCAGTCAATAGAAAGAATTGGGCCATGTGCAACCATTTAATAGCAGTCAGGAAACCAACTAAAAGTCCCAGTTTGTACCACCATGATTATTAACAGTAATAACCATTTATTCTGCTCCTGGCTCTCTGAATTTTAAATTTCAGATGGAAGCATTATATTCTGTACTGCTTTAATTTGTAACTGTATTCTCCATCACATACAAAGAAGTAAGATAAAGACTACTGGTACATAAGAAAGGAGTTTTCAAAGAGGTAGGCGTGGTAAGTTGTTTCAGGAAAAAAAAAACAGAGGAAGAATTAAATCTTCTAGCATCTTTATATCTAAAAGATCTGTTTTAGCCTGGATTTTTATGGATCACAACTCATTTCCTCAGATGTGTGAGGGGTGAGTTGGAGTGAGGATGTTAAGTGTTAGATCTTTTCCCCTTCTTGCCAGGAAAAGATGTGTCCTTTTCCTGTGTCTAGATTGGTGTCTGCCTTGTATGTGAAAAAAGACAGAAGCAGATGTTTTACTAGGTTCCTCTGAATTGCCTCTTTAGCACCTCATTAACTGAGGGATGCTACTGAGTACTGGGACACTGAGATTCTTCTGCTACTGTAAATGTGATTGCAGGGTCCACAACCACAATATAGTAGCAGTGGTCCTTTCGGATGCTGAACTGTGATGCTCTTTGTAGAGGATTTGTAAGAGTTCGTAAGGGCCTAATACCCTAAAGGTACCAGATCTCGTCTGATTTCAGAAGCTAAGCAGGATTGACTCTGGTTAGTACTTGGAAGGGAGACCATCAATGAATCCTAGGCAGTGTATTTCAGAGGAAGGAACTGGCAAAACCACCTCTGAGTATTCCTTGCCTAAGAAAATCACATGAAGCTCATAGGGTCACCATAGGTTGACAAGTGACTGGAAGGCAAATAACACTCGCATGCACGGACACACACACACACGAGTTCATAACACAAAATAGGAAGTGTTTCCCTTGTGCCTCTATTTGTTAGCTCATGGCTTTGAAGAATTAATGGGATAAGAAGGGGTGACAGATTGGTTCACCTTTCCAGGCCTCAATTTTAAATGGCAAATTCAAACTTAATTCCTGTTTATTTAAAACAGAGCAGGCTATATTAAGAGGCTCTTTCACACTACACAATTATAGCACTATGATTCCACTTTAACTGCTGTGGCGATTTCCACACTACACTGTTATAGTACTATTATTCCATTTTCAACATCCTGTGGAATCCTGGGGTTTGCAGCTGAGGGAGGGGTCTTTAGAATTCGCAACCAGAGAGCTGTTTGGCCTCAGTAAACTACAAACCCCAGTATTCCACAGGATGTTGACAGTGGAATAATAGCACTATAACATTGTAATGCAGAAATGGCCCATGACTCCATCCTATGGAATCCTGGGATTTGTAGTTTAGAGAGAATTTAGAATTCTCAGTCAGAAAACTCTAGTACCTCACTAAATTACAAAGCCTAGGATTCAACAGGATTCATTTATGACAATAAAAGTGAAATCATAGTGTTTTCAACTGTGCAGTGTGAATGGGATCAAAGCAACACAGGTATACAAAACTTAAAAGACCTCTACACTCCATTTTGGCAATACCTGTATCAGTTATTAGGCCAACCCAGAAGGCACAGAGATCTTGGTGCTGTATTACAAAACTAATGATGAAGAAGTGATGCTGTGTGAGTCAGTAGTTTATTTGTTGCTTTTAGATGATATGTGAAGGAGATCATGAGCCATATTAATACAAGCAGAGCAGGGACTACCTCTCATAGTTTGTACCTGCCAGGAACAAGAAGACCAATAAAACCACAGCAATAAAATTTTGTTTTTCCATTTGGGAATGCAAAAGAGTCCCATGAAACCTCCTTCTTTCTGTGTGTAGCTTGCAATCTACTTTGCTGGAAGAGAGCAATGTGCTTCCCGTGCAGCTCTGCACTGTCAGGAATGCAGATTATTCTAACGGAGCATGTCTTTTTAAATCACTAGAAGTGCCTAACAGTTGGATTGCTTACCTCTGCCAATGTGCTGAGGGGCCTTAGGAGTTGTAAATGCCACATCATGTAGCTTAAATCAGTGCCTGCCTGTGTCTAGTTAAACCTGGCCATACCAGAATGCTGGGAAGGTTTACTGATCACAGTAAGCAATGCTTCGCTGAAGGATATTTTTCTTCCCTTCTCATAATAGTAGAACCTGGGGTCATCCAGTAAAACTGAATGATAGGAGGTTTGGGACCAATATAAGGAAGTACTTTTTCACATAGCACATAGTTAACCTTTGAATTTTGCTATACGATGTAGTGATACTGCCAATGTATACCATTTTGGAAGAGAATTAGACAAATTGATAGAGGATAAGGCTATGAACTTCTACTGGTTATAATGGCTATACGATATCTGAAGGACTTTGTACAAGTCACTAGGGAGCTTTCAGAAAGGAGAGTGCTACTACATTCCTATCGTCTTTCTGGGCTTCCTGAAGATATCTGGTCAGAATGCTGGAAGACTAAGTAGGCATGTGGTTTGATCTAGGCCTTTTCCGTACTAGACTGTTACAGTGCTATGATTCCACTTTCAACATCTTATGGAATCCTGGGGTTTGCAGTTTCGGGAGGGGCCAGGCCGCCCCTCCCGAAACTGCAAACCCCAGGATTCCATAGGATGTTGAAAGTGGAATCATAGCACTGTAACAGTCTAGTGCGGAAAAGGCCCTAGTGTGGCTCTTCTTATATCAGTCTGTCAAAGCTTTCTTGAAAGAAGGAAGCTATTTTGGAATGGTAAACCTTTCTTTAAAGGAGGAAGTGAGGCAATGGCTGATCAGGTCTCTCTTCATTAAAGAAATTATTGAACATGGGTGAACTGACAAGTTTAAGATCTTTTAGAGAAAATGCCAGGCACATTTGTATGCAACATCCTTTACTGAGCATCTTCCAGCTGGACGTCTACCCTCCCCTGTATCTTGCAACCAGTTGAGTTATATTTCACAGTACTTCTGGGCCTCTTGATGACAGACAAAGGTTGCTTACAGATGTGGTATGACAGGCCACAGCTTGTAAAATGTCTGTTCCTAAGATACTGTGGAATAGCTCCAAAGATGATAGATTTGTAGCTGATGAGAACATGGATATAGAGGGCAGGGAAATCCATACCTCACTCCCAAAGGGGACTTGCAGCAAGAAATAAATGAAAAACTGCTTGTGGAAAGAAGTTTGCAGCTGTGCAAGCACATTATTCCTCGTCTGCCAAAAATTACCTGTTAAAACATCAGCTATGACAGCAGTGACAATGATAGAGACTCTTATGTTAGTGAGATCCTGGACTCTGGATCTGACAATAATGACAATATTGACATTTGAATTATTTCCCTTACTGACTATAATCTGTTGATACTTTTTATACTTGAAACATTCTCTGAATAAGGAAATAGCAAATAATCTGTTAAACTGACTATCTGTCCAAGAATATAGTCAGTGACATTGTCTTTCTGGTTTCTTTGCTTCAGGAATCTCTGCTAGAAAGGCTTTGTCTTCCATGTTTGTTTATATTTCCGATATGACTTCCAAGAATTCTTTAGCAGCTTAGTTGGCTGTTACTTGGCATACCTGGCAATTTTAAACGTAGAATCTCTTCTGTTCTATCAAGAGGTACTTTGTTGCTGTCACCTGTCTTCAAGTTAGTTCAGTTTATAGCAACCTGTTAAGTCACTTGGTCATCAATAGTCCTGCTCAGGTCTTGCAACTCAGGGCAGTGGCTTCCTTGATTGAGCCCATCCGTCTGTAATGTAATGTGCCTCTTTTCCTATTGCCTTCTACCTCACCAAGCATGATTGTCTTTTCTAGTAACTCATGCCTTCTCATCATAAAAAGTACAATAGCCTCAGGTTAGTCATTTTGGCTTCTAGGGAGGTTTCAGGCTTGATTTGATCTAGGCCTCATTTATTTGTCTTTTTAGCAGTCCAGGGTATCTGTAGAACTCTTCTCCTGCAGCACATTTCAAATGAGTTGATTTTCTTCCTATCAGCTGTCTTCACTGACCAGCTTTCACAATCATACATAAAAATTGGAAATATGATGGCATAGGCAGTCCTAACTTCAGTATTCAGTGATATATTTTTACACTTCAGGATCTTGTCTAATTCCTTCGAAGTCCTGATGTTCTTCTGATTTCTTGACTTCAGTCTCCATTCTGATTAATGGTTGAGCCAAGATAATGGAAAATCTTATTTCAATGTCTTATTATTTCATTGTCTTCATTGTCTTCAATTAAAATTATGCAAATCATCTGTGGCCATTATTTTTGTTTTCTTAGTGTTCAACTGTAAACCTTCCTTTGAATTTTCTTCCTTGACTTTAAGTAATCATTCCAAGTCTGTGCTATTTTCTGCCAGTAGTATGGTGTCAGCTACACATCTTAAATTTTTGATGTTCCTTCCTTCAGTTTTTACATCTCCTTCGTCATGGTCTAATCCAGCTTTGTGTGCACATTCAGTGTACAAGTTAATCAGATAAGGGGATAAAATGCAGCTTTGCGTGACCCCCTTGCCAATTGGAAATTACTGATTCTCCATATTCTGCTCTGATGGTGATTATCTTGTCTTGAATACAGATTGCACATCACGATAATCAAATGCTGTGGTACACTCATTTCTTTAAGAGCAATCCATAGTTTTTCAAAGGCTTTACTATAAAATATAAAGCACAGAAAGATTTTCTTCTGAAATTCTTGGTGTACCTCAATATTCAACATATATTTGTAATATGATCGCTAGTGACTCTTCCTTTCCTGAACTCAGCTTGGACATTTGGCATTTCTTGCTCAAGATATGGTAAAAGGCTTTGTTTTAGAATTTTGAGCATCACTTTTCTAGCATGGGAGATTAATGCAATGATTCACAGGTTACTATAGTCTCTGATGCCTTTCTTGGGCATTGGAATGTATGTTGAACATTTCCAATCTATGGGCCATTCTTTCACTTTCCATAGTTATTGGCAGATTTTAGTTAAAACAAGAGTAGATTCTGTCTCTGTAGCTTGAAGCAGCTCTATTGGAATGTCATCTGTTCCTGGTTATTTATTTCTCCTTTGTTTTTTGAGTACACCTTCTACTTCATTTTCTAAAATCTTCAAATGGTTCTTCCTTGAATGAATCTGTCATCCTTTCATTTCTTTTAGTTTTTCAGTGCATTGTTTCCATGATCTTTTTATTTCTACTTGGTCATGTAACGTGTTTCCCTGCTTGTCATAGAGCATCCTCATTCTTGGTTTAAATGTCCCATCGATTTCTCAGATCTTGTGGAAGACGTCTCTTGTTCTTCCTTTTCTGTTGTAATCTTCTATTTCTCTGCATTTGTTGTTAGAGTAGTTTTCTTGGTTGTGTTCAGGGATCTGATCCTATTCTGTCACCTTTTCCTTTTTATTCTTGTCTTTTTATTCTTGTCTGTCCTTAGTTGCCTGAAGAATTTCATCTGTCATCCATTGAGACTTCTCTTTCTTTTTGGCTGCAGATAGTGTCTTTTTACATTCCTCCCTGACAATGTCCCTGGCTTTGGTCCAGAGTTCTTCTGGCTCCCAGGCTTAATAGTGAAAATCTGTTTTTCACATTATCTGGAAACTCTATAGGGATGTTCTTCAGGTTGTATTTTGGCATGATGGTTAGTTTAGTGTTCTTCTTTAGCTTTACTCTAATTTTTGCTATTAGTAGTTCATGGTCTGTGCCACAATCTGTTCCTGGTCTTGTTTTTGCAGAAAGATTGGAACTTCTCCACCTTCTGCTTCTGATTATGTAGTGTATTTGATTTCTATATTGGCCATCAGGTGATGTCCATGTATAGAGTTGCATCTTTGGTTGCCTGAAAAATATGTTTGTGATAAACAAACTGTTGGCCACCCAACATTCAGCCTGTCGCTGTCCTACTTCATTTACTGATCCTAATCCAAAATCTCCCACAGTCTCTTCACATTCCATGTTCTTATACTTTGTGTACACTTTGGACTTTGCTTTCACTTCTGAACATGTCAACAGCTGAACATCCTTTTAATTTGAGTTCAGTTGCATCATTAGAAACAGCACTAACTTTACTTGTCCTCTGCTGTACCCCAATAGCTCACTGAGTTCCTTCTGACCTAGGAGCCTCATGTTCTGGCACTATGCCTTGTTTCATTTTGGACTGTCTCATCTTAGGGTTTTTGTGGTAAAAGGCCTTCAAAAGGGCTTTCTTGTACCTCTTTCTGTGTAGTACTAACAAATGTTAGCTATGGTGCCTCCATCAGCATCACCTTCCACTGCCGCTGCATGGTGGTTGCTTGGCACATTGAGTCTGGCTTCTCATCAAAAGCCTGCCTGACTCAGGAGACCCTACTAGCAGCACTGCTGACCTCAGATTGGCTCTCGCACCACAGGAACACACAATCCCACCACCTCAGAAAGGTCATACCATGGTGAGGCAAAACTGCTAGTGATGATATATTTATTGTGATATTGAAATACAAGCATCCCCAATCCAATTATCATATGGCAATATACATAGAATGGCTGGGTTTGCACATTAACAGAGGACTCAAAAAACAAAACAAGCTATTAAAAATTGGAAATTAAAGCTATTGAAAATTGGAAATAGGAAGGACAAAGGGTTGAACAAGGAAGTCTTGCATCATGTCAGGAAATAACCAGTACCACCTTGCCTTCACACGTGGCTATCGAAGCATGTATACTAATTATTTTAATATAACCACAAAACAATAAAAATATTAGGGGACACATTTTGAGAAAGAATAATACAGTCAATAACAGCCCAAAGAGTTCTGGCCATTAGATTTATATTACACTATATAGTGAATGAGAACCAGTTTGGCACAGTGGTTTGAGACCAGGAGACGAGGCTTCAAATCCCTGTTGAGCCATGGAAACTCACTGGATGACACTGAGTTAAGCCATTTCCGCACTAGACTGTTATAGCACTATGATTCCACTTTCAACATCCTATGGAATCCTGGGATTTGCAGTTTTGGGAGGGGCGGGACAGTCTAGTGCGGGAATGGCCTTAGTCATCCTCTCTTAGCCTCAGAGGAAAGCAAGGGAAAAAAACTCTCTGAACAAATCTTACTATGAAAACCCCTTGCCAAGAAAACCCCTTAGGGCTGTTAAATAAATTGTGAATTACTTGAAGGCACAGAACAAAAACAATATAGCTGAATACAACAGGAAATCTGAACTAAACTGCTTTCAGATTTTAAAATACTATATGTTTGGCAACAATCTAAATGATTTGGACAAGGGAACATTCTTAACTCTTTTGCTAAAAACAATGGAACATTAAAATGCTTCATACTGGATGAATTGGCTGCCTTAACTTGGCTGAAGTCATTATTCATTCTGATGGCAACTGCAGTAAGAAAGCTGATTTTCTGTAGTTTGTAAATTGGTTCACATTGGTTGTACCTCTGTCATATTAAGAGCAACGCTATGAGTTATGAGGAAGGATCTCCAAACATTAGGACCATAAATGTAATGCTTTTCTGTATAGGTCACTGTCACATCATGCCCTTTTAATGCTCTCAAGGGAACTATCAAGTATCTAAATGGAGGGATAGATTATGTGAGCACAGTGAAGTTTGAGATTTACAAAAATGAAGCTTTCCTATAAGTACAATTGGGGAACAGGTCTGCAATGGAACTAAAGGTAGAAGTCAACACGACTTGAGCTTTCTATTTTTTATTTTACTTTTCAGTATCAAATTTGTTCACCAGTACAGTGATACCAAATTTATTGTTGGTCTACAACTTGCTTTGCTTACATTGATCTCAACTTTTTGTTTCCTGTGTAATTCTGATTACCTATTTTATTTATATTCAATTATTTTACTTTTGTTAATGCTATTACGTTTAGTTTTTTTAAAAAAAAGATGGAAAAGTGTTAAATGATTCACAAATAAAATGTTTTTTAAAAACCCAAACAAAGAACAACACTTCTTTGTCATGTTCCACAACCAAAGGATAGACAACTCCCTCAAAATATTAGTCCTATACAACTGCAGTCTCTTCTCTCTAGTCTTCCATTGTCTTTTCTGGGTCTCGTTACATCCACCCACTGAGTTGGCCTAACAGCAAATGGCACCCTTTCCCCCAAATCAAATACATAGTACCTAAAGCTAGCCAAGTTATTTTGAGATATGAGGCAGAAAACCCTACAAGCACCACTCCTTTTACAAAGAAAAAAAATACTAAAAATTTGCTGTCATTTTTTGAAATGTGATATCTTCAGCCTGACGCAGTCACCTCACTCTAACAGTAGAGCCAGCTCTGCTTACCCCACATTTTGTTGCCAAATTTGTTCCCTAGTGATCTGCCATCACTCTTTAAAGTTCTATCCTTGCTTTTTTCCATTTTCCAAAAGCTTATTCCACCTCCAACACCCCCATAAATTTCCGATCTCTCTGTTATTATTCTTGACAGACTCCTCCTGGAGTTTGTCATATGTCTGCTTTACCATCAACAGTCTTCTGAAGGTATCTTGTTTGACAAAATGATTTCCCCTTCTTTCTTGTTTTCTTCACCTGGAACATCTTCTCAGAGTACTACTGTGAAAAACGCTCTTTCATGTTCTTAAAACCTTTCCTCATAATTTGCCATTCATGTGAAGCGTTTGGAACATGGGCTCATAAAACCAAATTCCCAGATAGTTACATCATAGCTGAGTCAATTTGGAATTTCTCATATGCAGAGCATTCAGCAAAAGACCATCACCATTGTTTCCATAATGTTGTCATTTTTGCAGAAAGTAATCAACATTTTCAAAAGAAAACTCTGTATATTTGTGAAAAATAGCTGCACATATATCTGTTCCTAGGCACTTCACTCCATGCATCTGATGAAGCAGACTTAAGTCTATGAAAGCCTATGCTACCAACTTCTTTCTCTCAGTTAGTCTCAAAGGTGCTACAGGATCCCTTTTCATTTGCTTATGCATTACCTGAAAGGAATCCTCAGGAGTTTTGTAGTGCTGTGACTCACCAGAGCACTTTAACTAGTATCCCACAAGGATATGTTACTGGAGATGAGCATATTTGAACCTTTTCTGATGCCTACATGTTGGGGAAAATACATTATCTCTGGCCAAGGGAAGATAAGGGCAATGACTGTGATTGTGTTGTACTTAAAACTTGAATGGTCCTAATCTGAAACATCAGTGCTGTCTGGAAGTTGAGGTGACCATATGAAAGCTTAATGAGGGCTGTATGAATCTTTGCTCTCAGTTCAGCTTTAAGTGTAAAACTTGGTCCCATCTCTTAGAGTGATGCACTATCAGCCATAATATCTCAGAAACAAGGCCAATCATTAAATGGAAAAATTGTTCCAGAAAATTACCAAAGAAGCGCACAAAAATCCAGAAAAGGGGTGATATATATAAGTCTGTGGTACATCCCCACCCCACCCCACCCCACCCCCATTAGTGTTTCAGTGTTTGGGATTGCAGATCCTACAGTTACCTTCCTTGAAAGATATCTTATTGTTTCCCATTTTCAAAAGTGATATAAAACCTGGTCAGAAACTCTTAGTACTCTTAAAGTCATATTTTTAAAACATTGTTATTTTAATATTTATTGACCTGCTAACCAATGTCAAATGAAAACCAAATGTTACTAAGTTTTGCAACAAATGATTACCCACCAAGATTTTATTGGTCCACTTCCTCCTACCCAGTCTTTCTACTACCAAAAGTCTGCAAAGTAGCTTGTAGTAAATTAGGGTGAAACATAGATAAAATAACAGAACAGAATAAACATAAAGCAGCAGTGAAAAAGATATAAAGGTTTTCTTTAACAAGGAAAATCTAAATTATCCTCATAAATACAGAGAGGGAGAGCCAGAGAGCCAAGAGAGATTGATAAAGGGAAGGGTCCCAGTGAGTATGTGTCATTTACAGCCTTAGAGGTAAGTACTGACACTTTGAATGAGAAACAGTCAGCCAATACAGAATTTGCATAATGCGGCTTCACCTAGACAGATTAGTCAGAATTCTACCCAGTGAAGTCTACATTGGCTGAAGCTTCTAGACAGTCATCACAGGTGGCCACATGTACAATTTATTTCAATAAACCTGCCTGCAGTTTACCAAATCTTGGCTCGTGGTTCCCAATCTATCGTTGTCCAGTAAAGGCTGCAGCTCACAGAAGGTATTCAAAACCACACGAGCCCCTGGTAATAGCATGGGATGTCAGACTGAACTCAAATTGCATATATACTCCTTCGGGGGGAATACAACTTCATGTAGAATAGGTTGTACAACAACTTCCTCGACTTTTGAGAACTTCCTATCTGCAGTGCTGACATCTTTCAGAATTGAGCCTCATATTATTAGCCACCATCCAGCCCATTACTAATTCCAGACAACAGTCAGCATCTGCAAAGCCTTGCTCATTTGAGAGGATGATGAAAACCAGAGCCTTGTGTTATCAGTATATTGATGATATTTTGCTACTTAAAAGCTTAGAAGATCAAATTCAGAAGTTTATTACAGATGTTAAGATACACAGCAGGTAAGATATAATCTTGCAGGATTCCATAGCTGCCACCATAGAGTCAACTAGAAATTTCTCCACTACTGCTTTCTGAAACAAATGGATTCACTACATTGCTATGTCCCCTACTCTAACCAACAGAAGTAGCTTAGGAAGATCCAGGGCTGAATGATGAAGAACTACAGATCAGAAAAATCAACAGGGATGCAGTTCCTCTGTGTTGTATTCTGCTCCCAAGTGTAATTAAGGAGCGCCAAGGAGAGATGCTGGTGAGCAACTTGCCCCAACAAGTTCTGAGGCCACATTGAAGCCTTTTATGTTTTCACACTGTGGAAGGGGAATGTGGCACTTTGTGTTTTCAAATGGAGAAGACATCTTCTACTGCCCAGTCATCTCATGACCACTGTGACCTAATCATACAGTCAACTAAAGACCCTTCCTCTATAACACCTCAAAACACCATGTAGACAGTGTCACTGTGCTTCCTCTGCATAATGTTTGCCTTGATGAAGAACATTGTGAGCTTCAAAAACTATTATGTGAAATTTGTGCCTTTTATGTTTGTCTCATAAAGACATCATCATGATATGGACTCTGGGATGTCTAATCTAGAGACTCTGCACAGATGAGCCTTAAGCCAAGTTGTGTGTGTCTGCAGTAATTCATGCTTTGAGCACTGTCTATATTGGCACACACATGGATTATGGAGCTCTTTGGCATGCTGGCCCATTGCTGGAGATAGGTTCAGTGCTGAGGTTGTTCAGTCAGGCTCAAAGGTCTCTGATTTAGAAATAGTGAAACCACTTCCTCTCAAGAAGGCATGAATCATCTGGATTTCCCTGATCAATACATTTCAGGTGGAGGTAGATACATAAGAAGCATCCAAGTGGTTGGGTAAACTTCTCTGGATGTCTTGTATTCCTTCTCAGGGTGCATCAGTTAAAGTAGATTTCATAACCAAACTAGAGAGTGCTTTGGACAGTCCAATGAAGTGCATTTATCCCAGCATCAAAGCCAGAACAAATGTGGGAGCCTTTATGTTGAAGGTGCCTGTTGCCTCTTCAGTTGCCCTTTCCTGTCTTCCATGTAGTATAGCCCATAATATATAGAAAACAATAGGTTTTCAAAAAGTGCTTTCTTGTTTGTGGGTCATCCTATTTTAGCAAGATTCCAGGAGGGAATCTAAACGTTCAGCTCTCTTACAATCCTCTGTGGGGTGCACAAAATTATCTTGCAGGATATACAGTGACCTAGTTTTAATACTTTTGAAGTACATGCAATTAAAACAGTGAAAGGACAAAACACTCAAAGATTATAAAATACTATAGAAGGCTTCCTCACTTACTGGGAAGTAGATCCCTCTGCATTCTGTGTAAAGGCACTTGCATCCAGAGACCTCAAATTATTTTTAAAAGATCAAGTTACACTTTCTTTAGAATTTGTTTTATTTATGAAATGTACATTTGAATGAGGCTGAGGGTCATCAAACTTCACTTGGATTTATGTATGTGATAACTGGACTGGAAAGTGCGTAGTTCACTGGGAAAGCTATACTCCACATTTATAATAATTAGGACTGAGGCTTAGAATTTTGTATTGTTCAAAAAACAAATAACATTAATAGTAATTTTTGATAGAGTGGTCACATTGCTTCTTTATGTTATTATTTTGCTTGTATTTGATTGCGGTTCTGCCTAAAATCATAGTCCATGAAGATTTGATTCTTTCAAAGTCCTTACCATTATGATTAGACTGAAAAGAAGAAAAGGTCATATGGATTAGATGAGCATTTTTTTAAAATAAAAAAAAATCATTCACTCTTCTGCTCCATGGAAAGAGGAAACAAAAATGAGGCTAACAGAGTCCTTAAATACTCTCAATTTTGTAATGTTATGATTAGTGCTAACCTTTATTTTCATTCCAGATTTCCATTTCTATGATTTTGTATGGTGCAGTGCTCAGTTCATGTCCCCCAGCCCCAAATTTCTCCTCCATCAGGATGGCAGCAAGTTTAGTTCTCAAGTAGATCTCTCTGTTTCTGCCTAAAATTTACTTTATCCCCAAGCAGAGAAGAAAATGATAATGCTGAAATGTATGCAAGTAAATTATAATTGGACTGTAAACTGGCTGAGAATGATGTAACAATTTTTTTTATGCAATGCCTGCAGTTTCTTAATGGCAGATCTATAAATCTGCAAATCACCTTCGCCCGAAGTCTGTGTTTGAAGATCAAGGTCAGTTTTCCATCTCCCCCCAACCACAAAAACAAAAACAAAACCCTGTTATGCTAGTTACAGGAAGCAAATGGCTACATAAGAGAAGCTGAATATCTTTCAACTATGTAAAATTATTTTAAAGCAGCATGAACATAATACTGTCATAATACCCAAATGAAACTGAAAGGGGGTAGATTCTGAAAAAAGTAGTTTTTCCTGGGATATCTAATGGACAGGATTCCTGGTTTGCACCACTATCAGTTTGCTAATACCTGTATGACATCAGCATAGCGTTATTGGGATCTTGTGCACTACCAGCAGCACAAATTTATCATTTCAAATTTCAAAAGGTCTTTCAAATTTGAATTCAAATCCATCAAAGAGTCAGATTATTGACTCTTTCAAATTCATAATTGATAATAATCTGCAGTGCTTACCTCAGATATGAAGCAATCATCACAACCTTCTGCATTTTACTCAAGTTTGGAACTGAATAAAAAGCCTTGCCTCCATCCCCTGATCAATCCACTGCTTTGCTGTAAGCCCCTTGTTTATAGGTGTACAAGTATGAGCCTTTCAAGTTGCCTGTTGACTTATGGTGACCTCATAAATTTCATAGGGTTTTCTTAGGTGAGGAATCTCAGAGACAGTTCTGCCAGTTCCTTCATCTGAAATATAGCCTACAACATCTGATATGCCTTAGTGGTACCCATCCAAGTGAATCTACAACCTCTTATGCCCACCCGTCTATAAATGTTCTAGTTGCTTTGACTCTGCTGGTTATGGTAGTCATGGTGGGAGGATAAAGATTCCTCCCCAGTATGGTTCTCCAGTATTTGTCATGGCTATAGCTGAAAGCTTGACATCTTTGTGATGAAAGATAGGGAAAAAGTCTTATCTCCATCCTGTTGTGGTGGAACAGCAGAATCTCACTCAGTGGATGTCTAGGTGGTAGATGTTGGCACAGGTGTCAGATTCCATCATGCCCATCACGGTTTTGGGTGCAACAGAATATGCCAAGTTTGTATCTCCTGGAAACCAAATTGCTCATTGGATAACTGGGCCCTTGGACAGATTGAATAGGGCAGTTAATATGTTCTTAGGTTTAATATGTTTTTAGGTTTAAATTAGTTCATGAAAACCTAAGCAGAATGTCCTGGAATCCAAGCAGAGGAACAAACATATATTATTAAAATGGTAAGCAGTTATTTCTGATTGAAGAGTCAGAATGATAAGGAAGCATAAAGATAAGTTGAAATTTCCATAATAACTCTTCAATGTTTTCAGTATGTTTGAACACCATAAGATTATTTTTTCCCATGATTCTGCAAAATAAGTTTACTTTCCATGCATTTTAAGTAGCAGCAGAAACAAGACACTACATGCATCCAGAGTTTGTTGTATCTTTTCTGTCTTTAAATATGAAAGGCTGTATACACAGCGTAGCAGCTGTATTACAGCCATTGCTAGTTTAAATCCTAACTTATTTTGCAAAGGTCTGCTAGTTTAAATCTTAATTTAGTTTGAGAAGGGAAAATTTCTTTCATTTTTTAAAACTTTTCTAAGCATTCAATCTGAGGAGAAAAGGCTGGACAAACTTTTATTAGCTCACTGGCTGAATGGAACTCAGCCAAGCACGTTGTTGTTGGTCATTCCTTGCAGGTATGTGGCTGCTGACATGCTTTCCTGGACCTCATTCACACATAAGCACACATACTCCTACAAACACAAAAATATTGCAGAATATGAAAAGATGTAGCAAATAGTGTGACTTTTTTTTGAAGAGGGTTACGTTTCTGGAGTTTAAGGGCTTTGCTATTTGCAAGGTCTGTGGTGAGTCTTCAGAAAAGGGTTGGGTACATGCAGCCTGTGAGCTATATTTTCCGCACACTTGGGTTAGAGTATAGGAGTGAGATTTGGGACATCAAATTCCACATCCCTATTGAGACATACAGCTCAGCCTGACCTATCCCTCAGAGTTTTAGTATGGATGAAGTGAGCAGCAAAAGTCATCCACACTGCCTGGAGCAAATTGGTGGAAATCCAGGATATAAACACAGTGCTGGCTGGTGGCTGCTCTGTCAGTAGGATGACAATACATACATTCAGACTGTAAAGGAGCTCCCCAAGGTGCTGAATCCTGTTTCCAGAGTAGCATATTTGGGAACAGAGCTCCGTGTCTTAAGAGAACACCTTTAGAGATTGGATTAAAACTCAGAGCAGATTCACTGTTCCACTGGCATGAGAGCCACCAGCTACCACTACATAAATGTAGGTAATAAACACATCGGAAGGCCTCCCGAGATTCCCAAATGCCTAGATAATTCCCTTGTGCAAACAGCAGCGACTGCCCTTGCAATCAGCATGCATAAATTGGTTGGGTGGGGGTATATCTCACCATGAAGATGAGCCCCAACATGTGAAGACTCCTTGGATGGAGCTTTCATTGTACATTTAAACTGCCGGTATTGCCACAAATGTTTTCTTCTGGACAGGAACCAATATGAAGGGCAGAGTGCCACTAATAACTGACAGTATGAAATACTGCAGCCCGTTAGTAATCAAGTAAGGAGAATTCTTCCCGCTGCCAATCCACCTAATACTAGATGCATATAAACTATGAATGCATGCTACATTTCTACCACAGCACTTAAGGTCCAGTGGAAAAGGGGAAAAAAGCATTAAGGTTCTTCAGCATAGTATATAAGATACCCTTTGTATTTCCTGATACACTTTCAACTTGGAAAGCTAATACATTGCAGATATTGACTCCCTAAAAAATTAAAATGGCAAAGAGTCTTTTGGACCTTAAAGACTAAGAAGTTTTATCTGATGTAAGCTTTTATGGGCTGCATCCCATTTCAACATCGGATGCATGGAATGTAGTCTCTGTTGGTAGACATGGAAATAAAAAAGTACCAACTCTTTAAAAGTTTTTGAGAGATGAAGTAAGAAGATTTTCCTTATTGATAGATGAGGCAAGGGCGTTGCTCCTTCATAAATAAATGGATAAAAGTATGCTTTGGCTGCCTATGCTTCTGGTATCAATACACAGGGCTTGCGGTAACATTCAAAGCTTCAAAAACAGCTTGAGACCTCAATATCTAGAAAAGCCCCTCTCCCTTTATATATATTCTCCATCCATCCATCCATCCATCCATCCATCCATCCATCCATCTATCTATCTATCATCTATCTATTTTCTCTGCTGGAGAATTGAGGACTTCATTGAACATATAGGGGGGACTTCTAAGCGCACATTGTGTCTGTAAGAATCTTCATATTCAAGGATGACTGAATGATAATGAATGGCAGAAGTAGTGTTTCTTCCCCTGACTGTGCCCTACAGGTGATTCTCTATACCTCAAGTTTGGTAGATATACATACTTTTTCCCGTTTTATTTTGAGAATATTTTGTGTGTGATCCTGTATCTTCCAACATATCCCCACAGCTCCTGGTTTCAAAATAGTGAAGTGAGGATATAGATATGATAAGAGACTGTATAGGTACCTTTGCATTCACCTACTAGGGGCTTACATTTTTTTTTCTTTGTTTGATATATCAATTGATTTTTTTTTAATTTACTCAGTTTTATTACATTAATTTATTATTTTGCTGTTGTTTTCATGATAGATTGTTTCCTGCTTCACTTGGTGGTTGTTATTTCAGCGCAATGCATTCTGTGTTTTCATTGTTTTGTTAAACAATGTACTTGCAAGTAGGCAAAATTAATAATGTCTTACACCTTTAAAACAGTTCTGGGGTCTCTGAGCTTAAGGAAATAGTGGGTGAAATCACAACGTCAGAAATTCTCAAAGGAAAAGGAGTTCATGAATGGGAGTTCTTATTGAAGGCAAAATTGCAAACAATTCTGATGAGAAAGAAAAATGGGAAATCCTTTAAAAAAAAAACCCCAGCATGGATGTTTAAAGAACTTTCAGACAACCTGAAATTTTAAAGGGACATATACTAGATATGGAAGAAGGAAAAATCACTGAAGAGGAATACAGATGAATACTCAGTACTACTAGGGATTAAAATCAGAAAAGCTGAAGCTCAGCTGGAGTTAAAGCTTACTAGTGAGGTTAAAAACAATAAAAGGTGGCATGCTTTTGGCTATGTTTGGAGTAAGAGGAAGAAAAGGAAGCAGTAGGGCCACAGAAGGTGGAACTGCTCAACACCTTCCTAATACCTCAGGCTTCTCTCCAGTGCTGGTGAAAATAGAACAAATGATGCGGAAAGAGGACTGCAGTGCAGAATAGGGAAGGGAGTAGTATAGGAATACCTAGCTATTTTAAATGAATTCAAGTCTCCAGGGCCAGATGAACTACATCCAAGGGTACTAGAAGAACTAGCAGATGTAATTGCAGAGCCACTGTTCATAATCCATGCTTTGGGGAAGACACTGCCCCAAAGCAAAATGAAATGAACCTCCATAATGTGCATACATGGACATAGACTACAAAATGAACTAAAATGTATGAGGGCAGGAAAAAGTACTTCAGCGTAAAAGTTGCAGTGATTGATGGAAATGACTAGGCAATACAATGGGACAAGAGAGTTATCATCTGGGTCCTGGAAATTAAGCAATTAATTCATTAAATAAATAAATAATGTAAAGCAATGGAAATGACCATGTCCTGTTTGGTGAGCTGGAAACAGCCTGCAGTCTGGGTAGTCTTTCTTGCTACATATATAAAAGAAGACATTAACAGAGCTGTTAGACAGAGGATTTTTAATAGCTGCAAGTGCAGCAAACTCCTTAGAAATATAAACCTATGTAATAAACCCATATAATGTTCTAATGAATATCTATATCTATATATCTATATCTGAATGAAAACACATGGTATTAAGAAGCAAATCAGTAAAGAGACATATATGACCTTTGCATCAATGTAGTGGTAATTCTGTGCATTTTCTCAGAAGTAAATTGTATTAAAGTCAATTACCTGTAATTCTGAAATGTAGCTGCTCATATATATTGCCATTTTTGGAACAATTGGCTGCATTGAACAATCTCTTTCAGTGTAAATATGTGTAAGACTGTACTGCTGATACATGTTATCAAGTGTGGAACAAGCAGCTCCATAGAAATCTATTTGCGTTGCTTATATGCTGACTCTATATGGATTACAGCAGGAATGGTTAGAAGGTAAATCATGATCTCTGGGTAATTGGCCCAAAAGCAAGAGTACCCCACCCAGATCTGACTGCTAATATAAAGAAAGAGTTGGGGGGTTTTGTGTGCAAGGGCTGAGAGCTGAGTTCTGGCACTGAAAACAAATTCTGTGGACTTAGCAGCTCCTCAGAATCAAAGGAAGAATTTCTCTAAATACAAAACATGGTCTTTCATGTCCATTTTTTTGATTTAGTTAACTGCAAGTGTGCAGAAGGGATTCTTACCAGAAAGACTCTTTGCAGGCAGGAAGGATTTCTTCCTCCCACCTGGAAATTAAAATTTCCATAATAGGATGCAGAGGAAAAAGGATGAAAGAATATGAATATGAAAGATTCATCAAAGATTAGGATAAGGTTATAACATATTTTAGGAATCTCTGGGGGGATATCAAGATGGTAAACACTGACTTTGAAAAATATTGATGGAATATACAGGTATAAAAGGCATATTTTTGATGGACATTTCTTTGATGGACACTGACAGACATTGCTTCTCATTTAGGGGGAAGTCTTGTATGAATGCTGAAGGAGAACATGAAATATTTGGTGTATATAACAATGCCGAATCTATTCTTTGTTTAATTGAAGTAGAATGAATGTTAATTTTATTTTGATAATTTTTATTTATAACAATATATATGGCAAAAAAGGATGAATGAAAAGAAGAAACTCTTACATTTGCCAGGAAAAATAAAACAGCAGATAGAGTATTTGAGGACTGAAGCAGGAATCCCAAGGAAGTTTAAGAGAAAAGCAAATAAAGATAGGATACATTTGGAAGAGAAGAGGGGTATGAAGAAGACTGCTGGAAGGGTATGAGTGATCTGGGATCACCTTCAGACATTTACATTCATGGCTTTATTTGCCTTGTAGAGGAAAAACATTTTATGACACTATTTCTGAAGTGCCATTATAGGTACATAAATAGCTTCTCAGACAAAGATATGTTTGATAAAATTCTTTAAAGCAAAAGGGGAAAGCATGACAGATAAAAAATAAGAATGAAAAGAAGAAAAGAAATCAATAAGATGTCCGTACCTAGATGTAGATAGAGTCTGTCACTGAATCTGGTGAAGAAAGAATAAGATGCCTTATGTAAAGAAGCTGTTGGTTCAGCTATGCATGCCCAGTGCAATTAATATCAAATCCTGAATTTTTAGGGGGCACACATATGTTATGCAACATCTTTCATTATAATACAAAGCATGTTGTTGTTGTTATTGTTGTTGTTGCTGTGTGCCTTCAAGTTTTTTCTGACTTATGGCAATCCTAAGGCAAACCTATCATGGGGTTTTCTAGAGCTGAGAGTGTGTGATGTGCCCAAGGTGGGGTTTCCATAGCTGAGTGGAGAATTGAACCGTGGTCTTCGGGATTGTAGTCCAATGCTCAAACCACTATACCACACTACCTCTCTCAAAACTATGCATTGCCTTTAATACCCAGCAGGCAGCTATACCAGTGCTTTCTTATATGCAAAAATAAGTGAGGTGAACCTCATCTGGGTCAGGTCCATCGCATGGAGGATAAAGGCCTTTAATCGTTTTATTTGCTGTGGTCCTGAGCTGCCTCTCTTCATACTCCACATCTCCGATTTGCATTGGAAAAGCAACCACTCATTAGGTTCTCCCTGTCTTAAGTATAGGAGCCCTGGTGGCGCAGTGGTTAAATACTAGTACTGCAGCCATAAGGTTGTAAGTTTGATCCTGCCAGGCTCCAGGTTGACTCAGCCTTCCATCCTTCCACAGGTCAGTAAAATGAGTACCCAGCTTGTTGGGGGCAATTAGCTAATGCACATTGTAAACTGCTTAGGGAGCACTTAGCTTATAAGCAGTATAGAAATATATATGCTATTGCTATTAAGTTGCTCTTTGGTTACTGGCACTGAATTCATATGACAAGCAGCCCCTTGGGGAAATGTTCACCTGCAATGGCTTACCAAGTAGAGTTCCAGACCCTACAGAAAGCCAGTGCAAACATGGGGCATTTCTGCACTACACTCTTATAGTGCTATTATTCCACTTTCAACATCCTGGGGGGTTGTAGTTTTCTGAGTCCAAGGAGCTCTCTGGCTGAGAATTCTAAATGCCCCTCCTTAAACTGCAAACCCCAGGATTCCATAGGATGTTGAAAGTGGAATAATAGCATTACAACAGTGTAGTGCAGAAATGGCCCTGGATGGCGACTGTATTCCTATTTGGTTATTTGAATCAACCCTAAAGTTGTGCAGGGAATCCTAAACTATACATGTCTCATTGTTATCCAAGGGAATATTAGCCTAAACTCACATATTTACACGACAACAAAACCGGGATGAAAGAGGACTACAGTAAGAGCTAATGTTTTGGCAGGATTAAGCATTTTATTGTTTGGTGTGGTATAGTGATTAAAATAGAGCTTCTTGTAGTTCAGTGTCCAGCTCTGTCATAAACAACTGTCCCACTTTGTTCAAGGTAAGCCATAGACTCTCAGTTTCCTCTTCCAGTTATAAAATGGGATGATAATACTGGTGTACTTTGCAGGATTATTGCAATCATTGTTTAGCTATTATATGAAAAACACTTTGAACACTTAGGAAAATGTGGCATAATAGTAAGCCTCATTGACTCTGTTTACAAATGAAATCTGCAGATACTTTTAACTCCATTGTTTCAGGATAAAAGCTTGCATAAATAAATACAAATAAGGGCCATGCACCTAATATTTATTTTTAATATAATGTTTCTAAACATATTTCCCCTATGTTCCTGTAGTGTATTTGACTTGTTGGACAAGGGAGATTTGTTTGAGAATTGTTCTACATATGCATATGTGTTACATCTTTCTTTTTTTAAATATGCTTTAGACCACTTAGATTATGTGAATATTCAGGGCTTGTTGCACTCTATTGCTTTAAATGGCTCAATAAAACACCACGGTTACTGGCTCTTTTCGCATGGCATTTGGCACCTGGAGTGTTGCACGACTGTGCGGAGCGATCCGCATGATGCACTCACAATTGCGTGACACTCCAGGGTAGGGCAGGTGCTGCTCATGCACTTTTTCATTTTCGGCTTTCAGCCAAAAATGGTGTGCGATCACGCATTGCTCCAGGGCCCTGCGCGCACTTGCCGTGCGTGTGGAGCGTCCAGAGCCGTGGCGGTCGTGCTTCCTGCTCCAGCGCAGCCTGGGAAACTGTGGAAGGAAGAGGCGGGGCTCTCGCGCTACCTGCTCGGGAGCAGGCAGCTCGTGAGGAGCTGAAGCAGCGGGGACGCGAGATCCTCTCGCTGGAGGCTGCTCACGCGATCCCCGCACCCCAGCGCCGAAAAAAGGTAAGGTGCGGAAAGGGCCATACATAGTTACCCTGTGGATGTAAGAATAGTCTGCTATTGGGTCAGAGGATCAGCCCATTTAGACCACAGATGTTTGCCTCTAGTATCAGATTTTGAAGAGAAAATATTAATAATACAGTGCTTTAACTAGGTTATTGCATTACGTGTTCATTTGTGATCATACTCCTATACACGAAAACATAAATGCTTCTCTCTCTGCCTCCTTTCTGTCTGTGTCGGCGGGTGGAGAGGGAGGGAAGGAGGGAGAGAGAAAGAGATCTCATGTTATCGGTTTCTTAAACTTTTTAGAAGGCAGTTCTTCCTCCTTATTTTAAATCTGTTCAATATTTTGACTTAATGAGGCGTTAATTGCTGATGAATGTGAATAAATAAACAAGTCGCTTATGGTCTCTAGTCAGCTTGATGGACCTTGTTCTTTCCAGCCCATCCTTGCACTTTCTGACTTTCTGATTACCCAGCCTCTGTAGGTTTCCAGGTCTTTTCCCATGCTGGTACTGAACAAACTCAGATTGACATAGCTTGCAAATGATTCCTGCATTATGTACTTTCAAATATACCCACAACATATAGGCTATGGAGAAAGAAAACTGTGTAAGGAATTCTTGCAGGTGATAGTTCAAGAGAATATGAATTTCTCTGACTATCTTCTTCTGAACAACTGCAATATCATTGTGAAATTAGGCAAATACAGCTCTAGAATATTAGATAAGGTCAAGTGGAGTTAATGAATTATAGATAAGAGCAGCATATGGGGATGAACATCCCCCCCCCCCATTGGACAGCATGTACAAGATTTGTTCCACAGTTCTTAGAGTAATGTCGGTGAGAGGGGAGTGCAGAGGAGAGAACTAGATATCTTAGGGTGATGTTTGTATACGTGTGTGTGTTTTGCTTCTGGCAACAAAGGCTACCATGTTAGATCTATTTGGTGGGTACTTAGCCATCACGTGTCAGCCTTCCTTTACATCATGCTTCGAGAACTCACTTGAGGTGACTTAAGGAAAGGAAAGGTGACACAAAAGAACCTTTTCACACTACACGGTTATAGCTTTATGAATCCACCTTAATTGCCATGGTTGCATCCTATGGAATCCTGGAGTTTGTAGTCTGGTGGGGCATTAGAATTCTTTGGTTGAAAATTCTTAATTTGTTATAGTGTTGTTGCATGCCTACAAGTCATTTCTGACTTATGGCAACACTAAGGCAAACCTGTCATGGTTTTTCTTGGCAAGATTTGTTCAGAGGAGGTTTGCCTTTGCCTCCCTCCGAGTCTGAGAGACTGTGGTTTGCCCAAGGTCACCCAGTGTGTGCTTCCACAGCAGAGTGAGATTCGAACACTGGTCTTCAGAGTCATAGTCCAATGTTCAAACTAGTACACTGCACAGAATTGAACTATGACAGTTATAATGGAATCATAACACTGTAACTGTGTTGTATGAAGGGGCCCTTTTAGAGAAGGAATGTATGAACAAGATGACCCACAGAGTTCTCTCTTCTTTTCCCGTTTGGTTATTTAAGATAGCATAAAACGAAATGTCCATGGGGACAAGACAGAATGAGATGGAGACAAGAACATATGAGCTTCTCTTGCTTTTTCTAATTTTTCTGATGCCCCAAATAGTTACCCATGTTTCCTGAACTGGGAAAAGAGAATCAATCTGAGAAAGAGAAAGAGAAAGTGTCTGCCATCTCAAACCACAGTGTCACCAAGCTGCAAGGGAAAAGTATGGAGGAAAAGGGAAAAGGAAAAGGGGAAAGGGAAGAATAGGATGAGTCGGGGAACTGGACGTGGTAGCCAGACACTTTGAAAAGTGGTTTGGCCTGACACCTAAGGTATCGGGAAAGCTTGTTGCTCTCCAGGGATTCTGTTTCCCATACCAATGTACATCTCAGTCCAGTTCCCTGTGGTAAGTTTATACTTGAGAAATCCTACTCATGAGTGCTTGTCAGTCTATGTCAAGTTGAAGGAAGTGGGAGTGCAGTTCTAACGTAAGCGTACTATGCTTAGTTTGACAGGTATTTCTGATGTCTGTCTGCATTTTCCCACAGCCACCTTTTCAAGGAGACTTTCATGGACTTCACCTAGTGTAATTAAGCATTCACTCCTGCAGCAAATACCTCATAGAATCTTCCTCATTATTATGGGTGCTGCATCTTTGGTAGCAGCCTGTCAGACAGTGTAGTTTATTTTGGTTTTCGATAAAAAGTTTTCCCCCTTCTCTCCCCTCACCAAAAAACCCCCAAATGCTTGAAGAATTTCATAGTTAAGAATCTTAAAGGAAGCCACATCAGGAACTTGAGTATATCACTGCTGCAGAACCAATAGCCGTGAACCTGGGATTAGTCGTCTGTGGTTTACTTTTAGAACAAAATATGCTGGATTCTTATTTCAGCAGCTATGCCTTGGATGGGATTGTCTTTGGTAACGTTAGCTGGCCCCTGTTACCCAGGTGACAATGTGATGACTCACAGCATTACAATGAAGGTAATAACACTGCCAGTTGCACATAGCGTGGGGAGATGGGGGGCCCCCTAACTGATGGTGTGAGCAACAAGGTTAATAGCTTGATCATCACATTAGGTGCTACAGCATAGTGGAGGCCCTGCTCTAAATGAGCATTGGGAATATTCATGTGGGAACAGTTATCCCAGAGTGTTTCTTCAGTAATTAATTCAGATGCTACAGAAATTGTCTTCTTTTCTTTTGCATTTCTGTGTATGCATCCAAGACTCAATGCCTTTCTTACACGATGCGTTTTCCCTAGTTTTTTTCTGGCACGCTAGTTCAAAACAGTACTATAAAGAAGCAATGTTGCTCTTATAAAAAGAGAGAGAGAGAGATTGAGAGAGCAACATTGCCTCTTTATGGTTCTGTTTATGGTACTGTATTTATGGTACTTTTTTTTTAAAAAAAACGGTACTTTTTTAAAAAGAAAAGGTTGACAAAGGTTTCAAACAATTAATCCTCCCCCCCCTCAGCTTTCAAATATGAAAAATCACATAATTTAATACTTCTGATTTATTATCATTATAGAGTGATTAGCAGGCAAAAATCATTGCTGGTAAAGTTTTAAAGGAGAGCCAGTGTGGTTTCAGACTATGTAGTGTAATGATTTGGGACTATGGCCCAGGAGACCAGGGTTTGATTCCCCACTTGGCCATGGAGACCTACTGGGTGGCCTTGGGCATGTCACACACTCTCAGCCCCAGAAAACCCCATGATAGCTTTGCCTCAGGGTCACCATAAGTTGGAAACCACTTGAAGGCACACAGCAACACTTTTAGTTATAACCCTGATGCAGGATCAAAACTGAATCTGACACATATTTTAAATATGCTTAAATGTTTTTAACTGTGTTTAATCATGTTTTTTAAATTATATTGTGATTTAATTCTTTTCAGATTTTGCAAATTAATGTTTTAGTTGGATCTTTTAAAATTATAGTAAGCTACCTTGAATCCCATTTTGGAGGAAAGATGAGATATGAATTCAATAAATAAGTCAATAAAATTATATGTAAATAAGTGTATGAGTGCATTCCCTTTTGTACTTTGTCCAGCAGTGAAAGTGACAACTGGAAGTGTCAAGTCTTTATTTAACCTATTCAGAACATCCTTCCACCCTGCAAATTCGATTCCCTGGTATTTCCTTTCAATTTAAGATAGTAAATCAATCTGAAGGCTGAGTATTATCAAGCACTCAATATACTAGGGCTTTTCTACCAGGGAGAACCAAGTATGACACAATTTAAATGTAACATAATGTCACTGCATATGAGGTCACGACAAACGTGAATCTCTTGAGTTTTCTGTTTATAAATGTAGCTTTCATTTTTCATTACACGCACCTGTATTTACAGACTGGCCTCCTTTTCCTAACTGATTGACAAAGGTGTGATATTCCTTCATCAGAGATGGTAGGCTTTTTTTTTTTTGTAAAAAAAGCTTCCATTTTGGTGCACTGCAGTGCAGACTTTGGTTTAACTGGCTGAATTGATATTCTGAGCAGCAAGTAAGCAAGGATGACAGAGCATCCGTACAGCTACTCCTATTAGTGCTTAGGGAGGTGTGCTTGGTTGCATTTGCCTGCTCTGTCCAAGATGCAGCCCAGTCACGAAGCACTGCTGTCACAAGTCTCTAGAAAAGCTTCCACTCTGGATTGTAGTACTGTAATGTTTTACATGTTCAAAGGCACAGGAGTCTCCCCCATATCTATCTGTCTCAGAATCAGCATGCATTATTGCTCCTCTGCCCTTGGAACCTAAGAATGACATGGAGTGTAAAAGTTGATTTTTCTTTGCTTAAAAAATGTAGATGTGCCAATGTCAGCAATTTTTGTATTTGCTTATGGCAACAGTCCATGACAATTGAAACATTTGTATGTTTTCCTAGCTCACCATTTGGCCATGGAGGAAACTGCTACTTCATGATTCATTCATTTTGCCCCAGTTAAGTTCTTGAGGTCTGAGAATTCCAGAGATCACTTGAAATGCTTGCATGGAAATGCCTTGGGAGCCAGAAAGTGGATAAAACTAACAGCCAGCAAACCAAAGAGGTGCCTTTGAATATTTTTAGGTTTGGCTGTTTGAAAAAGGGTGTCGCGTTTTCTCCCTTCCCCTTTTCACAAAAGACCTGATCTCACAGAACCAAAAACAAAAATTAGCCCCGCAAACGAAAACTAGGACACTTTTTATTTTGCTGTGTAAGATAACATGGTGGCATAAAGGTTCCTGTTCCCTACCTCTTTCCTTAAAAGAAGAGGGGTTGTCCAGTGTGCTGGAAGCAAACATATATTATGGGGGTGAAAAAAAGTGTGCATACACATCCATGCATAGGCAACGCCACCCTATTTCCGTTTAGTGATAAAAGGTTGCTTTGTGTGTGTGTGTGTGTGTGCGCGCGCGCTGAATATCTTGGTGAAAAGAAGTTCCAACTGGAATGCAAACATCTGATCCAAGTCTGCTGCTGTTTCTTAAAAGCAAAACGCGGAATCAACACCGAGGGCTGAAAGGAAGCGTCCCTCCAGCCTCCCAGTTATCACTTCTATGGAGATGCAGCTGCACTGTATTGGCTTCCCCTCTGCTTCTCCACCACACACGCACGCACGCGCACACACACACACACACCCCGCGCGCGCCTTCTCCGTCTTTCTCTCTCTCTTCCCCCCCCAGCTCTCCCTCCCTCCCTCCCTCCCTCCAGTGATAGTGATAGAACTTGACAGTCCTTGTCCTTGAAGGTTTCTCCCATAAGTGGCATATTCCTGGTAGTTTGCCATCTTCCGTTTTTGTCATTATCCCAAGGGAAGTATTAAAACCACAAACAACAACATGGTGGTTCAGTCCATTCTCTCGGCGCGCGGGAAGAAGCTTCCCCCTGTCGTGCCGCGGCCGCGCGGCCGGCCCTCCTCCGCCGGCTGTCTGCGGCGGCCGGCCATAGCCCTCCCCGGGCCCGCGCGGGGGCCGCCGCCGCCGCCGCCGCCGCCGCTCTCGCTCGCCCTCTCCCTCTCCCTCTCCGCCGGCAAGATGCTCGCTCGGAAGTCTCCGCTCCTTCCCCCCACCTGCTCGGGCGGGATGGTACAGTCTGCAGAGGGACTCTTGTAATGTAGCTCAGCCGAGCCAGCCCTTACAGATGCCGAACAGTGATTACTCCGCGGTGTAATTGAAATAATTTTGGATTTGTGGTGCTATCTGAGCCAAGTAAGTAGCTGCATCCCAAGCATGCTCGCTATCTATCTATCTATCTATATATTTTTTTTACCCCTTCAAGGAGAGTATAAGCCCCCCCCCCTCTTTTCTATTTTGAGATTGTTTGGTACTTTGCATCCCGCGGAGGCAGAAGCTGATGGGGAAAATGGTGTGGAGGGTTGGAGGGCAGAGTGATGCATTTGGTTTTACGGTAGTTCGTGGTCTTGCCGCATTTGAAAAGGTAATCCAACTTCTGCATAATATTTTGTACTAGCGATGCTGCTGAAGGCTACTGTTGCCCTCAGAACCAAATCAATGCTTGGTTTTTTTTTTTTTTAATTTACAGCGTTCTACCGGTTTTGTCCTGTCTTCCCTTAAAAAGTAAAAGCGGTAATGATTTTGTCTAAAGCAGTTTGGATTAAAAAGAAACCCAAAGAAAATATGTGGAAGGTTCTCTTTACTGCCCTTTCTGAAATCAGAGAAGCGTTAGCCTACCGGGTTTTTTTTTTCTTTTGAAATGTGGAAAATCTGCAAAGAGGACAAACACTAAGTGCATAGAGAGCCTGTCAGTCCTAACTTTAAATAGTAACAACAACAACAACAACACTTTATTGCAGAAATGTATTTATATATTTTACCAGGAGCTAACTCAGGAATGAGTGTATTTTCTCTATAGTTTCAAAGAAACGGTAAGGCTGACCTACAAAATTAGCAAATCTCTGTGAGTGAAAATGTACTGGTGTGTTATGAAGGTGTTTTGAGCATTTTTGTTAGGGTGAGGGGAGAATAACTGGGGTGCAATGCATCTAAAATCAAACTGTTCTCTAAGATGCTTAAAATACTTCAGAAATCCCCACCCCACCCCTGAAAAATGGTATTCTTATAGTACATGGTAAGGCTTGTGGCT
This sequence comes from Cyclura pinguis, assembly GCA_030412105.1. Lineage (NCBI taxonomy): Eukaryota > Metazoa > Chordata > Lepidosauria > Squamata > Iguanidae > Cyclura > Cyclura pinguis. The sequence goes on along the minus strand of CM059600.1, from coordinate 89,525,119 downwards.
GTTTCATACCTGGTGTCTTGATTTGACAAACATCACAAGAGCACAGGAATCCCCCACCCTTTTGTAAAGAGAGATCAAAAGCATCTGATCTCTGGTTTAAGAAGTGACCCGTCATCTGTCCCATCAAGTCTTTGCTCTAGGCTTTGATTTACTGACTTTAGGTTGTCCTGTGGAAACTTGGCCAGTTGCTTTCGCACTATACCTTTGACTTTGTAAGATTATTTCTTAGGGTGGCCCTGCGACTGCTGAGCACCTTGTGGTGAGTGCTTTCATGTTCAGGAAGATGGGTAACGAAGTTTTGAACAACAACAGCAAAAAGAAATTAGAAACATAGTGTTCTGTAAGAAAATTGGGCATTCCTTCATGCAGACTAGGCACAGGCGTGAATTTAAAAGGCTTTATGACAGCAAAATCTTACATTAATTTGACCTTTCGATTACATGCCCGCACTTATGATATTAAAGGCTAAAGTCAGCATTATAGTGATTAGGCTGCTGAAAGATATCGGGGATGCTTACGTGCGGAACTTTATGGCTTTCCTTCTATGAGAGAATTTGTGTAATAGTAAAGAAGTGCGGGAAGACAGGGATGGTGTATGATCTAAGAATGGTTCCTCCTGTTTGTAGCAAGTTGAGAATTTATAGATCTGCTTTAGAATATGTACATATCGTTCTGTTGCAGGAGGTTTCAGGGAGTAGCGTTTCATTTGGAACAAGGTCATCCATATGTATGATTGTTCACTCTCCTACCTTTTCTCCAAATAACTGCAAGACTTGGGTATCCAGCAGGTTTTGATTGCATTTCAGTGCTTACTTTGTTCGCCTTGCTTTCTTTCATTTTGGGGCTGAATGGCTACCTGCAAAGAGAGGGTTCCATATTTGCCTGGAGGTACTGGAAAAAAAGACCAGGGTTTGCAAATAGCACAAGGACCTAGAGGTTCAAGGGAGGTTATACATAGTAATGCAGCATCATTACATTTTCTTTGTGCCTGTATCCCTGTGGAGAATCGATTTTGACCCAGCACATCACAGTTAAATATACTTACATTTCCACAGAAAAGACTATCACCCCTCCCACAGGAAAATGGTTGGCATCTTCTGTCGCTTATGTACATAAAAAGGCTCCATGTGTGCCTATTGATGCAGTATTTGATGTTTTTTTTTTCATTACCCTTCTATTAGAATAATCACATATGGTAAGAAGTAACACACTGTGCTTTTTCGAGCACTTGCAGGGAAATGATTTTATGTGTGTATTTTTTTTTCTCACAAGTTTCAACATGCGTCTAGAAAAAATGTTGAGCAATCTCTACACCACCCCCTACTCTCTTTGCCATTTTCTGTAAAACGTTGCTGCGGACCATATATCCTGAAAGACTGAACAGACTAAATTATGCTAGATCTATTTTATTCCCTTAAATCCCCCTCCTCTTTAGCCACGATCACTTATTGTGCTATGTTTGCTACCAAAAGCTGATCAAGCATTTTTTTTTTTCATTTCCATCAGATTTATCCTTATGTTCAGAATTCCAAGTGGCTCTTTTGTCTGGGTAGTGCTGTAATTATTTCAAAGTCTGATGGGACGTTATTAAGAAGACATGACCTTGCAAGTACATTCCAACCTTGATCTAAGGCTCATTACACTGCAGTAAAACCCCAGGACCTGATATTTATGTATGTAGTTAAATTGGACAGCCATATAGGTTACTGAATCTGAACCCATCTACCCATGCCTAGCTTTGCAACAGTGCTTGGAAACAAGGTGGCAAGTGATTAACCCTACAGAAGTGCCTTGCAGTGAAAGTTGCATAATCTCTGCTTTTATCTTTAACTGGCAAGGAATAGCTTCTTAGGCAGTGGACCTATTGGCTTCTCAAATTCCGTTTTAAGAATAGAGAAATATGTTAATTACCGTGGCATCTTTGCCAAGACCTTGAAAAGGAACCTGACTGAAAATGACCAGGTTCACTTGAAAATAAACCAATCTTTGTTTGGGGGAAAAATCCCAGGAAAAAACTTCAGAAAACTAAGGGTGAGGAAGTTAATTTCATTGAATTCAGTAAGGCTGATTCCTGACTACACTTGTGTAGGGTTTCGGTTGCATGCTTGCAAGCCTATGTATATTTATGTGAAAGTATGCTTCCATAGAATTACCTTCTAAGTAGAAAGGCACAAGTTCTTCTGTGTTATTTGCAGATTTAGACTTCCTCTGCAAAAGATAGTTGTGGCATCTTCAGGGATCATAGATATCTTTCTTTTTTAGATCCCCAAGCTAGCAATACATTTGCAGTTCAGTCCTGCACATGTTTAATCTGGTATATTACTGAGTCTAATAGAACTTGGTTCTCTGCATGCATGGTTCTGTATACATGTGTGGTTAGGATTTCTACCTTTCCTTAGGTAATGTGCAGCTGTAAATCAGGCAAGTGTTTCAGTGTTTTAAAGGTGGCACATCAGCATCAGCTGACAGCGTGCTGGTGGTGCACAGTATATTGCATGCTGTCTGAATGCTTCTTCAGGTGTAGCATAGTGTGATAGGAAAAAGTCCCCGCTTTCAGTCTCAATTCTGCTTTGAATTCACTAGGTGGCCTTAGCAAGCCACTGTTTTCTCAGTCTCAGCTCCTTATCTGCAATTTGTGAATGATGGATGTACCTTCCTTGCAGGACTGTTGTAAAATTTATTGAGACAATGTAGATGAAGTCCTTGGAACATATCAAGCCTTCACATAAACACCAGATATTTTGTATACGTTGGTTATGATTTGTTTGGGATTTATCATAAGGTACTATGTAGAAGAAATACTAATAGTACTGCAGTAGTGGCAGGCTTACGGCTCTTCAAATGCAGCTGAACTACAATTCCCACCATTCCTGATATTTGGACATGTTGGCTGGGCTGATGAGAACTGTGATCCAGCCACATCTGATAAGCTAAGGGTTCCGCTCATGAACCTAGGAGGTACAATATATGCTTTGAGTTGATGCAAAATGAAGTATTTTTACTGCTAAACTCAACTGCTAAACTCTAAAAAACAGTCAGTCTTCCACATTTGCAGGTTTAACTTTCACGAATTTGATTATTTGTGAGTTTCTCCAATAACCACCCCCACCTCAAGTGCTTCTTTTCCAGGGGAACCTTCCTTCTTGGCAGTTCTGATCAGGTCTCCCAGCCCTTTAAAAACTCTCCTCTGGTACCACTCCTCTTCCTCCTCCAGCTGCTGGCTGGCCAGCTGAGGACAGCTCGCAACCTGTTTTCTCAGCATCACAAACCCTCTCCCAGTGCTCCCCCCAACCCAAAGGAGATGGCCAAGAGAGAGGAAGTAATGGACCATCATGCTATGTTTTCTCCCTCCTTTCCCTGGCCTGGTTTGGACCCTAGGGCCCCACTCTCCCCAAAATGTCTCAGTCCCCTTTCCACACAGTGGCATGCACATTTTGATAGTCATGTTTTTTCTACTTTTATGGGGCTCCTGCATCCCTAACCTTAGCACTGGATGTATTTGAAATGTTGCTGAAGTGTATCCTGAAGCTAAGGAAATACGATCAAGTGCTTCACAAATGATACTTTACGTAAGAAAATATAATACAATATTAAGTTTTTCTCTATAGTGTATAGACAGATAAATATTCTGCATATGAAATGGACTAAATATTTCTAGATGTGCAGAAAATGAATTCTGCATTTATCATGAGTAAAAAATTTAAAATATAAATATGGAATGAGTAAGAGGCCACTCATTAGAATAATAAATGAATGGTTGAAATATTGGGAAGTACTGAGAAAATAGGCAAAGGATGTGGCTTGTCCATATGCTCCAGAAAGGCAGAGTGAGCATCAAAATATACTCATCCAAATTTATTTTCTTGACCAGTTCAGGCTCAGAATTGTAGCCCAGCAACCCATGGTTTATCAGACCATGAATGAGTTGTGTGCAAGAGTGGTCTTTTCTTATATGCTTTTCTCCTCCTCACTTGTGCCTTTCTTCAGGAAATGTACCATGTCTTCATAGACCATATTCTCCCATGATGTCCAACTGTGCTTTATAGGCTTTCTTTATCAGATCTAGAAATCAGTGTGGGATGGAGAGAGATGAAATGGGAAGGTGACGTATGGGAAGGCAATATACAGATACATGCTTTTTATCTGTATAGATTTGTCATACTGAGTAACATTTTATTCAGGTGCCTGCTTTTACCCTCAGACATATTAGGTTGCAGTCCCATTGTCATTGTTGTTTCATTAGAGTTCATTACATTTTACATTTTAAAAATATTTTAAAAATATTTTAAAATATTTATATTTAAAAATATTTATATAAATATAAATATATTTAAAATATTTAAAAATATTAATATCATTATAAGAAACACAACAATTTAAAAGTCCAAATCGAAATATGTATACACTGACTGGGCAGATGACTTCTGAGTAACCTTGTATAAAATTATACTACAAGTGTACCTCAGTTAATGGCCCTTTCTGCATGATGACGGCATCCCAGCCTGGGGACATGAAAGGAATGCGACCACGAAGATGCTTCTACATGCCATTGTCATGGTCCCATGGTTCTCATGTTGCCAGCCAGTGCAGTCATGGGCTATAACTCCATCAGTGACTCCAACTGGACGAATCTTCCATTGCAGCTGGCCATACAGAAGGGCCGGAAGTGCAACCTATGTGCTTCCTCCCCTCCTGTGCTTCCTCCCTGTCTGCAGCATGGGAAGAAGGCCAACTGCAGTCTGGAAGGACAGAGAGTGTCCCTTGCGTACCCTTCCACAGGCAGCCAGTCACGTAAGGAGAGGAGCATTGGGAACACACTCCCATCGCGGCACAGGCACTGCCAAGATTGTGACGGGACGACACGGGACAGCGTTGTCATGTGGAAAAGGCCAGTGAAGTAGATTTTTCCTAAGTATTTCTTCTTCAACAGAAAATTTGGTACCAGAAGTAGAAACAACATGGAAAAAATAGGGGTGGGTTTCTGCGCCACAAAAAAGAAGAGCAATTCATCATATTGAATTGAGACTTCTTCCAAAATGCATCCAAAGATGACTTTTTCTGTCACCAACCTCCACTTTTCTTACAATTTCCATTTTGGTGGACAACCTATAGAGCTATACATTTTTAAAACCGATTGGGGAACTTGGTGAGGCTGCCTCATCTGGCTGTCCCCTGTTCTCTCTGTTTTGCTGTTCGTGCATTCTCAGTAAGGGTTTCTGGCAGCAGCTGCTGTTCTCCTTGCCTTTTGTAGTGCAGGCGTGTACAGCTACTACTGTCAGAGGCTTTGTTAACGGAGGCACGCCTGTTATATCACAAAAAGATAGGCATTGGGGTGTACCCACACTTCACAGTTACAGTCTTTTGACGCCACTTTAACTGCCATTGCTCTAGTGTACGGAAACCTGGGATTTGTGGTTTCTTGGAGTATTAACATCTTTGCAAAAGGTTTCTAATGTTGTAGTTAGGGAAGTGTGCTAGAGTTCTAGGTACCTTGCTGAACTAAACATTCCAAGATTCTATAGGACAGAACTATGCCATTTAATAGTATCAAACTGCTATAAGTCCCCCTGGGGAACTGAGATCCATCCTCCTCCCAGACTGTTTGCAAGTGAACACAGGTGTTTGACCCAGAGGACAGAAAGAATTCAGTATTCAATATTAAATGCTTATTTTATAAGAAATGGAATGTGAAAACCAAGAGTTGGAAGCAGAAAAATCCCATTGTAATTACCGTTTTTAAATAAATTGAAGACACTTTGTGTTGCTTTGGAATGCATTTGTGGGTCGATTGCTAGGCTGCAATTGGGCAACTTAATTTGTCATCTTATCCTTATCTAGCATTGGGAACTATGGCAACAAATTACATTTGCATTTACACACCACTTAATACTGCAGAGCATGCTGTGCAATTTTTATTTATGCGTACGTTGATCGGCTGTTGCCTGTCATTATTGTTTTTCAACTTACGGGTAGTGAAATGTGGGTGGGGGCACTCCCTTGCCCAAGGCTGTACAAACAGATAAAGAATGAGTGAGGGTCGAAGCCTCAAAACAGAACAACTTTGTCTCTAGCTGTGCCAGATGCTGATGAATTTGCTTGTAAATTTGTAATACCAACCGCAAAGGCAGACTGTGGAAACATTACACCCCCTTGCTTTATACAGTGTGTTCATTCCCTCTTTAGGAATGTTTCCTTCTTTGCTGTCCTTCTCTTGGCAAGTGAAAACTTTTCTATTCCAACTTCTTTTCCAAGGCCAGGCTTTTAAGAACTGACTGCAAGGGGTTTTAATAATTGCCTTTTTGATGGATTTGTTTAAATGGTTTTAATCCAGTGGCTAGTTTAATTGCATTTTAGCAATAACTTTTTTGCAAGTTTTAATTTGTATGTGCTTTTTTTCTGTAATAGATTTAATTTTGGTGAGCCAACTTGAGTCCCCATTTCAGGGAAAAAAAGGTCCATCATCATCACCAGCATCAGCAATGGTCATCCGACTGGCTTATTAGAACTCCCTAAAGGGATATACAATGGAATAGGTTTTTTTTTTTAAAAATAAAATGCTAGTAGGCAAAAAGACCCATCATGCTTTCAGGTGTAGAAATCAGTGAGTTGTGTTTCTGAGTCATCCTGGGCTTCTCTTGGATATTATGTTGCAGTTAAGTGGGTTCAGTGGTGCATTTGTTGTCAGAAGATTGTATTCAGACCAGAGAAAACACAATTTCAAATTCTTGCTCAGTTGTTGAAGCTCACTGGGTGAGTTTGTGTCAGTCACCATAGCTAGCTAACTATCAGGATTGCCCTCAGCTACTTGGAGAAAGGCAAAAATTGTTTTTAAATGCTATAAATAATAAAAGAAATTATAACAAAATGTTTTGGCCTGTTGGATCGAGAAACAATTTTTATTCTTAAATATGGGAGGATGCGTGACTTTCATTGTTCACATTTTTAAATTACTTTTGTAATTTTGTTTTGTATGCAGACTGGCAGTTCTTCCCTTCCCCTCTTCCTCTAGTGCTGGTTCAAATGTGATGCTTTTCCTACATAGAAATATTCTGTGGGAGGAAAAGCATGTAGGTGACCATGCACAAAGAGCAGCATGAAAAGGCCTCCCTGGAAGACTGTCTTCTACTAATAGCAAAATAAGCTTATGTACCACTTTTCACCCATGCTTTTCTTACACACAGAATGAAGTATATCTTGTATGAAATGACACACAGATGTCCCATGTCATTTTGGTTCCTGGCGCAGAAAAGCTGAAGGAATGTCTTGTTTATGTGCACACGCAGTTTGTGTTACAATATTTTAAAATGAATTTTCCTATGTGTTGTATTGTTTTGCTGCTTTATCATTAAAGTTAGCCCGCTTGGGACCTTGCCTAACAAAAGTTGCAGTGGGAGGTCGGGGTGTGTGATTGGAATAAATAAATAATTAACAATCTGCTGCACTTGACTGGTATGCACAGGACTACTTAATGAAAGGATTGGCCCTAGTGGCACACAGTCATTTGATCACTTGAAATAATTCTTTTTGATAAATTGGGCAGTGCTGCAACTCCCAAGGCTATCTCTTCATATTTTTGTTCGTACTGTTTCTGCATGTCATCCCTCTCTGTCATGTGGAATACTGAGAAAATAAATTATTGCCTTATTTATTCACATGTGCTTATTTATGCTCTGCCTTTTAGGGTGCAGTCTTAAGTAATGTGACAAACATTATTCCTCACTCAAATGAAGGTTACTCATGAAGGTCAAACTACCTCTCATGTTAATTATGTAGGTTCTATATTATAGTGTAATATGAATGCCTGTCTCTCTCCCTCTGGTACGTTTTCCCCAAATCTGCAATGGAGAGTCATACTCAGAAGGTTTATCTCCCGTTCTTATTTCTACTGGAAGTGCATGATCCAGATCGGCAGCACCAGTGGCTAATATTTTATGGACTACAACTTCTAGAACTTCCCCGTTTCAGCTGTCAGTTTATCATAGGTACAGTCCAAAAGGTAGCTCTTCCACAGCAGCCAGACAGCTCTTTCTGGAACCTCACAAGCAGGATGTGGGGAAGTAACTTCCCTCATATTTTTTGGTCCAACAGGGCATGCCTCTGAATATGGAAGCTGCATTTGGGATAGCTGACATGGCTAGAAATTAGTGATTCAATTATATTTCACTTGGCAATATTCTTTCTGAGATGGCCGACAGGAATTGTCAAGGGCCCAGTGTATCTGAAGTATCTTGTAATGCTCAAGGTGCTTCATGTGATCTTAACCTATTTCTAAAGCAATGGTCCCACTAAATTATGAGTGAGGCCTGGTGGTTTTGCAAAGTGAGGGAATTTGCAGATGTACCTTTCTGGCTTCAGAAGCAGTGGTGGCTGAAGAGGAGACAGTTCTACTATTTTCAGCACTTGTCTGTGCCCAAGAATAAGCATGGAGAAGAAAAAGAAAGATGTTGTGAATCTCAGTTCTTCCTAAGACTGACCGTGTGTGTGTGTGTGGGTTAACTGGACCTCTTTTTTCTCTGCTTTGACTTTGCCTCATAGTGGTGTTGAATGTGGCTGGACAACAGAGAACTTACCTGGCAGCTCTCCTGAAATTAAAATAATTTTGTGTCAGTCTGTGTAATCTTACATTCTACTGACCATTCCTGCTGTTTAGGCAAGTTCTGTGAAGCTAATTCCAGTCAATCTGGGTTTTTGCCATCACAAATAATTCAGCGTATTTTGCAAGCTTGCTTACCTCATCTACCCCTTCTCATCTTTTAATAGTTTTAACTTTAGGTGCCAGTGCTGTGAGGCTGGGCATAAGCAGGGTCAGGTAATTAATAGAATTGATATGAGTTGCACAGAACAGAATCTAAGACATGACCTGGCATTGTAGGCCTGTTTTGGCAGTCTGTATTTTTATTTGTGGAGTTCATTGAGGGCAGATGAGAATATTTTGGCTTCCTTATGGATGTCGCTACATTTGGAAAAGGTTCTCAGCCTGGAAACTCATTGTTTTCCTATTTTGGCACATCCTTTTCCTGCAGTATTCAGAATTAGAAAGCTACCTTTCCAGTGTTAGAGGACTGCACATTATTTAAGAGTATTGAATCCTCAAAAATGTCAGGAAAATGCATCACCTTGGAGAATGGCAAGAGTCAAGCCTGAAAGCCTGTGCCATTATCTTTACTTGAAAGGCCTTTCCTGCCTTTCATTTCATGCTGCATGTCTCCGATGTCTTTTTTCTTTGCTAGAATTATAATGATTGATTCTGTGTGTTCTAAAAATATCCCTATTGATGACTGATAGTAGCACACATTTTCAGTGTTTGAGGCTTTAATGTTGGTTTCAGTAAAGCAGAATGATTTATGTTCTGTCCTTTAATAATGAGAATAAATACCGCCAAAGGCAAATTTGTATACTTTTATAACTGTGCTGTGCTTACATCTGTGCTTAATATTCTTATTATAGAAATATTCAGTTAAAACTAAATACTGCATGTACATTTTGACTCTGGGTAAATGTTACGAGCTAAATATAGATTGTCTGTCAAGACTGGTAAGAATATGTAGGTTTACTAGAATTAGAGAACTATAAAATCAGTCGTCAATATTTCTGTTAAAATAAAAGATTTTAAGGAAAAATTGTGTGATATTCTATTTTTGTTCATGTGCATGGAAACTCTAATACAAAATTCAACATAATTCTAATCAGTCTAATAAGTAGTAGCAGTATGCGGCATGTAAAAGCAATATCTAAATAAGAATCATACTTACTACAGCGATAGCTCTTTGCCTTGCTTTAACAACTCATTTTCAAATAATATGAATTCTAGGATTTTCACTGATTTCATTTATTCCTCTCCCTTTCCTTTCACATTTCTGTTAGAGGGGTCCAGAGTATGATTCTTCCCCCTGTTAGTGTGTTTCCTGCTAACAGGAGAGAAGAATAAGGAAAAAAAATTGCTGCTTTTCTCTCTGAAGTGCTCCACCTGCCAGGAAATGAGAGATAGAGGCCTGTATGACATCACTGTGGCCTCCTGGGTGATTATGCAGGGGTAATGCGCCTGTCCCATGTTTTAGCCATGCTTGGACTGGTGGGAGAAAAGAAAGATGGAAAGTTCTTCCTCTCTTGGTTTCAATAGCTATTTGGAACTGGTGACTTGTCCCAGATGCCCCTATGCCATTCAGGAGTTCCTGGGATTTTCTCTTGTTTTCAAGCAGTAGAACCCCTCTCATCAGGGAATGGGACATTACCTTGTGGCAGTGGTGGTGAGAGAAGAGCATGGTTCCCTTATTTGTACTTCAAGACTCGGCTGGGCTGAAAGAAGACATTTCTCTATTATCTCCTGAACTTTTCCCAGCAAGAAATATTGACCTCCCATGTCTAAACGGGAAGGTAACATCAGAGTACAAATTGTGTGTTCTTTGTTTCTTCCATTGCTATTTCTGTCATTGGAAACAGGAGTAATGGCTATGGGCCTTTCCACCCTACATTGTTATGGTGCTATTATTCCACTTACAACATAGTTTACTGAGGCCGAAGAGCTCTCTGGCTGAGAATTCTAAATCTCCATCCCTAAACTGCAAACCCCAGGATTCCATAGGATGTTGAAGGTAACAGGACTATATCAGTTTACTGTGGAAAGGCCCTTTATGTTTGTGGTCAGCAAAAAAATTGAGTTTGGTACAGTAGTTGTATGTACCAAGCCCTGCAGAATGCTCTTCCATGAGGGAGTAGGCTGGCCTCCTCCCTGCTTTCCTTTTGTAGACAGGTAAAGACATTTCTTTTTAAGCAGGCCTTCAGTGGGTAAGCTGGAGACATGTTAAACTTATTCGTAGCTGTTTTTAAAAATTTATTGCTGTTCTATAATTTTATATGTTTTTAACATTTTAATTATTTGTTTGCTTTTAATGTTTTTTTTAACCTGTTGGAAGGTGGCCTTCCATCCCATATAAGTGCAACAAACAAACAAACAAACAACCAAATAAATAAATAAGTTGTCCATCTGTGCTGTATCTTGACATTGGCTCCTCCAGAATGTCTTTTCTACCCAACAGTGCTATGTGAAAACAGATTGTGTCAACATGGTCCCAGAACAAGCAGGGGGTTGAAAGTGGAATAATAGCGCTAGAACAGTCTAGTGTGGAAATGGCCTAGGTTGGGGAGCTGAGCCCCCCTGAAATTATCTGGCAAAATGGAACCACAAAAACTCGTATGTAGTTGAGCCCCCTCAAGAATTTTTGTTCAGAAGAGTACTAAATAATCAAGCACTAAGAAAAATTAGGACAGTTATTGTTTAGCTTTCCAGGTATAATAAAGACTGTAACTTACTTGGGAGTAAGTTACACTGGAAGGTACTTTTAAGTGCACATTCTACTTGTAAGAGTCCTCGTATTGAAAGATGTTTCAGTAATAATGGGTGGGAAAAATAATTGGACCTCCCCCTGTAAGTAACTTCAAGTATGCAAAGTTAACAACAGCCTACCTGCCAATGTTGAACCTTCCATCATAAAAGCATTTCCAAGGCCCCTTGTGTATCACAGTGGAGGTTGTCAACTTAATCCTTGTTCAGTTACTGTACCAACTCTGTCCTGCTTCTTGAGCGCTGTAGAGTTCCAGCTAGATAAGAGGCACAAAAGGGCCCAGTGTCTGTGATTTGTTGTGATGTGGTAATCAGGTAGCCTTCCAGATTTTTAATCCTCAGTATGCTACCTAGAAGAGCCAATGTGGTGTAATGGTTTGAGTGTTGGGCTATGATTCTGGGTGACTGGAGGTTTGAAGCCCCTCTTGGCTGTTGAAACCTAGTGAATGACCTTGGCCAAGTCACAATGGCCAATGGCCAACTCCTTCCAAACAGATTGTTTAAAGAATCCCTCCCCTGTTAGGGTCACCATACGTCAGAAACAACTTGGAGACACAACATCAATGCCAGCTAGGGCTGCTAGATATGCAGCCCAACAACAACTGGGCATCTGCATGACTCTCACCTGTTGTTTATTGGTGAGAGAAAGGTCCAGCCAGCGGTTCAGTGTTCGCAGTTATGGCCTGAATCTTATTGGTAGTGCAAAGTAGACTAGATACATATGGGTTAACATAGGCCCTTTCCACACCTTACCTTCTTCCGGTGCTGGGGTATGGGGATTGCGCGAGCAGCTTCGGGCGAGAGGCTCTTGCGTCCGGGGTCCTTTTTAGCTCCACACGAGCTGCCTGCTCGTGCGAGAGCCCTGCCTCTTCCTTCCACGCTAGGGCAGGAAGCGTGACTGGTGTGGCTCCAGAGGCTCCGCACGCCAGGTAAGAGTGCATGGGGCCTGGCAGCAATGCATGATCGCACGCTTCTAGCCAAAAATGAAAAGGTGCGCGATCAGCGCCTGCCGGCCCCTGGAGCGTCATGTGATTGTGAGTGCATCGTGCAGATCGCTCCTCACAATTGCGCAATGCTCTGGGCGCCCTTTCGCATGGAAAATGCTGTGCGGAAAGGGCCACAGATTTCATCAATTGATTCAATAGGTCTACTTTAGTTGGGACCACCAATAGGATGTGGGTTTATAGGAGGTAGAACTTGGCAGGATAGTTGTGCTTTCAGTGGGCCAGGAATTAATAATTAGACTTTTCTTTAAGAACTAGAACATACAAAGAGCCCTGTGTGATAAGACTGAGGTTCCATTTAGTACAACAACCTTTTTTCCTTTGTTCATTCTTTTTTTTTTAAAAAAATACTTTTTATTGAGATATATACATATATAAAATACATTCAGTAAAAATTTTGTAGCTCATTGAAGTTTCATATAGTTGTTCTTCCAATCCTTACTAGAGCCGAATACTCTTAACATTGTTAAATTCTAACCGTACTACACACATACATTTGTTCAATTAATTTGTTTTGTTCATTCTGAATGTATTGACACAGGTGACCCATTCTTTAAAAGATTTTTTTTCTTTCTGCTCTTTCCATTTGGCATTTAATTTGCACCATTTAATATGGTTGCAAATGTAGAGCCAGCCAATGACAGCCTGCAGGAAAGATCTGGCTGTTTAACTGTCACTTGGGAGCTAATACAGGAGGGTGGAAGTGGTAGTGAAATGTGGAGGCAAGAGCTCAAGGCCGCTTGGTGCACTGATATTAGTTCCTTCGGAATAAATGGCTTCGGAATAAAAGCCAGCTTGAACTCTCTGTTATCCAGTAATTCTTATTATTTTATATTTTTCCCTGTGAGTTATTCATCTGAGCATTTATAAGTGTAATTGGTTATGCAAATGTAAACCCAAACCCAAATTAAAAAAAAAAAAAGCTTGTCCTCCCACAAATACTAAGCCCAAGGAGTGGTTTTAAACCATTGCCTACTCAAAGTGGTGGTCCCTAGACTAGTGCTGGTCCCCAAGCCATTGGCCCTGGGGCCTTACAAGTTTCCATGAAAGAAAGAAACAGTTGTAGCCAGGGGACACAAATATGGCACTGGTCCCTAGCAAATCAGGAAAAAAAGATAATTGCTGGTCCCACACATCAGATAGGCTGAGGAGCACTGGTTTTAAGGTTGCTGGGCTGAATGACAGAAGTCCTGGGTTGCTGTCTTTGTGAAAAATCCAGAGAGAGGATCCATCACATTATAGCTCTACCCTCTTCCATTTCCGAATATGGTCAACAACCTAAAACAGATTTTAGTTTGGCCAGTGGTCAGACAAGCACTTTAAACTCTGTGTTGGGTTGTGGCACCTGGAATGTAAATAGAGAAATCTCTAGTTCTAATTGCTAATCGGTTTGACTCATCGTTTCTTTCATTTTTGTTTAGTTTTGTATGTAGTTCAGAAAATGGTGTATTTTTCTTCTCAGTGTATACACTTAACATCAACCCCAATCAATGGCCTTGCTTAACCAGATTTTAGTGTGCTGAATATTATAAATTATTTTTGAATGCAACGTTATTACACCCAACCCCATCTTTGAGACGTAAGTATTCATTGGAATTAATTTGGGGTCTGGGTGACCCTGTGTGTCACACACTCTTACCCCTAGAAAACTTCATAATAGGGTCGCCATAATTCAGAGATGACTTGAAGTCACACAACAGCAAAGTGAGACTTATTAGAACTATTGCTTAAAATAAATGATTCTGAAGGCAAAATATCTTTTGATTTTCTTTGAGATGAAAAAAGTTGATCAGTCAAGCAATCACAATCAGGTGAATCTTAATTTATGAGCAGTCATGAGTATCTTCTTCATTAAAAGAAAGTCTCTTTTACTTAGAAAAATGGTACATTGGTGCTGGGCCAAAAAAAAAAAAAAGGCAAAAAAAGCAAAATGGGACATAGAACAATCTTATTCTGCAGTGGGCTTTCTTTCTTCAGTTTATTTTTAATGAGCCATAAAGTGTTTCAAAACTGTTTCTTAAGATGATTAAATGCTATGCAGGGATTAAATTAGTTTTGTGAACAAATTCACTAAAATGTCTAGGCTGCTTGCCCACAAGGACCACTTACGTTTGCGGTGCAACTTGATGTGACACTAGAGTTATGTGATTAGGCTTTCTTGGGTGCCCCCTCACAGTAGCTAGATCAGGAGAACCAACTGACTTGGGGTCATAGCTCCAGGGAAGGGCTGTAAAACCTGTTGTTTGCATCATATTACACCCCAAAAACTTTTTTTTTTATAGAAAACCTAAGGATAGCCACATAGGGCAGTCAGGTGTAAAATACTACTGGACTCATGCACATTGAATTCTTGTGTAACAGAGAAAGATTCAACTGTCCTGATTAGATTCCATGCAGTCCCAACACTGCCATAGCTACGATTAATTTTAAGGGAGAGATCATCACCGTGGATATGGAAACAATATCCTACTCCATCTTTTGGGAGATGTAAACTTCTTTGGCTGGACACTGGGGCTCAGTACTTACAATTAGGTACTGGCCAAATGGCTGTTTATGTGGATGATTGCTGTTAGTTGGTTCCTACATTTTATTTATTGTATTCTACCACATAGAAATGTCACATGCATTCATTGAAACATATATGCTTTGCATAGGACCAAAGCTATAAATTTCTAAATCGTGGTGTGGTGGGTGAAGTTAAGAACAGGTGCATAAATTATAAAACTACAAATATTTTTTCTGGTAGAAATTAGTCTACCATGTTATAAAAAATCTGGCACAAAGTTTGTTATGTAGAATGCTGGTTTCTGTTGTCTAAGGTTGTAAGATAGAAAATTCTTCTGTGTATCACTTTGCACTCCTCTGTGTGATCATTTGTATTGGTTCAGAAGTGAATAATCTGAATTGATTCCAGAAAGCAGTTAGTGGAGCCAGCACAACACATCGATAACATGATCTGAATGTTTTATTACCAGCAGCAGGTGAGCTGCCACATTTCCGTACTAGGCTTCTGAACTGTCTTCAAAGACGGCTCCCCATAAGTGCACAGTAGTACAGTCAGCCCTCCACATTTGCAGGTTTGACTTTCATGGATTTGATTATTTGCAAGTTTATTATTTATTAAGATTATTTGCACATGCCTCCCACCTCAGAAGCTTCTTTTCTGGAGGAACTTTCCTTCTTGGCAGCTCTAGTCAGGCCATGCAGCCCTTTAAAAACCCACTTCTGGTCCTCTTCCTCCTCTACTAGTAGCTGCCTGGCCAGCTAAGGCTCACAGCCCGATTTCTCCCAAGCACTCCCCCACACCCAAGGAATCTGATGGATGAGAGAGACAGTATAGGGATACCATGATGACCACTTCCTTTTCCCTCCTTTCCCTGACCTAGTTTGGACCCTGGATACTTCTTCTTCTTCTCATCATGCCTCAGTCTACTTCCCCCCCACATTTTGGTATTTGTGATTTATTTCACTTTTGTGAGGGTCCTGTACCCCTAATCCTAGTGAATGAGGAGGGATAACTGTAATCTTATCTAGGTGTTAACAGAGCATGAGTAGCTTGAACTCAGAACTACCATGTCCAGATGAGATCACTGTTGCTGTACCACTAACCTCAATTCATGAAAGACTGTAGTCACCTGTGAGGCCAAAGCTAACCCTGAATCCTCAAACTGCAAACTTGTTCTTTCAGAGAATTTTTTCCCCTACCTATAGGGCTTTCATTCTGATAGGATTGATCTTCAACACACTTCAGTCCAAAGTCCACATGACTTCTCCCAACAATTTTGTGTGGTGTGTTGTTATGTGCTATCAAGTCAGCTTCAACTTATGGTGACCCTTGTGAATGAGAGATCACCAAGAGACCCTATCATTAACAACCCCACTCAGCTCTTGCAAATTGAGGGCTGTGGCTTCCTTGACTGAGTCAATCCATCTGTAGTATGGTCTTCTTTTTTTCTCCCTACTTCTTTCCACTTTGTCGAGCATTATTGCTTTTTCCAGTGAGTCATGTTGTTTAATGATATTTTGGTTTCTGGTGAGATTTCAGGCTTAATTTGCTCTCAAATCTATTTGTCTTTTTGGCAATCCCTGGTATCTGTAGAAGTCACCTCCGGCACCATGTGTCTTCATGTCGGCTTTCTTTATTGTCCGGTTTTCATGATCATAGACAGAAATTGAAAATATGATGGCATGAATGATTTTAATTGATCATATATCTTTACACTTGCGTATCTTACCCATTTCCTTCATAGATATCCTTCCACATCTTAGTCTTCTGATTTCTTATCTGCAACCTCCATTTTGACTGATAACTGAGCCAAGGTATAGAAAATCTTTAACAATGTTGATGTCTTCATCTACGTTATGCAAATCTTCTGTCATTATTATTATTGTTGTTTTCTTAATATTTAGCTGTAACTCTGCTTTTGTACTTTCTTCCTTAGCTTTCATCAGTAGCCATTCCAAGTATTTGCTACTTTCTGCTAATAATATGGGGTTATTTGCATATCTTATATTATTGATGTTTCTCCCAGTTTTTACATCACCTTTCTCAATCTAATCCTCCTCTTAAAGAGCAAAGGTGAAAATCACCTTTGTGTGACCCTCTTGCCAATTGGAACTCAATTTGTTTCTCCATATTTCATCCTAACAGTGATGCCTTGTCCAGAATATAGGCTATGCATTGGAACAATCAAACGTTGTGGAACCTCCATTTCTTTTAGAGTGATCCATAATTTTTCATGATCCTGCATAAAAGGCTTTCCTGTAATCTATAAAGCACAGGACAATTTTCTTCTGAAATTATTTGGTCTTTCATAAGCCAATGCAGTTTTTCAGTATGATCTCTCTTGCCTCTTTTTCAGAACCCAGCTTGGAAGCCTGCCATTTCTCACTCTGTATATGGTAATATTCTTCACTGTAAAATTTTGAGCGTCATAATAGATTAATACAGTAATGTGATGTTTACTGCAATCTCTGATGTCCCTTTTCTTGGTGATTGGAAAGGATATTGAGCATTTCCAGTCTTATTTTGCTGGAATTTGAATGGATCCCATCTCTATATCTTGTGTTATTGGTAATTGATTTCTTTCAAGTGATTTGACAGCAGCTTGTAGATGTAGAAAAGTGTAGGGACAGAAGAGAACTTTGTGGCAATCCACAGACTAAAGGCTACAAGCAGTTCAATCTTGTGGCTGACAAACCAAATTTCTATGGGCTTGCTATGTTGGATGAAGCAACTTCAATTCAATTCATGTATTGTGCTATATGCAAACCATCTGTATAATATAGCATCTTGTTCAAGGGTGGAAAACCTCTTATGAATTCAGCTTTAAGAAAGTCCTCCTGAAGTTACATCATAGTCGTTGGTGACAAAAGCAAAACAGTGAGATGAAAAATACCAATTTATTTCAGCTTAAAGTTCTTGCTGCCAACAACTCAGCTTTCTGAGAGGCATGTAAGTCTTTTTTTTTAAAGCGTAACAGCTGGAAAACCAGCAAATGATGAAATCATGGGAAAGGGAGGCCAGTTGGTGAAAATCCCAGGGGGCTGGATTCAATTCTTGGCCCCGAAGGGCTGGATTCAGCTCTTGCCCCATGATCTAATTTTATCTCAACTGGAAGAAACCCATACACACCTCTGTTGTGCCTACAGATCTCCAGATGATTCCACAGCTTACAATTCTGTGGCAGCTCCTTGCATCAGGATATTAAAGTGTCTCCTGACCATGAACTATAAATCTGAGATGCTTTTCCTCTTGTCCAGGAGATTATGTGAATCTTCTGAACAGTCACAAACATCTCTGGTGCTTGATACATGTATTGCAAATTTCACTGTTCACAAATGAATTTGGCGTTTTCTTTCTTTGAGTATGTATCCACATATATGGCCAAGTGTCCTAATTAACTTTGTAAAGTGAGTGAAAACACAGCCCCTTGCCACTCTCCCTTAAAGTAAATGAAGATAAGAAATGCAGGCCAGTGAACCTCAAATAGGCCTCTGTAGTAGATCACTGTGAAATGCAGTGAGATTGATATTTAATGCTGAATAAACTTGTGATGCTGCCCCATAGCTGTAAGTCTTGATTCTCCATAGGTTCGTCCTATTTTGCACTTCTTTCTGAATGTATCTTTCTTGACACTACATCATACAGACTGGGCTTTATTTTCAAATTTAGTTCCAGCATTTATGGAGCTTACTCTTCTAAAATACTATATACAACCAACTTTCTCTTTTTCTTCCCCTTTCTCCTTTCCTTTTTTTCCTTCTGTTTTTCTCTTTCTCTCCATTATTTTTTTTAATTATTAAAAATATTCCGTAAAAAAATTGCTGAAGTTGTCGTTGTTGTGACCCACCTTCAGTTGCAGCAGAACTCGGTGTGACTCGGTGTGAGTCAGGATCTTTGACAACTAGTAGCAAAAAAGAGCTTGCATCTCAAGTGTTCCCTTGCAATAAACTATCTGTGGTTCTTGAATGAGTGATACTTCATAACCAGAGCTGGTGAAATCTTTTCAAACTCCAGGTTCCAACATTTCAGTCTTTTTTCTTTTTTGTTAAAAATGTAGGTGCCATCCCCTTCAAAAGATGAGAAAAGTCAACATTCTGAAGTGTGTTAGTTTCTAAGGTGGCTGGGAAAGTATGAGAACAGGTAACTCATTTCTTTTAATTGTATGCTAAGTCAAGAGAAAAGATGAAAGTACTGTTTGCTACTCACAGAAGTCCAGGATTTCAATTACTACGAAGAGGTAATGGCTTTTCAGGAGAGAAAGCACTCATCCAAACCATATCCTGAAGAGAATTTCACACTTTTGGCTGTAGGTACTGCTTGCAAATGTCTTTAATAGTTCCTGTGTGTTCGCTTTTATTGCTCTCCTTCCCACCATTTTTTCTTCTTTACTTCTTGACTGGCTACCTTCTTAATGGGTTCCAGCTGCTTTAATTCATCAAAGTGTATGAGCCTCCTTTGAAGAAGTGAGAATCTTCTCATCTAGCTCCCTTCTTCCTCTCATAAGCCATATTAGATATAAACAAATATACATTAAAAGCAATGCTGCAGATTATCTGTGCCTTTTTCACAACAAACCACCACTGGTAAAAACAGTGTATGTTTAAAGTTTACCAGTCTGTTCCTAGTTTTAGGATACCATTGTTGATAATAGAAGATGCGTTATATTGCTTCTCTTTTAAAATATATCCACTGTATACAAATATGTTTTTATTCCGAAGTATTAGAGTTCTTGACTGTTATTCAGTATGCCACATGTTCACACAGGGAATTCTAATTCTAAAAGATCTTCATTCAAGCACAGATCTTCCATAGAACCTGGCAACATTCTCCTTATATCCAGAAGACCTTCAGGATTGCCTGGATTCAGTCAGTATGAGAAATTAAAGTCACTTTAAAAAAAGCTCACCTTGGACAAGTCCTCACTTTTGAACAGAAGTGCTCGAGCACAGAACTCTCTAGAGCTTAATCTCTACTTTCTGAACAAATATCTAAGAAATGGAATGATGTTTGAGGTTATTTTTTAAAAAAATTATATCTGTATCCAGTTATGAAACTGGAATCCATTAAAAATGTGATCCCACTGAATGGGTGGGATACCTCTAACTTTTCAGAACCTTGCAATAGGCCTGCATGGCTATGTTCAGCTACTTATCAATGCAAGCAGCCTGACAGTGGTCCCTTCTGCTAACTATCCAACTTGCTTTCCCAAGAGGTTTGAATTATGCCTGTCATTTGCATTGCTTATTCAGTGTATTGTAAACACCATATTCTGCATTGTTTCTCCATTTTGGAGAAGTAGAATCTCTAACTACAGCTATGGTTCAGAACTCTGGTGCACTGAGCTGAATTATATTTGAGTGCTGGCATATTTGAAGATAATTTTCAAGTGTAGTTGTAATGCTTCCATTTAACCAAGATTAAGGCTGTAATCTTAAGCTGTTAAGTGTTTAGGGTGAAAATATCAAAATTAGTTAGGATAAATGATGGTGAAACCAGTGCACATAATACACAATTTTATTGCAGATATCTGGGTCTGATCACTAGCTAGAATTTATTCTGTACATTCATCAGATACATCCTGGGACAAAGGTTAATAATAAATAAATAAAGGTTAGAATAATCATTTAATTAAATGTCCTTTTCCCAGGCTCTTCTGCATGAATGGGCTGTGGTGCGAGGAGATGCATCAGTAGTGATTCCAGGCAGCTAAAAGCTACCATTTTAATTTCTGACAAAGTTCTGCAATGATATTATGTGAAGGAAATTGGGAGAAATTAAAATAATGATTCCCAAATCTAACTGTCCACTGAGAAGACATCAGTAAAGTAGTGGCCTGCCAGATGCTTGAAGGGGGGTTATAGTGACTCCATAGATGCATAGAACAGCAAATAGTTGGAGGGATACATACATTTCTCTCCCTCGTTCCTTTCTTTATTTCATACACCAATTTAGCAGAAGAGGTTAATATGTGAATATATCCTTTATTTTCATGCTTAAATAAGTATTTCACACTCTCAAATTATATATAAAAATAAATTGACTTTTACTGGCAGTGCACAGAGTGATAAATTGAAAAGCAAATTTTCAGGCAGCCTCTGAATTGTTGGTTTAGTATTTTGAACACCATTTTTATTTATTCTCTGTATTTTGAGGATTTGCATAATTTACTCTGTTAATGTTGCTTATGAGTAGTAAGAAGTTTACAAAATTATACAAATGCCTAGAAGTATCATGAATGATTAAATCCTGTGTATTAAAGAGGCAGCAAATTAAAATGTGCTTTGAGAGAGAGTGTGTTTGTTAAAATTAGTTGCATACATTTTAGAATCTCTTGTGAATCAGGCTCCTGATATTAGGCCCTGAAGATATTACATGGTGCTAAGCCCTGTAGATTTTAGTGGGGATTTTCCACTTAGTATGTTTAGGCCCTGGTCCATATATTACAGGGAAAAACTTCCTTTTGGTTTCTCATTTGATCAGAAAAAGAAATCAGAGACATTTCTTTCATTTATACCAAGGAGATAAATAAAGCATTTTATCCATATGAAATAGAGTCACACAGACGTACTGGAATCAAAAGATTTTATCAATGTATCTCATGAATGAGGGATGCTGCTAAATAAATATTGTACAGTCATCATCGCTTAGTATTTTTCATTCCAACTTCTTATATGAGCATATCTTTCCCCCCACCTAATACATAATCATAGGCCATTTCCGCACTACACTGTTATAGTGCTATTATTCCACTTTCAACATCCTGTGGAATTCTTGGGTTTGTAGTTTACTGAGGCTAAAGAGCTCTCTGGCTGGCAATTCTAAAGGCCCCTCCCTAAACTCCAAATCCCAGGATTCCACAGGATGCTGAAAGTGGAATGATAGTACTATAACAGCGTAGTGCAGAAATGGCCATAGAACGTTGTTTTCTGCGGAGTGAGGCTGTTGGTCTATCTAGCTGATGCAACAGTTCAGAGGTCTGAGTCCAAGATCTTTCACGGTAGAGCCTTTTAGCTGGATTTGTTAAGGGCTGAATGAATCTTCTGTGTACTAAGTATGTATACTGTCTCTTCTTAGCATAAAGTGCAGTTATTTTTCTTAGTTACAGGTGCAACACTTGGTAGTATCTAGTTAGTTATTGGCCTCGTATCTTACTATTTTATGTAAGTCAAGAGAGCAGTAGTGACATGAAGCTTCTAAAGGGAAGAGGAAGCTGTTGAATTTTTTGGCAATGTTGAGGAGCAGACTTGGCCATGAAGGCCAGAGACTCTTTGTAGACTATTAGAGATCAGGTGTACAGCTGGAGATATGCTTACAAGAATATTCCGAAGCTTTTGATCATATGCTGCAGGAATCCCCGGTGGGGGATTTCTACAGGGAGCAATATTAATTGCACCCCTAAGGAAAATGTGTAATAGGCCATCCCTGCTGAACAGAGAGTGTTTCAAATGCAATTCCAAAATGAAATATTACAGAAGGAAAAAAAAAAAACAGTTAACAGGATGAGATACGTGGTATCAAGTGAGCTAAAGGAGTTTTGCCAGATTCTGACTGTTGGTTTTTTTTTTCTCCTAGAATGTAGCCATTCATGTTTCTTAAATAAATACTTTCCATTTTCAACAAGTGTGCTTAAATGTGGATGTGGAGCACAAGGACATAATAACCACATAAGGAGGATTAAAAAACCAATAACAACGTCATCGAGGCAATAATGTTAATATAGTTTCTATTAGCTACCCTGTGCAAATTAGTGCTACAAGCTCTTTTGGCCTAGATTTGAAGTAGTGTGATGAAATGAAAGAATTGGGTTTTTTAAAATCATCTCCCTAGTCTTTTTTTTTTTTTGAGAAAACTAAACAAGTATCATCTCTGATATTATATAGTAGTCTCAAATGTCCAGCTCAGCCAATAGCTTCTGCTATGATATTTTCTGGTTTATTATATTCAGCCCAAAGCCAAAATGGAACAAAATGGTGTAGAAGGGAAAAGCAATGGCAGATAATCTTGCATCATCTGGTTTCAGTACTTTGATAACATGTAAAACTAATTATGGAATTACATGAAACATATATAGAGGTTAATGAGTTGATAATGAGCACTGTGACCCATTTCAGACATAAGTAATACTAAGCCCTTGGTTTGGGGCAATGTTAACAAACTAAGCAAATGTCAACTTCACATAGGCCATTTCCGCACTAGACTGTTACAGCGCTATTATTCCACTTTCAACATCCTATGGAATCCTGGGATTTGTGGTTCTGGGAGGGGCCGGAACCATCCAGTACAGGCATCTTAATAGCGACTTCCGTAAGTTAGCAGACCAGGATTGCACTGTTATTGCATTGTAACAGTAAGCTATTCATAAAGTAAGTGTGTTTTTGCACACTAGCATATATACCCAGCGTTGCCGAGGATTTTAATTTCTCATAGGTAATAACTTGTTAGAAAGATTTGAGATTCTGTGTCTCTAATTCCCCAAACTGTCTTGTCCGATATCTATAACTTTCCCCCATATTCGCCAATCTAATTTATATTCAGAGTTATTAACATACAGAGGTTGGGTTCCTGAGGGAATACATTGCCTTCCTCCTTGCTGCTAGGCCTTATCTACATAGCAACCGGCTCCCTCCTAAACTGTAAACCCCAGGATTCCAAAGAATCTTCTCAGGCAGCCAATCATATGAGATCTTCACGTGACACAGCCAATCGTATGAGGTCTTTGCCTGACGCGGACAAACTTTGCCTTTATATATTTGATGAGAAATCTAAAAAGAGTTTCAAGAATGTAGAATGTAGAGAACACAACAAGCAATACAGCTATTCTCTGGGAAGTTTTGTCCTCCCTACTGGAGATTTCTTTGGGAGTCAAGGAAAGGACAACCAGACCACACCCATACCAATTATTTGGTCCTTCTCACAGTAAAGGGGAATGAAGTGGGTCATTAAGGGATTATTTCCAGCATGAAAAAAGTTGAATTCCCAGTGACTCCACACTACAACAGCACTGAGAGAACTACAAGGTCATATGATAATGCTGAGGAATTAATCTGGTGCTATAATGAAATAACAACATACATGATAAGCACCTAAGATAAAGCCTCTGAGTTAAAACATTCATATTCAGATTTCTTTTTAAATAAGAGTGAAAGACTACTGTAGCTTCAATGTTGCATTTTTACATGCAACTGTGCATTCAGAATATTGCTGAGGATGCATGAGTAGTCCACCTGGCTGAGGATTTAATTTAGTTAAGTGCCTGAAGGGTGGGGTGCCTTTAGGAAGGTACATGGTTCAGACTAAGTATCTTACCTGAGTTCATTTCAGCATTTTCTGTTCTGTGAAAGATATAATACAGGGTGTCCATGCAGCAGCTGTGTAAGTGACATAAGCCAAATTAATTACACCTATGGGTATGAAGAAGTCCCCTTGAACAGTTAGGTAAAACTAGTGGAAGAATCTTGCTATATTCTTATCTCATTCCTTGCCAAATTTCTACCCAGTTCATGTGTTGTTATCTTTCTGATCTAAATATAAGGGATGGTAGTGAAAAAGTGCTGCCACATCACTTCATAAGAGAAGGGGCTAGGAAGATCAGTTGAATAAAGACATGTGAAAAACATAGTGTATATTGAAAAGTGGTTTGGTGTAGTGAGTAGAGTATGGTGTTTGGCCATTGGTAGACCCAGGTTCAGAACATGCATGGACTTGAACAAACTCTGTTTTACTGAAC
The DNA here is from genome assembly GCA_030412105.1 of Cyclura pinguis. NCBI lineage: Eukaryota > Metazoa > Chordata > Lepidosauria > Squamata > Iguanidae > Cyclura > Cyclura pinguis. The sequence continues at coordinate 89,500,541 of CM059600.1, read as the reverse complement.
CACATATCCTCTCAGAATGCACGCATAAACTCAGAATTTTTCTGAATATATATGCCTTAAGGGACCTCGTGACCTTCATAGTAGTATGGCTTAGTCAGATTGGAGTTCTTCACCCATATCCACAGAGAACAGTCTAAAAGTGGAATGTTATTGAACACGTAAGAATAAAAACTCAAACAATAACTACACTGTGGAATAGCAAACACTATAGTAGAACTTCGGGAATGGAAAACAGTACATACAAAATACAAGTAAGTATCTAATAGTGCATGAGATAGGGAAATACTAACTCAGATGAGCAGACTCCCAAGGTTTAGAAGGTTTTGGTTTGCTAAGAAGAGAGAAGGAGGGGTTCAGAAGATGAAGACAATGTGAGACTTTCTTTAATCCACACAAAGACCCACACAGAGAGAGCCCAGATGAAGAGGGAGCAGATCAGGGAAGCTGCAACATGCAGGCCAGATAGTTCGCAAAAGGTAGATATTTATGGTGGCAAAAGTAATTTCTCCTTGGTCCTGTTGGGTCTTTCTGTGGAGAAGCTGGAGACTGATGGGCTTCTCTTTGGGGCAGTGCATAGAAGAAGACTAGTTAATTAAGGTGCTCTAACTGAGGCCAGGACTTAAAGAAAGAAAGAAGCTGGAATTCAAGGGAGCAGAGGGTATGAGAGAGTGATGTCAGCTGGCTAGCTCAAAGATGAATGCTGATCCCTCCTCTGGAATGTACTGCTTTTGACATCTGCAGTCTTTTTATAGATCTCAACTGGGAAAGTCCCTTAACATTTGTTCAAGTTTGTGTATTTTGCAGTCTGGTACTGTCTCAGTATAGTGCATCACTTTGCTGACTAAAGCTCCCTTGAGAGAGATTTTGGCTGTGTTATGGCTAGAAGAGAGTTGAGCTGATTGCTCTATACTCCATAGGGAACTTTCCCTATCAATACTATTTTGTGTATATAATGCGTTGTTTGCCAACTATTAGATATCATACTGGGAGAGATAGATCCATCTCTGGAGAGATTTGGGTTGTGTCCAATAACTTAATAAGCAATGTGGCATACCTGATGGTGCAATGACTACAGTCACATTCTTCAAAATAGGTGCTAGCTACTGGATTTGGCTAGATAGGCTTTTTCAGCTAACTTTTCTCAGCCCTGAGCCAGACATTCAAAGAGGTTCCATTTAGAATACACACACATATGTATTTTACCAGTGGTGTTGTATAGCTTGCAATAGATTACTGTGAGGATAAAATGAGAGATGAATTTGGTAAGGACCACTCATGGCAAAGAATCTTTTGGTTAGGTTGGTGAATATTAATAGGGACCAAGAACCCAAGATTTGACATGTTGGTTCAGATAGATGTCTAAAATTCAGAAATCTCTTTGTTCCGGGTAGTTCCACAACTCTTGGGCCCTTACCATTGAAGACTCCCACGTGATCTTGTTTGGCAACTCTTTATAGTACACAGCCACTTCTGTCCTCACCTCATTGCTTGATTTTCCCCAGCATGCTCTTTTAATTGTGTGGAGTACTGTAAGATGGTTTAACATACGAAAGATGTTCAGGTCAGGACAAGGCATAAGGAAGGCTCTCCAGGGATGGTTCCCTACCATGAATCTACCAACTGCTCAGTGGTCAAGCTGTTCTAATTCCTTTATTAATCTGACAGAGATGAGCAGTGAATTGTCTTTTAAATCCATCATACAGATATCTATGTTCTTAGTATCATACAGCATGCCCATACTTAATTTCTAGGGCTGTGCTTTGCAATGCCAGATCTTTAAAAAGCAGCATCTGCCTCTTGGTGGCATGGTATTGGCAAGCATGTTACCCAACAGGAAAAGAAAGCATTGAGTGACAATTCTTTTTTCTTTTCTTTACACTATGGCAGCCTTTGTATGTGTTCTTTACACACTGAGAACATGTGTCTGTGTATATATGTTGGATAATGTGAAAATCCACCTTTCCCTGATAGACTTTGGTTCTAGTCCTTCTGTGGCTTCAGTTCTAACACTGACGTATTTGCTTTGTATAAAAATAGCAAAGCAGGCAACCTTTTCTTGGGTGTGCGATGCCACTCTAGCTGTGAAACCTCTGCGCGTTAGACTCTCTGAGCATCATTTTTGAATAGTCGTATGTCATTTTCCTTTCACAATAACAACTAATGCATTATTGTCATGTAAGATCAAGTTTTCAGGATTTAGCCTTTGGAAGACAATAGTAGAGTCAAAATTTTTTTGCTCTGGGTGGACTGCTGTGACATTAAAACTATACTGAGGTTGTGATGCTATAAAATTGAGCTAATTTTCTTCCCTCTACATCCTTTCATTTGAACAATCAGCAATAATGTTTGCCTGCATAGGTGTGTACTTTTAGATCACCCTGCTCATTTGTCTTTATTACCCAGTCTGTGAACATTCAAAGGCTGCTTGCAGGTTACAGTGAGCAATTTTGTTCTCTGTTGGATTCATTCAGAGGACATAGTCTTGTAGAAGGCAGCAGCATATTAATGCATGACCTTGGACTGATATGTATTTTGCGTTCTGCTGGTGAATCAGAGTGATCCAGTAGAGACTATATACCTGGACTTTCAAAGAGCTTTTGACAAAGTCCCTTAGCAAAGGCACCTGAGAAAGTTTAGTGGTCATGGGATAACATTATAGGTTGTCTTCTGGATTTGTAACTTATTAAATAACAGGAAGCAGAGGGTAGAAATGGCTATACAATTCTGACAGTACAGGCATACTTCATTTAACAAATCCTCTGGTAAAGAAGCTTCTTTTTACAAACTTTTCTAATGTGTCCCCTCTTATTCCTAGTCCTCTGTCTATGTGGAAGTTTTTTTTCTTTTAGTAACACTGACATTGGGGGGATGGTGAAAGAGAGTTGGAGAAACACAGACCTTTAGTGCCAGGTTACTGCAGTGTGTCTGCAGTAAAGAATGTAATAAATTTTCAGCTGGAAAAGGACTGCTGTAGCTGTATGTACTTGCCTACAACAGGCAAATGAAATAGCAGAATCCCTTAGTGAGCTTTTGTGAAAATAAAACAACAGTTGTGGTTGCTTGTGCAATTTGCTACCCAAATAGAAATCATAAGAAAGATGGAGGCTGGTGAAAGAAAAAATCCCCAAAGGCATTTTGAAGTAATCTTTCAAGTGATCTCTTGAAGTTTTTGTTTACTTATGCAAGGTACCTGACCTGGTTATTTAATTTCACATGTGCTTATTGCTAATGTTGAATAAAAAGTTTCTTGAAATTTGCTCGTCTTTTTTCTGGTGTAGGGACCTATCTTGATTCTTTCCATGTTATTTCTGCTTCTGCTTCCCAATTTTTTGTTAAAGAAATCATGCCCAGCAACACATCTGCTTCATTAACTGTGGTATACTTGTAATGGGTTAAACATGGACTTCCCAAAGGATTTGTAATGGGACTGGTGCTTCTTAATAAATGGTCTAAAGCTTATAGCTGAACAATGAGAATTGTTTGCCGAAGATACCAAATTTGCCAAAGATTATTCAGATCATGCCAAGTTTGGCAAAGACAACTCAAGAGTATTAAAAACTAAATAGGATTGCAACCAGTTATAAAAACATATTTTCCAAAGGGGCAATCAGATGGCCAAGGTGATCCAATGTGTCTAACAAATTGTAACATCGCATCTATACTGATCAGTTATGGATGGGATTGGAGCAATAAACTGAGGTTTATAAGTCAAAGGTTCAGTTAGTGGGTGGTTCATCTAATCAATTCAGTTTATCCAACGTGCTCTATGTTGAATTGCCTCTTCAGATGGAGCAGAGTTATATTTTGGGGCTCACAGATCCAGTTGAGTAGCAAGGTTCAAGTGTCATGAGTTGTCTGTTTTCATTCTTGACTAATATACCAAGTACAGAAATAGTCTGGCCAGATAGTATGGTATCAGTGATCCATACACTGATAACATCCCACCTGAATACTGTAAGTTACCTCTGAAGATAATCTAGAAAGTTCAGTTTGAGCAGAGTAGAGCAACAAGACTACTGTATTTGCTGGTGTATAAGACTCACTTCCCCCCTGAAAAATACTGTTTGAAAATGGGGTGCATCTTATACACCAGTGTGCTTTATATGCCGGTAAATAGTGTTTGCCAGCATATAAATGGGGTGTGTCTTATATGCTGGTGCATTTTATATGCCGGCAAATACGGTACTTGTGGTACTGGTTGGTTTGAACACGTTATTCTAGTAATGGATGAACTTATTCCAGGTTTGATTCCAAGGACTGGTGTGGATTTTTAAATTCCAAAGCTGTTCAGTGCCAGTGTATATGAAGGAGTACCTTCTTCCATAAGTTGCTGCCCAATGGTTATGACCATCTTTGGAGTTTCTCTCTGAGTACTGCTACCCTCAGTGATATGACAGATGGCTGGTAGGTATTTAGATTCAAGGACTTGTGTGAGATCTTTTCCTTCCTGAAGGGAAATTCCTTCCAGCCATCTGGAGTCACATTCAGTGAGAAAGGTAGGATATTTAGGTGTGCGTTCAAGTCACCTGTTGTTGAGACTTCTGGTCTGGTCGAGAGCTGGGAAACATGGTCTTCTGAGTGCCGCGAAGAAGATCGCCACTACTGCTGGTTACCGGACGAGAATAACTCTACGATACGGTTCATTCTGTCCCTTGGAGAAGAGAGGACAGCTAGAGAGAGATGAGCGACTTGGAGCCAGGCTGATCCCGCCATCCATGTTCGATCCAGACCGTGGAAGCGAGCCAGCCGAACTGCTGCCGCCATTAGACCCTCACCAGCAGCAGAGAGGGAGAGTTTCCCCCTTGGAAGATTCCAGCCACCAGATTCTTCCGTATCAGCCTTTTGTGACAGAACGGATCCTTAACTACAAGGTTTGTATTATAGACATTTTGGAAGATCCTGAGTGAGGACAGGAAATTCCCCTCTGGACAATTTCCAATTGCACTAGTTTCTTATAATTTCAATAATTGAACAAACTCCCTCCCTCTTCAAACATCTCTGTTAATACTCTGGGAAGACTGCAACGAGGTATATCCACCTTTGTAACATTGATTTATTTTTTATTTTTTGTTCGGCTCCTTATAGACTGTATTCAGGATCGTGGATGTTTGGATTTTTGGATTGTAGTACTTTTCAACTTGGAAGAGGATCTGTAATCCTGGGAACGCTTTTCTTTTTTTCTCTTTTTTCTTTTTTCAACCTCCGTTACCAGTTATGGTCGATTCGTTTTTGCTTATTGGGACTCAGTATTAGATTATTTGGACTTCCTATTAGATCTCGGGATTTTCCCCAGACTGAGGCTGTTTTTTTATGGAATTTGTTCCCTGAGAAGGAGATGGGACTTTGTGATTTGTTTGGACTACTTCTCCATCAAATGACTGGTGGAACCATGTTTTCAAGGTCTTGGAGGATTTCCCTACCTGACAGCTGTGAAGGACAGACTTTACTTAAATCTTTATTTACTGGATGGGGAAAAAACAATATAATGGGTTCCCCCCAAGTTGGATGTGATAGAACTATTTACTGAGTGATCTTGACTTGACTGGAACATGTCCAGAGGAGGGCGACGAAAATGGTGAAGGGTCTGGAAGCTATGCCCTGTGAAGAACGCCTTAGGGAGCTGGGTATGTTTAGTCTGCAGAAGAGAAGGTTAAGAGGGGACATGATAGCCATGTTTAAATATTTGAAGGGATGTCATGTTGAGGAGGAAGCAGGCTTGTTCTCTGCTGCTCCAGAGACCAGGACAAGGAGCAATGGATTCAAGCTGCGGGAAAGGAGATTCCACTTGAACCTCAGGAAGAACTTCCTGATGGTCAGAGCTGTCTGGCAGTGGAATATGCTGCCTCGGAGTGTGGTTGAGTCTCCTTCTTTGGAGGTTTTTAAACAGAGGCTGGATGGCCATCTGTTGGGAATGCTTTGATGGGTGTTCCTGTATAGCAGGGGGTTGGACTGGATGGCCTCTGTGGTCTCTTCCAACTCCATGATTCTATGATTCTATGACTATGATTTCCAATTTCTAAACCCAGCTTTATAAGTAACAATTAATTTTGAATATATTTAATACTAGGGATTATCATTTATATTCATATCTATATTTAAATTTTATATAAGCAGAAAAATTATTTACAATTATAATTAATCCAAACGTGAGTGGTTGGGTGGAATCAACTTGGGGTTGTGGGAGGAACTGGGAATATTGGTTCGAGTGCAGTTACTACCAAGGTATTTCTTACATGTGTAGAATTAACTTCATATAACTTGTTTAATTGATCTTATAACTTCAAAAAAAATAATTAATTTACTTATTTGATCAGATTCCAGTGGTAATTGAATTGTGACTGAGATAATTACTAAGCAACAAAGTAGTTAATCAAGTAGTTAATTGAATAGTAAAGTAATTAAGTAACCAAGGAATTTAAGAAACTAAATTAACAAGTTAAACAAACAAACAAACAAGTTGAATCTGTTAATAACTGACAATTGCTAATTAGCCCTTTAAGAAAGCTTTTTTTCTCTTGTCAAGTATTGGTACTGTTGGTATGGTTTCACAATGCAAAAAACAAGATCAGGCAAAATGTGCACAACTACTTCCGCTTCAGATCCACAAGGAAGACGTGACTCTTTTGATGAACCTCCTGATTATCAGAAAAAAAATTGTGGAAGAAATAAGATCATACATGGTGGGAATTAAACAGGATCTGAGCGAATTGAAAAACCAAGTTACAGAGATGCAGGACACTTTAGAACAAGTTAAAAGAGAAGTTAATATCAACCAAAAAGATATAGAGGTGACCAAGAAGGAGATTTCTGTTTTGAAACAGAAAATGTTTGCTTCCACAACAGAAATGGATACACAGTTAGACTGGTTGGCTTTAATTGAACAAAAGCAGATGGACTCATGGATTCGAATTAGAGGTTTGGAGGAGAAGACAAGTGAACATATTAGAAGAAGAGTAACAAGCCTTTTGGCAGAATTTCTGGAGGTGGAAGAAGAAGATATTGACACAAAGATAGAAGTTACCTACAGAGTTAGTTCTGGATCCGCAAAGAAAAAAAATATACCCAGAGATGTGGTCGTACAGTTTACCAAAAAGTCAATCAGGGACAAAATTATTGAAGAAAATAATAGATCCCCCTTGGTTGACCAGGACAAACAATTAATAGTACTGTGAGAAGTTCCTGTAAGAATACTGAAAAAATGTAAAGATTATGACTTTTTGGTCTCTAAATTGAAGCAGAGTCAGATACGGTTTAGATGGGACCGTCTCGAAGTGGTGATTTTTACCTTTAATGGACAGCGATACAGACTAAACTCAATTGAAAAAGTGCAAGATTTTCTCTGTAGACATAGAGCAGACTTGGCTAAATTCGAATCCCAGTCTTATTCACATAATCCCAAAGAGGGACCCCTTCTTGTACTCCCAAAGATGAAGATGTAAGAACAGGAATATCGGTAAAAGAAGACCAAATGGGAATGGCACAGATGCAGATGGCAGTTTTTGAACAAAAGACAAAGAGAACCTTGGCTGACCAGAAGACACCAGAGACTAGTCTTATTGATCTTGAGGTAGAAGAGATAAATTTGATTAAACCATCTCAACAATGAATTGTTCTATCATAACTTGGAACACAAATGGTCTGAATTCACCTATTAAAAGGAAAAAGATCTTCCATTATCTTTATAAACGTAATCCAGATGTTTGTTGCCTTCAAGAAAAATACATTAAAAAAAAAAGATGTCAAAGTGTTGGAGGCTCAAAAATTGGGAGAAGTATTCATATCAGCAGCAACGGTTAAGAGAAGAGGTGTGGTGCTCTATGTCAAACCACAATTGTGTCCTAAATTACGGTTTACTGATGAAAAAGGCAGGTTTCTAGGCGTGGAATGCACCATAGAAGGCAAAATTCTTTTGATAATTGGTGTATATGTCCCATGTAATGAAAACAAGACTTTCTATAACGATTTAAGAAGGGCTATAGAGAGTCAATCATATGAAGAGGTCTGTATCATGGGTGACTTCAATGGTGTGGTGGACCTGAAAATTGATAGAAGTTCGCTACTATCTTTGAAAAGATCAAAAGGGAAACTGACAGTGGATTTTCTTCAACTGGTGGAAGAGTTTCAACTTTTAGATGTGTGGAGGATCAAAACCCTAATGTTAAGGATTTTACCTTTTTCTCCAACCGACATCAGTCATAGTCAAGAATTGACCTTATATGGCTATCTAGGAATCTATGGGGCAACATTAAAAAAACAGAGATTCTAAGACTTTTAGTGATCACAACCCAGTAACTCTACTCCTCACAGGTCAAAGTAAAAGAAGAAACTGGAAACTAAATGAAGCTCTCCTAATGCAGGATGAGATAGTAGCATCATGCAAAACAGAACGGCAAGAATTTCTCAAGACCAATTTGAACAATGAAGTAGAAATCAGAGTAGTATGGGATGCACTCAAAGTGGTGTTTTGAGGGTTTTTCATTCAGAAAAATATTGAGTATAAAAAGAGACAGAAGAAGAAAATTGATGACATAATGGAGAAGATTAAGGACTCAGAAGCAAAATTAAAAAATAACCCTTGAGACAAAGAGATGATACTGAATATAAAATTGTTACAAAAACAGTTGTCGATGCTTACAATGGAAGAAATCAAAGAAAAGATTCGCTTTCTGGAAGAAAAACAATTTGAACACACAAACAAACCTGGACGCTGGGTGGCGTACAAGATTCGGAAGGAGAAAAAAAGATGTTAATTTTTCAGATTAAGGAAGGAGATCGCACAATTGCAGATATTAGAGAAATACAGAAAGTGCTTTGTAATTATTTTCAAAATTTGTATCAGACCAGCATCCTCAAAGATATACCCAACGTGGAAAAGTATCTCTGTTCTCAAAACCTTCCAAAAATATCTCAGGAATTCCGTGAGATGTTGAATAAACCATTTGTATTAATGAGATTAATGAAGCAATAGACGGTGTGAAACCCAACAAAGCTCCAGGGCCGTATGGTTTAACTGCCAGTTTTTACAAGCATTTCCAAGAACAACTTATGAAACCTATGCAAGTAATGATGAATTCTGTCATGGATGTGGGAGGAATTCCGAGAAGCTGGATAGAAGCGAATATAACATTGATTCCAAAGAGTGATCTTACTGTTCTAACACGTAAAGATTTTCGACCTATTTCACTCCTAAATGTGGACTATAAAATTTTTACATCTATTTTAGCAAACTGTTTGAAGAAGGTTTTGCCAGATTACGTACATGAAAACCAGAGTGGTTTTATTCTGGGAAGACAGATGAGATCCAACATGCGAACAGTGCTTGATATGTTAGAATTTTATGAGTCACACAATGAAAAAAAAAAAGGTGCTCTCGTTTTTCTTGACACAGAGAAGGCCTTTGATAATTTTTCATCTTTAATCTTTTCTCACAAAAGTTATTGAAAGTATGGAATTTGGTGAGACCTTTACAAATTGGATAAAGGCAATTTATATCGAACAAAAGGCCTGTATAACTATCAATGGTGACTCTTCAGAAAGCATCTCAATCTCAAAAGGAACTCGACAAGGTTGTCCACTGTCTCCTTTGTTATTTGTATTGGTGTTGGAGGTTTTCCTAAGACAACTAAAGAGAGAAGATTCTATCCAAGGAGTTAAGATTGGGCAAGATCAATTTAAATATAAGGCCTTTGCAGACGATGTGGTACTTTTTCTAGAAGACCCTTTACCTCAAATTTCTAGAGTTAACAAACTCTTAAACAAATTTGGCCAGCTGGCAGGTTAAAATTAATAAAGTAAAAACTGAGATTCTTTTGAAGAATGTAAAACCTTGTGAGAAAGAATTGATTGAAAGAAAAGCAAGTATTCATTGTGTCCAAAAAGTGAAATATCTAGGAACAGAACTGATCAACAATAATAATCATTTGTTCAAGAGTAATTATCAAAGGACTTGAGCTCAGATTCAAAAGAAATTGGAAATGTGGAAAAAGTTGGATGTCTCCATAATGGGTAGAATTTCAGTCATAAAAATGAGTGTACTTCCCAAAATACTTTTTCTGTTTTTGATGATTCCAGTTACAATCCCCAGGAAGTTGCTCCAATGGTGTAAAAAAGATCTTTCTAAATTTATTTGGAATGGGAAGAAACTGAGAATGAAATGTAAATGGATGATGGATACAAAACGTAGAGGAGGCTTTGCAGTACCGGACTTAGGCCTATATTATGAGGCTGCATGCCTAGCCTGGATGAAACCATGGATCTTGTTGGATGACAGGAAATTATTGGCATTAGAGGGTCACGACCTCTATTTTGGCTGGCATGATATGGTATTTGGTATGGTATGGTATGGTATTTGGCTGGCTATGGTATGATAAAGCGAAAGTTAAAAAGTCCTTTAAAAATCATGTAATACACTGTTTGGGAAAAGTACAAACCTTTTTTTTATCCTAAAAAGCCATCATGGATCTCACCACTCGAGGCACTCTCTATCACGGGATTGAGAACACATGGCAATTGGTTGACTTATAGGGATTTGTTAAAACAAATTGGGGATTCCATTTTATTGAAAGATCAACGATGGTTAAAAGAGGAAGGATTTCATATACAGTGGTTTCCCTATATGCAAATAATAGAAAGATTTAAGAAAGACAGACAAGCTGAAGGAGTGGAGTTGAGACGAACTGAACTGGAAGATTTTATGTTAAAAGGTGAAAAACATTTACTTTCAAGGCTGTATAAGAGGCTGTTAACTTACAGCTTAGAGGGAGAGACGGTTAAAGATTGCATCATAACCTGGGCCAAAGATTTAAACCATAATGTCCTCTTGGAAGATTGGGAAACAGTCTGGAAAAATAATATGTCACAGTCAAGATCTCATGTCCTCCAAGAAAATGTCTTAAAGATGGTGTATCGATGGCATTTGACACCCAGCAGATTAGCAAAAATGAATAAGGATATGAACAACCATTGTTGGAAATGTGGAGATCAGGCGGGCTCTTTTTATCATATGTGGTGGGGATGTGACAGAGGAAAGAAATTCTGGTATGCCAGAGCTAATATGCAAAAAAAGAGCTAATACGCAATATAAGAGCTAATATGCAAAAAAAATTGAAATTTAAAATTGAATTAGTGCCAGAATTTTTTCTATTGGGAATTTTTGGTGCCGACAACAATATGGATTTCTGTACCAAAAGATTAGCATGGCATCTGATTGTGGTAGCCAGATTTGTTTATGCCAGACACTGGAAATCAACTTACATCCCCATGGTTGATCAATGGTTAGAAAAAGTCATAGAAATAGCACAGATGGACAAAATGACTTATAGACTGGAAAATAAGATGGACAGTAAATTTTATAAGGCCTGGGAGTTGTTTACAGCGTTTCTTCAAAATAAGGAAATTTCAAGCAATGGTTTCCATTCCTGAGCATTTAGGAGCGATTTTATTGGGTTTATTTGATTTTTTTTTTTGATTTTCATTTATACTTAATGGGACAATATGGGATATCTCAGAAATATGGTATCTTTTTAAGTTAAAGTAGGAATGATATAATTTATTTTTCACATTTCTAAAATTATTGGTTATTACTTCTCTGATAATGTTATGGAGGGAGGTGGAAAAAGAAGAAGAAGTTTAGATGTGGATTGTTTTTTTCTGATAGATTAGGGCTGTGAAGGAATACCAATAATTCTAAGTTTGAAGATAACGAGAATTTATTATTGACAATGGTATTGTGACTAAACAATCAGAGATTGTTCTCGAGGTGAGATAATCAGAAGAATTAGTCTTCCCTTTTCTAGTATGGGAGGTTTACTTTATGATATTTTGAGTTTATAATAATGCTGTACCTCGCTCAAGGGGGAAGTTTCCTTGTTTTCCTTTTTGTTAACTATGTAATTGGTATGTATTATCATTGTTATTTGTACCTATGTGTCCTAGTATGTTTCTAGATTGTTTTTGTATACACTGCAAGTTGTTTTGTTATGTTTGTTTTCTCAGTATGTTTTTTTGTGTTTCTTTTCCTCTTTTATGATAAAAATATTTTTTAAAAAAGTCACCTGTTGACTTATGGTGACCCTGTGAATTTTTTGTAGGGTTTCTTAGGCACAGGAATACACAGAGGTGCTATTGCTAGTTCCCTCTTCTGAAATACTGCTTATAGCACCTGGTAGTCTCACATCCAAGTACTAACTGGGATTGACCCTGTTTACCAATCCTGTAACTATAACAATAACAACAATTTGTTTTTCTTACCACTTATACCACTCCTTGTACTTTTTTAAATATTGAAACAATTACTATTTTTGAATTGTTATTTTTACTGATAGTCTTGTCGTTTATTTTGTAGCTCCTTCAAGAACATTTGCCAGTTGCACTGTGCAGAACTGTGTAGATATTTGCTCAAATCAGCACCTTTTCAGTTATCGTAAATCCACTCATTTTTCTAATGTCCTCCATTCTGAAAAAAATGACTGGGCGTATGTGCCTTTCCATCCTTGTTGGAGCTTTCTTCCAAGTTGGGAGAAATTCAGGCAAGAAGCCGTGAAACTGAAGAGAAGGAAATGCTATGGGTGGAGGACCTATATCAGGGCAAATTCATTTGTAAATGATAAAGATGAGGACAGAGGGACTCCTAAGAACTCCTTTCATTACATCAGTATTGCTTGTGCAAGAAGCTGTTCCACCTTTTTTGAAAAAAAATTGCAAAATGATGTGAAAATGGGATGGAATAAATTTAAAATAGAAAAATGGGAAACTGACAAATTCATCTACCCCAGCTCTGAAGGAGAATGTAGGTATCATGCCTCTGGCCCATGGCCAGAGAACAGGAATTAGAAAAATGTTTTGCCCTTACGTGTTTGTGGCATTGTTTGGTCTTGGTTGAAAACATAGTACTGGGCTAGACAAACTTCTGATGCCATCCACTCAGGCTGTTTTCACTTTCTTATAATCAGAATTGTTCACCATGATAGGCCTTTGAGATCTCCTTGTAAGCAGAAAGAGACAGAGTAGCATTCTTAACTGGGTTGGGACTTTTCTTGGCCATTGTGGTCTTAAAGTCTCTGACTTGTTTTGGATTGTCCTGGAGCACTGAAGCCTGACACTGTCAGCTGTCACTCCCTGGCAACTATTTATAAGTTTAAATAGTATATCCCACCATGGTGTACAATAAAATCAACTTGACCTGCTTATAACAATGTAACACAGGGAAATGATTTTAAAATGTTAACAAGCAGTTTAACAATTTTGAAAAACAAATTAAAAGTGGTTAGAAAGATTTAAAAGTGTGGATTTATATTAAAAACATTTAAACTCTCTTGGGCTGGCTTAGCTCTGAGAGATGGGATTCTGCTTGCCTTTGCATTGGCTCTGCCTTTCTTTCCTGAGGCAAATGAACACAGATTGCAGCATAATAGGTCCACAATTACTAGCCACAGCTACTACCTGTAGACCTTATAAGTCCCCTTCCTTGTGAATATTAGCCTTGTAGCCTCTCTCCCACCAACACCCTTCCTCACCTACTTACATTCACAGGGGCTGAAAAGTTGTGGAAAGGATGCATATGTAGTATACATCTGCTGTGTTTGGAGATTATGCATTCCTTGCTCTCATACCTCAGGACCATCACCGAGTTGTGTTCTGTGGTCTGCCTCAGGAACTGTATGGTGTCTAAATCACTGCTAGGACATCTGAATGATTGATATTTTTTTTGACAGTTCCATGCCTACGCATTATACCAGTTAGACAAGGCATTGGTTACACCCATGCTGATTGGATCTTGCATTCACTTGACTGGATTCTTGTTTCATTGGTGCTCTTATGGTAATGTGACACACCACTGTTATCTCTTGCATTGCCTGACTTTTTGTCACACTTTGAAAAGACTTTTCTTCTCTCTGCTCTAAGGTTATACACACTATATAGACAGAGGTGACTTTGTCATGTGTCTGGCAAAGTGTGCTCTTTCTCATGGAATCTTATGTTGCAAGTCTCAGAGTTGCCATCAGATTTTGCTGAAAGAGCCTTGTTACCTTGACTTCTGGGGGTCCCCTGGGGGACACCTTGATTCGCTCCAAAAAATGCAAAGAGTGGGGAAATTAGCACTGGCAATAGCAAAACAAGGAGCAGGGTAACCCAGCAGAATCTTGTACCCAATTTTTACGGGGTCAGACCAACCAAAAAGCCAGACAATCATCCCAATAAATGGATTTTATTAATAAATGTGTTCTCACACACCAGCTCACTCACTCACTCACGCACACAAGGCCTATAGAGAAGGGAAAGAGGTGAAAATTGATAGGGGATATAGCGGAGAGGGTGTAAAGGCAGTGATACTGCACCTATCCAGAAGTCTTCAGTCCGGGAAGCAGTGAGAAGGACGGAGCTCAGCAAAGAGAGGCGGCTGAAGAAGTCACTCAACTAATAGAGTGCCAGTCTGCTAGTGTGGTGGGAAGTTCTCTGAAGAGACCCTCAAAAACAGGGACTACTTATAGGGCAGAACATACCTTGAGGGCAGGCCCTCTCCTGGGAAGAACAATGGCTAAAATAGAGAGAAAAATGCCGCACAACAGCAACTTGATAGTTTGCGTGATTGGTTCACGCAGATGGACCTTGCCCTTGTAGGATTTTCCAAAGTCAGAGTGGCTCAACCTGGGGAAAACCCGGTAATCCCTCAAGCTGGCTATTCGTGGCTGGGGACCCTTTGTTAGTGCGGATGGGTCTAGCCTGAGATTTCCTTGGGGAAATGTGACTGGGGATTTTCCTGGCCTTGACCTAGTTTCGGTCATTCGACCTATTTGTCTACGCACCCACCCAGGCAACCTTTCTGGAATGGAGGGCATATTTCATATCAATTTTATATCCCCCCAGGATGGGGTCTGCCACTGAGGTAACAGCCTAATGCAGCTGTTTGACATTTGGACAATGCTAGGTGCTCAGGAGTTGGATGATTTGCTAAGCTGTTCAATGTAGGATGCTTCTTTATTGAACATGAAAATGGACATTCACAAAGATTTGGATGGTTAATTTCTCTTTATGAGATGATGATGATTATAGTAATGATTTTTTTTAAAAAAGCACATGTGCATCAACTTTTTGGGATAACCCCAATAGCACTAATAGCCTTGTAGTGCTCTGTGCCAGCCTTCTCTCCTCACTCCATTCCAGGCTGATAGTCTTGTTGTATAGGCCTGCTCAGTAAGAAGTGATTTAGCAAGAAGCTATGAATCATAGTTGATGCTTTTTCTTCAGTGACCTTTCCCATAAGATTTCTTCGAGACAGGAATCCTTTCTCCAATCTTAAATGATGAATGGGCACTCAAATATTGGACCAGCTGTAAGAGTCTGTGCCGCTGAAAGGTTAACAGGCAAGTCGGGTAGCTGGCAAATAGCTTTGTATGTGTCAGAATTTCATTTTGACAGATTGGAGTGTTCATTCTGATAAGCCACTGATGCTCCCAGAAGAAAGAAAGGGTTGCCTGAGAATGGTTCTGATATTTCAAAAATCTATTAGTGGTGTTCATGGAGAAAGAAAGAACAAAGTCTATAGATTCATGATGTTACATTTTAATCTTATATTATATGTTTATTACAATCCCCCCATCACATTTGTGGGTTTGACCTTTGCAAATTTGTTTAGTCATGAGATGGCTGCTTGCCTCTCCCCCCCATTCTCCCCCTCCCATTCCCTTGCCTTTTGCCCAGGCGCACTGCCTTCCTTCTGTGCATCCTGGCAAAAGGCAAGTGAATGGAAGGGGAATGGTTCACGTCCATGCCCCCCCCCATTCTCTTGCCTTATCCCCAGGTGCCCTGCCTTCTTTCTCTGTGCCTGGGCAAAAAGCAGGTGAATGGAAGGAAAAAAGCTTGTGTGTGTGCCGCTTCCATTCTGTTACTGTTTGCCCAGATGCCCCATCTTCTTACTCCATGCCTGGGCACGAGACAAATGAAGAGAGATGGAAAAGCTTGTCGGAGTGCCTCCCTCCTCCATTCACTTGCTGTTTGCCCAGGCACCCTGCCTTCTTTCTCCCTGCCTGAGCAAAAGGCAAGTGAATGGAGGGGGAGAGGCTCACATGTGTGCCTCTCCCTCCATTTGCATGCTGTTTGCCCAGGTGCCCTGTCTTCCTTCTCTGTGCCCTGGAAAAAGGTAAGCGAATGGAGGGGGAAAGGCTCACACATGCCTTCTCTGCTCACAGGGCTGCCCCTCCGATTTGCTTGCCTTTTCCCTGGGCACGGAGAAGAAAGGCACACCCACCCAGGGAAAAGGCAAGGGAATGGGAGGGGGTCCACAGAAGGGAACGAGGGGGGAGTGCTCACTCAGACCAGGTGGGGAGTTATTCGTGTTTTTTTGACTTTTGTGAGGGTTTTGTGCCCTGAACCCTTGCGAAGTCAATGGACCACTGTATTCTCCATCTTTTTAGAGGCTTGGTCTCCTAAGAATGTGATCTAGATACACATGACAATTTATATAATTGAATTGTTTATTATGTTGCTGAATGCTTTAAAAAGCTTCCTACAGGGTGATGACAACCTTGATGACCATAATAGTAAATATTATAGCGTTACAGTTTAGAAAAGTTAGATAAAGCTCTTAGAAAACTCAGGTGTAATCCTATATGCATTGACTTGAAAAGAAACTCATGGAAAATAATTGGACTTCTGAGCAAATGTACATTGGACTGTGCTGTATGTTATTTGTCTGAGACGATTAAAATAAAAAAGGCAGACCTAGCTAGAGATGCCATTAAAATACCACTTAATTTTATATACAAAATATTTTAAAGTATACAAAATAAGTTACATAAGATCATTAGCTATCTTCCTAAGTTGTGTCTGCAATTTTACTATTGTATTTTGTTTCATTTGGGAGGGAAAACTGTGCATTCATAGGTTTAGGTGTCTTTTTACTCTTTCCTTGTTTTCTAAGGAGAGCTAAGAATGCTTTCTATTGTTCAGCTATTTTATTACATTGAGCGATACAGAAATTTTAACTGGGGATAGAAGCAAGAGCCTGTGGGAATAAAGATAAAAGATGCTTGGTAACATGATTTGATCCAGCCACCTTCTTGAAAATGTAGTTGTGTTAGTAGCTTTGGCCTCAGTACTTGCTATATAGTACAAGTGGGGTGTGGGTATAGATACACCCATATGTACACACACACACATGCACACACTTGGTATAGTATTGGTTTACAATGTGTTAGCTAATTGCCCAACAAGCTGGGTACTCATTTTACTGACCTACGGAAGGATGGAAGGCTGAGTCAACCTGTAGCCTGGCAAGATTGACCTCACAACCTTGTGGCTGCAGTACGGGCATTTAACCACTGTGCCACCAGGGCAGTATTATGTCCATTAGTATAAATTCATCGATGCTCTTAAAAAAAAGTGTAACAGGATTGTTCATACAGATCACAAAATATTTTTACAAGCTTAGAGTTTTACACATTTGGGGAATAAATTGACTATAGAACATTTGAAAGTGAAGCAGGGTTTGCAGCTCCCACAGTCTGCTGGGATTGTACAGCTTCTCATTTGTTAGCAACTTTCACATAACAGACTAGCATGGCATGGAGAAGCAGCCTAGTAGAAAATACAGTAGTCATGTTGGATCAAAGTAGGCATCCATCTTGTCCATTATCCTGCTTGCGATAATGATCAACCAGATGGTTAAGAACATAGATGACCAGACTGAAGGTCCTTCTACTCCATCTTTCTGTTCGCACAGTGGCCAACCAGCTGCTTATGGAAAGCTCATTGGAAGGTTTGAGAGTGATATTGCCCATGCTGTCCAGAAACATAAAGACACATGTGCCTTGGGTATTGGAGGGCTTTGAAGCAAGATACCATCCCATGAACAGTAGCTGTTTATAGCCTTATCGTCCATGAGTGTGTCCAATCTCTTTTAAAGCCATCCAAGTTGGTGAACATCAGAATTCCACTGTGCGATATTCTTTATTTTATCTGTCCTGAATCTCTCACTGTTCAGCTTCAATAGACGACCCTGTGTTCTAATATTATAAGTGGGGGAGGGGGAATCTCCCTGTCCACTTTCTTGACACCATTTGTAATTCTGCACGTCTTGTTGTACCTCTCCTTACTTGCCCTTTTTCTAGAAGCACATGGCAGGACTGAGAGAAGCAGCCAGGCCTGCCCTTATTTGCTCTACAGCAACTGCTTTTGGAAAAAGCGAAAGAGTTCAGCGTGGAGTGTTCTTGCCCAGAGTTCTAGTCATACATGCCCTCTTCCATTATACCATAGTCTCCACTCTTCAGGCTTCTCCATCTTATTCCTTCTCCTGGTTTCTCTCCTCCAGTGGTTTCTCTCTCTCCAGTTCAGCACTTTGTCATCAGTGGGCATTGTCAGTCCTCACTGGACAGTTTTGAGGTCCTTTTCCATTAGTTCTGCCCCATCCTTGATACAAAACCCCTGTACTTTTGCAAACCTTGGGATAACCTCAAACATAACATTACTTTGTCTCTTGGAGAATAGTTTGGCATGTATTCTGCTGTTTTATGACTTGTGACATAAGACCTAAATATTTTTACATTTTAGGAGTTTCATCTTCGATTGAAAAAGTCATATACAGTGAGATTAACTGTGAAAGATTTTCTGGAGGCTTTTACAGCCTTAGGCATTGTATATTAGACATTATTTTTCTCATATACTTGTACAGTCTGATTTTAAGAAACTTTTGTGTTGGAGAAGTTTAATATCATTTAAATTGGGTGAACAATTCAAAGTAAACAGATTAATGGTTAAGGTGTCTTCCCATCCCTGTTTACTGTCTGTACCAGGAAGTAACACTATATTTTTTCAAATATTTAGTCCAGTCTTTCCCAACACACTCCCTGACACTGTGGCTTCTCCAGTCTTTGTGGTTTCAGGAATAATCAGATGTTGATTCCTGATAAATCAAAGGTGTAAATTAAAAGTAATTCGTACATATGACAGATGGGTTTAAGGCCAAGATTACCCAGTCAGCTAGTTTTCACATACTGGGAGAAAGAAAGGATATAAATTAACTGAATGAATGAATGAATGAATGGATAAAATACTTTCACATGATACATACATAAATGCAAAAGAGAGTGAATTACATTCACATGCAGGATGAAAAAAAAAGGCTTAAAAACACTTTAAAAGCAAAGATTCATTTATTTTCCTGCTTCTGTGGAGAAATTTGGAGTACCAACAAAGGCTAAGCTGAAATCAAGCATGCTTAACATTGCTGAAAAAAACAGGCATTTTAGATGGTATATTTTGGATCTTGTTTTCCAAAAGAAATTGGAGTGGATGATCAATCAGGTGTCTATTAACTGTGTAATTCTTGGACATGACAATGTATACACAATGCATACACCTCCAAATTTTATCTTTGGGAAAATTCTTACATATTTTTCCTTGTCTCTTTTCTGAGTGTTTTTTAAAACTAAGTGAAAGCAAGGCTCACTACTCCATACAGGTCAGAGCACATCTGGCACATGAAGTTCTTAACAGCTATTCAAGCAAGCTGCTTCTTTTGTCACAAAAGCTATTACCTCAATAACTGTGGTCAGCAATATAACCCAGTCTGATAGTTTTATCTTGAAGATGGCAAATGCTTTCTTTTTATCCATTTTCTGCTTGAAATAGAACATAACCTGTAAACCTCATCACTGAAATAAAGTGAATAAAGTGATCAGTGAGTCATATACTCTTGTGCCAGTCATGTGACCAGTTTGGGAGCTTTTCCAATCCAGGGCTAGGGATGTAATTCTTGATTTAGGCCATTTCCTCACTACCCTGTTATAATGCTGTTATTCCACTTTCAACATCCTGTGGAATCCTGGGATGTGTAGTTTACTGAGGCCAAAGAGCTCTCTGGCTGAGAAGTCTAAAGGTCCCTCCCTAAACTGCAAATCCGAGGATTCCATAGGATGTTGAAAGTGAAATAATAGCACTATAACAGTGTAGTGCAGAAATGAGCTATGTTTCTTCTTGAAGGTAGCAATAAGTAATTTCTGCAACTTCCTTCTTGTTATGAAAAGGTCTTCGAAAATCACAGTTTTTGAAGGCTATTTGCAGTTCGGGACTTATTCTGTCAAAAATCCCTGTTGTTGCTTTATGTAGAAATTGGTATTTCCTGCATAAGAAGCAGCCTTTTATGTGTGGAAAATAATATTTCTGTGCAAAAATTTCTGTTTCCTGAACAGAAAAAGCTGTAATTTATTTTTGTACAAAATCCGCACATAGTTGATCTACATAGAAAATAGCATTTTTCTGCACAAAAACAAGCATTTTCTGTGCAAGAATCAGTATTTCTGCATTGAAATGCTATTTTTCAAGCAGAAAAGGCTGTTTACTGCACAAGAAATAGCATAATTGGGGATTTTACACAGAGTAAATTTACACAGATTTGCACATGGTTGATTTGCAGACAAAAAGCATTTTCTGCACAGAAAGCATTGTCTGCACAAGAATTAACATTTCTGCATTGAAATAGTTTCCATACACAAAAGTCTGTTTCCCACGCAGAAAATTTCTGCGCAAAACAACTCTGCGAATTTTGCACAGAATAAGTTATAAACTGCAAAGATTCTCATCAGTTCAAAACTCCTCATCACAGTTTCTCGACACTCGAAATATATATATATTTTTTCAATCATTTAAAAAAATATTTTCAATTTTTTCCCACTGCTATCCATGGCAGAAAAAAAAATCTTCTCTATAAAAGTTAGTTATGAATGTGATAAATTTCTTAGAATCATAGAATCATAGAAATGTAGAGTTGGAAGAGACCACACAAGCCATCCAGTCCAACCCCCTGCCATGCAGGAACACCCTCAAAGCACTCCCGACAGATGACCATCCAGCCTCTGCTTAAAAACCTCCAAAGAAGGAGACTCCACCACACTCCGAGGCAGCATATCCCACTGCCGGACAGCCCTGACCATCAGGAAGTTCTTCCTGAGGTTCAGGTGGAATCTCCTTTCCTGCAGCTTGAATCCATTGCTCCTTGTCCTGGTCTCTGGAGCAGCAGGAAACAAGCCCTCTCCTTCCTCTACATGGCATCCCTTCAAATATTTAAACATGGCTATCATGTCCCCTCTTAACCTTCTCTTCTGCAGACTAAACATACCCAGCTCTCTAAGTCTATCCTCATAGGGCATGGCTTCCAGGCCTCTCACCATTTTGGTTGCCCTCTTCTGGACTTGCTCCAGCCTGACCATGTCCTTCTTGAATTGGGGTGCCCAGAACTGGACACAGTATTCAAGATGAGGTCTAACCAAAGCAGAGTAGAGTGGTACCAGTACCTCCCTCGATCTGGACACCATACTCCTATTGATGCAGCCGAGAATTGCATTGGCTTTCTTGGCTGCCGCATCACACTGCTGACTCATGTTCAGCTTGTGGTCTATTAAGACTCCTAGATCCCTTTCACACGTACTGCTATCCAGCCACATGTCCCCCATCCTGTATTTCAGTATTCCATTTTTTCTATCTAAGTGTAGGACCTTATACTTCTCTCTGTTGAATTTCATTTTGTTAGCTTTGGCCCAGCTCTCCAATCTATCCAGGTCATTTTGAATTTTGATCCTGTCCTCTGGCGTATTAGCAACCCCTCCCAATTTGGTGTCATCTGCAAATTTGATGAGCATGCCCTCTATTCCGTCATCCAAGTCGTTGATGAAAATATTGAACAGCACTGGGCCCAGGACAGAACCCTGTGGCACCCCGCTAGTCACTTCTCTCCAGGATGAAAAGCAGCCATTCGTGATCACCCTTTGGGTTCGGTCGGTCAACCAATTACAAATCCAACTAACAGTAGCTCTGTCTAGCCCACATTTTACTAGCTTCTTTGCAAGAATGTCATGGGGAACTTTGTCAAAGGCCTTACTGAAATCGAGAAATGCTACATTCGCAGCATTCCCTTCATCTATCAAGCTAGTAACTCTATCATAAAAAGAGCTAAGATTAGTCTGGCATGACTTATTTTTGAGAAATCCATGTTGACTTCTCGTGATTACCGCGTTGCTTTCTAAGTGATTAGAAACTGACTGCTTAATGATCTGCTCCAGAATCTTTCCGGGTACTGATGTCAGGCTGAATGGGCGATAATTATTTGGGTCCTCTTTTTTTCCCTTCTTGTACTTTTGTTCACTGGCATGCAAGCACCTATTGTTGCTATGCCTGCTAGTATGGTGGGCCAATGCGTATGATTAAACTTGCACATCAAATTCCTTACATCCAGTCCCAAAACTCCTCCTACACATGCAGACAGATCATTATTACCCTTTTGTTCCCCATATTCTCATGCTGTGAACCAGTTTTGTGGTTAAGTCATATATTCAGCCTACAGTTCATAGTTGCTCTTGGGTTAAAAAAAAATCAGAGCTGTTCCACAACATTTATGGCAGTACTGACAAGGCCCTTCCTTCATTATCGCCTGCTTTTCCTCAGATGATAGTCATTCATAGACAATGCTTTGCAGTAAGACCTCATTCAACTCCTTTTTCAGAAGCCTTTTACAGTATTGTCATCAAGTGTGTTCAGATTTTTTGGTGTTAAAGAAAAACAAGTTCACTGTTGTTTTAATGCAGTTGGCCATCTACTTTCATGGGCTCAGCATTCAGATTTGATTTTTCGTGGGTTATTTTATGTAGTCTTACTCTGTTTGCCCCTGCCATGGAAAAGATATGTTCTCTCTGGGAGTCTCTAGGTCCTCCACTATGATTTTAGAGGAGTACTGGAGGACCTAGGGATTCATAGAAAGAACACTTCTTTTAGGCATTGCTAGGTCCTCCAGCATGACTCTATGGTCCAATTCTGCGAGAAGATTCTGCGAGATTCCTAGGGAAGTGTTCTCAAGTAAAAATATACTGTTTGTGATTTTTATTTTTATTCACATTTTCCACTTTCACAGGGGTCCTGAGTTCCCAAGCCTGGTGAAAGTGGAGGGCTCACAGTACAAGGAAACTTTCCAAAATGGTGTTCAACACCTGCAACATGACATTGTGGAGCCCCCTCTCCATCTGGGAATTTCAACATCTCAGGCCATTTCCACATGACAATGCTCTTCCACGTCATTGCATTGCAATCCTGAGTCTAGAAGGGAATGCGTCAGCAATGCTCCCTTCCGCACCTGATTGTTCCATGGGGAAAGGAGTGCAATGGCACCACCTCTTCCTTCCGCAGCACAGCTGGACGATTGCCATTGCTGCACAGTGGAAGGAAGCATTGTGATTGTGCTTCTGTGGCTTCCACATAGCTGGGAGCAATGGGAACACAGTGCGATCACTGGTGCAAAATGGATTTTTTTCCATTTTGCGAAAATTGCACAAGTGTGATGCTTGGGGACGGGATGACCTACTGTCTGCTGCCATCCTATCCGAGAAGCAGCACAGCCCCATTGTGCGGAAATGTCCTCAGTCTACTTTAACTGGATTTTAATAACAAGTAACTTTAACTGGAGTGGGGCCAGTGACTTTAAGCATACCTGCAAGGCTTGCTTATATTGGCTGTGCTAAATGTCTATGCATGCAAAGTATACTGCTACTTAGGTATATGAAACATGATTTGAAATCATCATATTCAACTGTTGCTATGCCTCTTCTGTGTCATAAGCAGCTGCTTACAGTGATACCCATGGGCCTGTTAAACCCACTTGATTGGGAATCCAGTTTGGAATTGGACTTGGCATAGGTTATATCACAATCAGGTGAATCTTATTTCTTATTTACTAACTCAAATGAACTTGTTCATGAGAGGGATCCAAATAAGAGTACATATTTGCTGTACCTAAAAGTAGGCATGTTGAGCATGTTTTGTCACCTGAATGTTACCAATTTTTCATGATACATTTGTAATTCAACCTGCCAGATAAAAATTGGCTTGCTATTTCCAACACCTTGTTCTGTATGGAAGTTGGCAGTGGTGTAGGCAATAGACTAAAGTCTCAGGGCATAATATTCTTAACCTCCATTAATAAAAAACAAGCCTATCCTTTCAGGAAGGAAGAATGAATTCAATAGGAGTCTCATGGTCATTCACATAGCTTCTGTATTGCACCTGTTTTCCCTTGGCTTCCTTTCAGTCTTTCTCAGACTTCTAGGAGAAATGGAGGATGACTTGGAAAACTGGTGAGATTAAGAAGGTATGCACATTACAAACTTTTAAAAATATTTTTCATTTTACTTGGGAATAAAACAGATTAGAGAAAACTTCTGATTGGTGTGTATACCTGTAATTCCTTCTGTGGGTATGGGTCTACTGTCTTGATACAACAGGACTAGTGCAACGTAGACTGGGCTATACTGCTTCATAAGGTAGACATGAAGTTAGAGGTGTTACTGCCTTTACTGTATTATTATTTATTTATTTAATTTTTGGTGAAAATAGCCATAGCAGTATAGTGTAAATAGAGTAAGTAGACCAAACAGGATTGGGACTGCAGCTATTGGAGACGAGAAATTTAGTTAGTTACCCTTACCATGATGCTATTGAAAGTCACCTCCTCTGTTATACCTCTCCCATGCTCCCATTTTATATGAGAGGAAGCTGCCCCTAAAACAATTGCCTAAAAATCCTGAGTGAGGATAGAGCTGTTCTACCTGTTCCTTTATATCCCAAACCTTCTGACTCATACTGGCCAGTGCAGGAGGTAAGGGGAGGGCAGACAGTTTTGATGGGATTTTTAGATTAATAGTTTTTTTTCCAAAAAATCCCCACCCTTAAAAGCAGTGGAAAGAATTAGCTGTATCTGTTACAGCCTGTGGAAGCCAGTGGAGTCCATCCAGATTCTTCTGTGTGGATCACAGGGGCTTGGGCTCCATCAGACCCAAAGCCAACTCCACCCCATTTCTGAAATACCTGTTTGGAGGTCTAACATCCAGAGGCACTTTCTATTCTTTGGGCCAGATCATAAGCAATACTGAAATTTTCCCCATTTGGATTGAAGAATAGAACTATTAAGAACATTTTCTTTGGTCCACCCTAATTATTGCAGGGCAGATATGCTTGTTGTGTAAAATACAGATGTCTGTTATCTACACTTTATGTGGCTGCTGTTGAATAAAGCAGTAGGACACCACTGTTTTTGTAGCAAACAACAAGCATGTTTGTGTTGACTGTGGAGCTACCCTTTTATATAAACTTAACAATTTGTTGGATGTTCTTTTCCTTTGCGTAATTCCAAGGATGTATTATTTGTGGATTGGTGTCCCTAATTTTAATAAACTTAGTAAGAGAATAAAAGGAACCTTTATATTTCCCTCCTGAAGATGGAAGGAATTCTGTTTTTGAGATACACCTTCCAGGACTGATGTTGGAAAATGGAAGGATTTGCTGGGGCCCACCTTCCTCTGTTTTGTTGTCTTCTCAGCATCTACTATCACTCCTCCTTAGAACTAGGACAAAATGAGTTGGAAGTAATACCATTACCTTACTCTTCTAGCTGTAAGATACCACATTTCAAAAAGTAACATAAAAAGCAGGAAGAATGCTATTTTATTACTACAATAAATAAAAATTCCTAGTTACTTTTCAAAGTTATTGTGGCCACAGGATTGTGCTGTTCCTTGCATGAGGCAATGAAAAAAAAAGTTTGACCGAGCCAAGCTACAAATGTCTTGCAAAAGCCTTTTGTTTTACATATAAACATTTTACAATGTTTGTTTTACATATGAAATGTTGAGTTGTAATTTAAATTAATTAAATAATTAGTAAAGTAAAACAAATAAGCTAATAAAATAGTAAAACGTTTATATGAATTTTAAGTCACCATTAAGTTGGCTTTGACTTATGGTGGCCCTATGAAAGAGAGACCTCAAAATATATAAGTATATAGTTCAGTAGTGCTTTGTGCCTTTAAGTCTGTCTTTGATTTTAATTTTGTATTTTGTTCCATCTGGGGGAGTAATACATTCATTCATTTAGAGGTCCTTATACTAATTCCTTGTTTTCCAAGGAAAAGAAAGTGGGAAGATGGATGTTTGTGCTGTGTGGGAGTTGTCCAACACATAAGAAGTGCAACTAGGTTGCTTTACAAAAATTATATAAAGTAAGCCAGTATTATTATTTCCATATTGCATAATATTTAGGAATGAGAAAAGACATGACTTAGGTAAGACCAGCTAGTATATGGCAACGGAAATATCTGAACTGGAGTCATCCAAATTCATAGCTCAGTTTCCTAGAGTGGTATCCACTGTTTGTTAAAAAAACAGAAAGAAAGAAAGAAAGAAAGAAAGAAAGAAAGAAAGAAAGAAAGAAATAAAAAGGAAAAAACATTGAGGGTTTCATTCAGGAAGCTCCTGTGTTACATTTAGGTTGAGTCCTGACCATTATAAGGGACATATATGCTCCTTTAAAGTCAGCAACACATTCAGAGTATCTGAATCTACATCCTTCTGCCATCCATTAAAGGAAGCTTCCTGCTGATTGATATGTAGCAAGATATTACAAGCAACATTCCTAGTATACATATCTATGAGTAAGATATGCATCAGTAAAACCTTTGGCAGGGCGCCTTTCCCTGTATGCTTTTCCATAAGGCTCTTTGCTACTGTAAAGTGGTGCAGCAGTAGCTTGATTGAGTGGCAACCATGCTTTTGTCTTGCCTGCTTTGTGTGTCATGACACTTCACTCAGTAACGGTCTGTTACTCCATGTGGCAATATCTGGGGTCTGTCTGTCATGTCTGTTGGATATCATGTGTTCTTAGATATTTCTTGGGCCATTTCTGCACTAGACTGTTATAGTGCTATTATTCTGCTTTCAACATCCTATAGAATCCTGGGGTTTGTACTTTAGGGAGGGGCTGGCCGGCCCCTCCCTAAGCCCCTCCCTAAACTGCAAACCCCAGGATTCCATAGGATGTCGAAAGTGGAATAATACCACTATAACAGTCTAGTGCGGAAATGGCCTTAGTGTGCCTCTAATATTTCGAACTTGTGAAGGTGGCCAAAGGGCTAATTTATTTATTGATGCAGCACAAATGTTATCTTGCAAATTTAGAGACCCCTTTTAAAAGTTTGCTCTGTTTCATGGTTTTTGACTGTAATTTAGTTGAGCATGAGTTTGAACATTTCACAAGTTATGCGCATGCACCAAGAGGCAGACCACGCTCACACTGTGTTCTTCTGTAACATTTTGAACTGGAAACAAACATCTAAAGGAAATAACACTTTATTCAGAACATACAGCCAAAAACTGCAAGCTGATCAAAGCAACAGATCAAATCAGGTAATTATGAACAGCAGTGACATCACTGGTCTGGATTTCCCAAATGAAATGCCTAATGACTGTCCATTAATTATATAGAAATGGTAAACTGATAAAAAGTGTGAGCTGGGTTTTCTTTCATGTGAAACACAGATTTGCTTGCTCCTTTACCAAGTTAAGTTTGATGTTTTCCTGAGCAGTGAGCATTCATTGTTCATAAGCACAGGCAACTTACGTTTGAATGGGCTCTGCACTTTGCGTACTTTTAAGGTCACAATGCCATTTTGGCTTTGATTGGCCTCAGCATGAATTCACTGGTTACACTTAACCTTTTTCTTGATTGTTTTCCATGACATATTGGACATGTGCATGTACGTTTTCCATCTAAATTAATAGATATGTTTCTTTTACTTGCAAAGTAAATGTTATCTGCATGATGTTGTTGTCTGCATGGTGCTTGGGGTGTTTGTCTTGTTGGACTTTCTGTGATCAGTCTAGGTAATTGCTTATTTTTCAATGTTTCAGCAAGTCTATTAAAATCAGAGCTCTTCAAGCTGTGGCTTTCAGGTCGTAATGGGACTGAAGCTGAAATATATTTCAGATTTTTTTTCATGCATTTTGTTTTTGCATATTACAATGCCAAGGAACAGTCATTTGCAGCAGCTGCCAGTAACAGATTAAGTAGTCCTTACCAGTGAGTGGTTCTGCAGCACATGAAAGAGCAAGTGGTCGTTGTTGAACTATTGCCAGACGCTTAGTGTGCAAGAAAAGGCTTCAACTGATGCCTTCTTGAAGTCAGAACAAAGTATGTTAAGATGCAGGAGGGAGTTGTTGTATGATGTGAATGCACATTAATGTGAAGAATGGCTTGGTGCAAGATGCACAGTGGAATTAGATGAGACACCTTCAAAAATCCTAAGATGTCTTTCAGTTTACTAAGATAAATGTGACATGGGAGAATATAGACATATATGGAGGTGCTAATGTCCTGTGTGCATATATATGTTTCCTTTGTCTGTGTGTGTCTTTGTATCTCAGTTCTCCTAATGTTTGTATCTCACATACTAGGGCAATTATGTAATATTGATTGTATTTTATGTTACCTGCTTTTGTTCTTTTCTCTTGGGAGTATCTCATATTTTTATGTTACTTCTCACGATTTGCCAGTGGCTCTCCAAAAGAAGTATTTTTTTTGGAAATAAAACAACCATTGCAGATGTCCAGATTTCATCAACATACTTGTTTCTGTGCAAAACCTGGACTGAATACAATAGTATGTAATTGATCTTTAGGGTTTTGAGTTTGACAAAGAAAAAGATTTTCTCGTCAACTGATAACCATATTTTTATAGTACTCACATTTTTAAAATGGTTTTATAAAAATAATATTGCCCATTTATGTTTATAATTAAAGCCTTCATAAGAACCAAATGTTTCTGTTCTTTAAAACCACCCACTCACCCAGCCACCCATCCTGTAAATTTTGCAAGTTGCATTCTGTGAAATTATCAATTAAGATTGAGGGTCTATTTTTAAATCATAAAAGCCATCTTGAATCCATGTATACAATTAGCAACTGTGTTAATTTTGGATTACTAATTAATTATAATGTAGAAAATGTGTTTTTCTTCCTTCCTCAGAGAATCTCTTAAAACATAGCTGTTATGAGAAAAATATTGCCCCAGTTTCAGCTGTAGTAATGTTTATAGAGAGGGTGATTGTATTTAATATGATCACTAAAAGTGTTAAGTTGTGCAGATAGCAATATTAAAATGAAATTCAGTACTTTGTTTCCCTATTAGAGGCTCTTTCATGCTGTGGCAGTGATAAACACACTGCACTTCCATTAAAACATAATTACTATTGTTGGGATACTTTTAGTATAATTAAACAGCTGCCTGGGAAACTTTCCTTCTTGAAGGTCAGGATCCGAAAGGGCTGCGTGCATGTTTCATACTTATACCTGCCCTTCACTGCCTTAGCTCCAGAATTTTACTTTATTCCATAGGACATCCCAGATATTGTTTTAACATATTTGAACTCAAAATTGCAATTTCGGGATAGAAGGAGAACATTTTTAAAAATAGAAATTGAGATCAAACAAGCACATGTGTTGTTGCTTTCACATCAAATCCAGAGATTATTTTAAACTTTTACAAAGGCCTGCGCCCACTTCCCTGGAAGCAAGCTCAGCTGAACTCTTTGGGTCCTGTAAATAGATTCGTGTAGGATTGCAGTGATAAAATAGTTTAGCTGGTGCGAGAAGGTGAGATGCTTTTAATAAATAATGTCTGCATTCTTTTGAAGATGTCTGCACTTAGGGTTGTGCTTATGCATAACCAAAAAGGGGGAAATGCATTATCAAAAAGGAGGGCATAATAATACAGTTGTCTTTAAATCTCCATATGCATATCTATGTATATCTACCTCTCTCTCTTTCTTTCTCTCTCTCTTTCATGACTGCAACAAATTCTTTCTAAACTTCTTTGTTGTGTGGTTGTTATTGTGTGTCTTCAAGCTGTTTTCCAACTTATGGCAATCCTAAGGTGGGAACTTATCAATTTTTTGTTTTTGGAGGGGGGAGATTTGTTTAGAACAGGTTTGCCTTTGCCTTTCTCTGAGGCTGAAAGACTGTGACCCATTCCGCACTGGACTGTTATAGCGCTATGATTCCACTTTCAACATCCTATGGAATCCTAGGGTTTGCAGTTTCGGAAGAGGCCAGCCAGCCTCTCCCGAAACTGCAAACCCCAGGATTCCATAGGATGTTGCAAGTGGAATAATTGCGCTGTAACAGTCCAGTGCGGAAATGGCCTTCAACATGTCCAAGGTCACCCAGTGGGTTTTCATGGCTAAGTAGGGATATGAACCTTGTCTTCAGAATGCGATCCTCAAACTACTATACAACTCTGGCTCGCTGTAAAGAATTACTGTAGTTTAAATATAGCAGATCTCACCACAGTGGAAAGGGCACAATGTGTGTGCCTACTCAGTTTGTTATCCAAAAGTAACTTGGTAGTGACTTCATGGCCCCAGCTCTCCCTTTTTGTGGTTCTTTACATCAGGCTTATAGCAAGTTGTATAGTGGCTTGAGTGTTGGACTATCACTGTAGAGCACAGGGTTTGATTCCCTGCTTAGCCGTGGAAACTCACTGGGTGACCTTAGGTGCTTCACACACTCTTAGCTCCCACAAAACCCTGTGGTAAGGTTGCCATAAGTCAGAAACAACTTAAAGGCAGACAACAACAACAAATCAGGCTTAGACTGGGTATTTCTTCAAATAAAGGTTTAAATATGTTTTCACTATATTCTTTTACTTGTAAAAACAGATAGGGGCATAGAATGTTTGCGGATGGTCATGCACAAAGAAAAGCTTGTGGTAGGGGTGGGGATGATACGTTTCCACTAACATCTCTTCAAAACACAGTCTCTTACTATGGCATTCATTGTGGTATAGTCAGGGCTGCCAACTTTACAAGGAGACTGGATACATTTAAAGAGAAGATTCCTGTCAAGTGCTGCTAAGCCAGGATGGCTATATATTACCTCAGAGGGAGTTATCAGTCTGTATGTCAATTGCTGGGGAATTTGGTGACCTGCTGGCAGGGTTCCTAGAGGCAGCTGATTGTTCTGCGTGAACAGAACGTTGGACCAGATGGTCTTTTTAGGTTGATCCAGCATGGATTCTCTTATGTTCTTAGCTAATGCTGGGTCATTATGGAGAGACTCGTGACTGGGGAGGAGAGATCAGGGCAATGGGGAGTTGCTGCTGCAAGGAAAGAGATGAAGGGCAGGCACTGCAGTCTGTGTATGAAGCACTCAGAT
This sequence comes from Cyclura pinguis, assembly GCA_030412105.1. Lineage (NCBI taxonomy): Eukaryota > Metazoa > Chordata > Lepidosauria > Squamata > Iguanidae > Cyclura > Cyclura pinguis. The sequence goes on along the minus strand of CM059600.1, from coordinate 89,469,522 downwards.
GCTTGCATCAGAAAAGGCTTTCTGTGCCGTGACAACTAGACTCTGGAATTCCCTCTCACAGAAGCTGTGCTTTGTCCTATTTCTAACTTTTTTTCCCACATAAAAAGGAATGACTTATTTAAAGAAAGCTCTTTTATTGTTATTATTAGAAACTGTTTTGGGCACTTGGGTCCAAATGTTTTTACTAATACACAAGAAAATAAAACATATATTGGTCATGGCCTGTTGGTGGTAAACTAATCTGCAACCTAGAACAAAAATAAATGTGCCTAAGGTCATTGATTTCCACAGACCTGATCACTGTCCTGTCAGTATGAATTGTGCTTCAAGTACTCTGAAGATGAGTAATAGCTGGTTATGAAGAGTTCAAAATATAAAAAGATAAACCATCTCCTTTCAGAGGTTGATGCTTCTATGATCTAACATTCAACTCTGTTCTCCCATCCATTTTGCCTCTTTGACTCATTTTTCATTCTCTTATGTCTCCCCTCCTATACCAGTGTTCCGGAAGGCATTCAAACATCCTGCTGAGAAATTCTGTACTATGTCATCAGATTTTCTCCAAAGACGTTACTTTCTAAAATTTGTTCTCCTGACCCAACCCATCTCCCACAAGCAAGAAATTTATCTCTGTATTTTGCAAGTCATTCAATTGTAACTTCTTACAACCCAAGGAATAGAAATAACACAATAGGATATTAAATATATTCAGGGTTAGTTTGGAACCAGAATGTTGCTGTTTTGTTTTTTGCTGTGCTGAAATTCATTATATTTTCTAACCCTTAGTCTATAAAAATCTGCATTTTGATCTATAATTAACCAAAAAGTTAGTGTTGAGTATGGGGATCCTAGAGGATAGGGTTGTTGCATATAATATTTGAGTTCTTGTTGGAAAGTAATTTGATATCAATATAATGGACAAACACCATACATTTGTAATAGAAACACTTATTCCCTATGTATTCTTCCTACAGACTAGGTATACTTAACATGTTACCTACCAGATGGTTTGGACTGTGATTCCCACCAGGGAGGAGTGATGGAGATTATAGTCCAGAATGACTGGAGGGTCTCACATTTGTAAAAGTTTAATTGTCTTCTCTGGGGCAAAAGGAATTAATTAACTGGGTCTCGGTGAATTGGTGAACCAAGCACCTGAGTACATTCCTGCTCAGGAAACTCTATGAACAAATTTCTTGTCCAAACTTGTTTGTGGCATTCCCACATCATCCTGATGACAAGAAGCCAAGAATATTGCACTAGACAGCTAGAGTGCAAGCTCCATTTTTTGGGAGGGGGCACAAACTTGTGACCCTTTGTTCCATATACTACCATCCCATCACATGTCTTTTGAGATAATGTGCTTCTATTTTATTTCCGAAATTACATTTTTACATTACTAAAATTCCACTGTGGAATGCATCATGAGTTTTCTAATTCTCCTTTGCCCTGCCTTTTTGCAGTTTTTGTTTAACACAATACATGTTTTGCAACCTTTTGATTGTTCCACATAAGGACATTCCCTAATCAGTTTTGAACGTTTTGTTAGAATGCATTGCTTCTCAAAGTGGTGGTCTGTACAGTAGTGCTGATCCATGAATCATTAACCACTGTGAGTTTCCAGGAGACTATGAAATTAAAATAATGATAGTTATTTATTATTCATTGCATTTATATTCTGCCTTTCTCCCAATGTGGGTCCTAGGGCACTTTGCAAACAATAAAATAAAGCAGATCCAAGGTGGCTCCCAAGAAGTATGGCATGAATATGGTACCAGTTCCTGGTGTGTTGGGAAAACAAAGCTGATCCACTATAGCGGGTAGTTTGAGAGGTACCGTTCTAATCAACCAAAGCAGCTGCAAACATTTTGCAAACAGATCAATTCACCTCACATTTTTAACCTTTTATCTTTCTATTGTAAAACAATGGGTTATATTCCCGGAATCACTGACGTTGAAACTCTACATTACAGTCTTGTGATCCATCTAGAAGACTTTCTTTATTGTCAGTTTTGACTGACAGTCTTTATACTGAATAATATTTTTTTTTATTATTCTTTCCTTTTCTGTGTATTGACACAGAAAAGGAAAGAATAAAAAAAAAATGAGATGAAAATTACTGATTGTGTTCTGAGCCAAATTGCAGAATTTCAAAAGCTGGAGCACTGATTTTTTTTTTCATTCCCTTCCTTTAACTTCCCCACATTTCAGACTACCTCCTTTGCCTTTACAGCCAGATGTACAGAATGGTAGTTTGTATTTGGGCCTCTAAATCTTACTCACTGGTACTCCTCTGCATCCGGGATTCCTGGTTATTGTAATGTTTGCCTCCCACTTGACTCCTCCTTCTGCCTGCACACAAGGAGCTCTGAGGCTTCTGAACACACTCCCTGTGATCTGGAGGAATACCTGGGCCAGCAACTTGCTGCTTGTTCTTCTGTAATACTGTTTCTGATTGGCTCCGGTAAGTTTCTCAAGATCTTGACAACATAAATACAAGTAAACGAGCATCCAGATATATCCTCAAGCAAGAGCCTCAGTCTTCCCTGCCCTACCATCATAATAGAGTTGCAATCTGAGCTTCCCCTGTCACACCAGATCTCTGGGTCTCAGTAAAGCATGCACCCTCTTGGATTCTGTAAATAACTGCTTTAAAACATTTTTTTTATTAAATGTGCAACCCTATTGTTTTTGAGTTCTTAGGAAGACAGTAGTGGTAATAGTGCACCTTCAAGTCATTTCCAACTTATGGTTACTCTAAGGGAACCAAAGATGGGGTTTTCTGGGGCTGAGAGTGTGTGATGTGCCCGAACTCACCCAGTGGGTTTTCATAGCCAAGTGGGGAATGGGATCCTGGTCTCCAAGGTACAGTCCAAGGCTCAAACCACTACACCGCACTGGCTCGCTAGATAGATTATATAAGAAACCCAATAACATGTAAGGTATGCATTTTCTCCCTGAAGTATACCTAACATAGTAGCTATCAGATTAAAAACTAGTGGTTCCCTGCTCTTTTTCCTGTAACACCCCCCCCCCCGTTACTGTACATCTGTTTCATATTCTAGGATACATGGAGGTGGCTAAGAAAATCATGCATAAAGGGAAAAATTATTGGTATTATATTAATGTCCCCCCCCCTTTTTTTTTCTGGTCTGGAACTCAAGGCAGCTTAGGAAAGTTAAAAGCCCTGGTCATCATGAAACCAATAGGTTTTGTCTCGTGTTGAAACATGAGTCCAAAGGTGATCCACCTAGAAAGTCTCTTCCTTCCCTGGTAAACCCCACATGCCACCCAAAAGTCTTTCTAGTAGGGTGGAAGCAAGTTGCAGCCACTTTCTCTGATATCCACGCTCTATCTTCTGAGCCGCCCACGTCGTGCATTTTCCCTGAGGCTTGGTAACAAGAGAAGGCTTGCCTCCTGCAGGTTACTACAGAGAAGGGAGTGTTGGATAACTATTTTAATTGCACAAGTATCGGTATCCCATGCAGTACTGAATGCATCCCATTGATTCTACTGTGTTGTAAGTGGATTTTTTTCTCATGTGTGTCAATTTGCCCCTAGAGAACACTGCTTGTCAACGTGTTTAAGATTAGCAGATCCTTCTTGCTTGACCATCTTTGTAAGAAGTCAGTTTGGCAGGTACAAGGGAGAGAGCCATTTCTGCTGCAGCTGCTTGTCTTTGGAATGCCTTGACCACAGAGGTGCAACAGAGAGGTGCCATTGCTACACGCCTTAGTAAATCCCTCAAGACTTAATTTCTTTGGCTTTTTCCTCAGTTATTTATGGGCTTGCTGATGGTTTTCACTTCACTGGTTCTTGGTATTAGTATTTTTTTTTCAGTGGGATGACTGGCTTTTGTTGTCATTGCCTTTATTGACCTGATGTTTATTGTTCTTTTGAGTTACGTTCAGAAAATTTTGTACCTTAAAAATCCCGTAAAATGCTTTAAACAAATTAACAATACTTCAAAGAACACAGTCAATAAAAAGCCCCAGTTTGAGACTTTGCCCCTTCACCCTCCTTTTCTCTCCTTCCTGCTTTTAGCAAGGTCCCACTTGTCAAACTGTTTTCCTCAAATTAATGTCACTGTAAGGGAGAGTTTATTAACAGAGTGGGAAGAAGTCTTGGAAGGCATATATTAGGGGATGGCAATAGTGGAAGGTCAGTTATGGTGAGGAAGTAGGTGTGGTTTTAATCAGCTGCAGATGCCACCTATTCTGAGGAGGCATGTAAGAAAATGTGGTTACCAGGAGTTACGCAAGGAGTTATCAAGCTTGAACTCTCCCTAGAAGCCAGGGTGTTCTTGTATTTTGACCATATCATGAGAAGACATGACTCACTAGTAAAAACAAAAACAATAATGCTTGGTGTGGTGGAAGGCAGTAGAAAAGAGGAAAACTGCATTACAGATGGATGGACTCAATCAAGGAAGACACATCCCTGAATCAGCAAGACCTGAGCATGGTGGCTGAGGACAGGATGACTTAGAGATCTCTCATCCATGGGGTCACCATAAGTCAAAGTTGATTTGATGGCAGTTAACAACAAAAAGTGCTCTTGTAGTAATGGTAGTGTGTGGTGCAATGGTATTCCACCTTTGACCATTGTAAAATATTTCCTTCCTCTAGTCAAGATTATACTCTTGAGAGTGGTCAGCCTGCTAATAAGTTCCCACATGGCATGAAGATACTGCTCAATGGGCCAGAAAACAAGGTTTGATGACCTGATCTAGTTTAAAGAGACAAAAAATTCCAAACAAGTGCCCATGTGAGTGCTTGGAGAAGCAGCAACACATTGAAACTCCCCATCTCCTCATACATACATTGTCTTGTTCAAACTCATTCATGCTGAAGAAAAAACTATGGGATGACTGGCCACAATAGGGAAGGGCTGTAGCTCAGTGGCAAAGCATAGGCTTTGCATGTAGAAGGTCCCAGCTTCAGTCTCTTACATCTCCAAACACACCTGAGAAAGACTTTTGTCTGAAACTCTGGAAAGCTGTTGCTAGTTCATGTGAACTAGCCTACTGCCCTAGATGGACCAGTGGCTTCATCCAGTGTAAGACAGTTTCTGTTGTCTAAATCAGCTGACCTCCCTTTGTTCCTTCCCACTCACCAGTGGAAATTTCCCTTCCTCCCTGCAAACATTAAGGAGCTTAAAAACAGTGTCTTGGCTGACGGGACTCTCTTGCTGTACGGGATCAGGATGAAAGGGTGGAATCTATGGCACTTTTCCTAAGGAGGATATAGACTGCTTTGAGATGCTTAAAGGAGCATCTGCTAAATCTTCCTAACGTGCTTTCTACTTCATGATACTCTTCAGAATTAGAACTGGACCTTTTGAACCCTGTAGCTTGAATTCATAGCCAGGTCAGCAGCCACAACATTTAGCTTCCTGCACACCTTTGCTTCCTACATAGGTTTCTGCAAGGTAGAACATACTGGATGCTGCAGAAGGGGTTTCTGAAATTTTTGGAATTGGCAGCATGGGATCGCAGTTTATCTTTGAGATTAATTTATTTTAGTGAAGGCTAATCTTAACAGATAAGTCTTGCACCATGCATTATTGCATCAGGAAATCCCTTTGTTCTTTGTATACAACTGCTTCACTGCCTACCCTTTGTTTTAAGGTTAGTGAACAGTTAAAAACTTAAGGAGAGGGTGGAGACCAAACATTCCCTTTTTAAATAAGTAAGGTGTGCCTCATCATAACGCAGAAAGTATCATTGCTTTTGGAAAGTACATTCTAAGGTAAGATGCTGATGATGTCTGTTTAAATAATCTCACATGGGGTTTATCTGGTTCATCTATTTCCACAATTTATCTGTCAGTTCAGTAATCATTTTATCACTTTTTGGTTTCTGCAGTGTTCAGTGGCAAGGATTTCATGGTCACATAAGAAAAGTATATTTTGATGGTGCACTTAAGTGAACTATGATATCTAATAGCAAAACTTTTCCACTGGGAAGAATACCAACTTAATAAGGGAAGGATGATTATATTTTGGATTTTAAGTGGCACAGTATGTACATGTACATCTCTTCAAGGAGATAATTGGTTTACCTAAGGAAATAGCAAGACAGGGCACATGTTTTGGAAATACTCTGTTCAGTTGTTGATTTTCTATACCAGTGGAAATTAGAGATTAAGCAAAAGGTTATAATTCCATGTATATGTTCTATATATCTGGTAGTATTTATATTCTATTTATGAATATATTCCAAATATGTATTCCATATATTTGGTCACAGGTGATTTAACCATTTTTAGACCAACCTGAAAGTAAAAATGGTAAAAATGCAATAAATTATATTGCACACTCTAAAAACACCCCAGAAGCAGTCTTTTGGAAAAGAATAGTGTAAGAACTAAAATGGAAACATAAAAAAAATCTTTTGTGAAGCTGTCTTCTTGCAGGTGAGATTTAAGCAGGTATTTACTTCTGTGCAGCTCTTTCCACATTGGTTCTAGAGAGTATGAAATTTCATAACAGGTGTGACAACTGACTTGCAACAAAATTTTGCAGTATGTCCACACCAAGAATCAGCATGCTGTTGGGGTCTGAGAAATTTGGAGACTGAAAGAAAATTTCAGTGAGGGGGCAGTATTTTATTGGATGAGGGCAACACACTCATTTTGCCCTTCCCTGTGTAACTACACACCTGCTTTAGTCACAAAAGTAATTTTCTTGTCTGATAATAGAATATTTATAACAAACAGTGTTGCTGAAACTGTTTTTTTCCAGTTAGATTATATCTTCCAACTCACTAATAATAATATTTATTATCATTAAGAGCCAGCATGGTGTAGTGAACTTGAGTGTCGGACTAGGACACTGGGAGACCTTGGGCAAGTCACACGCTCAGCCTTAGACAACAGTGGCAAACCTCCTTTGAGCACAACTTGCCAAAAACAAAAACAAAACAAAACAAAACACCTCTCTAGGATAGAGTTGATGTAAGTCAGCAGCAATATCGTTCAAAATGAATGACAACTTATTTTTTGCCAAAATGTGTGCATGTTAACCAAAATTTTTCAATTGGTGCATGTTTCATCATTTCACTTACAAAATGTGATGATGATGGTGATGATGATGATGATGGCAATAACAGTTATTCAAGCATTACACACACACACACACACACACACACATTGCTTTTGCTTTACATTATTGTTAAAACTCATTAATAGCTGTGAAACAATTAAATAGGAGACCCAAAGGCTAGTTGATGCTGGAGAAATATGTGTGGATCCACCTTTCCTGTAGCAGAGCGGAAGTGAGAGGGGTCAGGGCTGGGCAGTTTCTGGATGACCCTTCCTCTCTCCCTCCCGCTGTCGTTATCCTTCACTCTCCCTCCTTTCTTCTTTTCTTCCTATCTTTCTTTCTCTGATGTGAGCTGCCTTTTCCTTTCCTTAGCCCTCTTTGTTGGTGCACTCCACAGTAGCAGAGACAAGGCTGGCCTGGAAAGCTTTTGGGTTCCTCCTGCTGCTGCTGTTGCCAGAGGGTGAATCAAAGCATGTGCCAGTTGGAAGGGGAGGGTGTAGCGAAACTTTTCACTTTCTGTCCCCACAACAAATGGTTCAACAAGTAAAAGCAGATTTGGGTGAACCAGTGCAAACTGGCACCACAGTAACTCTGAGTTGACTTGAAGGCACACAAAAACAATAAATATCCTCACCTCTTCAGGGTTTTAGCCAGGCAGGCTGCAAGGCTGTCTTCCATGCAACTAAACTCTGGAGGCTTCAAGCTATAATTTTAAGTTTATCTTACTTTATCTTATAAAAATATGTTTAGAACAACAGCTTCATGTTGACATCCTTTTTACTTTATTTTCATGTACTAAATCCATTCATTAGAGGTTAACATTATATTGGAATGATGCTGCTCATGTCTTGGTCTTTTCATTCCCAGCTAAATGTTTAAAAGGCGCTACATAAGTTGTTTTTTAAAAATACATAAAGCCTATGGATAGGGAGCAATCACATAGAGATGTTCATTACACGCATAAATAGCAAGCAGCTCCTGGGAGTGATCTCTGTGTCCTTGTTATGACTTCTTAGATATGAAGTGGGTATCTTGGGCAGGTCCAGGAGCCAATTTTCTGCCCATTCAGGATTTACTCCCTTTCTCCATGGGTGATGCAAAGAAAAATCCCTCAAAAGAAAGGGCAGAGTGGGCAAGACATGATTTTGGAAGATTGGTATTTTTGATGTTAAACAGTGTAGGATCCACTGAAAATTGTTTGAAAGGTGAAGTGACATTCTTAGAGGCTCCCAAGAGACAAATTTCACTGTCAGGTACTCTGAGGGGTAGAGACTACAAAACAGGCATGAGACCACATATGACCCCAAAGCTATACTGTGCCCACCCCTGTCTTAGAGTCTGGTTTCATTCTTGTAGGAGTAGAAAACCTGGGTAGCTAAGCTGTGTTCTGCAGTTGCTGTCTCATGAACATTTCATTGTGCTTGTTCCTTCCTTTTGTGAGGTACATTTGTAATACCTCCTGTGAGGCACAACTGTGAGGCAACTGGGTGATCATAATGTAAATTTCAGACATGTATGTGGGGGGGAGATTGTCAATAGAAAAAGGACTACAGTAATCAATGGTCATAAACGGGGAAGGTTTTATTGTTATATTAGTACATTGATTATTTCCCTGTTATTTCCTAGCCCTGTTTTTCTAGTCAGGGTCCCACTGGTGACAGGAGAAGCTCTAGAGTGTTGACACAGCTCAAGCTGCACATATGACAGTCCAAGTTTCAAATATGAGCTACCAATCCCACTGTGAAAGGCTAAGAGGGACTCTCACCCAAAGATACATCTGAGAAGGTGTGGCATTATCCATTTAGAGAGACTGGAGCTTCCTGTGTGACTCTTCCATAGGCCACTTACCACTTTTTTAGTCCAGTTCACTCACCTTGCTTGTTCACCCAAGAACATAGTCCTAGAGGGTGGTGTCGCAACAAGGCTCCTTGTCCTTGCCCCACTAGGCAATGGTATCCTACAGCATGATAGCGTAATAGTAATAATCTTACTGTATGTTCACCGGGGTTTTTAAATTCTGCAGACTGTTATGAAGGAGAAAGTGTATCTCCCCCTGCCAGAGTCTCATGTTTGGCCATTGATCAGCTAAAGCAGAGGTAACCAAAATGCAGCCTATAGGCCACATTATTATCATGTAATTATATGGCACCATTGAGGTACATGGCATTTTACAGAATAAAATAGTAAAGGAGGGAGAGAGCCCTGCCAAAGTCATACAGTCTCTCTCTCTCTCTCTCTCTCTCTCACACACACACATATATGTGCGTGTGCGTGTGCGTGTGCGTGTGTGTGTGTATTTGGATAGCATGTTTTACAGTTGTGTTGTACTGATTTGATAACTGTGTAACTACCTCCTTCCTATACATAGATATATCAAACCAGTACAACACAATTGTAATACGCGCTATCCAAATATAAACACATATGTGTCCCTCAGCCATTTTGGTATCCCTCAAATGTTTCTGTGAGCTCAGACCCCAGGTTTGGAAGGTGAGAAGCACAACAGTGAGGGCGCGGGCTTCCATCCCTTCGAAACCAGCTATTCATAGAGTTTGTGGGGGTTATGTATCTAATAAGAGAACAAAAAACTAAAAAAAAAACCACCCCAAAAACACATTTTTTCCCCTACTCAGATTCAAATCATTTCCTTTTCCTTTTCCTCAACTGTACACTAAACTCAAAAATTGACTTTAATTTACTACCAGACTGCTGGTAGCAACATTTCAATCAGGGCATTTCTGAGAGGTCATCACTGCCAGGATTAAAAAGTGACTCAATAGTAGGACATTGTGGCCCAAAATGCAGGCTGGAAAAAAAATGCCAATGGCTTACAAATGTGCTTATGTATACTGAAGTGTTTTTCCCAGTGCCATTATACAAAGCAAAAATTAAGTAAGGTATCTCTTTATGTACTGATACACCTGAAAACTTTGCTCCTTCCCGATGTTGAATGTGTTGCCTTTGGTAATCTGATAATTATAAGCAGTTATGTTAGATGTTTGTGATAAGTGTATTTACTATTATTTGTGTATTTGTTTGATTTGTTTGCTTGTTTGATCAATTGATAGACTAATATCCTGCCCTACCTCATGGAAGCTCAGTACATACATATACATATACATATATAATCTATATCAATCTGTAGGAAATGGCTGATAATAGATTGAGATGATGATAATGATGATGATGATGATTTCTTGAATTTCTTTTCCAACTGCTTGAAAAATCTCAAGCGCTTCTTTTCCAAGAAAACATTCCTTCTCGGCGCTTCTGATCAGGCTGTGCAGCCCTTTAAAAAACCCCTCTAGTCCTCCTCCTCCACCACCAGCCATTGCTTGGCCAGCTAAGAATGGCTTGCAGTCCAATTTCTCAGCACCACAAACCTCTCCTGATGGCCCCCCAACACCTAAGGAAGGAACTGAGTATGAGAGAGGAAGTATAGGACCACTGTACCAACCAACACTCTTTTCCTCTCTTTTCCCTGACATAGGCCATTTCCGCACTAGACTGCTATAGTGCTATTATTCCACTTGCAACATCCTATGGAATCCTAGGGTTTGCAGTTTCGGGAGGGGCCGGGCAGCACCATAGCAGTCCAGTGCGGAACAGGTCATAGTTTGAAACCTGGGTACCCATTCTCCCCACCAAGCCTTGGTCACCTTCCCGCAGGCACACAAACACATTTTAATATTTGATATTTATGATTTTTCCTCTTTTGTGGGGGGTCCTGCACCCCTAACCCTAGTAACTGTAGAGGGCTGACTGTACTTTGTTACTTCTGTAGTAATTAGCAATGTTACTATTACTGTATATAGAAAGAGCCACCTCTTTTTTTTCCCTATATGAGCTTGTCTGTAGTATTTGTTTCTCACAATCCCCTTCCTGCACATCTCCTGCCATCTGTTGGTAGGCACGTGGTGGCTGAGGAGAGAGCTTCTGGTGGTGGAAGAGTGTTCATGAAATTTGGATTGGCCTCATGGAAAGTTCATCAGGTGCCAACTTCCGTGCATTTTTTTTTTTTTTTTTTTGCTTCTAGATAAAGGCTTTTTCATTTGCCCAGTATGCTGTAAGAGTAGTTTTAGTGTTGTCTTTATGACAAACTGGATATTGCTGATTTTCTGTTTTCTGTTTCTTTGCCACCAATATTATATGGGATTAGAATGGTACATATTTCTTTTAAATTGTAAACCATCTGCTGCTCTAAGAAGAGCCTGTAAATACAACAGATAAATACAAATAGAAGTATGAAAGTTGGAAGCCTCTTTCAATTAGTAATACACATTTGCACTTTAATAGCAAGACCCAGATTGAAGTCACAATATGAAGCTACACATATCTGCTCAAAAAGGCATCATTTGGGTCCAGTAGGACTTACTTGGTTGGTGACGAGATTGCAACAATGTCACACAGAACCGTTGTCACGATCCTGTCATGATCCTGTCACCGTTGCGGGATGAGAGCATCCTCTGGAAAGGGCCTTGGAGTCCAAATCAGTAATTTTTCGAAACTCTAATGGATGACAAAGTGCCATCTGATAGCATCATATCCCCCCACACCTCCAGCACCTTCTATAACTTTTCTTTATTTATTTGGAAGATTTCCCTTCTGCCCTTTAGAAAAACATTGAGAACAGGTTACAAAAAAGAGTTAAAATACATAGACTATAATACCATGTTTAAAAGAGCACCAACTAGCATTCCCAGAGGGAAACTGGAGATACCTTTTGCCACTTTATTCTGTACAAGAGAAAGTTTCATTAGCTGTTGCTTGTTACTTCTTTCCATGACAAGTAGTACCTGTACAAATTTCATCTTCTGCACAGCAATTAAAGGTACAGGAACCCTTTCCAGTTTTTAAATCGGCGATCCCAGTACCAACATTAAAATACGTATGAAAGTCTAGACAAATGAAAACCTTTGCCTGACTATAAAAGGTTCACAAAAGCATCAGAAATGCCACTATGGACAAAGTGCTGCGTAGAGTCAGAAACTTTGAAGCTGAGAGCACTACCCAAACAGGTTACTATGGGAGCAGATATTCTTTTAGATACCACATTTGTGAGGTTTGTAGGGATTTAAAGGTAAGCATTAACAGCTCACAGTGTGCTCAAAAATGACCTGGGTGCTAGTGATGTTCTTTCAGTGATGTCTAATTTGTTCTCACTCACCAGTTATAAAAGGGGTGTTTTTATTTGGGTGCCCAAAAGATCTGGCCTCTGGCTCGAGACAAATGTCTCATACAGTGTGCATATAATATAAGCAGATGTAGAGTCACTATACTTTAAATTTCAAGAAGAGTTTTCCATGTAATCTAATGTAATCTGTCTAAACCTGTTGAAATGTACCAGTTGCCACTTCACCCTCAAAACAGTATAAGATGGAATCATTTGGGTTCTTTCTGTTACTCTGAATAAATTCTGTTGCATTTTGCCAATGCGTGTGGAGGCCTTTCACTTTTTTTTTTTTTTTGGCTTTACCTCCTCCATGCCCCAACATATGCTCATTGTCAGCACTGCAGCATGATAACCAACTCACCCTATGTGTTTGGGGCATTCTCTTCCCGGTCTCTTCCACCCTTCTGTGAACATGTAAAGAAGGCAATTTTTAGACATGCCTTCCTGTGGCCATTAGACTCCATTGATGTACTTGTAAATGGATTTCCCTAGGACTGGGCTGCCCAGTGAGATAAGAATGGAAGTACAACCTGTTGTAGACACCTGTCAGTTAGAAAATTAAAGTTTATTGATTCTTTACTTTGTCTGACAACTGAATACTATTCCATTTACATGCGCTCCTATGTGTACAGTTTTGCAGATTAAATGAAGGCCATTGGCATGCACCCCTTCCTATGTAAGACAATCACAATGCCTCCCTCCTCAGTATATTTATTTTGAATTCAATTTCATTCCATTTATCTCCTTGTATTGTGTATGTCCCCACTTACACACAGAAATACTATGAAAAATGTTTGCTTAAGGTGCACAAATTCTGTTTATGGGGAATCTGGGATTTGAATCAGAAACTGATGAAGTGCATTTTGCAGCTAGGCTGGGCTGAGGATGCAGAACTCATGCAGTGATGTTTGATCTAAGAAAAAGCTGTACACATTTTGGTTGGGTCTGGTGAAGACATATTGACTTTGGAGTCCAAAATCCATATCGTTATAAAGCCAAAAGGACCAAATGATCTATAACTGAATACTGATTTATATGCAAGCTACATTGGAGAGGGGGCAGTGCATTTTGCACAAGGGTCCAGAACAGACTATGCTTATTATCTCCATCACATGTGCCATGTTCTTCCCTGTCTTGTTGGCTCCTCCTTACCACACAGATGACCCACTGCTTTTTCTTGGGCTTACCACTTCCTTTTCCTATTCCTAGCCACCTCACAGATGACTGGTGGGCAGCTCTTTCTTTCCCAGGGCTGTTGGTGTCCACGCTGGCCTTCAGCTCCTCCAGAAGTGGTATGAAGTTTGCATTGCCTGGCCCACCCATCTCATAGAGATCTAGGGCCAAGGTTATGGGTTGGCCTAGGCCTATAAGTCTTACTGGGTCTAGTTCAGAGCTTAATAGTTGCTGCTGTTTTAACTACTTAATTTAACTAGTTTCAAAACAGTTTCCAAAGTGAGATCTACATGCAGTGGGTTGTACCAGACAATCTTAGATATTCAGACCATGGATAAAATTGTGGCCAAGCTTTCTCTGGGCTGAGAAAGTTGAATATAACACATTAGCCAAAGCTAATCAAAAGTACTTTCTATCACAGAAGTTATCTGAGTTTCTAGTGATGAAGATAGATCTAGGAATGTCCCTGGACTTCATCCCTTGGGAGAGTATAAGCCCATCATGATACAGCATTATTCTATGATAGTGAAAGGATTTTAAAATGGGAATTGGCTTCCTAGACCAAGGTGATACCACCAGACAAGTCTGTAGTTGCTAGGATGAATGAATGGGCAAAGGGGCAAACTTCAGCATGGGTGGAGTCTTCAGTATCAACATGGAATGGTTAGTATTATCACATAATACTGCTATGGTAAAAGACATTGTTAAACAAGAAGACAGTTGTGAATTTCTAACAAGATGTAGCAATTACTTGATTGTATTTGAAATCTTAAAGAGTTAATCTGGATAGAAGGAGCAAGTCACTTACCAGAAATAAAGCTTTGTTTAAACAGTTAGCTTGCAATTTGGTGCTATAAAACTCAATGAACAAGAGTGTTTACTTGGGCCCTCTGCTGATTAAATAAACTTAAGCTGATAAATCTCTGCCTCTTAACCAATATATTGGTTAGTTAATCAACTGAATACATTTTGGGATATTTCCATTTAACAAGAGCTCAGTGCAGATTAATTTTTGAAACATGCAAGGAAGACGGAGCTGATTTAAAAATTTAAAAACTGAAATATTGTACCTGGTTAACAAGCAGAGCAACCAAATGTTTCAGTACAGTCCTGTATAGGCCTACTTGACAGTAAATCCCCTTGAGTCCTATAACACTTACTTAAAAGTGCTTCAGATTGCAACCTTCATATTTTTTTATCGTTCTTTCTAATCTCTCTCCCTCCCCCTATGCCATTAAAATAAATACAATATGTTCATAATGATCAGATGCACAAATGCAAATTAATTTAAATCTGTATTTTTTTATTTATATATTCATTTTGTATTTTATTTCAGTGTACCAAATTGTAATGTCCTGTGGCTATAAACAGTAAAATTACAGTTATTAGACTAACTCTTCCATTTTATCGACTTTATTAAGTCAACAAATTTACATTTATTAAAAGCGTTTAATTCAGGGATGGGGAACCTCTGGCCACAGCCCCAAATGCAGCCCATGGGGTTTCCCTATTGAGATGGGTATGGTGCATCCATAGAACTCTTCCCCGTGAAGCCCCCCAGCTCCACTTACGTAAAAAACAGTGACCAGGATCCATGCTTCTCCATGTTTCAGAAGCACTTCTGCACACACATTATTTCCTCTAGCCATGTCCCCCTGTGCTAAATCAGATGGCACACTGTATACTTTAACTTTCAGAAGTAGATGTAAAAACTGGTGTATACACACCACAGTGTACACAGCTTTTTGGATCCCAGTTAATATTGTGAATCTGACTGATAGGAACTGGTTGTGACCAGTTCTCACTGTTCATTTATTTATTTAGATGGTGGCAGCTAATCAATAAAAATTGTAATGGATGACTGCTAAGTAGTAGACCTAGTAGCCACCGATTAAAATCACAATTTTGTGATTGTTTTGCACAATTCTGTAATTTTTTGGTTCACAAGATTTCAGTTTAGGATATCTAAAAGCATATTTCAAATATCATAACCACGCTTAAGAAAATCTAATTATATCCTAAATCAGCGTAATTGCTGTTTGAATTCTTCACGGAATACAAAGAGCTAACCTGAAGCTACCTTTTCACTTCTGAATGGTTACACTCTTGTTTTTCAGTTAGCTTCTAGCTGGCCCCTCAATTTAATCTTGAACTATGAAAGTCAAGTTTTTGGTTCCTGGAAAGGGCTGAGTAGTTAAAAAGAAAAGGAAGCATCTAATGCAGGGATGGGAATCGTGCTGTGCTACAGATGTTGTTACAGCTCCCAGTATTTCTGGCTGTTCTGGCTAGTATTCCTGGGGTTTACAGTCGAACAATATCTGGAGGGATATGAGTGCATGATTTTCACACCATAATCTAATGTACTTCTTGTGGCGATAGCAAGTTAAAAGCATTAGGCCTGCAACTTTCAAGCTGCAGCTCCATATATGCTTAACTGGGAGTAAGCACCATTAATCTCAGTGAGGCTGACCTCTAAGCAGACATGCTTCAAATTGCTTTGTCAGGCAGTACTCCCCGCTTTCCACAGCTGTACTCTGTGCAAGCATGGAAATGCTACAAAATCTTCTCCAATTTGAACATCAGCCTTTCTTGCTCCTGTTAACATAACAGAAGTCTTGTGGATGGAGTTGGGTGGGGAAGGAGGGCTAAAGCCCTATTTAAATATGTCTGTAGGATATTTAATAAATGTGTTGAGCACTTAATATAATAACCCTTTCTTTTCTGCAACATTCAAAAATTAGAGATTCACTTAGGGCACAATACTGCCAAAGTTAACGACTTTTGGCTGCTCTTAATTTCTTGTAGTCATACATTTCCAGTTGAGATATATGGGAGTGTTTAACTTTGGGTTTTGGTGTCACTGTTGTTTTACATGTAATTCGATTTCTATGATTAGTCTTCTAGCATAAGTTTCTAGTCTTCTGACGCTTAGGGTAAATGTGTTTGTCACACATCCCTGTTAATATTTAGGCTTTGTTTATGATTTTAGATGTCTGGCCCTCAGTATGAATAAATGTGAGTATGTAGTTTGCAAACAGGTTTGCCTTTGTAATTTACTTTTGTAATTTACTTCTGTAATTTGTAATTTACTGTTAGGACTCCAGTTAAAAAAAAAAGAAAGAAAAAAAGAAAAGAAATTAACAAGTTTCTGTATCTGTAGCTAAAACTTATGCCTTGTATTTGGTGAGAATTCTGATGCTCATTGCTTACTAGAAATGTATACTTGAGCGCAAGGCAATATTCCCGGTATTGTAACACTGATGATTTATTATTTCTGGGTGTGACACTGTGTGTTATGCAGTGATGGCACATTTCATAATAAAGTGGCTATTATTAGCACCGCCAGTAAAGTGTTTGCTCATCATGCAAATTGTTGGTTGCAATTGCCAAGTATCTCTTACAGAAAGGACTGAGCCAGTTTAATGGAACACTGCTTCCCACACAGATACACATAAACAAGGAGTGCTTAAGTCCAGTTACCCTGGTGGCTGAAGTTATTCCTGTTGTGTTTATCCCATGTTAGACAGAGGAAAAATCCAGTTATGTGCAAAGCACAGGTGTGAATGAACTCTTACAATGAGGTTGTTGTGGATTTTCCGGGCTTTGAGGCCATGTTCTATTAGTATTTTCTCCTGACATTTCGCCTGCATCTGTGGCTGGCAGAATCCTCTGAAGATGCCAGCCACAGATGCAGACGAAACGTCAGGAGAAAGTGCTAATAGGACACAGCCTCAAAGCCTGGAAAACCCATAACAACCTATGGATTCTGGCCGTGAAAGCCTTTGACTTTACATCTTACAATGAGCATTTTCCTAGCATATCATTTTTCTGTTACTATTTCAAAATGAATGCTTAATTCTACCTCTTTTAGTACAGGGCATTAGACAATAACTTAGTTTTAATGGAGGCAGGAAGAGTTTTGAATGAAGCACCAACACCATTACCATTATATACTGAATCACTTCACAGAATTCAGATCCCAAAGGACCATGTTATTCTTTGCTATCCAGTAACAGAGGCTTTGTCAAGTCCTTCTCTTAACTAGCAGCAAGTAGCTGCTGAATTGCATAAGGCAAATGTGCTGAGCTGGAGGTGGATAGGTATGAAGGTCCATCCATTGGCCATCTCTCAGCTTGGAAAAAAAAATTAGACAAGATGCACAAGAATTCTGGGATTAAATGAGGAGCTTGGAGAAGTATGGCACTGTTCTCTCATTAATTTCCATAATCATAGCCTACTGGGCCATGAAGAAATAACATGTGTGATTTCCCAGCCAGGTAGACTTCCTCAAACAGTTCCAAGAATGTCTTTTGCAATACATATTCTGCCCTCAAATACGGAATATGTTAAAAAATAGTGTGGTACAATTTCTGTCCTTCCCCATTGGCTGGCATCCTGAGACAGACAATCAAGAAAAAAACATCCTGACAGTGGCATTGTTCTGGAAACGATTGCACAGTGGGTAGCAAAAACATTTTGTGACATTCCCTTGTGCAAACATATGTGCACCCAGACACCTTGAAACTTTATGCACAACTGTGCTCAAAAGACAGTGCAGTTCTGTAAATAGAAATACATCTGGATTTCAGTTCTCTTCCACAAAATTAGAGAAAGACCTTCTGCATAGTGAAGAAGACATCTGCTTGTAGAAGGGCATCTGTGGAACCAAATCATTATTGTCTATTGTCTCTGTTTTATTAAAACAATATATTAAATAATGGCAATAAATTTGTTGTGCAGTTATGGGTCAGCTCCAACTTATGCTGATCCTCTCATATGAAGTTTTCTCAGCAAGATTTCTTCAGAGGAGGTTTGCCATTGCTTTCTTCTCAGGCTGAGAGAGTGTAACTTGTCAAAGGTCACCCAGTGAGTTTCCACGTACCCTGGTCTCCTAGAGTTCTAGTCCAGCACTCAGGTCAGTATGCCGTGCTGACTCTTAATGATAATATTATTAGTGAGTTGGAATGTATCTAATTGGACAAACAATTAATACAACATTGCTTGTTATGTGCTATGAATGCACTGTTGTCAGACAAGAAGACTTGGGGAGGGGCAAGAGGAGGTTGTTGCCCCCAAATAAGGATAATGCCTCCTAAATTAAACTTTTTTTCAGTCCCCAAATTTATAGTGTTGCAGTAACTTAGAACTTCAGCTGAACATTTAGAAGTACAGGCCTAAATACTGTTGTTAGTCCTGACTACATTAAAGTCACTGAATCAGTGGGAACTAACTACATGTGGACACACCATTTGACATTTGATTGAATGGGTCTTCTGTAGCTGGGAATAACCAACAGAATGGGCATTCAAAAAAAGTGGCAAACTAAGTTACCAAGGGAATATGAACACAGCAAATGGTGAAAAATCTCTAGGTGTGAGTGATTTTCAGTATCTCACTTTCTGTGACGCTAGAAGTTTGGAGAGTGAAGGAAGATTTCATTTGGGTGGACAAAATTCTTATTGGGGGACAGATACTCATTTTGCTTCCCCCATAGCTATATCCCACAGAAGCTGTACTTACCGGCTCTTTTCGCACGGCATTTGCCATGTGAAAGGGCCCCTGGAGCGTCGCGCAATTGCGAGGAGCGGTCCACACGACACACTTGCAATCGCGTGATGCTCCGGGGGCCAGCAGGCGCCGATCGTGCACTATTTCATTTTTGGCTTTGAGCCGAAAATGGTGTGTGATCGCACATCGCTCCTGGGCCCCACGTGCACTTACCATGCATGCAGAGATCCAGAGCCGCGGCGCTTGCACTTCCTGCTCCAGCGCAGCCTGGGAAAATCCTGCAGGCTGCACTGCACTGCAGAAGGAAGAGGAGGGGCTCTCACGCTGCCTGCTTGCAGGCAGGCAGCAACTGAGGAGCTGAAGCAACAGGGACGCGAGAGGCTGCTCGCGCAATCCCCACACCCCAGCTCTGCAAAACGATAAGCTGCGGAAAGGGCCATCATTTAGCAGTTTCAATTCTGGTGTATGGAATTTTTCCTGAAAATCATTTAGTCTGTGAATAATTTTTTGTATTATTATTTTTCCTGCCAGCGGCTCCTCCGGTGTCAGCCTCATTCCCTCCCCTTGTGTCTTCTTCTTCTTGGATTATTAAAGTGGGTGATTCTCCCATAATGAGGGATTACTGAACAAGAAGAAAATGCAATGCCACTTAGCCAATGTGATTTAGTTAACAGAGGGTGCAGTTCCCCACTCAGCCATGGGAACCCATTGGGTGACATTGGGCATGTCACACAGTCTCAGCCCCAAAAAACTCCATGATAGCTTCACCTTAGGGTCACCATAAGTCAGAAGTGACTTGAAGGCAAACAACAAAGCATAACTAGATGCTCCTTGCTATTTTATTTGTGTGTGAGTGATTTACCTCCTCTTGTAATTTAATAACACATCATCTGCAACCTGATAGAGGTAATAGGTATGTTATATACTACTTATACTTAAATTAATAAAAAGACGTTGTCTTTAAAAATTACAGAAAATATACCCTGCTAATGTTGCAAAGCTTGAGTTGTAAGTTAATCTGTTCATGAGCTGTTGTTTTATTATTGTTCAACAAATACGTGAAGAAGTACAAGAATGTGAAGAAGAAACTTTACTTAATCCAGTGACTGAAATTATGAGGTTTTGCTCAGCAATCTAAGTTTTACAGTGATTTAAATTATCTTGATTCAAATCAGTCCACTCTGTTTAGGAGTTTACACACAATAGCTTGTCATTGGCAGTCTTGGCATCATGATACTCTATCACTCAAAGAGGCACTAACCACTCCCTGTACCCACTTTGTCAATCCCATCCAACTCCAGGCTTGATTTCCAATTTATTTATTATATTATTTATTTATTATATTTGTATGCCCGGAATAGTTGGCTAAACTTTTCCAAGAATCTTATCTACATCAACAGGCTTGAATATATGAAATGAATCACACCCAACCTGTCTTGATGTTGATCTAGACATTAGCTGCATCAGGTTCTCCATATACGCATGCAATTTTGTCCTCAATATACCTTGCAACTTTGCCAAAACAAGCTTCAAGTCACCAGGTCTGACTTCAAATTTTCCTTCTACCACCCAAGCTAGTCCTGTCTACTTGAGGATGCAGTGATGGGTTTCTTTGCCGTCATCTCTGCCTTCTGGTTGACACAACAATGTGCTTTCTGAAATGTTTGATCCCATTTGCTGCTTTCAGACTCCTGACATTATATGCAAGCTGTCATCTCCCTTACTTTATTGCCCTGCAATACCAGGCTCCAAATCACAAGAGCACTTGGGAGTGATTTTGTGGATCACTTTCTTCATGTCATAGTTTCACTATGAAATTAAGGTTTCAGTAGGAGTGGCAGCCATGTCAGCCATCCAAATCCACAGAGTGTTCAGAATTGTTCAGATTTCCATATTTTTCAGTCATCCCGCACCTCAGAAGAGGGAACAGCTAGCATAAGCTGGGAGGTAAATAGCAATAAAGTATATTTGGTTTAGAGTTAGGACTAAAACAGGTATGTAGCTAGGAGGAGGGGAATGGGAGCGTTGCTTCCCAAATAAAAAATCTACCCCCTCTTAATTTTCTTTCAGTGGACAATTTTCTACCATTGCAGTAATTTAAAACTTCTCTTGAGGTTTTAGAAATAGAGCTTAGGCATCCAAAGAAAAGGGACAGCCAATCTTACCAAGGGAATGCAAACACAGCAAATACAAGAGTCCTAACTGTGAGTGATTTTCAGTGTCTCACTGTCTGTGATGCTGGAAATTTTGGGATTCAAGGTTAATTTAATTTGGGGGCAAAATTCTTATTCTGAGGAGCAAGGCTCTTATTCTCCCTCCCCCTACGGTTTCACTCCTGGATTGAAATATGGGATGAGAGTCAAGCCTAAAATTCCTTTGTGTTTGCTTTATACATGTTGAGGAACAAAACAAATTTAACTCACATTTGTTATAATGGAATTTACAAAAAAACCCAACAACTTATGTACCTGGAAATCAATTCTGTTGAACACAATGAGAGTTACTTCTGAAAAAATATACATAGGCTTGTGCTCAGGAGGCATTATTTAAATTAGTTGTTAAAAAAATGAATATTATATTATAATATTATAAGTATATAATATGCAGTACTACTATATCCCTAAATTGGGAATAAAATGCAGTTGAGTCTGCACAAATTTAAAATAATATACAGGCATACTTCAGTTAACAAAGCCTCTGAGAAAGAAGCTTCTTTTTACAAACTGTTTTAACTTCCCCAGCCCCCTTTCCTCCTTGTTCCCTGCCTAGTTGGAAATTTTTTAAACAGGTAAATAGCAGCTGCCTTTGGAATCCCTTACTGAGCATGTGTGAATGGCAACAAAGTGGAAAGTAGAAAGGCTTCACCAGCTACCCCCAGCAAGTTAAAAGAAAGCACAGATCTTTACCTTTGGGCACCAAAATGAAAATTATTAGAAAGATATAGACTGTTAGGGGAAAAAAATCCCTGGATCCATTTTGGAAGAAACCTTGAAGTGGTCTCTAGAAGATCCAAATGTTTTTGTTCACACATGCAATGCTTCGTTGATCTGGCTGTTTCATTTCACATGCACATATCTTTAGTTCTGAATAAAATGCCTGCTGAGACATGTTCAGACCGCTTTTGTGGTGTAGGAGCCTATGCTTATTCTTTCCCTGTTGTTTCCAGTACCAAAGTTTCTGTTAAAGAAGGAATGCCCAGAAACACATCTACTTTGTTAATTGAGGTCTACCTGTGTTAAGAATCCAAAAGGAATAAAAAAATTGTCATAATCGTCAATAGGTGGTATATTTGACATAGGATGAAGGAAGTATATATAATCTGTTGGTAATATTTATGGGCATTTTGGGGAGGAATTTATGCAACAGTTGATGTTGCCCAAGCAGGAAAATAAATCTCTTCCCTGAAAATTTTTGTAGGTGGGGAGTGCTCTGAAAATGGCATAAACTCTCCATGATTGCATGGACAATATTTCGATCTGCTCTGGAAAACCTGACCGTGATCTCTCTTGAGTCAAAGATACTCTGGCAGTGTTGCTTGCTTAGTCTGAGCCATTTGGAGCGGGGGACATGTTTTCTGCCCCATCTGAAAATTCTACCAGTCCAGCCCCTCCCTTTCAACAGCATGCAAATTAGCATGTTGGCAGCTTTCAAGGCTTGGCAGCTCAGTGCCTTACAAACCCTTGCCAGTGCAGAGTAAGACACTCCTAGATTTACCCAGCCATCTGGACGGATCTGTATTTTAATTATTATTTGGTAATTTATATACATTCTGAGCTCTTTGGAATGTTTATAGAGTATTATTTTTCTAATCAGTATTTGGAAAACCATTACCTTGAAGAAGCACCAGGAAATTGCTCTCTATTTCTGATTAATAGAATTTAAAAGACAACTTGTACTGGCTTTGATTTATGCTCTTTATTTCAGTGGTGTGGCGTTTGGAATAGCAAAAGGCTGTTGGCCATCAGTGACTGTTGCCTCAGCATCATCTGCAGTTTGCTTCCCCTTCTAGATGCACTTTCTAGTTTCTGGCCATTCTAAATCCATGTGTGTGTGTGTCCTAATACTGCACTAAGAATTCCTTTCTGCTTTTTGAAATGGGCAGTTGACTCTATTAATCTCAGTGCTTCTGTTCAAACATTGTACTAGATTCTGATTGATAAAGGTAAACAGAAAAAGAAAATCATTTTCTCTTAGTTTGCTTTTAAATTAAAGATCAGGTTAGCTGGACAAAGAGATAAACAGGAAGAGCAGCCATGGTAATCTTTCTTACATGGTTTTTTACTGTGAAGAAAATGAAGAGAAAGAAATAGAACACTATTTTTTATTTTTTATTTTTGCAGTTTTAATGTGAAAATATTTACACTTTGGAAGGCAGAGAAATCACAGTGGGGAATACATTTATATTTACAGGAAAATAATGGGGAATCATAACATTTTGGAAAAGAAATGTAGATTCTGTGCATTTTAAAATAAGTGCATTTACAAAATGTGTGTGCTGTTCCTCAGGGGAAAAGATTAGTCTCCCAAAAAATCCCAGTGGTTTCCAATGTCTCCCTCTCTACTTCCCTCTCTCTCTCTCTTTTGTCTATGTGGACAAACAGAGCACCTGCAAGGTCATGAGAGTTGAGCTGGCATTAGCAATGGTTAGAGTCTGATATCACCAACGGAAATCTGTCCTGCATGTGAGGATTCATGACCATGAGCCCTACTTTATATACAGTGCATTCTTAGGCCAAGATCTTTGATACTATACATTTAGCATAGTATCGATGTACATTAACATACTTGTATTAAGTCCAGCAACTTCACAACTCAGCTCAATGTTGTGCAACAAGTAGACAGTCATCCCCCTCCACTAAGTCAGAGGTGTCAGTAGGGAGGCAATTTTTCACTAAGCTTCTTGTCAGAGGAAGCAAAAATTAATTTTAACACTTCCTGCTGCAAGAAAGTTTTTGAAAGCCACACAGTTCCAAAGCATGCTGATAATCCAGGACTTATTCTGTGCAAAATTCACACATGGTTATTTTTCACATAAAACAGTGTTTTGTGCATAGGAAACAATATTTCCCGCACAGAAAATTTTGTTTTCTATTCAAAACAACCACATATAATATTTATGCATAATAAATCCCCAGTTACAGCATTTTCTTTGCAGGAAACAGCACTTTTGTTCAGGAAGTAATATTTCTATTCTAAGTAATAGTCTATTCAGAAATATTATTTTCTGTGTAGGAACTGCAATTTCTGGACAGAAAATGGAGCTTTCTGCACGAAACAAGTGCATGTGAATTTTGTGTAGAATAAGTTCCAAACTGTGAATGTCATCATTTCAGGATTCTTCTGATCATTGATTTCTCAACATTTGATAGACATATTTTTCAACCATTTTGCAAATATTTTCAAATATTCTTTCCATCTTTTGGTGACAATGATGGCTGTGTATGTGCTACAAGCCATTGACTACACTAGGGACTACAGTTGGGCAGCTTCTCAGAAAGTGCAACCACTTGTGCAATTATTTTTATGTTCCCATAGTACCTCAACAGGATCTTGGCCTTTTTCTGTATTTTCATTTTGGAATACCGTCATACAGATTGCTGTATGAGGGAGGATTGGTTATTTGATAGAGCAATTTATGTTCTCAGTATTTCTCTTGATGGTCAGTCTTTTTGTGCACAGTGCTTCCTTCTTGAGCAAAGTGATGTTTCACTGTTGTTCCCATCACTGCTGTATGAGAAGTATGCCCAACATGAGACTAGAGTGCTGTAGTCTCAGGAATCTTGTCATCTGATTTCTGGGTTCCATGTTGGGTTCCATGTATTGATGAGGATGTGCTTTGACTAAGTACGCATAGCTTTCATTAAAATCCTAAACCCTGTCACAGTGGCCTGTTTAGAGTGAAAGGAGCTGCAGGCAGTGTTTTTGGCTTCCTTGTTGTGTTCAGTGTGACTGTCTGACTTCGTCCACAGTGCAGATTTTGAATGCAAGAGTTTTCAATTTCATTTGGGTTTCTGGTTCAAGTAGATCATTTTCCTAGGATAAAGTTACACCACCACGATCACAGGATCTAAACATAGAATTTGAAGCAAATCATTAGTCTGAATCCTAAGCCCAGTCTTCTGTCAATTTGTCACTGATGATGTTATTTTCAGTCCTTCCCCTGCAGAATTATAGCTGTAGTGATATGTTGCCAGAATGTTCAATTGGCTGATAGGAGTGGGGAACAATTTCAGTCAGTTTTGATTTCCATGCAGACTTGGGGCTTTCCGCACTACGCTGTTATAGTGCTATAGTGCCACTTTCAGCATCCTGTGGAGTCCTAGAGTTTGTAGTTTACTGGGGCCCAAGAGCTCTCTGGCTGAGAATTCTAAAAGCCTCTCCCTAAACTGGAAACCCCAGGATTCCATAGGAAGTTGAAAGTGGAATAATAGTGTAGTGCTGAAATGGTTTCAGTCTCCATTCAGACATATGTGCCAAAATGGCATAGTCTAGTTTTTCATAGTTTTCATTTTTTTTTCTAGAAAAATAAGGCTGTAGAAAAGAATAGGAAAAAAAAAAACAAACCCTGAGATTTTCCTCTTTTTTTCAAGGCCTCACATCCTAGGACAGGAGCCACTAAACCTTTTGGTCTATTAGGTTTCTTTGGATTATGAGGATGCTTTCACAGAATGGATGCTGGGGTGGCATTGCCCCTGGGGAATGGCTTGACCATTCACAAAATGGGGTTTATAGTGAGTATGACCAGGAACAAAACAAAACAGAAGACAACCTGCTGAAACTAAAATTAAAACAGCTTGCACAAGAATATAGGAACAATGCAGATTTGGGAGCTGAGGTTCAAAACAGAAGATTATTCTTTTGAACTCAGGTTGTTCATTTGTTTCTCCCAGACTTTGGAACTCGCTCCCTAGGGAAGCCAGACTGGTCCCATCCTTGTCTGGCTTCTGTCAGCAAGTTAAAACATTTTATGCCATGAGGCTTTTGGAAACTGATATGAGCTTTTAATGCTGTGCAGTGCTTTTTAGAGAGTGCTTTTAGAAAGCCAGTGTGTTATAGTGGTTTGGATGTTGGACTTAGACTCTGGGAGACCAGGGTTCAAATCCTCACTCAACCTCGGAAGCTCAGTGGGTAACCTTGGGCAGGTCCCACTCTCTCATCCTCAGAGAAGGGCAATGGCAAACCTCCTCTGAACAAATCTTGCCAAGAAAACTCCGCAACAGGTTCACTATAGGGTTGCTATAAATCAGAAATAACTTGAAAGCACACAACAAAAGTGTTGTTTTTAAAATTTCTACATAGTCTTTTAATGAATTTTAATTTTTAATGTTGAATGTTTTTAACTCTATAAATTTGTGGTTTTATTAAAAATAACTTCCATATTTATACTTTTATTGAAGATTTTATATGGTTTTAATCTGTACTGTTTTTAAATATGTTGTTGCCCCCTGCGAGTGTTACTATTGAGAGAATGATGGTATATAAATGAATACAATTAAATACTTATGCTGATTTAGGCACAGTTGGCGCACAGTTTAACATATCAGACAAGACAGGAAAGGACTTGTGTTCAAATTTTATGGCATTTACACCTAGTGCATATTTTTAACAAAGGAATAATCATTGTTTATGTTTAGTAGCAACCAACTGACAGTGAAGTTGGCAATGTGAGAAATATGAAATGTTGGAAGGTTTGTTATTCCAAGGGGGGGGAAAAAACTTCCATGGAAGTTCAGAGGAGGGTGTTGTAGAATTTCCTGAGGCTAATTTCAGTGTTAGTGCTACCAAGCATACATCACTAAAATTAGCTGAGATGTGTTTATTATGGCTAACATGTCCCATTCATTTCAGGGGATCTACTCTAGGTAGAACTATGTTGGATTTAGGCTGTTTCCGCAAAACATCAGTATACCACCATAGCAGCGGGTTGTTTCTGAGTCAGGAACCATGCTACTGCATGACATTGTTGCTGTCCTGATGCTAGA
Source organism: Cyclura pinguis (assembly GCA_030412105.1). Lineage (NCBI taxonomy): Eukaryota > Metazoa > Chordata > Lepidosauria > Squamata > Iguanidae > Cyclura > Cyclura pinguis. The sequence continues at coordinate 89,442,642 of CM059600.1, read as the reverse complement.
CTGTCCTCAAGTGTTGCAAAACGGCCTTATGCCATTTCCAAGAAGAAAAAAATCCATTCAGAGTCTCCATTACTGTTATAGCACTTGAAAGTGCTTCCAGTGATCACGAATCCAGCAGTGAGTAGGCTGTGGGTATGCCCAGCTTGCCCCTCCCTCAGTGACTTTCCTGGTGTGGTAAATTCAAAATCTATCACCTCTCTGTGTTTATTTTGAAATTCTCCTTAGAGTTAAAGCTTTTTTTAAAACACATTTTTAGGCATTACAGTGTGAAAAGGCAATAGTGTACTGGTGTGTTTAATACAGCTTCCAAAGGTGGGGAAAAAAAACCCGACCCATCAGGAGTGGTGGGGTGGGGTGATGGTGGGGACAGGTGGGGGAAGGATGCTGTGGTGCAGAAGGAACACTGGTGGCAATACTGCTACTCATCTGCTGAAGACAGAAGGGAGTGCAGAGAACAGTGTTCCTACTCTGACTACATCATGGGAACGGCAATGCCAGAATTGCAATGGTATATCACGCTAATAGCCTCTAGTGTGGAAATGGCCTCAGTTTCTTGTTAAAAGAACTCAGTGCATGGGTAAATTAATGTACCGTGCACCACTTGTTCCTATCAAAATGTGGCCCTTTTGAGAAATAAGGATTTAACCGTTCAATAATATAATATATGTAATTATATGTTTTGAAAATGTAAATCATTTTCTAATTTTATTTCTCTTTGTAATGTTGTGGTTTGAGTCACATAACAAGCACACAAATCTGTGCTCTGCTTCCTCTTGTTCATATCAAAGTACTGAGATTTCAACATTAGCATAGATTTGCAGAACTGCTTAAGTTTCTACTTACCGACATCCCTTTGCTTTATAAAGTGTATCATCTTCCTTCTAAGTGCAGCCTGTTGGTAGCTGTGACAGAGCAATTTAAAACAAAGACAGACTGAGAAGAAATAATTATTTTCTGTAGTAGAATAGTGCTTAGAGACCTCTGTTGAGATCAGAGGTCATTTGCTTGACACTGTGGAAATAAATAATGACAGATTTATTTTGCCAAACAGCTTACCTCTAAATTGGTACAGAAATAATGCGAGAAGCAGGAATCCCCCCTCCTTTTTAATGTGAATCAGGGGAAATTTGCTAGTGATACTCAGTGGTATACATGTTTGCATATTTACAAGCAGCTGCAGCCATGAAATTCAGTGCTGTGTGAAGGCAGTGCTGACTAGTATTTGTTTCAGAGCTAGGAATTACATAAAAGCTCTGAACTAACCTTCCTTCCTTCCTTCTTTCTGTCTTTCTTTCTTTTAGCCCATGCTTGTGCCAGAGACTGAAGGCATTTTATAATAATTTCATAATGGAAAGAGAAAAGTTATAATGAATGCTATCCTAGGAGCTGCTTGGACTCATGTAAAACTAGCACTGGTCAGGAGCAGCCATTCTCAACCTTTGTTCCTCCAGCTGTTCTGGGGGATCAAAGTCTCTCAGAAGCCTCTGCTAGCCTGGCCAATGTTGACAGGTTCTGGGAACTATAGTTCCAAACAACTAGGGGACCAAAGTTTGAGAACAGCTGGTTTAGAGAAGTGATTTTCAACCTTTACTCCTCCAGTTTCTTTGAAATTCATTTCCCAGAAACACTAGCCGGCAAAGCCCATGGTGAGGGGTTCTGGGAGTTGAAGTCCAAAACATCTAGGGAACCAAAAGTTGAGGTCCCTGGTCAAGAGGTGTTCTAATACATTTCCCTCATCAAAAAGCTGGTCTGTAGGCAAGAACAGCCCCACTCCCCATGCAATGGGGTGGACTGTTCACCTTTGGCAGTGAATGGGAATGTGCGATGAATTCCTTCCCTTCAGAGAGGGAAGTCTGCTGGTTGTGCCACTGTCCTTGCCTATGCAATACCTTTTTTTGAGGGACTTTTAAAGTGTGACCCTGGATGAGTAGCCCTACTGGAGAGCTCTCCACCAGCTGCTTTACAGCTGTGGAATGTTCTGCAGGAGGAAAGCAGTTGATGTGGCTTCCTGGAGCAGTCACGTACCCAGTGCCTTGCTCTGTGGGACCCTCAAACTGAGATCTTGGGTAGAGTGGTGCTCCAGAGAGCCACATTGTCCACTGTTTTGCTGTGGCAAATGCTGCAGCAGAAAAGCTGCTACTGTGGTTCTCTGAAGAGGCTGCTTGTCCAGTGCTTCCATCTGAGGATTCCTTACTCCTCAGAGAAAATTATTAAGAAGGCAGGAAGGGAGGTAACAGACTCTCAGGAGATCCCACGGGCCCTAAAAACGCATTGCTTTGAGTGCCTCCATCTTCCTCACAGGAAGAGTTTTTGAGTAATGGGACTTTGAAGTCTGCCTGTGCTAAGTTCAAAGCATTTCTTCATGTAAAATGAGAAACTGTTCTTTTAAAACAGACAAAAATGTAAATCTGAAGCAAAGCATTCTCATCCTCACAGCAATAATGTACTGGCTCTTTCACTCCTGGCCTACAAATTTATCAAACTGCTACCACAGAAATCCAAATAAGAATTTAATTAGCTGAATGAAACTTTCCCTCGTCAGCTTAAGATGGCTACTGGTGGCAGTGTGGTAGCAAAGAGCTTCAAACACTTCAGGAATCTATACCGGTGTATTATTATTTTTTAAAATTTCTCTCCCCAAACTTCACTGTTCTCAGTGTGGAACCTTGCCATCTTTTGGTTGCTTGTTTTAGCTTCCCGTCCCCTTATGAAGCAGTTGCCCTAATTGCTGAACAAGAACCTGAGAGCAGTGTTCATTTCAGTCACAGCAAACTGCTAGGCATCTTGGCAGTGTTCCTGGACTTTTCATAAAAGAGATTTCAGGATCGAATGAAAGTTGCATATCTTGTTCCAAGGATTTATAAGGCGGCATTATCAGTGGATAATGCTAGTCATGCTTTATGCTTTCTGCATTTTGCATTCCCAAAAACACAAGAGATGTTATTTCCCTGCGGGATATGCTATCAAGTGAATCCCGACCAAGGCATAAACCTAATAAGAGTTCTGTCATTCTGAGAGTAGGGGATCTGCCTTTTTTTGTTGGTTAATATTTAATTGAAGGTTAAATGAAATATTAAACAGGCAAATTATTTAATTGTATGTGAGAAAACAGCATCATTGCCTAATGTTGGCTGACAAAATGACATGGTAGTATTTACAAGAGCTGGAACAAATATTATACAGGGTGATGGATGTGTGAACCAGAGGAAATGCTCTTAAGTACAACATGTATGTCTCTTCCTTGTAGAAAAAGACCCTGTGATGAACACTAGATGTACCTTTCATCGTTTATACGATAAGTCAACAACAATGCCCCTCTATGTCAACTTAAGATTAGTCCAGGGTTTCCTGATGTAGCCATATTCCACTTTGCACAGGCTCTAGTGGTGACAATGACAAGCTTACTTCAAAAAAACAAAAAACAGAAAAACAAAACAAAACCCTGATCAAAAATGGATCACCTGCGAGGGTTGCTTGAATTCTACTGCATAAAGGAATGATTCTTGTCGTAGCTGAAGTGCTAATGAAGGCTCTAAGGTTGCAACTGCATTATGTAGTAATATGAAACATGTGCCTCTAGGAGGTCAAATATTTTCCTGAAACTGGAGGCAGCTTTGTGAAAAACTACAACACATCAGATCTCATGAAGTCACAAAAGTATTCTTGTGGGTTTTTTTAGAATACTAGATTAATGTATTCAGATTCTCATGAGAACCTGAACCTTTTTCTGCTCTGAACTTCCTGCCATTTCATTCATTGATCACAACTTAAATGTCCAAGTCCTTTTTTTATTATTATTATTAAAGGCCAAAGTAGATGCGGAACAGGAGATCTGAGATCAAACTGTCCAAAGGGAAGGGTCCTCCGCTATCCATTCCTCTTCCCTTGGTCTGTGGAACTTCTTACTTCATTGAGAAAGCTGCCTTGGTGGGGAGCATATTAAATTCCCCACCCGTGTGTACTCTATAAGGTTGAAATAATTTTCTTTAAAGCTGCCTGCAGTTTTCCTAGTGGGGCAGTTAGGAGTGGTAAGGGGATAATCATATTGGAGAAATGGCAAGAAGGACATGTAAAAATTCATCCTTGTACATTTACAGTCAAATTATACGGCTTTCTTGAAAGTTCCATAGATGCAAGAGATCTTTATCAAGGTTGTCTGACATCATATCATCAAATCCTCCTTCCCCATTTACTTCTACTTTTTCCCTCACCACAAAAAGGAGTTTTAAGGGAAGTGTGAAAGTGAAATATAATTCAGTATAAAAACTTCGATTTTGTGCAACCAACAGAGGAAAATATGTGCACAATAACACATAGCTTCTGGATTAAACAAAGTAATTGATGAAACACTGAACAATAAATTTACACAAACAATCTAATTTTCTTTTCAACTAGAGACTCCCCCTCTCCCCCCCAAAAATAACTGCTTTGAGTCTAACATCAGTTGTAGAAATTATATTCTGTGTTCCTTGGATGCATTAAATTAAACTCCAGTAATATTTAAGTGAACATGGCTTATCATCCATTATCCAGAAGATGTATTAATATTTGAAAAGGTCTGTTTTTATGGTGCAAAATAACAACCCCCATTTAAAAGGTTTATGGGTTTTTCAAGCTATGTACTGGCAGAAACCCTCTTTATGTAAAAGAAAACCATTTAATCTCAGTTAAACTCTTGACTGGCAAAGTATAAAAGCTTGCTTCAGCATAGTTGTGCATAGTTCATTAGCACCTTCCTGGGAAAGAACATTTTACAATATGTTAAGTAATTGCTTCTTCCCACTGATCATCTGTGTGCATGTCTGAATATCTCCCATTAAAGTCCCATAAAGGTAGTTAGGTTTGCCTGTTTGGTGTTTGCAAAGAAATATTCAGCTCTCCTGCTAAGGGTATCAAGTGTGCTGGTGAGTCAGATAACAGGTGGTGCTGAAGGAGAGCAACATTTCCTCTTCGCATGACACAGAGGACTGGCTGTTTAGCCTAAAGCACTTAGGTGTTTTCGTCTTCATCCTTGTGTTTGTGTTTATCTTCACAAGCTGTTAAAGCAGTAACGTTTGGTTCATTTAAATGCGTTCCTGACTGGAACAGGAAAAGTCTCTTTTGCAGTTGCATTTTTCTTTTATTTTGCACTGAAAAATGATTTCTCTGATGGATAAAAGCATAAGTAACAATACTCAATTTTTATTACTTCATATAGTCTTTTTGGGGTGTGTACGCACACATGTGTGTGTATTTTCTTGGCTGATGAAAGATGGATAGAATGGTCTGAACAAGAGCCCCTACCAGAGACACATCTAGGTTGTTGGACTAATGGCTTACTTATTAATATTCATGAGCCATCTCATTTAGCTGGTGCTCTTGGGACTTGATTAAAGTAAGGACAGTTGCTGAAGCTGGAAAGCGTCTTGTGGTGACACAGCTAGTCTGTTGGCAATCTTTGGAGCTAGCTAGGACAGTAATTCTGTAGCAGCTTCACCAGCGTGGATTGTCAGCTCTTCTGTATTAGGGCTCATTCATTCAAGCCCCTTTTAAGTTTGATGTGATGGAATCAGGTTCAGCACATCTCACTTAATCTCTAACGTGTGGTTTCTATTTGATTCCTAAGGTCTGAAGGAAGAGATGACCATGTAGATGACAACGGACTGGGTGCAGCATAATGGGAGACAGTGAATGGAGTGGAACTGGCCTACAACCTTGAAAACAGCCATCGTGTGGACTATTACCTGGCCAGAGAGACACATCCGTCAGTCATTGCTTTCTCACCTGTTATTATTGGAAGCATAAAGTAGATATCTTCTGTTATTTTGTCCGGGACTTGAATTTCTACCCTTGCAAATTTTCCAGTTGTATATAGCACACAGAACGGAGCAATACTATCAGCAACAATGGGTGACATGACAAATAGCGATTTTTATTCAAAGAACCAAAGAAATGAGGCCAACCATGCAGGAGAATTTGGGTGCACGCTTGATGAGCTGCGCTCTCTCATGGAACTTCGAGGAATGGAAGCAGTAGTAAAAATTAAAGAGACCTATGGGGACACTGAGGGCCTATGCAGACACTTGAAGACATCGCCAACAGAAGGTAAGGAATAAGTTGCCTTTTCCCTTTGCAATCTCAAGTAGAGGTTCTTGTTTCTTCATAAAGCAGTGTACATATAGGGCTTCTGGTGGTTATGATGGTATTCCCATTAGGAAGAAGAATATCACAGAAGGGAAAACACATACACACACACACGCAAAGAGACTGTGTCAGAGAGACACAAATATAGTCAGCTGTTACAGCTTGTGTAGGGTGAGAGTATAGAAATTTACTAAAGAAATTAATTTGATTTTTGAATCAGATATATTTGCAGAAGAATGCACGAGAGTAATCCTTGGAGAGATTTTTGTTTAATTATGTTCTGGGCCACATGTAGAATACTGTTAAGGGAATCCATATATGGATTTTTTGGTATTACACTTACTGTTCTTTAAGAGTCTTCCTTTCCTTTTATGTACATCCTATCTATCAACATAGCTGAATCTGTTTGGAATATTTGAAACACAGAACTGTGCCATAGTCTCGTGGATAGTCACATAGCAACCTCGTGTCACAAACACCTTTTGAACACGTCATCTGTGGCCTCTTACTTAAATGCCTCATAAGAAATAAGAATTTTATTTTAGAGTCAGAAATTTTCATATGAGTTCTGCAATTTTGATTTTTCAGTATGGAAAGCCATCCTTTAGGTGTATCTGAAATGTCGTAACAGACAGCTTGATTGAGAAATCAGGAAAGCAGAAGATCAAGATTTGTATCTGTTTGCCCTCTGATCCTAAATAGCCCATGACCCAAAAGGGCATCACTCTGCTGACAGATTTTTAAGTAAAATGCTATTATATTTCCAGTTTGGCAGTTAGGGGTCAGTTTTGGCTATTGTTGTAACACTTGATTTTTGAAGACCAAATGGTCATCTGATAAATAACATTGTGATTTGGTGAATGGGTTGAATAGTAAAGTCGAAAAGCAAGAATAACCCCTCCACAGGTGCCCCTGCATAGTTGGCATTATATTTTGTGCTGTTACACTGGTGAAAAGTATCTGTTCTCCTGACAAGAGGTAGGGATAGAAATTCATGCCCCAGGTTTAAATGAAATTTCAGCCATGTAAATGTGTATGAAATTGTAATACAAAATCAGCATGAGAAGAATGGACCGTAAATCAAAATGTTTTGCTTTGTTGGCTCGGCTGTGAAACTCCAGAAGCATTTTTTGGAGGAGTATGGATTCTCAAATATAATGTACTTCATTTTGAATAGAAAATCAGGCTAGTATGGCATTATGAAATAAGAAAACATTGGGTTCTTAATTAAGGAAAGATCAGTTTGTAAAACTGAAGCAATTTAAGTTGGATTCAGCATCACACTGATGAGAGAGATTCATCCAACTTTGGAACCTGAAATTAACAATTATTCTGTGTACACCTGTGTTTAGAGAAATACTAATTATTTATTGTAGGCAATTATGATCTCATTGTCATGAAGTACCTTGTTACTGTTTTGCTATTGAATTGTAATAGTAATGAATGCAAACTTTTGAAGTTGAAGTTCCAATATTATGTATTTTGCAACTTCATAACAAATAACAATATAATTTGGAAGAAGGGCACATGATGACCCTACAGATGTTGTTAGACTCCACCATCCATCAGACTCAATCAATAAGTAACTAATGACAAGAGATGATGGGAGTTACAGTCATTGACAGGATAAGTATTCCCCACTCTGGTACAGATGCTGAAGACAGGACAAAAACAATCGTGTGGCAGCAGAATTAGTGTACATTTTATGCTGTTGAAGTAAGAGATCAGATATTGTGTCATGAAAAATATTTAGCATTCACATTTTGTGTGCATTGAGAGAGTTAAGTTATATGCTTTATGATAATATCCAGCCATAACAATATCTTCTGAGGTAAGCTGAAACTCCTGGGATAAGTGTGTTCTATAGTTCAAATTCTCAGTTACATAATATTATAGCAGCTGAGAGCACAGCCACAGTGCAACCTGAAAAGAATTCTGTATTGCATTATTTACGGAAGAGGCAATGATGAAGAAATATAATCCTGCTTAGCAGAACAGGCTATTCAGTTCCATATAGTCTGTTATACAAAGTGGTTCAAAAGTAATCTGTACTTAAGGTAAGAGTTCCAAATTCCATGAATGCCGTGAATTATTGGGGCAGTGAGAATTATGCATAGAATTTGGAGTTAGCCTCAAATCATAAAGAGTGGTGTATTCCAGCATTATGAGTAACAGAGGTATATAGTATACCAAAATATTTGCCTGGCATATAACATAGGTTAGATGACATACATACATGAATGAATGAAAATGTTGATTATACCTAGATACAAATGAAGACAGCCCCCTTTCAGGTAGTTGCACATAATGAATGAAGAAATGGCTGTGATAATAAAAATGTTGCTGCATGAATATATCCAAGGCATAGCATCAGTTATATGCCTACAGATGGGTAATGAGTTGATGGTGCAAGCTCAAAATTACTAGAAAGGAATAACAAGCAAGTAGTAGTTGCTGATGGACTGTTGACCAAAGAATAAAATCAGGACTTACAGGACATGATCTATGAACAATTTGAATGCACATTTTAAACTCAAATGGGATGGGGAAGACTTCCAGGTGGAGAGAACAGTAGAGATTTAATTGTTAGATCTATGACCTCCTGTGTCTAATGAAAATATTCCCTTCCCTGTTCAATGCAGGCATGTGCAATCTTTAGATCTAGCAAGTAGCCTTGATTGTATTCATCTGCCTAAGAACATCTCCATTACAAAAACTCTCTTGTTATTTTTAGAAATATTCCTCTAGAAGTTGTGGCTTATTAATGACATTGAAAAGATGACACTAGTACCTCCCAACTCTATGATGGGGTTTGTAAATATAATATTTTAATGTTGTAACAAATATGCACTTGGTTGGTTTAGTACAAGTTATCTTGGTATAAACCTTGATGTAGTATTGGAATACAATTGCCATTTGCACAGAGTTTTCTAAGCTTTCATGAAACTTAAGTCTTGCAGTCTGTAATGACACTTTGAAAATAGCCCTTCTCCTTCATGCACCCTAATGGCAGCTGAGAGAATATTGAATGACATTCAGTGGGATGTTCCATTGCAGAATGTTGAATGAGTTCCATTCCTTCTCCTGGAATAACTGCACACACACATTCTGGCTTTATTTTCTAAAGGCGTTTTTACCTAAAAATAACATAACTCCTTGAAAATCTGGTACATAAATGTAGCAAAAAATTGTAAATAACCATTTTGACAGGATAAGTGTAAGAGGTTGTTGTGTCAGACTAATGAAATAAGTTATGCAATCATTGAATGGCTACGTAAAATTGAACCCTGGTATCTAATTCATAAAGAAGAGTTATTCTTTTTTAGAGTCAGGGAGAATATTATTCATAGAGGATAAAAAGCTGATGTTGACATTATTTGACAGATAATAGTGCAACAGTGTTAATAAAAGATCTGCGGTAAGACAACTCTTTAGGTAATCAATGTTTAAATTTCCATGCTGGATGCTAGTGTTAAATTTTGTGGGATGAGAGCTGGTGACAAATTCTTCATTTTCTATACCTATACGCAGAACTCTACTGTCCTATACATGTGTTCCAAGGCCATGTGGTTCAGAGCTGCGGAGCAATCTCCATTTCCGTTTCTCATTTCCTCCTTCCTAAATGCTAGTTATGAGTCAGCCAGATGTGCAAGGGACAGGGGCAGGAAGGAACCAAATCGTCACCCTCCTCCTCCTCCTCCTCCTCCTCCCACCTGTTTCTTAGTGCTAGGACTTAAGATGGCTTACAAAAACTAAAATAGATGCAAATAAAAGTTCACATCATTAACACATACAAAGGTGGAGATATAATTAAGCTTTTGATAGAATGATTAATGACCACTTAAAAGGATATGTGTTATCTTTCACCAGAAGGATGCTATAGAGGGGATCAAACTATCCTCTCTAGAAAGGTGTTTGGAGAATGTGGAAGGAGCCATCCCCAAGCGCTGTTGGTGAGAATGTGTGAGAGTGGTAGGAATGAGAGAAGGGCCACTCCTGAAATCTTAAAGTCTGGGGGAATGTAGTCTTTTAGGTTAGTCCTACTCAAGGCAGGAGTTGTCCATGGATCTGCACTTGTCTTTGAGCCATTGATCTGCTGGTCCTGGGTGAATTTCCAGGAAAGAAAGAAACAGTTGTAGTCAATGAGTACAAATGTGGTGCCAGTTCCTGGCACATTTGAACAAAAAGTTGCCCATCACTCATATGAGAAGAGACAGCACTGTAGATTACCTTGATTTGAGCCATATAGGGCCTCAACAGTCATATCCAGTCCTTTAATATCTAGTAAGGGTAAGGGTGCAATTCATTAAATGTAAAGAGAGTCTTTGCTTGTTAACTCATAATGTAAAAACAAGACTTCTATTACTTTTTTTAATGATCCGATTAGCAGTTGTGTGATTAGAATTCCCACTTGGGAAATAACAGCCCCCACCCATTGCTATGTTAAAATATTGGATAGCTGGTGTTTCTTTTCAAGTGTGCCAAGTGAAAATGAGTTTACTTCAAAGTAAACTAAGTGCTTTGAATGGTGCTGTTTTGGTGCAATATGTTAATGAAAATGTACAGATTGAGGAAGGTCAGATGGTAGTTCCAAAGAGACTTAATTCACACCTTCTGTGATGTCCAATTATTTAAGGAACCAATTAGAGAAGTTATCACTCATTGTTATGCAGACTTTTTCAGGAGAGTGCGTTTGAAAAGTGTGGCTGTGATTTTTAGAGATATTATCATAAGTGGTCCCTGCAAACAGATATCTTGAAAAATGCACCAGTGTTCCCTGGTGGAACAGAAATCTATTAACAAGTCATAATGTGATTCAAATTCCATACAAAGGAGTGTAGATTTTACAGCAGTGAGTGTTTAGGACTTCTGCTGCTTTTCATGTATGTGTGCTTGTTTATTAAATGTGAAATATTTATAGGCTGCCTTTATTCTCTCAAGGCATCTTCCGTACTTGATAGAAATAAAAAGGACAATAATTAGAGCAACAGCAAACTTCCATACAAAATTAATTGTTAATAAGAACCAGAAATCGAAAGAACAAATAGTAACAGGAGCTAAATAAAGTAATAAAAAACCCAAAAGATGTTGAAATAATTGCAGATGAAACCATTTAAATTTGGCAGCCCATAAAGTCTATCCCAAGGGGGAAAAAAAAACAGAGAAAGCAAATGCATCTTTAGAGGCCTTCTACATGTTTATTTTTATTTATTTGATTTGATTTGTATCCCACTTTTGTCACAGTAAGGGATCTCAAACATGTGTTATGTTTCGGCCAGACATACCCAAGAATGGATCCATGCTGAAGAAAGCTCTTTACCTTGTGCTCCTCGATCCAGTTGTTCTCACCAGCAAACATGCAGTTTTATGCTTTAGTTATTGATTTCAACATGAGGGCATGCATTGATATGCACAAAGGTAGTCCTTGAGCTAACTTGATGCAAAACTGTATGAGGCCTTAATCATTAAACCCAGCACTTTAATTAGGCCTCAGAAATACACCAGCAGCAAGCACTACCGATGAAGTGTAGGTGTCATTATAGCGGAGCAGCCACATTTTGTTTCAGCTGAACTTGTAAGCCATCTCTAAAGGCAGCTCCACTTAGAGCACAGTGTAGTAGTCCAGTCTGCCTGTCACTGTGTGCGTGTGTGTGTGTGTGTGTGTGTGTGCGCCTTCAAGTTGCCTGTTGGTTTATGATGACCCTGTGAATTCATAAGTTTTCTTAGCCAAGGAACAATCAGAGGTGGTTTTTCCAATTCCTTCCTCTGAAATATAGCCTTCAGCACCTGGTATTTGTTAGCAGTCTCCTATCTAATTACTAACCAGGGCTGGCTAAGCTTGGCTTCAAAGATCAGATGGGATATGCTATCTTTAGGGTATTGAGGCCCATCTAATACATGGATGATTGAGACACCATTGCACTAGAGAAGGCTGCATTTGATACATCAGGCTAAGTACTTATGGCCCCTGTACCCACCTGAGTTTCCCAAGTTAACTACAAGCTTCAGGACTCTCAAACTGGGCTCTTGTCCTTCAGAGAGACTATCTTCATTTAAATCTAGTGATGTACATCTCAAATTTCATGATCAAAAAAAGCAGCAAATAATCTTAGCAATTTTCTTTCCAGTGCAAGAAGGTCTTTGAAAACTGTGTAGCTTTCAATGAATGTTTGCAGTTTTTTATACACAAAAGCCATATTTTGTGTAGAAAACAAGATGTCTGTGCATACCATGTGGTTTTCTATGCACTCCCCCACTTGCACAGAAAAATACTGAACTGCAAAGATTCTTGACACAGGAATTCTAATCAGAGTTTCTTGTCAATCAGAAAGACCTGTTTACATAGTTGATAGAATACTTTTGAATATTCTCTCCTTCCTTTTAAGACCAGTTTTAAACCTTCATCCAATACAGTCAATTTCCTTTCTGCAAAGCCTCCATCTTGTCCAGATGAAATCTCAGTTTAATCTTCCAAGCCCAAACCACCTTTTGATAGTCCCTGGGGATGAGTAAATGAACATGAGTGTTAAGAGTTTTTTATTTTTTGTTTTTTCCATTAAGGCTTTCAGTAAGGAAATACAGCAGTAAGCATAGTAGTACGGCAGTGGTGAAAGATAACCATTTCAGAATTTTAAAAAAAACCCCCACAGATGTCAGATAATAGAACATTCAAATGTTATATTTTAAGTTTTAGAAAATCACATTCAAGATAACAGGCCAAGATCTTGCTTAGCACAAGTAGTCACAATGTCATAGCTGTGCTCTGTCTCTCAATCTGACCTCCTAAAACCCACCTGAAAAGCTAGGCAAAGGAGTTGTGTGGCACTGTCAAGTGGAGGGCTGAAGAATGACTTGTCCAGTCCTCTCCCAGTAGTAAGCCATGGTGTGATGAGCAGAAGGAGAAACTCTTCTGGAGTCCTGTTACAACTCATCACCCTACAGATTGCTGGCGAGAGGGGATCAGATATATCATCCTTCAGCACTCTGCTTCCCAGTGCCAGAAGATACCTTTACTCAGCACACCTTCCTGTTTTTTAATGGTTTGTGTCCATGGCGCTGGTGCCGTCATTGTAAATGTGAATATGAAGCACTTAGACAGTTGTAAGTCTACTTATGAAATGATAACTGCCCAGCAAGATGTTGCCACAAAATCTGAAATTTACTTCAGAAGTTGTCACTGAAAGTTATATGCCAAAATTAGGAATATTTGCAAATGTTCATTTCAGCTCTCATCTGAGAGGTGGTTTTATCCCTGTTAAGATGAGAGGTAGTTTTGTTGTACAGCAGTCAGGAGCTGAAAGGAGTCAAGAACAAGGTGATGGGTGATGCAGTAAGGAATCAGAGTACTAGGAAAAAGCAAGAACGAAGTAAGGACATTAAGGTACATGACTGAAAAGCAATTGTCAGGACCAGTACCTGCCCCAAAAGTACAGTAAGACACCAGTGTTAAGGAAGACTGTATTGCTTTAACTAGAAGAGGAAGCCTTTCTATACCTTTTACTTTTTCCTGTCCAAGATAATTTGGCTGCAAACCTGCTGGGTACAAAATCAGGCCAGAGCTTCATTGGATTTCACTGTTCCTCCCTGCTGAGGTAGATGGTTCCTTGCATGTTTCAGCTACGCCCACATGCAAAGGCTGTTATTCCAAATTCTGACAGCACTACGCAGGTACAACTCACTTCTGATGCAGTTGCATCGCTTGTTTTGCAGAAAAGCAGGTATACTTACAGAAGTAATAAAATACGCACCATGAGAATGTAAGGAGATATATTTTTCCCCTGTATGATGATAAAAATAGAACTTGACTGCACACTGTGTGCCTTGCCTGTGTCATATCACAGTCTTCTATCATTTACTTGGCCTTCTCATATGAACGTCCTTTTAATAAAACTTGCCCTAAATTTCACATGAAAGATTTTGACGCTTACATAGCTTTTTAAGCATACGTAGGCTCAGTTTCTATTTTGCTGTTTGCCACAAATCCATCTCTTTTATTTTCATTTAAAGAAAACACTAAAACAACACCAACAACACCAACAAAAAACCCAAACAAACAATGAAACAAAAATAACAGAAGCAACCTGAAATTTGGGAGAGAACAGATGAGTAAATGTGTCCTGGCTTTTGCAAAAGGCAGAATTCTGTACTGTGAATATTTATTTATGAAATGATTCAAGAGCATTTCTCTTTATTCAATTTTTATCTCTCACATTTTTGTTATCTTATGTACGTGCAGTACTTTGAAAAGTCAATACTGTTTGTGAGCAGACCTCGGATACACTATACATTACATCTCTTGAATTTTGTGCTTATTTTTTGGGTTTCTGAAGTGCTTGAGTAGATGTGATGATGATGATGAGCATCAAATTCAGGATTTTATGCACAATATCTTACAGTCAACTGATAGTATGTATGTTGTGGCAGCACACTGTCTAAAATTTCTGACATGGCTATTATAGTTCTGCTGAGATGTTATCTTTGGTTGAAGCATTAGAAGAAACAGAATAAGAGTGCTCATAACAACAAACATGAGGGGAGGTGCAAGGGAGAGGTACAACAGGTGCCTCTCCTCCAAGCGGCCACCACCATCTTGCCTTTCAGGTGATAGTAGGAGGTTCCCCTTGGTTGGAAGCCGAGAGGTGATGGGCCTGAAAAACACTCCAGTTCAATTTCAGCTAAGTAAACGGAGACAAGAGGCCCATGATGAGAAGGCTTCTTCCCAGAATCTGTTCATGCATCCTCATACCTGGCGGGACAATCTGAACTCCTGCAAGATGGACAGCAAGACAGAAGCAGTGGTTTCTTCACTAGAAAGTACCTTCCCGACCCTTCACTCTCTTTGGCCTTCTCTTGTGTTTAAAGGTGATGGCAGGTGCCCTGCTGCTGTGTGATCATGGGCACTGCATCTCCCATAATTCCTGGCCGTACTTCCAGCTGAAGACAGTTACTGGCAGCATAAATCAGTCCCCACTGAGAATCTCAATCTTTTATCGGACTGAGCAGTTTGGTGCCCAGAAATCTCTAGGATGGACTTCTTGATTTGATTATCGTTTTGCATTTTACAAATGAAACAGCAACAACATGTGAGAAAAACTTGAATGTGAAAACTGATGCCCATGGCAGAATGCTGCTCATGAGAGAAAAAAAAAAATAGATGGATAGCCAGATGGCTGGATGCACCTTGCAGAAGGCTAGAGATGTGCACTGTAGGCTACAAGGGTCAGCCGTGGAATGTACAAACGTTATTCCCACTTCTGTAGTAAGCAGAAGAAGTGACATTCTTAAACAGGAGAAATGCCACTGAAACAGGCAAAGAGGCTACTGACAATGTGGAACAATGGAGAAGCTTTCCCCATTTGCTTGATTGGTGGGGATAAGGCCTGTCAGTTACAGGTGTGCTGTTTGTAACTGAGTTATACAGTCATCCCTTCATGTCTGTGGATTCTGTATCAACTAACCACAGCTCGAAAATATTCCAACCCCCCCCCAAAAAAAATATCCAAAAAGCAAACTTTGATTTTGTCATTTTATATAAGGGATGTCATTTTACTTCACCATTGTATATAATGGAACTTGAGCATCCACAAATGTTGGTATCCATGGGGGTCCTGGAACCCAATCCTAACAGATACTGAGGGCCCATTGTACACTTCATCAAGTTTGTACATGGTGTTTAGTGTATGTAGTCTTCTCCGATCTGACACCCTTCAAACGTGTTGGACTTACAAAATCTTGCTGGCTGGCAGTGGTGAGAGCTGTAGTCCAGCACAACTGGAGGTTCCAAGTTGGGTAATTCTAAGTTGGTTTCAGTGGCTGCAAAGAACACTGATGAATCTGACATGGATAATTCTGGGGAACCTACTTCGTCATCAGTAATTCTGGGGAACCTTCTTCATCGTGGATAATTCTGGAGAACCTGCTTTGTCAAGGAAGCTTTTCAATTTCATGCCTTTTACAACCTTTGCATGGGAAATATCGTATTTGCTGGCATATAAGACACACTTTTTTCTTAAGAAATACCCGTTGAAAATGGGGTGCGTTTTATACACCAGCAAATATGGTAATACTAAAATCATAGGGAATGAACCAGGAACCAAAGTTTGCCCAAGCAAACAGGAAGGGAAGGGTTAGTGGAATGCAGGTGAAACACTCCTTACCTTCTCATCCTCTCCCGTGCATTGTGATTCTCCTAGGGCCTAGGAAAAACTGGTGCAGCACTCTTTTCATTCCCCTCCTCTCCTGGTGCAACACTCTTCATTCCCCTCCTCTCCTGATGCAGCACTCCTTTCATTCCCCTCACTAGGAAACTAATTTTTTTTCTCTGAAATCTACCCCTTGAAAGTGGGGTGTGTCTTATATGCCGGTGTGTTTAATACGCCAGCAAATACGGTAAGTATTACGCAGTTACTGTTGACATTCACAGTACTATAGGCAAGCTACCATCAATGACAATGACAACAACAAAAATCTACCAACTTTTTCATTCCAGACTTTTGGGTCTATGTATGGTGTGTGTGTGTGTGTGTGTGTGTGTGTGTGTGTGTGTGTAGATAAATGAGAAGTTGCTTAGAGCATCCACAGTCCAAGATGTTATATAGGGACTATTTAGTTATCTGATGCTAGAAAGTGGAACAGCAGAGCATCAATCAGTATAAAGGGACAAATGCTACACATTTTTACCTGTAATGTAGGTCACTATGTAAGTATCCATCTTGTAGATGACAAGCTTAGAAATGGGATTTAGCAGAAAGCCATCAGTTGAGTTGGAGGCTGAGGGACAAGCTGAATGATGGACTTTTCTGCTGCAGCACACAAGCCTCAGATAAATCATGTAGAAGACACACATAAAATGTCTAAAAAGTACTGAACAAGACCTCACACCACAACTACTCAGCTGTATCTTTGAGGAACTTAAGAGAATTTTCTGTGAAGCAGCATCCAAGGGTGACAGCTACTACATAGCTGTTGTGTACAGGTGGAAATGTGAACTGAAGATAATAGCTACAATAACAGGAGGTGGAACAACTTGCAAAAAGAAAAAGAACAAGAGAACAGATGCTTTTCTGGGTGCAAAGAACGCTCATTCAGCATGACTTTTACTAGGATGGTAATAACCTTTCTGCTGATTCAGATAGTAAAGAAGATTAGGAGAGAATCAGTACTGTGAAGAGGAGCAACCTTTGAACAAAGTCCGTTAACTTCTTTGGTACCTTTCTGTCCCACTTATTATGAAAATTGCTTTCTAAACAGATTCAGTCCAGGGAAATCATGACAACAATGTTATATGAGAAAGAGAATTTAAGTTGTAACCTTTCATGTACTATGGCATACCTACAGTTTGGGCTTCTTGTTTACCCTTTTTTTTTTTTTTTTTTTACTGACTGACCAAATCTGCAAATATCTATGGGTGTAATTTAAGATACACTGGGAACCAGCTATTAATCAAAAGGTTGTTCTGAAAAATCATGCAGAACAGTAATTTGTTCAGAATATTTTTTGGGGGTAGGGACCAGTACATTGTTCCTAGAAACATAACAGATGATGCACAATATACTGACTGGTTTGACGTGCCCTGGTTTCCATATACACCTTTGGTGTTGACAATGAAGTACAGAGACACATTGTCCTTTAGTTCAATTGTTTCATTAACCTCTAGAGTTTGCGAGTTCTCCCTGTATAAACAAAGATATTCTGTGATGGCCGACCTGATCTTTTTGTTTCATTATATACATTCAAAGCTGATGAACAAATACTGTGCTTTGCTATCTGGTTCAGACAAAGATCTTGTAATTCTTAGAAGTAATCATATTGAAAGGAATAATTGAACATGAGCACATTAAATGTGTTTACACTATAATACTGTAAGAGCAGTAAGGCTGTTGAACTGAATGAGCTTCGTTATGAATGTATATGCATAGGATGGTGTACTGCAAATGAGCCTATTTCAAGGGGCTTCCAAAGTGTGCTGTAGGTTTCCAAAGTGTGTTGACACGTTCTTCCCCAAGAGCATAAAAACTCTTGGGCATAATCTTGAGCATCCTGCCTGTGGAATTTCCTCCTCTTTGGAGAGTTGTGCTTGGCATCTGCTCTTTTGTCATTGTGGAGTCAGTGGTTGTAGCTGGTGGCTTTTATATCAGTGGATTGGTGAATCCTCATTGGCTTTTAGTCCAGACCTTAAAAGAGTTGTTCAAGGGGCTGAACCTATTTGGAGGACAAGGGTCAGAATCATGGATAGTTTGAATAAGCTCCAACTAAATGGATTCATCACTACTGACTGGGAAGCCACAGCTGTGACTGGCGCCAGTCAAAAACTCCTTCCTTTCTCTAAGGCTTTATACTTTCAGCTTGAGGTTGTTCTCATTCTCTGCAATTTGGTCTTTTATGCTTTGTTGTATTTTGATTGTCAGGTGTTTCACTGTCATTTATTTCACTTTTAATTCCTCAGGGTGAGATTACTTTGAGAATTTCCTGTGGCACAGCCTATAAGTATACATAAATAAATAATAGGAAAGAGGTTGGCTGGGGTCAAGTAAGGAAAGTTGGATTTAGTTATGCATCACTTTCCCTTTTTCAAAGGGCTCAATTCAGAACTGTCCTTGGTAGACTTGGCAAGGAAAGAGGCATCCCAAAATAGTAATGCTTCTGTTTTACCAAAAGAACATTTGACTTCATAGAATAGATTGCAGTTTCTGAACTGGAAGGGAACTTCAGGTACTTCGAGCAAGTTTGTGAACTAAAAAAATAAATTTCAGTCCCTTGTCCAGGCTAATGTGTTCTTTGTATGCAGCCATTATGACAATAACAGGCAGATGGATATATGGAGTGAGGAGACAGTCCTATTGTTGTGATAGAAGGGAGACCTACAGGGTTTTGGTTTTCCCAGTGCTGCCCCCCACTTCAAATAGTCTGGATAGCCTTGGCAGCAGGCACTCTGGGCTGAAAATGCTGCTTCTCAGTGCCAGGTCAGTGAATAGAAAAACATCCTTGATCTAGAACTTGATCCTGGATGAACATGCCAACCTGGCTTGTATTGCAGAGATCTGGCTGGATGAAACTGGGGAGAGGGGTTAACCTCTCTCAGTTTTGTCTGCCTGGGTTCTCTGTGCAGTAGCAGGCAAGACATGGGGGCAGAATGTGGTGGTCTGTTGGGATTCCATCTCACTCGCCGGGTGCCCTGTCCTACAATCTACTGTATTTGTGTGTGCATATTTGAAGGTGGGGGGGGGGCAAGACAGATTAGAGATTCTGTCGTTTTATCGCCCACTCTTCTGTTCAGCATTCTCTCTTCTTAAGCTGGCTGCATTGGTCTTGATAGCACTGCTGGAGTCCCCTTGTTTTGTTGTACTAGGGGACCTCAGTGCAGAGACCACTCTATCAAAAACAGTTCAGGACTTCACATCCACAATAACAACTGTGGGTCTGTTGCAAGTAATATCTGGTGCTACCCATGGTGTATGCTCTGGAACTTGTTTTCTGTGCTGGGTAGGATGACAGTGATCTGAGAGTGGAGGACTTTCCTATAGTTCCATTGTAGTGGACTGATCACTATCTGGTGAGATTTAGACTCACTGGGACTCAGAGCTTTTGCCGTGATGTGGGGCCTGTTAAGGTGGTCTTCCCCAGGAGCATTATAAATCCAGATAGACTCCTGACAGCTCTTAGGGAGTTTGCTGTAGCCTTGGCAGGTGTTCCTGTCAAAGCCCTATCTGATCTCTGGAAATGGGAAATGGCAGTGGACACAATTAGTCCTAAGCATCCCTTCCCATGGAGTGAAGCCTAGTGAGCCCCTTGGTTCATTTGGGAGATGGTGGTGATGAAACAAGTAGAATGGAAACTAGATGGCAGAAGACTGTGAGCAAATTTGACCAAACATGAGCTACAGCTCATTGGAAAGCCTATGCTGTGGCAATGATGGCAGCAAAGAAATTATCTGTCGCCATTGTTCCTGCACAATGTCATCCTCAAGTGATTAGTGACCTTTTATTCAACAAAGACATCTCAACAGCCTACTGTGAAGAATTTGCAAGACACTTTGCAGACAAAATGGTTCAGATCTGCTATGACTTGGATGATGTAGTTGAGATAGGTCCAGTGGATGGAATCTTGACCCCTGCTTGTCCCATTTTATTGGATACATTTCAGTTTGTGCGACCTGAGAATGTAGACAGGATCCTTGGAGAAGAGAGAGCCACCATATGTGTACTGGATATTTGCCCTTCCTGGCTCCTGAAAGCAGCTAGAAGGGACTAGCTGAAGGAGAATGGTGAATGTCATCATCCCTAAAAGAGGCTGGGATGAGTCTGCTAGGAAAAAAAGCACACCTCCCCACCAGATCCCACCATTCTGGATTGTTATTGACTGTTGTGTAACATTCCATTTTTAGGCAAGGTTTTGGGGCATGTGGTCATCTCTAGGTCCAAAGATTTCTTGATGAGACAGATTATCTAGATCCATTTCAGTCTGGCTTGAGGCCTGGTTATGGAATAAAGATGGCTTTGATCATCTTGGTGGATGGCCAGTGCAGGGAATTAGACAGGGGAGTATGTCCCTGTTGGTTCTGTGGCACCTCTCAGCAGCTTTCGATACCATCAACCATGGAATCCTTCTGGACCATCTCTCTGGGATGCATCTGTGGTGGTTCTGGTCCTTCTTGGAGGGGCTAACTGAGATGCTGGTGCTGGGGGACTCCTATTGGATACTCTGGTCATTTCCCTGAGAGGTCCCTCAGAGTTCATTCCCCCTCCCCTCCAAAGCTGTTTAATATCTACATGAAACTTCTAGGAGAGGTCATCTGGAGTTTTGGAGTATGATGTCACCCTGATGACATCCAACTCTATCTGTCTTTTCCATCTGTTTCCAAGGAAGCTGTCATGGCACAGACCCAATGTCTGTTGTCAGTAATGGACTAAATAAGGGCAAACAGTTTAAACTTGATCCAGACAAGACAGAGGTGCTCCTTGTCAGTTGAAAGGCAGATCAGAGAATAGAGACTTTGCGTGTCCTGGATGAGCTTACACTCCCCATGAAAACTCAGGGTTGCAGCTTGGGTATTCTGGACTCGTCTCTGAGCTTGGATGCCCAGATTTCAGGTGTGGCCAGGAGTGCATTTGCACAATTAAAACTATTGTGCCAGCTGTCTCAATGTCAGATCCAGCCATGGTGACACATGCATTGATTACATCCCATTTGGAGTACTGTAATGTGCTCTACACATTAAATTTACACATTGTAAATTTTTTAGAAACTTTGTTGAGTCCAAAATGCTGCAGCCAGAATGCTGACAGCTATCAGTTTCAGGGAGCATATAACAGTCTTGTTCAAACAGCTTCACTGACTACCAGTTCATTTCTGGGCACAGTTTTAAGTGCTGGTGATGACCTTGCAGCTTAGGTGCACCGGGAAGTCTGAAAGACGGTATGTCCAGTAAGCCTGCCAGAGTCTTTAGATCTACAGGAAAGGGTTTTCTCTCAGTCCTACCACTGTCACAGGCTTGCTTGGTGAGCACACGAGTGGATGTTCCCACCCTCTGGTATTCCCTTCCATAGGAGGCTAGGTTGCCCCGCACCCTGCTCTGCAGGCTTTTCATATGTAAGTGGGAAGGCTTTTGTTGCTGTATGTGTGTGTTTTTTTAAAAAAAACTCTGGGATGTTGTTTTAAAATAATTTATACTGTTTTAAATGCAATTATTTTAATTGTTTTCAAAATTGTATTGCTGGGTTTTAATTAATTTCTTTTGTGAGCCACCTTGGGTCCCATTCTGGGAGAAAGGCAACATAAAAAAAAACAAAAACAAAACAAAACAAAACAGAGAAATGTCCATTGAAGGAGACTCTATGCAGCTAAGGACCTTTTCACACAACACTGTTGTAGTGCTATTATTCCACTTTCAACTTCCTATGGAATCCTGGAGTTTGCAGTTTACGAAGGGGCATTAACAATTCTCAGCCTTAGAGCCTCAGTAAACTACAAACCCCAGAACTCCACAGAATGTTGAAAGTGGAATAATAGCACTGTAAGAGTGTAGGATGGAAAGGCCCTTAGTCTGTCATCCTAGTCAGCATGATCAGTGACTGCCTGGGGATCACATATGCACCAGGAACTCCAGCTGATCATTGTTAGAAAACTGGCCTGTAGCTGTACTGTTCTCATAAATGAGCCTTGATTAGCACATGTATTGACGTTCATGAAGAATCAAACACTTGTACCTGTGTACCTCTGGCAATTAGAGATGTTCCTGCCATTACACTGTGGAATTATTGTGTCAAATTCAGTTTTGGCCATGTCTCTCTCTTCACTTTAATGGGTCTGTTTTCTATACAGAAAGGTTAGCTGTTAACATTTTTTGTTTGTTTTGGTTTTTCCTTGAATGGATTGTTCATGCTTTTTCCTGACCATGCGTCAGAATATCCTGTTTACCTGTGAAACATCAGATGGTAGAAAGTTTTTTTAAAAAAAATATGTGATGTCTTACATAGTATTAAAGTGACCTGCTTTTGGTGGATTACAAAGCATTCACATTTCCCTTTTACCAGCATCCATTTGCACAAATTACACTTTATGTTGCAAGATGGAGTAAAGTTTCTTTTAAAAACCTCTGTAGCACATGACTGTTAACTAGTCATCTTATGAAACACATAAATCTTCAATGTAATTTGCATGAAGCCATGTCAGCAAATGTCTGAAGTGATTAATAATAGCTTTTCTTCATGTGGATAATTATTTTAGCATCAGCAAACTACAGAGGCTTCTTAAGGGCAAATAGAAGTTTTTTCCCCCCTCCAAACATAGAAGTTATTTTTAATTCCTGATGTTAATCCTGTTCAACAGTGACATCAATCTGTGGCATGTTTTGCTATGAGATGCCAGCAGTTCTGCACACTGTCCCAGTTTTGAAGCGGTGCTGTTTGCTGTTGCTATCAATGTTGATATGACTAACAACAATGAGTTATGACCTGAGAATGAACGTTTTAGGCTTGCCTGGATATACACACTTCTCTGCTTTCTGAAGCATTCATCCCCAAATCAAAGGCCTTGTTTCCTGCCTCTTGCAACCTCAGTTAGAAAAAGTCGAATGAAGTGAGTGTGACCCATACTCAAGATTCATATTTTCTAGCATTTTCAAATCTTTGGATATACAGCTAATTTGGCCAATCATCCCAGGTCCCATGGGTTCTGTCACTGAAATTTTAGAGATGATGTGAAAGCAGAGGACAAAATAGTTGACTGACAGATAATGGGAATGCTATGAAAACATGGCTTAGAAAGTGAAACCTGCAGTGCAGGAGCTTTGCCTAAAGAAACCCTGCTCATGAAGCAGCTACCAGAGCCAGCAGACTAGATATTTTCTGTGAAGCTCACCTCACCAGATTTTGATTCCTTCTGGGATAATTATGCAGAGCTATGGCTGTGGATAGTTTCTCTACAGAGAGGTATTATTCTGCAAAATTTCCTGTTTCTGCCATGGACCGTCTTCCTTATATTTCCCCATGTATTTCAAAGCTGTGTATGTCCCATGGAAAACTGTCATTTGATTTCTGAGTGATGACCACAGGTATGACAGTGTGAAAGTAAATGCAAAAGAGTGGCATCCACACTGTTACGGCGGTATAATAACAGACTCCCAGCTGTTGTCTGGTTTTGTTATATTCAGCTCTTGGGCAGAGGTAGCTGGGAAACTGATCATCAAGCAATCTTCTCACATTTGCTCCCAGCAGATTCTCTACATTGGAGCTGTTTTTTCCCCTAGTGAGAGTTGACTTAAATGCAGGATAAAATACATGAATAATGTAACATCCATTTCAGATAATTGTTACATGGAACAGGTCTCCGTTGCCATTTTCTTGTTTTTAAGCCATTTAAAAACATCCCTGAGGCCCTTTCTGCACCTTACTCTGATGGCATGATGCTCCATTTGGATCCTGGAGTCAGCAGTCGCTAGATGGGGGCGGTTTTCCTCCTGTACACATCCCTCAGCAGCGGAAGAGTAGCAGCATTAATGCCACTGCTCCTTCTGCATTAAAGCGTCAGTGGCGATGCCTTCTCTCCGCCCTTTCCCCATGGCGCCTGATTGGTTGCCTTTTTCTTGATAGGCTGGCGTCGGGCGTGTGCCCATGTGTTAGGTTCCCAGATTGACCACAGGAGCTGGTGCAGTCGGTTAACCTCATGCAAACAAGTAAGGGGACGGCTGCGCGATCGGGAGTCATTGACAGGGAAAACCCATCAATGATTTCACTCGCTGTCGCTCTGGCTGGTGATGTGAGAAGGACAGGACCGTGAGGATGGCTTGCAGAAGTGTCATTGTGGTCCTGCTCCTCTCACGTTCCCATGCTGGGATGCAGACCTGCCATGGAAAGGGCCTTATTTCAT
Organism: Cyclura pinguis; assembly: GCA_030412105.1. NCBI lineage: Eukaryota > Metazoa > Chordata > Lepidosauria > Squamata > Iguanidae > Cyclura > Cyclura pinguis. The sequence goes on along the minus strand of CM059600.1, from coordinate 89,418,153 downwards.
TGTTTTTTTTTCCAAATCTGAGTTGCTTTTTTTCCCAGCCGTGTTTTGTATTGCTAAGACTAGGTTCTTTCTTTCCACAGTGAACTTTGGGCAGATTTTTTTTACGCATTTTCCTAATATGTACACAGTTTTATGTGCACTTAATTTCTCAGAAATGTCCCCAAAGTCTCATAAATGTGTGAACAGTTGGAACGAGGTGCCAGTCTTCTTATGAATACTTTTGGGAGGTTTACAAATGCAATTTTCATTGAGACTGTTGAGTCCAGTGGAATTTCTTTTCATCACACTGCGAACATACTCCCGAAAGATAGCTCTGTTAGTTTGATGTTTTGTTGCATGAAAAACCTGTTAGGAATCTTACAATGCACAAGAATAAATTAAGAATCTTGTGAGACTTTAAAGGCATAGGGTCTTCTCCAAGCATTGGTCAGTAGTCTACCAAAGCTTATGCTAGAAAACTTTTATCCCAATTAGTCTTAAAGGCGCTACTGATTTTCTTTATGTCTTTAAGGACTTTGGCCATTTCCACACTACACTGTTGTAGTGCTGTTGTTCTACTTTCAACATCCTATGGAATCCTGGGGTTGGCAGGGAGAGGCATTTAGAATTCTCAACCAGAGAGCTCTTTGGCCTCAGTAAACTATAAATCCCAGAATTCTACAGGATGTTGAAAGTGGAATAATAGCACTACAGCAGTGTAGTGTGGAAATGGCGTTTAACTTTTGTTGCGGCATAAGATTTCATGAGTTAGAAGTCGCTTGTTCAGATGTAGAAAAAAAACAACATCCTCCATACAGAGAGAAGATACCTGCATAATTTAATGACAGCAAAAATCAAGACAATGTGAAAGATAGCAGTAAATGTGTCACATTCAGATAAATAACACAGAGCAAGCCTTTAGCCTTACTTGAAATATCAATAGTGTAATAAACTCTTAAAGAAGGAGAATTACTCTCGCTAGCTGACTTGTGGAACTGCCTTCTGCATTAATTACTAGAACCATGAGATCCACTACTTGAAACCAGGTGGAAAATAGCACGATGGAGTCCGTAACCAGATACTTGCTACAATTTCATGCCTGCATCTGAATTGCTATAGGTCAAGGATTCTAATGTAAACTTTGCAACATGGCTCACAGAACTGTACACAAATCTATGGAAAGGCAGCCAGCTGTTACTTGTACATTGCAGATGATAAACGTTAAGAGACAAGTGACTGGCATGAGGCATGTATATAAAAAAATAAATAAATTTGCTTGTTATTAAGTAAAGTCCATTAAATCATCAGTAGAGAGAAATGCTTGCCAGACTCCTTCAGACTCTACTGGTAGAGCTCTGAATAGATCCTAATTTATTGTCTGGCTGCCCCTGCCTTGATGAACTAGCCATTCCCAGAGTTTGAGCTTCCCAGAATTTGCTAATGCATTCATTTGTTAACTGCTGTTAAATTGACTTTGACTTATGATGACCCTGTGAATGAGAGATTTCCAAGTCACCCTGTTGTCAACAGCTGTCCTGTGGTCTGGCAAACTCAGGGCTGTGGCTTCCTTGATTGAGTCTATTTACCAATAATGCAGTCTTCCTCATTTCCTACTGCCTTCTACCTTGATAAGCATTACTGTATTTCTAGTGAGTCATGTCTACTTATTAAATATCCAAATTATGATAGTCCCAGTTTAGTCAACTTGGCTTCTAGGGAGAGTTCAAGCTTGATTTGCTGTAGGAACCATTTGTTTGCTTTTTGGCAGTTTATGGTATCTATACAACACTTCTCCAGCGCCATATCTCAGATGAATTCATTATTTTCATGTCAGCCTACCTCATTGTCCAGCTTGCAGATCCAGGCATAGAAATCAGAAATACAGTGACATGGCCAATCTTGACTTTGGTATTCAAAGATGATCTTTGCATTCGTACTCAGTAGTGTAATTCTGGAGCTTCCTTTAATGCTTTGTTCTTTTTCTTTAGTGTTCTATTCTTCTGCAGAAAATCCAAATCCTTTTTCTCTGATGTCCTATTCTTCTGCAGAAAATTCTGCAGAAAATCCAGTTCTAATATTTGATTCATGCTCATTGCTGTATAATATGCTAATACATGGCAGCATTATATTAACCACATTGTGGTTTTGGATGTAACAAAATGATTTGTACAATATTCGGTAACTGGTTCCAGTTTAATATTAAATTATTCAGCTACCTTTTGCCTTTTTTGGTGTATAATATATTGCTTTGTACATTTTGAGAGGCAGTGCAGTGTAGTGGTTTGAATGTTAGACCCTGGAGAGCAGGGTTCCATTCCTCACAGGGCCATGGGAAACCACTAGGTGACCCTTGGGTGTGCCACACACTCTCAGCCCCAGAAAACCCTGTGATAGGTTTGCCTTAGGATGCCATAAGTCAGAAGTGACTTGAAGGCAAACAATAACAAACTTCTTTTTCCTCTTCACTCATTCATTGTAGGTATAACTGGTGATCTCCATTTGTTGGCATATAAGATTCTTGCTACCATGACCACATAAGATTAATTCTTTTCCTGACAAATGGAGCCAGTTTATAACTTAACAAGAAAAATACTGGTTCAAATAGGGTTTCATATTTATTTTTTTTCTTACTGAGTGTACTATTTATTTTGTTGAGATTTTATTCCACAGAAAATATCAGCCAAGAAATCTAACAAGCATAATCTAAAACAAATTAGAAACAAATTGAACAAAAATATATTAAAACATTGTCGTCGTCGTCATCATCATCATTGTCGTCGTCGTCGTAATAATAAGCCATTAAAATCATCACAGTAACATTTTAAAAGGCCAGTTGAAGAGATGTTACTTTACACTTTTCTGAAAGACTGTGAATGTAAAGTGATAATAATTCTAAGGGGAATGTATTCCACAGTTTAGGAAGAAAAAAAAAGGGGGAATTCTCTGTGCTGTGTCCCTTTCATGTTCAGACATATCTCAGATAATGAAATCACTGACAAAGAAGCTCCTTTTCATGAAGCTGTCTTAATGCCTCCAGTCACCTTTTTCTTCCTCATTCTTTGTCTAGCTGGAAGTTTTTGGTAACATCAGCATTGGAACGATTTGGGAAAGAGGACTAGAGAAACAGACTTTTAGTGTCAAGTTGTAGCTGTGCATTTTCAGTAAATAATGCAGTAAAAACTTAAGCTGAGAAAGAATGGGATTCTACTGTATGCTACCCAACTGTGTAGAAAATAATATTTCAGCACAGAAATATTAATTCCTGCACAGAAACTGCTGCTTTCTGCAAGGCAGTGCTGTTTTCTATGCAAATGAACCATGTATGAATTTTATGCAGAACATATTTCAAATTAGAGCTTGCCCCTTTTTTTCATAGAAAACATTTTCAGTGCAAGAGTTAATTTTTCCTTGTTGAAATATTATTCCTGCAGAAAATGCTGTTTTCTGCACAGAAAGTGCAACCATGTGCAAATATTGCACAGAGTAAGTTCCAAACTGCAAAGATTCTTGTCAGGTCAAGATTTGTCTCATAAGGGTTTCCTAACAGTCAAAAAATAAATTTTTCAGTTTTTTTTTTTAATATTTTCAATTGTTCTTTCCATCATTAGGATCATATAACCTAATGCAATCATAATAGGTTGTGAAACAGCTTGTGCAGTGAAGCTGGAAATAGGTTGTGCAAATGAATTCAAAGCATAGAATCTGACATTTGCATTGATAGGAAAACTTAATTTCTATAACTGCTAATACCAACATTGGCTATGATGCAAATAGATTTTTAGTCCCAACAATTGCCCTCTTCTTTTTTGGTTGTGTAAAATCTTTTCCTGACTTCATGGCTTTTTGTGGGGAGGGGGTAGGTATATTTTTAAATAAATTGCTTCCACTTGTTGAATTGATATTTTAATTAGCATGAAGTGAAGTGGGAAAAAGATTGTTAGTAATATTATTTTAATTACAGAAATTTTAACAGGAAAAAAGATCAGTATGATTAGTACCAGTGGAGTGACAAATTCATTATATAGTGGTTCATAGTTGTTTATAGCTAAATCATTCATTTTTAAGTCACAGGCTTTCAGGATTTTACTTGCAACTGTGAAACCTGTAACTTTCCTTGCTACTGAAGTTGAGAGTTTCGGCCAATTGCTGCATTTATTAGGGACTTGGTACACTGCCTGGAATCTAGAAAATCCCCAGTTTTTTTTTAAATACAATATGAAACCTAACCCATCTGTCACACTCTCTGCTACAGAACAATTACTAGTACATTGCTGTCATCCGCAGATCTTGACAAATACCACTTCTCTGGCAAGTGATGGTTTTTGCACATAAGGCATAGAACTAATGTTTTGAGATAGGCTTTCTTTTTAATTTCATGTACTTGTCTCACTCCTGCCAGATGCATTGGAAGGAGAAATTAGTGCTAATTGAGGGGTAAATTATTTTGTCGGTTTCCCTAATTATTCATATAAAAATACTGGTTTAGAACTGTTTCAGATTCACTAATTGCAAGTTCTCAATGTAATGTGCTGCAGGCATTTTTAAATCAAAAGTAACCTCCAAATTTTATTGATACATTGATTGACTACTTAAAATCAGTTCTTTTCTTCATCCTGTGGAACAATATCATCTTAAATTTTTATGCAATCCACAAGAATTCAGTACTTTTTAATCCCAGTTATTTTACAGTGGCAGTGCTGAACACAATTCTAAATATCTCCTTGGCTGAACAGTATTTGTACTGTTGAACAATTTTATAAAGTGGGTTTCTCTAGAACTATCCTTGCCACCATAGACAACCCATGGTAGCTACAATATTTCGATTACATAAAGATTGTTTCTTTGTTTCAGCCATTTTAAAATGGATTTGTGATGTCCTGTGAGCTGCTGCTGTCTTTCATTAACAAATATGGATTTTTTTTTAAAAAAAGAAGTCTAACATGAAAGTGATATAAATTATGACCCCATAAGCACAAAAACTGCTGAATGCCTTGTTTTTCATTGTATTACTGGGAGAAAATGAATAGGAGGTATTGTGACCACGGTATGACTATGAGCATCTGGACACATAATTGCAATCAGTTTAATTATTAAAACCAAGGTTTGAAGACTAAATTCCTGTATTATTATAGCTGGGAAATGTCTCTCTTTGGCCATACTTCATTAGTATAAGATAAAATTAATAACTATGAAGGTCGTAAAATACCATTAGAAAACTACAGTCCTCCCTCCACGTTCGTGGGTTTGACTTTCACAAATTTGATTATTTGTGAGTGCCTGTGTCTTCCCCCTCATTCTCCTTCTTCCATTCCCATGCATTTTGGCCCAGCGTTAAGAACTCATGCCGAGGTAAAACAGAAGGGAATAGAAGGTAGAGGAAGTCTTGCATGAACTGAGCCTTCCTTTCTCCCTTTGGAGCTCCCCTCTTCTCGTTCCCATGCAAAACAGAAGGGAAGGGGTGGGGAAGCCTTGGGCGAGCCTTCCTTTCCCTCTACAGAGCTCCTCCTCCCATTCCTATGCATTTTGCCCCACCGCAGAGAACTTGCACAAGGTTCCCCCACCCGTCATTCTGGAGAAAGAGCCTTTGTATATACAGCTGGTGTATATGTAAAGACTCTTTTACATCTGCTGCTGAATGTGCCTCAGGGAAAGAGTAGGGTAGAAATCTGCTTCCCAGGAGTGTTCTGTCAGATAAGGTATGAGTGGCTGAAAACAATCCTTGGTGAAATTCTATCATTAGCCTCGAATTGGGAATTAAGATTGTTGTGGTTAGAAACATTTCTCTGCTGCTTCCCATTTGTAGAGCATCTGCAAACCATCAAAGAAATTAAGAAGAAAAACATCTGCAGAATTATACAAATTTATATGAGAGACAGATACACCTCAGAATCTTAGCATTGGAAGGGACCACAAGGGTCCAGGCCCCCACTGTGCAGATCCTAAAGTCTGAAGTGAGCTGAACCAATTTAGGTTAGGTCAAGTCAACCTAGCTGGGATCTGTAGCTGAAGGATTCAGACTGACTCAGCTTAATCTGGAGAAAAAAATGGGTGAAAGAAAAAAAAAAGGAGGGGGAGGTAGTGTGTTACTAATAGCAGTGTGAAAGAAACCATCACAGGGAAGTTTGATGGTGAGGATCGTTTATTTACTGGAAATGGTAGCTTCTAGTCTACAACAAGAATCACACTGGCCTTCTCCAGTCAGTCTGCCTGTGGGGAGGAATGGTGTATCTCTTAGCTGTATCTATCACGAGAAGCTCTATGTGCTCTTTCATTGCATATAGCTCGTAGCACCAGGTCTTTACCTGCCGCCTTTCCCTTCTTTGTCCGCTGTTGCTTGTCTATATAGTATGCATTATGTACCTGCTGCCCATGCGGTGCTGTAGCTTTAACCTTTACTTTTGGTCTATAGCAATGGTGTTCAGTGCAGTTATACTTGCACTCCGAACCTGGAGATGCTTTTTGGGGGTCTAGCATTGTGCTTCACAACTGAACCAAATCTGATTCAGCAAATCAGGTGTTGCGTTAAAATTGGTTGATGGTGAGTATAAGGATTTATTTTTTTTAAACACAAACACACACACACTTTCAATAAATTCCCAAAACACATAGCTTTGAGGCCTGATGGATAACTACTGCTAGAATCATCCCAACTCAGCATTATGTCCTCAAATTTTTTTCTCCAGCATAGAACAGATACTGTTTTTAATAAAGGAGCAACTAATTAAAATAAGTTTTCAAATGCCTCCAGAACATTTACTAGGGTATACTTTGTATATTTCCCTCATGTACAAATAAGCATAATGAGCTCTCAGACAATGAATTCATTATTTTATCAAGTTTATTATATTGCTCAGTCTGTGGTAGAATCTGAGCAAGCAAAATCTTTACATCTGCAGCAATTAATATAGGCAAATTGTTTGCAGTTATCTAACATGTAGAAGCAGGGAAAGGAGGACACCGACAAAACTGTATTTCACTTTTGAGTACAGCTTGAAGTAGTTTTGTTTTAGTTCTCAGAGTGGTTTTCATACATTCTGTATTAAACGATTCTTTTCCCTATGGATACATCTGCCATTCAACTCTGACAAGCTTGCTATGTTGGATGGTAGACAAAAAAATGATATGGTCCCTTCATAGTGTTAGTTATGTCCTATAAATCCCTGCACAAAATTTGTCTAGGTTTTGTGAAAAACTGCATCTCCCAATATGAGCCTACCTGAATTTGGAAATCTCTGAGGGAAGGCCTCCTCTAGGTCTTACCACCCTTGCAGGCACAATTGATATTGATATAAGGGAGGACGTTCTCAGTGATTGCTCCTAGGCTGTGGAATTCACTTCCACAGGGGACTAGGCTGACCCACTCTTGGTTCTGCTTCTGTTGGTATTTTGGCATTATGGTTGGTTTAGTGTTCTTTAGCTTTACTCTAATTTTTGATATTATCTGTTCATGGTCTGTGCCACAGTCTGCTCCAGGTCTTTATTTTAGAAAGACTGGCACTTCTTCATGTTCTGCTTCCAATTATGGAATCTGTTTGATTTCTGTATTGGCCATCAGGTGATGTCCATGTATGCAGTCACCTCTTTGATTGCTTCAAGAATTTGTGTGACTGTTAACCTCAAAAAATTCAATCAGTTGCTGTTCATTTCTTGATCCTAGGCCAAATGTTCCTGCAGTCTTTAATTCTGCTCTGTTTCCTGCTTTTGCATTCCAATTGCCTATGATTACAAAGAATTCCTGTTTTGGTGTGTGATCGGTTTCTTCCGTGATTCCAGCACAGGCTTCAGACCACTACTGGCTGTTGTATAAGACTGTTTTAATGGAGGTGGGGGAATATGCTTTCTCCCCCTTTTTTAATGTTTTAAAACAGTGCTTAGATTTAATATAAGAGCTTATGTAATTGCTTGTAATTGCTCTTCACAGTCATGACTTACTGGTTTGTAGCTATATTTTGTTTTTATTCATGTTGTAAGCTGCCATTGGTATTGGACCAGTATATTGTCTTCAGTTTTGTCATACGTGTGTTCGGTTTTGTCATACAAATGACTGCATCCATTAAAGAAATCAACTATCTTCTCCCCCTGACTGTATTCCCAGTCTTTCTTCATCTATGTGGATGCTAGAGTTCCAGAGAAGAGGGATGGAGAAGGAGGGAGATTCAGAGAGAATATGTGGGCTGGTTGCAATGGAGAGGGAAAAGGAGAGAATAAGCTCTGAAACTGTGAAGGAGGAAGCATGTACTCGTACTTTCTTCTTCTTTTTTCCCCCAGGTCATTAAATGCAGGCATTTGTGGCTGTCTCGTCCCACAGCTTTCTAAGTTTGGTCTTTCCCTATGAAAGGCTGGCTGTCACATTCTTTGAGATCACATGCTACTTCTTTAACAACTCAGACTGCAGGTGACCCTAGACACACAGTAGTTTCTGTAACAACCAGTCTTTTCCAAAACCAACTCAAAAACTGCTTCTGTTTTTAGGAATAGATAGCCAAAGGAAAAAGAAATGGCAACGCACTTAAGTGCATAAGATTTCCAGTGTTTTTTTACATTTTGAATGGACAGAACAAAATCATAGTGTTGTGTTGTTTCTGCAAGGATCTTCCTTTTGTGATATAGCCAGATATGACAGCACAAGCATTTTGGATAATGGATAAAAGAATCACTGAGGGTAGACTAAAACATCCAGATTGGATAGAAGGGGAATCAACATCAATTTGCAGCTCTGGAAAAAAGAATCTTTAGAATAAAAGTATTACGTATCATGATTTTCAGTTTCTCAATGTCCTCTTCAGTACACAAAAAAAGCCTATTAGGATTACACTGGATTATTAAAATACAGCACACTGATGAGAAACATAATCTGTCCCTCCTCTCCAGCAAAGAATGTTCACACAGCACCACTCAGGAATGCACACCATCAAAGGTCTTGTCCTTGAAATTAGTATAAACATTAGTATGCAGAATTTACATTTATGAAGGTCAAGGGAAATGAAGATCTGGAAACAAATCAATCTGGTTTTAAGAGCAAGAAAACAAGAACTACTGAGATCACTTTGTGATTCTGAATTTACTGTTTGCCTTAGGATGGGGACAGCCCTGAAGGTGAATGAGAAGATATACATTAATGATACGGGATATACCTATAGGGACATTGGGGTATACATGGTAGACAGAGAAGGGGTGGAGGTGGTGTGGTTGAGATTCTAAATCTCCAGGAAATGGATCTTCTTTTCTTATCATAACTTTGCTCTGTGCAAATTAGTCAGTCTACATTAACACTAGAAGAAATGTAGACAAACAACTTTCATGACCTGTTATTTTGTTCAATATCATCTTGGGACAATTCCAGTCTTATGACTTATTCCAGATTTTCAGTGGATTTGGTAAGGGTTTATAGGAGTGCTGCTTTGCCTGCTATAATAGTCACCAGCTTGTTGCCATCCAGAAGTTTTGAACTGCAGCTCTTGTTAGTATCAGTATTATATTTATTTATATCCTGCCCCCCCCCCCGAAACTTGGACTCAGAATGGCTCAAAATTTGATAGAATGGCAGAATTGAAACATATAAAAAGTGAATATTAAAATAGAATTAAGCTATTTACAGTATTAAAACAATTACACCACAGTAAAAGTATAAAATAGCCAGGCTGGTGCAGTGGTCTGAGCATTGGATTATGACCCTGGAGATTGGGGTTTGATTCTCCACTGTGCCATGGAAACCCAGGGAGTGTCACACACCCTCCGCCCCCAGAAAACTCGCTTAGAGGTTCTGCTTAGGGTTGCCATAGATCGGAAGAACTTGAAGGCACACAACAACAGTAGTATAAAATGCAGTGTAAAAAGATTAAAAAAAAACTTTAAAAAATTAAAACAATACACTATCCTCTGGCTTATTCTTTGAAAGTTTTCTGCTTTAAAAGCCTGTCTGAATAAAAAGGTTTTAGGCTGTCAGTGGAAGGACAACAAAGAGGGAGACTATTTTGGCCTCCCTGGGAAGGGAGTTCCAAAGTCTGGGGGCAGCCACCAAGAGCTCAGGCTGGCTCATACAGGGAGATATGGCCTGCCAAATAGCCTGGACCTGAACCATATAGAGTGTTATTGGCCATAACTAGCACTTTGAATTGTGCCCAGAAACAAACTGGAAGCCAGGAGAGCTGCTTCAGCAGTGGCATAGTATAACATAGTCTATGACCTGTCCCAGTTAACAGCCTGGCTGCAGGTCTTTAGACTAGCTGAAGTTTCCAAACACTCTTCAAAGGTATGCCTCCATAGAGTACATTACAGTAGTCCAAATGCAATGTAACTGTTACCACGGCCAGCTCCTATAAGTCCTAACCAGCATGGCCAATAGTCAGAAAAGCTAAGAATTGTATTCTAAAACATCTAAAGGGGCAGTGAGTTAATTGAATGCAAACTACTGTAACACTTTGAATTCAGTTTGCAGCAAATGAAAAAAGCTGAGGACAAAGGAGGGAAGTGGGAGGAGGAGAGAGAAACTGGGATATTTTAAAGACAGGTGAAAAAGTGGAATGAGAGAGAAGTAAGTGGGAGTGTCCCTGCCAAACCAGGACAGTTTGGAGGCTGCATATATGGAACACTGCTTTGAATATTGCCTGCACTGATTATAAGGCAAAGAAAACACATTAGTGGTTGATGAATGACAGTTAGAAATTTGGCAGACATTATTTATCCCTCCTCTTTATACATCTTGTTGGAGTTAGTTTGCTTGCTGATTTTTCCATTTGGACTGTGTCTTGTGGGAAACACTTTGATGTGATAGGCCAGAATGAAGGTTGAGAATGCTTGTAATACAGAATGCTTGTAGGGATGTTTAAAAAAATAAGAATGTGATCCTGGCCAATTTTATCCTGTGGGCTTCATAATATCTGTTTTGCACATGTTCAGTTCATGTTCTTATCCAATGAACAGTATGTGGAAGAGGCTAGGAGGGAAGGAAATGGAATAGGAGTGACTATGGGCTGTTTACCAAAGCATGGGAGGAAATCCAGGGGAGAATGCCCAATCTACTCTGCATGAGAGACAAAAAATTTCAGAAGACACCTTAAGACGGCACACCTACAGGGAAGGAGAAACACCTTGAAAAGTATCCACAAATAATGAATTTGTGCTGTTCTAGTAGGCTGTATACATATTTATTTATTTATTCACCCATCATATCTTCATCTGGTTATTAGTAAAATAAACTCTTTTCTTCGTCTTGGGAAAAGTCTTGAAACAGGCTGTTCTTCAGAAAGAATTCATTAGTAAGGTTTAAACATCCCATTCCTGGAGAATTGTCACGATACCTCTCAAGTCCATGATTGTACTTAACTTGTAGAAGGTTGAATTATGGAATTCCATACTACAAGGAAAACAGTGTGAGAAAGAGCTGCAATTTCAAAAGAGAGCTTATATACCTGTACAAAATTGTCAGTAATTTTGAGCTGATAAAGCCAAGCTCTACCTCCCACTACTGACATTTTGTGATTGGTTATGCCTAGAGACATTCCTATCTTTTCAGCTCTCTCCAAGGATAAAACATTTGAGAATCTGTGCTTTATAGAATGATGCATGGATTTGATCCCTATGCAAGACAAAATGGATTTTTAAAACCTTTTTCTCTCTCCCTTCTTTGCTACCTCTCCTGACCATTGCTTTAATTTGCAGCCCCCGCTTCTAATGCACATCGGTTCAGTCTTTTCTTTGAAATGTCTTAATTGAAAGGTGTTCCTGAGCAAGAATAGAGTGACTTTCAATTTCTTCTGCAAACAGATTCCTGCAAAGCTTTGGAATGCAGCACCCCTTAAATTTTATCAAATTCCTTTGCATTCACTGGGCCACTTGGAAGCTCCATTTCTCTGTAAAAAAAGGAGATCCTTCCTCCATTCATATCTACCAATTTTCAGAGAGGACTTATCTTTTCCTGCAAGCAAACTTCTCCTCCCTTTGGGTCTTTTCTGGGATTCCAGATGGAGTTGTAGATTGTGATATTTTTCTTGACTAAAGACAGGAATGGTAAAAAGATTACTTCCAGTTTACCTTAAGAGATGAGAACTTGATTTCACAGTCTCTTGCGCATAGTGGATATCTTCAGTGCCAGGGTCAGTTTTATGGAATTTTTGTTGCTAAACATACAATGTCCTGTAAGATATGTAAATAATAATAAAAAGCTCTCTTTAATTCACAGATTTATCATTCTATCAGAGATTTATGCCAAGGGGAATTTGCTTTTCTTCCCCACAGAATTTTGGATTATTTAAAAGTAGCACCAGGTTTTATAGGGTGGGTGACCACCACAAGATTTACTCCAAGCCCCATTTGGTACTTTGGAAAATGAACCAATTTAGAGGCTGTCCAACTTAACTCAAGTCCTAAATACCAAGTCAAATTTAGTTTTGCCACCCACTGATTACAACTGGATTTTTTCTATATAAAAAAATTGATCTAATCTTTTCCCTGTTTATTGCTGGAACAAATTGATAGGCATAGCAGATCTTTGAAAGGGGATTATAGCTGCTGGCTTTCAGACAAATAGGGGTGTGTATGAGTCTGTGCTACGTAATTTTAAAGTGGTTGTTAATATTTACTGTCAACTCTGTCATGCTCTGTGGATGGAACTGGTTGCCCTTCCCAGTTGCAAACTTGCAGCATGGGTAACTTCAGCCATCTAATAGTTTGAGTTGCATAAACTTCATGCATCTGTTCCTGTGAAGATACAAATCTGGGACTTTTGTCTACGACTTTGCCAGTGACAGCCATGTATCTCCAAGGTAGCAGCAAAGTTGGAACTACTCACACCATTCCATATCCATATTCCCTAAGTAATGTGTCTCTCAAAGACAAATCTTTAACTGATACAATTTCCCAACATTTGGAGACTGAACATAGAAAGCCCTTTACACAACATGCTGAACTGAAAGGTTTGCTTTGTTTTGTTGGCAATCGAATGTATAGGATAATAAGGTCCATTTTCTACCCACTGCTTTTGTTCGAGAGTAGGAAGTTGATAAATGTTCCTCATTGTCAGTGCAAATCTGCAGTCAACTGAAATTCTGAATGATAAATTATAGATGAATGTACCTGAGGGGGCTGAGATGACTGCTATCAGATCTGTGCGATGTTAGAGTTTGAAAGGGATGCCTGGAGAAAAGGAAGTCTTTAATAATTAACCAACCTGTATATGGGATGGGGAGACAGCCTTGCCCTACATACTGTAAGCATTTTCCTTTATGTCAACGGGAATAGACAGTGCATGGTAATTGCAAGTCATACACACCAGTGGAAGCTGGAGTGCTCTCCCATTGTTCTGGATGCTCATCTTACCTGAGCCTTGCACTTTATGGCATTTTTCTTTCTTTCTGAGGCACTGGAGTTCATGCAAGGTGAAGGATATAATAAACAGCTTCACTAGACCTTAGTGCTTTTGGCTTATTATACAGCAAGTGGTATCTATAACCTCCGGTGCTGCAACCAAGTATCTTTATAAAACTCATTCTGTTGATGTGCCTTTCAGGGAAGGATTGAGATGTATGCTTGCAGTTGCTTACCTCTTCACTGAGGTAACCAAAGGTTTCGATCATATAATCTTTAAGATATGTTCATGTTTGAGCTTTTTCTATGTTTTTTGAATTGTTCAATGCAAAATAATGGTTATTGTTTGTCACCAAACGTCCAGCATAGTTTGTAAATATAGTAATACTGTAAACTACAGTAAAATATAGTGATAATGTAAACTTTCAGTCAGAAGTTGAATCTTCAGAATTCTGTAGAATTCTGAGGAGACCTAACATCATCTGCTGTGAGTGAATCATGTTTTAGAATTACATTGCTTTTAATGCCATTGATAATTTACTTATATTTTAATCTTTGTAGATATTTATTCATATGAACATTCATCTGTATCTGTTTTAATTTTTGTAAACCACCTTGAGTCCTAGGGCAGGGGAAGAGGCAGAATGTAAACAAACAGAAATACAGTTCAGAGACCTCTGGTGTTTAGATATTTGTCTGAATCTTTCTGGAAGTCTCAGTGGGTTAAGACTTGTGTGACAATGCTCTATAAGTGACAGTGCCAGCGACATCTGGAAGCACATAAAGCCCTTTGAGCTTTATTTATAGCATAGATCAGGGTTCTGCCTGTTATCTCTGTTGTATTTTTTGGAGAAAGTGGTTTTGTTTTTTTTTGCAAGGGGGCTCTCTGTCTGAAAAATGTCTGATCTTGCTTCTGGTCACTGACACTACACAATTAAAGTATAATGATTCCACTTTAACTGCTATGTCTGTATCCTGTGGAACCCTGAAATTAGTGTTTGGTCAGAGTTGCTAGAGGAGCCCTTTGCTGAGAATTCTAAATGCCACTCCCTAAACTGGAAGTACCAGGATTCATAGAATCATTAAGTTGGAAGAGACCATGATGGCCATCAGGTCCAATCCACTGCCATGCAGGAACTCACACTCAAAGCACCCCCAGCAAATGGCCACCCAGTCTCTGTTTAGAAATCTCCAAAGAAAGTGACTTCACAACATTGCAAGGCAGCAATTTTACTGTTGAACAGCTCTTACTGTCAGGAATTCCTTCCTGATGTTTAGGTGAAATCTCTTTTCCTGTAGTTTGAATCCATTGCTCCATGTCCTATTTCTGGAGCAGCAGAAAACAAGATTGCTCCATCTTCAACATGACATCTTTTTAGCTCTTTAAACATGGGTATTGTCATGAACCAGGCTGATCTCGCTTCTGATTCGGACTTGGACTCTGAGCCTGGGGTGGATCCCTGGGGGAGGGGCCTTGTGGAGGGGGGTCTCCTTCAGAGTCTAGGGAGGAGGCTGCCTGCGACTCCACAGCTGTCCCTGGCGCAGAGCCCGGGCCCGCACCTGCAGCAGACGTTTGTGCTCCAGAGGCAGAGGCCGGGGTTTCTGACTCTAGTCCGGAGTTTGCAGGAGACCCTCCCCCCACGTTCCTCCAGAGGCGACTGGAGAAGGGGGTGGTCCGGAGGTTTCAGCGACTGCGGGAGAAGCGCTTGATGAATCAGCTCTGAACTCTTGAGAGGCTCCAGCTGTGAGTGGGGCCAACAGACAGTTGACCGGCCTCAGCTGGGCTAAAACTGAGTATTTGAGGCAGACGCTGTTGGGGTTGGGCACGGGGCAACAACCGTCTACCAACTGTGAAACTGCGTCCTGCGTCGGGAGCTCTTGGTTCCAGTCTGACCTCGCTGCTTTGCGTTTGCCGCTCCTGGAACTTTGCTGTTTGTTTGCGTTGACGTTTGGTGAAGTAACCTCTTTGATTTATTACCACTAAAGCTATAAAAACCCAGCTCCTGCCTCCGTATCTGCTTAGCCGCCGCCTTGACACTGACAGGTATCATGTCACCTCTTAACCTTCTTTTCATCAGGCTAAACATACCTAACTCCCGAAGTGGCTCCTCATAGAGCATGGTTTCCAGACCCTCCACCATTTTGCTCACCCTCCTCTGGACACATTCCAGCTTGTCAGTATCCTTTTTGAACTGTGGTGCCCAGAGCTGGACAGAGTATTCCAGATAAGGTCTAATCAAAGCAGAAGAGAGTGGTATTATTTACTTGAACTCAACTGTATACTCCTACTGATGTATCCTAGAATCACATTGACTTTTTTAGCTGCCACATCACACTGTTGACTCATGTTCAGTTTGTGGTCCACTAAGACTCCTAGATCCCTTTCATGTGTACTGTTTTCAAGCCAGGTGCCACCTATTCTGTATCTCTGCATTTCATTTGTTCTTACTGAGTGTAGTACTCAACACTTCTCCCTGTTGAAATTCATTTGTTAGTTTTGAGCCAGCTACCTAATCTGTCAAGGTCATTTTCAATTCTGATCCTGTCCTCTGGGGGATTAGCTGTCCCTCCTAATTTGGTGTCATCTGCAAATTTGATGAACGTGCCCTCTATTCCATCATCCAACTCATTGATAAGGATGTTAAATAGCACTGGGCCCAGAACACAACTCTATGTATCCCACTAGTCACTTCTTTCCAAGATGAAGGTGAGCTGTTGGTGAGCACGCTTTGATTCCTTCGGATGTTGCTATGGCAGTTCAAGTGGAATATAGCATAGTAATTGTTTAGTATGAAAGGGTCTTTGCTCTCTGGCTTGGCTTCAGTGCTGGTCTGTCAGGGAACTCTGAAGCAGCAGTGTAGACATTTTTCTTGCTCCAATCCCAGCTCCAAACCTGCAGCCATTTGCTAAAGAAATAGAGGGCCCATTCACATTACACAATTACTGTACTACTGGCGTATTTACTCGGTGTTGCCTGGGATTTTATCTTCTCATAGGTAATACTTGTTAGAAATACCTTAGGAATTACCTTACCTTATCTTAGGAATTAGATGCTGTTAGAATTGCACAGATTTGAGATCCTGTGTTTCTGATTCCCCAGACTATCTTGTCCAGTAACTGTCTGTAAGTTTTCTCCATATTCCCCAATCCAATCTGTATTCAGAGTTATTAACATACAGAGGTTGGTTTCCTGAGGGAATACACTGCCCTCCTCCTCTTTCTTGCTGCTAGGCCTCATCTCCGTAGCAACCAGCCTATTCAGAGCTCTCTGGCTGAGAATTCTAAAGGCCCCTCCTTGAACTGCCAACCCCAGGATTCCAGAGAATCTTCACAGCCAGCCAGTCATATGAGGTCTTCGTGCTTCACACAGCCAATCATATGAGGTGTTCGCCTGCCTGACACAAACAAACTCAGAGACAAACTTTGACTTTTATATAATAGATTATTCCACTTTAACTGCCATGGTTCCATCCTCTGGAATCCTGGAGTTTGGAACCTGATGGAGCACTGGAGTCATCTGGTTGAGAATTCTACTTGCCTCTCTCTAAACTGCCAATTCTAGGATACCATAGGATGGAATCATGGCAGTTAAAGTGGAATAATGCTACTATAATACTATAATTCTGTTATGTGAATGGTCCCAAGATATACAGCATGGTCCTTGAGTGGTCCATCCTTAAAATTTTGATGTCCTTCCCACTTCTTCTTCTTGCATTTCTATATCTGCCTGTTAGTTCCCTGCCTACATTTACATTCTCCCTGCCGTTAGCCTTTAGACATATTTCTTAGCTTGCCCTTGACATGGTTTCTGTCTTGCCATAAACCAGAGATTGGTGACCTTCCTAGGCTTGATTTGGATTGTGAGTGACAGTTACATTCAAAAGTAGAGAATGTTCAGAAAAAGGAAAGTTGGAAATTGGAAAGTTGGAACTGGAAATTTGATCTTAGTTGCCAATCTTTGTGAGTCTCCAAATGCTGTCTCTGGTGATCCTCCAAATCTTCTAGTTGTTAGGTGATTGCTGCCACCACTGATGCAGCTCCAAAAGCAGTAGACTAGCTGTTTTCTTCCTTCCATCCACTGAAGGAGCTGCTCGAGCTATGGAGGCAGATGCCCAGTCAGTAATGGTCCCTCTTTTTTCTTTCTTCCATGCATCCTTCATTTTTTTTTTTTCTGACCATCCTTCTGATACATGAAATGGTGGAGAATACCAGTTTCCCAAATCCACATGACATTGTGTGGTGCCACAGGAAAACTGCATTTCAAAATAAGCTAGGCATTAGGGGTTGGGGAGAATGGAGAGGAAGAGGGAGAGACAGAGAAAGGCCAATGTCCTAACATTTCTGCTTCCTACCCTTTCTCTGCTGGAGAAACAGCAACAGCCAACAAAAGAACAGCCTTTAATAAGTGGGTGGGTGAAAGGAAATAAATGAGGAGTTAAAGTCTGCAGAAAAATTTGAGCTACAGAGAAATGTGAGACCTTTTTTAAGGAGAAGGTCACACTCTGGAATAAGGACCTCAAGCTTGATGATGGTTACTGGCATTTCACAAAGTGATAAATCTGTGGATTGTACCACGTCAGGTGGAGCTCATGTCATAGATTTCTCTCTCACAAAAGAGCCAAAACAATCCTCCCAAGCTACGCAAGTTTATTTTGTATGTAGGAATACTGAGTCATTTTGTTCTCATTTTAATGAGAACAAGACCCTTGAGTTACTTGGATCATGTCTTTAACTTTTGGCTTGATTCAAATAATTATTTTAGACAGCAATAGAAGAGGTGGGGTGGACTGAAAGGTTACTTTTGAAAGTCAGTGACACTCGATTTTCCTATTGACAGTTTATAAGCTAGAATTACCTAGAAAAGGTGAAGCTGCTCTTTACATTTTGCTGTTGTGTTTGCTCATCATTTTTTGCTCCTACACAGCACAGCAATGCTCACGCACAGCAATGTTCTGATGTTTCACATTTTGATGACTACTCTGTTACTGATTCCCTTAATAGCATACTTATTATTTGATAGTACAATAGTTTGAAAAATAGAATTATATTGTCTATGGTTTGTTTTTTCAGTGTACGTTAGAAAAAAAATTATTTTGTTATCATTTTAACAGCGAGTTGGCTACAGGTTTGTGTTACTATGTATATGTTCCATAGCTTGAATATTTTTGTCAGTCATGTAATACAAGCATATTAGCATGTATTTGTAATACTTTTTTGTGGATGCCTAGAAATACTGATTCTGTGCAGTGTTTGGGAATTAAGTTTTTTTTTTTTTTTAAGGAAAAAGCCCTATTTTTATTGTATTTAACCCTGTCTTCCTAGTTGGGATGTACTTGCTGTTTTGTTTTATGTGCATTTGTCTATTTGTGTTTTCAAACAGTCAAAAATAATCTTGTAAAGTTTTTGGAGGAAGTCAGTCTTTAAATTTAATGCTTAAAAAATCTGTCCCACTGCATTTTTGCTATCTGAGCGTCATGGGTGGCAATCACTTTAAGCTCTGAGGCTGTTTTCTCATTTGTTTATACTCCCTTCGTATGACAGCAGGTTTGATAGGAAATTTGATCATGGATCGCCCATTTTCCTTCCCTCGCACTTCTCATTTTGAAGCTATCAATAAATGGTATCCGTATTTCAAACATTAATTGTGTTCTTAACTTGCTTTCTCCTTGAATTCATTTACATTTTTAAATTTTATACTTCAGCAAACAAGAGTGTTGGCACAGCAAAGTGTGCATATGAACTTTCCAAAGACTAAGCACATCATTTGTTTATTAAAAAAAAACTGATTAATACTGTTCAAATATTAATAGAGTTTCTTTTTTGTTACTGGAAACAACTCTTCCCTGTATCACATATTATTTGACCACAGTGTGGATGTAAAGCCACTTATAATGTCTGAACATTAGGAATATAAGATAATTTTACCTCACAAGAACTAGGAAATGCAGGGAAATTGTAGTGTTCTCATAACTGACGGTTTATTAAAGGCTTACATACACATCATAGGTTCACACTGACATCCATTCAAATTTACATTAAAATTATGCATATATCCATTGATAGCTGTGAGCAGCTTTATTTTAACTATTTTTGCAGTTCTGAAAACTTCAGGGCTTCCTCTAGTCTTAGGGGATGGGGGCTGCTTCTTGTGTGTGGGTGTGACTGTTGTTGTTACATAAGTGATGCTACTTAGGGAATTGAGCTGGAATCAGAATGGCTGAAATGCTTTGATTGCTGCAGTAAGTTTTTTGAAAACAACTCACACTTAAAAAAAAAAGACTTGTTTCTCCACATTTCATTTTTCTGCTGAAGTAATAAATATGTAGATCTTCATATGTTCCTCTCAGTTAATCACAGAAACTTCCTTTCAGTTGATGAACATCAAGTTTTGTTGCAAGCAAAATGAGAAGTTCTGTCCCATCAAGGCTCAAGACTCAGTGGGAGAAGGTGACTGCAGTTGAGCAAGATAATGTCTGGCAATGCACACTGAGTCTGATGAGGCAAAATCTGTCAGAACCCTTGACAGAAATGAGTTGAAAGGGCTATGTGGAGCATTCTTCTCACTGACATGAGGGAGAACTATGGCCTCATTGAGGTACATAGGCCTGCTGAAGTCTTTTGAATGGCGGCCAGCTTGGTCCTGCTGTCTTCTCACCCTGCAGAAGGGCTGTCTGTGTTCTTGAGCCCTGTGACATGTTACAGTGAATGTTTGTTTTCGAAATCAGAAGAGTCTGACAAAGCAGCTTTTTCCAACTGGGAAGGTCTAAGAGCTTGGGGTGGGGTGGGGTGACAAGCTCCTTGAAGCTCTTCCTTGTCTGTGTTGTCCTGTGATTCTGAGTCAGTATGAGGCAAATTGTTTTTACTAATTTCACAACCAGAATTAGATTGGAGCTTCATAGGAGAAAGGATTGTTGAATGCCATTCCACAAATGAGGATATGATCCCAGAAGATCAATGAATGACCAAAGGCCTCTGTTTTGAATACTTAATAATAGTTGTTGCCACTTGCTTGGAACCCGTAGTAGATAAAGAGGATTGCAAGCAAACATTCTCTCTGCTCTCCACTTCCTATAGGAAGTTTGTGCTCTGACAGCACCCTCTGCTTTGAACCTGTGTGCACCCTGATTTTTGGAACAATGATGGCAGAAAGCGTTGTGTCTTGGAAAGATACAGAGAAAGGGGGTACTGTATGCACTGCATGGCCACATTCACACACACACACTATCTATTTCCATATATACACCATCCCTGTTTTCCATGACATGAATGCTTCATAATCACTGTTGAGCTTAAGAATTCCTACTGTATTTTTTTTATTGTTAAGACGGTACATTATTATTATGTGCTCCCCCTTTTCTGAGCAGGGTGATGTTAGTCTGGATCAGAATGCAAAGGGATCTTGTATTCACCTTTGAGACTAACTGAGAGAAAGAAGTTGGTAGTATAAGCTTTTGTAGGCTTGAGTCTACCTCATCAGATTCATGGAGTAAAGACCCTGGGAACCAACCGTTATGAGCAGTCTACATCTGTGAATAGCAGTGGAAATGCAAAACTTGTGGGTATGATGAGATGAGAGTTTTTAGTGATGGTCATTGAGGAACAAAGGCAGGAGGACTGATGGTGCCTAAAGCCAAGGTGAGTAGATAACCATATGAGTAGTGGAGGGCATTACTTGAATGCATCTGGCTGGGAACCAGAAAGGAGATGCAATAAACTGGCCAAGAGAGCTCTCATGAGGCGAGGGTTTTAACTAGTGTTATTAATATTTAGAGTGTTTCAAGAAACCATTGTCTCTGTTAAGTCCACTGTCAACAAACTGGAGTTTGTGGATATATTACAATTCTGTTGTTTCGCCTTCCAATCTTCCCCTATATATATATATATATATATATATATATATATATATATATATATATATATATTGTCCAAGGACTGTTGTTTTGAGGTCCAGCATGGAATACCCAGGGAGGTTGACGTGTTCTGTAACTGGTTTTTGTGTATTTCCATTCTTAATGTCTGATTTATGTCCGTTTATCCTCTGATGCAGAGACTGGCCTGTTTGCCCATTGTAGAGTGTTGGAGGACAGTTGACATAGGATGGCATATATCATATTAGAGAAAGAGCAAGTAAAAGTTCCTCTAATATTGTGGGTGGTGTAATTAGGTCCTGTGATGACATTTCAAAGCCTTAAAGGTGGTGCAAGATCCCTTTGCATACTGTTCTGGACATGTCACAGGACTTAACTTTCTCTAGGAAGAGAGTATTTGTTTTATTCTCAAATATACAAGTAGAACATGTCATTAATGAGCAAACTGCTATGAACAAGCAGCTGATCTCCAGAGAGTAATTTATACACATTTGCTCCCCACCCCAAAGCTGCAGTTCCACCTCCATGTAAAAGCTCTCACTTCTCCAATGTCCTTCCCCACCTCCATATCCCCAGGTTTTGCATCCATGGATTCAATCAACCACAGCTCAAAAATATTAACAAAAAAATCTAAAAGCAAATCTTGATTTTACCATGTGCCAGGGACTACGCTGATGTGTAAGCAGATGCTTCTGTAGCCTGCTGCCATTTCACAGATCCTGAGCCTCCCTCTGGCACTTGAGCTGTTTGCTATTTTATATATGGGACACCATTTTAACATGCCATTGTATATAATGGGACTTGAGCATCCATGGATTTTGGTATCCATGGGGGTCCTGGAACCACACTTCAGTGGATACCAAGGGCCCACTGTACGTTCAATGATCATATCACCCTGAATGCATCCAGTGTTTTAGAAGCCAAGGAAGATCAGGCCTGGTTATAACTTGGACACCAAGAAAGCTTCAAGTATATCAAGGGTCTCCAGGTAGGACTAAGTAGGAATCATACGTGAAATCCTCGAGGGCAAATCAGTGCTCACACAATTGGGCTAGATGGACCAATGATCTGACTCAGTAAAAGACAGGGTCCTGTGTTTTATCACCCAAATATATATGATACTGCCCTTGTACCACCTCTCTGCAGGTAAATTTGCCCCTCAGGGACCAAGAAATGTACAAATTTGTAGTAGTTATTAAAACTAAGCAAATGAAATTTTCTCTCATCCAGCATTATAATTTTAAGCACAACTTAATTCAGTGTACTGTTGATTTATGACTAGACTTGTTTCAACTCTTTGGGTTGAGGTGAGTTGACATGAATGCACACTTACGGAAGTAACTAGCTGATGAGTAATTCTGAAATGACAGTTCTGAACTTTCTGATGTGTTGACTTGTAAGAGTGGACCAGATATTTATCCCACCTTTATTCAGAAGGCCTGATTATAATGCGTATGGGATAATGCTCCCCCCACAGAAGTCCTTAACTTTGTGAGGTTGGTTATATTGAGAAATCGTGACTGCCCAAGGTCACCGAATGAGCTTAGTATCTGAGTTGTGATTTGAACCCAGATCTGCCCAGTTCTTTTCTGATATGATAACATACTATTAAGAGAATCAGCAAGACCTTGCAAGAACAGGTATTCTAATTTCTCCCTGTGCAGTGCTAAGATGAATGAATATGAATAAATAATATGAGTATGAATATGAAAAGTAAATATGTAAAAATAAGTAGCACTGTTTTCTTTGGTAGGCAGAGATTGTCATTCCACCTGCTGGAATGGTGACCTTTGATGACATAGGAAAATAAAAAAAAATGAAAATAGAAATAAATTGAATGGCTCCTGTTTTTGAACAGTTTGTTATTTCTGGACAACAGCTTCAGAATACGGATTTGTACACACCTGTGTGTCAAAAACTAAGCAATTTAATGGACTGTTTATTTTTGTTTTTTTAAAAAAAGATTTAATTTGTAAAGATAATGAAATAGTAAAGGAATTTAATGCATACTGGCATGCAAATGGTAATGCTGGTGACTTAGCAGTACTCCTCCCACTTTGCAAAATTGCCTTTTATTTAATTAAGACTCTCCAGGAGGTTGGTGCTTTCTTCTTACTGGGAAAACAGCTGTATTGCAAGGATGAATTCTCCAAACAGCTAAATGTATCTGTGACTGCTGTGAATCTTGGCAGAAAAATGCCAGAAATTATCATTGTATTGCTAGCAAATGCTTGCTTTTGGAGCAGTTTTCTCAGTTGTTATCACCACTATATCTTGCAATAGAATTTTTGTTTGAAGGTTAAGAGGGGACATGATAGCCATGTTTAAATATTTGAAGGGATATCATGTTGAGGAGGGAACAGGCTTTTTTCCTGCTGTCTCGGAGACTAGGACGAGGAGCAATGGATTCAAGCTGCAGGAAAAGAGATTCCACTTAAACCTCAGGAAGAATTTCCTGACAGTCAGAGCTGTCCAGCAGTGGAATATGCTGCCTCAGAGTGTGGTGGATTCTCCTTCTTTGGAGGTTTTTACATAGAAGCTGGATGGCCATCTGTTAGGAGTGCTTTGATATGGGTTCCTGCAAGCAGGGGGTTGGACTGGATCTCTTCCAACTCTATGATTCTGTGATTTTATGGTTCTATGAACATTCATCATGATCAACCTTCCCTCTATAATGCTTTAACAGACTCCTTTGTAGAAGAGTATCTAATACCCCCCTTGAGGTTCCGTTGGCTGAATTGTCCTTCTGGATATTTGGTTCAAGAAAAATCAAAACTACATATGTGTGCAAGACAAAGCATACATAGCAGACACACGTAGACAAAATAAATAAGATGTGGATCGCCAATGACAGTTTCTTCAATTTAACAGCAAATTGCATTGCAGGGAGAAAACAGATGAAATTTTTCATTTCTGTGTGTAATAATGAAAAATAAAATTAAGATTTTCCTTGCACTACCTTCACGGTAAGCTGGAGTAAATCCACGTCATAAAATCAAAGTTAGAAGTACTTTAAAAAAAAAAGGCCATGTAATCTTCTAGAAGCTGAGAAAATATTGTTGTAGGAAAAAGCTCCAAGCAGGACCAGGTTAGCACTGATTGAATTGGAGCAATTGCTTCAGCACCCACAACTTGGAGCCTAGTACTGAAAAGGGATTGGGGAAGCATACAGTGAATTCTCTCCTTTTTTTGTTATTTCCTGAATCTCCCAAGTCTTCATTTGCTGGCTGGGGCATTACTGAGCATACTTGGTGGTTGAATGTACTCAAAATATTCATCTGTTTTGTCCATGTGATTGCTGAAAGTACCCACATGCTCAGAATCTTCCCTTAGCTCAGGAGCAAAATGGAGAAGAGAAAGTTGAGAAGACAGGGCAGACTTGCTCTAACTAGATATAGGCCATTTCCGCACGAGTCTGTTATAGTGCGATGATTCCACTTTCAACCTCCTACGGAATCTTGGGATTTGCAGTTTCAGGAGGGGCCAGATGGCCCCTGCTGAAACTGAAAACCGCAGGATTCCGTAGGAGGTTGAAAGTGGAATCATCGTACTATAACAGACTCATGTGGAAATGGCCATAGAGGGGTAGCCAGTAGTTGTACAAGACCCAGAATTTTCTTTTGTAAAATGGGAAGGCACAAAATCTGTTGATAACCAATCATGGCAAAGGGTTTTTTTTTCTTTTAAGTTTGAATTCTTCCAGTCCCTGCCTTGTTTTGCAGAGAACTAGAGAAATAGAAATAGAAGCAACAAAACAAAAGCAGCAGAGAGAGTAGGCAGACAGATTCAGACAGACATACAGGAAAGGTCAGTGAAAAATAAACTGTATGTATTTTCTGTGGAGAGTGGGTGGATTTGTGTGTGTTCTGTGTGAGGAGCTGCTGAGTGTGTGCAGGAGAGGAGAAAGCAGAATGGAATGTCGAGTGTATGGATTTCCTGAAATGAATGGGTTTTTTCCCCTGGGGTGAATGACTGAGAGATGGGTGGATTTCTATGAGGAATTACTGTCTGGACTGCATGGATTTCTGTTTGGAGTAAATGGACACTCCCCCAACGTATTCAGTTTTGTACTTACAAGTTTAAAGTTATTTGATTTGGTTTCCTTTACTGTACAGTGTTGTTGGATGGTAGTGGAACAGATAAATGTGACCTGAAAGGAATGTTTTTGTTTGGTTATTTGGATTGCGATCATGATCACAAGCAAATATTTTGATTTCCGATGTTCTCTGGGTGTCTTATGCTGCCAGTGTTTTCTCCTGAATAAGCTGGTCCTCCTTACATCTGCATAGGTATACATTAGTAATCCTGTGTGGATTATCGTAATGCACTTTACCTTAGCTACCCTTGAAAAGCACTGAGAAATGTCAGTTGGCCAAAAGAGTGGCAGCCGGATTGTTAACTGGGGCTGGCTACAGGAAGCACATAATTCCCATATTGTGGGAGCAGCTCCACTGGCTGCCAGTCCGTTTCTGGGCACAAATCAAAGGGCTGTTTTTGACCTATAATGCCCTATATGGCTTGGGCCCAGGTTTCTTGAAGGACCATATCTCCCTTTATGAGCCTCTTACAACTCTTCAGTAATCTGGAGAGGCCCTTCTCTCTGTCCCACAATCTTCTGAAACTCATTTTGTGGGAACAAAGGACAGAGTCTGCTCAGTGGCTGCTCCCAAACTTTGGAATACCTTCCCTAGAGAGGCCAAAATGGCTTCGTCCTTGCTCTCCTTCTGTCTGCAGTTCAAAACATTTTTATGCTGTCAGGTTTTTAAAAACTGATTGGAGTTGGTTTTCAATGCTGTGCAGTGCTGTTTTTAAGGGTTTGTATGTGGTTTTTACTGAATTTTAAAATTTTCTTTAACCACTTTTTGAAAAAAATAAAGAGGAAATAAATGAAATAAATAAAATTCTGTGCTACTCCTCACTTTTATTTCTGAGTGGATGTAGAAATGGTGTCGTTTAGTGTTGATTTGTGGTTGACATGCAAAGGAATGGGTTTTACATTCTCTTAGAAACTTGCTATTGTTCTGTGTGTCTCTGAGAATATCATCATTGTCATCAACACTACTCCAGCTCATACACACACTTTGTACACATTCCTTCCAAGTCCCTTTTTGAAGTGAGTTCCAGTGCATTTTTATTCTCTCTCTCTCGCTCTCTCGCTCTCTTTCTCTCTCTCTCTCTGTTACTTGGGTAAAATCTGTATAGGAACAAGTTATTAGTTTCACTCTTATAGGTGTTATAGGTTTAAAAATGGGTTCCCATATGGAAATCTTTGTGCTACTATTTATGGTAATTTGTATTTTATTTATTTTTCATTTTTTCACAGAACAAGTCAGTGGTATAGTGGTTTGAATGTTAGACTAGGAACCCAGGAGACTAGGGTTGGAATCACCACTTGAGCCATGGAAACTCACTGGGTGATCTTTGGCAAAACACTTTCTTGGTCTTTTCGTTGGCCATCAAATCATCCTCAACTTATAGTAACCCTATGTATGAAATCCTTGAAGATACTTTGTCATCAGAAGACCTGCTCAGGTCCTGCAAAATCAGGGCTGTGGCTTCTTTGATTGAACCATGCTCTTATAATGCTGTCTTCCTCTTTTCCTACTACCTTCCACTTTAGCAAACATTATTGTCTTTTCCAGTGAGTCACATTGTCTTGTGATATGGCCAAAGTATGATAACTTCTGTTTGGTCATCTTGACTGCTAGAGATAATTTAGTCTTGAGTTGCTGTAGGGCCCATTTACTGGTCATATTGGTAGTATATGCTGTTTCTCCTCCAGCTCTGTATTTTAAATAAGTTGGTTCTCTTTGTGTCAGATTACTTCACTTACCAGCTTTCATAACCATACAAAGGCAAACTTTCCTTAGTAACTCCTTAGTAGCTCTTGACAAGAAAACCCTATGATAGGCTTGTTATAACTTGGATTTGACTAGAAGGCACATAATAAAAAGTTCCTAGAATGGCTTACACATACACAAAGGGTGCTAAGTTTTTAGAATGGCTTCAGGGCTGTAATGCCCTTAGTCAAGCCTTGGCTGTAGGGAATGTGGGGAATTAAGCCAAATGAAACTTTACAAGGAAAAGCTACCCATCTTCCATTTTGGGGGCAATGACATTTCGTGTTTTATTTCTTAATTCAAAGAAGTATTACTTAACAAAATTTAACAGAACAAAATAAATTTGCAAACTGTCAGTGTGAACATCCCTTACACCCCTGTCCTGCTGGAAAGCAAAATTGGTAAGAAATATTTTCTTATAAAACTAGACAGTTATGGCTGGAAAACATGGGTAGAAGGACATTGGCTCCAACTGTGTGCTGGATCAGGATGACCTCAGTATGACCAGGTCATAAGCTCAAGAGGATTAGATGGAAATCCTTGATGTTAATGTGCTTGGGATAATCCTGTCAACAACCCAACTTCCAAATACAATAGAAGATGAAACTGCCCAGGTGAAGCAGTCAAGCCCCCCCTTAGTGGAGCATATCCTACAGAGACCTTTCCTATTTACCTTGCCAAACCAAGACATTAAGAGACTATCATGATTCCCACCAATGTTTTGTAACCTAAAGTTAAGACAATCAGGACCCTTTTGTTTGCTCTGCCAGAAAGCAATTAACACATCCCTTTAGGGTAGAAAATAGGATATGAAAACCCCAGCTCCAGCCCAAGTAATTTGCAGTCGATTGGGTGTCATGCTGCACGTGATTCCCCCATACTCCATGCTTCCCTCAGACTCTTGTTTGAGCCATTCCATTCCCATCATTTGTTTCAGGACTGGTAAATATCACTCCTTCCACTGAAAACCTCTCTCTATCCAATTTTCTTGTCTTTCCCTTCAGTAGTCTTGTATGGTTCGTGAGACTGCTTGATTTCTTATGTGTGTGTGTGTTAATTTCCAATAAAATACTCTGTTTAACTTTTAACTGGAGTCCTCTCTACAGATATTATTGGTATACACAAGTGAAAAGATCCCCATCCTCTCACGGGCTTCCTTTTAATTCCTCAAACCCTAAGGAGACACTGGCACTGCTGGTGGACATCAAGGTCCTGAACTTTTAGGGTAATAAGAGTTCCTTAATAAAACATGTAATAAATGCAAATCTGTAAATTTCTTTTGCCAACCTTTTAAGTTAAGATGTCATTCCAAAGACCTAAAAGAAATAAATGAGAAACAATCCATAATAAAGGAGTCAATACAGAGTTCATTTCTTGAGTTGTGAACCTGGTGTACTTGTTTTTGCATGAGAGCGAGAGACCACAACTTCTCATACCATCAGTCCAAAGTGAAGCTGTGTAGGCCTTTCCATTTTTGAGCAACCCCCATATGAACTGCTAGACAAAAAGAATGAAACCAGCAATCGCTATTTCTTAATCCACTCTGTGTAGCAAAATCATGTTTTCAGAAGTATGCTTGTATTCTTAATTTTGATTTGATAGCTAAAATGTCAGAATTTTTATATACAAAATTAATTTACAGAAGTATGGATGACATCATGTGATTTATTCATTCAAGTGTGTGTATTGGCTAGTCACTTTCAGTTTTGGCTTTCCACTTTCTTAGTTGGAAGGAAATATTAAATATGTCAATTGTAAGCTTGTAGTATACCCTAAATGACCAGATCCTGTCTGATTTTGGAAGCTAAGCAGGATCATCCCTGATTAATACTTGGATGGGAGAGGACCAATAAACACCAGGTGCTGTAAACCGTATTTCAGAGGAAGGATCTAGCAAAACCACCTCTGAGAATTCCTTGCCTGAGAAAACCCTGTGAAATTCATGGAGTCCCCATAAGTCAAGAGGTGACTTGAAGGCACATACATACAGATACATTTTAAAGTAGAGCAAGGTAACAGCAAGTTTTTTTCAACCTGTAATCAGGTTTTCTTTTTTATTTCTTAAAAAATAATCAGTGAATTAAAACTGTGCAATAGACAACTGTATTATGTATCATTTCTGTTAACAATCGCAGATTTGTATTTGCGTTTTTCATGAAACATTTCTGAAGAGTTAGATGATTTCTCCAATTAACTGTTTTGACAAAGCGAATACCTCTGCCAGTAGTATAATATCAGAAGAGGTAGTAAGGACGACACGCTTCTGTAACCTTCCATCACTGCCTAATTTGATGTTACACTACTGGCTTAAGTAAGTGAATTTAGTGTATGGCTACTTGAACATACCAGCATGCTCAGAAAATTACTGAACCAGTTGTAGGACTAAACTAAGAGAACTAACTATAACATTCTAAAGCAAGGATAGAAAACTTTCAGCTGTAAAAAGATCCTTGGAGGCCCACTCTGGAAACATGATTTTAAAAATGCCCCCTGGAACCTGGGGGACATTGTGCCATTGTTTTTGACCCTCTCTGGAGGGCCCAGGAGAGGCCTTTTTTTCCAGTAGAAAGTGACATGGAAGTCAGTTTCTGGGTCACTTCCTGTTTAAAAAGCGTTAGAGAGAAACCCTTAGAAAAAAATGGATCTTTGGGGGAACACAAAAATAGGCCTGTGTGTAGTCCATGGGCTGCACTTGCCATAATCTTGGCTTAAAGTTTTATTGATCCCTGATGCACCCATTCATTTCTTCATGACACTGTTGGCTTTAATATTAGATAAATGTATGTACAAGTCTCCATTGTAATGTTCAAAATGATGAAAAATCTCCAAATTAGAGAATGGAGGAGTTCCTACTTGCACTGTATTCTGAGTATGAATCAGAATTCTTACATGGGTCTTGGGAACATTTTAATGGAAGCAAGTATAACAGCTACTGAAAGAAAGTGAGTGAGCTGATCTTGTAAGAAATGCTTGAGCAGGCTGTTACCATGCTGTACACCCTCACTCCTTGGTACACTATATTGTTTAATTGTTACTATATATCGTACAATTATGGCTGAAAGCCTTGTGCAAAAGGACTCAGGCTGGAAACTTTGTGCTAAGATGGATGACCTCAGCATGGCCAGGTCATAAGTGCATGAGGATTAGCTGGAGAGCCCAACTTAATGGGTTTAAGATGGTCCTCTCAACTACCCAAACCTAGAGAACAGTTTCAGGAACTGAATTCACACACACAATCTAATTGTGCAGCCTGAATCAACTAAGGCCCTGTACATTCGTAATTTTCCATCATTTCCTTATAAGGTTACTGTAACATATACATGACGAGTTTTGATTGTACTTACATTCGCAGACTGGCCGGGATCCCAATCATTGCTATCCAAGTCAGATGTGGTCAGTGGACTGTCCTCACCATTGCAAGTTCCAGCAGCGGTTCCGCCGGTGGGACATTTGGATGGCGGCTTCAAGTGTCAGCTTTGCGGGATGCAGGTCAGGTGGTGGGGATGCCCGACTTTTCTTGAGTGAGTTTCTTCGATCCCTGGCATTCGCTGGTGATGTGGCCTTTTTTTCCACATTGGAAGCAGATGCCTTCCTTGAGTCGTTTTTTCTTTTCCTCGCTGCTCAAGAAAGTGGTTTTTCGGCGTGCCGGGGTTTGGCGACCACTTTCTTGTTCTTGTCTTTGCCGGGCAAGCTGGAAACTCTCCATGGTGCTTTCGACTTCTCCGGCTAGTTTCATCCATCCCAAGAGACTGGCAGGATCCCCTTGGGTCAGGCAGCGATCTAAGATGGTGGGGTTCAACCCGTCTTGGAAAAATTGCTTGAGGATGTCATCTTTCCATTCTGGGACCTTAGTGGCTGGCTTTCTGAATTCTCAGGCGTATTCGCCAACAGTTCCTTTTCCTTGGCACAATTTTCTCAGTTGGTATCTGGCTTGTTCTTGAAAGAAGGGATCCTGGAACCTGTCTCTAAGTCAATGCATGAACAGCAGCAGGTCAGCTGTTTCTTCAGCTTGTGAGTTGAACAGGCTGGCAACCCACTTCGCTGCTTCACCTTTGAGATGCTGGCTCAGGTATCTGACTCTGGCGGCATCATCTGGAAAACTGTTCCCATAGTCGATCATATAATTAGAGGCCATGTTGAGAAAGTATGTCAGGGTGGCTCCATTGCCATCGTAAGTGGTTTTCAACTCTCGAAAAGGCCGGGGCCCCACTTGCAGTGCCTGTATTCCGGGAGGTGCAGGTGCCACAGCCACCAGAGCAGCTACTGCTGCTGCTGGAACCTGGGGTGGCACACATCCAACCTGAGGCACTAGGAGTCTCCAGTTGTGCAGCTGAGCTCTCAGTTTGGAAATTTCTTCTTGCCGCTTTTCCGCTTCTTCTTCTCTGGCTAAAAGTTGTTCCATCAAGCTGGTCTTGACAATCAATGTGTCCCATCTTGTAGCCTGGCAACATTGGCGCAGAGCAGTTTCTGGTCTCTCTCCCCAGACCCAGGCTTGGCCTCCGGTTGGGGTGGATGGAGGACTCGAAGGCCGTGTCTTGGGTCTCGCATCAGGAGGCTGGCTGGGGACCGTCTTGTCCCTTTCGGCGATTCCCTCGCCTGGAGCTTCGACGACTCCACCGGATACTCTCTTTTCTTCAGGCTCTTCAGTTTTTTGATACATATTGTTAATATTTTTTACAGGAGTTCACTCACTCTGTCAGGTACCGAATTCACACACACAAATATAACAGTGCATAAACACTATTTATTAGGAGGATGATACATAGTACGGGACTTCAGTGAGTGAACTGGAGGCAATTAGCAAAATTCAAAACATAAAAAGCAAAGAGTTTCTCATCCCGCCTGTGAGAGACCTTGAAGTTCTGGTTTAGCCTGGCAGCGCTTATCACTACATTCCTAGCTTTGTTTATCTAACGGTCTCTGGTTCTCATACCTTGTTACAAGCAAGCTGCTACTTAACTCCTACTACATGTCCCATAACTATAATATGGAGGGCTACCTGACAACAGTAGCTGACGAAACTGCAAGATGAGGCAAAAGGTGATTACCATCCTGTAATTCTTCCCACGGAACTTCCCATTTGTTTCCTCACCTGCCCGGACGTTAAGAGACTATCACAGCCTCTGTTAGTGCTTTGTCATCTGTAGTTTAAGACCATTAACCTATTCCGGACCCTTTTGTTTTCTCTGCGAGAAATTAACACATTCCTCTTCAGGGTGGTAAACAGGGTACGTCGACCTTGACTCTGAGCCTGGCAACTCATAGTACTTTGGGATGGACATTCCTGTTTGTTGTATTATCCTCAGGTCCACCAGTCTGAGTCACACTTTGCCTCAATCTCCCACTTCATCCCAAAATCTCTCGCTAACCAGCCTTTTTCTCCTTTCCCTCCATTAGCTTTGTATGGGTCATGAGACTGCTTGATTTCCTGTTTGTCTGTGAATCCCCCAGTAAAACATTCTTGTGACTCTCAACTGGTGTCTTACAGTTAGTACTGGTATACACGGGTGAAAAAGTCCTGTAATTACTGCCCTCTCACAGGTGTCCTTTTGAACTCTAATTCCCTACCTTCTTAAGGAGATGCTGACACTGCTGGTGGACCTCAGGGTTTGCCCACCTTTTGGGTAACAAGGATATCCAAATAATAATATAAAGTGAACATCTAAAAGAGCAAATTCACTGAAATTTCAGTGTAGCAAGAAATCTAGTCAGTTTGTTGGCATGCTGAGGCTATTTGCATTTTAAAAGATTTACCCAGCAATATCATATTCTATACTTGACAAAATGCATGTGTACTACTTTATGGTTTATTTTATTAACTTGCCACGTGCTCTTCTTTTTACTAACAGTGGGATAGGTATATATGGTAGAGGACAAATTTGTGTAATTGGCTTCTAATTATTACTGCTCCTTATTACAGAAAAATGCAATGAAATTCTGCTACAGATTATATTTTATAGTCAATCGAGTAAATCCTACATTACTCAAAACTTTGCTCCACGACAATTATTGTTCACTTGTATACTTTTTTTTTGCTGAAGTAGAGTAGAACTGTACATCCTGTGCTCTCCTTAAAACACTAGGGCTATTTAAAAAAATTGTTATGGCTTCGCAGATGATGACTTATTTATGGAGAAGTCTTTTAGATCTGCAGTGAGATGCTTAATTTTTAAAAGCAGGGTGTATGTTAGAAGCTAAATAATTAAGTTCAATGCTTTTTCAGCGTTTTATTTCAGATATTAAATATTGCATAAGATATTTCCCCCAGAAGAAATCAGATCTTTAAAGTAAGATGTTTCGAAAATTTATAATTTTGTTTGATAAAACTGGTTTTAAACCCAGTAAGTATAGCAGATAGAGAACTGTGCTGAAAACTAGAAGAACTGAACTCTTAACCGTGGTAACACTTTTGAAGTTGCTTTAGAAGCACCAGTTTTTCACTTTTGATTTAAACTTCAGTCTGTTTTCTTGAATTGTGATAAGGCTTCAGTAGCTAGTGAAACGTGGATGTAAAGCCATTCTTTCAACCGTTCTTTCACTGGACAGTTTTATCTTGCCCTTCAGCACAAGTGCTCTCAATTTGACTAACGGATCTAAAGGGTCT
Organism: Cyclura pinguis; assembly: GCA_030412105.1. NCBI lineage: Eukaryota > Metazoa > Chordata > Lepidosauria > Squamata > Iguanidae > Cyclura > Cyclura pinguis. Next base: position 89,384,557 of record CM059600.1, on the reverse strand, counting down.
TCTCCACTTCTCTTTTTCTCACCACTCCCTCCACCCCAGCAAGATGAGTTAAACTCTGATATTATGATTTTATGGGTGAGTGATCACTCACCCATAAAATCATAATATAGTTGAGAATTGACTGTATTCTGACCATACGACCTTACACACTGAACCCATTCTCTTCATTCTTTATTTGTTCAGTTTGTACCTTATCTTTTCCCCACTGAATGACCCAAGGAGCTTTGCAAAATTTAGAATAGAACTTGGCTAAAATGTACATTATACAGGTTAAAGAACAATTAACAGTTCTGTTAAAACAGTAAGTTAAAAACATTAAGATACATTTAAAACTATTAAAAACTAGCAGTAAAATAACACATCGCACCACCATCAACATTGTTTCACCATGTTATTTAAAAATCAATCAAATGTCTGCCTAAATAAGAAGGTTTTCACCTGCTGGTGGAAACATTGCTGGAAGGGGGCAATCTGACCTCCTGTGAAAGGGAGTCCACAACCTGGGAGCAGCCAGAGGTAACGAAGTCTCTCTCTTTGTATTATTTCCTAGATTCTGTCTATGTTTCTAATTCTTACTTTCCAAGCCCTCCAAGAGCTTGCTGCTCTTTGTTCCTCTGTGTTTATATCCTGACATGTTCCTTTCCTGTGACTTTTGCTCATATAACTCCTCTCTAAAGAAGTATCTTTTTTTCTCAAACAACTTGCCTGATTTCTTTCACTACTTTTTATGCCTGGACGTGCTTCCCAGAACTCCATATGACCCCCCCTCTCCTTTAAGCTTGCTTTTCCCAGGAAACCATTTGATTGTCTTCCTTGCCCTTATATTGTAATTAAGCTAAAGATTGTATAATTGATGTAATCACATAGTCACCTTGCCCATTCTTCCATTTCCCGTGTAACTTTCTGGTGCCTATTTTAGATTGTAATTCCCTTTGGGTAAGGAACTATTGTATGTATTCAATGTAAGCACTTCACACATGGATAGAGGTAAGTATGTAAGTACATATGTAATAGTCTGGGCTCCTAGATAAGATGCAGAGTATCCTAGCAAGCAGTCTGAGGCACCTGGGGCTAAAGTATCATTAGACAAATATACCTCTCATTGCCAGCTGGCTCAAGGGCATGAAGGAACAAAGTAGGCCTCGGGTCTTCTTGGCCTCTCACCCGTTGGCCAGTGAGAATGGGCTAGGACAAAAGGCTTCTCAGCCACCTTCAAGTTAGATTGGTGTTGAAAAGCCAGGAGTGGCCCGTGGTTGAGTCATGGTGGGCTTGCTCAGATGGAGACCACGGGACGTAACTATGGTCTCCACATATCTGTAGTTTTTTCACAGAGGTAGGCAAATGTTCAGGGGGCAGGGACCATCTCCGCTGCATGACTAGGAGGCTGCGGTGATGCATTCAGCACACCCAGAATGACACAGTGTCATTTCTGGACATCATTTTAGCTGATTTGTTTTGTTTGTTTGGGGTTGTGGGGGAGGTTTGTGAGGGGGTCTCTGGTGCATTAGAAGAAGAAAACTGCCATATTTTCCAGTGGGTTAGTAGCTTTTGGGAAGTTTTCAGGCAAAACATTGCCTGAACATTTTGGAAGGTCTGGGAGCTTTGAGGGGCTTCTGGTGGGCTTTAGGGGCCATACAGAGAGGGCACGAGGGCCTCACGTCACCTGTAGGCTACACTTTGCCCACCTCTACTCTGTTGTTCGTTGCAGAACTGTACAGCTTGTTAGTGAAATGTGGTTCTTTAACTGAAATATACTGGCTTGGACCCAGATTTGGAGATGTGTGAGTTGGCTTGCTGAAGCAGAATGTCTTCATCTTCTCTCAGAAATCCTGCACAGAACCTGTAATCAATAAGATGATGTAGTTCAGGAATTGCCCCAAAATTAAGCAGGGGCAGTTTTCGTGAGTACTTCCCATCTGGCCACAGAAAGCAGACCTTCAATCAAACCATACTTCATTCTGATTTTTCTCTAATGTTCCTTCTTTAAATTTTGCTCCTGATTTTGGAGTTACCTTCATTCCGCAAAGCCCAGGATCCTGTATTCTTGTGCCAGCAATTTCCTTGAGTGCTATCTTTAAATCTGAAACCAAGCCACCAATCCACATGCTGTACTTCCAGCTGGCTTAAGTAATTTCAGAATCCACCTAACAGGAATGCAATTTTGACTTTTATGACTTGCTCACAAATTTTACAAGCAAACAGTACCCATAAAAGGTGATAGAAAAATGCCTTTGGAAATTACAAAGTGCTCAGGATTTGGACAGAGGAACAGGTCAACTTGAACCTGGCTGCTGAGGGTATGTGTGTGCGCATGTGTTTAAATGTCTATCTGAAATTTCCCCTAGAATGGAAATGAACTCTATCCTTGGCACCACAAATAGTCACAGATATATCTTTGCATTATGAGCACATTGTATCTTCTATGGTTTCCTTCGGATGGATGAAATTACAACTGCCTGAGCATATTAAGCTAGTGATAGTAGCCTTTTGCTTTAATGGCAGCAGTTTCAGCCCTTATTATTGTGATGAGTTGACTGGCTGATGTAGTCTGTGACAACAGGTATCATAAGGTTCTGTTGTTGTTGTTTACTTTTCCAATACCATGAATGATAGAAAGTTTTTACAGTACATCAGAAAGGTGAATGTCTCCATACTGGAATATTTCCATACAGAGGAACAGTGTTGAGCAGAGAGCAGCTAACAAAGAGAGTACTCATAAATACGTACTATGTTTTTTCGTCTTTGCTTATGAAATCCAAACAGTCATAGAGGAAAGTGCATACAATGTTGACAGAGCAGTAATAAAAATGAAATAGGTTGTCTGCTAGACCTTAACTCTTCATTTTTAATTATTTGTTTTACATTTTTTTCTCTGAAACACAAGGACTATTCTATTAAATCCATTGCTATTTATTTTTCATTTAAATTCGTTGAATGAAGGAATGCAATGCTCAAAGTAGTCCATGAAAAAATGGTCCTTTGAAAGGAAAATAAATATGAAAGATAATATATAAAATTCTCATGAGAAGGCCAGTCTTCAGTAGTGATCATTCCTTGACAAAGTTTGTTCTACTTTCCCCCCCTTTGAAGTCTGGCCTTTGTGTAATTCTTTTGAACTATTGAAACACTGAGATTTTAGGATCCAAGAACCTCAGCCTGATACTCACTTAGGATGTGTGTAGGATGAGGCTGTGTGTGGGGAGAAACAGATGGGAGAAACAGTGTTAATATGTAGGTACGATTTGTCTTTGTAATATCCACCAAGCACTACATACAATATGCAACTTACAAAGTTATGTTTTTGTGCATGCATCACAGTGTGCTTCTTCTACAACAATATTTTTCACTGACTGTTTTAATAATTTGGCTCATTACTTATGCTTCACACTAGACTATGGAATGGTTCTCTAAGAGCTCTTAACTGGTGTTTCATGGCTATCTTTGCACAGGAGCTTGCTTAGTGGTACCTCATCACTGAGAGCATAGGGAGGTTCATCATCAAACAAGAATAGTATAACCAATAGATGGATTTTGTATACTCAAGTCCCTGGACTTAGAGAAAAGCCAAATCAGAAAGTTCTTTCAAGGGACATGGTCAGTAAGAGAAACAAGAGCCAAATGAATTAATATTATAGTTCCATCATAGCATAGAATCACAAAGATAAGATGATCAAGCATGATCTATGTATATATTTTGTTATAAACAAGCAAAACAAATAAATGTTTGTCTTGCATAACATTTCTTTAACCTACTCTCAGAAGGGCAAACTTACCAAAAGTTCCTGCAATATATTTTTGATCATCTTGTACAAAAAACTGACCACACAGCCTTGTCTTGTTGAAGAAGAGTCAAAGTTACCCAGGACAGATGCAAATCAGTCATTGGAGATAAGAAGCTAGTAGGACAAGATGACCTGAAGCATAGAAGAGGACAGGACCTTTTGCTTGGAGGCAAATGAGTTTCGAAGAAAAAAAGAGTATGAACCCACCTCATAATAATACAATACAATAATGAAAGGAGGTGGATATTCAAAAACATGCAATTATTGGTCTGAATTTGTTGATTAGTCCCAGTTTAAGTAGGTCCTTTGAATCAATTGTTTCGTAGTGAAACCTACTGATTCAACGGGTCTTCCCTAACTGGGACTAACTGATAGGATTCAGATGACTGCCTTGTAAAATGAGCAGTAGCTTCAAAGACAGAGGCAATACACAGTGTTGTAGCTAAGGAGTATTATTCTGGACTTAATGGAATTGTGGTGAGTGGTCTTTAGCCCTTAATGGGTATTGCATCCCTTCAGAATGTGTCAAGCTGACCCTGTTGTGTTATGGCAACTCCTCCTGCTAATTATGCAGGGCGGAGTTCTGGACATTGTCCCCAAACACCTCCTCTGAGAGCATTTTTGGGCACACTTTCTGTGTTCTGAATTACCATCATATCTCTGTTCAGACTGGTGTCACATGTATGCCTGACACTTACTGGTTCCATCCTATAGAAATTTACCTGCATGCCTCCAGACTCATCCAACTGGATACTGTTGGAAACAGAAGGTTGGACTAGAATATGTTATGGATTCTAGCAAGCAAATTCTTTCATTGTATTCTTCTCCAATCTGAAATACGCTCCTAGATTCAGTGTCCCTACATAGTTTGGTGGGATGAAATTTAGCGTCTGATGGAGATGAACTATGAAGAATAACAAAGGTCTCCAATCACCATGATTTGTGGAATTTGGGAACAATTCCAAATAGTACATTTGCAATGACATGAAGGTATTTGGAAGTAAGCTGAGTGAACTGAAAGCATTCTTTCTTTAATATATGTAATGGAGTGTTATGTAAGGGAAGTAGAATACAACTGATTTTGCATCGTATCTTTGTAACCTTGTCATTGAATTCACATGAATAGGTTGAAGAAATGACAATGTGCAATATTCTGCAAAAGCCCTTTTAAATCTCTCTTTTTTTAAAAAACGCCATTTTGATGTATAGTTACAGCCAGGTTAGGTAACTGCATAAATTTGACAGGCCACTTTTGTGTCCTGGGTCTCTATGGGGGCTGAATGGACTACTGAAAAATAAAACAGCCCAAGTGAAGGTGGCTGAAGTGGCTGAAATTGGGTATTCTTAGTGGTTAAATACAGAGGGAGGCCTTGAAACATATTTAAAAAGTAAATGTTTGCAATTTACCATCTCCTTTTTGCCAGAAGAGGTCACTGTGAGGATTCTGAAGGTGTGGAGGACCACAAAAATATTCCCAGGGCCACTCACAGACCATCCCTGGTTTATACATACGCTTACATGTAGTGTTTTTAAAGCAGGAACTCATTCAAGACAAAAATGGGAATCATTTGTGTTTGAATACACCTTGAGAAAGTAAAAGCCATTTCATTCCTTAGTCCCTTGTATGTATTAAAACTGTGAAAGGAGTTTTTAGTTCCATTTGCAAATCCATTCTTGCTTGGTTCATCTCCAGCTGATTTAACCCAGCTAGCAATATAATTTGGAGATAAGAGAGCTTCTCCTCTTGTGGCTGCTGTTGTTACAGTCTTCAGTCAGAAATTCTTCCTGATCTATTGCTGATTAGGGGGTTTGGTTTAATTACTCACAGTGCTTCCCCTAAATATAAAAAAATAACAAAAAGAAGTCACAACCCCCCCCCCAAGAGACTACTATTCCCAAGGAAGACTTCCAGCACTCAAAGGAATCTTCTTAATTTTATATTCACACCATCACTCTTACTCCTATTTCACACCTCCCAGTGTAAGGAAGGGAGATTCTCCCATCCACTTACCAGTGTGGTGGCTTGGCTTCCTGAGCTGCTGCCCTCAGTGATTGCCGTCTTATAGCTGGCGGCAACCAAACTGGGTTATCTTTACAGACTGCTGGGGGTTCTTTGAGTGCTCCTCGGTCCTAGGCACCTCTCAGAGAATTCAGATTGAAACGATCCACTAGCTGTCACCACTGTTCCGGCAGGAGGGCGCCAGAAATATCTCACCACTGTCTTCACTCGTCCCAAGCCAAACCAGAAGTCTCTCCCTGATCTGTTGCTAATTGTGCAGAGATTCAGCAGTTTCACCCATCTATGACCATTTCCGCGCAACATCGCTATACCACAACAGCAGCAGGCTGTTTCCAGTCCAGGAATCATGCTACCGCATGACATCATTGCTATCCAGCTGCTATTCTGTCCATAAGCATTGCCAAACCACCTTATTCTATTTCCAGGAAAAATCCATTAAGAGCCTCCTTCAGTGCTTCGTCTCAGCTGGCTCGGTGCGGTACCGTAATAGCACTTGATACTGCTTCCTGCTATTGCGGATCAAGCAGTGGGTGGGCTGTGGGCATGCTCGGCTTGTCCCTTTGTTACCCTGTGTACTGGGGGTCCCGGTAGGGACACCAAATTTTGCTCAACTAAAGGTGGGGAAAATTAGTTCAGAGCACTGCTTAGCGTTACAAGAGGCAGGGTAACGTAGCGAGATCTTGAACCCTATGTCTACGGGGTCGGGTCGAGTCAAGGAGCACACAGAAGTTGAAGCAATAAATGATGTTTTATTAAACACACAAGCAAAACAGTGTATGCAACACATTCACACAAGATAACTAAAGGAAATAAAGGTTGGAGTGGTATAGAGGGATTTTTAGAGGAGTTGCTGGTTTGGGTGATACTTCACCTGTCCTGAAGCCCGGAGAAATAGAGAGCGAGGCTGGGGTGTGATTTAGCTCAGCACGTGGAGCTAAGGGGAGGCTTGTCAAGCAAAGCAGCAGCAAGGCGGGATGAAACTCGGGAGCATTCCGAGGAAGGTCTTGGAATCAAGGGTTTTTATGAGGAGAATTGTGACTGCAGGCTATGCCGTACTTGGGGAAAACAATAGATTTGGAGTTGGAGAGAAAGCCCAGAAAGCCTCTGAAAGGTCAGAATCTGAATGATTGAGTTATCATAGTGATTTTCAGTAGAGTAGCCAGTATGCAAATGCAAAGTACTTGGGTATTGCATAGTTTACCCATCAAGCTGCCATCGCGGGGCAGAGGCTCTTTTGTAAGTTGCGTGCATACTTAATTAGAGTACTTGCCTGGAGGTCTCCTAAAGCAGTGAGTCAGCTATTTCTGGCCTGCCTGTATTGTAGTTTGAATCTTACGGCTATTAACGGCCGAGCTCGTTTACGTGCTTGTCCGGTGGCCTCGCAAGCACGTGGAGAGGAATAGAGAAGTGAAGCCGAATTATGATATCAAGAGGATATCTTTAATATCCCCAAAGCTCAGACTAGCCAGGGCAGTAACACCTTCCTCAGCTACTCCCATTGCATGGTAACTTTGAAATTTATCACCTATCTGTGTTTATTTTAAAGTTCTTCTTTGAGTTAAAACATTTTAAATTTTAATACATTTTTCAGCATTATAGTACAAAAGTCCAATAGTGTACTGGCGTGTCATGCTATTAGAACATTGCTGTGCTACTATGGCTTCAAAACAATCAATAACAACAGCCTAAACCCCTAACCAATCAGGAGTGGTGGGGAGGGTGAAGGCAGGGCAAAAGAGTGGCCAAGGATGCTGTTATGCGGAAGAAGCACCAGTGGCAATACTGCTACTCATCCGCTTAAGGTAGAGGGGTGCGAAAAAGGGTGTTCGTAACCTGAGAGCGTCATGCAAATAGCAATGCCAGAATTGTAACAGTACAATGTGCTAATGGCGTATAGTGCGAAAATGGCCTATGTTCTGTCAACTCCACTTTACTGTTATAGCTAAAATACCATTTAGAAGTCATCCCGCAGATATGGCACAGCAGATGTGTAATTTATTCTTATAAACTCTAAAATTGCTGCTTAAACCATGCTTCGTGAATGTGCCTTTCTACAGTTTGACTGGTCAGTAGTAAAATAGCTTTGAAGAAGCAACAGAAAAAGTCTTCTTCAACTGAGGAAGCTGAAATCCTTGTGGATACCATCTTGTGGCACGTAGGAATCTAGGAGGCTGCATTAGCACATTGGTGTGGGTAAACACAAACAATATAAGTGCACACTTTGGTGTTTCAGTACAGTGTCCCTGCCATCTTGAGGCTGAGACTACACCAGATGTGATATCATTCCCATCTATAGATAAAAAAATAGGGCCACGATCCTATATGCACATGCCTGCGTACATGTCCTATTGAAGTCAGTGGGGCTTGCTTCTGAGTAGATACATGTACGATTCTACTGTAAGGCCATTTCTGCACTACAGTGTTATAGTGCTATTATTCCACCTTCAACATCCTGTGGAGTTCTGGGGTTTGTAGTTTACTGAGGCCAACGGACACTCTGGTTGAGAATTCTATATGTCCCTCCCTAAACTGGAAATAGCGTAAATAGTAACAGGTTTGGAAATTGAGTAAACAGATGTAGACCAGATTAGTAGCTGTTGTTCACTGGATCTGGTACACACAAGAGAAAGAAAAGCATATTGAATGAAAACATAATTTACAAGACTTTTTGGTCATCTGGAAATTGATGGATATTGGAGGAAAATATATTGAACCTCTTGAGTGCTGGATGGCTTCATGCTGTACCCCTCTCTTGTTTCTTATGTTTTAATTATTGTAGGATTCCTCAGGCTGTCCCTGGCATGCAGAGAGTTCCTTGTATGATTAATTCTGGGTCAGTCTGCTTAATTTTATGACAACCAAATTAATGTTGGAAATGTGTGAGTCATTGGTATAGAGCCTTTTCAAGGACAAGCCAAGGGCAAGAGAAGATGAAAGATAAATGTAAGAGTTGGGATAGCTCCTGGACCATTTAAAAAGTATTCAATTTCAACACTGAGGAATTCTATTCTCAAAAGTGGTACAGGGGAATGAAATGGACTTAGCTTTACCCATTCTATTTTCAAAGCTCTTTGTGATGATTTTGCCTCCCCCCTCCCCAGCTTGTTTTTACAATATAGAGTAAGCTTCTGGCTGAATTCTTTGGCTTTAAGTCAGGGTAGCTTTTTTATAAAAAAGACCTTTCTATTTATGGAATGGTTGACAATCCAGTGAAGGGACAGGCAAGGCAATGTTCACTTATTCTTGCATTCCCCTCAAAACTTCTGCACAACTTCTTCTGCTATCCTCTAATCTTACAGAGCAGATTTTCAGCAGCTGTTGGGGGCATTAGAACTGGAGAAATGGGCAGCCATGGTTGCAGAAGTGATTATGTGCTTCTGGAGAGCAGTAGAGGTGGTGACAGCTGGTTAAAGTTCCCTGGTGTGCTATCTTTTTGTCTTGCCTGATCTGTTATTTCCTCACACATAGAATGATACCCTTAAGACTGACTTTGCTTCCTCCCACACACCTCTTCATCCCCTTGGGAAATGTGAGAGATCTCAAACAAAGGAATCAAATTGGCAAGACACAAGCTGAACAACAAACAGTCCCACTCTCGCCCACACACCAGCCATCTAGAAAAGAAAATGAATAAGCTTTCTCTTTGGCAAATGTATACAAGTTGCTTTAGTTACTATTTACTTGTCCATAATCAAATATTAGGACTGGAAGAAAAATAGAGAGGGAGGAAGAAAATGAACATATGTTAGAGTGATGCAGGAAGAAAGTGAGTGCAGAAAAGTAAACAAATAGTATCATCCCCCAACTATTGTTGCTGCCCAGTAGCTACAACCCTCTCAATTTGAGAATGCTATTAATAAGATTATGAGGTGCAATATAGACTATATGGTAAAATTAGTATGTGGTGCCACGAAGCCTCATCCCTTCTTGACTTCTAAACAGGGCTTTTCAGCAGTAAACACATAAAGTGTGAATGTCATACACACATGCACTCATATCATTGAAACACCTGGACACCCATATCTGAGAGCCTGGTACTCCCTGTAGCTTTAGCAGAACTTTTCTGACTTACCAAATGAAGCAGAGCACAACAGATGTGAGAATTAATTAAAATATGAAGACACTGTAGCTTTATTAATAGTAGTGATTATGTATGCAGTACTGCACTCAGCTACACGCACGCATGCATCTCATCTACTTCAGTGCAGTGCCACAGTCTTCCAGAGTCTGGTATAGCTCATAACGGGCCGGAGAATTTCCAGTGCAGTCAGTGAAGGGATCGGGTCTGAGTAGACCAAGCAACACATGTGTGCATTTGCATCCTGAATAGAACCAGGAAGTCTTGCAGACAGGGAAACACTGTTGATCAGTGCTAAATCAAGGTCGTATCAGTTATGTTCTATAAATGTTTCTGGGGGAAGAAAGTTTTATTCAGATATTGGCCTCCTCCTTGTGCATGATGCAGAGTCAGGCTTAGAGGGCTGCATTAATAAAAAATGTTTATCCTTCAGTGACACTGAGGCTGTAAATGAATAATGGCAGTTCAGGTTAAGAGGCACTGTCACTGTATCCTTGAGCTCAGAACATGGCTAAATAGAATGCTGCATTGCAGCTACATTTTTTTTAAAAGCTGTGGGAATGTACTTTTTAGCATCAGTTTAAAAATTGTTTTTTAAAATCAAGACAAAGAAAATATGGCAAAATGTAAGAAGAAAGAAAAGAGAAGAAAGGAGATAGTAATGAATGAATGAAGAATCCAGTAGGAACTAAAGCATGGAGAAATAGATTTATTAGGGAACTGAAAAAGACACGGAGCTTTGAAAAGTTTCCTTTTTTACTAAAATTCTGAGAACTCCCCAAATTCCTGGAGCTGTAGCCCAAAAGGTAATTTCCCCCAAGCCTTGGAAAGAAGAAATGCTGCCAGTACTATACTGTTATCTTAAGGTGCACAAATTCCCAAAGAAAGACAGTGAGTTACCTATTGGCTTCAACACACTTGGTAGGTAAAAGAAAAACCGGCTGCTTTAGGAACAGTGAGGATGTAGCTGGCTCATGGTTCTGACAGGTTTCCAAAGAAATGCAGCCTGCATTGCAGCAGCATCTGATGCATGTTTACTAGAACCCAGTTGCTCTGTGTTCAGTGGGGCTTTTTTCCCCTTTTAGTACACTTAGAATTGCAATCTCAGTGATGAAGCTGAGCCAGGCCAAGTGCCAGTCCCGTCAATTTAAGTGGCTTGTGGATCCTGGCCATAACAAGTTACAGAGGATAGATAGAGTTGATTAAAGGCCGTGTGATCACATGGGATATATAATTGATCCTGAAGGGATAAGTGTTGGCACCCAGAAGAACTGTGGCTTGCATAGTCTTTGATCAGTCTCTTTATGTTGGGTGTTTTGTTCTGTTTGCGTTTTGTATTTTGGACAAGCACAAAATCCCTTTTTTCCCTTAGAATTCTTAAAAGTGTGAGCCCGTAAGCGAAACAGCTTATGATCGTCCATATTAAATTGTTGCCACAATTAGTAAGGTGCCGTTTCTCTCCATCCTTTTTTTTTAATTTCAGTTTGCTCAAAACTTATATTTTATTTTTAAAAAAAGTCCAACAAATTGTCCAAAATAGTGATTGCTTTGCTACTTTCTTAAAAACCTTACTGTCAGATTTGTCTATATAAGTCCTGAGAAGTCCTTTGACAATAGTGAATGAGCTAATCCTAGAAAAATCTAGTGTAAGGGAAAAAAGGATGAGCGCACAAAAAAAGTAGCATCAAAACAGTTCCTCCACATTTTTAAGTATAAGGATACCTTCTGTTTCTGGCATATTATGCCAGTATTCTCTGTCTTCTGCTCATCATATTTGGACTGACTGATACCTCCTGATTCATGGTAAATCCATTGCCACACACAGTGTGAAAGCAAAGATATCTATGTTTCACTCCAGAACTCATCTCTGCTCCCTTGCCTAAATGGCTACCTGTTTCACCTTCTGAGATAAATGACTGATAAAACAACTAAAATCAGGCAAGACAGCTGCCTAGGATTTATGTTCCTTCAGAGTTAATTTGTTGGCCAACAATTCTAGCAAACCCCTTTTTTACATGTATAGGTCAGAATGCTTGCATCCCATCTACTTGGGGAATAGCTGTCCTTAATGCATTTGTTTTTAAAGGGAAAGACAACCCAGCGAACTACTGTCTAATTACTGACTATAATTACCAAGCTTTATGTTAGACATCTCTCTCAGAAACTTCAGACCTGGGTGGAAGATGAAAACATTTCACCTAATGATCAGGCACGTTTTAGAGCAGGCTGATCCACCATAAAGGAATCGTTCATTCTGACTATCCTGCAGAGAAACATACCAACCTAAAATGCCTTTGTTTTCAGCCTTCATAGATCTCACATCTGCCTTTGATGCTGTCTCTAGAGATAATGTAAATCAACTGTGAATTGCTTCCTCTTACTTCTTGAGTACAGACTGCATAAAAAACTCAGACCTAAAAATCAGGTGCAGTCTGGAGGCCATCTTTCCAACACAATTCCAGCATATAAAGAAGTAAAGTGAAGCAGTATACTCACTTCACTTTTCTTAATTTCTACATAATTTTACTAGTTGCAGTCCTTGACCATCCTGACTTTCACTATCCTAGGCCAGTTGGTGGAGACCTAGCAGTACTACTACCTGATTATGGTGATGCATTACATTGGTTTCTGTTTCCCATGGGCTTAAGAACAGCTTTGTAGGAGTCTGCACAATACTGCGTGATGTGAGCTTGTACATGAACTATCAGAAAATGAAGGTCAAAGCCTTACAGATCTCTATAAATGGTTACAAGATTGAACAAATAAAGATCTTTATAAATCTGGGCATTGTTTTTCAAGTTAGTAGCAGCCACAAGGCTCATGTGGAATGTGCTGTTCAGCCAGTTCTGAGGAGTCTCTCTGCCATATTACTTCCCTAGTGTTGCTGTGTCCTCACTCCAGTAAAGTTGACAGTCATTGGACCGAATATTTTCACAGCAGCTATCCTGTTTTACCCACAGCTGCAATTTATCCTTAGAAGACTTAGATCTGACTTAGTATGTTTATATATTTTTATAAATGTAATTAATTTTGCATTCATGTTCTTCATTATACTATCTTCTGAGGTAGCTTCTGGTATTTCGATTTTCCTGCTACGTTTTTAATATTATTTTTTGGCAAGGTTTCATGTATTCTTATTGGTTCTTTTTATTGGTTCCTTCTAAGTTGTGACATTCTATTTGGTTCTACATATACTCCTGTTCATTTGCTATTCATATTGATTATAAACCTTATTTTCATTTATTTGGTAATTATATAATTTAATATTCTTTATCTTTTTGTGATGTTCTTTTGTGGTTTATTTATCTGTGAAAGCTTGCACTTCTGTATTACTTTGTAATCACTATTTCTGCAGTACTTTAATAAATACTAGTTAACTACTAATTAAGTCATGTAGGAATTTTATTTTTTTGTGTGTCAGCCAAAAAAAAAAAGTAATCATACTTTTCAAACACACAAACAAAAGAGCCCCAGATGGAATTACAGCGGGCCATCAACTTTTGCGGGTTCAACACTTGGAGATTTGATTATTCGTGGGTCATTTTATTTTATTTACTTTACTTATTAAAAAGTTCTTACTCTATTTGCCCTTGTCACACACTCAAATGATATTCTCTCTAGGAATCTCTAGATCCTCCAGCACAATTCTGTGCTCCACTAGTGGAAGTGGACCATAGAATTGTGCTGGAGGACCTGGAGATTCCTAGAGAGAACACTTCTCTAGGCATTGCATGGTCCTCCAGTGTGACTCTGTGGCCTACTTCCACTGGAAGTTGACCGTGGCATCATGCTGGAAAACCTAGAGATTTCTAGAGAAGTGTTCTAACGTGAAAGAAATAACATTCATAATTTTTATGTTTATTCACATTTTTTCCACTCTTGCAGGGGTCTTGCATCTATAAGCCCTGCAAAAGTAGAAAGGTCACTGTAATTTTTATGCGGAAAACTGTAAAAGACTTCAAGGGATTGTAAAAGGAGACTAACAATATGTGAAAACACAACATTATATATTGCCAAAGAAAAGGTTGCTTCTGGTAGAATACATTGGTTATCAAAGAACATGTTTATAGAAGACAAATGGAAAATATCAAGTAGTTTCTGTGCGTTGTGAGTCTTCTTGTTGTATTTTCGATTGGTTTTTGGTGCGCTGTATGAAAAACTATCTTGTAGGGGCTTATGAAGCCATGTTCTATAGTATTTTCAGAATTAAATCTCTTTAGAAGGAGTACTTGAAAGCATTAATTTGTAACAGTATCAGATTTACAGTAGTCTGTAATTGTGGTATTGAAAGTGGTTGTCCATGGACCCAGTCCCAGTCTGTAAGCTGTCAGCTACCAATTCTTTTCAAGTTTCTAGGAAAGAAAGAAGCAGTTTTATTCAATGGGAACAAATGTGGGGTTGGTCCATGGAAAATTGGGATGGAAACCCTGCTATCCCCCACATCTGATAGTTTAAGAAGCACTGACCTATATAACCATCTTTCACTGATTTATATATCACTTTTTTAAAAAATTCATAGTTAGGATTCAAAGAACTGCATGTCAAATTCCATATGGCCAGGAGATCTTTGGATGTGTGCATTGCTGAGGCAAAAACTTGGTTTAGTACTATCACCAGACAACATCTCTACTTTCTCATTTGGTTTTAGGGACCATCTTGAAAATGTATTTATACCCATTCTAGTTATGAAATGTTGAAGGCTCTTTTAGGAAACTGTGTGTGTGGCCTTTAGGATTAACCCAATACACTGCCAAATCAGGACCATTCCTTAGTAGGAGTATTTTAAGATTACACTTAAAATAACCCCAATTCCACATCCTGTTTTCTGTGCCTATACTGCTGTTACTTACCACTCACCTTCATACATAACCACTGGATTGCTAGGTTTCTAATTCAGTTTCAGTGCATCTATCTATGAGTTTTTGGGAGCACATACTTCAGAGTATTGACTAATTATTATAGAATAAGTCATATCTTGGCATCATGCTTTGAAATACAGTGACTGTAAAGATACTTAAAAAAAACCCCGTACTCATTCAGGTGCACTTTGGAGAACAGGATCCATACACATCATTTTCAAGTCATCTTCCTAAGCAGCTATAAAACATATTGTTCTTACTGGCAGCTGCTCTTGTAAGTGTTTTTCCATTTTGGGGGGTAGCTTCTCCTAAAGTATACAATATAGCTCTATGTGAAATCATCTTGTTAGTGTTACCCCAATCTGTTGCTGTGGAGTTGTTTACGATAGATTTTTCATGTACCACCAAGGACTATTCTGCTTATTTTTTTAAAATGAGCTGTGCAGTAAACCATTCAGTAGCCAAAAGAAGTGACAGAATAATTAATTATGTTATGTCTTTTGTTTCTGTGCTAAGGAGAGGAAGAGAGTGTGGGAGGTTTAATAGGAATGTTGAAATGTATTGCTCCAATGAAGCCCCTGGCTCACAGAGGAGTGAATGTACAAGGCTGCAGGGAACAGTTTAAATTGTTCAAAGTGATCATAATATATCATCTTCCCCCATTATTTCAATATAGATTACAAGATAATTTTTTTCAGATGTTAGCAATCCGCTATGAAATGTTTCTCCTGTATAGATGTTCCAATATACAAAGAATCTCCCTTTTAAATTATTGAGTAACTGAAGTAAATCTCCTGCAATGTATGTTTTATGTGAATATCTTATAATGTTTAGGCAATTCTAAAAACTATAGCATTATTATTATATGGTAATCCTGTCTTTCCCCTGAGCAAGTGTAGGACTTTCACCTTGCTCATCCTATCAACACAACACGGAACACAACAATAATGTCAGGAATAAAAAGAGCTTAAAAGTGGGCAGGATAATCTTAATCCTTGAGTTGAGGGAGTTTAGGATGGGGTAGAAATCCTCACTTCTGCTGACAGAGAAGAACTTTGTCAGCAGTTCACCACAGAGGCTTAGTGGTGCCAGCTTTAGGGAATTATTATTATTATTTGTTACCCACCTCTACCCCAGGCTTGAGGTGAGGTACAACACGGATACAATTAAAAACAAATCACAGTTAAAATACGCAAGACACAAACCATTTAAATACCATAATTAAAATCATGATTAAAAGTACATTGAAAGTAGAAGTACAATTAAAAGTACAATTAAAAATAGACTGGGTAGGCCTGCTGGAAGTTAGTTCTTTAGTCCTTTTTTGAATGCGGACAGCATATGTTGCTGTTGGATCTCTTCCGACAGCTCACTGCACAATCTAGGGGCAGCTGACAAAGAGGTCCTCTGGGTGACCGTTGCCATTCTAGTCCTGGCTGGTTTAAGTAAATGGCCACCAGAGAACCTAAGTGTATGAATACATGGGGTATGGTGTGGGACGAGTTGGGAATGGCTTTGAATATACTAGATTCAAAATTTACTCAGTTTCCGTAATCCGTACCACCTTTGAGCTGGTATAGGTATATAGGTCTCACTGGGACCAGAATGAGAGAAGTTTTAAAAAGTTTGCTTGGAAAGAAAAATGACCCCTCTGAAAGACCCCCAGCCTTTGCTAGAGCAAGCCAATAGAGCTTCACCTGCTACTTCCATCCCACTTGGAAATGCTTTGGAAACCTGGAAGTTCCCTGTTCCTAATCCAGTTTGCTTAGCATTACACTGCACTACATTGGCACTCCATTGAATCCAATGAAATTTCACTGTGCTAACTAGAATGTTAACACCGTACAGATGGGCTTGAGGGGGTTGGTTTAAGCATTACGTGGTTTTCTAGTATGACCAGTTAGTGCACAAGACCAGTTAGTGTAGTCTTGTGTGAGAGAAAGTTGTGTCTGTGTGGAATAAAGATAGGAAGAATATTCACACATTTTTCTCATTCTTCATGAAAAAGGTTGTTTTGCAAGACCCAGTGTTGAGAATATTCTCAACTGATGCAAGATTTTTCACATTTGGGAAATATTTTTTTTCTTTGTCAAAAAAATCCTTTTGTGCAAAATACAACATTTTATATGCTCTCTATGTAAAAAAATTATTTCCATAAATGCTTTCTTGGAAACCAAAAAAATCTCAAAATGTGAAAAAATATTAGAAGAATGAACCGAAACTCTCATAGGCTCATCCAATGAGGAAAAACTTTTGAAACCCTTTATTCTTCAGGGAGGGAACCAAGGCAGGTGTCCTATTTGAAACTTGTATTGCTGTGTATACTTAACACACAGAGGTTCATAGAAGAAAGCCAGGTGAGGGAGCTCTCCTGGCATACCCAGTGGCCAATCAGTGGTGATTTGATGGAGTGGAGCTATACTGGGATGGTATCTAACAGCCATACAACAACTTGGTGAAACCATTGTGTAAGAATGGGATACATTGGATTACAAAGCATCAGAAAAAGTACTGGTTACATTTGTGGAAAGCACCGTGAAGATTCTGGTCAAGAATAAGAAAATATTTTCATCTCTAGTGTGGGGATCCCTAGACATTCTGCAATTATTGTCAGTGCTGCGCAGCCTAAAAGTAAAGGTCTTCTTTCTAGCTCTTGACCCCTCTTCTTCTGTTACTAATTCAGTGCCCATAAAGCTTGGTGGGTATATGTGGGAGGAAGTACAACAAAAGATAAATTTAGAATCATATAACATTTTAAATGGTAAAATAGACTGCACTTGCTTTCCCTCCTCCCAATTACCAGCAAAGGAATCTAAGAGTCCACCATCATGGCATATGGAAAGGTTTTTTTTTTTTTTTTAATATATAGTATAGCTTGGAAAGATAGATTTTGAAACCACAACTTTTGGAGTAACCTAGCCAGCATGATCAGTAACAATTGTGTCTGGAATAGTCTAGGAGACAGGAAAAAGTTGGTTGTTTGGATTACAGCTTCCAGACTCCTCCAGACCACATGGCCGTGGCCATAGTGGTTGGGCGTTCTGTGAGATTTAGGAAGGTTGGGGCTTTTTGGATTACAACTGCCAGAATATCTGTGCCCTGGCCATGGTGACTGATATGCTGGAAACTGTAGTCTGACATGGGAAGGATCTATGGGGCAGGAGGAAATCATTTATCTGGAAGAGATGCATATTAGCTGGATTTTCTGATTCTACTGCTCTTCACAATGAAAGCAGTAGTAGCTCCTGAAAAAAAGAGGTGCAAATAAACATCTGGAGTCTGATGACGTTCTTCCTCTGAGATTGGGAATTTGTCCACTGTGTGTGTTCTTTTGTTCACTCAGACTGGAGGCAATTCTGAGACAGAGCTGTGGTTCAGATTCAGCTCTCTTTCGGACACAAATCCTTATTTGCAAATGAGATAATATTAATGACATAATTGATAGGAGTGATAGATGAGAACTGGATATTACGTGCCATATCACATGTTCAGAAGGTGATACAGAAGTCCTCAATAATAAATAAGGGATTATTTCCAATGATACCTCTACAGTATTGGAAAGCCCTTGGATTTGCCCAAGGCCTGATTTTTTTTTAATTGCCAGTTCCCACGACCACTTCATGTAGCTGTGGTGCCTCTCACTGTTGCTTCTGGGGGCTGAGAGACCCTTTGTTGCAATGTAGCATTGTGGGCTGCCGTAGGTGGGAGGAACTGATGAAATATCAAGTTTTGTGCAACCAGCAAAGCTTTCTCTTAGTGTAATTCATGGTGTTTTGAATTATTTTAATGTCAATAATGTATTCAATCATTTTTGTTACTCATAACTTAATCACTTTTGTTTCCTCATATTTTATATGAGCATTAAATATATAATATGTACATCAAATTATTTATTAATATTGTTGCATTCTTCCCTTCAACGCCCTTTATAGTTTAACAAAATTAATTCTCTATTTTACAGCACCATTGAACAAATAGTTGTCAAGGAAATGTGTTCATGAAAGGCTTCTATAAACATATAGATGTCTTTGTAATATATTAGCTGAGGCTGATCTTGTCAGAGGAAAATCCTAAAAATTGTAATTTTAATGAGCCATAAATGCTAAATGATTTTTTTAAAAAACCTGCTATACTTTGAAAATGCACTTAATATGATTGCTAGCTAACTTGCCAATCACTCTTGAACCATTTACGTTTTGTTTATTTATAGGATTGCCTGGAACTGCTGCTGATTTAGATAAAAGAAAGCTAATTTTTGGGAAAAACTTTATACCTCCAAAGAAGCCAAAAACTTTCATACAGTTAGTCTGGGAAGCATTACAGGATGTGACTCTTATCATCTTGGAAATTGCAGCCATCATATCTCTTGGACTCTCA
Source organism: Cyclura pinguis (assembly GCA_030412105.1). Taxonomy (NCBI): domain Eukaryota; kingdom Metazoa; phylum Chordata; class Lepidosauria; order Squamata; family Iguanidae; genus Cyclura; species Cyclura pinguis. The sequence goes on along the minus strand of CM059600.1, from coordinate 89,365,441 downwards.
TTTTATCATCCACCTGGAGAGGGAAATGAAGGTAAAATTGCTTTCTAACACTGGTGCCATAAATTTAAAGATCTTGTTTGTTGTGTCTTGTGTTCTAAGAAATATTGCAGTTTTTCTACTTTTCTTTACTTTTCCCTATTTTGTCTCCCCCCTGAACATTTAACTAGAAAGAAATTATTTTAGCATGTGATTTTGATTTTTCTCTCGATATTTTATTCTCTGTCCTAATTTTGTGTTCTAGTATGAAACATCATGTGTTTAAAAGGTCCCCAAATACATTCCTTACCTTGGCTGAAATAATTGTACCCCAAATGTGCATGCATATATTGAAGTTGCTGCTAAAAAGCAGGGGAAGGAGATAAGGGGCTTTTGTTGGACTGTGACTCTCAGCAGCCGTAACCAACATAGCTAATGGTAGGGGATAATGGGGATGAAATGCAGCAACTTGTGGGGGCAGGCACATGGTCTCCATCTTTGGCATCAAAGAACAAGCTCAAACTGAATGGCTAATTAATTAAAATCCAACATTCCATTTGTATTTAAATTGTCATGGGTTTTAGATGCTCAGATAGTCTCTTGGGTGAAAGTCCATATCCTCCTGTGATTTGTTATATAAAGGAAAGGTGAGATTTGGTGGGATGGGCATTACATTGTCAGTCATAAAATGCCTGTTTAAATAGAAAAGTCTTATCTGCGAAAAGATAGTGGTACCACTGCTGAATCCTAAGTTTCCAAGCTCAGAGCTGAATCTAGGAGCACACCCAAGCTGTGGACCTGTGTCTTCAGGGTGTGTGTGTAACTCCATCTAACACAGGCTAAATTCCTGTTCCCTGATCTGCATTTTGATTGAGCATGAGCACCTCTGCTTTGTTTGGATTAAGTTACAGTGTGTTTACTCTGATCCAGTCCATTACTGGTGGCAAGTACTGATTTAGGACCAAAAAAGCTCCCTTGGCTTGTAGTGGAAAGAAGTAATGGGAGTTGGGTGTCATCTGCATTCTGGTGGCACTGAATCCCAGCACTCCAGAAAACCTCTCCCAGCAGTTTCATGTATTTGTTAAATACTGTGGGGTACAGAACCGAGCTCTGCAGGACTCCACAGGCCAGCAGCCAAGGGATTGAAGAGGAGCTGCCCAGCACCAATTTCTGGGTTTGCACTTCTAGAAAGGAATGTTGCTACTGTAAGTGCCCCCAAGTCCCATCCCAGCAAGGCAACTCAGAAAGCCATCAGGAGGTCCTGCAGAACCAGTAGAGATACATTTCCCCTGCTAGTTCCCAGCATAGATCATCCACCAAGGCATCCAAGGTAGTACATCTAGGCACGAAAAAGGAAATGTGCAAATATACAGTGTGTGACACCTGGCTTGAAAAGAGTACATGGGGAAAAGAAATGGGTGGTCTGAGTAGACAACAAGCTAAACGTGAATCACCAAGTGTGACATGGTGGCTAAAAAAGCCAATGCAGTCCCAGATTTCATCAATAGCAGCATAGTGTCCAGATCAAGGGAAATAGTAGTGCCACTCTATTCTGCTTTAGTTAGGCCTCACCTGGAATACTATGTCCAGTTTGGGCACCACAGTTCAAGGATATTGACAAGCTGGACTGTGTGCAGAGAAGGGATTATTAAAGATCTGGAAACTAAGCTTTATGAGGGACATCTTAGAAGGCTGAGTATGTTTAGCGTGGAGAAGAGAAGATGGAGAAGTGACATGATAGCAGTCTTTAAATATTTTAAATATCTTTAAAATGTAAAAGATAGAGCAAGCTTGTTTTCTGCTACTCCAAAGACTAGAACACAAAGTAATGGATTCCAGTTATAAGAAAAGAGATCCCAACTAAACATTAGGAAGAACTTCTTGAGTGTAGGAACTATTTGACAGTGGGATACACTGTGTTGGTAGTAGTATGGACTCTCCATCTTTGGAGATCTTTAATCAGAAGTTGGATGGGCATCTTTTAGGGGTGCGGTAATTGTGTATTCCTGCATGACAAGAGGTTGCCTAGATGACCCTTATGGTCGTTTCCAACTCTAAGATTCTATGGTTCTATGAAGCATACTATCCTGTCCTTCCACCAATACTCTGTATTTTCTGTCCCTTGTCCATCTCAGTACACCTCTCCATCCCTGAAACTCCCTCTATTTATCTGAGCAGAAACACACAGGTCTTTTTCATGTTGTTTTGGAATTTAGTTTGATTTCTCCTTGCTTTTTCATTGAAGTTTCTTTGTAGTTTTACAGTGTATATGTACTGATGAAATACTGTCCCTTTTCTTCCTTTATAATATTTTACATCATCAATAAATCCCCTTAGCAAACCCAGATTTCTGTTGCATTCTGTTTAACGTACACCCACAGCTTGAGGTATTTGGAAAGTTGTCGAATTTTTTTTATTATCTCCCTGTTCTAGAAGAATCCAAGAATGAACACACACACACATGATTAAATTTGACAGGCTAATCCTTTATGATAGCGGGAAAGAGGGCTGGAATAATTTCCCTTCTGTTATAGTAGTAAAGTATTGCTGGCCATTTGTTTAGAGAACCATGTGCTCATCCTATGTTGTTCATGTAGTTATGTTCCCACTCCCAAGTACACACTTAGTTGGCAAGTTAATTTTCATGGAAGTTAGATAGTTTCTCCTCATTAAAATGTGGCAATTCTTTTGTTATTTTCTTAATCAGTAGCACAATTTCTTGAGTGATGCCACTGAAGCAACAGTTCATAGGTTCAGGCAGCCCTAGATATGGAGACGATATCCTGCTTGTGCTGCTGTTAGGAACAAATTCAGCCCTACTGCAAGCTTGATTTTGTGCCATATCTTTAACTGTAATTTTTCCCCCTTCCAATAGATTTTAGGGTAGGACATTGAGTCATCTTCCTGACTTTGGTGACTCCTGTTCTCTGAGCAGCATTTATCACACAGGTAGATCAGCATGCAAATGTTGATTGTTAGTTCAGAGGACTATCTAGCAACATATCTTATGAATCAAGAACTAGAACTATTCTAAACTCTGCCAAATTGGACAAAAGTGATCTGTAGGTGGGTCAGAGGAAGCACTGGATTTTGCTGTTACATTCCTCTCGACTGGATGCTTATGCCACACACAATTAATACATTAAGATCATATTGTGCCTTTTTTTTTAATGAGTAGTCATATTTGGCAAGATTTTTTTAGAATGAGGACTTGTGGAAATATACTTTGCAGCTTTCTTTTCAGATTCATTGAAAACATTGGATATTATCCAGAAGAACCTACTGCATTGAGAGATTTGTGTCTTAATCCTGTGATGCATATCTATGCTTTCAAAATTGCTTTTGATTCCTTTTCATGTCCCCAAAATCTGTCCAAGAGAGTTAAGTGATTCCTCAAATCATGTCTGAGGTATTGACAAGAGTTGTTTGAACAGAAGTTCTGTTAAGCCTGCCTATATAATCTTACGTTTAACCTGGTGTGTTCAGATTTGGGATAACAAACATGAGTCTGTCCCAGTTTGCCTTGATCAGATGCAGTGAGTGAAGTGATAGGAACCTCTTAGTGGATGAATTAATAAATATAATTCTGTCATTATTTCATAATGTAGTACTGGCTGTATTTTTAAAGCCCTTCTCTCTTTTTCTCACTTCCCATGTATGAAATAAATTGATTCCTGATACATAACAAACACATATTTATAAAATTTCCTCCCTCTTTAAAAGGATGATTTATTCTTGCTTTCAATAATATATAGGAAGTTAGGAAATTTATAACTTAAGATTCTTAAATGAGAAATGATTCAGAATTAATCTTTTTAAGCAAATGAACAGCGGCAGAGTAACAGGCTGTGATATTCTGCAGATCTTGATAGTTGCGAATAAACTTGTCTTCTATTTTTAAACCCTTGTTATTAAAGGGGGAACTTAGAACTTTTGCTATCATAACAACTTGCTTGAGTGCTGCAAATGCATTCATTTTTTGTCTTTTGTTGGGTAATAATATTCCATTTCCCATGGGAAACTATTGCACTTTGCAGTTGACAGCTCATGTGTTGGGAAACGTTAAAAAACAACATTCAGCATGAGAACTTTACATGCCTTTCCCACCACTCTAATAAATTAGCCCACTGAAATATATTTTAAAGTGTTTGCTTTGCTGTATTTTAAGTGTATATTAAGTTACATCTCAACGACAGATTTTTATTATGTCTATACTGAGAAAAATACATTGCTTTAGACAACACTTGCATTGTTTTGTTCTGACAGCTTGCATACATTTCTGCTCTGATTTTTCCCTTCAGCTATTTGGAACTAGATAGTAGTTCCATACATGGAAAGGAGAGCTAGACAGAATGAGAGATTAATTGAGTAATTATTCTTACTATGATTAATATGGCATTATGCCTTATCACACAGCTTTGTTTTCTGGAAGTATAACTCCACTCTTACACATGTATGTAAACCCCACTGATTACGTAAGGCTTTTATACCACTTAACTCAGTGAGACTTACTTATGAGACTTTGGCCATTTCCCCTGTATACTGTTATAGTGCTATTATTCCACTTTCAACTTCCTGTGGAATCCTGGGGTTTGCAGTTGAGGGAGGGGAATTTAGGATTCTCAGCCAGAGAGCTCCTTGGCCTCAGTGAACTACAAACCCCAGAATTCCACAGGAGGTTTATAGCACTATAAACAGTATAGTGCAGAAATTGCCTTACTTATATAGAGGATTGCACTGTAAGTGACCAATAAGCCTTAAGCCTTTTGATATTTTCTATAAGATAGTTTTATGTTACAGACTGCTCTCCTGCTTGATGTGTTTGCACATTGAATTTTCTGAAGAGAGCTACTGTTTGGGGAGAAAAGGTAGTCAGCTCCTGATAGTTCAGCATCTGGTAGTCTGACAGAGAAGTTTAGAGGCAGATTGGCAGAAAGCAATATGCATTATCAGTTTTATTTATAGCCCACTTTTTTCCTGTTAATGACTCAAAGAAGATAAAAACTTGTACAACCCATCCAGAGCCATCTAAGAAGTTTTGCTGACTGAGGTGAAGGACAAGGTGGTGTCTCCTGCGATTCCTTGTAAAGAGGGAAGTTAGATTGGCAGCTGAACTTCATTTCTTTATGATGGAATTGAAGAGCATCCTCTGCGGAAGACAGCAGACTGCCTTATGGGACAGACGCAGGTTTCATGCTACAGCAGCTCTGTCCTCTACCACTATATGACCACCAATCCAACCCCCCAAATCTACTGCTTGAGCTATCCCACTTGCTCTGCCTAGTAGCAGGGCTCTCCTGGAGTACAAACAATGTGATCCACATTGGCACCTGATGATAAGAATTCACTTTCCTATCCATTATGCATTTTTACAATAGTGGACAGATATGTATGGTATATTTTTCCAATAGCAGATAACTACATAAAGTGTGTCTCTAAGCTTTTGTGCGTTATACTCTTGTCATTAATCATGTGAAGTATCTTTTGTCTCTGGAGATGGGCTACAAAATTTGTTTTTCTCTTTTTAAAGTCATCCCATAAATAAGTTCTGTATTTCGCTTTCTTGCTATCACAGTTCTTCAAGGCAATGCTTTTAAGTAGTCCATTAATGAAGTGGTAATGATCATAGAGTAAGTCAATGGTCTGTGGTCAGTGGCTAGGATAATACACAACACTTCTCAAGAAAGAAGAAAGATTGATGTTTTTCTTTCACTATTGACCTGTGTTCATTGAAATGCTTGTTATCTTCTTTTGTGAGAAATGCTGTTGACATGCAGCATTAACAGTCTGCTGCTATGTAGAGTGCAATTAAACTTTTCGGCAGGAAAGAGTTGAGAATGTATGCTAGATTCACTGTATGCAAATATCAAAGTTTAGAAACTTTCTATGCCCAAAGTTTCAAAGTGAGTAAACATATTTTAAAGCACTTTGTATTTACTTTTTTTCGCATACTGTATTTCGCTAATTGAATACTGTGGCTAGATAATAGACGGACAGTATGCATTGGGCAACCATGACAGTGTTAGACTCCGTTTATGTCTTTAAATTCCAACTAAGATTTCCAATTTACCAGAATGTTTTCAAACAGGAATGTTTCTTGTTCTCTTCTAATTCCTTTTCCTAAAAATTAAATCTAAGTTTATTCAGTATACTCCCCAGTTTACAAATCACAGTATTTATTACCTTATACTCTAGTTTTGGAAAAAAAATCAGTAGTGCAGCTTGTTAAGTTTGGACCCTAGATGTAATGGTATTAGGGCAGATGGTTGCATACTCATGTGTACATGTGTGTTATTCCAGTTATGACACGCATACAAAATATATCTTTTTCTGACAATCCCCCATCTTTCCATGCTTTAGATCTCTGATATGTCAGAATGCTTCTATGTCCCTGATATTTTAGAACCAAAACAAACCTCAAACATGTTTCATATTCTAATAAAAATTAGAAAGGAAAGAAATACTTGGAGCACATACAGTTCAAATTATAGTACCAACATAACTACAGGAATGGGATTTCCTCCTGCCCTAATGAAGTTGTAATAACTTTGTTTTTGTATATGCCATCAAGTTGCCTGTTGACTGATGGCAACCTCATAAATTTTATGGAGTTTTCTTGGGCAAGGAATGCTCAGAGGTGATTTTGCTTGTTGCTTCCTCTGAAATATGGGTTACAGCACCTGTGATTTGTTAGCAGTCTCCCATGCTGGTGCTTAGCTTCCAAGATCAGACAGGATCCAGTACCTTTAGTGTGCTTAGGTCCCTAGTAAAACATTGGTGCCATGTGGATGGACAGTGTATTTCTTTATTTCCTTATTTTAAAAAACAAAATTCAATTAAACAAATAGTTGCTGATGCACAGAACTTTCCTCTCTGTTTACTGTTCCACATTTGACAGCTGACATCCATTCCACATAAAATGGTTTATCCAGTGGGTGTGGTTATCGAGATATTCTTGGGTTCTTGCTGCTGTCAAGTTAATGGCAACCGTATAAATGAGACACCTCCAAGTTACCCTATCATCAACACTCCTGTTCAGGTCTTCCAGCCTCATGGCCCCTGCCTTTGTTGATTGAGTCTATCCATCTGGAATCCAGTCTTTCTCTTTTCCTGTTGCGCCCTACCTTACCAAGTATTGTTGTCTTTTCTTGTGAGTCATGTCTTCTCATGATATGTCCAGAGTAAAACAGTCTCAGATTAGTCATATTGGCTTTTAGGGAGAATTCAGGCTTCATTTGCACTAGGACCTATTGAATTTTCTTTTTAGCAGTCCAAGGTATCTATAGAACTTGTCTTCAGCACTACATTTTAGGTGAGTTGATTTTCTTCCTATCAGGTTTCTTCACTGTCCACCTTTCACAACCATACATAGCAACTAGAAATACAATCAGATGGACAGTCCTGATTTTAGTACTCAATGATATATTTTTGCACTTAAGGATCTCACCTAATTCCTTCAAAGCTGTCTTTCCAAGCCCTAATCTTCTGATTTCTTGATTGTAGTCTCCATTCTGATTAATGACTGAGCCAAGATAGGGAAAATTTTAACTATTTCAAGGTCCATTGCCTAAAACTGTGCAACTCATCTGTTGTCATTATTTTCTGCTTTCTTAACATTCAGCTATAAACCTGCCTTTGCACTTTCTTCCTTGACATTCTTCAGTAGTCATTCTAGGTCTTTGCTGTTTCTGCTAGTAGGATGATGATATGTGCATATCGTAAGTTGTTGGTGTATATTCCTCCAAATTTCACATCTCCTTCCACAGAATCTAGTTTTGCTTTCCATATTATACAATCAGTGTGCAAGTTAAATAGATAGGGTGATAAAATGCAATCTTGCCTGACACTCTTGCCAATTGGAAACCATTCAGTTTTGCCATATTCTGTCCTGATGGTAGCCTCATCAGGATAATCAAATGGTGTGTCCCAGCCATTTCTTTAAGAGTGATCCATAGTTTTTCATGATCTACAGAATCAGAGGCTTTGCTATAAGCTGTAAAGCACAGGCTGATTTTCTTTGGAAACTCTTTCGTGTACTCCAGTATCCAGTGTAAGTTTGCTGTATGATCCCTAGTGCCTTGTCCTTTCCTGACCCCAGCTTGGACATCTGGACAAGCCAGCTTGGCATTCTTCACTCCGTATATGGTAAAAGTCTTTGTTGTATAATTTTGAGCATGACTTTGCTTGCATAGGAGATTAATGCGATGGTCCTGTGGTTCCTATAATCCCTGGTGTCCTCTTTGTTAGGTATTAGAATATATATATTGAGTGTTTGTAGTCTGTGGGCCATTGTTTTGTTTTCCATATTGTGGAAAGATTTTAGTTAGAACAAGAGTAGATTCTATCTCTGTCGCTTGAAGCAAAGGGCTTAAATACCCTAAAGGCACCAGATCCCGTCTGAGCAGGAAAATGACCAGGATCAGCTGTGATTAGTACTTGGATAGGAGACTGCCAATGAATACCAGATACTGTAGGATATATTTCAGAAGAAGTGACAAAACCACATCTGAGTATTCCTTGTCTAAAAAACTCTGTGAAATTCATGAGGTTGACAAAAAACTTGGAGGCATAAACACACACAGATAGCTGGAAGCAAATCTGTTGGTATGCCATCTTTTCCTGGTGACTTATTTCTCTCAAGAGCTCTGATTGCAGCTTCCACATCACTTTCTAAAATTGTAGATTCATCTTCAAAAGTTTATTTCTTGAATGAATCTGTCATCGTTTCATCTCTTTTATATACTTCTGTGCTTTGTTTCAATCTTCTTTTTATTTCTACTTGCTCATGTAATGTATTTCCCTGCTCGTCATATAGAATCCCTACTCTTGGTTTAAATTTTCCTTTGATTTCTCAGATCTTGTGGAGCAGGCGTCTTGTTCTACTTTTTTATTGTGTTCTTCTGTTTCTGTGCATCAATTCTTATCACAGTTTTCTTTGTTCTTGCACACAAGTTGTTGAACAGTTGTGTTCAGCATTTAGCATGGTGATTGGTTTAGTGTTCTTTAGCTTTACTCTAATTTCTGATATTGTTTATTCATGATCTGTGCCACAATCTGCTCTTGATCTTTATTTTACAAAGATGGCTGCTTCTTCATGTTCTGCTTCCAATTATGGGATCTATTTGATTTCTGTATTGGGCATCAGGTGATGTCCATGTATAGATTTGCCTCTTTGGTTGCTTCAAGAATGTGTTTGAAATGAACAAACTGTGGGGCTCAAAAAATTTAATCAGTTGCTCTCTTGTTTCATTTCTTGATCCTATGCCAAGTTTTCCTACAATCTCTGATTCAACTGCACTTCTTGCTTTTGTATTCTAGTTGCCTATGATTAACAAAAAGTCCTGTTTCATTGTGTGATCAATTTCCCCCGAAGTCCAGTGCAGAATCTTTCAGTGTCTTCTTCTTCTTCTCTCCCTCCTCCTCCTCCTCCTCCTCCTCCTCCTGCTGCTGCTGCTGCTGCTACTGCTGCTGCTGCTTTTGCTGCTTCTGCTTCTGCTTCTGTAGCTGGAGCACAAACTTGGATTATTGTTTATATTGATGAGTTTTTCCTGAAATCTTATTGACACGATTCGGTCAGACTTTGCATTATATCCCTTGACCACTTTTGCTAAACCTTTCCTCACTATTAATGCAACTCCATTTCTTCTTAGATTCTCATGTCCTGAATAAAACATTGTCTAATTATCTGACTCAAAATGTTCCATTCCTGTCCCCTTTGGTTTACCTATCCCAAGTATTGCAATGTTTATACGTTCCATTTCCGTATTCCTATAATATGTATTGTGCAGATTCAGACTTACCTTTTACTTCTGAGCACGTCAGCAGCTGACCATCTTTTTGCTTTTAATCCAGTTGTGTCGTTAGCTACAGGGATAATCATAGTTGTCATCTGTTCTGCCCCAGTAGCTCTTAAGTGCCATCTGAATTTCTGGCACTATTTCTTGTTTCATTTTGGATTGTCTCCTCATAGGATTTTTGTGGGAAAAGATGTTCAAAAGGCATTTACCATGCCTCCTTCTGCCCAGTATTAACAAGTGTTAGCTATGGTGCTACTGCCATTTTCTTTAAGAGATCCTCTGCCAGTGTCACTCTCCACTACTGCTGCTGCCCAGTAGCTGTTTGGTACATTGAGTCTGGTTTCTCAGCAAAAGCCTGTCTGACACAGGAGACCTACTAGCAGCGTTCCTGTCATCAGTATAGTCTCTTGTCTCACAGGAGCACAGAGTCGCACCACTGCAAAGTAGTGCTGTTGGTGGGAATCTCCTAGGTTATATGTGGGAAACAAACATTACTTATTATTTTATATCCTGTATCTCTTCCAGATTTTGGATGCAAACCAGTTACCAATATAATCAAATAAATATGTTCCAATAAAACATGAAGTACATGTATTAAAATATGAATTAAATTAATTGTACTATTAAAACACTGTTTAAAACTTTTATAGAACTCTCATATCATTCATATTTATAAGTCCGCATTCTAAGAGACAGTAATGTTTTTTAGAAAACAGAGAAAAAACCTATTAGCTGACCTGTACACAGGACAGATCACACTGAACCTGTTGGTTATTTGCATCCTGGCTATAATATGATTCTGTTTGGTATGCAGAATAGTAGGAAGGGCTGGAGAAGAAGATACAAATTACATTTACAGTTGAAGTAGTCTAGTGCTGGTCAGAGCAATGTTCTACTCTACCAAACAGTAGCTCTCTGAAGACTATCAGGAGGAGACCCAGTACCCAGCCCTGCTGCCTGAAGGCTTTACAGATTACCACCCATGGGTGCAAGGCACTGTGGGACAGGACCTGCTTTTGCTGGCCTTCAGTGGAGGAGAGGGCAGCACTGATGATGTCAGGCAGAAGGTACCATTATGCCAAGCATTCAGGAGCGGAGGTAGGAAATTTATAAGCTCTATCTGCCCATCTTTGCTTCCTTTTGAGTGATGCTTCAACTCACCCTCCTGCCTCCAATACAGTGTGAGCTTTGCTGGTTGCTGTGATGGCATTCTGGGTGTGTGTGGCTGATCTTAGTGCTCCGTTTGAGTGTTAAATAGTGTATACTACTCAGCTGAGTCCAAAGTTATAAAAATAAACTATGGTCTTTATTAAAATAGCAAACAGAACAAAGAATTTGAATTCATATGCAGTTTGAAGCAAATACAGTTCTCCAGAGTTCTTTTAAACAGTTTCCTTCTGTCTTGAAACCCTCATATAAGCAGCAGTATTACAAACAACCCTTTTGCTACACTATCACCAGAGGCTCAATCCTCGAATCTAGGTCATACTTTCTGTTAGGTAGTCACTTGGCAGATAGTGGAGGGAGAAAGAAGAATTTTGGTGAATACTTTGGCAACCATTTTGTTGAAGGAGAGGGTTTTGGAACTGCCTCTTTTGGCCCTGAGACCTGGAGGTGGGGAAAAAGACTATCCTTGGACCTGGCCTGGGGGGCTCTGCCCTCACAAGTCCTGTAACTTGGGGATGGGTTCCTTGTGTCTGCCTTCTAGTAGATGGCCAGAGGAGGAGCAATCCACCTATTGGATTGCCTTCGGGGCTCAGGTGGTTTGCTTAGGGAAAGGCTACAGAGGAAGTCATGGATTGACATCTGGCTTTATCTGATCCTGTGCTAGGTTGCTCCCCCCTCTTTTATCTTTCCAGGTTCAGCTCAGTTTAAATAGGTTCTAAGTTAAATAAAGTGGCCCTTTTCAACCCATTCTTGTGTCTGGTCTTGTTATTTCATGGTTGGTCAGGAGTTTAACTATTTTGGATGTGGGAGTCTAGGACTTTGTAAATGAAGTTATCTGTCTAACATTGAATTATTGCCCCTGCACTTTCTATATGGAGAGTAGTGAGTGATCACTGCCACGCTATATCCACATACTGTACTGCATGTTCTGTACCTCCAGTCTAGAGTCCCAAGTTGGAGTCAATCCCACTGACCTCAACAAGGCTGAGTGCACATGACTAGCATTCATTCAAGTTTAGGAAAATTTGAAACTTGAAAGCAGGAGTTACTTTGCTGTGATTTATAAGAATGCTGTGATGAGTACCTGGCTGAATTAGAATCTAACAGGACTCTGCCCAAATGGGGACGGAAGTGGCACAAGAGCTGCTTTGATGTAACTGTTCCCGTGGTATAAATCCAGTAATGAGAACTTTTGTGTGCCAGCTATGTGTAGAAGATGTGAAGCATGAAAAGCCAACAGCTTTAATGGCCCTTTTCTTATTAAGGCTGAGCAAATGTTATCTGGATTTCCATTCAGTTCCATGCCAGAGCTGAATGAGAGTACTGGTAATAGGAAGGCCTTAATGCCTCCTCCTCCACCTCCCAGAGTCTCTGCGTTTGATGCTACTGCTGTCGCTGGAGTGTAGGTTGAGCTTTTGTGCGTTTGAAGTACAGACTTATACCACAGTGGTATACTGTGTACTTCAACTTCCTTGTGCATTCTGGATGTGGCTTCTTTTGTTAAACTAGAATAATAGCAGGATGACACTTCATGCTTTCAGAGTATTTCTGACTTCCGTTAAAGTGACATTTCTCATTCCTTTTTAGGTTTGTTGAAGTCAAACACTAGTCATTTAGTTTTTCAGTGATACCTGATATATCACGAAGGGCTAAAGTGTAGGAGACAGTTCAGCCAGCAGTTATTCTTAGACATACAAGCACAGATCAGGTTAAAGCAGAGATGGCAAAAAAGAGCGTAGTCCCCTGCCTCCTTTCTATGGCAATTGTCCAACTTATTGGAATACCTCAGCACAGTTTGGACTAGACATTTGTTCCATGTGCTTTGAGCTAATATAAGTTTATTGGAAAGAGTCGGTGTGGCATAGTATTTTGAGTGTTGGGCTAGGACTCCAGGAAACCACAGTTTGGACCTGCACTTAGCTGTGGAAACCCACTGGGTGATCTTGAGCAAGTTACATTCTGTAGCCTGAGCAAAAGGCAATGGCAAATCTCTGAACAAATCTTACTGAGAAAACTTTGTGATAGGGTCACCATACGTTGGAGTGAACTTGAAGACACAAAACAATAGTGTATAATTAGTGGAATGTGTAAGCAGAACATTTTAATATGATATACAAAAAAAAATTGCTCACAGTTGCAAACTGATTCTTGCAGTAAACCTCCCACCCCAGAATGATTTCTGATTTCATTCTTGTTATGTCATGATGAAACTTTTTTTAAAAAAATGTTCCTTCTGCTGGGTAAAATTGATTACACATTTTCAAGGATTTTTCAGTTTTTCATAGGTCTCACTACAGAGATATATAATTCAGTTTTTTTCTGAGAGGACTCAAAATAAATGCCTGTTTTTTCCTGTACCGTTAACGTGAAATTGTTGGCAATATTTAATGTTTGTCTTATATACTGTCCTGTCAAAACTTTTCGAAGTAAACGTTCTCTAGAGAGTTTTACATCAGCCAAAAATGATACACTTGGTGCTAAAATACAAGCTAAATTAAATTGATTTATTTTGCAACATTTTCCTGTAATTTTTTTAAAAAAATCAGATTATGTATATTTTAATGCTTGACTTCTTTCATTTTCACCAAGTTTTCTCAATGTGTAGTCATGTAATATCATCCTTGCAAAAGGCAGGCACGAATAAACTTATTGTGATGGCTGATTTGTCCATTGCTATTGATGAATTCATAAGTAGATTACATGCTATTTGAAATATAATTTATTAGGAGCAGCTATTCCTTTCTGTTGTTAATGTTGTTACTAAAGAATTTTGATTAAAACGGTCACAACAATTTAATTTTCTTACCAATATAAATAACATTGTTAAAGCTAATTATAAAATATTTGACTTGTAACTGTAAACTACTACATGGAAATGAGCCAAAATATATTAATTGATGCATTCATATGGGTATCTTACAGCATCTGTAAAAAACCCCGCTGTTCAAAATGCTGAATAAATGGCTGGATAGTTTCGTAACTGTTCCCATGAATGCTTGCTAAGACCAAGCAGAGGTGCATAGTTATGGTAGATCCTGGGGGTTATGAACGCCACATAATGTCAGAAGGAGGTACCTTCTGATCTGAAGGAAGATGTAGTACACCCTGTCTCAAAGAGGACCTCCCTGAACGAAAAGTTATGTGAGTACTACACTCCTATTGTTAATATCCCCTTTGGGAGCATAGTACTCCTGCATGTGGTTGGTAGACATACATCGGAGGAAACCCTATCTGGACCCATTTCAGTCTGGTTTCAGGCCAGGGTAAAGTACCAAAAGAGCCTTGATTGCTCTGGTTGATGACCTGTTCTGGGTGAACAACAAAGCTATCTTGCTGATCCTGCTGGATTTCTTGGCAGCTTTTGATACCACTGACTGGATAGAGTCTGGGAGTAGGATATGAACCTCGGTGTTACAGTGGTATCACTCCAACCTTCAGAGGAAGTTCTGGAGTGTAGCCTTGGGATATTCTTGTTCAGTCACGTAAGCTGTTCTTCATTTATGTGAAGCTGATAGGTGAGGTTGTTAGTAGCCTGAATTCCATCAGTGTGCTGTACCATTGCCTGATGCTATTTAATGGGCTGATTGAGGGGCAGAAAACTGAAACAGTCCCAGTAAGATGGAGACTCTGTTGATTGGTATTGCTCAGGTCTGGGAATTAGGTATATTACCTGCCCTAGATGGGGTTGCATACCCCATGAAAGTGCAGATATATAGCTTGGTATTACAGAATACATCCACAGCTGGACTCCATGGCTCAGACTGCTTGAGGTCACCTTCAACTGGTTCTCCAGCTGCAGTCTTACCTGGACAAAAGATAACATGGCCACAGAAGTTAATATGCCAGTAACAACAGCGTGATCTGTGTGTGGCTGTGCTTGGATATGTACTGGAAGCTAAATTAGCACAAAATGCAACAGCTGCATTGTTGATCAGTATAGAAACTACATTACACCAGTTGGAAAACAATTGCACTGGCTGCCAATTCTGGCCTGAATTCAAAGTGCTCTCAGTGATATTCAAATCCATAAATGGCCTGTGATCTCAGTAAGTGAAAGAGTGCCTCTCATTGTATACACTTGTCTGAGAACTGAGGTCTGCTACAGGGGCCCTCCCCTGTCGTTCACGAGTGGGGTCTTTGGCATCATGACTATGGAATACCTTCCCTTTAGTGGCCTGATTGCCACCAACATTGGTATAACTTCAGTGCCATATAAAACCATGGTTTTTAACTGAGGCCTATGAAACCTAACTGATTCTGTCCAAATTTGCACATGATTTTAAACTGACTAATTTAATTGGTTTTGAATTGTCTTTTTTTTAACTTGTTAATTTTTTTTAGTAGGCACTTAGTCTGTTTACATTATTTCAGTTGTCTCAAGTTTGTTAACAGTGATTTTATTATATCTTGTCCTGAGATCCCATGATATAGGGTAAGGTACTCAAAAGGCATCAGATCCCATCTGATCTTGGAAGCTAAGCAGGGTCAGCTATGGTTGATACTTGCATGGGAGACTGCCAACAAATACTAGATACTGTAGGGTATATTTTAGAGAAATGAACTGGCAAACTGCCTCTGAGGATTTTTTGCCTAAAAACACTCTATGAAATTCATGGGGTTGCCATAAGTCAAGAGACGACTTGAAAGTATATGCACACAAGTTCATACACACACAAATATTTTAATAAATAATAAATATTAAAAGTAGATTGTTAATAATGATTTGTATTTCCTTTCACCTTCTGTCAATTTCAACTTATAGCTTTCAGTCAAATATAGTGTTTGTAGCATAGACCATTCTCTTCTGTTCCAGCAATCTCCAGTGAGAAAAACCTGCCCTAGAGAGTTTCTTGCCTTTTGGCTGAACTTTTGAGGGATTTAGTTTTGACAGTGGTGCAGCAAGAGACAGAAAGGAATACCACATCCCAGAAGCCAGTGCCATACGTAAAATGACAGGATTTGATATTGGCCTACTTTAATCAAGTTAACAGAACAGTTTATACCATTAGTGGGAATTCTGCAGCCATAGAGGCCTTGGGGCAGGGCTACATTGGTCTAGGTGTAGCGCAAGACACTCTCTATTTCACTATCCCTGGTTTACACAATACAGGAATTATACACAAATGTGAGTGATGAAAGCTTCCATTTTTAAATGTTAATTACTTTACTGTTTTTTAAATTTTTCTATATCATACTGGGGCATTTGTCCAACTCTTACCAGTATGTGGTACAAGTACGCCTGTCATTTCATACATCTAATCCATTCTGAAGTGGTGGCAATGTTTGTCAATTCCAGCAAAAAAACAAGAGTCACTAGCTTCTTTGTTCTTCATGTATAAATACTTGATTCTCTTCTATCTTGGTTCCATTTGATGTATGATTAATATTGTGTTTAAAAATTCAAAGTCTTGATAAAAATGTGGGTGTTGATTTTTTTAAAAATGAGATCTCTTTCTTGTTCCGTTTTGCTGTTTCTCAAGCATGTGCAACTGCATCAGGAGGAGCTGAAGATGAAGGCGAAGCAGAAGCTGGCTGGATCGAAGGGGCTGCTATTCTCCTCTCTGTCATTTGTGTGGTACTGGTCACTGCCTTTAATGACTGGAGCAAAGAGAAGCAGTTCCGTGGACTTCAAAGTCGTATTGAGCAAGAACAGAAGTTTACTGTAGTGCGAGGTGGACAAGTAATTCAAATCCCAGTAGCAGAGATAGTAGTTGGTGACATTGCACAGATCAAATATGGTAAATTTACTTACATGCCTTCTGGAAAACATGGCCAGACTCTAGTGGGGGGCATAATTTCATGATGTTAACTTCTCTCAGTAGAACTGTGAAGGGGCTGATCTTCCATCCCCACTGTAGTCCCATATACAGCCCAAAGCCTTGCTCTGGAAGGCTCGGAAACCTCTGCGGAGCCAGAGCTTCTGGGAGGAAGAGGGGAGAACAAAGCTCCATTTCACAGATTGAGCCACTTTATGACATATTGAAAAACAAGAAGATAGCAGCCATGATTCACAAGATTATCCTGGACTTGGTGAATGTTGCTGTTACACAAAATAGTTTAGATCAATAATTGGTCATATTTCCAGGACTATTCTTATATTATTAATAATTTGATTTCAAAAACACTGAGTACCTCAACAATAAGAACATTTTCCCCATCTCCAGTTGAGGGGGATTGATCACCTCTTCTTTTCTCTTCCTATTGCATTGGCTCCCTCTGTTGACATGAATGCAACCTCCACATCTAAAGGAAATCCTTTTGCTCATCTGATGTCTCCTTTTCTGTAGCAGGGCATACAGCTGTAACCCTGCCAGTGGTTAAAATCACTGGAATGGAAGTATATCTGAGGAGAATATATTTTCAAAATGCGTGTGTTGCCTTTTGGGAGACTCAAATATGAAGAACATGGAAGAGTCTTAACAGGATTTCTTTTAGCAAAAAATATCAGGCTTATGTTTTTGTAATGGTTTACAAAGAAAGAATGAAGCAAAACATATATATTGAAGCAATACTGAAGGTCCAGAGAGATAACAGATGACTAAATTATTTAGATTTGGTTCACACAATACATTTTTTTCTCATCTGAACAGCCCTGATTTTGCATATATTTACCTAGTGTAATGTGTGAACAGGTAGTGATTTGTGCTATAGTGATTCCTGATGAAATCATGAAGTGCTGCTTTTGTTGATGGGAAAAATGTCAACTTTGATTATTGCAATACTGGAAGATTTATGTTTTGGAAGATAATGCAGATCTGTTTGAAGATACAGACGTTATAGAAAAAAATGTACAAGTCTAATTTTTTTCCCTCTTAACTTGATTTTAATAATAGGTGACCTCCTACCTTCTGATGGGGTATTTATTCAAGGAAATGACCTTAAGATTGATGAAAGTTCTTTAACTGGAGAGTCAGATCAAGTTCGCAAGTCTGTTGACAAAGATCCAATGCTGCTTTCAGGTGAGTTTTGAATTTTAAATTAGTTGTTAATTAAGGATTTGGAAATATTCTTTTTCTATCCACCTATCCCCTGAATTTTCCATCCATATTTTGCCATTTAAAATATGGAGTTTGAAGCTGTTCTAGTTACTTCCAGGTTATTTCTTGATTGGCAAACTAACTAAAAAAACTTGTTATGTTTGGGTGAACTTTTGTTACGTGTTCTGCTTTGTTAATCCAAAGTCTTCTATTAAATCTTCAATTTACATATCTTATTCTCCAAATAGTTCCCCTTCAATTATTTGTGTTTCACCTCCTTTGATCCACTTAGTGCACTGCAAAATGAAGTTATTTGACAGTACCATGACTTAGGATAATTATTATTCCTATTTTTCTGATTATTTTGTGGCTGTTGAGGGTTTTTTTTTCCTCCACCAGATATCATAGCTGTTATCCTTTAGCTGCTTGGATATTTAGCAAAGTGAGGAACTGTGTCTGATTTTGAATCATTAGATTGGTCCAGAGAACTCTGATCTTCTATTTAATTAAATGTAACTTCTGTGTTATAAATGTGAAGATCCGTTCCTGGCTATAGTTAGACCATTAGAGAGTCTCAGTCCAGAGGGGTACCACTCATGTGAAGTCATGGGGCATTTGTTTCCTAAATATACTAAAGGATTTTAAAAAAAAAAATAAGAGAACTTTTTTTTCCAAATACTGTATTTTCTTTAGATATATTTTGCTATGAATTTTCTGAGTTCAAATAGGAAATGGGACAATTTCTCTTTTATGAGCACTGGTTCTTAATTATTGAACTTTTAAACATCAAATTACTTCATGCTGTGGACGAAATGAACAGTTCTCCTAGTGTAAACCAGCTATGCAAACCGAGATGGAAATGTCCTAGCAGTGTAATACTTACGCTATTGGAAGTCACTTGACCTTCCTGCAGTAAGCTTTGCTGTCATATTTTTTTTCTGCCAGTGGAATGAGATGGAATGAGGCGGATGGAAACATCACATCCTAAACACTTTCATATCTCCTGTGGGACTCTGTGCTGTCCCTAGAGGCTGTAATTAATTCCCTCCCAGTGCATTCAGTGGGAAGCACCGTCTCATTCACCAAGAAGGGAAATGGCAGGATACATGTTATGTTGGTTGTTCCACCAGTGGTCCTGCCCCTCCTTCCTTTCCTATCTGACAATGTAAGGTAGAATTGCTAAGCCTGGCTAAAATCCTGTACATAAGTATCTACGAATAGATCTCGTTGAATTCTATGGCTCCTTTTTTTATTATTATTATTCCTGTATACAGTAAGATTATAAAGGATGGAATGATGATTTTAAAAAAATCAGTATGTTCCTAAAGTGTTTTTCATAAGAATATTATTATTTGAGGGCACAATCCCTCAGAGTACCCTTCTGGTCCGGTATGACCCCGTATCTGGTGTGTGTCAAGGCACATTATTCCTAGAAAAGTTTGTGCATATTTGGTCAGTAGATGTTGCACAGCTCTGCTGCCAGTACTAATCTGCTCCTGTCCACAAGGTATTGTGCTTTCTTTGACCATTTCTAAAACCTCTAGGCATCGGTTGGGAGTTTAGCCACATTGTCTTTCACTAATATGTTTTTTGAGGTTTCTTTGAGACTGCGCAATTATATGACTTTAATGGTTATAGTTCCAACCTATAGATCTTGGGATTTTTAGTTTTGTGAGGTATTTAGAATTCTGTGCCTGAGAGCTCTGATGCTTGACCACACGACAAATTCCAGGATTCCTAGAATGCTTGCATGACAGTTAAAGTAGTAATGAAGTGCTGAAGATGAGTGCTACCTAATCGTATAGTGTGACACAGACCTAACTCACAAGTATAGTTGGAGTTTCCTGAGGGTTGGCTGCCTTGTCTGGTGTGCAAGGGGCAGACCAAGATCTTCTTGGCTTCTTGTCTTTCAAGCAGAAATGTTAAAAATAATCATAGCCTCCCCCTACCCCTTGATGATAAAATGTGGCTTGACATGCCTGGACACCCTATTAATTTTTTTTCAGTAGCTGCAAGACTTCTTTTCTGCCTTCCTGAGACTAAAAAGATAAGTCCTTTTTAATTTTGTTTTTCATAAAGAGTATTCCGCACAAAAACATTGAGCCAGCCTAGCAAAGCACAGATTGTTAGGGCCTAATTGTAAAATTTGGCATTTTGCACTGTGCTGGACTCATTTGACATAGTGCATTTGATGTTATTGTAGAGGGTATTACAGAATAATCAAACAGAAATTAAATAAACTGACTGCTGTTGAAAATCCCTGCTTCCTCAGCCTCTCTCAACAGAGGATTCTATTTCTATTGCAAGTGATCTGCATGCCCTCCCACTGTCCCAGTTTGGTAGGTAGAGTCTTGATTAATCCGTTTTTCAGCTGTTTTTAAAATGTTCCATTTTTCTCCCTTACCCTCACTTTCCCGCTTTGTTGTCAGCTTACTTCAATAGTAGCAGGCAGTTCAACGTGCGAAAGCAGTTTGCACTCAGTCAATTCAGCACGAGAAGAGAAGAGTCGGCTGAAGCTTGCTCTTCCCAGTAGGATCAGACAAAAGTAAACTGCTGCAGCATCTCCTAGCCTGTGTGTTCTTCTTTATTAATGACTTTTGCCATCTGACCACATTCTGAGATTGCTTGACCATATGTCCCAGCTTTCTTCTGTTAAATATTGGAGAGTATGGAGTTGTACTGTTGCAATTCTTAAACTCCTGATGCCTGCTGAAAATCTCTGTCTGAAACTGATTTAAACACGTACATACTTCCTAGTTCCTTTTAAGTGAGTTTTTGGGCATTTTTCTTGCTTTGGGCAGCAGCGGGGCAAAACCTAACCGACATCGTATGGTGTAGATTTGTGGGTTATGGGGCAATTTTGGTGTGATTTTTCACCTGAAATTTTTAAAAGAAAAATGTTGGCAGGAGGGTCTTGGGTGGATATCCTGGGGATTTGAGGGCCTGGCTATAGACTACACCTTCTTTAAAAGTCATTGGGCCCTCAAAGTTGTGTATGCTGTACTGAATGCTCCAGACTGTTCTTTCTTAATATTGTTCTCAGTTTTAAAATGGAGTGTTCTTGAATTCCGGCACAGCTTTGGCTCCTAATGTTACTATCACAGTTGCATCTCCTGGCTGATCAGTGCTTGCCATCTGTGCTTTCACACTGCTCGTGTTTGTGGTGATTGTATTCTCATTAGAAATAATGTTTTGGCTGCAACATATTTTGGAGTGCCAAATGGGACAGGCTAACTGTATCAGGGCTTTTATGCTTCTGCTCATTCTTTTCAGTTTGAGTTTTTAAGAGAGAAAACAGTAGGACCCTTGTCTGTTTTGCTTCAAGATCTGGCGGTTCAAGTCACTGGCTCTCCCCATGCACTCTGTTGCCAGTCCTAGGAAGCCATTAGGGGAATGGGAAGTGGATCAGTGACAGAATATGTAACATTACATGTAGAAAGTCCTGGCTGTGGCCAGTAGCATCTCAAGATTATATAAAAAGGGTGAAAGTGTAGATTCAGAAACTCTCTAGATGGTGGGCAACTGCTGCTAATCAGAACAGATCATGCTGAATTACATAAAAGAAAAGGTTCCAAAATCTATCTTGTGGTGAAATGTTTGCTGGGCCATCTGAAATGTATTGAAGCACTTCTTGGGCTGTCTAATGTGGGGACCTGGCAGTTTTTGTTTCCTGATATGCCAGGCACTGGCACCACATTTTGTGCTGATTGGCTACAGTTGTCCCTTTCCTTCTCAGAAACTCTCTGTAGACTGGTAGCTGATGGTTCCTCTGACCAACTCTTTGAGTGGCACTGGCATAAAGTTGTCTCCATATCTGAAAATGCGGAGGCTTGCCCAAGAGACTGAATGCAATTTTTTTTGTCATAGTGGCTTCAAATGAGAGAGCTGCAAAAACAGTTCTCAGAGGGAGGTGCTCTGTAACTTCGAATGGAAAAATCAGTACCCAGTTCTACTGCCTTTGCTCCCACAGAGCTTACTTCCACTTTTCATCTACACACGCTTCTTATAATATCCAAAGCAGAATGTGGATACTGCTGGGACCACACCACCATCACTTTATTTTTCCTGTATGTCATATTGCCATCTCTATAAACTAGAAAAACTTGGAACTAAAGCTATGAAAATATGTAGTGAATTGTATAAAAAAAATAACAAATACACATATAGGACTAGTAAACTTTATGTTAATACGCGACAATAATCAGTGAGTATAAATACATTAGTACTGTAAATATAATACATGCAGTATAATTGGTGATCCACAGAAAATGACGAAAGTATAAATAAAGGTCCTGCAAGACCTATGAGAGCACTGGTATTCAATGTGTAGTCATGTCCCAATGAACTGTATTCTCCAAACTTGATCAAATTAAGTCCTCCTGAACTTCTCTTACAGAGAACACTCATTTATTTATAACATGTATTTGAAAGCTAACTTTTGATTGGCACAGTTCTATCACGGGAGGGATGTCGATTTTTTAAAATGGGCAACACAGCGGCCCATACTGCATTTGCTGAGTCAAATGTTTCAGTACATGTTGGTTTTGTGGTCTTCCACTTATTTATGTGATATGAAATTTTCCACTTATAAATTATCGAGGGGAAAATACTCTTAGCCTCAGAGATGCAATTAACAATTCTATCATCACCACCACCATTCCCTCCGATATATGAGGCTACAGATATATACAAGCACATGGTTTCATACAGACCTTCTTTGGTACAGTAGTCTCTCCCTTTTTCCTTCCTCAAGAAATAAGAAAGTTCCATATGTTGCCAAAAAAGCATCTTGGAATGGTGTCACATCCTGGCAAGTATTAAGCCTGGATTTAATTTGTTTGCTATTGAAAAGGCTGCAGTTAATTTTGGTTTGGATCCTGATTTCCTGTGAATGGGACTGAACTCATGAGATACTCCCTCTGGGGGAAAAGTGAAGGTGTTCTCACTGTTTCTAATTAGACTTGAGTATGAACCTTATTACAGTTGTTTTACAGACAGATGACATAAATTTCAATACTCTCAATATTTATTAGAGCACAATTTTGGAGTGTGAAGGACAGAAACATTAGGAATACTAGCCTCGGCTCCTTGTTTCTTGATTCTTACTGTTATACTGTTTTTGGCACAATTTCCTTGGTTGGATAAAATGCTTTGTTGGGTTGCTGCCTGATATTGGCTATTTCTGACTCGTACATGGAGATGAAAAGCAAGCTTTTATTTATTCTTGCATTTGCTAAGAATAGTTACATAACAATACAGATGGTCCAACAAGTCAACTGCTGGTAAAAGTATACACAGGAATCATTAAAAAAAAAGTTACATTGTTGGTTTTGAAAGTGTTTCAGTAATAATCGGGCTTAAATAATGTTATTCTAAAATAAGTAGTATTACAGATGCTATGCTCCTTTAGCTGCCATTTTTTTGCAATACTCAATAGAACAACATTAAAAAAAACAGGATAATATTACAAATAAAATGTATCACATCAGGCCACGTGCAGAGGTATTTTAAGTACCATATTCCAATTTTCCTTTTACACATAGAGATGAATGATTGAGACTATCAGTAAATAAACTTAACTTAGATTTTTTTTCAGAACTTCAAAGCTGTTTTATTATTCTCAAGGAGCCATTCATACATGGGATGGCCCCTGGTGAGATCATTAAATGATATGCATTTAATGATATCCATTAAGTACCAACCACAGTTGCTCACAGTTTGTCATTGAAATACACACTCTCACACACATTATGAACAGAAGGAAAGAAATTAAGACAGTAAACTTAACTAAGAGGGCTATTCCCAGATCAAGGTGAAATGAAGTAATTATTCCTTCGCACTTATTTAGGGAGACAAGATAACGAACATTAAATCTAGCCTACTTTTCTGTATCCACCTAGCTAGGAGGTGGATACAGAAAAAAAGGATGAGCCTTGGCACCACCTGGAAGGGTAGAAGGAAGCTAGCTAAATACTATAAACACACAGACCTCCTAGAGTCTTTGCAAGTTGCAGCAACAAGTCAATTAAGCTTCGCAAATTATAACAAGCTACTATTCTACCGTCTGGATTGGAGATTTGTGCTCAGCTATTTCCTCTTGCCCGGAGATGACCCACCGAACTGGAGAGTCAGAGTCAGACTCTGAGATCTGGCAACCCTACATCTGACACAAACACACAGGTAGTCCCTACTGGAACAGACACTTTGAATCATTTGCTGAATGATAAGCCAACACTCATACAATTTCCATTGATTCAGTGGGCCTACTGTGTTTGAGACTAGCAACTGGATCTCACCCATATTTCCTTTAGATTTTAAACATTTGGAATGTAATATAGATGAAAAGCTACATTTGCATGTACCTGATACTAAAATTAGTAGCTTCTCTACTCTCTATTTAGCCTGAAAATGACATGCAGTATGCATAATTCAGGCTGATGTTTGTAACAGAAAGCTTAAAATAATATTGAAAAAGTAATGAGTGACAAGTGAACATTGACTGTAGATGAACCGTACATGATGTCTGACAATATTTAAATTTCTTCTTGAATTATAGCAAAAAAAAAAAAAATTGCAGTTCTTAAAAGTTCCAAACATATGAAATATCAAAATATGACAGATAATTTATCTTATTAAGTAATAAATAATTTAAATGAGTTATTTTATTATAGAATAATAAAATTTATTAGACCACTTTCAAATAAAATACATTGTAAACAAATAACATGATCTGTCCCGTATTTAAGACTACCACACTAGGAAAAAACTACTGCCCAAGGGCATCATTGAGAACTATTAAAATCAATGAGAGATTTGCCATTAACTTCAAAATGGCATGTGGGCTGCATACATCCATAGTATTTCAGATGTTGTGCCTGATGTATCAACCTTATATAGAACCTTCCTACACTGTGATCTGGTTACAAGAAAAGTCTCAATAGCCCATGATGCAATAGGAGGAGAGTGTCATATTAAAATCCTGAGGTTTCTGTGTAGTCCCATGTTAAAATCCCAGCCATTAGTTTAGTATTGCAAAGGACAATCTAGCAGAAGAGGTTGGGGAATTCATTGTTCTCATTACTTTTCTACTGGAACTCCCTCCAGCTATATTCTCCTTAGTTCGGCTCCCAGAAATAGATTACCATTGAAAATATGCCTTTTACACCTTATAGCAGGTTACACTCTTGGACGATGTGTCTAACCAAGAATAAATTCCTGAGAGGGGTCTTTCATATTACCTTCAATAATCTCTTTTAACTGGAGATACTGGGGATGAAGAAGGGATTTTGTACATTCAAATGCATATACTCCAGTATTGCTCTGTTGGTGAACTCTTCCAATAGTTCAGCCCAGATCTGGCATTAGCGCACACCATCTTTAGGGAGACTGCCAAGTCTCAGTACCCTTATGGCACCCACTAGTGCTATAGCCTGCCCTAGGCCCTGAAACAGAATTATTCTGTAGCATTTTGGGAAATTTAAATGACCATCTGCTGTGACAGCCACCAAGTAAACTCATATCCACAAGGCCACCAGTGTAGGAAGAGGGCACTTTGGCAAGAGTTCACTCAGACCTGGAGAATCTCACAACCTTCCCTGAGCCTCTTTCTGGAGCTGCCAGAGACCTGAACTGGTGAATCAAAAAGCAGATCAGAAAGTAATTATATTTGGAGAAGCCAATATTGGAGAAGCCAGAATCCTGGCTGGGAGAAAAGCAGCTGTGGGAAGTTGTGATGGGGGTGCGGCTGGAGGAACAAGCCCAAGAGTCCTGAAATCAAGAGATGTTAGTTGTTTAGATGCAAAGAACACACTGGTGGTCACCATGCTTTATTAGTTTTCTAAATAAATAAATAAAGCAGCTATATTAAGGAATCAGGTCAGTTACTGCCTGGAGAAAAAACAACTCAGATTCACTCTTGGTTCTCTGGCAGTAAATGTTCCAGTACGCATTTCTTGCTGAACAGAAAGAGCATAAGAGCAAGCTTCCAACCTGAAAGGCCTCATGTTCTTTCGATTTCACTGAGCACTCAGATAATGTTTGCCTCTGTTTGTACTCACTTTTTAGGGAGAGAGCTTTTTGCACTGGCTGTGCTACATATTTCTCTTCATGTATTTGCAAGTTGGAAAAAAATTATGTTCTCTTCCAATGTATTGTGGCCACAAGAATGATACATGTTTTTCCTTTTCTGCATTCACGCTAATGGTCTCCATTCTAACTAGTTTTATTTTAGAGGTGCTGGCTTTCCCTTATCAGTTGTGGACCACTGTAAACTAAATTTGCAGAAACATGATGTGCAAGTCAGTTCTGTATCGGCCAAGGATCAAACCCTTTTCTCCTCCCTATTTCATGCTATGTCGAGTGGAGGAGAAAATATTTCTTAATCTATCCTTTTCGTTGGCCCTTTTGCTGACACAATGTGATCCAGGACATAGATTCATTTTAGGACATCTTGTTGCGTACCTTGAAGCGTCCACAGGATGAAGGAACTACTCATCCTAAAAGTTTGAACATTAGTGTATGAACTACTGTATTGCCATTAGTATTAATTCTGCTATCCTGCTTGATGTAGTGATTTGAGTGTTGGATTAAGACTCTGTGAAAGCAAGGTTCAAATCCCTGCTCAGCCATCAAAAAACCCACTATGATTTTGGGCAGTTCACACTCTTTCAGCTCCAGAGGCAAGCAATGACAGACCTCCCCTGAACAGATCTGGCTGTGACTGAGTCACCTTAATTAACTATCATCATTAGTTAGAAATGACTCAAAGGCATGCAACAACAAACAAAAAGAAAAAAAATTGATTCTAAAACAATTCCTTAATGTCGATCTTTTTAGTGAATGTTATAACATTAGTTTGTAACATGAATCATTGGTGCTGTGTGTGCGATGCATTACTTTTGATTTCTGTTATTATTAAAATTGTTACCAGTGGCCAAACACCTCCAGTTTCTCAAGGTACCCCAGCAAAGCAACAGAGTAATACAAACCATTATTATTACTCAAATGTTAATATTTTTGACATTACCATGATTGAAATAATTCCTGTGTTTTTCTTTAACAAATATTTTTAGTCATGATTTATTTTAATTTTTAACAAACTGATTTTTAATGAATTAATGCCAGATTCTGTTTTTTGACGCACTCTATTCCAGCTGCCCAACATGGTGTTGGTTAGCAAAATGGCAGTTGACCTTGGACTTGGATAGCCATCCTCTATCTGTTAAAGTGCATTTAGGGAGCTGTTTGCATCATAATAATGCAGCAGCCTTATGTTCTGTTCTTGCAGCCTTGCCCCTTACAGAGTGACCACGCAAGCAAATCCTCTCTTGAACCTGAAGAACAGGTAGCCCATACTGCTCGATGTTGGCTTCCAGCTAACAAATTCCTTGCATCTCTTTAATGATAATAAAGTTGTGATGTTTTGTTTATTGCCAGTTGTCTTCCATTGTGAGTAGCTAGGGTATGTGTGGACTCATCCAAAGACAATGAAATACCATCCATTTGCTCCCCACCCTTGCTGAGGTTGTATGGTAGTGGCAATTATAAACCGGACATACCAGGAAAAGGACTGTAGGAGTGATCATATGGTAGCAGTTCTTGTGCCAGCAGCATAATAGATTATACAAAGCTGATAGAAGTAGAGAAGAGCATTTATAGTTGTGCCTTCTTTCTGTGTGTCTGTTTGTTTGTTTGCCTGTGTGCTGACTCAACTATAAGGCAGAGTGAGGTCACCAACTCAAGGAACAGATTTTCAGCATTGTTAAAGGACAGCAAATTGTTAGCTATTTAATACATTAATTTATTACTGTATTTTTCATATCAGAGAGGGAGGGAGACAGTTTTCTTTTACTCATGTGGCAAAAATAATACATCTGACTCAAATACTCCATACCTTGATTAGATTGATGTGGATGGCATTTGCTGTTTCACATTATGCACCAAAATGTCTTTGGGCTGGATTGTGTGTGTATGAGTGTGGCTTTTAAATGGGCTTTTTTCCTATTGTTCAATTAACAAGATTTGAAAAACTTTTAAAACTGTAGTGGTTTTCCATCAGTTGTTTCTCAAGGGATCTGCAGTGTATTTATTAGATAGAAGTGGTAATGGTTGGTTTACCACTAAAATCTTTACAGTTGTATTTTCTCAATTGCTGGGTTTCAGCTGTAACATGGAATAGCACACATTTATGATATTGTTAATAAATAGCAAAGGGAACCCTTGTGCAGAGATCACAATGAGCTGTGTAGCATGTCACAGTCAGCACAACTCAGTCCATATTGCCTGAGCATTCACAACAATCACACATATTTAGAAACACAATGGAAGACTACATATTAAGAGGAAGATTTGGCCCGTCCAGTGAAATGAAGGAGACAATTTATATGTGTTCTACTTCAGCTCCTCTAATGTGGTGAGAATATGTAAACATTCTGGGGTTTTTCACATGACCCTCTAGAAATTCCAGTTAGACATACAATTCATCGTAGGCTTTTGGTATTATATGTGAGCTATTGCCTCTGTTGCCTACATTCCACATGTCTCAGTGTAATGGAGCCACTTTGCAATGAACAGAAGTAAGAGAAATTGTCTTCGTAGGCACAATGCAATATTAATGAATGCATTAAAAATGTACTCTCCATTTTAGTATCGTTTAAATAGTATACTGTATCTGAAATTACCCACGGATGTTTAACGGTAGGAGATAATATCTCAGTATCTTTTGAGAATTCAGTCCAAAGGCATAGCATTGGCTGCCTTTTGCACCAATTTAAATGCTGTGTGTGTGTGGAACAGAATATACTATACAAACAGACAGGAGAATCTAGATAGGTAGATCTGGATAAATGTGTGCATAAGGGATTGGTAAGCCTGATTTTGCCAGCCCCAGACTTTCCTGATGACCTCATTAATCAAAGTATCACACGACTGTGCTGAATGAGGGGGGCTGTGACACATGGAAATGAAGGATGGGGGCAGTCCTTGAAAATCAGACAGAAGCAGAGAAAAAAGCTGTCACTACCCACCCAATAAATACTTACCTGGGTCCGAACCATGTGTTGACCCTCCATATAAGGGTTGATGTTGGTCTGTGACTGAAATAAGCTTCATTCATTTGTTCAGTCGGAATCAGCAATCTTGCTCACAGGATGAGGCTCCATGTGACCAAGAAGCTCTCTTCTCTAGCTACACTGATCTCTACATGGGGAAATCAATGCCCCTGTCCCCATGATGAGGAAAGCATATTAAGTAAAAAATGAACAAGCTTTCTATGATGTTTCCTCACTTTCTGTATTCTGCTACAAGGGGCAATAAAACTCTCTTCAAGTGTAATATGGAAAGACAGTGCCCTTCCACTACTGTAAGATACCATATTTGCTGGCTTATAATACACATTTTTTTCTTAAGAAATACCCTTTGAAAATGGGCTGTGTCTTATACACCAACAAATACGGTAGCGCTAAAATCATAGGGAATGAACCAGAAGCCAAAGTTTGCCCAAGCAAACAGGAAGGGAAGGGGTAGTGGAATCCAGGTGAAGCACTCCTTACCTTCTCCTCCTCTCCTGTGCATTGTGACTCCCCTAGAGCCCAAGAAAAACTGGTGCGGCACTCTTTTCATTCCCCTCCTCTCCTGGTGCAGCATTCTCTTTATTTCCCTCCCCTCCTGGTACAGCACTCTTTTCATTCCCCTCACTAGGGAACTAAAAAAAATTTTCCCTGAAAAATACCCCTTGAAAGTGGGGTGTATCTTATATGCTGGTGCGTCTGATACGCTGGCAAATACGGTAATTTGCATTTCTCTGTGGGCACTACTTTACTGCGATATGAAATTGCCTTTGTTTGCTAGTTCTCTGTTACTACTACTACTACTACTAGTACTACCACCTCCTCCTCCTCCTCCTCTTCTTCATCTATCTATCTATCTATCTATCTATCTATCTATCTATCTATCTACCTACCTACCTACCTACCTACCTACCTACCTACCTACCTATCTATCTATCTATCTGAGATCCTCAGGAAAGGACTTTCTTGCATTTCCAGCACTGTCACAGGCCTGTCTGGTAAGGACACAAGAGAGAGCCTTCTCAGTGGCAGCTCCCAGGCTTTGGAATTCCCTCTCATGGGAGGCTAATCTGGCCCCCTCTATACTCTTCTTGCACCAGCAAGCAAATACTTCTTCTATTCAAATAGACATTTAATTATTTTTTTAAAAAATATTTTTATTAAGAGAGAGAGAGAAAAACGATGAAGTATTCAAAAATATTATGAAAAAAAATTAACTATGAAGAAAAAAAGGATACAAGCATCGATGGAAACACAAAAAAGGAAACATAAAGAAGATATAAAAAAGTAACAAGAGATAAAAAGAGTGACTTCCTACCCAATCATTGTTGAGTGCTTTCTGAAAAACTCCTGAAATACGGATAAATTAAGTAAGATCTCTACAATGAAAATAAAGCCTTAGTCGATAATTTAGATTTGAGGTAAATAAGTGCAAAACAGTTTAATCTTTAAGACCTGTTATTGATAATTTCCCCCACCTCAATTCACAGGTTAAAATTCTCCAATCTTGTCTAAAATGTCAATCAGATTTATTGTCTAGTAGCATTGTTAATTTGTCCATCTCTGTCAGATTGTAGAGATTCAAAACCCAGTCGTCCACTGAAGGGATACCAAGATCCTTCCATCTTTGCGTGAAAATTGATCTAGCAGCATAGATCGTGTAAAGAAAAATTCTCTAATATTTGTTCCTTAATCTGGAATCAGTGCTATCAAGTATATTTAGTAAATAGATTTCAGGCAACATAGGAAAGTTAATTTGAAATGTTTTTGGAATGTGCTCATGTATTTGTTTCCAAAACTTCCTTACCTTGTTGCATTGCCACCATATGTGGTCGTAAGATCCAATTTCTTTGCATTTCCAGCGTTTGTTACTGTTATTTCCCATCTTTGAAATTGAACTGGCTTAGGATGCCATCTACAAAACATCTTAAAGTAGTATTAAAATAGTTTTCTCTTAAGTTGGAGCTCTTAACCTGGCAGGGGAGATAACATGATAATGATTAATCGGTTTGAGAAAGTCTTTTTATGGAGGAAACTGCTGTATGTTAAGTTTTTAAATGATTTTACACTTTTAAAATTTAATGGTATTATAACATGGTAACTTAATTTTAATTTTTTTAATGAAGTCTTTAACATACCTTCTTTTAGTCTTTTTTTTTGGGGGGGGGGACCCTTGTGCTCCATGCTAGAAGAAAGGCAACTTAAATAAATGAAATAAATGAGTGATGCTTTGAATTAATTGTGTTTAATTTTGGTTTAAATTTCTGAAAGTCACCTTTGTTTTATTTTGTGGAAAAACAGGGTAGAAAGTTTTATAAATCAATAAATGCTGTTTTGTTTGCAGAATGGCATTACATAACCAAGTCTGATTTTTTTACAGTGCATACTACTGACTTCTTGCAAGATCCCTCATTGGTTGAGGTTGCAAAAATATGGCATCAGATGTGGGGGGTGGGGAGGGCTGCAAGCAGCCATGCCAAAACTGAAACTAGTTGCATGGTTGGCAAGGGCAATTCAGTCTTAAAAGTGGTCTTTTTGGCGGCAGAAATTGGCACAGCTGTAAAGTTGAATGTTACTGTATGAAAAATTTCTAAAAACTAAAATTTGAGGTTCAGTGATGCCTTATTTTTCACTCTCCACTGATGCAGTTCTCCACTTCAGAATATTCTGTTCTATTCCAGAGAGGACCATATCCCTCAGAAACTGTGTGTATGTGGGAAGGGGACTCAAGAACAGCCTATTCATGTCTCCCTTTGAAAACCTTTTTAGGTACGCATGTCATGGAGGGTTCTGGAAGAATGGTTGTCACTGCAGTGGGAGTTAATTCTCAGACAGGGATCATCTTCACCCTGCTAGGGGCTGGTGGAGAAGAAGAAGAAAAGAAGGATAAAAAAGGTACAAATGTCATTGTATCTCTTTGCTTTTTCGTAATAACTTCGTGTATTGATGACTCAAACTGATAGCACAGAAATACTTGGAATTTATACTGGTTCAGTCCCGATAGATTATGTGTCCTGATTTCTGAAGGCCATAATAACTTCTATGAGTGGGAGATATATCTGATATTCTGAATACTGTGAACCTTCTAAGATTTGAGAAGCAAAAGGTAAGAAACTGAGCCTAAATCTGTTGCATTGTGTACACTCCAGCTGAATTTAATCATGGATCTTATGTTTTCATATGAAATTCAAATTTTCATATATTCAAAATCCATAAGAAATGAAAATTCTGCACATATAAACTTCAGTGTTCCAGTAAAAATTTAGTAAATTTTTGCTTTCGTAAGTTTCTGCCTTTCATCTAGGAGGTTAATGACATTGTCAGAAAAAAAAAGAACCTAAACTCTAATTTTTAACTTCAAAATATATTTGTTTAAAATTGTCTCCCACATACCTATACTTAGATTTATTTTTATTTTCTACTTCCATAATTTGGATGTGCCCTACTTTACACAGTAGGCAAATGACACTCATTAAATCTTTGTAAATAAACAGCACCATGCCACTTATTTGAATACTGCCCAGTAGTTGACAGTTGAGGGGAACTTATTAACTGTGTAGACACACTGGGAGCAGTAGGAGCATTCACATAAAATGACTTTGCCCATGACAGGAAGACAGTTTAATCAGTGGAGCAGAGCATTTTGATCTAACAGAATGCCTAAAGGTAGGCTAATAAGGGTCTTCCCTGTATAGAGTACTCCTTGAAAACAATGCTGTTTAAGTTCCATGGAAGGTGACTTGGATATTACCACTTCATTTCCAGGATCAGGCAGCTATTTTTATCTTTTCAATTTAGTGAAAGATAAAGTCAGAAGAAACTTCTAAGACTGCAGGGATATATAGAAATTAATAATAGGTTTCTTTTCAAGGTTGTCCCGCACCCCCTGTAGGACTTCACTGCAGCTGATTCAGCGTTTCTTGCTGCATCTCATCTTAAATAATTTTTGTTTTATAATACCATACATCATTAGCATAGGAATGGTCAAGAAACTTTTAAAAAATATATATGAAATTACAGTTTCTCAGCTTTTCACCAGTCTGCGCCATAATTTTGGTGTCTGAGTGCCGGTCAAAGTCTGAAACCCAAGTTAAGATGGAACTTATTGTGATTAGAGCCAAAGTACATAGAACGGATGTGTCAAAGCCTCTGTGTATACTATTGCAAATCGTGTTACAATGCAGCCCTTAAGTATTATCTACTTAGAAGTAAATTCTATTGAATTCAGTGGACTTATTCCCAGGAAAGTTGTATATTCCTGCGAAGCAAAGGATTGGGCTAGATGGCATTTGTCACCCTCTCTGTCTAAATGGGTGTGACACTGGAGCCATAAACACTTAAGAGAAGTGCATGTTGGGAAGTAAACAAATCCACCGTGCACATGCAATACATGACATGTTTTTCTTTTATTTATGGGCACTTAATGGAAGGAAAGCTTCTGGAGTGTTTTCCCCCATAGGTTACCATATCAAACCTATGCATACATTTTAGTTTTGCAAGCAGTGTTAAAGTCCATCACATACATTGCAACACTTAAAACCTATTGATTTGAATTTAAGAAGTGATATATATTACAAGCTTATTTCCATAGTGCTATTTGTCTTGTCTTAGGCTAGATGAAAGACTCAGAAGTGAAAATTGAGTGGTCAGAATAATACAATTTATTTTGCCGGGTGTTTTTCCCTAATATTCTTAACACGTCTAGAATATACAGTGGGCAAAATGATATCGAGTGATATCATTCCACTAATACAATTTGTACCAGCAGTGGAACTGGGCAAGGGTAACTTCATTTCCCCTTGCAGTCACTATACACCTCAAAATCTGTTCCTGTGAAGTAGAGTTCGGTAGGGCAAAGGTAGGTGTCAGGAGGAGAAAGAGAAGTTCTCATGGGGCAAGCTCACTTGTGTGCTGGATGGATTCCACCCTTGGTGTATTCAGATTGTTGTGTCCATTTTCTCTAAGTAAATTATTTCTTGCTGTGTGTGACATTTGTGAAACAAGTGGAACACAGAAAGTAACCAAGGGCTTTAAAGCAATTGTTAACACATGTTAAAGAGCCATCATTTGAGACATAAGCCCACAACCACTTTTTACATAGCCAATCACTATCTATAATTTTTATTCTTTTTTTTTCCTTTTGATGAGAATATCTAGTTCAATTCTCCATAATTCTCTTTCTTGGAATAGTGTACAATTCTTTCTTGCCCTGCATTTTCCTTTTGTTTTTTCTTTAAAAAAAAAAGCTACCCTGCCAATCTTACACTATCAAGTGACAGATAGGTAGGGAAAAAAAAGATTCATGTTTGTCATACAGCTTTCATTACACATCCACTAAAACATCTAATGAAATGCTTTCAAAATTCATTCTGCAGTCATTCAAGCAAGCCTCCAGTGATATAGTTATCAGGCTGCATGGAGCTGCAATTCTCCAAGCACTGTTCCTGTCCTCCCACTATTTGTTTGAACAGGGCTTGTGCATGATTCCAGCATGAACCCCTCTGAAACGGACCGTGGTCTACAGCAACAGTGCTCATTAGATTATGTCTCTAATTTTTAAGCACAAACATCATACATTCATTGTATGTATGCTTGAAGCTTTTGAAAGCCTACCAATCATATGTCTTTGCATTTCAGTTTTCTCTAGTATATGCCTTTCTTCCTCATTAACATTCTGTAAAAATCATCATGCAGGTGTGAAACAGGAGGATGGACATCACCTTTCAGGTAGAGTAAGAAATCTACCATCTCAGAGGAAAGTCTGGGCCTTTTTAAAAGGGGCTGTCCTGCTAATGGCACTGCAAATTAAAAAGAAAAAGACCTGAGTGAATGGTCAAGAAAACGTATTGGCTATTTGATTAAGATTGAAATGGAGATTTCAATTTGGGCTGTATCTCCCCCTTTGCTGTTCTCTGATTATATCTCTGCAAATTCTCCATCCATTTAAAATATGAGTGCAAAGCAGAGGCTTCATTTGAACTTTTATTGAACACTTCAAGGCCACATCAGCCCAGCTTGAAAACTCCCAACTCTGACTTTAAGAGAAGGCAGGCATGCTGGGCTGAGAAGGTACTGGGTGCCACTGGAAGCACTAAACACCCAGAAATCAGGCTATGAAGGCACTAGTCCTCTCTCACTGTTTTTCCCCAGAACTGATATTCACAGGCCTGCAGCCTCTGATCTTGGAAGCATCCTATAGCTACTACAGTTAGTATCCTTTGAGAGTTTCTCCTCCATGAATTAGTCAAGTTTTCTTTTAAAGCTGTCTAACCTAGTGGCCATGAGTGGTAGCAAATTCCAGAAGTTAGCTATTTTCTGGGAAAGGAGTAATGCAGCTTCCCCCAGTTAGCCTCAGTGAAAGGCCCCATGTTCTAGTGTTATTACAATGCCTGGTTTAAGATAAGCCTGAATGGTGTTTCAGCTGAGCTTTCAGAGTCCTGCAGCAATGGGGAAGAGATGACAGCTAGCCACCCCAGAGTGGAAAGCCACGTGACTGTTGGGCTGAGCCTTTACAGTATTGAACACAGGACAAGACTCCAATCACCACTCATGGAGATATCCTGCAGACATTAGAATGGCAGATATTCAGTGATACTGAGTTGCCTACCAATTTGTAGGTCTGAAGAGAAGCTAGATGCTACTGACTGCTACATTGGTACCCAGATGTACCATTTTCACCTTAAACATTTAGCACTAGAATAGCAAATCACTATCACTTGGATCAGGTGCTGGGTTTGGACATGTGATAAAAAGGAAACCAAAATTAAATCTCTGAAGTCTCTTTTTGTTAAAATATTTGCATTTTTCACAACAAATGTGTTCAAAAAGTTTAAAGTTCTTTTTTTTTTTTAAAGGCTAATAAAGCTATTTCAGATCAGTGATTCACTGCGGATTATTCACTCAGCTCTATCTCAGCACAATTCCAATCAATACAAATTTTTGGGAAATTTTCACTTTCTGCTGGTGTGAAGGGACTGCTTGCCTCGTCTATCCCCTTCTTTACTAGGCGAACTTTTAACATTATAGAACTGTGATTAATTTTATTTTGATTTCTGTCATCTTATAATACAAAAATGAACAAAATTAAAGAGTGTTGGTAATAAACTTATTTTATCAAAGTTGAACTGAATCTTCAGAGAGAAAGCCAGTCATAGTGGATGTACTGTTGTGTTTCCCTGTTGCGTGTTATGCTGAGGGTGCAATCCTGTACGCTCCTACCTGAGAGTAAGTCCCACTGAAATCAGTAGGACTTAGTTCTGAGTAGGCATGTAAAGGACTGCCCTGTGAAATATGTGCTTCAGTGTTTTTGTTTTTTTAATGAATGAAGCATTTTAAATAGGTCGTCTTTAAGATGCATGTATAAAGTGAATTCATTCTAGACCCAGTAATATAAATATAGGTACTTAAATACTTTTCCCTTAATCTTCATTAAAAAAAATTTAAAAAAATAAAAGAAGGCAATTTAAGAATGTCTGCAAAGAGGAGCAGAGAAAATAGAAATACTATGTAAAAGTCAGTTTTTCACCAACTCTGTTAACGCTGTTAAATGTCTTTCATATTTCTTTTTATACTATTCCACATATGAGTTTTTGTTCCCCACTTTTGTAACATTCTTGTAATAACATTCATTTTTTTAGACATTATGTTGCATACTTTTGTAAAACAGATCTGTTTTGGAGAAGAAAGAAAAATGAAGCCACATTTAGTCCATAAATGTTCTTGTTTCTGTCATGTGAATTTGTTCATATTATTATGATTTACTCTTTTTTTTTCCTTTTATTCATTATTACTCAGTAGATTCTTCCCATACCTCCTTCCATCCTCCTTCAACTACAGATGGGGCAGCAGGTGCAAATGCCACTGATAATGCAAATGCCAGCTTAGTCAATGGTACGTTAAGAACACCTAGCTTGTTTTTATTTGATGGATTTCTCTCCTAACTATATAAGCTTCCCTCTTTCTCTTATGAACTGCACAGATGTTGTATGTGCATGTGATTACCGTGTGAGAGCTCCTATTGTACTGCAGCTTATAAGAGATGCCACAAATCCCACTTTTTTTTTACTAGCCAGTCAAATCTTTGTTTCTCACTGAAGCAACAATGGGATGAGAATAAGTAGGAATTAAGGAACCTTTTATTACTGATCCAAATGATTTAAAAGAACCTAAAATATATCTCAAACATGTTTTCCCCTCCCACAAGGTTTTCAGTGTCAAACTGGTGTTCCTGTGTGTGTGATTTTTTTTTCCAGTGCATATTTGAAAAGAGAGCATGATTTTGGATTATGTTTTTCTGTCCTGTTTTTTTCAATGTGGCACTCTCATAAGCATTCATAGTCTCAACGTAGTTTTGGGAAAACAATCCTGCTGGGGTCAGGAATCTGGCTTGAACACAACCAGTAGCATTGTAGTGCTTTATTGTGCTTCCCACAAACTTTTGACTCAGCACCGAGCTAAGCATTTACTGTAGGTGATGATACTAGAGAGCAAAACATCGCTATGTGCTCTTGTGCATGTGCTTGGATATGGTTTCATATGTTGTTTTTCTTTTAACGAGTATAACTTCAGTTTTGAATTTTCGAATGTCATTTTGGCCAGCTTCTTGACTCCATTTAGCATGCCCATACTTTAAACTGTCTCGTTGAGGAGATAAATTTATAGTAAGTATGAATGAGTAAATTTCAATCTCAGTTTTGGATAGAATACTTTCTTTTGTTAACTATTGCTATATTTGACAGCGTGTGCTTTTAGCATCTATCTCACGAATCTTTCCACTAACAGAAACAAAAGCATAGCTATTATACAATGTTAGTTCATGTTATTCATAGTAGTATATGTTTTTTATTCTTTTAATTTTTTTAAAAATAAAGTAGAATGTATTTTCTGAAGTCTTAGAGAATCCTAGAGATTTTTTTTGGTCTCTCAAGTGTAGCTATGTGGGGATTGCCCCACACAAGAATTTTGCTCCTCTGTGAAATTTTCTTTCAGTTTCCAAATTGCTAGTATTGCAGACTTTGAAAATGGTTCAGACCTAGAACACTTACATCTTTCTTTGTTAACTGTGCCTGCCCCTTTTCTTTGGATGCCTAAACTGTTTTTTCCAAATGTTCACTTGAAGTTAGTGCAATGCTACAAGTTTTGGGATTGAATGAAAATTTCATTCAGTGACAGAATTCTTTTTGGATAGGGCAATGTCCTCCTTTTGTCCCCCTCTGACACCACCTCTTATCCTACTCACCTACAGTTCTTACCTTTGAATTCTTTGGATGCAGTATGGTCAGAATAGAGTGTCCTGTACAAGTGTTCTTAGGCTGAAAGGGCTTAACTCAAGCATTCAGTCTATTTTTACAAGATCCTGGAGGGGTGGGTACTGAATTCAATCATCACTCATGGCCCTCGGGGACATAAGGTTTTTAAAGGCATAGAAAGAACATGGAGATAAAGAAACTGAACTTCCTAGGTGGAGGAGTAAATGGAGCCACGACCTAAATTGCTATCTACAACCTATTTCTATTAGCTAGTCCTTACTAAATATAGCCATTGAATCAGTGCTAATCAGAATGGATTCAGCAGGTCTTCTAACAATCCAGTTTATGTTTTAATTGTTTGAACAAATGACTGAAAATCATATCAAACATATGCTTCTTTGAAGCTGTCAGCACCTTAGAAGACCATTTGTCATAAGGCAAGGAGTGCTGTGTGAGGAAAACAAGACTAGACATATCACAACTGGTTTCACAGTTCCTTGGATTCTGGTGAATAGGAATATGTAGTCTTATTTCTAGCTCTGAATGCACTACAGTCCCATTTGATGCTGAATCATATTGGAAATCTTCAGTAATTTACAAGATCTCATCTTTATTGTAATCACAATTCACAGATCACTCCTCAGAGAGCTATGAAAGTTCATATTTTAAAAATGACAGTTTAATAGTTAAATGTGAACACTGTCCCAGAGGCAGGAAGGCAGAGAGAGGAGGAAGAGTAAGGGAAGCGGGAGAAAGATTGGCAGCTGTCTTGTGAAGGCTACAAAGTGAACTACTGAGCTTTAGCAGTGAAAAGAACGGTGGGTATTAGAAGGGGGAGATGGAGAGGAAAGAGATGGCTGGTGAGGGAGTCCTTTCTGTTCTGGTAATCCCATAAATACTGTAAAAAGAAAGACATTTTCCTCAGCCATGGGAAAATGTTACCAAGTTGAGTGCTTTGAAATGCAGAGAAAGACCACTGCAAGCTGGGGAATATGAAGGTTTTCCAAAACAACCTTGCTCACCTAGAGTTTAGTGGTTTTGAGTATCAAGAACACCGGCCTTCCAGCAGGTCTGTAAGCTGTCAGCACAGTTAATAAACAGCACAGAGCGGGAGATCGGGGAAGAATGTTCATCAAAAGGATTTGAAATTTAGCTTTTGGATACAGGGCTGAAAAAAAGAATAGACCATTAATGAAAAGGTGATGTCCAGGTTTCCAGAAAGTGAACAAACAAAACAGTTATCTTATTCCCACAACAAAATGTTTGTGGGGAGAGCATCATTCATGTAAAGCTGCATTGAAATCTCAGGGCAATCTAGAGCAAATCAGTAGGAGGCTTTGATTGGACTTGTGGCCCTTTCACACAATGAGATTATAGTGGCATATTCCACTTTAGCTGTCATGGCATCATAGCATACTTGGGATTAAGCTGGGGTCATTTAATGTGGCATAGTGGTTCGAGCTTTGAAGCATGACTGTGGAGACCAGGGTTCAGTTCCCTGCTCCGCCATGGGAACCCATTGGGTGACCTTGGGCTTGTCACACACTCTCAGCCCCAGAAGACCCCATGATAGGTTTGTCCTAGTGATGCTGTAAGTCACAAACAACTTGAAGACACACAGCAACAACAACAACAACAATTTAGAATTCTCTACCAGATTGCTATACTGCCTTATCAAACTGCAAACCCCAGGATTCCATAGGATAGAAGCAGAACACTTAAAGTGGAATCACGGTGCTGTAACTGTATATCATAAAAGGGCCTGTACGTAAAAACTGTCCATTTAATGATTTTAGCAGGCTGTACACCAGTGTGGACACTCCTTGTCCAGGAAAAAAGATGGAAGGAACTTCAAGTACACTTTGTACTAGTTTGCTGAACCCCCCCCCCTTTTTTTTTGTATACCATGGTTAAACATGGAAGACTTCAATTAGCCATAGTTTTCTATTACTACCAAAGCATGAAATATACTTGCCATGTTTGGAAAAAGGCACGATCTGAACCAGCTCCAAAGCATAGTTGTTGCCAGCTTCACTGTTGGCTTTCTTGAAGCTGGCAGATTCTTTCATGCAAAATAATTGTAGCATTGTTATTCCATTACAAATGCTGTAGCAGAATCCTATGAGATCCTGGGCTTTAGGAAGGCACTAGTGTTCTCTATCTCAGAATTCTAACCTGTTCCCTAACTGCAAATACCAGAATTCCCTAGGATGTTGCCATGGTAGTTAAACAGGAATCTCAGTGTTACAATTGTGTAGTGTGAAATGGTCCATAGAATCATAGAAATGTAGAGTTGGAAGAGACCACACGGGCCATCCCGTCCAACCCCCTGCCATGCAGGAACACCCTCAAAGCACTCCCGACAGATGGCCATCCAGCCTCGGCTTAAAAACCTCCAAAGAAGGAGACTCCACCACACTCCGAGGCAGCCTATTCCACTGCCGGACAGCCCTGACCGTCAGGAAGTTCTTCCTGAGGTTCAGGTGGAATCTCCTTTCCTGCAGCTTGAATCCATTGCTCCTTGTTCTGGTCTCTGGAGCGGCAGAAAACAAGCCCTCTCCTTCCTCTACATGGCATCCCTTCAAATATTTAAACATGGCTGTCATATCCCCTCTTAACCTTCTCTTCTGCAGACTAAACATACCCGGCTCTCTAAGTCTATCCTCATAGGGCATGGCTTCCAGGCCTCTCATCATTTTGGTCGCCCTCCTCTGGACCTGCTCCAACCTGACCATGTGCTTCTTGAATTGGGGTGCCCAGAACTGGACACAG
Organism: Cyclura pinguis; assembly: GCA_030412105.1. NCBI lineage: Eukaryota > Metazoa > Chordata > Lepidosauria > Squamata > Iguanidae > Cyclura > Cyclura pinguis. The sequence continues at coordinate 89,324,438 of CM059600.1, read as the reverse complement.
TATTCAAGATGTGGTCTAACCAAAGCAGAGTAGAGTAGTACAAGTACCTCCCTCGATCTAGACACCATACTCCTATTGATGCAGCCGAGAATTGCATTGGCTTTCTTGGCTGCCGCATCACACTGCTGACTCATGTTCAGCTTGTGGTCTATTAAAACTCCTAGATCCCTTTCACACGTACTGCTATCCAGCCACGTGTCCCCCATCCTATATTTCTGTATTCCATTTTTTCTACCTAAGTGTAGGACCTTACACTTCTCTCTGTTGAATTTCATTTTGTTAGCTTTGGCCCAGCTCTCCAATCTATCCAGGTCATTTTGAATTTTGATCCTGTCCTCTGGCATATTAGCAACCCCTCCCAATTTGGTGTCATCTGCAAATTTGATGAGCATGCCCTCTATTCCTTCATCCAAGTCATTGATGAAGCTATTGAACAGCACTGGGCCCAGGACAGAACCCTGTGGCACCCTGCTAGTCACTTTTCTCCAGGATGAAAAGCAGCCATTCGTGATCACCCTTTGGGTTCGGTCAGTCAACCAATTACAAATCCACCTGACAGTAGCCCTGTCCAGCCCTCATTTTACTAGCTTCTTTGCAAGAATGTCATGGGGAACTTTGTCAAAGGCCTTACTGAAATCGAGAAATGCTGCATCCACAGCATTCCCTTCATCTATCAAGCTAGTAACTCTATCATGAAAAGAGCTAAGATTAGTCTGGCATGACTTATTTTTGAGAAATCCATGTTGACTTCTCGTGATTACCGCGTTGCTTTCTAAGTGATTAGAAACTGACTGCTTAATGATCTGCTCCAGAATCTTTCCGGGTACTGACATCAGGCTGACTGGGCGATAATTATTTGGGTCCTCTTTTTTTCCCTTCTTGAAGATGAGGACAACATTTGCCCTCTTCCAGTCTGCTGGAACTTCTCCTGTCCTCCAAGGTTTCTCAAAGATTATAGCAAGCAGTTCCGAAATGACCTCTGCCAGTTCTTTTAATATCCTAGGATGCAATTCATCTGGCCCTGGAGACTTGAATTCATCCAGTGTGGCCAGGTATTCCTGTACCACCTCTCTACCTATTATGTGCCTCATTTCCCCTGCTTCCTCACCTGCTCCCCAGGTGAGGGATTACCATAGGTAATTGATACTTTGTAATATAGAATGAGGGACAACAAACAGATGGAAAGTAGAATACATGGACAAGACTTCATGATACCTTGTGTTGGTAAAGTGAAATAATATAAGATGAATGAAGGCAGTCTTTGGAAGCTAGGTTTTCTAACATTAACCCTACTCCAAAAACCTGGCCTAAATCAGTAGTTACGACTAGAGTAGATCCATTGAATCAAAGGAACTTGGTAAGTCAGTATATAAGTTGTATTTATTCAATGGCTCTACTCTCTAGCTGGGCTAGCAGTTGGTTTTAGGCTTCAGTAATTGCTGCTGTTATGTGTCCATCACTGAAATCCATCAAAATATTGTCAGCTTGCAAAGGCTGAATGGAAGTGTGCTTACTTTGTGTGTTTTCAGAAGATAGGTTTATTCTGGTGAAATTTGCAACAAAACACAGAGTGTATTTCATTGAAACCATCCATGTATGTTGTGAAGTATTCTTTTTATGTAAAAGCAAAAATATGCATTTCATTTACACTGAACATAGTTCGTATGCACAACTCAGAGTACACAAAATGTGCTCGTCATTTCCTGTAGATTGATAACAGCTAGTGACACTGCTTTTTTTTACAGTTCACCCCCTATATCAGCCAAACAAGCACACAGAGCAACAAACAGCTATGTGTCCTAAGAAAGACATAATACAACACATCATGATTTATGTTTCTAGTTGATGTAGTAAATCCCAACATAAGTAAATCTCTGCATGAAATAAATAGCTGTATAGTTGCTTGATGTTTCATAACAGGAAGTGTGCTTTTAAAATACAGGTATATTTTAATACTGAAAATGACTCAGTTTTTTATAATATAAAATTGCAAACAGAGGTGTGCATGCTCCCCCCACCCCAAGTCCCAGATCTGTTGTTCTTATGTCAAATTGTATCAGACCCATAGCCCCTGTGATACTGTGGTAACATGACTGTAGTTCCTACCTGTATCTCCAGGATCACAGACTAGACACTTGCCTGTGCTGTCCTGCCACTGGAACACCTAATTTGCAAAACTGGGAGTCCTTGTAGTCATTATATAAATAAAGTACTTGTGTTTCCATTATCCCCTTTAAATTTCTTATAAAACCTTGTTCTTTAGCACATAGTCACATATTCTAAGAAAAAACACAGGATAAACAGGTAAAATTTAATGATAACTTTAAATTTTATCACTTTTTTAAAAAAATGCTATTTGCATTAGAAAAATGGATTTCATTAAAATTTGACGTTGTATTTTAGAATCTATATGTTCTGAATAGTATTCTGAATAATGGAAAATAGTTTTGTGACAAAAGATAGGAATGAATTGAAACAATTGAAAATTGAAACATTTATACCCATTTAGGAAGTACTAATCTCTAATATGTACAATAATTGAGTATAGATTTATTTTCTGATCCCAAGGCCTATGTATGCCCATAAAGTTTGTAACATGCATGTTGGATGCTGACACATTCATTTCAATGGAGGGAGCAGGTAAGTATCTGAAAAGAAATGTACATTTATAACTGCTTCCTCTCTTGAAATAACTACTGCATAGGTGAAGATTCTGTATGCATCGTATTCTCTGGGAAGTCGCCAGACTGGGTTGATTCTAACTGTTTTATTTGCAGGACATTTTATCTGCTCCAAATGTCTAGTCATCTGACACTGTGACCACAAGAACTGAATATTACTAAGGATTTTAACTGTGGTCATGTTCCTCTTCATCTTAATATTAGACTTAAATGTTTGTTTATTTATCTTGGTCATTTATAATCTTAGTAATCATAGATTCATGTTGATTTAAGCAATCTAATTTGTCAGGAATAGAAATGCATATGATTGTTGGACTTTCAGACTGAAATAAACTGCACCAGTAGCTATCAGCTCCTCTCCTAGCCCACTATTACATTATAGTGCAAAATCATAATTGCATCACATTTGTCATAATTCTGCTAAAAGAAGTCAGTTTGCGTCAATCTGAATAGTGTCTTGATTTTCTACAACTGTATGGCAATGACTGTAGAAAGTCTTCTCATTTAGGAAAATATTTGTGTTTAAATATGTAATTTTCATTCTCCACACACTTAGGATTCTTTGGGAATTTGGCAGAGGCTGTTCAAATGGATAATTAAGCAAGATACTTCAGCTTACCTGAATAGGACATGCAGGAAGCAGAGGAATCCCCTGCCTTTAAACACTTTGTTATCTGATGGCTCATTGTTTCTGACAGCCTCCATTAATTTTATAGGATTCTGCTCTTTTGACAGTTCTTCTTGCCTATGGAGGCTTTCTTGGGACCACTCGCGTATGCATGCTTCCAAAGCAAGTTTTGTAAGCAGTGAGCACATGGTCGGTCCCTAGTGAGCCGCCGTAAGTCCTTCATGCTTCCTACAGTTAAGTACATGGATTCCACTTTTCAAGTCCCTAACCTGTCAAATAAGTGAGGGAAGCCTGTAGTTGACTTTAGGAAAGGTAGTCTGCCCCCTCCAAAAAATAGGGTAAAGCTGAAATTTGGTTGATTTGCATTTTAATATGAATTTAGCTAACTTCACGCATTCAAACCAGTGTGGATGAAAACTTAGTTACCCTTTAACACTGTCACTTTTTTGAGTTTTGCAATTGAGTTCTTCATTGGAAACAAAAAGGGTTAAGGTAAGGTGTACGTTGAAATGAAAGTACATAGGGAAACTGCATTAGGAAAAAGTGCACACAAAAATGCTTATCTTTTCTCAAGAATATTAATTTCTTTGCTGCAAAGACAGTGAAGTTTTGTGATATTTTAAAAGCAAAGCAAATATTATTTGGCATAACAATTAATGGACTGTCTTGTAAATGAAGCATGCTGCAGATTGTATGTTTGTTTATTTGTAGCTTATGCAAAATAAAACTAGTTAGTTTTTAAGGTGACACAAGACTTTTGGTTGTTGTTTTTTAAAAGTATATGTTAGTGCAAATAAAGTTTTTAAATGCAGTATGTTGAAAGAATAGCTTGGAAAATTTCATGCAACATTTCAAACAGTGAGCAAAATTTGATATGGAAATGTATGTAATGGGAGAAATGCCCCAAAATATGTATAAATATGCAAGTGGAATTTTAAAAATTAAAATATTAATATATGCTGAATTTGGAAGGAATACATTATAGGTAACCATGTTGTAACATACTACGTGGGGAGTTAGTCAGACATAACTATGACCCTTTTCGCACCTTACCCTTTCACGGAGCTGGGGTGCAGGGCTAGCGCGAGAAGCCTGAGGAGGAAGGCTCTCACGTCCCTGCTGCTTCAGCTCCGCAGCTGCTTCCGGGTCGCACAAGCGCCCTGCCTCTTCCTTCTGCAGTGCAGCCTGGGACCTTTCCCAGCCTGCACTGCACAGGAAGTGTGACTGACCCAGCTCCCGAGGCTCTGCACGCCAGGTAAGTGTGCGCGGAGCCCCGGAGCGATGCACAACCATGCAGCATTTCCGGCTTTAAGCCGAAAATGAAAAAATGTGTGCGCGGTCCGCGTTAGGCCCTTGAGCGTCGCGCAAATGTGAGTGCATCGTGTGGACTGCTCCTTGCATTTACGCAACCTTCAAGGGGCCCGTTCTCTTCGGAAATGCCATGCGAAAAGGGCCTATGTTATTTTTGCAAACAAGATTAAAGACTGTTAACAGCTTGTTTGTTAATGAGCAATATTTACTCATTTTAGAAATTAGTGGGCATTTTTTACTATTTTTTCCTATTTTTAGGTATATTTAAATTTACAAATGATAGTGATAACAGAAAATTATCAGATTAGTAAAATGTTATTCATAAAGCAGGAAGCAGTAACTTTCTCACCAAAGGTACCATCTCTCCTCAAAAGTAAGAGCAAATTTTAATGCATACTTTTTAAAATGGCCCAAATACTGTAAAGACACCAGATCCCACCTGATTTTGGTAAGCTGGGTCAGCTCTGGTTAGCACTTGGATGGGAGACTGCCAACAACTACCAGGTGCTGTAGGCAGAGGTGGCAAAATCATGTCTGAGTATTGCTTGCTTAAGAAAACCCTGTGAAATTAATAGAGGTGTCATAAATCAACAGGTCACTTGAAGGTGTATACACACACACTTTTTAAAAATTAACTTGCCAAATTCTGAATATTTGGAATGAAACACTGTATGAGACTTCCTAAAAAACTGGTAATTTGAAGTGAATTAAATTTGCATTTGAAGAATGGAAAACTGAAATAGACAGATCCATCCATCCCATATTGCCCATGTAGAAACACTGGCTGTATTTTTGTTCTCCTGCTGAGGAGCATGAAAGTTTAACTAGAAGCCCCATGGTTCCCAATTAACAGTGCCAGTAGCAATTTCAGCTGAGAATCAAAGCTCTTCTGGTTTAGCCTCCAGTGAAAGGAGACATTGCAAGCATCAAAAAGCTGGCAGGATCTGCTTGGAGAGGGGAGAATGGCATTATCACCACTGAAACTATTTGCTTCTGTTCTGTTCTTTGTCTCACAATGAGTCCCTTTTCTCCTTGAGCCGTGACTGTAGACTGTGGGCAGGCAGTTCTACTCTGATTAAACAGAATGGAGGGAGATGTCCACATATATTGGATCTATGCCTGTCTACGTTCTGCCTTTTTAATAGATGTGAGTGGCCATGCTCCGAATCTGATGCCTAGCTGAGCTTGTGTCCAGTGTCCACAATCTAGCCCAGTTTTTCTTGATGCATAGTTCACAGTTGCTTCAGGCAACCCTGGTCAGCAGTCCATGCAAACTGAGAGTACTTTAGAATATGTTTGAGAAGCTTGAGAATGTAAGGGATTCTGTAGCAAGTAAGTGAACACAGAAAGTATGCCAACCATAGACTGAAAAATAGTGGCTTGGATCATGTAGAAGTATCATTTTGTGGGCTGTATTTTAGAAATAATCTTTCCCTTAAATTCCTATGACTTTCTGTTGTTGTGACAATGGAGGAGGCATAAGTGGTAAAAGGATAAACTGTTGTAAATTTTTGTCCTGGAAGCTTGTTCATGCATATAAATCCATCACAACAGTTTGCACTAAAAATTTCTTTGAAACATGCTCATAACTTTTGTTGGTGCTTTTTTTTCGTTTGTTTAAATTCCTCCTTGTTGTGTACTGTCTGTATGTACTGATGGTTTACTGTCTGTTTCTTTGTTGTTTGTCACCATTTTTACAATATAGGCAAAATGCAGGATGGAAATATGGAAAACAACCAGAATAAAGGTAACCTTCTTTCATATTAAGGAGGATTTCGAAAATGTACTTAAGTTTCGTTCAGCAAGTATACTATTAGGAAAATCCAAGAGGGGATGTAGTTTGAAAATGGCAGTCAATGCTTTAAATTTCTGTGATCATAGGAAATAACCTATCCATTCCTGAGCATCAAATGATACAAGAAACTTGTGTTTTTTGCTTTCCCAGATAGCTGTCTGCAGACACAAGTTTGGAAATTTCTGAAGTAAGCATACGTGAAAGACATGCTTTGCACGTAGTTGCTTGCCCTGTTTAAACTTTGATAGCTGAAGTAACAGACTAGAGAATTCCAGTATGGTGATTCCATCAAGGTGGAGTTGTCATAACCCAGTTTTCTTAAATTGTGTCCATTGCTGTGTCCTGAATATTTTATGGTAGTTGCTCGTAGTTGAGGCCAGCAACAGACAGAGCTGTGAGCTGTGTTCATAGCCAAGGCCAAGACCTTTCTTCTTAAGAAGAATGGATGTAACACTACACTGAAACCACCTATAATGAAGCAGAATTAAGACGATGCTCTGGATCTATGAGAACACCATCTTACCACTACTCAGTTATGGGGGTCCTTAACATAGTGCTGTATTCATTCTTCTTAAAAGTGACTTCTCAATCTCTGACCATTGGTGTTGGAGTTGCACCTCAGACCATTTCCGCACTAGACTGTTATAGTGGTATTATTCCACTTTCAACATCCTATGGAATCCTCAAAGCCCCCTCCCTAAAGTACAAACCCCAGGATTCCAGAGGATGTTGAAAGTGGAATAATAGCACTATAACAGTCTAGTGCAGAAATGGCCTCAGTCTCCCTCCCACCAGAAGAACGTAACCTGCTGGCTACTCCCCCAAGCTTACTCAGGGTGAGTGTATTGATGACCCAAATGAAGATTGCATAGTGGCATTGAAATCAGCACAGCTCTGGTTGTCTCATATTTTTCCAGCCAAGATAACTGCTGGGTAAGGGAGCTCATTGCCACTGCTGTCACTTTTCTTTTTCCTAGTGCCTCTCAGCTAGGGGTACCTGCTCTGACTACCTGGTATGACACTTATATTATTTGTGGGGACCATTAAAAAAGAGGAGGTGGTGTTATGAGGCATGGTAGCCCCTGTGGAGCCTGCCCTGCCCTGCCCTGCCCTGCCAGATGCAGGTGTCTGGTGCTCATGCTCCTATTCCTGTCCTATACTCTGCTGCACACTGTGCTTTTGTTATTATTGTGAAATGCTTGTGCAGCAGAAAATCCTGACAGTGTTCTCTTTAAGGTATTCTAGCAGCATTGAGCTTTCCTTTAAAAGCTGCAGTTTAGAGAATTTTATCATGTAAGAACTGTTTACCATTGTGGGCAGAAATCCACAAGAACAGTGAATGCAGGGGATTGTACCCAACAAGTAGTATCTTAATTATGGTTGTAGCCAGTGCTTGGTTGAAAAGATTATTTTTTCAGTATATAGTTGTCCCTTGGATAAACAGGAAAAAAAAATTGAAGGCACTGCACCCGAAGTTCTTCCCCATATGGACACATTTTTTTGTAAGACTTGAGATTTAGTTTTGAATGCAAAATATTTTTATCTTTATGCCCTATGTAAATGATACATTGCGAGATGTTCCTTTCTTTAACAAATAATTTTCTCCTTCTCATTTAATATTGTTTTACTTTCTTGGTCTGATGGGAGTGTTTTGTCATGATTTTTGCTTTGCAGAGAGAATGTAAGCACTGTAGAAAAACTGAATATGCTTTTGTGTACACAAACACACATCACAAGAAAGACAAAGACTATGAAAATAGGCTTGTGAGTTGAGAGACTCAGTTATATTAGAAAAAAAATATATAATTTCACTTTCAGTCTTATTTGGAAGCTACATTGATATAATCACTCCTGTTTATCATTATTCTTGGGAGATCAGAAGCACAAGTACTGTGTACTTGATCAGTAACTGTTAGACACTGAGCACTGGACACATCTGAGCAACACAATGCAAAGATTGCAGGTGGGATCTTGCACATCTCTCATCCATTTTGAGTGGGATTTTTCAATAAAAGTTTACAGTGCATTCTGCCCTAGAGCATTTGTATTATTCCACTTATAAGAAATGTGTGCGATAGATTAATCAAACTAGGGAACTATCAGTCTATAATCAACTATCAAACTATCAACTGTTCAACTGACTGATGTAAAGAAATTAGTCAGTGTCATAGCTTGTTGCTATTACAGATTTATTATTTTTAAAAACTCACATATTCTTAAGTGTCTGTGGCACTCTTAAACATTAACCAATTTTATTGTGACATATGCAGTTCACTTCAACATATGAATATCACTTCATCTTTCATGGACAGCCAATTACAGTCACTGGGGTCAGAGGGACCTGATATGCCAAAAAAAAAGGTGATAATTACCTTATTAGTGGCCATTAACAAAGAAATATTCTTCCACTGATGAGTTGTGTGGCTGGAATGAAAAGAAAGGATTTCCATCAGTTTATCAATGGAAGGATGTTTACTGGGGCTGGATCCTTTTCCTATAGTTGGAAGATACCTCAGAGATCATCCAATCCAAATTCCTGGTGTTACAGGAGACCCAGTTTCTCAGTACATGTGTTATACTGCTTTGTATCCTTCCAGCCTCTGCTTAAAAACATCTTATGAGACAGGCCATTACCTTCTGATCTAATCCAAATATGCTATACATACTGTACTAGACTCAACTCCTTCCTCATTTTGTTAAGTGTATCTGTGCTAAGACTCTAAATCTTACATTGTGCTGGAGGGAACAGTAGTTCTTTACGGGAAAGATGCTAATGATAAAGGCTTACTTTATTTCTATTCAGAAAAGACTGCATCTAAATGCGTACATTTACTGCACTGTTGCTGTATTTTATCCTGCAGCCAGAGAAGCAAAAGCATCTCTCTGTGTATTAAATCTAAAGTCTCATACCAAAAATAGCATGGGACTGAAAAATGGTTAGATATTTATGGCTCTGTAACAATAATCCAGGTTGTTAATTGTTTTCTAAGGAATCCATGTTCTTCAGAAAATGCAGATTTAACTCCAGAGATCTTGATTTTTAAGTGATACCTAAGGAGTGATACTAACATTCTTAAATAATTTTTCCCCGTCCTTCTAGCCAAACAGCAGGATGGTGCTGCTGCAATGGAAATGCAGCCACTGAAGAGTGCAGAAGGTGGAGAAGGAGATGATAAAGACAAGAGGAAGGCTAACATGCATAAGAAAGAAAAATCTGTCCTCCAGGGAAAACTGACTAAATTGGCTGTCCAAATTGGCAAAGCAGGTATGATGCATGTTTCGTGAAATTCCATGCCTACTACGATAAGGAACATGTCAGAGACTTCTTGGTGGCAATAAAATTGACTGGCAACTTAAGCAGTAAATCCAATTTTTAGTTCGCCTTTTGCAGACACATTGAATCAAATGTGACTTAACAAGTCTAATTTATCAAGAGTGAAAACTGCGAACTGGATTCGGAGGTCAGTTGCCAACAAGACCTGTGTGCTATAATATAATAATAATAATAATAATAATAATAATAAATATAATATAAGTATATTAAATTATTATTATTATATTTTTTTATATATATATATATATATATATAATTATAATTATATTAAATTATTATTATTATTAGCAAATACTGCTTTCTATACTTTTTTCTATACTTTTTCTTAAATTCCAGAGTATGTCATTAAAATACCAAACATAAGCTTTCACTGTACATTGAACAAGAAATCTGTTGAAATAATTCAAGTGAATGACATAAATCATAAAAAGCAACAGAAATCAGTGCTGAATGTTAGCCTTTAATTTATCAGTAGTCCTACTGAAAGTGTTTGAGATTAACTACACCATTTACTGAGTTCTGCTGTCCAGGCCATAAATTCTAGTCCACCAGCACTAACCACCTCTCCAGAGTGCACTTTGAAGGCGTATCCAAGTACACAATGGAAATAATAAAGAAAAATACTGAATGCCCTCTGCTTGAACTGACAGTGATGAACACTAGCTCCAAGTTTCCTGTCATCTTAATTACATAGTGTATATGTATAAAAATGCATCCAACTTCCTGTTACTAACCAATTGTGGTTGTTACGTGCCTTCAAAGTCACATAACTGGACAGTATCTAGATAGCAATCTGAGTCTACTTATCTATTGCCATTTCCTGAAACGCTGAGTCTATTTCCATATTCATGAAAGCACAATGTCATCGTACTATTTGAGTTGTAGAAAGTGCATTTGAAATGTATATTTGATGGCTGTTTAAACAGTCTTTTAAGAAGTATTACATTTTTGCCAGTTCCTGACAATACCTGCTGAACTGCAAATTGCTGGCACTTTAACACAATGTGTCAGGACATATCTGTACATGCATTGTTTGAAATCTCTTCCCTTGTTAACATAACACTCTCAAGAATATGGATATTCGCTCCATTGAAAAGAAGTGTGGTATGGTTTGGGTATGAAGAAAACTTAACATTTCTAGGAAGATCTCAATATCCATCTACATTGTTTAGAAAGCTCTGCATGCACGTGCCAGAGCGGCTTTTTAGGAGAGGACACAGGTAGGAGCAGGTAGAAGAGGGTATAAGAAAAAATTTCCCACCATGAATTTAGCCAAGTTAATTTCTAGGTGTGTACATCTCACGGTTCTTTCCAACATTATGGTTATAAGTAAGGGCTATATTTCTTATGCCAGAGAAATGCAAATCCAATTTTACAGCAACATTCTTCCATTGTTTTCAGACTTGGAACTCATCATGAACGCTCCCATGGAACATATTTTTTACTATCATTTTTTTCCTCCCCATTCTGTCTTCCATTTTCTTCATTTGTTTATGATATCCTCATCTCTTGTTCTCTATTTATATTTCTCTTAAGAGAAGTCCTTTGTATTGGGGGGGAAGAAAATAATGGTGCCAGTGGTAGGATCCACTTTGTATCAAGACACAACACACTTGTGGATCCTGATGCACCAGTGCCAGAGCTGTACTATTCAAGGAATTCTAGATATTAGTGATACCTTACCTGATCTGTACGAAACAACCTCGATTACTTTTAGGTGTGTACTTAAAGCTGCAGTACTGTGCACACAGGAAAATATGTTCCTTTGTAAAACCATTTGCTTACCGACTCCTTTTTGGTATTTCTGTGTCGTCTCCCAACCCCAAGGGCTTCCAAGATGTTCAACAAATAACAGCAATTGAACAGTAGGGTATAGCCAAATAATATAATTTGTGGAGATGGGGCTGAGTGACAAACATGGGTATTTTGGTTGGTCATGTAAGGAACAACAAGGATGAGCACAGGGACGTGGTGCATATAGATTGTAGTAGATGTACTTTATGCGTTGATAACATGTATCAGAGACATATTATTTTAAACAGTTTTGCTGATACTCGCAGCAACCTGCAGTAAATCTGTTGTGAATACAGAAATTTTATAGACATCAGGATTACTTATAGAGAAAATGATTCTAGTTTAGTCTTACATCTGAAATGGCCCATATTCTCCTAAGCTTTCTTAATGTGCATGTTGCATTTCTTTATGTGTGTATATGACTCTGAATCACTTATCTAGGCATAAGAATCAAATATGCATTGCATTAGGTAAAATGAAATTTGAATACATGAAGGCTGCAATCATTAACTCACTACCTGGGAGTAATTGTCATTGAGTTCAGTAGGACTTACTTTCGAATATGGGTTTAAGACAGTGAGATGTAGCACAGTGTTTTAGAAGTTGTTTTTTTTTTTTAAAAAAACCCAAATCCTAAAGCTTCTCTTGTATGTCTTAAGATAGATTTTTTAAAAATTCTTGTACTAAAATGTACATTCTAATTTTTCTGTTTCAGGTTTGGTAATGTCTGCCATCACCGTCATCATTTTAGTATTATACTTCACTATTGATAACTTTGTAGTCCAGAAAAAGCCATGGCTGCCTGAATGCACTCCAGTCTATGTTCAGTATTTTGTCAAGTTCTTCATCATTGGTGTTACTGTGCTTGTAGTTGCTGTCCCAGAAGGACTTCCACTTGCAGTTACGATTTCTCTTGCTTACTCTGTAAAGGTAAGTAACACTGCCAAAACCAATTTGAAGAGAAGCAGTCATTGATGCACCCTTATCTTCAGTTGTTAGCAGACCATTTTTTGTTTTTAAAAAGAGTGCATTCTTTTGCAAAACAGATAAGATTGCACATCAACCTGATTTAAGAAATGATTGGAAATGATTATGTAATAACCTCTAACTGGACCAGCAATTCTATCATAATATTGACACTTCACACAACTGATAGTTTCTCTGGAGTGACAACTTCAGTCCTTACTGTTAATAAGAATTTAATAGTTCAGACATAACATTAGTGAGCTAAGGCTTTACTCAGGAAGTAGGGAATGGATTATAGAATACCAATGTGCTACAGTGGAGGAGCACTGGAACTGGGTTACAAGACCTGGATTCACATGTCATGAAGCATGTGAGTAACACATCTTTTCCCCTAGTCCCTTCAGTTTTCTAATACAGCCCATGAGACTCTGAGATCTATGTACTTCATCTAGAATTTATCTCTTGTAGTGCTTATTTTATGGGTCTTAAATTATCTTTAGACTTTTGTATATGGATGCTTCTGAACTTCCCTTCAGACTCAGTGGTACTCATTTTTAGATCATGGAATGGTACCAATTCATTTATCTTCTGCCATTTTTCTGAAGATTTCTAGAATTTGTATTGACTGTTACATTTACTATTTCTGTAGCTTTTGATACCTTTTCTTTGCATTCTTTGTTTTCCATTCCATTTAGTTACATATGCATATGAGAGATCACACACATGAAAACATTGGGCATATACTGTTTGGCTTCTTCCAGCATGTGATGATGAACACAATTCTATCAGTATACTTTTTAATGAAATCTTCTGCTCTGTAATATCCTAGTGTATATTTGCATATTAAACTAGATCCTAGCTAGTGTAAATCATCAACCCTAATTTGCAACTGCAAGTCCTTTTATGACTTTTTTCCCTTTCTGTTTAGAACAAATGGGAAGACTGTTCCTTGTGGAGAAGCTATTAACTTTACTGCTTATGGCTCCCTATTTAAAATCTCACTGGTTTATAATTTTCATCTAGTTGCCTATTTAAATCCTTCAGTGACTTGCCATTTGGTCACCTATTTTAACCCTTCTCTAATGTACTGGAGCTCATTTGATAGAGGAAGTAGTCATTTTTTTCATTTATTTACTGTCATTTAAAAAATGACAGGAAAGGTACCAAAAAAGAATAAACTCTTCATAAAGTTGTAAACTGTAATGTAAATATTGTATCGTAGACTGTACAAAAGTTTGTTAATTTGCAGTTAAGCCCCAGTGTATTCAGTGGGCTTTCCTTCTATTAAATACTAGAGTATATGCCCAGCATTCCCGGGATTTTATTTTCTCATAAGTAATATTTGTTAGAAATACCTTAGGAATGACTTTACCTTATCTTAGGAATTAGATGCAGTCGAAATACACAGATTTGAGATCCTGTGTCTCTAATTCCCCAAGCTGCATTGTCCAATACCTGTAACTTTTCCCCATATTCCCCAAGTCAATCTGTGTTCAGATTTGTTAACACATAGAAGTTGGGTTTCTGGGGGAATACACTGCCCTCCTCCTTCTTGATGCTAAGTCTTATCTCCATAGCAACTGGCCTGAGGCCCAAGAACTTTCTGGCTGAGAATTCTAAAGGCTCCTCCCTAAACTTCGAACCCCAGGATTCCGTAGAATCTTTACAGGCAGCCAATCATATGACGTCTTCTGACCTGACACAGCCAATCATATGAGGTTTTCACCTGCGGGCAAACTCACAAACTTTGACTTTTATATATTAGATGTATGGAAGTAATTCATCAGTAATTTTTTTCTCAAGAGTAGCAATGAGTAAGTTTAGCATTTCCTTCTTCCTGCAAGGAAGTCTTTGAAAATCAGAATTTCTGAAATCTATTCATAACTCAGGAGTTATTCTGTGCAAAATTCATACATGGCTGTTTTGCATAGAAAACAGCATTTTCTACACAAGACAGAGTGTTTTCTGCACAGAAAATAACATGCGTAATAATGGTCAAAGAAATATGAAGAATATTTTTGCATAGAAAAACCTGTTCCCTGTGCAGAAAATATTGTTTTCCATGATAACCACCTCTAAAGTTTGCACAGAAAAGATCTGCAAATGTAGCATTTTATGCACAGGAGACAGCTTTTTCTGCCCAGAAAATAATATTTTTGCAGAGGTAACCTTACTTTCTGAATAGAAAATGCTGTTTTCTGTGAAAAATGACTATATCTGAAAGTTGTGCAGAATCCATCCCAAACTGCGAATATTCTGCTCAGTCTAGGATTTTTCTTATCAGGGCTTCTGGACACTTGAAAAATGTGTTGTTGACCATTTTTCAAATATTTTAAATTTTTTAAACATCCGTCTATTTGTTCTTTAATCAGAAGTTAATTTTAACTGCACTGTGTCATTTTCCCCCTATATCTTGCTTTCAGCAAATATCGTTATACAACTTTGCTTATTCATACTTTTTTCCATAATACTTTGTGTCTCTGTTTTCAAATCCATTTTAGTTTTGATACTGATGTCTCTAAACTGTAGTTGGAAATTTTACTATAACATATAAATCATTGCCACATGTTCCTTCTAAAAAATCACCTGGTATATATTTAATTCACATTCATCTCAAATCACATGAACTTTTAGAAATGCATTCCATATACCTGATGCTCTTGTGTGTGTTTTACAAGGGGAATTATAATTTGAGAAAAGATTAAGGCATATGTCCCACTTTAAAAAATAACGATACATTTTATTAGCATTAGGGATTTTCAGCCTATTTACAAAAATAAGCTCTTACATATTTTTTGTTTTTCCTTTAGAAAATGATGAAAGATAACAATCTGGTCCGTCATTTAGATGCGTGTGAGACTATGGGTAATGCTACAGCCATCTGCTCTGATAAAACAGGGACGCTAACAACCAACCGGATGACAGTAGTACAAGCCTATGTTGGAGATGTCCATTACAAAGAGATCCCTGACCCAGATTCCATTCCGGCCAAAACTCTGGATTTGCTGGTTAATGCAATTGCCATCAACAGTGCTTATACTACAAAAATTCTGGTAAGTAGGCTTTGCTTTCAGACAGTTAAGGCATGGAAGAAAAAAAAACTGCAGCAGTTTTGGGACCCTGTCTTAGTATTAGGGTTCTTACTCTAGTTTTTTTTTTTAAACCAAGTGATGTGATGCTACTAGATTAAGAAATGCATATATCAGTATACCCTCCTGGGTTTTTTTTAAGGAAACTCTCATTATAATGTGTATTTGGATTGAAACTCTATAATCACTGCCCATTTAATTAGGAGTCCCATTGATTTCAATAGTGCTTACTTTTCAGTACCAAAGTAAATCTTCAGGTTTTTTTTTTTTTTGTATGCAACTCTGAAGAGTTTAAAAGGGTTTTTCCTGACTGAGCTAAGTTAAGGAAGTATTTACACATTTTGAATGATATTTCACATTTTTACTACTACTGCTGCAACAACAAATGGAGGGTGTCTGCAGAAATTAAATTAGATTTAAATTTAAAAAATTAAACTCTACATTGTTTTCTGCACAAAAATGTTGATATTTGCACAAAACAATTTTTCAACAAATATCTTTCTTAAACCAAAAAAAAAAAAAAAAATCCCAAATGAGGAAAAAAAAAAGTCTCTGCTTGGCTTATTGTTTTCTGGGAAGAATGTTTCAGTGTTTCAAAGATACTTTTTGTTGTTCGGGCCGGGATAAATTGTGAATATTCTTTACATTTCTATGTCTCAGCACGTATATATAGGAGAAGTCCACATATATAAGACTGTGATGCTGCTTTTGCTGTACAGATTATTTGTAAGGTTTTTTAGTGTTCTGAAAAATGGTTTTTAAGGGTTGAAAAGATTGCCTTTTATTATATTTTATTGATACCCCTGCTGAGTCCACACATGCTGTTGTGTGATCCTAGTCCATCATAGATCACACAGGAGATAAAATCCTTAGCATTTGTACAGAGCATTTAGGTATTTCATATGAATTGTAACTCTCTATAAAACCCTATAAAGCAAGGCTGGTCAGCCATAGACATTCTCAGGCTATATTCAACTTGTTTTAAAGCCCGCTTAGGTCTTTCTAGATAATACCCAGCCATGTTTTCAGTAGTGGAGTCTACAGGTGGCTCCCTTCAATTTTGGGGGAAAATGAGAGCGAGAAAGAGAAAGAGAAGAAAGTAGTTATTTCAGGCCTCCAAAATGTCTGCAGGTGGATAACCTTAACATGGAATATTGTGGCTCCTGGTGGCTCCTAGGGATATGATTCTCCATTCTGAGGTTATACTTTTTTTAATAGCTGTGGGAAGATCAAAGCCCTCTCTTTGGGGGTCTTGATAGGCAACACGTAGCCCTCACATTTCTTCTGTACAGTAATATTATACAGCATAGTCTAGAGAGGTACTGAGTTTGGGACACAGCCATGAGCCTAAGAGCACCTGTTGAGCACCATGACCTGATACCACCACATAGCCTTCATGACAGTGTGACTTAGAAGAAAAGAAATCCTTGTTTTCATTTTTGCTCTGTTAATTAAGTAATACTTGTTGCACCATATCAGCAATCTAATTGCCTAGGAGAACTTCTGCTTTGGTTGCCTGCAGTTATGAATAACTAATAGGGGCAAAATATTCATGAGAATGCACAATTGGACTCTCTCTCCTCCTCTCTGGGTAGAATTTTGTATCCTTTTATAATGAGGTGTGAAAAATCATTGAAAGGGCCTGTTTTGTGGGGGGGAAGTGCTTGCAAAATGCATCCACTGCTCACTCCAGCACAGTACAGTTGCTTGTACAATAATACCTTAGAAGCTACTCAAAAGATTATACTTTAATTATATGCAGATAAAGTAAAGCATTTGCTTAGTCTTTATTGGGTAAAAAATGCTAAATTTAGAAAGACAATTGAAGAGTCCATTGTGAGCTGCCTGGTTTCATGCAGACTGAGCAAAAAGATTGCAAGCTTACTAAAATAAAAAAAGGAGATTTATTTTCTGAAAGGTATCTGAAGGTGATTTTGCTACTATCCCCAGTATAGAAGTGTCCAGTAGTTCTGCTGGGGCAGTGAATCCACACTACATTTTATGGGAGGTGCTCTTGGTTTTATAAGAGTTGTCCAAGGTTCTGATTTCAAAATTCTGTTCAACACTTTGGAGATAGCTCCCCTGCTTATAAAACCCAGCATGGATTCTATGCTCTGAAATAGTGGAACCACCAGTTGTCTCTATTCCCATTCTTTTCTTGGGAACAAAGACCATTGGCCAAGATAACTAAACAGTCTTATCTGAAGTTGAGATAGCCTGCAATAATTAAAAACATGGAGATACTAAGCTGAATAATAACACAAACAACTAAGTAGTCCAGGAAGCAAAATTCAGCACTAGAACTATACAATTGATTTCAGATGGAAGGACAAAGAAGAGTTTTGGACTCTCTTCACAGTGCTATCAAATAAAAATGCTCTAGGTCTCTTCAGAGGGTCATTCCAGAGTTCAGACTAACTGCCAATAAAAGGTTTGTTTCCTGCAGGAGGGAATGCATAAAAAATCTGGTATAAGTACAAAAGGCACACCATTTCCAGAAACCCCCATTTTTGTGTAACGATCATCGGTTTTGTGTAAAAGCCAAGCAATTTTACACAAAGAAAGCAAGTGGCTATCTGGAAAGTGGTGTGTTTTTGTTTTGGCATTAAAAGCATGTTTTTGCACCACTTCCCAATGGTGTTCATGCTGAAAATCCATATGTTTTTTCTGCACAGTATAGTTTTGTGAAAGACTTCAAGATATGCAAATACTGGGCAAAAATTGTGGTGAATTCTTGCTACAGTTTTATTCTTTCTGACCTGCTTTCTCAACTGCTTGGAAACTCATTTTTCAGCAGCAAAATAAATAACTGTGAATATTCATTCCTTCCCTACTGATTTGTGCACAGTATGTTTGGAATTTGTAAAGTATGGCTTCTATAAATGATAACAATCCATCACTCTGTAACATTTGGTTGTCAGAAAGCAAACAAACATGCTAATAAATTGACTAACAGGTTATGAAGAATAGTTCCATCTGCTACTGAAAAGTAATCAGAAGGTGTTTTGTCAGATGCTTTAAAATCGAACGGTAGTATTTGTCAATATAAAAATGCTTTTGTATAACTATTAAAGTGCTTCCATTTATGGAAAGCAATCATGTTTCTGTTTTTGCACTTCATATGCATTGTGTTATTTTTGGAGAAGTGTATTATCTAAAATTCATGAACCTGGTTGTTTTGCTGATGAAGTTATGTGGGTGGTTGCATACTCATTTGCCTTTGCGTGGAGGTTAATACTGTATTGACAGTTCCTTAAAACAAGTAAAATAACACGTCAGTGATCTTGATCCGTTGTTTCTTTCACAGTAAGTTCTCTGTGGCTTTGACTTATTCAGGTGATTATAAAAATAAATGGATTTTCAAGGAATATCCAGATGTGATTATGGAAAGAGGCTTATTCTCTGAATAAAACCCAAGACTGCTGTAAAAAGCAGTATGTATGACTGTTATCTGTGGAGACCATGGAGATGAATTATGGTTATATTCTTTTCAGTGTTTTGATAACAGTTTGATTAGGGTGAATCCTTTGCCAGGGGAAAGGTGGGATATAAATTAAATAAATAAGTAAATAAAGTAGCAAGTAGAACCCATACATGGGGTTCAGCATTTTTTTTCTTCATATAGCACATGAAGTCTAGAAGGGAGGATAGTCTTAGAATTTGATGAGCACTTGGACTGGGTGCTGTTTAAACTTTCCCTCATTCGCTCCTATGTATATGTTCCCCCATGAAATTTCTGATTGGTGTGGGAGGGTTGCCTGAATTCAAGGCCAGTAGCCAGTAGCATTTATAATCTGTGGGATATTGTTTTGTTTTCCGTATTTGTTGACAAATTTTAGTTAGAGCTAGAGTAAACTCTGTCTCGGTAGCTTGTTTTTGGTGATCTAGTTCTTCCAAGTGCCGTTTCCACTTCAGTTTCTAAAAGTGCGGATTTGTCTTCAGATGGCTCTTCCTTGAATGAATCTGTCAACATTTCATCTTTTTTATCTGTGTCTTCAGTGTATTCTTTCCATCATCTTTTTATTTCTCCTTTGTCATGTTAATGTGTTCCCTTACTGGTTATATAGATTCTAGATTTTTGTTTTTAAAGTTCCCTTTGATTTCTCAGATCTTGTGGAAGAGGTTTCTTGTTTTTCCTTTGTTGTCATCTTGTATTTCTCTGCATTGACTATTACAGTAGTTCTCCTTATTCCTGTGTATAAGTCATTGAATATTTGCATTCAGGGCAGAGTTCGGCCACCTTTTACCATATTTGCCAGCATATTAGATGCACCAACACATAAGACGCACCCCATTTTTCAAGGGATATTTTTCAGGAAATTTTTTTTTAGTTCTCTGGTGAGGAAAATGCACAGGAAAGGAAGGGAAGGAAAGGAGTGTTGCACCAGGACAGGAGGGGAAGGAAAAGAGTACTACATCACTGCCCCTCCCTTTCTGTTTTGCTTGGGCAGAAATTCCCAGCAGACTCAAAATGCACAGGAGAGGAAGTGAAGGTAGGAAGAACCTGTACAAACATCTATCTATATTCCTATAGATCAAGGCTTCCACTACCCCCTGTTTTGCCTGGACAGGGAAAATTCCTTTCACTCCCCTTCCCTATGTTTTTAGCATTACCGTATTTGCTAGTGTATAAGATGCACCCTATTTTCAGAGGGTATTTTTCAGGAAAAAAAGTGTGTCTTATACGCCAACAAATACAGTACTTTTGCTTCTCATCTGTCCTTAACTGCTTGAAGAGTTTCATCTGTCATCTGTTGAAGCTTCTCTTTCTTTCTGGCTGTAGATGGTATCTCTTGCATTCCTTCCTCACAGTGTCCCTGGCTTCAGCCTAGAGTTTTGGCTCATGGTCAATTGTGCTTAATAGCACACATCTATTTTTTATATTATCTTTAAATTCTACAGGAATGTTCTTCAGATTGTATTTTGGTACAGTGATTGGTTTAGTATTAATTCTTTCGCTTTACTCTCTCTCTCTTTTTTTTTATATTATCAGTCCATGGTCTGTGACCCAATCTGCTCCTGGTCTTGTTTTTGCAGATAGGATGGAGCTTCTGTATCTTCTCCCTCCAATTATGTAGTCTGTTTGATTTCTGTATTGGCCATCAAGTGATGTCAGTATATACAGTCACCTCTTGGGTTGCTTGGAGAATGTGTTTGTGATGAACAAACTGTTGAACTCCCAACAGTTGTTCTCCTGCTTCATTTCTTGATCCTAGACCAAATTGTCCTACAATCGTTGATTCTGCTCTTTTGCATTCCAATTGTCTATGATTGACAAGAAATCCTATTTTGGTATGTGATCTATTTCCTCTGACTCCTGCAGAGAAACCTTCAATTTCTTCTCATTCTGCCTCTGGAGTTGGAGTGTAAACTGGGATTATGGTTATATTGATAGGCTTTCCCTGAAGTCTTGTTAATATAATTCCATCAGAGTTTGCATTATATCCTTTAACTGCTTTTGCTACATCTCTCCTCACTAGTAATGCCGCCCAGTTTCTTCTTAGATTTTCATTTCTTGAGAAAAACACTATGTGATTATCTGATTCAAAAATGTCCCATTCCTGTCTTCTTTAGCTCCGTCACCCTGAGTATTGCAAAGTTTATACTTTCCATTTCTTGTTTTACTATCTCTAGTTTCTCCTGATCCATGCTTCTTATGTTCCATGTTTCTATAGTATGTGTTGCGCAGCTTCAGACTTTCCTTTCACCTCTGAGCATGTCAACCACTGAATATCCTTTTGGATGGAGTCTACTTGTGTCCTTAGCCACAGTGCTACTTTTGGTTGTCCTCTCCTCTCCTCTAGTAGCTCACTGAGTGCCAACCAGTGTGTGAGTCTTATCCTCTGGCACTATCTTGTTTCATTTTGGATTGTCTCATCGTAGGGTTTTCATGGTAAAAGATATTAAAAAAAGGGTTTATATTGCTTATTTCTTCACGATGCTAAGAAGTGTTAGCTATAATGCCACTGTCATTGTCTCTGAGAGATCCTTCTCCTGTGTCCCCACCACCCCTACTGCAGCTGCCCCCTGGCTGTTTGGCACATTGAGCCTGGCTCCTCAGCAAAAGCCTGTCTGACATGGGAGACTCTTCCAGGAGCGCTGCTGCCTTCAGCATAGCCTTGTGCTTCCTAGGAGCACACAATCTCTCTATGGCAGAAAAGGATCACCGTTGGTGGTAGACAAGAGTAGGAGATCAGTTAAACTGATAAAATTTCACTGCAGAGTAGTAATTTACGTTATATGTGCCCCTTCAGAGCTTGGAAAAGTTACTTTTCTAGGCTATATCTGAAAGATTGTTTTAATGCATTTCTTAGAGTTCTTTGCTGAAAAACATGTACACACACACTGAATGTCACAGGATATAAGCATATTAAGTTGTTTGTTGCCAAATTATATTAATCTGTTTTTGAAATGAAGATTTTTGGAAAAAAAATATTCTCCAGAAACCATGTGTTTGGCATCAAAGAGTTTCTCTTTCATGCTGAATGGTTTTCAGATGTAATCAGTAGCTTAATTCATATGATAAAATGCTTTGGATACATCATAGGGCTAGGCATACTTGGATGTATATGCTAACTTGAAGCTCATTAACTATCAGAAATATTTGTTTCTGTGGAGTAACAGCAAATGTGCTAAGTGTGGCTTGGTTTCCCTTAGCAAAGCCTTTTTATTAATGTAATAGCCTTTACAAGACATGGGGAAGTATGTTTCACTTGATTTTTCTAAAGAAAAAGATGCAAAGCTAATTATACTATTTTCTTTTCATTCTAGTGATCAGGGCTTAAAGGCTGGAAATCACAGAAGTATCGACTGCATGTTGGTTTTTTGTTGTTGCTATTTTTAGATTGGGACAGGAAAAAAAATCAAAGTCACATCACAGTTGCGATCAGAGTTCCCTGTGTATGGACAGTTAATTAAATTTAAATCATGCAGTGGAACTAGAAACTAAAATCTATTTGTGTCTAAATCACTGTGTTCTTGTAGGACTGCTTTGCACAATAAGCAATGTGTGATAATGTTTAACCTGTGTGTTGGGCTGTTCGAAGCTGCATGAGTACCTGGCGAGCAGCAAAAAGAATTTAATCCAATAATGGCTTCTATCCTACAGCAAAAAAGGAGGTCTGGGAAGCAATTCTTGTCATGTTCTCCCTGTCCACAAATCACAAGCCTGATTCAGATGTACGCAGCACCACCACAGAGACACGGTTTATTTTATTTTATTTAAATATTTTGTGTGAGGTAGTTAAACACCTCTTTCCCTACACATGCCTCAATCCATGTTTTTTCTTTGTTATTTCCAGAACATGTGAGAAGGAGATCTGTTATTTTCCTTCCACTTTTCCCCCCTTCTCTGCTTGAATTTCTTTATTGGATAGGTATTGTTCATATATATATGTGGGCAATGAAGATGGAGGCAGGTTCCCAGAAATACAAGAGCATTTTTCATGTTGACCTGGGTTTAGCTTAGCCCAGTGACCTGCTCTGCTTTTGAATGGCTGCTGCAACAGCATCTGCAACCCAGCAGCAGCCTGAACCCAACACAGGGTTAATCTTTTAAAAGCTCACACTAAAACCTGGAGGAGATTTCACCACACCACTGACATCAGAGCCAGTTTGCTGCACTGCTCTGGCAATAGGAATAAAGCAGTTGTGTTCGATGATTGAAAGTCAACAGGAAGAAAATTAACTCCTTTGGGATGTGGTGACCTCAAAAGGAGAGTGCTAAGGATACCATAGACTACCAAAAAACAAATAGATGGGTCCTAGAGCAAATCAAGCCTGAATTCTCCCTAGAAGCCAAATGACTAAACCAAGGCTATTGTATTTTGGGCATATTATGGGAAGACTTGACTCCTTGGAAAATATGACAATACTGGGAATAATGGAAGGTGAAGGAAGATGACCACTTTACAGGTTGGTTGATTCAATAAAAGAAACCGCAACCCTGGGTTTTCATGACTGGAGTCTCTTGAAGGTCATTCATAGGGTTGCCCTATGTCCAAGGTGTCTTGATGGAAATAACAACAAATTCAGAGACTACCACTGAATTGATTATAATAAGGCTTGCAACCATTCCTGTTCCCTCTAATTCAGAGTTCTCTCATTAATAACTCTGACCACCAAAGGTTAATTGCTGGGCTTACAGGCCGTAGTTGTAGCCGTGAGTCCTCAGCACTGTAAAATAATTAGAGATGTGAGAGACGATGTAGTGTTTTGAAGTTTTGTCACACAGATAAATATTTTTCTAGAAGCTTGTTTCATTGACAATTTGGGATTAAAATTTTAGCCTGTAGCTCATGTAACTTTGGTTTCATTTGGTTCATCTGGTCTGTTGTTGTGATGTACAGTCTGTTGGCCCCATCAGTGTCTTTGTATTGGGCTCTTCCTTTCAGGGTAGATAAAATGTACCCCTCTGCCATCACATTGCTCTCTTATTCCATGGGAATCCAGTCTCTATCCACCTCCCAAAATAAGGACATCTACCTGATAACAGACTTTTTGTTTCATCAAGCAGAGGGAGTCCTATTTGTGTAGCTTATATGTAGGTCACAAAACCCAAAACAGGGCCTGTGCTTTAGGTTCATGCCTTCTAGAAGCCTGATGTATTATTATAGCATTCTGTTCATAGAATGATTCACAATTTCAAATACTTTAATAGACTTTTAATTCCTGTGAGCTGCTTTGGGAGGCAATCTATTTTTCTGAAAGGTAGTAGAAAATATAGTAAAATACATATTATCATGGGGCTGGGACTACTGGATACAGTGTTTTGTACATACTGCAGTGAGACAAGTACTTGTGATATCCAAGGTTGTGAAAAGTTTGTTGTTTGGATCGATGTTGATGTATCAGCGGAGTTTTTAATTGAGCAGATTAAAGTCTTACACCCTTTCCCACATGCGTAAATCTTTTTCTCTTCCGGCAGCAGCTTTTTCGAAGTGTAGTCAATATTTGACTTCCAAATGTGAAACATATACTCAAATGTTATGATGACAGAAGCCGTTTATTTAGAGATAGTGGCATTGGTTGTTTCATAACATCAGACTGAATAAACCTTCTCATTTTAAGCAGGAATGATAGGGGACTACTGTATCTCTAGCCAATAAGACCAGATAGGAAGTGAGAACTTACGACTAGTATCACCAATGCATCAGTTTTAAGCAGACTGTTGTATCTGTAGCCAATAAGGCCATATAGGAAGTGAGACGAGGCTGTTGTATTAGTTCACCAGCCTGATCTTTGTGCATGACTTCATTGGCTTGCAGCATAAAAAAGGGAAGGGACAGAGAGAGAGAGAGAGAGAGAGAGAGAAATCTGGCAGTACCTTTAAAATTAACTCATTTTTATTTTAGTGTGAGCTTTGTGGATATAAACCCACTTCTCAAGCTGCAGTACTGCTCAGTACTAATTAGGACAGATTTTGAAATAGTTATCTATCTTGCTTCCAAATGTTCCTGATAATTTTCTTTTTCATTTCTTCTGTGTTTCAGCCCCAGCACTGTAAAGTTATCTCCTGGGTTGAAATCCATCAATGTATTAATTGCTTAAGATTATTTAGCAGCTGCAAATAATTGCTAGCAGGACCCTGTATATGCAAGAATTTTCATTTTGATCTTCATGCAGTCCTAGTTCACTGTGATCTGTTTCAGTCTCCAGCAGAGAGTATGGCCATGGGTCCTACTGTAAAGTAAGCATCCTCTATTTGAAGGACTGTCTAGTTCATTTTAAAGAATAAAAACCGTAAAAAGATAGAGCAAGGGTCTTGAATAAGGTGAAGGGGAAAAAAGAAGAAAATTGGTGGATCTTCTTGCAGTGCACTGATGGAGAACAGTATTCAAGCTTCACTTATATTGCTACAGTAACACAGTTGTCAGGGGTTTTGAAGTTGCCCACTAACAGCCCCTGGGTAGAAGACTTGGGTGACTTGGCTAGAGTCTTGCTATCATGATAAGGTGTATTGTATTTCAGTGTCTTGTTTTGTGGCAATTATTTCTAAAAGTGTATATGTACTCATATATATATATAAATTGATACGGAATTTGTGGAGGCTTTAGTGAATAAAAAGTTTTAGGATATACTTGGTATAATGGAAATTGAGGGAAAAAAGTCCTTTAAAGGATCAGTTCTGGTATGATATATCATGTAAGCCATTATATCATACAAACATGTTATATAAACTGGTAAGCAACAGGTGAAACAGCAGGGTTACCCTGTATTGCCAGAATGTTGAAGAGGAGCATCGTAAATTCTTTTCTTTGTTTTAATTTTGTAAGTTTATAAACATAAAGTAGTCTAAAATAAGTATCAGCCTCAAGGATAACCCAGATTACCTCTTGGCAAAGATTGAGGAAAATAATATAACCTACAAAGATGTTGACTTGGCAGACAGATTGTTTTTGCTGAAGCATTGCAGGAGAGGAAGTGGCAATGCCAATTCTCACCATCATATGCTAAAGTTTTATAAACACCACACTGAGATTATGAGGCCTTCATCTGGTAGAGTCAGCAGACCTTCAGATCTCTTTAAAACCATCATGTTTTCTTGTTTAGAGCTACATTTATATATGTGCACATATATTTGGTATTTTAATTTTTTTCTATTTCAAACCATTTAGTTCTAAAATCATTAGGATATATTAAAACATTTATATACCATGGTGGGAGTTACAGGTTGACTTTAAAAAAAGAGAAAGAGCAGCATTGAAGCAAACAAATTATGTCAAGAGACTAAATCAAAGTAGTTTTGGGTAAGGCCTGAAATAAATCAAATGATTGTAAAGCAGAGCATGATGGGCACTGTAGTTTGTGAGCAGGTACTAAAGTGTGTGAAGCCTCAAAATGATGAAGACTGCATTAAAATGGTTGTATACTGACAATCTGGGACAATTGCCAATCACTTCATTACAAACACTCTATTCTTAGTGCTACTTCTTTCTTTAATCATCATTGTTAAACTGATAAACTCTTGCCAAAGGTATGTTTTGAAGCCAAGGTCCTTCTCTAATGATGTAAGTCTTTCTCCATTTCACATTGCAACCAGAATTCTAGTCTTTCTGGTCATAGATGTTACCCCAAAAGGTGGGTGACTCAGAGGTCCAGCCGCAATGCCACTGCCTCTGTGGAACAGTGGGGAATTATTAGCTGAAAGGAAGACCTGCGAGAGCGGGGTAAGCTTACAGGATCTTTCCACCTATGTATACCAGTACTAATGAAGGGACACCAATCTAAGTTTAAAAGTATGTTTTATTGGGGATATCACAATCACACACAAGAGTCAAGCAGTCTCACAACCATATTAGGCTAACTGAAGGAAAAGAGGGAAAAATTGGTTAGCAAGAAGTTAGGGCAAAGTGGGTGATATTTACCTATCCTGCAGAGAAGAGACAAAGCAATGTGGTTCAGACTAAAGGTCTGAAACAGTACTAGAATGGGAACTGGAGCAGCAGAGTGACAACCTATGTCCATAGTACTACAAGTTGTCTGGATCAGAGCCATGGTTTAAATACCATGTTTCTGCCCTGAGGGGGAAGTTGTTAATGGCTCTCTGGCAGAGCAAACAGTGGAGTCTGGAATGGGCTAATGACCTTAGCATTAGGTGACAAAGCACTGGTGGGAATCATGATAGCTCCTTACTGGCTAGGCAGGTGAGGAAATAAAGGAGAATTTTGGTGGTAATAAGGTATGGGTTAAAGACAATCAGTTGCTCTGTTGAGACAGTTTTGAGTGCTGTTGCTTTCGAAGATTAAGTCGTGATTATTCCAAGCTCATTAACACCAGAGCTTCCTGACTGATCCTTTGACTATGACCTGGCCATGCCCTGAGGTTCCATCTGACCTATTTTTGCACATGTTCAGACAGTCCTCTTTGCCAGCGTGGCTTCTTAACCATAATTGTGTATAATTTATAAATGCCAATAAAATAATATTCACCAGTTATATCATGGAGTTGGGGATGTGTGGCATTATAAGATGGGTAGTGACTTCTTTGAAGTTAAAAAAAATAACATGAGCTTTTCATTTCACTGTTGTGATATTGGGTTGCATTGGACAAAAGATCTGGTTTTGGGTTTGGGGTTAGAGTGGAGGTTCTACACCACTAAGACTGTACTTTCTCCTCATGGGTTTTCCCAAAAGACATTATGCGATATGATAGGGTTGTGTACTTGGGCAGGAATGTCTTATCCTGTGCCTCATTTCTTGGGATTGTGTTTAAATTGGCTACAATTTGGATATTTTCAAGAATTTTCTGAAATCATGAATCTAATGAAATGGGCACAAGTTCACCAAAGAAAAGCTTACTCTGAAGTAAGTCTGTCAGGTGCTATAAGATGGTGCTTTTAGTCCTGCAAACCAAGATGGCTATCCATCTGGAAGTTTGAAGCCTCTTAGGAAATGACATTGATTTTAAATAAATTTTTAAAGTATTCCTTTAACTGTTGAAGGTTGGGTAAGAGAAAAAAAACAATACTGTGACTTCATATGACAATGCTGCCTAGATATATCTCAAATATATCTAGATATATCTATCTATCTCCAAAATATCTCCAATACAGTATCTCAATAATCCTCATTATTATCATCTTCATCTTCTTCATTACCCCTATCTAATAAAGGGGACTAAGAGATAGTGTCTTGTCTCAGATTATCAGTGGGATCTGAACTGATAACGTCTGATTCAAAGCTTTCCTCCTAACAATTCTACTACATGCATTTAATTATTTTAGGTTAACTGTAATCACTGCTATTTTAGATGTAAGCATGCTTTCAAATGGGATGCATGTATCGTGGAGCAAAGTGTTTTTATTATAATCTGTAATTCTTATATTAGCTGTCTTGCAAAATAAATAGATGCAGCCCCTTGTAGCTTGACCATGGCATTGTTTTCTTCCCCATCCTTCTCTCTGTTAAAAGAAAAGCAACTGCAGAAGCTTGCAGCCTTAGCCACAGAGTTCAAGGTTAGGGCAGGCAGATGTCTGCTTTTCTCTTCTTTCGTCCTCATCATAAAACAGCTTCTTGGCAATTATGAATTTTATAAATATGTACATGCATGCCAGGAGGGAAGAGGATTAACCAGCCAGTCCATCTTTCACCAGTGTTCCAGCCAGTATTTCAGGCTTCTGCAGTTGCAAAATAAAATTAGTGGGAGGAGGAGGATTGCCTAATTAAGTTAGTTGTGTGGCTGAAAAGTCCTTCTCATGTCAGTGGTTTACTCTAGTTCTGACTCCCATTGGATTCATCCTAAAGTCAAGAAGTCTGCCCTTTGGACATGGTGAAACAATAGTCTGAAGTGCAATGCTTTCTTTTTCCTTAGCCACCAGAGAAGGAAGGTGGTCTACCTCGTCAGGTTGGCAACAAGACAGAATGTGGATTACTGGGGTTTGTCTTGGACCTAAAGCAGGATTATCAGTCTGTCCGGGATCAAATGCCTGAAGAGAAGCTTTACAAAGTGTACACTTTTAACTCTGTGAGAAAGTCAATGAGTACTGTCATCAAAATGCCAGATGATAGTTTCCGAATGTACAGCAAAGGAGCTTCTGAAATTGTCCTAAAGAAGTACGTATTCATAATTTGTCTCTAAATTCTGTTATGTGTATGATTCCAGTTTTTTTTGTTTCATTGGTTCACATCCTGCCACCACATTTAGATACATAAACATACACAGACTTCTTAAAGATACAGCAAGAAAATGGCAGGCAATTTCATTTAATAAAGCACTTTCCTATGAACAAGTTTCTCCTGAGTAAGTTCCTTGGAAATAAATGGGAACTATGCAAAACACGAACTGAGCCCATAGCCCATTCATTTAAGTGGGATTCTTCTGTAGGAGTACATTGTGGCAGATAGTGCTCATGTCCATTTGTTTCTCTTTTTCTATTTTTGATATGTTGTGTTGTTGTTGACCTAAAAATTGATTTTTTAAAAGCCTAATATAGTTGTTTATCTGTTAGAGCAGATAACAGAGCAGATGCTTTATCTGTTAGAACCAAGGTGGGAAACTGTGGCATTCTAGGTGCTGCTGTCTTGGAGATTTTGAGAGCTCTAATCCAGACTAGTACGTTTCCCAGTCTCTGAAACCAACAACTGGAAGGCCATAGTTGCCTACTTCTGCTTTAGAAAGATAGGAGGGTTGCAGTTTTGTGTGGATGTGTGTATATATATGTATGTGCGTGTGCATGTGTGGCTTTTAGAATCCACATTTGGTTAAACAAGCAGTTCATCATACCAGAAATTGATTTTACAAGTGGTGGTCTGTGTTGCTACTGTGTGTGTGGGGGTGTCCAACGGATACTCACATCCCCAACACCTATTTAGCTTTCCTCATACTCAGGCAAATCCCTGTTCAGAGCTATTCGTATGAAATGTACCACAATGGTGCCTATCTTTGTTGATTGTCTTATTATTCGTGGCTTGCTGAAGTCTCTTAAGCAATGTTGCAGAATTTACTAGGAGGTTGGACTCAGGTCTTCCGGGTTCCAGACTTGTGCTTAAGTCACTTGATTTGTCTTTCATATATCAGGCTACCTTCATGTTCCTTTAAGGCTTCCTAATAAGGATTGTTTCAACAAAAGAGATATTAATATTCTATTCATAAATGAAAGTGTGTCATCTGGGTGACTTAGGAAGGCAGAATCGAAGTTGCTAGTTAGTCATAACTATAATTATTAATAAACTATCAGATATGACATAAACTTCCCATATGCTGAAGTCTTAATTCTTTGTGCAGTAGTTTATGTTATTGCTATGGAACTTCTTTCCTTCCAGGTGTTCTAAGATTCTTAATGCAGCTGGTGAACCTCGCATCTTCAGACCACGTGATCGGGATGAGATGGTAAAGAAAGTGATTGAACCTATGGCCTGTGATGGACTGAGAACCATCTGTGTTGCTTTTCGAGACTTCCCCGGCAGCCCTGAGCCAGACTGGGACAATGAAAATGATATTTTATCTGATCTGACCTGCATTTGTGTGGTTGGCATAGAAGATCCTGTAAGACCAGAGGTATGCTGGACTGAAGTCCTGCTCCTGAGCAAGCTTATTTCTGAAGTATATTCCATCAAGCAATAATTGATTGGATAAAAATGTTAAAGGGTTCTTTATTTGGCTTACAAAAAATGTGCTTCCTGCAGTTTATTTTATTTTGATATAGTCCTCTGAATTAAAGAATCCTTTGTACTTACTCTTTTTCCAAAAGTAGTTCCAGCTCTTGTACATATGCTCAGGAACTCCTTTACTGCCTGAACTTCAACAGGACGCCCTTTGTGTGTGAGTTTAAGATTTCAGTTTGAATCAGTGATGGTGCAAGCATTCCCTTTCTGAATACTGAGTTTGTAGATAGGCTGTAGTCTTTACTTCAAAGAAAAGAGACAGAGAAAGAAAGATGACATGGAATACAGATCCCATCATGGATCCACGCAGAAAGAATTGCCAACCCTTTTAGAAAAGACAATGGAGAAATTTCTCAAGTTTACCCCAGAAATTCTCTTATCAGAAGTGGGAAATTGCAACAGGTCCAGGGGTCACCTTTATGCCCCTGGACCCTCCAGGGGCAGCATAGTCTACCAAATAATGAAACAAAACCCCCAAAGTGGCCACATGTGACCACAAGCTGAAGATGTGGGTATTCTTGATGTTAAACAGTACAGGAGGTTAAGTGTTTTTGGTTGCTTAGGAGACCTTGTGGGAACAGGGATTCATGGATGGAAGAGCCAGGAATTGATGCAAGATGCAAGAAAGGAATTCCACACCTCTAAAAGTTGTTCCAAGTCTTTTAGATTCTTCTCTGATCCTGGCATTATCTGGTTTGTTTACTTGTTGGTTTGTTTCTGTGCTTTTGGAAAGAGTTAAGCAGTTTAGTATGAGGAATTGTTATAAGCAATTTAAAGAGAAAACCCTATTTGCCTGTGAGTAATTCTTACTTGCCTTGTTGATGCTCGAATGAATTGCAGTTATTTTTCGTATGTGGCAATGAGTAACATTCCATTGAAAAGCTCCTGGAAGTTCCTGTGGTGAAACTCATTACAAGTGTTTGCATACTGGGGGCTTCTATTTCAGTAGACGGAAGATACTACAGCTACTGTGTATAAAGTGATGCTGATATTAACAACACTCCAGACAGAGCTCCTCCTCCTCCTCCTCCTCATTGAAAGTTTTCAACTACATTAAAATTGTAAAACAACACAAAAGAAAAAGGAAAAAAGAGAAAAGGAAAAAAAGAAAAGATGGGAGATGACTTCCATTCTTCCTTTCAACAGTATATAACATTCAAATTATTTCAAGCCTCTCTAAATAAAAACCCAACAGGTCCTTTATGTCTATTCCCTGTTACATTATCTTTCGACAACTAACAATATTTTCTTTCTTCTCAAGATTGACATATCTAGCATTAATACAGTAGGCCCTCCACATTTGCGAGTTTGACTTTCGCGGATTTGATTATTTGCAAGTTTCTCCAACCCCTGCCCCTCCCACCTCAGGTGCTTCTTTTCCAGGGAAACCTTCCCTCTCCAGAGCTCCCATCAGGTCATACAGCCCTTTAAAAACTTGCCTGTGGTCCTCCTCTTCCTCGTCCACCAGCTGCTTCCTGATCAGCTAAGGATGGCTCACAGTCCAATTTCTTAGCACCACAAAACCCTCTCCCAATGTCCCACACACCCAAAAAAGGAGATGGGTGCTTTCGCTGACCTGGTTTGAAGCCTGGGTGTACATTGTTCTCACCATGCCTCAGCCCCCTTCCCACAGACACACATACTCATTTTGATATTTGCGATTTTCCTACTTTTGCTGGGGTCCTGCACCCCTAAACCTAGCGAATGTGGAGGGCCAGCTGTATATCAATCAATATCTGCTATACTTCTATCAAACAACTAAATCATTACAATTTGTTGCATCATGATAAGTATTATTCCTTTTTAGGGATGGGCCAATCGAATCCTCAAATCCTTGAATCTTTGGCAAGGGTTCAACATTCACGAATCTGAATCCCTGCGCAAAATAGGCAACCAAATCTATTGAATCCACCAACTGAATAGTTTGTTGGAGACCAGGACACCTGAAAACCTGGGACACTGAGATGCTGTTTTGTTTCGTTTTAAGTGCCTTGTTGCAGAACTTGAGACTTGACTTGAGACTTCAGGGTGCAGAATTGAGACTAGACTAGAGGCTGGTGTATTTTTTAAAGTGTCTTGTTGCAGGACTTGAGAATTGACTGGAAGGTACAGACTTCTTGAGATTTCAAGGACAGCTGAAAGATTTCTTTGCATGGCTCCCTTGCAAAGCTCTTTCATACACAATGCTGGGTTTGTAGTTTTGCAAGGTGTCACAGCCTTGTCTGTCAAAGTGTGCTGGTGCATCATCAAACTGCAAACCCCAGGATGCCAGAAGGAGCTATGCAAAGAAAAGCCAGTTTTTACCTGGATTATCTCTGTACTCTAGTATGTGGCCCTGTTTACACAGGCAGGAAAATGTGAGATTAATCTACGTTCTCCTGCCTGTGTAGAAAGGGCCTTCATGTGATTTTCAATCTGGGGAGATCGTGAGGCAAAACTATGACAATTGTCCTGGGCAGATTTCTTCAGAGCAAGGTTTGTCTTTTTCCAGGCTTTTGCTAAGGCTGAGAGAATGTGTCTTGCCCAAGAGTATCCTTCTTTCCCTTGCTTTTTAAAGCCTTTTTAAAAAAAGGATTCGAAAGATTCAAGAATCGAGAGATTCGTGGATTCCTAGAACCTTCCAGGGATTCGGATCTGGATTCGGATTCGGAAAATTCTGGATTTGTCCCATCCCTATTTTTTTTCTCATTTTTAATAATAATCAGTTACTAAGAAATTACATAATACCAAACCTGACTAAATGTAACTGCAATAAACTCTCTTACAACTGTATAATTTCTATTGTATTTAAACTCCCGTACTTCTATCAAATTTCATTGTATAAAACCTTCTCAAAATCATGTCCAGTTCCACATCTCATTACTGTATACCTATAATCAGATTTCATAACCGTATTTCAACCAGAGTCATAGTCTAACACTCTAGCTGCTACACCACACTGGCTCTCAAAATATTTCTATCCTGCCCTATATGCTAAAATCTGAGGGTGAGGTACAACAAAATCAATTTTAACAATTTAAAACAATATAATACAATAAAAATAATATAAATAGGCTAAAACATATTTAACAATCTGACAAATTAAGATGATTTTAAATCACTTAAAACAGTGTAAGATAATTTAAAATAATGGACATGTGATTATGTTCTACATACCTGAATGAAAGTTCAGAACTTTTGGCTCCTAATATCAGTGACTATGTGCATTGTATGAAAAGAGATGCTTCATACAAGTGCCAGATAAAATTATCCCAGTCCCTGGAAGAAGAGAGGAGAAGTGACATTTGCTATATCTGCCATCTCTCTTCATTCCCCTTTGCTCTCCAAGAATCTGCTCTGGAGAGTTGGAAGACTTCAAAATAGTGTGAGAATTGATGTTGGATGTTGCAAGATGAAAGAAGAATAAGCAAAACCTTCTGCTTTTGCAAGCTGGACCTCCCCATTAGACTTTCCTTGGAGGAAAAGAACCATTTGGTTCATGTTATAGTCTTTACCAAAGTCTACTCTATTAAATAGCTTTTAAATATCTAATTATTGAGATTAGGTTTCAACCTGTTAGCATTTTATTTTCTTGAACAAGTGTTCCAGCAACGTGATGGATTCATTGTCTGAAAAATATCATTAGCAAAATTCGGTTTCAGTGTGATAGCCGAGGTGGTGTTTAAAAATGCTCCATAGTGACCCAGGAAAGATAGTTAACATATTTCGTTGTTGTGATAAAAGAATGTGAAAGTTGTCTGCAGCTCAGGATGGGTAAAGAGATGGTACAGGAATACCTAGCTCTACCACTAAATGAATTTTCCAGGTCCCAACAAATTGCAATAGTGCAAATGTTGTCCTCAAGACCTGACTAAATATCAGTCGGTCAGCTTGACATCAATACCAGGAAGGTTCTATAACAGATCATTAAATGGTCTGTGAGTGCTTAGAAAGAAATCCTATGATTATTAAAAATCCAGATTTCTCAAAAACAAGTCATGCCAGACTAATCTTATTTTGTCCTGTTTTAAATAGCTTAGTAGATGAATGGAATGGCGCTGAGGTAGTATATCTTGATTTCAGACAAGCTAAGGAAAATTAGTTGACTAGGCAATGCTATATTTGAGTAGATTTTTAACTGATTGATGGACTGAACCTGAAGAGTGCTCAGCAGTGGTTTTTACTCATTTTGGAGAGAAGTGAATAGTGACATGTCTCAGGGCTCTGTCCTGGACATGGTGTTGTTCGATATTTTTAGGCATGACTTGGATAATGGAAAAAAGGACATGCTTTTAAAAATGAGATGATTACACTAAATTAGGAGGATTAGTTAATACTCTGAGAGGACAGAATCAGGATATGAAATGACTTTTACAGCTAGGAGTGCTGGGTAATTAACAAAATTAATTTCAGCAAGAATAAATATGAGGCAGGCCAGAGTGGTATACTGTGTTTCGGCATGGACTACGACTACGGAGACCAGAGTTCAAATTCCTGCTCAGCCATGGAAACCCACTGGATAACTTTGGGCAAGTCACACACTATCAGCCCCAGAGGAAGGCAAAGGCACACCCAGTCTTGCCAAGAAAACACTGTAATAGATTCACCTTTAGGATTGCCATGAGTCAGAAGTGACTTGAAGGCATACAGCAACAAGCTACATTTAGGCAGGAAAAATGTAATGCAGAAATATAGGATCTGTGACACCTGGTTTGAAAGCAGTACATGTAAAAAAGTTGGGGGAGGGTCTTAGTAGGCCACAAGCTAAACAGGGATCAACAGTGTGATACAGCAGCCAAAAATCCAGTGTATTTCTAGGTGTACCAATAGGAGCACAATGTGTAGATTGAGGGAAATAGTAGTACCATTTCTGTTCTCTTTGGTCAGACCTCACGTGGAATACTCTGCCCAGTTTTGGACATTTCCTTCAAGAAAGAGATTTATAAGGTGGAACATGTTGAAAAGAGAGCAACCATAATGTTATAAGGCATAGAAACCAATC
The DNA here is from genome assembly GCA_030412105.1 of Cyclura pinguis. NCBI lineage: Eukaryota > Metazoa > Chordata > Lepidosauria > Squamata > Iguanidae > Cyclura > Cyclura pinguis. The sequence continues at coordinate 89,288,755 of CM059600.1, read as the reverse complement.
CGTGTGAGGAACATCTTAAGAAGCTGGATATGTTTAAGTTGGAGAAGCAGATTGGTGACAGCCCTTTTAAATATCTGTAAGGGGGTCACATAGAAGATGAAGCGAGTTTGTTTTTTGCAACTCATAGACTAAGACAAGAAACAGTGGATTCAAAAGCAAGATGTTGAGAATTTGATAGCAATGGGAAGACTTTCCTATCCTTATGATGGTCAGGAGATGCTGGATGGAAATTTTCCACAATGGGTTGTTGGCTATTCCTTGTCTCACGTCTTTTGTGGAGAAGGGTTTCTCTCAAAATGATAGTTGCTGTCATGATGTTGTTATCAATGATATGAGGATGACATCCCCTTTGAAAGCAGCCATTGCTTAAGTTTGTGGGTCCATTTATAGTAATTTTCAGTGGTGTTACAAATGAGTCTGATTCTTAGAGCCAAGCTGCAGATAATATTTCTTGTCACATGCTTGGGATGGCAGGGTCCCCAAACCAGGTGGGTAGGGGTTTATTGTGAAGATCAGGGAACACCTTTCAAGTACTGGGGCTATACAGGAAAATTTCTGGATCCATAAACTTGACAATTCCTGGTCTTAACCTGTATCCTTATACTATACAAACCTTCCAGAATTTCAGGATCTGCAGGAGAGGGCTTTTTCTTATTCCTGCTACCATCTCAGGCTCGCTTGGTGGGGACACAGGAGAGAGCCTTCTCAGTGGTTGCTCTTGCCCTCTGGAACTCCTTTCCACAGGAGGCTAGGCTGGTCCCCTCCCTGCTGGCCTTTTGCTGGTGAACAGAAGCATATCTGTTCAAGTAAGCTTTCAGTGTGTGAGCAGGAGAACTTTTTTAACATTTTTATTAGGAAGCTTTATTTTAGTTTTTAACTTTTGTGTGTTTTTATAATGATTTTATGCTATTTTATGTGCTTCATTTTAATAGGTCTAAATGTTATTGTTAATTGTTTTTAACTATTTTGGAATCTGCCTTTAGTCCCACTCTGTAAGAAGGGTGGTATATAAGTGTAGAAAAGAAAGACGCCATCATCAGAACCAAAACAATATACTAAACTGCTACCTTGGAAGCAGTTCACTGTTGCATTAAGCAACTGAAACAGCCTAAACATCCTGCTACTTCATTTAATAAGTTCTGTTCCCTAATCTTTCATGCATACACACACACACACACCATACATACACCATAAAATGTTGATTAAAAGGGTTCATTTCTATTATATGACCCTTGGTATATAGGACATAGGAAGCTGCCTCAGTCCATCTAACCCAGTACTACCAATAATAACAACAATAAGTACTGCCAATGTTTTCCCAGAGTTTCACATTTCTCAGTTCTTTCAGAAACTTGGGACCTTTTGCCTGCAAAGCAGATGCTCTGTCATGGAGCTTCAGCTCCTCCTATGCCATTAGCCCCAAATATATAAATGAGCCAAGCCTCATCTTCTAATTAAGAAAATATTGTTTTCACCTGTGCTTAATTAATAGCGCAATCTTATATATCATTTCTAGTTAGAAGTCCCACTTGAGTTGAGTGGCCCTTTCTCCAAGGTACATGTATGGACGATTGCAGTCTGAACAGTGACTCGGTATTTTTCCTTTCATTATTTATTGAAATGAAACTTAAAATTAAGTTGTCCAAGATACATTGGGACCCTTTTCAGCCATATATGGACCTGTGTATATTTAGCAAGGTCTTTTTTAAAAAAAAAAATCTTTTCTGAGTTAAAAACCTCATTTGTGATGCAGTGGAAGTTAAAACAGAGGCGAACCATAAAAGAAATGGAAGAGGCCTACTGTGAGCTAAATTGTGTGGTTAGTCCTGACGAGAGCAGACCCACTGAATAAATGGGATTTACCTCTGTGTTGACTCAACATTCAGCAATTGGTTGAATGGGTCTACTTTAACTGAGGCTAACCAACAGGATTTCAGCCTGTGCAAGTAAAGATGTTTCAAAATTCTCTGCTTGTTTTGCCACACACACACACACACACACATGTAATACTTTTAAAAAACAAAACAACTCAAAATCCTCTTTAATATATATTTAATCTGAAATATATTTTGATGTATAGAATATATTTTAATAACAGCTGAATTTCACTTTCATACATGGATTATTAAACATGTAGTTGATCTGAAAGAGCAAATAAATTTATACAGAAAAGTGCTCCTGTAAAGAATAATGTGCTTTTCACTGTATAGTACTTAACAATAAATCTGCCCACTGTATTGAAAAGAAACTTATTGCAATAAATTACACGAAATGAAATGTGCCTCAACAGCTCTGTTTTTCATCTATATGGAAGTGGATTTCTTAAGAAACACTGACCTTGTTTTGATCTTCACATAGTCGGAAGACATATTAGTTACAGAAAGAACATGACTTAAATACTCATCTTGTCTTTGAGTTTTACCAGCCCTGTTCTGCAAAGTTTGAAACCCATTTAAAGGTTGTTTTGGGAACTGTCATCATCTCCATGATTTATTAACCTAGGGGGAAAAATCTTCCAAATTTACATTCCCCCCTCTATCAAACTAATTGACTATACAGAAGGCATTGTGTGAGTTTAAAACAGAGGCTAGAAAAGTTACCTTTCTTAGACTACAGCTCTGCAAATTTCCTAGCTGGTGTTGCCGTAGGAGATTCTTGCACCTATTGGTTAGGTACTCACTTATGAATCTTTTCCAAGTTCTATTTTGAATGAATTATGACTCAATCATGGGCTTTTAATCTCTTTTCAAAACTAAAACATTATTCGTCTTGCACTGGGTATCTCATTATTTCTAATGGGCATGAAGATAAGAAAGAATAATTAGGCTGAGGCTTATGCCTAAATACCCTGAAGGCACCAGATCCAGACTGATCTTGGAAGCTGAGTAGGTTTAAGCCTGAAATACCAAGTAGTGTAGGCTATATTTCAGAGGAAGACAATGGCAAACAATCTCTGAGGCCGTTTCCGCACTACACTGTTATAGTGCTATTATTTCGCATTCAACATCCTGTGGAATCCTGGGGTTTGCAGTTCAGGGAGGGGCATCTAGACTTCTCAGCCAGAGAGCTCTTTGGTCTCAGTAAACCACAAACCCCAGAACTCCACAGGAGGGTGAATGTGAAATAATAGCACTATAACAGTGTAGGGCAGAAATGGCCTGAGTCTCTTGCCTAAGAAAACCCCTTGAAAGTCATGGGGTTTCCATAGGTCAACAGGTGACTTGGAGCCATGTGCACAAACACATATAAATATACAGTTAGACTGATAACAGAATACTCAGGTATTCCGTGAACAAAATGCTGAATTGTGGATTGATTGGACCTAACATTATCTTTATTATGTCTTTAGATTTTTTTTTAATTCAATGTGTGTTATAGTTAGAAGAAACATTCTTTCCTGTGTAAAAGTCTAAACGACACATAATGGAGAAGGTGGAAACGTCATCTATGTTGGTTTCATGTTACTCATGCTGCAGTTTTTAGCATTTGAAAAGACTTCCTTCTGAAATATTATAATATTAATGCAGATTGTGTATTGTATCATCTTATTCTTCCATTCGGTCTCAATTCATTTTGTTAGGTCCCAGAAGCCATAAGGAAGTGCCAGCGGGCTGGAATCACAGTCCGCATGGTTACCGGGGATAACATCAATACAGCTCGTGCCATTGCTATAAAGTGTGGAATCATTCACCCTGGAGAAGACTTCCTCTGCATTGAGGGCAAAGAGTTTAACCGGAGAATCAGAAATGAAAAGGGAGAGGTAGGTCATGTCAAAACAGAATGCATGTTATACTATAAAATAATTACTGAATGGCAATTGTGAAACCTGTTGTGTCACATTATCACTATTTTCTGAATATGAGAGATACTGTGTATGAACTTGCATGTTAAGTGCAATGCTAACTTGCAATATTAAGTGTAGGAGGCAGGCTTAAACCTTATGTACATTTCAGTTCCATTTCTAGATTGGTATACATGTAATGTCAGGCTGTGTTTTGATTTTATATGAATATATATTGTGTTTGTCCATTCTCTCCTCCCTTTCTACTCCACTGTTAACTCTGTTTACATCCACTTTCCTAGAAACCACATGTTTTGCCTGTATCTAGATTGGTAAATTATGATTTGCAGTCCTGGTTTGGAGTGAGGATCAAAACCACAGTTTGCCAAATAAGAGGAACTGGAAAAGCAGGAGTAAATGATTATATCACAGTAATGGAGATGAATGGATTATGTTTGAATGGAGTGCGTATCTGTACAGTCAAACCATAGGAAACTGGCTCACTGAAAATCTATTGGATTTTGAACTGTCACATGATAAAACTGAAGCAATTTCAGAAAACCTCTAAAAAAAGCTAAGCTAAAAGCAGTATCTCCAGCTTTGATATAAGAGAAACATTTTCTATTTCAATAGAGAAAGCAGTTAAATCCGAATAACCTTTGCTGGATGAATAAAAGGTTAAGTATGATAAATATAGAAACACAGGCCTGAATCATTTTTCCTTACAATTTTTTTTTAAAGGAAGGCATGTCTTCATCATGTGGTCCAAGTCTATGGACCATTTGACTATTTGTGACATAGTAATTTAGTTTATGGAATGACTAAACTTTCTGGATCCTGGTTGCTTCTCAGGAACAATCTCTTATAGTTTAATTCATGACGTTGTTGGAGGGTTATTATTTCTCCTCTCCCCATCTTCCTTAAATAATGTTCTACCTTTGGCCTCTGAATATGAGTGCTTTAAAAATTATGATATCCTGCTGCATTAATAAATGGAAGATCAAGTTGTCACAAAGACATGATACTATGTATATGGCTGTATTTCATTGATCACTATTGCTAACGCCATGGTTTTTCCAGTTTGATGTCTAGATCTGGTGGGGGTTCAGATTCTACTGTGCACACTTGAGGTAGACCTGAGGTTCAAACTAAGCCCAATATAGACTCAAAATAGACTTAGAAGCAAGTCTCACTGAGTTAATTAAGGGTGCACAAGATTGCGGCCTCAGTGCCTTATACCTTTAGTATAAACATGCCAGCAGTTGTCTGCTCTGCATTCTATCATTTGTATTTATGAGCTTACTGGATGTTTATGGCACTTAGAAAGGTTGTACAGAGCATGGTTCAGGAAAGACAGATGGTCTTTATCATGATAGGTTAGAACAGAAGCATATTTGCAAAAATAATGTCAGAAACATGAGACCATCAAAGTAATATGATGATGTTACTCAGATGAAAATGACAAAACAATGCTTGCTTCGGTGATAATCCCTGACAATGAGAGAAGAGTATAGCTGTAGATGAGAACATGGGGGGAACCATGGCAGTTCTTAGTCCTCATGAAAATAGGAGGAATGTAGTTGGGTAAATGCATTGACCTTAAAGCCATCCTTGTTCAGAAGGACCCTGGATGCAGAAGAGTATCTGAAATGTGGAAAAATGTACATTACTGTTATTTTCAGATTGAGCAGGAACGCATTGACAAGATCTGGCCAAAACTCCGTGTCCTGGCTCGTTCATCTCCCACTGACAAGCACACTTTGGTCAAAGGTAAATGCAGATTTTCTGCATGTCTACATTACCTACATACTTGACCTTCCTATGTAGTCATTCAAATAATTTGTTTTGTCACTACTGCTTCTTGGGGAAAAAAAGATTTCTTTTGGTAGAAGGAAGTGCAGATTACCTTTTCCAAGGAGGTTTGGGTTTAGCCTCTATCTCTTAATTCCGATCTCCAGCTGAAATGAAAGTAAAGGATACTTTCTGCATTGCTCACATTACTCTCTCCTTTTCCATTGTTGCCTTCCCTACCAATGACCGGTCTTATTGCTTATTGCTCTGTAATGTGCACCCTACATTGATGGTGCTCCATAAATTAATGATAATCATAGTTTCTGCATTGTCAGTAACAGGTATAATGTGTGGGCTTCTTGTTTCTTTATTCAGCTGAGGAGTAAGCTGCCTGCCAAAAGAGAAAAGAAATCTATTGAAATCTACATTGATGCATGTTTGTAAAACCCCTAACATTACATTATTCTAATTCTAGAATTGCTGTTTAAAGCATTTGAGCTAACAGCATTGTTAATAATTGGAGTAGAAAGTCTTCTAATCAGCTCTGAACATTCATTCTTGGAGTTAAGCATCTTGGTGTCTTAACCACTTGAATCTCAACCACGACTCATGGCGTGTGCCCTTAGTATATGATTTTGACAGAAATAAAACAGCCAGAATGTCTTATATAACTATAATCAGAGCTACAGTGAGGACACAGAGCAGAGAGTCAATTAGCCAGTGTAGTGGAAGAAGCTTTCTTTTGTACTTTCCTTGGGAGCATATTTTAGCTTTTGTGTCTCTGATGTCCTTTCAAAGTTACACAAAATTATTTGAAACACTAACTTCTCTAGACTGTGTGTGTGTGTGTGTGTGTGTGTGTCACCGCTGTTTAATGGACAAATCAAGTTCTCATCTTTGATTGGTAAGAAAAGAAGTGCAAATAAAGGAACTCCCCCACACATACACAAAGGGATCTCTCTCTCTCTCTCTCTCTCTCTCTCTCTCTCTCTCTCTGTGTGTGTGTGTGTGTGTGTGTGTTGAATGTTTAATCATAATACAGTTTGCCACAGGGAGAGAGCTTTTTTAATTTAGCACGCCATTTATTTTTTGCCAGTACAAGGACTCTTTCATTTGGCCAGTAAGATTCACACTTTTCATTTTATCTTGGAAAGGGGTGGTGGTGTCCCTAAAGCGAAAACAGCCTGCTTCCCAGTCTGAATTCACTAAATAAAGAAAATGGCACCTGGTCCCAAACATTTGTTTCAAGTAGCTTTTTTGTATTTATTATTGTATTTATTATTGGTTTGAGATTATTTATAGTCTGCCTGAACACCATCAGGATCGCAAGCAATCTGGATAAAAGTTTTATCCTCAGTTTAGCTTTGATGTAAATATCATTTTATGAACAGTGGTTGTATTTAGTGGAACTTCTTATTATCTGAATAATATTACAACGTGCATCCTCTGGATGTTCGGTTGGATCCTCCAATAAGTTACAGATGCATAGTGTAGACTGAAGGACCTTGGATGTGAAAAACTTTTCTCACATGCTTGTGTGTTGTCTCTAATCTGTGTATAGCTTTAAATGATGCTCTGATGCACCTGCACCTGCTGATGTTGAATCATTATCTTAACAAGGGTTTAATATTGCATGTTATGAAATCACACTGGAATGGGTTCTCCAGAGTCTGTTCATTCTGGCATAGAAAGCCTGTAGGGACAGAATTTTGTTTTTCTGAATAAAACAACCTTTTCTAAATAAAGCACCAAAAGCTACTTTGTCATTCAGGTCTTTTATGTATGAAAACATTGGTCTTGGGAAGCATTAAAGTTTAAGCAATTGCAACCATTTAGGTATCTATCTATCTATCTATCTATCTATCTATCTATCTATCTATCCATCCATCCATCCATCCATCCATCCATCCATCCATCCATCCATCTTTTTTTTTTAAGAAATTGTGCTTGGCAAAAATTATAGGCTTTTTTTCTTAACTCCACAGAACCCTCCTGCCCTAACCTCCCTTACACTTTGATGCCCTCTGGTGGTTTTTTCTCAGTATACAGACTAGAGATATTTGCATGAGAATTTCTTTGATACAACAAAGAAAGATTGTGTGAAAGCAAACAGAAATCACTGTACCTGCATTATAAGTACCAAACAGTCACAGGGCAGCTTTCCAAAGAAAAGTATGTTTTCTTTTGCTTTTAGAATTTAGCCTTAGTGGTGTCTTCTTACATACTCTCAGAGATGTGGTTTCTGTCCAGGTGGTTTACAACCTACGCATGAGAGAGAAGGCAAAACTGAAAGAAGGAGATGAAGCTTGATACAGGAATAGCAAGATGATACAGGGCACTATATTTGAATGTTGATTTCTCTGTGAAATGGGTACTGTGAATGAATAGGAAACAAGTTACCTTAAAGAAGTCTTATGTAATAGCCTAGTAGCTTAGACCACAGGGGTACATTATTTTAAGAACTATAAAAATATGCTTTTGTCTATATAAATGGTTGAGTAACAGCATCAAATGAGCAAGTAACAGCATCAAATTATGAAGTCCTTTGTCTTCAAGGCTCTTCGTATAGTTTCTTAAAATATCTTGCTGTATGTTGCAGGTATCATTGACAGCACTCAGGTGGAGCAGAGACAGGTGGTAGCAGTGACTGGTGATGGAACAAATGATGGACCAGCACTTAAGAAAGCTGATGTTGGCTTTGCAATGGTATCTCTTAGACCGTTTCTCTTATTAGTACTACATCTGTTATAAAGGGGGGGGGCAGTGAAATTAACCCATTTAAGAGTGCAGTAAAATATTTCCCCAAACTCCATGTAATGATAAAAAATGTTCACCCTTTAAAAAAAAAAATTAAAAAAAGGTGTTTACTGCTATTATTCTCCAGTCTTCCATTGGTCTGAAGACATTCTTCCTCTTAAGATGTCATTTTCTCTGTGGGGGGGGGGGGAGGAAAGGTCACTCTTTTGGAATACAGTTCCAGAATACCCTAACCAGCATGCCCACTGATCGGCCATGCTGGCTGGGACATTCTGAATAGACATGTAGGCTATGCCAGCAAATTGAAATTAGATCAGAAATGCTTCATCTAGTTTAGATAAAGTAATGCCACTAATATAAGCACTGTGATATCAAACTCATATTTTGATATCTAAGGCCATTTCTGCAGTATAACAGTCTAGTGTGGAAATGGCCTAAGCGAACTTTAGATTTGATGCATTTTAAACAATTTCCAACTCATTTTCCCATTCACCCTAGTGAACTCTTGTTGGGGAAAAGAAGTCAAAAGCCTGATAAACAAGTTTTGTGGTCCTGAAACTCTTTTATTTATTGACAGCTATTTTAAATTATTTTGGAAGTTCTATTCCTCACCAAATCATTGCTGCTAATTCTAGTAAATTAATCCTGTCATTTCTTCTACATTTTTCAGGGTATTGCAGGAACGGATGTGGCAAAGGAAGCCTCAGATATTATCCTGACAGATGACAATTTCAGTAGTATTGTGAAAGCTGTAATGTGGGGGCGTAACGTCTATGACAGTATCTCCAAGTTCCTGCAATTCCAGCTCACAGTAAATGTGGTGGCTGTGATCGTTGCTTTCACAGGGGCTTGCATTACCCAGGTATGCTAAAAAGATGAATGTGTGAACTAAATGGATAAATGTTATCATGATCCCAACCCCAGCAAGGACTCATAGATGAAATGATGGTACTTTTTCTGCAGTGGCAAAGCTCATGTGGATTCTGCCTAATTCAGACTATATATACCTTATTCTGACCCTGACTTAAGCAAAAATGATAACTATGCCAGTTGGGATAAGTCAACTATGTGGGTTGTCACACAATAGCTTAGAATAGCATTTGTTGAGTAATAGGACCATGACAGACCAAAATATTAAAGGTACAGTATGCCCCTCTATGCCTCAAAACACTTCTTGTTTTAAATGTATTACTTATTTTTATTTACTAACTGTATTCATGGTCTTCCTTTTCAGAAGACAGAAATGGTAGCATAGATTTCAAGAAGTAGTGTACACATGTAAATGAGAATGCTTTAAGTACAGAAGCATGAACACAGCACTTTTCATTCAAGTGCACCAGGAAAATTCAGCTTCTTTGAGCAAAATCATGAATAAGTCATTAGGTATACTGTAAAGAATAAGTTTACCTTGTCATCATGATATGGCCAAGTGAAACCTGAGGCTGTCTCTGTTAGAAGCCATGAAGGTGAAACTCCTCCCAAATTACTCCTCTAAATTTTTCAAGCTGGCCAAAGGTTATAACTATTTATTTCGTCATGGGCCTTAGTTCCTCTGAGCACTGAAAACTCAAGCCATTGCTGTTGACAGTGCAGCTAAATATAAGCAGAGTTGAGAAAACAGAATTGGGAATGGGGAAAAAAATGTTCCCAGGACTAGTTCACATCACTTCTCCAATCTATTGAGAGATCTGGCAAACAGTTTTATGGAATATCTGGAAGCCCAATGGCATGTACCATGCTGAAACACCTCCTGGCCCTATAATTTTAATTAGCCCTCTGAACAGAAAGATCAATTGGAAGACAAAACAATTGGAACAAAAGGTTCCTACACATACTATGATGTTTTATATAATCAAAGCATACTGTGCTGTTTTATTTAATCATTTAATGTTGGAAATGAACTATCCTTCCATGGGTGTAGGTGAGCATATGGAAGTGACTTAATAAAAAGCTCTTTCCCTGCTGTTGGATTGGACCATATACACTACAGTACAACCTCTACTTCAAATGGGAGGTCCAGACATCTAGGCATTTTTTTAATTCCTTAGGGCCCTTTTTGCACCTTACCTCATTCCAGTGTCATTGCGAGGGGATCACGTGAGAAACCTCTTGCGAGAGGCACTCGTGTCCCCTCCACTTCCACTCTGCACCAGCTCTGTGCTGGGTGGAAGGAAGCGTGAGGGTTCCGCCCCTTCCTTCCGCAGCGCAACCGGGTACTTTCCCAGGCTGCCCTGGGGGAGGAAGCACGATGGCCACAAATCCGGAGGCTCTGCACACAAGATAAGTGTGGGTGGAGCACAGGAGGGACGCGCAATCCCACATCATTTTCGGCAATGAGCCAAAAATGAAATACTGTGCGATTGTGAAGAATGGCCTCAGGAGCATCGCGTGATTGCGAGGGTGTCACATGGAGCAGTCCTTGCAATCCCGCAGCACTCCCGAGGCCTTTTTGCAACAGGACTGGCATGCAAAAAGGGCCTAGGATAAATGCGGAAACCTCAGATCAGAGTAAGTTAAAGACATGCTGGAGGAAAAGTATCCTCAGTCAAGGAAAACCTTAGAAGCTGCAGAATTTTGGAGCTCCTAGGAATCTCAAGGAAAATAGGGATGAACATTTCCAGAGCACTCTGACCCTACTCTCAACTAACTGGCATGTTCTAAAAATAACAATAGCAGCTTGAAATGTAAAGGATAGGTTCAACAATCACTGTTGTTTAACAACTGGCCACATAAATTTATTTGCAATGTCTATACATTTGCTACCAAACCCCACAAGCTTTTTTACCATCTAGTAAGGGGTGGAGCAAATGTCTGAAAAGCCCCATAATTTGACCCTGCTCCTGTTCTTGTGGTAATGTGAGCAACAGACTCACTTCTTTAAAAAAGTCTAAACCCAGATTCAAATGTACATTTTCCTTAGATTTCAAAGAATAATCAGAAATGAGAAAGTGCTGCAGTGGAAATTTCATTCTATCAAGTGCCAAAAGTAATGTGTGCTTAATGCTTAGGCTGGAGTTTAGAATGAGCTTTTACACTTGACTGAACTGTGCAGTGCAGTAGATGATAGATAATTATTAGAGGCACCTTAGCAACACAGAGTGATTGGCACTGTGAAATAGTGAGAGCATGCTGCTGCCAAAAGCGATGGTTTCCAATTATACCTGTGTAATTTAGAAGATGGATCAAAGTGGGGAACGTGCTTTTCATTATACACCATAGTTCTCTTGTTTTCGCTGACACTTGCCCAACAGAGCATTTAAAAAAAATACTACAAATACAGATTTAGATGGAGGGGAGAGCAGCACTCAGGAACCAACACTTTAGGCAACCATTTCTTACTGTTTGGCAAAAACACTAATCTGATCTCTTCAGATACGAATGCCCTTCTCTTTCACCTTCCCAGGTATACCCATGTGGTTTCTTTGTTAGACTGGTATGCATTATAAGTGGCTGGAAAAGGAAGCAAATAAACTTCATCTTATGGTTGTCATACTATATTCACACCTGCAAGCAATCCATAGTCTCCTTTCAGATCATAGCTTCCATTTTTAAATGTTTAGCTGAGATCTTGCATCAGAGGTGTAGCCACAACATCATAAGCACACTCCATCTCCTGATCTGACCCCTGAAACCCACCTTAAAAGTGAGACAGCTGTCCCAGGTGAAAGAATTCTGCAACACTGGTGAGTGGGCTACATCAGGATGATGTGTAGAACCCTTTCCCAGCAGCAGAGGAAAATGCAACAAAGAGTTGCAACAGTCCCCACAGAAGTCCTTGCATCTGATCCTTGGATCATTACTCACTGGTGGGAGAGGGCTGGCCATGTCACCCTATAGTGCCCTGCTCACCAGTGCTGCAAGACTGTATCACTTGGGATGGCTGAATGGCTTTTAAGGTGGGTTATAATCATGTCAACGGTACCATGGTCATAAATGTAAATAGGAAACAATTATGCGGTCATAAGTCTAACTGACTAATAGGATGACAGTTTTTCTCTTTAAGGAAGAAACATCACAGGAAACCATAACAATTCATTTATTGTATCTGCTAGATATTGAAGCAAATCTTGCAAGCAAAAACATGGCTTTTGCCTCTGTACAGCTGCTAAGAATGTAGTATAAAGATGCTCAGAATCTTGGTTAGCACAGTTATAATAAGGATACAGTTTTTGGTGATTAAGGCAAGTTGTCACAAAGTACTCAGCCTGGTCTTACCAAGCTGCTTAGTTAGTTTGCTTAGTTAGTTAGAGGCTTGTTTGCATTAGAGCAACTTGTAAAGCATTTTGTGCCTGTCAAATAGGACAAAAGTAGATTACAACAGATAATCATATTAGTGAGGCCAGTTCCATTGCTGGAGTGATTGCCATATCACCAAGACAGCAAGCTGTATGTTGCCATAAGAAGAATATCCTTGATCCTCAGCACTCTATGAATGGTGAATATCGTTACTATTAGACTCTGTGATTATAGTCCTATATATATAGAAGTCTAGTTGAATTTATCAAGATTGATTTCTGTATAAATGTACATAGTAAGGTATTTTATTTCAAACAGGAGCTCATAGTAAAGTCCTTCACTTCAAACAGTAGCACAGTTCTGGTTATATGATTAAAGGAAGTTGAATTAACCATTCCAGTTAATTACAAAAATAAAATCTAAATGAATTTCTCAGTAGGATTTACATCATAGTGATTTACACCATAGTGATAATTTACATCAGCATACTCATAAGTGCATGAGATAGCTCTCAGTGAGGAAGGATACAAGCAAATGACCGTTATCTACACCACATTTAATGATAATATACTTTCTTTCTTGAAATGGTAATTAGCTTGTTTTAAAGTGTCTTGTGTTGAAGCACCCTTTGATTCCAGTGTTACCTGTACTAGATTCAGTGAGCAAATAGCTCCTTCTAGTGGTTCTTTGTGTAGCGTTGAAAACGGATACCTAAAAACCCCACAGAATGCATGACAATTAACAAAGCAGAGTGGTTGTCTAGAAATTCCATTCATTTCTAAAATCAAACCAATCTTCTTGTGTTTCCAGACAGACTCCTATCTCTGTGATCCAACAGTTATTTTAGGATTTTCCAGCTTCTCTTACTGTTATATTTGCAGGTGGTTGCCCTGTTGTATTTGTGTATGATATCAGAGTGAAACATTTAATCACCCCTCATTCTCTTGCCATAGTGTGATAAGGCTTATGTCTCTAGTGGGATATTGGGGTATCTAATGGGATATTGGCTTTTGATGCTTGAAGCACAGATTCAAATACCTGCCAGTTATTGAAGTTTGACTTGTTCCCACCATAATCTACCTCACAAGGCTTTTGCGAAGCTACGTGAAATAAATTAGAATGATAAAGGAAGGGCTTTACATGAATGTGTCAGAATAATACATAACTGGTATGGAGATATATTTCCTTAATTTCTCTTCTCAGGACTCTCCCTTAAAGGCTGTACAGATGCTATGGGTCAATTTGATTATGGACACCTTTGCCTCTCTTGCTCTGGCTACGGAACCTCCCACAGAATCCCTCTTACTAAGGAAGCCGTACGGTAGAAACAAGCCTCTTATCTCACGCACCATGATGAAAAACATTCTGGGCCATGCTGTCTACCAGCTCACACTTATTTTTACTCTTCTCTTCGTTGGTAAGTCCAGCCAGGTTTGTTTTGTTTTGTTTTGTTTTTTATGCCCAGCACGTATAGCCATGTATTGGTTGCTTATACAATCTAGTAATATGCTATCATTCAAAGGAGGCAGGCAGTGACAATCCTAATGTTTAGAGGAATAGGCTAACAAATGAATGCTCTGCTAAGCTTGTTTCTGTTTCACAAAATCTGTTGCTTTTGCATTGGTCACAAGTACAATTAGTAAAAAAAAAATGTGACAAGTCACCTGTGTTCATAGGCTCATATTCATGCTTTAGTAAAATAGAATATTCAGCTTGTTATACTGAATCAGATCTTTCTCAGATTAAAATGGAATGGATATGTCAACTAGAGACTGAGTGAAGCTGAACATTACAATAGTTATAGCTCAATAAAAGGAAGTTAAGCGGTTGATGTAAGATTTGTCAGGTAGATTTCTTTTGGTATGTTCCTCCAGGACAGTGTTTTTTCATGTTAATCATTTTTGTTAAATATAAGGGAAGTATATTATATTTTCTTTACACTATTATAACATTCCAATAAAATAATTTCCACCACTCTAAATGTGGTTGAATATAGCATTTAAACCAAACATGCTATATCACAGAACATTATTTAGAGCACTGGAAAAAAATACCCAGAAAATGCACGTCACTGGTTCTTTTATCTGTCTGTGCTATAAAAGCTGTGGTTTCATGATGACATATGAGAGGCCATTATTTAAACAAGTAGAAATGAGTGATGGATGAAATTTCTTCTGCTCTGTTTATAAATGGGTCACCAGTTACCTGAGTACACAGGAAGAAAAAAAAAATTGACCCCACAAGTTGTAAACTGACTTCTGATGCTGATTACACCATTGTTACAATTACTTAAATGCTTTTCTTGTTTTTGAAAACTCCTTCAGAGAACGCTGAAATAAGCCATTTGAGCAGATACTTTGAGTCTTATGATATAAGAATATCCATTTTGAATGAAAGCAGAGATCTATCTAGTCCAGCCAACAGTAAATACATGAAGACTAGGTAGGAAACATGAGGTGCTCTAGATGTTGTTGAACTGCAACTCTCAGCAGCCCTGGCCAGCATAGCCAGTGCAGAAGAATGTTAGGAGCTTCAGTTCTTTCCCCTGCATTACAAAGTCTTTGCATATTTCCGTATATCAATTAGACTGAATATTGTCTTAGTGTTTGGGCTTCATTAGATAAGCAGAGTCTGAAGGATGTAGCCCACACCTGCTGTTCCTCCCAGTAACTAGAATTCAAAGGCATACTTTGATGGAAAATGCAGAAGAGCAGAGCCATCATAAGGCACAATTGCTTTTAAACCTGTCTGTTAAGAATGTATGTAATCCTGAAACCCATAGTCATCCACACAACCTGTAGGAGTAAATTCCACAACATATGTGATTACTTGAAGAAGTATTTTCTCCTGGTTTCCGTAAATCGTCTGCAAATGTATTTTACATCTCCTGATTTTAGTATCAAAGTACATGGGGTGCTAAATACATCTTTGAACCCCCAGGATTCCAATTCTTCCTTTCTTTAAATAAATAGTAGCTGAGCAGGGACAATCCAGATTAGGAAATGAACATGCAGCAGAAGCATGGAGTTATTTTCTTCTGAACTCTGAAGCTGTCATTTCATATCATAGCCACTAACAGCGTCAAAAGAAAAGCAGCTTGTGGTAGACATACCAGCAGGGATGGGGGATTTTTAGCTGAAAATGTGCAGGGTAAATGTGTCCCTATGCCAGTCCCAGTTCAGAATATTCCTTTCTGGCCAACATAAATGCAAGCTTTTCTACTTCCAGAAGCTAGAAAACATGCACTTCTACTCTCTCCACATTGACTGCTGCCCCCTTCCACTGGCACCATTTTATCACCACCCACCTGATGTCTCACTTTAAGCCAAAGTTTGGGTGGGCAGGCCCTTTGAAGCTGAGAAGGTTGGAGCTGTGTTGGGTACTTTCTGTAATCAGTGGGCCTCTCCAGAAAGTCACTCTGTGGCATTTCCGCACTAGACTGTTATAGTGCTATTATTCCACTTTCCACATCCTATGGAATCCTGGGGTTTGCAATTTAGGGAGGGACCTTTAGAATTCTTTTTAAAAAAGTTTCTATACAAAATTTCTACTATTAATCTTTAAAATTTAAAATTTCATCTTCTATCCTCTTATCAGAGTACCAAAATTGACGATCTTTGACTCAAATATTAGTATCATAACAGTCTTTTTTCCCCCAATATTTAAACACCTTTTAGTAATATGTTAATTAATTATGTTCCATTTTTTCTCAAAGTCTTGTAATGTTTCCCCTTTTATCAAAAGTGTAAGTTTTTCCATTTCAATCATATCAAACCATTTTAGTGACTAGTCCTTGAGTTGGCGTATCTCCTGTTCTTTCCTTTTTTGGGCGTGTAAAATTCTTGCTGTAGTTATCATATATATTTAACAGATACATCTGTGTTCTTTTTAAAAGGAAGATTGCTTGTGTTTTTATAGGTTACTAGCATATATACCCAGCGTTGCCCAGAATTTTATTTTCTCATAGGTAATACTTGTTAGAATGATTTGAGTTCCTGTGTCTCTAATCCTCAAACT
Organism: Cyclura pinguis; assembly: GCA_030412105.1. Classification (NCBI taxonomy): domain Eukaryota; kingdom Metazoa; phylum Chordata; class Lepidosauria; order Squamata; family Iguanidae; genus Cyclura; species Cyclura pinguis. The sequence continues at coordinate 89,272,173 of CM059600.1, read as the reverse complement.
GTCTTGTCCAGTACGTGTAACTTTTACCCATATTCCCTAATTCAATCTATATTCAGAGTTATTAACATATACAGGTTGGTTTCCTGAGGGAATACACTGCCCTCCTCCTTGCTGCTAGGCATCATCTCCATAGCAGCTGGCCTATTCAAGAGCTTTCTGGCTGACCATTCTAAAGGCCCCTCCCTAAACTGCAAACCCCAGGATTTCATAGAATCTTCTTAGGCAGCCAATCATATGAGGTCTTCCCTTGACACAGCCAATCATATGAGGCCTTCACCTACACAGACAAACAGACAAACTTTGACTTTTATATATTAGGCTAGCGTAGATACCTAGCATTGCCTAGGATTTTATTTTCTCATAGATAATACTTGTTAGAAATACCTTAGGAATTACCTTATCTTACCCTAGGAATTAGATGCAGTTGGAATACACAGATTTGGGACCCTGTGTCTCTAATTCCCCAAACTGTATTGTCCAGTACATGTAACTTTTCCCCATATTCCCCAATCCAGTCTGTGTTAGAGTACTGTCCTCCTCCTTCTTGCTGCTAGTCCTCATCTCCATAGCAACCGACCCAAGGCCCAAGAACTCTCTGCTTGAGAATTCTAAAGACCCCTCTCTAAACTGCCAACCCTAGGATTCCATAGAATCTTCACAGGCAGCCAATCATGTGAGGTCTTCTTGCCTCACACAGCCAATCATATGAGGTCTTCACTTGCCCGACAAACACAGACAAACTCACAAACTTTGACTGTTATATATTAGATTTGATTCTGCCCATTAACCACAGTGACATCATCTTGAATTAGTTCATAAAGTCCTGATCTGTGAAACAAAGTTGGAATTTTCATTACTTTGGTTTCAAACAACATTTAAGAATCCCAGAGAGGGAACTGACCTTTTTCTCATTCCCCTTCTATTTCCTATTAATTGCTGTCCACTGCGACAATTTTATTCTCCTTTAGATCAGATGGACATTATGGATAACGTTCATCCTTTAGGTAAATGTTGCTTTAGACACTGTTTTCAGCTTAGACTTTTATCAGATTTTGAGCAGTGCTCAAGTTTAAATCTAGTTGCCTTCTTCCCAGCTTATCCGACTGACAGCTGATTCAAGCTATAATTCATTTATTGGAGTAAGAATGTTCCGCTCTTTACCAGAACCTGAATATGCATTTATCTAGTCAGTGTGAAGGCAGTTGAGGTCATTCATATTACAACTTGTTTCCTTTTAACTATATTCCTGATTTCTTTTTCCAACTCAAAACTATCCTCAGTGTTTTGATTGTCTGTGGCGTATGATAACATACCTCCAGCACTAAATTACTTTTGGTCTCGTTCTGTTCATTTCACAATGATTCTGTAGAGAAATGTATTCCTGTTAGGAATTGTAGTTTATTAATCCCCATGCCCTCATAGAATCATAGAATCATAGAAATGTAGAGCTGGAAGAGACCACAGGGGCCATCCAGTCCAACCCCCTGCCATGCAGGAACAGCCTCAAAGCACTCCTGACAGATGGCCATCCAGCCTCTGCTCAAAAGCCTCCAAAGAAGGAGACTCCACCACACTCCGAGGCAGCATATTCCACTGCCGGACAGCCCTGACTGTCAGGAAGTTCTTCCTGAGGTTCAGGTGGAATCTCCTTTCCTGCAGCTTGAATCTATTGCTCCTTGTCCTGGTCTCTGGAGTAGCAGAAAACAAGGCCACTCCCTCTTCTACATGGCATCCCTTCAAATATTTAAACATGGCTTTCATGTCCCCTCTTAGCCTTCTCTTCTGCAGACTAAACATACCCAGCTCTCTAAGTCTATCCTCATAGGGCTTCATGGCTTCCAGGCCCCTCACCATTTTGGTCGCCCTCCTCTGGACTTGCTCCAGCTTGACCATCATAGAATCATAGAATCATAGAAATGTAGAGTTGGAAGAGACCACACGGGCCATCCAGTCCAACCCCCTGCCATGCAGGAACACCCTCAAAGCACTCCCGACAGATGGCCATCCAGCCTCTGATTAAAAACCTCCAAAAAAGATTAGTTATCTATTTACTGAAAGCATTTTTATACTTCTTGCAATGCAGACCACGATATATCTTTACTCTGTTTTTACATAATTTCTGCATTCAGTGATCATTTTTTTCCTACCCCTCTTCATGTCATCAAGATTCAAATATGGGCACTGTATCAATTTTACTCCTTAAGCACTGGGCATTGCAGCTTCCTGTGCTTGGTTTGGAGGCTTATAACATTGCCATGGACATGATGTCTTATATTCCTTTCCAAAATCCTTTCTGTGCTTGTTTCCTTTATGACCCTTTTGCATATCTGTCACGTTCTATTCTTTCTCTGTTTAGATGAATGCCCTAGGTATGAATTATCCTAAACTGGATGTTCTCCAGTTTCTTTCCACTTTCCCCGGAGTTCATTTTAAAACCTGATTAAAATATAAATATTTAAATGAATAAATAAATGAATAAATCTGCAGACTTTTTTTTATATTAATCACTGGCAGTCTGGCTTTGTTAAATTTAATTCAGACCTTCCCAATATAAACTTTGTTTGCTCCTTGATGTTCTCTGGTACCTACCAGGTACTTTCCTTTCAAGAGCACTGTCTCATTCATGCCTGAGACCCATGAGATAAGAACATCTTATTGGCCCTGTGTGTGAAACAGGAGATGCAGCCTTGGGGAACCTAGACTTCAACGTAGTTGTGCAGCAGGCAGCTTCATAGCCAGATATTTATTGTTGTTGTTTATTGCTGTTAGTTTATCTTGTTGATAAGCTTGTGGTTATGACTATAATCTGAAAAGAGAGCCAACATTGTGTAGTAGTTTGTATGGTAGACTAGAACTCTGGGAGACCAGGGTTTGAATTCCCACTCAGCCATGGAAACATGCTGGGGGATCTTGGAAAAGTCATGCCAATGGTCAAGAAAACACCGTAATAGGTTCACCTCACAGATGTCATAAGTCAAAAATGACTAAAAGGCATACAACAAAAACAGTGATTTGACAAGCAAGCTAAGCTGAATTATGAACATGTGAATTGGAACATAATTGGAACTAAGTGTTTTTGTATTTTTTTTTCTGTTTCTTCCTTGTAATTAGGGGAAAAAATGTTCAAAATTGACAGCGGCAGAAACGCACCACTCCACTCTCCGCCCTCTGAACACTATACCATCATCTTTAATACCTTTGTCATGATGCAGCTGTTTAATGAAATCAACGCACGCAAAATCCATGGTGAAAGGAATGTTTTTGATGGCATCTTTAGAAACCCAATATTTTGCACTATTGTACTGGGTACATTTGCTGTTCAGGTAATCATTATACAGTGTTGATGCAGCAAAATATTATTTTCACATTTCACTGTAAGTTTTTCCACAACCTTCCAGCTTAACCTGATATTCTGTAAAAAGGCAAAGGTTTGTCATGTTAGGTATAAATAAATTGCTTGTTTATTGATCATTTAAGCAATGTTCTGATTTTGCTTCTGCTGCTGTTTTTCAATTATCACAATTTAAACCTTCCATACTTTTATCCTCCAGTATATTTATTGTTTTCTCTTTTGAGGCTTCAGCCATTTCCACACCAAACCAGGTACCTCCAACATTCTGTCATGATCCCAGCAGTACTTTTGCTGGGAAGAGAGTGCAACGTGAACACTCCCCTCTGTACCTAGCTGGCTCTCTGTGGAAGGAAACGCGAGCGACATGCACCTGCCTTCGGCAATGCAGCTGACCTCTTTCCTGTGCTACATTGGGGAAGGAAGCACGTGCTCGCAGTTCCACCCCTTCTGCATGGCTGGGGGTGATGGAAGTGTTGCGCAATCACAGGCATTTAACAGTTTTTTTCTGTTAAGTGAATATCCCATGATCGCAATGTGCGCGCGCGTGCGTGTGTGTGTGTGTGTGTGTGCATGGCTGCAGAACCATGATGACGTCCTGTAAAAGCATGACCCACAGACTGCTGCCATTGCACTCCCGTTGCAGGATTGCAACACCATGCAGAAATGGCCTTCATCTGATATTTCTTTTTGGTGTTCGTTCATTTGGTAGCTTTGCCCTTCTACAGTCCAAGAGTCAGATTATGAGAAGGAAGATTAGATGAAGCAAAAATACTAGAATATAGTATATTCCTTTTGAAAGTCTTCTCATTGGTCTAATACTTTTAAAGCATGCCTAGTTATTTTTCAGATAGTACAATTCAACAGTATATTAATAAGTAACCTTGGTTATAATAAATCTCATGATGGCAGGCTGTTTGTTAAATAACGTGTTTCTTCACAATCTTTTACAAAGGTCTTAAACATCAAATTTAAAACCTAATCTTGGATGCTTTGCTGTCTTAGGATAGCAAAAGCAATACTGCTGAAATGGTCTTAGCTTGCATGAGAGAACAGGTCAGTACTAGTTCTGGTTCATACTAGTGTGTAAAACGGTTAGAAAGCTGAGAGGTTGTGAAAGAGGGGGGAAAAAACCCTATCCTGGTGATAAAGTTAATTTAAAGTTACTGAGTATCTAAATAAAATCTAGCAAGTGATTATGGAGAGTATTGACTAAATCTATCAAAGTTGTCACAAGTAATTTAGGGTTCTTAAATATGAAGATGTAGCACTAGTTGGCAAGTACGGTTATTACACATTACTGTGTACTGTGTAATGTACTGTGTTATTACTGTTATTACACATTACTTGTTTCCAGTGTTGATCACTGATGTCTAATGTATGAAGTTTCCTTGTTGCTGGGGGAGCATTAATGAGAATTTACGGAGCATGAGGGCAGTATGGTAACTGCATGCATAAGTATGGCTTACATGCACTCATGTCTCTTTCTGGATGGGACACAGGGAACTATTCACTAACTCTTTGCACTCCCTCCCAAACGCCCTCCCCAAAAGTTGTCAAACCCCAGGAAGGGGCATAGCGGCAATGCTGCTTATCAGTGGAGTAGGGAGTGAAGAGAAGCAGTTCAGAAAATGAAGATGTGGCTGTTCTGGACTCCAAGGAGAAGACAGAAGATCTGTTCCATCTGTGAGCGCACCCTTGGGTTTCCCCCCTTCTGAGCTGAGAGCAGCTGCTTTTTCATTGTCTAAATTGTTGGTCCCCTCCCTCTCTTTTCAACCAGTAAGCAGGAGCAGCAGGGGCTCCTCTTGGAACCTGCAGTTCTGTGTCCTTCCCCAGCTCTCTTGCCTCTGTTAGTGATGGAAAGAATATTAACTATTATTCATTTTCTAAATGAACACTTGAGAAAACTGGTTAGGAAGAATTTTTGTAGTTTTTCCCAGTATTCACACATCTCAGAGTGTTTAGGGAAATTATTGTGTTTAGAAGTATACTTTTTGTGTATGTGAGAGAGAGTTGTGAGGGGATGTGAAAAACCTCAGTTTCCAGACATTTCTGTGTGTTCTTGTGCAAGATTGCTACGTTATGCATAACAACTGCAACAAAAAAGAACTGAAAAACACCCAGATGGGTTCATACTGCAAGATTGCTGTTATGTGTACAATATTTTTGTTGTGCAAGATTGGTGTGTTTTTACTTAGAAAATAGCAGTCTTGCACAAAAAATAGCTGTAGCTGTCTGGAAAGTGTTTCTTTGTGCAAAACTCCAACGTTCTCAGGCAAAAACAAAAAACAAAAAAAACCCCGTTTATTTCTGCACATTTCCTGAAACACTTTGGGATCTGTAAATACTAGGTGAGAACTGGGTAAAAATGTTTGTTTTCTCCACAGTTGGGCAAAAACAATGGAAATTATTTGCCTTCATTTGTAAGGATGAAATAGCCAAATATTGACATCCCTTGCCTGTATATATAAGTATATGTACAGTGTTTGTGTCTGTTTATCATATCCTTGCAGCTGTAGAAAAGTCAGAGTGAAGACCAGGGTAGCACCATGCTACCTGATGTGAGTCCCAGAAAGGATCTCACTGCAACCACACTTTGAATCCTAAAATAGGGTGGGAAAGTTTTTTTTTCCCCTGTTGTTGGCAACATTTGCTCAGGAAATTACTTAGGAGTCATTTTTGTATCATCAGATTTTTAATTGTATTTTTAATTTTGTTGTAAGATTCCTTGGACAAGTCACACTGTCTCAGTCTCAGAGAAAGGCAAAGAAAACCCCCTCTCAAGAAATCTTGTCAAGAAGACCCTGTGATAGGTTTGCTTTGGGGTCAGCAGACGTCAGAAATGACTTGCAGTACACAACAACAACTGTATATGTATGTGTGTGTGCATGTGAATAGAGAATGGTGAATAACCCTTCATAGATGCAGTGTGTCTTTCAGAGAAGGATTTTACTTTGGAATCCACGTTCATTAACTTTACTGCTCCCTCCGTCAGTATCATCATCACCTCTGCTAGAAAAGTGGGCAGTATCTTGGGCAGGGGCTCTGGCTAGGGCTCCTGGTTGACCATACACTCAGCGGTAAACCTAGCCGTGCTTCTGGGAAAGATACAAAGGGTCTGTCCAAATTGCTGTCTGCCTCTTAGTAGATAATAGCATAGAGTCAATAAATTTATTTGAGAAGATAGCCACTCCGCAGCTCAAGCTAGTTTCTTGAACTTATTTTCCTGTTTTCTTCTTTTGAGTCCTACTTCCCACTCCAGTGAAAGGTTTCCAAACATTTCAATCATGTTTTTCCCACTACGTGTAGAGTCTCCTTTGTACTCCTGAATCTCCATTTCTGGGATGCATCTTTGTCTCTTGAATGATGGAAATCCAGAGGAAAGGAAATTAAGGAAATGATACTGACCACACCTTTTTCTTCATTTTCTTTCTTATGGCTTTCCATTCTACATTTTTTTTTTGGCTCAGTATCTGTATTTCTGAGTTTTCTTTTCCTGTATAATGACTCCTTCTTTTCATCAGTTCTATTCTTTTAAATCCTGCTTCTCATTCTCTCTCGCTCTCTCTGTATGTTCTCCCTTTACACTCTATTCTTGCAGCTTTTGCTTCTGCATTGCCTGTATAACTTGCTTTTTATGTTCTTATGAGGGGCTCTTTTTGTATATCGAGTGCTTGTGTATGTGTTGTGCACACATACACTTTTTTCTTGGGGTAATCACCACCATAAACCAATTGATAACATTAAGCTACCTTATTGTTATGATATACTACACTTAACACAATTTAACCACCTTGAGACCTGTACCAGGGAAGGCAGGATACAAGTTAATTAAATAAATAAATTACAGAAAATAGTCTGACTCTAAATTTTTACATTGGCCATACATGTAAACCTCTCTCCAATTCTCTGCCCATAACTCTCTCTCTTCTGTCATCTCCTGTTATTCCCTTTTCTGTTCTCTGAAAAGATTTAACTGCAGGGTTCCCCTGCTTCTTCTCCTTTTTCATTGATTCATTTTTATATTCTTCTCACATGTGTCTTTTCCATATTACTCTCTGTGCTTGGAACATCCCCTATATTCATCAGCCATATCAAGATATTTCTCAAAATGTCTTCCTTCAACCATACATTTCTTGAATCCTTCTCCATCTGACAGACTTTAGACTCTAAACTTTCTGAGCCTGTACTGTAATTCACTCTGTCCAAAATAGCAGTGTTACTACGATGCTGGAAGAAAATTAATGTATGATAGTATTGTTTGTAATAATTCAAAACCAACATTTAGTAGTTAAAGATGTCTGCAATATATGTGGCATTTGTTCTGAACTTTTTTTTCTACTGGATACTTACATAATACTGCAGAATAAACATGAAATTATCAATACTTACGGCTTCGCCTGAGTCCAGCTAGATTTTGCTTTAGATCTCATTAAAAACATTGGCACTTTAATTAATTGTGATTACATGGTACAATTTCTTTCAGTGGGACTAAATCATAACAATTTTTGGCTGGATTGGGGTTCCAGTGAAAGCAGACTATTTCATCTGATCATGACTTGCTATACCGTCTGTTGTGTACTATCTGTGTGCAAAGGGCATTCAGTAAAAGAATTAAAAGATAGCATTCACAATCAGAAAGAAAATGATGATTAAAAATAAAACCAGCAGGATAAACAACTTGTATCTGTCTCATCTGTTTTCCGTTACTGGTAAATAACAGCATCTTATAACTTTTTTACCTTTGTTTCCCCTCTGCAGATAGTAATTGTACAATTTGGTGGAAAACCTTTTAGCTGTTCTCCTTTGCAGCTTGACCAGTGGATGTGGTGTGTATTTATTGGATTAGGTGAACTTGTATGGGGTCAGGTAAGCAGCGCTTATTTTATATTAATGAAAAGCATTTGTCATTTCTGTTCATATGCACTAAATCTGTCAGGGATTTCTATTCATATGCACTAAATCTGTCAGGGATAAATCGGCCAAAGCAATCTGAAAATTGTCATGGGGACATACTCTTCTTCAGATAGCCTGGATCCAATATGACATTTTGGATTGTAATAATAACTCTAAGTTGTGTCCACTGATAGATCTGTAGTCAATGGACTTGTTGTAAGAAGGAAGTCATGTTCACCTTCTGACCAGCCCCACCCAGCAGTCTGCCTGCAGATCTTTTGGTTGCCTGATGTTTCTCAATACTTTTCAAAGTCTGCCACATGTTGCCTTTTGCAAGTGCATCACAGTGGTCCACAACAAATCAGGGCTGCCTAGGGGGTCCGGGGAGCTTGAGGAAAGTATGATGTTGAGAGGAGGGGCTCTGGTGAACAGTGTAGTAGACAGCTACATGGTGGGGATGCTTAAGCTGGAAATCCCACACTGAGCAGGCGTTGAATGCAATGGCCCATGAGGCCCCTTCCAGCTCTATGATTCTATGAGTAGGTTCAGAGCAGGCAGCAATGGGAAATAATCACACAAAAAAAGACAGGCAGTGCTACACGCTGCAGAAACCTCAGACAAATTACCCCAGTTGTGTCCTTCAAGGAAGCCTTGTGCCATATAATAAGGAATCCCTGATTAAATGGAAATTAAATCCGTTGAATTACAGCTAAGTTGAATTTCTATTTACTGAAATGCAATCTGTAAATATTTGTATTTATTTTGGCCCAAAGGTCCCAAAGCATTTTGATATGTAACCAAAGCTAATATTAGATTATTATATTTAATATACTAATTGCAATTTACAGCTGTGCAAGAGAAGCTAATATTTCTGAAATCAGTTTCAAATGTTATCCACTGTTAACTAATACATTCATACTGTATCCTGACATACATTCCAGAAAAGCCTGACAGGAACATAAGTTCCAAGAGAAAGAGATGAATTTGTCCTGTAATTAGAACATGTATAATAAAGACATGACACTACAGCAAATGAACCCAAGTTCAAAAGCAGCATGGAACTGATGTTTCTGAAAGACACACTTAAAAGGAGATTTCTAGGGCTCTTCGATTTTTTTTATTTCTCACTGAAGTTCAGTTGAAGCTTTCCCCTTTCCACTGGAAATTAAGAGTAAAACTTGTTCTTCTGCCCCAAAAGACTCCTTTTCTATTTTCGAAATCTATATACTCTGCAAGACCTCTGCCTAACTGACTGTAGTTAAGGAAGAGAGATGGTCTTGGGTTAATAACACTGACCAGGTAGAGGGCTTCAGGAATCGGAGTTTTTTTTGTCAGATATCTCCTGTCAGCTAATCCTGGAAATGCATGTTATCTCTGAGCTCCAAGATAGGACATGTAGAGATTTTATTGTAACTTTTACAGTTTAATCAACTCATACTGGTTTTCACTTAATTTACATTGATTCATGAAGTACACTGCTTTTTGTGGTCAAATGAGTGGGGTAACCAAAGGGAATGATATGAAAAACATTTCCAGAACTATGTTTTCTACCCCCTGGAGTCGTGCCTGTCTGCGATTTAAGGCTTTTTGAAGCTAGGAATGAGCAGAGGCATAAGCTTTCATTTTTCTGGCCTTTAATATCAGTTAATGAAGACTTTAATTTCAGTATCATTCTGAGGCAGAGGACCTTGTGATGATGTGAATTCAGTATCAAATTATTACAGATTTCAGTGTTGCCCTTGATGATGGTCTCCAGTAAGCCTGTGGTTTGCTTTATATATTATGTAAGATTTTCATGTTCTGTCTGCAAATTGTCTTCATTATGATAGTTCTGAAAAAAATCTTTTCAGGTCATTGCAACCATTCCAACAAGTAGGTTAAAATTTTTAAAAGAAGCAGGAGGGCTCACGTTAAAAGAAGAGGTTCCTGAGGAGGAGTTGAATGAAGATGTAGAAGAGATTGACCATGCAGAGAGAGAGCTACGGCGGGGACAAATCCTCTGGTTCAGAGGGTTAAATAGAATCCAAACCCAGGTAAGTTGTGCTAAAAGGATGCTTTTGTGCGTCTCTGCAAAGGAAATAACACTTCTATGTATGCACAAGAATCACTGAATTGGTGTGGAGTGGGGAGTACAAGGTTTAAAGAAACAAAGAATGGATACTTAACATCCAAATAATAAAAAAGTAAATTGGCGAAATTGTAAAATGTGAGGCAAAGAATACAAATTGAAGATATATACAAATATACTTAGATCTCTCTCTTTTGCTAACCTGGCAACAAATTCTCCAGTGTATTTTTCTATGAATAATGATCTATTGTTATTTACCAAAAAAGTGTTTTAAAAAACTATTTTCCATTTAAATTCCTTCTGAAATAAGAAACCATATCTCCAGAACATAAGAAATTGATTTTGGGGGTGGAGGGTGAATGCAGTCAACTTTGAAGGGTTTTTGCCTTTCTTAATCTTTTCAGCAAAAGTTTTCAGTGTTAGAAACTAACCAAATATTTTCCAAATTTTTTGTTACATTTATTTTAGTACCAGGGTGTTAAAGTTTATCATTAGTTAAGAATATCTCATTTTCAAAACTAAAGAGACACAAGCTTATGATTTTTATGTATGTAAAAGGGTAAAAGAAAAATATGGAAGTGAATTGATTTATTGTAAACAAAATATACTTTCCAGACAAGATTGTCATGATGTACATTTCAACCATCACTTTTTTCCCTTTTTGAATAGAGATGTTTGCCATTGCTGTAAAGTATGAAGTTATAATTAGAAATATTTTCTGGTACAACTGTTTTATTCAGAGTTTTGAAAAGTGTGCTCTCAATGCAATGAAGGAATATATAGTGGAAGCACTTCTCTCTAAGTTCAAGGAACTTTTTAGGTTTGGTAATCCATCCCTGAAGTCTTATCATTAAAAAAAAAAAAAGTAGAGTAAATGCAGACCAGTTTTTTAAAGCAAAAAAAGATTGCTTTTTGTTTTCTTTTTGTTTCTGTATTTGAAAGAAAGGTACTTGATGCACAAGAAAAATCTGTGCTACCTCTGAATTCTTTTTATTTAATTCACTGATTTGTAAGGATATTATCCATTACGTAAGAGATATTACCAAATGAATGGGGGGCTGGTATGGTTAAGTACATTTTAGGTTTGTGATTGTAGCTGGATAAATTTACAGTGTTCTGTGGGTAAGTAATTAGTGAAAACGGGTAGTGTTGGATGAGTATAGTGATTTAGGAGCACTCTCCAAAAAGAAGGTTCTTTAATTGTTTGCCCAGTTGGAGGCTATTTTCAGCCCTGACATACCCTCTAAATGTGAATTATTTTCTTCCTGGTGGCTGTAGGAGGAGTGTTGTCTGTTGACATTTCTGTCAGGATGTCTTTCTGGTTGTGGTGAGTGTAAACAACAAAGAGCAAATTCAGCTCTCAGTTTCTCTTGTAGATTGAGAAATACCCTTTAGTTCTTCTATAGATCTTTATCTTCATGATCCATGGAAAATTCTTGTTGCTGTCCAATACTTAAACCAAAATAAACTATAATAACGTTTTCTTGCTAACCATCATTCTTCAGTTTCCTTTCTACTTAGAAGTAGACCTAATGTGGTAGGCATTGTTGATCCGTTCCCTACTAGTAGGTTCCTGTGATTTATCCACTCCCATCCCTTTTGTGTCCTATCTGTTTTGTGTTCATTTGACATCAACGTGCAGTGAGTTCAGAAAGGGTTTCATGAGAAGTTTGAGTGGGTCCACTGGGGAGTCCTTTGGGTTGGGGAGGATTAAATGAGTATACAAACTGCTGCTGGACCAAGAAGTTGGTAGCATTAGCTTTTGTAGACTTAAGTCTGTTTCCTCAGATACATCTTAAGTCTATGAAAGCTTATGCTACCAACTTCTTCTTCTCAGTAAGACTCAAAAGGTACTATAAGATCCCTTTGCATACTGATCCAGACTAACATGTCTATGTTTTTGAATTCTGTTGTTGGACCATTATTCCCAGTGTATGATATTTTAGGTGACACCAGTCCATTGCTGATGTGCAGGGACCCAGATGAATTCACATGCTTCTGCTGAATTTTGCAGGAAATCTTCAAAAGAAAGAGTTGTGAGAGAAGATTAGGAAGTCTAGCATCCTTGTGACGTGAGGATTTGTAGAAATCCTCCAGAGCCTTTTACAGTTCTGGAAATATGGAGAAGAAGGTAGAGCACCTCTTCAGCTGTTTGCATTTCCTTTTAAACACAATAGATACGCATATTTATAAAGGAAAACACTCAAACTAGGTGCTTGTTTCCCCTCCTGTTTCCCCATTATGGGTGAAGATGAAGATGAAGAAAGTAAATCCCCAGCCTTCTGGATCTCCAATGGAATGGGAACTTAGAAGTTTCCATTTGTTTTACAAAAGAAGACAAGATCGAGGAGAGTCTCTTATAAGTTAAAACTCAGGCCGTATTATATTGGTGTAGACTGTCCAATGGCCACATCACCGTCAAAGAGGAGAAGTCAGAATAGGCATGGGGCAGACAGCTTCTGGGAGCTCGGTGTCCATACTTCCAACACAGACCCTTGCTTCCAGAGATGACATACCTGCAGCCCTGCTGAAATTCAGGTGTCTGGCCATGGAAAACAAACTCTAACAAGGTATGCAGGCAGCGTGCATCTTGTTTGCTAGGAATGTTTGCTCTGATGGGAATTTGTTGCTATGCTGACAAATTTCAATGGTGCCATGGCAATTGTTGAAGCAAACATCATTTTTTAAAAATTGCTGTTGCTGCCACCGTAGCCTATTTGACAGTGGCAACAGGGAACAGCAGAGGGCTGAATGGTACCTCCCAAAATGCAGGATGCACTTTCTCTTTTCTGCTTTCATTCCAGGGAAGAGGAACTTATAAATGCCCATTTTGATTTATAAACTAACTAGCCACCATTCCTTGTTGTGTCTAAACTTAGAAAACTAAATTTGGAAAATTAGCAAGAGCAATCTAGAATTCCAAACTACTGAGGGGGGAATGAGGAGCACCCAAGCTTGAGCTTCATGTAGGCTTCTTCAAAGAGTGGAAAACCTTTTACTTCTGAACCAGACCATTCTCTAGACAAAGCTGAACAAGTGATAATTTAACTGTGATGGGCTAATTGAGGCTGGAAATTATATGGCCTTCAGGATGGTGTCAAACTGCAGCTTTCAGCATTCCACACCATTAGCTATGCTCCTGATGTTGCTGGGACTTGCAGGCCAACAACATCTAGAGGGCCCTATGATTCCCATACCTGGGATAAATCCAATTGTTAGTCCCAACTGGAGTGTTAATCTAAGGTCTTTTCCACACTACACTGTTATAGTGCAGTTATTCCACTTTCAACATTCTATGGAATCTTGCGACCTGCAGTTTAGGGAGGGGCGTTTAGAATTCTCAGCCAGAGAGCTCTTTGGTAAACTACAAATGTCGGAATCCCACAGGATGTTGAAAATGGAATAATAGCACTATAACAATGCGGTGTGGAATTGGCCTAAGTCTCATTCCTTCAATGGGTCTACTTGTTGAGACCTAATGATTGTATTTTCCGCCTTGTCAGTAACTACCTGTTTGCTTTGTTCATAAATCTGTTCGGTTTAGCTTCCATTGTGGGAGGAAGGTGGGATGTAATTAGAATAAAATATAGATATTTTCCACTTTTCCTTCATCTACCAGAAAGGACATGTGCAAATCTGGTTCTGCAAGTGTTTCACATTTAATTTTATTTTTCCAGTAGAATCTATGTTTCACTTCTGTGCTGTGAAGCACATTCACATTTGTGGGAGGAGGGTTGCCCATTCCTCCTGAAAATTGTAGGCCCTTTGTGTTTTGAGTTCTCTCTTTTAAGTTCTTAGCAATGATTCATTTTGGATACTAAAAAAAAAAACCCTCACATTTTGTATCTCACTGTTTCTGGGCCTTGTATGAAGTGAGGAGCAGGAGAGAATTCTGTGTTCCGTACTGGGAACAGAACGAGGAAGAGGGACTGGCTTTGTGACGTGAGGCAATATGTTTGTATTTCTACTGGCCATCAATATCAGTTCTGTGGCCAGTATATAAATATATTGGGAGGGTGGGAGGAAGAAATCTTCAGGTTACTAAGGGGTCCCCCCCCCCGCCATTTTATGAAAGAAGACTTCCTAGGCTTAGGAAGACCAGGACAGCATTAAGAGAATTTAATGCCCTTGTTGAGAGAAGTTTTTTTAATAAATAAGTAAGTAAGTAAGTAAGTAAATACTTTCCTTGTAATCTCAAAAGAGTTTTTGTAGAATTCCACTCATTTGAAAAATGTCTCCACAAAGGGTGATGGGAGTTGCTACTGAAATATGGGTAATAATCAGTTACCTAAAAAACAAAGGAAATACAGAATATTTTCCTTTTAAAAATAGATACAAAACTATATATTTTAAATTATTATCCTAACTGGCTTCATGCAAGGGATAAACTTTCAACATGGTCTGCCACCAGAATTGTAATTGTCTGCCTTTCTAACTGTATGCAATTATATCAGTTTGATACTGTCATGAGCCAGGCTGAGCGTGCTGCCGATTCAGACTTGGACTCCGATTTAGACTTGGACTCCCAGCCGGGGGAGGATCCCTTGGAGGGGCCTTTGGGAGAGGGTGCTCCTTCAGAGTCTAGGGAGGAGTCTGCCAGCGACCCCACAGCTATCCCAGGCACGGATCCCGAGCCAGTACCTGCAGCAGATGTTTGTGCCCCAGAGGCAGAGGCTAGTGCTTCTGACTCAACAGAGGTTGGTGTTTCTGACTTCAGCCCGGAGTTTGCAGCAGACCCTCCCCCCATGTTCCTCCAGAGGCGGCTGGAAAAGGGGGCGGTTCGGAGGTCTCAGTGGCTGTGGGAGAAGCATCTGATGAATCGGCCCTGAAGTCTTGAGGGGCTCCAGCTGTGAGCTGGGCCAACGGACATTTGATCAGCCCCAGCTGGGCTAAAGACTGTGTATTTAAGACAGACGCTGTTGGAGTTGGGCACGGGGCAACAACCGTCTACCAACCGGGAATCTGCATCCTGTGTCATGGGCTTTCTGTTCCAGGCTAAACCTTGCTGTTTGAGTTTGCTGCCCCTGGGACTTGGATGTTTGTGTTGGTGACGTAACCTCTTGATTTATTTATTACTAAAGCCATAAACTCAGCTCCTGCCTCTGTGTCTGCTTAGCTGCCGCCTGACATTGACAGATACCACTTTAACTGCTTTCATCCTATGGAATCCTGGGATTTGTAGTTTAGTGAGAACTAGAAGAGCTGTCTAAAAGAGAATGTAAATACTTCACAAAATGCAAATCCCAGATATTCCATAGGATAGAGTCATGACTGGTAAAGTAACGTGAAAGTACCATAATTGTGTAGTGTGAAAGACACCCAGCCTTGCTTCCCACGGATGACGGAATAAACAGAGATATGTATTTAGCTGTTCTCCTCTGGAGAAGAAGCCAATCACACCTCTATGATATCTGTTCCTTTAGAGTAATAAAAGCTGATCTGTTGTAAGCTTTTTAACCTTTGTTTACACTGAAATACTTCTTTTCATCCTATAGTCTCACCAAAGATATCTTTTTTTTAAAAAAAAGTAGAGGAATGGTTAAATGGATTTTTGGGATATTCATTATGCTGCATGTGTAGTAGTCTCTTATAGAGACTCTCAGAAACTTGAATTAGCTCTGTTGGAGAGTGTATCATGATTCTGCAATAGAACAGTTTAAATCAGAATCTGTATCTAATGGTAAGTTAGGATGTTTTTCTTCAGATAAGTAAATGTTTCATAACATTAGGAATGCAATCTCCCAGAGTCAAAATTGGTTCATAATTAATGATAATTTCTAGTATGTGTTCCTTGGTTGAGATTTGCCTTATATTGTATTTTGGCATTTATTGGTTTGTCAAGGTACTAAAGAATATGAGTCCTGAACTAAGCACACAGATACAGAGCAAAATTCTTTGATCAACACAACTGAGATTGACAGTTAATTTCATGTCTGGTTCTATGTGTGTAGCAAGGCTTTCAAGAGAGCCTCTTCTGTCAATATGAGTAGAAGATACTTCTCATTCTGTAACTCATGTTGATCTTCTCACCCCTTGGTTGCAGCCAACATTCTCACACCCCACATCACTCTGGAGATTTCTTTCAAAAGTGACTTTGGGTTTGTTAGACAGGTCTGTAGAAAAGGAACAAATTCAGAGTCCCTATTGCATGAATTGAGTCCCACCTAGAACATGCTTTCCATATTTCTCTAAACTCTGCCTTTATTTCAAACTAGGTTATTTGTTTTTTGAAGACACTTTTCTGTGCATTTCAAGTACAATTGAAATGGGAGGAGAATCTGATTTGAAATGTCAAAAATTGAATTTTTAGCCTAAAGACAGTCCAGTTTTTATCCAACTTATTTTCACTATGGAAATATGTTGCCAGTTTTATAGTCAAATACATTGTATTTTTGCACAAGAGCCTCTAGTGAGATGACTCCAGTATTAGATTGCCATAAAAGAAATAGCGAGTTAGGAAAGAGTACAAGAACAGTAAAGAACATTACCAAAAAAGGTAACAACGTCTTACATTCAGATTGGAAGCCACAAAGAAATATCAGATCAGATGCTGTAATCCAGAAACATTCTGCCACAGATAAATTAGCCATACCACTCATGCAAGCAGCATTTAGTGAGGCAAACATTACAACCTGATTTCTTCTGTTGAATCTGTGTATTGTTTTCTGAAACAGCATTTTCAGAAGAAAGCTGTGTCAAACGAACCCCCTTCCGCATGTTTGTACATTTTTGTGATCACAGAAATAAATTTGTGAAATGTGATAGTGTGGTGTTCCCCTCAAAAATAATAGTTATTGCTTCTTAAGGTGTTACAGGCTAGAATCTAATTGGTGGAGTGTGCCAGTATAGTTATGCCAATGTAAGCAGTGGCAGCAGGAGAGGGGGAAAAAAAACCAAACTCTGTAGTTACAGCAGTTCTGAAGGAAATCAGATTAGTTGGAGCCATCAATTTTCAGGCTGCTTTCCCTCACCGCTTCTGCATGATTGGGAAACAAGTAAACCACCAAGCAGAAGCTGGGGTACACAATGTACTCCTTGTTTCTGAAAGTACTGTTTACTTTTCATTTATTTTGCAATTATCTCTGATAGGTTTGTAGTAGCTATACTGCGTCTAGCGCCCCAGCAGTGAAGGGTGTAGGGAAAGTCAAAGAAGGGCTGGAATGACAATGGCCAATGTGTTATTGGTTACAGTTGGTAGTATTTGATGCAACACAGGGCAATGAACCAACCCTCAGTCAGTACCCCTGCTCTTTGATGTTCCTGAGTGCCAGTCTACCTCCTGGTGGAGCCACAGTGGCATAGCAAGATAAGGGTTCCATCAGAACTTAGTCCTATGCATAAATCTTTTCTCCACATAGCGGAGGGGGCAGCTCCTGAAACAACTAAGGTGAGCTAGTGATGTGCCCCTCATGGTCTCTTAAGGAAAACTCAATAGTGGCAACATAGAGTCTACCCTGCCTGCCCCGGAGATGGACTCTGCCTAGTGCCCACAAGAACCCCATGAGAGAAAGATGAGACAAAAAGCATCAACGAAAAGCTCAAAATCTGGATTGCTATGAGGAGGTGAAACACTCCTAAACCAACAACCAACTTGTCCCTTGAGTAAAATTCCATCTCAGCCCAAGAAAACTGGTGATTGATACTAAATCCACAGCAGGGCAGGGCGAGCCTCTCTCATGACAACTTTATGAAGTCCCACATGAGCCAGCCAGTATTCAGAATGCTCTAGGGGTGCAGTCCGCTGTTATGAAGCATGGGAGTACAGGATGGTGGGAGTCCACCATGCTGCTGGAAGGTCTGGCACCACCTTCCCTCTCCATGTGCCACTATAGCAGAGCAGCAAGTGCCCCCAGGAAGCATGGGCTGGGTTTTTCGTTCTGTTAACATGAACTTTGATAACAAATATCAATATTTCTATATTACTGTATCTTTGCTAAATGATGTTTGGCAAACTATTTAAAGAAAGAAAGGCATTGCCTAGAAATGAGTCAGCTATTGATAATGTTTTTGGAAATTAAGCAGTTTGAACTAATTCTGCTGCTTCATGCTGCAATAGGAAAATCGGGATGGTTCTGTGTAGATATATTAATTTCTATACTGAAAATTTCCCACCCATAAGATGCTGTTTTCTGCGCACACACACACACACACACACACACAAAACCACATGCAGATTTATGCAGAATAAATCTTAAAAGGTAAAGACTCTCATCAGTCCAGGATTCACCTGGTCAAAGTATCCCAGCAGTTCAGAGATACATTTATTAGCAGTACTATTATTTTTGAATATTAATTCTATTCCTATTCAGAAGTCTCCAGGGACAAAATTGCTGGGGTGTGTGGCAGAGCCCACTTCACAGCTGAATAATCCTTTGCAGTGGATGAATCTTCCTTCTACCAGCACTTTTATCCCTGCAGCCTCCTCAAAACCTTCCCCAGCCAATGCATAAGTGGATAATGGTTTCTGCAGTTGATTTCATTTGAACTGAGGTGCACACTGAAGATGTGCAATACTTACCTCTTCTGTTCTTTGATGTTCTTTCTCTAGCGTTTCTGATACTGGTTTTTGTTTTCCTACTAACATGCAGTGCTTGGAAGAGATACTTTTTTGGGCTACAATTTACAGGATGCCCTAAGTAGCATAGACAGCGTCTGTGCTGGCTGAAAGATTCTGGGAACTCAGTTGTTAAAAAAATAACTCTTTCAAGCTCTAGTAACATGTCATGTAGCAATATCATCAAATATCTTACCCATTATATAGAACTATCACCTATTCCAAGCCTTTCACATGTATTATCCAGTTGTAATGTTGGCAACAGTGTACGGTAAGTCAGTATTATTATTCCCCACATTGCAGGTAGGGTAACTGAGGATGAGAAAGAGTGGCTTGCCTAAGGCCAGCTAGTGAGTCTATAGCAGAGGCAAACTTTGAACTCAAAACTTCTGGATACATAGCCTATCCAAGTAGGAAATCCTGTGAGGTATCATCTTTTTTAGATCATATTTTTTAACTTGTCTGGCTGCCATTTAGTTTTTTGACCTCAGGTACCACAATATACTGGTGTACTTCATAGGGGGAATTTTTAAATTATTTGTAACTGGAAAACATTTTAAGAATGCAATTTTCATAATTAGGAGTACTTGTGAGAAGTGTTTAAAATTACGTCAGTTTTTTTTCTTGGGATTAAACTGCATACAAAATTAATTTTACAAATGTTCACCTTTACTGATGGATCCATTAATAGGACAACTGTTTGCTGCCACTCTGATTGATTTATAGTGCATATATTAAGCAAAAGGTATGCTGTTATTTCATGATGCAATCCTTTGCAAACTAACTTGGGAGTAAGCTTCATTGAACTCAGTGGTGTTTACTTCTGAGCAGGCTTGCATTTTTGCTATTTTTAAGTATTACCATATATTAAATGACATTGAGAAGGACGGATTTTCCCTACTTTGTGAAGAACCACATGCTGAGAAATATTATGATAATATCTTCATATGTAATCATTAGAAATACATTTTAATATTTAAGAAGACAGCTCTGTTGAAGTTCAAGGATGGCAAAAAAAAAAAAAAATGATGCACATAGCATTCGTAGACTTGAATCCTGTTGATAGTCCATGCTAGAGGAGACCCTGGACCCATTCACACTACAGAATCAAATTGCTATTATTCCAGTGTAACTGCCATGATTCTGTCCCATCAAGTCTTTGACAATTTAGGGAGGGGCATATGGAATTCTCAGGCAAGGAGCTCTAGTGCCTCACCAGACTACCAGTCTCAGAATTCATAGGATTCAGCCATGGCAGTTAAAGTGGAATAATAATTCCACAACTGTGTAATGTGAATGCTCCCCTCTGCATTGAATCAGTTAGCTGAGTCAATAGTTAAGTGGTAAGTCAATACTCATGTGAACCTCATTGATTCAATGGGTCTACTGTAGGTGGGACTACCAACAGGATTAGGCAGTGCTTTTCTAATTACTAGAAGTCTGCTACCATAAATTGGCACAGTGGCAGTAGAACTGCATAAAGTTGCTCTGCACAGAAACTTCCCATCATTCTAAATTTTTAAAAGATGCCTTTATTAATTTGATCTTGGGAATCAAAGAGAGATTTGTACAAGCAGGGGGGTGGGGTAAATATCATTCCTGCTATCAGTTGCATAGCTGTGTCCGTTCCTCAAGCAACTTGTCTCGTTCTTTCCTCCATTGCAGATCGAAGTAGTCAATACTTTCAAGAGTGGCACTTCCTTTCAGGGGGCTCTCAGGAGACAATCCTCCGTCACAAGCCAGAACCAGGATGTAACCAATATTTCTAGCCCTAGCCACGTTTCGTTATCCAATGCTCTTTCCTCTCCTACCAGCACACCTGCTGCGGCGGCTGGGCGTGAGTGTGTATTCTTAATGCATCTGGTTACAGAGATGCCAACTTACCTAGCAGTCGCTCAAGACTGAGCCACTGAGCCTTTGCTATATCTATTGCCTTCCTGGGATAAGTCACATAGATGGAATGCATATGTTGGCACAACCCAAGGGCATTTTGCTGCGCTCGTCTTTAAAAGTATAATTTTCACCAGTTGCGTCTGATGTTAGGTAGCTCCCTTGCTACTCTCCACTCATGGAATAAACACTAATGTCTCTCAGAGTGAAATGGCTCTGTATAATGTATGTTTTCTGAAGAGTTCATATGCTCACAGTTCTTCTTTCACTGTGCATGCACTGCTTTTACTGTCACCTGTTCTTTCCACGGATGACTTCTGTTATAAAAATATCAAGCAGTAGTACTCCCCAGCAATAAAACCTTAGAAAACTGTGTAAACTCATGCATGCACTAAGTTACTAAATAGTTCCCAAAGGTATGATTGACCTAATTTATTTAGGTCTAATATGACTACAGTTCTATATGCATATATTCAATAAACAGCAATAAACTTAAAATTTTACAAATAGTAAATAGCAAATTTTACAAATAGAATGGAAAAAACTTGAGTATCGTCCTCCAATTCATAAATAAAGAGCAAATAAAGAGTTATTACACTGAAGCTGCTTATCTTCATCTCTAAAGCAGTTTTTAATTGGGAAAGAAAAGGAGAGAGACACAGAGAAAGAATCTTTTGCTTTTGTTGCCCTTGCTCAGCCTTTCTGCGCTGTGAGTCAGCTGGTGAACCATTCAGCTTTGTTCCCCATTTGATCTTGTGAGCTGACAGCAAAAATTAATCCCTTGTTCTCCAGCTTGAACAGGATCTGCTAGTGTGAGGAGTCTTGGGTTTGCATTGTCGTTCTTACAAACTTTGCTGTTGCTGGAGAGTCAAAGTGGCTCTTTTTGTTTCAAGTTGCCATGGAATTAATCCCAGAGCATTTCAGAGCATTACTACATTACAATTTTTGCTTTGTGTTCTTATTTTAAAAGATTGATAAGTATGTCTCCTATAAGGTAGAAATAGCTGTCCTTGCAGAACAGACAGCAAAGGAGAAGGAGTCCTGATTCTCGGCTTCTCTTCATTCATTTAGGATAAAAGCCCGTGTGCTTTTCTCATTATAGATAGCGATAAACATAAAGCTTCCATTTTTTACAGGCTTGCATATCTTGTGAAGCCAGTATCTTTTCATTTGCTTGTGTCAGGGATGATGTCTTTCTTTTTGGGGGATCTGTAGGACGTTATCTCAGAAACTCCATTTAGGCTGATTTAATCCTATAGGTTAGATCCCCTTCCAAAGTTGGAGACAGCAGTCTGACTTCAGAAGTGGCAGTTCAGCTTTGGATCTGTACCCTCCTGTTTCTGCATCTGATGAGCAGAGTTGGATACCTCCATATGCAAAGTCAGAAAAAGTAGTTTCACTAATGTAACTCCTGCTTATGCTAGCATAAAGGCACAAGAGGATTTCAAGTACCTAAAGCCTCCAAGACCCTTGTCACGTCCAAACATGGTGGAATATTTACATCTTCTCTGGAAGGAAATAATTTATTTAAAACCAAACATGGAAAGAAACAAAAAATAGCTGATGTCACTCCTTCCTTCCACCATGCTGGAAGGAGTACAGCTGAGCCTTGGGTCCCTCTGACCTAGCAATAAAATTGTCCTGCCAAAATAAAGAGCTGTATTAAAATATTGCTGTTGCAATATTTAAATTAATATCAACATCAACTAGATGAAAATATTTAGAATTTTACATTGACATGAATAGCTTATTATTCTTTCCCTTAGGCCTATTTAACTGAAGTAAAATAAGCTCGTGTTCCTTGCTAGATATTGCTTTAGTGTTATCTATAGCAGCTGAGCAAGGAAAACTGTTGTATACATAGGCTGGAATTCTATTGTTAATCCTGACTAGAGTTGAAACATTGAATCATTGAGATTTATCTTTGCGTCAGCTCATTATTCAGCTATTGATTCAATGGGTCTACTCTAGCTGGGATTAACCAACAGATTTTTATGTGTAGTCACATGAAAGTTGCAGGAATCCCACATAAATGTGATTCTACAGTTCTCCTGGGTGATTTGCAGTCAACCCTTCTGACTGACAGACCCACAGATACCCTCAGCAGAATAGAGAGGTGGGCTTTTTTCTCTGCCCCCTGCATTTCCCTATGCAACCTCACAATGTGCTCTGGAAGGTTGTGGGACCCTCCAAAGCAGATTGAGAGGCAGTTTTGGATTCTCTCCTGAAGAAGACAGATGGTACAGATTTTCACTGCATGAGTGAAAAATCTGCTCCATATGAGGTGGGATTTTGCCCCTTTTGATATGTTTTGAAGTAAAAAATGTTAATAACTTTAAATTTATGAGTCAAAAATTTTGTATGCCATTCTCTGGCCAAATGATCCTAAAAGTTTGTCTTGAAAAATAGAATAGTAAAGCCAGCATACCAGAAGTGGAACCTGGAGAAATGCATGCTCTGTCCTTCTAGATTAATACCATTCTGATGTATATTCAGGCTATATCTAGCATGGGAGACTAACTTGACTTGAAGGCTCAGAGATTATCTGTAAAGGAATTTTGTACATTTTCCTTTCCTCTGTCATTTAATTTCCTTTATTGCCCTGCTCTGATGGATTAAAAACAAGGATACTTCTGTTTTCATTTACAATCTTTAGTGGAATAATTCGTAGAATAGATTTTACATTATA
Source organism: Cyclura pinguis (assembly GCA_030412105.1). NCBI lineage: Eukaryota > Metazoa > Chordata > Lepidosauria > Squamata > Iguanidae > Cyclura > Cyclura pinguis. Next base: position 89,248,727 of record CM059600.1, on the reverse strand, counting down.
TCACATTTTCAAAATAACATTTAAAATTATATATAGCACTTACTGTAAAGCATTATGGTTGAGTGGTTTGTTGTGCAAAGACGAAGACCTGGGATATCAGAAGCTGAACAGTTAAATGATACAGATTTTCTTTTTGAATTTATTGCTTAACTTGAAGGTAGCCTTACCAACCTGGAGGGAAAAAAAAATCTTCTGAAACAATTCTCAACCTTGATGAAAAGTGAGGGACTATACACTGGGTTTGACTTTACTTTCCATGACTTTCCTTGACTTTACTTTCACTTTATTTTCCATTGTATAGTCCCCTTTCCCACACTTTTAGTTGTAATAATGTTGCTGCCATCCATCTAGAGATCCTTTATACATGGTGGCCCACTTTGCATCAGCCATCATAAATAACTCTGTGTGTGTGTATACAATTTTCCCTCCACTTTCACTAGAGTTAGTGACGCAGTGTGTGTCTGTGGGAAGGGGACCAAGGCAGGGTGGGGAGAACAAGCACCCAGAGTCCAAACCAGGTCAGAGGGTAGGTCAGCACAGTGGCCCTGCACTTCCTCTCTCTCACCAATGTCCTTCCTTGGGTGCGGGTGGAGATTGGGAGAGGGTTTGTGGTGCTGAGAAATTGGGTTGTAAAGTCATCCTTAGCTGGCCAGGCAGCAGCTGGTGGAGGAGGAGGACCAGGGGTGAATTTTTAAAGGGCTGTACGGCCTGATCAAAGCTGCCAAGAGGAAAAGTTCTCCTGGAAAAGAAGCACCTAAGGTGTGGGGAGAAGTTGAAAAAACTTAGAAATAATCAGACCTGTGAAAGTCAAACCTGCAAACATGGAAAGCTGATTGAATAGTCATATATACATCTATCTAATGGCCACAATTATTTTTCTTTTCTTTTCTTTTCTTTTCTTTTCTTTTCTTTTCTTTTCTGCTCTTTGAGGCAAAATTTGGTAGGACTTGGACACAAATGCTAATTATATAAATAGGTCACAGATGAGACATAGATGCTATGATGTAAATATTACCTGCCACATCTGACGTAGGAAGTATGTGTGCATTCACAGCACCTCAGAGTCTTTACTGCGTAGAGAGAGGCCCACTGATTAGTGAGTATGTACCCTGGCTCTCTGCATTAGGTCCCAAGTATGATTTTTTAAAAAATGCTTCATCTTCTTGAAATCACTAGCAAACATTCTTTGCTATTCTGCGTTGCTCTACGTTTACTCACTTTGAAATATGTTCAGAACATTGAAGACAGTGCCCCACAGTTTATGCACCACATGGAGACTGTTTGTGCTTTTGCTGTGATTTGGTGAATTGGCTTGAAAAACTGGCATTGTGATCACAGGATTTGCAGCAGCTGTACAAACAGTGCCTGTATGGCAATGCCAGTTCACATAACCAATGCTGGGGCATGAGTATATTGTCAGAGTACTCATGCTGCGGACTGGCCAGAGTGAAATGGTGCTCCATATTTTAAATATTCAGAACATATTTCAAAAAACAGGAAATCTGCATCAATTAACTCAGCAGTCTTGCCTTTGCATAACCATACCCTTAACCAAAAATAGCAACTGTTAATCCTGAGTTGGCATCTCTTGGCAAAAATTGACTTCGTGTTTACAGTATAAACTAATCTTCTTACTGTCCTTTCAAAAGAATTGAATTATTTGCTTTTGCAGTGCCCTACTCTCTACTTTCTGAATATTAAATGTGTTTGTTTTCCCAGAGGGCTAGAGATCACTGGACAAAAGGGTTCAGCAGGAGAGAGTGAAATAAAAAGAGGTTGTGAGTCTTTAACCTTGAGCCTGACAATGAATGTGAACCAAACTCAAGATACTTGGCTTATATGAAGCCAGGTAAACATTCGAGTATAAGCCCATGTGCTACCTGCTGTAGAACAACTGAAAACTGGTCCTGTATATTTACATGGCATTATTTGTGTTAGGAGTGCTATTCAATACTTTAGGAGGATGGTTTTTTTTCTCTTGACAGTAAAATCTGCAGTATCTAAAAATTGTATTTACATCCTTTCTTTGCCAGTTGCAAATAGTCTCACTTTCAGGGTGGGGCAAAACTGAAAAATTTTTCATTACAGCAACAGAGAAGAAAGAAGTGGAATCACAAAAGCCATGTCAAAATGTCCTGAAGTGTTGTACCCAACCCCCATCCCAGGTTCTTTGTTAAGAGCAGTTTCGTTTTTTCCTGTTGTCTTCATTCTTGTAAGAAAAGGGAGCTGTGTAAAGTCATTGTTTGTCATTTCTTGGCATTGTCCGTTTCATACAATATGTCCATTGCATTAACACCATGTAGTTGATATCTGTTTCTGGTATTGTCCCCACGTATGCTTGTGGTGAGCAAGCATAGAAATAATTCTTTAGAATGCCATTAAATACTGCCTACTTAATTAAATAATCTCATAGGCTGTCACTTTTATCCTCAGAAGTCTCAGTTCATTGATATAGTTAAGCTCTGTTAGATAAGTGTCTCTTTAAATTTAACTTCAGTAGAACCTAATTATTAAGATGAGGAGAATAAAAATAAATGCATAGAGCTAAACCTGATGATCTGCCAGTGGAACTTCTGAAAATTTCTTCCCTTTCCCTTCTCCCTTCTTGTCTCCCCTCCTATACAGATTTTCTTTCACTGTTCAGTATCTTCTGGCATGCAGAAATTGCTTCCAGAAGGGAGATGTATGTAGCAATACCTGTATATACACATTAGGGATATAATTCTTAAGTAATTTCATGTCTGAAGGAAACAACATGTAATTTTAGCAATTTTACCAATTTTCTTCCCACTGCAAGAAAGCCTTCAGAAACTTTTCAGCTTTCAAAGATTGTTTGTAGCTTAGGTCTTATTCTGTCCAAGTTTCACACTTGATATTTGTGTAGAAGACAGCATTTTCTGTGTGGAAAATAATACCTGCTGTTTTCTCTGCCAAAAAAAAAAAAAATTGCAGAGGTTGTGTAGCGTAAGTCCTGAATTGCAAAGATATTTGTCAATCCAGCATTCTCCTTGTCAGGGTATTTTTAACACTTGAGAAACACTTTTTTTGACCATTTAAAAATATTTTCAAGCATTATTTCGATCCCTACTACATATGACATATCCTTTATACATTGAGATGAATGCAGTGTGTTTCTCCCACCCCATAATTTCACTCAGGAACAGTCCAAAAGATTTTATTGAGAAAGAAAAAAGAAGAGGGCACAGTCTCTTTTTTGTTGGATTCATTTGACTGTTCTCAATGGGAGATAGTATCAGTGGAAAAGGAAAATACCTGAAGTTACACATGGTGAACAGTTATAGTATCCTAAACATGCCTTTTTGTATGGTGGGGGCTAGTAGTTGACATGGTCCATTGGACATGCTGCTCTCAGACATCTTTAGCCAGTAAAGGAATGACTGGATGACTACAGTTGAGTTTTTAATGTATGAATAGCCTCCAACCCATATAACAAACATAATAGCTACCAGCCTTATGGGATTATTGTAAAACCAAAGGATGTATAGCATTTTACATCTGCCATTTTGCTTACCTTACCATCAACTGCCTAAATACCTAAAGGCATCAGGTCCCATCTGATCTTGGAAGCTAAGTAGAGTCAGCCCTTGTACTTGGTGACCACCAATGTACACCATGTGCTATAGGCTATATTTTAGGGAGGGAACTGGCAAAACCACCTCTGAGTATTCCTGGCCTTAGAAAACCCCATGAAATTCATGGGTTGCCATAAGTCAGCAGGCAACTTGAAGGCACATGCACACCCACAGGATAATAAGCTACAACAATGAGAGCAGTAGTATTTATAAATTGGCTTCAGCAGGGTTGGTCCACTAATGGAGGCAGTTTTGTCTGTGGAAAACCCTTGCCATCTGTTTCACCCATAAAATGGGCTAATACAGTTTCCTAGCCTTCCAGAAAATGTTTTCAAGGCACCATGTGGTAAAAGAATTGGTTCCAGGACAATAATTGATATGTACATACATACATACAGATAATGCATGCTGAGACTTATGCATATATCTTGAGTACATGATACATATTATGCATATTATGCATATAATGTTACATATGTAATATATATTTCGGTCCTGAACTTTTCACACAGGTTGATCTTTATCATTCTTCTATGAGATAGGGGAAGCCTATTCTTCAGAATTCATTGTATCCCTTAATCAATTGCAAATGAAAATGATATTATTTTTATTATATCTGTAAACACTGCAGAAGTACAGGGTAAAACTAAACTGAAAGCATAGGCTTGTAAAACTGGTATTAGGCTTAAATGGAGTGACCATTAGATGTTCTTACTCACGCATTTATAATACCTTTTCTCCAGTAACTGGGATTCATGACAGCTCATAAAATTGAAAGGAATGCCTCTAGATACATTTTTACAAAAATACAATTGTTAAAATTAAATTGAATTGTCTGTATAACACTAAAACAATATAAAATACCCATTAAAAACAAAAAGTTTAAGTAGTATGGCAGACTGTTAAGAGTCCTTTCTTCAGATCAGTGAGTCTGTAAAATTTGGTTGGCATTTTAAAAAGCGTTTCCTATAATGGAGGGACAGCAAGGAGTGGCCCAGTCTGGCCTCCCCAGGAAGGGAGTTCCAGAGCCTAGGATAAGTCTGTGTGATCATACATATTTCCTTCCCTAGTATTCTTCCCTTTCCTATCCTTTCTGGAGTTCCCTCCCATTCCAGGGCATTGTCTCCTAATGGATGGCAGAGATCGCTGGCCAAAATAAGAAGCAGTTAGATGAACACCCCAAGTTAGCTTACCATAAATATTTGATGGCACAGGCAGGTTAAGAGCTAGGCCAAACATTTTTGACTTTTTGCCAAACAAAAATCAACCTATAAGCGTTTCTCTCAGGCTACATGAAATGTTTCCATAAGACATCTCAAAATTAATGCTGTTCACAGCCCCAATTAGCTGGAGATTGAGCACCATTTTTTTTTGAAAATACTTCTTTTTTAGATGTCATGCCATGTATGCAACCTAAAATAGCCCAGTAGCACCAAAAATATGGCAGAATTGCACCACCATGTGCCCTAGAACAGCGCTTCCCAGGATACCTGATGCAGGAATTTGGCAGGGTTTATTTTGTTTAATGTGCCAGGGACTGATACTGTTATTTCTTCTCATTGGCTAAAACTGTTTCTTCCCATCCTGGAAATACTTCATGGATTGGCAGCTGATCATTTGCACCAGTGCAGGGATTCTCATTTTGAGTAACACTGCCCTAGAGGTCATGAGGGGCAATGTATCCCCCGCTCAAAAAAATTTTGGACCTCAAAGGGCCCTGTGCGCCACACTTTCCCCATGCTGTGTTATGGTATCACTTTGCAGTCATTATCCTCCCACAAATATCCAAAACAAATGAAGAACCTACTAACAAAATTTCGCAAGTTCATGCACATGATTGCAACCTGGTGCTTCGTTACCTGGGAGGAAATTTGACTGAATGCAGTGATACCTATTTTTAACTGCATTAAACAATTATTGATTGGGTGCCTTCATTTCTGAATTATGACCACCCAAAGTCAAACCTATTACTGGGTTTTCTTGGCAAGATTTGTTCAGAGGGAACGGTTGCCTTTGCCTTCCTCTGAGGCTGAGAGAGTGACTTACCCAAGGTTGCCCAGTGTCACACACGCACTTTCCATGACCAATCCAGGATTTGAACCCTGGTGTTCAGGGTCGTAGTCCAACACTCAAAACATGGCACCACCCTGGCTTTCAAGTGTGAAGGAAGAAGCTTATCAAAAAAGAAAGAAAGAAAGAAAGACAGAAAGAAAGACAGAAAGAAAAGAAAGGCAAGGAACTAATATAGCTTCTGTTTCTGATTGTCCATGTATATCCTTAACAAAGAGCAGTAAAACTTCAAAATCTCATTATCAACCCATTTACTTTCCAAAGCAAGGACAATTCGTTAGTTGCATAGGCACCCCTTTGCCATGAAAAATGGGGAGGGGAGCAGGAGTTGTGCTCACCTCTGTTCCGCTCCACTATACCACTCTGTGATAGCAGGAGTGGGGCTTTGCTTCTCCCTGGGTAGACTCTGGAACATCCAGAATTGGGGGACTTGAATTGGAATCCGGTTGGTGTTCTTAGTGCACATTTGGAAGAGAGCACAATGAGCGTAAGTTGTCACTTTTGGGAAGAAAAACTGCCCTGGGGGATTCCGAGCAGCTTTCTCTCCTAATAGCAATGCCTTTCTCTGCTCTGCCCCGACCCATTGGCATAGCACCTCCAGCTGTTTTAGTCAGCCTCCTACACTGGTGCATTTGTGCGATCCAACAGGAACTTGCCTATTATAACATTTATTTTCATGATGAGAGGTTATAGACAACTTCCCCTTTTTACTACTCCTACATGTTAAGATTGTAAGCAGCCTCAAAATAATTCCCCAAATTCTTTTTCCCATGTTAAGAGACCATTTCTGCTTGGGCCTTTGCCTTGTGCCATCTTAAAAAACTAAACTGAACTAATTAATTCTGCCTAACCTTGGTCCCATGCATGTTCTCCTAGGATTTAACCCTTTGCTTAGATTTCTGACATCCTAAGCCTTCTGCTGTAGCCTTTCTCTCATCTCACTTGGAACTGTGCATTTTGACAGTTTCAAATTATTTTTAAAGGATGCATGGAACTTTCGAATAGGAGACAGCAGAATTTTTAAGATAAAATGTGTTAAGCCATGACCATTTCCATCCATTCAAGACCCTAATCAGCACAAATGACAGCCAGTGGCATGCCTGTCACAGTTCTGCCGAAACCATGTGCAAATGATGTCTCATTCAGGTTAGCATTAATACACCTTCTTGTAATTGGGAGACAAATGGAAACTCCAGCAACCCTAGAATTCATTTAAAGTCATAATACATTTTTCAGTAGTTCACATACTTGCCATTCTGTTTTTTCCCTCCAAGAAATGCTGTCTTTTCTTACCAGTAACATTCAGTAGAAACCTCGGCATTGGCAAGAGAAGAAATCTAAATTGCTCTCCCATTTCTGTGACTGAGGACCATGTGTCCTTTCCCTGACCCAGACAACACACTCTTCGACTCCTGCAGTGGACTGCGGGCATAGTAGATTGGTGTGCTGTGCTGTCATAACATTGTATTTATCAAGTCTTGTGCCTGACTTCTACCATGTCCATATGGTTTAGTGACAGAAGGCAAGAAAATGTCTGGACTTAACTGAATGGACATAGAATAAAGACTGCAGATAAGGCATAAATATTTACTACTTTACAAATTAATTTTTATCAATTGTGCTCATGAGGAAGACATTTTTAAAAAATGAAGACATCCAGTGCTTTTTGATTAAATTCTATGAACCTCAGCCATCACTCTATAATTTTTAGTGTGACTTGTTTATTAATAAGTTTTTTTTTAAAAAAAATGCAAATGGCTAGAACAGTGGGTCTATACTCGAGTGTTTACCTCACATGTGCATGAAGGAAGAATAAAAGTTGGATCAACAATTACATGTTCACATTATCCAGGCTTCCAAGTGTAGTTGTTGTGTGCCGGTTAGCTGTGTTTATGTGATAACTGTGACTTTTTCCTGTATCGCATGGTTTTGCTGAAGTATTTTTGTCTGCTTGGCTTTTATTTATTTTTATTTATTTATTAATTTATTGTGCTCCTGGCTGCTACCTTTAGTTCTTGCTCTTTTTTAGAACAAAAACAAAGCATTTATTTTATTTTATTACATTTGGCTCCTGTGTTTGTCTTTCATATCTATCCATCCAACTGTGTCTGTGTTTTGTGCTTTCTTGTTTGAGATGTTCAATTTGTTTTGTGTTCCTTTTTTCTGTATACAATTGAGACTTTTAAAACAACAACAACAACAACAAGCTTTCTTACTTACTCACTGCAAACTGTCAACATGCATGGTTCTACATTTGCATTGGAATTAACATGGCTTGTCTTTTACTAGGGACGTACCACATGAGTGGATGTTCGCTTTCTTTAACCCGTGCTCCCCATCAGTCCTGAAAACAGTTCTGATGGCTTTAAACTCATATGGTTTTAACATTGCAGTTGATTCAAACACTCAAAATGCACAAAACTGAGCCACTCGTTTATGCATTTAGCATCCAGAGACTGTGGACTACAGCTGCCTGTTCTACCCTAACCATGCACCACATTTTTCACCTCTCCCTTCCAAAAACAAATGTTAATCACTAGTCAATGATGTGAAAAAAAAAACAGTTACCATTGACATCTCTCTTTATCTTTTTCCTCTTCTCAGATCCGCGTCGTGAAGGCATTCCGTAGCTCTCTCTATGAAGGTTTAGAAAAACCAGAATCTAGAACCTCCATTCACAACTTTATGACTCATCCTGAATTTAGGATAGAAGATTCCCAGCCCCATATTCCTCTCATTGATGACACAGAATTAGAAGAAGACCCTGCACTCAAGCAAAACCCAAGTCCACCATCCTCATTGAACAAGAACAATAGTGCTATTGACAGTGGAATAAACCTTACAACTGATACAAGTAAATCAGCTACCTCTTCTAGTCCAGGAAGCCCTATCCATAGCCTGGAGACGTCCCTTTAGCTGAAAAGGTCACTGCAAAAATAATGATATATAAATAATAATGATAATAATAATAATAATATATACATAGACAGATATGTATAAACAATGCTGGCTGAGAAACTGTTTGAACTGCTGTTTGCGTTGAACAAAGATGGGGAGGGGAAAGAGTGACTCGCCGATCACACTGGTTTGGGGGAAAGAATGAATGGCTGATTTACATCTTCCCTTCTTATCCCCGCCCCCCTTTGCAGAAACCAACAAAAACAATACAAATGTCCTCCTGCATGAATGTACTCCCATTTCCAAACTTCCCTTCTTTTTATTCCATACGCAGGAAATGCAGAGAACTTGTCTGAGGCAATTTATCCAATTCACTGTTGTATGAATTTTTTTTTTAATGCTTGTGTGGCATGGACTCAATTGTATAGATTAATTTAAATAACCTTTTTTGAAATTGCAGAGCTTAACTTGCACAGTAGATTTGCACCAGTTGGACAGAGGAACCTAAAATAAGCATTTATGAGACTATATATAGAGATATATAAATAATATATTATAACGATATATGTGTATATATCCATATCTATATATAGATATATAGATATCCATATATATATATCCATATATATCCATATATATAGCTATAGATATACACATATATATGCATTTCTTTGTTGGCATGTTGCCTTTTTCTGCTCAAATTGCTCTATTTTAACTTATTTATGTCCTAAAAAAAAATAAAGAATGTAATTTGTTTACAGAGTTGTAGATAATATCCTTAACTGTTTGTAGGATAAAGACAGCACTTCCTGCCGAGATAATATACCAATTGCTCAATTCAATGAAATTTCCGTAATATGGCACCCTGGATGTTTTATTGCAACTGTGATCTGATTTTGCCTGATAAGAATTTTGTTTTTGTTTTTTGTTAAATAATGTAGATACTGCTAGCAAAATAACAAAAGAAGCCAAACTATAACATACTGGATGTAGCATTGTGATCCTGTATAAGGGGGGTGATGAAACAGAAAGGCTTCCTTTGTTCTAAATATAAATTTACATGATCAGGTTTCTTTTCTCTCTCTTTTTTAATGAATTGTTTGACCTTGTTTTGATGCAATACTTAAAGATGAGGCCATTTCCTTATTTAAGTGTATTGCAAAGGCCTCTTCAACAGTGTTTTTTTTAAAAAAGACTTTCTGAATATCAGTTCAAAACTAAGCTGTATTTGGCTTTGTATGAGGATCAAACTAGTGTTGAAATATTGTGTGCTGATTCTATTCCATTAGAAATTTAGGATTTTATTTCTTGTTAAATACGGGCTGTTGGCATTTTGGATGACAACCACTATGGTTTATTGCTTTCACATGAAAAAAGAAAGGACAAAATATCATTTTCTGCACTGTGTAGACCTGAATGAAACTTTATGAAGTGTATACTAAAATGTGCTTTGTGTGATTATTTTAAAACCAAGCTTGTCTTCCTGTAGTCACATACTATATAGTAGTGAATCCACCGATGTTGTTTTTCCCTCATATTATGCTTTCTACAAGGAAGGCCACTGAGAACATCTGCAATATGTGGAAGAATTTTTTTCAAGATGGTAACAGCCCTGGTAATTTAGAAGTTGATATAATTGCTATGTCAACCACTTGAATGCAAAGCACTTTGTGGGTCACAGATTTTTCATAAAATGACTTTTGTATTTAATACCAGGTTTGCTTCAAGATTTTTCAGCATATGATCTTTTCCATAAAACTGTACAGTGCAAAAAGACATTTTGATTAATACAATCAATTATGCCAGAAGAGTTGGGCAAAAGGCCCTTTTAATTAGCTTTGAAAATGTTGTTATCACATTGCCTGCTGTTTTAAAGTTGGCTAATAAAGCAGAACAACTCTGTAGTCAGAAGAACTATTGCAAGCCAGAAACTCTTCCAACAAAATGAGATTCCTGGCTAAACTGCAGTTTGGAGTGCCTAACATTCTGAGGGTGTACAGTGACTATTCAGCCAGGTAAAGCACTAACCAGCTTGAATTGCCAGCTTCTGGACTTTTAAGAGAAGCTTTTAATGGTTTTTTTTTTTTTTTTTTTGGCTCTGCAAAACACACTGATCCAAACGTCTGGCAGAACAGCCAATCTTCCCAGGCTTACCCAACTCTCTTCTCAAGAGACAGTATTACCCAGTTCTTAACTCTCAGAGTTGGTCTTACAGCCCAGCAGAGCAGCTTATGATGGAAAGTTAGTGAGGGTTCAACCTTGGACTATGAATAACACTGGCAAACTTTTGTGTAACACTGTGGTTCTGTGTTCTACTTGGGATTGCATATTTGAGAAAATAAAGTCTATATACAGGGGAAAGCATGTGGCTTTGGACTCAAGCAACTACAAAATCATGGGTACTGGATTTTATTTTATTTTTGCTGTCATCGTCTTAATACTGATGATTTGCCTTTTACTTTGAGCTTGTTTTTTCATCAAATTCTTTAAAAAAATTCATTTTGTGTGTGTGCTCATTGTAATGCTGCTTCTTAATAACCAATAGGGTACGACTTGCAGACTTGAAAAACTGTTTAAAAGACACAAATGCTCCATTCTGTGCACATATAGTTAAAAGAAAGAAAAAGAAAATAGAGCATATATTATTTGTGATGCATAGGAAACTGTGGATTCTGTAAACCGAAACTGTGCTTTATGTATATGATAAAAAGACTTTTTTAAACAAATTGAAGGAAGATGAACTAAAACAACTTTTCAGTTATGAGCTGTGTATATGTTCCCTTTCTATATTGCTTGCCCTCTTTGTGACGGGAAGAATGGATCAACAAACCAAAATGGTCTCTATGTTGAAATTCACTGCAATACATAAAATGCTTGCTCTGGATGTACTGTACCTAAAAGCATGAGATTTGTGGAAACATACAGCAGTACATTTGGCAATCCATCCCACTAGGGGCTACTATTCCTATATGTTTATTCATCTGTTTTTATGAATTTTTTAAATCTAGACAATAATTGTAAATAAAGAACTTACTGTCTCTGTTCATTTAATACTATGCAAAAGGTTATGCTTTCTATTGTTATTCCTACAGTGTGATGCTGGAATGTTTGTGGTTTCAGAAACAAACAAACACAGAAGTAAAATATGTGATGTAAATTATTTTATAGTTTGAAACAAAATGATAATGTTTTATTCTTGCTGCTTACTGTCTAATAGATCTCTCTTGGCAGGAGCACAAGTGGAAACTAAAAAGTAAAAAAAACATAATAAATTCACAAAGCAGCATGAACAATAAAGGTCTGAATTTAACATCCTTCTTTATTTCCACTTCTAGTTGATACTACACAAAGATTTTGAAAATCACTGGAACACTTAGTGCCAGAAATTACTGATACTTTTCAGTTATTCCTCTGAAGGTTTTTAAGGGAGAATGATTCTGGTGAAAAAGGTTTACTGATCAATTGTGGCACTCCAGGGTTAGGACAGGCCTCCTTAAGAAGGAAGGGACTTTGGAATCTGAGTTAACAGAAAGAACTTTAAGTTGAACAAAGTGTGTCTGTATCCAGTTGGTAAGCCACTGCTGGAGTCCATACAGATGATTGCACTACCCTCCTAGTAGTAAAACCGACTAGAAGGGTTTTACTACTACCTAACTGGTAAGGAGGATGTTCATACACGTCAGATCCACCTATGAAGTGATTTGGCTATATAGGTGATCTTGCTATGCCAAGGGAACAATGTTACTATGGCTGGCATCCTGTTAGTGACTTACACAGTCATTAGGCTTTTTTTCCAGGTGTGTGTGTGTGTGTGGGTAATTGCAGAGGTGAGAATTGTCTACGAAATCTGCACAAAGACCTTCTTGAGGTTGCTTCAGATGACATCACTGTTCTGCACCTGGTTAGAAGGACAATGTCCCTTACCTCTACTGGTCACATGGGGGCTTTGGCAGCTAAGAGATGGGTTTAATAGGGAGATATAGCACAGTTCCACACAGAGAACTTTTATGCTGCATATTCACTGTCCAGGATCTTGGCCCATGTTGAGAGGGAGAAAAATGGAATATTAAAAAAAAAAAAACTACTGCAGTAGGGTGATAAAATTCTCACTACTGCTTGGCAAAGTGAGAGCAGTGATTTTTCCCCCAGTAAGTTAACACCTTAGAGCTGTGATCCTGCATGGCTCAGCATAGCAGAGTAGTCCCACATGTGGAACTACATTACAATGATCCAGTTACCACCTGCAGACAGAACAGAGAACTGCTGAAGCCAACCACCCATGGCCATCCTGTGCCTGGAGGAGCGTGGTGGTGGGGGAATCACAGAAGCATCTGGCTATGTCCCTGTAGCTAGATACAAAATGATTACCTCATCCCCGAGACCTGCCGGGTTCTTCCAGAAGCTCAGCACATGGTATTTCACATCTGGCTATGGTGACATTGCCAGGTGTTTCTGTGAAATGCCTCTCTCTCTTCCAGTCACAGAATGGTTGCATGTGGGGAGTTCAATGGCTGTATGGTAAGTCCAGGGGCTGGCATTGATGATTACAGGAGGAAGGAAGGAATCAAGCTCTTCAACAACCAAAAATAGGCATGCACAGACATAAAGTGAACCAACACCTGAATAGGCCACTAACAGGGTGCCAACCTATTTGTCTACCTTCAGGCTTCTTGACTGAACAAATAGTAATGCCACCTTATAAAGTAGAGGAGACTGCGGTCAATGCTAGAACATTTAGGAGTACATGGTGAGGTAATGTGTAGCCCCTGATCTCTCCATTTTAATTTGATCTTTTTGCCTGTTCCATTCTTACAATTTTATAGTGAGGACAAACCACTTCAGAGAGTCATGAAAATCTTGGATAATTCCTGAGCTAACTGAAATGCTTATTTCATGAATATGCAAGTTTAAATACTCTGTTTGTAGTGTTTATTGTTGACCTATATAAAATATTTTGGGGCTGAAATCCTAGACCATTCAGGCTACACAATTACAGTACTGTGATTCCATTTTAATTTCCGTGGTTGCATCCTATGGAATTTGTAGTTTGGTGACCTAGTAAAGCTCTCTGGATGAGGCCTCTAAGAACCTGCCCCTAAACTGTAGATCCCAAGATTCCATAGGATGTAGTCATAAATGTTGAAGTGAATCCATAGTGCTGTAATAGTGTAGTGTGAACACCCACCCCCACATCAATTTGTCTGTACACCTCTGCTGGCCTACCTCCCCCCTCCCTCCTCTGCATAGAAAGCACCTTCCCAGCACTGGGTTGTTTTCCCATCTCCGTTAAGTAGAAGGAGACTGGATGGGAGCTCCTGAACGTGTCCAGTTGCAGTTCTACAAGCATGAGTAAGAAGCAGCCACCATCCTTCAAGCATCCAGAAAAGTCACAGTTCCTTTCTTCTCCCAGAAGTGCAAGCCATACTTTGCCTGAACATCCTACCTTCCCCCAGCTGCTATAGGTCCATCTCTGCTTTCCACTGGTTATTAAATACTATCCTGCCCTTCCTCCAACCACAAAATGTCCATGGAGGCATATATTAGTAACTGTGGAAATTCCTGGCAAGGGGAGAGGGAGTATTGCACATAGAGGGACTGGATACCTCCTTGCCTAACAAACTTAAAAGCAACTTTGCTCACATATGCACCTGAGCATCCATATTAAAGTACATCTCAGGGAGATAATACAATAGCTTTTAAGATCCTGTCTGTCTGTCTGTCTGTCTGCCTGTCTATCTATCTGCCTGGACCTCTATATACCTTAAAGTGACTTACTATGATATAAACCATGGCAGGAACCATTACGTTTGCTAACCTTATTTGAATGAAAGCCACTGAACAACTATATCACACTGGATTAGGGGTCCTTATTCCAGTTGCCCAGTTGCACAAGGGCTACATGCCCAAGGGAGCGTTGGCCTAAAGGAAAGCTGTGAAGATTATTAGCATGTTGTAGCAATTACAATCGACAAAACTGGACACAAATCAAGTAAAATGTTCAGTTTGATATATATAATACATTTATTACAAAATTTAAAAATAACGATTCAGATACAAAATCTCCCTAAGCCCACTGAGAATCCATTGTTATTTGAAAAGCTTGTTTTAATCCATTAAAGTTATTGTATTAATTACAGCTCTTTTGTGATTAAAATTATGACATTATGGAATAAATTAGTGATGGTACTTCGATACAGAGTAATTTTCTTAATTTTAAGTTAACTTGAAAAGCCATGAACTATAAATTGATTTATGATAGAGTATCATAGACAGTAGCAATGGTACTAGCACTGCAGCAAAGTAAAGGCCTCCTGTTAGAACTGAGTGGTGAAATGGTCACAAAACCAAGGTTTCTACATGGCTAGTAATTAACAAGGTTATTCAGTTGAACTGGATTATTGCATTAAGCTGTTTGCTGCTGATTTACTGCTGATTTTCATCAGCAAAAGGTACTGTTCATTTTGGTGACAGGTCAAGTTTTTACATTTTCTTTCCTGGGTGCTGGGAAGGGAGCACAAAAATGGGTTTTGGAGTTACACTTTATACTAGCCAGACTTTCATATGAGGTCATTGATTAGTCTATCAAGCAGTTTGTCTTTGAGATTTGTTGTTGTTAATATGCTTTCAAGTTGGCTCTGACTTATGGTGACCTCATCAGGGAGCTTCCTTGGCCAGATTTGTTCATAGTGGGTTACTGTTGCCTTCCTCTGAGGCTGAGAGGGTGTGATGTGCCCACCCAGATGATTTCCAACCTGAGTCATTGTCCAGCACTCAGACCACTATACCACATTGGCTCTCATCTTTGAAGTCATTGCTCAGAAATACCATGGAGACAGTATGGAAGGCTAATAGCAGAAAGGCAATGGCCTAGGATGCCAAAGCAAGCAAGCAAGCAAGTATGAAACCAAAGTGCACTATAATTTAACCGAACGACTGTAAGACTATTCTAGATTTCTTCATGAGAGTTGAGAGACTTGATCTTTCATAAAACACAAAGAGCACGATATGCTTGACAAGCAAATCGTGTTTCACTAACAAAGAATAAACACGTTTTAACATTTTATGTAAAAACAGCAAGTGCATTTAAATTAATAGCCTTATATTGCAAAAATAATACACTTTCATTGCAACTTATTTTCTCCCTTTGCAAGAACAATCAAGAAGGATTAAAAGGAAGCAATTCTACTTGCTTTAAGGATACGGTTCCTTTAAATGTATGTCTTAATTTAATTTATTTTTCATTGTGCAATAATATGTAAATGACTCAGTTTTTTGTTGTTTTTGCTTAAAGATTGCATTTGGTTAATATATTAAGTGTTACTTTTTATTTATTTAATGCTATTCAAATCACAATGTGAACTATCAGACTGAAAGAGCAATTTGCAACAAAATAAAGTGAAAATGTTACTTTCAGCCTTATAATAATCATTGTACATTATTAGACAATCTTATACTATAGCACTGTTTGATGATTCAATTATAATTGCATCATATATTCTGAATGGGCCCTGATACAGAATCAATGTACTCAACAGGATCTAATATACTTGCTCTTCAGCTGAAGTCTCTCTAATTCATAGTATACAGTTTAGAAATGTTACTTTTAAATCTACATCTCCCAGCATCCTGCAGACAGTGTGGGCATTGGTATGGTGGCTGGCGGATTCTTGAAATTGTAGTTCAAAAAGTAACTTTTCCAGACAATGGCTGGCATCCTGTTAGTGACATACACAAGTATAATTCCATCTTATGCCTGTGTATGCACAGTTTTGGTCATTGCAGGGACTGGCATTTCCTTCATCCCTTGGCAGCAACCAAAAGCCCCTATGCCCAGACTAACTGTGTTGCTCTGATAGTGCCCCATCTCTGCTGGAGACTGGAGAGGACTGAAAAAAGTGCCTTTGTTCTCATAGCTATATGTAGATGGTAAGAAGTAAAAGTAAGAAGGCTTATGCCCATTCTTTCACTCAAAGCACAGATAAGCTGATTGATGATTCAGTTCAGGTTGAAAGCTGTTTTCTCCTCTGCCACTGAAAGTTGAAAGGTCTGTCTGCTGTCCTCTTTCGTCCTAATTCCTGCTTCCTCTCTGATCCTTGTTAGGCTGCATGAAAATTTAAGTTGATGAAGCATATTGTTTCTTTGTCTTTTGCAGCTTGTCACAGCTTGGGCAGGTGTCCAGTGCAGGATCTTGGGACTTGGACACTGACCTTAAAATCCAGGTAACTAGGACTGCTGGTGTGGTATCTGAAATGTAATCACTGGGAAAGTATCACTGGGAAAGTTTCCTGAGAAAGGGAAGACCCACAAGATGGTGTCTAGGGAATTTTGAAACTTGTCTGTATTTTTTGGGTTGGGAGTTTTCCTGATTGCCTCTCTGTGCTGTTGAAAATCCACAGAATTGCTGTGGATTGTTTGGAAGAGCCTTGCTTTTCAAAGTAGTTTATACATATGCACTCTGGCCACCTCCCTCCATCTCTCTCTCAAAAAAAGCATCACATAAATTGATCCACAGTATAGTGGTTGAATGGGGCACGTGGTAGTATTTTACATGTACAAAACTAATGTGAAATACTGCTGGCTATTTCCATTTATTTCTTGCCTTGCTAGGAGACAAAATCACCATTTAAAAACAAGAAGGAAAAATAGGATTGGGCACACAGCTGGCATGCACAAGCATCATGCACACAGACTCACAGAGCCCTTACACAATACACACCTGAATTATGGAATCCTAGGGTTTGCAGCTTGGTGAAGCACTAGAGTCCTCTGGCTGAGAACTTGACATGCCCCACCTAGCCTCAAAATATCCCCATTGTGTTTCTTGATTTGGCACATTAAATTTTGTGTCTACAGCTTGATTTAGCTTTATCCTTGCATGACTAGCTGCTGTGGAACCATATGGTCATTTATTTGTCCTTTGGCATGCTCACCCCATTGAAAGAAGTGCAGCAGTACTATTCAAAATAATAAACATCTATATTCAGATTTGCATATGATGGTCTCCCTCCCTACCAACTTTTTACAATAGTTTGTACTTACTGCTGGTTTATTCCATCTCCCTTTACAATGGAAAGTCAGATCAGATATAAAGAAAGCTCAGGATAATAATTATCTCCACCAGCAAGGCAGCAATGTCCAGTACATACCCCTAGAAAGTGGAGGATGATCTCTCAGCCTCTCCACTCACAGTCAGATCTCAGAGACCCCTGAAAACATTCCATCAGTGGTCTGAGGGTTAGCTGAGGGGCATAGGGCTTTGTGCAGGGGAAAGAGGAGAAAGGAGGCCAACATCTTGGAAAATGTGTAGAGGCATCTCCAGTAAGTGGGAAGAAGGAACAATAGGTATTTCCCTCCAATGTCTCAATAGTCTCTTCTTTAGTGCTTGTCCGCATAGTCCACTTCATTTACTAGGATCCTCTGGCCCTCAAGGGACTATTTTCAGAAGGCAATGGAAGTTGGTGAGATGTGTGTTAGGGGAGAAAGAGAGATAGCTTCTGTTTCTTTTCTGTTGGCTGACATCTGGACCCAGTTTCTGGAAACAAAGCCATTCAGACTTTAATCTACACAAGGGCTGATTTCAACCCCATTTCTAGCCCTGAGTCAACCCATGATTTCACTGGCTTGGAATGAAATCATCATTCCTTCCTGCTCTCAAAAATAGATTGCCATTTACACCTATTGTTTCCCTGTAACCCAGGGTTTTTTTTAGTGTGCTCTGCATCCCAGTTTGGTCTGAGCTTTGATCCTGCAGCAGGGGGTAGGCAGGAGGCATGTTGATGTTCTGTTATTTTTTTCCCCAGAAACATTTTTTTTTTCATTGTCAGCCCAGAGCACGTGCACATATACAACGACATGTAGCATTTGCTTCAGGCCAGTACAGGGAGTGTGTGTGTGTGTGGGGGATGTATGTTCCCTGGTAAGAACAAATGTGGGACAGGTACAAAGGGGGACCAGGAGCTAGTTGGCTTGGAGAAGATTCTTTTCTGCTGTTAATGCAGTCAACCCCCAGCCAGCCAGCACAACATTTTTTGTGGGTCTCCAAGCAGCCACTTCCCATATACTCTAGTGTTCGAGGGCTGAATGAGGGCCAGAGAACCACAGTGGGCTCTCTGACATCATTCAGCCAATGGAAGAAATCCAGACTTCCCCTGCCTTTCTTTGCCAAAATGAAAGGAGGGCTGGAGAAAATAAGTCCCACCGAAGTCAGTGGGGCTTACTTCTGAGTAGACGCATACAAGGTTATACTATATAAGGCAGCATTAATAAAGAAGGACTTGTGCAGACAAGGCAGATATAAGACTGTGTTTAAAATACAAATAAATACATTGCAAATAATGTTTTCACAACAAATTTGCATAGGTGCCTATAGGCATAAATATAGATGACAAGTTTGGGAAAGCAACATAAATATGCACCAGGGAGGTTTTTTGTTTTGGTTTTTTTTAAATCCTGATGGCTACAGCTTATCCTGACCCATGTGGCCAAAACAATACTGGGTACATGGTTATGAAAAACCCTCATGCACACTTCTGGCATACCTCCTTATTCCAATTTTACACTTGCTTATGGCTCAGAAGACTGGTTAATAGTTGGCCCAAAGACATGTGTGTTGCATCCCAGGGGCTGACGTGGATTCAGGTGAGGCTCAGAACATGCTGTCATGTAGATTCTATCTATGGCAGCATCCCTAATACCAGAGTTCCTAACACAGGTCAAATTAAATAGATTCACTGCATCAGTGGAATGTCCCTTTGTGTTCACTCAGCATTCATTATTTGATTCAATTTATCTACTGTAGTTGGAACTAACTAGTAGGATTCAGGCCACAATCTCATAACTGTGAATGACTGCTCACTAAGAGGGACCCTCTGAAGAGACCAAATTGTTAATTTCCATTTCCTGAATCTGCTGGGGTCTGGGCTGCTCAGGCAGTGAGATGTTTGTGTCAATGATGTGGTCTAATTTTCTCACTGGCTATGTGATTATGGGCCTTGCCATTAGCTTGGGCAACAAGTGGGGTGGGGTGTGAGCTGACCTCCAGGTAAGCTAATGGTCAATGATGTTAGGGTTAACTTACATTTACTGCAGCCAGCGTTATGTAGGATTGGCAGAAACAAGGAGACATAACTCGTGGGGATGGCTTACTTGTGAGAAGTGTGAAAGCATCCAGACCCTTTGAAGATGAAAGGTTATAAAACATAGTACCATGAAGCATACAAAAGAATTGTTGGAACTGATGGAGGAGTAGGGAGATACTACCTACCTGACCATTCCGAGGAAAGCCTTGTCATAGGTTGGACAAGGAGGTCCAGACTCCCAACTTCCCCATGAACATCCAAAAACCCAGAGTGCCGATTGTATTGGGAGTAGAATGGGAATGTTTAATCAGTTGCAGTGGAGATTATGGTTTCTTTCTAACCTTAGCTGAATATGATTTGAGACTGCTTTTGTAGCCTTGTAACTAATCCTACATAAAGCCTGAAGGAAGTTGCTTTCATGATGTAAGATTTGCTTGTTTAGAATAAAAGCTTTCTTTAAAACATCTCCTTTTTCTATTCTTTCTCCATGTGTCCTTGCTTGGTGTGTGTGTGTATGGATATAAAGGATCCATGTCTCCCATGAACAAGGCAGGAAAAGGCTCTGAGAAGTCAGAGGCAGGTTAAATCCTTTGGTAGTTTCCCACTAAGTCACTAAACTTTGAGTTGCCCATTTAATGGGTGGCCAACCTTGGGAACGACACAATCTCAGCCCTAGAAAACCTCATGATAGATTTGCCTTAGGGTCTCCATAAGTTGGAAACAACTTGATGATGCATAGCGACAACAACATACATTTGATAGAATTTGATGGTTCCACCTCTCTTACTCAAGAATAGAAGATGGTGAGGAAATCCTAATACTATGACTTAACAGTGGTGCACCAGTGGTCAGGTGAAAAGAAAGCATGTGGTCACTTTCTTACTGCTCCTCTCTCCTTCTTTCCTACTTCTGCAGAGGATTTGGGAAGGAATAGGACTATTGGAGCACACAAGAGAGGCTGCTTTTTCATCATGGGCCATTTCTGCCCTACACTGTTATAGTACTATTATTCCACTTTCAACATCCTGTGGAATTCTGGGTCTTGTATGTTTATTGAGGCCGAAGGACATTCTGGCTGAAAATTCTAAATGCCCCTCCCTACACTGCAAATCCCAGGATTCCAGAGGATGTTGAAAGAGGAATAACAACAGTATAACAGTGTAGTGTGGAAATCGCCTTAGTCAGCTTCTGGCACTGGTGTGGGTACATGCACAAAAAAGGCTGTGGTGGTGTTTTCTTTCTCCGAGGTGGTGCTTTTTCTCCCTGAGTGATTTTGCTCTTTGTGGTGGTGGGGGAGATAAAGTAACAAGGGAGCATATCTTCTTTCTGTATTTGGCACCTTGTGGATGCTGAAACAGCTGCAGTGAGGCAGAGTTGGTTCTGCATTGCCTAACTGTATGGCTCCCA
The DNA here is from genome assembly GCA_030412105.1 of Cyclura pinguis. NCBI lineage: Eukaryota > Metazoa > Chordata > Lepidosauria > Squamata > Iguanidae > Cyclura > Cyclura pinguis. The sequence continues at coordinate 89,227,681 of CM059600.1, read as the reverse complement.
AAATAGGTTGTTCTTGTTTGCTTTCAAGTCATCTCTGACTTACTTATGGTGACCCTAAGGCAAACCTGTCAGTGGGGTTTTCTCGGAAAGATTTATTCAAAGGAAATTTTGCCATTGCCTTCTCTTTAGGCTGAGAGAGGAGGTATTGTCCACAGTCATCGAGTAGGTTTCCATGGCTGAGGAGGAATTCAAACCCTAGTCTTCTGGAGTCCCAGTCCAGTGCTCCATCACACAAACTGCTACATCACACTGACTCTCTGAGAGTCTCCTACTGAGAACTTTGTCTATTACTATAGGCAAGTGTAATGATCTAAGGGGGCAACAAATCTAAAGAATGCAAGACATATAATTGAAATGAAAGTGATTTCTTGCAGTTGAGCAGAAGGCTAAACTACTGCAGTTTTTCATCCAGAATCCTTTTGTCTCCACCTGAATTCCTTTCCACATGGGCCTCACAAATGTGAATTGATACCCCAGGGTTGTCTTCCTGTGATAGTGCAAGGCCAAGAGTGCTAATTTTTGAAGTCAGCAAGGAGTCAGTATCTTTGACATCTACATGGGACACAATGATCCTTCTTACGCTCCAGTTCTAGGCCCTGAAAAGTCTGTGCTCAGTTAACACAGGAAGGAACAGCAGTCACAGAATCCACGCACAGGACAGAGTGGCTTGTAATGTCCTATTACCTTCCTTGTTCTCTCTACAGGACCCTCCATTGTTTGTGATTGTAAGAGCAAGGCAAGACAACTGATGTGATTGTGAGAGGGAAATGTTGAACCTAACTTGCTGAAAAAGCTCACTTTTACATGAATATTTGCTGAATATATTGCTCACTTCTGTAAAGTATCTATCAAGTGCACTGAATGGTTAATTTGACAGAAAGAATGAATTACCACAATGTGCTTTAGGAAACGGCTTGACACCTCATTATAAACTAAACAAGTTTCACTCTCAACATCTTTGGGGATTTCTGGACATCTGCCAGCATTTTCGTCAACTTGTGAATCAAAGGTACAGAACAAATATTCCTCCCCCTCAAACAGGAAGAAAGAGACAGAAAGAGAAAAATCCCATCTTGAATTTAATTTTCTGAGTTGCTTTTCCTCCCAGGATAAACCTCTAGTATGACAGGTGGCATTTAATTATCCTCTCCCTTTCTTAACAACTGAAAGCTGATTCATGTGATAAATTTTGCATAGGACAGCATCACCTGTCCTACATATCGAAATGCTGGTGAAACACTCTGATCATTTTATACCAGTTGCATTGATCACATCCTCTCAGAAAACCATGCAATAGTCAACCAGCTAATAAAACATAAGTAATACTACTCATTATCTGGTAAAAAGACATCCACCAGTTTGTGGCACTATGTGTACTTTGGGTCCATTCCGATCCCCTCTTTGTTTATCTAGTACCTTGCTCTTCTTCTGCCATGTTTGCAATTTCAAGTGTGCTATACTGATTGTCTTGTACAAAACCAGGAGTGTCTGATGGCAACAGGGGCAGCTGGCAGATCCTTTATTGGAGAGATGGTAGGTCTATTCTTGATTTTACTGTATCTCTTCTGAAATAAATGGGAGCTTTGCCAGTGGTGGTCCAGAACCACCAGAGCTCTTGTTCAGCTCAGAGCAGAGAGGTTTCTCTCGTTCCACACTGTTTGAGAGCTTGCAAATACCCTGAGAACTGCTTGTTTTCTTTCTTTCTTTCTTTCTTTCTTTCTTTCTTTCTTTCTTTCTTTCTTTCTTTCTTTCTTTCTAAGTTCAAATTTACAAGCTAGCTGAAAAAAATGCACGAAAACTAAATTGTTAAGTGGTGTGAAGCAGCTAGGAGCACTCATGGGGATGCAAGCCTTTTTGGATGTTGAAAGTCTTCTTCCTTTAGTGAAAACCACATCTTGAATGGTAATTGTAATATTTTCCATAGCAAATAAAGAACAAAAAGAATATGTGGTTTCCTTTTTACCAATCTCTGGTTTTTGAATACTGCCATTTCTGATGTTAGATTTGTATCCATCTATGATTTTATAAATGGCTTCATTCCACTTTGCAACTCGTATCTGAGAGGGATTGTAAAATGATGGCTGGAATCCTGTTGGGCAGTTACAAGTGGTTATTTTGTATTCACAATCACTACATAGCCCCTAGGTTTAGAGGACCCGTGGGGACTTGGAAAGTCCCTCGATCCCTACTTAACTAGGCAGCAGCCACGATGATGGATAAGTTTCTGTTCCCCTGATGGTCCCACATCCCTCACACAAGGAATTGTGACAGCAGTCCTGCTTCCCTCACTGGAAATGGCAGCCAGCTGCTTCCTGATAGACAGAAGAACAGACCTCTATTGATCTCAGTTAATGAGGATTGAGGGGATGAGGATGGGATTCACTGTGTAGCACCAGAACTACAGTGCCTACACATTCATAATTTCCCAACAGGGTTCCAGCCTATGTAAAATAAAACAGCAAAGCCGACAATGGCTGGAGTGGGAGCAGGTCAGGCAATGTAAACTTCAGTCAAGGCCATGACCATGACCAATATGGGAGCCAAAGGACATCATAATGCTAAGTATTTTATTAATGGAGAGGCAGTCCTTGTTTTGGAAATGATGGGCGGCACCTTAATGGATCCACAGATAACAATGGAACACAAAGTTTTCTGAGCACATTGGAATATCTGCCTAGAAAATCCCTATGGAGTTGGGAAGCTAGAGGTTCCTATGCTGCATATAGGTGGGATCCACTTACTATGTTTATATTTCTGGTTAATCTTCTGGCACATGCATTGCCAACTATGGGCATTCTTGTTCCATTTGTGGCCGTGATCCTGCATTGCGAAGATGTAGGGTAAAAGTTCTGCATGAGGACCTATCCTACGTCTCTTATTTCAACCCCCCAAAACCTAGTTTTTTAGCTACAGGAGACTCTCCCCATCCTGTGATCATTTAGGGGCCAGTGGAGAGTGGGAGGTGTCCTATAGCCAGATACAGAACAACGCTATCATCTGCATAACATAGATTCAAAGTTGATAGAGAATTCTGACCCAAAAAGCAACTTACCTTGATATAAACTGGATTTACACCATTGGCACTTCAAAATATAATGTTCTTCATGTTGAATGTTTGATGTACAATGCTGATGGGCTTTTCTCTGTGAAAACCTATTGATCTGACAAAATATCATCATTAAATCATTTAGTGTCATATGTATACATATGAAGCAATATATATTAAGTCATATATATGAAGCAATGAAGCAATCAGTAGCTTACTTATTAGTGAGGTGTTGTTGTGTCTTGCGTCTGCCAAGTGTCCTGGACCTCCATACTTCCTGTCTGCTGAGGGGAGCTGAAGTGCCTCAAACTAGGTGAATATGCCTGGTATCTAAAAATCTGAGCCTAGTTCCAATTACAGTCAAAGGTTCAAAAGATTAACCAAAGTCAAAGCCAAAGTTCTAGAAACACAGTAAAATCAAAGACAGAGTCCTGATACGGGAGTCTGACATGTTGTCATCAGAAGATGTTTTCTTAGCTAAGTTCTTCTATAGCTGACTGTAGATCAGCATAACTGGCATCATTAACATGGCATGGGCTATGAAAGTGCATCTTCCCCATTTCACAAGATTTACCATCTCAGGGTTTTCTCCTGGCTGGACCTGCATGGAGCTTCCTGCTTGACCCCTCAGCTCCTACATATTCCTAGCCCAGGTATGGTTTAACATTATTTTCTCTACCAGGAGCACTCCTCCTGGTGTGGACATCCTGGCTTCTCTGGGTATTGCTGATGGAATTTGCAAACCAACTGTGGGTCACAAACATCTACTGCATCTTCTCTGGACTACCCATACTGCTCCAGTCAGTGAGATACTGGAGACAATCCTAGTGCCTTCAGAAGTCCAATATCTCTGCAACCTCATATTCCTCCTCCTCATTGACTAACATAGGCGATGGTGGTGGTGCTGGGTCTCAGTCAGAGTCCGTTGGGACTATACCAAATGACAGAAGACTGGATGGATGCATAGAGATACAGGCAGTTGCAGCTGGAAGGCAACAGGATTGATTTGAACAGCAATGGAGTATAGACCTATAAACTAGACATCCAACTTTTGGCAAGGCTGCTGCATGGCCAGGTGGTGCGTGGACAACCAGACATCCACTACCTTCAGTGCAGGTCCTGGTTGCCTCTTAGCATCTGCAAACTGCTTGTATGCCTGTTTGGCAGTGTGATGGATGCTGGGGGGAAGTAGCTATCCTGGGTGTTATAAAGCTGCCCAGCAGCAGGTTGCCAGGCAACCAGAATTGGCCATTCCAGAGAGAAGCCCAGCCCCTTTAGTTCAAAGGAGGGGTTGGGAGCCAAAGGGAAAAAATGCCTAAATAGCAGGCACACTGAATCGGTTTTGGAGTCAGACTTCAGAGAGCAAGAACTAATCTGTAGCCAGAGAAGTTCTCATTTAGTCAAGGAGGGGGAAGTTGAATGAAAGGGGTGTGTTTTCTCAGAGAAAGTTTAGAGAGAGGGGCAGAAGAGAAATCAGCCCACTTTTGAATCTGGTCAGAGAGAGAGTGACCTAGATTTGGAAACTGAGCCTGTGGCAAAAGGGTAGACAGAGGGCTGTGTGTGTGAGAAAGAGACCCATGCTTTTATGCTGATGTAATGATATAAGAAGCCATTGAAACACATTCTGAAAATCTGTTTGAGCCTGGACATACATACGAAACCAATACTTTATTCTTTTGGTTGTTTAATAAAGATTATAGTATATTTTTATAGATTTTGACTCAGCTGAATGATTCTCAGTAGGTCTAACCAAACAGAAACACACTACTATAGATCGGTAAATCATTTTAAATAACAGAAAGGCTTTGCCCTTTTTACATGAAAGGGGAAAGGCAGAGCTGTGTATAAAGTGGCAAGGCACTTTATCAGACTGGGGTGGAAGCTGCCATATCAGTCTATGAGGAGGAAAAGCAGACCTTGTCCATGGCAGTCTTCAGTTGTTGCTGCAACATGGCCTGGTTTGCTGGAGGGATAGGGGGTTGTGGGTCAGTGGTGGGAAATAGGTGTGGATGATACCTGTAGTTTGGAAAGAATGGAGGTCTGCTGCACGGATGCATGCAGGAAATTGCTATACATGAATTTGGTAAGTGGTAAGAGTTCAACTCAATTGTCCTGTTGGAAGTTCATGAAACACTAAAGATACTGCTTCAAGGTAGCATTGATGCATTCAGTCTGGCCAGCAATTTGAGGATAATATGCAGAACAGAGGTGATGTCTGGTGGGGTGTTGCATCAGGTTCTGCCAGAATCACACAGTCAACTGAGATCTCCAGTCCAACACAATCTCCATGGAAAGCCATGGAGTCCGAAGATCTGTACAATAAATACCTGTGTAGTTTCTTTAGCAGTGGGAATGCCCACATGGAGTACAAAGTGGGCCATCTTGGTGAACAGGTCTCTTGCTACAAAGATGGAGATCTGTCCGTCTATCTTGAATAGATTTGTTATGAGGTCCATGGAGATTGTCTTCCAAGGTCCTGAAGGCTGCAGCAAAGCCATGGATTTTCTTGGGTGGTTCTTAGCTTGGTGGCAGGTTGCATAGATCTTCACATACCAAGCCATGTGGGCTTGTAGGCATGGCCACCAAAATTCACAAGTGAGTAGGTGAAAGGCTTTGTAAAAGCCTAAATATGCAGCAGGGTGGTTGTCATGGCACAGTCTGAGTATTTCTTGCTGAAGCGACCCTGGCTATATGTAAAGTTGCTCTTGGTGATGCAGAAGACAGTCATGGAATTAGTATGGAGAGTCCCTGCTGGCCTTCCTGGCCCTCTGGTCACATTTACAGTCTTGTATGAAAGCATCTCTGTGTTGCTGCTCCTAGATTTGGTCCAATAGCATAGCAGGGATTTGGGTAGCTGCAAAATTTTCTGGCCACTATCATGTTCTTGCCATCTATGGTTTCATTATGGTCCCAACAATTTTTCTTCTTTCTGAGCAACAGAGGTTTCTAATCTGCCTGCCAACTGTGGAAGCGGGGAGGATAAATGACCTTGAAGTTAAACTGTGAAAAGAACAAGGACTAGTGCTTTTGTCTTTGGTTCAACCTCTGGGCTGTCTGCAAGTATTCTAGCTTCTGGTGATTTTTACGGACCTCCACCAGATGCAAGGCCCCTTTCAGATGATGATGCCAAACCTCAGAGTTGGCTTTTATAACTAAAAGCTCTTTGTCCCAGATTATATAGTTTTGTTCTGCTGAGGTCAGCTGAACATAAGCACATGGAAAAAGTTAATTATTGTGCAATAAGGACTGAAACAACACTTCAATAGCCTAATTGGAAGCATCAGTTTCCACTACAAATGGGATCTGCAGGTCTGGATGGCTGCAAAATTGGGATAGAAACAAAGAGGTCTTTTAGCCACTGACAGGCCTGCTGAGCTACTGACCTCAGTGGAAGTGTTTCTTACCCTAGGGTAGATGTGTGAGGGGTGCTGCCAATCTGGAAAATTCCAGGATGAATCAGTTCTGGTTTGTCTGAATGAAGTCTTGTGTGGCTTGTGGCTATAATTTCTTCCTTCATTTTTATCAAATGCAAGCAGGAGCATTTGCTCAAGGCTATAGCTGCACTTATTTCAATCCAAATTTTTAACCATCTCATCAAAGGTTGCCATTATTATGATATTCATTGAGAATATCAGCACATCCAACTGTTACAAGATTGGTTGGCTTACTCTATCCAAGTGTGTTAAAGTCCAAGGGATGCTTCAATTTGCTTGTGATGAGCTACTGCAGGTCACTGTAATATCTGTTTATTTACTTATATTTAAGTTGGGCATATTGAAAACAAGAAAGCTCTTAAAGGAGACATCTCTCCAGGCTATTCTGGACTATCAAATGTCTCTTATGGGGCCCCTGACCACCCAGAAGATAGCTTGTTAAAGCCATAATAATAGGCCCATTCACAGTAAAGACAGTGAGATACATAGCAATACTTTTTTAAACTCTGTGCTATCCATCCATCAGCAACCACTACTCATGCCCATTTTGGTTTCCTCTCACATCTGTCCTTAATCTGCCTACTACAGATTGTCCGTCACATTCTATCACTTTCTTATGGACAGTGTTTGTCAGTTGCTGGGAGTCTTGCAAAGAATGAAGAATTCTTTTTATCTCGATCTGATCCAAGTATGCCCTTAAGTTCTTAACACAAGAATATATATATGTACTCAGGACCACTTGAGACAGATCATTTATACCTTAGCAGCTGAACCATATAAGCTATGGTGAGAATCTTGATAGGCTGTTACAAATGCATAACCTAAAGTTACACAATCATGAATGTTTTGTATTGACAATCCCTACTAGCACCTGGTTTAGTTTTGGGGCTATGTGGCAACTGTGAAAGTCCTCCAATCTCCACTTGCAGGGAAGCGGCTGTTGGGATTGATGGGAGTTTATTCCCTTATTGATTTGGAAGCAACTGGCTGATGCTCCCACAACTCCTTGCATGAGCAATCTCTAGCATGAAGGTGAATTGCATCCTGCCTCTGCCTGTTGCATTGGAGATCACTCACAGGAATGGGCTGGACCGCCAGTCAGCTGCTTCTCAAATGAGAGGGGAACAGATCCCTGTCACTCACAATGGCTGTTTCCCAGTAAGTGGACATGGGTGGGGGATCAGGACTGGATTCACTAGCAGCACTGTAACTACAGAGTTTATACACACTAAAATTCCCAATAGGATTCTGGCCAATACTAATAAGTGTGAGATATATGTTCCTGTTTTCTGTAGCACTAATCAAAAATGTATGCTATCATGATTAAGAGATTAATACATCTGTCTAGACCAATTGGCCTAGAGCCCCTTGTCTGAACCAGGTAGACACCTGTTATCCCCTGCATGCATTTACAGATGACTTTGCTTACTCAGGATTTGTTGTACCAGATGTAGACTGCTGTCCAGCTCCCTTTCCTCATTGTTTTTAGTGAGGAAGACTATATAACTTATTTGCTTGGCAGCAAGCCCAACCAAATTGTGTTGAGCAAAGAAATGGCACCCACTCCAGTATTTTTGTGGAATCTTGTAGCAATTTCTGTCACAAGTAATTCTGGTATTCAAAGGTTTTTCTGATTGTCCAGCCATGATATATGCACTCAGCTTCTAATTAAGACAAAGACTTTGGATTCTGTAGCTTTAGCAGTAGGATGAAACGAAACACAATCAACTTATCAGACTGATTTAAAAAGTAAATTAAATTAAACATTAAAGTTAACAGAAGGTTAGGTCTTATTCTCACTCCATGGCAAAGTCATAGCACAAAACAATAAACTATAAAATTATAAGTCTTCTGCCAGAAAACCTTTTAAAAATCATTTCTTGATTGCTATGTTTGCTCTGTATTATCTGTATCTCCCAGCATTCCTCACCCTTGGCTATGCATACTGGGATTGCTGGAAACTGCTGTGCAACAACATCTGGGTAGCAGCACAATTCCCACCCCTGGGGTACAGGGAAGGAAGGGAACATTCATATCAACTTTGGGAAAGCCATCTGCCTCATGAGGAAGTCAGTTGGTGAGGTGCTGGCTTTGAGTGTCTGTATATGGTGCTGAGCCAAAAAGAGGATACTGGCCAGCTTGCTGACAATCAATCTCTCTGCCTGGGTTGCCCAAAATGATATGAGAAGCCCTCAGGACCAGTGTCCTCAAGGATTTTTCTGTTCATGTCAGAACCGTTTTAGGAAGACATGCTTGGATCATCATGGCTCCCATGACAGATGTAGAGAATCAATGTCATCTTAGTATGTGATTGACCAAACACATTCTACTGTACATCTTCATCTTAATATTTTCAGTGGAACAGGAAGTTGGTCAAGGAAACAAAGAAGAAGACTTCCGGTGGAGGCGACGCGGCGACAAGACGGAGTTCACGAAGCTGGTGAACTCCGTACTCTGGCACGGTCGGTATTTCCTCGTTGTAAGCTGGCATTTTGGAGGAAATTGACCCCTGGAAAAAAGGGGGACATGGAAGGGCTCGAAGGGGATCCGTTCCAGTTCGGGGTGTGAGAAGGAAAGGAGGAAGAAGTACGGATGAACTGTAGGGATCGCAGAGCCGCCATTACCGCGCCGGACAGCCTGAACAACTGAAGGCTTGCCGTGTCACCACCGTTTCTTTTTTTTTTTTACATTTTTCTACAATTATACTTGAAGAAAGCCGTTGGGTAAGTGAGATCCAAATGAATTTTTGCTGAGTTTTGATAGGAATCGAGAGCCCTGTTCGGGGGAAAAGAAAGACGTGTCCAAGGGGTTCCTGAACTCCAGGACGGGAAGAGGGAGAGACGAGAGGAAGAAACGTGGGGACTTTGAAAATTGCGCTCTGCCTAAAGCCTTGATGTAAAACATCTAGCTGTTTGCACGCAATAAACTTGGAGCAGAGAGGGGAAAGATTGAGTAATGCCTAATTGATTAATTGGACAAGATAAGATATAGAAAATAATAAAGACATTAAAAAAAAATAGAAGAGTCGGGGAGTTCTGAAGAAATAATCAGTGGTGATGTAAGAAGAAGCGTAGACGACATTTCGCTGTTCGACTCGGTTGGGACTATTGGTCAGGACCCCTTAGTAGAAAAGAAAATATAAAGTTGGGACGTTGGAGGTGAAAAGAGAAGGAATACTAGGACTGGACGGGAAATTTGACGGCGGCAGCAGAACTGTAGTGGAAGCTGAGAAAGTGAATCTCTATCTCCAGACCAGGAACGTAGACCTAACATGGCGACTGGACTGTGATTTGACTTTGGGGGAGCTGTCGTGAAACGTGTCTCCGTGGTGGTGAAAGAGACAGAGTTGGGGAGAAAAATTAGAGAAGAGCTGTGCCTGTGAGAAACTAAAAGGATCAGACAGACAAAGAAGGAAGAAAGAAGAAGGAAGTTAGAAAAGGGGACTTTGATTGAGGGTTGGGATTGTATTGAATGTGAAATTACACAGAGCCAAAAGGGAGTTAAAAAGAAAGGGGAGGTGAGAAGAGGGTTGATTAGCTGAACTGGATGGAATGAGATTTACGCTTGCTTAACATAGGTTTTGATTTTTGGAAATATAGTAACTATAATATTATTGGAAAAAATACACCAAGTGAAAAAGGGTTAAGTTATTAAATAATTAAAATTAATTAAATAAATTAGATATACTGTGGAACTAATTGGAGTTGGAATATATAATAGGAATTGATGAAAACAGTCACTGTGGTTGTCATTGTATTTGACATTGTAGTTACAGAGAATTAATTGTAACTAATTATAATTGATTATAACTGATTAATTATTTAATTGGTTAAGTAAGCATAATTAATTGTATATTGAGGTTATAATAAGTGGAATAAGAAGTAAATATTGATGACTTGGGAGTATTGAAGATTGAGGAGTGAGGATTGAATTACGGAAAAAAAAATATAGATAATTGGTGGGGTTTGTAGGATTGCTGATGGAAATTTAGATAGGAGGGAAATAATTGGAAGAAGAAGGGAGGAAGGAAAATAAAAGGAGGCTATGTTATAGGGAATAAAGGTCATTTAAATAAATAAATAAATAGAGGTTAGGAAAGCAAAAAAAAAACAAAAGTAAAAAGTTTACTAATTGAAAAAGAAGGGAAAAGAAAAAAAATCATTAGTAGAGTTAAATAAGCAAGATGATGGCAGCAGGGAAAAGAAAAGGGGCCACAGGAATTCAAACACAAATTCAATCACTGTTACAAAGAAGGGCATCAACAGAACTCAAAATGCTGATTTTGGAAGCAAGAGCAGCAGGAACAGAAAATCAAGGGACAAGTTCAGGAATAGATATAACGGAAGAATTACGGAAATTAACAATGACATTTAAAAATGAAATGAAAGAGTCAAGAACAGAAATGAAGCATATGAGAATGGAAATAAAGACGGACATTAAGAAAGAATTGGAAACTTTTAATACAAAGTTAGACAGTATATCAAAAGAACTAACTCATGTAAATGAAAAAGTGAAGCAGGTGGATGAGAAGATAATTAAGATGGAAACGCAGGCGTTAAAAATAGAAGAGAAGAATGAACAATTGGAGAGGACAACATTATGATTGGATATAAGGAACAGAAGTAAATCGATCAAAATAAGAGGGCTGAGAGAAGTAACAAATGAAGATTTATATCAAAGATTGATAAGACCATTGGCGCAATTTATTGGTTGGGCCCCAGAGCAGTTGGACTTGGAAATGGACAGGACTTTCCGTGAGAATTCAGCAGTGGCAAAATGAAAGAATGTACCTCAGGACATAGTGGTATATTTTTTGCGGGAGAGGGTTAAGGATTTGGTCATACAAAGCAGTTACATAAAGAAGCTGGTGGTGGAGGGTCAAGAAGTAAAAGTTTATAAAGACATACATCCAGCTTTACTTAAGAGAAGAAGGGATTATAACTTCATAACACAAGCACTGAGAGCCCAGAATATAAGATACACATGGGAGAGAACTGAAGGTATTTCATTTATATGGAAACAAAGGAAAATTATTCTGAATACAATCGTGAAGGCGAATGAATTTTGGAGGAGACATAAAGAAGAATTAAGTAAAATAGAAGAAGTATTACAGGAGCAGGATAGAAAGAAGAGTAAGGAAAATGGACAAATAGTACAAGGTTTGGACATAAGATCAAAGGAAGAAGATTTACAGAAAGGATCAGGAAAAATACGAGAAGAGAGAGAATCAGATAGAAGACAGGTAGAGGAAGTGATAGAGTGAGGAGAAGAAGAAGAAGAAGAAGAAGAAGAAGAAGAAGAAGAAGAAGAAGAAGAAGGAGGAGGAGGAGGCGAAGATATTAACTCAGTACAGGACTTAGAATTAGAAGACTTGGAAGAAGAAGGATTGGAAGATATAGAAGTGTAATCAAGTAAGTATTGAATAGGAATTTTGACATGAAATTGAGATTACTATCCTGGAACGTTCGGGGCATGAATTCTCCTCACAAAAGGAAATGTATTTTCCACCAATTGGAGAAATTAAATTTAGATGTGATCGCAATCCAAGAGACACACATAAGATCTAAAGATTTGAATTACATTAAGAATCCTAAATTAGGTCAAGCTTTTTCATCCACAATAAATAAAAAGAAAAAAGGAGTAACGCTGTATATAAATAATAGATATGAGGCAAAACAAATATATAGCGATGATTTAGGGCACTGTGTAATAGTGGAAGTAAGAATCCAAGGGCAAAAATTTGTAATTGTATCAGTTTATGGACCATTAGAAAACAAAAGTAAATTTTACGGAAATTTGTTAGAAAAATTATTAGAAATAAATGATGGGAAATTGATATTAATGGGTGACTGGAACGGGGTGTTAAATCCATTAACGGATAGATTAGGTAAAGGTAAGATGAATAGTAAAATTAACCAAGGGAAGTTGCCAAAAAAGTTTTTTGAATTATTAGATTATATGTCTTTAGAAGAGGTTGGGACCAATATAAAAAGAAATGAAGAATATACGTTTTATTCGGAAAGACATAAATCTTGGTCTAGGATAGATATGTTCTTTATAACTCGAGAACTCCTAAAAAATGTGGTGGACTTAGAAATAATGCCAAGATCAATCTCAGATCATTGCTCAATTCTGATGACAGTACAATTTGGTAAAAGTAGCTTTAGTTGGAGATTAAAAGACAGTTTATTAAAAAAGGAATCAATAGTTATTAAAGCTAAAAAGGAAATAAGTAGGTTCTGGGAGGAAAATTCGGATAAAGGACAATCAGTACAGACAGTGTGGGATACAAGCAAGGCGGTTATGAGAGGCTTTTTCATTAATCAACAGGCATGGGTAATAAAAAGTAGAAAAGAAAAAGAAGAGAAAATTCGAAAAATATTACAAGGAAAAGAACAGGAATTAAGAGAAAACCCGAAGGATTTAAAAATAAATAAGGAAATAACAGTTTTGAGGAAACAACTACAATTATTAATGACGGAAGAAATAGAAAAGAAACTGAAATTTACTAAACAAAGGCAATTTGAACACGCGAATAAACCAGGAAGATGGCTTGCGTATAAATTAAGAAAGGAGAGGGAAAAACGAAATATTGCTTGTTTAAAGGAAGAACAGAAGATGTATTATCAACAATCAAAGATTAACAATATATTTATAAAATATTTTGAAGAATTATTTAAGGAGAAACAACACTCACAAGTACAAAAAATAAATTGATAAAATATCTGGAACAATTAGATATAAAACAATTTACAACATTACAAAGAGAGGAACTGGATAAATCAATTACAACAGAGGAAATTAGGATAGCCATAAGGAATTTAAAAGTAGGGAAAGCACCTGGTCCAGATGGTTTCACTGCAACTTATTATAAAACCTTTCAAGAAGAATTAATCCCCTTCTTAGTACAAGTAGTAAACGCAATTAAGTATCAAGAGTTACCTAATTCATGGAAGGAATCAAATATCACATTGATCCCAAAGGAAGGGAAGGATAAGCAGGATAAAAGAAATTACAGGCCAATTTCATTATTAAATATTGATTACAAAATCTTCGCATCAGTATTAGCAGAACGATTAAAAAAGGTATTAGTAAATTGGATAGAAGAAGATCAAAATGGATTCTTGCCAGGAAGACAACTGAAAAATAATATTAGAATAATTCTAGACACAATAGAATATTATCAAAAATCGAATCAGAAAGAGGTAGCATTAATTTTTTTAGACGCAGAAAAAGCGTTTGATAATCTGAGTTGGAATTTTATATTTGAAGTAGTGAGCAAATTAGGGATTGGCGAAAGGTATAAACAATGGATTAGAGCAATTTGTGATGATCAGAAAGCTTCTTTAATAATTAATGGTGAAAAATCGAAACAATTTAAGATTAATAAAGGAACAAGGCAAGGTTGTCCGCTTTCACCATTACTTTTTATAATGTGTTTAGAAATATTAAATATTAGAATCAGAAATAATAAGGAAATCAGAGGGATGAGGATTAAAGAGCATGAATTCAAAATTCAAGCATATGCAGATGATTTGGCCATAATTTTGGAAGATCCACTAAATGGTATTAAATCTTTGATGGAAACCTTAAAACATTTTGGAGAGGTAGCTGGATTAAAAGTTAATAAAGATAAATCAGTGATGATTACGAAAAACATGACTCAAAATCAAGAAAGAGAATTAACAGAATGTTCAGGATTTAAAGTCGAGAAAAAGGTAAGATATTTGGGGATAATAATAACAAAAAATAATTCGGATTTATTTGATAATAATTATAAAAGGATAGGGAAAGAAATATTGGAAGACCTAAATAGGTTGAAGAAACTGCAGTTATCCCTACTGGGGAGAATCTCCACTATAAAAATGAATATACTCCCGAAGTTAATGTTTTTGTTTCAAAATCTACCTATATTATTGAATGATAAAGTGATTATGGATTGGGAAAGAGAAATAAATAGATTTATATGGAATGGGAAAAAACCAAGAATTAAAAGTAAATATTTAAAGGACATAAAAGAGAATGGAGGTTTAAATTTACCGGATTTGAAACATTATTATGAAGCCTCAACATTAATCTGGTTAAAAAGTTGGATTATGTTAAAGGACACAAAATTGTTAAACTTGGAAGGATTTAATTTATATTATGGTTTTCACGCGTATCTATGGTACGATAAATATAGAAATAATAAGGTATTTTTAGACCATTATATAAGGAAAGCAATTTTAAGGATTTGGTTAAGGGTAAAGAAAAAAATATATCTGAAATTGCCATATTGGACTTCCCCACACGAAGCATTTTATAGGTTAGAGAAAGTTCGAATAAGGGAGTGGATATTATATAAAGATATACTTACAAAAGAAGGGAATAAGATTAGATGAAAGAATAGAGAAGAATTAATGAGTGAAGGTCATACATCACATTGGTTATTGTATTTACAATTAGCGGGGAAATTTAGGGAAGATGAAAAGAATAGAGGGATATCATTAGACGATACAGAATTGGATATTATAATGAAACTGGGAGTTAAAAAGCCATTAAGCAAAACTTACAAGTTACTTCTAAATTTAGAATTGGAAAAAGAGGGCACAAAGGAGAACATGATAAAGTGGGCCCAGGATATAGGTCACCCTATAACACTAAAACAATGGCAACAAGCATGGAAAATTAATCAAGATTTTACAAGAAGTTATTATTTAAAAGAAAACTTCTTTAAAATGTATTATAGGTGGTATATAACTCTGACACAAATTTCCAAAATGTATAAAAATAAAAAACTGGTAAAATGTTGGAAGTGCCAGGGGGTGGGCTCATTCTTTCACATGTGGTGGCGATGTAAGAAAGCAAATATATTTTGGTCAAAATTACACAAGTTAATTGAAAAAACGTTTAATATAAAATATGATAAGCTCCCAGAAATATATTTACTAAATATTATGGATGGGATAGACTTGAAGATTAGGACTAAATATTCAAGAATTTTATGTTATATTATTTATGCAGCGAGGATTGTTTACGCAAGATATTGGAAAGATAAGAACATACCAGCCCAGGAGGAAATCATACATAAAGTCTATGAACTGGCCGAGATGGATAAATTAACATTGATGATGCAAGATAAGTCGAAGGAAAGTTTTGAAAGAGAATGGGAGATTTTGAATCAGTGGTGGACAGAAAAATGGAGCGAATATGCCCTGACAGGATTGTACGATTAATTTCATGTAGTGAGAGGAAATCAGAATTAAGATTATAAATTAGAGGTGAAAATATTGAATGGAAAGGTAAGGAAATAATATTGGTAAGTATAAATAATATAAATATGAATAGGAATGTTTTAGGTATTAGGAAGAGTAATTCGGATTTTATGGATGTAAATTGTGAAGATAATCAAGAGCAAAATAAAAGAAAGAAGAAGAAGAGAAGAGGATATTGGCGGGCAAGAAGTAAGAATGAGGAAAGTATTTGGGAAAAACCAAGTTTGTATAGATAGCCGAACAGAATGTCGTATGTCAGCGAAATTTAAGGGAAAGAGTAGATGCGAAGGATTGATTGGAAAAAGAAAAGATTGCGCCCATCGGTGATTTTAAAAGAAGTCAAAGTATGTATGTAGGGAGAATGTGATGTGTGTTTGAAAGGATGTCACTGTAATGCTGTAGTGTATTGTAATGTATTTTATTGTATTGTGAGGTATTGTATTGTTATGTAACGTAGTGTTTTTGGTGTTTTCTTTTTTTTGTTGTTGTCGTTTTGTTTTTGTTTTTTTATTGTAATTGTGGGTTAATGTGGTTAGGAGTGGTAATTACACTGTAAGGTGAAGTGTTGGAATATATAGAGCTTAAATTAAGTGATTCTATGGATTTATCTTATTTTAGAGGTACAGAATTAGTTTTGATTTGGCAGAAGCTATAAAATACACAGAGTAAGACGTTAAAGTGTGTAATTAAGTGATGAATATTATGTTAAGTTAAGATAGGTACTGTCAGGAAATAAATCGGTGATAGGTATCCATGTAGTACGAGAAGTATATAATGTAAGGCTATGTGTTTTCTGCAGTGTAGTTTAAAATGCATTTTATGTCATGTTATGTTCTTTTTATATTAAATGTAGTTAACAATAAAATTTATATTTTAATAAAAAAAAATTAAAAAAAAAAAGGAAACAAAGAAGAAGGGAAGAAAAGAAAGAAAAAGTATTTATTAAGTCCTAGGCCATTTCTGCTCTACACTGCTATAGTGCTATTACTCCATTTTTAACTTCCTGTAGAATCCTGGGGTTTGTAGTTTGTGGAGGCCCAAGAGCTCTCTGGCTGAGAATTCTAAAGGCCCCTCCCTCAACTGCAAACCCCAGGATTCCATAGGAGGTTGAAAGTGGAATAATAGCACTATTAACAGTGTCGAGCAGAAATGGCCCAAGATTTTTTCAGCTGCTGTTAAATGCAGATGCTTCCTCCTCTGTTTCTTTTGCTTCATTATTTTAAAGCACCATGCTGCTTGTGCATTCATGTCATTAGTGGGCTAATTATTAATATTATTAAGATCTCAATTATTAATATGAATAGGGAACTTTTAGCTGTGTCTACTCAGAAGTAAGCCTTGAGTTCAACAGAACTTATTTCCCAGTAACTAGGTAATACATTGCTTATGGTACCAACAAATGTGAAAGAGGGTGTTAATTACTGTAAAATGAATGGTCAGAATATAGATTTTGTGATTTTTTAACCAGAACAGATTAATTTATAACAGATGTTTTAATGTAATAGAAAATAAAGTGTTTATCTTTTGCAACCTGTATATGCAATTGCTACTTCAGTGCTTGAATTAACCACATAGTGTCACCCTAGACCATCAAAATCAAGGCTTGCAAATGCTCTATAGTTTAGTATCTGTCCCCAAAAAGCTTTTAAATTTCATGACTAAAACATGTTTTTGGCTAAAGACATGATGGAATATGACAATTGAACTACTGAGATGTCCAGATGTCATTCTGAGTGATTTGAAATTGATTTGTACAAGTTGGAAACTAGGAAACTTATGGAAAAATACTTTCTTCACATAACTTCTTGCTCACTCAGTGACCTTCTGCTCATATAGCCTTGAACCTCAGCATTTCCCTGTATCTTAAGGTCTGGGGTTAGATGACTCAAGATAATTTTTATCTGTGCTTGAACCTAGAGAAGGGTTACAGTCCCTAATAAGAGATTTGGGCCCTTTCCACAACTAACCTTTTCTCAGCGCTGGGGCGCAGGGATTGTGTGAGTAGACTCTTGCAAGAGGCTCTCGCATCCCAGCTGCTTCGACTCTATAATTGTTGCCTGCCGGCTGGCAGGCAGCATGAGGGCTCCACCTCTTCCTTCCTCAGCACAGCCTGGGATTTTCCCAGGCTGCGCTGGGGTAGGAAGCGTGAGTGCCGTGGCTCCGGAGGCTCTGCACGCACGGTAAGTGCACATGGGACCCTGGAGCAATGTGCAATCGCGCACCATTTTCGGCTACAAGCCGAAAATGAAATAGTGGGTGATCGGCGCCTGCCAGCCCCGGCAGCATTGCGCAATTGTGAGGACATCATGTGGACAGCTCCTTGCAATCGTGTGACACTCCAGAGGCCCTTTCGCATGGCAAATGCCATGCGAAAAGGGCCTTGTAGATGGAAGCAAGATCAGGGGATGTTCACTCCCCATCATTTCAAACCTTCTTTTTGGATAGTGTAAACTTTCAGATGCTCTGCCTCCTGTATAGTTTGTAGAATCCTTAGGAAGTAATTAATTAGAATACTGTTAACACAGCAAAAGAAATGAAATTACCTCTCACAAAGTTGCAATCAAGATGCAACCCAATGAATAGAACCATTGAATCAATGACTGAATAATGAGTTAACATGTAAGGTAAATCCCATTGATTCAAAGGATCTACTTCAGTTAAGACTAAAAAAAACCCCTATTTTCTACAGATAAGGAAAAGTTCCAGAAAATAACATGTCTATGAAGAAAATCATGTTTTTCCATTAATATTCAGAAAATAATCATGTTTTCTGCTCACAAAATGTCATTTTCTATGCAACCCTACTGTTGCTCACCATTTTTCATAGAATACATCCTGAACTGTGAATAGCTCTTGAAAACTGCACAGAGTTTCTCACAGTGGGGAATAAAATGGTAAAATTATCCTTTTTTGCCTATGAGAATAAAATTTAGAAAATCTTTGTCATTGATTTGACAAAGCTGTGTCTTCCTGTCCCTAATACACCCTGCAGAACGCATTAGATAGATGAGGATAAATGCGGACAAGCTCCCTATGTAACTAAGGACCTGAGAACACATTTCCTCAGTTATATAAAAGAAGACAATCTTTTTCTTCTCTTTCTCCTGTTTTCCTATTCTATCCCTCTCCTTCCTGTCAGTCTCTCCATTTCCTGATTCATTTAAATTTTTCTTTCACTATTTCACAGCAACCCCCTCTCCCATTTTCTGCAGTTAGAAAAAAAATAGAAAGCACTCATAGGATTGAGAATCTTGTGCTAACATTCTAGTCTAAATGGAAGATACTTTCCACACTGGGTCTGGCAGTGTATGTTATTTTGTGGGGCTGTGCTGTTACCCCAAAATGTGGATGACACAGAGGTCCACCTGTGATCCCAGTTACCTTGGTGAAAATGTGAAGAATATTAGCTCAAACAGGAGGTCTGCAAGAGGAGGGTAATCTTATGAGATCTTTCACACCTATGATTACCAGTACTAGTACAGGGAAGAACCAGCTGGAGATCCAAAAGTAAGTTTATTTGTTTTATTGGGGGAACTGCAATCACAGACACAAGATCCAAACAGTCACACAATCAAACAAGGCTAACTGAAAGAAAAGGGAGGAAAGTTTTGGATAGTGAGATTTTAAGGCAAAGTGAATGATATTGACCAATCCAGAAGAGCAGCAAAGAAAGCAATGTGGCTTAGTGTACACAATCAGGCAATGTGTACACAATCAGGAATCAGAGTGGCAGAGCAGTGACCAGCAATCGGTGTACTGTGAGTTGACTGGTTGAAAACGGGGGTTTAAATACTCTTTTTTCTGCCTAGAGGGCAAGGGTGTTAATGGCTCTCTGGCAGAGTAAACAATGGAGTCCAGAGAGTGGACAATGGGGTCCAGAGTGGGCTAATGGTCCTAACATTAGGTGACAATGGGCTAATAGTAGCCTTGATAGCTCTGTAATTGTCAGACAAGTGTGAGGACAAAAGGAAAAATTACTTGGTCAGGAAGAGAGGAGTTAAGACAATCAGTCATCCCGTGAGAACATCTGGATGCTATTGTTTCTTAAAGACTAAATCATCAGAGGCTAACTGTAAATCGATTATTGCTGGAGTTTCCTGGTGACCTGGCTATGCCTGGAGGTCTCTTCTGACTTAATTTGCAATGCATATGTTGAGCCAGCCTTTTCCTCTTATCCAGCATGGCCATGCAGCCACAGCAAGGTATAATTTATGTTTATGCCAATTAAACCATATCAAAGTGTGTGGGGAGGTACAGTCTGCTAACTGTGCCACGCAAAACGTAGTCATGGTGTAGATTGACACAATGGAAGCAGGGGAAAACAGGCCATTTCTGGTTGTATCATATGCAGAAGCAGCCACTGGTATCATCCCTGTACACATACTCCTAACACTTGTGACATAGATGAACCCTCACACAAACTACAAGTAGAAACCCCCCAATTTCTCCTGCTTCGGTGGGCTACACTGTGGTTTCATTGTACACAGCTATGCAAAAGAACAGGCTTTTCTGGGCAGACTGGGGAGAGGCATCTGCTTGGTAGTGACCTTCTGGTTTCTTGATAAGTATGGAAGAAAAAAACTTTAAATAAACCCTGTGCCATAGGAAAGAGGAAGGATTAATGCACTTGATCTGTTTATGGGCTCTTGTTTTTCTGCAGTGAAATCTGGAAGCAAGCCCTGAAAACAGAAATCCCAACAGGTTCTTTTTCCTGGAAACATGGCTGCTCTTATGGTTTGAACAGTAGGATTTAGAAATTCTGACTGCTTCCTTAGCCCTTAACCAGCTCTTTCTTTTTGCCAGTCTAGGGAGCAGTGATCTGTCTTTACTGAGTGGATGAGCATCCTATGTACTATAAGCTAACTATGGCCTGCAGGCTTAATATGGCCTGTGATGTTTTCTGGCAGGCTCCACCCCTTCCAAATGAATTGGAAATCCTTCGATGGCACTTTGAAAGCACTGGTCTACACCTTTAAAAGCCAAGAGAGAGTCTCACATGAGTAGGGAAAGAAAAGCCATTGATAGCGGGAATCCTCCTGGATTTGCATTTTGGAGAATGAGTGAGACAGAAAGAAAAAGAGGTGTAGGTGTGTGTGTGCATCCATGTCCCTCCATGCATATGGTGTGGTGGCATCATGGGTCTACAGAAGGCTGGGTGGACAGATGTGTGGTGTAGTGTAGTGTGTGTGCAGAGGAAACAAAAAGGGAAAGCTAACAGTGAAACTATATAAGTCAGGAATGGCCCTTTTTCATCACAGACTACATTCCCTTGGAATTTAAGTGATGTTACTGGCAAGGCCCAGTCGCAACTGATGACAGTAGGGCAATGATTCCATTCTAGGATTTGTGTGTGTGTCTGTGTGTGTGTCTGTGTGATGGAGAGAGAGAGAGGAGAGGAAAGAATGGATCTAGTTAAGATGCTAGACCCTATCTCCAAAACAGGTTTAGTACTCTGCGTAGCTCCTTTAAAGCTTGGATTAAAACTCAGAATGGATTCACTACCTCACTGATGTGGGAGCCACCAACCACCAGTGGCAGAGCCAGAACCACCCCACATTCTTTCTCATTTAAGATGCTCATCATTCCACCCACTCACTTCCTCTCTCTTTTTGTCTTAAGGTCATCTCCACCATCTTCTTGCTTTTTCTTTCTTGAAACAGAAGGAGGAGTTGTGATGATCCTAAGGAAGAAGGAGACAGAAGGGAGGTGGACTGATCCAGTGCCAGTACCTGGCCTTAGAAGATAACCTCCAAGAGAATGTGGTTCTCAGTAATAATCATAATGATAAAAACATCTTAGCCAGAATTCTGTAAACTTCCAGTGTGCAGAAAAACAAGCTCTCTTCACAATATGTGCCTGAAGAGCAACAGTGCAGGAACAGCAATTACCACTGTAATGGATTTAGTTAAATAGAATCTGAGTCAGAAAGATCAACTGTAGGACAGTTCTTATGACAAGAGATATTAAATTTAGGTTGTTATATCTGGGTAAGATTCTACATCCCCTCCTTTCGATAGCAAGCTGTGCCCTTTCAAAATGCCGTATGCTATACAGGACAATACGTGTTGACTCTTGGCATAGAAAACTAGGTAAAATTAATAAGGTAGAGGTCAGGATAAATTATCATTGCCTTTTCTTCAGCTCCCTCTAGTTAATATTTTATAATTATTTTAGAGCAGCAGCATTCATTTGAAGAGCAGGATGGCTCTGAATCTCAACATCACTGACTTCTGCTGCATAGCTGAAGGTGACCCATTTTCAGTACTTTTCCAAAAACAAAAATGACTCCAGGGGCTAAGCCACCTTTACGGTAACAGCCATCCAGGAAATTTTTGTGACAGCTAAGTCTTCTCAGTTGTCTCTTTAAGCGCTCTTATTTCATTTTCCATTTGAAAAATACGTCATCGGTGCTCCAAGTTCCTTACCTTTTGCAAGGTGAATGTGTGGCTTCCGCAGAACTTTGTGTGTGTTTTCATGAGCTACAACCCAGTTACCCCCATATACTCACATCTGATGCAAAAAGAGACTTGTGTACTTGGAATGGCAATAATGAACTCATCCCAGTGGAGGCAGCAGAACCATTAACTGACTCCCTGAAACACACAACGCAACAAATGCATATGCAAAAGACTTAGTTGTGTTTTCTTCAACTTGTTCCACTTTAACCAGAGGGTGCCCTAAAGTCATGAAATTCCAGCCTTTAGGGATACCGCTTATAGCATCATCTACAGATGTAATCTATGAGACTTTCCTAACATTTGTTCAGCTTACTATGCTACAGCTATTTGGAACAGTTGGTAGTTGCAGTTGTCCTAGTGCATTTCTGGTGGCTTCCTAAGGGCATTGTGGCAAGTGAGACTTTCTTCCACATACTAGTGTAAACTCAATGTTTAGTCCCAAATAGATTAGAACTCTTGAATTAGTCGGATTTATCTATGGCCATTTCTGCACTACATTGATATAGTGCTATTATTCCACTTTCAATATCCTGTGGAATTCTGGAGTTTGTAGTTTACTGAGGCCAAAGAGCTCTCTGGCTGAAAATTCTGAATGCCCCTCCCTAAACTGCAAACCCCAGGATTCCATAGAATGTTGAAAGTGGAATAATAGCACTATAACAGTGTAGTGTGGAAATGGCCTCAATGTTGGCTTACCATTCAATAACTGATTCAACAGGAATACTGTAGCTGGGACTAACCAATAAGATTCCATCTTTTCCCTGAATTAGCACGACTTGTTACATTTTCTGCTGCAGCAAAAGTCAAACTACATTATTGGACCATAAGTCGAAACAAGGTGAAGATGTTTGCTTTATATGATCTCCTTTTCTGGACATTTCTGAACGAAGGAAATTAAAACAAAAAGGGAAGAAGCAGGGGCACAGTGACTCAGCACCACATCACACTTGATCTCAGGGAACAACAACAAAACTTTTTTTTTTAAAGGAAGGTAGCTCAGTTGAACCAATACAAGGGAACACAACCTTTCATTGTGCTCATCAGTCCTGATGATGCCAGTTTTCACGTTGCCTCCTGCCCCAGTCAAGCAAGACTGTGGGAAACGGGTCAGGGAGCACTATGTGTGATTCCTGTGGGCGGCTTTCCAGATTGGCCTTGAGAGACAGGACATCTCAGATTTTGCAGGCTGCAAGAACTACTTAGTATATTAAGCAATAACTGTTTGTTGTAATGCAAGAATTAGAAAGAAACCAGTAGTTCATGCTATTCATCTTTGTTCATATAATGCCACTCCAATATATATATATATATATTAAAAGATTCTTCTAAAAATGCTTTGCCCATACAACTAAGAAATATCTTGCTCTGACAACTGCAGAGACTTAGATGTACTAGCAATGGTCTGTATTGAGTTTGACTATAAATAAGAATGCTGTGAAAACATCACTGATCATAAACACATGACGATATTATGTAAGGTCTGTAGATTTTTTTTTAATAAAAACTCTGCTTACTTCTTGCATATCTCTTAGTTTGGTGTAGGACAGTGTGTGCTTAGCATCTTCGCTTGTTGCCTTGGGAATGAGAAATCACATGATACACTCTGGTAAGGGAGCATGCTCAATGAATGAATAAATAAGGCCAATCTTTTTTTCTTCCTTTGTTTTAAAGACTCTCCAAGACTTCCTGTTGTCAGCTACAGCTGTGTGGAATGCTTAATTTGCATCGTATCGAGAAGCAGGGACAACTCTGGCAGGGCTACGAATTGTGACTGCTTAAACCTAGATTAATGTAGAACAAAACCATTGGCACTTCACTGCTGTGGGAAAGTTCAGACTCCTAACGTGGAAACTTTCCAAAATCTTCACACAGGGAAATTCTTCTATTAAAAGTGTAATGTTGTTGTTGTTGGTGGTGGAGATTTAGACAGCTAGAAATGCCAGTGGTGGTACCCATCTATCAAAACACAAACAAAAAATCTTGGGTCACATTAAAGCTTTTTTCAGATTTTTAATAGTTTGTCATACACACATTTCACTCAACAAACATCTCTTAGAGGGGGGAAAGTCTACCAAAAATTGTATTGCCAGGTTTGTTTTATGAAAACCCTTTCTCCTTTCCTTCTTCCTCCTGTCCCACCCCCTCACCCTCCCTTTAAAGGGTTAGCTAATTCTTTTGCTCGAGGCTTTGGTGCTCATTTGCATGTCAATGTGTGCCTAGAATTCCAAAGCAGGCACTTGTAACTTTGTAGAGCTTCCAACTGCATATGTTCCAGTCCTCCAGATCCACTCTGATTTCCCTGGAGCATAAAATCTCTGCTGGAGGTGACTTGAATCAAGAGACTTTCTCAGTGTTAAATCGAGGCCATCCTATAGGAATAGTCAATACTGGAAGTTTTTTTTTTCTCTGTAAAGATATTGCTATTGAGGCAATTTCCGCACTAGACTGTTATAGCACTATGATTCCACTTGCAACATCCTATGGAATCCTGGGGTTTGCAGTTTCGGGAGGGGCCAGCTCTCTGAAGTAGAGTGTTTAACAACAGTACTAATAAAATTGGGAATTTCTGCCAAAGCAGAATGATTGTTGTTGTTGTTGTCGTTGTTGTTGTGTGCCTTCAACTCATTTCCAACTTACAGTGACCCTAAGGTGACCCCATGACTAGGGAATGCTACAATAAGACACCTAGTAGATGGAATCTATTTCTTTTAGGAGTCTATTTTAGGATCTTAGGATATTGCCATCACTCCATTTTCTAACCTACAGAAAATATTCACAGTATGTACCCCAAAATCAAAAGAAATGTGAACTCAGAAGAAAGCAAAAAGAAAACCTTCCGCCTAAGTTGCGCATTAGCATGGGATTGGAGATCAGGAATTTGTGAGTTACTGAGGCATCCCTACTTGCATTATTATCCCCATCATCATTACCACATTGCTAATGGAGGCTTTGTTTGTGGACAGAGGGTGGAGATTAGATAAATTGATTTGTATAAGATCATCTAAGCAGAGCTTAGAAATAACTTATTGATTCAACCATCAGGTTATTAATTTGTTGGTTTTTCTTGCCATTTCTCATCATCATCATCATCATCATCATCATCATCATCATCATCATCTTTATATTCATCCTGCCTTTCTCCCCGAGGGGACTCAAAGCAGCTTACAGCCATTAAAAGAAACATAATTAAAAACTGTCATATACAAAAGTTAAAAAAAAAATTAAACCACAACAACAATTAAAACATGTTAAAACACATATAAAAACATCATTAAAATATCGATTAAACAACAATTAAAATGACCAGCACAGATAGAAATCACGTATAAAATGCCTGCTGGAAGAGGAATGTTTTTAGCTGTTTCCTGAAGGTAGGCAGGGAGGGTGCCAGTCTGACCTCTTTGGGCAGGGAGTTCCAGAGCCTGGGAGCAGCCACTGAGAAGGCCCTTCCCGTGGTCCCACCAAATGCACCTGTCAGGGTGGTGGGACCAAGAGAAGGGCCTCTCCCGCAGATCTCAATGCCCGGGCTGGTTTGTAGGGGAGGATACGGTTCTTCAAATAACCTGGACCTGAGCCATGTAGGGCTTTAAAGGTCATCACCAGCACTTTGAATTGTGCCCGGAAACAGATCGGCAGCGAGTGAAGCTGTTGCAGCAGGGGTGTTGCATGCTCCCTGTAACCAGCTCCAGTTAACAACCTGACTGCAGCTCTTTGGACCAGCTGGAGTTTCCAAGCACTCTTTAAAGGCAACCCCATGGACAGCGCATTACAGTAATCCAGCCGGGATGTAACCAAGGCATGTGTCACCATGGCCAGGTCTGACATCTCAAGGAACGGGCGCAGCTGGCGCAAAAGCCTTAATTGTGCAAATGCACTCCTGGCTACTGCTGAGACCTGGGCTTCCAGGCTCAGAGTTGAATCCAGGAGCACTCCCAAGCTGCAAACCTGGGTCTTCAGAGGGAGTGTGACACCATCTAACACAGGCAGAATCCCTATTCCCTGATCTTACTTACTTACTAGATTCCCCAATTAATGCTGAAGTTAAAAATAAGCTTTGGTGAAGGGAACAGTGAGAAAATATTGAGATGGATTCCTGGTCCCTCAGTCACATTTGGTGGAAAAGGAAGGCCTCCTGCCTCAGGAGAAGAAGCATTAGGATTGGAAGAAATGAATCACATGACTCTGTGATTAGGCAGGCTACTTTAGAGCCCATGTGGGGGCAGAGATAGAGAGAATGAATGGGGAAAAAAAACTTGGTTGCAGTTATAGTTCCAAGACTGCCAAAGTAGTAGTTATTGTTGTAGCTATTATTTATTTAAACAAATGAAACATGACTCTTCAGTTTCTCAAAAGTAATGACAATAGTTACTTTAAGAACAACAGCATCAGAATGCTACAAGATACTTGTGTATGGTACAAAACACATTCTCCTCCTGCCCCATCATCACATCAATACCCACAGCAGAAGATGAGGCATGCATGTGAGACAGTATTAGGACCACAAAATATCTTCTTCTATAAATTGGTGAGTCTAAGCACTGTTAACTACAAAAGAAACTGAAAAGTGACAGTGATAAGGGAGTGAAGTTTACTCCTTTAACTGAACAAGGAGTTATGGCTCTACTACTACTACTACTCTACTACTCTTAGGCCCTTTCCGCAACACACTTTTTCATGGACCTGGGGTGCGGGGATCGCACGAGCAGCCTCCAGCGAGAGGCTCTTGCATCCTGGTTCCTTCAGCTCCGCAGCTGCCACCCGCTCACATGAAAGCCCCGTTTCTTCCTTCTCCAGTGCAGCCTGGGAGTTTCCCAGGCTGCGCTGGGGCAGGAAGCATGAGCGCCACTGCTCCAGAGCTCCGCACGCACAGCAAGTGCACTCAGGGCCCCGGAGCAATGAGTGATCACACACCATTTTCCACTCAAAGCCAAAAATGAAAAAGTGTGTGAGCGGCACCTGCTAGACCCTGGAGCGTTGCGCAATTGTGAGTGCATCATGTGGACTGCTCCTCACATTTGCGTGACACTCGAGGGGCCCTTTCACATGGCAAATGCCGTGCAAAAAGGGCCTTAGGCTAGTATCCTATTAGTGAGATACTCTGACATAACCCATAGTTATTCCAGCATAATGTACATACTCAGGACCTACTTCTGCAACATCCTCACCCTCAGTGCTGAACCATAGCTGGGGGACTCCCATGTGCAGCTCCATTCCGTTGCTGCTGAGCGGTTATGGAAGTGCCTCAAGTTCCAGCAGTTTCTGAGCACTCAGGATGCTGGGATGGAAGCTGAACTTTCTTCTCCAGTGAAAAAGGGCAGCTGGGATATACCAGGAAACAGTCCTGCAGCCATTTTGGGCAGCTACACAAGAAAGACCATAATGTAAACTAGTTATACCTTTATTGAAAGAATTTAATGTGTCATGTCATGTAGTTATAACTTCTCTGCTGGAAAAAAGAATTAATTGTAACATTTGTTGCAGATTATGTCCAGTTGACAGTACAAGGATGTCTTTCAGCTCAATGGCTCAAGTCAAGCACTCGTCACTGTTTCATATTCATGATCCCTATGTAGCTGTTGACTGTTGATATGCCCAGAGGTAATAAAAGGAATGTCTGGAGCTGCATAACATGGAATGTCAGAAACATGAACCAGGGGAAGCTAGACAGTGTAAAACAAGAAATGAAATGTATAAACATCGCAATACTTGCGGACGGATGAGCTAAAGTGGACAGGAACAGGACATTTTGAGTCAGATAATTGAGTCAGAAAATCGAAGAAGAAATGAGGTGGCATTAATAGCAAGGAGAGATGTAGCAAAAGCAGTAAAAGAATAGAATGCAAATTCTGACTGAATCATATCACTAAGACTTCAGGGAAAACCCATCAGTATAATCATAATCCAAGTTTATGCTCCAAATACAGAAGCAGACAAAGAAAAAGAAATCGAAAGATTGTGTGCTGGAATCCAGAAGTCAATTGATAAACACCAGGAAAGGACTTCTTCTTTTTTTTTTAATCATTTTATTCAAAATTCTCATTATAAAAAAAAACATACATATTCGATTGTCAGCTTCAGTAGAAATATATCTGATCTTCCACATTGATCTAGATTCCATTTTCCAGATTTCTAAAGACTTAAGATACTGTACAACATTCTACTGTTAATTTATCTGATAGTTCTTACATTTCATTCATCATATTTCCGCTTCATGATATATACCTGTCGCCCATGCGTATTATAACTTTAATCATGAATTACGTATTTCCAGCTGTTAAAACCCAGCAATTACCCGTTACAATTTGCCATTCTTTCTGTATA
This sequence comes from Cyclura pinguis, assembly GCA_030412105.1. Taxonomy (NCBI): domain Eukaryota; kingdom Metazoa; phylum Chordata; class Lepidosauria; order Squamata; family Iguanidae; genus Cyclura; species Cyclura pinguis. The sequence continues at coordinate 89,199,168 of CM059600.1, read as the reverse complement.
ACATTGTCTGATTTCCCCTTTAATCTCTGGGAGACCATGTCTGCATTTTTATTTTAGATAAGTGTAGCCCACCATTGTTCTATTGTAGGTATTTGCTGAGTTTTCCATAGCTTTGCATATTCAATACGAGCTGTTGTTATCATATACAGTAATATTCTCCAATGCTTCTTTATACCAACATCCTCTATAATATCAGTCATATTTAACAAATACAATTCAGGTGTCTTAGCAAACTGACCTTTCAATAATGTACAAATCACATTATGTACTTCATTCCAATATTTCTTAGCTTTTAGGCATGTCCACCACATATGATATATCGTACCAAACTCCCTTTGACATTTCCAACACTGTCCAGTACCTGTATTATAAATCCTTCTCAGTTTATCTGGTGTCATATACCATCTGTGAAATAGTTTATAATAGTTCTCTCTCAAATTCTGGGCTACTGTAAACTTCTGCGTTTTTTTCCAACTCTGCTCCCAAGACTCTCATTGAATTGAATGGCCAATATTTTGAGCCCATAAAATCATTGTTTCCTTTATTGTTTCTTCCTGTCTCTCCTGCTGTAATATCTCTTGATGGATTTGAGCAAGAAGGTGAGGCGGATTCTCAAAAATCCATTTAGCTACTCCAACTTTTTCTTTTAGTTCAATTCTGTAAGTTTTTATGTCCATATGAAACCTTTCGGTTAATTGTCTGTAAGGGAACCAACTCAGTCTTATTCCCTCCTGTTCTAGTTTTTCCCTTGTTTTCATCTTAAAATTATTAGACGCTGATCTCTCAATTATATCATCATAACGCAGCCATTTATCAGTCCATCTACCGAAAAAAGCCTCTTGCGGTGAGACCCACTTGGGGAGCTGCCTCATGTTTTTGACTTTATAATCATCCCAAATTTTCAAAAGCGATTTTCTGATATAGGGATGAGAGAAGTCTTTATCTATTCTTGCTTTATCATAAAACATATAGGCATGCCACCCCATCCTCAAGTCTGCACCTTCCAATGCCAGCGTTTTCATATCTTGAAGGTCTATTCAGTCTTTTATCCACATAAAAGCCGCTGCTCTGTAATATAATTGCAAGTCTGGTAGTCCCATTCCTCCTCTACTTTTTATATCTGTCATAATGTTCCATTTTATCCTAGGCTTCTTCCCCTGCCATATAAATTTAGTTAACTCTCTTTTCCACTGTAAGAAAGGTTTCATATTTATTATTGTAGGCAGGTTTTGAAATAAAAAGTTCATTTTTGGCAAAACATTCATCTTAACTGCTGCAATTCTCCCCATCAATGAAAGCCGCAAAGAAGACCAATTTTGTAGATCTTTCGTTATTTCCTTCCATTTTTTCTCGTAATTATTTTGAAATAACTCATTATTTCTTTTAGCTATCCAGATTCCTAGATATTTTACCTTTAGTCCTGTTTTAAATTAGTTGTACTAGTTTCCTCTCTTCTCTTTCAGACATGTTTTTAGTTAAAAGAACTGTTTTATCCTTATTAATTTTAATACCTGAGAATTGTCCATATTCTTGCATTATAGCATTCAGTTTTTCCATAGATTTGCATGGATCATCCAAAAAAAGGACCAGGTCATCTGCGAAAGCTTTCAATTTATAATGATATTTCTTAATTTGAACTCCTATTATTTCTTTGTCATTTTTTATAGCATTGTTAAGTATTTCCGTTGTCAAAATAAACAACAAAGGTGACAAGGGACATCCTTGTCTCGTCCCTCTATGGAGTTCTATCTCTTGTGTTCTTTCGCCGTTGATAACCAGTCGAGCTTGTTGTTGTCTATATATTTCTTCAATCCATGCAATAAATTTCTCTCCTGACTGCATCTGTTTAACCAGTGTCTTCATAAATGGCCAGCTAATCATATCGAAAGCTTTCTCCACATCAACAAAAACCATGGCCAATTTCCATTCATTGTGTTTTTCATAATATTCAATTATGTTTAGAACTGTTCTAATATTATTTCTCAAAGATCTTTTAGGTAGGAAGCCATTCTGATCTTCGTCAATTATCTCAGATAAAACTTTCTTAAGCCTCTCTGCTAATATTGTAGCGAAGATCTTATAGTCTGTATTCAAACGTTGGATTGGTCTATAATTCTTAACATCTGTCGAGTCTCTTCCTTCCTTCGGAATCAAAACCACATTGGCTTCCCTCCAAGTCTCTGGTATTCCATCCTTGATTATTTCATTTATAGTACTTTGCAAGGGCATTGAAATTTCATGTTCCAAAATCTTATAGTATCTTGCAGTAAACCCATCAGGTCCAGGAGTTTTATCATTCTTCAAATTCCTGATAGCCTCAACTACTTCCATCATAGTGATAGAATTATTCAAAATTAGTCTTTGGTCCTCATTAAAGCTCATTCTGTTCATCTTCTTCAAATATTCTTCCATTTCTTGCTGATTCTTCTCTTTTGGGATCTTGCTCATCAGTTTCACATAGTATTTATGAAATACTTGTTTTAATCTCTCTTGTTTTGTAATTTTTTCTTCTCCTATTCTGATCTCAGTTATAACATTCCGAGCCCTTCTTTTACGCAACATTCCTGCCAATAGTTTGGACGGTTTGTTAGCTTGCTCAAAAAAATTATATTTCATTCTCCTTATTTGTTGTTCTATTTCTTCCGAGTTAAGTTGATTTAACTGTGCTTGCAGTATCTTCATCTGTAATCTACACTGTTTGTCTGACGGTTTTTGTCTCAACTGTCATTCAATTTCTTTCATCTTTTCCAGAGTTTGCTGCTCAATATTTCTCTTTTCTTTTCTGATTTCCGTCATCCATCTGATAAAGTTACCACGCATGGCAGCTTTACCTGTATCCCAGATAGTTTTCATCGAAAGTTCCGTCGTTAAATTCTCTTTAAAATAGTTAGTTATCTCTGTTTTTGCTTTTATTATATATTCCTCCTTATTCCAAATCACATCATTCAATCTCCATGTTCTTTCTCTGTCATTAATCTTTATCCTTAGCTGTATTGGATTATAATCAGAACATGGATTAGGAAGTATATCCATATCTGTAATCTTCGTCAAAAGTAGTTTAGATACCAACATCATGTCTATCCTTGACATAGAGCTATGTCGATCCGAATAGAATGTATGTCCATCCAACTGTCCATTCTTGTATCGCCAAGTGTCATATAAATTTAAAGTGTCCATCATATTAAAGAAACTCTTAGGTAGTTTGCCATTGTTTCGGGAAGATGACTTTTGCGTTGTCCTATCAACCTGAGGATTAATTACGCCATTAAAATCCCCAAGAACAATCATGTTAGGATTTCCGGTTTCATTAAGATATTTCACTATCTCTTCCTGTAATATAGGAAAAAATTCACCTTTGGCTCCATTTGGTGCATATATCCTGACGATTAATATTTTTTCTTGTTTCAGAGTAACTTCTACTCCTATATAGTGACCATTTATGGCCTGAAATATTTGCTTTGTACCAAATTTTGAATTAACATATATCAATACTCCCCTCTTCTTTTTTATCAATCGTAGCTGCAAAGCAGCTACCTAATTTCAGATTCCTAACATATTTCAGGTCTTGAGTCCGAATTCGTGCTTCTTGTAGACATATTATATTAATGTTCTGTTTCTCTAAATGATGAAATATTTGTCTTCTTTTGTATTCAGAGTTAAATCCCTTAATGTTCCAAGAGCAAATCTTCAAATCCATTTTGCAAATTATAATAAGTTTCTATTAATGTTATTTATCTTAGTTCAACAATTCTTCGTCAACCTCCCCTTCTTCTTGTTCCCCAGTTGCTTCCTCTTGTTCACCTTCTTCTTCTTCTCCCTGTAATTGTCCTCTTTCCTCCTCTTGAAGCAACTGTTCTTGTTCTTTCTTTGCTTCAGAGGTATCCTTCTGTAAATCCTTCTTCAGTCTCTCCATCATTTCTTTAGCTTTATGTATTGAATTAATTCTGTATCTCTGCTGTCTATAAGTAAAAGACAGACCTTCAACCCTTTCCCATCGATAATTAATCTGACATTTCAACAAAAGATTGGCCAGTGGTTTATATTCTTGTCTTTTCTTTAGGATTTGATAAGGTATGTCTTTAAAAATTCTCACATCTTTATCTTCGATCTTCTATAGTCCATCATAGCTTCTCTGTAATATTTTGTCTCTAATCATAGTCCTCGTAAATGTTATAATAATGTCTCTTGGTAATTTCCGCTCTCTTGCAACTCTGGAGGAAACTCTGAACATTCTATCAATGTATATCTCCATCTTTTCTTCTTCCATGTCTGCAAATTCTGCCAAGGCCGGTAGCATTTTTTCATAAAGATTCTCTGATGAAGACTCTGGAACACCTCGAAATCGAAGGCATCTTTCCCGATATCGTAACTCCTGCTGTGTGATTTGAAGTTCATCTTCCTGTTGTTTCCCCTTCACCTCATCCATCTCCTTTTCCACTTGTTTGACTTGTTGTTTTATCTCCTTAGTTTCAGTCTTTAAGTTTGTCACTTCCTTTGATATATTTTCCAATTTCTTCCCCAATTTATCAATTTCTTGTTTCATATCAGCCCGCATCTCTTTCCTTGTTTCTTTTATGTCACTTCTAATCTCTTCTTTCATACTTTTGAACTCTTCCATCATCTGCAACATGAAATCTTGCGATTTCTGTGGCATATCCACAGATGTACGTCTAACTGCCTGAGATGCTGTAGTTGTGGCAGCTGCTGCTGCTCCTTTTCTTGTCCTTTGATCCATTTCTGATTTATCTTCTTCTTTCTCTTCTGAGTGTTGGAGTTGCTTTGCAAATTATTTAAATCACTGTCAAATATATTTACCAATGTAGTCAAAAAACACTTACTATTTATATATTATCAGTTCATGAAATTCATATTATTATTTCAATTCAGTACGTATATAAATCATTTGAATCAGTCCCAGTCATCATTTCAACAATATAAAAATGAAAATAAGAATAATTACTATATTTTGTTAGTTATAAAAGTTCCTTGTATACTATATATATAAAGTTAAAGAAATAAACTTATATGTATATACAAATCCACTAATTAGTTCTATGAAATGTATCTATAAAAAAGCCTTATCATGTAAAACACCTTAAGAACGTAAATAATATACTTATTTCATTCATCAAATTGAACAGTAATATCATGCAATAAACTCATTCAAAATCCTCAGCTAGCTGTGCCTAGGCCCAATTTCTCCCCCTCCCCCTCCCAGCAGATACCAAATCTTCTCTCTCCTGGAACTGTTCCCAGAGCTTGACTGTGAGAACTTCTTCACCTTGCGATGCTTATTGAGAGTCTGGATAGTCCTCTGCGTGGGGGGAAGTCTCTCTATCTTCTGTCCTTCCAGCACAGCCACAGCAAAAAAAAAAAAAAATACTTGTAAGCAATTTTATTTCCACGGAAATGTCTCAGTAGCAAAGCAAGATCCTCTAGTTCCAAATATTAAATGTTTAGTTCATGAAACAGAAGAGAAAGAAGAAAAGAGAAAAAATAATCTCCACTCTAGAAGAGTCTCTTCTCGTCACCAAACAATACAGAACTCCACAAGTTGCCAAAAGCCGCGTCCTTCCCAGAAACACAATCCAAATTATAACAGTCTTCCAAAGATCAGATCCTTTCCATCCGTTTAAAAACTGCAAGAGCCCAATATAATAAAGTTGTCTTCTCTTTTCCAAAAGGTACTATAATCCTCTACATTAAAGCCACATCTCCAACACTCCCAAAGTTATAAAGTCCTGAATCATCAATTGTAGATTTTCAGCAAGATTACAAAACTCAGTCCATTTAAAAGTCACAACCAGGCAGAAAAATTAGAACCAGTTTATCTGTCCAATGTCAGTCTTGTCTTTAGAAGCAAAAACAGAATAGGGAAGAAAAACAAATAGAAAAAAAGAACAAGGCTGGACTCGAATCAGGTCTCCAAAAACTCCACTTTTACTCAGCAATCAAATCAGATAGAGAAATCCAACACGTCTGACAAATCTGTCAAATCTGTCAAATCCATTGACATCTGTCAAATCTATCAAGTCTGTCAAATCTGTCAAACCATCTGTCAAATCCGTCAAATCTGTCAATTCTGTCAAAACAACTGTCAAATTTGTCAAATTATTTCAGTCCCTCTTAATCAATCATAGCCTTACAAAAAACTACCCTCCACCTTCATTTAAACACGTTCAGCTGGAGGGCAGAAAATGAAGAAAAAAAGTCCCCCAGGTTTATTTACTCACATTCGGCTAGATCACGTTATATGTCTATTCCAATTCACTGCTGTGAGGACGTTATTGTTGCTGTATTTATAAAATGGAAAACTAGATCAACTGCTTACTGTTGATATTTAAATTGAGTCAGCTTCTTTAAAAGTCGGCGGCGGCGCTTGTGCAGCAAAAGCGGCGTCCCAGCTGAGTCCGTCTTAGGCTCTTCGGCTCCCCCGAAGCCTCTCGTTCCCTCTTTACAGAGGAAGCTCGGCTTCAGTTCAGGGGCCCCCTTCAAGCTCCTCCGCACCCCCTTTACCGGGGGGGTGTCAAGCCACTAATCTGATGTAAAAAAAGTGGCTGGAATCCAGCGGGAGGTAGCACAGAGTTCGCGGATTCACTCCGTGCGACCGCTCACGTGCGCCATGCGACCAGAAGTCTAAAGGACTTCTTGGTAATTATAGCTGATTGGAATGCAAAAGCAGGAAACAGAGGAGAATCAAAGATTGTAGCAAAATTTGGCCTTTGATCAAATAATGAAGCAGGAGAGTGACTGATTGAATTCTGTGAGGTGAACAGTTTGTTCATCACAAGCAACCAAAGGGGTGACTGTACAAACAGACACCACCTGATGGCCAATACAGAAATCAAATAGACTGCATAATTGGAAGCAGAAGATGGAGAAGCTCCATTTTCTCTGCATAAAGAAGGCCAGGAACAGACTGGGGCACAAACCATGAACTGACAATATAAAAAATCAGAATAAAACTAAAAAAGAACATTAAACCAACCAGTGTGCCAAAATACAACCTGGAGAACACCCTCGTAAAATTTAAAGATAATTTAAAAATATAGATTTGTACTATTAAGCCTAATTGACTAGGAGTCAGAAGGACTCCGGACTGAAGCCAGGGACATAGGAAGGAACGCAAAAAGACTGCAGCCAAAAAGAAAGTAAAACCTCAGTGGATGACAGATGAAACTGAAATAAAGTTTTTCTATGTCTTGGCTCAGTTGTTAATCAGAATAGAGACTTCAGTTAAGAAATCACAAGAAAAGTAAGACTTGGAAGAGCAGCTATAGACTAGAACTAGACAAGATCCTGAACTGTAAAGATATATAATTGAATACTAAATTCAGGCTTGTCCATGCCATCATACTTCCAATTTCTATGTATGATTGTGAAAGCTGGCGAGAGAAGAAAGCTGATAAGAAGAAACTCAAATTATTTGAAATGTGGTGCTGGAGAAGAGTTCTATGAATACTGTGAACAGCTAAAAGACAGTTTTGTCATGTCAAAAGGGCATACTTTTCTTTCTTAAATTTCCAATTCATAAATGCAAACAATAAGATATTAGAACAAGACAGGGACAGAAACCTTTCCCCATCTCCCGAGCAGAAAATAATCAGAAAAGCTACATTTGGTCTTAGAGCAAATGAAAACTGAACTCTCCCTAGAAGCCAAGATGACTAAACTGAGGCTGTTGTACTTTGGCCATATTACAAGACATGACTCACTAGAAAAGCAAATAATACTTGGTAACATAGAAGGCAGAAGAAAAAGAGGAAAATTGCATTATAGATTATAGAAAAAATTGCATTATTGATTATGCAATCAAAGAGGCCATGGTCCCGAGTATACAAAATCTGAGCAGGGCTGTTGAGAAGAGGGTGACTTAAAGGTCTGCCATTCATAGGGCCACCATAAGACCAAATTTGACTTGATCACAGTTAAGAAAACACAATCTAACCCCTAGTTTAGGGGCTATGTAGATACTGTGAAAGTCCCCCAATCTCCACTAATTATGAAACTGCCACTGTGATTGATAGGAGTCTGTTCTCTGTCAATCAGAAAGCAGCTGGCTGACAGTCCCACCTCACCCTTTAGATACATGTGATGTTGCACACTTCCAGCCTACAGAGCTTTCCCATCTGGCCTGCCAATTTCCTTTGCTGTTGTCTCTAACTCCAGAGACTGGAGATAAGGGGCTGTTTAAATCCTAGGAACTGAGCTGTGGGGAATTGATCTGTTCTCTGTAGCCTGGGAAAGAGCAGCACTGGGGTATACTTCTGAGCAGACAGTAACAGAGGTAGAACTGAGCTGTTGATGTGAAAGTATCCACACTGGCAGGAATTACTCTTCATTCCCCATCTTTCCACTTTACATTAATTGTCTTTCAAATGGACCATAATATGTTTCTGAAAAAGATGCAGTGCTAAGACATAGAACACTCCTGTACAGTAGAAGAAAAGGAATGATTAGCTCCAATATCATTGGAAAAAGGAAAACGGGACAACGTGTGGAAGGCAGAAGGATAACACTGAACATTTTAAAGAGGCTCAACAGGAGGGAAAAAACTAGAGACACACAGAGAGAGAAAGAATTGCAATTCAAGTATGTATGTTGATGACTTATGTATAGAAGTTGATGACAATTACAGTGAATTGGTTGGTGTGTACAATGGTTGGTGTGTACCTTTTTCAACCTGACATGTAATTTCTCCATACAAAAGTCTGACCACAATATAAAAAGAGGAAAAGGAGTGTTATCACTGCTACGCATTCTGTGTCGTCCTTCTGATAATTTAGGTACAACCCTTTTTTCTATTTAGAAAGTATACACTTAGATGCAATGTTAGTTTCAGTGAAATAAAATCAAGCCTGACCTGCAAGATCATTGTGAGAACAAAAAGAGTGAGAGAACTAGGTACAGAAGACTGAGTAGCAATGTAATAAGGGGAAAAAAATAAACTGAATGCACATTTAAATTAGTACTAATTTAAATGTGAATTCAATGAGTGAATATGGTTATTTATCACATTTATCACACTTTTCCTCAGAAAAAAAAAACCCAGGAATTAAAGTGATACCATTTCACCCAGCCACTACTGCTGCTACAACTACTATTTTTATTGTAATTATTATTATTTTACTATGCCTAAAAATCATGCCAAACATAATGATTTGGAATAGCACATCCAAATATTTGATATGATACACATAGACAGCTTATATTATTTCTAGACTGCTGTAAACAGAAAACAAAAAGAAGAAAATACTCAAACCACATAATTTTTATAGGTGTTGATGTTGTTCAGTTAGATTTACATGCAGAAAGTAGAATTTGTTTTTACTCTATTTTTCATTTAGAGCTTATTTGTGCATCATAAGGATGCTGCTTGAGTGGGTGTTGGGAGAATTATTAAAAAGATCTGCACAGATATAAGGAGGCTCACTAAATCTAGACAAGATCAATTGACAGGGTTAAAAAAAGAGGTGCTCTCTGTAAACTCATCTCTTTGTCCTTGCTCACACTTAACATACTTGGTTTTGTGATTGCTCATTGAAAGGCCAACTTGAGCTTAATTTGCAAATCTGATTGATGAGGAAATCCTGTTCCTGTTGAACGGAAATCATGTTTCATTAAAATCTGAATTTCACTTGCAGGTTTTGTGTGTGTGTGTGTGTGTGTGTTCTGATGCATGTATGCTTAAGTCTTCTAAAACATATTTAAGTACAGCATACCTGGTGCCATTTAACAGTAACAGTTTGAGGACCCATATATCTTTTTGCTACATAATAGTACACACTCAGCACTGAGCTCTGTTAAGTATTAACTTAGAAGGACAATGAGAATATTTAGTTGAGTAACAATCCAGGGACTCATTCACAATAATCAGTTGTGTTGCAAACTTTTGTGTGTTTTATTTCAAACCAAGAACAGGATGGTTGCACAAAAGCCTCCCTTTGTTTGATCTTAGTAAATTTTACCAGAAGTGTTGCCAGGAATTTTCTAGTGAGACACCTGTCCCTGAAGTTGTGTTTTTGCTGTCAAGCTCGAGACAGGGGCCCTTTCTGCATGGACATGGCATCCTGGCATGCAGACACGAGAAGAGCGGGACTGTGACAACACTTCTGCAAGATGTCATCATGGTCCTGTCCTTCTGCTGTTGCCAGCCAGCACGATAGCTGCATAAATCATTGACAAATTTTCTTCGTCAATGACCTCAGATCACTCAACGCTCCTTCACTTACCTGCCCTGTGGAAGGTCCAGAAGCGCAATGGAGGTGCTCCCTGCCCCAGTGCAACATGGGAGAAAGAATACAGCTGCATTGCAGGAGGAACAGTTGTGTCCCTCGCACAGTCTGGTGCAGAGGGGAACGTTCCTGTTGCACTTCCTTCCCTCCAAAGGCACTTCTGGGATTGTGACCACAGGGTGACAGGATAAGGTAAGACATGGAAAGGGCCTTGGACTAGCATTCTATATCATACAGGTAACATAACAATCTTGGCCCATGCAATTCTGCATTCTCCCTGTTCCTAGAAGATTGCTTCCTAAAGCCTGGAGCATGTTGCTATACCTATCTACTGTCCTGGGGGCAGGGAGGTGGGAGAAGAACTGCAAGTGGTAGAAGAAAACTGGCATTGTCCTCCTGGCTCTCCAGGGCCCAACAGCTGTATACTGCCTGAATGCCTCCCTACCCCAGCCATAAATAGTTGAGGCGGTGCATTCAAGGGGCTTGGAAGAAACCAAGGATGGATACAGGCATTGCACAAAGAGATATTGCATACCTCCTTCTACAATATTCCCCAAAGGCCCAAGATCCTGAAAGGAGAAGTAGGTCATAGAGTCCCAACAAGGCAGAATGACATCCTGTCTCCCATCTCACAACTTGTAGGACTCATCCTGTCTTCCCTGGGCTTGTCCACTGAGTGGCCAGTGGAGAGCGGGGGAAAGTGGAACCTCATCTAGCTATGTCCCCACTGCTGGATGCACAACAATGAAGGTGTCCTAGGGGTCCTCTCGAAATCCTGGAGGATGACATTGTCATTGTTCATCCAGCTGTAAGGACATAGTGGGATGTGCTGCCCTCTGCTTTCCACTGCCATTAAATGGCCATGTGAGGGAGGCAGCAAGAGACAGCTGAGTTTTGAGGGGGTTGAGGAGTCGTTCTGCAAAGGAGGTGTTGGATTTCTCTCTTTGCAGTGTTCAAAAAGAGACTTACGCCATTGTTATGATAGTGCATGCAACTAACCGAATGACACCAAAGGACACACACACACGGGTAGCTCTAGGTTATGTGTGCGTGCACCACACACAATAGGATTCTGGCTAATACAGTGCATTTCAAAAGCTAAAATAACATTTTACAGACTATCCTATATGTGGGCAATAGGACAGGCCCTTCATCACTGCCTAGATTGTTGTTACAAGCAGCCACTAAGAGAGGAAAAGAAAGACAAGATTTGCTTATGCTGTAGCGTAAACAAACAGCTTTCTGAATGCTGCAGAAATGCCTATTGTTAGCTGTGCCTTGGAACAGGCAGAGGAAAGCATCTGGCACACAGCATCACTGGCAGTGCTGATGGCCACCACTACCTTGTTTCAGGGTCTGGTCCCCATGTCAGCGGAAAGCCACCCTTGGTTATAAACTTATGAGCCTCATAGGATGCTATTGATCCTATGCTGAAGCTCCTAATTCATTTGGTGTTCTAAAGTTTTCAGTTTTTTGGCAGGATTCATAGTTTTCTGGGTAGTCTTAACGTCTCTGAACTCTTCTGGCAACAGAATGGATTTCTATGTTTTTCCTCTTTTCCTTCTCTTCTAAAGAAACTAGCCAGTTCCTCTCTCTTTGAAAGTGTATTGTTAAGGCATTTTGTTCTTTCAAACTCTTAGAAATCACTCTCTATAAAGACTTTCTCTGGTTTTTAATTCAGCTAGAAAGAATGGTCTCTATTAAAAACGTCAACAAATACAGGGGAAGAACAAATTAGAATAGTATGGGAAGTAGAATGTTTTGCAACAACTCCAAATGGATTGGCTCTGAACTTGCTCCTGGAATACTTATCTCTTAAGTTACCTTGTGTATTTCTGTGTTAATCTAATAGTTATACAAGCAGGCTGCTGCATAAAAGTAATGTTTCAGTTGCTTGGTACTGTTGTTACACTTCTCCCATGTATTATCAAAGTACTTTAAATGTTCCAGGCATTAAGTATAATCCAAAAATAAAGATTATTTTCAGCTGTTCTAAGTGGGGAGGAACGAGATGAAAATACTGCCTGCTACTTCCCCAAACCAGGTATTTCAGCCTCAATGAAATTTTATTATTTTTTAAAAAATTCTTTTTTGGAATTTCTCTGTATCAAAACCAACAGGGAGCAGTAGCTACACCAGTTCCAGGCTGACATGGTTAAAGGGCCTGACTTGAGTCTTCCAAGGATATGGAAGAAGTATGAATTCACCGGATCCCAAACCCACATGTCTACATTGACCAAGCTTTGTGCAGGCAGAACCTGGGCCTCTCAACAACTCTCTTCATTTTGGGATTTGTCCATTATTGTAGCAGCATGGGAAGAAGCTGTGCTACAGCAGCACCTACAGTATTGAGGTAACATAAAAATAGCATATTTCTCCCCAAATGCAAAAATAATCTAACTCTTGTACAATCTCAAAATTTTGTGTACTAGTCAGTGTTCTTCAAAGCAAGGCTAGCTTCCGCTTTACATGAATTTTTTTCTTGCAGATTTATTCCTTTTCTTTCCTTGGGTTTTACAGATATCAGCAGCCATGCAAGAAAAATCGATGTTGACAGTGCTTGGTAATATGGGAATATATGTCAGTACATTTCTATTATTATACTAGCTTCATTTGAGAACATAGCATGCAATCTCAGTTCTCATCAACCCATAGTGCACTGTGTCTAGCACAGATGGGGAAAGTAACTAGTTACAAATAGTTATCTGTAATTAGTTTCTTTATCCAATAATTCAGGTATAATTGCACTGCATTACAACTACAATACAAGAAAAGAGAACTGGACACGTTTGGCCAGTGTAACTGCCCTTTTCTAAGCTACAGTTAATTATTCCTGCGTAGCAATAGGATGGACCTAGAACAGAAAAGAAGAAAGGAGTTGGCACCTACAGCTCCCAGCTGGAACCATTCGAACATATCATCAATGATCTACAACTCATCCTGGGCAATATCATCCTACAAGATCTTAGTCATCAATGTTTCTCCTTCTATACCCAAGCAGTCATTTCTCTGACTTTCCTGCGTCAGACAGAGAGTATCTAACTGGATTCTAAGGTGTAGTATTTCCTGATGCCAATCTCTCACTGTAAGCTAAAGTGACACACTCTAGAAAAAAGGATAACAGACTGTTGCATAGTGAAATGTTGAGATAAAATCATGCCTGAAACAGATTAAAATATTTCTCAGATTAAAATATATAATACACAAATGATATTTACTTGGAGAAAGCAACTAGCAGGAGATATTTAAATAACTGGTCCAAATGGGTAAAACTGATGTCATGAATTGATTACACAGTAGTGCAGAGCTTTCCAAACTTTTCATGTTGGTGACACACTTTTTGACATGTATCATTTTGCAACACGGTAATTCAGGTTTACTAGCAAACTGGAGGTACCCAGAGGTGCATCTAGGGTGGGTTAAGGCAGTCCCCCCAGTTCTGGCCCGCTACCCTCGCCCTCGCCAGGAAAGGCCCCAGCTAGAGCAGTGGCAGGGAGAAAGACAGCCCTCTCCCACCTGGTCCTTGCCTGCTACCATCGATCTTGCCAGGGAAAGTCCCCAGTCAGAGCGATAGCAAGGGGAAAGACAGCCTCCTCCCACCCAGTCCTAGCCCACTGCCATGGCTTTTGCTAGGAAAGGGCCCCAGTGAGAGCAATGGCAGCAGGCCAGGCTGGGATTGGGGGGTCTTTCTTGGCCAGGTAGGCGGCACACCAATACATTACAGGTAACACAGTAATGTGTCATGACACATCGTTTGGAAAGCCCTGCAGTAGTGTGTCCACTTATCTGGACATCACTTAAAGAAAATTGCTACTGAAACTTGTCTCCGTTCTCCACAATGGAGAAAGTGGCTGTGTGAAGGCAATCACTAACCTGGCTCTAATCAAACATTTTAAAAATGTCATGTTTCATGGATTCTATCAGAATGCCAGTGGAATACATATTCTCTCAGAAAGCAATGTCATTGAGCTAGACTTATGCAAAGCCTCATATGGGTGTAAAACAATGAAAGCCATAAATGAGGCACAGAATAAATGGAAAATGTTTGATGAAACATGTTCAGCTATGAAGATTTTCCTTCTAGGAATTCAAAGTGATTTTATACCATTATATTTGAATTGTTTTGTGTCTTCTTATTACTGTGCAGCTAGGAGTGAATACATACAATGACATAAGAAACTTCTGTAAGTCTTTAAGATGGAGCAGGAGTCTCCCTAATTTCTTTTTGCAGTCACCAGAAAAAGCAAAGACTATTAAAGTGAATTCCCAATAGGAAAAACAATAGTATATCTTTACTATGCATATTTGTGACTTTCTTAGTAAATACATTGGTCATATTGGCACCAGCATGGCAGTCAGAAGGTAAGAAGGGAATACTATAGGAAGGGAATATAGGAAGTGAAACAGAGCCCCAGTCAAAATTTCTGTGTGATATTTTCCAAGAGGAAATACCATGAAAGGGCTAAGACTGATTCCTACGCTGGTATTCCTGAGAAAGTCATGTCAATACATTTTCCATTAATATAACAAAGTAGTTGTCCATTTGCAGAGCATGAAAAAGTGGCTTTTTGGATTGGCTCAGAGATGCTTGGAGATGCAGTACAAAAAGTAATTTTCCAGGCACTGTCCATTTGTGGTGGAGGGAGTTCAAGAAATATTTTGCCTTTAACTTGAAGATTGGCCTGTTCAACTTCCAGTACAGCCACGGCCTAGCCCTTACAGAGGTAAAGACCTATAAAGAGAATATCAGAAGCAATTGTTTGTTCAGGAAGTGTTCAACATACTTCCCAAAGTTTGATGTTTAAAATTATGGCATTTCTTTTGATCTCAGTAAAACATCTCAGGTTCAGTGACTATTTGTACACCATAACAGGCAGGCCAACGTACACTTTAAACTATAATGTGTGCACATACATGTATACACACGCCATTTAATAAGCAGAGATGGCAGACTCAGGCTTTTTTGTGTGTGTGTGTATTCTGTTAGAACTGTTAGACCCAACAGAACCAGGCATAAAAAAAGTAGGATGGCATCCTGTTCAGCAGCTATGAAGTCATAAACTGGACTTTTGATGTCATAACTGCTGGGGATCCGCATTTACAGTTATGAACAACCAAATGTGAACTCAAAAACCTGCCTTTCTTGCCTGGCAGCACTCTGAGCAAAGTGTTTCTGAGGTGCTGGAGACCAGGGCACTGGGAAATGAGGTCTATAGTGCTCTCCTGGTCAGAGATTGCTCCGGCTGCCTCCTGTTCACAACTCAGTCCATGACTAGGAGAGTGCTTCTGATGTCACTTCTCAGCACCCCAACTACCAGTCCCCTCAGAAATGCTTCAGTCAGGGCATTTGTTGTGGTTGCGTGTCTTCAAGTCATTTCCGACTTATGGCACACCTGAGGTGAAGGGTTTTCCTGGCCAGATTTATTCAGAGCGGTTTGCCTTTGAGTCAGGGCATGCCAGCTGCACAGGTGGGTTTTTGGTGGACGGCATTCCCAGATGAAATTATAATGACAGAACTCTGTTATGGTAGTTACGTTGACAATGCAGGACGATGCAGGATTCCACTTGAACATTTAAAATCAAAGAATATTGACCCAGACCAGTAGCTTAGCATAGGAATTTGGTTTATGTATGAGAACTGAGCAAGATTTTCAGAATTTACAGTCATTCGATGCAAAAATCTATTCTTTGTTAGGATACCCTCAGCATTTCAGCAGCCTAATAGATGGCAGGAGAGGGTGGTTATTTCAATTAACAATTGGTGAAAAATGAGTCAGAAGTCCTTGCTTGAACTAAAAATCACCAAAAGTGATACCTCCCACACCACCAGCTGCTCACCTCTGAATTTAATGCATTGATCTTCAGTTGCTGGGTTTGTGGGACCTCTAGCAGCACCAATAACAACAAATATGTGATAAACAGTTACAAAGCATAATTGCATATTTGGGATAAAGCTGAGTGACAACTTTGAAAAGGTTGAATGCTACTGAATTTAAGCGGGCAGAGAAGTAGTGATGTTAAGCTACATTTAAATTATTGATCATCTTCGTTGGCAAGTATTTGAAAGCTTTTTCACCTTATTATAGATAGGAAAGAGACACTCATCTTTATGAAAGATTCATTATTCTTGTCCATGCTACTTTTTTTTTAATGTTTTTTAAATGTTTATTTTCAGAATATATTTCTTATGACTGCATTGTGCAGGTTAATTCCTACTCAGATTGTTCTTGCACAAAAGCAAAGCTGTGTTTTTGTGCAAACACAAAAATGTCTTTTGGGTTGTTGTTGCTTAATCTAATGTTTAATTAATCTAATTTAATGCTTAATCAAATGTGTGAATCAAAAGAAAAAATACCATTTTGCAGTTGAAAATTCTAAACTATAAGAAAAGAAATGTGAATTTTGGCAGATTGTCAAAAAGTAAGCAAATGGAAAGTAGCACATCTGCTATTCTTATGGTCTTCTCTGTGATCTAGAGATACATTTGACTATGAAACTTAACTGTTGATTTATCAGAACATCTGTACCAGAGAGAAAAAGTGGTCAGAATCCCTTATGCAGGGGGTAGGGGTGGGAACCTGAGTGAAAGCAAAAGATAAAATATGATATGCTGAGATAGGTGTCTGTGTCAAATCTTGAGATAGGTTTCTCTAACAATATTTTTGCTTACATCTATCTGTACATCTAATTAACATATTTAAAATCAGATAGTTTTCCTTTCTTGACCAAAAGTGTCCGTATCAGTATACTTTAATAATATGTTATTAATAATATGAGAGCTCTGGAAGAGCCCTGATGGACCAGACCTACGTCTTCCAGCATACAAACATGTCTTGGAAATAATGTGTAGCCCTTATGACTACAGTAACCACTGATTGCCAATTATTCCCAAAGGATTTCTATATTTCTGTGTTTCTTTATAGCTGCTTATGTTGGTGACAATCTCTTCATTTTAAGCAAAATGAACTGGTTTGTCTATTGACTGTGTAAATAAATCTTTCATGAATATCTCATCACTTGGATTAACTGGCTTATCCTGAGTTCTTGACATATGAGAGAAGGAGAGAGAGAGAGAGGGAGAGGGAGAGGGAGAGGGAGAGAGAGACACTTTATATTCTGAGTTCTAGACATATGAGACAGAGGGAGAGTTCTTTATATTTACTTTCTATCCCCTATGCATTCAGTTGATCTTGTTCCTACCTTTTTCACCTTTTCATCTTTCCTCAAACTAAAAAGGCCAAATATTATAACTTTTTCCTCACAAGTGAGTCATCCTGTCCCCTGATCATTTGGTTGCCTTTTCCTGTACCATTTCTCCTGTAAAATATCCTTTTTTGAAATACAGCCAGAGACATATATAGTATTCTGAGTATGGTCATGCAATTTGTTTATAAAAAGCACTAAAATGTTGGTAGTTTTATTTTGCATCACTTTCATAATGATTCCTGACATAATTTTTGCCTTTTTCACGGCAGCTACATGCTGGCTAAATATTTCGCAAGAAATCATCTGACTGATACTGATAGTGAAGTTAACTATTAAAGTATTCCCTGGTATTATCTGAAATGCAATTTTCACAGAATTGTAAGAGTTACTTGATTAAACTATGTATCTTACATGAAGGTAATTCTTTCAGAATGCTCTTTCCTTCCTTGTAACTTTTGCACAGTTTTATTGTGAACCTTGATTATATAATGTCTTCTAAAACCTTGAATTTTAATATATTGCCTGACAGATTGTGACAGATCTTATTGTCTTGAATCCTGTGCTGGGAGAAAGGTGGGACACGAATTGAATAAATATATAAATTAAACAAATAAATGTTAGCAGAATATATTTCCATGTAAGAGTAATTGAGATGGTAGTGGTAAATGAGATTGCAGGCAATTTTATACACGGATAATGTAATCAATCACTTTGTTTATTATGACAACCAATTTTACTGTTTTTGTTCTTGCTAACTCCCATCAAGTCTACTTTGACTTATGGCAACCCTATGGATTAGAGACCTTTAAGTCATTCTGTTATCAACAGCCCTGCTCTGGTCTTGTGGACTCAGGGCTCTGGCTTCCTTGATTGAGTCTATTCATCTGTACTGCAATCTGCCTCTTTTCCTACTTACCAGGTAGAAAGCAGTGAGTCAGGTCTTCTCATGTTATATTCGGTGTCAGTTTAGTTATCTTGGCTTCTAGGGAGAGTTCAGGCTTGATTTCCTCTGGAACCCACTGATTCGTCTTTTTAGCAGTCCACGGTACCTGTAGAATTTTCCTGCAGCACCATATTTCAAAGGAGTTGATTTTCCTCCTATTAGTTTTCTTCACTGTTCAGTTTTCACAATCATACATAGCAACTGGAAATATGATGGCATGGACAAACCTGAATATTCAATATTTAACATATTCAGTTATGTTTCTTTACAACTGAGGTTCTTGTCTAGTTTCTTAACAACTGTTCTTTCAAATCCTAGTCTTCTTCTGATTTTTTTTATTGCAGTATCTGTTCTGATTAAAGACTGAGCCAATATATGGAAAATCTTGATCTATTTCAATGTCTTCATGATTGGCTTTAAAGTCATGCCTGGTGTGAGTGCTGAAAGTCATCCCTGTGTGGTTGTTGAAACCGAAATCAGGACACTGAATGCAACTCCCACTTCACTTTCTAAAATTGTAGGTTTGTCTTCAAATGGTTCCTTTTTGAATGAATCTGTCATGCTTTCATCTCTTTTATATAGTTCTTCATTGTATTCTATTCATCAGCATTTTATTTCTTCTCAATTATGCAGTGTGTTTCCCTGCTGTTTGTAGAACTTCCCCACTCCCGGTTTAAGTCTCCGTTTGATTTCTCAGATCTTGAGAAGCGGTATCTTGTTTATCCTTTTTGTTCTGGGCTACTATTTCTTGGCATTGATTGTTATAGTACTTCTTTTTGTCCCTATGCACAAATTGTTGAACAGTTGCATTCAGGGTTCTGATCTTATTTCTGTCTACTTTTACTTTTATTTCTTGTCTGTCCTTAATTATTTGAAGAGTTTCATCTGTCATCCAGTGGGGTTCTTCTTCCTTTTTGGCTAGAGATACTGTCTTTTTGAATTTTTCCTTCACAACAGAGTACTTCTGGCTCCTATTCAATTTGGCTTAATAGAACAAATCTATATTTTACAATATTTTTAAATTCTAAAGAGATGTTCTTCAAGTTGTATTTTGGCATAATAGTTGATTTAGTGTCCTTCTTTAGCTTTACTCTAATAGCAATTCATGGTTGCCACAATCTGCTCCTGGTCTTATTTTTGCAGAGACAGTAGAGCTTCTCCATCTTCTCCTTCCAATTATATTGTCTATCTAATTTCTGTATTGGTTGTTTGGTGATGTCCATTTATACAATCTCCTTTTTGGTTTCTGAAGAATGTGTTTGTGATGAAGAAACTGTTGGCTTTACGAAATTCAATCAGTCACTATCCTGCTTCATTTCTTGATCCTAGGCCAAATTCTCCTACAATGTTTGGTTCTGCTTTGTTTTCTACTTTTGTGTTCCAGTCACCTATGATTGCTAACATGCCCTGTTTTGGTGTGTGTTTGATTTCTTCCTGGGCTCTGGCATAGAAGCTTTCAATATTTTCCCTCTTCTTTCTCTGTAGTTGGAGCATAAACTTGGATTATGGTTATATTGAAGGGTTTTCACTGAAGTTTTAGTGGTATGATTAAGTCTGACTATGTATTACATCCTTTGACTGCTTTAGCTACCTGTCTCCTCACTATTAATGCTGTCCCATTTCTTCTTAGATTTTCATTTCCTGAGTAAAACACTGTAATTATCTGACTCAAAATGTCCCATTGCTGATCACTTTAGCTCTCTCACCCTGAGTATTGCAGTGTTGGCACAATGTTTTACAAAGTCTGGCTTCCCTGATTCATGCTCTTCATGTTCCATGTTCCTATAATATGTGTTGTGTAGCTTCAATCTTTTACTTTGAAGCATGTCAACAGCTGAATGTCCTTTCAGCTTGAGTCCAGTTGCATCATTAGCCAAATTGCTATCCATATTTGCACTCTGCTTTTTTCTAGGAACTTGTTGAGTGCCTTCCAACCTGGGATTCTCATCTTCTGGCACTATATCTTGTTTTAATTTGGATTCTCTCATCATACGCTTTTCAAGCTAGAGGGTTTTGGGAGTCATTTACCATAGCCTTCTTCTGCACACTACTAACAAGTGTTAGGTACGATGCCACTGCCATTGCTTCTGAGAAATCCTCCACCAGTGTCAGCCCCCACTACTGTTGCTGCCCAGTAGTTTTTTGGCATGCTTAATCTAGCTTCTCAGCAAAAGCTTGTCTGACATGGGGGACCCTATCAGCAGCACTGCTACTGTCAGCATAGCCTCTTGTCCTATCTCAGTCCTGGCACAGCTGATAAATAAATAAATAAAAACAACTCTGTATCTTCCAGCTTGTTACTTATTTCCAGGCAGTAAGCAAGGAGTCATAAATAAAATCCAACATAAACAAAGTCCAGCAGGGTTTCATGGCAAGAGAGTGTCCAAGGTCAATCCAAGCATTTTGTCAAGGCATCCAGGAAAAGTAGAAGGTCAGATAAGCTCTGACAACTCCTGGAGGGGAAGGATGCCAGCGGAAAAGACCCAAAGTCTAGTGCAGCTGTGCTTTGATTAATTGTTGCTGGTTATAAATTCTGAGAGAGCGACTGGGTCTCTCTTTGCTGCCTGTGCTGTGTGGAGCTGAGTCTAGGTAAGTTTTCTTCTGTATCTGAAGAGGAAGGACTCTCTGTTGGAGGTGGCACCATCCCTTGTTCCGTTTCTAGCACTGCAACCTCTCTCTGTACAGCAGGCCCTGGCATGCCTTCTGTTTCAGCCTCTGGCATGCCCTCTGCTTCAGACTCTGAGTCAGAGTCCATGCTCTTGAAGCAGGGCATGAAACCTTTTGCCTCACAAGAATATGCAGTACCACCACCAAAATAGGGTAGTGCCATGGGAGAATCATGCTGTTTACTTAGATTTCCATTGTTCCTAACAGGTGTCTGTTATCAGCAGTCTATGAGACTGTAATGTGTATGTGTGTATGTATGTGGGCATGAAAAAGAAGCCTTTCCTTGAAAGTTAATAATCATGAAGCGCCTCCACAAACAGAGGAGGCTCAGTCTGAAAACAAACATTCTTCACACGAGGACAATTACGTTGAATTGATTCAACTGGCAAGGAAGGACTCCTCTTCATTGCTGGTTTAATTATTCTCCTTCACAACATTTCAGAAAGGGCTTATTTCAGTCTTTAGATTAGCTATATCAGGAGAAGAACCAGACACAGACAAAAGAAGACAAAGAAGGAAAGACTAAAAAACCAAACACCGCCAGTATGGCAAATAACTTATGTAATTTTACAATCTACAAGCAAGTTCAAAAGGACTGCAGCTTAACAATCAGAATGAGTCAAAACTGAACTGAACAAAATATTCTCCCTTTTAAAATTTCAGGTAGCACTCTAGTAGCACAGTTACATTCATGCTTCTCAGAAAACCATTATGAATATGTATCTTTTTAAGGGAAAAAGAATACATCTTGTGTTTTACCAGCTGCTGCTTTGGTGCTGTTAATTACTCTCCTCTGATCACTACTCCTTCTTTTGGGCTTGATTAGATCTCACTGACATGGATGATGCTACTTGATAGGGAGCATGAAGTGAAAAGGGTAATTTGCTGTGCTGTGCCGCTAATCAGGTTTGGCTATATAGCAACATTGCTATGGGTACATCAGAACAACTGAGAGTGAAAGCAGTGTAAACGGGAAAAAATTGACATGGATCAACATAAAACTACCAATAGGGAAGACACTACTGAAAATTTTCCTGCAAAGCTTTTATTGAGACATCCCTTTCCTATTACAAAATACTATGATGACATGAGCTGCAGTCCATGAAAACCTATGCCAAACACATTAGTCTTTAAGATGCCACGAAATTTGTTGGTTTTGTTCCAAAAAATAACACCTCCAGATAGCCTTCTGTATGAAATGTTTTGTCCCATATAATTGAGTCTAAAAGGAACTGCATGGACTGAATATATGTCTTTACAAACGTCTCAGTGAATTCTGGGGTTACCTTGACATTCATGCTTTAGTGAACACTCAAATCCAAACAGGATACCATCTTTATGATCTACTTACTGTTTCTTGTGAAATGTGATAAACACATTAGAAAACTGCTTGTCTGGGAATAGAGCAAGGGCTGTACATGTTGGGCAGTGGGTACTCTCTGTACTGTAGCTCAGCAGACAAAGCTGCATGCATAGCAATGTGCCTCCCCATCAAGTGTTTGGGGAATATTAATGACTTCTTCATTAGGTTTGTAGCTTAGATCACACGGCCCCTTTTAGAGCCACAACAGCATGCTGATTTCTATTTTTATAACAAATTCCCATTGATAAGCTGATGTAATAGCATCTTTGGTGGTCTATCTTTCCTGTATGACTTATATGCATGCTTTTATCTTCCCAGAAGTCAAAAAGGTCAAAGAGTTAATGAACTTTTTTTTAAGGAAATATCCAGTCCTATTCTACCTAGATTCCTGGCTCCAGGATCATGGACTTGCTTTGCCAAGCACTCATTCAGATGCCAACACTTTCCCGCTGAGAAACCCATTTTCTAGATAATAAAGTGAGCACTCAAGTGTAGAAAGGGAAGAAAAGCACAAGTTTTAAAAAGCCTATAACAAGGGAGGGGGGAATGTTAAACACCAGCATGTTGCTAGTCATTTCTGCTGCAGTTACTACCACTCTATTCCAACTCTTAGTATTCTAGTGAACTGTTTTCAAGTCAAAACAGGAGAGATGTGATCTGTTTTTAGAGCTGTTAAGGAACAGCTACGTTCGACACATCATCACACCAAACTATTTGCATACAAGTGCACTTTTCCAAGATGATCACACTGTGACAACAAGGGAGCAAGAGTTTAACAACCAGGGTCAGACAGGATGTTATAATTCCAGAAGGAAATAATTTTCTAAGTAGTTTAAAGTATCACTTTTCAAAGGGAGTCAATGTTTTGTAATTAAACTCTAAGGTAAACCAGTGTCACTCTTTGTATCTTTATTCTATGGAAATATATGTGGAACGGCCTTCTACCATGGGCCATAGGAACATAAGTAAAGACATGTTGAATCAGGTGAATTTATGTAATCCTCTTTTAAAGCCATCCAAGCTGGCATCTACAACTACCTTTTGTGGCACATAATCCAGTATTTTCTTCCCCATGTGTCAATGGGTCTCCAAGTTCTTAGCCACAGATCTTTCTCATAAGAACACATAAATATATCAGTTCTGTTTTATTTTTCTCCATCTGCTGTATTTTTAAACCTCAAGCTCTTTCTTTCCTGCCTATGGAGAAGGGAAAAAAAATCAATTTTAATAAATTCTTAAAGAAAACGCTGAAACAAAATTCTCCTCCTATCTGTAGCTAGGCAATAGGAACAACTTTTCTCAGCCTGGAGAGGACACACTATAGCAATCTACCATATAAGTATCACGGATGACGAACCTCATAAAAAAAGAGCTGAGAGTCCTAACTGAGCCCAAGTGTAAGCCATCTCTAGACAGACTTAAGCAAAACCTTGGGAAGTCCAGGGTTTTGTACCTGTGCTGTCCAATTTTTTTAAAAAAGTTTTTTGCATTAACAAAATTTAAAAAGACTTCTAGTACAACTCCACATACACAGAAAAAGTATCAAAAATAACATTAATACTCCTCACATCATATTCACTATTTCTACATTTTCTTTCCACCTGGTAATATCTTATTATCTTTACATTAATACCAGACAAGAATTCTATAATCTAATCAAAACCAATAGCCACAGTTTCTCCTCTTTCTTTTTTAACATATTCTATGAAAGGTTGGCATATAACCAAGTAAGATTCTAAAGTTTTACCCTTTAGCAGAAAGGTTAGCTTGTCCAACTTTGATAATTCCATTTTTTTCCTGTCCATTCATGTATTGTAGGGCTTTTTTTTGTTTTTCCATTTTTTTTGCATAAATCAATCTTGCTGCCATTATCATATCATATCATCGTATAACAGTATATCACTATCTTTTTCTACAATGTCCACCATATTTAGTAAAAACAATTCTGGTCTGTGCCTTTATTTTTCCAATTTTTTTCAATAACAGTGCTGATTTTCATCCAGAATTTTGTTGCTTTAGTGCATGTCCATCACAACTGAAAAGGCTTACTGCTACTTTCCCCTCAGACAGAAAAGAGGGGATTTCTGGAGTTCTAATTACTTCTGGTGGCCACCTCGAGAAAGGAAGAGCAAAGAGACCACCTGACCAATCAGCAGTCAATACACAGCAGAATGTACAACTACATGCAAAGAGGCCATGACTTCAGCAGTGGGAAAGGCTTTACTCACCCAAGAGGGAAAAAAAAAAATATCTATTTTAAACACAAGTCTCACAAACCTGAGGTGAGGAATGCAAGCGATGAGAAGAGTAAAATGGGGGGAGGCAAGCGTGTGCCTTGCAAATAAGGAAATTTGTGAAGGTCAAGCCAGTGAATGTGGAGAGAGGACTGTATTACCCAATTCTCTTCTATGAAGTGCTTCCTCTGGAGATAACGACCCCTGGGTTGTTGGACAGAGTCCCTTCTTATAGTTTTTTCCAAACTTTGAGTAGATTGCATCTAATAGCATGGCAATTAACTTTTATCCTTCCATACTGGAGATAACCACCCAGCTGAATCTCACCTCATGTCCATCCAGTTCCAGCAATCTTCTATCTTCCAATGTTATCATTTTATTCAGACAAAACAGGAAGATTCATAATATAATTTTCCATCAACCTGTAGTTGTGCTTCTTGATTTTCATATATTGCTTCAATTCATGACATGAATCACAGGAAGATAAGAAAATACAGTAAACCTTCATGTATATATATAAAACTATGTTGGAGAAATTGTTTTAAACCTATGTTTTATATAAAAATGATAAACAAATAAATAATAATAATATAATTTTAAGTTGGGAGTCCTAATCCTCCCTTCTCTTTAGCATCAGTCAATAGTTTCCATTTGATTCTTGGTTTTTTATACAGCCAAATAGATTTATTTAATCGTTTCTGATATGTTACAAGTGGTGTAATGGAGAAGATTATTATAGAATCATAGAATAATAGAGTTGGGAGAGACCACAGGGGCCATCCAGTCCAACCCCCTGCTATGCAGGAACACACAATAAAGCACTCCCAACAGATGGCCATCCAGCCTCTGCTTAAAAACCTTGAAAGAAGGAGACTCCACCACACTCTCAGGTGGCATATTCCACTGCTGGACAGCTCTGACAGTCAGGAAGTTCTTCCTCAGGTTCAGGTGGAATCTCTTTTCTTGTATTTTGAATCCATTGCTCCTTGGTAGTGTCTGGAATAAGAACATCAGCTTCGGAAGAACATTGGTTTTAACAATTTTTATTTTGGAGATCCATATAATGTTTACTTTATCCCAAAATATTTCCTGGGGTCATATGGCATGAGCAAGGACTTTTCACTCCCACTCCTCAAGCCAGTTTAAATTAACCCAGCATTCTCTGAAATGAAATGTATCTATATT
This sequence comes from Cyclura pinguis, assembly GCA_030412105.1. Classification (NCBI taxonomy): domain Eukaryota; kingdom Metazoa; phylum Chordata; class Lepidosauria; order Squamata; family Iguanidae; genus Cyclura; species Cyclura pinguis. The sequence continues at coordinate 89,173,335 of CM059600.1, read as the reverse complement.
TGCCTGTGTACCTGTACTCTTTTAGAGATAGCTAAGACAGCTACCATCTGTAAACAATGCAATTATTCCTAGGACACAGATTCAACAGAAATCAAGAGAGGGAAAGGAAAATGCTGGAAGTAAGCAAAATGATTCTAATTCTTACCTAGTAAAGTATTGCTAAAGCACTTTAGCACTTTGACTATAACTCCCAAATAATAATTTTGAAAGTCTCAGTGGAAATTGGTGAAAATCATTTTCCAGAATATTGCATGAGACTGGATGTGACACATGATCAATGAAATGGAAAAGGGGAAGGTCACAAGGCATAGGGGGAGAGAAATCCAGCATATTTCAAGAAGGAAACTGGTTGCAACTCATATATAAGCAGATACAATGAAAATAAAAAAGAATTTTGTATGGGGATGCAGTGGGAGGTATAACACTCCAAAGTCTTCTACAGGGCTGATGCAGTCCCCTAAGACTAAAAGTTGTCCATCTTTGATCTAGAGTAAATTTGAAGTAAACAGCAACACTTATAAATGGATTTATTCCCTGTTTGTTTGTTTTTTTCAATATGTAACCCAAAGTGCCTACCCATTCTGTTTGGGAAAAATGAACCCATGTAGGTCCGTGTGATATACTAAACACATATTTGCTTTAGGTGAACATGTAAAGTTTAGCCTCCCATACTTTGCATGTGGTGGAAACCTTTTGTCTCTAAGGAGATGTCACAGGAAATTCTGAAAAGGAGCTGTGGATTGCAGACTAGGAGATTATCTGAAGTGCTATCTAGTCTACAAAAGTGGTGTATCTAGTGTAAACAACTGCTATGGCAAGCATGGAAGTTGTGCCCCTATCTTCTTACCCCTACCCCCACCCCTACATGCATGGCTTTTTGTGCCCTGTTGGCATTGGCGCCCAGGGCACATATCCTACTTGCCCCACCTGTCAGGAATGTCTCCCTGCCGGGCCGCAGCCAGCAAGGGAGGAGACAGGTCAGGAACACTTGGGGAGTCCAAATATACCAAACACCAGGAAAACACAAGCCGAGCCAGGTCAAGGTCCAGTCCAAAGGTTCAGGAGGCAGAGATCTGTCTGGAGGGTTTCAGGGAGCAGGAGACACAAAGGTTGTGAGGGCTTGCTAATAATTTGCTGCAAGCAAGAAGCAGCAAAGTCGGCAGATTTAAATAGCCCCTGTGAGCAGGTGCTGCTCGTTATTGTTTCCTCACCCTAGTCCAAGCAGTCTCCTTCTCAGCAGCCCGTCTCAGCCTTCTGCATGATTGAGGGCTGATGGGCACAGGTGGCTGCAACTCCTCTGCATCACTGCTGGTTCCCTTTCTGTCATGAGCTGGCTGGTGCAACTCAGTCTCTGTTTGACCTTCCAGTGCAGGGGATGTTTGCAGGTTGACTTGCTCACTCACTGGCTTGGCCCCCTGCACAATCAGTTGCTCCTCAATCACAGCATCATCATCTATCACACCATCCTAGATATACCTCTGGTCTATAGCTACAGTATCCCTGAGATATGGCCATAAACCTCTGTTTTAAAAGGCATTTTCGGGCTACATTATCTGCCTGTAGTATCCACGACCTGTTACAGGATGGACACTGAGAAGAAAGTGACAAAAGCCCATTTTGTGTTACCTGTAGCTCTGAGTTAAAACCACTTTATCATGTCACCAAGGATTTACAGCCCAACTGCATTTATTTCCTTCACACAGACCTTGGATAATAGAACTATCATTTGCTTACTGACAGCCCCACAGCTACTCACCAGGAACAAGAAGTCGTATTCAGAGTCATGAACACGGAATATGGAACACAGTGCCCTAATCAGATTCCAGTCATACCAACCCTCACTGTGCTATCTCCTCAAATAGAGGATGGGATTATCAATTAGTCTCATAGCTGTGCAAGTATTACTCATACCAGTATCACTACAGTACCCAAAATATGACATTTTCATAATATTAAAACATAGTTTTTAAATATTAGTCATCTAGTACCAATTAAAATGCTAATAATGGGTCTTGCAGTAATGAATGCAATAGATTAGTATTCATAGATATTTTATTACAGTATGGTAGACGTCTTATACATATTTTAAAGATGTATTAGCAATTTAAGCAGCATTTCTAGATATTGCCTCCCTATAATTATTTTATTTTGCATCTACAGAAAGTATAGTGATGTCCCAACAGATGGCGCTGTTGAAGCTTATTCTGTTACTTAACAGTAGCTATTATAGAAAGCTGAACATAAATGTTGTGTTGAAATGGCTAATATCTGCTGTTCAACTGGAGGAGAAAACAGGCAATTTAGAGAAACCTGGACAGCTGTTTCAGATTGCTGGAATCAGTAGTCCACATCTGTGTCCTAAAACATGCTTGAGGCTGCTAGATTAATAATGTCTCTGTACAGCAGTGGATGGGGTGGAGTAGAAAGAATAGAGTTGTTCACGATCATATGGTTAATCCAACATGGTGCTGGGATTTGGAGGCACTCGATATATCAGTCCCCAGAGGTGATGTTTGGGTCGCTGGTACTCAGTCCTGTGTCCTTTGGCTTCTAGGGTTTCGTAGGGTTTTGTCTTATCCTCTGCATTGCTTAGCATGTTCTTTGAGGGTAAGGGAGATGAACTTTGGGAAGCCCAAGGGACCAGTTTTCTGCCCTAGGACTACTCAAAATACAAAAACAAAACAAGAAAACTCTGAAAGTTTCCTGAGCAAATTTTTTGGGACTGACAATTCACACTCTTTTTTGACAGAAAAAAGACCATCTTGGGAAATAGTTGGTATCTGGAGTGTGTGTGTTGTGGAAGCTACGGTGTGCCACATTTTGCCTGCCTCTGATCTACCTGAAAAATGTGTGTATACGCAGGATGTGGTGCGATCATCTGGACATCTGAGACCCAGTTCTTTCTTTCTGTATCTTCCTATCTTCAGAGAGCTTTGGAGGTCCTATACCATTGTTTGGTACACTGATTATTATCAGTTCTGATGTTTTGGTTTTCTTTGGTTTTACTTTACTCATTTTAACCTCCAAAATTGTTTTAGAATTAATATGATTGGATATATAATATCTGGATTTAACTTATGTATATTTCATACTTTGCTTTTCTGTCTTACACATACACAGGTGTAAGACAGAAAGGGACAATACAATAGAAAACTTGGATATCATAACTTTGCCTTACCCCATATAAACTCACTCTTGTAGTCATTGCACATGCAACAGCCAAAAGCCCACCCCCCAAAACTCTACCTTTTCAGTAGCTCCCCAAATGGTCATTTCTATGTTGCTGGAGAATGAAGGCGGAGGATGAGCAGAGGTATGTCCAGCAACTGTCTCTCAGAGGACTTTCTCTTCAGCCACCCCCAGACTGTGGAATGATTGGGTGAAAGAGACCTGACAACTGTTTGAGTTTAAAATAGCATTAAAGACCAGTCTCTTCCGGTAGGCTAACAAAGATGATTTTTATAATATGAACTGATTGTTTTTAATGTGCATTGGTTTTATATGCTTTTTTAACTGACATATGGTGTTGTGTGTTTACTCTGTTGCTGTATTTTAGTCTGTTGTTCCCTGCCTCAATCAGTAGGGAAATGTAGGTAACAACAACAACAACAACAACAACAACAATGCTTCTATGTGATGACTTCATAAACTGTAATATCTAGTTTGGTATGACATTCAAATCCTTGTACTCACATGCTCTACTTCCATGCCAAATCTGGATGTAAGCCTCTTTCTCGTGGCCAAAACATTTTTCATCATTTCTGGAGAAGGCCATCAGTCAATGTTCCCACCACTTCACACCTGAAAAAGCAATGTTGTTGTTGTTGCCGCTGTTATTGTTATTTATTATTCACTATCTTTCCCACCAGAATTGGGCCTAAGACCACCATATAATACTTGAAACAGGCACAGATCAAAAACATAGACCCAAATCCTGTTGTTAGTTGTTTAAATGCTATACAGGTCCAGTGGACCTGTCCTGTATGATTGTCTGTCTGAAAGACTGTATCTCCCTATACAGGCCTACCTGAGTTTTAAGATCTTCAGAGGAAGCCTCTTTATTCATCCCACCACTTTCACAGGTGTTGCTGGTGAAAACACAGGAGAGAACTTTCTAAGTGGCTGCTGCCAGGTTCTGGATGAGTCTGGATGCCCAGGTTTTGGAGGCCACATAGTTAAAACTAGTGCGCCAGCTGTGTTTGTTCCTTGGGATGTCAAATATGGCTACAGTGATGCATACCTTGCTTACATCCTGTTTGGAGGCATGTGGCTGTACTATATGTGGCTGCCTTTGGAAACTGCTTGGAAACTTCAGTGGGATTATTATGCTGAAGCCAGGATTATGATTATGACTGTTTACAGGGATCATGTAAGCCCTCACCCCACCCCTATTCAAACAACTTCATTTCATGTTTCTGGGCACAATTCAAAGCACTGTTTTTGACCTGTAAAGCCCTGCACAGCTTTGGTTCAGATGATCTGAAAGATTATATCTCTGTATGCAAGCCAGCATGAGCTTTAGGATCTGCAGAGGTATGATTTCTCTTCATTGCACTACCTTCACAGGCATGTTTAAGGAGGTCATGGGATAGATCAGGGCTTTCCAAATGATGTGCTATGACATGTTAGTGTGTCGCCTGACATGTGTAGGTGTCACCTACATACAATCTTGGAAATGTACGTTATTATCATGTATTTTTTAAAATATATAAAAGTTTTTCATGAGATATGTTGTGTCCCCGTACATTTTGTTACTACATTTTATGTATATGTCTGTATCTCTTATAAGGGGTTAGTTTAACCTCTGGTTTGCTAGTAAAACTGAATTACCATGTCGCAAAATGATGCATGTTTAAAAAGTGTGTCACCAACATGAAATGTCTGGAAAGCTCTGGGATAGATCCTACTCTGTTGCTGCTTCCTGTGGAACACCCTTCCACAGAAAGTCTGGTTGGACCTCCCTGCTCTCTTTCTGCCAGCAGATGAAGACTTTTTTATTATTTTGGCACCTCGCTGGGCCTTTCCAGACTACACTCTTAATAGTGCTATTATTCTACTTTCAACATCCTGTAGAATCCTGGGGTTTGCAGTTTAGGGAGAGGGATTTAGAATTCTCAGCCAGAGAGCTCTTTGGTCTCAGTAAACTACAAACTCTGAATTCCACAGGATGTTGAAAGTGGAATAATAGCACGATGACAGTGTAGTGTGGAAAGGTCCTTTGAATTTTAAATTAGATAGCAGTAGTGTGTGTGAAATATTCTGCTGTATTTTGTTTTTTAATCTTTTACTAGCAATTGTTTTAAATATGTTTTAAGTATTTAAACCATGGTTTTTAATAATATTGTTATTTAGTTCTTTTTAAATTTTTGTGTAGATTTTAATTTAATCTTTTTTAAAATTTCTATAAGCAGCCTGGGATCTCATCCCAGGAAAAAGGCAGGGCTATAAATTCAATCAACCAATCTATCAGTCAGTCAGTCAATCAATCAATCCAGTGCAATCCAGTTCTGTTAAGACTACAATTTATGTAATTAAATATGGGTTAACAAACTATGTTTCAATGATCAGATAAATAATGATCAGATAAATAATTAATATTAATGTGTTCCAATGATAGAATGATATAAAATGAAAAGGAGAACATAAAAGGGTATATAACAAGAGCGTAATTCACCCAATCTGTGGTTCTAGCAGAGAGAGAAGTCAACCTTAATGTATATGGTGGTTTTTCTTTTCACAACGCCAATCTTATAAGATACTTACATATGATACTATTTTTTTAATTGTTTTTTTTTCCTTGTTACATATATGGTACTGTTTGGTATTATATCTTATTTCCTGCTCTTATACATGTGGTTTGTCTTTTTGTGCTAATAATTTATTGGAAAATAATAAAAATATTTATTAAGAAAAGTACCAAAAGATATTGTTAAAATGTAATTAAACCACCTATAGGATTAAAGCAGTTTAAAACATATTCATTTAAATGTTAAGAAATAAAGAATAGTTTTATTTTAGATAGAATAGAATTATTTTAAGTCTTCTCAAAAGTCTTAACATTACATATGCAGAAATGCATGCCCGAGGTGGCTTGCTGTGTCACAATTTCCCTTTTCATTTTCTCCTGTGCCTTGATAATGCATTGAGGAAGACTTAAACAGAATATGTAAGCATATACACATCAGAGCACCTGGAAAGTGTCAGCTGCAGGGATCAAACAACACTGTTTTTTCCTCATTAGACTTTGCTTATAACTGCGTTGATCAAGATCTAGCAAGGTGCACTGGAGACTTACATTCAAGCTCCTACTGAGAGATGAAACTTACTAAGGCAATCACTCCCTCTCAGCCTGACTTACCTCACAGGGTTGTTGTGAGAATAACAACCCTGCCTTGAGCTCCCTGATGCAAAGATAGCATATAAAGGTAACTAATAAGATAAATAAATAATAATTGTTTAATACTTACAATGCTTGAGAATGAAACCAGGTAACTGTATAAATGTGTCAGACTGCACATTTCATCAAGAATAATACTAAAAGATAACTCACACTTGGATGTACATTCATCAATACATGTAAATATTCCAGGCTAACTCTCAAGAGAGAACTGGGGAGCCTTACTCATTGTGTCTTGAAAAGATTCTGCTAGTCAATGTTAGTGACTGTCAAAAAGAACCATGATTCTCTTGTTGACCATACAGAAAATTCAAAAATCTATATTACTGCAGTACTTTTGTTTATTAGGCCAGCCAAAAGGCACAAGTAGAAGGAAACCCCTTCTACAGTGACTGACATCCAACCCTTCTGTCCCGAATTGTTGTCTCTGCTTCTCTCTCCCCAATAAAATACACCCTTGCCTAGTCTAACTTATGGCATATCTCAATGCATTAAGAAAAGGTGCCACCTTTCTTCAGGAACTTGCTATGGTTTTGCTTTCATCATTTTGGCTCCTTTCAAATGTGAAATAGACATCATTATTCATTGACCAATATAGGGAAAATGTCAGAAAAACTAAAGCTCAGAAGGAGTTCAGGATTGCCAGAGAGGTAGAAACAATGGAAAGGGCTTTTTTGGTTACATCCGTAGCAAAAGGAAGAACAAGAAAACAGTTGGACAACTACATGAGGAAGATCACCATGTTAACAGGGGACAAAGAAAAGGCAGAATGGCTTGACACTTTCTTTGTCTCAGTCTTCTCCCAAAAGGAAAACAGTGCTCAACCTGGGGAAAATGGAACAGCTAGGGGAAATGCAGCCCAGTATAGGTAAAGAGGTAGAACAGAACAGAACAGAGTAACCAGATCTCTAAATGAATTCCAGTCTACATGACCAGATTAACTACATCCAAGGACATTCCAAGAACTGGGAGAAGCAGTCTCCAAACCGCTGGTGATAACCTTAGAGAAATCCTAGAGAAAAAATGAAGTCACAGCATATTGGAGGAGAGTAAGGGAAAAAAGAGGACCCAAACAAGTACTGCCCTGTCAGCCTGACATCAATACAAGGAAAGATTGTAGAGCGGGTCATTAAACAGACAGTCTGTAAGCATTTGGAAAGGAATGCTGTGATCATTAAAAAACCAATGGGATTCTAGGCTGTATCAATAAGTGTACAGTGTCTAGATCAAGGGAAGTAATAGTACCATTCTATTCTACTTTGATCAGACAGTGTCCAGTTTTCTGCTGTTCCAGAGACTAGGGCATAGAGCAATGGCTTTAAACTATAGGAAAAGAGATGCCACTTAAACATTAGGAAGAACTTCCTAATGGTAAGAACAGTTTGGCAGTGTAATATACTGCCTTGGAGTGTGGTGGAGTCTCATTGTTTGAAAGTTTTTAAATGGAGACTTGTTGGCCATCTGCTGGGAGTGCTTTCATTGTGTATTCCTGCACGGCAGGGAGTTTGACTGGATGGCCCTTCTGGTCTCTTCCAACTTATGCTTCTATGACCTAAGGCTCCACTGTCATCGCTTTTGGTGGGAAAAGTGAAACTGGCATAAATCAAGAATGAGGAAGCAAAGTAGTACCAACAGCAATGGCAGCTTCCAATAAATTGATGATAAATTTATAACAAACATATTAAAGGTCCAAGTCTGTATTCTGGCCAGTTCTTAAACAAACTTTGAATGGATATATTCATGTTATAAATTTTCATATTCATTTTCACAAATTATTCATATTTTTTCATTTTTAGTGTGTTAAATGTCTTATTTTCCACATTCATATTGATTGGTGCAGTATTACTGTCAATAAAAGGACTATACAGTAGCTTGTGAAACTGCTGAACTATTAACCATAATATGTAACTTATCTTTAAGATCAGTGTTGCTACTATCTAAAACACTGGAAGAATGTAAAAGTAATTGCTGTTTTTAAACAAATTAGATCCATGTCCCCCTACTATCTGTCCCTTATGAACTGCTTGGAAAAAGAAAAAGAATTTTGAGAGATAGGTGAGATTGATCTGTAAGCTTAATGTAGAGGGAATGTTTTGCCTTCAGTTAACATTTTTTAAAAATCATTTATCATTTTTGATAGATGTATATCCCATGAACTTAAAACATAATTAATAGTGATTATCTCTTTTCAGAGGATTGTGTTCTGTGCAGTAGGCTAGAGGGTATCAGCAAAACTACAATGCTCAGATATCTTTTTCAGAACATCTGGCAGAGCAGGTTTTCAATGCAACTTTATCACAGTCCTTTGCCAAAGGCTCCTAAAGAAATCAACAGTCTTGTGGTTAGAAGACAGATTATCTGCAGAGAAAGACTAGAAGCATATGTTAGAGGTAGATGGACAGCTTTCGCAGTGGAAAGTAGCAGAGTCCGCAGTCTCAATCCATTCTTTAGTCCTAACTAGAAAAGACACATTGAATCAATTGAACTTAAATAAGTGTTGGCTTACCACGTTTGTTACCCTGTGTACTGGGGGTCCCGGGAGGGACACCAAAATGTGCTCAACTAAAGGTGGGAAAAATTAGCTCAGAGTACTGCTTAGCATTACGAGAGGCAGGGTAACGTAGCGAGATCTTGAACCCTATGTCTACGGGGCAGGTCGATTCAAGGAGCACACAGAAGTTGAAACAATGAATGATGTTTATTAAACACAAGCAAAACAGTGTATGTGACACACTCATACAAGATAACTAAAGAAAATAAAGGTTGGAGTGGTATAGAGGGATTTTTAGAGGGATTGCTGGTTTGGGTGATACTTCACCTGTCCTGAAGCCCGGAAAAATAGAGAGTGAGGCTGGGGTGCGATGTAGCTCAGCACGTGGAGCTGAGGGGAGGCTCGCCAAGCAAAGCGGCAGCAAGGCGGGATGAAACTCGGGAGCGTTCTGAGGAAGGTCTCAGAATCAAGGGTTTTTATAAGGAGAATGTGACTGCAGGCTATGCGGTACTTGGGGAAAACAATAGATTTGGGGTTGGAGACAAAGCCTCCGAAAGGTCAGAATCTGAATGACTGAGTTATCGCAGCAGTTCTCAATAGAGCAGCCAGTATGCAAACACAGAGTACTTGGATATTGTATAGTTAACCCATCAAGCTGCCAGCCCGGGGCAGAGGCTCTTTTGTAGGTTGCGTGCATACCTAATTAGAGTACTTGCCTGGAGGTCTCCTAAAGCAGCGAGTCAGCTATTTTCTGGCCTGCCTGTATTGTATTAGGAATATTACGACGATTAACGGCCGAGCTTGTATGCGTGCTTGTCCGGTGGCCTCGCAAGCACGTGGAGGGGAATAGAGAAGTGCAGCCGAATTGTGATATCAAACAGATATCTTTTAATATCCCCAAAGCTCGGACTAGCCAGGGTAGTAACACATTCCCATTAATTCAATGGCCCTGATCAGGTTGGAATAATGATTAGATTTAGGCTTAGATTTAGGATCTTTTTTGAGCTCTACCACATAACTGGTATGAATAGTCACATGGCCATACTTGTTTGTTTGGTAAAATGTTAATACCCCATCCTATGTTACGGATCTGAAGTCAGCAGGCACCTTCCACTGGCATAATGAGGCATTTATCACTCCCTGGATCCACCCAGTCTGCTTCTTAGGTACCAAGATGGGCAGGAGTCAAGCTTGTGACATTGGTTTTGAGCAAATACAAACACCTTTCTACTCCTAATGCCCACCAAATTTATTACAGCATGGTCTCATTTCTTGTGTCTTTGAATCTGATTCTAATTGGCTCCTCAACCCCTGGAATACCTCTGTTGGGTAGTGTTACAAGGATAAGAAAGGTAACCTCAGAGGCTCGATGGGCATCTATCAGGAGTGCTATAGTTTTGCATTCCTGCATGTGGGGAGTTAGACTAGATGTCCCTTGAGGACTCTTCCAGCTCTAAGATTCCATCATTCCATGTTTCTGATTCTATGCTCCTCAGGTTACAGGTGGCACAGACATGACTAGCACTGGCACTGACATCATAGAATTAGGGCTGATGCTTTGGTTTTCTTACTGCCCTGGTATACATATAGCTGACAGCAGTGAGTGGGTCTGGGAAGCTGCCAACCATGGCCCAAATCCTATTGTTACTCCTGACTAGAGTAGTCTTATTGAATAAATGGATTTATCTGTGTATTGACTCACATTCTACAATTGATTCAGTGGGCCTGCTCTAATTGCGACTAACCAACAAGACTGTGGTCTGCAATAAATTTCCCACACCAGTAACTTCCCATTGTAACATTAACTGGGGGTCCTGTGAGAACTTCATATCACAAGCAGTTTCACCAACTTTGCAGCTGCCACCAGATAAGCCCACAGCATGGGAAGCAGCAGCTGAGTGGCTGTCAGTATCACCTTGCTGGAGACCTTCTCAAATCTGTTGCTGGCTGTAGCGTCCGGATGATAGCAAGACTTGGCTGGCATCCTGTTGAGGACATACACAGGTATGCCTAGGAATTACTGCTGTATATATCCTTTTTCAGGCGTATATTGGTCTGTTACCCCAGTGGCAGACCCCATCCCGGGGGGATATAAAATTGATATTAAATATGCCCTTCATGCCAGAGAGGTTGCCTGGGTGGGTGCATAGACAAATAGGTCAAATGATTGAAACTAGGTCAAGGCTAGGAAAATCCTCTGTCACGCTACCCCAAGGAGACCTCAGGCTAGACACATCTGCATGAACAAAGGGTCCTCAGCCACGAATAGCCAACTTGAGGGATTACCGGGTTTTTTCCCCGGTTGAGCCACTCCGACTTTGGAAATCCTATGAGGGTGAGGTCCGTTTACATGAACCAGTCATGCAAACTATCAAGTTGCTATTGCGTGGCATTTTTCCTTCTATTTTGGCTATTGTTCTTCCTTGGAGAGGGCCTGCCCTTGAGTTACATTCTGCCCTATAAGTAGTCCCCATTTTTGAGGGTCTCTTTGGAGAACTCCCTGTCACGCTAGCAGACCGGCACTCTGTTAGTCAAGTGATCCCCTCAGCTGCCAATCTTTGCTGAGCTCCGTCCTTCTCACTGCTTCCCGGACTTCTGGATGGGTGCAGTATTACCACCTTTACAGCTTCTCTGCTATATCCCCTATCAATTTTCACCTCCTTCCCTTCTCTGAAAGGTCTTGTGTGCATGAGTGAGTGAGTGCATTGGTGCGTGAGAACACATTTATTAATAAAATCCATCTATTGGTATGATTGCCTGCCTTTTTGCTTGGTCTGACCCTGTAAAAATTGGGTACAAGATTCTGCTGGGTTACCCTGCCCCTTGTTTTGCTATAGCCAGTGCTCCATTAATTTCCCCAATCTTTGCATTTTTGGAGCGAATCAAGGGACCCCAGAAGGCAGGGTAACAGGTCCTTTTACAGGGCCCCCTATCTTTGTTAGCAGATCCTAATAGGGTCCAAAAGGATCTTTTTGTTTAGGGGATACAATAAGAGAATTCCAGTGGAAAATATAAAGGAATACGCCTTTGAGTGTTGGGGAGGGAATATTCTAACCGCAAACAGCCTGAACTGCTCATAGCCAATCAGGAAAGAAAACTTAAAAGATAAAATGCACCCCAACCAAGTAAAACAACAAATGGTTATTTTATTTTATTTTATTTTATTTTATTTTATTTTATTTACATTCTGTCTTTCTCATGACTTGGGACCAAGGCCACTAGTAACAAGGCTTAAAGAATACAGAGCTTAAAAAAAATGTAGTGATAAAAAGTTAAAACACAATTAAAAGAACTGTCATATTAAAACAGCATTAATTTTAGAAAGTATGAGATCATTTAAAAACATAAGAAAGATTAAAGCAAAATAAAGACGCAGCAACACAGCCCCCCATAAAAAGACCCTTTAATCCTCAAATGCCTGTTTAAATAAAGTGGCCAAATTATAAACTTACTTGCAAAAATGACTGCAACAGAAATAAAAATAAATAGCATCATATCATTATAATATTTGTTTTTATATATCACAATTACATCTATCTTTGTTGACCTACTTTTAGAAAAATGAAGGAGTACTTCATTCTATCTCATTTCAGTAAAGATACTGAAGAACACGCAGAGTTACATAAGAAATAATTAATATGATCAGAGGATGAAACATGAAGAAATAGTTTAGAAAATTTGAACTCCTCAAATTTGGAGCAAACAAATAGGTGGAGGAGATCACTTGAAATGCATGTCATTATTTTTGGGTGAAGGAAGAGTGAATGGATTCCAGGGATCTTTTGGAACTGGGTCTCAGACAGTGGCAGCTAGTTTCCATGTCAGTGGGCCAGCACACTGGATTTTAGTCCAGACTTTAAAGAAACCACGCAAAATGCTGAGCTTATTTTGGGGACAGGAGTTGGAGTCTTGGACGGCTTTTTAAAGTTGGAACCTGGAGCAGATTCGCTATCCTACTTGCCTGAAAGCCACCAACCACTGTTGGTTTCAGGTCCTCTGGAGCACAAGAAGGTGCAGACTTTCTGCCAGGCACCATGGTGTTGCTGCCTTTGTAGAAAGAGCAATACAGACTTTAGGTATCAAAAGTATATTAATTTCCCCTCCATGTTGCTTCTTTATTTCCAGCATTCTCCAGGGCTGGACAACATGATGATTTTGAAAGCAAATTTCAGTCCCCCAGATCCACGGCTGAATTTTCCAGTTTCTGATAATAGCATTTGCACATTTTTAAAAGGTTCAGGAGAATCAAACACTTTGTTTCTGAGGAGAATCACACTTCCCAGAGATTTGTTTTAGCTTAGAAATGCATTTTGTGAAACTGGCATGGGACATGTATTGATTAGGGATGGGACAAATCCAGAATTTTCCGAATCCAAATGCAAATCCCTGGAAGGTTCTGGGAATCCACGAATCTCACAAATCTCAAATCTTTCGAATCCTTTTTTTAAAAAGAGTTTAAAAAGCAAGGGAAAGAAGGATAATCTTGGGCAAGGCACACTCTCTCAGCCTTAGCAAAAACCTAGGCAAAGGCAAACCTCCCTCTGAAGAACTCTGACTAAGACAATTGTCATAGTTTTGCTTCAGAATCTTCCCAGATTGAAAATGACATGAAGGCCCTTTCTACAAAGGCAGGAAAATGTGGCTTAATCCCACATTTTCCTGCCTGTTTAAACAGGGCCACATACTAGAATACAGAGATAATCCAGGTCAAAACTGGATTTTCTTTGCATAGCTCCTTCTGGCATCCTGGAGTTTGTAGTTTGATGATGCACCAGCACACATTGGCAGAGAAGGCTGTGACATCTTGTAAAACTCCAAACCCCAGAATTGTGTCTGAAAGAGGTTTGCAAGGGAGCTATGCAAAGGAATGTTTCAGCTGTCCTTGAAATCTCAAGCCTGTAGATTCCAGTCAAGTACTGAGCTTAAATATGAAATGTTCAAATTAAATATCTTAAAATACAACCCCAGCTGTAATTTCTGAAATTGTTAACAAAGGCCATTATTACTCCAAGTATTATCACCTACTTGTTATCTTCCCTTGTATGTCTGATCTCCCAGGTTTTCAGGAATCCCGGTCTCCCAGGTTTTCAGGTGTCCCAGTCTCCCAGGTTTTCAAGCATCCCGGTCTCTATTTGGTTGGCGGATTCGAAAGATTCAGTTTGCCTATTTTGGCACAGGGATTCGGATTCGGGAATCTCGAATCCTTACCCAGGGTTCAAGGATTCGGCTGGCCCATCTATCACAAGTGTCTATCACTGTCATGCAAGACAACCCCCTAAACACAAATGAAATACATATGCATTGTAAGTGGAAGTGTCCTTTCTGTATCTAATATATGGAATATTTTATCAGATACAGTTGTGGTAGTCATGTGCTATCAGATATAGCTTTGGCAGTGGGCATTATACTCTCTTGAATTATTGGGAAAGTTGTTAACTTCAGTCAAAGGTCACAGCATAAATCAGATAAAATAATCACAAATTTCAAAAAACAAAATTGAAAAATGCAAATAATTAGTATCATGATAATATACTGGGGCTCTTTCAGATTAAACAGCTATGATTATACTTTAACTGCCATAACAATATCCTATAGAGTCCTGGGGTTTTTTGGTTCACTGAGATACCAGAGCTCTTTGGCAAAGACATTCTAAATGACCCTCCTTGTACAGCAAATCCCAGGATTCCATGGGATATTGTAATGGCAGTTAAAGTGGAATCATAGCACAATAACTGTGTAGTGTGAAAGGGGCCTTAAAGAGTTGCTTGAAATGCACTACTAATGAAAGTGTAGATCTCAGCATCTTTAACTAGTTGCTGCACATGAATATGTTTGGGAGGCTGAGTTGCAGTGGGTAAAGTTTCATTATTAAAAAGTAATTCCATAAATTCACAGACAATAGGTCTCTCTTGGGGGCAGGAACCACAATTCAATTTCAGATCACATGATTTGTGTGCAGACAGTTTAGGTTTAAGCCCTGGTTAATACAGTTAAGAGGTACATAAAGCAGCAGGTGGAAAAGAAAATTACCCATCAGCATAGATCTTAAGGTAATGGATGAACAGTTAGACTGATCTAGTACCAAGAGGTTTCCCAGGTATCCACTTGTTTGTTTATTTGAACCCTTGCCATTCCATTCCTCATCAATAAGATTCCAGGGAAATTTAGAATGATGTAGATTAGGACTGAACAACTGTGAAGGATGCAGGGGGCCATTTTCCCTTGACCTCTCCTAGCCACACTCAGCCACACTCTTGCTCTTCACACATTAGAGGTCACATCTCTACCAGCTGCCATTTTGGCTAATATGATGCCTTTTGAGGAGGGGAGCTAAGGGCTCAGGGGGTGGTGGACTCTAGTGGGAATGGAGAAAGTAAGCCACTACTTTTTGATCAGTTTTGGATGTATTTGGCTGTCATGAAATTGTTAAAAAATTGGGGCGGGGGGCGTTGAGGGCTTCACTGGCAGCATTTTGGGGTCTTGAGGTCTACTTTGTCCACCATGATGTTTGTAATATGTTATTTAAACACCAATTCAATATAATAAAACACTGACGCTTAACAATCACAAAAAAGCAAATAAAAAAAGCAAATAAAAATGGCAATGACATATTGAGGGATGTGAAAAATGTTAAGAGACAAATGTCTGATTATCAGATACTTATATGCTTCCAAGAGGAATGTACTGAGCCCTTGTGGGATACAGAATACTGCTTCACAGCTCAGATCCAGCAAGAAACATTGTATATTCTAACCACACATTAAAACTCAAAAATGTTTCCAGGGTTGGGGCAGGGGAGTTAATCTAACCAGTCCAGCTGCATGGAAATGTTCCTGTCTTCTTATCTGTAAATCATTACCAGTACAGAAGTGACACTGTGGGAATAATTACAAATAAGCAAAATTTGAGAATAATCCCCACCATATTTTTCAAAGCCTAGCACCCTTGCATGTGCCAAATACAACAGGTTTCCTTTAAAAAAAGAGAGAGACCATAATGTGTTGCCAGCAGATCTGTCCATTGTGCTGTTATTCTACTTCTCAACGGCTCAAGAAAATATTAACAGAAAACCTGGAGAGAAAATTGAATGCATGTGTCCACTATTGTCCTCCTATGCATATAATCCATATCTGGGGATGGCAGACTGTGCAAGCAGTATTCTGGCCCCAATGTTGTTTCATCTGAAGGGCCAGAGCTATATCATTTCCAAATACTATCTGAGGTTTTTAGATGAGAAACAAAGCAATTGCTTTTATTAAGGAATTGGAAGTGGTTTGAAGTACAACTTCCCATGGTATTCATAGATACCTCATTTGCCCCACTGTTAAAATCATACAGCAACATTCCAAATATTTGCTGGAATCCTATATGACTTGTTCCTTTAGCGTACCTTTATGCATACCTAGCTACATAGCAGAGGTGCGGAGAAAGATCTTTACTGAATTGCAAAGATGCATAACAGGACACTGGCAAGTGTGCTTGGTGTGCATTGGTACCCAATGTGGATCAGGACCAATATAGTATGCATCAGGACTGATGCACATCAGTCCTGTTGTGCATTTGTCCCATTGTGCATAGGGCACCAAGCACCAGGAACGTTGTAGGGTCTGCTACACAATAAAATAACAGAAGCCCTCTACTGGATATGGACACCATGTAATTCTAATTCCTGAATACACAAGTCCACTTACAAGGACATCAATCCCCAATAGGATTCTGGCCATTCTCTTCACAGAAGAAAATGGAAAATTATAATCAGCCTTGCTTACAACATACCTTGGAGTCATTTTGGGTTGTTTTAATGATTTTAAGAACAGCAGATGGCTATTTTTCATACATTGCACATGATTTTTATCTATGTCACTTTAGTGTTTTGGTGATCTAACTTGCTATCTATTCTAACAGTTTGAGCGAGCACACTAGAATTAACAATAAATGTGAGAGAGGAAGGAAACTATATTTTTTAAAAATTAAAAATCTGGATTTCTCCTGATCAGGAAATGTCAGATATATTAAGTATATGCTGTGCATTTTGTTAAATATACCGTCTCAAGGTTCGTCTCTGACTGGTAAGCAAATGTTGTGCACATGAAGAAGGGAGGCATGGCACACAAGTGTGCATACATGTTTCTTTGTTGAGAGGGTGGGATGATTTTGCTGAGATCTTATAACCTCAAATTATCCATTCCTCATCCCTTTGACTAAATATCAGTTCTGTTTTATCACCAAGTTAGTTGGGGAAATGAGGGACTAACAAAGGATTGTGATTCCCTCATGACAGAGGTGTGCGGGAATTTGGACAGGATCAGTATTCAAAATCACCTAACAGATTAGATATTGGAAAACCAACAAAATGAATTTCAATAGGAAGAAATGTAAAGTACTACACTTAAGCAGAAACCCCCCCGAAATGCACAGATATAGGATAGGTGACCTGGCTTGGCCACAGTACATGTGAAAGAGATCTAGAAGTCTTAATAGATCATAAGTTGAAGATGAGTCAACAGTGGGATGTGGCAGCTAAAAAAGCCAATGTGATTCTAGGCTGCATCAATAGGAGTCTAGATGAAGGAAAGTAATAGCTCTACTCTATTCTGTTTCGGTCAGACTTCAGCTGGAATACTATGCCCAGTTCTGGCCACAATTCAAGAAGGATATTGAGAAATTGAAATGTGTCCAGAGGAAGATGACCAAAATGGTAAAAGGCCTGACAACTGTGCCGTATGAGGAGTGGCTTAGAGAGCTAGGTATATTTAGCCTGCAGAAAAGAAGGTTGAGAGATGACATGACAGCCAGGTTTAAAAAAAAATGAATGGATGTCATATGGAAGATGGCTTATTTTCTACTGCTCCAGAGACAACGATGTCAAACAATTGCTTCACACTACAGGAAAAGAGTTTCCACCTAAACATTAGGAAGAACTTCTTGTTGATAGAGCTGTTTGGCCTTGAAGTGTGGGGTTCTCTGGAGGTTTTTAAATACAGACTGGATGGCCATGTTTCAGGATTGTTTTGACTGTGTATTCCTGCATGGCAGGAAGTTGGAGTGAATGGCCCTTCTGGTCTCTTCTGACTATGTGATTCTATGATTTACACCCTTGGGTGCAAATTATTGATTGCTTTGCTAATATTCCAGAAGAGTAGATGTATTAGGCTGTTAAAAGAGAAATAATAGAAACCTAGTGTCTTTTGAAGTAATGAAAACTTCAGATAAACTTTGTTTAGGATTGTATAAGATGTCATGGGTTGGAGGTTCCCGGAATTAAAAACAAAACAACTTATAGCATGAATATATTCACCTACAATTCTACACAGGGGAATGCATAGCCACAGGGAAATATTGGATGAATTCTGTTACACTCTCTGTTTGCATGGGACAACAGCAAATCAAAACAAGCTGTTATAATTTTACTCTGTTATCTGTAACAAATAAAATCTCTCTTAGGTACAGTATAAATTTAAGATAACTCAGTGGGTTGTGATCTAGATTTTCCACTAACAGTAACTATTGTGAAGGAATCACTGAATATACACCTCTTTTTTGATACGAAAAATTATGTTTTAATAAGAAACTATGATAACATTCCTAATTACTTGTTGCCACTGAACATTGGTGAGTCCATTTCTTTACCAAGACCCCTCTGTCTGGCTATCCGGCAGTCTTTTCAAAAACACGAGCTTCAATAGCAAATGAGTGACCTAATTCCTGAATCAGACCACATTTATACAGCTTCTAAGACATTACTTCATTGTTAATACTGTCTGTGGCTCCACAAATTTGGGCCTCCATTTCAATTTCTCATAAACCTCTTTGAGATTAAAATATACAAACAGGTTAAAAATTAAACACATCTTTTTTAGTGCTAGATAGGATTAATTGTGAATCACATCATGAAACTAAAAGCTTCTTCCCTGTTGCAGCCTTCAGGACTGTTCCAGAAATTAACATTGGGCATTTTCTCAGTGTTCCACAGTTGGTTTTAGCAGTATGTGGCAAGCTGCAATGGGGAGGTTTCTGTGGTTCTTCCAGTAGAAGTTCCGAGCTGGATTTTTACCTAAGTATAATGACCTACAATATAATGACCTAATAGAGTTATGGATCCATAATTGCTCTATAACACTAGATAGTCATGATTGTGGCACTCTTGCCGTATCATAAGTGTCCTCCCAAACCTACTTTACCAGGCAGCAGATGCAACAAGAGATGAAGGTCTATTCGGCTCTTGACTGGAACGCAGGGAAGATGGTGTTCTCCTTTCCATCAGTGAGCAAAGCTGAGACAATTAGAAGCAGGATTCCATTGCAATTCCTTCTTGCAATCTTTCTCACTGGTGGAATAAAGAGTGTAAAATGTCATCCTCTAACACTCCAATGGCTAGCTGAACAGATCTCCATCTCTCATTGAGGCTGCTGTCCTGTTTTAAACTGGGTAAACACTGAGTGTATGTCCTCAGTCCACAGAGGCAGATCAAGAGAAAGCAAGTTCAGTCCCAACCTCACACTAGTATTCATAGGAGCATGAGCATAATCCTAAACAGTCCAAAGTCAAATGAAGCAAACACTGCTGAGTTGAGCTCAAAACCAAAAAAAGGCGTTTCCAGACAGATTAGTCCAAATTCAAGCCAAAGGGTGAAGGATATAGGAAGCCAAGGACATCATAAAAGATCACCAGGAAGTATTGGATCTTTTGTTCACAGACCCAAAATGGCTTTGGCTGAGCTAATTTATAGCTAGAAGTAAACTAGTACAGGTGGTCTTGTTAACTCACATAGTTCATTTAAGGTGGAGGATAGCATTTCTGTTCTTGATGTTTGAGTTTCAACATATGCCAGGGTGCAGAGATCCTATTTTCTCCTCCAAATCCGCGGGTGCTCCTGGAATGGACCAAGCCCCACTCCTCTTACAACAGGGATGCCAGCTTCCTCTGGCTCAAGCTAGGGCTCATCCTCTTGGCTCTACTCTTTGTCTTGATCTGAGGAGCCTTTCTCCAGGTAAGGTATGACAGCTTCTGCCTAATAAATTAGGAAGGTCAAGCCAAGAGACATTAGTTAGGCCATTTCTGCACTGGACTGTTAATAGCGTGATGATTCCACTTTCAACATCCTATGGAATCCTGGAGTTTGCAGTTTAGGGAGGGGCCAGTCGGATTCCCCAGGATTCCATAGGATGTTGAAAGTGGAATCATCACACTATAAGAGTGTAGTGCAGAAATGGGCTTAGGCCATTTTTGCACTACACTATTATAGCACTATTATTCCACTTTCAACATTCTATGGAATCCTGGGGTTTGCAGTTTAGAGACAGCATTTAGAATTCTCAGCCAGAGCTCTTTGGCCTCAGCAAACTACAAACTCCTGAATTCCACAGGATGTTGAAAGTTGAATAAGAACGATATAACAGTGTAGCGCAGAAATGGCCTTAGTTATGTAACTATGTAGGCAATGTAGAACATGGGGTCATAAACATTTCCAGACATCTATTATTTAGGGTTGTTTTAGTGTTCATGCTTTACACAATACTTATTATACATTAACAGATCAGCAAAAACTGTTAAGTGCACTTTTCACCTTGAGCTACCAATTAAGAGTTATCTATGCTCTGTTACAATGGCACAGGTTTTGTGACAGAAGACTCTATCAGTTGGATCCATGAGGTTGGCTGGGTACAACAAGCCCCATAAGCTGGAAGGAGAGCTCCACTGAGCCCCAAAAACATGGGTGGCTAGGGTGAAGAAAGGAGGGTGATCTGGTGCAAGATTTAGTCCCTTTGTACTGATCAAAAAGCACAAGTTGGTAGGTCACATTGTGGCATTAAATACAGCAGTGGCGGCACAGTACTGAAAACAAGATCTTCTACTGCAGGGACATATATTTATTCTTTCAGCTGAACATTAAGAAAACAAAAATAATAACCACAGATGACTTACATAACCTTAAAGTAGATGATTAAGACATTGAAATAGTTCAACATTTTCCATACCTTGGCCCAGTCATTAATCAGAATGGACACTGGAGTCAAAAGATCAGAAGAAGACTAGGGCTTAGAGGTACAGCTATGAACAAACTGGACAAGATCCTGAAGTGTAAAGATATATCATTGAATACTAAAGTTAAGATTGCCCATGCTATCTTATTTCTAGTTTCCATATATGGTCTTGAAAGCTAGAAAGCGAAAAAAGCTGATAGGAAGAAAATCAACTCACTAAAAAGACAAATGAATGGGTCCTAGAGGAAATCAAGCCTGAACTCTCCCTAGAAGCTAAGATGATTGAACTAAGGCTGTCATATTTTGGCCAGAAGACCTAACTCACTAGAAAAGACAATAATGCTTGGGAGGTAGAAGGCAGTAGGAAAAGAGGAAGACCACTTTACAGATGGATAGATTCAATCAAGGAAAACATGTCTCTGAATCTGCAAGGCCTGAGCAAAGTGATTGATGATGATTTGGAGTTCTCTCATCTATAGAGTCAATGCAAGGTGAAGTCAACTTGACAGCAGGTAACAACAAATATTGTACATATCAGGATATTTACTTGCCCTATATGAATGAATTAATAGAAACACACACTGATTTCATTTCAGATTTTAGACCATATACTGTAATTAACCTGTGGTTGCCGATGAAACAATGAAACAGTATGAAGATCAAATAACATTTCCACCATGGGTATCATTCAAAGTGAGCCTCCAAGGACAGAGTCTGTCACGCAGTTAGTAAGGATCCAGAGCTATGATGCTGACTTCTCTAGAAGTCTGACTTTTAAAAGGAGCTCCAGAGAGAAAGCATGTCCATTGCTTGAGACTCCAGAACTCTTTGCTAAAGTTGAGGCATGCTTTCAAAGTAGTGATCATAAGCATATGTGAATCTTGAATCTCCAGCTTCTAACCTGTCTAAAAATGTTGTGGATTTTCTGGGCTTTAAGGTCATGTTCTGTTAGTATTTTCTCCTGACATTTCACCTGCATCTGTGACTGACATCTTCAGAGGATCTGATGGCATGTAACACATGCAAATCGCTCCCTCCCATCTGGGGACTACACAAGTATATATATTCTGTGTCACTTCCATCCCACCAGATCCTTTGAAGATGCTAGCCACAGATGCAGGTGAAATGTCAGGAGAAAATACTAATATAATATGGCCTCAAAGCCTGGAAAATCCACAACAATCTATGGATTCCAGCTGTGAAAGCCTTCAACTTTACAATGGGAGACTGCACCGGAAGTCTTGTGATCCTCTTTCCTCCTTTCCCAATCTAAAGGAGATTGATTTATTATAGACTCCATCGCTCTTTTTACTTCCCACCCTCAACAGTCAAATTAGAATCCTGTTCTGCATGTCTGAGCCTTCTGCTCTCTTTGCTAAGAGGAAAAAAAAATCTCCCACCAAATTTCTGGAGGGTTTCCTGCCCCTTAGTTGGGCAGTAACTATGTGATCATTTAGCCAAAGCTTAGGACCAGGTTGTATATCGCTATTAATCACCTAAGTTACAGATACACTCTTGGAATCAGGTTTAAGCTCCTTCTCCTGGCTTTTTAGCTTAAGTTGGCAAAAGCATTTGCCAACAATTCATATGTTCCAAATCAGCAAATCAAAAGTAATGGAAGTGTCTAATACTAATTATAGTCCTAAATACCCAGTAACTGCTACAGTGGGCCCTCCGTATTGGCAACCTCCACATATGCAACTTCCAACTAATGTGCAGGATAATGTCCTATTCCTAAAATGGTGGAGAAGTGAACTTGGACACACTGAAGTGTCCTTGCACATATTGCCACCATTTGCATTTTTTGTGATTCACAGAGTTCCTGGAATGGAACCCCCACAGATATGAAGGA
This sequence comes from Cyclura pinguis, assembly GCA_030412105.1. NCBI lineage: Eukaryota > Metazoa > Chordata > Lepidosauria > Squamata > Iguanidae > Cyclura > Cyclura pinguis. Next base: position 89,150,611 of record CM059600.1, on the reverse strand, counting down.
CCACTGTATTTCTAGATCTTCCAGGCTCTAGGTTCCTGCAGATACAATTACTTGCATCCTGCTTTTCTGGAATCCTAAAGAAAGTACTTATTTTCTGGAGGCTGCCGGATTGGTGATCCTTCAGTGCTTTTGATTAGCTCATTCATTTTACTCACTGATCTCATCTACACTGACTGTCCATCTTGTAATATTAATGTTTTCTTGATACAGCCAGCTTGTGAGTTTGTAATACAAGACAAATTAAATGTATTGTAGGATAATGGCCAGGAGAACTAGTGTGGTGTAGTGGTTTGAATGTTGAACTAGGACTCAAGGAGACCAGGATTTAAATCCCTGTTTAGTCATAGAAACTCACTTGGTGACTTTGGGCAAGTCAAACTTTCTCTCAGCCTAAATGAAAGGCAATAGCAATCCTCCTCTGAATAAATCTTGCCAAGAAAACTCTATGATGGGATCACCATAAGTTGGAGTAAACTTGAAGGCACGCAACAGTAACAACTATTGCTACTAGCTCTCATTACCACAGTATAAGAACAGGAATTGTGGCAGAAGTCTCCTCCAACTGAGTCCATGTGGGAAATTGTAGCAAAAGTCTCCATTAACTGGATCCACATAGTTCTGAAGCTCTTATGAGACTAGCACAGAGTGTGTTCTTTCCTTGAACTAAAGATAAAGTCCATGAGAAAAAGTCAGCAATTGTGACTTTTTGGCACTAGCAAATTGCATGGCCAAACAAACTCAAAAGCTAAAGGTACAGGCAATATCTTTCTGAGGTGAAGTACCTTTAGAAGAAATTCATACAACATCTCTGTGAAGAGAATGACAAACTGAAATATGGATCTCCTGTGTTGGTATGGGGGTGATGAATGAAGACAGTGAGGAGATGCCTTCTTTCAGTGTACTCATGAGGAAGAGAATGTGCATCTACTTCTCTTCTGCCTTCTTTCTTTACTGATGGGGAGGAATCTAAACCATTAGTAATCTGTTTCGCTGAAACAAATGTATTTGTGATATGCCTGGAATTTTGTAGCAGAATTGCTGCACCATTGTCCTGAGCTGAGGTGGTAATTTCACACAGCTGGGTTTGATGCTGGGAAAACCAGCTCAAGACTCAGCAGAAAATCCAATGCTTCTAGAAGCCCAGCCAGTTATTTCCAAAATCTGCCATAACTATCTGTGCGGTCCTGAAGGGAATGCACCAGTAGCCTGAACATGTAATTTCCCTGTAACTAGCCTCATTGATCAGTGTGACTACAAAAAGTTGAACTCCCAGAAGTAATCTAAATGGATTGTAATCAAGGCATAGCCAGATCTGGCATCTCCAGGAATGAGTACACCTGGTTCAAATTTTTTTAAATCACTATTTTAATCTCCTCAAGTGAGCTAACAGTAGTAATTAAAACCAGAAACACATACAAAATAAAATCAACTGAATCTTTTATTGAAGTACCAAACAGGAAGGTGAAAAGCAATAATTAATTATTACACTAGTTGAAGGAATGGATATTGCTTACAGATGTGAGACCCTTGGAATTTGACGGCCATAATTTCAGATTTCTTTGGCAGATTTGTTTGTTTATCTTTGGTTATCTTTAGTATGACAAAGTCAAGATACATGCTGAATGTATCTTTGTCTTAGAAAGGCTTATGATAAGGTGGATTCAAAATTTTGGGCAAAACATCCATATAGATATATGGGGAAAAATCTGTCCAAAGACATAACATTTACTTTGTGCAGTAATTTAAAAGAAAAGATGTATAAGATGATGTATAGATGGTATCTAATCCCAAATAAGTTGTTGAAAATGTCCCAGAATGTTTCAAACCAATGCTGGGAATGTCAAGTTGAGGGGTCATCTTTTTTCACATGTAGTAGAGTTGTAAGAAGGCAAAAAGTTACTGGTCTAAGATTTATATGTTAATCCAAAAAATTTAAAAGTAGATTTTGTACAGGTACCAAAAATGTATTTGCTGGACAATATGAATAAAGAACTGGAGAGTAAATATGAATTATTTATTTAATATATGACAATAGCAGCAAGAATATTATTTGCATGAACTTGGAAATGGACTGAAGCACCGATGATGGAAGAATGGATTGTTGATGAAGGTTGCTGAATTAGCCCAAATGGCCAAATTAATATGGTTTCTAAAGGATAAACAAATGGAAGGCTTTTTGAAAGACTGGAAACCACTTATGGCTTTTTTTTTTTTAGCAATAAGATCTCTAATGACGTAATAATCTGTGGCTATGGTTATTAGTAATTTTCGTAGGATTATTTAGTTGGTTCTGTAATGGTACATTAATATAATTTTTCTTTTTCATTTTTCTTTTCATTACAGTCACAAGTGGGGGAAGGTCATAGCCATACTGTGAATTATTTGTATGTTTTTCTTTTTTCCTTGTTTTCTTCTTTCTTTTTCTTTATTTTTGACTGCATATTACTTTGATTGTCAATTAGATTGCTCATGTCAAAAATAATTTTTAATTTTTTTAAAAAAATATAATCCTGTTATGTTGGACTCCTCCCCCCCCCAAAAAAACCTCAATAAAATATAATAGTGTTAGTCTTTTAATAGCTTTTAAAAAGTTATTTCTCAACTACTATACTTGTTCTGTGTTATTTCGTAGCCAAACCGACAGTTAAGAGATAAGATGTCATTTTCTAAGTATATTTTTAATTGAGGGGAATTTTCCAATGCAGAATAATTAAGATTCTGTGTTATCTTCAAAAGGTCTTTATTAGCCCAGCTGTAATGGGTAATCCATATATCCATGACTTTGGTCCGATCTTGTGTCTCATATTTTATCTTCAAGTATGGATTCTGACCTTTAATTATGTTCAGCACAAGTGTAAAGATCCATTATAGAATTTACTGAACCAGAGTTTTTGGATGATAGAAGCCTTTCAGACCTTTGTTCTTGTTCACAGCGTGAATTGTACTTATCTCCTTTTGATGACCTTCTCATAGACAACTGACTGGCCAATGTGCAAACAGAAAGACTAAGTAGTCTTAAGTTTCACCCAGTATAGTTTACCATATATTCTTGTGTTTTTAGAGTCCAGATTAACAATCTGAGGTACCCTCCTGTTCTGGCTTGAGGGAGTTAGCCAATTGGCAAAGAAGTGTTTGGTACCAAATATGTGGGCATCAGAAATGGTCTTGTGTGCATTATTATGTGGAGGACAGTGCTTAAGAGAGAAATTAAGAAAAAAAAAAGAATCTGTAATTGAGGAGATGACAGATGATTATTATAATGGATAATTTGGTAATTAACAACCTAGATCAGGCATAGATCTCAGTGAACATCTAAAATTGTGACATTTCTTGTGAAATTGCTACGATTTTAACTTGTGGAGTGAACTAGAGTATTGCACATACAGAGAGAATCCCATTAATATCTGACTTAAAGTATGACCCATTAGGCAATGTGTAAGAACAGTAGTCACAATCCTATTGGTGCATTATCCTGGTTCAACTATACCAGTGTTAGGCAGCAGTGGCAAGAGGGAAAAGCCTGAGAGCACTTCCATGAAGGAGATAAGGCACTGGTGAAATAGGCTGCTTGGTGCCAAGGGGTTTTGTCTGTCTTTCCTTGCCACTGCTGTGTACCCTGGGAACAAGTCCAACTGCTAGCAAAATATATCAACAGAATTACAACCAATATGTATTATCTGGTAGTTACCATATGGTTGTGGTTGATACCATGTTTTCATATACTCATGTACCAATAAAGCCGTTGGAATGTAACTTAATTCCACCATCATTAACCGAACTTAAATAACTAGATATAGATAGTGATGTTATTTGCAACTCATTACTTGCAAGCTCTGACATATTTTATAATTTTATTTTTCTCTTGCTTTAAGTTGTTGAAAAAAATAAAAGCAAACTTCTTAACACATATGTCTGTCTTTCTACATTTCAAAAAGCAAAGGAATTTTAAAAGAGAAGACCTTCTAGTTTAAAGGAGGAAGTTATGGTTGAAACTATGCCCCCCAAACCAGGACATGTGGACTACAGGTTATCCCCTATGCTAACATAGGCACACTGATAGATCCTTATAACTTAATATTCACTCAAGTAAATCCAAGTCCAAAACTAAAGAATACATATCACAGGAACGTGGAATATGAGAACCATGAAATAAGAGGAAGTTAGACATTATAAAACAAGCAAATGGAATGTATAAACATTGCAGTACTTGGGGGTAAGTGAGCTAAAGTGGACAGGAATTGGGATATAATGAGTCAGATATTTACACAGCATTTTACTCAGGAAATGAAAATCTAAGAAAAAATGCTGTGGCATTAATAATGAAGAGAGATGTAGCAAAAGGAGTTAAAGGATATAATGCAAATTCTGATAGAATTATATTAACAAGACTTCAGGAAAACCTATCAACATGACTGTAATCCAAGTTTATGCTTCAACCACAGAGGCAGAAGGAGAAGAAGAAGAAGAAATTGAAGATTCTGTGCTGGAGTCCAGGAAGAAATTGACCACACACATCAAAACACGACTTATTCTTCATCATAGGCGATTGGAATGCAAAGTAGAAAACAGAGCAGAATCAACCACTATAGGAAAATAGCATATGATCTAGAAATGAAGCTAGAGAGTGATTGATTGAATTTTGTGATCCCATCAGTTTCTTCCTCAAAAAAATACATTTTTCAAGAAACCAAAGAGGTGACTATATACATGGACATCACGTGATGACCAATATGGAAATCAAATGAGTGAATAACTGGAAAGAGAAGATAAAGAAACTCCATTATCTCTGCAAAAACAAGACCAAAAGCAGCTTGTGGCACAGACCATGAACTGTTGGTATCAAAAATTAGAAGAAAGCTAAAGAAGAATGTCAAATCAATCACTGTTCTAAGATACACCCTGAAGAAAATCCCCATAGAATTTAAAACAAATGTAAAAAATAGATTTGTTCCATTAAGCCTAATTGTCAGGGAACCAAAAGAACTTTAGGTGTAAGCCAGGGATATTGTCAGGGAGAGATGCACAAAGACACTGTCCCATAATCTTTGCTTAACAGATTTTAGTGCTGTCTCGTTACCCAAGTTGAAGAGCAAGGATGGAGAGAGGCCGATAGTGACCGCTTTTTTGGCTATATACGAAGACCACATACTGACATAGTTATCCGATGGAAGATGACCTACTAGACCTTTGCCACATTTGAAGACAAACACTTTGAGCCATTGTTTGAATGCTGGCATCCAGGCCCTCATAGAGAGAGGGCTTTCCCCTATTTCCAGTAATAGAACTGGGTTGACGACACATCTAGGAGTATAAAGGAGTTCCCTGAAGAATTTCGCTTGGAAGTTATCTAGTTCAGAGTAAATAGTTTCAATCCAGATGGCCGCTGCATAGAGCAGTTTGGATGTAATCTTTGCGTTAAATGCTTTTATAGTGAAAGGAATAAATTGATTCCCTTTCTTGTGGAAAAACCTTAAGATTGCTGTTTTACAGCCCAAAGAACGACCCAACGCTAACAATCTGTGTGGGCTCCAGGAAATATTGTGATGGAATACAAGGCTGAAACATTTGAAGCTTTTAACTTGTTCCAAGGGACACTATTTATACTTCAGTTGTGCTGATGGGATTTGGTGCAACTGGTAGTCTGAACTGTTAGCTCAGGGCTACCTGCTGTGAACCCGCAGGGAAAAGATCCCCTGGGGACCCTTGTGGTTCCCTCCCAAAAAATTCCCCCTTGGTAGGTAGGGGGTGCAGGGCAGCTCACACGACTGGAATTGTCCCAGCTCTGGTGGAGAAGAGGTGGAGGTACCGGAGCAGTAAGGAGCATGGACAGAGCAAATGCAGTGGACTCACAGCCAGTTTTAAATTGACAAGTGCTGGCGAAAACCCTTTTTTAACGAAGAAGGATTTGACTAAGTAATCTAGTTGGACAAAAAAGCAGAAGAGAAGAGAAGAAAGATTTTAATGGAATTAAAACTGGTGCGAATTGGGATAGTAGAGTTTGGAGAGGGATGGAGAGGCGACGATCGGAGAGTGTGGGAGGCAGCATTGGCGAATGAGGTTTGGATTTGCTAAGTGGAGAGGCAATCCCCACCCCACCCCGAGAGCAACGGACCGAGCTTTCCCCTTCATGTATGTATGAGCAGCTAAATCTTTGTTGAAACTTGTATAAAAATTCGGTGTAGAACCGTATATATGGATGAAATTTGCGTTTACTGAATTTTTATTGAACTTTGATTTAAGTGTGCTCATTTTTAATATTTTTCATGGACAATGGCAGAAGGGGGAAGCAGGAGGAGTTGAAAAAAAAGAGAGTTAAGGAGTAAAAGGGGAGGGAAACATGGTGACGGCAGCGTCTCTTTGGAGAGAACAGGAACTCTTCCCTTGCTTTGGCTTAATAAGAATGTTGTCTGTGGAGTGATCTTTTTGATTTATACTTCTTTTTCAAATCTTTTACAGAACTGTTGTGGATTGGATTGGATTGTGGATTAGCCTCATCAAGAGAGGTGAAGAGAGAAGTTTATGAATTGTATACTGTGAGTTTAAACTGTGGATTATAAGTGACTGAGCTTTTTCCCCTCCTATTTTCTTTGAATGAATTTTGAATGGAACTAGAAAAACTATATAAAAAGGACAAATTAATTGTTTGACATTATAATTTCAGAATACCGATGGATTGATTATTTGGATGATTAGCCTTTGACTTTTGTATATGGATTAGCCTCAGGAAGAGGGGTGATGACATCAAAAGGGAAAGAACTGACTTTAATGTAAGGTGATTTGAGACTGAAGACTGAGATTGAATATAGCTTGAAAATAGAATAACATTTGATTATAACAGATATAAACTGATAGAATATAAATTGACATAAATCATTACCAATAATTTTTAATTGTTAATGAAATAACCTCTTTTTATGCGCTCTATTATTTTTTTGGGTGGATGATAAACCAAACTGAATGATAGAAATCTGATAGAAATTTGATTTATATAGTAGATATAAGTCTTTTCAAAATACAGCAATCACTGTTGTATAAAAAACTATAATAATTAGCATAATAATCAGTATATTTTAAAGAATAAGTCTATAGAATATTAAATTGATTTAAAGATTTGATTTTTTAGCCTTGGGGATTATAGCTCAAAAGAAAGTAGTGAGCCAAGGTATGGCTACAGGTCAAAAGAAGACAACACAGACACAAATTCAACCACAAGTTTTGGAAAGAAGAGGATCAATCAGCTCTAAAACAATGGAGGTAAATAGACTATTAGAAGAATTCCAAAAAATGAGAACTGATATGATGGAAGAACTAAAAGCAATGAGGACAGAGATAAGAACAACGAGAACTGAAATAAAACAAGATCTGAAAAAGGAAATAGAAAATCTGAATCAGAGCTTGCAGAAATTAACTACAGACTTACCAACAATAGATCAAAAAGTGGAAGATATTTGGGAAAAAAGTCAAAAATTGGAGGACCAAGATGAAGAAAGAGCAGCAAAGAGACAACCTATAATGAGATTCGAAATTTGCCAATGAAGCAGATGTTTGAAGTTAAGGGGTCTCCCTGAACAAAAAGAGGAAAACCTACACCAAAGAGTAACAGACATTTTGGCACCATATATAGGCCAAAGAAGAGTGAGATTCAAACATGAAATAGACAAGGTTTTCAGAATTGAATCAGTAATGGCAAAGTGGAGGGATCTCCCTCGAGATACTGTGGTTTATTTTACCAGGGAAAAGATCCAGGATTTAATTACTGAGCAAAATTATAAAGAAAAATTAATAGTGAATGAGAATGAAATCAAAATTTTCAAAGATGTACCACCTAGTGTGATGAGAAGCAGAAGAAAGTATGCATTTTTGGTAAAATTCTCCAACAAAGGAAATAAGATATAGATGGGAGATACCAGAAGGGCTTTCCTTTTTTTTTTTTTGAAGGCAGATGAAAGAGGGTAAACTCTGTGCAGCAAGGAATGGAATTCCAAGAGAATTATTTGAAAACTGGATCTAAAACAACAAGGACTGAAGATAAGAAACCAGAAAAAACAGGGGATTTAACACAGATGGGAGCAGCAGTGGCAGATGAAACTAGTCCAATGTCTGAAGAAGAGGTGGAATCGGTAGAACCAGAAGAGAAAAAGAAAAAAGGGAAGTAAAGAAGAACAGTAAATATGAAGATAATTTCGTGTAAGAGGAATAAATTCACAATCAAAGAGAAGACAGATTTTTCACCATTTAGAAAGATTAAGACCTCAAATTACTGTGTTAGTAGAGACTCATATAAAGAAAACCCAAGAAAAGTATTTATACAATTCTAAATCAGTTTAATGTTTTGCCGCCTCATATATAAAGAAGAAAAGAAGGGTTGCAATCTATATTGAAAAAGATATTCAAGGAAAACAAATTTTTGAAGATGAAGAAGGATGAATATTGGGCATCGAAATTCTTAAAAAATGGTTAAAATTTTTTTATTGGTTTGTGTTTAAGCTCCAAATGAAAATAAAGGTGAATTTTATAAGAAACTGCAAGGAAAAATATTAGCATATGAGTAGGAAGATTGGATTTTAGCGGGTGATTGGAATGGAGTTCTGGATATTGAAATGGATAAAACAACCTCTCAGAACAAAGATGATCAGGCAATGAGAGGGAGATTGCCAAAAGATTTTTTCAAGATGTGTGAAGAACTATCTGTTTTAAATGTATGGAGAACTATTTATCCAAATGTCAAAGATTTTACTTTTTTCTCTGAAGTTCATCAATCTTGGTCTCGAATAGATATGATTTTCATTTCCAAGCATTTGTTATCAAGGATAAGAAAAACAGAAATACTGCCTAAGGTCATATCTAATCATCATCTGGTAATGTTGCAAACTCAAGAGAAGACTAAACAATTTCAATGGCGATTAAATGATAGCTTATTGAATGATGAAGAGATAGTAAAACAAGCAAAAGAAGTGTTAAAAAACTACTTTAAAGAGAATATAAAAGAAGATATAAAAATGAAAACGGTGCGGGATGCATCAAAGGCAATAATGACTTTTTTATACAGCAATGACAAATTCAGAATAAAAAAAAGGTGGGAGAAATATCAAGTGTTATTGATCAAACTTCAAGAGAAAGAAAAAGAACTTAAGAAAGATCCATTGCAAACATCATTACAGCAGGAGATTAAAAAAAATACAGAAGGAGATGGCGATAATAACAACTGAAGATATAGAGAAAAAGATGAAACAGATGAAATTAACTCAATTTGAACATGCTAATAAAATCAGGAAATGGCTATCATATAAACTTAAGAAGAAGAGAGAGAGGAACATAATCGTTGAGTTGAAATATGGAAAGAAGCTTATCACTCAACATGAAAAGATAAAACAGAAATTTGAAGAATATTTTGGAAAATTATTTTATGAAACAAAATCCCCTTATCAATATGAGAAAAATTTGTCTGAATTTTTTCAAAAAAATAAAGATCTTCAAAATATCACCAGAAGCACAAAAACAGTTGAACAAACCAATAACAATTGCTGAAATTGAAGAGACCATAAAGGATTGAAGAGGCCATAAAGGTCCTGGTGCAGATAAGGCACCAGGACCAGATGGTTTCACCACATTGTATTATAAGAGATTTATAAAGGAATTGATTCAACCAATTCAAGCAACCTTGAAAGAAATAGAGAAATATGATAAACTGAAATCTTGGGGAGAATCTAATATTGTATTGATACCCAAAGAGGGTAAAGACAAAAAAGAAATCAAGAATTATAGACCAATCTCCTTGTTGAACATAGATTATAAAATTTTTGTGGCAGTTTTGGCAAAATAACTGAGACAGATATTACAGCATAAACTCCAAGATGGTCAAACAGGTTTTCTCCCAGGCAGATATATGAGAAGTAATATAAGGACAATTTTAAATGTAATTGAATACTATGACAAAAACCCAGGGAAGAAAGCAGCACTTATTTTTTGGGTGCAGAAAAGGCATTTGATAATGTTTCCTGGGCTTTTATACATCGAGTATCGAGAGAATATGACATGGGAGAAGACTTTTGCAAATAGATTGAGATGATTTATCAAGAACAATCAACAAGATTAATAATCAATGGAGATATTTCGACAAGCTTTTTAATAAACAAGGGGGTACGGTAAGGGTGCCCCTTATCACCCTTACTGTTTATAGCTGCTTTGGAAGTATTGTTGAATATAATAAATGAGGATCCACAGATAAGAGGCCTGAAAATAAAGAAAAAGGAAATGAAATTAAAAGCTTTCGTGGATGATGTAATTATATTTTTGGAAGATCCACAAGAATCAATTCAGACGTTGATGGAAACTTTGCAAAGACATGGACAAGTGGCGGGATATAAAATAAATAAGGAAAAGACAATGATGATGACATTGAATATGACCAAAAAAGAGCAAGTTGATTTAGAGAGTAGATCTGGATGTCAATTAACTAAGAAAACAAGATACTTAGGGATTATATTAATGAAAAGAAACCAAGAATTATTTGACAACAATTATTTGAAGATATAGAAAGAGATTAAAAATGATACGGAAAAATGGAAAAATTTAAATTTATCTCTTTTGGGAAGAATAAATGCTTTTAAAATGTCCTTATTACCCAAACTTATGTTTCTTTTCCAAAATTTACTAATAATAGGAAGAGAAAAAGTATTTAAAGAATGGGAAAAAGATCTTCAAACATTTATTTGGCAAGGGAAAAAGCCAAGGACAAGATTCAAAACGCTTCAGGATGCAAAAGAAAGAGGTGGATTTGATCTTCCATCATTGAAAATATATTATTATGCATGCTGTCTAGATTGGATTAAAGATTGGATTCAATTAGAGAGAACAATTATGAAACACTTGGAAGAAATAAATAACAGATTTGGATGGCATGGATATCTGTGTTATGACAGATTAGCAGTGAATAAAGAGTTCAATAATCATTGTATCCAGAAGACACTGTTAAAGGTTTGGCTACAAATAGCCAACAACTTCCAACATGGACCTCACCACAAGAAGCGTATAAAATTGCTCCAACAAAACAAGGAAATTTATTAACATATCAAGATATATTGAAATGGAAAGGGGACAAACCAAGAATGCGTACAGTAGAAGAACTAAAGGCTGATGGATATGAACTAAACTGGTTCCCATGGCGACAATCAAAAGAAAGGTTTAAAATGGATGAAAAACTGTATGGTTTTGAGAGAAAAGAGACTGAATTAGATTTATTGATGAAGGGAAATCAAAAGAAGAAAATCTCTAAATTTTATAAATTATTGTTGAAAAGAGAAATGGAAGCAGAAGTAGTTAAAGATACAATGGTCAAATGGGCTCAGAATGTGGGACACCTGATTGAATTAGAAGTTTGGGAGAAAGTATGGAAAACTGACATAAAATTTACACCAAACTTAAATTTAAGAGAAAATTTTTATAAAATGCTTCCTAGATGGTATATGACCCCAGAAAGGTTACAAAAAATAACTAAAAATGGGAATGAGAAATGTTGGAAGTGCGATGAAAAAATTGGGTCTTTTTGTCATATGTGGTGGACTTGTAGAAGGGCAAGAAAGTTCTAGAAGGGGATACATGATGAAATTCAAAGAATTTGTAAAATGAATTTTGAAATGATACCGGAATTTTATTTGTTAAATATGTTAGGACAACAAAGGGAGATAAGAAGTCATCAGAAGATACTGTTATATTTGATAACAGCCGCAAGGTTGACATATGCACAAGATTGGAAAGAAAAGAAAGACATTGACTTAGGAGAGTGGAAATTAAAAGTTCTGGATATGGTAGAGACAGAAAAGTTAACATTTTCATTGAAAAATAAACCTATCCAGAACTTTGAAAAGGAATGGAAAAGAGTTTTGGATTGGGTAAAAATATGAACGTATATGAAACCAAAGAATGAAATAATGTAATTTTTTTTTCTTTTCTGTAAATGGAAATGTAACTGTGATTTTTTTTGTAAATGGAAACAAAGAAGATTCAACTGGGGAATATAAATATGGAAGTGGGGGGGGGGAGGGCAGGATATATCTGTTATTGGGGTATATCCACCCATTTTTTTATGTAATTAAATCTTTAATAAAAATATATTAAAAAAAACAAAGACCAAAATTTTTGACTTTGCTGCATCAATTTCAAGTTCATGGAGCAGTACGTTGAGTATTTCCCTAACAGACGTTTGAGCCCTGGTCTAGATCTAGAAAGAATCACTGTGTCATCTGCGTAAAGCAGGACTGGGGTTTTCCTGTTGCCTAATCTGGGCAGATGACCATTTTCATCCACAAGTTCTGCCTCAAGATCATTCAAGTATAGATTGAATAAGATCGGCATGAGGATACACCCCTGTATCACCCCCTTCAACATAAGTATGGGTTCAGAGAGATGTCCCTGAGGACTGTATCTAAGATGTAGTTGGCTGTTATTACAAAGTGCCTTAATTAGGGCAAGGAGTCTGGTGTCCATTGATAAGGACTCCAGTTTTTCCCATAGCTTATGCCTTGGGACAGAGTCAAATGCAGCGTTTAGATCCATAAATGCTACAAAGAGCTTGCCATACATGGGTCATGAGTATTTCTCTGCAAGATGGGCAAATACTAAACAGTGGTCATTGGTAGAATGGTTTTCTCTGAAGGCTGCTTAAGCTCAGAAAGAATATTATTCTGCTCTATAAAGAGAATTAATTTGGAACAAAGAAAGTGGGCATAGAGTTTGCCTGCTATGGACAGCAAACTTATTGGTCTGTAGTTCGCAGGATCTTTAACTTGGCCTTTTTTATAAATGGGAACTACTATTGCTTGATTCCATCCATTTGGGATCATTCCAGAGTTGTTTATCTGTGTAAATAAGGCTGCTAACAAAGGTGCCTACCAGTGGCTGTTGGTTTTAATAAGTTCAGCTGAGATGTTATCCATTCCAAGAGCCTTACCATTTTTGAGTTGGGAAATTAAGTCAATAACTTCATCAATAGATACAGGTTCCCAGGGTGGGGCCATTTGTAGCTGCTTATCAATAGTTTTCTCAGAAGTGGTTGCAGAATTGGTGGCCTCAGCAAAGATCCCTCTGAAATGGTTTTCCCACACCACAGCTGGAATGTCACATTTTCGGGCTTGAGCTCGGGAGATGCATTTAGCAATAGAGACCAGGAGTCATCGTTAAATTGCCTCTTTTTAAGGGATATAAGGGACTTATGCTCCTTTTTTAGTTGAAAATATGTCAGTAAGGCACTGTTTGAGTTTGCCTTCCTGTACTTAATAAGGGCAGATCTAAGAGAGTTTTTCTTGTGCAAGCATTCCTTATCAAACCAAGATTTGCCCAAATAATCAAGAGCTTTTATTTGGCCCTCTCTAGAATTAGGTTTATGTGTTAAGTCAGCTTGAATCAAGTGGATCAGATCATTGTAGGTCTCTATCAATGTAGCTGAAGAGTCATTCATCAGTATTTTAGATCTGAGGGAAACTACTGTATCAGAGGACAACTTTGCCTTCATTAAATGATCCAGATCCAAAGCCCATTTGATTCTTCTTGTTCTTCGTGGCTTAACTGTATTTGCTTTTAAAGATGGCTGCTGAATCACTCTGCTTTCAGTCATTATCGTAAGGACTAGTGGAAGATGGTCACTTTTGGTTCTGGTGACGACCCCAAAGTGTAGGATCGTATGAAATGCATTCCTTGAAATTAAGCAATAATCTACTGGATCCACGTTGATTGATGAATGTATATTCACCGGGAATATCACCTTGCACAGCACCATTTAATAGAAATAAATCCAACCTATATGCAAGTTGTGCTAAGCAAAAACCTGAGAAATTTGAAACCTTATCTTTAGAAAACCTGGATGGGAAATACCTATCATCTTTTAACTTGGTAAGAGTTGGGAATTTTGTTTCCAATTCGGTATCACTATGGCCAGATCTAGCATTTAAGTCCCCAAGAATATAAAGGTAAACCGTAGGATGTTTAACAATCAGATAAAAAATAAAATTTTCAATTTTAACCCAAATACCCTCAATTCAAACTTTAGAACTGAGTGGAGGGATATAAATTGTCATTAAAATAAAATTAAAAGATAGTAAATGGAAAAATATCTCCAATGCTAAGTTCTTACATCTCTCTATAGAGATGATCTTTGCTGCTATATCGTTAGAGATCAGAATTGCTAGACCACCACTTGGCCGTCCTTTCTTATTTAACTGGGAAGCTTCTAAAGTGATGGGGTGAATCCTTCCAGGATAATATTCCCAGTAAGCCAGGTTTCTTGTAATAGAATAATATTGTACTGTCTAATAAATTGAAGGAAGGAAGTGTCTTCGCCTTTGTTGGTCCATCCTGCAATGTTCCAGGAGATTACTCTGAGGTCAAGGTCCTCCTGGGTATTTCCCCCATCAGGCTTCTGGGCTGGCCAATTCAATGGGGACTATTGGTTTTAGATACAATGCAGCCCTTTACAGAGAGTTTTAGACACACAAGGTTTTGCATATTGCTAGAGTCAAATATATCAATTAAGTCAGGAACAAATGAAGATGGATTCACAGTAGAGGAGGGATATATCTCAGCCTCAATCACAAGCTGTCTAGAGTGAGGAGAGTGCAGAGGCTCCATCTGGTTTACAGAGGCTGAAGCTGGGATGTTAAATGACTTGAGCTCCAAAGAATTGATTTCTACAGAAGAATTGTTGTTAGGTTGTAGGGATGGCTTAGGAGTCACTGAATTTGTTCTTAGCTGTTTAGCTGGACTTGGCGATAATGGAATTTACCTTTTCTGGATGTTGAACTGTGCTTCCTCTGTTGATTCAAGGAAGTTTTTAGGAAAGGTTTCCTCAGGAGTTGACTCTGCACTAACTTTACCCCATCTTCTCAGTGGTATGAGAGCTTTAATTAATGGATTTTTGAAGCAACACTTAGGAAAAATGCCAAAGTCATTTAAAAACTGTTGGTTTTTCATAATCATATTAGGAATAAAACAGTTTGTAAAATCAAGTAAAAATCTCAAGTAGTGTAGAGATGAGTTTAACAGTTTGATAATAAATTCATCTGTCTTAATCTTAGAAGTTGTTTGAGGTGCATGCTAGCACTGGAGGTTGAATTCCAGGAAGGATGCAGCCCATTGAAAGAACAGATATCTAATGGCACTTTGGAGGCTTGGAGAGATAAACAGCAATCAGTATCTTTGTTTGCAACCTTGAAATGATATGGAGCCTTAAAGCGTTCCTCCAGTAAGCTTCCAGCTCTGAAATTCATCCTAGTTTGAGCAGCAATGTCACTTTTGCTTACAATGCTAAAATCAGGATGCCTCCTTGCAAACAACACAGTTAATTGAGATAATGGTCCTTTCTGCACAAGATGGCAGAAATGCCTCGTGGCGACACAAGAGTGTAGTTTATGACTGCGCTTCTGCGACATTGTGTGTTCCACATGCTCCTCCGCTTGAGGTGGAGAAGATTGCTTTCTCCTTCCGCACTAGTGTCCATGACCACTCCCTTGCTTCGCCTTTACCCTGCCCGTGTGTCTTTGATTGGATGCTTCAATTTTTTTTTAACTTTACCAGACGACGTTTCTGCATGGGAACATCTCTATGTAGAAACAACATCATGGAACTTCTTGCCCTGTTTGAAATGTGACAGCAGGGCAGCATTTTGCAGTCTGTGGGTGCCTGGGGAGTGGAGGATGTCTGCCCCTGGCATGGCTACTGTCACTAGCACCATGGGCTCTACAGTGCTCACCTCTGGGCTTTTAAAACACTTCCTGGGCATCATGGTGGGATCTCCAGTTCCCCCACAGTGCCCTCTGAGGACCTGAGCTGGCTGCTCTGCCCACTCTGGAGGCATCTCAGGGCCACATGGGGGGGCCAAGTACAGGGGGAGGGCAGTCTATGGGTGCCTGGGGAGTGGAGGATGTCTGCCCCTGGCATGGCTACTGTTGCCAGTATGACGTTAATGGCTAGTGAAGATGTTGTTTTTTCACAGTAACTGTGTTTGTGTGGTACCTTTGCTACTACATAAGAAATGCCCCTGTCAGCTGGCCCACCTCCTCTAACTGAAAGGCAGAAGCCACAGGGAGAGGGTAAAGATCAGCTTTTATTGGCAAACAGCAAACAGCAACATTTATTAGCAAAGTATATAAAAGGAGAACATGAATAACCCTAAGCATTACATGTATTAGCCAACTCCCATGATGGCTTTAAATTTTTAACTTTGGACCACTAATATCTTGAGTAGGTATGGTCTGAAGTCAAACTGAACAGTTTTCAGTTTTGCCCAGGGACTGCTGGAGTGACTGCAGGTCCCATTAGGCTCGTAGAGTGTTTCCTGAGGTAGGAAGGCCTGTGGCTCCCATCATACCTGTGTGCCAGATGCACAGCCTGCTCAACTGCAGTATACATGGCGACAAGGGGATGAAATATTCTAGATGACCAATAGGGATGACCTTGTTAATAAGGTAGAAGTGGTTGGATCTTTAGGGGGGAGTGACCATGCCCTATTGGAATTTGGCATTCAGTGGGAAGGAGAAGATAAGTGTAGCCAGACACCCATCTCAGATTTTAAAAAAGCGGACTTCTGTAAACTCAAGGAGCTGCTGGCTGAATTTCCGTGGTCAAGAATAGTGAAAGGGAAAGGAGTTCAGGAGGCATGGGAGTTCCTTAAAAGGGAGATACTGAAGGCACAGTCTAAAACTGTGCCAATAAGGAGGAAAAATGGAAGGCATCTGAAGAAACCAGAATGGTTGACTAAAGAATTCTCAGTTGAGCTAAGTGTTAAGAGAAACATGTACAGGAAATGGAAGAAGGGGGAAACCACCAAAGAAGAATTTAAGGAAGTAGCCAGGAGATGTACGGAGAAGGTCAGAAAGGCTAAAGCACAGAACGAACTTAGGCTGGCCAGAGACATTAAAAACAATAAAAAGGGCTTTTTTAAATATGTCCGCAGCAAAAGGAAAAAGAAGGAGACAATAGGGTCGCTGCGCAGAGAAGATGGTGAATTACTAACAGGGGCAAGAGAAAAGGCAGAACTACTTAACACCTTCTTTGCCTCAGTTTTTTCCCAGAAGGATAAAAGCACTCAGCCTGGCAGTTGGGGAGCAGGGGAGGAAGCAGGGGGAATGCGGTACATAATAGGTAGAGAGGTGGTACAGGAATACCTGGCCACACTGGATGAATTCAAGTCTCCAGTGTTACTGCCCTGGCTAGTCCGAGCTTTGGGAATATTAAAAGATATCCTCTTGATATCATAATTCGGCTTCACTTCTCAATTCTCTTCCACGTGCTTGCGAGGCCACCGGACAAGCACGCATACAAGCTCAGCCGTTAATCGCCGTAATATTCCTGGACAATACAGGCAGGCCGGAAAATATCTGACTCGTTGCTTTAGGAGACCTCCAGGTAAGTACTCTAATTAGGTATGCACGCAACCTACAAAAGAGCCTCTGCCCCACGATGGCAGCTTGATGCGTAACCTATACAATACCCAAGTACTCTGCATTTGCATACTGGCTACCCCATTGAGAACTGCTACGATAACTCAATCATTCAGATCCTGACCTTTCGGAGGCTTTGTCTCCAACTACAAATCTATTGTTTTTCCCCAAGTACGGCATAGCCTGCAGTCACAATTCTCCTTATAAAAACCCTTGATTCCGAGACCTTCCTCGGATCGCTCCCGAGTTTCATCCCGCCTTGCTGCCACTTTGCTTGGCGAGCCTCCCCTCAGCTCCACGTGCTGAGCTACATCGCGCCCCAGCTTCGCTCTCTATTTTTCCTGGGCTTCAGGACAGGTGAAGTATCAGCCAAACCAGCAATCCCTCTAAAAATCCCTCTATACCACTCCAACCTTTATTCTCTTTAGTTACCTTGTATGAGTGTGTCGCATACACTGTTTTGCTGGTGTTTAATAAAACACTATTTATTATTTCAACTTTTGTGTACTCCTTGACTCGACCTGACCCCGTAGACGTAGGGTTCAAGATCTCGCTACGTTACCCTGCCTCTCGTAACGCTAAGCAGTGCTCTGAGCTAATTTTCCCCACCTTTAGTTGAGCACATTTTGGTGTCCCTCCTGGGACCTCCAGTACACAGGGTAACACCAGGGCCAGATGAATTGCATCCTAGGGTATTAAAAGAACTGGCAGAGGTCATTTTGGAACCGCTTGCTATAATCTTTGAGAAATCTTGGAGGACAGGAGAAGTTCCAGCAGACTGGAAGAGAGCAAATGTTGTCCCCATCTTCAAGAAGGGAAAAAAAGAGGACCCAAATAATTATCACCCAGTCAGCCTGACGTCAGTACCCAGAAAGATTCTGGAGCAGATCATTAAGCAGTCAGTTTCTAATCACTTAGAAAGCAACGCGGTACTCACGAGAAGTCAACATGGATTTCTCAAAAATAAATCATGCCAGACTAATCTTATCTCTTTTTAATGATAGAGTTACTAGCTTGATAGATTAAGGGAATGCTGTGGATGTAGCATATCCCGATTTTAGTAAGGCCTTTGACAAAGTTCCCCATGACATTCTTGCAAAGAAGCTAGTAAAATGTGGGCTGCACAGGGCTACTCTCAGGTGGATCTGTAACTGGTTGACTGACCATTCCCAAAGGGTGCTCACCAATGGCTGCTTTTCATCCTGGAGAGAAGTGACTAGCGGGGTGCCACAGGGTTCTGTCCTGGGCCCAGTGCTGTTCAATATCTTCATCAACAACTTAGATGAAGGAACAGAGGGCATGCTCATCAAATTTGCAGATGACACCAAATTGGGAGGGGTTGCTAATATGCCAGAGGACAGGATCAAAATTCAAAATGACCTGGAGAGATTGGAGAGCTGGTCCAAGGCTAACAAAATGAAATTCAACAGAGAGAAGTGTAAGGTCCTACACTTCGGTAGAAAAAATGGAATGCAGAAATATAGGATGGGGGACACGTGGCTGGATAGCAGTACGTGTGAAAGGGATCTAGGAGTCTTAATAGACCACAAGCTGAACATGAGTCAGCAGTGTGATGCGGCAGCCAAGAAAGCCAATGCAATTCTCGGCTGCATCAATAGGAGTATGGTGTCTAGATCGAGGGAGGTACTGGTACCACTCTGCTCTGCTTTGGTTAGACCTCATCTTGAATACTGTGTCCAGTTCTGGGCACCCCAATTCAAGAAGGACATGGTCAAGCTGGAGCAGGTCCAGAGGAGGGCGACCAAAATGGTGAGGGGCCTGGAAGCTGTGCCCTATGAGGACAGACTTAGAGAGCTGGGTATGTTTAGTCTGCAGAAGAGAAGGTTAAGAGGGGACATGATAGCTATGTTTAAATATTTGAAGGGATGCCATGTAGAGGAGGGAGAGGGCTTGTTTTCTGCTGCTCCAGATACCAGGACAAGGAGCAATGGATTCAAGCTGCAGGAAAAGAGATTCCACCTGAACCTCAGGAAGAACTTCCTGACGGTCAGGGCTGTCCAGCAGTGGAATGTGCTGCCTCGGAGAGTAGTGGAATCTCCTTCTTTAGAGGTTTTTAAGCAGAGGCTGGCTGGCCATCTGTCAGGAGTGCTTTGAGGGTGTTCCCACATGGCAGGGGTTTGGACTGGATGGCCCGTGTGGTCTCTTCCAACTCTACATTTCTATGATTCTATGATTCTATGATGCTTTCTATTGTTGGGGAGGATGCCTTCAGAGTACACTGTAGAATCCATGAAGTCCCCGGTCAGGTGGAAGGAGGTGCAGGCAAGTACCTAAAAAGATGGAAAAGACACAAAGAATTTGCGTTATGAAGTGACTGCAGGTCCCATGAGGCTTGCAGAGTACATAGCAGGGAGGGCCTTCACGTGGAGGGGCATCTTGACTGGTCTGTAAGGGGGAGAGGGGTGGGTGAGGGGAGGTCAGTGGAGGTTTTGAGGGAGGTCAGAGTGACTGCATGTCCCATGAGGATTGCAGAGTGCATACCTGGGGGGGGGGCTTTGTGCAACAGGACAAGATGGGCAGTTTCCAGTGTGGAAATGTGTGGGTCGGGGGGGGTAGTTGATGTTTTCAGGATGGTTTTGAGGGACTGCAGGTCCTATGAGGCTAGCAGAGCACATAGCGGGGGGGGGCTTTGTGCAGCGGGGCAGGATGGGCAGTTTCCAGTGGGGAAATGTATGGGTTGGGGGGGGGTTAGTGGATTTTGGGGGGGGATGGTTGAGTGACTGCAAGTCCCATGAGGCTGGCAGAATGCATAGTGAGGTGGTCTTTTTTTCAACAGGGCATATTTGGCAGGGTGGGAGGGGGGTTCTGTTGGCCAAGGGAGGGCAGTGGAATATTTTTTGGGGGGGATTTGAGTGACTGCAGGTCCCATGAGGCTGGCAGGGTGCATAGCAGGGTGATCCTTTTAGTGGTGGGGCATGTTTGAAAGGGTGGGAGGGGGGTTTTGTTGGCCAAAGAAGGGTGGTGGATGTTTTTGAGGAGGGATTTGAGTGACTGCAGGTCCCATAAGGCTGGCAGAGAGGATTGTGGGGTGATCCTTTTTGCAGTGGGGCATGTTTGGTGGTTGCCGGGGGGGGTATGGATGGGGGAGGGGAGGGGAGGGGAAGGAACTGGCATGTTTGGGGGGGTTCTGAGCAACTGCAGCTCCCATGAGAGTTGGAAACGTTTACTTGGGGAAGGGCTGAAACTCCCAACATCCGTGAGGGCAGCCAGAATGCCTGAAGTGACCGTCCCCCAGCCCACCCCTCCCCCTAAAAATTAGCCCAGTGAGAAGAGGGTTCCTAAGTTCCGCAAGGATTGATTTATTAGAAAAAACTTACCTGCCACTTTCTCCCTGCTTTTCTTCTCCTCCATCATTTCTCACATGGAGGAAAAATGGCAACAACCTCTGCTTTGGTGGGCGGGGTCAAATCAGGACGGGAAGTGACAGAGGGACAAGCCGGGACCGCCCTCAACCCGCCCTTTCCTGCAAGAAAGCGCTTCAACGGTTCCGCATGGAGTTGTAGAAATGTAGTAGAAGCAGTCTCAGGGAGTGAAAATGCATTTTTTCTGTTGCTCAAATACAACGCTTTAGCAACATGCAAAGGCACAGCAGCAACTTCACGTCCACTTAATAGCGATGACGTCATGCGGATGCATGTCTCCTCAAGCCGGCGCAGCTACGCAGTGACTACACCGTGCGGAAAGGGCCAATGAGTCAAGGACCTCCGTTAACTTGCTGCTGATAAATTTCAAAGTATGTGGGACCCTTCTGTCAGGCTACTTATTTAAACAACTTAGTTGTGCCAAACTATCGCATATTATTCACTAAGGCCAGATGCAATGCTTTTCCCTCAGAATTACTTTTTGGCAGATTTGCTGGGTTGCCCACTTCCTCAAGACCTTGTCCTTGTGGGTCACAAGATGTTGAATCAATGTCACATATTTTGCTATCTTGTATTTTCTATAGTCAGAGTTGCCATCATCTGATCTCTCCCTTATTGAGCCACATGCTGGGCCATTCGTAAAAATTCTATGTAAAGGTCCTGTTGGAGGACATATGTCTGAACGTAACCCTATCAGTTGCTAAATTTCTGTCATCAGCTGTTAAGATCAGAGAGGGAGAAGTATTAAAAATATGCCAGGATATTGGCAGTGCACTGTAAGATCAACCCAATTCTATTGCACTAATGAGAGGGACTTGATGAACGCCTATTTATATTTTACCTAATAATCCATATTATCTATGATTTTAATTTACTTTATGTACTTTTTTTACTATGTTATGCAATTATGTGCTATTTTTATGCTTTTATGTCCATAGTCTATCCTATTTATATATTTGTATCCTATTTTTAGTAGGTGTATTTTATCTATACTGTACGATTGGATGGTTTTGTTATGCTGGGTCTATGGACCGTAAAATAAAGTTTGACTTTGACAAAGACACTGTCTGTAGCCAAAAAGAAAGAGAAGGTTCAATGGATGACAGATGAAACTCTTCAAACAGTTAAGGGCAGACAAGAAGCTAAAATTAAAGATGACAGAAATAGGATCAGAACCCTGAATACAACTATTCAGCCCTTTGTGTGCAGGGACAAAGAAAACTACTATAACAATACAGTACAGAGAAATAAAAGAGGACAACAAAAAAGGCAGAACAAGATACCTTTTCCACCAGATGCAAGAAATTGAAGGGAAATTTAAACCAAGAGTGGGAATGCTCTAGAACCAGCAGGGGAACACATTACATGACCAAGTGGAAATAAAAAACCAATGAAAACAAGACACTGAAGAACCATATAAAAGCAATGAAATGATAAAAGATTAGTTCAAGGAAGACGAACCTACAGTTTTAGAAAGTAAAGCAGGAGCTGCACTCACTGTCCTGATTCAGGTTTCAGCTCCCAAACAGGCAGTTGTTAAGGAGGGAGCAACTTACTCCAAACTCTTGCAGATAACACCAGACAAAGCAAGGCCAGTACATCAAAGTCTCTGCAAACATACTTGCCTGGAGGTGCTTGCTTGTAAGAGGGATATGTGACAAACAGGGTCCTCAGCCAGTCCAAATTTAGGGTTTCAGGTATCTGATGCAGAACTGCAGGAGCACCATGCCAGACCCAAAGATCAGACAGTTATTTCCAACAGAGATCGTGGGTCACAGCTGTTTCTTAAGCTGGCTGCAGCAGCTGTCCCCGATAAAGAGAGATTCTCTTTTGCTTGTCAAGAAACCTCATTGAACCCTCTAGCTGCTTTCAGGAGCTAGGAGTGGAAAGGGTGCAGTATACATGTGGTGGTTTGACACGTCTCCAAGGATTCTGTCTACATCCTCAGGCTGCACAAACTGAAACGTGTCCCATAATATAGGACAAGCAGGTGCCGAGATAATGGCCATTTCCACACGGGGTATTTAAAATAGTGCAGTGCGTCCTCCACGGAAGACGTCTGCACTTTGGAGCGGACTGGGTTCAGACTACTTAGCGTAGATCCACACCTCAGTCCACTCCGGAACAACCCCAAATGGTCCTCCAGCGTGCTTTTGAAAGACCTGATTTTTCCAGTCTTTCAAAAGCACGCAGCGTGCCACTGCGAGCCTGCTCCCTTGTGCAGATTCGCAGGCTCGCACCAATGCGAGCCTGCAATCTGCCGAGGGCGGGCTTTAGGCTGGCGAGCTTCACCGGTTGGTCGAGACCCATGACCAACTGGAAGCCACCATTTTGGATGCCAGAGCTGCTCTTCACCCCGGACCGGACCTGACCACCAGAAGATCCGGTACGTAGCAGCGCGGGGCGATTCCCTCGCCCCATGCAGAAATGGCCAATATCTACTGGACTTGTCTCAACTACACCATCCAAGTAAGAGCAAATTTGAGTACTTTATCTGCTTTATCATGAGAAGACATGACTCACTGGAAAAGACAATAATGCTTGGTAAGGTAAAAGGCAATAGGAAAAGAGCAAGACTTTATTACAGATGGATAGGCACAATCAAGGAAGCCACAGGCCTGAGTCTGCAAGACCTGAGCAGGCATGTTGATTACAGGGTGACTCTCATTCATAGGGTTGCCATAAGTTGAAGTCAACTTAACAACAGTCAACAAGAACACCAAATATGGTGTCATCTGCATATCTTAAATAATTTATATTTCTTCCTAAATTTTTCACACCTCCTTCCTCTACGTCTAGTCCAACGTTTCTGCATATGTTGTGCATATAAATGAAACAGACAGGGTGAAAAAATTCAGCATTTTCTGATCCTCTTGCCAATTGGATGCTCAGGAAGGTTCAACACATTTTTCTAACTTTCTTAATGCAATAAAAGTGCTGGTTTCCTCCCTTAATGTTCAGTTTTCTCTTTCAATTTTAATTTTCAATTATTTTCAAAAACTGATTTGGAGAAAGAAATGAATATTTAAGAATTGCCTGTGTATATTACAAATCTACTGTTAGGTGGATTTGAATCGGTTGACTGATTGAACCCAAAGGCTGCTCACCAATGGCTCCTCTTCATCCTGGAGAGAAGTGACTAGTGGGGTGCCACAGGGTTCTGTCCTGGGCCCACTGCTATTCAACATCTTCATCAATGACTTGAAGGAATAGAAGGCATGCTGATCAAATCTGCAGATGATACCAAATTGGGAGGAGTTGCTAATACCCCAAAGGACTGGATCAAAATTCAAAATGACCTTAACAGATTGGAGAGCTGGATCAAAGCGAACAAAATGAATTTCAACAGAGAGAAATGTAAGGTCCTACACCTAGGCATAAAAAAATGGAGTACACAAATATAGGATTGGAGACACCTAGCTGGGCAACAGTACATGTGAAAGGGATCTAGGAATCTTGGTGGACCACAAGCTGAACATGAGTCAGCAGTGTGATGTGGCAGCCAATAAAGTCAACGTGATTCTTGGTTGCATCAATAGTGTATGGTGTCCACATAAAGGAAAATAACAGTACCACTCTATTCTGCTTTGGTCAGACCTCATCTGGAATACTGTGTCCAGTTCTGGGCACCTCATTTCAAGAATGATATTGACAAGCTGGAACATGTCCAAAGGAGGGTGAGCAAAATGGTGAAGGGTCTGGAAGCCATGTCCTATGAGGAGCGGCTTAGGGAGCTGGGTATGTTTAGTTTGCAGAAGAGAAGGTTAAAAGGGGACGCGATAGCCATATTTAAATATTTGAAAGGATGTCATATCAAGGAGGGAACAGAGTTGTTTTCTGCTGTTCCAGAGAGTAGGACAAGGAGCAATGGATTCAAACTACAGGAAAAGACATCCCACCTAAACCTCAGGGAGAATCAGAGCTGTTTGCCAGTGGTGGGGTGGGGTGCCTTGGAGTGTGGTGGAGTCTCCTTCATCAAAGGTTTTTAAACAGAGGCTGGATGGCCATCTGTCAGGAGTGCTTTGATGTGTGTTCTTGCATATCAAGGAGTTGGAATAGATGGCTCCTGTGGTCTCTTCCAACGCTATGATTCTGTGATTCTATGATATTTAACTGGTCAAAAACATTCTACCATTTCAAAACCTTTTGATAAATGTCTGAAATTAGTCATGTGGGTGTCAAATGTTATTAATCAGACAACTCTTTTGAGATTTCTTCCAAGTGCTAGGTTATATTCACAGTTTGGCTTCATCTGACCTGACTTTTTTTTTTTTTAAAAAAAAAAATCTAGTGGACCATTTAAAATTGATTTCTGGTTTTTTTTTGCTATAAAGTCTACCATGTTTCTATGCTCTTTTGCAAGAACTTGACATTTCACAAGGCAAGACAGACCTCTTGCAGCTGGCCTTTATGTTTTCAGAAATGTAGACTAATTATGATTATGTAGACTAATTATCATAGAATGCTTTGCTTGGCACAGCCTTATACCTGTAACATAGGGTGGACAAATGTGCAGGGGAACAATGTCAATTTTTGCCTTCCTCAGCACACTCTCCTCTGGGGTAAAACAGGCTCTTTTTTTTCAGCAATACATTGACTGAAAAGGCAGCTGAAAATGTCATTCCTGTCACTATGTTGAGAGATACATGGACAAAAATAGGTATCTGGGATGAGTATGGACAGTTCTGGCTGATGAACTTCCTGATGGTCAGGAAGAACTTCCTGACGGTCAGAGCTGTCCAGCAGTGGAATACGCTGCCTCGGAGTGTGGTAGAGTCTCCTTCTTTGGAGGTGTT